>CM060709.1:64841741-70376741 GCA_030686995.1 Artemisia argyi | reverse complement strand
GAGATTGAAATGGTGTCGTTTGAAATCGTTTATGAGTGAGTGGCACTGAGGACAGTAGCCCAGATGATATGGAATTGATTTTGCCACTGTTATTTTGGTATTGGTACACAGATATAATATTCACAAAAATCAGATACCAGATATATGCACAAATTCACAATTTAGGTCACGTAACAGGAAAAGTGGGTTTTGGTATTTAACAAACTACAGGGGGTGCTTTTGACACTTTTTAAAACTTTAAAATTAAAAGAAAAGTGAAAATGAAAATGAAATTACGAAAAATGATTAAAATATTATTTAAATACTATTTAATTAATTAAACTAATTAAAATCTAATTTAAATCTAATTTAAATTAACTAGTAATTATAAGTATTACAAATTAAACTAAAAATTTGCAAAAACAATTTCTAAACCTAAAATAGAACTTGAAGAAAGTATAAAAAATAAAAATAAATATTTTTGTCTTTTTATGAGTTTTATATTAATTAAAAACTATTTAACTTAATTAAACTAATTAAACTATTTTTAATTACTATTAATACTAAATTAACTTAGAAAATTAAGAGAAAATTTATAAAATTACTTAACCATCACAGGAATCCTACAAAATTATAAAAACCTCTAAAAATTATGTTTAAGGCTAATCCACTAATTAATTACTTTTTAATTAACTTAAGTCTAATTTAAATAATTAAAATAGGAAAAATGGAAAATGAACAGTAGAAATTCAAATTATATTTTCTAAAAGTCTATTATACTATATTAGAGCTAGGAAAAATATAAAAACAAGGTTTTACTTTATAGAAACTAAATATGCTATTTAAAACTTAATATTAATTAATAATTAAGAAAACTAAAATTAAATCTAATAAATACTAAAAGGCAGAATAAAAATCTGAAAAATTTACTAAAAATACTTTACTATATAAGGTAATTAATAAAAATATAAAAATACTAAGTACTTAATTAAAATCTAAAAATGAAAATGAAAATTAAATTGAATTAAATAGAAACTATCACTTAATTTAAACTTGGATTTTCTTGGATTTTCTTTTACAAACTAACTTTACCACTAAAAATAAAAAACTTTTGTGAAAACACTTTGGAAAATAGCTTATTTATAATCTATAAGCACCCCATTTGGCTTATCAGTTGACTTATGTTGACTGTGTGGGCAAATAAGCTCAAATGGGTGTAGGTGGGGTCCAAAATGGTGGAAATGGGTACAAATAAGCTCAACAAACTTCAATAAGCCAGAAACAACAAAGATTGATCACAAATAAGCTGTTAATGTCCAAATAAGCACTTATGCAAATTGAGTTTGAACATAGAAATGGGACAAACTTGATGATGAATTCCAGGTGGGGTCCACTTGGTCCTAGGTCAAACTAAGGGTCAATCCTTGTACCCTGGTAGGAGGGGGTTGGGAAAAACCAATATGGGCCTCTGGGACCTACTGGGCTGAGCTACAACAACCACCAAAGTGGGCTGAGTGAGAATGGTCTGAGTGCACAGGGCAGTGGCTTGCCCTGCAGTCCACTTCCAAGGGTGTTTTAGTCCACAATGAATTTTACAAGATTCTAACAAAGGTGGAAATCAAAAGATCTGCTGATAAATACTACACCCAACAAGTTTCAAGGTCTGATTAAATTCCTAAAAATCACAAATTATCTTTGAACTTTTGCAAAAATCTGAAAGGTGCAAATTTGACTTTTTGATGAAAACTCAAACTTTGACTTTGATTAAATTCCAATGATCCCTACTGATTTAAAATGATGTAATAAGATGTACTTAAGCTATTTTACTCTATATTAACAACTTATTAAGCTAATGAGATGGTTTTGGACAACAAAAACTCTCACAGTTAACTGTGAGAAGTGGATTTGTGAGATTTTGACCTTTTGTGTTATGAGACTGGATTTTATGGTTCAAAGCATCAAATGAAACCTAGTGCAAGCTATTTGAGCTATGGTCACCTTCTGAGATCAACAACAACACAACCAATTAGACTAATCCAAACACCCCTAATGCTTGACTGTTTTATGATTTTTCAAAGCAGATGATTATTAGGTTATGCAAACTTGATTTCTAACTATTGATTATGACTGAGGGACTTAGTTTAAACACTTAAAAACAAATTACCACTACAATCACACAAGTTTAACACTAAAGCTAATGAGATAGTCCAATAAGAAACTATAAGTAATTAACTATTGTAATAAACAAGTAAAGAATATTAATCTAAAAATCACTTAAACAATAATCAACTATCACAGATTATCATAAAATGGCAATGATCAAACAATCAAACTAAGGCTACTCAGAACTAGGATTTAAGTGGAAAAATGAAATAAGCAAGATCTTACAAGGATACCCTCAGCATGAACAGAGGGTTTTCCTATGAAGCCTATCTTTAGATAGGCAAATTCCAGCTCCAATCTTGCTCACCAATCCTTCTTTCAACCTGAAAACAAGAATCAAACACCACAGTTGACCAAAGTTGACTATTTTTAGATTTTTGGTTTTCTTCTAGTATAACTGAATTTTAGAGTCTATAAAGCTTGAATAAGCTTATTGGAACCTATGTGACCCTAACTCAGTCCATGATTCTTGCTTTTCATAACAACTCAGCTTATTGAGATTTTCAAATTTGTGAATAAAGGACAATAACACAAAACAAACTTGAAAGTGGAATTTTATTACTTGAAAAGAGTTAACATACAACTAGGAAGGTGTTACACTACTTGAACTAAGAGGATTACACTTAATTTGAAAGCTAATTAAAAATCGACACTAAAATTTAACTAAAAAAACTACACAGCTTCATTCATTGCATCTTCATCAATTAATAGCCCTCTCCTAAGGTTTCTTGAGCATCTCTGAGTATTTCCCATTTAATCTAGGCCGTCCATTTGCTCTGATTTGATCTCACCCTTTGAATCGATTTTTGGCGCCAAAATTGGGTAAGGGAGTTTTGGACTGGAATTACAACTGGAGGGGGGGTGGCATTAATTGTGGTGTGATAGTTAGGTGTAGTGGGGGTGGTGGCATTAATTGTGGGGGGTTCTGGGACCTGCAAGTGGTGGTGGTGGTGGGCAATACCAGGGGAGAAGGAGGTGGTTTGGCGGTTTGGTGTTGTTTGACTGGTATTGACCAAAGGGGGGGGTCAAAGTTTGACCCGTATAATATTAAGGGTGTAATGGTGTGGGCTGGTATTCCTTGGGCCCAAAAATAGGAAATGGGTGGGCTTGTGATGGACTTGGACTATTGGTTTAGGAGTAGTATTATTTAGTTGGTCCGGTTTGGTTCATGGATTACACAAGGACCATTTTTGTAATTTTATGAAAGTTAGGGGGTAGGATTTGGCATGTTTCCAATTTGTTTCCAAGGGTATAATTTGCCAATCCATGAATAGTATAAGGTCCTTTGATGATTTTTCAAATTTATTTTTACCAGGGACTGAAACCGTCAAACTTTCAAACTTCAGGGACCATTTGTGTAATTTTCACCAAACTTTCCACCAAGGACCAATCCTGTCATAAAAGGTTAGTGCAAGGACAAAATTTGTTTTTCTCAAAGTTTTTCATATCCCAGGGACCATTTTTGACAATTTCCAAAGTTCAGGGACTAAACTTAACATTTTGTGAAACTTTTCACCAAAGGACTAATTATGTAACTTTTTGATTTATAAGGACCTTTGGTGACTTTTTCAAGTTTTTAGAATGACCAGGGACTAGATTTGACAACTTTTGAAAGATGAGGGACTGAAACTGCCAATTTTGCAAACTTTGTGCGTTTTTCATCTGTTTTTGATATTTTTGCATTTGAAACATGTAAAACACTTTCCTGGGATATTTTCACTATTTTGATTCATTATTGAGTGTTTTTGGATGTTTTGGCAGCTCAGAAATGGTAAAAATGATGAGTATTTACACACTCATCAATCCCCCACACTAAAACATTGCTAGTCCCTAGCAATCTTTTGAGAAAAACCTGATGGATTTGAGAATCTCTTTACCAAAAAGCCATCACTTCTGGAGTAGCCAGGTGTAAGAACTGTGGCACACCTGATAACCGTGTGATTTTGAGCAAACCACCAGCTGTCAACGAATTTGATTAGTCTTTACCAAAAGCCGTTTGCTTCTGGACTAGCCAGCATCTTGATGGACTAAGTCAACATCTTGGTGAGCTGATTACCAATTATGGATTTTCCACTGCCTTTACCACAAGCCATAATCTTGCGGGCTAGCCAACTCATTTGCTTATGAGGATACGGGGGAGTTGAGGAACCATACAATTTTTGGCAAATTGCAAGCCATCAACGGGTTTGAGATGTCTTTACCAAGAGCCGTTTGCTCTTGGACTAGCCAATCCATTTGTCATTTAGACTTTGGCGGACTGATTACCACAAAAATTTTGAAATAAAGTGAAAAAAGTTTTTTGAAAATTTTAGGCCTAAAAATGGGGGTACTTAGAAAGTTTTGTGATAAAATTCGTAAGAATTCCCCCCCCCCCCCCCCCCACACTAGAACTGAATATTGTCCTCAATATTCAAAGTCCCGGCTATTATGCCGAATCTCTGAACGAAAAAAGCTAATATGCAAATCTAACTGTGGAAATATCGATTTTATTTTTCACTTTATTTATCTGTACATACTATCTTTTTTTTTTTTGAAATGAGACTTATATACATATTTACTTTTCAAACGGTGGGGGACGGCCACTCCCCCACACTAGGGTGGTAGAAAGTAGAAAGAAGTCAGAAATACGGGTGAAAACCCATATATGTTGCTAATTTTTGTTCACCGAGTCACTAGCTTGACTCGATCCCCGAATTCATTGGTTAATGGGGAAAGTTTAGAGATCCGGGACAACCATGGGTGGTATGTCCTCTCCAAAATAATGTTTCAATCTATGACCATTCACTTTGAAGTTGGGACCTTCGGGTTGAGATAACTCAACAGTCCCGTATGGATATACTTTAGCAATAGTGAATGGTCCAGTCCATCGGGTTTTTAATTTCTCCGAGAAGATCTTTAATCTTGAGTTGAAAAGAAGGACTCTGTCACCGACGTTGAAAACGCGGTTCTTAATCTTAGAGTCGTGAATCTTCTTTGTCTTTTCTTTGTAGATCAAAGAGTTCTCGTAGGCTTGATCACGAAGTTCATTTAATTCATTGATTTGAACCTTACGGTGATCACCCGCTTTATGAAGGTCGTAGTTAGCATGTTTCAAGGCCTAGTAGGCTTTGTGCTCGAGCTCGATCGGTAAATGACACGCCTTCCCGTATACAAGCTTGTATGGAGTACACCCGATGGGTGTTTTGTAAGCTGTACGGAAGGCCCAAAGTGCATCATCTAGTTTATCCGACCAGGAAGAACGGTTTTCACCTACTGTCCATGATGAGGCGAAAAATGATCCGTTTTTAGGGGGTCATTTAAGCCCGAATCCGACTTTATTTGATCAAATATTGCCCTAAATCGTTCCTTTTGTGATTTTAGGTACTTGGAGAGTGAATTCTGGAAAAGAAGCCATTTTGGACGTTTTTGGAGCATAAAAGTGAAGAAAACGGCAAAGTCTCAATTTTCCATGCTGGAAACAGTTGGTGACGGCGTCAAGAGTAATGCCATGACGGCGTCAAACATCAAGAATTAAAATCCGTAGTTCATGAAGGCGTCAAGAGTGTTCCTGACGGCGTCAAAGTCCCAAGAATAAAATACCGTGGTTGATGACGGCGTCACATAGGCCGTCATAAGAAGATCAAGGCCGTCCGAGGAAGTATTTGGCGGCGAGGTGACGGCGTCACATTGTTGTCTTGACGCCGTCAGCCTTATTTTCCTATATATAGTTTTCTAGTTTTTCACATTAAGAGAGAGAAGTTTTGGAGAAACCCTAAAGACAAATTTGGTGCAACTTTTACAGGTTTTTCAAGGGTTCCAAACCCTTGATACCTTGCATTGTAATTGAGATAAGTGTTCTTCTAATTCAATCAATATGTCTATGTGTTGGTTGTCTATATCTTGTTCTTGTCTCAATTCCATTATGCTAGGCTAGATCTCCTTTGTGTTTGCTTAGATCTAATGAAACCTAGATATTGATTATGTGTTGATTACTTGTTTATTCTTGTTCTTGGATGAATGATTTATATGTTAGGCTTAAGAAAACTGGCAGATCTCCAAATGGTAACATGCTTGAACGTCTTAAGAAACATGAACCGAGGCGTACTAGGTCTTTATTGGTTATATTTAATGCATGAGCCACTGTTTACAATCCCTATAGTTGTGCTGGGCATGGTGTAGGAGGAGATAAGAGCTCATAGAATTGGGGAGTTATGTATGCCACCCCATGAATGGTATTAAGGAATACGATCCGTCATCCATGCAATTATAACAAGTAATTAACGTGTAAAAGATATCTAGGGAGTAATGAAATCTAAGTAAACACATTTTCTCCAATTACTGCTCACAACCTTAGTATAAATTAGTTTAATTTCATTTTTAGTATTTTATTTTGATTGCATCTTAGTTTTGGGTTAGTTGAATAGCAACTAATTCCGCCCACTCTTTCAAAACCCGAGATTTTACTTGCTTTCATAAAAACATAAAAATACAAAAATAATCATCCCTCACCTTTAGAACTAGTAATTTAGGCTTTCTAATCCTAGCGACACTATTCCTAAGCTGAATGATCAATCCCCCAGTACTTGTCACTATACTATACTACAACGATCAGGTACACTGCCTGGTGGGGGTTGTAAGCTTCTCGAGATCCCTCAAGAGGTAAAGCCTGTTGCGATTCCCACGCATCAAGTTTTTGGCGCCGCTGCCGGGGAATAGTTATTGTCTAGGTTAGAATTTCTTTTTATTAGGTCTACTTGCTAGATTCCTTTCTAGTAAGATTTTATTTTTATTTTTTAGGTCTTCTTTAGTCTATCTTATTTCTTCGTGCCTTTGTTCGTAACTCTTTACCATCCGACATCATGGAAGGTGGTAACATCTTTGAACCTGTCATCCCACCACAACAAGACCCACCACTAGAACCCCTTGGGCCCCGAACCTTAGGAGAGTATTCCCGACCTAGCCACCAAGGCTACCGAAACACCATTGAGCTCACCGGAGCCAATGTGACCCCCTTGCGATCCGACACCATCCGGTTGGTGCAAAGCGGATGTGCATTCCATGGACTTCGTTCCGAAGACCCAAACCAACATCTTAAGGACTTTCTCAAAATCATAGACTCCATAGACCTAGATGTTGCAACTAGAGAGACAACCCGTTTACGCCTATTCCAATTCTCTCTACGGGATCAAGCTAGTCAATGGCTTGAGCGTTTACCCGCGGGATCCATCACCACATGGGATGATCTCACCACTCGTTTCCTTGCTCAATTCTTCCCACCGGGGAGAACTACTAAGCTTAGGAATGACATCTTGATGTTCCAACAACATCAAAATGAATCTCTTTATGAAGCATGGACTCGTTTCAAGGACTTAATCCAAAAAGTCCCTCATCATGGCATAGATCTTTGGCTCCAAGTCCAAATTTTTTATGACCATATCGACATCTCCACGAGGCGAACCATTGACCAATCGGCCGGTGGTAAGCTACGTGATCTTAGTGCGGAACAATCATGGGAACTCATAGAAGATCTTGCTCTCTATGACAACGAAAGTTGGAATGATCCCCGTGATTTGAACAAAACGGTCAAGGCAATATCTTTGCCTTCGAACAACTCTAGCACTCCCGACCGTAGGATCATGGAACTTGAAGGTCGAGTCAAGTCTCTTATGAAATCTTACGAAGCTCAAAAACCTTCAAGCCAAGTAAGCAGAATCGCTTCTACATGCAAACTATGCAATGGCCCTCATGAGACTCATAACTGCATGGAACTTCCAAAGCGTGCTTATAACGGATTCACATCATCGCACGTAGGTCAGGGTCCTCGAATTTCTGCCGAAGCCTATGAGGCATGGAAGGATAAACCTGATTTTAGAGGGTACCAAACGAGAAGCATATCCTTCAATGACTCCTCACCACTCACTTGGTCCGAGCATTTTCCATCACAAGGCATTCCTAGGCAAAGCTGTGAAGATACTCTAAAAAAATTCATTCTCTCTCAAGAACTACAGCTCGCTACGCTCGAGGCCAAATTTAAACAACAGCAGGATGAGGTGAACAACAAGATTTGTAATCTGTTGACTGCTATCAAAGAGCATATTGATAATAAGCCCATTCCCGTTAATGAGGTTAAATCTGCTACCGTCATGAGTCCACCAGCCTCCCCTGTAAAAATAAAAAGCCCTAGCAAGTTATTCAAACATCTATCTCCTAACGGAGAAGAACCTGTCAAACCCCCTAGACCAATCCACTTCGTAAACACCATCACCACAATATCTGCCTCAACACCCAACCCAACCCAACAACAAACTAACAGATTCAGTCAGACAGCGAAAGATGAGACCTCAAGGGTCGACCATGCTTCGGCAAGGAAACCTACCGACCCACCCGAGCAATACACCGCGCAAGAATCCGGCAAACCAGATAAAGGGAAAGAGAAATCGGAAGAGCATGAGAAAGATCCAACCATTTTGGGTAAATCTATTATAGAAGAACCCGAGAGAAAAATGGAGGATGTTATTAGTATGGGTAGCAATCAGACTAAGGAAAGTAACCCTAAAGTTTTCAAGATCCCCTGTACCATTAAGGAAAAGCTCTTAACCGATAGTCATATAGATCCTAGCTTCCCAGTCAACATAATCCCCCTTTCCCTATACCACAAAACCTTCCCAGAACACATTGCTTGCGAGGGAGTAATAGAAAATTTATCAATTAGGATTGGAGAACTTGTTTATAATACTGACCTCACCATGGTTGATGATGTGGACCCTCTCACCAATCAAACGTTAACCAACCTTGTCCTTGGGATGCCATTTATCAATGAATCGGGAGCAATCCTTGATGAGAAAGATGGTAGTGTATTACTCACCGATGGTGTTAGGAAGGTAATTTTTCGTAAGGATAGTGAGGAGGTATACGAGTATCGTCCCTCCCTTGAGGGGAATCTATATGGGTTAAAGGATGGAGAGTTGAGGAAGATAAGACGGCGTGATCCAAGTAATCTCAAAATCCCCTGCATGATCGGTCATAAGTATTTCGATAACATTTACATAAATGTATTCATGCCTAAGAATGTTATGTCCCTATTCCATTACAACAATATCTGCAGATGGGGAATGATTTACAAAGGAGAGAAAGTGGTTGGTAAGGATCATGAAATCCAGGTAGTCGTAGGAAATATGGCATTCTCTATGGAATTCACGATTGTGGACAACATAGAGGACTATGTCGACCCTAGGTTATCACAAGTCGTCTTTGGAGCACCCTTTTGTGAAATCACTAATTTGATAGTGGATGACTTGAACGGAATCATGACCTTCACTGATGGGATTAGGAGGATTTCATACCAAACGCCATACAAGAGAAAAGACCTTAAGGAAATAGATTGTGACGGGCTTGATATGATGAGCTCCCAACTTATCTTGTGTGATGAAGATGTTAGGAGAGGGTGTAGAAATATTTCTGATTTATCATGTGGATTCTTTAAGAATGTTAGTAAGCTTGGTTCTAAGTATCGACAAGATATTTTCGAGTTCGAAGATCCGAAATACTTGCACTATGAAAGCGATACTAGTTTAGAAGACGACCTAGAGAATGGAACCAATGATGAGATCACGTAGTAACCCATGACCTTGAGTCTAGCTACAAGACTCGTAAATAAAGAAAAACGCTTCTTGGGAGGCAACCCATGTTTTGTGTGATGTTATTTGTTTGATTGTTATTTGCTTCCGTATGCATGTTTAGTTTTTATTGTTGGTTGATCATGTTTCTCAATTAAAATGTGGAAATACTTTACTATGTTGTTTGGCCTAGTCTTAACTCCAATCTAAAAGTATTTTTGCAAAAGATAAGTGTAAGGGGAAACCCCAAATATGTTTTTAAGAAACAAACCGATCATGATTCTCCACAATAATAAATGAGCATGTATATTTGTATTTGTTAGAGTCAAATGCTTGTATTGAGTCATAATGAAGTTTTGCAGGATTTTCCAGGAAGTAGGACCAAGTTTTTCCAGAAATTTTTCGGAAACTTAACATAAGAATTTCTGCAGGTCCATTCTGACGGCGTCAGAGGATCACTCTTGACGGCGTCAGGAGTTAAAATCTGGAAATTTTACCGGTTTTGTTTTTCTAACGGAGTCTTATGGTTTTTGTGAATTATTAAGTTTTATAATCTCCAAGAAATCTGCAAACTTCATTCCACAAGCATTATATCTTACTTTGTTTTCTAGGATTTAGTAACTTATATAGGATGCCGCCGATTTTACGTGAGGTTGTCTTGTCTATTTTGTCAGGATTTACAGGTTATGTTCGACAAGGAGATGATTTATATTCTGGAAGGGAAGCTTTGATTGTTCATTTTCTTGGAAGAAGATTTAACCTGACCAACCTATAATCCATACTGAGCGAATCAGGGGAGTATTTGATTTCATTCTCTTTACTTTTTCACTTTTACATTATTTACTTGAACATTGGGGACAATGTTCATCTTAAGTGTAAGGGGAGGGTAAAAAGATGATACCTTACATATGCACTTTCGCTTGAGTTTGTTTTGTTTGATAGTAGATGTGTAATGTGTAATAAAACTATGAGAAATACTTGTTAGTGCAATTTTAGCGCCAAATTTAAATTTTTTTACAACATTTAGGAGTGAAACTTTAGCCATAGCAAGCGTCTCATGGATAGGAGATTGTATGACTAGCACATAACCGTAGTACACCCCTCCGAGCCTATCTTTTCGTTTCTAACTTTAAGCATTTTACTTAAAGGAAGAATTTGTTACACCCCACTTAAATGTACAACCAAATCGCCTTAGCCTTCCGTGTATGCGCTCATTTTTAGTGCATTATTGTTATTTGTTAAACCCTAAGTTAACTTTCTAATTGATTACATGGTTGCTAAGTCGAGTCATATCCTTGTACATATTGTTTTGGGACGATTGGGACTCATGGGTAAGTACTTATTTTATGGAGTAATGGGGAAGAACATCATTTATTACCCCCATACGTACGTTAATCTTAAAAGTGCTCCAAGTGTTTTGATTTTCTTAATTCGAGTCATTAGATTAGTTTAATGTAAAGTATGTAAAAATTCAAGTGTAAGGGAAATGTTCATTCCCTATGATGTATTATTTTGGATGGTAGGGTAAGAGTGTATGCAAAAAAAAAAAAAAAAAAAAAAAAAAAAAAAAAGAAAAAAAAAAAAAAAATCGAAAAAATCAAGAAAAAGAAAAAAAATAGAAAAAAAAAGAAAAAGAGAAAAAAAACATACGGACTACCATCCCTTTTCATTCTATGTTCATTTTATGTTTTTGTTATTTTTCATTTATTAGCTTAAGTCGAGTCTAGTCTTGGCTTAGCAACGCCATATTGTACATGTAATTAACCAAGATTGTTAACTCGCTACCAGTAAAACTTCTTTTATCCAACAAAACCGTGTAATTCATATCCCTATACCTAACGTTACAACCCTTTAAAAGACCTCTTTGATAGTTTATCCTAGGTGCTTACGCCATGTGGTGAGGTTTGATCCTTTCCCAAGCCTATGGTAATCTATTTTGCTATGACAGGTAGTGAGAGATATCTTCCATTTCCATAATGTTATACTACTTTATTACACCCGAGAGATGTGAGTATCTAAACACTATTTGTGAGGTGCTTGTGTATGACCTCCGTGCTTGTCTATTGGTCTTTAGTGGAACGATTATTTGTTGTAATTACTTTTATATTAGTGTTAAATGACCCCTAACTTGTCTTTTGAGTAGAATAAAAGTGCATTTGCTTGAGGACAAGCAAATCTCAAGTGTAAGGGTATATGATGAGGCGAAAAATGATCCGTTTTTAGGGGGTCATTTAAGCCGAATCCGACTTTATTTGATCAAATATTGCCCTAAATCGTTCCTTTTGTGATTTTAGGTACTTGGAGAGTGAATTCTGGAAAAGAAGCCATTTTGGACGTTTTTGGAGCATAAAAGTGAAGAAAACGGCAAAGTCTCAATTTTCCATGCTGGAAACAGTTGGTGACGGCGTCAAGAGAAATGCCATGACGGCGTCAAACATCAAGAATTAAAATCCGTAGTTCATGAAGGCGTCAAGAGTGTTCCTGACGGCGTCAAAGTCCCAAGAATAAAATACCGTGGTTGATGACGGCGTCACATAGGCCGTCATAAGAAGATCAAGGCCGTCCGAGGAAGTATTTGGCGGCGAGGTGACGGCGTCACATTGTTGTCTTGACGCCGTCAGCCTTATTTTCCTATATATAGTTTTCTAGTTTTTCACATTAAGAGAGAAGTTTTGGAGAAACCCTAAAGACGAATTTGGTGCAACTTTTACAGGTTTTTCAAGGGTTCCAAACCCTTGATACCTTGCATTGTAATTGAGATAAGTGTTCTTCTAATTCAATCAATATGTCTATGTGTTGGTTGTCTATATCTTATTCTTGTCTCAATTCCATTATGCTAGGCTAGATCTCCTTTGTGTTTGCTTAGATCTAATGAAACCTAGATATTGATTATGTGTTGATTACTTGTTTATTCTTGTTCTTGGATGAATGATTTATATGTTAGGCTTAAGAAAACTGGCAGATCTCCAAATGGTAACATGCTTGAACGTCTTAAGAAACATGAACCGAGGCGTACTAGGTCTTTATTGGTTGTATTTAATGCATGAGCCACTGTTTACAATCCCTATAGTTGTGCTGGGCATGGTGTAGGAGGAGATAAGAGCTCATAGAATTGGGGAGTTATGTATGCCACCCCATGAATGGTATTAAGGAATACGATCCGTCATCTATGCAATTATAACAAGTAATTAACGTGTAAAAGATATCTAGGGAGTAATGAAATCTAAGTAAACACATTTTCTCCAATTACTGCTCACAACCTTAGTATAAATTAGTTTAATTTCATTTTTAATATTTTATTTTGATTGCATCTTAGTTTTGGGTTAGTTCAATAGCAACTAATTCCGCCCACTCTTTCAAAACCCGAGATTTTACTTGCTTTCATAAAAACATAAAAATACAAAAATAATCATCCCTCACCTTTAGAACTAGTAATTTAGGCTTTCTAATCCTAGCGACACTATTCCTAAGCTGAACGATCAATGCCCCGGTACTTGTCACTATACTATACTACAACGATCAGGTACACTGCCTGGTGGGGGTTGTAAGCTTCTCGAGATCCCTCGAGAGGTAAAGCCTGTTGCGATTCCCACGCATCAGTCCTCTCAAGAATCCTTTTTATACCACGGTTGGAAACCTCCACCTGCCCACTTGTTTGTGGGTGATACGCGGTAGAAAGACGATGAGTAACACCGTACTTAAGCATGACTTTTGCAAATTGATCATTGCAAAAGTGAGTACCGCGATCACTAATGATGGCACGTGGAGTTCCAAAACGAGCAAAGAGGGATTTCAAGAATTTCACAACAACTCGGGCATCGTTAGTGGGTAAGGCCTTTGCCTCAACCCATTTTGACAAGTAGTCAACAGCCACGAGTATGTATTTGTTTCCACGAGAAGATGGGAATGACCCCATAAAGTCAATGCCCCAGACGTCAAAGATTTCACAAACTTGAATAGCATTTTGTGGCATTTCGTTCTTTTGTGAAATATTCCCGTGACGCTGACAAGCATCACAGGCTTTGACTAACTCGTGGGCATCCTTATAGATCGTGGGCCAATAGAAACCGGAATCAAACACCTTTTTGGCGGTGTAGTTAGGACTATGGTGACCCCCGGTGGGTCCAGCGTGGCAAGCCTTGAGAATATCAGTGGCTTCCTGTCCGTATACACATCGCCTGATGACTTGATCGGCACAGACTTTGAAGAGATAGGGGTCGTCCCAGAAGTAATGTTTAACGTCTTTGAAGAATTTTTTCTTCTGTTGGGACGTCAACCTCTTCACGATGAAGTTACCCGCATAGTAATTTGCAAAGTCGGCAAACCATGGGGTAGTAGAGTCACCACGAAAAGCAACAGCATTGAGTGTCTCGAGAGGAAATGTTTCATTTATTTCCTTTTTCTCGGACACATCCTGATGAGGGCTTTCTAATCGTGAGAGATGATCAGCAGCAAGGTTCTCAGCTCCTTTTTTTATCACGGATAATGATATCAAATTCCTGAAGGAGGAGAACCCAACGGAGAAGCCTCGGCTTTGCATCTTGCTTTGCAAATAGGTACTTCAAAGCCGAGTGATCCGTATACACCACGCATTTGGTTAGGATCAAGTATGGTCGGAATTTCTCAAAGGCATACACCACAGCTAGGAGTTCTTTTTCAGTTCGTGGTGTAATGACCTTGAGCCTCGGTCATAGTTTTGCTTGCGTAATGTATAGGCTGAAAGTATTTTGCTTTCCGTTGCCCCAAGACCGCACCTATGGCAAAATCACTAGCATCGCACATAAGCTCAAAAGGTAGGTCCCAATCGGGGGCAACAAGAATCGGTGCCTCGGTAAGCTTTTTCTTTAATGTTTCAAAAGCTTTGATGTACTCAGGAGAGAAGATGAAAGGAGCATCCTTCTCGAGGAGATGGGTCATAGGCCGGGCAATCTTAGAAAAATCTTGGATAAACCTACAGTAGAAGCCGGCATGACCCAAAAAGCTCCTAACACCTTTTACGGTGGTGGGATGAGGTAATTTGGCAATGACATCGATTTTAGCTCTGTCAACCTCAATCCCGTCTTTTGAAATTTTATGGCCGAGGACAATGCCCTCCTTGACCATAAAGTGGCTCTTCTCCCAGTTGAGACTTAGATTCGTTTCTTTGCAACGTTTAAGCATCTGTTCCAAGTGGGAGAGGCAAGTCTGGAATGAATCCCCGATGACTGAAAAGTCATCCATGAATACCTCCATAGTTTTCCCGATCATGTCAGAAAATATAGACATCATGCACCTCTGGAACGTGCCTGGTGCATTACATAAGCCGAAAGGCATACGTCTGTAAGCAAAAGTTCCGTAGGGGCATGTGAAGGTAGTCTTCTCTTGATCCTGGGGATCAATGGGGATTTGGAACTAACCCGAGAAGCCATCGAGGAAGCAGTAGTATTCATTCCCCGCAAGTATTTCGAGCATTTGGTCCATAAAAGGGAGAGGAAAATGGTCTTTATGGGTGGCTTCATTCAACTTTCGATAGTCAATACAAACTCGCCAACCCATGACCAAACGAGTTGGAATCAACTCGTTATCCTCGTTGGTGACAACGGTAATGCCACCCTTTTTGGGAACACAATGAATTGGGCTAACCCAAGGACTGTCAGATATAGGGTAAATCAATCCCGCATCAAGAAGTTTTAAAACCTCTTGTTTGATAACTTCGTGGATTTTGGGATTTACCCTTCTCTGATGTTGCACTGCTAGCTTAAAGTCATCCTCCATTAAGATTTTATGAGTACAAAAGTTAGGGCTTATGCCCTTAATGTCGGAGAGTTTCCAAGCAATTGCTTGCTTGTTTGACTTAAGAACCTTTAGGAGTGCAGCCTTTTCCTCATCTTTCAAGTCTTTAGCAATAACGACGGGTAATTTATTATCACCCTCCAGAAATGCATATTCTAGATGAGGAGGCAAGTCCTTGAGCTCAACCTCGGGAAAGTCTTCAGTTATTTCAACATTTTTGACTTCCGCTTTATGAAGTATTTGTGGAGACGGAGAGGGTGAAGGATCGTCATTTAACAATATTTCAAGGAGAAGAATGTCCCCCTCCGGGTCAAGATAGTTTTCATCAACCCCACTTGGGATTGAGCTATCTTGAGCAAGAAAAGCCTCGACCTCCTCCAGAAGGAAGTCACTTCCCTCAAACGGAGTGAGGGAAGGGGAAGGGTCAGAAATGATAGGGTCAGTAGAAAGACTGCCACTGGATGAGAAACCAAGGACCTCTTGAGAATACTCCTCAGACGCAACATCAATGACATCAATTCGGTTAACCGTTTCAGCGTCATAGTTGGAGGAGTATCTTGAAGTCTAATCAAGATTGAATGTGATGGCTTCGCCACCAACACGTAGAGTGATTTCTTCTTCGAATACATCGATTAAAGCACGACCCGTTCGTAAGAATCCCCTCCCAAGAATGAGAGGAACTCTTGGGTCAGCATCGAAATCAACAATCACGAAATCTGCCGAAAAATGGAATTTTCCTACTTTCACGAAGATATCTTCGGCAATGCCGAGAGGACGGGATATAGTACGGTCTGCAAGTTCGAGTGTCATGCAGGTCGGAGTGAGAGCAGGAAGTGAGAGTCTTTTCCAGACTGTGTAAGGCATCAGGTTAATGCTTGCGCCAAGATCGGCCAAGGCAAAGCATTCAACCATCCCAGGAAAAATACATGGAATGAGAAATTTCCCGGGATCTCCAAGCTTTTCGGGAAGCTTTTTCAAGAGCACTGCTGAGCAATGCTCATTGAGTGAAGTTTTTGCCATCTCACATAGTTTTTCTTTGTTGCTTATCAGATTTTTGATTGTCGAAGCAAACTTAGGCATGAGAAGAAGAGCGTCCGCGAAGCTAATATCAAAATGCAACTCTTGGAAAATTTGATAAAATTTTTCCATCTGATGATTAGCTCTTTCGCGGTTCTTTTGATCATTCAAACGTGAAGGATATGGAATTGAAGGCTTAGGATTATTCTTTGGAATTTCATCAGGACTCACAGGAGGATCAAATACAACTTTCGGCTTACGAGCCGGGACCGGGAAAACTTGAGGGTGGACGTTGTTGGTACCTCCGTTATTAGTAGGAAGTACCGTGTCCGTGGTAACCTCAGGTTCACGTTCCGCTACCTTAGGAGGAGAAGAAGAGGTAGAGGGAATCGCGGGTCCATTGTATGATACCCCACTTCGGGTAGTGATCGCTTTGACATCGCCCTCAGGTTAGCGATCGTGTTGCTTGGTAGTGCACCCGAGCCCGAGGGTCGATCATTTAAAGACTTCTGAAGTTCAGAGATCTTGCCAATCAATAACCGATTCGTTTCCTCTTGTGCTTTCATGAATTGTTTTAGCACTTCATCGGAGGAAGACGAGGGTGGAACAACGTTTTGATTTTGAACAGGGGGATTCTGAACACGGTTGTTTTGAAAATTCCCTTGATTTTGATTGTTGTTACCCTGAAAATTGTTTCTTTGATTGAAATTACCCTGATTGTAATTCCCTTGATTCTGGTTTCTTTGAAAATTTCCTTGAAAACCTTAGTTTTGATTGCCATTTTGAAAATTGTTTTGATTAAACTGGCCTTGATTTTGGTTCGGGTTTTGGAAATTTGAGCTTTGACCTTGGTTAAAATTCTGATTCGCGTTACGGTTTTGATTTTGGTTAAAACCGGGAGGTCCGAGAAAATTGTTGGAACGATAGCTTAAGAGATTACGGTCCCCTTGCGGTTGGTAAGAATTACCCCCCGTGTCGTAGGAACCATGAGCAGCATAAACGTTCTCTTGAGGAAAGTCAGCAGTAGCTGGACACTCGGAATACAGATGTGGGCCCCCACAAGTTTCACAACTTCGGGCCACAGCTTTTACTTGTTGATTTTGAACCTGATGTTGCATCGTTTGGTTTATTCTTAACACAACCGTAGAAATATCATCCAACTTTTTGGTAAGAGCAATTATTTCAGGAGATGATGATGAAGGAGTAACTGAATTACAAGACGCATCCCTCTCCGCAGAGGAATCCCAAAAGTTATGGTGGGCAGTCATGTTCTCAATCAAGTCATAGCACTCCTTGGGACGCCTTTTCATAAAGGTCCCACCAGCAACAGCATTGAGAATATCGCGGTGCCTCAATGTCAGACCATTATAGAAGGTATCTATGATGGTAACTTGTAACATATTGTGGTTAGGGCACCGATCAATAGCTAGCTTATAACGCTCCCAAGCCTCAAAAAGAGACTCATCGGGATGTTGCCGGAAGTTGCTGATATCATTTCGTAACTTGGTAACCATTGATGGTGGAAAATATTTTGCTAGAAAATTGGTTACCATCTCATCAAAGGTATGAATAGAATTCTTTGGGAGTCGGTCAAACCATGCAGTGGCATGATGAGTGAGAAAATAGGGGAAGAGGTACAGCCGGAGGGCATCATCGGTGACACCATGCTGTTTCATGCTTTGGGTGACCGTAAGATATTTGTCAATATGCTTGTTAGCATCGTCACCCGGTAATCCGTGAAATTGACACGAATTCTGGACTTGTTGGATCATGTGATGCTTGAGGCCAAAGTCCGTAGCCCCAATAGTGAGTGGTGCAATAGGCCCACCCCGCCCTTGCATGGTAGGCTGGCACAGCTCCTCCATCGTTCGGAGATCGGGAGCTGGCACATCCCTGGAGGGTCAGGGGGTGGTAATAGTGGTGGTGGTAGCCCAGCGGCCATTTCGGTTTTTGGTTCTTCTGTATCAGAACGTAGCTCGGGTACGTTTTTCTGATTTTTACGTTTTGTTTGTGACCGAGTGCGCATGCACTAAAAACAATTTTTCAACACAAGATCGAGGCAAAACCACAATGAACTTAAACCAGAAATCACAAGTGAATGGCTTCTTTGAAAAAGGTACACCACTCACAGGGATATAAAGGCAAGTTTTAATCTTAAGTTTGGGAACTTATTATGGGTTTGTATTTATTAATTTGAAAAACTGCTTTAGGCTTATGGGTGTGTGTGCAGAAACTTGGGAAATATTTTTGGAACTGATTCGTTAACCGAAATCGTCCCTTTAAGATTACTCGCAGGCTGGCGGGAGGAAGTAAATAGGTTTCCTCTTTAGTTCGCAATTTAATGTCAGAACTTACCTTAAACCAACTGTTTCAGGTTGTAATCTTAAAGAAAATGAAGTAATTTAACTTCACAATTTGTTTTTGATTGTTTTTTAATTTTTTTGGTGTTTTCAAAACTTCAGGAGAAGTGTTAATGAACGTTTTTTTTTTTGGATATGATTATGTTTTTACAAAAAATTTTTACAAATTTGTGTGAAATTTGTACAGGGAGGGTTTTGAAAACCACTAAACTTAAAACGATTTTGTAAAACACGCAACAACCTCCCCGGCAACGGCGCAAAATTTTGATTGGGTCTAAACTAGTCAACTTTTATTAGTCAACCACTTGTGAATGGTCAACCGTAAAAGTCAAACTAATCAATCCAATACTCCGTGGATAGTATAGTGTGTCCCCGGGTCGTTATGTCCCAGCGAGATTGAAATAGTGTCGTTTGAAATCGTTTATGAGTGAGTGGCACTGAGGACAGTAGCCCAGATAATATGAAATTGATTTTGCTACTGTTATTTTGGTATTGGTACACAGATATAATATTCACAAAAATCATATACCAGATATATGCACAAATTCACAATTTAGGTCACGTAACAGGAAAAGTGGGTTTTGGTATTTAACAAACTACAGGGGGTGCTTTTGACACTTTTTGAAACTTTAAAATTAAAAGAAAAGTGAAAATGAAAATGAAAATGAAAATGAAATTATGAAAAATGATTAAAATATTATTTAAATACTATTTAATTAATTAAACTAATTAAAATCTAATTTAAATTAACTAGTAATTATAAGTATTACAAATTAAACTAAAAATTTGCAAAAACAATTTCTAAACTTAAAATAGAACTTGAAGAAAGTATAAAAAATAAAAATAAATATTTTTTGTCTTTTTATGAGTTTTATATTAATTAAAAACTATTTAACTTAATTAAACTATTTTTAATTACTATTAATACTAAATTAACTTAGAAAATTAAGAGAAAAGTTATAAAATTACTTAACCATCACAGGAATCCTAAAAAATTATAAAAACCTCTAAAAATTATGTTTAAGGCTAATCCACTAATTAATTACTTTTTAATTAACTTAAGTCTAATTTAAATAATTAAAATAGGAAAAATGGAAAATGAACAGTAGAAATTCAAATTATATTTTCTAAAAGTCTATTATACTATATTAGAGCTAGGAAAAATATAAAAACAAGGTTTTACTTTATAGAAACTAAATATGCTATTTAAAACTTAATATTAATTAATAATTAAGAAAACTAAAATTAAATCTAATAAATACTAAAAGGCAAAATAAAAATCTGAAAAATTTACTAAAAATACTTTACTATATAAGGTAATTAATACAAATATAAAAATACTAAGTACTTAATTAAAATCTAAAAATTAAAATTAAAATTAAATTGAATTAAATAGAAACTATCACTTAATTTAAACTTGGATTTTCTTTTACAAACTAACTTTACCACTAAAAATAAAAAACTTTTGTGAAAACACTTTGGAAAATAGATTATTTATAAGCTATAAGCACCCCCTTTGGCTTATCAATTGACTTATGTTGACTGTGTGGGCAAATAAACTCAAATGGGTGTAGGTGGGGTCCACAATGGTGGAAATGGGTACAAATAAGCTCAACAAACTTCAATAAGCCAGAAACAACAAAGATTGATCACAAATAAGCTGTTAAGGTCCAAATAAGCACTTATGCAAATTGAGTTTGAACACAGAAATGGGACAAACTTGATGATGAATTCCAGGTGGTGTCCACTTGGTCCTAGGTCAAACTAAGGGTCAATCCTTGTACCCTGGTAGGAGGGGGGTTGGGAAAACCAATATGGGCCTCTGGGACCTACTGGGCTGGGCTACAACAACCACTAAAGTGGGCTGAGTGAGAATGGTCTGAGTGCACAGGGCAGTGGCTTGCCCTGCAGTCCACTTCCAAGGGTGTTTTAGTCCACAATGAATTTTACAAGATTCTAACAAAGGTGGAAATCAAAAGATCTGCTGATAAATACTACACCCAACAAGTTTCAAGGTCTGATTAAATTCCTAAAAATCACAAATTATCTTTGAACTTTTGCAAAAATCTGAAAGGTGCAAATTTGACTTTTTGATGAAAACTCAAACTTTGACTTTGATTAAATTCCAATGATCCCTACTGATTTAAAATGATGTAATAAGATGTACTTAAGCTATTTTACTCTATATTAACAACTTATTAAGCTAATGAGATGGTTTTGGACAACAAAAACTCTCACAGTTAACTATGAGAAGTGGATTTGTGAGATTTTGACCTTTTTGTGTTATGAGACTGGATTTTATGGTTCAAAGCATCAAATGAAACCTAGTGCAAGCTATTTGAGCTATGGTCACCTTCTGAGATCAACAACAACACAACCAATTAGACTAATCCAAACACCCCTAATGCTTGACTGTTTTATGATTTTTCAAAGCAGATGATTATTAGGTTATGCAAACTTGATTTCTAACTACTGATTATGACTGAGGGACTTAGTTTAAACACTTAAAAACAAATTACCACTACAATCACACAAGTTTAACACTAAAGCTAATGAGATAGTCCAATAAGAAACTATAAGTAATTAACTATTGTAATAAACAAGTAAAGAATATTAATCTAAAAATCACTTAAACAATAATCAACTATCACAGATTATCATAAAATGGCAATGATCAAACAATCAAACTAAGGCTACTCAGAACTAGGATTTAAGTGGAAAAATGAAATAAGCAAGATCTTACAAGGATACCCTCAGCATGAACAGAGGGTTTTCCTATGAAGCCTATCTTTAGATAGGCAAATTCCAGCTCCAATCTTGCTCACCAATCCTTCTTTCAACCTGAAAACAAGAATCAAACACCACAGTTGACCAAAGTTGACTATTTTTAGATTTTTGGTTTTCTTCTAGTATAACTGAATTTTAGAGTATCTAAAGCTTGAATAAGCTTATTGGAACCTATGTGACCCTAACTCAGTCCATGATTCTTGCTTTTCATAACAACTCAGCTTATTGAGATTTTCAAATT
The DNA here is from genome assembly GCA_030686995.1 of Artemisia argyi. Taxonomy (NCBI): domain Eukaryota; kingdom Viridiplantae; phylum Streptophyta; class Magnoliopsida; order Asterales; family Asteraceae; genus Artemisia; species Artemisia argyi. Next base: position 70,354,827 of record CM060709.1, on the reverse strand, counting down.
TGTGAATAAAGGACAATAACACAAAACAAACTTGAAAGTGGAATTTTATTACTTGAAAAGAGTTAACATACAACTAGGAAGGTGTTACACTACTTGAACTAAGAGGATTACACTTAATTTGAAAGCTAATTAAAAATCGACACTAAAATTTAACTAAAAAAACTACACAGCTTCATTCTTTGCATCTTCATCTATTTATAGCCCTCTCCTAGGGTTTCTTGAGCATCTCTGAGTATTTCCCATTTGATCTAGGCCGTCCATTTGCCCTGATTTGATCTCACCCTTTGAATCGATTTTTGGCGCCAAAATTGGGTAAGGGGGTTTTGGACTGGAATTACAATGGGGGGTGGCATTAATTGTGGTGTGATAGTTAGGTGTAGTGGGGGTGGTGGCATTAATTTTGGGGGGTTCTGGGACCTGCAAGTGGTGGTGGTGGTGGGCAATACCAGGGGAGAAGGAGGTGGTTTGGCGGTTTGGTGTTGTTTGACTGGTGTTGACCAAAGGGGGGGGGTCAAAGTTTGACCCGTATAATATTAAGGGTGTAGTGGTGTGGGCTGGTATTCCTTGGGCCCAAAAATAGGAAATGGGTGGGCTTGTGATGGACTTGGACTATTGGTTTAGGAGTAGTATTATTTAGTTGGTCCGGTTTGGTTCATGGATTACACAAGGACCATTTTTGTAATTTTATGAAAGTTAGGGGGTAGGATTTGGCATGTTTCCAATTTGTTTCCAAGGGTATAATTTGCCAATCCATGAATAGTATAAGGTCCTTTGATGATTTTTCAAATTTATTTTCACTAGGGACTGAAACCGTCAAACTTTTAAACTTCAGGGACCATTTGTGTAATTTTCACCAAACTTTCCACCAAGGACCAATCCTGTCATAAAAGGTTAGTGCAAGGACAAAATTTGTTTTTCTCAAAGTTTTTCATATCCCAGGGACCATTTTTGACAATTTCCAAAGTTCAGGGACTAAACTTGACATTTTGTGAAACTTTTCACCAAAGGACTAATTATGTAACTTTTTTGATTTATAAGGACCTTTGGTGAATTTTTCAAGTTTTTAGAATGACCAGGGACTAGATTTGACAACTTTTGCAAGATGAGGGACTGAAACTGCCAATTTTGCAAACTTTGTGCGTTTTTCATCTGTTTTTGATATTTTTGCATTTGAAACATGTAAAACACTTTCCTGGGATATTTTCACTATTTTGATTCATTATTGAGTGTTTTTGGATGTTTTGGCAGCTCAGAAATGGTAAAAATGATGAGTATTTACACACTCATCAATAGGTTTGTTCGTAGATTTGAATAGAATAAATTGGGTTTTACTTCTAAATGTGTTAATGAAAGGTGGAGAAAATTTTCCCAATCATTGATTTTAATAAAGCCAAAGTTGTGGTTATTGATAGTGAAACATGTTATTGGAAAAGTGAGATAATCATTTGAAAAATTATTTTTCCAAAATGTGAGGTTTTTGCATATTTTTAGAGATATTAGATTTTTGACAAAAAATATCATTAATCATAGATTTTAAAAGAAGTTTATTAAAGATCTCATGCTCAAGAGGATTGGTTAAACTTATTGTCACATGCTACCCTTTTCTACATAACCTATGATCATAAGTGAGAGATGACGTAATTCTATATGTTTGACGCGAGAGTGGTGAAAGGGATATATCCTAATATCTATACCTACTTAATTTTCACACACTTATCTAACTTAATATTATAGTCTACGAAGTCTTGTCTTAACCCTAGGTTATATTTTGATATTTCTAGGCATGATTCTATGTTGATAATTAATCCTCTTTACTAAATTATCTACTAGTGGACACATGAGATTTCCATATTCAATAAAGAGTTCGAGAGCTAACAATTTATTCAATGCTTAGAGGGTCAAGTAAAGGGAATTCTATTATACACATCATAAAACGAGTATAAGTAAGAATATAAGAACAAGGCAACCTACAACCTCAAGCATATTATTGAAACTAATAATAGTATAGTTAAGTATAATATAACTATTCATAAGTTAAAAAGAAAACTTACCTTATGTCCAGCTTTTCTTAATAAAGCTTAGGGTGATGAGTAAGCTTGTGAATGATGGTTGAATCTTCAAGTTAGCCAAGGTAAGATAGCATAGAAAAATAATTTTCCAACGCCTTTAAAGACCAACGTGGCTTGATTCGAATCATGTCTTGTGTATTAATTGATGCCTTATCCTTAATGCATATAACATCTTTTGTAGAATCTTTCTCATCTTCATTACAATCACTCCAAGTATCTTCAATGAGTACTTTTAGATTACATGATGAGCTTGTACCAATCATAGAAGAGTCGATTTGAACCTTTCACATTGAAGCATCATTTTCCACCCATTCATTCATCATTTTCCACCGTATTGATTATTTAAAATTTTGTTACTTTGTAGACGTTCAAGTTGTCGGTCAATTCGTCAAGTTGTAGAGATGAAAATAACATTGACACCTTAATCCCCATAACCAAAATACGCCATATTACCGCTAGCGAATTCTTGAAACATGACGACGTGAAAGATGTTGTGTAGGATGTGTAACTTAATTGTTCGTCAACCTTCACGTATATGCGAGTGTGCTAATACATGTTCGAGTTCTTTTTCTTTGTGAGTTTAATACCTAACATGTAAGACAACTTGGTACCCAAAATCTCATGGGTCCTAAATGGTTAGTCACAGACATCCATTGCATTAATATGCACATGGTATGGATGTCGAAAACCAGTGCAAGAATTCCTGAACAATATGTATTCACATATAGATAATGATTTTCTTGACTCATAACATAAATTATCATTTAAAATAGAGTAGTTTCTAAATTTCTCTACTACGTTTTACAAATTTTATTTGCTTTGATTTACTTGTTGATGTAAACACACATAAAATCCCATTAACATCATTTCCTCTACAATAACTATAGTAGGTATTTTCATAGGTACATTTTTGCTTTTCTTCCCTTTACATAGCATGCATGACTCTCTAGACCTACTCACGTATCCTCTTAAGCCAAATATCCTTACAACCATACCACATGAACTCCTAATCTAAGATAACTACAACACCACAATAAGTAATCTATCACCACAACATAATATATCTACCATAATACCAAAACAAACCCTAATCAAACCCTAAGTAGTTATAGTTATCTCTAAAACCCTAATTTCTAAACTAAACTAGTTTGAAAGTACTCAAGGCTTATGTAGGAGTTACATTAGCAACTTTAGGATATCTTAGACTCTCTAAATTTTAGTACAACCCTCTAGAGCTTAGGCACAAGTCCCTTAAGCACAAAACCCTAACTAGGTCTTATAAGCCCCAAAACTAGGTTAAACCTTCCTAAATCTTTACCATAAATTACCACCACTTACTATAAGTCTCCTAAGTCATAATCCTAATCACTAAGCACCTATAGAACCCTAATCCAGGCACTAAACCATAAGCTAGACCCTAATCACTCACTAAGCCAGATTAAGCTTAAACTAAACCTAAACTAGTTCAAACCTAAACCTAAGCACCTCAAGCATTTAGCCTAGTACCTTAGTCACCCTAAGCATCCACCCTAGCTTCTCCCTAAGTAGCTTACAAGTAGGTGATCCACCTACTTGTCACCACCCTTAGCCGCGGCCAAACCGCCAGTCCATTGAAGGACCGCCACCAGGAGGTGACTTGGTTTGGCAGTAATGTTATGATTTTAGTAACTTTCCACTTTTAAGGTTGAATAATTTTAGTCCATTTTTAAGTCAACCATGACAAACATCATAACATATTAACATAATTTAAAAGCATAATCATTCTCTCATCCCATACATTTAAAACATACAATAACAATCATAATTGACACATAGTCCTAATACATCTCATGAAACTAACAAGGAGTCCTAACTTCCTAGAGCTTGCTTGATCCACAACTTAATCCTCTTAAGTTATTCAACTAAATATGTAGGGATGACTAATTGGATGATGGTGATTTAGGTGGTGATGGAGCCGATGGTGGCATTGAGGCAAGAGGAGTTGGTTGAGTGTTTTGTTGAGAGATAAGGTACTCAAGATATCCAAACATGTAGTGAAGCTCATCTCTAAGAGAAGATATGAGATGGAAGTTATGATAACAACATGCACAACCAATGGTGTGGTTGTTTACAAAGTTGTAATGAAGAGAGGGTTCTATGTTTGGGGATTGTGGTGGAGTGGATGGAGTGTATTCCAAAGGGCCATTTGGTGAAAGAGTTAGAGAGGTATTAGGTGGAGGTGGATGTGAGATCCTTGGAGGAGGAGACATGTTTCCAAGATAGGGTGAGATGTTTTTAAGGAAATTTGGTAGTTGGGATGATGAGCTAGTTTGTGGACTTGGAGAGTTGGATGTGATGATGGAAGAAGAAGAGTTACTCACAAATGGTGTGCGCGCACCCAAACTAGAATGAGTGAGTAAGAGTGATGAGTTTTTGATGAATGATGTGAATGGTGATGAATTAAGTCTTGATGAGGATGATGAAGTTCCTTTGATGGAGGGAGCTTTGAGAGATGCATTTGGTGCTTGAGAAGATGGGTCATTTTAAGTGAGATCAATGAAGTTTGTTTGAGGTGGTGTAAGATTGATTTTAGGCCTTTTGTTTGATAGGGATAAGGATGTTGAAGGAGACCCCATTGTGGAAGATGAGGATATAGGTGATGAAGATTAGCATGAAGAATGGATGTTTAAATAATCAAGAAGGATTATGGAATGGATAAAGCATGCATTAGGAAGTTACAAGCACATACATATGTTTTGCTAACATAGGAAAAGGTGGTGAAAATCACATAATAGGGCACCAGGTTTGCAGGAAATGAGAAATAGTGTAGGAACCCGTGACTTGGGGCTAACGGTCCCTTAAATGTAGGACGGTCCATTATTTTTCGGGGACCGCCATTTTGATAAGGGACCGCCGGCAGTGGAGTCTCAGGTTTCAGCTCAGTTTTCCATTTCAGCAAATTAGCGCCTGCAGGCTGTTCTAGTGTAATACATAGCAGCATAAACCTTTATAAACCTATTTTAAGTGCTAGTTTAACGAGTAAGCAAGCAACTATAACAATTCAATAGTTACAACAATCACACATTCAAACATGATAAAATTATGAAAAGATCACCTAATACCATCAATATAGAGTTAAAGATCATTGTAACAATTATCCAATTACACATCAAACATAGTGTCTAGGGAGATTAAAAACATGTTCTCCAAACAAATGATACATTACAAGGTGATAGGAATTAACTATTTCTTCCCTAATAACTTGTGAAATCCCTTTCCAGTTGACTTCCAAGCGCCTCGACTCTCATCCCTTACCTAATGTTGCATGTTCATGATTTGGGTTTGGCGTGCAGAAAATTTGTGAAAGTCCCGATCCTCAGGAGGAAGATCATGAAAGACTTGAGGATACCCGGATGGTAGGGAGTTGACATAAGTGACCGGAGATGGGGTACTATCACGAGAAGTTCCATCATCAGAGAACACATCATCATAATCGTTGGGATTAGATGATTGTCTATGAGTGAAGGAACTTGAACCTACCGACCTTTTTGACCCGTAGTTTGACCTAGTCCTAATTTCTGGTCCTACCGACCTTCTTGACCCGTAATTAGACCTAGTCCTACGTTCTAGATTTTGGGTTAAAGGAAACATGACAGGGTCAACTATAGCATACTCAACATTCCTAAGGCGAGGGTAATGATGCATGACATGACGATAAAGGCGAGTCAACAGCATGCCGTACGGCAAGATCATATTGGGTTTGATACGGACAAATTCCATTTTCTTGGCCATGCAATATGCAAGGTTATAAGGGACGGTAAGGGCAACACAGTAGAGTATGCGACTAAGACAGGCAGGGACGTGATCACGGTTTCCTCCAAGACAGAAAACATTCTCGCGAATTATTTCAGCCCTGGGTTTCATGTAATCAACAATTTCCTTAGTCAGGATTTGATTTTCACTGACGGGAATAAGAGCCCCTCGGTACAGTCGATATTCAGGTTCATCTCTATCATTTTGAACTATGGCTCTTATCCCTTCTAGAGATGGAGGAGTGGTGGCGTATTTTCCATAAGAAGGAGAGCTCCTAGCAAGAGCATCAAGGTTCCATTCATGAGTGAATGTGCAATGTCCTTCAGTGGGAACGCTAAGAGCTTGACCTAATATAGGAAGAGAGTATGAAATCATTTGATTTTGAATGGTGAAGTTAATGTAAATTTCACCTTCAAGATCAGAAGTTAGGTTAAGAAGACTATAAAACTCAAGGACAAATTATGGAATGATTTGCTCATCGACTTTATAGATGCAGTCAAGATTGACAAGTTGGAACACAGAGTTTAAGTAGTTCATGTCGGTATAGTCTGCATAGACCCGAAGACCCACATGGAAATATCTAGTTTCCACATTATCAAAATCTTCCTTAATGGGTGTTGGATAATAATTTGAAAGTTTAGGAATGTATTGACGTGTGTTTTGGTGGTCAAGGCCGATGGGTTTAGGCATGTTTCACCTATCAACAATAAATATATAATTAGCTAGAATTTAATATTGATTTGGTTTTTGACATTTTTGAAAACAAACATTAATTATTTGGAGTTCGTACTTGACTTCACTAGTAAAGTATGTATTAACAATGTGGGATTAAGAGGTTGTTTAAAAATCATTTTCCTATATGGGGATTATCATGTTTTTAGTGTATTACTTGAAGTTATATCCTATTTACTAATGTAAGTATCAATAAATCTATTATTAGTAATGTATTGTTGGGATTAGATAGTAACTGAGAAAACAAAATTGATAACCCCCAAATCTAATGGCATGATCCCTAATTATGAGATAAAGAAAGATTAGATAAAGATGACTTACAATTAGTGTACAAGAGTGATTTGTAAGCTTGGGTTTGAAACTTTGAACTTTTATGGTAATTTTGGAGGTGTTCTTCGTTGCCTTTTAGTGATAAGAGTAGAAATGAAATTTGTTTGGCTGTGAGCAAAAGAAGAAAACCGTCTATATGACAGAAAAGCCCAGACGGTCCCTTATCGATGAGGGACCACCGGTAGAAGATTGGCGAGTTTTGACAGTTTTTGATGTTTTGGTTTTAAAGAAAGATTTTTGGTTAGGGACCGTCTTAATATATGACACTTGTAAAAATTTTATTTTTGACACGGAGTAGACTCAATACACACGAGTAGGCTAAGGAATGGGTATGGAAAAGAATCGAGACGGAAGAGGTAGAAGAGACTCAAAACGCTTGAATAAAGAATGGAATGGGAGTCGAAACGGAAGAAGTGGAAGAGTTGTACGTGGGATGAGGTTCAAGGATAAGACTTGAGTCGAGGAAGCTAGAAGTCAATCATGTAAATTCTAAGAAAAGTCATAGACGAGAACTAGAGAAAGGATAAAGACTGAAACGAGTGTGCATCGTCTATAGTGATTTATTAACTCAAAATTTCGATATTAATAATGGTTGTGGTAAGACCATTATTTTTCCAAATAGTTTGCTTGAATCTAAAGAAGGATAAGCAATTAGCCATAACGTCTAAATAACACAAAGCATCTAGCACATATTAGCACACAAATACTACCTAGCATGCAGGTGAGTAACAATTAATCACATAGTCACGTAAGCATATAGCAATTACTCAAATAACAAGTATAATAGTCAAGGTTGTAAGAAAACTTATCTTGGCCTCTAGCTATCCTTAATAACACATTACCATAACATGTGTTGTATGTGATGCAAGACTTGATGACACTCACTTGGCGAATCAACTACTTGATTAGTTCCACATTTTAGGCACACATTTTCTTCTTCATCGACATTACTCCAAGACTTGTAGATTGGTACACCAACTAGGTTGCTTGTGTGATCCTTGTCGGCGACATCACCTACAACAAAAACATTCAAACTAGTAGTACATGCATCTACTTTAACTAAGTGTATTTCTAGCAACATATTTTCATCATCTTTGGCTTGAACATTCCCTTTAAACATATTTTACCATATGTCATTTGCTACTTGACATAAAATTGTTTTATCAAAATCAATTTTCAGCAAAGCTTTATAAATCAATATCTTTGCTTCAATATTTTGTAAAAGTTTCTTATGAAATTTTGATTTACGAAATTTTCTTTCATTAGTTGAAAATTACTAATTGAGATGACATGCCAAAGATTATGATCTATTGATTTCACATAACTTTCGAATTCATTTTTCATTTAAAAATGGTTTCAAGGTCTAAATGTTTATAGATTTTTGTCAATGGTCAAAAGAGTAACAGAATGTCCATTAAAGTCAATCAATTCCGTGTAAAACTTTTAGTTTTTGGTCAAATCGGGCACGGGGCGTAACAACTTGGTATCCAAATGACAAAATTTTCATTTATGAAAAATGGTGGCTCATTCAAAGAACGCCCTTCTAGATATCTTTTTGATTCCATAGATCGATTCAAGTTTTAAAGTACAGTATACTCTAAAGATCTTGATAAATGAAGCTCTGATACCAATTGTAAAAACTAGAAGGGGGGGGGGGGTTTGAATAGTGTCGCCGTTTCTTTTTAATTGATAAAACGTTTTGCCGTTTTTAGGTCCGGTTAATATACTTTTGCAAACATGTTGAATTCTACTTGTTATGTGATATCTATTTAGCTACTAACAAACATAAACAAACAAGTAATGTAAAGAATAAGGAAAGAACACAACCAAAGAGATGCGGAGATTTATAGTGGTTCGGCACGAAGCTCACTCCTTCGTCCTACTCCACTCCCCGAGTACCACACTCAAGAGTTATCAATCACTATATCAACACACTCCTTCAGGTGGAGCAATCCGTACACAAGCTTACACAAGGTTTAACGACACTAAGCGGAATGTCGAGTTCTAATTGTAGCTAGAACCAATCTACTCCAAGGCCCACGTGGCCACACGAACAAGCACTCTTGTCCCACTTAGATCGACACACGATCCAAGCCTTCACACGAATGAGCACTCCCGTTCACTTGAACCTTCACCCAATTCAAGCCTTCACACTAAGACACACTTGGATCTTCACCAAATCCAAACCTTCACACAAGACACATTTGGACCATCACCCGATCCAAGCCTTCACGCAATGACTCAACTAAGTCATAACCTACACACTAGGACATCACTCTCCTCACAACAAATACATGAGCTAATCTAGTTACAAAACTTCTTGGATCTTCATCATCTTCCAAGTTTACACACATAACTCCATCCTCGACTCACACACAACTCAGAAGTATTTACAATATTTACTAAACCTATAATCGTAACACTTGTTACGTTTGTGTGTGGACACCTATAACATCTCGAATCTTCATCTACGTCGAGAGTTCTTCTCTTAGACTTTGCGGAAGAGGAACACACTTCAACATCTCGAATCTTCATCTACGTCGAGAGTTCTTCTCTTGCATATTGCGGAAGAGAAAATCACTTATAAACATATACCGACATGTTATAGTGATCAAAGAAGAAAGAAAAATGAAACAGAAAGTTTTTGTGTGTGTAAGACTCTCATTTTCTGAAGAGGAACAGTTCACTATTTATACATGACAGGAGGGAGGTGACGGTCCCTTAAATGGGCGACGGTCCTTTATCACTAAGGGACCGACGTCCACTTTAAGGGACCATCCCGACAGACGCTCCCATTTTTGCCCTGACTTGGTGAAAACTTATCTGGTGAAAACTCAACTGTTTTAGGGGGCAATATAGCTGTTGCAAATTTGAATTTTGAATATATTTTTTTAATAAAACATTTCTTTAAAAACACAAAAATACTTTTGTGAAAATATTTTGTCAAACTTAAAAATGTAAGTTTAGGAGAAAATAATTTTTTTTTGATCGCTTTACTAATGATAGTATAAAGTTTATTCATACCTGAAGTGACGTTGTAGTAGCTACGTAGAAGAAACGAGTTTTCTCGATCAAAAACTTATTAACCGTAACTTTACATAACATGTCTTTATATTTTGTGATTATCAAAACACAAGAAGACCGAATAATGCAAATAACGTTTTTAACATTATTTGTATTAACACCCTAAAAGTACTAAGAACCACCGGAGATCAAAGTTGTAGCTCTGATACCATGTGAAAACAATGGATTTAACTCAGAAACACAACCACAACACAATCAAGTCACCCAGCCAACCACCCTTTGGTGAATCTTTTTATTACTAATAGTCAAGAAGATGAGTCCACAAAACGTGTGATCACCAAACGTATACAAAAAGAAAAGAGGTTGTCCCCTTCAAAAGGATCCAACCTATCTCACTACAATGAATCAGATACAACAGACCTCACTACAAACACTCCCAAATACTACCAAACTAAACTAAAATGATCAAGATGATCAAGACTGATATCAAGACAGATATCAAGACAGATGTAACAAACTTTTGAGGGAGAAAACTTGATATGAGAGAAAAGCTATGTGATTGAATGAATCGGCTATGGCTGGGATAACAGCTTATATAGAGGGAACTTACATTTCAACATTTGTAGTATTAGTAACCTATCAAAACACAACTAAACAGAAAAGTGACATAGTTAGTCACTCAACTTTAGTCAAGTCATAAGTGCAAATGTGACATAATTCAACAATTTTCCTTCCATTCTTTTTTAGCAGCGTAATGCTAGGACTAAGAAGTCTAATCTTTCATGGCTCTCTATTCTTAGCAACTTACATTGCCCAACCAGTTCATATTACCCTTCACAACATGCAACCTACTTTTTGAAATATCTAGTTTCACAAAATGGGTCTAGAAATCTAGTTTCACCCAAAAAAAAAGAAAAAAAAGTACATGGTTCGTCTATGTTGTTTGGGCAAAATCACTTCTCTCGTCCCTCGACTTTCATTTTTGCATGGTTTGTCCTTATAATAAAGTTTCATAACACCATTCGTCCTTATAACTAACATGGTTCGTCCCTGTAGTTTGGAAGAAATCACCACACTCGTCTCTCGGCTTTAAGTGATAAGGACGGATGGTGTTATGAAACTTCATTATAAGGACGAACCTTGCAAAAATGAAAGTTGAGGGATGAGAGTACTGATTTCGCCCAAATCAAAGGGACGAACCATGTAATTTACTCTAAACCATAAAACAATGTTTATGACCTGTTTGATTTGTAGATGGGTTTAGAATTTGGATTTAGATTTGGATTTGGATTGGAATTTGGATTTAAGATAGATGTGAGAAAATTATATCAAAGAAAAATATTATATTTTAATTAAAAGTAATATTAAAAAAGTTAGTGGGTGAGTTATAATTAGATTTTATTAATTTATAATATAAATGAGAGAGATAGATATTAAAAAAAATGGCTTACATAATTTATAAACCAAGCAAGTCACCTAGCTTTCGAGGAATCCCCAATATTTGACATCATTCCTAAATTCTAAACTGGGTACTTCAACCAAACACATGTTTTTAACTTTTATCCCCCAAACCCAATCTCAAACGGGCCCTTAATTCAGACATCGTATTAGGGTGTGTTTGGTTTGTAACTGGGATTGGAATTGGGTTCGGATTTGAGAAATGTTTGAAAGAAAAAGAGAAAAGAACAAATATTTAATATATATAATTTATTAAAAACAAAAAATACAAAATTAATATACAAAAACTTTTCATGTGTTATAGAAAATTAAAAAAAGAAAAAGTTACAAAATCCAAAAGTATAAAAAGCAAAAGTACACCTACATGTGGCTAATATTTAAGGGCCCGTTTGGTTTATAGACGGGTTTTGGATTAGGATTAGGATTAGATGGATTTGGATTATGTAGGTTTAAATTAAATGAGGAGAGAGAAAAAAATAATTAAATAATATATTATATATATGCAATAAATAAATATAATTTATAAATTAAAAAAAAAATTATTGTAAAAATGAAAATAAAATCAAATATATGGTTGATGTATAAGGTGGGCCCACTTTAAATGAGTAATATATCAAAAGTAGGCATAGTGGATTACTTTAACACATGGATAAATATTTGGGACTCATCCCCATTTGTGGGACCCACATAATCAAACCAAACAACACTTTTTGGCATCAATGCCAAATCCAAACCCTACCCCCTCCAACCAAACGGGGCCTAAGTGTCAGAAATCTTTCGATCAAATACCACCATTTTAGAGTGGAATGACTTTTTGTTTAAATCTTTCATTGTATTCCAAAAATGATGTACCAAACAACTATTTTTTACTATCAATCTAAACCAAGAGTGTCAAACCTCTAAACCAAACACCTCCTTAGTTAATTAATACCCGGGTACTTCATTAAATACAATTTGTCTTGACCAAAATCATGTTTCTTTTATTGAAACATAGATCTCAAAATCCTACAGTGCTTCACCATTCAGTCATTCACTACCAACCCCCCACAGGGAGACAAACAACCGCCATGGAGACAAGGAACATGGACGAGAAAGATGCTTTGAAAATCGTGAAATGGTGGGTTGAAAGTCAACTCAAAGTTAAAAAAGCTTTTCCTGACTCTCTTTTTAAAGGTCTTGAAAGATGTTCGTATTATATCAAGGTGGAGGACTCAAATGCTGCTGCTGCTTTGTACGATTATGGACCTTCTGCACTTCTCGTGAACCGTTATGTCGTTAAGTTCTGGGAAAAGGTACTACCCTACTGCTATTTTCATCATCCTTGTTATTATTATTATTTGTTTTACCTGAAGTGGTCACGCCATGGGAGGGTTTGTCTGATTTGGTTTGAGTATATGTTGCAAAGTTTAAACCCTCTACGTTAGTTTAACCTTTTCCACTAATGAGTTGATAAGCCGAAAATAAGGGTGTTTGTTTTAGCTTATTTGTCTCGCATAGGCGTATCAAAGTATTGAAAAGCTAATAAACTCATCTGTTAAAGCTTATGGTTTACTTAAGTTCATAAGTTCGAGTTAATTAAGCTCATTTTTAAGCTTATTTGGCCGGCTTATGGGCTTATTAACTTTTAAAAAGCTTATGAGCTTATAAACTTCAATAAGCCATAAACTCACATTGATAAGCTCATAAACCCAAATTCTGAGCTTATGAGCTTTCAAAATTCAATAAGCTCATAAGCCGACCAAATAAGTTACTCGTATAACTTTTAAGTTATTAACTTGAGTTGATTAAGCTCCTTTTTAAGCTTATTTGGCCGGCTTATGAGCTTATCTAACTTTTGAAAAGCTTGTGAGCTTATCTAACTTTTGAAAAGCTTGTGAGCTTATCAACTTGAGCTTATAAACTTCAATAAGCCATAGCTAGCATTGATAGCTCATAAGCCCACTATTGTGAGGTTATGAGCTTTTCAAAAGTTCAATAAGCTCATAAGCTGGACAAATAAGCTTAAACAAATGCCTCAAAGTGTGTTACGAACTTCTCAAAATTCATATAAGCTAATCTGAATGAATAAATAGCGGTTAACAAACTGAAACTGACACTTTATTGTAGAATGAATTGTTTCAAACAAGGAGAGAGCATTTCAGTTTCTTAGAACTAATATATCATAATTTACTGTAGATATATTGTACGTTTGGATATGCTTTTATTTTATGTTGTATTCAAGCTAACGTGATGAACCATTTGAGAGTATTTAGAAAAGGATAATATTATGGGAGTATTAACTTATTTAGGAAAAAAATTTGAGAGCCCTTACAGTTAGTATGTTGATGAGATCTGTTGGTTTCCCCATCTTAGATCACCTTATGCTTATAATTTGAGTAAACTGGTATTTTGCACAACATTCTAATATATTTGCTCAAATTTTCTCAGCATTTTGTTATGGAGGATCATATGGCACTATGTGTCACCCGAGATTCCGCCTTGAAAGCTTCTGGTCAAGTTCATATAGATACTGACCATATGATTAAAGATGACAAGACTCGTGAACTTAAACACATTCTCGCGGTTCTTAATGATCTTTTTCCCGAACAGCTTGGTGCCAAGAATGAGTATGACATAGTGGAAACCATTACCAGGAATCCTCAACTTGATGTGGACTCTGAGTTAGTAATTTTTCTTATAATTATCTATAGATGCTTTCAGATATGTTTTGTATGCCTCACCAGAATTGCAACGGCAATGCTTTTATATACTTTCTAGATGTTTGGTGGTTGAAACATTAGTACATGCTGAAACTGACACTTTATTGTTTGCGTTGAAATGGGCCATAGCGGGTTGACCTCAGATTGTATTTTAAAACTTCTTATATACAACCAATTCTATTACAATACTAATTTATATATTTAAACAATACAAATTGGGAGGTTGTATGTATTAATATTGTGGTGATTTTCAACTCGTTGCCCTTCTAATTTTTCTTTTTCTGTATCTCGACTGAAACATAACACATCCCAAATTTTGCCTCTAAATCCTGCACGTAATATTACCTGTGATTGCACTGCTTTTCATTTGATATCAATAAATCATTCAGGTACAAGCGCGTTGTAACAACAGCACAAGGCATATTTGATAACTTTACATTCATAAACCGATTATAAAGAATGAGTCACTTGCATACTTCATTGGGAGAGTATATCTATATTTGACAAGTTTAGGGATAGATGAAAAACATTTACGGTTCAGACAAAATCTCCCAAATGTGATGGATCACTATGCTGAAGATTGCTGGATGGCTGAAATCGAGACTTCTTTCGGTTGGAGTGAGTGTGTTTGGATTTCTGATAGATCTCATGTAAGCTTATTAGTTAACTGACATGTTAAGTTAGTAAAATTGAGTTTTTTTTGAAGTTTTGGATACATGTTTTTGCCTAGGATAAAATTGGAGTGGCTCTTGATGTAAAAGAGAAACTGGCACAACCTACAAAAGTAGAGGTAACTTCTTGTACATGTTAAGTTGTTGCTTACGGTTTTAAATTAAGCTAGCTGCTAATAATTCGTGTATTTATAGAAAGTGGTTATAAAACCCATTCACAAGGAGCTTCGTCCTGCATTTGAAGGTGACCGAATTAAGGTTGTTGAAGCACTTAAGGTAAAGCAATTCCTTCTCACATTCATCTTGTAAAATCAATGTGAATACCAATTATACCGATGGTTTCGTCATAGTTGCAGTCCATGTTCAACACCAAAGCATTCCCAGTATGAATACAACTATGGACAAAGAGACTACTTCTCATAAGCTAGATTGTATGATTGTAAACAAGTAAACTGTATTATCAACACCATAATATATTTGAACTGCTTTTTACTTTGGGTTATCGATATCTCAATAATGTCAGAATTTGGCATGTTTCATCGAATCTAAAAATATACTTATTACTGATGATAATATGGGAATCTTGTTCTACTAGAATAGGATTTGTTTTCGGGGTCAAAACTGGTGACCCATTAACACTTCTTTTTAAAAATTCATGTTAATTGCTAGTAATATACGGAGTCTTGAATTTGGATTTACAAAAAAGCAATTTATAAAGATAACTGCCATTTATCGCAATAAAGCAATATAGTCTATTGCTAAAGGGAAATGTAGTCTCCTTGTCCATAGTTTGCATTCATACTGGGAATGCTTTGGTGTTGAATGTAGAAACCACTAGTATGTTGGAAGCTTATAGAAATATAGTAATTACAAGTTATCATCTGTGGAATGAAGTGATTAGAAGTATAATGGGGATGTTTTGTTGGTAGCCAGGAGGAGCTTCTAATGTGAAATGTAGTCTTACTGTTGTTAGCTTTTGTCTCTTGAAATGGAGAAGTGGAGGCTTGGAAAACAAATTCTGTTTAGCTTTGTTTAAACATCTGTTTTGAATTTTTAGTAAGATTAGTTGATGGTTTGTTGGATTTTTTTAGCATGTCCACTGCTCCAACTACTAGTCATTTGTTGTAAAATGTAATATTGTTTGGTGACTAATATACTAGTCAATCTTTGCATTTTAACAATAATATACAAGTCAATTTGACCCATCTTCACCTGAACGGTTGTAACAATTACTGTTTTCCTGTTTTTTTCTCAGACGATGAATGAGAAAGACGCAATGGAAATTAAGGCTGCTTTAGAGTCCAAAGGAGAGGTGGAATTTGAAGTTAGCACGCTTAAGAAGACTGTTATAATAAAGAAAAGCATGGTATCGATATCAAAGGAAACGCAAAAAGTGCACCACAGGACTTTTAAAGCTGCTGTGATTGAATCTTCATTTGTAATGGAGCGAATCATATATTCTCTCTTTGAATATTCTTTCTACACAAGACCAAGTAAAGCTGGAGAAGAAGAGATATATGTATTCCGTTTCTCCCCTCTCGTGACACCCATACAATGTCCCATCTTCCCATTGTCTCCGGATCAGCAATATAAGGAAGTTGCTAAACAAATTGATGATTCGCTAAGTGCAGCTGGAATTTCAAGCATAGTCTATCCTTGGGGTATGTCTCTGAATCTATATATTTTCTGTCTTCATTTTCAGAGGTGAAAATTTTGACCCATTCACTTGTGAATGAGTCATTTTGGCTTACGTTTTATTTCTAATTGGTGAAACAAGTTGAACCTGAATATTTAGCTTAAATGTAAGCGTGTCGAATGGGTTGAACAGGCTGTAAATGTTAAATTAATTAAACATATACAAGATCAATCTCATGTAATCATATATCAAGAACATGAAAGTAAACTTACTTGATGATAGAACCGACTGAGAATTACGATTAGATGATGAAGCCATAGCGTTAGGGTTAGTCGATTCCGGTAGTGATGTCAATAATCCGATGGAGGGATTTCTCACAAGTTATGGTGTTTTGATTGAGAGAATAATAAATTGACAAGATACAGGAAATTGACCACAACCCTGATATTTATCAGTTATGGTAGTTACTTCCATCAAATAACCGCCATTTGTTAGTTAGGGTAGATAATGTCATTAAGGCATACTTTAGGGTCTAAATGGTCTAAGGCCACATGTGAAGGGATTTATTCTAACATTCTCCCACTTGGCCGTAAGACCATTTATTCATATATACATAAACCTGAAAATTATATTGGCCAATTACAAGTTTATATGAATTACCATAATTCCATAATAGCACCAAAGCAAAAAGATACAGCCACACGTGTCGCGTTTGACACAGGACCCCCATCGATTATACTAATAGCACTAATATGAAATATATGATTTCATTAAGCCAAAATGACAAAGTAATGTGGTACACATAAGTTTGTCTATAATGAAACATAAGTGTACACAATTAAAAATAAATACAGACAAACTAGACATTATAGTGAAGGATATTATCTTAAAGCGCTTGTTTTGAAGTTAAACATAATCATGAAATAGTTCATTAACTACAACACATTATGTAAGGTCTTAACGTAAACCCATTCTAGCAACATGGCCTTGAAATACTTTGGGTGGTAGACCTTTAGTTAGCGGATCCGCAAGCATTTCATGAGTTCTAATGTGCTCGATACATATACGTTGTTCCTCCACTCTTTCCCGTACAAATAGGTACTTTGTATCGAGGTATAAACCAGCTCCAGTTGAACTATTACTGTTCGAGAAGCTCACGGCTGCGTTATTATCGCAATAAATCTTTAATGGCCTTGAGATGGAGTTAACAATTTTGAGTCCAGTGATCAAATTTCTCAACAACATTGCATGGCATGTCGCATTATAAACGGAAACATACTCAGCCATCATTGTTGAGGTCGTCGTTAGCACTTGTTTTTGACTCTTCCAAGAAATAGGCCCACCTGACAGCATGAAAATATATCCCAAAGTTGACCTACTAGAGTCTTTGCATTTCGCAAAGTCTGAATCCGAGTATCCAATAACTTCAAGATTGTCGGATCTAGTGTAAGTTAATTTGTACTCCTTCGTTCCTTGAAGATATCGCAATACTTTCTTAGCAGCTTTCCAGTGATGTAGGCCAGGATTAGATTGAAACCTGCCTAACATGCCACATATAAAAGCGATATCTGGTCGAGTACAAACTTGAGCATACGTTAAGCTTCCTACTACGGAAGCCTAAGGAATTCGCTTCATTTCCTCATGTTCAATCTCAGTTTTCGGACATTGATGAGACCCGAAAACATCACCCTTAATTACGGGAGCGACCGTAGGAGAGCAATGTTGCATATTGAACCTATTGAGTACGCGTTCAATATATGCCTTTTGGGACAATCCTAATGTCCCATTGGCTCGATCTCGGTGAATTTCAATTCCAATTACATACGAAGCTTCACCAAGATCTTTCATGTCAAAGTTTCTAGAGAGAAAACGTTTTGACTCATGCAACAAGTCAATATTATTACTTGCTAATAGGATATCATCAACATAAAGCACAAGTATAATAAAGTTGCTCCCACTCATCTTGAGGTATACGCACTGATCTACCAAATTCTTGATGAAGTTGTGTTTCTTCATCACTTCATCAAATTTTAAATACCATTGACGGGATGCTTGCTTAAGCCCATAAATAGATTTCTTGAGTTTACAAACTAAATGTTCTTGGCCTTTAGATTTAAAACCTTGTGGTTGGGCCATGAACACATCTTCATGTAAATCTCCATTAAGAAATGCCGTTTTGACGTCCATTTGATGTAACTCTAAGTCAAAATGAGCTACAAGGGCCATTACGATCCTTAGGGAATCTTTTCTCGATACTGGAGAAAATGTTTCTTTATAATCAATGCCCTCTTTTTGAGTATACCCTTTTGCAACCAAACGAGCTTTGTATCGCTCAACATTTCCATTTGGGTCAAGTTTGGTCTTAAAGACCCACTTGCATCCAACGGGTTTTGCACCCTTTGGTAATTCAGCAAGTTCCCAAACGTTGTTTTTGCTCATTGAGTTTAGCTCATCATTCATTGCTTCCCTCCAATGAGCTGATTGGTCACAATTAATGGCATCCTCATATGATTCAGGGTCATTGCATTTCCCTAAGTCAAAATCAGCCTCATTCAAATAGGTATAGTAATCGTCAAAGTTTGTGGGCTGCCTATGTCGTTGTGACCTACGCAACGGTTGTTGAGTTTCTTGTGGTTCAACATTAATTTCGTGGTTAGGTTCATTTTCCTCGACATTATTTGGTTGATCTTGAGCAATTAAGTGATCATTCGAGGTTTCAAGTGGTGTGTTAATCGAGATGGGCACATGAATTATTGGTGTCTCATCTCGAGCCTCTTGAAGTTCAATTCTTCTAAATGAACCGCTCCCACTGTTGTTAGCATTTTCAAGAAACTCTGCGTGGCGTGTCTCAACAATTCTGGTACTATGAGAGGGGCAATAAAATCGGTAACCCTTTGATCGTTCTGGGTACCCAATGAAGAAGCAACTAATGGTTTTCAAGTCCAGTTTTCGTGATTGAGGATTGTATAACTTAGCTTCGGCTGGACATCCCCAAACCCGTAAGTATCGTAAGCTGGGTTTTCTTCCCGTCCAAATTTCATATGGTGTTTTTGGAACAGATTTTGAGGGAACTCTGTTAAGGATGTGGACAGCCGTTTTCAATGCCTCAGTCCAAAGAAATTCAGGAAGATTTGAATTTGCCAACATACTACGAACCATGTCCATAAGGGTGCGATTTCTCCTCTCAGCTACACCATTTTGCTGAGGGGTACCCGGCATGGTATATTGGTTAATAATCCCATGATCTTTGCAAAAGTCAAAGAAAGATCCAGGAGCTTGACCAACATCTGTATGTCTGCCATAATATTCACCTCCCCTATCCGATCTCACCACTTTAATTTTTCGGTCAAGTTGATTTTCAACTTCCACTTTAAATGTTTTAAACATTTCAAGTGATTCGGATTTTTCATTAATTAAGAACAGGTACATGTAACGTGAGTAATCGTCAATGAAGGTAATGAATGATTTATGACCACCAATGCCCGAAGGAAAAGGTCCACATATATCAGTATGGATTAGTTCTAATAATCCGGTACTTCGTGTGGAACCTTTCTTATTTCCTTTGGTCATTTTTCCCTTTATGCATTCTACACATTTTTCAAAATCAGAGAAATCAAGATGGGGTAAAACTTCATCTTTCACAAGTCTAGTCATTCTGTCTCGTGAAATATGGCCTAAACGTTGGTGCCATAACATTGATGAAGTTTCTTGATCTTGTTTTCTCTTATTTTGATTCACATTCTCATTAACGTTAAATGATAATAGAGATTCCGAAAATTGATTATCTAAACATAACTTGAAGAGGTTTCCCTCTAGACAACCATATCCAACAACACGGGAATTTAAACTAATATATACTTTATTGTATCCAAACGTAAATATAAAATCATCAATAATTAGTTTAGATACAGATATTAAGTTTCGAGTCATGCTCGGTACATAAAGAGTGCCATAAAGATTTAAACAAAAGCCACCCTCCAATATTAATGAAAGGGTCCCAACAGCTTCTACGTTCAAATCAACTCCATTCCCGACTTTAACCGTTCGTTGGTTTCTTTCCAATCTCCGGATTGTACGGAATCCCTGTAAAGAATTAGCAATGTGTACCATGGATCCAGAGTCAATCCACCATGAATTAATAGGGACATTTATATTAAAGGATTCATTAATCATAAAAGATTCAAATATACCTTTCTTTGCTAACCATTCCTTGAATTTTGGACAATCCTTTTGAGTATGCCCTTTCTTATGGCAAAATTTACATTTTGGATCGCCATGGAATGAGCTAGTACTTGCACCCGTTTTCTGGACTTTATTTGGAGTAGAATTATCTCCACTTGAACCTTTGCCCTTCCTTGAGCCCTTTCTCTTATTGGTGTTAGTGGTAGCAACATGAACGACATCAGGCTTTTCAACTTTGAGGCGTTCTTCCTCTTGCACACACATGGCAATCAGTTCGCTCATTTTCCATTTCTCCTTTTGCGTATTATAATTGATCTTGAAAGGACCAAATTGCATAGGGAGAGATGTCATAATGAAATGAACTAAAAAACCTTCATTGATTTCCATGTCCATGCCTTTCAGTTTGTTTGCCATATCGCTCATCATCATTATGTGCTCTCGTACACCACTAACTCCGTCATACTTGGTAGTCAACATTTTGAGGATCAAAGTGCTTGCATGGGCTTTTGAAGTCCCTTTAAATTGTTCCTCTACGGAGCTTAAGTACTCCTTTGCATTTTCCGAGTCAGGAATGGCTCCTCGAATAGCAACGGATATGGAATTCTTAATGATCATGAGAGACATACAGTTAGATCGCTCCCACTATTCATAAGCACGTTTTTGATCTGCTGTACTTTCAGCAGTAAGTGCAGCGGGAGGATCAGTACGAAGCGCATGATCGAGGTCCATTACTCCGAGAGTAAGTTTCACTTGATCTCTCCATGTTGAGAAGTTAGTACCAGTTAAGGGTTCAATTTCGGACAAGTAACCCGTATTGGAAGTTAAGGTAGATGCTGACATAGAATGAAAATTAAATGTATGCTCAGATAAAAACTAAAGGAATTAATGGGATATATATGTAAAGCATATCAGAATAAACATAAACCTATCATGAACACCAAAATAATAGGTATAAAGATGTGGTGCCTAATTATTAACTTCACGTTGGTTTAGTTAACAATTAAACAATTAATCATCTTTAACTAGACAAAGCATGCACATATATCACATATCACCGTTGGGCAGAAACGTAACATATACGCTAATTATGCTAATAGGTATTTCATTGTTCAAGTTATCATACAAATAGCCGTTGGGTTCATTGAGTGGTAACTAGAACAATTTTACAATATGGCATCATTAAACTCATATATTAATCCGAACAACAATTCGTTGGAATGATTATTCATATTAACATACAAGTTGCCATTGTAGACTTAACAAATTCATAGAAGAATATGGGTCTAACATAATTTCCATAATCGCTGATGACATGTGTCACATATAGATTGTACCAATATAGATCAAAACATAAATTATATGCATACTGATGAAAACATACGAAACATTAGAATATGTATATCCTATCACAATTAATCAGATTGTGTTTTCATGCACAAGTTGTTTAACTCGTCAATCATCATGCGTACTATACATGTATTATTTATTCATCCATCATCAGTTATATTTAATTGGATAAATAATATACATATCATATCAATAGATAGCAAAATTCCATAAACAAATACTATAATAATATGTTCACGAAATCCAAATATTAACTAATAGAACCAATTGACTTACTGGGGCAAATTATTTAATTGCATCATAATTGTTTGACTCATAAAAAACAACCTATTAAAGGGATATCGTTTTGAACGGCAATCAAGAATAAATCAGTATCACTTCTATGATATTCATTCCTTTATAACACAGAGTGTTGTTCACGATATCATAATCAAATTTATTTCATGAGATTAAAAGGCTCTTGATACCACATGTTAAATTAATTAAACATATACAGGATCAATCTCATGTAATCATATATCAAGAACATGAAAGTAAACTTACTTGATGATAGAACCGACTGAGAATTACGATTAGATGATGAAGCCATAGCGTTAGGGTTAGTCGATTCCGGTAGTGATGTCAATAATCCGATGGAGGGATTTCTCACAAGTTATGGTGTTTTGATTGAGAGAATAATAAATTGACAAGATACAGGAAATTGACCACAACCCTGATATTTATCTGTTATGGTAGTTACTTCCATCAAATAACCGCCATTTGTTAGTTAGGGTAGATAATGTCATTAAGGCATACTTTAGGGTCTAAATGGTCTAAGGCCACATGTGAAGGGATTTATTCTAACAGTAAAGCCCCCTAATTATTTATAAAAAGATTTTGAAAAAGTGTTTACCTAAACAATTTGGGTCCCTTAAACAGCTGTTTTGACAACTCTAGCGATTTTAAACCTTTTGACCTTATCAATGCATGAACCTGTTATACAAATGGGGTTTTATGTCAGACATAAGATCAAATTGTATAGAGTATTAAAATTAATACGCTCCTTTTCTATATTCCTGATTACACTAATAAAAGTTTCATTGAAGTCATATATCTGGTTTGAAAAGTTGGCAATTTATGTGAAATTGACGTGATTGCACTAACAATAATAACCTAATATCTTCATATATAGATGATTCAACAATAGAGGAACAATACACAGGAGCAGATGAAAATGGTGCACCATTCAGTATTACCGTGGTTTCAACATCATCAGCAACAATTCGTGAGCGGGATACTCAGGATCAAATATTTGTGAGCGTGGAGAAAGTGGCAGCAGTGGTGAAGGAGCTTTGTGAGGGACGGAGCACATGGGCGGATGTTTTAAAGAAATACCCTGCTGCACCAGGAGTGGACTTACACTATGACAATCTGGTGCCCAGGACGACCATTTAGAGGCTCTGTATTGAAAAACATATTTTACTAGTTAGTATTACTAATCAACCATCCGAGCAACTGTATTTTTGAAGCTATGAATGCTAAAAAGACTCCACTGTAAGTGCTCTTATCTTTTTGTTAATGCGTATGGTTGATGTTTTGTTAATGCATATGGTTGATATTTTTTAAGCTATGAATGCTAGGAAGACTCACTGTAATTACTCTTGCCATTTGTTAATGCATATGGTTAAAGTTTTTGTTGAAGCATATTTCCGCTGAGATGGTCTTGACGACTCCCATGATACTGCTCGTCGTCGTCCCAAGCTAAATCCACAGTCTAGTATGATGTGGTGCTAGCAATGTTATGCTAGACTCACATTGTGTTAGTCATCCATGATGGAGGTAGTACCCAATACCCATCTAACAATAAAGCATGGTCAAGAGGCTAGATACGTCATGAGTTTTGTTAATGCATATGGTTGATGTTTTGTTATATTAATGCAACTTTGTTATATTAGAACCAACCCGATTGGCAAAAGACATCAACCGAGATTTGTTAAACAGTTCATTTTTTGACTTAATCAAGAGAATCGCTTTAGTTTTTCATCTGAGTCCGCCTTGGCCGGTAGCATTCAACTTCCAGAGATGAGTGAAGAGAAGTAAATTTTAGAGTGAATTACAATGGATCGTCCTTGTGGCCTGGTTTGCCCAAAATTGTATCTAACGTCTTTGAGAGTTTCAAATTCCATCTACCATCCTTAACTTTGCAAAGAATCACATCCACAATCTTTCATCTTAACTTCTGTTAGTTTGGTGCGTTAAATCTCCACATGTGTTATACAGTAAAACCTCTATAAATTAATAGTATTAGGACCGGGACATTTTATTAATTTAGCGAGATATTATTATATCGATAAATTAATAATTTATTAATTTAAAGAGGTTTTACGTGTGGCTTTTAAAATTTCAAGTCCAATACGTACTAGTTACAATGTATACTAGTTAGAGATGAAAAATAAATTAAAAAAACAAGTTCCACTATATACTTGTTAGAGATGAAAAATAAATTACAATGTATACTAGTTATAGATGAAAAATAAATTTAAAAAACAAGTTCCAAGAGAGTGATTCTTTCTTTTGATTTATCTCGAGAGGAATTTAAAGAAACCTCCCAACCACATGACTCACGTTATGTATGTGATTGGTCAAACTCTTTGGGGATTGTCGAAGGATGTCTATGCATATTTCGTAACCATCTCCCATATCAGAGATGGGTAATGAAAAATAACAATGATAAACATTCTTGGGAGCTACTACCGAATGATTGTGAGATGAACAAGTATGATGTTGCACACGTGCTCAAGCGTTGGATTCTACACAACAATTGGTACTTATGTGATAAAGGTGATAAATTTTTCTCCAAGGACGGGAAATATATTGCTTCTCCTATATATGTACCCAGCCTTATTTCTCCTCATCTTAATGGGAAACCGAAGAGAAAGAGGCACACCACCTTCTTCCGGCGAATGATACCACTTGTTAGGTCACAATTTATGTAAACACAAGTATAAAGATGATAGAAATAAGATGAGAAGGAGAGATGGTTGATTAAGACACTATGAGAAATAGAAATGAAAGAGTTTTCTTAGAATAATGAAATAACCAACAAGTTTACTAGTCACATATGACTAGTATATATAGGGAAGGAGTAGGGCAACACTCCCTTCCTCCCTATCTAATAAAACGAGATGGGCTTAAGGCCCATGGGCTTGCTACATAAGCCTTAAGATTAAATAAACATACAAGCCTTAGCAACCTATTACAAGTAAATGACCGAGACTTGATAAATAGTAAAACTTTGATCCCAACACTAAACGTGCTTGTAGGTAATTCACAGTGCAAAATCATTAGTATGAATGACTATTTCGAAACATGCAATAAAGGATAGTAGCTAGTAAATGTCCATATATGTGAAAGAATAATTGTATAAACTTGATAAGTAAACCTTATGCATATTCCATCGGTAAAAAAACTCCTAGTGTAATCGACAATGCGTTTAAGTGTTTAACTGAAGTAGTAAATAAATTGTGATGCCTGGCACCATGCGCCTCCCAACGTTTTTCTTGTTAGTCCTTAACTTTATCTTGCAAAAGGATTAAAGATATTATAGAGAGATTCGCAGAAGTTTGAGTACAACAAACCATTGAATCATGCTTCTTGAGCTGATCCATTAGTATAAATGCTTTGTTATGGCTTAATGTATGCAATATGTACAAGTTACACTATTACAGTGTAAACTAGTTAGATATGAAAAATAAATTACAATGTATAATAATTAGAAATGAAAAATAAATTTATCACACGTATATTATGAATTTTTTTCGTAATTATTAATTTATAGTTTCGTTGGGACCAATATATATACACTGGGGTTTCAAAAAAATTATTATCTTATTATTTTATCGATTGGGGTCCAAATTTTACTGGTCCCAAGTTGGGACTGGACAAATTATTAATTTTATCGAGGTTATTAATTTATAAAGGTTTTACTGTATAGGGTAAAGTGATCATTTTTATTTATTATTATTATTTTTTTTTTGTCTTTTCTTTTACTTATGTTTATTAACTATTACTCCCTCCAACCCAAAATTATTATCTCCCGACAAAAAACACATAGTTTAAGAAAAACATAATTATTACCACTTTGCTCCTCTTATTTTTAACAGAATAACAGATGTACCCTTAAATAATTAATTAATGTCTTCTCTAAAGTTTGTAATAATAATTTCAAGCAAAGGTAATATGGTAAAATCAAACAAACTTCCCTATCTATATTTAGTAGTGGACAATTACATTGATACATCTAAAAAGGAAACGTGAACTATTATTTTGAGATGGAGGGAGTATTAGTTAATGGGTGAAATAAAAAAATCGTCCTAGTGGTTTGGCAAAATTATAGATTTCGTCCTTATGGTTTTGAAATTGCAAGCGACCTCCTTTTGAGGAAAGTTTGGGTTCACTTTCGTCATTTGCCTAAAGTGAAATGACTAAAATGTCATTGCCTTCTTTTTACTTTATTTCACTTTGGGCAAGGGCATTTTAGTCATTTCACTTTTTGCAAAGAATGAAAGTGAACCCAAACTTTTCTCACAAGGAGGCCGCCTGCAATTTCAAAACCATAAGTACTAACTTTGCAATTTGGCCTAACCACAAGGACGATTTTGCAATTTACCCTTAGTTAATTTATATAAACCTTTTGCTTCAATGTTTACTTTTCAACTATTTGTTCAAAAAAAAAAAAAAAAAAAAAAAAAAAAAAAAAAAAACTTTTCAACTATTAAGACTAAAATCATAGCATGATACGGCGTTGCTAGAATCTAAACAAAAGAAACTAAAATCATAATGGCCTACTGGTGATATCCTTAGTTTTCACACAAAAGGTCAATAATTCAAACCTCGCTAGGTGTATACATTTAAGAGTGGTCAGGGAAGAGTAAAAAACAGTACTGAAATTAACCTGTAAAACAACGTACATGTGAGTTAAAAAGGCTCGCTCTCCGAATAACTTGAATAAGAAAACTTTTGTTTTATTGAAACTTTTACAAAATTATTATTTTTCAAATATTTCACACAATAAGACAAAAAAATTCAAACACCCACAAAATAATTGATAAACCATAATATCTTGTGTGTAATTCAGACATCGTAGTAGTTAATAACCGGGCACTTCATTAAATACAATTTCCAATGTGAGGCAACATTCACTATTTCACTACCAACCCCCCATAGGAAACAAAACAGCAGCCATGGAGACAAACAACATGGATGAGAAAGATGTTTTAAAAATCGTGAAATGGTGGGTTGAAAATCAACTCAAAGTCAAAAAAGCTTTTCGTAAGTCTCTTTTTTATGCCCTTGAACGATTTTTGTTTTATAAAAAGGAGGAGTCCTCGTCAGCTGGTTTGTACAGATATGGAACTGCTTCCAAACTCGTTAACCGTTATGTCACTAATTTATGGAAGAAGGTACTATTTTAACTATTATTATTACTACTATTATTTGAATAACTCATGATGCAAAGTGGTCACGACAAACTCCTGAAATGAGAGTGTTTTTACATGTTTTGAGTTTGTGTAGCTGTGGGTTCAAACCCCGTAAATTAGTTGGCGAAAAAGTCAAAAATCTTGATTACTCAAAAAATGAAATTAAAAAATAAAATACAATTTAATACTTTTTTTTAGTAACCGTGATTTCCAACCTTTTGGCCGACTAATCCACGGGGTGTTTGGAAAAGCTCTTAACCTCACTATCTTCCGCTAAGTGTTGACATACACCAACTTTGTGTTTATGTTCATTTAGGTTATTCAACTATTTTTTTAGGTCACTCAACTTATAAAACATGACATTTGGGTTGCTAAATAAGATTATTACTTCATACCACGTATTACAGAGTACTTTGTATTACTAGTGTTAACATACATTTGGGGGTGTTTGCATATTTGAATTTGGAAAACCTCAAGTATGCTAGAATGACAATGGATATAATTAAGTTTATCATTACTATTGTTTATGTTTTGATGACAAAATATTGCATGGAAAAGTGTATAGATATTTGAATTTTGTAGCGGAAAAGAGAAAGACCCACGAAATAGATTTCATAGACACCAAATTGGTGGATAATGAGTCTATGGCTATGATATACCCATTTTATTCTTGGCCAACTAACCAAACACCTTTAATTGAAATTCATCCCTCCATTCATATTTATGTTTTTTGCTCACTTTTATTATTATTATTATTATTATTATTATTACTATTACTATTACTATTACTATTACTATTAAAACCAAAAACATTTAGGCTACTAAAAAATCTGCATTCACGTTAATAACCCTTTCCGCTAATGAGTTTATAAGCCAAGAAAAGGGGTATTTGTTTTAGCTTATTTGTTCGGCATAGGCCTATCATTCTATTGAAAAGCTAATAAGCTCGGTTTTTATGGCTTATTTTTAAGTTCATAAACTCGAGTTGATTAAGCTCCTTTTTAAGCTTATTTGGCCGGCTTATGAGCTTATCTAACTTTTGAAAAGCTTGTTATCAACCTGAGCTTATAAACTTCAATAAGCCATAAGCTCACACTGATAACTCATAAGCCCAATATTATGAGTGTATGAGCTTTTCAAAAGTTCATTAAGCTCACTTGTAGAATGAATTGTTGCGAACAAGGAGAGAGCATTTTCAGTTTGTTAGAACTAAGATATGATAATTTACTGTAGATATACTGTATGTTTGGATAAGCTTATTTTATGTTTTATTCAAGCTCACGTGATGAACCATTTGAGAGTGTTTAGAAAAGGCTAATATTATGGGAGTATTAACTTATTTAGGAGGAAAATTGAGAGATAAGTCGAAGCTGTTTATGAAGGTTTTATGGAAAAGCATAAGCCATTACTATAAAACAAGCATAGCCAAACATCCCTTGCAGTTATAATTTGAGTGAATTGGTGTTATGCACAAAGATTCTAATATTTTTGCTCAAATTTTCTCAGCATTTTGTTATGGAGGATGATATGGTACTAGGTGTCACC
Organism: Artemisia argyi; assembly: GCA_030686995.1. Taxonomy (NCBI): domain Eukaryota; kingdom Viridiplantae; phylum Streptophyta; class Magnoliopsida; order Asterales; family Asteraceae; genus Artemisia; species Artemisia argyi. The sequence goes on along the minus strand of CM060709.1, from coordinate 70,325,883 downwards.
CGAGATTCCATCTTGAAAGCTTCTGGTCAAGTTGATATAGATACTGACCATATGGTTAAAGATGACAAGACTCGTGAACTTAAACACATTCTCGCGGTTCTTAATGATCTTTTTCCCGAACAGCTTGGTGCCAAGAATGAGTATGACATGGTGGAAACCATTACCAGGAATCCTCTCTTTGAGACTCAACTTGATGCAAACTCTGAGTTAGTAAATTTTCTTATAATTATCTAACACATGTTTTGAAAAAGATGAGGGGCGCATTATATGATCTGAGATGCTTTCAGATATGTTTTACATGCCTCATCAGAATTGCAACGACAATGCTTTTATAGACTTTCTAGACGTTTGGTGGTTGAAACATTAGTACATGCTGTTTGTGTCGAAATGGGCCATCACGGGTTGACCTCAGATAGTGTTTCAAAACTTCTAATATAAAGCCAATTCTATTACAATGCTAATTTATTAAACGGGGCAATTCCATATATACCCAACTTAAACCTAATAATTCCATATTTCTCCAATACATACTTTAAAAGCATTGTACATGTGCACTAAATACTTGTGTTATGGGTAAATATGCAATTTTGATATTTAGGTTGGGTAAATTTGGATTTATCCCTTCAAAGTTCAAACGGTACAAATTGGGAGGTTGTATGTATTTCTATTGTGGTGACTTCCAACTCGTCGCCCTTCTAATTTTTCTTTTTCTGTATCTCGTTTGAAACATAACACATCCCACATTTTGCCTATAAATCTTGCACGTAATATTTACCTGTGATTTAACGCTTTTCATTTGATGTCATTCAGGTACAAGCGCCTTGTTACAACAGCACAAAACATATTTGATAACTTTACATTCCTACACTATTGGAATGGGAACAAGCTCCCATGTACTAGTGCTACAATTGGCGAGGCACACAGAAATGAGGTAATGTGTTTTTCTTTAAAACTTAAATCGCGATCGAGTGTGTTTCAGTCATGCTTTGTGTATGTTTTCAAATTTGTTTTTGAAAGTAGAAGCTTCTCTCACTTGCATCGTCTTCCACAAATTTAGCATGCTTGTCACGTTTTCATATTGCAAAGTATAGGGATGGGCTGAGTAATGGTTCAAGATGCGTAATATTGGTACGTGTTTGCAAGAAATTGATAGATGTTTCTCACCTTTCAGATATCTCCTCAGAAACATCTGCTCAGTAGATTCACACTTGCACTGATAGAGCACTTTGTTGATCCTGATGACAAATCACATCAAAAGTATTCCCAAGTTTCAAACCTAGAGTTTCTCATGTTCCCAAGGGACGAGCAAATGTCAGGGCAATTTGCGAAAAGACTTTGTCTCGGTGAAGCAGTTTCTAAGGTTGGTTCTCATTTGATATTATGTCTGCATTTTTCTAATTATTATATCATATAAACATACTGTGTGTAACTATCAAACATTGCTTTTTTAGGGGATCGTAAAGAATGAGACACTTGCATACTTCATTGGGAGAGTATACCTATATTTGACAAGTATAGGGATAGATGAAAAACGTTTACGGTTCAGACAAAATCTCCCAAATGTGATGGAGCACTATGCTGAAGATTGCTGGATGGCTGAAATAGAGACTTCTTGCGGTTGGAGTGAGTGTGTTTGGATTGCTGACAGATCTCATGTAAGCTTATTAGTTAATTAACATGTGAAGTTAGTAATATCAAGCTTTTTATTGAAGTTTTGGATACATGTTTTTGCCTAGGATAAAATTGGAGCGTCTCTTGAAGCAAAGGAGAAACTGGCACAACCTATAAAACTAGAGGTAACTTTTGCACATGAGAAGTTGTTGCTTACGCTTTTAAATTAAGCAAGCTGCTAATTAGTCGTGTATTTATAGAAAGTGGTTGTTAAACCAATTCACAAGGAGCTTCGTCCTGCATTTGAAGGTGACCGTATTAAGGTTGTTGAAGCACTTAAGGTAAAGCAATTCCTTCTCACATTACGTCTTGCAAAACTAATGTGAATACCAATTACATCGATGGTTTCGTTGTATTTGCAGTCCATGTTCTTGAAAAAAGAAAAACCACTTGCATTATCTGCTCTAATGCTTCTTATAGAAATATACTCGTTACAAGTTATGATCTGTGCAATGAAGTGATTAGGAATGAAGTGATTACAAAAAAAGCAATTTATAAAGATAAGGATCATTTATTGTAATAAAGCAATTTAGTCTATATTGCTAAAGGAAATGTAGTCTCCATAGTTGTATTCATGCTAGGAATGCTTTGGTGTAGAATGAAGTAAAACTGCTAGTATGTTGGAACCTTATAGAAATATAGTAAGTACAAGTAATCATCTGTGGAAGAAATGATTAGAAGTATAATGGGGATGTTTGATTGATAGCCAGGAATTAGCTTCTAATGTGAAATGTAGTCTTACTGCTGTTAGCTTTTGTCTCTTGAAATGGAGAAGTGAACGCTTGGAAAACAAATTCTGTTTAGTTTTGTTTAAACATCTGTTTCGAATTTTTAGTAAGATTAGTTGATGGTTTGTTGGATTTTTTTGGCATGCCCACTGCTCCAACTACTAGTCATTTGTTGTAAAATGTATGAGTGTTCGGTGATTAATATATACTCATACTAGTCAATTTTTGCATTTTTAACAATACTATACATGTAAATTTGACCCATTTTCACTTGAACGGGTTGTAACAATTACTGTTTTCCTGTTTTTTTCTCAGACTATGAATGAGAAAGAAGCTATGGAAATGAAGGTTGCTTTAGACTCGAAAGGAGAGGTGGAATTTGAAGTTAGCACGCTTAAGAAGACTGTTACAATAAAGAAGAGCATGGTATCGATATCAAAGGAAACACAAAAAGTGCACCACAGGACTTTTAAAGCTGCTGTGATTGAATCTTCATTTGTAATGGAGCGAATCATATATTGTCTCTTTGAACATTCTTTCTACACAAGACCAAGTAAAGCTGGAGAAGAAGAGATATATGTATTCGGTTTCTCCCCTCTTGTGACACCCATACAATGTCCCATCTTCTCGTTGGCTCCGGATCAGCAATATAAGGAAGTTGCTAAACAAATTAATGATTCGCTAACTGCAGCTGGAATTTCAAACATAGTCTATCCTTGGGGTATGTCTTTGAATCTATTTATATTTTGACTTCATTTTCAGAGGTGGAAATTTTGACTCATCACTTGTGAATGGGTCATTTCAGGTTACATTTTATTTCTAATTGGTGAAACAAGTTGAACCTGATTATTTAGCTTAAATGTAAACGTGTCGAATGGGTTGAACAGGCTGTTGTAAGCCCCCTAATTATTTATAAAAAGATTGTGAAAGTGTTTGCAGATTAATCTAACCTAAACAATATTTGTCCCTTAAACAACTGTTTTGACAATCTGTTTTGCCACCTCTAGCGATTTTAAACGTTTTGACCTTATCAATGCATGGACCTGTTATACATTTTTGTCAGACATAAGATCAAATTGTATAGAGTATTAAAAGTAAATACGCCCTTTTTCTATATTCCTGATTACACCAATAAAAGTTTCAATGAAGTCGTATATCTGAATTTGAAAACTTGGCCATTTATGTGAAATTAACGTGATTGCACTAACAATAAGTACCTATATCTTCATATATAGATAATTCAACAATAGTGCAACAATACTTAAGAGCAGATGAAAATGGTGTGCCATTCAGTATTACAGTGGTTTCAACATCATCAGTGACAATTCGTGAGCGGGATACTCAGGATCAAATTTTTGTGAGCGTGGAGAAAGTGGCAGCTGTGGTGAAGGAGCTTTGTGAGAGACAGAGCACATGGGCGGATGTTTTAAAGAAATACCCTGCTGCAATACTCACCAGGGCCACCAGGGCCTGACTTGCACTATAATAATCTGGTGCCCAGGACCACCTTAAAGACAGATGTCATTTAGAGGCTCTGTAATGAAAAGTGTTAGGTATTAGTCTTTGATTTAGCAAGAGTCTTGGGTGGTTAAGTGTTAAGTTTCTTATTCTTAGTCAAGTAGGAGTCGGTGTTTGTTTGCCTTGCATGGCAAGTAGAAAGTCCAAACCTACTGTTTTAGTTTCCTTGTCTACTTCATCCGACTAAGTTCTATTCGGTTTAGAGTAGGTTTCCCCCTCACTCTAGAGGTGAGGGAGGATGATCATTGTACGTCATTCTGTCTTTACTAATCAAACATTCGATTAGGGTAATTATTCTTGTGCTCGCTCTTTACTTTACTGTCGATATAAAGCTAAGCTGCAGGTGTGTGTTTCGACTTCAAGATCGTGTTTATTCCGCACTAGAACTAGTTTTTGATCGCTCGAATATCAACAAAAAGCATATACTACTAGTTAGTATTACTAATCAACCATGTGAGCAACAATATTTTTGAAGCTATGAATGCTAGAAAGACTCGACTGTAATTACTCTAACTATTTTGTTAATGCATATGGTTGATGCTTTGTTAATGCATATAGTTGATGTTTTGTTATATTAATGCAACTTTGTTATATTAGAACCGACCCGATTGGCACGGGAAATCAACCGAGATTCGTTGACCAGTTCATCTTTTGACTTAATCAAGGAACCCACCTTAGTTTTTCGTCTAAGTCCACAACCGTGGCCAGCATTCAACTTCCAAAGATGAGTGACGAGTAGTAAATTACATGGATTGTCCCTGTGGTTTGCCCAAAATTGTATCTACCGTAAGAGTTTCAAATTGCATCTACCGTCCTTAATTTTGCAAAGGTTGACACCACAGTCCTTCATCTTAACTTTTGTTAGTTTGGTCCGTTAAATCTCCTAACGTGTTATACACTCGAGGGTAAATGTCACACCCCCAATTTACCTGACTTGCAGCGGAATGGAATACCTGGGGGTGTCTGTCATAGCACCAAAGTTACAGTTACATTGAACGACCTAAAGTGTCGTTTGGAAAATACTTCGTTTGATCATTGAAATAATCCAGAGTTTACAAAATGAGGTCCCCAAAAGGTGTTGCATGTTTATGAAAAACAAGTCCTACTAGATCAAACGTTTACATAAGTGCATGAAATAATGGTGAGATGCGTCGACCCCGCGACTCCATGAAGGTCCAAATGCATGTCACATGAGCTACCATAATAACCTGAAATACATTGCTAAAACGTCAACACGAATGTTGGTGAATTCCATAGGTTTATAAAATGTAATGTTGTACGGCCACCACAAGTATAAGTGCATGACAAAAGTCACGTAAAATAGTACAATAGACCTTAAGCTCATGACCCCGAAGCTATGACTGATGAAATTATATGCCCCTCCCGAATGTTTTACCAGAACACTCCCAAAATGTCAAAATGAAATGCATCCGCTTACTGTTGGTAATAACTACCACGGATGGAGGCGTCACCCTCGATAGATCTATCCACTCACTCTCGCTTACCGGCAAATTAACGGTCCATGATAATAAATAGGGGACTTTAACAGGTTGGTAAGGCAACTTAAGCAATGTACATATGTTTTGGTACTTGGGCTCGTACTAAAATGGTTGATGCAATGTATTCCCCCGTGGGATTTGAAATCAAAATGTTGAATTGAAAACGGGGCTATGAAAACTCACCTGATATGATGGTACCATGAACATGTAATGAGCTGAAAAACAAGGCGCGCACACTAGCCACAACCTAATGTGAATGATGAACGGTCTACTTTAGATCATGAAATGATGTTATGAATGTCCATGCACATGTTTCCTATACCACTCTACTCTTTGGAAAAATACTTGTTGTTATAAAAAATATACATTTTCCAAGACTTAGGAAAATAAGGCAACTAGAAAAATAAAACTAGTTGAAATGTATATATATATATATATATATATATATATATATATAACGTATGTATCAATGTTAGTGTTGAAATCCTCGGTTTGAAATCCTTGATATAACGCCTTGTTGTGATAAAAATATACTTGTAATCACTAATACTTCATTAGTTATGAATTTGGGTACTTGGTATTATTTCTAGAAATCTAGAGTTACTACGTAGTTTTAGTGTTATTATTTTACCAAAAGCTGTCAAAACAATATAAGTTTTGCCGATATTGAAACGTGAATATCTTTGTCGTTATAAGTCCGTTTTACTTGTTCTTTATATCCACGGTTACGTCTTAGTATGTAGTAATATATTTTGGAAAGCTTGGCTCCTCCGGGTTACGTCTAAAGCCTCTTTTTCTCTGATGAAAAACGTCCAACAGCATGTATTTTTCAGAAAATATAGTTTTCGTCAATAAACTTGCAAAAATCATAACTTCTTCGTTATAAACTCTTTTTAATCCGTTCTTTCGCCTACGGATTCGTTTTTGAAAGTATTTTCTAAAAATTTTGCCAAAGTTCCCTTTATGTTTACTGATTTTCCTGGATTTACAAAAATGGGACAGTAGGTTTATATACTTGTTACAAATCCATTTTTCATGTTCAAAACTAGTTTCTACTTCAACCAAATCTCTTGCAAACACCACAAAGCTATACTAATCCTACCATACACCTTCTTAGGGTGCCATAGGTTCCTAATCACTAGTAATCATGTTAATTTAACAAAGGAACACCTAAATCAAAATCTAGGGTTTGTATGTTCAAAAAGTTAACAAAAATAATGTGGTATAGCTAACTTGTACATGAAATTAAGCATGAAAACCATAAGATACAAGTGTTAATTAGATGAAAACATGAAAATAAATTTGATAACTCACTTTGAAATAATAGGTGATTAGATGATGAGAAACCTTGTGTTACTTGTGTTTTTGTTGTAAGATTCTTGATTAGAATGATGAAATGAACAACTTTGTAGCTTTGTATTTTGGAAAATCATCACTTGATCATGGATTTGGGTTTTAGTCGTGGCTTATGAAAGGAAGAAGATGAGATGAGAGCTTTTTGATCTAAAATTTTATGTATGATTATGTTTTGGTGGTTTATGTAAATAAGTAACAAGTTATAATGTTTAATAAGTGTACATAATTGCTTAAGGTTAAAAATGAAAGCCATGTGGTCTAGGGATGGTCTTATGGCCGGTTTTCAATGTGAACAAGAGAAGAAAAATCGGTTTTGATCACTTAGGAAATGTAGTGTAATAATAGTTGTAGTTTAGTGTAAGTATTAGTTATAATCGGGTACCGGGTTTGATAGAAATAAATGTTAACAAAGTTAACTGGGACTTAATAAAGTCATAAAAATGTTAAAAATATGTTGGGTACAATTACTGAGTGTTCGGGTGATTATTGTTTAGTTTTCACGAAAACCGTCGTAATATTCATAAGCTCACGTTATAAATAAAATAAATTTCCAAAATACTGGGTAAATGAATGTTATAACTTTTATGTTGATAAAATGGATATAAAAATATTTCGGGACCATTGTGGGAATATTTAGATATATTCGTCGTGTTTATAAACCAGATGTTAACGTTTATTTATAAATAATTATAAGGAAAACGTTAAATGTATCAAATATGTAAGTTTGAAAATCCTAAGAGTGGTATAACATGTAAATGACCTACTGATGATATGCAGACTATCTCTAGTCCGTATGAAATGTCGTTACTGATAATGCATGAATTCGCACCTGAACCAATACGGTTACGCGAATTTAAATACCCGTAAACTAAATTTACGATGAAATGAGTAATGCAAGTGAATAGTGAAAACTTTTCCGGCAATGAATAGTGTTCAATGAATAGTGAAATTTCTGAATGCTTCTCGGAATGTCAAACTGACACCAAAAACGATGAATAGTAAACTGATGAATAGTGTTTTCCAAAGTTTGGGAAATGACCTGAAATGGTGAGTTGTGATAGTCTTCCCCTCTAAAAGGAACTTCGTCCCAAAGTTCAGTTTATGTTGGTCTCTGAAAACATATTGGTGAAAAGGTGATGATATTCGAGAATTCCAGCGAACTCTAACGATAGGAATTCGACTCTCCTTCAACTATTCGACCTAACTGTCCATGATTTCTACTTGTTCTCCTGCAAGGTTTATGTTTGACTTTGGGATGGATTCCTTTCCAAATGGGATTATGAGTGACTAATCTGAAAATATGATAATACATGGTTGTGTAATCCTGTTGTTCGCTAACATGGCTCAAGTCTGACGGCCACTAGGCCTACTCTGTCTGAAATATTACATGGTCCAGTGTATATCGGTTTAACTTTCCAAGTTTTCTGAATGATATCATGCCTTTCCTAGGCAGAACTTTCAACATAACTCTGCCTACCAACTTGAAGTTTTAATGGTTTACAACTTATTGAACTTGTAACTGATTCTTGACTTGTAGGAAATTTCTGGTTATTTCATGAATGCCTACTAGACTAATGAGTTGAGCTTTTTCCGAGTTTGGCCCATCAATAGATGGTCTGCGCTTCTTAATGTTTTAAATGTGATACTGGTAATATATACTGCTGAATTCTGCCAAAACTCAAGTTTGTATGCTAGTTGGTCGATTCTAAAATGAATCTTAACTGGTCCAATATGCTAAAGGTTCAACCTCTCTTGTTATCCAATTTGTATCATGCCAATCCAAGGCAATGCTTTTAACTTAGTTTGTTCTCCCACTTGAATCTGGATGGTTTGTTGTTCAGGATACCCAATCCAAATGATGTGTGTTATGTACCAACCTAACTTCTGCCAGTTTCTCGCTGTTGGTGTGATAACTATTTTTGTAGATGAATTTGATTTATGATAACTGGTTAGTCTAACCATTTCTAGGGTCAATCACTCATGCTCTGAGCATACTTTCCTATGTTTGAATTGTTCTCTCGCTTTGACCATCGGTCTGAGGACGATAGGTGATGTTCACATCTAAATGGGTTTCTCAAGGAAATTCTGAAATGATTACCTGAAGTCCAAGGTGAATCGGTTTCCTTAACAGGAATAACTGAAATGGGTACAATAAACCTTTGTGACTAATTCCACAACGTTCGGTCCTTCGAACTTGGCGTTATCTGAAAGGGATAGAATATAGGTAACAATTTGATTCCTTATGTTTTGTTCCAACGAATGATAAGACATATGTCCTTCTTTGTCTATTGGGTTTGGTCTCCACTACTGAAGTTCTTGATTAATTTGTGATGTTCCTCCTGATTCCTTCATCACATATTCCAAATATTCTTTATTGTCAAGTCACAAATCCTAAATGCATAAGCGATGTTGTAGGGAAATTGGTTCTGGAAATTTGTCTCGCGATTGTGAGTTTTAGTTGAAATCCTTTTCTGAATAAACGAATTTAGAAAATGGAGCAAATGATTTACTAGTAATATTTTTCCTACTGATTCAAAATTTCAGTAGTTATGAAGTAGAAAAATGTTTTCAACATGTTGTGATTAAAACTGCTTACCAAAGTTTGACGTCTATGTATATTTCTCATTGTACAATAGGGTTGCTAAAGATTGACCAAAAAGGATCGTACTTGTTCAAAATAGGAATTTCAGAAATCATTTTTCCACAAGGTATGTGATTTATGTAAACGCATCAACTTTATTTAAAAGTGAAAACACTAACAAGGATAAAATGGTAGAATGGGAAATGTTCGCTTACATGCATAGATGTCTAACATTTAGTTCGTGAGGTTGGATAATGCCTATTGGTGGTTATCAGGTATAACTACAAGCATAGGTATTTAGACTAACTTAAGTCTTGAAATATTTTATCGTTGTAATTGGCAAGGCGTACGTATCACTTGATGTTGCGTCGATGAATGTCTATTTTGTTTTCCCATGTAGATGAGGAGATATGTTCTGGTTTGATCCCTTGCTTGGTATGAAGGTGAGGTTATCGTAAATTTCTAGTGACATAATGCCTTAGGGGAATCTACATCGATATTCTTGATTCAAACAATTGTCCTTTGTGAAAACTTACTGCAGGAAAGTTTATGTATGGATGAGGCCATGTTTAAATGAAATGCCCTACAGTCTCAATTAGAAGCTTGGTTTATTTCTATTGTGTTGTCCTGCGGACATTTATATTGAGTTCAATCCTGTAGCTCAGTCTAGCTAGTACCTTTAAATGATAGAATTTGACAACTAAGTCAGAGATGGTGATTCGGATGGTCTCGCAGTATCTTAGAATTTGTTGTTAAGTTATGAATTCTCTCACTATATACTTCTAGTTCTGTTTAGTAGTTCTGTAATCCTTTCGTTGCTTTTCTTGTATCGAGGAATCCTACTTGTAATTGATATGGAAAGTCTCTCTTAGGGAAGTCAATGGGAAAATCCAACTTAATGGCTAAGTGAGTGACAGGTAGGGTAAGTATCCAGGGATAGTTCGGCAAAAGGGATGTTTATGGAAGAGTTCCTTTGTTTACAAAACTTTTAAATAAAGATTGTTATTAACAATCCTTTGAAAAGGTAATTATTTCCTTCATGGCATAATCCTTCCTGAATTTTACATAGGTGATCAGGCTATGTACAATTGAGGACTAATGATGCGATGTTAGATTTTGTCAAAATATCATAACTTTTCTCAAAAGTTTTAGATGGTGTTCAACGCATTGTTATTAAAATGGTATCTTGATGTTTTCTTTCAAGTAACATGAAAATTGCCTCGCATAATAATAGTAAATACTTGGTGTAATGACAGAAAAATCAATTTATAGGATGGTAATAAAATAGCTTACTTCAGAAATTTTTCTGTAAAACAATTTCCCCATATGATAGTAAAATGGCTTGAATGGTGTATTGGATACGTGGGTGAATCTTGTCGAATGGTAATAGTCTACTAATTCGTCAAAAACGAAATCAACCTAATCCCTAATAAGACAATGATAAAATGTTGCGAAACGATTGAAGTTTGAGCAATTGGGATAGAAAATGGAGTAAACGATGGTTATGATTATCACAGAGGTAACAAAGGATAGATATTACATTGGATAGAAAAGTGCTTAATACAACTAGGTTATGTCATCGTACCAACGGTAAGTACAAAAGGAAAGATACAACCCTAAAAGGGCTCGAACTACGGTTTATATATTGAAACAAAGCTCCTCATGCTGAAGCATTGTTGTTATCCTTGATGTTGCTAATATCCTGGCGGTTCTCTTTCAACAGCTCACGCTATTCCTCGAGCGATTTAGTCTTGATTCCAAGTTCCTGATTTTCCTTGTTCCTTAGCTCCGGGCAGTCATTCTTGAAATGCCCTAAGTTTCCACATTTGAAGCAACTCCCTGGGGTCTTCTGATTTGTGAGTTTCCTACAGTCTTCAGTCCAATGACCCCGCTTCTTGCACACTCCACACGTTTTACTGCAATGACCTCGGTGATGTTGATTACACAGGTTGCAGTAAGGTAACTTTCCAATATACCTTCTCTTTGTGTGCGGTTCTGCAGCAAAGGCTCTATTCACTTCTTGTCCTTTGGGTGATTGTTGAGCAGCATTGCAACCTAGATTGTTGTTCCACTTCCTTTTATTGTCACTATTGTTTCCTGATGTCTCGGCGTGAACTATGAGTTCCTTTGCCTCGATCGCCATTTTGATAACTTCAGACATGGTATCGGGTTCCCATGCGATGACCAACATACGAATTTCATGGGAGAGTCCCCCGATGTACCTTTCAAGTTTCTTGCTTTCCGGTTCATCCATTGCAGGACCTAGTCGTGTTAATTCATAAAAATGAGTAGTGTACTCGTCAACATCATTTCCTACCATGGTAATGTTTAGTGTTTCCTGTTCCTTTGTTCGTAATTCATTTCCTACACAAAATGTTATACTCATCATCCTTCTTAGTTTCTCCCAAGAGTGTGAGTAAGCAGCATCAACTCCCACCATCTTAATATGTTTGGTCCACCATTCCTGGGCATGATCCTGAAAAGTGCATGTGGCGAACTTAACCTTGTCTTCCTTACAATAGTCGCCACCTCGAAATATTGTTTCTATTTCTTCGAACCATTTGAGAAATTCCTTTGTGTCTCTAGTTCCGCTAAAGGAGGGAGGATTGCACCCCATAAATTCCACGTGAGTAAGTTCCTTAGTGAGGGCGGTGGCTATGTTCTTGGTAATGACTTGTCCAACAGCAGCTTGCATCATGCTTGGAGTGGTTTGCTTAAATCTCTCTTCATCAAATCATAAGATACCATGAGGATCTATAGGTAATAGAAATTATCATATTCACAACACCTGAGTATAATACATGAAAATTTCGGTCTACGTGAACCGATATCACAAATAGCACAACCCTTTTCTTACATAGTAGAGTCACACTTGATATTTTTGTTTGTACAACAATCAAAAGACAACAAGTTCTTTAGACTATGTCCCACACTTTCTGTGGCTAGGATAATAGTAAAAGCTAGTAAGGATATAAGTCTGGTCTAGAGACTTCCTGGTGTCCCTCTGTGTGAAATCAGGTTTGTGGCATCATAAGGTCGAGATAGTCCTGAAGTGGTGTCTGAAGTTGTGCATCTATCAAATCTTAGATAATGTAGGTTCTGAACCATTCCTGAAGAATCTGTGGATGTTCCTGTTGAGTCCGTGATATTGGTATTATCTACTAGATGTTATCTAGTTCATGGCAAGTGGGAATGGAAAAGGAAAATGACAATGGTGGTACTAGTGAATGGAAAACTACCCTCTTTCGCGCTACCTCGCGACATCTAAGAGGTAAAACTAAAGTACGCACTGTGGGACGACCAATAGTGTAATAAGTAGCTGACGGTGGTGGTAGTACCTGAGTAGTGGGTGCTCTACTAGTGAAGGAAAGAAAACACACTATCTTCCTTGCAATAAACAATAGTGCTCTACTAGTGGGACGACCAATAGTCCATTAAGATTAAGTCTGAATACTCTACCAAAAGGCATTCTATGCATGGGCTGAATGATAGGAAAACCCTGTTCCTATGGCAAATCAATAGTGCTAATGGTGGTGTAAGTGCAACTGGTGGTATAATGGTAGTGGAAGATGACAAGGCATCTTCAATGTCGGAATCCAATAAAAGGATGTCAGGGTGAGTATCTGAAGACATGTCACTTGTGAACCAGGTCAATAAAATGATATATATATATATATACGAATATGAGTATAAATAACTCGCACAGGGTATGCATGAAACAACATGTATCATGATTATGCACTTATGATGAATTGATGAGATGCTATGATGATGCGGTTATAGTCTAGGGTCCAAAATACATCCTAGTTCGCTATAACCTTAGCTCTGATACCAATCTGTCACACCCCCAATTTACCTGACTTGCAGCGAAATGGAATACCTGGGGGTGTCTGTCATAGCACCACAGTTACAGTTACATTGAACGACCTAAAGTGTCGTTTGGAAAATACTTCGTTTGATCATTGAAATAATCCAGAGTTTACAAAATGAGGTCCCCAAAAGGTGTTGCATGTTTATGAAAAACAAGTCCTACTAGATCAAACGTTTACATAAGTGCATGAAATAATGGTGAGACGCGTCGACCCCGCGACTCCATGAAGGTCCAAATGCATGTCACATGAGCTACCTTAATAACCTGAAATACATTGCTAAAACGTCAACACGAATGTTGGTGAATTCCATAGGTTTATAAAATGTAATGTTGTACGGCCACCACAAGTATAAGTGCATGACAAAAGTCACGTAAAATAGTACAATAGACCTTAATCTCATGACCCCGAAGCTATGACTGATGAAATTATATGCCCCTCCTGAATGTTTTACCAGAACACTCCCAAAATGTCAAAATGAAATGCATCCGCTTACTGTTGGTAATAACTACCACGGATGGAGGCGTCACCCTCGATAGATCTATCCACTCACTCTCGCTTACCGGCAAATTAACGGTCCATGATAATAAATAGGGGACTTTAACAGGTTGGTAAGGCAACTTAAGCAATGTACATATGTTTTGGTACTTGGGCTCGTACTAAAATGGTTGATGCAATGTATTCCCCCGTGGGATTTGAAATCAAAATGTTGAATTGAAAACGGGGCTATGAAAACTCACCTGATATGATGGTACCATGAACATGTAATGAGCTGAAAAACAAGGCGCGCACACTAGCCACAACCTAATGTGAATGATGAACGGTCTACTTTAGATCATGAAATGATGTTATGAATGTCCATGCACATGTTTCCTATACCACTCTACTCTTTGGAAAAATACTTGTTGTTATAAAAAATATACATTTTCCAAGACTTAGGAAAATAAGGCAACTAGAAAAATAAAACTAGTTGAAATGTATATATATATATATATATATATATATATATATATATATATATATATATATATATATATAACATATGTATCAATGTTAGTGTTGAAATCCTCGGTTTGAAATCCTTGATATAACGCCTTGTTGTGATAAAAATATACTTGTAATCACTAATACTTCATTAGTTATGAATTTGGGTACTTGGTATTATTTCTAGAAATCTAGAGTTACTACGTAGTTTTAGTGTTATTATTTTACCAAAAGCTGTCAAAACAATATAAGTTTTGCCGATATTGAAACGTGAATATCTTTGTCGTTATAAGTCCGTTTGTCACAACTCGTAAATTCTGGTCTTTTCCCGAACTTTCAACATTTACTATTCATCGGTTACTATTTATCGATCACTATTCATCATTTTACTATTCATCTTTTTCGGAGTCGGTTTGATATTCTGAGAAGCGTTTTAAAATTTTACTATTCATAAAACACTATTCACCTTCGGAGAAAATTTGTCATTTATACGTGGGTTGCGTCATTTTTGTAAACGTACGATTTTTAACCTAAGAAACGTTATCTTATGAACTAATATTTTGGATAATTGATCCGACACTCCCAACTATGGTCCTAACACATTTTATACTCATAATAATAATATAAAAAATTATATTATTAATTTGCCCGGTATTCTGGAAATTCATTTAAACTTATATCGTACGCCTAATATAATTACGACGGTTTTCTTAAAAACTAAACGATAATCATCCAAACACCCAATACTTGTACCCAACATATTTTTACAACTTTTACGACTTTATTATGTCCCGAATAACATCAATAAAATTTATTTCTAACAAACCCGGTACCCGATTATAACTAAAACTAGCTAAGTCTCATCTCTTTTTCTCTCCTCTCTTGAACCGGCCAAACAAGAAGAACAAGCAAAAACCATGGATTTTCCAAGATCAAGTGTTACTCTAGTTCCTTTAGTTGTCCTTGTTTGAGTTTTGTGATAAAACTCAAGGTTTCTTACATAGTTTCATCCAAACCTCCTCACATCATCATGTAAGCTCAAGAACATCTTTCTAATCTTTTCATACTTTCATTTTTCTAGTTTCATGTTGTTTATTCAAGATCCATATGCATATGTTAGTTTATACCACTCTATTTATACTTTTTATAACTTTGAAACTCTAGAAATGGATTATAGTTAGATCCTTGTTAGATCCACTTGATTTGTGATGTTTAGGAACCCATGACACCCTAAGAAGGTGTATGGTAAGATTAGACTAGATTTGTGGTGATTGAAAGTGGTTTGGTTGGATTAGAAACTAGTTTGGAACATTAAAAATGGATTCTAAACATATATAAAAACCTGCTGTCCCTTTTTGGAAAACGTGGAAAGATCAGGGGCAAGGGTGTAACTTTTGACCAAAGATTTAGAAAATACTCTCCGATACGAAACTATAGCCGAAAACGGGGATAAAAACGAGTTAATAACGAAGGAGATACGCTAAAAACGAGTTTAACGACGAAAACTATATTTTCCGGAAATGCTTGCTGATGAACAGTTGTCACGACTGTTTCGAGGCGTAAAACTAAATCTAGCCATCCCGACTTATCAAAAATATGTTAGTATGTTGTCCCACGATTCCGGGAATATAAAGAACATAGAAAACGGGCTTATAACGACAAATATATTCACGTTTCAATAACGGCAAAATCTATATTGTTTTGACAGCTTTTACCAAAATAATAACTTACGTACTAGACGGTATATTTTCTAGAAATATTACTAAGGACTATATTCTTAACAAATGAAGAACTTATGACCCAAGACTTATTTTTACAACTACTAGACATTATTTTAAGGTTTTCAAGACGAGGAATATAACACTAACATTTTTAATCTGTCACACTCCCAAAATCAGGTCCAACGGAAGCATACGTGTAGCTGGGGTGTAACTCAATTGGTATTACAACACAAGTTCAAAAATGGTTTTCACTTTACTTATTTAAAATAAAATCGTTTAACCAAAAATATTGAATTTACATCTTTAAAAGTAGTGCGGAAGTAGGCCCTTAAAATAGTTTAAAACGGTCCCCAAATGAATAATCAGAGTCTTCTATGACCATGCCATGCCCTGCCAAAACCTCCTGTAGCGTGCCATTGATTAAAACCTGAAAATACATGCTAAAGTGTCAACACGAGGTTGGTGAGTTCATAGAGTTTGTTTAACAAATAAAGTTTATGCATATGTATGAAGGTTTCTCAGCAAAGGCATCGTAAATCCACTCAGTTACAAGTCCCGCCATAAGAGCCTTGTAACCTGTGTGTTTACAACCCACTGCTACAATATATAGTTTCTCAGGATTATATTCACCCAAGGTCAAGCATAGACACAAAGGCGGGGAACCACCATCCCAAATAGTACCTGTCACCCAACGTCGCCTCTGTTTTGGACTTGGGTGGGGGGGGGTTTCCCCATAATAGTACTATCAATACCTCTCCTTTGACAGATTACTGGGTGTCGTTTCCCAAAGCATAAAAGTTTACTGGGTGTCGTTTCCCAAAGCATAAAAGTTTACTGGGTGTCGTTTCCCAAAGCATAAAAGTTTACTGGGTGTCGTTTCCCAAAGCATAAAAGTTTAAACGTTTCAAGTATCAAGTAAGTATAACACAGTTAAGTATAACACAATCACGTATGTATAAAATCAAGTATAAGACAATCAAGTATAAATGTTTTGTGTATCAAGAAAGTATGTTTTGAGTATTTATACTAGTAAGCAAGTAGTTGAGCATGTATCTCCCCCAAAGAGTTAAAACAAGTATAAAGAGTAAAAGTGGGGCTATGACTCACCTGGTGCGAATAGCTACGATGACAAAAGTGGATACACAGAAATGAGGTTCGATCTCTAACCGCAACCTAATATGAATGATAGTGATCTACTTAGATCATGAAAGGATGTAATGAATGCACATGCACATGAAGTCTATACCACTCGTACTTTGAAAATAATAGTTATCGTTGAAATTCAATGTTTTCCGATACTTGGTGAAAATAAGCCCACTTAGCTTCGTAAAGACTAGTCGTGTAATAATATATAAAGTGTTAGTGTTTGGTCTTGGCGTTTTGAAAACCTTGAGATGTCATCTCATTGATGGGTTAATAAACTTTTGATGGTACGTGCCTCAACGGCTAGGAAGGACGGTTCTCCATTGTTCGTTTGGTGTAAGTATATTGTTTAGTGCGCAAAATATTCTCTATTAGAAAAGCTGTCAAAAATATATATAGTTCGTCTAGTTTCAAACGTGTATATCTTAGTCGTTATAAGCCCGTTTTCTATGTTCTTTATATTCCCGGAATCGTGGGACAACATACTAATATATTTTTGATAAGTCGGGATGGCTAGATTTAGTTTTACGCCTCGAAACAGTCGTGACAACTGTTCATCAGCAAGCATTTCCGGAAAATATAGTTTTCGTCGTTAAACTCGTTTTTAGCGTATCTCCTTCGTTATTAACTCGTTTTTATCCCCGTTTTCGGCTATAGTTTCGTATCGGAGAGTATTTTCTAAATCTTTGGTCAAAAGTTACACCCTTGCCCCTGATCTTTCCACGTTTTCCAAAAAGGGACAGCAGGTTTTTATATATGTTTAGAATCCATTTTTAATGTTCCAAACTAGTTTCTAATCCAACCAAACCACTTTCAATCACCACAAATCTAGTCTAATCTTACCATACACCTTCTTAGGGTGTCATGGGTTCCTAAACATCACAAATCAAGTGGATCTAACAAGGATCTAACTATAATCCATTTCTAGAGTTTCAAAGTTATAAAAAGTATAAATAGAGTGGTATAAACTAACATATGCATATGGATCTTGAATAAACAACATGAAACTAGAAAAATGAAAGTATGAAAAGATTAGAAAGATGTTCTTGAGCTTACATGATGATGTGAGGAGGTTTGGATGAAACTATGTAAGAAACCTTGAGTTTTATCACAAAACTCAAACAAGGACAACTAAAGGAACTAGAGTAACACTTGATCTTGGAAAATCCATGGTTTTTGCTTGTTCTTCTTGTTTGGCCGGTTCAAGAGAGGAGAGAAAAAGAGATAAGACTTAGCTAGTTTTAGTTATAATCGGGTACCGGGTTTGTTAGAAATAAATTTTATTGATGTTATTCGGGACATAATAAAGTCGTAAAAGTTGTAAAAATATGTTGGGTACAAGTATTGGGTGTTTGGATGATTATCGTTTAGTTTTTAAGAAAACCGTCGTAATTATATTAGGCGTACGATATAAGTTTAAATGAATTTCCAGAATACCGGGCAAATTAATAATATAATTTTTTATATTATTATTATGAGTATAAAATGTGTTAGGACCATAGTTGGGAGTGTCGGATCAATTATCCAAAATATTAGTTCATAAGATAACGTTTCTTAGGTTAAAAATCGTACGTTTACAAAAATGACGCAACCCACGTATAAATGATAAATTTTCTCCGAATGTGAATAGTGTTTTATGAATAGTAAAATTTTAAAACGCTTCTCAGAATATCAAACCGACTCCGAAAAAGATGAATAGTAAAATGATGAATAGTGATCGATAAATAGTAACCGATGAATAGTAAATGTTGAAAGTTCGGGAAAAGACCAGAATTTACGAGTTGTGACAGTCTCTACCCCTTAAGGGAACTTCGTCCCGAAGTTCAGTTAACGTTGGTCTCCGAAGTGTTATAAAGGTGAAGATTTATGAGATGAAATGACCAGTTGACGTGTTTTCAGGTGGCGGTTCACAAGGTGATGAAAAGTATAAGCGTTCAAACAACGAGGGTATACACACACATAAATGAAGCATTCGGAAATTGAGTAGAGGATCCAATACCGACAAGATTTTATTATAACCCTTCTCAGTGTTGCAAAATTCATTTCTGAGTCGGATATAGGTAGTCAGCCTATGTCCCACTATCCCGGGTTGAATATAGGTGACTAGTCTATATTCTACCGAGGTTCCATGAATTTTGAAATACTCAGCTCAGTTATACTACCAAGACGTACAAAAAGACTAAGGCAGGTGACCAAACTCGAGGTCAAATGATGAGACTATACAAGGAGATACATACCAGGGTGACATATATGATACGTGGACATGCTTATATGAAAGACAAATATAGTAATCAACTAGAATAAGTGAATATAATATACCAGATAATGAGACACAAATCTCATCACCTAAGTCAGCAACAAACCACAAGTGAGGCATCAGCTTGGCAGGCAGGCACGTGACGGTCATAGGGTTAAGTTTTTTTTTCATAAAAGTAGCTATAGTCTAGGTTTTAAAAACACTTAGTTCGCTATAGCCAGAGCTCTGATACCAATCTGTCACACCCCCAAAATCGGGTCCAGCGGAAGCATACGTGTAGCTGGGGTGTAACTCAATTGGTATTACAACACAAGTTCAAAAATGGTTTTCATTTCAATCACTTTAGCATGTATTTTCAGGTTTTAACTTATGGCACGCTACTGGAGGTTTTGGCAGGGCATGGCATGGTCATAGAAGACTCTGATTATTTATATGGGGACCGTTTTAAACTACTTTTAAGGGCCTACTTCCGCACTACTTTCAACAATGTAAATACAATATTTTTGACGTAACTATTTTATTCTAAGTGATTGAAATGAAAACCATTTTTGAACTTGTGTTGTAATACCAATTGAGTTACACCCCAGCTACACGTATGCTTCCGCTGGACCCGATTTTGGGGGTGTGACACCGTTTTACTTGTTCTTTATATCCACGGTTACGTCTTAGTATGTAGTAATATATTTTGGAAAGCTTGGCTCCTCCGGGTTACGTCTAAAGCCTCTTTTTCTCCGACGAAAAACGTCCAACAGCATGTATTTTTCAGAAAATATAGTTTTCGTCAATAAACTTGCAAAAATCATAACTTCTTCGTTATAAACTCTTTTTAATCCGTTCTTTCGCCTACGGATTCGTTTTTGAAAGTATTTTCTAAAAATTTTGCCAAAGTTCCCTTTATGTTTACTATTTTCCTGGATTTACAAAAATGGGACAGTAGGTTTATATACTTGTTACAAATCCATTTTTCATGTTCAAAACTAGTTTCTACTTCAACCAAATCTCTTGCAAACACCACAAAGCTATACTAATCCTACCATACACCTTCTTAGGGTGCCATGGGTTCCTAATCACTAGTAATCATGTTAATTTAACAAAGGAACACCTAAATCAAAATCTAGGGTTTGTATGTTCAAAAAGTTAACAAAAATAATGTGGTATAGCTAACTTGTACATGAAATTAAGCATGAAAACCATAAGATACAAGTGTTAATTAGATGAAAACATGAAAATAAATTTGATAACTCACTTTGAAATAATAGGTGATTAGATGATGAGAAACCTTGTGTTACTTGTGTTTTTGTTGTAAGATTCTTGATTAGAATGATGAAATGAACAACTTTGTAGCTTTGTATTTTGGAAAATCATCACTTGATCATGGATTTGGGTTTTGGTCGTGGCTTATGAAAGGAAGAAGATGAGATGAGAGCTTTTTGATCTAAAATTTTATGTATGATTATGTTTTGGTGGTTTATGTAAATAAGTAACAAGTTATAATGTTTAATAAGTGTACATAATTGCTTAAGGTTAAAAATGAAAGCCATGTGGTCTAGGGATGGTCTTATGGCCGGTTTTCAATGTGAACAAGAGAAGAAAAATCGGTTTTGATCACTTAGGAAATGTAGTGTAATAATAGTTGTAGTTTAGTGTAAGTATTAGTTATAATCGGGTACCGGGTTTGATAGAAATAAATGTAAACAAAGTTAACCGGGACTTAATAAAGTCATAAAAATGTTAAAAATATGTTGGGTACAATTACTGAGTGTTCGGGTGATTATTGTTTAGTTTTCACGAAAACCGTCGTAATATTCATAAGCTCACATTATAAATAAAATAAATTTCCAAAATACTGGATAAATGAATGTTATAACTTTTATGATGATAAAATGGATATAAAAATATGTCGGGACCATTGTGGGAATATTTAGATATATTCGTCGTGTTTATAAACCAGGTGTTAACGTTTATTTATAAATAATTATAAGGAAAACGTTAAATGAATCAAATATGTAAGTTTGAAAATCCTAAGAGTGGTATAACATGTAAATGACCTACTGATGATATGCAGACTATCTCTAGTCCGTATGAAATGTCCTTACTGATAATGCATGAATTCGCACCTGAACCAATACGGTTACGCGAATTTAAATACCCGTAAACTAAATTTACGATGAAATGAGTAATGCAAGTGAATAGTGAAAACTTTTCCGGCAATGAATAGTGTTCAATGAATAGTGAAATTTCTGAATGCTTCTCGGAATGTCAAACTGACACAAAAAATGATGAATAGTAAACTGATGAATAGTGTTTTGATGAATAGTGTTTGATGAATAGTGTTTTCCCAAAGTTTGGAAAATGACCTGAAATGGTGAGTTGTGACAGTAAAATGATCATTTCATTTTTTTTCTCTCTTTTCTTTTACTTATGTTTGTTAATGAATATTAGTCAATTTATAGAGTCTAATTTATATATGAGATGTGATATATGGATCTAACTAAATAGGCCTAAAAGGAACCTAACGCATTAGTACATTGTAAATAGGCCTAAAAGGGACCTAACACATTAAATGACTTGTACATTGCATAATGTACAAGTCATTTAATGCGTTAGGTCCCTTTTAGGCCTATTTAGTTAGGTCCATCTATCATTTTCCTTTATATATATATATACCTTTTGCTTCATTGTTGACTTTTCATCTATTAAAACTAATAAGTCCATTTTGGTATTTTTTTAATTGTCCCAAATTTAATGTCCAGTCACGTTAAAAAAAATGTCCAGTTTTAATATCAACTAATCAAAATGCTTATAAGTTGGTGAGAATGAAATGTTATTGGTTAATATTGTAAGGGGTCCAATTTTCTTAAACTTTGTGAAATTTAAGAATGGACATATAATTTGAGAAGGGTTGGAGTAGTATCATACGGCGTTGCTAGAATCTAAACAAAAGAAACAATGGCATACCGGTAATATCCTTAGTTTTCTCACAAAAGGTCAATAATTTAAATCTCGCTAGGTGTATACATTTAAAAGTGGTCAGGGAAGAGTAAAAAACAGTCATAGAATTAACCTGTAAAACAACGTACATCTGAGTTAAAAATGCTCGCTCTCTCCGGATAACTTTTGTTGTATTGAAACTTTTAAGAAATTATTTTCTTTTTTAAATATTTCACAAAATAAAACAAAAAAATCCAAACACCCCAAAATAAGTAATAAACCATAAAAACAATGTTTAATTAACACATTGTGTTAGTTAATTAATAACCGGGTACTTCATTAAAAACAATTTATCTTAACCAATCATGTTTCTTTAAATGAAACATAGCCCTCAAAACCCTACATTGCTCCAAAAGTGAGGCAACATTCATTACCAACCCCCACACCACAAACAACCGCCATGGAGACAAAGAACATGGATGAAAAAGATGCGTTGAAAGTCGTGAAATGGTGGGTTGAAAGTCAACTTAAAGTCAAAAAAGCCTTTCGTAAGTCTCTTTTTAATGCTCTTGAACGATTTTCGTATTATGATAAGGTGGAGGACTCAAATGCTGCTGCTTTGTACGATTATGGATATTCTTCACATTTCGTCAACTCTCGTGTCGCTGAATTTTGGCATAAGGTACTCCCACTACTAGTATTTGTTATTATTATTGTTATTTGTTTCAATTTTAAAACATGAACTGGCCACACCAACCTCCTTTTAAACCCCATGTATTAGTCGGACCAAAAAGTCGGACACCCATAAAAAAATATACACCAACTTTTGTTTAGGATAAAATTGGGTTGCTAAACGATATTATGCCGTATATTTTGGGGTATTTGCGTATTTGTGTTTTTGTTCACTCAATTTATAAAACACGAAGTTATGGGTCGCTGATAACTAATGAGTTGAAAGCCGAGAAAAGGAGTGTTTGTTTTAGCTTATTTGTCTGGCATAGGCGTATCAAACTATTGAAAAGCAAATAAGCTTGGTTTTTAAGGGCTTATGAGCTTGTGACTTATTTAAGTTCATAAGCTCGAGTTGATTAAGCTTATTTGCCCGGCTTATGAGCTTATTAACTCTTGAATACCGTATCAGCTTATAAACTTCAGATAAGCTCATAAGCCAAAAATTTTGAGCATATGAGCTTTTCAAAAGTTCGATAAGCTCATAAGCCGGTCGAATAAGCTTAAACAAACACCTCAAAGTGTGTTATGAATTTCTCAAAATTTATATACGCCACCCAGAAAAATAATCTAATCTGAATGAATAAACAGCGGCTAACAAAGATTGTTCAGTTGAAGAGAAGATTACTTGTAGAATGATGTGTTTCAAACAAGGACAGAGCATATGATAATTTACTGTAGAAATATGGTACGTTTGGATAAACTTATTTTATGTTTTGAAGGTTTTATGAAAAAGCTTAAGCCATTGTAAAACAAGCTTAGCCAAACATTCCTTAGAGTTAGACCATACAAAGTGAGTTTGTTTTTGGCATGAGATTTAGTCATCAGTTTAGGATAATCTTTCCTAGCTGAGTTTTACCACTTTATGTTTATCGTTTTAGTAAATTGATGTTATGCACAAGATTCTAATACTTTTGCTCAAATTTTATCAGCATTTTGTTATGGAGGATAAAATACTACGACCTGTCATCCCAGATTCCGTCTTGAAAGCTTCTGGTCAAGTTGATATAGATACTGACCATATGGTTAAAGATGACAAGACTCGTGAACTTAAACACATTCTCGCGGTTCTCAATGATCTTTGTCCCGAACAGCTTGGTGCCAAGAATGAGTATGACATAGTGGAGACCATTACCAGGAATCCTCTCTTTGAGACTCAACTTGATGCAAACTCTGAGTTAGTAATTTTTCTTATAATTATCTATCACGTGTTTTGAAAAGGATGAGGTGCTAATTATATGATCTGAGATGCTTTCAGATATGTTTTGTATGCCTCACCAGAATTGCAATGTATTCATAGATGAAAAAACTGTTTTTCTTATAATTATCTATTCAACTCGTTGCCCTTCTAATTTATCTTTTTCTGTATATAAATGTTTTTTCTTGTCTCGTCTGAAAGAAAACACATCCCAAATCAACGTATTCATATATGAAAGAAAATTGATACATTTGCCTCCAGCTCTTGCCTCTAAATCCTACATGTAGCATTGACTTGTGGTTGCAACGCTTTTCATTTGAAATCATTCAGGTACAAGTGCCTTGTAACAACAGCAAAACACATATTTGATCACTTTGAAGGGCTACACTATTTGAATGGGTACAAGCTCCCATTTACTAGCGCTGCCATTGACAAGGCAGACAGAAATGAGGTAATGGGTTTCAGTCATGTTTTCAAATTTTGTATTTGAAAGTTGAGTCTCTCTCAATTGCATCGTCTTCCACAAGTTTAGCATGCTCATCACTTGCACTGATAGATGTTTCTCACCTTTCAGAGATCTCCTCGGAAACATCTACTCAGTAGATTCACACTTGCAGTGATAGAGCACTTTGTCGATCCTGATGACAAATCACATCAAAAGTATTCCCAAGTTTCAAACCTAGAGTTTCTCATGTTCCCAAGGGAAGAGCAAATGTTAGGACAGTTTGCAAAAAGACTTTGTCTCGGTGAAGCAGTTTCTAAGGTCAGTTTTCATTTAATGTTATGTCCCCCGTTTTTTTAATTATTATATCATATAAACATACTGTGTAACTATCAAACATTTGTTTTTTTTAAGGGGATTGTAAAGAATGAGTCACTTGCATACTTCATTGGGAGAGTATATCTATATTTGACACGTCTAGGGATAGATGAAAAACGTTTACGGTTCAGACAAAATCTCCCAAACGTGATGGATCAATATGCTGAAGATTGCTGGATGGCTGAAATCGAGACTTCTTGCGGTTGGAGTGAGTGTGTTTGGATTGCTGATAGATCTCATGTAAGCTTATTAGTTAACTGACATGTGAAGTTAGTAATATCAAGCTTTTTATTGAAGTTTTGGATACATGTCATTGCCTAGGATAAAATGGGAGTGTCTCTTGAAGCAAAAGAAAAACTGGCACAACCTAAAAAAGTTGAGGTAACTTTTGTACATGTGAAGTTGCTGCTTACGCTTATAAATTGCGCAAGCTTCTAATAAGTCGTGCATTTGTAGAAAGTGGTTATAAAACCAATTCACAAGGAGCTTCGTCATGCATTTGAAGGTGACCGTATTAAGGTTGTTGAAGCACTTAAGGTAAAGCAATTCCTTCTCACATTACTTCTTGCAAAACTAATGTGAATACCAATTACATCGATCGTTTCGTGGTAGTTGCAGTCCATGTTCTTGAAATTATCAACAATATAATACTGTCAGAATTTGGCGTGTTTCCTCGAATCTAAAAGAATTCTTATTAACGATGATGATAAAGGAATCTTGTTTTACAAGAATAGGATTTGTTCCGGGTCAAAACTGGTGACGCATTAACACTTTTTTTTAAATATTCATAGTTAATTACAAAAAAAAAAAAAAAAAAAAAAAAAAAAAAAAAAAAAATTTAGTCTATATTGCTAAAGGAAATGTAGTCTCTTTGTCCATAGTTGTATTCATGCTGGGAATGCTTTGGTGTTGAATGAAGTACAACTGCTAGTATGTTGGAAGCTTATAGAAAAGTCATTACAAGTTATCATCTGTCGAATGAAGTGATTAGAAAGTATAATGGGGATGTTTGGTTTACTGGCAGCTTGCAATGTTAAAGGAAATGCAGTCTTATGTTTGGTTTAATATATACTTAACCTTTTCACGGAAAAAGAGAAAAAAAAGTAAAACATTCGGGTATGCTAATATTTGTGTTTGTACAAGTCAAGTTGACCCATTTTCACCTGAACGGGTTGTAACAATTACTGTTTTCCTTTTTTTTTATTTTTTATTTTTATTTATTTATTTATTTATTTATTTTTTCTCAGACAATGAATGAGAAAGACGCTATGGAAATGAAGGATGCTTTAGAGTCCAAAGGGGAGGTACAATTAGAAGTTAGCACGCTTAAGAAGACTCTTACTATAAAGAGAAGCATGGTATCTATATCGAAGGAAACACAAAAAGTGCACCATAGGACTTTTAAATCTGCTGTGATTGAATCTTCATTCGTAATGGAGCGAATCATCTATTGTCTCTTTGAACATTCTTTCTACACAAGACCAAGCGAAGCTGGAGAAGAAGAGATATATGTATTCGGTTTCTCCCTTCTTGCGGCACCCGTACAATGTCCCATCTTCTCATTGGCTCCTGATCAGCAATATAAGGAAGTTGCTAAACAAATTAACGATCCGCTAAGGGCAGCTGGAATTTCAAGTGGTGTCTATCCTTGGGGTATGTCTTTATATATTTTTTTTGTTTTCATTTTCAGAGGTGGAAATGTTGACCCATTCACTTGTGAATGGGTCAGTTTGGGTTGCGTTTTATTTCTAATCGGTGAACCAAGTTGAATCTGAGAATTTAACTTAGATGTAAACGATTCGATTGGGTTGAACAGGCTGTAAGCCCTCAAATTATTTATAAAAAGATTGTGAAAAAGTGTTTGTAGATTAACCTAAACCATTTTGAGTTTTTGACCCTTAAACAGCTGTTTTATAATATACAATTAACATGAATATGTTTTGCCACCTCTGGCGATTTTTTACATTTTGACCTTATCAATACATGAACCTGTTAAACAAATGGGGTTTTTATCAGACATAAGATCAAATTGTATAGAGTAATAAAAGTAATTATCCTGTTTTTCTATATTTCTGATTACGCCAATAAAAGTTTCAATGAAGTCGTATATCTGAATTTGAAAACTTGGCCCATTTATGTGAAATTGACTTGATTGCACAAACAATTAGAGTCTAATGTCTTACTCGTATTACATAGATGATTCAACAATAGAGCTACAATACAAAGGAGCAGATGCATCTGGTGCGCCATTCAGTATTACCGTGGTTTCAACATCATCAGTGACAATTCGTGAGCGGGATACTCAGGATCAAATATTTGTGAGCGTGGAGAAAGTGGCAGCAGTGGTGAAGGAGCTTTGTGAGGGACTGAGCAAATGGGCGGATGTTTTAAAGAAATACCCAGCTGCACAAAGGGCGGACAGGACCACCTTAAATACAGAGACCATTTAGAGGCTCTGTATTCAAAAGCATTTACTGCTAGTTAGTATTACTGATCAACCATGTGAGTAACAATATTTTTGTAGCTATGAAAGTATGAATGCTAGAAAGACTCGACTGTAATTACTCTAAGTATTGGTTGATACATATGGTTGATGTTTTGTTATATTACCGCAACTTTTTTATATTAGTCCCGACCCAATTGGCACGAGACATCGACCGAGATTGGTTGACCGGTTCATTTCTTGACTAAATCAAGGAACCACCTTAGTTTTTCGGTTGTTGTGGGCACCATTTAATTTTCAAAGATGAGTGAGCCTTTGTTGCGTTGAGCAACAAACAGGTTTACTTTTTTGAACAAAAAACTGGCTTACTGATTAGTAGAAATTCTAAGTAAAAAAGTTGAAACTGCTACATGGTGTAGGAGGTGTTAAGAAATTGTTCTTAGTTAATAACCTAAGCAACATCTGATACTACGTATAAAACAATTTAAGAATAGAAAGATCCTTTGACATGAGCACATCTGCACATGACAAATAGCTGAACGAATTCTGTGCAAGTATTGGTACCGAAACAAAAATATGGATGAACGCAACAAACGTTGATCTAATCTGTCTGATATGTTTGTGGTGAAAGAAAACTGCATTCAAAGCTGTTATAGGTATTTACAAATATTAGCCTTCACCTTAATTTCATACTCAGTTCTAATATCTGAACAAATCAATTTTGATTTCAATAGGAAAAGTCATTTTCGCCACATGTAAAAGTTGAGCTAACTGATAGGTCAATTAAAGTAAAATTTAGTCTAATATTAAATATAAATTCTATGGAGTATTTGTTTAAATTACAAAACTGGAAATTTTATACTTAAAACCAAAAGCTAAAATAAACTAAACTTAAAATTAAATAAGATTTTTTCTTTCTTTCTTTCTTTAAAGTAGATTGAAAAAATTAGTGTGCAATTGAAATAGGGCTAATGATTTAGAAATGTATCTAACTTGTCAATTTTTGTTGTTCCGTATATTCATCTTTATTTTTTGCTATTAAAACACAAGACTTTCAAATTTTGACCTTTGTGTGTATTTTATGATCATTCTACCCTTACTTCTTTCAAATTTTGAATAATAAAAAGGGTCATTTTACATGAACAAAATACATACAAAGGTCGAAATTTAATAGCATTGTGTTTTAATAATAATAATAATAATAATAATAATAATAATAATAATAAAAGTGATAGTTTATAATAAAAAAAAAAATAAAAAATAATAATAATAATAATAATAATAATAATAATAATAATAATAATAATAATAATAATAATAATAATAAAAGATGACTACACGGAACAACAAAATTTGATAATTTAGATGCATTTTCAGGTCATTAGCCCATTGAAATATAACATATTTTACATTTAACTCTTAATTTTTTTTGTAAATGTTCAATTTTTATTTATTTATTTATTTTTTTGAAAGGTGAAAACATATTACTCATCAACAAATTATCTTTACAAATCAAAATGCAAGCTAGTACTTTTTGGACATGCGCGCGAAAAAAAAATGCAGTGAAACAAATAACAAACATATAACTAATGAATACACTTTCTAAACTGCTATGAATATACAATATTACTGGCTAATATTTGTAGAAATCAAAGAGGGAAAATGAACAATTTACGGATCAGATTCACAAAACAATGAAGATTACAAAACATTAAATAGAAAATAAAATAAGATAACCCTAGCAACTAAGTGGGCCAAACCCAACGGGCTTGTGGGACTTATTATCTAACATCCCCTCTCAAACTCACAATGCTATATTGAGAGTTTGACAAGAAGAAATTTAGGCCGACAGCAGAGAGAGATCCAGAGGTAAACGAAGAGCAGACATCAGTAGACAGATACAAATTCAGCAGCAGAGAGATTCGAACAGAGGTAGACGAAGAGCAGATTCAGACAAAACCAGGCGGAACCAGATGCAGAACCACATGTATAACCAAAACAAGTTGTTGATGTTGAGATGCTACTCATAACTACTCAAGACACAGTCGGATAGGTTAAGACGGTAACATAACCATCGCCGACACCATCATAACCAATGCAAATACCGATGACAATACCGATGACAATACCGATAACATAACCGATACGCACTGCTCACAGCTTCTTAAAGAAGCATTGGAAAAATGAGCTTTCCTAAAAAATAGCAAAGCTCACCGCTCTTTCGCCAAACGAACACTAAATATCAAAAAGCTCATTTCTCACCGCTTATTGCCCAAAAAAGCTCCAAAAAGCTCTGCGCCAAACGTAGCCTAAACATATCTGTCAATCAATATCAAACAAAATCAAACTAAACAATATCCGAATTCGAACATACTATACCAATTCAAAACCGAACCTTTATTACTCGAGCATAACCAAATACAAACAATTAAATTCGAGAAAATTCCATTTTGCCGCAACACTAATCAAACATATTTAACCAATTATTTAATCAAACCCCTAACCAATAGTGTTAGATTCGCTTTTTTATAAAAGATACCGTCACACAAGTGAAATGGACTAGATTAGAAACTACAGGGACTACTATTGTCAAGTAGGCAAACAAGCAGTGTTAGGAGCCTATAAATACCCCTCACGACTCTCCATGAGGGGTGTGGGAAATAGTGTGTAAAGTTTCACTTCATTTCATTTTAATAAAACACCTAGTTCTTCACCTTTCTCTCTCTACTTTCTCTCTCTAGAAATAACCATGTTTAATCCATATTTCCATCAACCGCGACCTCCGGAACATGTTTCTTGTTATTTACAAGTGGTATCAGAGCTAACCAGGGGCGATTCGTAGTGTTTTGGGGTGTAATTTCGTGTTTTATGGGCTGTTGGTACGTTTTTATCGAGTTTGGTGATGATCTTATCGAGTATGGGTGCCAAATATCGAGTATGGGAGCCAAATATCGAGTATGGAGCTGGAAATACCGAGTATGGTCAGATTCTACCGAGTATGGTCAGTTTCTACCGAGTATGGTCAGATTCTACCGAGTATGGTCAGTTTTACCGAGTATGGACAAACTTTACCGAGTATGAGCAGCGTTTACCGAGTATGGGTTAGACTTTACCGAGTATGGGCAACATTTACCGAGTATGGGCCAAATTACCGAGTAAGGGGCAAAATTTTCGAGTAAGGTTATTTTCTTACCGATTAAGGGTTTAATTTCGAGTAAGGGCTTGTGTTTCGAGTATGCTTCATATAGTTTTCCGAGTAAGGCTGGTCCAACCTTATCGTTTATCGAGTAAGGATTTCTTTTGGGCTAATCTAAATGAAACTCTGCCAAAATTGACTTAGGATATCGAGTAACGAGATGGGATTTTGAGTAAGGAAATATCAAAAGATTATTACATAAACCAAAACCCTAACCTCATCGAATAACCTAATGTCTATATACCCTAAACCCTAACTTCCACCTTAACTAAACACATGAGATTATTGGTAAAACCATCTTATAGATCATGATTCATTTTCTTGTTTCATTATCATCAACACCAATATATCTCACACCACCTCAAACCACACCACGAATTGCTTAAACGATCCTAAACAAGATTCACACTCAAATGACAACGGCTAGTATTGTATTTTTGTGAATATAGAGATAATACTTTATCATTTTTATGGGTTTGAAGTTCATTTCAAGGGCATGTGTACTTAGTTATCTCAAAGTCTAGGGGAGGATGGATGCATGACTTTCGAAGATACTTGTTTGGGCATATATTAAAGATGACGAAGACTTGGTTATCTAGTTATCATAGGTCAAGGGGTGGACGGACGAAGAGCTAGTTAACTATCACTTAAAGGAGTTACGTTGTAGTGCTCAGTGTCACACAAAGATGTGGATAATCAAGAGGTGATGTACGTTTTATACTTGATGGTTGGTTGGTTGAAGAATATAGAGTACTCAGAGATTTGATGGTGTACGAACTCTCAACACCGTTCTTAGTCACATCATCGTACAAGATTAAGTCACATATCTACGGGGTGTTTACTTCATTGTCAGATCGGTTATATTGGGTTGTTTCTCTAGTCATTGGTCATTTACTAGTTCGTTGGAATTTGAAGAGGTCACTTAAAGGTTGAAGAGAAGAGAATAGATTGTAGACATAAGAGAGTCATATCCTATCAGCATATTCTCACAAATTATGCTTTCATGTCTATCTATATTGCATCAGAAGTGTAAAGTACTGGTAATTTTGGCATGTACACATAATAGTATGATGATTTCGATAAATCGTAACCATCAGGAGGGAGAAGAACATGCCAAAAGAAGTAGTGTTTCATCTTCAGTACGTTGGTTGATCGAGGGAATTGTGCTTACACTAGAACCGAAGAAGTACTAACGATGTGTAGATCGGAGCGTATTACCAACCTTCTGTGCAATACTATGTGAGTTATGTTGTAATGATGCTCCCAGAACGACAACCATGGTACAAACTCATTAGTATCTACCTTATCCGTTGCGAGATGAGAAGAGAGTTGTCAGTTCAGGAGGGACCAGAAGAAAGAAAAAGGCTCACTAGTTAGGAGGGAGTAATAACCTAACTAGACCATTGCAGTTGAAGTTCAGAGCTACATAGACCTTTGCCGTCAGTGTCAAAGATCAAACGCCGGGATCGTCGAAAGAGAGAACTTCAAGTCTGCATCAATATCTAGGCTACAAGAGACTCTGCGCTTCAACATCATCAACATAGTTTACTATTGTTGTAATTTTACATTGTTAATGTATTTATAGGTCTCATTGTAACCATTCACGTGTGACGATATCTTGGAGGGAGATTGTTAGATTCATTTTTTTATAAAAGATACTGTCAGACAAGTGAAATGGACTAGATTAGAAACTACAGGGACTACTATTGTCAAGTAGGCAAACATGTAGTGTTAGGAGCCTATAAATACCTCTCATGACTCTCCATGAGGGGTGTGGGAAATAGTGTGTAAAGTTTCACTTCATTTCATTTTAATAAAACACCTAGTTCTTCACCTTTCTCTCTCTAGAAATAACCATGTTTAATCCATATTTCTATCAACCACGACCTCCGGAACATGTTTCTTGTTATTTACAAATAGCAACAAACTAAATATGATAATCCGTAAATTGCATGATAATCATGAGATCCACCGTTCCAACAAACCAATATTTATTCACCTTTGACAATTTAATTGTCCAAATACTAACCACCTGGACACCAATTCAAAACAGACAACTCAAATCGATTGACACAAAAGAACGGGCTTTTCGATAATGTAACAAACGAACGAACCTTTTTTTTTCTTTATCTTCACCTAGCTCTTAATATCATGTGGTAATCAAAGAGGGAAAATGAACAATTTATTGATCACATTCACAAAGCAATATTAATCTATGAATTGGGAAGACATCATAGATGTGATTGCAGACAAGTTTAATGGAAATTCTGTGGGGAGTATAATTAGAAGACTATGCTTGGCTGCAAGTGTTTATATGATTTGGCAAGAGAGAAACCAAAGAATATTTAGAGATGAACAGAGAAGATGGGAGGAAGTATATGAAGTCATAGTGGAAACTGTTAGATTAAGACTAATGAGTCTGAAAGCTAAAATGTCTGTGGCAGTCATCAAAGCTCAGGAAGAGTGGAATATGGAGTTTATTAAGGCTGGGAAAACTCAAAAGGGTGATGTGAGAAAGAATATGTAAGTGATGCAGAAGTGGTAGGGTATTTGTGGAGTTTTGGTTTTCCCCTGATGCATTAAGGGGTGTTTGGGAATGCTGAATAATAGTATATCTGGATATATTGGTTACTGTTCCATTGGTAACCATTATCAGGCCATTACAAAGTGCTAATACCTTGTATCTTGGAGTCGCAACTGGTGTGACTGTACTCACTAGTTCCTCATATATGCTTGATTAGATTGGCCTTGGGAAGAATCTATTTAAGGTATGGTTTGAAACTGTGAGAGGTCTAATTCAGTATAGATGTACCATAAAGTAGCGTTAGCCTTTGTGAAGGGTAAATGGTCTTGGAAGGGAGTGTAAGTAGCATGGAATTGAGAGTGGTGCAAGATGACACTTCATTGTCCATGCTTTACATTCCCACAGGAGGTTTTGGTTGGTCCTCACTGGAGGAGTGTGTTCCCAGTTATATGAAGTCATTCATGAGATGAAAATGTAGTATAACTGGCAGAGCCCTTCAGTGGGGGGGGGGGGGGGGGGGGTTATGGGTGCCTAGTGAAACATTAACCCTTCTACTATGGTTACTGTGGGTACTGGTTAAGTAATCATTGGTAGGAGGGTAAGATGGAATGTAGCTAGATGGTTAAGATGCAATTATCAAGGTGAATTGGTGCTGAATGCAGTGAAGGTGAATGCTCTGGTTTAGTGTTGTGTTTGTCTGAGTATTAGTTTATCAGATATAGCTTTTAGTCTTGTCTATTAATTGTTGGATAGTTTTAGTAGTATGTCTTGTGTGTATAAGATTTGGGGCCAGTCCCATTTCTCTTTCTACTATTCTTATGATGTACTTATGATTGGGAAGATTAATATAAGTTCACCTTTTGCGCGCACAAAAAAAAAAAAAAAAAAAAAAAAAAAAAAAAAAAACCTAACCCTAGCAACTAAGTGAGCCAAACCCAACGGGCTTGTGAGCCTTATTATCTAACAATATTCACATATATTCATTAAAGCTTTCTACTTAATGAGTACATTTTCCATTAATCTTACAAAACTGCATATGTTAGAGTGCAACAGCCACCTCACACCTTAACGATACAGTGGTAGAAATTAGCAGGCATCATCACACGCAAATGCTCCATACATCTCTATTGGATAATACATAATGGTAACTACACTTCCAAATACTGCTATATTTACTTTAGGGCAAACTTGCAGCCTACCTCACAAGCAAAGCTAAAAAAATACACACAACAATAAGCATCATCACCACTAGAGACTATGTCAATATGATTTTCCTTCCATTCGTTTTTTGGCAGTTTAATGCTAGGAGTAAAAAGTTCAATCTTTCACAGCTCTTTATTCCTAGCAACTTATGAAGCCTACTTTTTGAAATATCTAGTTTCACAAAATGGGTCTAAAAATCAAGTTTCACAAATTTAATAATAATAATAATAATAATAATAATAATAATAATAATAATAATAATAATAATAATAATAATAATAATAATAATAATAATAATAATAAAATAAAAAAAATTCAAACACCCAAAATAAGTAATAAACCATAAAAACAATGTTTAATTCAGATATCGTATTAGTTATTTAATAACCGGCCACTTCGTATTAGTTTTTTTTTTTTTTTTTGAACGATTACTTTCATTAACACCACTTCGTATTAGTTATTTAAAACAATGTAAAATTGATTTAACTGATTGGTCAATTAAAGTAAAATTTAGTCTAATAATAAATATAAATTATATGGAGTATTTGTTTAAATTACAAAACAAAAATTTTATACTTAAAACCAAAAACTAAAATAAACTAAGCTTAAGGTTAAATAAGATTTTTTTTCCCTTTAAAGTTGATTGAAAAATTTAGTGTGCAATTAAAATAAAGCTAATGATTTAGAAATGTATTTAACTTGTCAATTTTTGTTGTTCTGTATAGTCATTTTTATTTTGCCAATAAACTACAAAGCTCTTAAATTTTGACTTTTGTGTGTATTTTGTGACCATTCAATCCTTACTTCTTTCAAATTTCACGGGGTAAAATGACCGCTTTAAATAAACAAAATACACACAAAAGTTGAAATTTGAGAGCTTTATGTTTTAATAAGAAAAAGAGGATGACCATATGGAACAACAAAAGTTGATAAGTTGATGCCTTTCAAGTCAATAGCCCATTGAAATATAACATTATTTTACATTTAACTCTTACTTTTTTGGTAAATTACTCATCCAAGTTTTTTTTTTTTTTTTTCAACAAATTATCTTTACAAATCAAAATGCAAGCTAGTACTTTTTAAACATACCAAAAATAAATAAATAATAAAATAAAAAAATAAAAGGGCAGTGAAACAAACAACAAACAACATACAACTAATGAATACACTTTCCAAATTACTACTTTGTATGAATAAACAAGACATTACTAGCTAATATTCATCAAAGCATTCTACTCAATAACTACATTTTCCATTAATCCTACAAACTGCATATGTTAGAGTGCAGCTACCACCTCACACCTAAACAGTACAGTTGTAGAAATGCAGGCATCATCACACGACCATACATCACTATTGGATAATATAAAATGGTAACTACATTTCCAAATGAGGAATGATACATTCATATAATATTTATAAAAAAAAATTACACATACATGTGGCAATGAATTATGGATAATGAAAAATAAGAAAAAGAAAATATAGTACAATATAATTGGTCCATCACATTTGGCTCATCATTGTGTGAATGTAGCATTTCTCTTTCCAATTACTGTGATATTTACTTTAGGCCAAACTTGCAGCCCACCTCGAAAGTAAAGCTAAAGAAATACACACAACAATAGGCATCAAAATATGTCAATATGATTTTGCTTCCATTCTTCTTTGGCAGTGTAATACTAGGACTAAAAAGTTTAATCTTTCACAGCTCTTTATTCCTAACAACTTACACCGCCCAACCGGCTCATATTACCCTTCACAACATGAAGCCTACTTTTTGAAATATCTAGTTTGACAAAATGGGTATAGAAATCTTTCACAAAATAAAAAAATTAAAAATAAATAAATAAAGGGTACTTCATTAAACACAATTTGTCTTAACCAATCATGTTTCTTTAAATGAAACATAGACCTTAAATAAAACCCTACAGTGCTCCAAAAGTAAGGCAACATTCATTACCAACCCCCACACCATGGAGACAAAAAACATGGACGAGAAAGATGTTTTGAAAATCGTGAAATGGTGGGTTGAAAGTCAGCTCAAAGTTAAAAAAGCTTTTCGTGAGTCTCTTTTTAAAGGTCTTGAAAGATGTTCGTATTATACCAAGGTGGATGACTCAAATGCTGCTGCTGCTGCTTTGTACGATTATGATTTTGCTGGACTTTTCTTCAACTCTCGTGTCGCTCAATTTTGGCATAAGGTACTCCCACTACTAGTATTTGTTATTATTACTGTTATTTGTTTCAAACCACCAACCTCCTTTTAAAAAAGAAATGTTTATTGATTTGAGTATGTGTTGTTGTCGTTTCAAACCCCGTGTATTAGTCGGACCAAAAAGTCGGAAACCATGGTTACCCATAAAAAAAATATACACCAACTTTTGTTTAGGATAAAACATGACATTTGGGTTGTTAAACTAATCTTATTATTATTACTTTGTATTACGAGTTTTAATATGATATTATGTCGTATGTGTTTTTGTTCACTCAATTTGTAAAACACGGCGTTATGGGTCGCTGATAACTAATGAGTTGAAAGCCGAGAAAAGGAGTGTTTGTTTTAGCTTATTTGTCTAACATAGACTTATCAAACTATTGAAAAGCAAATAAGCTTGGTTTTTAAGGGCTTATGAGCTTGTGGCTTATTTAAGTTCATAAGCTCAAGTTGATTAAACTCATTTTAACTTTTGAAAACTTTATGAGCTTATAAACTTCAATAAGCTATAAGCTCACACCGACAAGCTCATAAGCCCAAAATTTTGAGCTTCGGAGCTTTTCAAAATTTCAATAAGCTCATAAGCAGGCCAAATAAGCTTAAACAAAACACCCAAGCCTTAAATATTGAGCTTATAATCAAGAAGCTGGACAAATAAGCCTGAACAGACACCTCAAAGTGTGTTATGAACTTCTCAAAATTCTACATAAAAATAAGCTAATCTGAATGAATAAATAGCGGCTAACAAAGATTGTTCATTTTTTAAAAAATATTACTTGTAGAATGAATTGTTTTAAAAAAGGCGAGAGCTTTTTGCAATTTGTTAGAAGTGAGATATAATAATTTACTGTAGAAATATGGTATGTCTGGATAAGCTTATTTTATGTTTTAATAAAGTTAACGTGATGAGCCATTTGAGAGTGCTTAGATAAAGTTAATATTCCCCGCTAACCTTCCTGAAAGGGGAGGGCCTTACCCGGTTTGAGTCTGTGGCGGTGTGCTCAACTCCCGTGGATTAGTCGGCCAAAAGGTCGGAAACCATGGTTACCCAGGATAAGGTTAATATTGTGGCGGTATTAACATACGTATTTGGGAAGAAAATTGAGAAAAGTCGAAGCTGTTTATTGAAGGTTTTGTGGAAAAGCTTAAGCCATTGTAAAACAAGCTTGGCCAAACATCCCTTACAGTTAGACCATATAAAGTGAGAGTTTGTGTTTGGCATGAGAATTAGTCATCAGTCTAGGACAATCTTTCCTAGCCGAGTTTTACCACTCTATGCTTATAGTTTCAGTAAATTGTTGTTACTTACATGATTCATATTTTTGCTCAAATTTTGTCAGCATTTTATAATGGAAGATGATGTGCTAGAATTTGGCAACCGATTTTCCGCCTTGAAAGCTTCAGGTCAAGTTGATATAGATACTGACCATTTGGTTAAAGATGACAAGACTCGTGAACTTAAACACATTCTCGCAGTTCTCAATGATCTTTGTCCCGAACAGCTTGGTGCCAAGAATGAGTATGACATAGTGGAAACCATTACCAGGAATCCTCTCTTTGAGACTCAACTTGATGCAAACTCTGAGTTAGTAATTTTTCTTATAATTATCTATCGCGTGTTTTGAAAAAGATGACGTGCGCATTATATGATCTGAGATGCTTTCAGATATGTTTTGTATGCCTCACCCGAATTGCAAAGTATTCATAGATGGAAAAAATGTTTTTCTTATAGTTATTTATCCAACTCGTTACCCTTCTAATTTATCTTTCTCTGTATATAAATGTTTGTTCTCGTCTCATCTGAAAGAAAACACATCCCAAACAAACGTATTCATAGATGAAAAAAATTGATATATTTGCCCCCAGCTCTTATCTCTAAATCCTACATGTAGCATTGACTTGTGGTTGCAACGCTTTTCATTTGAAATGATTCAGGTACAAGCACCTTGTAACAACAGCACACGGCATATTTGATCACTTTGAATACCTACACTATTTGAATGGGTACAAGCTCCCACTTACTAGCGCTAGAATTGACAAGGCAGACAGAAATGAGGTAATGCGTTTCAGCCATGTTTTATGTATGTTCTCAAATTTGTTATTTGAAAGTTGAGGCTCTCTCAATTGCATCGTTCTCCACTACTTTAGCTCGCTCATCACTTGCACTGATAGATGTTTCTCACCTTTCAGATATCTCCTCGAAAACATCTACTCAGTAGATTCACACTTGCACTGCTAGAGCACTTTGTCGATCCTGATGACAAATCACATCAAAAGTATTCCCAAGTTTCAAACCTAGAGTTTCTCATGTTCCCAAGGGACGAGCAAATGTCAGGACAGTTTACGAAAAGACTTTGTCTAGGTGAAGCAGTTTCTAAGGTTAGTTTTCATTTAATGTTATTTCCGCGTTTTTTTAATTATTATATCATATAAACATACTGTGTGTAACTATCAAACATTTGTTTTTTTTAAGGGGATTGTAAAGAATGAGTCACTTGCATACTTCATTGGGAGAGTATATCTATATTTGACACATCTAGGGATAGATGAAAAACGTTTACGGTTCAGACAAAATCTCCCAAACGTGATGGATCACTATGCTGAAGATTGCTGGATGGCTGAAATCGAGAATTCTTGCGGTTGGAGTGAGTGTGTTTGGATTGCTGACAGATCTCGTGTAAGCTTTATTAGTTAATTAACATGTGAAGTTAGTAATATCAAGCTTTTTATTGAAGTTTTGGATACATGTTTTTGCCTACGATAAAATTGGAGCTTCTCTTGAAGCAAAAGAAAAATTGGCACAGCCTAAAAAAGTAGAGGTAACTTTTGTACATGT
The DNA here is from genome assembly GCA_030686995.1 of Artemisia argyi. Taxonomy (NCBI): domain Eukaryota; kingdom Viridiplantae; phylum Streptophyta; class Magnoliopsida; order Asterales; family Asteraceae; genus Artemisia; species Artemisia argyi. The sequence continues at coordinate 70,286,458 of CM060709.1, read as the reverse complement.
GAAGTTGTTGCTTGCGCTTATAAATTGAGCAAGCTGCTAATAAGTCGTGCATTTGTAGAAAGTGGTTATAAAACCAATTCACAAGGAGCTTCGTCATGCATTTGAAGGTGACCGTATTAAGGTTGTTGAAGCACTTAAGGTAAAGCAATTCCTCACATTACGTCTTGCAAAACTAATGTGAATACCAATTACATCGATCGTTTCATGGTAGTTGCAGTCCATGTTCTTGAAATTATCAACAATATAATACTGTCAAAATTTGGTGTGTTTCATCGAAACTAAAAGAATTCTTATCAACGATAAAGGAATCTTGTTTTACAAGAAGAGGATTTGTTCTGGGTCAAAACTGGTGACGCATTAACACTTTTTTTAAATATTCATAGTTAATTAATATATTGAATTTTTGGATTTAAAAAAAAACAATTTAGTCTATATTGCTAAAGGAAATGTAGTCTCTTTGTCCATAGTTGTATTCATGCTGGGAATGCTTTGGTGTTGAATGAAGTACAACTGCTAGTATGTTGGAAGCTTATAGAAAAGACATTACAAATTATCATCTGTCGACTGAAGTGATTAGAAAGTATAATGGGGATGTTTGGTTTACTGGTCAGCTTGCAATGTTAAAGGAAATGCAGTCTTACTGTTGTAAACTGTTTGTGTTTTGTGATTAATATATACTTAACCTTTTCACCAAAAAATAGAAAAAAAGAAAAACATTCAAGTATGCTAATTTTTGTGTTTATACAAGTCAAGTTGACCCATTTTCACCTGAGCGGGTTGTAACAATTACTGTTTTCCTACTTTTTTTTTCTTAGACGATGAATGATAAAGATGCTCTGGCAATGAAGGCTGCTTTAGAGTCCAAAGGGGAGGTGCAATTTGAAGTTTGCGCTCTTAAGAAGACTGTTACTATAACGAAAAGCATGGTATCCATATCAAAGGAAACACAAAAAGTGCACCATAGGACTTTTAAATCTGCTGTGATTGAATCTTCATTCGTAATGGACCGAATCATCTATTGTCTCCTTGAAAATTCTTTCTACTCAAGACCAAGCAAAGCTGGAGAAGAAGTGATATATGTATTGGGTTTCTCCCCTCTTGCAGCACCCGTACAATGTCTCACCTTCTCATTGGCTCCGGATCAGCAATATGAGGAAGTTGCTAAACAAATTGATGATTCGCTGAGTGCAGCTGGAATTTCAAATGGTGTCTATTCTTGGGGTATGTCTTTGATATATTTTTTTTGTTTTCATTTTCAGAGGTGGAAATGTTGACCCATTCACTTGTGAATGGGTCAGTTTGGGTTACGTTTTATTTCTAATTGGTAAACCAAGTTAAATCTAAGAATTTAACTTAGATGTAAACGATTCGAATGGGTTGAACAGGCTGTAAGGCCTCTAATTATTTATAAAAAGATTGTGAGAAAGTGTTTGTAGATTAACCTAAACCATTTTTAGTTTTTGACCCTAAAACAGCTGTTTTTATAATTTACAATTAACATGAATATAATTTGCCACCTCTGGCGATTTTTTACCTTTGGACCTTGTCAATACATGAACCTGTTAAACAAATGGGGTTTTTATCAGACATAAGATCAAATTGTATAGAGTTTTAAAAGTAACTATCCCGTTTTTCTATATTTCTGATTACGCCAATAAAAGTTTCAATGAAGTCGCATATCCGAATTTGAAAACTTGGGCCATTTTTGTGAAATTGACTTGATTGCACAAACAATAAGAGCCTAATATCTTACTCGTAATATATAGATGATTCAACAATAGAGCTACAATACAAAGCAGCAGATGCAAGTGGTGTGCGATTCAGTATTACCGTGGTTTCAACATCATCAGTGACAATTCGTGAGCGGGATACTCAGGATCAAATATTTGTGAGCGTGGAGAAAGTGGCAGCAGTGGTGAAGGAGCTTTGTGAGGGACGGAGCAAATGGGCGGATGTCTTAAAGAAATATCCTGCTGCACTAGGGGCGGACAGGACCACCTTAAATACAGAGACCATTTAGAGGCTCTGTATTCAAAAGCATTTACTACTAGTTAGTATTACTGATCAACCATGTGAGTAACAATATTTTTGAAGCTATGAAAGTCTGAATGCTAGAAAGACTCGACTGTAATTACTCTAAGTATTGGTTAATACATATGGTTGATGTTTTGTTATATTACCGCAACTTTTTTATATTAGTCCTGACCCGATTGGCACGAGACATCAAGGAACCACCTTTGTTTTTCTTGACTAAATCAAGGAACCACCTTAGTTTTTCGGTTGTTGTGGGCACCATTCAATTTTCAAAGATGAGTGAAGAGCAGTAAATTATATGCAATGCTGCCTTTGTTGTGTTGAGCAACAAACAGGCTTACTGATTAGCAGAAATTCTAAGTAAAAAGGTTGAAAACGTTACATGGTGTAGGAGATGTTAAGAAATTGTTCTTCTTAGTTAATAACCTAACCAATATCCGATATAAAACAATTTAAGAATAGAAAGATCCTTTGACATGAGCACATGACAAATAGCTGAACTAATTCTATGCAAGTATTGGTACCGCGGCAACAATATGGATGAACGCAACAAACGTTGATCTAATCTGTCTGAGATGGATGAACGCAACAATATGTCTGATACGTTTGTGGTGAAAGAAAACTGCATTCAAAGCTGTTGTATAGGTATTTACAAATATTAGCCTTCAACTTAATTTCATACCCAGTTCAAATATCTGAGCAAATCAAATTTGATTTCAATAAGAAAACTCATTTTCGCCACGTGTAAAAGTTGAGCTAACTGATTGGTCAATTAAAGTAAATTTTAGTCTAATATTAAATATAAATTCTATGGAGTATTTGTTTAAATTACAAAACTGAAAAGTTTATACTTAAAACTAAAATAAACTAAACTTAAGATTAAATAAGATTTTTTTTTTCTTTAAAGTTGATTGAAAAATTTAGTGTGCAATAGAAATAGGGCTTATGATTTAGAAATGTATCTAATTTGTCAAATTTGGTTGTTCCGTGTAGTCATTTTTTGCTATTAGAACATAAAACTCTCAAATTTTGATCTTTGTGTGTATTTTCTAACCATTCTACCCTTACTTTTCAAATTTCGAAAGGTAAAAAGGTCATTTTACATGAACAAATACACACAAAGGTCGAAATTTGAGACCCATTGAAATATAACTTTATTTTACATTTAACTCTTACTTTTTATGTAAATTATACCTTCAAGGTTGTTTTTTTTTTTTTTTTTTTTTTTTTTTTTAAATAGGTATATTACTTATCAACAAATTATCTTTACAAATCAAAATGCAAGCTAGTACTTTTTGGACATGCCAAAAAATAAATAAATAATAACAATAATAATAATAATAATAATAAACAAGACGTGACAGTGAAACAAATAACAAACAACATACAACTAATGAATACACTTATGTTAGACGGCAGTGTTCCAAGCTGTGCAAATCTATGGATGTCTAAAGATGTAATCTTGTCTAATATGAAATGATATCTTTTCTTTTCTATAAAAAAAAAAAAAAAAAAAAAAAAAAAAAAAAAAAAAAAACTACTATGAATATACAAGCCATTACCAGCTAATATTCACCTATATGCATGTGCTAGAGTGGAGCCGCCACCTCGCACCTTAACAATACAATCGTAGAAATTAGCAGGCATCATCACACGCAAATGCTCCATACATCACTGAATAATATATAATGGTAACTACATTTCCAAATCTTGTGATATTTACATTTCCTCACAAGTAAAACTAAAGAAATACACACAACAATAGGCATCATCACCACTAGAGACCATGTCAATATGATTTTTCTTCCATTCTTCTTTGGCAGTGTAATGCTAGGACTAAAAAGTTTAATCTTTCACAGCTCTTTATTCCTATCAACTTGTCTTTATTCCTATCAACTTACACTGCCCAACCGGTTCATATTACCATTCACAACATGAAGCCTACTTTCTGAAATATATAGTTTCACAAAATGGGTCTAAGGGCCCGTTTGGTATTAGGTATTTGGGAATTAAGGAATGGTGTGAAAAATAAATAAATTGTTTGGTATGTTATTTAATAAGAGGGGAAAAGTTTGACACTTTTAAAATTGATACTCATAATTTTGGGTGGTATCATATTTTCTTTATCTTTCATGTGGGTCATCCTTCTTCTCTCTATATAACTCTTTTTATCTTTCTCCTCTTTTTAAATAATATAATAATTAAAATATTAATTTAAAACAATAAAAAAAACAATATTTCATGTATAATTACTACGTATTTTATTTTTGTCCTTAGAATTTTTCTCTCTCCTCTTTTTTCCTTCATTCTATATCAAATCCTATTCTAAACCCGCGATCATACCAAAAGCACCCTAAAAAGAAAGTTTCACAAAATTAAAATAAAAAAAATATATAAAAATATAAAAAAAAAAAAAAAAAAAAAAAAAATCGGAACACCCTATAATAAGTAATAACCATAAAAACATTGTTTAATTAAGACATTGTATTAGTAAATTAGAGGCACTTTAATTTTGGTGTATACCAAGGGACAAATCCCCACCATCCATTTAGTTTGATCTAATTGTTGGGATTAACCTAAGATTAAATGGGGAAACATAAGTCCATGTTTTTTTTTTTCCTTTTTTCTTTTTGTCTTTCTTTTTTTTTTTCTTTCTTTTTTTTTTTTGTTCTTTCCCATTCACGTTAGCTTTTTTTTTTCTTTGTTCTTTCACTTCACGTAGGATTTTTTTTAATTCACTTTTCTTTTAGTTCACTTTTTTTTAGTTCACGTTTTTTTTCGCATTTATACGTTTTTTACTGTTTTCATACGTTTTCGTCCGTTTTCATACGTTTTTGCCCGTTTTCATAAGTTTTCGCCCGTTTTTGTCAGTTTTCATACATTTTGTTGGCTTTCATACGTTTTTGTCCGTTTTCTTATGTTTTCGCCCATTTCGCACGTTTCTGTCTGTTTTCTTACGTTTTCATTTGTTTTCGTACGTTTTCGTTCGTTTTCATACGTTTCGTTCGTTTTAATACGTTTTCATCCGTTTTATTTCATTTTCGCCCATTTTTCATACGTTTTCATCCGTTTTTAGACGTGTTTTTACGCTTTCATACGTTTTTGTCCATTTCATACATATTCATCCGTTTTCTTGCGTTTTCATCTGTTTTCTTGCGTTTTCATTCGTTTTCTTTTGTTTTCATCCTATTTCTCATACATTTTATTCCTTTTTTATACGTGTTTTTACGCTTTCATATGTTTTTGTCCGTTTTAATACATATTCTTCCGTTTTCTTACACTTTCATCGTTTTCATTCGTTTTCATCTGTTTTTCAATGTTTTGGCCATCCTCAGACATTTTCATCTGTTTCGGAATATCACAAGTGATATTATGTGATATTCAGAATATCACCACAGTGATATTCTAAATATTACAAGGGATATTCGAAATATCGCAAGTGATTAGTTGAATATCACATGTGATATTTTGTGATTTTATAAATATCACAAGTGATATTATGAGTACCACAAATGATATTCTGTGTTTTTGGCCATTCTCAGACGTTTTCATACGTTTCGAAATATCACAAGTGATATTCTGTGATATTCAGAATATCACCACAATGATATTCTGAATATCACAAGGGATATTCGAAATATCACAAGTGATTTTCTGAATATCACATGTGATATTTTGTGATTTTCTAAATATCCCAAGCGATATTCTGAGTACCACAAATAATATTCTGAATATCATAAGTGATATTCTGTGATATTCAAAAAATCACAAGTGATAGATATTCAGAAAATCACAAATGATATTCAGAATATTACCAGTGATATTCAGAAAATCACAAGTGATATTATGAATATCAATTGTGATATTCTGAGTACCACAATTGTCTGCTTACTTATGTTTTCGTTCGTTTTCATACATTTTCGTCCATGTTCATATGTTTTTGTCTATTTTCATATGTGATACTCAGAATATCACTTTTGATATTCAGAAAATCACAAAATATCACATGTGATATTAAGAAAATCACTTGTGATATTCAGAATATCCACTAGTGATATTCAGAATATCCCTTGTGATATTCAGAATATCCCTTGTGATATTCAGAATATCCCTTGTGATATTCAGAATATCACTTGGGTGATATGCTGAATATTACAGAATATCACTTGTGATATTCTGAAAAATATGAAAATGTCTGAGAATGACCAAAAACATTGAAAAACGGACGAAAACGAATGAAAACGATGAAAATGTAAGAAAAGGGAAGAATATGTATGAAAACGGACTAAAACATTTGAAAGCGTAAAAACACGTATGAAAAAGGAAGAAAACGTATGAAAAATAGGAAGAAAATGAAAGAAAACGGATGAAAATGGACGAAAACGAATGAAAATGAACGAAAACGCAAGAAAATGGATGAATAAGTATGAAACGGACAAAAACATGTGAAAGCGTAAAAACACGTCTAAAAATGGATGAAAACGTATGAAAAATGGACGAAAACCCTTGTGATATTCAGAATATCTTGTGATATTCTGAATATCACCCAAGTGATATTCTGAATATCACCCAAGTGATATTCTGAATATCACAGAATATCACTTGTGATATTCTGAAACATATGAAAATGTTTGAGAATGGCCAAAAACATTGAAAAACGGACGAAAACGACGAAAATGTAAGAAAACGGAAGAATATGTATGAAAACGGACGAAAACGTATGAAAGTGTAAAAATACGTATGAAAAAGGAAGAAAGCGTATGAAAAATAGGACGAAAATGAAAGAAAACGGATGAAAATGGACGAAAACGAATGAAAACAAACGAAAACGCAAGAAAACGGATGAATAAGTGATTGGTTCCCAAACGGTCAACTATTATCAACCAAGGAATTGGCCAACTAAAGTCAAACTATCAAGGACACAATGCAATTATCCAAGGAGTTTAGTGTATCCCCGGGTCGTTAAGTTCTCGAGGTGTGATATCCTGAAATAGAACGTATCTGTGATCTGGTGATATTGAATGGGATAGGGGGTTTTGAATGATTGTACAAAGAAAATAAAAGAGAATAGCTTTAAACAAGCTATATAAACAAAAACTTGAAATTAGAAAACCTGAAAACGTGAAAGGAATTAAAAACGTACATTTAGTTTAAAAGAAACGTAAACGTATCAAAATAAAAAGTGAATATGATCAATATAAATCCCACAAATGTGAAATTTATATTTTTGGGATCCTAATAATAAAATAAAATTATTGGTAAATTAAAATTATTTTTACAACTATTTATTTAATTATTATTAATTAAAACTAATTTTAAAACTGAAAATATATTTATTACACTTTTTATGTATTTATTATTAATTAATTACTATTTATTATTTATTTAAAATGCACTAAATTATAAGAAATTAAGAAATAAACCTAGAAAAATGAAATTAAGACTTAGAAAAATCTGAAATAACCTAAAACTTATTTTAAAACTAAAATTATATTTTTAACACTTATTATCTATTTATTATTAATTATTTACTATTTTTAATTACTTTTTAATCTAAATAAAATCTAATAAATACTAAATGACCTGAGAAAAATCTAAAACTTTTTATATAATTATTAATTAAATACAGAAACCTAGAAAAATTATAAAAACACTAAGTGCTTAATAAAAATAAGCTAATAAGCAATAAGCTTCTTAAATAGAAGCTATCACTTAGCTTAAAATGATGTTTTTGTGTTTTTCTTTTTCTAGAACTATTTATATACTGATTTTAAGCAACTTTAATGAAAACAAAAATTTTAGAACTTAAAAATAAGCTGAAATGAGCTTATGAGCTTTCACAGTTTAGCTTTTGGCTAACTTTGATGGTTTTAAGCCCAAATAAGCAATCAAACAAGCTTAACAAATGAAGACAGAAGCAAAATAAGATGTGAACAAGTAAATTGGACTGGAAACAAGCTTAATGGAACAAAGAGTAGCACTAATAAGCTTGTTAAAAGCAAATAAGCACTTCTAAATTCCCACAGTCAAACACTCAGGTCTGCAGTCAAAGTTAAGGCCAAAATAAGCTAATAAGCTCAAAATAAGGACTGAGATATTGAGTTTGGTTTGTGGGCTTTCCAAAAAGCCAAAGTTCATGGGCTGGTGCCCACAAATAAGCTCTAGAGAAGCTTATTAAAAAGCTAGGAATACACTGAAGAGTTAGTGTACACAGTAAATGGGAAAAACAACAAGCTCCTTGCAGGCTTATTATATAAGCTGAGATTTTGAAAATAAGCACTGTAGTAACAAACTGGGTTGGAGATCTTTCCAAAAAGCCAAAAACCACAGTCTAAAGCTTACTAATGAGCTCTATAAGAGCTTATGAAATAAGCCAATTTACACTGAGTGATCAATGTACTGTGAGTTTTGAACAAAATGTTAAGCCAAGTTTAGCTTATCAAATAAGCTAAGAAGCCTAAGATAAGACTAAATCCTGTAAGATTGCTTGCTAATCTATCCAAGAAACCAAATATCACAAAGTGGAGTTCACTAATAAGCTCAATAAGAGCTTATGAACTTGGTTGTTTACACTGATGGCTCATTGTAGTATTTTAGTGATGATGATTTCATTGATCAAATTCATTAAGCAAATAAGCATGTTATGGACAAATAAGCACCCAAATAGCAAGATAGCCTGTATGGCTTATGAAAACAACAAGAATTTCACACTAACATGCAATGAAGAACAAGCTAGGAGCTAATTAAAGTAGCTATCAAAGCTGTGCACAGGGCACAATTTTGAGAAACAGCTAAAAACAAAGCAACAAATAAGCAGTTTTAACAAGAAATAAAAATTAAACAAAATTATTCTAGTAAAGATTAGCAACTAAATTATATTATCCTAAAAGATGACAAGCTAAAACCAAATATTAAGATCACAAGAAAATGCACAAGTTTATTCAAAAATTTACTTATATGAAATTTGACTTTTTTATTTTCTTAATACTTTGACTTAGGTAAGTTTTAATCACATTTAATCTACTGAATATGATGTAATAAGTTTATAAGGGACTAAATTTAGCAGCTATGATAACTTATACACTGATTTGATGAGAAATGGTTTATGAAATTCCAACAGTGAACTAGTAATCAAGCTAAAAAGCTAAATTTGACTTTTGATGAACTACTACTGGATTTTATGCAATATCTATGCTATATTATCCTAATGTAACATATCTAAACAGATAACAATAACAAACAGAGCCTTTGAGTCCTTGAACTCAGTTGATCCAAACAACCTTTTGAAAGGAGTTAACTGTGAATTTCAAAGCATATGAGGTATATAGACCATAAAACTGAATTATGAGGTTATCTTTTTTTTTTTTTTAATTTTTTTTTTTTAAAGATTTTATTTTTTAAAAAAACTTATTTTTTTTAAAATTATTTAAAAAAAAAATTAATTTATTTTTTTATAAACATTATTTAAATTTTTTGATTTTTTCTAAATAACAATTCTAAAAAATATATTTAAAAAAATATTTTTTTAATTTATTTAAAAAACTTATTTTTTTTTAAATTTATTTTAAAAAAATTAATTTATTTTTTTTAATTTATTTTTATAAAAATTATTTTTTCTAAAAAAAATATATTTAAAAAAAAATATTTGTTTTAAATTATTTTTTATAAAAAGTATTTTTAAAAGAAAAATATTTTTAAAAAACCTATTTATTTTGTTAAAAAAAAAAGCCATCGAGAGTTCCCATTTCCACTACAAACAAGATGGAAATGAAAATACAAAGGAACAAATTCTTGAGAATTCCAATTTCTCCGCTTTTTTATTTTCCTGACTAACTATATGGTCATTTCCGTTTCTCTACCTTCAACTCTCTCTACCAAACACAATTAGATCAAACTAGATGGATGGTCCGTATTAAAATCATTTGAACTTTCCTCCGGCTACTTCATTAAATATAACTTGCCTTAACCAATCATGATTATTTTCTTGAAACATAGCCTTTAAAACCCTACAGTGCTCCAAAAGTGAGGCAACACTCATTACCAACCGCCATGGAGACAAAGAACATGGATGAAAAAGACGCTTTGAAAATCGTGAAATGGTGGGTTGAAAGTCAACTCAAAGTCAAAAAAGCCTTTCGTAAGTCTCTTTTTAATGCTCTTGAAAGATATTCGTATTATGAAAAGGAGGACCCAAATGCTGCTGCTTTGTACGATTATGGATATTCTGCATATTTCGTCGACTGCCGTGTCGCTGAATTTTGGCATAAGGTACTCCCACTACTAGTATTTGTTATTATTACTGGAGTATTATTTGTTTCAATTTTCAAACATGAAATGGCCACACCAACCTCCTTTTAAACTCATGTATTAGTCGGACCAAAAAGTCGGAAACCCAAAAAAATTATTAAAAAACATACACCAACTTTTGTTTAGGATAAAACACGACATTTGGGTTGCTAAACGATATTATGTTTTTGTGTATTTGTGTTTTTGTTCACTCAATTTATATAACTAATGAGTTGAAAGACGAGAAAAGGAGTGTTTGTTTTAGCTTATTTGTCCAACATAGGCGTATCAAACTATTGAAAAGCAAATAAGCTTGGTTTTTAAGGGCTTATTAGCTTTTGACTTATTTAAGTTCATAAGCTCGAGTTGATTAAGCTTATTTGCCCGGCTTATGAGCTTATTAAACTCTTGAATACCGTATCAGCTTATAAACTTGAGATAAGCTCATAAGCCCAAAATTTTGAGCTTATGAGCTTTTCAAAAGTTCGATAAGCTCATAAGCCGGCCGAATAAGTTTAAACAAACACCTCAAAGTGTGTTATGAACTTCTCAAAATTCATAATTTCACATACGCCACCCAGTAAAATAATCTAATCTGAATGAATAAACAGCGGCTAACAAAGATTGTTCAGTTGAAGAGAAGATTACTTGTAGAATGATGTGTTTCAAACAAGGACAGAGCATTTTCAATTTGTAATAACTAAGATATGATAATTTACTGTAGAAATATGGTACGGTTGGTTAAGCTTATTTTATGTTTTGAAGGTTTTATGAAAAAACGTAATTAAGCCATTGTAAAACAAGCTTAGCAAAACATCCCTTACACTTAGACCACACAAAGTGAGTTTGTTTTTGGCTTGAGATTTAGTCATCAGTCTAGGATAATCTTTCCGAGCTGAGTTTTACCACTTTATGTTTATAGTTTTAGTAAATTGATGTTATGCACAAGATTCTAATACTTTTGCTCAAATTTTATCAGCATTTTGTTATGGAGGATAAAATACTACGACCTGTCATCCCAGATTCCGTCTTGAAAGCTTCTGGTCAAGTTGATATAAATACTGACCATATGGTTAAAGATGACAAGACTCGTGAACTTAAACACATTCTCGCGGTTCTCAATGATCTTTGTCCTGAACAGCTTGGTGCCAAGAATGAGTATGACATAGTGGAAACCATTACCAGGAATCCTCTCTTTGAGACTCAACTTGATGCGAACTCTGAGTTAGTAATTTTTCGTATAATCTATTACGTGTTTTGAAAAAGATGAGGTGTGCATTATATGATCTGAGATGCTTTCAGATATGTTTTGTATGCCTCACCAGAATAGCAACGTATTCATAGATGAAAAAACTGTTTTTCTTATAATTATCTATTCAACTCGTTGCCCTTCTAATTTATCTTTTTCTGTATATAAATGTTTTTTCTTGTCTCGTCTGAAAGAAAACACATCCCAAATCAACGTATTCATATATGAAAAAAATTGATACATTTGCCTTCAGCTCTTGCCTCTAAATCCTACATGTAGCATTGACTTGTGGTTGCAACGCTTTTTATTTGAAATCATTCAGGTACAAGTGCCTTGTAACAACAGCACACCAAATATTTGATCACTTTGAAGAGCTACACTATTTGAAAGGGTACAAGCTCCCATTTACTAGCGCTGCCATTGACGAGGCAGCCAGAAATGAGGTAATGGGTTTCAGTCATGTTTTATGTCTGTTTCCAAATTTGTTATTTGAAAGTTGAGTCTCTCTCAATTGCATCGCATTCCACTAGTTTAGCACGCTCATCACTTGCACTGATAGATGTTTCTCACGTTTCAGAGATCTCCTCGGAAACATCTACTCAGTAGATTCACACTTGCACTGATAGAGCACTTTGTCGATCCTGATGACAAATCACATCAAAAGTATTCCCAAGTTTCAAACCTAGAGTTTCTCATGTTCCCAAGGGATGAGCAAATGTTAGGACAGTTTGCAAAAAGACTTTGTCTCGGTGAAGCAGTTTCGAAGGTTAGTTTTCATTTAATTTTATGTACGTCCGCGTTTTTTTAATTATTATATCATATAAACATACTGTGTGTAACTATCAAACATTTGTTTTTTTTAAGGGGATTGTAAAGAATGAGTCACTTGCATACTTCATTGGGAGAGTATATCTATATTTGACACATCTAGGGATAGATGAAAAACGTTTACGGTTCAGACAAAATCTCCCAAACGTGATGGATCACTATGCTGAAGATTGCTGGATGGCTGAAATCGAGACTTCTTGCGGTTGGAGTGAGTGTGTTTGGATTGCTGACAGATCTCATGTAAGCTTATTAGTTAATTAACATGTGAAGTTAGTAATTTCAAGCTTTTTATTGAAGTTTTGGATACATGTTTTTGCCTAGGAAAAAATGGGAGCGTCTCTTGAAGCAAAAGAAAAACTGGCACAACCTAAAAAAGTAGAGGTAACTTTTGTACATGTGAAGTTGTTGCTTGCGCTTATAAATTGAGCAAGCTGCTAATAAGTCGTGCATTTGTAGAAAGTGGTTATAAAACCAATTCACAAGGAGCTTCGTCATGCATTTGAAGGTGACCGTATTAAGGTTGTTGAAGCACTTAAGGTAAAGCAATTCCTTCTCACATTACGTCTTGCAAAAGTAATGTGAATACCAATTACATCGATCGTTTCGTGGCAGTTGCAGTCCATGTTCTTGAAATTATCAACAATATAATACTGTCAAAATTTGGTGTGTTTCATCGAAACTAAAAGAATTCTTATCAACGATAAAGGAATCTTGTTTTACAAGAAGAGGATTTGTTCTGGGTCAAAACTGGTGACGCATTAACACTTTTTTTAAATATTAAAAAAAAAAACAATTTAGTCTATATTGCTAAAGGAAATGTAGTCTCTTTGTCCATAGCTGTATTCATGCTGAGAATGCTTTGGTGTTGTATGAAGTACAACTGCTAGTATGTTGGAAGCTTTTAGAAAAGTCATTACAAATTATCATCTGTCGAATGAAGTGATTAGAAAGTATAATGGGGATGTTTGGTTTACTGGTCAGCTTGCAATGTTAAAGGAAATGCAGTCTTACTGTTGTAAACTGTTTGTCTTTTGTGATTAATATATACTTAACCTTTTCACCAAAAAATAGAAAAAAAGAAAAACATTCAAGTATGCTAATTTGTGTTTTTACAAGTCAAGTTGACCCATTTTCACCTGAGCGGGTTGTAACAATTACTGTTTTCCTATTTTTTCTTAGACGATGAATTATAAAGATGCTATGGCAATGAAGGCTGCTTTAGAGTCCAAAGGGGAGGTGCAATTTGAAATTTGCGCTCTTAAGAAGACTGTTACTATAAAGAAAAGCATGGTATCAATATCAAAGGAAACACAAAAAGTGCACCATAGGACTTTTAAATCTGCTGTGATTGAATCTTCATTCGTAATGGAGCGAATCATCTATTGTCTCTTTGAACATTCTTTCTACACAAGACAAGGTAAAGCTGGAGAAGAAGACATACATGTATTCGGTTTCTCCCCTCTTGCGGCACCTGCTCAATGTCTCATCTTCTCATTGGCTCCGGATCAGCAATATGAGGAAGTTGCTAAACAAATTGAAGATTCGCTAAGTGCAGCTGGAATTTCAAATGGTGTCTATTCTTGGGGTATGTCTTTGATATAATATTTTTGTTTTCATTTTCGGAGGTGGAAATGTTGACTCATTCACTTGTGAATGGATCAGTTTGGGTTACGTTTTATTTCTAATTGGTGCACCAAGTTAAATCTAAGAATTTAACTTAGATGTAAACGATTAAAATGGGTTGAACAGGCTGTAAGGCCTCTAATTATTTATAAAAAGATTGTGAGAAAGTGTTTGTAGATTAACCTAAACCATATTGAGTTTTTGACCCTTAAACAGCTGTTTTTATAATTTACAATTAACATGAATATAATTTGCCACCTCTGGCGATTTTTTACCTTTTGACCTTGTCAATACATGAACCTGTTAAACAAATGGGGTTTTTATCAGACATAAGATCAAATTGTATAGAGTATTAAAAGTAACTATCCCATTTTTCTATATTTCTGATTACTTCAATAGAAGTTTCAATGAAGTCGCATATCTGAATTTGAAAACTTGGCCATTTATGCGAAATTGACTTGATTGCACAAACAATAAGAGCCTAATATCTTACTCGTAATATATAGATGATTCAACAATAGAGCTACAATACAAAGCAGCAGATGCAACTGGTGTGCTATTCAGTATTACCGTGGTTTCAACATCATCAGTGACAATTCGTGAGCGGGATACTCAGGATCAAATATTTGTGAGCGTGGAGAAAGTGGCAGCAGTGGTGAAGGATCTTTGTGAGGGACGGAGCAAATGGGCGGATGTTTTAAAGAAATACCCTGCTGCACTAGGGGCGGACAGGACCACCTTAAGTATAGAGACCATTTAGAGGCTCTGTATTCAAAAGCATTTACTACTAGTTATTATTACTGATCAACCATGTGAGTAACAATATTTTTGAAGCTATGAAAGTATGAATGCTAGAAAGACTCGACTGTAATTACTCTAAGTATTGGTTAATACATATGGTTGATGTTTTGTTATATTACCGCAACTTTTTTATATTAGTCCCGACCCGATTGGCACGAGACATCGACCGAGATTGGTTGACCAGTTCATTTCTTGACTAAATCAAGGAACCACCTTAGTTTTTCGGTTGTTGTGGGCACCATTCAATTTTCAAAGATGAGTGAAGAGCAGTAAATTATATGTAATGCTGCCTTTGTCGTGTTGAGCAACAAACAGGCTTACTTTATTGAACAAAAAACAGGCTTACTGATGTAGGAGATGTTAAGAAATTGTTCTTCTTAGTTAATAACCTAACCAACATCCGATATAAAACAATTTAAGAATAGAAAGATCCTTTGACATGAGCACATGACAAATAGCTGAACTAATTCTGTGCAAGTATTGGTACAGCAGCAACAATATGGATGAACGCAACAAACGTTGATCTAATCTGTCCGATATGTTTGTGGTGAAAGAAAACTGCATTCAAAGCTGTTAGAGGATGGGGTACGGTGGTGCCAAAGGTGGCGCCATCACTACCAGCCCAAAAAGACCGACGGCGCACCACACCGTCCCTCGCGTCACCGCTTCTGGCACTGTGCCATACTATTTTTTTTTATTTTCTTTTTGGCTGGGAGATAGCATGCAACGGTCACATTTTTTTGAAAAGGGGAGATAGCATGTAACGGCTATATAGCCGTTTATGTGGTAGAATTAAAAAAAAAAAAAAAAAAAAAAAAAAAAAAAAAAAAAAAAAAAAAACAAACTTATAAATACCACTTATCATCTCATTCTTCACACACACTTCCAATCTATTATCTACTTCCATTCAAAATGAATCCAAACTCACCATGGATCAACCAAATGTTAAACAATCCGACGAACCAAATGCCGGGGTCGTCTTCGAATCCCGGTCAATATCCGGGATCGTCTTCGAATCCCGGTTACTATCAACTTCCAAGCCCCATTTATGAATCCCGACGAGCTAGCCTTATTTAGTCAATGGAAAATACAACAATAACAACAACAACAACAGCAACAACAACAACAACAATTTAATCAATTTACACAAAGTCAACCAACAAGCCAAGCCATCCCTTCTCAACCAAATTCGGACCATGGTTCGTATTTTGATGTTAACGAAGTCGAAGAGGAACAAGAAGATAAAACGGAGTCGGAGGAAGAAGTTGTTCTGACATCGACCTCAAAGAAAGATGTAAAGAAGTTTAATACGGTTGTTGATGAAACAACGACTATGAGTGGAGAAGGTGATAAAGATTTTATGACTCGTTGTCACGTTTTGTTTAGAAAAATAACGGGATATGAATTCAAACACTTGAGCGCTTGGAGCTTTTTGAAAGACAAGCACAAGTGGAAAAATCCCGACTCGACTTTGGCAAGACGTGCTCGTCTTCGGTCCACGCGAGAGGAGCCTGAGCATTTTGGAGCCGACGAGTTGCCAAGGCCAGACGGCATGTACCGGATTTCTAAGAGCCAACGTTCGTCAAACTCGACCGCTAGTTCCGGTTCAAACCCGGCTTTGTTTCAAGAAATGTTGGCTCAATAAATCGAGTTAGACCGCAGGGATTAAATGTGAATGCAGGGACTAAATGTGAAGATGAGCTTAAGTTGAAGGGTACCTGAGCAATGGTTTAGAAGTACAAAGGAGCAGCTGTATATATAGTCTTTATTTGTTTTAGGGTTTTATATATCGTTGCTTATCTCTCTGTATTGCTCTTTAAGTTGAAGAACACATTGTAGTTGTTTGGTTATTCTCTTGTTTCTTTCTGTGTAATTGTTGAACTCAAAACCAGTAATCACATTTGAAGTGATTGACTGATGTTGTGAATAAAATAAGTGGGGAGGTTGGTTGAATTCATAAATCAAGCTGTTTTTATTGATCTTTGTATACTTTTCCACATGGTATCAGAGTCAGGTTGGCTTTGATACAAAGATCGATTGATTAAAAATTTTCAAAAAAAATTAGGGTTTCAAAATTTTTTTGGGGCTTTTCAAAATTGTGACTGGATCTGTGTAGATCTTGTGGTGAATCGTGTTTTGGGTGGTTGAATCTTGTTTTTTGGGGTTCAATTGCTGATTAATTAGAGAACGCAATTTTAGGGTTTCTAAAATTTGGGGTTTTCTGATTCTTTGTGTTTGGTTGAGGTTAACACGTGTTAATCAGTGGTATTTCGTTGTTGGTTTCTTCAAGATTAGGGTTCTCTGTACCGAACTCTAATTCAGGGGTTTTGTTATTTTCTTGATTTGATTAATATTTGTGGTTAGTTTGTTTAGATATCTGTTGATTTCTAAGTACTCTTAACTAGTATTAATTTTTCTTGATTATTTCAGGTTCTTGGTACTATTCCGCTGTGCTGATTAGATTCTTGATCTTCTTGATCAATTGTTTTCTTGGTTTGCGTGTTGTAACACCTCTTACACCCTTTTCTTTAGGTTTTTTTTTTGTAGTAATTGCATGAGACGAATTGTAGGTTCAAGGGATTGTTTGTGAGGAGTTATTGATTGTTGGGATTATTTGTGTTTGTGGAGATATAAGGTGTATCTGGTTTTTTTTTTTTTTTTTTTTTTGTTGGTTTTTGTTTCTTCATCATGGTTGTTGGTGGTGAAGAAGCAGGGGTTAAGGGTTGAACAAACTGGATCAGTTTGACCCATTGTTCTTGCATAGTAGTGACACTAGTGGTATTCCTTTAATAAGTTTTAAATTGGAAGGCATTGAAAATTACAAAGTTTGGTCAGCTGCTGTAAAATTGGCTATTCATACTAAAAACAAACTTGGTTTTTTAAATGGTACACTTGAGAGGCCTGCTGAGACTGGTTTTTTGCAAGAACAATGGGATAGGTGTAATTCTGTGGTTTTGTCTTGGATTCTTGTATGTGTGTCTCAAGATGTGTTTATGGGACAAGTTTTCTCTAATAATGCTAAAACTGTATGGGATGAATTAAAAGAAACTTATAGTAGAGAAGATGGTTCTATAATATTCAATATGCATTATGAAATTCATTCTTTCACTCAAAATTGCATGCCACTTTCTGAATACTATCTTAAGTTCAATGCTATGTGGAGGCAATATGACTCCCTTGTGGATTTGCCTGCCTGTACTTGTGAAGGTTCTGAGAAACATAAGAAACATAGTCAACTTATCAAGTTGATGCAATTTCTGATGGGGTTGGATGAGGTTTATGCTCCTCTTAGGAGCATTATTCTCACCTCTGATCCAATCCCTGATGTGAAAAGTGCCTTTGCTACTTTGTATAAAGATGAGTCTCATAGGAGTACTCAATCTTCTTCTGGTTCCAAAAACAATAACTCTGCATTTGCATCTAAATTTAACCAAAAACCTAATGAGTGGTCTATGAACAAAAATGTGAACTCTAATAATCAAACTAGAAGACTTAATAGGCCTAACTTGGTCTGTACTCATTGCAATATGAATGGTCATACTGCTGATAGGTGTTTTGAGTTAGTTGGGTACCCTGCTGGTTTCAAAAAGAGACCTAATAATTTTTAAAATTCTGCTAGCAATAACTCTGTTTCAGGTCATAAGGATCAGTCTACTGTTTCATCTAATTCTTTCACTGATGATCAGTATAAGAAACTAATGGCTTTGATCACTGAGAAATCTGGATCTGGTTGTATACCTGCAAATGTTGCAGGTATGAACTGTGTCATCAGCTTTTGCTCTTCTAGATTTTTTAACCACAATTCCAATATAAGCACTTATAATCTCTACATTGGTTGGATTGTTGACTCTGGTGCAAGTCAACATATGACTTACACTGTTGTGAACATGTTTAATCTTGTTGATGTCTCAAAACTTAAAATGACTGTTGGTCATCCTAATGGGACTAAAGCTATTGTTACTCATATTGGAAGCTTAAAACTTACAGATAAAATTACTATTCACAATGTCTTGGTAGTTCCTAACTACCAAGTCAGTCTCTTATCTGTCCATAAACTTAATAAGGTGAACAAATATAGAGTGATTTTTGATGAAGATACTTGTCTTGTTCAGGATTCTGTTCTAAGGACCCAAGTGGGGACTGGTAATCTCAAAGATGGGTTGTATTTTCTTAATACAGGTATAAAATTCACTAATAATAACATTCAAGTATGTTGTCTGTCCAAATGTATTTGGCACAACAGACTTGGTCATCCTGCTGACCAAGTTCTTAACATAGTTAAACACAAAATTGCTTATAAAGTTGACTCTTCTGCTGAACCTTGTGAGGTTTGTCATAAGGCTAAGCAAACCAGAGAACCATTTCCTCTAAGTGATCACAAACCAATGTCATAGGACAATTGGTTCACTTAGATGTATGGGGTCCTTATAAGGTTCAAAGCAGAGAAGGATACAAATACTTCTTAACCATTGTAGATGATTTCTCTAGAGTTGTTTGGGTATTTCTGTTGAGGGGGAAATATGAAGTGTTCCAAAACATTGTTCATTTCTATAATTTGATTAAAAATCAGTTTGATAAAACAGTTAAGGTGTTTAGATCTGATAATGAAACTGAGTTTATAAATCAAAATATGGAAAAGTTTTGTAAAGATAATGGCATTATACAACAAACTTCTTGTTCTTACACTCCTCAACAGAATGGTATAGCTGAGAGAAAGCATAGACACTTACTCAATGTTGCTAGGGCCCTCATGTTTCAGGGGGGATTCCTTTAAATATGTGGTCTGAGTGTGTTCTAACTGCTGTTTACCTGATTAACATGTTACCCAGTTCTGTCTTATCTGGAAAATCACCTTATGAAATCATGTATAACATTGAACCAAACATCTCTCATTTAAAAGTTTTTGGATGTCTTTGTTTTGCTACTGTGGTGAACAATTCTGATAAGTTTTCATCTAGATCTGAAAAATCTGTGTTCATTGGTTATTCTTTTGAAAAAAAAAGGATATAAGTTGTTTAGTCTTGAAAATAAGAAAATTTTGTTTTCAAGAGAGGTTACATTTTATGAAACAGTGTTTCCTTTCAAAAATAAATCTGAAAATAAAGATTTTGAGTTCCATTTTCAAAACACAGACAGTTCAAACTTCTTTAATCATTTTCTAGATGATGAAAATTCATCAGATGAACCCTATGATGATAAGAGAGATAAGAAACCTAAGAAAAGTGAGAGCATAGACCCTTTATCATTGAGAGGTACTGAAAATACTGGTTTCACTAAAAAGGGTGAGGTGGTGCATCCTAGTGAATCAGCAGAAGCAGCCAATGATGAAAAGGAGAATGTCACACTTGAGGAAAATGTAAACCAATCTGAGGGTGATGACTATTACTATGATGAGTTTAATAATTTGTTCAATGAACCTATGATTGTGACACCAAATAAACAGAACATTCAAAGAACATATGTTAGAAAGTCTTCTAGGAAAACTCAGATGCCTGTGAAGTTAAGTGATTATGAGGTTGATACTAAAGTGAAGTACAACATAGATAAACATGTTAATTACTCTAAGTTGAGTGATGAAAATTATAACTTCTCTACAAGTTTGAATAAAATATCAGAACCAAAGACTTATAAAGAAGCTGCTAAAAATCCTAAATGGATTGAAGCAATGAATCTTGAAGTAGAGGCACTTAACATAAATAAAACTTGGGAAGAAATCACTAAACTTCCTATTGGCAGAAAAGCCATTGGAGGAAAATGGGTTTTCAAGATTAAGTATAAGTCTAATGGTGAGGTTGAGAGATATAAAGCAAGATGGGTTGCCAAAGGTTATAATCAAAGAGAATGTGTTGATTATGATGAGACTTTCTCACCAGTTGTGAAAATTGTTACTGTGAGGTATTTGTTATCTGTTGCTGTGCATAATGGTTGGTCTGTTTTCCGAATGGATGTGAATAATGCTTTTTTGTATGGTGAACTTGATGAGGATGTGTATGTGTGTTTGAAGATTCTGATTGGGCTAAATGTAAGGTTACTAGAAAATCTGTTACTGGATATTGTGTTTTTCTGGGTAAAAATGTTGTATCCTGGAAAATTAAGAAACAATATATGCTTTCTAAATCTTCTGCTGAGGCAGAATATATAGCAATGAATACTGTAACTTGTGAAGTTATTTGGATTCAGAAAATTCTTGCTGAATTGAACATTGAAACATCTCTCCCAGTTCCTTTGCATTGTGATAACAGTTCTGCTATACAAATAGCTGCAAATCCTATTTTCCATGAGAAAACAAAACATTTTGAGATTGAATTGTTTTTCTTAAGGGAAAAAGTTGCTGCTGGTGTGGTTAAAACTGTGAAAGTAAAATCTGTTGATAATGTTGCAGATATTTTTACAAAAGGATTAAGTGTGGAGGAGCACAGTAAGTTTTGTGATGATCTTGGTTTGTATGATATGTACAAGGCTGAGATTAAGTTGAAGGGTACCTGAGCAAAGGTTTAGAAGTACAAAGGAGCAGCTGTATATATAGTCTTTATTTGTTTTAGGGTTTTATATATCGTTGCTTATCTCTCTGTATTGCTCTTTAAGTTGAAGAACACATTGTAGTTGTTTGGTTATTCTCTTGTTTCTTTCTGTGTAATTGTTGAACTCAAAACCAGTAATCACATTTGAAGTGATTGACTGATGTTGTGAATAAAATAAGTGGGGAGGTTGGTTGAATTCATAAATCAAGCTGTTTTTATTGATCTATGTATACTTTTCCACAGCAAGGATCGTGGCAGCACAACAAGCTCGAATCCGGGCAAGATATCCTACCGATGAAGAATAGGCTTTTATTTCTATATAATGTACTAGGTTTTAATTTTATGCATTTTTTTTAAATGTAATGTGTGTTTTTTAATATGTAACGTGTGTTTTTAATCATATGAATGAAGTTTATTTAAGTTTATAATTTGTATATTTTATTTTTTGTAAAAAAAATAAAAAATAAAAAAAATAAAAAAAAAAATAAATTGGCCAACGGCACCAGAAATTCTGGTGCCAACGGATACCCTTGAAATGTGGTGCCGTGGGATTTCTGGTGCCGTGGAGCTTTTTGCTGACGTGACAGCAAAAAATGCGCACGGCACCAAGCCGATGGCACCACAGTACCTAGTGCTCTTATAGGTATTTACAAATATTAGCCTTCACCTTAATTTCATACTCAGTTCAAATATCTGAACAAATCAAATTTGATTTCAATAGGAAAAGTCATTTTCGCCACATGTAAAAGTTGAGGTAACTGATAGGTCAATTAAAGTAAAATTTAGTCTAATATTTATATCTATACTACTTATAAAGCATATTACACATTCTCTTTTATTAATTTTTTAAGATTTCCATATTTAGATTTTAAGTAAATTACAAGATACAAAACATAAAGCACAAGTATGTAAAGCACAAAATATTAAAGTTATCATACTCTTACATATGTACAATTAATACACCCCTAAACCAATTAATACAAGTTAAAAAAACATAATTTACAAGTACTTAAAGCACACATAAAACTTAAAAACACTATTCTAACATATACAATTAATACACAATTTAATTCACCCCTTCACCAAAATATACAACTATTAAACCACAATATACAATCTAATCAAGCTATTTGGTACAAGTCTATTATTATTTACTTCCGACGCTAATCCTATTTCACATCTCACAACTCAGCCTACAACCTCATGGTTACAAACCCATCAAGAAATAACTATCAAGTCTTGAATACAAAAGAAAAAAAAATATTCATAAAATAAACAAGATCTCAGATTTTTCTTCTTTCGTATGTTATAATAAATTCGTAGACCTCAAAAATCAAACCACACAAAATAACTATCATCATAGATCTGTGAAGAGATCAAACTCTTCTTATTTATATCCGAAAAGAAAGAAAGTTGTATAACAAAATTTTGTTATAAACTTTCTTGGTTTCGTTCAAAAAAATTGTCATACAAAACGAAGAAAAGAGGAGATGGGAGGCGGGATGAGTTGTTTATCGGTTTGAATTGATGATATATGATTTGATCTATGATAGAGCGATTTGAGGAAAGGTTTGGGAGAAGCAGATCTGAAGAAGAGAGGAGATGGGAGGCGGATTGTTTTATGTGTGTGTGTGTGTGTATCAGGGTTTTACTAATGAGTAAAAGTGTTGTTTCTTGCAATCCACCGACCCAAAAAGTTCAATGGGTTAATCAAAATACCATTTATTGGGCTTTCTCTTATCTTTAATTTCTCTAATGATATTAAGCCCATAATCATACTAAAAGTCCATTAATCCCATTAAATTCACGAGTAGTATTTTGAGCAGCAAAACTAACGAGCTATCTTCAGAATTTTTCTTCCAATTTAGTTATTTGCAACTACCCGTTAATGTCAACCACTACGACCTCCTACATCGTCAAGCAACCAATATCCGCCTATTTGTCACCGCAACAATGCATTGACAATCACATAACTTTTTAACTCCTTGCAATTATACTACTGTATTAATTAAAATTATTGTTATCCGTAAAGTAATTATTAAAAAAAATATGGCCGAATAACATCACATTACCCGAAGATATAGTCACAGGGTACCCGCCGCCGCATCGCGCGGGTACCCTGCTAGTTAAATATAAACTCTATGGAGTGTTTGTTTAAATTACAAAACTGAAAATTTTATACTTAAAAACAAAAGCTAAAATAAACTAAACTTAAGATTAAATAAGATTTTTCTTCTTCTTTAAAGTTGATTGAAAAATTTATTGTGCAATTGAAATAGGGTTAATGATTTAGAAATGTATCTAACTTGTCATTTTTTGTTGTTCCGTGCAGTCATTTTATTTTTTGCTATTAAAACACAAAGCTCTCAAATTTCGACATTCGTGTGTATTTTGTGACCATTCTACTCTTACTTCTTTCAAATTTTGAAAGGTAAAATGGTCATTTAACATGAACAAAATACACACACAGGTCAACATTTGAGAGCTTTACGTTTTAATAGGAAAAAAATGACTACACGGAGCAACAAAAATTGATAAGTTATATGCATTTTCAAGTAATTAACCCATTGAAATATAACATTAGTTTACATTTAACTCTTCAATTTTTTTTTTTTTTTTTTTTTTTTTTTTTTTTTTTTTTTTAAGGTTAATACATATTACTTATCAACAAATTATCTTTACAAATCAAAATGCGAGCTAGTACTTTTTAAACGTACCAAAAAAATAATAATAAATAATAGAATAAAAAAATAAAGGGGCAGTGAAACAAATAACAAACAACATACAACTAATGAACACACTTTCCAAATTACTACTTCTTATGAATATACAAGCCATTACTAGCTAATATTCATCAAAGCATTCTACTCAATAACTACATTTTCCATTAATCCTACAAACTGCATATGTTAGAGCGCAGCTGCCACCTCACACCTAAACAATACAGTTGTAGAAATGCAGGCATCATCACACGACCATACATCACTATTGGATAATATATAATGGTAACTACATTTCCAAATGAGGAATGATACATTCATATAATATTTATAACAAAATTACACATACATGTGACAATGAATTATGGATAGTGAAAAATAAGAAAAAGAAAATGTAGAGATTCCTACGGCCCAGCATCTCACCAAGTCCAACATATAAGCCCAACTGAGGTTCCATTCTAAAACCAATTGGTGATAGAAGGAGTAGCCCACCAAGCTTATATGTTAACATTGAGATTATAATTCAACCGATGTGGGATTGGGTTTGTACACCCAACAATCCTCCCCTCAAACCCAAACCACCATGGGCCTCCCCTTCGACTATAGCCACGATCCCACCTTTTTCATACCGCCGACCTTTACCATCGGAACACACCGCCTTTTACCGGCTTCCTTTCGGTACAAGGTTTACGGGGATCCACTAATACCGTCGAACCGGGGTTTAATCGAGGGAACACCATCCACATCATCACTGGCCCAACCTGGCTCTGATACCACTTGTAGAGATTCCTACGGCCCAGCATCTCACCAAGTCCAACATATAAGCCCAACTGAGGTTCCATTCTAAAACCAATTGGTGATAGAAGGAGTAGCCCACCAAGCTTATATGTTAACATTGAGATTATAATTCAACCGATGTGGGATTGGGTTTTTACACCCAACATAGTACAATATAATTGGTCCATCACATTTGACACATCATTATGTGAATGCAGCATCTTTCCAATTACCGTGATATTTACTTTAGGCCAAACTTGCAGCCCACCTCACAAGTAAAGCTAAAGAAATACACACAACAATAGGCATCAAAATATGTCAATATGATTTTGCTTCCATTCTTCTTTGGCAGTGTAATACTAGGACTAAAAAGTTTAATCTTTCACAGCCTTTTATTCTTAACAACTTACACTGCCCAACCGGTTCATATTACCCTTCACAACATGAAGCCTACTTTTTGAAATATCTAGTTTGACAAAATGGGTCTAGAAATCTTTCACAAAATAAAAAAATTAAAAGTAAATAAATTAAGGGTACTTCATTAAAAACAATTTTTGTCTTAACCAATCAAGTTTCTTTAAATGAAACATAGACCTTAAAACCCTACAGTGCTCCAAAAGTAAGGCAACATTTTACCAACCCCCACACCACAGGGAGACAAGCAACCGCCATGGAGACAAAAAACATGGACGAGAAAGATGTTTTGAAAATCGTGAAATGGTGGGTTGAAAGTCAACTCAAAGTCAAAAAAGCCTTCCGTAAGTCTCTTTTTCATGGTCTTGAAAGATGTTCGTATTATACCAAGGTGGAGGACTCAAATGCTGCTGCTGCTTTGTACGATTATGATTTTGCTGCACTTGTCTTGGACTTACGTGTCGTTGAATTTTGGCAAAAGGTACTCCCACTACTAGTATTTGTTATTATCACTATTATTTGTTTCAAACCTCAAGTGGCCACACCAACCTCCTTTTAAAAAACAAAGGTTTATTGATTTGAGTATGTGTCGTTGTCGTTTCAAAACCCGTGTATCAGTCGGACCAACTTTTGTTTAGGATAAAACACGACATTTGGGTTGTTTTAGCTTATTTGGCTGGCATAGGCATATCAAACTATTGAAAAGCTAATAAGCTCAGTTTTAAGGCTTATGAGCTTATGGCTTATTTTTAAGTTCATAACCTCAAGTTAATTAAACTCATTTTTAAGCTTATTTGGCTGGTTTATGAGCTTATTAAACTTTTGAAAGCTTTATGAGCTTATCAACTTGAGCTTATAAACTTCAATAACCTATAAGCTCACACCGACAAGCTCATAAGCAGGCCAAATAAGCTTAAACAAAACACCCAAACCTTAAATATTGAGCTTATAATCAATAAGCTGGACAAATAAGCCTGAACAGACACCTCAAAGTGTGTTATGAACTTCTCAAAATTCTCCAGAAAAATAAGCTAATCTGAATGAATAAGTAGCGGCTAACAAAGATTGTTCATTTTTAAAAAAATATTACTTGTAGAATGAATTGTTTTAAAAAAGGAGAGAGCTTTTTGCAATTTGTTAGAACTGAGATGTAATAATTTACTGTAGAAATATGGTACGTCTGGATAAGCTTATTTTATGTTTTAATAAAGTTAACGTGATGAGCCATTTGAGAGTGTTTAGATAAGGTTAATATTCCACGCTAACCTTCCTGAAAGGGGAGGGCCTTACCCGGTTTGAGTCTGTGGCGGTGGGCTCAACTCCCGTGGATTAGTCGGCCAAAAGGTCGGAAACCATGGTTACCCAGGATAAGGTTAATATTGTGGCGGTATTAACTTATTTGGGAAGAAAATTGAGAAAAGTCGAAGCTGTTTATTGAAGGTTTTGTGGAAAAGCTTAAGCCATTGTAAAACTAGCTTAGCCAAACATCCCTTACAGTTAGACCATATAAAGTGAGAGTTTGTGTTTGGCATGAGAATTAGTCATTAGTCTAGGACAATCTTTCCTAGCCGAGTTTTACCACTTTATGCTTATAGTTTCAGTAAATTGTTGTTACTTAGATGATTCATATATTTGCTCAAATTTTGTCAGCATTTTTTAATGGAAGATGATGTGCTAGAAGTTGGCACCCGATTTTCTGTCTTGAAAGCTTCAGGTCAAGTTGATATAGATACTGACCAGCTTGGTGAACTTAAACACATTCTCGCGGTTCTCAATGATCTTTGTCCCGAACAGCTTGGTGCCAAGAATGAGTATGACATAGTGGAGACCATTACCAGGAATCCTCTCTTTGAGACTCAACTTGATGCAAACTCTGAGTTAGTAATTTTTCTTATAATTATCTATCACTTGTTTTGAAAAAGATGAGGTGCGCATTATATGATCTGAGATGCTTTCAGATATGTTTTGTTGCCTCACCAGAATTGCAACGTATTCATAGATGGAAAAAATGTTTTTCTTATAGTTATCTATCCAACTCGTTGCCCTTCAAATTTATCTTTTTCTGGATATAAATGTTTGTTCTCGTCTCATCTGAAAGAAAACACGTCCCAAACAAACGTATTCATAGATGAAAAAAATTGATATATTTGCCTCCAGCTCTTATCTCTAAATCCTACATGTAGCATTGACTTGTGGTTGCAACGCTTTTAATTTGAAATGATTCAGGTACAAGCACCTTGTAACAACAGCACACAGCATATTTCACTTTGAAGAACTACACTATTTGAATGGGTACAATCTCCCACTTACTAGCGGTAGAATTGACAAGGCACGCAGAAATGAGGTAATGCGTGTCAGCCATGTTTATATGTATGTTCTCAAATTTGTTATTTGAAAGTTGAGGCTCTCTCAATTGCATCATTTTCCACTACTTTAGCTCGCTCATCACTTGCACTAATAGATGTTTCTCACCTTTCAGATATCTCCTCGGAAACATCTACTCAGTAGATTCACACTTGCACTGCTAGAGCACTTTGTCGATCCTGATGACAAATCACATCAAAAGTATTCCCAAGTTTCAAGCCTAGAGTTTCTCATGTTCCCAAGGGACGAGCAAATGTCAGGGCAATTTGCGAAAAGACTTTGTCTAGGTGAAGCAGTTTCTAAGGTTAGTTTTCATTTAATGTTATTTCCGTGTTTTTTTAATTATTATATCATATGAACATACTGTGTGTAACTATCAAACATTTGTTTTTTAAGGGGATTGTAAAGAATGAGTCACTTGCATACTTCATTGGGAGAGTATATCTATATTTGACACGTTTAGGGATAGATGAAAAATGTTTACGGTTCAGACAAAATCTCCCAAACGTGATGGATCACTATGCTGAAGATTGCTGGATGGCTGAAATCGAGACTTCTTGCGGTTGGAGTGAGTGTGTTTGGATTGCTGATAGATCTCATGTAAGCTTATTAGTTAATTAACATGTGAAGTTAGTAATATCAAGCTTTTTATTGAAGTTTTGGATACATGTTTTTGCCTAGGAAAAAATTGGAGCGTCTCTTGAAGCAAAAGAGAAACTGGCAAAACCTAAAAAAGTAGAGGTAACTTTTGTACATGTGAAGTTGTTGCTTACGCTTATAAATTGCGCAAGCTGCTAATAAGTCGTGCATTTGTAGAAAGTGGTTATAAAACCAATTCACAAGGAGCTTCGTCCTGCATTTGAAGGTGACCGTATTAAAGTTGTTGAAGCACTTAAGGTAAAGCAATTCCTTCTCACATTACGTCTTGCAAAACTAATGTGAATACCAATTACATCTCTCGTTTCGTGGTAGTTGCAGTCCATGTTCTTGATATTATCAACAATATAATACTGTAATTTGGTGTGTTTCATCGAAACTAAAAGAATTCTTATCAACGATAAAGGAATCTTGTTTTACAAGAATAGGATTTGTTCTGGGTCAAAACTGGTGACGCATTAACACTTTTTTAAATATTCATAGTTAATTAATATATTGAATTTTTGGATTTACAAAAAAAAAAAAAAAACAATTTAGTCTATATTGCTAAAGGAAATGTAGTCTCTTTGTGCTGAATGAAGTACAACTGCTAGTATGTTGGAAGCTTATAGAAAAGTCATTACAAATTATCCTCAGTCGAATGAAGTGATTAGAAAGTATAATAGGGATGTTTGGTTTACTGGTCAGCTTGTAAACTGTTAGTGTTTTGTGATTAATATATACTAAACTTTTCACCAAAAAATAGAAAAAAAGAAAAAACATTCAAGTATGCTAATTTTTGTGTTTATACAAGTCAAGTTGACCCATTTTCACATGAGCGGGTTGTAACAATTACTGTTTTCCTACTTTTTTTTCTTAGACGATGAATGATAAAGATGCTATGGCAATGAAGGCTGCTTTAGAGTCCAAAGGGGAGGTGCAATTTGAAGTTTGCGCTCTTAAGAAGACTGTTACTATAAAGAGAAGCATGGTATCCATATCAAAGGAAACACAAAAAGTTCACCACAGGACTTTTAAACCTGCTGTGATTGAATCTTCATTCGTAATGGAGCGAATCATCTATTGTCTCTTTGAACATTCTTTCTACACAAGACCAGGCAAAGCTGGAGAAGAAGACATACATGTATTCGGTTTCTCCCCTCTTGTGGCACTCGGACAATGTCTCATCTTCACATTGGCTCCGGATCAGCAATATAAGGAAGTTGCTAAAGAAATTGATGATTCGCTAAGTGCAGCTGGAATTTCAAATGGTGTCTATTCTTGGGGTATGTCTTTTTTTTTTTTTTTTTTTTTTTTTTTTTTTTTTTCAGAGGTGGAAGTGCTGACCCATTCACTTGTGAATGGGTCAGTTTGGGTTACGTTTTATTTCTAATTGGTGAACCAAGTTAAATCTAAGAATTTAACTTAGATGTAAACAATTCGAATGGGTTGAACAGGCTGTAAGGCCTCTAATTATTTATAAAAAGATTGTGAGAAAGTTTGTAGATTAACCTAAACCATTTTGAGTTTTTGACCCTTAAACAGCTGTTTTTATAATTTACAATTATCATGAATATAATTTGCCACCTCTGGTGATTTTTACCTTTTGACCTTGTCAATACATGAACCTGTTAAACAAATGGGGTTTTTATCAGACATAAGATCAAATTGTATAGAGTATTAAAAGTAACTATCCCGTTTTTCTATATTTCTGATTACGCCAATAGAAGTTTCAATGAAGTCGCATATCTGAATTTGAAAACTTGACCCATTTATGTGAAATTGACTTGATTGCACAAACAATAAGAGCCTAATATCTTACTCGTAATGTATAGATGATTCAACAATAGAGCTAAAATACAAAGCAGCAGATGCAAGTGGTGTGCTATTCAGTATTACCGTGGTTTCAACATCATCAGTGACAATTCGTGAGCGGGATACTCAGGATCAAATATTTGTGAGCGTGGAGAAAGTGGCAGCAGTGGTGAAGGAGCTTTGTGAGGGACGGTGCAAATGGGCGGATGTCTTAAAGAAATACCCTGCTGCACTAGGGGCGGACAGGACCGACAGGACCACCTTACATACAGAGACCATTTAGAGGTTCTGTATTCAAAAGCATTTACTACTAGTTAGTATTACTGATCAACCATGTGAGGAACAATATTTTTGAAGCTATGAAAGTATGAATGCTAGAAAGACTTGACTGTAATTACTCTAAGTATTGATTAATACATATGGTTGATGTTTTGTTATATTACCGCAACTTTTTTATATTAGTCCCGACCCGATTGGCACGAGACATAGACCGAGATTGGTTGACCAGCTCATTTCTTGACTAAATCAAGGAACCACCTTAGTTTTTCGGTTGTTGTGGGCACCATTCAATTTTCAAAGATGAGTGAAGAGCAGTAAATTATATGTAATGCTGCCTTTGTTGTGTTGAGCAACAAACAGGTTTATTTACTTTTTTGAACAAAAACAGGCTTACTGATTAGTAGAAATTCTAAGTAAAAAAGTTGAGAACGTTACATGGTGTAGGAGTGTTAAGAAATTGTTCTTCTTAGTTAATAACCTAACCAACATCCGATATAAAACAATTTAAGAATAGAAAGATCCTTTGACATGAGCGCATGACAAATAGCTGAATTAATTCTGTGCAAGTATTGGTACCGCAGCAACAATATGGATGAACGCAACAAACGTTGATCTAATCTGTCTGATATGGATGAACGCAACATTATGTCTGATATGTTTGTTGTGAAAGAGAACTGCATTCAAAGCTGTTATAGGTATTTACAAATAGGGAAAATTCCATAAATACCCCATCCGTACAAAGTCTCCACCCTAAATCCCCCATAAAATCTTGTTTTCTCCAAATACCCCAAGGGGAGAAGATCGCCTCTAAAATTTGGGCGGATAGTGTAATATAGTGACATGTGTCCCTATACATGGTCCCATCTTGTACCTTCATGGTACAACTATCAAAGTGTATTTCTTGGCGACTGGGACCCACATTTCTTGGGCGACCTGATTATTGTCTTTTTCCAAAAATTTATGGTCTTTTTTTTTATTAATTAATAGTACAATAAACTTGGGCGACTGGGTCCCACTTATCTTTATTTTTAGGCGACTTGGTAGGTATAGAGTACACTTTTACAATACTTTATTTACCAAAGTACATGTATTTTATTTTAAAAACTTTTTATACAACATTAATAACTTTATACTTTTTATTTACTTATACACTTACCACTACCACACACACTTTTACAATACTTCATCATGTTCGAAAGTTAGACACCAGCAGATCTTATCCTCAAACGACATCACCTCCACCTCACACACACACAAACATATCGAAGGGTAGGCACCACCACCACCAGCAGATCTAACATTAGTTCGAAGCCCAAGTTAGACACCAGCAGATCTAACATTAGTTTTCCATATACACCCCATCCGCCCAAGTTAGACACCAGCAGATCTAAGTTTTTAAAAAACCATGTTTTATAGGGTAAGTTGTTTCGTGTTCTATTTACGGTTAGGTATCTTTAATTGTTCTGTGATTCATAGGCTAATTAACGTCTGGTTAAGCGAAAGTCTACATTTTTATTTCTTGGGTATAAGCCTTGGACCATTTGCATAATTTGTTTTATGTAGCCATAATTGTTGTTTATTGCTTATTTTAGTTCACTTAGATTTTAGGATTGGTTCTTTAATCACAAAACATGTCCACATTAGGGAGTGTTTGGAACAGGTGTGTTCCCTGTGTTTTAGCTGTTTTTCTGTGTTACAATTTGTTTACATAAGTCACATTAGTTCCTAATAGGTTAAGTAAACAATAAAAATAGGTGTTCTCTTAATGAGAGTAAGATTCTGTTAATCGAAAGTCATATGAAGCTGATAATCAAATGCAGATGCTCTTAATTGAAATAAATTGATTATTGTGATTACATGTCTCAGTTGAAATTAAAAATTTATAGATTCATAATCTAATCAGATTTATTTGTGGATTTCATTCATGCACAATGCTCATGTAATGTCATTGAATATACATAATTAATATGTATGTTATGGACATTTAAGTGAGCTATATCAAACAATGTCTATAGTAATGTTTTAAAAAGCGCGCCTAAGGTGCGCCTACTCCCTAAATCCCACGAGGCTCTAGCCTTTGGGATTTTTTTAGATCGAGGCTCACGACATGCATGAATCCCGTAAAAATCGTAGCGCCTTGGGGATTTTTGCACTTTTGCGCCTTGGGGATTTTTGCGCCTAGAAGATGTAACGGGGTTTTGGCCTTTTTTTCATAATAGTAAGATACATTTTAGGCTTACATGTTATATACATTATGCCCTTTAAGTTTTAAAGTATCTAATAACCCTAATATTTTAGAAAATAACTAAAACACACAATCAACAAAGACATATATATTTTTTGTAATCTAATGTCTAAGAATAGTAGCTTATTAACAAACAAAAATGTTGTTTCTTTAGTGTTAAGTGTTACCAACCAACTATAGATTTGTTGCTGTTGACAGTTGATAGAGATACATGGTAATTTGTTAAATTTTATAAGTCATAAACTCATATATTGTAATGTATATTCAGGTATTTAGGGTAGTTCATGGATTCTGATATATTGCTTGCTTGATATTTTAGGTTTAAATGCACGCTTTGTTAGATGTGATAACTATTAAGTGGCATTATGCATTGAATATTGATATTTTTTGTGTAATTTAAGCTGCATAAGTTGTCACATATGTTATAAAAGAAACCTAAATGTATAGTGCACCTCATATTTATGAATCCCGCGCCTTGGTTTGCGCATCGACTTGAGGCTCTTTGACCCCCTTAGCGCCTTAGTGCGCCTTGAGCCTTTCAGAACATTGAGTCTATACAAATGTTTCGTAAGGACATGCTCAATTATCACGGGGAGATGTATGTTCGAGGTTTGGCCGATGCTAGGATATGACTGTTGACCACCCCAAAACAAATCACCCTGGTAAAGGTTGTTCGAGGTTTGCCCGATGCTAGGATATGAAGGTTGAACACCCCAAAACAAATCACCCTGGTAAAGGTTGTTGGACAGTTGCCCGATGACAGCATTAGATGCCTCACCCATCCAACTCAGCTCATCCCAATCCTGGTAAATTCTTCCGTTCTGAAAATAGTCCTCGTACACATCTGTTGTCGGTTCGACTATTACCTCTCTTTCAGTACCTGTATTACGTTTGCGATTTCCACTCATATCCAACAACACGGTTCTACTCGCCTGTTCTATTACAGGTTCATGCAACACTGATTTTCCCTTGTTTGATGCTCTTTTGGTGGTTGTACTTTGCTGCACACATACTAACTTTATGACTAAAATGCACACACACACACACACACACACACACACATATATATATATATATATATATATATATATATATATACAAAGACTTGTTTTGGCGAGAGCATGAAGAGAAAAACGCACTAATAAATCAACAGGGAAGTTTTGTGGCAAACTCGAAAGATTCAATACAACTGATTGGCATGTTAGAAAAAAGAGATGAAGGAAGTGAAGGCTAAGACAAAAGTTCATGAAATAATTATGTTAATGTTAGGTTTGGTAGTTGTAATCCTTTTCATTGTGTTATGTTTGTTAGAGTAGGTTTAATGATTCTCATGAACTCAGTCATGTTTTCAATGTTATGATATGTATGCTTTTGGAAATAAACAACTAGTTGGTAACTTATATGATAATAACTGGTAATCTACCATTAAATAACTAAACAACCTCCACATTATCCACAATAATATCATGTTACATTCATATCCTACCAATTTACTATAGGGAATATTGCACCTTGTATTTCCAGAAGTAGTCCGCCATTCGCTCACGATAGGCTATAGCTGCTAGTGTAGGGTTGGCCATTTATAATGACATATTATTGGCCAACCGATAAAGGATTATACATACCCATACTCCGCAGTCACCATATAAACATCCTTGTTTCGGGACATCCTTGCAGTCTTTCCAGGTTATCTCATAACCTTCAACATCTATTCCTTTTGTATCCAAGACTCCTTGTTCTTTAAGATAATTTGCCAAATTATTTGCAAATGCCTGTGGCATGGTCTTCTTCCACCATTCTCTTCTTTTAGAATATTTAGGAAGCGTGTCGTATAGTGTTATAACACCTGTACGTATATGAAGCTCCCCCGTCGCCCAGTGAGGACTGGGCTCATTAATTGGAAATAGAACCTACATTTTAGCATTAAAACAGTTTACAGTAGTAAGAATAGAGGAATTAAAATTCGAAAAAAAAAGAGCATTAACGCCACAAAAAAAGGATCAAGGCCACACAAAAAAAAGCGTTAAGGCAAACCTAAATAAGCATTAATGCAAACCTAACAAAACGTTAACACAAACCTAAATAAGCATTAACGCAAACCTAACAGAACATTAAGCAAACCTAAGTAAGATAAGCAAACCCAAACACTGAGAAACAAACAGTCCAAACAGATTAAGTAGAAAGTTTAGAGATTTTGATCAATAGATTGAAACAAGCAATTAGACTTAAAATAAGCACAGGAATAAGCTTGAAAGAAGTGATAAGCACTTAGGCTCAAATCTGAGCATGAACCAGACCAAATGGCCAACTACCAGGCTATGTGGGGCCCACCAGGGTGAATTAGCATACAAAGTGAGACTTGATCTCAAAAGTAGACCTGGCAAGCTTCAAATTAAGCCAATAAGTCAGGCTTATGGCTTAATTTCAAGCTCTGTGTGACCCTTGGAAGGTTGAGTCAAACACTGAGGACTCAGCTTAAGTCAGGCAAATGGACAAAAAAGATAGGGCATCCAGCCCTGCCAATTGAGCAAATAAGCAAGAAATAAGCTCAGATTCTAGAATAATGGCTTTAGGGCTTTCCAAAAAGCCCAAGCTCACACTGTGGGACCCACAGGTGAGCAAAATATGGTTGATTGAAAAAGGGTGGTATGGACTGAGTCTGAGTGCAGGGCATGTTCTTGCCCTGCAGGCTACTTTGAACCAAGAATTAAGTTACAAGAAAAATTCTAAAAATAAGCTGATTATGGACTTCCAAAGATTAGCCAGGGTGTAGTAACTTGTAAAAATTTTAAGCTCTAAATCCAAACACAAAAATCTCTAAAATTCATGCAATTTTTGACTTTCCTGATAAAGATAAATTTGACTTTTGGCAAGAACTTTAAACTTTGACTTATTTGGATTTTAATTGCTCTTAATGAACTAAAAACATGATACTAAGCTATACCTAAGCTAATTTAACCTAAATCTACATATTATGAGCTATTGTGAAGGTTTATGGGTATCCAATCCCACACAGTGGTCATTTATGAGGTTTCTAAGTTGATTTTGACCTTTCTTATAAAAGAGACTGTTTTTTTATCACTCCACAGACCTACTAGACCCTAATGTGGTATGTTACAACCATAGTGAACCATAGAAACACAGATGAGCTAAGGGAACTTACAGATCCAAACACCCCTTTTAGTGACTGTTAGGTGTTATTTTGTGAAGCAACTTATTAATTTAAGCCATGAAAACATCAAATTTATTTGTATGCTGATGCAATATACTTAATTAAACACAGAAACTCAAGCATGAACACCAACAACCCAAAATCCACAAGATGATATAGTAAAACTAATAGGCTAAGTTACACAGATTCAAACAAATTTTGCTTTTAAACTATAATTAATCTTAAACTAAATATGTTATAAGGAATCGTACACAACAATTTAAATATCAATGCCTAGATATGTTAAGCATTTCTCACCTTGAGTGCCCATACAAAGCCATACAAATTGTAAGTTTGCTCTTTCTTTGGGGATTTTTTTACGGCCTTCTTTGTTTGAGACTTATCAACCTTTTTGGCTTCGGCAGCGATATGCTTCTGTACAACATTCACCGTTCTTTTGTACAAGTGTGCCCACATATACTCCCCCCACGGATACGAATTCCAAATAGAAAAGTCCTCAACCATTGACAACAAATGGTCCAGGATGTAATACCTTCCTTCACGCCCAATGAATACACACGTTGCAATGACCAACAAACACACCCTAACTGCATCCTCATCCGATAATGCATCCCATTCTTCACCAGGTTTCAACAGTGCACACAGCTGCTCACCTTTTATTTTCTTAGTCCTACGGGATTGGTTTTGAGGAAACAATCTATCATAGAATGGACTATGTGGCAAACCATGAACATTAATAAAATTTTCACTAGGGACATGCCCAAAACCAAACCCAGTTATCATACAAAATTGTTCACGGCCAAATTCAAGCACGTTATCACCTATTTTAAAAGTAAGGGAAGGGCAATCCTCACTTTCATCACACTAACCTGATTTTGATAAAAATAATTTAGCAAATGGGTATCAACAGAAAAGGGGGGATGTCTAACCATGGCCCAAATACAGTGGCCCGAAACAAGATTGACCTATTAGTATTCAACAACCCTCTAATTATTGTAATTTAATCTAATCTAGATCTAACTGTTACCTTTGCGTCAGCCATTAGAATATGGTATCAAGTAGGGTTTGAGTTGCAGGTATGGCGAGGGGTTTTAATTGTGAATGATGGCGAGTGGTTTCTTATAAAATGTGAGCGGATACTATCAATTATGGTGAAAAGGCAATAAATTGAAAGGGGAAAGGGATGGCGAGATGGGTTGCCTTCCTCAAAACAACTGAAAGATGAAAGGGAAAGATCAAAGGGATGATTTTAGTGTGAACGTGTGTGTAACTGAAAGATGAAAGGGATGTGTATAAAGGTAATAATGTGTATTTGTGTATAAAGGTAATAATGTGTATTTGTGTATAAAGGTAATGTATAAAATTGTATTTTTTAAAAGTTAAATAAAGTATAAATTAAATAAGTGTACTATTATTTAATAAAAAAAAGATTAGTGGGACCAAGTCGCCCAAGAATAAAGATAAGTGAGACCCAGTCGCCCAAGTTTATTGTACTATTAATTAATAAAAAAAGACCATAAATTTTCGGAAAAAGACAAAATAATCAGGTCGCCCAAGAAATGTGGGTCCCAGTCGCCCAAGAAGTACACTTTGATAGTTGTACCATGAAGGTACAAGATGAGACCATGTATAGGGACACATATCACAATATTATACTATCCGCCCAAATTTTAGAGGCGACCTTCTCCCGTTGGGGTATTTGGAGAAAACAAGATTTTGTGGGGGATTTAGGGTGGAGACTTTGTACGGATGAGGTATTTATGGAATTTTCCGTTACAAATATTAGCCTTCACCTTAATTTCATACCCGGATCAAATATCTGAACAAATCAAATTTGATTTCAATAGGAAAAGTCATTTCGCCACGTGTAAAAATTGAGCTAACTGACAGGTCAATTAAAGTAAAATTTAGTCTAATGTTAAATATAAAATTCTATGGAGTATTTGTTTAAATTACAAAACTAGAAATTTTATACTTAAAACCAAAAGCTAAAATAAACTAAACTTAAATTAAAGGAAAAATTGTCTAAAAATACATTCAACTTGCCACTTTTTACTTTTGTATACATTGAACTTTTTTTTCCTACTGTATGCACAAACTTTCTTAATCATCCTATTGTAGCCATATACTTTCTTAATCATCCTATTGTAGCCATAAATCTGACGTGGCATTGTGTTAATTAGATAAATTTACATAAATCGTCATTGTGGCTCTAAACAATTGCACCATTCGTTCTTGAGTCAATTACATAAAAGGTCCTTGTGGTTCTAAAATTTTCACCCGTCGTCCTTGTGGATTTAATCAAGTTAAAAACAATCTTTAAATAATAATAATAATAATAATAATAATAATAATAATAATAATAATAATAATAATAATAATAATAACATATGAAAACTTATGTAGTCATCACTTTTGCATTGTTGCAAATGAAAGTAAAAATAGATCTATCACAAAAATATTTTTTTTCTCCTTCTAATTTTCGCTTTTAGTTTCTTTTATTTATACCATGAAGATGGTATAATTGTATACAACGTTGGTGTTGATCAGAAAGTGTTAACGGTGTGACGGTGCGACAGAGGTCGTCAGAAGGCGGCGATGACGATGGTGTTGATGACTTGATGGTGATGGTCAGTACTTTGGAAGAAAAAGTAAACTATCATCGTTACAAAACATCCGCCCAATTGATCCGTTCAAGATCTGAAAAGTCCGCCCAGACGAACCAAGAAGTTTGATAATATTCGTTTTCGTTTATTGTTTTCCTTAATGGATGAAAATTAATTTGTTGTTGAGTTTTCTCTTTAATGTCATGTTGCAAATGAAAGTAATAATAATATTCGTTTTCGTTTATTATTCTATGTTTTCGTTCGTTTTTCTTATGTTTTTATCCGTTTTCATCCATTTTATACATATATTATGTATGAAAACAGATAAAATATATGAAAATAAATAAAAACGTATGAAAACTTGACATTTGATAAAAATGTTTCTGTATCGATTTTAAATCACGATTTTGACCCTTTCTGATCCGAATCATCAAAAGTTTAAAACACAAAAGTTGTCCGGAATAATGTTTTACATCAAGACTCGCGAGATTTTAACACGAAATTGCAAAACAATGGCTGTTTACTACCAAAACTTAAGCGGTTTTGAACAAATTTATAACTTATACACTTATAAACTCTTGTAAATCTTATAGTTTGATGATTTACACAACCTATAACTTATAAGATTTACAAAAGTTTAAAAGTTTATAAGTTGTTAATTTGGGCGAAAACCGTTTAAGTTTTGGTAGTAAACAGTCTTTGTTTTGAAATTTCATGTTAGAATATCGCGAGTTTTGATGTAAAACATTATTTCGGACAACTTTAGTGTTTTACACTTTTGATGATTCGGATCAGAAAGGGTTCAAAATCGTGATTTAAAATCAAATGTCAACGGAAAAAATGTGGCAACGGATAAAATTATTATTATTATTATTATTATTATTATTATTATTATTATTATTATTATTATTATTATTATTATTATTATTACTATTATTATTATTATTATTACTATTATTAATTTTATTATTACTATTATTACTATTATTATTATTATTATTATTATTATTATTATTATTTATCTTATTTTATTATTATTATTATTATTATTATTATTATTATTATTATTATTATTATTATTATTATTATTATTATTATTATTATTATTATTATTATTATTATTATTATTATTATTATTATTATTATTATTATTATTATAATCATCACTTTATTGAAAAACAAATAGGATTTTACAAGAAATTAGTGGGGAGCCGAGATACTAACTGAGCCCCCACACCTCTAGCTACTGCAAAATCAATCCTACTAAAAATATGTGGAGCAGCACGTGCTCCAATATCTTGGGTCATAGAGAATCGTCTAATGCGCTTTAATAAGGTAACTGCATCCTTTTCAAGTTCTCCAAAAGAAGAGAAAGAAAAGGGGAGGAAACCATATCCGATATTAGCGTATTTAGCTGCGTACTTGACACGTTTACGTTGTGCGGCTTCAATAACCGCCCGACCGGGCATAAAATCAGCCATACACGAACGCGTCAAAGGCGACGATCCTGTAAAATCAACACAAACATCAAGACCCCCATCCCAAGAGTATTATTATTATTATTATTATTATTATTATTATTATTATTATTATTATTATTATTATTATTATTATTATTATTATTATTATTATTATTATTATTATTATTATTATTATTATTATTATTATTATTATTTGATGAGACGAAAAGTGTTACGGTTTTAAGGGGTCATTTAAGCCCTAAGTCGTGATAATATGATCAAATATTGCTTCAAATCGTTTCTTTTGTGAATTTAGGTACTTTGGAGAGGAATTCTGGAAAAGAAAGCATTTTTGACGTTTTTGGAGCATAAAAGTGAAGAAAACGACAAAGTCAAGAATCCAAGCTGGAAACAGTACCTGACGGCGTCAAGCACCATAAGGTGACGCCGTCACTCATTGAAGAAGAGGTGGATAATTTTACATTTGACGGGCCAGAAAGTTTTTGAAGTATTTACACGTGACGGCGTCACGTGTAATTTCACCAAGAGCGTCACGTTATAAGTTAAAGAGAGACGGCCCAGAACCGAAATCAACCAGATCGCGTCAGATGTAGATCTAGGCAATCAAGAAACCCTAACACGGCGAGGTGACGGCGTCAGGACCCTTAAGGTGACGCCGTCGCCATTGTAAATAAATATATATATATATATTTTTTTATTTATCATTCATTAGGAGAGGAATTTTGGTAGGAACTTAGGGTACGAACCCTAGTTAACTTTTGCAGCTATTTTGAGGTTTCAAACCCTCTTTCTTCTATGTTTAATTGAAGAGAAGTTATCCTTTAACCATTCAATATGTCTATGTGTTGTTTGATTATATCGTATGCTTTTCTTTCCTTTAACATGCTAGGCTAGGTTTGTTTGTGTTTGCTTAGGTCTAATGAAACCTAGTTATTGATTATTCATTGATTGGTTTGCTATTAATTGTTGTGGGTGGATGTTTATCGATGTTAGGCTTAAGAAAACTGACAATACTCCAAATGGTAACATGCTTGAACTCTTAAGAAACATGAATCAGATGTGTACTACGGTTAAATGGTTGTACTTAATGCATAAGCCGCTGTTTATAATCCCTGTGATTGGGCACTTTATGTGTCGTCGTAGGAGGAGATAAGAGCTTATAGAGTTGGGGAAGATTGTACACACCCCCACGAATGGTATTATGACTGAAACCCGGCATCCACGCAATTGTAACAAACATATCAATTAATAAAAGATAACTATGGAGTAAGGAAACCTAAGTAAACACGTTTGTCTCCATATTAGAAGTCTCTCACATTTATTTTCTTGTTATTTTATTTTTATTGGATTTGTAGTTATTTGGGTTAGTTAACTAGCAACTAATTTCGCCCACTCTTCCTATAACCGAGATTTTTAATTGCTTTCCTTAAAACATAAAAATACAAAAAGAATCATCCCTCACCTCTAGACCTAGTTGAATCAGTTTCAATCCTAACGAACACTATTCCCCAAGTAGAACGATCAATCCCCGGTACTTGCCACTACACTATACTACATCGGTCAGGTACACTGCCTGGTGGGGATTACAAGCTTCTCAAGATCATTTGAGAAGTAAAACCTTTTGTGTAGACCGAAATCCACGCATCATTATTATTATTATTATTATTATTATTATTATTATTATTATTATTATTATTATTTAAAGATTGTTTTTAACTTGATTAAATCCACAAGGACGACTGGTGAAAATTTTATAACCACAGGGACCTTTTACGTAATTGACACAAGGACGAATGGTGCAATTGTTTAGAGCCACATGGACGATTTATGTAAATTTATCTAATTAACACCATGTCACGTCAGATTATGGCTATAATAGGATGATTAAGAAAGTTTGTGCATACAATAGGAAAAAAAAAGAGTTAACTACATTTTTGGTCCTCGTGGTTTACCGGGTATAACAGTTTTGGTCCAAAATTTTAAAATGTAACGGATCTTGTCCAATATCCGCTGACCCGTAACACTTTTGGTCCAATTTTTGTTGACCGCTAGTTTGACTAGTTAAAAACATGCGAAATGACTAAAATACCCTCAAATGTTGATGTACAATGACTAAAATGCCCTTTCCTCCATTTATTATTATTATTATTATTATTATTATTATTATTATTATTATTATTATTATTATTATTATTATTATTATTATTATTATTATTATTATTATTATTATTATTATTATTATTATTATTTCATCATCTTTATCTTATATCATCTTTACCAAATCAACACCATCTCCTTCAACATTACTTCCGGCCACCTCCCTTAAATTCCGGCTACCACAACATCTATATTTCTGAAGTTCTTTTAACATAAAAAACATCCAAATCAAAGTTTTATACATATACAAATATAAAACCAAGACTAATTCTAACAAAAACCACTAAATCAATAGATCCCACTTTAAACATAAATACATCACATACATAATCAAACACACAAAAAACCTTCATATTCTTCAAGCATACCCCCACCTACCCACCCACCACGAATCTGTCACCATCAAGAAACCACCAGCACCACCAAACAAGCTTCATAAGCAGTTAACTAACAAATATATGTATAGATTCACAAACAAAAACTAGTCATCAAAAGACCATTTTCCAGTCGACTAACAAATATATGAAGAAACCACCACCAACCTTTATTATCATCACCTAAGACCACAATACAACACCTCATTTTCCGGTCGACTTAGGCGGCGGCGGCCACTATTTGCAGCTGAAATTGACGGCAGCCACCATTAGCACACCAACACCAACATCATCATCATAAAATCTATACATCCTTCAAACCAACCAAACCATTCTCACCTTCAATCACTTTCTCTATATAAAAAAAACTAACAACAATTTCTCAATCACAAGTAACAATTTTTAGATCTATAAATATAAACAACTCCCCAAATCTAAATGACATTTTTTGGATCTTGAAATCACTACCACAAAACCCTTCATCACCTAAGCGAAACTGCCACCACCACTAAACAAGAACGCGAACCACCACCACCAGATTCTGCGTTTGGTGGTGGTTTTCTGGCAGTAGAGGTGGTTTTCGAAGTGATGTGGTGTGGTGTGGTAGCCGGTGGTGTGGTGGTCGGACATCTAGGGGAGAAGAACAAGAGAGAGTGAGGGTTTGTAAATGTGTTTATGTTGTGGCCTGTGGGTGAGTGGGTGTTTATATCTGGTGTTTGTAAATGAGTGGGTGAGTGAGTGGTGTTAGTAGAATTGAAATGACAAGATTACCCTCATATTTAACGGTCAATGAGAGTCAAACTAACGGTGTTAATAAAATTGGACCAAAAGTGTTACGGGTCAGCGGATATTGGACAAGATCTGTTACATTTCAAAATTTTTGACCAAAACTGTTATACCCGGTAAACCACGAGGACCAAAAATGTAGTTAACTAAAAAAAAAGTTCAATGCATACAAAAGTAAAAAGT
Source organism: Artemisia argyi (assembly GCA_030686995.1). Taxonomy (NCBI): domain Eukaryota; kingdom Viridiplantae; phylum Streptophyta; class Magnoliopsida; order Asterales; family Asteraceae; genus Artemisia; species Artemisia argyi. Next base: position 70,243,107 of record CM060709.1, on the reverse strand, counting down.
GACAAGTTGAATGTATTTTTAGACAATTTTCCCTAAATTAAATAAGATTTTTTTTTCCTTCTTTAAAGTTGATTGAAAAATTTAGTGTGCAATTGAAATAGGGCTAATGACTTAGAAATGTATCTAACTTGTCGGTTTTTGTTGTTCCGTGTAGTCATCTTTATTTTTTGCTATTGAAACACAAAATTCACAGATTTTGACCTTTGTATGTATTTTGTGACCATTTTACCCTTACTTCTTTCAAATTTTGAAAGGTAAAATGGTCATTTTACATAAATAAAATACACACAGAGGTCGAAATTTGAGAGTTTTATGTTTTAATAGGAAAAAAAATACTACACGGAGCAACAAGAATTGATACGTTATATGCATTTTCAAATCATTAACCCATTGAAATATAACATTATTTTACATTTAACTCTTAATATTTTTAAAAATTACCCATGCAGGTTCCTTTTTTTTTTAAAAGTGAACACATATTACTTATCAACAAATTGTCTTTACAAATCAAAATGCAAGCTAGTACTTTTTAAACATACCAAAAAAAGAATAAAATAAAAATAAATAAAAATAAAATGGCAGTGAAACAAATAACAAACAACATACAACTAATGAATACACTTTCCAAACTACTCCCTATGAATATGCAAGCCATTACCACCTAATATTCATCAAAGCATTCTACTCAATAACTACATTTTCCATTAATCCTACAAACTGCATATGTTAGAGTGCAGCTAGCTGCCACCTCACACCTAAACTATACACAATAGTAGAAATTAGCAGGCATCATCAACCGACCATACATCACTATTGGATAATATATAATGGTAACTACATTTCCAAATGAGGAATGATACATCCATATAATATTTAAAAAATAAAAAAATAAAAAAATTCACACATACATGTGACAATGAATTATAGATAGTGAAAAATTAAAAAAAAAAAAAAATATATATATATATATATATATATATATATATATATATATATATATATATATAGTACAACATAATTTGTCCATCACAATTTTGCACATCATTGTGTGAATGTAGCATTTCTCTTTCCAAATACTGTGATATTTAGTTATTTACTTTATGCCAAACTTGCAGCCCACCTCACAAGTAAAGCTAAAGAAATACACACAACAATAGACATCATCACCACGAGAGACTATATGTCAGTATGATTTTCCTTCCATTCTTCTTTGGCAGGGTAATGCTACGACTAAATCGTTTAATGTTTCACGACTCTATTCGTAGCAACTTACACTACCCAACCAGTTTATATTACCCTTCACAACATGAAGCCTACTTTTTGAAATATCTAGTTTCACAAAATGGATTTACAAATCTTTCACAATATTAAAAAAAAAAAAAAAAAAAAAAAAAAAAAAAAAAAATCCACACACCCCAGAATAAGTAATAACCATAAAAAGTAAAAACATTGTTTTATCAAGACATTGTAATAACCGGGTACTTCAATTAAATAACCATTATACAATATATTAAAACCCCGGGATTTTACTGTAGCAACACTGTAGCAGTTACAGTGTTTGCTACAGTTGACTAAACAGTGTTTTGTGTGAGTCCGTACTGTAGCATCGCTACTGTAGCACGCTACTGTAGCAACATTTTTTTTTTTTTTTTTTAAATTTTTAATTTTTAATTTAGTCCATAATAATTTTTTTCCCCGATCGTTTTATTTCAATTTTATCTTAGACACAACATTCTAGCAACAACGCGCGGGTATCTTATAAAGTTATAAACATTAGGTAAAAAAAAATACAAAATTCTATTACAAACAGTGTAAACCAAAAAACACAAAATGTACAAATACTATATTCCAAAACACGCCCGCAGCATCGCGCGGGTTTACCCGCTTGTTAAATCCAAACACCTCAAAACCCTACAGTGCTCCAAAAGTGAGACAAAGAGCAGCCATGGAGACAAAAAACATGGATGAAATAGATGCTTTGAAAATTGTGAAATGGTGGGTTGAAAGTCAACTCAAACTCAAAAAAGCCTTCCGTAAGCCTCTCTTTTATTCTCTTGAAAGATATTCCTTCTATAACAAGATGGAGGGCTCAAATGCTGCTTTGTACGAGTATGGGTATTCTGCAAATCTTGTCGACCATTACGTCGTTAAATTTTGGAATAAGGTATTATACTACTATTATATGTTTTAAGTGGCCACGTCAATCTCCTGGGTTTGGTTTGAGTATGTGTCGCGCTGGGTTTAAACCCTCTAGGTAATACCCCAAAAAAGATTTGTTACTATTATTTGGGGGTGTTTGGAAAAGCTTGTAACCTCACACCAACTTTGCGTTTTTGTTCACTTAGGTTATTCAACTAATTTTTGTATAGGTCACTCAACTTATAAAGGGAAAAATCTTTAATAATCTTTAATAATGTATCATACTTTCCAAAAAAATGACTTTCGCGTACTGTACAAAAAAAAAATCTTTTTCTCTCCCTTAAACTCAACTATTTTGTCCTTTTTGATGTACTGAACTTTCATTTTTTAGCCTTTTTGATGTACTTTCGTGACATTTTTGCCCCTGGATTTATAATAATTTGAGGGGTAAAAATATCAAAAGTACATCAAAAAGACCAAAAAATGAAAGTTGAGTACACATATAAGGAAAAAAAATTGTTCGCTACACAAAAGTCATTTTTTTTGCAAGTATGGTACATTTTTAAAGATTTTTCCCACTTATAAAACATGACATTTGGTTTGCTAAATAATATTGTTACTTTGTATTATTATTATTATTATTATTATTATTATTATTATTATTATTATTTGAACGGCAATTTGTGGCTACATGGCCCCTAGCCCAGAAGGCGTAGCGAGCCCACACAACCAGGTTGGGTCAGCCTAGAAGGCAATGCCACCCTTTCCTTTACACACGCGAGAGGAAACCCCTATCGCCCTAGACAAGACTCGAACTTGAGACCTTGCCTAGGAGGGTAAAACCTCCCCGCAAATTGGGTGGCCATCTAAGCTAGGCTCATTTGGTTTGTTACTTTGTATTATTACTAGTTTTAATATGATATTATGTCGTATCTTTGGGGTGTTTGCATATTTGAATTTGGAAAACCTCGTATTTGTGTGTTTTTTTTGGTTCACTTAGGTTATTGAATTGTTTTTTTGTTCACTCAACTTATTAAAACACGACATTTGGGTCGGTGAACTTCTAATAATTCATTCAACTTATAAAACACAACATTTAGGATACTAAAAATATGGGTTTTAGTTTAACCCTTTCCGCTAATGAGTTGATAGCCGAGAAAAAGGGTGTTTGTTTTAGCTTATTTGTCTCGCATAGGCGTATCATACTATTGAAAAGCTAATAAACTCAGTTTTTAAAGCTTATGGCTCATTAAGTTCATAATCTCGACTTGAGTAAACTCATTTTTTAAAGCTTAGTTGGCCGGCTTATGGGCTTATTAACTGTAGAAAAGCTTATGAGCTTATCAACTTGAGCTTATAAGCTTCAATAAGCCATAATTAAGCCCACTTTGATAAGCTCATAAACCCAAAATTTTGAGCTTATGAGCTTTTCAAAATTCAATAAGCTCATAAGCCGGCCAAATAAGCTTAAACAAACTCCCAAGCCTAAATAATTGAGCTTATAATCAATATGTTGATTATACTTGTTGGTTTCCCATCTTTAGACCATACAACGTGAGTTTGTGTTTGGCATGAGAATTAGTCATCAGTTTAGGACAATATTTCCTAGCCGAGTTTTACCACTTTATGCTTATAGTTTGAGTAAACTGATGTTACACACAAGATTCTAATATTTGGGTTAAATTTTCTCAGCATTTTGTTATGGAGGATGCTATGCTAAAACTGCTCACCCAAGATTCCGTCTTGAAAGCTTCAGGTCAAGTTGATATAGATACTGACCATATGTTTAAAGATGACAAGATTCGTGAACTTAAACACATTCTCGCAGTTCTCAATGATCTTTGTCCCGAAAAACTTGGTGCCAAGAATGAGTATGACATAGTGGAAACCATTACCAGGAATCCTCTCTTTGAGACTCAACTTGATGTGGACTCTGAGTTAGTAATTTTTCTTATACTTATCTATAGATGCTTTCAGATATGTTTTGTATGCCTCACCAGAATTGCAACGACAATGATTTTATATAATTTCTAGATGTTGGGCGGTTGAAACATTGTATAGTACACGCTGAAACTGACACTTTATAATTTGCTTGAAATGGACCAAGGCGGGTTGACACCCAAATATTGCTTCAAAACTTCTTATATATGATTGTGGGATAATTATGATTATAAAACCAATTCTGTTACAATGATAATCTATGTATTTGAACAATACAAATTGGGATAATTATGATTATGTATTGAAAATAATATTGTGGTGATTTCCAGCTCGTTGCCCTTCTAATTTATCTTTTACTGTGTATAAATATTTGTTCTTGTCTCGTCCGAAAGAAAACACATCCCAAATCAACGTATTTATAGATGAGAGAAATTTGATATTTTTGCTTTTAGCTCTTGCCTCTAACTCCTACCTGTCGCATTGACTCGTGGTTGCAACACTTTTCATTTGATATCATTCAGGTACAAGTGCCTTGTAACAACAACACAAGACATATTTGATCACTTTGAAGACCTACACTATCTGAATGGGCACAAATTCCCGTTTACAGTTGCTATAATTCACAAGGCCAACAGAAATGAGGTAATGAGTTTTTCTTTAAAACCTAAGATCGGGATTGAGTGCTTTTCACTCATGTTTTATGTATGCCTTCAAATTTGTTAATCTGAAAAGTTGAAGCTTCTCTCGCTTGCACATCTTCCGCTAATTTAGCACTCTCATCATTTTCTCATATTGCATCATATAGGGATGGGCTGAGTAACAGTTGAAAAATGGGTAATATTGGTAAGGGTTCGGCTATTAATTTATAGATGTTTCTCACCTTTCAGATATCTCCTCGGAAACATCTACTCAGTAGATTTACACTTGCACTGATAGAGCACTTTGTTGATCCTGATGACAAATCACATCAAAAGTATTCCCAACTTTCGAACCTAGAGTTTCTCATGTTCCCAAGGAACGAGCAAATGTCAGGGCAGTTTGCGAAAAGACTTCGTCTCGGTGAAGCAGTTTCTAAGGTTAGTTTTCATTTGATATTATGTCCGCATTTTTCTAATTAATTTATCATATAATTATACTGTGTGTAACTATCAAACATTTGTTTTTATAGGGGATTGTAAAGAATGAGTCACTTGCATACTTCATTGGGAGAGTATATCTATATTTGACACGTCTAGGGATAGATGAAAAACGTTTACGGTTCAGACAAAATCTCCCAAATGTGATGGATCACTATGCTGAAGATTGCTGGATGGCTGAAATCGAGACTTCTTGCGGTTGGAGTGAGTGTGTTTGGATTGCTGATAGATCTCATGTAAGCTTATTAGGTAATTGACATGTGAAGTTAGTAATATCAAGCTTTTTATTGAAGTTTTGGATACATGTTTTTGCCTAGGATAAAATTGGAGCGTCTCTTGAAGCAAAAGAGAAACTGACACAACCTAAAAAAGTAGAGGTAATTTTTGTATATGTGGAGTTGTTGCTTACGCTTATAAATTGAGCAAGCTGCTAATAAGTCGTGCATTTGTAGAAAGTGGTTATAAAACCCATTCACAAGGAGCTTCGTCCTGCATTTGAAGGTGACCGTATTAAAGTTGTTGAAGCACTTAAGGTAAAGCAATCCCCTCTCACATTACGTCTTGCAAAACTAATGTGAATATCAATAACAATGGTCGTTTCGTGGTAGTTGCAGCACATATTCTTGAAATTATCAATAACGTTATATATTTGAACTGCTTTAAAAATTCGGTTATGATATTTCAATATTGTCAAATTTGGTGCGTATCATCGAATCTGAGAATATACTTACTAATGATGATGATAAAGGAATCTTGTCTTACAAGAATAGGATTTGTTTTCCGGGTCAAAACTGGTGACCCATTAACACTTCCTTTAAAAAATTTCAGTCAATTAATATAGTGAAGATGGATTTACAAAAAGCAATTTTGTCTATTTTGCTAAAGGAAATGTAGTCTCTTGTCCACAGATTCATAATGGGAATGCTACGGTGTTGAATGAAGTACAAAATGTTAAAGGAAATGCAGTCTTACTGTTGTAAACTGTTAGTGTTTTGTAATTAATATATACTTAACCTTTTCATGAAAAAAAAAGGAAAAGGAAAAACAATCGAGTATGCTTATTTTTGTGTTTGTAGTAATATACACAAGTCAAGTTGACCCATTTTCACCTGAACGGGTTGTAACAATTACTGTTTTACTGCTTTTTTCTTAGACGATGAATGATAAAGATGCTATGGCAATGAAGGCTGCTTTAGAGTCCAAAGGGGAGGTGCTGTTTGAAGTTTGCGCTCTTAAGAAGACTGTTACTATAAAGAGAAGCATGGTATCGATATCAAAGGAAACACAAAAAGTGCACCACAGGACTTTTAAACCTGCTGTGATTGAATCTTCATTTGTGATGGAGCGAATCATCTATTGTCTCTTTGAACATTCTTTCTACATAAGACCAAACAAAGCTCCAGAAAAAAATAAATACTCGTACGTCTTCGGCTTCTCCCCTCTTGTGGCACCCATACAATGTCCCATCTTCTCATTGTTTCAGGATCAGCAATGTGAGGAACTTGCTAAACAAATTAACAATTCGCTAAAAGCAGCTGGAATTTCAAGCGTGGTCTATCCTTGGGGTATGTCTTTGATATATTTTTGTGCTTTTCATTTTCAGAGGTGGAAATTTTGACCCATTCACTTGTGAATGGGTCAGTTTGGGTTACGTTTTATCTCTAAATGGTGAATAAAGTTAAATTTGAGAATTTAGCTTAAATGTAAACGAGTAGAACTGCGTTTTGCAAAAGCAGCTTCTTCAAAATGACGTTTTGATTGGTTCCAAACACAAATAAGGGATTTTCTACTCTTTCTAGCCAAACACGTGCAACTAGATTATTACGTTTTCAAAATGCAATAATCAGATAATCCGCTTACAACCTGTTTCATTTTGACCCCTTAAAAAGCTGTTTTGACAATTCATAATCGACATGAATCTGTTTTGCCACCTCTGGCGATTTTAAACCTTTTGACCTTATCAATGCATGAACCTGTTAAACAAATGGGGTTTTGTCAGACATAAGATCAAATTGTATAGAGTATTAAAAGTAAATACGCCCCTTTTCTATATTCTGATTACACCAATAAAAGTTTCAATGAACTTGTATATCTGAATTTGAAAAACTTGGCCATTTATGTGAAATTGACGTGATTGCGCAAACGATAAGAGCCTAATATCTTAATATGTAGATGATTCAACAATAGAGCAACAATACACAAGAGCAGATGAAAATGGTGTGCCATTCAGTATTACCGTGGTTTCAACATCATCAGTGACAATTCGTGACCGGGATACTCAGGTTCAAATATTTGTGAGCTTGGAGGAAGTGGAGGAAGTGGAAGCAGTGGAGGAAGTGGCAGCAGTGGTGAAGGAGCTTTGTGAGGGACGGAGCACATGGGCAGATCTTTTAAAGAAATGCACTAGGGCCTGACTTGCCCTATAACAATCGGGTGCCTAGGACCACCTTAAAGACGGATGCCATTTAGAGGCTCTGTAATGAAAAGCATATACTACTATTTAGTATTACTAATCACCATGCAAGCAACAATATTTTTGAAGCTATGAATATGCTAGAAAGACTCGAATGTAATTACTTTAACTATGTGTTAATGCATATGCTTGATGTTTTGTTAATGCATATGGTTGATATTTTTGAACCTATGAATGCTAGAAAGAATCGACTGTAATTACTCTTAACTATTTGTTAATGCATATGGTTGATGTTTTGTTAATGCATATGGTTGACATTTTGAAGCTATGAATTAGGGGTGTCCAAGGTACTGAACCGGACGGAATCGGAACCGTAAGAATCGAGAACCGAAAATAAGGAAAAAGTGGAACCGAGAAGCGTCCCAAGTTCTTCGGTTCAGTTCAGTACGGTACTCGGTTTCGATACGGGATTTTTCGGTAATTCCTGATGAGTACCAAAGTGTTTTAAAAATCATTTTTTCGTTGTCGATCATTAATATAGGACATACTTTAACAATAAAAACACCCAAAAAAAATGTCTCCAACAATGTAATTCGTTCCAATAATTCTAATTATCCAAAATAACACAAAAAACACAAAGTGTAAAAATATAAGTTAATAATTGTTCAAAAGTAACAAGAACAAGCATTTGTGTTCAAAAACGCTTAGTGCTTCGTCATTGATTTCCCTTTATAACTTTGTACCGATTCATCCATCTCTTTAACAACCTCGTCATCATTTAAAAGATCTTCAATTTCATCAAATTTATTGTAAGAATGCATCTATTCAATTATGATCACAATAAAAGGAAAACATATATGGAAAGAAATTACTTTCATGTTGATGATGATGATATTTGAATTATATTAGTGATTGTTAAATTGATAGTTTGGTGTTATTTGGAATTGATTAGGGTTTTTATTTATTTTAGGTTGTTTTATTTATTTATTTATTTATTTATTTATTATTATTATTATTATTATTATTATTATTATTATTATTATTATTATATTTTTTTTTCTTTTTTTTTATTATTTTTTTTTTTTTCAAAAGGTTGCATGTACACAAAACCACTAACAAACCCAATAAAATCTCATACTCCGTAGTATTTTAGAAGAGTCGATTCTTTCCAGGAAAGTACCGGAACCGGATGGTTCCAACCCGAACCATCCCAAGAACCGAAAAGTTGGAATTTCAAGAACCAAGAACCGTATCATAGTTTTAATATACGGTTCGGTTCATAGTCGATACCGATACGGTTTCTCAATTCTTTTGGTTCCTCTGTTTTTTGGACAACCCTGCTATGAATGCTAGAAAGACTCTTCTGTAATTACTTTAACTCTTTGTTAATGCACAAGGTTGATGTTTTGTTATATTAGACCCAACCCGATTGGCACAAGACATCAACCAAGATTAGTTGACCAGTTCATTTTTTGACTTAATAAAGGAACCGCCTTTGCTTTTCATCTGGGTCCAAGACCGTGGACAACATACATATGATTCAAAAAGGCCAAACATGTTTATTAATCTGAATAAGAAAAAACCTCATTTGCTTTGTTGTATTGAAACTTCTAAAAAAAAAATTATAAATTTTCAAATATTTCACACACACAAAAAAAAAAAAAAAAAAAAAAAAAAAAAAAAAAAAAAAAAAAAAAAACTGTGACCGGTCACTTCATTTGTCTCAACAAAACCCTACAGTGCTCCAAACCCCCCAAAGGGAGACAAACAACCGCCATGGAGACAAGGAACATGGACGAGAAAGATGCTTTGAAAATCGTGAAATGGTGGGTTGAAAGTCAACTCAAAGTCAAAAAAGCCTTTCGTGAGTCTCTTTTTACTGCTCTTGAAAAATTATATTTTTATACCAAGGTGAAGAAGGATGCTGCTTCTTTGTACGATTATGGACCTCCAACAAATATCCTCCAAAATCGTCTCACTACATTCTGGCATAAGGTATTCCTCCTTTTTTTTTTTTTTAATGAAATGTTTATTGATTTGAGTATGTGTTTTCAAACCCCGTGTATTAGTCGGACCAAAACATGAACATGGTTATCCATAAAACACGACATTTGGGTTATTATTATTATTCCTTTGTATTAAGAGTTTTAATAGGGTATTTGCGTGTTTGTGTTTTTGTTCACTCAATTTGTAAACACACGGCGTTATGGGTCGCTCATAACTAATGAGTTGAAAAGGAGTGTTTGTTTTAGCTTATTTGTAATTATCTGGCATAGGCGTATCAAACTATTGAAAAGCAAATAAGCTTGGTTTTTAAGGGCTTATGAGCTTGTGACTTATTTAAGTTCATAAGCTCGAGTTGATTAAGCTTATTTGGCCGGATTATGAGCTTATTAAACATTTTAAAAGCTTATGAGCTTTTCAAAACTTCAATAAGCTCATAAGCCGGCGGAATAAGCTTAAACAAAAACCTCAAAGTGTGTTATGAACTTCTCAAAATTCATTTACAACCGTAACCCAGAAAAACAAGCTAATCTGAATGAATAAATGGCGGCTAACAAAGATTGTTCAGTTGAAGAGAAGATTACTTGTAGAATGATGTGTTTCAAACAAGGACAGAGCATATGATAATTTACTGTAGAAATATGGTACGCTTAGATAAGCTTATTTTATGTTTTGAAAGTTTTATGAAAAAGCTAAAGCCATTGTAAAACAAGCTTAGCCAAACACCCCTTAGAGTTAGACCATACAAAGTGAGTTTGTGTTTGGCATGACATTTAGTCATCAGTCTAGGACAATCTTTCCTAGCCGAGTTTTACCGCTTTATGTTTATAGTTTTAGTAAATTGATGTTAAGCACCCGATTCTTATATTTTTTTTCTCTAATTTTATCAGCATTTTGTTCTGGAGGATGCTATGGTACTACATTTCATTCCAGATTCCGTCTTGAAGGCTTCTGGTCAAGTTGATAAAGATACTGACCATATGGTTAAAGATGACAAGACTCGTGAACTTAAACACATTCTCGCGGTTCTCAATGATCTTTGTCCCGAACAGCTTGGTGCCAAAAATGAGTATGACATAGTGGAAACCATTACCAGGAATCCTCTCTTTGAGACTCAACTTGATGCAAACCCTGAGTTAGTATTTTATTTTTTATTTTATTTTTTATATTTTTTTTTATTTTTATTTTTATCTATCACGTGTTTTGAGAAAGATGAGATGCGCATTATATGATCTGAGTAGCTTACAGATATGTTGTGTATGCCTCACCGGAATTGCAACGTATTCATAGATGAAAAAATTGTTTTTCTTATAATTATCTATCCAACTCGTTGCTCTTCTAATTTATCGTTTTCTGTATATAAATGTTTTTTCTTGTCTCATCTGAAAGAAAACACATTCGAAATCAATGTATTCATATATGAAAAAAAATTTGATATATTTGCCTCCTGCTCTTATCTCTAAATCCTACATGTAGCATTGACTTGTGGTTGCAACGTTTTTCATTTGAAATCATTCAGGTACAAGCGCCTTGTAACAACAGCACAACACATATTTAATAAGTTTACACTCCTACACTCTTTGAATGGGAACAAGCTCCCATGTACTGGTGCTACAATTGGCGAGGCACACAGAAATAAGGTAATTCGTTTTTCTTTAAAACTTAAAATCTTGATCAAGTGTGTTTCAGTCATGCTTTATGTATGTTTTTCAAATTTGTTATTTAAAAGTTGAAGCTTCTGTCGCTTGCATCGTCTTCCACAACTTTAGCACGCTTGTCACGTTTTCATGTTGCAAAGTATAGGGATGGGCTGAGTAATGGTTCAAGATGGGTAATATTGGTATGTGTTCGGCTAGAAATTGATAGATGTTTCTCATCTTTCAGGTATCTCCTCGGAAACATCTACTCAGTAGATTCACACTTCCGCTGATAGAGCATTTTGTGGATCCTGAAGACAAATCACATCAAAAGTATTCCCAAGTTTCAAACCTAGAGTTTCTCATGTTCCCAAGGGACGAGCAAATGTCAGGGAAGTTTGCGAAAAGACTTTGTCTCGGTGAAGCAGTTTCTAAGGTTGGTTTTCATTTGATATTATGTCCACGTTTTTCTAATTATTATATCATATAAACATACTGTGTGTAACTATCAAACATTGTTTTTCTAGGGGATCGTGAAGAATGAGTCACTTGCATACTTCATTGGGAGAGTATTTCTATATTTGACAAGTTTAGGGATAGATGAAAAACATTTACGGTTCAGACAAAATCTCCCAAATGTGATGGATCACTATGCCGAAGATTGCTGGATGGCTGAAATCGAGACTTCTTGCGGTTGGAGTGAGTGTGTTTGGATTGCTGATAGATCTCATGTAAGCTTATTACCATGCTTGGCAGTTAATTGGCATGTTAAGCTAATAGTATAAAGTTTTTTATTGAAGTTTTGGATACATGTTTTTGCCTAGGATAAAATTGGGGCGTCTCTTGAAGCAAAAGAGATACTGGCACAACCTAAAAAAGTGGAGGTAACTTTTGTGCATGTATAGTTGTTGCTTACACTTTAAAATTGAGCCAGCTGCTAATAAATCATTTATTTGTAGAAAATGGTTATAAAACCCATTCACAAGGAGCTTCGTCCTGCATTTAAAGGTGACCGTATTAAGGTTGTTGAAGCACTTAAGGTAAAGCAATTCCCTCTCACATTACGTCTTGCAAAACTAATGTGAATATCAATAACAAAGATGGCTTCCTGGTCCATGTTCTTGAAGTTATCAATAACAAAATATGTTTGAACTGCTTTAAAATTTGGGTTATTGATATTTCAATATTGTCAAAATTTGGCGCGTATCATGGAATCTAAGAAAATACTTACTAATGATGAGGATAAAGGAATCTTGTTCTACAAGAATAGGATTTGTTTTCCGGGTCAAAAAAAACTGAGTGGCAAAACCGCTGGCCCATCAACACTTCTTTTTAAAAATTCATAGTTAAATAATATACTGAATGTGGATTTGCAAAAAAGCTATTTTTAAAGATAATGTTCCTTTATTGCTAAAGGAAATGTAGTCTCTTTGTCCATAGTTGTATTCATGTTGGTAATGCTTTGGTGTTGAATGAAGTACAACTGCTAGTACATTTGAAGCTTATGTATAAAAATATAGTCATTACAAGTTATCATCTGTGAAGTCTCTCAAATTGACGTGTATTCATGTTGGTATGCCTTTCTTTATAAGCTGCCCTTAGCCAAGCATGTGAGGTTTGGAGTATGATGCATCTTGGTTTTTTGGTCTGCTTGCAATGCTAAAGGAAATGTAGTCTTACTGTTGTAAACCGTTATGCTAACGTTTGCGTTTTTAACATTAATATACAAGTCAAGTTGACCCATTTTCACCTGAACGGGTTGTAACAATTACTGTTTTCCTGCTTTTTTCTTAGACAATGAATGATAAAGATGCTATGGCAATGAAGGCTGCTTTAGAGTCCAAAGGGGAGGTGCAATTTGAAGTTTGCACTCTTAAGAAGACTGTTACAATAAAGAGAAGCATGGTATCGATATCAAAGGAAACACAAAAAGTGCACCACAGGACTTTTAAACCTGCTGTGATTGAATCTTCATTTGTGATAGAGCGAATCATATATTGTCTCTTTGAACATTCTTTCTACACAAGACCAAGTGGAGCTGGAGAAGAAGAGATATATGTATTTGGCTTCAACCCTCTTGTGGCACCCACACGATGTCCCATCTTCCCATTGTTTCAGGATCAGCAATATGAGGAAGTTGCTAAACAAGTTAAAGATTCGCTAAGTGCAGCTGGAATTTCAAACGTGGTCTATCCTTTGGGTATGTCTTTGATATATATATATATATATATATATATATATATATATATATATATATATATATATATATATATATATATATTTCCATTTTCAGAGGTGGAAAATTTGACCCATTCACTTGTGAATGGGTCAGTTTGGGTTACAATGTAACAAGTAGAATCTGAGAATTTAGCTTAAATGTAAACAAGTAGAATGGGTTTCACAGGCTGTAAGCCCAAAAACCTCTGATTATTTTATTTTATTTTTAATGTGAAAAAGTGTTTGTAGATTAACCTAACCTGTTTCTTTTTGACCCCTTAAACAGCTGTTTTGACAATTTATAATTGACATGAAACTGTTTCGCCACTTTAGCGATTTTAAACCTTTTGAGTTTATCAATACATGCAACTGTTAAACAAATGGGGTTTTGTGAGACATACGATCAAATTGTATTAGAGTATTAAAAGTAAATACGCCCCTTTTCTATATTCTGATTACACCAACAAAAGTTTCAATGGAGTCGTATATCTGAATTTGAAAACTTGTCGCATTTATGTGAAGTTGACGTGATTGCACAAACACTAAGAGCTAATTTCTTAATGTATAGATGATTCAACAAGACTTAAAATTAAAGATTTGCTAAGTGCAGCTGGAATTTCACACGTGGACGACTATCCTCGCGGTATGTCTTTGATATATTTTTTTGTTTTCATTTTCATAGGTGGAAAATTTGACCCATTCACTTGTGAATGGGTCGGTTTGGGTTACAATTACTAGTATCTCTAATTGGTGTAACAAGTAGAATCTGAGAATTTGGCTTAAATGTAAACAAGTAGAATGGGTTTCACAGGCTGTAAGCCCAAAAACCTCTGATTATTTTATTTTATTTTTTTAATGTGAATAAGTGTTTGTAGATTAACCTAACCTGTTTCTTTTTGACCCCTTAAACAGCTGTTTTGACAATTTATAATTGACATGAAACTGTTTTGTCACTTTAGCGATTTTAAACCTTTTGAGTTTATCAATACATGCAACTGTTAAACAAATGGGGTTTTGTGAGACATACGATCAAATTGTATTAGAGTATTAAAAGTGAATACGCCCCTTTTCTATATTCTGATTACACCAATAAAAGTTTCAATGGAGTCGTATATCTGAATTTGAAAACTTGTCGCATTTATGTGAAATTGACGTGATTGCGCAAACACTAAGAGCCTAATTTCTTAACATATAGATGATTCAACAAGACTTAAATATTAATTCTTTTGATTTACATAGAGGTGCAACGCAAACAAGAAACAATAGAGCAACTATACACAGGTGCAGATGCAACTGGTGTGCCATTCAGTATTACCGTTGTTTCAACATCATCAGTGACAATTCGTGAGCGGGATACTCAGGATCAAATATTAGTGAGCGTGGAGAAAGTGGCAGCAGTGTTGAAGGAGCTTTGTGCGGGACAGAGCACATGGGCAGATGTTTTAAAGGAATACCCTACTGCACTAGAGGTGGATTTACACTATAACAATGTGGTGCCCAGGACCACCTAAAAGACGGAGACCATTTAGAGGCTCTGTATTCAAAAGCATATACTACTAGTTATTATTACTAATCAACCATGTGAGCAACAATATTTTTGAAGCTATGAAGTATGAATGCTAGAAAGACTTGACTGTAATTACTCTAACTATTAGTTAATGCATATGGTTGATGTTTTGTTATATTACCGCAACTTTTTTATATCATACCCGACCCTATTGGCACGAGACATCGACCGAGATTGGTTGACCAGTTCATTTTTCTTGACTAAATCAAGAAACCACCTTTAGTTTTTCGGCTGTTGTGGGCACCATTCAATTTTCAAAGATGAGTGAAGAGTAGTAAATTTTATGTAATGCTGCCTTTGTTGTGTAGAGCAACAAACATGCTTACTTTTTGAACAAAAAACAGGCTTACTGATTAGTAGAAATTCTTAAGTAAAAAAGTTGAGAACGTTACATGGTGTAGGAGTGTTAAGAAATTGTTCTTCTTAGTTAATAACCTAACCAACATCCGATATAAAACAATTTAAGAATAGAAAGATCCTTTGACATGAGCACATGACAAATAGCTGAACTAATTCTGTGCAAGTATTGGTACCGCAGCAACAATATGGATGAACGCAACAAACGTTGATCTAATCTGTCTGATATGGATGAACGCAACAATATGTCTGATATGTTTGTGGTGAAAGAAAACTGCATTCAAAGCTGTTATAGGTATTTACAAATATTAGCCTTCACCTTAATTTCATACCCAATCAAATATCTGAACAAATCAATTTTGATTTCAATAGGAAAAGTCATTTTCGCCACGTGTAAAAATTGAGCTAACTGATAGGTCAATTAAAGTAAAATTTAGTCTAATGTTAAATATAAAATTCTATGGAGTATTTGTTTAAATTACAAAACTAAAAATTTATACTTAAAACCAAAAGCTAAAATAAACAAAACTTAAATTAAAGGGAAAATTGTCTAAAAATACATTCAACTTGTCACTTTTTACTATGCATTGAACTTTTTTTTTCCTACTGTATGCACAAACTTTCTTAATCATCCTATTGTAGCTATATACTTTCTTAATCATCCTATTGTAGCCATAGTGTTAATTAGATAAATTTACATAAATCGTCCCTGTGGCTCTAAACAATTGCACCATTCGTTCTTGAGTCAATTACATTAAAGGTCCCTGTGGTTCTAAAATTTTCACCCGTCGTCCTTGTGGATTTAATCAAGATAAAAACAATCTTTAAATTAAAATAAAAAATAAATAATAATAATAATAATAATAATAATAATAATAATAAAACTTATGAAAACTTATGTAGTCATCACTTTTGCATTGTTGCAAATGAAAGTAAAAATAGATCTATCACAAAAATGGGTCAAGACTAACAATGTATCTACTCAATACTCATATATTTTTTTTTTTTTCTTTACTATCTAACTAATAGTTTTAATATAAAGTTATAACTTTTTTTAATTTAAAATAACATTTTATCAATCCAAATAAAAATCCAAATCCAAATATAAATCCTAAACCTATCTTCAAATCTAACGGTCCCTTATTATACCCTTTGTACAATACATGTAAGTATAGGAAGTATAGACTGATTATAAAGTAGACCCTAAATTAATACATTATGGTCATTACTTTCTAAAACTAACAATCCCCCTAAAGGATGATCATTCGGATCTACGCCTATATGGTAGATCTCATGGATGTTTTCAAGCTCCGATGTTCTGCTCAAACCTTCTCATAGACTCTCGAAAATCCAATCGATCTTTAAGTAGTCCACCACCATTTGATAATCAGATTGTTCTTTTGGTTAGGCGAACATTAAGTCTTTTCCAGTAGTGATCTCTCAACATCTTATCTAACTTCGTGTTGACCCATTCACGAGTTCCTGAATAAAACTTTGCAATTTCACTCATGGCAATAAACCCTTATGTCTGATATCTATCTTGTAAACAATCCTAAATTATGTTTGTCTTAATACAGTGTAGGCCATGATTTATCGATATCTCTAAACTCGAGTCTTGGTGATGTGAGATTCACTCAACTTTGATAACTTTCGACACCTAATTGAAAATCCTCCACATGAACAAATGAACCTTCGTTTTCATATACATCTTTGTACCCTAGTGTAAATTTTCTTTAAAAATCACGATTTTTGCAAAATGAATCTGGTCCCGAAATTTTGTTTCACATAAATACATGTTATGTTTAGTTGGTTTACAAATATGTCAAAACAAATATGTGTCTTATTAATTTGTTTGCTAGTTTTAATGAAATTGTTTTTAGTGCATTTATATTTTCTTTATATTTGTAAAAATAAATTGTGCAATTGATGATTTGAAGTGCCTGCATCTTCACCCCTACCCAGGGACGAAACCCGAACCCCATGGATTTTCTCGATGTAGAGTCAATTTTTGAAAAAAAAAAGAAAGAAAAAAACATAGATTTTTCCTAAATGAATCTTAAATGCACTGGGTCTATCGAAATGTGCTTCTAATATTATGGTTTAAAAATTTTTGTGCACCCGGTCATATTTGGTTATAGTTCCATCGCCGCTTCTACCTCATTAATCAACACTTTAATTTCATTAAATTTGGTGGTGTTTGGCACGGGGCTTATAAGAACTTGAGCTTTTAAAATAATTTGGCTTATAAAATAAGTTTCGCTTGTCACACAGGCTTATAAAATAAGCCATAAGCCTCCATAAACCAAAGCCCAAAGAAAAGGGCTTATGGCTAGTTAATTACTTAAATGCCTTTAAAAATATAATGAATTATCATGCAAAAGCAAGAAATATATATAAATTTAATTTCATATATTTTTATGTGATTTAAATTAATAAGTTTCAGCTGCAACTAATTTGCCAAACAGTTTTATAAAAATATAATCATGGGCTTATAATATAAGCTCAAGCCCAACGTAAGCCCAATACCTGCTCATTTCATTAAGTATAACTTGTCTCAACCAATGATGTTTCTTTTGTTGAAACATAGCCCTCAAAAACCCTACATTGCTCCAAAAGTGAGACAAACAGCAGCCATGGAGACAAAGAACATGGATGAGAAAGATGCTTTGAAAATCGTGAAATGGTGGGTTGAAAGTCAACTAAAAGTAAAAAAAAGCCTTCCGTAAGTCTCTCTTTTATTCTCTTGAAAGATATTCATTTTATACCAAGATGGAGGACTCAAATGCTGCTGCTTTGTACGATTATGGACCTTCTGGACATCTCGTCAACTCTCGTGTCACTAAAGTTTGGCATAAGGTACTATTATTATTTTAACTACTTTTATTGTTGTTTAGGTCACTCAACTTATAAAGTGGATAAACTAATGATATTATTATGATTATTTACTAGTTTTAATACGATATTATTATGTCGTGTATTTTGAGGGTGTTTTGGGTATATTTGTGTTTTTGTTCGCCTACGTTATTGAATTATTTTTTTTGTTCAAGCACAGACATTTGGGTCGATGAACTTCTAAACAATTTACTAAAAATATGCGGTTAGGTTACTCGTATTACCAGTTCTGCTAATGAGTTGATAAGCCGAGAAAAGGGATTTTTGTTTTAGCTTATTTGGCTGGCATAGGCATATCAAACTATTGAAAAGCTAATAAGCTCAGTTTTAAGGCTTATGAGCTTACGGCTTATTTTTAAGTTCATACGCTCGAGTTGATTAAACTCATTTTTAAGCTTATTTGGCTGGTTTATGAGCTTATTAAACTTTTGAAAACTTTATGAGCTTATCAACTTGAGCTTATAAACTTCAATAAGCTATAAGCTCACGCCGACAAGCTCATAAGCCCAAAATTTTGAGCTTCGGAGCTTTTCAAAAATTGAATAAGCTCATAAGCCGGCCAAATTAGCTTAAACAAAATACCCATGCCTTAAATATTAAGCTTATAATCAATAAGCCGGACAAATAAACCTGGACACCTCAAAGTGTCTTATGAACTTCTCAAAATTCATATACGCCCATAATCCAGAAAAATAAGCTAATCTGAATGAATCAATAGCAGCTAACAAAGATTGTTCATTTTTTTTTTAAATTTTACTTGTAGAATGAATTGTTATTAAACAAGGAGAGAGCTTTTTGCAATTTGTTAGAACTGAGATATAATAATTCACTGTAGAAATATGGTACGCCTGGCAGAGGCGAAGCTTCATAGGGGCCGGGGGGGGGGGGGGGGGGGGGGGGGGGGGGGGGGGGCGCCCGACCCCCCGAAATTTTTTTTGCGATGTAGGGGGTATATAGTTTTCGTGTAGAAAAATTTCGGTATATTCGATTTCGACCCCCCAAAAATTTCGGTATACCTGAAATATAGCTTTAGGAAAAAAAAAATTTAGATCCCGACCCCCCACTTACAAAATCCAAGCTTCGCCACTGACGCCTGGATAAGCTTATTTTATGTTTTATAAAGTTAACGTGATGAACCATTTGAGAGTGTTTAGATAAGGTTAATATTCCACCCTAACCTTCCTGAAAAGGGGAGGGCCTTACCCGGTTTGAGTCTGTGTGGCAGTGGGCTCAAATCCCATGGATTAGTCGGCCAAAAGGTCGGAAACCATGGTTACCCAGGATAAGGTTAATATTGTAGGGGTATTAACTTATTTGGGAGGAAAATTGAGAGAAGTCGAAGCTGTTTCTTGAAGGTTTTGGGGAAAAGCTTAAGCCATTGTAAAACAAGCTTGGCCAAACATCCCTTACAGTTAGACCATATAAATTGAGAGTTTGTGTTTGGCATGAGAATTAGCCATCAGTCTAGGACAATCTTTCCTAGCCGAGTTTTACCACTTTATGCTTATAGTTTTAGTAAATCTTATGCAAGATATTCTAAATTTTTTGCTTAAATTTCTCAGCATTTTGTTATGGAGGATGATATGCTACCAATGCGCACCCCAGGTTCCATGTTGAATGCTTCTGGTCAAGTTGATATAGATATTGACCATATGGTTAAAGATGACAAGACTCGTGAACTTAAACACATTCTTGCGGTGCTCAATGATCTTTTTCCCGAAAAACTTGGTGCTAAGAATGAGGATGACATAGTGGAAACCATTACCCGGAATCCTCTCTTTGAGACTCAACTTGATGTGAACCCTGAGTTAGTAATTTTTCTTATAATTATCTATCACATGTCATGCAAATGATGAGGTGCACCTTATATGATCTGAGATGTTTTCAGATAAGTTTTGTATGCCTCACCAGAATTGTAACGACAATGATTTTATATACTTTTCAAGATGTTGGGTGGTTGAAACATGTACACGCAGAAACTGAACACTTTATGATTTGCTTCAAAATGGACTATTGCGGGTTGACCCCCAAATATTGCTTCAAAACTTCTTATATATGATTATGGGATAACCATGATTATAAAACTAATTCTATTACAATGATAATCTATGTATTTGAACAATACAAATTGGGATAATTATGATTATGTATTGAAAATACTATTGTGGTGATTTCCAACTCGTTGCCCATCTAATTTATCTTGTTCTGTATATAAACATTTGTTCTTGTCTCGTCTGAAAGAAAATACATCCCAAATCAACGTATTTATAGACAAGAAAAGTTTGATATTTTAGCCTCCGGCCCTTGCCTCTAACTCCTACGTGTAGCATTGACTTGTGGTTGCAACGCTTTTCATTTCATATCATTCAGGTACAAGTGCCTTGTAACAACAACACAAGACAAATTTGATCTCTTTGAAGACCTACACTATCTGAATGGGCACAAACTCCCATTTACTGTTGCTATAATTGACAAGGCCAACAGAAATGAGGTAATGTGTTTTTCTTTAAAACTTAAGATTGTGATCGAGTTGTTTCCACTCATGCTTTATGTATGTTTACAAATTTGTTATTTGAAAGTTGAGGCTTCTCTCGCTTGCACCGTATTCAACTACTTTAGCATGTTTGTCACGTTTTCATATTGCAAAGTGTACGGATGGGCTGTGTAACGGTTCAAAATGGGTAATGTTGGTACGCATTTGGCTAGAAATTGATGGATGTTTCTCACCTTGCGACCCCCCGAAATTTTTTTTGCGATGTAGGGGGTATATAGTTTTCGTGTAGAAAAATTTCGGTATATTCGATTTCGACCCCCCAAAAATTTCGGTATACCTGAAATATAGCTTTAGGAAAAAAAAAATTTAGATCCCGACCCCCCACTTACAAAATCCAAGCTTCGCCACTGACGCCTGGATAAGCTTATTTTATGTTTTATAAAGTTAACGTGATGAACCATTTGAGAGTGTTTAGATAAGGTTAATATTCCACCCTAACCTTCCTGAAAAGGGGAGGGCCTTACCCGGTTTGAGTCTGTGTGGCAGTGGGCTCAAATCCCATGGATTAGTCGGCCAAAAGGTCGGAAACCATGGTTACCCAGGATAAGGTTAATATTGTAGGGGTATTAACTTATTTGGGAGGAAAATTGAGAGAAGTCGAAGCTGTTTCTTGAAGGTTTTGGGGAAAAGCTTAAGCCATTGTAAAACAAGCTTGGCCAAACATCCCTTACAGTTAGACCATATAAATTGAGAGTTTGTGTTTGGCATGAGAATTAGCCATCAGTCTAGGACAATCTTTCCTAGCCGAGTTTTACCACTTTATGCTTATAGTTTTAGTAAATCTTATGCAAGATATTCTAAATTTTTTGCTTAAATTTCTCAGCATTTTGTTATGGAGGATGATATGCTACCAATGCGCACCCCAGGTTCCATGTTGAATGCTTCTGGTCAAGTTGATATAGATATTGACCATATGGTTAAAGATGACAAGACTCGTGAACTTAAACACATTCTTGCGGTGCTCAATGATCTTTTTCCCGAAAAACTTGGTGCTAAGAATGAGGATGACATAGTGGAAACCATTACCCGGAATCCTCTCTTTGAGACTCAACTTGATGTGAACCCTGAGTTAGTAATTTTTCTTATAATTATCTATCACATGTCATGCAAATGATGAGGTGCACCTTATATGATCTGAGATGTTTTCAGATAAGTTTTGTATGCCTCACCAGAATTGTAACGACAATGATTTTATATACTTTTCAAGATGTTGGGTGGTTGAAACATGTACACGCAGAAACTGAACACTTTATGATTTGCTTCAAAATGGACTATTGCGGGTTGACCCCCAAATATTGCTTCAAAACTTCTTATATATGATTATGGGATAACCATGATTATAAAACTAATTCTATTACAATGATAATCTATGTATTTGAACAATACAAATTGGGATAATTATGATTATGTATTGAAAATACTATTGTGGTGATTTCCAACTCGTTGCCCATCTAATTTATCTTGTTCTGTATATAAACATTTGTTCTTGTCTCGTCTGAAAGAAAATACATCCCAAATCAACGTATTTATAGACAAGAAAAGTTTGATATTTTAGCCTCCGGCCCTTGCCTCTAACTCCTACGTGTAGCATTGACTTGTGGTTGCAACGCTTTTCATTTCATATCATTCAGGTACAAGTGCCTTGTAACAACAACACAAGACAAATTTGATCTCTTTGAAGACCTACACTATCTGAATGGGCACAAACTCCCATTTACTGTTGCTATAATTGACAAGGCCAACAGAAATGAGGTAATGTGTTTTTCTTTAAAACTTAAGATTGTGATCGAGTTGTTTCCACTCATGCTTTATGTATGTTTACAAATTTGTTATTTGAAAGTTGAGGCTTCTCTCGCTTGCACCGTATTCAACTACTTTAGCATGTTTGTCACGTTTTCATATTGCAAAGTGTACGGATGGGCTGTGTAACGGTTCAAAATGGGTAATGTTGGTACGCATTTGGCTAGAAATTGATGGATGTTTCTCACCTTGCAGATATCTCCTCGGAAACATCTACTCAGTAGATTCACACTTGCAGTGATAGAGCACTTTGTCGATCCTGAAGACAAATCACATCAAAAGTATTCCCAAGTTTCAAAACTAGAGTTTCTCATGTTCCCAAGGGACGAGCAAATGTCAGGGCAGTTTGCAAAAAGACTTTGTCTCGGTGAAGCAGTTTCTAAGGTTGATTTTCATTTGATATTATGTCCGCGTTTTTCTAATTTTATATCATATAAGCATACTGTTTGCAAGTGTGTAACAATCAAACATTGTTATTTAGGGGATCATAAAGAATGAGTCACTTGCATACTTCATTGGGAGAGTATATCTATATTTGACAAGTATAGGGATAGATGAAAAACGTTTACGGTTCAGACAAAATCTCCCAAATGTGATGGATCACTATGCTGAAGATTGCTGGATGGCTGAAATCGAGACTTCTTGCGGTTGGAGTGAGTGTGTTTGGATTGCTGACAGATCTCATGTAAGCTTATTAGTTAATTAACATGTGAAGTTAGTAATATCAAGCTTTTTATTGAAGTTTTGGATACATGTTTTTGCCTAGGATAAAATTGGAGCGCCTCTTGAAGCAAAAGAGAAATTGGCACAACCTAAAAAAGTAGAGGTAACTTTTGTAAATGTGAAGTTGTTGCTTACTCTTTTAAATTAAGCAAGCTGCTAATAATTCGTGTATTTATAGAAAGTGGTTGTTAAACCAATTCACAAGGATCTTCGTCCTGCATTTGAAGGTGACCGTATTAAGGTTGTTGAAGCACTTAAGGTAAAGCAATTCCTTCTCACATTACATCTTGAAAAACTAATGTGAATACCAATTACATCGATGGTTTCGTGGTAGTTGCAGTCCATGTTCTTGAAAAAAGAACCACTTGCATTATCTGCTCTAATGCTTCTTATAGAAATATACTCATTACAAGTTATGATCTGTGCAATGAAGTGATTACAAAAAAAAAAGCAATTTATAAGATAAGGTTCGTTTATCGTAATAAAGCAATTTAGTCTATATTGCTAAAGGAAATGTAGTCTCCATAGTTGTATTCATGCTAGGAATGCTTTGGTGTTGAATGAAGTACAAGTTATCATCTATGGAATGAAGTGATTAGAAAGTATAATGGCGATGTTTAATTATTGGTAAGCTGTATTTAGTCATGAGGAGCTTCTAATGTCATTAGATAATTAATGCCTTTCTTTGGAGTAGGCTGCATCTTGGTTTATTGGTCTTGCAATGTTAAAGGAAATGTAGTCTTACTGATGTAAACTGTTATTGGTATATACTTGACCTTTTCACAAACAAAGAAAAGGAAAACAACTGAGTATGCTAATTTTTGTGTTTTTAACAATAATATACAAGTAAAGTTGACCCATTTTCACCTGAACGGGTTGTAACAATTGCTGTTTTCCTGCTTTTTTCTTAGACAATGAATGAAAAAGATGCTATGGCAATGAAGGCTGCTTTAGAGTCCAAAGGGGAGGTGCAATTTGAAGTTTGTGCTCTTAAGAAGACTGTTACTATAAAGAGAAGCATGGTATCGATATCAAAGGAAACACAAAAAGTGCACCATAGGATTTTTAAATCTGCTGTGATTGAATCTTCATTTGTAATGGAGCGAATCATCTATTGTCTCTTTGAACATTCTTTCTACATAAGACCAAACAGAGCTAGAGAAATAGATATGTACTCGTATGTTTTCGGCTTCTCCCCTCTTGTGGCACCCATACAGTGTCCCGTCCTCTCATTGGCTCCGGATCAGCAATATAAGAAAGTTGTTAAACAAATTAACGATTCGCTAAGTGCAGCTGGAATTTCAAACGCGGTCTATCCTTGGGGTATGTCTTTGATATATTATTTTGTTTTCATTTTCAGAGGTGGAAATTCTGACCCATTCACAAGTGAATGGGTCAGTTTGATTACTTTTTGTCTCTAATTGGTGAAACAAGCTAAATCTGAGAATTTAGCTTAAATGTAAATGAGTAGAATGGGTTGAACAGGCTGTAAGCCCTCTAATTATTTAGAAAAAGATTGTGAAAAAGTTTTTGTAGATCAACCTAAGCTAAACCATTTTGACCCCTTAAACAGCTGTTTTGACAATTTACAATTGACATGAATCTGTTTTGCCACCTCTAGCGATTTCAAACAAATGGGGTTTTTGTCAGACATAAGATCAAATTGTATAGAGTATTAAAAGTAAATACCCCCTTTTCTATATTCTGATTACACCAATAAAAGTTTCAATGAAGTCGTATATCTGAATTTGAAAATTGGCCCATTTATGTGAAATTGACGTGATTCATGCAAACAATAAGAGCCTAATTCCTTAATATACAGATGGTTCAGCAATAGAGCAACAATACACAAGAACAGATGAAAATGGTGTGCCATTCTGTGTTACTGTGGTTTCAACATCATCAGTGACAATTCGTGAGCGGGATACTCAGGATCAAATTTTTGTGAGCTTGGAGAAAGTGGCAGCAGTGGTGAAGGAGCTTTGTGAGGGACGGAGCACATGGGCAGATGTTTTAAAGAAATACCCTGCTACACTAGGGGCGAACTTCCACTAAGACAATCTGGTGCCCAGGACCACCTTAAAGACGGAGACCATTTAGAGGCTCTGTATTGAAAAACATATACTACTAGTTAGTATTACTAATCAACCATGCGAGCAACAATATTTTTGAAGCTATGAATGCTAAAAAGACTCGACTGTTAGTATAACTATTTGTTAATGCATACGGTTGATGTTTTGTTATATTAATGCAACTTTGTTATATAACACCCTACCTGATTGGCACGAGCCATCGACCTAGATTGGTTGACCTTTCATCGTATCGACTAAATCAAGGAACTACCTTAGTTTTTCAGTTGGGTCCGCCATTTTGGTTTGTGGCCTTGTGGGTAGCATTCAACTTCCAAAGATGAGTGAAGGGATGAGCAACAAAAAGGCTTACTTTTTTTTTGAGCAAGAAACAGGTTTTTACTGAATAGTGAGATTTTGAGCAATGTAATGTATGAACACAATAAATGCTGATCCAGTCTCTCCAATTAGCCATTTTATAAATGTTTGTGGTAATAAGAAACATACTGAATTCAAAGTTGTAATAGGTATTTAGAGCACACGGTACGGGCGCTGTAGGCAAAAATCGGGACCTATGGCGTGGCGCCAATCATGGTACCCCGATTTGCGCCATGGGGTATTGTGCCATTCCCATGCGCGGGCGTTACAATTTTTCTATTTTTATTCCTCCGGTGAGTGTGTTTGTGTGTTTTGTGTGTAAGTAAATAGTAAACTGTGTATGTGATTTGACTTGCAGGTCAATGAAGAAGATGAAGAGCGAATTTATTTATTTAATTACTAAAAACAAAATTTTAAATAGTACTACATCCGTCCCAATTTATTTGTCCACTTTTAATTTTCAAAGTCTTTCTTTGTCAACTTTGACCTTAAATATGTTTGTTTGTGTTATTTAATATTTGATGCAAAATATATGAATAGATCGAGTTTTAAGTGTATTTTTAATTTGTATAATTTTCATCAAGTATTATATAACACAAATAAGAATATTTACGGTCAAAGTTGACAAAGAAAGACTAAAAAAGTCAAAACTGGACAAATAAATTGGGACGGAGGGAGTATATTCTTTTACTCCATCCTCTGTAGTAATAGTTTTCTCAAAGAGAAAACTTATAGTGTGTTTAGTTGTAGAAAAATTTCTTTAATTTTCTAGTTTAATAGGAAGGGTTATATCCTTAGAAATGTGTTCTAAAAATTTAAAGAAAATGTTTAGATAATATATAGAAAATCGAAAATGCAAAGGCATGTAAAACTAAACTACGAGATAGAGATACAAAGACACAACTACAATACAAGTATTTACAGTGGTTCGGCTACAAGGACACCTTCCTTGACCTACTCCACTCCCTAGTACCCAACTCGAGAGTTCCGTAAATACTACACAAGACTAACTCCTTTCACCGGCGGAAAAGCCTTCACAACGTCGCTTACACTTTATCCGGTACAAAGCTAAATACCGAGCTCTTCCATGAGGTAGAGCCAAACCTTTGTCGCCTACACTTCATCTGGTACAAGGCTAGATACCGGGTTCCATTACAAAGGAGGAACCACTACTCGATCAACACTTCTAGCACAACACAACTAAAGGAACCAACGTCCTTTTACACCTAACGACTCAACACATCTACAACACCCTTTGAGAAGAAGAAAGAATAAGATGCACTTCTGTGATCTTGGAAAAGAAGAATCCTAGCAACTCATGTCACGAGCTTGCGAGTCTTCAAGAGGTCGTGATCTCGCCTTTTAGAAGGAACCTAGAGAATCACAAAGAAAGACTACATAGAAAGATCCTTGGATATGAGGTTATAGAGTTTAGAACATAGAGAGAAGATATATCTAAAAAGGGTGAGGAATGAGAGAGAAACGAGTCACTATTTATAGTCAAATGTGAGCACTGTTCACCCGGTTCCATCGGATCCCTTCCCACGGGGATCCGGCCATCTGGTATCAACAATTCGGATTTTGGTTACAATTCCGGGTTTTGAGTTATGGGTAAGATCCATGGTTCATGTGAGGTCATGCATGATGTCAAGGACGTCTTGGGTCATGGGTTATAGACTTTGGGTTATGGGTTATGGACTTTGGATCATGGATCATGCGTTTTTCTCATTTTGGTGTCATGCAATAGGACATGGGTTATGGATCAAACTCCATGGGTTATGGGTTATGGACTTGGTTTTGGGTCATGGATAGTCCAAATCTTTCCTAGTTTATTTTCACAAGTAACATGTATTTTATAAAATATATGTAACTAAGTTACTTAAGTGTTTTTATAAAATGGTTTTGATTTTATGTAAACTTATTAACTAAATAATTAAATATGTTTAAGGTTTATTTGTTTAAAGAAATGAGTTAGTAAACTTTTTGCTCAAAGCGTTATATATTTTATATATCTCGTTAAAATGATTTTACGTTTGTTATCCATAAAACATTAGAAAATCGTAAAATATAAATTAACATTTTTAAGGTTATTTGTATTAACAATCTTCCCCTTTTTATTGATGACAAAACATAAAATTATTTTAAGTAAAACTATAAAATTCGTAAATTTTTGAATTTAATTTTTTACTCTTTTCTCCCCTTTTTTTGTCGAAACAAAAAGAGTGTCAAGAAGAAACTAACTCGAATGCAAGTTTTTAGAAAGAAATGAAAGAGATGTGTAAAAATGGAGTAAAGAGAATAAGAAGTTCTTAGTTGCTCGCCCTCGACGGTTGTTCCCCCTTGTTGAGGGCGTCAAGTAATTAGGGAGACTAAGACGTGATCATTGCAAGTTTTATTGCAATGGTTTTGCTTGGACGAAAGCTCCCCCTTATTGAGGGCGTTGATACGTGGGAATCGCACCAGGCTTTACCTCTTGAGGGATCTCGAGAAGCTTACAACCACCCACCAGGCAATGTACCTAATCGTTGTAATATAGTATAGTGACAAGTACCGGGGGATTGATCGTTCAACTCAGGAATAGTGTCGCTAGGATTAGAAAGTCTCCTAAACTAAGCCTAAAGGTGAGGGATGATTCTTTTTGTATTTTTATATTTTATTAAAGCAAGTAAAATCTCGGTTTTTGGAAGAGTGGGCGGAATTAGTTGCTAGTCAACTAACCCAATTAACTACAAATGCAATCAAAATTAAATAACAGAAATGAAAATGAATCTAATTATACTAATGTGGTGTAACAATAATGGGGAAAGTTGTGTTTATTTAGGTTTCATTACTCCCTAGATATCTTTTACAGGTTGATAGCTTGTTACAACTGTATGGATGACGGGTCATATTCCTTAATACTAGTCGTAGGGCCGTGTACAATATTCCCTAACTCTATAGGATCCTACTTCACTCCTATGTCGAGCCGTTAGAAGCTCCTAACATGGGATCATTAGAATTCTCATACGCATTAAATACAACCAAATATCGTAGTACACCTCCTATCATGTTTCTTAAGACGTTCAAGCAAGTTACCAATGGAAGTCTGCCAGTTTTCTTAAGCCTAACATCGAATACAATCATCTGTAACGACTATAAACAAACAATCAACCCATAATTAACATCTAGGTTTCACTCATCTAAGCAAACACAAAAGAAATCTAGCCTAGCATGTTAAATTGAAGACAAGTGTAAGATATATTCAAGCAACACATAGACATATTGATTGAATTGAAAGAGTACTTATCTCAAATTGACATGAAAGGTTTCAAAGGGTTAAAACCCTTGAAAAAGCTGTGAAAATCGGCCTAGGGTTTTTCCTCAAAGTTGCACCCTAAAAGTTACACACTAATGAATGAAATTTGGAAAACTATATATATATTTTACAGGGTGACGGCGTCAAGAAGGAAATTGTGACGTCGTTAACTCGCCGCCCATAATGAAATCGGATTGCCTAGATCCACTTTTGACGCCGTCATGTGTAAAATTATTCTAGGTCGTCACTAATATTTGGACCACTACGGCCTTGGGTGACGCCGTCATCTCCAATGCACATAACTCTCTGGATCGTCACGTGTATAGTCCACATCCACCTCTTGTATTACTCTTGACGCCGTCATTAAGGAGCAAGTGACGCCGTCAGGTACTGTTCCCAGCAAGGAAAATTAAGACTTTGCCGTTTTCTTCACTTTTATGCTCCAAAAACGTCCAAAATACTTCTTTTTCCAGATTTCTCTCCAAAAGTACCTAAAATGACAAAAGGAACGATTTAGGGCAATATTTGATCAAATAATCTCGACTTCGGGCTTACATGACCCTCTAAAAATGGTTCATTTTTCGCCTCATCAAATACCTTTACACTTGAGATTTGCTTGTCCTCAATCAAATGCGCTTTTATTCTTATCAAAATACAAGTTAGGGGTTATTTAACACTAATCTAAAAGTAATTACAACAAATAATCGTTCCACTAAAGACCAAAGACAAGCACGGAGGTCATACACTAGCACCTCACAAATAGTGTTTAGATACTCACATCTCTCGGGTGTAATAAAGTATATATCACAATAAGGAAATGGAAAACATCTCTCACTACCTGTCATAACAAAATAGATTACCATAGGCTTGGGAAATGATCAAACCTCCACCACTTGGCGTAAACACCTAGGATAAACTATCAAAGAGGTCTTTCTAAGGGTTATAACGTTATGTGTAGGGATATGGAATACACGGTTTTGTTGGATAAAGGCAATATTTATTGGTGGCGAGTTAATCATCTTGGTTAATTACATGTACAATATGGCGTTGCTAAGCCAAGACTCGACTCGACTTAAGCTAATAAATCAAAAATAACAAAAACATAAAACAAACATAAAATGAAAAGGGATGCTAGTCCGTATGTTTTTTTTCTCTTTTCTTTTTTCTATTTTTTTTCTTTTTCTTAATTTTTTTTTCGAATTTTTTTTTTTTTTTTTTTTTTTTGCATACTCTCTTACCATACCATCCAAAATAGTACATCATAGGGAATGTACATTCCCCTTACACTTGAATTTTTACATACTTTACAATAAACTAATCTAATGACTCGAATCAAGATAATCAAAACACTTGGAGTACTTTTAAGATTAACGCACATATGGGGGTAATAAATGATGTTCTTCCCCATTACTTCATAACATAAGTACTTTACCCATGAGTCCCAATCGTCCAAAAACAATATGTACAAGATATGACTCGACTTAGCAACCATGTAATCAATTAGATAATTAACTAAGGGTTTAAACATGTAACAATAATGCACTAAAGATGAGTGCATACAAGGAAGGCTAAGGCGATTTGGTTGCACATTTGAGTGGGTTGTAACAAATTCTTCCTTTAAGTAAGATGCTTAAAGTTAGAAACGAAAATATAGGCTCGGAGGGGTGTACTAGGGGTTTCGTGTACTAAAAATGAGTACAACGCTAAGGTGTGGGAAAAATTAATTGACTTTACTAGCCAAGTAATATGACTTAAATGGTCAAGTAACTATGATACGGGTTTAACACAAGGGTGATCCTAATGCCTCTTATCATGTAGTAAATCCTACTACACGAATGTAGTTTCACTAGTGGTTTCGGGATGCATCACTAACGCAAGTTCTAGAATCTAAATGCTACCGGTACACTCATAAGCACTAATAATGAATACTTTTCCTATCAAATCTAAAGGCGAACCTCACATATTTGGGTGGAAAATTTTTCTTAATGGTACGATTTTGTGCTAGTCATACAACTCCTATCCATGAGACGCTTGTTAAGGCTAAAGTTTCACTCCTAAATGTTGTAAAAAAATTTAAATTTGGCGCTAAAATTGCACTAACAAGTATTTCTCTTAGTTTTATTACACACCTACCATCAAACAAACAAACTCAAGTGCAATAGTATCCTATAAGGTATCATCATTTACCCCTCCTTACATTTAGGATGAATATTGTCCCCAATGTTCAATTAAAGAATGTAAAAGTGAAATAGGTAAAAGAATGAAAACAAATACTCCCTGATTCATTCGGTGTGGATAGTGTGGTAACAAGGTTAGATCTTCCTCCAAGAAAATGAACATTCAAAGCTTCCATTCCAGAAAAATAAATCATCTTCTTGTCATACATAACCTGTTAAACCTGAGAAAACAAACAAGGCAACCTCGCGTAAAATCGGCGGCAATCTATATATACTAACAAGTCCTAGAAAACAATGTAAGATATAATGCTTGTGGAATGAATGTTTGCAGATTTCCTGGAGTTTATAAAACTAAAGAATTAACAAAAACTTTAAGACTCCGTTACAAAAACAAAACTCGTAAAATTTCCAGAATTTTAGACATGACGCCATCAGGAGTTAACTCCTGACGCCGTCAGAAATGACCTGCAGAAATCCTTACGTTAAGTTTCCGGAAAATTTCTGAAAAAACTTATGTCCTACTTCCTGGAAAATCCTGCAATGCATCATTGTAACTCGATACAAGCATTTGACTCTAACAAGTACTAATACACATGCTCATTTAATATTGTGGCGAATCAAGATCAATTTTGTTCTTAGAAACAAATTTGGGGTTTCCCCCTTATTGATGCATAATCTGGCGCGGGCTGGATTTGACGACTCTCCTAGGGC
Source organism: Artemisia argyi (assembly GCA_030686995.1). Classification (NCBI taxonomy): domain Eukaryota; kingdom Viridiplantae; phylum Streptophyta; class Magnoliopsida; order Asterales; family Asteraceae; genus Artemisia; species Artemisia argyi. The sequence goes on along the minus strand of CM060709.1, from coordinate 70,211,097 downwards.
CGTTAGTCGTCTTCTCGAGCTCTGAGTAGACCTGTCAATAAAGAGAACCCGTTAGGAGTGGACCCGAGGCCGTAGCCCCGGGATCCACCTCCGACGGTCAAGTTAGTATCGATGCGATATAACCTACGAGAGTTAGGTTTAGGGTAACCTGTTATGTTGTGTTAAAGAAGAGAATCCCAGCCCTATATTTATAGGGCATGGATTAGGGTTTAGGCATAGAGTGGGCCGCTATCTGCCGGGCCTGACCCATTCCTGGCCCAGTCCGGACCATACGTCCACAAGCCCCCCAAGTTTAGTATGACATAGTGCGTGGCTATGTTATACTAGACTTAAGTTCTGTTCATGGCCGCGTAGGCCCAATCAACCATGACGACATGGCCCATGTGTGCGCAACTTGTGTGCACATGGGACGGACCATACTAGGTAGCCCACATGCGACAGTGCGCACTGAGATTGCGATTGTGATTGTCTCACAATGGTGAAGGTGGATCTCGTATGCTGCATCCTAGGTAAGGGCGTACCTTATGTAACCAGTAGCGATGCAGCATGGTGCGACATAAGACGCACTTCTGTGGCAGAAGTGCGCGCTGTGCGTGAAAAGGATGCGCGCTATGCGCGACAAGGATGCGCGATGTGCGCGCTGTGCGCGAACATTACATTCGTCTTTACAACCGACAGAGGACGTCTCCCATGCGGCAAGATGGTGCGAATATTTAAATCCATCTTTGTACCGGGTTTGCAATACCTCTTACGTACGATCTGCTTCCAAATATGCCTGCGTGACTTGTACGGAAACAGTGGTATTATATACCCTGGTAGCCCCCCAAGTTTGATGGTGCTACTCTTGTAGGAGTATTAAACTTAGTTATTTAAATCATGAAAAACACTTAATGCAAATATTAAAAGTATATTCCGCGAATCGCAACATATAAAATCTAATGAAGTAAAAGATTAAACTTAGCAATATACAGCACATAGCATGTGAAATTAACACATAAGAGAAATAGTAGTGCGAATTACACCTATTGTGAGGTTTTACAAACTATATAAGAGAAGTAGCACGTAGCTAATCTACGAACGCAGTGCGCTCATTGCGATTGATTGATCTTTATCTTTTTTATTAAAATAAAAACAATGGCGCGGATGGATACACCGTGACCGCGACGAATAGTTTCAAGTGCGCGCACAGACGCAGATGGAGGTATCGTGACCGCATAGACTCAAACGTTTGTGGATGATCGTAGATGACTACGGCTTTCGTCCAGTGCGCTCATGGCGATTGACTAGCATCGTGGTGACTGTACGTGACAGTGCGCTCATGGCGCCAATCTGCGAAGATATCCAAACGCACGGCCTAACGCGGGTAGATTTATCGTGACTGCGTTGTTCGCAGCTAAAAGATAAAGTAGTTCCGATCGTGCAGACTTATTGCGTTATAGGTAAAATCGTGTTTACCAAGTTTAAAAGATTTACATAAAATCTTTTGAATATTTAAAAGATAACATATCTTAAAAGATATGCACAAAAAATATGGAGATATCTTACGTCAACAAAAGGAAGCATGCTTTATATTCTATTAGTAGGCAAGATACTAAATAAAAAAACATATTTATTGTTTATCATCCTTTCTATTTTTATGAACTCAAGATACGTCATCAAGAATTATTGTTACAATCTCCTTTGTACGAACTAAACAAAACAAATATATATAAATTTGTTTAGTTGTCAGCCGCAACTTTTGACCAAGGAAAAAATGGGAAACAATTAATACTTTTAAGTATTAACCTTGTGTCAGTGAATAGAAAAAAACAATTTAGGTTTTATTTCTGGGTCGCAATCGCCGCGGGTTTTAAAGTGCAACCCAAAAAAAATACAAAGTTTTAAAGTTACCGTCTTTTGAACCCAATGGTTGCTTTTTGGTGATGTGAGAGCACAAAACTTGTCGTGGTCCCACGAATGGCGCCAACTTGTTGATGCATAATCTGGCGCGGGCTGGATTTGACGACTCTCCTTGGGCCGTTAGTCATCTTCTCGAGCCCTGAGTAGACCAGTCAACAAAGAGAACCCATTAGGAGTGGACCTGAGGCCGTAGCCCCGGGATCCACCTCCGACGGTCAAGTTAGTATCGATGCGATATAACCTACGAGAGTTAGGTTTAGGGTAACCTGTTATGTTGTGTTAAAGAAGAGAATCCCATCCCTATATTTATAGGGCATGGATTAGGGTTTAGGCGTAGAGTGGGCCGCTATCTGCCGGGCCTAATCCATTCCTGGCCCAGTCCGGACCATACGTCCACACCCTTACACTTAGCTTTTGCAAAATACCTTTATATGAGGTTAAGACGAAGTTAAACAACAAAATAAAGCATTTTCACATTTTTATTTTGAAACATGATCTACCAACAATAAAAACAAAGCATGCATACGGAAGCAAATAACAATCAAACAAATAAAAATCACACAAATAAAAACTGAAAAATTAAACAACCATAAAATTAAAATCCTACATGCATAATAACGAAGATAAATAAAAAGTATCCAAGGCCAACAGAGGCCACATCCTAAATTATTACAAGACAAATTTTTTTAGATTCTACAACCATGCATAAATTGTCCAAAGATCACAAATATCATGACAAATCAGTGGGGAGGGGGACCATAGCGGTAATCATATCTAGAAGGGAGGTGCCCGGTGTACCCGTAGGGAGGGTAGTACATCTCGCGTCCAGGGAATGGGTCGATCTGCAACTGAGGCTCAATGTGATCACGGGTCGAAAGATGCTGCATCTGACGGATTGTGTGATCATACATCCAGTCAAATCTCTGGTCAGTGGTGGTCCACCATGCATCCACCTGACCCATCCACGCCCCCTGATGCGCCTGCCAATCTCCCCGACCCATGTGTCGGTAATAGTCCGCAGACCCAACCTCATAATCCCCATAATGCGGCTGCTGGGGTACACCCTCATCATCATCCTCAGCACCCGCCGGTCCTCCCACAACATACCAAGTAAAGGACCCATTCCTCAGCTCCATCACAATACTCATCTCCTTGAGGGACTTGGCCCTCACCACCCTACATGCCCCACAGTTGCTCAGGTACCCCATAATCTCCGGCACAAGGATCCCATATGAACGAGCCAGGCAGATCACAAACATCCCTCCATATATCTTGTCACCATCCCTCTCCACCACACTAGTCTTCAGATAACTCACTACCCAGAATGGGATGTTACAGTATACATCCGTTGAAAACATGGTGTACAAGTAGAAAAGGTCTGAAGCAGTGACATGGTGAGTAGTGCCATGGCGTCCCGACAAACTGTAGGTGATGCATCTGTGGGCTAGCCTGATCATAGGGTCCCTAATGGAGGCCGCCCCAATGGTCGATGTATATGCACCATTCCCAATACTTGGCCAGAACATGGAACACCTCAACTCATTCCTCATTGTCTCCCCATTCATCAACATCTACATAAAACCACCCTGAATAGCCTCTTCCCTAGTATACAAGCCTAATCTCCACCCAAACTCAGTAACCGAGCACGACCTAAGCTCTCCCCCCAGCCTAAAATAAATGGTGGTGCCCCCCATATCTGTCCTAGCCTCAGCCAAATCGAACTGAAAAGTAGCAAAGAACTTCCTCACCAACTCACTATAGACCGTTTCCCTCATCCTAAACAGCCTTTCCCATTGAGGACCCGTAAATGCATCAGTTTGGATCCTCCCAAGGAAATCACCGTCAAGGCCTTGGGACCTCAAAAAGTCCCAATCAATCACTGCCCCTGCATCGATATGGTGATAGAGTAGTTCCGCATACTTGGTTGTAGAAGCGTCATTATCAAACTCACTCCAACTATGAACCAAGTCACCAAAGTTCACACGTTGGGACCTTGATGAACTCCCTCGGTGTTGTCGGGTGCGCTTGCTCATTTTCCTGGAAAAGATGGAATGGAAAGGAAATGGTTAGAATGAGAGTTTTATGAAGTTATGCTGTCAGACCCATCTGACGCCGTCAGGCACTAGAACCTGATGCCGTTAGACCTGGCTGAGATTAAACCATGCAATTACGAGGGAAAAATCAATTTTCAAACTCTAAACCCATGACCCAAACACCCCTTTTTGCAGAAAACATGGGTGGGGGATCAAAAAATCCGTGGTGTGAAAGATTTTTATGTAATTGACTCATGATTCAAATCAACCACAACTACCTAATGCTTAAATCATGATTACAAAACACCTAAGGAAGGGCATTACGAGTTCTAATAATGGATCAATGTTAGGGTTTCGGATGATAGGGGTTTTCAAAATTGGTATGTCCTAAGGATAATTGATGAAGAAAAGTTACTTACCACGTGGAAATCGGTCACGGAAGATATCGGATTTGACCTTGAAGACTCGGAGGTGGAGTAGCACTTGGGTATAGTTTGTGGGGTATGGGTTGAAAGTGATGGAAATGGGGTTAATATTGCTGAGAATGCGAGGTGACGGCATCAAGAGTAAAATCTAACGCCGTCAGATGTCCGTTTTATGAGTACTTAGTGACAATTTCAAATTCAGCCTCTGCACTATTGTAGATAGCTAATAAAAGGTATAAACTATGAGTAGCCATTCCTGTTAGTGAAGTCCACCAGGGTCAAACATTTTGTTACTGTCACGAAGTGAGGTGTGGTCTTGAATAGGGCTGGTCAGAATTCCACTTAGGTCATGATCTTCATATTGGTAAACGGTGGGTACGGGAAAGAGTTGTTCCATAGAGGTTTCTGAAGCTGCAGTGTTTTTGAGGTGCAACCTCTTCACACCGGGTTTAAAACCAAAGGAACGCTTCTTATGCAAATTGGGGAGCGTGACTTGCAAACTCCCAACAAAGATGTTATGAAATTGCAAGTTCTTGTCTTCCTGAGGACGCTCATAGAAGTAAGGGGTAATTGGAGGTGAAGCACTTGGAGAGGGTTTTTCATCATACTCTCCGTCACACACCAAAGGGGTTGGGAGTTCAAAGATTTTTTCGATTTTCCTCGGTGTGGATTTTTCTCTAATCTTCTCCTTAATTCTTGATATGAATTCTTCAGCTAAGTACATAAAAGCATTACAAGTGCTTTCCATGCGAGTTTCTAAGTGCCAAATCTGTTTCTCCTGATTATTCATGAAGGTTATCATTATCCCTTCAAACTCCTCTTGTCGTGAACGTTCAGGAGAATTGTATTTGCTAATTGCACTCACATGTCCATCAGGACTCGTTGCGGTTTTAACTGCAGGCATTTCAACCCTTATCAATTCTTTAACCTGCCTCTCGATATTTTCCAATAATCGTTCTTGGGTAGCGTTTACGTAATCAAGACTTCCTTCTCTTGAAAACATCATATCCTCCCATCCTTCTTCTTCGTATTGTGCTAACCCCTCAAGAACTTCCCAGCATTTATCAATGCTAAGTCTATTTAGTCTACCATTGGCTGCGTAATCTATGGCCCTTCTCATTTGATAATTAACTTTATCGTAAAAGATTTGAATTTGGAGCCATGGTTCTATGCCATGATGAGGGATTTTTTGGAGTAAGTCGTTGTATCGAGTCCATGCTTCATAAAAGGTTTCCTCTTGACGTTGTTGGAACATCAAGATATCATTTCTAAGCTTGGTAGTTCTCCCCGGTGGGAAAATTTAAGCAAGGAAACGAGTGGTGAGATCATCCCAAGAGGTGGTGGATCCCGCGGGTAAACGTTCAAGCCATTGACTAGTTTGATCACGTAGAGAGAATTGGAACAGGCATAATCGGGTCGACTTTCTAGTTGTAATATCAAGGTCTATAGAATCTACGATTTTAAGGAAATCCTTGAGATGTTGATTTGGATCTTCGGAACGAAGTCCATGGAATGCACATCCGTTTTGCACCAACCGAATGGTGTCGGATTGCAAGGGGGACACATTGGTTCCATGAGTGAGCTCAATAGTGTTTCGATAGCCTTGGTGGCTAGGACGAGAATACTCTCCTAAGGTTCGGGGCCTAAGAGGTTGGTTTGTTAGTGGTGGGTTTTGTGGGTGGTTTTGTTGTGGTGGGTTGATGGGTTCAAAGATGTTACCACCTTCCATGATGTCTGATGGTAAAGGTCACGAACAAAGACACGAAGAAATAAGATAGACTAAAGAAAACCTAAAAATAAAAATAAAATCTTACTAGAAAGGAATCTAGCAAGTAGACCTAATAAAAAGAAATCCTAACCTAGACAATAACTATTCCCCGGGCTGCGGTGCCAAAAACTTGATACGTGGGAATCGCACCAAGCTGTACCTCTCGAGGGATCTCGAGAAACTTACAACCCCCACCAGGCAGTGTACCTGATCGTTGTAGTATAGCATAGTGACAAGTACCGGGGGATTGATCGTTCAACTCAGGAATAGTGTCGCTAGGATTAGAAAGTCTCCTAAACTAAGTCTAAAGGTGAAGGATGATTCTTTTTGTATTTTTATATTTTATTAAAGCAAGTAAAATCTCGGTTTTTGGAAGAGTGGGCAGAATTAATTGCTAGTCAACTAATCCAATTAACTAAAAATGCAATCAAAATTAAATAACAGAAATGAAATTGAATCTAATTATACTAATGTGGTGTAACAATAATGGGGAAAGTTGTGTTTACTTAGGTTTCATTACTCCCTAGATATCTTTTACAGGTTGATAGCTTGTTACAATTGTATGGATGACGGGTCATATTCCTTAATACTAGTCGTAGGGCCGTGTACAATATTCCCTAACTCTATAGGATCCTACTTCACTCCTATGTCGAGCCGTTAGAAGCTCCTAACATGGGATCATTAGAATTCTCCTACGCATTAAATACAACCAAATATCGTAGTACACCTCCATTCATGTTTCTTAAGACGTTCAAGCAAGTTACCAATGGAAGTCTGCCATTTTTCTTAAGCCTAACATCGAATACAATCATCCGTAACAACTATAAACAAACAATCAACCCATAATTAACATCTAGGTTTCTCAACATCTAAGCAAACACAAAAGAAATCTAGCCTAGCATATTAAATTGAAGACAAGTGTAAGATATATTCAAGCAACACATAGACATATTGATTGAATTGAAAGAGTACTTATCTCAAATTGACATGAAAGGTTTCAAAGGGTTAAAACCCTTGAAAAAGTTGTGTAAGTCGGCCTAGGGTTTTTCCTCAAAGTTGCACCCTAAAAGTTACACACTAATGAATGAAATTTGGAAAACTATATATAGATTTTACAAGGTGACGTCGTCAAGAAGGAAATTGTGACATCGTTAACTCGCTGCCCATAATGAAATCGGATTGCCTAGATCCACTTTTGACGTCGTCATGTGTAAAATTGTTCTGGGCCGTCACTAATATTTGGACCATGACGGCCTTGGGTGACGCCGTCATCTCCATTGCACAAAACTCTCTGGATCGTCACATGTATAGTCCACATCCAACTCTTGTATTACTCTTGATGCCGTCATTAAGGAGCAAGTGACGCCGTCAGGTGCTGTTCCCAGCAAGGAAAATTAAGACTTTGCCGTTTTCTTCACTTTTATGCTCTAAAAACGTCCAAAATGCTTCCTTTTCCAGATTTCTCTCCAAAAGTACCTAAAATGACAAAAGGAACAATTTAGGGCAATATTTGATCAAATAATCTCGACTTCGGGCTTAAATGACCCCCTAAAAATGGTTCATTTTTCGCCTCATTAGGCGTCAAGTAGTCCATGTGTATTTTTGAAAATCTACAAAACAAAGGTTAGAAAACAACCATATTGTATCCCTTTGCTGAAAATTGAACTGCATAAAAGTTCAGTTAGTATTATGAGTACACGGATCCGACGGATCATTTTCAGAAAGGATCTGCCTAGTATAAAATTAGGGATCCGGCTTACCTGCAACTTGTTAGCAGCAGTAAAGGATAGAAAAAAAGTATGAAATCAAGTAATAATGACACCAATCATGCTCACATAAACAAGAAGCACATAATCATGTAGATTCATTTTAATAAAACAAGAGAAATGATACAAGAATGGTCAAATCTCTAAAAACTAAGAAAATGATCTAACATGAAAAAGTCCTAGTGAATAAAATTATGCCTAAGACTAGAGGATGGAGACCACTTATGCTTGCACTTCAAAGTTTTTAAGGGAAGGTTAGGTTTGGTGACGTCTTCAAGACGTTCAAGTGGGAAATGAAACATAAAACGCATTTCACTGCGTAATTCATGTAGCACGGTTTGAGTATGGTGGCTATGGGAACAAGCGACTTGGTTGGTACGAGCCTAAAATAGAGGGTTCTTTACGTATGTTTGAGGTAGAAGCACCTAGGTGGAAAGGTTGTGGATGTACCACGGGGGTTGGTGGAGAAGTATGTGTGGGAGGAAGTGTGTCATTGTTTGGTTAAGGTGGTTGAGATGGTTGGCATCTTCTCATAACACAAAATGGGCCATTTGAGGGTGGAGGAGAGGAAAGCAAGTTTGATATTGGTGGTTGTATGTTTATGTCAACATCTAGGTGGTGGGATGGTGGTTGAGTTGACACTCTCTCAATAGATGAGAATTTGGGCAATGGTGGTGGATTGAAGGTTCTTGGAGGTAGGTCCTCCAATGAATTCAAGAATGGGTGAGGAGATGTAGGAGGTGTGGTAAAAGAAAGGAGTTGAGGTTGAAGAGGTGAGGCTTGTATGGGTTGAGTTGAGATAGGTGTTGGTTCAAGAGAAGTACGTTGTGGTGAGGTTGTTTTGGTGAAGCAGTGAATACTGCATGTTTTGTACAAAATAGGAGTAAGGTAGTTAAGCCTCACAACAAGACCCCTTATGAGTTATTTCATGGTAGGAAACCTATGATAGATTTCTTTAAACCATTTGGGTGTCTTGTTACTATCTTGAATACCAAGGACCAGCTAGGCAAGTTTGATGAAAAAGCTGATGAAGGATATTTTGTTGGTTACTCTATTAACAGTAGAGCCTTTAGAGTTTACAATAAGAGAACCAAGCACATAGAGGAGAATTTTCACATTAAGTTTAGTGAGAATTCATCTAATGGTGCAGGGAAAGGACCAGAATGGCTTTTTAATATTGATATCCTAACCAAAACTATGAATTATGAGCCAGTAATTGTAGGTTCAGACACTAACAATTTTACAGGTACAAAAGCTAATGATTCTGCAGATACAAATGCTAAAGTGTCCACACATCAAGAAGAGTTTGTTTTGGTTAAAAAGTTGAAGATTGGTCCAACCATTATTCCCATTCAAAAGATTCATAATTCATAAAGGGATGATGTTGTTCATGATGTGCCCAAAGGAGATACTGAAGGTGATGATATACCTTTTGATGCTGAGAAGGTGGATAAGGAAGGACCACAAGTTGTTGAAGAAGTGCAAAATAAAGAATCTCTCCTTAATGATGATAGCAGAATTTTCACTAGTAGCAGAATCTCTGATTCTACAGCTACATCAAAGGATTCTACTACTAGGCCAAATCTTTCAACTGCTGCATCAGAAGATTCTACTGCTATACAAAAAGTTCCTACTTCTTCACCAAAGTTTCTTTCTGTAGATAAACAGGGTAGATCTTTTGTTGATCCAAACTACCCTAATGATCCAAACATGCCTCCTTTGGAAATATTTACTATGATACTAATGATGAGGCTCTTGATGGTAAAATTTTTAGAGCAGAGGCTGATATTAACAACATGGAATTCAATATTCCTGTCAGTCCTACACCTACTACAAGAGTTCATAAGAATCACCCAAAAGATCACATTCTTGGTGATCCATCATCAAGTATTCAGACAAGAAGGATGCCAAAAGAGCAGAAAGATCAAGTTCATCAAGGTTTCTTTGCAAGATCTCTTCATCAAAGAAACAGTCACAAAGATCTTCAAAATTGTTTGTTTGCTTGTTTTCTCTCACAAGTAGAACCCAAGAATGCTCATAAAGTATTACAAGATCCAAGCTGGGTGGAAGCAGTGCAAGATGAGCTTCTACAATTTAGACAACAAGAAGTATGGATTTTGGTTGATTTGCCAAATGGAAAAAGAGCTATTGGAACTAAATGGGTTTTTAGATGCAAACGAGATGAAAGAGGTATTGTCATCAGAAATAAGGCAAGATTAGTTGCACAAGGATACTCACAACAAGAAGGCATTGACTATGATGAAGTATTTACACCTGTGGCAAGGATAGAAGCCATTAGAATGTTCCTGGCTTATGCTTCATATAAATATTTTGTGGTGTATCAAATGGATGTTAAAAGTGCTTTTCTGTATGGGACAATCACTGAAGAAGTATATGTGTCTCAACCACATGGTTTTGAAGATCCTGACTTTCCTGATAAAGTTTACAATGTGAAAAGAGCAATGTATGGTCTACATCAAGCTCTTAGAGCTTGGTATGACACATTGTCAACATACTTGTTGGAATATGGATTTAGTAGGGGAAAGATTGACAAAACTTTGTTTCTCAAAAGGAACAGGGATGATATTCTGTTGGTTCAAATTTATGTTGATGACATCATCTTTGGTTCTACAAACAAAGTTATGTGTATAGAGTTTGAGAAACTTATGAAGGATAAGTTTGTTATGAGTTCTATGGGGGAACTCACCTTCTTCTTAGGCTTGCAGGTTAGACAAAAAGAAGATGGCATATTTATCAGTCAATATAAGTAAGTTAATGATATTTTGAAGAAGTTTGGATTTGAAGATGCAAAGCTTGCTAAGACAACTATGGAGACCAACAAACCATTGCTTAAAGATAAATATGGTAAGGAAGTGGATGTCCATTTGTATAGGTTAATGATTGGTTCATTGATGTATCTTACAGCTTCAAGGCCAGATATTATGTTTGTTGTATGTGCTTGTGCAAGATACCAAGTGAATCCAAAAGAATCACATCTCAATGCAGTAAAAAGGATTTTTAGGTATCTGAGGCATTAACCAAATTTAGGCCTTTGGTATCCTAAGAATTCACCTTTTGATTTGGAAGCATATTCAGATAGTGACTGTGTTGGGGCTAGCTTGGATAGGAAATCCACAATAGGAGGGTGTCAATTTCTTGGAAGCAGGTTGGTGTCATGGCAATGTAAGAAACAAACAGTGGTGGCAAATTCAACAACTAAAGCTGAGTATGTGGCTGCTTCAAGTTGTTGTGATCAAGTGCTTTGGAAGCAAAATCAATTGCTGGATTATGGGTACAATTTTATGAACACCAAAATTCATATTAATAATAACAGCACACTATGCATCATTATAAATACTGTTTTCCATTCTCAAACAAAGCATATTGAGATAAGACATCATTTTATAAGAGATTGCTATGAAAAGAAGTTGATTCAAATTGTTAAAATTCGTACTGACAATAATGTTGTTGATCTACTCACAAAACATTTTGATATGGGGAGGTTTCAATTTTTAATTCCAAGTATTAGGATGATTAATCTTTGAAAAACTTATCTCTTTCTGTTTTTGTAAAGTTTTGTGAAGTATTTGTGCTGTTATTAATTTTAGAAGTTGTTTCTATTGCTGGTTAAGTAAGGTGTTGCTAGTTATACTCATTATGCTGCTCCATTGTTCATGCTACTGCTGAGTAAACTTATGCATAATGATTATTGTGGACTTGTAGGCTTTGTGTTTTTGTGGTGTTGGACTAATATTTTGTAGGATAATGATGATGGTTTTGCTGTTTGCACAAAGTTAATTTAAACAAGAACAAAGGACAGGAAATTTCTTATTTATATTCATGGATGCAAATTACAAAGAAAGTCCTGCCAACACATAAGCTTTATTACATCAACAGACACCTACACAGTTATTCCATGGTCCTTTTCTCTTTACCATTGAAATCAGGCATGGTCTTGTGGATTCCTCTCTCTTTGATTTTATTCCACACATGCTGATTAGCAAGTCCAAGTATTTGCTTGCCTGGTTTTGGAGGTGGGTGAGACAGAGCTGGAGCAGAGCTTGAAGGACCTTGAATCTCAGGTTGTTCCTCCTCAGAATGGTAAGAGCTAAGGTCAATGGAGGATGAAACAGAGACAGATAGTTGTTTGGTATTTAGGGGAGGTGGAAGCTCATTAAAAGCGATTGCATCAAGCTTTTTCTTTTTAGCTTGTTCTTTTGTTCTGCATCCTACTATTGGTGGACAGTAGTTGTTCCACCCAGTGGATTCAGAGGAGGAATCAGATGAAATTTCAACAATTTTTGGGTTTGAACTCATGGTGGATTTGGATGTGTGTTTAGGGTTTTGAATGATTTGTGATGTGGTTGGATCCCCTTCTATTAATGCAAATTAACCCTAAGGAGAGTTAATGATCGGTTGGTGATAGGGAGTTAATTACGGAGACCTTTGACTTTTGACTTCTGATTTTTTTCAAGAAAAGGTCATTCTACTTCTAGGTTAAAGATCCTACGGCTGAGAAAACAGAGATTCTACTGCTGGGTGATACTGCTATTTTCTTAAATATAAGGGCGGTTATGTAACTTCCACCAAAGGGTTTAAAAATCTAATTGGATCCCACAATAGGTTTTACGTCCTGACAATTGAAGTTTTCACAAACCTTAACCCTCTTATCATCATCGCAATCAAAAATCCCCAATTCCCAAACTATAATTAATGGAATCGACACGCAAATGGGCTGAGAGTCTCAACAATTTTGCACTTCTAGATGCATCATTGGTCCCTGAAGGATTCACAGAGATGGTTCATTTCATCAATGCTACTTCTATTAAGTATGCATTAACTGTGAACCCTACTATATCTATTTCTTACATTAAACAGTTTTGGCTTACTACTAAAGTCAAAATAATTAATGGGGAAAAACAAATTAAGGCCTAGGTAGATGGTCAACAAGTGCTTGTCACTGAATCTTCTATAAGAGAAACTCTTCTCTTTGATGATGATTCAGAGACTAAGTGTCTTGTTAACTCTACTATTTTTGATGGTTTAAAAGACTTGGGATATGAAAAGCAAAATGATGGTTTAAAGTTTCAAAAAGGGCTTCTCTGTTCTCACTGGAAGTTTTTAGTGCTTACTCTTTTACATTGTTTGACTCCTAAAACATCTGGGTGGAATGAGTTCAGTACTATCATAGCATCTGCTATGATATGTATGAGCAAAGGAGACCCATTTAATTTTTCAAACATGATTTTAGAAGGTATGGTAAGAGTATCAAAGAGTCTGGAAAACATTTGCTTTATTCTAGATTTATACAACTCTTTATGGAAAACCAAATTACCAAAACAAAAACACACAGAGGAGTATATAAGGCACCCAAGCTTGTGCCAAAACTCTTTACCTATTTACAAAAGGATGGTAAAGGTTTTTCTGGTACAGTTACACCTCTTTTGCCTTATATGGTGCAACTGGTACAACAAACTCAGGGTGAAGGGTCAGGCACACCCATTGATTCCTATCCCACACCCACTTTTGCAGCTTCTTCCTTACAACCTCAAAAGACATATACACGTAGGAAAGACAAAAAGAACACTGAGCTACCTCAGGCTAGTGTTAGGATGGATGTACTAGATGAGGCTGTCCTAGGTGTTGGAGAGGACATGTTGGTAAAGGCTGCCACTAGGGGTGTCATATGGGTCGACCCGACCCGACCCGAACCCGACCCGAATCCGATAAGGCCTTATAGGGTCGGGTTGATTCGGGTCCAATATACCTTATCGGGTTATCGGGTCAACCCGATAACCCGATAGCCTTATAGGGTCGGGTTGCGGGTCTTAATAATTTCGTTATCGGGTTATCGGGTTGACCCGATAACCCGATAAGCTATAATAACACATTAAAAGTTTTATAATTTTTGACCTAAACCCGATAACCCGATAACCCGAACCCGATAGACCCGAACCTGATAGACCCGATAACCCGATAGACCCGAACCCGATAACCCGATTCCTTATCGGATCGGGTTGCGGGTTAATTTTTATTTTCCGAAAACCCGATAGACCCGACCCGATAGAGGCTTATCGGGTCGGGTTGACCCGAATGACACCCCTAGCTGCCACTACTGCTACTAGCTTAGAAGCAGAGCATGACAGTGGTAACATAATTAAGACCCAATCCAAGACAACATCTAATGTGGAAGGTTCTTTTGAACCTAACACAGGTGATGGTAACCCTAGCCAAATGGCAAATACAGGGGGCTCAGATGATCAAACTAGGTTTGATATTGAGTTTATATCCATTGATTCACCTCTCGGGTCAGGTAACATAGACCGAAGTGATGAGGATAGACATGAAACAGAGGAATTGATGGATGACCATGTACAAAATGACAATACCAGTGATTCACCTCTCGGACCAGGTTACACAGGTCAAAGTGATGAGGCTAGTATGCAACTTATAAACAAATTGATGACAAAATGTACCACTTTGGAAACCAAATGTCAAACTTTGGAGACTAAAGTTATTGATCTTCAAACTCTATCAATTGCACAAGCCAAGGAGATTACAATGTTGCACAAGCAGGTGAAAGCTTTGACAGATAAAAAGAAATCAAGATCTTCAATCTTCAAAAGATTAAAGAAAGTGGGAACCACTCAGGTTGTTAGTTCTCCTAAAGATTCTACTCATTTGGAAGAGGATGCTTCCAAACAGGGGAGGAATAATATAAAGGTTTCAGGGGAAGCTAAAGACTTAAATAATGATGCTGCTGAGGGTTTAGATGGTTTGGAGACTAGTATAGGTTCAGGGGAGGATTTGGAAATGGATACTGTTGGAGCAGGTTATTGAGTCTCAAGAGCAGATTGTGGATAAACTAAAAAATTTGAAACCTGAACAACTTGTAAAGCCTTCCGAGTTAATGAGTGGGGCATTAAGGAGCTTGAGTGATTCTGTTGCTGAAGTTGCTTTGGATTCTACTGCTCAAGAAGTTCATCCTGCTGCTAGTGAAAATAATCATTTTGCAAGTGAAAAAGACAATTCTACTACTGCACAGGGTTCTGCTGCTGGTTCAAAGATTTTAGATGATGATGTCTCAATGGCAGAGGCAATGATGATGCTAAGTAAGAAAGCATCAGCAGCACAACCTAAACAACAACCACCACCTCAACCACAACCAACAACACCACCAACATCTCAATCAAAACAACTCCCAAAAACATCAATTCCAAAACTACCTGTTAAAGGTATTGTGATAAGAGAACCTACTCTTCCTATTTCTTCAAGTAATTACAAAGGAAAAGGCAAGATGGTTGAAGAACCTGAGCTTGATTCAGATGATGAAGAAGTAGATCTCACACAGATTCCTTTTCAATATTGGCCTAAAGAGAAGTAGTTAGAATTTGATGGTGCTATTGCTAAGAAGTTACAAGAAGATGAATACTTAGTTGAACAACAACTTCTTGAGCAAGAAAGACTAAAGGCTGAAAAGGAAGCTGCTGCTAAGAAGGAGTATGATGATTAGGAAGCTGAGAGGATTAGGATTGATATTGATATTGAGCTTTCTAAACTGGTTAAGATTGAAGAACAAGAAGTGCCAAAATTTAATGTTGGTGCTTGGGTGAGAGAGTTCACAAATAAGAAAAAGAAATAGTACTTGGCTGAAAGAAAAAGAAAAAATAATTCTCATGGGTCCAACTCCATTGCAAAGAAGAAAGGAGCATGAGAGGTATCTGAAGAATGTCAAAGGATACAAGCTTGTGAAACTCAAAAATTATTCTGATGTAGATATCTTAAAGATGTATCAAAAGGTAATGAAAGAAACTGGATCTTTCATTGCTATTGGGTCAAAAGAAGATGAAGAAATAATTGCAGAGATGAATAAGAAGAGAAAGAGTCCTGAGAAGGTAATACAGGCTGAGAAAGTATTAGAGGCTGAAAAGACTGAAGAGCCTAAGAAAATTGAAGCAGATAAGGAGAAAACTACTTCTACTCAAGGTACAAAGAGGCCAAGACACAAACAAAAGATAGGTAGGAAGAAAAGAAAAGGAGAAATTTCAAGTAGTGCAGAATCTGAGAAAGAAAAAGAGGAGAAGATTGGTGAGTTTGAATATGAGGATGATCAAATTCCTGTTGAGCATCTAAAGAAGCAAAAAGAGGTTCTCACCATGGTTGTTAAGATGAATGAACCTAAAATATCTGATGATGAACGAATAGGAATCAAACATCCAATTATCCATATTTCTTCAGGGTATAAAAGTGATATTGGAACATTTTTTGATGTCAAAAGGACTGATGGTAAGAACTACAGGTTTCTCATATTTCAACAGATGTTATTTTATTTTGATAGAGAGGATGTTTGTATGTTCTGGAGAGTGTTTAAGGAGAAGTTTGGTGCTACAAAGTTTAAATTTTCAACAGAAGATGATCCTCAAGCTATGGCTGACTTTGTTATGTGGAAGTCTCTGAAATTGATGTTTGATCCTTCTATGGAGGATTCAGAATGGAGAGAGATTAAAAGTTGCAAAGTTAGAAGATGGATGCTTTTTCAAAGTTCTAGAGTTCATATTTTGGAACTTGGGACACACACTTTGTATATGCTAACATAAAAGGATTATCCATTAGCTTTTTCTTTGGAGATTGTTCATCAGATGGTGAAAGGTAACAAACTTCTTCATTGGAAAAGCCCTATGGCTATGATGATCAAGCTTTTAATTTATTCCAAAAATATGAGAAGCTTTTGAGGAAGCAGTGTGTTTGGAAGCATCCTCCTGGTGTATGTTTGTGCTTAGAAGAAACTTGATGATTTGGAAGCAAATATCAAGTTTAGGGGAGGATTGTTGGGTTTTGAGATTTAGCTGCTCAGAATTTGTCTAAGTGTTATACTACTGCTGGACTAGTGGATTCTGCTGCTAGTGTTAACATTCTGTTGCTAGACGATTCTACTGCTGAAGAGATGAAGATTCTGTTGCTAAGTATATTGATCCTACTGCTTAAGAGATAATATTATGTACGCGTTTTGTAATTATAGAAAAGATATTATCTTGTGTAAAAAGCTATTGTAAACCGTGTAGGACTCCTTAGTCTATAAAAGGATGTTCCTAGGGTTAGAGTTATGTATGTATCATTGTTAGAGTCGATTCACTTCAAGGTTGTAAACCCTAACATTGTTGAGTGCTCGTATATTATTAATATATTGAAGTGTTGATTGTTTACATCGTTCTTCTTAAGTTAAACATTAATATTCCGCGTTATTGTTTAAGTTACATCAAAATCTAAGTCAACTTCTATTAGATCATTTGCTCAACTGGGATCAACATGGATTATACACATGTTTTATATTATGAATTTCTGTTAATATTGATGTTTTTCAATATATATTAACTTGAATAGAAAGAAATTAAAAAGTCGATGAAAATTTGGAGGTCGAAGAAGTGAGTCAAAATGACTATAATGCCTTTATGTGACTTGCACATGAGTTGAGTTAACGGTCAGTTTTAATGCCCGTTAAATGCAAGGACTATGGGTGTTATTTTTTGCAAAAATAAAGACCAAAAGTATAACTTTAAACTCTTAAGGACCATAGATGAAATTTTCACCAAACCACAAAGACCATATATGTAATTTAATCTTTTTGAATGAATATATGAAATTTAATTAATTAATGTTTTTCCTGGACTTTGTAAAAGTAATTTTAAATAAAGGTAATATAGTATAGCTTTTATAATAAAACAAAACCCCAAGTGTGGACTTTTACATTTCAAAAAAATCAAATCATTTCTTATTAAGTAATAACTTAATTATTAGTTTATTTTCATTTAAATGTTGTTAGTAGGAAACCTTAAATATTTCTTAATTTTACATAAGATCTTATAATTTCATTTTTATATAAGAGGAAAAAATTGAAAAACAAACATGTACTAAATGGTTCGTTTTTAATAGTTAAGGACTAGATTGAAAATTTTGAAGAAAAAAACCGGACCACAAAAACTCACACCTTAATTCCTAAGGGCTTGTTTGTTTAAAATTTGTATTAAGTCATGTTTAATTAAGAGATAACTTAATGCAGACAACCATTACTTAATATTTTTAGTCATATTTTTATATTAAGTCACAAACAAACAGTTTTTATATGACTTAATAAATTCAGTTTTTTTAATATTAAGTCAATTAAGTCGAATTCAAAACAACACATAAATCAACAACACCACATATTATGTCCATCAATGAAATCAGTTTTAGGATGAAGGTAAATTTGATTTTAGATCTTCTTCTTCGATTCATAGTTATTTTGATCACTGCCATTTGATTTCCTT
Source organism: Artemisia argyi (assembly GCA_030686995.1). Lineage (NCBI taxonomy): Eukaryota > Viridiplantae > Streptophyta > Magnoliopsida > Asterales > Asteraceae > Artemisia > Artemisia argyi. The sequence continues at coordinate 70,192,902 of CM060709.1, read as the reverse complement.
TTAATAATATATATAAAAGATTTGATTTTCATTGAATCCACTATAACAAAATATTAAAATTCAATAACTATCAATTACTATCAAAGTTTAATCAAAACACTCTTTGATACATCAGGTTCAATTTTTTATAAGTAATTATAGTTTGCTATATAAAAGATTCATTGTTACAATGATGGGATTTAAGTAGCAAGAGCAAAAATAATCTTACATGAAAAGTGGTGTATGTTTTACTTACATATACATAAGATTCCATAATAAAATAAGCCATGGGTAGGTGCATTCGGGTTCATCATAGCTATATCAATAGTTTTTTTAGGGTTGATAGTAGTAGTCGCATTAATGATGAGTAAATGTTAAATGAATTCAACCCGATTAACAGGCACTTTTGGGGTCAAATGCACCCACATTTTGAACTGAGTAATCTTTCATTAAGTTAAGTCTCTTACATGGATTTCTTTGTGTTTAATTGGTAAATGGTATAAGCATGTTGCATTATTATGTGATATTAAAGATAAACAAATCTTAGCTCTGGGGTTGTAAAAACCAGCCATGTCATTATGGTGTTCTTTTGTAACCTATACGAAGTTGTTTTTTGATGTAGTATAAAGAGTTTGATATATATGTTATCATGTCCTTGACAGTTCATGATTTATTTTAAAGGTTACATTGCTATTAGCGTGCTTTTCTCGAAGTAATTTTAAAGATTACAAAACGGGTGAAGACACAAGTTTCAGATTTCTCTGGTTTTTCCATACTCTTGGACTAGAATGTAATTTTTTTTATAAAACTGCAGAAATCCTTATACAAAACGAATTTATATATTGTAATACAATTCGTAAAAGCCCACAACAAAACTTAAACCTTATATATAATCAATTTAATGGCCAGTTTGTTTATTCGACATATAATTCATCAGAAGAACTCTCTGCAGTTAACAACACTTTGCATGTATTAAGCTTTACCATTCGCGTTTTGCACAGGTGAGTTTCCTGCAATTTGCTTAGGATTGCTTATTGAAACTATATATTATTGAATGTTTGATTTTCCTTGATTTGCATTACTGTCAACATCCGTATATAAGGATTACAAGAGATAATTCTAGATACTAAACATGGGTTAGGCCTAAATAAATACAAATGGGCCTTAATACAATCACTAACTAGTAATACATAAAATGTCTCTAATACGCCCCCGAAGTTGGTGTGGGAGGAGGCCGGACGCTCAAACTAGATCTGAATTCTTCAAAAAAGGTGGAAGGAAGTCCCTTGGTAAAAATATCGGCATACTGATAACGAGAAGGGACATGTAGAACGCAAACTTGTCCAGCGGTAACCATGTCACGAACAAAGTGTATGTCTATCTCAATGTGTTTAGTGCGTTGATGTTGAACCGGGTTAGCTGACAGATATATGGCACTAACTTTATCACAGTAGAGCAGAGTAGCAAACGACTGCGGAGAATGAAGCTCACGGAGCAAGTTACGAAGCCATGCGGTCTCAGCCACAACGTTAGCAACACCCCGATATTCAACTTCGGCACTTGAACGGGAGAGGGTGTGTTGACGTTTAGATGACCAAGACAGTAGATTATCACCCATAAAAACACAATAACCGGAGGTAGACCGACGTGTGGAGGGGCAACCTGCCCAATCAGCATCTGTATAACCAATAAGAGAGGTAGTAGATGAGGAGTATAAATGAAGACCATGATCCAAAGTCCCCTGAATGTATCGCATGATACGTTTAAGTGCAGCAAAATGAGGATCCCGTGGATCGTGCATGTAGAGGCAAATTTGTTGTACTGCATAAGAGATGTCTGGTCGTGTAAACGTGAGATACTGAAGGCCACCAGCAAGACATTGATACAATGTAGGATCCTGTACTGGTACCCCTTCTGGACCCAGTTTGGACTCAGTATCAACTGGAGTCCGTAAGGGTTACAATTAGCCATGTAAGCACGCTCAAGAAGTTGGAGCGCGTACTTCTTCTGTGATAAGAATAATCCTGTAGAATGACGAGTAGCAGAAATACCATGAAAATAATTAAGTGCTCCAAGATCAGTCATATCAAACTCATTATGTAAAGAACCAATAATCTGCTGAAGAAGAGCTATAGGGGAGGCAGTAAGAATGATTTCATCCACATAGATAAGTAAATAAGCAACCTCAGATCATTGTCGAAAAATAAATAGTGAAGAGTCACATCGGCTATGGTAAAACCCAACCCTGGTGGCATAACCTGCAAAACGATGAAACCAAGCACGGGGTGCTTGTTTCAGTCCATATAGAGACCTCTGAAAAAGACAAACATGGTGAGGGTATCTGGGGTCAACAAATCCTAGTGGCTGATGCATATATACAATCTCAGTCAAGTCACCATTAAGAAAAGCATTTTTAACGTCAAGCTGATGAATAGGCCAGTTGCGAGAGACAACAAGGCTAAGAACAGTGCGAATGGTTGCCAGTTTGACAACTGGACTAAACGTCTCGTCACAATCGATACCAAGTTGTTGACTACTGCCATTAGCAACCAACCGAGCCTTATGTCGGCTCAAAGTCCCATCAGCATGAAACTTATGCTTGAATAACCACATACAACGAATCAAATTAACATCTGAGGGCCTCAGTACAAGAACCCAAGTACCATTTTTAACTAATGCATTATACTCATCATACATAGCATTACGCTAGTGAGGGACTTTTAAAGCAAGAAAAGGGGATTTAGGTATGGGAGAGATGGAAGAGGTATGTAGGGATAAACGATCGATGGGTTTGACAATGCCCGATTGAGACCTAGTGGTCATGCGGTGAGTTCGAGGATGTTCATGGGCGGGTTGTTGTGAAGCAGTTGAAGTTGTGTGGGGAGTTGGGTTAGTGGGGGGTGTTGGGAGGGGGATGGGTCTTGAAGGTGTTGAGGTGTCGACGCTGGGCTTGAGGAGGATTGAGTGGTGGATTGAGATGGAGGTGATACGGGAGTATTTATGATGTGGTTGAGGATGGGGTTTGGTGTGGGTTCTAAAAATGTGTACGAAGGAGGGGTATTGGGAGTCGATGATTTGTAGGTATGATTAGAAAGTCAAGTTTTAAGGCTAAAAGCCCGTTATGGCTTTCCTATTGCAGCATCTATTATAGGTTAGGTTATTGGGTCTAGGGATGAACGTTATCGCCCGAAAGTTATTGTTGTTGCCTGCCAGACCTTTTATAGGGTGGGTGTCACGGGTGGACATTGTGGTAAACCGGTTGAGTGGGAATCTACCAGTATGCAGGAATATCTAGACATAATCATCTTTTGAATTCCAAACTCAACCATAACTTGGCTTTCTTTTATTATGTCATGGATGTTCCCCATTGAGATTTTAGCTATGTGTTACCTTTGTTGCTCACAGGACAACACTGCACTTGCACTGTGTCATATGATTCATGAATCGTGATCTTGATTGTTACTAAATCGTTATAAATGAAGCCAAATAACCAACATTCACCTTGACAATTAGAGTTATACGGTTATACCATTAACCTATCTTAATAAAAATACACAACATTTAAAAAATATGTAGGTAACAATTATGTAAAAACACGTGTTTGCATTCATATTATAACTAAAATGCGTTGAACATAACTCAAACATACAAAATAAAAAAATAAAAATGAACGTGCTTATGTTGGAGATTTATTTTTAAAAATCAAAAGTTGATAAATCTATAAACATTTTATATTAGTGTTATTTAATGTCTACATTAACATTTAAAATGTTATAATAGTTGAACATACAATCCAACCATTAATATTCCAACATAAAATTAAACTACGAGTTTAAATATATATATATATATATATATATATATATATATATATATATATATATATATATATATATATATATATATATATATATATATACTAGCTTCATAACCCGCCCGATGGGCGGGTTCGCTTCATAATAATATAGATAATATTAAGAGGAAGAAAATAAATAGATAAGCGAAAAAACAAAAAAAAATAATAATTTGTTTAAATAACTTGTCGGTTGTTTACAAAACAAAGAATGTGTTGTATGTACAAAACAATAATGCTTATACAAATCCGACATAAGACTTCTTTATAAACGACATTTGTAGTTGACTTGCAATAGTTGTTGTCTTTATCTAAACATAGAACCTTCAATCATCGCATGCAATAGTTGTTGTCTTTATCTAAACATAGAACCTTCAATCATCGCTTGCTCTGGACTCTTGACATAGCGACATATAGTTGACCATGTGAGAATACTCGCTTTGGTAAAAACAAACCAACCTGTGACAATGGCTAAAGACCATGGGAGCCAAAAAGTCCATCATAACGCAATACTAAAGCAACTGCTGCAAATTCTCTTAAGAAAAAGTGAAAACACATAACCTTGTGCTTTTACATTGCAGCTCAGTGTGCGGAAGCAACACAAGTTTCTGTTAAGTTTTTGTAAAGGTATATGAAGGCACTAAAGATGGTTTACAATATGAAACTAAACTTTTGACACTACACGCCAAAGATAATAATGCAATTTCTATGGAACTTGGGAGCCAAAAATACAGTCATGAAATCTGTTAGGAAGTAGGAGGATAATTTAACTAGGGAAGTAAAACGAACTTTATGCCACATGACTATTTCCTAATGGTAAAATTATTCCCAAATTCGATATCTCGTTTATCTTAACTTCGCACATGCCAAAGATTGTGTTTGGCTAATGATAGCTCATCTATCAATACTTTGCATCAGAGTGTACCTAAAGTTACATAGATATACAGATTGATAACTCTATTGTCCTAGCTCTAGCATTTGGATGTAGTAAACCATCTTTGTAGATGTAATATTTGTTACCTTTAAAACATCCAACTATCAATATGCTTGCATATGGCAAGACTAAGCAAATAAGCAATACACAAAAGAATAAAGTCAGCAATAAATAAACGACCAATAATATATTAGATCAGTATCCATTTTACCAATCATACTCAATTCCATACATAAAACCATATCAATACCTGCAAATGAGATACCTAAAATAGCCGGTGAAGCTCATCGAACTCTGGACCACGAGGGCTACAATTCTTCGCGTCCTTGGCGTAAAACAATATGGGAATGTATTGTAAGATAAATGCGTATGTTTTACCTGCATGTGAACCTCCATTTATCACATTAAATGCAGGAACATGTAGCACCAAGGTCTTGTTTCAAACAAAGTTTGCAATGTGCTACATGTTAAGACAACGAACTTAGCAATCAAGTCTGACATATTCAAATCAGTTACACATTGCCATTTGAAGAGAGCTCGGCGAGTACCTGGTAAAGAGGAATTTTTAAACTCATGCTCCTACCTTGTACACAGCAAGAGACACTAACAGTATAGCATTTGCACCAGGCTGGTAGACATGAATAATATAGGTAAGCAAATGATCATAAAAATATGCAACTTTTATCTACTTGATAACTGAATGCTAAATGAGGTGGTGTGTCATTATCTTCTGTTTGCACCAGCCCCATATTTACAGTTCCGTCAAGCTATTGACCATGAACTTGTCAATTTTGGTCTGTTCGGTTGGATCCTGTAGGCACAAGTGACGCAGAATGACATTGCTAAATGTTGAACATTAAAAGTTAGAATGCACAAAAAGAAATTTAGAATGCAACTTTAAAAAAATTAAAAATAAATACAAAAATATTAGAATGCAAAAAAAATAAAAATAAAATAAAATCTACCCCTTGATGTTAGTTTAAATCTTTTACTGCACTATGTTGCCTAACTAAAGAGAGATTCAAAAAACAGCCTAAAAATATTAAAGAAAATAACAAAATAAACATGGGTAAGTTTATAGATCAAGAGGTTACCAAATAAAGAATTGGTCTTCACGTTTTTTTGATATGCTATATGTGGTAGTGCAGTTGCGCTCCACTGGTCCGTGATGGTGCGTTAATATTAATCTGAAAACACTTCTCTTGTTAATCCAATATAAATTAAATTAGATCAGGGCAAATACCACATAACTCATAAAATTGTTTGCATACTATATCATAGTAAAGGACATTTGCTCGTGCTTAACATCATAGTTTCTTTTTCTTTTGGTTTTTGGCTTTCATTGCACCTTTACACTAATGTCTGGTATCCACTTCAATTCGGCTAATAAAAATATCCCGTGCATCAATGTCGAAATCTAAATGATATGATGGGAACTAAAGAATAAGTTTGTTTCAATCACAAGTTTAGAAATTCTTTAATGGGTAACAAGTTTTGTTTTAATAGCTGCCAACGAACAGACATTTAGACATTTAGACATTTAGATCAGTTGAAGCTTGTGATATTATTACACCATATTTAATCTTTAATGGGTAACAGGTTTTGTTTTAATGGGTAACAGGTTTTGTTTAATACGGCGCAATGAAGGTTGTGGTTTGATTTTTTAGGTTATGGATGCTTGTAAAAACCTTTAAGCATGCCAAAGATAAAGATAGAATACACAAAATGTTAAATTTGAGATCGTCATAATCAGTCAAAAAATCACCCCATCCCGATTTTCAAATACGCAAAAAATATTGTTAGAAATATACCTATTTTCACAATAATCGGCTAACCTACTGTCGCGCCTGATAGTGCTTCTCATGACTATTAGTTGTCGGTAGGTTGTCGCAGATCCAAAAGAACCTATTCAACATCACATGTTAATTATATAAGGATTCATTTGAGCTTTTTTATTTCAATACAAACAATCAATTCTGACATTCAAATTCCAACTATATGATCAAAACATACCCATTATTAGAGCACAACCAGACAGTTTGAGAGTACGTAGAGTGGGACACCCGTTAGCTAAACTCATACCATTAGCATCACTAACTCCCTTACGCAAAGCAAGATTCATTGACTCAAGATGACTGCAAGTTAAATTTAATAGCCTACAAACAACCCTAGAACTTAAATATTATGAATCACACATTTCAAGATAAATGCGGCTCATGTGTAATAATATCATTGCGACCTTTGTCGAAAGCCTCTTTGACATATCCGCAAAGGTTCAAAGTCTTCAATTTTCTACAATAACCACTAAGATACTTGAGGGGACTCATTGATTCACCATGGAAAAGCTTCACTTTATGTCCACACTATCATGTATATTACTGTATATTCGTATCGTGCCATAAAGTCACACTATTAGTGAGTATCTTTAAACATAGAAAACTTGAATCATAAAGCGGAAAGATAAATCAGAAACAAAGCGATTACCTTAAATTCTTCCTTTTCAGAATCACAATTGATGGAAAGAAATTTTGCTAATTCGTCTCTGTCAATACTCTCGTCTACCTCGTCTGCTGCAACTATTATCTCGTAGGACATAGTTCTTTTAGAAGAAAAGAAAATGAACTGAATATATGTATAGATACGTTTAGCTTATTTACCTCTTTATAATGGTTTAATTTATCTTCCATTTCCTGGGATAGGAGTCCCTCCAATATCTGGGCAGCAGCCGAGTGTATTTTGGATATTCCGTCTGCCAAGAATTAGATATGATAAAAGACATTAAATCAATGGAGCAAATGAAAGCAGATATGGAGTACCAGGTTAAACACAAACTGTGTACCTTGAGTGTGGTGGATATTTTTTTCCATTTTGCACGTTCTTCGTCTGTACCTTGTTTGAGGTTTGCAAGAACCTTTATCTTGGTGCCGTGGACCTGATTAACCACAAACACAAAAGTGTTAGTATGGAACAAATAACAGATATTCAATTGTGAGGCATGGATGGTCCATCAATGCTTAATCAATAATCGTAAAAAACAAATAAAATTAAAAAAACCATCTTTGCATAGCGTATAACCATCGATAAAGAACTAATGTTTCATTTAGACATTTCATCAAACACTGACTTTGCATCAGTTACATAATTTTAGCTATACCAGATAATAGGCCGCATTGTCAATTTGAATCTCCAATTCAAACACCTACTTTCAAAAGCACACAATAGATCATTAGTAATTCATAAAATTTAAATTATTACCTTTGATTATATAACAACCGGTGAGCGCTTGTCCAAACACTATATGTTTCCTATATATCTGCAATCATAACAAAGAAACATGATTACTCGAAGAAACATGACTAAAAAACACATTATATAACAAACAGAAAAGTCATAATCAATCTCCTAAAGACCTTACTTTTAGTGAATTGAAAACAATGACTTGGTAATCAAAACCCTAAATGGAAGACTTGATTTAAGGTTTAGGTTTCAATGGATGAAATGAGGGATTTGAAAGATTTAGGGTTTTGAATTTGATTATTGTCGTATGTTTTTTTTGTGTGAATGATTGAGGTCTTGAGGAAGGTTAATTTCAATCAGACGTTTCATTGTGAGATAATGTAGGATCTTGAATTTGAATTACGTTTTTTTAGCTAAGAAACTTTCCGCCTTTACTATCAAATTAAAGCATGTCATATTTGTTTTGAATGTGTCTAACACAAAAACCCACTTGCTCCACTGGTTGAGAGTATGTTGATGAGATGAAAGACCCGGGTTCGAATCCCATTGATGTCTAATTTTTTAAACTAATTTCGTGATAGAGTCAAATTGCCTACGCGGATGATACTGCCTAGGTGGATGATGACTCGTATTATCCAGTCATCACTTCGTGCCAAGTGGCATTTAATTGTCATGGTACAGCTTTCAAAGCATCAAGTACAACTCAAAACTTGTCTCATATATATATCAATGCAAAAACAGAATATACGGTAACTTAACTTTGTTTATAAAATTTTGTGATTAAAGTTTTTTTTTTTTAAAATATAGATGAACCCTTACTACGTTCATCAAAAATAATTATAAACCAAAATTAAAAACCATAGCTAAAACAAAAAAACAAAAATTAAACTATTTGTTTTTAATTGATAAAAATACATTATTAAAAAATTTAGAAAAAACTCCGTGCATGGGCATTATAACTAGTTTGATAAAACAACCTTATCTACTTTTATAAACGGATAACTAAACTGAGACAACCCAAAAGAAAATGTGGACTATTAAATTTGAGATGGAATGACTAAATCACTAGTCCCTTGTGTTTATTAACGGTTTTTTTCTTAGTATATCATGTTTATTAGTAACTTTTTTTTCTAACTCCATTGTGTTTTTAACTTATTTTTCTTACAACTCAAACCGAATTTGTTTTTTTTTTTTTAGATTATTAGTCCTTAAAAGGTTAATACAGTCTAAATGTAATACTTTATTTATTTGAATTATGTAATGCTTTCATTTTTGAAGCGTTGTTTTATATTAAAGTAGAAATGACCAATTGCGGAGGCATCTAACTTGCCTTGACTAACATTTGTTAGTCAAAGGACCACAATGGAGACATTAGGAAAGAATGGTGAATTTATTTTAAAATTGAGACTCAACGTGTTGTTTTTATATAACCTTAAGGACGAATGGTGGAATTTACTCTTGATCTACACCAAAGCTTGGTGGTTATTATCAAAAGGAATTTTAATGTCAAAACATGTTTTAAGAAATTTTAATAGGAGAATGGAAATAACTGCTTTTGCAACTTAAAATCACAAAATATACTTGTGATATCAATTAATGACATACTTAAAACACCAATGAACGACATAAATTGATTTTCTGGCAGTCTAGTTTATATGATTGGTATCCTGATAAAAACGAGCTCTTATATACGTTTGAAAATACTCTTTACAAAGATGTTACTTCGATACATTTACATGAGCTGTAAAAAGTACTTAAACTATTTGCTTTGATCTGAAATCGTATTACAAACCAGATAGTACAGAGCATATGGGTACGGAAGCTGGTCTAATTAAGATATCAAAGAATTGTTGAGAAGGAAAATCAGAGATCAAAACTGCACATACTGAAATGATTCAAGATCATCTAGTACCGCCAGAAAACAAACCATTAAAGAAAAAGTATGTGACAATCTATCTTGCTTTCTCAAATTCTGCTTACAATGCTCAAGTTCCAGCCTTTCTACGTCCAACACGAGCCACAAACCCGGCCTTGATTTGAGCAACGGACCGCCCGGAGCCACACTACAAGTACAAAACACAAAATAATTTTGTTAAGAATGCTGCACCAACCAGAAAACATGTAAAGTAGAAAGCAGTATCATTCGCTAAATGGGTCGGTTTGTCAAAATGGGTAAACTGAAGACATATCGTTCTAACAGACACGAGTCAAACAGATTGATAGTCACCCAAAGTGTTCAAAATGCGTAAAAACAGACACCAAACATCAAACGATACACAACAAAATTTATAATAAAGAATATCAGCTTATTTAACTATTATGTGGTAAACATAAGTACTATAGAGCCTCAGAAATCTCAAGGTTTTCTCTTCATTGTTCATATAATCAGACAATGTAGGCAAAACTTTTAGTCATCATAGGCCATAATAATCTGTAGCTCTCTTGCTAGAATACAAACAAAATCTAAACAGAAATCGAACATAATCCAAAGAAATAACAAAAAGGCCTCAGAAATTTTCAGTTTCCTCTTCAAAGTTAAACATCAGAGTTTGAGGCAAAACTTTTATTCATCATAGGCCATTGTGATTGGATTATACAGTATAGTACATTTATGTATTTTTTTTTTTAAATGGACACATGCATACTCGAAAATGCCTCAGAAATGTCTAGTTTTCCTCTTCATAGCTAACGATCAGAATTGGAGGACAAATTTTAAGCATCATAGGCAATTACGAATAGATTTTACAGTATAGTACATTTATTTATTCTAAAAAAAAAAACTTGGATCGGTACAAATTTGAAAATGCCTCAGAAATCTCTAGTTTCCTCTTCAAAGTTATACATCAGAGTTTGAGGCAAAACTTTTAATCATCATAGGCAATTTGTATACAATATAGTACATTTATTTATGTATTATTAACAAAACTTGGACATGTAAAGATTCAAAAATGCCTCAGAAATGTCTAGTTTCTTCTTCATAGCTAACGATCAGAATTGGAGGACAAATTTTGATCATCATAGGCAATTACAATTTACAAATATATTTATATAGTCCATTTATTTAAACTGAATAATTCTTGGAAATATAGATATTTGGATGATGCCTCATAAATCTCCAGTTTCCTCTTCATGTTTAACAAATTTAACAATCAGAATTGGAGGGCAAAACTTTTAAACGTCACAAGTCATTACGATTAGATTATACAGCATAGTACATTTATGTATTCTATAAAAAAATAAATAAATAAATAAATAAAATAAAAAATGCAAATGTATTTATTAAAAAATGCCTCAGAAATCTCTAGTTTTCTCTTCATTGTAAGAGATCAGACAATGTAGACAAAACGTTTAATCGTCACAGGCGTAAACTTATAGATAAGGTATAGGGCGTGTACATGTGTTTGCATGTATGTGACCAAATCTGTATTCAATATGGCCTCAGAAGTCTATAGCTTTATCTTCATATATACAATCAGACAATGTAGGCAAAACTTTTTATTCATCATAAGCCGTTGCTACTAGATTATATTGGAGGTCAAATGTAGCAATATTAATAAAAGCTTAAGAAGTCGTTTTCACTTCAATTTAAACTATTATACAGTGTAAGCAAAACTTCAGAAGTCTAGCTTTATCTTCATATATACAATCAGACAATTTAGGCAAAACGTTTTATTCATCATAGGCCGTTGCTACTAGATCATATTGGAGGTCAAATGTAGCAATATTAATAAAAGCCTAAGAAGTCGTTTTCACTTCAATTTAAACTATTAGACAGTGTAAGCAAAACTTCTATTTATCACAAGCGATTGCTTAGATATATGTGCATCTTTACTGTCTACGTATTTCTATGTGTATATATAGAAAATCTTTGTTTATATTATATTTAAACAGGCCTCAGAAGTGTATAGTTCTCTTCACTGAAACATCAGACAATGTAGGCAAAATTGTTATTCATCACAGGCCACTAGTTACCCCTAGATTGTTACTAAGAGTCCAACTCTCAGGTGACAAAGAAATAGGGGATTCAAACAAAAAAATACTAACAGCGGTATCTATGCTTTATACTTTATATAAAGAGTAAATTACTTAAATAAACCTTTTATACAACTACTTTACGGATATAAACCTCGCACACAAAATTATCGAAAATGAACTTTTTAGATATTATCCGTTAGATCAATTATTAGATTAGTTTCTAACCGTACACATGTATAAAAATGTATAAAATGAATGCTGGGCGAAAGATGGGCGAGGCCTATCAACATACATGTGTTGGGCGAGGCCTAGGCGATTGCTGGGCGAGGTGAGGGTTTAGGGCGAGGCCTAGGCGAGGTGAGGGGCGAGTCAAAATTGTCTTGGGCGAGGATTTGGGCGAGATGGGTTAATTCATGGAGTTGAATAGTCTTGGGCGAGGTCCATGCAAGTATTTTGGGCGAGGTACATGTGAGCCGAGAGGAGTGTGGATCTGGGCGAGGTTCATGTGAATACACGGGCGAGGTCATTTGGTTTAGTGTTTGTGAGGTTCGAGAAGAAAGAATAAAGAAACATGGAGTATACTCCGTATGAGGAAATAAGGAATAAAATAAAAGGAAATGTTGAAAAAATCCAAGGTTTGTTTGTAGATGATAGAAAGAAATACGATTTGTCAGAGTGGTCACGGGACCATTTAATATTTCATTTAAATAAATCAATGGTTGGCAGCTATATGCCTATATCTACATGTTGGTACAGTATGTTAGAAGAATGTTAGTAGTTTTTTGAGGTTAAAAGAAATGGGACCCAGCTGAATGCTAAGAGTAAAAATATTCACTCACTGTAGGGCGAATCTTATTGCTTTGAGACGATGATGTGAGCGAATGAAAAGTGAAAAGTTTGATTGTGACATATTTTGGTCAGTTTGATAAACTATGTAAAAAAGGTTTATTCCCGTAAAACCTCTTACTATAAAGTCCATTCTCGTAATTGGGTTTTATATAAATAAACCAATACAATTGTGTTAGTATGTATAATAGTCCTTTATCATATATATTTGTTCCAGGATTTAAGATTTAAGATTTTACAAATCAATAAATGTAATAATGAAAAAAGACAAGTTAAAGCTCAAACAGAATTCGACATACCTTTTCGCATCTAAGAAAGAAAAGACGATTCTCCTTTGAAAGAATAGTGTCCGCGCTCTTGCAACCATTGCAGATGACATACTCATCTGTAAACATAAACTTATCAGCAAATAATGTATGGAACATAGGGGATGTAATAAATGAAGATGATATCAGTCAAAAAGTTTTTTAACTTACTGACGTATCGCCTCAAAATCCCTTCAAAGTTTTTGGGTGCAAATCTTCCTTTGACCACCAATCTTTGCTGGCCATCAAGTGACCCACTTGTACCCAATTCTGCCATCAAGAAGGTCATAACATGCTCCGGCTGCCTGTGCATGCTGATAGACGCAACCAACAGATTTTAGAATCATAAAGACTTTCACTTGCAAAGAATTTGTTGAAATTGCCACAACAAACAGAAGAAATAGAGAGAGTGGATATTAAGTTAAGCGGACATACGATTTGCATAGCTCCATAAAGTTGGCAAAGACGGTTTTTTTTGTTCCTTCGCGAAGAACCTGGGGTGGCCTCATAACTGTTCTCCGTCTATCTCCAGCAAGCTCAGGATTATGCTCACGAAGAATATGGAAGACTCGACCCAGAAGCTGAACAAATGTCAAAAATTACCAAAAGAACAGCATCAATGGAATGAACAGAAATTGTTTTAGATAAATGCATTTCATCATTCCGTTGTACCACAAAATAATATATACCTCTTCATACTGGTAGTCACGATCAGTCCCTTCCCATGGAAGTTTGTTTTCTTCTAAAACAATCCCTTCTCCTTCCTCATCCTGACTGGTAGAATCTAGAAAACGAGCGATGTATAAGTTCATGTATAAAATGTTATGGACAACAAGCTAAATGAAAACCATTCTTACCGCTAACATCTTCGCCATTATTTTCTTTATCTTCGTCCAAGGGCTCTGTATCTACCTAGAACAATCATAAAAAACTCAAATAAGAAATATACATAACCTTTTGAGGTGACATCTTGAACCCAGTAATAAGTAAAACAGGTTTAAATGCACAGTGTTTCTATCGACACAAGTGAGTTGAGAGTTGAAAAAATTATCAGTCTTGCAAAGGGTTAAACAGTCAACATCGCCTGAAGTGTACTTAAAATACATTGTAATACTAAAGTTTTCTACTATTCATATAAAAAACGAAATAGTATGGTTTTTTATACATTATATATAGCCTTTCAAACTTTAAAATTTTATAAAGAAAAGTGTGAGCTGGTTACCACAACCAGCCCCATTTTGGCACATATTGCTTTGACCCTTTACTTAACACATAGTTTTTGCCACCCTAAACTTTTTAGCACATTATGAAAAACCAATGTACCAACCTGCTTCTTTTTCTTCTTTTTTAAGCCAGTAAATGTAGGTTCCACTCCATCAGAAACTGCATGTGAAATGTATCATTTATTAGAATCAAGATGGACATAAAAACAGCTGAATATACAATGCATCTATGTGTAAGCCAATGTAACTTTGGAAAACATTGGATGCCGAGTTGATTACCTGCTAAACTCTCGGTTTTCTCAGCCAACTGGTCAACAGAATCATCAGCAAGATCGTTAATAACAACCTTCTTTTTCTTCTTCTTTTTCGTAGGGTCAAATGCCCCAAGCTGCATCACATTATTACATCAATTAAGAGACTCGTTCAATGAACCAAATAACATCATAGATAATAACACGGGCATGAACAACTTCAAATGTGATGTAGTTTGGCAATAATATAAAAAGTCATTGATCGAGTCTGAAGATGTCCATTAGAGTAATTCCAGAAAATTAAGTATTTTAATTTGAAACGTAGACTTGTAGGCACTTGTGCCCGACCACTCTGTGCTGATATTTAATGGGCTATCAATGTGTTATCCAAGTTGATCCTAACATATTAAATACTAAAAAGAACAAATAAGGGGGTGTTTGTTTAAGCTTATATGTGAGCTTATGAGCTTATAGGTTAAATTTCATAAGCCTAAATTTTCGGCTTATTTTGGGATCTATGGGCTTATATAAGTATGTTATATCATACTCCGTAATAAACTTATATAAGCCCATACATCTCAAAATAAGCCACAAAATAAGTATATATAAGCCGAAATCAAATAAGCACATAAGCCAACATATAAGCTAAAACAAACACCACCTAAAACATGATAATACGTACATCGGCTACTTCCTCCTTGATCTCCATTCGATTTTCTTCGTCCGCCATTTTTACGAAGTCTAAAGATTGCCCGGTTCTACCTTTTTTCTGGTCAACAAAAAGAAAGAAAAACTGTGAACACAATATTCCTAGACCATATACATATAAAAATATAACTATCTAACTGCTATAAAACTCACAACATTATCTCCAAACTGCTTTTTCTTGCATAAAGCAGTTTGGAATAAGCAAAAGCAAATTAAATATTGAAAAACTGCTTATTCCAATTATATATAACCAACAAGCAATCAAACCCCTGAAAACAGATAAAATTTCAATACTTGTTCTAAATTTATAAAGGGGTTGCTTAATTTTAGTCACTATCTTCTTATTATGATCTCTAAAAGCATAAAAATAAAAAGCTTTACATCAAATAAGTACTTTAAATTTATTATGTGCTTATAGCTGTTTATAAAAAACTTAATTAAACAGCTTATGTAAACGTACAAATCCAACTTATTAGCTTATTTAACATAAAACTGCCTAAATATAAATAAGTATTGAATAAGCAATCACAAACACCATATGATATAACAATAAGCCTAATTGACTTAATTAAATATTAATTAACAATCAAAGGATGTATATGAAAATTAAGAAAGTGAATGGATTAATTATACCTTGTGAAATTGAGATGGTTGATGATTTGTGATTTTTTTTTTTTTTTTGTGTTGTTAGAAGTGAGGTATGTTATGTATGTATAGCGGCTGGGTTTATATAAAGGAGATTTGATTATTTAGGGCAACCCTATCTCTACTTTACTTTTTAGGGTTTCCTAACCACTAGTGACGTGTTCAGGGGGTGTTTGGATTGTTATTTTACTCATAGTCTGATATGGATCTCGTATTTTGGTTTTGGTGCGAGACCGAATGAATATTTAGGAGGTGTTTGTTTTTTAAGATGCTCTGAATCTGAATCTGAACCGCACATTTGAATATGAATCTGAGATGTAAATGTCTGATGACGTATAGTCTATATTTGGGCTACGAGTCCAAATAATAAACACTACTAGCGCCTAAGTCCACCACGGTTGGACTACCATGACAATGGTTTGGGCCGCGGTACCAATGACTTGGGCTCACGAAGCCCAAAGCCCAACTAAACCCACCGGATACGAGATAAGGATCATCTATTCATGGAATAGATATCCTTACATCGGATAAGCACTACGCGTGCAAAGAGTGCGGAGCAAGAAACACGGTTTCTACTCCCCTATATATAGAATCACACGATTCTCATTCAAGGTACGATTTACTAAAATCCCTAACTCTTTACGAGAACCTAAAATCGATTACTTACTCTCACGCCGGAGTCTAATCGTGGGAGACAATCCCACGATAAGCCTAACGGTGTCTGTTTACTTTCTTAGTGCGCAGGTCCAACAAGCATTAAGATCAAGTTGATACAAGAGCCCAAGCCCAAGCGAAGAGCGCCCAACTTTTGTAGCAACAAGTGGCGCCATCCGTGTGACCACACTAAGAACTCAAGACGGGAATGACGAAAAACAAGAACTCAGGGCAGCGGACCCCGCAGCTAGACAAAGCGCGAGACGACTCGCACAAGAAGAAGCACAAAGGCTCGACTTCAGGGTTAATCTACGGACTGACCAGTACGGTTGGTCAACCAGAGATAACTCCAATTCCCACCACGGTGGAATTACCCTTGGAAGTCGCCCCGGCCACTACGGTGGTTACAGGCACTGATGATCTCCAGCGCACCCTCTTCAACACGCCTCATCAAGCGGTACCTGTAGTGGACAACACTACGCTGCCAGGCGCACCTAACCGTGAGAGGGAATTTCATGCCGAAAGAGAAATTCTTGCAGCGGAAGAAGATGCTCCTGAGTTGATGCTAAACAACTTCGTATCGCAACACTACGAAGCTCTAAGTAATCTCATGCGAGATGAAGCAAGAAGAAGATCAGGCCATAACCTGCACGACAGGCTAAATTTTGGCCCAGAAAGATCTCCACCGCGCCATAATGAGCGCGAACGTAGCGAAAGGCGCACCAATGTCCACGACAGACTCGGTACGCCGTCTAACCTTCAATATTCAGAGGAATACGAAGGTGATGAGAGGCGCTCCGACGTCCACACCAGGCTTGGTAGTAGGAGAATAGAAGACAGAGTTGGACGATCACGATCGCCAAGTGCAGGCTCCTCCAAATCTGGAAGACGGAGAGTTCACGACAGATTGGGAAGGAGACCCTCCCCAAGTGAAAGCCCCTCAAACTCTTCCTCTGATAAAAACCGGCGCAAGCGCCACAGGAAAAATAACTCCTCCTCTAGTGATTCCTCGGACAACGAGGACAAAGAGACGGGGCATTGGAAATCCAGAGGAAAACGTCGCGAAGAAAAAGATGAAGATTTATCCCTTCCTTGGCGTCGTCAAAAAGTTGATGCGTTCACGAGACGCATCAGCGAATACTCTGATCGCAAAAAAAGGCGCATGCCCACTAATGTAAAAACATATGACGGAACGGGTGACCCTGATGATCACCTGAAAATTTTCGAGTCAGCGGCTGCTATCGAGAATTGGCCACAACCTGTGTGGTGCCACATGTTCAACTCTACCCTAGTAGGGAATGCGCGGACATGGTTCAACCAGCTTCCACGACGAAGCATTAATGGATTCGAAGAGTTGCGAAAGGCATTCCGCCTAAACTTCACGCAACGAAAGAAGTACGCAAAAAACCCTGTGGAATTAGCAAGAGTAAAGCAACGTCAAGGGGAATCCACAAGCGCTTTTATGGAGCGCTTCAAGGATGAATGCATACAAATCAAAGCATGCCCCGAGATATTAAAAATCTCAGGATTCATGAATGGGATCAATAACCCAGAATTGATACGGAAGCTAAATGATAGGGTACCTCAAAGCTTTGATGAGCTAAAAAAGCGCACCAGATCCTTCGTCCAAGGAGAGGCAGCAGCCGCAGATAGTAAAAAAGGCTACTCAAACTATAAACAAGAAGAACAGCCTAGGAGACAATCCAATAATCAAGGCAGCAATCGCGCCAATAATTATCGCAGTCAGGGAGGTAGGCGAGATAATGATCGATATACACCCCTCACAAAAACTCCAAGAGAGATATTTGCAACAGAAGGGGCGAACTTCCCAAAACCCCCACCAATGCGCACCGCAGAAAACAAGCGCACAGGAAGTGGGTATTGCGACTACCATGACCAAAAAGGCCACACCACCAACGAGTGTGTCCAGCTAAAACAGCTAATCGAAAAATTAGTAAAGGAAGGTAGAATGGATCACCTCGTGAAAAACATCAAAGAAGGGAAGGATAGGCAAAAAATCGGAGCCACGAAAGAGCCCCAAAAGGATAAGGCTGATATCATCTACATGATACAATCATGGCAGCGCAAAACAAAACAGAAAGTCAGCCAAAAATTCTCCTCAGAGAAAGAGATATCCTTCCCCACCATCACCGCGGACAACGCAGTGGTAGAGCCATTAACCATCGAGATACATACCGGGGGTCACGATATCCGCCGCATGTATATCGATGGAGGAGCATCCGCAGATATCTTGTATGAACACTGCTTTAAAAGGCTAAAACCCGAAATACAAAACCAGCTGATACCAGCCACGACATCATTAACTGGTTTCACGGGAGAAAAGATATGGCCTATGGGACAACTACGCCTACTCGTAGTCGTGGGAGATGAACAACACTCCACGACAACATGGATAAACTTCATGATTATCAAGTCCCCCTCACCATACAATGGCATCATTGGGAGACCTGGAATATCATCCATGCGCGCTGTACCATCAACAGCACACGGAATGCTAAAATTCCCAGTCAAAGGAGGAATTGTTACCCTCTACAACACCACAGTGCCTCCTAAAGAGTGCAACGTGGTGGTGAATGAGGAGGATCATATACCAGCGCAGCACGCAACAAAAATACCAAACTTAAAGGTCGCCATTCATCCTGATTACCCAGACCAACAAGTATCGATTGGAAAATCTTTATCTGACAAAGGTAAAGCAGCTGTATGCGCACTCTTGCAAAGGAACCTAAGCATCTTTGCGTGGGAACCAAAGCATATGACCGGAGTACCACGCTCTATTACGGAGCACAAGCTGCAAATCCGACAAGGATATCCCCCAATAAGACAAAAGAAGCGCGGCCAAGCTCCGGATCGCGCAAAGGTTATTCTGGAAGAGGTTCACAAACTGGTGGACGCAGGTATTATGCGCGAAGTCTACTATCACGACTATCTGTCTAACCCAGTGATGGTAAAGAAAAGTGATTGCAGTTGGAGGATGTGCGTGGACTCACGGACCTCAACAAAGCATGTCCACAGGACTGCTACCCACTGCCAGAAATAGATTGGAAGGTCGAATCCTTGTGCGGATATCCCCTCAAATGCTTCTTAGATGCATATAAGGGATACCATCAAATTCAGATGGCTGTGGAAGATGAAGAAAAAACAGCCTTCCACACAAGTCAAGGAGTCTACTGCTACACAAAAATGCCCTTCGGTCTAAAGAACGCTAGCGCAACCTACCAGCGACTAGTGGACACTGCTTTTGAAAAGCAAGTGGGTCGCAACTTGGAGGTATACGTAGACAACCTTGTCATAAAAAGCCACACAGAGGAAGAATTAGTGCGCGACATAGAGGAAACGTTCAAAACGTTGGAGAGGATAAACATGAAGCTGAATCCCAAAAAGTGCACATTTGGCGCATCAGAAGGTATGTTCCTCGGGTACTTAATTGAACCAGATGGTATCAAACCTTGCCCCGAAAAGACACAAGCTGTTATCGATCTCCCCTCGCCACGCACACTAAAGGAAGTCCAATCACTAAACGGAAAGCTCGCAGGGTTAAACCGTTTCTTATCCAAGTCCGCAGACAAATCACTCCCCCTCTTTAAAACACTCACGAAGTGTACAAAAAGGGAGATTTTCGCTGGACAGAGGAAGCAGAGGAAGCTTTCCAACAACTAAAACATCAACTGGCATCTCTTCCCAAACTTGTCGCACCGTGACCAGAGGAGGAACTGATCATGTATTTATCGGCAACCCATGGAGCAGTCAGCGCAGTGCTACTAACAGATAGAAACTCCGTTCAAACTCCCATATATTTTGTGAGCAAAGCATTAAAAAAGACGGAAACTAACTACAGCGCTATGGAAAAACTGGTCTTAGCCCTAGTATTCGCAGCCAAAAGACTGCGCAGATACTTTCAGGCGCACCCAATAGCGGTCATCACAGACCAACCCATCAAGCAAGTTATTTCCAAACCTGACGCATCAGGGCGGCTACAGAAGTGGAGCGTATTTTTAGGTGAGTACAACATCTCATACAGACCGCGCACTGCAGTCAAGGGATAGATACTAGCCGATTTCATCGTCGAAAAGCCAGATACTGATACTCCACTTGCAACAAGCAAGATAGAGTTAACAGAACCATGGATTTTGTTCACAGATGGATCATCATGCGCAGATGGATCAGGCGCAGGTCTCATTCTTACCAACCCAGAAGGGATAGAATTCACCTACGCACTGCGCTTCGAATTCACAGCCACAAACAATGAGGCAGAATACGAAGCACTACTTGCTGGACTACGCATTGCAATACAAATGGGTGTACGTAACCTAGAAGCAAATGTGGATTCCAAACTAGTAGCTAACCACGTGTTAGGCGAATACGTAGCCAAAGATGAACACATGATCCAATACCTTGAAAAGACCAAGTCCTTGATACAAAGTTTCGACAGGTTCACAATCAAACAGGTACCTAGAGGAGACAACAGAAAGGCTGACGCGCTTAGCAAGATCGCATCAACAAGCTTCGCGCACCTATCAAAACAGGTCTTGGTAGAAACACTAAAGAACAGATCAATCTTGGAGATGGAAGTATTTGCGGTGATAGAAGAACAAGATCCCACGTGGATGACACCTATCATCGACTTCATAAGCAAAGGGATCTTACCACAAGACCAAAAGGACGCTCGAAGGGTGCGGCGCACAGCGCAGAAATTCGAATTACGAAACAACATCCTATATCGACGTTCCTTCTTACAACCTTGGCTCAGATGTGTTGGACCTTGATGCGTGGGAATCGCACCTTGCTTTACCTCTCGAGGGATCTCGCGAGGCTTACAACCCCCACCAGGCAGTGTACCTGATCGTTGTAGTATAGTATAGTGACAAGTACCGGGGGATTGATCGTTCAGCTTAGGAATAGTGTCGCTAGGATTAGAAAGCCTAATTAATAGTTCTAGAGGTGAGAGATGATTGTTTTTGTATTTTTATATTTTTATGAAAGCAAGTAAAATCTCGGGTTTTGAAGGAGTGGGCGGAATTAGTTGCTAATCAACTAACCCAAAAACTACTATATAACTAATTAAACTAATGAAAATGAAATTAAACTAATATTAAACTAAGGTTGTGAGCAGTAATTGGAGAAATTGTGTTTACTTAGACTTCATTACTCCCTAGATATCTTTTACATGTCAATTACTTGTTACACTTGTATGAATGACGGGTTGTATTCCTTAATACCATTCGTGGAGTGGCATACATAACTCCCCAACTCTATGAACTCTTATCTCCTCCTACACCATGACCCAGCACAACTATAGGGATTGTAAACAGTGGCTCATGCATTAAATACAACCAATAAAGACCTAGTACGCCTCGGTTCATGTTTCTTAAGACGTTCAAGCATGTTACCATTTGGAGATCTGCCAGTTTTCTTAAGCCTAACATATAAAATCATTCATTCAAAACAAGAATAGACAAGTAATCAACACATAATCAACACCTAGGTTTCATTAGATCTAAGCAAACACAAGAGAGATCTAGCCTAGCATAGTAGAATTAAGATAAGAGCAAAAGATAAACAACCAACACATAGACATATTGATTGAATTAAGAGTATACTTATCTCAATTACAATGCAAGGTCTCAAGGGTTTGGAACCCTTGAAAAACCTGTAAAAGAGGCACCAAAATCGTCTTTAGGGTTTCACCAAAACTTCTCTTTTTTTAATGAAAAAAACTAGAAAACTATATATAGGAAAATCGTCCTGACGGCGTCAAGAGTTAAATCTGACGCCGTCAACTCGCCGCCATACACTTCCTCGGACGCCCTAGATCCAATCGTGACGGCCTATGTGACGCCGTCACCACCTTCGGTAAATTAATCTTGGCCACTTTGACGCCGTCATCACTCCATCTGACGCCGTCACCAGCTACGGTAATTTATTCTTCATGTCTGACGCCGTCAAGAGCAAACCCTTGACGCCGTCACCTTGTATTTCCAGCTTGGATTTTTGGTACTTTGTCGTTTTCTTCACTTTATGCTCCAAAAACGTCCAAAATAGCCTCTTTTCCAGAATTCACTCTCCAAACACCTAAAATCACAAAAGGAACGATTTAGGACAATATTTGATCAAATAAATTCGGATTCGGGCTTAAATGACCCCCTAAAAACGGATCATTTTTCGCCTCATCATATACCCTTACACTTGAGATTTGCTTGTCCTCAAGCAAATGAGCTTTTATTCTACTCAAAAGACAAGTTAGGGGTCATTTAACACTAATATAAAAGTAATTACAACAAATAATCGTTCCACTAAAGACCAATAGACAAGCACGGAGGTCATACACAAGCACCTCACAAATAGTGTTTAGATACTCACATCTCTCGGGTGTAATAAAGTAATATAACATTATGGAAATGGAAGATATCTCTCACTACCTGTCATAGCAAAATAGATTACCATAGGCTTGGGAAAGGATCAAACCTCCACCACATGGCGTAAGCACCTAGGATAAACTATCAAAGAGGTCTTTTAAAAGGGTTATAACATTAGGTGTAGGGATATGAATTACACGGTTTTGTTGGATAAAGGGAATTTTACTGGTGGCGAGTTAACAATCTTAGTAAATTACATGTACAAGATGGCGTTGCTAAGCCAAGACTAGACTCGACTTAAGCTAATAAATGAAAAATAACAAAAACATAAAACGAACATAAAATAAAAACGGGATGGTAGTCCGTATGTTTTTTCTCTTCTTCTTTTCTATTTTTTTTTTCTTTTTTCTTTTTTCTATTTTTTTTTCGATTTTTTTTTTTTTTTTTTTTTTTTTTTTTTTTTTTTTTTTGCATACACTCTTACCCTACCATCCAAAATAATACATCATAGGGGTTTGAGCACTCCCCTTACACTTGAATCTTTACATACTTTACATTAAACTATACTAATGACTCGAATTAAGAAAATCAAAACACTTGGAGCACTTTTAAGATTAACGTACATATGGGGGTAATAATATGATGTTCTTCCCCATTACTCCATAAAATAAGTACTTACCCATGAGTCCCAATCGTCCCAAAACAATATGTACAAGGATATGACTCGACTTAGCAACCATGTAATCAATTAGAAAGTTAACTTAGGGTTTAACATATAACAATAATGCACTAAAAATGAGCGCATACACGGAAGGCTAAGGCGATTTGGGTGTACATTTAAGTGGGGTGTAACAAATTCTTCCTTTAAGTAAAGTGCTTAAAGTTAGAAACGAAAAGATAGGCTCGGAGGGGTGTACTAGGGGTATCGTGTACTAAAAATGAGTACAACGCAAAGGGTGTGGGAAAAATTAGTTGACTTAACTAGCCAAGTAATATGACTTAAATGGTCAAGTAATTATAATACGGGTTTAACACAAGGGTGATCCTAATGCCTCTTATCATGTAGTAAATCCTACCACACGAATGTAGTCTCACTAGCGGTCTCGGGATGCATCACTAACGCAAGTTCTAGAATCTAAATGCTACCGGTACACTCATAAGCACTAATAGTAAATGCTTTTCCTATCAAATCTAAAGGCGAACCTCACAATTTTGGGTGGAAAATTTTTCTGAATATACGGTTATGTGCTAGTCATACAATCTCCTATCCATGAGACGCTTGCTATGGCTAAAGTTTCACTCCTAAATGTTGTAAAAAATTTTAAATTTGGCGCTAAAATTACACTAACAAGTATTTCTCATAGTTTTATTACTCATCTACTATTAAACAAAACAAACTCAAGCGAAAGTGCAAATGTAAGGTATCATCTTTTTACCCTCCCCTTACACTTAAGATGAACATTGTCCCCAATGTTCAAGTAAAGAATGTAAAAGTGAAAAAGTAAAGAGAATGAAATCAAATACTCCCCTGATTCGCTCGGTATGGATTTTAGTTGGCCAGGTTAAATCTTCTTCCAAGAAATGGAACAATCAAAGCTTCCCTTCCAGAATATAAATCATCTTCTTGTCACAAATAACCTGTAAATCCTGACAAAAGTAGACAAGGCAACCTCGCGTAAAATCGGCGGCATCCTATATAAGTTACTAAATCCTAGAAAACAAAGTAAGATATAATGCTTGTGGAATGAAGTTTGCAGATTTCCTGGAGATTATAAAACTTAATAATTCACAAAAACCATAAGACTCCGTTAGAAAAACAAAACTGGTAAAATTTCCAGATTTTTGACTCCTGACGCCGTCAAGAGCAATTTCCTGACGCCGTCAGAATGGACCTGCAGAAATCTTTATGTTAAGTTTCCGGAAAATTTCTGGAAAAACTTTGTCCTACTTCCTGGAAAATCCTGCAAAACTTCATTATGACTCAATACAAGCATTTGACTCTAACAAATACGAATATACATGTTCATTAAATATTGTGGATAATCATGATCGGTTTGTTTCTTAAAAACATATTTGGGGTTTCCCCTTACACTTATCTTTTGCAAAAATACCTTTAGGTTGGAGTTAAGACTAGGCTAAACAACATAATAAAGTATTTCACGTTTTAATTGAGAAACATGATCAACCAACAATAAAAATAAAACATGCATACGGAAGCAAATAACAATCAAACAATTAAAATCACACAAAACATGGGTTGCCTCCCAAGAAGCGCTTTTCTTTGTTCGAGTCACGAGCCTGACTCTACCCTTATTTAATGGAAATAGGGGAGGTTTTCCCTACACTTAGGATTAAGTGCGGGTGAAAGTAGCGATACACACACTTAGGGTGGAAATATGCCCTGTGAGGAAAGAGTGGCGAATGAATTATATGCTCAAATGGGTGTGCTCCTATCATCATAACATTACCTAGTTCACTTTGGTCAATGGGTGAGTTGAAGTTTTCTCCTAAGAAGGGATCATTTTCAATCAACTTCAAGAGACTCCTAGTTGGGGATCTATCTTGACCTAATAAACCTGGTTTAAACCCATAATGTTTCTTACGATCAATCATGAATGGGTGATGTAAGTATGTAAGGTCATGGTTCACTCCTATGTTGGCTTCTTCTCTACAAGGCTTGGGGTCTACTACCTTCAACGTAAAACTACCCGGACTACATGGTTTGATGGGTGGATCGGGACCTATTTCAATTCCTAAATCTTCATCCAAGGATAGAAGATTAGGTAATGGTTTTGGTTGAAGCTCCGGTTCATCAAAACTAGGAACTTCCCTAGAACTAGGAGTAAGGTTATCACTACAAGTGTTCAAACCTATATCCTCTGGTGGTGCTTGGTCCAAGGGTTCTACCTCAATTGGGGTTCCTATAGTCTCTTCTACTTCTTCCGGGTAAGTCACGGGCGGTGTATGTGCCTCAAATGATGGTAGGACTTGTAGGGTACTTTGTGGGCTTGGATTATCCACCTCATCCTCCATTGTACCTAGATTACCTATATGTTTGTTTTGTACTATGATATTAGGTGCCATCCAACTAGGTATCTCAACATGAGTATATTCATCCCCCAACAAACTTCCTGTTTGCTCCATCAAACTTGTTTTTGATTGATTTGTGATGTTGTTTGTTGGGTTGTCTACTCTATAATAATATTGGGCACAGTTTTCTATGGTATCCCACGCTTCTTCATCATTTAATTCCTTAGGGCCCCCATTGGCAAAATCATCGATGCGCATTTGGTCACATTGGCTGACACGATAGTAAAAGGTTTCGGTTAGGGATGATAAAGAGAAACTATGATGAGGGAATTTTCGAAGTAAAATTTTAAAACGAGTCCATGCATCATATATGGGTTCATCTCGATATTGTTTGAAATTCAAGATGTCAACAGGGTAGAATGGCCTTTTTGGTTGGTGGTATGGTGGATTCGCGTACTCCATAATGGTGAACGGAATAGTCAATGGAAATTACGAATAAACACACAAAGAAAAAGATAGACTAAAGAAGACCTAAAAATAAAAATAAAAATCTTACTAGAAAGGAATCTAGCAAGTAGACCTAATAAAAAGAAATCCTAACCTAGACAATAACTATTCCCCAGGCTGCGGCGCCAAAAACTTGATGCGTGGGAATCGCACCTTGCTTTACCTCTCGAGGGATCTCGCGAGGCTTACAACCCCCACCAGGCAGTGTACCTGATCGTTGTAGTATAGTATAGTGACAAGTACCGGGGGATTGATCGTTCAGCTTAGGAATAGTGTCGCTAGGATTAGAAAGCCTAATTAATAGTTCTAGAGGTGAGAGATGATTGTTTTTGTATTTTTATATTTTTATGAAAGCAAGTAAAATCTCGGGTTTTGAAGGAGTGGGCGGAATTAGTTGCTAATCAACTAACCCAAAAACTACTATATAACTAATTAAACTAATGAAAATGAAATTAAACTAATATTAAACTAAGGTTGTGAGCAGTAATTGGAGAAATTGTGTTTACTTAGACTTCATTACTCCCTAGATATCTTTTACATGTCAATTACTTGTTACACTTGTATGAATGACGGGTTGTATTCCTTAATACCATTCGTGGAGTGGCATACATAACTCCCCAACTCTATGAACTCTTATCTCCTCCTACACCATGACCCAGCACAACTATAGGGATTGTAAACAGTGGCTCATGCATTAAATACAACCAATAAAGACCTAGTACGCCTCGGTTCATGTTTCTTAAGACGTTCAAGCATGTTACCATTTGGAGATCTGCCAGTTTTCTTAAGCCTAACATATAAAATCATTCATTCAAAACAAGAATAGACAAGTAATCAACACATAATCAACACCTAGGTTTCATTAGATCTAAGCAAACACAAGAGAGATCTAGCCTAGCATAGTAGAATTAAGATAAGAGCAAAAGATAAACAACCAACACATAGACATATTGATTGAATTAAGAGTATACTTATCTCAATTACAATGCAAGGTCTCAAGGGTTTGGAACCCTTGAAAAACCTGTAAAAGAGGCACCAAAATCGTCTTTAGGGTTTCACCAAAACTTCTCTTTTTTTAATGAAAAAAACTAGAAAACTATATATAGGAAAATCGTCCTGACGGCGTCAAGAGTTAAATCTGACGCCGTCAACTCGCCGCCATACACTTCCTCGGACGCCCTAGATCCAATCGTGACGGCCTATGTGACGCCGTCACCACCTTCGGTAAATTAATCTTGGCCACTTTGACGCCGTCATCACTCCATCTGACGCCGTCACCAGCTACGGTAATTTATTCTTCATGTCTGACGCCGTCAAGAGCAAACCCTTGACGCCGTCACCTTGTATTTCCAGCTTGGATTTTTGGTACTTTGTCGTTTTCTTCACTTTATGCTCCAAAAACGTCCAAAATAGCCTCTTTTCCAGAATTCACTCTCCAAACACCTAAAATCACAAAAGGAACGATTTAGGACAATATTTGATCAAATAAATTCGGATTCGGGCTTAAATGACCCTCTAAAAACGGATCATTTTTCGCCTCATCAGACCTCTCCAAGCAGATTACGTTCTCCGAGAAATTCATGCGGGATCATGTGCCATGCACTCAGGACCACGGTCCGTAGTGGCGCGCGCATTGCGCTCAGGGTATTATTGGCCTACTATGCATCGCGACGCGCGAGATATGATCAAAAAATGCAGCAATTGCCAAGTGCATAGGCCAATACCGCGCCAACCACAACAAGAGTCAACACCATTACCTCACCATGGCCATTCTATAAGTGGGGTATTGACATTGCAGGCCCCTTCCCAGTTGCAGCGGGAGGGATAAAATTCCTCATTGTAGCCATCGACTACTTCACAAAGTGAATTGAGGCGAAAGCAGTAATGAACATCACTGGCAATCAGGTTAAACGATTTGTGTGGGATAACATTGTGTGTCGCTTCGGACTACCGGGGGAAATCATCTCAGACAGTGGGAAGCAATTTTGCGACAACCCATTCAAAGACTGGTGCGCACAATTAAGTATCACACAACACTTCGCCTCGGTGAAACACCCACAAACCAATGGTCTGGTAGAGCGCGCAAATCACAGTCTAGGCGAAGGAATAAAAGCGCACCTCGATAGACACAAAGGCAAATGGGTAGAGGAATTATCGCATGTCTTATGGGCACACCGCACATCAATAAAAACCAGCACTGGCGACATGCCATTCTCTCTTGTTTATGGAACAGAAGCCGTAATACCAGCCGAAATTGGAATGCCAACCATCCGCACAGCGGAGGTAAACGTCATGACAAATGATGAAGAACGACACATCGACTTAGACTTGCTGGAAGAAAGGCGCGAACGCGCATCTATCCGAGAAGCAAAGGCCAAAACAAAGACGAAGAAGTCTTATGATTCAAAAGTCAAACACACTTCTTTCAGGCCAGGGGACTTTGTGTACCGCGCCAATGACGCGAGTCACGCAGAAGACACAGGCAAACTCGGACCCAAATGGGAAGGACCTTACGAGGTCACAGACGCACTAGGTAATGGTGCATACAGGTTGCGCAACATGGATGGTCACGAACTACAGCGCACCTGGAACATTTGCAACCTGAAGAGATGCCATCTCTAGGAAAGGCTACGGCCCACAAACAGACATACTCGCACTCTAGTACGTGCCCAATAAATGTTTGTTCTTTCAAATTTCTTTTGTTTTTTTAGGAATTGTATTGTTATTTTCATACATTGGAAAGTATTGATAAAATGTTATGGTTTCTAGCTAACTCCATAACACAACTTACTTTATTGAATACATTTTATTATGTTACAATATTGTTACATTTTGCCCACGAGGCGTGCATGCACCTATTAAGACCACACGATGGTAGAAAGGAAGAGTTAACCTACTAATTTACTCGTTGAGTAAGAGGGTTGCAAACCCATTAACATTGGATCACGAATCCCTGCGCACCCCACGACGGGTGCGCAGCCTTGCTAAGCGCCTTACTTACAAGACGTTGAAGTAAGTTTCCTTTGCGCACCCCACGACGGATGCGCAACTACTAAGTACACTGTACAAGCTTAGCAAATAACGAGCCAAGACACTTGGTCAAACTTAGCAAACAATGCAAGTATATTTCTTAAAGTCACGCACTTTCACGAGCCAAAACAATTGGTCAAACTTCGCAGAAAATGCAAGTATATTTCTTAAAGTCACGAACTTTCACGAGCCAAAACAATTGTCCAAACTTAGCAAACAATGCAAGTTCATTTATCTTAAGTCACGCACTTAATTTAATTCTGAGTAAAACATCTTAGTTGAACTTTTTTACATAAAAAGATAACAACTATACTCAAAAGATACTTCTTGTTATTTACGTGCTAAATATACAAAGATACAAAGCAAAAACCTACACGCTAGGGCAATGCTCAGGGTCATCTTCATGAGCAGTGGAACTCCCTGCTCCTGCACCGCATAATATGGCCTTATCCTTGACCCCTTTCTTCATTGCAGCCCTTTCCGCATGCTTTTCCAACGCCTCTTGGAGAGGGACTTCCTTCTCAAGTGTGTACGGGTTCAAAGCATCGCGCGGCTGCACAAAAATAGGAACCTGCAACTGTGAAACATCAGGTTTCAAATAGAAGTCTGATAATAACTCTGCGCCCTCCGCCATATGCCGCGCCAGAGTCAATCCCTGCATTATAACAGAAATCGGGTAGTCCTGGTTACGCTCCACTTGAGCAATATGCGAAAACTCCAAATGCTTCAGATCTTCCAGGGCTGCAACCAGATCACCATATGCATTGGGATTATAACCAGGTACCTCCGCAGCAGGAACGGGTATCACCTTCTTCTCACAGAGCTCCTCTACGGCCTGCGCCTTACCACGCTCACACGCACACTAGACAGCCTTCCCGAAAGCCCCAATAACTTCTTGGGATTCCAGTGTGGTCATGACAACTAGACGTAGCCCATGACTAATCAGCCACCTGCAGAGACAACATAAAAATTTCATACGACAACCACAGAGTTAAGATGAAATTCACAAAAATAGAAAGAAGCATTACCTGCGCTCCGCAACAGAAGAGACTAAGTGAGGATATATCTCCTCGTCAAACTCTATATTCATCCTGCGCAGCTTCTCTTCTTGCAGTTGGTGCGCAGTCATGAAACGTTGACGCAGCGCCTCAATCTGGGTAAGATGCTCCGCCTTGTATCGGTCCATGAGACCAACAGCCCACTTTCAAGCCGCTTTACGCTCATTATGAGCTGCGCGCTCAGTCTGCAAATCAGCCCACAAGGACAGCTTCTCATCGCGCGTCTTTTAGCTGCTAACTGCTGAAGCCTCGAGATCCGCTCGAGCACTCGCCAGCTCTACCCTAAGACAGGCAATCTCCTCGTCCTTCTGGATTGCGCGGCTACTTTCACCAGAATAGCTGGCCTTCAAGCGCGCCGCTAAAGCAACTTGATAGTCAGCAGCACGCCTCAGCTCATCCACAATAGTACCCATAGGGGTATCTCCAACGGCCCCTATACTCACCTCCTCACGCCTTTGCCCACCAGAGGGCGCACAATCAGACTTTGGAGGTGACTTCTCCACGAAGGCAGCAGCATCTCCAGAAGCATCAACACTATAAGAACAACAAGTTCGGCGGTTATATAAAACAAAATGGAGCAACATACATACAGAAAGTTACAGAAGACACTTACAAATGCGGAGGGGACTCAGTCGCATCTTTTCCGGCATTTGAATGCAATACACCCTCTTCGTCAGACTCTTCCTTCGAAGGTGACGTCGCCGTACCGCTCACATGGCGTTTCCTCTTAGAAGAGGACGCACCACCATCCCCAGAAATGGGTTCCTTGCGCTTCTTACCTCTACTACCCCCCTCGGAAGCATCTACAACCTTTGTAATCTCCACGCTATCGGAAGACTCAGGTACAGACTTCTCAGCATCAGGCTGCGCACCCTGGGCCTGTACAGCATGTCCCGCGACATTGATGGGAGCCACATCCAGAATAAGAGGGGGAGTCTCACCTGAACCCTCCTCCAAATTAAGCTCCATCACGCGTCCGGCAGTGGCCTGGAGAATGGGCGCTTCACCTGCCCTCAGTAGACGTTGCCCAACTCTCACCACTTTTGGCTCGGCAAGACGCACAACGTCGAAAAGATCCATCTCTGCGCAACAAGGGCATCAAAAAATGATGGTTAGTCAAAACACAAAGAACAAAAAGGAAATACCTACGAAGTAAGGGAGGAAGACAGATGAGCACCCACCCCGATTATTCGCATCCAGAAACGTTGGCATCTCGTCGTCAAACCCGAAATAACTGCGGCTAATGCCGACGCGTACTAAAAATGCTTCGGGATACGAATTTATGGGGATACGGTTGGTGTCTATGGTATGCGCATCACCCGTATTATACATCTCAGGTGGTGGGCACTCATCCTTTGGCAAACTACCACGGGTGTAAAAATCGAAATCCCATGAAAAAACTTTTTGGTCTACCCAAAAGAACTTTTCCGTCCAGCCCCTGAGCGAATCCACACCCATTGTATAACATTGCAACTTCCCATGACGCTTCGCAAACGAAACCCACCCATTTGACCACGTCGTATGATAAAACGCGCGAAACAAATTCACAGTGGGATTAATCGCTAACAAGCGACAGTTAACCTCGAAGTTGGTTATCTTACCCGCACCTATACAGTGCAACTGCGAGATGTGAATACTGTAGTAGCACAGAACTTCGCACAGGAACATTGAAAGAGGCACACGCTGGTTCGCCCATTCGAAAAAACGCGTATACACACCTACCTTCCCTTCGGGGAAGTCGGCTATTGATACGCCTACATCCGGAACAACCGGATACACCCCATATGGGATATAGTAATCAGATGCGAACTGACGAAGTTCGTCATATTCCATATTGGAAGAGAAATTTGAAAGTTGTCTAATCATACTTAAAAGCTATCCGTGTACGCGCCTAATACCTTTGAAAATAAGTATTTTTCGATCGGAAAGGTAAAATGGAGAAATTCGGAAGCTTTTTCACTATACCGTGCCAAGTGAAAATGACAAGAGTTTAAATAGTCTTCAAACCCACCACAGATGATCGACACGTGGATCCCACTCAAAAATGTGTGGCTAGGAAACGGAAGGGTACAACACTTTTTCCCGAATCTCAAAGCACACGTGGATACCACCCCCACTTTTCGAGGTACCTTTTTAAGATATTTTCGGACCGGATACATAGTCCCAAACGAAAGGGCGGGAAGTGTTTTATTTTCCCGCCACGCTTGCCGCTATACTCCTAAAGTCTAGCATCCGCAGCTACGAGCTACGCACACTAGACTGGGGGGACATGATGACGTATAGTCTATATTTGGGCCACGAGTCCAAATAATAAACACTACTAGCGCCTAAGTCCACCACGGTTGGACTACCATGACAATGGTTTGGGCCGCGGTACCAATGACTTGGGCTCACGAAGCCCAAAGCCCAACTAAACCCACCGGGTACGAGATAAGGATCATCTATTCATGGAATAGATATCCTTACCTCGGATAAGCACTACGCGTGCAAAGAGTGCGGAGCAAGAAACACGGTTTCTACTCCCCTATATATAGAATCACACGATTCTCATTCAAGGTACGATTTACTAAAATTCCTAACTCTTTACGAGAACCTAAAATCGATTACTTACTCTCACGCCGGAGTCTAATCGTGGGAGACAATCCCACGATAAGCCTAACGGTGTCTGTTTACTTTCTTAGTGCGCAGGTCCAACAAGCATTAAGATCAAGTTGATACAAGAGCCCAAGCCCAAGCGAAGAGCGCCCAACTTTTGTAGCAACAATGTCAGAATCTGACCGCATCTGAACGGGAAAAAAAACTCATGTTTGAACCGCACATTTGCTTGTTTGTGCTATTTTTTTTTTATTTTTTTTTGTCAGCAAGACGCATTCAGACATCCCTCTCAAGTCTTGACCATTAAGGTCTTACTGCCTCTGAACGCGTCTGAACGGAAAAAGAAAAACAAATGGTCTAAATGACCAAAATGTCGGACTGTGTCTGAACGGTTCAGATTAAGAGGCTGTTAAGAGCCTCTTAATGAAAAACAAACACCACCTTAATTTGTGTTCTCAATATTTTATTTAGGAGAGAAATGAAACGATTTGGAAAAAAGTTAAAATTTATTTGTGTCTTTAAAATTTTAGTTAAATATCCTTCTCCTGCTTTTAGGTGGAAGAGAAAAGAAAATAAACTTAATCACTTCTCTTCTTTTCTTTTTCATAATAATTTTGAGAACATAGCTTTAGTTATGGTTGGGTGTGAGGATGTACTGTTGGGAGTGTTTTTGTTTTAAGTTTTTAACATGAGTTATGTTTTTGTGATTGGTTTGGTGCTTATTATTATGGATGTTTGGTGGGACTTGGTAGATAAGTGAAAAGTTGATGTGGTGTTGGTGATGGATGTACTCGTTATGACACCGGGTTTTAGGTTCATACTGTCTTACATCAATATTTTGTTAGTCAGATAAAAATATTAAGACAATAAGATGGATAGTCAATTTAGTTAAGTCATGTATATTTTTTACGAGTAACTTAAAAAATCATGTATTTTAGTTTTAACCATGAAAGATATCATTGATGTTGCGGTCAGTAGCGGTGATTAGCATGTGCAAGTGTGGCAACCGTACAGGGAGGGGCCTCCGATTTAGCATATGTCCATTAATATTTATACATGTCTAACTTGAATTTTTATAACCCTTTTTAAATATTATGTGAGGAGGCATCTGATTTAGTATATGTTTATTAGTATTTATACATATTTAAGTATATTATGTTTTGAATTTTCCATAATAGTTAAGCTTTTCGTGATTTACGGGGCCTCATTTGTAGTTTCACACCGGGCACCCAAATCAATGAGACGGCCCTGGTTGCGGTGGGATCACGAACAATAATCCCTTACAGTAAGGGAAAGGTTGTCACAAATGGAATTAAAGCATAGGCTAAACAAGACTCACCATCACACATAAAGCATAGGTAACACTCCAATCATAACTAAGGGTGCGTTTGGTTTGCAAGTGGGAATCACAATCACTATGTATTTGATAAATGGATAGTATGAGATTGATAGAAAAGTATGATTAATATTGTTTGGTTTGTTTTGTGGGGATACAGGAATCACAAGTGAGATGGACATATCCAACTAAAAAAGAAAAATACATCCTAAAATTCATGTTTATTAACCTTCATCAAGAACTATACTTCATCTTCTTTTTGCATTTCCTCTCGAGCTTACCCACCAGAAACCACCACAAAAGATGGAGAAATTTATTTTTGAAAAAGAAATGATATTTCACAACAAAAACTTTATATAGACACAGTAAACTACAATGATGACAATAAGGGTTACATAAATGAGCAGTTCATATGTTCTTTTGATGATTGGGTGAAACCAACCAACCAACAAAACGAGAGAAAAAAATAAGATCGACGATAATGAAGATTTAGGGTATGTTTGGCGAAATGGACTGGGGTTGGGGCTTGTACTTATATTATAAGCCGAAATTAAATTTGTATTTTTATAAACTTATTTGGCAAATGGTTTGGGGCTAGGGCTGGGGATTATTATTGCAAAATTACTAAAAATGACAAAATTAAATAAGTTTTTGTATATGTTAGATATTTTTGTGGGTAAATAAGTAATTTATTCATTAAAAGCCCCGGGCTAAAGTTTTTAGCCCCTTTTATGAGACTAAAGTTTTTAGCCGACTTATTTTATAAGCCCTTTCAAAAGCCCCATGACAAATGAGACTTATTTTATTAGCCGACTTATTTTAAAAGCCCAAACCCCTATAAACCCTTTGCCAAACATAGCCTATTATGAAAAGTTATGCTCATGACAGATGGGGTGGGAGTAGGGATAGCAATGGGCGAGAAAAAACCCACAACCCGCGAGTAACCGCCATAAATGGGTGGGTAAACTCGTCAATTTTTACCCACGGGTGGGTCGTGGGTGAAAATCTCTACCCATCACTGGGTGGCGGGTGGGTGACCGGCGAGGCATACCCATCTCAGGTAAACCCATGACACCCATTTAAAATACCCACGGGTATACCCGTCAAACTACCCGTGGGTGTACCCATAAACCCATGTTAAAATTAATTATATTAATTAAAATATTTATGATGTTGCAGGTATACAATTAATAGTTACCAAGTCTCAAGAAAACACATTAACCTAAAAGTTTGTTTGAGTTTCAAGAATAAAAAGAGAATATTAAAGATCAAATAATCAAAGTTGTATACATGTTAAGATGTATAATCTCATACTCTCAGTTAGGGTATTACTGATGAGGCTGTTGATTTGACACAGTGACAAAGTTTTTGAAGAAGTAGGATGCTAAGAACGTCAAGAATTTTTTGTTTTGCCAAAGATGTTTTAAACTATTTTACTTTATCTTTTTAATGAACAAAATATGAATGTGATTTGGTGTACTGATGTTTGGTTGGTACTTTGAGACATATGTTAAAGCATTTTGTGAACTTGGTATTTGGCAAATTGATTGATGTTTTATTATGCAGTTTCATAGTTAGTTTTATGATGAAGGAGAAAAGTAAAAGGAATAAAATGGTCAAGTAGTTAATATTCAAGATGAACCACACACGAATAAGGAATGAATTTGGGGGTGTTTGGCAAAGCTTATTTAGTGAGCTTATTAGGTTATATAAGCTCATAAGCCCAAACCAAGTGTTTGGCTAAGCTTATTTGAGCGGGCTTATAAGCTTATTTACGGGGGTTTTGATAAGCCAAGAAAATAGGGCTTTTTTTATGAGGTATCCGGATTATATAACTCACCCCCTTGTAAATTTACATTTTTGACCTCATTTTTCACCTTAAATTTCTTGTTGTTTCTCATGTAAACCAACGTAAGCCAACATAAGCCAAATCATGTCCTTTTTAGTCATTTACTAACATAAACCAACATAGGCAAACATAAGCCAAACCAAACACTTTTGAGCTTATAAGCTTATTAACCATGAGCTAATCCAAACACTAGCATGGGCTAATAAGCTTGTGTTATATAAGCCATAAGCCAATAAGCCTAAGCCTAAGCCCACTAAATAAGCTTAGCCAAACAAGGCCTTAGAAAAAGAGTCTCTCCTTCCCAACTATGAGTCTATGAGTATCCACTGATAGTTTCATTCCCCAATTTGCTAACCAAACATTTGCAATAATTATCATTGTCATTCATTGATTCCGATAGTCGCATACCAAACACACCCTAAGTCTTTATAGTTTTATTTTGAATAAATAAAATCATCAAAACCAAAACTAATAGGTTAAGAAATGTAAAAGTTTTAGAAAAAAGATTAATTAAAGTGAAAAGTCTTTTTCACCACCTCTAAATATCCCATAAAATCCACTATTAATAAGCACATGTAGTTATTCCTTGGTGATATAAGCACGTTAAGTATGTTTGGTATGATGGAAAAGAAACATGAGAAAGAGAATGAGATTGAATTCCCTTGTTTGTTGCAGCTGAAGAAAGGAAAAATGGGGTACCCATTCCATTCTCAACCAATGATTTTGATTCTTTAAAAAAAGAAGAGAAAAACTAGGAATGAAAATTTACAAAGGAGTCATTCTCCGTGTTTATTCAAGCAGGAATCAATAGTCCTCCTCAAAACAAGGGTATATATATCTGTTACACCCCTCCTTCTCTCTCTAAATAATTTACTCCTCATTCTCACTAAAAAAAGAAACCCAACCTACCTGCTATACTCCTCCGGCGGTCGGCTATGGCCGGCCGTCCGGACTTTTCCCTTTTGCATTTTCCTTTCTTTTAATAAATGTTTGCCTACAGATCTGTCATTTCCTCCGATGTCGCTGTCTGTCGCTGCTGCCACTACTGCTTCTGCTCAGATCCGATGGCTTCCGGCCTCTTCTGCTCAGATCTGTTGTGGTCCGTCATCGTCGGCTTGCTGCTGCGTAGGGATTTGGTTTAGATCTGTTAGGATTTTGTTAGGCTCCTTTATGGATGCCTTGTTTTTGCATCTTTGTATGTATTATGTACTTCGTGTACTTTTATCAAGCTACACCCTTATATGGTTGTTTTCAGTCAAAACTCACTCGGGTGATTCCCCCCACCATTGAAGGGTGTTGTTATAGGCTGTTACAGCTATATGGTGTATGTCTTGTGATGTAACTTGTTATGTTGTTATCTTCCTCCGTTTGTGAGGTTATGTTTCGATGTAATTTGTTATGTCGTATCTTCCTCCTTTTGTGAGGTTTGAAATGAAATGATATTAATCTTTGTTCAAAAAAAAAAAATATATCTGTTACACGTGAGATGCACATTCAAGAGTAAAAAAATCCCCAAATACTGTCATCGCCCTCATCGAGGTACTCTTCATCATTGTTGCAATTTATCCCCTACAAAAGTTATCCATCTTTTCGATTATGTTTATCCCTTTGCACTTTTTTATAAACCATTGAGCCACTTTAATTACAATCTAAAGCTTGGTTTTCTTAACAAAGTTAAATATTCATTCAAATCTTGAGGGTTTACTAGGCAAAATCACGTAATAATGTAATTCTTTCAGATCTGCTATAAAATTCATTTTTGATATTGAAGGTCTCCATTTAATTAACACATTTTAGTTCATCCAATTGTGATATTGTTACACAACCTAAAAAAGCAAGACAAAATAAAACAACAAAAATTGACTGGATAACAATTACGTAGTATATTATGAATCAATTACGGTGTATTATAAAAGATAACATGTTTTTAACAACATTTTCATTCTAGAGTAATTTGATTCAACATTTACACCAAACATAAGAATCACTTTTTTATACCATTCGAGTGCTTAATTCTATAGTTTCACAAACAGGAGAATACATTTCTCATTTCCGAGTTCTTTCCTTTTCTCTCTTATTCCATTCTCTACTGCGTTTTCATTCTTCGCGATTCAATTGTACCAAAGACCCTTAAATTCTTCAACTAAGCAAATTCAAACACCCCTCATGTATGTCGTTATTTATATGTTATTGATTGATTTGATCCAAAGTAATCTAATCCTACTAGAACAAATTGATTGAGTTTGAAATTTAGTTAAACGTCAAATAAATTATATTTGAAACTCCACCACGACACTCGCTATGATCTCCTCGTTCCAAACAATTAAGGGTATGTTTGGCGAAAGTAACTGGTGCTGGTGCTGGTGCTGGTGCTGGTGCTGGTGCTGGTGCTAGTGTTGGAGATTATAAAAAAGAGCTTATTTTTATAAGGTACATGAAGTAACTTTTGGTTTTAAGAGATTATGGAAGATTATTTTTCTAAGAATCTCTTATAAGTTATATCTGTCAAACAAATATTATTTTTTAAATAACTTATTTTTTGAAAAAATAAGCATAATCTCTCAACAATCTTGTGTGCCAAACATAGACTAAGTTCTCAAACGAGTAAAAATGATAAGTAAAGTTGTGAAGCCTTGAAGGAAAACAATGACGCAAGGCCCAGTGGCCCACAATGGCTACTAGACTAAAACAGATGGGCCAGTCTGAAAAGTTTACACCTCTTTAAGTTTAGGCCCATGGCTAACACACGTAGACCAAACAAATTCACATGAACGAATTTACTTGAGTTTTGCCATAGTTACTCGTACATGACTGTTAAATGTGTTTCCTAAATAGTAAAGAAAAAGTTCTAAATCATATAGATAAGCATACTTCATAGTTCATATTCGTTTTGTATATAACAACACCACGAGTTTTTTATTTTCACGTGACAGAAGATATCATACACTTTCAAAAGGTACATGCTTGGTTTGGAAGCAAACAAATCCAACAACCCTATATTATATCACAATGGAGCCCTTATGTTTTTCCTTTAGTGTATATATATAAATACACCTATTATAACATATAGTATTTGATTGATTAATGATCCAAATGCATGACCTTGCCCATTTGTATAATGCCAGTCGTTATGCTGGAGGTGATGATGCGTGAAGGGTAGCTTATGTGGTGGTCCTTAAAACCCTCCGTAGTGATATATATGGTTGGTTTGGCAAAAAATTTGAACGAATAGTTAAAGAGGGAAAGGAGCCTAGTGGCATTGTTGATTTGATGATCACCACTACGACTATTTAGTGGTTACTTTAATGAAGAGAATGAATACTAATATGACGGTGATGAATTTATACCTCATAACATCCGGTCTAAAGCAAAAGAACTCGGACTAAATAGCAACTAATGAAATTGACAAAGACTTTTATATCCCTAAAAAAAAACCATGTAAATGATGATTGTATCAAAGTTAAACATTTTCAAAGTTTTGAAACCTGAATGCAATGACAAGGGGTATACCGTATACACCAAACAAAGTGAAACCTGAATGCAATGCGGCTTGAGTTCCGGTTCATACTCGTTTTTTTCTTTCAAAATTGGCTTTTTCCATTTCATCTTACAAGCCAGATCAACTCAGGTTTCGAAATAATGACTAACACTGCAAAACTTATTATGACGTTTTGCCGGAGAAAAACTTAATATTGTTTTACGCAATTAACACTTTAAAACTAATTATAAAATCAAATATCGCTATACTGCATTCGGACCAGTATAATGACATATGGTTGCATGTAAGCATTGTTTTTCGTTTAGCTACTCAAATTTGATTTGGTAATCCCTACTCAAAACAAGTCGAGCATGAGCCATAGCTCAAGTCTAATTTGAAGCTTTTTTGATAAACAAGTACAAGCCCAAACTTTATATACACAAATATATCAAACAGAATTGAGAGCCTAGCCCTAGACCAACACACGTATATGTTTTATCGTTTATGTGTGCTTAGGTATTTATTTATTTATTTTAGTTTTATAAATATGTTAATTCTTGTACGAGCTTAAAATAGCTGAAGCAAGCCCGACTTGTAGATAAACACACTAGCCAAACTCAAGTGTAAAACATAAAAATTACACGAGCAATGCTCGAACTTCGAATTCTACAAACCAAAACGAGCTATGCCCGAGTTTCATGATTCAAAATAACATGTGTAAAACTCAGTGAGTCTGTAGTTATCGAATGTATGGGTCCACAAAGCCAGTATCCTGGTGTCTGAATATGACAGCTTGCATAGTGCTGACGTTTAGGCGTGGGTATCAAGGGACTTTCCCAAGTTTCTTTCATAAATCCGGGATTTTAATTCTTACACACTAAGAGCATGCGCAGCAATAACATTTTGTGGTGCGTTAAGGTGATTTTAACGCACTTTAAAGTGCGTTATTGATGTGGGAGCCCAAGTTAAGGCCACGTTAACGTGGCAAGTTAAGCCACTAACGTGGCGTTAAGCCACATTTGATTAAAATAAAATAAAAAAAATTACACTTCTGGTCCATGTATTTATATTTGTGTTTTGACAATTTTGGCCCTTGTAATTCTTAAACGATACTGATTTATTCAAAGACACACGATACGGAAATAAAATTACAAATGATACGAGAAATAAATACAACAGATACGATTTATATAGCTTTGTAATTATGTTTAATGTAACTTGCGTTTAAGTTTAATGTATGTTTAAATTTTAAGCATTAATATAAGTTGTTTTTATTAGTTATTAAATGAAATATTAGTTTTAGTTTAGGGTAGAATTTGAAAATATTTGAGTTAAGGCTGAGTTATTGTTGTGGGCGTTTTTTTCTGAGTTAAAGTTAAAGTGTTTAAGCTGATGTGGCGCTGACGTGGCGCTGAGTTAACTTATAACTTGAGTTATGGATGGGCATGCTCTAACAAAGTAACAAGTCAAAGTTTAAAATGACTTAGTATGTACAAGCTTTTTTGCCAATTGTACCATCTACTTCTGATCCTTTGCTTTTTGCATCATGTATTATACTGTGTTTCTGTAAGGACTAAGTTTGTAGATACGCAACATACTTTCTCAAAAGTACCGAAATACGTAACCTACTAAAAAAAGTTTGTAGATCGCTAACAAACTTTCAAAATTGGCACAAGATACGTAATGTTGACCGGATTTTTACCTGGTTGACCGGTTTATAGGTAAACACTTAAAAAAACATACATGATTGGTCCCTGTGGTTTGCGTCTGTTTTCACCGGTCATCCTTTAACGTTATTTCAGTTATAAAAGTTACA
Organism: Artemisia argyi; assembly: GCA_030686995.1. Taxonomy (NCBI): domain Eukaryota; kingdom Viridiplantae; phylum Streptophyta; class Magnoliopsida; order Asterales; family Asteraceae; genus Artemisia; species Artemisia argyi. Next base: position 70,151,216 of record CM060709.1, on the reverse strand, counting down.
ATAGTGGTGCTTGTCATTTGGTGTTGACTTTCACCTTTAGTCCCTTGACTTTATTTTCACTTTTTCGTCCGTTTTTACACGTTTTGGTCCGTTTTTACACGTTTCTTTTTTCTAAAATTCGAAAAAAAATATTTTTTAGAAAAAATATTTTTTTTCGATAATTTTTTAGAAAAGTATTTTTTTTCTAAAATATTTTTAGAAAAAAATAAAAATTTTTTAGAAAAATATTTGAATAAAAAATATTTTTTCGAATTAAAAAAAATATATTTGAATAAAAAATTTTCGAAAAAAAAATATTTTTTCTAAAATATATTTTATAGAAAAAATATATTTTTTCAAAAATTTATTGGAAATTTTTTTTCGATTTTTTTTATAAAATATTTTTTATAAAATTTTATTCGATTTTTTTATAAAAGTGGAAAAACGAAAAAAAAAAAAGTGTAAAAACAGACCAAAACGTGTAAAAACGGACGAAAAAGTGAAAATAAAGTCAAGGGACTAAAGGTGAAAGTCAACCCAAATGACAAGGAACATTATTGTAACTTTTATAACTGAAATAACGTTAAAGGATGACCGGTGAAAACAGACGCAAACTACAGGGACCAATCATGTATGTTTTTTTAATTGTTTACCTATAAACCGGTCAACCAGGTAAAAATTCGGTCAACATTACGTATCTTGTGCCAATTTTGAAAGTTTGTTAGCGATCTACAAACTTTTTTTAGTAGGTTACGTATTTCGGTACTTTTGAAAAAGTATGTTGCGTATCTACAAACTTAGTCTTTTCTTTAACTATTTTTAATTTGTGTCAATGTAGTATTCTAATTTTTAAAAGAGGGTCAGAATCCAAATTTTGGACGACAAAAAGTGTTACCTTTTATTTAAAACCGCAAAAACTATCATTTTCTGTTCAACTATAAAAACTCTTTAAAGTATATCTTTTTGTAAGCCAACGGATATGCACGGTAGGTATATGCTCTATGTGAAATACGGAAGTACGAAATGAAATGAGAAGTGACATGGATACCACCAAAAGAGATGTACACATCATAAAATCACATTTGTGATACACATAGCACAATATCACATATGCATCATTGTGGTGTGCACATTTTTATGTAAACGATGATTGTATCAAAAACATTTTCAAAGTTTTGAAACCTGAATGCAATGACAAGGGGTATACACCAAACAAATTGTTGGGTATTATGTATAGCTTCTATTCTTCGGACAAGAATACCACTCCAGCCCCCGTTTCCCTTGTACGATGCTCCCTTTCGGGAATGTTCTCTCCGAAGCACTCACAACTTGTGTATACGTTAACTTTTTCTTAGTTAATCGAAACGAGAGATTAAAGAAATGAACGGAGGGCAAAAGACTAGAAGTATACAATAAGAACCAAAATCTCTCACTAATTTTGAAGTTCAAATATCCATATATATCCGGATGCAATACACAAAAATACTCAACCCATAAATAACTAAATATACTAGAGTAAATTGCAAAACCTTGTGTTTTGGTCAAATTACAAACATAGTCTCTACAAATTTGAAAATTTGCAGAGTCACTTTGCAAAATTTACCAGGTAATTTTGCCTGTATCATTATCACTAGAATAAGTAAACTCTAAAAGTATAGCCGTAGTTTAAAAGACGATAATTGCACATCAAAGTCCCATTAAATAATTGTGTCTTTACTTTCAAGTTTGCAAAGATTAGAATGGATTAGTGAAAAGAATAATTAAAATGAGAAAGATAATAAGTAATTACACGCGCATTTCAAATTAGTAAAGAAAATTTATAAGAAAATGCACGACTTTTGTAAATGCATCTTTTATCCTTCTCATTTCAAATTTACTCGACAATTTAACTAACATCATCAATAAGGAAATCATCAACATCAAACTCACTAAACTCATCAACACGATACCTTCCAAGCTCCGGTAAATCAAAAAACTCATTCACTTCACCAAACCCATGTGGCGAAACTCCAAAATTAGTAACAGCGTGACTTCCGTTTAATCTAACAGCAGCTTCATCATAAGCAACAGCAGCTTCTTCAGCTGTATCATATGAGCCTAACCAAAGACGCTTCCTTTGTGAAGGGTCCCATATATCTGCTCCCCATTTGCCATACGGTCTCCTTCTCACGCCTAGGTATTTCTTCTCTCCCGTCGTGCTAGTAGTAGTAATAGCGTGAGTTCCTTGTAATCTAAGAGCAGCTTCATTATAAGCAAGAGCAGCTTGTTCAGCAGTATCATATGTGCCTAACCAAAAACGCTTCTTTTGTGAAGTATCAAGTATCTGTGCTACCCATTTTCCCGACACCGTTCTTCGGCTCACGCCTCGATAGTTGCTCGTTTTCTTTCTCTTTAATTTTATTTCTGTCACATGTTTTTTCACTCTTTTTACTACAGATTTGTTTTCATCGTCTGAAGAAGAATAATCAGTTGCGTATGGGTCTGTTACTGTTATTCTAATGGTTTTTGGGTACTTTAAGGATGCTGTTTTTGATGTGGATGGCTGGCTTGGTGGTTCTATGAATTTGTTTTCTCTAAGCACGTGTTCTGAGAACTTTATGGTTTTTTCCATGTTTTTTTTGGCGGGAAAAATGGGATGTGGGAAGGAAGGTGAAGATGTGGGGGGAGATGGTGAGGTTTTAGTCCCTGGCTTGTTTTAACCAGAGACAGGGATAATAAAGATTGTGACAGGTTACTTGAGCCCCTTTGCACCCTTTATGTTATGCTATATAGTTTGTACTTGTAGTGCATCACATGTGTGTAAAACTCATCAGTATCCTGGTGTCGGAATATGACAGCAGGCACAGTGCTGACGTTTATGCGTGGGTATCAAGGGACTTTAATTTCCCAAGTTTCTTACACTGACAAGTCAAAGTTTAAAATGACTTCGTATGTACATGCTTTTTTTTGCCAATTGTGTCATCTTCTTCTGATCCTTCAACAGCATCTTTTGCTTTTTGCATCATGTGAATTTTGAGAATTTTGTGTCTATGTAATAATATTATGATGTTTAGATGTTTTTTTTGGTTCAAATGGTATTCAAAATCAACTTTAAATAAGGAATCGACCTCATCCTCAATAAAGCTCATGCTCAGCTTCCTTTAACTAATGTGTAACAGTGTCATGATGTGTTCATTTTTTACGAAACTGCATAGGATACACCTTTTGATGTTAAACTTTTAAAATTGTGTATACTCAATGTCTCAAGTATACAAGTCTTTGAAGTGTAAAGCTCGAGTCTAGATCGTGACTAATTCTAGAAGCTCAAGAAGTCAAGACGAGCTCGACTTCACTCGTTTATTTATTACTGATTTTCAGTAAATATATGTCACCATTAGAGGGGAAATGAGCTGAATGGATTTGAACACGACTCTCTTAAGAATTGAACCTTATTGACACCATTTATAGTTACTTGTCTATATCTTGTCCAAAGACGAATATTCCAAATTTCTTACCACCGGGAAGTTGATTTAATTCTATATTAACTTAGAACTTAACAAACGTATGTGTGCATATGTCACCGTATGAATATGTACAAGTAAGCAAAAACCCAGAAAAACAATATTTAGCAACGGGACAAAGGTGAAATGACGTTAAACAAATACTTGGTTCGGGTGTTATCTTGGGTTTTGGGTTAAAAACTTAAAATCAGCTGTTTCTTTGCATTTTTTAGATTTGCGTTTAGATATTTATATTTACCCTAAATATTTGAGGTTGTGTTAATGATGGGTCTAAACGGTTTTCTAACAAAAGTGCGATAACATGTTTTCTCACATCTCTTTCTTTTTATCTTCTCATTATCAAATTTAAATCAAACAAACTTAAATCTTAAACCAAACTTAAATACAAATCCAAATACTAATTATAAACTATTTACAAACCAAACAAGCCCTTAGTGTGTGAGGTGCGAGAGCACGAAAACATAGAGAAAAATGTTGTCCCAATATCACTCTTCACGGGAAAAGAGGGGACCACAAAAAAATTCTCCGGCAGTATAATCCCGAAAGAAAAATAAGAGAGAAAGATATGTATAGATGGTGAGAGTGTTATTTATTGGTGGTTGTGTGTGAATATTTGTGTTTTATGAGTATTTTAAAATTTTTAAAAGTAGAAGAAAAATTAAAAGAAGGTGATGAAATGGATGAGAGAAAGTTGTGGAAAAAGATAAATGAAATGTTTTTTTTTATGATGTACAAACATATCTTACAAAAATACCCTCCACACATATTTTTTTTAAAGAAAAAGGGAAAAAAAAAAGAATAATAAAAAAAAAAGTGATGGCCGTCACCCCTATGTGCAAAAAAATGGAGGTGATGGGAGGCTTTTTTTTATGGAGGTGACGTGTGATGAGGGGTGATAATGGTGAGGGAAAACCAGCCTTAGGTTAGTGGTAATGGTGACAATATCACCACCGTCAACTAAGCGTCACATTAGTTTTTCAACACCGCCAACATCACCATTAAAACATATTACACTTAAATACAAATATACCCACAAAACTCATTATCATACACATTATTAAAAAAAAAGTTTTTTTTTTTTTTTTTTTTTTTTTTTTTTTATTTATACAAACGGTAACTTTTCAAAGTTTTTTTGGAATTGTTGTGTGTATGAATATCGGTTGAAAAACAACCGATTGTGCATTTCATGAACCCTCGACCGATATGCAACCCAACTCCGACAATGGCCACAACCGACTTCCAAATCGATTGAGTAGGGTGAACGACCAATAAATTACGTCCCATTGTGCCCAACCTTATCGGTTTATTTGATCCAAAGTAATTTAATCCTACATAATAATTACTCCGTTATTTTTGTAGCTGGAACAAATAGAGTTTGAATTTTATTTAAGCATCAAATAAAATATATTTGAAACTCTGCTGCGACACTCGCTATGATCTCGTCGTTCCAAACAATTAAGTTCTCAAACGGGTAAAATGATAAGTGAAGTTGAAGCCTTGAAGGAAAACAATGACATGCGCCAGTCTGAAAAGTTTACATCTCTCTAATTTTAGCCCATGGCTAACAGCCTAACACACGTATGTTGGTAATGAACTGATGACCGAAAATTCACATAATTACTTGAGTTTTACCAAAGTTACTCTTACATGACTATTAAATATGTTTCCTAAATAATTTTAGCCCATGGCTAACACACGTATGTATATAACAACACCACGAGTATTTTATTTTCACATGACAGAAGATATCATACAATTTCAAAAGATACATGCTTGGTTTCGAAGCAAACAAATCCAACAAATATCACAATGGAGCCCTTATGTTTTTTCATTTGATGACAAAACTTTTTTTACATATATATCAGGGGACTAATCTCCACCATCCATCTAACAGATAAGATTAATCCTAACAATTTAAAAAACCAATTTTCGTCTTTTTTTTTCTTCAAATATTAATATTTTTCAAACCGTTAATCGTTAAGCGAAAAAAAATTATACTATTACGACGAGTATTTAATAGTCTTTCTATAGATAGGCATTTTGATATATTTTCGACAAATTTTTTTTCTCGTTTTTTTCACCTTTTTTTCCGCTACCGAATGTGATATATCACATGTTATCTTACATATAATATTACACTAATATCACATATCACATGTGATTTTTTCGATAACGAAAAAAATGTAAAAAAAACGGGAAAAAAATTGTCGAGTGTATATCAAAATGTCTATCTATATAAAGATAATTACTCTCTCCGTCCCAAAATTATTGTCCCCCGACAAAAAACACACAGTTTAAAAAAAATACATTTATTACAACTTTCTCTTTCTTACTTTTTGATAGAATGGTAATTTTACCTTTAGGTAATTAATTAAAGTCTTCTTTAAAGCATGTAATAATAATTTTAAACAAGGGTAATATAGTAAACTTGTTTAAACTTCCATATATATTTTTAGTAGTGGACAATTAAATTGAGACATCTCAAAAAAGAAACGTGGACAATAAAATTGGGACGGAGGGAGTAAATACTCGTCGTAACGGTATATTTTTTTTTTCGCTTAACGATTTAATGGTTTGAAAAATATTTAAGTTATAAAAAATGGGTGAAATATTAAAATGTTTTTAATCTAAACAATTGATTTTTTTTAGATAAATGGTGGGGATGAATCCCTTGATATGTAGGAAGTTTGGTATTTAAAATAACTCTCCTCATTTCCTTTTGTGGATATATGTACATATATAAATACACCTATTATAACATACAATATTCGATTGATTAATGGTCCAGATGCATGACTTTGCCCATTTGTATAACGCCAGTCGTTATGCGGGAGGTGATGATGCGTGAAGGGTGGCATATGTGCTGGTCCTTAACACCCTCCGTAGTGATATATGTGGTTGGTTTGGCGAAAAATTTGAACGGATAATAAAAGAGGGAAAGGAGCCTAGTGACATTGTTGATCTCATGATCACCGCTACGACTATTTAGCGGTTACTTTAATGAAAAGAATGAATACTAATATGACAGCGATGAATTTATACCTCATAACATCGGGTCTAAAGCAAACGAACTCGGACTAAATAGCAACTAATGAAATTGACACAGACTTTGATATCCCTAAAAAACCATGTAAATGATGATTGTATCAAGAGTAAACTACAAAGATGGTCCCTATGGTTTGGGTTGACTTTCACTCTTGGTCCTTTGACTTTTTTTTGCACACGCAGTCACTAACTCCGAAACCCTTAACACTCACAGTCCTTTGACCAAGCAACGTTAAGTTTGACTGTTAAACACCCGTGACTTGCACATGAGGGTAAAAATGTCATTTCATCTTCAAATATTCTTCCACCCCACAAACACAACTTTATCTTTTTTTTAGCAAACAAACACAACTTTATCTACCACCATACAAACATATCTTTATCTTAACTTTCAATCTTCATCTTCAATTCAAACTCAATACATAAAAACAAAAGCATCACTCCCTTTGTTCTTTTTTCTGCTACAAACCGAATCTCAACCCCAAAAATCACTAAAACCTTCGGTTTCTTTATTCTGAAAATCGAACACCAAAAATCACCAATACCTTTCTTTTTGCTGTTGTAAACCGAGTAGCAAACAAAAGCCCAAGGTCTCGATTTCAAGATCTTTCAAAGGAGGTCTCGGGTAGGTATTAATCTCGTTTTTGTTTTCATTTTTCAAGATCAATGATGGGTTTTTTTTTTCGAACACATAAGATCTTTAAAGATCTTGTGATTTTATTTTTTGTCTTTGAGTCTTTAAGTCTTATTGGTTGTGATAGATTAGTTGTTAGCTAAGATGCGTTAAGGTTGTGAAGTTGATGTGGTTTATTGAGTGTTGTTGTCGTGTGATGGGGGGTTAAAGTTTGTGTGTTTTCTTTTAGCTTGTCAATTTATAGCAATTGATTTTCATGAAAAGGAAAATAACAAAATGGTTCTTTTAATTGTTTATAGAATTTGTTAAGAATTTTGTTTATGGTTTTGTGCATTGCTTGTTAGAAGAAAAAAAAGAGATTTAGGTAACATGCTTAATAAAAGTTCAATCGGAAACGATGAAGAAGATATAATCATTTTTTTTTTCATATTCTTTTTCTTTGTTATTATTGTGGGTTTTCATAAGATTAAGAGTAAATCGCAACATGTATCTAGTTGCAATTATTGTTCTAAACAAATTGTGGATTGGTTGCTGTGACGTTTTTATATATCCATGGGTTTCCATTTTAACGAAGTTTTTTTATTTGTAGGTTATAATTAGATTTCTTATATGTGGGTCTTTGTTACTACTATGTTCTTATTTTAATTTAATTAGGTGTTGGACAAATTGGTGGTGGAATAAGATCCGACAGCGGTGGGTAATAAAATAGATGGTGGGTTTTTGTTCTTTATGTGCATAAAATGATGTTAAGTGATTTAATATTGGGTTTTAGATTGTCGTAAGAACGTGTATTCTATTTGTATGTTGATTAGTGTTAGTTTGTTATACTATTTTTGTTTAAAGTTGTAATAACTGCTAGTGAAAAAGCTTGTACATATAAAATGTCAATTTACGTCATAGGGGTTGTTGGTCTACCAATAGCACTATAGCAGTTATGTTGCCGGAAGTTGCAGGTTTTTCCGGCAATGGTTGGTTAATTGTTGAGGGTAGTGGTAGATGGATAAAGATAAATGAAGAAAGAAGCTTGTGGAAAAAAGAAAAAAAAAAAAAAAAAAAAAAAGTAAAAGGACAATAATATCCCCACATGGAAGGCACATGGGACTTTTAACGGTCAAAATTAACGTCCATTTGGTCAATGGACTGTGAGTGTTAAGGGTTTCGGAGTTAGTGACTGTGTGTGCAAAAAAAAAGTCAAAGGACCAAGAGTGAAAGTCAACTCAAACCACAGGGACCATCTTTGTAGTTTACTCTTGTATCAAAGTTAAACATTTTCAAAGTTTTGAAACCTGAATGCAATGACAATGGGTATACACCTAACAAATTGGTGGGTATTATGTATAGCTTCTATTATTCTGGCAAGAAAACCACTCCAGCCCCCTTTTCCCTTGTACAACGCTCGCCTTTCGGAATGTTCTCTCCGAAGCACCCGCAACTTGTGTATATGTTAACTTTTTCTTAGTTAATCAAAACGAGAGACTAAAGCAATGAACATAGGGCAAAAGATTAAAAGTATACAATAAGAACCAAAATCTCTCCACTAATTTAAAGTTCAAATATCCTTATATATCCGGATGCAATACACAAAAATACACTTCTGCCCTTTTTTTCATTCATATCTGTTAACGTCAATACTACATAAACATCCCTTAATTACTCTTAACCCATAAATAATAACTAAATATATTAGAGTAAATTGCAAAACCGTCATTGTGTTTGGTCAAATTACAAAAATAAACTCTTCAACTTTGAAAATGTGCACAGTCACTTTGCGAAACTTACGAGGTAATTATCGTCTATATAATTATCACTAGAATAAGTAAACTCTAAAAGTATGACCGTAGTTTAAAAAGACGATAATTACATATCAAAGTCCGACTAAATAATTGTGTCTTCAATTTCAAAATTGCAAAGATGAGAATGGATCTGTGAAAATAATAATTAAAATGAGAAGGATAATAAGTAATTTTAGCCACGCATTCAACTTAGGAGAGAAAATTTGAAAAAAGATACAGCCACTTTTTTAAATGCATCTTAAATATGTCGTTATAGTTAGATATTATCCTTCTTATCTTAACTATTTATCTCATTTGATCCTAACTCCTAACACAATAACGGTTTATAGAATTTACTCGACAATTTATCTAACGATCAATAAGGAAATCATCATCAAACTCACTAAACTCATCAACACGATACCTTCCAAAATTAGTAACAGCGTGACTTCCGTTTAATCAAACAGCAGCTTCAGCATAAGCAACAGAAGCTTCTTCAGCAGTATCATATGTGCCTAACAAAAAACGCTTCTTTTTAAAGGATCCCATATCTCTGCTGCCCATTTGCCATGTCCTCTCCTTCTCACGCCTAGGTATCCAACTTCCACATCCACCAACATATCTGTACTAGCGTGAGTTCCTTGTATTCTAAGAGCATCTAATCTAAGAGCAGCTTCATCATAAACAACAGCAGCTTCTTGAGCAGTATCATATGTGCCTAACCAAACACGCTCCCTTTTTAAAGGATCCCATATCTGTGCTCCCCATTTGCCATTTGGTCTCCTTCTCAAGCCTAGGTATTTCTCATCTCTCATGTTAGTAACAGCGATTCCTTCTAGTCTAAGAGCAGCAGCTTCATCATAAGCAAGGGCAGCTTGTTCAGCAGTATCATATGTGCCTAACCAAAAACGCTTCCTTTGTAAAGGATCCCATATCCGTGCTACCCATTTTCCCGACGCCTTTCGGATCACGCCTTGATATTTCTTCTCGCTTGTGTTCGTGCTCGTCCTTGTCCTCTTTCCCGTTAATTTTATTTCTGTCACATGTTTTTTCACTCTTTTTTTTACAGATTTGTTTTCATCGTCTGAAGAAGAATCAGTTTTAGTGATGGTCTTTTCCATAAGAGAAAGGTGTTTTGATGTTCTTGAGGTTTTTTTTTTTGGCGAGAAAAGTAGTGGGATGTGGGGAGTTGAAACGAAAGGAGGTGAAGATGGGGAGTGTGAGTTTTGTAATGAGGGTGGGGGAGATGGTGAGGTTTTAGTACTATACCTTGTTTTAACCAGAGATTGTGACAGGTTACTTGAGGTCCTTTTGGGTTTTAGTTTTTAGACCCTTTATGCAATAGTTTGTACTTGTAGTGCAGTACGATACGAAGTAAGTAAAACTCCATTTGACGGGTGTAGATAGGGAGTCAAAATTTGTTCAAACCGAACTAGATCAAAGAGGTATTTTTTTTCCCCAGAACATAAATCAAGTAAGTGTTTACTAGCCATATGTTTAGCCTTTTGAGAAAGGATTCCATGAGGTCACAACTATATATTGACTTTAACCTGAATGGACTTGACTCGATTATACTCTAACAAGATACATCGAACCTCCTGCTTAAATGAACTATTAGCCTATTAACGCAAATGTTTTAAAACCCGGCTTTTAATTGATGCGGCTTGAGTTTTCGGTTCATACTGGTTTCTTTTCAAAATTGGCTTTTCCATTTCATCTTACAAGCCAGATCAACTCAAGTTTTGAAATAATGACCAACACTGCAAAACTTATTATGACGTTTTGCCGGAGAAAAACTTAATATTGTTTTACACAATTAACACTTTAAAACTAATTATAAAATCAAATATCGATATACTGCATTCGGACGAGTATAATTACATACGGTTGCATGTAAACATTTTTTTTCGTTTAGCTACTCAAATTTGATTTGGTAATCACTAATCAAAACAAGTCGAGCATGAGCCATAGCTCATGTCTAATTTGAAGCTTTTTTGATAAACAAGTACAAGCCCAAACTTTATATATACACATGACACATATATCAAACAGAATGGAGAGCCTAGACCAACACACGTATATGTTTTATTGTTTATGTGTGCTTAGGTATTTAGTATTTATTTATTTTAGTTTTACTAAATATGTTAATTCTTGTACGAGCTTAAAATAGCTGAAGCAAGCTTAAGCCCGACTTGTAGATAAACACACTAGCCAAACTCAAGTGTAAAACATAAAAATCAACACGAGCAGACGAGCAGTGCTCCAACTTCGAATTCGAATTCTACAAATCAAAACGAGCTATGCCCGAGTTTCATGATTCAAAATCACATGTGTGTAAAACTCAGTGAGTCAGTGGTTATCGAATGTATGGGTCCACAAAGACAGTATCCTGGTGTCTGAATATGACAGCTGGTACAGTGCTGACGTTTATGCGTGGGTATCAAGGGACTTTCCCAAGTTTCTTTCATAAATTTGGGATTTTAATTCTTACACACTAACAAAGTAACAAGTCAAAGTTTAATAAAATGACTTGGTATGTACAAGCTTTTTTGGCAATTGTACCATCCACTTTTTATCCTTTGCTTTTTGCATCATGTATTATACTGTGTTTCTTTAACTATTTTTAATTTTGTGTCTATGTAGTATTCTAATTTTTAAAAGAGTCAGAATCCAAAATTTTGACGACAAAAAGTGTTACTACCACTACAAAAAAAACTAGTTGAATTCTCCACGCTTTAAAGGCCAAATGGCCACATTTAAAAACGTGTAAAATTATTGATTCCACACTTTCTCAAATGTGGTAATAATGGGTGTGACAAATTTTGCTACACATATAAGTGTGGAGATATTATCTAAAATGTCTATAGTTAAAAGTGTGGAAAAATTCTTTGAATGTCCACACCTAAAAGTGTGGCAAAATTGCAAAAAATATTCAAAAATAAAAGTGTGAAGATATTTGCTACACCTATAAGTGTAGCTTTATTGTAATTGTACACACTTATATATGTGGATTATTTTTTAAATATTTGTCACACCTATAAATGTAGCAAAATTATTATCCATATAAAAAGAAAGTCCACGGTTGACCATACCGTGGCAAAATAAATGTGGAGAATAGCACTATTTTTTGTAGTGTACCTTTTATTCATAACCGAAAAAAGTATCATTTTCTGTTAAACTATAAAAATCTTTAAAGTATATCTTTTTGTAAGCCAACGGATATGCAACGGATATGCTCTATGTGAAATACGGAAGTAAGAAATGAAAAGAGAGGTGATATGATACCATCAAAAGGAATGTACATATCATAAAATCACATTTGCGATGCACATAGCACAATATCACATATACATCATTGTGGTGTGCATTTTTTTATGTAAACGATGATTGTATCAAAGTTAAACATTTTCAAAGTTTTGAAACCTGAATGCAATGACAAAGGGTATACACCAAACAAATTGTTGGGTATTATGTATAGCTTCTATTCTTCGGGCAAGAATACCACTCCAGCCCCCTTTTCCCTTGTACGATGCTCCCTTTTCGGGAATGTTCTCTTCGAAGCACTCGCAACTTGTGTATATGTTAACTTTTTCTTAGTTAATCGAAACGAGAGACTAAAGAAATGAACGGAGGGCAAAAGACTAGCACTGTGTTCTCCAGTTTTATTTTAAAGAGAAAGGAAAGGAGAATGAAAGAAAATAAAATTTTTATGTGTTCTCAAGATTTTTTAAAGAAAGAAAGGAAGTGATGTGGGAAGAAAGTGGGGAGAAACTTGATGGTTTTTGGATCTAAAATCTTCCGCCCAATTTTGGGCGGATTTGGAAGGAAAGAATGTATTTTGTTATGAAATGACCAATTCGCCCTTGCTATGTTGCCATATTTTCAACTTTTCACCCACCTCTCTATTTACGCTGTTGATGCACCTGCTCTCATTCTACCTTTTCTTAAGACAAAAATACACCGTTGGTCCATAAACTTGTTCAAAAACATCGCCATGCCCCCTAAGTTTGCAAAATCATCGCCATGCATCCAAAACTCAAGATTTTGAGGCCGATTGCGTCCCTCGGCCCGTAATCGTTACTTCAACGTATCTTGATGAGGGCAAAATTGTTATTCACTGTAGCGATCTAGTTTCCAGCCGTTGTAAAGTGTCCCACTTCCCTATATTACTTTGACTCACAATTGTATTGTCACTCCGCATCCTTAAGCTTTCCCCCAAAACCTTTCTTCATTCAACATGGTACGCTGCTGGTGTAGTAACTAGCAAGGAAGCTATAACACGCACTTCGTGGACATCGGCCAACCCATGGCGTCGATTCTATGCTTGTCCTGATGAAGTAAATGCGTTTTAAGTTTTATTGTATTAGCTTGTTTTCGCAAGTATCAAAGTACATTGTAACAATGGTGGTTGATTAATGAGTGGCCGTATTCATGATTAGGGGTCTTCTTGTCGGCGGATAGGATGGTATGACCCCGAAATGTGTGCTCGTTCAAGAATAATCATACCAGGCCTTTTGAGGGGGAGAAATGAGCTCGAGGAAAGATTAGAAGTTGCTAAAGGTGATGTGTGGAAGTGGAAGATTTACGTGGTGCTCAATTGGATATTGTTCTTGATTGTTTATGCACTTTGTTAACTTTTTAGCTTTAATATATGATGGCCGTGTTTTGTGTCACGTGGAAATGTAATTACTTGTTAGGCCATCGTGGTAGTGCTTGAACCTTGATCAACTATTTTCTCTAGTATGTTTTAAGTTTAGATTTTATTGAATGGTAGTAACTTTGTCTCCTACACGGATATGAATTTTGTTCTTTTGCTGTGTCTACGTTTTGGTTATGCAGATGGTAATGAATTTGGTTATGTTTGACTTTTAATTGTCAACATTGTTATGAAGTTATGAGTTTGGTTAGTTTTGCCTTTGTCAATTTGTAATAGAAGGTGCTGCCGTCATAGACTTTGCTATAACATACAGTCCACACAAGATGTAAATTATACACATAATTAAAATACAGAAACAGAACATGGTTCCATAGATAATGCAAATGGATATAATTCCAAATGCATAAAATTTCATACTTTTCAAAGCATGATAACTAGAGTACATAACTTATCCATGGCAAACATAAAGAAATATTGTCTAGTTCATTTGCATAACATAATTAACCTATGGTGAGGGCATCATTCTACCCATTGCAGCCTGCTGCCTAGTCACTCTTCGTGTAGTAGGCTGGAATGAAACTGAAACTCCATGCACACTACTTGAATGGACCTGAGATTGAGACTGTGAATGATCATCTTGCTTGGATTGACACTGGGATTCATCATGTTTGCTGGGATTCTCAATTGCTTGATCTTGACTCTCACTTTCAACACCTGCAACTTCACCTTCTTTGTCTATTGCAACATCCTGACTAGCTTGCTCTTGAATTCCAGATTGCACAGAAGTACCTTCCACTGTAACATCTTGACTTTCAGCAACACCTGTACTTTCATATAGTTCCTGCGTCTCAAAAGAATATCCTTATTCCCATTGAGTACGAAGACATAGTTTAACATTCAAAACTCAACTATACAATCAACATATACCTGTTATAAAAATACAACCACACAAATCAAGAGCACAAAGAGTTGAATACCCGTTACCCGTAAGGTAAGCTAATAACAGCAACGTCACCAACTCCCACACACCAACCAATATTTATCCAATTGCCTACAAACACAACAAAAAACCACATATAACATCTTTCAATTTACACTCACAAATGGGAGTCCACTTTTGAAAATCTCACCGATTCATTTATATGCTCAATTATTAGATAAATCTCTAATCATCATTTCCAATTAACCCTAACACTAAATCAACTAAATAAAACACAAAATGAACCTTCCGAACACAAATTCCTACTCACCGGATTTGGCTGTACACGCCTTTCCATGCTGCCACAGTTGCAAACACACATACGCCTGGCCGAAAAAAGGAAAAAATCCCATCATCATCAGCACGACAAAAAAATAAAAATAAATAAATAAATAAATAAATGATAAAAAAATTTGTTACTGTATTAAGAAACTAAAAAATTTAATGTGATGATTACCAATTGACAAAATCAGCTGCTGTTTAACGTCTTCCATGGCGACCCAAACCATCTTAAGATCGAATAATTAGGTATTAAATTCGGCCGCCTTTATTCATCCCGGTGTTGAAGATTTGGGTCACCGGATTGATGGTTAATAGTTTTGTGAGAAGCAGGTATTTTTTTATATGGATTTGATTAGTGGGGCGACGGGATGTTGGGTAGGAGTGTGTTTTGAGTAATTTTTTTAGGTGGAAGAAGAGTACAGGAAAAAAATCAGTGGAGGGATTTGTGTATGTGAATGGGGTAGAAGGTTCTAGGGTTGTGTAGGGGAAAATATCAAGTGGGGAAAACGGAACGGGATGGGATAAATGCTAATGAATAGTGATGAACAGTGGTTCAAATAGTCGTTTTACGGGGTTTCAACCAATAGGAACCCTGTAGGACCGAAAGTATAGAAGATTTATGTGATTCGGGAGGTCTAGGTTGATGATTAAAGATGAACTCCATATTTAGTTTTAGAGAGAGAAAGTAGAGAGAGGGTGAAGAAAATGGAATATATTAAAATGAAAGTAAAGATACACAATTTCCCACACCCCTCATGGAGAGTCATGAGGGGTATTTATAGGCTCATCACAACATTACTTTGCCTAGTGTACGATAGTAGTCCCTGCGGGTACTACATGTTACTAATCTAGTCCAATTCACATGTGTGACGTTATCTTTATAAAAAAAGCGAGGCTAACAATCTCCCTCCAAGATATCGTCACACGTGAATGGTTACAATGAGACCTATAAATACATTAACAATGTAAAATTACAACAATAGTAAACTATGTTGACGTTGTTGAAGCGCAGAGTCTCTATAGTCTAGATACTGAGGCAGACTTGAAGTTCTCTCTTCCGACGATCTCGGCGTACTGACTGCAAAGGTCTTTGTAGCTCTGAACTTCAACTGTAATGGTCTAGTTAGGTTATTACTCCCTCCTAACTAGTGAGCCTTTATTCTTTTTCCTGCTCCCACCTGAACCGACAACTCTCTTTTCATCACGCAGCGGATAAAGTAGATTCAAAAGTGTAGGCACATAGTTGTTGTTCAGGGAGCATCTTGACAATATAACTCACATAACATTGCACAGAAGGTTGGTAATACGCTCCGATGTACACATCATTAGTACTTCTTCGGTTCCAGTGTAAGCACAATTCCCTCGAACAACCAACGTACTAGAGATGAAACACTACTTCTTTTGGCATGTTCTTCTCCCTCCTGATGGTTGCGATGTATCGAAATCATCATACTATTATGTGTACATGCCAAAATTACCCGTACTTTACACTTCTGATGCAATATAGATAGACCGTGTAAGCATAATTTATGAGTATATGTCGCAAAAATACTCTCAATACTTTTCTCTCAAATCAACCTGTAAACGAACTTCCTTTGAATTCACCGGCTACTAGTAATGACCACATATGGAGACAGCCCGATATGACCAGCTTGAAAAAGAAGTAAACATCCCATCTTGTGACTTAATGCTTGTACGATAGATGTGTCTTAATACCTATACTGAGCACTACAATGTAACTCCTTTAAGTATGAGGTTGCACGAAATATTCGCCGCTTGAACAATCCACTGCTTCACGTGACACTGAGTACTACAACGTAACTCCTTAAAGTGATAGTTATACTGTGAGCACTACAACGTAACTCCTTACATCAGTAATAACTAGATTGTCAAGACTGAATTTTTTTAATTTGCGCAGACAAGTTATCTTCAAAAGTCGTGCATCCAACCACCCCTAGACTTTGAGATAAATAAGTACACTTGTTGAAACCCACTTCAAAGTCAAATCGATAATACCGTACAATAACTCCGTAGTCATTTTCTTGTCAAACCATAACAATTCTAGCCGTGAATATATGTATCCCCGTGAAATTTTAATTCCAAAATACCACACTTTGTACCAATAATATCAAAATTTTGTGTCCAAGAAGTTTTATATAAAAAATAATCGGATGACAATTTTTGTGTGCAATATATTCAGCCCATCATTTTAGTCAAATTCGGTCCACTCATACTGCCCAAACAAGATACAACCCAATCCAACTCCCCATGATAACCAATTAACCATATAAGGTGTATACCCTAATCACACGGTTTCATTACAACCCTAAACACATCTCTCATAAAAAATCCGCCCCCTTCCAAACTCATCGCATCTTGAAATCTCTGATTATCACAATCAAAAACTCAAAAGACTTCATCAACCATAACCGAACATGACATCCCTTGTAGTCACAACATCTACAAACTTATCCACTAACCTTGTCTCTCCATCACACAAAAAAGACAACGCCCGTTCATTTCATTCACCACGTAAGAGCACATGAAGAATAAAGAGAGGGTTGGCTTCAAGATCTTTAAAATAGGTCGCGGGTAGGTTTGTTGTTGTTTCTCGTTTTTGTTGTTGAATGAATTAAAGCAAGAAATTAACACGATTGTTAATTTTCTTTCTTTTATATTCGGATATAAACTGAAGTAATACTTTCACATAATTGATCAATGATGATATAAGGTCAACGAAAAAAATCTTTATGAGATTGAAAACAACGTTGAACCTTTTCTGAGATCTCGTAACTTTCAGTTTGAATCCATGATGGTGGTGCAAGAGTTAGCTTGATGATGTTTGTCGATGGGTTTAGGTGAAATTGGATTTGTTGTAGATGTAATTGTATTAGGCGTCTGATAATGGCTCGGTATATATTTTTTACGTTTTCTTGTTGCTTTCGAATCATGGACCTATGATGGTTATTATAGAACTGAGGTCACTTGGTATTTGGTTTTGGTTATGGTCTTTTTATCTCATCTTCACCTTTTCGAAACTTATCAAAGGATTTTCGAAAGTTTTCTTGTAATTTCGAAACTTTTCTTTTTCGAAAACTTTGACACTTTATCGAGAATACTTATTTATCGAGAACCAGATTTTCGAGAACCTTTGTTATTTATCGAGAACATGTTTATCGAGAAAACAGGCTAATGTGTTCTCGAAAACCACTTGTGTTCTCGAAAACAATACATATCGAGAACCTCTTATACAAGAGATTCTGATTTTTCCGGCGATTATTTCCCAGATTCCGATGAGTTTCAGATGAGTATTCCGACCTTGTAGACCACTTTTCACGATTATGGTACAAACCAATCACAAAATATGAGTTGTACAAAACTGCTTATTATGACTTAAACCAAAAAGACCACAAAAGTAGTTTGTAAACTTGTATAAATCAGATAGGGACTGTTTTGACCATAAGAATACAACAAATACATGTATAGAAGCTGTTATCATTAAAGATAAGGAAAAAGAAAACATTTTCCAGATCCGAAAATAATGGTAAAAAAAAACAGCCTCTAAAACACTGTACGAATCACCATAAATCAATAAAGTAACAACCTGGGTGATGATACCAATTGTAGGACCGAAAGTATAGAAGATTTATGTGATTCGGGAGGTCTAGGTTGATGATTAAAGATGAACTCCATATTTAGTTTTAGAGAGAGAAAGTAGAGAGAGGGTGAAGAAAATGGAATATATTAAAATGAAAGTAAAGATACACAATTTCCCACACCCCTCATGGAGAGTCATGAGGGGTATTTATAGGCTCATCACAACATTACTTTGCCTAGTGTACGATAGTAGTCCCTGCGGGTACTACATGTTACTAATCTAGTCCAATTCACATGTGTGACGTTATCTTTATAAAAAAAAGCGAGGCTAACAAACCCGCATTTTGTAAAACGGGAAAAGTGGGTTTTAGTATATATTATAATGAGTAGCCCTACAGAAAAAAGAAATATTAAATTTTAGTGGATCCATATCATTAGCTAAGAGGAAAAATAAACGCCCCCTAAGTCTTTATTATATAAAAGGGTAAACACCAAAAAATAACAACTAACTTTCTCTATTTTACCGATATGAAACACTTACTTTTTTATCAACATTTAAGCCAACAAAACTTTCAAATATTGTTCTGACATCAACAAAAAGATCGATTAAATTAAAAATAATAATTGAAATGACTATATTACCCTTGTCTTCTTCAACCAAAATCCACACCATCAGACAAACCATCATTAGCATTATATATTGCTTTTCCAATCAAAACCACAAAGCTAAAACAATAAACACAAACACAAATCTGAACCCACAAAAAAACACAAATCTGAATCCAGATCTTGGGTTAACAACCAATAAACACAAATGAAGCCCACTATACTAACAAAACATGTAACAGCAGTACTAAAACACCAAAAAGACCCCTTAAAAGCATTACAAATATTCAATTCTGTCAAAACTAAATATGGGTTCATCCATAATCACACAACTTACAAATGCATAATCGAAAACCTCGGTTTTCATGGTGAATTCGCCTTAATGGAAAAAATGATGACAAAAATGAGACTAGATATTGATAATAAGTTATTAGAAGGAGTTTATATACTTGCTATTAAAAGTTATGGTAAAAAAGGGAAAGTTCAAGAAGCTGTTAATGTATTTGAAAGAATGGATTTTTATGGTTGCGAACCGAGTGTTTATTCGTATAATGTGATTATGAATGTGTTGGTTGAGTTTGGGTATTTTGATCAGGCTCATAAGGTTTATATGAGGATGATTGATAAAGGGCTTGAGAATGTTGATGTGTTTGGCTGTGAGTTAAATGGTGTTGCATATTGTACGGTGGTTGGTGGTTTTTACGAGGAGGGGATTGGAGTGGTTGCGTGTGAAGTGTTTGATGAAATGCTTGCGAGAGGTGTTTTTCCGAGTGTTGTGTAAATTGAAGCGGCTTACTGAGGTTGCTAGGATGTTGGATTGTGCTAGTAGAGAGAATTTAACTCCTGACGTTGTGACATTTAATACACTAATATTGGGTTTATGTAAGAACTCGAAGATTGAGGAGGCCGAGAGCCACTTAAAGAGTATGACAAACAAGGGGCTTGAGCCAGATGATTGAAATGGTAATATGTGCAATAATGTTTAAGAAGACAAGGGTAATATAGTCATTTCAATTATTATTCTTAATATAATCGGTCTTTTTATTGATGTCAGAACAATATTTGAAAATTTCGTTGGCGTAAATGTTGATAAAAAAGCAAGTGTTTCATCTCGGTAAAATAGAGAAAGTAAGTTGTTATTTTTTGGTATTTACCCTATATAAAACTATAAAAGCATTAAAACCAAAAGTAATAGGTTAAAAAATGTAAAAGTTTTGAAAAAAAATAAAAATTAATTCAAGTGAAAAAAATCTATTTCACCGCCCCCTAAACATCCCACAAAATCCACAAAATCCACTATTAATAAGCACTTGTAACTATTCCTTGGTGATAGCATGTTTTTTTTTTTTTTTTTGAAATGTGACTTTTTCCATATATGGTTTAGAGTCGCACCTGCCAAATAGCAGACCCTCATCCACCACATACCCAGACAATGTTGTCTGAACCGGGCCCACGCTGGCGCAGTGGGGATTTAAACGGCTTTCGCCCGGAAACCGTACCGCCTCCACACGAGATTACTCGCTGGAGAAACGGCCGGATGAAAACCGGGGCCGGCTTGCATTCGAACCTGCGCAGCTAATGGCTTACAGGTTCTCCTCTTCATTAAACTCTTCAAATAAGCAAATTCAAACACCCCCTGTATATATCGTTATTTAGATATTATCGGTTGATTTGATCCAAAGTAATTTAATCCTACTTAACAATTACTCCGTTATTTTAAAACTATGCTGCGACACTTTCCAAACAATTAAATTCTCAAACGGGTAAAATGATAAGTGAAGTTGAAGCCTTGAAGGAAAACAATGACATGCGCCAGTCTGAAATGTTTACATCTCTCTAATTTTAGCCCATGGCTAACACACGTATGTTGGTAATGAACTGATGACCGAAAATTCACATACTTACTTGAGTTTTACCAAAGTTACTCTTACATGACTATTAAATATGTTTCCTAAATAGTAAAGAAAAAGTTCTAAATCATATAGATAAAACATATTCGATTTGTATATAACAACACCACGAGTATTTTATTTTCACATGACAGATGATATCATACACTTTCAAAAAGATACATGCATGGTTTCGAAGCAAACAAATCCAACAACCCCAGTGACGGAACCATGACACAAAACCACCAAGTGCACTTAGAATAAATTAAATAATATTACAAATACAATTTCTAGGGACCAGGTCCATTTACGAAAAATCCAAGTTTTTTTTAACAAAATTAACACTACGCCACAAAAATTCAAGGGTGTCCCGGGACACCCCCTGGTTCCATCACTAAACAACCCTATATTATACGTATCACAATGGAGCCCTTATGTTTTTTCCTTTTGTGGATATATGTACATATTTTTTTTTGGCGAGAAATTTGAACGGATAATAAAAGAGGGAAAGGAGCCTAGTGACGTTGTTGATCTCATGATCACCGCTACAACTATTTAGTTGTTACTTTAAGGAAGAGAATGAATACTAATATGACGGTGATGAATTTATACCTCATAACATCCGGTCTAAAGCGAAAGAACTCGGGCTAAATAGCAACTAGTGAATTTGACAAAGACTTTGATATCCCCAAAAAAAAAAAAAAAAAACATGTAAATGATGATTGTATCAAAGTTAAAACATTTTCAAAGTTTTGAAACCTGAATGCAATGACAAGGGGTATACACCAAACAAATTGTTGGGTATCATGTATAGCTTCTATTCTTCGGGCAAGAAAACCACTCCAGCCCCCTTTTCCCTTGTACGATGCTCACCATTCGGAACGTTCTCTCCGAAGCACCCGCAACTTGTGTATATGTTAACTTTTTCTTAGTTAATCTTTTTTTTTTTTGAGTTTTTCTTAGTTAATCAAAACGAGAGACTAAAGCAATGAACATATGGCAAAAGACTAAAAGTATACAATAAGAACCAAAATCTCTCCACTAATTTTAAAGTCGAAATATCCATATATATCCAGATGCAATACACAAAAATACACTTCTGCCCTTTTTTCATTCATATATGTTAATTTTAATACTACATAAACATCCCTTAATTACTCTTAACCCATAAATAATAACTAAATATAATAGAGTAAATTGCAAAACCGTCATTGTGTTTGGTCAAATTCTAAACATATAGTCTCTCCAAATTTGAAAATGTGCACGAACATATAGTCTCGTCCTTGTCCTCTTTCTCGTTAATTTTATTTCTGTCACATGTTTTTTCACTCTTTTTTTTACAGATTTGTTTTCATTGTCTGAAGAAGAATCAGTTGCATATGGGTCTGTTACTGTTATTTTAGTAGTTTTTGGGTTTAAGGATGTTTTTGAACAAGGTTTGCCTGGTGGATCTTCTTGGATGAATTTCTTTTCCATAAGGGAAAGGTGTTTTGAGGTTCTTGAGGTGTTTTGTAATGAGGGTGGGGGAGATGGTGAGGTTACTTTTAGTACCTTGTTTTAACCAGATTGTGAGGTCCTTTTGGGTTTTAGTTTTTAGACCCTTTATGCTATAGTAGTATAGTTTGTACTTTGTAGTGAAGTACGATAGGAAGTAAGTAAAACTCAATTTGACGGGTGTAGATAGGGAGTCAAAAAAGTTCAAACCGAACTAGATCAATGAGGTATTTTTTTTCTTACAGAACATATAAATCAAGTGTTTACTATCCATATATTTAGCCTTTTGAGAAAGGATTCCGCGTGGTCACAACTATATATTGACCTTAACCTGAATGGACTTGACTCAGTTATACTCTAACAAGATACATCGAACCTCCTGCTTAAATGAACTATTAGCCTATTAACGCAAATGTTTTAAAACCCGGCTTTTAATTGATGCGGCTTGAGTTTCCAGTATGTTCATACTGGTTTCTTTTCAATATTGGCTTTTCCATTTCATTTTACAAGCCAGATCAACTCAAGTTTTGAAATAATGACCAACACTGCAAAACTTATTATGACGTTTTGCCGGAGAAAAACTTAATATTGTTTTACGCAATTAACACTTTAAAACTAATTATAAAATCTGATATCGCTATACTGCATTCGGACGAGTATAATTACATACGGTTGCATGTAAACATTGTTTTTCGTTTAGCTACTCAAATTTGATTTGGTAATCACTACTCAAAACAAGTCGAGCATGAGCCATAGCTCAAGTCTAATTTGAAGCTTTTCTGATAAACAAGTACAAGCCCAAACTTTATATACACACATATATCAAACAGAATGGAGAGCCTAGACCAACACACGTATATGTTTTATCGTTTATGTGTGTTAGCTTAGGTATTTATTTATTTATTTTAGTTTTATAAATATGTTAATTCTTGTACGAGCTTAAAATAGCTGAAGCAGCCCGACTTGTAGATAAACACACTAGCCAAACTCAAGTGTAAAACATACACAAGCAATGCTCGAACTTCGAATTCTACAAATGGAAACGAGCTATGCCCGAGTTGCATGATTCAAAATCACATGTGGGTAAAACTCAGTGAGTCAGTGGTTATCGAATGCATGGGCCCCACAAGGACAGTGTCCTCTTGTTATGACAGCTGGCACTGTGCTGACGTGTAAGCGTGGGTATCAAAGGGACTTTCCCAAGTCAAAGTTTAAAATGACTTCGTATGTACAAGCTTTTTTGCCATTGTACCATCCACTTCTGATCTTTTGCTTTTTGCATCATACTTTTTTTTGTAACTATTTTTAATTTTGTGTCCATGTAGTATTCTGATTTTTAAAAGAGTCAGAATCCAAAATATTGACGACAAAAGTTTGAACTTTTATCGATGTTTTGAAAACCGGGTTTGAAATCGACTCGGTCGAGTTATTGGGCGATGGGTCAACCGGCTCAACTGCCGGGTCAATTCGGTTTTCAATTTTTTATTTTTTTAGACCGGGTCAACCGGTTTGACGGCCTGATCAACCGGTTCGACCACCAGGTCAACCCGGGTTTTTATTAAAAAAATTGAAAAAAACGAAACCCGGCCGGGTTTTGAGAAACGGGTTGACCCGGGTCACTCAAAACCCGGCAGGTCTGACTGGTTAACCCGGTTTTAGAAATTTGACCCTTTTTTGTGGCCGGAACCGATGGAACTATTTAACCCGACCGGGTCAACCCGGTTTTCAAAACACCGCCTGTTATTCAAAACCGCAAAAAGTATCATTTTGTATTAAACTATAAAAAAATCTTTAAATTATCTTTTTGTAAGCCAGCGGATATGCACGTGTATATGCTTTGTGTGAAATCCAGAAATGCGAAATGAAATGAGAGGTGATATGTACACCACCAAAAGTGATGTGCACACCACAAAATCACATTTATGATGCACATAGTACAATAGCATATATGCATTATTGGTGTGCACATCACCTTTTGTGATGTGCATATCACCTTCCGAGTAAAATATTGAATCTGTTAATGAGAAATGAAGATCACATAGGTTTTATATGAAACGTGCCTAATTTAACCAACTAACTACTTGAAAATGAAAGATTACAAAATTGGTCCTTATACTTCTAAACTTGTGTATTTACAATCCTTGTACTTCAATAACTTGATTCGTCTTTATCCCCCTTCAAGCTGCAGGATTTACAAGACTCAACTTGTCCGCATGAAAAAAATGTTGATATTTGCTGATTGCTTATTGTAGTTGAGTAGGTGTCTCTAAAAATCCATCTTGTATCTCCTCATTTGAACAGTGACAATCGATGTCTAAATGCTTTGTTCTATCATGAAAACAAGGATTAGCATCTACTTGTTGTGCAAACTTATTATCACAAAAGATAGTGACAAAAAAGATAATTGGAATGTGAGGATCCCTAAGCAAATAACTCAACTATACGACCTCACAATTAGTTGTTGTCATCCTTCAATATTCTGCTTTAGTGGAAGATCTAGAAACTAATGGAATCAAGAATCACCTTCGGGAGGTCGAGGAAGCTCGAAACAAGAGTAAACCATTTCTAGAGAGAGAGTAGAGAGGGAAAGAAAAGATGTGTATGTTTTACTAAGAATAATGGGATGTTACAAGACTACACACGAGCTTCACCCTCCTAGTGAAGTCTCGAAGGGTATATATAGGCTTCAATACACATGACTTTGCACAATTGTCATTTCCAGTCCCTGTGTATCAAGCTAACTATTATCTAATGTAATCCCGTAAATGTTGTCGCATTGTTCATTTCTAACAATATTCCCTCAAACGGGGTGACGTACGTGATTGCTTACAACATTTCCTACAAATAAAAATACAAATAAAGAAAGGTCTTCGTAAGCTCTCCAAATGCTGAGAATGACTGAAGTTGACGCTCTTTATCTTCATCTTGTACCTTGGCTTGAAAACTTTTCTTCACTTTTAGGTAAACACTATAATATGTATGATGAATTGGATTAACTTCCCCCCAATTCATACTACGTGTCTTTAGTAGCTTCTCCATACACTTTTTTTGGAAAAGTTTCTGAATCAACCCCCCCCCCCCCCCCCCAAACTGACAACCGTCTTCAGAAGATTCGAAACTTTGATGCATTTGAAATATCTTCTAACTCTTGCATTTTAAGCACGTGACGGAATTTGTAGATGAAACAATAAACCACACAAAGCAAATCTGAATTCTTTATTGAGAATGATGAAAGTTTGAAAACACGTAATTTGAGCCATACAACCTCCTCCAGCTAGGCTCAAGATAGTAAGTATACTCAATGCGGAAAATCTGTTTGGTGGAACATGGAAGAAATTAACAAGATCTTCTCATGTATGTAGACTACTTCACACAAAACATCACGCGGAAGTGGAAATGATAACACAAAAGTAACAATTTGAACCACTGATCATCTTTGCGAACATCTCTCCAACATTCATAGGATTTAAAACCCGATCACGTAAACTTGTTGTGCGTCCCCGATGTACACATTTCTTCTTCCTGATAAAATCTGTGTACGCCCAAATACTCGATAATATGATCATGTATGAAGTACAATATGTCCGGTTAAGCTTAAAAATATCCCTTAGGAATCAACCTAATTACATTCTCTAATCTTTTACCCCTCTTGATAAACTCATTATCGACCCCTTATCATTCTTTCGGCTATCCATACTGACTACTGAACAAGAAAACCCAATATGACGAACTTGATATTGAAGTAGAACAACCCAAACTTGTGACTTAAACTTGCCTTAATGTGTGATCAATAACCTATATTGGGACTCTATACAATATCGGTAGTGGCATATACCCAATTATCCATCCTTTAATGTATATCCGCCTCTTGAACAATCCAAAACTTCATGTGACACTGAGCACAACAACGTAACTCCTTAAAGTAATAGTTATACATTGTACTCTAGCAGGTATAACTAGATAGATCAAGACTTAATCACTCTTTCCGTCTTTCGGCTTAAATGCTCAGACAAGGATCATCATAAGTCATGCATCTAACCAACCCCTAGACAATGAGATACTAAGTGCACGCACCCGTGAAATCCAACTTCAACCTCAAATAATTAATAACAAATTAGCCTCGTAGTCATTTCTTGCGATTATAAACCCAAAACTAGCCTTCTCTCGGCTAGCTGAATCTTGATAAGGATCATTTAATCGAAACATGGTAGGTTTGTTTTGATGATGTTTTTGGTGAATCTCAGAAACTGCCGTTGAAGCTCGAAAAAGCACCTTAGAAACTAGGAACTTATGGAGAAATTCAGAGCTTTTAGGATAAATTCATAGTTTTTTTTTGGTTGAAATTTGGAGCTTCTTGGGGAAATTCAAAGAATCGCGGTAGAAAATCAGAGAATCTTTGAGAATTCGTAGAATCTCGGTTGAAATTTGGAGAGCTTCGGACGAATCGGTGAAAATTTCTCTGTCAATCTCAGACAAGTCTAAATTCGGTGAAAAGATCCCGGACAGGTCACAAATTCGGTGAAAACTTCTCGGATAAAACTAAAATTCAAGGAACATTTCTCGGACAAAACTGAAATTTGGAAAAAAACCATGATTTCCGATTTTTGACCTTTTGAAACTCGAAATTCATACACCTTCAATCTTATAAACTCGGAGAAACTAAAAAAAACATCATTTTTCACCAAAAATTGTCATAAAACACTCATTGTTTGCACGTTTTTGCCCATTCTTTTTACGTAGAGTTCTTCTAAGAACATCTAAAAATTATAAAAACGTTTCTTTTAGAGGACTAAACCATCAGAACTTTTTTAGAGGAAAAAGTACACTTTGTGCCTGGAACTCATGGAAATGCAAAGAAACAAATATTGTGAGTTTTTGATCCGTTTTTTTTTTTATTTTTTTTTATATATATATTTTTTTGGTAAAAGAACCTTTTTGAACATAAACATCAACCTAAAAACACATGCTTTAAGGTTTAGATTCATGAAACAAAGCTTTTTGAAAGCTATAATTGCATGTATGGACCTAAAAACTCACGAATAAGTATTTTTTACCACAAAAAATGATTTTTTCAAAACACAAACCATTACAGAAGCCTGGCGTGTTACCTGCGCTTCGGAACGCCAGCACCACGCCAGACCCAGTTATTGGGCCGTTTGGTTTTTGGCTAAAGTTTGTAATTTTATATGTTGCGAAGGTTTATTTGTCATCATTAAAACATAAGGAGACATAGTCAATGTTGCCCCAACAGACAACTACCCTCTACCTCTCATTGATTGGAAAGTTGAGTCCCTAGTCGACTTCGAATACAATTGTTTCCTTGATGCATACAAGGGATATCACCATATTCTAATGAAAGAGTGACGAAGACAAGACAACATTCTACACCAATCAAGGTCTCTTCTTCTACACTAAGATGCCTTTTCGCCTAAAGAACGCAGACGCTACCTACGAGCCACTAGTAGATAAGGAGTTCAAATAGAGGATAGGTGTCAACCTTGAGGCACGATAACATGATCATCAAAATCAAAACGGAAGATTCCATGTTACGCGACATCATCGAAACATTCCGTAATCTCAGACGCATCAACATGAAGCTAAACGCGGATAAGTGTACGCTTGGAGTAAAGTAAGGGCAATTCTTGGGTCACATAATTGATGCTACAGAAATCAGAACAAACCACAAAAAAGATTCAAGAAATACTAGACATGGCTCCATGATAATGCGAAAAGTGTAACGCTTTTAAGGGGTCATTTAAGCCCGAATTCGTGATTATTTGATCAATTACTGCCCTAAATCGTTCCTTTTGTCATTTTAGGTACTTTTGAAGAGAAATCTAGAAAAGGAAGCATTTTGGACGTTTTTAGAGCATAAAAGTGAAGAAAACGGCAAAGTCTCAAAATCCTTGCTGGAAACAGTACCTGACGATGTCAAGGCTTCATGCATGACGGCGTCAAGAGTGGTAAAAGAGGTGGAAGTGGATATTATAATGTGACGGCCCAGAACATTTTCAATGTAATTGGCCTGACGGTGTCACCAAGGCCGTCAGGATTGATTTACACATGACGACCTAGAGTATATTTCTACATGATTGTGTCAAGACTGGATCTAGGCAATACGACTCTTAACTTGGCGGCGAGTTGACGGCGTCAGAAGCTAATACATGACGCCGTCAGGATGTTTCATCTATATATATTTTTCCAATTTTTTCATTGTAAAGTGTGGAACATTAGAAGCATTAACCCTAGGTCGAATTTTCTTCATATTGCAGGGGTTTCAAACCCTTCTTTCTTCCATGTTTGAATAAAGATAAGTCTTTCAATAATCGTTCAATATGTCTATGTGTTGTTTGATTCTATCTTATGCTTGTCTTTCTTTTAACATGCTAGGCTAGGTTTCTATTGTGTTTGCTTAGATGTAGTGAAACCTAATGTTGATTATTGGTTGATTGTTTGTTTATAATTGTTGTGGATGATTGTATTCAATGTTAGGCTTAAGAAAACTGGCAGACTTCCATTGGTAACTTGCTTGAACGTCTTAAGAAACATGATCGGAGGTGTACTAAGATTTTTGATTGTATTTAATGCATAAGTGAATTTTAATGATCCCATGTTAGGAGCTTTTAGTCGGCTCGACATAGGAGTGAAGTAGGATCTTATAGAGTTAGGGAATATTGTACACGGCCCTACGACTAGTATTAAGGAATATAACCCGTCATCCATGCAATTGTAACAAGCTAATCAACCGGTAAGATATATCTATGGAGTAATGAAATCTAAGTAAACACATCTTTTCTCATTATTGTTTCCACCACATTAGTTTAATTTTATTTATTTTTATTTTTATTTTGATTGCATCTTAGTTAATTGGGTTAGTTGACTAGCAACTAATTCCGCCCACTCCTTCAAAACCCGAGATTTTATTTGCTTTCATAAAATATAAAAAATACAAAAAGAATCATCCCTCACCTCTAGACCAAGTTTAGTAGGCTTTCTAATTCTAGCGACATTATTCCTGAGTTGAACGATCAATCCCCCGGTACTTGTCACTATATTATACTACAACGATCAGGTACACTGCCTGGCGGGGATTGCAAGCTTCTCAAGATCCCTTGAGAGGTAAAACCTGTTGCGAGGGCGCAATCCCGTGTATCAAGTATTTGGCGCCGCAGCCCGGGGAATAGTTATTGTCTAGGTTAGAATTTATTTTTATTAGGTCTACTTGCTAGATTCCTTTCTAGTAAGATGTTTATTTTTATTTTTAGGTTTTCTTTAGTCTATCTCATTTCTTTGTTTCTTTTGTTCGTAAGCTATCTCGATGGATAACAATAGCATTGATCGTTTTATTCCTGTTATTCTTGTTTTTCGTCGTAGGATTTTCTAAATATCCGCCCCAATCCCTCTAGTGGAAAATGAGAACCCACCTAACCTCTCGCCTAACCCTCACTTTGACAATAATTCGGAGATGGAGGAGTCTGACCATGATAATGACCATAGGGCTAGCCCTTTTTACTATTCGGACTCCAATGAGGACCTAGATGATGGTGATGTAATTAATGAGGATAGGATGGAAGACGAGATGAACCCTCTTAGGTATGTCGACCCTAGAACAAGGATTTAGAATGGAAACTCGTTTAATATGCAGTTTCCTTGTAAGATCGGATTTACGAGCTTTGATGCCTATCTTAACTCATGTCTACCAATGAACATAATCTCGCGTAGTGAATACAATAAAATTATGGTAGACGAGTTAGAATACAAAGGAGATAATATTGTTGCTAGGGCAATGACATTGCATGTGTTTGTAAGAAGCTTTGTTTATCTGGTTGAGTTTATGGTTATGGAGAATCTAGGAGAATTTATCGATAGTAAATTAACCCAAGCTGTGTTTGGAAAACCCTTCAAATGGTTAACAAACCTAGATGAAAAACTTATGGAAGGGTTAATTACATTCTCGTATGGGGATAATGATTTTGTTTACAAAATGCCCCGTGCACACCCTAGGTTCAAGGATTTTTCTATGGAGAAATGTAATAGGTATCCACCCCTTGATATGCTAAGCGAGAATGATAAAAGGAAAGGGCTTAAATATCCTCATGAAAAGAACAAAAGGTATTATCGCAGATGTTTAGAGCTAAGTGATGACTATAAAAAAGATGAGGCAACTATTAGATGGCTCACACTTGGATATGTGAGCATAAGCGACACACGATAGCCCGTGACCTTGAGTCTAGCTACAAGACTCGTAAATAAAGAAAAGCGCTTCTTGGGAGGGAACCCAGGTTTTGTGTGTTTTTATTTGTTTGATTATTGTTTGTTTGATTTTATTTGTTTTATGTGCCCATATTGATGTTACGCAAGTAAGAATGAGGTAGATATAATGATTGGTTGATTATAAGATTTATGAAAAGTGAAAGAACAATAGTTTCATTAAGATATCAAAATAACCAACAATATTCAAGGTTACATAAGCTTAGTATATATAGGGGAGGAGTAGGGCAACACTTCCTTCCTCCCTCATTCTTCTAGAACGTGGGCTACAAGGCCCATTGGACATTAATACATAAGCCTAGTAACTTAAACATAATGAAATAAATAACTAAGCAACCTATTACAAAAGGTAATGACCGAGACTTGACTAAATACAAAAGTATGTTGCGAACAATCTCCCCCTAAGGGTCGGTCATCATGGTTGCTGGACGTCTTCATCTCTGTCTTTGACTTGTGACATGTATAACTTTTGACGTCTTCAAAAAATGTTGTAAGATGAATGTACTTTGCTCTTAGTCTTTGTTCTTTGGTGATAATGTAGTGATTGTGTTATGAAGTTTTCTGCCGTTCGTCACTTCTGTGTCTGTGGTGGTTGTCCGCCATTCCAACATGCTCATACATCTTTAGACTTTGTCTTTCAAGTGCATGAAGTTCCTTTTCATTCATATTGATCTTAGTCTTTAAACTTTGTAGATTCTTCTTATTGGTGTAGAATCTGTCTTTGAACTTTGTGGTGCTTAGATCTTTGGGGGAGCATTCTTTGACTTTAAGATGTATGCATGAGCATGCTGGAATCTACCATCATGGAGGTGATATGTACCTGCAGGTAAACAGTTAGCAATAATCAACCGGTACTTACATATAAGGAATTAGAGCTCGTCAACAGCATAGTGTGAAAATTCCTTCTAATCCTTATCAAGGCCGTTCCCATGTCAGATACCCCCGAAGGAGCTTACGAGACCTACTAAGTAGCTCAATGACTGGGTGAGTCGCTGGGGATCACTCCACGACTGTAGACCGCTAAAGAACCATCGCGAACACTAAGCGTAACCCGTGAAGGGTTACCGAAGTGACCTGCTGTCAGAGCTGTTTGATGTTGACCCTGGCAGGAATTTCCGTTCAATCATTGAGAAATACATTTTGTAATTCTCTCATAAACGTTCTCGGCAGATTGCTAAGATCTGCGAAGGACTCGATAATATACAGCTGGTGTCCATTGATGTAGAACACCAGTTGTAGAAATACTAAGTGTTCCTAAGAGATCTTTGATGTATCTCATGGCTCTAGACTCGATAAGTGCACACTTATGTTTCCTATGCGGAGACTAGGGAGGGGTCTCCTGCTTCAATATCAACCATCTCTAAGAGATAAGTCGATAAATTACACCGGTTCCCCGTGAGAATGAAACAAGCTCTTTTAAGAGAACTTGAGTGGTTAAGAAGGTTTAGTGCATTGCGTCACTGGGTCCATGACGACTTTATCTTCAATACCGGTGTTGCCTTAGCAACAACCAGTAGCATACGAGTTGAACCCGGTGTCTGCCCTAAGGTTGAACATATGGAGGGCTATTTCTTTTCACCCTTTTCTTTTACTTTTCTTTTTAATTCTTCAACTCCTTCTTTCCCCTTTCATTCTTTTCTCCTTTTTTCGTATCATACCTAAGGACTTCTATTTCTAACTATTGGTGATGTCCTTGGGTAGATCCCTCCGGCTCTGGCGGATCATAGGACGGTTATTTCCTATCTTAATCACCTTATAACTCCATGATTAACCGACAGTAGCCATGAAACCTTTTATTGAAAATCTCTCAAAGTGTTTATGATCTTCAAATATTTTGGTTAACACTTTGAGAGTTTTGTGTTCACTTTTGAAGGGCTCCCCTTCACATGTACTCATAAGTAATTAATAAATTTGCACATGCGGGAGGAGCAAACATTTTTTGAATTGATCCACTTTCAGTGAACAAGACCGATTCGAGACACGCTTACATCACTAGTTAGACTAGCTTGAAGTTATTACCCGGCCTGGTCGAGTTCACAGAAAGTTTCTCGAAACGGTACATTTCTACTTAGACAAATCCTTTTTGAGACACGCTTACGTGGTTAGTTAGAGTTCCATTGTCAGCTTTTAGGTGACAACTAGCTCTAATAACTAACTTGATGTCACTACCTGTCGAGGATAAGTCTTTTCGAGATTACTAACTTTCATGTTTCGTCAATTCCTGAGTCAATTCTGAGTCTAGCTCGCACAAGATACAACTTTTAGCTTTTTGACCACTTATATTTTAATCACTTTTTCATTTTCTCCCCCTCAAAAATAGCATATGAAATGATGTTTTTTGATAATCTTTTTAGATTAAAATATGCCTTTTTGAGTCTTATGGGGAGATTCACCAAGAACTTTTCACTGTTTTAGAACAAATTAGTTTTGTTTGACAAGTGCTCCCCCTTAACAAGTGATTAGGTCTTATTGAGGTGAAATACTTGTCCTTTTGAGCAGAATTATGAAAATCATAAAACATTTGATTAATTCTACTCAAAAGTAAGAAGCCTTCGCTCCTTATATTTAGGATTGAGGCACTAATGCGTACCTCAGGGTCCTTTCTTTACAAGTTCGAGTTGTACACTGTCATGTGTGCACAAACCAAAATGAATATAAGTATTGACAAATCAAATCAAGATCTTACAAACTTCTACCATTCGGGTCTCTGAAACGTCAACACTGGAAATCTTGGTCTGCCTCCCACATAGCTTTCAAATCTCCTTATCTGATCCCTACGCTTTAACCGGTTCTCAATCCTTGTGATGAATCTACGAGCTTGTCTGGCCTCATCGGTATTCCACCTTTTGGATTTATACAGTGCAACGTCATCTAGTCGGCCTTTGATTCCATCTCTGACAAACTTAAGTGTTTCGTCACAGAACTTGTGGATTTCATCATAAGCCATAAAGCAGTTGCGTCGGTTGACACTGCGATAGGTGAAACCAAATGCTGGATGCTTGATCAAGGTGTATTGAGATTCGTGTTGAAGGTTGGGGACATTGTAAAGGTTGGGTTTTGTGAGATTCAGCTTCTTCTGGTAACTTTCCACTCCCAGTTGAAGATCTTCTACTCGCTCTTTGATGACGATGTGAGAGCTTTGATGAAGGCAAGCTGCATATCCTTAGGTAGGTTGCATAGCTTTTCTTGGACTTTGAGCAGATACATATATTCGATGTCATTAAGGAGTAGTCGTGGAAAGTCTGACTCGGAAATCACGTACTCTTGTTCATCGAGTCTTTTGAGCACGATCTTGTCAAGAAAGAAGTACCCAAAGTGAGTGATTGTAGAGATAAACTGAATGGAGACAATCTTCAACTCACTCATCACATTTCCCATACTTTGATTAAGTCTGCTGCTTCTATAATACTGTGCCCGGTTTTCTGGCCAATGGTGAATCCCGTAGAGTGCGTTCCGGTCATAGGCAACAACTTTGTCCACGAATAAGTCTGAAGCTTCTTCTTCGATGGCGTTGTTGAGGTATCTAGCGGCATGGATTGAGAAGGTGAGTGATGTGGCGTACTTCGTTTCAATCTTGCTACCGTGTTGTAGAAATTCCAAGTCATTGTTGAAGAAGAATTTGTAAGGAATTCTCTCTTGCTTAGGCTTTCCAACCAGGGGTAGAGGTTTGGTCCAGTCGGTGTAGTAAGGCCCTTTGTTCTTTGAGTAGTAATCAATGTTGGACTCGGGGTTTAGCCAGTCAATGTCGTTTGACATTGCTCGGGCAATGTTTTCCAGGTGATATTCGAGTTTAACAGAGTTAGCAGAGCGGTCTTTCAAAAGGTTAAATGCAACATTCTTTACCCTTCTCAGCTCTTTCTTGCTCATTTCCTTAAAACCGTAGTCCCGTTGCAGAAGTTGTGCATACTCCATGGTTCGGCCATCTTGTGGCGATTGATTTTCTGCAAGAGGCGGTTGAGCTTTAACCATTTCATCAAACCAAGAGTACTCAGCCGTTTTGTCTTCGTCCAGCCAGTTGAGTATATTTTTGGGTTTCTTAGGTTCGTTGCTTTTCGAAGAGGTTTCCGGTTTGTGCTGATGATGTTTTCGTTTCCTTTCTTTCCTTTTTGTTGATTGACTCCTCCCAAACCAACCAGTCAACCGTGTGCAGCTGATAGGCCCACCTGGGAAAAAGTGCAAGTTATTATTGACCGTGGAAATATAGGGAAATCCCCGGGTCGTTAAATCCCAATGAGATTGAAATTGTATTTGTAAACGATTAGGAGAGTGAGTGGTACTAAGGACAGTAACAAAGATGATTTGAGGGTTGATTATACTACTGATTGCTTGATATTTGGATAATATAAACTATAACAGAAATACAGATATAAGCACAAAAGCACAAATAAGAAAATCAGATAATAGACAGAGACAAGTGGTATTTAACAAGTTACAAATTACAGGGGGTAAAAGTGAAACTTTTTAAAACTAAAAATTAAAAAGAAATTGAATTTATAAAAGTGATTAAAATATTATTTAAATATTATTTAATTAATAAAACTATTTAAAGTCTAATTTAAATCTAATTTAATTTAACTAAAAATAACAAATATTACAAATTAATCTAAAAACTTACAAAAATAATTTCTAAACCTAAATTAGAACTTGAAGAAAGTATAAAAAATGAAAATAAATATTTTTGTCTTTTTATGAGTTTTTTATTAATTAAAAACTATTTAACTTAATTAAACTATTTAAACTATTTTAAATTACTATTAATACTTAAATGACTTATAAAATTATGTAAAAATTTATACAACTAATTAACCATTACAGGAATCCTAAAAAATTATAAAAAGTTGCTAAAAATTATATTTAGGCTAATTGACTAATTAATTACTTATTAACTAATTTAAATCTAATTTAATTAAATTAAATAAGAAAATTGGAAAATGGACAGTAGAAATTATGAAACTATTTTCTAAAAGTCTTAACTACTTTATAAAACTTAGGAAAAATATAAAATTCTACTGTTGTTAATTAAAATTAAAGAAAACTATTTAATTACTAATATTACCTATTTAATTATTTAAACTACTTTTAAATCTAATAAATAGTAAACTGTTTAGGAAAAATCTAAGAAAATTATTTTAACTACTTTAAGGTACTAGGAAATTTATAAAATTATAAAATTGAACAAGTGCTTGTTAATAAGCTGAAATGAAAATTAAATAGATAATTTCTATTAAATAGAAGCTATCACTATAATTAAATTTGGCTTTTTATGGTTTTTCTTTTATAAAACTATTAAAATACTTAAAATAAGAAACTTTTACAAAGACAACTACTATGGAACCTCAGAATAAGCACTGAGAGTGCTTATTAGCTTATACAGTTGACTAATGTTGACCACACCAAGAAATAAGCTAAATTGGGCTATGTGGGGTCCACACTGGTTAAGTAAGGTTCACCTAAGTTACTTGAACTTATTTAAACTAGATGTGATGAGATAAGCTCCTAGGATAAGCTGGAAAGCTAAAATAAGCAATTGCTTATTTGGTTTCTGACTCAGAAATGGGACAGAGTTTTGATGTGATTCTAGGTGGGGTCCACTGATCTAGAGGTCAAACTAAGGGTCAACTTTCAAACACTGGTAGGAGGGGGGTTGGGAGAAACTAATTTGGAAGTGTGGGTCCCACTGAGGTGGTCACAAATCACCACCAAAGTGGTGGTGATGGACTGAGCTGCTGATGCAGGGGAGGCTTTCCTCCCTGCAGTTGTGTTTGGGGCTGTGTGGGGCCCAAGGTAAAAATGCTAAAAATATAAAACTTGTGGGAACTTAAATATGAGCTGGTAGTCTATTACTACAACAAATTTCAGATTCTAAATCTTATTACACAAATCTAGAAAAATCTCACAAGATTTGAGATTTTCTGAGAATGGAAATTTGACTTTTGATAGAACTTTGCTAGTTTGACTTTCTTGAGATTCTAACACTTCTAACTGATTGATTTAGTTATAATAAGCTATGATAGACCTAAAATAAGCTAAAGCTTAAAGATATAAGCTAATGGGTGGGTTTAAGAGACTAATATCCTTGACAGTTAACTGTCAAGGGATATGAAGTTGGATTTTGACTTTTTGTTGTTTGAAACATGAGTTTTAAGACTATTATAACCTAATATGACCTAAAGTATTATGTTTAAACTAACCTAGATAACTAATGACACCAAACACACTCAGTATCAAGCTGAGCCAAACACACCTTTACCTAGACTGTTTTATGATTTAAGAAGCTAAAGGCTTTAAGAGCTTATCCCACTTATCCACAATGACTTATTATGTTGTAACAGATCTAAACAAGTGCTAAGAAACAAAAAATTACCACAAATACACAAGATTACTTATTATGCTAAGTTGACTGTGAAACTTTGATATTTTAACAACTAGGAATTCCAACAAACAAGATACCAATTATATGTTATATTATCATTACTTAGGACTGAATAAGCATAAAGAAGCTGGAAAAGCAAGCAATAAGCAAAGCTACAGTAACAGGACAAATATGAGATTTTGAGGACTTACAAAATTGCTTTTCTGCTCAAACCATGAACCAAAGATCTCAACTCCAATCCTAAATAATCTCCACAGATTAACTAACCCAAGGCCTTCCAAAATCAACCCTGCTCCATTGCTTATCACCAATAGCTCATCAGTTTGACTTTCTTTGACTTTTTGTATTTTCGAGCTTTTTTAATTACTAAACTGCTTTTAGGGTATCTAAAAGCTTTAATGAGCTTCTTAGGAGCTTATGTGAGTTTAATGGTCTCTATAACATAACAATAACAAGTACACAGCTTATTGAGAATTTTGATATGAAATTAAAAATTGCATCAACTAAGATAACAACACAAACTTGATTCTTATTAACTAAAAAGTTTACTAGTACACTGAGAATGCTTAAACTGAAACTTGAAAGCTTAAATTACACTTGAACTTTGAAAACAAACTAATACGACATACACTTTTTTAATAAAAAACTAGATATCTAACTCCTCTGCTTCTCTTCCTTTTATAAGCTCAAATTAGGGTTCCAGGTGTGACTTTGAGCTTTTCCCACTTCAATCTTGGCCCTCCAATCTCTGAATTGATCATAGCCATTTAAACTAAATTTGGCGCCAAAATGTCACACGTTAACTTGGGGCCAAAGGTGAACAATTAAAGATAATTGGAGTGTTGTGGAGGTGTCAGGGGACAAAAAGGAAGGTTTTTAGGCAAGTTGGGGTTGTATAGAAGAAAACAGAGGTTGTGGAGTAGTTTGGAGTGAAAAATTGTGGGAATAGCATTTAATGAGGTGTGGGATAGGCTGTGAGGTGAGAGGTGAGTAGGTAGTGAGGTGGAAAGGTGATGAGGTGGTGGTGCAGGTGGCAGAAACCACCCTGGTTTCTGGTTTTGGATTGGGGTGAGGGAGATGAACAGTGGAGCTGGTATTTGAGCGGGGGTTGACTATTTGACCGAGTTTTAATATAAGGGTGTTGGGCTGAGGGTGGACTGGGCCTAGGGAATAGGTGGGCTGGGTGAGGGTAGTTTGTGTTTTGGATTGGATTTGTGGATTTGTTAAATAAAAGGGTCCGATTTGGTTTGTATTTAAACAAGGACCAAAAATGTAATTTGGGCAAAGTTAAGGGCTGAGTTTGCCACTTTTCCAAAGTACTTCCAAGGGACCAAACCTGCAATATAACCATAACACAAGGGCAAAAGATGTATTTTTTTATTTTTTAAATCCCAGGGACCTTTTCTACCAATTTCTCAAAATCCAGGGACCATTTATGTAAATTTGGATTTTTAAGGGACTGTGGTTGTAATTTCTCAAAATGTTATCATAAGGACCAATTTTGTCATTTAAGAATAGTGCAAGGTTTATTTTATTAATTTTCCATTTTTAAAACCTTAAGGACTAATTTTGACATTTTGCAAACTTGAGGGACTAAAGTTGTCATTTTGTGATCTTTTAACTTTAAAGGACTTTACTTGACAGCTTATGAATCCCTAAGGACCTTTGATGATTTTTTTCATGTTTTGATTTACCAGGGACTAGATTTGACAACTTTTGAAACTTGAGGGACTGAAACTGCCAATTATGCAAACTTTGTACGTTTTTCATCTGTTTTTGCATATTTTACATTTGAAACATATAAAACACACTTCTAAGATATTTTAAGTATTATGATGCATTTTTGAGTGTTTTTGTATGTTTTGGCAGTTCAGATTGGTATAAAATGATGAGTATTTAGACACTCATCATTGATCATGGTTCTGGTATTTCATCGGGCTGAGGGAAATCATCTCCGCCGGTGTACTCAAAGTGATCTTGGGCTTTTGGACCTGATCCTGATGCCTTAGGTTGTTGAGTTGACGTTGTGGTTGTTGGAGGTATGACAGGTTGTTTGTTTTGAGTTGAGGGTCCTTCGGCTCGCTTTTGTTTCTTAGCCTGCGAGTTAGGATCTTTGTCTTCATCATCTCTTTGACGTTTCAATTTATCGGCTTCAGTCCTGCATGATTCTTTGGACATATTGGCTTGTAAAGCTTCCCAAACTTTAATATCTTCAGGTGTCATGGTGGTTTTACTTGCCAACATGTTGAAGAGCTGAGCCTCTAATTCATTCATTGTCATTTGTTGTTGTAGTAGAGGTGTTTTGTCAGCTTGGAGTGTGAAAGAAGTAGTTCTGATCACTTTCTTGACAGCTTGTTCAGCAATCTTTGTAAGTTCATCCTTCATCGGCTTCAGCAATTCTTTCAATTATGTAACTAAGTGTTGTTCCATGTACTGATTTGTTTGAGCAGCCAATGTAGCTTCCATATCTTCTTGTACATCTTTAGCTAAGAAGGTGTCCACTTTTTCATGCATTTCCTGAACAGTTGTCATTTGCTTTGTCAATTCAGCAACTTGACTTCCTAGTGATTCAACTTGATTTTCTAACTTGCTTTTCTTCTTTTCACGAACTCTCTTTACTGCCCTTTTAATCAACTTTGATGCCACTGAGGCTTCAATTCTTGATGGTTTCTTGATTGATTCGTCATGTGTTGGTTGTGATGCTGGAGGTGATGATTGTAAAGATTTAATGTGGGTGGAGGTGTCCTTATCATCTCCTTTTGGTGATTCGGGTTTATCCTTGGGCTCTTCTTTCTTTTCTATAACTTTAGCTGCTTCAGCCCTTAATCTCTGCTCTTCTGCCAATTTATCAGCTTCTGCCTTTAGCCTTAATTCTTCTGCTATTTTAGCTTCTTCTTCTTTTCTTTTCTTGGTTTCTTCTTGAAGCCTTAATTCTTCGGCAAGTTTAGCTGCCTCTTCAGCTTTCCTGCTTTCTTCCATTCTTATTGCTTCTTCCAGTTTGGCTTGTTCTATTTCTTCAAGCCTCGCCTCTTCAGCTTCTTGTTTTATTTTGAGCTCTTCCTCTTGAGCCTTTTCTCTTGTCTCCATCTCTTCCAAAGTCATTAGGTGTGGAAAATCAGTATCCATATGGTCCTCCTCATCATCGTCTCCCCTTTCTGAAGCATTTTGCATTTCTACGTCTTCAGGTGATACTGTGGGTGATTCATAGACGATCATTTCAGCAGTGGTACCTGTTTCCTGAGTTTGATCAACTGGAGTGGACTCAGGAATACTGCTAGATCCTCCTGCCTCAGAAATACTGCTTGATCCGCTAGCCTCGTTTGTTTTAGTAAATGGAGGAGGTGGAGGTTGATTAGCTTGGAAGGAGTCGATTTTGCTGTGGAGGAGACCTAACTTGAGAGCTCTTTCATTTTCTTCTTCCATAGATAGACCAAGGTTTGTGTGAGCCTCTTCTTGTCTTTCTTGTTCTGCAGTCATAGGTTCCTTCAACTTTTCACCCCTTAACCGCTCTTCTTCCAACTTAGCATCTTCTTCAGTTAAAGGTCTTTGGATGAATGTTGTTTGTTTTTCTACTTCTTCTAGAAATTCATCGATGCTTCTGTCCCAATCTTCTATGGTCATGTCCAGATCTTCAAGATCGTCATCCTGTTTGTTATAAGCTTCCCTATAAACTGGACCAGTATCGGATTCGGTTTATGATTCAGATGGTTTTGGAGAAGATGGTGGTGTGGGTTCAGGAATAGGTTTCTTGACTGGTATTCTGATCTTAAGAGTTCTCTTGTGAGGCTTTTTAGCAGATTTGGTAGAGCTTTTGGAGCTGCCAGACTTGCTACCTTTCTTTCCCTTTTTCTGCATAAAAGAAGGTAGAGGGACTTCGTCTAAGAACCCTACTTTCTCTTCCTTGAGAGCTTGAACGTAATACTCGTAGTTCTTGCATTTCTTTACTTTATCATTCAAAAGACATTCGGGAAGTATCATTCCTTGGTTACATGTACTGGTATCAAGTCTCTTAATCTGCTTGAGAGTAGACTCATTTCTGAATGTGTTCTTGTCATCATCATGCAGTCTTTGATGAATGTCGTCATACTCACGAAGGAAGCTTTCAATGAGTAGCTTGGTGAAGCGAACAAATGGAATCTTTGCAGACTTGTGTTGTGTGTGCCACACAATATCTTCCCAGATAATACTAGCAAAGTCCACCAGTGACATTTGCCATAGCCCAGAAGAGTTTGAGATGTTGGAGTTTGGGGTGTTCGTGACCAGTATCTCTGCCAGATAAGGACTTGGCAATTAGGATGTACAAAGTTCTCCATGGTTGTGGAAGAAATCTTGTGTTGACCTTTGAGTGTCTAGTCACCACCTCTTCTGACTCATCGTATCCAATATCCCGTAACCATGCAATTAACTATTCTTCATTAGGAACTGGGTGGTATTGCTCATTTGGACCTTTGCAAGATTTTCCAAGAAGTAAGGCATAAGTTTTTCCAGAAATTTTACGGAAACTTAACATAAGATTTTTTCAGGAACATTCTGACGGCGTCAGGAGTCACAACCTGACGGCGTCAGGAGTCACAACCTGACGGCGTCAGGTACTAAAATTCTGAAAAATTTTGCGAGTTTTGTTTTTACCGGAGTCTTAAAGTTTTTGTTGATTCTTTAGTTTTATAAACTCCAGGAAATCTGCAAACATTCATTCCACAAGCATTATATCTTAAATTGTTTTCTAGGATTTTTATTAATATATATAGATTTCCGCCGATTTTACGCGAGGTTTGCCTTGATTGTTTTCTCAGGTTTAACAGGTTATATATGACAAGAAGATGATTTATATTTCTGGAGTAAAGCTTTCAGCGTTCATTTTCTTGGAGGAAGATCTAACCTTGTTTACACACTATCCACACCGAACGAATCAGGGGAGTATTTTTTTTTCATTCTTTTACCTGTTTTACTTTTAAAATCTTTAATTGAACATTGGGGACAATGTTTATCCTAAGTGTAATGGGATGGTAAATGATGATACCTTATAGGATACAATTGCACTTGAGTTTGTTTGTTTGATAGTAGGTGTGTAATAAAACTAAGAGAAATACTTGTTAGTGTAATTTTAGCGCCAAATTAAAATTTTTTTTACAACATTTAAGAGTGAAACTTTAGCCTTAAAAAGCGTCTCATGGATAGGATTTGTATGACTAGCACAAAACCGTACCACTTAAAAAAAATTTCCACCCAAATATGTGAGGTTCGCCTTTAGATTTGATAGGAAAAGCATTCATTATTAGTGCTTATGAGTGTACCAGTAGCATTTAGATTCTAGAACTTGTGTTAGTGATACATCCCGAGACCGCCAGTGAGACTACATTCGTGTAGTAGGATTTACTACATGATAAGAGGCAACAGGATCACCCTTGTGTTAAACCCGTATCATAATTACTTGACCATTTAAGTCATATTACTTGACTAGCGAAGTCAATTAATTTTCCCACACCTTAGCGTTGTACTCATTTTTAGTACACGAAACCCCTAGTACACCCCTCCGAGCCTATCTTTTCGTTTATAACTTTAAGCATTTTACTTAAATGAAGAATTTGTTTACAATCCACCCAAATGTGCAACCAAATCGCCTTAGCCTTCCTTATATGCACTCATCTTTAGTGCATTATTGTTATTGGTTTAAACCCTTAGTTAATTATCTAATTGATTACATGGTTGCTAAGTCAAGTCATATCTTGTACATATTGTTTTGGGTCAATTAGGACTCATTGGTAAAGTACTAGTGTTATGGAGTAACGGGGAAGAACATCAAATTATTACCCCCATATGTGCGTTAATCTTAAAAAGTACTCTAAGTGTTTTGATTATCTTGATTTGAGTCATTAGAGTAGTTTATTGTAAAGTATGTAAAAGTTCAAGTGTAAGGAGAATGCAAATTCCCTATGATGTATTATTTTGGATGGTAGGGTAAAAGTGTATGCACAAAAAAAAAAAAAAAAAAAAAAAAAAAAAAAAAAATCAAGAAAAAGAAAAAGAAAAAAATAGAAAAAGAAAGAGAAAAAAAACATACGGACTAGCATCTCATTTCATTCTATGTTTGTTTTAAGTTTTTGTTATTTTTGATTTATTAGCTTAAGTCGAGTCGAGTCTTGGCTTAGCAACGCCATATTGTACATGTAATTAACAAAGATGATTAACTCGCCACCAGTAAATATTGCCTTTATCCAACAAAACCGTGTTTTCTATATCCATACACCTAACATTATAACCCTTTAAAAGACCTCTTTGATAGTTTATCCTTGGTATTTACGCCAAGTGGTGGAGGTTTGATCCTTTCCCAAGCCTATGGTAATCTATTTGCTATGACAGGTAGTGAGAGATGTTTCCCATTTCCATATTGTGATATATACTTTATTACACCCGAGAGATGTGAGTATCTAAACACTATTTGTAAGGTGTTAGTGTATGACCTCCGTGCTTGTTTTTGGTTTTTAGTGGAATGATTATTTGTTGTAATTACTTTTATATTAGTGTTAAATGACCCTTAACTTGTATTTTGATTAGATTAAAAGAGGATTTTCTTGAGGACAAGCAAATCTCAAGTGTAAGGGTATTTGATAAGGCGAAAAGTGTACCGCTTTTAAGGGGTCATTTAAGCCCGAATTCGTGATTATTTGACCAATTACTCCCCTAAATCGTTCCTTTTGTCATTTTAGGTACTTTTGAAGAGAAATCTGGAAAAGGAAGCATTTTGGACGTTTTTGGAGCATAAAAGTGAAGAAAACGGAAAAGTCTCAAAATCCTTGC
This sequence comes from Artemisia argyi, assembly GCA_030686995.1. NCBI lineage: Eukaryota > Viridiplantae > Streptophyta > Magnoliopsida > Asterales > Asteraceae > Artemisia > Artemisia argyi. The sequence goes on along the minus strand of CM060709.1, from coordinate 70,107,340 downwards.
TGGAAACAGTACATGACGACGTCCAGGCTTCATACATGACGGCGTCAAGAGTGATAAAAGAGGTGGACGTGGATATTATAACGTGACGGCCCAGAACATTTTCAATGTAATTGGCCTGAAGGCATCACCAAGACCGCCAGGATTGATTTACACATGACGACCCAGAGTATTTTTCTACATAATTGCGTCAAGACTGGATCTAGGCAATACGACCCTTAACTTGGCGGTGAGTTGACGGCGTCAGAAGCTAATACATGACGCCGTCAGGATGTTTCATCTATATATATTTTCCAATTTTTTCATTGTAAAGTGTGGAACAAAGTGTGGAACACTAGAAGCATAAACCCTAGGTCGAATTTTCTTCATATTGCAGGGGTTTCAAACCCTTCTTTCTTCCATGTTTGAATAAAGATAAGTCTTCCAATAATCAGTCAATATGTCTATGTGTTGTTTGATTCTATCTTATGCTTGTCTTTCTTTTCACATGCTAGGCTAGGTTTCTATTGTGTTTGCTTAGATGTAGTGAAACCTAGATGTTGATTATTGGTTGATTGTTTGTTTATAATTGTTGTGGATGATTATATTCGATGTTAGGCTTAAGAAAACTGGCAGACTTCCATTGGTAACTTGCTTGAACGTCTTAAGAAACATGATCGGAGGTGTACTACGATTTTTGGTTGTATTTAATGCATAAGTGAATTCTAATGATCCCATGTGGGGAGCTTTTAGTCAGCTCGACATAGGAGTGAAGAAGGATCTTATAGAGTTAGGGAATATTGTACACGGCCCTACGACTAGTATTAAGGAATATAACCCGTCATCCATGCAATTGTAACAAGCTAATCAACCGGTAAGATATATCTATGGAGTAATGAAATCTAAGTAAACACATCTTTTCTCATTATTGTTTCCACCACATTAGTTTAATTTTATTTATTTTTATTTTTATTTTGATTGCATCTTAGTTAATTGGGTTAGTTGACTAGCAACTACTTCCGCCCACTTCTTCAAAACCCGAGATTTTATTTGCTTTCATAAAATATAAAAAATACAAAAAGAATCATCCCTCACCTCTAGACCTAGTTTAGTAGGCTTTCTAATCCTAGCGACATTATTCCTGAGTTGAACGATCAATCCCCCAATACTTGTCACTATACTATACTACAACGATCAGGTACACTGCCTGGCAGTGATTGCAAGCTTCTCAAGATCCCTTGAGAGATAAAACCTGTTGTGAGGGCGCAGTCCCGCGTATCACTTCACGCAAGATTCTCAGAGAGTAACAAAGCTTAAACGAGAAACTTGCAGCCCTTAGCCGATTCCTTTCACAAGCAAAAGACAAACAGTTTACATTCTCAAAAGTATTATCCGAATGCAACAAGAAAAAGGTGTACGAGTGGATAGAGGAAGCTGACATAGCAATCCAGGACCTCAAGGTGTTCATAGCCGAGCTACCTACCCTAATGGCTCCGATACCAGGGGAAACCATCATCATGTACTTAGCAACATCCCATTGGGCAATTGGGTCAGTACTTCTAGTAGAAAGGAACAAGGTCCAGAAACCAATCTACTTCTTCAGCAAGATCCTACAAGACGCGCAAGTCAATTATCCTGCATTGGAAAAACTTGCACTTTCCCTCCTATTATCATCTTGGTGATTCAAGAGGTATTTACAGGCTCGCCTAATACACATTATAACGGACAAGCCCCCTGAAACAGGTTCTAGCGAACCACGGCTATACATGTAGAGTGTCAAAATGGGCGATCGAATTAAGCGAACATGAAATCACCTATGGATCCAGGCATGCAATTAAGGGACAAATCATGGCAGACTTAGTCGAGATCGATACACCACCTCTTGAAATACCAAGCAATAAATCAAAAGCACAGCCAACACCCGCGAGCCACGAAGACAAAACCTGGACCTTATACACGAACGTGCATCGTATAAGCAGGGTTCAGGGGCAGGGTTGGTGCTCATAAGTCCATCAAGAGACGATTTCATGTATGCCCTGAAGTATAATTTTCAAGCCTCGAACAACGAGTCAGAATATAAAGCCTTGTTAGCAAGCTTGCGCATAGCCAAACAAATGAAAGTCAAATGAATAAAAGTATTTACGGACTCATTACTGGTAGCCTCCTAAGTCATGGGCGAATACACAACGAAGGATGAAGCAATGCAATCATACCTTGCACTAGTCAACCAGATTTTGCCATACTTCACCTTTTTCAGCATCACTCAAGTCCCTATAGGTCAGAATCAACGAGCAGACAACCTGAGCAAACACGCAGCACTCACTTACGAGCACTTCGCAAAAGAGGTCTTAGTCGAAGTCATAAACGAGAAGTCCATCCTCCAGCCTGCGGAAATCTCCCAGGTCAAGACATATTGTTTAGTCAATTATGACCAAATTATCCCTCACAAGTAGCTAAAACATTAAATTAGCCTAAGTTGAGGATAGTTGACCACTTCAGAGATCCAACTCTTTCTCTGATAGACTCAACATGTAAACCAAAGAGCAAAGTTTACATGTGACTGAATGATCACCACTACTGAACATCTTCAGGTATCCAAAAGACTCATAGGTAAAACACCTTTGAGTGAACCTCAGAGAAGTCAGAGTGAAAGACCACTGAATGGAAGAACAAAGGTCTAAAGGGACTCACTGAGTGTTCACATATATGAGAGTATACACTGTGGAAAACTAGGAGGGGGGTTGAATAGTTTTACTTCTTTTTATTTTATTATGAAAACTTAGTTTAGTTTTAAAGCCTTGTTTACTTTTAAAACATTGATTCGATCTTATGTGAACTTAAATCTTGAACAATATGAACAACTATATCTAAGTATTAACAATAATAATAATGTATGCTAAGTATATGAAATCAACGCATGCATAATATAAACAATTATAGCTATATGCGAGAGATAAGTAAGTAAATGTTTATTTTGTAATCCTTAATTATATTTTGTATGAAAACTATACTTGATCGAAATGATCAATTATATGTATGTTACCTTTTTAGTTTGATTGTAAAAACTTTGTTTTATGAATGAAACTTTTGTTTGATCTTCAAGTGAAATCAACACTAGCACTATATGAGCAACAATATATATACGTCTACGTCTACAAAAGTAATAACGATATAAGCAACCTAATCACACTACTTCTTCTTCACACCTATACTACTTGCACACCACAATCAGTTCACAACTTCTCTACCTGCACACCTTACTAGCCTAACTCCTTATGCTTACTTCTATCTAACCAATATTCACAACTAATACACAAATGGATGAATACTATATAAGTGATGATGCACAAGCAACTTGGATGTGGAGGTCACAGCAAGTTGTAATACTTCTTGTCTTGAAGGATTGAAGTATTCTTCTCTTGCACTTGAATGGTTGAAGCTTGAATCACTTGGAAACAAAAGCTTATGATTATATGATCAAGGGGTTTAAGAGAATGGTATAGAAGATTTATATCAGAGAGTTTATAGTGCAAAAGGTGAGGAAAAATGCCAGATTTAAGCCAGTATTTATAGGGGAAAAAAAATACTGTTTGAGAGCGTGGCCGGTCCCCTTAATTAGGGGTCAGTCCCCTTAATTATTAAGGGGGCCGCCCATACAATTAAGGGGGCCGCCCTCCTAAAACGGCCAAAAAAATTGTATTTTTCTGGGGAAAGTTTATCTAGTGAAATTTTAACTGTTTTTGGTTAAAAATTTGAATTCATATATTTATTTTGAATTAAACATTTTCTTTTAATTACCAGAAGTGTTTTTCAAAAATATATAAGATGTTTATATCATTTTATAAACTTTGTAATGTTTAAATAAAAATCCCTTTGATCATAAAATGTATTAGACATTTGTTTATTCATACCTTAAGTGATTTTGTTGAGTGAGATGATATTTGTTATTAAATACTTGTTTACGTAATAATTTTTCGTTTAATGTTTTTACATTTTGTGATCGTCAAAACGTAGGGATATCGAAAAATATTAATAACGTTTTTATGCATTATTTATATCAACAATCTCCCCCTTTTTGATGATTACAAAATATAAACTCATTAAAGGAAAAAATTAAGATATATACAAGTATTTAGTGAGTTTATATCATTTCTCCCCCTTTTTATTAGCATCAAAAAGGTTATCCCGACGAATGTAGTGCTCCCCCTTGACGTGTACTCCCCCTCGTTTTGAGGTCATAAAAAATCGAGATATGGAGTGCTTGCAAAAATAAGAGCACAACAATATATATATATATATATATATATATATATATATATATATATATATATATATATATATATATATATATATATATATATATATATATATATATATATATTGCATGGAACAAATGTAAGAGAACTAACAAGAATGCATGATAATAAAACACAAGAATAATTTAAATAGATTATGTTGAAAACATAATCATGAATACATAACCATATATATATGCTTTTCTAGCAAATTACACTAGATAATACTAAGTTGCCAACTTGAGGTCTCTTGGACTTGCTTGGAACACAAAAGGTTTGTGGAGATTGATTTTTGTTGGAATGGTGTTTGGAGAGTTTGGTGGTTATTGATGGAACAAATTCTCAATACATGAAAATATATATTGTAATTCATCTCTTAGGCCGAAAATTATGGTTTGGTTATGGATGCAACAAAGACAAGTATCACCATGGGCTTCAAGTAAGCTCCATGGGATGGGATTGAAGTTTGGTGGGTTGATTTGTGATGAGGAGAAGTGTGCATTAAGGAATGTTATGGGTGATAAGGAAAGGGTGATGTCTAAGGATGCATTTTTAATGGTAAGTTGTGGGTTTGGAGCGGTTGATGAATTGTTGGTGTCTTGAGTGAGTGATGGATTTGAGTTTTTCCGAGTGAGGATGTATTCAATTCAAGTGGGGTGTTCTTCCAAGAGAATGATTTGTTTTTGGAGGTAGATGCAACAAGGACAATAGTATGTATGATGCTCAACTTGCTTTGAGTGGAATGAGTATGGTGATAAAGGTAGTTGGTCCAAGTTGCGTTGAGCAAGATGCATGACAAGAAGAACACTTATCTCATGAGCTTCTTTGAGCTTTTCAATGAACTTTCTATGTTCGGAAGAAGGTGATGATGGAGGTGTTGTTAGGACGTGGTGGTGATACTCTTGGTGGTGGAAACATTTGTGAGTTTAGGTAGTCATTGATGGATGAGGATGAAGGTATTGAAGAAGAGGATGTTCCACGAGTAGAGAGTGTTTTGGATGTTGGATTGGTAGGTTGAACAAAATGTGAGGTGTTAGGAATGAGATTGGGATTTTTGTTTTGAGATTGAACATGCTCTTCGTATGGCTTATGTGGGTAAGATGAAGATGTATTTTTTAGAACAAGGATGGATGTTTGGTTATTATGATGAGATTTGTGAAAGGGTTCATTTGAGTGAACATGAGGTTTGTGTATCATGAAATATGGTTTGACCTTCATGGGTTAAGTTGTAGTGGTGATGACACACTTTGTAGAGTGTAGGGAATGGGTATATGGTTGAATCTTTTTGTGAGGATGACTAGGTGGAGTTATTGGTGAAGATGGGAAATGAGTATCAAGTGATGTGATTGGTTAGAGTGAAAGAGCGATGACCATGGAAGGGATTTCTTGGTAGGAGGGTGTTATAGATGGTGCATTAGGTGCACTAGGAGATGAAATTTGAGGTTTAGGTGAGTAAAGGTTATTAGGTTTGAGTGTGTAAAGGTTTTGAGGTTGAGTGTAAGGTAGAAGGATATGAGGTTTGAGTGTGTAAAGATTATGAGGTTCGAGTGTAATGTAGAAGGATATGGTGAGTAAAGGTTGTTGATATGTAATGTTGACGACATAGGAGGATTTTGGTGTTGGATGTTTGACAACATCATTTGGTTTGATGGGCTTTTAATGGAAGTTAGGCTTTCTTATCCAAACGGGGTTTCTTGGTGGTTTTGGTTTGATGGGAGAGGACATGAAGAGATGAATGGAGATTATGAGGAATGAGAGGGTTTATAGTGTAGGATAGGTGAGATTAAGGACGGATAAACTTTGATAGAAGGTTTAGAATAAAATAGGTTTGTGAATTTTGGGAAGTGTATGATGAAATGGGCTAAAAAGTAGAAAAAGGAAACAACACCTTCGACCATCAAATGGCCGGTCCCCTTAATTGGAGGCCGGTCCCCTTAATAATTAAGGGGGCCGCCTTATGATTAAAGGGGGCCGTCCATCTGGTGATTCCCAGAATGCCAAAAAAGTGTTTTTGGTAGTGAATTACAGAAAGGTTGTGTTTTGGGTTTCAAACAAGTCCAACTCTTTGAGGCAATTAAGCATATACTAATTATGTAGGCAATTATGTAGCCAAAGCATGTTAACCAAAGAGATTAAGTAAACAAGCAATTTCATCTAGCATGCAAACATACTCATCAAGCAAGTAAAATATAAGTGCTAGGAAACAATAAGCAACATCAAGTATTTCATAACTACATAAATAGGAGGATAAATCCTAATGTGTATCAATGTGCAATAAGTGGTTAGTTATGATAGCATGGATTTCTAGACTTGTTACAAACAAAGTCTTAATAGACAAACCATGGTCCTCTTGATTTGATTTAGTTCACTTACAAGTGTCATTTACATAAAAATAGATGACAAATATGAGATCACCATGCATGATTTAAAGAGATGTTTTTAGCATTATTTAACAATGTTTGAAAGTAGGTTTTCACGTAGATGTGAAAGTTATTTGAATAAAATAGATTGGGTTTTACTTCAAAATGTGTTAATGAAAGGTAAGGAAATTTTTCCCAATCTTTAGTTTTGATCAAAACAAAATTGTGGATATTGATAGTGAAAACATGTTATTGAAAAGTGGGAGTCATTTGAAAAACTATTTTCCAAAATGTGAGGTTTTTGCATATTTTTAGAGATATTATATTTTTGACAACAGATATCATTAATAATATATTTTAAAAGATACTTATTAAAGATCTCATGCTCAAGAGGATTGGTTAATCCTATTATTATCTCATGCTATCGTTTCTATGTATCCTATGATCCTAAAGGAAGTGATGACGAAAATTTATATGTTAGATGCGAAAGTGTAGAATGGGGTATAACCTAACATCTATTGTTCCTTTGTTTTCGCACGCTTATCTAACTTAATGCCATAGTCTACGAGAGCTTGTTTCATTCATAGTTTTCTTACGCGAGGGATCTAATCCTACTTCTGTATTAACGATTGATACACTTAACTCATTTCACTTCATCACCCTGAGTTTGCTAATAGTGGATATAGAAGATTTCCATTTTCTATTTTGTTCGGCAATGAACAATTTCATATTATTCCTAGGAAAGTCAACTAATGATGTTTCTAGGTTAAAAGTGTATAAGCTATTATGTACGTATATATGTATAAAAGATACAAACAATATATATGTATAGCTAAGCATTAATCTAACTAATCATTTATCTAAGCATGCAAATTATAGCGATAAACTTAAAAGAAACGCGTACCTTTTAGTCTTCAATGGATTATCTTCAAGCACTTCAAGTGACCATGTTGACTTATAGAAGTCATTTGTAGATGAGATTCCAACATCTTCCAAGAGTGACAACTTAGCCACTTGGTCCTATTGTCTCATTGGTCCAAAGTTGTTTGGTCCAAACATATTTAACATTTGGCTAGGATGCATGTATGGTGGTAATATTTCCCAAGGATTGTAACTTGGTTGATAATTCCACATTTGATTTCTGAGTTATTCTAATTTTGTCTATTTTGATTTCTTCTAGGTTGAGGTCTTTTAGATCTTGGATGATGATTGTTAGGTTTTCTTGGTGGTGGAGTTTTACATCTTAATTTGGGTTTAGGTGATCCTACTTTGGTATTTAAGGATGGTTTATAAAAGGTTTTTACTTCTTAATTGTTGCCAAGAGGTATTTTTCTATCATTGATGAGTGTGTAAATACTCATCATTTTTATCGTATCTGAACTGCCAAAACATCCAAAAACACTCAGAAATGCATCAAAATACATAAATTATTCTAGGAAATGTGTTTTATATGTTTTAGATGCAAAATGTTTAAAAACAAATGAAAAACGAACAAAGTTTGCATAATTGGCAGTTTCAGTCCCTCAAGTTTCATAAATTTTCAAAACTAGTCCCTAAAGGTTTAAAATGAAAGAAAAATCAACTTTGGTCTTCGGGAAATCAAATTTGTTCAATATTAATCCCTGGATGAAAGTTTTAACAAACTGGCAACTTTTACCCCTCAAAATCCAAAATTGGCATAAAAGGTCCATGAACTTTCAAAACTTGACAAAATCAGTCCCTGGTGAAATATTTTTGAAAGAAAGTCAATATTGGACCTTGGGAAGTCACAAATTATCAAAAACAGTTCTTGGAATGAAAGTTTGAAAGAATTTGCATTTTGGTCCCTCCAGTTTCATTAAATTACAGTTTTAGTCCCTGAAGGACCAAATGTGAAAAATCTCATTTATTATACATGGACTATTCATACTTGGAAGGATTACCCTTGAAATAAGTTTGGAGACTTGGCAAAACAGCCCCTTGGAATTTCAGAATTTACACTAATGGTCCTTGTGTTTTAATACTAAACCTAATGGACCCTTTTTTTTTTTTTTTTTTTTTTTAATTATAATTCCAAATCCAAAAACCTGATCCAAAACAAACACTACCCAATCCACCCCTACCAAGCCCAAGTTACCCAAAGCCCACTACCACCCCATTTCGTTTTAATAATAAAACGGGTCAACACCCTCCTTTGACCCCCTCCTTCCACCTCATCCCTGCAACCCCCTGTTACTTCCATCATCACCTATCTACTCACCACTAATACCTCTATCACACTCAAACCCCCCCCCCCCCCCTTGCTTAACCAAACAAATGCAAAACTCCAAACTTTACCCTGGCATCAATTATCCAAGGAAAAAGCCAAACCTAGTTTTGGCGCCAAAACAAAAATGTGGTCAAGATTGAATTATAAGGATCCAATGGTTCAAGTTGAAGCTGGGAAAAGTCCAAGGGTACCCCAAAACCCTAATTTTGAACTATAAAAGAGAAGAAAAATGGAAGCAGCAGAGTTAGTTAGTTTTTAGTAATTGTAATATAGTTTAGTTAACACGTTTTTAATGTAATCCCAATTCCAGTTGTAACTTTTAGTTTAATATAGTGGTAATCAGTTCATTTAATGTAAAACACTCTTTCTTTAAGCTTTAATTCAAGTGTTGTCTTTTAAATATTCACAGTTGCCATTTTTAATTGAGAAATACCTTAATGCTTAAATCCTGATATAAGTAGTTGTTGGTTGCTCATTCAAGCTCAAATTAGCTTTCATAAGCTTTTGTTAACTATTAAAACAGTTCAGTCATTCAAAGGGGTCATGGTCAACAAAAGTCAAATGAAGAAGTGTTAATGGATTTGGTTTACTCATCACTGGATCAGGGTTGTTGTAGATTGGATTAAGTCTATCTAAAGATAGGCTTGGGTTGGAATTTACCCTATTACAGTTAGGGGGTTGAAATTTGTAAGATCTCATTCTCATTTTTAGTTCTAAATTTCATTCTAAATTAGTGTAGGTCTAATATACTTTGCTTTTTATTAGTTCAGTTATTTGATCATGATTTAGTTGTTTGTAATATTGTGAGTCTGTTTGATCATTTTGATTAGTATTCTGTATAACCAAGTTTGCCACTGCTAATTTTTATTAAATTATGAATTTGAACTTTTGGAGTTGAGCTGCTATAGGATAGAATTGATTTGATCTCATTTGATGTTTGAACACTGTGTGTGAGTGAATTTGTAGGATAATGATACCTAGAAACTCAGTTAGTAGCGTTATCATAAGTTTAAAGGGGTGTTTGGATTTTCTGTGTTACCTAAGTTACTTTGGTTTCAGTTGTAAAAAAATGGTTTAGTCATGTTACATTAGATAATACTAGAATATTTAAGCTATAAAATCAGTAGGGTATTAGATAGAGAGTCAACTTTACCTTTGATCTCATTGATCACTGTTAACTGTCAAGAGTTTAAGAGTCATGATCACCTAAAACCTTTAACAAGTTGTTAATTTAGCTTATATTAGTCATAAAACAGTTTAATATTTCACTTTAAGTCATTTAGGATTAATCAAATCTCAAAAAGGTCAAAGTTCCATGTTTCGCTCAAAAAGTCAAAAACTTACATTGGACAGAAACTCATTTTTTGGGTGATTTGTTTTGATTTATGTGTTTGCCTCCAAGCCTTGTGCTTTTCAGAATAAGTAGTCTTACACCTCATCTTCAAAGTCCCATACTTCCCATAATTTTGAGAATTTTGTTGTGGGCTCCACCTTCACTCAAAGTGGGCTGCAGGGGAGAGACTGCCCTGCTACAGCAGATACACAGTCCACCACCACAACTTTGGTGGTGGTTTCTGGCCACCCTTGTGGGTCCCATTGGACAAGCTTTGCTCCTTTCAACCCCCCTGGTAGGCTTCTAGTATTGACCAAAGGTTTGACCTTAAAACCTGTGGACCCCACCTGAATCAACTCCTCAACCTTGCCCCATTTTCAGTTTTCAAACAAGATACCAATGTGCTTATTTTGATCCATGTGCTTATTCTGTGGTCACAACTTGCTTTGTCAAGCTTAAACATCTTCACATATCTAGTTTAGACCAGATTCAACCATTGTGGGTCCCTCTTAAGCTCATTTGAGCTTATTTTCTCTTTTGGTCAACATAAGTCAACTATCAAGCTTTTTAGCTTACATTTGGTTTATTTTTAAGCTTTGTAAATTTTGTTTTCACAAAAGTTTTATGTTTTAAGTATTTTTAGAGTTTTGTAAAAGAAAATCCAGAAAAAACAAATTTAATTTTAAGTGATAGTTTCTATTTAATGTAATTTTAATTTTAATTTTCGTTTTTAAATTTTATTTAAGAACTTAGCTTTTTTATAATTTTATTAAATTCCTTTTATATTAAAGTATTTTTACTAATTTTTTCAGATTTTTATTTTGTCATTTAATATTTATTAGAATTAATATTATTTTTATTAATTATTAACAAATAATTAAGTTTTAAATAGCATAATTAGTTTTTAATAAGTAAGACCTAGTTTTTATATTTTTCCTAGCTTTTATATAATGTAAAATAATTTTAGGAATTTTCTTATAATTTTTACTGTTCATTTTCTATTTTTCTTAATTTAAAATATTTTAATTAGGTAATTAATATTTAATTAGTAATTAATTAATAGAAAAATCACAAAAAGACAAAAATACATATTTTTAATTTTAAAACTTATTTTTAGTTATTTTATAATTTTAGGAATTTAATTTTCATTTTTCTAGTGTTTAAATAATATTATATTGTATTTAAGTATTTTAAATATTAATAATAAGTATTAAATAGTATTTAACTAATATTAAATAATTAATTAGTGTAAAAATTTATTTTCTTTTTCTAAAAAAATTTCTTTTATCTTTAAGTTTGTAAAAAAGTCATTTTCACCCCCTGGGGGTTTTCAGATTTCACTTTTCACGTTTTATTCTGTACGTTTACGTTATTTAAAACGTAAACGTACGCGTTTTTAGATTTCAAGCGTTTTTAGGTATCTAACTTTCACGTAATCATCTATATAGCTTGTTTAAGCTATTTCTTTGTAGATTCCTTAGTATAATTAATCACAAACCCTTTTTCGTCCAGATTCCCCCGATCACAAGCCCGTTTGATAACCATCACACCTCGTTGGGACATAACGACCCGGGGAAACCCCTATACTTCCACGGAGCATTGACTTTAGACTCTTTGACTTTGTTGACCATTCACCTGGTCAATTAGGTTGACCGTTTAGGACCAATCAAAATTTGGCACCGCTGCCGGGGAGGTTGTGCGCGTATTCTGAACGGTTTTACAGATTAGTGAATCCGGATATACACTCACTGTATATTTACCATCCTTTGTTCATATTTTTTTATTTTAAAAAACAAAATAGTTCCCGAAAACTTTTTAAAATTAGTTTTCAACGAACACAAAACACAAAAAGATTTTATTTCTTACAAAATGTTTATCAAAAATATCCATCTTTACCCTCATACCTTTTTGATTCTTCATCCCTTTACCCTCTATCCTTTTGATTCTAACTTCTTCCACTTGTCCTGTAATTGATTCTAATGACATCTCTCGATGACAATTTCTTTGAACAAAGGGCCTTTAAGAGCAAAATTGAAAAAATTCAGGCCTTGTAAAAAATGTCGAGATGTCATGTTGATTATGATGGACCATCGATCCCTATTCCTTCTCCGGTGAGGGAAATGGAACAAGAAACCGAGGTGACAAAGGACCCTGTACTTCCCTCTGACGATGAAAGTGCTAAATACGTCCAACCTACGGTTGTCCAAAAATCTAAGCTCACAATTGCTCCTAAACCGTCAAGAATTGATCCTAACCTTTCACGGTTTACGGTTAAAAGTTTGTCAAGCAAACGTACAGATCTTAGGGCAGTGACTGAAAAGAACGACTTACCTAATCTTCACGTTTATCAAGAACAAAAAACCCGAGACCATAACGGAATTGGTGGAAATTTCTAGCGCTAAGAGCACACCACTTGTCCCACTTCCGGATTTTATTCCTTGTGTTGGTTGTGGTGAGCCGCTTTTTGGTTTACCATGTCGTTGGTGTACATGTGAACAATGTGGTAATGATATTCGCGACGGGAGTTGTTTGTTTTGTGGTTCGAGGAATTCGTTTGCTTATGATCCTAATCAGAACTCATTCAACAACTCTTCAAATTTTTCCAATTACCCCTCACATCCATACGAGCAAGAATCATATTATCCAAATCACAATGGTGCTTCGTATCAAAATACACCTAACTTTTCGTGTGAATTTTGTGGAGGTCCTCACCAAGGTTTTGATTGTCAAAATAATCAAAATTTTGGTTACGACCAATATCCATACAATTCACCAAACCAGACTCAACAGTTTAACTGTTGTGAGTACTGTGGTGGCCCACACTACAGTTCTGATTGTCAATCAGGCAACACGCTTGTCTATGAGCAGTTTCCTGATAACAATTATGACTCAAGCACATACGACTCACAGCCACATCAGTTTTACTGTTGTGAATATTGTGGAGGTCCTCACTTTAGCTCGAATTGTCAAACAAGGAACCCATTTCCTTGTAACAATTATGACTATTCAATTCAAGACCAACCTCCACAGTACCAAATGATCCAAGCAACTCCTCATGATACCGAGCAAGACCTTTTACTAGAGGCTCGTGAAATTTTGCAAAAACTTAAGGAGGAGTTTGCCACTACATCGTTTCAAGATTCTCGTGAGAAATCAATGGCAGAATTACTTGCTGAAGAACGAGATGCTAGAAACGAAATGAGCATGGAAGAATTACTTGCTGAGCAAAGAGCGGCTAAAATACGTGCCAATCTTCGCTATGCTGCTCTTTATGATGACGATGATGACAGTGATGATGATGAAGATAACATTGTCATTATTCAAAAAGATTCATCAGATTCATCAGTTGTAATTCCTTCCATTGAAATTCAGGGAGAAAATAATATGACAAAGTCACTAGCCGTTGATCAAATGGAACTTGAAAATTCCATAACTGCTAGTACTTCTAAACTCCCTCAGTCTATTGATATCACACCCGAAGTTCACACCCACTCTCCGAATATGGGGGATGAGCATCTTAGCACTGTTCCTCAAAAGGAATCGGACGAATTCATAAAGTCTAGTGTTGAGAACCTTGTCCGAATCCCAGGAGAGTCACAAGGAACTTTTGATCATGTGTGTGATTTACCTTCTCACCCTGAAAATCCAAAAGATCATTTTGAGACTTTCTCCGATTTTAATGATGATTGTACATCTTATGGAGAAGTTGAGTATGAAGAGGTACCACTGCCTCATTCTGATGTTGACCCTCTTATTGAGGAGTTCACGGATGAACTTACTCACATCAATCCACTTCCATTGGGAAGTGATGATGATCTGTTTAACCGAGAAGCCGATATGGGAGAAACAAAAAATCTTTTAAACTCTAATCCCAACATCGAGCTTAGTACTTCACATGCTGATGAAAATTCTTTATCTTCTGGAGACATCAGTCATGTGGAAGGATTACCTTCTGAGTTAGTTAGCTTAGAAGAAGAGAATGATGAGATTGACACTGAAATCAAGGATGAAGCACTTCGTGCAACATTAATGAATGTCAATCTCCTCATTTCTAAAATCGAGGCTTTCAATGTGAAACCTATTTCATCTCCTATCCCGATTAAGGATAGTGACATTTTCTCCGACGATCCTATTTCGGAGTTTGAAGCCTTTACTTTTGATCATATGGGAGAGAAGATTAGTGGCAGTACCACTTCTCATTCTCAAATTTCTCTCCCCGAATATGATTCATTCACCTTTGAGGAGTTCTCCGGTGAACTCACTCATATCATGACTCCTCCGGAGTATGAAAGCCCGGGGGGAGATGCACTCAATCATGAGAATTTGCAAATTCCCACCCACCCTCCTGGGATGTTTACGAGCTTAACCCTTGAAATCTAAATTCAGGCTAATGAGCCTGATCTCGAGGAAGAAGATCAAATCATGCTCTTCATCATGGTTTTCTTCTTTTTCTTCACCTACAGGGTGACTTCTCCTGTTTTTCACTCCTTCGGGAATGAAGACATTATCTTTGACCCCGGCATCACCGCTTATAGTTTATACTATTTTAAGCCAGGGTCTACTTATCTCATCGGTGTGGAACTTTCGCGTACTTCAAATGTTTGTCCAAACATCTTGAATGAAAGTCCGATGGAGATTGTCTCTTCCACATCATGCTTCCCCAAGGACAAATGAATTCGAGGTCGAGTCAAGCTAGCGACTCGGTAAACAAAAATAGTAGCATGTACTTAGGGTTTTCACCCTAAGTGTGGGGGAGTTACCCCTATTGTGGTTACAAATAAAGTGAAAAAAATGGTGTTTTCCACATTTAGCTTGTAATGTTAGCTTTTTCCGTTCAGAGATTCGGCATAATAGCCGGGACTTTGAATATTGAGGACAATATTCATTCTAAGTGTGTGTGTGTGTGTGGGGGGGGGGGGGTTATTTCGCTATTCTAGCGAATTTTATCACATTTTACTATCTAGTACCCCCGTTTTTGACCAAAATTTAAAAAAAAAATTCACTGGAGCTCAAAATTTTTGTGGCTATCAGTCCGTCTTGTCTAACCGACAAAAGGATTTGATAATCCAGGAGCAAACGGCTCTTGGTAAAGATATATCAAATCCGTTGATGACTTGCAATTTGCCCAAAATTGTATGGTAAATCAACTCGCCTTATCCTAAAAAGCGAATGAGTTGGCTAGCCCGCAAGATTATGGCTTGTGGTAAAGGCAGTGGAAAAACCATAATTGGTAATCAGCTCACCAAGATGTTGACTATTCCATCAAGAGTTGGCTAGTCCAGAAGCAAACGGCTTTTGGTAAAGACGAATCAAATCCGTTAACAGCTCGTGGTTTGCTCAAAATCACATGGTTATCAGGTGGACCATAGTTCTTACTTGAATCGATACATCTGGCTACTCCAGAAGTGATGGCTTTTGGTAAAGAGTTTCAAATCCATTAAATTTTTCACAAAAGATTGCTAGGGACTAGCAATAGTTTAGTGTGGGGGATTGATGAGTGTGTAAATACTCATCATTTTTATCGTATCTGAACTGCCAAAACATCAAAAAACACTCAGAAATGCATCAAAATACAGAAATTATTCCAGGAAATGTGTTTTATATGTTTTAGATGCAAAATGTTTAAAAACAAATGAAAAACGAACAAAGTTTGCATAATTGGCAGTTTCAGTCCCTCAAGTTTCATAAATTTACAAAACTAGTCCCTGAAGGTTTAAAATAAAAGAAAAGTCAACTTTGGTTTTCAGGAAATCAAATTTGTTCAATATTAATCCCTGGATGAAAGTTTTAACAAACTGGCAACTTTTACCCTTCAAAATCTAAAATTGGCATAAAAGGTCCCTAAACTTTCAAAACCTGACAAAATCAGTCCCTGGTGAAATATTTTTGAAAGAAAGTCAATATTGGACCTTGGGAAGTCACAAATTATCAAAAACAGTTCTTGGAATGAAAGTTTGAAAGAATTTGCATTTTGGTCTCTCCAGTTTCATTAAATTACAGTTTTAGTCCCTGAAGGACCAAATGTGAAAAATCTCATTTATTATACATGGACTATTCATACTTGGCAGGATTACCCTTGAAATAAGTTTGGAGACTTGGCAAAACAGCCCCTTGGAATTTCAGAATTTACACTAATGGTGTTTGTGTTTTAAGACTAAACCTAATGGACCCTTTTTTATTATAATTCCAAATCCAAAAACCTGATCCAAAACAAACACTACCCAATCCACCCCTACCAAGCCCAAGTTACCCAAAGCCCACTATCACCCCATTCCGTTTTAATAATAAAACGGGTCAACACCCTCCTTTGACCCCCTCCTTCCACCTCATCCCTGCAACCCCCTGTTACTTCCATCATCACCTATCCACTCACCACTAATACCTCTGTCACACTCAAACCCCCCCCCCCCCCCCCTTGCTTAACCAAACAAATGCAAAACTCCAAACTTTACCCTGGCATCAATTATCCAAGGAAAAAGCCAAACCTAGTTTTGGCGCCAAAACAAATATGTGGTCAAGATTGAATTCTAAGGATCCAATGGTTCAAGTTGAAGCTGGGAAAAGTCCAAGGGTGCCCCAAAACCCTAATTTTGAACTATAAAAGAGAAGAAAAAGGGAAGCAGCAGAGTTAGTTAGTTTTTAGTAATTGTAATATAGTTTAATTAACACGTTTTTAATGTAATCCCAATTCCAGTTGTAACTTTTAGTTTAATATAGTGGTAATCAGTTCATTTAATGTAAAACACTCTTTCTTTAAGCTTTAATTCAAGTGTTGTCTTTTAAATATTCACAGTTGCCATTTTTAATTGAGAAATACCTTAATGCTTAAATCCTGATATAAGTAGTTGTTGGTTGCTCATTCAAGCTCAAATTAGCTTTCATAAGATTTTGTTAACTATTAAAACAGTTCAGTCATTCAAAGGGGTCATGGTCAACAAAAGTCAAATGAAGAAGTGTTAATGGATTTGGTTTACTCATCACTGGATCAGGGTTGTTGTAGATTGGATTAAGTCTATCTAAAGATAGGCTTGGGTTGGAATTTACCCTATTACAGTTAGGGGGTTGAAATTTGTAAGACCCCATTCTCATTTTTAGTTCTAAATTTCATTCTAAATTAGTGTAGGTCTAATATACTTTGCTTTTTATTAGTTCAGTTATTTGATCATGATTTAGTTGTTTGTAATATTGTGAGTCTGTTTGATCATTTTGATTAGTATTCTGTATAACCAAGTTTGCCACTGCTAATTTTTATTAAATCATGAATTTGAACTTTTGGAGTTGAGCTGCTATAGGATAGAATTAATTTGATCTCATTTGATGTTTGAACACTGAGTGTGAGTGAATTTGTAGGATAATGATACCTAGAAACTCAGTTAGTAGTGTTATCATAAGTTTAAAGGGATGTTTGGATTTTTTGTGTTACCTAAGTTACTTTGGTTTCAGTTGTAAAAAAAATGGTTTAGTCATGTTACATTAGATAATACTAGAATATTTAAGCTATAAAATCAGTAGGGTATTAGATAGAAAGTCAACTTTACCTTTGATCTCATTGATCACTGTTAACTGTCAAGAGTTTAAGAGTCATGATCACCTAAAACCTTTAACAAGTTGTTAATTTAGCTTATATTAGTCATAAAATAGTTTAATATTTCACTTTAAGTCATTTAGGATTTATCAAATCTCAAAAACGTCAAAGTTCCATGTTTTGCTCAAAAAGTCAAAAACTTACATTGGACAGAAACTCATTTTTTGGGTGATTTGTTTTGATTTATGTGTTTGCCTCCAAGCCTTGAGCTTTTCAGAATAAGTAGTCTTACACCTCATCTTGAAAGTCCCATAGTTCCCATAATTTTGAGAATTTTGTTGTGGGCTCCACCTTCACTCAAAGTGGGTTGCAGGGGAGAGACTGCCCTGCTGCAACAGATACACAGTCCACCACCACCATTTTGGTGGTGGTTTCTGGCCACCCTTGTGGGTTCCATTGGCCAAGCGTTGCTCTTTTCAACCCCCCTCCCCTGGTAGGCTTCTAGTATTGACCAAAGGTTTGACCTTAAAACCTGTGGACCCCACCTGAATCAACTCCTCAACCTTGCCCCATTTTCAGTTTTCAAACAAGATACCAATGTGCTTATTTTGATCCATGTGCTTATTCTGTGGTCACAACTTGCTTTGTCAAGCTTAAACATCTTCACATATCTAGTTTAGACCAGATTCAACCATTGTGGGTCCCTCTTAAGCTCATTTGAGCTTATTTTCTCTTTTGGTCAACATAAGTCAACTATCAAGCTTTTTAGCTTACATTTGGTTTATTTTTAAGCTTTGTAAATTTTGTTTTCACAAAAGTTTTATGTTTTACGTATTTTTAGAGTTTTGTAAAAGAAAATCCAGAAAAAACAAATTTAATTTTAAGTGATAGTTTCTATTTAATGTAATTTAAATTTTAATTTTCATTTTTAAATTTTTGTTAAGCACTTAGCTTTTTTATAATTTTCTGAAATTCCTTTTATATTAAAGTATTTTTAGTAATTTTTTCAGATTTTTAGTTTGTCATTTAGTATTTATTAGAATTAATATTATTTTTATTAATTATTAACTAATAATTAAGTTTTAAATAGCATAATAAGTTTTTATTAAGTAAGACCTTGTTTTTATTTTTTTCCTAGCTTTTATATAATGTAAAATAATTTTAGAAATTTTCTTATAATTTTTACTGTTCAGTTTCTATTTTTCTTAACTTAAAATAGTTAAATTAGGTAATTAATATTTAATAAGTAATTAATTAATAGAAAAATCACAAAAAGACAAAAAATACATATTTTTAATTTTAAAACTTATTTTTAGTTATTTTATAATTTTAGGAATTTAATTTTCATTTTTCTAGTGTTTAAATAATATTATATTGTATTTAAGTATTTTAAATATTAATAATAAGTATTAAATAGTATTTAGTTAATATTAAATAATTAATTAGTGTAAAAATTTATTTTCTTTTTCTAAAAAAATTTCTTTTATCTTTAAGTTTGTAAAAAAGTCATTTTCACCCCCTGGGGGTTTTCAGATTTCACTTTTCATGTTTTATTCTGTACGTTTACGTTATTTAAAACGTAAACGTAAGCGTTTTTAGATTTCAAGCGTTTTTAGGTATCTAACTTTCACGTAATCATCTATATAGCTTGTTTAAGCTATTTCTTTGTAGATT
The DNA here is from genome assembly GCA_030686995.1 of Artemisia argyi. Classification (NCBI taxonomy): domain Eukaryota; kingdom Viridiplantae; phylum Streptophyta; class Magnoliopsida; order Asterales; family Asteraceae; genus Artemisia; species Artemisia argyi. Next base: position 70,087,929 of record CM060709.1, on the reverse strand, counting down.
CCTTAGTATAATCAATCACAAACCCTTTTCCATCCAGATTCACCCGATCACATGCCCGTTTGATAACCATCACACCTCGTCGGGACATAACGACCCGGGGAAACCCCTATATGATGAGGCGAAAAATGGTCCATTTTTAGGGGGTCATTTAAGCCCGAATCCGAATTTATTTGATCAAATATTGCCGTAAATCGTTCCTTTTGTGATTTTAGGTACTTTGGGAGTGAAATCTGGAAAAGGAAGCAATTCGGACGTTTTTGGAGCATAAAAGTGAAGAAAACGCCAAAGTCTTAATTTTCCATGCTGTGAACAGTGCATGACGGCGTCAAGAGCAAAACCTTGACGGCATGAAGAGCAAATTTCATGAATTTCCATGACGACCCAGAAGAGTTTTGACGGCGTCACGTAGGAAGGGCGTCAAGAGTAAAAGAGTCATGACGGCCTGGAAGTGTATAAGTCTTGTCGGCGTCAGAAGTAGATCTAGGCAGTCCGAGAAGAGTTTTGGCGGCGAGGTGACGGCGTCACAAGTTTGTTCTTGACGCCGTCAAACCTATTTTTCTATATATAGTTTTCTAATTTTTCACATTTAAAGAGAGAAGTTTTGGGAGAAACCCTAGTACGATTTTGGTGTAACTTTACAGGTTTTTCAAGGGTTCCAACCCCTTGATACCTTGCATGATTAATCAAGATAAGTGTTCTTCTAATTCAATCAATATGTCTATGTGTTGGTTGTCTATATCATGTTCTTGTCTTAATTCTATCATGCTAGGCTAGATCTCTTTTGTGTTTGCTTAGATCTAATGAAACCTAGATATTGATTATGTGTTGATTACTTGTTTATTCTTGTCTTGGATGAATGATTTATATGTTAGGCTTAAGAAAACTGGCAGATCTCCAATTGGTAACATGCTTGAACGTCTTAAGAAACATGAACCAACGCGCACTAGGTCTTTATTGGTTGTATTTAATGCATGAGCCACTGTTTACAATCCCTATAGTTGTGCTGGGCATGGTGTAGGAGGAAATAAGAGCTCATAGAATTGGGGAGTTATGTGTGCCACCCCATGAATGGTATTAAGGAATACGATCCGTCATCCATGCAATTATAACAAGTAATTAACGTGTAAAAGATATCTAGGGAGTAGTGAAATCTAAGTAAACACGTTTTCTCCAATTACTGCTCACAACCTTAGTATAAATTAGTTTACTTTCATTTTTAGTATTTTATTTTGATTGCATCTTAGTATTGGGTTAGTTAGTTAGCAACTAATTCCGCCCACTTTTCCAAAACCCGAGATTTTAATTTGCTTTCTAAAAAAATATAAAAATACAAAAATAATCATCCCTCACCTTTAGAACTAGTATTTAGGCTTTCTAATCCTAGCGACACTATTCCTAAGCTGAACGATCAATCCCCCGGTACTTGTCACTATACTATACTACAACGATCAGGTACACTGCCTGGTGGGGGTTGTAAGCTTCTCGAGATCCCTCGAGAGGTAAAGCCTGTTGCGATTCCCACGCATCAAGTTTTTGGCGCCGCAGCCCGGGGAATAGTTATTGCCTAGGTTAGAATTTCTTTTTATTAGGTCTACTTGCTAGATTCCTTTCTAGTAAGATTTTATTTTTATTTTTAGGTCTCTTTAGTTTATCTTATTTCTTCGTGCTTTTGTTCGTAACTCTTTACCATCCGACATCATGGAAGGTGGTAACATCTTTGAACCCGTCATCCCACCACAACAAAACCCACCATTAGAACCCCTTAGGCCCCGAACCTTAGGAGAGTATTCCCGACCTAGCCACCAAGGCTACCGAAACACCATTGAGCTCACCGGAGCCAATGTGACCCCCTTGCGATCCGACACCATCCGGTTGGTGCAAAGCGGATGTGCATTCCATGGACTTCGTTCCGAAGATCCAAACCAACATCTTAAGGACTTTCTCAAAATCGTAGACTCCATAGACCTAGATGTTGAAACTAGAGAGACAACCCGTTTACGCCTATTCCAATTCTCTCTACGGGATCAAGCTAGTCAATGGCTTGAGCGTTTACCCGCGGGATCCATCACCACATGGGATGATCTCACCACTCATTTCCTTGCTCAATTTTTCCCACCGGGGAGAACTACTAAGCTTAGAAATGACATCTTGATATTCCAACAACGTTAAAATGAAACCTTTTATGAAGCATGGATTCGATATAAAGACCTACTCCGAAAAGTCCCTCATCATGGCATCGAACCGTGGCTCCAGATCCAAATCTTTTACGATAAGGTTGACTATCAAACAAGGAGAGCCATTGATTACGCAGCAAAGGGTAGGTTAAATAGACTTAGCGTTGACGAGTGTTGGAAAGTTCTTGAGGGGTTGGCACAATACGAAGAGGAAGGATGGGAGGACCCGATGCTCCCAAGCAAAGTAAAACTTGACTATGCATGTGCCACCCAAGAACAGTTGTTAGGAAGCATCAAGAAGCAGGTAAAAGAATTGATGAGTATTGAGAAACTTGCTGCTGAACCCGTGTGGAATCATAATCCACGTAGAAATACGGTTATCAGCCAGAATTTTCTTGAACGCTCACGACAGGAGGAATTCGAAGGGATAATGGTAACCTTCATGAATAATCAGGAAAAACAAATCCAGCACCTAGAGGCACGCATGGAAAGCACTCATAAAGCTTTTATGAATTTCGCAGACCAATTCATATCAAGGTTCAAAGAAAAGATCAAAGAAAATTCCGTACCTAAAAAAATTGAAAAAGTCTTCGAGTTGTCAACCCCTTTGATGTTTGACCAAGAAGATAGCGGGAAATTTTCCCCGAGTGCTTTACCATTAACCCCCGCCCCCCCCCCCCCCCCCCCCGTTCTCATGAGCACCCCCATGCAGAGAAAAGTTCGCAAATCCATAACATTTTCGTTGGATGTTTACGAACTACATTCCCGAACTCATCCAAAAAACGTTCTTCTGGTTTTAAACCCGGTGTAAAGAGGTCGCACCTCAAAAACACCACTAATTTGAAACCCTCTATGGAACAACGTCTCTCTTTTTACACCAATGACCCGTGCACAAGGTTCGACTTAGCCAAAACGTCATCCAACCCCTTCTACAACTTCACCTCTTTCCGTGACAGTAATGAGACGTTCGACCCTGGTGGACCTCGTTAACGAAATGGCTACTCATGGGTTTTACTAATGTTTAGCTATTCACGCGAAGTGCAGGGACTAAACATGAACTACTCCAATTCTTACCTTACACGGGCATCTGACGGCGTCAGATTTAACTCTTGACGCCGTCAGCTCGACGGATCAGCAATATTAACCCAAAACCAATCACTTTCAACCCATACCCCACAAATCTCACCCAAGGTGCTGCTGCTACTCCGATTCTCCAACATCCAATTCGACGTCTTCCGCATCCAATCTCCACTTGGTAAGTAAATTTTCTTCATCCTTTTTCGATCAATTGTCCTTAGGACCCATCAATTTGGAAAGCCCCTTTCGCCCGAAACCCCCCTCTTGACCCATTATTAACAAATCATAATGCCATCTAAATTGGTGATTTGTAACATGGGGGTTACCCGTTGATTATGATATCTCACTCGAATTATGCATTAGATTAGGGAAAGCCACTCATGCCACGGATTCTTTGACCCCCCACCCATGTTTTCTGATTAAAGGAGCGTTTGGGTAATGGGTTAAGAGTTTGAAAATTGATTTTTCCCTCGCATTTGCATGATTCGGATTCTGATCCATCTGACGGCGTCAGGATTACTCTTGACGGCGTCAGATGTGTCTGACTGCATAAAGTTCATCAAAATTCTCGTTCTAATCGTTTCCGTTCACTCCACCTTTTTCCAGGAAAATGAGCAAAAGATCTCGTCAACATAAGGGCAGTTCCTCTAGATCTCAAAGGGTCAATTATGGAGAATTAGTCCATAGTTGGAGCGAGTTTGACAATGTTGGTGCTAACACCAAGTATGCGGAGTTGTGTAACCATCATATTGATGTTGGGGCTGTGGTTGACTGGGATTTTCTAAGAGCCAATGGGTTGGAGGCTGTGTTTTTAGGGAGGATCCACACAGATGGGTTTGCGGGTCCACAGTGGGAGAGGTTGTTTAGGATTAGAGAGACAGTATATAGTGAGTTAGTGAGGGAGTTCTTTGCGACCTTCCGTTTTGATCAGGCTGAGGCTAGGACAGATATGGGGGGCACCACTGTGTATTTTAGGCTAGGGGGAGAGTTGCGGTCATGTTCAGTGGCTGAGTTTGGTTGGAGGATTGGGTTGTATACTAGAGAGGAGGTTGATGGGACTTTTATGCAGAGGTTGTTACATGGAGAGACTCAGAGGAGTGAAATGAGGTGTATCACTTTTTGGCCGACCATAGGGAACGGGGTTTACACCTCGACTACCGGGGCAACATCCATCAGGGACCCCGTAGCTAGGCTAGTCCACAGGTGCATCACATACAGCCTGTCAGGACGTCATGGCACCACTCACCATGTCACTGCTTCAGACCTGTTCTACTTGTACACCATCTTTTCTGCGGATGTCTACTGCAACATCCCATTTTGGGTGGCCAGTTATTTGAGGACCAGTGTGGGTGAGAGGGATATTGACAAGGTGTATAGGGGGATGTTCGTGACCCGGTTGGCTCGTTCCTATGGTCTTCTTACTCCTCAGATCATAGGGTACTTGAGCGACTGCGGGAACTGTAGGATAGTGAGGGCTAAATCCCTCAGGCAGATGAGCATTGTGATGCCTGAGAGGAATGGGACCTATACTTGGTATTAGGAAGGGGGGCCAGATATTCAGGAGGATGCTGATGATGACGTAGACCCCCAGCAGCATCAGTTCCAGGGGTATGAGGAGGGGACGGCTGACTACTACCGACACATGAGTCGGGGAGACTGGCAGGCACACCAGGGTGCCTGGATGGGTCAGATGGATGCATGGCGAACCACCACTGACCAGCGCTTTGATTGGATGTACGATCATACCATCCGCCAGATGCAGCACCTCTCCACCCGAGATCAGCTTGAGCCTCACCTGCAGATTGATCCCTTCCCAGGCCGAGAGACTGATTATCCTCCCAACGGGTACACCGGACACCTTCCTCCTGGATATGACTACCACTTTGGTCCTCCTCCCCAGTGACTCCTCCTGATCTCTGTTGTCTTTGAACTTTTTATTGATGATTGTGTAATTTAAAACATTTGGTACTGTAATAGCTTAGGATGCGGCCTTTGTTGGCCTTGAACAATATACTTGCATGTTTTACGTTTGTTTTGAAATAATTAATGGTGCTCGTGGTGACATTATTCATTTCGTGTGTTATTATTTGTGTGATTTTATTTGTTTGATTGTTATTTGCTTCCGTATGCATGCTTTATTTTTATTGTTGGTAGATCGTGTTTCTAAACTGAAATGTGGATATACTTTACTTTGTTGTTTTGGCCTAGTCTTAACTCCACCTAGAAGTATTTTTGCAAAAGATAAGTGTAAGGGGAAACCCCAAATATGTTTTTAAGAAACAAACCAATCATGATTCTCCACAATATTAAATGAACATGTATATTCGTACTTGTTAGAGTCAAATGCTTGTATTGAGTCATAATGAAGTTTTGTAGGATTTTCCAGGAAGTAGGACCAAGTTTTTCCAGAAACTTAATATAAGGATTTCTGCAGGTCAATTCTGACGGCGTCAGGGTTTTACTCTTGACGGCGTCAGGAGTTAAAATCTGGAAATTTTACCGGTTTTGTTTTTCTAACGGAGTCTTATGGTTTATGTGAATTATTAAGTTTTATAATCTCCAGGAAATCTGCAAACTTCATTCCACAAGCATTATATCTTATCTTGTTTTCTAGGATTTAGAAACTTATATAGGATGCCGCCGATTTTACGCAAGATTGTCTTGTCTATTTTGTCAGGTTTTACAGGTTATGTATGACAAGAAGATGATTTATATTCTGGAAGGGAAGCCTTGATTGTTCATTTTCTTGGAGGAAAACTTAACCTGGCCATCCTATTATCCATACCGAGCGAATCAGGGGAGTATTTGATTTCATTCTCTTTACTTTTTCACTTTTACATTCTTTACTTGAACATTAGGGACAATGTTCATCTTAAGTGTAAGGGGAGGGTAAAAAGATGATACCTTACATATGCACTTTCGCTTGAGTTTGTTTTGTTTAATGGTAGATGTGTAATAAAACTATGAGAAATACTTGTTAGTGCAATTTTAGCGCCAAATTTAAATTTTTTTACAACATTTAGGAGTGAAACTTTAGCCATAGCAAGCGTCTCATGGATAGGAGATTGTATGACTAGCACATAACCGTATATTCAGAAAAATTTTCAACCCAAATATGTGAGGTTCGCCTTTAGATTTGATAGGAAAAGCATTCATTATTAGTGCTTATGAGTGTGCCGGTAGCATTTAGATTCTAGAACTTGCGTTAGTGATGCATCCCGAGACCGCTAGTGAGACTACATTCGTGTAGTAGGACTTACTACATGATAAGAGGCATTAGGATCACCCTTGTGTTAAACCCGTATTATAATTACTTGACCATTTAAGTCATATTACTTGGCTAGTTAAGTCAACTAATTTTTTCAACACCCTTAGCGTTGTACTCATTTTTAGTACACGAAACCCCTAGTACACCCCTCCGAGCCTATCTTTTCGTTTCTAACTTTAAGCATTTTACTTAAAGGAAGAATTTGTTACACCCCACTTAAACTTACAACCAAATCACCTTAGCCTTCCGTGTATGCGCTCATTTTTAGTGCATTATTGTTATTTGTTAAACCCTAAGTTAACTATCTAATTGATTACATGGTTGCTAAGTCGAGTCATATCCTTGTACATATTGTTTTGGGACGATTGGGACTCATGGGTAAGTACTTATCTTATGGAGTAATGGGGAAGAACATCATATATTACCCCCATATGTACGTTAATCTTAAAAGTGCTCCAAGTGTTTTGATTTTCTTAATTCGAGTCGTTAGATTAGTTTAATGTAAAGTATATAAAGATTCAAGTGTAAGGGAAATGTTCATTCCCTATGATGTATTATTTTGGATGGTAGGGTAAGAGTGTATGCAAAAAAAAAAAAAAAAAAAAAAAAAAAAAAAAAAAAAAATCGAATAATCAAGAAAAAGAAAAAAAAAATAGAAAAAGAAAAAGAGAAAAACATACGGACTACCATCCCCTTTTTATTCTATGTTCATTTTATGTTTTTGTTATTTTTCATTTATTAGCTTAAGTCGAGTCTAGTCTTGGCTTAGCAACGCCATATTGTACATGTAATTAACTAAGATTGTTAACTCGCCACCAGTAAAACTTCCTTTATCCAACAAAATCGTGTATTTCATATCCCTACACCTAACGTTGCAACCCTTTAAAAGACCTCTTTGATAGTTTATCCTAGGTGCTTACGCCATGTGGTGGAGGTTTGATCCTTTCCCAAGCCTATGGTAATCTATTTTGCTATGACAGGTAGTGAGAGATATCTTCCGTTTCCATATTGTAATTTACACTTTATTACACCCGAGAGATGTGAGTATCTAAACACTATTTGTGAGGTGCTTGTGTATGACCTCCGTGCTTGTCTATTGGTCTTTAGTGGAATGATTATTTGTTGTAATTACTTTTATATTAGTGTTAAATGACCCCTAACTTGTCTTTTGAGTAGAATAAAAGCGCATTTGCTTGAGGACAAGCAAATCTCAAGTGTAAGGGTATATGATGAGGCGAAAAATGGTCCGTTTTTAGGGGGTCATTTAAGCCCGAATCCGAATTTATTTGATCAAATATTGCCCTAAATAGTTCCTTTTGTGATTTTAGGTACTTTGGGAGTGAAATCTGGAAAAGGAAGCAATTCGGACGTTTTTGGAGCATAAAAGTGAACAAAACGCCAAAGTCTTAATTTTCCATGCTGGAAACAGTGCATGACGGCGTCAAGAGCAAAACCTTGACGGCGTCAAGAGCAAATTTCATGAATTTCCATGACGACCCAGAAGAGTTTTGACGGCGTCACGTAGGAAGGGCGTCAAGAGTAAAAGAGTCATGACGGCCTGGAAGTGTATAAGTCTTTACGGCGTCAGAAGTAGATCTAGGCAGTCCGAGAAGAGTTTTGGCGGCGAGGTGACGGCGTCACAAGTTTGTTCTTGACGCTGTCAAACCTATTTTTCTATATATAGTTTTCTAATTTTTCACATTTAAAGAGAGAAGTTTTGGGAGAAACCCTAGTACGATTTTGGTGTAACTTTACAGGTTTTTCAAGGGTTCCAACCCCTTGATACCTTGCATGATTAATCAAGATAAGTGTTCTTCTAATTCAATCAATATGTCTATGTGTTGGTTGTCTATATCATGTTCTTGTCTTAATTCTATCATGCTAGGCTAGATCTCTTTTGTGTTTGCTTAGATCTAATGAAACCTAGATATTGATTATGTGTTGATTACTTGTTTATTCTTGTCTTGGATGAATGATTTATATGTTAGGCTTAAGAAAACTGGCAGATCTCCAATTGGTAACATGCTTGAACGTCTTAAGAAACATGAACCAACGCGCACTAGGTCTTTATTGGTTGTATTTAATGCATGAGCCACTGTTTACAATCCCTATAGTTGTGCTGGGCATGGTGTAGGAGGAGATAAGAGCTCATAGAATTGGGGAGTTATGTGTGCCACCCCATGAATGGTATTAAGGAATACGATCCGTCATCCATGCAATTATAACAAGTAATTAACGTGTAAAAGATATCTAGGGAGTAGTGAAATCTAAGTAAACACATTTTCTCCAATTACTGCTCACAACCTTAGTATAAATTAGTTTACTTTCATTTTTAGTATTTTATTTTGATTGCATCTTAGTATTGGGTTAGTTGATTAGCAACTAATTCCGCCCACTTTTCCAAAACCCGAGATTTTAATTTGCTTTCTAAAAAATATAAAAATACAAAAATAATCATCCCTCACCTTTAGAACTAGTATTTAGGCTTTCTAATCCTAGCGACACTATTCCTAAGCTGAACGATCAATCCCCCGGTACTTGTCACTATACTATACTACAACGATCAGGTACACTGCCTGGTGGGGGTTGTAAGCTTCTCGAGATCCCTCGAGAGGTAAAGCCTGTTGCGATTCCCACGCATCACTATACTTCCACGGAGCATTGACTCTAGACTCTTTGACTTTGTTGACCATTCACCTGGTCAATTAGGTTGACCGTTTAGGACCAATCAATCATTAATAAGTATATATTTAGGATTTGAGTCTAAAGGTTTTAGTTTATTAAGTTCACTTTCAAATTTAACATTTTTAGTTTCACTTGTTGAAGCTTCGGTTGAGTTAAATTCTAAACCGGTTTTATCTCCGGATGCTCTTTGAATACTTATTATTTTCCTAAGTGAGTGACTACTATTTTCAAATTTATCAAGTTTTTAAATTTCTTCCTTAAGTTTTTCATTTTCATTTTTGAGATCATGACATGATTTACATTCCTCAAAAAATTTCTTACCCTTTTCTAAGTGGTGTATTTTAGCTTTCAATTCAAGTATTTCATTTTCTAGTTGAGTATTTATGCATTTTAGTGTTTTATTTTTAACCATTACTTTTTAACCTAATTTGCATAATCTATTATATTCATTATCTAGGTCTTTTTCATCTAATGATAAATTTTCATCACTAACGAATTTGGGTTCGGAATGTACCTCTTTTGACGTCTTAGCCATAAGACACTTTTCCTCCTTTGTGGTTTCTTTGTTGTCCTCATCGCTATCACTCCAAGCACCTCCAATGAACGCCTTTTGATTTTGATCTCTTGACATCATTGGGCACTTTCCGATGAGATGATTTGGATCACCACATTTAAAACACTTCCTTTCATTCTTCCCATTTTTTTCATCTTTACTTCTTTGAGATACTTTCATTTCATCTTGCGGTTGTCTAACGAATCTTTCTCGTCTTTTGAAAAATTTCTTGAAATCTCTTACCGCCATAGCATATTCTTCATCATCACTTTCGGAGGTTGAGCTTTCGTCGTCACTAGATTCCCTCCTAGCTTTCAAAGCAATGGATTTGCTTTGTTCTCTTTTTCCTTTGACTATTTCGGAGTCCTTATTTATTATAAGCTCGTGTACTTTCAAGTTCCCAATTAATTCGTCAAGTTGTAGAGTTGACAAATTCTTTGATTCTTCAATAGCCGTAACTTTAGCTCGCCATTTTGGATGAAGAGCCATAAGAAATTTCCTAACAAAGTTCCTACTAGAAAAATTCTCATCAAGTGCTTTTAGACAGTGTTAAACCTAGCAAAAGCATTGTCAATTGATTCCTCTTTCGGAATCATAAATTGCTCATATTGTTGCACAAGTAGATCTATTTTGTTATCCTTGACTTGACTATTACCTTGGTGAGTTATTAGTAAAAAATTCCAAATTTCTTTTGTGGTTTCACACATAAAGATCCTTTCGTATTGTTTACGTGGTAACGCATTGTAAATAACCATTTTTGCTTCATTATTTTTAGAATGTTTTCTTTTTAAATCATCATTTTGTTTTTCAAACGGTACTATTTCATCTTTATTTGTTTCGGGACTATTTTGAGTAGGTAAAAAATCACCATTAGTAATAGCATGCCAAAGATCTACATCCTTTGATTTCACATAAGTTTCGAATCGATTTTTCCAATATAAATATGCATCACTTTCAAATAGTGGTGGTCTTTGCATACATTGCCCATCTAAATATTTTTCAGATTCCATAGATCGTTACAAGTTTTAAAATACAATATATTTTAAAAATCTTGTTTGACGTGGCTCTGGTACTAAGGATGGCAAAAGCACCCGAAACCGACTGGGAAAACCGAAACCCGAACCGGTTGGGTCGGGTTCGGGGGAGGGTTGGCGGGTTTGGATGCGGGTTTGGGTATTGACATAATCTTTTGCCGGGTACGGGTTCTGGTAATACCCGCCCGATTACCCGTACCCGTATCCGTTTACCCGAATCTATATCCGCTTTATTGATATTATATTTAACTAGAATATATATACATTACATATAATTTCTTCCATTATATTTTTTATATACGTATCTCTATTACATAATATATTTTATTTTGTACGTGAATTATTCAAAAGCATTAAATCGTTTGATACGATATTCATTTTCTTTAACTTTAACAAAAAATGAATATATTAAAGTGTTTCCTTTGTTTTTTCGGTGGATTTTAGTGTATGACTTAATCTTAATATCGTAATTTTGTCCATATATTATTCAATTGGGGATAACCGAAACCCGTGGGGAAACCCGAAAAACCAACGGATAATATTAATCGGGTACCCGACGGTTAATGGGTCGGATACGGGTATAGATATTATAAACGGGTACGGGTACACTAAAACCCGCCCCAAACCCGACCCGTTGCCATCCCTATCTGGTACCAATTGTGGAAAACTAGAAGGGGGGTTGAATAGTTTTACGTTTTTTTATTTTATTATGAAAACTTAGTCTAGTTTTAAAACCTTGTTTACTTTTAAAACTTTGATTCGATCTTATGTGAATTCAAATCTTGAACAATATGAACAACTATATCTAAGTATTAACAATAATAATAATGTATGCTAAGTATATGAAATCAACGCATGCATAATATAAACAATTATATCTATATGCGGGAGATAAGCAAGTAAATGTTTATTTTATAATCCTTAATTATATTTTGTATGAAAACTATACTTGATCGAAATAATCAATTATATGTATGTTACCTTTTTAGTTTGATTGTAAAAACTTTGTTTTGTGAATGAAACTTTTGTTTGATCTTTAAGTGAAATCAACACTAGCACTATATGAGCAACAATATATATACGTCTACGTTTACAAAAGTAATAACGATATAAGCAAGATAATAAGTAAGATATGGAAAGATCTAACCACGAGACAAGAGATTTATAGTGGTTCGGCTACAAGGACACCTTCCTTGCCCTACTCCACTCCCCGAGCACCAAAATCGAGAGTTTTCTTCACTATGTCAACAAGCTCCCTTATGGGGTAGAAAACCTTACACACCAATTATCACACCACAACTTCGTCACACCTTTTTCAAAACTTCTACACAACTACTTCACAACTTCTTCACAACTACTTCACAACTTCTTTACACCTAAGCACTGCCTAATCACACTACTTCTTCTTCACACCTATACTACTTGCACACCACAATCAATTCACAACTTTTCTACCTACACACCTTACTAGCCTAACTCCTTATGCTTACTTCTATCTAACCAATATTCACAACTAATACACAAATGGATGAATACTATACAAGTGATGATGCACAAACAACTTGGATGTGGAGGTCACAATAAGTTGTATTTCTTCTTGTCTTGAAGGATTGAAAGATTCTTCTCTTACACTTGAAAGGTTGAAGCTTGAATCACTTGGAAACAAAAGCTTATGATTATATGATGAAAGGGTTTAAGAGAATGGTATAGAAGATTTATATTAGAGAGTTTATAGTGCAAAAGGTGAGGAAAAATGCTAGATTTGAGCCAGTATTTATAGGGGAAAAAATACTGTTTGGGAGCGTGGCCGGTCCCCTTAATTAGGGGTCGGTCCCCTTAATTATTAAGGGGGCCGCCCTTCTAAAACGGCCAAAAGAATTATCTTTTTCTGGGGAAAGTTTATCTAGTGAAATTTTAATTGTTTTTGGTTAAAAATTTGAATTCATATATTTATTTTGAATTAAACATTTTCCTTTAATTTCCAAAAGTGTTTTTCAAAAATATATAAGATGTTTATATCATTTTATAAACTTTGTAATGTTTAAATAAAAATCCCTTTGATCATAAAATGTATTAGACATTTGTTTATTCATACCTTAAGTGATTTTGTTGAATGAAATGATATTTGTTACTAAATACTTGTTTACGTAATAATTTTTCATTTAATGTTTTTACATTTTGTGATCGTCAAAACGTAGGGATATCGAAAAATATTAATAATGTTTTTATGCATTATTTATATCAACATACACCTCAGATATGCTGTGTAACTTCTCAGCCACAACAGTCTTACCTTGCAAATACAAATTATAGAACTAAATGAAAACTTTGTACCCTGATAACAGAGTCGGATAAAACAAAGGTCAGAGAAGTAACAAAAAAAAAACTGAGACCTTAAGGACTAACAAATGCCCTTAGGTCTCTGATAATGACTTATCATCTTAAGCCTTTCAGATGAACCTGTTGCACTTATCAGATACACTCAGAGTATTTCTTCAACATACTTGTAAAGTGTATCCTTGGAGCTGACTGAAGTACTCAACCACGCTTAGGCGGGAGTAATTTGAGGTAAAGCATAAGTGAGAAAATCCTTGGGAAGATAAGTATTGATCGAGCGAAGGGAAAGCAACTTGCATATACGAGAGATGTTAAAGCAACCCTACCAACACAAGTGCACGTGTACTTTACATCCAGTTTGCTTCTAGTTTAGTTATTACTAATCTTGTAACTACTAACAGTGTATCTCCCTTTGTCTATAAAAGGGAGGTTAGTATAGATTCCACCTCTAGAACACACTTCCTCTTCTAAGTGGTATCTTCCTCTTCATAAGTTGAAGAGAAGCATTTGTCATTGCTAGGGATAGTATTCCGCAACTATCTCTCGTAATCACATTCACCCTCAAACTCTTGTGTGAGACTGATACTGTAGTGATGTACAAATAGGTATTATTAGTTTTTCATGGTCAATATGTGCAACCATGTACATATCAATAATAAACATCATATGATCCCAATAAGTTCAGGTTATATGATTTAATTATTATCACGTTGGCCAGGCGTCATAATACTTGCATCATATAAAACATGCCTTTATTGATATCATATTCCACCTCGAGTCGCGACTAAAAAAAATTCTCAGTATCAGGTCAATTCAACTTCACACTCCGGTGTAAATCTTGGTAATTCGTTTAGGGATTACATCAAGAAAACATAGATTGCAAAATGACTCTCGAGGTGAGATTCATCCTTCGGTGCACTAGAAGAGATGCTAGGAAAACTTCACAACCGCGAAAATAACGTACGAGTTTCCAGGGTAGTAATGATAACAACGGGTTTATCAATCGAAAAACATGGTAAAAGGAATTCAGGATGTTCTAATCATTCAAGGTATATAGTGATGCTCAGTTAACTAACCCATAGCAGAATAACATCAAAATTAACCTTCTCGAAAAAACAGGTCTGTTAAGTGAATCTTATCATTCAAAAGTGAGGGAAATATTCCCATACTCGTGGTTAATCACCACAAGATTTCGCATAGGAATAGGAATGGGTAAAGTGAAATCTAATAATGTAGGGAAAACTTAATATGATTAGTAAAAGCAAGAGAAGTCACAAAATGTGTCAAACACATCATGGTAAAAAAAAATTTGAAAATGATCGAAAAGGTGTCTAAATGATCAACAAACGAATCATATATCAAGGTTGGAATCAGAAGATAAAGCTTATATAGTGTCAGACATTACCGCATAATTCACAATGCATTCTAAACTTACTTGGTCACAAATCTTATGTTGTGCAAAATAATAAGTTTCTAATCTCCAGAAAGAGTGATCTTAAAAGGGCTCAACTAAAAGTAAGACACGAATCAGAGTGATGCAGAAGCAAAGATACTTAAACAAATGTCTTATAGTCTACCAAATCCTCACCAGTCACAAATTAAGTTTCTTCAGAGAGGAAAATCCTAAAGCGAATCCTCAAAGGTTGTTTCATAAGCTCCTATAGTGCAAACCTAAGGGCCAAATCTTTCACAGGTCATAACTTAAGGTACCACAGGGCGAATCCTAAGCTCTGATACCATAATTGTAACACCCCATCCCAACAAGGGTCAAAGTGTAACATTATGGAGTCAAATCAGAACATTAAATACGCAAGCGGAAGACTTTATCATAAAAGCATAACTAGGTCAACATTACAATATTACGATGATAAACCAACATTTGTCTTAAATAGAAATACATAATTAATCAAAAGTCTTGTAAAATGATAAAGGATAACTATTAGGGTAGTCTCTAACTCCTACTCTCTTTACTCTTGCCTATCACCCCTGTAATAACTTGTCACAGAGAAAAGAAAATGCGGCTGAGCTAACGCTCAGTGAACAGATATATAATATGAAAAGCGATAAGAATAAATGAAACGAATTAATATATAAGAGAGTCCAAGAACCTGTTGGATAAGATACAAAGTGATACAAATGATAACGGATCAATATAAGTGAACTAAATATGAAAGGTCAAATATAACTGAAATGCCCAACTGTTTCTGTTTTTACATGGAGTAGCTAGCTCGATGTACTCTGTTAGTGAAATGGGGTTTACTGCACACACTCTAGTCCATTCACATCTGTTTCTGTTAACTATGATGCATCTATACGCTCCCTTCTTTTTTGTTATATATATGCTAGTACTAGACTAAACATACATATTATAAACACGGGCCAAGTGCGCTATATAGCAATATAATCTATTTGGGAATGCAGTGGACACATGCCCGCCTCCACTGACAGCGTCATACGATTGGTGCATTAATGATATGGCCATAAACTCCCCATGGCTAGATACGTTTAATGGGCAACAATATAAGCATAACACATGCAATACTAGAGTAACGCATACAACGAATAATTAACAATATCAATAAGTATAATTTCAAAAGGGATCATAGCAAAGGATCATAGCAATGGTTCCTATCAAATCAAACGAATTAAAGTCGAGGAATAAGAATCATGATAAACCTTTACTGATAAAAGGTAGAATATCAGATACGAATGCAAACGAATACTTATCGGGAACGATAAATAGAAAAATTAGAATATCCGTACCTCAAAGCCTAAGTGTAAATCCTTCCCACCTCCATTCCGTTCGATCTATAATATATATAAAATCGTTACTAAAATTAATCGAGTTAGTCGTTATTCATGTTTGTATTCTTGTTAATTGAGAGTTTGCTAGGAACCTCTATTTAAATTCTTATCCTTATTGTTCACACAAAACTTTCGAAAACCATGTACACATTCTTGTCGCGACTTAAGTTTTATTATACCATTTTCAAATTTTTCTTCTTTTCAAAAACTAATATTGATTATTAGCCAAACAATATTGGATAGGTTGTTTATATATAACTTCTTGTTATAAAGATTAGCTTATTATGAAACCAAAGTACGTCAGGGCTAGTTATTCAATCTTCGACAATGAATCTTTTAAAGTATGTATATATAGCTAGCAAATTTCATATCTCATTACCATAAGTATGCTCTACACCGATTTGTTCAAAAATATTAGACCAATTGTTATCCTTATTATCATACGCTACGACATGTAACAAGTTAAGTGATTTGTATATAGGCCTCTTGACGTTAAGGCATGCATATTTTAATTCATAAGTTTTAACCGATTATATGTCTATATGTATATTTCATGCATGCATGGTTTATAAGTATGTATAGTTCTTTTCATATCAGTATATCAAAATACTTTAAATAACATGACCTTGTGTGTAGTATATACATATTTAATGACAAGTGGTACTAGCAGGTTTACCTCCTAGTTAAACGAAAACAGTTTGAGACAGAAGATGATTATGAGTAGTAGTACCGACCAAACTCGAACACGTAAGACACGAACACTATCAAAACAACCACACGTATACAAACGGATGAGCCTAAAAAATATCTCAGCCTTATCACGAACTATAACGAACCAGAGAGCCAAAACCTTTATCCTGAAAACGAACCGATAGAACTAACCTGAGCCGACCCAACTGGAAACAACCCCAACGTGAAGAACCGTACCCGAACTCAGATTTCGATGAACACTTAAAGTTTATTTGGAGGGCTATTGGGAATGAAATATGATAGATCAATGTGTATATATGGGGCGTGGGTATTCTCATATTCTGAAAAAATGGGATTGCACGTGATTTGTTTTAATTCAACATTGATGGGTATTAATGTTTTTTTTTTTTTTTTTTTTTTTTTTTTTCATTTTCTTTGACGTGAATTCATGACCCCATAAAAGTGCTCTTACAGTTTCTTTTTCTTAATATTCATTTAAAGTAAAATTAACTCCTAAATTAATATTTGTATTTAAGACTTTAAATATGTAAGTCAAATTGCTTTAACATAAGGTTTTTGATATATCACTTATTCATAATTCAACTAGGTTAATATTCCAAATAAATAAATACAAATGTAGTCCAAATTTTAGGGTGTTATACAATCAGGACATGGAGGTTGAGCTAAATACATGTCAAGAATGTCACGCTTACACCAACGTTCAGCGCGCTCCAAAACATAACTTAATCCCCATCACAAAAACACCCTGGTCATTCCACTAATGGGGCATTGACGTATGTGGACCATTCCCAGCAGCCCCAGGCAATGTCAAACACATGATTGTAGCCGTCGATTACTTCACCAAATGGGTCAAAGCAAAACCGCTAGGCTCCATCAATTTGAAAAGTCTTAACCTTCATCTACGATCAAATCATCACTCGATTTGGCATGGCACAAACACTCATCACTGACAACGATACCCAATTTGTCAGGGAACCATTCAAATCATGGTGTGAAAATCAGGGTATCCTTAGGGCTACAACTTCTCCCTATCATTCACAAGCCAATGGTCAGGAAGAAGTGGCTAACAGATAAATTATGAAGCGCATCGAGAAACGGATGAAGGAATCCATGACTTGTTGGGTGGACGAGCTCTCAAGTGTACTACGGGAACACAAAACAACGCCTAAGGATAGCACAGGTGAAACACCCTCTAGCCTAGTCTACGGAACTAAAGCCATGATACCTGTTGAGTTACTCATCAACACAAAGCGAGTTACCATGGTTACCAAGGATGAAAACGAAGATTCTCCCAGGCTAGAACTAGCACTAGCAGAGCAACAACACGATCTGGATACCATTCGCCTGGCACACTCCAATAACAAAATGGCAAAGTATTACAACAAACGTGTTTGCCCATCGTCTTTCAAACCTGGCGACCATATAATGCGCAAAAATGAGGTTAGCCAGGTTGCTGGTCAGGGCAAGCTCGTTCCCAACTAGAAAGGGCTATATATCATTCGTCAGGAAAATGACAATGGTTCCTACCTGTTAAAAAACACCTGATGGGGATGATATTCCCCTAACCTAGCACGTATCCAACCTGAAACCATGTTACATCTAAGGTGGATAGCCAGATCAAAACAAGCCCTACTTGCTAGGCACTATCTAATGGGAATCATACTCCCTCTAATGGTAAGTGTACAACCTCTTGGCATGCTACATTTAGCTGGATTTTATTTTACATTCAATCAAGGCTTCTAACAACCAAGATAACTCATATGTGTTATTTCTATGAATATGCAATGACAAATCCAACACTTTCATAGTGCAACATTTGACTATTCATACAAGCAAACATTTACTCGAACGTAAATTAGCCTTTATGAAGATGCTCAAGAATAAAAGGTGCCTACTGGCCAATAAAGCATTGGAATACACCCGACGACGCTTTAATAAGGATTCATTGTTCAAGTCTTATTCCAAAGTATACATACCGACAACCTGCCATGAGTAGGTTGCTGGAAGATAGCTAGGCGATAGTTACTAGTTATATGTGAACCGAAAAACACAAGTACTTGTCACGTGTCAAAGTTAAGTCAAACTTTCAACGGAAAAAGACTACACATAGCCAAAGCTACATATTCTAAATGTTTAACTGATCACTAAACATAAGAATAAACAACACATACAATAAATTGGTTGACAAAATCATTTCATTAAGAGTTCAGGGTTACAACATCCTAAATAAAAACCCAGGCCTACATAAACCTGGTAACATACAAATTGACGAACATGTCGATTTCACTACAAAAAAAGAGTAAACCACTCTATTACTAAACCCATGACAAAACATGCTTAGTACATCATAAAAAACCCATGATTATACATGCCTGGTACAATCCTGATATATCAAGGATCACAAGCCTACGAAGCAGCTAATAGCAACCTACAACAGTCATGCTCTAACCTATGCAAGGCATGTAACGGACACCCGTTGACCTTGGATTCCGTTCATGACCTGGATCTTGGGAAAGAGCTTAGTCCACAAGGGTGATGTAACGCCCCCATTTTCACGGTTCACAGCAGAATTTAGGGTTGGGGTATTACTTCATGGATTTACAATTACAGTAATAGAAAACGACTCGAAAAGAGACATTTTTAGAAAATGAGTTATCATTCATTAAATTATCAGAGTTTTTACGGTAATAGTTATTCTTTTGCTATTGTTGAGGTCCCAAAGTCTATGTAAAAGGTTATGTTTGAATGATAACTGGTTTGAAAGTCCTCCGAGTTCAGTGCCTCCTCCTGCCATAGCTTCGTAATAGTAGTATACCTAGGATACATGCTTAAAAAGTCAACACTAGGTGTTGAGTGAGAGTCATAGGTTTAAGTGGTGGTGAATACAAGTTAACTGTCTGGGTCATGGGGTTTGCAGACCAAACCATGAGGGGACGGGGGAAGGATAACTTGCCAAAGTTAACCATTCAGAAAGTTCAAATATAATACTTATTGGTACCCTCCAGTGAGAGGTAGTACCAACGGGAGTTGTCAAACTCCAATAGATCTATCAATTATATTCGCGTTCACTCGCAAGTGATTAGATTCATGAATTTGGTTGTTTAGTGGTGGCAGATAGTTTACTCGTGCAACAACCAAAGAAAAAGACTTGTATCCTATTTAAAGAAAGCATGTAGCATGTATCCCCCTCACAGGGTTTGTAAAGCATTTAGGCTAGTAGGCAAGGGCGGGAATCCCTCACCAAACGAGCCCACTTCATGCACATATGCTCTTGCCTTCTATCATCAATCACGCGCTATGCACAAAAATTAAGATAATATTTGGTGAAGCAGTCACCTAGCGAAAAAGAAGAAAAACTGGGCCCCGCGTTGAATATTATAGCTTTCACTTTTGAATATTATAGCTTTGAACGTTAAATATTTATTACAGTACTTCGTATAGCCCCATTGAATATTAGCTTGCACAAGAATTAAATATTTGAATATATACGTTGCACTTTAAATGTTCACTTTAAATGTTTCACTTTAAATGTTTCGCTTTAAACATTTGAATATATACGTTGGGAGTTAAAAAAAAAAATCATACCACCCCATTTTATATAAATACCCACAAATCTCATTATTTTTTTTATCATAATCTCAAATCAACACAATCTCAAACAATATATATCTCATTCCTTTTATTTTCCAAATGAATTTCGATATAATTATGTTCACCGACTCAGAAGAAGAACGAGAAGTTATAAGTCAGAATTTGAATTTTATTGCAAGATCGTTGTCGTTTATTAAAAATAGACGAAAAGCAAATCACCCCGCAATTAAACGCCTTCATCGAGATCATTATGGTGCTCATGAACGTTTAGTTGCTGTCTATTTTTTTCAGAACCCGTTCTACGACGAAGATACTTTTCGAAAGAGGTTCCGAATGAGTCAAACTCTTTTCAACGGGATAGTTCGGGATTTAACTATTCATAATCCATTTTTTAGTAGTAATGTTGATTTTACCGGGAAAGAAGGCATTTCAGCGTTGATGAAGTGCACCTCTGCGATTCGTCAAATGGAATATGGCGCGATTCCTGATGCTTTAGACGAATATATGCAAATGGGTGATAAAACTTCCCGTCGATGTCTTGATCATTTTTGTAACTCTGTTATGGAAATTTTTGGTTCAGAATATTTGAAGAAACCTACTATGACTGATGTCATAAAGCTTTATAAACATCACAAACAAAATACACGGGTTTCCGGGTATGTTAGGAAGTCTTGACTGTACAGATTGGGAGTCGTTTGGTTGTTCGAATGCACACAAAGGTCAATATGTTAGACGTGATCATGGTTCGAATCCGTTCATGTTGCTGGAAGCGGTTGCGTCACAAGACTTATGGATATGGCATGCTTTCTTTGGTACTTCGGGGGCGAACAACGACATCAATGTCATGAACAACTCTCCTTTATTTAATGATCTTAAACAAGGAATTGCGCCGGAGATCCCATTTGTTGTTAACGGGGTAACTTACCCATTTGGGTACTATCTTGTTGACGGGATATATCCGGAATTGGCAACATTCGTTAAAACGATTCCAGAACCAGTAGATGATGACCACAAGAGAATAAGGTATAAGCAAATGCAGGAATCGGCAAGGAAAGATGTAGAACGGGCGTTTGGTGTTTTGAAGAAGAAATGGGCGATACTTGCCACTCCCACAAAAATCATGAAAAAAGAAAGAATAGTTATTATCATGTATACTTGTATCATATTACTTAACATGATTCGGAAAGACAAAAAAAAGGCAATATCTCCCGAATGGTACCCAGCGGAAGCACATAAACCGGATGACCCCATACGATCTGATGAACAAATGCGAAAGGTTATTAGGTACATCAGATCGTCTCAAATGCATCAAAACCTTCGTGCTGATTTGGTCGAGCATTTGTCTCGTAATATTTAATTCCTAAATCTGTGTAACGTTTTTAAGTTATAAATAAAAGTTTTCTATTTTTAATTTGACATTGCAACATTTAAAGTGAAATTGACATTTCAATTCCGATCACTAAATGCTAGCTTCTATAGTGAAATTGACATTTCAATTCCGATCACTAAATGCCAGCTTCTATAGTGAAATTGACATTCAATTCCTATCACTAAATGCTCGCTTCTATAGTGAAATTGACATTTCAATTCCGATCACTAAATGCTAGCTTCTATAGTGAAATTGACATTCAATTCCTGTCACACTCTCAACTTATTTACTTCATACCACCCCATTATTTCTTTTATAAATACCCACAAATGTCACACTCTCAACTTATTTACTTCATCCTTTTTATAAAAATGTCACAACGAAGAAATAATCAAAGCAATCTCCCAACACCCGAAGGAACCTTCAATCTAGGAAATACTCCCCCGCCAAACCCACAACTCAACTTACGACCACAATCATTATATTATAACCAACCCTACCCAAACTTACCATACCGTAATCCGTACCCACAACAACCATTGTTCAACCAATTCTCATCGCAACACCAACAAAACGCTTTTGACCAGTTCTCGGGTCACCATAACTCGTACCCGTTTGATATGTCACAAAACCAATTTGTTGGTTCATCATCACAACCTCATACCCAACAACCAATGTCTCCCGTTTCTACATTCCGAAATGAGGATTTGTACTCAGCTCAATTTGATGAGAGCTATTTTCAAAACACTCAACGTGATGAATCTCCCGTTTCTCCCACAGCCCCGTCACCACCACCACCGGCTCCAGGGAGGACAAGAAGCTGTCAAAAGAGGCCACAGCTGGCTCAAATCGATAAGCTACCAAGGAACACTCCATAGACCATTGAAGAATAAATTGCTTTGTGTAAAGGTTGGGTTGCAATATCCGAAGATCCTATCAATGGTAACGCGAGGAAGTCGAGTGGATTTTGGACTGACGTACAAGCGTACATAGCGAGTAAAACAAATTTGGATCGACGAGGGTACGATATGGTTCTTGGGAAATGGAAGGCGGTGCGGCGGAATGTGGCTCGTTTTTGTGGAGTTTACAATAACATCATGCGTATGCAGCCTGTGAGTGGAGCCGGAGATGACGATTACTACAATAGGGCAACTCTAAACTATGAAGCTGAATATGGAGTAAAGTTCACACAGAAACATTGTAGGGAGGTGTTAAGGAATGCTGAGAAATGGAATGACAATGAATTGAAACTTTTTTTATCAACTGAAGCAAATGAAAAGTCCAGGAGATACAAGTCATCTAGTTCAAGTTCGTACTACCCAAATGGTGGAGGAGAAAGTATAAACCTGAATAATGATGCCGGTGGAGATGATGAAGATAATGAGGTGCAAGAAGTTCAACGTCCACAGGGCAGGGATAAAGCAAAAGCTTTGAAGAAAAAAGGTGTGAGTAAGTCAGGATCGTCGGCTAATGACAAGGCGTTGGCTAAAATGATGATATCGGAGCTGGCACAGCAAACAGAACATGACAATGAATTGAAGAGGAAAGAACAGGCTGAGTGGATGGTGATAAAAAGGAAGGTAGTAGAAGTGAATGAATATAAATCAGAGCAACAAGACTTAATGTTATATATGCAGCCATATGAACATTTGACTGGGGAGGCATGCAAAGTCGTTGACGAGGTTAGCGCTGGGATGAAAGCGAAGTGGGGTTTCAACTTTTTGTTTAAATTTCGAAGTTTATGTAATGTTTTACTTTCCTATGTTTATGTAGTTTATGTAACGTTTTAATTTCGTACGTTTATGTAGTTTAGTTTAAAATCGTAGTTTATGTAGTTTATGTAACGTTTTAATTTCGTACGTTGTATGTTTTTAAATTTGAATTTTACATATTTATATTTTTACGTTTATGTTTTTAATTGTGTAAGTATTAAAAAAATAGAGTTAAGGTGAAAAAACATATCCCTTGCCCACTAATTGGTGAAGAGTGGTGAAGGGGAGTGAGAGGAGAGAGAGAAAGCTGATGTGGCGCTGATGTGTATGGTGAAAAATTTTGTTCCTTGCCTAGTAGCCTTAGAGTGAAAGTTAAAAAAGTTGTGAGGCTATGAAACTCACCTGGGCTTAGGGAAACCCAATTGATGTCAAAAGTGACTTGGAAACTAGACTGCCTTACTCACGTATCCTGATAGTATTGTAGGTGTGGATGTATGTTAAGCCTTAGTTTTAAGTTTCTTAAGTAATCATTCTTAGGGTTTTTAGTGTTTTAAATATAATATAACACCGTTAAGGCCATCACAATCCAGAAGTATAAGACTCCTCACATGAAGCTCCCTACTATTGTATTATGTCATCAACATAATACCGTTCGGGCCATCATAATTCAGAAGTTAATACTCCTCACATGAAGCTCCTTACTATTGATTTATATTGTTATTAGAGTTTAGTTATAACATAACACCATTCAGGCCATCATAATTCTGAGGTCATGCAATAATTGTTTGAGGAGCTAGGTCACTTTAAATCGTAAACCCAGCAAACTCGTCAAGACGAAATATCCACATGATAACCCCTCGCATGAAGCTCCCTAATATTATGTTATGCTTCTAACTTATACTAGGTTTTTATTCTTATGTATAATTACTTTCACTTTATACCCTTATAGTTTATATATTTACAAAATCTACCCTATACTTATAATACTTATATTACTTAGACTTATAAATATCTAGATTTCACATAATTAGTCCCTATACTTATATATTTTAGGAAAATGATAGAAATGACCCTTGGACTTATGAGTTTTCAAAGTTAATTTATACCCTTAACTTTATAACTTTTGCAAAACTAGTCCTTATAAGTTTATAACTATTTTACTTTTTATCCTAAAGTTATATAACTTTTCAAAAAGGGTCCTTATACTTATAACTTCTAAGAAATGTCAAAATTAGTCCCTAGACTTAATATTTTCAGAAAGTTACCATATATATCCCTGTGCATGAAAAACTTTGCAAAACTAGTCCTAATTCCATGCAAACTATATTTTTATAAAACAAAAAGGTTTCCTAGCCTATGGTTAACTAATATTAGCTTATCTAAGTTACCTAGACTAACTTATAGCTTATAGTAAGGTATTATAGAATATAATTAGCAATTAGTCTATATTTAGGGTTTTAAAATGTAAAGTGCTAGTTTTTAGTGATCAAGGCTTAGGCAAGGGTTATAATATGATCTAAGGAAACCTATAACTATCCTAGTATAGTAATAAAGCTAGTATACTCAAAAATTAAGCTTACTTGATAAGGGTTAGGCTTAATGAGGGTTTTTTAGGGTTTCTCAATAGCAAAATGACTTAACAAGGGTGCAAGGCCTATCTAGCTCGACCCTAGGACTTCTAAGGATCATATACTACTGAATTTCTAAGGTGGAAATAAAGGGAGAGGTATGATTTTGGAATGATGGGGTACGAGGGTTTATATAGGGTCGAGAGGGGTTTAGGTTTCAAAACATTTTGCTAGGTTTCGAGGAGGGGGGATAAGTAAGGGAAGCTAGAGGGTTATGTGGTGAACCTAAGGGGTGACTAAGGGTGGCTAGAAGTAGGTAGGGGCGGCGTAGGCCGGTTGTGGTGGTAGTGGTGTTAACGTGCCAAGGTGGTGACAAGGAGGTGATCCACCTCCTTGCTTGCTTACTAGGGAGGTGCTAGGGTGTGTTCTAGGGATGAATAAGGTGCTAGGGTGCTAGGTTGAGGTGTTTGGGTTAGGGTTTTACTAGTTTATATCAAGTTTAGACCTAATTTTACTTAGTGAGATATTAGGGTTTTACATAGGGTTAGTGACTAGATTAGGGTCCTATGAGTGCCTAGTGACTAATCCTAGGTCATAATAAGCTTATACTAAGTGGTGGTAGCTTATGGTGAAGTTTTGAGAAGGTTTAACCTAGTTTTGGGACTTATAAGACCTAGTTATGGTTTTGTGCTTAAGGGACTTATACCTAAGCTCTAAGAGGTTGTACTATGGTCTAAGGGTGCTAAGATATCCTATTGTTCCTAAGGTAACTCATACTTAAGCCTTGAACACTTTCAAACTAGTTTAGATTAGCAATTAGGGTTTTGTAAACACATAGACCTAATTAGGGCTTAGTTAGGGTTTATTAGGGTTTTGTGATGAGTTTCGTGTGTTTGATTGGTAGATTACTTATTGTGGTGTTGTTATGATCGTATGCTTGACATACCAGGGTTTTATAGGATGTGATTGCAGAGATCTTTGGCTTGTATGGATACGTGGGCAGGTCTAGAGAGTCATGCAAGTAATGAATGCACATAAAAAGCAAAAAATTACCTGTGAAATACCTGATATAGGTATTTGTAGTGGGAATGATAGTGATGAAATTTTATGGGTGGTTACAGGTGATCCCTGATACACGCTCATCCCGGGACCAAGGCCCTATCCAAGCTACATAATTTGAACGATGTCCCAGCATTCGTATGTGTCAAATACTTCCAGGGACCCATCGCGTCCAAGTCACGTTGGTTGCAGGTCCTAGTAGTGACTACTGCCTACCTGCAGACAAGCAAACACAAATAAGTCAACAGTCCATAAAAAGGAATTAAGTAATACAAAGGCACAGGCCGGTGACACAGATGTGGCGCCAAACAAAGGCACCCACCCCTAAGAGTCAAGAACGGGACCTTGTTGATGTACACCCCCATCAAAGAGCCCTTGGTAGTAACTAGGGGTGTAAACGAGCCGAGTCGAGCCGAGTACTGTCAAGCTCGAGCTCGACTCGATTAGTAAAACTCGAGCTCGAAACTCGACTCGAGCTCGTTCGAGCTTTGGATTTCAAGCTCGAGCTCGGCTCGTCATCTCAAACTCGAGCTCGAAACTCGATTCGAGCTCGATTATTGCCACATTTAAATCTCGAACTCAAGGAAAAATAAGCTCAACTCGACTCGATATTATGACAATTACGTAAATGCATGTATATAAAAGGGTAAAAGTGTAATATCATTGAAGCTCGATAAGGGCTTGCGAGCCTCACGAGCTGAGTATATTCGAGCTCGAACTCGACTCGAAAGTATACTCGAGTAGCTCGAGCTCTACTCGTTTATATCGAGTCGATTTCGAGTAGTTTACGAGTCGATCTCGAATAGCTCGTGAGCTATCTCGGCTCGTTTACACCCCTAGTAGTAACTCAAAGAGGGGAGCGACAACACCTACCCCAACCCACATGAGAATCATTGATGTTACACCGATCAGAGTCATGCAGACATCACTAGCTACGTAAAGCCTAACGATGCCCCAGGAATGTACGGTGTAACATCTAAGCCTCCTTAATGGGCAAGGACACATCACTCTCTGATGTGTTGTTGTGTGTAGGTAATTTTTGTATTCAAGTTTTAATATTTATATTTTGCCGAATTTACCTATAACAAACACTAACGGGCAGTTACTCGATCGATGGTAGGTTAGTTGGTAAGTAGGGTGTCGATTACTAAGACTGGAACGTTAACACTTAAAATCTATCAATATTTTAATTATCTAAGTTAGTCTAATTAAACCTAATTCTAATGCAACAAAGGGTTTTCAGCCTGAGCGACTGGCACGAGATTTAGATTTAATAAAACTATAAATGCAATGAGACAGATAACACACACAAGCAACAACACTGATAAAAAGAAGAGGTTAGGCCAATAGTAAGGAAAACGTATTAACCAAGTTAGTCATATAAGATATTTGATTTGTCGAAGAGCTTTAACGATGATACTCACTTCCTGGCATTTCTTACCTAAATTTAGGCATCCCTAAGCTCTAGATTTGCAAATTAAGTTTCTCGACAGATCTAATCTTGTCATGATTAGCCGAAATCCGCATAAAGTATAACTTAATGATTATCAGTTTATCATTTATCCCTCTAGGGCTTACATTAACATATTCACATAAACGATAAATAGGAATGAAGTAATAAAAGTAATCAATGCGCAAGAATGAGTAAACTATCCAATTAGAACAAATTAAAACATCAAATCTATTTTATCTAATAAAATAAGCTTTTGTACAAGCCCTTCTAAGCACGGTGCATTAAAAATTGGTTTACTGCAGTGATGTGGATTTCCTTAATTAACTACATTTGTACAAACACCTAATGCACCATTCTTCTCCTGTACGCTTCTCTTATACTTGGCAAAAAAGAATATTTTTGTTAAGCATTAAATGATTCGTAACATATCTGCAATACTCTTCCACCGATTCAAAATTCAAAAATCACTCAAAACAGTTTCTTCTTGGATATCACCGATTCAAAAACACACATACAAATCCTCATATACATCATCCGATTCTATCATACAACTTTCTTGATTTGCCGGTGATTTCAATGTTGTCAGACCGTAAACTTAGTAAGTATCACATCTATCCAATTTTTTTAGGGTTTCGATTTAAAGCACATAATATCACTATTTTGATTTGTTTTGTTCTTTGGTTTTATTGCAGCAATGAGTGAATATTTGTGGGTGGTAATATTAAAAACTCAAACAACTTATGATCAGGAGTTTCTGCTAATGGTTTGCTTGGTCCTTTAGGCCTTTTAAATGATTTTTGTCTCAATGATTTAATTTTTTTATGGAAGGTTTAAGTTCAGGATTTTAACGTTGTAGATTTATTCCTCTGGGCTATGCTATAACGTTGGGGAAGGATGTCGAGGTTCACTCTCTTAGAATTTGGCACGTAGTGGTCATTATAGTGGTTCCTTCTGATCTTAGAAATAAAGGGCATGGACAACACCAAACATACACCTTGGGAATAAAGGAGGCAAGCAAGATGTTATTTAGACGATTTGGTTTGATGGTCTACATGGAACATGCACAAAGGTTAGTGTACTTTCTTAAGTATTGGTGTCTTATAGTTTATTTCGCCATTCTCAAATTATGTCCAACTTTGTTTGTTAAATGTGAAGGCATAGATGGACTGGTCGTTATGAAGCTCATTTGTGGTATAAGAATTGTTGGAACAGTTTCTTGTGAAAGGCAAGTGCTTGATGTTTTGAATGTTTGATCTTTTCTTTTTATGCCTTTAAATTGTATTTATTGGGTTAATTGAGCCATCAACTCTATAAAGTTTTTGCCTATAATCTATTTTATCAGTTGGTTAATTGAGCCACATTTTATTTGAGCTAATATAAGTTTGGTAATGTAGGAACGGTGTTCGCTTATGGTGTAACAAGTATTGGGAAGACGAATACTATGCATGTAAGTGTAGTTTTTCGTTTTGTATTATTGATCAATTGTAATTCGTTTGGGTATAAAACGAATGCTGAACCGTTTATTTCAATGACCTTGCAGGTATTTCTTGCAACAGAGTTGCTTGAAATACGTACTACGACAACAATTTTTTTGCAAAAAGGAAGGTCTCTTTGAATATTCTTAACTTCGTTCTGGTACGAGTCTTGAAGGCCGTTAATTTCATATATATGTTTAGATTGGATTGTCTTTTGCTACTGTTCATAACTAACTACATGTGAACATGATAAAATGCCTCATCTAAATGAATTTTTAGGAAGTAATTTAGATGGAGTCAATGGATTATACCCCAGCACCAAAAAAGGAAGAGGATCACGATGTTACTATTGAGGTACGTATGATTTACTTTGAATATTCTTAACTTCGTTCTGGTAAGTCTCTTACTTTTTGTGCTTTACTTTGAATACTCCAAACGCAGTTAGGCTTCAAACTTCTTACGGAATAGTGAAGGAGTCAACCTCTATTCCCAGAACCATTCTTTTTTATTGGAGGTTGATCACTTTATTGGTTTGTGTGACTATTATAGGTTACCTGACAGAAGTAAAACATTAATAATGTATCTTTTAAAGGGATTATGATCAGCTTTGTCTCCCAAAATGTTTTACAACTTATGAAAATGCAACTGTTGTAGAACATGGGAAGCTATATTTAGGCATTCAATTCAGTCCGTCAAAATAAAGGTAATTATGTCATCAGTTTATTATACATCGATTTTATATTCGTTTCAGCAACCATTGGTGTTGCCTATGTAGGTGCATTTGCGCATAATTAGGTATATATATTGCTGCAAGTTTATTCAACCATTAACATTTAATATCACTATTTATTGAATATTCTAATCATGATAGCATTTTATTTGTATCCTGATCTTATGTAGTTGAAAAGCATTGAAACATGTGTGGACATCTTAGTAGCTACACGAGGACGACTAACGAGCATGATTGAAAGATCAAAAATCTCGCTCAAGAAGATCAAGTACTTGGGTTGTAGATGAGGCTAATCGAATGTTGGATATGAGGTTTGAACCCCAGATTTGAAAGATTGTGGAGCGTTTAGAGTTCAGACATGCCTCCACTTGGTCGCATACAAACGATGCTTTTCAAGTGCTACCTTTCCTTTTAAAATTCAAGTTAGTCTCACTTAGCTTATTAAATATTGAACTCAAATAATATGATTAGTCGAATTGTTTAGTGTTTGGATAGATGTATTTTGTTTCTATTTATCCAATTACGGATATCTGGGATTGCATATACTACGAGATTATTGCCTATTTGACTTTTCATTTTTTTTAATAAAGAACCCTTTACTTAGATGACGTTACTTAAATGACACATTTTTCATGGTTATTAAAGTATTGATTACTGAAAACATTGCATTGTTAGTTATTTTGTAAACTTAATTTCAATAAGCGAATGCTTAATAAGCATTAGTGTTTTATGCATCAGATTTAGGTGATTGACTTTGCTTGCAGAATGGGTGCAGACTTTATTTAGAAGTATGTGAAATTGCGGTTGTTTAGTTTAGCCAAGCTTTTGGATTTAAGGTGAATTTTGTACTCATTTTTGGCATTTTCTAAGTTACAAAGAAGTTTCTCATTCTTTAACTGAACGACAAACCTTTTGTTCGAAGTTTTAGTCTTGGAAAGAGGATGCCGTTCAAGTGCTCAAACTGACGTGACATAAGGAAGGCCTCCCCAACCCTGTTCATGTTCAAATGTGAAGCAAAGTCACATTCTAAACTGGTCATTACATCTGATGATCGGGTTCGAAAACCAAAACAAGGTGAGATTCTTAGCATTTTTCCAAGGCCGACGGTTCTCATAACACACGAGCTTGGAGGAGATAAAAGAGATGTTTAGGTCATTCTACTCTTCCCATGGCACTTTGCCTTTATTTGAGGTGAACTCCTTTTCTTATTCTTCTATACTAGACCCTTCCATGTAAAACATGGAGCTTTTCTTAATAGCATAAGCTTTAAGCTACTACATCCAAACAAAGTTTTTTGTGTGTGTGTGTAGGTGGGGGGGGGGGGGGGGTTGGAGCTTTATTTTACTTTTAAAGTACTTATTTCTTTTGTAGTTCTTTAGATTCTGCATAACAATAGGCGAGGATGAACACAGTAAACATGAAGGTCATGTAAGTATCATTTCTATAATTTCTCCCTAATTATCTATTTTTCATAAAGTTCTATGCCTTATTTTATTTTAGATTTTGCAAATAAATGATTGTAATTGTGATGAAATAGGCGAGGATCTTTTGATGAAGGAGCAACGCAATAGACCAAGTTGATAGGCCTGTGGTGTACAAAAGAGTGCCTAAGACATGGGTCGAGTGGGTTTATGAGGACATAAATCCAAATCGCACAATGGTCCTTTTTCAATAGCGTGTCTCCTCTCCATATCAAGTAAGTTCACAATTCTAAGTTTCTAATAGACAAGTATAGTAGTTACTAATAGATAGTTGGTTGTGGTTTTGATGAGTCATCGAACCGGTCATTCAATTGATGCTTTGCACATAGGCGTTGTGATTCATACTGAGATTTTCAACCTTACCCATATATGTGTAACAGGAGTGAAGTGAGTCAACCAGATTTTGAAGCATATGCATATATGGGATGCAATTCGTACTGAGATTATGCCAAAGAATATAATTTTTTTGCAACTACCTTTGGTAAGATCCCTATCACCTCGGGTTATTTTATTTTTTATTTATTTTTATTTTTTTAAGCATTTGGTGTACCCTGTCTCAATTTTCTAAGATTGAGATTGAAGACAAGTTCCAATTAGAAAGGCTCACTAAGTTCTATAGAGTTCCCATTTTCGTGTAAATGCTTCTTCAATCGATATACTTTTCTTAATCTTTTTCATTTTATTTTACCACAAACTATTTTATGGTTGACAAGGATTCAATACTTGAAAAGCTCATATGAGTCAAATGGCTGTCCTTTGTAATGGAAGTAGGATTATAATAACGCAACTATTTCCACGATAATTAAAGTACATGTTATTACAGGAACACAAGTAATTTCTTGTGCCATCATTGGTCCTGCAAGCAAATAGACGGATCGCGCTGAATGCGTGCAAACTCTAACTCCAGGGAATGTACTTATACAAGGATGAAAGGGATGATCAACTGTCACTGCATAGATTATACTTTTAGAAGGATGAAAGCGATGATCAACTGTCACAGCATAGATTATACTTTTAGATTATACTTTTAGAAATATTGTTTTTGTATAAATTTTGTTAACAACCATGTTTACTTTTACAAATTTGTAAATATATTGAAGGAATTTATAAAATTTTATTATGTCATTTGTCAATATATTGAAGGAATTTACAAATTTGTAAAATGCAACCTTATGACCTTTTCCAAATGCACATCAGGCATTTGACCCGGAGATATCACTAAAATTTCATTATTAGCTTTTTATGGATGTAACAAGTTTACAATTCTTGGTTTATTAATATTTTATTAGTTGTTTCCTTATTATTTCATTCACATTTACAGTAATTTGACAAACATTAACTTGATTATACTATTTATATGCTCCCTAAGATACTAATTAAATGCATCACATAACTTAAAATTTGTGTCATATGGTCATCTCACAATTCCACACCAATGAAACCAATAAAAGATTAAAAATTTATCATATACATAGGAAAAAGTCTACATGACAAGGATTGGGTTTTGAATCGATAGGCGCTCACACACATCATTTTATGTTCGAGTCAATATATTGTAGATTCGCCAACGCTATATTTAAAAATCGATAGGCACGTGCTCACACACGTCATTTGCTACTCAACGCAATAAATTTTGGAGACCCCAAGCTTCCACGTTTGTTAGTGTAATTGTAAAATAAACAATTTCTTATCTTAATATGGACGCATTGTCTCATTCTTTGTTTCATATTTTAAATGGAACAAATTTACGTTATTACTTTTCTTATCATCTCATTAACTTGGTTAGTAATCAATAACTTGGTTAATACCTACAGGTAATAGCCCATAATCTCAGTAGTAATACAAGATAACATGTTCAGAAAGATTCATCTATAAATCGGAAGATAGGAATACACTAAGTGAACGATTAAAGTGTATTAAAAAAAATTAAGTGAGTTCTCCTATGGAATTATGGCACTAGCAGGAACTACTTGGTCTTCTTTTGTCTCTGGTTTCATACTTACTGGTTAATAGCTCTTTGAAAACCGGACTTAGGGGCTGTTTGATAAAAAAAATGATTTGGTGCTGAATGAATCAAAGTTGCTGAGTGATTCCCAGATGCTGAGTGAACATGATTCTAAGTGAAAATGATTGTTTGATTTTTGTTCTGAATTAGCAATATGAGTTGCCTAAAATTACCAATTTAACCTTCTGTCTGATTTTGTATTGAATAAAATATACCGTTTAATAAAAAAATTATTCACTCGAATAAAAATATAATATAAAGAAAGTAATGTTGGAATAAACAAAAAAAATATAAATATTCTTATTGAAAGATCATAAAACAATATAAATTACGAACTAATCTTAAGTCGAAGCATTTAAAAATAACTCGTTAGCAATCTGATTACGGAGATTAGCCATATATTCATTGCCTTGGGAACCCCACTATATGTCGTCCATGCCTTGTCCCCCACTTCCTTCACCTTGTTCTTCAGTAGTAAACATGGTGTTCGCATCGCTCTCAAAAAATAATTGATCATGAATGTTGCATGTCCTTATGAATTTGTAGACCGCAAAATAGGCAATCACTACATTTCTTTGTACTGGAAAAGGATACGGAGCCATTTGTTTTAGTATTGGGAACCTTGCTTTTAAGACATCATAAGCACGCTCGATAATATTTCTAATTTATGCATGAGCAAGATTGAACCTTTCTTCTTTTGTTAAAGCACGTCGACGTCGGAAATCGGCTAACCAATACCTCGTATTACAATATGGTGACATAAACCCACGAGTGTTTGTATATGCAGCATCACAAAGATAATATTTGTCTACAATGGTAAGTTGTGAGAATATTAGTTCATTTAAGAAAACATGGATAAAAACAATAAAAGTGTCATGTTATGCGAGGATAATACATACTTGGTGGTGGAAACGGGAAGTTAGAGTTTGTATTAAATGGTACTTCTGTCAAAACTTTTGAATCATGAGCTATGCCCTCTCGGCCCAAACGAATGTGAACATCATATTAAAGTCACATATCCCTAAAACATTTTGGAAACACTCACCTTTTATACACAACCCAAAAA
Source organism: Artemisia argyi (assembly GCA_030686995.1). Classification (NCBI taxonomy): domain Eukaryota; kingdom Viridiplantae; phylum Streptophyta; class Magnoliopsida; order Asterales; family Asteraceae; genus Artemisia; species Artemisia argyi. The sequence goes on along the minus strand of CM060709.1, from coordinate 70,053,776 downwards.
TGCATATTAAAGTCAATTATTAAAGAACAAATATCACATATTAAAGTCAATTATTAAAGAACAAATATCACATATTATACACAACCCAAAAATGCAATCGAGATAGACAGATCTCTGTAATGTTCATGGATACTACCTACTTTTATCACCACTTTTAAGTCCCTAAGTAATCAATGGATAAACTAAAGACACAACATGAAAAACTAAAAAAATTAATAAGGTTTTACCTTGGAATTTAGTTGATGGCGACTGATGAGGTTGTTTAGAATGAGCCATAATAAGAAAAGAAAAAAAAAGGGTATTTAGGAGAAAATATGAGACGCTGAATCATAGGGCAAGATATGTGAGGTGGCCCATTCAAAACTTGTTTGGCCCACACAGTACCTATTACTTCTCTACCAAACAACATACAATGACCGACTCACTTTTTTTGCACCGAATTATTTAGTTAAGCACCTATCAAACACACCCTTAAGGTTTTCTATTTACTCTATTCGAATACGGTCGGCAGTGTATCATGGTAACTTAGCGTGGGGTCCAAGATTATTATATTCCAGAATATTCGTACACCACCTTTCTGATATGGCTTATCATAGAGATCCACATGGCGTATCAGGTCTTCTTTATCTTGGAAATTTGGTGAAGTCTTTGAGATGGATACGGCGTATCATCATGATGTCCTACGGCGTATCTGGACTAAACAAGCTCAATCTTCTGTTTGACCAAAGTTTCATATACGACGTATCTAATATCTGGATACGGCGTATTCTTCAAAGTCAGGCAATGGTCTTCGTAATTGTCCAAGTCTTGATATACGGTGTATCTGTCTAGAATGATATGGCGTATTCTTGTCTATTTAGTGGACTATCTCGAACTTGATCCATTTGCTACAAAACACTTCCATTATTGCTAACTTTCACCAATTGCTTTTTAATAACTGAAATAGAAACATTTAAGCGATTAAGTATCGAATCTTATATATAATGATATAAAACAAGCAATATACATAGGATAAATGTTCTTAATAATATGACCTTATTTGATATCATCACCCTCATATACGGTGAAACATCTTAGTCTCTTGTCAGGACGACCAAATCACCCTGATAATACTTACACGACGACATAGAAAGTCCAATGCAAGCCTATCCACCACTTCTATTTAGCAATCTCATGCAACAATCCTCCTAGGTCGACATACACCCAGAGGATAGAAAATTTACACGAAGAAGGAAGAGGAGTTAACGCTTTCACATCCAACTCCCATACACGGGTAATAGATACGAACATATCTTCGCCGTTAACTTTCATGCTAACAGATACGTGGGAATCGCACCAGGTTTTACTTTTCAAGGGATCTCGAGAAGCTTACAACCCCCACCAGGCAGTGTACCTGATCGTTGTAGTATAGTATAGTGACAAGTACCGGGGGATTGATCGTTCAACTCAGCAATAGTGTCGTTAGGATTGAAATTAATCTAACTAGGTCTAAAGGTGAAGGATGATTCTTTTTGTATTTTTATATTTTATGAAAAGCAAGTAAAAATCTCGGGTTTTGGAAGGAGGGGTGGAATTAGTTGTTAATCAACTAACCCAAAAGCTACTAATTAAACTATTGTGCAAGAAAAATAAACTAAGGTTCTACAAGGTAAGTGAAGCATGTCTACCTATGATATGTTACTCCTTGCTATCTATCCAATTCTACCTATTGAATTGTCATACCTTGTTTTAATTTACGGGTTGTATTCCTTAATACTAGTCGTAGGGTGATGAGTGTGTAAATACTCATCATTTTTACCTTTTCTGAGCTGCCAAAACATCTAAAAACACTCAATATTGAATCAAAATAGTGAAAATATCCCAGGAATGTGTTTTATATGTTTCAAATGCAAAACAATAAAAAACAGATGAAAAACGTACAAAGTTTGCAAAATTGACAGTTTCAATCCCTCATCTTTCAAAAGTTGTCAAATCTAGTCCCTGGTTGTTCTAAAAACTTGAAAAAGTCACCAAAGGCCCTTTTAAATCAAAAAGTTACATAATTAGTCCTTTGGTGCAAACTTTCACAAAATATCAAGTTTAGTCCCTGAAGTTTGGAAAATTGTCAAAAATGGTCCCTGGGATATTAAAACTTTGAGAAAAACAAATTTTGTCCTTGTACTAATCTTTTATGGCAGGATTGGTCCTTGATTGCAAGTTTGGTGAAATTACAAGTCAGGTCCCTGAAGTTTGGTGATTTGGCAGTTTTAGTCCCTTGGGTTTTATAAAGTGAAAAAAATTCAAAACATAACCTCATACTATTCATCATATAGCATAAAATACCCTTGAAAAGACTTTAGAAGAATGCCAAGTTACACCCTCAAACTTTCGGCTAAATTACAAAATTAGTCCTTGTGATACATATAACCAAACCGGACCCTTAAATATTATTACCCAAAATCCTAAGCCTAGTCCAATCCCAACACCCAGCCCACTCCTTTTTATCCTAAGCCCACACAATCCCAGCCCAATACCCCTTTTAATATAAAAACGGGGTCAACCTTTGACCCTGTGGTCAAACGGTCAAAACCACCACCCTCACCCTCGATACCACCTTTCTCACCAAAAACCACCCTGCAAAAACCACCTCCACTTGCCCATCACCTCACACCGCCCACTCCACCACCAATACCTAACAAGACAAGCCTCAATTAATGCTCCCCACCCCTCCACGCAAGATTATCAGAGCAAATTGCCCTATTTCTTTTTGGCGCGAAAAACATTTAAATGGCCAAGATCAATCACAGGCCATCCAATGGCCCAAATTGAAGTGGGAAATGATCAGAAGACTCTCCCAAACCCTAATCTTTGGCTATAAAAGGGAGGAGATTGCAAGGAAGAAGACAAGTAGTAACTTAATATTAGTTTTAATCGAATTTGTATGAAATCAGTTTTTAATTATTAGAAGTGCTTAAAATAGTTTGTAATCTGTTTACTTAAGTGTAATTGATCTTTCTTTAATCAAAACTTCAAGTATTGTGGTTTCAATTCTGTTTTTACATTTTTCTGCAAATTTTCTCTTATCAGCTTTGATCATGTTTTAAACTAGAGTAACTATCTCATAAGCTCAATTAGTTATTTATAGCTACAATTAAACATAAAAACATAAAAAAATAGAAAAAAGAAAATCAGAAACAAAAGGGGCACTAGTAAAAGCTAGTACAAGGTTTCAGTTCTTATTTCATTAATTTCAAGTTTTATAGTACATAAGTGTGAATCTGTGTTCTGTGGTTCTTGTTGTTATTAGCTATGTTTTTTAGCTTATAATAGTTAATTATATCATATTAGAGTAAAGTGGGTTAGTGTTGAACCTTAAATCAGTTTAAAACTTTGAAAATCTCAAAACTAGTCCACATTAAGGACTGTTTGGCAATGCTGAGTTAAGACTGAATTTGGTGGTTTCATTGGTTATTTCCTGTTCTTACATGGTACCATAGGTTCTATTAGGCTAAGTGAAACATAAAAGTCAGTACTCATTTAGCAAAAAGTCAAAATCCACTCTCAAATCCCTTCTAGCTGTTAACTGTTGGGATTGTGAAGTGGAAACTTCACCACTTCAACTCAAAATCAGATTTTTTTAGCCGAATATAGCTTATTTATATCTTAATACATCTTATTTGATCAGTGGGATTGATCACAAGTTCATAAAAGTCAACTGTCTAAGTTTTTCATAAAAGTCAAAGTTTTCACAATCAGAAAATCTCAAAACTTCAAAGAATTTAATAGAATTTTGTGTTGTGATTGAGGACTTGAAACTTGTTCATTTTTGTTGTCTACCAGCTTACTTTTAAGTCCCCACTCTTATTTGATTTTTGTGAATTTTGTGTAGACCCCACCACACCTCCAAAGTCACCTGCGGGGAAGAACACCTCCCCTGCATCAGCATATCACCACAACACCACCACCTTTGGTGGCTGTTGTAGGCCACCTCAGTGGGTCCCAGTGATCCAATTTAGGTTTTCCCAACCCCCCTCCTACCAGGCTACAAGCCTTGACCATTTGTTTGACGTTAGGCTTAGTGGACCCCACCTGGAATCACTGCTAAAGTTTGTCCCATTTCTGTGTTAAGTTTAGGTATCAAAGTGCTTATTTCCATCTTATTAGCTTATCAGTACTATTAGCTTGTTGTTTCTAGCTTATTTAAGTTCCTTTTGCTTAAGTGAATCAAGTTTTATCATTGTGGACCCCACATATAATCATTTGAGCTTATTTTCCTATTTGGTCAAAGAAAGTCAAACTGACTTGGTCAAGGGGGTGCACACAGCTTATTTTTAAGCTAAATAAAAAGTTGTTTCATAAAAGTTTCCTATTTTCATCTAATTATTAGCTGTCAAAAAGAAAAACTCCAAAAAAACCAGACATAAAACTAGTGATAGCTTCTATTTAATAGAATCTATTTTTTTTTTCATTTTAGCTTATTTATAAGCACTTTTCCATTTTTATAATTTTCTTAATTTACTTGTACCTTTAAGTATTTAAAATAATTTTCTTAGATTTTTCCTAAACATTTTACTATTTATTAGATTTAAAAATAGTTTAAATAATTAAATAGGTAATATTAGTAATTAATTAGTTTTCTTAAATTTTAATTAACAACATTAGGTTTTTATAATTTTTCTAGGTTTTATAAATTATTTAAGACTTTTAGAAAATATATTTTTAGTTTCTAATGTTCATTTTCCAATTTTCTTATTTTAATTATTTAAATTAGATTTAAATTAATTAAAAGGTAAATAATTAGTGGAATAGTCTAAAAATAATTTTTAGAAGTTTTTTATAATTTTGTAGGATTCCTGTGATGGTTAATTAGTTTTATAAATTTTTCCATAATTTTCTAAATTAATTTAGTATTATTAGTAATTTAAAATAGTTTAATTAGTTTAATTAAGATAAATAGTTTTTAATTAATAAGAAACTCATAAAAAGACAAAAATATTTATTTTTATTTTTTATACTTTCTTCAAGTTCATTTTTAAGTTTAGAAATTATTTTTGCAAGTTTTTAGTTTAATTTGTAATCTTTATAATTTTTAGTTAATTTAAATTAGGTTTAAATTAGATTTTAAATAGTTTTAATTAATTAAATAATATTTAAATAGTAAAATAATCATTTTTATAATTTCATTTTCATTTTAAATTTTCTTTTAATTTTAAGTTTTCAAAAGTTCACTTGCACCCCCCTGTAGTTTGTAATTTATCAAAACTCACTTTTCTGTCTGTTACCTGATTCCCAATTGTGAATTTGTGCATATATCTGTATATCTGTTATTTGTGAATATTATCTCATTGTGTAAATACCAAAATATCAGTAGCAAAATCAATTCCATATCATCTTGGCTACTGTCCTCAGTGCCACTCATTCCCAAAAACGATTTCCAAAAACATCATTTCAATCTCGCTGGGACTTAACGACCCGGGGACACACTATACTATCACCGGAGAATTGGCCGAGGCTGTCTTTGACTTATTGACCTTGATCAATAATATCTGACCGTTTCGGGATCAATCAAAATTTGGCGCCGCTGCCGGGGAGGTTGTTGCGTGTTTTTAAAATCGTTTTAAGTTTAGTGGTTTTTCAAAACCCTCCCTGTACAAATTTCACACAATTTGTAAAAAGTTTTTGTAAAAATATCAATCATATCAAAAAGTTCATTAACACTTTTCCTGAAGTGTTAACAACACCAAAAAAAATCAAAAACAACAAAACAAACTGTAAAGTTAAATTACTTCGTTTTCTTTAAGATTACAACCTGAAACAGTTGGTTTAAGGCAAGTTCTGACATTAAATTGCGAACTGAAGAGGAAACCTATTTACTTCCTCCCGCCAGCCTGCGAGTAATCTTAAAAGAACGATTTCGGTTAACGAATCAGTTCCAAAAAATAATTCCCAAAGTTTTCTGCACACACACCCATTAGCCCAAAAGCAATTTTTCTAATTAATAAATACATAAAATCTTACCACCGCAAACCAAGGCTGAACACCTACTAACTGGGGGTGTGAGCATAATAAGTTCCCAAACTTAAGATTAAAACTTGCCTTTATATCCCTGTGAGTGGTGTACCTTTTTTAAAGAAGCCATTCACTTGTGATTATTGGTTTAAGTTCACTATGGTTTTGCCTCGATCTTGTTTTGAAAAATTGTTTTTAGTGCATGCGCACTCGGTCACAAACAAAACGTAAACATCAGAAAAACGTACACGAGTTACGTACTATTACAGAAGAACAAAAAACCGAAATGGCCGATGGGCCACCACCACCATTACCACCCCCTGACCCTCCCAGGGATGAGCCAGCTCCCGATCTCCGAACGATGGAGGAGCTGTGCCAGCCTACCATGCAAGGGAGGGGCGGGCCTATTGCACCACTCACTATTGAGGCTACGGACTTTGGCCTCAAGCACCACATGATCCAACAAGTCCAGAATTCGTGTCAATTTCATGGATTACTGGGTGACGATGCTAACAAGCATCTTGATAAATACCTTACGGTCACCCAAAGCATGAAACAGCATGGTGTCACCGATGATGCCCTCCGACTGTATCTCTTCCCCTATTCTCTCACTCATCATGCCACTGCATGGTTTGACCGACTCCCAAAGAATTCTATTCGTACCTTTGATGAAATGGTAACCAAGTTTTTAGCAAAATATTTTCCACCCTCCATGGTTACCAAGTTACGAAATGATATCAGCAACTTCCGGCAACGTCCCGATGAGTCTCTTTTTGAGGCTTGGGAACGTTATAAGCTAGCTATTGATCGGTGCCCTAACCACAATATGTTACAAGTTACAATCATAGATACCTTCTATAATAGTCTGACATTGAGGCACCGGGATATTCTCAATGCTGCTACTGGTGGGACCTTTATGAAAAGGCGTCCCGAAGAATGCTATGACTTGATTGAGAACATGACTGCCCACCATAACTTTTGGGATTCCTCTGCGGAGAGGGATGAGTCATGTAAATCAATTATTCCTTCATCATCATCTCCTGAAATAATTTCTCTCACCAAAAAGATGGATGATATTTCTACGGCTGTGTTGAGAATGAACCAAACGATGCAAAATCAGGTTCAAAATCAACAAGTGAAAGCCGTGGCCCGAAGTTGTGAAACTTATGGGGGCCCACATCTTTATTCCGAATGTCCAGCTACTGCTGGTTTTCCTCAAGAGAACGTTTATGCTGCTCACGGTTCCTACAACATGGGGGTAATTCTTACCAACCACAAGGGGACCGTAATCTCTTAAGCTATCGTTCCAACAATTTTCTCGGACCTCCCGGTTTTAACCAAAATCAAAACCGTAACTCGAATCAGAATTTTAACCAAGGTCAAAACTCAAATTTCCAAAACCCGAACCAAAATCAAGGTCATTTTAATCAAAACAATTTTCAAAATGGCAATCAAAATCAAGGTTTTCAAGGAAATTTTCAAAGAAACCAAAATCAAGGAAATTCCAATCAAGGTAATTTCAATCAGAGAAACAATTTTCAGGGTAACAACAATCAAAATCAAGGGAATTTTCAAAACAACAGTGTTCAAAATCCTCCTAATCAAAATCAAAACGTTGTTCCACCCTCGTCTTCCTCCGATGAAGTGCTAAAACAATTCATGAAAGCACAAAACGAAACGAATCGGTTATTGATCAGCAAGATCTCTGAGCTTCAGAAGTCTTTAAACGATCGACCCTCGGGCCCGGGTACACTACCGAGTAACACAATCGCTAACCCGAGGGGCGATGTCAAAGCGATCACTACCCGAAGTGGGGTATCATACAATGGACCCTTGATTCCCTCTACCTCTTCTTCTCCTCCTACTAAGGTAGCAGAACGTGAACCTGAGGTTACCACGGACACGGTACTTCCTACTAATAATGGAGGTACCAACAACGTCCACCCTCAAGTTGTCCCGGTCCCGGCTCGTAAGCCGAAAGTTGTATTTGATCCTCCTGTTAGTTCTGATGAAATTCCAAAGAATGATCCTAAGCCTTCAATTCCATATCCTTCACGTATGAATGATCAAAAGAACCGCGAAAAAGCTAACCATCAGATGGAAAAATTTTATCAAATTTTCCAAGAATTACACTTTGATATTAGCTTCGCGGATGCTCTTCTTCTCATGCTAAAGTTTGCTTCAACAATCAAAAATCTGATAAGCAACAAAGAAAAACTCTGGGAGATGCCAAAAACTCCACTTAACGAACATTGCTCAGCAGTGCTCTTGAAAAAGCTTCCCGAAAAGCTTGGAGATCCCGGGAAATTTCTCATTCCTTGTATTTTCCCTGGGATGGTTGAATGATTTGCCTTGGCCGATCTTGGTGCAAGCATTAACCTCATGCCTTACATAGTCTGGAAAAGACTCTCTCTTCCTGATCTCACTCCTACCTGCATGACTCTCGAGCTTGCAGACTGTACTATATCCCGTCCTCTCGGCATTGCCGAAGATATCTTCGTGAAAGTAGGAAAGTTCCATTTTCCAGCAGATTTCGTGATTGTTGATTTCGATGCTGACCCAAGAGTTCCTCTCATTCTTGGGAGGGGGTTCTTAAGAACGGGCCGTGCTCTAATCGATGTATTTGATGCGTGGGAATCGCAACAGGCTTTACCTCTCGAGGGATCTCGAGAAGCTTACAACCCCCACCAGGCAGTGTACCTGATCGTTGTAGTATAGTATAGTGACAAGTACCGGGGGATTGATCGTTCAGCTTAGGAATAGTGTCGCTAGGATTAGAAAGCCTAAGTACTAGTTCTAAAGGTGAGGGATGATTATTTTTGTGTTTTTATATTTTATTGAAAGCAAGTAAAAATCTCGGGTTTTGGAAGAGTGGGCGGAATTAGTTGCTATTCAACTAACCCAAAACTAAGATGCAATCAAAATAAAATACTAAAAATGTAAATAAACTAATTATACTAAGGTTGTGAGCAGTAATTGGAGAAAATATGTTTACTTAGATTTCATTACTCCCTAGATATCTTTTACATGTTAATTACTTGTTATAATTGCATGGATGACGGATCGTATTCCTTAATACCATTTATGGGGTGGCATACATAACTCCCCAATTCTATGAGCTCTTATCTCCTCCTACACCATGCCCAGCACAACTATAGGGATTGTAAATAGTGGCTCATGCATTAATACAACCAATAAAGACCTGGTACGCCTCGGTTCATGTTTCTTAAGACGTTCAAGCATGTTACCAATTGGAGATCTGCCAGTTTTCTTAAGCCTAACATATAAATCATTCATCCACAACAAGAATAAACAAGTAATCAACACATAATCAATATCTAGGTTTCATTAGATCTAAGCAAACACAAAGGAGATCTAACCTAGCATGATAGAATTAAGACAAGAACATGATATAGACAACCAACACATAGACATATTGATTGAATTAGAATAACACTTATCTTGATTAATCATGCAAGGTATCAAGGGGTTGGAACCCTTGAAAAACCTGTAAAGTTACACCAAAATCGTACTTAGGGTTTCTCCCCAAAACTTCTCTCTTTAAATGTGAAAAATTAGAAAACTATATATAGAAAAACATGTCTGACGGCGTCAAGAGTAATCTTGTGACGCCGTCACCTCGCCGCCAAAACTCTCCTCGGACTGCCTAGATCTACTTCTGACGCCGTCAAGACTTAGACACTTCCAGGCCGTCATGACTCTTTTACTCTTGACGCCCTTCTCACGTGACGCCGTCAAAACTTTACTGGGTCATCATGGAAATTCATAAAATTTGCTCTTGACGCCGTCAAGGATTTGCTCTTGACGCCGTCACCTACTGTTCCCAGCGTGGAAAATTAAGACTTTGGCGTTTTCTTCACTTTTATGCTCCAAAAACGTCCGAATTGCTTCCTTTTCCAGATTTCTCTCCCAAAGTACCTAAAATCACAAAAGGAACGATTTAGGGCAATATTTGATCAAATAAATTCGGATTCGGGCTTAAATGACCCCCTAAAAACGGATCATTTTTCGCCTCATCATATACCCTTACACTTGAGATTTGCTTGTCCTCAAGCAAATGCGCTTTTATTCTACTCAAAAGACAAGTTAGGGGTCATTTAACACTAATATAAAAGTAATTACAACAAATAATCGTTCCACTAAAGACCAATAGACAAGCACGGAGGTCATACACAAGCACCTCACAAATAGTGTTTAGATACTCACATCTCTCGGGTGTAATAAAGTATAAATTACAATATGGAAACAGAAGATATCTCTCACTACCTGTCATAGCAAAATAGATTACCATAGGCTTGGGAAAGGATCAAACCTCCACCACATGGCGTAAGCACCTAGGATAAACTATCAAAGAGGTCTTTTAAAGGGTTGTAACGTTAGGTGTAGGGATATGAAATACACGGTTTTGTTGGATAAAGGAAGTTTTACTGGTGGCGAGTTAACAATCTTAGTCAATTACATGTACAATATGGCGTTGCTAAGCCAAGACTAGACTCGACTTAAGCTAATAAATGAAAAATAACAAAAACATAAAATGAAACGGGATGGTAGTCCGTATGTTTTTTTCTCTTTTTTTCCTTTTTTTTTTTTTTTCTTTTTCTATTTATTTATTTATTTTTATTTTTTTTGCATACACTCTTACCCTACCATCCAAAATAATACATCATAGGGGATGAGAATTCCCCTTACACTTGAATCTTTACATACTTTACATTTAAACTAATCTAATGGCTCGAATTAAGAAAATTAAAACACTTGGAGCACTTTTAAGATTAACGTACATATGGGGGTAATAAATGATGTTCTTCCCCATTACTCCATAAAATAAGTACTTACCCATTAGTCTCAATCGTCCCAAAACAATATGTACAAGGATATGACTCGACTTAGCAACCATGTAATCAATTAGAAAGTTAACTTAGGGTTTTACAAATAACAATAATGCACTAAAAGTGAGCGCATACACGGAAGGCTAAGGCGATTTGGGTGTACATTTAAGTGGGGTGTAACAAATTCTTCCTTTAAGTAAGATGCTTAAAGTTAGAAACGAAAAGATAGGCTTGGAGGGGTGTACTAGGGGTTTCGTGTACTAAAAATGAGTACAACGCTAAGGTGTGGGAAAAATTAGTTGACTTAACTAGCCAAGTAATATGACTTAAATGGTCAAGTAATTATGATACGGATTTAACACAAGGGTGATCCTAATGCCTCTTATCATGTAGTAAATCCTACTACACGAATGTAGTCTCACTAGCGGTCTCGGGATGCATCACTAACGCAAGTTCTAGAATCTAAATGCTACCGGTACACTCATAAGCACTAATAGTAAATGCTTTTCCTATTAAATCTAAAGGCGAACCTCACATATTTGGGTGGAAAATTTTTCTGAATGATACGGTTATGTGCTAGTCATACAATATCCTATCCATGAGACGCTTGCTATGGCTAAAGTTTCACTCCTAAATGTTGTAAAAAAATTTAAATTTGGCGCTAAAATTGCACTAACAAGTATTTCTCATAGTTTTATTACACATCTACCATCAAACAAAACAAACTCAAGCGAAAGTGTACATGTAAGGTATCATCATTTTACCCTCCCCTTACACTTAAGATGAACATTGTCCCCCATGTTCAAGTAAAGAATGTAAAAGTGAAATAAGTAAAAAGAATGAAATCAAATACTCCCCTGATTCGCTCGGTATGGATAATAAGTTGGTCAGGTTAAATCTTCCTCCAAGAAAATGAACAATCAAAGCTTCCCTTCCAAAATATAAATCATCTTCTTGTCATACATAACCTGTAAATCCTGAGAAAATAGACAAGACAACCTCGCGTAAAATCGGCGGCATCCTATATAAGTTTCTAAATCCTAGAAAACAAGATAAGATATAATGCTTGTGGAATGAAGTTTGCAGATCTCCTGGAGATTATAAAACTTAATAATTCACAAAAACCATAAGACTCCGTTAGAAAAACAAAACCGGTAAAATTTCCAGATTTTAACTCCTGACGCCGTCAAGAGTAAAACCCTGACGCCGTCAGAATGGACCAGCAGAAATTCTTATGTTAAGTTTCCGGAAATTTTCTGGAAAAACTTGGTCCTACTTCCTGGAAAATCCTGCAAAACTTCATTATGACTCAATACAAGCATTTGACTCTAATAAATACGAATATACATGCTCATTTATTACTGTGGAGAATCATGATCGGTTTGTTTCTTAAAAACATATTTGGGGTTTCCCCTTACACTTATCTTTTGCAAAAATACTTCTAGGTGGAGTTAAGACTAGGCCAAAACAACAAAGTAAAGTATTTCCACATTTTAGTTTAGAAACATGATCAACCAACAATAAAAATAAAGCATGCATACGAAAGCAAATAACAATTAAACAAATAAAATCACACAAAACATGGGTTGCCTCCCAAGAAGCGCTTTTCTTTATTTACGAGTCTTGTAGCTAGACTCAAGGCTATGGGTTACTACGTGATTTCATCATTGGTTCCATTCTCTAGGTCGTCTTCTAAACCAGTTTCGCTTTCGTAGTGCAAGTACTTCGGGTCTTCGAACTCGAAAACATCTTGTCGATATTTAGAACCAAGCTTACTAACATCCTTAAAGAATCCACATGATAATTCAGAAATGTTTTTACACCCTCTCCTAACATCTTCATCACACAAGATAAGTTGGGAGGAGCTCATCATATCAAGCCCGTCACAATCTATCTCCTTAAGGTCTTTTCTCTTGTATGGCGTTTGGTATGAAATCCTCCTAATCCCATCAGTGAAGGTCATGATTCCGTTCAAGTCATCCACTATCAAATTAGTGATTTCACAGAAAGGTGCTCCCAAAACTACTTGTGATAACCTGGGGTCGACATAATCTTCTATGTTATCCACAATCGTGAATTCCATATTGAATGTCATATTTCCTACGAACACCTGGATTTCATGATCTTTACCAACCACTTTCTCTCCTTTGTAAATCATCCCCCATCCGCAGATATTGTTATAATGGAACAATGACATAACATTCTTTGGTAGGAATATATTTATGTAGATGTTATCGAAATACTTATGACCGATCATGCAGGGGATTTTGAGATTATTTGGATCACGCCGTCTTATATTCCTCAACTTGCCATCCTTTGACCCATATAGATTCCCCTCAAGGGAGGGACGATACTCGTACACCTCCTCACTATCCTTACAAAAAATTACCTTCCTAACACCATTGGTGAGTAATACACTACCATCTTTCTCATCAAGGATTGCTCCCAACTCATTGATAAATGGTATCCCAAGGACAAGGTTGGTTAACGGTTGATTGGTGAGAGGGTCCACATCATCAACCACGGTGAGGTCAGTATTGTAAACAAGCTCTCCAATCCTAATTGATAAATTTTCTATTACTCTCTCGCAAGCAATGTGTTCTGGGAAGGTTTTGTGGTATAGGGAAAGGGGAATCATGTTGACTGGGAAGCTAGGATCTATATGACTATCGGTTAAGAGCTTTTCCTTAATGGTACAGGGGATCTTGAAAACCTTAGGGTTACTTTCCTTAGTCTTATTGCCACTCCCACTAATAACATACTCCATTTTTTTCTCAGGTTCTCCCATAATAGATTTACCCAAAATGGTTGGATCTCTCTCATGCTCTTCCGATTTCTCTTTCCCTTCATCCGGTTTGCCGGATTCTTGCGCGGTGTATTGCCCGGGTGAGTAGGTAGGTTCCCTTGCCGAAGCATGGTCAACCCTTGAGGTCTCATCTTTAGCCGTCCGATTGAATTTGTTAGTTTGTTGTTGGGTTGGGTTGGATGTCGAAGCAGATATTGTGGTGATGGTGTTTATGAAGTGGATTGGTCCTGGGGTATTGACAGGTTCTTTTCCGTTAGGAGATAGATGTTTGAATAACTTGCTAGGACTTTTTATTTTTACAGGGGAGGCTGGTGGGCTCATGACGGTAGCAGATTTAACTTCATCAACGTGAATGGGCTTTTTATCAATATGCTCTTTGATAGCAGTCAACAGATTACAAATCTTGTTGTTCACATCAGCCTGCTGTTGTTTAAATTTGGCCTCGAGCGTAGCGAGCTGTAGTTCTTGAGATAGAATAAATTTTTTTAAAGTATCTTCACAGCTTTGCCTAGGAATGCCTTGTGATGGAAAATGCTCGGACCAAGTGAGTGGTGAGGAGTCATTGAAGGATACGCTTCGCGTTTGGTACCCTCTAAAATCAGGTTTATCCTTCCATGCCTCATAGGCTTCGGCAGAAGTTCGAGGACCCTGACCTATGTTTGATGATGTGAATTCGTTATAAGCATGCTTTGGAAGTTCCATGCAGTTATGAGTCTCATGAGGGCCATTGCATAGTTTGCATGTAGAAGCGATTTTGCTTACTTGGCTTGAAGGTTTTTGAGCTTCGTAAGATCTCATGAGAGACTTGACTCGACCTTCAAGTTCCATGATCCTACGGCCGGGAGTGCTAGAATTGTTCGAAGGCAAATATATTGCCTTGACCATTTTGTTCAAGTCATGGGGATCATTCCAACTTTCGTTGTCATTGAGAGCAAGATCTTCTATGAGTTCCCATGATTGTTCCGCACTAAGATCACGTAGCTTACCACCGGCCGATTGGTCAATGGCTCGCCTCGTGGAGATGTCGATATGGTCATAAAAAATTTGGACTTGGAGCCAAAGATCTATGCCATGATGAGGGACTTTTTGGAGTAAGTCCTTGAAACGAGTCCATGCTTCATAAAGAGATTCATTTTGACGTTGTTGGAACATCAAGATGTCATTTCTAAGCTTAGTAGTTCTCCCCGGTGGGAAAAATTGAGCAAGGAAACGAGTGGTGAGATCATCCCATGTGGTGATGGATCCCGCGGGTAAACGCTCAAGCCATTGACTAGCTTGATCCTGTAGAGAGAATTGGAATAGGCGTAAACGGGTTGTCTCTCTAGTTGCAACATCTAGGTCTATGGAATCTACGATTTTGAGAAAGTCCTTAAGATGTTGGTTTGGATCTTCGGAACGAAGTCCATGGAATGCACATCCGCCTTGCACCAACCGGATGGTGTCGGATCGCAAGGGGGTCACATTGGCTCCGGTGAGCTCAATGGTGTTTCGGTAGCCTTGGTGGCTAGGTCGGGAATACTCTCCTAAGGTTCGGGGCCTAAGGGGTTCTAATGGTGGGTTTTGTTGTGGTGGGATGACGGGTTCAAAGATGTTACCACCTTCCATGGTGTCGGATGGTAAAGAGTTACGAACAAAGGCACGAAGAAATAAGATAGACTAAAGAAAACCTAGAAATAAAAATAAAATCTTACTAGAAAGGAATCTAGCAAGTAGACCTAATAAAAAGAAATTCTAACCTAGACAATAACTATTCCCCGGCAACGGCGCCAAAAACTTGATGCGTGGGAATCGCAACAGGCTTTACCTCTCGAGGGATCTCGAGAAGCTTACAACCCCCACCAGGCAGTGTACCTGATCGTTGTAGTATAGTATAGTGACAAGTACCGGGGGATTGATCGTTCAGCTTAGGAATAGTGTCGCTAGGATTAGAAAGCCTAAGTACTAGTTCTAAAGGTGAGGGATGATTATTTTTGTGTTTTTATATTTTATAGAAAGCAAGTAAAAATCTCGGGTTTTGGAAGAGTGGGCGGAATTAGTTGCTATTCAACTAACTCAAAACTAAGATGCAATCAAAATAAAATACTAAAAATGTAAATAAACTAGTTATACTAAGGTTGTGAGCAGTAATTGGAGAAAATGTGTTTACTTAGATTTCATTACTCCCTAGATATCTTTTACATGTTAATTACTTGTTATAATTGCATGGATGACGGATCGTATTCCTTAATACCATTCATGAGGTGGCATACATAACTCCCCAATTCTATGAGCTCTTATCTCCTCCTACACCATGCCCAGCACAACTATAGGGATTGTAAACAGTGGCTCATGCATTAAATACAACCAATATAGACCTAGTACGCCTCGGTTCATGTTTCTTAAGACATTCAAGCATGTTACCAATTGGAGATCTGCCAGTTTTCTTAAGCCTAACATATAAATCATTCATCCACAACAAGAATAAACAAGTAATCAACACATAATCAATATCTAGGTTTCATTAGATCTAAGCAAACACAAAGGAGATCTAGCCTAGCATGATAGAATTAAGACAAGAACATGATATAGACAACCAACACATAGACATATTGATTGAATTAGAAGAACACTTATCTTGATTAATCATGCAAGGTATCAAGGGGTTGGAACCCTTGAAAAACCTGTAAAGTTACACCAAAATCGTACTTAGGGTTTCTCCCCAAAACTTCTCTCTTTAAATGTGAAAAATTAGAAAACTATATATAGAAAAACAGGTCTGACGGCGTCAAGAGTAATCTTGTGACGCCGTCACCTCGCCGCCAAAACTCTCCTCGGACTGCCTAGATCTACTTCTGACGCCGTCAAGACTTAGACACTTCCAGGCCGTCATGACTCTTTTACTCCTGACACCCTTCTCACGTGACGCCGTCAAAACTCTACTGGGTCGTCATGGAAATTCATAAAATTTGCTCTTGACGCCGTCAAGGATTTGCTCTTGACGCCGTCACCTACTGTTCCCAACATGGAAAATTAAGACTTTGGCGTTTTCTTCACTTTTATGCTCCAAAAACGTCCGAATTGCTTCCTTTTCCAGATTTCTCTCCCAAAGTACCTAAAATCACAAAAGGAACGATTTAGGGCAATATTTGATCAAATAAATTCGGATTCGGGCTTAAATGACCCCCTAAAAACGGATCATTTTTCGCCTCATCAGTATTCGAAGAAGAAACCACTCTACGTGTTGGTGGTGAAGCCATCACATTCAATCTTGATCAGACTTCAAGATACTCCTCCAACTATGACGCTGAAACGGTTAACCGAATTGACATCATCGATGTTGCGTCTGAGGAGTATTCTCAAGAAGTCCTTGGTTTCTCATCCAGTGGCAGTACCACTCTTTCTACTGATCCAATCATTTCCGAATCATCCCCATCTCTCACTCCGTTTGAGGGAAGTGACTTCCTTCTGGAAGAGGTCGAGGCTTTTCTTTCTCAGGATAGTTCAATTCCCCATGGGGTTGATGAAAACTATCTTGACCCGGAGGGGGACATTCTTCTTCTTGAAAGATTGTTAAATGACGATCCTTCACCCTCTCCGTCTCCAAAAATACTTCATAAAGCGGAAGTCAAAAATGTTGAAATAACTGAAGACTTTCCCGAGGTTGAGCTCAAGGACTTGCCTCCTCATCTAGAATATGCATTTCTGGAGGGTGATAACAAAGTACCCGTCATTATTGTTAAAGACTTAAAAGATGAGGAAAAGGCTGCACTCCTAAAGGTTCTTAAGGCAAACAAGCAAGCAATTGCTTGGAAACTCTCCGACATTAAGGGCATTAGCCCGGACTTTTGTACACACAAAATCTTAATGGAGGATGACTTTAAGCCAGCAGTGCAACAACAGAGAAGGGTAAATCCCAAAATCCACGAAGTTATCAAACAAGAGGTTTTAAAACTTCTTGATGCGGGATTGATTTATCCTATATCTGACAGTCCTTGGGTTAGCCCAATTCATCGTGTTCCTAAAAAGGGTGGCATAACTGTTGTCACCAATGAGGAAAACGAGTTGATTCCAACTCGTTTGGTCACGGGTTGGCGAGTATGTATTGACTATCGAAAGTTGAATGAAGCCACCCGTAAAGACCATTTTCCCCTCCCTTTTATGGACCAAATGCTCGAAAGACTTGCGGGGAATGAATACTACTACTTCCTCGATGGTTTCTCGGGTTACTTCCAAATCCTCATTGATCCACAGGATCAAGAGAAAACTTCCTTCACATGCCCCTACGGAACTTTTGCTTACAGACGTATGCCTTTCGGCTTATGTAATGCACCAGGCACGTTCCAGAGGTGCATGATGTCTATCTTTTCCGAAATGATCGGGAAAACCATGGAGGTATTCATGGATGACTTTTTAATCATCGGGGATTCATTCTAGTCTTGTCTCTCCCACTTGGAACAAATGCTTAAACGTTGTAAAGAAACAAATTTAAGTCTCAACTGGGAGAAGAGCCATTTTATGGTTAAAGAGGGCATTGTCCTCGGCCATAAAATTTCAAAGAACGGGATTGAGGTTGACAAAGCCAAAATCGATGTCATTGCTAATTACCTCATCCCACCACCGTTAAAGGTGTTAGGAGATTTTTGGGTCATGCCGGCTTCTACCGTAGGTTTATCCAAGATTTCTCTAAGATTGCCCGGCCTATGACCCATCTCCTCGAGAAGGATGCTCCTTTCATCTTCTCTCCCGAGTGCATCGAAGCTTTTGAAACATTAAAGAAAAAGCTTACCGAGGCACCGATTCTTGTTGCCCCCGATTGGGACCTACCTTTTGAGCTTATGTGCGATGCTAGTGATTTTGCCATAGGTTCGGTCTTGGGGCAACGAAAAGCAAAATACTTTCAGCCTATACACTACGCAAACAAAACTATGACTGAGGCTCAAGGTCATTACACCACCACTGAAAAAGAACTCCTAGCTGTGGTGTATGCCTTGAGAAATTCCGGCCATACTTAATCCTGACCAAATGCGTGGTGTATACGGATCACTCGGCTTTGAAGTACCTATTTGCAAATCAAGATGCAAAGCCGAGGCTACTCCGTTGGGTTCTCCTCCTTCAAGAATTTGATATCACTATCCGTGATAAAAAAAAATAGCCGAGAACCTTGCTGCTGATCATCTCTCACAATTAGAAAACCCTCACCAGGATGTGTCCAAGAAAAATGAAATAAATGAAACATTTCCTCTCGAGACACTCAATGCGGTTGCTTTTCGTGGTGACTCTATTACCCCATGGTTTTCCGACTTTGCAAATTACCATGCGGGTAACTTCATCGTTAAGGGGATGACGTCCCAACAGAAGAACAAATTCTTCAAAGACGTTAAACATTACTTCTGGGACGACCCCTTTCTCTTCAAAATTTGTGCCGATCAAGTCATCAGGCGATGTGTATACGGACAGGAAGCCGCTGATATTCTCAAGGCTTGCCGTGCTAGACCCACCGGGGGCCACCATAGTCCTAACTACACCGCCAAAAAGGTGTTTGATTCCGTTTTCTATTGGCCCACAATCTATAAGGATGCCCACGAGTTAGTCAAAGCTTGTGACGCTTGTCAGCGTCACGGGAATATTTCACAAAAGAACGAAATGCCACAAAATGCCATTCAAGTTTGTGAAATCTTTGACGTCTGGGGCATTGATTTTATGGGGCCATTCCCATCTTCTCGTGGAAACAAATACATTCTCGTGGCTGTTGACTACTTGTCAAAATGGGTTGAGGCTAAGGCCTTACCCACCAACGATGCCCGAGTTGTTGTGAAATTCTTGAAATCCCTCTTTGCTCGTTTTGGAACTCCCTGTGCCATTATTAGTGATCGCGGTACTCACTTTTGCAATGATCAATTCGCAAAAGTCATGCTTAAGTACGGTGTTACTCATCGTCTTTCTACCGCGTATCACCCACAAACAAGTGGGCAGATGGAGGTTTCCAACCGGGGTATTAAGCGGATTCTTGAGAGGACCGTAGGTGAAAACCGTGCTTCCTGGTCGGACAAACTAGATGATGCACTCTGGGCCTTCCGTACAGCTTACAAAACACCCATCGGGTGTACTCCCTACAAGCTTGTATACGGGAAGGCGTGTCATTTACCGATCGAGCTCGAGCACAAAGCCTACTGGGCCTTGAAACATGCAAACTATGATCTTCATAAAGCGGGTGATCACCGTAAAGTTCAACTCAATGAATTAAACGAACTTCGTGATCAAGCCTACGAGAACTCTTTGATCTACAAAGAAAAGACAAAAAAGATTCACGACTCTAAGATTAAGAACCGCGTTTTCAACGTCGGTGACAGAGTCATTCTTTTCAACTCAAGGTTAAAGATCTTCTCGGGGAAATTAAAAACCCGATGGACTGGACCATTCACTGTTGCTAAAGTATATCCATACGGGACTGTTGAGTTATCTCAACCCGAAGGTCCCAACTTCAAAGTGAATGGTCATCGTTTGAAACATTATTTTGGAGAGGACATACCATCCATGGTTGTCCCGGATCTCCAAACGTTCCCCATGGACCAATGAATTCGGGGATCGAGTCAAGCTAGTGACTCGGTGAACAAAAATTAGCAAAATATATGGGTTTTCACCCGTATTTCTGACTTCTTTCTACTTTCTACCACTCTAGTGTGGGGGAGTGACCGTCCCCCACCTTTTGAAAAGTAAATATGTATATAAATCTCTCTTAAAAAAATAAATAAAAAATAAAAATAAATAAATAAAATGAATGAAATGATGAAAATATTTATATGTACAGATAAATAAAGTGAAAAATAAAATGGATATTTCCACAGTTAGTTTTGAATATTAGCTTTTTCCGTTCAGAGATTCGGCATAATAGCCGGGACTTTGAATATTGAGGACAATATTCAATTCTAGTGTGGGGGGGGGGGGGGGGGGGGGGAATTCTTGCGAATTTTATCACAACATACTTCCTAAGTACCCCCATTTTGGCCTAAAATTTTTCAAAAATTTTTCACTTTATTTCAAAATTTTTTGTGATAGTCAGTCCGCCAAAGTCTAAATGACAAATGGATTGGCTAGTCCAGGAGCAAACGGCTCTTGGTAAAGACATCTCAAACCCGTTGATGGCTTGCAATTTGCCAAAAATTGTATCGTAAATCAACTCGCCATATCCCATAAAGCAAATGAGTTGGCTAGCCCACAAGATTATGGCTTGTGGAAAAGGCCGTGGAAAATCCATAATTGGTAATCAGCTCACCAAGATGTTGACTTAGTCCATCAAGAGTTGGCTAGTCCAGAAGCAAACGGCTTTTGGTAAAGACTAATCAAATCCGTTGACAGCTGGTGGTTTGCTCAAAATCACACGGTTATCAAGTGTACCACAGTTCTCACACCTAGCTAATCCAGAAGTGATGGCTTTTGGTAAAGAGTTTTTCAAATCCATCAAGTTTTTCTCAAAAGATTGCTAGGGACTAGCAATGTTTTAGTGTGGGGGATTGATGAGTGTGTAAATACTCATCAATTTTACCTTTTCTGAGCTGCCAAAACATTTAAAAACACTCAATATTGAATCAAAATAGTGAAAATATCCCAGGAATGTGTTTTATATGTTTCAAATGCAAAACAATCAAAAACAGATGAAAAACGTACAAAGTTTGCAAAATTGGCAGTTTCAGTCCCTCATCTTTCAAAAGTTGTCAAATCTAGTCCCTGGTTGTTCTAAAAACTAGAAAAAGTCACCAAAGGCCCTTTTAAATCAAAAAGTTACATAATTAGTCCTTTGGTGCAAACTTTCACAAAATGTCAAGTTTAGTCCCTGAAGTTTGGAAAATTGTCAAAAATGGTCCCTGGGATATTAAAACTTTGAGAAAAAAAAATTTTGTCCTTGTACTAATATTTTATGGCAGGATTGGTCCTTGATTGCAAGTTTGGTGAAATTACAAGTCAGGTCCCTGAAGTTTGGTGATTTGGTAGTTTTAGTCTCGGGGGTTTTATACAGTGAAAAAAATTCAAAACATAACCTCATACTATTCATCATATGGCATAAAATACCCTTGAAAAGACTTTGGAAGAATGCCAAGTTACACCCTCAAACTTTTGGCTAAATTACAAAATTAGTCCTTGTGATACATATAACCAAACCGGACCCTTAAATATTATTACCCAAAATCCTAAGCCTAGTCCAATCCCAACACCCAGCCCACTCCTTTTTATCCTAAGCCCACAAAATCCCAGCCCAATACCCCTTTTAATATAAAAACGGGTCAACCTTTGACCCTATGGTCAAACGGTCAAAACCACCACCCTCACCCTCGATACCACCTTTCTCACCCAAAACCACCCTGCAAAAACCACCTCCACTTGCCCATCACCTCACACCGCCCACTCCACCACCAATACCTAACAAGACAAGCCTCAATTAATGCTCCCCAACCCTCCACGCAAGATTATCAGAGCAAATTGCCCTATTTCCTTTTGGTGCGAAAAACATTTAAACGGCCAAGATCAATCACAGGCTATCCAATGGCCCAAATTGAAGTGGGAAATGATCAGAAGACTCTCCCAAACCCTAATCTTTGGCTATAAAAGGGAGGAGATTGCAAGGAAGAAGACAAGTAGTAACTTAGTATTAGTTTTAATCGAATTTGTATGAAATCAGTTTTTAATTATTAGAAGTGCTTAAACTAGTTTGTAATCAGTTTACTTAAGTGTAATTGATCTTTCTTTAATCAAAAATTCAAGTATTGTGGTTTCAATTCTGTTTTTACATTTTTCTGCAAATTTTCTCTTATCAGCTTTGATCATGTTTTAAAATAGAGTAACTATCTCATAAGCTCAATTAGTTATTTATAGCTACAATTAAACATAAAAACATAAAAAAAAAATAGAAAAAAGAAAATCAGAAACAAAAGCAACAGGGTACCTCTGCATTTTTGAGTGGAAAGCTTAAGGAAGTTGCCTGCAATGGAGGGGCAATATGGACTCTTACCTAGCTTATCCTTGATAAGCTAGGAGCTTGTTGCTGAAAAAGGGGCACTAGTAAAAGCTAGTACAAGGTTTCAGTTCTTATTTCATTAATTTCAAGTTTTATAATACATAAGTGTGAATCTGTGTTCTGTGGTTCTTGTTGTTATTAGCTATGTTTTATAGCTTATAATAGTTAATTATATCATATTAGAGTAAAGTGGATTAGTGTTGAACCTTAAATCAGTTTAAAACTTTGAAAATCTCAAAACTAGTCCACATTAAGGACTGTTTGGCACTGCTGAGTTAAGACTGAATTTGGTGGTTTCATTGGTTGTTTCCTGTTCTTACATGGTACCATAGGTTCTATTAGGCTAAGTGAAACATAAAAGTCAGTACTCATTTAGCAAAAAGTCAAAATCCACTCTCAAATCCCTTCTAGCTGTTAACTGTTGGGATTGTGAAGTGGAAACTTCACCACTTCAACTCAAAATCAGATTTTTTAGCCTAATATAGCTTATTTATATCTTAATACATCTTATTTTATCAGTGGGATTGATCACAAGTTCATAAAAGTCAACTGTCTAAGTTTTTCATAAAAGTCGAAGTTTTCACAAGCAGAAAATCTCAAAACTTCAAAGAATTTAATAGAATTTTGTGTTGTGATTGAGGACTTGAAACTTGTTCATTTTTGTTGTCTACCAGCTTAATTTTAAGTCTCCACTCTTATTTGATTTTTGTGAATTTTTTGTAGACCCCACCACACCTCCAAAGTCACCTACAGGGAAGAACACCTCCCCTACATCAGCATATCACCACAACACCACCACCTTTGGTGGCTGTTGTAGACCACCTCAGTGGTTCCCAGTGATCCAATTTAGGTTTTACCAACCCCCCTCCTACCAGGCTACAAGCCATGACCATTTGTTTGACCTTAGGCTTAGTGGACCCTACCTGGAATCACTGCTAAAGTTTGTCTCATTTCTGTGTTAAGTTTAGGTATCAAAGTGCTTATTTCCATCTTATTAGCTTATCAGTACTATTAGCTTGTTGTTTCTAGGTTATTTAAGTTCCTTTTGCTTAAGTGAATCAAGTTTTATCATTGTGGACCCCACATATAATCATTTGAGCTTATTTTCCTATTTGGTCAAAGAAAGTCAAACTGACTTGGTCAAGGGGGTGCACACAGCTTATTTTTAAACTAAATAAAAAGTTGTTTCACAAAAGTTTCCTATTTTCATCTAATTATTAGCTGTCAAAAAGAAAAACTCCAAAAAAACCAAACATAAAATTAGTGATAGCTTCTATTTAATATAATCTATTTTTTTTATTTTTCATTTCAGCTTATTTATAAGCACTTTTCCATTTTTATAATTTTCTTAATTTACTTGCACCTTTAAGTATTTAAAATAATTTTCTTAGATTTTTCCTAAACAGGTTACTATTTATTAGATTTAAAAATAGTTTAAATAATTAAATAGGTAATATTAGTAATTAATTAGTTTTTTTAAATTTTAATTAACAACAGTAGGTTTTTATAATTTTCCTAGGTTTTATAAATTAGTTAAGACTTTTAGAAAATATATTTTTAGTTTCTACTATTCATTTTCCAATTTTATTATTTTAATTATTTAAATTAGATTTAAATTAATTAAAAGGTAAATAATTAGTGGAATAGTCTAAAAATAATTTTTAGAAGTTTTTTATAATTTTTTAGGATTCCTGTGATGGTTAATTAGTTTTAAAAAATTTTCCATAATTTTCTAAGTTAATTTAGTATTATTAGTAATTTAAAATAATTTAATTAGTTTAATTAAGATAAATAGTTTTTAATTAATAAGAAACTCATAAAAAGACAAAAATATTTATTTTTATTTTTTATACTTTCTTCAAGTTCATTTTTAAGTTTAGAAATTATTTTTGCAAGTTTTTAGTTTAATTTGTAATCTTTATAATTTTTAGTTAATTTAAATTAGGTTTAAATTAGATTTTAAATAGTTTTAATTAATTAAATAATATTTAAATAGTAATATAATCATTTTTATAATTTCATTTTCATTTTAAATTTTCTTTTAATTTTAAGTTTTCAAAAGTTCACTTGCACCCCCTGTAGTTTGTAATTTATCAAAACCCACTTTTATGTCTGTTACCTGATTCCCAATTGTGATTTGTGCATATATCTGTATATCTGTTATTTGTGAATATTATCTCATTGTGTATATACCAAAATATCAGTAGCAAAATCAATTCCATATCATCTTGGCTACTGTCCTTAGTGCCACTCATTTCCAAAAACGATTTCCAAAAATATCATTTCAATCTCGCTAGGACTTAACGACCCGGGGACACACTATACTATCACCGGAGAATTGGAACGAGGCTGTCTTTGACTTATTGACCTTGGTCAATAATATCTGGCCATTTCGGGATCAATCATAGGGCCGTGTACAATATTCCCTAACTCTATAGGATCCTACTTCACTCCTATGTCGAGCCGTTAGAAGCTCCTAACATGGGATCATTAGAATTCTCCTACGCATTAAATACAACCAAAAATCGTAGTACACCTCCGATCATGTTTCTTAAGACGTTCAAGCAAGTTACCAATGGAAGTCTGCCAGTTTTCTTAAGCCTAACATCGAATACAATCAACTAAACAAGAGACAATAGGAATCAAGAATTATAAGCAAAATCAACTAGACCTATCGAAGTGTCACACCCTAATTGATGAAGATAGACACAAACATCAACAAGGAATCAATAAGATCTAATCAATTATAAACAAGTTTCACACAATCATAAGTAGACACAAGGTGAATTAGCCAAACATAATTAATAAAGAACAAGCAACAATAATGATAATTAAAGACATGAATTAAGATAGAATCATCAAACTTTTACAAGACGTTTATGGAGTGATTGAAACCCTCTAAGTTGCTGGAAAAACACCTACCTAAACCCAGGAATCGACCTTAGGGTTTAGGGCTTACAAAAAGTGAAGTTATCATGTTATATTTATAGGCTATTTTCTGCCCGGCCCGATCGTGACGGCGTCAGACCAACCTTAACGGCGTCACAACCAACTTTTCTTCACCAAATTGTAGATATCTTTATCCTCTTCGCGTGGGCTTTTGAATCACCTAAATCCGAGTTCGTATGCAAAAGTTATTACCAAAACAATATCAACTACTCCGCGCGCAAGTTGTGAAAAGTTAACACGTGACGACCTACGTGACGCCTTCAGGAAGTCTTCTGAGCCATCAATCTTAAATTTTACACGTGACGGCCTTGGGTGACGCCGTCATCTCTAATGCACAAAACTCTCTGGACCGTCACGTGTATTGTCCACATCCACCTCTTTTGTTACTGAATGACGGCGTCATTAAGGAACTTGTGACGCCGTCAGGTACTGTTCCCAACAAGGAAAATTAAGACTTTGCCGTTTTCTTCACTTTTATGCTCCAAAAACGTCCAAAATGCTTCCTTTTCCATATTTCTCTCCAAAAGTACCTAAAATGACAAAAGGAACGATTTAGGGCAATATTTGATCAAATAAATTCAAATCCAGGCTAAAATGACCCCCTAAAAACGGTTCATTTTTCGCCTCATCAAATACCCTTACACTTGTGATTTGCTTGTCCTCAAGCAAATGCACTTTTATTCTAATCAAAATACAAGTTATGGGTCATTTAACACTAATATAAAAGTAATTATAACAAATAATTGTTCCACTAAAGACCAAAGACAAGCACGGAGGTCATACACTAGCACCTCACAAATAGTGTTTAGATACTCACATCTCTCGGGTGTAATAAAGTATATATCACAATAAGGAAATGGAAAACATCTCTCACTACTTGTCATAAAAAAATAGATTACCATAGGCTTGGGAAAGGATCAAACCTCCACCACATGGCGTAAGTACCTAGGATAAACTATCAAAGAGGTCTTTTAAAGGGTTATAACGTTAGGTGTAGGGATATGGAATACACGGTTTTGTTGGATATAGGCAATATTTACTGGTGGCGAGTTAATCATCTTGGTTAATTACATGTACAATATGGCGTTGCTAAGCCAAGACTAGACTCGACTTAAGCTACTAAATCAAAAATAACAAAAACATTAAATAAACATAGAATGAAACGGGATGGTAGTCCGTATGTTTTTTTTTTCTCTTTTCTCTTTTTCTATTTTATTATTATTTTTATTTTTTTAATTTTATTTTATTATTTATTTTATTTTTTTTGCATACACTCTTACCCTACCATCCAAAATAATACATCATAGGGAATGTACATTCCCCTTACACTTGAATTTTTACATACTTTACAATAAACTAATCTAATGACTCGAATCAAGATAATCAAAACACTTGGAGTACTTTTTAAGATTAACGCGCATATGGGGGTAATATATGATGTTCTTCCCCATTGCTCCATAACATAAGTACTTTACCCATGAGTCTCAATCGTCCCAAAACAATATGTACAAGATATGACTCGACTTAGCAACCATGTAATCAATTAGATAATTAACTAAGGGTTTAACATGAAACAATAATGCACTAAAGATGAGTGCATACACGGAAGGCTAAGGCGATTTGGGTGTATATTTAAGTGGGTTGTAAGTTTGTAACAAATTATTCCTTTAAGTAAGATGCTTAAAGTTAGAAACGAAAAGACAGGCTCGGAGGGGTGTACTAGGGGTTTCGTGTACTAAAAATGAGTACAACGCTAAGGTGTGGGAAAAATTAGTTGACTTTGCTAGCCAAGTAATATGACTTAAATGTTCAAGTAATTATGATACGGGTTTAACACAAGGGTGATCCTAATGCCTTTTATCATGTAGTAAATCCTACTACACGAATGTAGTCTCACTAGCGGTCTCGGGATGCATCACTAACGCAGGTACTAGAATCTAAATGCTACTAGTACACTCATAAGCACCAATAATGAATGCTTTTCCTATCAAATCTAAATGCGAACCTCACATATTTGGGTGGAAAATTTTTCTAAATAGTACGGTTTTGTGCTAGTCATACAACTCCTATCCATGAGACGCTTGCTATGGCTAAAGTTTCACTCCTAAATGTTGTAAAGAATTTTAAATTTGGCGCTAAAATTACACTAACAAGTATTTCTCTTAGTTTTATTACACACCTACCATCAAACAAACAAACTCAAGTGCAAGTGTATCCTATAAGGTATCATCATTTACCCTCCCCTTACACTTAGGATGAACATTGTCCCCAATTTTCAATTAAAGAATGTAAAAGTGAAATCGATAAAAGAATTAAATCAAATACTCCCCTGATTCGTTCGGTGTGGATAGTGTGGTAACAAGGTTAGATCTTTCTCCAAGAAAATGAACATTCAAAGCTTCCCTCCAGAAATATAAATCATCTTCTTGTCCAATATAACCAGTTAAACCTGAGAAAACAATCACAAAAACCCAAAGCATCAATCCGAACAAAGAAAACTCACAACTAGATGTAATTCCATACTTAGGAATAAAAACAAAATAATTAAAGATACAATGCTTGTGGAATGAATGTTTGCAGATTTCCTGGAGTTCATAAAACTAAAGAATCAACAAAAACTTTAAGACTCCGGTATAAACAAAACTCGCAAAATTTTTCAGAATCTTTGTACCTGACGCCATCAGGTTATAACTCCTGACACCGTCAGAATGTTCCTGCAAAAATCTCATGTTAAGTTTCTGGAAAATATTATGCCTTACTTCCTGGAAAATCCTGCAAAACATCATTATGACTCGATACAAGCATTTGACTCAAACAATTACTAATACACATGTTCATTTAATATTGTTATGGTTCATGCTCAATTTCGTTCTTATAAACAAATTTGGATCTCCCTTACACTTATCTTTTGCAAAATACCTTTATATGCAATTAAGACGAAGTTAAAAACAAAATAAAGCATTTTCACAATTTACTTTGAAATATGAGCCACAAACAACAAAAATAAAACATGCATACGGAAACAAATAAAATCAAACAAACAAACAAATAAATAAATAAAGCTTGGGTTGCCTCCCAATAAGCACTTGTTTTTGTTCGAGTCACGAGCCTGACTCTACCCTTATTTAACGGAAATAGGGGAGGCTTTCCCTACACTTTGAATTAAGTGCGGTTGGAAGTAGCGATACACACCCTTAGGCTGGAAATATGCCACGTGAGGTAAAGGGGGTGACTGAATGGCTTCCTTCATCCTAAAACTACCCGGATAATATTGGTTGATGGGTGGGTCGGTTCCTCTTTTGTCTCCTAGAAATATATCTAAGGATGGAAAGGTGTGTAAAGATTGAGGTTCCAGTTCATCAACACTAGGAAATTCCCTAGAACTAGGAGTAAGGTTATCACTAAAAATATTCAAACCTATATCCTCAAGTGGTGCCTGGTCCAAGGGTTCTACCTCCATCGGAATTCCTAAAGTTTCTTCTACTTCTTCCGCGTAAGTCACGGGCGGTGTGTGTGCCTCAAATGATGGTTGAGTATTTTGTGGGCTTATGTTATTGACCTCATCATTCCATGTGTCATATCACCTATATCCTCATCATGTGTTTTGGTAGAATCTATCCTAAGCATTCTCCTAAGTATCTCACGTGCTTCTCTAGGCATCTCAACTTCTATGTCCGAATCATAAGGATCTTCCTCAATAATCTTATGTTCAATTTGCCTAAAGCATTCATCATGTGTTCCTTGAGATTCAAAGTCATAGATCATAAAAGCTAGGTCTTTTTTATCAATGTGATCATGCACGGCTAAATCCTCCTCAATTGTTTTCTTAGGTAGTGATAAAAGCAAACCTAGTGCTTCATCCAACTTATGGTTTAATTCTATAGCTCTATCCAAAATTCCTTGGCAAACTAGGTCGCTTTTCCTATTGGCCTCACTAAAACGAGATCCAAAACATGGAGGTTGTTCATAAGAATCTATCCTAGATGAAGGCTCATATGATTCATAGGTGTCACTAAATGAGGTATTTCGAACTCTTTGGTGTTCTAGCCACTCAACCTTATCTTGCAATCTTAGAAGTCTAAGTGTAAAGTCCATTTGAAGCAAATTACAAACAAAATCACAAAGAAAAGATAGACTACGAGAAAGCTACAAAATAAAAAGAAAAAAATCTCACTTGATAGGACTCTAATGAGTAGACCTAATCAAAATAAATTTCAACCTAAACAATAACTATTCCCCGGGCTGCGGCGCCAAAAACTTGATACGTGGGAATCGCACCAGGTTTTACTTCTCAAGGGATCTCGAGAAGCATACAACCCCCACCAGGCAGTGTACCTAATCATTGTAGTATAGTATAGTGACAAGTACCGGGGGATTGATCGTTCAACTAAGGAATAGTGTCGTTAGGATTGAAATTAATCTAACTAGGTATAAAGGTGAAGGATGATTATTTTTGTATTTTTATATTTTATGAAAAGCAAGTAAAAATCTCGGGTTTTGGAAGGAGAGGCGGAATTAGTTGTTAATCAACTAACCCAAAAGCTAATAATTAAACTAATGTGCAAGAAAAATAAACTAAGGTTCTACAAGGTAAGTGAAGCATGTCTACCTATGATGTGTTACTCCTTGATAGCTATCCAATTCTACCTATTGAATTGTCACACCTTGTTTTAATTGATGGGTTGTATTCCTTAATACAAGTCGTAGGGCCGTGTACAATATTCCCTAACACTATAGGATCCTACTTCACTCCTATGTCGAGCCGTTAAAAGCTCCTAACATGGGATCATTAGAATTCTCCTACGCATTAAATACAACCAAAATCGTAGTACACCTCCGATCATGTTTCTTAAGACGTTCAAGCAAGTTACCAATGGAAGTCTGCCAGTTTTCTTAAGCCTAACATCGAATACAATCAACCAAACAAGAGACAATAGGAATCAAGAATTATAAGCTAAATCAACTAGACCTATCGAAGTGTCACACCCTAATTAATGAAGATAGACACAAACATCAACAAGGAATCAATAAGATCTAATCAATTTTATACAAGTTTCACACAATCATAAGTAGACACGAGGTGAATTAGCCAAGCATAACTAATAAAGAACAAGCAACAATAATGATAATTGAAGACATGAATTAAGATAGAATCATCAAACTATTATAAGATGTTTATGGAGTGATTGAAACCCTATAAGTTGCTGGAAAAACACCTACCTAAACCCAGGAATCGACCTTAGGGTTTAGGGCTTACAAAAAGTGAAGTTATGATGTTATATTTGCAGGCTATTTTCTGCCCAGCCCGATCATGACGGCGTCAGACCAACCTTAACAGCGTCACGACCAACTTTTCTTCACCAAATTGTAGATCTCTTCATCCTATTCGCGTGGGCTTTTGAATCACCTAAATCCGAGTTCGTATGCAAAAGTTATGACCAAAACAATATCAGCTACTCCGCGCGCAAGTTGTGACAAGTTAACATGTGACGGCCTACGTGACACCTTCATGAAGTCTTCTGGGCCATCACTCTTAAATTTTACACGTGACGGCCTTGGGTGACGCCGTCATCTCCAATGCACAAAACTCTCTGGACCGTCACGTGTATTGTCCACATCCACCTCTTTTGTTACTGAATGACGGCGTCATTAAGGAACTTGTGACGCCGTCAGGTACTGTTCCCAGCAAGGAAAATTAAGACTTTGCCGTTTTCTTCACTTTTATGCTCCAAAAACGTCCAAAATGCTTCCTTTTCCATATTTCTCTCAAAAAGTACCTAAAATGATAAAAGGAACGATTTAGGGCAATAATTGATCAAATAAATTCAAATCCGGGCTAAAATGACCCCCTAAAAGCGGTTCATTTTTCGCCTCATCAAATACCCTTACATTTGAGATTTGCTTGTCCTCAAGCAAATGCGCTTTTATTCTAATCAAAATACAAGTTAGGGGTCATTTAACACTAATATAAAAGTAATTACAACAAGTAATTGTTCCACTAAAGACCAAAGACAAGCACGGAGGTCATACACAATCACAAGAGTGGATTAAGTTCTTGTGATTCTTTCCTTGCAAGGAGATGTGTTGTTTTGAAGATGTTAGTGTGATAAACTAAGAACACAAGATAGAATTATAAGATTAGAGAGAAAGAATAATGGCTAGGCGTGAGGAATACAAGAGGCAAGGTGGGGTATTTATAGGCAAAGGCCCAACTTGGGAATATTTTAACGAGACTGGCGCGTCCCCCGCGCGTCAAAGCGCGGGCAGCGCGCCAAGGCTGCTGTAAGATATTCCCAATTTGGGTGTTGGCTTTATAAATACCTAACCTTGCTAAACCCCCAATTGTACTTCACACAATTAAACCTTAACATTAATCAATCTAAGGTTTACCAACTCAAATAGCCAATTTGTAAAAAAAAATTGTGAAGTGTTTATGAGAAACCAATTATCAACGGTAGAAAGGTAGAAAGGATAATTGGGTAGGGGTACAATAGGTATTCCTCACATGGAATAAAAGAATGAACCATGGTTAAGTTAGGAGTAACCAAGTTTAGGTTAGAGGGTTGTGGGTAGAGAACAAACCATGGTTGGGTTAGAAGTGAACCATGGTTGGGTTAAGAGGAGAATATGTTAGAGGATATTCCATTTCTTGGAGAAGAAGGTGAAATGGAAGGTTGAGATGTGTTTGTTTGAAATGGATGGTTAGGATGAAGAGTGTGTAAGGAATATAAGGTATGATTTGGATTGTGTAAGAGCGAGTTGTTGTGTAAGGGAATATAAGAAAGAAGGATGAGATGTGTGTAAGGTATAAGTAAGAGTGAGATGTGATGGGGAGCTTTGTGTGTGTAGGGAAGAGATGGTTGTGTGAGTAGTGTGTGTATTTTGAAAGGGAATGAGTTAGATGGATATCATGTGTGTAAGAGTGTAAGGAATATGTAATAATGATATGATGGGGAGCCTTGTGTGTGTGAGTGAAGTGTGTGTATTTTGAATGTAAAGGTGTATGTATGTAAGTATGTATGTGAAAGTTTGCGTGTATATAAAAGTACATGTGTGTGTATAAGAGAATATGTGGGGAATGTATAAAGTGGAAGGAATATTGAAAAAGGGGAATCTTGTGTGAGAGAGTGGGAGACAAAGTTGTAAAGGTGTAAAGGAATATTAGAGAATGTTGGAGATGAGGTTTAGGAGGATTTGGAAGGGTTTGGTGGTTTTGTCTTTTGTGAAAGGTAATTAGAGAAGTGATTAAGAGATAATCAAATTGTCATTAAGAAGAAAAGGTTTTAGACAATTATGATTATAAGTTGAGAAAATCAAAGGTTACTTATAATCTCAAGTAACTCAACGTCGAGAATCCATAATCTCATAACCCGTGACTTTCCGCGACTCGATGTACTAAACTAATACCTTGGTACAAATAAGCCAAGTGATTTGCCTTGATGTAAAGCATATCCCATGCGGGAATGGATGCGTTTACGCAAAGTGAACTTTAACTTAGTTTGACCAATAAGGGAGTAAACCTGTTACGTGATTAGAGAAGACGTAAGCATGGGCTATGAGCATATGAATGCTTTCACTTGAAATTACGTGAAATTTATAAGCTCCCTAGGTTTAAAAAAGCCTTGGCTAGATGCGAGAGTTAGAAAACATGAGTTGGCATTTTCCCGAAAATGGGTATTTTAAAAGTGAGATCTCTCTATTTCTAAAACTAATTTCGAGTGTTCTCAATTAAGCACATAGAATATTCATACCTGTATTGACATATCCACATTTTTCGGGTAAGGGGAAAACCGACTTTCAAAGTTCATCCCGACAATCACAGAAGCCTGGGTCAACGCGTGGGCAGCTCGTCAGGAGCAGACATGTGAGACGGGGAACTTTAGCTAAAGTTTGTTATTTTATGTGTTTTGAACGTTTATTTGTCATTATTAAAACATAAGGAGATCTCGATAATGTTGCCTCAACAGGTTAAGATGTACCATTTGACACAGAGCAGTGGGGATGCTCAATGTGCACCACCATATACGAGCTACAGGACGCATGACCTCTGTCCTCCTTGTCGACTCACGGATGATCAACACCTGTCTCCCTTGCAGTCGTTGATCATCCCTTACAGTTTATCTCTAAACCCTAAAAGCCTCTTTATAAATAAAGATCAACACACACAACTTCACAAGTTTTTCACACACTTGGGATAATACTGCTTCATAACAGTGACGTACGGTTCTTGTTTAAATGTTACCCGAGCTTCTTGATCTATATCATTCTCATCGGGTCCTTACTGTACGACACGAGAAACCAAACAAAAAGACCATTCCCATCCAATCTTATCTTCAACCCGTTTCATATACCATACATGAATAAGGGTATATATAGCGTTTTTATTGGTCTTCCATGAAACCTATGAATGTCTAAAAAATATACAATATCCAATTAAAGATTTCCTTGTTTAAGACATAAAGCCCTATCTGAATCAGAAAAGCGAGTCATCTTAAGATGTGGTTGAATAAGATAAAACAAACCTTTTGACACGGTCACCCTTGAGTACTTGAGAAGATGAATAGCAGCTTGTACATGAAAACCCTTGGGAGAGGAAGTAAAATGACTCAAGTGTTGGACTACATGAAATGTTTTGCTTTATCATAGTCAAATACAACTATCTACCCATCGGTCTTCTGTATGACTCAAAATCCTCTAAAGGAGTAAATTTATCAAGAGAAAGTATTACTGAGTAGGAAGAGGGAATTGAGTAGGTTTAGCGGTTATTAGACATGCTTTAGTCAACAAGTCTAGAATGTACTTCCTCATATCTAGACAAGTTCATGTTGTTGTTCTACATAACCCAATACTAAGAAAATACTTTGTCAAACCAAGGTCTTTAATTGTGAATTTCTTATCAAGTGACTTCTTTCACTAGAGTATCTCATGTTCATAATTTTCAATAATAAGGACATGATCTACATAGATCATGTCTGCACTAAACTGATCATCTTGTGTTTTAACAAATAAGAAATAGTCATGTTTGGAATAAACATATCCTAAACTGAGCAAATACTTGATTAACTTATGATTCTGCTACAACATTATTATGTAGGTCATGGAATAAACATATCCTAAACTGAGCAACCAACAATCTTTTCTCCAATCACCAAATAGATAGCATCGTCCTACTATAGATTTGTCGACGTCTTCCCAATCAAATCAACCATATTCTCCGCTTAACCGTTTTAATCTTGATATGGATTTTGAGTAATTAATGCATACTCAAGATTATTATGCAGGTCAAGGTTTTGGTCTACCGTATGGTCAAGATAATTATCATAGTCAAGATTATTCTATGGGTCACGGTTCGGCCTACAGTTCGATTCACAGTTCGGCTCCAGTTGAAGACGACTCTCCCATCGAAGAGATGTCACTCGTCAAAGCTAAAAAGCCTTCAAAAAGTGCTTCAAAGGCCAAGAAGAATAATAACAAGGAGCCGTCAACGGCATGGACAATGGAGGAAGAGATCGTGTTGTGCAGATGTTGGTGTGATGTGTCGAAAAATAGCGAGAGGGGAAACGCTATAAAGAGTAAGGGGGTTTTGAAGTTGGTTACTGATTACTTTAGGAAAGAAACTTGTTCAACGAAAGGGTACGACTTGGTCGTTAGCAAATGGAAAAATAGGGTTCGACCTAGAATTGGTGGATTTTGTGCCATTATCAATAATATCGAACAGAACCACGAAAGTGGTTCGAATGACCTCATTGTGCACCAAAAAACGTGTGCAAATTACGAATTGGTGTACAAGCATCCATTTACATTTGAGTCGTGTTGGAACATTTTGAAGGATCATGCTGCTTGGAAGGAAATTGAGATGCCTGCTTCAAGAACGCAAAGGATCGAAAAAAATTCAAGATTTCTGAAACCACCTCGAGGTCAGCACAAGGTGGTTTCAATTTGAACAATAAAGCGGATGAGTCTAAGGAAGAGACTCGAGAAGAGCGACCAATTGGTCGTGACCGAGCTAAAAAGAAATCATCCGTCTCCTCTCGTGAGGGATCTTCATTTGCTGATCTGGTAGCCGACAAATTATTCAGCTTGAAGTCAGTAAAATGGAGAAAAAAGAAGGAGCAACAAGATTCCTATGTACAATTGAATAATCGAGAGTTGGATATCGCAGAGCTGGCGCGTAAAGAAGTAGCAGAGTTGAAAAGGGAGAAACTTGAAATACAAGGTCCAAACTTGAATTAGATGAAAAAATAAACGGGACAAAGACATCTTATTCTATATGTAACACTCTGGGCAAATCCTACATCGGCTGTGGCCTGGAGAGATGCTGGGCTCATAAGATAACATTCGCCTTACAATGACACAACGCGTTTTGTGGTCTACTGCGAGTGGGGTTCTTAAGAACTGGCAGTTAAGCGTACTCATGTGAGAGTAGTACTGGCTTGGGTGACCTGCCGGGAAGTCTTCAAATGAGGCCACAAAAACAAAGTCATGAGTCTGCGGGCAAAGCGGACAATATTGTGATCTGAGTAGGCGGAATGTTACAATATAATTCGGTAATCGACCCTTCTTTGCCTCCGATACAACAGAAGCTGCTTGAGATGAAGGAAGAAATAAAGGCAACCTATAACTTAGATTATTATTTTAAGTTATTAATTATTATTGTAATGTTATTAATGTTATTTGAATTATTATGCAATGTTTTTACTAATAATGAAATTTAATTTTATTGTTATTTATTTTATTTTTTTTAAATAGATAAAGAAAAAAAGAAGATGAAGGTCATCTTACTTTGGTGAAAAGTTTTATATGTATGTCGTCGGAAAGAGAAAACTGATGTGTCAAACAAAATGAAAGTCGCTGGAGATAACGAGTGTGGGTAGCCTCAAAACTCTTTTGTTGCTTAAAACCTCTGGACGTCTTAAAAGTGTTTTAAGCTTTTGCAATTTTTGCGGATTATTTAACTTTGGTTAAACAATGTTATTAACGTGTTTTGATATAATTTGCATACAACAATGTTTATGGAAGACGACATTCATCTATTTTTTCTATGACTCTTCGTATAGGTAAATGATATTCTTATAAAGTATCCATTTAGACATGTATACCTTGAAACTTTTGAATAATTCACCGGATCCAGTATTCATAAAGTTTAAAGTACATCAAGAAATCTAATGAACAAAATCAACGGAAAAGACTGTTGATGTAAAAGATGAAGCGAGTAGTAACATAGGATGTGACTTCAAACTTCATAGTAGTCTATACCCTAGGAATCGAGTGCAGCACGCAAACTCTATAAAAGTGACATAACCATCGTCACTTCATTTTTGTCCCATCAAATGTTTAGAAAAAGGAATTTAAAAATAGTTTAGTCACTGTATTAATGAGTACTCCAATAGTTTTAATAATCTGCCTTTTTTCTTTTTCTTTTCTAATGATTTTTTTTTCTCTTTTAGCTTATTATGTACAGGTTTTTAATCCACGGCACACATACTAAAACCAAGTAATGTCCTCCATATTGGATACTAACATATCCTAATCTATCCGTCTCAAGGTTATAATAAGACGTTAAGACACTAAAGGAAGATGTAAAAGAGACAAATCTCTATAATACGATAGGACCCCGCATCCCATATTGTTAAAACCTATGCCATGATAGATGACCTATGTGACTATGTACACATTGTTAAAATTGTTTCACATAGCTCAAATCTTGTTGAATAATGTTTTGCAATCTACTTCTTCTTGTATTTTCAGTTAGCGTTGGTGTAGACAAATGAGGTGGTTTTTCATGCTCGGCTTCTTTCAAGAAGACCATTATAAAACTTAGATGTACGAGAGGTAACCGTAGTATTACCGTGATTATTTCTGAACTTTTTCTCCGACCATCGTCCTAACCTATTTCCCAAATAATGTTTAAACCCGAAAAATCATGTGACGATATAACGTCACCTTCTTTTTTTTTTTTTTTTTTTTTTTGAATCTAATGTTAAATTATATTCAAAGAAAATAAACTTTTTACAAACGAGTTACAAACTTTTTGTTCTAAACACTAAAAACAAAACAACTTTGAGATCTCATAACAATCTTCTTGTGCTAAACCAAATACGAATACCATCTTCGCATTTCTTGACACCATTTCTCCGCATTGTGCTTAACCTATTACGCACCATAACGTCAATCATTCTCACCAAGATATTGTTGGTGATCGGTTTTTCTCCATGTCGCCTTCTATTCCTCTCTATCCAAATAGTGTGTATGGTAGCTTGGAAAGCATACCTTACAATGAAGAGGCTGATATCTATCCGTGTATCCCGAGAGATTTGGTTCAAGATGTTCGTCCATTCCCACGTAAAATCGGAACCCATCAGCTCCCCCACCAATGCTTCCCATATTTGCCTTGTGTATTGACAGTCGAAAAACAAGTGTTCACGTGTCTCCCTCGGTTCCGCACAAAAAGAACAA
Organism: Artemisia argyi; assembly: GCA_030686995.1. Classification (NCBI taxonomy): domain Eukaryota; kingdom Viridiplantae; phylum Streptophyta; class Magnoliopsida; order Asterales; family Asteraceae; genus Artemisia; species Artemisia argyi. The sequence goes on along the minus strand of CM060709.1, from coordinate 70,015,738 downwards.
CCAATATGTACATTTATATTCCAACACTCCATTTTCTCACCCGTGGCTAGCCTATTCTTTGCTGCTAGCCAAGTCATAAATGCGAACTTAGGAGTAGCAAAGGAAAACCAAATACCTCGATGGCAGTCCCACATAGGGTGAGAGGCACGTAAGATTTGCCATGTTTCCTTCGATCGAAACCGGTCAGAGTAAGTATCGTCCTTTCGACGCCACAAAAAAACATCCCCTTGCCCAGGTACCCGCTGTTCTTTCAACATCAAGATTTCCTGCTCTACTCGATTAAGAAGAGCGGTTCGATGTCTTCGCCTCCTATTTCTCTCCATTACCTCTCCAAGAGTTGTTTGATCAGAAACCCCCATGTCGATAAAACCTCGTTGTCCAAGTAAGTCGAATAAACAGCCTAGAGAACACCAAGAATCATGCCAGAAAGATACCGAATAACCACACTTCACATCCACCTTATAGAACATTCGAGATATAACGTCACCTTACCACTAAACCCAAGAGTGATTTCCGCTAATGTTAGTATGCAAAGTGTTATTCATACGCCGCCAAATTTGTTCATATACCACAAACTCTCATGTGTATGTTAGGGCACGTTTGGTAGAGAGAATTTCAGAGAATAGAAATAAAGCAGATAATATAAATTCAAAGAATAGAAATCAATAAAGAATTTTGTTCAATTCTAATGTTTGGTAACACCAGAGACTTAACGCGAGAAATGAAAGGAAAAAAAATATTTGATGATTTTTATAAAAATAATTATTTTTTCTAAATAACAATTCTAAAAAAATATATTTAAAAAAAAATATTTTTTTATAAATTTTTTTTTAAACTTATTTTATTAAAAATTTATTTAAAAAAATTAATTTTTTTTTAAATTTATTTTTTATAAAAATTATTTAAAAAAATTTCTAAATAACAATTCTAAAAAAAATATATTTAAAAAATTATTTTTTTTTAATTTACTTTTTTTAATTTATTTAAAAAAACTTATTTTTTTAAAAATTTATTTAAAAAAATTAATTTATTTTTTTTAATTTATTTTTTATGAAAATTATTAAAAATTTTATTTTTTCTAAATAACAATTCTAAAAAAAATATTTTTGTAAATTATTTTTTATAAAAAAAATATTTTTAAAAGAAAAATATTTAAAAAAAAAACCCTATTTATTTTGTTAAAAAAAAAAAAAAAAAAAAAAAAAAAAAAAAAAAAAAAAAAAAAACCCTCTTAATTCTCTAAATTCTCCACCAAAATTATGGAAATGAGAGTAACCAAATTACACTAGCCAATTCTCTCAAACTCTCCACTAATTTCTTCTCAATTCTTCACTTTTTTTAATTCTCTCTACCAAACAAGAGAATTTGATCAAATTCCATTTCTCTCTGTCAAACGCACCCTTATTGCTTATTACGTAGTTGTTAATTGTTATGCGTTTTAAAAACAATTTTTTTTATCTAATTTAATCATGTGTAATAATTTGTTGTACTTTTAGGCCGGTTTTTATGGTGGGTGGTGCACCACTTACACCTCACCAACGATGCACGGTCCGATTGGCTTGTTATCTGCATTACAATATTAGTTTATGTATTTAATTTCGTACAATTATATTTTTGATTATCAATGTATTGTTTTTAAATCTTATATACTAAAAAATAAGTTGTCTTATAAATGCAAAGTGCTCATAATAAATGTTTCATGAATTAAAAGTGAAATGTGGAGGCTTTATGTGTTAGTACATTGATTTAATAGTCATGCATAAGGGTAAGTACATAAGATTGGTGATTCGAGTAATTGAAAAAATTTGTACGGTACAAGGTAGTTTAAGCAACATAAAAAGCATATCAATTACACAATATTGGGTGACTTAATCAAATGTGCAAGAGGATTTGTGCACAAATTGTAGTACGGTACAAGGTAGTTTAAGCAATATGAAAAGTATATCTTCTATACTATCTAAATATTGGAGTGCTAAATTTAATGCGCAAGAGGCATTGTCAGAAAAGTTTGTACGGTATATGTTTTGCATGAGGAATCGTGCACAAAAGTTTGTACGGTACAATATGTTTCAAGCCACCTCTAAACCTCAAAGAATACAAACCAAAAATGTCATGAATGCATAAATTAAACACACCAATTAGTGGTTAGTCTTCTTACCTTCCCGTCCATGAGTTACAAATATTTTATCAACTATATAATGGTCAAAAATCACACACAACAAACCACAACTTTCTCCACACCGCGTGCACATTGGGCTACAACTTATTATGGTGGTAAAGTAAGCATTATATCGTCTTACTTATTTAGCATATTAATTTATATTATTTTATGTAAATTTCATGTGTGTTTTGTGTGTATAAGAATGTAAGACATAAAGATAATGCTTAGGAGGTTTGGTAGTAACATCATATTCTCTAATGGTTTAAGAGATCCTACACATCGTTGTCTTATCAATTAAGTGGAACATGCACGAACATTTTTACTTTGATCGAAAATGCAATATATTGATTAGATGTATTTAAGTTACTAATGATCAACTATATTTTATTATTTTTTGTAGCGCGTCAAGAAGCATTCAAGAAAGAGATCGAGAAGTCACAAAAATTGTATTAAGAATAAAACATGCAAAAGGCCAATGAACAACAACGACAAAGACAACAACAACAAGAACAACACCACGGCCACCGGTGGGATGAATACTTAGCATTCATATTAACAGTACATTACAAATTAAATATGCAATATTTTACTTCATGTAATACCGCTAAACGGGCTAATACTATTGATTCATTAGCAAGTAAGTTTATTGAAAATAATGTGACGAGCATTCAATTTTTAGTCAATAATTATTACTACACTTTATTGGTGCATTTCAATATTTTTGTCCTTAATGTAGTTTTTTGTCTTGCGGTGTGTTAATGTCACTTTCTTAATTAAACGTATTGGAATATTGTGTTACTTTGATATTTGATATGACTGTATAAATTATGTCAATGTTATATATTAAAAATGGTAGTATATAATAAAAATATCTTCACATTATTATCTTAACAATAAGAATCTTCTAAATCGAAGAAGTATATAAAGGAGAAGAAAATTGTATTTCAAATGTTATCCTACACCTATCACGAGATAAGCATTATTCATTTGAGTTTGAGATCATGTGATTCATGTCGTCATACTGTAAATACTTAAAGTGAGTTACTAATGAATGCTCCAAATTTGATATTATAGTTTGTGGAAAACTAGAAGGGGGGTTGAATAGTTTACCGCTTTTTCGATTCATGCTTAGCTTAAATATCCTTTTAGAAACTTGACATTTGCTTAAAGATATAAACACAACTTTATATGTTTGATTATTTGAAAAGCTTTTCATGTGAATAACAATTCTAACTTTACTTGTTTCATGCTTTGAAAAGCTTTACTTGTGATGATCCTAACTTTGCTTGTTTTAGTTCTTTGAAAAACTTTACATTTGTTTCAAGATATAAATACAACTTTACTTGTTTTAATTCTTTTGGAAAGCTTTATATGTGGTTAGCAATTATAACTAAAAGACAACATGTAATAAGCAAAGATAAAGAAAGAAACGATCAAACCACAACACGATTGTTTATCGTGGTTCGGCTACAAGGACTCTTTTTCCTTGCCCTACATCCACGCCCCGAGTTTCCAACTCGAGAGTTATAAGCACTAATCAACAAGCTCCTTTCACCGGCGGAGAAAACCTTTACAACGTCGCTTACACTTTTACCGACACTAAGCTAGATGTCGAGTTCTTTTACAAGGGTACAACCACTCCCATTCGTCGCTTACACTTTTACCGACACTAAGCTAGATGTCGAGTTCTTTTACATGGGTTCAACCACTCCCGTACGTCGCTTACACTTTTACCGACACAAAACTAGATGTCGAGTTCTTTTCCAAGGGTACAACCACTCCCGTTAGTTCTTTTACAAGGGTACAACAACTCCCGACACACTACGTATTTTGAGGCCTAAAATACTAACCACTTACATCTATATACATGACACACATGAAGTATAAACTATCAAAGCTTATACATGACCAAGCTACCAAGACTTGCAACTTTAGAGTTGAAGCTTGTAACTTCTTGAATGATCTTGTGAAGTCCCTTGCTACATAAGAGAATCACAAATCAAAAGGTTACTGAGTTAGTTGAGAGAATATGTGAATATATGTCCTAAAAGGGTTAGCCAAAAATCAAGTTATGGCTTGGTATTTATAGCACACCATACTGCATGCTTGGCGGATCAGGCGGAACCCTCAGATGGGTTCCACCCGTGTACCCCCAGGGTACCGCCGGATCTGCAGTAGGTTTATGCAATAACTCTTCAAACCAAACAAGGTCTTGTCTCATAAATCCTAGCAACCAAACAATGTCACATCACATTACACTAGTCAAACACCAAACTTGCAAGTCACTACAAAGTTAGTCAAACACATAAATGCATATTGACAAAACTTGCCATAAGTGTGATGTGACAATTCTATTTAAAGAAATAAATATGATATGACAAGACACTTTCTAATTTAAGAAATAAAAAACAATGTTTAGTTTAAAAAGAAATGTGAACCTTAGTTAAACAAGACTTAAACACTTAAAGTGATGATTTACTCTTAGCTAAAGTTCATACTTTGTCATTAACAAAACTTAGCAAAGATCGTAAAATATAAATAACGTTTTTAGGCGATATTTGTAACATAGTTTATGGAAAAATGTTGTAATAATGCATTAATTAAAAAATAATTTATGTAACTAACTCATATTATAAGAAAAGCCTCATTTAAATATAACATTTAAAAAAAAAAAAAAAAAAAAAAAAAAAAAAAAAAAAAATCTTCACATTAAAGAAAGAGATCCAGAAGTCACAAAAATTGTATCAATAACAAAACATGCAAAATGCGAATGAACAACAACAAGAATAACGCCATGGCTACCGGTGTCAATATAGATGACTACTTACCATTCATATTAATAGTACGTTACAAATTAAACATGCAATATTTTACTATACGGATTACAATTTATTATACAAATTATAATTTATACTCTCGAATATACTAATTACTTTAATGTTTTATGTTTTTATAGTTTTGTTAAAAAGGAAATTTGTTTTATAGTTTGCTTTTAATAATGTAATTTATTTGAACAACAAAGTCCATCTTTCACAAAAAATGAGAGTTTCAAACATGAACCGGAAATTAGTCCCGAACATTACGAAAAAAATAATTAGATCCAACATGTGTGCATCGCATGGGTCCCGAGGCAGTCCAAACCTGTGTGAATAGCATGGGGATGAATATAAAAGGTCTTCAACATTAATGTCATCGCTTTATATTTAAAATAATTTATGTAACTTATACATATTAAAATATTACATGTGAAGAGACTCTTTTCAATGTAACATCTTGAAAAAAATCTCTTCACATTACTCTTTTAATGTCAATAAACTATTTTAAATGTGTGACATGTTTGGAAATGTGATACCATCACAACTTAGATATATAATGATGAAAATAAGTGCCGAAGATTACGCTATAAAAACTTATATACAGCCCATGTGCAACTCAATAAAGTATTTTAAATACGTATAAAGCTTAGCAAATGTGTGACACCATGACAACTTAAATATAAAATGACGAAAATAAATGTCGAATATTACGCTATGAAAACTTCTATACAGGCCATGTGCATCGCACGTATTTTAAATCTATGAAAACTTCTATACATCCCATGTGCATCGCACGGGCATTGTTGACTATCATAAGAAATAGTTATGACTTAGCCAGATGTATTAATATTAGTTAGTTCCAATAAAAAACGATAGAGTCAATACCAAAATAAATAGACAAAAAATATTACGTAAAAAATACATCTTAAAAGATTACATGTTAATAAACTATTTTAAATACGTATCATGCTTACAAAATGTATACTACCATGACAACTTATATATATAATGACAAAAATACGTCTCGAATATAAAATGACAAAAATAAAATACGGGTATTAAACTTTGAAAACTTCTATACAGCCCATGTGCATCGCACGGGGCTTTCATGACTATGAACATTTAGATCGAGCTCGTATGCATCGCACGGGTCTGAATGCCTAGTTATGAATAAAAGTTTTGTTTAGTTTTTAATTAAATTTTTTGTTAAAAAAAATAGGTTTCGTGGTAGATTAAGTGGTGACTATAAAGAGTAAATGGATAGGTTTGGTGGTGAGATGAATAATGATTTGTCGCAAATTGGAAGGAAATTGTTTTGGTGACCATAGTGAATAGTCTTAATGAAGGAGCCTAAGAGAGCTAAGTGCAGTTTGCAACCAATAACCGTTATCGAGTTGACACATCAGTTCTTAACACACACTCAATAATACTATAATAACTAAAACACCATCCTTAGCTATTACTGTTATGGGCGCGTGTATGTCCCATAACATATCATCAAAAATACCTAACTCAAATAAATAAATAATAATAAATAAATAAAAGGTAGCACTCGTTAATTGCCCCGCGAAAAGGGACGAATTACACCAACTATTGCACTCCATAGTCACTCTGCACCGTTCAGTCTAATATGATGATGTGGAGGTGTCCCACCATGGATTGGTGAAGTGCTCACGGTCCAAAAACCGGACCGGACCGAGACCGAATCCGGCAAAAATCCTAGACCGAGACCCGACCGAATGTGGTCGGTCCGGTTTGGTCCGGTCCGGTCTCGGTCCAAATAGGCAAAATGTCCGGTTTTTAAGCCGGACCAGACTGGACCGAGACCGAAATTATGAAATTCCTTAGACCGAGACCGGACCGAATGTCGTCGGTCCGGTCTCGGTCTGGTCCGGTCCGGTCGGTTTTGTCAGTCCATCCGGTCCGTTTGCTCACCCTTACACCTCAGTGTCACATCATATTTTTCTCTTTTCTCACACCCTCTTACTTTTCACTTTCAACCACTCACACAACTTCACCTTTCAACCTATTTATTTTATCTATAATTACTTTTATACAAATATACCCTACTAAATACCCTTCACGCACACATACTCACAAACCAAATAATAAATAATGAGAAATGATACATGGACCTAAAGATGGACTTAATTGTGGATCTAAAAATAGTGACCAACTTATTTTACAACCCATCAAGATCATGCCTCATATTTTTAGGTCCACAATTAAATCTACTTTTAGGTCATGTATTATTTCTCAATCCCCGCGCACGCACGCGGCACCAAATTTGCTCCCATCCATATTTCCGCTTGTTACTTTTCTTGTTGATGCTTGTTGCTCTCAAACTGGGAGTAGTCTAAGATTAGAAAAGTAAAAATCCACGAAAGGGTCCATATCAAACTGGGAGTACTCTCTGCTCAGTTAAATTCATAATGATGTCATAAACATACTTTATTTTAAACTTCGTTTTCATTTTTGAATGTTTAGCACGCGTCTAAAGTTGTTTTTCATTTTGAATTATGTTTAGGTAGGAGGTGTGGAGTCTATTTGAGCGGCTAGGCAAGAGATTTGGGTGCTTCGCAACGGCAACACCACTTCCAACATTTTCATGCTACTATTTTGGTGTTTTTGCGGCAAAGGTTATGCCGAGACACAAACCACATAAGCCCCCTTTATTTTTATTTTTTTATAGCTCGGCTTGAGCTTTTCGTGCCTGTAAATATATATTTTCATTATACAAACAAGGAGAAGGCGCTGTTTAAGCAGAAAAGCCGACAGGAAGCAATCGAAGAACACTATAACCGTGGCAAATAAACTTTTAGCACTAATAAGTCGAAAGATGGCAAATAAAAAGTACAGAAAACTAAGCCATGTATTTTATACAATTAGTACTAAAGAGTTGTACTTGTACACTGAAGTTATAAATCACTGAAGTTATAAATTATAACATATTTGCTTATACAATTAGTACCCAAGCAAGCTCAATTTGTAGAATTTTCAACTCATGCAACCTGTTTTACATGTCAATTCTTTAGTAGAAGTACAAATCACTGAAGTTATATTGAGTAGTTCCATATTGGGCCTCATCTTCAGCAAAATAGCAGATCCAAAAAAAAACAGTTTTTTAATGAAAGAAATATTTGTTTAATGCGCAAGTTTCGGGAATATATTCCCCGGTCTATAATATATATATAGTCAATTTATATACATAAATAAGAATTAAATATATGTTATACAAGTACTTATATACCTAATGGTCCGAATGTTTTGTTTAATTACGATGTTTATGATGAGTATGATGATGATATTTTGTATTCTTCATGTATTTTTTTCACTTTATTGATGAGCTTAGCTAACAAAATACAATTTTATACCTAAATTCGAGTTTTTCGAGCTCGAGCCTTGTTCGAATCTTATTCAGGCCATCAAGACAAGCTCAAGCCCTATCAAGCTTGAGCTCGGCTTGACTCAATTGCAGACCTAATCGCAACAACCCACGACACATATTTTTGGGTATTGCAACAACCCACGAACATGTTTGTGGCTCTTCCAACAGAAGGAAAGGATTTATGTAGAAATTAGTTCAATACATATGTTTGAGGTAACTCTTACGGGTGTTAGAATACTAAGATAGAGGTCACGAATCACGACCATCGCTATAGCTGGTTGCACGGCACCCCTAACCACCTTGTCTCAGAAGAGAAACCTATCAATGCAACAAAGAACTTGACGGATGTGAGCAACTGAGCACCATACTATTTGGTTGTTTCACTAGGACCACTAGAGTGCTCTCAGTAGCATATGCATAGGTGCAATGATAAGCCTGTTCGGTACTAGGATGTGTAGATGGGCAATTTTGATTTCTGATGGGACCAATCAGATGATGGTTAGTTGAGCTGAACCACCAGTTAGGTTATTAATCCAAGTCTTGTGTAGCCAGTTCCTTTCCAATTGACATAGATACAACAGGCATGAAGTTCAAACCAACAAAAAGTTCAAAGGGGTATCACAAAGGCATAAAAGATTAAATGGAGAAAACAACACATTTCGACATTACAGTACAAATTTCCCCTTCCTTACGAATCAAATATACACAAATTGAGACGAGATGTTCAATGCCTTGCCAAGCTTCTTAAACAAACACTTGAAAAATAAAAACAGAGAGGTCTTACTAACATTTTATTATAATGCTTCCACCACCCATGACACGCAGATCGAAAAAACCACCCATTCGTTTAAACATGCCATGAATGAGTTTTTTCAATCATCCCATGGCGTACTTCTGTGTCCAGCTACGAGCAGTGGCCTCATATTTGGACTTGTCAGTCTTGTACATGTGAGCAATTTCTGGCACCAACGGGTCATCAGGGTTTGGGTCCGTCAGCAGGGAGCAGATGGAAAGCAAAACCTGCAGATCACACCAGCAAGTATTCAACTTCCACATCCATCAACACAACAATTTCACCTGGTATGCTAATATGAAACGCAACTCAAAATGTCCTTTTCGAAACAGTCAAAACGGGCCGGGTTAACACAAAGCTTTTTTGTCCATTTTTTGCGTAAATAGCTTTGTATTAGTTATGACCACAATATTGATATCATTACAACAAGCCAAGTCTTTGAATAAACCGTTTAGGAAATTGTAAGATTTGTAAAACTCACATCGGTAACACAAGTTTAAATCGTTCCCCTATAAGCTATTCTTTTACTTGACCCGTATATCCTAAATCGACGCTCATAAGTAAACAGATCAAGAATGCCAATCATACATTCATCATAAAAAGACTAGATGCATCCTCTTGTAAACGAATTACAGAACATTGATTCTCAAAGCAATTTCAATATTAGAATACAAGTGCATCCAAAAGCTCATACTCAAGAAGTTTGCAAATCGCAAAAAAAAATTGCATGTGCTTTTGGAAGTCTATCATCACATGAAAGCTTTAAAAGTTGAAAACAATCTTAAAATCCTTCACGTTTATATCATATGCTCCCTCAGTCGGAAAAACAAATAATTATGCAACTAAGGAAATCTATTGTTTCAACAGAAAATCTAAGGTGTAAGAAATGGAATCATGTTTCGACTAGCAATTATTCTATTAACGAAATGCTGATTTCAAAAGTAAGATAATCAAAAAAACAACGGCTAATGTTATAAAGATCGAACCTTTGAGATTGTCAAAGCTGGGCTCCACTGCTCCTTCAGGATATCTAAGCAGATGCTACCATTGCTGTTGATATTAGGGTGAAAGACCTTTGTCCTGAATGCAACCTGTAAACATACATGGCTCTGTTACCAAAACTATAATGGGATATCAACAGATAAAAAAAAAGTCCGCTTCCGCATGACTTGTCGTCAGAAAGATTTCCCTAGTTAAATATCGAGGTTCAGATACATAGACCGAAGAACAGAAACAGATAACATCACATGTATACAAGAACCAATCAAAGAGCAATGTAAGGATTGTAAAGGCTATAAATAATGGTAACAGTAAGTCATCTTCTATCCAGCATCCAACATCTAACCAAAATGCTGCAAGACTCCTGAGATACAAGACTTTAGAGATATGAAAGGGCTGCTACCTCAAACTACAATGAGAGGCATATGCAGAAGACATACTTTGGTTAAAACCAAAGAGCAAAGGAACTTATGAGTCAGTTAGATAATTAAGTGATGCAACCTAGGATGCATTTGGTTTCAATTGCAATTTCAACACAACTTCTAACAGGCTGCCTGAATAATGAACTGTGTCAACTATGTTCAGGTTAACCACTTAATTTTACAAGTTGACTATAACAAAAACATAAACCTTCTTCCAAACAGCAAGCTTGAAACGATTGCACAATCCTTGTTTTGGGCCTCTTCTCGAAGCAATAAGTTTAGGACGCTTGCTATTCCAGCAAAGTCGAAGGCGAGTGCGTTAAATTTTATAAATGCACTTAAATTTATTTAGTCAGGCTATGAAATAATATAGGGGCGATACCTTATGGTAACACCAATCCTTTAGAATTCGCTATTCTTAACATTGAATTCATTATTGTCAAACAACATTGTAATAGATTTATTGTTTTATTCTTCCAAACTACACAATTGACACTGAGAACAACAAAAGCAAAGTAACAATTACGCACAGCAAAACTACCTTGGGAGGCTTGAAAGGATAGTCTGGAGGGAAATGGATCGAAACAAGGAATACTCCTCCTGAATATGGGCTATCCGATGGTCCCATGATTGTTGCTTGCCAGTGGAACATATCTTCAGCAACCGGACCTGCAAAGTAAATTACACACCTTATCAGCTATATCACATCAAAAAATTACATATTCTAGACACAGATGACACCAGGCACAGATTACAATAACCACACAAAGAATAAGTGCATGTTAATCTATTAGCATCTTCGGTAATTTCTTATGATTATACCAACTCATGAAGCATGCGGCGGACTAGTTCATACACAAAAGTAATGCACATGCAGAGCACAATTATCACCAACAACTATCTAACAGATAACAGCGACATAATCACACAGCTTGCATACACAACAACCAATCCAAGGTGCTCGAGATCAATTAATCATGCCCAAATTACATATCACCTCATCTGACACACTTAGAAATATATAATCACCTATCAATTTACGAAAAAACTAACACCTAATCAGTGTAAATCTTAACCTCATATCAATTATAGCAACTAGCTTTTAGTCCAGTGTACATAGCCCTATCACTCTAATCAGCTAAACCACAAATCTAATATTTTGATTATTTTCTTTAACCTATTCTGCTTATTTTAGTTGTGCGTTTTGGTGTGAATCTCAACAATAGACTCCCCATTGACATACAATACTCAATAGTTGTGCAAAAGAATACAAACGTTTATTTACTTGTTACCCAATTAACTACATATAGAAAGTATTCGGTTAACCTTATCTGTAAGCTTAAGGATAACTGAAATTTGTCAAAGACAACAAACATGTTTTTAACAGCCTGTAAGCTTATCAACTTCAGCTTATAGGGGGCATTTGTTTAACCTTATATGTGGGCTTATGAGCTTATTTGGTTTCAGCTTATATTTCATAAGCCCCGACTTTCTGGCTTATTTTGATGTTTATCAGCTAATATAAGTTTATTATGACATAATAAACTTATATACGCCCAAAGGTTACAAAATAATTCAGAAAATCAGGGCTAATAAAATACGTATAAGCCAAAATCAAATAACCTCGTAAGCTCACATATAAGCTTAAACAAACACCCCCCATAAGCTCAAGTCTAGAACCTCGTAACCTCAAAAAACAAGCTAATCGCCTTTTCAAATTTCAATAATAAACTAAAGCAATCACCCCCTAACTCAACAAATACTACAACTACTTCCACACATCAAATCCACTCAATTCCAACAAAATCACATCAAATCATAAAAATTAATTTTATAAAAAAATTGAATTAAAAATTAATACCAGCACTGCATGAGGTAGGAGGATCCTTCTGCAAATCCTTCAACTCCTTCAAAATCCTTTTCGAAGCCATCACCCTAAATTAAAAATATCTCACTCTCACACCAAACCCTAATTCAAAACAAGTCAGTCAACGGTCAACAGCAGCCAAATCAACGGATCTACAATACTTTTTTATTAAATTAAACTATAAGCTGATTATAAGTATAAATAAGATGACGTAAATTACCTGGAAGATGAGATGTGGAAGCAAAGGAAGGAAAGGAAAAGAGTTGGAAACTTTTTATTTTTTATTTTTGGTGTGTGTTTGGATAGAAATGAGAGCCAATCGTATAAAAGTGAAACTGTTTGTTTGTTTGTTTGTTTTTAGGGTTGGTTTTTATTTTTGATGGTTTGTGTGAATGTGTGGGAGTGGGATTGGTTTGGTGGGGTCTATTAGTTGGCGTGGAACAAACGCTCGGTATCTCCTTATTTTTTGTTAACTTTTTCTTTTACTGCATGTGACAACTTGGGGTGTGTCGACATTATTAGGCTACCCTTTCTTCCTCATGCGATTTAGAGAGGACCTTTTATGCATAGTAACATAATCTACATTTATAAAAAGTTGTTGATATCTACACATATGAATTTAATTCATACACATAAATAACATTATATATGAATTTGATTCATATACATAAATAACATTGTATATTAAATAACATTATACAATGTTATTTAATATACAATGTTATTTATGTATATGAATCAATATAATGTTATTTAATATACAATGTTATTTATGTATATGAATCAAATTCATATGTGTAAATATCAATTGCCTTAAAAAAATACCTTATGAAAATAACTTTTAAAATAATTAGAAAACACACAATAATTATTATTTTTTTTAGTAATTTGCTTGGTTTTACAACATGTGAACATATTTTAGTTTATTGTGTTCTTTTTGACAATAAATTTACGGATATCAAAAAATTTCGTTTAGCTCGTGTCCGTTCGGGCTCGAGCCCGTTTGACATGTGCCCGTTCGGGCTCGAGCCCATTTGGCCCACTGCTAGTTCGGGCTTGAATATTTGTATAATATACTTTATTATTTGTATTAGTGACATTTAATGCGGGAATTGTGTTTAAGTTGGTTGTACAATATGCTTGATAATTTGTATTTCTTATGTAAGTGGTGTTTTAATAAGGGCATTAATTATATTTATTGACCAGTTAATTAATTGTATTTAATGTACATAATGTTTTATTTATTGTATTTAATATTAGTATTAATTTTATATTAGAATTAAATATGAATGGAAGTTATATAACTAGCATTAATTGTTGTACTTATAGCTTTAGAAGTTGTATTGCTTAATTTTAAGTATTTCTATTAATAATAGGTCTTCATGCTTTATGATATAGTATGATATGATATTGCAATTTTGGATAATTTTGTTGCAATTTAATGACCTTTTGATCAATATATTTTTTGTAAGGAAATTGCTAATTATCTATTAGATATACAATAAATAAATTTTGTTATACAAAAAGGTGAAACCCTAAGAAATTCTTGTAACTTTTCACATAGTCCAGAGGTGGTTTTGGAACTTGTATTTTAACCTTAAGAAACGACGTCATGATATATGCTAACTGTATTACTACGTAATAGGTAAAGGTAATATACACATTTGTTGGGTTTTATATCAAACTAGACGAATACCCGTGCATAGCAACGGTTCCTAGCGGCAGATAATTAACGATTTGTGATATTGTGGTGAGTGTTTTGTGTAGCGTTCAAAATAAAACGTGAACCGATCAGAAATTGCAAACGGTTGTACTACACGATAACTAAAGTCTATAAAAAATTCTTAACATCTATCAAAGAACATATAAAAATATTTAATGAAACTGAAAGTAAAACATTACATCAGTTATGAGATAAAAACTAACACACGTTACTCGTCGCGTAAACCTTCTTGATACACGACACTTGAGGTGTAGATTCCTGCTTGACGGAACTCTTTGACTGGTTTAACCAATACATTTGTTATTCTACATGATATCCCTCTGGGCAACGGACATAAAGTTGGCCATGTGAGGAAACATAATCGACACACCCACATTTGAAATTGTTTGGCCCTGAGCTTTATTGATAGTCATTGCAAAACTAAGAGGCACATGAAATTGTGTTCTCTTTAGTTTAAAATGGAGCAAAAGAAAGCTTAGTGTCATGTTGGTCCAATTTGAAATCTTTGTCATGCAAAACAGTATGTTACGGTAATAAATTAGGTAAATTGCATATTGAGATAAGCATGTAACCCGATAGACCTGATTCACAATTCCCTATAACTCAAAAAATTTCATTTTAGCTACCTTCTCGTAATGGTTTCCGCCTTGATATCTATCATATGCCACAATAATTCAAAACTGGCTCAAAAGATTCAAAACAGTCAAGTATATAATCTTTTCATCAAATAAATTCAAATAAATTGAGTGATTTTTTAACATTGTTCCAAAGATTTCTACTTTATACATGTTCGCCACATAAATTACAACAATGAGTGAATATTTCAAATTTCAATCAAGTCTTTTTACCCATCAGGAAGTGATTTATTTGAGACCATCTTTTCCTTTTCTTTTTTAATTTTGTTATTTCCACATGCCAACTCAAACTTCTCATTCATTTGGTTAAGTCACAAAACATTTCTACAAGCCCACCACATGCCTCTAGTCCATCAAAAGTGATATTTACACAAGTCTACGTGTCTCGAGCCCATCAAAAGTAACAAACTTTTTAAATTTCATACAAATTCGAAATTTTCAAATTTTTAAAAATTTCAAAATATATCAAATTTACAAGTTTAAAATTTCAAAATATTCAAAAAAAACCGTATTTTTATAAATTCCAAATTACTTTAATTTTCCATATTATCTCAAAATATTTCAAATTTTAAAGTTTAAAATTCAAATATTTCAAATTTCGAAAATTTCAATTTTGGGAATATTTTGGGAATATTTGTATAAATTTCGAAAGTTTAGAAAAATTAAATTTTGGGAATATTCCAATTTTTTTTATTTCAAAATTAAGAAAAAAAAAACAAATTTCGAAGTCAATTTAAAAAAAAAATCAAAATATTTGGAATTTAAAAAAAAATCAAAATAATTTATTTTTTAAATTATTTCAAAATTAAAAAATAAATTCGAAGTCGAATAATGAAAATTTTCCAAAATATTTCAAATTCGAAACATTTTTGAAATATTTCAAATTCTAAAAGTTCAATATATTTCAAATTTCATACAATTTTAAAATATTTCAAATTTTTAAAAATTTCAAAATATATCAAATTTCCAAGATTAAAAGGAATAATCATTCCCCATGGTTAATGTGCTAAAGTAAAAGATATTATTGGGAGCTGTGTTCATATGATGGTCAGAAATATGCCCCTTGGTTAATGTGCTAAAGTAAAAGGAATAATCACTTAATCGTTTTTCGCATTATTTCAAAATATATCAAACTTCCAATAAACATGTCAGACTTTACTTTCTCTTTTTCGGACTTCCTTTCTGTTTTTTGTGTCATTGAGTTGTCCATTCATCTTACACAACAGTCTTCACTACCATAACCAATGAAAAATAATTAAAAAAGAAAAAAACATGAAAAACCATATTTAAGCTTTCAAAATTTTAAAGTTTTATATTTTCAAAATATTTCAAATATTAAATTATGTTTAAACTTTGAGAATACACTTTCAAAAAAAATCAAATTTCAAAAGTTTTACACTGTTACAATAAACATGTCAGACTTTACTTTCTCTTTTTCGGACTTCCTTTCTGTTTTTGTGTCATTGAGTTGTCCATTCATCTTACACAACAGTCTTCACTACCATAACCAATGAAAAATAATTAAAAAAGAAAAAAACATGAAAAACCATATTTAAGCTTTCAAAATTTTAAAGTTTTATATTTTCAAAATATTTCAAATATTAAATTATGTTTAAACTTTAAGAATACACTTTAAAAAAAAACAAATTTCAAAACTTTTACACTGTTACAATTTAAAATTTCAAAATATAAAAATTTAACATTTACATTCGTATATTACGTAGTATTTAACTTCAACAATATACTTTGCTAAAAAAAATCAACAATATGCATAATTGCATACCACTTTTTTTTAGTACAAACAACGTATATCAAACTTACACTCTAATAATTAGATCTATACAACAAAACATATACACATAAACAACAACGCATCTAACAAATTAAGACAATATTACAAATTCACAAATAAATTTACAAACAAATTTAAACAACCAAATAAAAAAACATTCACAAGAAAAAAAAAAAAAAAAAAAAAAAAAAACACATGAACTTATTAAATAATTACACAAACTTTATAACAAATATATGCAAACCTTACAAAAACTTTATAACAACTTCTATACAAATATTGTAAAACTTTTACATGAGCTTTATAACAATATTTACACCAATATTACCATCAATCTTTAAAAAAGAAATATACATCAGACAGCGGCAACAAAGATTTCCGGTGGCTGCAATAAAAAGAAAAAAAAATACAAAAATTTCTTAATATGTTTAGATCCAGTAAGGAAAAAAAAATAAAAAAAAAATAAAAAAAAAAACTCAAATCATGAAAATATATCAAAAGATACCTCAAAACATACTATTCCGGCGTTAGCAACTATTTCCAGCATCATCGTTTTTCACGTGACATCATCTTTTTCCGGCGACGGGGGCGGCTGTAAAACAAAAGATAAAAATGTAAAGATCTATATAAAAGACTTATAGATATACAATTAAAATGTATAGATCTATTAAATAAATATTAAATCATTGATAAACGTATATAGATCTAATAAAAACATCAAAAACCCAAAATGATGGTCGTGGGTCATGGTGGAGGGTTGCGGCAGAGATGGAGGGTACGACGGTGGTGGAGGGTTACAACGGTGGTGTTTGGTATCGGACAATCGACGGCACTAACAAAAGAAATACCAAAACAGTTAATATACAAATATCTATATAAAAAACTTATAGATCTACAATAAAATTTATAGATCTACAAATAATATCTATAGATCTAAAAAAAAGTTCGGAAGTTTATTAATATAAGTAGATTAATTAAAAAAAAAAAAAAAAAACTCCTAAAAATACCTCGAAACTTGAAAATCCCCTTGGATCTTGGTGCTTCCGGCGGAGGCAGAAGACGGTGGAGGGTGGCTTTCGGTGGTGGCGTCGGTTCATGTCGCGGTGGTGTCAGTTTCCATGGTGATGGCGTCGGGTGGTGGTGATGGTGGCGTCGGGCCAGCAGAAGTGGTAGTAAGGATCCGGTTGTAGTGTGTTTTTAGAGAGAAGAGGTTGTGTTAATGTTTGTTTTTAGAGAGAGAGAGAGTGTTTATCAGATTTGAGAGATTTTGTGTGTGTGGAGTATTTATGTTCCATTTAATGATGGCAAGGGCATTTTCGGTATTAATGAAAGTTCAGTTTTTCACATTTGACTAAGTTGACCAAATCTCCTTTATAATTAGTAAAGATAGGTTATTTAACTTTGTTTTTGTGCACCTAAGTTATCCATTTTTTTTTTTTTTTTTTCAAATGGGTTACTGGACTATACGGGTTTGACATTTAGTAACCGGGAGATGGAGTTATTATTTTATCCACGTCAGCTTTATGTTCAAATAAGTTACTCAACTTTGCGATTTTGTTCGTCTAAGTTACTGAAGTATATATATTTATTTACAAAAGACGTATATATAAGGAATGAATATGTTTACAGTTTTAATTATCTATGTGATTTTTAATTTATGATGTGACGTTGAGATGTTTGGTGAGTGAGGCCGTGAGGGTGTTTTTTATGTGACTGATAAGGGTAGCCTAAATTAACAAAGTTGCGTAGTTTAGTAATCGAATGAGTAATATATATTTATTTACAAGATATTTAGCGAATTAAGTTGATTTCATTAAATATCTTGCCCCGGTCCGCCGCGTTGCGGCTGGGCGTTGGTTTTTTTGCGAACAATGTTGATGCAGTTTATGTTTTTGAAGATTTGTGAGCTGATAAATTGAACAACATATTTAGCGAATTAAGTGAATTTCGTTAGAATTTACACGCTTTTATATACATTTTTATATACGTTATTACAAAAATGTTCTTATCAAACGTTTTTATACACGTTATTATATATCTTTTTTATGCGTTTTTATATAAGTTTTTTATACGTTTTTATATGTTATTATAGACATTCTTGTATACGTTTTTAAATATATTATTATATCCTTTTTGTATACAAAAACGTATTTAAAAACATATATTATAGCGTTTATAAAGACGTACATAAAAAGTATATAATAATGTGTATAAAAATGTATATAAAAGTATGTATAAGGACATTTTTGTAGTAATGTAAATATATATAAAAAGTATATAAAAACGTATATATAATGAATGAATACGTTTATGTTTTAAATTATCTATGTGATTTTTAATTTATGATGTGGCGTTGAGGTGTTTGGTGAGTGAGGGTGTTTTTTATATGACTTATAAGGGTAGCCTAAATTAATAAAGTTGTGTAGTTTAGTAATCGAATTGAACAAATAAAACTTTAGTAACTTAGGTGAACAAATTCGCAAAGTTCAGTAACTTATTTGTATAATTAAAAAATAAAAATCAGTTGCCAGCGTGGCATGCCAACCGGTTATAACAAGTGCAAAATAGTTGGGTCACTATTTTGCCCGGTAAAAATAGTCCAGTAACCCATTTGCATAAAAAAAATAGTTGGATAACTTAAGTCCACAAAAACGCAAAGTTGGGTAACCTATTTAATATAAAACCCCACATTTGTTTCTATCAGATCCAAGGTTATAAAAATCGATTATATAACCTTTGTTCATAAGGCTATAAGTTTTCACATCATTCCTTTTCAAAATAAAAATTCACAACTTTTGTGAAAATATATCATTAGTGTTATTTATGTGACAATGACACTATCTAATCTAATCTAACGGTGTGTTCTCGATTTTATTTTTTAAAAGAAAGGAAAGTAATTGTTAGAAAACAAAGAAAAGACGTGTGTTCTTAAGCTTTTTTAGTAAGGAAATCACGATAAAGGAAAGAGAAAAGTCCAAAATACATCCCTGTGGTATGTTCAAATCCCAATTTTCATCCTCGTATATTTTTTGGGAACAAAACCATCATCGTGTAAGTTGGCACAAATACATCTATCCGTTAGTAATATCAGTTTATGAGGACTAATGATGCAAATGATTTTCCGTTATCTCCTAACAAGAGTTAAAATATTTGCATCGTTAGTCCACATTGAGTTAAAATATTTGCATTATTAGTCCTCATTGACTATAGAGTTAAAATATTTGCATCCTTAATCCTTGTTGAGTTAAAATATTTGCATCGTTAATCCTTGTTGAGTTAAAATATTTGCATCGTTAGTCCTCATTGACTATTCTTACGTTTTTATCATTTTTCGTCTATTTTTCTTACGTTTTCGTCCGTTTTTATCCATTTTCGTCTATTTTTCTTAAGTTTTCACTATTTTTATCAGTTTTTGTCCGTTTTTATACGTTTTCATTCATTTTTCTCATATTTTTATCCATTTCTTCCGTTTTTCTCACGTGTTCATACATTTTTATCCATGTTCATACACTTTTATTCGTTTCCGTCTATTATTCTACGTTTTCGTCCATTTTTCTTATATTTTTATCCATTTTCATACATAATTTTATACATATATTATGTATGAAAATAGGTAAAAAAATATACGAAAATAGATAAAAACGTATTAAAACTTAACATTTGATAAAAATGTTTATGTATCGATTTTAAATCATGAT
Source organism: Artemisia argyi (assembly GCA_030686995.1). Taxonomy (NCBI): domain Eukaryota; kingdom Viridiplantae; phylum Streptophyta; class Magnoliopsida; order Asterales; family Asteraceae; genus Artemisia; species Artemisia argyi. The sequence goes on along the minus strand of CM060709.1, from coordinate 69,995,444 downwards.
TTTGACCCCTTTCTGATATGAATCATCAAAAGTGTAAAACACGAAAGTTGTCCGGAATGATGTTTACGTCTAAACTCGCCAGATTTTAACCTGAAATTGCAAAATAATGACTGTTTACTACCAAAACTTAAGTAGTTGTCGACAAAATTAATAACTTATAAACTTATAAACTCTTTTAAATCAACAAACTTATAAGATTTACAAGAGTTTATAAGTGTATAACTTATAAAATTTGGTCGAAAAACCGCTTAAGTTTTGATAGTAACAGCCATTGTTTGCAATTTCAGGTTAAAATTTCGCGGGTCTTGCTGTAAAACATTATTTCTGGCAACTTTCGTGTTTTACACTTTTGATGATTCGGACCAGAAAGGGGTCAAAATTGTGATTTAAAATCGATACAGAAACATTTTTATCAAATGTTAAATTTTCATACATTTTTATCTATATTCATATTTTTTTGTCCGTTTTCATACATAATATATATAAAAATGGATGAAAACTGATAAAAACATAAGAAAAATGGACGAAAACATAGAATAATAGATAAAAACGAATAAAAGTGTATGAACACAGATAAAAACGGACGAAAACGTAAGAAAAACGGACGAAAAAGGATAAAATCCTAAGAATAGTCAATGAGAACTAACGATACAAATATTTTATCTCAACGAGGACTAACGATACAAATATTTTAACTCAACGAGGAATATCGATGCAAATATTTTAACTTTATAGTCAATGAGGACTAACGATGCAAATATTTTAACTCTTGTTAGGAGATAACGGAAAATCATTTGCATCGTTAGTCCTGATTAATTGATATTACTAACGGAGAGATGTATTTTTGCCAACTTTAAAACATGAGGATACGAGGATGAAAAACGAAATTTGGGCATACTACAGGGATGTATTTTGAATTTTTCTCGAAAGGAAATGATTTTGAAAGGAAAAACAAGCATAAATTTTCTGCCATAGTTGGGCGGATTGAGACGGAAAGGAAACTAATGTGCCTTATAATTACCGGATGAAGATTCTCTCAAGTTAAAAAATTAACTCGGCTCAAGTTGGGTGTTTGTAAGTCATTAGATTTGATCTAATGGCTCAAATCAAAAAAACTTATTTTGATTTGAACTATTGGATCAAATTCAATAGCTCACATTCCCTTACTTGAGTCAAGTTATTTTTTGAACTTGAGGGATCCCTTCAATAATTTACCAACACGCCAATATTGAAAATAGTGTGTTATGTAACAGATTTTAGTAATTCTTTGTTTATTGAATTAATTATATGGCTACTATTGTCGTCACCACCACATGTCACGCTTTGCATAATGTTTTTATTTTCTTAACCGATTAAAAAAAAAAAAAAAAAAAAAAAAAAAACCTTGTACGAAAACATGTAATCTTGTTTTTGGAAATAAAGTTGTAATTTTCACCTGAGATTATTATTTTACTTTCTAATTATTTTTAGAAACATAAAGGAGATGATATCAGTTTATAAACTTGGAAATAGCATTGAAATATTTTTTGTGCAAAATGTGAACATATATTATTAATAACAATGAAACATAAAATCACTGAAAAAGAGAAATAGACATGCCTATAATCTTGAACAAAACAAAACAAACAAACATTCTGATAACTTGAAGTTATCTCAGTCAACCAAAAATCTCAGACAACAATTGCTATACACATCCATCAATTCCACACTAGCCAGCAGTCAAAACTATCATTAGTTTTAAAGACATACTGCAGCTTCCAACTCACCTTTTATGCACCAATAAACCATCTAGCTACATTTCCACCACATCTACTCATCAAGGTCATTCAACATGCCACTACAATAACCAAGACAAGCAAGATGAGTGGCATCACTAGGAACCCTTTACTACTCCAAGTCAAGGGTTATACCAACTGTGCTACATTTTCATCTACTACAATAGCATCACATAGTTGGGAACACACACCTTGAAAACATGATACATGTTTCCTTTATTTTCTTTTCATATCGTCTCAAAAACACAAATTAGATAACTCATTTTCCTTTCTTTTCTTTCTCTTTCTTATCAAGTCTTTTATTTTCTTTTCATTAAAAACCCGAGAATGCAGCGTAAAAATCAGTTCTTATGTGATTCAATTTTGTGTACGCTTGGTTTATGTAACATTGATCACTATGTCAAGATAGTGACGAGTAGTTTATCAACACATTAAGTTTGTAATTCAGTGACTCACATAATGATTTAATTATATGAATGTTTTTATTTATTTATTTTGGTCATTTTACATTTTATATCAAAAACTACACACACTGTGTTCTCAAAAAAAAAATATTGAATGCAAAGTAGAGGAATGAAAAGAAAAATAAAGAAGAGGGTAGTAAATGAAAGAAAGTGGAAAGTAGGTTGTATGTTCTTGAGTGTGATTGAAATGAAAAGGGAAGTAAGAAATATTGTATACTCCGTATTTTTTTCTTGTAAAAAAAAGAAAGTAGTTTATAACAATACTCTTACAAGATAAGAGATGAATGATTTAAAAAGGGAAAATTACACAAATAGGTAATGAACTTTGAAAAATTTCTAATGTTAGGTAACAAACTCTCAAAAGTATTAATATAACCAACGAAACTTTTTGAAACGGTCAATGTTAGGTAATATGTGGTATTTTTGCAACTGGTAACCGGTGCAACCGGTTACCATTGTACCATTGTATACACATCATTAACATAATTCACTATCTCTCACACAAATTCGTCTCAATGTCACCCAATTCACCATCTCTCACACAATTCACTGAAATTTTATTAGCAAACCACCAACAGTTACATAGATAAAATCGTACACAAGCATGTACATCACTTTAGATTTTTTCTCAACTGGTATTGTCAAGCGTATTTACTTATGGCTCCTTTCAAGTCCTTTGCTGCACCAACACCTTTTGCCTTGTTCTTGTATCAGGAACATGCTCCACACATGACCACCTCTTTTCTTCCTACTAGGATGTGGAAATACTCGCATATCGCTTCTAATTCAGCAGATAAATTGGTGAACCACAATATCACTAGTAATCAAGATTGGTGAACCACTACCAACTCAAATCAAGATTGGTGAACCACTACTAACTTAATGGATTCACAGCTTATATGAATGATTCCTATGGGTTCCTATGAAGATTCTAAGTCCATTGGTCCAAACATTAACACCTTTTGACCATAAATACTCAAAATCAAATCTGGGCGTGTTCTTATTAAACCCTAGTAATCGAAATCCAATAAAATGTGTTATATGGAACCAATTGATGGAAAAGATGACTTCCTAAGCATGTTAGCATCATATCCCACCCAGTTAATTAGCCCAAAGCACATTAAATTGATTTCCCCCAATTTTAGCATATGAACCCTAATTCAAGAAATCATCAATTTGTGTATTTTGTTACAATTAAGTACTTACAAACTGTTTAGAACAAGCATAAGACCATTTCCCACCACAAAAATCAAACACAAACACAATCTAATGGTTTTCCCCAAATCGTATAAACCCTAGGACACATAATCGAAAAAATTGGGAAATCTACAAGTTGGATTGAAAAATGATTAAAAACCTTGTCTTATATTTGACCAAAGATTACAAGAACACTTACGGTTTGAAAAAGAAAACGTGTATGATTTATGTGAATAGATATTAAATGGGTGTAGATCTTGAAAAAGAAAATGTATATGATGTATGAGGAGATATTATTTATTTTAATAATAATAATAATAATAATAATAAAAAACATACGAAATGGTAAAAAAAAAAAATAATAATAATAATATAGAAAAAGAAATAATGAAATGAGGGTATTGTAGTAATTTCCAATACTAAGATGAGGGTATTTAAGTCATATAAGTGGGTCCAACAAGCTGACATGGCACCAAACGGTCATATGACGTATAATTGCAGGTTTCAACAAGTTTCGTTGGTTATATTAGTATTTTTGAGAGTTTGTTACCTAACATTAAAAAATTTTCAAAGTTCATTACCTATCTGTGTAATTTTCCCATTTAAAAAATAGAAGAGAATGGTTAGTTTGGTAATTTCATAGACTTAACACTCTCTTACCTCCACTTTCATCCCATAATGAGCAAGAAGTAGTGGCCCAAAAATAATCAAATGAGCCCCACTTCATTTCCCTTTCATTGCTTTCTTTCTTCAAAAAATCTCTAGAACACGTAAATTTTTTTATTTCTTTTCCTTCCATCCACTTTCTTTCCAAAACAAAACTCTAGAACAGAGTGGTATATTACCAAATGCTTTTATACAAACAAAAAATGTACTCCCTCCGTCCCAAAATTATAGTCCCCTGTTGACTTTTTCGGTCTTTTTTCCTCAACTTTGACTATAAATATTTTTTTTTGTGTTATACAATTTTTGATAAAAATTATACCAAATGAAAATACATTTAAAACTCAATTTGTTCATATATTTTGTATCAAGTATTACGTAATATAAACAAAAATACTTAAGGTCAAAGTTGAAAGGTAAAAACCGAAAAAGTCAATAGGGGACTATAATTTTAGGACGGAAGTAGTAGCTAATAGCATGCAACTTACAATTTTCGGTTTGTAGCTAACATCTTTTAGTTTACAACTAGTACCGCCAAAACATACCCAATATATCCTTATGCATTTCACATGCTAGGCATAGCTGGTGTATTGGGTGGCTCCCTATATAGTGCAATGCATGGTTCTTTGGTAACCTCTAGTTTGATAAGGGAAACCACATAAAATGAATATGCTAATGAAGGTTATGAATTCGGTCAAAAAGAAGAAACTTATAATATCGTAGCCGCTCACGGTTATTTTGGCCGATTGATCTTTCAATATGCTAGTTTCAACAACTCTCGTTCTTTACATTTCTTCCTAGATGTGTAGCCTGTAGTAGGTATCTGGTTCACTGCTTTAGGTATAACACTATGCTTTCAACCTAAATGGTTTCAATTTCAAGCAATCAATAGTTGATAGTTAAGGTCGTGTACTTAACACTTGCGCTGATATCATTAGCCGTGCTAACCTTGGTATGGAAGTTATGCATGAATATAATGCTCATAATTTAGCTGCTATCGAAGCTCCATCTACAAATGGACAAGACTTTGATTTGATTGTATAGGTGTTTTTGAACTAGATAAAGAGCGACAACTTTCTTCTTGTTTTATGAGAAGGCGCTATTGCGCTTTTTTTTTTTTTTTTTTTTTTTTTTTTTTAAGTAATGTTTGACTTACACAGTTTCTTTGAAAATAATGACCTTTTATAGTTTGGTTCTATTCGCGTGTTTTCTCTTTGTATTCATATTCATTTCTATTATAGGTTTGCATATTCTATTCCAAATTTTTTATGAAGTTTTATTACCAATTCAATTTCAAACCAAAATATATAATTTGAGAATTAATCAAGTCATGCTGTCCTGCATTGAAGTTGATAGTTTTGTTTATTTTAGATGTGAAGTCTACTAGCTTATATATTTAAAACAGCTTTGAATACTTCGTATGCATATAGTTGTGATAAAATAGTTATAACTCATCAAACTACTTAGTCTCTTTGTTAAAAAAAGACTATGACACGTGACAGAAAATTGAAAGTTTGATAAAAACACATAGCTCTCATCACCATATTCCCAGCAGCTCTTCGGTGTCGTATCTAGTTAGTGAGATTGTTTGAACGGCTGTTGTAGTATTATTGTCTTGTGGACTGTGACCCTCGTCCGATGTGTTTGTTGTTCGTGTTTGATCTCAAACCAGTGAGAACTTGAGTATCCGTCAAGTTTAACGAGATAAATGCGTGACAGGCAACTGAAAATAAGGATGAAGGAGCATCATGATGGCAAGTCCATCTATAGTCAATGTCGACCAGCTTATTAAACTTGACTAGTACTACTGGCATTGTTGCATTGTAAACGGTTATTGTTGAAGTAGCAAGAGACTGGTTACTTGTTAAATTCATTTCGGTCATCTCATATTCTATGTACGTTTGTGATGGACTATGAGAGTATGAGATATCAAAAGGGCCTTAATAAATGAACAAAAACACATGCATTTTCAAAGATATGACAGTATAGAGATGTGCAGCCAGAAATGGCTTGATTGGTTATGTGGTAAACTCAAGAGGCCAAACGGTAAACTTTGAAAACGTGGCCAAACATTATATGGGTCAAACGGATCAAAAGTCACCCAAAATCTGTGTAAATGCTCAAAAGATACTAAATCGTTTTATTAGAATTCTGTTTCAGTAGTACAAATCTTCTAATCATATTCTAAGACTTTAACCATTCATAAAACTAACCGGAAAAACAATGTTAGTGTGCCAATCAACCGAATCATTTTTTACCCATATTACAATAATACCCATTTTTGAACTACTGCTGCGTACATAACTAGCCAGATTGCATGCCATAAACAGGAAGAAGATCATGAATCAGCTGTAAACTGTTATTCTTGCTAAAAATCAACAGACACATAAGCCTAATCTAATTCCTAAAAATGGAAAGATGAAAAAGATTTTGTTAATTTTAACATGTTCACTCATTGCATGAGACATCATAGAAAGGTTGTATGCTTATAACTTGCAAGTATACTGTCAAAATGAAGGAGTCTGCACATTTGGGTCCTTGGAACTGTTCTAATCAGAACTGGGTCGGGTTTCAGAATCCGACACTTGAACCTCTTCAATCATTTTCACAACTTCATCCATAGTAGGCCGCATATCTTGAGCCGGAACAACACACGCCATACCTATCTGCAACATTTGCACCATCTCCTCTTCGATGTTATGAAATTTCATAAGCTCGATATCAAAGACCTCAGCAGTCCATTCTTCCCTTACTACCGATTGGACCCACTTCGGGAGATCAACCATGTCTTCTCTTCCTGGTGATTGGAGCGGTTGTTTACCAGTGAGCATCTCAAGAAGAAGAACACCAAAGCTGTAGACATCGGATTTATGAGTGTGTTTTCTGATTTCAAGAACTTCTGGAGCTCGGTAACCGACAGTGTACCGAGATGTGGATGGTGGGAAATTTACAAGAAGGGCTAAGCCACTATCGGAGATGCAGCCTTCTCCATCTTCGTTAATAAGGATATTTGATGATTTAATGTTTCCATGAACGAATGTAGGGCCACCAGAAGCGTGGATATGGGCAATGCCTCGTGCAGCTCCAAGGGCAATAGTTACTCTAGTTTCCCAGTCTATCGGAGTTCTAGACTCACCTCTGTTTCCTGCAATGATATTGAAGTTGATAAGCAGATTGATAATGATTTAGCAACGAAGTATACTGATCAAGATGGTGTACAATACTACATTCAGTCATACAACTACTGTACATGTCATCTATTGGATATTAGATGATAACTGAGTTGGACAACCATAGAATTTTAATAACTTGATCTTATACCTACATTTTTCAATATATCCGTTAACTAAAACTTTAGCCCTTATTATGATACATTTCACAAGTCACAAGATATGTGACCTGTTGCATCACACTGCAAATTTGCAAGATACATAGCATATCGGTCTAATTTATCTTTCACAAGAGAAGAAGGTTAGCCATATTGTGAGATTAAATATAACCATATTTCATGCAGATAGGCCCGGCCATCAATCAGGTATATGTTGTTGCTTCAGAAATCATAATCATAAAACTATGTAAGTATTTAAGGTACATATTGTGAAGTCTACTCGGATGGGCCAACTTGAACTCATGTGCTTATAAATGAACCGCTTCGGGTTATGTTTAATTTTAACAGTCGAATGGCTAGAAATGTAGCTAAAAAGCAAATGGATTGAGTGGGTCAAACTTCAAAGACTCAAAGGTCCGCCAAAGTGTATTTTTAATAACCTCCTAAGTTTCTTTATTAAATTTTTGCAAGTATTGCTGTAGTAATATAGTTATTGTTAACACACAAATTATTTATATATCGGAAAAAAGGTGTTTTAGGTCAATCAATCCGGCCTACACCAAATTTTACCCATTAAGACACTTGCTACAACCGCCTACAACTATATCCCTCATATGCCAAAGGATATAAGCACTTCAAATCAAATACGAACACATGGTCTCATTTCAAGTAGATGAAAACCAAGCAAGGAATAAATTCAGAAACAAGGTAAATAGTGGTCTTAATTATGGTAACAGGTACATTGTAATGTTACCATATCCAAGCCGGAGATTATTGGTAATTTGTGTTAATATGCACTTTTATCTTGCTATGATGTAATAAGAACACATGAAGAAAGGGGATAGGAGAGAAAACATTATAATGCATACCATGCAAGAGTGTCAACAGGCTTCCGGTTGAGATATAATCATAGACGATTAGCTTCTCATCCTTAGAGTAATAATAAGCACGAAGAGGTACAACATTTGGATGCGGGTCAATTCTCCCGATGGTCTCCATTTGTTGTTCAAATTCTCTTTGCCCTACAGCTACCTCTTTCAACCTTTTCACAACGACAATTACTGACTCATCCAAAGCTGCCTTATATGCTGTCCCATAACTACCCTTTCCAAGCACCTCTGCAGAAGACCGCAATAAGTCCTCAAGGTCGAAGTTATAAGAACAACCTCCAAAGAAAACCATCTTGTTATCTTCTATCCCTTGTACTTCACCACCAAATTCTTCAGTAGGCTTCTCACCCGTTTCGCCAAGAGAAGACTTCCCTTTTCGCACACGAGCTTCATCTCTATTCCTTCTCTTTTTTTTCAAACAACAACAAAGTAATAAAACAACTAAAAGTATAATCGCAACACCACCTCCAACTGCTATGGCGATAATAGCCCATAACGGAAGCTTCTTTGAGCTTTTCTGTTGAGGAGCACCATGTGGTGGAGGGGTGGCAGCAGCAGGAGGAAGAGGGGGAGGAGGTGAAAGAGGGGGGAGTATCGGTGAGCATGGCCTTAAAGGTAGTCCACACAAGAAAGAATTCCCTAAAAACGATGAATTTGGGAAACTTTTGAGGGAAGATGGAATAGAACCAGTAAGAAAATTGTAGCTTATGTTAAGATTTCTGAGCCTCGAAAATGTTATATTCGGAATAGGACCAGACAGTGAGTTGTTTTGAAGCTTTAAACTAGTTAGTCGGGTCAAATTCTGGATGCTTGACGGGATTCTTCCAGTGAATGAATTGAATGAGAGATCCATTACAGTCATTTGAGGAGGAAAGGAGGTGGGGATTTTACCAGAAAAGTTATTGTGATGAAGGAACAGGCGATTCAGGGAAGGATGAGAGAGAATATCAGATGGCAAACTTCCCGTGAGGCGATTCAATCGGAGGCTGAGAATCTCGAGTGATTCCAGTCTTCCAAGAGTGTTGGGCGGAATGGGACCCGTAAGTCCAACAGAAGGAAGTCGAACACCATACACACGAGTGCCGTTAGAATCACACACGATGCCTAGCCAGGAAGTGCAAATATCAGTATCATTGGTCCAGTTGAGCTTTGGACCATGGGGTACAGCATCAGCAAACGCAAGAAGAGCTAGTTTATTGGAATATAAGTTGGAAAACACTGGAGACACCAAAGAAAGTATGATAAGGATGGAATGAAGCACTAGAGGATAGCAGAGTTTCATTAGTATAAATTCACATGTAAAAACTTTATATCGATGCTTCCTGGTTCTGCAACAAAATACATTTAGTAAGTATACACATGGAACTGTATATGTAAACTCAATTAAAAGATAACTAGAACAAGACAAAATAAAACATGTTTTATGCTATGACTATAGTAACCATGAGTCTACGAGAATTACTAAGCCCAAAGAAAATGATCAATTGGTGGCTTTTGATCGAATTCCAGTGAACTTTTAAAATATACTCAAAGTGATTCTTGACTAATGACAAGTATACAAATTAATCAATTAACATGTAATTTACTCAATAATCATGTTAATCATATAACACTACTTCACAAGTTTGCTAAGATCGATTACTCAGATAGTTACCCTGGAACATATTATCTCGGCATCATCTTAGCTACATTTTTTTCTGATTCCACACAAATAAACAAGTTTTAAAACTACTGCTTAACTACCACATTATTACAAATTACACAATAGCTCATAACATCCTAAATATTCATCACAATTCAGGTTAACTCCTTAACTACCACAGGAAAACTCAAAACATACAAAATATGAACCTAGCATCAACTATACTCATACAAAATCACAAAAATTAGCCGCTTAGGCTATAGAATATAGCAACGTACTTTTCCTTGTGTTCTAATATCATACGTGCACTTGTTTTCATTCCACTATGCTACAAACTTTCCAATTTTGTTTCGATACCATACATTTTGTTTAGACACGTCAGTAATAAGTATGATATTGGAACAGAATTTGAAATACTCGGTTATCACGTTAATACCTGAATACCTAAATCACATTTCATACAGTTACAAACTTCTTCACAAACAAGTACAAAGTTTTTAATAGTAATATAATTACCTTAAAAAAAAAAAAAAAAAAAAAAAAAAAAAAACTTCTTCACAAACAAAATTAAACACACATTTCACCTAAAAAAAACCCGAGTCAAAAATTAAAATCAACATTTCGCTAAATAACATCTAAATCACAATAGTTATTCAAAATTACATTACGATACCTTCAGATACTACGACAATATTTTTCCGTGTATCATCTTCGTCTTCATGACGTCATCATCAACATTTGTGCTAAATTTGTGTAACTGAATCTAAATTTATAAAATTTGAGTGAAATTTTTTATAAAATTGTGAGTGAAATGAAAACACACAGTGTTTGGTGTTTGTGTGTGAGAGAGAAAATGCGTGGAAGAACTCCTCCTAGTCTCATGAGTAGTTCCATTTTGAGCGGGCTTTTTAACTATAATTACGGACAGGCCTTTGAAAAAGTCACTGACTATGTAATATACACTTTTTAATGCGTATGGTACAAGTGTCTGAAGCTACTTTGTTTTGGGTATGAATAGTTTTGGTCCGTAAAGAGATATGTGGGACTTATTTGAATTATTATTATTATTTTTAAACAGTATTTCAATTCTTTTTGATGATAACAAAATCAGATCATTTGAAACATTATGTTAAACTAGAACGGTACCCGTGTAATGCGTCGCCAGGTACCTGTGAATATATTTTGCATTATTCGGTTATTTGGTTAAACATTTAGTTGTCTTTATATTTTATAAATAGAGATGGTTAAGCTAAATAATTTTAGTTTGAACAATCAACATGCTTTCTAACTAACTTCCTAAACCTTTTTCATAACTACTTAATTTTGAAATCCTTTCATAATAAGTAAGTAAAAGTCTGAATTTTAAGCCTTTCTAATTATGGATTAGTCTCAAATGTATTACGGAGTAATAGTAATATAGATGATGCGAAGAATAATTGCATATATACTCGATTAAACTTGTATAATTGCGTATTTTTTAAAATACAAGTTTTTGATGCATAATGTATAACTAGAAAGGTGCCCGCGCTATGCGGGGGCGGATTGTTGGGGTGAAGATGAGGGAGGTGGGGTGGTGGAAAGTGGTTGTTGGGATGGTTATAAATTGTTGGGGTGGTTGTTGAGGTGGTTATAAATTGTTGGGCTGGTTGTTGAGGTGGTTATAAATTATTGAGGTGATTATCAGGGGTGGTTGTTTCCATAATTAGTAAGTAAAAGTCTGAATTTTTAAGCCTTTCTAATTATAGATGTCCTAAATACATTATATAGTAGTATAAATAATATCTAAGCATGTTTTGAGAAAGTATATAAATATGCAAGTTTTAATAGGTATCTATGTAATTGTCCCTAACAGAATGATTCGATCATTGTAATTACAGGTTTAACTAAAAGAGTTGATGCGGTTTGAGCGATGGTTGATTAAGGGAAAATGAAATAGGGCAAAATGTGATTGTATGTCGTCATTGAATGAAGAAAAATTAGAGGTGACTATGTAATGAAATTGATGGTTAGAGACGTAATAAAATGAACCACTAAATAAACCATAATGAACCACTAAATAAACCATTACTATTACAAAACTCAAAATAAATACTAATATTTTTTCATTTAGTCATAATGATTTATACTATTACAATTTCGATTCATGCATACCAAACATTACGATAGAACATTGCAGTGACTTAGTGCATTACGACTTCGATTCCTACGCAAAAATAATGGAATGGTCCATACAAATACGATAGTCTCAAATTAGAACAACTTTAACATCATGTTCACACTTTTTCATCAAGAAATAGAATGAAAAGAAACTAAAGTTTGTGTGCTCACAACTCGCAAGTAATTTTTAGAAAAATACGGATAAATGAAGGAAAAATCTATGTTATTTTCTCTATGATACTTCTTCCTAGTGAGCGAAAAATTAAGAAGAAAATGAAACTTAATCTTCATGCTTTTTATTGATATGATGACCATATTATGTAATACGAAACAGTTAGATATAGTTCAACTTTAATGTGTGAGCTCAAATTCGGATTACATAATAGCAAACAGTTTTTATGTTCAAATTTAGTCGAGCTCAAAGTCGAATAAATGAACGTCGGATCTGTTTTGCAATATAGATATCAGAAGTTTGAGAACTTGTCTTGTCTCCTTTACTCCTTATCTTCAATCCATTGAGGTGGTGAGCACGTAAAAGTAGGCTTGCTTTGAACTCAATCATCATGTCACGACTTGTTGTACAAAAGTTAGACGTTCCTTATTTGGGTTCCTATTCTCGTATCAATTGAATCTTAATGTTTGAGACCTGCGCACTAAGAAAGCAAACAACACCGTTAGGCTTATCATGGGATTGTCTCCCACGATTATCCTCCGGCGTGAGAGTAAGTAATCGGTTTTAGGATTATAGTGAAGAGTTAGGGTTATTAGATGATACCTCAATGAGAGCCGTGATATTCTTAATATACACACGAAATCCTTGTTGGTTTCGTGTTCCTTACTCTTCAGCGTATCTCGCCTTATCCGGTCTATTGATCTTTATCCCATAAATAAGAGATCATTATCAAGACCATAAATAATATATTTGAGTTTGGGCTTTCGTGAGCCCAGATCGTTATTATGATAGACCACTCGTGATGGGCTTGGGTATTAGTAGTGTCCATTGGTCGGGCTCATGACCAGGGTGCGGACTATACGTCATCATGTCCCCCCAGTCTAGTATTCGCAAGGTGCAACCGCGTATGCTAGACTAACAATTGTAGCGTCAAACTATCCAGAATGCGTGGCGAGGAAGCTTCAAGTATTTCCCGCCAAAAAGAAATATACGGTGTATCTAGTCCAAATTAGTCTCAAGTATCCCTCAAAAATTGTGAGGAGGTGGGTGAAAAAGTGTTGTACCTGTTGATCTCCCAGTCACACGATTAGAGTTAGTGGGATCCACATGTCAAGCATCCAAGACTATGGGTAACCATATATAAAGGGTATCTCCCTTTTCACTGTGATTATCACAGTAAAACTCCATTTCCGCCATTGTTAAATTCTTCAAACTCCAATCAAGAAATCAACTTTATACTAAGGTAATAGCGCGTGCGCATCTAAAACCATCAATTTTATGAATAGTTCTCAAATTGTCCGATTTTACCTCCGATATGACCGAGGATGAACTTCATGAGTTCACCTCGGATTACTATATCCCTCTCGCGTTGCACTCGGTTGTACCGGTGGCGACTGCATCTATGGCTGATTTCCCTGAGGGAAAAATAGGGGTATACACGCGCTTTTTCGAATTTGCGAATCAGCGCGTGCCCATTTCACTATTCTTGTGCGATGTACTCAATTATTATCGCCTTCATATATCTCAGCTGCACTGTATAGGCGCGGCTAAAATAACCAATTTTGAAGTAAACTGTCGTTTGCTGACAATTAACCCGACCATCAATCTCTTCTGCGCGTTTTATCACACAACGTGGTCAAACGGGCGGGTATCCTTTTCCAAGCGCGCAAGGCGCCTTCAATGCTATACGGAAAAGCTAGACGCTCTTAGGAATTGGAGGGAAAGGTTTTTCTGGGTTGATGACATGGTGGTCTCGTGGACCTTTGAGTTCTATACCCAGGGGACGTTACCAAAGGATGAACGCCCAAACCCCGGGACATACAGCGTAGATGATGCGGAGACCATAAATGCCAACCGCATCCCCATCAACTCCTACCTAGAAGAGTTTCTCGTGCATATGGGGATCAGCCACAACTACTTCCAAGGCGCTGACGAGGTGCCAACTTTTCTGGATGAGGATAACCGGGGTGGGTGCATGTCCTTCCTTTCCTTCGCATCTATAGTGTAAGCGCTCTCTTGTATTGTAACTTTGTGTAACCTTGTTTGTTTGTCGTTTATTGTTCGTTGCGTATAAATGGATCATTTCAGCGTGGTGAAGCTAGCGAAGCCCACACATGTAACCATGGGGGTGCGCCCTTTGAGAGATGGTGAGACACCAATTTTGGAGGCCACAACAGGGCGCACCATGGAGTATGTACAGGAGGAACCGGTAAACGTTTCCCCACCACTATTGGAGGCGACCCCAGTGCGCAGTGTTCCATCTCAGAGAGTGTCATCCCCAGAGCTCTCATGCACAGATTCTTCAGAGGGTATGGGGATCCTGAAGGCTGATAGTGAGCAGGAGGAGGCGAGCCAGGGGTGAAGCGCAAGAAGGCTTCTGGTGATGATGGCGCGGGCACATTTAAGAGAAGACGCCATATTATTACTTTGGATGAGTCGTCAGATGAGGATGCGTCGCCATCCATTACTGCGCAGGATACAACTGAAACTCCTTCCCCCAAGTAAGTAGTGAAACCTATGCCTCGTTTATTTTTTATTTTATATCTTCTGTTGATAGAATAACCTTGAATCCTTGTCATTTGCCTGCAGTGATAAAGCTGCAGGGGGTGATGCTGCGCATACTGGGAAGTCGCCATCTGAGGCGAATGTCCTTCAAATGGATGAGCCTTCAAAGGCATATGAGGATGTGCCTACAGAGCAGCTGATAAAGGAGCTTAGCTTGGCTGCTGCGCACCAGGCCACATTGGTTGCTCAGCTCAAGGCTAAGCATGTTGGTGAAGGGAGCAGCAGTGCACAGAAAGATGAAGAGATTACGCTACTGAAGGCGCAGCTGGCTAGTGCTCATGCTGCAGTATAGTCAACAAATGCGTACGCCAAGAAGCTTGCTGATGAGAGAATGTCACTACTTGCCCAAGTCATCCAAGAGCGTTCTGCCTTTGATCAGTACAAGTCCACTTGCCTATGGGGGTTGAAGTACATGGAGCAGAACAAGAGCAAGCACTTCTCTCAATTGGATGAGTTTCGCAAGATTGTGGAGGATGCACTTCTCTCCATAGCTGTGCGCAGGTAGCATTTGATTCCTTTGAATCCCATCGTATTTTTCAAACTTGCAGCATTTGATTCCTTTGAAATTATTGTCTATAATACAATGGGAATGGTGTTTTACTCGCAGGTGGCTAATCAGCCATGGTCTTCGTCTGGCTGCTATGAGCACTTTAGAGTCCCAAGAAGTTATAGAAGCATTTGGGAATGTTGTTCAATGCGCCTTGGCACGTGGCAAGGCGGAAGATGTAGAGGAGCTGCACGAGAGCCAAATGTTGACGGTGCCCATCGCGGAAGTGCCAGGTTACAATGGTGATGCCTACGCTGAGCTTGTCGCTGCTATGGAGAAAATGAAGCTGTTAGAGCTTCCTCATATTGCTCAACTGGAGCGCGACCAACACTACCCCATAGGTGTTATCATGGAGGGGTTGACCTTGGCGAGGCATACAGCAGAGGACGTAGAGGCACAACTTGATTACTTCCTGAAGCCTGATGTGTCGCAGCTGCAGGTTCCTGTTTTTGCACGTCCGCGTGACATTCTCAACCCTTTTACCCTTGAGAAGGAGATCCCTTTGAAGGAATCCCTAGAAGCCCATGCCATGAGACTTGCTATGAAGAAGGGTGTGAAGGGGAAAGCCACCCTTTGTGGTCTAGGTGTAGCGCATATCCCGAGGTCTGATGGAGTACCTGTCAGTGTGGCGACGGTGTCACCCAGGGACATTGATCTGCTGAAGAAGCTTGAGGAAGCTAGGAGTAATGTGCACCGTGTGGCAGCTCAAAGCTTGAGCATTCCCATAGTATATAGGTTGTTTTTGTTTTGTAATAGATTAACAATTTTGTTGCACATGTGCAGGTTAAATCTATGTTTTGTATAAACTCGTAGTTTATAATAAAATTGATGTTGAAATTGCGATTTGTACGCATATTTATATTATAATGTTTGCACTTAGTTGTTTGTCTTTGCGTAAAAGACGTCCAAGAATCAAACTGTTTTGTAAATATACTTAAAGGAGATTACAGGATCTATAATCACTTATAACATACTTGTGTATGAAGTCCATAACTTCATGTATATGCGAATAAAATTCACAAGTGTATGGGTTAAGATGCAGCGTACTGCAAATACCATATGAAGGAGTCAAGAGTCTTGGCTCCTAATTTGTTAAACGCGCACAGTGTGCATTGTTGCGTATCCGTCGTGGGATGCACATTGAACTTACTCCAACATCTTGAGAGTAAGGTATTTAACAAGGATGCGTGATCCAACGTTGATGGGTTTGCAACCCTCTTACTCAACGAGTTATTTAGTATGTTAACTTATCCTTTTACCATCGTGGGTTTTAATAAATGCATGCACGCCATGTAGGCAAAAAGATAAATTAACAATATTGAGACATAAATAAAATGTAAACAATAAAGTGAAATGTGTCGCGGAGTTAGCTAGAAACCGCGATATTTAATTAATTCTTGCAACTTTTTGGAAAAAGAAAAAACATTTGGCTAAACAAAACAAAACGTAAATATATAGACATTTATTGAGCACTTACTAAAGTGCAGAGGTGTCTGTGCACGGGCCGTAGCCTTTTCTAAAGATAACATCTCTTGAGATTGCAAATATTCCATGTGCGTTGTAGCTCACGACCATCCATATCACGCATCTTGTATTCGCCTTTTCCTAGTGCTTCTGTGACCTCATAGGGTCCTTCCCACTTTGGTCCAAGTTTTCCTGTATCTTCTGCGTGGCTTGCATCATTAACGCGATATACAAATTCGCCTAGTCTGAATGAGGTGCCTCGAACTTTGGCATCGTAGTATCCCTTCATTTTTTACTTAGTTCTTGCCTCACATATAGCTGCATGTTCGCGCCTTTCTTCCAATAGATCTAAGTCTATACATCGCTCGTCGTCATTGGTTGTGACATTGACTTCCGCCTTACGAATAGTTGGCATCCCAATTTCAGCTGGTATGACACGAAGTATTGTGTAATATTTAGTTGCGCGCACCAGTCTTTGAACGGGTTATCGCAGAATTGTTTTCCGTTGTCTGAAATGATTTCCCCAGGCAATCCAAAGCGGCATACAATGTTCTCCCAAACAAATTGACTCCTCCCAAACCAACCAGTCAGCCGTGTGCAGCTGTTAGGCCCACCTGGGAGAAAGTGCAAGTTAATATTGACCGTGGAAATATAGGGAAATCCCCGGGTCGTTAAATCCCAACGAGATTGAAATTGTATTTGTAAACGGATAGGAGAGTGAGTGGTACTGAGGACAGTAACAAAGATGATTTGGGAATTGATTATACTACTGATTTCTTGATATTTGGAAAATATGAAATTATAACAGAAACACAGATATAAGCACAAAATCAGATAATCAAATAACAGACAGAGAAAAGTGGTATTTAACAAGTTACAAACTACAGGGGTTAAAAGTGGAACTTTTGAAAACTTAATATTAAAGAAAATAGAAAATGAAATTTAAACTATGAAAATGATTATTATAATATTTAATTACTATTTAATTAATAAAACTAATTAAAATCTAATTTAAAACTTAATTTAAATTTAACTAAAAATTACAACTATTACAAATAAACCTAAAAACTTATAACAATAATTTCTAAACCTAAATAAGAACTTGAAGAAAGTATAAAAAATGAAAATAAATATTTTTGTCTTTTTATAAGTATTTTATTAATTAATAACTATTTAACTTAATTAAACTATTTTAACTATTTTAAATTACTATTAATACTAAATTACCTTAGAAAATTATGATAAAATTTATAAAACTATTTAAACACTACAGAAATACTACAAAATTATAAAAACTTGCTAAAAATTATATTTAAGCTAATTGACTAATTAATTACTTATTAATTAATTTTAAGCTAATTTAATTAATTTAAATAAGAAAATTATAAAATGAACAGTGGAAATTATGAAACTATTTTTTAAAAGTCTTAACTATTTTATAAAACTTAGGAAAAATATAAAATTCTACTTTAGTTAATTAAAATTAAATAAATCTATTTAATTACTAATATTACCTATTTAATTATTTAAACTAGTTTTAAATCTAATTCATAGTAAACTGCTTAGGAAAATTCTAATAAAATTATTTTAACTACTTTAAGGTACTAAGTAATTTATAAAATTATAAAATTGGACAAGTGCTTATTAATAAGCTAAGATGAAAATTAATTAGATAATTTCTATTAAATAGAAGCTATCACTTTTTTTATGTTTGCTTTTTCTGGTTTTTCTTTTATAAAACTACTTAAATACTTAAATAATGAAACTTTAATAAAGACAACTACTTTAGAACCTTGAAATAAGCACCGAGAGTGCTTATAAGCTTATACAATTGACTATGGTTGACTAAATTAAGAAATAAGCTAAGCTGAGGTTATGTGGGGTCCACTATGGTGAAATCTGGTTTACCTAAGTTACTTGAACTATTTTAAACTAAACTTGGTGAGATAAGCTCCTAGAATAAGCTGAGAAGCTCAAATAAGCACTTGCTTATTTGAGTTCTGACTCAGAAAATGGGACAGAGTTTGGGGACAAGTTTAGGTGGGGTCCACTGATCTATAGGTCAAACTAATGGTCAAGGTTTGAACCTGGGTAGGAGGGGGGTTGTAAGAAGCTAACTAGAAGGTGTGGGGCCCACTGAGTTGGCCACAAATCACCACCAAAGTGGTGGTGATGGCTGTGTATCTGGTGTGCAGGGTAAGGCTTTGCCCTGCAGTCCACTTTTAATGAGTGTGGGGTCCACAAAAGTAAAAGAGGGTTCAAACTAAACCTAGGGGTTCAAATATGGGTTGATAAGCTACAAATTAAACTAATAAGCTACCTTTATGGTTCACTAATAAGCTCTAGGTTAGCCCTTGAAATGGTGATCATACACTGAGTAATCAGTGTGGCTTGTTTTACAAAGGTCACAAATTTGATCCTAAAAGCTATCCTACAATAAGCTAAAAGCTAAACTAAGCCTAGATGTGATAAGCTGGTGTATTAAGCTACAATTAAGCTAAATCCTAGGATGTGGGGTCCACTGATAAGCATACAAGAGGTCTTGGTGTTTTACCTAAAACCTGTGCACAGGGCAATGGTTTGCCCTGCAAGTGATTTTCAGCTTTTGCACAAGCTTAAGAAAAAATCTTAAAAATCAAATAAGCTTAGATTTCTATAGTTTAGGTGGTAGATAATAAGCACAAGAAATTTCAAGCTTTCAATTAGCTTCCTAAATTCTAGAAAAATCACCCAAGTTTTGAGAAAATCTGAGAGATACAAATTGACTTTTTAATCTAAACTACTTAGTTTGACTATTGTGAATTTCTAAAGCTTCTAATAAGCTGAGACTGTTGTAATAAGCTATGTTAGACCTAAAATAAGCTAAAACTTAAAGGTATGAGCTAATGTGAGGGTTTGTGGGTCACAAATCCTTGACAGTTAACTGTCAAGGGACTTGTAAGTGGATTTTGACTTATGGCTTAAAATGGACTTGTTTTCTGGGTTACTCTTACTTGTTTTAGCATAAGTAAAACTATTTAGACCATAATCAACAACTGAAAACCTTATTTAAACCTTGAACTCAGTTAATCCAAACACTCCCTATAAAACTGAAAATGGTGATTTCCAAAGATTTATACTAATTTAATCCATGAAACTGATTTCAAACTTCATAATATCATATAATAAGATTAAATGAACACAAATCAACAGTGATACAAGCATGAAACTTAGAAATGGTATTAATACTACTTGACTGTGAGATTTAAGAAAACAAATAACAATTCCTTAACTAAACAACCTATCAATCTTAAACCATAAAAACACATTAATTAAACATAAGAAATACAGAAAATGGCAATGATAATCAAGATTAATAAAGATGCAACACAAGATAGTTATGAGATTTTTTATAGAAACTTACAATATTGCTTTCCTGCTCAAACCATGAACCAAGAACTCCTATTTCCTCCCCTGAGGATCTAAACCAATATTCCAAGCTGCTTCCTTTCCAAATTACCTCTGAGACCCAGAAATCAAGAACAAATGCCACAGTTGACTTTCTTTGACCAATTTGTAATTTGTGAGATTTTTTTTATTAAACTGATTAGTAGGTTACTAAAAGCTGTATTGAGCTTATGGGAGCTTATATGAGCTTATTCAATCCATATAATCAAACAGTAACAAGTACAAAGCTTATTGAGATTTTTAATATGAAATTGAAAATTGCACAACCTTAAGTAACAATACAAACTTGATTTTTTATTAAATAAAAGGATTACTAGTACACTGAGAATGCTTAACTGAAACTTGAAAGCTTAGATTACACTTGAACTTTTAAAACAAATTAAACGACATACACTTTTTAAATTAAAAACTAGATAGGCTTCTCTTCTGCTTTCCTTGGTCTTTATAGGCTTCAATTAGGTTTAGGAACATCTTCTGAGTTTTTCCCACTTCATCTGAGCCATCCATTTCTCTGAATTGATCAAGACCGTTTAAAATGAAAAATGGCGCCAAAGTCCTCCACGTTAACTTGGGGGCAAAGGTTTGCAATTAAAGATTGTTGGGAGTTTGTGGGTGTGTCAGAAGACAATTGGGGAAGTTTGGAGACCAAGTTGGGTTGATATGATGAAAACAGAGGACACAATGGAGTTTGGAGTGAAAATTTGGTGTGGATAGCATTTAATGAGGAATGGGTTGCTGTGAGGTGGAAAGGTGAGGTTAGGGGAGTAGGGGGTGAGCTGGGTAGGTGAGGTGGAGGTGGAAAACCACCCTGGTTTCAGGTAATCAGGGGTGAGGGTGGAGGGTGAACAGTGTTTGGTTGTTTGGCGGTTTTGGGTGGTCAAACGGGGTTTGACCCGTTTTAAATAACCAAAAGGGGTGGTGGACTGGGCTTAGGAATGGGCTAGGGGTGTGTGTGGGCTGGTAGTTTAGGTGGGTTGGGTTTTGTTTTGGTTTATATAAATAAAAGGATTCGGATTGGTGTAGTATTAAATCAAGGACCAAAAATGTAAACTTGGCAAAGTTGAGGGGCTGAACATGTGATTTTCCCAAAGTATTTTCAAGGACTTAACTTGCCAAATATGATAAACCAAGGACTAATTTATTTATTTTTCCATTTAAAAACATCCAGGGACCTTTTCTGTAATTTTTCAAACTCCAGGGACCATTATTGTAAATTTGGATTTTTAAGGGACTGTGATTGTAATTTCTCAAAAGTTTATCAAAATTGTTCCATTTTGTCATTCATGCATAGTACAAGGGTATTATTTGTAAATTTTTCAGTTTTGAATACCCAGGGACCATTTTTGCCAATTTTGTAACTTGAGGGGTAAAAGTTGCCAGTTTGTGTGAACTTTCATCCAGGGATCATTTGTGAATATTTTTGGTTTCCCAAGGACTTAAGTTGACTTTTCATTTATTTTAAACCTTCAGGGACTAGTTTTGACAATATTTGAAACTTGAGGGACTGAAACTGCCAATTATGCAAACTTTGTACGTTTTTCATTTGTTTTTGCATATTTTGTATTTGAAACATATAAAACACACTTCTAAGATATTTTAAGTATTATGATGCATTTTTGAGTGTTTTTGTATGTTTTGGCAGTTCAGATTGGTACAAAATGATGAGTATTTAGACACTCATCAATCCCCCACACTAAACTATTGCTAGTCCCTAGCAATCTATTTGAGAAAAAAATAATGGATTTTTACTCTTTACCAAAAGCCATCACTTCTGGAGTAGCCAGGTGTAAGAACTGTGGCACACCTGATAACCGTGTGATTTTTAGCAAACCACCAGCTGTCAACGGATTTGATTTGTCTTTACCAGAAGCCGTTTGCTTCTGGACTAGCCAACTCTTGATGGAATAGTCAACATCTTGGTGAGCTGATTACCAATTATGGTTTTTCCACGGCCTTTACCACAAGCCATAATCTTGCGGGCTAGCCAACTCATTTGTTTTTGGGGAGCTGAGGAACCATACAATTTTTGGCAAATTGCCAGCCATAAACGGATTTGAGATGTCTTTACCAAGAGCCGTTTGCTCCTGGACTAGCCAATCCTGTTGTGGGTTAGACATGGAGGATTGATACCATTATTCGCATTTCTAAGTGTGAAAAAACTGATAATTTTGATCAAATGGGGGTTCTTGATGGAACATGTGTTTTGCATTCGTGAGAACGCTCCCCCACACTTATAACTGAATATTGCCCTCAATATTCACATTACTTGGTGTCCCACCAAGACTTTAGAACGTAAGGAGGCAATACTATTAACCTTTTTATTTTACTCTATTTACATACAAACTCACTTTTTTCTTTTTATTTGTCTTATACCATTTTTTTTTTTTTTTTTTGAAAAAATATTTTACATATGTACAACATGTGGTTCGTCTCCCCCACACTAGGGTGTTAGAAAAGAGAAAGAAATCAGAAATATGAGTGAAAACCCATATTGCTACGCTTTTGATTACCGAGTCAATAGCTTGACTCGACCTCGAATTGATTTGTCCATGAGGTAGCTTGTTTTTGATTCCCGAGTCACTAGCTTGACTCGACCCCGAATTAAAATTGTCCTTGGGGAAACTTGTTTTTGTTAACCGAGTCGCTAGCTTGACTCGACCCCGAATTTATTGGTCCATGGGGTAAGTTTGGAGATCCGGGACAACCATTGGTTGTATGTCCCCTCCAAAATATTGTTTTAACCGATGACCATTTACTTTAAAATTGGGACCGTCGGGTTGTAATAACTCAACAGTTCCATATGGGTATACTTTTGTTATAGTAAATGGTCAAGACGAACGGGTTTTTAGTTTACCCGAGAAAATTTTTAACCTTGAATTGAAAAGAAGAACTCTGTCACCAACGTTGAAAACGCGGTTCTTTATTTTAGAGTCATGTATCTTCTTAGTCTTTTCTTTATAGATTAAAGAATTTTCATAAGCTTGATCACGTAATTCATTTAGTTCGTTTAGTTGAATTTTACGGTGATCTCCCGCTGTCTGAAGGTCGAAATTTGCATGTTTTAAGGCCCAATAGGCCTTATGTTCTAATTCGATCGGAAGATGACATGCTTTCCCGTATACTAGCTTATATGGAGTACACCCGATGGGTGTTTTGTAAGCAGTGCGGAAAGCCCATAATGCATCGTCCAGCTTATCCGACCAAGAGGCACGGTTTTCACCAACCATCCTCTCGAGAATTCTCTTAATACCCCGATTTGAGACCTCCACCTGCCCACTTGTTTGGGGGTGGTATGCTGTAGAAAGACGGTGAGTTACACCATATTTCAGCATTACTCTTGCAAATTGTTCATTGCAAAAGTGAGTACCACGATCACTGATAATGGCACGAGGAGTCCCGAATCTGGCAAAGAGAGACTTTAAAAATTTAACAACTACTCGGGCATCATTGGTGGGTAAGGCTTTTGCCTCAACCCATTTTGACAGATAGTCGACAGCGACGAGTATATACTTATTCCCTCGTGAAGACGGGAATGGCCCCATAAAATCAATGCCCCACATATCAAATATTTCACAGACTTGGATGGCGTTTTGTGGCATCTCATTCTTTTTGGAAATATTCCCGTGACGCTGGCAAGCCTCGCAGTTTTTGATAAGTTCATGGGCGTCTTTATAGATCGTGGGCCAAAAGAATCCTGAATCAAACACCTTTTTGGCGGTGTAGTTTGGGTTATGATGTCCCCCCGTGGGTCCATCATGACAAGCTTTAAGAATTTCCATGGCTTCTTGGCCATGGACACACCGTCGGATGACTTGATCCGCACATATTTTGAACAAGTAGGGGTCGTCCCAGAAGTAATGTTTTACATCTTTAAAGAATTTTCTTTTCTGTTGGGACGACATCCCTTTCACAACGAAATTTCCCGCACGGTAATTTGCAAAGTCGGCAAACCATGGGGTGGTGGCATCATCCCGGTTAGCGATGAGATTTAGAGTCTCCAGAGGAAAAGTTTCATTAATTTCTTTTCTCTCGAGAATATCCTGATGAGGATTTTCTAACCGGGACAAGTGATCAGCTGCAAGGTTCTCTGCTCCTTTTTTATCTCTTATAAGAATATCGAATTACTGGAGGAGCAGGACCCACCGGAGCAGTCTTGGCTTTGCATCCTGTTTAGTGAACAGGTATTTCAGAGCCGAATGATCCGTATACACCACGCTTTTGTTTAAGATTAAGTAAGACCGAAATTTTTCGAAGGCATATACCACAGCTAATAATTCTTTTTCTGTGGTGGTATAGTGTGTTTGAGCTTCGTTCATGGTCTTACTTACGTAGTGTATTGGCTGAAAATGTTTGGTTTTGCGTTGCCCCAGAACTGCACCAATAACATAATCGCTAGCATCGCACATAAGTTCAAAGGGTATGTCCCAGTCGAGGGCAACAAGGATTGGTGCCTCAGTAAGCCTTTTCTTTAAAATAGAAAAAGCTTCGATGCACTCAGGGGAAAAGACAAAAGGAGCATCCTTTTCAAGAAGATGAGTCATAGGCCGGGATATTTTTGAGAAATCCTGTATGAATCTCCGATAGAACCCAGCATGTCCGAGAAAACTCCTTATTCCTTTAACAGTGGTGGGATGAGGCAGTTTAGCAATAACATCAATTTTGGCCTTATCGACCTCAATCCCACTTTTTGAAATTTTATGGCCGAGGACAATGCCCTCTTTAACCATAAAATGGCTCTTCTCCCAGTTTAGACAAAGATTAGTGTTTTCACAACGTTGAAGCATTTTTTCTAAGTGGGAGAGGCACGATTCGAAAGAATTCCCGATGACTGAGAAGTCATCCATAAATACCTCCATGGTTTTTCCGATCATGTCATGGAAAATAGCTATCATGCACCTCTGGAAAGTGCCCGGAGCATTGCATAACCCAAAAGGCATGCGACGATAGGCAAATGTCCCGTAAGGGCATGTGAAGGTAGTTTTATCTTGATCCTGTGGATCAATGGGAATTTGGAAGTAACCCGAGAAGCCGTCAAGGAAACAATAGTACTCGTTTCCTGCTAGTCTTTCGAGCATTTGGTCCATAAAGGGCAGAGGAAAATGGTCTTTGCGGGTGGCTTCGTTAAGCTTTCTGTAATCAATACATACTCGCCACCCTGTAACCAAAAGAGTTGGTATTAACTCGTTGTCCTCATTTGTGATAACCGTGATGCCACCCTTCTTTGGAACACAATGTATTGGGCTTACCCAAGGACTATCAGATATAGGGTAAATCAATCCCGCATCAAGAAGTTTGATAACTTCTGCTTTTATAACTTCGTGGATTTTCGGATTTACCCTTCGTTGATGCTGCACGGTAGGTTTAAAGTCCTCTTCCATTAGGATTTTGTGTGTACAAAAATCCGGGTTAATACCCTTTATGTCTGAGAGCTTCCAAGCAATTGCTTGCTTGTGGGACTTTAAAACCTTAAGCAGCGCAGTTTTCTCCTCATCCTTTAAGTCTTTTGCAATAATGACCGGTAACTTATCGTTACCTTCCAAGAATGCATATTCTAGATGAGGAGGCAGGTCCTTAAGTTCAACCTCGGGAAAGTCATCATTTTTCTCAACATATTTGACTTCCACCTTATGAAGTTGTGGAGGTAGAACAGGAATGGGAGAAGGATCTTTATTCAATAACTCCTCAAGGAGAAGTATATCCCCCTCCGGGTCAATCTCTTGGTAATCAATTCCTTCGGGAACTGAATCACTTTTGAGAAAGGCCTCTAATTCCTCAAGGACGAAATCACTTCCCCCAAACGGAGTGAGGGAAGGAGAAGAATTAGCAATTACGGGACCAGAAGAAATAGTGGGATTGCCACTCTGAAAATTATCAGCGAATCCAAGGAATTCCTGAGCATACTCCTCGGATTCAATGTCAATGACATCAATTCGGTTGACCGATTCAGCATCATAATTCGAGGAGTATCTCGAGGTTTGATCAAGGTTGAACGTAATCGCTTCATTGCCAACTCGTAACGTGATTTCCTCATCGAAAACATCGATTAATGCACGTCCCGTTCTTAAGAATCCCCTCCCAAGAATGAGAGGAACTCTTGGATCTGCATCGAAATCAACAACGACAAAGTCTGCCGGAAAATGGAACTTTCCCACTCTCACAAATACGTCCTCGGCAATACCGAGGGGACGTGAAATTGAACGGTCTGCAAGCTCGAGAGTCATGCATGTGGGACTAAGTGCCTGAAGAGCGAGCTTTTTCCAAACTGAGTGAGGCATTAAGTTGATGCTTGCACCAAGATCGGCCAAGGCAAAGCATTCAACCATACCCGGGAAAGTACATGGTATTAGAAATCTCCCGGGGTCTCCTAGCTTCTCGGGAAGCTGTTTCAACAAAACTGCAGAGCAGTTCTCATTGAGTGGAGTTCATGCCATCTCAAACAGTTTTTCTTTATTGCTCAACAGATTTTTGATTGTCGATGCGAATTTGGGCATTAAAAGAAGAGCATCCGCGAAACTAATATCGAAGTGTAGTTCTTGGAAAATCTGAAAGAATTTTTCCATCTGATGATTAGCTTTTTCACGAAGCTTTTGGTCTTGCAATCGTGAGGGATATGGAATTGTTGTTTTTGGGTTGGCTTTTGGATTTTCAACAGGACCTTCGGTAGTTTCAAACCTGACTCTTTTAAAGGGAGTTGGGACCGGGATAACTGGAGGAGGGATGTCATTAGTACATCCATTATTATTAGGAAGTACCGTATCCGTAGTATCCTCAGTTTCACATTCCTCTACAGGGATAGGAGATGAGGTAGAGGGAGCTGTAGGTCCTTGGTAAGAAACTCCACTTCTTGTGGTGATCGCCTTTACATCGCCCCTCGGATTAGCGATCGTGTTGCTAGGTAAAGTTGTACCTGAGCCCGAGGGTCGATCATTTAAAGACTTCTGGAAATTAGACATTTGACTAACCAGCATTATGTTCAGTTCTTCTTGGGATTTCATAAACTGTTTTAATAACTCATCATGTGATGGTCCAGTTGGAACAATGGCTTGATTTTGGTTTTGAAAATTTTGAGCCCGATTGTTCTGGAAATTCCCATGTTGCTGATTGTTGTTACCTTGGAAGTGGTTTTGTTGTTGAAAATTACCCTTTGGGTAATTGTTCTGACCTTGATTACGGTTATAGTTCCCTTGGTTCTGATTTTGGTTAAACTGATTTTGACTAGAGATGAAATTCCCTTGATTGTTATGACCTTGGTTCATTCGATTCTGGTTCTGATTCTGGTTAAAATTTTGGTTCCTGTTTTGAGGCTGATTAAACCCTGGTGGTCCAATATAGTTATTAGATCGATAGCTCAAAAGGTTTCGATCCCCTTGCGGTTGGTAAGAATTACCTCCCGTGTTATAGGAACCTTGAGCTGCAGACACGTTTTCACGAGAAAAGCCACCGGAAGCTGGGCAATCTGTGTACGTATGTGGACCACCGCAAGTTTCACAACTTGGGTTAAAAGTTTTGACCTGATTAGGATTATTCTGATGGATACGCAAAACTGCTGTAGACAAATCATCCAGCTTTTTAGCTAGGATGGATATTTCATTGCTTGCCGGAGTGACAGACTTAAATGAGTCATTCCTCTCAGCAGAGGAGTCCCAAAAATTATGATGGGCAGTCATGTTTTCGATTAAGTCATATCACTCTTCAGGGGTTCTTTTCATAAAGGTACCCCCAACAGCAGCATTGATGGTGTCACGATGACGGAGTGTCAAACCATTATAAAAGGTGTCAATAATGGTGACAAAAAGCATGTTATGATTGGGACACTTATCAATGGCAAGTTTGTAGCGTTCCCATGCCTCAAATAAGGACTCTTCGGGAAGTTGTCTGAAGTTGCTGATGTCATTCCTCAGCTTTGTGACCATAGATGGTGGAAAGTATTTGGCCAGAAATTTAGTGATCATCTCATCAAAAGTGTGGATCAAATTCTTTGGAAGTCGATCGAACCATGAAGTTGCATGATGAGTGAGAGAATAGGGGAACAAGTATAAACGCAGGCTGTCTTCGGCGACGCCATGTTGTTTCATGCTTTGGGTGACAGTTAAAAATTTGTCGAGATGCCTGTTGGCATCGTCACCCGGCAATCCGTGGAACTAGCACGTATTCTGGATCTGTTGTATCATGTGGTGTTTTAATCCAAAATCCATGGCTCCAATAGTGAGTGGTGCAATTGGTCCACCCCTTCCGTGCATGGTAGGTTGACACAGTTCCTCCATAGTTCGGGTGTCAGGAACTGGCTCATCCTTGGGAGGGAATGGGGGCTCGTAGTATCCCTTCATTTTTTTACTTAGTTCTTGCCTCACATATAGCTGCATGTTCGCGCCTTTCTTCCAATAGATCTAAGTCTATACATCGCTCGTCGTCATTGGTTGTGACATTGACTTCCGCCTTACGAATAGTTGGCATCCCAATTTCAGCTGGTATGACGCGAAGTATTATGTAATATTTAGTTGCGCGCACCAGTCTTTGAACGGGTTATCGCAGAATTGTTTTCCGTTGTCTGAAATGATTTCCCCAGGCAATCCAAAGCGGCATACAATGTTCTCCCAAACAAATTGACTCCTCCCAAACCAACCAGTCAGCCGTGTGCAGCTGTTAGGCCCACCTGGGAGAAAGTGCAAGTTAATATTGACCGTGGAAATATAGGGAAATCCCCGGGTCGTTAAATCCCAACGAGATTGAAATTGTATTTGTAAACGGATAGGAGAGTGAGTGGTACTGAGGACAGTAACAAAGATGATTTGAGAATTGATTATACTACTGATTGCTTGATATTTGGAAAATATGAAATTATAACAGAAACACAGATATAAGCACAAAATCAGATAATCAAATAACAGACAGAGAAAAGTGGTATTTAACAAGTTACAAACTACAGGGGTTAAAAGTGGAACTTTTGAAAACTTAATATTAAAGAAAATAGAAAATGAAATTTAAACTATGAAAATGATTATTATAATATTTAATTACTATTTAATTAATAAAACTAATTAAAATCTAATTTAAAACTTAATTTAAATTTAACTAAAAATTACAACTATTACAAATAAACCTAAAAACTTATAACAATAATTTCTAAACCTAAATAAGAACTTGAAGAAAGTATAAAAAATGAAAATAAATATTTTTGTCTTTTTATAAGTATTTTATTAATTAATAACTATTTAACTTAATTAAACTATTTTAACTATTTTAAATTACTATTAATACTAAATTACCTTAGAAAATTATGATAAAATTTATAAAACTATTTAAACACTACAGAAATACTACAAAATTATAAAAACTTGCTAAAAATTATATTTAAGCTAATTGACTAATTAATTACTTATTAATTAATTTTAAGCTAATTTAATTAATTTAAATAAGAAAATTATAAAATGAACAGTGGAAATTATGAAACTATTTTTTAAAAGTCTTAACTATTTTATAAAACTTAGGAAAAATATAAAATTCTACTTTAGTTAATTAAAATTAAATAAATCTATTTAATTACTAATATTACCTATTTAATTATTTAAACTAGTTTTAAATCTAATTAATAGTAATCTGCTTAGGAAAATTCTAATAAAATTATTTTAACTACTTTAAGGTACTAAGTAATTTATAAAATTATAAAATTGGACAAGTGCTTATTAATAAGCTAAGATGAAAATTAATTAGATAATTTCTATTAAATAGAAGCTATCACTTTTTTTATGTTTGCTTTTTCTGGTTTTTCTTTTATAAAACTACTTAAATACTTAAATAATGAAACTTTAATAAAGACAACTACTTTAGAACCTTGAAATAAGCACCGAGAGTGCTTATAAGCTTATACAGTTGACTATGGTTGACTAAATTAAGAAATAAGCTAAGCTGAGGTTATGTGGGGTCCACTATGGTGAAATCTGGTTTACCTAAGTTACTTGAACTATTTTAAACTAAACTTGGTGAGATAAGCTCCTAGAATAAGCTGAGAAGCTCAAATAAGCACTTGCTTATTTGAGTTCTGACTCAGAAAATGGGACAGAGTTTGGGGACAAGTTTAGGTGGGGTCCACTGATCTATAGGTCAAACTAATGGTCAAGGTTTGAACCTGGGTAGGAGGGGGGTTGTAAGAAGCTAACTAGAAGGTGTGGGGCCCACTGAGTTGGCCACAAATCACCACCAAAGTGGTGGTGATGGCTGTGTATCTGGTGTGCAGGGTAAGGCTTTGCCCTGCAGTCCACTTTTAATGAGTGTGGGGTCCACAAAAGTAAAAGAGGGTTCAAACTAAACCTAGGGGTTCAAATATGGGTTGATAAGCTACAAATTAAACTAATAAGCTACCTTTATGGTTCACTAATAAGCTCTAGGTTAGCCCTTGAAATGGTGATCATACACTGAGTAATCAGTGTGGCTTGTTTTACAAAGGTCACAAATTTGATCCTAAAAGCTATCCTACAATAAGCTAAAAGCTAAACTAAGCCTAGATGTGATAAGCTGGTGTATTAAGCTACAATTAAGCTAAATCCTAGGATGTGGGGTCCACTGATAAGCATACAAGAGGTCTTGGTGTTTTACCTAAAACCTGTGCATAGGGCAATGGTTTGCCCTGCAAGTGATTTTTAGCTTTTGCACAAGCTTAAGAAAAAATCTTAAAAATCAAATAAGCTTAGATTTCTATAGTTTAGGTGGTAGATAATAAGCACAAGAAATTTCAAGCTTTCAATTAGCTTCCTAAATTCTAGAAAAATCACCCAAGTTTTGAGAAAATCTGAGAGATACAAATTGACTTTTTAATCTAAACTACTTAGTTTGACTATTGTGAATTTCTAAAGCTTCTAATAAGCTGAGACTATTGTAATAAGCTATGTTAGACCTAAAATAAGCTAAAACTTAAAGGTATGAGCTAATGTGAGGGTTTGTGGGTCACAAATCCTTGACAGTTAACTGTCAAGGGACTTGTAAGTGGATTTTGACTTATGGCTTAAAATGGACTTGTTTTCTGGGTTACTCTTACTTGTTTTAGCATAAGTAAAACTATTTAGACCATAATCAACAACTGAAAACCTTATTTAAACCTTGAACTCAGTTAATCCAAACACTCCCTATAAAACTGAAAATGGTGATTTCCAAAGATTTATACTAATTTAATCCATGAAACTGATTTCAAACTTCATAATATCATATAATAAGATTAAATGAACACAAATCAACAGTGATACAAGCATGAAACTTAGAAATGGTATTAATACTACTTGACTGTGAGATTTAAGAAAACAAATAACAATTCCTTAACTAAACAACCTATCAATCTTAAACCATAAAAACACATTAATTAAACATAAGAAATACAAAAAATGGCAATGATAATCAAGATTAATAAAGATGCAACACAAGATAGTTATGAGATTTTTTATAGAAACTTACAATATTGCTTTCCTACTCAAACCATGAACCAAGAACTCCTATTTCCTCCCCTGAGGATCTAAACCAATATTCCAAGCTGCTTCCTTTCCAAATTACCTCTGAGACCCAGAAATCAAGAACAAATGCCACAGTTGACTTTCTTTGACCAATTTGTAATTTGTGAGATTTTTTTTATTAAACTGATTAGTAGGTTACTAAAAGCTGTATTGAGCTTATGGGAGCTTATATGAGCTTATTCAATCCATATAATCAAACAGTAACAAGTACAAAGCTTATTGAGATTTTTAATATGAAATTGAAAATTGCACAACCTTAAGTAACAATACAAACTTGATTTTTTATTAAATAAAAGGATTACTAGTACACTGAGAATGCTTAACTGAAACTTGAAAGCTTAGATTACACTTGAACTTTTAAAACAAATTAAACGACATACACTTTTTAAATTAAAAACTAGATAGGCTTCTCTTCTGCTTTCCTTGGTCTTTATAGGCTTCAATTAGGTTTAGGAACATCTTCTGAGCTTTTCCCACTTCATCTGAGCCATCCTTTTCTCTGAATTGATCAAGACCGTTTAAAATGAAAAATGGCGCCAAAGTCCTCCACGTTAACTTGGGGGCAAAGGTTTGCAATTAAAGATTGTTGGGAGTTTGCGGGTGTGTCAGAAGACAATTGGGGAAGTTTGGAGACCAAGTTGGGTTGATATGATGAAAACAGAGGACACAATGGAGTTTGGAGTGAAAATTTGGTGTGGATAGCATTTAATGAGGAGTGGGTTGCTGTGAGGTGGAAAGGTGAGGTTAGGGGAGTAGGGGGTGAGCTGGGTAGGTGAGGTGGAGGTGGAAAACCACCCTGGTTTCAGGTAATCAGGGGTGAGGGTGGAGGGTGAACAGTGTTTGGCTGTTTGGCGGTTTTGGGTGGTCAAACGGGGTTTGACCCGTTTTAAATAACCAAAAGGGGTGGTGGACTGGGCTTAGGAATGGGCTAGGGGTGTGTGTGGGCTGGTAGTTTAGGTGGGTTGGGTTTTGTTTTGGTTTATATAAATAAAAGGGTCCGGATTGGTGTAGTATTAAATCAAGGACCAAAAATGTAAACTTGGCAAAGTTGAGGGGCTGAACATGTGATTTTCCCAAAGTATTTTCAAGGACTTAACTTGCCAAATATGATAAACCAAGGACTAATTTATTTATTTTTCCATTTAAAAACATCCAGGGACCTTTTCTGTAATTTTTCAAACTCCAGGGACCATTATTGTAAATTTGGATTTTTAAGGGACTGTGATTGTAATTTCTCAAAAGTTTATCAAAATTGTTCCATTTTGTCATTCATGCATAGTACAAGGGTATTATTTGTAAATTTTTCAGTTTTGAATACCCAGGGACCATTTTTGCCAATTTTGTAACTTGAGGGGTAAAAGTTGCTAGTTTGTGTAAACTTTCATCCAGGGATCATTTGTGAATATTTTTGGTTTCCCAAGGACTTAAGTTGACTTTTCATTTATTTTAAACCTTCAGGGACTAGTTTTGACAATATTTGAAACTTGAGGGACTGAAACTGCCAATTATGCAAACTTTGTACGTTTTTCATTTGTTTTTGCATATTTTGTATTTGAAACATATAAAACACACTTCTAAGATATTTTAAGTATTATGATGCATTTTTGAGTGTTTTTGTATGTTTTGGCAGTTCAGATTGGTACAAAATGATGAGTATTTAGACACTCATCACAAATCGTTTTACTTGATTGCCTGTAATTGTTGCCACTGCTTTTGCCTCGATCCACTTAGTGAAGTAATCTATAGCCACAATAAGAAATTTCAGTCCCCCCGCTACAACAGGGAAGGGGCTCGCGATATCGATGCCCCACTGATAGAATGACCATGGAGAAGTGGTAGGCGTTAGCTCTGGTTGTGGTTGGCGCGGGATGGGTCTATAAACTTGGCAATCGCTACATTTCTTTATCATATCTTGCGCATCATGATGCATAGTAGGCCAATAGTATCCTGACCGCAATGCTCGTGCTACAACGGACCGTGGCCCTGTGTGCATACTGCATGAACCGGCGTGGATCTCTCGGAGTATGTAATCTGCCTGAAGAGGTCCAACGCACCGGAGCCATGGTTGTAGAAATGAACGTCGATATAGGATACCATCTCGAAGTTCAAACCTCTGCACTGTGCGCCGTATCCGTCGAGCGTCCTTTTGCTCATGGGG
Source organism: Artemisia argyi (assembly GCA_030686995.1). Taxonomy (NCBI): domain Eukaryota; kingdom Viridiplantae; phylum Streptophyta; class Magnoliopsida; order Asterales; family Asteraceae; genus Artemisia; species Artemisia argyi. Next base: position 69,961,477 of record CM060709.1, on the reverse strand, counting down.
TAATATACCCTTGCTTAGGAATTCGATGATAGGGGTCATCCATGTAGGATTCTGATCTTCTATCACCGCGGATATCTCCATCTCCGAGATGGATTTGTTTTTCAGGGTCTCCACCAATACTTGTTTTGACAGGTGCGTAAAGCTTGTAGATGCGATCTTGCTTAGTGCATCCGCTTTCCTGTTTTCTCCTCTAGGGACTTGTTTAATGGTGAACCTGTCAAAACCCTGGATTAGGGACTTGGTTTTGTCGAGGTATTGGACCATGTAATCCTCTTTAGCCACATATTCACCCAACACATGATTGGCTACTAATCGGGAATCGACATTTGCTTCTAGGTTGCGTACACCCATTCGAGTTGCAATGCGTAATCCAGCAATTAAGGCTTCATATTCTGCCTCCTTGCTCATGGTTGTGAATTCAAAACGCAATGCGTAAGTGAATTCCATTCCTTCTGGGCTGGTGAGGATAAGGCTTGCGCCTGACCCGTCCACGCACGAAGATCCGTCCGTGAATAGGACCCATGTTTCCAGTAGTTCTACCTCGCTTCTTGAAGGTGGAGCATCAGTATCTGGTTTCTCAATGATGAAGTCTTCTAGTATCTGCCCCTTAACCGTAATGCGTGGTCTATAAAAGATGCGTCGGGTTTGGAGATAACTTGCTTGATAGGTTGGTCCGTGATTACTACTATTGGGTGTGCTTGAAAGTAACTGCACAGTCTCTTAGCTGCGAATACTAACGCCAGGACCAACTTTTTCATTGTGGTATAGTTAATCTCTGTCTTCTTGAGTGCTTTGCTTACAAAATATACCAGTGTTTGTACGGAGTTCCTATATGTCAATAGCACCGCGTTGACTGCTCCATGAGTTGCAGACATGTACATAATCAACTCTTCCCCTGGTCGGGGTGCGACTAGTGTGGGAAGGGCTGCTATATGTTGCTTAAGCTGTTGAAAAGCTTCTTTGTACACTTCGTGAGTGTTTTAAAGAGAGGAAGTGACTTATCCGCTTATTTGGACAGGAATCTGTTCAACCCGGCTAGTTTCCCATTCAAGGACTGGACTTCTTTCAACGTGCATGGTGAAGGGAGTTTGATGACAGCCTTTGTTTTTTCTGGGCATGGCTTAATGCCATCAGGCTCTATCAAGTATCCGAGGAACATGCCTTCTGTAGCATCAAAAGTGCATTTTTAGGATTTAACTTCATGTTGATCTTTCCCAGCGTCCTAAATGTTTCTTCAATGTCGCGTACCAACTCATCTTCGGTATTGCTCTTTATGACAAGGTCGTCAACATAGACTTCCAGGTTGCGGCCTACTTGCTTTTCAAATGCATTATCTACTAATCGCTGGTAAGTGGCGCCTGCATTTTTTAAGCCAAAAGGCATTTTTGTGTAACAATAGACACCCTAGCTTGTGTGGAAGGCTGTTTTTCCTCGTCTTCTTTAGCCATTTGGATTTGATGGTACCCTTTGTATGCGTCTAGGAAGCATTTAAAGGGGTATCCACACAAAGATTCTATCTTCCAGTCTATCTCTGGTAGCGGGTAGCAGTCTTCTGGAAATGCTTTGTTGAGATCAGTGAAATCCACGCACATCCTCCAGCTACCATCACTCTTTTTCACCATCATTGGATTGGAGAGCCAGTCATGGTAATAGACCTCTCGCATGATGCCTACGTCCACAAGCTTGTGTACTTTCTCTAGAATGGCTTTTGCGCGCTCTGGAGCCTGGCCGCGCTTTTTCTGCCTTATTGGGGAGTATCCTTGTCGGATTTTCAACTTATGTTCAGTAATCGATCGTGGCACGCCAGTCATGTGCTTAGGTTCCCAAGCAAATATATCTAGATTCCTTTGCAAGAGTGCGCACGCAGCCGCTCCTTCTACTGGGAATTTGAGCATCCCATATGCTGTGGACGGTACCCGCGCGCATGGCTGATATTCCTGGTCTTCCGATAATGCCATTGTATGACGAAGGAGATCTGATCACCATAAAATTCATCCAGGCTGCCGTGGAGTGTTGCTTATCACCAACGACCACAAGTAATCGTATTTGCCCCATGGGCCATATCTTTTCTCCTGTAAAGCCAATCAACGACGTCGTGGCCGGAATTAACTGACTTCGTATCTCAGGTCGCAACCTTTTGAAACAGTGTTCATACATGATGTCTGCGGATGCCCCTCCATCAACATACATGCGATAGATATCGTGACCCCCCGTATGTATCTCTATGGTGAGTGGCTTCGCTACTGCGTTGTCCGCAGCCCGAATGAGGAAAGGAATTTCGCTCCCATAAGAAAACTTTTGGCTGACCTTTTGCCTAGTCTTTCGCTGCCATGATTGTATCATGTAGATAGTGTCAGCCTTGTCTTTAGGTGTTTCTTTCTTGCTCCCGCTCTTCTGTTTGTCTTTTCCATCTTTGATGTTCTTCACTAAATGATCCAATTTGCCTTCTTTTACTAATTTATCAATTAGTTGGCGCAATTGGACACACTCATTGGTGGTGTGGCCCTTTTGTCCATGATATTCACAGTATCCGTTGCCTACGCGCCGATCCTCTGGGGTGCGCATTGGTGGGGGTTTCGGAAAGTTCGCACCTTCCGTCACAAATATCTCCCTTGGAGTCTTCGTTAGTGGGGTGTATTTGTCATTACTGCGGTAGCTTTTGTTACGGTTGCTACTCTGGTCGTTGGATTGTCTCATAGGCTGTTCTTGTGACCTATGATTTGAGTAGCCTTTCTTGCTATCCGCAGCGGCTGCTTCCCCTTGGATAAAGGACCTCGCGCGCTTCATAAGTTTATCAAAGGTTTGGGGGACCTTATCATTTAACCTTCTGGTAAGTTTTGGGTTATTGATTCCGTTCATAAACCCTGAGATCTTTAGTATTTCGGGGCATGCCTTGACGTGTATGCATTCGTCCTTATAGCGTTCCACATAAGCATTTGTGGATTCCCCTTGGCGTTGTTTTACCCTAGCAAGTTCGACAGGGTTCTTAGCGCACTTCTTCCTTTAAGTAAAGTTCAAGCGAAACGCCTTTCGCAACTCTTCAAACCCATCTATGCTTCTTCGTGGCAGTTTACTAAACCAGGTTCGCGCATTCCCCACCAATGTAGAATTAAACATGTGGCACCACACGGGTTGTGGCCAATTTTCGATGGTGGCGGCTGATTCAAAAATTTTTAGATAGTCATCAGGATCACCTGTCCCATCATAAGTTTTAACATTAGCGGGCATGCGCCTTCTTTTATCTTCTGAAAAATCGCTGATGCGCCGAGTAAATGCGTCAATCTTTTGGCGGCGCCAGGGACGGGACATATCATCGTCCTCCTCCTCGCAATGTCTTCTTTTGGACTTCCAGTGTCCTGTTTCTTTGTCCTCGTTGTCCGAGGAGTCACTTGAGGATGAGCTTACCCTTTTGTGGTGCTCGCGCTGACTTTCCTCGAAATCCGAGCTTGAAGCGCTTTCGCTTGGGGAGCGCTGTCGCCAAAGTCTATCATGAACTCTTCGATTGCTAAACCTTAGAGGGCTTTCGCTTGGTGAGCGCTATCACCCAAGTCTGTCATGAACCCTGCAACTACCAAGCCTAGCGTGGACATTGGTACGCCTTCCATCGTCTTCGTGCTCCTCAAGGTATTGCAAGTCAGCTGCTTCATCATCCACAACTTTCTTTCCGACCCTAGTGAACACTGGGAGTCGGCGACTATCCTTCTCGCGCCTCTCCTTTCGGTGACGCGGTGGGGATGCTTCATACTCAGGGCCGAAGTTGAGTCGGGCTTGCAGGCTCTGACTTGACCTCCTTTTTGCTTCCTCTTGCATAAGGGAAGCCAAAGTTTCGTAGTTTTGAGACACAAAATCACTTGGTGCTAGTTCAGGCGCGACTCCTTCTAGCGCGAGGATGTCTGTTTCCATATTAGGACCCTTGTCTCGGTTAGGCGCACGTGGCTGCTCAGTGGGGTCTGTTTCTGGCACCGTTTGGTGGGGGGGTGGTGAAAGGAGTGCGTTGTAGATCTTCCGCGCTAGTGGTTGTCGGGGTGGCCTGGGTAGTCCCTGTGGGCAGTTCTACCGTTGGAAAGATCAGATATGAGCCTGACCCTTGGTGCCTGGGCGCACTGGTTGTTCCAGAGGCCTGTTTAGAGGTTGAATCACTTTGCTGCTTCTTCCCCTGTAGGTCACCATATGTTTTCTTCACTTGCGGAGTCCGCTGGTTTACGTTTCCGTGCTTTGTTATTCTAGTTCTTAGTGTGTGGTCCCACGGATGGCGCCACTTGTTGATACAAAAGTTGGGCGTTCCTTGTTTGGGTTCCTGTTCTCGTATCAATAGAATCTTAATGCTTGAAACCTGCACACTAAGAAAGCAAACAACACCGTTAGACTTATCGTGGGATTGTCTCCCACGATTATCCTCCGGCGTGAGAGTAAGTAATCGGTTTTAGGGTTATAGTGAAGAGTTAGGGTTATTAGATGATACTTCAATGAGAGCCGTGATATTCTTTATATACACGCGAAATCCTTGTTGGTTTCATTTTCCTTACTCTTCGGCGTATCTCGCCTTATCCGGTCTATTGATTTTTATCCCATAAATAAGAGATCATTATCAAGACCATAAATAATATATTTGAGTTTGGGCTTTCGTGAGCCCAAATCGTTATTATGATAGCTCACGCGTGATGAGTTTGGGTATTAGTAGTGTCCATTGGTCGGGCTCATGACCCGGGTGCGGACTATACGTCATCACGACTCCTATTAATTTCTTTTCAATTGCACGGATTTGGTGGTTCAATTTCTCGGTGTAAGCATGCATCTTCCAAATAATTTTTGCTAGGAAAGTTATTTAGATGATGCTTGACTTACACTTGATTCACAACAAAACCTAACGTGCTTCTCTAGCAAGAGAAACAGTACGATCGAAGTGGAGCTAGCAACAATAACCAAATGAACTCGAGCATATCCAAATCAGAATTTAACATTAAGGTATCTCTAACCAATTCAATATTTGACACATAAGTTAAATATTTTGTTTATTCTTATTTAATTTTACCATATGTAATCATCATATCAACAGGCCAACTTTCAAACATTTTTCTTCAGCTTTTACTCTTGGGGTCGCACAACAGAACTAGAGACGGAACCAATACCAAATATAATAAAGTGTATATTTTTTTTTGGGCTTATAAGTTAATTTTTTTATTTGTAAATATATTAACTAAATAACACTAAAAACACATTTTGATGGACAAGATGCATTTACGCTGCGTTCCCGAGTTTTATTTTTGAAAGAAGAGAAAAGAAGTGGAAAGAAATCAAAATAAATTCATGTTCCCGAGTTTTTTCAAAAGAGAAGAGAAAAGAGATGGAGAGAAAATTTGTTTAATTTTCTTTTCAAAATCTTCTTCCCAAAAGTGAGATGATTTGGAGAGAAAGTAAATAAGGAAACTTTTAATTAATACAAATGACTTAAATGCCCTAAATATATAACATAATTTTATATATAACAAAGGGTATAATTGTAAAATCAAAAATTTTCTTCTTATTCTTCCTTTCTCTTCTTTTTAACTCAGGAACACGAACTAAAAAATTAAATTTCATTTCTCTCCTCTTCTTTTCTGTCCATTTTTGTCACTTCTCTTCTTTTCTTCTAACTCAAACCTCGGGAACAGAGTGTTAAGATGCATATAGGAAAATCAATGTTTTCTTTTACAAAAATTAACAATCCATTAAAATAATCCACGGGAGTCCCGCAACCCCACGAAACCTCCTGGTTCCGTCCTTGAGTAGAGCATAACTCAAAGTAACTCATCCATAGATGGGTCACTCACCCTAGCCAAACACATGGCTCCACAAGTGTTGCGAAGTATGAAATTTTACTTTTCAGTTCACCAAACAGTGACGGAACCAGGGTGTGTCATAGGGTATCTCGAAACACGCACAGATTTTTGTGTTGTATTATTAGTTTTGTTTAAAAAATTCGATTTCTAATAATGCACCTTGTCTTAAAAAATTATATGTTTAATTTTGCTTGATTTTCTCAAACGCAAATTTGTTCACTCCCTTCACGAAAGAAAACAAATACATTTCCAAAGTCATATAAACTAGGCCAAATACTGAGGCCCACATTCGGCCCAATAATCCATACGAACACAGCCCATTTACACATGTTCACCACCACTTTATAACCACCATTTCATCTTCATAAACTAGGGTTTTTGTGATAAAGAGTATTGCGGCAAATCAAACCACATTTTCGCCATGGGAAGAAGTAAGCCCCTTTATTCATTCACATGATGATAAGAAATCATATCTAATGTTGTTACCCTTGGTTGTTGATTTATAGTTTATGAATTGTTTAAATATATATATATTTTTTTTCCTTTACATATTTTATCTTACTTAATAGTTGAGGTTGTGTTATGTTTTAGAATAGTAGATGTAAATGTTTTGTTATTGTTTATGTGATATATGTTTTCAAGTTATTTAGGTTACAGTATTTGGATGATTTGTAGTTTATGAATTGTTTAAATATGTTCTTTTTACATTATATTACTTAATAGTTGAGGTTGTGTTATGTTTTAGAATCGTTGATGTAAATGTTTTGTTATTGTTTATGTGATATATGTTTTAAAGTTATTTAGGTTAGAGTATTTGGATGGTTTGTAGTTTTGAACTGATTTTATGTTTATTTTATTGATTGTTATTTTCTTTTAACAAGTTACTTTTAGAATAAGTTTGTTTGTTTGTTTGTTTGTTTGTTTGTTTTTTTTTTTTTTTTTTTTTTTTTTTTTTTTTTTTTTTTTTTTTTTTTTTTTTAATTTTTAATATGAAATGTTGAATTTTAGATGGTCAACATTTTTACTGATTTTGGTATGTAATCTAATGTGTAAGAATAGTGGCTTATTAACATATATACAAATGTTGTTTCTTTGACAGTGACGTAAGCAATGTTAGCTGTAGTTTGAGTTTTGAGGTGTTTTGTATTGGTTTATTGGTCTGCGATACATGGTAATGCTTTTAGACTGTTGGCTTTTATCTTTGTTAAACTGTTTCTTTACACGGTCGAAAGAATTGAGTGTTGGTTGCTCTTATGTTTTCTTGACCAGAATTTGGAATTTATTGATTTAAATGATTTTAATATGATAGTTTGCAATTGGATGGAGGAAACATGTGTGTTAAAGATTAAATTTCTGTAGTACACTTTGAAGAGTAGTCCTTATTTTTATGTAATTATATGAAAGATTTTCAATCCTGTTTGTATAAGTTGCAGTATAACTCATATAGGTTGTTATCTTTGCATCTTACATACTTTTGTTGATCTGTTGTGCATGGTAGGTATTATAAGTTTTAATAATGTGAAACGTGAATGGATTATTATTTGCAACTCTAAGTAAGGCAGATTGTGATGGAATGTTTGTTTCTATGTTTCAGGACCTGCTAGGTGTTACAGGCAGATTAAGAACAAGCCATACCCAAAGTCCCGTTACTGCCGTGGTGTGCCCGATCCCAAGATTAGGATCTATGATGTCGGTATGAAGAAGAAAGGAGTCGATGAGTTCCCCTTTTGCGTGCATTTGGTCAGTTGGGAGAAGGAGAATGTTTCCAGTGAGGCACTTGAGGCTGCACGTATTGCCTGCAACAAGTACATGACTAAGTTTGCTGGAAAGGATGCTTTCCACTTGAGGGTCAGGGTTCATCCTTTCCATGTGCTACGTATCAACAAGATGCTTTCGTGTGCTGGAGCTGATAGGCTCCAGACGGGTATGAGAGGTGCTTTTGGTAAACCACAAGGCGTGTGTGCTCGTGTGAGCATTGGTCAAGTGCTTTTGTCGGTTAGGTGCAAGGATGGTAACAGTCAGCATGCTCAGGAGGCTCTTCGTCGTGCTAAGTTTAAGTTTCCTGGTCGTCAAAAGATCATTATCAGCAGGAAATGGTATGTGTATTTACCTACCAAATGATGCGTATTTCTTTTTGTTAATGCTTGAGGTTAAACATTGTTAATTTTATAAAGTATGCAATGATTGTTGAGATTCATGATAGTAAAATTTTGCTTCAACAGATATATTGTCTGATGCTTTATCATGTTATGAGTCGATTTCTTAATTTGTATTTTTTTGTTGTCATTGAAGGGGCTTCACCAAGTTCAGCCGTGCTGACTATATTCAGTGGAAGTCTGAGAACCGCATTATGCCTGATGGTGTTAATGCCAGGGTAATTCTTTCTCATTTTCATGAAACCTAGGATGTTGCTGTTGTGAATGACTGTTCTGTCCATGTCCAATATAGCTTATCGTAAACGCCAAGTTAATTTATTATCATTTTTAGGAAACGTAGGAAGTTTGTGAATTTGACTGTTTTGTGCATGTTTAATAGCCTATCGTTAAGTATCTAGCTAGTTTGTGAAGTTTAAATAGCCGGATATGGGAAGGTGAATTGTTTTTGATAAATGTTCACTTGCAAGCTGTGTAGAAGTAGGTAGCTTTTGGGCAAATTGTAAAATTGCCGTCTTGCTTGTTATCTAGTATCACACATCAAGCTTGTGTGGGTTTTAGTTACTGGTCATTGATTATATACTGTATAAAAGTATGACAAGAGTACGTAGTTATGCACATTAATAGAGGTGGTCAAGTGGGTGAGTCTTGGGTTGGTTGTTCCTTTTCCAAGTTTTTAGTGGATAGGTGGTACACTAAAATATTATTTTAAAATCATATCATGATCCTTGCATCACACATCCTAATTTTGTTGTTGGTAACTGCAGCTTCTTGGATGCCATGGACCTCTTGCAAACCGCCAACCTGGAAGAGCTTTCCTAGACGCTGTTGCTTAAGTGCAAGTTGAAAAAAACCGCTCAGCAAACCCATGTTAACCTTTTTTTCAGAAGAGCACAACTTTTTGTTTATTAGTATGTTGTTGAATGCACTTTATTTTTTCTTTGTTCTTGGGCTACTGAAATGTTCTGAAAGAATACCTTGTGATTTGAGTTTGATGCACTTTGTTTTGATTCATTTGCTTGTGGTTTATGAGGCTATTCTGTAGCTCATTTTCTTATTAGAGTAGTGAAAACTGAAAACTACTTGCCAGAATGCTTATATATATCCCATGCAATCAAGCTTCAAAGTCTGAGCTATTGTGTTATCAGCTGGTATAATACACTTGATCACTAATCATAGCAGTTTGGTCTTTGTCACCGCAACCTATTTTTCTGGCTTAAAATAAATGTTTAAACAGCAAGTATCTTTAACAAAAGTTCAAACTCAGAAAATTCATAAATTGCAGCTTGCAAATATGCCCATACCATGTTGAATCTATTGCATCGTTGAATCTTGATAAAACAAACACTGGAACTAAAGAGTGATTGCTGCAAATCTTTGTTGTAGTGACTTGTGTGCATTCTTCCCAAAGTCTTTTGTTCTCCTAGTTTATTTGGAATCAAATTTGACAATGGACGAGATCCATCATCTTCGTCTTCTTCCAATCTTCTACTAACAAATATTGTTTGTTCTTTTTCGTTCCTTTTCCTTGTATCACTGGTTTACCTTATTAGTTATTAGGCTTGCATTCATCTTAATCTCTAGTTTTTCCTCTCTTGATTTCTGACATTTTGCCTTAGCTTGACAACCTACTAAAAGCCTTTTGGTTATTTATGATACTGGTTTTTGTTATTGAACACACCTGATGTATGTTGTTTGAGTTTGAAGAATAATACTTTAAGGAAGCTTGTTCTTATGTAACTTCACTCTTATGTGCATATATATTAGAACCAATGTGATCTGTGATTGAACCAGAAGTGGTAAAAGTAAGGGCATGTGCTGAGTAACAAGTGATTATTAGCATTGGACACAACGATAATTCTTAATATGATATTAGGATGACTTTTTGGGTGGTAATTTTACTAACAAAGCTTTTTCCGGTGACTTGCTTTGTTGGCGAAAAGTTTTACTGAGTGGCAAGATTTTCCAGTTGCGTTTCGGGCAAGTATAATTTGTCAAAAAGTAATCTTCACACCCTCCTATAAAGACGTATTCAATCATTATATGCATCACCGGTTTGTACAGTATGCATCACGAGTCGTACGATTTGACCAAACCTTTCTAATGTGACAACATATGGAGGGTTGTATAACATAGCCCTTAAAATTCAACACAAAAATACTACGGGAGAAGTTATTCTAACTCCCTATATTTAAAAAAGGAACCCTCCCTACTAGGGAGCTTTTTCTTATTTTTATTTTATTTTATTTTTTTATATATTTTTTTTGTGTGATGTTATTTGTATTCGTCTAATGCGTTTTTATTTAATTAAACAATAACAACAATAACACATTAAACATTAACATATTAAACAACAACAACAACAACAACAACTATTATTATTCAATAAATCAACAACATTAACACATTATTTAAAAACAACGGCACCTAATGCATACGAAGATTATTTATTTCATCTAAAAGATCATGGAGCATTGCACCTGACCGACATACGTGATCCTCAGGATTCCTTGCCAGTTCCAGTGATGCCTCAAGCGTTTTTATTCTTGTCATCAACATCTTGTTTTGAGACAATAACATTTTGTTTCTTGTTTCAAGCTGGTCAATTTTATTATCTTTAGCAAAGCAGTTTGAGCACTGCGTTGAAGAAAAGGTTTGACTAAAGTACTTTTTTTGAAAAGCAGTCTTCCACATAGGCTATGTTTGGCACTCAAGATTGTTGAAAGATTGTGCTTATTTTTTCAAATAATAAGCTGCTTAAAAAATAATCTTTGTTTGACAGACATAACTTATAAGAGATTCTAAAAAAAATAATCTTTTATAATCTCTTAAAACCAAAGGTTACTTCATGTAGCTTATAAAAATAATCTCTTTTTATAATCTCCAGCACCAGCACCATCTCCAGCACCAACAACAGTTACTTTCGCCAAACATACCCAAAGTATCCACACCCATAATAATCTTTTCCTGCCTGTTACATGTTAAGAAAATAATAATAAATGTATTATTAACAAAATTATTTACATATTTACATAACTAAGCAAATGTATAATTATTTACCACTGAAAAAGGACATGCATAACGGTTGCCCATAATTAGCTTCTGTACAGGATGTCATTTCTATAATTAATCATCTCCGACAGCGATACATGAAATGATATTTTCGTTCCACCTAGCCAAAAAATTTGCTTAATAATTTACAACATAAATCAGTAATGTTACCGATCTCTGAATTTGGTTAATTTTTTTTACCACATACTTATGTAAAAGCCACTATTTGTGTCTAACTCTTGCAATAACCAAGCTCGAACTTCACGCCACCTATCTTGGTGTTGACCAATACCGTGGGCAACGCATCGAAACCCACAATTTCCATCACCTTGCAAATTTTATATACTTATTATGTATCGACGGAAACCTTCTTTAACATATTTTTCTTGACAAACGACGACGCTTTGTTAAAAACATTCTTGAATTGTCGCATGTCATTTTCACAAGAAGAATCATCTTTAGGTTCACAAGAAGGACCATCTTCAGGTGTAGGAGTATTGATAATAGGCCACGGAACAGAGAGGGTTCTCCAAAAAATATCAATTGTATCCAGTGGAATGGCCCATACTGCATTCATTAAAAGTAACTTATATAAACCCATAATAGCCGCACTTGATCTTCTAGCTATTTGTCTTTGTTTTGTGAATGCTAGTTTTGAAACTTTTATAAACCCGTATTGAAACTACCAATTTGTAGCTATTTGCTTGTTTTTGTTTTGTGAATTAATATATATACCAACCCAAACAACCCTTGAACGTTTTTTGTGAGTTTATGGTCGATCTAAGGAGCAAAATAAGGGAGAAAATTTAGGGTTTGTAATTTGGAAGCAATAATCAAGAATGAAGGTAAAATCCTTAAACCCTATGTTTAATTAATTGGTTAATTATTGGAATTCATGTGATATTAAATATGATGGATTTAGGGTTTATAAACTTCTATAAATTAATGATGTAAAACATGTTAGAATCATTAATTGATAATATTATGGTGTTTGGTTAAGAGAATTTAGCGTAAAACATGCTAGTTATTGAGTTAGGGTTTGGACAGAAAATTAGTGCTGTAAAGATTCGAAGGTATTTAACATATGGTGATGAGTTAGATCACGAATTTTTAGTCTAAATTGAAGTTTAATGAAAGAGCTTTCCAAAAAGTCTGGCCACGATCGATTTCGAGGTCCGGAAGTTAGTCTTTTGATTAGTCAAGTTTCATATGTATTTAGACTCCCATACGAAGGATTTGCGATAAAAAGTTGTAGAAGTATTTTAATTTAATTAAAACTTTTTGGTGTGCGTTCAGATCCGAATCTGGATAGTTTGTAAGTTTGATTTTATGAAGGGTACTTGGGTGTGTTTTTAGACCATGGCCTTCTGGGATTAGCTTGTATGCTTATGAGAGACTATGGTAAGTTTTTGGTGTGAGTTATTGAGCTTTTAATGTCATTATTTCATGTGGGCGAATGTACCCTAAAATTCTGCGTTTTCTGATTTTAAAAGTGCAAGGGATTTAGTGAGCATTAGTATTTGGTGGTGATTAGTATGGAGTCTAGGAGATCCATGGTGGGTCATATGAATCTTAGACATCCATCATATGCGTATTACATGGGTTATGGCTTTTAGCTTGACCATGTGTAACGTGGACTTATTTTGTGTGGTATAGATATGTGATTTGTGTTTGTGGAAGCTGCCAAGTTTGAGGTGAGTTCATAGTCTCATATTTTTATTTGTTTTAAAATTGGGATGGGAATGATGCTTGTTTTAAATGGTTTGAGTTACTGTGATTATGTGTGATTTAAAAGAGCTTGAACTTAAAATGTTATCGTATGTATGCTATATGTGATGATTATTATGGTGTGATGATTATATGTTGTGATGAGATTATCGTGGATTTTCGGGAATTATCAGGCATGCATATCAGAGACTCAATTGGGAGGATGCTTATCCTGTTGCTCGCACATGCGACCTAATTCATGTCTATATTGGAGCGGGGGACACGTTCCGTCCTAATGGTTTCCTTATGTGTGTTGGTTGCCTTTATCTTGTGTGAATACATGTAGCTTATATGATAACTTTAATTATTCGTCCAGCTATATATTTTTATGATCACAGTGAACTGGTTGCCTTGAGAGTGTATGTGTATCTTAAACCTATGAATCTCACCAACATTATGTTGACGTTTTAAACATCATTTTCAGGTGAGCTTTCTAAGGATAAGATAGAAGGATGTGATTAGACGAGACCTTAGTTGCATTGGAAGTGGTTTATCATCTATGATTGGATTCTATGTGTTGTTTTGGATAATGTTTTGGTTATTTTGTTTTGGGGTATTGTTACGACACTTTGCACACTTAAATCTAGCCTAGAAAAATTCTAAAAACTGCTGGTGCAGGGGAAGTGACTGTTCAACTCAGTAACTTTAGGCTTAAATTTGGGCGAGCAAATGAGTTTGAAAAGTGAATTTTCTTTTTTAATCTAAAATTTAAGCTACCAGAGAGTTCAAATCCACTTTCCAATGTTATTTCCAATCAGTACTTAACTCTACACATGCAGTTGAATTCATCTCAAAAACTGGGTACAAAGTATTTTTGACTTTTTGAATTTGATGCAACTTTGACTAAACTGAAATTTTATTGAATCTATGTGACTTAAAATGTTGTTATAAGCTAAGAATAAACTTTTTTAAGCTAACTTTACTAATAATGCAACTACTTAATGAACATGCAGCCTATATATCTAACAGTGAATACACAAATTGAGTCCAAAGATGATTTTGACTTTTATTTAAGTTACCACTGAGTTTTATGATCTATATTACCTAATATGCAACCAAAGTGACAGACTACACTAACAGATAAATCTATATCAAACTTAAACACTAAACTAATTGTTGTACAAAACACTATTATTAACTACTATTGAAATAATTTTTTGAAGTAACTATGACATTTGATTGACTAAACCACAACACAAGCTACTATTATGATTAAATGGATCAAATGAAACTTAGAAACACAGATACACAATAAGCTAATCTAATGCTTATAAGCTAATCTAAGGCTTCCCAATAAACCAAGATTCACAAGCAACCTAAACAATAAGCCTAATCTACCTGAGAATGACTTTATATGATTTCATTATCATAAGCAACCTAAACAATAAGCCTAATCTAAGGGCACATCGAAAGAAACCCAGATTCACAAACTTATTCGCATAATAATAAACCCATATTCAGCAGATGGGTTTAATTGGAATTCTTAAACCCACAATAAATCTTAATTAACACAAATTCAACATAATAAACCCACAAAAAAAAATCCTAAATATAACGTATCAATGGTTTCATTGGAAAAATTGAAAGAATCAAAGAATTATTTTGATGAGTTTGTGGCAATGTGTGTTATTCATTTAACTTTTCTGAACGTGAAATCAAATAAGATAAAAATCAAATACAAGAAAATTAAATAAAATCAAAAAAGTATGTTATGTGTACCTTCCCAATAAAGATGAACGGTCATTTTAGCTGTTGGGTTGATTGAGTAATTTTAGTAGTTGGTGTGGGCCCCAGAAAATATACACGTGTCACGTTCTGAGATAGGTTACGGAGTTGAGTAGATGCGCATGACTATTTAGGGAATTTACTCAAAAAGTGACCATGGTGGGGACAAAAAAAAAAAAGATTTTGTACTAGATTAGTATTTAGCTCATAAATTAATGGTCAGGATTGACTAGGGATGAGCATTTTGAACCGAATCCCGGAACCGGAACCGTACCGGTACCGTTCCCGATATACGGTACGGTACTGGTACTACGAAAAAAGGAGGAAAAAAAATCGGGACCACTAATTCGGTACGGGACCGGTACCAAATCGGGAAATTCCCAAAAAAAAGGAGAAAAACCCGATTTCCTTGTACGGTACCGGTACCGGTATCCGAATCCCGTTCGGTACGGTACCGGTACCACTAATTATGCTCGGGAAAATTTTGGTACCACTAATTCGGTACGGGATCGGTACGGTACCGGTACCGTGCTCATCCCTAGGATTGACCCATCTGATCTCTAAAGAATCTGTGCTCTACATTGATCTCACCGAGTTAGTTCAAGATAGATAAAAAACATACACAATCGCGACAATTTTTTTTTAATCTTTCAACATGTACTTTGATATACTTTCGGCGAATTTTTTATCATGTTTGTTTTAGCGTTAATATTTGTGTCTAAAAATATCACATGTAATTTTTATTTTAAAAATCACGTGTGATTTCATAAATCGCATGTGATTTCATAAAATCACATGTGATATTAAAATAAAAAAAATCACATATGATTTTTCTATAAGTAAATTTTAACACTTACAAAAAAAATGGTCAAATATATATAGAAGTGCCTTTTTATAGAAAATGATTTCACGTGTGATTTCACAAAATCACATGTGATATTAAAATAAAAAAAATCACATATGATTTTTCTATAAGTAAATTTTAACACTTACAAAAAAAATGGTCAAATATATATATAAGTGCCTTTTTATAGAAAATTGATTTAATTCTCATCGTGGTGATATTATTGTTTTCGGGTATTGACTAATGGATTGTGAGATATTTAATATCCTTTTAGAATGATGATCTAGGTGATGCTAGTAATCTAAAATAACCCAAATCAACCTACGAATAAACAAGGGGATAATGCAAATTTGAAAGTGAGTGCAACCTCTTCTTGCAAATGAGTTGATAGCACCTGAAGATAGATCAGGTGGGTAAAATTACGAAACTGATTGGAGCACATTTCAGCCAATTCATCCATGCTCATGTAAATATTTTCAAGATGGTTAACTGAAAGTGCCTCTTGCATAGTTATCCGTGCGAGGGTAACATAAGTTACGCAATATATTCATTCTACATGCCAATGCTCGGGAATGTTCATGTTTCAGCCAGGGCACAACAATATGATAACAATGCAAATGATAATTTTCTGTTGTTAAGATAATACTACACAGAAAATGCATTTAATACAAGTAAAAGACAAAGGCGATCACAAAAAATGCAAGAAATGTGACAAAAGTTGTTTTGGAGCTCAACAAGTACGGCTCCATTTGAACACCAATAAAATCCTTATTAAACAAGAATAGAATTTGCTTATTTAATGGGAAGAGGCAATGATCATTCTGTCATGTTGAAGACGAATGACACCATTCTCAAGGCTCTCTTTAGTACCTATGCTCCAATTTCTCAGTTTCTTGGTAATGCTGAACATACCTGCAAACACAAATAGCATATTTAATATTTACGAGAACAAAATACAGCAAGGGAAGATAAGTCACGAATATGCCCGACCGGCCCATCTTGCCTCCTCTATTCAATCAAATAATAGAGTTCAACTGACACAGCAATATGTGCAGTAAGCCTGCAAATCACAAGTATACTAAACCTCCAAAAGTGATACTTTTAGACAAATTACATCTCTTTATCATGTGATATGATTCCAAAAGGTAATAAAGATATAACATATGTTGGATAACGAGTGTCTGAAGTAGATAACAAAACAACAGCTAATCTAATGTTAACACATATCAACAACAAAAAAAGAACTAAAATTTGAATAGATGCACATAGAACTATACTTCCCTATTAAGGTCCTAGTGATAACTTTTGGTTTAGGACACAGAAAAGCATATCTAACAAAAAGCATTCCTAGAATCTTTTCAAAATATTTCCTGACACTGTTGATTATCATCTTTCCCAGACTCCTACATTCTAGTATGACTCCTTAATAATCTCTCATACATTTGTAACTTTCTATGCTGCTGTACAATTGCTTTAAAAAAAATCCTATAGCAACTGCAGAAAATATCCTAATTACCAGTAACTCTGAAAACCATGTGGTAGCTGCTAGTTGAGAGTAATACATAGCCAAACCTAAACAAAACAGAATATCCTTAGAGACGGTAACACCTTGTGTTGTGGCCAAACATATACCCAAATACTAAAACTTAGGAGATATAAACACCATCAAATACAACAAACTTTAGCATTAATTATATAATAGTTTTGTAACGCAACCATAACAGACATGATGCAGTTGGTCAGAAACACGTAACCAATAAGATTCTAATTCAACGACCCACAAAACAACTTCCTCAGAACTAGCCTTGTCTACCCAAAACTTTGGTGAGATGCCAGATCTGGAGAAAAGGAACACTCTACACCATTTTGAACAAAACAAAAGGGAGCTGATGGGGAAGGGGTACGCATCTTCCTATGAACTATCGAAAAACAGATTATTATACATGCAAAACAGATAACACGATGTTTCATATATGAAAGAAAATTACCACAGGTTTGGACCAGTTCACATACACAAACTATATTAGAGTAGCTTAACATACACTTGGATTTAAGTTACTTATCCGAAGAAAGTTACTTAAATCAATATAAAAACCTATAACACAGATGTGCCATTTTTCTTGCATCATGTGAGCTAGCATTTGAAGGGAAGATACATATCTATATAAGAAACCTTCTAATGCACACAAAATTGTGCCATTTCTCATACAGCACAATATGTGACAGTTAGATGATAGCACCACCGTACCGAAACGTTTCTATGCATATGGCTTTTGATCAAGGGTTTATTTTCCGCCAATTCTTTTAGCAGGGCCTACACATTTTCTAATCTATCTTAACAAATTAAACACACTTGATCTGTTTGTTCTATTAAAATTTCCAACTTTTGTGGTAATGTAACATTTTCTTTGCTTTCTTAAATAGCTTCATACTCTAGATTAATATATTTAAATCATATACAAAAACAAAAAAAGGTATACTGATATTGCTCAAAATCATGTAAAAGATCATGGATATAATGATTGGCAAAACAACCATGACGATAAACTAGCCAATGCAGTTATTTAATCTTCGAAAGAACCTATGACTCTATGAGGCCGCCAAAAAAAGGACATTTTACATGCAATTGTCAATCCCAAAACATAAGCATAGATGAAAATCAACAGCAATCACGACGAACTTTTAGCATGGAGAACCACTCAAGAGAAGAATAAAAGCCACAACCACAAGACCTAAGGCTGCTTCAATTAACTACTACCAATAAAAAAAGCAATACATAAGTCTAATTTAGATATAATTTGAGGCATACAACAACCATCATATAGTCAAGATGTATGAAATCAAACTAGAGCAAAGATGAGATATCAATCCTAAATTTCGTTACTGCCATGCACAGAAACTCTTGGTCTCTAAACCTACAAGACTGACCGCCACGGCGCCACCACTTAAGACATCAAACCAGATGCTAAGATACTATAGAACTGTTCCCAAAAACCACAGGGATCCAACAGTCCAATCTTCGAGAAGCGGCAAATTAGTGCTCTTAGTTACTAAAAGCCAGGCATAGCCTATATTTACTTTTCTATGCTTCTCACCATCAAAACCCTTAAACAGAGTCTTTTAATTCTTCGTATTTGGGCACAGTTTATCGGACGTTTTGCAATTTCCCATTAATTAATACAGTAGTATATTGAAGAAATTTTTTTTACAAGGAATAACAAATACCATTGTGTTAAGGGTTTAGTGAAACCGAATTCTTAGATTCGTCAAAAAAATCTAGGTTACAGTGATGACACCAAACTTTTAGCGTGGAAAACCCCTTAATAGAAGAGTAAAATCCACATAAACCTTAGGTCGATGCATATCCACTACTAACAATAAAAGAACACTGCATAATGAGTAAAATCCACATAAACCTTAGGTCGATGCAGATCCACATAATCAGTTTTCTATTATTTCCTCAAACTCAATAATATATTATAAAACTTAATATGGTAGTCTGGTACTATAAACACTAATCGGTTATTTCCCCAAAATTGGAGTAGCCGAACCATTACAAACTTTGAACAAGAGCTTTATAGCATTTGGTCACTTGGCCCTGATGTGTCAGCAGTGACAATTGCGATTTGAAGAAAGAGATCCAAATTTGAAGGGTTCAACAGTACCAATATTTAAGTAAAGCAGTTCATTTAAATATATGATACCATCTGTTTGTTCGATTATCACATAGAATTCAAGTCATTCAAGCACATCAAAACAAACAAACATATACAAAACAGTCAAAGTTAACACATTTCTGTTAATACTTATGAATAAACTACCAAACAATAAAGGAGTCCTATATATAAATATAGAGGCATACAACAAGTCAACAACCATCATCAAACACCAAAAAAACATCAGCGTGTAAAAAATCAAACTAGAGCAAAGACACGATACCATCCCAGAAATCTGCTACTCCCTAGCCTACAAAATCTCAATCTCCAAACCTCCAATACTAATCTCCACTGATGAAGATATAGGACAAGATAATAAAATGCTGTAAAACAGGTGTCCAGAGATTACAAAGGGCTCGACTGTTCAATCCCTGAGAAACGACAGATTAGCGCTCCCACTCAAAACCAAGCATTTCCAAAAATAACTTTTCTATATTTCCTCGTAATCAGAACTATAGTAGAAAAACCAAACAGGAAACTATAAACACTAATCTGCTATTTCCCCGGAAATGGAACTGCTGAATCATGGTAAACTTCGAACAAGAGCTTTATAGCATTTAGTCACATTGTCCTACATTACCAAAAGTGACGATTGGCATCGATGACATGGAGATCCAAATTTAATGGGTTCAACAGTAACATATCTTTAGGTAACATACCTTCATTCTTAACTCCATTTTAATTCCATACATTTAAACGCTTCATTTCAATTTTATGATAAATATTGTTTACTTTAATTTTAATCACAAGTTCACAATTTGTTAGTTCACCGTTGCAACTGGTTTTTTTCACAAACTAACCAAATAAATGAAAATCACATATAGTTTTAGCCATTCAAGTACATCAAAACAAAATTATACAAAACAGATAACAGTTACCGTTAAGACTAAGAATATAAACTACCAAACAGTACACGAGGTATTCTATAGAAATAAGTCAAGACATTCAAGTCATCTACCATCAGCATCACTTGAAACAAAATATCAACATGTACAGAACTAAACTAGAGCAAAGATGTGATATCATCCTAGAAATATGCCACTCCCGAGCCCACAAAACCTTAGCCTCCAAAAACCAACCGGCCCCGATGAAGATATAGTATCACATAATACTACGTCAAAAACCATAAAGGGCTCGGCCATTAAGTCTCCGAGAAACTACAGATTAGTGATACAACTCAAAACCAAGCATACCCAAAAATCAAATCCGCTATTTCCGCAGAAATGAAACAACCAAGCTATTGGTAAACTCTAGACAATAGCTTTATGGCATTTTGTTATATAGTCCTACATTTTTATCTGAGGGGGTGTTTGTTTCGGCTTATATAGCAGGCTTACGGCTTATTTGGTTTTCGGCTTATGTTTTATAAGCTTATATTTTGTAGCTTATTTTGAAACTTTTCAGCTTATATAAGCTTATTATGACATGATAAGCTTATATAAGCCGAAAAGTTTTAAAATTAGCCACAAAATATGAGCTTATAAAAAATAAGCCGAAAACCAAATAAGCCGTAAGCCAGACATATTAGCTCGAAGGTTTGGAAATCCAAATTTAATAATTTAATATAATTACGCACAAATTAATAATCTCTATACCAACTAAGTAAATAAATCACATAACTAAATTAAAAATAAATAAAAATGAATGAATAAAATACATACGAGTAGACGCCGACAACGGGACCGACGAGGAGGATGGTGTTGATCCAATTATCGGTGACTTTGTGAGTAATTTTGTTTGTGAAGTCTTTCCATAAACCAGGCATCACTTTCTGTTGGAATGGTGACAGCCCGTAGATCACTGACTTGATCTTAACTGGAACTTTACCCATGCTTTTTGAATTGAGATGAGATCTGGTTTGGTCAGAGTTAGGGTTTGAGGATGATGAAATGGGAATGGAAATGAGACCCCAAGTTTGATTTTTGATTGGAAGAGATTGGGGAATTTGGAATGTGTCTAGATGGGCTTTGTTGTTGGGCTTCATGGGCTAAATTACTGATATTTATTAATGACTTTTTTTAAGGTAAATCAGTAATGTGTTTGATTCAAGGGATAATTTCATATTTACCCGACCTAAATTTTAAAATTCTATATTCACCCAAAATACAAGTTTTTAGTGCATAAGTAGAATGCTTTTAAAGCATATATTGGGAAATATGGACTATGTTGCACGGAGACGGAAACGGGGACAGGGACGGAAACAAGTACTTAGAAATGTCAATGTCCTAAAATTTAAGAAACGGATACGGCCAGAAACATTTGTATAGTTTATATAATTATTAATAATATAAATAAACATCAAATTGTTATCACCAAAATGTCATTATCTTATTTTAGAACAAAGAAGGTAGGAGTTAAAAAATATTTTTACTATGCAGTGTTTATAACAATCTTCTATTTTAATTGTCATCTCATATATTTATCAATAATAGAATTAAAAATAATAATAATTTACATAAAAAAAAAAAAAAAAAAAAAAAACAAAAAAACAAAGGACACCCGCTTGTTATCCGACCCACGTGTCTTGCAGTATAAAACAAAACAAGATGCGTTTACTTTTTTTTCTATTATACTTGTACTTTATCTACTATACAAGGTCCTTCTTCCTTCTCTATTCCGTCAACTCAACTGTACTTTTTTTTTCGGTAATACATTTTCTTTCCCTCTTCTTCCGTCATGACGACAAACAATAATCTTAACTTGTATACGTCAACACTAGGCCTAGAAACGCGCTTAAAAGGCCCAGAAACGTTTCCTGCTCAACACCTCACGATTCTAATAAAAAAGAAATAAAATATGTAATTCATCTTCCTAGCGATTCTAATCAAAAAGAAATAAAATATGTACTTCATCTTCCTAACTACAAACGCACACTTCACAAACGCGCGCGCACACACTATAAAAACACAAACTAAACACAAACCGCATTAAAAAAAAAAAAAAAAAAAAAAAAAAAAAAAAAAAAAAAAAAAACACCATTTGTGATCGGACGCAATGGTTGTTGTGTAGCCAATGGCGCGTGGCTGTTGGGGAGCCATGGCACCGTTATATAACGCCGGCCAAATGTCATGATACCTGGCGCTCTTAAGAAAACATCATCACATCACATTTTTATGGCCAACAGTCCCAAACAGCAAAAAATAGTCAAAACCTAATCAAACATGTAGTTTTAATGTTTTATAGACTTGATGGTCGTGCTTGTCAAAATCTCAATATGTTTTAGTAAATCGTTTTTTATTAAAGCAACCAGGCTGTTGAACACATATTATTTGCTGGCTGAAGAACACAAGTGCTCTAAGTACAGGCTAAAACCCCTTTTTTCCGAAAAAAGGAGTACAAGCTAGAACCCATTTCGGAAAACAACAAAACTTACACTATGTGTTAGCACACTAAATAAAACACTTTTAGTTCGATATTGTATAGCCACAACCCAATTACACAAGCAACGATAATTCGAAAACAACAAGACTTCTGACACACGAAATAAAAGTAAAATTTAAAAGAAGAAAAAAGAGGACAAGAAAACTTGAGCAAATTCTGTACTCTGAACCCTTTACTAGTCGGCCAATAGACGATTGTCGTGCATCTAAGGGTTGTACACTGGAAGAAAGGGGGAACTACAGGGCCCCTTGACTCCCGCCACGCTTCGATGCACCATGTCTGCAGGCAGATTTACTGCTACTACCATGAGATGTGTCTTTTCCACTGCGAGATTTCAACATACCTAGTTCTCGTAACTGTTGCCTTTTGTATAGATCGTTAGCCTTACCCTTGCAATTAAAAGAAGTAATAAAGTAATGTTAGCACATGATTTTCAGTTGCCAAAAGCCAAATAGATCAGTAGTCTTATTTGTCCTATACTATTATATAGGATTGTGGTTCCCAATTACTTGATGGGATCCTGAAATGAGACTAGGTGTGGCACTTTAAACCCATTAACTTAAGAATGGGTCGATTTGGGTTATGGTTTGTCCCTAATGAACTAAACGGGTCGCATCTAGCATCAAAACGTTTAGCTAAAAAGTGATGTGGGAATACAAAAACTAGCCCAAAGTGTATGTTAAATGCTTTCAGTCCCCTAAATCGTTTACTTTCAGCAAAAAATAAATAAATAAATAAATAAAATAAAAATAAAAAATAATAGTATATTGTTGTAATGAGAATAATATTTTAAACCACCTTTTTAATGTATCAAGCTATCAATTATCAATGAGAAATGGACCAAATGAACAAAAAGATGTTTAAGTTCAATCCAACCCGACTCATAATAAACATGTTTCAACCTGAACTCGTTTTGACCCGTTACCCAACCCACCCATTTCGCGACCTCTACTAGGAACAATACAAGTAATGTAGGCAATGTAGGCATGTCATAATCCGAAGTGTGAAGAAAACATACCACGGGTATGATTAATTCTTCAATAATTTCCTTTGCCTGTTCCAATTTTGCATCAACTAAATTTGCAGGTGATTCGGCCTCGATTAGCACATGAAGTTGTTCATTAAGGTGCCCATGGCCTGGTCTTCCCCTCAAACACTCCTCCTATACAAATAGGCAACAGAAAAGAAAAAAGTTATTCTGACAAATTATTAGTTTTTGTGAAGCATATGAACTTTCAGTCTCCTAAATTGCATACCTCATCAAAAAAAATTATTTCTAAATCGTATGCTTTTCCTATTACAGTTACATCATTTCAGCAACTTCAAAATCAGATTACCAACAATTTACGAGGGTGTTAATATCCGAATATTTATTTACTGATAGTTTATGTTAAGTAGTGTGATGATTGAAATGGTTGGGTCTTTAGGTTTGGGTGGGGGGAGGGGGGTGGTTATGTGCTTATGCATAAGGTTTTTAGATCACCATGAAGATTCAATGGTCAGTTTATATATTCTGTGCTGAGCGTCAGGAATTTAGAGGTGGCATTATTGACCCATGCAGTTATAAATGGATAAAGTCAGGTTATGATTATTTCCAATGGGTCAAACAAATAAAACAGAAACTGGTCAAATGGGTCGAACTGCTTAAATAAGTTGGTACTTGAAAAGTAGTCGAAGGTGTCTTTTTACGGGTTAAAACACCCTAAACCCATTTTTTAATAACAATAATTCTTGTAAATCACATTCAACACATTAATTGAAGAAAGAAAAGTTTTCATGTTGACCTGTACCAAATGGCTGGCTACCTGTTTTGACCCGTCAGCCAACCCACCAGACCCACCCATTTTCAACTTCTACTTTTGATATCAGGAGTTCTACCTGGTTAGGGTCCTTTATAGAACCCCTTCCTCTTATGGAGACTCGACATCCAGTGAGAGCTTCTATTCGCTTTAAGGAATTCCCTCTGGGGCCTAAAAGTCTGCCTACAAAGTTGAACTGAAATCAAGGAAAAGAGAAAGTTCAATAAAACTTTCATCATTATATCTAAATATTTTATTTGAATATGAAGTTAGCATTAAAAAAATCAATGTATAACTTACATGAGGGTACCTATCAACAGGCACATCCACACGCAAAAACTTTGTAATTACGGAATTTAGACTGGCTGGTACCGCATTCCTGTGATCAAACGGTGGTCCTTGTTGCCTACTAAATCTCTGTGACCAAAATTATAAGTAAAGACTAAGTAAAGTCCACAAATTTATCACACATTCATATTTCCTCTTTTCCGTTTTGTGATCAACAGCTTAAGGTGAAATTCATCTTTACTATAACCACTTCATACTTTGGGTCCCATATTACATGGTGTGACCGTGTGAGAAGAAATGAATATGTGATATGGTCTTATTTAACGAGCTTATATTAAAATTTATAGTGATTCGAAAAATCTTGTAATTCGGTTTAGTTTATTCTCTAAAAACAACTGGCACAACCAGGGGAGCAGGCTATGATGATTCAATGAAAAACTTAAAGTAGACATAATCATGTTTTTGGGCTACCCGGCGCTACCTGTTAGATCCTGCCTTAAAATTTAATTTGGTTCAACCTGAATCTGCTTCGACCCTTTACCCAACCCATCCCACCCATCATTGTTGCCACCGAGTCATATGATACAATAAATCCATTTTGTATGTTAATGAACGAAAAGTCACTAGTATTCACATACATAAACAACGAAGGAGAATAATTCATTCCACCAAAGCAATAAATTGGTAGTAAAGTTCCAAACAATGTTTGTTACGAACTCACAAGGTAGGCGTAGTGGGTACAAAAAGTTTATAACATAAAATAGAAAATTGGGAAAAATAATTATTTTTTTCCCTTAAAGGACATTAGCATAAATGTATTTACCTGCTGTTGAAGAGGACTCCAGTCAGGACTTTTATCAAAAGGACCAAAAGTTAGAGCAGCAAAATCAGGTATCATGTCCAAGGGATTTATGTGATTTAGGCTTCCAAGTTCAAATTCATTGAATCCTTGATTGGGTATGGTCTCAGACACCCTAAATATTTCTGTGGATGAAATATAGTAGCAATGTTATTCATGAAGAGCATAATACGAAACTAACTTTAAGCAAGATTATGGGGCAACGTGTAACTGCCAATGTAGGTTTTAACTTTTAAATAGGATGATTATTATGACATGAGTAGTTCGGTCTATTTATAAAAATTAAATGATTTATCAACAATCTATATCTACATGATGGCTTGAATTAGCATACAAACACCAAATACAAAGTCCATGTCCTGCTTTTGGTTCAGTTTACAACGTAATCATATTTCTTCAGAATTGATAAATAATTCACAACGTGAAACTGCAACCTAATAAACAATATTACCACTTATTATCTTAACTATAAACCACTTACCTAAAAATAAATGAACATAAATGCAAAGATAAATGCTAAGATTAATCACTGGTTTGTGGTCAGCATTGGACCCTTTGGATCCCAATATAGAATATTTGGGACTTCTGTATAACAAGAGACTCAAGTCTAGCATATTTGGATGCTTCAAAATATCGTTGGCCTGAATGACTTGAAAATCCATATCGCATCTACAGATGTCCTTACAGCAAATAGCACACCTTTCAGAAGGTCTACCGTGTCTTATAGACATAAAAATTTCAACTGCCACCGCTAGCAGATTGTTTTATTTCCAAACGCTAGCTTTATAGTCATTAATATTGTACTCACGTAAAATTTAAATCATGTATGGCATGGAAATCACTATAGTACCAATTTACCACCGCTTAAAGATTCAAATTCGCCTTCCATGATCAGAACCACCGAGTCAATTTAACATGCACAATTACAATTTAGAGAATACATACCAATTATTAAATTTATTTTCTTTTCAAAAAAGGGCATTATCAGAAACTGGCGTTGAGCTTATACCATATTCTATCAATCAAACTAAGCATAAAAGGTTTGAATCAATATACATTCATCAACTAAATGAAATATGAACCAAATGGATTAAAAAACAGCAAACAAATTCAAATTATAACTAAAAAATAGATCCAAAAAGAGAACTACGACCAAACCTTGATTTAGTAATTCATTGCATAAAGGAAAAACTTGTGCATAATAAGCAAGGTTCTTCTTTTCCTCTAGAAGCTTTTCCAGGTATTCGCTGCAAGCACATTATAAAACCG
The DNA here is from genome assembly GCA_030686995.1 of Artemisia argyi. Classification (NCBI taxonomy): domain Eukaryota; kingdom Viridiplantae; phylum Streptophyta; class Magnoliopsida; order Asterales; family Asteraceae; genus Artemisia; species Artemisia argyi. The sequence continues at coordinate 69,934,806 of CM060709.1, read as the reverse complement.
AAAAACAAAAATGAATTACAAAAGGTAACAATAATCAGAACTCTGTAGTTGGTATCAGAAACTAAATATATATAATTCTGTTTCCTTAATGCGAAAGAAATATAATACGAGTATACCTTCCAAAATCAGGATTGATCCAAGCATGTGAAGAAGAAGATGCTCTAGCAGGCGAAAATTTAGAGTACGGACCATATAGGTTTGACATGGCTTATTTTGTTCGCCTGAATTTGGCGGTCGAAGCAAAAGACAGAGCGAGAGGAAGGTATAAGTTGAGATGATAAGCTTTCAATGATCTGAGCTGTAGACCCTGAGGAGAAGATGTAAGAAAGAAAAAAAAAATCAGATGACGAAACCAGAAATAAATTGGAAATTTAAGTGGCTTACTTCAGAGGAAGATGACAAGTGGGCTGCATTTACAGCATTGGTTATTCAACTTTTAGCGAAATTTACGCATGTCATATGAACTTTAGATGTGACAAGTAACATCCTCAATGTACCATATCGTGTTTATTTTGTATACTTATCACTTTTGCTATGGATAGTTACTAAAGACCCACATTTTCCTTTTACGATTACAATAATGAATATTACAAAATTATTGTGTCAGCATCACAACTCATATATGTCAAGACACCTATAGAAGAAAGTATTTTAAGATTTTAAAATCCAATCTTAATCCAATGCATTAGATTTTCGCTTTGATGATAAAATACTATACCATTATGCTACAATTATGTTATGCAACAACTAATGTCCTGGCACGAGCAAAACATAACAACATCACTAGTCAGTATATAGAAATAGTTTGAAATGCATTATATATATATATATATATATATATATATATATATATATATATATATATATATATATATATATATATATAAGCATCTGTTTATTGATTAGGAAGTAGGAACACTAGAGTAGGAAATTAGACACGAAGATAGGATTAAGCAGTTAAGTATCTCTAGAGATTCAACTTAATACAAGTATATTTAGTTATTTTCTGTTCCTATGCACAAGTAGTTGATTTTGAACATCATAAAACAGTAATTATGATAATTTGTCCACTCCTAACATTAATTGAACTCATAACTGATACAATTATTAAAAAAATCCCTGTAACGGCAAGTGCTGTTACAACGATGCTTGTGTTAAGTTCCATATTTGAATGTGCACAATCGAGATAATATGCACTTCTATCATATTAAAATTTAATCATTTGAATGTGGCTCAATGGCTTGAGTGCAGATGAGATACAGCTTGACATTTTAGCATTGAACAGTCGGCTCACTTTATCATTTTACATTAAACTTTTATGCTTCGAATACTTCCGTTACTAGTAAGATGCAACACGTTTTAAATGCTAGGAAATCTTGCATATACCGCATTAAAAAACATAAAACTATTCAAAACACCAACAAGCTAAGAAATTAGACTGTAATGTTCAGTTTTGTATGTCTCTCCTATTGCTCTTACTTATACAACTCATCACTTATGTTGTATTCTAATTCTAGTTGTTCACGTTATACACCTCCTCTGCTTCTTATTTCTGCTATACAATCCTGTCCTCTCCCACTTTTTCGGTTATGTTACTTTATCTGTTTTACTATTTCAAGACAAAGCAATGAGTACGATCTAAAAGTATTTTGATAGGAAATTACAATGAGTGTTTATACTTTAGCAATAATAATTCGTTAAATTATTTCATCTGCTTCACTTGAGGACTTGACGCACACATATACAACTATATACATATGTTTGCCACATCCAAAGTTTGGATTTTCTTAAAAAAAAAAACCAGAAACTTGTTCTAAGTTCTAACTTCCTGTGTTTCCCACGAGACGAGAAACGATGGATGGTGTTAAATATACAGTACGACAATATCAAGCTTACTAATTCCAGGAAACTTATTACTCTCATGGATATACTTCTAGCTCAAAGAAGAAAGGAATAACTTATGGCTTTGTTTTCCTTGCATTCATCAGTGGCATGTTTTTCAAACTTAGGAGGAAATATTACAAGATAAACATTGACGGAAAAGTGTTGCAAAACTGAGAGTCAGAAACTACATATTACTATTCCCAAAAACAAATTTATTTAGTTAATGGGTAGGAAATAAAGAAATGTGTTTTTAACAGTTAGCTAACTGTTTAAGCTTCACTACCATTAGGAAAGTGTATAGCTTCTCTTTAACAAAACATGATTTACATAATTAGGCTAAGTATGTTTAGGTATTCACTGATCTTCAATCTTGATAAATCATCTAGCTTAATGATTGTATTTCACTATTTTGTGTAGGCTTAGTTATCATCACAGGTTCATTGCAATTTGCAAGTGAAGGTTCTATAACTCTTCTATCTATTAGCTATTACTACTCTAAAACCCTTCTATATCACATAACTCATTAGTATAGTAGTTAGTAATAAGTGTAAGCCTGCCAATTGCTCTCGTTACCCAAAATGCAAATATCCTAAAAAAAGACAATGATCGCAAAGCCCTGAATAGATTCGGGGATTTATTTATTTATTATTATTATTTTCCATTTTACAGCTCTAATAACGGCAAAACCTTGAAAGTAAAGGGCATTGGTCATTCTATAACTTTGGCCGAAATTGGCTTAAATGAAGCGTAATTAATACTTAGACGTGTATAATGTTATTTTGACGTTCGGGTGACCTTAGTATAATCTTTTGTATACTAAGCTGGCCTATTATACATAATACAATTCCTAATGACCTCAAATAGCCAAAAACTTGTATGAAACAGTAAAATGACAAAACATGCCTAACTCTAAAATCTTGCCACATCTAGAAATGTAAAATAACAAAAATGCTCCTAAATCTGCATCCGAGGATATTCACGGGCATCTTTGTCATTTTATAACTCAATCAAATTAGCATAGACAAAATCATATTAATGTTAGAGTGGCTGTAGAGATGTTTCGATTATTTGCTTGGCCTTGGTTTAACCTTTCAAATACTTGCCGTAGGAAATTAAAAAAATATGCTTTCAACTATTGGCTTAACCATCGGAGATTCAGTACTATTAGGGAAGTGTTTTCTCTAAACAAGGTTCAAGTATTTAGGCTAAGTCTGTTTAGGAATTTGGTAATCTAATAAAAGATAAGTGTTTTAGTTTAATGATTGTATTTAGGCTTAGTTACCATCACAGGTTCATAGTCAAAGTTGAAGGCATTTCGGTCATTCATAATTTCCAACAAATAATTAGGCCGAAATAGGCGTAAACTAAATGTATTCATATTTAGACGGCCTATAACATTGTTTCGACATTTTGATGACCTTAGTGTAACCTTGCGAATCGTTATGTAGCCACATATACAATAATACAATTCTAATAATCTTAGGTAGCCAAAAACTTCTCGGAAACTATAAAATGACAAAAATTCCCCGTAAATCTACGTTGCGCATATTCACAAACATTTTCGTCATTTTATTACTTAGTCCTGTTTTCAGCAAGAATCAGGATAAGCAAAACCAAATTGATGCTAGGCTGGGTGTAATGCTGTTTTGATACAAGCTTAGCCATCGTATAGCCTTTGAATACTTATCTCGCCTATATATACATTATAGTACAATCCTAAAATACACACACACAAAAAAAAGAGCACATACTATTATAAACTAAACTAAAGCCACAACAATATAACATATTAAACATATCACATAATAAAAAAGAGTTTCGGCCATAAAATAGACATGTACTTTCCTTAATGTCCAACGTGAGTACCTGAACTAAAAAGTGTCCAATTAAATGTTACAAACTTTCAAACGTTCAAGTATGCACATTTAGGTGACGTGTCCTACCTCCAAATGTGACACGCGTCACATTTGTTTTACATGACACGTCAACAAAATGTGCATAGTTGAACACTTTTTGAAAGTTTGTAACATTTAATTGAACACTTTTTAGTTCAGGTACTCACGTGGGACATTAAGGAAAGCACACATCTATCTTACGGCCTAAACCAAATAAAATTAAAAAAAAAAAAAAAAAAAAAAAATCTGAAGTGTAAGCAATTAGGAAATATACATATTTTAGCACAAGAATATACAATGAATGCGAAATGACACTAAAAAAGATGTAGTGAATTACGTTGGAAAGGTGATGACGGTGCCATTGAGATGATTAATGGAGCCGTTTGATGAAACGATGATGCTGATGTCTTTGTCATCGCCGGAATCATCACCGGAAAGGTTTTGTTTTAACGGTTGATTGTTTCTGGAAACGTTAAGTGGTATACTGGGCTGTTGAGACTTTAATTTCGAAAATAACCTTATTAGCCAATAGCCGAAGCTTGGGTAGACTGGCCCATTGGGCTTCTCTCTGAACAGAACATAAAAAATGGGAATGTCTCTCACACATTTTGGGATTTAAAAAAGAGTCGAAAATGATAGAAGATATACCTCGTTCAACCCGTGTACGTTTTGATTTAAAACACGTCATTTTAAGTTAAATTGAATAAAGAAAACTTCATCCATTTACCTTCTTTTTTTATTATTATTTTTTTCTTTAAATTTTTTTTTAACTCAAGTATTTGAACATACTGTAAAATGATAAAAGTTAAGGTGGAATTAAATATTTTCACTAGAAGACTTAACTTGTGAGAGATTAAAGCTTTATTTTTTATTCTGATGTTTTCTTTGGTAACCAATTTGGCATGAGTTGAGATCCGTGACAATCACCTACTATCTAAAGAACAATGCATAAGATCTCAGCCGTACATCCCGCTTTCATCCAACGGCAGATATGAAATAAAACAATAACAAAACAAGGGCAAAAGCGTCACTTTCTCTCTCACGTGAACACCCCAAAATAAAACCATCTACTCCAACAATCCAAAATATCATCTTCCCCAAAAATGATCCGTACAATGGCGGTCATGCCAACCCTAACCACCAACCTCCATGCGCTACTCCATCACATACTCCGTCAAACAGTTAAACCAATCCTATCAATTAATACACTTCGTTGTTCAACATCATCATCATCTACAGTACCGGTTCGTACAAAAGAACCGGATTTGGAACTGGACCGGATTATTTATCGTGTTCGATGGCGGAGAGTGAAAGGAGATTAAATGTTGCGGTTTTAATTAGTGGCCGAGTTGATCTTAGCGTTGCGTTACGGCTCTTCATGACATCGTTACACTGCTTTTTGTCTCAAAATTTGGTTTCAAGTACTAATATTTAACTCTTTTATTTTTATGTGTCTTCTCATTTTCTATTGAAATGAGGCTCTTTAGGTTTATGACTAAGATATGTGATTTTGTATGTGTAACACTAAGTGATTGAGTCTCTTTATGAATCATTCAAGGACGAAGACGGTTTCTTGTACACGTGCTACAACAGTGAGTAGACCTTTGGCAGCATGGATTATTAATGTTTCGTGCATTTGTTGTGCAGTTTGCACTTTTATTTTATGTAAAGTGGAATAATCTACTGATGTTGTGAATATTGTGTATATTTGGCTCTTGGAATATGACTATGCCTTATGTGTTTATTTATTAATACGACTTTGCATTGCTTTTAGTTGTGTTTTACTGTGATTGTGCGTTTACATTTATGAAAGTTGATTGCTACCAGAAGTTTGCAATGGTGGATCGTCCAACAATTAATAGCGTGGTTCTCATTGACAGGGACTTGGTGGTTTGAAGTTTTGATGGTCACTTTTGGTTGTTGGAATTGTCATATTCCGTTAACGTCACATGACCATGAACTATTAACATCAAGAAGCGAAGCCGTAGACCCATTACCGAGTCTAGACACGTGTGATTTGTTTTCGATATGTGAAAAGTTACATCACTAAATCACATGTGATTTGTGGTCACATGTGATTTGTTCACAAATCACATGTGATTTACAAATCACACATTGAAAAAATCATGTGCTTTCGGGACAAATCACATGTGATTGGTGAAGTAAATCACATGTGATTTGTGAAACAATCACATGTGATCTAGATATAAAAACTTTCATAGGCTACAACCATTAGATTATGACATTTAGCAACAACAAAAAAATAGGAGTACAGATTTTAAAACATTCAGCAAAATGGCATGTAAAAATCCATGTCATACTTATAATGAGATATTACAACAAGTACTATGACCTAAACTTAATAAAATGAAGAAACGTACATAAATCATCACTCGTACGTAAAACCTAATCATCTTCCCCTTGAATTTCTTTAACACCTTCTTACGCTCATCATTTTCAGAATCTTCGTCGGATCTAATAACATCCATTTTCTCTTAATAGGCTTAGACTCAGCCTTCGGCTTAGGCTTTTCTTCAACTTTTTTAAGCAACCTAGTTAGCTACATACAAATATGTAGTTAGTAACATGTAATTTTAAATGATTACTCAAAGTTATACTACAAAATCACATGTGATTCAGAACAATTGATAAAAAACACGAGACTGGTTACGAAAATCACACGTGATTCTGAGTAAATCACTTGTGATTTTACTTAATATGTAGTTAGTAACATGTAATTTTAAATGATTACTCAAAGTTATACTACAAAATCACATGTGATTCAGAACAAATCACATGTGATTTGTTCACAAATCACATGTGATTTACAAATCACACATTGAAAAAATCATGTGCTTTCGGGACAAATCACATGTGATTGGTGAAGTAAATCACATGTGATTTGTGAAACAATCACATGTGATCTAGATATAAAAACTTTCATAGGCTACAACCATTAGATTATGACATTTAGCAACAAAAAAAAAATAAGAGTACAGATGTTAAAACATTCAGCAAAATGGCATGTAAAAATCCATGTCATACTTATAATGAGATATTACAACAAGTACTATGACCTAAACTTAATTGATACGTGGGAATCGCACCAGGCTTTACCTCTCAAGGGATCTTGAGAAGCTTACAACCCCCACCAGGCAGTGTACCTGATCGATGTAGTATAGTATAATGACAAGTACCGGGGGATTGATCGTTCAGCTAGGAATAGTGTCGCTAGGATTAGAAAACCTAAAGACTAGGTCTAGAGATGAGGGATGATTCTTTTTGTATTTTTATATTTTTTAGAAAAGCAAGTAAAAATATCGGGTTTGAAGGATTTGGGGTGAATTAGTTGCTAGTCAACTAACCCAATACTAAAGATGCAATCAAAATAAAATACTAAAAATGAAATTAAACTATATTAAACTAAAGTTGTGAGCAATATATGGGAGAAATGTGTTTACTTAGATTTCACTACTCCCTAGATATCTTTACATGTTAATTACTTGTTATAGTTGTGTGGATGACGGATTGTATTCCTTAATACCATTCATGGGGTGGCGTACTTACTTCCCTAATCCTATGAGTGCCTACTTCACTCCTATGTCGAGCCGGCTAAGAAGCTCCTAACATGGGATCATTAGAATTTACTCATGCATTAAATACAACCAATAAAACCTAGTACACATCGGTTCATGTTTCCTAAGACGTTCAAGCATGTTACCAAATGGAGATCTGCCAGTTTTCTTAAGCCTAACATTGAAATCATTCATCCAATACAATCATAAACAAGTAATCAACACATAATTAACATCTAGGTTTCATTAGATCTAAGCAAACACAAGATAGATCTAGCCTAGCATGTTGAAATCAAGACAAGCACAAAATATAGACAACCAACACATAGACATATTGATTGAATTAAGAGAAGACTTATCTCAATAGCACATGTAAGGATTAAAGGGGTGAAAACCCTTGAAAAGCTGTAAAATACGTACAAGGTTCGGCCTTAGGGTTTCTCCACACAAGTTCCTCTTTATGAATGAAAAATAGAAAACTATATATAAATTTTGGAAGGTGACAGCGTCAAGAACAAATGTCTGACGCCGCCCAATAATTCCTCGGACTGCCTAGATCTGGATCTGACGCCGTCATGTGTACACCTTATGCAGGCCGTCATGATTTTAACTCTTGACGCTCTTGTTGTGATGCCTTCAGGTTTCTTCTGGGTCGTCATGGACTTTACTCTTGACGCCGTCAAATATTTCCTCTTGACGCCGTCATACACTGTTTTCAGCATGGAAAATTAAGTCTTTGGCATTTTCTTCACTTTTATGCTCCAAAAACGTCCGAATTGCTTCCTTTTCCAGATTTCACTCCCAAAGTACTTAAAATCACAAAAAGAACGATTTAGGGTAATATTTGATCAAATAAATTCAATTCCGGGCTTAAATGACCCCCTAAAAGTGGTTCATGTTTCGCCTCATCATATACCCTTACACTTGAGATTTGCTTGTCCTCAAGCAAATGCGCTTTTATTCTAATCAAAATACAAGTTAGGGGTCATTTAACACTAATATAAAAGTAATTACAACAAATAATCGTTCTACTAAAGACCAAAGACAAGCACGAAGGTCATACACTAGCACCTCACAATAGTGTTTAGATACTCACATCTCTCGGGTGTAATAAAGTATAAATTACAATATGGAAACGGAAGATATCTCTCACTACCTATCATAGCAAAAAAGATTACCATAGGCTTGGGAAAGGATCAAACCTCCACCACATGGCGTAAGCACCTAGGATAAACTATCAAAGAGGTCTTTTAAAGGGTTGTAACGTTAGGTGTAGGGATATGAAATACACGGTTTTGTTGGATATAGGCAGTCTTTACTGGTGGCGAGTTAACAATCTTGGTTAATTACATGTACAATATGGCGTTGCTAAGCCAAGACTAGACTCGACTTAAGCTAATAAATGAAAAATAACAAAAACATAAAATGAACATAGAATAAAAAGGGATGGTAGTCCGTCTGTTTTTTCTCTTTTTCTTTTTCTATTTTTTTCTTTTCTTTTTCTTGATTTTTCAATTTTTTTTTCACATATACTCTTACCCTACCATCCAAAATAATACATCATAGGGAATGAATATTCCCCTTACACTTGAATTTTTACATACTTTACAATCAACTATTCTAGTGACTCGAATTAAGAAAATCAAAACTCTTGGAGCACTTTTAAGATTAACGCACATATGGGGGTAATATATGATGTTCTTCCCCATTACTCCATAAAATAAGTACTTTACCCATGAGTCCCAATCGTCCCAAAACAATATGTACAAGGATATGACTCGACTTAGCAACCATGTAATCAATTAGATAGTTAACTAAGGGTTTAACAAATAACAATAAGGCACTAAAAATGAGTGCATACACGGAAGGCTAAGGCGATTTGGGTGTACATTTAAGTGGGGTGTAACAAATTCTTTCTTTAAATAAAATGCTTAAAGTTAGGAACGAAAAGATAGGCTCGGAGGGGTGTACTAGGGGTTTCGTGTACTAAAAATGAGTACAACGCTAAGGTGTGGGAAAAATTAGTTGACTAACTAGCCAAGTAATATGACTTAAATGGTCAAGTAATTATGATACGGGTTTAACACAAGGGTGATCCTAATGCCTCTTATCATGTAGTAAATCCTACTACACAAATGTAGTCTCACTAGCGGTCTCGGGATGCATCACAAACGCAAGTTCTAGAATCTAAATGCTACCGGTACACTCATAAGCACTAATAGTAAATGCTTTTCCTATCAAATCTAAAGGCGAACCTCACATATTTTGGTGGAAAATTTTTCTGAATGATACGGTTATGTGCTAGTCATACAATCTCCTATCCATGAGACGCTTGCTATGGCAAAAGTTTCACTCCTAAATGTTGTAAAAAAATTTAAATTTGGCGCTAAAATTGCACTAACAAGTATTTCTCATAGTTTTATTACACATCTACCATCAAACAAACAAACTCAAGCGAAAGTGTATTTGTAAGGTATCATCATTTTACCCTCCCCTTACACTTAGGATGAACATTGTCCCCAATGTTCAAGTAAAGAATGTAAAAGTGAATAAGTAAAACAAATGAAATCAAATACTCCCCTGATTCGCTCGGTATGGATAATAAGGTGGCCAGGTTAAATCTTCCTCCAAGAAAATGAACAATCAAAGCTTCCCTTCCAGAAAAATAATCATCTTCTTGTCGTACATAACCTATAAAACCTGAGAAAACAGACAAGACAACCTCGCATAAAATCGGCGGCAATCTACATAAGTTACTAAATCCTAGAAAACAAAATAAGATATAATGCTTGTGGAATGAAGTTTGCAGATTTCCTGGATATTATAAAACTAATAATTCAGCAAAAATTTTAAGACTCCGTTAGAAAAACAAAACCGGTAAAATTTCCAGATTTTTACACGTGACGCCGTCAAGAATAAACTCATGACGCCGTCAAAAGTGACCTGCAGAAATTCTTATGTTAAGTTTCCGGAAAATTTCTGGAAAAACTTGGTCCTACTTCCTGGAAAATCCTGCAAAACTTCATTATGACTCGATACAAGCATTTGACAAATACGAATATACATGTTCATTCAATATTGTGGAGAATCATGATCGGTTTGTTTCTTAAAAACATATTTGGGGTTGTCCCTTACACTTATCTTTTGCAAAAATACCTTTAGGTGAAGTTAAGACTAGGCCAAAACAACAAAGTAAAGTATTTCCACTATTTAGTTTAGAAACATGATCTACCAACAATAAAAATAAAGCATGCACACGGAAGCAAATAACAAACAAACAAAATAAAAATATCACACAAAATCATGGGTTGCCTCCCAAGAAGCGCTTTTCTTTATTTACGAGTCTTGTAGCTAGACTCAAGGTCATGGGTTACTACGTGACCTCATCCTCAAACGTTACATCTTCCTCACCAATCATTTCATTATTATTTTCTTGATAATGTTTTACACGTTGTATGTTAACAGTAAATTCTCTATCTTCATCGTCTAATAGCACAACGGCTCTAGTTTTAGAGGAACTTTTCACCGTAAATGGTCCATACCATCTAGACTTGAGTTTCCCTGGAAATAATCTTAACCGAGAATTGTACAATAGGACTTTGTCCCCTTCTGAAAATTCCTTGGGTTTCTTAATTCTTTGGTCATGCCACCTTTTTGCCCTTTCTTTATATGTAATGGAAGACTCATAGGCTTCTAATCTAAGCTCATCAAGCTCGTGTAATTGCAAGAACCTATTGGTTCCGGCAATTGTATAATCTAAGTTACATGCCTTAAGCGCCCAATAAGCCTTATGTTCTAATTCTACTGGCAAGTGACATGCCTTACCATACACCATGCGAAACGGGGTCGTTCCAATAGGTGTCTTGTAGGCGGTTCGGAATGCCCATAAGGCTTCGTCGAGTTTAAATGACCAGTCTTTTCTATTCTGACTAACCATTTTTTCAAGTATTCTTTTTATAGCCCTGTTTGTGTTTTCGACCTGGCCATTGGTTTGTGGATGATAGGCAGTGGAAAACCGATGGGACACTCCATACCTCTTCATGACCTTTTCCATTTGCGCATTGCAAAAGTGGGTCCCCCTATCACTGATGAGGGTTTTAGGAATCCCAAATCTAGCGAAAAGCTTTTTCAGAAAATGAATAACTACCCTGGCATCGTTGGTCCTAAGGGCTTGTGCCTCTACCCATTTTGAAACATAATCGATGGCAACTAAAATGTATTCGTTCCCCCCTGAAGATGGAAAGGGTCACATGAAGTCAATTCCCCAGACATCGAAGACCTCACATACTTGTATAAAATTCTGAGGCGCTTCATCCCTATGTGATATGTTCTCGGCCCGTTGACATGCATCGCATGCCTGTACCATTTCTTTGACATCACGGAAAATTGTGAGCCAATAGAATCCTGCGTCGAAAATCTTTCGGGCGGTGGTGCTTATCCCATGATGCCCTCCAGAGGGACCAGAGTGACATTCCCTCATAATCTTTACTGCCTCACTTTCCGAGACACAAGGTCTTATTATTTGGTCAGGACACCTTTGGAATAAAAATGGTTCATCCCAGAAGTAGTATTTTAACTGAGAAAAGAACCTTTTTCTTTCGTACCTAGTCAGGTGTTCTGGAACGAGTCTACTTGCGAGATAGTTGGCAAAATCGGCGTACCAAGGCTCCAAATCAATCATTGACATGAGTTGTTCGTCAGGAAATGAATCCCGAATCTCACTTCTATCGTGCTCATCCAGGGGGTTTTCAAGACGAGATAGATGATCTGCGGCCAGATTTTCTGCCCCCCTCTTATCACGAATCTCAACATCAAATTCTTGTAACAACAAGATCCACCGAATTAGTAGTGGCTTAGCATCCTGCTTAGCAAAAAGATATCGAAGAGCTGAGTGATCAGTGAAAACGACTGTCTTTGAAAAGACAAGATATTGCCGGAATTTGTCGAATGCGAACACCACGGCTAACAATTCCTTTTTGGTGGTTGAGTAATTCTCTTGAGCAGGATTCATGGTTTTGCTAGCGTAGTAAATAGGTTGGAATAGCTTGTCACGCCGCTGGCCCAACACAGCCCCGACAGCGAAATCGCTAGCGTCACACATGATTTTGAACGGTAACTCCCAGTTGGGTGTAATCATGATTGGAGCTTGTGTGAACTCCTTTTTTAAGAGATCGAACGCATCCTTGCATTCTTGGGAGAAATCGAATGGAGCATCCTTCATGAGCAATTGAGTCATTGGCCGAGCTATTTTGGAGAAGTCTTTGATGAATCTCCGATAAAACCCCGAGTGCCCCAAGAAGCTGCGTATAGCTTTAACAGTCATGGGGTATGGTAACTTAGATATAGCTTCAACTTTAGTTTGGTCCACCTCTATCCCATTCCCTGAGATCTTATGTCCTAACAATCCCTTCTTTCACCATGAAATGACACTTTTCCCAGTTTAACACCAAGTTGGTTTCCTCACAGCGTTTAAGCATCTTTTCTAGATTAGCAAGACAGCGGTCGAAAGAGTTCCCGAAGACCGAAAAGTCGTCCATGAACACTTCCATGCTGTCTTCCATAAGTTCGTGAAAGATTGCGGTCATGCATCGTTGAAAAGTGGCAGGGGCGTTACATAGCCCAAAAGGCATTCTTTTGTAGGCGAACGTTCCATAAAGGCAAGTAAACATGGTCTTTTCTTGGTCCTCAGGTGCTGTGGGAATTTGAAAATACCCTGAGAATCCATCCAAGAAACAATAATATTCGTGCCCAGACAATCTCTCTAACATTTGGTCAATGAATGGTAAGGGAAAGTGATCTTTCCTCGTGGTATCATTGAGCTTCCTATAATCGATGCATACCCGCCATCCAGTAACTGTTCTTTGGGGTACCATCTCACCCTTGTCATTTTTAACTACCGTTATTCCACCCTTATTAGGTACAACCTGTACAGGACTAACCCATGGGCTGTCCGAGATTGGATAGATCAATCTTGCATCTAGAAGTTTGATGACTTCTTTCTTTACTACTTCCTTAATGTTGGGGTTCACCCACCTCTGGGGTTGCATGGTAGGTTTATAATCTTCTTCCATGAGAATCTTATGGGTGCAAAAAGTTGAGTCAATCCCCTTAATGTCGGCTACACTCCATGCAAGCACTCCCTTATATTTCTTTAGGACATCTAAGAGTTTACCTTTTTGTTCATGTTCGAGGGAAGAGTTTATGATTACCGACAGTTGGTCCTCTCCCTGAAGGAAGGCATACTCTAAATGGTTAGGAAGTTCCTTAAGATCTAGCTCAGGAGGTTCGATAATAGAAGGCTTAAGCTTGTTTTCGGGCTTTCGGAGCTCGAGATGCTCCGTGGCCTCCTGTCTAGGGTAGAAGGAGACTGCACCAACATCCTCCATCTTTCCACCTCTAGCAAAGGTAGAAAACTCTCATCCCGTAACCGGCCTTCCTCGATTTGTTCATCAACACAGCTATCAATGACATCCGTGAGTTCGTCGACCTCCCCAATGAAATAGAGCCGGTTAGCTGCTTCGAGAGAGAGATCCATAGAGTCCTTAATGTCGAAGGTTGTGCTATCGGTTCCCACTCGTAAGGTTAACTTGCCGTCATAAACATCAATGACTGCACGAGCGGTAGCAAGAAATGGTCTCCCTAAGATGATGGGTACCAAGTCATCCTCCTCCATCTCTAAGATTACGAAGTTGACTGGGAATTTGAATTTCCCAACTTTGACTAGCACATTCTCGCATATCCCTATGGGTACTTGACTGATCTATCGGCTAGTTGAATGTTCATACGGGTAGGCTTTAATCCAGAGTATCCTAATTTAAGGAACATAGAGTGAGGCATGAGGTTGATGCTCGCCCCCAAATCGGCAAGAGCATTCTTTATTGATAGAGATCCTATGGAGCAAGGCAAGGTGAAGCTGCCTGGATCGTCTACCTTTTTTGGCAGCCCTCGATGGGTCACCACCGAACATTCTTCCCCCAGGGTCACAAGACCCTCGAGTTTCTTTCGGTTAGCGAGTAGTTTTTTAAAGTACGCGCTATACTTCGGCATGTAATAACAAGCATCAAGGAGGGGTATGGTGACTACTGAGTCTTTAAGATATGACAAGAATATTTTATTATCATTCTCAGTTTTTTGGTTTTTTAATCGGGAGGGGAATGGGATTCTCACAGGTTGGTTAGGTGGGGTTGATGGGGAAGGGGTCGTCAAGGGAGGTTGGTTGGGAGTCTCGATGCCCACATCCTCCTCCTCTTCGCGAGGTTTGTTTGGATCGGGAGTGATGGGGGACGAGCTCGGGTAAGGGGGGTCCTTGGTCATTGTTCCAGCCTGAGTGGTTATCGCGAGCATGGGGCCTTTTTGGCTTACTGACGGCATTTCAAGGTTATCGAGGGCTGAGTTAAGCTTGTTGAACCATTCTCCAATGTCATTCTGATGCTCGTTAACAAGCTCATTAAGACCTTTTAATTGTAAACCTTTTTCTTGAGTGAAGTGACCAAGGTCATCTTCAAAAGTGCTCCTGATTTCGAATTCAGGACCTTCCTCTCCTTCTTTTCTTTTCACCAGATTTCCCCAGAGGGTATAATCGTCATTTTGGTAAAAAGGCAAAAGGGAGAGATCAGCATAGATGTCACCTCCTGACAAGCATGCATGTTCAGTCGTGGTTTCTCCTCCGCATTCCTCTACCTCATGCGGGCCCCCACAGTAGTCGCAGATCAAGTAAGGATTTGAAAGTTGTTTAGGTAACTGCGACCCAGCTAGGTACTCCATTCTGCTGTGAATTTTTCTTAACCGATCTGAAGTGATTTCAGAAATGCTGACAATCGACTCAGGTTCATCCCAAGTGTCATCCTGGTCTTGAGCATATTCTTCAATCCTATCCCATCCTTCTTCGGCACTAAGATTGGCTAATCTCCCTTTTCTAGAATTGTTGATTCCGTTCTGATCATTTGAGGAGACATTGTCGTAGAAGATTTGGACCAAGAGCCAAAGTTCGATTCCATGATGGGGAACTTGTCTTATTAGGTCCTTGAATCTAATCCACGATTTATGGAAGGGTTCGTCCTTCCCTTTTCGAAAACGGAGGATCCTATCTCTAAACGCTGAAGTTTTTGCAGGTGGAAAGAACTTCTCATAGAACTTGGATATGAGTTGTTCCCATGTGAAAATAGATTCAGAAGGGAGTTTATCATACCACTCTTGGGCTTTTTCATAGAGGGTGAAAGGGAAGAATCGTAATCGGGACGTGTCTCTAGTAGCCCCATCCGTATGGAGGGTGTCTACTATTTTCAAGAAGTCTTTAATATGTTGAATCGGGTCTTCATCATCTAATCCACAAAACTTACACACACTCTGGACAAGCCAAACATCGGTCGCATGCAAGACCTCATTGGTGTGTTCATTTGGGTAGATAATGGCATTTGAGAAGCCACGAGGGTTTGGGGAGGAGTAGTCCTTAAGGCGCTTAGGAGTAGGAGTTGCGGAGGTACTCATCTCGTTGTTGGGTTGGGAGCTAGGGGTTGTAAGGTGATTTTCCGAATTTTCTTCAGAAAGGGGTGCATCAAAATCGATGGCAACGCTAGATGGTTCAGGAGTTGAGTGAGATCGTCTTAACCTACGCAATTCTCTTTTGGGTTCTGCATAAGGCAAGACAAAGTTTTTAGTGGAACTACGACTCATAGTGATCCTAAGGTTAGAGAATTCGTCGGTTGCCATAATGGCGGATGGTAGAGAGGTATAAACAAAAACACGAAGAAATAAGATAGACTAAAGAGAACCTAAAAAATAAAAATAGAATCTTACTAGAAAGGAATCTAGCAAGTAGACCTAATAAAAAGAGATTCTAACCTAGACAATAACTATTCCCCAGGCTGCGGCGCCAAAAACTTGATATGTGGGAATCGCACAGGCTTTACCTCTCAAGGGATCTTGAGAAGCTTACAACCCCCACCAGGCAGTGTACCTGATCGATGTAGTATTGTTAGGAATACAAATATTCCTGTAAAAGTCTCGGGCACCTAATGATTGTAATAGCATTAAGTTAGCTCGTAGTTAGGTTATTTATTAGTTAATGGTTTTAGTTTAAGTAACACCGTGGAAGAAGGACAGGTCTTCACCCACTGTATGCCTGATCCACAGCCCGGGAGTGGGCGTTATGTTGTAAGTATAAATACCCCTCTCCACATGTGGAGAGGGTTGAACCTTCCACTTAATCTCAATCTAATATTTTCCTTTTTCTCTCAAGGTTCCTTTCTTTCTTTCTTTTCTCTCCTCCTCCTCACTTCAACGCCTCACAAATCACAACATGAACATGTTTCATATATAGTTAGTATTCTACAATTGGTATCAAGAGCCAAGGTTTCATCTTAGGGCCTTGTAGAATCAAATTTGATGATGTTTTGAGTGGTTTTGTGAGTTTGGAGTCACTTTCTTGGAAAACATCTTGGTTTAATCTCTCTAGTGTTGTTATACATGTTTGTGATGTACTTTTATGTTCATTAGTGTTTGTAGAACATTGTAGTTTAGTTTGTGTTACTATATCATTAAGCTATTTGAAGTTTGGAGTTGATTACGGGCGGATTTCTTGGTTGCGTTTAAGTCCACTGTTTCATTGCTTGGTTGCGGTTAAGTGCTGTTATCTGCGGTTAACTTGCTGCGTTTACTATTTCGGGAATAGAAACAAAACGCAACGATAGTGACACTTTTGGACCATTATCACTGCGATTAGTTATCTGCCTGCGTTTAGCTATCTGCGGTTAATCATTTGCAGTTAACTATTTGCGGTTGGGTGCTTTCTGCGGTTTGTATCCTGCGGTTACTATCCTTATTCTGCGATTTACTTAGGATGCGATTAGATCGGTCTGCGGTTGGGATATTTCTGCGATTTGGTTGTTTCTGCGGTTAGAATCTTTGCGGTTCACTTGGATTGCGGTTAGATCATTCTGCGACTGGATTTCTTTTCTGCGGTTTGGTTTATTTTGAGGTTAGTGTTATGTGGTTAGGTCAAGTTGTGGTTAAATTGTCCTGCGACTAGTACCTTACATTGCGAGTATCTTCTACGTGTGGTTTGGTAATTTCTAATTTGTGATGTCGACGTCTTCCGATGACATTCAAGCTGCGGGGTCTGACACCCGACCTCCGATGTTGGATAGAACTGACTATGAATCATGGGCTCAAAGGATACGGCTGTACTGTCTGGGTAAAGATAATGGGGTTAACATCTTGAAATCCATCGATGAGGGACCCTTTCAAGTGGGTACTACTAGAGACACGATTTCAGAAGCAACTGATCAACTACCGGCCGTATTTGGTCCTGATAGACCTCGCACTTACAATGAGTTGTCTGAAGAAGAAAAGAAACGCTATGATGCAGACATCAGAGCATCAAACATCATCATTCAAGGCCTTACCAAAGATGTCTACAAGTTGATCAACTTCAACACTGAAGCAAAGGCGGTCTGGGATAATGTCAAAATGCTTCTTGCAGGGTCAGAGTTAACTAAAGAAGATCGTGAGTCACAGCTATACGATGAATTTGAGCATTTCAAAATGAATCCAAGTGAAAGCATAACTGACTATTACGTCAGATTTCACAAGCTAGTCAATGATATGAGAGCCATCAAGATGACAATGCCCAACATACAGCTCAATTCCAAATTCGTGAATAACATGGCACCTGAATGGGATAGGTTTGTCACAGCTGTTAAGCTCAACAAAGGTCTCAGGTATACCAATCATGAACAACTTTATGCATATCTCCAACAACATGAGAAACATGCTGCTTATGATCGGCTAATGCGAGAAAAACTCAATCCGTCTACAACAAATGAATCTCTTGCTTTTGTCTCTAATGTTCAACAACCTAATCAAACCTCAAATGATCAACCTCAACCATCACAATCATCCTCCAGGACTACTCCAACCAATAGTCAATCATCAACTCCCTCACTATCTGCTTTGAATACATAACTTGATTCTGGGTATTCACACACTGACATGATGATTGACAATCTCTCCAACCAAGTTTCTCTACTGGTTCAACAGTTCAAGGCTGCACTTCCATCTACTAACAACCAACTCAGAATCTCATCTAATCCACGTAATCAGGCAGTCATTGAAGATGGTCGGGTGGTGGTGCAGAATGTGCAGGGAAGACAAAATTTCAACCAAAGAAATGCTGGTAGAGAGAATGGGCAATACAGAGTTGGGAATGCTCTTTAGGCACAAGCTAAGCAGCCGAAATGCTATAACTACGGAGGGTTGGGCCATATTGCTAGAAACTGCACTCTCCCAAAATGTCCCCAAAACTCTGAGTACTTCAAAGACAAGATATTGCTGATGCAGGCACAAGAAAATGGGACTGTGTTGGATGAAGAAGCTTTGCTCTTTCTGGCTGGTAATGATGGGAACACTTTTGATGCTGATGTGGATGATCAACCTGTTTAGGACATGGCTCTTAGTGACCCAAATATCTTTCAAGTTGAAGAGTGTGATGCATTTGACTCAGACGTGGATGATGAACCAACTGCTCAAACAATTTTCATGGCTAATCTGTCTGCAGCAGCATCCTCTTCACAGCATCCTGATTTATCCATCACGTCTGCTATCTCTGAGGTACCAACATCTCATAATCATAATCTGGATAATCCTACACCTGTACAGGGGGCTTGTGACTCTATACAACTCAAGAATATTGTCAACACAAACGTCACTGATATGGGTAATACCAATAATATCCCATATGAAATGTATGTGAATGACAATGGACCCCCAGTTGTACCAAGTGACATGCCGTCTATTGATTCTAGTAAACATGAGGCATATGAGCACTCGATATACAACCCTGATGATTCCCTGATCACTAGAATTAACACCCTTAAGGACCAAGTAAGCATTTATGAGCAGCGTGCTAAGTTTGAGCTGAATGATCGTGAGCAGAAAATGGAATGGCAACTGCGTACTTACATATCTGAAAACAATTCCAAACAAGAATCATTAAAAAGGGAACTAGTTTCTTTAAAGAACCAATTGGATCAAACCATCAAACAAAAACTAGAGGTTCAAAAAGGTTTGACTACAATCAAACAAGAATTCAAAGATAAAGAAACTAAACTTCTAAATGATTTCTCAAAATTAAAAATGTTGAAAAATAAATTGGAAGATAAGTTGTACACATAGGGCCAAACCATTCAATCTGCTCAAATGATGGAAAGCCACAGGAAGTTGAGTGATGAATTTAGTGAACATGATACCTCCAAACCCAAAGCAAGATTCCTTAGAATAGGTCTAGGTGCACAACCTGCATTATATGATGCAAACACTATGCTTGAACCTAACCATGCCCTTCCTGATACACGATCCTATGACCACATCAATGAGGCAGAGGATAGAACTAGGGCAAAACTTGCTGAACGTTTAAAGGATCCTAAATGCATTGCTAAGAATATCGTGTTTCACTATGATTATGCAAATGACAACCATACTGCAATTTTTGTTCCTCAAAAGAGAATTTTTCCTGAAAAAGTGTTTTGGAATATTGACATTGAGAAAATGCAAGCGGAAAGAGTTGTAGGTAACACACGCACTATGTTTAGAATTGCTCACCCAACTGCCTATCCCCTTAACACACCTAGGCACCTTGTACCTCTCACGCTCCCCACACAATGTAATACTTAATTGGCCTGTGTGTGCTAGGTCAATTGTTCAATGACTTTGAGAAAACCTGTAAAATAAGAATTACACCTACAGGGATTACTGAAGGGGAACGGGGTTTTGAGCAAACAAAACAGTGTTACCTAACTGAAGTTATGCCATTTTTTAAACTTCTAAAAGAACATTTTGAGGGACTTAAAAACACCATTAATGATGATGTGACTCAAATGAAAAAGGCTTTTGATGAAGTGGAAAGTGAGGGTAACCAGCGAGCTATTGATCTCAAACACAGTGAAATTGACAGGAAAAACATTCTCATCATGAATGAAAATTTGATTGCTAACTGCATTGCTAAAGATGTGTTTTATACTGTTACCAACTCTGCTCTATCTGCTCGCCAATTTCATGAAATGTGGGTTACTTTGAATGTCTTCCAAAATCGTGTGATTGAGCTTGAGGGGGAGAATTACAAACTTACTGAAAAAATTCAAAACGATGATCATGATAACATGGTCAGGAATTTCTCAAAACTAGAAGTTGATAATCTGAACCTACAATTAAAATATCAACATCTAGAAGAAAACATAAAAATATCAAATGTCAAGATATCTTCGGATGCTCCTGAGTTTGATACATGTTTTGAATTAGCCAAAAAGGATGAAGTAATTCAAGCTCACTCAAACACGATTCGGAAGTTGAAGGTCCAAATTGCACAATTAAAATCAAACAGAAGTGATGTGACCAATGCCAATTACCAGAAGTCGATAGATTCTCAAAACTTTCAAAAACAGGGCATTATCAATGAACTACAACATGAAAATGAGTGGCTTCGTGTTGAAATGTCTAACGCTAAACAACGTTATAAAGAATTGTTTGAGTCTATTAAAACAACACGTGACCAAAACAATGATAGAGTCACTTCTTTGTTAAATGAAATTGAGAATCTAAAGACCATGGTGAAGGGTAAATTACCCGCTGTTTCATGTGATCATGCAATTTCCACTGAACATGCTTGTAATAAATATGCGTGCGATGCTGTGAGTGTTTCTCTTCCCCTTAGGAACAATAAGTTAGTTCATAACAACTACCTTAGAATTCTTAAGGACTGTCTGGCCATACTTAAAGAAACCATTGAAGATGAGAGGATTTCTAAGCCACTTGATGATGTTATTATTGGTGCGTGCTTCCTCACTAATAGGGCTCAGGAATTATTAGAATATGCCATAGGATCATCCCCCAAGAATGATACCAGGCCGGATAGGACAAGTGCATTGCACCCTCTCAGTGGCAACAAGCATGTCACAGTTGACCTTCCCCAAACCATGTCACAATCCTCCATCTTGATCACCAGTAAACAAGTAGCAACTAATCAGACTAATGTTCCAATCATTGCTTCTACAGAAGTAAAAGGTGTATCTAATGCTAGCAAGTCACAGCCTAAGTGCAATACAAAGAATGATAGGACTTTGCCGGCTAAGAGCTCACTTATGAAGGAAGTAGAAGAATCATCTAGGAACAATAAAGTGTTGCTTAGTGAAAGGAATCGAGTTGATTCAAACATTTGTGTTAACAATGATGTAATTAATTCAAATTCTGATGCTATTTGTAAGACTTGTAACAAATGCTTATTTTATGGTAATCATGATGCATGTTTTGTGACCTTTCTTAAATCCACTATGATATCTCCAGTTATGAATGTTTCTAGTGTTAAACGGGCAAAACAAGTATGGAATAAAACAGGAAAAGTTTTCACTAATGTTGGTTATCAATGGAGACCTACTGGAAGGAAATTCACTCTGAGGGAAAAGTGCCCAGTGACTAGGATTACTAACTCTAGAGTTGTGCCTATTAGGAAGTGGAGACCTACCGGTAGACTATTTCCTATAGATGCAACGAATACCACTCCTAGTTCTAGTGCATCAAATTGTGAATACTCTAGTGAGATATCCGTTACTTATGATAATCCAATATTTGTGTGTTCTAACCAAACGGACCCCAAGTGTGTGTGGGGCTCCAGCTTTTTCAGTTATCCACGATTGTATGGTTTCAAATGCAGGTCGTACAAATCGTCCTTTGGTATTTGGACTCAGGCTGCTCAAAACATATGACTGGAGATCGCTCACGGCTCAAGAATTTCGTGGAAAAGTTTATTGGTACGGTCAGATTTGGGATGACCACTTTGGATCTATAGTGGGTTATGGTGATTACGTCTTTGGAGACAGTGTTATATCCAGAGTTTACTACGTGGAAGGACTTGGGCACAATCTATTTTCTGTTGGTCAATTCTGTGACTCAGATCTTGAAGTTGCCTTCAGAAGGCACACCTGTTTTGTTAGAGAATTAGATGGTGTTGATCTTATCAAGGGGAGTCGGGGCACTAATCTTTACACCATCTCCATTGAAGATACACTACAAAAAAATGACCATTTAGTGACACCCAAAAAGTGTCACTAAAAAGGAAATAAGTGTCACTAAAGACCCGATAGGGAATCAGTGGCAGAAAATAAAAGTGTCACTAATGTTGCTGCCACTAAATGGTTTTAGTGGCACTTTATACTTGTGTTGTTGCAGACCTTATGGGTTTTAGTGGCACTTCTACATTTTGTTGCTATTGACCATTCTAGCTTTCAGTGGCACATAATTATCTATTGACCATTCTAGCTTTTAGTGGCGCATAATTATCTATCACATGAAGCTTTAAGGATTTTGAGACGTTTAGTTTGTGTCATTATACTCTTACTATGATCACAAAGTAAGCTGACTTTAGCGACATAACATTTGCCACTAAGATTTGTAACAATATTGGTTTTCGCCTTTTTGCCAATGTGATGTTTTCAAATTGTAGCACAATGTAATATTAATTCTCAATTACTGTATTTCATTAAAAAAGAAACTAACAAATTCATATTCAAGCAAATATGCAATTACCATTAAACAAGGTTTTTATATAATCAAAATAGAAATATCCAATAAATACAAAGCAAATAATATTCAAGAACATCTAACAAAAAAAAAAAAGCAAACTGAGTGTAAATCTCCAACTGAATATCATAAAAGACACCTAAAAACTACCAACTTTATTATAACTTCATCAAAGGTTGCAAGCATTGTGATAACTCTTGACCTTTGACGTCAGTAGCAAGCATTGGGATAACTTTTAACCCTTGACGCCACGAGAATCTGTAAGCCAACAGAAACAAAATTGTAGAAATTAATATTCAAGATGAAGGCAACAAACATCTCCGTGAACATAAAAGATTTCCGTTGTTCTTTGATATAACCAGAATATGTGATAAACTTTCTAATTCATATCAAGAAAAGTGTTAATAAGTAAAGAACTTTCAGTGGATGAAGAGGAAGTGTACCTGTGAAAGTATACTCAAGAAAGATTCGTTGGAGAACCTGCGTAGAAAATAAACAAAATCATAGCAGTGAACTAATGTTTGTTAGCCATACTTAAACAAAAAACGTTAGTCTTATACCAATGTTTTGATCTGCAACAGAAGATCCTTGATTCCATTAGTAGAGTTGTTTTGCCCCAGAGAAAAGTTATCAGGAACCTATAAAGATTGGGAAATTAAAATTTCTACAAAAAGTACAATAAGAATAAAAATATATACCTCTATATTCATACTCCTAAGGATGTTAGACAAGTTAGAAGTTGTTGTCGGGTCCTTCAAAAGGTTTACAAGGGTGTATAAAACATCTTTTGTTTGAGCCAATCGTTGTTCCACAGTTTGTGAGCTTGTAGATGACGAGGCACGATTATTCCTATGAGAAAGCATCTTTTGTCACACCCCCAAAATCGGGTCCAGCGGAAGCATACGTGTAGCTGGGGTGTAACTCAATTGGTATTACAACACTAGTTCAAAAATGGTTTTCACTTCAATCATTTAGAATAAAATGGTTAAATAAAAAATATTGAATTTACATCGTTAAAAGTAGTGCGGAAGTAGGCCCTTAAAATAGTTTAAAACGGTCCCCATATAAATAATCAGAGTCTTCTATGACCATGCCATGCCCTGCCAAAACCTCCTGTAGCGTGCCATAAGTTAAAACCTGAAAATACATGCTAAAGTGTCAACACGAGGTTGGTGAGTTCATAGAGTTTGTTTAACAAATAATGCCTATAGAGAAATAATCGCCCAGCAAAGGCATTGTAAATCCACTCAGTTGCAAGTCCCGCCATAAGAGACTTGTAACCTGTGTGTTTACAACCCACTGCCAAATATGTTAAAGTCTACGTGAACAAAAGCAATACTGGTATCCAAATTCCCAGATAAATATAGCAAAACGGCTATATAAATAAAATAATTCAGTCAATGAGGTTATCTAAACAATACTGACAATGTCGCCAGATAAATAATGCTGACAATATCGCCAGGTAAATAATACTGACAATGTCGCCAGATGAACAATGCTGACAATGTCGCCAGATAAATAATAATGACAATGAGGTCATATAAAATCAGTCAAATAGGAAAACAGCAATATTACGTTTGACATCACAGCCAAGTGGGGAATACCACAATATTACAAGGAACATATAGGAACAATTGGTGACTATAAGGTCATATAAACAAGGATGATCAATCCCATGAAATACAGATAATCAAACATACCAATGAATGCAGGTGATCAAATATATATTTAGATAATTCTGGAAATATTTGAGTAATCAACCAGGTAAAACAAGTAATGCGTTTTAAGTAAAACGAGCATGTATTCTCCCCCAAAGAGTTTACAAAACAATTAAAATAGTAGGGGCTATGACTCACCTGGAGCGATAGCTATGATGACAAGAATGGATACACTGAAATGAGGCACGATCTCTAACCGCAACCTAATATGAGTAATAACGATCTACCTTAGATCATGACATAACGAAATGAATGCACGTGCACATGATGCCTATACCACTCGTGACTTGGAAACACTAGTTATTGTCAAAGTAAAATAGTTTCCATACTTAGGAAAAATAAGTCCCAATGGAGTTATAAAAACTTGTCGTAATATATCGTATAAAAATGTTAGCGTTCTATTCCTCGTATCGAAAACCTTAAAATAACGTCGTTAAGTCGTATGAATATTCCTTGGGTCATACGTTTTTCATTTGTTAAGAATATAGTCCTTAGTAACATTTCTAGAAAATATACCATTTAGTACGTAAGTTATTATTTTTATTTGTGACCAAATATATATATATAGTTTTGACGATATTAAAACGTGTATAACTTGGTCGTTTTAAGCTCATTTTCCTCGTTCTTTATATCCACGGATTCGTTTTTGTATATACTAATATATTTTTGATAACTCGGCTCCTCTAGGTTACGTTTAACGCCTCTATTTGCCCGTCGAAAACTGTCAAACAGCATGCAGTTTTTCAGAAATAGTTTTCGTCGTTAAATTTACAAAAATCATATCTCCTTCGTTATAAGCTCTTTTTAATCCGTTCTTTCGCCAAAAGTTTCGTTTTTGAAAGTATTTTCTAAATCTTGGGTCAAAAATTAACCTTGAGTTCCTGAGTTTCCCACGTTTTTAAAATAGTAACAGTAGGTATATGTATATTTTCCAAAATCATTTTCCTAGTTTCAAACTTCATCCAAACCACTTTCAATCACCACAAAACTAGTCTAATCCTACCATACACCTTCTTAGGGTGTCATGGGTTCCTAAACATCACAAACCAAGTGGATCTAACAAGGATCTAACTATATAATATATCTAAGGCTTGTAAGTTATAAAAAGTATATATAGAGTGGTATAAATCAACATATGCATATATATCTTGAATAAACTTGAATGATCAATGGAACAACTTGAATAATTTATAAAAATAGGTCTTGATAACTTACTTGAAGATTAGTGGACTAGTGGAGATGAAAAACTTGCAAAACCTTGTGTTTAAACTTCAAAACCCTAACAAGAAGTACTAAATAACCTAGCTTATCACTTGATCTTGGAAAAATTATGGTTTCTTGCTCCTTGGTGCCTTGACCGATTATACATGAAGAGAAAAAGAGGAGAGAAATTTTTGTAGATAGTTTGTGTGTGAATAAAATGAGCAAAACAACATTAGGTGAAATGTATATCTATTCTAGTCAAGTAGTATATTTAATTTTAGGACAAGATCCACAAAATGTGGAATTAAGTGAGGGGGAAGGCGTGGGTTGTGTAAGAAAAAAAAAATGAGTTGGTGACTTGTGAGATTTATGTAATATTATGCTAGATATTTTAGTTTTAAGGGATACCGGGTACCGAGTTAACTAAAAATAAATGTTACCGAGGTGAAATAAAATACGATGAAGTTGTAAAAGTTGTAAAATATTATTCCTGGTGAGAATCGAGTGTTAGAATAATTATCGGGTTGAAATATCGCAAACCGACTGGGTAATAAGCTTCGACCGTGAAATGTAGTCATTGATTTGAAAACACCGGGTAAATTAATAATATGATTTTTATATTATTATTATGAGTATAAAAATGTATTGGGATCATAGTCGGGAGTGTCGGACGCGTTAGCCACATTATTGGTCGCGTGTTAATGTTTATTTAGAAATAATTAAACGTAAAAGTTAATTATACGAAAAGTACTAATTTAATTATCCTACGAGTGGAATAGTATGCAAGTGCCATAATGATAATATGAAGACTATTTCTAGTCTGTATGAGATGTCCCAAATGATAAAGCATGAATTCGCTCCTGAACCAATACGGTTACGCGAATTTGAATACTCGTAAACTAAATTTACGATGACATGAGTAATGCACGTGAATAGTGGTTTTCTCTCGGAAATGAATAGTGTCAAGTGAATAGTAAAATTTCTGAATGTTTCTCGGAATGTCAAATTGACCTCAAAAATGATGAATAGTGATCGATGAATAGTAAATGATGAATAGTAACTTGTGAATAGTAATATGTCGAGGTTTGGAAAATGACCGGAAATTACGAGTTGTGACAGTCTTCCCTTCTAACAGGAACTTCGTCCCGAAGTTCAGTTTGTGTTGGTCTCTAGAGAGGTATTGGTGAGAAGATGATGATATTTATTTTGTAAGCTACTGAGCTCTGTGGGAGTTCAAGTCTGTAGGCCACTAGGCCCATACTGTCTGAAATATTGAATGGTCCAATGTATCTCGGGTTTATCTTCCCAAATTTTTCTTAATGGTATCATGCCTTTCCTAGGCAGAACTTTCAACATAATCATGCCATTAACTTGAAGTTCTAAGGGTTTACAACTTATTGAACTTGTAACTGATTCTTGACTCGTAAGAAATTTCTGGTTATTTCATGAATGCTTACGGGACTAGTGAGTTGGGCTTTTCCAAATTTCGATCCGTCAATGGATGTTGGCACTTCGACCATAGAGTGCTTCAAATGATGTAGTCTCTAAGCTCATGTGGTAACTATGGTTGTAAAAGAATTTGATTTATGGCAAATGGTTAGTCCAACCATTTCTATAGTCAATCACTCATGCTCTGAGCATATCTCCCTATGTTTGAATCGTTCTCTAATTCTGACCATTGGTCTGCAGATAATAGGTGGTGTAGTTCCAAAGGGATCTTAATGGAATCGCTAGGAGTTTGCGGTGATAAAAGATAGAATATTCATTAGATCGGAATTCGTTAATAGTACATGAAACTTATACGATAGAACGTAGAATTAAACACAAAAGAAATACAACACAAGAGAGTTTAGGCTTTAGTTTATTTTTAAGGTAGAAGTTCTTGGTTCTTGAACATTGTTGTCATCCTCAGTGTTGTTAATGTGTGGACCATTTCCTCCTCCGATGACCTAGGCTCTCCCACGAGCCCTTCCGCCTTGGTTCCCTTTCTCTTGGTTTCCTTGTTTTGGGCATTCATTCCTGTAATGCCCTATTTCTCCACAGCCAAAACATGTCACTGAGGGTTTCTGATCCCCGGTAATGATTGGAAATTTGCATTCCCAAGTCGCATGACCAACCTTCTTACAGTTGCCACATGGATTAAGACAAGGTCCATGGTTATGATGATTCTGACACTTGTTGCATTTGGGTAGGGTACCCTGGTAACCTTTCTTTTCACTTGGCTTCGCAACGTAGGCCCTAACCACTTCATGTTGTTTGTTTGGCTGCCATACTTGATCGTCTCCTTGGTTGTCATCCCTTTTCCTCTTGTTTTCGTTGTTGTTGTTGACAGTAGTTTCTTGCTTCATCACTTGAGCCATAAGCTTTTGAGACATTCTGATAGCTTCCTCCAGTGTGTCTGATTTAGAAGCAATTACGTTCCCCCTGATGTTGCGCGGTAGTCCACCGATGAAATTTTCTAACAACTTTTCATTATCTGGAACCATAGTTGGACATAGCACAGCCAACTCCTGAAACCTTCGGATATATGCCTCGATATCATTACCTGCTGTCACTAGCTTATAAAACTCTGTTTCCAACTTCTGCACCTCAGTACGAGGGCAAAACTTATCAGTCATCAATTTCTTGAATTGCTCCCAGGTGAGCTTGTAGGAATTTTCCATACCAATCGGTTGATCATGAGAATTCCACCATGACATAGCTTCATCCAAAAGCATACCAGTAGCGAATTTTACCTTGCTGACATCAGGACAGTTGCACATGAGGAACACATTCTCAGTCTTTTCGAACCAGCGAATCAAAGCAACCGCTCCTTCAGTGCCCTTAAACTTGATGGGATCACTAACCTTAAAATTCTTCCAAGTACATTCGCGCTTATTATCGGATTGTCCATCTGTCCCTGTCTGTAAAGCGGCCTCAGCAGCCCTTGCAGCTACCTCAGCTCTCTCGATCTCTAGAGCTTCAGCGATACTATCCTTAACCAATTTCCGAATAGCAGCAGGTGTCATAGTTGGAGTAGCTTTAGCTTTCCTTGGCGGCATAGCTCTTCAAAACGAGAAAAGAAGGGTGAGACATAATTAAGACGTTTCCTAGTAGTAGATGTTCGAGAGTGGTTTATCATAGAATGAAAGGTTGATGTCGCGATATGACGAGTTGACGTGGTTCGAGTGGTTTTGTGATATCCTGAGATTTCCGTTGAGTTTTAAATGGTCATAATGTACCTAGGGATCATCCTTATATATGGTATGGGAAGTCTTTCCTAGGGAGGTCATTGATAATATCTACTTATCAATATTGGAAGTAATGAGTGATGAGTGACATCGGAATCTATAGAGTGTAAGCTAATTCCTTATATATATGGGGAAGAGGAATGATAATAATGGTGAGAAGGGAAAAGACTGTGACAACTGCGACATAATGAGATTGTGATGAAAGTAAGTACGCACACATGAATGAAACATTTGGAAATTGAGTAGAGGATTCAATCCAGACAAAATTTTATTATAACCATTCTCAGTGTTGCAAAATTCATCTCTGAGTCAGACATAGGTAGTCAGCCTATGTCCCACTATCCCGGGTTGAATATAGGTGACTAGTCTACATTCCACCGAGGTTCCATGAATTTTGAAATACTCAGCTCAGTTATACTAAGACTATGTCCTTCACAAATACCAAGACGTTCAGAAAGACTAAGGCAGGTGACCAAACTCGAGGTCAAATGATGAAACTATGCAAGGAGAAGGCGTAACATGAGGCGCATAAGTTATGTAAGCATACTAATAGGGAAGACAATTATAGTAATCAACCAGAATAAGTGAATATAATATACCAGATAATGAGACACAAATCTCATCACCTAAGTCAGCAACAAACCACAAGTGAGGCTTCAGCTTGGCAGGCAGGCACGTGACGGTCATAGGGTTAAGTTTTTTTTTTTCGTAAAAGTAGCTATAGTCTAGGTTTTAAAAACACTTAGTTCGCTATAGCCAAAGCTCTGATACTAATCTGTCACACCCCCAAAATCGGGTCCAGCGGAAGCATACGTGTAGCTGGGGTGTAACTCAATTGGTATTACAACACTAGTTCAAAAATGGTTTTCACTTCAATCATTTAGAATAAAATGGTTAAATAAAAAATATTGAATTTACATCGTTAAAAGTAGTGCGGAAGTAGGCCCTTAAAATAGTTTAAAACGGTCCCCATATAAATAATCAGAGTCTTCTATGACCATGCCATGCCCTGCCAAAACCTCCTGTAGCGTGCCATAAGTTAAAACCTGAAAATACATGCTAAAGTGTCAACACGAGGTTGGTGAGTTCATAGAGTTTGTTTAACAAATAATGCCTATAGAGAAATAATCGCCCAGCAAAGGCATTGTAAATCCACTCAGTTGCAAGTCCCGCCATAAGAGACTTGTAACCTGTGTGTTTACAACCCACTGCCAAATATGTTAAAGTCTACGTGAACAAAAGCAATACTGGTATCCAAATTCCCAGATAAATATAGCAAAACGGCTATATAAATAAAATAATTCAGTCAATGAGGTTATCTAAACAATACTGACAATGTCGCCAGATAAATAATGCTGACAATATCGCCAGGTAAATAATACTGACAATGTCGCCAGATGAACAATGCTGACAATGTCGCCAGATAAATAATAATGACAATGAGGTCATATAAAATCAGTCAAATAGGAAAACAGCAATATTACGTTTGACATCACAGCCAAGTAGGGAATACCACAATATTACAAGGAACATATAGGAACAATTGGTGACTATAAGGTCATATAAACAAGGATGATCAATCCCATGAAATACAGATAATCAAACATACCAATGAATGCAGGTGATCAAATATATATTTAGATAAATCTGGAAATATTTGAGTAATCAACCAGGTAAAACAAGTAATGCGTTTTAAGTCAAACGAGCATGTATTCTCCCCCAAAGAGTTTACAAAACAATTAAAATAGTAGGGGCTATGACTCACCTGGAGCGATAGCTATGATGACAAGAATGGATACACTGAAATGAGGCACGATCTCTAACCGCAACCTAATATGAGTAATAACGATCTACCTTAGATCATGACATAACGAAATGAATGCACGTGCACATGATGCCTATACCACTCGTGACTTGGAAACACTAGTTATTGTCAAAGTAAAATAGTTTCCATACTTAGGAAAAATAAGTCCCAATGGAGTTATAAAAACTTGTCGTAATATATCGTATAAAAATGTTAGCGTTCTATTCCTCGTATCGAAAACCTTAAAATAACGTCGTTAAGTCGTATGAATATTCCTTGGGTCATACGTTTTTCATTTGTTAAGAATATAGTCCTTAGTAACATTTCTAGAAAATATACCATTTAGTACGTAAGTTATTATTTTTATTTGTGACCAAATATATATATATAGTTTTGACGATATTAAAACGTGTATAACTTGGTCGTTTTAAGCTCATTTTCCTCGTTCTTTATATCCACGGATTCGTTTTTGTATATACTAATATATTTTTGATAACTCGGCTCCTCTAGGTTACGTTTAACGCCTCTATTTGCCCGTCGAAAACTGTCAAACAGCATGCAGTTTTTCAGAAATAGTTTTCGTCGTTAAATTTACAAAAATCATATCTCCTTCGTTATAAGCTCTTTTTAATCCGTTCTTTCGCCAAAAGTTTCGTTTTTGAAAGTATTTTCTAAATCTTGGGTCAAAAATTAACCTTGAGTTCCTGAGTTTCCCACGTTTTTAAAATAGTAACAGTAGGTATATGTATATTTTCCAAAATCATTTTCCTAGTTTCAAACTTCATCCAAACCACTTTCAATCACCACAAAACTAGTCTAATCCTACCATACACCTTCTTAGGGTGTCATGGGTTCCTAAACATCACAAACCAAGTGGATCTAACAAGGATCTAACTATATAATATATCTAAGGCTTGTAAGTTATAAAAAGTATATATAGAGTGGTATAAATCAACATATGCATATATATCTTGAATAAACTTGAATGATCAATGGAACAACTTGAATAATTTATAAAAATAGGTCTTGATAACTTACTTGAAGATTAGTGGACTAGTGGAGATGAAAAACTTGCAAAACCTTGTGTTTAAACTTCAAAACCCTAACAAGAAGTACTAAATAACCTAGCTTATCACTTGATCTTGGAAAAATTATGGTTTCTTGCTCCTTGGTGCCTTGACCGATTATACATGAAGAGAAAAAGAGGAGAGAAATTTTTGTAGATAGTTTGTGTGTGAATAAAATGAGCAAAACAACATTAGGTGAAATGTATATCTATTCTAGTCAAGTAGTATATTTAATTTTAGGACAAGATCCACAAAATGTGGAATTAAGTGAGGGGGAAGGCGTGGGTTGTGTAAGAAAAAAAAATGAGTTGGTGACTTGTGAGATTTATGTAATATTATGCTAGATATTTTAGTTTTAAGGGATACCGGGTACCGAGTTAACTAAAAATAAATGTTACCGAGGTGAAATAAAATACGACGAAGTTGTAAAAGTTGTAAAATATTATTCCTGGTGAGAATCAAGTGTTAGAATAATTATCGGGTTGAAATATCGCAAACCGACTGGGTAATAAGCTTCGACCGTGAAATGTAGTCATTGATTTGAAAACACCGGGTAAATTAATAATATGATTTTTATATTATTATTATGAGTATAAAAATGTATTGGGATCATAGTCGGGAGTGTCGGACGCGTTAGCCACATTATTGGTCGCGTGTTAATGTTTATTTAGAAATAATTAAACGTAAAAGTTAATTATACGAAAAGTACTAATTTAATTATCCTACGAGTGGAATAGTATGCAAATGCCATAATGATAATATGAAGACTATTTCTAGTCTGTATGAGATGTCCCAAATGATAAAGCATGAATTCGTTCCTGAACCAATACGGTTACGCGAATTTGAATACTCGTAAACTAAATTTACGATGACATGAGTAATGCACGTGAATAGTGGTTTTCTCTCGGAAATGAATAGTGTCAAGTGAATAGTAAAATTTTTGAATGTTTCTCGGAATGTCAAATTGACCTCAAAAATGATGAATAGTGATCGATGAATAGTAAATGATGAATAGTAACTTGTGAATAGTAATATGTCGAGGTTTGGAAAATGACCGGAAATTACGAGTTGTGACATCTTTCCTACGCGTCGAACACATCCTCTTTTTTCTGGCCCCTTAACATTGGATAAGTCGTCGTTTGCCCAATCATCTTCTTGAATACCTTGGGTATTAGTGGATTCATTTTCACCAACTTGTATTGATGCCTGCATAGCAATA
Organism: Artemisia argyi; assembly: GCA_030686995.1. Taxonomy (NCBI): domain Eukaryota; kingdom Viridiplantae; phylum Streptophyta; class Magnoliopsida; order Asterales; family Asteraceae; genus Artemisia; species Artemisia argyi. The sequence goes on along the minus strand of CM060709.1, from coordinate 69,901,644 downwards.
ACATGTTCCACTGTTAGAAAGTGTGAATAATAACATGTGGTATTTAAGATATTAAGAAATCACATTACCACAACTTGAGCAGCTTTGTCATTGACAATACTACCATCTTTACGGGTGCGGCTTATTTGGTATAGTTTCCCTCGTGTTGGTTGCACCCCATTATTTTTAGTAGCCTATAACAAGAATCATTTCACTCACATGAACTATGTTCTATTAATCTAACACTATTGCAAGTAAGTGCTTTGATATCTAACAATAACTATGTTAATAATTTATTGGTAAATTACCTCTTCTTCGGCAAGCCTAGCAAATGATTTTGTCCCAGTGACGTGCGGTTCTTCCATTTTTGAGCTGCTAATTCTCTTTTTTTCGCAAACGGCCTATGCAACCAATAATAATAAATTAGTTAAGCAACATAAAAAATAATAATTGAAAGTATTAAACATTTGCTACCTGATATTCTGGTTTCATCCAACGATTCACAAGATTTTGAAACTGTTCTGGATTCACCCTACTGTCGGTTTGTCTTTCCATAATCTCTTCAACACTAAGACTCGGATCATAGTTTCGTGATTTTACTAAGTTTCTCCAAGTGTTCAACTTTTTTCCCATGCTAGAAAGAATCCATTTCTTGACAGCAGTTGTTTCAGCCGGATGGAAAACAAATTTTTCCTATAACGGAAGTTGTAATAATTAGCAAAGATGCAAAACCTGTCTTTGTTGACGAAACATTCATATTTACTTTGTAATACAAATACCTTCACAATTGAATACATGTCTTCCTTCTTTTCCTTGTCAACCTTTCTCCAGTCTTCACAATGTATCCCGACATTTCCAGCTATCCTTACAACTGATCCTAGAAATTGTGTTAGCTCATTCCCTTCAACTCCCACAGGTTGTCCATACTTGTTGAATTTGACAACAATCTTATTATTGTGCATATTCCATAACTCGTTCTTTTGAGTAGGACCTCAAACCTTCTTTGGAGGACGTTTAACATAAAATATATTTATCAATCAATGGACGAGATAAACTCTAAACAAGGGCTGTTCACTAATCGGTTTAACCTATTTGATAAAGTGAGCATGAAACTAATTTGTGATGGCGTAGATTAAAAAGAAATACAAGTTAACAACATTGTATAGTAAATGCATCAGCTAAACACTTGTTAAGTCAAAATCCTAGACTGAGCATCAGTTAAAAATGATACTGTCTTCATTGAGGATAAGAAACTTGCAAGCTATGAGGTATTTATTTTACAATAAGCATTGTTTTATAGTGTTCTATCTAGTTGCTGGTTTAAAACTATGGAGTATGTACATCATATTAAAATTTTGGCAGCAAAAACATATACTAAACATAATCAATTAACAAGATTCAAATGTTGAAAAGACACATACCCCCTACTTCATTATGATTATCAAAGTGTTCATTAGTTTCCGTGTCCATCTGAGAGGAGCTTGCGTCATTTGTTTCATTAGTTGAGTGCCCATTCGACTGAGCTTGTGCTTCATCTTGTTGCTTTTCATTTGCAGCTTCAGTAGAGATCATGCAGAGTCTCTTGCGCCTAGCCATGCTGGAGTATACAATAAATAAAAAAATCATGAGCCCAATAACACAACATATCATAATATGATATATTCGTAACTGGAAGACATGAGCTCAATAACACAACAACTTGGGGTAAAACTAAAACTACATCAAACAAATTAGTGAGTTGATGCCTATTTGTTTTAATGGAAACATCCCTTGTCCAATTACAACAGACAACTAACATATATACAAGCGTAACAAATATAACACATATGAAAGCTTACCAAAAAATATGTGAAAGTTCATGCCATAGTTCAACATTTAAAGTTAACCTATAAGCTATATATAACTGTTAAAGTTAAACTTACCAAAAAATATGTGACATATGCATAACAGTATAAGCCTTTATAAAGGTTTATAATTGATCAGTATCATTAATTCTTAAACCTTTTGGTTGTATAAACCTATTTCCACTACACATAAACTTCTTAAAGCTTTATAAACATTACATATATCTCAAATGCATTAAATTGTGAAAAGGTTCAAGATCCTAGACCTTTTCATGCCAAGTAAGCATGAAATATGTTTTCACTATGGTTAACAAAAGTATGAACCTCTTCATCATATTATAAACCTATTTATAAACCACCATAGTGGATGCTCTAAGATAGTAGTACATTTTAAGTAACAAATTACACTTAAGTTGTTGCTGTACCATTCATTTGCATAACAGTATAAGCTATAATAAGATAGTATTACATAAAATGCCTTGCACAGTGGTGACTCTAAACATAGTAGTACATTTTAAGTAACGAATTACACTTAAGTTGTTGTTGTACCATTCATTTGCAACTAATTATTTTTGTTTTCAACTAATACATTTTAAGTAACAAATTGTTTTTGTTTGCAGCTAATTACACTTAAGTTGTTGCCTTGTACTGTTGTTGCTGTACCATTCATTTGCAAAACTAATACTCCCTCCGTCCCAATTTATTTGTCCAGTTTTGACTTTTTGAGTCTTTCTTTGTCAACTTTGACCGTAAATATTATTATTTGTGTTATATAATAGTTGATGAAAATTATACAAATTAAAAATACACTTAAAACTCGATCTATTCATATATTTTGCATCAAATATTAAATAACTCAAACAAATATATTTAAGGTCAAAGTTGCCAAAGAAAGACTTTGAAAATCAAAAGTGGACAAATAAATTGGGACGGAGGTAGTACATTTTAAGTAACAAATTAAACTTAAGTGTTTTAAGTAACGTTCATCACAAAATATTGTATACACCATTTCTGGTAACTCGTATGAAGCTTTTAAAAATATTAGGAGAAAAAAATAAATATTGAATTTTGGGTCTTATCGGGTTGACCCGATAACATTATTTACCTAACCCTAACCCGACCCGATAACTCTATCGGGTTCGGGTCAAAACAACCCGACAAGATTTTTTGACCCGATTTAACCCGACCCGATAAGCCTTATCGGGTTCGTGTTCGAGGTCGGGTCAACCCGACCCTATTGACACCCCTAATCAAAAGTACTAATCAAATCTCATTTGACCACATTTTCAAATATCACATCAGAACCTAACAAAGAATGTTCAATTTTACATGTTTTGGGTGTTTAAATTACCTAATTGTGACTCATATATAATTAGTTTATACAAATTACACTTGAATGCAAAGACATAACAAAAAACCCAACTACCAATAACATAAGAACACAAATGATGATAATCCATAGAAACTCGTCAAAGCCAACCATTAAGAAACATAGATTTATTCAAAACCCATTTTCGTGTGTTATACAATTTTAATGCAAAACTAAACAACACACAATAGTAATAATCAAAGAATAGAATTATTAATAATCAATTGAGCAATAATCGACTTGTATTAAAGAAAAGGTATATTAGAATTTTTATTCAGTTACCTGACCAAAAGGACGAAAATAGTGATGGAGAATTGGATAACTATGAGTCTGTGAGTGAATGAGATGGGGTTGAAGATTAGGAATAGTGATTGAGATCTCTACAATTAAATTAGGGATATATACTCCCAGCAATCGGAGGGAACTAATAAAAATAAAGGCGCTCGATTGAATTTATTTTTGAGTCCAAAGGCCGGGCAATTTTTAGTATCAGTGATAGATATCAAAATTAAATAAAGGAAAGTAATAACTTCTAATGACATAATATCAAGGTGTATCACAAATTGTAAGTACTTTTAATAACATGTCTATTTTTATGCCACAAATATCATGTATAATGGTGGCATAAACCATAAAGTGCCATTAAAGCTATAAAAAGAATTAGTGGCGCATAAAATATGTCACCAAAAACGCAATATAGTGACAAATGTAAATCTGTCATTAAAAACGTGTGCCACTAAATGGCTTCTTTTTTTTTGTAGTGATATGCTACGGTCCTCTCCAATTTGTCTGCTCTCTAAAGCATCCAAGAACAAGTCATGGTTGTGGCATCGTCGTTTGAACCATTTGAACTTCGGTACCATCAATGAACTTACACGTAAGGATCTTGTTCGAGGCTTGCCCAGACTTAAATATGAAAAAGACCATCTGTGTTCCGCTTGTCAAATGGGCAAGAGCAAAAAGCATACCCATAAACCCAAAACTGTCAATTCTATCATGGAAGTTCTTCATACTCTCCACATGGATCTTTGTGGACCAATGAGGATTCACAGTATCAATGGAAAGAAATATGTACTGGTTATTGTTGATGATTACTCTCGATTCACATGGGTGAAATTTCTACGATCAAAAGATGAAACTCCGGAAACCATCATCAAACTCATCAAGATGTTGCAAGTCCGCCTCAACAAAACAGTTAGAGTCATCGTACTGATAATGGAACAGAATTTGTGAACAGACAACTTACTCTTTTTTATGAAGGTGTCGGGATTAGTCATCAAAAGAGCATTCCACGAACTCCTCAACAAAATGGAGTTGTTGAAAGACGCAATCGCACCTTAGTTGAAGCTGCAAGGACTATGCTCATCTTTTCCAAAGCTCCTCTATTTCTTTGAGCTGAGGCCATTGCCACCGCATGTTACACACAGAACCGATCCTTGATACATCCTCTCCACTGCAAGACTCCCTACGAACTGGTTCATGGCAGAAAACCCGATCTTTCGTTCTTTCGAGTTTTTGGTGCACTTTGCTATCCAACGAATGACAGTGAAGACCTTGGGAAACTCAAGGCCAAGGCCGACATTGGTTTCTTTGTTGGCTATGCTCCAGAGCGAAAGGGGTACCGAATCTACAACAAACGTACCAGAGATATAATGGAAACAATCCACGTTACTTTCGATGAGCTGACTGAGCAACCGGTTCCTGGACAATCTAGTTCTGGACCCGCACCTAACTTTTTGTCTCCTGGACCAATTAGTTCCACGCTTGTACAGAATCCCATACCTGCTGCTCCTTTTGTACCTCCTACAAGTGAAGATTGGAAGAAACTGTTTGACCCAATGTTTGATGAATACTTTGAACCTCAACGGATGAATGCTCCTGAAGCTACAATGGTTCAACCACCAGATGGAGTGGTGAACGATCAAGATGACAATAACGGTCCATCCACTTCATTGTCATGGGATTCTGAATCTCCCGGCATCAGTCAATCGGTTAGCACGTCCAATGTCCGATCTTCACCTGTACAACGAGCAGCAAATGTAGATAATACTTCTGAAGTTAATCCTTTTGCTCCACCTGATAATGAGCCGTTTGTTAACATCTTTGCCCCTGAATCATCAAATGATGTAACTTCCTCTGACGAATCTAACACGGCTACCTCAGTTCCACATTCACAACCCCATGAATACCTGCGAAAATGGACCAATGATCATCCTATTGACAACATTATTAGAAACCCTTCACGTCCAGTATCAACCCGCAAACAACTTGCAACCGATGCATTGTGGTGCTTCTTCAATTCTGTTCTTTCTAAAGCTGAACCAAAAAGCGTCAAGGATGCAATGTCCAAACACTCATGGTTCACCGCAATGGTGGACGAAATTCATGAATTTGACCGACTGGATGTCTGGGAACTAGTACCACCTCCCGAGTGTGCAATGATCATTGCTCTCAAATGGATATTCAAGGTTAAGCTTGATGAGCATGGTGATGTATTGAAAAACAAAGCGAGGCTTGTGGCAAAAGGATATCGACAAGAAGAAGGTATTGACTTTGAAGAATCCTTCGCCCCGGTTGCTAGAATAGAAGCCATAAGGATCTTTCTCGCAAATGCTGCAAGTCAAAACATGGTGGTTTATCAAATGGATGTCAAGACCGCATTCTTAAATGGGAATCTGAAAGAGGTGGTGTACGTATCTCAACCCAAAGGCTTTGTGGATCCAGAACGCCCTAATCACGTGTATCGATTAAAGATGGCTCTCTATGGGCTTAAACAAGCACCCAGAGCGTGGTACGACACCTTGTCTAAATTTCTTCTGGCCAACAAATTCTCCAAAGGCGTTGTTGATCCTATACTCTTTACCAGAAAAACGGGCAAAAACCTCCTACATGTACAAATCTATGTTGATGACATCATCTTTGCCTCATCTGATCCCACAGAATGTGATCGTTTTTCCCAAGAGATGAGTTCCGAATTTCAAATGTCTATGATGGGTCAAATGTCATTCTTTCTAGGACTGCAAATCTTTCAAAACCCCAATGGCATATTCATCAATCAATCCAAATACGCCAATGAAATTTTGAAGAAATTTGGATTCGACTCCAGTGATTCAGTTGATACTCCTATGATTGAACGATCAAAACTTGACGAAGATGATGTGGGAATTCCGGTCGACCAAACCATGTATCGAAGCATGATTGGCTCCTTAATGTACCTCACTGCAAGCAGACCCGACCTTCTATTTGCAGTTTGCATTTGTGCTCGGTATCAATCCAAACCCACCAAGAAACATCTGGAAGCTGTCAAAAGAGTCTTTCGATACCTTAAAGGAACAATCCACATGGGCCTTTGGTACCCTAAAGAAACTTCTATGGCTCTCATAGCATATTCGGATGCTGATCATACGGGATGTCAAGACACTCGTCGCAGTACATCTGGGGGTGCACAGTTTTTAGGGAATAAGCTAGTCAGTTGGTCTTCAAAGAAACAAATGAGTACATCTATCTCCTCCACTGAAGCTGAATACATTGCTATGTCATCATGCTGTGCTCAGATCCTCTGGATGCGATCTCAACTTTCTGACTATGGCTTTATATGCAATAAGATTCCCATGTACTGTGACAACAAAAGTGCAATTGCACTCTGCTGCAACAATGTCCAGCATTCAAGAACTAAGTATATTGACATTCGACATCACTTCATCAGGGAGCAAGTTGAGAAAGGAATTGTGGAACTTTACTTTGTGAGGACTGAGTTCCAACTAGCCGATATCTTCACCAAAGCACTTTCTAGGGAACGGTTTCACTTCATCCTCCCACGCCTTGGCATGAAGAGTCTCACACCTGAGGATCTCAGTTGTCTTCAGGAAGATCAAGAGGAGTAAAGGGGTTGCTTCACATATCCTTGTATAGTATCAAATCAAAAAGAAAATAGAAAAATATAAAACCTATAAAAACCATAAAAATCTGAAAAATCATATAAAAATACAAAAATATTCTTCTCTCGACATGTCTCTTGTGTAATCAATATTATGTACGTTTCTAGAAATTTCATTCAATAATGACACGGAATCATACATATGCTTGAACAAGAGTTTTTCGGTTTTAAATAATGTTTTTCTAAAACATGTCGTTTCTCAACACATTCTTAAAATATGGCTTGTGGTCATTTCTGGCTACAACCCGGTCTTCAAAAATATGGCTTGCTATTACTTCAGATAGCAACCCGGTTTTCAAAATTAAGGAAAACACGTCGCCAAAAAGACGGTTGTTCCTAACAAAGGGTGCCGTTCGTCCGAGCGTGAATTACTTTATATTCATGCACCCTCGATCTAATGTACGTTTCAGTGCATTATTTCTTGATAAAGAAGAGAAATCTTCTTTTTATCGCCAAATACTTTCCCTTCTATGATTTTTCCAGAAAGTGTTTGTGCAAAACTTGGTGGTACCATGCAATTTTGAATGAACATCAAATTGAACTCAAAAGTTTGATAACATTTTCACTCAATCAATGACGTCCATAGTTTATGAAAATATTTATGCTTTAACATCCGTCATTGATTGAGAGGGAGAGTGATTTCTCAAAATTTTATGTATCATCAAAACTCCCCACACTTCGTACATAAAACCTTGCAACAAAATGATTTGTGATGTGTTATGTGTCAGAATGAGTACATTTTCGAAGAGTTTTCGTTAAAACTTCAAATCTTTTGTAAACTCTTCAAATATGACACATAACAACCTCCCTCACAGATTGAGGGGGAGCATGTAAAAGGTTCCTTTCATCAGACAATACTAAAAAGTTAACCGCATTTCTCTCCCAAACGTTTTCTAACTTATTTAAATCAATTGAGATAAAAAATCTCGAACGATTTGAAATTTTTGATCGGGGGAGAGAATGTGATTTAAATATGAAATCTGATAAACAAAAGTGATCTTTTGGACTCAACAAATGTGCTCCCACATATGTGCTAAACTCTTTCGAATATCGATGCACATATTGAGGGGGAGCAAAAGGCATTTGTGGAAGTTATACCAAAGACCGACCATTTATCTTTATGCATGGAGTTATAAGGTTGGTTAAGGTTAGGTATAAGTTCCCATGACCCACCAGAACCGGAAGGATCTTCCCAGGGACAATCCATAGATAGATTAGAAGTCCTTAGGAATGATTGAAAAAAAGGAGAAAAGTGAGAAAGGGAAGAGTGCGGACTGAGATAGAGCTAGGACTGGAACAAACCCAACAAGGTTCTAGTGGTGAAGTCTCGGTAAGCACTGAAGGGGTTGAAGAATGAAAAAGAAATGTAATGAGAAAGGGTGAAAAGAAATAGCCCTCCAAATATTCAACCTTAGGGCGGAAACCGGGTTCAATTCATAATCTACTAGTGGTTACTAAGGTAACACTAGTATTGAAGACAAGACATCATGGACCCAGTGACGCACTGCACTAAAACTTCCCAACCACTCAAGTTCTCTTAAAAGAGCTTGTTTCATTCTCACGGGGAACCCTGTGCAATGTATCGACCGCTCATTGCGAGCTATGTTGATACCTAAAACAGGAGACGCCTCCACAGTCTCCAGGAGCATATCAAAACACACTATTGAGTCTAGAGCCATGAGATCATCCATAAATCTCGATAGGACACATTCCAAATATGCTTATTACTTCACACAATGTGGAAAATAAGATAAAATATTTAGAGTCCTACGCATTATCCTTGTGGTATTGCCAGAACATCCGAATGATATGAAAATATTCACTATGAAGATGGAAATCCTTCTAGAGCGAACATCACTCAAGCTCTTGGTAGGTGACATGTGAGATCCATCATGGTTCAATGATCAAGTGACAACTGGAAAGCAACAATGGTGCGATTCAAATTTGAATCAAACTTGTTCCAGGATATGGATTGACGGATACTTTTGCTAAAAACTCTCAATGTGCTCACCAACTTATCTTTCGAGCACATTGATTGTGTAATATCTTTCAAACAAAAGTATTTTTGATGGAAATGTGAATCAAAGTATAAAACTCTCGTCGTGTCTCAAAAATGTTTATCATATGACACGCGAGTGATTTCTATTAATCAATTTCTCATCAATCCGTGAATATCAATTCACCGATTCACTCTATCGTGCTGTCTGCTTTGAGACGTTCCGGTATGAGAACATGCTTAGTATGAAGATTCCAAAGTGGATTCTTTGGAAAATTCATTACTAGAAGATGGAAATTCCTGTCAAGGAGAGTCTTCTTTAAAAGAGATTCTACCTGATCACAGGTCGGTTTTCACAAAATCGGAGGGTAGTCTGTCCTCGCAGAACGAATGACAAAGCCATATTCGTTCTCTATCTTTATTGCTAACTGTTTTATTTCAGGGACACATATAAAGATGGCATTGATGGCTGCCATTTCCAGCTGAATCGGGTCAAACCATACCTCATGCTCACACATTCCCCACACTATCAATGAAGATGAGAGACTTGCTACAACAAATGTTGAGAGACTACCAACAACGTTTCCGCAACTCTGATGAAAAAGTCTCCTGATCTACAACTCTAATGCAATGTCTCCAGATACAGAAGGGTGTGAGCATGATGGTCCTAAAGTCACTACATCACATGAAGGCGATACAACAATGGATAAGCTTGGAGATTTACTTTGGCTGATGATCTCAAAGAAGCTCAAAGATTACATATCTCAAAGGAACTCTAATCACAAGTTCGCTTGCCTGAAGTACGAAGTGTGCTGTAAAGAGAAGAATCAGATCCTACGAGCTACAAAGACAAAAGAATGCTTAAAGACCAAAGATCTTAACTTCAAAGGTGACCTCGCTTAGGGGGAGATTGTTAGGAATACAAATATTCCTGTAAAAGTCTCGGTCACCTAATGATTGTAATAGCATTAAGTTAGCTCGTAGTTAGGTTATTTATTAGTTAATGGTTTTAGTTTAAGTAACATCGTGGAAGAAGGACGGGTCTTCACCCACTGTATGCCTGATCCACATCCCGGGAGTGGGCGTTATGTTGTAAGTATAAATACCCCTCTCCACATGTGGAGAGGGTTGAACCTTCCACTTAATCTCAATCTAATATTTTCCTTTTTCTCTCAAGGTTCCTTTCTATCTTTCTTTTATAGTTAGTATTCTACAAGTATAATATAATGACAAGTACCGGGGGATTGATCGTTCAGCTAGGAATAGTGTCGCTAGGATTAGAAAACCTAAAGACTAGGTCTAGAGATGAGGGATGATTCTTTTTGTATTTTTATATTTTTTAGAAAAGCAAGTAAAAATCTCGGGTTTGAAGGATTTGGGCGGAATTAGTTGCTAGTCAACTAACCCAATACTAAAGATGCAATCAAAATAAAATACTAAAAATGAAATTAAACTATATTAAACTAAAGTTGTGAGCAATATATGGGAGAAATGTGTTTACTTAGATTTCACTACACCCTAGATATCTTTTACACGTTAATTACTTGTTATAGTTGCGTAGATGACGGATTGTATTCCTTAATACCATTCATGGGGTGGCGTACTTACTTCCCCAATCCTATGAGTGCCTACTTCACTCCTATGTCGAGCCGGCTAAGAAGCTCCTAACATGGGATCATTAGAATTTACTCATGCATTAAATACAACCAATAAAACCTAGTACACATCGGTTCATGTTTCCTAAGACGTTCAAGCATGTTACCAAATGGAGATCTGCCAGTTTTCTTAAGCCTAACATTGAAATCATTCATCCAATACAATCATAAACAAGTAATCAACACATAATTAACATCTAGGGTTCATTAGATCTAAGCAAACACAAGATAGATCTAGCCTAGCATGTTGAAATCAAGACAAGCACAAAATATAGACAACCAACACATAGACATATTGATTGAATTAAGAGAAGACTTATCTCAATAGCACATGTAAGGATTAAAGGGGTGAAAACCCTTGAAAAGCTGTAAAATACGTACAAGGTTCGGCCCTAGGGTTTCTCCACACAAGTTCCTCTTTATGAATGAAAAATAGAAAACTATATATAGATTTTGGAAGGTGACGGCGTCAAGAACAAATGTCTGACGCCGTCATCTCGCCGCCCAATAATTCCTCGGACTGCCTAGATCTGGACCTGACGCCGTCATGTGTACACCTTATGCAGGCCGTCATGATTTTAACTCTTGACACTCTTGTTGTGACGCCTTCAGGTTTCTTATGGGTCGTCATGGACTTTACTCTTGACGCCGTCAAATATTTCCTCTTGATGCCGTCATATACTGTTTTCAGCATGGAAAATTAAGTCTTTGGCGTTTTCTTCACTTTTATGCTCCAAAAATGTCCGAATTGCTTCCTTTTCCAGATTTCACTCCCAAAGTACCTAAAATCACAAAAGGAACGATTTAGGGTAATATTTGATCAAATAAATTCAATTCCGGGCTTAAATAACCCCCTAAAAGTGGTTCATTTTTCGCCTCATCATTAATAAAATGAAAAAACGTACACAAATTATCACTCGTACATAAAACCTAATCATCTTCCCCTTGAATTTCTTTAACACCTTCTTACGCTCATCATTTTCAGAATCTTCGTCGGATCTAATAACATCCATTTTCTCTGAATAGGCTTAGACTCAGCCTTTGGCTTAGGTTTTTCTTCAACTTTTTTAAGCAACGTAGTTGGCTACATACAAATATGTAGTTAGTAACATGTAATTTTAAATGATTACTCAAAGTTATACTACAAATCACATGTGATTCAGAACAATTGTTAAAAAACACGAGACTGGTTACGAAAATCACACGTGATTATGAGTAAATCACTTGTGATTTTACTTAATATGTAGTTAGTAACATGTAATTTTAAATGATTACTCAAAGTTATACTACAAAATCACATGTGATTCAGAACAAATCACATGTGATTTGTTCAAAAACACGAGACTGGTTATGAAAATCACACGTGATTCTGAGTAAATCACTTGTGATTTTACTTAATATCACAAAACTACTTGATCACAAGTCTTATCATTTTTAACAAATAAGACCATAATACAAAATAAGACAACATCCAACCAAACCTACCATATATAGCATAGTTGCATATACGTGAATTAAGTAAAAGTTAGTGAATGAATATATCACAAAAAATACTATTTAAATAGAATTTGATATTTAAAACGTGAAGGAAAAACAAACAGGAAAACATTATAAAACACGACCTGAGGTAAAGCTCGGATATACAAAGTATGAGTAAAGTTTATCTAGCTTCAAATAACCACATATTGTTGCAGCTAGTATCATATTGGGTTTTAAACATTATTACTCACAGTTGAAATACTAGAAACTGATCAGATAATCACTTCTAAAACGCACGTCCATGAAAAGACGTAACGAAATAATTCTTGTTTACCTTTAGTGGAATATTTGTGCAACAAATACACGAATTTAGATTTGTCGAGTTCCAAATCTGCCATTGTAACAGGATCCTTGACATCAAGAATGTTTGGGCTTCCGTGTTCAGGTACCAGAACATTAAGTAGATATGCATAAGCTTCTCTATCCTGCACCGTACAACAAATGAAACTGTTAACTGAAGGTGGAAAAGGGGGTGGGTCGGATAGGTTGGGTAATGGGTCAAAAATACCACCTCAATTAACAGAAGGTCTAAATAAATAAAGTAATAAACACGACAACTGATGATCATTATTTAAGTATTCTAACTCAGGGTAATTTCTATCAGTGAATAGAATATAGCAATATGTACAAAGCCGTATATACAATAAAAATACAGAAATTAGAATAAATTTGCATTAAAAACAACCTTTGGGCTACTATTTAACCCGTTTCATCTTTAGCTATTGTTTTTTATCTGGCTTGTTTGACCATTTTAGGATCAAACATAACTGAATATGACCAATTTAAGTTCAAGACATGGAAGTCATTACCTTGAGCAACCCTTTGCAACTACCTCTGTTTGGAAGCAATACTAAAACAAAAATGCTTGTTAATGAGCGCTTGTCAAAAGTGTTTGTCAAAAATAACTTAGCACTTTGCAACTACCTCTGTTTGGAAGCAATACTAAAACAAAAATGCTTGTCAAAAGCAGACACAACAGTTAATGAAAACATCTTTTGTGAATTTCAAGTATATGTATGTAACACGGCTTTTTAAATGTCAAAACGTAATTCTTAATAAATTTATCCTATGAATCTATGCTTTTTCCTACTTGATGAGGTGAAACATCTTATGAACCGCTGATATATCGACAACAGCCATTTGATGTTGCCATAAAACTTAACCCTCATTCATCTTTACTTCCTTATCAGCAATAACTATAATGTTTTATAACGTTGCCATAAAACTTGACCCTTATTTGATGTAGCCTCGCTCTGATATAAACACTAGTATGTCATACGCATATATTGCATTTATATAGACCATTGTGATTTATCCTGTCCATCATACATTGAAGCATTCACAAGCATTCCTTATATGGACGAATGCATGAAAATTCATCTACATTATGTAACTTTACACATAGCACCTAACGAAAGATATACCACTCATCTAAGTAAAACTCTTAATTTTATGGATCAATAACCGCCACACCGCATCTCAGCGTTTAATAATCTTAAGCCTTAACTACTTATAACAGAACTTCTTTCCTACCTAACAATTTAACAATCAATAACCGCTATTGATTCTATTAAAAGAAAGCGTGAAAACTGATCTACATTATCCATTTTTCACACGGCACCTAACCGCCTAACGAAAGATTAACCATTTAACAATCCACATTACATAAATCCAACGCTACCTCCTAAACATGATACAATGCAAATACATTATAATCAAATACAATGCATCATTTAATTTCATTTTAAACTTAAATAAGAATAACTACCTCCTCAGGAGGAAGCCAAAACATTTGTCAATACACTTCGCTTCGCAAAGACGGCTAAAAAAATCAAATAAAATTAAAATTAAAATACAAATAATACAGTAATAATCAGTTAAATAGTCAAATAGTCAACACGATCTTAAAATTCAGTTAAAAAACCTGCATATCCAGCTGATTATTCAGATTAGGAGACAAACTCGAGCTCTCAAGTGGATCTAAAGTTCCAGCCGACGGAGGCGAACCGGTGACCGGTGCCGGAGAAGATGAATCGGTAGTTTGTGGTGGTGACGGTAGCGGTGGTGGTGACTTGTCCATTGATTGTGACGGAGGTGAGGTGCGCTGGTGGTTCTAGTTGCCATCGGTGATGGTGACTGTGTTTTTAAGATGTTACAATTTAGTGTTAAGTTTTATTCAATGCGATTACAAAAGTACCCTTTAATAATTAATTATATATATGACTATTAATTTAGACCTTTAGATCTAAAATACATGGATGGTTGAGATCTCTTGATTTGATCTTTAGATAATTATTGTTCTGCATTGAACTTTTCTCATTTGGCATACATTGAACCGCACGTACTTGACCCGCAAGGGGTAAATCAATCTCACTTAACAACAAGTCAGTCAGAGGCAGAGGGATATCGTGACTAGGGGTGTCGGGCCCCTCCCTACATTCCCATACGCCTAAGCTCTATTATATTTTTTTGTGAAATTTTAGTAAAAAAGTTCACTTGATCCCTCTTAACTTACTTATTTTTTTGCTAAACATCTTATTTCTTCCATGTTTTAAATTTTATCCACAGTTAACTTTTTAGCACTCACTACAAATTATTAGAATTTATATGTAACTTATAATATGAAAAGATGTGTAGTAACTAATTGTCAAATAAATGTAACATATGAAACACTTATTTACAAATATACTGTAAATAGAAAAACAACCCTGGCGTTCTGGTCATGTGCTCCAGGGTGCGAGTGCTGGTCATGTGCTCCAGGGTGCGAGTGCATCACGCCGTGGGCTGTCTTGACCTCTCACCTATAAACATCACTCTCTTGCCATGCTTACATTTCACCTCTTGCAAATTATTTCCCTCTACTTATTTCTCTCTTATCTCTCTAAATCTTTCAATCCTTCTTGTGTTTTAACACGTACCTTCTATCATCTATCAAAACCAAACTTCTTTGCAAGCAAAGAACACACAAGAACTTAATCCCTTCTTGTGTGTAGTGTCTAGATCGAGTCTTCTTCTTCTAGTCTTCCAGTTATGTTGTCTTGTAACAAATACTTAAAAACTCTCATTCATTTGTAACTAAGTGTCAAGTGTTACTTCAGGTGTGAAAAAAGCAAGTGTAAAGTCTTACTTTGGGTGCGGAGAAGCAAAGGGGTTAAGTCTTGAACCGTGTGCTACCAAGCTTGGGGTTTGGTACTTCTTTGGTAGTAGTATTTATAATCGTGGTGGGAGTTCGCAAGGTCTTTGTGTGTGGTTCCAGGTGTGGACTCCGTTAGGTCCTATCTTGGATCTAGGTGTAGATTGGTGAAAAATAATGTGTAAGGTTTATCCACCACAAGGATTTGTTGCTTGTGAATAACATAGGTGTCGCGGATTCGAAACTGGACGTACGGATGATCTAACCCCTAAACATGGACCAATATAAATCGTTGTTTTTGTCTCTGTTCCCTTAACTATTTACATACGATTTATATTGCATTATTCTTTACACACTCGTATTTAACACTTTACTTACTTAAACCTAAAATAAGTTGACTCGATAAACATCACCCTCTTGCCATGCTTACATTTCATCTCTTGCCAACTATTTCCCTCTACTTATTTCTCTCTTATCTCTCTAAACCTTTCAATCATTCTTATGTTTTAACACGTACCTTCTATCATCTATTGAAAAACCAAACTTCTTTGCAAGCAAAGAACACACAAGAACTTAATCCCCTCTTGTGTGTAGTATCTAGATCGAGTCTTCTTCTTTTTACTCTCTCTTCTTCTAGTCTTCCTATTATGTTGTCTTGTAACAAATATTTAAACACTCTCATTCATTTGTAACTAAGTGTCAAGTGTTATTTCGGGTGCAAAAAAGCAAGTATAAAGTCTTACTCCGGGTGCGGAGAAGCAAGGTGTTGGTCCCTTTTACTTGGTTATCAGTAACTAAAAAGCTAAAGTAACCAAGTTATATGACTTTAAACAAAGATGTATAAAATGATTAACAATAAAGTAACGTAAATATAAGAGACAATATTTTCCAACGTTTAATTCTTTATTAGAAGTTAATAAAAAAGAATCGTACCCAAGTGTTTGCGGAATAACACTTGGGATTGAAAACGACAAGTATGGTATGGACTCATCACTAAACTCAATCTATGTTGAGTGACAACTTTCAGGACCCACTGAGCAATCTCAAGGGTTGTGTTGTTCTTTGAAGGAGTAAAAGTGGTTTGTGAATGCTTTGCATTAATTGCACAAACTTGTCAACTTTTACTCCTCACATATGCTTCCTATTTATACACAAGTATAGAACAACTAGTTATGTATTGGACATAAATCTTCCCTAACAATATCTTGAAAGATATTATTCTTCTGGAAAGGAACCTTCATTGAGTTAAGTCCAAAAGGCACTTTCTGATGAAAAACTGGTTTTAACCATTTTGGGAAAGTTTGACATTAAAGTGATAAAGCACTTTAATAATGCAGCTCAAACTTTCCCGCCCAGTCCCGCCAAAACTTCAGTCTTCTTGTCATCAGTCTTCGGTACTATGAAGTTGTTGAGGAGTCTTGGGGTTCAGTGAGTTATTGTCATCCTCACTGAACCCATCACCTTCTTCTTGGCTTAGATCACACTTCACTGAGTTCCGCCTCACTGAATGGAGAACCTTTCTTCTTAGGCTCGGTCTTAGCATCCTGAAGGTGACTCACTGAGTTACTGTTCACTCAGTGACTTGTTTACACTTAGGGGATTTTACGTTCAAATCATTGTTAGAAAAAGATTGGGGAATTCAGTGACCCAACAATCTCCCCCTATTTGAACATACAAATAGCCTAAGTGTTTCTTGATTCAGCATGAGTTGTCAGGGTACTTCTTCTCTTGCTGAATGTTTGTTGTAATTGTAAGTAGGACATAACTTTTAAACAAAAACATCAGTTTATTCATAGCTATTACATTTTCCTACAAATTACAAACAAAATAAAGATAGTTGTTGCAGATCAGATGTTCAGATGATAGCCAAGTCCCTCAATCTTAGCTTTCTTTGATCTCAACAGGTGTTTCTCAGGATGCTTCTCAATCATAGCCCTAAGGTCCTGACAGAACCTTTGGTTTTCAGCACTTTGTATAGGAGAAGCTAACATCAGGTATATTAACATTGCCTTGACCCCTGCCCTATCCATGTCAGACCATCTTTGGAATCCAAGGTTTCCATACTCATCCATAAAGCATAGACCTCTTTCAGGGTGTTCAAGCACAACGTTGTTCACGAAGGTGATTCCTTCAGGAACGGACCTATCACAATCCAATCCTGGGACCTTGATCTCAGGCTCGGATTCAATGTGCTTCCTCTTTTTCTTTGTGGCTTTTGATGAAGCAGTTCCTGTTGTTGAAGCAGGAAGAAGGGAGGGAATATTTAGGGCTTCAGGCATTGCACTCAGTCTGTCATACCTTTCCTTCAGTGACTTGAGAAGGTCGTGTACTACAACATTGTTTTTCTTGGCAATGATAGGACGGAGTTCATCAAGTTCAGTAATCTCAAAGTCAGCAAATCTGAATGGGTTATGAATGTCAATGATTCTTTTATCAGCCCCCCTGAAGATAGTGACCATTGCGGGTTTGGTGTTCCTGTGGATTTTAATGTCAGTGATGGTTTCAGGCTTCAACCTTTCCTTCATCACCCAATGATACCTTTCAACCCTGGTCTTTCTGATTTGAGCATCCCTTTTCAGCCTTGCTTCCCTTTCCCTTTTAAGAGCATTCATTTCTTCTTCCTGAGCCTTTTTAAAGGCTGCACCAGCTTGCTCATATGCTAGTGCCTCAGTATCCAGACCAATCTTTTCAGCTTCCTCGTGAACAACCTTAATGATAGCAGGCTTGCTCATTCTCTCTTCCTCAGCTACCTTTGTCAATTTCTCAACTCTTTCCATATAGTCTTGTATTTGGTCATGGGTGAGTTGATAGAATTTTGCATTGATTTCATACGGGACCCTGATAGGTTCATCAGGGTCAACTCTGACAATTGTGGAGGCAGGCTGGAGTATAATTTCAGGTTCTAAGGTGGTGGCTATGCTTTTTCTTCTATCCTGAATGAGAGTGGAGGAGGCTGGTTCCTCAAGTGGTGGAACTTCTATGATTGGTGTGGCTTCAGTGACATGCTCCCCCTCAGTGTGATAGGGCTGTCCAGCTTCTTCTTGTTCATCAGTAATAGGGGTTTCAAAAACATTCCCCCCCTCAACATTTGCTGGAACTGCAGTGATGGCAAGTGTTGGAGTTACTGAAGATGAAGTAGAGGTGCCCTTGAAGACTTGAAACATTTCCGTCATCATTGACTTGATCTCCGCAGTATCCTGATGGATGAGAGATACCTTGGAGTCAAGTGTAGCCTGAGAACTTTCAAGGGCAGTCATCCTGGATCCCATTGTCCATGCCAGAGATGTGGACTTCAGGGATTGAGCTGTCACTGATGCTTCCAACTGAGTGAAGGAAGACTTGAGAGATTCCGCCGTGGAGCTGAGATTCTGAACATTGGAACCCTTTATCAAACCAACTAACTCAGTAAGAGCTGCCGTGTTGACTTGGTATGTCTCAGATGTCTGAAGTATTTTCTTGGTGAGCTCAGGATCATCTTTGACTGATTCTTGAACTGACTTAACCCCTGTAGCCAGCTCTTTAAGGGATTCCAAAAATTGATTGATGCGAGAAGCCATTTGTGTCAGGGAGTGAGAGATAGTGGAATTTTGCTCCCTGACATCATCATTTTATTCTTCAACAGCATCTTTGAGGAGGTGATAGTGGACTGCTTGCTCAGTATGCATGTCAAACACCTCTTCAGTGACCCCCTGTACAAAACATTAGTCATTTTCTTGATGAATCTTTTGAAGGCTTTTTCAGTGAGAGGAGTTTGAGCATCTTCTGAGGTTTCCGTCTCGGAATGTGTTTCATCTTCATCATGGTTAGAGGTTTGAGGAGACTGAGTAACAGGTTCAGGGACTGTCTCCTGAACCTCCGTATCATCTCCGGCCGTGAAGACTTCCTCGTCACTATTAAATTCGTCATCAGAAAATAAGACAGCCTGAGCATCTGCCAGGGAGGTAATCTGCAACAAGTGGAGGTTATCCGGCTCCTCTTCATAAGAAGATTTGCCTTCGTTTTGGCCAGGTCCTGACCCCTCAAATCCGGTAGGTTGGGTTTTACCTACCTGGTCTTTAAGGCCAGTTCCCAAGTAATGCGCACCTCCGGGAGTGGTTATGGGTTCCATATCAACGGGTGGTGTATATCCCTCTGAATCTTTGTCCCCCTTGACCCCTTCAGACACTGATGGGTATTTTTCAATGTCATCCTGAGGAGTCGTGAATGTTGTGTCCCTATCAGCGGGTTGTTTGTTTCCCTCTGAGTCTTTGGGATGAGTTTTTGTGCCCTCAGACAAAAGCGTTGTTTTGCGAATGTCCTCATCAGGCACCTGAATGGATATGTCCCCCATTCCAACAGGCTTGTTCTGGCCTGTCAAAGATTTAGGAACGTGAACTCCCTGATGCTTGGGTTGTGATTTACCCGAGCCTTTAGCAGGATGTGATTGTTTGTGGACCCTCTTCTCAGTGGAGTAGTGCTGCTCCACCGAGGATTTAGGATCCCTTCCTCCCTGAGACCCTGGTTGTCATTTGCCAGAGCCTTTAGCAGGATGTGAAGGTTTGGTTGGTTCCGACTCCACTGTCTTGTTTATGGCAGCAGAGTCTTTAGGAACGGGATTGCCCGAGGACACTGAGTGTGATTTATTAGTGCCCTCCGTTGGCTTTTGTTGCAGGCCTAGTGATTGGGTTATTATTCTCATGGTGTCAGCAGTCAAGGTCTGTTGTGGTTGCCTCCTTATGGTAGGCTTGGGATCAGAGATCTCAGTGTCGAGTGGCTTGGGTTGAGCCACCTTCCTGGACCCCTGTCCCTTCTTCCTCTTTACCTTCTTGGTGGGAGAGGGGACTGGTGAAACTTTATTGTCGCCCTGGATAGCAGAACGTATATACATTGTCAGGGTGACAGGTGTAACCTCAAGAGGGTCACGTGAGTAATTTTCCTTGTGTAGGACATCAGGCTCAAAACCTGCTATGTCAGGCTTAACATACTCAGACCCAAGCAAGTCTTGTAGGGCACAGGAAACAAATCTAGGATATGACATGTGTTTTTGCCTAGACTTCCCCCCTAACTTTGCTATGAGGTCCCTGAAGATGATTTCTCCAAGGTCAATCATTTTACCCTCAATGAGACAGAACACTATCATTTCCTGAGTAGTGTTCAATTGCTCAGTAGAGGATTTATTTCCCCAGAGAACCTGAATGACAAAAGTCATTAGAATCCTCCAGGGAGCTGGGAACCAGGTCTTTATTATAGGGGATTTGGATAATACGGACCCTGGTGTCACCTCAGGGTGATTTTTGTCATAGGGTCTCAGTTCCAGTAAGACCTCCTTTACCTCTTTGTCAGAGGGTTGGGCAGTGAAGGTCGTGGTGTAGTCAAGGCCTGTGGCTTTGACAAAAGTTTTATAGTCAAGAGTTAGGGACTTGGTTCCATTCTTGACTGTAAACTTTATTTTGGCCTCTTTTGGTGCATCAGGGTTTTCAACCACCGCTGTGCACCAAAATTCACTCAAATATTCATGATAGATGACTGAGGGGGTTTTTGTGAATGAGGTGGTCAGGAAGCAGTTCTGAAGGAACTTCACCACATCCCTGTATTCAGGGTACCCTTTAGGGTAGGCAAAGTTCCCCACCACATTGTTCTTGGTAAGGTCTACGCTTTCCATTTGGAAATCCACATTGGGTGCGTATTTTACGACCTTAGAAGAAGCCATTTGGTTTAGATAAAAGCATGGTTTTTTTTTGAAAAATGGGTATCAGTGAGGGAAACACACGCAGTTTTGAAAATGATTTGCAAGAGTTTTGTTATGATTTTAAAAGCTTGTGTGTGTGTTCCCTTTTTGTGGGGGTATTTATAGGGTGAGATTTAGGGTAGTGATGTTGCGGATACCAAAAGTTAACTTATTTAACCGGAACGGAATAATAATTTTGGTTAGATATCCGCATTAAATATCACGATTCCCATTACCCTATTTTCTCTCACATCGTGGATGAACAGTTGTGCGGCTCTGCAAATAATGCACTTTTGCAGAGTAGAAATTATCACAACTTTTGTGTGTGAGGGAGCATTAAATGCTCAGTGGTGTTTGGTGAGAGAGATGTGGGGGCCCAAGGAGTGGATGCCAGTTGTGTAAGTGACATATATTCATATATTTAATAGGATTTAGTTACCTACCTGGGACATTAAATAACTAAATACTTAGATCATTTAGTTTGGGTATTCAATGCCATTTTTCATCCTGAGCCCCCTGAATGAATTATCATTCAAAAAAAATTTAGGAAGGGTTTGATCAGGGACCTAGAGAATTTACATCATGTTGGAACATTTTTGATCAGTTCCCTGATTCTATGTCCAACATGCCCAGTTCAGCTTTCAATCATGTGAGAGTGGGTTCATCCAAAGGTTTAGTGAAGATATCAGCTAGCTGATACTCAGTGGGGATGAAATGTAGTTCAATTTCTCCATTAGAGATATGGTCCCTGATGAAGTGGTATCTGATGTCAATGTGTTTGGTTCTTTGATGAAGTACTGGATTGTTTGAGATGGCAATGGCACTTGTATTATCACAAAAGATAGGTACCATCTTATACTGAATGCCATAGTCACTCAGTTGGCTCTTCATCTATAGTACATTTTCACAACATCCTGCAGCAGCCATATATTCAGCTTCAGCTGAGGACATGGCCACTGACTGTTGTTTCTTTGTACTCTAACACATAAGTTTTCCACCAAGAAATTGGCAGGATCCTGAAGTACTTTTCCTATCCATGTTACATCCTGCATAGTCAGAGTCAGTGTACCCTTTGAGATCAAATCTTGAACATTTTGGGTAATACAAACCAAGGTTTGGAGTACCCTTTAGGTACCTGATGATTCTTTTGACAGCAGTAAGATGTGATTCTTTAGGGTCAGCCTGGTATCTGGCACACAGGCAGACTGAGAATTGGATATCAGGCCTTGAGGCAAGTAAGTACATTAGGGAGCCAATCATTCCTCTGTATTGGGTTTGATTCACTGATTTTCCAGTGAGATCAGGGCCAAGGTTGTTAGGAGGAACCATAGGAGTCGTTACTGAAAAGCATTCAGTGAGCTCATACTTCTTCAGTAGGTTCCTGAGGTATTTTTCTTGGCAAATGGATATTCCTTTTTCAGTATGTGAGTTCACCCATCATGCTCATTTCGAACTTTGTGGTCATCAGTTTCTCAAACTGTTTGCAAAGTTTGTAACTTGTTAAGCCAAAGATGATGTCATCAACATATACTTGGACAAGAATGACATCATCCTTTGTTCTGTAGATGAACAATGTGTTGTCAATTCTTCCTCTGAAAAATTTGTTTTGGATCAGGAAGGCTGAAAGAGTTTCATACCATGCCATGGGTGCTTGTTTTAGTCCATAAAGGGCTTTGTTAAGCTTGTAGACATGGTTGGGGTATTCACTACTTTCGAAACCAGGAGGCTGTTGCACATAAACATCTTCTTTGATGTTACCATTCAGGAATGCACTTTTAACATCCATTTGGTAAACTTTAAAGTTCATGTAAGTTGCATAGGTAAGGAAGATCATGATGGCTTCCATTCTTGCAACAGGTGCAAATGTTTCCTCATAGTCTATACCTTCCTGTTGATTATATCCTTTGGCAACCAGTCTTGCTTTGTTTTTGATGACTGTGCCATTTTCATCGGTCTTGTTCTTAAAGACCCATTTCATACCAATGATTAAAACACCCTGGGGGCATTCAACAAGGGTCATGACATCATTTCTGTCAAATTGTTCCAATTCATCTCTCATGGCCTGAACCCAGCTTTCATAAGTCAGGGCTTCTTTAACATTTTTAGGCTCAATCTCTAAGAGATAGTCAGCATAAATACATATATTGGCAGTGGCAGCCTTAAGTTTAGCAGCCTTGCTTCTTGTGAGCATGCCTTCAGTGGGTTCACCAATGATGTTCACAAGCTCAATGATTTTGGATCTAGTCCAGCTATCCTGAGGTTTGGGATAAGAATTTGAGCTTGAAGGAGCCTGATTAGGTTCAGACTCAGGAACATGAGGTAACTCATCATTATGTGCTTCAGTGACAACTGTAGGAATAATTTGTTCTGAGGGTTCCTGAACAATTCATTCAGTGGTGTCAGTCTCATTAGAGACAGGCTGAGTTTCAATGAACTCACTGATAGGTGGTTGGGGAAGGTTGTGAGGGATGATGTAATAGGAGACGTCAGCATCAGCTTGGTATTGGGTTGAGGAATTGTTCTCAGGATGATACTCATCAGGAGGATATCTTGATGAGTTATCAATACCAATTTCTTCTACTGAGGAATTTGAGAACCTGATGGATTCAGTGCTCTCATCAACAATAATGTGATAAGTTTCCTCAGTTTGTTGTCTCCTTGTGTTGAACACCCTGAAGGCTTTAGAGACCAGGGAATATCCCAGGAAGTATCCATCATCAGCTTTGGCATCAAATTTACCCAAGTGATCCTTGTGATTATGTATAAACACAGGACACCCAAATACATGAAAGTAGCTGATGTCAGGAATCCTTCCTTTGAATATTTCATAGGAGTCTTGTTATGCCTTTTCACAATGATTGACCTATTTTGAGTGTAGCAGGCTGTTTTAACTGCCTCAGTCCAAAAATGTTTTGAGAGGACTGAGCCATTCAACATTGTTCTTAATGCCTCAATGAGTGTTCTATTTCTCCTTTCAGCTACTCCATTTTGTTCAGGAGTATAGGGAGAAGTGAAATTTTGAGAAATTCCTTTCTCATCACAAAAACACTCAAGGTCATGGTTTTTGAATTCAGTGCCATTGTCAGTCCTGATCTGTTTAACTTTGACATCATTTTGATTTTCAATGTTCCTGACAAATGACATGATTGTTTCAGCTACCTGACTCTTTTTGGTCAGGAAGTAAACCCAAGTATATCTTGAGTATTCATCCACGATGACCAGAGTATACTTCTCATGGTGAATGGACATTGGACTGACAGGTCCAAAAAGGTCCATATGAAGAAGATGTAGGCAGCTTTTGATGGAAAAGGTTTGTTTGGTTTTGAATGATGCCCTGTGGTGTTTTCCTTTTTCACAAGCAGAACAAGGCTTGTCTTTGGTATACACCAGGGATGGAAGGCCCAGAACTTTGTTCTGTTTGGCCAGGTTGTTGATGTTCTTGAAGTTGAGATGAGAGAGTCTCCTATGCCATAGCCAGTTGATTGTCTCACTTGCCTTTGAGAATAGACAAGTCCCATTCTGAGTCAGGGATGACATGTCAAGGACATATACATCATCCCTTCTAGGGGCAATCAACACAACTTCCTTATTGGCATTAAAGATGGTCCCTCTCTTGTCATCAAACTGAACTATGTATTTGGCATCACATAGTTGGGAAACACTTATCAGGTTGTACTTGAGACCATTAACATAAGCTATTCTGGTAAAAACTATACCATTGCAGTTTACTGAACCATAACCTTCAGTGGGAGCTGATGAGTTATCACCAAATACTACTTTGGGTCCTGGTTCTTCCACATATTTGTGCAGAAAACTTTTCACACCAGTCATGCTTCTGGAGCATCCACTGTCTAGATGCCAAGTAGGATCCTTGATGTGTTTCTGCACAAACAGTAAACTGGGTTAGTTTTTCTTGTTGACCCACTTTCTAGTGGGCTTGGTCCTTAGGGACTTTTTGAACTCAGTTAATGAATCATGGTCTGAAGTGGTGTGACCTGAGCTTCCACATGTTTTACATTTTGTGGAGGTTGATGCCTCAGGTGACTGAGAAGTGTTGATCTGGTTTTTCCTTCTTGACTGAATAACTTTGTCATGTCCCCTGGTTTCATGGGAGGGGTCTCCACAGATGTCACAGCAATCTTTCATCATACAATCATCAGGAAGATGATCATTGAAACCACAGTGAGGACATGGTGAGAAAGGCTTAGCCTTCAGTCTTTGTTTGGAAGGTGTGGCATACTGATAGCCTTGATTTTTGTATAGACCCCTTGCTTTTAAAGAAGCAGTGTGGGGGATGTGATCACAAGTTCTGTGGTCCTCTTGTTTGCATATCATACAAAACAGGACTCTGTAGCATTTATTAGTGCTGTGATTTGGATAATTGCATAGTTCACATCTCCCTGAGGGTCTGGGTGTGGTTTTAGGTTTGGAAGAACCTGAGGATACTGAGGGCTTTGTAGATTTTGAGTCAGAGTTTTTCTCAGTAGACTCGATTTTCTCACTCAGCATCCTAACAAGTTCAGTAAGCTGATCAACTTTTGAATCAGTGCTTCCATGCTTCACTTCAGTGGGTACTGAAGGTTTTTGGTGTTCAGTGGGTGCAGGAGTAGGTCTTTTCAGAATAGTCTTTCCTAACCCTGATTTCTCTTTGGGAGAATGTGGTTGATAGACTAATGGTGCAAAGTTAGAATTGGGTTCCGCTCCCTGAAGTTGTTTCAGTGGAGGGAGTGGTAAATCAGACTTAGACTCAGTGATGGACTCAGTAGGACTAAGTTCATCAGTGACTCCTAGCAGCTCCTTGATAGCCTGACTTTCAGGCTCCAGAATTCTTCCAGTATTAAAATTTGGCATTTTACTATCAGGATTGTTTCTTTCAATCCAATCACTGGGTTTGGGAGCAAGTTCTTTGCTAGAGAGTATGTTGGTTAATAGAAAAGTTGTAGAATGGCTACTCTCCCCAGAAACTTCAGTGAGTTGATCATCACCCAGACCTGCCTTTTTGGGACTGGGTGTGAGACTCAGTGTTTCATAAAGTTTGGGGTTTTTCTGAGTCCATTTCCAAATAATTTCCTTTTCTTTCTTAAGTTCTTCCTGAAGAGCTTGATTTTGTTTTACAAGTTCAGAGTTTTGAATTTGAAGTGTAACACTTTCAAGTTTGGCTTGTTTTAAAGCAAGTAATTCATCTCTACAATGATTTAATTCAAAACTCAGTTTGTTAAATTTTGAAAACAAATTAAGTCTTTGCTCTTCAACATACTTAAGATCAACATTGATATAATCTAAGTAAGATTTCCAATCATCATTATCATCCATAGAAAGTAAAAGATTTACCTTCCTCATAGTGATGTTAACCCATTTACCATTTCTTGCATGACTCTTCCCCACAACAAGTTTGTTGTCATCTGACAGAGCCATCAGGGCGTTGATGTGAACTTCATCATCATCATCAGAGGACACTTCAACCTCTTCCCAGTCATATGTTTCAGCAACAAGCCCTTTGTTCTTGGCTTGAGTAGGCTTTGGAGCCTGAGGAGGCTGGGAGACTGTTGAGGATGATTCAAGAAGGGCAAGTTTAGCTTTTGCCTTTCTGTACTTGGCTTCAAAGTCAATTTGAGGGACTTTTTCAAATCTTTGACTAGACTGAAGCATTTTTGGTTGAAATTTGTTGGGGCCTGAAAAAGAGTTATTTCCTGAAAATTTGAAAGATGGTTCTGAGGTTGTTTTTGAAAAACAATGTTTAGCAAAATGCCCCATTTTGCCACATTTAAAGCATTCAGTGTTGTCATTTGCTTTAGAAGGAAATTTGTTTTTCTTAAAGAACCTTTTAGAATTAGCAAGGAGTGCTCTTTCATGAAATTCAATTTGAAGATCATTAAGATACTCCTCACTGGTTCTTTGGTCAACCTCATCATCAGAACCATCCTGAAAATCCTGCACAACACCTTTTGAATAGAAAGCAGTTGATATGGGTGAAATTGTCAAGGCCTTTTTGGTCTCCTGAGCTTTGCCAGGGTATCTCCTGGTGATAAGATTGTCTTCATAGACAAACTTCCCATAGATGGCAGGGAGCTCAAGGTTCTGAATGTGGTTTGCATTTCTCAATCCCTGAGAGAAGTTTAACCACTTCTCAGGGAGACTGTTAACAAAACCAACATTTATCTCATGTTTTGATAGTATAACACCATCATTGGTCAGCTCATTCAGGAGGGTCTTATACCGAGTATAAGTCTCAGAGAGACTTTCAGAATCCTTGGCCTTGAAGGTATTGAATTCAAGCTTCAGGTCCATGATTCTATTCTCTTTGGTATCAGAAGGCCTTTCATAGCTATGAACCAGGTTAGTCCATGTCTGCTGGGCAGTGGGACAGTTGATCACTGATTCCATTATATCATCAGGAAGGCATGATATAATGATGCTTTTCTGGCGCTGGTCTTGATTGACCACCCTCCTTTCATCTGGGGTCCACTGAGCTTCAGGTTTGATTAAACCTTGGGCAGTTGTTGGGACATATGGACCCTCATTAATCAACTTAATGTAATAAGGTTCCATCCAAGTTAAGTAGCAAAGCATTCGCTTTTTCTACTTATTAAATTTTCCAACTTCAAGTCGAGGGGCAGTTGCTGAATAACTTCCACCCTTTTTGTCGACAAGTTGGGGAACATCTATGTCAGTCATAGTGGGATCTTGATTTTAAAAACTTGAGCACTCTTAAGTTTTGAAAAAAGGTTTAAGTTTTACAAATCAGAGGCTCTGATACCACTTGTTGGTCCCTTTTACTTGGTTATCAGTAACTAAAAAGCTAAAGTAACCAAGTTATATGACTTTAAACAAAGATGTATAAAATGATTAACAATAAAGTAACGTAAATATAAGAGACAATATTTTCCAACGTTTAATTCTTTATTAGAAGTTAATCAAAAAGAATCGTACCCAAGTGTTTGCGGACTAACACTTGGGATTGAAAACGACAAGTATGGTATAGACTCCTCACTAAACTCAATCTATGTTGAGTGACAACTTTCAGGACCCACTGAGCAATCTCAGGGGTTGTGTTGTTCTTTGGAGGAGTAAAAGTGGTTTGTGAATGCTTTGCATTAATTGCACAAACTTGTCAACTTTTACTCCTCACATATGCTTCCTATTTATACACAAGTATAGAACAACTAGTTATATATTGGACATAAATCTTCCCTAACAATATCTTGAAAGATATTATTCTTCTGGCAAGGAACCTTCATTGAGTTAAGTCCAAAAGGCACTTTCTGATGACAGACTGGTTTTAACCATTTTGGGAAAGTTTGACATTAAAGTGATAAAGCACTTTAATAATGCAGCTCAAACTTTCCCGCCCAGTCTCGCCAAAACTTCCGTCTTCTTGTCATCAGTCTTCAGTACTATGAAGTTGTTGAGGAGTCATGGGGTTCACTGACTTATTGTCATCCTCACTAAACCCATCACCTTCTTCTTGGCTTAGATCACACTTCACTGAGTTCCACCTCACTGAATGGAGAACCTTTCTTCTTAGGCTCGGTCTTAGCATCCTGAAGGTGACTCACTGAGTTACTGTTCACTCAGTGACTTGTTTACACTTAGGGGATTTTACGTTTAAATCCTTGTTAGAAAAAGATTGGGGAATTCAGTGACCCAACACAAGGGTGTAAAGTCTTGAACCGGGTGCGGTCAAGCTTGGGGTTTGGTACTTATTTGGTAGAAGTATTTATAATCATGGTGAGAGTTTGCAAGGTCTTTGTGTGTGGTTGGTGAGTACTTATTTACTCACCTTTTCTTGACCAAAATGAGACTTAATAATCTAAAAACTAACCCAAAATGTCACAACTCAACATTTCAGGTCATTTCCCGAACTTTGGAAAAACACTATTCATCAAACACTATTCATCAAAACACTATTCATCAGTTTACTATTCATCAGTTTACTATTCATCATTTTTTGTGTCAGTTTGACATTCCGAGAAGCATTCAGAAATTTTACTATTCACTAAACACTATTCATTGCCGGAAAAGTTTTCACTATTCACTTGCATTACACATTTCATCGTAAATTTAGTTTACGGGTATTCAAATTCGCGTAACCGGATTGGTTTAGGTGCGAATTCATTTCATTAGTGTTAAGGACACTGCAAATGGACTAGAGACAGTCTGCATATCATCATAACAGCATTTACATGTTATACCACTCTTAGGATTTTCAAATTTACATATTTGATACATTTAACGTTTTTCTTATAATTATTTATAATAAACGTTAACACCCGGTTTATACACGACGAATATATCTAAATATTCCCACAATGGTCCCGACACATTTTTATATCCATTTTACCATCATAAAAGTTATAACATTCAGTTACCCAGTATTTTGGAAATTTATTTTATTTATAACGTAAGCTTATGAATATTACGACGGTTTTCGTGAAAACTAAACAATAATCACCCGAACACTCAGTAATTGTATCCAACATATTTTTAACATTTTTATGACTTTATTAAGTCCCGGTCAACTTCGTTAATATTTATTTCTAGCAAACCCGGTACCCGATTATAACTAATATTTACACTAAACTACACCTAATAATACACTACATTTTCTAAGTGATCAAAACCGATTTTGCTACTTCTTTTCACATTGAAAACCGGCCTTGAGCACATCCCTAGACACCATGTACATGCTTTTCAACCTTATGACTTATGTATACTTATAATACTATAAACCTCCAAAGTAAAACCATAACTATTTCCTAGAATCATAATCTAACTTTTCATAAGCCAAAAAGTTTTCATCTTCTTCCTTCTCCACTCCATATCCACGACCCAACATTGATCTCCATGATCAAACCATTATTTTTCAAAGTACAAAGCATCAAAGTTGTTCATTTCATCATTCTAATCAAGATTCATGCAACAAAAACACAAGTAATCCAAGGTTTCTCATCATCTCACCACCTATTATTTCAAAGTGAGTTATCAAATTTATTTTCATGTTTTCATCTAATTAACACATGTATCTTATAGTATTCATGCTTAATTTCATGCACAAACTAGTTATACCACTTTATTTTTGTTAACTTTTTGAACATACAAACCCTAGATTTTGATTTAGGTGTTCCTTTGTTAAATTAACTTGATTACTAGTGATTAGGAACCCATGGCACCCTAAGAAGGTGTATGGTAAGATTAGACTAGCTTTGTGGCGTTTGCAAGAGATTTGGTTGAAGTAGAAACTAGTTTTGGACATGAAAAATGGATTTGTAACAAGTATATAAACCTACTGTCCCACTTTTGTAAATTCTGGAAAATCAGTAAACATAAAGGAAACTTTGGCAAAAGATTTAGAAAATACTTTCAAAAACGAAGCCGTAGGCGAAAGAACGGGTTAAAACGAGTTTATAACGAAGAAGTTATGATTTTTGCAAGTTTATTGACGAAAACTATTTTCCGGAAAAATACATGCTGATGGACGTTTTTTGTCAGACAAAAAGAGACTTTAGACGTAACCCGGAGGAGTCAAGCTTTCCAAAATATATTACTACATACTAAGACGTAACCGTGGATATAAAGAACAAGTAAAACGGGCTTATAACGACAAAGATATTCACGTTTGAATATCGGCAAAACTCATTTCATTTTGACAGCTTTTACTAATATTAACACTAAAACTACGTAGTAACTCTAGATTTATAAAAATAATGCCAAGTACCCAATTTTATAACTAATGAAGTATTAGTGATTACAACTATATTTTCATCACTACAAGGCATTATTTCAAGGATTACAACCCGAGGATTTCAACACGAACATTGATACATACGATATATATATATAAGTATATATATTGCAACTAGCTTTATTTTTCTAATAACCATATTTTTCCTAAGTCTTGGAAAGTGTATTATTTTGATAACAACAAGTATTTTTCAAGTTAAGAGTGGTATAGGGAACATGTGCATGGACATTCATAACATCATTTCATGATCTAAAGTAGATCGTTCATCATTCATATTAGGTTGCGGTTAGAGATCGAACCTCATTTCTGTGTATACACTTTTGTCATCGTAGCTGTTGCATCAGGTGAGTCATAGCCCCTACTCTTTTAATTGTTCTATCAACTCTTTGGGGGAGATACATGCTACTACTTGCTTACTTGTACAGATTTACATAACATTTATACTTGATAACATTATACTTGATTACATTATACTTGATCTCATTATACGTGATGGCGTTATACTTAAACTTGTAAGTCTCTTTGGGATAACACATGCATTGGGTTTCGGAGATGAAGTATAACCAATGCTACTACCTTCCTTCTGAGCAACATAAAGTCTCCTTGGATAACACATGTATTGGGTTTCGGAGATGAAGTGGAACCAATGCCACTACCTTCCTTGTGAGCAACATACTTAAGTGAGGTCTTCGGAGATGAAGTGTAGACTCACTACTAATTGCTAAACTGTTGTTATGAACTTTTACATGTTTTACTCATACTATATATTGTAGCAGTGGGTTGTAAACACACAGGTTACAAGGCTCTTATGGCGGGACTTGTAACTGAGTGGATTTACGATGCCTTTGCTGGGAAACCTCCATACATATGCATTACATTCTTTTTCAACAAACTCTATGAACTCACCAACCATTGTGTTGACACTTTAGCATGTATTTTCAGGTTTTAAGCTATGGCACACTACTGGAGGTTTTGGCAGGGCATGGCATGGTCATAGAAGACTTTGATTATTCATTTGGGGACCGTTTTAAACTATTTTAAGGGCCTACTTCCGCATTACTTTTAACGATGTAAATTCATACTTTTGGTTAAACAATTTTATTTTAAATGATTCAAGTGCAAACCATTTTTGAACTAGTGTTGTGATATCAATTGAGTTACACCCCAGCTACATGTATGCTTCCGCTGGACCCTATTTTGGGGGTGTGACAGATTGGTACCAGAGCTTTGGCTATAGCGAACTAAGTGTTTTTAAAACCTAGACTATAGCTACTTTCAACAAAACTTAACCCTATGACCGTCACGTGCCTGCCTGCCAAGCTGAAGCCTCATTTGTGGTTAGTTGCTGACATAGGTGATGAGATTTGTGTCTCATTATCTGATATATATTATATTCATTTATTATAGTTGATTACTAAAATTGTCTTTCATATAAGCATGTTCACGTATCATATATATCACAGCGTTATGTTTTTCTTTCCATAGTTTCATCATTTGACCTCGAGTTTGGTCACCTGCCTTAGTCTTTCTAAACACCTTAGTATTTGTGAAGGACATAGTATTAGTATAACTGAGCTGAGTATTTCAAAATTCATGGAACCTCGGTGGAATATAAACTGGTCATTTATATTCAACCCGGGATAGTAGGACATAGGCTGACCACCTATATCCGACTCAGAAATGAATTTTGCAACACTAAGAATAGTTATAATGATATTTTGTCTGGATTGTGTGTAAGCAATTCCAAAGTCGAGCCAATCTTTCAAAAGACCTTTTTCAAGGACGTTGAATCCAGACCTTGATTTTTAGCTTGGTTCTAGTGACTGTTCTTGTTTGATTGGGTTGCGAAAATCAAGCTAAAAGGTAAAGTCATCACTCAAACCGATTTAGCCTAATCTCATGACTGTTCTTGTTTGATTGGGTTGTGGGATTAAGTGAAAATCGGTTACCTAAAGGATTAACCTAAAGGAGGTCTTTTGAGGACTAAGCTCGGGAATAGGAAGGTTTGCCTCATCAAGTCTGACCACGAGAACGTACCTAGTTGGATAGGAAACCCACATACATAAGCTTTGACACATTTTCTTAAACACACTTAACTGATTAACATCAACTGAACTTCAGGACGAAGTTCCTTTTAGAGGGGAAGACTGTCACAACTCAACATTTCAGGTCATTTCCCGAACTTTGGAAAAACACTATTCATCAAAACACTATTCATCGGTTTACTATTCATCATTTTTTGTGTCAGTTTGACATTCCGAGAAGCATTCAGAAATTTTACTATTCACTAAACACTATTCATTGCCGGAAAAGTTTTCACTATTCACTTGCATTACACATTTCATCGTAAATTTAGTTTACGGGTATTCAAATTCGCGTAACCGGATTGGTTTAGGTGCGAATTCATTTCATTAGTGTTAAGGACACTGCAAATGGACTAGAGGCAGTCTGCATATCATCATAACAGCATTTACATGTTATACCACTCTTAGGATTTTCAAATTTACATATTTGATACATTTAACGTTTTTCTTATAATTATTTATAATAAACGTTAACACCCGGTTTATACACGACGAATATATCTAAATATTCCCACAATGGTCCCGACACATTTTTATATCCATTTTACCATCATAAAAGTTATAACATTCAGTTACCCAGTATTTTGGAAATTTATTTTATTTATAACGTAAGCTTATGAATATTACGACGGTTTTCGTGAAAACTAAACAATAATCACCCGAACACTCAGTAATTGTATCCAACATATTTTTAACATTTTTATGACTTTATTAAGTCCCGGTCAACTTCGTTAATATTTATTTCTAGCAAACCCGGTACCCGATTATAACTAATATTTACACTAAACTACACCTAATAATACACTACATTTTCTAAGTGATCAAAACCGATTTTGCTACTTCTTTTCACATTGAAAACCGGCCTTGAGCACATCCCTAGACACCATGTACATGCTTTTCAACCTTATGACTTATGTATACTTATAATACTATAAACCTCCAAAGTAAAACCATAACTATTTCCTAGAATCATAATCTAACTTTTCATAAGCCAAAAAGTTTTCATCTTCTTCCTTCTCCACTCCATATCCACGACCCAACATTGATCTCCATGATCAAACCATTATTTTTCAAAGTACAAAGCATCAAAGTTGTTCATTTCATCATTCTAATCAAGATTCATGCAACAAAAACACAAGTAATCCAAGGTTTCTCATCATCTCACCACCTATTATTTCAAAGTGAGTTATCAAATTTATTTTCATGTTTTCATCTAATTAACACATGTATCTTATAGTATTCATGCTTAATTTCATGCACAAACTAGTTATACCACTTTATTTTTGTTAACTTTTTGAACATACAAACCCTAGATTTTGATTTAGGTGTTCCTTTGTTAAATTAACTTGATTACTAGTGATTAGGAACCCATGGCACCCTAAGAAGGTGTATGGTAAGATTAGACTAGCTTTGTGGCGTTTGCAAGAGATTTGGTTGAAGTAGAAACTAGTTTTGGACATGAAAAATGGATTTGTAACAAGTATATAAACCTACTGTCCCACTTTTGTAAATTCTGGAAAATCAGTAAACATAAAGGAAACTTTGGCAAAAGATTTAGAAAATACTTTCAAAAACGAAGCCGTAGGCGAAAGAACGGGTTAAAACGAGTTTATAACGAAGAAGTTATGATTTTTGCAAGTTTATTGACGAAAACTATTTTCCGGAAAAATACATGCTGATGGACGTTTTTTGTCAGACAAAAAGAGACTTTAGACGTAACCCGGAGGAGTCAAGCTTTCCAAAATATATTACTACATACTAAGACGTAACCGTGGATATAAAGAACAAGTAAAACGGGCTTATAACGACAAAGATATTCACGTTTGAATATCGGCAAAACTCATTTCATTTTGACAGCTTTTACTAATATTAACACTAAAACTACGTAGTAACTCTAGATTTATAAAAATAATGCCAAGTACCCAATTTTATAACTAATGAAGTATTAGTGATTACAACTATATTTTCATCACTACAAGGCATTATTTCAAGGATTACAACCCGAGGATTTCAACACGAACATTGATACATACGATATATATATAAGTATATATATTGCAACTAGCTTTATTTTTCTAATAACCATATTTTTCCTAAGTCTTGGAAAGTGTATTATTTTGATAACAACAAGTATTTTTCAAGTTAAGAGTAGTATAGGGAACATGTGCATGGACATTCATAACATCATTTCATGATCTAAAGTAGATCGTTCATCATTCATATTAGGTTGCGGTTAGAGATCGAACCTCATTTCTGTGTATACACTTTTGTCATCGTAGCTGTTGCATCAGGTGAGTCATAGCCCCTACTCTTTTAATTGTTCTATCAACTCTTTGGGGGAGATACATGCTACTACTTGCTTACTTGTACAGATTTACATAACATTTATACTTGATAACATTATACTTGATTACATTATACTTGATCTCATTATACGTGATGGCGTTATACTTAAACTTGTAAGTCTCTTTGGGATAACACATGCATTGGGTTTCGGAGATGAAGTATAACCAATGCTACTACCTTCCTTCTGAGCAACATAAA
Organism: Artemisia argyi; assembly: GCA_030686995.1. Lineage (NCBI taxonomy): Eukaryota > Viridiplantae > Streptophyta > Magnoliopsida > Asterales > Asteraceae > Artemisia > Artemisia argyi. The sequence goes on along the minus strand of CM060709.1, from coordinate 69,866,115 downwards.
GTCTCCTTGGATAACACATGTATTGGGTTTCGGAGATGAAGTGGAACCAATGCCACTACCTTCCTTGTGAGCAACATACTTAAGTGAGGTCTTCGGAGATGAAGTGTAGACTCACTACTAATTGCTAAACTGTTGTTATGAACTTTTACATGTTTTACTCATACTATATATTGTAGCAGTGGGTTGTAAACACACAGGTTACAAGGCTCTTATGGCGGGACTTGTAACTGAGTGGATTTACGATGCCTTTGCTGGGAAACCTCCATACATATGCATTACATTCTTTTTCAACAAACTCTATGAACTCACCAACCATTGTGTTGACACTTTAGCATGTATTTTCAGGTTTTAAGCTATGGCACACTACTGGAGGTTTTGGCAGGGCATGGCATGGTCATAGAAGACTTTGATTATTCATTTGGGGACCGTTTTAAACTATTTTAAGGGCCTACTTCCGCATTACTTTTAACGATGTAAATTCATACTTTTGGTTAAACAATTTTATTTTAAATGATTCAAGTGCAAACCATTTTTGAACTAGTGTTGTGATATCAATTGAGTTACACCCCAGCTACATGTATGCTTCCGCTGGACCCTATTTTGGGGGTGTGACAGATTGGTACCAGAGCTTTGGCTATAGCGAACTAAGTGTTTTTAAAACCTAGACTATAGCTACTTTCAACAAAACTTAACCCTATGACCGTCACGTGCCTGCCTGCCAAGCTGAAGCCTCATTTGTGGTTAGTTGCTGACATAGGTGATGAGATTTGTGTCTCATTATCTGATATATATTATATTCATTTATTATAGTTGATTACTAAAATTGTCTTTCATATAAGCATGTTCACGTATCATATATATCACAGCGTTATGTTTTTCTTTCCATAGTTTCATCATTTGACCTCGAGTTTGGTCACCTGCCTTAGTCTTTCTAAACACCTTAGTATTTGTGAAGGACATAGTATTAGTATAACTGAGCTGAGTATTTCAAAATTCATGGAACCTCGGTGGAATATAAACTGGTCATTTATATTCAACCCGGGATAGTAGGACATAGGCTGACCACCTATATCCGACTCAGAAATGAATTTTGCAACACTAAGAATAGTTATAATGATATTTTGTCTGGATTGTGTGTAAGCAATTCCAAAGTCGAGCCAATCTTTCAAAAGACCTTTTTCAAGGACGTTGAATCCAGACCTTGATTTTTAGCTTGGTTCTAGTGACTGTTCTTGTTTGATTGGGTTGCGAAAATCAAGCTAAAAGGTAAAGTCATCACTCAAACCGATTTAGCCTAATCTCATGACTGTTCTTGTTTGATTGGGTTGTGGGATTAAGTGAAAATCGGTTACCTAAAGGATTAACCTAAAGGAGGTCTTTTGAGGACTAAGCTCGGGAATAGGAAGGTTTGCCTCATCAAGTCTGACCACGAGAACGTACCTAGTTGGATAGGAAACCCACATACATAAGCTTTGACACATTTTCTTAAACACACTTAACTGATTAACATCAACTGAACTTCAGGACGAAGTTCCTTTTAGAGGGGAAGACTGTCACAACTCAACATTTCAGGTCATTTCCCGAACTTTGGAAAAACACTATTCATCAAAACACTATTCATCGGTTTACTATTCATCATTTTTTGTGTCAGTTTGACATTCCGAGAAGCATTCAGAAATTTTACTATTCACTAAACACTATTCATTGCCGGAAAAGTTTTCACTATTCACTTGCATTACACATTTCATCGTAAATTTAGTTTACGGGTATTCAAATTCGCGTAACCGGATTGGTTTAGGTGCGAATTCATTTCATTAGTGTTAAGGACACTGCAAATGGACTAGAGGCAGTCTGCATATCATCATAACAGCATTTACATGTTATACCACTCTTAGGATTTTCAAATTTACATATTTGATACATTTAACGTTTTTCTTATAATTATTTATAATAAACGTTAACACCCGGTTTATACACGACGAATATATCTAAATATTCCCACAATGGTCCCGACACATTTTTATATCCATTTTACCATCATAAAAGTTATAACATTCAGTTACCCAGTATTTTGGAAATTTATTTTATTTATAACGTAAGCTTATGAATATTACGACGGTTTTCGTGAAAACTAAACAATAATCACCCGAACACTCAGTAATTGTATCCAACATATTTTTAACATTTTTATGACTTTATTAAGTCCCGGTCAACTTCGTTAATATTTATTTCTAGCAAACCCGGTACCCGATTATAACTAATATTTACACTAAACTACACCTAATAATACACTACATTTTCTAAGTGATCAAAACCGATTTTGCTACTTCTTTTCACATTGAAAACCGGCCTTGAGCACATCCCTAGACACCATGTACATGCTTTTCAACCTTATGACTTATGTATACTTATAATACTATAAACCTCCAAAGTAAAACCATAACTATTTCCTAGAATCATAATCTAACTTTTCATAAGCCAAAAAGTTTTCATCTTCTTCCTTCTCCACTCCATATCCACGACCCAACATTGATCTCCATGATCAAACCATTATTTTTCAAAGTACAAAGCATCAAAGTTGTTCATTTCATCATTCTAATCAAGATTCATGCAACAAAAACACAAGTAATCCAAGGTTTCTCATCATCTCACCACCTATTATTTCAAAGTGAGTTATCAAATTTATTTTCATGTTTTCATCTAATTAACACATGTATCTTATAGTATTCATGCTTAATTTCATGCACAAACTAGTTATACCACTTTATTTTTGTTAACTTTTTGAACATACAAACCCTAGATTTTGATTTAGGTGTTCCTTTGTTAAATTAACTTGATTACTAGTGATTAGGAACCCATGGCACCCTAAGAAGGTGTATGGTAAGATTAGACTAGCTTTGTGGCGTTTGCAAGAGATTTGGTTGAAGTAGAAACTAGTTTTGGACATGAAAAATGGATTTGTAACAAGTATATAAACCTACTGTCCCACTTTTGTAAATTCTGGAAAATCAGTAAACATAAAGGAAACTTTGGCAAAAGATTTAGAAAATACTTTCAAAAACGAAGCCGTAGGCGAAAGAACGGGTTAAAACGAGTTTATAACGAAGAAGTTATGATTTTTGCAAGTTTATTGACGAAAACTATTTTCCGGAAAAATACATGCTGATGGACGTTTTTTGTCAGACAAAAAGAGACTTTAGACGTAACCCGGAGGAGTCAAGCTTTCCAAAATATATTACTACATACTAAGACGTAACCGTGGATATAAAGAACAAGTAAAACGGGCTTATAACGACAAAGATATTCACGTTTGAATATCGGCAAAACTCATTTCATTTTGACAGCTTTTACTAATATTAACACTAAAACTACGTAGTAACTCTAGATTTATAAAAATAATGCCAAGTACCCAATTTTATAACTAATGAAGTATTAGTGATTACAACTATATTTTCATCACTACAAGGCATTATTTCAAGGATTACAACCCGAGGATTTCAACACGAACATTGATACATACGATATATATATAAGTATATATATTGCAACTAGCTTTATTTTTCTAATAACCATATTTTTCCTAAGTCTTGGAAAGTGTATTATTTTGATAACAACAAGTATTTTTCAAGTTAAGAGTGGTATAGGGAACATGTGCATGGACATTCATAACATCATTTCATGATCTAAAGTAGATCGTTCATCATTCATATTAGGTTGCGGTTAGAGATCGAACCTCATTTCTGTGTATACACTTTTGTCATCGTAGCTGTTGCATCAGGTGAGTCATAGCCCCTACTCTTTTAATTGTTCTATCAACTCTTTGGGGGAGATACATGCTACTACTTGCTTACTTGTACAGATTTACATAACATTTATACTTGATAACATTATACTTGATTACATTATACTTGATCTCATTATACGTGATGGCGTTATACTTAAACTTGTAAGTCTCTTTGGGATAACACATGCATTGGGTTTCGGAGATGAAGTATAACCAATGCTACTACCTTCCTTCTGAGCAACATAAAGTCTCCTTGGATAACACATGTATTGGGTTTCGGAGATGAAGTGGAACCAATGCCACTACCTTCCTTGTGAGCAACATACTTAAGTGAGGTCTTCGGAGATGAAGTGTAGACTCACTACTAATTGCTAAACTGTTGTTATGAACTTTTACATGTTTTACTCATACTATATATTGTAGCAGTGGGTTGTAAACACACAGGTTACAAGGCTCTTATGGCGGGACTTGTAACTGAGTGGATTTACGATGCCTTTGCTGGGAAACCTCCATACATATGCATTACATTCTTTTTCAACAAACTCTATGAACTCACCAACCATTGTGTTGACACTTTAGCATGTATTTTCAGGTTTTAAGCTATGGCACACTACTGGAGGTTTTGGCAGGGCATGGCATGGTCATAGAAGACTTTGATTATTCATTTGGGGACCGTTTTAAACTATTTTAAGGGCCTACTTCCGCATTACTTTTAACGATGTAAATTCATACTTTTGGTTAAACAATTTTATTTTAAATGATTCAAGTGCAAACCATTTTTGAACTAGTGTTGTGATATCAATTGAGTTACACCCCAGCTACATGTATGCTTCCGCTGGACCCTATTTTGGGGGTGTGACACAAAACGCCAAAGAAAGTGTGTTTTGTGATTATGAATGTGCAGGTACGGATATCTCATAAAAAGACGAAAAACTACAAAAAACCAGCAAAGACGAGCACGAGAATGGAATGAGTGTAGAAAGTTGAAGAAAGTCAAAGCTGAGCTTACAAAGTCCAAAGAAGTCTATAAAGTTTTAAAGATTTACATGATTGGTCCTTGTTGTGAAGATTGAAGAAATGAAAATTTCAGTCCCTATACTTTCACAAAATTACAAAAATGGCCCCTTGAAGAAATTGTTGAAGAAAAGTTTACTTTGGTCCCTCACAAATCAAAGAAAGTCAAAAGAGACCCTTGGATTACACTTTGGAAGAATTACAGTTTTGGTCCTTGTATTTCAGAAATTAACTCAATTGGTCCTTATCTATTCTTACTAATTCTGAAATTACAAACAAGAGCCAGGTCCAATTTATAGTCCAAATCCAAGCTCAGTCAAATTCACAAACTTATATAAGCCCATCACTTATTTGATCCAAACCCGAGCCTAAAACCCCATCGGTCAACACCACTTAACCCAAAAGTCAAACATAATAAAATAGTATTTACTACTCCCGCCCCCCAATTTCACCCCTCTTTTACGCAGGGAAACAATTACATGAACCCTAATACCCGTACGTCAAAATTACAGCAATTAAGGGTACAAACGTCATATCAAAGGGTTCTAGAAGCTTGTCAGACATGTCTGGAAGTGTCAGGAGCAAACAAGCACACACGAGGACAAATGGCAGTACTTGATTGGTTGAACCACGTCATGAATAGTGATCCAAGGGTGACCATTAAAAGGGGAATGATAGATGATGATCAAGGGCTGAGGGGATCACTCAAGAAGCACAAGCACACGGATTGCCAGCTTGGCAATCCGTGACTCCCCTTCTACTAGAACCATCTTCCTCATGCTATAAATAGAGGATTAGAGAGCCTATTTTCAGTGTAGAGTTTAGGAGTAGCGTAGCTCTGCCAAATTTAGTTTTAATTTCATCCAAAAGTTTTTATAAAAATCAGAAAATAAGAAAAATATAAAAATAGTTTTCTTCATTTAGCTTTCAAAAAAGCTATTTAGTAGTATAATACAGCTCATTTAAGCTTAATAGCTTTTGTGAGTTTGTTATTTAGTTTCAATCAGTACCAAAGTTCAATTGTTTCTGCAGTCAACAAAAGTCAACCATAAGTGCAATTCATGATTCTGTGGTTAATTTGATATGCCAAACAAAGAAGTGGAAGTGTTTGAGCCTATCTAAAGATAGGCTAGCTCAGTGAATCCCCTCTATTTGAACTGAGGGGAATTGATTTGTAAGTTTTGGTTCTAAATCCTAGTTTATGATTTAATCAATTAGTTTCTATCTAGATCTGAGTGAGTTTGTATGATTACTATTCTTTTCAGTTGATTTGATTTATATTTGAGTGATATTGAACAAGTTTTCATCATAGTTGTAGTGTTAAGTTAGCTATAGTAGATTGATTGATCTTCATAATCTGTCATAGTGAGCATTAAGCTGAATCTATGTACTCAGTTGGTTATCTCTGTGGATTGGAGTCTTTTACAGTATATTTGATTCATATAAGAGCTAAGGTGTTTGAATTTAGACTTAAAAGTGGTAGTTGCTTAATAGAAATTGATGACAGATAGTGTAAGGGGTGTTTAGATCTGCTACTTATCTGGTGTTGTAGTTGTTAGATTGATGATGTTTCTGAATTAGTAGTCCACTTTAGGGTAGAGTAGGATTATTATAGCTTAAAATCAGTAGGTTAGTTATTAGAAAGTCAAAGTTAGATTTCAACTTAGTTTACTATAAGTTTAATCAATTTTAGTTAGGATAATTGATATGACTGTTGCAAATTAGTATGATATAGCTTAATTGAGTTTTATAACAACTTTACATAACAATTAGGAGTAGAATCTAGTAATAGAAATTGGAATTGGTCAAAAAGATTGTCTATCAAAAAGGTCAACTGTTTCAGGTTTAACACCTCTACAGGCTGTTGATGTTTGTTTCAATTATAGTAGCAATTGAAGGTTAGTGATAGGGCTTTTTGGTTTTATAGTATCTCAGTAGTATCAGGTTGCTTTTGCCCCTCTTAGTCTGTACTTCAGAGCTTATTTCAACTACTTATTATTGTCTGCAAATAAGGTGTTTATAACTAGTTCTGTTGATTTGAATTAAGGCCTGCTAGTGATCAATTGGAATTTTACTTGAGCTTATTTGTTATTTCTGAGTATCATTGAAGTGCATAGTAGTGATTTACATAAGTCTTTTACCTCTGGCTTATTCTAGTATACTACTGCTTATTTGAATGCTTATTGTGAACTGATTGGTGTTCATATCTTGTGATTCTGTGACTCTTGTGGTCTAGTTTGAGTTTCTTTGAGCCTATTTGAGTATATTGCATCTGTGTTATAAGTTTCATTCAATTTGGTTACAAGTGCTTATTATTAAGCACTTGTAATAAGCTGTTTCAAAGGCATTAAGCACTTCTCAGCTTATTTTTCTACTTTTCTTATTTTTCTTAGGTTACAAATAATATTCTAGAATTTTTTTAAAAATTTCATATTTTTATGAGTTAGTTTGCTATTTTTCTCATTTTATTTTAGTTTTTAATCATTTTTAAATACTTTTTAATAGAGAAAAATCAAATAAAAATTAGAAAAAGCCTGAAAAATTCCAAAAATATTTTAGATAATTCTTTTCTGTTATTTTAAATTTTTCAAAGTTAATTTTGTATTTTTCCCATTTATTTCTACATTTTCTCTTATTTTTAATTCATTTTAATATTGCAAAAATAGAAATTAAATCATAGAAAATAAATTAAAAATCAAAATAAAAAAATATTTTTCTTTTTCTTAAAATTATTTTTAGTAGTTTAAGATTTTTAGAAATTTATTTCACATTTTTACGATAATTTTTCATATAAAGTTACTTTTTAATTAGTTCGATACGTTTTAAATTCGCGTTTGAATTTTCGTTTTTAGTTTTTAAACACTTGTGCATAAGTAACTTGTACTTTCTGCTTATTCTCTCATTTCTTATCACTATTCTCGTTTCACAATCACCTTATCAATTTTCCACATTTTTCACAACACGATTTCACGAATCGAAAATTCTACGATTCTGTTCACTCCTTCACGGGAAACGACTTGGGTTATTCATATTTCTTGCGAATATCTTGGACTTATAAATATATATAGTTGATTTTAACCAATCAGTGGTTCTAGGTGTGGACTCCGTTATGTGCTAGCTTGGATCTAGGTGTAGATCGGTGAAAAATAAGGTGTAAGGCTTATCCACCACAAGGATTTGTTGCTAGTGAACAGTATAGATGTCGCGGATTCGAAACTGGACATACGGATGATCTAACCCCTAATGACAGACCAATATAAATCGTTGTAATTGTCTCTCTTCACTTAACTCTTTACATACGATTTATATTGCTTTATTGTCTACACACTTGTTTGTAAACATAACACTTAACTTACTTAAACCTAAAATAAGTTGAAAAGAACATATTCACTCCTCCACCCCACCCCACCCTCTTCGGTTCTACAAGGATGTAAGTGAGTTTCTAGTTTGATGAAAAAATAAATGACTAAAATATGTTTATTGGATCTTTAAAGAATCTATGATATGTATTTAACTTTTCTCTGCCACTACTGTGTTGTCTTTGTAAAACATGAAATCTCCTATTTTCTAATTTACTAAGGAAAATTACAAAACAAATTTTAGTTGTTTTCCTTGTTTTCCTTTGTAACCCTCAACCCACCTTCCCCTTCTTCAAAATAAAAAATACAGAAGTCAACTAATGCGTTTTCTATACTTTCAAGTGTTTTGTGAAGATAAATTTCCTTCCAAATTTTTAAAAAACTAGAGATAGAAAACAAGAGAATTTTTTCTCCACCTAAACGCACCCTTTGTGTCTCCAGATACAATATCTTTCTTTACGAGACTATCCATTGTAAGGAATTATGTGCGTAAACATTATCATAAAATATTCATGATTAACACATTAATCTATTATGCCACAAAGATCTTAGAATATGATAATAACCACATAATAACATAAACGAGTAAAACATACCCGAAGCGGAAGCGGATGTCGTCATGATATTGAGAACACTTGAACATGACTAGTATCTCTCTCTTGACCCACTTAAGTGTAGAGAGCTTGATGGATAGCTATATTATTCTACTTGTTGTGTATTTTGGGTAGAGAGAGGACTAGGCATATATATAGGCTTAAGAGTTAGTATGTCCATCAATAATAACAAATAAAACGGTCAAGACTTAAAGTACCATTAGGAGCAATCATTATAATATTGAATTATTTGATTACATAATAAGTATACATTTAAGTATATGTAACCTACAATTCAATATGAGATGATAATGTGATATAATAACATGTCACATTCTTACATTCTCCCACTTGACATGATATTCCTACATGGTATAACATAAGGCTAGCAAATTAAATCTTATTAACCGTCATCATAAGCATCTCAACACAACAAACCACATAATGGGGATTATGGCGGTCATACACAGTATTCTCGTATACTCCCTTCCATATATCACAACATTATGAGCTCATCATGCTAGATTCATAAGTTACATATAAATAACATACAGTCCACATACTTGTTATGACAATACATACAAATTTCTTATTTAAACACAAATGCATGCATAATAACATAATGAATAAGAAATAAAATAAGAAACATTTTATTGAGCTCAAGAGTGTTTAGAACATCATAATTAGTTATCAATACAACCAAGAGCCATCCTCGGAACATGTTGCGTAAATGTCTTTGGTGGTAAACCCTTGGTCAGAGGATCAACAATCATGAGATCTGTACTAATGTGTTCTAGATACACTCTTTGTTTCTGAATTTCCTCTTTTCACGATAAGGAACTTTATGTCCATGTGTTTTACCTTTAGAGTACTTATCGTTCTTGGAGAAGAAAACTACTGCGGAATTATTACAATAATTTTTCAGCGGCTTGCTTATAGTGTCGACAACCCCAAGCCCTGAAATAAAATTCCGCAGCCATAATACATGAATAGTAGCCTCATAACAAGCTACAAACTTTCATCGTCTTGCTTATATCATTTGAGCATTTGCTCATATTGAATCTCTCAAGAATCTTATCGATATAGACTTTTTGAGATAGTCCTAATAGACCTTCAGATCTGTCACGGAATATTGAAATTCCAATCACATAGGATGCCTCACCCATATCTTTCATTTCAAAAAACTTAGAGACATATTCTTTAGTCTTATGCAATAAACCAAAATCATTAGTCGCAAGTAAAATATCATCAACATATAGAACCAGAATATAAACTTACTCCCACTGATCTTGCGGTATATACATCGATCAACGATGATTTCTTCAAAACCAAAAGATTTAATGGTATCATTGAACTTAATATACCATTGCCTATAAGCTTGTTTAAGTCCATATATTGATTTCTTCAATTTACACACCATCTTTTCTTTACCCTCAATGAAAAATCCTTCAGGTTGTTTCATATAAACTTCATCCTCAAGATTTCCATTCAGAAAGGCGGTTTTCACATCCATTTGATGTAGCTCTAAGTCAAAATGAGCTACTAATGCCAATATTATTCTCAACGAGTCCTTCTTTGAGACGGGTGAAAAAGTCTCATTGTAATCAATGCCTATCTTTCTGAGTATAACCTTTGGCTACAAGTCTTGCTTTATATCTTTCAACATTGCCTTTAGAGTCGCGTTTGGTCTTAAAGACCTATTTACAACCAACTAGTCTAAAATCTTCTGGCAAGTTTACGAGATCACAGACTTTATTTTGAGCCATTGATTTAACTCTACTTTCATAGCATTAATCCACATTTCAGACTTATCACTTTCTATGGCTTATGAAAAGGCTACAGGGTCATTATCAACGCCAATATCAAAATGTGTCTCATGCAAGTAAACTATATAATCATCAGGAATAGCTGACTTTCTAACCCTTGCAGGTTTGTTTAATGCTACTTTAACAGGTTCACTTGTTTGAGTTGGTAATTTAGTTTCTTCATGGGGTGCTTGTTCATTATTCAAATGTTGTTCTTGATTTTGAATTACAGGAACAACATTCAGTGCAATTGCGGATTTATGAATATTCATGGGTGATGGATCATCGTCCCTTATTCCGTTAATATCCATAACTTGATTCTTAACACTCCCACTAACTTCACCATTTTCCATAAATTTGGCATTGCTTGTTTCAAAAATTTTAGAACTGTGGTCTTGACAATAAAACCTATACCCTTTGGACTTCTCTGGGTAACCAATAAAGTAACCGCTAACGGTTCGAGAATCCAATTTCTTTTCTTGTGGATTATAAACCCGTGTTTCTACCGGACAACCCCAAACATGCAGGTGTCTCAAACTAGGTTTCCTTCCAGTCCATAACTCAAAAGGAGTTTTTGGAACTGACTTACTAGGAACCCTATTTAACAGATACACTGCGGTTCTAAGTGCATACATCCACAAACTTTTGGGTAAAGAGGATTTACTTATCATGCTCCTAACCATCTCCATTAATGTTCTGTTTCGCCTTTCTGCCATGACACTTTGTTGTGGCATGCCTGGCATAGTATACTGAGTACATATGCCGCGATTTTTGGGGAACTTTGCAAAGGGACTAGGACACTGTCCACGTTCAACATATATTCACCACCTCTATCAGATCTTATGATTTTCACTATTCTGTCAAGTTGCCTCTTAATCTACAAATACCTCAAGGGTAGTTATTGATTGAGATTTTTCATGCAACAAATAGACATATCCATAACGTGAAAAATCATCTATAAGGGTGATAAAATATTTTTTTCAGTGAAGGATGGAGTATCAAATGGTCCACAAATATTAGTGTGTATAATTTCAAGGAGATTACTGCTTCATGTCAACTCCTTGATTCACCAGGTTAATGGAGTGAACTCTTTGTTTCTTTAGTCTTGCTTCCTCTTGAATAAGCTTACTGGACAGTTCATCAATATTCCACTTATCCATTAATGTGTTATAGTTGATGTGAAATGGTCCATATTCAGAAGGAAGTGAATTCATTATGAATTGCACCAAGAGAGAGTCATCCACATTCATACCCAGTGTCTTAAGTCTTGCTGGGGTATTGGTCATGTCAAGGACATGTTGCTGCATACTTTTTGTACCATTAAATTTCATGGTGGTGAGTTCAGCCATGAGTGTTCCTGCTAGTGCTTTATTAGCATAACGAAACTTCTCTTCCACAAGCTTAAGAAAATCTTTAAAATTCTGATTTTCAACGCCAAGAAGAGAAGACTTAATGTTGTAGGCAGTCTTCATCCACATGAAGTTCAAGCATGGTCTGTTAGACATTGTCCATGCCTTATGGTGTGATTTTTGAGCCTCTGTACAAGCATCATTAAGGTCAGTAGGCCTATCTTCCAATAGCACCAAGTCAAGATCGAAAGCACCTAAATGGAAAGTGACTTGTTCGCTCCATTCGGAAATATTCACACCAGTAAACAAGGTAACAGAAGAAGCTTGAGAGTGAAGGTTAATTGCGGTAAAAGATATACTTACTATTAAATAATTTATACGAGATAAAAAAATGAAATATATATTATTGGTTTCCTTTGGGTAAACACAACAATATATCCTCATCATTATTAGAATGCAATGAAACTTTATAAGAAAATAAAATAGACTTCGTCAAATATATAAGCATCTTTGGATAACAATATACATATGACAAAAATATATTATTTTCATCGTTAGATTATTAGTTATAGAAGAATAATTTCTCCTTTGGGAAAAATTCATAAGATCTATCAACTAATAAGAGATTCATAATAACATTCTTTAAGACAACATATTATATGACTACAAATTTAAAATTAACTTGGCCACTTTGGTGACTAACAAATTAATTCCCTTTAATGTCACATACTAAATAAATAAATATCTCTAATTAATACTAGAATGCAATGAAACTTTATAAGAAAATAAAATAAACTTCGTCTAATATGTATATATGCATCTTTCGATAACCATATACATATGACAAAAGTATACTATTTTTTTTTCATCTTTAAATTTATTAGTTATAGAAGAATAATTTCTCCTTTGGGAAAAATTCATAATTTCTATCAACTAATAAAAGATCTATAATAGCATTCCGTAAGACAACATGAATTATATGACTAAAATTCGAAATCAATTTTGCCACTTTAGTGACTAACAAATTAATCTCACTTAATGTCATATAATAAATAAATAAATAGCTTTAAAGGTAATCAATTGACATTAAAACATACGGATGTTACAAATAATATATATTTCAAAATTTGCAACATCAACTACTTAATATGTCAATTAATTTAAACAAAATTGCCAATAAATGATAAACACATCACACACAAAACGTAAATTGGCTTAACAATTCAAATGAGTTATTCCATTATCATGCATGTACTTGTGAAGTCTTTAATTGCCAAATTTGAAGTTAACTAAGAAGAATGACATATGACATACATGCAATTGCGTGACCAACATTATATCAGTAGCATTAGTGCCATGAGCCACAAGAGGTCATATATTTAATCAATTTCTAATTATATGTCATTCGAAAAAGAAGTATACATATCATTAGCATTCTTTAAAACAATACATAAATCATATGACTACAAATTTGAAATCAATTTGGTCACTTTGATAACTAACAAATTAATCTCACCTAATGCCATATGAAAAAAAAATAAAAAAAATAAAAAAAATAACATCAAAGAATAAATTCGTTTAGTGATCTCTACCACATATCAATATTACTAGAGACATGTATACCAAAATCGTCAACATCGAAAAACTTAAAATTATCAAGGTCGACGCTATTATAATACTAAACTAAATTAAATATGCATAAGAGTAAACAATAAGAATAGTCAAACTTTGATGATATGTATGATCATACACCATACACAACAGCTTAACTCTTTCATAGTTTCACACATAAAATGCAATTAAAGCATATATTCAATAGCATAACATAACATAAGGAGACATACGAGGGATCCATAACATATTCAATTAATATCCACATTATAGGGGGATGGCCTTAAAGGCATAATTAAGGTTTACTAATGATACAATTCAATTTATTTTGTTTTAATGTGGAATAACATCACCGATTATATGAAACAAGTAAAGCCAAAAACTTGATTTATGTTTGGAACACAAGATAAGATGATCTCTTACATATTTATTTACTATTGTTACTAACATCTACTCTTATACAGAATATTAATCAAAGAGAAGCGAAGTCGAAGAAACAATAATTGATTAACCAATATTAAGCATTATCTTAAGATTTTTACAAGTAACATACAAGATGATATTATCTCTATTATACGACACATTATGGAAAGATAAAAAAATTATATCAACGAGTCATACCATATTCGGTTAACATCATATAAAGGTCATTCTCAGCATAAACGTATGCATGATTCTTTACTTTTAGTCTATTTGTTCTCTAAGTCACTTATACAGTTATACTCCGTAGTTTCTTGATATAAATATAATAATTATTAGCTTCAAAAGGATGTTAGAAGCATATATAAATATACATATTTAAGCATATCATATCCAACAACTTTCAAAAAACCGATTTCTAAGCCCGAGCAAAAGTAGCAGTCTACCATATGTATATTGGTTATGATCAATAAACTAAGGATTATTATCTTATTCAAAACCTTGGCTCTGATACCACATGTAAGGAATTATGTGCGTAAACATTATCATAAAATATTCATGATTAACACATTAATCTATTATGCCACAAAGATCTTAGAATATGATAATAACCACATAATAACATAAACGAGTAAAACATACCCGAAGCGGAAGCGGATGTCGTCATGATATTGAGAACACTTGAACATGACTAGTATCTCTCTCTTGACCCACTTAAGTGTAGAGAGCTTGATGGATAGCTATATTATTCTACTTGTTGTGTATTTTGGGTAGAGAGAGGACTAGGCATATATATAGGCTTAAGAGTTAGTATGTCCATCAATAATAACAAATAAAACGGTCAAGACTTAAAGTACCATTAGGAGCAATCATTATAATATTGAATTATTTGATTACATAATAAGTATACATTTAAGTATATGTAACCTACAATTCAATATGAGATGATAATGTGATATAATAACATGTCACATTCTTACATCCATAATAAGGCACTCGACTAAGAGTGGTTTACTTTACGAGACTATCAGTTATAAGGCACTCAATCAAGAGTGGTCTACCACGACCACATGTTGTTACTTATACACAACCACCACCACCACCACCACCACCACCACATGCGCTGGGTCGATTAATGCAATGGTTTAGTCTTCCCGGCCACCAAATAGTAAAAGAGGGAAAATCCCTTTTTGTGTGTCTATAAGTGTGTTGTGAGGTATGTTTGTGTTTAATTGAGTCAACTTTGTGGGGTGAATTTGGTATTAATTACTACGAGGATTTACTAGTCGAATTGAATTATAAGAGTGAAGATTGATGTGCATCACCTCTTGTCATATCCAATTCTAAGATTGTGTTTGGCGCGAGGTTTATAAAACCTTATACAAGTTTAATATGCTAGTTTATAAAATAAGTTGTGTTAGTCACACATGCTTATGGAGGTTTTTATAAGCCACAAGTCTCCACAATCCTAGGCTCATTGAAAAGGGCTTATGTAGGCTTATAGCTATACTCTTAAAAATATAATGGATTATTATGCAAAAGCTTGAAATATTTAAAAATTTAATTTAATATTATTTTATGTAATTTTATATTCATGAGCTTCAGCTCCAACTAATTCATAAAAAAACTTTATAAAAATGTAAGCTCCAACTTTCGACTTACACTATAAACTCTAGCCCCAAACCCTTTAGCACCAACTTCAGCTCCAACCCCATCCCTAACTTCGACTCCAATACATTTCGACTTATATTATAAACTCCAGCCCCAACCCTAGTTTCAGCTTCTACTTCAGCCAGGGACGGACAGTGGCGGAGCCAAGAAATTTGATACTTATATATATATATATATATATATATATATATATATATATATATATATATATATATATATATATATATATATATATATTTGATACTTATAGTAACAATGCAAAAGTGCAAAAGCTAGTACATATTATATAGATATTTAAATATATATTAGTGTACCTACTAAAGAAAGTACATATAGACTAGATATATAATTATACTTTAGTGCATACCCACTTTCTTCTTCACACACCCTTTCCCAATTTTCAATTGTGCTTTCTAAAACTCTTCCAACTTTCGAAGACCGGAAAAAAATGACTTTGAAGATTAAATTGATGATCTTTCTTTTTGAAGAGGGCACTCTACTCTCTATGTGGAGGGCACTACCAATTTTTGTATCTAATGTAACCAGATTTCCTACTGATTTGGTTGTTCCCGTGAAGCTTTATGTTGCACCCCCAATTCAATGATGCAGCGGAATTCAAACTGGGTGTTACTTGACGGCACAACAGTCATAATAATAAAAAACGAACTCTAATTGAGTCATTTTAAAAGATTTATCATTCAAATTATATAAATATCAGAGATTACAAAATGAGGTCCCAGATGGTTCCATGTTTACAAATTACATTAAATGAGTTTTTGAATGATAATATAATTTATAGCCCTCTTGAATACCCGTGCTCTTCCGTGCCATCCTTGATCATCATGGACCTGAAATACATGCTTAAGAGGTCAACACAAAGGTTAAGTGATATTCATAGAGTTTGTTTAATGGTTGAACACAATATGTTGGTAGTGTGAGCTATAGACTCACACCAATGGTTGGAAAACAAAACAGTTATTATTATTACACTACGCTTATGACACCAAAACGTTAACGTGTACCAATATCAATCGGCGGAGTTATCCCGGTAGGTACTTTGCCATCATACCTATGTTTCAAATATTAATGCATTTGTTTGAACTTAGTCAATACAAATGGGATTCGTCAATCCTAATAGGCCTATTCACAATATTCGCGCTCATTCGAAAGTAACCCTCGCAAGTGATTAAATGGTTCATAATAAGGGATCTTTGATTGGCAAGGATGGTACTTAGTGACGATAAAACAATCAGGCAAGCATACAATTGAAAAGCATTGTGTTTGGTTGAAAAATAATAGCATGTATTCTCCCCAAGGGTTTGTAAAATAATTAAGTAATGGAAAGTGGGGCTATGAACTCACCTTAAGTTATGTAGTAAGTAGTGAAAATGATGGTCGAATCGCGAAGGTTTCTACGAACAACCTATAATAGAATGTTGCGACTTAGGATTGGAGTAATATCAAATAATATGATGAATTGCCTATATATGTCTTGCATTTAGTCCATGATGTAGTACTTAGTGTATAGTGTAAGTCTTTGAATAAAAATGGTTTGTGAAACATGTATAGTTTGTATATCGCTTACTACCGTTCGGGCCGACATAATTCAGAGGCCATGTAGTAAACGTTCGAGGAGCCAGGACACTTTAATTCGTAAATCCACAACTCATCTCGACGGTTTACTTTAATGAACCCCTCACATGAAGCTCCCTAGTGTTGTAGTATTTGATAAAAATATATAAGTTTTTGATCCGAAAAGTTACATGTCCAAATAATTGAATAAACTTAGGAAAGTTTACTTTTAAATGAAGATTGTTATTACAATGAGTTTCTTGAGTATAGTATGAATATTACTTGTAAAGTCTCATGGTCATTGGATGGAGTAGATCTAAATTGGTTGATTATGTTACGACTAATACTTTAGTTCATGTTTCGGCTTAGAAAGCCATAAGGTCTTTAGCCGTGGCCTTGCCGTGGCTTTGGTCATTGTTACTATGAGTTTGAGACTCAACCTTGGCCTTAGCCATGGTTGTGGTCTTAGATTTAGGTCATTAGACCTCTTGGTTTCAATTAACCATAACTATTACATGGTCATTTGGTATAAAAATGGGCTGTTAAGAATTTGAAGAAAAATATCACTCGTAAAACATTTTCAGGGCTCGAGCTTCTTTGTTCCTAAACGAAAAGGTCGTTTTGGACAAATTTCGTGTCTTAACTTTTTGATGAATCAGACCAGAAGTGCCACTTTCAAAAAGGTCAGAATGTTTACAGCTTGTTTTAGGCAGTTTCGTCATTTTGGTTTTCGCTAACTTCTTATGGCCATAACTTTTGACTCGGGTACTCGTTTTGGGTGATTCAAATTGCTATGTTTTCCTTTTTAAGTCCTCTATAATAGTAGGTAATTGTTTCATATCATGGTTATACTATTTTGGTCGAATTTCACAATATATGTCACTAGTTTACTTGTTTATTTGACATAAGTTAACATATGTTTATTGATGCGTGGGAATTGCACCAGGCTTTACCTCTCGAGGGATCTCGAGAAGCTTACAACCCCCACCAGGCAGTGTACCTGATCGTTGTAGTATAGTATAGTGACAAGTACAGGGGGATTGATTGTTCAACTCAGGAATAGTGTCGCTAGGATTAGAAAACCTAAAGACTAGGTCTAGAGATGAGGGATGTTTCTTTTTGTATTTTTATGTTTTATGAAAGCAAATAAAAATCTCGGTTTTTGAAGGAGTTGGGCGGAATTAGTTGCTAATCAACTAACCCAATAACTAAGATGCAATCAAAATAAAATACTAAAAATGAAATTAAACTAAATTAAGATAGTGGTGTGACAATATATGGGAGAATTGTGTTTACTTAGGTTTCACTACTCCCTAGATATCTTTTACAGGTTAATTACTCGTTACAGTTGCGTGGATGACGGATTGTATTCCTTAATACCATTCATGGGGTGGCGTACTTACTTCCCCAATTCTATAAGCTCCTACGTCACTCCTATGTCGAGCCGGCTAAGAAGCTCCTAACATGGGATCACTAGAATTCGCTCATGCATTAAATACAATCATAAAAACCTAGTACACATCGGTTCATGTTTCTTAAGACGTTCAAGCAAGTTACACAATGGAGATCTGCCAGTTTTCTTAAGCCTAACATTGAAATCATTCATCTATTACAACTATAAACAAGCAATCAACCTATAATCAACATCTAGGTTTCATTACATCTAAGCAAACACATGAAAGATCTAGCCTAGCATGTTAAAATCAAGACAAGCATAAGATATATTCAAACAACACATAGACATATTGAATGAATTGGAAGAGGACTTATCTTAATTGAACATGAAAGGTTTCAAGGGGTGAAAATCCTTGAAAATATTGTTACAAATGACCTAGGGTTTATTAGGTTCGACCCTAGTATTCTCCACACAAGTTCCTCTCTTAATGAATGAAAAATAGAAAAGTATATATATATTTTGTGAGGTGACGGCGTCAAGAGTAAATGTCTGACGCCGTCATCTCGCCGCCAATAAACTCCTCGGACTGCCTAGATCTAGGTTTGACGCCGTCACGTGTATTCCATCTTCAGGCCGTCACCAATTTAACTCTTGATGCCCTTCTCTTGACGCCTTCAGGTTTTCACTGGGTCGTCATGGATTTTTCTCCTGACGCCGTCACAATTCCTTCTTGACGCCGTCAGGTACTGTTCTCAGCATGGAAAATTAAGTCTTTACCGTTTTCTTCACTTTTATGCTCCAAAAATGCCCAAAACGCTTCCTTTTCCAGAATTCACTCCGAAAGTACCTAAAATCACAAAAGGAACGATTTAGGGCAACATTTGATCAAATAAATTCAATTCCTGGCTTAAATGACCCCTTAAAAACGGTTCATTTTTCGCCTCATCATTTACCATAACTTGTTTTACCAATTTTTATACATCATGAACATAATAACAAGACAATATATAGTATGAATGAGATATAAATAACATGAAAATGATATTTAGCAAGAAAGTATGTTAGGGTTTCCTTATAACTTTAGGCTTTCTAAAAGAAAGGAAGTAACTAGTAAGGATATGACTTTGATTGACAAGCTTCTCTTCACTTTAGCAATCCTTCTACTCTTGTATTCTTGAAGGATTTGTGATGAGAGTTTAGGTGACTTGAGTGGATCTAAACTCAAGAGAATCACCAAGAGTTTCAAAGGATTTGAAGTAGTTTGATGAATCAAAACCAAACTAGGGTTTATGTGTTGATATAGCACTTGATTCTTGAATAAAACTTGAAGTAAACTAGCAAAGGTATGGTGTTTGTGTGTATGATGATGGACGACAAGGAGAGGGGAGGAGAGGGCTTATATAGGAGCTTGAGGAGGTTAGGAAGGTGCCTAGGAAGTTTCCTTAAGGAGGTGCAAGTTTTTAGGATATTTTTCCTAGACTCGGAGGCCAAGTTTAACACATGTATGCATCCTAGGGTTAGAAGCATGAGATCAAGCCACATGTGAGGTGAATCCCCCCCCCCCATGGCGGTTTCACTGGGATAAAAAAGGGTGACTTGGTCTTTGGATGATATTATCCTACTTATGTAGCTAGTTTTGACTCCGTAAATTGCTAACCGTAAGTCGTTAAGTCACGAAACATAAAACCGGGTATCGTAAAAATATAAAATTTATAGGAATGATTAAACTCATCAATATACTCATTATTATTTTATAAAAATGAGTGATAAGTTTAATGGATCGTGAAAACGCTGATAATGCTGGAAACGTAGGTTTAAAATGCGTAAAACGTAAAACGTACGAAAGTTGCGTAAAATTGAGAATAGAAAAATGTAATTTTTCTAATATGATTATAATGAATTAAAATGGCCTATAATGTCTAGATTGGGCTCAGTCTAGAGTCGGTTGGTATTTAATGTCTTTTAGACATAAAACCGTAAGCCTAAAAATCAAGGAATGATTTATAAAATTGATGAGTGCTCAAACACTCATCATTTTTGGTCAAAACTGAACTGCAAAACATACAAAAACACTAAGAAATGCATCAAAATACTAAAAATATTTCAAAATTGTGTTTTATATGTTTTAGATGCAAAATGAGTAAAAACAAATGAAAAACGTACAAAGTTTGCAAAATTGGCAGTTTCAGTCCCCCAACTTTCATAAAATGTCAAAACTAGTCCCTGGTCATTCAAAATATGGAAAATTATCACCAAAGGTCCTTTTACAATCATAAGTTGTCATATTTAGTCCTTTGGTGAAAAATCTCAAAAGTTTTGGAAATTTGCAAATTAGTCCCTAGAGTTTCAAATTTTGGCAAGATTGGTCCCTGGTGGGATATTTTTGAATGAAAAAATCAATTTTGGTCCTTGTGCTATTAATCTTTGGCAGGAATGTTCCTTGGGTGGCATGTTTAGTGAAATTACATGATTGGTCCCTAGAGTTTGAAAGTTTGGCAGAAAAGGTCCCCGGATACAAAATTTGGAAAATTATCAAATGGGACCTTGAATTATTCATACTTGGCATAAATCACTTTTATGAGTAACTTTGGGAAAGTTTCATTTGCAGCCCCTCAATTTCAGAATAATTACAAAAATGGTCCTTGCAATACATAACCAAACCGGACCCTTGTTATTATTTTAAGACCAAAACAAACAAACCCTTTTATTACCAAATCCAATACACCCCAACCTGCTAATCCAAACTCCCAAGCCCATCTCACCACAACCCGGCCCACTCCAAAAATAATAAAATCAAAAGCCGGTCAAACCAGTCAAACCCACTGTTCATCCCCTTCCTCCCACAAAATACGCTCCATGCTTCCTGCTCCCCCTCCTCACCTTTTCCACCAAATTTCACCTCCTCATTAATATTACCCATCTACCAAACCAACCCACCCCCTCCTCATTTAATACACCAAACCAAACCACTAACTTGCAAACCTGTTTTCCCGCCAAAATTGATTTCAAAGGCTCAGATTAATTGAAGCCCATCCAACAACTCTCATGGAAGTGGGAAAGTGAGAGAGTCATACCAGGGTTTATTAAAGTCAAGAAAAAGGAAGAAAGAGGCAGTAGGTAGTTAGTTTTAGTTTTTAGTGTAAAATTTACTTTTCGAATTTAGTTTCCACATGTTTTTAGTTACAAATTGTAATCATAAGTATACTTCTCAGTTTTCTATAACCTTGTAATCTTAAATTCAGTGATAGCAATCACATTTTGTTTTTCAAATTTCTTATTGTAT
The DNA here is from genome assembly GCA_030686995.1 of Artemisia argyi. NCBI lineage: Eukaryota > Viridiplantae > Streptophyta > Magnoliopsida > Asterales > Asteraceae > Artemisia > Artemisia argyi. The sequence goes on along the minus strand of CM060709.1, from coordinate 69,844,258 downwards.
CATTTTAGTTCAAAGTTTCCATATTAGCTCTTAAGGTTGTTCAAAGTTGTTGTTTGTTGATCCACTAAGCTCAAATTAGCTTATTTAGAAGCTTTGTATTGTAGTTTAAACCTTTAAATAGATTTAGCTAAGTTCACTCAAAATTCCAAAAATTCAGGAAAAATAAAAAAGAAAATAAAAAATCAGATTGGGAAAGAAAGAAGCAAGGGAAACATAATGGATTGTGGATCTGCAAGGGTTTAGTAACCTCAGGGGAGGTGTAGGTCAGTTGTGGCCTGTGGTTCATTACCCTATTCCTTGGAACCAATTGTAAGTCCCAAGTTGATTTCTGCATATTCTCATTCCTATTGTTATTTGGGGTAATCTTGTGGTCATTAAGCTTCATTTAGTGTAATTAATCTATTGTAAAACTGAGAATCAGTGTTATTAGTTTTAAAATCCAAGTGAGTAGTGTAACCAGTTTGTTAAGGTAGTGTTTGGATTAGTGTAAACCTCTGTGTTCTAGCCTATTTCAGTTGTTGTTTATTATTGAAACATGCTACATTAAGTTCCTTTAGGTCAGTTAGAGCATTAAATTGGTAGTCATTTCAGTTAAAAGTCAAAATCCACTTGGATTCTTGATTTAGCATTCACTGTTACCTCTTTAAGTTGCATTATGGATCATTTAGCTGCATTAGTTGTTATAATTGTTTAAATTAGTCTCATATAATCCTAATATTACATAATCAGTAATTTTGGATCATTGGAAGTTCACAATAGTCAAATTAAGTTTCAAATTCAAAAGTCAAATTGCCCCCTTTGTGCAGAATCCCATTTCTTGCAAGAATATTTCTGAATTTTGCATTGAGTTTTAGGCATTGAGCTTTTTAGGTATCATAGTATACCAGCTAATCTCCAAGGTCCCATCATCCTTTTATTTTTGCCATTTTTCTATGGGCCCCACCATCACCTCAAACACACCTGCAGGGGGAGGATATCCCCTACTGCACAGACAGACCACCCAACACCACCACTTTGGTGGTGGTTTCTGGCCACCACAGTGGGTCCCACAGGCCCCACTTGGTTCCTCCTAACCCCCCTCCTAGCACTCTTCAAGTTTTGACCATAAGTTTGACCTCAGACCTTGTGGACCCAACCTAAATCATCCCATGAACCTTGTCCCATTTCTGTGTTGGCTGTGGTATATCCAAGTGCTTAATTAGTGCTTATTAGCTTATTTTGTGGTATAAACTCTTTGGTTCTTGTTCATTCATATTGGGTCCCACTTAAGCTCATTTGAGCTTAATTTCTCTTTTGGTCAACATAAGTCAACTATCAAGCTTTTTAGCTTGCATTTGGCTTATTTTAAGCTATGGAAATTTTGTTTTCACAAAAGTTTTATGTTTTAAGTATTTTTAGAGTTTTGTAAAAGAAAAATCCAGAAAAACAAATTTAATTATAAGTGATAGTTTCTATTTAATGTAATTTAAATTTTTAATTTTCCTTTTTAGATTTTTGTTAAGAACTTAGCATTTTTATATTTTTCTTAAATTCCTTTTATTTAAAAGTATTTTTAGTAATTTTTTCAGATTTTTATTTTGTCATTTAGTATTAACTAGAATTAATATTAGTTTTTTTAATTATTAATTAATATTAAGTATTAAATAGAAAAATTAGTTTTTATTAAGTAAACCCTAGTTTTTATATTCTTCCTAGCTTTTATATGTTGTAAAATAATTTTAGGAATTTTCTTGTAATTTCTACTGTTCATTTTCTAGTTTTTATAATTTATTTAGTTTAATTAGTAATTAATTAATATTAAATATAATAATTAGTAAAATAATGTAAAAACTTATAAAATAAATTTTTTATATTTTTCTAGCATTCCTGTGATGGTTAATTAGATTTGTAAAATTTTTCTTAATTTTCTAAGTTATTTTGTTATTTTTAATAATTTAAATTAATTAAAATTAGTTAAGTAATTAATAATTAGTAATTAATTAATAATAAATAATTAAATAGTGTAAAAATTTATTTCCTTTTTCTAATTTTTTTTCATCCTTAGGTTTGTAAAAAAGTTATTTTCACCCCCTGGGGGTTTTCAGATTTCAGTTTTTACTTTTTATTTCGTACGTCTACGTAAATTTAAATCAGACGTATGCGTTTTTAGGTTTAAAACGTTTCTGGTTTTTCTACTTTTACAGTCTTGTTCAAATAGCTTATTTAAGCTATTTCCTTGTAGATTCCCTAGTTTAATCAATCACAAACCCCCTTTCTGTCCAAATTCACCCGATCACAAACCCGTTTGAATACAATCCACACCTCGTCGGGACATAACGACCCGGGGAAACACTATATTCCACAGAGAATTGACTCTAGGTTGTTTGACTTTGTTGACCATTCCTTTGTCAATATAAGTTGACGGTTTAGGGCCAATCAAAATTTGGCGCCGCTGCCGGGGAGGTGTGCGCGCTATTCTAAACGGTTTTGCGTATTAGTGTATCGGGATATACATCCATTGTATATTTACCACCGTTGTTCATATTATCTTCTTATTTTCTTATAAAAACAAAACTGTTCCCGAAAACATTTTAAACTCAGTTTTCAACGAACACAAAAAACACAAAAACAATTTCTTTCTTATTTGTACAAAATGTTTATCTAAAAATCCAAAAATATTCATCTTTACCCTCCTGCCCTTTTGATTCTTCATTCCTTACCCTCCCAAACCTTTTGATTCTTTCTATGTCTCATCCACACCTTCTTATTTGCCATTGGTATGGTAATCCTTATAATGGTGGAAATTGCCCCAGCTGTGGCATGGTAGAGTCAGGAAACAGGTCTATCTATAACCAAGATCCCTATTCCTACTATGACACGACTGATTTATTCCATCAGCTACCACACCATGAGACTCATCAGTTTTACTGTTGTGAGTACTGTGGTGGTTCACACTACAGTTCTGATTGTCAATCGGGAAACACGCTTGTCTATGAGCAGTTTCCTGATAACGATTATGACTCTAGCACATACAACCCACAACCACATCAGTTTTACTGTTGTGATTACTGTGGAGGTCCACACTTCAGTTCGGATTGTCAAACAAGGAATCCATTTCCTTGTAATGATTATGACTATCCGTATCATGACCAACCTCCACCGTACCAAATGATTCACACAGCTCCTCAAGAAACTCAGCAAGACCTTTGTCTAAAGGCTCTTGAAATTTTAAAAGAACTTAAGGAGGAGTTGAATAGCACAACATTTCAAAATGCTCCCAGTTTTTCTTGTGTATATTGTGGGGGTCCTCATGATGATTATCAATGTCAACCTTTCGGTTTTGACAAATCCCCATCCCCACAATGTTCCTTCATTCAAAATTCACATGAGAAATCCATGGCTGAATTGTTAGCTGAAGAGCAGGCTGCTAAAATAAATTCCCAAGATGCCTATGAAAAATCTATTAGGGAATCAATTGCAAAAGAAAAAGCAGCCAAATCTAGCTCTCAGTTCCGTTTCATCCCTGATGATAGTGATGATGAAGATACCCTTGATATTCTTCAATTTTATAAAACTTCATCAAGTTCATCAGTTGATATCCCAGCAGTTGAGATTCCATCTCAAACAACTGCTATCACACCCATGGTTCCCACTCACTCTCTGAGCATGGGGGACGAGCATCTTGACACTGTTCCTAAAAAGAAATCAGACGAATTCATAAAGTCTAGTGTTGAGAACCTTGTCCCAATCCCAAGAGAGTCACAGGGAATTCTTGAGCATATATGTGATCTTCCTTCCCCTCTTGAGTGTTCAAACGATCATTTTGAGACTTTCTCATATTTTAATGATGATTGTACATCTCATGGAGACATTGAGTATATTGAGGCATCACTCCCACAGTCTGATGCTGATCCTCTTCTTGAGGAGTTCGCCGATGAACTTACTCACATCAATCCACTTTCATCGGAAAGTGATGATGGTCTCCTCGATTTCGAAGCCGATCTGGGAGAAATTGAAAGTCTCCTATATCATGATCCACCACTCAGTTCTTATCCCAACAGTCCAATAGAGAATAATAATCACTTTGTTCCTGAAGCATTCAATACTACTCTCACCAATCCTTTATTTGAATTCGAATCTGAATTCACTTTGATTTCTGATAATCCAATCTTTGGTATTCGGAATGAGGATTGTGATGAGTCTATTCCGGAACATGAGTTCACAGATTCAAATCTTGTGAAAGATTCTCTTCATGAGGAGTTCTCTGGTGAACTCACTCATCATATCATGACTCCTCCGGAGTATGATAGCCCGGGGGGAGATGCACTCAATCATGAGGATTTGCAAATTCCCACCCTCCCTCCCGGGATGTTTTTGAGCTTAACCCTTGGAATCCAAATTCAGGCTAATGAGCCTGCTCTCGAGGAAGAAAATCTTATCATGATTTTCATCATGGTTTTCTTCCTTTTCTTCACCTACAGGGTGACTTCTCTTGTTCTTCACTCCTTGGGGAATGAGGATACCATCTTTGATCCCGGCATTTTTACCATTATCTTGAGTCGGGATTATATCTCATCGGTGTGGAACTTTCACGTGCTTCAAATGTTTATCCAAACATCTTGAATGAAAATCCGATTGAGATTGTTTCTTCCACATCATGCTTCCCCAAGGACAAATGAATTTGGGGTCGAGTCAAGCTAGCGACTCGGTAAACAAAAACAGTAGCATGTACTTAGGGTTTTCACCCTAAGTGTGGGGGAGTTACCCCTGCTATGGTTACAAATAAAGTGAAAAAAATTGTGTTTCCACATTTAGCTTGTAATGTTGCCCTTTTACGTTCAAAATGTCGGCATAATAGCCGGGACTTTGAATATTGAGGACAATATTCATTCTATGTGGGTGGGGGGGGGGGGGGGTATTCTAGCAAATTTTATTACATTTTACTATCTAGTACCCCCGTTTTTGGCCAAAATCTCAAAAAATTTAAAATTTTTTCACTAAAGTTAAAAATTTTTTGTGGTTATTAGTCCGTCATGTCTAAACGACAAAAGGATTGGCTAATCCAGGAGCAAACGGCTCTTGGTAAAGATATATCAAATCCGTTTATGGCTTGCAATTTGCCAAAAATTGTATGGTACCTCAACTCGCCATATCCTAAAAAGCGAATGAGTTGGCTAGCCCGCAAGATTATGGCTTGTGGTAAAGGCAGTGGAAAAACCATAATTGGTAATCAGCTCACCAAGATGTTGACTTTGTCCATCAAGAGTTGGCTAGTCCAGAAGCAAACGGCTTTTGGTAAAGACTAATCAAATCCGTTGACAGTTGGTGGTTTGCTCAAAATCACATGGTTATCAGGTGGACCATAGTTCTTACTTGAACCGATACATCTGGCTACTCCAGAAGTAATGGCTTTTGGTAAAGAGTTTCAAATCCATTAAGTTTTCAAAGCAGTTTATTGCTAGGGACTAGCAATAGTTTAGTGTGGGGGATTTATGAGTGCTCAAACACTCATCATTTTTTGTCAAAACAGAACTACAAAACATACAAAAACACTCAGAAATGCATCAAAATACTGAAAATATTTCAAAATTGTATTTTATATGTTTTAGATGCAAAATGAGTAAAAATAGATGAAAAACGTACAAAGTTTGCAAAATTGGCAGTTTTAGTCCCCCAACTTTCATAAAATGTCAAAACTAGTCCCTGGTCATTCAAAATATGGAAAATTATCACCAAAGGTCCTTTTATAATCATAAGTTGTCATATTTAGTCCTTTGGTGAAAAATCTCAAAAGTTTTGGAAATTTGCAAATTAGTCCCTAGAGTTTCAAATTTTGTCAAGATTGGTCCCTGGTGGGATATTTTTGAATGAAAAAATCAATTTTGGTCCTTGTGCTATTAATCTTTGGCAGGAATGTTCCTTGGGTGGCAAGTTTAGTGAAATTACATGATTGGTCCCTGGAGTTTGAAAGTTTGGCAGAAAAGGTCCCCGGATACAAAATTTGGAAAATTATCAAATGGGACCTTGAATTATTCATACTTGGCATAAATCACTTTTATGAGTAACTTTGGGAAAGTTTCATTTGCAGCCCCTCAATTTCAGAATAATTACCAAAATGGTCCTTGCAATACATAACCAAACCGGACCCTTGTTATTATTTTAAGCCCAAAACAAACAAACCTTTTTATTACCAAATCCAATACACCCCAACCTGCCAATCCAAACTCCCAAGCCCATCTCACCACAACCCAGTCCACTCCAAAAATAATAAAAATCAAAAGCCGGTCAAACCAGCCAAACCCACTGTTCATCCCCTTTCTCTCACAAAACACGCTACATGCTTCCTGCTCCCCCCTCCTCACCTTTTCCACCAATTTTCACCTCCTCATTAATATTACCCATCTACCAAACCAACCCACCCCCTCTTCATTTAATACACCAAACCAAACCTACTAAGTTGCAAAACCTGTTTTCCCGCCAAAATTGATTTTAAAGGCTCAGATTAATTGAAGCCCATCCAACGGCTCTTATAGAAGTGGGAAAGTGAGAGAGTCATACCAGGGTTTATAAAAGTCAAGAAAAAGGAAGAAAGAGGTAGTAGGTAGTTAGTTTTAGTTTTTAGTGTAAAATTTACTTGTCGAATTTAGTTTCCACATGTTTTTAGTTACAAATTGTAATCATAAGTATACTTCTCAGTTTTCTACAACCTTGTAATCTTAAATTCAGTGATAGCAATCACATTTTGTTTTTCAAATTTCTTATTGTATCATTTTAGTTCAAAGTTTCCATATTAGCTCTTAAGGTTGTTCAAAGTTGTTGTTTATTGATCCACTGAGCTCAAATTAGCTTATTTAGAAGCTTTGTATGGTAGTTTAAACCTTTAAATAGATTTAGCTAAGTTCACTCAAAATTCCAAAAATTCAGGAAAAGTAAAAATGAAAAAAAAATCAGATTGGGAAAGAAAGAAGCAAGGGAAACATAATAGATTGTGGATCTGCAAGGGTTTAGTAACCTCAGGGGAGGTGTAGGTCAGTTGTGGCCTGTGGTTCATTACCCTATTCCTTGGAACCAATTGTAAGTCCCAAGTTGATTTCTGCATATTCTCATTCCTATTGTTATTTGGGGTAATCTTGTGGTCACTAAGCTTCATTTAGTGTATTTAATCTATTGTAAAACTGAGAATCAGTGTTATTAGTTTTAAAATCCAAGTAAGTAGTGTAAACAGTTTGTTAAGGTAGTGTTTGGATTAGTGTAAACCTCTATGTTCTAGCCTATTTCAGTTGTTGTTTATTATTGAAACATGCTACATTAAGTTCCTTTAGGTCAGTTAGAGCATTAAATTGGTAGTCATTTCAGTTAAAAGTCAAAATCCACTTGGATTCTTGATTTAGCATTCACTGTTACCTCTTTAAGTTGCATTATGGATCATTTAGCTGCATTAGTTGTTATAATTGTTTAAATTAGTTTCATATAATCCTAATATTACATAATCAGTCATTTTGGATCATTGGAAGTTCACAATAGTCAAATTAAGTTTCAAATTCAAAAGTCAAATTGCCCCCTTTGTGTAGAATCCCATTTCTTGCAAGAATATTTCTGAATTTTGCATTGAGTTTTAGGCATTGAGCTTTTTATGTATCATAGTATACCAGCTAATCTCCAAGGTCCCATCATCCTTTTATTTTTGCCATTTTACTGTGGGCCCCACCATCACCTCAAACACACCTGCAGGGGGAGGATATCCCCTGCTGCACAGACAGACCACCCAACACCACCACTTTGGTCGTGGTTTCTGGCCACCACAGTGGGTCCCACAGGCCCCACTTGGTTCCTCCCAACCCCCCTCCTGGTACTCTTCAAGTTTTGACCATAAGTCTGACCTCAGACCTTGTGGACCCAACCTGAATCATCCCATGAACCTTGTCCCATTTCTGTGTTGGCTGTGGTATATCCAAGTGCTTAATTAATGCTTATTAGCTTATTCTGTGGTATAAACTCTTTGGTTCTGTTCATTCATGTCCAATTAACTCATTTGAATCAGAATTTACCATTGTGGGTCCCACTTAAGCTCATTTGAGCTTAATTTCTCTTTTGGTCAACATAAGTCAACTGTCAAGCTTTTTAGCTTGCATTTAGCTTATTTTTAAGCTTTGGAAATTTTGTTTTTACAAAAGTTTTTTGTTTTAAGTATTTTTAGAGTTTTGTAAAAGAAAAATCCAGAAAAACAAATTTAATTATAAGTGATAGTTTCTATTTAATGTAATTTAAATTTTTAATTTTCCTTTTTAAATTTTTGTTAAGAACTTAGCATTTTTATATTTTTCTTAAATTCCTTTTATGTTAAAGTATTTTTAGTAATTTTTTCAGATTTTTATTTTGTCATTTAGTATTAATTATAATTAATATTAGTTTTATTAATTATTAATTAATATTAAGTATTAAATAGCAAAATTAGTTTTTATTAAGTAAACCCTAGTTTTTATATTTTTCTTAGCTTTTATATGTCGTAAATTAATTTTAGAAATTTTCTTGTAATTTCTACTATTCATTTGCTAGTTTTTATAATTTATTTAGTTTAATTAGTAATTAATTAATATTAAATACAATAATTAGTAAAATAATGTAAAAACTTATAAAATAAATTTTTTATATTTTTCTAGGATTCTTTAATTAGATTTGTAAAATTTTTCTTAATTTTCTAAGTTAGTTTGTTATTTTTATTAATTTAAATTAATTAAAATTAGTTAAGTAATTAATAATTAGTAATTAATTAATAATAAATAATTAAATAGTGTAAAAATTTATTTCTTTTTTCTAAAAATTTTATTTCATCCTTAGGTTTGTAAAAAAGTCATTTTCACCCCCTGGGGGTTTTCAGATTTCAGTTTTTACTTTTTATTTCGTACGTCTACGTAAATTTAAATCAGACGTATGCGTTTTTAGGTTTAAAACATTTCTGGTTTTTCTACTTTTACATTCTTGTTCAAATTACTTATTTAAGCTATTTCCTTGTAGATTCCCTAGGTTAATCAATCACAAACCCCCTTTCTGTCCAAATTCACCCGATCACAAACCCGTTTGAATACAATCCACACCTCGTCGGGACATAAAGACCCGGGGAAACACTATATTCCGCGGAGAATTGACTCTAGGCTGTTTGACTTTGTTGACCATTCCTTGGTCAATATAAGTTGACGGTTTAGGGCCAATCAAAAATCAAGGAGTGATTTTTGGTCAAAGGAGAAGGGAAAAATATGTTGACTTTTCCAAAATGTGAAAACTCAAATTTTCTTAGAAATGCGGTGCAGGTATAGGCTAAGGTTACGGCTAAGCAAAAGTGCTTAAAACGTAATTTTTCTGTTTCATACGATCCACGGTTTATTTGGTAACATTTTTCTTAGTCATGATAAATTCTCTAATTAATCATGAGTGTATCAAACATTTATCTGATGCGGGGAAAATTAACGCGGTTGAGTTTCGTTTTACGTAGGATTTTTGAATGACGTTTTAACCTAAACATGTATTTCGTTAATAACTTTCGCAAAAATGATCTGATGAGTGTCAAACTTTTATTTTGCCATGGAAATGATTTATCACACGAGAATATGAAATAAAAATTAAATTTCGGAAAATAAATAGTGATAGTGAATAGTAAAAATATGAATAGTGAAATTTTCAGGAATAGAAGTTAACCTGAAAATGCGAATTGTTACACTTTATTGGGGGCCTTTCCCCCCACTACTTACAAGGTGGCTCCGCCCGTGGGGACGGAGGTACATTGTCACTAGGATGGGCCAAGGCCAACCCCAAATTTATAGTAAGTGGTAGTAGTATGAATATTTTAAAGGGAATTGATTGGCATACTCAAAAAATTGATTGGGATACTAAATATACAAACACATAAAACAGTTTATATTTACAGTACAACTGTTTAATGCACTGTTTGAAGTGTCTCAATCAAGTATGTGAGTGTACAAATCACCTCCCTATTTTAAAGTGCAATTTGTATCAAAAACTTCAAAAGGCCCATCCAAAATAAAAGATACAAATCCCAGTCAAATAGTCAAATACATTAGAAAATTTAGTCAATTATTCCATTCCATTATTGATAAGTAAAAACTGGAAGAGCAGGAGAATGTCTATCGTCAAACATCAATGACGAAAAACCTTTATAAATCATAATCAATATCGAAGCACAATTCTATATTCGCCATTCAAGACTTTAATTCCATCATTTATTTGATTTTAAATAATCAGGTTTGTAACCTTCTTCATTAATTATTGTGTTTTACTTTTTTATATATGTTTAAGAATGGTGGCAGTCATGCTTCCGAAATCATTCATACCTACCAAATCCACCAATAATATCATTCCACCTCATTTCACCTTATTCATACTTTTTTCATACCTCCCAACCCCTTTTTACTGGCAACCATGCCTTTTTCATACGCGGCTAATAAGGTTTCTATGGTGCTACCGGATGGCACTAGTTCGGACGATTTGGCGGGAGTCAATATCGAATCGGACGAAGAAGAAGAATAAAACCATTGTAAAAATATGTGAATTGATTATATATGTGAATTGTATTGTTTGTGTAAAAAATGTATGTGTTTTAGTTTAATATATATAGGGATTTTTTTTTTGTTTGCACCGCTCCTCCTCCAACGTTCCAAAATTAATTACAACGGTAATATTTTGCTTCGAAATAATCCAAACCGCCGAGGCTATGTTTGCCGCTGGACCCATGCCATTGGGCATGCCAGAGAAGTGGCGGCGGTGTTCACCGCCGGCAAAGGCATGCCGTTGGTGATGCCGCCCACCACTGCCACCCTCCTAATTGGTTGTGATTTAGCTTTTAGTAGTTAACTTATTAGAACTTGAGTAGGAATTTAGGATACAGGATACTAAATATTGTTAACAATAATCTTTAACAATCAACAACACTATGAATCTATGAATGACAATTTACAATTTAGCAGTTTGTTATTCAAAAACAGTGAAACAGAGTAGTTAATAAATGTGATTTGTTATTTTGTTGTGTAAATTTATTAGATATACATCGATGACAAAAAAAAAAAAAAAAAAAAAAAAAAAAAAAAAAAAAAGGCTGGATTCTTTTTTTTTTTCACGAATTGTTTCACCGAGAATTGAAAAGGTACAAGAGGATACGATATTAGAAGAGAGTAAAGAACAACTAAGGGACGAGAATCCTCCATCGATTTCAGTAGTCAAGAATGCTACATTTTCGTCTATTCAATGTGACCCTGGACTACGTCAACCAATATGGAATTATCCTGTTAATTAGCGAGACGAGATTCGACGAGCTTACTTGAAATCTGGACCTCATCGCCTAGTGCTACCCAAATACCCTTTAACAGGATCAAAAACTCATCCACGTCATTTTCAAGCTAAATGGTATACTGAATATCCTTGGTTAGATTACTCTCGAACTACCGATAGAGCATATTGTTTTTACTGTTATCTCTTTTTGGAAGAACCAAGCACTAATAAAGGTCAAGACGCGTTTGCAATTAATGGTTTCAAAAACTGGAATAGGGTGAAAGGAAAGCATTGTTCTTTTATGAAACATGTAGGAGATGGACCGAACTCTCAACATAATAATGCTATAAGATTTTGTGATGCTTTGCTAAATCAGGAAGGGCATGTTGATCAGGTTATGCAATGATTTTCAGATGAAGAAGTTAGATTGAATAGGCTAAGGGTGAAAGCGACGGTCGATTTGGTTCGTTTGTGCTCATTTCAAGGAATTAGCTTTAGAGGTTGTGATGAAAGAGTAGGCTCTAAATACCGAGGTAATATCCTTGAGATTCTTAATTTCGTAGGCTCATATAATGAAGAAATTGCAAGTATTGTTGATTCGTTGTGTTTTGGTGTGTGAAAACAACAATTTATCAAAATATCAACAAACGTGAAGTTTAATTTGTCGTGAGACAAATAAACGTGAAGTAACACAAGTAAACCATTTAGGAAAACGATTACCTCGCAAAACTCCCAAAAGTAGTGATTAACATCTTTGAAAAACTTGCTCTTTTGGTGGGACGACATCCCTTTGACAACGAAGTTCCCCGCATGATAGTTTGCAAAGTCGGCAAACCATGGGGTACTAGAATCACCACGAGAGGAAATCACATTGAGTGTCTCGAGAGGAAACGTTTCGTTTATTTCCTTTTTCTTGAGAACTCCTTGATGAGGATTCTCCAATCGGGAAAGATGGTTAGCAGCGAGGTTCTCGGCTCCTTTTTTATCACGAATGATGATATCAAATTCTTGTAGGAGGAGAACCCAACGGAGCAATCTCGGCTTTGCATCTTGCTTGGCAAAGAGATATTTTAGATCCGAGTGGTCCGTGTACACTATGCATTTAGTCAAGATCAAATATGGCCAAAACTTCTCAAACGCATACACCACGGCTAGTAATTCTTTTTCCGTTGTGGTGTAATGAGCTTGAGCTTCGGTCAAGGTCTTGCTTGCATAATGAATCGGCTGAAAATGTTTGGTTTTTCGTTTCCCCAAGACCGCACCTATTGCAAAGTCACTTGCATCACACATGAGTTCGAAAGGTAGGTCCCAATCGGGGGCAACTAAAATGGGTGCTTCGGTAAGCTTTTTCTTGAGATTTTGAAAAGCTTCGATGCACTCATCGGAAAAGACAAATGGAGTCTCTTTTTCAAGAAGTCGGGTCATAGGCCTAGCTATCTTCGAGAAATCTTGAATGAATCTACGATAGAAGCCGGCATGACCCAGGAAACTCCGAACACCTTTAACAGTAGTGGGAGGAGGGAGTTTAGCAATGACGTCGATTTTAGCTTTATCGACCTCAATCCCACTCTTGGAAATCTTATGGCCAAGGACAATTCCTTCCTTGACCATGAAATGACTTTTCTCCCAATTTAGACTAAGGTTGGTGTCTTTGCACCTTTGAAGCATTTTGTCTAAATTGGCGAGACATGATTCGAATGAATTTCCAACGACCGAAAAATCATCCATGAAGACCTCCATTGTTTTCTCGATCATGTCATGAAAAATGGCCATCATGCATCTTTGAAACGTGCCCGGAGCATTGCATAAGCCAAAAGGCATGCGTCGATAAGCAAATGTTCCATATGGGCACGTAAAAGTCGTTTTTTCTTGATCTTGAGGATCGATGGGAATTTGGAAATAACCCGAAAAACCATCAAGGAAACAATAGTATTCGTTTCCCGCCAATCTTTCGAGCATTTGATCCATGAAAGGTAATGGAAAGTGGTCTTTACGGGTGGTGTCGTTTAATTTTCGATAATCAATGCAAACGCGCCAACCCGTTACCAATCGAGTCGGAATTAACTCGTTATCATCATTTTTGACAACCGTTATGCCACCCTTTTTGGGCACACAATGAACGGGACTCATCCAAGGACTATCCGAAATCGGGTAAATCAAACCGGCATCAAGAAGTTTAATGAACTCTTGCTTGATAACCTCATGAATCTTAGGATTTACCCGTCTTTGTTGTTGAACCGCCGGTTTAAAGTCATCCTCCATCAAAATCTTGTGCATACAAAATTCCGGGCTAATACCCTTGATGTCGGAAAGTCTCCAAGCAATGGCTCGCTTGTGTGACTTTAAAACCTTGAGAAGAGCGGTTTTGTTTTCCTCATTCAAGTCTTTAGCGATTATGACGGGAAACTTATCATCACTCTCCAAAAACGCGTACTCGAGATGAGGCGGAAGTTCCTTGAGTTCGACATCGGGAAAGTCATCAGTTTCTTCAACATCTTTGACTTCCACATTATGAAGTTCTTTTGGAGGTAGAGATGAAGGATCATCATTGAGCAACTTCTCGAGGAGAAGTAAATCTTCCTCGGGATTGATTGAATCATAATCAACATGAGAATCACACGACAAACAAGCTTCGATTTCTTCCAAAATGAAGTCACCTCCCAAAAATGGAGTAAGAGAGGGGGGGAGAGACATCATTGGAAAGATTGATTGATCCTTCCACATGTAACACTTCTTCAAGGTAGTCATCGCATGCGACATCGATGACATCAATTTGGTTAATTGCTTCTCGTTCAAGTTTGAGAAGATCTTTTGAAGTGTTTTCGATGTTTATGACCAACTTTTCATCGCCAACTCTAAGAGTCATTTCTCCTTCGAAGACGTCGATTAATGCACGAGCCGTTTTTAAGAATGGTCTTCCCAAAATAAGGGGGACACGAGGATCAGCATCAAAATCAACGACTACGAAGTCGGCAGGAAAATGGAACTTGCCAACCTTCACAAAGACATCTTCAGCAATACCCTTCGGAATTGTAACCGAACGGGTTGCTAATTCGAGAGTCATCCATGTTGGTGTAAGCTCGGGAAGTGAAAGTTTTTGCCAAATAGAGAAAGGCGTGAGGTTTATGCTAGCGCCAAGATCGGCCAAGGCAAAGCATTCCTCAAGCTTTTGGAAATCACATGGAATGAGAAATTTTCCGGGGTCTCCTAATTTTTCAGGAAGTTTCTTTAGGAGAACCGCCGAACAATTTTTGTTCAAACGAGTTTTGGTGAGTTCAAATAGTTTCTCTTTGTTACTTAGAAGACTCTTGAAAGTGGAAGCAAACTTGGGCATATAGAGAAGAGCATCCGTGAAACTAATGTCGAAGTGTAATTTTTGAAAAATTTCAAGAAACTTTTTCATTTGATCATTAGTTTGCTCGCGGAGCCTTTGATCATTTAACCGCGAAGGATATGGTATTGAAGCTTTTTGTTGAACGGGATTTTCCGAGGGTTCAAAACCAATTCCCGGTTTTGATTTGGTTTTTGGGACAACATGAGGTTGGACGTGTGCGGTACTTCGTGTACTTGTGTTTTGCACCTTATCCTTTGTAGCCTCGTGTTCACGTTCCACTACCTCGGGAGGAGAAGAAGATGAGGTAGTAGGAACCGTGGGTCCATCATAAGAAACTCCACTACGGGTTGTGATCGCCTTTACATCGCCCTTCGGGTTGGCGATCGTGTTGCTTGGTAGCGTTCCCGATCCCGAAGGTCGATCATTTAAAGACTTCTTAAGTTCAGAAATCTGACCGATCAACAACCTATTGGTTTCTTCTTGAGCTTTCATAAATTGCTTCAACAGTTCATCGGTTGATGATTGAGGTTGACCAATGGTTTGGTTTTGAGGAAAGTTTTGAGCTCGGTTGTTTTGATTGAAACCTTGATTTTGAAAATTTCCATGGTTTTGATTACCATGAAAATTGTTTCCTTGATTGAAATTACCATAACCTTGGTTTCTATTCAAATTTCCTTGATTGTGAGAACCTTGGTTGTAATTTCCCCTTTGATTTTGAAATTGGTTCATAGGGGCTTGAAATTGGTTTTGAACATTCGGGTTTCTTTGTTGATTTTGATTGAACCTATTTGGATTGTTGGGTTAAGAAAAACCGGGTGGACCACTTTGATTGTTAGTACGGTAATTTGGTTCCATTTGAGGACGGTATTGGTTACCTCCTTGATTAGGATTACCGACTATTGCATTTACTTCAAATGGATTGCCATCGGTGGCAGTACAATTGCAGTAAGCGTGTGGACCACCACAAGTAACGCAAGTATCAACCTTTTTTACTTCAACAGGTTGAGAAGAAACTTTCTTTGTTTTGGTGAGAACCAAAGCATGAATTGCTTCCGTGAGCTTGTCAAGTCTAGCATCGGTGCTAGATTGATCCACGGGTGATGAGGAGGAAGGACCAACATTAATTTGCGAAACAACCGATTTGCTTCGTGGAATGCGGACCTTAGATTTGTTTTCAATGATCATCAAAGCATCTTTGGTGGTTCGATTCAAGAAGTTGCCTCCGGCGGAGGCATTAAGAGAGTCTTGATCGACTTGGCTCACACCATTATAGAAAGTGTCGAGTTGCATCAACTCGGAAAAACCGTGATGAGGACATTTACGAAGCATGTCCTTGTAACGATCCCATGCCTCACCGAATGATTCATCAAACTTTGAGTGAATTTCATGATCTCATTCTTGAGGGCAGTGGTTTTGGATGGAGGAAAGAATTCGTTCACAAACTTCTTGACCAAATCTTCCCATGTTTCAGTCGATCGAGGGGGTTGTTTGTCTAGCCAATTTTTGGCAGCCCCATCGAGGGAAAACGGGAAGAGAAGAAGTTTGATAGCCTCCTCAGGGACATTTTTGCATTTGATGATAGACGTGATTTTGTTGAACCATCGAATGTGATCTTGAGGATCGTCCCTTTCGAAACCATAGAATTGACGCGAGGTGACTAAGTTAATCAACCCCGTCTTAAGCTCGAAATTGTCAGCCACGATGGCTGGAATGATGATAGCATCTCCGTAACCCTCGATGGGTGCTTGGAGAAGCTCATTCATAGTGGGCTCGGCCGCCATGATTGGAATAGCACGAAACTCGGGTTCGGCTATTCGATTGGTACGTCGTCGATTACGCCTTCTTCTTGGAATGTTATTTAGCGATTGCAAAGGACTCGTTGACGTAGACGAACGTGTGCGCATGCACCACAAAAAATATCAATTAAAACAATACCACTTTAAAGACAAGGGAACTTAAACCAATAATCAAGAACGCAAGGTTAACTTCTAAAGAAAAACGCACAAAGGAGCGGGAGAGAAGAATGGATCTCTCACTGGGCGAAGTTCGTTGGATCGCCACATACCGTTTCGACTCCTCTTAAAGTGTGATTCTCGTTTAAAAGTTTTCCAATACGCACGTGATACAAAGGCAAGTTTTGATCTTTTATTTGGAAACTTATTATGGTCACACCCCCAGTTGGTAGGTGTTCTGCCTTGGTTTGCGGTGGTAAGATTTTAACTTTGTATTTATTAAACAATGAAACGAGAAAATCTTTTTGTGTTTTTCTTTAACTTTTATAGATATAATACATATACTAGAAACAAAAGAAAAATATTTTTGGTTTTTTGTACGTTTTATAAAAGCGTAACTTCTTGCGAAGGTTCTACAAGACTAATCGTCTAAACCTTATCGAGACTTTCGACACACAGCCTCCCCGGCAGTGGCGCCATTTGATTCGTTGTGTTTTGGTGTGTGAAAACAACAATTTATCAAAATATCAACAAACGTGAAGTTTAATTTGCCGTGAGACAAATAAACGTGAAGTAACACAAGTAAACCATTTAGGAAAACGATTACCTCGCAAAACTCGTGAAAGTGATATTCAAATTGTGAGACCGGGAAGTGATTTCCCGGGTCGTACCCCAACGAGGTGTGAATGGAAAGCTTCGAATGAGATTGGGATTAAAATCTTGTATGATTGGAAAGGTTATTTGGTTTTGCGATATGTTAAATTAACTAAATTAAAAATTAACGAACGAATGTAAAACAAATTAACCTAAGGCAACTAATAATCTAAGAAATTCCTAAAAACTAAGGGAAAACATAATTAGGTATCGGGAATCCTAAAACGTTAACTAAAAAAAACGCGACGTTGAATTTAAAATTACGCGAGTGCGCAAAATAAAACGCGAATTTTTAGCTACAAAAGTCCTACGGGTTTCCAAACAATTTTCTAACGTACTAAAAGATAAAAGAAATTTTTAGGAAAAAGAAAATTAACTTTTCAATAAAAATTCTAATTATTATGAATTAAATTCTAATTAACATGAATTAAATTATAATAAATAAACTATAACTACTAAAAATATGAAATTTTTCTGGAAATTATTTCACACTCATTGTAACTTGAGAAAAATGCCATACCCGAAATTTTTATCTTCCATAAGCTGAAACAAGCTCAAACAGTTCACTTAAGCTTATGAGGTTTAAAGGAGAATTTTTCTTTAAAAGAAGTAAGGAAATAAGACTTGTGAGAAAAGTCCCAAGGGCACAGTTGGTTTGTGTGTGGTGTGGTGAGCTGGGTTGCCAGGGTTCGAATCCCAGCAACAACCCTTTTTGCAATTTATTTTTTTTTCAATTTTCTTTGTCACTGCTAGCCCAAGATACAAACTAAAGTCACTTTTTAAAGAAGATAAAAAAATTAACTCCGATTAGAACCACTTTTCAATTTGACTGATTCAAAATCCCAATTTGTTTAATCCTTTCGAATTTACTCAGACTATATGTTCTTTTAGCAAAACGCAAAGGCAAATGAGCAGATAAGTTTCTACTATAATTATGACAACACTCGAAATTCAGATCAGCCTTCAAGAATAACAAACCCAATGGCTACTTATGTTTACAAACAACAATGAGCAATTACAGATCTATTTCAACAAACAAGGAATCTACAAGTGTGACCACTATGCTGCTGCATCAGCAGATTTAAAAAAAACGAACAAATTTAGCTTCAAACAAATACTCTAAACGAGCGACAAAATTAAATCTAAAACTGAACCTCGAGCACTTCCTAAGGGTTTTACTCAAGGCTGCAAACTACAAGTTCCAATTCTTCATGATGAACAGTCAAACGCTACTCTAAATTGCAACAAAAATTGAGGCTGCAGTGCTCTAATTGGGCCAGATGCGTTACTTCGAATGCAATTTTCAAAGATCAAACGAATTCCGAATCTAAAATTTCTTTCTCTACTGGATACACCCACAATTGAACAACTCAAAACAACAAGTTATATTGATTTCAAATAAAAATCGAGCCCTACAAGTTAGCTTGAAAACTGCCCCGTTGCACAGTTATGTGCACTTCACTTTCGAGAATTTGAAAAACTTTTGATCTTAATTCCTAATCTGTTGATTTGTTACACTATTTTAAAATAAAATAAAACTATGTTGCAACTATGAAACTAACATACACTAAGTTAGGCTAAACATCGATTAACAGTTTCATAACAAGCAGCAATTCAACAAATCAAAATTCGAATTTGAGCAAAGTCTTACTTGGCCTCTCCAAGCAGTTGATGACCGAGAACAAAAGAACCCAATAGAACCTCCTATTTGCCCCCATGGGCTCTAAACCAAGCTTCCCAACTCCATAGCTTTGCTACTGCTTTTTTTTTACCTTTTTTTTTTTCTTTTATATATGTTTTTTTCTTTTGATTTCACACGACTCTAGTAAACTTCCACATACCAAGCAAGATAAGAAAAGACTTTGAAACTTTATACAATAATTTAGAGAAACTCAAACTTCACTTTTCATTAAACCACAAATTTTCAGTTTACAAAATCTAAATTAGAACTTAAAAAAAATACGATTACAATAAAAAGATTAAATGATAAGGAAAGAGATGTGCCCTTAGGCTTACAATTAGCAATCTATTTATACTAAACCTAGGAGTGGTAGGTACCAAATAAGCTTCCTTCTTGTCTTCTTCTTTGTGCTTCTTCACTGAGGTGATCTTGTAAACTGCCAACCTTGTGCTTTCTTTGATGAATCACAACCATTGATGAGTCTTGAGTAAATCACAGCCTTCTATTATTCTTTTGGCGCCCAATTGAGAGGTGGATCTCCAGCTTGTCATTCCATGATTGGTTGATGGTGTTAGGTATAGTTTGGAGGGGGGTTTAGTGGGATTGGGATGTGGGGTGGTGGACAAAGGGAAGAGATAGTGATGGTTGGGTTGGCTTGTTGCAGTCACGAGGGGGGGGGGAATGAGGGTTTTGGGGAAGAAGATAAACTGAGAATGAGTTTTGACTACTTCTCTTTACCCCTTTGGTTTTAATAACAGATCGTGGACTGGGTTAGGGTTTCGTACAAGGGTGGGATGGTTATGGGCTTTGGGTAATGAATTTTGGGCCAAGGTTGTTGTTTGATTGGTGGGCTGGTAAGTGGTTAATGATAATAAAGGATCGTATGTTTTATTAGCTTTGAAACCACAAGGACCAATTTTGCCGAAAACTGAAAATCCAAGGACTAAAAGTGTAATTCCCTCAAAATACTCATAAGGATGATTTTTTCCAAGTACCAATAACACAAGGACCTTGAATGAATATTCCCCAAATTTGAATTCCCAGGGGTATTTTCTGCCAAGTTTCAAACTAGAGGGACCAAACTCGTAATATTTCTAAAACGTTCACCCAAAGATCATTTGTGATTTATTTTTGACTTTTAAAAGCAATGGTTGACTTTTCTTTGAAAATGATTGACCAGGGGCTAGTTTTGTAAAACTTTGAAAGTTGGGGGACTGAAACTACAAATTATGTAACTTTTGTTTGTTTTTCGTTTGTTTTCACTCGTTTTGCATCAGAAACATATAAAATACGATCTTTGGGATTTTCTTCGCATTTTGGTGCGTTTTTGAGTATTTTTGATCGTTTTGCAGCTAAGATTTGACTAAAAATGATGAGTATTTACACACTTATCAATTGTCTTAGAAAACGCTCCTGGTAATGCAAAATAATCTTCACCTGATGTTCAAAAAGAACTTTTAAATTTGTTTGCTGAGAAAGTTCGAAAGAATATTTTTGAACATATTGGAAATTCTAAATTTTGTATAATGGTAGACGAGGCAAGTGATGAAAGTAAGACAGAACAAATGGCAATTATTCTTCGTTTTGTTGACAATAAGGGATTCATACAAGAGCGGTTTTTTGGTATTATCCATCTTGATGATATATCGTCCGCTACTTTATACAACACAATTTGTGCAACACTTTCTTCTTATTTGATTCCTATTGAAAATATTCGTGGACAAGGATATGATGGAGCTAGTAATATGAGATGTGAATGGAATGGATTACAAGCACAGTTTCTCAAGGTTAATCCATGTGCTTATTATATACATTATATGGTTCATTGATTGCAACTTACGTTGGTTACAACAGCTAAAGAGGTAGCTTATGTATATGAATTTTTTGAAGATTTATCTTACATTGTGACAGCTGTTGGTGCCTCTTGTAAACGACAAGATGAGTTACAAGCTGCTCAAATTGAAGAAATGTTACTAACAGGTGAAATTGAGTCCGGTAAAGGAGCTAAACAAATTGGTACTGTGAAACATGCTGGCGATACACGTTGGAGCTCACATTTTACTTCAATTACTAGTCTTATTCGGATATACAATCCAACATGTACAGTTTTGGAGAAGATAAAAAAAGATGGGTGCAACTTTAAAACAAAGGGCAATGCTAGTTCAACATTAAAGAAGTTGACTTCTTTTGATTTTGTTTTCATATTACATATGATGAAAACAATTTTGGGTCATGCTGATGTTCTTTGTAAGGCTTTGCAACAGAAAGATCAAGAGGGCATAAGTGCAATTAAAATGGTCTCACAAACAAGAACGTTGATTCAAACACTAAGAGATGACAAATGGGGTTCTTTTCTTGACGGTGTCATTGCTTTTTGCAAAAAAACATGGTATTCGTATTCCTGATTTTGGTGCTCCTTATTTCGAAAGGAGAAGCGTAAGAAATCAAGATAACGCTACTAATGAGCATCACTATCAATTTGATATATATATATATATATATATATATATATATATATATATATATATATATATATATATATATATATATATATATATATATATATATAATGAAACAATAGATTTTCAATTGCGAGAACTTGACTCAAGGTTTAGTGAGAAAATTGTGAAACTTTATAACTTAGCTCTGCTTTGGATCCTAGGGATAGATATATATATTTCAATTCAGATTCGATTCTAAAGCTTGCAAAGAAATACTATTATCTTGATTTCACAGAGGAAGAACTCGATATTTTGGAATTCCAGTTGAAACACTTTGGAACTTGATATGAAAGATCATCCAAAGTTGGGAAAGTCATCATCTATAGCTGATTTATGTCAAGGCTTAGCATACACAGGAAAGGCAAGTCATTATTATCTCGTTGACATATTGATACGACTAGTGTTGACTCTTCAGGTGTCTACTGCAAGTGTTGAAAGTGCGTTTTCAGGCATGAAAATCGAGAAGAACAGATTACGTAATAAAATGGGTGATGAATTTCTTTCGGATAATTTAGTACTTTATATTGAAAAGGATATCATAGATACCTTTAGTTTAGATAGTGTTCTAGATGATTTTAGTGATATTAAAAAACGTCGTTCGCGATTCGAGAAACTTTTATTGTACAACTCTTTAAATATATATTGTTTTTTTTTGTCGGTATATTTTTTCAATTTTTTTGTTTTGACATACCCGGATAAACAATCCTGACTCACTTCAGCATCAACACATCCGTAAATCCAACTCCAACATATTTCGCTAAAGATACTTTAATGTTTTTCTTTTTAGTCAAAATTGGTCACTAAACCTACTTAGTTTAATAAACATATCGTGCATGGAAATTAGTGAAACACATGCAAACTAAAACAACAACAATAGAAAAAAAAAAAAAAAAAAAAAAAAAAAAAAAAAAAAAAAAAAAAAACCCATATAATAAGTCCATCCATAAAAGAATCAAGTTAAAAACAAATTACTAACCCAACGAAGGTAAAATAAATTTATTCAAAAACACTTACTCCAAGATTCATGAAGGACCCGTTATGCTCCCTCCCTCGCATTAAATCACTTCCAGATCTTAAAAACAAAGTTCTTTCATAAAGCCATTCATTTAATCCAACCATGTTTTCATTTTTACTCATATTCCTACTCCTTAAATCCACGTTAATAAACTCACAATCACTTACTACTAGAGTCCTTGATTCTGTCCTACAAGAACACGCTTTCGCGCCATTTTTACGACACCGGGTGGTCACCGGAGTGGTTTACGACGCCAATGTGGGCCCTGAACTCACTGGAATAAAAGTTTCTGCACTTCGTTTAAGAAGTGGTGCTTTAAGACGAAAAGGGTACGTTGGGTTTAAAGAGTTTGATATTCCGGCAGGTGTTGTGGTGAGTCCGTACGTTGGAAGGGTGGTTTTGGTGTGTCAAAACATGGGAAATTGGTCTAGTGTTTATTATGGGTTAAAAGGGTATGTTTTTTTTGTCACCAGTGGTGGGTTTATTGGCTTACAATGCTACTTTTTTGTCGCCAGAAAAGTCCCCGGAAAAGCTGCTGGAGCTGGAGGTCCTGGCGATGGAGGAGCCAATGGTGGTGAAGTTTGGTGGTTTAAAGGTTTTGAGAAATGGGTTAGTGCCAAAATGTGTTTATTTTGATTTATTTGGTGGGGTTGAGTTTGATCATGTCGTGAATGGGAGTGTTTGTTTGAGTGTAAAACAAGGGCATTTTGGGGTGGTGGTTGAGGATGGTGTTCCGGTGGCGGCGCCGGAGAATGTGCCGGAGAATCCGATTGCGATTGGCGGTGGTGGGGGTGATGGTGGGGGCGGTGGAGGGGGTGGTGGTGACTGGTGGTGGGTGGGTGGGGTGGTTGTTGGATGTGGTGTTGTGGTGGTGGTTATGATGGCGGTTTTGCTGGTGGTGGTGAGTAGGTGTAGACGGCGGAGAATGATCGAGAAAATGGAATGTGCGGCGGAGGGTGGTGTTCCGTTGGGGGTGGTCGCGGTCGGTGGTGCGTTGGTGCCGGTAGCAATAGAGACTAGGACTAAACCAATCTTGGAAAATGAATATGTGAGCTAGCTGTTTTGTTCATTCTTTGTAATTGTTTTTTTGAAATGTTTTATACTAGTATGTTTTAGGGAAAAGAAAATTTACATGTTAATTGGTATGATAAAGTGCGACTAGAGGCTCAAATCGAAGAACACGATTCATTTGTAACTATACTTTTGAATTTTTGATAGCTATAATTTGATTAATAATATCATATATGCTCGAGTGCAAGGTCGTCCCGTAAATTTCATCCTTTATTGCAAATGAGATCCCTTTAAACACGAATACTAAAGCAATAAGTGACAATATAACTAATTGTGGATTTTATATAGGGAGTTGATATGTACACGGATCTTTTTGATCCGCACACATACAATTACAATGCATTAACCATTATGCCCCTGTAGGCCTGTACAGACATTTACCTTTTCTCTATCAAGCCCCATTTTAACTTTTGTCATTCCTCTCTTTTTTCATTGCCGGTCAACACCCTCTCCAGTTTCCATTTCACTAACCAAAAAGTATATAGATCACAAACAACGAGTGTTAGCATTTACCAACTCTTTTCATATTGTTCATCTTCGAACAACAAATTTTTGCTTATAACAGATTTGTTCAAAAACATTTCTATGCAATTTTAACTTTTAAATTCCTAGACACAAACTCTAACTCAAAGATCTGAAATGCATATTTTACATCAAACAATTTTGATTATTCAATCAAAGACCGAGAATTCAATTAGAACATGTTTATGCAAAATTCTATGATAAAAAAAATGCCGGTGAAATCATAGTGTTTCCGGTGGAATTGACGCCTCTTTGGAATGAGATTGAAGAAAATTTCAACTTCGGTGAATAATGGCACTGGAGAAAAATAAAATAAAGAGGGGAAGTAAAAAAGAGGAAACTGTTTTGGATTTTTGGCTTTTAATATTTCAGGTTAGAGGAACATACGGAGTGAGTAAAGGCTTCAAGGGCATATTTGTCAATGCGCATAAAATTTCAGTGTACGAATCAATATAACTCCGTGTACATATCACTAGCCTTTTATATAATGTCATCAAACATTCACACATACAAAAATCGTCAATTGGCCAAGTCGTTGTATCTTGATTTATGTTATCAGTTGGAATATTTAAGCCTTAAACCCTACATTTATCTATTTGTAAGTTGAAACTAGAATTGCCTTGATCAGATGATAAATGTAAAGATAATATATGGAATCACTGACAATAAAAGAATGATGGAAAAAATAATTGTTGCTTTAAATTGAGTATTGCTTAAGGAAAAAACTAGACATGTTCAAGATTTATTGCATTAAACTGGGCTGGGCTCCATAGTTACTATACACAATGAGCTAAAATTTGAGACCTCTATACGAAATTGGGCTCTGTGCAATTGCTCACTTTGCACAGCCCAAAATCCGGTCCTGCTCAAGTGTGTAGTGTAGTCCGTTTGTGTTAAATCCGTATGCATCGAAGAGTTGCCTATTTAACAAATACGGAGTAGTTTATTTGTGACGATAAATCAATTGGTTGGGCTATCATTTAAACGAGTAAGACGGTAACTGCCGCAACACGGCGGGCTTTTCGGTTTACATTTGTGTCGTTGTTAAATGTATTGATTGCTTAATAATGTTGTGTAATTTTTTACAAAAATAAATGATGACATGATGTATGCTTATGAACATGTTACATATGACATTTACTCCATTTTTTAATTTGATTTTCCTTACGTAGTTGTATGAGGTATTGTCATAGTTGTATTGTTCTTTTTGGCTCATAGGTGTAGCCCAATTGTGGTTGCGCTTTTTTTTTTTTTTAAGTTCGGTTGTGTTTGCTACCATGGTTGCATGGTAATAACAATTTTGGGCCTCGTTGTTGTTGGGCTAAATGCAAGATCTGAAAGAAAAATGTTTGTTTATTCATTTGCGCCAGATTCAGAGAATATTCTTGTGCCCTATAATATATATAGTCAATTTAAACAAGTTCGTCTAGTAAACCTTGTTAACATATCATATGGAGTAGCACTTAGTGGCTTCCATATAGAGCACATATTTGATCTAATGATCATGGAGAAGGATTATCTAAAGTAGTTTTTACAACTTTAGTAAAGTTAGGGGATGTGATCCATTTGATTTGATCTAATGGCTCAAATCAAAAGAAGTTATTTTGATTTGAGTCATCAGTTCAAATCCAATGGTTCACACATGTCCAACTTTACTAAAGTTGTAAAAACAACTTTAGAGAATCCTTCTCCAATGATCATACGTTCAAATAGGGCTGAGCATCGCAGACCAAAGACCGACCGAGACCGAGAAAACCGACCGGACCAACCGAAAACCGATCGAACCAAAGGACTATCGGCCCGGTCTCGGTCCCAATATTTTTCTTATTTCGGTCTCGGTCCGGATCGGCCTTACGTAAAAACCGACCATTATGCCTTCTTGGACCAGGCCGGACCAACCCAGACCGGACCGGACCAACCTAGACCGAACCGAACACCTTTGGTCCGGTCCTCGGTCTAGAGTTTTGGTCGAATTCGGTCTTTGTCCGGTCCGGTTTTGGACCAATGCTCACCCTTACGTTCAAATAAATTATCAAGCAAGATAACGAGTTAAATTTAGGATAAAGATCCTCTCATGTTCATTTGAATATGAGAGAAAATGTTATGTTTGTTCTGATTGTACATTGTTAGTATTGCAAAACATTTATTTATTTTAATTCAAATATACAATCATAAAAAATACAACATTATCTTTCATGTTCAAATGAGCATGAAAAGATCTTTATCTCTAAATTTAATACGAGATTGAGTTAAGCAACGACACTTTCTTATTAAATAAGATGCATGACTCGTAAAGAACTTTTTATCACAAACCAGTGTAGGCTTAAATTCGATTAAATTATCTTACGTTGCGTTCTCGAGTTTTCCTAGGTGGGGATAGAAATGATGTGTAAAGGATAGAAAAGAAAAGAAAAGGAAAGGAAAGAAAGTTAATTTTATATTTCATGTTCTCGAGTTGAAATGAAATGAAAGGAAAAGAAATAATGTTGTTTTCTCAAATTGGGAAGAAAAGAAAGAAAAAAGAGACATAATTACATTCATGCACTTTTAAATATGCTTATTTTATCATAAGAGTCGAATATGAGTAAATATTGAAAGTTATATCGGTTATTATATAGTAAAAAGTACGGGTGTAGAATTATTTCCGTCCAAATCCGCCTATATTTGGGCGGAAAATTCCTATAGGAAAATGATAAGAATTTTCCTTTCATTTCCTTTGTGTTTCCTTTCCAATCTGTCTACGAAAAACTAAAGAACACAATAAAATTTCAGTTTCTTGTCATTTCCTTTCCTTTCCTTCTAAAAATGAACTCGAGAACGGAGCGTAGTGTTATAGGAAAAGAAAACTACCATCAATTACTTATTTTTTCTAACGGTGGCTGGTATGAATTACTCTGATAACCAATTATTTATTTTATTAACAGCAGTTTAAATTAGTCATGACTAGCAGAGTATCCGTGCTATGCAACGAGATTAAAATTTAATGGTGTTTAGCGAGGAATTTATTATTATTATTATTATTATTATTATTATTATTATTATTATTATTATTAGCCTCGCTTTTTTATAAAGATAACGTCACACATGTGAATTGGACTAGATTAGTAACATGTAGTACCCGCAGGGACTACTATCGTACACTAGGCAAAGTAATGTTGTGATGAGCTTATACCCCTCATGACTCTCCATGAGGGGTGTGGGAAATTGTGTGTATCATTTACTTTGTCATTAATAAACCATTTTTCCCCACCCTCTCTCTACTTTCTCTCTCTAGAAAAGATGAATACTTTCATCTTTAATCATCAACCAAGACCTCCCGAATCACATAAATCATCTATATTTTTGATCCTACAATTGGCATCAGAGCTACGGTGTTTGTTTTGATATTTTTTGTGGCTCGATTATGTTTTGAAGCTGTTTTTTTACATACTTTTTACGGATCTGGAAATTTTTTTTCCTTATCTATCAACAACAGTTTCATCTCATATGCTTGTTTTAAACTGTTTTTGCGCAATATTTATGTAGTCGGAAAATTTTTTCCTACTTTTATTGATAGACAGTTTATATACAAGTTCTATTGTATCCCTTAGTCAAAAAGTTCACAGATTTCTATGCAGTTTATGATAGCTGTTTTTCTTTGTGTATCCTTGTGTCCAAAGAACAAATCTGTGGTAACTAATATATCATTTTCAAGACTTTTTGTTCCATTACCGTGAATCGTGGTCAAGACATGGTCAAGAAAATCATCGGCAAACTCATCGGAATCTGCATAAAGTCGCCGGAATCTGGTCGGAATTTCTTGTATAAGAAATTTTCGATATGTACTATTTTTCGAGATTACATTTTCGAAAAGTACTTGTTTTCGAGATTATGTTTTCGAAATGTACTATTTTTCGAGAATACTCATTTTCGAAATTTTTTACGTTTTCGAAAACTCGCTTTCTCGATAAATATGTATTCTCGACAAAAGATGCAATGTATTCTCGATAAAAAGTTACAAAGTTTCAAAATTTTTGTAAAAAGTTTCGAAAACACAAGATGTTAAGTTTCGCAAATACAGAAAATTTCATGAAGATGAAAAAGTATGACCTTTTTGACCAAACCAAATACCAAAAAACTCAAGACCTCAGTTTCAATCCATCATAGGTCCAAGAAGCATATACAAAATAAAATAGAAAAGGATGATCAGTCAATTATTAATACTCAGCCGAGCCTAACCATATCAAACCCAAACCATCATCTAATAATCCTATAATCCATCTCCAAATCTATTACTCGACTTGAACAAGAAACGACTACATAAAAGAATGATCTCAGCTAGGTTCATTTTTAATCTTTCAAAGATTTTTTTGATGAACCTTATTCATCACAGATCATTGTCGAAGACCAAGCTTCCTTAATATCCGAACATAAAGATTAGGATGATAACAAGTATGTTATGTCCTTTCCTTTGGTTCGTTCATGACGAAAAATCAAACACGAGAAACGTAAACCTACCCGAGACCTTTCTAGAAGATCTTGAAGTCTTTTCAGTGCCTTCTTGATTCAGATTATATGGACAGTAACATGCAAGAAAAAGGTAGGGTTGTGAGTCAGTCATGTTGGATTCTCAAAAGTGTGTTAAAGGATTGATGAAAAGTGAGATTGAGATTAGCTTTTGATTGGTTTGTTTTGATAATATTTGTCGGATCTAATGTTTGGGGAGATGGAAGCGTATTATCTGCTGTGAGAGTATGACTTTGGTGGTAGGCGGATACTTTTAAGTGTGTTAGGGTAAGAGTGTGTTAGTTATATGTAATACAAGTTCTCTGGATTGGGTTTGGCCATATGATTGGATCCGAATTGGACTCGTGAGTAACTGGATCCGTGTGGTGGGACGCACGAATTAATATCACCAACCATTGTGTATTTTGGGCTTCTGGAATTAAACGGGCCGTGTGATGTTTATATGGATTGAACTGTACATTCGCATACATGGAATATCACAATGTTCATCTGAATTTACTTTTAGATGTAACATTATTGATAATATTTGATTAAGAGTGGTAATTTGGTATTAAAATTTCACGGGGGATACATATATTCACGGCTAGACTTGGTGTGTTTAAAAAAAAATGACTACGGGGTTTTTGCACGGTATTATTGATTTGACTTTGAAGTGGCGTTTCAAAAAGTGTACTTATTTATCTCAAAGTCTAGGGGAGGTTGGATGCACGACTTTTGAAGATAACTTGTCTGAGCAAATTAAAAAAATTCAGTCTTGACAATCTAGTTATTACTGATGTAAGGAGTTTCGTTGTAGTGCTCACAATATAACTATCACTTAAAGGAGTTACATTGTAGTACTCAGTGTCACACGAAGTAGTGGATTGTTCAAGTGGCGAATATTTCGTGCAACCTCATACTTAAAGGAGTTACGTTGTAGTGCTCAATATAGGTATTAAGTCACATCTATCGTACAAGCATTAAGTCACAAGATGAGATGATTACTTCTTTTTCAATCTGGTCATATCGGGCAGTCTCCATATGTGGTCATTACTAGTAGCCGGTGAATTACAAGGAGGTTCGTTTAAAGGTTGATTTGAGAGAAGTATTGAGAGTATACTTTTGCGACATATACTCACAAATTATGCTTACACGGTCTATCTATATTGCATCAGAAATGTAAAGTACAGGTAATTAAGGCATGTACACAAAATAGTATGATGATTTCGATAAATCGCAACCATCAGGAGGGAGAAGAACATGCCAAAAGAAGTAGTGTTTCATCTCTAGTACGTTGGTTGTTCGAGGGAATTGTGCTTACACTGGAACCGAATAAGCACTAATGATGTGTACATCGGAGCTTATTACCAACCTTCTGTGCAATGTTATGTGAGTTATATTGTCATGATGCTCCCTGAACGACAACCATGTGCCTACACTTTTGAATCTACTTTATCCATTGCGTGATGAAAGAGGTTGTCGGTTCAGGAGGGAGCAGGAAAAAGAAAGAAAAGGCTCACTAGTTAGGAGGGAGTAATAACCTAACTAGACCATTACAGTTGAAGTTCAGAGCTACAAAGACCTTTGCCGTCAGTACGCCGAGATCATCGGAAGAGAGAACTTCAAGTCTGCCTCTGTATCTAGACTACAGAGACTCTGCGCTTCAACAACGTCAACATAGTTTACTATTGTTGTAATTTTACATTGTTAATGTATTTATAGGTCTCATTGTAACCATTCACGTGTGACGATATCTTGGAGGGAGATTATTAGCCTCGCTTTTTTATAAAGATAACGTCACACATGTGAATTGGACTAGATTAGTAACATGTAGTACCCGCAGGGACTACTATCATACACTAGGCAAAGTAATGTTGTGATGAGCCTATAAATACCCCTCATGACTCTCCATGAGGGGTGTGGAAAATTGTGTGTATCATTTACTTTGTCATTAATAAACCATTTTTCCCCACCCTCTCTCTATTTTCTCTCTCTAGAAAAGATGAATACTTTCATCTTTAATCATCAACCAAAACCTCCCGAATCACATAAATCATCTATATTTTCGATCCTACAATTATTTTATTTTTTTTGCTAAAATAACAGGAAATATGTGGATTCATGAAACATTATCACGATGCTTGAACATTGTGACCACTGACCACCATAAGAAGATATGAAATATCACTCGTAATTGATACAAAATACTTGATTGTTGTAAAATAGTATCTAGTTTGGCATTTCGAATCAAGTATGATTTTTTCACAACATTAGCAAGTCATCACCACCAAATTAATGATTGGATCACCTCTAAATGATTATTTTTATATACTTGATAAATGAAACTAATAATTTTAGAGGAGAGTTATATTAAATACCAAACTTTTCTTACATATCAAGGACTCATCCCACCATCTATTTAAAAGAAATTAATGATTGAGATTAAAAACATTTTAATATTTCACCTATTTTTAATAATTTAAATATCTCTTAAACCATTAATCGTTAAGCGAAAATAATTACACCATCACGACGAGCATTTAATTATCTTTCTATAGACGGGCACTTTGATATACTTTCGACATAAAAAAAAAATCATTTTTTTCACCTTTTTTTCGTGGCCGAAAAATGATATATCGTATATGATATATATCATGTATGATATGTAATATCATATATGATTTTTTCGGCCAAGAAAAAAAGGTGAAAAAAACGAAAATTTTTTTTAATCGAAAATATATCAAAGTGCCTATCTATATAAAGATAATTAAATGCTCGTCGTAACGATATATTGTTTTCGCTTAACGATTAACGGTTTGAAAGATATTAATATTTGAAAAAAAAATGAAAGTGGGTTTTTTAAATTGTTGGATTAATCTCATCCATTAGATCAAATAAAGATGGAGAGAAGATTGAGGGTGGAGATTAGTCAATGTAAAAAAAGTTTGGTTTATATCATATAATTTTATGGGTAAATTGCAAAAATGGTCCTTCACGTTTCACGAAATTGCAAAAATAGGACCGAGACAAAAAGTAGCGCAAAAAAGACACCAACGTTCTGAATTTTCGCAAAATCGCCATCGAGAGGCTTTTTCCATTAGTTTTCCCGTTAAGTGCGATGTCCATGAGGGTAGTATCGTCATTTTACTGTTCATACTTATTAAATTTGCCGCCATAATCACCTCTGTGCTTGGTATCAATGTGATTAGACCTTAATGGCTAAATTTGCAAAGTAAAATCAAACCTCTACCCCCATAAACCCCCCTACAACCCACATCTTCTCCACCACGACTCGAGTTGACCGGTGTAAAAAAACGATTACGCAAAAAATGCAATCACCGCAAATGTCAGAAAACACAGCCATCATAAGCACCACCATAACCACAACCACCACCACCAACACTCACCAGGAGACTTCAACGTTGGTGACAACAACTGTGACACAACGCCCACAGCAAAGGCCATATCCCCGTTGTTTCTCAGAAGACACTAAGTTTTGCTACTATAACAACTACACCACATCGCAGCCGCGTCACTTTTTCCGTAGATGCCGCAGACACTGGACCCCTGGCGGCGTGCTCCGGGACATCCCTGTTGGAGGTGGTAGCCGGAAAAACACAAAAAGGAAAAACCCCATGAACCCCACCATCACTTCGGCTTATGTTACCGCGTTTGATCAGCCGGAGTACCAGGACTACCAGAGTATGATGCCGCCTCCCCAGAGCCTGTTGCCGCCTACCCAGGGCCTGCCGCCGCCTCTACATGTGGATGATGCCGGTGATGTGAGTGTTCCGGATGAAGAGAATGGGTTTATGTCATCATTGTTGGAGGATGTTTGTTTTGAGGAAGGTGTCTGGCCATTTTGTGGCAATTAGTGTAGTTTGTTTGTTGATGTGTTAGTTTTAGTGGTTTATGTACCCCATCCTTTTGGTCCTGATCTTTTGATGAATGGTAAATGCTATGGTTGTAAATGTAACTTACCTTGATCTTTTGTTTTGGATACTCGTTATATGTGACTTTTGCACATAGGATCCAGAATTACCCAAAATGGATCAAATTGATTGACAACCATTGAAACTAGTTAAGAACTTAAGATTACATAATCTTCCACTAAAAGACCATAGCAGAAGCATAACAATTTATTGATCTTTTGGCTAATTCGTAGTAGCTATATTTACATAGGACCCAGAATTGCCCATTTTGACGATCATGTTTGCTAAATGGATCTAAAAAGAAGGCACAAAAATAATGCGCAGGCAAAAAAATACCCAAAATTACCCAAATTGACAAATCATTTTTGACCTTTGCAAATAACATTATGGTTGACTTTTGCAAAAATACCCAATGGTTGACAAGCAAAACATAATATATCATTAAAGTTCAAACATAACATTCATAAAAAGGATGAAAACATAAAAGGAACAATCAAAACAAAGATGACCATGAAAGAAACTCTAAAGTTCCTTGACAAATGCGTGCTTGTTGAAGAGCTTGAGCTTCGCTTCTGCCATCTTCTTCTTCAAATCCAAAAGCTCCATAACATCGGACTTTTGAAGCTTCTTCAAGAACTCCAAGCATTTGAACATCTGCACCGAGGGACGCACCAGTTCCATTTCAGAGATCATCTTGTTCCTTTGAACGACAATATCAAGCAACTCTTGATATGCCACAAAAAGCTCTTTGGCATACTTGATATCACGCTCTGTCTCCCTAGCAAAAAACACCGTCATCTGGTATGGTAACTCGGTTGAGTTAGCTGTTGGTCCCTTTTTACTTGGTTATCAGTAACTAGAAAGCTAAAGTAACCAAGTTGTATGACTTGAACACAGATGTATGAAAATGATTAACAGTAAAGTAACGTAAAAATAAAAGACAATATTTTCCAACGTTTAATTCTTTATTAGAAGTTAATCACAAAGAATCGTACCCAAGTGTTTGCCGAATAACACTTGGGATTGAAAACGACAAGTATTGTATGGACTCCTCACTAAACTCAAACTATGTTGAGTGACAACTTAAATTACCCACTGAGCTATCTTAGGGGCTTGTGTTGTTCTTTGGAGGAGTAAAGTGGTTTGTGAATGCTTTGCATTAATTGCCCAAACTTGTCAACATTTACTCCTCACATATGCTTCCTATTTATACACAAGTATAGAACAACTAGTTATACATTGGACATAAATCTTCCCTAACAATATCTTGAAAGATATTATTCTTCTGGCAAGGAACCTTCATTGAGTTAAGTCCAAAAGGCACTTTCTGATGACAGACTGGTTTTAACCATTTTGGGAAAGTTTGACATTAAAGTGATAAAGCACTTTAATAATGCAGCTCAAACTTTCCCGCCCAGTCCTGCCAAAACTTCAGTCTTCTTGTCATCAGTCTTCAGTACTATAAAGTTGTTGAGGAGTCATGGGGTTCAGTGAGTTATTGTCATCCTCACTGAACCCATCACCTTCTTCTTGGCTTAGATCACACTTCACTGAGTTCCGCCTCACTGAATGGAGAACCTTTCTTCTTAGGTTCGGTCTTAGCATCCTGAAGGTGACTCACTGAGTTACTGTTCAATCAGTGACTTGTTTATACTTAGGTTATTTTACGTTCAAATCCTTGTAAGAAGAGGATTGAGGAATTCAGTGACTAAACAATCTCCCCCTATTTGAACATACAAATAGCCTAAGTGTTTCTTGATTCAGCATGAGTTGTCAGGGTACTTCTTCTCTTGCTAAATGTTTGTTGTAATTGTAAGTAGGACATAACATTTAAACAAAAACATCAGTTTATTCATAGCTATTACATTTTCCTACAAATTACAAACAAAATAAAGATAGTTGTTGCAGATCAGATGTTCAGATGATAGCCAAGTCCCTCAATCTTAGCTTTCTTTGATCTCAGCAGGTGTTTCTCAGGATGCTTCTCAATCTTGGCCCGTAGGTCCTTACAGAACCTTTGGTTTGCACCACTTTGAATAGGAGAAGCTAAAATCAGGTACGTTACCATTGCCTGGACCCCTGCCTTGTCTATATCAGACCATCTTTGGAAAGCAAGGTCTCCATATTCATCCGTAAAGCATAGACCTCTTTCAGGGTGTTCAAGCACAGTGTTGTTCACGAAGGTGATTCCTTCAGGAACGGACCTATCACAATCCAATCCTGGGACCTTGATCTCAGGCTCGGATTCAATGTGCTTCCTTTTTCTCTTGGTGGCTGTTGATGAAGCAGTTCCTGTTGTTGGAGCAGGAAGAAGGGAGGGAATGTTGAGGGCTTCAGGCATTGCTCTCAGTCTGTTATACCTTTCATTCAGTGACTTGAGAAGGTCAGGTACAACAACATTGTTTTTCTTGGCAATGATAGGACGGAGTTCATCAAGTTCAGTAATCCCAAAGTCGGCAAATCTGAATGGGTTATGAGTGTCAATGACTCTTTTATCGTCCCCCCTGAAGACAGTGACCATTGCGGGTTTGGTGTTCCTGTGAATCTTAATGTCAGTGATGGTTTCAGGCTTCAACCTTTCCTTCATCACCCAATGATATCTTTCAACCCTGGTCTTCCTGATTTGAGCATCCCTTTTCAGCTTAGCTTCCCTTTTCCTTTTACGAGCATTCATCTCTTCTTCCTGAGCCTTTTTAAAGGCTGCACCAGCTTGCTCAGTAGCTAGTGCCTCAGCATCCAGACCAATCTTTTCAGCCTCCTCATGAACAACCTGTATCAGTTCAGGCTTGCTCAATCTCTCTTCTTCAGCTGCCTTTGCCACTTTCTCAACTCGTTCCATGTAGTCTTGTATTTGGTCATGGGTGAGTTGATAGATTTTTCCATTGATTTCATACGGGACCCTGATTGGTTCATCAGGATCAACTCTGATCATTGTGGAGGCAGGCTGGAGCACAGTTGTAGGTTCAGAGGTGGTGGCAATACTTTTTCCTCTGTCCTGAATGAGAGTGGAGGAGACTGGTTCCTCTTGAGGTGGAACTTCGGTGATTGGTGTGGCTTCAGTGACATACTCCCCCTCAGTGTGAGAGGGCTGTCCAACATCTTCTTGTTCATCAGTAATAGGGGTTTCAGGAACATTCTCCCCCTCAACAATTGTCGGAGCTGCAGTGATGGCAAGTGTTGGAGTTACTGAAGACGAAGTAGAGTTACCCTTGAAGACTTGAAACATTTCCGTCAATCTCCGTAGTATCCTGATGGATGATAGATACCTTGGAGTAAAGTGCAGCCTGAGAGTTTTCAAGGGCAGTCATTCTGGATCCCATTGTCCATGCCAGAGAAGTGGACTTCAAGGATTGAGCTGTCACTGATGTTTCCAACTGAGTGAAGGAGGACTTGAGAGCCTCCACTGTAGAGCTGAGATTCTGAACATTTGAATCCCTTATTAAGCCAAGTAACTCAGTAAGAGCCGCCGAGTTTACTTGGTACGTCTCAGATGCCTGAAGAATTTTCTTGTTGAGCTCAGGGTAATCCTTGACTGATTCTTGAACTGACTTAACCCCTGTAGCCAGCTCCTTTAGGGATTCCAAAAACTGATTGATGTGCGAAGCCATTTATGTCAGGGAGTGAGAGACAGTGGAATTTTGCTCCCTGACATCATCATTGTAGTCTTTGTGGAAAACTAGAATGGGGGTTGAATAGTTTACCTCTTTTAAAATCCTTTTTAACATAAAAATCCTTTAATAACTTTATGTTTGTTCAACAATATAAACACACCATTATATGTTTGTTTCTTTCAAAAGCTTTTAGTGTAAGTATCAATTCTAATAATACTTGTTTCTTACTTTGAATAGCTTTACTTGTGATGATCCTAACTTTGCTTGTTTAGTTCTTTAAAAAGCTTTTACACTTGTTAGAAAACTTAAAGATAACTTTAATTGTTTTACTTCTTTGAAAAGCTATATATGTGGTTAACGATTCTAACTAAACAATAACATGCAATAAGCAAAGATAGAGAAAGAAACGATCAAACCACAACACGATTGTTTATCGTGGTTCGGCTACAAGGACTCTTTTTCCTTGCCCTACATACACGCCCCGAGTTTCCAACTCGAGAGTTATAAACACTAATCAACAAGCTCCTTTCACCGGCGGAGAAAACCTTACACGTCGCTTATACTTTTACCGACACAAAGCTAGATGTCGAGTTCTTTTACAAGGGTACAACCACTCCCACTCGTCGCTTACACTTTTACCGACACAAAGCTAGATGTCGAGTTCTTTACCAAGGGTACAACCACTCCCGTTAGTTCTTTTACTAGGGTACAACAACTCCTAACATACTACGTATTTTGAGGCCTAAAATACTAACCAACAACTTCTACATACATGACACAAATGAAGTATAAACTACCAAAGCTTATACATGACCAAGCTACCAAGACTTGCAACTTTAGAGTTGAAGCTTGCAACTTCTTGAATGATCTTGTGGAATTCCTTGCTACATAAGAGAATCACACAAGTCAAGGGTTACTGAGTTAGTTTAGAGAGTATGTGAAAATATGTCCTAAAGGGTTACACAAAACAAGCAAATGGTTTGGTATTTATAGCAAACCAAACTGCAATCTTGGCGGATCAGGCGGAACCCTCAGATGGGTTCCGCCCGTGTACCCCCAGGGTACCGCCGGGTCTGCAGTAGGTTTATGCAATAACTTCCCAAACCAAACAATGTCTTGTCTCATAACTTCTAGCAACAAAACAATGTCACATCACTTAAAGTAAGTCAAACATGATACTTGCAAGCAACATGAAAGCAAGTCAAACACATAACTTGCCATAAATACATAATGACAAAACTTGCCATAAATGTGATGTGACTATTTCTAATTTAAGAAATAAAACCAATGTAAACATTAGTTAAACAAGACTTAAACACTCAAAGTGATAATTTACTTTTAGCTAAAGTTCATACTTTGTTATCAACAAAACTTAGCAAAGATCGTAAAATATAAATAACGTTTTTAGGCGATATTTGTATTAACAATCTCCCCCTTTTTGTTGATGACAAAACATAAACTTTATTTAAAAGTAAGTAATAAGATTTAGTGTTAAGTCTTATAAAGTTAGTAATGAAACTTGTTTTTGCAAAGAGTTAGCTACGCGGAAGTTTAAAATAATAGAGCAAGTTTCATATAAATTCTCCCCCTTTTTGTCGAAACAAAAAGAAGAGTAGCGAAGCGGAATTATAGGCATGCTCCCCCTTGGTTGATACTCCCCCTAAATGGAGTGCCAAGAGAGGAGACATGGATTTTGAACCTACAAAAGAAAAGTTAGTTTCCGCACAAGATAAGTCATGAAAGCATTTCATGTTTAAAAACACAACTAAGAGTTGTGAAGCGGAATAAAGCAAGACTCATGCTCCCCCTTGAATGTTACTCCCCTAAATGGAGTTTTCAAGGAAGGAAAACATGAATAATGAACCTACAAAAAGAGAGGTTAGCACAAGATTTATGTATGGTACCATATCAAGGTATAGTTCACTCATTATACCTAAATGGTCAACAAACCCTTCAAACCTTGTTGTAGAATTAATTTCATTTAACTTGTAAAATTTTGACTCTTAGAGAGTCAAAGACACAAAATTAAGATGACTACTAAAAAATAAACTAAGAACAAAAGGATGCTACAAGGAAATCATCATTTTCCTTAATGAGAAACATTATCCAAAAACAAGGATTGGGTTGTTTAGGGATGAAAATGTGGATTGGGGGTTGTAGCGGGTTTATTTGGAGATGTGAGGAGGTGACTTGGTTTTGCTTTGTTGGTTAAAATGGGGACTTTTTCCAAATGAAACGGTTTTGTTTCATTTTGGAGACTCTAAGGTTGTGGTGGATGAGACAAGGATTGTAGATGATCCAAAATGTGGTTTAGAATAAACCTCATTTCTTCGGTTAACTCGCGAAGTTCCGTTCGACATCTTTCACTAATGCGAGCGGTTCTTTCGCAATGTCCGCAATCATGGCGGGCAAAGTTTGATGGAAGAGAGGTTTGATTTGTTGGTGGTGGATGGGTTGAACTTGAAGGAGCAAAGGTGGATGGTTGAGAAGTGTTTTTGCTTCCTTCACTTGTTGAGTGTAATGCCGTATTGAATTCCATAACATGGTTAATTTGAGAATCAACCATTCGTTTGAAGGGATTGAGGTGGCTTAAATGAGTGTTAATTTCCTCATTTGTGTTTGGTGGTTCTTGTGGTGATGGTTGTTGTTGTTGTTGTGGTTGAACTAGGTGACGGAAACTTGGTTCTCCATAAGGATCACCATGAAGGTTTTTGTAAATTGGGTGAAACACAAATGATTATTGGTGGGTATGACCTTGATCATTTGGAAAAATGGAGGGTCTAGCATAACGGTAAGCCAACCGTTCTACCGTAAATGGGTAATGGGGTTCATCATTAAGTTGCTCACTAGGTTGTTGTTGGGTTTCCATTTGAGCAACGGTATCAAAAAGTGAGAAGGATGGTGAACTTGATGATAAATTATCAAAAGTTTCCAAATTAGGTGTTGGTGATGTTGGTGGTGTATGGAAAAGTTCCATTGGTGTAAGTGTTGGTGATTGAGGTGAAGAAGTTTTTGATTTAAAAGCTTGTTGGGAAGGTGAGGTTGACCCACTCAAAAGTTTAGTTGGTGATGGATTAGAGGCTAGGTTTGAGTTGCAAAGTGGTGGAGTGGCAAGATTGAGCAAATCTTGAATGGTGATCACATTGGTATTACAAGGTGTTGAGGGTGTAGTTGAGGTAGTAAGGTTAAGAAAATCTTGGATAGGTGAAGAGATGTTTAGTGAGGCATCACTTGATGATGATGAGCTTGACTTGGTGGTTTTGTTGAAGCAACAAGTTTTCACACTAATCCTAGTGGTTTTAGCACATGATTTTGATGACTCGGATGAGGTGTTGGATTTGGTCATTTCAAAGGTTTTGGTTTTGGTGTTTGAGAGAAGAAGACTTGATTGGTGATGGTTTGATTTGAATTGTTGTGGAGCTTTCAATTTTATAGGATGAGAAAGGTGTTGAAATAGTGTTTGGATTTGATGTTTTACTATTCAAAGATTGAGGTGTCAAATGATTTTCATGACCATGTCACATCACTTGAGGTCAATCCAATGAATAGGATGGAGTGAAAGACCAACTTAAGCACTCAATGCTTTGTGATCATGGGAAGTGGTTTGGTTGAAAATGTATCAAAGGTTTGAAGGATCCTTTAAAAGGGTTCCTTTGGGTAGTTATGTTTTGAATTTGAATTTTGGCGGGAAGTGTCTTCCTAATTGTTTTAGTGAGTGAGGTTTGTTCCAATATGGTTGTTGGTGTTAATGAAAGATGTTTCTCACTTGGGATAATGATTTGACACTTTACAAGTTATGATCTTAAGAAAAATGTTCACAAATTTTCTGCAGGTACTGGCGGCACCCTGAGACTACACAGGCGGAACCCAGTTTTGGGATCCGCCAGGTCCGTTGGGCCATTTCTGGAATTCCCAGAAATTGTACTGGCGGAACCCAAATTTGGGATCCGCCGGATCCGCCAGGCCTGAAAAACTTTACAGTCCGCGTTTTTGACCCGCGAAACGATTTTCAAAATTTTCGAAAACTCTTGGAAATGAAAATTTACTATATGACAGATTAGGAAATGCAAAAATTGGGCATATAGACATTCATCTCTTAGGACTTTGACCGGGGGCTAACGATTTTCACTTAACTTAGTGAATTTTACCATAAGCATGAAATTGACACATACCACCAATATTGTCATTAATCATAAAAGAGCATACAAAACATAATCCATCAAACGTAATAAGACATGAATATGAGAAGTAATACAAATCACATAATTTCACATAGTTTTAACACAAAGACGCTTCTAAAGCACACATAAGACAAACGCTCCTTAATCTTCTCACAACCGGTCAATCTTCTTTTTGAGCTTGTTTAGGTACCTTCCAAAACACTTGAACATTCCTTTGGTTTGCTTGAATTCTTCGGAAGCATTGTCAATGATGGGGAGAGCTTGAAGATATTCTAAAGAAGGTAACTTAGAGTTTGGTAGATTATCATCGTCGCTCATGCCGGATGATGATGAAGATGAAGTAGGTGATCGAGTACGTTTGCCCTTATTTTTGAAAACTCGTTTATCACTTAGAGGAACGAAGATGTGAGGGACAAGAGAATAGTCAAGGTGCATTCCTTTGTCATTAGGAGGAATGGGTGAAATTGCTCTAAATAGCCGAGTAAGAAGCATTCCATATGGAAGGGCGGTTTTTCCAACTAAAGGTATGTCGGCCATTCGTCGGGCTAGGTAGTAGGCTAAGTTGAATGGTTGACCAATGGAAATGCTATAAAGCATGTAGCAAAGGCATGTGTTAACATGATCCCTATTTCCTATGGTACTTATGACATTGGCTCTAAGAATTTCTTCCCACTTCTTAAATTGTGGTTTAAGCTCATTGGTCTCCATACCAAATGGGTCCTTATCCATAATATTCCCCGAACGATTTTTCCTAGTGGTAGAGGCTCTAACAAAGAGATGTTCCTTAATTGTTTCCTTACTAACAAGAGGATTGTTGTATGGATGAAAACGCTCAGTTGAGTCTAGGCTTGAAATAGGCCACTTATCCGTGTAAAGACAAGTACCTTCATTAGGAACACCAAGGATGATAGCTAAGTCTTTTAGGTCTATGAAATTTGGTATTTGATTTGTTTTGAAAGTTAATGATATCTTACCCGACTCATCGGTGAAGAGTTCTACGGTTGCATAGAATTCTAGTACGAACCTAGGGCAAATTGGCTCATTAATATCAAGAAGACAATCAAAGTTGATTGCGGCAAAGTTTTGGCGAATAGATGTTCCTTCTAGAAAGGATGGATCAATTGTTCTACCTTCATGAACATAGCGTTTTTCTAGTGCCTTAAAGGTTTCTACTTGAACTTTGTTAAGACCTTTAGTCCTATGGTGTTTGGGCAAGTACTTAAGGGTTTCCACGTGATCGGTTTGATTTGCGTTAGGCATGTTGATTCCTAGAAAACACAAGAATTATATGTTAATGACTTTTTAATCAATGTGCATGTTCTAATGTGTTCCTTTATGCAAACAATGAGGAGACTTGGTTATATTGACTCATTTTGATGCCCAAATTGTTTTGTTTGTAAAGTAATGTTACGAAAACAAAAGATAACCAAAAACTCTCCTAATTGAATATATCTTCGATTGAATGTACTCGAAAATACATATTGGTTATGTATTCCCTTTAGCATTCAAGAGATAATATGCAAGTGATGTTTCAATGATATTTTTCATTTGTTTTAACAATGTGGTGATGAATTGTGTTGTAATTAGAAAAATAATGCTCTTGGTGTGTTTGGTAAATTAAGGTAACAATGAGAAGATACATTTCTTAACTTAATGGAATACATAATTGACTAGCCACCAAGTTTTTCATGAATCATGAAGTTTTTATGCAAAAGCCCTAGGATTCTAGTTAATGATTGTAAGCAAAAATGTTATGATTAAATTAAAAATGTAGTTGTGATTGGAATGCTTACAAAGTTAGTTAGATTGGCAGAGATTGGATTAGAAGCCCTAAAATTCGTATGGTTATGTGTTTTTGAGAGGGTAATGATAGTTTGAAGGTGAATGACTAAATGAGGAGGGTGTTTGGTTTTGAAATTTAGAGTAAAAACAATCTGTGGAATCGGCGGACCAGGCGGAACCAAAAAATGGGTTCCGCCCGTATGGTCTGAGGGTGCCGTGGGTGTCTGCAGGAAAAATCAAAAAGGGATTGTCTTGATTTTTGTGGTTTTATCCTAATGTTCAAACCTAAGATTTTAAGTCTTATTGTGTATGACTGAGCCTAGGAATGATGAATGTTTCACATTCAAGGGGTTTAGTGAAAACGTTGATGGATTGATTAACGTAGAAAAACTTTCTTAGTTAAGATGTTCCTCAATGAACAATTTTAACAAGACGATGATGATGGATCACAATATGTCTGTAAAGACTGTGATGATTTAAATAGTTGCTGAAGTCGATGCATCCTTTGTTGACGAGATAACATTGTTGATGAAGAAATTCCTTTGTCGATAAGAATTAACTTGTTCAAGCGGAGCTTGTTGATGTGCTTCTTCATTAAATTCTCAAATGAGATCCTTCAGCGTTTTGGAGAATCATTGGGTAAGTAAGTATTAAAAGTGCAAGTACCACTTGTGCTTTTCTTATCAACTTATTACCGATGCAATTCTATTTGGCATACACTATGGTTTCTAATCCCATTCTTTTGGGACACCATAATCCTAGTGGTGTAGTACTTCTAAATGAATCCAAGCAAGCTCTTTCGAAAGAGTTGTTTAAGGATCTTCTCTAAAACCGAGCACATAGACAAGCACTAAACATAATGTTGGGTTACATTTGTTGTAAGAACAAGTATACTTCCAAACATATCTCTATGTTTAGCTCTACCTACGGATTTACTAATCTCATTCTTGATAAGTCATAAAGGACTTAATCATTGTGAACAAGTGAATAACTAGGAATGTTTTTGAGTGATTATCCCTTACTTTTGGAGCTTGCTTAGGTAAATAAATAGTCTTTCAAAGATTAACATTCTTTTCTATTTTGAAAGTCTATTTTGTTTTAGTAATTGCTTTACACTAATGTTCAAAAACACTTTTTATTAATTTGTTTCAATTACTATTATGACCCATGTTTCAGGTTTTTATGACCTTGTTGATATTGCTTGACTCAATGTTTTATACAAGACGAAAGGATGTTGTTTTTCAATTTTTAATAGTCCATCTTCCTTATTATTGATCTTGACATACTTGTCTTATCAATGTTGGGCTTTCGACTAAGTCATCATCTACCAAAGATGAGAACTTAGAAGGAGGTGGTCTTTCATTGAATTTTAAACTCAATGATTCCTCGACTCTTTGGGTTTATTTTCTTAAGACCTCATAAGTGTAAATGTCTAAGATATGCAACATCGAATTTGATGTTCACATCCTAGAAGTTTAATAAATCATTTTCTCCCAATCATTCAAATAAAATTCAACTGATTTATTTTACTTTGTGTGTCTTTCGTGAAGCTTTTAGCAAAAGAATGATTAGACTTAGGATGCTATTGAAAATTTAGGGTATAATACCAAAAGACTTTTGTACTACAAGTGTTTGTGAAATGTTTTGGTTTTGCTAGATTTGCAAGCATCACAAAAGTGTTGGTTGTCTTATCACTTAAGAAGTTCTTAGTTCACTCACTTGTAGATAAGGATTAAGTGAGACTTACTCAAGAGTTACTCGTGTATTTTCCCGAAAGATTAAACGAGGCAAGACACCTTATATCTCCTACTAGAAGTAGTATCAAACTACTTTACCTATGAAGGATCTAATCCTTATTGTTACTCACACAATCATAGACACCTTATAGTAAAGACTACTACTAATACTTATGACAAATCATACTGTTAATCAACAAGAAACATTTAAAAGGTAAGTTGAGGAGATGTGTACCTTTTAAGCTCCATAGATTAGCCATCAAGAAGAAAAACATAAAGCAAATAATCTTGATACGTAGAGAGGCTAAACACAACTTTTTATAAATCCAAGAAAGTTAGAAAGACACCTAAAAGTATTGACCATGATATTTTTATCCCTTTATCATGTGTTCCTATTAAAGCTGGAGTAATTTCTACAATACACTCTTAGGATTCACAAACACAACATGTTTTGTTTTACTTGTTGATGATTTATTAGAGTTAAATCCTAATCCGGTTCTATCTCTAAATGACCTTTGATTCTTCAAACAACTTTCTAGAGTTTTTGAACTTTCTTCAAATTTAGGAAGCATTTTTCCTTTTTCATTTTGTTTTAGAATTTCATGTTTGTACTCTAGACATACTTTACATTCTAAATCAATTTCAACATGACTCTCAAGTCTAGACATCTTATCTTCTAACATGATTTCATTTTCAAAAGTGTTTACACAAGATCTTGAAGTATCATTGTTAAAGATAGTTTTTAGGTCCATGTTGCATGAAAGTTTCGACTCATTTTCTATTTTAGAAAACTCTAGGATAAATGTGTCAAAGCAAACATGTTTGGTTTCAAAATGTACCTTGCTTGGTGATTTAGCTAAGAGAGAATCACAAACCGGATGGTTGGCAACATCTTCATCCGTGTTAGTCCATGAATCACAAGCAAGTCCACCAAAGAGCTCGACATGAGAAGTCATCTTCACTTACACCTTCATTTAAAACATTTAAACTAGTAGTACATGTATTAATCTCAACTAAATGTTTATCAATTA
The DNA here is from genome assembly GCA_030686995.1 of Artemisia argyi. Lineage (NCBI taxonomy): Eukaryota > Viridiplantae > Streptophyta > Magnoliopsida > Asterales > Asteraceae > Artemisia > Artemisia argyi. Next base: position 69,799,511 of record CM060709.1, on the reverse strand, counting down.
ATTTTTCTAAGACCTCTAACTTAAATGTGAGATCAAATTGATCATCTTGATTTTCAAATTTACTTTTCCATTTAAGCATGCTTTCTTTTTCAAATAGTGGTAGGTTTTGAATAGGTTGCCCTTCTTTGTGATTTTCAAAATCCATGGATCGATCCAAGTTTTAAAATACAGTTTATTTTAAGGAACTTGGGTAACGTAGCTCCTGATGCCAATTGTGGAAAACTAGAAGGGGGGTTGAATAGTTTACCTCTTTTAAAATCCTTTTTAACATAAAAATCCTTTAATAACTTTATGTTTGCTCAACAATATAAACACACCATTATATGTTTGTTTCTTTCAAGAGCTTTTAGTGTAAGTATCAATTCTAATAATACTTGTTTCTTACTTTGAAAAGCTTTACTTGTGATGATCCTAACTTTGCTTGTTTAGTTCTTAAAAAGCTTTTACACTTGTTAGAAAACTTAAAGATAACTTTAATTGTTTTACTTCTTTGAAAAGCTATATATGTGGTTAACGATTCTAACTAAACAATAACATGCAATAAGCAAAGATAGAGAAAGAAACGATCAAACCACAACACGATTGTTTATCGTGGTTCGGCTACAAGGACTCTTTTTCCTTGCCCTACATCCACGCCCCGAGTTTCCAACTCGAGAGTTATAAACACTAATCAACAAGCTCCTTTCACCGGCGGAGAAAACCTTACACGTCGCTTATACTTTTACCGACACAAAGCTAGATGTCGAGTTCTTTTACAAGGGTACAACCACTCCCACTCGTCGCTTACACTTTTACCGACACAAAGCTAGATGTCGAGTTCTTTATCAAGGGTACAACCACTCCCGTTAGTTCTTTTACTAGGGTACAACAACTCCCAACATACTACGTATTTTGAGGCCTAAAATACTAACCAACAACTTCTACATACATGACACAAATGAAGTATAAACTACCAAAGCTTATACATGACCAAGCTACCAAGACTTGCAACTTTAGAGTTAAAGCTTGCAACTTCTTGAATGATCTTGTGGAATTCCTTGCTACATAAGAGAATCACACAAGTCAAGGGTTACTGAGTTAGTTTAGAGAGTATGTGAAAATATGTCCTAAAGGGTTACACAAAACAAGCAAATGGTTTGGTATTTATAGCAAACCAAACTGCAAGCTTGGCGGATCAGGCGGAACCCTCAGATGGGTTCCGCCCGTGTACCCCCAGGGTACCGCCGGGTCTGCAGTAGGTTTATGCAATAACTTCCCAAACCAAACAATGTCTTGTCTCATAACTTCTAGCAACAAAACAATGTCACATCACTTAAAGTAAGTCAAACATGATACTTGCAAGCAACATGAAAGCAAGTCAAACACATAACTTGCCATAAATACATAATGACAAAACTTGCCATAAATGTGATGTGACTATTTCTAATTTAAGAAATAAAACCAATGTTTAGTTTAAAAGGAAATGTAAACATTAGTTAAACAAGACTTAAACACTCAAAGTGATAATTTACTTTTAGCTAAAGTTCATACTTTGTTATCAACAAAACTTAGCAAAGATCGTAAAATATAAATAACGTTTTTAGGCGATATTTGTATTAACAGTCTTCAACAGCATCTTTGAGGAGGTGATAGTGGACTGCTTGCTCAGCATGCATGTCAAACACCTCTTCAGTGACCCCCCTGTACAAAACATTGGTCATTTTCTTGATGAATCTTTTGAAGGTTCTTTCAGTGAGAGGAGTTTGAGCGTCTTCTGAGGTTTCCGGCTCGGAATGTGTTTCTTCTTCAGCATGGTTAGAGGCTTGAGGAGACTGAGTAACAGGTTCAGGGACTGTCTCCTCAACCTCTATATCATCTCCGGCTGTGAAGACTTCCTCATCACTGTTAAATTCATCATCAGAAAATAAGAGAGCCTGAGCATCTGCCAGGGAGGTAATCTGCAACATGTGGAGGTTATCCGGCTCCTCTTCATAAGAAGATTTGCCTTCGTTTTGGCCAGGTCCTGACCCCTCAAATCCGGTAGGTTGGGTTTTACCTACCTGGTCTTTAAGGTCAGTTCCCAAGTTTTGCGCACCTCCGGGAGTGGTTGTGGGTTCCATATCAGCGGGTGGTGTATATCCCTCTGAATCTTTGTCCCCCGTGACCCCTTCAGACACTAATGGGTGTTTCTCAGTGCCATCACTAGGAGCCGTGATTGTTGTGTCCCTATCAGTGGGTTGTATGTTTCCCTCTGAGTCTTTGGGATGAGTAGTGGTGCCCTCAGACAAAAGCTTTGATTGGCGAATGTCCTCATCAGGCAGATGAGTGGTTGAGTCCCCCTTTCCAACAGGCTTGTTCTGGCCTATCGAAGGTTTAGGATCATGAACTCCCTGATGCTTGGGTTTTGATTTACCTGAGCCTTTAGCAGGATGTGATTGTTTGTGGACCCCCTTCTCAGTGGAGTAGTGCTGCCCCACCGAGGATTTAGGATCCCTTACTCCCTGAGACTCTGGTTGTGATTTGCCAGAGCTTTTAACAGGATGTGAAGGTTTGGTTTGTTTCGGCTCAACTGTCTTGTTTATGACAGTAGAGTCTTTGGAAACGGGTATGCCCGAGGACACTGAGTGTGATGTCTCAGTGCCTTCCGTTGGCTTTTGTTGCAGGCCTAGTGACTGGGTTATAATTCTCATGGTGTCAGCAGTCAAGGGCTATTGTGGTTGCCTCATTGTAGGCTTGGGATCAGAGGTCTCAGTGTCGAGTGACTTGGGTTGAGCCACCTTCCTGGACCCCTGTCCCTTCTTCCTCTTCACCTTTTTGGTGGGAGAGGGGACTGGTGAAACTTTATTGTCACCCTGGATAGCAGTACGCATGTACAATGTCAGGGTGACAGGTGTAACCTCTAGAGGGTCACGTGAGTAATTTACCTTGTGTAGGACATCAGGCTCAAAACCTGTTGCGTCAGGCTTATCATACTCAGACCCAAGCAAGTCTTGTAGGGCACAGGAAACGAATCTAGGATATGACATGTGTTTTTGCCTAAACTTCCCCCTAACTTTGCTATGAGGTCCCTGAAGATGATTTCTCCAAGGTCTATCATTTTACCCTCAATGAGACAGAACACTATCATTGCCTGAGTAGTGTTCAATTGCTCAGTAGAGGATTTATTTCCCCAGAGAACCTGAATGACAAAATCATTAGAATCCTCCAGGGAGCTGGGAACCAGGTCTTAATTATTGGGGCTTTGGATAATAGGGACCCTGGTGTCACCTCAGGGTGATTTTTGTCATAGGGTCCCAATTCCAGTAAGACCTCCTTTACCTCTTTCTCAGAGGGTTGGGCAGTGAAGGTCGTGGTGTAGTCAAGGCCAGTGGCTTTGACAAAAGTTTTATAGTCAAGAGTTAGGGACTTGGTTCCATTCTTGACTGTAAACTTTATTTTGGCCTCTTTTGGCGCATCAGGGTTTTCAACCACCGATGTGCACCAAAATTCCCTCAAATAGTCATGATAGATGACTGAGGGGGTCTTTGTGAATGAGGTAGTCAGGAAGCAGTTCTGAAGGAACTTCACCACATCCCTATATTCAGGGTACCGAGCAGGGTAGGCAAAGTTCCCCACCACATTGTTCTTGGTAAGGTCTACGCTTTCCATTTGGAAATCCACATTGGGTGCGTATTTTACGACCTTAGAAGAAGCCATTTGGTATAGATAAAAAGCCTGGTTTTTGTTTGAAAATGGGTATGAGTGAGAGAAACACACGCAGTTTTGAAAATAATTTGCAAGAGTTTTGTTAAGATCTTAAAAGCGTGTGTGTTTTTCTCTTTTTGTGGGGGTATTTATAGGGTGAGAATTAGGGTGGTGATGTTGCGGATACCAAAGGTTTAATTTATTTAACCGAAACGGCATAATAATTTTGGTTTGATATCCGCATTAAATGTCACGATTCCCATTACCCTATTTTCTCTCACATCGTGGATGAACAGTTGTGCGGCTCTGCAAATAATGCACTTTTGCAGAGAGAAATTATCACAACTTTTGTGTGTGAGGGAGCATTTAATGCTCAGTGATGTTTGGTGAGAGGGATGTAGGGGCCCAAGGAGTGGATGCCAGTTGTGTAAGTGACATATATTCCTATATTTAATAGGATTCAGTTACCTACCTGGGACATTAACTAACTAAATACTTAGAGCATTTAGTTAGTGTATTCAATGCCATTTTTCATCCTGAGCCCCCTGAATGGATTGTCATTCAAAAAAAATTTCAGGAAGGGTGTGATCAGGGACCTAGAGAATTTACATCAGGTTGGAACACTTTTGATCAGTTTCCTGATTCTATGTCCAACATGCCCAATTCAACTTTCAATCTTGTGAAAGTGGGTTCATCCAAAGGTTTTGTGAAGATATCAGCTAGCTGATACTTAGTGGGGATGAAATGTAGTTCAATTTCTCCATTAGATATATGGTCCCTGATGAAGTGGTATCTGATGTCAATGTGTTTGGTTCTTTGATGAAGCACTGGATTGTTTGAGATGGCTATGGAACTTGTATTATCACAAAAGATAGGTACCATCTTATACTGAATGCCATAGTCACTCAGTTGGCTTTTCATCCATAGTACATTTGCACAACATCCTGCGGCAGCCATATATTCAGCTTCAGCTGAGGACATGGCCACTGACTGTTGTTTCTTTGTACTCCAACACACAAGTTTACCACCAAGAAATTGGCAGGATCCTGAAGTACTTTTCCTATCCATGTTACATCCTGCATAGTCAGAGTCAGTGTACCCTTTGAGATCTAATCCTGAACATTTTGGGTAATACAAACCAAGGTTTGGAGTACCCTTCAGGTACCTGATGATTCTCTTGACAGCAGTGAGATGTGATTCTTTTGGGTCAGCTTGGTATCTTGCACACAGGCAGACCGAGAATTGGATATCAGGCCTTGAGGCAAGTAAGTACATCAGGGAGCCAATCATTCCTCTGTATTGGGTTTGATTCACTGACTTTCCAGTGAGATCAGGACCAAGGTTGTTTGGAGGAACCAAAGGAGTTTTTACTGAAGAGCAGTCAGTGAGCTCATACTTCTTCAGTAGGTTCCTGAGGTATTTCTCTTGGCAAATGGATATTCCTTTTTCAGTTTGTTTAATTTGTAGTCCAAGAAAGTATGTGAGTTCACCCATCATGCTCATTTCAAACTTTGTGGTCATAAGTTTTTCAAATTGTTTGCAAAGTTTGTAACTTGTTGAGCCAAAGATGATGTCATCAACATATACTTGGACAAGAATGACATCATCCTTTGTTCTGTAGATGAACAGTGTGTTGTCAATTCTTCCTCTGACAAACTTGTTTTGGATCAGGAAGGCTGAATGAGTTTCATACCATGCCCTGGGTGCTTGTTTCAGTCCATAGAGGGCTTTGTTAAGCTTGTAGACATGGTTAGGGTATTCACTACTTTCGAAACCAGGAGGCTGTTGCACATAAACATCTTCTTTGATGTTACCATTCAGGAATGCACTTTTAACATCCATTTGGTAAACTTTAAAGTTCATGTAAGTTGCATAGGCAAGGAAGATCCTGATGGCTTCCATTCTAGCAACAGGTGCAAAGGTTTCCTCATAGTCTATACCTTCTTGTTGATTATATCCTTTGGCAACCAGTCTTGCTTTGTTTTTGATGACTGTGCCATTCTCATCAGTCTTGTTCTTAAAGACCCATTTCATACCAATGATTAAAACACCCTGGGGGCATTCAACAAGGGTCATGACATCATTTCTATCAAATTGTTCCAATTCATCTCTCATGGCCTGAACCCAGCTTTCATAAGTAAGGGCTTCTTTAACATTTTTAGGCTCAATCTCTGAGAGATAGTCAGCATAAAGACATATATTGGCAGTGGCAGCCTTTAGTTTAGCAGCCTTGCTTCTTGTGAGCATGCCTTCAGTGGGTTCACCAATGATGTTCACAAGCTCAATGATTTTGGATCTAGTCCAGCTATCCTGAGGTTTGGGATATGGATTTGAGCTTGAAGGAGCCTGATTAGGTTCAGACTCAGGAACATGAGGTAACTCATCAATATGTGCTTCAGTGACTACTGTAGGAACAATTTGTTCTGAGGGTTCCTGAACATTTTGTTCAGTGGTGTCAGTCTCATTTGAGACAGGCTGAGTTTCTATGAACTCACTGATAGGTGGTTGGGGTAGGTTGTGAGGGATGATGTAATAGGAGATATCAGCATCAGCTTGGTATTGGGTTGAGGGATTGTTCTTAGGATGATACTCATCAGGAGGATATCTTGATGAGTCATCAATACCAATTTCTTCTACTGAGGAGTTTGAGAACCTGATGGATTCAGTGCTCTCATCAACAGTAATGTGATAAGTTTCCTCAGTTTGTTGTCTCCTTGTGTTGAACACCCTGAAGGCTTTAGAAACCAGGGAATATCCCAGGAAGTATCCATCATCAGCTTTGGCATCAAATTTACCCAAGTGATCCTTGTGATTATGTATAAACACAGGACACCCAAATACATGAAAGTAGCTGATGTCAGGAATTCTTCCTTTGAATATTTCATAAGGAGTCTTGTTATGCCTTTTCACAATGATTGACCTATTTTGAGTGTAGCAAGCTGTTTTAACTGCCTCAGTCCAAAAATGTTTTGAGAGGACTGAGCCATTCAACATTGTTCTTGCTGCCTCAATGAGTGTTCTATTTCTCCTTTCAGCTACTCCATTTTGTTCAGGAGTATAAGGAGAAGTGAAATTTTGAGAAATTCCTTTCTCATCACAAAAACACTCAAGGTCTTGGTTTTTGAATTCAGTGCCATTGTCAGTCCTGATCTGTTTAACTTTGACATCATTTTGATTTTCAATGTTCCTGACAAATGACATGATTGTTTCAGCTGCCAGACTCTTTTTGGTCAGGAAGTAAACCCAAGTATATCTTGAGTATTCATCCACTATGACCAGAGTGTACTTCTCATGGTGAATGGACATTGGACTGACAGGTCCAAAAAGGTCCATATGAAGAAGATGTAGGCAGCTTTTGATGGAAAAGGTTTGTTTGGTTTTGAATGATGCCCTGTGGTGTTTTCCTTTTTCACAAGTAGAACAAGGCTTGTCTTTGGTATACACCAGGGATGGAAGGCCTAGAACTTTGTTCTGTTTGGCCAGGTTGTTGATGTTTTTGAAGTTGAGATGAGAGAGTCTCCTATGCCATAGCCAGTTGATTGTTTCACTTGCCTTTGAGAATAGACAAGTCCCATTCTGAGTCAGGGATGACATGTCAAGGACATATACATCATCCCTTCTAGGGGCAATCAACACAACTTCCTTATTGGCATTAAAGATGGTCCCTCTCTTGTCATCAAACTGAACTATGTATTTGGCATCACATAGTTGGGAAACACTTATCAGGTTGTACTTCAGACCATTAACATAGGCTATTCTTGTAAAAACTATACCATTGCAGTTTACTGAACCATAACCTTCAGTGGGAGCTGATGAGTTATCACCAAATACTACTTTGGGTCCTGGTTCTTCCACATATTTGTGCAAAAAACTTTTCACACCAGTCATACTTCTGGAGCATCCACTGTCTAGATGCCAAGTAGGATCCTTGATGTGTTTCTGCACAAACAGTAAACTGGGTTAGTTTTTCTTGTTGACCCACTTTCTAGTGGGCTTAGTCCTCAGGGACTTTTTGAACTCAGTTAATGAATTGATTGGCTCCAAACGGTCAACTTAAATTGACCAAGGAATGGTCATCCAAGTCAAACTGCCTAGAGTCAATGCTCCGCGGAAGTATAGGGTTTCCCCGGGTCGTTATGTCCCGACGAGGTGTGAATGGCTAACAAACGGTTATTTGATCGGGTGAAATTGGACAGGAAAAGGTTTTGAGTGATTAGAACTAAGGAATATACTAGAAAATAGCTTAAACAAGCTATTTGAATAAGATAAGAAAGTGGGAAAAACCAGAAACGATTTAAACCTAAAAACGCATACGTTACGTTTAATTAAAACGTAAACGTACAAAATAAAACGCAAGCTTTAACAAAATAAAATACTTACAAAAGTGAAAATCACATTTTGACAATCCTAATAATAAAAGAAACTTTTTAGAAAATTAAAATTACTTTTTACACTATGTAATTATTTAATATTAAATAAAAACTAATTAATACTTATTATTAATATTTAAAACACTTTAATACAATATAATATTAATTAAATACTAAAAAGGTGAAAATAAAATTTCTAAAATTGTAAAATAACTAAAAATAAGTTTTAAAAATAAAAATAAGTATTTTTGTCTTTTTGTGATTTTTCTATTAATTAATTACTAATTAACTAATTAAACTATTTTAAATTAAGAAAAATACTAAATGAACAGTAAAAATTCTAAGAAAATTTCTAAAATTACTTTATAACATATAAAAGCTATAAAAATATAAAAACTAGATTTTACTTAATAAAAACTAATTATGCTATTTTAAACTAATTATTAATTAATTATAAATAAAACTAAGATTAATTCTAATAAATACTAAATGAAAAGATAAAAATATGAAAAAATTATTATAACTACTTTAATATATGAGGAATTTAATAAAAAAATGAAAAAGCTAAGTACTTAATAAAAATTTAAAAATGAAAATTAAAATTAAATTACATTAAATAGAAACTATCACTTATAATTAAATTTGTTTTTCTTGATTTTTCTTTTACAAACTTATTAAATACTTAAAAACAAACACTTTTTGTAAAAACAACTTTTTTATAAACTTAAAATAAGCTGAAATGAAAGCCAAAAGCCCAACAGTTGACTTTGTTTGACTTTGGGAGAAAATGAGCTCAAATGAGCTTAGGTGGGACCCACAAGGATTGATTCTGGTCTAAACAAGTTAAGTGCACATGTATGAGCAAGTAGAAACCAAAAAGTGCCACAGAATAAGCTATTAAGCCACAAATAAGCACTTATAAACTTAGGTGAACTCAGAAAATGGGACAAGTTAGTAAGGCCAATTCAGGTGGGGTCTACTGAGATTGAGGTCAAACAGATGGTCAATATATGGAGCCTGGTAGGAGGGGGAATGAAAGGTGCAAGGTTCATGGCCTGGGGCCCACTGGATTGGCTGGAAAACAACCACCAAGTGGTGGTGGTGGTGGTGGTGTGTCTGCTGAGACAGAGCAGCTGTGTGCCATGCAAGTCACTTTGTGGCTTTGTGGGGCCCACAAGAAAAATTCTAAAAATATAACAAGGCTAGAAACTTGAAGACTAGCTGGGGGAGAGCAATTAGAAACAAATTTTGCAGCTTCAATCCAAACACTAAATTCAATAAAAATCCCTCATTATTTGGAAAAATCTGAAACTGTGTAATTGACTTTTTGCCAAAAACTTAAGAACTTGACTTTATTGAACTTTGATTCACTCTAATGGACTTAATCTGATATATAATGCAATGTTAAAGCCAAATTAAGCTACTTTAACAAATTTCAAAGCTATGGTAAGGAATTGGACACCCAAAAGTCCAACAGTGGACTGTCAAGGCCATTGGGGTGAGTTTTTGACTTTGGCTATGAAAAACTTGGATTTTAATGTTTGCACAACTTAACTACACCTAATGTGACTTATTGAACCTAAAAACAACAAGCAGACCACAAAATTCAGTGGTCAAATCCACTTATCCAAACACCCCCTTAGATTTTGACTGTTGGAGTTTTTGTAAAGCAAAAGGTGAACTAAGGTGATACTATTGAACCTGGCTAGTGACATAAGCTATTAAGGCCAGCTACAAGCCATTTTGAACAGAAGATAAGCATAACAACAAACACAGGCATACATAAGTAATGGAAACTAAGCATGTAAACCCAAGGAGTGATTATTGATGAAAATTAAAAAGACAAACCCTGACTCAGAAGCACAAAGCTCATCAGAGCTTATCACCAAGCTCAATGAGACAGAAAGCAATCCCAAACTCCTTGTTAATTCCCTTGTTCACAATAATGCCTTCTTGTTTGACTTTTGTTGACTTGATGGAGGCTAAAGCTAAATCAATTAAACTTGAAACCTAATCTTGCTAACAGCTATGTTAAGCTTATATTGAGCTTCAGTAAACCAAACTTGAGCTTGTATAATCTTATGAAATCTATTTGAGCAAGATTAAATTTTTAAGACTAAATAAAAATATTCAACTTTGAATGAATTGGAACACAACTGAATTTCTTATATTAAAAAGATAACATCGGTACAGAAAGAAGGATTACAAGATTAATTTAGATAGTTTACAACAATTTTAAACTAAATTCGACCCTAAAATTAAACTAAAATACTACAAAACTAACTAACTCCCTCACTTTGCTTCCTTTCTTGACTTATATGGGTCTCTAAAATCTCCTTGGACTTTCCCACCACCTCTTGAGCCATTGGATGGCTCAAAACTCATCTTGGCCGTTTGATTTGATTTAGGCGGGAAAAGAGGTTTTGGCAGCTAGGGGTAACTTGGAGCAATTGGTGGGGAATTAATGAAGTTTTGGAATGTATTGGAGGCTAGGGGGACAAGGGATGGGGCTGCTGATGTGGAGGTGAGGAGGGGGTGGAGTGTTGGTTGAGTTTGCAGGCTTCCAAGTGGGGGAGAAAGCGGTCAACGCGTGGGTTGACTGAGGGGTTAAATAGAACGGTTTGTTTGGGATTTTATTATTTTAGGTGGAGTGGGCCGGGTTAAGTGGTATGGTGGGCTTGGGGATGTGGTGATGGACTGGATTGGGAGGTGTTGTTGGGTAGGATTTATTTTGGGCAAATTAATAATCAAAGGGTCCGTTTGGTAAGAAATAAGCACAAGGACCATTATTGTAATTTTCAGAATATGCAAGGGTTGCATTTGCCCAACTTCCAAACCTGTTACAAGGGTAAAACATGCCATCTTTTAATAGTCTAAGGTAAACAAATGAGATTTTCCATTTTTTTAACATCTGGGGATCAAATTTGACAAGGTGCCAAACTTGAGGGACCAAACATGTAATTTCCATAAACTTCACACCAAGGACTAAAATCGATTTTTGTAACTTCCCAAGGACCCAAAATGATTTTTCTTTCAAAATTATCCCACCAGGGACCAAATCTGCCAAAGTTTGAAACTCCGGGGACTAATTTCGTAAATTTCCAAAACTTTCCAATTTTTCACCAAAGGACTAAATATGACATTTTATGATTTCAAAATGACCTTTGGTGATAATTTTCCATATTTTGAATATCCATGGACTAGTTTTGTAATTTTATGAAAGTTGGGGGACTGAAACTGCCAATTTTGCAAACTTTATACGTTTTTCATCTGTTTTTGCTCGTTTTGCATCTAAAACATATAAAACACAATTTTGAAATATTTTTAGTATTTTGATGCATTTCTGAGTGTTTTTGTATGTTTTGCAGTTCAGATTAGACCAAAAATGATGAGTGTTTGAGCACTCATCATGAATCATGGTCTGAAGTTGTGTGACCTGAGCTTCCACATGTTTTACATTTTGTGGAGGTTGATGCCTCAGGTGACTGAGAAGTGTTGGTATGGTTTTTCCTTCTGGACTGAATCACTTTGTCATGCCCCCTGGTTTCATGGGAGGGATCTCCACAGATGTCACAGCATTCTTTCATCATATAATCATCAGGAAGATGATCATTGAAACCACAGTGAGGACATGGTGAGAAAGGCTTAGCCTTCAATCTTTGTTTGGAAGGTGTGGCATACTGATAGCCTTGGGTTTTGTATAGACCCCTAGCTTTTAAAGAAGCAGTGTGGGGGATGTGATCACACGTTCTGTGGTCCTCTTGTTTGCATATCATACAAAACAGGACTCTGTAGCATTTATCAGTGCTGTGATTTGGATAATTGCACAGTTCACATCTTTCTGAGGGTCTGGGTGTGGTTTTTGGTTCGGAAGAACTTGAGGATACTGAGGGCTTTGTTGATTTTGAGTCAAAGTTTTTCTCAGTAGACTCAATTTTCTCACTCAGCATCCCGACAAGTTCAGCAAGCTGATCAACCTTTGAATCAGTGCTTTCAGTCTTCACTTCAGTAGTTACTGAAGGTTTTTGGTGTTCATTGGGAGCAGGAGTAGGTCTTTTCAGAATAGTCCTTCCTAACCCTGATTTCTCTTTTGGAGAATGTAGTTGAAAGACTAATGGTGCAAGGTCAGAATTGGGTTCTGCTTCCTGAAGTTGTTTTAGTGGAGGGAGTGGTGAATCAGACTTAGACTCAGTGATGGACTCAGTAGGACCAAGTTCATCAGTAACTCCTAGCAGCTCCTTGATAGCCTGACTTTCAGGCTCTAGGATTCTTCCAGTGTTAAAATTTGGCAATTTACTATCAGGGGTGTTTCTTTCAATCCAATCACTGGGTTTGGAAGCTAGTTCTTTGCTAGAGAGTATGTTGGTTAGTAGAAAAGTTGTAGAATGGCTACTCTCCCCAGAAACTTCAGTGAGTTGATCATCACCCAGACCAGCCTTTTTGGGGCTGGGTGAGAGACTCAGTGTTTCATAAAGTTTGGGGTTTTTCTGAGTCCATTTCCAAATAATTTCCTTTTCTTTCTTAAGTTCTTCCTGAAGAGCTTGATTTTGTTTTACAAGTTCAGATTTTTGAATTTGAAGTGTAACAATTTCAAGCTTGGCTTGTTTTAAGGCAAGTAATTCATCTCTACAATGATTTAATTCAAAACTCAGTTTGTTAAATTTTGAAAATAAATTAAGTCTTTGCTCTTCAACATACTTAAGATCAACATTAATATAGTCTAAGTAAGATTTCCAATCATCATTATCATCCATAGAAAGTAAAAGATTTACCTTTCTCATAGTGATGTTGACCCATTCACCATTTCTTGCATGACTCTTCCCCACAGCAAGTTTGTTGTCTTCTGACAGAGCCATCAGGGCACTGATGTGAACTTCATCATCATCAGAGGACACTTCAACCTCATCCCAGTCATATGTTTCAGCTACAAGCCCTTTGTTAATATGATTAGACCAACAAATTAAGTAAGAATCTTCGTTCGTGCTTCATTTCTTTAAAATTTTCTTCTTATGCCTCGATGCTCCAAACAAAATTAACATTGATCCCGAAATTTCATGCTCATTCCAAATCTCGTGCTCGTTTTGTCGGGTTTTTCTCGATTTTTGTCCATTTTTTAAAATATCCATACCTGCACAATCACAAACACAAAAACAACATATATTTGACATTTTTTGTCAGTTTTTAGTCTTTTTAGTCGAATAAAAGGTGTGTAAATTAATACACACCAAAATTCCCCCGACTAAAGTATCGTCGTGCCCTCACGTAATGTGATCAATTCACGCTTTTGAGATAAATAATTTCATAACTCTTCCTACAGACTTTGTAAAGTAGCAAGGAGGTTCAAAAGAAGTTACAAAATCATTTATTCTCAAAAACGCTCCGTTTTCCGATTTTCATGAATAACAACTACCACTACTATTTTTGTATTTTTTTTTTTCATTTTTATATATGTGACGGTTTGCTTGAGTTTCAGTATCAATTCATATTTGTTGATAATTTTCAGGGTCTACGAGTAGAAACACTTCTCACAGAGAAGAGACCATACGGATAAAAGTCGTCATCCTTGATTTTTCACAAGCCCCCAAACTAAGCGTAAAATCGAAATCATTGTTTATCCACAAGTTAGATGCTAACACTACCCACAAAAGTTACTTGTGTAATTACCTCTTGTTCCCAATTCCTAAGTTTTGTATCTCAAGATTTTAATTTTGTGAGAAATGAATTTCTTCATATTTTCTCGTTTTGATAGTTTTTAGTCCGATAAGAGCACAAAATTTGAACGCTAAGTAGTTTTCAAACTTTCCCTCGAAAACCCCTGCATACAGAAATCGGGTCCACATGGAGTTCTCTGATTTAGCATGATTTTGAGGGCCCCATTTTTATTTACAGCCGAAACATCCCATGTTTGAGACCCGAGACGGAAGCTTTTTATTAGGAAACCCCCGGAGTCGAAGCTTGGCATTTTTGCATAATTATAAGCACTTGAATAATATTTGGTCCTTAGTCCTTTATTTCAATTACAACAACGGGTTGTGATCCATCAAGATGTAAGAGCTTTACTATGACCTTGGATTTATTTCCGCTGCTTTTTATAGCTTTAGATTCCTCTGCCTTATTATTGGCTTTGGATTATTATTATTGATATTCATAATCATATGCCAAACCCCGAGTCCCACGGCTTTTACTAAGATCACAACATCGGCTGCGAACCGGCAAGATGCAATAGTCTATTTCACCATAACACTGGCAGTACCCCTATGTGTACCAAACCCCCATATGCAGAGATTTTGTTGGGAATGAGAAAAAACTAAGTATTGCCCAAACCCCATACACTTAATTAATCCTAGAGATCTATTATTATAGGTGTGCAATCTTGTGGGAACAAGGAGGCCACAAGTACCTTTCATGGGCTCTAAAGAGATCCAACTACTCCACGTTTAGCACGAAACTTCTAAATAAACTCTATCAATCCTCGATCTCCGCAAATTTAAAATCCCAAGTAATGAGATCCGCGGATGCTTAGCCGATAATCTTTTGATTATATTGGTTAAGGGAGACGAGCTAGGGCTCAACACGCCCGGTCAAGTCGAAACATTTATTTCTACTCTCGCCGGTAGGAAAGTCAAAACAAGGTGTCAAATCTTATTATTATATCATATATATCATTTTTTTTTACAATAAAAGGTGACAAAAATTTTAAATTTTTGGTGGAAAACGAAGTTGCGTAAGTTACCAGCTCAGACGATTGTCAGGTCAAATCGAATCGAAGATTCACCCCCCCCCCCCCAGACTAAAGTGAAACATTGTCCTCAATGTTTTAAGGGCACGGGTAGTCTTACATAATATCTAAGGCTGTTTATTAAGTATGCCAAGAGATAAACGTTAATCGATAAGATTTTGGATATGGTGAATTTCCAAAAGAGCAGCGAAGAATGAAACTCGAGTAGAGAGAACGACAAAACATGAGCACGAGAGTCCTCAATCTTCGGGGAAATCCTGGACATAAACAACAACAACCACAAAACACGAGATATGGAAGAGGTCGCCCTCATCACGTCACACTTATTAGAAATAAGAAAATAAAGAAGATAAATGGATAAGCATGGGGTGCCTCCCACGAAGCGCTTGTTTTTGTTCACCGAGTCACATTAGCTTGACTCGACCCCAAATTCATTTGTCCTTGAGGGAGCAAGTGGAATAGATAATCTCAATCGGACTTTCATTCAAGAGGTTTGGATAAACATTGAAGTTCAAGAAAGTTCCACACCGACGAGATACCCACGTTTTTAAGAAATAACCATAAATGGTGATACCGGGGTCAAAAATGGTATCCTCACTCCCGATGGAGTGAAGGATAGGAGAAGTCACATCAAATGTGAAGAAAGGAAGAAAGATTTTGATATTAATCAGGATAATATCTTTATCTTCAAAAGCAAATTTTTCATGTTCCTTAATTTGAATATCATTAAAGCTCATTTGTTTGTTTTCAAAAGTCTCGGGAGGGAGGGATGGGGTGCGGTCATTAATAAGTACGTCTCCCCACAGACTAAAACCTTTATCAATATCAAAATAGAAAGAATCATACTCCTGAGGAGATATGATGTGAGTGAGTTTACCGGCGAACTCCTCATGACAAGAAGAAGAATCAATAGACGAAAGATCAGATTCAAAATCAAAAGCATCGTCATCATCCCCCGGTGGGTTGGAATCAACGTGAGAAAGTTCATCGGCGAACTCCTCGATAAGGGAATCACTCTTATGATATAAATCTTTAAGCTCTGGTTTCGTAGAGGACTCATCACTGTCATAGATTGGATTTTATGATTTAAGAGTAAATTCAGAATCGAAATCAAACAACGGATTGGTGATAATTGAATCGAAAGGTTTCTCAGATACCCTTGGGATTGGAACAAGGTCATCATTTTCCTCAAGAGGATTGATTTTGACTTCCTTGTCCCCCATTGACAAGGTATCTGATAATTCCTTAACGAGTGAATCGATCTTAGGATTAACTTCTTCTAAAGGCTTGTTATCATCACTCTCACTGTCGTCGGAATATGAATAGTTCTTGGTAAAAGGAAGACCTGGTCCTGGCTGAGATACATAATTGTGATTGATATAATTGACTTATTTGCCAAGGACCTAGATTTGTGCATTCATAACGGAATTATAATCAGAATAATGATCATTCATCTCAATGGTAGAGTCATAATGAACTTCAGCGTCCCACTGATAATGATGAAGTGTCATATTTTCAATTAAGTCGTAAGCTTCTTGTGGAGTTTTCCGCATGAAATTTCCGCCGGCTTCCAACATAATTTTGTCTCGATCAATCTAAGTTATGCCATTATAAAAGGTTAGGATTTGATCAAGAAGCAAAATATTATGGTCTGGACATTTTCTTAACAACGATTTGAATCTTTCCCATGCGTCAAATACTGATTCCATGGGCAATTGTCAGAAATTCAGGATGTCTCTCCTAAGCTGCACCATTTTAGAACGTGGAAAGTATTTTGAGAGAAACTTGACGAACATCTCTTCCCATGAATGAATTGAGTGGGTTTTAAGAGAGTAAAACCAATTTTCCGCATCGTGGGATAAAGATAATGGGAAGAGATTCAAACGGATGCTATCAAGAGAAACTCCATTTTGTTTAATGGATTGAGTGACGGATAAGTATTTGTTCAAGTGTTCGTTTGCATCCTCATCTCGAAATCCGTGAAATTGGCAGTTTTGCCGGATCAGTCGAACCATATAACTTTTCAAAGTGAAATCGGTTCCCGGAACTGATGACGCAATAATCGGTCCTCCTCTACCGATCAACGTAGGGCGATAGAAATCCTCCATGGTCCGAGGATCATGGGGATGAGACGGTGAAACAATCATTGTGAAGATAAATGTCGAGTGGGTAAAGAAGTTAAGAATTAAACGGTTAAGATTGTAAAGAAGATAAGAATTAAACGGTATGAGAGGATAAGAGAAAAGAATTAAACATATAAGAGGATACGAAGATTCTTTTTCGATTTTAAATATAAAAGTAAGAAAAAATAGAATGGATAAAAAAAAATTAGATTTTTATAATTGGAAAAACAAACTAATAACAAAATTTTAAAAGAAAACAAATTTTGAAAAAGAAAATATTTTTGGGTTTTTATATTTGGAAAAATAGAAAACAAAACTTTTCAGATTGTTTTTTTTTTTTTTTTTTTTTTGAGGAATATTCACAAAATTAAAATGATATATTTACGGGGAAGGTTTTCAAAACACAAATCAATAAACACGAATCAAAAACTCTTAACACACTTCCCCGGCAGCGGCGCCATGTGAATTGATGTAAAGTTTAGAGGTTAAGTGTATTTCCGAAGAAACACTCGTGAAAGTATTTCCCCGGGTCGTGTCCCAACGAAGTGTGAATTGAATTCGTGGTTCGGTTTGTGATTTGTGAAGTGAATAGTGATAAAAGAGATATGATGGGAAATAAAGCTAAAAATTACCAACTAAACTATGCTAATTAAGCAAATAAGAGATAAACGATAAAAAGATATACTTGTTAAGCAAATTATCACGATCCTTAAGTGTGGTCTATTATTTCAATTAGGTCCTCTATTGATGAATCAATATCTTTTACAAATAATTATTTTCTCACAACGTTGGTTTATTTTGAAAACAATTTCGTAAAGAGATATCAATAACTAGATTAAAACCCAATTATTCTCACGGCTTTTGCCGGTTTAAACAACCAAAATTTCAATCCAAGTAACTTAGAATTACTAACCAATACATTGTCTAATTTTTATAAAACCACACTTAATTCACATAACAATCTACTCAACAAGCATAATAACAATCTACTCAATACTCATATTTTTTAAATTAACAACCACAAATATTTCAACAAACACAAAAATTATAATTAACTAGAAGTAAAAAGGATGAAAACGTAAAACCCGATCTAACGCGACAAGAATAATACCACCCGATCTTATAAACTAAGTAAAATTATTAAAGTTTATTTCCTTATTAACTTTTATTTTACTAAATAATTAATAAAGTTTAAGGCTTTATTAACTAAATAACTCAATAAAAGTTATTAAAGTTGTAAACTTTAATGAATTTTAAGCTTATAAGACCCTTAAGCTCCAAGCCTAATGTTGAAGGATGATAAGAAACTAAGAAAAAATAAAAACTTTATAAAAGGTTAGAACCAAATATGCAATAATATGGACCAAATAAGCTATTGAAGAGCTTATTGGTTAAGAGAGTACTAATTAAACTAAAAAAAGCTAAAAGTTTAAAACTTTATTATAAAAACCTAATAGATCTAAGATAATAGGCTAATTTTATAAGGAAAACTAATAAATGTGCAAACTTTTTAAGAGATTAGTATTAAAACTATTTAGATCTAATAATAATAAACTAATTAATGACTTTTGATAAAATAAAAACTAATAAAAATCAAATATTTTTTGTTTTTTATAAAGTAATTTGTAAAATAAAAAGTAGATCTATGTTATAGAAGTTTTTAAAACAAAATAGTAAAAGAGTATTTATTGAATAAGCTAGATCTAAATAAATCACCAAAAACTAATAAGCTAAAATAGATTTTTAGATGAAAAATTAAATAAAAGAAAGAGATGAGAAAAAGAAGTAGATTAAGCTAAATTGGATCCATAATATTCATCTTCATACAATAATAAGAGTTGCTACAATACACTATTTGAAATAAACTACCAACTACAAATACAATACTTAAAAAAAAATATACTAAAGCTACTACTATTCTAAAAACTGCTACTCCTAAAAAGTGTGTGTAAAAAAATAATGAGGTGAGAATGATATGAGGTATTGGATCATGAGCTAATTTATAGCCAATCATGAGGAGATTCTCGAAGCATCTCATTTCGTGTGATATGACAGCTATCATTCGAAGTATGTAGACGTGCAAGCCAAAAGAGGATATTCATTCATACTCTTCTATATTTGTTATATGGAGTTGTGATGTACACTTGCAGCTTGGCCAAAGACATATTACAACTTGTAAATATTATTCTTTTCATTTGTTCATAATTCCATTTTGTCGCAACTCGCATGCATGAGTAGAAAGCGGCTATCACACGTGCCTCTTTATAATAAAATTTCATTTCTTCTTTCGTGAACTGGGCTGCTGTTATTTTTTTTTTCTTTTTCGGTTTTTTCGTATAGTGCCAAGCAAAATATCATAGCAGCTCGATGGTCCCATCTTTATCCCACTTTTCTTACTTCTCGATATGCCCAAGTGGCTTCATTTAAATTGGTCTTTTTCTTTCTCGTGTAGCGCTGGACTAAAAGAGCTGCTGTTGGACCTGGTATTTCTACGTTGGGCCACTGCTGTTGGATGTTGGGCTGTTGACTTTTACATTTGGGCTCGTTGGCTGCTGCTACATGATTCATGAGCTTTAGTGGGATTGGACTTCATTTTCATCAACTTGGGCATCTTTTTCTTAGGCTACTTTAATAATCAATATGATTAGACCAACAAATTAAGTAAGAATCTTCGTTCGGGCTTCATTTAATCTTTAAAATCTTCTTCTTATGCCTCGATGCTCCAAACAAAATTAACATTGATCCTGAAATTTCATGCTCATTCCAAATCTCGTGCTCGTTTTGTCGGGTTTTTCTTGATTTTTGTCCATTTTTTAAAATATCCATACCTGCACAATCACAAACACAAAAACAACATATATTTGGCATTTTTTGTCGGTTTTTAGTCTATTTGGTCCGGTTTTGGTCGAATAAAAGGTGTGTAAATTGATACACACCAGTGAATCATTATAACAATATCAACAAGTAATGAGAAAATTGAGCAATGGCAAAAGTACGGGAATTAAGATTAAACATTTTCCATTAAAACTTGAAATGAAAAATTACAAAATAATGTACAAAACCAGCTGCAGTAACGTTTTCTTAGCAGCAGAATCTTTTTATAGTGTAAAGGGTGAATCATTATATTAATATCAACAAGTAATGAGAAAATTGAGCAATGACAAAAGTACTGAAATTAAAATTAAATATTTTCCATTAAAACTTGAAATGAAAAATTACAAAATACTGGAAATAAAAGTTACACATTCTAAAAATCTACTAATCTAATTTTGGAGATTTCTCGGGGTCAAATGCCACATGTGCATCTTCGTAATCCAACCCATCAAACTCCACATCAGAAAAATCATCATCATCCAATGTCTTGTACGCCTTGGGATGTTGTTTGAGAGATGGTTTTTTCGTTGCTTTGTACTCCTTTTCATCCTCAGCATGTTGTTTGATAGATTGTGTTTTTCCTGCTTTCTTTCTTTCAGCAGCCCACCAATTGTACCACGCATTTCCATCCAATTTAAAATTTTTTACACTTTTTGCCGCTTTCTTTTTTGAAGCAGACCTGCTTGAACCTTCTCCTTCAACCCATTGTGTTGTTTGCAGACATTGTTTATGAATACTTCCTGCAGGTTTTTGTTTAGAGATTTGATAAACTAAGATTTGTGATTTGAGATACACATGGAAACGAGTATAAAAAGGGGATATGGGAAAACCAAAAGACATATGTTTAATGCAGGAAAGGATTGATGTTTCCCACAGGTGGCTTGAACCTTTTCAACATCTTCAGGCCAATCATGATCCATTGGGACGAGCGTTTGCCACGGATCAATGCTTATAACTCTTGACAGAACTATATACATATTAGTCGCCAACAAAGACTAGCCACAATGGAACATGATTGACTTGAAGAAAACTACAAAATTTCATGATTGACTTGATCCAAATATCCCTTTGGAAAGTAGTCTGACCATAGATTTGCTGCAAAAAAATAAAAAAAATATATTAAAATTTTAAAAAATATAGTGTAAAGGAAATAAAAGATAATGTTGCAATTCAGGGTGTGTTTGAAACAACCTTTGTTCTTAAAACTCCAATGGCCACATTACTTGGTGGATGGTTGGTTTTAGATCATAAAAAAGAATGGAATGCAATAAACCAACATACGTAACCCTTCTAACTTCCTGCTACTGCTCGTTTTGTCGTTTCCACTCCCTTTAAGCAAAGGACTGCACCAGCCGCATTGCTAGATTGTTGGAAAAACAAAACAAATAGTATGGGAACTTAGAATGGAAAGGTATGTTGAAATTCCAGACTCAAAGTAATACAAACAATCTACTAATGTTGAGTAAAGAATAGAGTCTAAGTAACATCACTCATCTTGAATGCGATAATGAATTAGTGTGCCTGTCATGAACAATACACACTTTATCATTATCACATTGAAGACGTCTAAATTATCAGGCCAGATCCATCTAACGTTGCAGAAAGGTTCCATTGCTTTGTTTTTTGGACACCGTCTGATAACGGTAGTGTGCTTGATCTTGATCACGCTTTGGCACTTTCAATAATGTATCTTATTGAAAGAGCCAAAACTGGTGATCAAGATCCACCACACAAACGGTAGTATACGTTTTCCAAATTAAGCAAGGGAACCAATATATAACGTTAGATAGATCTTACTTGATAATTGAGCTTTAAGTTATTAGAAAACAGATTCTTACTATCATTTATATTGCTCCCTTAGATGTGACGAACATACATATTAATTATGTAGATCCTACGATATTAGAGAGCTAATCGTGCATGAATGACAAGTTGAACATATACTTGATAATTGTTTATGTATTTTGGCAAAGAGCAAAGATGAATGAGTAATGGATGAAACACCAGAATAGGTTTATGTTCATACTTGAAAGTGGTGTCTTTTCATCCATCACTCATACTTCTTCCATCTTTGATACTTGGATGTTTTAGCCTAAATATTCGCACACACATCCGCCACTTTTTTCCTTATTCTCTCAATACGAATGCAACATAAGTCTTATAACAGATAGTCAACCTAAGCATAAGATAAAATAGCCCTAAGGGAATGCCAACTCCCAAAAACAGCCATAAACCCTAACAATAAAAAACACGATATACAGATACATATTAAGGTTTCCAAGGCATAAAAACTTGAAAATTCTTTCTCAAGCATCGAACCCAAATTATTATTTACAACTTATACTTGATAATTTTTTCTGTATTTTGACAAAGAGCAAAGATGAATCAATAATGGATGAACAACACCAGAACAAGTTTATGTTCATACTTGAAAGTGGTGTCTTTTCATCCATCATTGATACTTCTTCAATCTTTGATACTTGGATGTTTTAGCCTAAATATTCACACTAAAACTAAAAAACAACCATAAACCATAACAATAAAAAACACAATATACAGATACATAAACCCCAACACTAAATAACCCTAATTAAATAAACAAAAACAATGAAATAATCAGATAAACAAAAAATACAACTAAATAATCAGATAAACCAAATCATCTGTCAAACTTAGGGTCAATATAGAAGCCATCTAAGTATGTTACCATATGCTTCCGATCTAAGTATGTTAGGGTGGAGTAGTGAGAGAGAGAAAGAAAGAACAATGCATGCAGCTGTGTGAGTGTGAGATAGAAAGAGTATTAAGTATATGTTAGAGTGTGTGAAGTGTGTTTGATAAACTTTGTATATATTATATATTATAAGTGAAGTGTGTTTGATAAGCTTTGTATATATTATATATTACTAGCGGGGCACACGCGCGTTGCGGCGGCAGGTACCCTGTAATTAAAGTTTTGGCGAACAATGTTGCTCTATTAGTATTTATTTACGATGAAAATTACTTTACAGATAGCGAAAATATTTTTAGATGCATGATAAACTGTTGAAGTTATGAGAAAATGATATATTATCTGAGTAACCGAGTCCACTTAGAACTCTTTTTATTATTATTATTATTATTATTATTATTATTATTATTATTATTATTATTATTATTATTATTATTATTATTATTATTATTATTATTATTATTATTATTATTTTGGAAAATTCGAACATAAAAACCATGTAATTTAGAGGTAGTTTTCTATGTAACAAAAAGGTACATTATTAAATAAAAAAATTTATGCATAAAATGTCTTACAAATTTTATGAAGAGAGTGTTTAGCAGCTTGATTTGTTTGTACATTGTGGTTTATAAATAATACTTTTAATTGAAAAGGTGTTTTAAATGTTATATATATTAATTATAAGTGTTGACCAGTCAATGTGTGTAGGTGCTATTGCTAAAATTGATTGTACATATAGCTTAATTTGTTGTATTTACTTAAAATGTATAAATGGAAATCTTAAAAAAATGGAAGAGAGATAGTCAAAGATGCATTATAAGATGTATAGATAAGTTTAAAAATGATTAAAAGTATAAAAACTAAAAGTATTAAAAGTTTAAAAACTAAATGTATTAAAGGTACGTACATTTGTATTTTAGTGTATTTTGTATTTAAAAAATCGCCCAAAGAGTACATACGGTAAGATGCAAGGTTTTCAAGATCGGGATCGGATCCTGCCCAGGATCATTTTCGTCTTTGCAAGATCGTGATCGTATGATCGGATCGGGATCGTAAGATCCTACTAGCTATAATGTCATTTTCTTAATAGTTTTTGCAATATATTATACAAATTAACAAATTATTATATATCATAGACATAAAATTATATGAATGTTTCATCGAAATGTTGTCCTAAATTATGGTTTTGAAATGTTATTGTTTAGGTTGAATTTTATTTTAGTTTAGGTCTACTCATTAGATTCATATCTAGTGAGATTTTTTATTTTCTTTTTATAGGTTTTCTTTAGTCTAGCTATCTTTCTTCTTGTTTCTGATTGTTAGCACTCTCGATGGATAACCGTAACATTGATCGTTTGGTTCCTCGATGCATGATAATGGCCCTTTTTATTTTAGTTGATGGTGATGTTATTGATGAGGTTAGGAGAGAAGAGGAAGTTGATCCTCTTAAGTATGTTGACCCTAGGACAAGAATTGAAAAGGACAGTCTCTCTAACATGCAGTTTCCTTGTAAAATCGGATGCATGAACTTTCATGCCGACCTTAACTCATTAGTACTTGTTTGATTCAAATGCGTGTATCGAGTCACAATGAATGTTTTGCAGGATTTTTAGGAATGAAAACATATTTTATATTACTTACAAGCTCGAGAAGTCAATAATAACTCGAGTCGAACTTATATAAGATTGAGCTCAACTCATTAAACATTTCGGCGAGTTCATTTGATAGGTTTTCAATATCCAAAATTTTAATATCGCGCTCAAGATCCCGCCCCTTAATTTTCCCCAAAATTTCAATCTCCCGCTCAAGATACCAGCCCTTTTTCCCCAAAATCAAAACCCAGACACTAGTCATATCTATATTCTCTCTATTCATCTCTTCTCCTTCTCTCTCAAACCCGACACGCACCACCGCCACAACGTATCCAGGGACCTCCCGATCATGTTATCCGGGATCGAGAAAGTTTGAACTCGGCTTGAGCTTGACTCGAAAAGCTCGATTTATCTGTAAATATGAGTTTTCTTACACAAATTAAAATTGAAATATAACCTAAGAATTGAATTCGATTCGACTTCAGCTCGAAAAGCTTGATACATTCCTCAATAATTATTTGCACTTAGTACACTTGCATTAAAAAAAAAGAAAAAAAAAAGAAAAAAAGAAAAGAAAAAGAAAAAAAAAACTTATTTTATATCACTTACAAGCTCGAGAACTCAACAATAACTCGAGTCCAACTTATATAAGGTTGAGTTCAACTCATTAAACATTTCGAGCTCATTTGATAGGCTTTCAATCTCCAAAATCTCCAAAATTTTAATATAGCGGTCAATATCCCGCCCCTTAATTTTTCCCAAAATTTCAATCTCCCGCTCAGTCCCACCCCTTTTTCACCCAAAATCAAAACACTAATTAACACTAATAAGCAGATATATCTTCTCTCTATTATTCATCTCTTCTCCTTCTCTCTACAACCGACTCACACACCACCGCCACACTTCACCGCCTTATCTCCCCGTCGTTCCACCACGCCATCACCGTCATCAAGACAAGGGAACTGTATGGGAGAGTTTGTTTGCTTCGGTTGTATGGTTCGAGATAACCACCACATCCACCACCATCACAGTCAAGCCACCATCACCCTCATCTCACCTATCCTACTCTGTTCGAGGGTATGCTCAAACACATATGTAATTTATATTTTCTTGAATGTGTAATCGAATATAAAACGATTTATATTGATTTTCGAGGATTGAAATTAACCTAAAACATGTTTTTGATTATAAATTCGTGTGGTGATAACCGTTGCAGGTAGACTTATTAAGACGACATAGTTTTCCTGTTTATTAGAATGGAGACAATCGACGTGTTCTAAGAGGCTACTGTTTTGCTTGTAAAGGGAGTCTTACTTGGTTTCCACTCTGGGAGGATGTTGCTGAACAGTTGGAGTTTGCTTATCGCAGTTGTGTAAGTTAAAAGATTAACATAACATCCGTTATATAGGAAATTAACTCAAATATGGTTGTTTTTTGTGAAACTGTTTCATTTGTACCAAATGTTAGTGATTTGCTTGCTTGGTAATGTGTTTGACATTTATTCGTTCCAGGTTTGGCACTGCACAACATTTCAACCAATCGTATATTATTTGTTGCCTGAGTTGATATGCAACCCGTATGTTTGTTTTTTAGGCTAAACTTAAATTTGAGACATCTAATGTTGTCGTATTTTATGTTAGCATTAATCACGTTACTTGTTTCTTGCAGGGGCTACATGCTATTTTCACGGGTGAGGATGATACATGGGATGCCTGGCTAAAAATTCCCTCAGCTGGATTTTCTGGCACACTTCATTTTCGAGGCGTGGGTATGCTCCATCTCAGTCACCAAAGCCAACCTATGTATATTTTTACTGTCTCATGGTTGGCAGATCTTATATTATGCAGCATTATTAGTGCCTTGGTTTCTTACATTTCCCATATTTTTTTTGCAGAAAGAAACTGCCATTAGACTCAGATGTAAGCCATTTTTTATGTTGTTAACAATTTTATTTTCTAATACTAACACCATTGTATTTCTTAATTTATATTGCAAGTGACCACTCCAATGGCCATTGAAACTTTGGAAAACGTACCAATAATGGAAACAGTGGTAAGTAATAAAACATCCACCTTTGATTTTTTTAGTTTTACATACATGACTAATGTACCGTGTTTTATATATACATATAGGAACCTGTTAAAACTATCGGACATACGAAAACGCTTAAGCCACGACAAACCGGTTCTACAGGTTACACCAATACTGGACTAAATTAGTACCAACGAAGCGAAAACATTTGGTCTCTAGTGAAACCTTGCAAAAGCAAGATAAGGCGGCGAAGAGTCAACAGGTTTTAACTTATGATAGTTGAGAATTTGATTATATACGACATTACAATTTTATATATATTTGCTTCATTTATATACATTCGATTTTTATTGAATTTGAAATACAATTGTATATATATTTGCTTCATTTATTTATATATATATATATATATATATATATATATATATATATACTAGCAGTAGTGACTCTGCTCCAGCAGTACTAACGTGGTACTAGTAGTAACTCTCCTATCATGTTTGTGCAGATAGTTGAACCAGTGGCTCATCTAGTTCTGTTATGTTGTGAGCTTTGACATGTTCTAGTTCTGCTCTCATCCTGATGTGTTGATATGCAGCAGCCTACATTTTCAAGGTTTTTATATCCAAATGATGAGATTAGATCAATGGAAGAAAAACTTGTAAGTTTAACTGCAAATTTTATTATTATGTTCATTGTTTTGGATTAAAAGTCTTCATGATGTTGTTTGAATTACTGCTGATCATGTTTGTGTTAATATTGCTTAGATGGATTTAGTGCAGCTCATGAACTTTAAAGAAAATGTGCCAAGTATTTACTACTGCTAGTACAAAAGTTACTAATGCTGGTGAAAGTTGGTACTGTTCAGAGAATAAGACCGCTCGAAGTTGCTAGTTGCTTATGGAAAAGATTATAGATACTTAAGAAACTATTGTAAGCCGACTAAGACTCCTTAGTGTATAAAAGGATGTCCAAATTTATATTTTGTCCAGTTATATACATTCCAATTTTATTGTATTTGAATTTGTTTGATATATATTTGAATTGTTTTGATATATATAGATTTTTTAAATGTGACTAAAAGATGCATATAGTCACACTTATTAACACTTTTGTTCACTGTTTGCTGACTAAATATTACAAAAGGCCATACAAACATAAAATTCATGTGGCCATTAGATGATCAATAGTCACACAAAATACACATTTCTTCACTTTAAACAGCATATTGCCACACTTATTAACACTTTTGGCCACTGTTTCCTAAATTGTATGTGACTATATACCCAAAACAAAAATGTTTTGTGTGACTAAATATTACAAAAGGCCACTCAAACATAAACTTCACGTGGCCATTGGATGATCAATAGTCACACAAAATACACATTTCTTCACTTTAAACAGCATATGGTCACACTTTTTAACACTTTTTGCCATTGTTTACTTAATTTTATGTGACTAAATACCCAAAACAAATATGCTTTGTGTGACTAAATATTACAAAAAGGCCACACAAACATAAAATTCATGTGGCCATTGGATAATCAATAGTCACACAAAATACACATTTCTTCACTTTAAACAGCATATGGTCACACTTATTAACACTTTTGGCCACTGTTTGCTTAATGGTATGTGACTAAATACCCAAAACAAACATGATTTGAGTGACTAAATATTACAAAAGGCCACCCAAACGTAAACTTCATGTGACCATTGGATGATCAATAGTCACACAAAATACACATTTCTTCACTTTAAACAGCATATGGTCACACTTATTAACACTTTTGGCCACTTTGTGTTAAATTGTATGTGACTAACTCCAAAAAAACAACACCCATTGTGTGAATAAATCATCACAAACGTCACTTTTATTGTATATTCATGTGGCCACATGACGGGAAATAGTCACACAAAATACACATTTACTTGAATATATCATCTCAAATGTCACATATATTATATATTTATGTGGCCAAAGGTTGAAAAATAGTTACTTTCAAAAAAAATTCGCTTGACTATAAAGTGTTTACGGTCACTGATAATGACTAATCGAACAAAACTTATGCCTAATATGTCACACATATTCGGGGTTTTGGTCACTCTTTTTCGATGGAAAAGGCCACGAACTCAACAATGTGACCATATGCCACCTACGGTGGTGGGACCTTTAGTGTCACACAACAAAAAAAACGTGTGTGACTATATGCATATCGTCACACATTTTTGGCGTGACCAATACAACCTTTTATACCAGTGTGATTTGTCACTACACAAGTTTCATATTTGTGTATACACTATTTGAATGTTGGATTAATTGTTTTCCATATAACAATTAACAAATTCCATGTCTAGCGTGCTATAGACCAAGGAATCAAGCATATGAACAGAAGATGCATCCTTCTGATTGTTCATTGCTTCATCCACTAACATTCTTCCTTAAGACAAATTATTTATAAGATTCAGGTACCACCTTAAACCACAAAGGTGCATGTGTAAAGCCTACACATACAATATGTATGTCAAATTCACTTTGGGATCATATAATCATATGTAATCCTAATTTAATTATATGATTATGATCACTGGATATTAATATGGTATCATTCCATACAATCAAAACATGTCCAGCGAAAAACAAATCGGACACTAGTTCACTTTAGATGACAATCACACAATTCAAGTTAGGTATATAAACTAACATAAATTGTCATCATTTATATGTGAGCTTTCTTGACATTTCACTATGTTTTAATGGTTATCTTTAACATTTAGTAATATCTTTCACATGAGTAACAATTATTCACTCTTTCAAAACGATAAATTAGTTTGATTATTTGCAACAATATTCGCAACCGAATATTTGCAATATCCAAACACTCTCAATACTTGATAAAAAATCAAGCGACTTGTATATTGCCATAGTACTATATCAGTACCATTGAACCAAACAACACCATGACTAATTTATGTGCAAACAGTACCGAAAAGTGATTATGTGCAACAAAACCTTCAAAATGTTTTGGTGTCCAAACATTCCTTTAAAGTCACTTTCCTACACATAATTTCAGAAACCAAAAAACCAATTTTATGCATAAAAATTCAGGAACCAAAATGTCAATTTTCTGCATTAAACTTTTAGAACCAAATAGCCATTAAAGTCACTTTACTGCACACAATTTCATCAACCAAAAAACCAATTTTATGCATTAAAAAAATCCACAATCAAATTGCCAATTTTCGACATAAAACGTTTAGAACCAAACAGTCCTTAAAATCACTTTTTTGCGCACAATATCAACAACCAAAAACTAATTGTACTCATTAAAATTCAGCAACCAAGATGCCAAATTTCTGCATAAATTTTTAGAACCAAATAACCGTTAAATTCACTTTACTGCACACAATTGCAGCAAATAAAAAATCAATTTTATGAAGAAAACATTCAGCAATCAAAATGCCAATTTTCTGCCTAAAACCTATTAGAACCAAACAACCCTGTAAATCACTTTGTGCACAAAAAATCCAGCAACCAAACAACCCTTTAACGTCACTTTGCTGCACACATTTTCAGCAGCCAGAAAACAAATTTTATGCATAAAATTTCATCAATGAAAGCCAATTTTCTACATATAAATTAACTCAAAGAGCTGATGCAAAATGGCCTATGATTCTGCATAAAGTAGTCATAAATTTCGACACTAAACAACTCAAAAACGTTGATGCAAACAACCCGTATAGAAATCTTTTTTCTGACTAATATATGGTCTCATGTATCATTCCAAACAACCACCAAATTAGTCTAAAAAACAGAGAAAAAATTTGCACAAACTAAGCAACATTAAATTCTGCATAAAACAGTCACTAACGTTGCCAATAGCCAGACTCAAATTATGGATAAACCAACTAAAAAACTATGCACATAATAAACGTAAGATTCTCCCCCCATGGGCCTGAATTTTGCACAAAAAAATGGTTGCACATTTAGGCACAAAGACTGTTTGGACACCGGTTGCTTGGACACGAGATGTTAGCACTAAAATGAAATTTGGTTATCATGACTCCATTATGATCCACCAAGTTATCAAACAATAATTTGAATAATAAAATCCTTGGCATTGAACTCATAAGGAATCAAATGGTTTAAAGTTTACAACATTACTTGTGCAATAAAGCTCAAACATTCTGTAAATTGGAAAATCAAAAAATATCATAGTTTGCTTGCATGCTTTAAGAATTTGTTTAAAGATTCCAGGGGCATGTACTATAACATATCAAATTTATATCAAAAGAAAATTTCTTGCCAATTTTACAAGGTTTACTCAGATCAATTGACCACAAACAACAACTGAATAACTAATTATAGTATAGTATTCATGCTTTGAAAAACCTCAACGTAAAAGAAACACTACAACTACGTGTGACATACCCAAAATATAATTTTAATATGCCTAATTTATAAGTAAATATTTGTTACGCTTTTAGGGGGTCATTTAAGCCATAAATCATGTTTTTATGATCAAATATTACCTAAAATCGTTTCTTTTGTCATTTTAGGCAATTGGGACATGAATTCTGGAAAATAGAGCATTTTGGAGCTTTTCGGACGTTTTTATGCTCAAGAATGAAAAGAACAAGAAAAGTCAAGAAAGTCAGGATTTAACACCTGACGGTGTCACGCTTTGGAGCTGACGCCGTCACCTTATGACAAGATGCCATGGATTTTTATGCTGAGAGAATTTGTCAGGTTAACATCTGACGACTTCAGGTGTTTCTGGAGCAAGGCTGTCCCTCTTTAACACTACACGAGACGACCTAGAACATGTTTAAAGGGACGGCGTCAGAAATCTCTTGGGCCATACAAAACCCTAAGACACAACGACCTGACGGCATCAGAGGCTAAAACCTGACGCCGTCAGAATTGTATATCTATATATATTTTTGATTTTTCTTTTATTATGTGTAACTTTTTAGGGTGTAACTCTTGGGATAAAAACCCTAGACGAATTTTCCAGTAAACTAAGGGTTTCCATACCCTTCTTTCATCCATGTTCAATTGAACATAAGTTAATCTTTTTAATAATTCAATATGTCTATGTGTTGTTTGATTATCTTTTATGCTTGTCTTTCTTTTAACATGCTAGCGTAGGTTTTTTAGTGTTTGCTTAGATCTAATGAAATCTAGCTATTAATTATTGATTGTTGGTTTGTTTGATTGGATTGGGTGATTGATTTCGCGTTAGGCTTAAGAAAACTGGCTAATCTCCTCCTATACGGTAACAAGCTTGAATGTCTTAAAAAATTTAATCGGATGTGTACTACGGTTTTATTGGTTGTTTTTAATGCATAAGTGGCTATTAAGGAGGCCATGATAGGATACTAAACATGTCGTTGGTGTGTGCTTATTCACACACCTTTTCTTTATCAAATTAAGACCAAAACAAACAAAAACTAACCATAAATTCCAAAGATATTATGTTTTTGTGTTTGTGATATTTCATAAACAGGCATAAATTAGGCTAAAAAGCACAAAAACGAGCACGAGATTGGAAAACATGTGAAACGCCAGAGCCAGGGAAGCAAATTACCATTTTGGGAGCTCAGATTGTCGAAATACACCTTGGGGAATCAAAGAATGCCAAAAATAGTCCTTGGAGCAAAGTTTGCAGAAATGGCAAAATCAATCCCTCAACTTACAGAAATTGGCAGAAATGGTCCCTCAAGTTTCAAAATTGACAGAATTGGTCCCTGAGCATTTATTTTTGAAGAAAAGTCAACCAAGGTCCTTGGGAAATAAAAAGTTGTTAATATTGGTCCTTGGGTGATATTTTTCAAAAATTGGCAAAACTAGCCCCTCAAGTTTCAAAATTGACAGAATTAACCCCTGGTATTTATTTTTGAAGAAAACTCATTCAAGGCCCTTTGATAATTGAAACTTGGCAAGAATAACCCTCGGAATAATTTTTGGAACTTGGCAATACCAGCCCTTCAAAAATACAGAAATTACAAAATTGGTCCTTCTAATACTAGCAAACCACACGGACCCTTTTTATTATTATAAACCCAACAAACAAACCAAACCCAACCCCTTATAACTCCTAATCAAGTCCACCCTTTCCCAGGCCCACTCCACAAGCCCAATCCAAAACCCCGTACTACAATACCAGGGTCAAACCCCTAGTCAAACCTCCACCATCTCCCTCAGTTGACCCTGCAACACCTGCAAAACCATCACCTCCCACCTCCACCAACTTGCCACCAACCCATTACCTCCAAACACCCCTGTCCAAGTTCATTAAATGCTCCTTCTTCATCCCACGCTACCACAGACCAAATTGCAAATCCATTTTGGTGCCAAAAACACAAATCAAAGGTTTGGATCAATTTGACCAATCCAATGGTCTAGATGAAGTGGGAAAGACACAAAGACACTCAAGAAAGCCAGTGGAATCCTAGTTTAGGCCTATAAATAGCAGTCCAATGTTTTCATTTGAGGGGGTGTAATTTAGTGATCGTTTAGTTGTAATTTCATCTCTTTGTTGTAATTTTAGTTTCTAAAGTGAATTCTCGACTTACTTGTAGCATCCTCAAAGTTTAATCAATCCAATTTCAAGTTTCCCTTGCTCAAAACAGTTTTCACTTAAATTTGCTCAATTTCCATTATGGCTTAA
Source organism: Artemisia argyi (assembly GCA_030686995.1). NCBI lineage: Eukaryota > Viridiplantae > Streptophyta > Magnoliopsida > Asterales > Asteraceae > Artemisia > Artemisia argyi. Next base: position 69,766,717 of record CM060709.1, on the reverse strand, counting down.
TTCTTGTTGAAAGTTATTGTTTACTGTTCCATTGAGTTTACTTTAGCTTCTTCAATAGTTTTTATAAGCTCAGAAGGCATATAAACTTGTTTCACTTCAAAATCTCAAAAATACAAAAAAAAAAAAAAAAAAAAAAAAAAAAGTTGAAAAATAAAAAATGTGGTAGAATAAGCTTCAAAAGCTTGTATAAGCTGTTTTATTTCTTGTTTAAGCTCACACTAGCATAATATAGCTTTAATATATAATAGAACTTAATCAGTGAAGGAAATCCAAAAATCCAATACCTATGCATGAGACAGGAAGCTTTGGAAGTGGTCTTAAGGGATTAGCCAGAAAGACGGTTACCTAGCATATTCTATAAGCTAGGAGCTTCTAGCTGCCCATTTGAGAGCCTCTGTTAAGCTAAGGTCTAAGGTGTGTTCATTATTTCTCAATTTTAGTAATTTTTAAATTATTACTGTAGCACTGCTTAAATACTGCTTATCTCTGTGGTTTTATGCTCATTTAGTGTATCTTAGTTAAGTTATTGCTTAATTATACTTGTTTGTTCACTGGTTTTCTTTGTTGCTCACTTTTGCTCATAACTGCCAAATTGTGCATAATAGGATTCCTAAGCATTTGTTGTTAAGATTGATGTTTCTATGGTTCAAAGGGCTTACAATATTATTATATGTATTTATGAATCAGCATTGAGGCCTAAATCAGTAATAAGCTTTGAAAATCATAAAATCAGACTTTTAAAGGAGTGTTTGGTTCATTGGTGTTTTATGTGTTCAAGTTTAATTCAGTGGTCATAAGTTATATAGATAACTTTCATTGGGTCATATTAGCATAAAATAAACATAAAAACAGTAGGTCTTTAATAAAAAAGTCAAACCCAAGTCCTTATCTCAATTAGCATACACTGTTAGTGTTTTTAGATTGCATAATCATACATATAGGTGCATAAGTAGTTGCATTAGCTTGATTTAGTCTCATTTTAGCTTATACTATCATATTCAGTCATTAAATTGGGATTCAAGTTCATATAAGTCAATTTTTCAAGAAATCTCAAAAAGTCAAACTTGCATATAGTTTTATAAATCCAAGTCTGCTCAGATTTTTCCTCTCTTCAATTTTTAGTCTTAGCCTTTGAGCTTGTGGGATTTGAACATTTGGTAGCTGAGCTTTTCATTCCTTATGTTTGTGTAATTTTTAGATTTTTCAAAAGTGCTTATTTGATGGCTTCTTTTAGCCTGTTTTGAGCATAGGTGCCCTGCACCAGGACACATAGGCTCACAAGCCAATTTTCCATTATCCCTAGCTTGTTCAATCCTAAAGCTTATTCTAAAATTTTGGTATTTTTAGAAACCTCATAGTACTGCCTTCCTGTGCATGTGCTTAATTGCTCATTTAGTTCTTATTTGTTAGCTTATTTTACGTCCTCAATAAACCACACCTGACCCAATCACACTGATCCATCAGTGTGGAAAGGGCAAGTTCAAAAGCTCTTGTAGAGTTTATCAGTGAGCTTTACTCTGAGCTTGTTGGCTTTTTGGGAAGCCCAATAGGCTGACTTGCTAGATCAAGGCTTATTTTGGGCCTCAGAGCTTGTATGCACAGCTTATTTTAGGCCTGCAAGTCTCCCATTTGGACTGTTTGGAGTATCAATGTTGGATTTTGCTTATTTATGCTCATTGTGTGTTTTTAGTGTGCTTATTAGCCTATCTCAGCTTATTTTAAGATTGTTTCAGTAGGTGTGATCTAGTTTTACTTAAGTGCTAGCTTATTAGCTTATTTCATAGCTTTTCAAAAGTTAAAACTCCATTTCAAGCCATTTTGGCTAACTGTTGGTGTAATAAGCTCTCACAGAGCTTACTTGTGATTTTTACAAAAGCTATTTTCATAAAAGTTATCTATTTTCAAGTTTTAATAAGTTTTGCAAAAGAATTAAAAAATAATAATGATAATAATAAGTGGGGTTGTGGGATTCGAACCTGTGACCTCTTGTATACCAAAGCAAAACCAAACCAAGGCCAAGCACCATCTGCCCTAGGGGGTGTTTAGTGTTTTAGTTTTCCTTTTTTATTTTTAAAGTGATAGCTTCTATTTAAACTTATTTATCTTTTCAACTTATTTTACTGTTTATTATTAAGCTTTTTGGTGTTTTCATATTTTTCCTAGGCTTCCACTATCATATAATTTGTAGAAAAGATTTAATAATTTTCACTGTTCATTTAGTATTTTTAATAATTAAATTTAGTTTAATTAGTTATTAGTTAATAATAACTAAATAAAAATTTAACTGCTTATTATTAAGCATTTTGGTATTTTTATAATTTTCCTAGTATTCTGCTATTATAAAGTATTTAAAAAAAAATCATAATTTTCAAAATTAGTTTAGTATTTTCAACAATTAAATTAATTTAATTAGTTTTTAATTAATAATAAATAAAAGAAAATCTAATAGCTTATTTATAAGCTTTTGGGAACTTTTTATAATTTTCTAGGATTCCTGTGATGGTTAAGAAGTTTTAGAAAAAAAATTCATAATTTTTCAACTTCATTTAGTATTTTTTATAATTTAAATTAGTTTAATTAGTAATTAAATAATAATTAATTAATTATAAATAATTAAAAAGTCAAAAAAATAATTTTCTTTTTTATAAAATTTTCTTTATCGTTAGGTTTATAGAAAAGTAATTTTCATACCCGTAGGATTAATATTGCTCAAATTTTACTTTTTATTGTACGCATTTACGTTATTTTTAATTTAAACGTACGTTGTTAAATTGAAATACGTTTTAGGATAATTTGGTTTCCAATAATTGTTAATATTGCTTATTTGGTTTATTTTAATTATTATTTGCTTAGTTCAATTCCCTAAATCATATTCCTGATAACTCTGTTCAAATCAGCCAATCACAAAACGTTTCCAAAATACAACTTCACATCTCGCTGGGCATAACGACCCGGGAACTCACTGTGCTTACATCGGATCACTTGTATACACCCAGGTTTGACTTGTTAACCACCCTTGGTTAAATAAGTGGTAGTCTAGGCAGTAATCAGTCATCATAGGAAGAGATAGGAGCTTATAGAGTTGGGGAAGGACGTACACGCCCCCACGACTGGTATTAAGGAAAACAACCCTTCATCCAAACAATTAAAACAAACCAATTAATTAGTAAGAGATAGCTAGGGAGTAGTGAAATCTATGTAAACACATTTTCTCGTCATAAGAAGTTCACCACATTTTATTTTCTTGTTATTTAATTTTATTTGCATTTGTAGTAATTTTGGGTTAGTTGACTAGCAACTAATTCCGCCCACTCTTCCAATACTCGAGATTTTTAATTGCTTTCATAAAAGTATAAAAAATACAAAAAGAATCATCCTTCACCTTTAAACCTAGTGACTTAGTTTTCAATCCTAACGACACTATTCCCCTGGAGAACGATCAATCCCCCGGTACTTGCAACTCACTATAATACATCGGTCAGGTACACTGCCTGGTGGGGATTGCAAGCTTCTCAAGATCCCTTGAGAAGTAAAACCTTTTGCATGGTTGCAAAGCCACGCATCACCAATGAATATCTCTTCCCACATCAAATAAAAGTGAACTTGGCTGTCAAAAAACAAACTTTCTCTACTTCATTATGTTTTGAAAATCCCGTGAATAAGAAGTCAAAGTCTCAAATAAATAGTTCGGAAAAACGTAAACACATTTTTCATTAAACTTATCACATGTAATCTATTTTAAGATTGTAATGATAATAAACCATAATCAGAAATAACATAAACAATAATCAAAGGAATTCAGAGTAGATTTCACATATTCATGAACGGGGACCGAGGCACGTGTTTAACACGCTTCCCTTAAAACAGATTCGCCGTCTATAAGGCGTCTATTTCCCAGGGTACAACGGCCGGAGCAGCGTACTGCCAAATGTAACGAATGCCTAAAATATTCATCGGAGTACTCACGTATATTCTTTAAGAAAGCTAGGAGTAAGTGTGTCTTTTGTGGTGGAAAGAAGCTGAAACATATATTTTCTGTTTGGTGTGGTATTTTTCAACTTGATTTATGGTAATGTTCTTATAGCCCCAAAGGAGTTACAAGTATTAAAACCAAGTTTAATACATAATTAAACTTGTTTAAGTCCAGCCATTATCACTAAATTAAGTGATCTCTTACCAAACCACAAACAAATGTTATTAAAACTAAGTTTAATACACAATTAAACTAGTTTAAGTCCAACCATTATTACTAAATTAAGTGATCATTATGTGGCTCTTACCAAACCATAAACAAATGTTACAACTCATTTGTTCTTCACTTTCCATTCTAAACACATCAATATGAGACTCGATATCTCATTCACACAACATTACACCAAAGTTTCTAATAGATACATCTTGAAAGCTTCAAGCTAAAACTAAAGTAGCTTACTCTATATATTGAGATCATCCGTTACTTGGTTCATCTTCATGATGTTTTCCATAAGGATTCAAAGTTGTTGGAAAAGAATATGAAGTATATAAGCTTCATAAATCGTTGTACGTGCTGAAGCAATCTCCAAGACAATGGTACAAATAATTTGATAAGTTTATGATGAAGTCAAAATACACACAAAGCAAATACAACTATTGTGTCTATTTGAAAACGCTACAAGATGGTTCCTTCGTATATATTCTTCTATATGTAAATGATATGTTGATAGATTCTCAAATAGACACATTAGTTTGTTGTTGCAATCACACCGAAACACACACAGGTAGTTGTTGTAGTATTTGCTCTCTTCGTTTCCTTTGTAGTATATGTGTATATAGTTCCAGAAATATATAAGTTCATGGTGTTTATCAACGGAATGAGAATTGGGAAGAGTAAAAAATGATTTCTTATTAATCAAATGAGGCATATAGCCGTTTTTATATACAAGGTGGGAAGAGTTCAAACGTTTAAACTCTAATTGACTAACTAACTTATTTACATTTTGTATCCTTCTATTTTTATATGTATACATTCTAGTGTAAAAACTAAACATTATACTTTGGTAAAACTACATAATAGGATCTTCTACTTTTTAATCTTCATCCCCCCTTAAGGTGGCAGATCTGTGAGTCCCAACTTGGAAGCTAAAGTAGAATGTTGAACCTTGTTTAAAGCCTTTGTCATAAGATCTGCTAACTGAAGTTTAGAAGGAATAAATGATGTTTGCAAGAAACCAACTTGGATCTTTTCTCTTGTAAAATGACGGTCTATATCTACATGTTTAGACCTATCATGGAAACAAGGATTGGCTGCTAGCATTTGAGCAGATTTATTGTAACCATAGAAAAGTAGTGGCTGCCATACTCCTATATTCAGCCTCAGTAGAGGATCTTGACACAGTTGGTTGTTTCTTTTTTTCCAAGAGACCAAAGAATGTCCAATAAAAATACAGTAACCTGTTAAAGATCTTCTTGTCATTAAGCAATTTGCCCAATCAACACCAGTGAATCCAGTGACCTTTAAATGTGATTGAACATGATAGAATAAGCCTTTAGAGAATGTACCTTAAAGGTGTCTAAGAAGATAAGTGGCAGCCTGCATATGTGTATCTTTAGGATCAGAGACAAATTGACTTAATTGTTGTACAGCAAAGGAGATATCTGGCCCTGTCATTGCCAAATATAACAATCTCCCTACTAGTCTTTTGTATATAGCATCAGATAAAGAGACTCCTTTTATCATGAGAAAGATGTAAGTTTGTGGGTAGAGGTGAACTAACAGGTTTACAACTAGTAAGACCTAAATCATGTAAAAGATCAAGTATATACTTCCTCTGATTCAAATGAGTACCTGCACGAGTTCAGCAAATTTCCACACACAAAAAATACTTAGCCTCACCCAAGTTTTTAATAGTAAACTTCTGATCTAAAGCTTTTTTAATATCTTCAATGTCATGAATAGAATCACTAGTGACTAACATGTCATCAACATAAACTAAGATAGCTAGAAAATGACCAGGGGTATTCTTGACAAATAAAGAATAATCATTTTTGGATTGTAAAAATCCCAAAATACAAAGAAACTTGGTCAATTCCTGGTTCCATTGCCTGGAAGCTTGCTTGAGGCCATAAAGAGACTTTACTAACTTGTAAACTTGATTTGGCTTAGCTTTTGTGTACCCTTCTGGTTGAATCATATAGATTTCCTCATCAATGTATCCATGAAGGAATGCATTATTTACATCCAATTGATGTAAAGGCCATCCTTTGGCCATTGCTAAAGCAATAATAACTCTGACTGTGGCAAGCTTAGAAACAGGGGAAAAAGTATGTTTGTAATCTTGGCCTTCCTTCTGATTAAAACCCCTCACAACCAACCTAGCTTTGAGTTTGACATTAAACACCCATTTGGATGTGATAGGTTTATGTCTAGCAGGTAAAGAAGTGAACTCCCATGTTCCATTTTTCCCCAAAGCAATAAGCTCATTACCCATAGCTTCTACCCAACCTTTATGTTTCCAGGCTTCAGAATAAGAAACAGGCTCAATTAAATCAAAAACATTAGCTAAGAAAGCAATATAAGTTTGTGGAATGTCTTTAAAATCCTTTTGAGGGAATAAAGGATAGATAGGCTAATTGATAACTACATTTGCAGACCTTTTTGGACCTATAAAATCCTGAAGCCATTTAGGTGCACCTGTAGTCCTGGTTGATCTTATCAAAGGAACATTGTTGGTAGGAGGAGGAGGAAATTCATGTGATGGAGAAGGTGGTTGCAGAGGTATGTCATGTTCAACAGGGTTTTCAGGTAATTCAGTAGGTACTTCATTATTGCAGAGGGTTTTCAGGTAATTCAGTAGGTGCACCTGTAGTCCTGGTTGATCTTCTCAAAGGAACATCGTTGGTAGGAGGAGGAGGAAATTCATGTGATGGAGAAGGTGGTTGCAGAGGTATGTCATGTTCAACAGGGTTTTCAGGTAATTCAGTAGGTACTTCATTATTGTTAGGAAAAGATGTAGATGTAGGTACTTCATTAGATGTAGGTTTTACAACATCTTCATTAGGTGTGAAATCAGGATTATGAAGGAAAACATTAGGTGTATCAGTATAAGAAGGAACTGATTCTTTAAAAGGAAACACATTCTCCATGAAAATAACATCTCTGCTATGAAACACTTCATGAGTGTGTAAGTTGTACAATTTATAGCCTTTTTGCCCTGGTGGATATCCAATGAGCACACATTTAATACCTTTTGGGTCAAATTTATCCTTGTGAGGACCTAAAGAAGCACCATAACATAGACAACCAATGGTTTTTAAGGTTTCATAAGAAGGATGTTCACTATGTAGTACTTCAAAAGGAGTTTTCCAAGACAGTTGCTTCATTGGCATCTTATTGATTAGATAAGTTGCAGCTAATATACAGTCTCCCCAAAATTTCTTTGGTAAACCAGCAAGTAACCTTAAAGCCCTAGTTGTTTCTATCAAATGTCTATGTTTTCTTTCCACAACACCATTTTGTTGTGGAGTAGATGGCATAGATTTTTGATGAAGAATTCCTCTTGACATTAATAATTCTAAGACTTTCTGGTTTACTACCTTTGTCCCATTATCTGATCTTAGGAACTTGGTTTTGGCATTAAAATGTGTCTCTGCATACTTAATAAACCCTGACATAATGCTTAAAACTTGATCTTCACTGTGCAGTAAGTAAGTCCAAGTTGCCCTGCTCTTACCATCAACTATAGTATAAAAATAATGAGCTCCATTAATAGCATGTACCTTGTATGGTCCCTACAGATCAACATGAATAAGTTCAAAAGGATTATGAGTAGTAATTGAACTTTTTGGAAAAGGAAGTCTGTGAAACTTGGCAAGCATACAACTATTACAAGTAAATTCTGAAGTTCAAGACCTTTACATTCATCAAGATGCACCATTTTAGACAAAGATAAATTCCCTAGTCTAGCATGCAGAGTTTGCAAATCTGATACACTTTTATTCAAAACAGAATTACTAATAGCATGGGTATTCTGTAAATCAAAAACATTGATGGAATTAATAAGTGGCTTTTGAGAAGTTGAAGAAGGATCCAAGGATGTGTAGGTATACAAGCATCTAGAACGTTTTCCAATAGCCACAACCTTCTTATTTGAAAGGTCATGGAATACACAATAAGAAGGGAAGGATTGAGCAAAGTAATTCTGTGTGTTGAACAATTTTCCCATAGATAACAGGTTGAACTTGAATTCAGTAACATATAGGACATCTAGCATAGTCAAAGTAGGTGTCAATTGAACTTGACCTGTTATGGTAACAATCTTTGCGGTACCATCATGTAAATGAACTGTTATGGGATTTCTGAGAATGTATGTGGTTTTGAACAAAGTAATATGAGGGCACATATTATCAGATGCACTAGTATCTATAGTCCATTCATTGATCCTAGTTGCATTACTTTGTGATGACAGAGCAAAAGTTTTCACATTAAGTGACATACCTGCATGATTATTAGAACTAGAAGCCCCCCCCCCCCCCCCCCCCCAATTAGTGTGCATAGCAGTCTTTCCACTGAACATTTTCATCATTTAGTAACATACAGCAGCAACCAATTTTTTATCTAAGCCAGGCACACTTTGTTCACCTTGCAATTCATTCTCCTAACTCATGTCAAAAGGTGTTTCTGGTCCAAAATTCACATTAGCTACAATTTTACCACACCATTTGTTCTTCTTTCCTTTGTACCAGTCTGGATAGCCTATCTTATCAAAACATTGATCCACATTGTGTCCATCCTGATCACAATTAGTGCAATGTCTAACACCTTTTACATCAGTTCTTGACTCAACTTTACCACTTCTACCATCCCTATTTACATTCCTGTTTTGATTCATGTTAGCAAAGAAAGCCATGGGATCAGCCACATGGTTTGTTACTTGTTTTCGCTTCTCAATTTGCTGCACAATATAGTATGCTTTGTTCACATTAGGAAGAGGATCCATAGCAAGTATTTGATTCCTCACAGACTCATAATCATTATTCAACTTCATCAAAAACTGAACAAGTTTTGATCTCCCTTCAATCTCCAAGAACTTTTCAACCAAATTACAAGAACACTCTTAAATTTTCCACAAGACACACTGGAACACCATTCAAATTGTGTAATTCATCCCAACACCTTTTAAGCTTGTTAAAATGGGCAGCAATGGACAAATTTCCTTGACTGATATTATTCAATTCTCTTTGGAGTTGATATATGAGTGGACCATTACTCTGTCCATACCTCTCAACTATTTCTTTCCACAACTCAAAAGCTGACTGTGCATACAAGAAAGCCTCAGACAATTCACCCGTCATAGAATTTAATATCCAACAAGTGACCATATAATCACACCTAATCAATATCTGTAAATTTTCAGCATCATTAACTGGCCTAGAACAAGTACCATTGATAAACTCTAACTTGAGTTTAGCACCTAAATCCATCTTAATAGTATGATTCCATCCCAGAAAATTAGATCCATTAAATGGTATATTAGTAAGCACCATACCAGGGTGATCAGAGTTTCCAATATACAATGGATCATTGAGGGAATTAACACCATTACCACCATTATTCACATTCGAATTTGATTCAGAAGTCGACATAGTCAAATCTTATAACAATTACAACAAAATCCCCAAATTATGAACAATCAAAACCCTAATTAACCAATTCAATTTGTTCTAACACCAAATCCATCAAATAATCCCAATTAGAACACAATCGAGATAAAGAAACGGTAGAATCAATCAATTGATGTAACAGAACAAGAATAGGTGAAGAATTAGGATAATCTGACCTAGAAACGAGCATAGCGTTCTCTGATACCATATCAACGGAATGAGAATTGGGAAAAGTAAAAAATGATTTCTTATTAATCAAATGAGGCATATAGCTATTTTTATATACAAGGTGGGAAGAGTTCAAACCTTTAAAATCTAACTGACTAACTAACTTATTTACATTTTATATCCTTCTATTTATATCTTTATACATTCAAGTGTAAAAACTAAACATTATACTTTGGTAAAACTACATAATAGGACCTTCTACTTATTAATCTATAGTGTTTCATCTCTTGTTCACTTTTCTATTATCTAATTTTCATCAAGCTAGTATCAGGTATAGTTGTAATGTTAAATCATTTACATTCTTTACCTAGTCGGTGAGATATTATTGAAATTAATCCACAACGATTACATTATAATCGGCGTTCGTTATCTAAGATGAGTTTGATACAACAACTTTATTACAAATGATAAATGGGTATTTTACTTGATCAGCTATTATCGATGAAATGAAACCTATAACGTAAGTTAAATAAATGAAGAATTGAGATGGTAGATGATAGAGCAAAACCCATAAATTTCATCAGTTAATCAGCTGGGATGCTAGTATGTCATAAAACAAGGTTTTGTTCAACACATTGTGTTAAGGGATAAGGATAAGCCCAAGCCCGATTTGTGGGTTTATGGTATTAGGGTTTCACTATTATAAATAGTGGATGATTAATAAAGATTAACCTACGGGTTTCATTGTCTTTCATGGTATCGGAGCAGGTCTGATCCTCAAACCCTAAAAAAAATAAAATAAAATAAAAAATCCGTCACATTCTTTAATTCGAAGACTACAATTTCCATGTTTGGTTTATATATTATTGTGGTTCTTGGCGCACAATTAAGAAACATGGGAAGGATAGGATTTGCAAGAGGAGATTGGTGATGGTGAAGTTGTCACTCCGTATTGAGATGTTTGGGTATTAATTCCCGAGACGACTTATGTTGGTGTCAAATCTAGGGTTCTTATTCCCGAGACGACTTTTGTTGGTGTCGAATATAGGGTTCTTATTCCCAAGACGACTTTTGTTGGTGTTAAATCTAGGGTTCTTATTCCAAAGACGACTGTTTGGGATACTTTTTTATTTATCCTTCGGATACTTTGGTTATCCGTAAACAAAAATTAGAATAGGGGATACTTTGGGTTATCCCGTTTTAGTTTGGTTTATTGTTTTATTTTGTTTTCTTAATTTTCTTCTTCAGTCCGAGCTTTCGTGATTTCGGTGGTCGGACTGCACGGGAGTGTTAAGGAACAAGGATAAGCCCAAGCCCGGTTTGTGGGTTTAGGGTATTAGGGTTTCACTATTATAAATAGTGGATGATTAATAAAGATTAACCTACGGGTTTCATTGTCTTTCATACTGATCACAAGTATGCACTTTTTGTTGGGTCCAAAAATTGACCCAATTGGCCCTGACAAGATTTGAAAATAAAATAACCTAACTCACTGAATAAAATAATGAGTTACTCACTGATACAGATTTCAGTTAGTGTGTATAACTGTAAACATCAAACAAGTCACTAAGTGCATAGTCACTTAGTGTGTTACCTTCAGGATGTTCAGTGAGTCTAATAAGAAAGACTCGTCATTTAGTGAGGCGGTACTCAGTGAATGATCCCTAAGCCAAAAAAGAAGGTAATAGAGTCAATGAGTGATGACAATAACTCACTGACTTCCTGAAACTGTCTCTACAACATACTGATAAATATGGGCAGTAACTTCCAAAAGCAGAAGTCAAAGCAAAGTACAAGAACTTGCCATATAAGTGAGAATACTAGTTATGACAATTTCAAAAGGATGGTTGGTACTTTTCCGAAAAAGGAAGATGAAGAGGGACCACTTATAGTGGATGACAACTCACACCTAACCCTACATGCTTTGTTTATTTACTGCTATGTGTGTGTGTGTGTGTGTGTGTATATATATATATATATATATATATATATATATATATATATATATATATATATATATATATATATATAGTGAGGATCACGTGCGGATACATTTTTTTAGTGCGGACGTGCGGATGGATCTGGACCGCCCATTCCAGATCTGATCTTGACTTTTTGTAAAAAAAAGTCAAGATCTGATGCTAATATCACGGTACCAATTGATCATGAAAACGATTTTTTTGATTTTTTCCTTCTCAGCGATCCTTACTCTAGTTGTGTTCTTTTATTTTTTTTTATTTTTTCAGATTTTTCTGAGCACTTTTTTTTTCCGATTATGAGTGCTAATGTGATATTAACGATATTATGAGTGGTACCGTGATATTAAGATTTTTTACATGTAAAAATGAACCGTGATATTACGATATTAAGAAAAAGTTAAAGTGATATTAAAAAAAAAATTAACTTTGATATTAAGAAAGCATGATAGTTACGGCGATATTAACAATTTTTATTAAGAAAAAGTTTTTACGATATTAAAAAAGTTATTGTGATATTAAATTTTTTATTAAAAAAAAAGTTTTCAGAATCTGATTTTGACTTTTGTAAAAAAGTCAAAATCAGATTCTGATATCACAATGCCTTTAACGATGAAAACGATTTTTTTTAAAATTTTTTTTCAGTGATTCTTAATTATTTGTTGTCCTCTTTATTTTTTTTAATTTTTTTAGATTTTTTTTAATTTTTTTCAGAAAAAAAGCTAATACGATAGTAACGATCTTAAAATAAGACGGGATATTTACGATAATGCCACCGCGTTTTTTTTATCAGAATCTGATGATCGTGTGGTCCACATTCATCCGTACCATCCGCACTAAAAAGGAAAAAGCGCACCCGATCCCTTCTATATATATATATATATATATATATATATATATATATATATATATATATATATATATATATATATATATATATATATATATATATGTTTGTTGTAATAGAGATATGTGTGAATTCTAAACAAACAAAGATACTTAGTATTAGTTGATAGGATTCATCTCTCATTAAATCTCAAGCTTAGCTTGGATCAATGAGAGTTTATTGTCATCTCAATGAGGATAATATACCAAAATTATCCTCATTAAGAAGCTGAAGATGTTATCATGTATTCTAGTTGGTATTAAGTAATCTTGTAACTTTTGTTCATTATTATTAATGAAGTTCTTATTCATTTTTATCAAGATTTGCTCAAATTTCATGGACCAACACTTTTCACTAATCTTAGTGAGTATGTATTTTTTTATCTTTTAAAAACTGTCGGTATAGTTTAGTGGTGAGAGAGTGAAATTATTTGGTGGAGACTCAAATTCAAATCTTACGATCATGAATTCTGAGGTTGGCTATATTTACCGGGTCGTTGACCTTTTACCCAAAAAAAAAATTCCGAGGTTGGCTTTTAGGTGGTTAAGTTAGTTGGTTTCCGAGGAGATAATCATACAAGAAAATGTTCAAATTCTTCAAAGCAGGCGATAGTTTTTTCTGAGTGTGCGGCTGAATAAGTGTCTTCAACGCATAGTCCTTCCGGCAGGGGAATGTAGGCGAGTTAGCATTACCTTTTTTTTGCAAAATAAATACATTTTTGTGGAATGTAACCTAAAAAAGCGAAATGGGCGGTTGGTGGGTGCCCGGTGGGCAACACTTCGTGGGACAAACAAACATAAGCATGAACCCAGCTCCCTCTAACTCTAGATAGCAGCGACAAGAATATTATTCATGCCTAATAAAACAAATTATTTTGATGTTTCCATATCAAGTAATAGTATGCACATCTTGTTAAAAAAAAATTTGTCTCGATATCATACTAGTCATCGTTTAAACATGACATTGTTAATGATTTTTATTGGTGATGTAGAGATTACTCTAATTTTTTAATATATCTTACTTATATATTTCGCATATATCATTACAAACACTTTATATATACAAATATGAATCCTAATAATCATAAATCGATGTGATAAAGAAATTGAAGAATAAAGCAATTAATATTTTTGCTTAATGATTTTCTAATTGTTTATCATTCGTTTGAATAAGTTTAAGAACAATTTTTTTTTTCTTATATTATATATTTGTTCAATAATTATTACTTTGTAGTAAAACCAAGTTCCGCTACAATAAAACACATTTTCTTGATATAGAAAAAGCAGTTACAGTAGCATAAATAGACTGGGAAACGAGTTAAAGGGTGTAACTAATTATACACTAAATAAAATTCAGCATGGGAGTGAATGAGTGGTATACGATCACGTGTTATGTACATATAATGTGGACTTTTGCGTATTAAAAATAAGTTTGTGATGATAACATAATGGATTTTGAAAGTACGTATACGATATTAGTATTTTATTTTTTAATTTCACGTATAATATTTGTACATTTTTAAAAGTATCTTGCTATTATATAAATTAACCATCAAAATCTATACTACATATAAAGTAAAAATGGTCAATTTTAAAATGTTGAAAAATGGTTAAACTTTAGCACATTTGGAATGTATTGAAATTAAGCCATGCATTTGAAAAGTATTGAAGTGCTTAAATGTTTGCTATTAATACACATCGAAAACCGGGTTGACCCGGAACGCTTCAAACACGGAGGGTTGGCCCAGTTTAATTTGACCCGGTTTAAATTGATCAGTTTTTCGACCGGAACGGTCTAACCGGTTGAACTACCCGGGTCGAACCGGGTTTCAAAACATTATGTTTAATCCCTAAATTCTCAAACTTTTATTATTTTTCGTTTATAACCATAAACCTTTTTTATCACTAAAACTATCTGCCGTTATAAATTCCGTTGTTATGCACGAGTACTCGTCTAGTATATATTAAAGTACTTTTAGTTTTTTCAACTTTGAGTTGATATATATTGTCTTTGAGTTTATGAATCTAAAGCAGTTTTGCTGAATTTGCGACTTCCTGTTTTAAGCAAAAGAACATAAACTAAACATGCAAACCTCTAACAAGAAGAGTGAAACATGTAAAAGATCTACATGTTCACACAATAAATAAGTGAATGTACTGTGTCCCTTTCACTTTTTCGCTATTTAAGGATTTTTTTTTTTTTTTTTTTTTTTTTTTTTTTTTTTTTTTTGTACATAATAATTCTTTAAAAATTTTGAAAGAATCATCATGTGTAAAATCAAAGCATTCAACCTGGACAAATGTAGGGTCCCATAAAGAGAAGGACACATGACTATTCCTCTTTAACTTTACATTCTTTGTATCCACAAAGGTCAGGTTGCACGGAGACATTAACACATGATTATGCTCCCATTGTATTCCATGATGATGACGGTGACCAACGGATCATGGTGATCACTGATCAATTTTTCCTTCTATGATATTTTGGCACAAAAAAAGGACGGTGTTCGACATCTTTTCAACGTGACAATTAAGGTTTAATAAGAGGATATAGCATTTTCATACTTATTATATACTAGTCGTGGATATGCGTATTGCGATGACGGGTATCTTGTAACGAAATTTATTGACGACAGCGTTATACGAGAAATAGTTACGCCATCAAAATATAACAACTGAATAAATATCATCTTACAAACATATATTCAAATAAAAATAATATGGTGAAATGAAATATAGCATAAAGAAAACATAAATATGCCAATTATAAATATACAAAATTTTACTTTTTACCCTTCAAAACATTTCAATTGTAGCGTAAATTAAATCTTTTATAAGTAGTGTAAAAACTTGTATGTATTGTAAAATTGAAGTTGTCTTCTAGTTAAATTTTTCATGAATGTAGTTTTATGAATTTTGCAATTGAAAATTAAGAATTTCACCCTTCACTCTTTTTGTATGTAGCTTAAGATAGAAAAAATGAAAAAATTAATGGGGTCAAATCAATAAATACAGTAGTTATTTATTTGGGGTACGAGACATCATGGCCCGTGCGATGCACGGGCTTTGTTCATCATAATTAAATCATAATTTTATTTTGGGTAAAAAGTGTTCGGGTTATGTTGACGCGTTGATTTTTTCTGTATATACTCTTAATCTTCACTCATCATGTGTACCATCAAATTGTTGATGTTGCTCTTCCGTTTACACTAATTCGCATTTCCGTTGCCATGAATTGTGTAGTGCGAGATTTTAAGTAATTTATTTTATTGCTATAAAGTTAAGCGTGTCATTTACAATATGAATCTTCATGCGAACGACACCTGGTCACGAACATTCATGAAAGTAAAGCGAATATATAATCCCGTGCTAACGTTGAACCCATGCATCCTGGATAGTTAACAAATTTTCTTCAGTTATATAGTATTTTAACCATGAGTATAAATAAAGCTACTCCGGTATTCTAAAAATAATAGAGCGTAATGCGTAGTATCAAATATATCACTAATAATAGCGAGTCATATAGTTTTGCTAACCAAAAAACATATATTGGAAATATTTTGACAATAAGTCAAACGTTTCATTTTTTTTTTCCTTTTTTTTGTTAAAGATCCGTGATGGGTGTTGTAAGATCTTTAAAGATCGGTTACTTTTGAAATAATCAACACACTGAGATCTTTTTTTAGTATTTCGTGTCTTGTTGTGGCTTGTTGAAGATCTGAATAGGTTACATTTGTCGTTCGTTTATGAATCGGTTTGATGTAAATGCAAGGATTTTAAACGGATGTTTACTTCTCCTTTACTTCAAGTGCTAATCTTCATATTTGGCCGATAAGGGTGCTTTAATGGAGTTGTGTGATTTGTGGCCGAGTTGTGTGACTTTTGGGTTTGTACATTTTAGTTGTTTAATTGGTAATAAGAAAATTGTTTGAGATTTCAAGGTGGGTATGTCACCGGCGGAAACACTAAAACAACAATGTAACCACCCAAGCTCGAAACACCACCTGTTGAATTAATATTCGGTAGTGTTGATGGCGAAAGCAGTTGATATTGGCAGCGGTTCCAGTCGGTGTGGCTGCAAAAGAATCTGCTTTACTGGAGGTGGTGGGTGTGACCTGTTTTGTGGGTGAGTTGTGGTTTCGGGGTTTGCTTATAAGGGAGTATAAATACTTAAAAAAAGAAGCTGAAAGAGTTAAACAATAAATATGATTTGTATGGTATGACTATAGAAATTTTTAAAATTTAATGGAGTAATGAGAATTCAACATGAAAATATGCTTTGTATGGTATGACTATAGAAATTCTTAAAATTCAATGGAATAATGAGGCTTCAACATGAACAGAGAGGTGCATACGTTTTATATTCTTGCTTTTATTTATTTATTGTGGTTTGTAAGAGCTCTTTAAAAAGCTTTAAATTGTATATTAAGAGGCTCGTTGTGTTTTAGTTGATATGTATTATACGGATTACCATTTTATGCCATTAATGCTTACATTAACATGGAACTCATTCTTTATTACATGGCTTTTCGTTTGTAAAAGCTATTTGATAAGCTATTTTAATGAAGTTTCTTAGCTTAATTTGTATAATAGAGTTTCTTAGCTTATACCATTAATGCTAACATTATAATAGAGTTTCTTAGCTTATACCATTAATGCTAACATTCAATAGGGGGAACTCAATTTATATATATATATATATATATATAGATGATATACTAACCCTCTCTAAATGGATATACTAACCCTCCCTACTTAGGTAAGGAGTACATTTTGTACCTTTTTTTTTTTTTTTTTTTTTTTTTGAAATATTTTGTACAATATATTTTAGGGTGTATGATGTATTATATATAATGTATAATGTTTATTTATTATGTTTATATAATTAACTTGTAATGTATTTTATTTAAGTAACAACAACAAAAGCGTCACGTTAAAAATTACCACATTAAATAATTACAACAACAACTGTTATTATTTAATTAAACAACATCGTTAACACATTATTTAAAGCTACAACATCTACGACATATGAAGATTATTCATCTCATTTAAAAGATCATGGAGTTGGGCACTTGACTGACAAGCGTGATCCTCAGGATTCCTTGCCATTTCTAACTCCATCTCCAATGCCTTTATTCTTGCCTTCAACAACTTGTTCTCATTATCTTTAGCAACGCAGTTTGAGCAATGCGTTGAAGATGAGGCTGTTGAAGAAGAGGCTTGATTAAAGTGCTCTTCTTCAAATTCATCTTTCCACTTGAAGTATCGACACCCATAGTTTTTTGAACCTGGCTATTACATGTTAAGAAAATAATAAGAAATGTATGTTTAAGAATAGGGTGGGTGATATATACTGACCCTCCCTATTCTGATATACTAACCCTCTTGTGAAACTTGTTTCACTTGTGTAACATGTGCTTGATACTGTTGAGCTTGTGATGATTTAACAAGCTTTTGTTGGCTTTTGTTAAATGTGAACTTGTGAGAATCTGGTTGTGGAATCTGAGCTTGTGAGAATATTATGGTACTTGTGTTGGCTTTTGTTCGGAATTTGTTGAATCTGAGCTTTGGTTGCTTGTGTTTCTTGTGTTGCTGAGCTTGTGAGAATCTTATGGTACTTGTGTTGGCTTTTGTTGGGAATTTGTTGAATCTGAGCTTGTGAGAATCTGGTTGCTTGTGTTTCTTGTGTTGCTTTGGTCAAAACCTGGACCTTGTGTGCAAAAAGCGATGACGAATGGGTTTTTCAACCCCGAATGGATGGCAAACAATTACGTTTGCAACCTTCAAATCCGAGCCTTACTAAACCTATATTTTTTTTTTTAAATTATGTTTTCAAATCCGAGCCTTTTTCGGCGATGACGAAAACCTGCACTTGGACTTTTTTGCTATTTGTGTTTTTTTGCTTGTGTTACTTGTTTTGCTTGGACAAAAACCTGGACTTGGACTTTTTGCTTGTGTTACTTGTGTTGATTGTGTCAAAACCTGCACTTGGGACTTTTGTTGCTTGTGTTACTTGTGTTTCTTGGGAAAACCTGGACTTGTGTTTGCTTGTGTTGCTTTGGGAAAACCTGGATTTGGACACAACCTGGACTTGTCTATGTTGGACAAAACTATGACAACAAAAAGATAAAAGGACACAAAAGGACAAAAAAATACAATAGTACCCTACCCTATGGGAGGGTTTGGTACTTGCCTCCCATAGGGAGGGTTCGGTTAGTGTGTCCCATTTATTTTTGAACGACAGTAGTTACAAATTTGGATAATGGCACAAAAACATATCCCATCTTCTATACTGTAGAGTACTATCTAATACAGTACTTCCTCCTTTTCAAAATTTAAGCACATTTTTGCTTTTGTGAATTCAACTTTTAATTTAAATATTTTTGTTTGTGTTACATAATACTTGATGCAATATATATAAATGGATTGAGTTTTAATATATATTTTCATCAAGTATTACTACCTCCGTCTCATAATAAGTGTCTAGTTTGACTTTTTACGGTCTAACTTGTTCGACTGTGACCTTAAATACTTTTATGTGTGTTATATAATACTTGATACAAAATATATGAATGGATTAGATTTTTGATGCGTGGGAATCGCAACAGGCTTTACCTCTCGAGGGATCTTGAGAAGCTTACAACCCCCACCAGGCAGTGTACCTGATCGTTGTAGTATAGTATAGTGACAAGTACCGGGGGATTGATCGTTCAGCTTAGGAATAGTGTCGCTAGGATTAGAAAGCCTAATTACTAGTTCTAAAGGTGAGGGATGATTATTTTTGTGTTTTTATATTTTTATGAAAGCAATTAAAATCTCGGGTTTTGGAAGAGTGGGCGGAATTAGTTGCTATTCAACTAACCCAAAACTAAGATGCAATTAAAATAAAATACTAAAAAATGAAAATAAACTAATTATACTAAGGTTGTGAGCAGTAATTGGAGAAAATGTGTTTACTTAGATTTCACTACTCCCTAGATATCTTTTACACGTTAATTATTTGTTATAATTGCATGGATGACGGATGGTATTCTTTAATACCATTCATGGGGTGGCATACATAACTCCCCAATTCTATGAGCTCTTATCTCCTCCTACACCATGACCCAGCACAACTATAGGGATTGTAAACAGTGGCTCATGCATTAAATACAACCAATAAAGACCTAGTACGCCTCGGTTCATGTTTCTTAAAACGTTCAAGCATGTTACCATTTGAAGATCTGCCAGTTTTCTTAAGCCTAACATATAAAATCATTCATCCAAGACAAGAATAAACAAGTAATCAACACATAATCAATATCTAGGTTTCATTAGATCTAAGCAAACACGAGAGAGATCTAGCCTAGCATAATGGAATTGAGACAAGAACAAGATATAGACAACCAACACGTAGACATATTGATTGAATTAGAAGAACACTTATCTCAATTACAATGCAAGGTATCAAGGGTTTGGAACCCTTGAAAAACCTGTAAAAGTTGCACCAAATTCGTCTTTAGGGTTTCTCCAAAACTTCCCTCCTTAATGTAAAAAACTAGAAAACTATATATAGGAAAAATGGGGTGACGGCGTCAAGAGCAAGGGTGTGACGCCGTCATCTCGCCACCAAATACTTCCTCGGACGGCCTTGATCTACTTCTGACGGCCTGTGTGACGCCGTCATCAACCACGGTATTTTATTCTTGGGACTTTGACGCCGTCAAGAATTACTCTTGACGCCTTCATGCACTATTCCCAGCATAGAAATTTGAGACTTTGCCGTTTTCTTCACTTTTATGCTCCAAAAACGTCCGAAATGGCTTCTTTTCCAGAATTCACTCTCCAAGTACCTAAAATCACAAAAGGAACGATTTAGGGCAATATCTGATCAAATAAAGTCGGATTCGGGCTTAAATGACCCCCTAAAAACTGACCATTTTTCGCCTCATCATATACCCTTACACTTGAGATTTGCTTGTCATCAAGCAAATGCGCTTTTATTCTACTCAAAAGACAAGTTAGGGGTCATTTAACACTAATATAAAAGTAATTACAACAAATAATCGTTCCACTAAAGACCAATAGACAAGCACGGAGGTCATACACAAGCACCTCACAAATAGTATTTAGATACTCACATCTCTCGGGTGTAATAAAGTAATATAACATTATGGAAATGGAAGATATCACTCACTACCTGTCATAGCAAAATAGATTACCATAGGCTTGGGAAAGGATCAAACCTCCACCACATGGCGTAAGCACCTAGGATAAACTATCAAAGAGGTCTTTTAAAAGGTTGTAACGTTAGGTATAGGGATATGAATTACACGGTTTTGTTGGATAAAGGAAGTTTTACTGGTGGCGAGTTAACAATCTTAGTTAATTACATGAACAATATGGCGTTGCTAAGCCAAGACTAGACTCGACTTAAGCTAATAAATGAAAAATAACAAAAACATAAAATAAACATAGAATAAAAACGGGATGGTAGTCCGTATGTTTTTTCTCTTTTTCTTTTTTTTTTTTTCTTTTTTTTCTATTTATTATTTTTTTTCTTTTTCTTGATTTTTTCGATTTTTTTTTTTTTTTTTTTTTTTTTTTTTTGCATACACTCTTACCCTACCATCCAAAATAATACATCATAGGGGATGAGAGTTCCCCTTACACTTGAATTTTTACATACTTTACATTAAACTAATCTAATGACTCGAATTAAGAAAATCAAAACACTTGGAGCACTTTTAAGATTAACGTACATATGGGGGTAATAAATGATGTTCTTCCCCATTACTCCATAAAATAAATACTTACCCATGAGTCTCAATCGTCCCAAAACAATATGTACAAGGATATGACTCGACTTAGCAACCATGTAATCAATTAGAAAGTTAACTTAGGGTTTAACAAATAACAATAATGTACTAAAGATGAGCGCATACACGGAAGGCTAAGGCGATTTGTGTGTACATTTAAGTGGGGTGTAACAAATTCTTCCTTTAAGTAAGATGCTTAAAGTTAGAAACAAAAAGATAGGCTCGGAGGGGTGTACTAGGGGTTTCGTGTACTAAAAATGAGTACAACGCTAAGGGTGTGGGAAAAATTAGTTGACTTAAGTAGTCAAGTAATATGAATTAAATGGTCAAGTAATCATAATACGGGTTTAACACAAGGGTGATCCTAATGCCTCTTATCATGTAGTAAATCCTACTACACGAATGTAGTCTCACTAGCGGTCTCGGGATGCATCACTAACGCAAGTTCTAGAATCTAAATGCTACCGGTACACTCATAAGCACTAATAGTTAATGCTTTTCCTATCAAATCTAAAGGCGAACCTCACATATTTGGGTGGAAAATTTTTCTGAATATACGGTTATGTGCTAGTCATACAATCTCCTATCCATGAGACGCTTGCTATGGCTAAAATTTCACTCCTAAATGTTGTAAAAAATTTTAAATTTGGCGCTAAAATTGCACTAACAAGTATTTCTCATAGTTTTATTACATATCTATTATCAAACAAGACAAACTTAAGCGAAAGTGCATATGTAAGGTATCATCTTTTTACCCTCCCCTTACACTTAAGATGAACATTGTCCCCAATGTTCAAGTAAAGAACGTAAAGGTGAAAAAGTAAAGAGAATGAAATCAAATACTCCCCTGATTCGCTCGGTATGGATTATAGGTTGGCCAGGTTAGATCTTCCTCCAAGAAAATGAACAATCAAAGCTTCCCTTCCAGAATATAAATCATCTCCTTGTCGAACATAACCTGTAAATCCTGACAACAATAGACAAGACAACCTCGCGTAAAATCGGCGGCATCCTATATAAGTTACTAAATCCTAGAAAACAAAGTAAGATATAATGCTTGTGGAATGAAGTTTGCAGATTTCCTGGAGATTATAAAACTTAATAATTCACAAAAACCATAAGACTCCGTTAGAAAAACAAAACCGGTAAAATTTCCAGATTTTAACTCCTGACGCCGTCAAGAGTAAACCCCTGACGCCGTCAGAATGGACCCGCAGAAATTCTTATGTTAAGTTTCCGGAAAATTTATGGAAAAACTTGGTCCTACTTCCTGGAAAATCCTGCAAAACTTCATTATGACTCAATACAAGCATTTGACTCTAACAAATACGAATACACATGTTCATTTAATATTGAGGAGAATCATGATCGGGTTATTTCTTAAAAACATATTTGGGGTTTCCCCTTACACTTATCTTTTGCAAAAATACTTTTAAGTTGGAGTTAAGACTAGGCCAAACAACATAGTAAAGTATTTCCACATTTTAATTTAGAAACATGATCAACCAACAATAAAAATAAAATATGCATACGGAAGCAAATAACAAACAAACACTTAAAATCACACAAAACATGGGTTACCTCCCAAGAAGCGCTTTTCTTTATTTACGAGTCTTGTAGCTAGACTCAAGGCTATAGGTTACTACGTGATTCGGGTGAGTTCCTCATTGAGGACATCTTTGGGATCAAACTTAGGTTTCAACTTCCTATCGGTTTCCTTAGTGTGGTATGACCTTTCAAACTTTTCTCCATCCGGATCATACAAAGTCATTCTAATATGCCATGACCCGTCACCTTCTTTAGGTGGCTTGTCCCACCTCCATTTACACTTATCTCCCTCTCTTTTCCATTTATTCCTTTCTATGTTGATGCGTGGGAATCGCAACAGGCTTTACCTCTCGAGGGATCTCGAGAAGCTTACAACCCCCACCAGGCAGTGTACCTGATCGTTGTAGTATAGTATAGTGACAAGTACCGGGGGATTGATCGTTCAGCTTAGGAATAGTGTCGCTAGGATTAGAAAGCCTAATTACTAGTTCTAAAGGTGAGGGATGATTATTTTTGTGTTTTTATATTTTTATGAAAGCAATTAAAATCTCGGATTTTGGAAGAGTGGGCGGAATTAGTTGCTATTGAACTAACCCAAAACTAAGATGCAATTAAAATAAAATACTAAAAAATGAAAATAAACTAGTTATACTAAGGTTGTGAGCAGTAATTGGAGAAAATGTGTTTACTTAGATTTCACTACTCCCTAGATATCTTTTACACGTTAATTACTTGTTATAATTGCATGGATGACGGATTGTATTCCTTAATATCATTCATGGGGTGGCATACATAACTCCCCAATTCTATGAGCTCTTATCTCCTCCTACACCATGACCCAGCACAACTATATGGATTGTAAACAGTGGCTCATGCATTAAATACAACCAATAAAGACCTAGTACGCCTCGGTTCATGTTTCTTAAGACGTTCAAGCATGTTACCATTTGGAGATCTGCCAGTTTTCTTAAGCCTAACATATAAAATCATTCATCCAAGACAAGAATAAACAAGTAATCAACACATAATCAATATCTAGGTTTCATTAGATCTAAGCAAACACAAGAGAGATCTAGCCTAGCATAATGGAATTGAGACAAGAGCAAGATATAGACAACCAACACATAGACATATTGATTGAATTAGAAGAACACTTATCTCAATTACAATGCAAGGTATCAAGGGTTTGGAACCCTTGAAAAACCTGTAAAAGTTGCACCAAATTCGTCTTTAGGGTTTTTCCAAAACTTCCCTCCTTAATGTAAAAAACTAGAAAACTATATATAGGAAAACTGGGGTGACAGCGTCAAGAGCAAGGGTGTGACGCCGTCATCTCGCCGCCAAATACTTCCTCGGACGGCCTTGATCTACTTCTGACGGCCTGTGTGACGCCGTCATCAACCACGGTATTTTATTCTTGGGACTTTGACGCCGTCAAGAATTACTCTTGACGCCTTCATGCACTATTCCCAGCATAGAAATTTGAGACTTTGCCGTTTTCTTCACTTTTATGCTCCAAAAAGGTCCGAAATGGCTTCTTTTCCAGAATTCACTCTCCAAGTACCTAAAATCACAAAAGGAACGATTTAAGGCAATATCTGATCAAATAAAGTCGGATTCGGGCTTAAATGACCCCCTAAAAATGGATCATTTTTCGCCTCATCAATTTTAAATGTATTTTCATTGATATAATTTTCATCAAGTGTTATACAACACAAATAAAAATATTTAAGGTTAAAGTTGAACGAGAAAGATCATAAAAAGTTAAACTGTACACTTATTATGGGACGGATGGAGTATATAATAAAAATATTAATATTTATAGTCAAAGTTGGATTTAAAAAGTCAATTTGTACTTAAATTTTGGGAGGGATGTAGTATATTTGAGACTTTCTTATAATAAAAAATCTTAAAAATTCAAATTACAAACTTGCCTATTATGAAAATATTTGATCAAATACTCTCTCCATCTTATAATTATTGTCAACTATTGACTTTTGTAGTATTTAGTTTTCAACTTTGATCGCAAATATTTTTTTGTGTGTTATATATTACTTGATGCAAAATATATAAATGAATTGAGTTTTAAATATATTTTCATTTATATAACTTTCATCAAGTGTTATATAATACAAATAAAAGTATTTATGGTCAAAGTTGCAAAATAAAGATTTCAAAAGTCAACACTGAACAATAATTATGAGACGAAAGTAGTACTAATGTTAATAACAGACATGTTCTCTAAAATAAAATTAATTTATGTACTAATAATATAAATTATTATAACCGAAAATATTTAAAATGCAATTAAGTAAATAATTATTATTAACTTTCGGTTACATAATTTTAAATCCATATTAAATTATATGTTATTTGTTTTAGTATAAACAAACCGATGATAGATTCATTTTAGAAAGTGCTTGTGTACAATTTGTTAACACGGTGAAAGAAAAGATGTTGGTTTAAGATGATGAAGTCAGCCACAACGTTTTTGCAATACTAATAATTGACATTGTTTTTGTCTTCACATTATCACTAACTATGACGTGTCATTTTTATTACTGTGTACTAAAATACCACCATTGTTGCTTTTCCCCTTTATGGTTTTGATGCATTACGCATGTACTACTATAATATATATAAAGATAATTGTGATGCTTCAATTGTATGCTATTATGGGTTATTTGCTTACATGACCCGCCGTCGCAATACACGGGTACCCGGCTAATTTCTTTTTATATCTCAACTGAATTACGTATACTACATATATAAAGGCATTTTTCTGAAAGATCTTTTTAAATAACTAGTTTTTTTTTTTAAGATATTATTATCGTTACTTTACATAGAACAACTGAATATAGAACACAAATTCTTTAAATATCTAATAAATGAATTCTGCCCATTTAATTTTTTCATCAAACTAAAAAAACTTATTTTCATAATTAAAAATAAAATATATATATATATTAAATATCTCACAAACCATTAATTGTTACGAGAAACGAATCATACTATCACGACGAGAATTAAATCATATTTTTATACAGGGGCACTCCTATATATATTTTTGACGATTTTTTTTTTCAACTTTTTTTTTTAGAGTTGGAATTTATGCTTTGGAAAATCACATGGGATATGTTATTTTAATCACATATGATTTATGAAATCACATACAATTTGTAAAATCACATGTTATTTTTTCAAAAATAAATTGCAGAACTAAAAAAAGTTTGTCCAAAATATATTATTTTAAATTGTAATTCTATGAGTGTAGAGTAATTTTTTTTTTTTGGAAGGCATGAGTGTAGAGTAATTAACCGTGAATAAAATTATTGGCTTAAATTATAATTATGTATTTAAATATTTAATAAACTGCATTGTTTTTTATAAATAAAAGTATTTTAGCATAACAAGATTAATAACTCATTTAAAATTTTAAATTTTAAACAAATTTATTTTCTCTTTATATACTATAAATAGATAAAACAAAAAGAGAATATGCAATAACTCCGTACATAAATGTAAAAGTATGTTACATGATGCAATTAATTCTATAAAAACTTATTTTCTTTTCTTAATTTTCTAGTACCATGAGGACAGTGACCTACCATGTCTCGTCTCCTTCTATATAAAACGCAGTTTCTCTTCCTTAATTTCTGCGACTCACCTTCCCCACCATTTCATTATATTACTAAGATTTTTTTTTTCCTCACTCTCATCATATCATATGATTTTTATAAAGTTAGATGTTTTATTTTGAACGGCGCTATAAAGTTAGTTGTAACAACTATATATTCAATTCTATTTATATGTTCTTACAACATCAGTTTAATCAAACACTTCAAGATATCTTGTAAATCAAAGCTTTAGTATGACCCTCAATGGCGGATCTTGGCGACTTATCATCACAACCGGAACCTTCTCTTTTGTAAGCTATAGATTTTTACACTTGCATCGCTATTTATTACTATCTTATATCCGATAATACAGTTATGTGTTAGTGTTTAATTATAGTGTTAGTTTACTATTTTTGTCTAAAAGAAACGGTTTATAGTATATATATGCATACCCTAAACCCGGCCTTGATTCACGTATAGTGAGGTTGCAATCATTTTTTTTTCTTTTCTTAATTTATTCATTTTCTAGAAATTAATCATTAGATTTTCCAGTTTGTTTAACTTTTTTGGTGGTTTAGGGTTAGGGTTTTGAAAACGAATGGGAAAAAAGTGAACAAATTATCCGAATCGATCTGTAATTCTTGTCATAATCTTTAGTCATTAATTTGAAAACGATGAAGCTGCTATTAGACATATATATGCAGTGATTCGGAAATGAGGGTTTTCAGGAAATTGATTTATTTGTTTAGTATAAAGTTTTCTCGGATTTTAATATTATTATCAAGATTCTTACCTCTTATACATGATTGGACTACTTTGATTTCTTAATCTAAACTATAAGAATCCAGCCGACACATAAACAAACATTTACCTCCAGTCCACTCTAGAGTACTATACTATATAAATAAAGAGAAATTTTTTACAGATAATCAGCACAGTGTATAATTTATGATAATCTGCATCATAAAGATGTTGTAATTTAATTAATTAAATGTAAAAACCAAGTTTATGTACTTTTATAAAATCTTTGATCCATATATGAAGAATGTATATGCTAAATATATACAGTACTGTCAAGATTTTTAATATGTACTGTCTTTGGTAAAAGTCAGTGTCAAGTTTATGATTTTCATCTTGTTAAGAAGTAACACAAGCTAATGTATTTATAGATCATGCTTAACAAATCTGTCAGTTTATCAACAAGGTAAAGCTAGAGAAAAAAGGGAAGATGGGATATGAACTTTTATATAAGCTATAGGCAACATAAATACATATACTAATAGTACATTTTAATTCAGTAATTAAGTACGCAAAGATTGCAAGTAATTAAGCTACAAATGTTTTATATGCTTAATTCACCAAGCGTGAAAAGGTCCATACATATGTGATGGTTTGTAGTGTTTTGTGTGTTTTATTTAGTCTCTAGATGATTGAGAGATTGTTCTTGCCTTCCTTCACACATACGTACAGTTATTAAATTTCAGTTCATGTATAGTTCGCATATGCTATTATCTATCATCAATGTGTATGCTAATTACCACTGATACAAAGAACACTAGTACCATTGATAAAAAGAGCTCTGAATTTAAGAGAGCTATCTCCAGTCCAATCTTAGATAGGTAGAGGGTATGGATTTACTGTCGGCTCATTCATTCAAACACAATAGAAGCCTTGTAGTTAGAACTATTGTGACTGTGTGAATGATACGAGAGATGATCTCATCCTTTCCTGTATATGCTTGGACTGAAGGGAGCTCCCTTGTTGTTCTATTATATCTAAACATTTGGCGTGTCAAATTAAATGTATCCGAAAGAAGCCATCATATAAGTATGTACTTCAGTTGTAAAGAACATGCATTGATTCATTATTGCTTTTTAGTGTATGTAATTAGTTAGTTAGTAACAATGTTGTTGCGCTACAAATTGATGAACACTTGATTCATTTGATTTCCTCATATTTTGTTCAGTCATTTGTTTTGACAATGATAAATAGAAATCATGTAGCTTTCTTTGTTATCTTCTCACTCTTGAATTGGAAAAACTTTGATCAATTTTAAACGAGAAAGAGGTTGATAACATCAGTAAGATATACTAGTTAATTATCAACATATTTGCCAACTGATTACACCATCAGACATTATTAAGATTCATTTCTATGCTTCTAACATGTCAAATGTAAGCTCCTCCAGCAATTTTCAACCACAGTCTTCTTGTTTATGCTTTGTTTATGTACCTAAAGCTTGCTTTGCTATATGCAAAATTTAAATCTAATAATATTAAATACTATTTTATCAAAAAATGATAGAATCATATTACCGAATCAGTTGTTTACGTATACCGACTTTAAACAAATCTTTTGGCGTACATTCATGGGATCGATTTCAATTAGGACTTTAAGATACATGCAAAAAATATGGATATAAGAGATCAATAAAGATAGAAAACACTTGATATATGTCATACATGTCTTTAATATAGGGAGTCGTTCTTTTTGTAGATATTAGAGTTTATCAACATAGCAAAACCCTAATGAAGACTTTCATTGAAAATTAAGTCTTCAATCTCAACTTGGTCTAGTAATAGTCTTTTTTTTTTTTTTTTTTTTTTTTTTTTTTTTTTAATATATATATATATATATATATATATATATATATATATATATATATTATTATCTGAACAGCATTTTGGTCTCTGTTTTATTAACTCAACCGGCCAAAACTACATTTTAACAAGTTGTACTATAATTCTAAATATTTGATCATGAAATTGTTTTTTCTGCCATTTATAATAATAATAATAATAATAATAATAATAACTCATCTCCCTAATTGCAAAATTAGATAGCTAGCTTCAGTTAGAATTCACACGTCCTAAGAAATAACAGCATTAAGGTTTTTTAAGTGGTTCTTGCTAGTTGCTACATTCAAACCACATATGAGGTAGAAAAGCATTCGTTTACAAAATATAATTCTATATTTCTATGTATTTATTGTTAAATAATAATAATAATTCTATCTAGCTTGCTGAATTCCATTGGTCTAGCCAAAGCCAATAAAAAAATGATTAGTTAAAGATGGGAAGTGTACTTGTGCTTTAGAGCTGCAGATTCTAAAATAGGTATTTTTGATCAAATCAAAGTAGTTCATTTGTTCCAATCGAGATCCCAAAGTACAAGTTTATGTGTTGTTTATTGAATTCCCCATATACGCATATGCCTATGTCTCTTTACTATTATATACATTATTATTGTTATTTATTTTATTTTATTTTATTTTATTTTATTTTTTTTAACAGCAATAGATTAAAACGAGAGAAAAGTCTAGCAATTTGCTAGACTAAACAACAGTACAACAGATGTTTAAGCCATTCAACCCAAGAGATTTTACTGTTGGAGTTTCGATGCTTAAACCAAAAAAATGAATATAAAATAATATTATCTACTAGATCACGTTTGAACATTCTACCAGAATCAAATGTCACCTAATTTTGTACCTCCATAACATCCAACATGTTGTCAACCCGATAACTTCAAGTCTCACTCGACTATTGTTAACGTTTGAAACCTGATTACACCATGACACCCAATCTTCAAAGGAACCGACTTCTGGCATCTGAACTTGACACCATCGAACAGTCTTCGACCAAACCTCTTTCGCAAAGTTACATGAAAAGAGAACATGAGAAATGGTTTCCATACCCGTTCCACAACATGGGCACGAAATTACTTCTATTTCCAAACCTCTCCGAGACAAGTTATACCGAGTTGGTAATCGGTCCAACACAACTCGCCAAACAAAGATATTGACCTTCCTTGGAACAAAGGGACACCATCTATTAACCAAATCTTGGCCCACCAATCGCATTTCGTCAATATGCAAACGTGTTCTAGCAACCGAAAATATACCTTGATCATCTAACATCCATTGAGCCTTATCTTGACCATTTTGCAATTCAATATTCGCGAGCAAAATTAGAAGGTTGTCTAGTTGGCTCTGCTCTATACCACCTCTAACATCTCGACGCCATTTCCAAACCCAACAACCATTATTCCATCTATCACGAACCTTACAATTTTGCTCTGTTTCCAACATATAAAGACGATTAAACCGATAGCATAAAGGCTGGTCTTCTACCCAGATATCCATCCAAAACAAAATACGACCCCCCCCCCCTACTAGATTATAACGTAACGTATTATAGTCTATAACATTAGAGTCATGAAGATGGTTATCGAGCCCACGATACGAGACCACATACCTGAACAAATCCTTTGGTCATTTATGTTTGTAACTCCACCCTGGACCCAATGAATTGCTTTAATCACACGACACCATATAACTTCTGAATCATTATAGAAGCGCCATTGCCATTTTTGTAGGAGGGCTAAGTCAAACGAAGCCAAGCTACCAATACCTAAACCTCATCTATCTTTTGAAGCAAGCACCTTATCCCATGCCACCCATGCGATCTTTTTTTCATCGTTTTGGCACCCCCAATAAAACCTGGCCCTAAGATTTTTCAAAACTTTAATAACACCTTTTGGGACACGAAACAAAGACATTAAATAAATACCCAAACTTCCAAGAACTAACTTAATTAAAGTCAATCTTCCCCCACTTGATAACATATTTATCTTCCACTTGGATAGACGGTTACGGAATTGTTGAATAACACCATCCCACCTACTTGTTCGAGCCATACTTGCTCCCACAGGAGTACCAAGATAGATAAAAGGTAAAGTACCTGCCGCACAACCCATAGCTCTTGCCATGTTTGACACCTCATCCATATTAACACCAACGCCATAAATATTTGACTTTGATATGTTTATTTTTAATCCCGACGCCACATGAAAGTTATGAAGCACGTCAAGAATTCCGTCCACCTCCCTATGGGACCAATATGTTAGAAATACTACATCATTAGCATAGAAAAGACGCGAGATGTTGAGTCTAATATCACCCACGAAAGCGCCTGTAATTTTCTTATCCTCCACCGCTTTTTGAATCGCAATATGCAGACCTTCCATTGCAAGGATAAATATAAAAGGTGATAAAGGGTCCCTCTGTCGAAGTCCACGAAACATAGAAATTTCTTCAGTTGGACTTCCATTAATTAATATAGATAACCTTGCGGTTATTAGACACTCTCGGATCCAATTACGCCAACGAGTTCCAAAACCAAATTGAATCATCACAAAGTCAATATATTCCCAACATAACTAATCATATGCTTTTTCAAAGTCGACTTTGAAAATCATTAACTTTTTCCGCTTATATTTATACCACTCCATAACCTCACTAACCATTAGGGGCCCATCAAGAATGTGCCTCCCTTTAACAAACGCCGACTGCACACTACTAATAAGTTTACTGATTACACGTGTCAACCGTATCACCAACATCTTAGCAATAATCTTGTACTGAAATCCAATCAATGAGATAGGCCAATAATCTTTAACAAACACCGGATTTGCTACCTTCGGGATCAAGGTTATAAATGATGCATTACAGCCAATTGGAAGTTTGCCTTGTTAGGAATACGTTTATTCCACTGAAGACTCGGTCACCCCAAGTATTGTTTTAGCATAGTGTAGCTCGTAGTAAATATTATATTAGTGTAGTATATGTGGAGTCGGGTCGGGTCTTTACCCACTGTCAGCCCGGTCCGCAAGCCCGTTTGATAGGGCGGTAAGCTTGTAACTATAAATACCCTCTCCCACCCAAGGGAGAGGGTTGGACCTTCATTTGCAATTCAACTTTTCTTTTCTTTTACAAGGCTCCCAACCTCCTTCCACTCTCTAACTTTCTCTCACTAGAAATCCATCATATTCGATCCATACACACTTAATCTAAGCTTGTTATAACTTTAAGTATATTACAATTGGTATCAAGAGCCATGGTTCTATCCTAGGATTAGTGGTATACATAAGAATCGTGGCTTAGTTTAGGTGTTCTTTGTGGTTCAAATACTTTTAGTTGTTTTTCTCTCATTTTGATCTCGTATCGTGTTTATCTTGTGGTTTTGTTTGTACTTTCTTTGTTAAAAAGTTCATACACATCATGTGTAGCTCTTGGTTTGGTTATATCATCACTCTTGTGGAAGATATGATGAATTCGTGGTTAGTTTCTACTTAGCGAGTTGGCATATTCGTGGTAGAGAGTTGGTTGTTTTTATTAGCGAGTTGATAATAGAGATTTGGCGGTTTTTCATTTTTGGGTATAAAGCCAAATCGCTAGACAGCGACAGCCTTGTCTTATGTGTTTGGCGAGTTGACTGACCAGCGAGTTGATCTTTGTTAGCGAGTTGTGATATGTGTAGCGAGTTGACTACTTGTAGCGAGTTGTGACGTATCCAGCGATTTGATCTTTATAGCGAGTTGGTAATTGGTAGCGGGTTGAGTCTGGGTAGCGATTTGCTTCATTCCAGCGAGTTGTCCAAATAGCGAGTTGAATATTTACTAGCGTGTTGTGCACTGCAGCGTGTTGGTGGAGTTAGCGAGTTGTTCCGATAGCGAGTTGATCTAATTTAGCGAGTTGTGTAGTGTCTCCAGCGAGTTGTGTATTTTGGCGATTTGACTATTCTAGCGAGTTGGTCATACTTGATAGAGTGTTGTGCTAGTGTAATTAGCGTGTTGGTTAATTTTCATTAAAATTTTCTACAGTTGTGAAACTTGTGCACTATTGCGACTCAAGTTGTTACTACCATTTCTACAGTAACTTGACATTGTGGAACTAATCTTACGGCTTGACTAGTTACTTCTAAAGTAACCTGACGTTGTGAGTCTAATTCTACGATTTGTCTCGTTTCACTGTAGATCTGCTGTAATTTGACTTGTTGCAACGATACACGAAATATACTTCTGTTTCAAAATTCTTGGTACCTTTCACAACATGGCAAGCACTTCCTCGGATGACATTCAGGCAGCTGGGTCTGATACACGTCCTCCCATGTTGGACAGGACGGACTATGAATCATGGGCACAAAGGATTCGGCTTTATTGCTTAGGGAAGGAAAATGGGTTAAATATCTTGAAGTCCATTGATGAAGGACCTTTTCACCCGGGTTTCACCAGAGACACGATTGAAGCTACTGATGAACTTCCAGCTGTAATTGGTCCTGACAGACTTCGTACCTATAATGAGCTGACAGATGAAGAAAAGAAACGTTACGATGCTGACATCAGAGCCTCGAACATCATCATTCAAGGACTTCCAAAAGATGTCTACAAACTCATCAACTACAAGACAGAAGCCAAAGCTGTCTGGGATAATGTGAAAATGCTTCTCGCAGGGTCTGAACTAACAAAAGAAGATCGTGAGTCTCAGTTATATGATGAATTTGAGCACTTCAAAATGAACCCTGGTGAAAGCATCACTGACTACTACGTCAGATTTCACAAGTTAGTTAATGACATGAGAATCATCAAGATGACAATGCCCAATATTCAGCTGAATTCAAAATTTGTGAACAACATGGCACCAGAATGGGATAGATTTGTCACAGCTGTTAAACTCAACAAAGGGCTCAGGGACACAAATCATGAACAACTCTATGCATACCTGCAACAACACGAGAAACATGATGCATATGATAGGGTATTGAGGGAAAAGCTTAACCCTCCAGCTGCAAATGATTCACTTGCATTTGTCACAAATGTTCAGCAACTCAACCAGTCCTCACAAGAGCAATCTCAACCACAACAGCTCTCATCCAGATCTAATGCAATGATCAGTCAATCATCTACACCTTCATCATCTACTTCTAACACCCAACTTGATTCTGGGTACTCTCACACCGACATGATGATTGACAACCTCTCAAACCAAGTCTCTCTTCTTGTTCAACAATTCAGGGTTGTTCTTCCACCAACCAACAACCAACTCCGAACCTCTTCAAACCCTCGAAGTCAGGCAATTATTGAATATGGTAGGGTTGTAGTACAGAATGTACCAGGGAGACAGACAGTTAATCAAAGGAATGCTGGTAGAGGAAATGGGCAGTACAGAGTTGGTGATGCACATCAAGTCCAGGCTAGGCAGCCAAAGTGCTACAATTGTGGTGGATTGGGCCACATTGCTAGAAACTGCACTCAACCGAAGCGTCCCCAGAACTCTGAGTACTTTAAGGACAAGATGCTGCTAATGCAGGCACAAGAGAATGGGACTGCTCTGGATGAAGAAGCACTACTCTTCCTGGCTGGTTATGATGGGAATACATTCGATGCTGATGTTGATGATCAACCGGTTCAGGATTTGGCACTCAATGATCCGAACATATTCCAAGTGGAGGATTGTGATGCATTCGACTCTGATGTGGATGATGAACCTACCGCACAGACAATCTTCATGGCCAATCTGTATGCTACTGCTTCTACTCCACAACAGTCTGGTCTCTCCATCACATCTGCTATTTCTGAGGTACCAACGCTGTCCAATCTAAATAATACCACCACTCCACAGGGGGCATGTAACTCGGTACAACTCAAAGATATTGACAATTCAGATACCTCTGATGTGGGAAATACTAACAATATCCCATATTAAAGGTATATGGTTGACAATAGCCTGACAGTTGTACCAAGCGATACGCCGTCCGTTGAACAAGAGCTGCATGAGCACATTATATACAACCATGATGATTCCTTGACCACTAGATGTAACCTCCTTAAGGACCAGGTGGCTTTATATGAACAACGTGCTAAATTTGAGCTTAATGAACGAGAACAGAAAATGGAATGTCAATTGCATGTGTACATATCTGAAAATAACTCCAAACAAGAAACGTTGAGAAAAGAGTTAACGGCTTTGAAAAAACAATTGGATCAAACTGTTTCACAAAAGCAGGAGATTCAAAAGGTTCTAACATCTACCAAATTAGAACACAAAGAAAAGGAAGCAAACTTCTTAATGATTTCTCAAAACTCAAAAACTTGAAAAACAAATTAGAAGATAAGTTATACACGCAAGACCAAACCATTCTATCTGCTCAAATGATGTACAATCATAGGAGGTTTAGAGATGAATTTAGTGTAAAGGATGCCTCTAAACCGAAAGTCAAATGTCTTAGAAATGGTATAGGTGCTCAACCTGCGTTATATGATGCAAACAATATGCTTGAGCCTGACCATGCCCCTCCTGATGTGAGATCATATGACGAGATTAATGAGTGGGAAGATAGAACTAGGGAAAGAATCACAGAGCATTTGAAGGACCCCCAGTACATTGCTAAGAACATCGTGTTTCACTATGACTATTCTGTAGATAATCATTCGGCCATTTTTGTTCCCCAAAAGAAAATTCTCCCAGAAAAGGTTTTTTTGGAATATAGACATTGAGAAAATGAGAGCTGAAAGGCTTATAGGTAATACACGTACAGTTTTTAGGATTGCTGACCCCACTGTATATCCCATAAACACACCTAAGCACCTTGTGCCCTTCACTCTTCCCACGCAGTGTAATACTCTCATTGGTTTGTATGTATTAGGCCAACTGTTTAATGATTTTGAGCTAACTTGTAAAAAGAGAATTACACCAACTGGGATTACGGAAGGGGAAAGGGGTTTTGAGCAAATAAAACGATGTTACCTAACTGAAGTCATACCATTTTTCAAACTTCTCAAAGAACACTTTGATGGCCTCAAAAAGACGATTAATAATGATGTCACTGAAATGAAAAAGACTTTTAATGAGGTGGAAAATGAGGGTAAACAATTGGCAATTGATCTCAAATATAGTGAAATAGACAGGAAAAACATTCTCATCATGAATGAGAACTTGATTGCTAATTGCATTACACAGGATGTATTTTACACCGTGACCGATTTAGCTTTATCTGCTCAACAATTTCATGAAATGTCGGTCACCTTGCATACCTTTCAGAATCATGTGATTGAGCTTGAGGGGGAGAATTTCAAACTCCATCAAAAAATTCAAAACGATGACCGTGATAACATGGTCAGGAAATTTTCGAAACTAGAAGTTGATTATCTTAAGCTGCAACTAAAATATCAATATCTAGAAGAAAGCACTAAAATTTCAAATGCCAAGACATCCTCGGATGCTCCTGACTTTGACACATGTTTTGAATTAGGCAAAAAGGATGAAACAATTCAAGCTCACTCAAATACGATTCGGAAGTTGAGGGCTCAAATTGCACAATTAAAGTCTAACATGGGTGAAGATACTAATCACCAAATGTCTCTAGATTCTCAAAAGTCTCAAAAATAAGGCATCATTAACGATCTACAACATGAAAATGTGTGGCTTCGTGATGAATTGTCAAATGCTAAACAACGATACAAAGAATTATTTGAGTCAATTAAAATAACACGTGATCAAAACAATAAAAAGGTCACTTCTTTGTTAAACGAAATTGAGAACCTAAAGACTATGGTGAAAGGGAAAATGCCCGTTGGTTCATGTGACCGTGCGTATAACAATGTTCATGTTTGTTCGAAATATTCGCGTGATGCTGTGGAAGTTTCTCTACCCCTTAGGAACAACAAGTTAGTTCATAGCAACTATCTTAGACATCTTAAGGAATGCCTTGTCATACTTAGAGAAACCGTTGAGGAAGATAGGATAACCAAACCGCTTGATGAAGTAGTTGTTGATGCATGTTTCCTCACTAATAGAGCTCAGGAACTACTAGAATATGCTATTAGTACATGCCCCAAGAATGACAACAAGCTGCAAAGGTTATATGCAACACAGTCCAATGATAGAAACAAACATGTTACAGTTGATATCCCTCAGACTTTGCCTCAATCCAACATCACGATCACTAACAAACAAACAGCAACCAAACTTACTAATGTTCCAATCATTGCTTCTACAGGAGTAAAAGGTGCGTTCAAAGCTAGCGGGCCACAGCCTAGGTGCAATACAAAGAATGATAGGGCTTTGCCAGCTAAGAGTGGACTTAAGAATAAAGTAGAAGAATTATCTAGGAACAATAAGAAACATTTGGTGAATGAAAAGAATCGTGTTGATTCAAACATTTGTTTAAACAATGATGTAATTGATTCGAATTCTTATGCTATTTGTAAAACATGTAATGAATGTTTAATTGTTGGTAATCATGATGTGTGTGTTGAGCCTCTCTTTGAGCCTTCTATGCAATCTTCGGTTAAAAATGTTTTGAATGATAATCATGATAGGCAGGTTTGGAAATGTACAGGAAAGTTTTTCTCAAATGTTGGATATCAATGGAGGCCTACTGGTAGGAAGTTCTCCCTAGGAGAAAAGTGCCCTTTAACTAGGCTCACTAACTCCAAGATAGTACCAATTAAGAAATGGATACCCACTGGTAGAACATTCCCGTTAGAAGCACGTTGATTGAGCCCGAACCACCTAACTTAAATTGACCAAGGAATGGTCAACAAAGTCAGACAGCCTAGAATCAATGCTCCGCGGAAGTATAAGGTTTCCCCGGGTCGTTATGTCCCGACGAGGTGTGAATGGCTAACAAACGGTTATTTGATCGGGTGAAATTGGACAGGAAAAGGTTTTGAGTGATTAGAACTAAGGAATATACTAGAAAATAGCTTAAACAAGCTATTTGAATAAGAAAGTGGGAAAAACCAGAAACGATTTAAACCTAAAAACGCGTACGTTACGTTTAAATAAAACGTAGACGTACAAAATAAAACGCGAGTTTTAACAAAATAAAATACTTACAAAAGTGAAAATCACATTTTTACAATCCTAATAATAAAAGAAACTTTTTAGAAAATTAAAATTACTTTTTATACTATTTAATTATTTTAATATTAACTAAAAACTATTTAATACTTATTATTAATATTTAAAACACTTTAATACAATATAATATTAATTAAATACTAAAGAGGTGAAAATAAAATTCCTAAAATTATAAAATAAATAAAAATAAGTTTTAAAATTAAAAATAAGTCTTTTTGTCTTTTTTGTGGTTTTTGTATTAATTAATTACTAATTAATTACTAATTACTAAATAAACTATTTTAAATTATAAAGATTAGCAAATGAACAGTAAAAATTCTAAGAAAATTTCTAAAATTATTTTATAACATATAAAGGCTATAAAAAATATAAAAACTTGACTTTACTTAATAAAAACTAATTATGCTATTTTAAACTTAATATTAATTAATAATTAATAAAACTAAAATTAATTCTAATTAATACTAAATGAGAAAATAAAAATCTGAGAAAATTAATATAAATACTTTAATATAAGATATAATTAATAAAAATATAAAAATGACAAGTACTTAATAAAAATTTAAAAATGAGAATTAAAATTAAATTACATTAAATAGAAACTGTCACTTAATTTTAAATTTGTTTTTCTTGATTTTTCTTTTACAAACCTATTAACTACTTAAAAACAAACACTTTTTGTAAAAACAAACTTTTGGTAAACTTAAAATAAGCTGAAATGAAAGCTAAAAAGCCAACAGTTGACTTTAGTTGACTATAATGGAAAATAAGCTAAAATGGCTTAAGGTGGGACCCACTCTGGGTAAATCTGATTCAATTGAGTTGTTAGCACATGCTTAAGCTGGAATAAGCCAAAAGGGACCCCAGAATAAGCCAAAATACCAAAATAAGCACTTGAAAAGTTGTGTGAACTCAAAAACTGGGACAAGTTTTTGTGCTTGATTCAAGTGGGGTCCACAGTTATCTAGGTCAAAGCTTTGGTCAAACTTGAAAACCTACCATGAGGGGGGTTCAAAGAAGCAAGGTTGGTGCAGTGGGGCCCACTGATGAGGCCAGAACACCACCACAAAGTGGTGGTGGTGGACTGCTTATCTGTGCACAGAGCACACCAGTCACCCTGCAACTCTCTTTGGAGAGGTGTGGGACCCAAATGAAAAAATTGCAAAAATCAAATAATGCAAGAACCTTAGAGATGAGGTGGTAGAGAACACATAGGAACAATTTTCAACCTCTAAATCAACTCACAAAAATCACAACAATTACCACAATATTTGAAAAATTCTAAGAGAATGACTTTTGACTTTTGTAAAAACTTAGCTAAATTGACTTTCTTGGATTTCTAAAAGCTATAATCTACTGATTATGTTATAATATGATAAAACAAACCTAATCTAAGTTACATGAGTCAATTATAAACTAAATGGATGGATTTGAGGTTATAACAGTCCAACAGTGGACTGTTATAGCAAATGAAGTAGAGTTTTGACTTTTGCTTATGAAACCATGTTGTTTTAGCCTAGACTGAGTTAGTTAAACCTAAAGTGAGTTGTAGCAACTTAAAAACAGCAGCTAAGATAATGTATAACACAGATGAACCAACAATGCCAAACACCCCTGAAACAACCAACTATTTGTGGTTTTCAAAGCAAATCACTAATTGAAACCATGCAACTGAATCCTAAGGCTACAACATGATAGAATAACTTTAAAGGAACACCTTAACAACAACAATAACAACAAAACACTAGTAAATCAAAATTACACTAAAATAGCAATCAAAATGAAAACTGTGAGCACAATGGAAACTAATGAACAAAGACCAAATATTAAGCTTCAATTACACTAACATAGACCAAATAAGCATGAAAAACACAAATAAGCAGTAATTAAGCTATTGTACAGTAAATAAGCAAAATGGAGTAATGTGGCTTACAATTGGAGTTGGACTGAAAACAAGTGAATCAAGTATCCAAGACACACCTATTGCCTCCCAAGAGACTCTAAACCATTACCATTCTTCTAAAATCCAAAATGCTCCAAGTAGCTTCAGTTATTAACACTATTTTTTATTTATTTTTCTTTATTTGGAATTTTTGCTAACTTTTGTAAATATAATCTAAACTGAATCACACCTCTTAAAAGCTTAAGAAACCTAATGATTGAACCTTAACTGAACTCAAACCAGCATAAACAAACAACAATTAGCAAGGTTGAGCACAATTACCAATTTCACTTGAGATTACCAAAAACTGATTTTATACTTTGAGAATTGGAACTGAGAAACTGTTGAAAGATTTTTCATTAACACAAAAGCTTGTTACAACTGAAATTAAAGACTGAATTGAAAGTTTTACAACATAAATTTAAATTCTACACTACGAAAATGGTCTAAAACATGTGACAACTGTAAACTTCTCTTTTTCTTTTCTTTTATAGCTCTCTAAGGTCCACTGAATCTTTCCCACTTGCTTTGAGCCGTTGGATGAGCTTGGTTGATCATGGCCGTTCAAATCATGTTTTGGCGGGAAATTCGGCTTTAGCAGTTGGTGGGTTTGGTGTAGGTAATAAATAAGGAGGGGGAAGGTGAGGGTGTAGGTGAGATAATAAATGAAGTTGGTGAGGTTTGGTGAGGAGGGGGGCATGAACCTGAAGATTAGGGTGAGATTAGGGACGATGAACAGTGTTCTATGGGTGAGGGTGTGGGTTTGACCCGCGTTGACCCTGGGGGTGTTATTAGTTTAGGAAGGTGGGATTTAGGTTTGGGCTTGGGTTGTCATGTTGGATCAGGCCTGGGGTTTATTTTAGGTTTAGGGTAAATAACAAAAGGGTCCCTTTGGTTAGTTTAAATTTCACAAGGACCATTTTTGTAATAAACTGAAACTGATGGGCTGAATTTGTACAAAGTCCAAAGTTAACTCAAGGTTCCAAACTTGCCAAGTTTAAATAACCAAAATCCATTTTTGCAATTTTTTGTATTTTTCAAAATTCCCGGGGACTAAAAATGATAATTTTCAAAGTCCGGGGACTAAAATTGCCATTTTATGAAAATCTTTTATCCAAGGATCCATATTGAATATTTTTAAACTTCCAAGGATTAAAAATGATTTTTCTTTCAAACTTATCCCACCAGGGACCTATTCTGCCAAAATCTGTAACTCTAGGGACCAAAATGTAAATTTCCAAAACTTTTCTAATTTTTCACCAAAGGACTAAATATGACATTTTATGATTTCAAAATGACCTTTGGTGATAATTTTCCATATTTTGAATATCCAGGGACTAGTTTTGTCATTTTATGAAAGTTGAGGGACTGAAACTGCCAATTTTGCAAACTTGGTACGTTTTTCATTTGTTTTTACTCATTTTGCATCTAAAACATATAAAACACAATTATGAAATATTTTCAGTATTTTGATGCATTACTGAGTGTTTTTGTATGTTTTGCAGTTCAGATTAAACCAAAAATGATGAGTGTTTGAGCACTCATCACACGTAGAACCACTTCTAGGTCTAGTGCATCACTTAATACGGATACCAACGGCATATCCGTGACTTATGATAATCCAGTGTTTGCATGTGCTAACCTAACGGACCCCAATGGCTTGTGGGGCTCCAGCTTTGTCAGTTATCCACCCTCGTCTGGTTTCAAATGCAGGTCGTACAAATCGTCCTTTGCTACTTGGACTCAGGCTGCTCAAAACATATGACCGGAGACCGCTCGCGGCTCAAGAATTTCGTGGAAAGGTTTATTGGTACAGTTAGATTCGGGAATGACCATTTTGGCAAAATAATGGGTTATGGTGATTATGTTTTTGGGGACAGTGTGATATCTAGAGTCTACTACGTGGAGGGACTAATCTTTTCTCTGTGGGCCAATTATGTGATTCAGATCTTGAAGTTGCCTTCAGAAAACACACATGTTTTGTTAGAGAATTAGATGGTGTTGAACTACTCAAAGGAAGTCGGGGCAACAATCTTTATACCATCTCAATTGAAGACATGATGCGGTCCTCTCCTATTTGCTTACTCTCAAGGGCTTCCAAGAATAAATCCTGGTTGTGGCACAGTCGTTTAAATCACTTAAATTTCGGTACCATCAATGAACTCACCCGAAAAGATCTTGTTCGAGGCCTGCCAAGACTCAAATATGAAAAGGATCATCTTTGCTCTGAATGTCAAATGGGTAAG
Organism: Artemisia argyi; assembly: GCA_030686995.1. Classification (NCBI taxonomy): domain Eukaryota; kingdom Viridiplantae; phylum Streptophyta; class Magnoliopsida; order Asterales; family Asteraceae; genus Artemisia; species Artemisia argyi. The sequence continues at coordinate 69,724,191 of CM060709.1, read as the reverse complement.
AGCAAGAAACACACCCACAAACCCAAAACCATCAATTCTATCATGGAAGTTCTACATACCCTTCACATGGATCTTTGTGGACCAATGAGGGTTCAAAGTATCAATGGAAAGAAATATGTGCTTGTTATTGTTGATGACTTCTCTCGCTTCACATGGGTAAAGTTTCTACGATCAAATGATGAAACTCCAGAGATCATCATCAAACTCATCAAGCAACTGCAAGTTCGACTCAACAAGACTGTTAGGTTCATTCGCACTGACAATGGAACAGAGTTTGTTAACAAACATCTTAATCAGTTTTATGAAAGCATCGGCATCAGTCACCAGAAGAGCATTCCACGTACTCCACAACAAAATGGAGTTGTTGAAAGACGCAACCGCACCTTGGTTGAAGCCGCTAGGACTATGCTCATCTTTTCTAAAGCACCCATGTTTCTCTGGGCCGAGGCTATTGCAACAGCTTGCTACACACAGAATAGATCCTTGATACACCCTCTTCATAGCAAGACTCCATATGAACTGGTTCATGGCAGAAAACTAGACATGTCATTTCTACGGGTATTCGGTGCTCTGTGCTATCCAACAAATGACAGTGAAGATCTTGGGAAACTCAAGGCCAAGGCTGACATTGGTTTTTTCGTTGGGTATGCTCCAGAAAGAAAGGGATACCGAATCTACAACAAGCGTATCAGAGACATAATGGAAACCATCCACGTTACTTTCGATGAGCTGACCGAGCAACAGGCTCCTGGACACTCAAGTTCAGGACCCGGATCAAATCTTCCATCTCCTGGACCCATCAGCTCTAGGATTATACAGAGTCCCACTTCAGCTACTCCGTTTGTACCTCCTTCAAGTGAAGATTGGAAGAAACTGTTTGACCCCATGTTTGATGAATATTTTGAGCCTTAAAACTTGGCGGCTCCTGAAGCTCCCATCATTCCACTACCTGCTGGTGGAGGTAATGCACCACTTCATGAGGCAGGGCCATCTATGTCTATATCATTGGGCCCAGAAGCTCCAACCATCAGTCATTCAATCACTACTGCTAATAGTCAATCTTCATCAGTACAACAAGAAGCTTCTGTAAATAATACTTTTGAAGTAAATCCTTTCACTCCTCCTGAAGACGAACCTTTTGTTAATGTATTTGCTCCTGAATCCTCTGATGATACTACATCCTCAGAAGAAACCTACACGGCAACCTCAGTTCACTACCCTCAACCCCATGAGCATCTCAGAAAATGGACAAATGATCACCCAATCGACAACATCATTGGAAACCCTTCTCGTCTAGTCTCAACCCGTAAGCAACTAGCTACGGATGCCTTATGGTGCTTCTTCAACTCCGTCCTCTTTAGAGTCGAACCCAAAGACTTCAAAGAAGCAATGACTAAGAACTCATGGTTTACTGCTATGGTAGATGAGATCCACGAGTTTGATCGACTTGAGGTATGGGAATTAGTACCTCCCCCAGAATGTGCTATGATCATTGCTCTCAAATGGATATTCAAAGTCAAGCTTGACGAGTATGGAGATGTCTTGAAGAACAAGGCGAGACTTGTAGCAAAAGGATACCGACAAGAAGAAGGAATAGACTTTGAAGAATCCTTCGCTCCGGTTGCTAGAATAGAAGCTATAAGGATATTTCTTGCTAATGCTGCCAGTCAGAATATGGTAGTATATCAAATGGACGTGAAGACGACATTCTTAAATGGCAATCTAAAAGAGGAGGTGTATGTTAGCCAACCCGAAGGATTTGTGGATCCCGAACGTCCTAACCATGTTTATCGCTTGAAGAAGGCTCTCTATGGACTTAAGCAAGCTCCTAGAGCATGGTATGACACTTTGTCTAAGTTTCTTCTGGCTAACAAGTTCACCAAGGGAGTTGTCGATCCTACACTCTTCACCAGGAAAACAGGCAAAAACTATCTGCATGTTCAAATATACGTTGATGACATCATATTTGCCTCCTCTGATCTGCAGGAGTGTGATCGTTTTTCGCAAGAGATGAGCTCTCAATTTCAGATGTCCATGATGGGTCAAATGTCATTCTTTTTGGGTCTACAAGTCTCTCAAAACCCAAATGGAATATTCATCAATCAATCCAAATATGCTAATGAAATCTTGAAGAAATTTGGATATGAATCATGTGACTCTGTTGATACTCCCATGATAGAAAGATCAAAACTTGATGAAGACAGTATCGGAACTCCTGTTGACCAAACCAAGTATCGAAGCATGATTGGTTCCTTGATGTATATCACCGCCAGCCGACCAGATCTCCTCTTTGCAGTATGTATGTGTGCTCGGTATCAATCCAAACCGACCAATAAGCACCTAGAAGCAGTTAAAAGGGTATTTCGGTATCTTAAAGGAACAGTCCACTTGGGTCTATGATATCCCAAGAATACAGCTATGGCACTCACAGCTTACTCAGATGCCGATCATGCTGGGTGTAAAGATACTCGTCGAAGCACGTCAGGAGCTGCTCAATTCCTGGGGGATAAGTTGGTTAGTTGGTCGTCAAAGAGACAAATGAGTACTTCCATCTCTTCTACTGAGGCGGAGTACATTGCCATGTCTTCATGCTGTGCCCAAATTTTATGGATGAGATCACAACTATCAGACTATGGTTTCTCCTACAACAAAGTCCCCATGTACTGTGACAACCGAAGTGCAATTGCTCTCTGCTGCAACAATGTCCAACACTCCAGAACGAAACACATTGATATTCGACATCACTTCATCAGGGAGCAAGTTGAGAAGGGAATTGTGGAACTGTACTTCATTAGGACCGAGTTCCAGCTGGCTGACATCTTCACCAAAGCAGTTTCCAGAGAACGCTTTGAATTCATTCTCCCTCGATTGGGAATGAAGAGTCTCACGCCAGAAGCTCTGTCAGGTCTTCAGGAAGAACAGGAGGAGTAAAGGAGGTGCTTCACATATCCTTGTATATATTCATAAAAAAAAAAAAAAAAAAAAAAAAAAAAAAAAAAAAAAAAAAAAAATTACAAAAAGATTCTTCTCGCGACATGTCTCTTGTGTAATCAATATTATGTACGTCTTTAGAAATGTCGTTCAACAATGACACGGAGTCATACATATGCTTGAGCAAGAGTTCTCTTTTTGTTTTAATAATGCTTTCTAAAAACATGTCGCTCCCCAAATGCTTTCTAAATGGTTTGCAGTCATTTCAGGCTGTAACCCGGTCTTCAAAATGGTTTGCTATTACTTCAGATAGCAACCCGGTCGTCATACTGGGGAAAGTTCGTGGCCAAAAAGACGTCTATTCCTAACAAAGGCATGAATTACTTTATATTCGTGCCTTTCCGATCTGATGTACGCTTAAGTGCATCATTTCGTGAAAAAGAAGAGAAGTCTTCTTTATCAAACAAATACTTTCCTTTCAAAGATTCTTCGGAAAAGTATTTGATCCAAACTTGGTGGTACCATGGTTTTTGAAGATCAAAATACACTTAAAACAGTGTTTTAAAATATACCACTCAATCGATGCAAAAAGAATTTATCTTTTGTGCAAAATACGATTATTGAAAATGCGTCATCGATTGAGGGGGAGCAGGATTTCAAAAACTATATGTCATCATAACAAGATCTTTGTGCGTAAGGGCGTATTCGACATGTGATTGTTATGTGTTAGTATATGAATTTTTCATGAGTTTCTCGCTAAACTCTAAATCATTTATAAAGTCATCCCTTCTAACACATAACCTTCTCCCTCATGGTTTGAGGGGGAGCAAATGTATCATCTCAAAAATCAGTAATTCTTAAACACGACACACCTTTCTCCCAAAACCTTTTAACTTATTTAAATCACTTGGGATCACAAATCTCAACTGGTTTAAAATTTTTGATCGGGGGAGAAAAATGCGATTTAAATATGGAAATCTGATTAAAATATGGTGTTGATTCAAAATGTATGCTCTCCTATATGTGCTAAACCCTTTTGTATACCAATGCACATATTAAGGGGGAGCAAATGATTTAAGAAAAAAAGGATCCGAGCATCATGTGAGATCAAGACTCAGTCTTAACCAATGAATTGACGAAACAAAAACCGTCTTCAATCGAAAGGACTTGTCCTGGCCGGGTAATAACTTCAAGCTGGGTTAACCAGTGATGTAAGCGTGTCTCGAAGAGGACTTGTCTGAGTAGAGTGTACCGTTTTGAGAATCCTTTTGTGAACTTGATCAGGCCGGGTAATAATTTCAAGCTAGTTTATCTAGTGATGTAAGCATGTCTCGAATGCCTGTTCATGTTTACTAAAGGTGGATCAATTCTAAAGTGCAACTCTTCCCGACATGTGCAAATTTACTATCAAAACATCGGTGCACATGTTAAGGGGGAGCATTTGAAAATGGTAAAACTCTCAACGTGTTAACAAAAAATTGAGTTTTCGATCATAAACACGTTGAGAAAACTTTCAATGACTTGGTTTATGGCAACATAGGATAGTCATGAAGTTATAAGGTGGCTAAGGTTAGGAAAACCGTCCTATGATCCGCCAGAGCCGGAGGGATCTACCCATGGACAATACCATCTAGATAGTACTAGAAAGTCCGTAGGTATGATTATGAAAAAAAGGAGAAATGTGAGTATGGAGAAAGAAGGGGTTGAAGAATGAAAAAGAAATGAAATGAGAAAGGGTGAAAAGAAATAGCCCTCCATTTATTCAACCTTAAGGCAGAAACCGGGTTCAATTCATAATCTACTGATGGTTGCTAAGGCGACATTGGTATTGAAGACAAGACGTCATGGACCCAGTGACGCACTGCACTAAACCTTTTAGCCACTCAAGTTCTCTTAAAAGAACTTGTTTCATTCTCACGGGGAACCGGTGTAATCTATCGACTTATCTCTTAGAGATGGTTGATATTGAAGCAGGAGACCTCTCCCTAATCTCCGCATAGGAAAACCAAATGCACTTATTGAGTCTAGAGCCTCGAGATACATAAAAAGATCTCATAGGAACACGTGCTACTTCTACCCTGGGTGTTCAACATTAAGGACACCAGTGGTAAACTTATGAGTCCTACGCAGATCTTAGCAATCTGCTAGAACATTTATGAGGGATGTTATTTATGTAACTCCCAATGATTGAATGGAAACTCCTGCCAGGGTCAACATCAAGCAGCCCTGAAAGCATGTCACTTAGGTAATTCCTTGTGGATTATGCTAAGTGGTCCCGATGGTTACAAAAGGTCTACAGTCGTGGAGTGATCTCCATCGACTCACCTAATCGTTGATATACTACGGTATAATCTTAAAAGGCCCTCTGTGGGTTTTCGATTAGAAACGGTCTTGGTGAGGGTTAGAAGGAGTCTTCACACTATGTTGTTGACAATCTCTAATTCAAAACCTGTAAGTACCGGAAGATTTGTTGCTAACTGTTTGCTTGCAGGAATTTCGGACGGTTGCTACAGATTGCTGAAAAGATGTTGATCCATCAACACATGCTCACACTTCATCATCACATCCTTTGATATCATGATCATTAATTGGGCCTCATTTATGCTTCCACAACTCTGATGCTGAAGATCATGATCCTGAAGAGGGTGAGCATGCCACTACAAAGATGATCATATCACATGAAGAGGTTATTGCTCTATGATGACTTTCAGACTCGCATTTTTGGATGGTGAATTCGAAGTAACTCTCAAAGACCATCTAACGCATTGATCAAGTCATCTAGAGTCGGCTGCCCAAAAGCACAAAGATCTCAATATGAAGAATCAACATGCTACGAGCTACAAAGATATCTACAAAGATTAAATGCTAGGATTCAGCACTTATTTTCTGGGGTGACCTCCCTTAGGGGGAGATTGTTAGGAATACATTTATTCCACTGAAGACTCGGTCACCCCAAGTATTGTTTTAGCATAGTGTAGCTCGTAGTAAATATTATATTAGTGTAGTATATGTGGAGTCGGGTCGGGTCTTTACCCACTGCCAGCCCGGTCCACGGCCCGTTTGATAGGGCGGTAAGCTTGTAACTATAAATACCCTCTCCCACCCAAGGGAGAGGGTTGGACCTTCATTTGCAATTCAACTTTTCTTTTCTTTTACAAGGCTCCCAACCTCCTTCCACTCTCTAACTTTCTCTCACTAGAAATCCATCATATTCGATCCATACACACTTAATCTAAGCTTGTTATAACTTTAAGTATATTACATGCCTTCATTACAGAAGGCCGTAACCATATTATAGATATCATGTTGCATTAAATCCCAATATTTCTTAATGAATTTAAAAGTAAAACCGTCGGGCCCAGGCGCCTTATCACTCCCACAATGCCAAACCGCTGATTTTACTTCCTCAATCGAATAGGGGCCTTCCAAAAACTCAATATCATGATTATCTAATTGAACAAAACTGTTCCGGTCCAAGGATGGCATATGAGTTTGAACCGCATTAAAATTCTCACGATAAAAATCTACAAAAACATTCTTAATCGTCTCTGGATTCGTATGCCACTGACCGTGTTCCATAATGCCTTGAACCATTTGTTTACGTCTTCTCTGATTTGGCAAACCATGAAAGAAAGATGTGTTCTCGTCACCTTCTACCTCCCATTTAATCTTTGATTTTTGAGCTGCATCAATACCAGCTAAACGTTCAATATCCGCTAGCTCTTTTAACCAAAGAATCCGTTGAGCGACCTCCTCTTCAGAAGAAACCATGTCATCCATTTTGTTTTAAATATCCCCAATCTTGCTACAAAGAGATTTGGACCTCACTGTTTGTGCAACCTTAAATTCCTTATGCCAATCTTTGATTTTTCCTTTGAGATGTTTCATCTTGTTTTTAAGATAATTACAAGCCGCCTCCTAATCCCCATCAAATTCATTATAACTTTGAACAATCACATTATTATTGTTATGATTAACATTAGGGATCCCTTATAACACTAAGACAAAGTTTACTATATGGAAAGTTTATTATATACAAACATTGGATCGGAATCACGAATGAGATTAAAAAATTTGTATCTTAATGTAAAAGTTATGTGTTCAGTATTATATATCCGCCCAATCCTTGACGCCATGATTCAATCAACAATGTGGATCTTATGGTGCTTTGCTGTAAGTGTTTTTTCTTTCAAAAGACCAAAGAAAGAGCTTCTTCAAAATGATTCTTCTAATTTGATCTCAAATTTATATAGAAAAACTTTGATTGAATTGTTTTCCAAACCTCGGAAAGCCCTCTCGTGAACTTTGTAATTTCTTTTTCCTAGCTACTTGCTAGCCGTCAATTCAATTTTCGTTCAAAGAAAATGATGAATTTTTAACCATAGTTTTAAGTTCTTAATCAGAAACGTCTGGTGTTTGCTTTGTTATATGCTTTCACCATGCGGTCCATCAATATACCAGCATTCGGCTATCCATACAATAGCATGATTTGTATGTTATAATTAGCCTTGGTATTAATATCAAGATTAAGTAGAATAGACAGCAAAGTAGTTTAAAAAAAATTGTGTATAGATAAAATAATTTGAAAGTTGATTATTCATGTAACTTGTTAAAATATTAAAATCAGTTATATTTCCAAAGACAAAGGTTTTCCGTGGAGATGATGCGAGTCGTAATATCATCTGCGCAGGATGTTTGATGTTTTTTTTTATAGTTCTCTATTTTCGTTAATTCATTGTTTGTAATTTGTATCATCTTGCTAGGTTTTAAACAAATATTTTAGCTGTTCAAAACGAACCGTTGGTTTCCAATATATTTAGAAGTTTGAGTTTTAAAATTAGATAATGTAGACATAGAATATACCCATCTTTTATGCCCAAAAACATACAATATAGACATAGTTTAACTGATTACAGGAAATACGCGGACACCCTACATTCAAGATATCCTGGTTCATTCAATCAAGAACAACAGTGTTATGGTATAATAGCAATTCTTAGTGGGATAAAGTGTAATTAGTATATGTATAGGGATTTAATTTTACTTAGTTAAATAAAGTTAGGGTTAGACTTATACTAGGATTGTTTGGTTTGACGATACAATGGAATCTTAAATAAAGGTGAGGGGATACTAGTTAATTCATTTTTCTTATCTGGATGTGAGCTTTATTGGTTAGTAATAAAGGGGGTTTGAGGGTAATTATCGTGTGCAAATTGTTCTTTTCTTTTGTTGATTATCTTCTCTTTTTGGTTAGTCAGTTTCTGCACATCGGTAGTAGATTTGACACTACAGGTTCGTTAATTGTTGGATCTTTGTGAAATTCAAATCGTAAGTCGAAAACACATAGATCTGGAGTCTCACCGGAGGGATCTTCAATCAGAGGTCCATAAAGAGAGATAAAGGTGGTTGAAGTTGCTGGTCTAGAATCTGCAAAATTTCTTCAAAGTAGATTATCATCAAGGGTTTAAAGGCTTAACATTTATCGAGTTTTTTCAAGAGTCGTGAGATTTAACAAGGTTGGTATTGCAAACGTTTAGTTCGACAAGGTTCAAGCTTCAAAACAATTTGTACAAGGTTGAATTTTTAAGCTACAAAGTGTTGTTTTTTAGGTGCTAGAAGTGATCAAGTTGAAGGGTGAAAAGGCTTCAAAGTTTAGTTGATGTAAGAATTTATTGGTTACTCCCTCCGTCCCAAAATATAAGGCATGTTTTAACCTTTTAAAGTTTTTTTCTTTTTTTTCTTTTTTTTTTCTTGACCTTAAATGATATATTTTTTTAATATTATATAATACTTGATAAAAATTATACCAATTAAAATATATTTAAAACCCTATCCATCTATATATTTTTGCATCAACTATTATATTACAAAAAATAAAATAAAAAAATAGTTAAGGTCAAAGTTGAAGAAAAAATACTTCAAAAGTTAAAACATGGCTAATATTTTAAGACAGTTAAAACATGGCTAATATTTTAAGACAGGGAGAGTATTAATAAAGGAGGTTCTTGTGATTTTGAAGTATCGAATAGTTTTCTTATAAACACATTGATCAATTCCACCCTAAGCTTTCAGGTTTGTTAGAGGTTTTTAACCGACAAACATTAAATCCAGTAATTAAGACTCCAAGTAGGGATGACAACGGGGCGGGGCAGCCATCCCTATCACAAACCCGATTACCAAAGTTCTCCCCAAACTCGCCCGATCCCCATCGGGGACCTAATCGGGGCGCCTCGTTGAGGCGTGATAGTCCCCCAAACCCGCCCTGTATTAATCGGGTATCTTATCAGGATGTCCTATTTTGGTGCAATTCTCGAACAAAGCCGCACCATTCACATTTATTGTTATATTTAGACCGTTAGCAATAGCGAACCTATTTATAATCAATTACAAACAAGCCTTATTAAGTTTTCAACAATAGTATAATAGATAAATAATGATAAATGATACCGTCAAAAATTAAAAATTAAATATATGATATTAAACGAGTTTGTATAATCACTATTTTGCATTCTTACATATATATATATATATATATATATATATATATATATATATATATATATATATATATATATATATATATATATATATATATATATATATATTAGAGTAATATTTTTTTATTACGTAAATACTAAAGAAAAAATACTATATAGGTATAGATATATTTGTATATGTGTATATATTAATCGGGCGGGGCAAGGATTCCTCACTCCCCGCCCCAAACCCGATTAAAATCCCCGTTTTACCCTCAAACCCGCCCCGCAACCCGATTAGCATGTCCCGCCCCGCCCCAATTAGTTCGGGTTTTAGGTTTCCCCGTCGGGTTTGGGTTTTTTTTGCCATCGCCGTCTCCAAGAACTTTAAACATTGTATAATGTAAGCCAAATGAATTTGGGCTAGCTGACAGATATAGTTTCAAGTTGCACTTCTTTTTTCTTTCCGATAAGGGAAGTTTACAAATTTATATGCAGTGGGTTCACTAAACATAAAGTGACTTAAAAATCTGTCACTGAACATGTACCAAGTGACCTATTTAACCGGCCACCCGTTGCATATAAATTAATAATGTATCCAAGATAGGAAAAAGTGTAAGCAAGAAACTGTACCACTCAATTAATCCAAATGAAAGTTTACATACATGTGTCACTTATTTGTTTACTAGCATCTTATTAGGCAGAAGGTGAGGCTATCTCCGGTATCGTCCTTAGATGCGGTTTCCACTTGTAGTTACAACTAAACTCATTGTCCCTCCGGTCATCTTGCTCAGCACTTCTATTACCATTTTCCTTGTTTTCATGTTTATTGCTGTCGTCTATCTTGAAGGTCCTTTTGGTAATTAGATTTTGTGAAGCTACAGACTGGAGAAGACTACGATACACAGCTTCACTGACTGCCAACCCAACTGGCAACAAGAAGTAAAGCGTGTTGCAACTTAGTTGAGCATCTCCTGGTAAAACCGTTCTTTGTGAGCAACAACGTATTATTTTGTGATACGGATAAGCATATAAAATATCTTTCACAAGTGTCCCGTCTTTGAACCTCAATGACTCACCATCTTCTTTGATAACAAGAACTTCTACTCTTTGTTTCACCAATTCGGCTTGACAACACACGAGTGAGACTGAATTACCCATTTTTGAGTTTTTTTCTTTCACTCCAAATATCTTTGGAATAATATATTTAAAGATCTCAACAAGCTTCGATAGGGACTAAGAAATATGATTGATGTTCTTAGGATTGTGTTCCTTTGTTAATGACAAATTAAGATTGTGTCTTGTGTCTTATAGAGTACTTTCCTTTGAAGGAATACTTTGTTTGTGCAAATAGTGCCAACTTTGTCTTGTGATTTGGTGAAGTCTTCAATGTAAAGGATATATTTTGTGGATTTTACAATGGAATAGATGCAGTCGTTCTTTGTTTGAAGTTAAACCTTGTGAGATCTTGCGAAGTCAATTTAAAACATGGGATAATTACCAAAATGGCCCGTTGCCATGCGATCTAAGCATTTTTAGCCCGATTTTGATATATTTTTTATTTAGCCCGGGTTGCCCTGGGCAACAAGCGTATAACCAACCGCATGATGACACGTGTACTCCAGTTGCCCAAAAATTACAAAAGTTGCCCAAAAAACACAAAAGCTGTCATAAAAATGACACTTGTCATCATGCTGGTGGCTATACGATTAGGGCAACCCGGGCTCAAATGGGAATATTTCAAAATTAGGCTAAATATGCCTAGACTCAGGTCAACCGGGCTATTTTAGTATTTATCCCTTAAAACATTCCAAAATCATAATAACTACCTCATATTAACATGTTTTTTTTCTACTTTCATATAATATTTTTGTATGTGTTATATAATACTTGATGAAAATTATGCTAAAAAAGATATATTTAAAACTCAATAATCATTTGCTTAAAAAAAAAAAAAAAAAAAAAAAAACTCAATAATTAAACAGAACAATTAATATGGTAAAGAGTAATAAAACGTTACATGCATCATGCGCCATCTTGTATAATGACTTGTAAAGTTGTAATAAAGCGGTGATGTCCTACTACTTTACTATGAGTAGTTGTTCTTAAACGATGTTAACTAAGTCGGGGTACGCATAGGTAATAGGTTCATATATGGCATATATGCCTGATGTTCTTGTAGTTAGTATTTGTAATTGTGACAAATTACTATGGGTAGTAAACGATGTTTACTATGAGTAGTTGTTCTTAAACGACGTTAGCAAGTCAACCCAACCCAAAAAGATTCGCTTTAAATAGTTACCCTGTGACTGGCCTCGATCTATATATACTCCGTAGTATATATATAGGAGTATTCTTTTGCAGGATGGTTAACTTCATCAAGTATCAAGTTACTTTGCTATCTGAGGTGCAATTCATACGTGATGCTTAGAGTCCAGTTAGTCCTACATAGCTTCATATGTGCATCCATGCATTCAATGAGGTATACAACAATAGATTGGGAACAACAGATAAGCACATGGAAGAAAAGGTAGATGTCCTAAAACTGAAAACAAAGATGCCTGTTTTAAAAGAGAACATATTCCACTCGACCATCCAAGTGCATGTTTTACATCAGTGAACGGTTTATCACTACTTATAATTAACCAGTTAGCACAAATTGTCACATCTTGTAACAATCTGCGCTGACCAAAAAGTTAGTGAAGTTGCAAGGGACTTATTAAACTAGTTCTATGTCAAGCTAAAAAAGTCCATGCCAAGAAATAACAAAAAAGAGACAACATGCCTCCTATGTTTCTCACAACTCCCCAAAGCACTACATGAAGTAATCTTTATAACGTTGAGGATGAGGTTGGTTCCTCGTGGGCCTCATTGTTCGAGAACTTGTGGTCTCTGATGCTGGTGGTGGCGGCAGAATTTGGAGTTGATTAGGGGTGGTGGTGGGTGTGACCTCATGAGCGACAAGTGATGTTTGCGAGTGTGTGTTTTCTAGTAAACTTGTCCCAATAGCAAGCATCACTTCAACAGGATCGAATTGCAAGTGCAACGGTGGTACCCGTCGAAAGTTCTGCGACGGAGCTGGAACCGTACTTGGACCACTTTGATTAACATCTGCATTGTCTATTTAGAATAAACTAAATTTAAAAACAACATAATGACCGATTTGTATAATCTAAAAAACCAAACGATACAAAGAGCATAATTCTTTTTACCAAGAGGATGGTTAGAAGGGGGTGTTTGATGCCTTCTTGGCTCGTTTTCATCATTTGAAAGATTGATTGGCTCATTTTGATCAGACGTCCAAATATGCTCAAGGACCCTGGCATCATACCCAGCATTGGTGACCTGTAAAATGCAACATATTGACAAGAATAAAAACATGTAAAATTGTCGATCATAATTAAAATTACCAAGAGGATGGAACAGTTATATACTACTATGTTTTTTTCTCAAGGAAACAATATAAATTCACTTGTCGATCATAATTAAAATTGCCAAGCTGCATTAGGTGTGTATATGGTTTGTACTTTGTAGAGCTTATGTTTCCAAAAGAAGATGAAAAATATCAGGATAAAATTGGTAAATCTATGAATTTGGATTATTGAAAGCCATATTCACAAAACAAAATCGACCATTTAAGTCAAAATTGAAAATTCCCATTTAACAAGTGTTACAAGGACTATATTTGTTTCTCAGTAAGTACTAAGAAAACTTAATTTTTCATTATTCTACTCATACACATAAATATGTGTAGGAAAACATACAAATCTATATGCACAGATACACTTGATCTATAAAGCTAGTTTTTTTAAGGCAAGTATAATGACTATAAAATTGTATAGCTTCATGTTACTAGTTACAGTATGATTTTATTTCTAGGAAAATATATCATTTACCTTCGGCGGGATGCCCAATTCTTCGGCGATGCGAATAACTTTATTGTCCCTATCGTATAGTTCATTGAATGACTTCCATTTAATCAACTTACGTTTCTTCTGTAGACTGTTGTTCTTAGTAGTAATATTGTCTTGCTCCTGATGGTTTTCGCCTCCCATTGTTCTCTTATCAAAAGTCGATTTGCTTAACTTGGTGTAATAAGCAGATAACCAACTGGGCGGTTTGGTACGTCTTCCTGAAGCTGGTCTCGATACAGTTTTGTTTCGAGGAGAAGCATTTTCTTCTCGTTGACGTTGTTCACCCTCGACTAACAAGCTGTTGGCATTTCGTTTCTTCTGCGACATTTCTGTTATATGTTGCAAAAATCACCAAAAATAGCAAGACTCTTATTAAAATCTAAAACCAAGTCAATAAATTATAACTTTTTGTTATTTACAGCTCCGCAGTTGAATCAATTTTTTTATAAAAAGCAAAGTGTTTGTATTTTGAAAGGACTATATATCCAATCATCACAAAAAAGGTTAGACAAATTCGAATATGTGATATATTAGTGATAACAACACATTTTATACGGTCTCATTGACCAATAATATAAAGATAGAGCAATCATATAGATGATTAACTAACATACATAGTCAGATAGTCATATGCCTAATTCATATAAAGATTGACAAATGTAATAGTCATTTTATTTCTCTTTATTTCAACCTTTTAATTTAGCATCTGCTGCAATCATATTGTTAGGTATGAGTTAAGCATAAGTTTTAAGCATACCAATTAATCATTTCCCACTAAACGAATACATGCGCAAACCGACGATGTATAAAGGCAAATAAATATACTTGCAAACTTGTGGTTTTGGTGTGACCTTTACAAGTTTAGTTTGTAGTCATTGCAAGAAAAAAAATTTATGAGTTAGAAACAATATAAAAGTTTGACGATTAAAATTATTATTTCAAGAGGTATTTTGAGGAATCAACTTTACTCATTTTACTATCTTCGTTCCAAAATTATTGTCCCTTAACAAAATACATGCAGTTTAAGAAAAAAGCATAATTATTATTGATTTCTCTCTATTACTTTTTGCAGAAAGACAGTTTTCCCTTTAACTAATTAATTAATGTCTTCTTTAATGTTTATTTATTAATTTCAACAAAAGATAATACGGTAAACTTAATCAAACTTCCTTATCTATTTTTAATAGTGGACAACTAAATTGAGGCATCCTAAAAAGGAAACGTGAACTATAAATATTGGACGGAGAGAGTAAGAGATTTTAAGTTTTCAAAAATAGTCAAATTTGTTTTATAATTAGTTGAGATATGAATAATCAATAATTTTACTTTAAATGAATATTCTTACGCAGTTTCTACTCGTATATATATCTATGTAATTTGTGTCGATCATCTAATGGTGAGTGAGAACGAGTGAGTCCCTTTTAAAAAATTAACGGGTAATTGATACATAAGATGGAATGATAAGTTATAGGACTTAACATTTCCTTTAAATATAAAAGATTAAACATCTACAACGTGTAAAAAAGATTCTCAATAATAACAAGAATTGTCAAAAAAGTGAAATTTTTTTATATTAAATAGTCTAATTTACTAACGTCAAAACTTTCTATAACTAGAAATTTTTTACGCTTTATATAAAGTTGTAACTTTTAACAAAATGTTGTCTCGTGAAAAAAAAAATAATAAAAATAAATAAATAAATAAATAAATAAAAATTATGGGAAATCAGATGTTGGCAAAAGACCAAAAACTATAAAGGCCTGATTTTGCATTGATAAAAAAAGAATGAAAGTGTATTTACTTTAGGGGTAAAGCTAAAGATACGCAACATATTTCTTCAAATAAACACAAGTACGCAACGTACTTAGTAAAGTGTCAAACGTACGCAACATATTTTCAAAAAATCGCCGATCTACGCAATATGACCTGCTGGCAGCAGGTTACCAGGTCACACAACTTTAAAAGTTACACCTTTGGTCCCTAAACTGTCTCATATCTCGCGTACATAATCCAATTTTAGTCCTATTTACCAGCGTTACACCGTTAGTCCCCAAACATTACACCGTTAGTCCTATTTAGTCCTATTTACCAGCGTTACACCGTTAGTCCCCAAACGTTACACCGTTAGTCCCCAAAAAAAAATTCAAGATTTAAAAAACATATATATATAAAAAAAAAATCCAGATTATTAAAAAAAAACTTTAAAATTGAATTTTTTTTAAAGTTTTTTAAAGTTAAAAAAAAAAAAAAAAAAAAAAAAAAAAAAAAAAAAAAAACTTTAAAAAAATTTTTAAAGTTTTTTTTTTTTTTTTTTTTTTTTTTTTTTTTTTAAACTTAAAAAAAAACAATTTTAAAGTTTTTTTTTTTTTTTTTTTTTTTAATAATCTGGAATTTTTTTTATATATATGTTTTTTAAATATTGAATTTTTTTTTGGACTAACGGTGTAACGTTTGGAGACTAACGGTGTAACGCTGGTAAATAGGACTTAAATAGGATCATGTACGCGAGATATGAGACAGTTTAGGGACCAAAGTGTAACTTTTAAAGTTGTGTGACCTGGTAACCTGCTGTCAGCAGGTCATATTGCGTAGATCGACCATTTTTTGAAAATATGTTGCGTATGTTTGACACTTTACTAAGTACGTTGCGTACTTGTGTTTATTTGAAGAAATATGTTGCATATCTTTAGTTTTACCCCTTTACTTTATAAATAAAGTGAATTCTATATAGAAGTAGCATTAAAAAAGATAAAGATGTAGGGTGTGTTTGGCCAAAATAACACTAGCAGTGAGCATTGTTAGTTTTATTTTCTATAAAATGTTTGATAACGTAGCTGTAGATGTAATCATAATGTGTAAAATAGCTCGCTCAACGTTCTTAAATGCTACTTCAAAGAGCGTTAGAAAATGCATACCTAAAAAATAGCCACAACTCACCGTTCTTTAACCAAACAACCACTAAAAATTAAATGTTCATTGTTCACCGTCCCAAAAAAACTCCAAACCGCTCCGCACCAAAACATACTCATAAGTATATAATATATTTAGTTTTACTTTTTATGTAATAAAGGTACCATTTAGATGCTTTCCATCGAAAATAGAATAAATCCAAAATTAAAGTATTATTTATGTACAAATGTATTTACAAGTCATGTATGTATACACAAATTATTAACAACTACTCTCTTAAAAATCATAAGAACATATAGGAGAGACTCAAAATAAAAGAGTATTTGATAAGAATAATGAAATAATTTTAGAAAATAAGTTGACAAAAAATCTAAAAGAAGTCGGAGAACAAGAAACCTTTGAATTTCTTAGAAATAAAGTTACGAAAAACAAATTGTCAGACATTTTTGTGAATAAAAAAGTAAACAAAATTAGCTGAAAAACAATCAAAAACATTTTCAACAGTTTTTATTCTCCACCCATTTATCTGGAATCTTTTGAGATTTTTCGACAACTTTTTTTCTGGAACTTTTTCTTCCTCCTCACGGCAAAAAAAATCACACATTTTAGTTTCACCAAAATGTTGAAATTCCCTTAATCTAAATTTATTACCGCACGAGACTAAGAAATAATTGGATTTTTTTTTTCTTATCGAAAAAAAAATCTGCAATCAAAAGAACTATGATTAATCCTATAAAATTTACAATCAAAAGAACTATAACTAATTCTATAAAATTTTCAGCGAAATGCGATTTCATTATCCTCGTTATAAACAGAAAGCTAAAACTAAATTTTGAAACTAAATTTGAAAATCCCTAATTGAAACCAAACTTCTAATTAGGAATGCTAAAACCTTATTCAATTTGGAATCAAATTTTGCATATTCGTGTTACAGGGAAACTTATCTTACCAAGTGCTTTCGAATTCATTATGAGATCTGGCTTCTTACGATTTGATCCTGAAAGTAAAAATTGTATCGTTCCTGCAGTAGATTGCCTACACTTTTGGTTAATTATAATTGTTTGGGTAGAAATTCTATAGAACAAGCCATTACTTTTATAGTGTCGAGACAACTAAGCAGTATGCTGGCATGATTGACGTGTAACATTTGTATTGGCGTAAATTATATTGTAACTTTATTTTATTTTTTATTTTTTTCTTACATATTATGAAAATTTAATATTATGTATGTTATAGGTATTATACATAATAAGTAATAAACTTTCCACAATATCTCATGGGTATACAAAGTTGTGGAATTAAAATCAATTTAATTTTGAAATAATAGTAGTAAACGATGTTCTTGTTAAAAAAAAGTAAAAGTCTATGGGGTATTTATTAAATCAATGCAGATTATGAGCCTCGAACTTGATAGAAATCTTTGATGCATCCAAAAATTTATAAACTTAAAAACTGTACACTTATGTATAGAAATTTGAATTTAACATTTCTTTTATGGGTTTGCACTATTGTGAATGCTATTGATCACTCATAATATAAAGTTACTTGACAATAAAATCCAAATGTTTTAAAAAAGAAGTTTGACGTACTTGTGCATTTCTATTAATCTTTCTAGTTTAGGCTTAATTTTCTATTACACAAAGTACAATTCGGCAAATTCTAATTGTTTTTCTCTTTATCAAGAATATTCTAATTCTTGACTAAGCAAAATTAAAACATCTGACTGGTGAGACTGCTTAAGTGACAAAATCAAGGTCTTTGATTGATAAATACTTTTAAGGTTATCTCTTTATAAGCATCTAAAATGTGTTTTCCTTTCCTATATAAAATATTTGTAAGATAGTTTCATGTTGATAACTTGTCAAATGCTACGAAAATCCAAACAAATAGTTTTTGTTCATATGGGTATATTTTGTAATAGATCGAGAATTGAAATAAGTGTTATTGACAATAAAAATATATTTACAAGGTAAATTTAGTGAAATGCCAAAGAAAAAGGTTATAAGATAACAACCAAGAACTTGATTTTTTAAAGGGTTGTTTTCTGATTTTTTTAGTGATGGTCTTGGGCACAATCAAATAGGATCAACACTCATAGCATCAAACAAATTGGGCAATAAGCTTTTGATATTGTGTAAGGTCGGATTTAAGCATAAAACTGACTTAATTTGTGTTCTAACGTAATTTGCTAAGAGTATTTTAAAACTTAACATAAGTTGATTTTGACATACGGGGTGTTTGGGATTTATTATCTTTCTGTTTGTGCTATAAAATAAATACTTATATGTTGCTTAAATATAAGTAGTATCTAAAATAATATTTGGTTTTATTTATTTTGCAAAAGATAAAATAATACTTAAAAATCTATAATGCTAGAAATCTTTCCAATAAAATTTAATCATTGATGATTTCAAATAAATATCTAAATAAAAACTAGCTTCAATATGATATCAAAAAAGTAAGATGAAATAAGAAAAAACGACTCTTTACCTATACATGAATAACTATTTTTCAAGCGAAAAGAAAGAATCCCTAGAAGAAGATGAGGAATTTAGGTCATTTTCAATTTGCATTCGATGATTTTACAGTTTTTTAATTTCATGATAATAGTTTAGTTTCATTTCTTCACAAGTACAAATAGGTTTACATAACTCAAACTTTCAGCCTAATTATGAAAAAATTATTAGAATTCATCCAATTTATTTTCATATAATAATATTCTATAAAATGATTTAAAAGCTTTTGAATAATATTAATGTGAAAAATATAAACATGTTGTACACCTTTCCTAATATAATCGAATAATTAACATGTTTTTCTATATACATAAAGGTGCAATTTTTTATTGTCTCGCCTGCCACCTAAAAATCTCAAAATAGCCTAATAATTGTAAAGTGTGTGTATGGTCTCATATATTTGTTGGGTTTTGAGATTCTACTGCTCAGAATTTAACTAAGTGTCAAACTGCTGCTGATAAGAATCTGCTGCTAAGGATAATGAATCTGCTGCTAGTGTTATCAAACTACTGCTAAGAGAATCTGCTGGTGAAGAGCCTGCTGCTAAAGAGATAAACTTGTATACACGGATAGATAATTATGGAATAGATAGTGTGTATATCTTATACGATTAGGAAGATCTTATCTTATGTAGAAAGTTATTGTAAACCTAATAGGACTCATTTACCTATAAAAGGAGGTGCCTAGGGTTAGAGTATGTACGTATTACTTTATTCTCGTTTCACTTAAAGGTTGTAAAAACCTAGCATTTTTGAGTGCTCGTATAATTAATATATTGAAGTGTTGATAGTGATTAAAATTGTTTTTCTTAAGTTAAGCTTTAATATTTCGTGTTATAGCTTAAGTGTTAATTCAAGTCAACTTCTATAAGATCGTTTGCTCAACTGGGATCAACAAGTGGTATCAGAGCTTGTGATCTAGAAGTTGTAATCAAGAAGAACTTGTTCCTTACAAGTTAACTATTCCAAATCAACTGCTGAACTTGTTCCTTACATCCTCTTCACAACTAACCCCCCCCCCCCTCACTAACAACTAACCTCAACTTACTCATTTGGGGTCCACCACTTACAACTTTATTTTTTTATTCAAATTTCCAGCTAAACTAAATTAATTTTATTCAATAAAATTATAAATTACATTTAAAAAAAAGTTTTAAAAAAGTAATACAAAAAACATAACTTAAAAACCTTACCAATTATTTAACCCAAATTCAACCCATTACTTAGCCCACTTTCAACTACTTACATGTAATATCCATTACCCAGCCCACATAAAAAAACAACAACAACAACAACAAACCTTATCTTCTTTCTTGAAAACCTGCAAACACACACACACACACACACACACACACATATTCTCACTTTATACCTTTTGTCAAATGCAACGTTCCACTTAAAAAATAAATAATAATAATAATAATAATAATAATAATAATAATAATAATAATAATAATAATAATAATAATAATAATAATAATAATTGGAGCGCGGGCTGCCGTTCATATTTTTAATAGGATTGGTTTCGCTATTGCTAGAGGTGTGGGGGCCCAGTTGGTTTCTCGGCTCCCCACCAATTTCTTGTAAAATCCTTTTTATTGTTAATAAAAGTGATGGTTTATAATAAAAAAATAATAATAATTAAAAAAAACCCATCAAATGCGACGTTCCACTTTATACCTTTTGTCTGAAACCTTAGCTCGTCGTGCAGACGAGTAAGTGGGAAACGGCGAAGCTCAGCGAGGGGGTCCGGTGCAACAACGAGCTCGGCGAGGATCCAGCGTGGAACGGTGAGGGTAAACGACGAGTTGCACCTTGTGCTCTTAGGTCCTGGAAGAGCATTGACGATCCTTCAGAGGGTGAGTACTTGTTCTACTTGTTCAGCTCAGTAAAATTGTTCAGATGGGGCCCATGAGATGGCAGCTTCTTTAGTGGTATTACTTCTTTGACTACAAATCCATTATTCTAGGCTGCATATATTTACAATTCTATATAGGTTTAATTTTGTTCAGGAGGTGAAGATGCTTGCTAAGAAAGATGATAGGGAGTGTTTGGATGAGGGGATTAATGAGCTTTGCTAATCTTGGTATGCAAAAGTATATAAAAAGTTACTATCTTTTTTATATATTTGGAGGTTATAAAAATTGAATCTTTTTTATTTGTATACATTTGGATCTATTTAATATGCACTTGTTTTTGTTTCTAAAGATTTATAATGATGTTTGTAAATCTTGAATATGTTATTTTTATATGTTTGGAATTTGATCAGCTTGTTGATCTTCATTATTGTATATATAATTAGATGGTTGTAATGGTGGTGGGTGGTGGTGATAATAAGACTTCACTACAATTGTCTATCCAAGTTGGGCATTTGCAATCCTTATTCCATGCCAACTTGTGAGAGGGATAATAAGATTACACAAGTTCAATCTCCAAGTCAAAGTCTACACAAGCCAATACAAGCTCATACAGTTCAAAGTCTACACAGATGCATACATGGCCAACACAAGATGCAAGTCCTCCTGAATGATAGCTTAGAGTTTTTGTAAAAGGGTTAATGGTAAGTAATAGCAACCTACTTTCCTATTTGTTCGAATATCAAATACGAACCCAAATAAATACCACAATACCCATCCAACTTTGATTCATTATCATACGTTTTAGAGTCATCTCTTTGCACCGTTAGTCCCTTTGACTAACGACCGTTTTTTATTAACTCAAAAATACGTTTTTCTTACGTTTTCATACGTTTTTATTAGTTTTCATATGTTTTTATCCGTTTTTATACGTTTTCGCCCATTTTCTTAAGTTTTCATACGTTTTTTTCGTTTTAAAATGTTTTCGTCCATTTTATACGTTTTCAAGCGTTTTTATACGTTTTCAAGCATTTTTATACGTATTTCTTACGTTTTTATACGTATTCTTATGTTTTAATACGCTTGCGTTCGTTTTTATCCGTTTTTTACGTTTTAATCCTTTTTATATGTTTTCATACGTTTTTATTCATTTTTATATGTTCTTATCCATTTTATAAGTTTTCATATGTTTTCACACATTTTTAAACATTTTTATACGTTTTCATATATATAAAAACAGACGTAAACATATAAAAATGGATAAAAACATATAAAAACATAAGCAAACGTATGAAAACGCATAAAAACGGATGAAAACGTAAGAAAATATTTGAGAATGTATAAAAACGGACGAAAACGTTTAAAAACGTATAAAAGCGTAAGAAAAAACGTATAAGACAGACGAAAACGTATAAAAACGGACAAAAACGTATAAAACCGGACGAAAACATATAATGTGAAAAAAACATATTTTTGAGTTAATTACAAACGGTCGTTAGTCAAAAGGACTAACGATGCAAATGTAAAACGTATAATGAAACAAAATTTGAAAGTTTGAAAGGTATTGATGTTTTTTTTTCTTTTTTTCTTTTTTTCTTGTTCGTATCTGATAAGTGAACAAATGAGAAAGTACGTTGCTATTACATGCCATTAACCCTTTGTAAAACAATGTGATGTATTTTTTTTTAATAAGTCCAGACACATAGATAGCTAGTTTAGTCAACTCATAGTCAAAGTTAGTTAGACAATCAATGTAGTATAAACAGTCTTCATTTCGGTATTCGTACTTAACAATTTCATAATAATAATAACAAATCCTTTTCCCTCTCAAACTTTATCATGGAATCAGAGCAATATCCTGCTCCACCATCACCACCACCAAATTCTACCATAACTAACTACGACAATCGTAACAAACTCCAACCACCACTTTCAACCATTAATCTTGATCAAATCTAACTGATTTCTGATCACAACAACAAAACAAACACACTTATCAACTCAAAACACAACAGCATCACTTGAATAACACCAACTATTGTACACTTTACCAAATGGCCACACCACCAAAGTCACCAAAATTGGTTCAGTTAGACTAGAATTAAACACCACACTTCATAATGTACTTTACATACCAACTTTTACTTACAACGTCATTTCTATCAGTCAAATCCTTAAACACACCTTCAAATCCATCACCTTCACTCACAATGCCTGTGTTTTCGAGGGCCATGATGGTTCAATGCTCTATCTGCTACAACTAAGTTTTCACTATCACACAAGATTGGGACATCCGTCTGCTCAAGTTCTTAAACATGTACCACTGTTACCAATTTCAGTTTCTACTTCCTTAGATCACAAATGTACTATATGTCCACCAGCCAAGCATCATGCTTTACCTTTTTCTCAAAGTTTGTCTCATGCTGATTATGCTTTCACTTTGATTATGGATGTATGGGGTCCTTACTACCATTGTACAGTCAATAAATGCAAACTCTTTCTTACAATTGTTGATAATTTTTCAAGAGCCACATGAACATATTTGATTCCAACCAAACACCATGTTATCTCAACAATAAAGAACTTCAATGCTAATGTCAAAACACAGTTTAACACACACATTAAAACCATAACATTGTTTTATGTATAAATAGGTAATCACTATGATTATATTTAAGATCATGATTCCTTGTCTAGTTCATTTTCATTGGACGTACTTCTTTTTTATTTAAGGGAAAACTATTGATCTCACAATACTTATAAATATCTTGCACAATTGTCCCAAGATTATCGTGGCTCTTGTCTGTTAGTTTTATAGATGATAAAATAATAGATGTGTGTTAGGATCGAACTCGAGATCGCGGGATTGCACACTTTACGTATGAAGAGTAAAAGAATAATTATTTATAAATGTTATATGTAATTATTAATAAACACAAAACGAGTAACGACCGTTAGTATTTAACGAAGAATGACTAACGACCGTTAGACAAAGATTAGGAAAGTAATACTTGTGAATAATTGGAAACAATAGAAGGTTTCGGAATCCCTTTGGGGAGGTTCCAACCGATCGGCCAAGGGGAGGGGGGGATTCCACCTCCTCTTTGCCTTGAGCTCCAAGTTTCATCAAGTATATAAACACCTCATGGGTTATTGTTTTCTTATAACTTGTACACACATAGTTGGTGTTTTCTTTCTCTCTTCTTGTCCCAAAAATCGACCCATCCTCAAACCCTTTAAGGGATTCGATTTTCATAAAGCTAAAAAAGGTTTTGTGTTTAATTTACTTGCATAAACTTTTAGTTGAATTAGTACGTGTGTACAAGAACGCGATTCAAACACACTATTGTTTGATTCATGGATTGAATTACAAAAGAGGTAAGGGGTAATTCTTATAATCCACATAAACCCTAATTAGGGTTCTTGAATTGAAGATTCATTTGATTTTTGTCCGGGCTAGAATCACAAAGGTATTTTTACTTTTATGTTAGATTAATTAATTACATATTATATGATCTTGTAATTGCTTCCGCTATGCTTACTTGATGTTATTGGTTTATTTATATGCATGTCATGATATTATAATTCTAACAGTGGCATCATGAGCCGTTATAATGTGTAATTAATTATCGAAACGCATAAAAATTGAATCTTGATTCGTTTAATTACATGTTTTTAGGGTTTTCTTATTCCTACCCCTATTTTTTTTAATTGGGTCGATTGACCTATAAGTTTGTTAGGGTTTTGATTTTGTTTTTTTAATATGATTAGAAACCCTAGGATGTCATGTAATTGGTTATGCGTTTTAGTAAACGATCTTGATGCAATATGTTAATTGTTAAGCATAATCCATGAAAAGTGCATATTTGCATGGATTTATTGTATGGTAATTTAAATTGTTTAAATTGGATATATGGATTAATTGTTAAGTTATATCGAAACATGTAAATATATTAATAGATGTCGAATTGGGAAAGACTCCAATATTAAGTAATCAATTACGTGCTATGCGGTATTTGTTTAGTTTTGGCTTACGCAATCGATTTATCGATGTATGTGATGAGGCGAAAAATGAACCAATTTTAAGGGGTCATTTAAGCCCGAATTCGAATTTATTTGATCAAATATTATCCTAAATCATTCCTTTTTTCATTTTAGGTACTTTTCGAGTGAAATCTGGAAAAGGAAGCATTTTGGACGTTTTTGGAGCATAAAAGTGAAGAAAACGGCAAAGTCTTAATTTTCCTTGCTGGGAACAGTACCTGACAGCGTCACATGCTCCTTAATGACGGCGTCAAGAGTGATATAAGAGGTGGAAGTGGACAATACACGTGACGATTCAGAGAGTTTTGTACATAGGAGATGACGGCGTCACCCAAGGCCGTCATGGTCCAAGTATTAGTGACGGCCCAAAAGAAATTTACATATGACGGCGTCAAAAGTGGATCTAGGCAATCCGATTTCATTATAGGCGGCGAGTTGACGGCGTCACATGTTTACACATGACGCCGTCACCCTGTATTATCTATATATAGTTTTCCAAATTTCATTCATTTGGGTGCAACTTTGAGGGAAAAACCCTAGGCCGATTTTCACAGCTTTTTCAAGGGTTTTAACCCTTTGAAACCTTCATGTTCAATTTGAGATAAGTACTCTTTCAATTCAATCAATATGTCTATGTGTTGCTTGAATATATCTTACACTTGTCTTCAATTTAACATGCTAGGCTAGATTTCATTTGTGTTTGCTTAGATGTAGTGAAACCTAGATGTTAATTACGGGTTGATTGTTTGTTTATAGTTGTTACAGATGATTGTATTCGATATTAGGCTTAAGAAAACTGGCAGACTTCCATTGGTAACTTGCTTGAACGTCTTAAGAAACATGATCAGAGGTGTACTATGATTTTTGGTTGTATTTAATGCGTAGGTGAATTCTAATGATCCCATGTTAGGAGCTTCTAACGGCTCGACATAGGAGTGAAGTAGGATCCTGTTGAAACTATAAATACCTTGATAGATCTTCTTGAGCACTCTAGAATCGTTAGTAATGTCACTGTAATCAATAACACACTAATAGACAATCTCTGCAACTTGTATTTATAAAGCGGAAACAAAATACAAGCTTGATACTAAGAACTCTTGATCCTCTATGGATCTTTTTAATAATATTAAGATTATTCACTAAAAGTTGTTCAATACATAAACCATGTGTTCCTTTTATACTCAAGGAACCCTAAACCGTTTCTCAAGAAACGTATATTCTAAAACTTCTAAAAGATATGCATTATCACTTCCTAAATAAACTCATGCATATCCAAACTACATTACATAAAATACGGAAATACTATATCCGCAGAAACTAATAATACTGAAACTAGTCTTCAGCAGATACACTGCTTCAGCAGAAACCAAATCTTCAGCAGGATCCTTTCAGCAGAAACAGCAGCAGAATTCTTACTTCACAGAATTCCCAACAATCCTCCCCTAATCTTGAATTTGACCTGGTTAAGTTCAAGATTCTTGATAGATCTTCAAAATAACATACCAAGAGGATTGTGATAAGATAGCACCAGCAAAGAATCATCATCAGCAGAATCTCTATGATCAGCACATACTTGAAAGCTCCATTCTTTGCAGCAACAAATGACCAAATGTACATCAAAACAAATTAGTTTCATACTATTCTCATCACTTCCAGGTGTGTTAACTCCTGTGAGAGGTGAATCATTGAAAATAATGGATTTGATGTCTCTTTACCAATAGCCATCACTACTGGAGTAGCCAAGTGTTCTAAGGTACACTGATAACCACATGATTTTTAGCAAATCATCAGCTATTAACGGATTTGAGATGTCTTTACCTGTAGCCGTTTGCTCAGGACTAGCCAATTATTTTGATGAAAATCATCTTGGTTAACTGATTACCAAATATGGTTTTCCACTGCCTTTACCACAAGCCATATACATGTGGGCTAGCCAATTATTTGGAATCCATAATGAAAAAAATCCATGGTCAATTGACAACCATTTCAACTACTCAGCAACAAAGCATGGGTGAGTTGAAAACCCTATGGTTTTGAGCAAACCATTACAGCTATCAACAGATTTGATGTGTCTTTACCAAAGCTGTACCCTTTGGACTAGCCAACTTTATGATAGAATAGTCAACATCAGGTAAGTTGATAACCAAACCTGCAGACAACAAC
Source organism: Artemisia argyi (assembly GCA_030686995.1). Classification (NCBI taxonomy): domain Eukaryota; kingdom Viridiplantae; phylum Streptophyta; class Magnoliopsida; order Asterales; family Asteraceae; genus Artemisia; species Artemisia argyi. Next base: position 69,697,382 of record CM060709.1, on the reverse strand, counting down.
ATGTTATTTTTTTTTTATTTTATTTTATTTTTTTTTTTTAATAAAACAAATATTACAACATAATATCCCTACTCAGATGCTGCTCTGGAAGTATTAATCCTTTGTTTGAAAACCTTCACCAAAGATTCAGCAAACAACCTTGTATTCCCTGCTGGATCAGGAGAAATCTCTAACTTCTGTTGTAACATTTTCTCCATCAGAGACACTTTCAGAGGATATCTTTTGGTAAGATCCATGATTAGCCTCAGACCAGTTGTAGTTTCCAACACATGAACATAAGGCATAGAATAGAACTTCCAACTTTGAACTTTCCATCTCTGATTATTCTTCCAAATTTCATAGCTTGCACCAGTGGGAGTAGAAGAATCAAACAACACTTGAAGATCACCCAACAAATACAATCCAGATCCTTCAGGAGTATGAGTTGAATAATACTTAAGAACTAACTCATATAAAGTTACCAAATCCTGATGATCCAAAAGATGTAGAATCTGTTGGAGAAATGTAAAGGATATGGAAGTTTTATCCAATCAGTAAATGGTATTAATTTGACCATCTTTACTTAACTCCCAACTAACCAAAACAACTCTAGTTCCCACAGGCCAATCATCAGAAGATCCTTCCCTTATAAATGAAGCATCAGAATCATTCACATTGATAAGACTTTGTTTGGAATGTGAAGATCTGACTTTGGCCATCCTCTTGCCTCTTCTTCCAGGAACATAGATAGCATCATGAACTTCTGTTTCAGCAGATTCAACTTCTGCAGCATTAGTATCTACTGATTGAGTATCCAATTGTTCATCAGTAGAATCTTGAGAAGATTCAAGTGCAGCAGAGGCATATTGTTCATCCATAGCCTTCCTTATTTGTTTGTTTCTTGCAGCTTGAATCTCAACTTCTCGTACCTTCAGTTCATGAAATCTGGCAAACTCAGCCTTTTGTTCAGCTTCTTGATCCTCAGTCAACTTTCTAGCAGTCTCTTCACCTAATCTTTCTTGCTCCAATTGTCTCCTAGTTCTCTTTCTAGTTGGAGCATCTGATGTCATCACTTTGGCTTTACCTTTATCCACAGAAGCAGCAACATGTGATAAACCAGCAGAAGTATCAGGTAAAGATACTTGTTCAGCAGCAATATGAATATTCTCAGATGAAACAGCATCAACATTGAGAAGAGGAATATTCTTGGAAGAACCCATTCCAACTTTGGCATTCCTAGCCTTTATCTTGTTATAAATCTCAACTAGTTTGTCAAATGGAAGTCCCCACACATGTTTCTTAGACCAAGCAGTATTAAATAATGAGCTGCTTTGATTTTTCACATATGTTCTCATATACTCCTTTTGCTGTGCTTGAGTCATAGGTTTTTCTCTTTTAGCTTTGGCTTTTAATTCATCTGCTACCTTCTTCCTCATCTTTAACATTTTCACAATTTCAGATTCATAATCTTGTTCCTCTACCCTTTTTCCAATAATTTCAACAGCTACAGTAGGATTATCAAGCATTTGTTTTCCAATCAGCTGCCAATCTGACTCATCAAACTCTAGAACATCTGCATCCAATTCCATTTGTCTTTCAATGGGTAAGGTAGAAACATATCTTTGAGTTACTGAATCTAATTCTGCATCAAACTTGGCTTGTACTTCCTCAGCTAGATTAGCACTCTTCTTATAATCTTCCCATTCTTGAAATAGTTTTCCTTGTCCAACTCTGTCTTCAGCTGTTACAAGCTCATCCAAATCATCATGAGGGACATTATCTGCAGCAATATCATCATGCACATCTGCCATAGGTTCATCATGTATATCTTGAACCTCTCTATCAGAAGAAACCTGTTGATTCTCAGATGAATGATGAACAGGAGAATTCAAGTATTCTTTCCCTGCTACAAAGTATGTTTCTCCTGATGTATTTCCTCTATCAGCGGATTGATCAGCAGCAACCCTACTTAATGATTGTTTCTCCTGAAGTATATCCACAGCTTCAGTCATCAGCACATCATTATCACCACCAGACACAAGTTTCAGCAGCTTTCCTTGCCAAATACTGTCTTGTACTTCTTCTTTGAACTAGTATCTTTGGTTTAGATTGAGGTACTTCAGCAACTGTAGAAGGAGCAGCATGAGACTGTCTAGCAACTTCAGCTAGAATCTCAAGAGAATCTAAATTTGCCTCCATTGCTACTTCAATAGAATCCAATCCATCTTTACTTTGCTTCTGCTGACTTAGTTATGCCTCCAAATCTTTAACCTTGCTTTTCAAACTTTTAATTTCATTACCAAGAGTAGTCTTGGTCTCAGCAAGTTCTTTCTGGAGATCTTCAGTCATTTTCATGTACCTGCTAAGGGAATCATATACAAATGTGAGAGTAATAGGTTCCTCTGCTCTACCAGCAGATTGCTCAGTGGTATGTGGAGCTTCATTGAACCCAGCAGGAGAAACAGACTCATTTACAACATTAGGAGAACCTGCATTAATTTGCTCTCCCAAAGAACTGGGTGAAGGTAGTCTAGTAAGATCAGGTTCAAAAGTCTGTAAGTCATCTTCAAACTCATGAATTTGCTCAGCTGGAGCATCCTGAACTGGTGAAATGGTAGGACTAGTTGACATATGTACAGGGGTAGGTGGTGGTAAGTCAATAGAATCAGGTAAAGGTTCAGCAGTTGTAGCTAGCTCTTCCTCCATTACCACTGAAGGATTACCATCAGCAGCAACACCAGAAGATGATGGATTACCATCATCAGCAGCATTAGGAGCAGGCACATTACCAGCATCATCACCCTCTACTACATTGGCATTGCCTTGTGGCAACATGGCTTCCAACATAGGGTGATGTTCCCCAGTATAATTAGTTTTCATAGAGGCAAACAACTTAGAACCTAGGCTTTTAATAGGTATATGGGTTTTGTCTACAGTGGTTATGTCTAATATGATTTGTAAGAATCTAGGGTACATTAAGAACTTGTGTTGTTGCTTATCTATATTTTCTAGCATATTATCAAAAATAAACCTAGAAAAGTTATAAGTTTGACCCTTAGAAAAACAAACAATACCACAACCCAATTGCAGAGAGAATTGGTTCCATCCACCACACTTGTTGCTGATACATTGAAGCAGCAGATGCACCAAATACCTCCACTTAGGACAAAATTGATTCTTGTGCCACTTGGATGTATCCATACTTTTATATCCAGCATCTCTTAATCCAGCAAGAATCTCTGCAGTGTTGGAATGATATACACCATTCTCATCATCCAACTGAAGCTTTGCTCTAATCAACCCTTCTGTCACCACATATTCTACACCATCAATTTCAGCCACAATCTCTGTATCTGACCTCTTAGTAGCAGATGCCCAAAATTGCTTCACCAATGATTCACACACCAAATCGGGACTATGTGTCAAAGCATAGTGAATCTTTGACCTTTGTAGAAATTCCACCATTAAATCAAATTCTTCATGTCCCTTTGCCTTTCTCAGAATAGCATATTTGTTATGGTCGCCCTTCAATTCAAGTTGAGCCATTTGAATGAACTTGTGTGAGATGGTTATGAATTACTCCAGAGAATAATGGGTTTATTTGGAGTGATAAGCGAATAATTTTGATTCGAAAAGATATGCAAAGCGGGTTAAATTTGGAAGTTCCCCAATCGTGGTCAAAATTATCGGAACAAATTATTGACCAAGTCTGACAAGTAGTTCAAAAACTTCCAATTTTGAAGTTACCCTTCAGCAGAAATGAAAGTCAAATCTGCTGAAGCATAGTCAACCATCAGCAGAATCAACCAAAAGTAAAAATATCTTCGGTCAATATTTTGGTTTTACTGTGCCACCCAACTCGCATTAAATATCGTAACTCCTAAAATTGGCTTATTTAATCACCCCAGATAACACATCTCAGTCATCAATTTACCCCAAATCATCTTTCAAACCCTAATTTTTGATTAACCCCAATTATCCATCCAAATAATGTCTTCACACCCAGAAATCTCAGATCCAAATTCCTCTTCTCCATCAGCAGAAGAAGATGTACCACCATATCCATGGGGGCTTGATGGTTCTGACTATGAAAGAGCATTGGAGAACCGATAGGATGCACAATAAAGACAATGGAATGCTCATAGGAAGGGTGAACCAAGCAATGTACCCATTCCTGCTGAAAGAGAGCTTGTCTCTCCCTTCATCTATACCTCTGATGAAGACTCTTCAGAGGAAGAAAATGAAGATCCAACCTTTCTTCCTCCTTCCACACCAGAGAGATCCCAACCAAGATCAAGTAAGAGGGATCCATCTCTTCCAACATCACAAAATTTGGTGTTGGATCTTCCTGCTCCAGGACCTGGTCTTCCACATCAAGAACATATTGGACAGAGCAAGAAGACTGAGATCATACATAAGGGATAGGAGAAGCTGAAGTAGATGATTGAGGAATGTAACCATGGAACAAAGTTCTTGAGTATTCTCTTGACTGTAATTCATGAGCATCTTCCCAGTCTTCCTTCTCTTCTTCTTACATTTTCATCTTCAGCTTCATCATTGTACTTGTCATAGCCTCAAGTATTTTGTAATAAGTGATAGAAGCTAGTAGTACTAAATTAGCCAAATGTTTAGGAATGGTCATTGTAACTCAATTGTAACATTGAATGTAAGCTGTAACTTGTTTCTTTGAATGAATGAAAAGATCTTATTTAAATTTATCCATTGTGTAAGACCTTCAGCATTTTCCAATTAATTAGTAGAAACTATGTTCAGCAATCTGACCACATTCCTTTGACTTTTGCTCTTAGTGACATTTATCATGGGACTTTCATTCTCAGAACATCTGCAAAATCAACATCAAACAAGCAAATACACCAAACAACTTGCACAACTGTTAGAGGGTTAGTGTTAAAAACTCAGAAATTATACAAATTATACAAAGTTTACAGTCATCATCCTCCCCTGAGGCTTATGCCTCCCCTTAAACTTTGCAGTTAAGGGTTTAGCATTCCAATATGGACCACCAAATATTGAAACCTTGGTCCATCAAATGCCTTGGTTAATAAATCTGCCACATTTTCATCTGTGTGAATTTTGACCACTTTAACCAAATGTTTCTCATAAGCATCCCTTATAAAGTGGTGTCTGATTTCAATATGTTTGGTTCTATTATGAAAAACTGGATTTTTAACAATGCAAATGGTACTTTGATTGTCAATGAAAATGGTAGTATTCATGAAGTTATACCCATAATCTAGTAATTGATTCTGAATCCATAGAACCTGTCCACAACAATTGGCAGCAGCAACATACTCTGCTTCAGTAGTAGAGGTAGCAACTATGGTCTGTTTCTTGCATTGCCAAGAAATCAGCCTTCTTCCAAGAAATTGGCAACCTCCAGTTGTGGATCTTCTATCCAAATTGGCACCAGCATAGTCACTGTCACTATAAGCTGCTAGCTGAAATGGAGACTCTTTGGGATACCAAAGACCTAAGTTTGGTTGGCCTTTAAGATACTTAAAAATCTTCTTGACAGCATTCATATGAGAAGTAAGTGGAGTGACTTGGTGTCTTGAACATGCACTCACAGCAAATGTAATATCAGGTCTTGAGGCAGTCAAGTACATCAAAGAACCAATCATAGACCTGTATAAATGAACATTTACAGGAAGATCAGGAGTAAGATTGTTCTTTGGTTTAGGAGCCTCATATGGAGTAGTGGCAGTCCTGACATTTTCCATAGCAAACTTGGACAACATATCTTTTACATATTTCTCCTGATGTATGAAAATACCATCAGGTTTCTGCTGAACCTGTAAACCCAAAAAGAAAGTGAGTTCTCCCATGGCACTCATCTAAAATTCACCCTTCATTAGATCTTCAAACTCTCTACACCATGCCTTTTTGGTTGAACCAAAGATAATATCATCCACATATACTTGCACAAGTATAATATCCCTTGAATCTTTCTTCAGGAATAGAGTCTTGTCAATGGCACCTCTTCTGTAACCATTCTTCAGCAGAAATGTGGAAAGTCTAGCATACCAAGCTCGTGGAGCTTGATGAATTCCATAGAGAGCTTTAACAACCTTGTACATATACTCAGGATGATCAGGGTCTTCAAATCCTTTGGGTTGAGTCCCATACACCTCCTCTTCAATCTCACCATACAAGAAAGCACCTTTAACATCCATCTGATAAACCATAAATCCCATGTAAGAGGCATAGGCCAAAAATATCCGTATAGCTTCAACTCTGGCCACTGGTGCAAAGACCTCATCATAGTCAATGCCTTCCTCTTGTCTAAAGCCTTGAGCCACTAGTCTTGCTTTGTTCTTCACCACAATACCTCGTGCATCTCTTTTACTCTTCAGAATCCATTTTGTCCCATTGGCATATTTACCATCAGGAAGAGGAACTAAAATCCAAACCTGCTGATTCTTAAAATGTTCCACCTACAGCTACAAAAAGGATTCACAATGCACATCCCCTATCAAAGATTATTGGTGATCCTAAAGACCCTGTTAGAACTAGAAGCACTGTCAAGAATACAAAATATGGCGAAGTTGCTTTCATCTCTTATGTCTACAATCAAAAGAGGAACAATCACAGTGCCATCTCCACCACCAAATGTTACAGTGCCTCCTCCTTCTATGGGCTCAAAGTCATGCATCTTATCCTTATTCCCTGACATACTTCTAGAACAACCACTATCAACAATACCAACTTCAGTACTTTTCAAAGGATGTTCCTACAACAACAACAAAATATACAAAATTAGTACACATTGGAGACTCAAGTCATTGCTGACTTGAGCCTGCCTTGTGGATCATCAGTGATAGGCCATGTAGATGTTTTAGATCCACCATTGTTCTTGGGCCTGTAATGCATATTAGGTCCCTTCTTTATCCAAGAACAACCTGCTGAGGGCTTACAGCAGTATTCCATTTCCCACCACCATTACACATTGAGTCAAAGTGATTAGGCCAATAACCATTATAAAAGAAAGAACTAGTGGGTTGAACATATGGTCTAGTACTGGTTCTTCTCCATGTGGAACAAAAGATGGTATTTCACTAACATTCTTCCACATTTGCCTAGTTTTTCTTTGACTAACACATGCACCCATTCTTTGCTCATGATATGTACAATCCTTAATCAAGTGATATTTACTTCCACACACAAAACACTTCTTTCTTTTAGAAGATTTATTCAAACCAAAAGAATTTCCATAACATGAAAAAGTATTCAAATCACCATGACAAACAGAATTGTTTTTAACAAAGCCAAAAGTATTATTATGCAAAGAATTTAAAAACAAGTCTTCAGTAGAAACTGTCTTGTTATCAGCAGCAACTCTAGAAGGCTTGTGGGGAGTCTTGGGTGATGTCTTTGGAATGGTCTTGGGAATGGTCTTGGGCAGGTCAGACTTCTCACTTGAATCACAGCTACCAAATGAGGTAGACCCTTCATCAGAAGACTTGTCACTGTTACAACAAGAGACAAAGTCATTAGATTTCACAAAAGGGTCTTGCAAGTCAGTTGAATTTTTGCCATATAAATGATGTGATCCATCAAAGTCAACAGGTTTGGACAAGTCTATAGGCATGTGTTCCCCTCTTATAGGTCTAGGTATAGCATTCATTCCCCCTTCCTTAACATATTTAACAGGTGTTTGATAAGCTAAGGCTGGTTCAGGGTCAAAAACACTAGACATATCAGGATAAGTTAACTCTTCAGGGTCTATATATTTCTCATATCCTAATGCCTTTCTAGACCTAACAGATTGGCGACCATCAATTAATTTACTTAAATTAGATGCCCCTTCCTGCCATTTCATATGACCAGCTATTTCTTTATCTAATTTAGCTTGTAACTCTTGTTTTTCCTTTTCTAGATCAGACTTCTCCTTTTCAGTACATTTTAAGTCTATCTTAGCAACCTCTAAATCACTTTCTATAACTCTTATCTTTTCATCATATTTAACTTGATTCTTTTGAAACCAGACTTTTTGTTTCTCTAAAGTTTTTAAAGCCATTTTATAAGACTCTACTTCGACATAACACTCATTGTATTTTGGTTTCAATTCATTAAATTCTTGTTTAAGCTCATTGTATCTTACACTACATCCAAACACACAGTTGGTTACCTGAGAGATTCCCATCAAGGAGACTTGCTCCTTCTTGTCTTCTGAAGGTGTGAATGCCAGCAGATTCACTTGTGAAGAAGTAGAAGCTTCCTCTCCAGCAGGTTCATGGTCAGCCCAATCAATTTGGTGATCCAGAGTCACCATAGCCTTTGAAGGTACATTCTTGTTATTCCCTGCTTCCACTGGATAAGAGCCATATCTAACTTCATCTCCAGCCTTTCTTTCCTTGCATTCTCTTGAAAAATGTCCCACTTGCCCACAAGTGTAGCATTTAACATTCCTTCTATCAAACCTTGCTGCTTCTCTTCCATTAAAACCAAACTTTCTTCCAGACTTGGCTTCAAACCTCTTAATGTTCATTGAGATCATTGCAAGCTCCCATTTCAAGTGCATCTCCTCCATTTCCAATGGATCTACCTGTTCAAAATCCTCATAAGCAATAAACTGCTGAGGTTCATATTCAGCCACAAAAGAATGAATAAGATCTTCCAACACACTACTAGGTTTTGGTTTAGGAGCAGATTAATTATGAGTTTGAGAAGATGTTCCTGATGAATATGAACTTGAGGCTTGATGCATAGGTTTAGTAGAGGCACCAACAAATGCAGAATGAGTGGATGGACGAATGGGACTTCTAACATCAGGCTCAAGTGATTTAAGCCAATTGTAGAGGTCATCAAAAGACATCATGTCCAACCCACCTTTGGTCTTGAGAGCAATACAAACTTGTAACCAAGATGGCGGCAGAGATCTCAGAAATTTAGCATTACAGTTTTCATTGTCGGGTCTAGCCTTCAACTGATTAAGTTGACTTAATATTCGATGAAACCTGTCATAACCCTTATGAATTCCCTCTTCTTCAGATATCTGAAATTCTTGGAATTTTTGCTTCAGCATAGACTTCTGCAACCTTCTTGATTCCTCATTCCCACCAAATCTTGCTTTTATAGCCATCCAAATGTCCTTGGCATCCTCCATAAAATGGAAGTCACCCATGTGGTCATCTGGTATAGCTTGGAGCAAAATTGTTCTGACTTTACTCTCCCTCTGCACAGCCAGAATCTCTTCAGCAGTTTTGGGTCCTACAATAGTAACAACTCCATCAGCATCTGTAACATGCTTCTTCAGACTATTCCCCTTTTTAACAACCTCCCATAGATTCCAATCAATGTTTGTGATCCAGTTCTGCATCTTCATTGACCACATATGATATTCTTCAGCATTCTTCAAGTATGGAAACTTAGCATTACTGTTGGAGAGGTTGAGTTGTTGAAGAGAAGTGGTGTTAATGTTCTGAGTTGTATCAACATCATCATCCGATCCAGACATGTTTGGCGATTTGTTTGGATTGTAAAGGTGTAAGATTTGTGTTTCTTAGTATGGCAGAGACTCTCTCGAGGCTCTGATACCACTTGTTGAAACTATAAATACCTTGATAGATCTTCTTGAGCACTCTAGAATCGTTAGTAATGTCACTGTAATCAATAACACACTAATAGACAATCTCTGCAACTTGTATTTATAAAGCGGAAACAAAACACAAACTTGATACTAAGAACTCTTGATCCTCTATGGATCTTTTTAATAATATTAAGATTATTCACTAAAAGTTGTTCAATACATAAACCATGTGTTCCTTTTATACTCAAGGAACCCTAAACCGTTTCTCAAGAAACGTATATTCTAAAACTTCTAAAAGATATGCATTATCGCTTCCTAAATAAACTCATGCATATCCAAACTACATTACATAAAATACGGAAATACTATATCCGCAGAAACTAATAATACTGAAACTAGTCTTCAGCAAATACACTGCTTTGGCAGAAACCAACTCTTCAGCAGGATCCTTTCAGCAGAAACAGCAGCAGAATTCTTACTTCACAGAATTCCCAACAGATCCTATATAGTTAGGGAATATTGCACATGGCCCTACGACTAGTATTAAGGAATATGACCCGTCATCCATGTAATTGTAACAAGTTATCAACCTGTAAAAAATATCTAGGGAGTAATGAAACCTAAGTAAACACAACTTTCCCCATCATTGTTTACACCACACTAGTATAATTAGCTTCATTTCATTTTTGTTATTTTATTTTGATTGCATTTTTAGTTATTGGGTTAGTTGGCTAGCAACTAATTACGCCCACTCTTCCAAAAACCGAGATTTTACTTGCTTTTATAAAACATAAAAATACAAAAAGAATCATCCCTCACCTCTAGACTTAGTTTAAGAGACTTTTTAATCCTAGCGACACTATTCCTGAGTTGAACGATCAATCCCCCGGTACTTGTCACTATACTATACTACAACGATCAGGTACACTGCCTGGTGGGGGTTGTAAGCTTCTCGAGATCCCTCAAGAGGTAAAGCCTGGTGCGATTCCCACGTATCAAGTTTTTAGCGCCGCAGCCCGGGGAATAGTTATTGTCTAGGTTAGGATTTCTTTTTATTAGGTCTACTTGCTAGATTCCTTTGTAGTAAGATTTTATTTTCATTTTTAGGTTTTCTTTAGTCTATCTCATTTCTTCGTGTTCTTGTTCGTAACCTTTACCATCCGACATCATGGAAGGTGGTAACATCTTTGAACCCATCAACCCACCACAACAAAACCACCCACAAAACCCACCACTAGCAAACCAACCTCTTAGGCCCCAAACCTTAGGAGAGTATTCCCGTCCTAGCCACCAAGGCTATCGAAACACTATTGAGCTCACTCAAGGAGCCAATGTGTCCCCCTTGCGATTCAACACCATCCGGTTAGTGCAAAGCGGATGTGGATTCCATGGACTTCGTTCCGAAGATCCTAATCAACATCTCAAGGATTTCCTTAAAATCGTAGATTCTATAGACCTTGATGTTACAACTAGAGAGTCGACCCGATTACTCCTATTCCAATTCTCTCTACGTGATTAAGCTAGTCAATGGCTTGAACTTTTACCCGCGGGATCCATCACCTCATGGGATGATCTCACCACTCGTTTCCTTGCTCAATTTTTCCCACCGGGGAGAACTACCAAGCTTAGAAATGATATATTGATGTTCCAACAACGTCAAGGTGAAACTCTATACGAAGCATGGACTCGTTTCAAGGACTTACTCCAAAAAGTCCCTCATCATGGCATAGATCTTTGGCTCCAAGTCTAAATCTTCTATGACCATATCTACCTCTCCACAAGGCGAACCATTGACTAATCGGCCGGTGGCAAGCTACGTGATCTAAGTGTAGAAGAATCATGGGAACTCATAGATGATCTTGCTCTCTATGACAACGAAAGTTGGAATGATCCCCGTGATTTGAACAAAACGGTCAAGGCAATATCTTTGCCTTCAAACAATTCTAGCACTCCCGACCGTAGGATCATGGAACTTGAGGACCAAGTCAAGTTTCTCAAGAAATCTTACGAAGCTCCCAAGCCTTCAATCCAAGTGAACAAAATCACTTCTTCATGCGAATTATGTAGTGGTCCCCATGACACTCGTGATTGCGTGGAACTCCCCGGACAAGCTTTTACGGACTACGCATCCTCGCGTACCGACGAAGTGGGAGACAAGTGGTACACTTTCAAACCCGAGCCAAACCCTTACGGTGATTCCTACAACCCTTATTGGAAAAATCACCCGAACCTTAGGTGGAAACAAAACCAAAACAATTCCTCCAATCCACCTAATCGTTACCAACCAAACGGTCCACCCTCTAACCGTACTTTCAACAACAATCCTTCCAATAACTATGGTAGTACAAATAATCTTGAAGGATTGATGTCCAAGTTTATGGCATCTCAAGAAGCTCGCATATCTAAGTTTGAAACCGAATTCAATCAACAACAGACTTAGATGACCAATAAGATTGACAACTTGTCGAAAGCCCTCAACAACCAAGTACTAACTACCTAGGAAGGACACTAGGGACACCAATAGCGGAATCCAAATTAAGGACCCCTCATCATCCAAACACGTCCACTTTGTCAATGTTGTCACCATTAAGCCGATAGATAAGAATATAGAAGAAAGTGACAAGGATGAAGTTGGAATAGAAACCGGGACTAGGGATGAGATTAAGGAAGTTGAGGTTAATAAGGGAAAAGAGTTAGAGGAAGTAGAAAACGTAGAAGAATACTTTGATAAGTTGCCCACCAAGGAAGAACGGGAATATCACAAGGATTTATTCGATGATCCCGAGACACCATATATCCTTGGTTCACCCCTTATTAAAGTATGAGATCCCTCTAACATTAACATACCATGCAACATTGGGCATATGCATGTATGGAAAGCTTATATCGATCCTAGGTCTCCTATAAACATCATGACTAGGACCTATTATAACTGGGCGATGAAGAAGCAACTTGGTTATAGGATGATGCCCAACACGAGTAAGATAAGCAACTTTGTAGGAAGTGTGAAAGGATTGCATGTATTTGTAGGATACTTCACTTATGTTATCGACTTTGTGATAGTAGAAGACACTCGTCCGGTAATAGATGATTAGTCAAGTAGTGTTCGGAAAACCATTTGTTGAGGCCTCTAAGATGAGTTATGACCCGACCCTAGGGATAGTTAGATTCAAGCAGGAGAATGACGAGATTGCTTACCAAATGCCTTATAAGATTGAACAATACCGCCTTCTATCAAACATAGAAAAGGAACACAAGCAAGCAGTTTACTATAGGAATGATGAGGATAGACGTAGGGGAGTAGATTATGTCATGAATAGAATACTTGGTTTCTACAAGGAATATTTGCAACTAGGTCCGGAATACAAAACTAAGATTGGAGATGACCTAGAGAATGAGACCAACGATGAGGTCACGTAATTTCCCATGACCTTGAGTCTAGCTACAAGACTCGTAAAATAAAGAAAAGCGCTTCTTGGGAGGCAACCCATGTTTTGTGTGATTTTTATTTGTTTGATTGTTATTTGCTTTCGTATGCATGCTTTATTTTTATTGTTGGTAGATCATGTTTCAAACTAAAATTGTGAAAATGCTTTATTTTGTTGTTTAACTTCGTCTTAACTTCATATAAAGGTATTTTGCAAAAGCTAAGTGTAAGGGGAAACCCCAAATTTGTTTTTAAGAAGGAAATTGATCGTTATTCTCCACAATATTAAATGAACATGTGTATTAGTACTTGTTAGAGTCAAATGCTTGTATCGAGTCATAATGATGTTTTGCAGGATTTTCCAGGAAGTAGGACATAAGTTTTTCCAGAAATTTTCTTGAAACTTAACGTAAAGATTTCTGCAGGTCACTTCTAAAGGCTTCATGAGTTAACTCCTGACGGCGTCATGTGTAAAATTCTGGAAATTTTGCGAGTTTTGTTTTTCTAACGGAGTCTTAAAGTTTTTGTTAATTCTTTAGTTTTATAAACTCCGGGAAATCTGAAAACATTCATTCCAAAAGCATTATATCTTAATTTGTTTTCTAGGACTTGTTACTATATATAGATTCCCGCCGATTTTAAGCGAGGTTGCCTTGTTTGTTTTCTCAGGTTTAACAGGTTATGTATGACAAGAAGATGATTTATTTTTCTGGAAGGGAAGCTTTGTATGTTCATTTTCTTGGAGGCAGATCTAACCTTGTTACCACACTATCCACACCGAACGAATCAGGGGAGTATTTGCTTTCATTCTTTTACCTATTTCACTTTTACTTTCTTTAATTGAACATTGGGGAATGTTCATCCTAAGTGTAAGGGGAGGGTAAATGATGATACCTTATAGGATACAATTGCACTTGAGTTTATTTGTTTGACGGTAGGTGTGTAATAAAACTAAGAGAAATACTTGTTAGTGTAATTTTAGCGCCAAATTTAAAATTTTTTTCAACATTTAGGAGTGAAACTTTAGCCTTAGCAAGCGTCTCATGGATAGGAGTTGTATGACTAGCACAAAACTGTACCATTCAGAAAAAATTTCCACCCAAATATGTGAGGTTCGCCTTTAGATTTGATAGGAAAAGCATTTATTATTAGTGCTTATGAGTGTACCGGTAGCATTTAGATTCTAGAACTTGCATTAGTGATGCATCCCGAGACCGCTAGTGAGACTACATTCGTGTAGTAGGATTTACTACATGATAAGAGGCATTAGGATCACCCTTGTGTTAAAACCCGTATCATAATTACTTGACCACTTAAGTCATATTACTTGGCAAGTAAAGTCAATTAATTTTTCTCACACCTTAGCGTTGTACTCATTTTTAGTACATGAAACCCCTAGTACACCCCTCCGAGCCTATCTTTTCGTTTCTAACTTTAAGCATCTTAATTAATGGAAGAATTTGTTACAACCCACCTAAATGTACAACCAAATCGCCTTAGCCTTCCGTGTATGCACTCATTTTTAGTGCATTATTGTTACATGTTAAACCCTTAGTTAATTATCTAATTGATTACATGGTTGCTAAGTCGAGTCATATCTTGTACATATTGTTTTGGGACGATTGGGACTCATGGGTATAGTACTTGTATTATGGAGTAACGGGGATGACGTCAATTATTACCCCCATATGTGCGTTAATCTTAAAAAGTACTCCAAGTGTTTTGATTATCTTGATTCGAGTCATTAGATTAGTTTATTGTAAAGTATGTAAAAAGTCAAGTGTAAGGGGAATGTACATTTCCTATGATGTATTATTTTGGAAGGTAGGGTAAGAGTGTATGAAAAGAAAATCGAAAAATTAAGAAAAAGAAAAAAAAAATAGAAAAAGAAAAGAGAAAGAACATACGGACTACCATCCCGTTTCATTTTATGTTTGTTTTAAGTTTTTGTTATTTTTGATTTATTAGCTTAAGTCGAGTCTAGTTTTGGCTTAGCAACGCCATATTGTACATGTAATTAACCAAGATGATTAACTCGCCACCAGTAAATATTGCCTTTATCCAACAAAACCGTGTATTCCATATCCCTACACCTAATGTTATAACCCTTTTAATATACCTCTTTGATAGTTTATCCTAGGTGCTTATGCCAAGTGGTGGAGGTTTGATCTTTTCCCAAGCCTATGGTAATATATTTTGCTATGACAGGTAGTGAGAGATGTTTTCCGTTTCCATATTGTGATATATACTTTATTACACCCGAGAGATGTGAGTATCTAAACACTATTTGTGAGGTGCTAGTATATGACCTCCGTGCTTGTCTTTGGTCTTTAGTGGAACGATTATTTGTTGTAATTACTTTTATATTAGTTTTAAATGACCCCTAACTTGTATTTTGATTATAATAAAAGCGCATTTGCTTGAGTACAAGCAAATCTCAAGTGTAAGGGTATTTGATGAGGCAAAAAATGAACCGTTTTTAAGGGGTCATTTAAGCCCGAATTTGAATTTATTTGATCAAATATTACCCTAAATCGTTCCTTTTGTCATTTTAGGTACTTTTGGAGTGAAATCTGGAAAATGAAGCATTTTGGACGTTTTGGAGCATAAAAGTGAAGAAAACGGCAAAGTCTTAATTTTCCTTGCTGGGAACAGTACCTGACGGCGTCACATGCTCCTTAATGACGGCGTCAAGAGTGATACAAGAGGTGGAAGAGGACAATACACGTGACGATCCAAAGAGTTTTGTACATAGGAGATGACGGCGTCACCCAAGGCCGTCATGGTCCAAGTATTAGTGACGGCCCAGAAGAAATTTACACATGACGGCGTCAAAAGTGGATCTAGGCAATCCGATTTCATTATAGGCGGCGAGTTGACGGCGTCACATGTTTACACATGACGCCGTCACCCTGTATTATCTATATATAGTTTTCCAAATTTCATTCATTAGGGTGCAACTTTGAGGGAAAAACCTTAGGCCAATTTTCACAGCTTTTTCAAGGGTTTTAACCCTTTGAAACCTTCATGTTCAATTTGAGATAAGTACTCTTTCAATTCAATCAATATGTCTATGTGTTGCTTGAATATATCTTACACTTGTCTTCAATTTAACATGCTAGGCTAGATTTCATTTGTGTTTGCTTAGATGTAGTGAAACCTAGATGTTAATTATGGGTTGATTGCTTGTTTATAGTTGTTACGGATGATTGTATTCGATGTTAGGCTTAAGAAAACTGGCAGACTTCCATGCGTAACTTACTTGAACGTCTTAAGAAACATGATCAGAGGTGTACTATGATTTTTGGTTGTATTTAATGCGTAGGATAATTCTAATGATCCCATGTTAGGAGCTTCTAACGGCTCGACATAGGAGTGAAGTAGGATCCTATAGAGTTAGGGAATATTGTACATGGCCCTACGACTAGTATTAAGGAATATGACCCGTCATCCATGCAATTGTAACAAGCTATCAACCTGTAAAAGATATCTAGGGAGTAATGAAACCTAAGTAAACACAACTTTCCCCATCATTGTTTACACCACACTAGTATAATTAGCTTCATTCA
Organism: Artemisia argyi; assembly: GCA_030686995.1. Taxonomy (NCBI): domain Eukaryota; kingdom Viridiplantae; phylum Streptophyta; class Magnoliopsida; order Asterales; family Asteraceae; genus Artemisia; species Artemisia argyi. The sequence goes on along the minus strand of CM060709.1, from coordinate 69,680,857 downwards.
TTTTTGTTATTTTATTTTGATTGCATTTTTAGTTATTGGGTTAGTTGGCTAGCAACTAATTACGCCCACTCTTCCAAAAACCGAGATTTTACTTGCTTTTATAAAACATAAAAATACAAAAAGAATCATCCCTCACCTCTAGACTTAGTTTAAGAGACTTTCTAAGCCTAGCGACACTATTCCTGAGTTGAACGATCAATCCCCCGGTACTTGTCACTATATTATACTACAACGATCAGGTACACTGCCTGGTGGGGGTTGTAAGCTTCTCGAGATCCCTTGAGATGTAAAGCCTGGTGTGATTCCCACGTATCAGTATGTGGTTCTTTTTCCTTTGAAGAAGAAAGTCCTAATTGAATAAATGCGTTATACACCTAGTTTGATTATTAATAGGATTATTGAATATATTTTGCATGTTTATACATATTTAATTTTTATGTTATGTATATGTTTATTTGGTTGTTTTATTTTTTATTATGTATTACTTGTTTTTTGTTTATTATTATGTAAGACATGTTTATAAACGAAAAAGGGTAATTTTATGAATAGAAAAATAATATGGACTAAGTAAATGGCGAAATTGTTTTGGTTTTAAGATTCAAAATTTCAAAGGTTTATTGATTGATGTTTTTGTACGTAATGGTTAACTAGGCTCGACCGAAGTTTACACACTAAAAGATGGGTATAAGGTTGGTTTCGCATTAAATTGTGGCCTTAGAGAGACAACACTCTGTCTTTCCGCTCATTTGTGTGTAAATTAGACTTACCGAACAACCATTACATGTACACTGTCATCTTAAGGGTGAATTGACCACAATTTCATAATGATTATCCGAAACACTAAGCTTTAGGGCTTATGCAAAAGTACGATATAGTGGACGATAGTTGTTGGTAATTCTTTAATTGGTGAACCTGATACCTCAATCAAAACTTTGCTATTTTACTCTTAGTGAATTGGTAAATAAAATTGTTTTGTAAAACCAATGTTATGAAGTTGTATGCATGCTTCTTCATACATTATTTTGATCAAACGTCAAAATTAATACCCTTATAAAATTAAGTTAAATGCCATCTAATTAAGAACACTTGAAGTTGTAGTTTACGTCATGTGAGAGTTTGGCTAGATTGCAATGGAGATGTAAATTTCATAATTTCATTACTAGCAGATCAACTGATGTAATGGATTTATGAGTTTGCAGTTTTTAAGTTAGACGACTTAAATTGAGTAGGAATTGAGATCTTGGACTCAAGGCATTAAGATGGGGATCAAACATGCTTACAATACAAAAGTTTTGTGATTGTAAATCCCATAAATCTAGGAATTGGACAAATGTTATGCCAATTATTGTACGACAAGTTACCTCATATTATACTTTCATTACTAGCAGATCAACTGATGTGATGAAACTATGGTTATGGAGGATCCTAGTTTTCAAGATTATTCTATGGATATGATTTCCTTGGGTATTTTATTTTCTTGAAAAATTGTATTATCAAAAATACTAATGTTTTGAACTTTCTTTATCTGTAGAAATGGCTCAAACTGATAACACCAACTTGCGTTCTGCGTTCAAGGCTTACTTTGAACGAGAAAAATTGACTGGCTCAAAGAATTTCAATGATTGGTATCGTTCATTAAGGATTGTCTTGCAAGTGACTGATCAACTTGAAATCTTGAAGACGCCTTGTCCTGCTGAACCAACCGGTCCAACTGCTACTGATGCAGCTAAGGCCGAATTAGTTTATAAGGAACATATTGATCTGGACGCTTTAATGTTAGGGGCGATGTCACTTGCTTTACAAAGGCAGTTTGAAGAATTCTTCCCCATGAACATGATTGATGAACTAAAGAAACTATATGAGAAAGCATCAAATGTAGAGATTTACGATTTGATGGAGGCTCTACATGGTTATAAGCAGGGTGATGGTGAACTTGTGAGTGCTCATGTGTTGAAAATGAAGAGTTTCATGGATCAACTACAAATACTTGGTAAACCCTATGACAATGATATGGCTGTGAACTTAATCAATAGATCCCTTAACAAGGAATTTAGTGGTTTTGTGAGGAACTTCAATATGTATTGCGTGGGGAAGACAGTAAGTGAATTGCACGCACTACTCATTGATTATGAGAAAGGTATACCATTAAAGGCTCCTACACCCCAAGTACTTGTTATTCAAGGGAGTAGAAATAACAAGCCAAATGCGAACAAGAAGAAGGGTAAGGGTAAGGGTAAGGCTAATAAGAATAATCAAGTTACGGCTTATCAACCTCCTCAACCTAAGAAGAACCCTCCTAAGAAGGATAATCCGAAGAAGGATCAAGGATGTCATTACTGCAAGGTGATGGGTCACTGGAAGAGGAATTGTCCTCTTTATCTTGATGACTTGCGAAATAATAAGGTTAAGAAGATTGGGCACATGGGCGTCAGTACTTCAGGTAACTTATTTGTCATTGAATTATTTACTTTATCTCATAAATTAAATTCCTGGGTATATGATACTGGATGTGGTATTTGTAATACACTACAGGGATTTAGAGAGGAAAGGAGACTATCTTATGGGGAGCAATTTCTGCAAGTGGGCAATGGAGCACAAGCAGTAGTTGAAGTCATAGGAGTGCTTAATTTAGTTTTACCTTCTGGTATAGTACTGATTTTAAACAATTGTCATTATACACCTTCTATTGTTAGAGTGTTGTTTCCTTTTCATGTTTGTTGGATCTTGGTTTTAATCATACTATTGATGGAAATAAAATTTTTGTTTCTTTAAGTGGTGTATTTTATTTTAATGTTGTTGCTGTGAATGGTGTGTTTGAAATTGATATGAATGATTGTATGTCCAATAATAATAATTCAATGTATAGCATTAGTAAGAGAATGAAGTATGACTTGAATTCTTCTTACCTTTGGCACTGTAGACTTGCCCATATAGGTAAGGCTCGCATGCAAAAGTTGCAACAAGATGGGCTTTTGAAAAATATCAATGATGAGTCATTTGATAAGTGTGAGTCTTGTATTTCTGGGAAGATGACTAAGAAACCTTTTCATAGCAATATGGAAAGAGCTTCAGATCTACTTGGTTTGATACATACTGATGTGTGTGGACCACTTAGACATGTGCAAGGAAAGGTGTTGTTTACTTCTTAACTTTTACAGATGATTTCAGCCGTTATGGCTATGTTTATTTACTTAAACATAAACATGAGGTGTTTGAAACATCTAAAGTTTTCAAAACAGAAGTAGAGTTGCAATTAGGAAAGAAGATTAAAGCTCTTCATTCTGATCGAGGTGGTGAATACCTTAGTCAAGATTTTAAAGATTTCTTAACTAAGAATGGAATTGTCTAGAATCTCACATCTCCATATACTCCATAACAAAATGGTGTATCCGAGAGAAGGAATCGTACATTGTTGGACATGGTTCGATCAATGTATAATCTTACTAATCTTCCTTTGTATTTTTGGGATTGTGCTCTTGAATCAGTTGTTCGTATTTTTAATATGGTTCTTGATGAGGCGAAAAATGAACCACTTTTAGGGGGTCATTTAAGCCCGGAATTGAATTTATTTGATCAAATATTGCCCTAAATCGTTCCTTTTGTGATTTTAGATACTTTGGGAGATAAATCTGGAAAAGGAAGCAATTCGGACGTTTTTGGAGCATAAAAGTGAAGAAAACGCCAAAGTCTTAATTTTCCTTGCTGGAAACAGTAGGTGACGGCGTCAAGAGTAAATTGCATGACGGCCCAGTGCAAACATGAAGGCGTCACAAGTAGAGCGTCAAGAGTAAAATGCGTGACGGCCTGGAAGGACCTAACACATGACGGCGTCAGATGTAGATCAAGGCAGTCCGAGAATTATTTTGGCGGCGAGATGACGGCGTCACCTATTTGGTCTTGACGCCATCAGCCTCAATTTCCTATATATAGTTTTCTAATTTTCATTCATTAAAAGGAGGAGAAGTTTTGGAGAAACCCTAAGGCCGAACCTATTACGAATTTTACAGGTTTTTCAAGGGTTTTCAGCCCTTGAACCCTTACATGTGTAATTGAGATAAGTGTTCTTCTAATTCAATCAATATGTCTATGTGTTGGTTTTCTATATCTTGTGCTTGTCTTAATTCCACCATGCTAGGCTAGATCTATCTTGTGTTTGCTTAGATCTAATGAAACCTAGATGTTGATTATGTGTTGATTACTTGTTTATGGTTGTATTGGATGAATGATTTCGATGTTAGGCTTAAGAAAACTGGCAGATCTCCAAATGGTAACATGCTTGAACGTCTTAGGAAACATGAACCGATGTGCACTAGGTTTTATTGGTTGTATTTAATGCATGAGTAAATTCTAATGATCCCATGTTAAGAGCTTCTTAGCTGGCTCGACATAGGAGTGAAATAGGCACTCATAGGATTGGGGAATTAAGTGCGCCACCCCATGAATGGTATTAAGAAATACAATCCGTCATCCACGCAACTATAACAAGTAATTAACGTGTAAAAGATATCTAGGGAGTAGTGAAATCTAAGTAAACACACTCCACTTATTGCTCACAACCTTAGTTTATTTTCATTTCTAGTATTTTATTTTGATTGCATCTTTAGTATTGGGTTAGTTGACTAGCAACTAATTCCGCCCAAATCCTTCAAACCCGAGATTTTTACTTGCTTTCTAAAAAATATAAAAATACAAAAACAATCACCCATCATCTTTAGAACTAGTATTTAGGTTTTCTAATCCTAGCGACACTATTCCTAGCTGAACGATCAATCCCCCGGTACTTGTCACTATACTATACTACAACGATCAGGTACACTGCCTGGTGGGGGTTGTAAGCTTCTTGAGATCCCTCGAGAGGTAAAGCCTGGTGCAATCCCCACGCATCAGTTCTCACAAAGAAGGTTGATAAGACACCATATGAGATATGGACTGGAAAAGCTCCAAACTTGTCTTATTTAAAGGTCTGGGTCCTCCACCGGAAGTTGAAGTAGTTCCCATTCGCAAGTCTTCTAGACATGTGAAAGCGCTTGACCGTCTATGTCTTAACGTAGAGGTTGAGGAAAATATACTAAGGGATCTTAATGAACCTACTAGTTATAGAGTTGCCATTAATAGTCCTGAGAGGGATAAATGGAAAGCTGCTATGAATGGGGAAATACAATCCATGAATGATAATGAAGTCTGGATTGAAGTAGACCTTCCTCCTGGTGCCAAGGTAGTCGGGAGTAAGTGGCTCTACAAGATTAAGACTGACATGGATGGAAATGCACACACCTATAAGGCTCATCTAGTTGCTAAAGGTTTTACTCAAACTTTTGGAATTGATTACGAGGAGACTTTTTCTCCTATAGCAGACATAAGAGCTATTAGGATTCTCATAGCTATAGCAGCGTACTATGACTATGAGATATGGCACATGGATGTGAAAACCGCTTTCTTAAATGGTCATCTAGATGAAGACATCTATATGGCACAACCAGAAGGGTTTGAAAATCCTAAGTTTCCAAATCGTGTATGCAAACTTCAAAAATCCATTTATGGATTGAAGCAAGCATCACGACAATGGAACAAGAGATTTGATGCTGAAAAGTTTGGATTTACTCAGAATCTTGATGAGCCATGTGTGTATCACAAAGCTAGTGGGAGTGATAATGTAATTTTCCTAATTTTATATGTTGATGACATATTGATCATGGGAAAAGACATTCCAAGTTTGCAAAAAGTTAAGTCATATCTTCGAAAGTGCTTTTCTATGAAAGATTTAGGAGAAGTTGCATACATTCTGGGAATCAAAATCTATAGAGATAGATCAAGGCGGTTAATTGGATTAAGTCAAAGTGCTTATATTGACAAAATATTGAAAAGATTCAATATGCAAAATTCCAAGAAAGGATATTTGCCGATGGAAGTGAAACATGGCTTATGTGATGAGTTTTGTGCTTCAACACCTGCTGAGGTGGCTCGCATGAGTAAAGTTCCTTATGCTTCGGCTGTAGGATCTATTACCTATACGGTAAAATGCACAAGGCCAGATGTGGCGTTTGCTCAAAATATCACCAGTCAATTTCAACAGAATCCAGGTGAAAAACATTGGATTGCTGTTAAGCATATTCTTAAGTATTTGAGAAATACAAGAGATATGTTTTTGGTATATGGTGGAGAACCAGCTGCAAAACTTGATGTTACAGGTTTCTGTGATGCGTCCTGGCAAAGTAAAAAAGATGATGTGAAGTCTCAGACGGGTTATGTCATTGTTATCAATGGAGGAGGAGTAGACTAGAAGAGCAAGAAGCAGAGTACGATTGTGATGTCTGCAATAGAAGTTGAATACATTGCTGCTTCAGAAGCTGCTATGGACGCTGTTTGGATTAGGAAATTCATTTCAGGGCTTGGTGTTATGCCTTCAATTGAATTACCTATTAATATGTATTGTGACAACTCTGCTGCAATCATATTTGCCAATGAACCTGGAGTCATGAGAGGCACCAAAAATTTTCTACGGAAGTATCACTTTGTTCGAGAAAAGGATAACGAAGGTGAAATAAATCTGCTGAAAGTTCACACAGATGATAACTTAGCTGATCCATTCACTAAAGCTTTGGCAAAAGAAAAGCTTAATGAATTAGCCAAAGGAATTGGGCTTAAGTTAGCTAGTAGTTTCATGCATAACTGTGATTAGTATTTGGATAAAGGATATTGTAAACAATTATTATTTTAATGAAATAAAGTATTTTGGTATGTTTATTTCTATTGTTAATTATTGTGTCCTATTTTTGCATGTTTAAATCCATAAATAAAAGTTATTTTAAATTGTCTGTTGTCAGTTAATAATATGGGAATATTATTAAATTAAGACAAATCTGAAGGATGGTATAATATATTCAAAGTATATTGATGCGTAGACATGCCATTTCAGATGATATTCGATGATATTGAATTTAGGACTTATCCCGACTATATGATGTTACTTTATGGATCTTGTCATTAAGTAAATCATACGAAGTTATCCTCGGACTTGAGATACAAGATAACTGTCATAAATATAGTACATTTTTATAGAACAACTTAACGCTATACGTAACTGGTAATCATAAGGGTTGTTTTCGGAAGTGTTACAAAGTTTGTGTGTTTTGCTTATAGTCAATATAGAATTTGTTCCTTCAAATTAATTTTGGAGTTTAATACTGTTGGGCTCCTCGTAGGGCTGTCAAGGTGTTTGCGTGGCCAAGCCCAAGGTCTTTCCTGAAATGTTCAGACGATTTGGTAATCTTGTCAATCACTAACACCGAGAAACAGAATGGTTAAATAAGGAATGACCTAGATCCATATCCTTATTAACGTGCTATTAGAAACAAAGGGATAATAATAATGAGAAATCATTAAAAGGTTTTCCAAGGACCTTACTCGAGTTGTACTAGAGGCATCGGCGTGTTGCAAGACGCTAACCGATGTGATCACACTATTATGATATGTCTAAGTGGGAGTTGTTAGTTTTATAGACGATAAAATAATAGATGTGTGTTAGGATCGAACTCGAGATCGCGGGATTGCCCACTTTACGTATGAAGAGTAAAAGAATAATTATTTATAAATGTTATATGTAATTATTAATAAACACAAAACGAGTAACGACCGTTAGTATTTAACGGAGAATGACTAACGATCGTTAGACGAAGATTAGGAAAGTAATACTTGTGAATAATTGGAAACAATAGAAGGTTCCGGAATCCCTTTGGGGAGGTTCCAACCGATCGGCCAAGGGGGGGATTCCACCTCCTCTTTGCCTTGAGCTCCAAGTTTCATCAAGTATATAAACACCTCATGGGTTATTGTTTTCTTATAACTTGTACACACATAATTGGTGTTTTCTTTCTCTCTTCTTGTCCCAAAAATTGACCCATCCTCAAACCCTTTAAGGGATTCGATTTTCATAAAGCTAAAAAAGGTTTTGTGTTTAATTTACTTGCATAAACTTTTACTTGAATTAGTACGTGTGTACAAGAACGCGATTCAAACACACTATTGTTTACAAAAGAGGTAAGGGGTAATTCTTATAATCCACATAAACCCTAATTAGGGTTCTTGAATTGAAGATTCATTTGATTTTTGTTCGGGCTAGAATCACAAAGGTATTTTTACTTTTATATTTGATTAATTAATTACATATTATATGATCTTGTAATTGCTTCCGCTATGCTTACTTGATGTTATTGGTTTATTTATATGCATGTCATGATATTATAATTCCAACATTGTCTTGCTTAATCTGTTTCTTGTTTAATTTCTCTTCATTGAGTGTACTGCTTTTTCTTTTTTGTTTTTATGAGCAAACCAACAATTTCACAACATTCACAAATATCTCACACATTTATCTTAAGCAAGTGATAGCCTCTTAATGGGCCTTATCATGAATCATTAAGTGGGAATGATTGTTTGATAAACTTCTTTTCTTCTCTTAATCGTTCCACTAAAGGGCTGAATTGGCCAGCATTAAAGACATGCAAAATGATTAAGCACCAAAAAAATTACATAAATGACATCTTCGAGTGTGTTAAACAGCCAACTTTTATATATGCATTTGATCATTTCTTTAAGAGTAAACTAGTTCTCATGATTTCATAATCAAATTGATGAGTTATTTTTTAAATGATAATGAGTTCTTTTTAAAATTAGTTCGTAATTAATATTATTTTATGATATTTTGATAAGAATACAGTAAAACCTCTATAAATTAATATTTGATAAATTAATAATCTCGATACAATTAATTATTTGTCTAGTCCCAACTTGGGACTAGTACAAATTTGGACCCTGATCGATAAAATAATTAGATAATAATTTTTTTAAACCTCGGTGCATATATATTGGTCCCAATGAAACTATAAATTAATAATTACTAAAAAATTCCACAACTTCTTCAATTCCTTGAATCTCGTAACATTCGTTAGTATGCATTCATTAATTTCTCCAATGCCTTGAATGCATAAAATGTTAATTAGAACTTGTTTTTCGAATTTTACATCTCTAACTAATATACATTGTAAATAGTACATTGGAATTGAAAATTTAAAGACGATACGTAAAATCTCTTTAAATTAATAAATTATTAATTTATCGATATAATAATATTTCGCTAAATTAATAAAATATCATGGCTCAAACATCATTAATTTATAGAGGTTTTACTGTATTTACATTTTATTGCTTACTTTAACATTGTTTTCTTTATCATACTATATTATAATGGAGGAAGTCCTACTATTAATAGAAATACTTAAAATCAATGTTCTAAAAGGCGTGCCTTGGCGCCACAAAGGCCTCGCAAAGGCGCGAGGCGTCACCTCCACGCCACGCAATAGACCAAGGCGTTGTCTTAAGGCTTGGCATGAGATGAGGTGCGATAAGGCGCGATAAGGTGTACTGGTATTTGAGACATTTAGGGGATTTACTAGTAATTGGAATTTGGGCATCGTATTTGAGGTTTACTGGTATTTGGTGTTTAGGGGTTTACTAATATTTGAAGAAGATTGCAAATGTAAAGAGACTTTCTTGACTTTATTGGTTATGTATAACACTTTTTGTAAACTCGATGTATATGAAATATGATATACTAATAAAATATAATATAAATCTATAAATACTTTTTGCCGCCTTAAAAACGCCATGCCGCCACGCCACACGCTAAAGCTTGAGGCTTGACCTTGCCGCCACGCCACGCCTCACGCTATTTATAACCTTGCTTAAAATTAAGCAATACAACTTCTAAAGTTACTTATAGAAATTCTCCTCATATTTAATTCTAACATACAATTAATATTAACATTAATACAATAAATAAATCATTATGTACATTAAATACAATTAATCAAATAGTCAATAAATACAATTAATACACTTATTAAAACACCTCTTACATAAGAAATACAAATTGTCAAGCATATTATACAACCAACTTAAACACAATTTCTGCATTAAATGTCACTAATACAAATAATAAAGCATATTATACAAACTAGCAGGGTACCCGCGCGTTGCAGCGGCAGGTACCCTGAAATAAAGTTTTTCAATGGAATTAATAAAAATGTCACTAGATGTCATTCCGACACCTAAATTTGCTTGGTCACAACTTTGTGTATCGAGTCGAGTTTTATCGAGTCGAGTTTTATCGAGTCGAGTCTTGGTCACAGGTTCATGTCTAGGTTAAGATGAAGGGTTGTACATTGTGTTTAAATGATTGTAATATTGGGTGTATGTGTGTTTTTAATGCTATTAATATAGAATGAGGGTTGTACATTGTGTTTAAATGATTGTAATATTGGGTGTAGGGATGTTTTTAATGCTATTAACATAGAAAGAGGGTTGTACATTGTGTTTAAATTATTGTAATATTGGGTGTAGGGGTGTTTTTAATGCTATTAATGTAGAATTATAAGGAAAGTGGTCTGAATTTCGATTGATGCTAGTTTTTGTTGTACACAATGCTTTGGTTGTTGTAATTATGAAAATTGATTGCTTTAAAGTGTTGTAAACCATGCATCATTTTGTGTACATCTGAATTTTTTGGAGAGAGAGTCATTCTTCCATTATAAGTAGTATAGATATTCAAGCCCGAACGGGCAATGTGCCAAATGTGCTCGAGCCCGAACGGGCACGGGTCAAATGGGCTCGAGCCGAACAGACACGGGCCAACGAGCTTGAGCTCGAACGAACACGAGCTAAACGAAATTTTTTATATCCGTAAATTTATTGTCAAAAAAGAACATAATGAACTAAAATATGTTCACATATTGTACAAACCAAGCAAACTACTAAGGCAATGGCAAAAGCAGTGAGCTGTGAGCAGTAGCCAAAAAAGCTCACAGCTTCATAAAGAAGCATTGGGAAAATGAGCTTTCCTAAAAAATAGCAAAGCTCACAGCTCTAATGCCAAACGAAAACTAAAATCAAAAAGCTCATTGTTCACCGCTCATTGCCCAAAAAAGTTCCAAAAAGCTTTGTGCCAAACATAGCCTAAACAAAAAATAATAATAAATAATAAATAAAATAATACAAACTAAGCAAAATTTCATTAAACTTTTGCTTAAAAAACTATTGCCAAAAAACGTACAAATAAAATAAATTATTAGCCGAAAAAATTAAATTACAGAGTGCCCGCAGCTGCATCGTGCGGGGACCCTGCTAGTATTATATTTATATTCGAGTCAATAATTTTTTTTTTTATCAAACTATATATTTTGGTCGGTACAATTATAGACACAAGGTTAAATTGGTAATTTAAAGCAACTTAGATTGCTCATTCAGAATAATTATCAAACAATAATGTTCACACAGAATCAGTTTCACTCAGCATCTTGAAATCATTCAGCAACTTTGATTCATTTAGCGCTTAATCATATTTTTTTTTTTATCAAACAGCCTCCACAACAACTTGTTTGAAATGCATCCCACAAATACTCCTAGGCTAAAAGCCCATTACTCATCGAGTGTACTTCTATATGTCGATCGTAATTACAACACAAGTTTATTCATTTATACTAAGTGGGACATGGTTGTCATGTCAACTAAGAATCTAAAGAAGCCTAGCAATCAATATGTCCCATCTTAAGGTACTCCGGAAGGACCCAACGTATAGAATGGATGAAAACATGTTTACATGACGGAAAAAAATTAACCTACAAAATAATGAAATAAAACAATTCCATTATACGAATCCAAATCGAGTGAAATTTCACTTTTTTCCTGAAGAATATTATCATCAAATGACAATGACTGCTTTTCAATAGATGTCTGTGAGGTTTGGTGTGTGAAATAAGCAAAGACCTAAGATACAATGCTCTAAATAAATTACACGGTCTTTTTCCCAAAAATACAGACTTTATTTTGGCAAAAATGATTAATGGCTATAATACAATGGGAAAAAGACCAGACCGCCAAGTTTTATCGGCTCGTTGTTTAATATGTGATTACGTTATTATGGTAAGCATGATCAATGACTATCATACGATGGTGAAAAGGGATGTGAACCGTCTAAGTTTGATGGGTTTGTATCGGTGAAAGTCTTTCTGATGACGATGTTAAGTCATCAATGGTGCTATTTTGCTGTGACCAGAGCTGTGCGTATCGGCCAGCATTCAACAAAAGAGCTTCATGAGGACCTTGTTCGACAACCCTACCGTTTTCAAGAACTACAATCTGATAGAAAACAATACAAGAGAAACAAAGTTAGCCGAATGTGAGACTCAAGATTGTAAAAACAAAAATGATGTCTTGTGTAGAGGTGGCAAGATGAGCCAGTCATATATAAATAAAATGGGTTGGGCCGACTCTGAACATATATTATCCAAATTTCACAGAAACTTTGTATTATACTAGATTACAGAAAAATGTTTAAAACTATTTAACAGGTTGTATGAATTAGAGATACACTGTGGCGTCTTGATCTGTTTCCTTTTTAGCTGATTGTTTTTTTAACTGACATGTTAGAAATAGAACATAATCCAAATTGACCCATTTATACATAAATGGATCGAAATTTGTATCATATAGCATCAGATCGGATTTCTGAAATAAAAGAGAATTTGAGAAAAGCGGGCTTGCCTCGTCACACTGCATTGCAGTTGTGAGCCTATGAGCGATAAAGACTGCTGTTCTGTTATTAGCAAGGGACCTTAATGCACTTAGTATCTCTGCTTCTGTTGTGCTATCCAGAGCGCTCGTTGCTTCATCGCACAACCTGAAAGAAGTTGACGCAATTCATTATCAAAATTTATGCACATGTGCAGTGTCTGGCTCATGCTTTTCTAACTTGATTAATGATTATGCAATACTGGTACCAAAAAAACATTTTCATATTACTCGTACTGGCTAGAAACTCGAGTCCAAATCTAAAATTATGGCTAGGGGTGGAAAAATGGGGGTGGGTAGGTGCTTTCTGAATGCATCAGTTGAAAGACTTACAAGATGGGAGGAGCTTTCAAGAATGCACGAGCTAAAGCAACTCGTTGTTTCTCACCACCGCTAAGCTGTACGTAAAAGGATGATCAAAATTAAGATCAACTTGTTTAAACCCAATGGGCTTCCACAAACAGAATAAATTGCAGATTGAGAAGATAAAAACAATCTAGAAGTCGCACAAGAAGTTGAATATATCACACTTGCAGAGGTAAGTAGTAACTGATGTTTGACTAACAAGTAAATGTGAAATAAACAACAGAATTACAGGTTAGCGCATGGAATCGCAACTTCCATTGTCTTAGTCTTTAAATTATTTTGTAATATCATGTAAACAACTATAAAATTATTTTTCGTCAACCTCTCACATTTGTATAGAAAATCTAGCAAAAACTAAAGCAAAATCCTAGACCTAAACTAAATTTGACATTGACAGATGAACTAGTATCATGTCACTGTTTTACATGTATATGGAGGTTGGTTATCAACTTATTATAAATGGTGAGAAAATGATCAAAAGAAATCATGTATTGTACAACAAGAAAGTTATATATACGCTTAATCTGGGAATTGCATTACTATTTGTGCACGTAACCAAAAAATTAAACCCTCTGTAGCGAGTACCTTAAGGCCGCGCTCCCCAACAAGAGTAGAATATTTGTCTGGGAACTTCATGATAGTATCATGAATTGCTGCTTTTCGGGCAGCATCATATACCTATAAAAATAAAGAAGCCTATTTATTAGTGCAAAAGACGACGCTGGATTTTTCTGTAAATAGAAACATATTGCAAGGGAATAGACCTCCTCAGGTGTAGATGAGAGACAGCCATACTGAATGTTGTGGAATACTGTATTGTTAAACAATACCTGCTCAAAAAGCACAGTTCGTGAGAATCATGTGAATGCCAACTTAAGAAAAGAAAGCATAAAATGCATAACATGTAAACGAATAGACATAATCAATGAGCTGAACATTCATTAAACTTACTGTGTCTTGTGGAACAACACCAATATGTTTCCTCAGGCTTTCAAGTTTCACCTTTCTTATATCCTGACCATCTATCCTCACCTGTCAAGCAACAATCAGGTTAATTTAAACAATCAGATTGTTTTATTAACAATTAGTTTTTTGTAATCATATATAACACACTAGTTGTTTAAAAAAAATATTTGGATAAACATTTTTTCGGAGAAGTCAACCCATACAATAAAAGAATTAAATAACTAGTTTTCACCATTACCGTGCCAGATTGGGTGTCAAAGAACCGAAATATCATTCTAAGGATAGTTGATTTTCCTGCACATAAGATTCAAGTTATTGACGAATTTAATTTTGAATCTGGTAGTAGTGATAAAAAGTTAAATAGTTTGGCAGAAAGAAAGCCTCACCGCTGCCACTGGTTCCAACGATAGCCACACTTTTCCCAGATGGCACAACAAAAGATATCCCATCAAGAATCTTTCTTTCTGTCAGATAACTAAAGTCGTGAAAACAGAGTACATATCAGAAAGAATATCAACAAAGTAATCATATGTTATATCTTCTAATGCTGGCTACACATAAACATTTTATAAGAAATACTCTAGACTAGGGATGTCATATTTTCTTTCTAATATCTAAGACACTCTCGTAAATCTTAAAGCTTAAAGATAATATGAAAAGACACGATATTGAGAAATCACATTGAAGATACACATATAAGTATATAACCTTCTCCTTACATGTTTCTATAAAAAACTACGTGGTACGTAATTAGTTGAAAACAAACAGTTAGTGAATGGTGACTGTTGTGTCATGTGTGTTTAACTTATTTGATACTCCTTACGACCATAAGCTGACATTCTGGTCAGAGCGTATGCTGCTAAAAAAAATATGTAGGAATATGTTAATGTGTGGATATTCAGAGAAAACTTTACCTGAAATGAACATTTTCAAACTCAATGCTACCCCCACTCAACTTCAGAGGCTTTGCATTTTCTTCATCTCTGATCTCAGCCCTTTCCTGCAGAATACAAGAGAATGACACTGCTTAACCAAGATAAGAATCTGAGGTAGCAATTTCACCTATAAACTTATGAGTTATGAATGGGGTGACTCAGGTTATATTTTATATCCAGATTAAACTGGTATTATAGTTAGATTAGTCAGAAAGGGAAGAGACCAACTGGCAAACACTTTTAACGTGTTGAGAGTCGCCTAAAGCGTATGTCTAATGCATATACCTCCTATTGAATATTAACACCTTCATCCAGTATCCGTTAAAGAGAAGTTTAGTGGAAGTGGATCTACATATCATGAATGTGGAAGATAAAAATGGCCATTTAGACTCATTTACCTACTAATGAGTAGATTTGGGTTATGTTCTATCACAAATCTCAAACGATTTAAATAAAAAGCCAAGAACGACAGTCACTTTATCCAAATATTTAGACTACTGTTGGAATTATATACTTTTGGTAATCATATACGCGTATATAACATTGATTATTTATTTTTAAAGAGTAAAAGTTGAGTAGTTGACAACAAAGTGTTTACGCCCGAACGTTATCCGTTATCCAACCCACCCCACCCGCATATTTAGCCACCCAATATGAAGAAAATGGAAACTACCTCAAGTAGCTGAAACATGGATTTCATGTCAATAAGACTCTGCACAGTTTCACGATAAACACCCCCAAGGAAGTTGAGTGGAAGAGACAGCTGGAAGAGGAGCCCGTTTACCATAACCTACACATATCATAAATAGTTAATATGACCATCAATAAACTCAAATCTTTTTATGAATGAAAGCTACTGTACAGAAATAAGGAAGGCGTACCAAATCACCAACAGTCGCCACACCGTTCATGACACCATTTGAACTCAGTACCATTGCAGCTGATAGAGCTATACTGAATATCAGAGTCTGGCCGAAATTCAAAAAAGCAAGACTATGCTGAGTCTTTAAGGCAGCATCTTCAGAGCCTGAGAGTAAATGCCATTAAAGTTAATCACTTAGCTTGCACGAACTTAATGCCCCTTCAAGCTACCACCCATAAAATAAAATAGCAGATGTTGTGATATGAGAAGATTGGTGGAGCTAGTGTGTTGACCCGGACACACTTTTAGTATATGCAGAAAGAGAGAAGTCTGGTTGGGTTGACCCGGACACACTTTTTTGCCCATATTTTGTAAATATTCAATGTGTTAATTAATTTATGAAAAACAATATTGTCACAATAATAATCTGAAAATGCTTCGAACCATTCCCCTTCTTGCTAAACTATGCTGATTTTGACCTGTTTGAGATAAAAGGCAACCCAAAACCATCCCTAACTAAAAGGGATGAACACCTCTAAGAGATAAAAATGTTCATAATACACATATGATTAGAGGAAGCCTTCAAACAGCTCAAAACTGAAAGCAGACAGCTTAGTATGTAGAGTATATGTGAAGAAAAGCCACTTACGTTTTAAGTATTTATCATACTCCTCAGCTTCATATTGCTCGTTGTTGAAATACTTTACAGTCTAACAAAAAAAAAGTATATAAATCATTCCACAAGATGATTAAAAAAAGGCCAAACGAGAAAAGGAGAGACCTTGCAAATCATAGTTAAGTACAAAACCAAGATAGGCAGAATCTTGTTGACTTCTCACCTCATAATTAATAAGAGAATCAATTGCCCTCGTACTTGCATCGTTGTCAGCTTTGTTCATATCCTTCCTGAATTTAGTCCTCCACTGGAACAGATAAAAGTAGGAGACAAATAAAAGTCAAAAGAAGGGAGTCTTCTTATTTTTATGAGATCATGCCAAATAACATCAATTAAATCACTTTTGTCAGGATATATCGAACAAAATATCCATGTATGACGTATTTGAGTACGAGTTTTGGTTGAAGAAAGGGAGTCTTCTTATTTTTATTTTCTTTTTAATCTTTTTCCTTTATAGTTTAAATAAATAAATTCCTAGACAACAAAAAAAGATGCAGGCAATCTATAGTTGAATAAAATACTTTGATATAATTTAGGGAGAAAAAATACAAAAGGAACTAAAGGGAACAAAGTACTTGTGTCACAGCCAACGTGAAGGCGACGTATGCAGCAACTGACAATGAAGTAATCCATGCAAATGGTGCTCCAAAATTGTATGCCAGAATGCCTGATACCAAAGAAATCTAAAAGAACACATGTTAAGCTGCAAAACTGAGATTTGCAAATTATCACAAGCATAGAAACGAGTGAAACTACAATCAAAATGAAAATAAAAGATCAACTAGCGAAACTGTAAAATGGCCACAATCAAGCAAGAGAACCTGTCTCACCTCTAATATAGTTGGTACAACATTAAATACCATGGCTGAGAGGATGAAGTTAATAGCCCGGCTACCACGATCAATAATTCGATTTAAAGCACCGGTTTCACGGCTGCAAAAAGGAAAGAGACACGAAGATATGTAACAAACACAAAAATTGGCTTCAAGTAAAATCAAAAGCATTCACGGGATATCCACATAATGAATGCAAAAACTTTGTTTAATCCAAAACTCTAGATGATCAAGACAACTACATACAGATGCAATTACTTGTTTGATTATTATAGTTTAGCAGTGTACAATAACAATCCTTGTTCACTCAGAATGATAGCGAAACCAAATAACCGACAAAAAACTAGCCTTTTCTGCGCTTACCATAAATTTTATTTCCATTACTGTAAACTGAAAAAGGTTTGAAGTAAAACCTATATATTCACATTAAAGAAAAGTTGAACCCAGTTAATCAAAGAGGAAATCATTAGATATACCTAAGATGATACTGCAGATCAAGCTGGTGCAAATGTGTAAACACCTGTATCACACATAAGTATAGCATAAACTTTATATCTCAGAACTGGAAGAAGAATTTGAGCTCAGTTCGATCATACCTTTCCAGAAACCGACCTAATAGTCCGCAATGCAACCTTAGAAAACACTGCAGTTCGCAACTCTGTAACAAGACAAACACACAGAATAAGTCGAGAATGAATTAGAGATGGCCCACGTAGTAAAAACAAAAATAAGGATCACAGGCCATATTTAGGTTTATTGTTGTCAAAAACAAGAACCAGCAATTACTTCATGATGATGTACCGTTGAAAGCAGAGGCCCCTGTTCGTGCTATACCATAACCAATCAACACAGCCGCCGGACTAACAAAAACAGCTAAAGCCGTTGAATTAGCAGCCGCAAACTCAGAAAGCGAGCTAGGATTTCCTGTTGCTGTTGTTAACCAGTCAACAGCTAGCTTAAATAAGAACGGAACTTGAACATTCATTACCTGAAAAGAAATTTAGCAAGCATGTATTACTAACATTGGCCATTTTACACACAAAATAGAACATGATACAAAAAGATGCAGCAATAGTCCCTCACTCACCTTGGCTCCAACCAAAAATCCCATAGCGATGAGCACTCTTAGTCTGAACTCCGTGTTATCTTTCATCCACAAGTACTTTGCAAGTGTACTAAGAATCTTAGCATTATTGATTTTGTCTCCTTTTGTTACAAGATTTGTTTCCTCATCTTTTTTAGTCTGCTTTGTAGTCTTTGTATCATCGCTACTGGATGTTGACAGTGAAGCATACCCGTAAGGGATTGAACCCTGATAGAGACAAGAGTAAAAAATGTCACGATTTTAACATATGGCTATACTTATTCACAAATTTTTCTTTCATGCTATGATTAAGAAACTCTGGTGAATATAAGAAAGTATAGCAACTAATTCAGGGCCCTGTGAAAAACATTAACAATAATCTAAGCAAGCATCTTGTTACATAGTGTATGAACATCTTTCTAAACAGTCGATCATATATTAACATGAGTCGAAAACATCTTGATACTACCAAACTCAAAAAGTCAGGGATATCCTAAATTGTTACTCCCTGCTTCGGTGAGACTAACTTCCATGGGCGGAGATAGTACGGGGGCACAAGGGGCACGTGCCCCCTAGCGACAAAAATTTTAGTGTAAATTTTCTAAAATATTTGGCCTCCCCCCACCCAAGAACCAATTTGTGTAGTTTCTAAAATTTATCAAAGTGTGCCCCCTCGAGCAAAACTTTCTGGCTCCGCCCCTGCTTAGTTCTAAAAATAACTTTCATGTTAAACATAAGGGCTAATGTCATGGTTTTATCTCCGTATTCCACAATGATCATCATTTTTCCAGCCCATCAAACATATTAGTAAAAAGTGTTCTTTTTTGTCATTTTTACGTTATATAACAGAAATGTACTTTTCTCAAATGCTCCACATTTTAATAAAACATTTTCGCAACTTCTAAACAACTAATATTGTACCATGACTGCCCAATGTGGAACATAAAGATAAAACACGCAGTTTCTCGTGTAATGTTACTAACACCTATCACTAGAAACTTAATAACTACTAGTTTGATATATAATCAACTAATAATAACACATGATCTAGCTGACTAGCTAGATTATATATAATACATGATTAAAAATAAACACTTACAGATTTTGGAACATGATGATGCGAATAATCCGAAAGAAAGGCATTGAAATTTCTAAAAGGCCGCGTTCTGGAAACATCACACCGAAGACTCGAAAACCGTCTAACAGACAAATTATCAGTGTACCTAGGTGTGACGTGCTCGTATTTCCGTAAAGTGGATCTGTAATTATATATGTTTGTTGATCGGATGAGAAGATTACGAGCCCGTGCGCCAATTATGGATTGCATTGGTGATTATATCAAAATTGTGTGGGGATTATGAAATGTCAGAAGAAAGCAGATCGATCATAATAAGATGAGCTTGTGTGTTTTTCCTTTCCTTCTAGTTGGATGGGATTGGCCGGTTATGAGTTATGACTTTCCGTTTTCAAATATACTACTACTACTACTACTTGTAAGATTCGTTACTACTTCAAAGATGGGGCACAACAAGATATCATTAAAATACTCTACATTACTATAATGAACGAGCGCAATGCGACGGCGGGTATATGTAACTATATTTTACGTTATTCGGTAAAACATTTAATTGTTTTTATGCTTTATGGTAAAGATTGTTAAGCCAAATAATTTTAGTTTGAACAACCAATCTACTTCCTAACAAACTTTCTAACCAATTTGCTTCTTAACTAACTTCCTAACCAACATGCTTCCTAATCAATTAATTTTGAAATCATTTAATAATAAGTAAAAGTCTAAATTTTTTAAGTCTTTCTAATTATAAAATAATCTCAAATACATTATATAATAGTATAGATGTAGTTAGTAATTGCACTTTAGAGTATGAAATTAATTATCAAAGTAGAGAATTAATCCTTACATATAAATCACATTAAATCACATTTCTTATTCCTATTTACTTTGGTGTATTTAGTTAATTAGTTTGTGTTGTTATTTTTTTAAATATTCCTTAGGTTTTAAAATTATTTTCTTATGAACAAAAATCATATTGTTTAAGAAAAAGTATGTTCCTCAATTAATTAAATATC
The DNA here is from genome assembly GCA_030686995.1 of Artemisia argyi. Classification (NCBI taxonomy): domain Eukaryota; kingdom Viridiplantae; phylum Streptophyta; class Magnoliopsida; order Asterales; family Asteraceae; genus Artemisia; species Artemisia argyi. The sequence continues at coordinate 69,660,423 of CM060709.1, read as the reverse complement.
ATTTACGACTACTAAATTTTATTTTGATTGATTTAAAAAAGAAATGGACAAATAATTTGATACATCCTAAAATAAAAAGGTAAACAATAATTTTGGGACTAAAAAAGTATTTTTTAACGGCCTTTTATTCTAAGTTATTTAACGCACTTAAACATTACTATATATATAATATAGCATCATGAAACGACGCCACCAATGTCGTTTAGGTTTCTCCGCTTTTTGGGCTTAGCCCATTCGTGTGTTGTCCAGCCCGTCACCTAGGCCTTTTTCTTCTCACCGCTTCACTAATACTTTTATACTTATCTTCTTCCTCTGCTCATTCTCATTCTCCTCGGCTTCCACAATCCACACACAGATACACCGATTCAAATCAGAGATGCAGAAAAAAAAACTCCAAATCAGATTATGAGATTTTTCGTATGTTTCTTGCCGTTTGCTTCTACACGTAAATGAAGACACACCGTGGATCTTCAATTAACAGCCGCCACTTTTAAATTGCAAGTATTTTTTTCTTTGGTGGGTTTTTGTTATTGTGTTTAATATTTTTAGGTTGTGTGTAGAAGATTACAGATGTATTTTACAAACCCTATATTCAAAATCATTTGCTTTAACAATTTCAGGCCGGCTTTTTGTCAAAGGTCTGGTGTTTCCATGGATGTAGATGCTCCATGGGTGTGGATACTTTTTTAGTTTCTAATAATGGTCAAAGGTCTGGTGTTTCCATGGATGTAGATGCTCCGTTTTGTTATGTTCATGTCTTACCTGAGATACCTATTGCAACGTGATTGTCCAATGGCATAACTATTAACGAATCGTCTTCGTCGGCCAGTTCCTGTGGTAATATTTGTTTTTTCTTTATGCTTTATCGTGCGTACGTATTTTTTTTTCTTAGAATGCCTGCCTTGCTTTTTTTGTGTGCAGGATCGCAGTCTACGGGTCGAAATGTTTGTGAGACTTCCTTTGCTGCTCAATGTGTTGGTGGCGGCGTTTCACTTTCGTCCGGTTATATTGCGGCTGCAAATGATGTTTCGCCTGCAACTGGTGCTTCTTTCATTCCTATTGTCAATGAGGGTTAGTTGTTATATGTCTATAGTCGGGTCGTTCATGCCGTTTCTCTCCGCCTCCAGATTGTTTAGGTTGGTTGATGTTGCTGTTTTGTTTTTTGCAGAAACTGTAAACAGTTCTCAAAATTGTAGCAGGCATGCTTCTGCACATGTCGGTACATCAGTTATTCATCAACGTAGGTACTCTGTTTCTTTGTAGCGGTCATATACGTTGGCTTTTATTTCTGCCATAACCTTATCTTGCGTTCCTATTTTCACAGCCGAGTTACATATCCCCGAAACGGTATCTTCTTCCTGCAATGTCAGTCTGCAGCCATCTATTCTGAGACACCACCCGGTTGGTTCGTCGGTTGTTGGATCAGCGGCCTCTACACAGCCATCTTCATCTACAACAACTACTAAATGTATTGGGCCTTTTTCAATGTTTTGTGTTTTTGTGTGCTCATGCTTCAGGTTCAGTGGTGCGTATGTATCGGTGCGTTGTCTGACAGCTCTTTTTTGTTACAGCCCGCCCTCACGTGCCGAGACCAAGACAAAGACGGAGAACGACACATTTAGCAGTTCCCGTGGAAAATAACAGGGGTACGTTCACTGTTTGGTGTGTTCATTGTCTAGAGTCTGTTTTCAACCTTTTGCAATCTACATTTCCTTAACATGTTTTTTTATCTTATGAATCTAGCATAGTAGGCAGGCTCCCAGTTAGACTAGGTAGTATGTGTTGTTTAGCTGACATGGGCTTATATTTTATGCACTTTCCTTTGATGATAACATTGTTGAACAAGTTCATATAGTCATCGATATTAACGAAGCTCACGTTTTCACTGATTTATAGCAAAATGTCGGATAATGCAATGGTAGCTGCCACTGCAAAATACATGGGAAAAAGACCGGTTGAAGAGGTTGAAATTGTTGGTGTAGCGAATCTCAGTCCATCAGACATAGGCAAGGGCATACGGGTTAAAGTGTATCAGAAATGGACACTCACACGGACTAGAGGAGCGCGACAGGCGACTTTCAGCTGCATATTACTAGATCAATAGGTAACATAACTTTGTACTCTGTTTTTAAATATGTAGTCAGTTCACTAACCTTAACATATCCATTTGTTCGTTACGGTGTAGGGCGAGGCCATACAAGCGAATGCGGAAGGCCGGGAACGTATCCGTTTCGACAACATCCTTCGGGTAAATGAAGCATATACAATCACTGGATTTGGAATGCTAGATACAAAAACATGGATGCGGACATTGCCAAATCGTTTTACACTGATACTAGGAAGGGTTACGGACGTTCAGCCGTTTTCTGGAACCGGCTTTCCAGCACATCACTTCTACTTTGCCACATATGACGAGTTACCTTTACGTGCAGACAGGAATGACGTAATAGTAACAGGTGCGTGTCATCACCATTGTTACTCTATCTCCAAAATCTTTCGCGACTACACATTCCTGAATGCAGATTATATTGGGTGTGTCCTCAATGTGAGCAGCCTGCAAGAACCAAGGATTCCAAACCAAAGGCAGGTTATTTGGAGAGATATCATGCTCCGGAACCTAGAGTAAGTCCTCATATAGCCACACGTGGAACAATGTTTCCCAGTAATAATTAAATAACACTTCTTTTTCTTACAGGGGAGATACTGTCAGATTCAATTTGTGGAATGAAAATGCCAGAGCCTTTGGCACGGACGCGTATGAAAAGAAGCCAAGCCAACTGTCATGGCAGTCAGTTCTTGCTGGGTTAAAATGTATGGAGGTAATAAAATTTTTACATGTCTATATTCATGGCAACTGCATAAGCGTATCACTAACAAATGCAAGAATAAATGTAGGGTTACAACTCTCCAGCACACCCGCGACCTGCTACTACTTCAACCCTGCCATTCCTGAAACAGACTATATACTGAGCATGTAAGTCGTCAAAAAATCGAACATGTGCGATAAATTGAAATATATTGATATTGTATGTAGCCAGAATCAGTCTTTGTATTTAGAGATGATATATACTTACGTTATAAAAAGCTATCCCTAACTTCCAATAACTGTGCAGGTATAACGAACTGGTAACACCACCAGTAATACAGAATGTCCGGACCCAACGATATGATAATATCAAACAGGAAAAGTTAAGAAACAGAGTTACGGTCGATGAGCTGCTACGAGAAGATCCGCGAAACCAAACGGTAAGTATTCACACCTTATGAAAAAAGAAACACATGGACTCAATCCCAGTATAAGTTTGGTCCAAATAGACTTTTTTCCATTTTTTACACGGTCATCCGGAGCACCGAAAATATTGGATAAATAGAACCCAAGGCAATATTTTAAGCACGAAATGCTTTGCTCTGCTAGATGAATTCTTGGTGTGAAAAACTCACATAGGTCGTAAGTTCTAATATTGCTTGCATCACATTTTGTTTTTAATCGCGCTTTCAATTTTCGCTCTACCCGCGAATTTGCCCCTTTATCCCTGTTCGGCACCCGCAAATTACCAAAATACCGGTCCGGCGGAACCTACTTTTCTTAGGGAAAAAGATAAGCATGGCAGCCATATTCTTTTTCCATTCTTATTTCTCTTTATTTTTTTTTCAGGTTTTCACATAAGTTTTAATTTTATTTAAATCTAATTTACAGCTAAACTCTGTATTAATCTTTGATCATTTAAGTTATTAATTTTCCTTACATCTCATTATTAATTTCAAGCTTTAACTGTCAAGTTTTTTATTTTTATATTTTTTTGGTTCTTTTTCCCACTAAATCTGGCAGAGTGTACGGTTTACAGTCATCGCCAGGGTCTTGGAATCAGTTGCTGGAAGGCCGTGGTTCTTTCGCAGATGTCGTGACTGCAGGCACAAAATATTCAACGAACGCCCACACGCACATTACCAACCGCCTAATCCTGGAGAACCCAACAATTACAGGTACAAGTACTGACAACCGGCGTGTGAACAACACAAATATACAATGAAATTCATTCAGAAATTATCGATACGTCTTTTCACCCGTTAATTTTTTTGTTTCCCTTTGCAGTTACAGTTTCAGGATACTAATTTCTGACAACACCGGAGCTTTGACGTTAACATGTTTCAGTAACGAGGCCCACTCGATGGTGACAGAATGCAACAAAGTCGTCTCAGAACAAGGCTTCACAGACCCATATACACTACCACCTGTTTTAACAGCACTCGAGGGAACCACTCATCTGTTTCAGCTGCATTATTCGACATACTCTACAAAGGAAAACCCGGTATACATTCTTGACACAGTAATGGAAACAGGCCCACATCTGGTGATACAGCTGCAAGAAAACGCACCCGCTAAGCTCGCAGTTCTGGAGCCAAAAAACGAATTACTTCTATTGACAGGGACTGAAACTGAGACACAAACAGGAACCCAGTCACCAGCTAATGCCAAGAGAACATCGTCGATACCTATAACAAGCAACACCCCACGAGTCTCAACACCCATTACCCTTGAAACTGTCACCCGTGTGCAGAATAAGCTTGAAATGATTGAAAGCGAAAACTCTTCGGTTGAAACACAGGCATTGAAACATGTAGTGGAAAAGGAAACAACCACATGCATGAGCACACCTCCTACAACTGCCACCTCAGAAAGCTCCACCCCTGTTACTATTGAAACCATAGCTACTATCCACAAACAGTATGAAAAAACCAAAGTCGGAAAAAGATCGGTTCGAAGACAGCTGCTGAAGGAGGAAACGCAAAAGGAAACGGGCACGGCTGCGATAAAAAATAAGCAACAAGAATGATCACATGCCGGCTTACTTAAGTCCAATTAATATGTACAAATGTAGTATAACAATCTATCCTCCAGTTAGTTTCAATAGCATGTTTAGTTGTTTTGGTTTGTTTTAATACCATGTTTCGTAGCTTTTGTTTGTGTAACACCAAAAACGAATTGCATTAGCATGGTCCTTACTTCTGGTGACACCGTTACTCTGAAAAGCCATAGGCTAATCATTTTTTTCAACCAAATAAACGCGACAGATATTCTATTCTCATTACATGCACAGAAAAATGAAAGCTCGCCGCTCCGCCGCAACGCGGCGGCCCGAAGCCTTCCTTGTTCAAGTCAAATTGTGACACAATCCTTGAATATTTTGTTTTAACATATTTAAGTTTCAAGGGCGTGTTAGTTTTATGACTCAAAATGTTTGGTGATCATACAGTTTAGTTGAAATCGAGGTCAATTGAGATCTTTTGAACTTCGTACTACCTCCGTCCCATAAAAACTGTCCAGTTTGACTTTTCAGAGTCAAACTGGTTCAACTTTGACCTTATCTATTTTTGTGAGTATTATATAATACTTTATGAAAAATATATGAATGGATTGAGTTTTAAGTGTGTTTTTCATTGGTATAATTTTTCATCAAGTATTGTATAACACATAAAAAATATTTAAGGTCAAAGTTGAACCAGTTTGACTTTGAAAAGTCAAACTGGACAGTTTTTATGGGACGGAGAGAGTACTATATATGGACTACATACATGTAGCAAATTCAACAAGGTCACTGCCATTTTTTTCCTTTTTCTTTTTTTCTTTAGCTTGAATTACATAATGGCCTCACAACTATACTCAATTTTCAACGTCATTCTTATGCTATTTTTAATAAGGGGCAATTCCATATATACCCAAAACAAACACCATAATTCCATATTTCTTCAACACATGCTTTAAAAGCCTTGTATTCATGCATTGAAACTTGTCATTTGGGTAAATATGAAATTATGAGGTTTCTTTTGGGTATATATAGAATTATCCCTTTTAATAACTAGCTTTATTACCCATTTGAATGGACGGATGAATTTGATTGATAAAAATAAATAACATATGTAACATCATAAAATATAAATATCAGACACAAAAATATGTAGAATTTTGTTTTGTAAGCCAGCAAAACTAGGATAATACAGTTTGTAGATTTTTATTTCGTTTTAGACACAAACTAGCTTCATTAAATGTGTAGTTATCATGTTCAAAAAAAATCTTAAAAAAAAAAAAGGGTGTAGTTATCAATTGACAAACTCACTACGGTATTTTAATAAGTAAAAATAGCATGAAAATGTATCACACTTAATGTCAATTTGAATTTTAGGTACTTAACTTTATTTTTCTTAATTTAATGTATTGAAATTATATTTTGTGCAATAGCTGGTTTTTTCAACTTCCACATATCCACTCAGAGGAAGGTCTTTTCGTAATGGATGACCCTCGAAACCATAATCTGTTGATATACGGCTTTTCAAAAGCGATTACCAGTAATAATTTTAGCCAAAATGACTTTTAAATGCTCAATTATAACGATACATCACATTAGTTTATCATTTCAGTTGCTAACATCTTTCAGAAGAAGAAAAAAAATAAAAAATAAAATAACTTCGATACTTTAAATTGAGAAAAATAAAGTTGAGTACCTAAAATTCAAATTGACCTTACTTACGTGTGGTATTTTTTTTGCAATTTGCCCTTTTAATAAAAACAGAAATATACCCATTATCAATCGATAATGTTGTTTTGCTACAAAAAAAGCTACTGATAAAATATTTTTCAGTGTGATAAAAGTGTCGTATTGAAAATAAACTGAACATAATAGCACTTTATAACCCAAGCTCCTTGTTATGGGTACCAATTTGACCTCCATTTCACCTAAACTTTTTGATCACCAAACCAGCCTCAGACACACCCTAAGTGCCTCCTCTAGCATTCTGGATACAGTAACATATGTATCTGGACGGCTGGACCCATTTACAAGCGCTAGTTTCTTAATCAGTTTAAGGGCCAGAATCACCTTTGTATGGAGTATGAACCCATGGCTCACACGTCACCAGGTACGGACCTACATAAATGCCGGGTGTGTCATGGGCCACACCCAATTTTGAGTCACGCAATGTAATATTTTTTCAAAATGTGTCATTTTTTGATATATGCAACCCCCGGTATTTGTGCTAATTTCTTTATAATGCAACTTTAACTTGACTAAAAAAATCTTTTATTGTGCGAATTTTAGTAATAATGATAGAAAAAATATGTGCAACACCCTCCCGAAAATCCTAGGTCCGTCCCTGCAAGTCACCTTCGTCTAGACAACCAGAGACAACATGAAAATCCGTTTCACATTGCTTGTCATGTGAGTTTTTGGCTTTTCCAACTAATTCTGATTTGAAATTTCAATTTGATGCAAAGTATGCATGCAGAAAGTCTGTAAATGACTCGACCTTGATAAATATATAAATTATAACTATCACAATCACAATTGTACGTTTACATCATGATCCTACAATCATATACATTGATGCATTCTCTAAATCCTCATAATTAAGAGGAATCCACAAGAACTATGTCGATGTGGGGTGACCTTTTCATCCGCTAAGGATAACACGCTTCTACAACAGAATAAAGAATACTTTGGATGGAAAAAACTACCCTCTTCTGGTCACACGTCTACTGATATTTACGTCCATGAGCCTTGATGAAGTTTTGGGTGCAGATGATGACAATCCAACGGATTCTGGAATGTCGAGATTGACATTCATGGACGGCCCAGCAATTGCTCGCTTGATATCAATTTCATTTAATCTTTGGACTTGAAATTTTGCTTTCTCAATCTGTTCATGAAATGTGTCAGTTGAATATCGCAAAATTTTCCTTTTTAGTGAAACTTCAGAAAAAAGAGTGACCTATTTGTCCATTGCAAGTTTGCAACAACTACAAATATCAATGCTATTGGTTTTGCTTCACATGGAGATGGCATAATGTGCAGGTTTAGTAACTTGTAACGGTCAACTTTTTTAGGGTGGATCCGGGAACAAACAACACTTTTTTAGCCTCTTCTTAGTTTTATAATATAGATGGTGTCTAATATGATTCTAAAGACTTGTTATAACGATAATTTAACTTATTACAGCTACTTCATTACATATACACTTAACCTGCTTGGCCCATTGACCTATTTCCAATTTGGCAAAAAGTATTTTTATATTTGACCCATTTGATTGAAAATCGTCACCAATAGCTTCACAAAGTGCTATTGGATTTATACTTTTAACCAACGGTCAACTAAAAAAACTATATGCACAATCAAGGTTGACATTTTATATGAGATGCTGCAATTAAAAAAAGTTAATACAGAATTAATGGATAAAATAAAGTTACCAATTCACGATGATGAGGGGATGCAAGCGCATTAGCAAGTCTTTTTTGTAATTCGCCTATCTTTTTCTTCTCATATTCACGATTCTCCATCTCATTCTCCTCTTCATGTACTTGCTCATATAATGCTGCATAAGTAATTTAGTTCATTTAGATGTATATAAGCACAATGAAGGGCAAGGCTATAAAAAAAGAAAGAACAAAAATGGTATCTATCCAAAGTTTATCAATATAACAAAACTCGTTCCTGGTTATCTGGTAAGTATAGGATGTTCACGACATTAGATGGGTCAAAGTATAAAACCTGAGTGTGCAAAACTAATCTTCACTCGAATGGGCATAGTTCACAACAGTTTACTCTTATCATAATTCATAAAAGATCTGCTGCTGGAGCAATAACATCTTACAAAAATGCAAAAGACAGAGTTGCCAAGTTTTTTTTGTGGGGGTGTTCAAATATACTACAGAATAAACGAACTCTTGAAGGCCATAAACAATTCAATCAAAACTTTGCGACGATTAATATGGGTATGTAAACTATATTAGCTCAAATGCACACGAGGCTTCAAAAAATGGAAACTGCAACCAAAAATTGTTGCTATTATAGATTTCCTATAACAAGAGAAGTCTTACCATCTTATTATCAACAGTAAACAAAGGTAAGATGATAAGACAAATATCAAAGCTTTCCCTTTTATTCATACTTCATACTTAAGAGAATGTCCCGCTAAATACCCACTTCCTATACTCATCATAAATCTCAACCTCTTCATTAGAGGTAAGACACGCAGGTTAGGTAACAGACAAAACGAGTATTTTTGTTGGTGCCAATCAAACCGGGTTAAGTCAGGTTTGGTTGACCCGAATCTTTTTTTTTTTTTTTTTTTTTTTCCAATAAAGTAAATCTTTAATATTAAAGTAATATAGTATTCAAATAAGGGTTTTGCTAACAACAACACTATGGGTTTTATTTAAGCATGCCTTAGTTAACAATATTTCCAAAATGAAACTCATCATTATCATAAAGGGCAAATGATTAAAAAAAAAGTATCATACTTGCCACCATTTCCTCTTGTGGGTAGCGAACAAAAAATTTTGCTTTTGTGGGTACTTTTCTTTCAAATTCATCTTTTTAGGGTATTTTGCGAAATTTTTGCACATTTTTGCCCCTCTTAGGTAATAGAAATTTTTTTTCCCCGAAGGGCAAAAATGTCACATAGTACCCTAAAAAGGATGAATTTGAAAGAAAGGCACCCACAAAAGCAAAAAAATTTGTTGCTACCCACAAGAGGAAATGGTGGCAAGTATGATACTTTTTTTAATTGTTTGCCCTATCATAAATACATTAAAGTTGTACACATTAAAGTACACTTTCGACCCATTTAACCAGTTCCCTTGTTGCTTAAATTTTACAAATTTGACCCATTGGAAATGAAACACTACCCAAACCAACCCAGTCATAAGCGAATGAGTCAAAACAGCAACCCCTGGTCTCAGTTGCAAAACTGTTGGCTTTATTAGTTATTCCATTATGCTAGAATCAGTATTTACGCAAAGAAACATATAATAGACCAATAGAGTGGTTGGGACAATGAAATGAAACGCATACCAGTGAGGTTTGATATGACCCAGATCTGAGTTGGAATATCATAAAGCTTCTTTGACAATGTAAGGGAGGACCTCAAAATTTCTCTGGCTTGAACAGTATCATGAAGAGCTAGAGCAAGATTTCCAAGCACTGTTAGATACTGTGACACAAGTTGAAGATTCCCCAGAGTCGTATGGGTTGTCTGCAACCCACTTGCCAGCCGAACCCTGCATTAAATGTGTTAATGGCGAAGACAATGATTCTAATATAAAGAAAAAAAAAAATAGAGGCGAGAAGGTATCAAGCATTGCAAGCCACCTAGCTACTTTCTAATAAGTATATGTACATATCTCTGCCAACGTATGAAACCCTGATGCTACACATTAAAATCATGGCGAGATGAGCAGGTTGATAACGGGTCACTTAGATTCTAGTGAATAAAATGTAACTTTTTGTCCGTGTCAAAAAAATTTGGGTTGACCAAAAACACTTTTCCGATAATTTTTTTTAATAAAAAAGCCTGTACATATTGCGGCAGCAGCATGAATCGGTAGTGATCAGGGTGGCGGTGTGTATTTATAGGTGAATTTATATGGTATAAATATTTATCAGCTTACATGAATTGTGTTGCTGTTGGAATTCGTATTGTTGACAATATGGCAGGAAAATCAGAATGGTAAATGTGAAAAGTTAAGGCTATGGTGATTGTTTTTATGATGGTTTGACTATAAATTTTTGTTAATACGGCCGGAAGTTAAATGGACAAAGGCTCTAATATTTAATAAGATTCATTTTTTGTTCGAATCAGTTTTTATGATGATTTGCCTTTATATTTTTATTTTCTTTTTAGAACGGCGACTTTTTACATACCTATACCACCTATCTCACACATAATATCACATTTCTCCAACGAGACTTGAACCCACAACCCTTGATTGTTTCAGCTTACATTAAATTCTTTTATATATGGTTGTAAAATAAACATTTACAACTTCCTTTGTTAAGAGTTTTGAGTTTCACATGTATCTGAACTTGTCACATGTGGAGTAATTGTTTATCTACATTTCTTGTTAAGGAGTGTTGACTTCTCATGTTATCTGAATTGTGTAAAGATTTTTAAGCAGTTTCCATATTATTTGCTTTCATATGCAACGTTGTAGCCTGTAGGGGTGTAAACGAGACGAGACAACTCGTGAGCTATTCGAGATCGACCGTATAAACTTTATCCTTCATCTTTTCCGAAGTGTCTATAGATGGATTCCTCTACTAATGTAAGAGAATTAACTCCATTCATTAGAACAGATTCCATCAAGTCTCTGCACCTATCTTTTTTTCTTTTCTCTTTCTGAACCTTTTTTTCTTAATTCCAAGGGTTGTGAGAATTTGAAAGTTACCACTTGGTAAATTTTCATACCAAGGCTCAATCCAATTAACTGAGTAGCGTCTACCTATTTCACCATATCCCTTCTTTTAGATGAAAATCTCACTATGGACCCATCCCTGCCGAAAGATACTCGGAATTGACTCGACTTTAATCGAGCTAGAGCTACAGGAGTAGAAACCCAAGTCGACTTCGAGTTTCAGAATACTCGGCTAGTAAGGCTCGCAAGCCTCATCGAGTTTTAGTTAAATTACATATTTACCCTTTTATATGCATATAATTACTTAGTTATCATTACTAAGTAAATGAGATATAAAAATCTAAATTTGATACCAATTGGTTGTCAGCTCATCTCTTATATAATACGGAGTAAGAGAAGATACAAATTAGACAAATGGATTTTTCAATTGACCAATGAGAGCTCAGCTGCAAAATTGAGCCCTCATATTGGCTAATAAAAGTCATAACTAAATTAATTTGGTCAAACTTTTGAAAAGTTTGGTGGAGAAAAAAAATGAAGATACACATGGCCTTGTGAACTCTTTTTTTTTTAAATTTGGACTTAACTGTAAATAAACATTATATTTTGATTGATTAAAAAAATTACAATCAAACCCTAAACTTTTAATAAGAGGCTAATCTTAAATCTAATTTTATGGACTTAAGTGCAAAATCCTCAATTTTTTATAATTTTTAGAAAATTGATATATTTAACAAAACCCGATATACTTTAAACTTTTTATAAACCGCCGCCGCCGCCACCACCACCACCACCACTACTACTATTATGTAATTAGTAATTTAGTATTATAATTATAATAATAATTATGAAATTATAATAATAATTTACCATAACATATGTTTCATATTAAAAAAAAAAAAAAAAAAAAAAAACCCTTCATTTTTCTACTTGTTTACTGTTACCGTTTACAATATTTAACCTCCAATACCTTCCCACTCACAACACCGTTTTAAAGGGTGTTTGGCTTTGTTATTTAATACTGCTTATATAGTTAAAGTAGCCATAAGCACTTTTGCTGATGAGCTTATTAAACCTAGTTCAAATAAGTTGGAAAACAAACCCAAAAACTATATAAGCTCATAAGCTGTTTTCGTGATAAACATAAACATTGCCAACCACCCTTTTACCTTATTACATAAGTTTATATTCGAGCATAAAATTAAAACCTACAAATGAATCGTGACGACGTGACCGTTAATTCCACCGGTGACTCAAATCAGAATTTAATACCAAAGGAAATCAAAATTTTAACAAAATCAAAAAATAAATAAAAGCAAATGAGTTTTAATAAGCAATATAAAACAACCCATATACTCAATAAACATTAATTATAACTCACAAAATAACTAATTGCATATTTACCGGGCCTTTTGACCTTTTACCAAAAAAAAATAATAATAAAAAAAAAAATAACTAATTGCAATCAAACCTGGTTTTAAACATGTCATACGAAATTCTAGAAAACATTAACCAAATGTTTCAAGCCAAACAATCCACCATCTTTTAATTTATGAGTATTGAAAAAATACATAAGGGAACAGGAAATGAGTCGAGCACAATATGTCGAGTATTTATCAAGCTCGGGCTTGAAAGGTAGGCGCATTTGAGTTCGAGTCAGATTTCGAGCTCGAGCTTAAAATTTAAAGCTCGAGTCAAGTTTCGAGCCCGAGTTTTAGTAGCCGAGTTGAGCTCTAGCTTGGCAATACTCGGCTCAACTCGGCTTCATTATACCCCTAGACCTATGCTTAAATTCAATTTTTCAAGGCTTGTTAGTAATGCTTGTGCAGTATAAATCACAGATATGTAGTGTGTAAAATATGACAGGAGGTTAATATTTTAAACTTAAACTGTCAGAGATAAAACATAACCCAAATTGACCCATTTTTAATGGGTCAAAATCCCCTCTACCACGGATTAAAAAATGCCAAAACCTGCTAGTCGTGATGCAAAGTATGCCAATGTAACCATAATTAATGCATTAATTATTGATAAGAGTATTTGAAAAGAACAAAAAAGTATTTGTGGCTCAACCCAACCCAACCTAGTCTGATTCAATCCTAACCTGTTTTGACCTGTTTTCCAACATGCCCAACCCGCCCGAGTTGCGAGTTGCCACCTCAAATTAAATCTATAGGAACTAGGAAGGGCGCCAATTACAGATGTAAAATGCAGTAGATTGCTCCAAGACCCAATATTCAGGATGCCAAGAGAAATATACTTACAAGTATGGGTGAGAATCGGGTCAAACCTGACCGAACCGACAAAAACCGGCCCGACCAGAAAACCGAAAAAGGAAAAAACTCAAACCGAGAACTGAACTGAGAAATAGATATCAAAACCGAAACCGAACCGAATAACGCGGTTTCGGTCGGTTTTCGGGTTTCGAACCGAAAAAATCAACAAAAACCGAATCGAACCGAAACCGAACCAAAACCGACAAAACCGAAATAAATATACAAAACCGAAGCCGAACCGAAAAAGGTCGGTTCTGTTCGGTTCGGTCCGGTTTCGGTCGGTTTGTCGGTTCTGGTTGGTTTTCGGGTGGATTTGCTCGGCCCTACTTACAAGTATAGAGTAGGCTAACTATTGAGAATGGGGATATTTACCGGGCTTCTTGTAGATTTTCCTGCCTCATAAGAATGAATCCATATGCTAATAGAGCTGAAGTTTTCTCTCGTACTCCAACAAAAGAATCGATTATTCTGTAAACTGGTCCAGTCAACTCTAAGGCCTGCATTTAAAAAAGCTTCTAAGCACATATAAGGGATGACGAAAAGACTTGGCCAATGAGAGAACACTAAGTTCACCTTTGCATTGGATTCTGGATCACCAATGCATATGTAAGACACAGCTGCATAAATCTGACAGAGAGCTTGTGCTGATTTGCTCTCAGTTAGCTGCAGGATTACAAACACACAAAATGACAAATGTCGAAATAAGCGGAAACCATATATGGTTCAAATGGGCAATCTAAGTCTATTTCAAGTTGCTCGCAGTTTTGATTCAGCTTGCATTTCCAGGGTATGATATATAGTAAAACACACATTAACTTATCAAGTCTACTTTTAGAGTAAGATAACGATAAATTCAAAACACATTCAGTCATCCAGTATGCAAAGCAACCCTCTAATATAATGGCATGGTATAATCTTGCCCACAAAGATGAATACTAGCATAACCCTATGACTGTTCGAACTAGATATATTAACAGATACGAGCATATAACTTTATCTCGAAGATGGTTAGCATATTCTGTCACGTAATAACTACCTAGTGCAAACATCTTAACTAGTGATTGTGTTCCCATTCTATCATTTAGGTGTTGTCTGACTGTATACACTTTATAGAGTACATATGCAAGGCCCTCCTAAATTCATAATACGTCTAAAGATATACCAAAGCCAACATACCTTTGATGCCTCAACAAAGTGAAAAGCAGCTTCATTATAACAGGCTACGCAATGAGCATATTGCCCTCTCAGCATCTCAATAATGCTTTCACATGCTTGCAAAATTGTGGGGAAACGGTTAAACCATCCTCTCATTTCCAATAATGCCTGCAAACATGAAAATATTATTGTTTTAGTGTGACATATAGTAGTAGAGCTTCATGATCCTATTGAAGCAATTCAAACTGACTCGTATAAAATTATAATCTAGATTTATTATCAGAGATTGCCAAACGACTTAAGAAGAATAAGAAATTAATATAAATTACATAGCAATTTATAGACTCATAGGCTCATACATACAATGTTTTTGTTTCTATGTTCAGGCACCATAAGTAAAAATAAAGATGAAACTAAGGCACCCCCAATACTGAAATCAGATAACAAACCTCTTGTGCTTCAACAAATTCTGCACGTGTGAGCTCCATGGCTACTTTATTCTCAAGGAACTGCATTAATATCATCAAATACACACCAGCCATCCAGATGGCAGAGTGCTGCAAATCCACCTCTGATTGAAATAAAAGGGGCATATTAGATCTAAATGACTACATTGGATTTCAAGCTGTTGAATCTCCTCTTGCTAGTTACTTTACATTAAGACTCGTGATCAGAAGGCATACCTGTTGTACCATCAGCTACCCCATATTTCACAAGCTCCGCTGCATGTAACAAGTAACATATTCAGTTTCTAGAACTGGTGAAGGACAGACAAATGTGTAAAACAGTCTCTACATACTTAATCAGAATTGGCAGTAAAAAGCTTCAATAAACATGGTTTACAACCTAGACGCATAAAAACAAGAAACCTTTTGAGACATTAGGAAATCAAAATCAGTCTTTGCTGAATAGTTTATAAGAATTGGCAGTAAAAAGCTTCAACAAACATGGTTTACAACCTAGACGCATAAAAACAAGAAACCTTTTGAGACATTAGGAAATCAAAATCAGTCTTTGCTGAATGAAGCATTTTTATCACTTCAGGTAGAGATGACAATTTTAGCTCTAATTTTGTAATAAAGGGTCGATTTGTATTATGTCATCGAATTCAAATATATAAAGCTTTCAAAATCGCTGTTTTAGGGAATTAATGATATTTTAGCAATCATCATTTAAACATTATTCATTTAGAAGATTTCGAAAAGAAAAAATAGCACAGCGTTTGCGGATCAACCCATCCCGAGTCCATTTTAACCTCTACTGAAAACTACTCGTATCATTTTCTAATCCCGTCACCCATCCGCCTGACCTTCCCATTTTGTACCCCTATTTATAAGTAATGAGCATTCAAGTCACAATGATGATATGAGCAGAAGAAAGATCTACCTTTGAGAGAATTCAATCCGGACTGAATCTTCCTTCCACACTCCTTAAAGAGTCCCTTTGGGCGGCCAAAGACAACCACCATTAGATCAACTAGTGAATATACAGCACTCTTTGGTAGCCACTCTCCATCAATAGGAGGAGGTGCCAATTCAAGCTTATCCCCCAACTCCCGTTTCACATTACCAAAGTATGCAGGTTCCAACACTTCTTGGCCAACAGAATTTGAGCCAATTAAATTACTGATTTCTCCTTCAAGTTGAGTTCGTCTTGAACTTAGTGTAGCCCTATCTCTATAGGGTAGATCAGTTTGTGAGAGGCCTTCGTTGACTATATCGAGTTCTTTAGTGAGCTCCCGAGCATCCTGCATCTTCTGTAAGTCGGTCTTCATAGCAGCTTCGAGTTTTTCAACATGTTGACCGGCACTCTTGTAGTCACATATACGCAGGAGATAGAATATGTGGAGCAGCTCGTTGTAGAAAAATAAGCCAGTGCATTGTTGTCTCTAGTTCCACAAGAGGAGTCAAAAAAGTAGAATAAATTAGAATTGTGGGGAACATCTTTATAAGAAAATATGAACTTAGATATCACTAATCACCAAAACTGCATGTATAGCCAATGAACTAGAAAATTGCTTGTATGGCTATATAGGGATATCGATCCTCAATATAGTTATAATACAACATCCGAAAGGCCCAAGCTAGTTATAAATTGCAGCATTTTCTAGTTATCTTGTTTAAAGATTTTAACTACTATAGTAGCTTTTCTAACTAATAATGCAAACCGAAAGACATTGGTGGTCAAATGTTAACAAATCCATATCAAAGTCATTTGGTAAAAGACATAGGTGATAAATTGAAAGACAGTCGGTAAGTACCCAATAAAAAAGTAACTTCTGCAGTTCTTGACTCAGAGTAAGACCAACTAAAATTGGATTTTTGAATTAAGTTCTGATCATAGTTATTTCATGGTGTCTGAAATGACTACCTGACAACGACAAGGGAGTGGATGATCACCCTCGCCTCCCTAACCCATAAACGTAAAAGAATAGGGAAATAAATTGATGACATCAGCTCATGACTGATGATAGGCAATAGCTCATAGAGAATGAGATTTTTTAGCCCAAAAGCTTTCAGAATTTTTCTTATGATACGCAATTAATTTCATGATGTTGGTATCATTACATTGTGATATAAAAATATTGCTACAACCCATCTGGAATTTTCATGTTAGTTTATACCCCATATATGCAGCAAGATACAAATAGACTTACCTTGGCTGGATCAATGGATTCCCAAACATCATTGCATCTACTTACAGCACCTTCAACTAAGCTTCCGTCCTCCCATTGCATGAGGTGTACATGCAGAACCGAAGTTGCAAAAAACATCTGTTCACAAGCACCACTAACACAATTAGATTGCATAAATGTACTGCATCAATCTGTTAAAAAAATAGAGGCAAGCATGGATGCAACTAGATCATACGTGGTGTAATAATAGTGGATGCCAAACTAAGAAAAAGACACAGACTAAATGCCAAATGCCCTTTATTTATTCACCAATTAAATTTCCACTTATGAATTTCACTCACCTGTAACTCCGGATAGTACATGTCACTTGCATAAACATAACCCTGCTCCAGAGCAGATACCGAACCCTGATAATCTCCTTCTATGATGAGTGCATTTGCGAGCTGTGAATTAAAGTTGCATGACCACAGCTTCCCAGAAAACCTTCCAACAAACAACAATAGCAATTAGTACAGATTCCAATCGTATAAGTTGCATGAAAGGGTGTCAATTTAGTTTATTATCGAGAGACTAAATTGTAGCTGAATCTCAATGTTTCAAAACGTGAATACTGAGAAACTTTAGTTTAAGCTGACAAAGAATGCATACCCCTCCCCGAAAGTTGCAGTCAGTTCCAATCCCTTATTTAATAGCTGTTTTTGAGAAGATACAGCTCCAACGAGATGGTAACATTGGCTTAGCAAGCTATAAGCTCTGCACTTCAACTCGAAGCATGAGGGGATTGACTTCAAGAGTAGTTGCTGTATTAAAAAAAACAAGTAAACGTCTGTTCAGTCTAACCAGCTTATATAGCTTAAGACCCCTTTACTTCAGAAATAAACGCCTTAACATGCAACAATAACAGAAAGTGAATTAACAATTCACATAGCATCACGATTAAATTTCAGTTAGTCAATCTTGAAAGTGAATTAACATATAAGTAAGGGTACATATAACTACGGATTTAGAATAGGTTAAAGTGTTGTCAAGCTGATTAAGTATATGGCATTTCCATGGTAAACCGGTAACTATACACTACTACTTCTTTCTATATCACATTGAACAACTAACTATGTTTCATGAAGTTAACAAGCTTCTGAGAGGTCTACCATCTTGTTTGTTTACATTGAATAGACAAAAAAACAGCTTGTATGACTCCATATATGCACAGAGGAAGTTTAAACTAGTAAATTTAGGACTTGTAGAAGTGAATTTGGTTAAGAGGCTGCCAGCCAGGTATAAATTATCATGCTTCCATGATATTGAAGGCTTTAACACCATTGATAATTGTTCTTATTTGTTTAAGCAGCATACCGCCTGATATTATCAACACTTTCCTTTCTATGCTTTGGTTCTCAGGGGGTATTTGTTTTAGCTTTTTTTTCAGATTCATGAGCTTAACTTTTAATTGCCAGAAGTCCATTTATTTCGGATTTTTTCTGATATATGAGCTTATTAACAATTTAAAACTAGAACTAAGTTCACAGGCTCAAGCTAAAACAAACATCCCCCAAATTTAACAGCAGATAAACCAATCCATCCCAACTCAGTTCAACCAAAACACCTAAAAATTGACTAACAAAAGACTATACACGACATTTCGCGTCATTACATCAACCAAATCTACTCATAATACCGGCTAGATGACAATCAATTTAAATCATTAATCCTCAAACCACACTCCAATAAAACCTCACCTATCTTCACCAATTCACAAATAATCATCAAGTTGGTAAAATCATGACCAATTAGCTACGTTTAACTTCAGGAACACAACAACCTAAATACAAACCAATTCAATTCAAAACGACTAACGGAACATTCAGCGGAACATATCGCATAAACACCTCAACCAAACCTACTTATAAAACAATCAATTTAGGGGGTGTTTGTTTAAGCTTATATATGGCTTATGAGCTTATTTGTGTTTCGGCTTATATTTCATATAAGCCCCAATTTTCCGGCTTATTTTGAGACTTGTGGACTTATATAAGTTTATTACGATATGATAAACTTATATAAGCCCATAAGTCTCAATATAAGCCACAAAATTGGGGGCTTATGTTATATAAGCCGAAATCAAATAAGCTCATATGCCCACATATAAGCTTAAACAAACACCCCCTTAATCACAAGTAACGCAACATCTCGCATAATAACCTCACCCAACTAAACATTAACTAATGCTTTCTAAATCGAAAGCAAAGGTTTCACATAATTACCTCGCATATCTCCATCATCAATTCAACAGCATAAACACACAACAAATTAAACAAAAACTCTTAAAAATTAAGCAAAAATAAAGAGCTTACGGAGCGTTCGAGATGCGATTTGGCGTGATTAACATTATTGGAATGCTTAAGAAGCAGAGTAGCGATCCGTAACCTAGTTTTAACTTCAATAACAGGTAGAAATGAAACAGTGCTTTGACAAATTGCTTCTAAACATTTCACTGATTTCGCTATTTCTCCGTGCCGTTCGTGTAAGTCTGCTAGCTCCCATAGTCCTTCTGCTACTCCTTCCATTTTTTAATCAATCAATCTCTGCTCTTCAGTTTGATTTTTCAAGCCCTAATTATTTCTAATTTTTTACTGTGTTCATTTCATTGTTTTATTTGGTTGACTGGTTTCTGTTTGAGGCAAGTCAATGGTTAATCAGTGTTGAGTTTATTCGGTTTTTTTAAGCCCATTGGGCTTGGCTGGCGTGTGTTTCTAGAGTTTTTAACAACATGTATGATTCGTGACGTGACACGATAAATGACACGAATTTGACATGAATTTAAATAAGTCTGAGTTGAGGATAAACGGGAATAGGTAAAAAAACATGTCAACCCGTCTAACTCGTTTAATAAACGGGTCATATTTGGGTTGAGTAAATATTAGACAGATAAACTTGTGAACTAGTTTAAGTATATAAGGCTCTAAAATTAAAATATATAACTTGGGTTTTATGTTGGATTACCGCGTTTAAGAGTTGAGGTCAATAATTGTCCGTGCATAAACTTTCCCACATGATATATCAGTTAATTAAATAAGATCAAGACACATGTGTGCTAGCTAGTGTTTAAACGCCATTGAAAACATAGTAAAAAACAAAAACAAAGTAAAAACATACCCGAAATAAGATATATCTGACAATTAAACAAGGTTGTATATATCGATCGGCGGTACCGTGACGGTTGACCCCCTTCAAGCGCCATATCGATCTTGGCGGCGATATATCGATTTCTCGGCAGAGACCCTAAACTATAAAGGAATTTATTTAAAAAATAATAATAAATATTAGCAATATTCTAATAAAATAAGTTAATAACCACAAAAAACTAAGAAGTTTAACTATCTATACTATTAAAAAGTTTAGTGTTTGTTTAAAAACTACAATAATGATTATTAATATTAATAGTATAAAAAAGTTAAGGGACTGAAGTTGTAGATAGCTGAAAGATTATAAAGTTTAGGGAATCAGGTGACATTAATAGAGGTGGAAGGGCTCAAGTAGAAATACAATCTACTATCTATATAAAACAAGGTTTTCTTAACCAATCTCTTCTCCAAAATTCTTCTAAATCTGCCATGTGGCATTTACCCCTATCCAACGGCTGTCCTTCAATTTCACTCCAAAGCAGTCAACGAAGCAAGTAATTGGGCGGAAGACCATGTATCGCATTCATTTTTTACACATTCAAAACACACACACACACATCTATCCTCTCAACTATCCCTATTAAAAAAACCCTAATCAAAATACTAAAATCACAATCAAATCCAATATTATTTTCTTATGAATCATCTCCAACACACACGTTTCTCTCTAGATACCTTTTTCAACCCTATACGAAAATCAAAAACCTCTAAAATCAAAATCAAGATCCATACAAAGGCATTCGTTTGGATCTATGATACTTAAACTGTTTTATTGTGAAGAAACAATTTGGTGGATCATAACCGTTTTGTTTATCAAAGAAACAATTTTCATTAATAAACCATGCGATCGGATGTTTTGTGGTTTGAAAAATCAAACGAATGAAATTGAATACTCAATTTTGGTAAGATTTATCTTTTCAGTTTAAATAATTTAACGTTTACAGTTTTCTAAATCGAAGCCCTAATTTAATTTTTTAAATCATTTTTAACCTAAACCATTGTTAGTTTGGTAATTCCGATGAAGATATTGATGATAATTTGAAATTTGTATGAATTACAGATTAGTAATTTGATTTTGATAATTGATTGTGTCAGTTACACGTTTTTAAGTTAACCCTGATGATACTTTGTTTTCCAATATTATGCAACATCAGCAGTTTTCTGGCTAGACAATTAACGGCATCAAATTTCCGGCAACATTGGTGATGGTAACCTTAAATATTTATGAATTACAGGTTAGTTATCTTATTTCATAAATAATTATTTCAATTACATGTGTTTTTATTTTAACCATGTTGTCCATCATGTTAATGTTATTGATTTACAGATGCTACATTTTTATTATGTGCTTTCCTATTTTATCATTGTATAGTAATAACATTTTGTTGTTTGATCTTTTTGTTTTTAATGTTCATGTTTATTTTTTGTTATGAATAATTTCATCCAGTAATTTAGAAGTAATCATTTAAAAACTTTATTTAAATTGCAATCAATTAACCATATTTAATTTGTAAATTAAATGTTTACTTTCAAAAAGATTCAAAAAATAGACTTATCCATAAATTTTGTAACAATAAATGCGGAAGTTTTTGTAAATTGCCTAAATTACAGCTATGATTTAATTTTTCAAAAACTGATATATCATTTCCTAAATTATAGTATAATTTTAACCAAATTTGAATACACTACAAACTTTAATCACATCTGATCAGTGATAATTTTTATGCTTTTTTAAATAGTAGATGTAATATGAAATTTGGAATATCCTAAGCTAACTATATGTCAATCGAAATATAGGAAGGTTGAACAAATCAATATTAAATGTGTTTAAACTGGCAACTGTTTCCGTCCCTTGACAAATTATATATTGTTGTTAAACTACATATTTTTTACTATGTGCATATGCAGCCACTTGCAAATGCTTATGGATTGCTTATGCATATGAATGGTGAGTGGGAATGGACGCTCGCACCTGGAGTTTCACCTCCACCCTGTACCAGCATGTCGTAGTATTGAAGGTAATCCATATGTTGATAATTGCAGCATGCTAATTGAAGGTTAGGCTGTTGATTTAAGGTTGTTTATTGAAGGTAACGACGACAATGGAGTCGTTATTAGTGTTATTTACTATAAGATGTGTAGAAGTTATCCTCTAACCGCAAAGGCCTTACCACATTTTGTGTACATAAATGGTTTGATCCCATGCTTTTTTTTGTAATGTGTCTAAAAGGGTTCTAAAATCTTTGAGCGGTTTAGCCCTTGGGTGGTCGATGTTGTTATGGCACCTTGGTGCAGAACAATAGCATGGTAGTCTTAGCAGTAAGTGGGGTGTTTAATTAAACCTTATACAAACATGTGTACTTATAGGCTTATATACTTTTGTGCTTTTATAAGCTAACCATGGTGCGAGTAATCATTATCAGTTAAATGGGTGGTATATGCTAATATGATAATGGCTCAAAACGGAACATTCGTATTTTTGCGCTCAACATTATCTGAGCATGTTTACACTTCTTGAAAAAGGCATATACTAAACATCTATATACCATCCTAAAACAAAGAAAAATACTTTCTTAATCCAAACACCCCTTTATGTTCATGATTCGTGTGTGTGTGTGTATGGCTTTCATGCTTAAGATGGCTTATTATGTATTTGCAGGGTGCCTAAAAGCTTGATAAGCTCATAAGCTGTAAAACATTGCTTTATGAGCTTTCGCACATTAAACTATGCCCATAAGCTGAGACAAAAACAATTAATCCAAACACCTCTTTAATTTGACCGAGTTCTTCACGCTTATTGCTGATTTGTTAATTCAAATGAGATATAAACATGTAAAGGTAACAGCAACTACTGTGTAGGTATTCATGGTCAAAAACTTACAGACTACGGTTCAGGAAAAAGGCAATACTTTTTGGGCAAGTTGTCAGGCTACCAACTTATGAACATTGGGTTGGGAAAATAAGAAATCTATCAATTTCGAGATACCAACAAGAAGGAGGTGTTCTTGAAGCTGCCTTGAAGACCTGTATTTTGACCATTGGTTGAGAAATATGTTGCTGTGAGTATTTTTAAACTAACTTTGTGTATAGATATCTATATAACAATTGATATGCATGCGTACTTGAATTCTCAGTTCAGTTTTTCTTTTGAATCAGGAAGAGGATGCTTTCTTTGTCGATTATGTTGTATGATACATGAAACTCTCTGAATTGGGTTAAACTCTCTGAAACCCTTTGCCAGTTATGTTGTATCACAAATGATAGTAACTCTCTGAATCAGGGTAGTTAGAAAGGCAATGATACAGCCCAAGTGGAAACGTTTTACATATTTC
The DNA here is from genome assembly GCA_030686995.1 of Artemisia argyi. Classification (NCBI taxonomy): domain Eukaryota; kingdom Viridiplantae; phylum Streptophyta; class Magnoliopsida; order Asterales; family Asteraceae; genus Artemisia; species Artemisia argyi. The sequence goes on along the minus strand of CM060709.1, from coordinate 69,636,658 downwards.
ATTTTATTTTATATGACTGCAATTTGCACATGTGAAAGAAATGAAAAAAGCCGATTAATGATTGATTTGGTATTTGCCTATGACAGATCTATTCAGAAGGGGTATAGATATTCAAGCGGTCAGTGTTGTCATAAATTTTGATTTTTCGAGGAATGATGAGACTTATTTGCACAGGGTAACATCACATTTCTTTTGAAGAATTTACATCTTCGTAGTAATGTTCTGAACTGAATTATGTGTGTTGTGATTCTAGGTGGGTCGTTCTGGAAGGTTCGGACATCTGTGGTTACCTGTGAATTTGATAACCTACGGTTGATCAGGCGATTTATTGGCAGTGATCCATGACATATGCTTTGCAATGATCCATTGGTTTTGCACTGCCTAAACCTCCTACTATTTCTCATGTTTTGAATGTCAACCTCAGACTATTTTCACTTTGCTGATCTTCTGACGCCTGAGGAGCAAGCTTTACGACTGAAAGTACGAAAGTGTGTCACTACATTGGTGATGTTTTTGTTTATATAATACTGTAATTGATTGTGGATGTGGAAAAAAAGTTGTTGAATATTGTTTTGTGTTTGTTTTTTATGTAGAGTCATTGAAGTAATGTCCAGAATTTGAAGCAAGCAACGATCTATAAAGGTCCATGGTCTAAACTTGACCATGAGTTGAGGGTGAAGCTGCAAAAGGTGAGTTTTGTTAACAGATATTGCATGAATGTGATGTTCGCAAATTTGGTTTTCAAATATGCATTTATGGATACACTATGTGATTGTCCTTTTAGTTAACTATTTATTAGAGGAAACTATTATGTAGTTGCCAATATGCTTGAAAATCTTAGTTGGTCTAATTGTTTATGAGAATCAAGAAAGGCATAAATTATTTTATATATGTGTTAAGTTGCCTTCCTCTATAGGTCTTTTTGGCTCAGTTATTAGCAGCCCGTGATCAGGAGCTACGAACCCTTTCATTTGAGGTGATACTGATATTGATTTTTTGAGAATGCATTTGAATTTCTGTAAAAGTTTGATTTGTGTATTGTATCCATATTTGCAGTTTCATCAACTAGAATCTGAATTAAGAGTTTCTCGGTCTCTGCTTGCTGAGAAAGTGATTGAAATAGCTCATGATCTCTATATATGCAAGCTAAACATACATTATCACACATGGTAGTTTTCTCATTTTCTAAACCTTTTCAAATGAATAGTATATGCTTACCTTACCGGATGGTCCCATTTTCCATGTTCCAGGATCCAAAGGTTTATGCTTTCTATGTTGTGGTTGCCAAGGCTTAATTCCAGTTTTCTGCAGACTGATGTGGGAATAGTTGATGCTCCATTAGCTAAGAAAGCAGTTAGTGCTTTACTTTTAAATTCAAACTTTTGCTCTTAAGTCTCTTAAAGATGAACTTAAGAACCATGTATCAATAGCGGAGTTGCGGGAAATGTTGGAAGCTAATAATCAAAGTACATCAGGATCAGAGATAGACCTCCGTGACCGCTGGTAAATTACTTTCTTTCAATTATTTATAACTATATTAGTTAAAATAGTATTTTTGAGTTGGGTATGAACTACCATAGCAATTCTTTTTCAGGGAACATATGATGGAATAGTGAAAGTTCAGTTTTTGCTTTTTTTCCCCTAACTAATTTTAAGTTAGGAAATGCGTCACATCATGTTAAGAATGAAAGAAACAAGGTGAAAACTAAACCACAACCCGAAGGTATATTTTAAGTATACGTAAACATATATAACCAATTCTGTAATATATTTCTTTATATACTTACATTTCGAATACTACTTTGTTTCGGATAGGTACCTTTTCTATAACGGTAGTTGGCATAAGATGAAAAAGAGGTTTAAGTGCGATTGTTATCACATGATGTATTTGGTTGATGAACTAATCAATGAACTCGATGAAGAAGGATACAACATAGCATATGATTTTTTGGTTCGTCTCAACGTTAGCCGCAATGAAGAATAAGTTTCCTTATGTTTGATGTTTCTTTAATTGTTAGTATCAAAAGTTTGATTCTCTTTCGTACATTTTAAGTATTCTCTATTATTAATGTCTTTTAATAATTTGGCTTTTTTCATTTTTTTATGCCATGGCTGTTATTTTTTAAAGTTGCTATAAAGTAATGGGAACCGATAGTACAATATACTATTCAAGCATGCATTTTGTTTTTATTTTTCGTTATACAACATGATGCCGAAATTTTATCTTATATGCAATTAACATCCTACTAAATGATATAGAATCAATTGTACTATTTTTTTTAAAAAAATTCTTAAAACTAGCCGGCCATCGGCCGGGCCTGGAAGCTAGTTTTAAGATAAAGACAACTTAGAATTTCAAGATTTACAATTTACAGTTTCAATGTTTTATTTTCTCTTCTTCAAGAAGCTGCATAGCTTTATAAAAAATTTAAAATTAAGTTATTTCCTCATCTTTTCATCTAAAAAAATGTATGTACTTTTGAAAATAAGCCATCTCTTCATCTCCGATTTTTTTTATTTACGGCGTTGACCGACGGTGATTTGACGTTGACCGGCGTTGACTGTTGTTGACCAGCCCGTCGCCTAGCCCGATTTTGACTGCCAAGCTCCGATTTTGACCAATTTTGACCGTTGTTGACCAAAACCGATAAGTTATACCGATATGGGAAATATCGTGGCGGTGGACCACCGCCTACCGCCATGACGCCGCCATATTGGCCGCCATGGCCGATTTTTACAACACTGCAATTAAATATTGTCCGTACAAGTAGAAAACTCTTATTAACATGACTATTAACAAACAATAGAAAATGACAAAATAGAAGAAATCCTCCTCAAATCCAAATAACGTGTGTGGCTTACTTTAATGCTTTATTCCATGCCTGAAACGTTACACACGCATACCTTTTTCTTGAACAAACCACGCCCATCCTTGCAAATCCATATAAAATCCTCTGTCAAATACTTTTTCACAAACTCCATCACAATAGTTATTACCTCTTTCAACAAAACTTTTGCAGCTATCCTCGTAGCCTCTTCTTCGACAATATTAGTTTTCACCACCCAATTTTTAAAACCTTGAATTAGTTTTGCTATTTCCGACAATAAGAAACGGAAGAAGCGTTTGAGGGAACTGGTTTACTCTTAAAGATGCATAATGAGTGGTTTAAGAATTAAGAAAGAACAATGAGTTATATGGCTTAGTACATCAAAGGACTTATGGTCTAGTTGGTGAGGCTTAACTTGTTAAGCGAGCCACAAGTGGGAGTAGTACCGGGTGGGTGACCACCCGGGAAGTCCTCACTTGTGGTCCACTTGTAGACCATACTGTTCCGGAGATATATTGCAATGATGGATTTGAACCCTTTAGCCACTCGTTGCGGGGGTTCGAATCTTGAGCATGGCCCGGTTTTCATCCGACTGTTTCTCCAGCAAGGTAAACTTGTGTGGAGGCAGTACGGTTTCCGGGGGAAACCCGTTACCACCTGAGATCAACGTGGGCCCGGTTAAGACAACATAGTCTGGCGGGGTGGCGATGGGGCCTTCGCTTCCCGCGAAGGTGGTCGATTCTAAGTTGAAATTCACCTTTCTAAAAAAAATATGGCTTAGTACATAGTATTTTTAGGTTTTACCCTTTGATATATAGTCTGCTCTACAATGAACCAGGTTGTTTTTAGTAGCTTCACTTGAATGCTAAGAGCATCGGGTGTGGCAACATGCCACTTTCACTTTTTGAGTGTCAACTCAGCGCCATCTCAGCATCCCCACTTTCCCCATTTGATCCACACCATACCCAATTAAAACACAACACTCACACACAAAACCTATTTATTTAAAAAAATAATAATAAATAAAAATAAAAAATAAATAAATAAAGGCGTTTTGCACGCCACTTAAGTGGCGAAATTGGAATTGGCGGGCTGCAGTAGTGTGGTGGCGGAGGGGGACGTCGCTATACCTAATGCTCTAAAATTGTTTTCACTTTAGTTACCCGTATACTACCAATTGGCTGAGTCCTCTTTGTGTAGCAACTCTTACCAGTATTATTTCTCTTATACGTACATGTTAGTATGCACGTCAGTCTGATACATGTGGCAAGTGCACCTAGCTACAGTCAACATAGATTTCATCATAGCAAGTAATTTGTATACTAGAAATAATCAAATTTCTACAATGTCTAAAAAGTAAACAGGGGACAGATGTGGCAAGTGTGATTGAAAAAGAAAATGTACTAAAACTTTTTTTCATCACTCTTTGTTTTCATCATTTGCATTGTTTATCACTTTTTTTTTTCTTCTTTTCATAGAATAGCTTAATATAATAAGGGACATTGAGAAAATTGTCTAAGTTACGCTTTATGTAAGGGACATTGCAAACTTAGACATAGATGCTTGCTCTAAGCTATAACAAATCTAGTAGCCTTTAAATGAACTATAATCAAAAACAACAAACTCAACTCAACAAGAACTTAAGATTCTTATAACCTCAATCATACACACCTTCCTATAATTCTACAATGGCCGTCATACAAATTTTGACACCTTAAGGCATCATGCGAGCACTAGACTTTGACATAAAATAACAGAGCATCCTCACAAGCTTACGGTGCTATTTTAGTTTTGAGAGGTTGGTGGCAAGAAAGACTCCCACCAACCGTACTCATATTTGGGGTATGGTGCAACCCAATTAGCAGGTTTCTCAAACTCTAGATTAACAGGATTTGAGGCCAATGCTTCTTCAAGACTATCGGCTTCAAAGCTTTCTTCCAAAACCCGATCTAGTCTCAACTTCATAAACCTGTTTGTGATTTAGACAAAGGTTAAGATGCAATAAATCATATGTTACTCATAAAGAGCAAGATAAAAAAAAAAAATGTGTTAGTGGTCTTACTTGATCCATGTACCATTGGTGGACACCAAAGCAACTGCAGGTCTCTTGAGCCTCTTGGTGATGTTGGGGAACTTGTCTAAAAACTTGGGTTCAATCACAAGCCAAAAATCCTGCTCCATGTTTCGTTCTTTGAAAAGACGGACCCTTTCGAACAGCTGTTCTTGAAAGTGTTCTTCTTCATCTAACATGAATTTCGCATTTGCAACCACAAAATGGTATTTCTTGTTACTTTCTGTTTCCTGCACAACAAGTCAGAAACTTAAGATGTAGTGTGCTCAAAGATAGGTTTGCAGCATGATTTAAGAGGCATGTCATATAATCTTTACCCAAAAAAAGAGGCATGTCATATAATCAGTTAATTCGACAAACATCAATGAGGGTAGACCAATTAGACAAACATTTCTTTCAAATCTGACTAGCAAAAACAAACTGGTGTCATTTGATGGATGCTTTCTCAAGTTTCCATAAATTTCTAAAACAACTTTGTTATTTAAATCATCAACTCACTGAATGTATTCTAAGTTAGAACTAAAGAGGCAAAACTGCACGTCAGGTGGGTTAGGTGAAAACGTAACAGTCAAGATGGACAACTTACAAGTGTGAGTCAAAACAGGTGCATATTTTAGTTTACTTTTGAAAGGCAAACTAGCTATCTCACATTACCTACACCACAAATATATCACACATGTCCTAGACGCGATTTGAACTCACAACCACTTGGTCGGGGGGCATAACCTTCGACCAACCACCACCAAATGGCCTAGTGGTAATGCATATGTCCTCACAAGAGGTCCCGGGTTCAAACATACACATTTTGGGGTCGTCAGGGAAAGGGTCAGAAACGGTCACCGCCGTGTGTGTACATCTAAGTTAATTATTTGCCCACCCGGTAACCAGAAGTGGGAAGATCTCATCTGTTTACGGTTTTATTTTACCTTTGACCGGTCATCAGTATATTAGAATCCAAATTCCATTAAACAGATCAAAATTCCCGCCTATGCTTACTTAGAACATCTCCACCTCCATACCATTGTCAAATCACACACACTCGGGTTCCATTCATAATCAATTGGAACATTATTATCAACAAAATTCAGACAATTACAAACGACATAATACTAATCTAACCAAAATCTAATAATTACAAATAACTCATTACATTACATCCTACTCAATTTTAATCCCAACCCAAGTATATTCAATCAAACACAGAAATTGTTTCAAAAGCAATAAAATCACTCGGACTCAATAAGAAAAACAAACCTTTTCAACAGTACCAGAAGAATCAACAGCAGCAACACCTGTCCTGACACATGTACTCGTTCTCCAGCTGACACCATTGACACTAGTAGTAGTTAGTTTTGGCAAATGATGTGGCAATGACATTAATGGGAATGCATGTGTTGTTGTAGTGACAGCAGTGGCTGTTGGGACATTAATCACCGCAGAAGCACCCAGTGATTTCATTAGACTCATGTTTGGTGTTTGTTTTTTGGTTGGGAAATATTATCTAGCAATCATAAAATCTTATCTAGTGGGTATCTGTTTCTTACAAGTCCCTCGTCTATTAATGGTTTGCATTTTGCTTCCATGCACTTTTATACTAAGTGTTGGGTAGGGCTGAGCATCGGGTCAGAACCGACCCGAACTGACCGAAATTCATGAAAAACCGGAACCAAAACCGAATCGACGGGTCGTCAGGTCGGTTCAGGTTTGTCGGTCTAAGTGTATTTTGGTATGTTTTTGTTGGTTTTGGACCGAACCGAACCGACCCAAAACGAAATCGAAATCATGTAAAACCTGAAACCGAACCGACGGGCCGTCAGTCCGGTTTGGTTTTTGTCGGTTCGGTCAGTTTCGTCGGTCCGATTCGGTTTTGAACCTTCGGTGCTCAACCCTAGTGTTGGGTGCCCCTGAACCACATGAATTTTTTTCTAGTAGTGTAAATTTCTGAAATAGAACATGTCCAAAAATGTTGTGCTGCAAATCTTTTTTTTTTTTTTTTTGCAAAGGTGAAATATATTAATTTTCAACCAACAGCTTTACAATGTAATAAAACAGAAAATTGTTTGAACATTCTCAAACAGAGATACAACTACCAATTCTAAGATATGTCAGATATCAGATACTACATTGACACATATTAGACAATACTACATAGCCTTTCTCGGATACGGCATTCACTTATGCAGACTTGAACACAGACAGCAGCAAGTCCCACCAAACATTCACCTTTTGTGCACCAATACCATAACTCCATGATATACATTTCCCGAATCATGAACATCATAATCATTCAACCATCATCCACAATAGACTTATAATGTCATGTACTAGGCATCATCATGCAAGTTATAGCTCCTATACTCCAAAATGAAAGGTTGTACCCAACTAGCTACATTTCCTTAACTTTCACCCCCTAAGATCAAATAGCAGCTCACCTCACTATATCTAATCATAGAAAGCAAAGAGATTAAGGCATCACTAGCCAGGGAACACATACCTTCACTTAGAAACCAACCTAACCTCCTTTAGACAGTGTATTGCTAGGACCAAGTAGGGCAAATAATTAAAAAAAGTATGCAGGTTCCAACACTTCTTTGTTATTTCCTACTGCTTATATAGTTAAAGTAGCCACTCTCCATCAATAGGAGGAGGTGCCAATTCAAGCTTATCCCCCAACTCCCGTTTCACATTACCAAAGTATGCAGGTTCCAACACTTCTTGGCCAACAGAATTTGAGCCAATTAAATTACTGATTTCTCCTTCAAGTTGAGTTCGTCTTGAACTTAGTGTAGCCCTATCTCTATAGGGTAGATCAGTTTGTGAGAGGCCTTCGTTGACTATATCGAGTTCTTTAGTGAGCTCCCGAGCATCCTGCATCTTCTGTAAGTCGGTCTTCATAGCAGCTTCGAGTTTGTCAACATGTTGACCGGCACTCTTGTAGTCACATATACGCAGGAGATAGAATATGTGGAGCAGCTCGTTGTAGAAAAATAAGCCAGTGCATTGTTGTCTCTGGTTCCACAAGAGGAGTCAAAAAAGTAGAATAGATTAGAAATGTGGGGAACATCTTTATAAGAAAATATGAACTTAGATATCACTAATCACCAAAACTGCATGTATAGCCAATGAACCAGAAAATTGCTTGTATGGCTATATAGGGATATCCATCCTCAATATAGTTATAATACAACATCCGAAAGGCCCAAGCTAGTTATAAATTGCAGCATTTTCTAGTTATCTTGTTTAAAGATTTTAACTACTATAGTAGCTTTTCTAACTAATAATGCAAACCGAAAGACATTGGTGGTCAAATGTTAACAAAGCCATATCAAAGTCATTTGGTAAAAGACATAGGTGATAATTTGAAAGACATTAGGTAAGTACCCAATAAAAAAGTAACTTCTGCAGTTCTTGACTCAGAGTAAGACCAACTAAAATTGGATTTTTGAATTAAGTTCTGATCATAGTTATTTCATGGTGTCTGAAATGACTACCTGACAACGACAAGGGAGTGGATGATCACCCTCACCTCCCTAACCCATAAACGTAAAAGAATAGGGAAATAAATTGATGACATCAGCTCATGGCTGATGATAGGCAATAGCTCATAGAGAATGAGATTTTTTAGCCCAAAAGCTTTCAGAATTTTTCTTATGATACGCAATTAATTTCATGATGTTGGTATCATTACATTGTGATATAAAAATATTGCTACAACCCATCTGGAATTTTCATGTTAGTTTATACCCCATAAGATGTTACGCAGCAAGATACAAATAGACTTACCTTGGCTGGATCAATGGATTCCCAAACATCATTGCATCTACTTACAGCACCTTCAACTAAGCTTCCATCCTCCCATTGCATGAGGTGTACATGCAGAACCGAAGTTGCAAAAAACATCTGTTCACAAGCACCACTAACACAATTAGATTGCATAAATGTACTGCATCAATCTGTTAAAAAAATAAAGAGGCAAGCATGGATGCAACTAGATCATCATACGTGGTGTAATAATAGTGGATGCCAATCTAAGAAAAAGACACAGACTAAATGCCAAATGCCCTTTATTTATTCACCAATTAAATTTGCACTTATGAATTTCACTCACCTGTAACTCCGGATAGTACATGTCACTTGCATAAACATAACCCTGCTCCAGAGCAGATACTGAACCCTGATAATCTCCTTCTATGATGAGTGCATTTGCGAGCTGTGAATTAAAGTTGCATGACCACAGCTTCCCAGAAAACCTTCCAACAAACAACAATAGCAATTAGTACATATTCCAATCGTAGAAGTTGCATGAAAGGATGCCAATTTAGGTTATTATCAAGAGACTAAATTGTAGCTGAATCTCAATGTTTCAAAATGTGAATACTGAGAAACTTTAGTTTAAGCTGACAAAGAATGCATACCCCTCCCCGAAAGTTGCAGTGAGTTCCAATCCCTTATTTAATAGTAGCTGTTTTTGAGAAGATACAGCTCCAACGAGATGGTAACATTGGCTTAGCAAGCTATAAGCTCTGCACTTCAACTCGAAGCATGAGGGGATTGACTTCAAGAGTAGTTGCTGTATAAAAAAAACAAGTAAACCTCTGTTCAGTCTAACCAGCTTATATAGCTTAAGACCCCTTTACTTCAGAAATAAACTCCTTAACATGCAACAATAACAGAAAGTGAATCAACAATTCACATAGCATCACCATTAAATCTCAGTTAGTCAATCTTGAAAGTTAATTAACATATAACTAAGGGTACATATAACTACGGATTTAGAATAGGCTAAAGTGTTGTCAAGCTGATCAAGTATATGGCATTTCCATGGTAAACCGGTAACTATACACTACTACTTCTTTCTATATCACATTGAACAACTAACTATGTTTCATGAAGTTAACAAGCTTCTGAGAGGTCTTCCATCTTGTTTATTTACATTTAATAGACAAAAAAACAGCGTGTATGACTTCATATATGCACAGCGGAAGTTTAAACTAGTAAATTTAGGACTTGTAGAAGTGAGTTTGGTTAAGAGGCTGCCAGCCAGGTATAAATTATCATGCTTCCATGATATTGAAGGCTTTAATCACCATTGATAATCGTTCTTATTTGTTTAAGCCAGCATACCGCCTGATATTATCAACACTTTCCTTTCTTTGCTTTGGTTCTATGCGGGTATTTGTTTTAGCTTTTTTTTCAGATTCATGAGCTTAACTTTTAATTGCCAGAAGTCCATTTATTTCAGATTTTTTCTGATATATGAGCTTATCAACACTTAAAACTAGAAATAAGTTCACAGGCTCAAGGTAAAACAAACATCCTCCAAATTTAACAGCATATAAACCAATCCATCCCAATTCATTTCAACCAAAACACCTAAAAATCGACTAACAAAAGATTAAAACCTACACATAATCCTGGCTAGACGACAATCAATTTTAATGATTAATCCTCAAACGACGCTCCAATAAAACCTCAAATATCTTCATCAATTTCACAAATAATCATCAAGTTGGTAAAATCATGACCAATTAGCTACATTTAACTTGAGAAACACAAACCAATTCATTTCAAAACCACTAACGGAACATTCAGCGCGACCAAACCTACTTAGGGGGTGTTTGTTTCAGCTTATATGTGGGCTTATGAGCTTATTTATTGCTTCTAAACATTTCACTGATTTCGCTATTTCTCCGTGCCGTTCGTGTAAGTCTGCTAGCTCCCATAGTCCTTCTGCTACTCCTTCCATTTTTTTTTAATCAATCTCTGGTCAGGTCAGTTTGATTTTTCAAGCCATAATTTATTTCTACTTCATTTCATTGTTTGTTTTGGTGTTTGACTGGTTTCTAATTGAGTCAAGTCAATGGATAATCAAATGTTGGGTTGATTTGGTTTTTTTAAGCCCATTGGGCTTATTTTATGAGTTGTTGGCGGGCGTGTGTTTCTAGAGTTTTTAATAAGTTGGAAACTTACGGCACGACACGATAAATGTCACAAATTTAAATAAGTTTGGTTTGAAGATAAACAAGTTTAGGTCAAAAACTTATTAACCCGTCTAACCCATTTAATAAACAGGTCATGTTTGGGTTGAGTAAATACACACATAATTTTTTTCTTGAACAAACCACGCCCATCCTTGCAAACCCATATAAAACCCTCTGTCAAATACTTTTTCACAAACTCCATCACAATAGTTATTACCTCTTTCAACAAAACTTCTCCAGCTATCCTAGCAACCTCTTCTTCGACAATATTAGTTTTCACCACCCAATTTTTAAAACCTTGAATTAGTTTTGCTATTTCCGACAACAAGAAATGGAAGAAGCGTTTGAGGGAACCGGATTACTTTTAAAGATGGTGTATAATGAGTGGTTTAAGAATTAAGAAAGAATAATGAGTTATATGGCTTAGTAGATAGAGTATTTTTAGTTTTTACCCTTTGATATATAGCTTTATGCTCTACAATGAACCAGGTTGTTTTTAGTAGTTTCACTTGAATGCTAAGAGCATCGGGTGTGGCAACATGCCACTTTCACTTTTTCAGTGTCAACTCAGCGTCATCTCAGCATCCTCACTTTCCCCCATTTGAGCCCCAACATACCCAATTAAAACACAACACTCACACACAAAACCTAATTATTATTATTATAATAATAATAATAATAATAAAAATAAAAAAAAAAAAAAAAAAAAAAAAAAAAAAAAAACGCGTTTTGCATGCCACTTAAGTGGCGAAGTTGGAATTGGTGGGCTGCAGCAGTGTGGTGGCGGAGGTCCGGGGGCGCCACTTCTTTGGCCATGTAGGAAGTGGCGGAGGGGGACGTCGCCATACCTAATGCTCTTAACATTATTTTCACTTTAGTTACCCGTATACTACCGATTGGCTGAGTCCTCTTTGTGCACCAACTCGTCCCAGTATTATTTCTCTTATAGGTACATGTTAGTATGCACGTCAGTCTGATACATGTGGCAAAAGGCTTACTGGACCTAGCTAGGTTCACCACAAATTTCATCATAGCAAGTAATTTGTATACTAAAAATAATCAAATTTCTACAAAGTCCACAAAGTAAACACGGGGGCACATGTTCTTAATGAACACACACAAAATGTCATTCAAAGGATCTGATGATTCTTCACAACAAAGTGGATACACAATGATTGAAAATGGCTGAAAAAAAGTTCTAACTTTTTTTTCCTGATTGAAAAAAAAAAAAATGTACTAAAACTTTTTTTCGCCACCTTTTGCTGTTTTCATCATTTGCATTGTTTATCAATTCTTTTCATAGAAAATAGCTTAATATAAGGGACATTGAGATAATTGTTTGTCGAATATATGCTTTATGTAAGGGACATTGCAAACTTAGATATAGATGCTTAACAAATCTAGTAGCCTTTAAATGAACTATAACTCGACTCAACAAGAACTTAATATTCTTATAACCTCAATCATACACACCTTCCTACAATTCTACAATGGCCGTCATACAAATTTTGACACCTTAAGGCATCATGCGAGCACTAGACTTTGACATAAAATAACAGAGCATCATCACAAGCTTACGGTGCTATTTTAGTTTTGAGCGGTTGGTGGCAAGAAAGACTCCCACCAACCGTACTCATATTTGGGGTATGGTGCAACCCAATTAGCAGGTTTCTCGAACTCTAGATTAGCAGGATTTGAGGCCAATGCTTCTTCAAGACTATCGGCTTCAAAGCTTTCTTCCAAAACCCGATCTAGTCTCAACTTCATAAACCTGTTCGTGATTTAGACAAAGATTAAGATGCAGTACATCATATGTTACTCATAAGGAGCAAGATAAAGATGTGTTAGTGGACTTACTTGATCCATGTACCATTGGTGGACACCAAAGCAACTGCAGGTCTCTTGAGCCTCTTGGTGATGTTGGGGAACTTGTCTAAAAACTTGGGTTCAATCACAAGCCAAAAATCCTGCTCCATGTTTCGTTCTTTGAAAAGACGGACCCTTTCGAACAGCTGTTCTTGAAAGTGTTCTTCTTCATCTAACATGAATTTCGCATTTGCAACCACAAAATGGTATTTCTTGTTACTTTCTGTCTCCTGCACAACATGTCAGAAACTTAAGATGTAGTGTGCTAAAAGATAGGTTTGCAGCATGATTTAAGAGGCATGTCATATAATCTTTACCCAAAAAAAGAGGCATGTCATATAATCAGTTAATTCGACAAACATCAATGAGGGTAGACCAATTAGACAAACATTTCTTTCAAATCTGACTAACAAAAACAAACTGGTGTCATTTGATGGATGCTTTCTCAAGTTTCCATAAATTTCTAAAACAACTTTGTTAAATCATCAACTCACTGAATGTATTCTAAGTTAGAACTAAAGAGGCAAAACTGCACGTCAGGTGGGTTAGGTGAAAACGTAACAGTCAAGATGGACAACTTACAAGTGTGAGTCAAAACAGGTGCATATTTTAGTTTACTTTTGAAAGGCAAACTAGCTATCTCACATTACCTACACTACAAATATATCACACATGTCCTAGACACGATTTGAACCCACAACCACTTGGTCGGGGGGCATAACCTTCGACCAACCACCACCAAATGGCCTAGTGGTAACGCATATGTCCTCACAAGAGGTCCCGGGTTCAAACATACACATTTTGGGGTCGTCAGGGAAAGGGTCAGAAACGGTCACTGGCCGTGTGTGTACATCTAAGTTAATTATTTGCCCACCCGGTAACCAGAAGTGGGAAGATCTCATCTGTTTACGGTTTTATTTTACCTTTGACCGGTCATCAGTATATTAGAATCCAAATTCCATTGATATAAACAGATCAAAATTCCCGCCTATGCTTACTTAGAACATCTCCACCTCCATACCATTGTCAAATCACACACACTCGGGTTCCATTCATAATCAATTGGAACATTATTATCAACAAAATTCAGACAATTCATGAAATTACAAACGACATAATACTAATCTAACCAAAATCCAATAATTACAAATAACTCATTACATTACATCCTACTCAATTTTAATCCCAACCCAAGTATATTCAATCAAACACAGAAAATGTTTCAAAAGCAATAAAATCACTCAGACTCAATAAGAAAAACAAACCTTTTCAACAGTACCAGAAGAATCAACAGCAGCAACACCTGTCCTGACACATGTACTCGTTCTCCAGCTGACACCATTGACACTAGTAGTAGTTAGTTTTGGCAAATGACGTGGTAATGACATAATTGGGAATGCATGTGTGGTTGTGGTGACAGCAGTGGCAATGGTGGCTATTGGGACATTAACCACCGCAGAAGCACCTAGTGATTTCATTAGACTCATGTTTTTTTTTTGGTGTTTGTTTTTTTGGTTGGAAAATGGAACCAGATATCGTATTATTTAGCAATCATAAAATCTTATCTAGTGGGTATCTGTTTCTTACCAAGATGTTTTGTCAAGTCCCTCGTCTATTAATGGTTTGCATTTTGTTTCCATGCACTTTTATACTAAGTGTTGGGTAGGGCTGAGCATCGGGTCGGAACCGACCTGAACTGAAAAAGTCGAGGACCGAAATTCATGAAAAACCGGAACCAAAACCGAATCGACGGGCCGTCAGGTCGGTTCAGGTTTGTCGGTCTAAGTGTATTTTGGTATGTTCTTGTCGGTTTTGGGCCGAACCGAACTGACCCAAAACGAAACCGAAATCATGTAAAACCTGAAATCGAAACCGAACCGACGGGCCGTCAGTCCGGTTTGGTTTTTGTCGGTTCGGTCAGTTTCGTCGGTCCGATTCGGTTTTGAACCTTCGGTGCTCAGCCCTAGTGTTGGGTGCCCCTAAACCACATGAATTTTTTTCTCGTAGTGTAAATTTCTGAAATAGAACATGTCCAAAAATGTTGTGCTGCAAATCTTTTTTTTTCCTTTTTTTTTTTTTTTTTTTTTTTTTTTTTTTTTTTTTTTTTTTTTTTGTGCAAAGGTGAAATATATTAATTTTCAATCAACAGCTTTACAATGTAATAAAACAGAAAATTGTTTGAACATTCTCAAACAGAGATACAACTACCAATTCTAGGATATGTGATGAGTGCTCAAACACTCATCATTTTTTGTCAAATCTGAGCTGCAAAATATTTAAAAACACTCAAAAATGCATCAAAATACTGAAAATATTCTAAAATCATGTTTTATATGTTTCAGATGCAAAACGAGTAAAAACAGATGAAAAACGTACAAAGTTTGCATAATTAGCAGTTTCAGTCCCCCAACTTTTAAAAATTGGCAAAAATAGTCCCTGAGCACTTATTTTAAAAGAAAAGTCACCAAAGGTCCTTTTGAAATCATAAGTTGTCACATTTTGTCCTTTGGTGAAAATTTTTAAAAGTTTTGATAATTTACAATTTTGGTCCCTGCAGTTTGGAATTTGGCAGATTTGGTCCCTGGGCATTCAAAAATGGAAATTATCAACAAGGACCTTGGATTATTCATATGTGGCATGAATCACTCTCGTGAAAATTTTGGAAAAATGCCAAAACAGCCCCCTCTATTTTCAGTTATTGCAAAATGGGTCCTTGTGAATTATAACTACAAACCAAATGGCCCTTTTTATTATTAAACCTGATCCAATACCCTCACAACCCAAGCCCACACATCCCATTGGCCCAACCATTCCCACAACCCAACTCCTAAACTCCCTTTGATAATAAAAACGGGTCAAACAAGGTTTGACCACCTCCTTCCCCACCCACTTGGCTGCAAATCCCCTGCACACTCAACCCCCCTCCTCACCTCTACTACTACTACCCATCCCTTGTCCCCCCAACTCTACACAACAATCCAAGAGCCATTTATTACTCCTAAAAACTCTCCAAGCAACCTGCTAGTGGATTAGCTCTTTTGGCGCCAAAATGGGTTTCAAAGGTCAGGATGAATTGGAAGCTATCCAAGGGTTCACAATTGTTGGGAAAATCTCAGAGACACTCCATGGTCCATATAAGTCAAGAAAAAAAAAGAAGAGGGTAGTAGTTAATTAGTAGTGTAGTTTAGGGTAGTTTAGTGTCGAATAGTATAATTAATCAATTTCTCTTGTAATTTTCAGTGTAAAGCTCTGTCCTGAGCATTTTTTTGATAATCTAAGTCTGTTTCAAAGTTCTAATTTCAGTTTAAATTCACAATCTCAGTTTATGCATCTTTTAAATTTCAAAAATCTCATGTTTGTGGAATCAGGGACGGAGGCAGCTTATGGATTGGGTTGGCCAAGGCCCACCCAAAATGGATTTTGGTCAATAATATCATGCATGTAACTTGTATATTTGTAAGGTATTTAGTCTCATTTATTTACTTTTGGCCCATCCCAAGCGTAATTTATAAAAAAAATCAATGGTTATTATACTCTTAGATATTAATACATGTTAGTAATAAGGTTTCACAGTTAATGTATTTATTTTCTTGAACTTCTATTTTTGTATCGGCCCACCCGAGCGAAGATTTCTGGCTTCGTCACTGTGTGGAATGTTGTTATTTGTGTTGTTTCTGGACTTCATAGGCCACATAAGCTCCCAATATAGCTTATAAGAGCTATTAGGAACTTTAATAAGCAGTTTAGCATAAAAAAATCAAAAACAACAAAAAAAATAGTGTAAAATCAAAAATAAGAAAAAGAAGAAGAAGAACAATCTGAAGCAAGGCAAATGTGGATGGAATATGGTTTAGTAGCTTAATTGGAAGTTGTTAGGATAGCTCTTGGTTCTTGTGTACCTCAGCTTCTTTCCTTGGATAAATTTGTAAGGCTTTCCCTATTTATTAGTATAACCTGTGATTCTGGTTCATTGTGCTTGTTTGTTCCCTATTTATGCTTATTGGGTTTCATTATTGCTTATTAGATTGTTCTCAGTCATTAAATTAAAATTTAGTTTCATTTTGTGCAAGTTTCCATTTGAATCTGTGTTTTAAATGGTGTTTAGATTTGACTGTTCAGCTGTGTATGTATAGGTTTCATTGACCAAAACCTGTCCCAACACCATTCTCAGTATCAAACTAGCTTAGGACTAGCATAATCTAGGTTGTTGTAAGCTAAGAAGTCAAAATCTCTTGAATCATGGCCTAATCACCTTCTGTGAAGAATTCAGAGTAGCATAAGCTTGATTTCAATTCATAAACAAGTATTGTAGCTTAATTTAGTCTTAAATTATCTTAGGTAACCAATTTCAGTCATTATAATAGGATCAAACTTCATAAAAGTCAACTTGTGACCAAATCTTAAAAAGTCAAAGTTTACCCATAGGCAAAAAATGCAAAAATTCAAGGAATTGTTTTGATTTTTAGGTTTGGATTCAGGCCTTGAAACTTTCACATGTTCAAAAACCCTAGCTTATCTTCAGGAATCAATAAGCAGTATATTTTTGTGATTTTTTCTGTGGGCCCCACTGACCCTCAAACACAGCAGCAGCCCAGGGACCTCCCCTGCTGCTGCAGCAGCTCCTCACCAACTGCCTCCACTTTGGTGGTTCTTTCTGGCCACCACAGTGGGTCCCACAACCCTACTTTTGGTTCTTTGAACCCCCCTCCTGGCCACCTTCCTAGTTTGAGCAAGCTTTTGAGCTTAAGCTCCCTGGGACCCACCTGAAATCACCCCTAAACTATGTCCCATTTTCAGTGTACAAGTAAGAAAACCAAGTGCTTCTTTTGTGCTTATTGGCTTATTCAGTGGGTTTATTTGCTGGATTCTTGCTTATTCATGTCCACTTTACTTATTTGAACCATAATCCATCACTGTGGACCCCACATAAGCTAATTTAAGCTTATTTCCTAATATGGTCAACATAAGTCAACTGTCAAGCTTATAAGCACTCACAGTGCTTATTTTTTAGTTCTAAACTAGTTGTTTTTACAAAAGTCTCTTAATTTTAGTTATTAAATAGTTTTGTGAAAGAAAATTCCAGAAAAACCAATTTAAAATTAAGTGATAGTTTCTATTTAATATTAATTATCTTTTTAAATTTCCTTTTTAGTTTTTTATTAAGTAACTTGCATTTTTATATTTTTCTTAATTTTGATTTTATGTTAAAGTATTTTTGGTAATTTTTCCAGATTTTTATTTTGTCATATAGTATTAATTAGATTTAATATTAGTTTTATTAATTATTAATTAATATTTAAGTATTAAATAGCAAAATTAGTTTTTATTAAGCACCACCTAGTTTTTATATTTTTCCTAGCTTTTATATGTTATAAAATAATTTTAGGAATTTTTCTAGAATTTCTACTGTTCATTTTCTAATTTCCTTAATTAATTTAGTTAAATTAGATATTAGCTAATAAATAAGTAAATAATTAGTAAAATAGTTTAAAAATAATTTTTATAAACTTTTTATAATTTTTTAGGATTCCTGTGATGTTTAATTAGATTTATAAATTTTCCTATAATTTTATAAGTCATTTAGGTATTATTAGTAATTAAAAAGTAGATTTAAAATAGTTTTATTAATTATTAAATAGTTTAAATTAGTTTTTAATTAATAATAAATAATAAAATAATCAAAAAAATAATTTTCTTTTTAATTTCATTTTCTTTTAATTTTAAGTTTGTAAAAGTTTCATTTTCACCCCCTGTAGTTTATTTTTCCTTAAAACTCACCTTTTTCCCAGCACGCATACGTATCCATTTACATTTCAGTTTACGTGTATACTTCTGTTTCCCGTAATTGTTAATATTGTTATTCCTAATCATTCAAGTAGTGTAAAACAAACCCAAATCATTATCTGGTTACTTCCTATTCAATTCACCCGATCACAAACCCGTTTTTATACCATCACACCTCGCTGGGACATAACGACTCGGGGAAACCCTATGCTTCCACGGAGATTGACTCTAGGTTGTTTGACCTTGTTGACCACATCCTTTGGTCAATTTTAGTTGACCGTTTAGCATCAATCAATATGTCAGATATCAGATACTACATTGACACATATTAGACAATACTAAATAGCCTTTCTCGGATACGGCATTCACTTATGCAGACTTGAACACAGACAGCAGCAAGTCCCACCAAACATTCACCTTTTGTGCACCAATACCATAACTCCATGATATACATTTCCCGAATCATGAACATCATAATCCATTCAACCATCATCCACAATAGACTTATAATGTCATGTACTAGGCATCATCATGCAAGTTATAGCTCCTATACTCCAAAATGAAAGGTTGTAACAATTCGCATTTTCAGGATAATTACCATTCCCGGAAAAATTTTACTATTCACTTTTACTATTCACTTTTTACTATTCACTTTTCACTATTCATCTCAGAAATTTTTATTTCATATTCTCGTAAGTTAAACTATTTTAACGATAATCCGAGAGTTTGACGCTCGTCGGATCATTTCTGCAAAAATCACAAAGCCGTGTCCGAGATTTACTTTTAGGTTTAAACGTCCTTCCAGCATCCCGATATATCCATAAAACATTATAAACAATAGAAATATGATTTTCTATCATTTTATGACAATTCCAAAAGTTTTGGAATTTTACGTTTTTCAATTCAGCGTTTTACGCGAATTGCGCGTTTTAGACCCGTGTTTCCAGTTTTTAGCAGGGTTTTAGCACCCGATAGATCCTACCACTCATTTTATATTTTATTATGGACTATATTGACATGTTTAACAATACTTTCAAGTTTCATATTTTTACGATACCCGGTTTTACGTTTTGAGGCTTAATCATTTACGGTTAGCGATTTACGGAGTCAAAACTAGCTACATACTTAGGATATTATCATCCAAACACCAAGAGTCATCATCTAGTCACCTTATCCCATTCCAAACCGCCAATGTGGGGGGGGGGGAGTCACCTTGGTGTGGCTTGATCTTGTCCATTGATCCTTTAGATCATTACAAGTGTCTTAACTAACCATGGTTAAATTCTAACCCAATATATGGTTAACTATTTTTCCTACCCTATAAATACCAAGCTAAACACATGAGATTTCTTGCACCACACCTTCTTATAACCTTCAAGTCCTAAAACCTAAGGCACTTTTCTTATATTTTGTAAGAAAGTTAACTAGTTTTTGAAAGAAAACTAGTGTTTGATCTTCAATCTTGGAAATTTTCTAAGAAAAGTTGTTATAACTTTAAAGTCTCCAAAAAGACGTCGTTATAATCTTCAAATAGCTTTGGACTTCAAGAAGGCGTCGTTATAATCTTCAAATAACCTCGGTTTATCATAGATTGCAAAGGGTGAAGCTAAAGTCTATCAATGTCCTATCCTTACATGTTAACTTCCTTTCATCTTTGAAAGCCAAAAAGTTGTGAGCCAAACCCTAACTTGCTTCTTGTTAATTAATCATGTTCATGTTATTTACATGTTATTCTTGCTATATTATGTCTTGTAGTTATGTCCATGATGTATAAAAGTGAGCAAAACAAGTTATTGTTATTGATTGTTACAACAAGTTACTAAAACAAGTAAACTAGTGACTTTCTTGGAGAACCATGACCAAAATGGTAAAATTATGATATTGGATCATTACATATTACAGTAGAGGACTTAACAAGGAAACCATAGCAATTTGAACCACCTAAAACGAGTATACGAGTGAAAAGTTACGCCCATTTGAAGTTACCAAAACTTTTCGGCAAACTGCCAAATACCATTCTGATCAAATTTGGGTTTTGAAAGTCCCACTTCTGGTCCGATTCATCAAAAAGTTAAAACACAAAAGTTGTCCGGAACGACGTTTTCGTTCAAGTAGAAAGAATCTCGAGACCTAAAAACACTTTCCGAGTGATAAAATTCTTCAAATTCTAAACAGCCCATTTTTAGGCGAAAGTCACAAGATTATGGTTATACTTTGAAAGGAACAAGAGGTCTTATGACCTATAATCAAGACCACAACCATGGCTAGAGCCAAGGTTGTGTCTCATGACCTTGAAACAAGGACCAAAGGTCATGGCTAGGCCATGACGAAATGACCATACCAACTTTCATAGGCGTAAACATGAAACAAAGAGTTGACGAGAACTTGAACAAGCAATTTGGATCTACTTCACTTAAAAGGGAACCATGAGATATTACCAAGAGAAAATGGTCATACAAAACTTATGAAACATACCCTAATAACAATCTTCATGTACTAATAAACTTTCCTAAGTTTATTCAAATATCGGACATGTAACTTTCGGATCAAAACTTATATCTATATATTTCATCAACTACTACAATACTACAATAGTAGGGAGCCTCATGTGAGGAGTTCATTATGTAAGCCGTCGAGTTGAGTTGTGGATTTACGAGTTAAAGTGTCCTGGCTCCTCGAACGCTTACTAACATGACTTCTGAATTATGTCGGCCCGAACGGTAGTAAACGATATACAAAACATACATGTTTCATGAATCATTTCTTTCAAAGACTTACAATATACATCATACCACATCATGGACTATAAATGCAAGATATATATATAGGCACTACTTCATATTCTTTACTCCAATCCTAAGTCGCAACATTCAATTATAGGTTGCTCGTAGAAACCTACACGATCCGACCATTACCTTCATTACTTGCTATCTTACTTAAGGTGAGTTCATAGCCCCACTTTACATTACTTCAATGTTTTACAAACCCTTGGGGGGAATACATGCTATTATTTTTTCTACTCGAACACAATGCTTTCTACTGTATGCTATTCGACCATGTTTTATTATCACTAAGTAACATCCTTGCCAAACCAAGATCCCTTATTATGAACCATTTAATCACTTGCGAGGGTTACTTGCAAGTGAGCGCGAATATTGTGAATAGGCCTATTGGGATTGACGAATCCCATTTGTTTTGACTAAGTTCAAACAAATGCATTAATATTTGAGACATTAGGTATGACGGCAAAGTACCTACCGGGATAAATCTGCCGATCGATATTGGTACACGTTAACGTTTTGGTGTCATAAGCTTAGTGAATTAATAACCTTTCCGGGCATATAACAACGTAGCCTACATGTTTTGTTTTCCAAACTATGAGTGTGAGTCTATAGCTCACACTACGATTATTGTGTTCAAACGATTTAACTACAAACACTACGATTATTGTGTTCAAACGATTTAACTACAAACACTACGATTATTGTGTTCAACGATTTACTACCAACACATTGTGTTCAAACATTAAACAAACTCTATGAATATCACTCAACCTTTGTGTTGACCTCTCAAGCATGTATTTCAGGTTCATGACGATCAAGGATGGCACGGAAGCGCACGGATACTCAAGAGGGCTATAAATTTTATTATCATTCAAAAACTCATTTATTATACATTGTAAACATGGAACCATTTGGGACCTCATTTTGTAATCTCTGATATTTATACAATTTGAATGATAAATCTTTTAAAACGACTCAATTGGAGTTCGTTTTCTATTATTGTGACTATTGTGCCGTCGAGTAACACCCAGTTTGAATTCCGCTGCAACCATGAATTGGGGGTGTTACAAAGGTTGTACCCAACTAGCTACATTTCCTTAACTTTCACCCCCTAAGATCAAATAGCAGCTCACCTCACTATCTAATCATAGAAAGCAAAGAGATTAAGGCATCACTAGCCAGGGAACACATACCTTCACTTAGAAACCAACCTAACCTCCTTTAGACAGTGTATTGCTAGGACCAAGTAGGTTCATCTTTCACTTCTCACTATTCCTATCATCATACATTGTCTCACCAAGCATACTTTCCCTTCACAAAATGGAAACCTACTTTATGGTGAGCCTAGTAACCCATAATTGATATAAGAGCACTTCAAAATTCACAGTACCTAACAAAGGCCAACTTATAGCTTAAAATGCCGATAAACAGTATAGGTTATAAGCTACCAAGTTACAAGGCCATCATCTGTACTTCTGTAGCATGCTTAAGAGAACTTCAAGTTTCAAATGTAGGCTGAAATTGTGAAGTGTAGTCTTAACAAAGGCCAACCGAGAGCTTAAAATGGCGATAAACAGTATAGGTTTTAAGCCACCAAGTTACAAGTCATATAAACATTATAGCTTAAAATAGCGATAAACTTAACTGAGAGCTTAAAATGGTGATAAACAGTATATTAACCCATAACTGATATAAGAGCACTTTAAAATTCACATTACCTAATAAAGGCCAACTGAGAGCTTAAAATGGCGATAAACAGTATATGGTATAAGCCACCAAGTTACAAGGCCATCATCTGTACTTCTATAGCATGCTTAAGAGAACTTCAAGTTTCGAATGTATGATGAAATTGTGAAGTGCAGTCCTTCCCTTCAGTTACAGAATCATAAAAACACACTTCTGAAACATTCGTAGTCAGCAGTTTATCATGAAATTCAACACTGCATTAGTGGATTCATGAATTTTCATTTTGAATCTACATATAGATTTATGACATTCAATCCTGAATATCAAAGACTAGACAAACCTCATGGCCAATCCATTGGCAAAATTAAACATGAGCCAATATATTCAACACGAAACTAACCTTATGATGCTTACTCGCTGAACTAGTGTGAGTGAGACTAGGACTATGCACAACTATCCTTCCCCCACAGCCTGAGACACAGTGTAGTTCATCAGACTAGTTCAAATTTCAAGCAATTAATGTACTTAGCCATTTGCTCTTCACTAAACATTCTTATACCAACACTCTTTAATCTCCCATGTATTAGAATTCCCAACTCTTTTGTGCAGTCATAACAAAATTTGACTTCTTGGTTTTCAAGGACATTAGTTTTGCTCTAACTTCATCACAAATGATCTTAATTAGAACCTTATTATCTCTTTCCTCTTTCTTGAAAATCCTATAATTCCTCTCTTGCCATATGAAGTACACAGTCGCTACAAGGCATAACTTTCGAATTATACTCCATATCTGATTCAGATTCTTGCATTTAGAAAGGCTACTAACAGTTTTCATCCCATGTTGCATTATTTGTTAAGATCATTGCCTTGTTATTTATTTCTGCCCATACTTTCTGAGAAAACTCGCATTGGAAGAACAAATGGTCATGAGAATCAGGCACAGTCTTACAGAATGGGCACTCCATAGCCAGTAGAGGATACCAATTTAGTAGTTTGTCTTGTGTAATCAATTTCTTCCTTACTGCTAACCACAAGATTAAAGTATGTATAGGGACACAGTATGAAAACCGTACCAATTTTGACCATGTAACTTTATTATCCTCACCTCTTAAGTCTTCCCATACTTAACTTGTAGAGAATTTGACCTCTTTCCCCTTATTAGTAATCCATACAAGCCTATCAGGTTCATCAGTTAGGTTAGGAAGAGGTAGAATTTGCAAGAAAACATATTTACGATACCATTTACTAGACCATTTCCATCCATTCTCATCAATAAAATAACTTAGCTTGTTACTGTCATTAAAAACAGCATCATAAATTGCCCTTTTGCTAATAGTTAAAATTCTGAGATCCAAAATTTACTATCATTCCATATGGATATGTTCATCCCATTTCCAACTTTAAAACTCATATGCATTTCAGTTAAAATTCTGAGATCCAAAATTTTCTTTTCCAACACCAACTATCACTACTAGAGGCCTGAACATCCCACACATTTCTCCCCTTAAGCTTGACAGTGTTAATATATTTTACCCATATACAATCTTTCTTTAAGGCAA
This sequence comes from Artemisia argyi, assembly GCA_030686995.1. Lineage (NCBI taxonomy): Eukaryota > Viridiplantae > Streptophyta > Magnoliopsida > Asterales > Asteraceae > Artemisia > Artemisia argyi. The sequence continues at coordinate 69,612,100 of CM060709.1, read as the reverse complement.
CATTCCAAAGGTGCTTTATCAAAAGAGTTTTATTCCATAGATCCAATGGCTTAAGACCAAGACCCCTTTGATCCTTAGGCTTGCAGATATCCTTCCATGCATCTCTTCCTTTCCCTTGAGCTTAATCCCCATTACACCATAAGAATCCTTTAAAAAGGGACTCAATTTCCTTTATCACAATTATTGGAAGCTTGAATATTGATCCCAAAAATCCAAGCTTTCCTCAACCGGCCTTCGTATTCTTCAGTATCTAAATTTTCTTTAGAAAGTTCAGACTTTCTTCCATCTATAATTCTCTTCATACCAAGGTTACCAGCTTTTTTCACCAATGCTGCTAAATCAGCTCAAACAAAACCTGGAATTGACCTAGAAATTTTCATCAGATCGAAAGCACTTTCGAGTTTCAAGTTTCGTGTGAGAACAATAAGAATCTTTATTCTTGCAATTTCATCTGGAACACCTAAAGCGATCTCTAGAAGCTTTGGTGAATAGCTCGCGTATGTTCTCTTCTAATGTACCTGATATGTCATAATAGTATTTCTCAGTTAGACCAACAGACGGGGATGTGTCATGATGCATTGCAGAACATAATGGCTTGAACAGGTAATGGTCTTGCCGTAACATCCGTGTTTAATAGCTAAGTTACAAATTCGATCACAAGTAGTGGCTCGATAAAAAGAAGTGGACAACACATCTGCAGTACCACAACATTAAATAAACAGAGTGTGTTAGAAATGCTGCTAGACAAAAGTAGTGTCCAGTTACATCACTACAACAAAGTATCAGTAACTTAAACAATTTGATCCAGTTAAAATATACTGCAATTTCAAAGAATAAGAATAAAAGTATTAATCTAAATGTTATCTTAAATATAATGTTGATATTGCAGCGGGAATCAAGAACTAAACTTTTTAGTAGCAAAACTGATAATAAACATAATTAATCTAAATTTTGAGCATTGTTTTTATAGCTACCAAAACCTAGGACTTTTGCAAGCTTCTTTTTCATCCTAATGGGTTGAGTTTGTTGCAACACTCATCAAGAAAACGCAAAAGGAATTATATAATCTATGTAGTTGTATCGTCTCATGTACCATCTTAAAGATCCGCTCTTCCTGAAACCTGGGAAAGGGGATTACATTACTAATGTTGCCACTTCTAGTTGCAAAAACTATCCAATCTATTAAATTTTCTAAATCAAATAATTGATCATATACAAATACATGTTTGTGAAAGAGCTATAATATTGGCATAATCTTAAAGCAAAGAGAAAAGTTATAAAGCACTACAATAATAAAATTAATGTTATACAAATTTGGAGGAGATGAGAACCTGAAAACCAGAAGTCCGAAAATAACTGAAATCATGAAGTCCCTCAAGAACCTTGTAAGCTTTCTAGATTAAAAAGAAGATAGTTAGGCAATTTCCAAAATATAATGTGAACCAATAACAGATTCTTCACTGAAATAGTACTTATCCAACCTGCATTGCTGGAAGATCAAGTTCCTTAGGTACATGCCATGCCGATCTTTCTCAAAGTTTGATAAGGATTTTGGACCTGATAGTAAAAGTAACTACATAAATTTGTAAACAAATTAAAGGTGGCAAGATGGGTAACAGGTCAGCATATGTTTCGGTCAAAATGTGTATTATTTGTTTCAGGTCAAGACATGCCAGGGTGAGTTTAGATAGTACAATTGATGTCGGGTGTTTAAATGTTTCTTCTGGGCAATAAGTGTGTAGTTTAGTACGATATTGTCACATCAAAACATAATCTCCCGTTAATAATTGCAGTATTTTGAATATAGTATAATACTTCGGTTGTTCTAACTTACGTGTTTGTATGTGAGCATGGAACAAAGGATCTTAACATCCATGTACTTTGGAGTAAGACCAGCACGCATAACATTGTCTGAAACTGCCATGCACTCAAGGCTGAATTAGTTGTTTAAAATCTAATGTGTGTACTTCCCTAATGAAGTCCGTTTTGCTTTGCTCGATGCTACAGTATGCAGTAACAACATACTGTTGAAATAGACGACCCCCTCGAGTTAATAAGTTGTAGCGGTTAAACCGGTAGTGTAACTGATAAGCATAATATGTTACAATATGACAACCAAAGTACACGTATTGCGGAAGCGTAGGATCAAGTATAACACATACAAAGATTAACTAAAACATAAATAGTAATGTACCCGATGCACTTCAATAAATCTTGATCTTGTGTAATAATAGATCTTCGATAAACCCCTTACCGTTTTTGTTTATCGATCTCTTGATAATAACTATAATGAGTTATTACCTCGTTCTTATACACACAAACTAATACCGAATCAAATTAATTGCAAGATTAAACACAAGTATTGTTTTTATAAAACAAAAATCGAAACCCTAAAAGGTTTAGGGGTGTTCGATCGGCTGGAAACCAAGAGAGAAAAATAGAAAACTTTAGGGTATTGTGTGTGCACAAAAGGTGAGAAAACAATGACCCTTGGGTTTGTATTTATACTAGAGAATACTTGGAGACCAAGCAAGGGCAAAGGGTTTCCCCCTTGGGCCTTGTATGACCGGCCACACATCCCAAGAGGGTGTTCCGGATCCTTCTTGTTACCAAGTTTCAATCTAGTCCTTTTCGTTTCCTTTTAACGATAGTTAGTCCGTACAATTAATAACTAACGATCATTATTCCTTAAACTTGTGTTATTAATAAATATATCTAACAATTAATATTTATTAATATTTGACTCTCGTTTGTATTGTGTGCAATCCCGAGGTCTCGGGTTCGATACTAGACATTTACACATTAATATATATATGTATATTTAACAGCTCCCACTCGTATATTCTATTAATAGTAAATTAACATTGGTTGGCGTCTTGCAACACTCCAATGCCCCCAGCACGACTCGAGCTAGGTTTCCTGGAAAAACCTTTAATGATTCATCATTATAATTATCCTTTCATTACTAATACTACATTAATAAAGATGTGAGGTTCTTTATTAAATTTATGTTTCTCGTCTCTTTATGATTGAACAAAATTACCAAAACATCTGAACGTATTCCAGATAGACTTTGGGCGTGGCCACGCAAACATTTTGTCAACCCTACGAGGGGCCCAACAGTATTAAACTTCCAAACAAATCAGAAGGAACAAATTCTTTCTTGACTACAAGAATAACCCATGAACTTTGCAACACTTCTGAAAACAACCCTTATAACTCCTTATTACGGTGAGCGGTAGATTGATTCACAAAAATGCACTACATCCATGACTCTTATGTGGTATCTCAAGTCTGAGGATAACTTTAAATATGATTCTCACATTAAATATTAAATCATATTGTTGGGATAAGTCCTATATTCAATTCATTGAATATCATGTGAAATTGGTATTACTACGCATCAATATACTTTCAAGTATATCCTGAACCAATACTCAAATTTGTCTTAGTTTAATGATATTCCCATATCATTAATCGACAACGGACAATTTAGAATAATAATTTATTCATGGATTTAAACATGCAAATATAGGATATATTATTAAGACAATGAATAAATAAACATAAACCATATTTTATTTCATTAAAATAATAATTGTACATTACATCCCTTATCCAAATACTAATCACAAATGGGCATGAAACTTTCAGCTAATCTAAGTCCTACACCTTCAGCATGCTTGTAGAGCTTGGTGCCAGGTAGAGGCTTTGTTAATTGATCTGTTAAGTTTTCATCTGTGTGAACTTTGAGCATTTCGATTTCACCTATTTTGACTTGTTCTCGAACATAGTGATGCTTAATCGGGAAATGTCTGGTGCCTTTCATGATTCCAGGCTCATTGACAAATGTAATTGCAGCTGAGTTTTCACAATACATTTTTATAGGCCGTCGAATCGAAGGCATAACCCCAAGCCCTGAAACAAACTTCCTAATCCAAACAGCTTCCATTGCAGCTTCTGAAGCAGCAATATACTCACTTTCTGTACCAGACATCGCTAGTACACTCTGCTTTCTGCTCCTCGAATCCACAGCTCCTCCATTAATGACAAAGACATAACCAGTCTGATATTTCGTATCATCCTTATCACCTTTCCAAGAAGCATCGCAGTAACCTGTAACATCAAGTTCTGCAGATAGAGTACCCCCATAAACTAAGAACATATCTTTAGTAGCCCTAAGGTACTTAAGAATATTCTTAACCGCAGTCCAGTGAGCTTCACCTGGATTCTGCTGATATCGACTGGTTAAGTTCTGAGCAAATGCCACATCAGGCCTTGTGCTTTTCACCACATACATTATAGATCCCACAGCCGAAGCATAAGGGACTCTCTTCATGCGTTGTACATCTTCAGGTGTTGAAGCACAAACTTTATTGCTCAAGCCATGTTGTTCTTGCATTGGCAAATATCTCTTCTTGGAATTTTGCATATTGAATCTCTTCAATATTTTATCAATGTAAGCACTTTGGCTTAATCCAATTAATCGCTGAGATCTATCTCTATATATCTTGATTCCCAGAATAAATACAGCTTCCCCTAAATCTTTCATAGAAAAACACTTTCCAAGATATGCCTTAACCTTTTGCAAATTTGGGATGTCGTTTCCCATGATCAATATGTCATCAACATATAAAATAAGGAAAATTACATTACTCCCACTAGCTTTGTGGTATACACATGGCTCATCAAGATTTTGAGTGAATCCATACTTTTTAATCTCACTGTCAAATCTCTTATTCCATTGTCGTGACGCTTGCTTCAATCCATAAATGGATCTTTGAAGTTTGCATACACGATTTGGGAATTCTGGATTCACAAACCCCTCAGGCTGCGCCATATAGATGTCTTCATCTAGACGACCATTCAAGAAGGCGGTTTTGACATCCATTTCCCAAATCTCATAGTCATAGTAAGCGACTATGGCTATAAGAATCCTAATTGCCCTAATGTCAGCTACAGGAGAAAAGGTCTCCTCATAGTCAACACCAAAAGTTTGAGTATAGCCTTTAGCTACCAAACGGGCCTTATAGGTGTGTACAATGCCATCCATATCAGTCTTTTTCTTGTAGAGCCATTTACTCCCAACTAACTTGGCACCCGGAGGTAGGTCTACTTCTTCCCAGACTTCATTGTCTTTCATGGATTGCATTTCCCCATTCATAGCAACCTGCCATTTTTCCTTTTCAGGACCATTTATGGCAGCCTTATAACTAGTAGGTTCATCAAGATCCCCTAGTAAGGTTTCTTCACACTCTACATTAAGACATAGACGTGTAGGAGCTTTCACAGGTCTAGTTGACCTACGAATGGGAACCACTTCAACTTCAGGTGGAGGACCTAAACTTTCAGGTTCCACAGGAAGTTGGCTAGTGTTTTCAGAAGGTGCTACATCTTCTTGATCGTCTTCCAGATCATATAATCTCCCATTGAATTCTTGAGATATGAGCTCCTTTTCCAAGAAGTCTCCATACCTTGCAACAAAAACTTTGTTTTCAGGTAGGTAATAAAAGTAGTAACCCATAGTTTCCTTAGGGTATCCTACGAAGATGCACTTCACAGATCTTTGTTGGAGTTTGTCTGCTGAGTCATGTTTAACATACGCCTCACAACCCTAGACCTTTAGATAAGCAAGTTAGGAGCTTTTCCAGTCCATAACTCATATGGTATCTTATCAACCTTCTTTGTTGGAACCATATTTAGAATGTGAACCGCAGATTCTAAGGCATAATCCCAAAACGAAAAAGGAAGAGTTGTTAGATTATACATAGATCGTATCATGTCTTGCAATGTACGATTTCTTCTCTCAGATACACCATTTTGTTGTGGAGTATATGGAGAAGTAAGGTGCTGGACAATTCCCTCCTTAGCTAAATAATCTATGAACTCTTGACTCAGGTATTCACCACATCTATCGGATCGAAGAGCTTTAATCTTCTTTCCATGTTGCAACACTACTTCTGCTTTAAACACTTTGAATGTTTCAAACACCTCATGTTTATGTTTAAGTAAATAAACATAACCATAACGGCTGTAATCATCCGTAAATGTTAAGAAGTAGCTAGCACCTCTCCTTGACACATGTCTAAGTGGTCCACACACATCTGTGTGAATGAGACCAAGTAGATCATCAGCCCTTTCAATCCTATTCTTAAAGGGTTTCTTTGTCATCTTCCCAGCAATGCAAGATTCGCACTTATCAAATGATTCATCATTGATCTTATCTAAAAGCCCATCATGTTGCAGCTTTTCAATGCGAGCCTTGCCAATGTGAGCAAGTCGACAATGCCAAAGATAATACGAATCTAGACCTTTCTTGATTCTCTTATTATTGATGCTATACATTGAATTATTTTTAACAAAAGCATTATCATTATCATTCATATCAATTTCAAAGACACCATTCACAGCAATAGCATTAAAATAAAAAACACCATTTAAAGAAACTAAAATTCCATTGCTAGAAATAGTATGATCAAAACCAAGGTTCAACAAACATGAAAATGGAATTACACCTCTAACAATTGACGGTGCATAATGACAATTATTTAAAGATAGTACTAAGCCCAAAGGCAACACTAAATTAAAAACTCCTATAGCTTCAACTTTTGCATGTACTCCGTTACCCACGTGCAAGAATTGTTGTCCATAGGCCAACTTTCTCTCAACTCTAAACCACTGCAAGGTATTGCAAATATGAATGCCACATCCCGTATCATATACCCATGAATTCAATTTAGGAGTAAGAGTGAATAATTCAATCATAAAGAACGCACCTGATGAACTGGGGTTACCAGCTTCATTACCCTGCTTCTTCTGTCGCAAGTCATGAATGTAGAGAGGTCAATTGTGCTTCCAATGGCCCTTTTCATGATAGTGGTGACAAGCCTGATCCTTCTTGTTTGGAGGATTCACCTTGTTCTGCTTAGGTTGATGCTGCTTCATCTTGGGTTGTGGTTGATAGGCCATGACCTGCTTGCCTTTATCACCTTTACCTTTGCCTTTGTTCACATGCGATTTCTTCTGGATTCTCCCCCATGAATCGCCAACACTTGCGGGGTAGGAGCCTTGACCTTGGTTGGTAGACTTTTCTCATAATCAACAAGTAATGCGGGTAATTCTGAGACTGTTTTCCCCGAGCAGTGCATGTTGAAATTCTGCACAAAACCAGCAAAGTCCTTGTTAAGGGACCTGTTGATCAAGTGCACTTGCACATTGTCGGGGTAACCAAATCCAATTCTGTGAAGCTGATCAAATGATTCTTTCATCTCAGTCACATAATCTTCAACTGTTTTACCATCACCATGCTTGCAGTTGTGTAGCTTGTCAAGTTCATCATACAATTCAACTGCAGGAGATTTCTCATAAGACTGCTTAAGTACTTCAAGCATGTCTTTAGGAAAAAAGTACTCAAACTTCTTTTGCAACTGAGCACTCATGCTAGTGAGCATTAAACAAGCAATCTCATTAAATTTAGCATGTTTCTCCCTCCACTCAGCCTTAACTGCTTCTGGTTCAGTAGCAGCAGGCTCAGCTGGATATTCATCGGTCAAGTAATTGAGCTTACCGGCCGCCATCAAGACAATTCTGAGCGAACGGTGCCAATCATTGAAATTCTTTCCAGTCAATTTTTTCTCTTTCAAGATGACTCTTGAAAGCAGAAATCACAGTTGGGTTATCGGGTTGAGCCATATCTACAGATAAAAGTTCAAACATTAGTATTTTTGATAATAAATATCTTCAAGAAAATAAAATACCCAAGGCTATATTCATATAACCAACTAATTTTCTTGAAAATCTAGGATCCAACTTTACATAGATTTTACCACATCAGTTGATCTGCTAGTGGTAAAAGTATAAAAGATGGTAATCTGTCGAACAATAATTGGCAAACAAGATTTCCAATTCCTAGATCATTATGGGATTTACATCAAATTGATTCATCAATTTACTTGTAAGCATGTTTCATCCCATCTCATGCCTTAAGTTCTAGGTCTCACGCACAACTTAATTAAGTCGTCTACCTTAGAAACTGTAAAATTACTATCTATGGTCTCACGCATTAACAGAATTTTACCTTGTTATAAAAATTTAGCCTAGGTTTCACGTTTACTAAATTAGAATTCCAAGTGTTCCTTATAGATAGATGGCATGTAACTTAAATTTTAAGGGTATTCAATTTTGATATGTCAATCAAAATATGTATAAAGATGCATGCACTCATCTTTATAGCGTAAGTTTAAAAAAAAAATTATTACCAATTCTTGAAATTAATACACAAAGTTTTACTTGAGGTTTAAAAAAAAAACAACCCTAAGATGACTTTCCACAAGAGTGTGATAACCAAGGCAGACTCTAAGGCTCTTTTCTAAGCCTTCATATCACGATTATGAATATTGTCTTAAAAGAGTTACTTTTAAAAGCATGTTGTACAAAACATCAATCAAGCAAAAGTTTATGGATTCAATCTCAAAACATGTAATAAAGTATGAATCTTGCTAATCTCGCCTTGGAGCGAATTACCGTGCGAAGCGAACCGTTGTTGGCACATAAGACTCCGTAAGATTCAATCTTTATCACTTAGGGTTTCACCATTATTAGTCCGTATTATTTTCTTTATAAAAAATCACCCTTTTATTACTTACATCATGTCAAACAATAACAATAAAACAAGTATTCAAAGAAAACAAAACAACCAATAATAAATAAAGTGAAACAATTAGCCACATGCAATCCTTATTAGAAAAGATCCTAATAAAATCAATTCTAGGTATAATAATGCATGTAATCAACTAAGGCCTTCTCCTCTGGATGGAAGAGAGCCACATACATTGACGAATCAATTGCGTAGGCCAAAGCTAATATACACACCACATAGCATATAAATTGATTTTAATATATATGTATTTGAGTCTTCCCCAATTTTATATCCATCTAAAACATGTGACAAATAAAAAATAAAACAAGATCCATGACTAACATGCTTGTTTCGTCACGGATTAAAACCTAAGAATTAGCACATAGGTCACAAGATACGTTCACATAACCGGTTAATGACCTAGGGTTTCTAGTGATTACACATAATCCAAGAAAACCACAAAACCCTAATTAGGGTTTCATGGAAAATCGACCCCCTCCCCCAAAATTAGGGTTAGGGTTTTGAAATTTTTATAAAAAAAAATTTGAAAAGAAAAACCCTAGATCAAAACATGTATCTAAAATAATTAAAGATCCGATTTTTATTACGTTTTAGTAATCAATTACATGTTATACATGGCTCGTGATGCCACTGTTAGAATATGACAACCAAAGTACACGTATTGCGGAAGCGTAGGATCAAGTATAACACATACAAAGATTAACTAAAACATAAATAGTAACGTACCCGATGCACTTCAATAAATCTTGATCTTGTGTAATAATAGATCTTTGATAAACCCCTTACCGTTTTTGTTTATCGATCTCTTGATAATAACTATAATGAGTTATTACCTCGTTCTTGTACACACAAACTAATACCGAATCAAATTAATTGCAAGATTAAACACAAGTATTGTTTTTATAAAACAAAAATCGAAACCCTAAAAGGTTTAGGGGTGTTCGAGCGGCTGGAAACCAAGAGAGGAAAAGAGAAAACTTTAAGGTATTGTGTGTGCACAAAAGGTGAGAAAACAATGACCATTGGGTTTTTATTTATACTAGAGAATACTTGGAGACCAAGCAAGGGCAAAGGGTTTTCCCCTTGGGCCTTGTACGACCGGCCACACACCCCAAGAGGGTGTTCCGGATCCTTCTTGTTACCAAGTTTCAATCTAGTCCTTTTCGTTTCCTTTTAACGATAGTTAGTCCGTATAATTAATAACTAACGATCATTAGTCCTTAAACTTTTGTTATTAATAAATATATCTAACAATTAATATTTATTAATCTTTGACTCTCGTTTCTATTGTGTGCAATCCCGAGGTCTCGGGTTCGATACTAGACATTTACACATTAATATATATATACGTATATTTAACATAATACACATTCATTGACATTTTTTTTTCACAACCTGAATCAACACCCGGAGCATTAGTTAACTTGAACCGCAGATGGTAACATTCTTCTCCATACACAAACAACAATGCGAACTGGAAAGCCATATAACTTGGATGTAATTTATTTACCCGTTGAGGATCACCCGAATGCTGTTCAATAATAACGTCAAAGTCCGTTTCTGTTTCTGGTCCAGTATCATAAACAATTGCTCCAATTGAATCGGATGTTGGTAGTTCATACTGCCTCGCGTGGACAACACCAAACACATGAACTTTAAACTCAGGAATGTCACCTGCTTCCAATTTATCCTGAGTTGTTCTGAATAACTGCACTAAAGCATTATCCGCGTCTAGAAATTCTATAAGTCCTCAAACAATTTCTATATCCAAACCACGCCAATAACCAATTTTCTATTTCATTTTGTGTATCATAAATATACAACTGAAAGAAGCAAGGTGCTTTCCCCAGGAGTGGACATAAACTCCCTATCTAGTGGTATATCTGACCCGAGACTTTAAGTATGTACGGGCCTCAATCGATGTTATCCATAAAGTGTCGAGTAGAAAACAAATTCTGAATATAGGCGGGATATTGCTAATGCATACGTAAAACCACCTTTCCTCCTAGACAACATTGGTGATATTGCGGTCTAGAATTGCTGGAACCGCAAACGATTCTTTCTTCAAATCAAAACAGCGCATGACAGTGAGGGCAAATGCAGTCACAGTTACCAAAAAACCTATAATCCGATGGAGGACCTGTGAAAATACATTAAAGTATGAGGCTTACATGAAAATTTCAAAAAATTTACTAGCTAAGCATGATACATGAGGAAGTAAATATATGAGAGTGCTACCGACCTTGAGTAACTTGTTGGTTATGAATGCCATCTCGGCTTAATGGACCAACGGGCCGCTAAGGCGGCTGCATAAAACCTGTAGCATGACAAATGGTTAATGTAAAACCATTAACTGGTGTAACAAATAAACGTTCTTTCTAATATATGCAAACCATGATAGTACCCCGTTATTATACCTTACAGCATGTATGAGTTATTATTATATTCAGAGAATTATGCATTCAGATTGTTATATTATTATGACACTTTATGTAATTGTAATATGTAAACTAATATATTCAGAGAATATATTGCTTTTCAAGAAAAAGGGTCTCGATACCTTACAACATTCATTATTATAACTGAGCACTGGCTTTCAAACTAAGATTCTCTCTTAACTCACACCTGCCTCTAGCAATAACATTCCCATCAGTCATGACCCTTCCAATAAGCATCAACTAAGCAGCAATACAAAAGTCAGAACCAATAGTTGCACACAAAAACTGACGTTATAATATCAATAGTGGATACCTTCGGGTCAATATAGTTCTGTATCCATCCTTCTTTTCAATCACACTATTTGGTCAAAATAATGGTCTAATATAGCGCGTAAAAGAAGCTAATCCAAACACTCCTTGTACCTTAAAAGGATCCTGTCTCATAAGCTCATAAGCATACTGTTTGGATTAGGTTTTTTTTCCAACATCTTAGAACATATTTGTTGGATGAAACATGAAATGGATACAGTTCGGTAGTGGACCAAAAAATGAGTTGTTGATATAAATAAATTCCTAAAAACGTTATTCATATCTTTCGATATCTCTATGTTTTGATAATCACAAAACGAAAACTCATCAAACCAAATATCATGACGTAAATAAGTATTTAGTAGTAAATACTCACTCTTACCATCTAATCACTTAAGGTATGAATAAACAAAGTGTCTAATGCATTATAAGATCAAAGAAACATTTTTATTAATCACTAGATTTTTATAAAATGTCATAAAACATTTTATATCTTTTATAAAACATTTTTGGAATTAAAAGAATATGTTTAATTCATTATAAATATATGAATTCAAATTTTCAAAAAAAAAATGGCAAATCTAATCCAGAAAAATTTTCCTCACAAAAAGACAAAGCTGGGCAACGTTCAGGAGGGGCGGCCCCCTTAATTAACCAGACGGCCCCCTTAATAATTAAGAGGACCGGCCCCTAATTAAGGGGACCGGCACGCTCCTGATCCCCCCCCCCCCCCCAGCTATGCCTTTAAATACTAGTTCATTCCACTAATTTTTCTCACCTTTTTGCACTCTAAACTTTCTGATTCAAACCTCCATTTCTATCCTCTAAAATCCTTTGATCATATATACATTATTCTTTGTTTCAAAGTGATTCAAGCCTCAACACTTAAGTGCAAAGAGAAGAATACTTCTATCTATCAAGACTAGAAGTATTACAACTTAGTATCATCTTGCTATCTAAGTTGTTTGTTCATTTCATCTTGTAAATCATTCATACTTTGGTGTATAAGGTGTATACATTGGTTAGTTAGATTTAGATATAGGATCTAGAATTGTTGAAAGTGTGAAGTGGTACTAGAAGTGAAGAAGTAGAAGTTCATAGAATTTGTAATAGGAGATATAAGAAGTGGTAACATATTGAAGTAGTGGTTAGTAGTGAAAATAAAGAAGATTTATAGTAGTATAGAAGCCTTGAAGTAGTAAAGAAGTTGAAGCCTCAAAGTTGAGAAGACATTGAAGACTAAAAGGTGTGGAGACATTGAAGCATTGAAGTATAGAAGACATAGAAGTTTTTAAAGTAGAAGAATCCTTGTAGTGGTACATAGATAAAGGCCATCAAGTAGAGAGATAGAAGTATTGAAGTTGTGAAGACTTATAAGCCTAGAAGTTGTGAAGTAGCAAAACCCTTGAAGTAGTGAATAGATAGAAGTTGTAAAGAAACAAGAGTTGTGAAGAAGTGTAGAAGGCGTGAAAGGGTGTGAAGAAGTTGTGGTGTGATTGTAGTTGTGAGATTGGTTCTAGCTACGATTAGAACTCGACATTTAGCTTTGTGTCATTAAATTGGTGTAAGCTAAGGTGTGTACGGTTTTCCCCGCCATAAGGGAGGTTATTGACTTAGTGAAGAAAACTCTCGAGCTCGGTGCTCGGGGAGTGGAGTAGGGCAAGGAAGGTGTCCTTGTAGCCGAACCACTATAAATCCTTTGTCTCTCAGTTTGATCTTTCCATCTCTCACTCTTTGCTTACTTACTTATTTACGTTTCGTATATAGTTATAATAGCTTGAGTTGTGCATATATTAATTTCACATAAAGATCAAACTAGGTTCCATTCACAACATTAATTTCATATAAACAAATCATAAGGACATATATATATATATATATATATATATATATATATATATATATATATATATATATAGGGTAGGGTTATTTTCAGAACCAAATTAATTGCGAGAACTGCGAGAACCAGCATCAACCAATCATATTATTTTGGATATTTATTTTAATTATTTAATTCAAAAGGGTATTAGAGTAAAATTACATTTTTTAAAATAAAAAACGTTTTTAGTTTCCTAAATTTATGGTTTTTTTTTTTTTTTTTTTTTTTTTTTTTAAAGTTATTTCTTTTTTTAGCAAGCATGATTCCAAAAGGTAAAATGCATATGTGTTTTTTTTTTCTTTTTTTATTCATATAATGTAAATTTACTTATATTTTTAATGTTCAATTGTTCAAAACCTCTAATATTTTTTGGTCCCAAATATTTGCAGAAGTGCATGAAATGGCAAACATAAAAATATTTTACATGTACTGTATACATTTCAAAACAAAAATATTATACACTAAATCAAAATCATATGATAAACAATTCAAATACAAAATTATAAAAGTAAAGAATAAATGAAATTTTGTTGATGTATAGCTGTGTCTACTAATCTTTTGGCGTATATGCACATGTATTTTCTCCAATTAGAGATTCTTGATTCTTTGTGAACTTGTATCTACTGCATTCACGTGTGGCTTTACTTTTTACTTCTTTCTCATAACTATCTCCTCGCTAGATAGATTGTACAAAACACATGTGCACTCATCACATCGCTCATCATACGCATACGTGTAAGTGTAACCACAACCAATTAATAAACGATTATTTAATCATAACAACTAATAAAATACATATGCATAACTTCGTAACTATTTTATATCTACCATAAAACACATGCACCGGTCAATTGATTTTATATCAACCAACAAACACATATGCACACACTTGCATTGATTTTATATCAACCATAAAACACATATGCACCGGATTTTATATCAACTATGAAACACATATGCACACCCTTCTATTTATTTTATACCAACAATAAAACACATATGTACCATTCCATTGATTTTATATCAACCTTAAAACATATATGCACACAATTATATAAAACAAATATGCACCATTAAATGACATAAAAGATATGTTTTATTATAAGCAACTAATAAACACATATGCACAATGTAAAACATAATACAAAACACATGTGCACACCCCTTTTATTAATTTTGCACCAGCCATAAAATATAAATGCACAACCTTTTTATTGATTTTATACCATCAACAAAACAAATATATGCGCATCTCTTTTATAAATGTTACACTAATCATAAAACATATGCGTACTCTTTGCTATCAAAGTGTGCTTTTATCGATTAAAAACTATCTTGAATCACTATGAATCTATGATAGTCAAGTTAATACATACACACAATTTAAATATACATGCATCCCTTTTTATATTAAAGGCAATAATGGCAAAAACTTTAAATCAAAGCATATCAGTATGTTTTTTAGTGATATTATGTTTCAATGATAGTACTCTACTTAAGTTTAATCAAAATAAAAAATAGTCAAAATTAAATATAATTGTTTAACTTTAGCCTTTATGAAATTATTAAAGTCACATGACATATTTCAAACGCAAAAAAACAAAACCACTGACATTCATCTAGTCAAACTTTTACTATAATAAAAGTTCTTCTTTCTCACCCATTCTAGCAACAATGTCCGATGATTTCTCCGTTAAATATTTTACCTTTTTTTTTCTATTATTATTATTATTATTATTATTATTATTATTATTATTATTATTATTATTATTATTATTATTTTCGAATATAAAAGCCAAAAGAAATCTATAGTATCATTTTGATCTGTGTTTTCAATTAAGTTTCAAACAAACGCATAAGCACCCTAAAGTTTTAACAGTTAGAAGGATGACAAGCAATAGATATACACATGTGCACCTCTCTTTGTAAGCAGATCTTTACACCCGATCGATAGAGACTCGGACACACAATGACAAAAACTCATTTACAGGTACAACAAATGAATCGCTTTCCCAATCTCGGTTTTAACATGTAAACATGTTAGTAGATCTGTAATCGTTTTTCTCTTGTGTAGATAAATATTTTTGTTGCGGCAGTCACCGGATCTTGTTGCTATGGTTGCCAATGATGGCGATTATCAAACTTATAGATTTTTTTATTTTTTTTTATTTGGTGATCTCTATATAAGTTAGATGAAGAAGATAAAAAGGTGTGTGAGAGTGAAAGGTAGGCGTGATGAAAGCCGGATGCAAGAATTACAGATCTGGGTTTAGTTCAAGTGTGAGATTTGGGAGGGGAGCGTGTGAGAGAGAGAAAGTATTAAAATTGAGACCAGGGAAAATAAATACTAATATTTTCATGATTCAATGTGAACGGTTTTTAAAAAAATCAGATACAATATACCGATTGTGCCCCTCCAGCTTTTATAGAATATTACTCCCTCCGTCCCAAAATTATTGTCCAGTTTGAATTTTCAAAGTCAAACTGGTTCAACTTTGACTATAAATATATATATTTTTATTATATAATACTTGATAAAAAATTATACTATTGAAAAGTACACTTAAAACTCAATCCATTTATATATTTTGCATCAAATATTATATAACACCCACAAAAATATTTAAGGTCAAAGTTGAAGAAGAAAGACTAAAAAAGTCAATAGTGGACAATAAATTTAGGACGGAGGTAGTACTTAATTTTTAAGTTTATTACATTTGTGCCACTCATCATTTTAACCGTTGATCAAATAATTAAGGGTGTAGATTGGTTCTCGCAGTTCTCGCAATTTATTTGGTTCTGAAAATAACCTCACACTATATATATATATATATATATATATATATATATATATATATATATATATATATATATATATATATATATATATATATATATACTAGCTTCATGACCCGGCCGATGGCCGGGCGAGTCTCATGTAATATCTTGTTAAACATTTCTAATTTATATATCTAAATTGGTTAAGATTATTTAAATGCGATTTTGTTTCTTAGAATTTCGTTATTAAATTTAAAATATTAGTATTGTTTGGTATTAAATATTATTCCAGGCGTACGAAGAAAATCGTTTTGTTGAAGTGTAGAAAAGCAAATTTGCAGAATGTGTGTGAAATTCTTGATCATGGAAATTAGTGTGTTTTATAAAGGTTTGAAAGTCATATTCAACTTATTTAAGTAAAGTTGTTACATTTTATGTTTCTAAGTTTTTTTTTTTTAAATAATAATATATCAAGTTCGTTTATATTTTTATTAAAAATCTAAAGTTGTTAAATCAAGAGGCATAATTTATGTCAATACAAATATAATCAAGAAAATACACATTAAAAATTATACCTCTCCTCCTTCGCCATCAATGATCTTGCAAATAACATGAAATTGTAGCAAAAGTTATCATGGCAAATAAGCCATGCCACATAAAGCACAATAACACAAACACATAACTTAATTACCCAAAAAACAAAAACCCTAGATTAGTAGATAAATTATAAGTAATGCGTTTAATCCATAAACCAAAAAGCATACCTTTGATTTATCAGATTGAGCGATGTTGAATGAAAGTATTGTTAGTTGCCGTTTGGTTGTTTTATTTTTTGGTGTCGGTTTTTTTAGTCGCCTTTTGCGTTTCTTTGTTTGTCTGTCTCCTGTCGAATGAATATTGAAAGTGAGAAGAACTTAGGCTTGTTTGTAAATTTTTAGTTTACACCCATATGGTTTTGTGGATCACTCCGCTTTCCTTAAGTTTTACTTTTTTATATTTTTGACACGTATATTTTTATACCAAGATTTCTTCAAAATACGATTTTTATAGCTTTTGGCCAATTAGGGAAATATTTAGCCTTTTTTCTTTTTTAAATATTTGTTTTAAAAATTTAACATTAATTCAATTATTACCAGATAAGGTATGATTTGATTTTTTTGAAATGAAAAAGTCGGTTTTATTTTATTAGGAAAAAGATAAGAATAAATTACTAATCGTTATTTATTCAGCTTTTATTGTTTTATATATATTTAAACATTTGTTTTAGTATGTTAGTGTTTTGCATGTCATTTAAATGATTGTAACAAACTTCTCCAGGAGTAGCATTTTTCAATTTTGTATCATCATCAAAAATTAAAACATGTTTACCTAAGATTTAAATTGCCATATCACATCTCACTATTATGCAAAGACAGGTAAGTAATAATGGTAATACATTTCTTCAAGCCACAAAATTTTTATGTAACCCGGGTCGATAGAAGTCAATCCGGGTTTTCAAGTTGCTTCTGTCACCAAGTCATTTTAATCACCTTATAAACCAAACAATGAACTTTTTGTACGAAATGTTGAATGCAAAGTTTTTACAACCAAATTCCAAAACCCAAAACCCGAAAAACAAAAAGAGACCTTAAACATTGCCCGTGATTTTACGAGCCATATCTATAGGTAACCATTTAAACCCAACTAAAGTAAAACAAGTGGGTTTAGGTTATAATTTCTCCCAAGTTCTCAACCGGTTCATGCGAAAATTCTTAAAACAAAAATAGCTAAATGAAAACATGTTGAACGGGTCTACTGGGTCAAGAGTCGGACAAAACAGTTTGTAGGTCAATTCGACTCGACCTTTTTGACCTGCCCATTTGGCTACTTTTACCTGTAACCATCAAATGGCAACAAATCAGTGAAATTAAAATCAACATGCTATTATAATTTATATATAATGTTAGTGTTAATGGCATAGAGATTACGAAAGCCAACTACATACAACACTTGATTGACCTTCTATAAAAATCCTCGAATCAAAAGTATACGTTTAAGACCAAAACCTTTTGTGTATATGAGCAGGTTAAGCATTGCCTTCTGTAGTTGATACAGGAGCGACAATTGTGGTATCATCACCGACTGTGCTGGGGTTGATACACGAGCGAGCCACTTGTAGCATGAGGTCCACCTCTTTCTTGTACTGTACATGTAAAATTGTGTAGATTAGTTTATTTTCGTAGGTTATTATTGTATTACTAAGGGTCAGGTTGTACCTCAGCGATGGCACCTGACTTTATCTTAGATTGCATTATACACCATTTCTTAAAATGCACACCTGTCAGTTCAGAAAAAAATAAACCAGGAAACTTTATAAGATATTTTGGTATACTATTTTACTTGATAGCTGATAGTATAGAGTTTAGCAATGGTAATTTCAACCTAATTATACTTGTAAAAGGTTTGATTTGTGTTAGGTTTATCTCAAGTTCTCAACTGCTAATACAGTAATTTATAAAAGTCTGTCTCAAAAGGGGACACAAATATGGTTGCGGGTCAAACCAATTAATGTGTACTTATCGATACCTCTTTCAACACAACCCTGTTTTGACCCGCCCCATCTTGGCACCTCTAGCTTATATGGTGATGGAAATAGTGAATGAAACTGTAACACGATAATCTGCTTGATGTGAGGACTGGACTCGCAAAATGGATCATAACTGATTATACAGTATAAATGGTAGTATTTAGATAAATGACTTTCATCCATGAGGATTTAAAAGTAGAATGTTTCTGGTAACACATAATGTAGAAGGGGACTTACCGACTTTAACATCAATATTGCATGTAGATTCAGTTGTATTCACCACATACCATCTACAGTGCACCTAATGCAACACAAATTGTCAACCATGGTAAGAGTAGCAGAAGAAAAAATGAGACTCGACTTCATTATTATTATTATAAATTAACAATGATCCAAAATTCCAAAGTTTTGCATAAAGCAATAGAAAGTTGTAAACGTTTGAGTATACTTTGTGCTCCTTTAAAACCATTTGATCCATTTCCTTTCTTAGCTAAATTATGCCAATTTGCCTGTTTGACCTGAATCAACCCAAATTGACCCATTTTCACACTAAAAGGTTGAAACAGTCAAACAGCCATCTCTACTATGAGCATGTATATTTAAGAAATTAGTACAAGAGTGTGCCAAATATCAGCAGTTTTTGATAAAAGTGACAACTTTCAAATTATTATTTTGGCAAAACATCCAACTGTTTCAGAGATTTATATATAGACCTTTTTACATACACAGGCATGTTAAATACTAAAAACCTTAAGTATTAACAAAAAATCTAATGTAATGCATCAACAAATGACAATTGAAGCAGAAAGATACCTCGAAATAAGATCCAAATGTAACGTCATGAGCCTGTTGTACAGTCTCAAAAACCTATAAAAAGGATATAATCTGTCAAAGTTAAAGGTAGCATTTAAGGAGGAAGTTGAGCATGCAACCCGTTTTAAAAGTGAAAAGAGTACTGAAACCATATATAGGAACCATATAACATGCTCATCAAGGATATTTTCTGTACATCAACAATACAAGACTCACCAGAGATTTTTTTGTCAGTGGACAGCAGAATGTGTTGCCACTCTGTCATTGTTGTGTCTGGAGGGCACATAGAACTATTACAAAGGCATCTAAATGTAATTTCTCCGACTTGACCATCATATTCGTCAGCTGAATGCCACTGGCCCATCTATATCAGCCACAAAAAGAAAAAAGTATAAGACATGCGCACATACACATGAACTTACATAAGTTGGAATCATACTATGATTCTTGGTATGATTCCACTTGGAATTATGATGAAAGTACAAAGCGACTTGTAATCAATGAATGCGGATAACAAAGTGTGATGCTTACATTAATATTGGTGTCCTTCCTAATTGAACGGTAATCACTTGTAAAACTTGAACCATCACTCAACAGTAGGTCGAAAAATCGTTCAGCAGTGCATGGAAAACCATCCTGGACAAAATTAAAAAAAATATATATATTATCAATATGATCAAAGAAGGCACTCAAAGAAGAGTACTGAGTTTCTTATTCCTAAAGTACAGTAACAATGGATAGTTGATGACAAAAAAATGGATGTCTTTAGGCTGTTACCATAACAGTATAGGAGTGAACCCACAATGTAGCGAACACTTTCCAAGTTCAATAGAACCTTGTCATTTGGTTCTGCAGAGATGTTTGTGAGTCCAGATGAATGCAATAGCCCTCCAACTAAACAATTTTCATATTTCTATCCTTAATCCTCACATGCTTTAACTACAGTTTTAGACACCTTATGTTGTTCATCCAAAAATGCCCTTAATTGTTTAATTAAAGCCTAATGTGCATGAATGATCCTTGCTAAGTAAGGCAGTCATTGAGATGTTTTTAAGAGACTAAATATGTGCAAGACCTTGATAATATTTTCACTTTCTCATAAACAATGTATATTAGAAAAATATTATGTAATGGAGGGTAAATTGGGATTGAAGTTCAAAACATATCAAACCAACATATTGCAACCCGTTACGATTTTGAATATGTTCTACACTTGTTACATTGTATACAGGAAGCCTAGTCTTTTTCTTTATCCAAGTTACTATAACTTCCCTACATTCCAATAAAACAAAATCAAATCACTTCATGAATTCCACACTCCTACATCTACACAACAAAATCATCATTCCAACTATCAAAATTACATAGCCCTTTATACTGTTTTCATAACATAATCTGATAAACATAAAAGACTAAATCTTATTCTTAGGGGGTGTTTGGAATTGCTAATTTAAACCTACTTATCTAATGAAAGATAATCATTTAGCAACCTACTTATTTTAAGTGCTATTTTGAGTTACACGGACCAAGATGCAAGTGTTGACCTAGTCATGGATGATAAAGCCTACTTATCATACATACCTTGTTAAAAAAGCACCAAAATATTTATAACTGAACATTTTTTTATTGACTGAAGCCTTTTTGACATGTTGCCTGAGTTGCTCATTCCACCACCCATTTTATGCCGGCTCTTCATGTTCGCGGTCTGCATCACTAAACACATGTAATCAATAAATTATGTTATAACGATTACCATTCGCTCTAATCTCAACAACAAAAGTATGTGTTGTGATTAAATAATTGGAAGCTATTGAGTTTCTTTGCAACAAATTATCGAACAGTTGGTGAGCATGATTTAGTCACCTTCATATATAGTCAAATTGATTTTAAAAATGAAATCAATAATCAAAATCCGTAAAATGGATACAAAAGTAATCCCTAATTCATCAACATTATATACATGGTAACCAAACTTCGATTCAATTTTAACAAAAAAAGTAAATGTAAAAATTACCTGAGATTGAAGTTGGTTGATTTGTGATGAAAAATTATAGTAAGGAGAATACAAAATTGCATGTGACTGATTCAAACGTTTTTAAATTGATTTGTGATGAATCAAATCAAAATGAGTTTTATCACAAAATATTTGGCTGAAATAAAGGGAAATCCGTGTGAAGTGATAAAAGAGCTTGTTATGATTTTTGAAAAATTAACAAAAAATAGTTTGATTTGTGAGAGATTTTCGGGTAGGGTTTGACTCATATGAAGATCTGTGTACGTTTTGAAATGAGATAAGACACGGGCGTGTTCCAGGCGTGTGCTTATCCTAGCTGGCTTTAACGTGGCATTCTAGGTGGATTTCTTTTTGGCCAAGTGACATTATCTACTTGACAAGTATTGCTAATATATATAGGGGGAGAAGTGTGATAAATAAAGTTATATTTTCTACTCTACAATCTAAATAAGTAGTGTTCATACAACAATTGTGAACAAACTTATATATATATATATATTTTTGCATCAAAGTTTTTGTAATTTGAATTTATCATTTAGAAGCAATCTATTATAAAACGAAAAAGACGTAAAACTATTCAATCCCCCCTTCTAGTTTTCCACATGAGCTTATGAGCTTTCCCAATTTTATATAAGCTCAACTGCACCAGGGTTTGTTTGGTACTGAGTTTCGTGTTGCAGCAAGGACAATTCGACATTGAGTTTTGTGTTGCAGCAAGAGAAGCTTAGAACCGAGTTTAATGCTGCACCAAGGCAGTTTGGTACAGAGTGCAGTGTTTTGATGGCACAATTGCTACTAACGTAACCCATATATAAATATATTAACAGAAGTTTACTTACAGATCGCTAACATTTGATCACCTGCAATGCTTGGTCTAACTTCACCTGGACATAGATGAAACATTAGTCGTAGTATACATAACAAAATAATATTAAACATAGAAACTGTATGTTATGAAGAAAATACCTCTTGAGTATCCCTGTTGTTAGTGACTGGCTTATTCACTACAAAAGTCTTTGTCAAATTCTCACTTAACAGGATGGGTTTAAAATGATTCTATATTTGATCTACCACAGGAGGATAGGATGGAAAATAATACTACTCTATGATGAATGGTGACACCTAATGCTGTATGTATTGCTATAGTATGTTAAGTAAGGGAGGAAAATTTGCTATATGTCAATATATTATTCAGTAGAAGGAAATGTAACATTCATTCATAGTCTAATCAGTGGTGATGTATCATAGATGATGCCTATTTTTCTTGCCTGTTTGTTCACTAATGTGAGGTGGCAGCTACATTTTTTAATGCACAGGTTATAGAATAGTAGGAAATGTACTCTATGGTAAATTGCATTGGCGAATTTAAAAAATATTTGAAACATATATGGATGCATATATGATTACTAATCAGGTAATTCCTGGTTAAAAACAGAATGTCAAAGTAAAAGTAAAAGAATTTTACCTTCAATAACAGCGGTGGAGACCCCGTCCCCCCATGTATAATCCCGGCTGAACTGAGATTACACTGTTGAGAAGCTCATAATTGTTGAGAGCTAGGCATGCTGAATAATCAGCAACTGAAGTCACAAAAATGAATAAGAAACCCTTACTTTGTTCCTCATCATCAATGGGATGAAACGCCACAAAGTGGTTCGCAACAAAAGGACTGAAGTGATCATCGAACTGGAATTCAAACATTGATACCATGTTAGCAAATAAACTAATATGGATAACATATAATTATTTTAAATTGATAATAAACATACATCCTCTTCAGTAGCATGAGAGGGTACTTTCTGAATGAGCAGGTACATTGGGATTTTGCACGCTGCCTCAACTACCGATATTATGACTGGACTTTTTGCCCATCTTTTCACCATTACGTTGCAATGCCTGTGGAAGATGAGTTTGATAGAATATCACCATGGGTACGTAACGCTTAAGAGGATCAATGGGCAATTTTAGGCTTCTAATAAGCACATCCATAAATTATGGAAGCCATGAAAATAAACGTAAAGAGTAGCCATACAAATTACAAACGTGAATAAAACATGGGCGAAAATACCTTCCACTCGTTGGTCCTTCAGCATCAAACTCTGTGTGTGGTGTTTTAGGGTTGCAGGAATTTGTTTTAGGGTACGTAGAATGATATGGGATGAGTTGGGCTTGGTTTTCTCATTAAAGTAAAAATTAGTTAGTACATATATATATATATGGTAGGGTTCTAGAGAAAAGTGCATTTTGGTAGAAAAGTAAAAAAGTTACTAGGGTTTAATTTGAAACATCTCAAACTTCATGGGTAACATACCCCCCACCCCCACCCCCCCCCCCCCCCCCCCCCCGAAAATTTTTTTTCCCGCCAAAAAAAAAAATTTTTTGGGGAATTTTTTTTTTTTTTTTTTTTTGGCCAAAAATTTATAACCCTGATGCATCTTTTTTTTAGTGCATCTCAGTTATAAAAATTGGTGCATCTCAGTTATAATAAGAATTTGAATTCGGTTTGTTTTGATTCACGGTTTGACCCTAATTTTTTTAACCGAATTAACCGAATAACCCGAAAACCGAACCGATAACACCCCTACAAGTAGCAACTTAGCCCAAAAGAAATGATATAACCATTTTAGCCCAGCTTGAGATGAAATACGTGAATGCACATTTTTTTTTAGTGCATCTCAGTTATAAAAATTGGTGCATCTCAGTTATAACTATGATGCACCAATTTTTATAAGTGAGATGCACTAAAAAAAAGGTGCATCAGGGTTATAAATTTTTGGCGGGAAATTTTTTGGCAAAAAAAAAAAAAAAAAAATTGCCCCAAAAAAATTTTTTTTTTGGCGGGATTTTTTTTTTTTTTTTTTTCGGGGGGGGGGGGGGGGTGGGGGGTGGTGGGTAGGGTGCTAATTTACAAAACCTCCTTAAAGAATGAAGGAAAATACAATTAGGTCCCTGTAGTTTGGTGTGAAAAAAAGGAGGGGAAGGAGGGGATGATTTGTACACTTTTCTCACTTTTCTACCAAAGTGGGTTTTTTTCATGAACCCACCTCTATATATATATATATCCGGTTCTTTATCAACAATTACAACATCAATAACTAGTACCTATTAATATCATAATTAACATGTTATTTTCTACATATTTTTGAATAAATCACAAGTGACTTTTATGTCACAAAATCCCCTTGTTAGAAGAATTTCGTCCTGAAATTCAGTCAAAAATTTGACCAACCTATTTTTGTGACAGATGTCATAGTATCCCTAGTTGATGAATTTCGTCCCGAATTTCATTGAATCACAAGTGATTTTTCTGTAAAAATCACATGTTATTCCTATATTTTTTGTAATATTTTTTAAATAAATCACAAGTGATATTTAGATAAATCACATGTAATTTCTAGTATCTAAATTTTTGACAAAATCACATGTTATAGGTTCCGAATCACATATAATTTGTATAATAATCACATACATCTAATTTCTATAGTAATCACATGTGATTTCTTTGGAATCACAAGTAATTTTTGAATAAATCACATGTTATTCATAATTTTTAAATTTTGACAAAATCACATGTAATAGGTTCAGAATCACATCTGATTTTTATAAGAATCACATGTGATTTCTTGGGAATCACATGTGATTTCTATAAGAATCATAAGTGAAACTAGAGTAACTAGAATAATAGAATGTTACCTATTAGGATCAGTTTGACTGATAATTGAGAGATGATAAATGAGAGGATGTAGTGTGTTGGTGTTAATAACAGAGAGACGAGTGATAAGTGAAAGTGAGAGAAATTATCTATATCTTTTAATAATGTTGGTGTGTGGTAGCTGTTAAGAAGGGTAAACTGGCGGAAAATTAAAATTTTACAGGAAGTCTGTGGTGGCAATATTGAAATAAGAGTCTACATGGAGTCAGAAAAAGTACCTGCTAGAGAACATGGAGTGTGGGGAGTTAGATACATAGGAACCACAAGCAACAAAAAAACTTAGCTATAAAATATGCTTTTCACAGACTTGGTGACCTGCACAATGAAACCATCTCTTCCAAGTAATGTAGTTCTTATTAGTGGCAGTTTAGAATTTGCAAGGGGTTTGCTATTTTTAAGAAGCTCAAAATACGAGTGTACGTTGTGATGCCTGACATCGACAGTGAGAGTGAAATGGAACAAAGCTATCAAATGTTGGAAACGACAGGATCTTTGTTGTTTTACTGGCCACCTGCACTAGGAGAAACTGAATACATAAATGATGGAAGATACAACTACAATAACTACAACAGGGAAGAAGGAACTCATGGAAGAGGAAGATACAACTACAACAACTACATCAGGGAAGAAGGAACTCATGAAAGAGGAAGATACAACTACAGGGAAGAAGGAACTCATGTAATATACAACTACAATCAACATGAAAAGAGAAGTAAAAGGAGAAGGCTCGAACAGGAATGACCAAGCTGGAAGGTTCAAAACTGAAGCAAGAATAGCAATGGAAATTTTAGTACCTAATTCTGTCACAGAAATGTAGGATGAGTATAAGACTTATTTGATCTTTACTTTTTATAAGCACAATATCAACTTAGTAGGGTGAGTATAAGACTTATTTGATCTTTATGTAGTCTAGTTTTTTTAGAGTAATATTATGTTGTCAATTTCATTTCCTTATTGATCAGATGTAAAACGTTAATTAAAATTCTATTATTAATGATACTTCAGTTTACTTTCCCTGTTTGTTTACTTTCATTCTTAGAACAATCATTGAAAAAATAAAAAAAATATGTTAGATTAGTTTACAAAAGCTTCAACAAGCTTGTTTGCTATTAGATTAATCTTATTATAGCTTCTCATAGCTTCTCATAGCTATATATATATATATATATATATATATATATATATATATATATATATATATATATATATATATATATATATATATAACAGGAGGCGTTACACGCGTATTGCCACCTCATTGTCCAGTCATTGCCATCTAATTCAATTTCTGCCATGTCATCACAATACATACATGTAAGCTAATGTCATCAGCCATGTCATCATGGGCTTCATAAAATCCGGAATTATTTGTTCAAAAATGATACTGGAAGGGTTCGAACTTAGGGTGTTTGTAACATTAACACACGTCATTACCACTAGACCAACATATTTTTTGGAATATATCTTGCAAGCCTAAATCTATAAGGACATGAAACCATGCATTTACGTATATCTATTCCATTATACTATATCATACAATATCTATCAATATTTTAAATGAATATACGGTATTTTATTCATTCACTAACAAGCCCTAAAACCTTTTTATTAAAACCCTAATGTCAATGATATAGTGATCGTTTTTTCTTTTTAGATTTGATGTGCAGGTTATTCGTTTTCTTTGTTGGTAATATGTATCCAGGTATGTTGTTTATAATGGATTCATGTATACACAAAAACAATTATTCAATTGTGTTTTTGTTTTTTCTTTTTTTTACAGCACCAAGGTATATTGTTTATAATATTTTTCTATTTTACATTCTTGATACAGGAGCTTAGGTTTTTTTTTTCCATCTTCTTTCCTGTCTATTTGAATCTTGAAACAGCAGTTGTAAGAGAAAGATAGTCGAACATGGTAATCTTTATGTATCAAGTTAAGGTGGTGGACTAAACTGAACATGTGTATGGGTTTAGTGGTTTTGTCTATGTGACATCGTGTGTTATTATTTAGTTTATGAGTATTCACTGAGATTCGCATCCAAAATGTGTTATATTTAATCTTTGTAGTCTAGCTAATGAGAATCACAATACCTCAGTTGACATGGTCGTCTCTATTTCCCGCAGAGTAGTTACAGACCTGCTCCACTTGCTCAGCAGTATGTTGGAATCATTTTGTTGCAAATATTCCAATAAATGAATCGTATATATTATCCTAAACGATGTATATTTATCAGTAGAACAGGAAAGTTAACTTTTCATGTTTAATCTTTCAGGTAATCAGTGGCTATCTAATTGGATCCATTTTTACTGTTTTCGATAATATCAGATCAGGAGTCTTGTCAAGTTTAGGAGAATCATGCAGACGATACTTTCTCTTGGAAATGCTTTGAACCAGGGTATTGCAAGAGGTGAGTATTTATGACTTTTACGTATGTTAAGCTCACATCGCCATTTGTAACTGTAAAAAACTAAAATACCTGGTTTTTTAGGCGCAGATGTTAGTTTTAAATTGGATAGCCTCCTCAAGCTTAACGAAACTCGTGCCAGGAGCAAAAAATGTAAAAAACTTTCTTTGAACAGTTAAAAAATGACGAAGATGGACGGGCCATAAGTTTTAATGAATGATTTTTGGCGACATCTCATGTTTCTATCCTTTAGCTGTTCTTGATTATTCTAAACAAACTTGCACTATTCTATTTTTTTATATGATAACCGAGATAGACCCACATGGTGCATCAAGAGTGTGGAACATATAAACAAATGAGATCTTTACAAAAAGGAACTTAGTGTTTACTTCGTATGGAATAAAGGAATTAAAAGGTTGCACTTGATAAAACAACCCCTATGTGTTTCAGATATGATGCAATTGAATTTTTGGCTGTACAGATGAAGTGACAACCACACGCTTCACTCCAAGCTCCTTTGCCGCTGTGAGTACATTGTTTTTATTAAATTTATAAATGAGTATTATGATAAATATATAAATGGAAGTTGCCTTTGTAGCTCATATAGTTTTCATATTTCAAATGGTAATCCAAAGGGTGTTCTAGAAGAAGGGCTAGAGGTTGCAGCTAAGCGTCTCTCTAAGACTTCCAGCCAAGGAGTTGATGAGTTAAAAAATGAAGTCATCTGCATTTCAAAACTTCAGCACCACAATCTTTTGAAGCTTCTTGGTTGTTGCATACAAGGAGACGAGAAGCTGTTGATCTATTAGTACATGCCAAACGGAGGTTTAGTTTTTCTAACATGGTCACAGTTCGTCTTGCAGGTTCTGTTGCTACACAAATGACTCCAACATAGCCTGCTACTGATTATTTTGATTCATCTGAAGTTTGTAACTTCAATTCATTAAAATAAAAGAGTACTTTAAAGGCTCATTAAATGTGTAGGATCGTGCACTTGATGGGGTGGTGCAGAGATACTGGATCTCAGTTTCAATTATGATATTGACAACGATATCCTTCCTTCTCTGACTACACTCACTTCACTTAGAGTATTGGATCTTAGCTATACTAGCTTGAAAGGAAAGTTTCCTACCACTGGCATGTTTTCTGTGTTTATATTTCTTCTCTTCAGTTACCATGCACAAATGGATACATAATCAAGATATTAAATTCCCATACTTACATATATTTCGGAATTCATGGCTTTGGAAAACTTGGATGTTTTGGAACTAACTGATTGTGCTTTAGTAGTACCTTTCAAATGCAAGGTAAACATGTCTCCCATTTGAAACATTTCAAATCACCTCCGGGGTTTAAAATGTATAATTGATCCTTTTGTTGAATGCAGGTTCCAAAAGGGATTTCATATTGAAGAGTTTGGAAACTCTAAATCTTAAGGACAATAGTTTCAATGAAAGCCTTATCTCTTCTTTAAAAGGTCTTCCATCTCTCAGAAACCTAGATCTTTCCAGCAATCAACTATCTGGATCATTTCCACCTCATGGTATGTAACGTTACTACAGATTAGTAATCATTTTTCATAAATATATATTTTTTCGAATTTATGCTCTTATAAACCTGCGTTTTTCGGTCTGTTAAAGCATGTTTCTTAGTTTCTTAAAATCTTCAAAACATAAGTTCATTTCCACCTCAAGCTACATGTTTTGAGTACAGATTAGTTATCATGAGACATAATTAGTCGTGTCTTTTTTATATGATAGATTTTGCTTATCTAACTAATCTCGAGAAGCTGGATTTAAGTGGTAATAAGAGGTTCATTAACCAATCTTGCAGGTAAGTTTGGTACGCAAATGTTTCAAGTTGTAAGGTTACTGTGACATGTGCTTCTTTTTTACTGTTGATGTCTAAACTTTTGCAGGACCTCACTCAGTTTATAAAAGTATAGGTCGTTGTAAGCAAGTTTGCTATCATTGTCGGGCCATGTTTTGGCCGGATGAAAAACTAACCTATTGTTCACATGTTGTCTGCAAGAGATGAATTTTAAGGAATGGGAATCAATTTCTAAACTAATCATATGCATGCTTAATGCCCAATTTTAGGGATACCACTTTTAGTTTTACAATAAACACCATCTATCATTACAATCTCATTTGCTTGGTTTCAGACCATCAACACAAACACCCTAACAGTGTACCTCTTTTTCGTCTTAGGATGTGCGTAAGAATATTAAAGGTGGAGCAAAAAAGATGGTCAATCAAGTGACATATCTTTATGCCTACCATACTTTTCCTGTGTCCTCAACCTATGAACAGTAACTAAGGCGTTCTTGCTAATCGAGTATGATAAATTGTTATTTGATAATGCTGTTAATTTTTGCTAACTTGACATGTTTTGTTTGTTTTTTTTTTCAATGTAGAATATCAGTTGTGATATGTATTTTTGTTTTTTGTTATACTTTTTACTTTATTGTTTTTGAAAATTTGAAGTGACAGTTTGTGCATTTATGTTTAGGTGGAAACACCTAATCTGCCCGTATGTTAAGCCAATGTCGGTCTGAGATCTTGTGCCAACTGGAAAATCTGCACCAACGCTTGCGGAAGTGAGACACTGGATTGGCTCCATTTAGAGGTCTCCTTTAGGAAAGGTTAGCTCAGAAGGAAGATGGGACTGAGCTCGGATCATCCATCTTATTCTTCGGATGCAGGTACCGCAAAGAGAGACTGAGACTGATCTAATGTCTTTATGCAGCAATATAGAGGAGTATGTGAGGTAAATATAGTATTGCATTCCAATGTTCTTTACCTATTGATTTACCTAAGTATTTATGCAACTATCGATGATGTCACTCCCGTATGTCTCTCCATCAGCTACTCTGACCTACTCTTGGAAGAACCGAGTCGGGTGCTTCAGCAAGACTACTGTCTCTGATAGATAGATGTTTGGATGCTGACATTCGCAAAGAGATATGAATCAGATGACGGACACAAGACCACAACTATATGTATTCTGAATTTATGTTTTCCATCCCCTTCCATGTTGTGACTTTGTAGTTGCTTTTGAAGTGGCTAATTTAGATAACATGGTTAAGGGGAAAGAAATATCTCGATCTGCCAGAGATGAGGAAGGCTCTATGCATGACAGTACAGTCTTGCCACCTCCACCACCTCTTCATGTTTGACAAAATGCATACTTGCAGGTTAGGCTAGCTTCTCACGAGATTGACATTTTTTTTTTTTTATTTCCTTAGCTATACTATTAGTAGATGTTCACAATGTGCCAATGTTCAGAATGTAACTTTCAAATTACACATAAAAACTTCTTGACATAATATTACGAGCCGAGTGTGAGCTGTTATTGAGTCATGGGTGATATCCTTTTACTGATTAAAATCATTTATATGCTTATTGGTTGAATAGTTAGTTGTTGAGGAATTTAGGACTGTAAATGAGTCGAGGTTCTATAGTAATGAGCTAAGATTAATTGAGCTCTTACTGAGCTTTTCAAGTCGTATGAAAACTTAGATGTGTAAATTTGAGTTTATGAAAACGAGCTTGAAATATATAATGAGGAGGTGGAGGTAGCAAGGACTTGGCTCGAGCTCTACTTGAGATACACGGGCTTTGTTTAGGGTTTGTGGTGACGTGGCTGTGAAGGGACATGTGAATGTAGTTAATGATGATCTCTTTTCATGCAATGCGTCTTGTGGAAAAACTCTTGGGTGTGGAACCTGGTGTTTGTGGGGAATGTGAATTGTTGCCAGGAATGATCACATCATGCTATTGTGGTAAATCAAGCTTAGAAGAGGAGAGAAAAAATGTTTATTTAATATATTTTTTTACAAATATTTGATATATTTCTATTATAGTTACTTTGTAACAACTCACTAATAAAGATATATTCATATGTTTTTAAAAAAGTTATTAAACTTTCAATGAAAAGAAGAAGCTAATAAGCTATTTTAAGGTGTTACATAAGCTTATTTGAGATATTTTGAAGGTAAAAGACAATTACACACACGCTTCATCAAAGGGCCGTTTTGGAAACTTCATAAGTTAAATCAACTAAATCATAGCCAAACACCCCCGTTGGTATTTGACCTCTAATCATACTATTTATGAAATGTAAAACTGTGGTATGCATTCTTCGCTAACTTGCATTTTGTACTTTTATAGATTAACATTAATTAGAAATCAAAAATATACACCGATGTCCATCTTTTTGTTCATAACCATTTTGACCCGTGAGAGGTTAAACAACTTGAATCGACATATATTAGCGTCACCTCTAGATAGTGTTGTGTTTTTCATTTGCTACTGCACGTTTTTGCTATTCTAGCTGCAATATTAACATCATATTATTTGTCTTAGACTGGAAAATACAGAAGAAAACATAGAAGTTGATAATGACAAACTTGGCAGAGTTATAGACTGTTGTTCCTGGTCCTGAAAACAGAAGTAATCCTGCTGTGAATGAGAAACCAAACCCAACAGGCAACTGGAGTATTATATTCTCTCACATCATTAGAGGCCAATCTTGCAGCACTAAAATAATTTGTTTTTCATATGTAGTATGATGTCCAAGGCTGCTAATGAGCAATTTGCTAATACCACCTTTGAGGTCTCTAAGGAATTTAAGCTCTCTATTCATAAATAATTTTATCACAGTGACGGTGGATGTAAATATGACTACGCAACCATTCCTTTTCTTACTAAGATATTCAAGGTACTTATTTGGTTATGTCATTAGATATCGTTTAGTTGATCAATTTAGGATACTAATAAAGTATAAGGGTTTTTGGGATTGCTATTTGCAGTTGCGGCTGGATCGATATAAACATCTGTCTCGGAAATCAATGAACAAAAATGTTGGCTGCTGCTGCAAAACTTGAACAACTATATGGAGTGGGCATAAAAATATTGGACGGATGAATAAGAGACAAACCGATAGAAAGTTTTCTAAGCTTAGTTTTAGAGTAGAATCGCGTTTTGGAAAGGATAATTAAGACAATTTGATGGTTTGGACTATACGCAATGTGTAGATGTTGGAGTTCTTTTAGATCTATGGAATGAAATAATTGATGTGTTTATTTCAGTGTCATTTACAGTCATTTACAGTGATTTGTAGTCTAATTATATATATTTAGCTTTGTGTATACAATTTTGTTATATTTTGTGTTAGTAATTTTGAGTCATAAGTGATGGATTAAATTGATAAATAAGTTTCTGTTTAGATTAGAAAAGTTTAAGTTTCCAAACCCTGAAAAAATTAAACGGGTGGAATTATCTTCATCGCCATAAACCACATGCTATAATTCATAAGGATTTGACGCCGACGTATGTATCCAAGCACTCTTTTTAATAAGATGCATGAAAAGACTATTATTTTGTACAATACGAGACATATAAAGGATTTATCAGACATTCCAACTCTATCAATTACTTAAAATTTTAATTATTTTTATTTACCTATTGTGTATTATTTTTATTTGGATAAAAACCTATTCTGTATTATTGGTTAAATGTTAGGCTAAAATACTAAAGGTGAAGTTAGTTTTAGCAGCTAAGGATTATGTAGGAGCCATTTTAGATGCAAGATATATTCTTAACACATTGCAGGTTGGGGAAGATTCATAGAGTGGGTTGCCTAACATTCTTACATCTCACAACATTATGTGAATTTTATAGGTTATAATATATAGTCTTATGAAGCTTATGTTTGTGACTGAATTTGAGTGCAAGGTTTTTATTTCTTAATAACCATATCTGAGTATTTAATATGACCTTTTCTTAATCTTGAAGGTTCATCTACATCCACACTATAGATTCGCAAGATGCCTATTTGTGTAGATAGCAAAGGTTGAAATGAGAGCAATTTGGTGAGAAAGATGATTGAAGTTAGAAGATCTAATATTGAAGACCTGTTTCGACACACGATAAACGTTGATTCGTAGTGTTCTTTGGTTATTGTAGAGATATTTTTGTTTTGCAAAGACAATTAATAAAAATCAATTCCAAAGCAAAATAAACAACAACATGGCAGTTGTGAGAAGACTCGTGACCGCATGGTTAAAGAACTAAACATGGGTATTGGCAAAAAGGTAGGGGGTACCACATGGTAGTGGCGGATGAATTGAAGATCGTCCACAAGCACAAGTGAGGTCAGTGAAATTCATCTATTGGCAAGGAGGACAATAACCACTATGACAAAGAGATTCACAATCATGTTGCCTACATCTTCGCTTCTTTATAACTTTTATTTTCACATATTCGACTCATTTTGTATATGACTTACATGTGATAGGTGAAACATATAAGTACATAAATTGGGATAACATAAATTGGTTAATTGTTTTAAAGAAAGTTTCTCATTACAATTCTATGCATCAAAGGAAATAATTGAAGTGGCTTACTTAATTGATAAAAGTACATTATTAAGAAAAAAAAAAAAAAAAAAAAAAAAAAAATCCAATGCGTGCACGGGCATTATATCAGGTGTGAAAAATTTGTCAACACTGATTGAATTTTCTTTACGTGTGATAATGAGGCAAAAAATCCACCGCAACGATATTTATATATAAGTCATTTACCGCCCTCCTTTCGCTATAGAAAAATATGGCAACAATATTTATAAGTCATGCTCGCTCATAATTCTAAAGAGGAACTTTATAAGTCATGCCCGCCCATCGGGCGGGCTTCGAAAGCTAGTATATATATATATATATATATATATATATATATATGTGTGTGTGTGTGTGTGTGTGTGTGTGTGTGTGTGTATTTGGCGAAAATTGATTGTATTGATTTGGATCAAGAAGATCATTGAAGTTACAATTGAAGTAAGGCAAAAAGCATTCTACTTATACATTGAAACTAAATTAATTGCGGCTACTCTTGAACTAAACATTTGAACCTACCCATTGAAATCACACTTGCACTCTTGAACTAACATCATACCCATTTGAAACCGCACTTGAACTTACATTCTTGAAAATAAGACTTGAGCCCACCATTGATCTAAACATTGATAAAGTGAAAATAAAAAACAAACCCGCAACTACACAGCTCAAAACCAAGAGCTACACCCATAACGGACACCCTCAAAAGGTAATCTTTTGTTGACCTTAAACTTGGTTGTCAAAACATTGAACCAAAAAATGAATGCGTGGAATCCGTACCAGAAATGCCAACATACAACATATCGAACCCACCGAATACTTAACCAAAAATATAAGGCGAACACCTGGTAGAAGACATTGATACGGCTCGAAAACAGACATTGAAGTGAACCCTTACCTCAAAATAACTTGGGACTTCCAGGATATGAAGTGAAAAGGCCGGATCTGAACCAAAGAAGACGATGATAGTTGTTGAAGCAACATGGGTATCGAAACCGAGTGTCATCGAAGTCTGATATAGCAACGGCGACGTCCCACGGGGTGGTGGATCAGCGAGATGTGAGGAAGACATGCGAAGAAAGTACTAGCGATGAATGGGTACTAACCACTTGGATCTGAACCGAAGAGAAGGTAAGGAGT
Organism: Artemisia argyi; assembly: GCA_030686995.1. Taxonomy (NCBI): domain Eukaryota; kingdom Viridiplantae; phylum Streptophyta; class Magnoliopsida; order Asterales; family Asteraceae; genus Artemisia; species Artemisia argyi. The sequence continues at coordinate 69,576,993 of CM060709.1, read as the reverse complement.
TGGTTTATGAAAAAGAAAATTGAGAAAACAGCTAACAACTAAAGCTTAAAAGACAACATAAACGAAATGGATGAGCCCTCCGGGCCTCCGGCATAGTGCCGGCGGCCGGAGGCGGCGACGTTAAAATGATTAGGGTTTTATGAGAGAAATGTGTTAAGAGGTATTTTAATTGTCTTGTGCCTTATCCGGTTCTTTATCAACAATTATAAGATCAATAATTAATACCTATTAATATAATAATTAACATGTTATTTCTATATTTTTTTTATCACAAGTGATTTTTAATATGACAAAATCTCCTTGTTAGAAGAAGTTCGTCTTGAAATTCAACTAAAATTTTAATGTGAGCCGATTACTTTTTAGGTAGTAAAAGTTAAAAATTTTACCAACCTGATTTGGTGATGGATGTCATAGTATCCAGTTAGAAGAATTTCGTCCCGAAATTCATTGAATCACAAGTGATTTTGTAAAAATCAAATGTTATTCACATTTTTTTTGTAATATTTTTTGAATTATTCACAAGTGATTTTTAATGTTACAGTATCCTACATTTAGAAAAAATTTGTCCTGAAATTCAACAAGAATTTTAATGTGAGCCGATTACTTTTTGGATGGTAACAGTAGAAAATTTGACCAACCTGATTTGGTTATAGATGTCAGAGTATCTCCCAGTTAGAAGAATTTCGTACCGAATTTCATTGAATCACAAGTGATTTTTTTGTAAAAATCACATGTTATTCCTACATTTTTTGAATAAATCACAACTGATATTTAAATAAATTATATATTATTCCTAGTATCTAAATTTTGGCAAAATCACATATTATAGGTTTAGAATTACATTTAATTTTTATAAGAATCACAAGTGATTTTTGAATAAATCACGTGTTATTCTTAGTTTCTAAATTTTGAAAAAATCATATGTCATATGTTTAGAATCACATCTGATTTTTATAAGAATCATATGTGATTTCTATAAGAGCATCAGGTGTGGACAGCAAGGTTTCTCTCTTCATTCGGGCCTCACATGTGCCACATCACCCAACACCTCTTCACAACTAACCCCCCTCACTAAACAACTAACCTCAACCTCTTCATTTGAGCCCCACCACTTACACCTTTATTTTTTTTATTCATTTCATTAAATAAATTAATTTCATTTCATTAACTAAAAAAAATATTAGAACATACTAATTTAATTTAATCCAAATAAAAAACATGCGACACGAACTAAAAAAAACATACGACACTAAAATAAAAAACATACGATACTAATTATTCCTATTACGTTGATATTCTTCCTATTGTTGTTGATGCCAAACATGCTCAATGAGACATCGTTGAAGCCTTTCGTGTGTGCATTTATCGTGTAGTTCTTTGCTTCTTCTTCTTTGCATTGCGCAACGCTCAACCCATGTCTGCTGCATATTTGGTGTCGGAGGAATATAAATTTCGGCAGCTTCGGATATCGCAAATTTTTTATCTTTCAAAATCATGTTATGCAACATGATGCACGAGTACATGATTCTTCGTAACTTGCCCACAGTCCATGCACGCACCGGTTGGGCAATAATATGCCAACGTCCTTGAAGGACACCAAAAGCTCTTTCGATATCTTTTCGAGCACTTTTTTGTTTCGCTTTCCATGTGGCTTTTTTGGGTCGCTTGCAACAGTAAAGGATTTGACAAATGCTGCCCATTGCGGGTAAATTCCATCAGCTAGATAATATCCATGTTTGAATGAATGTCCGTATACTTCAAACGGAACTTGATGGCCAATACCATCAATCAGGTCATCGAATAACGGAGAATTATACAAAACGGTAAGATCGTTATTCGCACCTGCCACACCAAAAAATGCATGCCAAATCCATAAATCATATGACGCAACAGCTTCCAACATTATAGTTGGATACTTTTTATCACCTCTGTGAAATTGCCCTTGCCATTCTTTCGGACAATTCTTCCAATCCCAATGCATACAATCAATGCTTCTCAACATTCCCGGAATCTTATGAACCATGCTATGTGCCTGGTATAAGTTGTGAATGTCTTCTGTTGATATAAATAATGCGTAAAAACGTTATTAATATTTATCGATATCCCTATGTTTTGACGATCACAAAATATAAATTCATTAAACGTAAAATCATTATGTAAACAAGTATTTAGTGACAAAATGTCATTACATCCAACTAATTCACTTAAGGTATGAATAAACAATTGTCTAATACATTTTATGATCAAAGGAAGGTTTATTTACTAATTACAAATTATATAAAATGGTATAAACATTTTATATATTTAAGAAAAACACTTTTGGTAATTAAAGGAAAATGTTTATTTCATAATAAATAAATGAATTCAAATTTTTAACCAAATTCAGTTAAATTTTCACCAAATAAACTTTCCCCAGAAAAGAAAAAACATTCTGGCCGTTACAGGTGGGCGGCCCCCTTAATTTTAAGGGGGCCGGCCATGAATTAAAGGGGCCGGCCTACGCTCCTGTGTCAGAATGTTTTGCCTATAAATACTCGTTCAAATATGAATTTTTTCTTCACCTTTTGCACTATAACTTTCTGTCCAAATTCTTTCAAATCATCTTCCTAAAACCTTTGATCATAAACATATTAGTTCTTGTTTTTAAGTGATTCGATCCATCCTCATTTAAAGTGCAAAAGAAGAATACTTCTCCAACATCTTGTTTAGAAGTATTGTAGAGTTGTGTATATTGTTAGTTGTTGTGTATACTATTTGTAAATGTGTAGAAGGTGTGTAATAGGTAGATCTAGGTGGGTTAGTAGTTGTGAATTGAAGTAGTAAAGAAATAGTTGTGTTGTGAAGAAGAAGTAGTGAAGGTGTGAGAAGTTGTGTAGTAGTAGTGGCGTGTATAAGTCGTGAAGAAGGTGTGTAGTGACTAGTGGTGTGAGATTGGTTCTAGCTACTGTAGAGTTGTGTATATTGTTAGTTGTTGTGTATACTATTTGTAAATGTGTAGAAGGTGTGTAATAGGTAGATCTAGGTGGGTTAGTAGTTGTGAATTGAAGTAGTAAAGAAATAGTTGTGTTGTGAAGAAGAAGTAGTGAAGGTGTGAGAAGTTGTGTAGTAGTAGTGGCGTGTATAAGTCGTGAAGAAGGTGTGTAGTGACTAGTGGTGTGAGATTGGTTCTAGCTACTATTAGAACTCGACATCTAGCTTAGTGTCGTTAATCGGTGTAAGCAAAAGTTGTGTAAGGTTTCTCCGCCAAAAAGGAGCTCGTTGTGTTAGTGAAGAAAACTCTCGAGTAGGTGACTCGGGGAGTGGAGTAGGGCAGGGAAGGAGACCTTGTAGCCGAACCACTATAAATCCGCTGTGTCTTGGTTTGATCTTTCCAACTCTTGTTCATTACCTTATTTACATCTTAATTGTTTACATACTCATAAACATTTATATCTAGTTGTAGCTTGTGATATTGTGCTAAAATTGATTTCACACAAAGTTCAAACAAAAGGTTCATTCACAAAATAAAGTTTTTATAAATAACCTAAAAAAGTATAATACATATATACACATATACAAGTGTAATTGATCATTTAGATTAAGTATAATTTTGACAACAATTCTTGAATTGAAGATTTTGAAAACAAAGTTTTGAAATAAAAACTGACGTAAAACTATTCAACCCCCTTCTAGTTTTCCACAGCTTCCTCGGTTGGTTTACTTAAAAACTTTCTTCCAAACAACTGGATTATGCACATAGTAAAAAAATCTAGACAATCGCGTGCACAATGTTCACCTATTTGTAGATACTCATCTAATGCATCAGGTGATATCCCGTAAGCCAATTGGCGTAGGTCACATGTGCATTTCATAATTACACTAAAACTCATTATACCTGAAGCACTGAGTCGTTGTCTAAAGAAATCAAAATGTGCAGGAAGAGGATGATTAGTTTCAATACCTTGGACTATTTCTAAAAATAGTTTACGGCTTATACGGTAACGGCGTTGAAACTGTTCGTCCGTATACTTTGGTTCGTCACCGAAATAGTCTTTCCTTAGACGTGCGTCTGCAACTTCACGTTCACGACGGATGTATCTACGGCGATGTGATGGACCGGCTTCTTGGTTTTGCAACAATTGCTCGTTTTCAAACTCTTGGACCATCATCTCTAGCTCCTCGATCTCTCCAAAGTCGCTAACACTAGAATACGATGTGTCGCTCATGTTTCTTACTTTGAAATGTAAGAGTTTTAGTATGTTTGGTATTTGATAGAAATGTATAAAATATGTTTGATATGTTTGGTATTTATAGTGTAAATTAACATTGGGTTAAAAAAAAAAAAAAAAAGAAGTTTACGTTGCAAATTTAAACGTTACATAACGTTTAAAACAAAAAGACCTGCCAAATCGTACCATCAAACACTCGTTGTGGCCACGAGCAGAATGCATACAACGAGCAACGGCGAGCAAGGCTGGTGTGGAGGCGAGCTCGGCGAGGGTGCCAGATCAGACGGCGACGGCGATCAAGGAACCACACCGGATGCTCTAAGAATCGTAAGTGAATAACAAACATGATAGGATTCAATATTGCATATAGTGAACAAGAATTCATCTAAGAAGTAAATCTGCTAAAAAGTTCAAGTATTCCATATAGTCTAAGAAGTACATATGCTAAAGAGTTTAATGTATTTTCAAGCATCAACTGGTTTCAAATTGCCTTTGGGTTCGATGGAGATGTTGTTTTCGTATGCAAGTTGGGCTTCTATCCACAATGTCCACAAGGCTTCATTTATTTCTTTTTAACTCGAAGTGCTTTTTCTCTTTCCCTCTTTCGCCTTTCATACTGGTTAATATCAACAACGGTACTGATTGCTTTTTCATGTCATTATTTTATTTAATAAATACTTTAATAAATTAAACATAACTAGACAACTTGATCTCTGTCCAAATACATATTTTTTAGCTTCTCATCACATACGATAACCCTCTTATTTGTTGGATCTTGCATACAAAATTGCAGACAGTAACCAAACATAAGGATGCTTACATAGAAAGACAACAAGTCATTATGAAATTTTTAAAGGACGTACACTATTGCGATCAAAAGATTAATGTCATACAGATGAATTAGATGTAACAACTGTTGTTTGATTTATCGATTATGTTTGGGTGTCACAGCTGTGACTACTGTAAAAAGACCAAAAGGCCCCTTAGTTTTTCTATATTAAAAAAAAAAGACCCTCTATATTAAACTTTTCTCTCAATATAAAAAAGTCATTTATTTTTATCGAAAAATAAATAGGCCAGAAAAAAAAAAAAAAAAAAAAAAAAAAAAAAAGGGGCGCGAAAACCACACCCTACATAACTCAAGGCCAACTTCTAGAGTACACAAAAGAAAAGGGTTTCCATCCAGCCTTCAAAATCATCATCTAATTCCAATCCCACAATCAAAATGGAATCCACTCTCAAGGTATGCAACATTCATTTCATTCAATTTTACACAAAACCCTAACTTTAATTTCACATTCTTAATACTTTGCATTTAATTGTTGTTGGATATATAATTAAACAGGAGTATTTCGGGTTTTCGCGGTTTCGGCCGTACCAAAAGGAGATAATTGAGAGGATTTTGGAAGGGAGAGATAGTTTAGTTGTTATGGCTACTGGTAGTGGCAAGTCTCTATGGTATAATACTCTTTTTCCATCATTTTGTGTGCAAATGAGGTAGATTGATTAGATACGTGTAATTGTTTCGATTGATTAATGTTTGACAACAAGTTGTTAACTCTAAATGAAATGCATGTGATGTAGTCTTGCGGGTTGGTCTGTGGCTCGGTAACCGCCAAAAAAAAGTAGGCTCGTTAAACATGAAAAAATAATATAAAAATATCTATGTATAAGTCGTGTCTAAGGGGGTGTTTGTTTAAGCTTATATGTGGGCTTATATAAGCTTATATGTGGGCTTATAAGCTTATTTGACTTCGGCTTATATTACATAAGCCCCAATTTTCCGGCTTATTTTGAGACTTATGGGTTTATATAAATTTATCATATTGTAATAAATTTATATAAACCCACAAGTTTCAAAATAAGCCGGAAAATTGGGGCTTATGAAATATAAGCCGAAACACAAATAATCTCATAAGTCACGTATAAGCTATTAAGCTTAAACAAACACCCCTTAAAGTTTGTCTAAATCGTTAAGTGTTTGACACATTGATTGCACTTTTATTTTTCTCTCCTTGTATTTACTAACCCCCACCAAAGCGGTCTAGTGGTTAGGCTCTGTGATGTCCTCACTAGAGGTCGTAGGTTCAAACCTCACTAGGTACACATCTTAGGGTGGCAAGGGAAAAAGGTCGGAAACGGTCACGGAGATACCCCCGTTAGGCCGTGTACATTTGAGTCAAAGACTTGCCCTCCCCGGGTAGCCTGAAAAGGGAAAACGTCATCTGTTTACCCGTTTTGTATTTACCTGTCAGTGTGATAAAATCAGGCAGGCTAATTACTTCTCAAATTTTAAATATATATAAAACAGTCAGTAACACCACGGAAGTTGATATAAGTATTCAATAAAGAAGTATGTGACATATTTTTCTTTTACAAAGAGCCCAAACCAAAACAAAATCGAGGGATTAAGAAAATGGTTCTATGATCATACTGTATCTGCTCAAATCCTCCTTTAAATAGATTGATAAGATTTCTGACCGTTAATTGTGTGGAAAGTAATACTAATTATAAATAGGTGGACTTTTTGGTATGCATAGTTGTTCTTAATGTATAAAATCTCATAGAAAGAGGTACAATGTGAGTATCGATGCTATTTACATTGCTTCCAAATGAAAATTTATATATTGGCAGTGTTACAGTTTCAACATTGTTGAGTGTTGACGTTAGAGTATTTATTTATTATAAAGTTAGATGGAGCAAACAAGTTTTAATTTCTAGATCCGAATGGTACTTTGGAGTTGAAAGTACTCTGTATGACATCTAAACTCGAAATGCTGCTCATGTCTTTAAGATAGTTACAACAGAGTGCGTTTTTTAGGTTCTAAAAGATGAAAGTATGATTGACGATGCATGTACTCTGAATAGGAGAGTGGTGAAACTGTCGATTTATCAGGTATCAGTACTTGCAACTTGCATCTGACTTGTTTTTTTTATATGTTTAATGAAGCTATCAGGTGCCTCCGCTAGTTGCAAATAAGACTGCTATAGTTATTAGCCCCCTCATTTCTTTGATGCAAGATCAGGTAGTTTTTTTGCTTTTATCTTCTTCTTTAGTTAATATCTAATAAATAAGCAAATGTTAACTGATATGGTGTTTGTTTGTAGGTTATGGCTTTGAAACAAAGGGGTATCAAAGCTGAGCATCTCTCTTCTGCCCAGACTAACTCAAGTGCATTCAAAAATGCCGAGAGTGGCCAATATGACATTATGTATATGACTCCTGAGAAGGCGTGTAATGTTCCCACAAGGTAAGGATTGCTAACCTTGTGAGAAGTTTGTTCAATCATTGATCAAGGTCAAACCCCGAGATCTTAGATTGAAAGGTTATAAGGTGCAAAAACCATGGATTATCTTCGTGGACCTCTTTTTAGGCTTAGTTTGTTTCTTTTGAAGCTGTGATTGTCTTATTTGCTTCTCATAAAATCGGTTTAATATTGCATGCATATGTTTGTTGTGTACCTGCTACTTACATGTGTTTGCTGGTCTTTTGTGGTAGCCGCGTACTCAAGCCGCCTTTGGACACTTCTGCATATACTTTTGCTGTTGTTGATACACGTAACTCAAAATTTATCAAACTGCCGGGGTGGGGGGTTGGGTACAGGTCAAATGGGTACTTTTAGGTACGGGTCAAAATGGGTTCGGTTGACCCTCAGTTCCTGTCCGTAACTTCCAGATGTTTTAAATAGTTGCTGTGTCAGTTACGATTATTAAAATTATAGTATTCCAATGGTAATACAATTTTTTATATTAATGATTTATCGCCTACTGCAACTCTGTGTGTGTTGGCACTCTGTTAGATTTACTTCAGTTATTGTAATGACATGATATGCTATATTGAATAAAAAATAATAAGTGATATGCTACTCTGAAGCTGTTTCTACTCTCAATGCAGCTTCTGGTCAAAGTTACTCGACACAGGAATTTGTCTAGTGGCAGTTGATGAAGCACACTGCATCTCGGAGTGGGGTCATGATTTTCGGTAGGTTTTTTGATATCTATGTTTTGTCTTCGGTTCTCTTTTGCTTATAGATCATTTGGGCACTTTAATGATAGAATATCTGTGCAGAACAAATATAATGGCTTTAAGTGCTACACAGTCTTTTGTATGGTAAATACTACTCTGTAATGTATTGGTTCTTCACTTCTAAGATATAACTTGATGAATACCTTTGATTGTCCTTTATAACATTGTCAACTTTTGTGTATTTATCTACTTTGAAGTGGTTTATTTGATCACTTCTATCCGTCTGCTTTACAGGGTGGAGTACAAACAATTATACAAGCTGCGAGATGTTTTACAAAATGTTCCATTTGTTGGACTGACAGCAACAGCTACTGATAAGTATGTATTATGCATTATGCAAATTGATTTTTTTTGTTCTTTAGCTTGTCTGATGTATGTTACTGTATATTTATAATGAAACGTACGAGTTTCTTATATATGTTGTAGATTAGTTAAAGATTAAACTGTACAAGAGCAAAATGCATATGATATTGACCAGTGACGAAGCCAGGAATCTTCGCTCGGATGGGCCGATACAAAAATAGAAGTTCAAGAAAATACCTTATTACTAACATGTATTAATATCTAAGAGTATAATAACCATTGATTTTTTAATTTATAAGTTACGCTTCTTGGGATGGGCCAAAAGTAAATAATGAGACTAAATACCTTACGAATATACAAGTTACAAGCATGATATTATTAACAAAAATTCATTTTGGGTGGGCCTTGGCCAACCCAATCCATAAGCTGCCTCCGTCCCTGATATTGACAGCCTTTCTGTTATTCCAGGGTTCAAAAAGATATAATTAATTCACTTAGGATGGAAGACCCTTATATTGCTATTGGATCATTTGATCGTAAAAACCTCTACTATGGTGCGAAATCTATTAACCGTGGCCCTTTATTCGTGGATGAGCTTGTGGCACAAATCTCCAAATATGCAAGAAATTTTGAGTCAACTATTGTATACTGTACGACCGTCAAAGATGTCCAAGAGGTCAGCTTTCATATACTTATAACCTTTAGTTCATGCTTCACTTTTGTGTGTCTTGTAGTTGACATCCATTTTCTATTTATACTTCCAAGACAAATAGTTTCACTCTCAACCAGCCATAATCATGATTATTCTGTCATAAAGCACATTAGCACATAACAAAATCATTTCTACTCTCAAGCTTGTGTGTTTTATATCATGGGTTTAATGCTCTTAGTATATTTATTGATTAGAAGTCTTTCTGATAGTTCTGTTTGATCATGTCTATCTTAATTCCTTAGGTTACCAAATCACTCTGTGAGGCTGAAATCAGTGCCGGAATGTATCATGGTCAAATGGGTAACAAGGCCCGTGGAGAGTCACACAGGTTTCAATTTTTTTGCCAACTCGAAATTTCATACATCAGTCATGGTCATATTAAAAATCACATATTTTTATGTATTCTCTTGTTGCTAGATCGTTTATAAGGGATGAGCTTCAGGTCATGGTTGCAACTATTGCTTTTGGAATGGGTATTGATAAGCCGGACATAAGACATGTGATCCACTATGGGTGCCCCAAGAGTCTGGAGTCCTATTATCAAGAAAGTGGACGTTGTGGTCGAGATGGTATTGCTTCTGATTGCTGGCTATACTTTTCAAGAGGTGACTTTGGAAAAGCTGAATTCTACTGTGGTGAAGCAAGCTCTGTATGTTCATTTTTTTTGGGAAATCATTTATTCTCGTTTATTTAGAGGCCATTATTTTCTTTATGAATGTGGCAATGACCATTTCATCTTTGTAAACCAGGCGACCCAGAAGAAGGCCATTATGGAATCGTTCATGGCTGCTCAACGATATTGCATGCAAACAACTTGCAGAAGAAAGATTTTGCTGGAATACTTTGGGGAAACGTTTCCATCCAATAAATGTGGTAAGGAATAATTCCGATTATTGTAAGCAATTATTAATATAGTAATATTTAAGTTGGCTCTTCTCCTTGGCATTTGACGTCACATTACGTGCTTTTTTCCTATCAATATATCAGACATGATGATAAATATTTTTCCAGATAATTTATATGTTCAATATGTATTATCGCTGTATCTTGTGTTTGCTTGTTAAGTTCAATATTTTGTCACAAATCGTTGAAGTGGTAATTAATGATGATTTATTTGGGTCGTCATTGGACAACTCTTTTTCTTTCTAGGAAATTGTGATAATTGCACCAACTCTAAGGAGGAAAGTGATATGTCTAGAGAAGCATTTCTTCTGATGGGCTGCATACAGGCTTGTGGTGGTTACTGGGGACTTAATATGCCTATAGATGTTCTTCGAGGTTCTCGTGTAAGATTCTACTTCTAAAGTCAGATAACTTGCTTTAGTATCACGCGCACGCGCACGTCCACGCATGTCCATTCACATCCTTCACACACATGTACTGGTTGCAGTGATGAAGTATTGTTATTAGAAGTCGCAGGAGCATTTTCTATAACATTTCTTAGTTGTATATAAGCGAGGCACTAAACTGTCACCTTCTTTTATGTTATGTCCATTCACATCCTTCGAATGAGACTGAATTATCTATATAATTAGCACTAATCAGATATATTTAGTAAATACTTGGGGTGGCGAAATGAATGGTTGGGTACTTTGGTAACATGTCAAATGGGTTCCCGAAAAAAACTGGTGATCCTTGGTGTTGGGTGAAACGTGTTGGGTTCGTCTGAACACTATCTGTCCATTTTTTTAAATTTTTTTTTGTATAAGTAAAAGGAACTGGGCCTTTCAACCCGTTTCTTCTTTTTGAGTAAAACGAATTGGGCCTTTCAACCCGTTTTTTTCTTTTTTTTTTTTTTTTTTCCCTTCTGATTTTCCCCTGTTATAGATAAAACATAATCTCAAATTGACTAATTTCTAATGTAAATGGGTTGCAATACTGGCCAATAGCAAATAATATGCTTCTTTCCTGTTCTCACTTTTAGCTAGACTTGACAGAAACCATCTATGATGCTCGATTGATTGTGTTCCTAATAACTCTTATTGTGGCTCACAGGCCAAAAAGATCACAGAAAAGCAATTTGAAAATCTTCCATACCATGGACTTGGGAAAGATTTTTCGGCAAATTGGTGGAAGACGCTGGGTTTTCAGTTGATCTCTTCTGGTATGCAACACATTCTTTGTACTTGAAATAGCTTTGCCTGAACAAGGTTATACGCGGTTGCTACATTCTGTTTGTTTCATCTGTATAATATTTTTTTCTAAATCGGAGAAAATATCAGAGGTGGCAAAATGGGTGGTTTGGGTATTTTAATGGGTCAGAACGGGTTTGGATCATAACAGGTAATTCTTATATGGGTCAAAACAGGTCAAGCGGGATTGACCTAAAACACGTTCCCAAAATTTTTGATTTTTATTAATTATTACTGTGTCAAATATGATTATTATAGTAAATATGACCTCAACTTTAATCAAATTTTCTGAGTAAAATAATTGAAGGGGTTTTATACATCGAAATACACTTTGAGAGACTTTGGACCAGTTTTACTCCATTCAAACTGTTCCCTTTGAAAAAAAATTATTTTTATTTTTCTGGCTCACCCGATTGGCCCGTTGAAGATTCAGCATATCCTGAATCCACTCATCCATAAGTTAATTGGTCCAAATTGCCACCTCTGGGCCCTGGGGTATATCATCTGTTGGTGAATGGTGAGTTAACTACCTACCTGTACCACTTTCTGGTTCAGCTTTACTGGTTATCAGGAAGTGGCTAAGCCAGTTATGCAATTTGATGCAGGTTACTTGGTTGAGACTGTTAATGATACTTACCGAACCGTAAAGTATATTTCTAATCCTTTTTATCTCCTAAAAGTGAACGTGCATTACTGTCTGTTGTCAGCTAAGTTTTTCTCTTTTGTTACTTTATCATTAAACTGATTATTACTTTTTGAATGTCCCAGTGTCAGTAAGGAAGGAGCAGAATTTTTGAGATCCTGCAGGCCTGATTATCAACCTCCATTACTTTTGCCGATAACTAGTGAATTGGATGGCAATGGTGGCAGCACGACTGGCTCCGGACACGATGGACTGTCACAAGTATGTTAAAAAGACATTTATTCTTCCTTGTTCTTACTGTCATTCCATCTTCATTCACACAATGATTTGCAAATTTTTTGAAACTTGGTTGTTTTTTTACTTGTTTGGCATGCTTACTATCATTATGATTAGTCTTTTTGGAACATTCTCTCTTGAAATTTGATTAATTCCTATTATAGGCAGAGGCAGAACTCTATAAAATGCTTTTAGAAGAGAGAATGAAGCTTGCAAGATCAGCTGGAACTGCCCCGTAAGCTTTTATACTTTTATTAGCATTGCATAATCTATGTATATTGCAAAAACATTGCATAATCTAAATGTATTGCACTCTATATCACCCATTAGCATAACTATTATATATATTTTATGAATATCTGTTCTATATTAAGATTATTTTGTACCTTACAGATACGCCATATGTGGTGATATAACCTTGAAAAAGATTGTTGCAACAAGGCCATCTACTAAAGCAAGGCTGGCGAACATAGACGGAGTCAATCAGGTATATTTAGGGGGTGTTTTGATGTGCGGTGATTAGTGTTTGGATATAGTGATTCTGACTCTGATGATTTGAATCTGCAGTGCTCAAATAACTAATTCTTTGATTCTGATTATATATGTCACATAATCAGTTTTAAAACACACATCCAAACACCCCTTTAATGATGCTAAAACTTGTATTCATCTCACTATTAGATAAAGTCTCTTTGATCCTTTGGTTGACTCTAAGATCTGTTCTTGTTCATATACTGCAGCACCTTGTAACAAGGTATGGAGATCATTTTCTTCAAAGTATTCAGAAATTATCAAAACAACTGGATCTTGCTTTAGATGGTGTTGGAGCCATAGAAGTTACTCAAGCTCTGAATAACTGCAAAGCTTACACAACACCAAAACAACCAAAAGATTTGCCACCTGCAAAATACTCAGCTTGGAAAATGTGGCAAGAAGATGGTCTCTCAACCGAACAAATTGCTGTATGCCTTTCTTACTGATAACAGTTGTAGTAAATTCTAGAGGTGGCAATATAGGCGGGTTGGGGGAGTTGGGTAATGGTTTCGGGATTGAAACATGCCATTTTTAACATCTACCGTAATGGACCAGGCTCGGTTGACCCGAAAACACTTTTGTTCTTTTTACCAATGATTATGGTTTAACCCTCAAACTTTAATTCAATATATGGTTTAACCCTTGAACTTATTTTTGCAGTGATTTTTCTCTTTGACTTTTTTTAAATGTTTGGCTTAACTGTTTAACCAACCAACTATCATTATTGTATCCTTAATTCTTTTAAAATGTTTCTTGCCCGTGGCACAGCCCCTAGACATTTTTTCCCTCATAGAAAAATCGCAAAAAGAATAGAGTGGCGAAACTTCTGGCCAAAGAGTTAAAACTGCAATTTGATTAAAAGTTTGATGGTGAAACTGTTATTAGTATTATATATAAACTCTTGTTGCTATAAATAATTTTATAGATTTGGGAGGTAAAAAGGTTGCATCTTATGGGTAAAGGAAGACGGCCCATTTCTCTATTACTAAAAAGTTTGATTTGATTTATTTGAGATTGAACACAACCCAAGTTGACCCGTTCATAAGTATATGGATCTAAATTGCCACTTTTACTTCAGTCATAATGTTTAAGCTTGTTTACTACCACCTTCAATTTGTTCTGTAGAACTTTCCTGGTAGATCCGCTCCAATTAAGGTACAAACGGCCCTTGGATATGTCCTTGATGCAGCTAGAGAAGGATGTGTGGTTGACTGGGCTAGGCTGTTTAAAGAATTAGGACTGACACAAGAAATTTGTGCTAGTATTCAAGCTGCAATCCTGAAAGTTGGCTCAAAAGACAAGCTGAAGCCTATCAAAGAAGAACTACCTGAAGAGGTAAATTTCTAAATTGTAGAACCTGGCTTTATACAGATTCTGGTATCAAATAACATCAACGCTGTTACTCTACCGTCAGTCTTGGTTAGGAAGTTTAATTTGTTATCTGAAGTTGAGAATTAATCCATACGACTTCAAAAGTCTAATGTATTGCTTTATGGAACTTTATCTTGAACTCTAGGCATTGTATATGTATGGCATTTTATGTGGCAAAATGAGGTCAATTTGAGTAACAAAACTTTAAAGATGTCAAAACTGGCCGGTTTCGCCTACCCGCATATTTTTGTCCATTTGAACTTTTTTTAGTGATTAATATATAAAACATAATTACAAAAACGTTTATTTACATAATGATCTAGTTCTTTGAATAAAGTGATCTAGGTGATTGTAAACATTTGATTATACATGGGTGGACTTCTGAACCATATTTGTTTGATTTTTTTAGCTAACTTTTTTGATATTACTTGTGTTTTAAAAAAACTTAACTCATATTGACCCCAATTTTACTTGAGCTGGTATAAACCTTCTCAGCTTCTCTACGCGGCGTAGCTCCTCATTGATTGATATTGATTACTGACTAATGTATCAGGTAGACTATAGTCATATCAAGGCATGGTTGACAATGCAAGATCTTGGAATGTCGCCTGAAGCTATTTCATCCAATAATCAGAATAGCTGCAATGGTGAAGAATATTCTAATGAAACACAAGAATTATCAGAAAAACCTTGTGAAGTTGAAAAACCGGTTCTTGAGAAGACCGAAGTTATAGTCCTTGATGATTCTCCAAGGAAGCGTCAGAAGGTTGAGGTACCAGAACAACATGATCATCCTCTGGCAATTACTGAAGCTTCCTTCTTAGACTGGCTTCAGAAGTTTGAGAACGGGGTGAGCATTAATTTAGTCTTTAGGGGGTGTTTGGATGTGTGTTTTAAAAAGGATTATTGCAACTTGAACAATCAGAAATGCATTAATTAAAGAAAGTAGAGGTGTCACTTTCAACCCATTTACTTGTTGATGGGTTGATACAGATATGTTTTTATTCCACAGGTTAAGCGGGTATATAACATAATCTGCTTAAAAAGGAATATGGGTCAAACGGGTTGAAAGTCACCCATAGTATATTTTTATTGCGTAAACCCTTTTTAAAAGTATAGTTTATTTGAATAAATATGTGTTTTGTAATTATACTTGACAAACTAATAGTTTAAATTATATTGGGACAAAAAGTGTTCTGGTTCAACCAGGCTTGACACATTTACCAGCATGCCTGAATTGTACAATGATATTTGTTGTATTCTGGTAATCTTAATAATAAGCCCAGATGGTGTAGGGTTGCTATAGTTTAAAATTATACTTGACAAACTAATAGTTTAAAATTATATTGGGACAAAAAGTGTTCTGGTTCAACCAGGCATGACATGTTTACCAGCCTGCCTGAATTGTACAATGATATTTGTTGTATTCTGGTAATCTTAATAATAAGCCCAGATGGTGTAGGGTTGCTATAGTCATAAGTCTGGTATACCTTTCTTTTAAATGTACTCAAATCATAAACTTATAAGAATTTCCAAATTCATTGAAGAGTAAAAAATCCTTTGAAGTCAAAATATTTATCCATTCTAACTTTCTGGAAAACAAATGGAGTTGAGGTTTTCCATATGTATAAGTGGTCACTTATTAAACACCTAGTGTGATTTATACTGAAATAAAATTAGTTTAATAACTTTTCTCACCTAATATTGATATGTTGCTCATGTATAATATGCAGGTTCCGTTATCGGACATATTAAAGCATTTCAATGGATCGACAGAAGCAGCAGTGGTTGATCTTCTCAATTGCATGGAGAGCGAGTTCTTAATCTATAAGAAGAACAATCTGTATAAATTTATGTGATGCTGTCATGGACATACTTTCCAAGTATATTTTTTAAGTTTTATTAGGGCTTAACTGTTATTGGCTTATCGCTATAGTTATGGGTAGTATCTTTTTGTTACCACTGGTCCTTTGTTTTACAATCTTGACTCCAAAATATTAATCATCGAATGCACATGCAGTATGACTAGACCCAAGTGTCGAAAGGATCTGAAGAGCCCTGAAAATCTTAACATGCTACTCCATATTATCTGATCACTAGTGCTTAGTTCAGAGAAAAATATTCAAACCTGCGATTTACAGTTTCTAGTGTGTAATCATTTTGGGATGGCTGGTTAGTGAGACCTGAGTGGTTAAGGGATCTACAGAGTTTCAAAAGCATCACCCCTTTTGCAGTATTGTTTGTGTGTTTCTAATAACCTAAAGTTTCCTTTGGTGACGACAGGTGACCATTGAAGTCAAGAGTGCCTTGACCGAGCAATAAACCCTTTTGTTTGGCTTAAAAGGTTGTTATGATTAGCCAAGTCCTCTGAATTGCGTGTTGCTGGGAAGTTTTGGAGTTGTCCTTGAGCTTATGGATCTTGACTGGATATTGTTTGAAACTATACTTTTGGTGGTGGCAATATGGACAATTAAAATAACCTGCCTTTCAAAAACATTACAAAAGCGCAAATGACTTGCTCAAAAAGTTGTCGTAAGCTTGGAGAAAATAGTGAAGCCTGTAGTTTGCATATCGCACATAAATGGTGTAACGTGCGACAAGGATAATGTATATATTGTCAACCGAGAAATTTGAGCTTAAGCATAATGATGCTCTCTATTTTGTTACAAGTCACTCTAATCACTAGTAAAAGATGAACTTTACTAAATTCACACTTATATGGTGATGGTAAAAACATGTTAAAATGATTCTTTTCGTAACCGAATCTAAACATGTTAACAATTCAATTGGTCTTAACTATCCTCCGATCGGTTTTATCCCAACCACAAGCAACTAGTATTGTAGTTCAATAAGACACGAATATGCCAAAGTGAGCCAAACATATATCATTTGACTCTCAACTAGAAACACTACAGTGCCAAAACTGGATCAAATACTAAAACCATGGCAAGATTCCGTAAATTCAGGTAGCTGTCCCAACACGCAACGGTCAGTATGATCATCAACTCACCATAGCAAATATAGAAACTTCAAACAATGAGAAAATGGTCAAACTGACCACGAAAATATAAAACTCATAACATCCACAGTAGGTGGTTTATACTCTATACTGTATAACGAATCCTTGCATTCTCCTCCCATAACGGAGATGAGCATACAAATCCAACTTGACAGTCACATGAAAAGTAAAGCGCCAACTTGTTAAGGTTGTACTTTTCCGGCGTGAGAGAAAAGATAACACATGAAAACGGGTATGCACTAACGAAGTCCTTTACAGCATATGCTTAAAACAAAATTCAAAAATATTATACCACTCAAATGCACAAAATCCTAGAAACATATTAGAGCACAAGGTGCAAAGGCAAGGTTTTGCCTCCCCATTCGGGCCCACCATGCCACATCACCAAAACACCCCAACTTCAACAAACCACAACAAACCCCCTTCACTAAACAACAAACCTCCACTTCCCCATTCAGGCCCCACCTCTTACACACTTATTTTTTTATTCATTTCTTTAAATAAATTAAATTATTTCACAAATACTAAAAAATAAAAAAAACATACTAATTTTATTTCATCACATTAAAAAGTTACAATACGGAAAAAAAATACGATACGGGAAAAAAAATACAACACATACGACACTAAAAACCGAACCTAATTATTATTATTTCGTTGAAATTCTTCCCATTGTTGTTGTTGCCAAACATGCTCGATGAGACATAGTTGAAGCCTTGAGTGTGTGCGTTTATCATGTAGTTCTTTGGTTTTTCTTCTTTGCGTTGCGCAACGTTCGACCCATGACTGTTGTATATTTGGTGTCGGCGGAATATACAATTCGGCAGCGTCGGCTATATGAAAATGTTGATCTTTCAAAATCATGTTATGCATTATGATGCACGAGTACATGATTCTCCGTAACTTGCCCACAGTATATGCACGCGCCGGTTGGGCAATAATATGCCAACGTCCTTGTAGGACACCAAAAGCTCTCTCGATATCTTTTCGCGCACTTTCTTGTTTCGCTTTCCATGCGGCATGTTTTGGGTTGTTTGCAACAGTAAAGGACTTGACAAACGATGCCCACTGCGGGTAAATTCCATCTGCTAGATAATAGCCATTTTTAAATGTACGTCCGTGTACTTCAAACGGAACTTGAGGGCCAATATCGTCAATCAGGTCGTTGAATAAAGGTGAATTATATAAAACGGTCAGATCGTTATTCGCACCTGCCACACCAAAAAACGCATGCCAAATCCACAAATCATAAGACGCAACAGCTTCAAGCATTATAGTTGGATATTTTTTATCACCTCTGTGAAATTGCCCTTGCCATTCTTTTGGGCAATTCTTCCATTCCCAGTGCATACAATCGATGCTTCCCAACATTCCCGGAATCTTATGAACCTGGCTATGTGCGTCGTATAAGTTACGAACGTCGTCCTCAGTTGGTTTTCTTAAAAACTCCTTCCCAAACAAATGGATTATGCACATAGTAAAAAAATCAAGACAATCACGTGCACAATGTTCACCTATTTGTAAATACTCATCTAACGAATCAGGTGCTATCCCGTACGCCAATTGGCGTAGGGCACATGTGCATTTCATAATCACACTAAAACTCATTACACCCGCAACATTGGGTCGTTGTCTAAAGAAATCAAAATGAGCAGGAAGAGGATCATGAGTGTCAATATATGTTTCAATACCTTCGACTATTTCTAAGAATAGTTTACGGCTCATACGGTAACGACGTCGAAAATTATCTTCAGTATACTTTGGCACATCACCAAAATAGTCGGCCACTAGACGTGCTTCAGCAACATCACGTTCACGCCGAATGTATGTACGGCGATTTGAAGGACCGACTTCTTGATTTTGCAACTCTTGCTCGTTTTCAAACTCTTGTATAATCAGCTCTAGCTCATGTAGCTCTTCAAAGTCACTAACTTCCGAATAAGATGATTCACTCATTGTTTTTGCTTTGGAATGAAATGAGTTAGGTTTTTTAGAATGAAATGTTTTGGTTTTTTGGGAATGAGATATGTGTGAAATATGTAAATATATATAGGGATAGTGTATATGGTTTTTGGGGTTAGAAAAAAAAAAAAAAAAAAAAAAAAAAGGGACGAACGTTTGGTTTTTAAACGTTACACAACGGAAGAAATGGAAAAAGCCTGCACATTTGTCAGATATCTCCTTCGCCGTGGCCACGACGAACTCACCAACGGCGAAGAACGGCGAGGGGGCTCCGGTGTGGCGGCGAGCAACGGCTCGCCGTTGGAATTGCCACATCGGACGGCGAGGGGGTCCTCGTCGACTGCACCCAGAGCTCTTAGGTACTTTGTCTCACAAAATATATGGATGTTAACATCCGTGAATTAACTGATAAATTGTCAAACAAACATACGTCAATCAAAGGTCAAATATGTTAGTTCTTTCTCGTGAAAAAGATCCTGAATTTCCAATTCCACTCCTGCAAAGTCATGTTTAGCTGAATTATGCTTTTAAAGGCCATTTGCATTTGTTCTGCAACTCCAAAAACCTTTCAACATCAAAATTATGCTTTTCCATTAGCTTTCTTTTACGAAAGAGGAATAGTCTTTTCATAAAATCTTGGTATAAGGGGTCCCTCGCTGTGATAAGGAAGTAACCATACCCAAAAATTAGGCAAAATATTGTTGCAAAATACGTAATTGGCCCCATAACATCCCAAGAGAATTCCCAGTAAGTTAAACGGAAGAAAAGCCCCATTTGAAATTCTAAGAAACAAAGCCCGGACCAGAGGATGCGGCGGGTCTGCTTGTGGGCTAGCTTATCGATTTCTTCCTGCTTTGCTTGCAACTTCTTTAGTTCTTCCCTCCTTGGATCATCGGGTGCTAGGGCAAGAGGCACTGCTCTTCTGAACAGATCCGCTACCTAATCCATAATAAAGTCATCGATAACACTAGATTTAGTTGGACAATAACGAAACCTACCTACAAACAGGACTGGTTAAAACCAAAGGATTATTATTGAGGTCAAAACACAAGCGATATTTTCTATTCTAATGCTAGTAGACTGTAAGACCAGCCTTGGTCTTGCAAAGCAGCTTAAGCATTATCATAGAACACATTTTATCCTGTTTTTACTTTTTCACCATAATTTGCAGCAATAACCCATATCCAAAGGCTTGTTTGGCATTTCCATTTACAGATGATTATCTCATTTGATTTTTCAGATTAGTGTTGAACTTCTTCTAATTATCTGATATTTAAGGGTTAAACAATCATTTTACGAGTATCTGCAACAAAACTTGTTTTTACTTATTATTATTATTATTATTATTATTATTATTATTATTATCATTATTTTTTTTAATTATAAACCTCACTTTCATTAGAAACAAAACCATAAGATTACAAGAAATTAGTGGGGAGCCTCGAAACTATCTGGCCCCACACCTTTAGCAATAGCAAAACTAATCCTACTAAAGATATGAGTAGCAGCACGCGCCCCAATATCTTGATATTATTATTATTATTATTATTATTATTATTATTATTATTATTATTACTAGTTATAATTCCCGTGTACGCGCGAGTTTTCTAATTTTTTTTGAAGCATATATATTTATTTATTAAAAAATAAATAATTTATTCTTTATTTTGTATGATTTATGATGTTTAATTATAGTTTTTATTATTAAAAATAATTATTTAAAAATTTTAATCATATTATTAATTGCATCTTATCTATATTTTTTGTATTTATCTTCTACTTGTGTTATGAATAAATATAAAATGTTACCTAATAAGAAAATAATCTTTTTTTTAAATAAAATTATTACTAAATAATGTATGAATCCATTTTTTGAAATAAAAAATTCGTAAAAGAGGTTTTGTTTTATTATATAAATATTAAATAGATCCGTAAATAGTCAATATTGCCAAACACTTGAACACAAATCCCATCCTATTGTTTGATTATCACAACTTCAGGACCATCCTTCTAAACCAGGGCGGATAACGTTGAGAGGGCAAAATTTTATGTTTGAAGAGATTTACACAAAACAAAAGAAGAAGAAGAAGAAGAAGAGAAAAAGAAAAAATAAAATAAAAAAATAAAAATAAAAAACTTCCCCCACTGTGTCTCGCCTCTAATCCAAAAACTATTTGCATGTCAATACACATATTAATACATAGAACATAGCAACTACATTAACTCATACCTTATGAGGATGACGGTAAACCTTGTTTCTAAAAATCAAAACAACACGAGCCTCATCAAGAGCATAAGCAAACGCTTTCGCCTCATCATCATTTCTCACAAACCCTGTACTTTCACAAGCTTTCAAAAACTCATAATAACCGGTCACCTCTTTACTACCAAACAGCGCATCTACATTTACTAATCTCATCAGTTTGTTCACTTCCTCATACGGAAGACGACTTTCACCTCCATCCGTAACATCTACTCTGCCAATGTATCTCGAAAGCGAACAGTCACAAAATATTTTACCAGGTCTAACATAAATGCGACGTGTCAGTCCAGATGTTGTTACAGGTTTTGACCCTATAACTGACCGTGATGATAATAAACCTAGTTTTAGTAACAATAACGATGACCTCCACATACTTGTTGCTATGTGCCTATGTTAGTGTTACACAAGAATGAATGTCATAAGTGAACACAAGCACGAACATGCTCTAGTCAGGGAACATGCATGTTCATACGGATAACTTTTTTTGGTCTATATGTGACGGTTTTATACTATAAGCAATTCTCTTTTTAATCAATAAATAATCTTTTCAACTAATAAAATGTCACATTTACTTGTTATTATTATTTATCTTTTTTTGGTTAACTGAAAGTGAAACATAGTACGAATAGAGTAATATTCTAAGAGAAAAAAAAATAATAATAATGAAAGTGCATGAAAAAGTGTGTTTTGCTTGTACGAGGGAAATAGCATGTGTTAGAGTATCAGGGTTCGGTAGTATTTCCCTCCAAAGACCCAAACCAATCGGTGTTATTTTTTATTTTAATGTTTTTATCCATGTGACAGTCTTGAAGTACGAACATGCCTTTATTGTTTAATGAAATTACCATGTGACACCTTAGACGGGAGGTAGTGGGCGTCATGCCTCACACAATCAAAAAACGAACAAATCACGCACAACTTTGAGCATTCACAACGGATTAAATGAGTAAAAGCTTTCACTATTACAAAAAGCTTTTTAAGATTTTTTTTGCATTTTATCAAAATTTTTTTGTAAAGCTTTTTAAAAAGACTTGATGAACTTCAAATCTTTTCTAAAAGCTTTAGTAACTAAATGTGTTAAACATTAAATGCATTAAAAGCATCAAGTCTTTAACATCACATGTGAGACGAAAAAAAGGCAAAGGTGAGTTGCTCACTTTGCTGTAGTTCTCAGATTTCTCTCTCATCTCACTCCTTCTCACCTTTCAAATTATAGTGGTCACCACTACTTTCACATTTCATTAAAATACTCACTTTATATAAACACACCTCACTAAACTCATATACGCTTACAAACCAAATAAAAAATAATAAAACAAAAAAAAATGGCACAAATGCCAAGAGATGAGCATATATATATATATATATATATATATGGTGACTTTATTTTCAGAACCCTGTTAAGTGCGGGAACTGCGATAACTCCAATTTTGCATTAGAAAACATGCATGTTCATATAAAACATATATGTTTTCTTACATACACCTTAATATACATGCCTACGTATTAAGGTGTATGTAAGAAAACATGCATGTTTTATATGAACATGCATGTTTTCTAATGCATAATTGGAGTTCTCGCAGTTCCCACACTTAACAGGGTTCTAAAAATAAAACCATTTTGCATTGATCTGTTGCACTTAACATGTTTTTATATGAACATGTATGTTATGCATGTATGTGTATTAAAGTGTATGTAAGAAAAACATACATGTTTTATATGAACATGCATGTTTTCTAATGAAAAATTAGAGTTCTCGCAGTTCCCGCACTTAACAGGGTTCTTAAAATAAAGATACACTATATATATATATATATATATATATATATATATATATATATATTATATATATATAGGGTGGAGTTATTCTAAAAAGGCCCTTATAACAAAAAGTGTAGAAAGGACTGTGGGAGTGACATGTGTCACCCTCATGTCACATCATATGACACGTGTCAACCCCCCCCCCCCCCCCACCCACTCCCCCCGAAAAAAATTTTTTTTCCCGCAAAAAAAAAAAAAAAAAAAAAAAAAAAAAAAAAAAAAAAAAAAATTGGCAATTTTTTTTACTGCATCACTGTTATAAAGTTACTGCATCACGGTTATAAAGTTACCGCATCACGTTTATTGCATCACAATTATGATTTTACTGCATTCATGGTTTTAATGTTACTGCATCATGGTTATAAAGTTACTGCATTATAGTTATAAGAAATTGCATTATCATAAGTTTTCTGCATCATATATGTATGTAACTGCATCACAATTAAAATACGATTATTTTTTTAGTGTTGGTGCATCTTTATTATAAGTTACTGCATCATAGTTAATAGTTTAGTGCATCAACCATGCTGCAGTAACTTATAACCTTAATGCACTAAAATTTAAAACTGTGATTCAGTAACTTTTATAATTGTGATAACTGTGATGCATTAAAAAATTTGGCAGAATTTTTTTTTTCTTTTTTGCGGGATTTTTTTTGCGGGGGGGGGGAGTGGGGGGTGACATGTGTCATATGATGTACCATGGGGGTGACACATGTCGCCCTCAAATTCTTCCGACACTTTTTATTATAAGAGACTTTTTATTTTAACCCATATATATATATATATATATATATATATATATATATATATATATATATATATATATATATATATATATATATATATATATATATATATATATATATATATATATATATATGGGGTTTTATTTTCAGAACCCTGTTAAGTGCGGGAACTGCGAGAACTCTAATTTTGCAATAGAAAACATGCATGTTCATATAAAACATGTATGGTTTCTTACATACACCTTAATACACATGCCTGCGTATTAAGGTGTATGTAAGAAAACATACATGTTTTATATGAACATGCATGTTTTCTAATGCATAATTGGAGTTCTCGCAGTTTTCGCATTTAACATGGTTCTAAAAAAAAACTATTTTGCATTGATCTATTGCACTTACAGGTTTTTATATAAACATGTATTATGTGTATTAAGGTGTATGTAAGAAAACATACATGTTTGATATGAACATGCATGTTTTCTAATGCAAAATTGGAGTCCTCGCAGTTCCCGCACTTAACAGGGTTATGAAAATAAAGATACACTACATATATATATATATATATATATATATATATATATATATATATATATATATATATATATATATATATATATATATATATATATAAGAATAATTAAAGGGATCAAGTAATAAGAATAATTAAAATGAGAAGGGTAAGAAATATTCATATGCTCATATCCCATACTTACGTCTTCTGTAATTACGTAACGGGTTTACTCCCTTATTGGTCAAACTAAGTCAAATATGCTTTACATCAAGGCAAAACACTTAACTTGTTTGAACCAAGGTATTAGTTGAGAACGTCGAGTCGTGGAAAGTCACGAGATATGAAACTATGGATTTTCGACATTGTGTTACTTGAACCTATAAGTAACCTATGATTTTCTCAACTTATAATCTTAATTGTCTAAACCTTTTCTTCTTAATGACAATTAGATTATGTCTTAATCCTCTTAATCCCATTTATGCATAAGACAAAACCAATAATATCCAAATCAAATATTCTCTTACACAATCTCTTACACCCTTACATATTCCCTTACACACTACATCCTAACTATCCATTCCCTTACAACACATCTCAACCCTTGATTTTCAACATATGGGGAATTCCTTGAAACCCTAATATGGCTCCTCTTATCCTAGCCATTGATTTCAAATTACAACAAATCACAACTATCCATTCAACCTCTCATCTCTATATCATCACATGGGTTTCATCCTAACCATTGAATTCAAATCAAACACATTTCAACCATCCATCTAATCCCTCTTCCCTATACCACCACATGTGTTTGATCATCTCATCCATCCACATTTCTCCACATGCCAAATTGTTTGAAAACCAAGGGAGGCTCCCTTTGATCCTAGCCATCCAATTCAAACCATTTCATCTCAACCCTCTATCACATTCTTCCCCCCCAAGCATTGAAATATTCATTGGCATATTCTTTCTCTCCTTTCTATGCCATGTGAGGAGATACACTTCTACCCCTTCCAAATTACCCTATCTACACTTTAAACCCTTGGTAATTAGGTTTCTCTTTAAACACTTCACAAATGATTTTCCAAATTGGCTATTTGAGTTGGTAAACATTAGAATGATTAATGTTAAGGTTTAGTGTGATGTACAATTGGGGGTTTAGCACGGATAGGTATTTGTAAGATCCAAACACCCAACACTTGGGAAAATTTTACAGACGCCTGGCGCGCTGCCTGTGCGTTGACGCGCCGGCCTCGATAAAATATTCCCAAGTTTGGGTTCTTGGCCTATAAATACCACCATTGCCTCTTGTATTCCTCACCACTTGCTATTATTCTTTCTCTTTAGATTCTTTCTCTCTAAACATTCTCAAATCTCTCAATCTCTCTATCTCTAATCTTGTGTTCTTCATTTCCACACTAACATCTTTGGAAGAACACATATCTTTGCAAGGGAAGAATCACAAGAACCTAATCCACTCTTGTGATTGTGTCGAGGGTCTTCTTTCTTATACCCTTTCTACTACAATCAAGTCTCTAGGTTAGGTTAGGACTTGATTGAACAAACATTCATTCATTCATTCAATTGTTTGTAAGGGAAGTCTTGTGTCTTGGTGACCAAGCCTAGATCATTGGGGATTTAGTTGGGGTTTGATACTTTCGGGTGGAAGTCTTGGTAGTGATCTTTGTGATCCTTAGGTTAAGTCGAATCGTGAGATTCTTTTGGGTGGTTTCCGAGGGCGGAATACCGTTGGTGAGTAACTCCTTCTTTGTGAGCATCGATATTGGTGAATATCGGTGGAGTGAATTGTAACAGTTTGTAGTCCACCGAAAGGATTATACTAGTGAATAGTATCGGAGTCGCGGATTCGCAACTGGACGTACAGATGGTATAAACCCCCCCATCCCGAACCAGTATATATCGTTGTGTTCTTTACTTGCTTTATATTCTTTGGTTGTAGTTGTGATTGTTGGATCGTTTGTACAACCACTTGGTTTCCTTTTTGGCCTAAAGTTTTTAAACATCTAAAAAGCCAAAGAAACCGTATTCACCCCCCTTCTACGGTTCTACACGTTTTCGTCCGTTTACTTACGTTTTTGCCCGTTTTCATACGTTTTCGTCTGTTTTCTTACGTTTTCGCCCGTTTTCATACGTTTTCATCCGTTTTCATACGTCTTCCTTCGTTTTCGTCCGTTTTATACGTTTTTGTCCGTTTTCTTACGTTTTCGTCTATTTTTGTCCGTTTTCATACGTTTTCGTCTGTTTTCATACGTTTTCGCTCATTTTCTTACGTTTTCGCTCGTTTTCATACATATTTGTCCATTTTCATACGTTTTCGTCCATTTTGATACGTTTTCGTCTGTTTTCATATGTTTTCGTCAGTTTTCACACGTTTTCGTCCATTTTTATACGTTTTCGTCCGTGTTCATACGTTTTCATATGTTTTCTTCTGTTTTCATTCATTTTCGTCTGTTTTCATTCGTTTTCGTTTATTTTTTATTGTTTTCAACTGTTTTCAGACTTTTTCATACGTTTCTGAATATCACAAGTGATATTCTGTGATATTCAGTATATCACTTGTGGATTCTATCGCAAATGATATTCTGAATATCACAAGTGATATTCTGAATATCACAAGAAAATATTAGTCCAAATATTGCACTAGTCTAAATATCATGTACTTACAAAGATATAACTCTTATGTTGCACTAGTCCAAATATCACAAGTGATTTGTTTAGTTTGCGTTATTTAGTGGCCTGATTTGATGATTAGGTGTTTGTTAAGATGTGATAGCGTCGTGTTATGTAGCGACGATAAAATGGATTATTGATCTTATATAAAAGAAAACTGCTACTTGATGAAATATAAAACTATACATGGTTATGAGGTAAATCAACTTTCCCTCGGTTTTAAAGTTATTTCACCATACAAATAATCCAACATCAGTTAAAGTTAACAATCTCATTACATTTCACGACACGTCGATGCTATCATATCTTAACAAACACCTAAACAACAATTCAGGCCACTAACTAACGCAAACTAAACAAACCATGATACTAAAACTATTCTGAACAAGTAATACTAAAACACCATTGTGTGTTTGAATATCACAAGTGATTTTCAAGAAATGTTTTGTAACATGAAAATCGCAAGTGATATTCTCAATATCACTTGTGATATTCTTAATATCACAAGTGATATAATATCACAAGTGATATTCAGAATATCACAAGTTATTTTCAACAAATGTTTTGTAACATGAAAATCGCAAGCGATATTCTGAATATCACAAGTGATATTCAGAAAATCACTGTTAGGTGCCCATATTGATATCACACAAGTAAAGAATGAGATAGATATAAGGATTAGTTGATTACAAGAATTATGAAAAGTGTAAGAACAATAGTTTCATTAATATATCAAAATAACCAACAAGTGTTATGATAACATAAGCTAAGTATTTATAGCAGGGAAGCTAGGGCAACACTCCCTAGTCCCTTTCATGTCACTAACGTGGGCTTCTCAAGCCTTATGAGCTTTTACAACTTGCCCATTAACATAAACATAAACATTAATATTACTAAAGCAACCTAGTACAAAATGTAATGACCGAGACTTGACTAAATACTAAAGTATGTTCCCAACAATCTCCCCCTAAGGGTCGGTCATCATGGTTGCTGGACGTCTTCATCTTTGTCTTTGACTTGTGACTTGTATAACTTTTGACGTCTTCAAAAAATGTTGTAAAATGAATGTACTTTGCTCTAAGTCTTTGTTCTTTGGTGTTGATGTAGTGATTGTGTTATGAAGTAGTATGCCGTTCGTCACTCCTGCGTCTGTGGTGGTTGTCCGCCATTCCAACATGCTCATACATCTTTGGACTTTGTCTTACAAGTGCACGAAGTTCCTTATCATTAATATTGATCTTAGTCTTTAAACTTTGTTGATTCTTCTTATTGGTGTAGAATCTGTCTTTGAACTTTGTGGTGCTTAGATCTTTAGGGGGAGCTTTCTTTGACTTCAAGATGTATGCATGAGCATGCTGGAATCTACCATCATGGAGGTGATTTGTACCTGCAGGTAAATAGTTAGCAATAATCAACCGGTACTTACAGATAAGGAATTAGACCTCATCAACAGCATAGTGTGAAGATTCCTTCTAATCCTTATCAAGGCCGTTCCCATGTCAGATACTCCCGAAGGAGCTTACGAGACCTACTAAGTAGCTCAATGACTGGGTGAGTCGCTGGGGATCACTCCACGACTGTAGACCGCTATGGAACTACCGCGAACACTAAGCGTAACCCGTGAAGGGTTACCGAAGTGACCTGCTGTCAGGGCTATTTGATGTTGACCCTGGTAGGAATTTCCGTTCAATCATTGAGAAATACATTTGTAATTCTCTCATAAACGTTCTCGGAAGATTGCTAAGATCTGCGAAGGACTCGATAATTTACAGCTGGTGTCCATTGATGTAGACCACCAGTTGTAGAAGTACTAAGTGTTCCTAAAAGATCTTTGATGTATCTCAAGGCTCTAGACTCTATAAGTGCACACTTAGGTTTCCTATGCGGAGACTAGGGAGGGGTCTCCTGCTTCAATATCAACCATCTCTAAGAGATAAGTCAATAGATTACACTGGTTCTCCGTGAGAGTGAAACAAGCTCTTTTAAGATAACGTGAGTGGTTAAGAAGGTTTAGTGCATTGTGTCACTGGGTCCATGACGACTTTATCTTCAATACCGGTGTTGCCTTAGCAACAATCAGTAGCATACGAGTTGAACCCGGTGTCTGCCCTAAGGTTGAACATATGGAGGGCTATTTCTTTTCACCCTTTTCTTTACTTTTCTTTTTAATTCTTCAACTCCTTCTTTCCCTTTCATTCTTTTCTCCTTTTTTTTCGTATCATACCTAAGGACTTCTAATTCTAACTATGGGTGATGTCCTTGGGTAGATCCCTCTGGCTCTGGCGGATCATAGGACGATTTTTCCTATCTTAATCACCTTATAACTCCTTGATTAACCGACAGTAGCCAAGAAACCTTTGTATGAAAATCTCTCAAAGTGTTTGTGATAATCAAATATTTTGGTTAACACTTTGAGAGTTTTTTGTACACTTTTGAAGGGCTCCCCCTTCACATGTGCTCTTATATAATTAATAAATTTACACATGCGGGAGGAGCAAACATATTTTGAATTGATCCACTTTCAGTGAACAGGACCGATTCGAGACACGCTTACATCACTAGTTAGACTAGCTTGAAGTTATTACCCGGCCTGGTCAAGTCCACAGAAAGTTTCTCAAAACGGTACATTTCGGCTTAGATAAATCCTTTTCGAGACACGCTTACGTGGCTAGTTAGAGAGTTCCATTGTCAGTTTTTAGGTGACAACTAGCTCTAGTAACTAACTTGATGTCATTACCCGTCGAGGATAAGTCTTTTCGAGATTACTAACTTTATTGTTTCGTCAATTCCTAGGTCAATTCTGAGTCTAGCTCGCACAAGATACAACTTTTAGCTTTTTGACCACTTATATTTTAATCACTTATCCATTTTCTCCCCCTCAAAAATAGCATATAAAATGATGTTTTTGATAATCTTTTTAGATTAAAATATGCCTTTTTGAGTCTTATGGGGAGATTCACCAAGAACTTTTCATTGATTTAGAACAAAGTAGTTTAGTTTGACAAGTACTCCCCCTCAACAAGTGATAAGGTCTTATTGAGGTGAAATACTTGTCCTTTTGAGCAGAATTATGAAAATCATAAAACATTTGATTAATTCTACTCAAAAGTAAGAAGCCTTCGCTCCTTATATTAGGATTGAGGCACTGATGCGTACCTCAGGGTCCTTTCTTTACAAGTTTGGGTTGTACACTGTAATGTGTGCACAAACCATAATGAATATAAGTATTGACAAATCAAATCAAGATCTTACAAACTTCTACCATTCGGGTCTCTGAAACGTCAACACTGGAAATCCTGGTCTGCCTCCCACATAGCTTTCCAATCTCCTTATCTGATCCCTACGCTTTAACCGGTTCTCAATCCTTGTGATGAATCTGCGAGCTTGTCTGGCCTCATCAGTATTCCACCTTTTAGATTTGTACAGTGCAACATCATCTAATCGGCTTTTGATTCCATCTCTGACGAACTTAAGTGTTTCATCACAGAACTTGTGGATTTCATCATAAGCCATGAAGCAGTTTCGTCGGTTGACACTGCGGTAGGTGAACCCCAATGCTGGATGCTTGATCAAGGTGTATTGAGATTCATGTTGAAGGTTGGGGATGTTGTAAAGGTTAGGTTTTGTGAGATTCAACTTCTTCTGGTAACTTTCCACTCCCAGTTGAAGATCTTCTACTCGCTCTTTAATGACAATGTGTCGCATGAAAATGAGTAGAGCTGTGATGAAGGCAAGCTGCATATCCTTAGGTAGGTTGCAAAGCTTTCCTTGGACTTTGAGCAGATACATATCTTCGATGTCATTAAGGAGTAATCGTGGAAAGTCTGACTCAGAAATCACGTACTCTTGTTCATCAAGTCTTTTGAGCACGATTTTGTTGAGAAATGAGTACCCAAAGTGAGTGACTGTTGAAATAAACTGAATGGAGACAATCTTTAACTCACTCATCACATTTCCCATAGTCTGATTAAGTCTGCTGCTTCGATAATACTGTGCCCGGTTTTCTGGCCAATGGTGTATTCCATATAGTGTGTTCCGGTCATACACAACAACTTTGTCGATGAATAAGTCGGAGGCTTCTTCTTCGATGGCGTTGTTGAGGTATCTAGTTGCAGGGATTGAGAAGGTAAGTGATGTGGCATACTTCGTTTCAATCTTGCTACCGTGTTGTAGAAATTCCAGGTCATTGTTGAAGAAGAATTTGTAGGGGATTCTTTCTTGCTTAGGCTTTCCAACCAAGGGTAGAGGTTTGGTCCAGTCAGTGTAGTACGACCCTTTGTTCTTTGAGTAGTAATCAATGTTGGACTCGGGGTTTAGCCAGTCAATGTTGTTAGACATTGCTCGGGCAATGTTTTCCAGGTGATATTCGAGTTCAACAGAGTTGGCAGAGCGGTCTTTCAACAGGTTGAATGCAGCATTCTTTACCTTTCTCAGCTCTTTCTTGCTCATTTCCTTTAAACTGTAGTCCCATTGTAGAAGTTGTGCATATTGCCTTGTTCGGCCATCTTGTGGTGATTGATTTTCTGCAAGAGATGGTTGAGCTTTAACCATTTCATCAAACCAAGAATACTCAGCCGTTTTGTCTTCGTCCAGTTATTTGAGAATATTTTTGGGTTTCTTAGGTTCGGT
This sequence comes from Artemisia argyi, assembly GCA_030686995.1. NCBI lineage: Eukaryota > Viridiplantae > Streptophyta > Magnoliopsida > Asterales > Asteraceae > Artemisia > Artemisia argyi. The sequence goes on along the minus strand of CM060709.1, from coordinate 69,545,146 downwards.
GCTTTTCAAAGAGGTATCCGGTTTGTGCTGATGATGTTTTCTTTTCTTTTCTTTCTTCTTTATTGATGAAGGTTCTGGTATGTCGTCGGGCTGAGGGAAATCATCTCCGCCGGTGTACTCAAAGTGATATTGGGCTTTAGGACCTGATCTTGATGCCTTAGGTTGTTGAGTAGACGTTGTGGTTGTTGGAGGTATGACCGGTTGTTTGTGTTGAGATGAGGGTCCTTCGGCTTTCTTTTGCTTCTTAGCCTGCGAGTTAGGATCTTTGTCTTCATCATCTCTTTGACGTTTCAGTTTATTGGCCTCAGTGCTGCATGATTCTTTAGACATCTTGGCTCGTAAAGCTTCCCATACTTTAATATCTTCAGGTGTCATGGTGGTTTTACTTGCCAATATGTTGAAGAGTTTGTGCCTCTAATTCATTAACTGTCATTTCTGGTTGTGGTAGAGGTGTTTTGTCAGCTCGTAGAGTGAAAGAAGTAGTTCTGATCACTTTCTTGACAGCTTGTTCAGCAATCTTTGTAAGTTCATCCTTCATCGGCTTCAACAATTCTTTCAATTCAGTAACTAAGTGTTGTTCCATGTACTGACTTACCTGAGCTGCCAATGTAGCTTCCATATCTTCTTGTACATCTTTGGCTAAGAAGGTGTCAACTTTTTCATGCATTTCCTGAACAGTTGTCATTTGTTTTGTTAACTCAGCAACTTGACTTGCCAGTGATTCAACTTGAGTTTCTAACTTGTTTTTCTTCTTTTCACGAACTCTCTTTACTGCCCTTTTAATCAACGTAGATGCAACTGAGGCTTCAATTCTTGATGGTTACTTGACTGATTCGTCGTGTGTAGGTTATGAAGCTGGAGGTGATGATTGTGATGATTCAATGTTGGTGGTGGTGTCCTTATCATCTCCTCTTGGTGATTCGGGTTTATCCTTGGGCTCTTCTTTCTTTTCTGTGACTTTAGCAGCTTCATCCCTTAATCTCTGCTCTTCTGCCAATTTGTCAGCTTCTGCCTTTAGCCTTAGTTCTTCGGCAAGTTTAGCTGCCTCTTCAGCTTTCCTGCTTTCTTCCATTCTTATGGCTTCTTCCAGTTTAGCCTGTTCTATTGCCTCAAGCCTTGCCTCTTCAGCTTCTTGTTTTCTTTTGAGCTCTTCCTCTTGAGCCTTTTCTCTTGCCTCCATCTCTTCCAAAGACATAAGGTGTGGAATATCTGTATCCATATGGTCTTCCACATCATCGTCACCCCTTTCTGAAGCATTTTGCATTTCCACGTATTCAGGTGATATAGTTGGAGATTCGTAGACGGTCATGTCAGCAGTGGTACCTGTTTCCTGAGTTTGATCAGCTGGAGTGGACTCAGGGATACTGCTAGACCCGCCTACCTCAGGAATACTACTGGATCCGCCAACCTCGGTTGTTTGAGTAAACAGAGGTGGCGGAGGTTGATCAGCTTGGAGGGAGTCGATTCTGCTGTGGAGGAGACCTAACTTGAGTTCTCGTTCATTTTCTTCTTCCACAGATAGACCAAGGTTTGTGTGAACCTCTTCTTGTTGTTCTTGTTCTGTAGTCATAGGTTCCTTCATCTTTTCACCCCTTAACCGTTCTTCTTCCAACTTAGCATCTGCTTTAGTTAAAGGTCTTTGGATGAATGTTGTTTGTTTTTCTACTTTATCAACAAATTCATCGATGCTTCTGTCCCAATCTTCTATGGTCATGTTCAGATCTTCAAGATCGTCATCCTGTTTGTTATAAGCTTCCCTATAAACTGGACCACTATCAGATTCGGTTTCTGAGTCGGATGGTTTTGAAGAAGATGGTGGTGTGGGTTCAGGAACTGGTTCAGGGATTGGTTTCTTGACAGGTATTCTGATCTTAGAGATCTCTTGTGAGGCTTTTTAGCAGATTTGGTAGAGCTTTCGGAGCTGCCAGACTTGCTACCTTTCTTTCCCTTTTTCTGCATGAACGAAGGTAGAGGGACTTCGTCCAAGAACCCGACTTTCTTTTCCTTGAGAGCTTGAATGTAGTACTTGTAGTTCTTGCATTGCTTTACTTTATCATTCAAAATACATTCGGGAAGTATCTTTCCTTGTTTACGTGTACTGGTATCAAGTCTCTTAATCTGCGTGAGAGTAGACTCATTTCTGAATGTGTTCTTGTCTTCATCATCCAGTCTTTGAGGAATGTCGTCATACTCGCGAAGGAAGCTTTCAATGAGTAGCTTGGTGAAGCGAACAAATGGAATGTTTGCAGACTTATGTTGAATGTGCCACACTATATCTTCCCATATAATGCTAGCAAAGTCCACCTTTTTGACATTTGCCATAGCCCAAAAAAGTTTGAGATGTTGGAGTTTGGGGTGTTCGTGACCAGTATCTCTGCCAGATAAGGACTTGGCTATAAGGATGTACAAAGTTCTCCATGGTTGTGGAAGAAATCTTGTGTTGACCTTTGAGTGTCTAGTCACCACCTCTTCTGACTCATCGTATCCAATATCCCGTAACCATTCAATTAACTCTTCTTCATTAGGAACTAGGTGGTACTCTTCATCTGGACCAAGTTCGGGCAAACCAAGAACGCCACGAAGAGTATCTTTGTCAACAGTGACTTGTCTCTTATGGAGCATGCATGTAAAAAATTCTTCGCCAAGGTCCAGTTGAATTGTATGCCAAAATTGGTGAATGTAGAAGCAAGCTACTGATGCTGATTTGGTGAGCAGGATTTAGTACGGGTGATAGACTAAAGCATCCACAGCTACAATGCAAGAGGATTCATTGCATGTGAATTTGTTGAAGTTGACCCTTAAGTTGTTCTTTCCAATCTTTCTAGAGTAATCGTCGGGAAAAGTTTCTTCCCATGTGAGCTTTGGTTCAGGTACTGGTTCATGTGGAATGTTTGCTTGTTGGGCCATCTGAATTGATCATACACAAACATAGACATAACAATAATATAATTTGTTAGCTCATTTATAAATTTACTTGTTTATGCATGAATGGATTGATCAGTGGGTGTTTGTGTTCAAAATGTTGTAATTTGATAATCTTGTATAATTGATGTAAAAACTTAATAGAATTTGATTACAATCAATGCCCAATAATTATTAATACATACAAGAGTTTATACATTTCAAAATTTACAACACTTAGACAAATTTTCAAGGAATCAGACAAAGTTACGCGTAAGATTTGAAAATCCTACGCATAACATTTCTTATGCGTAAGTAGTTATATTATGCGTAAGTATAGAATCTACGCATAACTTAGATCTTACACGTAAGATCAAACTTTTGCGTAGGCCAATTCTTATGCGTAGAAATTCATCTTTTGCGTAAGATTTGAGCTTTTGCAAAGGTTTGAGCCTTATGCGTAAGTTTTGACTTATGCGTAAGAAAGAACTTATGCGTAAGAAATACATTTTTGCATAAACATTGTCTTATCCAAGACAAGTTTTTCAAACGGTCGAATCTTACGCGTAATGATGAGTGTCTAAATACTCATCATTTTATACTAATCTGAGCTGCCAAAACATACAAAAAACACTCAAATATGTATTAAAATACTTAAAATATCTTAAGGGTGTGTTTTATTTGTTTCAAATGCAAAATATGCAAAAACAGATGAAAAACGTACAAAGTTTGCATAATTGGCAGTTTCAATCCCTCAAGTTTCATAAATTGGCAAAACTAGTCCCTGGTTATTCTAAAAACATGAAAATGTCATCAAAGGTCCTTTTTAATCATAAAGTTACATATTTAGTCCTTTGGTGCAAAGTTTCATAAAATTACAAGTTTAGTCCCTATACTTTAGAAATTGACAGAAATGGTCCCTGGGATGTAAAAACTTTGAGAAAATCAATTTTGGTCCTTGTATTACTAATCTTTTGCAGGAATGGTCCTTGGTGTGAAGTTTGGTTAATTTACATAATTGGTCCCTCAAGTTTGAAGGTTTGGCATAAATAGTCCCCGGGTATTTAAAAGTGAAAATATATCAAAAATATCCTTGTACTATTCACATCTTGGAAAGTTTAATCCTTATATGAACTTTGGGAAAATGCCACATCATACCCTCAACTTTGACCAAATTACAAAAATGGTCCTTGTGTAATTCATAAACCTAACCGGACCCTTTTATATATTTATACCCAACATATAAACCCAATCTATCTTAAACCATACCAAGCCCACCCTATTCTTTGTCCAGCCCATCCACCAGCCCAGTCCACCCAAAAATATAAAACCCAGTCCACCCAAAAATATAAAACCCGGTCAACCCTTGTTTGACCAATACCACCCTCACCCCTTTTCCCTCCTTCTCCATACCACCACCACTGAAACCAGAAACAACCTTCCACCTCACACTCCCACCTCTCCACGCAATACCTCCACCTCACCACAACATTCCAAACTCAATTAAACCCTTGAAATCCTCTCCACGCTATCCACAGTACCCCAATTGTCAGTTTGACTACTTTGGCGCCAAGTTACCCATTTAAACGGCCTGGATCAATTGGACTATATCAAGGGCTCACAAATGGTGGGAAATGACCCAGTGGGTCCCACAATCTCAGAACATCTCTACAAAAGGGAAATGATGCAGCAGAGATGAAGTATTAGTTTAGGTTTAGTTTAATTAAATCGTATGTAGTGTAGTTTACATTTTCAGTTGTAATTTCCATAAAAAACACTTGTACTCAGTTATGTTAGTGTAATTGAATCCTTATTTAAACTTGAATTACTTTCTTGTTCATCAGATTAGTATTTGGCATTTTTAAGTAAAATCGACAAATTTACTTAATCATTGTCATAGGTTGTTGTTTATGTTCATTTCAGTCTTATTTAACTCAATCTTAAGTTTTTAAAAGTTATCAAAGCTTATTAAGTAGTATCAACCAGTATTTCATAATTACAAAGAAACTAGACATAATTAAGTTATAAATAAAAATTCAGTGTTATGGTGCAAAAATCATGGAGCAGGGTGGCTTATTGATGGCCCTGGGTTAGAGGATTTATGGGAATCCAATAGGAAGTGATTATTGTTCCTGGTTCATCAGTTAAGGCTTGGACTTCAAGTAAGATTTTGTACTCACTTTTTCTTACATTAGGTACTTAGATTACTTTGTGTAATTGGCTGTTTATTTGTGCTCATCTGAGTTGGTTTTAGCTTATTAAACAGTAACTAGTTAAACTTATGGTTTAAATTGGTATTTAGCTTCTAAAATTAGTGAAACAACCCAATAAAGGGGTGTTTGGTTTAAGCTTGCTCACTGATCACTGTGGTGACTCAGTTGTTATTTGTGTTCAAATCATACTCACATAGGTTATAAAAGGTTAATAAAACAATAGAACCTTAGTGTCATTAGATAAAAAAATCAAAACTCACAACAAACTCACTTATCTGTCCACTGTGTGGACAGTTAAGTCTCAAAACCCCCTCACTTGATCACAACTCACATCTTTAGCTTATTTTAGGTCTATCATAGCTTATTATAGCTTATTAAATCATTAGTAGTGATTAGAAACTCACAATAGTCAAACTAAGTAGTTTAGGTTAAAAAGTCAATTTCTGTTTCTCAGATTTTATCAAAACTTCCAGGATTTTTGTAGAATTGTGTAGTTGCTTATTTGATCTGAAAATTTGTTTAGTAATACTCTACCACCTCAAATTCAAGGTCTCAGTACCATTTTATTTTTAGGAATTTTCCTCTGGGCCCCACTCACCCTCTAAGTCAGCTGCAGGGCAAGGTATTGCCCTGTGCATCAGACCCAGTCCTACACCACCAACTTTGGTAGTGTTTTGTGACCACCACAGTGGGCCCCACCTTTCATACTTAGGTTCTCCCAACCCCCTCCTACCAGGGAACAACCATTGACCTCTTGTTTGACCTAAATCCCAGTGGACCCCACTTAGTTTTGTGCCAAAAGGCTGTCCCTATTCGGTCTCAGAAGTGAAATAAGCTAAGTGCTTATTTATGATTTGTGGCTTATTCAAGCTACTTATTTGTGATAATCTTGTTTATTATTGATCAAACAACTCAGGAGAACAAACTTTTACCATAGTGGGTCCCACACCAGCTCATTTGAGCTTATTTCCAATTTTAGTCAACATAAGTCAACTGTTAGGGTTGATAGCTTATATCTAGCTTATTATTAAGTTATAAAATTATTGTTTTTATTAAAGTTAGTTATTTTTAGGTATAATATAGTTTTGTAAAAGAAAATTCAAGAAAAGACAACATAAAAAAAGTGATAGTTTCTATTTAATTTAATTTAATTTTAATTTTTATTTTTAGAATTTTATTAAGTAAGTTGTGTTTTTATATTTTTATTAATTTCATTTTAGGTTAAAGTAATTATAATAATTTTCTCAGATTTTAATTTTGTCTTTTAGTATTAATTAGAATTAAAAATAGTTTTGTTAGTAATTAAACAATAAATAAGTTTTAAATAGAATAATTAGTTTTTATATAGTAACACCTATATTTTATATTTTTCCTAGCTTCTATAAGTCATAAAATAATTTTAGAAATTTTCTTGTGATTTATACTGTTCATTTACTAGTTTTCATAATTTAATTAGTTTAATTGGTAATTGTTTAATAATTAGAATAATAATTAGTAAACTAGTTTAAAAATACATAAAATAAAGTTTTTATAATTTTTTAGGATTCTGTGATGGTTAAATAGTTTTATAAATTTTTTCATAATTTTCTAAGTTAGTTTAATATTATTTGTAATTTAAAATAGTTTATTTAGTATAATTAATATAAATAGTTTTTAATTAATAGAAAATACATAAAAAGACAAAAAGATTTATTTTTATTTTTTTATACTTTCTTCAAGTTCATTTTTAAGTTTAGAAATTATTTTTATAAGTTTTTAGTTTAATTTGTAGTGTTTATAATTTTTAGTTTTAATTAAATTAGTTTTAAATAAATAGTTAAATAGTTTTTATTTAAATAATTAATAAGAAATAATAAAATAATCTAAAAAATAGTTTTATTTTTAATTTAATTTTATTTTAAGTTTAAGTTTTTAGAATTTTAATTTTTAACCCCTGTAGTTTATTTTCCTTAAAACTCACCTTTTTCTCAGTACGTAGTCGCGTCTGATTTTTAAATTGGTGTACGTTTTAACGTTTTAGATATTTAGGTTTCACGTAATCGTTAAGATAGTTTATTTAAGTCATTTTAAGTTATAAAACCCTAGTGTAATCACACACACACACTTTTATATCTTCCCTGTTCACATTCACTAATCACAGACTCGTTTTTAATACCATCACAACCTCGTTGGGACATTACGACCCGGGGAAACACTGTATTCCACGGAAGCATTTGCCTCAGCTGTTTGACTATTATAATTGACCATTCACAAGTGGTTGACTAATAATTATCTGACCGTTTGAGGCGAATCAGTAAGATTTCATCTTACGCGTAAGATGAGTTAATTTTTTGCGTAAGAACGTCTGAATTATGATCACCTTCAAAAATTAAGTTTCTTTTGATTCCTGAAAGTTTAAAACACAACCACTGATCAATATATTATCCAAAAACATCCCAAAACACTTATTGCACCAAGACTTATGCGTAGGCATGCTTTTTCTAAAGGTTTTGCGTAAGAACGCATGAACACAAAATCACAACTCATGAAAACAAGATTCTGGGTGGAAAAAGGAGTTAGGCGAGTGTTAAATACATGCTCAGGAACATATAGACCAATTTATAACAATTTCTAACCACACAAGCACAAGATCATAGCTGCTAGTATCGCTAGACCTAATCCCATCCATCCACATACAAAACATGCTATTGAAACAATTAATCCACCAAGATATGTTCCTATTAATATATAAACAATATCCTAAGCACTTGATTGTCTCAGAACCTCACAAATCGAAATCCCCTAATTCATACGATGAACCCTAATTTTTATTTAGATCAATTGAAGTAACTGGGCAAGATTAGAGATCAACAATATGTTTAGTGATGTCCTAGGAACAATTCCCACTAACCAATTCACATCCTAACATCCTTAAGCACATGTTCTTAATTTATGCAAACCCTAAATCGTTTTAAACGATTATAGAAAAAATTAACCATTGGATTATGATGAAATTAAAAACCAATGTTAAGAAACATGATCAAAACACACTGGCACTTACAGATTTGAAGAACAATGAACGGATTAGGAGGTTGAATTAGAGTCGTTGATTGGGTTGGTGAGTGTAGTAAATGTGTTTGCAGAAAGTAGTAAATGCGTATGGTCAAAAGGTGTTTTGACTATGGTTATTACAAGTTACATTTTTGACACAATTAGCCCCTTAACCTTAGTAACCTTTTCAAGCCTAATGCCCAACTAACTCACATTGTAACAATAGTTAACCATTCCAAGCATTATGGAAGAACAATTTTGGATACATTTGCTCCCCCTTGACCTTAGACTGATGTCTTTAAAATAGAAAAAAATTGTTTGAATGGTCAAGGAGAGTAACCCGAAAAACATTTTAAGCAACACTTTTAATATAATAAATAGAAGATATTTTTGGTAAAATGCAAGTACGAAGTAAACATTTTGAAAATTTTAAAAGAACTTTACCTCCCCCTCAACACTTGTTTTTGTAATAATTGTAGAAATTTAGAAAAAATTAAAGTGTTGAAGAGAGAGGTGTGTACTTGCATTTTTTTTAAATAAGAAATAGAAAAGATAAAATCTTTTTGTGTTTTTGTTGGTTTTATATTTTTGTATTTTGTTTTTGGAAAAATATTCACAAAGATAGTTTTGATGTATGACTATCATTTGTGTTTTAAAATTTTTTCCAGATCTTCTGGAGTCAAACATCGCATACCAATTTGGTGGACTAAATCAGCAAACCTTGTTGGAGGTAATGCTTTAGTGAGTAAGTCTACCAACTGGTATTCAGTTCCTACAAAATATAATTCAATTGTACCCTTTTCGACATGCTCCTTGATGAAATGATAGCGGAGATCAATGTGTTTGGATTTGCAATGATGAACGGTGTTGCAGGAAATGGCAATGGCAATTTTGGAGTCACAGTAGATCGGAATCTTATTGAATAGGTAGCCATATTCCTTAAGTTGTGATCTCATCCAGATGACTTGAGCACAACAAGCAAACATAGCGACATATTCAGATTCTGTTGATGACAGTGATGTGCAATCCTGCTTCTTAGATTGCCAAGACACAAGTTTATCTCCGAGAAACTGTAATCCACCAGATGTACTTTTGTGTGTGTCTAAGCATCCTGCATGGTCAGCGTCTGAAAAAGCAATTAGTTGAAAACCATAATCCTTCGGATACCAGATTCCCAAATTAATGGTTCCCTTTATGTATCCAAGGATTCTTTTAGCCTCATTGAGGTGCCTTTCAGTCGATTTAGACTGATAACGAGAACACATAAAACCAGCAAAAACTATATCAGGTCTACTAGCTGTGAGATACATGAGGGACCCAATAATACTACGGTATTTTGTAGAGTCAACAGGAGTCCCATATATATCAGCATCTAGTTTTGTGCCAAAAGCCATTGGTGTATTATAAGTATCACACCTCATCATTCCATGTTTCTTTAAAATTTCTAAAGCATATTTGGACTGATTTAGAAAAAATCCACGGGGTGATTGATGAACTTGTAGTCCTAAAAAGAACGAAAGTTCACCCATCATGGACATTTCAAAATTTTCTTTCATTAAATTTGCAAAATCATTTGAGTGACTTCTGTTTGTTGAAGCAAAAATAATGTTATCGACATATATTTGAACAATTAGTAAGTCCACCCCGTAGGTTTTTGTAAATAATGTTGGATCCACTGAACCTTTAGAAAATTTATTGGCCAGCAAGAAAGCAGATAGTTTGTTATACCACGCCCTTGGGGCTTGCTTGAGTCCGTAAAGAGCCTTTTTGAGTCGATAAACATGATTGGGATGCTCAGGATCAATGAAGCCTTCTGGTTGGCTGACATAAACCACTTCACGGAGTTCACCATTCAGAAATGCCGTTTTTACATCCATTTGGTAAACAACCATATTTCTATGAGCAGCATATGTCAGAAAGATCCGAACAGCTTCAAGTCTAGCTACTGGAGCAAAAGATTCCTCAAAATAAATTCCTTCTTCTTGGAAGTATCCTTTAGCTACCAAGCGTGATTTGTTACGTATGACAGTGCCCTCTGCATCCAGTTTGTTTTTCCAAATCCATTTTAGCCCAATGACAAAGACTCCGTCAGGTCTTTCAACTAATTCCCAGACTTCTAATCTTTTGAATTGCTGAAATTTCTCTTGCATAGATTCAATCCAGTTGTCATAAGACATTTGTTCTTTAATGTTGTTAGGTTCTTCTTGACAAACTGTGAGTGCATAGATGCAAGTTTCACCATCAGTGTGAAGTCGTTGTCTCTTCATGATTGGTGCATCTGGATGGCCAATAATTTGAACTAAGGGATGATCTCGAGTCTATTTGTGTGTCGAAGGGTATAGTTGATAGGTATCTCGCATGTTAGCAGGATCCAAATTGCGTGTGGATGACTCAACTACTTCAGGAAATGTTGGAGCCGGTGCAAACAGATTAAAGAACGCATTCGGATCATACTTTGCGGGTTGTGGAACTGATTGTGGTGTAGGATCTTCAGCTGATTGTCGTGAGTTTGAAATGGTTTGTTCTGCAGTTATGGGAGATGCAATTGGAGGACCGTCTTTCTCAACAGTTGTTGTTGTTTGTTGAGGTGAGTCAGGTACTTGAATATTATCAGGTTGTGTAGCGGAAATAGGTGAGACCTCAGGAGAATGGTATACAATTGTATCATCAAACAGTGGAGCAAACAGGGTTTCCAATTCTTTGCGGTTGAGAGGCAATTGTTCAGCCGAAGAGTCCGAAAAGTTAAGACGATTGTGTTCGGGTTCTAAGTTGTTTTGCTCAGAAGCCATTTGAGTGAGTTCATCAAAATTAGCATGAATAGTTTCTTGAATCTCTCTTGTACGACTATTCCATATCCGAAAGCCTTTGGAATTTTCACAATATCCTATGAACACTCCGATGTCAGCCTTTGCTTTAAGTTTACCTAAATCATCACGATCATTTTTCGGATAACAAAGTGCTCCAAATACATGAAAGTAATCGATGTTAGGTTTTCTTTTGTGAACAAGTTGATAAGGTGTTTTACGATGGCGTTTTGTGATCATGCTACGGTTTTGAGTATAACATGCGGTTGAAACCGCTTCTGCCCATAAGTAATCTTGTAATTGAGCATTAATCAACATGGTTCTTGTAGCTTCCACTAACGTCCTGTTGCATCTTTCAACAACTCCATTCTGTTATGGACTTCTTGCAATTGATGTTTGATGTTCAATTCCCACTTTCTCAAAATATGACCGAAGTGTTTGATTCTTAAATTCTGTACTATTGTCAGTTCTGACCATTCGTACCGTGTTGCGTAATTGAACTTGAATTTTAGTGAGAAAGGTGATGATCATTGAAGGAGCTTGATCTTTACTTCGAAGAAAATAAACCCAAGTCCATCTTGAGTAGTCATCAACAATTACGAGTATGTAGCATTTACAGTTGATACTTTGAACACGCATCGGGCCACACAAATCCATATGAAGCAATTGTAAAACATGATTTGTACTGTGCTCAGTTTTAGAGGGAAAATGAGCTCGAGTGCTTTTTCCTTGTTCACAGGCCGAACATAAGTGATCTTTGGTAAATCGGAATCTAGGAAAACCATCAACAAGTTTATGACGAGCAAGTTGAGTCATAGTTTTGAAATCAAGTGTGAAAGACGTTTATGCCATAACCAAGATTTAGTTGATTCTGCTTTGGAGAGAAGACATATCGGAGATGTTGCAATCATGTCAGACATCGATATTGTATAAAGATTTGAACCACGTGAGCCGGACATTAGATCATTTCCTTGTAAGTCACGAACGAAACAAGTTTTCTCACGAAATTCTACTTCTAAATCCCCATCACAAAATTGACTGACTGAAAAGAGGTTGTGACCAAAGCCTTCCACATAATAAACACAACTAATTTCAGTGTTCCCACTGACATAGTCACCGTATCCCATGATTAAAGCGTAATGATCATTCCCAAATCTGACAGTTCCGATAAACTTTGAAACAAAGTTGACTAAAAGTTTGAGGTTGCCTGTCATATGTCGGGTGCATCCGCTATCAACAATCCAGATAACAATCTGCACCACCTGCATCATAAGAAAACGACAAGGATGGAACAGAAGTAAGGGTGGAACCCAAAGAAAGTGCGGGTTCCTGTTGGTTAGAGGCACATGTATTCAATAATTTAGGAATCCATTTAAATTCTGGTTTATATTGTAACCAACATTGCCAATTCCAACTAGTTCTCGCTTTCTTTTTGGTGAATTCACTAGTTTTGGGCTTGTTCCTAGATTTGTTTTTCTGAATTATGGGGGTAACTGCAACATCATTAGAAGCCGTAGATGGTGGTTTTCCTAATATAGACTTAGAGGCAATAGTGGGCCTAGAAGGAATGCATGTCCTACGTTTCTTATGACGATTTAAGAGAGAATTAGCTACACATTTTGCATGATCACCAGATGATACACTTTTACGACAAAACACACAAGATGCATTAATATTCAAAACATTCAAAGGTTCATCATTCATTACATTGAGATTTTGATTACAATTTGCCAGATTAGAATCTAAATCAGATGCAAGATGAGTTTTATTCGAATTCCTAAGTTGATCTTCTACTTCTTGAGCTTCTAGTGTTCCTCTTTTACGTTGCAAGATCCTATTCTTCATGTTACTTTTACGCTTGGGTCTGCTAATGCTATTAGTGGAGACTAGTCCTGTGGAAGCAGAAGGGTCAACATTAGTGTTTTGAACATCATGTCCTTTAGAAGTTGTCTTTTTGGTACAATCCTGGTGCTATCACAGTGGTGTCAACAAACTTTCCTTTTTGAAGTAGCTTAATTTTCTCTTTTAATTCAATGATGATGTGATTTTTATCCTGAATTTCAGACTCAAGTTTCACGTTGCAATAATTAATGTCATCGCGGTTTTGTTGCCATTCAGCGTTTTCAATTTTTAATTCCGCAATTTCCTTCTCACATTTGAGACACAGACTTTTAAAAGACTCAATATTTTTGCAACTTTGACAAGACTTTGAAACATTTTGATTTTGAAGTTGCAATTCCGTTTCAAGACTTTGAGCTTGACACCATTTAAGTCTTTGTTTGAGTTGAAAATTTTCATTTGAAAAGCATTTTGTCACATCATCATTGTTTTTCCTCAGTATATCATTTTCTTGTTTTAATGTCTCAATTTCGGTGTTCAGCAAATCATTATCAGCATAGTGATCTTCCACAAGCATAGAAGTACCAGATTTATAGAGATCATTCATGATAATAGACATAATATCAGCATTGAGAACTTCTTCCAAGAGTCGATCAACATCATTTTTCAAAACTCTGTTTCTTTGCTATTGAACCACAATTGTATTTTCATTGTATTTGAAAACGTTTATCATTGATTTGACTTCTTTTTGAAGTTCTTGTTCCCAACGAGTAGCACAGTGACGGAGGTGTTGAACGGTCGGCAACATTTGTTTTTGAAAAATATCTCGCTTTTCTCGCTCGTAAGCGGATTGAAAAGTTTCAATTTTAATTTCTGAATTTCGTTCAATTGTTTCCTCCAGAATTTCAATATCTTCCATAAAAGTTTTGAAATAATTTAAAACACGACAACTTTTTGGTAAAGGTGTAATTTCACCAGAAGATGGTAAAGGACCATTAACTTGTGCCACCGTTTGGACAGGAGCCGCATTAGAAGATGAAACATATGACTCAGTGACGAACCAAGATTTCTCAGGTATTTCCTTTTGATGAACAAAAGATTTTGAAATGTGAGGAGTGTTTGAATAATCATATGGTTTCCAATATTCAACTTGACTCATTTTTGATCGACTCTCTTCTTCAAGTTCTTCCTCTTCCTCAGTATCATAAACAATAGTACGCACAATCATGTCATCACGCATACATTCCATACTGTAAATTTTAGGATTTTGTTTGAACGCTTTGTGAAGAAACATTGATTTGTAATCACCAAGTGCAAAACCTTTATCGGGTCTCGGTTTTAAAGTAAATTTCTGAATTATTGTGACAGAGCCCCCGGTTTTGTAAACAATATTACGAAACTCTTTGAGTTGTTTTTCAAGATCAACAATCTCACCGATTAAATTATCTATATATTTCATTTTTCGTATTTTATGTTCACAAAAATCCTTTTTGCAAATTGACAACTCCGTTTCTGTTTTTGAAATTTCCTTTTTAAGTTGTTCAACCTGTTTTTGAAGTTCACACTTGTCACTTTCAAGTTTTGAAACCAACTTTCCATTTGACTCAATTAAATCTTGCATTTTGTGTTGAAGATCTTGTTCTCTATTGTAATGTTCTTGAAAAGCTTTTTCAAAACTTTTTTCATGTTTAACCTTGTGTTCCAGATTTGAAAGTTGTATTTTGTAACACTCAATGTCTCTGGTAAGTGACTTATTTGTTTCTTTTAAAGCTTTATTTTTCTCATTGCATTTCATAATTTGCAATTGTTGAGCGTTCAGTTGTTTAGACAACAATATTAGGTCAGGGTCTGGATCAAACAATGGTTCATGTTGTTCTACATAATCATGTTTATCAATCTCAATAGGATCATCAAACGAAACAACTGTGTTGTCATCAAATGTAATAACAGGGTTCATTTGTTCATCTTCTTGAGACGATAAAGATGAGTCAGACGGAACAACTTGCGCCTTATCTGATTCAGAAGCAGAGGGTGATGCTATTTCATGTATTAGGCATGTATTAAGATCATGTACCTGAGACAAGCCATCAGTGTCATACACTGGGCCTGAATCATTCATATGAAGTTCCTGCATGTTGGCCATAAGCATCACAACTGCATTTTCTTCCAGATCTTCCATGTCATCATCATTGTACGCATTTTCCATGAAGCTATTCTCCTGCTCAGTGAAATGTCCTTCCTTTTCATCTTTGAGAGCCATGAGTAATGCCTGCTTGTGAAACTTACTGCCCCGAGTTCTCGGTTTTGGACATGCAGTTGTAATATGACCTTTCTCATTGCAGTTGTAGCACCATACTGCATTCCCAGAGTTAGAGTTCCCAGTTGCAACATTTCCATTCCTTTGTTGAGTAACACCAGAGTTGTTTTTGAACCCTCCATTGTTGTTGAACCTTTGTTCATTTCCAGAATTTCCTGAATAACCACCTGATCGTCCATTATATCGATTCTGTATCTCAACCCTCCCATCGTGAATGACAGCTTGATTCCTAGTTTTTGATGAAGAGCGAAGACGGTTGTTTGTTTTGTTTGAGAATTTGCTGAAGGCACGAGAGATGAGAGCAAGTCCTTGATTCAACGTATTGAAGTCATCATCTTCATCGTCCTTAGAGTTAGAATAGTACATTGACTCACTGTTTTCATGGGGAACAGGTTGATTAAATTGCTGAGAAGAGTCATATGGGATCATCTGATTTGGAGTTGTAGGTTGTGGGTAGCTGAAGTAATTCTATTCTTGAACATAAGCATGATTTGACATTAGAGGTGGAGTATACTGAGATTGAGCTACGAGTGCCAAAGAATTTGGTGTTGGTGGTGGTATGTAACCTCCTCGAAGAGCACGATCTTTCTCCACTTCAGGTTCATTGTGTTTCAGAAAATCATAGAACAAGCCATACGGTGCGTCATGAAGATTTTTGGTTTGACGAACGAATGTCACATACTTTTGCCAGTCTGGACCAAGACAACCAACAAATTTGGAGTTCACTGCGATCCTCGGTACTGTAATTTTGTGTCTTTCCAAATCATTTACCACATTAGTGAAACGATGATAGTAGGATTCAAGTGACTCCCCTGGTTCAATTGAGATGTTAGTGTATTCCATGTAGAGTTTGGATTCCATATCATCTTTGTTCAATTGAGTGTCTTCCATTAGGAGATGAACATGTTCCCACATTGCTTTAGCCATTATCTGAGCATCAACACTTCGATAAATTGGATTAGGTATACCTTGAAGTATGTAGGCCATGGCATATTCATCAGCTTCACGATGTAGTTTCTGCTCTTCTGTGAGTTGAGATTCTGGAACGGGTTTCTCTACAGGAGCTCGTGGAGGATCGGCAGTTGGATCACCACTGTCAAGTTTGGTTGGCCATTCAAATGGTCCTTCAAGTATCACTTGTTTCAAGAATTTCCCATGGGGTTTATTAAGTTCAAGGAATCGTAAGAATCGACTTGACCACTGAACATAGTTCCCAGGTGTTAGCATTGGAGGTGTCTCAAGTGATCCTGTCTCATGTCTGGATTGTTGAGTCATAATAACTTTACACATTCTATCAAACCAGTGAGGTTGTCTGGACGAATACTGAGTGGGTTGTTGTGACATTGGATATGGTTGTTGTTGAGGAATGATTTGATGTTGTTGCATCATGGATATTGTTGTTTTGGCAGAAATGGTTGTTGCTGAAAGTGTGATTGTGATGATTGTTGCTGATGGTATTGTTGTGGATGATACTGCTGATGTTGTTGTTGCTGAGGATGAGAGAAGTAGTAATTTGGTGGTTGAGACATCTTAGAACACTTGTGTAATGTTGGATCTTGCAGAAGATTGAAATGTACGTTCCTTTGGTAAAGATTAAGAATCCTTTGGCTAAGATGAGAATCTTACGCGTAACACCCAACTTATGCGTAGGCTTCAAAGTTATGTGTAAAGGTTGATTTTATGCGTAAACAGTGAGTTTATGCATAAGATTTTCCTTTACGCGTAAGTTTAAGCTTATGCGTAAGGTTCAAAGACCAAACAAATCTTTCAAACTTATCCAAGCTTGAAAGATATTCGTAGTCGAAGTATTCCACTAACTTGTCCAAGCTAGGGAAGTACTGAGTCACCGTTTGCACGAAGAGAAGACCTTTGTATAAAGTTATGCGTAGAATTCTGTAACTTACGCGTAAGATTAAGATCTGACTTCTGCGTAGAACTTTGGCATAGGAAATCTTCAGCGTAGGACTTAAGCGTAGGAAATCTACTTCTGCGTAAGAAGAGGGTTTTTTACCAACTTTATGCGTAAACAGTGATCTTCTGTGTAGGATTGGGGTTTTGGCAAAAGTTATGCGTAGACTGACCAAATAGTACAATAGACAGCTATAAAGTTGTACTATTTCACAATCTTATGCGTAGAGTGACCAGAATCTTGTAAAAATCACTAGTTTTTGAAGAAAAATGCTTAGAAATAAGTTTCTTTTGATCAAATAACTTCCCCAACACTTAGAAAACACTAAATATGAAAGGTTTAGGTACCAAAAACTAGTTTTCTAATGTCAAAGAAGCTACAAAACTTAATAAATAAAGAGAAAAAGTAATAAAAACTATAAAAGATCACAACTTTATGCAAAAACTAAGCTTCTAATCACTATATCAACCTTGAAACTTGTCCTAGATTCAATATTTGAGTGAAAGAAACAAAGAAAAAGCAAAAAATATAAAGAAACAACACCTAAACCCCACGTTAACACAAGAAACAACACTTCAATCTCTATTAGGCGAATGATACCACTTGTTAGGTGCCCATATTGATATCACACAAGTAAATAATGAGATAGATATAAGGATTGGTTGATTACAACAATTATGAAAAGTGTAAGAACAATAGTTTCATTAATATATCAAAATAACCAACAAGTGTTATGATAGCATAAGCTAAGTATTTATAGGAGGGAAGCTAGGGCAACACTCCCTGGTCCCTTTCATGTCACTAACATGGGCTTCTCAAGCCTTATGGGCTTTTGCAACTTGGCAATTAACATAAACATAAACATTAATATTACTAAAGCAACCTAGTACAAAATGTAATGACCGAGACTTAACTAAATACTAAAGTATGTTCCCAACAATCGCAAGTGATATTCAGAATATTACAAGTGATATTCAGAATATCACAAGTGATTTCACATTTTTTTTAATTCAAGTTTTTTTCACTTTCTAAGGTTTTTGTCTGTATTCATACATTTTCGTCCATTTTCATACGTTTCTGAATACCACAATTGATATTCTTAATATCATAGGTGATATTATGTCATATTCTAAATATCACTTGTGATATTAAGAATGTCAATTGTGATATTTAGAAACACATGAAAACATACGAAAACAAACGAATATGTATGAAAGCGTAAAAACACGTTTGAAAACGTATAAAAAATAGACGAAAACTAAAGAAAATCGACGAAAATGGAGGAAAACGTATAAAAACGAACGAAACCTATGAAAACGTGTAAAAACTACCGAAAATGTATGAAAACAGACGAAAACATCTAAAAACAGACAACAATGTATAAAAACGAAAGAAAACGTATGAAAACGGACAAAAACGTATATTAATGTATGAAAACAAACAAAAACAGATGAAAACGTATAAAAACAGACGAAAACGTATAATAACATACGAAAATAGAAAAAATCGTAAAAAACGGATGAACACTTATAAAAACAGACGAAGAAGTATGAAAACGGACAAAAACGTAAGAAAACAGATGAAAGGAGACGAAAACGTACGAAAACGGACAAAAATGTCTGAAAACGTATAAAAACTACCGAAAACGTATGAAAACGGACAAAAACATCTGAAAAGGGACAAGAATGTATAAAACAGGCGAAAACAATTGAAAACGGACAAAAACGTTTGAAAACAGGCGAAAACTTACAAAAATGGACGAAAACGTATGAAAATGCACGAAAGCGTATAAAATTGGACGAACATATGAAAGTAGATGAAAACGTCTAAATATTAACAAAAACTTAAAAAATGGACGAAAACGTATAAAAATGGATGAAAACGTGTATAAACGTATGAAAATGGACAAAAACGGACGAAAACGAATGAAAACGTAAGAAAGTGAAAAAAATATGAATTTAAAAAAAATACACATGAATTTAAAAAAAAAAGAAAAAAAAAAGAAAGGAAAAAACTTGAGCAATAAAGGAAGACAAAAAAAAAAAAAAGAGAAAAAGAAAAAACGTAGATAGGGGGAAAAAATGGAAAAAAAAATAAATGTGAAAAATACAATGAATAAATAAGAAAGATAAAATGACAAGAAAAAAAATATGAACTTAGGTTCCATTTTCAAATCTTAGGTTAATCCCTACCATTAAATTAAATTAGATGAATGGTGGGGATTTGCTTCTTAATTTGTAGCAAAAAACTAGTTTGCAAAAGAACTTTTCTCATATATATATATATATATATATATATATATATATATATATATATATATATATATATATATATATATATATATATATATATGAAATAGGGAATGAATCAAGTAAGAAGAATAATTAAAATAAGAAGGGTAAGAAATAATTGTAGTAACACATTTCAAATTAGGAGGGAAATTTTGAAGGAAGATGCATCCACTTTTGTAGGTACATCTGAAATGTGTGGTTGTGGTTACTTCTTATCATTTCTATTTTAATAATTCTTCCTATTTGATCATAACTCTCTCTCTCTCTCTCTCTCTCTCTCTATATATATATATATATATATATATATATATATATATATATATATATATATAGGGGCGCGTTCTATGCAGTACAATTATTAAATACAGTACTTTCCAGTACTCTTTTGACCAATAAGAATTTAGTATTATAAAATCTTTTTATTTAATTCATAAGGGTATTATAGTAAAAATACATTTTAACTTTGTTTTTGAATTTTTTTAATTTATAAACATTTTTTAAACCCCTTAATTTTCGGAATTTTAAAAATATTTTTTTTTTTCAAAATTTTTGAAATTTTTTTTAGCATAAATGTTTTAAGAAAAATAAAGTGCATATGTGTTTTGTTTTTTTTTTTAATATTGTAAATTTACATATGTTTTATGGGTACAATTGTTTAGATTCCAAATTGTTTTGTTCTAAATGGTAATTGCATGTATGTTTTTAATGTACATTCCTTAATCTTCAAAATTTATAATAAAAAACATAAACGCATACATGCAAACTTTAAATTTATAACAAACCAAAAACATAAATAGCATATACAAAATTTTATACAAAATGAAATACAATTCAAATATAAATGTATCTTCTTTAATATAGATGTGTCCGTCATTCAGAAACATGTGTGTACTATTCAAAAAACATACATGCACGCTTCACTTTCTCGTCAAATTCATTATAACATATGAGTACCGTTCCAAAAACATATGTGTAACCTTCAAAAAACATATGTGTACGTTGCGCTTTCTCGTCAAATTCATTAAAACATATTTGCACGCCTTCAAACATGTGTGCACTATTCGAAAAACATATGTGCACGCTTCACTTTCTCATCTAATTCATTATAACATACGAGTACCCTTCCATAAACATATGTGTAACCTTCCAAAAACATATGTGTATGCTACGCTTTATCGTCAAATTCATTAAAAAATATTCGCACGTCTTCAAAAAACATTTTCAATACCTGTAATTACAAGCAATTATAATTATTTTTATTATGAACAACTAGAATACATATATGCACAATCCAAACATATATGCATAAATATATGTATTTTTTTTTATTTCATATCAATTTTAAAACATATATGCATAATCCTTTCATTGACTTTCTAAGAACCACAAGACACATATGCACTCTTAAGTAATCATTTTAAAAAATGAGATAATAATAATTTATAAAAACCTCAAAAGCCTTAAAGACGTACTTTGCAACTAAGTAACCAACCATTCAAAAAAATTATGCCATATATCGTAAAAACAAAAAACTACCAAATGTAACATTGTATCAAAGCCTTTAACTTTTTTTTGAACACAAAGCCTCTAACTTAAGATGTAGGACAACAACCTTTTTTTGCACAGTCAGATAACAAAAAAGAGTATCATTGCAATCTTTTTAAACATGTATGTACGCATAAACTTTAAATTCAGATCGAAACAATATTAAGCCAAAAACAAAGTTAGATTGAATTTTTTCAGATCAAAAACAAAAATATACAACACACCTGTGGAGATTCCGGCAAAGCAGTGGCATCGACGATGGGTCGAGATTCTAGAAAGACTAAAAAAATCTGTTACAAAACAAATAAAAAACTTAGATCTATAAATACAATATACAGATCTAAAAAAAAGTTTAGAACATGAAATATATGTAGATATAGAATAAAAACTAAAAAAGATAAACAACACTTGGAGAAACCTTATGTGATATATGGTGTGTCAATGGTGGTAGGGTTTCGAAGGTGGTGGGAGTTCCGTCGGTGGTGGTCGTCGGTCGGCAACGATTTGTGTAGTTGTGGGTGTGTTTTTAAGATCTGTGATTTTTGTGTTGGTGGGGAGTGTGTGTTTTGGTGGGGGTGATGGATATTGAAAGTTACGTGATAGCGGCAACCATATTTTTTTCTTCAATCAATTTGTGAAAATGTAACAAAATAGAGATCTGAGATAGATGAGTGATTTTGATTTTTTATGAAAGAAGTTAAACTGCCATGAGATTCGAGAGATATGGAGATGATTGGTTATGTAAAATTTTATAATATGAAATTCCTTTATTGCCCTTTTAGCTTTTTCAATAATGGCTTGATCTTTCAATTAATTACATTAAATGCACAAGTGATCTCATCCATAGATTAAGTGATCCAACGATTCTAATTGGTACTGTAAAGTACTGTATCTAATATTGGTACTGCATATAATACACCACTATATATATATATATATATATATATATATATATATATATATATATATATATATATATATATATATATATATATATATATATATATATATATATATATATATATCGTCATTAAATAGTACCAAACGTTTGTTCGATGTACCAAGTTACTAATTAAACTTTATTTGTTCCTTTTTATTATTTAGACTTTCACTTTATGATAAAAGCAATATTTCAAAACCTGAATTTTTAATCGAACCGCCGAGCTCCTGGTTTCTAGGTCAACCGGTTTTCAGTTTAACGGGCCGGATCAACCCGTGTTTTAAACAATTGAATTAAAGTATTAAATGAGTTGTCACGGTTTTCATGCTTAAGTGGCATATATTAGGTGGACACGATATCTTGACATAACAAAGTGGCATATTGACTTAGTTGTTCAAAGTTGTTATGTTTTTAGGTTTGTCATGTAAGACTAAGTATAATAGATGCATGATAGACACATTGTTCCCCATTAACGATGCGTCAAAGATAAAACACCCCTCTCAATAGACGCGTCTTGGACAGGTTTTGAGCATAAGTCAATCATCTAAACGACCTGACATATTTTTCTTTTGTTTTTATGTGTATATAGTGTGAGATTTGTTTATGTTTAGAGTAGTGTATATTTGGGTGGTAATGATGATGATCTCATTACATCTTGTTTGTGATGGAGTGAAAGGATGATGTGAGCATTGAATTAGCGGTTATCATCTTAGTCACCACCACTACACCAGTAATGTAGCTTTGCTGAGCATAGTTTTGCCAGACTACTTCACAAATGGGATTAAATACTAACAAAATAACACATTGCTATTTGACAAAACTACTAACAAGTAAGAGAATGTAACAACTTTGACAACTACTCAAATGCTACTTAAAGTCAGGTGTAGTGGTAACTGCGATTATCACCGTCAACTCAGCGCTACATAAGCTTTTCAACACATCATCACCAACGTAGTGTAATAAGAAATCTAACATCACCGCCAAACATACCTCACTTAAACACATATAAACCTCACAAAAACCAAAATCACAACTCACTCACACAAAAAACCTCGAATGTCCCACTCCACAAGTCGGTTTTAAAACTCGATCGTCCCACTCCACAAGTCAGTTTTGATGAAGACCGACATCAACCCAAAACTAGGTGGAAGACGTGTCAAGTGAGAAAGGTTTTTTAAGGGTGGCGCGTTTGTGAGTGTAGAAGACGCGTTGTAGAACACTTGTTACACTTAGAGCCTGTTTTGTAGGGTTTTTTTAGAGCTGTTTGGTAGGGGGCTTTCAAAAGCAACAACATTAATTTCGAATATTGCATTCCTCTCAACATTTGATTAAAGCGAGATTTTCAAGATCGAGATCCTATTGATGATCGTTTTCATTTTGCAAGATCGAAATCGTAAGATCAAATCAGGATTATAAGATCATACTATAAAGTCATTTTTCTGATATTCTTTCTATATTATTCAAATCTACAAATTATGATCTATCACAAACAAAAAATTATATGAATGTTTCATGAAAATGACGGCCTAAATTATGATTGTTGAATACCAAAAGGCTTGTTTCTCAATGGTCCATGTTGTGTGAAAAGCTCACCAACCAAATGGTTGTAAGTTCAAGTCTTGCTTCGGACATGTAAGATAGATTTGTGGTGTAATTGTTATGAGATAATTAAAATTGCCGTACCTAAAAAAGATTTATGATTATTGAATGTTTAAGAGGATTAATATGTTGTTTTTTAAATTTTATAAAACATAATTCATAACTTTCGTTTTGGTTTTTAGTTTGCGGTTCGAAAAAAATAAGATGAGATCGGATTAGATCTTAATATCCTATGATAAAGATCGAGATCGTAACAATAGATAAAAGTGTTGAATGCAAGACTAGAACAAAAACTAAATATTGACAAGATTGTCTCTCCAACCATATGTTTAGCCGTTTGTGAAATGCCCCAACTCCTAACCGGCTATATGATCAACTGACCTTCACAAATATAGAAACCACAAACAATTTGGAAATGGTCAAATTGACCACCAAAATCAAAGATTTAGAGCATAATCTATGAACTGTTCCTTGCATTGTCCTCCCATAACAAGGAGGAGCACATTGATCCAACATGATAAATCCTGTAAAATAGTGGATTTCTAACAACTAAAAGGTTTACAGATTAGTGTGACTGGATAAATGAACATATGAAATGCATATAGACTACTGGATGCCCTTGCAGCATGCTCAAAACAAAACTCAGTAATAGTATAACCCTCAAAAGGGCAAAATCATTGAAACATTAGGTATTTCATCTCAAAAAAATTTGTGGATGTAAACACCTATGAATTAATTGACAGTTGTCAAAGAGAGTTAAACATACGTCAATCAAAAAGGTCAAACCTTTATGGTTAGTTCTTGTGCAAAAGATCTCGAGTTTCCAATTCCACTCCTGCAAAATCATGTTTGGCTAAAGGGGGCGCGCATCTAATGGTGACTTGCATTTGTTCTGTAATTCCATAAATCTTTCCACATCGAATTTTTTTCTTTTTATCAGCTTTCTTCTGCGAGATATGAAGAGCCTCTTCATCAAATCTTGGTATGTGGGGTCCCTCCGTGTGATAAGGAAGTAACCATACCCAAGAATAATGCCAGATGTGGTACCAAAAAATGCAATTGGCTCCATAACATCCCAAGAGAATTCCCAGAAAGTTAAACGGAAGAAGAGCCCAATAAAACCTAGTGAGAATACAAGCCCAGTATATAGGATGCGGCGAACTTGCTTGTGGGCTAGCTTATCAATTTCTTCCTGCTTTGCTTGCAACTGCTTTAGCTCTTCCCTTCTTGGATCATCATCAGGTGCTAAGGCAAGAGGCACTGCTTTTCTGACCAGATCAACAACCTAGTTAACCAAAAGTAACCATAAACAACATCAGATTAACCGCGTCAATCATAGTGTTTAGATAAAACTGGATTGAGTCACAAGATGCCAAAATTCTATTTTTAATGGGTACAACCTCCTAAATCTTTCTATAAATGTATTGTAATAGCTACCATAATTATTGTTTTAGTAATCAGAGCACAAGGTGCAGATGGTTGAAGCATGCTCGCCGTCCTAGTTGGCAATGACAACGGCGAGCCGTTGCTCGCCGCCACACCAAACCCCCCTCGCCGTTGCTCGCCGATGGTCACCTCCCCGTGGCCACGGCGAAGGTAAAAACTGACAAAGTGGCAGGCTTTATATAATAAAATTGGATCTTTTTTAATGATGAATTCATGTGGGTTTTATGCACCAAGTATGAAGATATCATCATCATCACCATCATCATCAATTGGTGTTAATCGAGTGAGGTTGTTCATGGTGGTGTTGATAGAGTGTCAAGTACTAAATCTCATGTCCAAAGGTTAGTTTAATGGTTGATTCTTTATTGGTTTAAGTTTGTTAATTGAATTTGTGGTTGATTTTGACTAATGAAGTCAAATTTGGTGGTTTTGTGTTGGATTACTATGATGCATTTCTGATTTGTAGGATGGTTCTTATAAATTTGTATTTTACAAGTTGAAGTTGATGACTTTGTATGCATTCAATCTGAATTTGTAGGTTGTTTTGTATGGATATTGTGTTTTGAGGTTAAAGTTAGTGACTTTTTTTCGATATCGTATTTTTTTTTCGTATTGTAACTTTTTTATTTGATGAAATAAAATTAGTATGTTTTGTTATTTTTTAGTATTTGTGAAATTAATTTAATTTATTTAATGAAATGAATAAAAAAATAAGTGTGTAAGAGGTGGGGTCCTAATGGGGAAGTTGAGGTTTGTTGTTTGGTGAGGGGGGGTTTGTTGTGGTTAGTTGAAGTTGAGGTGTTTTGGTGATGTGGCATGGTGGGGCCCGAATGAGGAGCCTCTTGCTCAACTTTGCACCTTGTGCTCTCATAATAAACACATTTACTAATTATAAAAAAAGTTACAGAAAGTGTCTGCGGGTCAACCTAACCCCACCCAACATTGAATGGCAATGAAAATGATGTTTCAACTGGAACCTGTTTTTACTCGTTATCCTACCCGCCCAACTTGCACATCATTTGCTACCTCTAGTTAACATTAAAAATTCTAACTGCCCAAATAAATTGCAAAGAGGGGCCTGCAGCAACTACAACTTATTAGCCTCGTTTATATTACTGATATGTAAGTTCTAGCGTATCACGGTATGGAAAATGTAAGTGTTATTTATAATAGAAGCGCTGGTGACCTAATCATAGCAACTAATCCAAGATCAACATGAGCCACACTTGCATCAAGCAGATCCAGGTGAAGTTCCAAGGCTAACTTTGATGGTAATGAACTTTTGTGTTTTTTAGATTAGTTGTGGTAAGGCAGAAGGTTCTGATATACTTTTTAAAAAAGTAGCACATTTTACTTAATAAAATATACGCCTCTTGGGAATTTGATTTTAAAAGATGCCTCACTGCGGATAACAAAGTATATTGGTAGCGTATACTTTCTTATTCGAGTCAGTTCCACTGTTCTACCATAACAAAGATAATCATAGTTTGGTTTAACCTCCCAAAACTTGAAAGGCGATAAGTATATTTAATATATTAGGCATAAATGAATCCCATCATTTAAGCATAATGCCTATAAGTGACATGACTTTAACTATATAAACCATCCTATTCCACTAAGGAAAAGCAATCACGTCTTTTTGTCATCTTTATTCCTAAGGAATTCCAAGTAACATAATTATACAGAAATGCCTTAATGCTTGGAAAAACAAGCCACAATCTCACATAATAGCTCTGATATTTGACTATTACAAAATTTCTAATAATAAACTTCAATGATGACAAAATATAGGTCATCGAGTAGACTTAAATCAGCATCAATGGTTTGTAGTGATGAAAAAAGAGAGAATAAATAATAGCTCTACCTTAAAACTTATTCCCAAAGGAATTGCTGCTTTTAGTATAAAATATTCAAAAAAGGAAACTGTAATAAAACATATAGAACAAAAGAAGCTGGGATAAGATGATTCCCACTTTTACATACTTTCTGTGACACGCACTAATCACATTAACATTCACATGGTAGCTGACATCTACAAACTATGACTTTTTGTGCTTGGCGAAAGGAGCTCTAAAATCAATTTGTTTAATATTCACATTTTGTCAAATCTAGCAAAAAGACCTCCATTTTTTCAAATGGAAAAACGCAAATGCTCAAAAAACAAACAACTTCGAAACAAAGTTATGCAACTCGAGTGAGCAACAAAGCCAAGAGAAAGAAATACAATCTAACAAATTGTAGGCAGCATGCCACTTAACATTCTCTATAGGTTAGAACCTAAAGGGGTAAAAAACAAGAGATGTTTTCCTGATCTAATGCTAGTAAGACAAAACAACTAAAGCATTATCATATAACACAATCTACTTGATTTTAAATTCAGCAAAATCGTGCAAATAGCTAATTCTATCTTTCTAATTATATAAAAGAAAAAAAAATAATAAAAAATAAAATAAAATTGTGTCACCATAAGATTTAGGTCAACAAAGATCAACCATATAATTCTCGTTTGTGGATATGCAAAAAGTTCCATAATCAATCTGAAGACCTCATATAATAGAAGGACCACAAACGCAAGATGTTAACAAGCACACCAGTAAAAAAAAACGTGTAGCCATCAACATCACAAGTCAAACAATTACACCATAAATTAAAAAAATACAGATCTGAAGGCGTGTTCGGCATTGTGTTTTGAAGTATTTTTTAAGTGATCATTAAAACAGCTCTGAACTATTATAATTATCAGCCTTTCTAACTCAGCCAAACAGATAAATCCCAAATTTTCCCTTTCTACATTAGAGCAACAGTTATCCACGATAAAATGTAGCTCAAGTTTGACGAGGGACAAGAAAAATAGAATATTCAACCATCATCAATATCCTTAAATAGAAGACCCACAGATGCATTATTTTTAATAAATAACAAAATGGGGGTCCATAACTTCAAAAAAATTGTTCCTATCAAAATCCCTATCCAAACGGTTGCACCATAAATTGCAAGTTGCAACAATCCAAATCCAAAATGAAACCTAGGCATGTTGGCCATTTCTGTTATCTAGCTTTAGGGCCTTAGTGGATAACTAATCATTTTATCAGTAACCGCAAAAAAAAACTGTACCTAATTAAGAACCATTTACATAAAAATCCTAAAAATAATCAACATTGCCAAACACACAAACATACACCCCATCTAATCATAACAATACAGCATTATAGAAGCGCATCCAAACAGTATGCACCTTTCCTTCAGAACCGATTCTCTCTATTCGTAATCACACAACTATTTATTTTTAGAAAACTACTCGTAGTATTTTCTAAAAATCAAAGACCATTTACATAAATCCTTAAAGAGTCAATGTTGCTAAACACTCCAGAAGCACAACAGCCAAACACTATTCAAATTTCATTTAAAGCCAACTCTAACTATTCCATATCACATAATCACGTTCATAACCTAATCCCAAACACCCCCAAATTCATCAATCAACATAACATTCACACACAAGCACTAAAACAAACATAAACATTTATAAATTACTACTAAATTATACCTTATCAGGATGAAGGTAAACCTTATCTCGAAAAATCAACACAACACCAGCCTCATCCAAAACATTAGCAAACAACTTCGCCTCATCTACGCTTTTTGCAACTCCCATACTTTCGCAAGCTTCCAATAATTCATTATAACCAATCACCTCTTTTCCTTCACTACAGAATCTCGACTTCAACGCGTCTACATTCACTAGTCTCATTAACTTCCTCACTTCCGCATACGTTATACTCTCACTCTCACTTCCACCCCCACCGTCTACTCCCACGGCATTACTAGAAAACGAATAACTAGAAATTCTGTTATAGCTAGGTCTAACCGTCATGCCACGTGGCACTCCAATTGACTTAACTGTTTTTGACCTGATAATTCCACCACCACAACCACCACCACCGTCACCGTAACATATGCCACGTGGCAATCCAACTGTTGTTACGTTTTTTGACCTAAAAGTTTCCGGTGACAATCTACCACCGTCGTAACCTCCGGCGGCTGAGTTTGTAAACAAATAACTACTACATATGCTGTTATCAGGTCTAACGGAAATGCCACGTGGCATTCCAGATGTTGTTACAGGTTCTGACCTAATAGTCTCCGGTAACAATCCACCGCCGACGCCGTAACCGTCGTCTCCGGCGGCGTTAGTAGAAAACAAAATGCTACTGCATAATATTCTGTTACTACTAGGTGTAACGGTTACGCCACGTGGCAACAGATTTTTAGGTGATAATCCTTCTTTTAGTAACAGAAATGATGATCTCCACATCTTTACTGTTTTTTCCTAGGTCTATTTATGTATATATATAAATATAATCTGTATCTATATATTTGTCTATATGTATGTATAGAAGATGTGCATTTTTAAAACTGAATAACGGAAAAATGAGAGTTTTTTTTTTAAACTGTGAGAAAAAAATAAAAGGTGTTTTTTTGTTGGAGAGAAAATGGGGAGAGAGGGGAATGGTGAAGGGGTGTGATTTGACCGAGAGAATCGGGGAGATGAAGGGGTAGGATTGTGCCATGTGGAACGCGTGAGATTGGTGTGTGTGATGTAGTGCGCGTGTGTTGTTGGGTGTCAGAGTAGCGTTTTTTTTTTCGTTTTTTGATTTTTGAAAGATTGCCGACCTTGTTCGAATTTTTGGGTCGCTTTTTTTCGTAACCTTTTTCTTTTATTGACCTTTTCCGATATATGAATTGTCGAATGAATATGAATATTCTTTTTTGGTTATATTTGTCAAAAGTAACCGTGAATAATAGCAGTGAGCTGTGAGCTATAGCAATAGGCCACTGCTTTTTTAAAAAGTATTAAAAAATGAGTTTTTTTTTTTTTTAAATAGCAAAGCTTACCCTCTCGTTTGTCAAACGAACACTAAAAATCAAAAACCTCATTATTCACCGCTCATAGTCTCAAAAAGTCCTACGTCAAACTTAGCCTGAGACCCTTTAAAATACTCTGTGTATCCTCATGATTTCATTTTTTAATTATTTTTTTATTTTCTAACTTTCTTTTTATTAAAAAAAATACAAAACTAAAAGTACGAAAAATAAAATATAAAGTTTAACAACTCAAAAGTATTAAAGAGTTTAGATAAATATATATCTCATATTTATCATAAATCCAAAAACTCAATCTTGATATCCATTTTTCATCTAAATTAATAAAACCCTAAATTTCATTTTTTTTAAAGAACATGTCTTGCAAATGATAAATCTTCAAGCTACAAAAAATACATAATTGCAACGAGAATTAAATTATCTATCTATAGATATGCACTTCTCTATACTTTCGATTTTTTTTTTCAAAATTTCCGCTCAGAAAAATCACATGTGATTTGTAAAAATGAAATCATGAGTGATTTTTCTGGCAAGAAATTAAAAGAAAAAATTAAAAAAAGTCGAAAGTATATAGCAGTACATATCTATAGATATATAATTTAATTCTCGTCGCGATGGTATGATTTTTTTTTTGCGTAATAATTAATGATTTGCGAGATATTTAATTAAAAAAAAGGGTGAAAGTTTATTTATTTTTTTATCAAAAAGATAATGGTCAAGATTGGTTTATTGGATCTATAACAAGTATGATATCTTATCTTATATACTAAAAGCTTAAGTTGTCTTATAAATGCAAAGTGCTCTTCATAAATGTTTCTTGAATTGATTGTGAAATGTGGAGGCTTCATGTGTTAGTACATTGATTTAATAGTCATGCATAAGGGTAAGTACATAGAAATCGTGCACAAACGTTTGTACGGTACAACATGTTTCAAGCCATCTCTAAACCAATAAATGTTTCATGAATTAAAAGTGAAATGTGGAGGCTTCATATGTTAGTACATTGATTTAATAGTCATGCATAAGGGTAAGTACATAGAAATCTTGCACAAAAGTTTGTACGGTACAACATGTTTTAAGCCATCTCTAAACCTCAAAGAATACAAACCAAAAATGTCATGAATGCACAAATTTAACACACCAATTAATGGTTAGTCTTTTTACCTTCCCGTCCATGAGTTACAAATATTTTATCAACTATATAATGTGTCAAAAATCACACACAACAAATCACAACTTCCTCCACACCGCATGCACATTTGGGCTACAACTTATTATGATGTTAAAGTAAGCATCATATCATCTTACTTATTTAGCATATTGATTTATATTATTTTATAAAAATTTCACGTGTATTTTGTGTGTGTAACAATGTAGGACATAAAGATGGTGTTTAGGAGCTTTGGTAGTAACATCATCTTCTCTAATGGTTTAAGAGATCCTACACATCGTTTTCTTATCAACTAAGTGGAAAATGCACGAACATTTTTACTTTGATCGAAAATGCGATATATTTATTAACTGTATTTAAGTTACTAACGATCAACTATATCTATTTTTTTTGTAGCGAGTCAAGAAGCATTAAAGAAAGAGATCGAGAAGTCACAAAAATTGTACCAAAAACAAAAAATGCAAAAGGCCAATGAACAACAACGACAAAGACAACAACAACAAGAACAAAGCCACAGCCACCGGTGGGATGAATACTTAGCATTCATATTAATAGTACGTTACAAATTAAACATGCAATATTTTACTTCATGTAATACCGATAAATGGGCTAATACTATTGGTTCATTAGCAAGTAAGTTTATTGAAAATAATGTGACGAGCATTCAATTTTTAGTCAATAATCATTACTACACTTTGTTTGTGCATTTTAATATTTTTGCTCTTAATGTAGGTTTTTGTCTTGCGTTGTGTTAATGTCACTTTCTTAATTAAACGTCTTGGAATATTGTGTGACTTTGATATTTGATATGACTGTGTAATTATGTCGATGTTACATATTGAAAATGATAGTATATAATAAAAATATTTTCACACTATTATCATAACAATGAGAATCTTCTAAACCGAAGAAGTATGTAAAGGAGAAGAAAATTGTATTTGAAATGTTATCCTACACCTATCACGAGGTAAGCATTATTCATTTGAGTTTGAGATCATGTGATTCATGTCGTCATACTGTAAATACTTAGAATGAGTTACTAATGAATGCTCCAAATTCGATATTATAGTTTATGGAAAAATGTTGTAATAATGCATTAATTAAAAAATAATTTATGTAACTTACTCGTATTAAAAATTACATATGAAAAGTCTCATTTAAATATAACATTTTGCAAAAAACCTCTTCACATTAAAGAAAGAGATCGAGAAGTCACGAAAATTGCATTAAGAACAAAACATGCAAAATGCCAATGAACAACAACGACAAAGACAACAACAAGAAGAACAACAACAAGAACAACGCCACGGCCACCGGTGTCAATATAGATGAATACTTAGCATTCATATTAATAGTACGTTACAAATTAAACATGTAAAATTTTACTATATGAATTATAATTTATTATACGAATTATAATTTATAATCTTTAATATACTAATTACTTTAATGTTTTATGTTTTTATAGTTTTGTTAAAAAAGAAATTTGTTTTATAGTTCGCTTTTTATAATGCAATTTGTTTGAACAACGAAGTCCATCTTTCACAAAAAAATGAGAGTTTCAAACATGAACCGAAAATTAGTCACGAATATTACGAAAACAACAATTAGATCCAACCTGTGTGCATCGCATGGGTCCTGGGGCAGTCCAAACCTGTTTGCATTACACGGGATGAATATAAAAGGTCTCCAACATTAATGTCATCGCTTCATATTTAAAATAATTTATGTAACTTATACATATTAAAAATTTACTTGTGAAAAGACTCTTTTCAATATAATATCTTGAAAAAAAATCTCTTCACATATACTCTTTTAATGTCAATAAACTATTTTAAATGTATGTCATGCTTAGAAATGTGATACCATCACAACTTAGATATATAATGACGAAAATAAGTTCCGAAGATTACGATATAAAAACTTATATACATCCCATGTGCAACTCATATACAACTAAATAAAGTACTTTATTCTTATAAACCTTAGAAAATGAATAATAATATGACAACTTTTATACAACATACGTACCAAATATTAAGATATAAAAACTAATATACAACCATAAAGCAACAAAGAAAAGTCTATTAAAAACGTTTAAAGGTTAACACATTTGTGATACCATGACAACTAAAATCTAAAACGACAAACATAAACCCAAAATACTATACTTTGACAGCTTCTACAAAGCCCGTGTGCATCGCACGGGCTATCCCGGATACATCCATTTAAAAAATATATATAAAGCTTAAAAAATGTGAGATACCATGACAACTTAAATATAAAATACCGAAAATAAAAGCCAACTACTACACTCTCGCAATTTCTATACAACATACGTCCCAAATATTATGCAATAAAAACTTATATACAAACCATATGCAACTCAATAAAGCATTAAATACGTATAAAGGTAACAAAATTTATGATACCATCACAACTTAAATATAAAATGACGCAAAAAAATACAAAAAATTAAACTTTAACAACTTTTATAAAGCCCGTGTGCATCGCACGGGTAATTCTGCCTAGTATACTAAAATATTAAGTAGTGTTATCAATGTAAAGTGGTCATCATAAATGTTTCATGTATTGATTGTGATATGTGTATGCTTCATGTGTAAGTACTTTGGTTTGAGTTTCATGCTTAAGTTGTAAGTACATCAAAGTGAAATGTGGAGGCTTCATATATTAGTACATTGATTTAATAGTCATGCATAAGGATATGTACATAGGAGATGAAGTGTTTTGTGTCAGGAATGCATAAATTAAACACACCAATTAGTGGTTAGTCTTTTTACATTTTCGTCCATGAGTTACAAATATTTTATCAACTATATAATGTGTCAAAAATCACACACAACAAACCACAACTTCCTCCACACCGCGTGCACATTGGGCTACAACTTATTATAGTGGTAAAGTAAGCATCATATTGTCTTACTAATTATTTACATATTGATTTATATTGTTTTATGTAAATTTCACGTGTGTTTTGTGTGTGTAAGAATGTAAGAAATAAAGATGGTGCTTAGGAGGTTTGGTAGTAACATCATATTCTCTAATGGTTTAAGAGATCCTACACATCGTTGTCTTATCAATTAAGTAGCACATGTACGAACATTTTTACTTTGATCGAAAATTCAATATATTGATTAAATGTATTTAAGTTACTAACGCTCAACTATATCTAATTGTTTTTTGTAGCGCGTCAAGAAGCATTAAAGAAAGAGATCGAGAAGTCACAAAAATTGTATCAAGAACAAAACATGCAAAAGGCCAATGAACAACAACGACAAAGACAACAACAACAAAAACAAGAACAACGCCACGACCATCAGTGGGATGGATACTTAGCATTCATATTAATATACGTTACAAATTAAATATGCAATATTTTACTTCATGTAATATCGATAACAGGCTAATATTATTGATTCGTTAGCAAGTAATTTTATTAAAAATAATGTGATAGCATTCAATTTTTAGTCAATAATTATTACTATACTTTGTTGGTGCATTTTAATATTTTTGCTATTAATGTAGTTTTTTGTCTTGCGGTGTGTTAATATCACTTTCTTAATTAAACGTCTTGGAATATTGCGTGACTTTGATATTTGATATGACTATGTAAATTATGTCGATGTTACATATTGAAAATGGTAGTATATAATAAAAGTAGAATAAAAATATCTTCACACTATCATCTTAACAATGAGAATCTTCTAAATCGAAGAAGTATATAAAAGAGAAGAAAATTATGTTTAGTCTAAATGTGTTTAGTTAAATGTCGTGTCTATTGATTGATTGGAGCGGGTTTATGATTCGGACTTGGGTCATTGGATCTGAATTTTTATTATACGAATTATAATTTATACTCTTGAATATACGAATTATTTTAATGTTTTATGTTTTTATAGTTTTGATAAAAACGAATTTTGTTTTATTGTTCGCTTTTAATAATGTAATTTATTTAAACAACAAAAGCCGTCTTTCACAAAAAATGAGAGTTTCAAACATGAACCGAAAATTAGTCCGGAACATTGCGAAAAAAAAACAATTAGATTCAACCTGTGTGCATTGCATGGGTCCTAACGCAGTCCAAACCTGTGTGCATCGCACGGGGATGAATACAAAAGGTATCCAACATTAATGTCATCGCTTCATATTTAAAATAATTTATGTAACTTATACATATTAAAAAATTACATGTGAAGAGACTCTTTTCAATATAACATCTTGAAAAAAGTCTCTTCACATATACTCTTTTAATGTCAATAAACTATTTTAAATGTGTGTCATGCTTAGAAATGTGATACCATCACACCTTAGATATATAATGACGAAAATAAGTGTCGAAGATTACGGTATAAAAACTTATATACATCCCATGTGCAACTCAATAAAGTATTTTAAATACTTATGAAGCTTAGCAAATGTGTGACACCATGAAAACTTAAATATAAAATGACGAAAATAAATGCCGAATATTACGCTATGAAAACTTCTATACAGTCCATGTGCATCGCACTATCTATGAAAACTTCTATACAGCCTATGTGCATCGCACGGGCATTATTGACTATATATATAATGACAAAAATACGTGCCGAATATAAAATGACGAAAATAAATAACGGATATTAAACTTTGAAAATCTCTATACAGCCCATGTGCATCCCACGAGCTTTCATGACTATACATATTAAAAAATTACATGTGAACAAACTCTTTTAAATGTAACATCTTGAACAAAGTCTCTTCACATATACTCTTTTAATGTCAATAAACTATTTTAAATGTGTGTCATACTTATAAAATGTGTGATACCATTACAACTTAGATATATAATGACGAAAATAAATGACTAATATTACGCTATGAACACTTATATACAGCCCATGTGCCACACACGGGTCTTCATGACTATTTGAAATAAATATAAGTATAAATTTTGCAATTGCACACGGGCTCGATATAAATGTTGATAGCGTTATTGTTCAACAACAATTTTCACTTATTTTATAAGCCCATGTGCAACGCACGGGTCTTATATAATGTTTATAAACGTTTATGTATCATAAGATAAATATTGTATTATAGTTATATCATTCAGACATTGTTTTACAAAAGAAAAAAGAAAAATAAAATCGATATTATTTAATTCAGATTCAAACATTTACATCTTAGATTCAAATTCAGATGTGCGAGTATGATTCAGATTCAGAGCCTCTTAATAAACAAAAAACACCTAATGTCTCCTAAAAAAACCCATCACCTACGCAAGTTATTTTCAACATAAAAAACACGTACATAAACAAAGCTCAAAACCTAAACAGAAAAGTTTACAATAACTAATTAAACATATTAATCTTAATAGCCTACACTTCTTATGCACGGACATCTTTCATTAACAAGCCATAAGATATTAAGAAAAACAATAATGACGCGAAAATATATAATGACGAGAATGACTGTCTAATAATACATTATCAACAATTACATTCAGACCCTGTGCATCACACGGGTCACAATTACTATTATATTTAACTTTTGACAAGTACTAGTATTAAATTGTCAAAAAATACGAAACAAATAAAAAATTGTGTTCTACTATTAATAAAAGTTAAAAAATATAAGTACTTTTTTATACTTTTTTTTGTGGATTAGAAGGTGTCGTCTCGGGTATTAGTATTTCAAAATTGGTAAAAGGAGGTAATTGTTAGGCTGCTCCCAGTATGGGATAATGATTGATCGCCCCACTCGATCACCACTCGATCCCTCTTATGTGGGAAACCGATCGACACCCTTTTGTTTTCTATCTTGGTCGTGTATACGATCGACTGACTTTTCCATTTGCATTTAAAAATCAACCGTTACAAACGGTTTGCAAAGTAAAAAAAAAAAAAAAAAAAAAAAAAAAAAAAAAAATCAAACCAACTTATAAATACACAACATAACACACTTCAATCCACAAATCTCACACTTTTCTCAATTCAAAATGGCTTGTCGTCTCTCCCATACCGTCGAACAAATGCAAAAGTATATCAAAAAAACGAACGTAAAATATTGTTCATGTTCGTTCATTTAACTAAACGAACGTAAAATATTGTTCATGTTCGTTCATTTAATAAACGAACTTTTTACCGAACGGTTCATGAATGTTTACTGAACGTTCAGTTCATTTACAACCTAATGATGTGGCAACTGTGGGGCCTAAACGAATATCTCAACCTCATTGTTGCACCTTGTGCTCGAAGATGCAATGTTTCAACTGACAACAACTTTAGCTAAGATTGTTTATTAATCATCCTAATCCTAGTTATTAAAATAACAATTGACAAGATAAAACAAGAAAACTTAGAATAAAGTAAAATATAAGCTACACCTTATATAAGTTAAAATTTGTTATTCACAAAGATATTATATAATTTCTTTTGGATCCAAAATAAAGAAAAATACTACATCCACCAAAAGTTTACACAATTCCATCCACTCGCTGACGTGGCGGAGTGTTGATTGGTTGGTTTTCTGTGGGCCACAGAAAACCAACCAATCAACACTCCGCCACGTCAGCGAGTGGATGAAATTGTGTAAACTTTTGGTGGGTGTAGCACACCTCCAAAATAAAAGCAGTACACCATAAAAGTTCAAGGATAGGCAAATCTAGTAAGACCTGACTAACCCACAACTTGCAAGTCAACTTTAGGAAAAGGGACACCATTATCTTTCTTCATATTATATAAACACACACGCAATTTGTTACAAATTTTCTTGTATTTATTAAATTCTCTTAACCTAATCACACACCCACTTGTTTATTTATATCCCACTTGTATATTTATATATTGAATCATTAACTACTACGCTACATTTCGGGTTTTTCTTAAAAAAAAAAAAAAAAAAAAAAAAAAAAAAAAAAAAAAAAACCCAACCCACCTATCATGCATCTACGGCTATGCTATCTTTGTCACTCGGTTTTACGAGGGATAAGGGCTTGGGCTTCTACAAAAGGCTAGCTCATTAGATAAGATTTGTTTTTCTTACAGGTTATGAAGCTTTTACAAGCCATAAACCTTCATAAGCATAAGTCAATTAAAACAACCTTACGAGAGGTTATAGTTAGTCAAAAGATGGATTATCACACAAAACAGCAAAAGTATAATTGATTATCACGCAAAAGCTAAAAATATATCTAAATTTCATTTGCTGTATTTTTATGCTATTATATATTAATAAGCTTCAGCTCCAACTAATTCGTCAAACACCTTTATAGAAATATTAGCTCCGGCCTCTGGCTTATAATACAAGCTCCAACTCCAACTCTAGCTGTGGTTCATCCCATTTTGCCAAAAATAACCATATATGTACATCTAACATCTTCTTTTGGGTATATCATTCTAGTTAATGTTCTTGTTTGTTCCTGTGTGTCGTGTAATTTGTCTTTGATATCTGAGTTGCGCAATATCTGATAACAATATAACCGACTCAATATTTCTACAACTAACAAGAATATGTAAGTAGTGTGAAAGAGGATGAAGGGGATAGGAAGGATAAGCAACAGGAGTATTTTGTACCGAGGCATTTGCTGTATCATAGGGCTGAAGTGAGCTTCGGCTGGTGGGGTTGAGAATGGTCTAGCGAGGAAAGATGATCAGAAGGGTAAGATAGTGACCTTCTTTGTGCAAAAATATGTCTAATTCTATTAAAAATAAATGGTTTATTTTTGAAAGTTTTGATCAAATGATAATGTAGGTAGAAACAACTTTAGTATGTATTCAGTTATACAGTTATACCGATTCTGACCAAAGATACGCAGGACGAGAAATGAACCCGGTCAAGTAGTTCATGTACTCCTAGAAATGGTAAGATCACCGCATATTAGCTCTTGTACATGAACTAACTACTTACATGAACCGTATGTCGCTGAAAAACATTTTTCATCAAAAATTGAATAAGTAAAACATGGACGTCGCTCAAACACATTTAGAATTTGTTTAAAAGGATGATCTGCAAAAATTGTGCATCTTACGACTAACATGCATATCCCAACTAACATTGCAAAGCCATCTCGCGCAATACAAGTTACATTTCAATATTTAATTATAATTCACAAGTAGTGGCTTTCCAATCACAATTTAGAAGGCTACAGATTGTCATAGGCAAGAATGACATGGCAATTGAGTCAACTTACTTGACTTTTCATTATACATCAGCAATAGGTTAGCAATAATACAAGATTTTGAATAGATAAATGCAAGATAATAGGAAGTTGAAATTGACCTCTTTTTCTTTCTTCCAAGATCTTACATCTGCTAAGTTTCAAGCCTTCTTGCCTCTTTGTACAACCACGTGTTAATTTGCGCCCAAAAATAAAATACAGTGGTTCAAAAATCGTGAATACAAAGAAAAGCAATCAACTACGCTTTCTTGATTTGGTGAGAGTTTTAATCATCCCTTTAGTGATCTTCCAAAACCAAAGCAGATTCATCAATGCTAATGCCGGTGGAATCGTCAACAAGGTGTAAAATCCCATCGGATAGTAAACTAGCTTCACCTGAAAAATACACACGAAAAGGATCTTCAGAGCCGGTAAGGCCAACCAAGATTCGTCTAAACATTTGCGTAAAAAATAATAATAATAATAATAAAAAAAAAAAAAAAAAAAAAAAAAAAAAAAAAAATTGAAGTTTTTATACATAATTAGTATGCCAAATATGACTACAAACAACAACAATACACAATCCGTTGGGTCAAGAAGTTATATTGTCATCATATGCAAGAAGTTATGATGTTTCCTTTAAGCAAGAATTTTCTTTATACCCATTTGTCTTATTACATATAAAAACATAACTTAAAGCAATTCATAAGTAAATGGGTCAAAACAATCACCTCTAGTCCTCTACAACAAGGGTTTGAAACAAACTTACCTGATCAAAATGTGTATATATGTGGTAGAAAAAGTAGATGAACAAAATGATTCTGGCAAACTGCACATACACAAAACCATACGTGTCACCTTAAGTAAAGCAACCAAAAAACCCAAAACATCTGTTGTCGAATAGGCAGGTGACTATTAATATTCGGTCTATTTGTTAATCAACTGTAGATAAATTCAGGGTACGATAGACATTACCAACCACCCTACAAACATTGCAAGACCATTCAACATGTAAAGGGCGGAAGTCTTCTTATTGGCAACATCCAAATACCTGTATATGCAAATCTAAAGAGTTATTTTTGGAATCTGAATGTAAAGAAATGAAGTTTGTATTTTCTTGTTCATCAATGATTACCATCTTAGATTCACGAAGGGTGTTGTGATCTCCGTGAAGAGAACAATAAGGATGTAAAACTGAACTTGGCCACTTATAAGTGACTGAATAATGGCAAACAAGGAGAGTCCATGGTGAAAAAACTGTCAAGGCAAAAGAGATGAATTCAGTAGGGAGTAAAACCAAAAAGTGCTTCAACCGGTTCTTATTTAATGTATGTTAGTACTTCTGAATGCGTAATTCAAATTACAACATTAAAAGTGTAACTTTAATTAAGTTCGCAAGCTTGGCAAATAAATAAAAAAAAGCTTAATTTACGTATATTGATTTTTATTAGAAATATAATTTAACTTCCGAGTCCATGCAAGCCCATTGGAACCGAGCTTGTTTGGCCAAAGTAAAGGCATGTGTATACTTACATATTCAAAACCGCCTAAAGTTGGATACGTCCATATAATCATTGCCAAATCCGTGAAGAAATAACCAATTGACATCTGCAACCAGACAAAAAAACACACACAAATAAGCACATCGTTTTTTAGCAGGGTGCCGCCTTTATTTCTTTTAAATAGGACCCGTAATCATATAATAATATTCTCAAACCATATAAATAGACCTAACAAATAAAAAATGTTCAATGGTCATTACCATATGGAGGCTAGTCTAATAACAACATAAGATTATAAATCTTGTAATGCTTCCAAATACAAGAATAAAATATATGGAGTACCAACTAACAATCACATTTCATTTCTTCGACCCACAAACCATTTAAATGGGTCGGATCAGGTTATGTTTATCCTAACGGGTCAAACAGGATGAAACACAAAAGTCACACAAAGTTTATATCAAATACACAAAGCCTCCTGTAGAAAGTAAATTATTATAATCATAATTGACACATTAACTATGTACATAAAAAAAATAAGAACTACATAAAAGTGTTTCATGTCAAACATGCCGACTGCACAAAACTGTACCTGATTTGACCCATTACCCTACGCCCCCATTTTTCCATCTTTACACAAAACGATAGTCGTATACATTAAATATCCTAAAACAATATATTTGAGGCCAATTAAAGAAAAGTATACCCCAAGTAAAATGTCGGATGGCGCAGATGATCGGTTAATGATCAACTCTTTTTGATTGCTTTCATCAAAAACATCTGAAAAGACCAAAAAGTATAGAGAGCCAACAGCTGCAAAAAGTGCATGGAAGGTCGAGAAGCCCCTAAAAGGTAGATTAATATCAAGTTAGCTAATGAAATGATATAAGTAAACTATAGGCAGCAAAAAGCTAAAGGAAAGATGTTAATAATCAAGGTAGATGGAATATAACCTGTTTTTCCATTCAAGTTTCTGCGTGTTATTGAATTTGTTGAAACCTTTATAAAACAAGGGGCTAATCAGACCCGTCACGTCATAAGCCTTCAAAACAAATATATTACACTCTTAGAATTAAAGGTAAACAAAGCAAGTAAAGATACAAGGATTTGATTATCAACCAATGAGTTTTGATAGTGACTTATGTGATAATTTCAACTTCATTTCAAATGTTTCAGAACCTACGGTTGTTTAAGATTATCTTACTACTTAAGGGTCAATCTCCAGTTATTAATACTCAGTTTGATATTGGTTACTTGGCTGCAACAAAATCGATTACTGGAAGGTACGCTAAAAGTACTTTTATATCCAATACAAATCAGATATCCTAAACTACCCGACATCCGACACTATAAAAAGTCAAAACTGATGATCACAACTTCATTAGTTCAACAAGATGCAGTACTTCCAAATATCATTTCTAGCAACACGTTCTATGATAGTTGTGACTACTCAATGTCACACATCCAAACACCAGTAAGTACCATAATCCCATTCTACTACTTCAAGTCATACTACTCACTTCGGGAACACACATCCCCATAAGTTTTACATTGTCTATGCTACTTTACTCACGTTACAACTTATAATATAAACACAACATACATGGGGAGTACATTATTGTATCCAGCTAGAATCTAATATCATTATAAATGGATAATTGTACTGTATGAACTTACATGCCAAGGGATTAACTAAACAAGATATGTAACACAAAATTTCGGGAGACGGAATTTTTGACAAAAATTTACACTGCACAGCAAAAATCAATGTTCCCATGACCCGGCCTCTTGGGTCGGCCCCTAGTGCTCCATTATCAACTATCAAGTGACCCATTTAAAGTTATCCTAAGTTTAAAGAGCCTTGGCAAGTAATTAATGCATAAAGTACCTAACTTAACTACCACAAAACCATAAAAACAAAACAATATAATTGAAGTAAAAAAACACTGTACCATTAAACACAATAAAGAAACCAAAAGTACTTACAATTTTACACATTAAAATGCCCCCCAAAACCGAAAACAACCACAAGATTTGTTTACTTGGAGTAGCATGATTACCAATAACACTCAAACCAGAAACATTATAATCCATACTCCCTCCTTCCATTTCTCCCAACTGCATACAAAAAAACCAAAATCACATAAATAATACACCATTTAAAAAACTAACAAATACCCATTTCAAGATTTACATAATTACATAAACCCATTTAAAAAAGTTGCATAATTGGTGACAAAAATCACATAAATAATACACCATTTAAAAAACTAACAAAAACCCATTTCAAGATTTGCAAAATTATAGAAACCCATGTAAAAAAAAATTCCAAAAACTTACTGGATTTTTTTTCTTTTTCTTGATAGGGTAATGATTTATGAAGAATGTGTAGTTATGAAGATATTAAATGATGTTGGAAATTTGAAGTTTTGTGAGGAGCTGGATTTTAGATTTTTTAATATGAGATGACCGCACAAGTGTTATGACTTTTGACCAAAAGAGACGAGTGTTGTGGGACCTATTGAAAGAGCAGGAATCTCACTTGGTTGTTGGCACATTGAATGTCTTAAAGTGTAAAATGTAGAAACTTCTTGTGAATGAAATGCAAAAGAGTACATGAAAATTGTTTAGAATATTTCTACATCCACTCACAAATTACAAAAAAAAATCCACTCGCTGACGTGTCAGCGAGTTGATTGGTTGGTTTTTTGTGGCCCACAAAAAACCAACCAATCAACTCGCTGACACGTCAGCGAGTGGATTTTTTTTTGTAATTTGTGAGTGGGTGTAGCACACCTCAATTGTTTATGGCATAACTACAAGTTGGGGTGGAAACGAGCTCAGGCCGAGTCTCTCAGAGCTCGAGCTCGGCTCATTTATATATAAAGCTCGAACTCGTTTCGAGCCTCATATTTTAAGCTCAAACTAACTTATATAATATGTTGAATAAAATAAAGCTCGAGCTTACTTATTTTTTTAAGCTCGTTTATACATGGTTATATGTATAAAATATATATACGAATATATTTTTATGACTCGTTTAGGACCGCGAGTCTAATCGAGCTTTATGTAAAAAGCTCGGGATCGAACTCGATTATTAAACGAGCCAAATAGGCTCGAGCTCGTTTAGACTTGGCTCGTTTGAGCTTTTTACCGATCTGATCTCGAGTTTTTCACAAATGGCTCAGCTCGCTTCCATCCTAGGCATAAGTGTCCATTAACATTGGTAAAGTTTGGATTAGATGATGTGTTTA
Organism: Artemisia argyi; assembly: GCA_030686995.1. Taxonomy (NCBI): domain Eukaryota; kingdom Viridiplantae; phylum Streptophyta; class Magnoliopsida; order Asterales; family Asteraceae; genus Artemisia; species Artemisia argyi. The sequence goes on along the minus strand of CM060709.1, from coordinate 69,501,340 downwards.
TCAAGTTCAAACGTCATGATATATATATATGAAACATGAATATGATCAAAGTCAAAAGTTAGAATAACACTTAAGATGTGACTATAGTGTGGTGTATTTTTGTGTTGGATGTTACTTGGTCTATTTCAAGGAAATGACTTGTTATTTATAGAGGTGCATTTAGGATTTCGCGCACCCCATGAATGCGATCCAATGTTTGAGAACGGTCCAAGTGGTGGACACTCAAAGGACGAGATGAGGATGACACGTGGAGTGTCATCCTTGGTTGTGTCAGATTTATGTCACATGCATGCTATCACATACTAGCGTGATGCTCACAACACTACCTCTGTTCGAATGAGGTAGCGTGACACATGTTGTTTGCTATAATGACCCTTGATAGATTTCAGTCGGGTCATTGCCTATACATGTTGTCAGGCTTGACTTTGTTTGTGCTTGACCTGTGAAGTTGTTTTCATGGCAAGTTTATGACGGGCTCTAGCGTTGGTGGGCTTGGATTGGATGTGTTATAGGTGTACGACATTTAGCCAATTGGGTTGAAACTTCCATACACTATCAATAATCCAATGACTTTTGTCTAGTGATATGTGAGTATAACTAACCGAGAGGTTGTGAGTTTAAATCTTGCTTTAGATATTTGTTAGAATTATCTAAGATAGTAAAAGACTTACGTAGATAATTTTTTGTTCTAAAAAAAATTAATCTGGTACCATAACTTTTGATCTTTATTTAACAAATACACATGGTGTAATGTTATGGAAGAGATTTCAAACAAATTATTGAATAGAAATATACTAATCAGTTTACCTAATAAGTATTTGGATGCATTAGAGTACAATCATAGTGTTTGAATAATTCAAAGTCTGATTCTTTGTTTATTAGAATAATCTACTTTTGATCGGATGTGGGGGCAACCAAAGCGTTTTCTTTTTTCTTTTTTTCTTTTTGTATGTAAACGGATCATATCAACTTGGGTGCGTTTGTTATTCAGGTTTTGGCGCAAATGTTTGGAGTTAATATTATTTTTATTTGTTTGGTTAGCAAGATATGGATTTGTGTAGGATCACAATACACACTGTCATAGGTTTTGAGAAGGAGAGAGAAATCCTTACATCATGAGTGGGTTTAATAAAAATGTGGATCCAACTTTGTGTTTTTTTTTCTGTGTTATACATTTTTTTTTATTTAACTCTAATCTCAAACCCACAAAACAAACAAAATTTTAAATTCCCATCAATATTATCTTTCTACTTTTTCATCAAACAAAATCCAAATACAAATTTAAAATTCAATACAAAAACGGGCCCTTATTGTAATAACAATAAGTTGTGGGCCTATTGGCATGTGGGGCAATTCGTTTGTTAACAATTATCCCTTTTTATAATTAATGAACTTAATAACTAAAATTATGCTAAATGAATACGTTATGTGTTCTTATTAATGTTACATGTTTAGAGCGTCCGGTAAGGTGACATTTTGTCCACGTTAAGTTTTAACGCAACACCAAAATGAGGTTCGTTACCTTACCTTGACACACGTTAAAGGGTGCTTTAAACACACACGTTAATCCCTTAACCCACATTAAAGGGAGGCAAAAAAAAAAAAAAAAAAAAAAATCATTCACACCCCTATACTTTATTACCGTTTAGTAACGGCTATATCATTAAAAAAAACAATAAATAAAATAATAAATAATAATCCAACCCATTTTATTACCACTATAAATACCCATCTCACACACATTTTATTTTCACACTTACACAACTCAAATTCAATCTTTACATTTCCTCTCTAAAAAAAAAAAAAAAAAAAAAAAAAAAAAAAAAAAAAAAAAAATCACCCAACTTTCATACTCACAGTGGATCCGAACGAAAATAACCAAGAAGAACGAAGTTTCTCCGATATAGATGATGAAATGGACATGGAATTTATGATAGCCGCATTTGAATATCATCAACAGTTGGAACAACAAGAAGCAGCAGCAGCAGCTCTACAACCAATCCTGCGTACACGCATCCACCGTGAGTTTGAGGTTGCCGAGGAACGTTTGCGTAGCGACTACTTTATTCGAGGGTGTAAGTATACGAACCGGAATTTTAGAAAAAGGTTTCGTATGCGCCGGAAACTATTTCTAAAAATAGTCGAAGGTATTCAAAATTATTATTCCGATCCTCTTCCAGATCATTTTAAATTCATGCACAAAGGACCCGACTGCACGGGTCGACAAAGTATTAGTACACTTATGAGGTGTACCGCTGCCATACGCCAATTGGCATACGACAGCACCTGATGCATTTGATGAGTATTTGCAAATGGGTGAGTGCACTGCACGTGAATGTCTTGATAATTTTAACAAGTGCGTTATGGATTTGTTTATGCGGGAGTTTCTAAGGAAACCAACATGGTCCGACGTTCAGGTTATTTATGAAAAACATGAGCGTGAACATGGTTTTCCGGGCATGCTTGGTAGCATTGATTGCATGCATTGGGAGTGGAAAAATTGTCCGGTTGAAATTTGGGGTTGAAATTGAAAATAATTGCGGTGGAAGCGAGTTAAGGTGAGTTAAATGTAAGTTATGTTACCGGGGTGAAAAGTCAAGAGTTAAAGTTAAAAGGTAAAAGCTGATGTGACGCTGACGTGACAGTGAGTTAAAACTTAACCTGGGGTGACCTTACCGAGTGCTCTTAAGAAATAGGATGCTTAAACAACATCATCTAAACCATTTCATTATTTATTTTTATTATTTTTATTTTTTATTTTTCAACAGCAACTATCTCATAATATTTACATCACAAATCTATTTCACATGTTTTAAGCAAGACTTAAACTCACAACCATTTAGTTGATGAGTTTCTCACACAACTTAGAGATACCATCGAGATAGAAGCCCTTTATTCATTTCATTGTCATTATTTCAGTACTGAAAATTGCCTAACCATTTACTCTAGCTTACTTAATATTAATGTTACATGTTTAAGAAATAGGATGCTTAAACAATAAACAAGTACAAAAGAAATTCAATCAGCTACTATGATTATGCACTTTCAACTTCGTAAGAGTTTTAATCAATCCTTTAACAATCTTCCAAAACCAAAACAAGTTCATCAAAGCTAACGAGGTCGGAATTGTCACCATGCTGTAAAATCCCATAGGGTAAATTTGCTTCACCTAAAACGACTCACGAAAAGGGTGGTTAGAGTAGGTAATGCTAACATGGATGAAGTTTGTTACAACTTTCGAACGAAGGAGGGTCCTAGCAACGTACCTGATAGAAATGCATGTACATGTGATAGAAAAAGAAGAAGAACAAGATGACCCTTGCCAACTGCACGAAACAGAAAGCGTCCATGTTGTCACAAGAATGATAATGAAATGTGTTTATTACCAAATGTACGTATGTTTAAGATAATTCATTTAAATTAAAAAAATCTATAAAAGTTGGTTATGTCGGAAACCAAGGTTCCCACCCCCCCCCAAAAAAAAAAAAAAAAAAAAAAAAAAAAAAATTTGACTTAGAGGAGGCAACTTCAAAGCACGACTAAGGTTGTTTAGTGGCCATGTCCTTACAAAAGGTCTCATGTTCAAACCTCACTAAGTACACACTTGCTGGTGGCTAGGGAAAATCCTCGGTTAGGCCGCGTACATCTAGGTATAAGACTCGGCCTCCCCGGGTTATCTGACAGGAAAAACCTCATCCATTTACCAGTTTTAGAGGAGGCAAGTTCAACCAACTTATATGGAAACAAGTCATGCTGGAAAAATGACAAGGATATGTTAACTAGTCGGCCAACCCATCTTTTTGATACATATGAAAGTTACACGTTTATATGTTAAGCAATGCATTATTAAACTGTAATCCAACTTCTCCCATTTTTTTAATTAGCGAGCTCTTATTCTACCAGCCACCCTACAAACAGTGCAATTCCATCCAACACGTAAAGTGTGGAGTTCTTCTTCCTGGCAACATCCAGATACCTGCAATATGCATATCAATATATTGGTTTTTGGACTTTGAATATCAATAAGAAAAAGTTATGAAGCGTTTTCTTTGTCAATGAATACCATCTTAGGTTCACAAAGGGTGTTGTGATCTCTGTGAAAAGAACGATGAGGATGTAAAACTGAGCTTGGCCGCTTAGAAGGGCTTGAACAATGGCGGCCATAGATAGTCCATGGTGCAATATCTGTAAAGGGTAAGAGTGAGTTAAAAATTAATGTATGTATAAAATGGGAACAATGCACAGATCAAAACCATATTAATGTCTTCTATCTATTTTTTCTGAATAATACTAGACAGAAGCTCGATTAAATGTTTGAAAATTATGTTGGCCATACAGGCGACTCGTCAAAAAGCTTTGTAATTATAAGCTAGAAGTGATAGTTTGACCCATGTACTTATAAATGGGTTGTTTTGGGAAATGTTTATCTCTAACAGGTCAAACATGTGCATTAAGAAAATGGTTTTAAAGGACAATTAGTTTAACAAGTTAAAAGTCCCCGAAAAGTAGAAACCTTTTTAATCAGTTTATTCAAAAAAACAGCGTTAAAGGCCTATAACATTTTATGTGCAAGGTCTGAGTCAAGCCTCGGCTCATCACATATACTGGTTCATATAAGCCCATGGGATTTGGCGGTGTATGACCAAACCAAGGCATCGACATACTTACAAATTCGAAACCACCTAATGTTGGCCAAGTCCAAAGAATCATCGCCAGGTCTGACAAAAAGTAACCAATTGACATCTGCAAATATGCATGAGCAAATTATTACATAAGCACATACCATTTTCTTCACCATTCTTCATGGCATGGGTCACACCCTCATTTCTTAAAGTAGAGACCCTTGATCATATCTTTATCTCATCATATAAACGAGACCCATTAAAAAGATTCAAATAAAATATAGATCTAATAGCAACTGAGAACCCTGAAGCACAAAATAAGAATCTCAAATGGCCTAAATGAACATATAATATATCTGAAAACAATAAAAGAGACATACCCCAAGTATAGCGTCAGAATATGGAGATGACCGGTTGATTATCCACTCTTCATTGTCATGTTCATCAAAAAGATCTGAGATGACCAAAAAGTATAGAGAACCAATGGCTACCAAGATAGCATGGAAGGTCGAAAATCCCCTAAAAATGTAAGATAATATCAATTGAGTTAGCTAATGCAAAGATATGAGAACCTCTAGGCAACAAAAAGATAGAAGAAAGACAATAAGTAAATCAAGGTAAAAAGAACATTACCTATTTTTCCATTCTAGTTTTTTCGTGTCTTTAAGGTAAATAAATCCTTTGAAGACCAAGGGACTAATCATGGCCGTGAATTCGTAAGCCTTCAAGACAAAAACGTAAGTATCTTGGAATTCAAGTAAAACAAGCACACCAAGATACAATGTCAGAATAAGATATGAGATCGAACTTTGATTTTAAACTAGCAAAACGTTCTTCTGTGCAACAAAAGTTTTTCACCTTTTATTTTCTCTTCCTTTATGTTTTCTTTTCTGTCCAACTCGATAACATAGTGTAAAAGACCAACAGACAAACGAAAGATCCAATACTTACAATTTTACACATTAACATGCCCCCAAAAACCGAAAACAACCACAAGATTTGGTTACTTGAAGTTGCATGATTAGAAAAGGTGCTATAAAAAGTAGCAGTTGTTCTTCCTTCCATGAGTGTTTCCAAATTTGCAGCTGCCAGAATCACAATAAACAAAATAAAAAAGTTGCATACATATGTCATAAACGCATAACAAAATTTGTATAATAGCTTACAAAATTCAATAAACTTACAGGGTTTTTTTTTTTTTTTTAAATACTGTACTTATATGTAGCAAGATGATATTCCTAAGCTAGTGACATATGCAGACCAAAACTACTCTTAGCTGGACTTCTAAATTGGGAAAGGGGTGCTTGCAAATATTTGCAAATGTGTTCGGGCTGTTTGGTATATATATTTGATGGCCTCATTGCTTTATTAAGTAGCAGAGATAATGAAGTTTTTTGTGTGTGTTAAGATGAAATAGATTACGTGATGATATATATAGTTGCAAAATAATTGATTCTAATGACAGTAATTTTTTGGGACCATTAGACGTATATCAATATCTAATATAGATTACGTGCTATAGCATAGTTTATGAATTTTATCAATACCTAAGTACTAAATTATTCCAAGTTGCTTTTATTAATAAGCTCTCTTGTTGGTTGTATAGCTGCAAAACAGTTCCAGATTAGGGTTAAGATAATCAATGAAGGTACCGGATATTCACTTGAAATCGTGGTATCACTTTCCAATAGAAACTATTCGACCCTATGCCTGGGTTACACGAATATCTCTATGGGATAAGACCAAGTGATGTTCTTGCTTTAGGCACAAACCAAGAACCAGATGCGTATATAGTGTTTAGGGTTTTGTGTTTAGTAAATCGTATGATAACTCCCTCTCATGCATAATGATGTGATCTCTATTTATAATAGAGAATACTCAAACCCTAGCCCATGGTATTATGTATAATTAACGGCCCATTAATGATAACATAATAATTTCCATAATTATAGGATCTGTGGTTATCAGTGGAAACATTATCACTAGCAGTGGTAATGTTAACACTAGCAGTGGTAATAACAACCCTTGCAGTGGTAACAATAACCCTTGCAGTGGTAACGTTAACACATCAGTGGAAACACACTAGTAGCTGAATCAACTAGCAGCAGATTCACAACATAACCACTATTGAGTCAGGGGATTCAGTGACCAAATGGGTGTATACTCCATACCTCCAAACCCATTACCAGGTGTGAATTGATCCCTCAAGTGCACTAAATTTTCCAACAATCCTCCCCAAATTTAGTTCACTACCTTTGCATGAAAAATCAAACACAAACCAAAACAAGTGCATAAATGAAAATATCCTGAGGATTGAATTTCCACATTAGTACATATACTTTCAAATATTCGAGAATCAGGGTGTTCTAAGAATTGAACCCTTCAACCCATTTGAATACCTGATGATAAATACACACAAGTTTTCAAACACTAAAATACTCCTGACACTATACAAGCCATGTGTCCATATCCAATTCATAAATGTTGTAAAAGCTAAAAGTCCAAAAGCTTCCTGAAGCGGCAAAACTTCAACATTTACATAGGTGGTTCATCTTTAATTCATGCTCCTGCTTAGCACTTTTTCAAAGAAAACTAACCATTAAGAAGTGAAGACTTCATCCTCCTTTCAGCAGTTAACAAGCACAACCTTGGGATGTTTGTGATACATGTGCTTCAGTCCACCAAATGATCAGCTTTCCACATTGAACTCAGCTTCCAAGTTTCCTTAGAAGGGAGTTGGGTATCCTTGCATTCAGTGACTAAGTTGGACTTAAACCCATCCCTTTAGCAGACTTCAAAACCAAGTCTCTAGCCAAACCCTTCGTCAAGTGATCAGCTAAGTTTTGTTGAGATTTAACAAACACTATAGATATCACCCCATTCATGATAAGCTCACGAATCATGCTATGCCTAACACCTAAGTGTCTAGACTTCCCATTGTACATCTGGCTATAAGCCTTTGCCAATGTAGCAGCACTATCACAACGGATAGAAATAGGTGCTATAGGTTTAGACCACAATGGAATCTCAAGAAGCAAGTTTTTCAACCATTCAGCTTCTTTGCCAGCAGCAGCTAAAGCCACAAATTCAGATTCCATGGTTGAACTGGTAATGCAAGTTTGTTTCTTGGATGCCCAAGAAATTGCACCTCCACCAAGTAAGAATACCCAGCCACTAGTAGACGAATTGTCTTCAGTGTTACTGATCCAACTTGCATCAGTGTATCCTTTTAATACTGAAGGATAACCAGTATATGAGAGACTATAATCCATAGTTCTCTTCAAATACTTAAAGACCCTCTGAATTGCTTGCCAATGATGAGCACTAGGATTACTAGTATACCTGCTCAATTTACCCACAGCAAAAGCAATATCAGGCCTAGTACATGTCATGGCATACATCAAGCAGCCAATCACCCTAGAATACTCAAGTTGAGATACAGCTTTGCCAGTATTAGGCATTAGCTTCTCACTTGTATCCATGGGAGTACTCACTGGAGTACAATCAAAGTAATTAAATTTCTTTAACACCTTCTCAATGTAATGAGACTGAGATATAGAAATTTTGTTACTTTCATGTTTAATCCTAATGCCAAGGATAACATCTGCCTCCCCCATATCCTTCATGGAGAACTTTGATGACAAAAATTCTTTTGTAAGATCAACTTGATTTTGGTCAGTGCCAAAGATCAACATGTCATCAACATATAGACAAATGATGACTCCTTTACCAGATTCATCAAATTTGCTATATACACATTTGTCAGCTTGATTAAGTAAATAACCACTAGACAAAACCACTTCATCAAACTTTTGATGCCATTGCTTAGGTGCCTGTTTTAGTCCATAAAGAGACTTAATCAGTTTACACACCTTGTTTTCATTGCCAGGCATGATGAAGCCCTGAGGTTGGTTCATGTAAACCTCCTCATCTAAATCACCATTCAAGAAAGCTGTCTTCACATCCATCTGATGAATAATCAGATTGTGAATTGATGCCAAAGCAATTAGCAATCTTATGGTACTGATACGTGCCACTGGAGCATAAGTATCAAAGTAGTCTATTCCTGACTTTTGTTTAAAGCCTTGAATAACTAATCTTGCCTTAAACTTTTCAACAGTTCCATCTACCTTCATTTTCTTTTTGAAAATCCATTTGCTACCTAAAGGTCTGCAACCAGGTGGTAGATCAGTCAACACATAAGTGTTATTGCCCATGATGGAGTCCATCTCATCATTAATTGCTTCTTTCCAGAAAGCAACATCCTGGGACTTCATTGCTTCTTCAAATGTTTTGGGATCATCCTCAACAATGAAGCAATAGGAGTATTGGTCAGAGACCTCACTCCTTGTACCTTCAATTAAGTATAATTGAAACTCAGGTCCAAATGACTTTGGAGTCCTCACCCTATTGCTCCTTCTGAGCTCAGGTTCAGGTTGTTGTTCCACAACCTCAGTAGGAACCTCATCAGCAGGAACCTCATCAGTAGGAACCTCATCAGTAGGAACCTCTGAAACACCATTGTCATTGGTTCCATTTGGAATCCTTTGACTTGGTCTAGGGATAGATGAGAATCTATTCTCATCAAAGATTGCATCCCTTGATTCAATTATTGAGTTAATTGAAACAGACTCATTAGGTTCTATAACATAAAACCTATATGCCTTGGAATGCTCAGCATATCCAACAAAGATGCATTCAATGCCTCTTTCACCCAAAGTTTTCTGCTTTGGATCAGGGAGTCTTACAACAGCCCTACAACCCCATATCCTAAGATAATTAAGGTTAGGTTTCCTTTTAGTCCAAAGTTCATAAGGGGTAACTTTGTTCCTTTTGTTGGGAACCCTATTTAATAAATAGCAAGCTGTTAACATAGCTTCACCCCAGAACCCTTGACTCAGCCCTGAATAGGACAACATGGAATTAACCATCTCCTTCAGCACCCTGTTTTTCCTTTCAGAAATACCATTTTGCTGAGGAGTATAAGGGGCAGTCGTTTCATGGATTATACCAACAGACTGAAAATACAGAGTATCCATGTACTCACCTCCCCTATCAGTCCTTAATCTTTTGATCAGGGAACTTTGTTGCAATTCAACTTCAGTTTTAAATACTTTAAATTTATCTAATGCTTCATTTTTAGAATGTAATAAATAAACATGACAAAACCTTGAAGCATCATCAATAAATGTTACAAAGTATTTTTTATTCCCCAAAGAGGGAGTTGCATGTAAATCACAAAGGTCACTGTGAATTAACTCCAAAACTTTAGTTTCACGTTTTACTCCTTGAAAAGGTTTCTTAGTTATCTTGTTCAACATACAAGTTTTACACTTTTCAGTGTTCACATCAAAAGCTGGAATTAACCCATCCTTAGACATATCTTGCATTCTTTTAAAATGTACATGGCCAAGTCTTGCATGCCATAGGTTTGAATCATAAAGTTTTGATGTAGATATAAAAGCAGAATCAATATTATCATGAACAATATTAAGTCTGAACATTTGATTACACAAATAACCAAAACCAATAAACACACCATTTTTAGATAAAACAAACTTATCAGATTCAATAACCTGTTTATAACCACAATTATTCAAAACACTACTAGAAACCAAATTCTTTCTAATATCAGGAACATGTAAAACATTAAATAAAGAAACACTCTTTCCAGAACTAAACTTCAACTCAACACATCATTTTCAATGCACCAGGGCAGTTGACTCGTTTCCCATGTGAAGAATAGAACCATCATTCATTGACTTGTAGGTCTTGAACCAGCTTCTATCTTTACACACATGTATTGTAGCTCCAGAGTCAACCCACCAAGCAACATCATCATCCTGCACAAAGTAAATGTCAGACATATATGTAACATAATAAATCTTAAAAGACTTATTAAACACATTCTGACCTTTCAGAGAATTGGTGTTACCATTCCCTCCACTTGTGCCTGATCCATTGGATTTGTTTCCAACTTTTCCACCTTTGCAATCTTTCCTGAAGTGTCCAGATTTCCCACACTTCCAACAAGTCACTTTTGGTTTCTTGTTAAGATCAGATTTGGTGTTATCTTGATGCTTACGCTTGCCCTTGTAGTCATTGTTCCTGGAGGAGTTGTTATGCTCCACCATATTGACAACTGATGGACCAGTAGCAGTGCTACTCTTTGGCTTGTCAATGTCTTGAGCTTTGAGTGAATCCTCAATGCGCAAGTGACTGCCCAACTCAACAAGAGTTAACTCCTCCTTCTTATGCTTAAGCATATGTTTGAATTCTTTCCAAGAAGGAGGTAGTTTATCGATGATACAAGAGACTGAAATAGCCTCATCCATGTTCATCTTGTGTTGTGTGAATCGACCAAGTATACTAAGAAGTTCATTGTATTGTTCCATGACAGGTCTAGAATCAACCATTTTGTAATTGTTAAAATTACTTACAAGGAACTTCTTACTTGATGCATCCTCAGCCATATATTTGGCTTCCAAGGAATCCCATAGTTCTTGAGAAGTTTCAACATTCTGATAAATATCAAAAAGAGAATCAGACATACCATTGAGAATTAAACCTCTGCATATGTAGTCATCATTCTCCCACTTGCTCCTTGCCCTCATCTGATCCATAGTAGCATCATCTCCATGATCTTCTGGAATCTCAGTTGTGAGAACATACACCACATTCATACTTGACAATAAGAAGTGCATCTTCTTTTGCAATCTTCTGAAATCAACACCTTCAAACTTTTCCAACTTGGAAAAGTTAGCAGCCATTTGTCTCATAGCAGCAGCCATTGATTATCACTAATAGTTTCTATTGATTGTTGGTTGTATAGCTGCAAAACAGTTCCAGATTAGGGTTAAGATAATCAATGAAGGTACCGGATATTCACTTAATATCGTGGTATCACTTTCCAATAGAAACTATTCGACCCTATGCCTGGGTTACACGAATATCTCTATGGGATAAGACCAAGTGATGTTCTTGCTTTAGGCACAAACCAAGAACCAGATGCGTATATAGTGTTTAGGGTTTTGTGTTTAGTAAATCGTATGATAACTCCCTCTCATGCATAATGATGTGATCTCTATTTATAATAGAGAATACTCAAACCCTAGCCCATGGTATTATGTATAATTAACGGCCCATTAATGATAACATAATAATTTCCATAATTATAGGATCTGTGGTTATCAGTGGAAACATTATCACTAGCAGTGGTAATGTTAACACTAGCAGTGGTAATAACAACCCTTGCAGTGGTAACAATAACCCTTGCAGTGGTAACGTTAACACATCAGTGGAAACACACTAGTAGCTGAATCAACTAGCAGCAGATTCACAACATAACCACTATTGAGTCAGGGGATTCAGTGACCAAATGGGTGTATACTCCATACCTCCAAACCCATTACCAGGTGTGAATTGATCCCTCAAGTGCACTAAATTTTCCAACATCTCTAGCCTCCTCTCTATATAAGCTCCAGCCTTATATCTAGTTCCAGCTAATTATACTAAGCAGAACAACCACTATCAAAGACAAATACAACACACTCAAGATGTAAGTAATATATACTACATAATTCTAACTATATAACCAATTTTATAAAACAGAATATTTGAAAGTATTCTTATGTTATAAAAAAAAAAAAAAAAAAAAAAAAAAAAAAAAAAAAAAAAAAAAAAACTGTAGTATCTAGTGTGAGCCAAATTCTCATTACTATAGAAGGTACTAAATAGATTAAGAGGTTATATAAGTAATCATACCACATTTTTGAGTATACTTTTGTTGATACTACTAGTAATTGTTTAATTTGCTAACCAAAATTTACTATCATTAAGTTGCATACGTAAAAAGTTGTTGTTGGTACGGAGTTGATGCAATTATTTTGTGCATTTATTGAAATAATTGCTTAGGCCTTTAATTTATGAATATTGAATAAAAGGTCGTATTATGCACGCTCATAGATAGGACTGTGTACTAGTTCAAACTTCAAAGCGAGCAAAATCAAACAAAATCGTAAGAGAAAACAAATAACCACATTATGAATTAATTTTTTCGTGAAAAAAAAGGATTTCAAATTGTTGATACAAAAGTTGAGCGTTCCTGATTATGGGCTCTTGCTCTTGTACCAATTCGCTTCTTAATGTTTGAAACCTGCGCACTAAGAAAATAAACAACACCGTTAGACTTATCGTGGGATTGTCTCTCACGATTAGACTCCGGCGTGAGAGTAAATAATCGATTTAGGGTTCTTGTAAAGAGTTTTAGGGTTTGTGAATCGTACCTTTAATGAGAATTATGTCATTCCTTATATAGGCGCAGAATCCTTGTAGGGTTCGTGCTCCTTACGTTTCGCACACGTGGTGCTTATCCGGTTTAAGGATATCTATTCCATAAATAGGAGATCCTTATCTAAACCGTATATATAGTTTAGTTGGGCTTGGGCTTATGTAAGCCCATTCCCATTATTGATGCGGCCCAAGTTATAATAGCCCACACATGGTAGCTTTGGGCCTTAGTAATGTTTAATATTTGGGCTTGTGGCCCATATATAGACTATACGTCATCATGTCTCCCCAGTCTAGTGTGCGCGGCACGTAGCCGCGGATGCTAGACTAGTCACAACAGCGGTAAGCGTGGCGGGAGAAAGTTTAAATATTGCCGCCCAATATTAAGGACAATGTACCTAGTCATAGATATTTCAAAGAAATGCCTCGAGAATCGGGGGTTGTGTCCACGTGTCCCTAGGAAAACGGGAAAAAGTGCATGTACCGTTTCGGATTCTAGCCACACGTTTTGTGAGTGGGATCCACGTGGGCTTCATCTAGGGTTTTTTGACTCCTTATATAAGAGTCATCGCCTCCAGTTACCCAAAACACACAGTAAAAACACATACTCACCATTTCACATTTCTACAAAGCGTTTTTTGCGAAGAAATTAACTGTTTGATTAGGTAATTTCGTGTGCATACTCTAGTAAATTTATGAAAATGGTTGCCCAATTAGAGGAGTTTCGCTCTGCGATGAGTGAGGATGATGTGCGTCAGTTTTCATCTGACTACTTCATTCCTCTGGATGTGCATCCAGAGGCTCCAGACGTCGATGCGTGTATAGCCGATTTCCCCGAAGGGAAAATAGGACCATACACGCGTTTTTTCGAGTACGCTAATTACCGCGTACCTATATCTATTTTCCTGAGCAATTTGCTCAGTCACTATCGTCTTCATATCTCTCAACTGCACTGTATAGGTGCGGCTAAGGTATCGAATTTTGAAGTAAACTGCCGTTTACTTGCGATAGAGCCGACCATTGACCTATTCCGCGCTTTCTACCACACAACGTGGTCGCATGGGTGGGTATCCTTTGCGAAGCGCGCGGGGAAGCTTCAGTGTTATACTGAGAAGGTAGACTCCCTGAGGCGTTGGAGGGAGTATTTTTTCTGGGTTGATGAGGTAGTGTTTCCATCGCCCTTTGAGTTTTATACGCAAGATACGTTGCCGAGGGATGGGCGCCCTGTACCCGGTTCCTATAGCTTGGCCGATGCGCAGACCAGTGATGCCAACCGCATCCCCATTAACCCTTATCCGGAGGAGTTTTTGGTGCACATGGGGTTGAGTCGCAGCTACTCTGGGGGTGTTGACGAGGTGCCAACCTTCATTGATGAGGAAGGCCGGGGTGGATGTTCGTCCCTTTTGCTTCTAATCATGTAAGTTTTTTCATATGCGCACGTTTAATAACTAATTTTTCCTTTTGTTGTTTGTTCCTGTGTGCGCAGAGATGGATCTATTTGCAGTGGTGAAGCTGGAGAAACCAAAGCAGGTGACCGTGGGCGTGCGCCCTCTGAGGGAGAACGAGCAGCCTCTTTTGGAAGCGACCCAGGGTCATCTGACTGTGCTGGGGCCTGTTGGCCATGAAGATTTGCCGCCTCTCCAAGTTACGACCGTACAGAGCGTGGCGCCAAATGTGGAGATGGCGCAGGAGGAGGAGGCGCACGCTGAATCATCTGATAGTGTGGAGATATTGAAGCCCGAGGAGGTGCTGAAGCCTGAGGAGATAGCGCAGAAACTAAAGCGCAAGAGAGAGGCTGGTGGCAGTGGTACCTCCAAGAGGAGACGCTACCTTATCGGAGATGAGGAGTCATCTGCTGAGGAAGAGACATCCGCTCCTGGCGCGGATAAGAAGGCTGCATAGGCCTCTCCATTTCTGTAAGTAATTTGTCTCATGCTGTGTATTTTCTTTATTACTTGTCGTAATATGATCTGTTAGAGTTTGACAATCAAATAACACATATTGCGGAAGCTAGGATCAAGTATAACAAGTAAATATTAACTAAAACATAAATAAGAACATACCCGTTGCACTTCAATAAACCTTGAACTTTGTGTAAATTAGATCAATGATAAACCCCTTACCGTTTTGTTTATCGATCTCTTGATAATTACTATAGTGAGTAATTACCTCGTTCTTGTACACACAAACTACTAACGAATAAAGGTTTATGCAAGTAAACGTAAACACTAGTTTTAGCTTTAGGAAAATCGACCCAAAACCCTAAGTGGGTGTGAAAGCCGATCGGCCAAGAAAGAAAGAGAGGCAAGGAAAACTTTTAGGGTTTGTGTGTGTGCACAAAAGATGTGAATGTCTAACCCTTGGCCTTGTATATATACTAGTTGTAATTCTTGGAGAACAAGCAAAGCCTGGGTCGACCCCTTGTGGGCTTGATCGACCGGCCATGCCCCTTCAAGGGGATTCCGAAACTTTCTTGTCTTCCAAATTACACTCTAGTCCTTGTTCTTTCGTAACTAATAATAGTTAATACTTACGTTTAATAATTAACGATTATTTAGTCCCTCAAGTGTTTATAAATATATATACGATACATATAACATATATATATTTATTTTACTTTATTCTTGTTTGTAATGTGTGCAATCCCGAGGTCTCGGGTTCGATACTAGTCATTTATTATTTAATATTTATATGTAACTTTTAACAGCTCCCACTCGTATATCTATTAATAGTAAAATGACATTGGTTGGCGTCTTGCAACACTCCAATGCCCCTAGTTCGACCCGAGCTAGGTTTCCTGAAAAACCTTTAATGATTCATCATTATTATTATCCTTTCGCTTCTAATACTACATTAATAAAGATGTGAGATTCTTTATTAAATTCTGTTTTTCGTTTCTTTATGATTGAACAAAATTACCAAAACATCTGAACGTATTCCAGATAGACTTTGGGCGTGGCCACGCAAACATTTTGTCAACCCTACGAGGGGCCTAGCAGTATTAAACTTCTGAACAAATCAGAAGGAACAAATTCTCTCTTGACTACAAGAATAACCCATGAACTTTGCAACACTTCTGAAAACAACCCTTATGACTTCCAATTACGGTAAGCGGTAGACTGTCTCACAAAAATGCACTACATCCATGACACTTATCTGGTATCTCAAGTCTGAGGATAACTTTAAATATGATTCTCACAATAAATTTTAAATCATATTGTTGGGATAAGTCCAATATTCAATTCATTGAATATCATGTGAAATTGGTATGACTACGCATCAATATACTTTCAAGTATATCCTTAACCAATACTCAAAAGTGTCTTAGTTTAATGATATTCTCATATCATTAATCGACAACGGACTATTTAGAATAATAAATTATTCATGGATCTTAAACATGCAAATATATGATATATTATTAAGACAATGAATGAATAAACATAAACAATACTTTATTTCATTAAAATAATAATTGTACATTACATCCTTTATCCAAATACTAATCACAAATGGGCATGAAACTTTCAGCTAATTTAAGTCCTATTCCTTCAGCATGCTTGTAAAGCTTGGTGCCAGGTAAAGGCTTTGTAAATTGATCAGCTAAGTTTTCATCTGTGTGAACTTTGAGCATTTCGATTTCACCTATCTCAACTTGTTCTCTGACATAGTTGTGCTTAATTGGGAAATGTATGGTGCCTTTCATGATTCCAGGTTCATTGGCAAATGTAATTGCAGTTGAGTTGTCACAATACATTTTTATAGGTCGCTGAATCGAAGGCATAACCCCAAGCCCTGAAACAAACTTCCTAATCCAAACAGCTTCCATTGCAGCTTCTGAAGCAGGTATATACTCACTTTCTGTAGCAGACATCGCTTGTACACTCTGCTTTCTGCTCCTCCAATCTACAGCTCCTCCATTAATGACAAAAACATAACCAGTCTGAGACTTCGTATCATATTTATCACCTTTCCAAGAAGCATCTGGATTCTGCTGATATCGACTGGTTAAATTATGAGCAAATGCCACATCAGGCCTTGTGCTTTTCACCGCATACATAATAGATCCCACAGCCGAAGCATAAGGGACTCTCTTCATGCGTTGTACCTCTTCAGGCGATGAAGCACAAACTTTCTCGCTCAAGCCATGTTGCTCTTGCATCGGCAAATATCCTTTCTTGGAATTTTGCATATTGAATCTCTTCAATATTTTATCAATGTAAGCACTTTGGCTTAATCCAATTAATCGCTGAAATCTATCTCTATATATCTTGATTCCCAAAATAAATGCAGCTTCCCCTAAATCTTTCATAGAAAAACAACTTCCAAGATATGCCTTAACCTTTTGCAAACTTGGAATATCATTTCCCATGATCAATATGTCATTGACATATAATATAAGGAAAATTACATTACTCCCACTAGCTTTGTGATATACACATGGCTCATCAAGATTTTGAGTGAATCCATACTTCTTAATTTCACTATCAAATCTCTTATTCCATTGTCGTGATGCTTGCTTTAATCCATAAATGGATCTTTTAAGCTTGCATACATGATCTGGGAATTCTGGATTCACAAACCCCTCAGGCTGCGCCATATAGATGTCTTCATCTAGGCGACCATTTAAGAAGGCGGTTTTGACATCCATTTGCCAAATCTCATAGTCATAGTAAGCGGCTATGGTTATAAGAATCCTAATTGCCCTTATGTCAGCTACAGGAAAAAAAAGTCTCCTCATAGTCAACACCAAAAGTTTGAGTATAGCCTTTAGCTACCAAACGGGCCTTATAGGTGTGTACAATGCCATCCATATCAGTCTTTTTCTTGTAGAGCCATTTACTCCCAACTAGCTTGGCACCCGGAGGTAGGTCTACTTCTTCCCATACTTCATTGTCTTTCATGGATTGCATTTTCCCATTCATAGCTCCCTGCCATTTTTCCTTTTTAGGACTATTCATGGCAGCTTTATTACTTGTAGGTTCATCAAGATCCCCTATCAAGTTGTCATCACACTCCATGTTAAGACATAGACGTGTAGGAGCCTTCACAGATCTAGATGACCTGCGAACGGGAACCACTTCAACTTCTGGTGGAGGACCTAAACTTTCAGGTTCTTCAGGAAGTTGGCTAGTGTTTTCAGAAGGTGCTACATCTTCATGATCGTCTTCCAGATCATATACTCTCCCACTGAATTCTTGAGATATGAGCTTCTTTTCTAAGAAGTCTCCATACCTTGCAACAAAAACTTTGTTTTCAGTTGGGTAATAAAAGTAGTAACCCATAGTTTCCTTAGGGTATCCTACGAAGATGCACTTTACAGATCTTTGTTGGAGTTTGTCTGCTGAGTCACGTTTAGCATACGCCTCACAACCCCAGACCTTTAGATAAGACAAGTTAGGAGCTTTTCCAGTCCATACTTCATATGGAGTCTTGTCCACCTTCTTTGTTGGAACCATATTCAAAATGCGAACCGCAGATTCCAAGGCATAATCCCAAAACGAGTAAGGAAGAGTTGTTAGATTAAACATAGATCGTATCATGTCTTGCAATGTACGATTCCTTCTCTCAGATACACCATTTTGTTGTGGAGTATATGGAAAAGTAAGGTGCTGGACAATTCCCTCCTTTGCTAAGGAATCTATAAACTCTTGACTCAGGTATTCACCACCTCTATCGGATCGAAGAGCTTTAATCTTCTTTCCAAGTTGCAACTCTACTTCTGCTTTAAACACTTTGAATGTTTCAAGTACCTCATGTTTATGTTTAAGTAAATAAACATAACCATAATGGCTGTAATCATCCGTAAATGTTAAGAAGTAGCTAGCACCTCTCCTTGACACATGTCTAAGTGGTCCACACACATCTGTGTGAATAAGACCAAGTAGATCATTAGCCCTTTCAATCCTATTTTTAAAGGGTTTCTTAGTCATCTTCCCAGCAATGTAAGATTCGCATTTATCATATGATTCATCATTGATCTTTTCTAAAAGCCCATCATGTTGCAGCTTTTTCATGCGATCTTTGCCAATGTGAGCAAGTCGACAATGCCAAAGATAAGACGAATTCAGACCTTTATTGATTCTCTTATTGTTGATGCTATACATTGAATTACTTTTAACAAAAGCATTATCATTATTATTCATATCAATTTCAAAGACACCATTCACAGCAATAACATTAAAATAAAAAACACCATTTAAAGAAACTGAAATTCCATTGCTAGAAATAGTATGCTCAAAACCAAGGTTCAACAAACATGAAAATGAAATTACACCTCTAACAATTGACGGTGCATAATGACAATTATTTAAAGATAGTACTAAGCCCGAAGGCAACACTAAATCATAAATTCCTATAGCTTCAACTGCTGCATGCGCTCCGTTACCAACGTGCAAGAATTGTTGTCCATAGGCCAGCTTTCTCTCAACTCTGAATCCCTGCAAGGTATTGCAAATATGAATGCCACATCCCGTATCATATACCCATGAATTCAATTTAGGAGTAAGAGTGAATAATTCAATCATAAAGAACGCACCTGATGAGCTGGGGTTACCAGCTTCATTCCCTTGCTTCTTGAGTCGCAAGTCATGAATGTAGAGAGGGCAATTGCGCTTCCAATGGCCCTTTTCATGACAATGGTGACAAGCCTGATCCTTCTTGTTTGGTGGATTCACCTTGTTTTGCTTAGGCTGATTCTTCTTCATTTTGGGTTGAGGTTGATAGGCCATGACCTGCTTGCCTTTATCACCTTTCCCCTTGCCTTTGTTCACATGCGATTTCTTCTGGATTCTCCCCCCATGAATTTCCAACACTTGCGGGATAGGAGCCTTGACCTTGGCTGGTAGACTTTTCTCATAATCAACAAGCAGTGCGAGTAATTCTGAGACTGTCTTCCCCGAGCAGTGCATGTTGAAATTTTGCACAAAACCAGCAAAGTCCTTGTTAAGGGCCCTGTTGATCAAGTGCACTTGCACATTCTCAGGGTAACCAAATCCAATTCTGTGAAGCTGATCAAAAGATTCCTTCATCTCAGTCACATAATCTTCAACTGGTTTACCATCACCTTGCTTGCAGTTGTGTAGCTTGTCCAATTCATCATACAATTCAACTGCAGGAGGTTTCTCATAAGATTGCTGAAGTACTTCAAGCATATCTTTTGGGAAAAAGTACTCAAACTTCTTTTGTAACTGAGCACTCATGCTAGTGAGCATTAAACAAGCAACCTCATTAACTGCTTCTGATTCAGTAGCAGCAGGCTCAACTGGGCATTCATCGGTCAAGAAATTGATCTTACCAGTCGCCCTCAAGACAATTCTAAGCGAACGGTACCAATCATTGAAATTCTTTCCAGTCAATTTTTCTCTCTCAAGATGACTCTTGAAAGCAGAAATCACAGATGGGGTATCGGGTTGAGCCATATCTACAGATAAAAGTTCAAACATTAGTATTTTCGATAATAAATATCTTCAAAAAAATAAAATACCCATAGCTATATTCATATAACCACCAAAATTTTCTTGAAAACCTAGGACCTAACTTTACATAGTTCCACCACATCAGTTGATCTGCTAGTGGTGAAAGTACAAAAGATAGTAATCTGTCGAACAATAATTGGCAAACAAGATTTCCAATTCCTAGATCATTATGGGAATTACATCAAATTGATTCATCAATTTGCCTTGTAAGCATGTTTCATCCCATCTCATGCCTTAAGTTCTAGGTCTCACGCACAACTTAATTAAGTCGTCTACCTTAGAAACTGTAAAATTACAATTATGGTCTCACGCGTTAAAAGAATTTTACCTTGTTATAGTAATTTAGCCTAGGTCTCACGTTTACTAAATTAAAATTCCAAGTGTTCCTTATAGATAGATGGCATGTAACTTAAATTATATGGGTATTCAATTTTGATATGTAAATCAAAATATGTATAAAGATGCATGCACTCATCTTTATAGCATAATTTTTCAAAACCTTTTTATTACCAATTCGTGAAATTAATACACAAAGTTTTACTTGAGGTTTAAAAAAAACCCTAAGATGACTTTCTACAATTATGATTTTAAAAATAATTCGTTTAAGACATATTCAAGATTGTGATAACCAAGGCAGACTCTAAGGCTCTTTTCTAAGCCTTCAAATCACGGTTATGAATATCGTCTTAAAAGATTTAGTTTTAAAAGCGTATTTGTACAAAACATCAATCAAGCAAAAGTTTATGGATTCAATCTCTAAATCATGTAATAAAGATTCAATTTTATTACTTTAGGGTTTCACCATTATTAGTCTATATTATTTTCTTTTATGAAAATCACCCTTTTTATTGCTTACAACAAGTCCAATAATTAAGAAACAATAAAAAAACAAGAAACTAATAATAATAATAACGTGAAACAATTAGCCACATGCAAACCTTGTTAAAAAGATCCTAATAAAATCAATTCTAGGTATAATAACACATGTAATCAACTAAGGTCTTCTCCTCTTAATGGAGGAGAGTCACATACATTGACGAATCAATTGCGTAGGCCAAAATCAATATACACACCATATAGCATATAAATTGATTTTAATATATATTAATTGGAGTCTTCCCCAATTTTAGATCTATTTAAAACATGTGACGAAAAAATAATCAAGCAAGATCCATGACTAACATGCATGTTTCGTCATGGAATAAACCTAACAATTAGCACATAGGTCACAAGTACGTTCACATAACCGGTTAAAGACCTAGGGTTTCTATGTGATTACCATTTAATCATGAAAACCACAAACCCTAATTAGGGTTTTAAGTGGAAATCGACCCCCCCCCCAAAAAAAAAAATTAGGGTTAGGGTTTGAATTTTTATTAAAAAATTTTTAAAGAAAACCCTAGAAAAAGCATGTGTCTAAAACAATTAAAGATCCGATTTTTATTACGTTTTAGTAATCAATTACATGTTATACATGGCTCGTGATGCCACTGTTAGAGTTTGACAATCAAATAACACATATTGCGGAAGCTAGGATCAAGTATAACAAGTAAATATTAACTAAAACATAAATAAGAACATACCCGTTGCACTTCAATAAACCTTGAACTTTGTGTAAATTAGATCAAGGATAAACCCCTTACCGTTTTGTTTATCGATCTCTTGATAATTACTATAGTGAGTAATTACCTCGTTCTTGTACACACAAACTACCAATGAATAAAGGTTTATGCAAGTAAACGTAAACACTAGTTTTAGCTTTAGGAAAATCGACCCAAAACCCTAAGTGGGTGTGAGAGCCGATCGGCCAAGAAAGAAAGAGAGGCAAGGAAAACTTTTAGGGTTTGTGTGTGTGCACAAAAGATGTGAATGTCTAACCCTTGGCCTTGTATATATACTAGTTGTAATTCTTGGAGAACAAGCAAAGCCTGGGTCGACCCCTTGTGGGCTTGATCGACCGACCATGCCCCTTCATGGGGATTCCGGAACTTTCTTGTCTTCCAAATTACACTCTAGTCCTCGTTCTTTCGTAACTAATAATAGTTAATACTTACGTTTAATAATTAACGATTATTTAGTCCCTCAAGTGTTTATAAATATATATATATACGATACATATAACATATATATATTTATTTTACTTTATTCTTGTTTGTAATGTGTGCAATCCCGAGGTCTCGGGTTCAATACTTGTCATTTACTATTTAATATTTATACGTAACTTTTAACATGATCTAACTGTTTTCTTCATGTATTGTAGTGATGATGCAACGAAGGATGATGGAGCCTTCGTGGAGACGGTGTCCCATCTGCAGAATGAAAACAAGGAGGGGGAAGTAAAGGTTGATGAGGGCGTATCTGCGCAGCAACTGATGGAGGAGTTGACTGCTACTGCTGCACGTCAGACTGAGCTGGTGGCTCAGTTGAAGACGAGGTACGTCGGGGAGAGCAGCACTCTCGCCCAAAAAGATGAGGAGATAGCTGTTCTCCGTGCGCAGTTGGCTGAAGCGCAGGCGGAAGTGGGGTCCTTCAGGGTGTACGCGGATAAGGTCACAAATGAGAAGTTGACCGCGATGGCTGAGCTTGAGCAAGCGCGCGGACAACTTCATCAGTTCAGGGCCAACCTTACTTGGGCAGTGAGGTATCTTGAGGAGAAGAAGGAGGAGCACTTCGCGAACATTGCTGAGTTCAAGGTGCGCATGGAGAAGATTGTTCAGGTGCAGGAGGATAAGTTGCGCGGCCTGAGCATAGAGTATGATGAGGAGTTATACCCTCATCTGATGTCTACCATAGCTGAGCGCAGGTACGTCCTTTCATCGTTTTTACGAAATGTTGCCTTACTATTATTGTTTATATATTTCTGCTAACACAAGTTGTCCTTCGTTGATGTAGGTGGTTGATCAGCCATGGGTTCCACCTAGCTGCTATGGGAACCTTGGAGTCCCAAGAGGTGTTGGGGGCCTTTGGGAAGGTGGTGCAGTGCGCTGTGGAGCGTGGGAGGTCGCAAGCTATGAAGGATCTCCATGAGGCCAAGTTGTTGAACAAGGCCTTGACTGAGGTGCCTGGCTATAACGCGAGTGCGTATGACGAGCTGGTGCAGGCCATGGAGGGGATGAAACTTCTTGAGCTGCCTCACATTACGCAGTTGGAGCGCGACCAGGACAACCCCATAAAGGTAATTATGGAGGGGTTGACCCTGGAACGCCATATTTTGGAGGATGCCGAGGCGCAACCGGACTACTTCCTCAAGCCCGACGAGTCACAGCTGCAGGTTCCAGTGTTTGTGCAGCCTCGCCATCTGCTGAACCCCTTTGCTCTTGAAAAGGAGGTTCCTCTGAAGGAGGTGTTGGAGCGCCACGCACAGAGGGCTGCCCAGAAAAAGGGAATTAAGGGCAAAGCTGTCCTATGCGGTGTTGGCGCTGCACACATTCCCAGGTCTGATGGGATTCCTGTGAGTGTAGCGACTGTATCGCCTAAAGATGCGTTGCTGTTGAGGAAGCTTCAAGAGGCAGGAAGTTCCGTTGCACCGGAGGATAGCCCTGAGCTTCGCCATAGCGTGTAGGCTGTTTTTTGTATATGTATTGTGTAAATGACAAAGTGTATCTTTTTCTTGTAATTTTGTGTAAAAATGTTGAATAAGATACTCTTTTATGCATAAATTAAGTGCGTGATTTAAAATATACTTGCAGTAATGTTTGCGAAGTTTTATTATTTGACCAAGAGTCTTGGTTCGTTATTTTGCTAAGCTTTGTACGGTGTACTTAATATTTGCGCACCCTTCGTGGGATGCGCACAGGAAACTTACCTCAACGTCTCAAAAGTAAGGTGCTTAGCAAGGATGTGTGATCCAATGTTGATGGGTTTGCAACCCTCTTACTCAACGAGTGAATTAGTAGGTTTACTCATCCTTTATGCCTTCGTGGGTCTTAATTAGTGCATGCACGCCATGTAGGCAAAAAAATATAAGATAACAATATTGACATATATAAGCATGTAAGCAATAAAGTGAAATACGTTATGGAGTTAGCTAGAAACCATAACATTTTATTGATACTTGCAAGTTTTTGAAAAAGTAAAAATATAATTCCTAAGAAAGAAAAGAAAAAACAAACACTTATTGGGCACATCCTAAAGTGCAAAGGTGTCTGTGTATTGGCCTATGCCTCGCCTAAAGATATCATCTTTTAAGATTGCAGATGTTCCAGGTGTGTGCTAGGTCGTGACCTTCCATATCGCGCAGTCTGTATGCGCCATTGCCTAGCGCATCAGTGACCTCGTAGGGTCTTTCCCATTTAGGTCCGAGCTTGCATCATTGGCGCAGTATACAAAGTCTCCTGGCCTGAAGGAGGTGTGTTTGACCTTTGCATCATAATACTTCTTCATTTTTGCCTTAGCCTTTGCTTCGCGTATAGCTGCGCGTTCACGTCTTTCTTCCAGTAAGTCCAAGTCTATGCGCCGCTCCTCGTCATTTGTTGTGACGTTGACCTCTGCTGTTCGTATAGTTGGCATTCCTATCTCAGCTGGTATGACGGCTTCTATTCCGTAGACAAGGGAGAATGGCGTGTCTCCAGTACTGGTTTTGATTGTGGTGCGATGCGCCCATAAGACATGTGAGAGCTCGTCCACCCATCTTCCTTTGTGTCTGTCAAGGCGTGCTTTTATTCCTTCGCCTAGACTGCGATTTGCTCGCTCAACCAAACCATTGGTTTGTGGGTGTTTTACTGAAGCGAAGTGTTGTGTGATGTTCAATTGTGCGCACCAATCTTTGAATGGGTTGTCGCAGAACTGCTTCCCATTGTCTGATATAATCTCTCCAGGTAGTCTGAAGCGACAGACAATGTTATCCCATACAAAGCGTTTGACCTGGTTGCCCGTGATGCTCACCACCGCCTTTGCTTCAATCCACTTCGTGAAGTAATCTATGGCTACGATGAGGAATTTTAGCCCTCCTGCTGCAACTGGAAAGGGTCCTGCGATGTCAATGCCCTACTTGTAAAATGGCCATGGTGAGGTAATGGGTGTTAGCTCTTGTTGTGGTTGGCGCGGAATTGGCCTGTGTACTTGGCAATTGTTGCACTTCTTTATCATATCGCGCGCGTCGCGATGCATAGTTGTCCCCTCTAGGCATTTGTTTTATTGTGAACCTGTCAAAGTTTTTAATTAAGGACTTGGTCTTATCCAGGTATTGGATCATGTGTTCATCCTTGGCTTCATATTCACCTAGCACATGGTTAGCGACTAGCCGAGAATCTACGTTTGCCTCCAAGTTGCGTACACCCATTTGGATTGCAATGCGCAGTCCAGCTAGTAGGGCTTCGTATTCTGCCTCATTGTTTGTGGCTGTGAATTCGAAGCGCAGCGCATAGGTGAATTCCATACCTTCTGGATTTGTGAGAATAAGGCCTGCGCCTAATCCATCTACACATGAAGACCCATCTGTGAATAGAATCCAGGGTTCCTGCAGATCTGTTTTAGTTGTAGAGGTTGGAATATCGCTATCTGGCTTCTCAACAATGAAATCAGCTAATATCTGTCCTTTGATTGCAGTGCGCGGTCTATATGAGATGTTATATTCACTTAACAGTACACTCCACTTTTGTAGCCGTCTTGATGCTTCAGGTTTAGAGATAACTTGTTTGATTGGCTGATCTGTGATTACAGCTATTGGGTGCGCTTGAAAGTATCTGCGCAGTCTTTTAGCTGCGAATACTAGAGCTAAGACCAGCTTTTCCATAGCGCTGTAGTTAGTCTCTGTCTTCTTCAGTGCTTTGCTTACAAAGTATATGGGTGTCTGGACGGAGTTCCTATCTGTCAATAGTACTGCGCTAACTGCTCCATGAGTTGCCGATAAGTACATGATTAGCTCTTCCCCTGGTCGCGGTGCGACAAGTTTGGGAAGAGATGCAAGATGTTGTTTTCGTTGTTGGAAAGCTTCTTCTGCTTCTTCGGTCCAACAAAAGTCTCCCTTTTTAGTACACTTTGTGAGTGTTTTAAAGAGAGGGAGTGATTTGTCTGCTGACTTAGATAAGAAACGGTTTAGCCCTGCTAGCTTTCCGTTTAATGACTGGACTTCTTTGAGTGTGCGCAGTGAGGGAAGATCAATGATAGCTTTTGTTTTTTCTGGGCAAAGCTTGATTCCATCAGGTTCTATTAAGTATCCGAGGAACATGCCTTCAGTTGCGCCAAAGGTGCACTTCTTGGGATTTAACTTCATGTTTATTTGTCCCAATGTTTTGAACGTTTCCTCGATGTCGCGCACCAATTCATCCTCTGTGTGGCTTTTGATGACAAGGTCGTCAACGTAGACCTCCAAGTTTCGACCCACTTGTTTCTCGAAAGCTGTGTCCACCAATCGTTGATATGTTGCGCCTGCGTTTTTCAAGCCAAAAGGCATTTTCGTGTAGCTGTAAACTCCTTGACTGGTGTGGAAAGCTGTTTTTTCTCCATCCTTGATTGCCATCTGTATTTGATGATACCCTTTGTATGCGTCTAGAAAGCATTTAAAAGGATATCCGCACAGGGATTCTACCTTTCAGTCTATCTCTGGCAGTGGATAGCAGTCCTGTGGACATGCTTTGTTAAGGTCGGTGAAGTCCACGCACATTCTCCAACTGCCATCGCTCTTCTTTACCATTATCGGGTTAGAGAGCCAATCGTGATAATACACTTTGCGCATGATGCCTGCGTCTACGAGTTTGTGTATTTCTTCCAGAATAGCTTTTGCACGATCTGGGGCCTGGCCGCGCTTCTTCTGTCGTATTGGGGGATATCCTTGTCGGATTTGTAGCTTATGCTCCGTGATAGAGCGTGGCACTCCTGTCATGTGTTTTGGTTCCCATGCAAAGATATCTGGATTCTTTTGCAGGAGTGCGCACACGACTGCTTTACCTTTGTCAGATAAAGATCCTCCAATCAAAACTTGTTGGTCCGGGTAATCGGGGTGAATAGCGACCTTTAGGTTTGGTGTTTTTTCTGTGCGCTGTTCTGGAATATTCTCCACCTCAGTGGTTACTGCGTTGCATTCTTTTGGTGTTACTGTTGTGTTATAGAGGGTAACAACTCCTCCTTCTACTGGAAATTTTAGCATCCCATGCGCTGTGGATGGCACAGCGCGCATGGATGATATTCCAGGTCTCCCAATGATGCCATTGTATGGTGAGGGAGACTTTATTACCATGAAATTTATCCATGTCGCTGTTGAGTGTTGTTCATCTCCTACGACCACAATCAAGCGTAATTGCCCCATAGGCCAAATCTTTTCTCCTGTGAATCAAGTCAGCGAAGTTGTTGCTGGTATCAATTGACTTTGGATTTCAGGTCGTAGTCTTTTGAAACAATGATCGTATAGGATATCAGCGGATGCTCCTCCATCAATGTACATGCGGTGGATATCATGTCCCCCCGTATGTATTTCAATAGTTAGAGGCTGATGAGGCGAAAAATGATCTGTTTTTAGGGGGTCATTTAAGCCCGAATCCGACTTTATTTGATCAAATATTGCCCTAAATCGTTCCTTTTGTGATTTTAGGTGTTTGGAGAGTGAATTCTGGAAAAGAAGTCATTTTGGACGTTTTTGGAGCATAAAAGTGAAGAAAACGGCTAAGTACCTAATTTGCATGCTGAAAATACAAGGTGACGGCATCAAGACCAACATCTTGACGGCGTCAGACATGAAGAATTTAACACCGAAGGTGGTGACGGCGTCAGAAGGACTCGTGACGGCGTCAAAGTGGCTAAATTAATATACCGTGGGTGGTGACGGCGTCACATAGGCCGTCATAAGTGGATCAAGGCCGTCCGAGGAAGTATATGGCGGCGAGGTGACGGCGTCAGAAGTTACTCTTGACGCCGTCAGACTGTTTTTCCTATATATAGTTTTCTAGTTTTTTCATTAAAAAAGGAGAAGTTTTGGTGAAACCCTAAAGACGATTTTGGTGCCTCTTTTACAGGTTTTTCAAGGGTTCCAAACCCTTGAGACCTTGCATTGTAATTGAGATAAGTGTACTTTCAATTCAATCAATATGTCTATGTGTTGGTTGTTTATCTCTTGTTCTTGTCTCAATTCTACTATGCTAGGCTAGATCTCTCTTGTGTTTGCTTAGATCTAATGAAACCTAGATGTTGATTATGTGTTGATTACTTGTCTATCCATGTTTTGAATGAATGATTTATATGTTAGGCTTAAGAAAACTGGCAGATCTCTAAATGGTAACATGCTTGAACGTCTTAAGAAACATGAACCGAGGCGTACTAGGTCTTTATTGGTTGTATTTAATGCATGAGCCACTGTTTACAATCCCTATAGTTGTGCTGGGTCATGGTGTAGGAGGAGATAAGAGCTCATAGAGTTGGGGAGTTATGTATGCCACCCCACGAATGGTATTAAGGAATACAATCCGTCATTCATACAAGTGTAACAAGTAATTAACATGTAAAAGATATCTAGGGAGTAGTGAAGTCTAAGTAAACACAATTTCTCCAACCACTGCTCACAACCTTAGTATAATTTAGTTTAATTTCATTTTTATTATTTTATTTTGATTGCATCTTAGCTTTGGGTTAGTTGATTAGCAACTAATTCCGCCCACTCCTTCAAAACCCGAGATTTTAATTGCTTTCATAAAAATATAAAAATACAAAAATAATCATCTTTCACCTCTAGAACTATTAATTAGGTTTTCTAATCCTAGCGACACTATTCCTAAGCTGAACGATCAATCCCCCGGTACTTGTCACTAAACTATACTACAACGATCAGGTACACTGCCTGGTGGGGGTTGTAAGCTTCTCGAGATCCCTCGAGAGGTAAAGCAAGGTGCGATTCCCACGCATCAAGTTTTTGGCGCCGCTGCCGGGGAATAGTTATTGTCTAGGTTAGGATTTCTTTTTATTAGGTCTACTTGCTAGATTCCTTTCTAGTAAGATTTTTATTTTTATTTTTAGGTCTTCTTTAGTCTATCTTATTTCTTCGTGCCTTTGTTCGTAACTCTTTACCATCCTACATCATGGAAGGTGGTAACATCTTTGAACCCATCATCCCACCACAACAAAACCCACCATTAGAACCCCTTAGGCCCTGAACCTTAGGAGAGTATTCCCGACCCAGCCACCAAGGCTACCGAAACACCATTGAGCTCACCGGAGCCAATGTGACCCCCTTGCGATCCGACACCATCCGGTTGGTGCAAAGCGGATGTGCATTCCATGGACTTCGTTCCGAAGATCCAAACCAACACCTTAAGGACTTCCTCAAAATCATAGATTCCATAGACCTAGGTGTTGAAACTAGAGAGACTACCCGTTTACGCCTATTCCAATTCTCTCTACGAGATCAAGCTAGTCAATGGCTTGAGCGTTTACCCGCGGGATCCATCACCACATAGGATGATCTCACCACTCGTTTCCTTGCTCAATTTTTCCCACCGGGGAGAACTACTAAACTTAGGAATGACATCTTGATGTTCCAACAACGTCAAAATGAATCTCTTTATGAAGCATGGACTCGTTTCAAGGACTTACTCCAAAAAGTCCCTCATCATGGCATAGATCTTTGGCTCCAAGTCCAAATCTTCTATGACCATATCGACATCTCCACGAGGCGAACCATTGACCAATCGGCCGGTGGTAAGCTACGTGATTTTAGTGCGGAACAATCATGGGAACTCATAGAAGATCTTGCTCTCTATGACAACGAAAGTTGGAATGACCCCCGTGATTTGAACAAAACGGTCAAGGCAATATCTTTGCCTTCGAACAATTCTAGCACTCCCGACCGTAGGATCATGGAACTTGAGGACCAAGTCAAGTTTCTCATGAAATCTTACGAAGCTCCGAAGCATTCAAGCCAAGTGAACAAAATCACTTCTTCATGCGAATTATGTAGTGGTCCCCATGACACTCGTGATTGTGTGGAACTCCCCGGAACAGCTTTTGCGGACTACGCATCCACGCGTACCGACGAAGCGGGAGATAAGTGGTACACTTTCAAGCCCGAGCCAAACACATACGGTGATTCATACAACCCCTCATGGAAAAATCACCCAAACCTTAGGTGGAAACAAAATCAACCCAATTCATCCAACCCACCTAATTGTTACCAATCAAACGGTCCACCATCCAACCGTACCTTCAACAACAATCCTTCTAACAACTATGGTAGTACCAACAATCTTGAAGGATTGATGTCAAAGTTCATGGCATCTCAAGAAGCCCGCATAGCTAAGTTTGAAGCCGATTTCAAACAAAATCAAAGCGAGATGACCAATAGAATTGACGCATTGTTGAAAGTTCTCAATGACCGAGAAATGGGAGCACTCCCAAGCGACACAATCAAGAATCCGAAACTAAACGTTAATGCCATATCTTCAGTTTCGTCACCCACTTCGTGTCCACAATACTACTCGGTTAAATCAACGAGCACGTGTTTCAAACAAAACCAAATTCCCCAAAAGGACCAATCAAATAAAACACCCACTATAGAGCTGGTCAAAAGCATAGTTGAAACACCTCTCACGCAAGACCTTGACGGTGAATTCAAAGAACTTCACCTTGAACGCCCCGTCATTGATGTCTTAGCGCGTGCTCCTTACTATAGTGCCCTCCTAGAAAAATATGAGAAGTATAAGCTAGGTAAAAATGGGACCGCCTTCGTTCAAAACAAGTTGCCTAAAAAGCTTGATGATCCGGTTATATTTGTTTTGCCTTGTAAGATAGGAAGATCCGAAGCTTTCGACACACTAGCCGATATAGGGTCAAGCCTCAACTTGATTCCCTTATCCTTATTCACCGCTCTTAAGCTAGGAAAGTTAGAGGAAACGGAGGTATTGATAGGGCTAGCGGATGGAAGTATTGCCCACCCGGTTGGAATGATTAAGGATGTAGTTGTTCACGTAGGAAGGTTAACTATATTAGCGGATTTTCACATCCTAGACATGGTTAGTGACACTACATGCCCATTATTGGTAGGAAGAGGATTTTTAGCAACCGCTAGTGCCATGATAGATTGCAAGGAATCCAAGATAGCGGTAGGAGAAGGCGATACTTGGTCGGTGTATGATGTTAAGAAGCATAGTTATGATTGTGATGATGAACCAACACCGCATTGGGTAGAGATGAATAGGAGACCATCTAGATATGGACCTTGAATAGAAAGGAACTTCATAGGTCCTCAATGCCCATTTTATCTAGAAAAGGATTTTGTTGAGAAGACACATTCGGTAGAACAACTCATAGCTAGAGATGAGGAGCTAGATCCCTTTGAGGACCCCTTAGTCTTTAGAAAGATGATTGAGTTCTTGAGTGTAATGCCTTTTAATATAGAGTTGAATAAATGGAAAAGAGATGGAGATAAGTATAAATGGAGGTGGGACAAGCCACCTAAAGAAGGTGACGGGTCATGGCATATTAGAATGACCTTGTATGATCCGGATGGAGAAAAGTTTGAAAGGTCATACCACACTAAGGGAACCGATAGAAAGTTGAAACCTAAGTTCGATCCCAAAGATGTCCTCAATGAGGAACTCACCCGAATCACGTAGTAACCCATGACTTTGAGTCTAGCTACAAGACTCGTAAATAAAGAAAAGCGCTTCTTGGGAGGCAACCCATGTTTTGTGTGATTTTTATTTGTTTGATTGTTATTTGCTTCCGTATGCATGTTTTATTTTTATTGTTGGTTGATCATGTTTCTCTACTAAAATGTGAAATACTTTACTATGTTGTTTAGCCTAGTCTTAACTTCAACCTAAAGGTATTTTTGCAAAAGATAAGTGTAAGGGGAAACCCCAAATATGTTTTTAAGAAACAAACCGATCATGATTCTCCACAATATTTAATGAACATGTATATTCGTATTTGTTAGAGTCAAATGCTTGTATTGAGTCATAATGAAGTTTTGCAGGATTTTCCAGGAAGTAGGACAAAGTTTTTCCAGAAATTTTCCGGAAACTTAACATAAGAATTTCTGCAGGTCCATTCTGACGGCGTCAGGGTATTGCTCTTGACGGCGTCAGGATGTAAAATCTGGAAATTTTACCGGTTTTGTTTTTCTAACGGAGTCTTATGGTTTTTGTGAATTATTAAGTTTTATAATCTCCAGGAAATCTGCAAACTTCATTCCACAAGCATTATATCTTACTTTGTTTTCTAGGATTTAGTAACTTATATAGGATGCCGCCGATTTTACGCGAGGTTGCCTTGTCCACTTTTGTCAGGATTTACAGGTTATTTTTGACAAGAAGATGATTTATATTCTGGAAGGGAAGCTTTGATTGTTCGTTTTCTTGGAAGAAGATTTAACCTGGCCAACTAAAATCCATACCGAGCGAATCAGGGGAGTATTTGATTTCATTCTCTTTACTTTTTAACTTTTACATTCTTTACTTGAACATTGGGGACAATGTTCATCTTAAGTGTAAGGGGAGGGTAAAAAGATGATACCTTACATATGCACTTTCGCTTGAGTTTGTTTTGTTTGATGGTAGATGTGTAATAAAACTACGAGAAATACTTGTTAGTGTAATTTTAGCGCCAAATTTAAAATTTTTTACAACATTTAGGAGTGAAACTTTAGCCATAGCAAGCGTCTCATGGATAGGAGGTTGTATGACTAGCACATAACCGTATATTCAGAAAAATTTTCCACCCAAAAATGTGAGGTTCGCCTTTAGATTTGATAGGAAAAGCATTCATTATTAGTGCTTATGAGTGTACCGGTAGCATTTAGATTCTAGAACTTGCGTTAGTGATGCATCCCGAGATCGCTAGTGAGACTACATTCGTGTGGTAGGATTTACTACATGATAAGAGGCATTAGGATCACCCTTGTGTTAAACCCGTATTATAATTACTTGACCATTTAAGTCATATTACTTGGCTAGTTAAGTCAACTATTTTTTCCCACACCCTTAGCGTTGTACTCATTTTTAGTACATGAAACCCCTAGTACACCCCTCCGAGCCTATCTTTTCGTTTCTAACTTTAAGCATTTTACTTAAAGGAAGAATTTGTTACACCCCACTTAAATGTACACCCAAATCGCCTTAGCCTTCCGTGTATGCGCTCATTTTTAGTGCATTATTGTTATTTGTTAAACCCTAAGTTAACTTTCTAATTGATTACATGGTTGCTAAGTCGAGTCATATCCTTGTACATATTGTTTTGGGACGATTGGGACTCATGGGTAAGTACTTATTTTATGGAGTAATGGGGAAGAACACCATTTATTACCCCCATATGTACGTTAATCTTAAAAGTGCTCCAAGTGTTTTGATTTTCTTAATTCGAGTCATTAGATTAGTTAATTGTAAAGTATGTAAAGATTCAAGTGTAAGGGGATTGCTCAAACCCCTATGATGTATTATTTTGGATGGTAGGGTAAGAGTGTATGCAAAAAAAAAAAAAAAAAAAAAAAAAAAAAAAAAATCGAAAAATTAAGAAAAAGAAAAAAAAAATAGAAAAGAAAAAGAGAAAAAAACATACGGACTACCATCCCGTTTTCATTCTATGTTTATTTTATGTTTTTGTTATTTTTCATTTATTAGCTTAAGTCGAGTCTAGTCTTGGCTTAGCAACGCCATCTTGTACATGTAATTATCTAAGATTGTTAACTCGCCACCAGTAAAACTTCCTTTATCCAACAAAACCGTGTAATTCATATCCCTACACCTAACGTTATAACCCTTTAAAAGATCTCTTTGATAGTTTATCCTAGGTGCTTACGCCATGTGGTGGAGGTTTGATCCTTTCCCAAGCCTATGGTAATCTATTTTGCTATGACAGGTAGTGAGAGATATCTTCCATTTCCATAATGTTATATTACTTTATTACACCCGAGAGATGTGAGTATCTAGACACTATTTGTGAGGTGCTTGTGTATGACCTCCGTGCTTGTCTATTGGTCTTTAGTGGAACGATTATTTGTTGTAATTACTTTTATATTAGTGTTAAATGACCCCTAACTTGTCTTTTGAGTAGAATAAAAGCTCATTTGCTTGAGGACAAGCAAATCTCAAGTGTAAGGGTATATGATGAGGCGAAAAATGATCCGTTTTTAGGGGGTCATTTAAGCCCGAATCCGACTTTATTTGATCAAATATTGCCCTAAATCGTTCCTTTTGTGATTTTAGGTGTTTGGAGAGTGAATTCTGGAAAAGAAGTCATTTTGGACGTTTTTGGAGCATAAAAGTGAAGAAAACGGCTAAGTACCTAATTTGCATGCTGAAAATACAAGGTGACGGCGTCAAGACCAACATCTTGACGGCGTCAGACATGAAGAATTTAACACCGAAGGTGGTGACGGCGTCAGAAGGACTCGTGACGGCGTCAAAGTGGCTAAATTAATATACCGTGGGTGGTGACGGCGTCACATAGGCCGTCATAAGTGGATCAAGGCCGTCCGAGGAAGTATATGGCGGCGAGGTGACGGCGTCAGAAGTTACTCTTGACGCCGTCAGACTGTTTTTCCTATATATAGTTTTCTAGTTTTTTCATTAAAAAAGGAGAAGTTTTGGTGAAACCCTAAAGACGATTTTGGTGCCTCTTTTACAGGTTTTTCAAGGGTTCCAAACCCTTGAGACCTTGCATTGTAATTGAGATAAGTGTACTTTCAATTCAATCAATATGTCTATGTGTTGGTTGTTTATCTCTTGTTCTTGTCTCAATTCTACTATGCTAGGCTAGATCTCTCTTGTGTTTGCTTAGATCTAATGAAACCTAGATGTTGATTATGTGTTGATTACTTGTCTATCCATGTTTTGAATGAATGATTTATATGTTAGGCTTAAGAAAACTGGCAGATCTCCAAATGGTAACATGCTTGAACGTCTTAAGAAACATGAACCGAGGCGTACTAGGTCTTTATTGGTTGTATTTAATGCATGAGCCACTGTTTACAATCCCTATAGTTGTGCTGGGTCATGGTGTAGGAGGAGATAAGAGCTCATAGAGTTGGGGAGTTATGTATGCCACCCCACGAATGGTATTAAGGAATACAATCCGTCATTCATACAAGTGTAACAAGTAATTAACATGTAAAAGATATCTAGGGAGTAGTGAAGTCTAAGTAAACACAATTTCTCCAACCACTGCTCACAACCTTAGTATAATTTAGTTTAATTTCATTTTTATTATTTTATTTTGATTGCATCTTAGCTTTGGGTTAGTTGATTAGCAACTAATTCCGCCCACTCCTTCAAAACCCGAGATTTTAATTGCTTTCATAAAAATATAAAAATACAAAAATAATCATCTTTCACCTCTAGAACTATTAATTAGGTTTTATAATCCTAGCGACACTATTCCTAAGCTGAACGATCAATCCCCCGGTACTTGTCACTAAACTATACTACAACGATCAGGTACACTGCCTGGTGGGGGTTGTAAGCTTCTCGAGATCCCTCGAGAGGTAAAGCAAGGTGCGATTCCCACGCATCAGAGGCTCTACTACTGCGTTGTCCGCAGCTAGAGTAGGGAAGGATATCTCTTTTTCTGGAGAGAATTTTTGGCTGACTTTTTGTTTTATCTTACGTTGCCATGACTGTATCATGTATATGGTGTCAGATTTTTCTTTGAGAGGTTCTTACTTGCCCCCGTTCGTTTGTTTGTCCTTTCCCTCTTTGATGTTTTTTACAAGGTGGTCCATTCTGCCTTCCTTTACTAACTTTTCAATTAATTGTCGTAGCTGGACGCACTCGTTAGTTGTATGGCCTTTTTGACCATGGTATTCACAGTATCCATTCCCTACACGCTTTTCCTCTGCGGTACGCATTGGTGGAGGTTTTGGGAAATTTGCACCTTCTGTTACAAATATTTCCCTCGGAGTTTTTGTGAGAGGGGTATATTTGTCATTGTCTCTTCCACTGCGGTAATTCCTGCTGCGGTTGTTATTCTGATCATTGGATTGTCTCCTAGGCTGTTCTTGTTGCCTATAATTCGAGTAACCCTTTTTGCTGTCCGCAGCGGCTGCTTCTCCTTATATGAAGGATCTTGTGCGCTTTGTTAGCTCATCGAAAGTTTGGGGAACTTTGTCATTTAGCTTCCGGATAAGTTCTGGGTTGTTAATCCCATTCATGTACCCTGAAATTTTAAGAATTTCGGGACACGCTTTGACCTGTATGCACTCATCCTTGAAGCGTTCCATAAAAGCACTGGTTGATTCCCCTTGGCGCTGTTTTACTCTGGCTAGTTCAACAGGGTTTTTAGCGCACTTCTTTCTCTGGGTAAAGTTTAGACGGAATGCTTTCCGTAATTCTTCAAACCCACCGATGCTCCGTCATGGGAGTTTGCTAAACCATGTGCGCGCATTCCCTACCAATGCAGAATTAAACATATGGCACCACACAGGTTGCGGCCAGTTTTCGATAGTGGCAGCTGATTCGAAAACCTTTAGATGATCATCCGGATCACCTGTTCCATCATATGTTTTCACGTTAGTGGGCATGTGCCTCCTTTTGTGGTCGGAGTAATCGCTGATGCGTCGTGTAAACGCATCAATTTTCTGGCGTCGCCATGGAAGAGATATGTCTTCATTTTCTTCTTCGCGACGTCTTCCTCTTGATTTCCAGTGTCCTGTTTCCCTATCCTCGTTGTCCGAGGAGTCACTGGAGGAAGAGTAGTTTCTTTTTCGGCTCTTGCGCCGACTTCCTTCAGAGGAAGAGCTTGAGGGGTTTTCACTTGGGGACATTCTTTTCCCCAATCTGTCGTGAATTCTCTTGCTCCCAGATTTGGAGGATCCTTGGCTTGGTGAATGCTGAGGTCCTAATCGGTCTTGTATCCCTCGACTGCCAAGTCTGGAGTGAACATTAGTGCGCCTCTCGCTGCCTTCATATTCCTCTGAGTATTGTGAATCAGATGTCGTACCCAACCTATCGTGGATAGTAGTACGTTTTTCGTTATCTGCGCGTCTTCCTCGTGGGTAGCGCGGTGGTGATGGTTTACGTTCAGGACCAAAATTAAGCCGAACTTGTAGGCTCGTACTTGATCTTCTCCTTGCTTCTTCTTGCATGAGGGCAGTTAGGGTTTCATAATTTTGGATACAAAATTTCCCAACGTTAGGTTGGGTGTGTCCTCAGTTGCTGCAAGAATGTCTGCCTCAGTATTGGGCACCCTATCTCGGTTAGGCGCGCCTGGTGGTACAATGTTGTCCACTGTTGGTACCGTTTGGTGAGGAGTAGTGAAGAGGGTGCGTTGGAGTTCCTCAACGCTTGGAATCACTGTGGTGGTTTGGGTAGTCCTTATAGGCAGTTCTACCACTGGAAGAGGTTGGGTTGTTCCCGCCTCTTGGTGACCAGGGGCGCTGGTTGCCCCAGCAGTCTGCCTAGGGGTCGAATCTTGCTGATTCTTCCTCTGGGGGTCACGTGTTTTTTCCAACTGCGGAGTTCGCTGGCTTGAATTTTTATTCTTCGTCATTCTAGTTCCTTAGTTCTTAGTAGGGGTCCCACGGATGGCGCCACTTGTTGATACAAAAGTTGGGCGTTCCTGATTATGGGCTCTTGCTCTCGTACCAATTCGCTTCTTAATGCTTGAAACCTGCGCACTAAGAAAATAAACAACACCGTTAGGCTTATCGTGGGATTGTCTCCCACGATTAGACTCCGGCGTGAGAGTAAGTAATCGATTTAGGGTTCTCGTAAAGAGTTTTAGGGTTTGTGAATCGTACCTTTAATGAGAATTATGTCATTCCTTATATAGGCGTAGAATCCTTGTAGGGTTCGTGCTCCTTACGTTTCGCACACGTGGTGCTTATCCGGTTTAAGGATATCTATTCCATAAATAGGAAATCCTTATCTAAACCATATATATAGTTTAGTTGGGCTTGGGCTTGTGTGAGCCCATTCTCATTATTGATGCGGCCCAAGTTATAATAGTCAACACATGGTGGCTTTGGGCCTTAATAATGTTTAATATTTTAGCTTGTGGCTCATATATAGACTATACGTCATCACAAATAATTTCTATTTTTAATTCGCATTGTTTTTCATTTGATGACATGAAACTTTTTATTTATGTAACGGAGACACGTTGTGGATGAACATAGGTGCTATTTAAATCGTTAAAAAGTTTAAGGGGTAAAGCTAAAGATACGCAACATATTTGTTCAAATAAACTCAAGTACGCAACGTACTTTGTAAAGTGTCAAACGTACGCAACATATTTTTAAAAAATGGTCGATCTACGCAATATGACCTGCTGGTAGCAGGTTACCAGGTCACATAACTTTCAAAGTTACACCTTTGGTCCCTAAACTGTCTCATATCTCGCGTACATGATCCTATTTTAGTCATATTTATCAGCGTTACACCGTTAGTCCTATTTGCTCCTATTTACCAGCGTTACACCGTTAGTCCCCAAAAATATATATATAAAAAAAATTTCAGATTATTTAAAAAAAAAAAAAAAAATCCAGATTATTAAAAAAAAAAAAACTTTAAAAAAAAAATCCAGATTATATATTTTAAAACTTTAAAAAAAATTCAATTTTAAAATTAAAAAAAAAAAAAAAACTTTTATAAAAATTCAAATTAAAAGTTTTTTTTTTTTTTTTTTTTTTTTTTTTTAAATAATCTGAAATTTTTTTTATATATATATTTTTGGGGACTAACGGTGTAACTAAATAGGACTAAAATAGGATCATGTACGCGAGATAGGAGATAGTTTAGGGATCAAAGGTGTAACTTTTAAACTTAGGTAACCTGGTAACCTGTTGCCAGCAGGTCATATTGCGTAGATTGACCATTTTTTAAAAATATGTTGCGTACGTTTGATACTTTACTAAGTACGTTGCGTACTTATGTTTATTTGAACAAATATGTTGCGTATCTTTAGCTTTACCCCAAAGTTTAAATCAGACTGACTAACCCTTCCAGGACCATAGGTGCTATTTAACACTAAATATGTGCACTTGTGGGTGCCGACTAACCCTTCCAGGACCAATCCTGAAACAGTGTTCGCCTGTCGTCATGACATTTCAGCAGGAGTATGATTAAATGCAAATCAATTTCTCATATGGGCTCTTTTTGACAGGGTCATCAACGTATTTGCATTGAAGAATAATACCGGTAGGACCATGACACTTTTGTTCAAATAGTCTCTTCTTGAGTCTTGACAAGGTCAAATGAAGATGGGTACAATAAAAGGTGAACAACCAATAACCAGATCGAAGACCAATACGATCGATCTTTTTATTAGTTTGTACGTGATGACGTATAGCTTATAGTTGGGCCACGAGCCCAAATTATAGACATTACTAAGCCCAAACCCACCATGAGTGGGCTATCATGACAAATGACTTGGGCCGTTAATACCTACGGCTTGGGCCCACGAGGTCCGCAGCCCGTCCAATACACGTAAATAAGGGATAAGGATCTTCTATTCACGGAATATATATCCTTACCCCGATAAGCACCACGAGTGCGAAGAGTAAGGAGCAAGATACCTACACGGTTTCTGCGCCCTATATATAGAATTACATATTCTCATTCAAAGGTATGATTAACACAATCCCTAACTCTTCTACAAACCCTAAAACCGATTACTTACTCTCACGCCGGAGTCTAATCGTGGGAGACAATCCCACGATAAGCCTAACGGTGTTGTTTGTTTTCTTAGTGCGCAGGTTTCCCAAGCACTAAAGTTCTAATTGGTACGAGAGGAGGAATCCAAACAAGGTAAGCCCAACTTTTGTATCAACAAGTGGCGCCATCCGTGGGACCCTACACTAAGAACTCAAGACCAGAATGCCGAAAAACAAGAATTCAGGCCAGCGGACTCCGCAGCTGGAAAAAACACGTGATGATTCGCACAGGAAGAAGCATCAAGACTCGACTCCTAAACCAACCTCTGGAACAACCAGCGCGTCTGGTCATCGTGAGTCGAACGTAACTCCAAACCCTACCGCGGTAGAATTGCCTTTGGGAACAACCCGAACTACTACCGTAATCTCAAGCGCTGAGGACATTCAGCGCACCCTCTTCACCACTCCTCACCAGATGGCATCCATAGTGGACAACACTGTGCCACCAGGAGCACCTAACAGAGAGAGGGAACCCCATGCGGAGACGGGCATCCTCGCAGTAGAAGAGGATGCACCTGGAGTGGCATTAAACGATTTCGTGTCCCAACATTATGAGACTTTAACTCGTCTCATGCAAGAGGAGGCAAAGAAAAGGTCAAGCCGTAACCTGCATAATCGGTTAGACTTTAATCAAGAAAAATCTCCACCGCGCCACCATGAGCGCAGAAACAGTGAGAGGCGCACCAACGTCCATGATAGGCTTGGTACAGCATCTAACTCTCAATACTCGGAGGAATACGAAGACAATGCGAGGGGCACCAATGTCCATGCTAGACTTGGTAGCCGCAGGATACAAGATAGGTTTGGACGACAACGCTCACCAAGCGTGAGCACTTCAAGGTCAGGAAGCAAAAGAATCCAAGATAGGCTGGGGAAACACCACTCCCCAGTACAAGTCCTTCAAATTCGGACTCCGAGGACAAACGGCGCAAGCGCCATAAGAGAAACAATTCCACCTCAAGCAGCTCCTCGGACAACGAGGATAGAGAAACAGGGCATTGGAAATCTAAGAACTGACGCCAGCACGACGAGAATGAGGATATGTCCCTTCCTTGGCGTCGCCAAAAAGTTGATGCGTTCACGCGACGCATAAGTGACTTCTCAGATGACAAGAAAAGGCGCATGCCCACCAACGTTAAAACATATGATGGCACGGGTGATCCTGATGATCACCTAAAAATTTTCGAGTCAGCAGCTGCTATCGAAAACTGGCCACAACCTGTGTGGTGCCATATGTTCAACTCTACATTAGTGGGGAATGCGCAAACATGGTTCAGCAAGCTTCCACGACGAAGCATAAATGGGTTTGAAGAGTTGCGGAAAGCATTCCGCCTAAATTTCACGCAACGAAAGAAGTGCGCAAAGAACCCTGTGGAACTAGCTAGAGTGAAACAGCGTCAAGGAGAATCCACAAGCGCTTACATGGAGCGCTTCAAGGATGAATGCATGCAAGTCAAGGCATGCCCCGAGGTACTAAAAATCTCAGGGTTCATGAACAAGATCAACAACCCAGAGCTGATACGTAAGCTAAACGACAAAGTACCCCAAAGCTTTGATGAACTAACAAAGCGTACCAGATCCTTCGTTCAAGGGGAAGCGGCGGCGGCAGACAGCAAGAAAGGTTACTCAACCTTTAAACCACAAGAACAGTCAAGGAGACAATCCAATGACCAAAGTGGTAACCGCAACAGGAATTACCGCAACCAAAATAATGGAAGGGATAACGACAAGTATGTCCCACTCACAAAAACCCCTAAAGAAATATTCGCAACAGAAGGAGCAAATTTCCCAAAACCTCCACCAATGTTAACCCCAGAAGAAAAGCGCATCGGAGGAGGATACTGCGAATACCATGGACAGAAGGGTCATACCACTAACGAGTGCGTCCAACTACGCCAGCTAATTGATAAATTAGTGAGAGAAGGAAAGATGGACCACCTCGTTAAAAACATCAAAGAAGGGAAAGATAGGCAAAGGAATGGGGCCAAAAAGGAGATACCAAAGAATAAGGCTGATACGATATACATGATACAATCCTGGCAGCGAATTACGAAACAAAAAGTCAGCCAAAGGTTTTCCAAGGGAAACTATATCTCTTTCCCCACCCTCACTGCGGACAACGCAGTAATCGAACCACTCACCATCGAAATACAAGCAGGTGGTCACGAGATCCACCGCATGTATGTCGATGGAGGAGCATCTGCGGATATCATGTATGAACACTGCTTCAGAAGGCTAAAACCTGAGATCCAAAACCAGTTAATTCCGGCCACGACGTCGCTGACCGGATTCACAGGTGAAAAAATATGGCCCATGGGGAAATTACGCATACTGGTGGTCATTGGCAATGAATACCATTCTACAACGGCTTGGATGAATTTCATGGTGATCAGGTCTCCCTCGTCATACAATGGCATCATTGGGAGACCCGGGATATCAGCTATGCGCGCAGTTCCATCCACAGCACATGGAATGCTAAAATTCCCAGTGGAAGGAGAGATTGTCACCCTCTACAACACTATCACACCCCCAAGAGAATGCAACATAGTGGCAGATGAAACTCCGCGCACTCCAGAACAGCACACGAACAAGGTGACAAACCTGAAAGTTGCAATCAACCCAGACTATCCTGATCAAGAGATATCAATCGGGGGATCACTGTCCGACAAGGGCAAAGCAGCTGTGTGCGCATTATTGCAAAGGAACCTAGACATCTTTGCATGGGAACCCAAGCACATGACTGGTGTGCCAAGAGCCATTACTGAACACAAGCTCAACATCCGACAAGGATATCCTCCAATACGCCAGAAGAAACGTGGCCAAGCTCCAGAACGTGCAAAAGCTATCCTAGAGGAAGTACATAAGCTCGTGGACGCAGGGATCATGCGAGAAGTTTATTACCACGATTGGCTTTCCAACCCAGTGATGGTAAAGGAAAGCGATGGTAGCTGGAGAATGTGCGTGGACTTCACCTATCTCAACAAAGCATGTCCACAAGACTGCTACCCACTACCAGAAATCGATTGGAAAGTAGAATCCCTATGCGGGTATTCCTTTAAATGCTTCTTAGACGCGTACAAAGGATACCACCAAATTCAAATGGCCAAGGAGGATGAGGAAAAGACAGCTTTCCACACGAGTCAAGGGGCGTATTGCTACACAAAAATGCCTTTTGGTTTAAAAAATGCAGGGGCCACATACCAACGGTTAGTGGACAACGCATTCGAGAAACAAGTGGGCCGCAATTTGGAGGTCTATGTTGATGAGCTAGTCATAAAAAGCCATACCGAAGAGGAATTGGTGCGTGACATGGAGGAGACGTTTAAAACATTGGGAAGAATAAACATGAAGTTGAACCCTAAGAAGTGCACTTTTGGAGCAACAGAAGACATGTTTCTCGGTTACCTAATAGAACCCGATGGTATTAAACCTTGTCCAGAAAAAACGAGAGCGGTCATCGAACTACCTTCACCGCGCACACTAAAAGAAGTCCAGTCGCTAAACGGCAAACTAGCCGGGTTGAACCGATTCTTGTCCAAATCAGCGGACAAATCACTTCCTCTCTTTAAAACACTCACGAAGTGCATAAAGAAGGGAGATTTTCGGTGGACTCCAGAAGCGGAAGAGGCTTTCCAACAGTTAAAGCAAAACCTAGCAGAGTTACCAAAGCTCGTTGCACCCCGACAAGGGGAAGAATTGATCATGTATCTATCCGCAACCTATGGAGCAGTTAGCGCGGTGCTATTAACAGATAGAAACTCTGTTCAAACACCTATATACTTCGTAAGCAAAGCCCTGAAGAAAACAGAAGCTAACTACACCGCCATGGAGAAACTGGTTCTAGCCCTAGTATTCGCAGCCGAAAGGCTGCGCAGGTACTTCCAAGCGCATCCGATAGCTGTTATCACGGACCAACCCATCAAATAGGTCATCTCTAAACCTGACGCATCAGGGCGGCTTCAAAAGTGGAGCGTATTATTGAGTGAACATAATATCTCCTATAGGCCGCGCACCGCGATCAAAGGACAGATATTGGCTGATTTCATTATTGAGAAGCCAGATGATGAT
This sequence comes from Artemisia argyi, assembly GCA_030686995.1. Classification (NCBI taxonomy): domain Eukaryota; kingdom Viridiplantae; phylum Streptophyta; class Magnoliopsida; order Asterales; family Asteraceae; genus Artemisia; species Artemisia argyi. Next base: position 69,457,313 of record CM060709.1, on the reverse strand, counting down.
ACTCCATCACCAAAGATTGAAGTACCATTACAAGAACCATGGGTTCTATTTACAGATGGATCCTCGTGCGCAGAAGGATCAGGCGCAGGTCTCATCCTTACCAGCCCAGATGGAACAGAGCACACTTATGCACTGCGCTTTGAATTCATAGCCACAAACAATGAGGCAGAATATGAAGCATTATTAGCTGGACTACGCATAGCAAATCAAATGGGTGTACGCAACCTAGAAGCTAATATGGATTCACGACTAGTAGCTAATCACGTATTGGGCGAGTATGTGGCTCAAGAAGAACACATGATCCAATACCTCGATAAAGCCAAATCCTTGATCTAGAATTTTAACAAGTTTTCCATCAAACAAATCCCACGAGGAGAAAACAAAAAAGCCGATGCGCTTAGTAAAATAGCATCCACAAGCTTTGCACACCTGTCAAAACAGGTATTGGTGGAAACCTTGAAAAACAAATCCATCTCTGAGATGGAAGTATCCACAGTGATAGATGAAGAAAATCCCACATGGATGACACCCATCATGGATTTTATCAGTAAGGGAACACTCCCCCAGGAACAAAAGGACGCTCGACGGATACGGCGCACAGCGCAGAGGTTCGAACTTCAAGATGGTATCCTATATCGGCGTTCATTCCTACAACCATGGCTTAGGTGCGTTGGACCTCTTCAGGCAGATTATGTACTCCGGGAAATCCACGCTGGATCTTGCAGCATGCACTCAGGACCACGGTCTGTTGTAGCGCGCGCCTTGCGATCCGGATACTACTGGCCTACCATGCACCGCGATGCGCAAGACATGATTAGAAGATGCAACGACTGCCAAGTCCATAGACCAATCCCGCGTCGGCCACAACATGAGTTAACACCTATCACCTCACCATGGCCATTCCACAAATGGGGAATTGACATCGCTGGACCCTTTCCAGTCGCGGCAGGAGGACTCAAGTTCCTCATTGTCGCCGTTGATTACTTCACCAAATGGATCGAGGCAAAAGCAGTAGCAAGTATCACAGGTAACCAGGTCAAACGATTCGTTTGGGATAACATTGTATGCCGCTTTGGCCTACCTGGGGAAATTATTTCAGACAACGGAAAACAATTCTGTGATAACCCATTCAAAGATTGGTGCGCGCAGTTAAACATCACACAACACTTCGCATCAGTCAAACATCCACAAACAAATGGATTGGTAGAGCGTGCGAATCATAGCCTGGGTGAAGGAATTAAGGCGCGCTTGGACAAACATAAAGGAAGATGGGTAGACGAATTATCACATGTTTTGTGGGCCCACCGCACAGAAATCAAAGTCAGCAATGGCGATACACCTTTTTCTCTAGTCTACGGGACAGAAGCTGTTATACCAGCAGAAATTGGAATGCCAACAATCCGTACATCGGAGGTTAACATCGCAACAAACGATGATGAACGACGCATTGACTTAGATCTGTTGGAAGAGCGACGCGAAAGGGCAGCTATCCGCGAAGCAAAAGCTAAATCAAAGATGAAGAAGTACTATGACGCAAGAGTCAGAAACACTTCCTTCAAACCAGGGGACTTCGTGTACCGCGCCAATGATGCCAGCCACGCAGAGGACACGGGAAAGCTCGGACCCAAGTGGGAAGGACCTTACGAGGTCACCGAGGCATTAGGCGACGGTGCATACAGAGTGCGCGACATGAAAGGCCATGAGCTACCACGCACTTGGAACATTTGCAATCTCAAGAGATGCTACCTTTAGGCCACGAGCCACACACCGACACACCTGCACTTTAGTAAGCGCTCAATAAATGTTGGTGTATTTATTTATCTTTTTTCTCTTTCTTAGGGAATTGTATGTTTGCACTTGCAACAATTAATAAAACGTTGTGGTTTCTAGCTAACTCCACAACACAATCCAACATTATTGCTTACATTATTCACTTATGTTTCAATTCTGTTTATATTATTGCCTACATGGCGTGCATGCACATATTAAGACCACACGAGGGCAGACAGGATGAGTAAACCTACTAAAATACTCGTTGAGTAAGAGGGTTGCAAACCCATCAACATCGGATCACGTATCCCTGTTAAACACCTTACTGGCAAGACGTTGTAGTAAGTTAGTAAGTACACCCCACGATGGATGCACTTTATAGCACACGGTGCGCGTTTAACAAAACATGGACTCAAGACAATTGACTCCTACATAGTGGAATTTGCAGTACGCTGCACCCCACCACATGGATTCAAGACAATTGACTCCTACATAGCGGAATCCGCAGTATGCTGCACTATACCGCATGGACTCAAAACAATTGATTCCTAAATTCATACACTAACTTCATACAAGCTTATGATTTTAGTACGCATCAAACAATGAATGCGCAACAACAAGTTGAAAACAAACTAATCCACCAAGACACTTGGTTACCAAAAATGATAAATGTAGCACGCTACATATGTACTCGAATGCTTGTTAAGGTTACGGACCACAAACGTTTCCTAAGTCACGGACTTAATACACAAATCATGGGCTCAAATACAAGATATTATTCGCACGCTTGTTACTCTAGATAAGTCTTTCACACAATAAAGACTAGAAAAAATCTAAGTGGAAAAACAACATCCGTGCACAAAAGAGTTCGATAATTTTAAAAACTACAAGTTTTGACAAAAGCTATAACTACGGGTTATGCAACTCTATACACTATGGACACGCTCCGTAGAAGGCTCTGGCACAGCGGAGCTCCCTGCCTCCCGCATCTTCCTCAACAATAATGCATCCTTTTGCGACACGGTCGCCACACTGACTGCAATGCCATCAGACCTAGGAAGATGCGCAGCGCCCACACCGCATAGAGTGGCTTTCCCTTTCAGACCTATCTTCTTGGCTGCCCTCTCTTCGTGGCGCTCCAAAACTTCCTTCAGGGGCACCTCTGCGTCAAGAGCGAAAGGATTCAGGATATCACGCGGTCGCGCAAACACTGGCACCTGCAGTTGAGACTCATCAGGCTTCAAGAAGAAATCAGCCTTGGCCTCTGCATTCTCGGCTATATGCCGCCCAAGTGTTAATCCCTGCATGATTACTCAGATGGGATAATCTTGATCCCGCTCCAGCTGCGCAATGTGGGGAAGCTCGAAGAGCATCATCTTCTCCATTGCCTGCACAAGCTCATCGTATGCACCAGCCTTATACTCAGGCACCTCAGAGGGAGTGACATTGAGCAGTTGCGCCTCAGCCAACTCTTCAACGGCTTGCGCCTTGCCACGAGCAATGGCGCACTCCACCACCCTCCCAAATGCGTTCACAACCTCCGGGGACTCCAATGTCCCCATGGCAGCCAAACGCAAACCATGGCTGATCAGCCACCTGCGAAAACAACGACAAAGGCATTAGAAAAGAAACACAAAGCACATAAAGAAATTAAGGTACAACAAGTACCTGCGCTCTGCGATAGTCGACATCAGATGGGGATACAGCTCCTCATCATACTCTATGCTGAGACGGCGCAACTTCTCTTCCTGCACCTCCACAGAATCCTCGACCTTCTTACCAAACTTAGTAAGCTCACCGCAGAGCTCATTCTTCTTCTCCTCTAAGTACTTTACCCCCAGGCAAGGTCAGCTTTATATTGCTGCGACTCCCCACGTTCGCGCTGCAGCTCAGCCATAACTACCAGCTTCTCCTCAGTAGCCTTCTTGGCGCACTCATCGGCAGCTAACACCTTTGCCTGAGCCTCCGCCAATTGCGCTTTCAGCTGCGCAATCTGCTCATCCCTTAGAGTAAGGCTGTCTCCCTCAACAACGGTCCGCGCCTTTAGCTGAGTGACCAACTCAGCCTGGCGGGTAGCAACACCAGCAAGCTCCTCAACCAACTCCTGCGCAGACATCTGCGCCGTAGCCTTCAAAGGCTCCTCTACACTAGCAACCTTGGGCGACGCGGCACGATCAACAAAAGCCGCATCACCCTGCGCAGCATGATCCCTATGAGGTAAAGAAGATGAAGTTAGCACGCAGATATATATAATGGAATAAGAGGAAATAGTTACAGTTGAAAATACTTACACAAGTGGTGGAGAGTCAGCCCGTTTCTTCTGTGAGCTAGTAGCAGACATCTCGTCTGGCGCGTCCGACTCATCTTCACCGATCAAACGGCGTCTCCTATTGGAGGTACCAACTACATAACCACCAGAAGACGCTCCCTTGCGCTTCTTCTTGCGGACTTCCGAGGACTCCAAAATTTCCACGCTGTTCGACGCCTCAACATGCGTCTCTTCTTCCACTGGAGACCTCTCCTTAGTGGGAGGAACAACCTGCACTGGTGCGACAAGCACAGCTGCAGGAGGAGAGCCTTGCGGCGCAGCAGCAGCAAATGTAGTCAGGTGCCCCGCCGTGGCCTGTAATATGGGTTGCTCACCCTCCCTTAGGGGGCGCACCCCTATCGTCACACGCTTTGGTTCCTTCAGATTTACAACAGAGAACAAATCCATCTCTGCGACAAACATAAGACAACCAACACAAGGACAAAGTTAGTTATTCAAAGGATTGAAAGCAAAGCACTTACGTTATAGATGCAGTAAAAGGATGAACACCCACCCTGGCTGTCCTCATCAAGGAAGGTTGGAACCTCGTTCGCACCATCAAAATAATTTTGGCTCAGCCCCATATGCAGCAAGAACTCCTCAGGATAGGAGTTAATGGGAATGCGGTTACCATCGATTATGTCCGCATCCGCAGCACTGTAAGAACCAGGGATAGGACGCTCATCCCTCGGCAGCGACCTCTGAGTATAGAACTCAAAGCGCGACGGAAATACCACATCATCTACCCAAAAGAAGTACTCTCTCCAATGCCGTAAAGCATCTACCTTCTCCTCATAGCATTGGAGGCGCCCTGCACGCTTGGCAAACGAAACCCATCCGTGCGACCACGTTGTGTGGTAAAATGCACGAAAAAGGTCAACTGTCGGATTGATAACCAATAACCGACAATTAATCTCAAAGTTTGATACTTTAGCCGCACCTATACAGTGCAGCTGTGAGATATGGAGTTGATAATAATTGAGCACGTTACTCAAAAAGACAGAAATGGGCACACCATGATTCGCGTAATTAAAAAAGCGCGTGTACAAGCCAATTTTCCCATCGGGGAAATCAGCAATGCACACATCCACGTCCGGTGCTTCAGGGTGGACATCGAGAGGAATGAAGAAGTCAGAGGAAAACTGACGTACATCATCCTCATCCAACCTAGAGCGAAAGTCGTGTAATTGTTTTACCATTTTATAAATAAGATTTGGTAAATTATTGCGCACGCGCAGTTACCTAACGTAAACAAGAAGATCGAGGAGAGACAAAGCTTTCGAAAAATCTGCAAATGGTGAAAAAATGTTTTTAACTGTGTGAAACACAGTGAAACGGGGGCGGTGCTTTATATAAGAAGCTATGAAACCCTAAATGGGATGCCACGTGGATCCCACTCACAAACGTGTGGCTGGAAGATACAAAGTACAAGCACTTTTCCCCTTCCCCCGAGACACACGTGGATAGCCTCCCCGTTTTTCGAGGCATAAGTTGGGATATGTGGGACTCGGTTCATTGTTCCTATCCTTTGGGGGGGGGGGAAGTATTTAATTTATTCCCGCCACGCTTGCCGTTAGTTCCTTTAGTCTAGTATCCGCGGCTACGAGCCGCGCACACTAGACTGGGGGGACATGATGACGTATAGCCTATAGTTGGGCCACGAGCCCAAATTATAGACATTACTAAGCCCAAACCCACCATGAGTGGGCTATCATGAAAAATGACTTGGGCCGTTAATACCTACGGCTTGGGCCCACGAGGTCCGCAGCCCGTCCAATACACGTAAATAAGGGATAAGGATCTTCTATTCACGGAATATATATCCTTACCCCGATAAGCACCACGAGTGCGAAGTGTAAGGAGCAAGATACCTACACGGTTTCTGCGCCCTATATATAGAATTACATATTCTCATTCAAAGGTACGATTAACACAATCCCTAACTCTTCTACAAACCCTAAAACCGATTACTTACTCTCACGCCGGAGTCTAATCGTGGGAGACAATCCCACGATAAGCCTAACGGTGTTGTTTGTTTTCTTAGTGCGCAGGTTTCCCAAGCACTAAAGTTCTAATTGGTACGAGAGGAGGAATCCAAACAAGGTAAGCCCAACTTTTGTATCAATAGTATGGAGTACTACTTTTTGTGCAATAATATTCGTGAATGTTTTCTTAACACAATCATTCTTGATAACTTCCTCCCTAATATATTTAAATTTAGATAATCAAGCTGCGAACACATAAAACACAATCACGGGTGTGGAAATGTGCTTTCTAAAAAACAACCCCTTTTAGTTTTTGATGAAACTCGTTTATTTTATGTAGGGAGATGCTAACAAAATTTTCTAAAATTCACTAAATATTAAGCCATGGAAAGGGATCCGGTAATAAGAATAAAAATGATTTATAGCCACACATTTCAAAAAAGAGGAAGAATTTTAGGAGATATGTATTTATTTTTGTAGGTGCATCTTAAATGAGTGTTTGCCGTTTTTTCTCATCATTCTTATTTTATTTTTTCTTTTAATTTGATCTTAACTCATTAAGCTATAGTGAGAATTCAATTTGTGTGTGCGAAAATTTTAAGAGATGGTTATTAGATGATATATATGTTAGCCAATATGTTACATTAAGCCACAGTGAGAATTCAATTGTGTTTGAGAAAATTTTAGGAAGTATATATATATATATATATATATATATATATATATATATATATATATATATATATATATATATATATGTTAGCCAAGCTGTTACTCGTGATGGGTGAAGTTCACACATCCGAGTAACAAAATGTCAAAAATAGATTCAACACACAACTCAGAACTAGAAAGCCTAATCTATTTGCCAAGCTGTCAAGCATGACACAAAGTGGACGGCTTTGTTTTATTACAAGTAATGACATTACTAAACTCTAAACGACGTAGCACTTCGTCACCGAGATGCCCGAGACGTTTGTACCACGTAGTGGGATTGAAAGAAAGTAAGGCAGACTTTGTGGATGGAAGAGGCAGATGCTATCATAGCGGAGAAGGAGATTGCGAGTTCGGTAATCCTTCACAGAAAACCTAAATTCGTCAAATTCAACATAAAATTTATTATCTCTACTATCTAGTATATTTATGTACATAAATTAGGTTTTTGATAATATTGGGGTGACAAGAATGTTGTAAAGATGTAAACTCTCTAACAAAATTGCGTGTTTCAAAAATTAAAAACCGTGTGATAAAAAATGTTTCATTCAAAAACAGAAACCATGTAGCTGTGATATTCAAATTATAAAGTCTGGTAAGCCTTGTGATAAAAAAACCACGTGTTATTAATTTTTGAGTTTCCATTCAAATAATTAAAAGTTTCCATTCAAAGTTTGATAAACCGTGTGATAAAAAGTCTCCATTCAAACAATTAACCGTGTAGCTCTTTTGTTTTAAGTTTACATTGTTTGTGTGAGTTGCCATTTAAAAGTTGTCATTTAAAGGGTATTGATAAATGGTATTTTAAGGAAACCACTTTACTCATTTAGTCATTTTTAAGCATTTTTAAGTTTTCAAGATTAAACATAAATGCTTAGGAGGGTGGCAGTGGTGGGCGGTATCACTAGGACTGCAATCAAGTCAAGCTTTTATCAAGTAACACGAGCTCGAGCTCGAGCTTGGCTCGATCGAGTCAAGCTTTTATCATGCTCAAGCCCAAGCTCAAGCCCAAAAATTAGCTCGAAAAATATAACAAGCCAAGCTCAAGCTTTTGATAGCTCGGCTCGAGCTCCTATCAAGCTTTTTCGAGCTTCAATATAAATATATTTCCATTATAAATTCATATAACTAACTAGGTATAATTTGAGTATTAACATAATTATAAAGTCTTAGTTAGTAAATAATTGAACACGTATTATAGGTCATTTTAACCTAATTAAACCAAACGTTTTGTATGCTACCTTTTGTATTCTTCACACTTCTTGGGCTGTCGACTGTTATAGTGTTATCATTTGTGTAAAACACTTGTGAATTTGGCTATTATAGTTCAAGTTTGTTTTACTTTATACATACATATTTTTTTTGATGAGTTTGGCTATTAGATACAATATTTTTTTATATACATTCAAGCTTTTCAAGCCAAGCTCTAGCTTTATTCGAATTTTTCAAGCCAAGCTCAAGCTTGGATGATTAAAGCTCGTCAAGCTATCAAGCCAAGCTCAAACCTAACTTATAAATTTGAAGCCAAGCTCAAGCTCTGTTAAGCTCGAGCTCGGCTCGACTCGATTACACCCCTACCTAGGTATCACCAACGGCATGCCATTGCCGGCGGTGAACACCGCTGCCACTTGGCCGGCATGCCCAACGGCATAGCTCCAACGACATATATTGCCTCAGCGGTTTGGAAATTTTTGATGCAAAATGTTACCGTTTGTAATTAATTTTTGGAACGTTAGAGTTGGAGGAGCGGTGCAAACCAAAAAAATAAAAAATAAAAATTTCCCTATATATATTAAACTAAAACACATACATTTTTAACACAAACAATACAATTCACATATATAACCAATTCACATATTTTTACAATGGTTTTATTATCTTCTTCTTCGTCCGACTCGATATTGAGTCCCGCCGGCGAATCGTCCAAACTAGTGCCAGCCGGTAGCAGCCTAGAAACCTTATTAGCCGCGTACGATTCAATTGACGACACGGCAAGCTCTACCGAAACTCGGGAGTATGTAACCCGTTTTCGTGAAGAAGCTTTACGAACCCTTATGAATGATTATTTCGTTGAACGTCCAAAGTTTAACGACGAACGTTTTCGTGAATGGTTTCGTATGAATAAAAGCTTGTTTTTAAGAGTTGTTGCTGATGTTGAAGCGAATTTCGAATGGTTTCAAGAGGGCTTAGATGCGAGGGGAAAAAATAGTTTCACGGCATTACAAAAATGCACATCGGCCATTAGGCAACTCGCAACGGGTGAACCTCCAGATAGATTTGATGACTATTTAAACATGGCGCGCCGAACGTCAGGTTATGTATATTTTTTAAAGTTCTTGTTATTAATTTTTTATAAAGTTATCGTTTATATATTTTTTAAAGTTCTTGTTATTAATTTTTTATAAAGTTATCGTTATATATATTTTTTAAAGTTCTTGTTGTTAATTTTTTTATAGGAGAATGCCTTGATCATTTTTGCCAAGCGATTATTCAATTATATGGTCGAGAGTTCTTACGTAGGCCGACATCCCATGACATTGCACGCTTATACGAGTTTCATGAAGATAAACATCACATTCCTGGAATGCTTGGTAGCATTGATTGTACACATTTCCCATGGCGTAATTGTCCTAGACATTTGAAAGGTCAATATAAGCGAGGTGATCATCAATACCCAACTATTATGCTTGAATCCGTCGCTTCATACGATTTGTGGATTTGGCATTCGTTTTTTGGTCCTCCAGGTGCAAACAACGATATCAATGTTTTTAATCAGTCACCATTGTAATTTATGGAGCGAAACGGAACGGCGGCAAACAGTTCATTTCATGTAAATGGACGGTTTTACAAACGTGGATATTATCTTACCGATGGAATCTATCCTACATGGTCAACGTTTGTTAAAGCATATAAGCATCCGGTTGAACTGAAGGAAAAGAGATTCAAGAAGCTACAAAAGTCTGCAAGAAAAGATATCGAGCGAGCTTTTGGTCGTCTTAAAAATAAATGGATGATTCTCGCTCGTCCTCTCCGGGCAATGTCGGTTGAAAAGATTCGACAACTCGTTTATACGTGTATCATATTTCATAATATGATTTTAAAAGACGATCGAGTTGCAATATCACCGGTTCATATAATGGATCCGCAAGTCGCGCCAGTTTATGACGATAGTGTACTACCGGAGTTAATCGACGAACAAATCCATTACCGACTCCTATATGATCTTACAGACCACGTAGAGGCTCAAAACTTAACATATCTCGATGATTAGTTATTTCATTTTTTTTAAGAATAATGTAATTTTCTTTTAATTATTATTATTTTTTTTTTAAGTATTATGTAATTTTCTTTTAATTATTAATGAAATATTTATGTTTTAATTAAATTGTTTAATTTAATTTATGAAAAAAAAAGTTGGGAGGTATGAAAAAGGCATGGTTGCCACTAAAAAGGGGTTGGGAGGTATGGAAAAAGTATGAATGAGGTGAAATGAGGTGGAATGATATTATTGGTCGATTTGGGAGGTATGGATGATTTCGGAAGCATGACTGCCACCATTCTTATAAGTAGTAGAGATAGGAGTAATACCATTATTTTAACTGACATATAATAAAGGGTTTTGGCTGTTAGATAGCTACGTACTTTTCCAAATGTACTGTTTTGTTATGTGTACTATTTTTCATTCCACTTTATGTTGTGTACTTTCATGTTTTATTCTAATTTGCATGCGTGTTTACAAGCAACCAGCTAAACTTTTTTAAAACCGGCAAAAGTCCAACGTGACATATAAGACTGAGATTAACTTTATATAGGGATTTTTTTTTTTTTTTTTTTTTTTTTTTTTTTTTTTTTTTTTTTTTTTTTACCTTTTTCGTTTGTAAAACACACTCAAAACGTTTTCCCCCTTTTCACCTTCAAAACCCTAACCCTAATTTCCATATGATCTAATCATAATTGACTAAAAAAAATGCGATTATCTATCAATTTTCACCACGATTGTACATTCACACCATCAGCACTCATGTATGTAGAAGGAGATGTTTCTACGATTGAACATATAGACTTCATTAGGATGACAGTTACTCGGTTGTCCAAGTTGCTCAAAGGCTGTTGTATGTTCCCCATTAAAGGTATGTACTATCATATTCCTGGTAAAGAGCTTAGTAATGTTTTGAAGCTTAAAAATGATGTAGACTTAGCAGACTTTATCGCCATAAGTGTTAAGAATGGTAATGTTATTGATAGGTATTTAGAACATCATGGGTATGATTTATCCCATTGGGTACAAACTGAGCTTGGGTTTGATGAGGTTTCAGATGATGTAGGAGAAGAGATGGAAGACTTAACAGGGTATGGGGTTAGTGATTATGTAGGAGAATATGATTTAGAGATACCAAATAAGACCATTAAGGTTTCATGAATGAGGTAAGATATTTGCTATGGGTAAAGTTTAAGATATTTGTTGTTTTGCAGGCTCAAACTAATTGCAATGCTTTTTGCAGGACCAAGTTGAAGAAACAGTGACATGAGATCCTATTGAGGATTCAAAAGATAATGAAATTCATACACAATAGAGTAAGACAAGTAAGGAGATTGAAGAAGGAATTGCCACTTGTTTGTTCAAGACTACATCTTTGAAAAGAAGGTGCAAATTAGAAAGAATTGCTAAAAGAGCCAAACCATACCAATTTGGCCCAGATGGTGCAGGATCATGTGCTGAAAAGGCTTGGGATGTTGAAGATGTTCTTGCATAAAAATAGTTGTTTAACTATTATGAAACTATTTTAAGTAGTATGAATTGTGTAGTCAAACTTTGGGTAATGTAAGTGCACTGAACATGGTCTTGGTAGTGTTACTTTATGCCTACCACTAAACAATGTCTTGGAGAGTGTGACTTTATGTCCACAAATTTTGTTTGTAACGCAGGAAAGTGTCCAAGATTCTTTGTGGTTTATTGACTTTTCAGTTTTTGTTTGTTTTGCTTTTAGATGTGGTCCATTATAATACAGTTTATGCAGATGACAAAATATAACACTTTAGATGTGGTCAACATTTTTCCATTCATCAAAATACTGCAACTATATTACAGACAACATAAACTACACCTAAATAGCTCAAAAGATTACAAACATAATCAAACAAACAATGATACACATGAAACCAACAATCTTCCTATAAAACATTAAACTTGCTTTGGTTTCTTTCAACTCCATTTGCAGCTCCAACACATGCTTCTCCATACCTGACTTTTGCAAGTAAAAGTCCCTTTCCATGTCTATTATTGATTCGTGTGAAAACCAATTATATAATATATAGTATAGTATCGAAGTGATCCGCGTAAAATACGGATCACCCGAGTCGTTTCCCAACGAAGGCGAATGGAATCGAGAATATCGATTCGTGAAATCGTGAATTGAAAAGTGAGAAAGTGAAAATAGCAATCAAGTAATTCAAGTATTCACAAACAATAATGAGATATGCAAAGAGTACAACCTAATTATACACCAAAGTTAAAAACGTGAAAACAGAAATGCAACCGTAAAATTTAAAACGTAACGTTTAATGAAAAATGATCCTACAAGCTTGAAAATATTTTCTAAAAATATTAAACTATTAAAAATAATTTTAAGAAAAAGAAATTTTTTTTTTGACTTTTTATTTATTTTCTATGAATTAAAATTGATTTTTGGAATTTAAATTGAATTAAAAATAAGGAAAAATAGAAATTTAAAGTTGAAAAATTAAAATTTAATTCTAAAAATTCTAAAATATTATAAAAGAATTTCTAAAAATATTTTTGTATTTTTCACAACTTTTTCTGATTTTTTTATTGATTTTTGGTAATAAAAATGATTTAAAAATTGAATAAAGTCAAAAGAAAATAAGAAAAATAGTAAAAAGGTTTAGAAAAATCTGAAAAAATTTCAGAAATTCTAAAATAATAAAAAGAACTCAAAATAAAATTTTGAAGTAAAAATTAAAAGTGGAAGTGCTTATTTAATAGAAAACTGCTTATCACAAGTGCTTATTAATAAGCACTTGTGAACAAAACTTGATGAAACTTAACACACTAACTAAAGATGATGCAAATAACTCAAATGTGACAGAATAAGATCAAATACAAGCTCAAATGACCACAGATTCAACAAAGACCAATACTAAGCTCAAATATTTAGCATCACAATAAGCAGAAATCGAATAAGCAGTTCCAGAAGTGAAATGATGAAGCACAATACTAATTCTACACTATTGCAACTCAGAACAATAATCAAATCTCAAATCCAGTCACAAAATTCAAAAGTGCAGCCCTAAATAAAATTGCAGACTTCTGATTTACTCAGTCAACTTCCAAGGCTCAATAAGCAGTTTATATTAGCTCAAAACATTAAGCAAATGGGGTCTAATAGAAGCTAGCAAAACTGAGATTACAAAACTACCAATAATTCTAATATTAACTATATAATGCTACTCTTAATTCACTCAAGCTCAGCAGCTCACAGCCACAAGAATAAAATGAAGCAGTTTGACTTTTTTTAAAACAATCTAACTTTGACTTATTTTAAATTCTACTGATAATATCCACTAGTACTAGTAATTATAAGCTGATATTACACTAGATTAAGCTTAATTATGCTAACTTGTATCCATTTCTTCAATTACACTAACTGATTTTATCACCCTAACTGCTAAGAGATTTAATATTCTATTTTGACTATTTATGAATTACTCTACCAATTTTAAGCTATATTACTCTATTAAAACACCTAAGACACCTAAATGTAACCTTGATTCAGCTAGATATCAGTAGCCAAAAAGCAGAAGAATACAATTCCAAACACTCCCTTATTTGCAACTTTACACTATATCAAACTGATTCAGCCTTCAATTCACATCACCAATGAGCTGATAAGTATACAAAACTAATATTGAACTCAAATGATCAGATGCTATCAACTAAAGCCAGCAACCACTTACACTCACAGATCTCAAAATGACAGATGTGTAAAACCACAAGCAAGTCAGATTCAACTGAACAATATCACACTACAAATTCCACAAATACAAACAATATCAATTCCAATGAATTTAATAACACAATTTGACAGCTAAAGCTACTATACCTAACAGCTAAGCATCAATTAAAATCCAAATGAAACAGTACATAGAATTATAATACTAATACAGATTCCACAAACAGATGCAAACTACTACTCAACTAATCTCTATCTAAACATTAGCAAACAACAAAGTCTCAAATACTATCAATGAAACAGTACAACTATAACTACTAAAAATCCAAATCGGATTCAAACAATAGGAATTAAACAAGAGTTACCAAAAACTCTCCCTCAGCAAGAACATAGGGAGTTCACAGTAGCCTATCTCTAAGATAGGCTGAGTTCATTTCTGTCTGTCTTAGCATATCAAAACCACCTCAGCAACTATGATTGAGTCACCTTTCAGATCTGATCTAGGATTTATTCAGACTCAATTCATTTCACTAGAAGCTAAAAAGCTAAAGTAAAATGTATAAAAAGTAAAAATAAGCTCTATGATGAGCTATACTAATATCTATGATAATATTTTTATGTTTTTATATTTTTCTTATTTTTTTTATTTATTTTTATTTTTATGTAAATGAATATAAACCTGTATAAGAGTAATAGACTGAACTAATTTTCAACTAAAACAAGCAGAGTATAAGGATGATGAAACAAAATAAGCTGAAATATGAAACAAAATAAGCTGAGAATTTATTGAAAGAAAAACTTTTATTAAAAGAAAACTCTGTTAGGAATACAAATATTCCTGTAAAAGTCTCGGTCACCTAATGATTGTAATAGCATTAAGTTAGCTCGTAGTTAGTTTGTTTATTAGTTAATTAGTAATTAGTTTAAGTAACACCGTGGAAGAAGGACGTGTCTTTACCCACTGTATGCCTGATCCACAGCCCTGGTGTGGGCGTTTTGTAGGTAACTATAAATACCCCTCTCCACATGTGGAGAGGGTTGGTGCTTTTCATTCAATCTAACATTTTCTATTTTCTCAACTCTCTCTCTCTAGAAAACACCCAACTATATACTTCTCTCTAAACTTTCTTCTACTATTCTTTCTTCCTTCTTTAATTCGATCTAAACACAAGAACCATATAAGTTATAATTATTTGATATATTACAATTGGTATTAAGAGCCAAGGTTTCATCTTAGGACTTGGTTGTCTCGGATTTTTAGTTGGCTTTGTGGTTCCATTTGTTTGGTTCGAATTCTATTGCTTTATACATTCTTATTTGAGCTTTGTTTGTGGATAAGGTTGTTAGACACTTGTACTTTCGTGTTTAGGATCACTTCAAAAGCTTAGTTTGGTCCTTGGATTAATCTTTTCATCCTTGTCGTGGGTATTTTGGACTGAATTCGTGGTTTGTTTAATGTTATTCTTGGTAGAGATTAGTTTGTCCTTTGGTTGAGATTAGTTCAAATACGGGTAAAAGACAACAATACGTGATTGTGACTGGTTTGTATTTTAGTATCCTGCGGTTATCTCAAAATCTTGTGGTTATCTGTCAAAATTGCGGTTTGCTCTATTTTTTGCGGTTACCTCAAGTCTTGCGGCTACCTTTTTTCTTCCTAATTTAGTTGCGGTTATCTCCTATTGTGGTTATCTTAAGTGTTGCGGTTATCTTTTTGTGGTTATCTTATGATCTGCTCAGATGGGTTATGTACAAAGTTGCGGTTAACTATTTTTGCGGTTACCTTAACCTGTGTTTAACTTTTGGTACTGCATTTAACTCCTCAACCTCTGTTTCAAATTTGCGGTCATTGGCAAACAAGTAAGTCTTGAAGAAAAGAGGACGGACACCATATCCATACAACATCAACATCAGTACCACAACCACTTCAAGAATCGTAAATAAATCAAAAGCAAACTACAAACGATCTCAGTTTGATTATTTCGTATCTTATATGAGATTTCTCTGAACCTTAAAGGCATTCTATACACGAAATGACCACCTCATCACTGATCTTATCTTTCTGACGCATTCACTTTTTTTTGGTAATATTCGACATATTAAAGAATAGGAACAAAACATTAATTGTTTCATCCTTTCTTTCGTGTCGGGTGATAACAAACAACAATATGAATAACTTATTAAAAGGATCTCAGATTCGTGCTTCATTGTCAAAGTAACATACCGTTCAAAGATTTAAACACGATTTTTTTCATCATAGATCTATATAGAAGCTTTAACTTCTTTTTTATATTCGAAATCAAAAGAAAGATATACAAACAAACGTGTTAAATCTTTTCTTTTCATTCGGTAAGTGCAATTGAAAGGGTAAATTTAACAGCCTACCATGTCAAGATCTTGATGACTTTCTCGTGTGTGTCCATCTTTCATCAAGACAAAAAGGTGTGATATTGTCTATGCTCGGATTTGTTTTCCAAGGGACGAACTTGGTTGGTGGCTGCATAAGAAGTATAAGTGACTGCGTTCTTTATTCAGTGATTAGGTTTTAGTTGTGTTTAGTGTTTCTTTTTATAGCGTAAGATTAGGTTTAAGATTAGTACAACAGCTGGGCCTTTGGTTATGATTTCTTGATTGGGCCGTGAGTTGAGTGGTACCAATGGGGCAATTGGTGTTATTCATTTGAATTGGACTTTGTTCTTGGTTATATGGACTCGTGGGCTGGTGTTTTTCATTAAGGGACGAATTTGTGTATTCATTTATAAGTTGGTCTTGTAGGTTGGATAGATTCAATATCTTAGTAGGTTTCTTATCTTTGAGCCGAGCTAACAAGTGAATCACAAGAAATGACTTGTCATTTTAATTTCCTAATGAGGTACATTGGATATAACTACAAGGATTAATCGGATTACGAAACACAAAAGTTGTCTGAAGTTCACAGTGACTTGTCTAATTCACCTCTTAAACTCACTTCAACTGAATCCTACCAATTCTTCGTTATTTCACGGTTTTGTCATTGATTTTGTAAAATCCCGCGAAAGAATCTATTTCTCGGTTTAAATCATAGAATTGTCAAATCTCGTGTACATTCACAATCATGTCTACCAACTCAGATTCTGTCATCTCAGAGATACTCATGTTGTACGACATGGACGATGAACATAAGATTCCCAACAAAGTACAACTGACAAACGCTTCAGATCAGACAACCATTTTCAAGTCAGAATATGCTGAGATGGAATCTTCATGCTCACATTCTCAAGAGGAAGAGTTTCTCCAGTCACAAAAAGTGTTCAATAACGCAGAGAAAAGCTGCATAGAATGCTTTCGACAACTTCATTCACACCTCTCGGTACTTTTAGAGGGAACTGGATTCAAGATGGGATTCGAACGTGCATTTGCAACACTCTTTGGTCAAGATGTTGAGGATTTCACTGACACAATGATTCTCAACTTAGATCAACTACAACAACAACTTGACCAAGGAAACTCTTTCAAAATGGAATCCATGGCTGCCCTTTGTGTGATCCACAAACAACTCCAAGTGTTCTGTGATTCGAAATTCACTCTGGAGTATGACCATTACAGTGAGATGACGAAAAAGTGCTTTGCGGATCACACGGGAATTGAGGTTGACACATTCAGAGATACACTCATCCAACTCGTGGGTGATGTTAAGGCGTTCATTGAGGAAAGAGCACAGCACAGACATTTGAATGACGACAAAGTGAAGGCAACTTTGGTGCAATCATGTGATAGTATTAATGACTCGGGTAAAGCTTTAGATGTTGGGTCAGTTGTTACGATGCGCAAAGGATCAGAGACTGATAAGTTTGACACTACCAGCAGTTCAGTGACTCCAGTCACCCATGGCATGGATGCAGATCTTAGACCGGTTAATGAACAAATGTCATGTACTGAGGTACCTATAACTGTTCAACAAAGTGTGCTCTCTAATGAACGACAGCATACTGATCAAATCAAACTCAATTATGACTCAAATTTGTTGGAAAAGATTGATAGCAATACCACGTCTAATTCAACAAATA
Organism: Artemisia argyi; assembly: GCA_030686995.1. Taxonomy (NCBI): domain Eukaryota; kingdom Viridiplantae; phylum Streptophyta; class Magnoliopsida; order Asterales; family Asteraceae; genus Artemisia; species Artemisia argyi. The sequence goes on along the minus strand of CM060709.1, from coordinate 69,439,525 downwards.
TGAGTCATAAAGGGGGAGAAAGTGATCAGGATGTTGAACGTGATGAATTGTTAAGTTCTGTGTTGACGGCTGATGCTTTTAAATCAAATGATATGGTTGATAAAGAAGTTTTTAATGAACTTTCAAAAAGATTTTTACAGCTTGAAAAACATTGTATTTCTCTTGAAATTGCAATGCAACAAAAGGAAGAAAGTCTTCAGATTAACCAACCGTGTAAAGATCCGGAACTTCCTGATTTCCGTGAATTCTTTATGATGAATGATTTGAAAGCTCAGCTAGAAACAAAGAACTTGACAATCAAAAACTTGAAAAAACGTATTACTGAGTTGTGTGATATGTGTAATGAAGTCAAAGCTAAACATGACTGCGCTGTTATTGAATTAGAACAAAATGTGGCTAATTTACTTGTGAAAAATGAGACTTTGAAACATCAGTGTAATGAATTGTGTGAATCTATCAAAGATACTAAAACTAAGACTTTAGAACAGATAACCTCTTTGATTGCAAAAAATGATGAATTCAAAGCTCAATTTCAGAAAATGGGTTTCACTGTTACAGCATTGAAAAATGAGCTAAGAAAAGCAACTGGGAATAGTGTGAACACTATGTTTGCAAAACCATCAATCTTGGGGAAACCTGTATTACCATCAATTAGGAACCAATCGGTTATTAGACAACCGACTGCGTTTAGATCCGAACGAACAAAATTTTCAAAAACACGGTTTGCCTCCCAAGTTGATGCGGAACAAGTTGTGACAAAACCTGTCACTCCACATTATTTGCCTAAGTCTGATGATTCTAGCTCTGCGAAACCTCAACATGTAGTTGCTACTGCTCCCAGCTCCTCTAGGTATAGTTCCAAAATAGTGACAAAACCAAGCATTAAGGTTCAAAAGGACTATGATCTAGAAAAGGCTAGGAAACGAGCCCTACTTCAAAAGGATGGTATATTAGGTTCAAAACCTTATAGGATGCCTCCCAGTGTATTGAGGAACAATGCTAAGGTTCAACCTGCCAAGTCTAGGGTTTATTGTAAGTCATCTACAATGCATGTGAAGCAAAACAAACTGAAAACTTCTCCTAGGTGGATACCAACTCCTAAATCATTGGAGTCTAGGAATATTGATAAACCTTCCACTATGCATAAGAAGTTGAGTAATCCTAGAACTTGCCATAAGTGGGTTCCAACCGGTAGAGTTTTCAAGCACGTTGGACTTAAGTGGGTTCCTACCGGAAAGCTACTCACTGATGATAATGGCATGGTTGACCATGAAACCCCTAAGGGTCTGGATACTGTTGTCACTAACCCATATATATGCTATCAAGTTTGTGATGTTAGTGCAGGTAGTCCTTACTCAGTTGCAGGTACATCAATCATTCACCATGTGAGAAAACTCAAAGTCTGGAGGCCTAAAGCAATCATTTCTCCAGCTTCAAGAGTTCTGGAATGTCGATGTTGATGTATGTGCATAATGACGTCTGAATACTTCAGTTCAGGCCTCGCTCTTCAACGACTATGACGTCTGTTCAGTTCAGTTCAGGCCTCGTTCTTCAACGATTATGATGTTTGAACACCTCAGTTCAAGCCTCGGTCCTTATTGTCATCATTATGGTGTCTGCTGATAACACTTCAGGCCCCGTTCATCAAAGAAAAGAAAAGTGTACGCTTGAGTGCGCTTTATCTTCTTAAGTTGTGAGATGTTCTTGCTTCTGACCATTCTCATCAACAAACTTCATATTTGTTCCACGCTTGTTCAGTCATCAATTGGATTACATTCATCAGATGTTATTTGTTATTATTCACTCGATCAAAAATGGCATCTTCAAATGCAATTTTTGAGGGGGAGAAGTGTGGATAGTGGATCAACCTCGTATGCTATTTTTGAGGGGGAGAAGTGTGAATAAACTACATGTATTTCTATTCACTTGCTCAATCAAAAATCGCATCCTCATATGCAATATTTGAGGGGGAGAAGTGTGAATAAAATACATGTTGATTGATGCGTGAAATGACTCTCCTCTCCTCCAACACCTAATGTTCCACTAACTAAGGAAGACTAATTGTGACTACGGAGTTGAGTGGCTATCACATATTTAAGATTGAAGTTTGACTTTCATAGAGACGTGTTCTTAGTTTATCTTGAAGTCGGGGTTGGTTGGATGAATGACTTTCAACGATAACTTGCTCGTGCTTGAGATTTAAGTTGAAGACTTGGTTTATCTAGTTACCAGCAGTCAGTGTTCTGAAAGGCTCAAGGCGCACTAAGGCGCAAAGGGGGCAAAGAGCCTCGAGTCGAGGCGCATTCTAAGGCGCGGGATTCATGAATGCGAGGCGCAATAAACATTAAGTTTTTTATAACATATATGACCATTTATGTAGCTTAAATAACACAAAATAACATTAAAATACTTATTGCATGACACATATTGCTATTATAAATATTAAAATGGATTAGTTGTCACTTCTAAAATGGATAAACTCTTTGGCTCGATGACCTATATAGAGATTAAAATCCATATTAGACTAAATATGCTTGTGTCCTACACTTGTAGCTTACATCTAACAAAAAAAAACTGTTACATCTCCTAGGCGCAAAAAGCCCCGAGGCGCAAAGGCGCAAAAAGCCCCAAGGCGCGTGATTTTTGTGGGATTCATGCATGTCGTGTGCCTCGATCTGAAAAAATCCCAAAGGCTAGAGCCTTGCTCTGAGGCGCGCCTTAGGCGCGATTTTGACAACTATGCCAGCAGTCGAGGTGGATGGTTGAAGACCTGGTTAACTATCACTTTAAGGAGTTACGTTGTAGTACTCAGTGTCACACGCCGTTGTCGTTGTGGATAATCTCAAGAGGTGGTAATGTCTCATGCTCTGGTTGGGTAGTGAGTACTTAGAGATTCGCTTGGAACATAAATTCTCTACACCGTTCTTCCAACATTAGTGCAAGCTTAAGACACAAGAATAGGGAACTCTACTTCAGTCTCAAGTTTGTTATATCGGGGTTTTCTCCATACATGGTCATTTACTATTAGCCAGTGGAAGTGAAAAGAGGTTTACTTAGGGGTTGATCTACAGTGAAATGTTGAAGAGAACTTTCATCGACATCTACTCATGGGGCATTGATTTGTATATTGCTTCCAGTTGATATATTTATGTACACATAGTTATGATGATTTCGTCATCATCATGGAGGGAGAATTGTGTACATTGGGGCTTTTAATCAAAGAACTGGAAGCATTCTAAGTGAGTTGAAAATGTCGACATGACGTTCCCCAAACTAACCCATGAAGAAGCAACAGATTATCAGTCTATGATCCACTTTACGTTGTGGATGACATGATAAGAGACTGAAGACATTTTGGGCAGAATTGAGAGATACTTCTTCAACATGCATCAATGTTATTTCGAAAGGGTCGTCAGTTTGGGAGGGAGCAAGTACACTTATGGGCTTACTAATTGGGAGGGAGGATTAACCCAATTAGTGAGCGTTTCTATAGCAGTTGATTCTCACTAGATACATTTTAGCTTATTTGGTTCTTCTCAATATTTCAAGTAGATGTGCTTAAAAGTTGTTGCTGATTCTGATGTATCAAAACCAGCAAGGGGGAAGGAGACATACATCCGAATGCATAACGAGTACACGTGATGAACATAATACTTCTTCTTAATTGAAGTTATGCCGGGAAGACATATGTCATAACCGTAGAGACACTCAGTGTCTTAACTCGCAGCGTTTAGTGTATTATTCCAACTACGTGGGGGAAGTGGTCTTCTGACACTTGTGGTATGTATTACTTCAGCTTTCAGTGGGAAGAAATATGAGAAGAACAACTGGAGAGTGAGATGATATTGCTTATCGACATCTTCATATGAGCTGATATAATTTTTGGTAAAGTGCTTGTGGTTAATGCTTCATGTACACAATGTTATGCTGATTCCGATGAGATCGCAACCATCAGGGGAGAGATTTGTGTACATCAAGGACGCGCAACAGGTTCACGTGATCAGGCTTAATCATATATTCCGGAGGTGATATCCGCAGAGATGATCAGTGCTTCAACCTGTTACTTTGGTGTCATCGTTTCTTCTTGTGTTGGATACATGCGTACAATATGGATTGAGTTGGCATGTGTAAGATAACTGGAAAGCACTTAGTGAAATGAAGATGTTGATATCTTATTCCCCCGAATAGATAACTTCTCCAAACCGCAAAGTAATGTGTACATTGGGGACGCACAACAGGGTCATGTGATCGGGCTTCATCATACATTCCGGGATTGATAACTGCAGAGATGATCCGTGGTTCACCCTGTTACTTCGGTGTTATCGTTTTCTTCGGGTTTCTGAGCTTCATCCAATGAGACTTTTTGCGTCACTTCAACGTCTTGGGGGAAGTGGTTTCATGTAGGTGATTGTCGGTTAGGGGGGAAGCTACCAAAGCTTCACATTGAGGAGGCTATAATTTGACAATTTGGTGGTGCCTAGCGATTGACTCAGTTGTGAGATTCTAGTGATTTGTTAACAACTTGTGTTTGGTGAATTGTTGTGACTTAAGTCGTTTCGATTAATCTGACTGTAATTTGACGTTGTGAGTTAATCTTTACGACTTGACTTATTACAATCGGATCTATTGTAACTTGACTTGTCGCGACTTGACACTTAATGCTAATTGTCACTTATCCAAGATCTCTCTCTAAGTCTAACTCGTATATTACATCTTTCGGTTTCTTTTGTTGACTTTAGTAAAATCCCGGGAGAGAATCGATCTCTCGGTTTAAGTCACAAGAGTTGTAAAATCCCGTTTAAGATTATATCATGGCTACCACAAGTTCAGACGATAATTCGTGAGCCTCGAAAGCTTTGGTGGTGAAAGTTTAATGGATGTTGACTACCGACTTCTACAACGAGCTGAACGATACTCTCATTTCGGCACTCATGTCAACATCCTCTTAAACTAATTTGTATCCTTGTATATAGATTATAAAATCAAAAAGAAAAATAGAGAAATATAAAATTTATAAAATCCATAAAAATCTGAAAACTCACAAAAATCCAAAAATATTCTTCTCACGACATGTCTCTTGTGTAATCAATATTATGTACGTTTCTAGAAATGTCATTCAATAATGACACGGAATCATACATATGCTTGAGCAAGAGTTTTTCGGTTTCAAATAATGTTTTTCTAAAACATGTCGTTTCTCGTAACATTCTTAAAAATATGGCTTGTAGTCATTTCAGGCTACAACCCGGACTTCAAAAATATGGTTTGCTATTACTTCAGATAGCAACCCGGTTTTCAAAATATAGGAAAACACGTCGCCAAAAAGACGGTTGTTCCTAACAAAGGGTGCCGTTCATCCGAGCGTGAATTACTTGATATTCATGCACCCTCGATCTAATGTACGTTTCAGTGCCTTATTTCTTGATAAAGAAGAGAAGTCTTCTTTTTATCGCCAAATACTTTCCCTTCTATGATTTTTCCGGAAAGTATTTGTGCAAAACTTGGTGGTACCATGAGATTTTGACTGAAAATCAAATTGAACTCAAAAGCTTGATAAAATTTTCACTCAATCAATGACTTTTACATTTTCTGAAAATATTTCAGTTTTAACATCCGTCATTGATTGAAGGGGAGAGTGATTTCTCAAAATTTTATGTATCATCAAAACTCCCCACACTTCGTACAAAAAAACCTTGCAACAAAATGACTTGTGATGTGTTATGTGTCAAAATGAGTACATTTTCAAAGAGTTTTCGTTAAATCTTCAAATCTTTCTGTAAACTCTTCAAATCTGACACATAACAACCTCCCTCACATATTGAGGGGGAGCAAGAAAAAAAAAAGGTTCCTTTTATCAGAAAATATTAAAAATTAACCGCATCTCTCTCCCAAACGTTTTCTAACTTATTTAAATCAATCGGGATCCAAAATCTCAAAAGATTTGAAATTTTTGATCGGGGGAGAGAATGTGATTTAAATATGAAATCTGATAATCAATAAGTGATCTTTTGGACTCAATAAATATGCTCCCACATATGTGCTAAACACTTTCGAATATCGATGCACATATTGAGGGGGAGCAAAAGGCGTTTGTGGAAGTTATACCAAAGACCGACCATTTATCTTTATGCATGGAGTTATAAGGTTGGTTAAGGTTAGGTATGAATTCCCATGATCCACTAGAACCGGAAGGATCTTCCCAGGGACAATCCTCTAGATAGAATAGAAGTCCTTAGGAATGATTGAAAAAAGGAGCAAAGTGAGAAAGGGAAGAGTGCGGACTGAGATAGAGCTAGGACTGGAACAAACCCAACAAGGTTCTAGTGGTGAAGTCTCGGTAAGCACTGAAGGGGTTGAAGAATGAAAAAGAAATATAATGAGAAAGGGTGATAAGAAATAGCCCTCCATATATTCAACCTTAGGGCAGAAACCGGGTTCAATTCATAATCTACTGGCGGTTACTAAAGTAACACCGGTATTGAAGACAAGACGTCATGGACCCAGTGACGCACTGCACCAAACTTCCCAACCACTCAAGTTCTCTTAAAAGAGCTTGTTTCATTCTCACGGGGAACCCTGTGCAATGTATCGACCGCTCATTGCGAGCTATGTTGATACCTAAAACAGGAGACGCCTCCCCAGTCTCCAGGAGCGGATCAAAACGCACTATTGAGTCTAGAGCCATGAGATCATCCATAAATCTCGTTAGGACACATTCCGAATATGCTTATTGTTTCACACAATGTGGAAAATAAGATAAAATACTTAGAGTCCTACGCATTATCCTTGTGGTATTGCCAGAACATCCGAGTGATATGAAAATATTCACAATGACGATGGAAATCCTTCTAGAGCGAACATCTCTCAAGCTCTTGGTAGGTGACATGTGAGATCCATCTTGGATCGATGATCAAGTGAAAACTGGAAAGCAACAATGGTGCGATTCATTATTGAATCAAACTTGTTTCAGGATGTGGATTGACGGATACTTTTGCAAAAACCTTTCAATGTGCTCACAAACTAACTTTTCGAGCACATTGATTGTGTAAAATCTTTCAAACAAAAGTATTTTTTGATGGAAATGTGATTCAAAGTATAAAACTCTCGTCGTGTCTCAAAACAGGTTTATCATATGACACGCGAGTGATTTCTATAGATCAATTTCTCATCAATCCGTGAATATCAATTCACCGATTCACTCTATCGTGATGTCTGCTTTGAGACGTTCCGGTATGAGAACATGCTAAGTATGAAGATTCCGAAGTGGATTCTTTGGAAAATTCATTACTACAAGCTGGAAATTCCTGTCAAGGAGAGTCTTCTTTAAAAGAGACTCTACCTGATCACAGGTCGGTTTTCACAAAACCGGAGGGTAGTCTGTCCTCGTAGAACGAATGACAAAGCCATATTCGTTCTCTATCTTTATTGCTAACTGTTTTATTTCAGGGACACATATAAAGGTGGCGTTGATGGCTCCAGTTTCCAGCTGAATCGGGTCAATCCATACATCATGCTCACACATCCTCCACACTATCTATGAAGATGAGAGACTTGCTACAACAAATGTTGAGAGACTACTAACAACGTTTCCGCAACTCTGATGAAAAGGTCTCCCAATCCACAAACTCCAATGCAACGTCTCCAGATACAGAAGGGTGTGAGCATGATGGTCCTTAGTCACTACATCACATGAAGGCAATACAACTATGGATGAGCTTGGAGATTTACTTTGGCTGATGATCTCAAAGAAGCTCAAAGATCACATATCTCAAAGGAATTCAAATCACAAGTTTCCTTGCTTGAAGTACGAAGTGTGTTGAAAATTGAAGAATCAGATCCTACGAGCTACAAAGACTAAAGAATGCTTAAAGACCAAAGATTTTAATTTCAAAGGTGACCTCGCTTAGGGGGAGATTGTTAGGAATACAAATATTCCTGTAAAAGTCTCGGTCACCTAATGATTGTAATAGCATTAAGTTAGCTCGTAGTTAGTTTGTTTATTAGTTAATTAGTAATTAGTTTAAGTAACACCGTGGAAGAAGGACGGGTCTTTACCCACTGTATGCCTGATCCACAGCCCTGGTGTGGGTGTTTTATAGGTAACTATAATTACCCCTCTCCACATGTGGAGAGGGTTGGTGCTTTTCATTCAATCTAACATTTTCTATTTTCTCAACTCTCTCTCTCTAGAAAACACCCAACTATATACTTCTCTCTAAACTTTCTTCTACTATTCTTTCTTCCTTCTTTAATTCGATCTAAACACAAGAACCATATAAGTTATAATTATTTGATATATTACAAACTCAATTCAACATTACATAAACTAAACTAATTACAAAGAAATTTAAGCAACATTTCTCTAAGCTAAAAATTACACACCATAAGCTCTAAAATAAGACCTATTTATAGCTGAATTGGAGAGGGTTGGGGTCTGATGCCAGGTTGGCAATCCTTGCAACTCTGTGCTTTCTCCCTTCTGATCATAGCCCTTGGATCCAATTTGTGTTTCTTCATTCTAATAGTAGCCCTTGGATCAAGATGTGAAACGTGGCTTGCCCAATCAATCCTTGCCATCTGTCCCAAGCGTGTGCATATACTCTCTGACATGTGACTCAGCAGAATCCAAGGAGTATACTGACGCATTCTGATTGGGTCTAAACCGTCAGATATTATTGACCAAGGTCAACAAGTCAAAGACAGCTGTTGGGAATAGACTTTATTATTTCAAGTGTCGGTCATTGAGTTTTGGTATAGGTTGCATTACTTAGTTATAACGTTAGTTATTTTATGAATTTTGTAAGAGTTTTGTAAGTTTATGCTTGGTTTATAGGTTTGGATAAAGTCTAAGGGCTAAGTATGTCATATTGTCTAAGTTTAGAGAAGCCCTAATCCTTACCTATAAATACCTATGTATAACCTCATTTTGAGGTTGGTTGGTTCACTAGTAAGGTTATTAGTCTCTTATTTTCATTAGGTGTTCCTTCCACTCTCTCTCTCTACTTACTTTCTCTCTCTAGAATTATTAAGTGATTATGTTGTAGAAATGGTGACCTAACAAGTGGTATCATTCGCCAAGGGATAATATAGGTTGATTTAGGTTTGATTTGGTAGAAAAACTAGGTTTTAAAGTGATTTTCTTAAGATTTGGTTACTGTTCATCGACTTTCTGTCGAGTTTGAATTCACTCTGGTTCTATCGAGTTAGGTGCTTAAATCTATCGAGTTAGGATTAAAACTATCGAGTTAGTGTTTCAATACTATCGAGTTAGGTGTTACAACTATCGAGTTAGGTGCTAAAATACTATCGAGTTAGGTGTTACAACTATCGAGTTAGGTTTCTTAAGATTTTTATCGAGTTTGGATTTTTGGATTTTGGTGAGTTAGCCTTGTTTGTCCTAATCGTTTATCGAGTTAGGATCAGTGTGGCAACCTTCTAAGGGGATACTCTGCTCAAATTTCATTCACTTATCGAGTTAGGCGAATTGCTTAACTTACCGAGTTTGGAACACTACCTAGACTTATCGAGTTTGGACCATAATCTGGACTTATCGAGTTTGGACATTCACCTGGACTTATCGAGTTTGACCCCTTAACTTGAACATACCGAGTTTGAAACCAACTTGAACATACCGAGTTTGAAACCAACTTGAAGATACCGAGTTTGAAACCAACTTGAAGATACCGAGTTTGAAACCAACATCTTAACATACCGAGTTTGATATCAAGTTTTTTCAAATCTAATCACAACCTTTATTTATCTTTAACGATCTAAGTTTACCATAATCACGAAATATGTCTCAACCACCCAATTATTACTTTCCTCATTCTTCGCAACATCATCCGCAGTATCAACAATCGTATCAACAACCGTTTCAACAACCGCAACAACCATATCAACAACCTTCACAATCACACGTTCAACAACAACCGTTTAATCCACTACATCATTACCTAATGATGCAACAATATCAAATCATTCCTCAACAACAACCATATCAAATGCCACACAAAACACTCAGTCCAAACAACCTCACTGGTTTGACAGAATGTGTGAAGTTATTACAACTCAACAATCCCGACATGAGGCAGGATCACTTGAAACACCTCCAATGCTAACACCGGGAAATTATGTTCAATGGTCAAGTCGATTCTTACGATTTCTTGAACTTAAGAAACCTCATGGGAAATTCTTGAAACAAGTGATACTTGAAGGACCATTTAAGTGGCCAACAAGATTTGAAATTGGTGATCCAACTGCTGATCCTCCACGTCCTCCTGGTGATCGACCTCTTCCAGAATCTCAACTCACAGAAGAACAGAAATTACATCGTGAAGCTGATGAGTATGCAATGGCTTATATACTTCAAGGAATACCAAATCCAATTTATCGAAGTGTCGATGCTCAGAAAACAGCCAAAGCTATGTGGGAACATGTTCATCTCCTTATGGAAGGCACTCAATTGAACAAAGATGATATGGAATCCAAACTCTACATGGAATACACTGACATCACAATTGAACCAGAAGAGTCACTCGAATCCTACTATCATCGCTTCACAAATGTGGTCAATGATCTGGAACGTCACAAAATCACAGTACCAAGGATTGCAGTCAACTCCAAATTCGTTGGTAGTCTTGGTCCAGATTGGCATAAATATGTGACATTTGTTCGTCAAACCAAAAATCTTCATGATGCTCCATATGGTTTATTGTATGATTTTCTGAAACACCATGAACCTGAAGTTGAAAAAGATCGAGCTCTACGAGAAGGATACACACCAATACCAACACCAAATTCTTTGGCTCTCGTAGCTCAATCTCCTTATGCTCCACCACCAATGTCAAATCATGCATATGTTTAAGAGCAGAACTACTTCAGTTATCCACAATCTTCTACTTCGAACCAAATGGTCCCTTATGATTCATCTCCACAGAATGCTTCCACTCAACTTGTTCCATTAAACAACAATGATGCAATGTATTACTCGAACTCCAATGACGATGACGATGATGACTTTAACACATTGAATCGGGGACTTGCTCTTATTGCTCGCGCTTTTAGCAAATTCTCCAACAAAACAAACAACCGTCAACGTTCATCTTCTAACACAAGGAATCAAGCTGTTGTCAATGATGGAAGGGTGGAAATTCAGAATCGTAACTTTGGTCGACCTGGTTCAGGAAGTTCTTCAGGAAATTTTGGGAATGGTCAGAGGTTTAGTAACAATACGGGGTTCAGGAACAACTCAGGATCTTCTCAGCAAAGGTCGGAACCAGTTGCAACAAGGAACTCCAACTCAGGGAATGCAATATGGTGCTACAATTGTAATGAACAAGGTCATATAGCGACTGCATGTCCTAAACCGAGAACTCGGGGTAGTAAGTTTCACAAGCAGGCATTACTCATGGCTCTTCAAGATGAAAAAGATGGACATTTCCCTGAACAGGACAACAACTTCATGGCAAATGTGAACAATGACGATGACTTGGAAGATCTAGAAGCCAATGCAGCTGTGATGCTTATGGCCAACATGCAGGAACTCAAGCTTAATGATTCAGGTCCAGTGTATGACACTGACGGCTTGTCTCAGGTACATGACCTCAATGCATGCTTTATAAATGATATAGTATCACCTTCTGCTTATGAATCAGATATGGCGCAAGTTGTTCCATCTAAATCATCTTCATCTTCTCAAACAGATGAACAAATAAGCACAATTGTCATATTTGATGATGACACAGTTGTTTCATTTGATGATCCTATTGAGAATGATAAACATGATCTTTTAGAACAACATGAACCATCATTTGATCCAGACCCTGAACTAATATTGTTATCTAAACAACTGGATGCTCAACAAATGCAAATCATAAAATGCAACGAGAAAAACAAAGTTTTAAAAGAACAAAATGCGTCTCTTGCAAGAGATATTGAGTGCTATAAAATTCAGCTTTCAAATTTGGAAGACAAGATTAAACATACAAAAAGTTTTGAAAAAGCTTTTCAAGATTCTTACAACAAAGAACAAGATCTTCAACGCAAAATGCAAGATTTAATTGAGTCAAACGGAAAGTTGATTTCGAAACTCGAAAGTGAAAAGTGTGAATTGAAAATGCAAGTTGAACGTCTTCAAAGAGTACTTTCAAAAACAGAAACAGAATTGTCGAGTTGTAAAAAGGATTTTTGTGAACATAAAATACGAAAAAGGAAGTATATAAACGACTTACTTGGTGAGATTGTTGATCTTGAAAAACAACTCAAAGAATTTCGTAACATTGTTTACAAACACGGGAACTCTGTCACAACAATACAGAAATTTTCTTTAAAACCGAGACCCGATAAAGGATTTGTACTTTGCGATTTTAAATCAATGTTTCTTCACAAAGCATTCAAAGAAAATCCTAAGATTTACAGTATGGACCACATGCTTGATAATACGATTGTGCATGCTGTTGTTTTTGATACTGAGGAAGAGGAAGAACTTGAAGAAGAGAGTCGATCAAAAATGAGTTATGTTCAATACTGGACACCATATGACTATTCAAAAGCTCCACCTCTTTCTAAATCTTTTGTGACTCAAAAGGAATTACCTGAGAAATCATGGTTTGTCGAAGAGTCATATGTTTCATCCTCTAATGCGGCCCCTGTCCAAACTGTAGCACAAATAAATGGTCCTTTACCATCATCCGGTGAACTTACACCATTACCAAAAACCTGTCGTGTCTTAAACTATTTCAAAACTTTTATGGAAGAAATCGAAATTTTGGAGGAAACAATTGCACGCAATTCTGAAATAAAAGTTGAAACTTTTCAATCCACTTACGAGCGAGAAAAGAGAGATATTTTTCAAAAACAAATGCTGCCAATTGTCAAACACCTCCGTCTCTGTGCTACACGTTGGGATCAGGAACTTCAAAACGAGGTCAAAAATATGATAAATGTTTTCAAATCAACTGAAAATGAGATTTTGGTTCAAAAACAAAGAAATAGAGTTTTACAAAAAGATGCTGATCGACTCTTGGAACAAGTTCTCAGTGCTGATATTTTGTCTATTATCATGAATGATCTCTATAAATCTGGTACTTCTATGCTTGTGGATGATCTTTGTGTGGATAATAACTTGTTGCACGTGGAATTAGAGGCACTTAAACATGAGAATGACAAGCTGAGAATTAAGAATGATGATGTGACAAAACAGTTTTCAAAAGAAATTTGTCAACTCAAACAAAGGCTTGAATGATGTCAAGCTCAAAGTCTTAAAAAGGAATTGAAACTTCAAAATCAAAATATTTCAAACTCTTGTCAGCTTTGCAAAAACAATGAGTCTTTCAAAAGTTTGTGTCTCAAATACGAGAAAGAAATTGCGGATTTAAAACTTGAAAATGACACATTTCTACAAAACCACAAAGATATCAAATATTGCAATGGTATACTTGAGTCAAATATTCAAGATAAGAATCACACCATCATCGATTTGAAAGAGAAAATTAAGATACTTGAAAAAGGAAAGATGGTTGACACCACGGTGATAGCACCAGGAATGTATAAATTAGACAAAACTGATAAAGGAAAGGTTGTTCAAAATACTAATGTTGCTAACTCCACTTCTACTGGACTAGTCTCCCCTAATAGCGTTAGCAGACCCAAGCGAAAAAGTAAAAAGACGAATAGGCTCTGGCAGCGTAAGAGAGGATCACTAGAAGCTCAAGGAGTAGAAGATCAACTTAGGAATTTGAATAAAACTCATGTTGCATCAGATTTAGATTCTAATCTGGCAAATTCTAATCAAAATCTAAATGTAACGAATGATGAACCTTTGAATGTTTTGAATATTAATGCATCTTGTGTATTTTGTCATAAAAGCGTATCATCTGGTGAACATACTAAGTGTATAGCTAATTCTCTTCTTAATCGTCATAAGAAACGTAGGACACGCATTCTTTCTAGGCCCACTACTGCCTCTAAGTCTATTTTAGGAAAGCCGCCCTCTACGGTTTCTAATGAAGTAGAAGTTACCCCCAAAAGTGCCGAGAACAAATCTAGGACTCAGCCAACCACTAGTGAATTCACCATTAAGAAAGCACGAACTAGTTAGAATTGGCAACGTTGGTTACAACAAAAACCAGACTTTAAATGGATTCCTAAATTGTTGAATACATGTGCTTCTAACCAACAGGAACCCGCAATTTCAATGGGTTCCACCCTTACTTCTGTTCCATCCGTGTCTTCTTCTTGTGATGCAGGTGGTACAGATTGTTCTCTGGATTGTTGATAGCGGATGCACCCAACATATGACAGGCAATCTCAAACTGTTACAAAACTTTGTCTCAAAGTTCATTGGTACTGTCAGATTCGGGAATGATCATTACGCTTTAATCATGGGATATGGTGACTATGTCAGTGGGAACATTGAAATCAGTCGTGTTTATTATGTGGAAGGCCTTGGACACAACCTTTTCTCTGTTGGTCAATTTTGTGATGGGGATCTAGAAGTTGCATTCCGAGAGAAAACTTGTTTCGTTCGTGACTTACAAGGAAACGATCTGATGTCTGGCTCACGTGGTTCAAATCTGTATACCATATCAATGTCAGATATGATTGCTACATCTCCGATATGCCTTCTCTCTAAAGCAGAATCGACTAAATCTTGGTTATGGCACAAACGTCTTTCGCACTTGAATTTCAAAACGATGACTAACCTTGCTCGTTATAAACTTGTTGATGGATTTCCAAGATTCCGATTTACCAAAGATCACTTATGTTCAGCCTGTGAACAAGGAAAAAGTACTCGAGCTCATTTTCCTTCTAAACCAGAGCACAGTACGAATCATGTTCTACAACTGCTTCATATGGATTTGTGTGGACCGATGCGTGTTCAAAGTATCAACAGTAAACGATACATTCTTGTAATTGTGGATGATTACTCCAGATGGACTTGGGTTTATTTTCTACGAAGTAAAGATCAGGCTCCTTCAATGATCATCACCTTTCTCACTAAAATTCAAGTTCAGTTACGCAACACGGTCCGAATAGTCAGAACTGACAATGGAACTGAATTTAAGAATCAGACACTTCGGTCATGTTTTGAGAAAGTGGGAATTGAACATCAAACATCTATTCCTCGAAGCCCAGAACAGAATGGAGTTGTTGAAAGACGCAACAGGACGTTAGTGGAAGCTGCTAGAACTATGTTGATTAATGCTCAATTACCAGATTACTTATGGGCGGAAGCTGTTTCAACTGCATGTTATACCCAAAACCGTTGCATGATCACCAAACGCCATCGCAAAACACCTTATCAAATTGTTCACAAAAGGAAACCAAACATCGACTACTTTCATGTATTTGGAGCACTTTGTTATCCGAAAAATGATCGTGATGATTTAGGGAAACTTAAAGCAAAGGCTGACATCGGCATGTTCGTTGGATACTGTGAAAATTCCAAAGGTTTTCGGATATGGAATCGTCGTACAAGAGAAATTCAAGAAACCATTCATGCTAATTTTGATGAACTCACACAAATGGCTTCTGAGCAACACAACTTAGGACCCGAATTCAACCGTCTTCACTCTCCGGATTCTTCGGCTGAACCATTGCCACTCAACCGCAAAGAATTGGAAACCTTGTTTGCTCCACTCTTTGATGATACAATTGAATACCGTTCTACTGAGGTCTCACCTAATTCCGCTGCTCAACCTGATAATATTCCAGTACCTGAATCACCTCAACAAACTACTACAACTGTTGAGAAAGACGGTCCTCCAATTGCATCACCATCTACAGGAGAACAAACTGTTTCTAACTCCCGCCACTCAGCTGAGGATCCTACACCACAAGCAGTTCCAAAACCCGCAGAGCATGATCCTGATGCGTTCTTCAACCCGTTTGCACCGGCTTCTCCATTTCCTGATATAGCTGAGTCATCTACACGCAATTTGGATCCTGCTAACATGCGAGATACTTATCAACTACACCCTTCAACACACAAATGGACTCGAGACCATCCACTAGTTCATATTATTGGTCATCCAGATGCACCTGTAATGACAAGACAACGACTTCACACTGATGGAGAAACTTGTATCTATGCACTCACAGTTTGTCAAGAGGAACCAAAGAACATTAAAGAAGCAATGACTTATGACAACTGGATTGAATCTATGCAAGAGGAATTTCAGCAGTTCATCCGATTAGAAGTCTGGGAATTAGTTGAAAGACCTGACGGAGTCTTTGTCATTGGGCTAAAATGGATTTGGAAAAATAAGCTAGATGCAGAAGGAACTGTCATACGTAACAAATCACGCCTGGTAGCGAAAGGATACTCCCAACTAGAAGGACTTGATTTTTCTGAATCCTTTGCTCCAGTGGCTAGACATGAAGCTGTTCGGATCTTTTTGGCCTATGCTGCACACAGGAACATGGTTGTTTACCAAATGGATGTAAAAACAGCATTTCTCAATGGAGACCTCCGTGAAGAAGTGTATGTCAGCCAACCAGAAGGCTTCGTTGATCCTGAGCGTCCTAATCACGTTTACCGACTCAAAAAGGCACTCTACGGACTCAAACAAGCCCCGCGGGCGTGGTATGACAAACTTTCTACTTTCTTGCTGACCAATAAATTTTCTAAAGGATCGGTGGACCCAACATTTTTTACAAAAACCTACGGGGAGGACTTACTCGTTGTTCAAATATATGTCGATGACATTATTTTTGCTTCAACGAAAAGAAGTTACTCTAATGATTTTGCAAAACTAATGAAAGATAATTTTGAAATGTCCATGATGGGTGAACTTTCGTTCTTTCTAGGACTACAAGTTCATCAATCACCCCGTGGAATTTTTATAAATCAGTCCAAATATGCTCTTGAAATTTTAAAGAAACATGGGATGATGAGTTGTGATACTTATAATACACCGATGGGCTATACCACAAAACTAGACGTTGACTTACATGGGACACCTGTTGACCCTACCAAATACCGAAGTATGATTGGGTCCCTCATATATCTCACGGCTAGTAGACCTGATATAGTATTTGCTGTCTATATGTGCTCTCGCTATCAGTCCAAACCAACTGAAAAACACCTCAGTGAGGTCAAAAGAATCCTTCGATACATAAAGGGAACCATTAACTTGGGAATCTGGTATCCGAAGGATTCTGGTTTTGAACTAATTGCTTTTTCAGATGCTGACCATGCAGGATGCTTAGACACACGCAAAAGTACATCTGGTGGATTACAATTTCTCGGAGATAAACTTGTGTCATGGCAATCAAAGAAGCAGGACTGCACATCACTGTCGTCAACTGAATCTGAATATGTAGCCATGTCTGCTTGTTGTGCTCAAGTCATATGGATGAGCTCACAACTTAAGGATTATGGCTACCTATTCAACAAGATTCCAATCTACTGTGATTCCAAGAGTGCCATTGCTATCTCCTGCAACACAGTTCATCATTGCAAATCGAAACACATCGATCTCCGATATCACTTCATCAAAGAGCACGTTGAAAAGGGTACCGTTGAACTTTATTTTGTTGGGACTGAGTACCAATTGGCGGACTTACTTACCAAATCTTTAGCACCATCAAGGTTTGCGAGTCTAGTTCACCAAATTGGTATGCGATGTTTGACTCCAGATGATCTGGAAAAGTTTTTAAAACACAATTGATCGTCAAACAACAAACTATCTTTGTAAATATTTTATTTTCAAAAAAAAAAAAAGAAAAAAAAAATTCCTTGTTCAAGATATGCAAGTTCACAACGTTTTTCTGAAAAATCATTTTAAAATGCATATCTTGAGGGGGAGACAGAATTTTTTCTTAACTTCTTTATTTTTTAGATTTTTTTTCTCATCACATTATAATCTCATTCTCGTCATTTTTTTTAACCATTAATTATTAAAACTATTTTCAAGATGATTTCTCATTGTTGGTTCAAGAGCTTGCCACATCCATAATACTCGTAACATTCCTTTCGGTCTCCTAAGTCATAAAGTTATTTTAAAACTCAAGGGACTAAATGTGTGTTATTTATAACACTTTCTTTGATAAAACAAGTAGGGGGCCAATAGTGTCAATTCATCAAAGTCTTTGGTATAATACTTGATTCTAAACCTGAGTCTCATCTTCACGATTTCAAAAGAAATATCATACGTGCCTCAAACTTTTCTAAATCAAGAATTCTCAAGGTTGTTTCAAGATTCTGTGATTGTGAGTGTTCACGATTGACATTTTTTTTCCATTTCACGCACCCTATCTAATGTTATGTGTTTATCGATTTTTAGGGTTCATGATACATTCGATTTTGGGTGTCTCATATATGTTGCGATTTAGGTTAATTGATTGTTATGACCAATTGCGGCATGTCCTAATGAACCTATATCCACCTTACCTAGAGTTTATTTGCCTCATCATAGTGATATTTAGGTGTTTTAGGTTTCATAAGCCCGTTTTTTCTTTGAAACTACTGGGATATGTGCTTATTTGATTAAATTGGTTGTTTTGAATGTTGTTTTTTCTTGATTATGGGATGTGCTTATTAGGTTAAAGAGTCTACATCTTTGTTAGGTTGTATTATAAACTGCTTATTGTGTTTTTAATATGCCTATCGAGTTAAGATACCTTAGAATTATCGAGTTTGGGTATATCTGTGTCCATCGAGTTTGAAATGACTTGTGATGATATCGAGTTTGAGACATAAGGCTATCGAGTTTTAAATAGTTTGTAAGATATCGAGTTTGATATGCTTATCGAGTTTGAAAACTGATATGCTTATCGAGTTTGAAACATTTTGTGACTATCGAGTTTGTATACTAATATGCTTATCAAGCTTGAAACATTTTTGTGACTATCGAGTTTGAAACTTACATGGTTATCGAGTTAAGCTTGAAACATTTTTGTGACTATCGAGTTTGAAACTTACATGGTTATCGAGTTTGAATGCTACATGTTTATCGAGTTTGATACACTTGAATGTTATCGAGTTTGATAATTGTATGGTTATCGAGTTTGAATGTTACATGTTTATCGAGTTTGATACACTTGAATGTTATCGAGTTTGATAATTGTATAGTTATCGAGTTTGAAACTTATGTGTTTATCGAGTTTGGAACCTGGTGCTTATCGAGTTACAAAATTTTTCAAAATCACGAACTTATTTTTCAAGGATTGATATTGTTTCATGGACTTTCACTCCGAGTTTGGAGTTTCATAATGGAACCATCACGCATGGGTTCTAGTTTTTCATTTTTTATGAAAAGAAATGCTGCCGAAATTTTTCAAAATTCAAAAGTTATGTGTATATTGTCGACTTTGAAGGAAATTTGTTCACGTTACATCGTTATCTAAGTGTTGTGATTATCTTACGTGGCTCTTGGATTGATTTATCATGTGGAGTATATGTGATGATGACTTTATCTTAGGCGATTGTTTTCGGATATTATTCTTTTGTCTAACACTAACGAGCTAATCACCACGTGGATTTTGTTGGTTTATGAATCATTTCAGGTCTCGATATGGCAAAGAAATCAACACCTAGACACGAATTGATTCAAGGAGATGAAAGAGTAATCGCTAAGACAAACCATAGGATAGATCTTGACTCAATCACATGTCATGATACTTGTGCAATCATTCTGGAAATACTTAAGAGACACTTCATTTACAACCTCCTCACCATCACCACTGAAGTACCTGAAGTCTACTTAACACAGTTTTGGGAGACTGTTGAAATCAGCAAAGATGAAAAGTCACTGGGGGTTCATCTTGATCACAAACTTGTTGTGTTTAATGTACAAACTCTCCGTACTGTTCTCGGTTTGCCTAATCTCAAGAAATTCTCTCATATGCCGTCATTATCAGATGTTATCAAACTTCTTCGGGAACTGCAGTATGATGAATCAGTAATCCAACTCATAAACATATCCCACGTTGACAGGAAATACATTCCACAACCCTGGCTCACACTTTACTCAATTCTCGCCAACAGTTTAACGGGCAGAGAAACTGGACATGAACATCCTACTCTAGAAACGATGCAGATTTTCTGGGGGGTTGTCAAACAAGCTCAAATAGACTATGCTCAACTAATTTGGGTGGACATGGTTAATCACGCAAGACAGTTTCTCAAATCGTCTACCTCAAAAATTCCATTCTACAGATTCACAAAGTGTCTCATTGCTCATTTCATGGAGAAATACCCAGATATTGATCGTAGATCGGAAGACAAGAAACATACCCCTTCTGTGGATCATTGATTGGTCCGAAACAGTCAGATAAAATCAACCAAGTAATGGTCAATAAGTCAAACAGCCTAAACCAATACTCCGGTGAGTTTAGTGTTTCCCCGGATCGTTAGATCCCAACGAGATGTGAAATCTGAAATAAAACGACTTTGAGATCAGGTGAATTGAACAGGAAAAGGGTTTAAGTGATTGTACTACTGAAAAATAAGAGTGAATAACTTTAATAAGCTATATCAATCAATACGTGAAATCAGATACGTACAAATCAAAAAGGGACTGAAAACGTAAACGTTTATTAATTAAACGTAAACAAAAACAAATTTAACTTATAGTAGGATTTTATAAGCCTTAGGGGCTTAAATGCAAATTAAATAAATTTAAAATATTTATTTATTAATTAAAAACTATTTGATTAATTATTTATATTTAATAACTATTATTATTTATTTAATAATTAACTAATAATTAGGAAAATGTAAAATAAGTCTAGAAAATTAAAATTAAAATTTCTAAAAATCTAAAATATTATAAAACTTATTTTAAAATTAAAATTATATTTTTCACACTATTTTTCTATCTATTATTAATTATTTATTATTTAACTAATTATATTGATTAACTTATTTATTATTACTAAAAAGACTTAGATAATTATGAAAATTTTTATATATCTAATTAACCATCATAGGAATCCTAAAAAAATTATAAAAAGTTTATTTTATGTATTTTTAATTTAATTTACTAATAATTATTATATTTATTGATTAATATCTAATTAAACTAATAAAATTATGAAAACTAGTAAATGAATAGTATAAATCACAAGAAAATTTCTAAAATTATTTTATGACTTATAAAAGCTAGGAAAAATATAAAATATAGGTGTTACCTTATAAAAATTAATTATGCTATTTAATTCTTATTTATTATTTAATTATTAATTTAATTAATATTAATTCTAAATAACACTAGATTACAAAAGAAAATTCTGAAAAAATTTATAAAATTACTTTAATATATAAGAGGTTTAATAAAAATATAAAATAGCTGAAGTGCTTATAAATAAGCTAAAAAGAAAATTAAATAGATAATTTCTATTAAATAGAAGCTATCACTATAATTAAGTTTGTCTTTTTCTGGTTTTTCTTTTATAAATCTAATAAAATACTTAAAATATGAAACTTTAATAACGGAAAATAATTTATAATCACAGAATAAGCACTATGAGTGCTTATTACTCTAAACAGTTGACTTTTATTGACTTTGCTAAGAAATAAGCTCAACTGAGCTTGTGTGGGGTCCACAAGGTAAAACCTGGTTCCTATAAGTGAGATGAACTTAATTGAGCAAGATTATGTCAAATAAGCAGGTTCAATAAGCTTAAACCAACAAATAAGCACTTGCTTATTTCAATTCTGAGACAGAATTGGGACAAGGTTCCAAGCTACTTTAAGGTGGGATCCACTGGTCTAAAGGTCAAACAAAAGGTCAAGGGTTCAAGTCTGGTAGGAGGGGGGTTGTAAGAACCTATTTATGGGGTGTGGACCCACTAGTGAGCTCAGAAAGAGCTTGTGAAATGAGGGGTCCTATCTGATTCACTCAGTTAACTGAGTGAATGGAACAAGCTTCCAGCTGATTGCAGCCCTAGTTAAAGGGCTTGTGAATGGAATGTTAATCTTGAAATTAATAATATGATTGCTTAGCTTCTTAATGAGCCAATAATCACAAGCACAAGCTCAGTAATGAGCTTATGATGGGCTTGTGAAGTGTGGTGGGTTGACTGGTTCACTCAGTGAACTGAGTGAATGGACAAGCTTAAGCTGAGATGCAGCCCTAGTAAAAGGGCATGTGAGTGAAAATTAAAGCTTGAACTGATAAGATAGGTTGCTTAGCTTCTTAAAGAGCTAAAGATCACAAGCCAAAACTCATTAATGAGCTTATGATGGGCTTGTGAAGTTACTTGTTTACACTGAGTGATCAGTGATTAGGATTATTTGATAGCACAAGTTAAAGCAAGATAAGCAGTACAGATAAGCAGATAAAAGCAAATAAGCACTTAGTTCAGATAACTAGCCACATGGGTATCACAAGCAACCAAAATACTCAGACCAACACTCACTAAACAAGCTTATGCAAGCTTGTGAAAGTGAGTATCAAAACTGTGTTCAGGGGAGGCTTATGAAGAATCACCAAAAGTTAAGCACTAGATAAGCACTCTAATCAGCTAAATAAAAATTATTAAAAATAGTAACATACAGATTAGCAACAAGACTTAATTATCCTACAAGCTCAGATCCTAGTATCAAATAACAAGATCACAATAAAATTCCAAAGTTTATTCAAAAATTATGTGACTGCAATTTGACTTTTTAATTTTTACAACTAAGTTGACTTAGCTGAGCTTTGATCCTAATTTACTGATTAACTAAGTTATATTATGCTATAATATGGTTGAATTAAGCTAAGTTACAAAGTTCTAAGCTAATATGAAGATTATGGGACTGATTTACACTAACAGTTAACAGATAGATCAATTACCAACTAATTTTGACTTTTTAACTAATGAGACCTCTATATTATGACAGAATTGAGCTATATTGAACTAAATAAACATGCAGCAACAAGAATCAAGGACAATAACATGCAAGAAATCAGATAAGCAGCTTGATCCAAACACACCTTAGCAAGGGTGTTTTAATGATTAGTGTTACAAATCCACAATTTACAACATGAGACTGATTTCAATCAATGTTTACAGATGTTATTGGATCAAATGAACACAATTATACACTAATTAACAACTATTAACTAATTATTACACTTAAGCTATATTAACTGTCTAAACACTAACTACTAACAACTATGATTTCCAAAATACAAACTAACAATTTTATTCTATGAAATCACTAACTAACAACACATGAACCTAAATTAACAAGATATAAGCTATTTAAGTAGTGAAACAGTAAATGCTAAAAATAATGAAAATGCTTACAATTTGGAACTTGAATGAAAACTCAGAACCAAGGACCAAATAACACTCCTAAATGCTCTCCACAGAGCTCTAATACCAAAGCAATCCAGAATACACTTTGCTCCAAGCTTTGATCATCATTGCACACTAATTTTTATTTTCACTCTATTTATTTTGATTTTTTTAGTATTTTTATTTATTAACTATAAACTGATTTTTAAAGTTTCTAATAGCTTACACAAGCTATGTGAGGAACTTATGTGAGCTTATTTGTCCATAACAACAACAACTAACAATATTTAAATACACATGGAAATTTAGTACAAATTTCTCATAACATAAAATTGATGCTTGGAACTGAAATTGGAACTTGAAAAAGGTTTATTTATCACTGAGAATACAAAATACAGAACTTGAAAGCTTAAAACAACATTGGAAATTAAAAACTTAACTAGTCGACATACATTATTGAAATTCAAACTAGATATTGTTCCACACTGCTTTTCTTCTCTATATAGATGACCCAAATGTATCTCTCCACGTTCCTTGCTCTTTCCCAAGTCTTTTTAGGACCATTGATGCAGTCAAAGTGATCCTACCCGTTTAAATGTATTTGGCGGGAAAAAAGGAAAAGGTTACTTGCAGCCTCCATTTTACAATTAAGGAACTTTGTATGGTAGTATGAGGTGGAGGGACAAGTTTGGGAGATATTTGAGCAAGTTGGGATGATAAGGAAGAAAACAGAGGTATTGAACTAGTTTGGAGGGAAAATTGGGTGGAGATGGTATTAAATGAAGATGGGATAGGTGTAGGGTGGTGGAAGGGAGTGGGTAGTGAGCTGTAGTGGTGAGGTGGAGGTGCAAGGTGGCAAAATACCACCTGGTATGGTGGTCTGTGAGGAGGTGGTGGTATTGGGAGGGATGGTGAACAGTGCATAGGTTTGACCCGGGTCAACGCCCGTTTTAAATAAAAGGTGTGGACTGGGCTGGAGGGTTGGGCCAAGAAATGGGCTAGGGGTGTAAAGGGTTATGGATTGGATTTTGGTTTAAAGAATAATAAGGATCCGGTTGGTTTTTTAGTTAATAAATCACAAGGACCAAATGTGTAATATAGGTAAAGTTGAGGGGCTGTTTGTGATTTTTCCAAACTTCAAATAAGGACTGAACCTGCAATTAACCATTAGTACAAGGACCACAAGTATAAATCTCATTATTTTAAACCTCAGGGACCAAATCTGCCAATTCCACAAACTCCAGGGACCAAACCTGTAATTTTCTGATTTTTTGAAAGGTTTAATTTGTGACTTCTCAAAAGTTATCATAAGGACCAATTTTGTCAATTTAGAATAGTGCAAGGTTTATTTTTCACATTTTCCATTTTTCAAAACCTTAGGGACTATTTTTGACACTTTTCAAAGTTGAGGGACCAAAGTTGTAAATATGTGATTTTAAACATTAAAGGACTATTTCTTACAACTTATGAATCCCAAGGACCTTTTATGACATTTGTACAAGTTTTGATTTACCAGGGACTAGTTTTGCCAATTTTTCAAAGTTCAGGGACTAAAACTGTAAATTATGTGAAATGTTTTGTTTTTCATCAGTTTTCAATCCTTATGCATAAAAACACAATCCAGGGATAATTTTATGTATTTTAAAGCATTCCTGTGTGTTTTCATATGTTTTTGCAGTTTAAATGTAACAGAAATGATGAGTATTTACACACTCATCAATCCCTCACACTAAACTATTGCTAGTCCCTAGCAATCTATTTGAGGAAAAATTAATGGATTTTTACTCTTTACCAAAATCCATCACTTCTGGAGTAGCCAGGTGTAAGAACTGTGGCACAACTGATAACCGTGTGATTTTTAGCAAACCACCAGCTGTCAACGGATTTGATTTGTCTTTACCAAAAGCCGTTTGCTTCTGGACTAGCCAACTCTTGATGGAATAGTCAACATCTTGGTGAGCTGATTACCAATTATGGTTTTTCCACGGCCTTTACCACAAGCCATAATCTTGCGGGCTAGCCAACTCATTAGCTTTTGAGGATAATGGGGAGTTGAGGAACCATACAATTTTTGGCAAATTGCAAGCCATCAACGGTTTTGAGATGTCTTTACCAAGAGCCGTTTGCTCCTGGACTAGCCAATCCTGTTGTGGGTTAGACATGGAGGATTGATACCATTTATTGCATTTCTAAGTGTGAAAAAACTTTAAATTTTGATCAAATGAGGGTGCTTGATGGAACATGTGTTTGAATTCGTGAGAATCCCCCCCCCCCCACACTTAGAAATGAATATTGCCCTCAATATTCAAAACACCGGGTGTTAAACCGATATTTAGAACGTAAGAAGGAAATATTAATAACCTTTATTTTAGGCTATTTACATACAAACTCACTTTTTTCTTTTGTTTTGAACCTTTTTTTTTTTTTTTTTTTTTTTTTTTTTTTTTTTTTTTCAAGATATATACATATATACAACATGTGGGGCATCTCCCCCACACTAGGTGGTAGAAAAGAGAAAGAAATCAGAAATATGAGTGAAAACCCATATTGCTACGCTTTTGATTACCGAGTCACTAGCTTGACTCGACCTCGAATTGATTTGTCCATGAGGTAGCTTGTTTTTGATTCCCGAGTCACTAGCTTGACTCGACCCCGAATTTAATTGTCCTTGGGGAAAGTTTGGAGATCCGGGACAACCATGTTTGGGATGTCCTCTCCAAAGTAGTGTTTAACACGATGGCCATTTACTTTAAAACATGGACCGTCATTTTGAGATAACTCAACGGTACCATATGGATAAACCTTAGTGATAGTAAATGGACCAGTCCAACGGGTTTTTAATTTACCCGAGAAGATCTTTAATCTAGAGTTAAAGAGAAGTACTCGATCACCAACGTTAAAAACGCGGTTCTTTATTTTTGAGTCATGTATTCTCTTTGTTTTTTCTTTATAGATTAAAGAGTTCTCGTAAGCCTGATCATGTAGTTCATTTAATTCATTCATTTGAACTTTTCTGTGATCACCCGCAGTTTTGAGGTCAAAGTTGGCATGTTTCAAAGCCCAGTAGGCTTTGTGCTCAAGTTCCATCGGTAGATGACATGTCTTTCCGTACACAAGCTTGTAAGGTGTACACCCAATGGGTGTTTTATAAGCTGTACGAAAGGCCCATAGTGCGTCATCTAATTTATCCGACCAGGCAGCACGGTTTTCACCAATAGTCCTCTCAAGTATCCTTTTGATACCACGATTTGAAACCTCAACTTGCCCACTTGTTTGTGGGTGATACGCGGTAAAAAGACGGTGGGTTACACCATACTTTTGCATGACTTTATCAAATTTGTCATTGCAGAAATGCGTACCACGATCACTTATAATAGCACGTGGGGTTCCAAAACGGGCAAAAAGAGATTTCAGGAATTTCACTACAACTCGGGCATCATTCATGTGTAAAGCTTTTGCTTCAACCCACTTTGATAAATAATCAACTGCCACAAGTATGTACTTGTTTCCTCTGGATGATGGAAATGGCCCCATAAAGTCAATGCCCCAGATATCAAATATTTCACATACTTGAATAGCATTTTGTGGCATCTCATTTCTTTGTGAAATGTTTCCATGACGCTGACAAGCGTCACAGGTTTTAATGAGATCCTGGGCATCTTTATAAATTGTGGGCCAGAAGAATCCGGAATCAAACACCTTTTTGGCGGTGTAATTAGGACTATGATGTCCCCCAGTGGGTCCAGCATGGCAAGCCTTAAGAATTTCAGTAGCTTCCTGTCCATATACACACCGTCGGATGACTTGATCCGCACAGATTTTGAATAAGTAGGGGTCATCCCAGAAGTAATGTTTAACATCTTTAAAGAATTTATTCTTCTGTTGGGTTGACATCCCTTTCACAACAAAGTTACCCGCATGATAGTTTGCGAAGTCGGCAAACCATGGGGTAGTAGAATCTCCGCGAAAAGTAACTGCATTAAGTGTTTCGAGAGGAAATGTTTCATTTATTTCCTTTTTCTCATACACATTTTGATGAGGGTTCTCTAATCGGGACAAATGATCAGCAGCCAGGTTCTCAGCTCCTTTTTTATCACGAATAATGATATCAAATTCCTGGAGGAGGAGAACCCAACGGAGCAATCTCGGCTTTGCATCTTGTTTTGCAAATAGATATTTAAGAGCCGAGTGATCCGTATACACTACGCTTTTAGTCAAGATTAAGTATGTCCGAAATTTCTCAAAAGCATACACCACAGCTAATAATTCTTTTTCTGTAGTGGTGTAATGTGTTTGAGCTTCGTTCATAGTTTTGCTTGCGTAGTGGATAGGCTGAAAGTGTTTCGTTTTGCGTTGCCCCAAGACTGCACCGATAGCAAAATCACTTGCATCGCACATAAGCTCGAAGGGTAAATCCCAGTCGGGGGCAATAAGAATGGGTGCCTCAGTAAGCTTTTTCTTTAATGTTTCAAAAGCTTCGATGCACTCTGGTGAAAAGATAAAAGGAGTATCCTTTTCAAGGAGATGAGTCATAGGCCGTGAGATTTTAGAAAAATCTTGTATAAATCGACGATAGAAACCGGCATGACCCAAGAAACTCCTAATACCTTTGACGGTAGTAGGGTGAGGCAGTTTTGCAATGACATCAACCTTAGCTCTGTCAACCTCAATCCCATTCTTGGAAATCTTATGGCCGAGGACAATGCCGTCTTTAACCATAAAGTGACTTTTTTCCCAATTTAGACATAGATTGGTGTCTTTACACCTTTTCAACATTTTTTCTAAATTGGTGAGACATGTTTGGAATGAATCCCCAATGACCGAGAAGTCATCCATAAAGACCTCCATGGTTTTACCGATCATGTCGGTAAATATGGCCATCATGCACCTCTGGAACGTACCTGGAGCATTACATAAGCTAAAAGGCATACGTTTATAAGCAAAGGTTCCATAAAGGCATGTAAAGGTAGTCTTTTCTTGATCTGATGGATCAATGGGGATTTGGAAGTATCCTGAGAAACCATCAAGGAAACAATAGTACTCGTTCCCTGCTAATCTCTCAAGCATCTGGTCCATAAAGGGCAGCGGAAAGTGGTCTTTGCGGGTGGCGTCATTTAACTTACGATAGTCAATGCAAACACGCCATCCGGTAACCAGCCGAGTTGGAATCAACTCATTTTCCTCATTAGTGACAACAGTAATGCCACCCTTTTTTGGGACGCAATGAATGGGACTAACCCATGGACTGTCAGAGATAGGGTAAATCAATCCTGCATCAAGAAGTTTAAGAACCTCTTGTTTAATCACATCATGGATTTTTGGATTCACCCTTCTTTGATGTTGCACTGCAGGCTTGAAGTCATCCTCCATCAAGATTTTGTGTGTACAAAAATCTGGGTTAATACCCTTAATATCGGAGAGTTTCCAAGCAATTGCTTGCTTGTTTAACTTCAAGACCTTTATGAGAGCACTCTTCTCCTCAACACTTAAACCTTTAGCAATAATGACGGGTAATTTATCATCACCCTCCAAGAATGCGTATTCAAGATGAGGAGGTAAGTCCTTGAGTTCGGCCTCAGGAAAATCATCAGTTTCCTCAACATATTTGATTTCCTGATTATGAAGTTGTACGGGAGGGAGTGGAGGAGAATTGTCTTGGTTTAGCAATCTCTCAAGGAGAAGAATATCTCCCTCCAGATCAATCTCAGTGTTATCAATTCCCGATGGAACTGAATCAATTTTGAGAAAAGCCTCGACCTCTTCCAAAAGAAAATCACTTCCCTCAAACGGAGTGAGAGAAGGGGAAGAGTCGGAAATGATAGGTTCAGATGATGGAGTGGCATCCCCACTCACAGAATTATGAGAATAACCAAGAAACTCTTGAGAATACTCCTCCGAAGCAATGTCTATGATATCTATTTGATTAACTACTTCAGAATCATAATTGGAGGAGTACCTCGAGGTTTGATCGAGGTTAAATGTAACAGCTTCATTACCCACACGAAGAGTGATTTCTTGCTCAAATACATCGATAAGAGCACGGCCCGTTCTAAGGAAACCCTTCCCAACAATGAGAGGGACCCTTTGATCAGCATCGAAATCAACCACTACAAAGTCAGCGGGGAGATGAAATTCTCCTACCTTTACAAACACGTCCTCGGCAATGCCGAGAGGACGAGATATCGATCGGTCTGCAAGCTCTAAAGTCATGCAGGTAGGAGTAAGATCAGGAAGAGAAAGTTTCTTCCAAACTGAGTATGGCATTAGGTTGATACTTGCACCAAGATCGGCCAAGGCATAGCAATCAACCATTCCCGGAAATACACATGGTATTAGAAATTTTCCAGGATCTCCCAGCTTCTCGGGGAGCTTCTTTAAAAGAACTGCTGAGCAGTTCTCATTCAAGGGAGTCTTTGCCATTTCAAACAGTTTCTCCTTGTTGCTTAACAAGTGTTTGATTGTCGATGCAAATTTGGGCATCAGAATAATAGCATCCGCAAAGCTAATGTCAAAATGCAAATCTTGGAAGATTTGAAAGAATTTATCCATCTGGTGACTAGCTTTTTCACGGAGCTTTTGTTCACTCAAGCGTGAGGGGTAAGGAATAGAGGAGGTAGAAGGTCTGGACTGAGGTATTTTAACTGGAATATCATTTGGTTAAAAAACAACTCTAGGTTTTGGTTTGGGTTTCGGGACAACATGAGGTGGGACGTCTTGGGTACCTCCCTTATGAGTAGGAAGTACTTCGTCCTTATTTACCTCGACGTTATTTTCCACTACCTTGGGAGAAGAAGAAGAAGGGGTAGTGGGAACAGTAGGTCCATCATATGAAACTCCGCTCCTGGTCGTGATCGCCTTTGCATCGCCCCTCGGGTTTGCGATCGTGTTGCTCAGAAGTTTTCCAGAGCCCGAGGGTTGTTCATTTAAAGATTTCTTGATTTCAGAAATCTGGCTGACCAACAACCTGTTTGTCTCTTCTTGAGTTTTCATGAACTGCTTTAACAACTCATCTGATGATGGTTGTGGAGCTGGGAGAATGGCTTGTGTTTGGTTAGGGAAATTTTGGACACGGTTATTTTGATTATAATCTTGTTGTGGCTGAAAATTCCCTTGATTTGGATTACCATTTCCCTGAAAATGATTTCCGGGGTTGAAATTGTTTTTGTTAAAGTTTCCTTGATTGTGGAAACCTTGATTCTGTCCAGGATGGAAATTCCCTTGGTTTTGATAACCTTGGTTCATTCGTGGTTGGTTTTGGTTTCTGTTTTGCAAATTTGGGTTTTGATTAAACCCAGGTGGTCCCATATGTGTGTTAGTACGGTAACTTGGTTCAATTTGAGGACGGTATTGATTACCTCCCTGATTTGTAGTACTGGCTAAGGCATTGGCTTCAAAAGGACTACCATCGGTGGCAGTACAATTGTAGTAAGCATGTGGGCCACCACAAGTGACACAAACTTCCACCTTTTTTACTTCAGCATGTGAAGGGTTTTGTGTGAAAGTGATTTTTTTCTGGTTTGAGATAACCAAAGCTTGAATGGCGTCCGTGAGTTTGTCTATCTTAGCATCGGTGCTAGAAGTACTCACGGGCGATGAAGTAGAAGGACCAGCACTCACTTGGGAGTTATATGGTTTTGTGCGTGTAGTGCGGACTTTGGACTTATTTTCAATGATTTCTAAAGCTTCTTTTGTGGTTTTGCTCAAAAAATTACCTCCCGCGGAGGCATTGAGAGAATCTTGGTCAGATTGACTCACATCATTATAAAATGTGTCAATTTGCATTAATTCAGAGAAACCATGATGAGGACATCGACGAAGCAATTCTTTGAAACGATCCCATGCGTCACCAAACGATTCATCAAACCTTTGAGTAAATTTGATGATTTCATTTTTAAGACTTGTCGTTCTGGACGGGGGAAAAAATTCGTTTACAAATTTGGTAACTAAATCTTCCCATGAGTTTATTGAACGAGGAGGTTGTTTTTCCAGCCAAATCCGGGCTGCTCCCTCAAGAGAAAATGGGAAAAGAAGAAGTTTGACTGCTTCTGAAGGGACGTTCTTGTATTTGATGGCTGAAGTAATTTCATTAAACCATCGAATATGAGCATGGGGATCATCCCTCTCAAAACCATAAAATTGGCTTGAAGTTACTAGATTTAGTAACCCGGTTTTGAGCTCAAAGTATTCAGCCACGATGGCTGGGACAACAATAGCGTCTCCGTAACCCTCAATGGGTGCTTGGAGAAGCTCATTCATCGGACGGTCTTCCGCCATGATAACTTTCTTAGGTGAAACAGCACGTTCCTCAGATACGGCTGTTGGGGCAGAACGTTTACGGCGTCTTCGAGGAATTCTGACAAGCTCACGTAAAGGGCTTGTTGACCTAGAAGAATGAGTGCGCATGCACTAGAGACGACTCTAAGAATACTTAGAGTGACGGGAAATTACAAATAGAAAATAAAATATGAACAAAAATATGATATATAACAAAGTGTGAAAATTCAAACTCACAGATATTTCAAAAAGTCGTAATACGCAGCACACCTCCCCGGCAGCGGCGCCAAATTTTGATTGGTCCGAAACAGTCAGATAAAATCAACCAAGTAATGGCCAATAAGTCAAACAGCCTAAACCAATACTCCGGTGAGTTTAGTGTTTCCCCGGATCGTTAGATCCCAACGAGATGTGAAATCTGAAATAAAACGACTTTGAGATCAGGTGAATTGAACAGGAAAAGGATTTAAGTGATTGTACTACTGAAAAATAAGAGTGAATAACTTTAATAAGCTATATCAATCAATACGTGAAATCAGATACGTACAAATCAAAAAGGGACTGAAAACGTAAACGTTTATTAATTAAACGTAAACAAAAACAAATTTAACTTATAGTAGGATTTTATAAGCCTTACGGGCTTAAATGCAAATTAAATAAATTTAAAATATTTATTTATTAATTAAAAACTATTTGATTAATTATTTATATTTAATAACTATTATTATTTATTTAATAATTAACTAATAATTAGGAAAATGTAAAATAAGTCTAGAAAATTAAAATTAAAATTTCTAAAAAACTAAAATATTATAAAACTTATTTTAAAATTAAAATTATATTTTTCACACTATTTTTCTATCTATTATTAATTATTTATTATTTAACTAATTATATTGATTAACTTATTTATTATTACTAAAAAGACTTAGATAATTATGAAAATTTTTATATATCTAATTAACCATCATAGGAATCCTAAAAAAATTATAAAAAGTTTATTTTATGTATTTTAAATTTAATTTACTAATAATTATTATATTTATTGATTAATATCTAATTAAACTAATTAAATTATGAAAACTAGTAAATGAACAGTATAAATCACAAGAAAATTTCTAAAATTATTTTATGACTTATAAAAGCTAGGAAAAATATAAAATATAGGTAAAAAAATTAATTATGCTATTTAATTCTTATTTATTATTTAATTATTAATTTAACTAATATTAATTCTAAATAACACTAGATTACAAAAGAAAATTCTAAAAAAATTTATAAAATTACTTTAATATATAAGAGGTTTAATAAAAATATAAAATAGCTGAAGTGCTAATAAATAAGCTAAAAAGAAAATTAAATTGATAATTTCTATTAAATAGAAGCTATCACTATAATTAAGTTTGTCTTTTTCTGGTTTTTCTTTTATAAATCTAATAAAATACTTAAAATATGAAACTTTAATAAAGGAAAATAATTTATAATCACAGAATAAGCACTATGAGTGCTTATTACTCAAAACAGTTGACTTTTATTGACTTTGCTAAGAAATAAGCTCAACTGAGCTTGTGTGGGGTCCACAAGGTAAAACCTGGTTCCTATAAGTGAGATGAACTTAATTGAGCAAGATTATGTCAAATAAGCAGGTTCAATAAGCTTAAACCAACAAATAAGCACTTGCTTATTTCAATTCTGAGACAGAATTGGGACAAGGTTCCAAGCTACTTTAAGGTGGGGTCCACTGGTCTAAAGGTCAAACAAAAGGTCAAGGGTTCAAGTCTGGTAGGAAGGGGGTTGTAAGAACCTATTTATGGGGTGTGGGACCCACTAGTGAGCTCAGAAAGAGCTTGTGAAATGAGGGGTCCTATCTGATTCACTCAGTTAACTGAGTGAATGGAACAAGCTTCCAGCTGATTGCAGCCCTAGTTAAAGGGCTTGTGAATGGAATGTTAAACTTGAAATTAATAATATGATTGCTTAGCTTCTTAATGAGCCAATAATCACAAGCACAAGCTCAGTAATGAGCTTATGATGGGCTTGTGAAGTGTGGTGGGTTGACTGGTTCACTCAGTGAACTGAGTGAATGGACAAGCTTAAGCTGAGATGCAGCCCTAGTAAAAGGGCATGTGAGTGAAAATTAAAGCTTGAACTGATAAGATAGGTTGCTTAGCTTCTTAAAGAGCTAAAGATCACAAGCCAAAACTCATTAATGAGC
Organism: Artemisia argyi; assembly: GCA_030686995.1. Classification (NCBI taxonomy): domain Eukaryota; kingdom Viridiplantae; phylum Streptophyta; class Magnoliopsida; order Asterales; family Asteraceae; genus Artemisia; species Artemisia argyi. The sequence goes on along the minus strand of CM060709.1, from coordinate 69,405,804 downwards.
TTATGATGGGCTTGTGAAGTTACTTGTTTACACTGACTGATCAGTGATTAGGATTATTTGATAGCACAAGTTAAAGCAAGATAAGCAGTACAGATAAGCAGATAAAAGCAAATAAGCACTTAGTTCAGATAACTAGCCACATGGGTATCACAAGCAACCAAAATACTCAAACCAACACTCACTAAACAAGCTTATGCAAGCTTGTGAAAGTGAGTATCAAAACTGTGTTCAGGGGAGGCTTATGAAGAATCACCAAAAGTTAAGCACTAGATAAGCACTCTAATCAGCTAAATAAAAATTATTAAAAATAGTAACATACAGATTAGCAACAAGACTTAATTATCCTACAAGCTCAGATCCTAGTATCAAATAACAAGATCACAATAAAATTCCAAAGTTTATTCAAAAATTATGTGACTGCAATTTGACTTTTTAATTTTTACAACTAAGTTGACTTAGCTGAGCTTTGATCCTAATTTACTGATTAACTAAGTTATATTATGCTATAATATGGTAGAATTAAGCTAAGTTACAAAGTTCTAAGCTAATATGAAGATTATGGGACTGATTTACACTAACAGTTAACAGATAGATCAATTACCAACTAATTTTGACTTTTTAACTAATGAGACCTCTATATTATGACAGAACTGAGCTATATTGAACTAAATAAACATGCAGCAACAAGAATCAAGGACAATAACATGCAAGAAATCAGATAAGCAGCTTGATCCAAACACACCTTAGCAAGGGTGTTTTAATGATTAGTGTTACAAATCCACAATTTACAACATGAGACTGATTGCAATCAATGTTTACAGATGTTATTGGATCAAATGAACACAATTATACACTAATTAACAACTATTAACTAATTATTACACTTAAGCTATATTAACTGTCTAAACACTAACTACTAACAACTATGATTTCCAAAATACAAACTAACAATTTTATTCTATGAAATCACTAACTAACAACACATGAACCTAAATTAACAAGATCTAAGCTATTTAAGTAGTGAAACAGTAAATGCTAAAAATAATGAAAATGCTTACAATTTGGAACTTGAATGAAAACTCAGAACCAAAGACCAAATAACACTCCTAAATGCTCTCCACAGAGCTCTAATACCAAAGCAATCCAGAATACACTTTGCTCCAAGCTTTGATCATCATTGCACACTAATTTTTATTTTCACTCTATTTATTTTGATTTTTTTAGTATTTTTATTTATTAACTATAAACTGATTTTTAAAGTTTCTAATAGCTTACACAAGCTATGTGAGGAACTTATGTGAGCTTATTTGTCCATAACAACAACAACTAACAATATTTAAATGCACATGGAAATTTAGTACAAATTTCTCATAACATAAAATTGATACTTGGAACTGAAATTGGAACTTGAAAAAGGTTTATTTATCACTGAGAATACAAAATACAGAACTTGAAAGCTTAAAACAACATTGGAAATTAAAAACTTAACTAGTCGACATACATTATTGAAATTCAAACTAGATATTGTTCCACACTGCTTTTCTTCTCTATATAGATGACCCAAATGTATCTCTCCACGTTCCTTGCTCTTTCCCAAGTCTTTTTAGGACCATTGATGCAGTCAAAGTGATCCTACCCGTTTAAATGTATTTGGCGGGAAAAAAGGAAAAGGTTACTTGCAGCCTCCATTTTACAATTAAGGAACTTTGTATGGTAGTATGAGGTGGAGGGACAAGTTTGGGAGATATTTGAGCAAGTTGGGGTGATAAGGAAGAAAACAGAGGTATTGAACTAGTTTGGAGGGAAAATTGGGTGGAGATGGTATTAAATGAAGATGGGATAGGTGTAGGGTGGTGGAAGGGAGTGGGTAGTGAGCTGTAGTGGTGAGGTGGAGGTGCAAGGTGGCAAAATACCACCTGGTATGGTGGTCTGTGAGGAGGTGGTATTGGGAGGGATGGTGAACAGTGCATAGGTTTGACCCGGGTCAACGCCCGTTTTAAATAAAAGGTGTGGACTGGGCTGGAGGGTTGGGCCAAGAAATGGGCTAGGGGTGTAAAGGGTTATGGATTGGATTTTGGTTTAAAGAATAATAAGGATCCGGTTGGTTTTTTAGTTAATAAATCACAAGGACCAAATGTGTAATATAGGTAAAGTTGAGGGGCTGTTTGTGATTTTTCCAAACTTCAAATAAGGACGGAACCTGCAATTAACCATTAGTACAAGGACCACAAGTATAAATCTCATTATTTTAAACCTCAGGGACCAAATCTGCCAATTCCACAAACTCCAGGGACAAACCTGTAATTTTCTGATTTTTTGAAAGGTTTAATTTGTGACTTCTCAAAAGTTATCATAAGGACCAATTTTGTCAATTTAGAATAGTGCAAGGTTTATTTTTCACATTTTCCATTTTTCAAAACCTTAGGGACTATTTTTGACACTTTTCAAAGTTGAGGGACCAAAGTTGTAAATATGTGATTTTAAACTTTAAAGGACTATTTCTTACAACTTATGAATCCCAAGGACCTTTTATGACATTTGTACAAGTTTTGATTTACCAGGGACTAGTTTTGCCAATTTTTCAAAGTTCAGGGACTGAAACTGTAAATTATGTGAAATGTTTTGTTTTTCATCAGTTTTCAATCCTTATGCATAAAAACACAATCCAGTGATAATTTTATGTATTTTAAAGCATTCCTGTGTGTTTTCATATGTTTTTGCAGTTTAAATGTAACAGAAATGATGAGTATTTACACACTCATCAATCATAAATACTCTAAAACCAGGATTCAGAAGACAAACACTCAAATACAAGGAATGAGAATTCCCGATAATCTGATACCTGATGATGTTCGTGACACTGAGGCATACATTTTGTATGATGAAGCTCAGAAAATTGGTAAAGTGGGTTTGACTCAGACGAAGAGAAGGAGAACTTCTAAAAAGAAAACTTCAACAGCCTCTACAATCAAAACCATTCCCAAATCAAGAACCAAAAAGGTCACAAGAGAGCTGAAGAAGAAAGTGACAACTCTTCAAGATGAACCTACAGATGATGAAGGAGATGCTCAACGGGAAACAGAAACTGAAAAACTCGCAAAGACTTCAAGCAAGAAGGCAGATAAGGGAAAAGCTTTAACAACTCAAGAAGAATCAGTAACCTCACCGATGTCTGAATCCGAAGAAGATGAACAAATGCAACTAACCTTAAGGAAAAGCAAAAAATCGGAAGCAGAAAGAATTGCAAAAGTTACTAAGAAAGGTGAAGGTTCTGGAACTCAAGAGCCTGTAAGCCCAACTCCAGAATCAGAAAGAGATGATCAAACTTCAGAAGAAACGCATTCACAAACCGAATCATCTTCTGAACAAGGTGATGATAACTCTGAAGATGAAGCTGAGTCATCAAGTTCTGACCAAAACGAATCACTCGATAAACCGGCTGAAACTGAAGTTGAAGTTGAAGCTTCAAAAGACAAAGACGATGAGGAATCCGAGAATGAAGAAAGTAGTGAAGAGGAAGATAAATCAGAAAGTGAAGAAGTTAATGAAGAAGAAGATGTGAATGATGATGATGATGAGGAATCGGATGGTGAGAAAAAGGATGAACCTCTCGAAACCAGTCAAGATACCTCTATTGACATTGTAGGTATTGATGAAGGACCACCAAAAGTTCAACCACAACAACCACCTTTATCACAACCTCAAAGTCATCCTCTACAAAGCCCTAATACGACTGTTGTTCACTCAAGTTTGTTAAAATCACTACATGACCGATACGAAGCACTTGCACAGCAAGTTCAAGAACAACAACGTGATGTTGAAGCTTTCAAAATCTACAATGTGGATAAGGCAGTTGAGGAGCAGGTAAAACTGATATTACCGAGGGAAGTTCAGAAGTATGTTCAGAAGGAACTTCCTTCTGCTGTGAGACATTATGTCAACAGGAATCTTGCAGAGCTCGTTTCTAACAGGTTTCAAACTACACCAATCACTGTTCAGACTCTACCTCCAAAACCTTCCATAAGTGATCTCAAAAGTAAATTACTGGAAGCTATTGTGAATGATCCGGAAGAAAATGATCTACGCAAGGCACTTATCAAGTCTATCAAGAAAGCTGAAAAGAAAAGCGAATCCTGCAAAAATACTATTGCCACTAAGCGTCGACATGTTGATTCCGACCCTGACGATCAGCCACAACCTGATAAGAGGAAGAAAGTGTCCGGTTCCACCTCCAGAGCTCCTACCAAAACCACAACCGCTAATGTTTCCGCTGATCCAAACCATCCACAATCTACTGCGGATCCTCACCCCTCACAAACAACTGAAGATGCCGATGTCGATGTGGATGAAATTCCTCCACTTATCACCGAAACCATTACGGAACCGCCCACGGATGCTCAGTTAATTCCAGCTCTTGAATGGATTAACCCTGATGCTCCTTCCTTTAACTGGTTTGATGAAATGGTTGATGCTTACCCTGATGACACTGAAGCTGAAGAAATGACTGAAGGATCAATTATAGGCTTCACAAAAAGAATTAAAAAGGTGATGCAGACTCAAAGACTTCAGTTGTCTGACTTAGTTAAGATTCGCAAAGCAGGGTTCACCGAGTTCAAAACATGCACCACCACTGAACTTGAGTTTGAATACAACGTGGAGGAGGTTGCAAGAGCTCTGTCTGAAAACATTACTTGGGAAAAGAGACCTTCTTGGGACAAACTCTATCATGGCACGGAACCTCTCGTTCATGAGTTCAAATATCAAGATTTTACTCAACCGTTACCCCTTGTTGGTCCTCCAAGTGATCCTAAGCTTCCTAAGCAATACTTCTTCAACAAAGACCTTCTCTATCTTATTCATGGGAACACGAATCCGAATCACCGTTATGCAACATCTCTCACCAAATTCAGGGCCGCCTCATATCCTCTGGAAACACTAGAAGATCAAATGAGAGGCTTACATTCCACATCTATCTCCAAATACAACCATGAAGCTACCTTATGTACACTTCCCTGGCCAGAGATGCGTAAATGGTTCTACAAGTACAAGCTGACATTCCGATCCAATCACAGAGTCTTCTCAAATCATCGCATTCTTGCCATCACAGCAGCCCCAAGTACCGAGAAAAGATATGGTTATAACTTTCTTGATAAAATTGAGGTCCGCCGAAGTGATGATCAACTGTATACATTCAGTGAAGCTGACTATCACCGCTTGAACCTCAATGACATTGCTGACATATACTTGCTCAAGGTTCAAGGCAAACTTCAAAACTTGTCTGGTAGCCTTCAGTATGACGTCATCAACTCCATTTTGCTCTTCATGCGCCAAACCATTATCAAAGCAAGAGTCGAAGATGCACAACTCGGGGTCGAAAGTTACCAAAAGTCACTCAACTTTACTGCTCCACAGTTATATCCTCCTAACATCCCGCATTTAAGACCTTTCATCTTCAACAACAAACCTTTTGGAGTAGTTTACCCGCACAACGATAGTTACCGTTTCATGAAATACGAAGAAGTTCATAAGTTCGGGGATTAGACTCTCAGATTTTTCAGAATTCAGCTGAATGAAAAGCTCAAAGAATATGATAGGGGGATTAAAGTGGGATGGAATAAAAGAGATGTGAAAGAAGCACTTAAGTTTTTGGCTAGGATTGATCAAAGGCTGAGGTTCAGGGAGCAGATACGCACTTTGGAGAGCTTAATTGGAGCAAGGGAACCTATTCCGAATATACTCACTTACCGCCGTCCAGACACTCCTCGAATATGATCAGTTTGGTATAACATTAACTTTGTTTCATCATAATTTTTTCTTCATCTATAACTTTGGCTTGTGCACACATAACAGTGTACAACCCGTGCTTGTAATTAAAGGACCCTGAGGTACGCTTCAGTGCCTGAATCCTTAGATAAGGAGCGAAGGCTTCTTACTTTTGAGCAGAATTAATCAAACATTTTCTGATTTTTCAAAATTCTGCTCAAAAGACAAGTATTTCACCTCAATGAGTATTCACTTGTTGAGGGGGAGCATTTGAAAACTCATCGTTTTGGAAAACAAAAGTTCTTGTTGATATCTCCCCATAAGACTCAAAAAACATATTTTAATCAAATGTTTCTCCAAAAACAACATCTTATATGCTATTTTTGAGGGGGAGAAAAGTAAAGTGATTAAAATATGAAAGTTAAAAGTTGCTGAAATGTCAAATCTCATGCGAGCTAGACTCAGATTCACCCAGGAATTGACGAAACATATAAGTTAGTAAATTCGAAAAGACTTTTCCTCGACGGGTAATAACATCAAGTTAGTTACTAGAACTAGTTGTCACGTAAAAGCTGACAATGGAACTCTTTAACTAACCACGTAAGCGTGTCTCGAAAAGGATTTGTCTTAGTAGAAATGTACCGTTTCGAGAAACTTTCTGTGGACTTGACCAGGCCGGGTAATAACTTCAAGCTAGTCTAACTAGTGATGTAAGCGTGTCTCGAATCGGTCTTGTTCACTGAAAGTGGATCAATTCAAAAAGTGCTTGCTCCTCCCGCATGTGCAAATTTATTAAAATACATATGAGCACATGTGAAGGGGGAGCCCTTCATAAGAAAACATAAAACTCTCAAAGTGTTAAACAAAATGTTTGATAAAAACAAACACTTTGAGAGATTTTTCAAAGGTTTCAATGGCAATTATAGGATAGTCATGGAGTTATAAGGTGACTAAGGTTAGGAAATAACCGTCCTATGATCCACCTAAGCCGGAGGGATCTACCCAAGGACACCACCAATAGTTAGAACTAGAAGTCCTTAGGTACGATACGAAAAAAGGAGTAAAGAATGAAAGGAGAAAGAAGGGGTTGAAGAATTAAAAAGAAAAGTAATGAAAAGGGTGAAAAGAAATAGCCCTCCATGTGATTCAACCTTAGGGCAGACACCGGGTTCAACTCATATGTTACTGGTTGTTGCTAAGGCAACATCGGTATTGAAGATAAAGTCGTCATGGACCCAGTGACGCAATGCACTAAACCTTCTTAACCACTCAAGTTCTCTTAAAAGAGCTTGTTTCATTCTCACGGGGAACTAGTGTAATCTATCGACTTATCTCTTAGAGATAGTTGATATTGAAGCAGGAGACCCCTCCCTAGTCTCCATATAGGAAACCTAAGTGAGCACTTATCGAGTCTAGAGCCATGAGATACATCAAAGATCTCTTAGGAACACTTAGTATTTCTACAACTGGTGTTCTACATCAATGGGCACCAGCTGTAAATTATCGAGTCCTTTGCAGATCTCTGCAATCTGCCGAGAACGTTTATGAGAGAATTACATATGTATTTCTCAATGATTGAACGGAAATTCCTGCCAGGGTCAACATCAAACAGCCCTGACAGCAGGTCACTTCGGTAACCCCACAAGGGTTACGCTTAGTGTTCGTGGTGGTTCTTTAGCGATCTACAGTCGTGGAGTGATCCCCAGCGACTCACCCAGTCATTGAGCTACCTAGTAGGTCTCGTAAGCTCCTTCGGGAGTATCTGATATGGGAACGGCCTGGATAAGGATTAGAAGGAGTCTTAACAATATGCTGTTGACAAGCTCTAATTCCTTATCTGTAAGTACCGGTTGATTATTGCTAACTGTTTACTTGCAGGTACATCTCCTCCATGATGGTAGATTCCAGCATGCTTATACATACATCTTGAAGCAAATGAATGCTCCCCCAAAGATCTTAGCACCACAGAGTTCAAAGAAAGATTCTACGCCAAAAAGAAGAATCTGCAAAGTGTAAAGACTAAAGATCTAAGTGTATGCAAAGGAACTTCGTGCTTTCATAAGTCAAAGTCCAAAGATGTATGAGCATGTTGGAATGGCGGACAACCACCACAGACACCGAAGGGACGATCGGCAGACAACTTCATAACATGATCACCATCACATCAACAAAGAACGAAGTACAAAGAACGATGAAAGATTATTCTAACTATTTTTGAGAACGTCAACTACAAAGTCAAAGTATTGAAGATGACGACGTCAAGCAACCTTTGATGACCGACCCTTAGGGGGAGATTGTTGGGAATAGACTTTATTATTTCAAGTGTCGGTCATTGAGTTTTGGTATAGGTTGCATTACTTAGTTATAACGTTAGTTATTTTATGAATTTTGTAAGAGTTTTGTAAGTTTATGCTTGGTTTATAGGTTTGGATAAAGTCTAAGGGCTAAGTATGTCATATTGTTTAAGTTTAGAGAAGCCCTAATCCTTACTTATAAATACCTATGTATAACCTCATTTTGAGGTTGGTTGGTTCACTAGTAAGGTTATTAGTCTCTTATTTTCATTAGGTGTTCCTTCCACTCTCTCTCTCTACTTACTTTCTCTCTCTAGAATTATTAAGTGATTATGTTGTAGAAATGGTGACCTAACAACAGCCTCGTCCCAATACTCCGGTGATAGTATAGTGTTTCCCCGGGTCGTTAAAGTCCCAGCGAGATTGAAATGGTGTTTTGGGAATCGTTTATGAGAAGGTGGCACTGAGGACAGTAGCCCAGATGATGTGGAATTGATATTGCTACTGTTATTTTGGTATTTGTACACAGATAAAATATTCACAAAAATCAGATAACAGATATATGCGCGTATTCACAATTCAGATTTACGCAATCAGACTGAAAAAGTGGGATTTTCGTATTTAACAAACTACAGGGGGTGCTTTTGACACTTTTTAAAACTTAAAATTAAAAATGAAAATAAAATTATGAAAATATTATTTAAATATTATTTAATTAATAAGACTACTTAAAATCTAAATTAAAATCTAATTTAAATTAACTAAAAATGACAATTGATATAAATTAACCTAAAAATTAGCAAAACTATTTTCTAAACCTTAATTTGAACTTGAAGAAAGTATAAAAAATAAAAATAAATATTTTTGTCTTTTTATGAATTTTTTAGTAATTAAAAACTATTTAACTTAATTAAACTAATTTAAATTACAATTAATACTAAACTAACTTAGAAAATTATGAGAAAATTTATAAAATTACTTAACCATCACAGGAATCCTACAAAATTATAAAAACTCTAAAAATTATGTTTTAAGATTAATCCACTAATTATTTACCTTTTAATTAACTTAAGTCTAATTTAAACAATTAAAATAAGAAAAATATAAAATGAACAGTAGAATTTCAAAATATATTTTATAAGAGTCTATTATACTATATTAGAGCTAGGAAAAAATATAAAAACTAAGTTTTACTTTATAAAAACTAAATATGATATTTAATACTTAATATTAATTAATAACTAAGAAAACTAAAATTAAATCTAATTAATACTAAATGACAGAATAAAAATCTGAAAAATTTACTAAAAATACTTTACTATATAAGGTAATTAATAAAAATATAAAAACACTAAGTACTTAATTAAAATCTAAAAATGAAAATTAAAATTAAATTGAATTAAATAGAAACTATCACTTATTTTAAATTGGCTTTTTTCTTGGATTTTCTTTTACAAAACTTTATTATACCTAAAAATAGACAACTTTTGTGAAAAAAATATTTTTATAACTTCAAAATAAGTTGAGTACAAGCTCAAAAGTCACACAGTTTGACTTTGGTTGACCAACAAGGAAAATAAGCTCAATTGAGCTTGTGTGGGTCCCACTATGGTAAAACTTGGTTCACTTAAGTTATTTGAACAATTTTAAGCAAGAAAAAGCCAAGTAAGATCACAAGATAAGCTAATAAGCACAAATAAGCATTTGGATTTCTTATACTTGACTGAAAAATGGGACAGAATTCAAAGCTAAATCTAAGTGGGGTCCACAGGGTTCAAGGTCAAAAAAATGGTCAATGGGGGGAGCCTGGTAGGAGGGGGTTGGGAGAACCTAAATCTAGGGTGTGGGGACCACTGTGGTGGCCACAAACCACCACCAAAGTGGGTGGTTTGGGGGGGGGGGGTGTAACTGCTGCACAGAACAACAGGTTGCCCTACAGCCCTCTTTGGAGGGTTGTGGGGCCCACTAGAAAATTCTTAAAAATGTAGTGACCATGGGATTATGAAGCTGAGGTGGTATACTACAAGTCCTAACAAGATGAGGTCCTAAAACCTAATATACAAATCCAAATAAATCCTACAAATTTTGGCTTTTTCTGAAAAATGGAACTTGTTGACTTTTTGAAGAAACATGAGTTTTTGACTTTTTTGAGGTTTGGTTGATTCTAATTAACTGAGGAAGTGATATTAGACTAAAATGAGACTTACTAGAGCTAAGGTAACAACTAATGAACAAGTTTGAATGGTTGTGGTACCTAGAAAACTAACAGTGAGATACTAAGATGAGATTTGAAATGATTTTTGACTTTCTACCAATTGAGACCTGGATTTTTGGCTTTAGCTAACCTATATTGAACTATGGTACCCTGTTCATACCAAAACATCAACCAAATAACAACAATACCACAACATACCATGCTAATCCAAACACCCCTAAACTAGATTGTTTACACAATCACTTACTGATTTACACTATTATACTCACTATTATTGATTGAACTAAGGGACTGAGTATTAATGAAGTGCAAATAAACAAAGATACACTACTTTAAACAACAATTACTAGGAATCACATACCTAACTAAATATTAGTAAATGGAAACAGTTACATAAATTTTAAGCTAGAACAATGAACCAATCTCACACTTACTCAACTAAAACTAGATTATGATCAATTACAAGCAATGGAACAGTAATTAACAAGGGACAAAAGATCTTAGACTACTATTGATGAAACTCAGATTTAAACTAGGAAAGGTGCAACAAGACTTACAAATTCCTTCCCCTAACTGAAATAGGGGGCAATCCACACCAAAGCCTATCCTTAGATAGGCTCATAACCACTTCTGAACCTCAGGCCACCAATCAGTTAACCCATTATCTCCATTAATCCCATTAGTTGACTTTCTTTGACCATTTCATTTGAACAATTTTTAAGCAAAATCTAAAAGATGAGACTTACAACAAGCTTTCTTGGAGCTTTTGTGTCTAAACTCAGTCCATAATAATAACAAACAAAACATTTAGCTACGGATGATTTTTGAGGTAAAATTGCACAAAGTTGAAATATAATTGAAACTTGAAATTAATTGATTAAAAAGATTAAAGATACACTGAGGATACTTGGAATAACTATTGAAAGCTTTGAAATACAAGAAAATTGTGAAATTTAATTTCTACGATTAAACTAAGACCAAATTACACTAAAGCTACTCTAATTATCTTCCACTCTGCTTCTTTCTCTCTTTATAGCATTCCATTGTGTTAGTGGGACCCACAGGGTCAAATCCCACCAATTTGCTTGACTTTTGGATCACTTATGCCTTCTCTCCAATTTTGGCGGGAAAGGACCTTTACTTGCAATTTGGCTCTGTTGAGCATAGACTAGGAGGAGGGTGGCATTAAATGACCTAGGGATGTGTAATTGGGAAGGGATAAGGGTGGTGGTTGGTCAAGTGGTGCAATGGGGGAAAACCAGTGGTATTGGGGGTGGTTTGGCTGTGGTGAGTGAGGGAGAGGGAAGAAGGTGGTTTTGACCGGGGTTTGACCAAGGTCAGTGGTTTGACCCCGGTTTTATTTTACAAAGGTTTGGGCTGGATTGCTTTTGGGCCTAAGAGAAAACAAAAGGGTGGGCTGGGGTAATGGTTTAGTGGATTGGATTTGGTTTATATTTTGGGTAATAAAAATTAAGGGTCCGGATTTGGTTTGTATTATTACAAGGACTAGTTTTTTAATTTTGGTAAAGTTTGGGGACTGGATTTGGCATGTTCTTGAAGTATTCCAAAGGGTGTATTATGCCAAAGTATGATTATTGTAAGGCCCTGGAATGATTTTTCCAATTTAATTTCACCAAGGACTAAAACCGCCAAACTTTCAAACTTCAGGGACCATTTGTGTAATTTTCCCAAACTTCACACCAAGGACCATTCCTGCAAAAGATTAGTAGCACAAGGACCATAATTTGTTTTTCTCAAAGTTTTAATATCCCAGGGACCATTTATGTCAATTTTGCAAACTTCAGGGACTAAATTTGACATTTTGTGAAACTGTTCACCAAAGGACTAAATGTGTAACTTTTTGATTTAAAAGGACCTTTGGTGACTTTTTCAAGTTTTTAGAATAACCAGGGACTAGATTTGACAACTTTTGAAAGTTGAGGGACTGAAACTGCCAATTTTGCAAACTTTGTGCGTTTTTCATCTGTTTTTTTTATTATTTTGCATTTGAAACATATAAAACACTTTCCTAAGATATTTTCACTATTTTGATGCAATATTGAGTATTTTTGGATGTTTTGGCAGTTCAGATTGGTATAAAATGATGAGTATTTACACACTCATCACATTCCATCCAATCTCTTACTGCCAAGTGTCCCTGATAGATACTAATACTCTCTCTGACACATGCTTAATCACGTGGTATGAGCTTCTAGAAGCTCCAATGATTGGCTTAATCATGATTGATTGAATGGCTTGAACCAATTGAGCATTGGCTATGAACTAGGGTTCATGGGATTTGGGGATGGTGTTCTGGGAATATTGGGGGAAATGGAAAAAAAAAAAAAAAACTCGTTTGTTTTATTTATTTATTTTTTACCGTGTATGAACTTTGACTAGAAAGTGTGGGTTTGACCGTGGGTATTGGGCATTTTAATGATGGGCTATATGGATTTTGGGCTTGGTATTATAATATGGGCTTGGTTTTGTATTAGGCATTTCAGATTTAAAATTATAAGGACCATTCATGTAGTTAATGAAACTTTAAGGACCCAATGTGTAATATTCTGAAACTTCAAGGGCTGAATTTAACTTTCTTCAAAAGTATAATCCAAGGACTATTTCTGCCAAATCTGAATAGATGAAGGACTTAAGTTGACTTGAAGATCCCGGCTTTGACTTTTTGACCGTCTTTTACTCTCGTGCCCGTTTTTTCTGGTTTTTGTTTGATTTTGTGATAAATCCGTACCTGCATGTTCACAACATAAAAACGAGATCACAGCTTATCTACAAGTTAGATGCTAACACTACTCATAAAAGTTACTTGTGGAAACTCCTTACTCCAATTTCCTAGGTTTTGTATCTCAATATTTTATTTTTGTTGAGAAATGAATTGCTTCATATTTTCTCGTTTCAATAATTTTTTAGTCCGATAGTGACACCTAAGTTTAAACGATAAGTAGTTATTCATTTTCTCTTAAGAACCACTGCAATAGAAATTCGGTCCACATCAAGGAATTTTGGTACATACAACATCATAGATATAAGTTGCGGAGTACTACACGTGCACCTCATGTGATTGATTACTAATCAAACACATGCACCTCACGCGCCAACAACTTATTTACATACAAGCTCTTATTCAACATAACTTTCAACTTTCACTTTTTTTTCATTTTTCACTTTTTTCACCTTTTTCACTTTTCTCATATTTTTTCATACTATTCACTTTTTTTTCTTGACTTTTCTCAATACATCAATGGAAGCTTATCGGGTAGCTCCAAAACCACATAGATAATCAACTTTTGACTTTTGATTTTTTCACTTTTTTTTTTTTTTTTTTGCTCTTATTTTTTATGTTCCTTGATATGTACCCAACTTCTAAAGCAAAAATTCTCTTAAGAAAACAAAGAACTAAATATTATTCAAACCGAAATACCACTAATTAACCTAGAACATCTATTATATATGGGTGACGTATTTTATGGGAGTAAAAAGCCACAAGTACCTCTCATGAGCTCTAAAGAGAACCACAACTCCACGTTTAGCATCTAACTTCTAAATAAACTCTATCATTTCTCGCTCTTCGCAATTTAAGATTCCAAGTAATGAAACCAGCAAATACTTAGCCGATAATCAGCCACGCATATATAAAGTCAGTTACGGAAACTTGCAAATTCTAGAAGAAGAATTCGCGTTTTCTAGCTGCTGATGTAAAAGACTAGCGAAAGCCTTTAAGCTGCGCATGTATAAAGTCAAGTACGGGAACTTGTAGATTCTTAAGAAAGAATTCGCATTTTATAGCTCCTGGTGTACCAGACTAGCACAAGCTTATGTGATCATCATTGGTTAAGGGAACAAGCTAGGGCTCAACACGCCCGGTCAAGTCAAAATATTTATTCCTACTCTCGCCAGCAAGAAAGTCAACAAGGTGTCAAAACACTTATTCAAACTTTATTATATTTTTCACAACTTCTTCAACTTTTTCTCATTTTTTTTGTGCATTTTCATGACTTTTTCATCAAATTTTTTGAAATTATCAATTTTTTTTCAATTTTTTTATTTTTGGTGGAAAAACGGAGTTGCGAGAGTGCACGACATTTGTGAAAAATGCAAGGTTAAAATCGAATTGAAGATTCACCCTCCCCCAGACTAGAATGAAACATTGTCCTCAATGTATTTACGGGTTAAGGTAATCCTAACAAAATTCTAGGCCGTTTATTAATTATGCCAAAGAAAACGTTAGTCGATAAGATTCACGGATATAGGATTTCCAAGTAGCACCGATGAATGAAACTCGAGCAGAGAGAAGATAACGAGCACGAGAGTCATCATAAATCGCAGACAATCCTAACAAACATCACAAACAACCACGGAACACAAGAGTAGAAGAGGCACCCCCTCCTCACGTTATTTGTTAGAAAATAGAAAATAAGAAGATGAAATTGGATAAGCATGGGTTGCCACCCAAGAAGCGCTTTGTTTTTGATTTCCGAGTCACGTAGCTTGACTCGATCCCCGAATTTAATTGTCCTTGGGGAAAGTTTGGAGATCCGGGACTACCATAGTTGGTACGTCCCCTCTAAAATAGTGTTTCAATCGGTGACCATTCACCTTAAAGTTGGGACCGTCTTGTTGAGCTAACTCAATGGTACCGTAAGGGAAAACTTGGGTAATTGTGAATGGTCCAGACCAACGAGTTTTAAGCTTACCCGAGAATATCTTTAAACGAGAGTTAAAAAGTAGCACTTTATCACCAACGTTAAAAACGCGGTCATTGATCTTGGCATCATGGATTCTTTTTGTTTTCTCTTTATAAATCAAAGAATTCTCGTAAGCTTGATCACGGAGTTCGACTAACTCATTCAATTGAACTTTTCTATGATCACCCGCGGTTTTTAAGTCAAAGTTGGCATGTTTTAAGGCCCAGTAGGCCTTGTGCTCTAGTTCGATGGGCAAATGACAAGCTTTCCCGTAAACCAGCTTATATGGTGTACACCCAATGGGGGTTTTGTAAGCGGTCCGGAAAGCCCAAAGTGCATCGTCTAATTTGTCGGCCCAAGAGGCACGGTGCTCTCCTACTGTCCTTTCTAGTATACGTTTTAAACCACGATTGGAGACCTCAACTTGACCACTCGTTTGTGGATGATAAGCCGTGGAAAGACGATGTGTGACACCATATTTAAGCATAACTTTGGCAAATTGATCATTGCAAAAATAGGTCCCACGATCGCTTATGATGGCTCGAGGTGCACCAAATCGGGCAAAGAGACTTTTCAAAAACTTAACAACAACTTGGGCGTCATTGGTGGGGAGCGCCTTCGCTTCAACCCATTTTGATAAGTAATCGACGGCCACGAGAATGTATTTGTTTCCCCTAGACGACGGGAATGGCCCCATGAAATCGATGCCCCAAACGTCAAAAATTTCACAAACTTGAATCGCATTTTGCGGCATTTCATCCTTTTAAGAAATGTTCCCTTGACGTTGGCAAGAATCACATGTTTTCACCAATTCATGGGCATCCCGATATATCGTCTGCCAATAAAAGCCGGAATCGAACACTTTCTTTGCGGTGAAATTGGCACCATGATGTCCCCCCGTGGGTCCACTATGGCATGCCTTAAGAATTTCAACGGCTTCCGTACCGTGAACACACCGCCGGATCACTTGATCAGCACAGACTTTGAACAAGTAGGGGTCGTCCCAAAAATAATGTTGGACATCTTTAAAGAATTTCTTCTTTTGCTGGGACGACATCCCTTTTCTAATGAATTTCCTCGCATGGTAATTCGCAAAATCGACGAACCATGGGGTACTTTGGTCAAGTTTGGTCACACTCCCAAGTGTCTCGAGAGGAAAAGCATCATTAATTTCCTTTTTCTCGAGAACACTTTGATGGGGGTTCTCAAGTCGTGAAAGGTGATCAGCAGCAAGATTCTCAGCTCCTTTCTTGTCTCGTATTCCGACATTAAATTCTTGGAGCAAAAGAACCCACCGCATTAAACGTGGCTTAACGTCTTGCTTCGCCATTAAGTACTTAAGGGCTGAGTGGTCCGTATACACTATGCACTTTTTAAGAAGCAAATAAGACCTAAATTTCTTAAAAGCATAGACAACCGCTAACATTTCCTTTTCGGTAGTTGTGTAGTGATGTTGGGCGTCATTCATGGTCTTACTTGCATAGTGTATAGGTTGAAAGTACTTGTTCTTACGTTGCCCCAAAACTGCACCAATAGCATAATCACTTGCATCACACATTAGCTCAAATAGTAAGTTCCAATCGGGGGCAACTAAGATTGGTGCCTCCGTTAACTTCTTCTTTAAAACATTAAATGCATCGACGCATTCATTCGTGAAGTTAAACAGAGCGTCTTTTTCTAAAAGGTGGGTCAGAGGCCGGGCTATTTTGGAGAAATCTTGAATAAAACGTCGGTAAAAGCCAGCATGACCAAGGAAACTTCGGATTCCTTTGACGGTAGTCGGGTGAGGTAATTTAGCAATAACATCGACTTTTGCCCGATCCACCTCAATCCCAGATTTGGATATCTTATGGCCGAGGACTATTCCCTCTTTAACCATGAAGTGGAACTTCTCCCAATTTAGAACTAAATTAGTGTTTTCACACCGAATTAGCATTCTTTCCAAATGGGAGAGGCAAGAGTCGAAAGAATTTCCATAGACGGAGAAATCGTCCATGAACACTTCCATGGTTTTTTCAATCATATCGGAGAAAATGGCCATCATACACCGTTGAAACGTGCCTGGAGCGTTACATAAGCCAAAGGGCATTCTACGATAGGCAAACGTTCCATATGGGCAAGTAAAAGTGGTCTTTTCTTGATCTTGGGGATCAATGGGAATTTGAAAGTACCCAGAAAAGCCATCCAGAAAACAATAGAACTCATTTCCCGTTAAACGTTCAAGCATTTGGTCCATAAAAGGGAGCGGGAAATGGTCTTTACGTGTCGCATCATTCAACTTGCGGTAGTCGATACAAACTCTCCATCCGGTCACAAGTCGTGTCGGTATAAGCTTATTATCATCATTCTTCACAACAGTGATTCCGCCCTTCTTTGGCACACAATGAACCGGGCTAACCCATGAACTATCCGAGATCGGATAAATCATTCCAACATCAAGAAGTTTGATAACTTCCTTTTTGATCACTTCATGGATTTGTGGATTAACCCGTCGTTGTTGTTGGACGGAAGCTTTGTGATTATCCTCAAGAAGAATCTTATGATTACAAAATCAAGGGTCGATTCCCTTAATGTAGGATATTTGCCAAGCAATCGCACTTTTATGCTTCCGAAGCACATCTAAGAGTCGTGTCTTCTCCTCATCTTTAAGGCCTTTTGATATTATAATCGGTAATTTATCATTTTTTTCCAAGTATACGTATTCGAGATGAGGAGGCAAATCCTTGAGCTCGAGCTCCGGAGGATTCTCTATTGACGGCTTAACTTCTTTTACGTCTGCCATTTTTAAGTCCACCGGAGGGGAAGAAACAATTGGTTTTTCATTTAACAAATTTTCAATTAATAAAATGTCCCCCTCCGGATCAAAGTTTTTATTATCAATTTCCGGTGAAAATGATTCATTTGTAAGACAAGCATTAATTTCTTCCCAAGCGAGATCACTTCCCTCAAACGGAGTGAGGGAAGGGGAAGAATCGGAGACGATCGGTTCAAAAGAAGGAGTGGGATTGCCACTCGAAGCATTATCGGTAAAACCAAGAAATTCTTGAGCATACTCCTCCGTAAGTTCATCAATAACATCGATACGAATGACGGAAGAAACATCGTAATCGGAGGAGTATCTCGCGGTTTGATCAAGGTTAAAAGTGACGGCTTCATTTCCAACACGTAAAGTAATCTCCTCGTCATAAACATCAATTAAAGCACGACCGGTCCTTAGGAAACCTCTCCCGAGAATGAGAGGAACCCGTGGATCGGCATCGAAATCAACAACCATAAAATGTGCAAGGAAATGAAATTTCCCAACATTGACAAAAATATCCTCAGCTATGCCAATTGGACGAGATGTAGATCGGTCGGCAAGCTCGAGGGTCATAAGCGTCGGTGTCAAGTTAGGAAGAGACAACTTTTTCCATATCAACAATGGCATAAGGTTAATGCTAGCACCAAGATCGGCCAAGGCGAAGCATTGAACCATACCCGGAAAATTGCATGGTATAAGAAACTTGCCAGGGTCTTCAAGCTTTTCGGGTAGCTTTTTAAGAAGAACCGCTGAGCAATTCTCGTTCATTTGAGTCCTTGACATTTTAAAAAGCTTTTCCTTATTATTCAAAAGACCTTTTAGCATCGAAGCAAATTTGGGCATCAAAAGTATAGCATCCGTGAGACTTATATCAAAGTGTAACTCTTGAAAAATCTGATAAAATTTCTCCATTTGGTTTTTATCCTTCTCGCGGTGCTTTTGTTCGTTTAAGCGTGACGGATATGGCAACTTTGTTTTAACCGGTGTTTCATTTTCATTTTCATTAACAACCTTTTCCTTTCCTGTAGACGTCGGGACCACCGGAGGTTGGATGTCTTCGGTCCTTCCATTATTAATAGGAATTTCCGTATCCGTTGTCACTTCGGGTTCACGGGCGACTACCTTGGGGGGTAGAGAAGAAGAGGTAGTTGGAGCCGTCGGTCCATCATAAGTAACACCACTCCTTGTTATGATCGCTTTTGCATCGCCCCTCGGGTTAGCGATCGTGTTGCTTGGCAATGTTCCAGAGCCCGAGGGTCGATCATTTAAACGCTTGTTAATATCGTTGATTTGAGTCGAAAACAATTCCGTTGTTTCATCTTGTTTAGCAATTAAAGCTTGTTGACCTTGAATCAATTGTTTAATCAACTCTTCCGTGGGCGACTGATTTGGAATAGCAGCTTGCTTTTGATTATTGAAATTTTGCCCACGGTTTTGAAAATTGCCATTGTTCTGATTTCCATGATTATTATTCTGAAAATTCCCATTATTTTGAAAATTGTTCCCTTGAGGCGGGCCTTGGTGGAAATTTCCCCGGTTTTGATTTTGAAAATTCTGATTTTGTCCTTGAAAACCATTATTTCCGCGGTTGTGATTTTGATTCTTATTGAATTGATGATTACGGTTTTGCACATTGTTATTCTGATTCACTTGATTTGGTTGATTAAACCCGGGTGGTCCAAGGTAATTGCTAGAACGGTAGCTGAGGAGATTACGGTCTCCTTGAGGTTGAGGGTAACCGTTGCCACCCATATTCGCAGCATACACGTTCTCTTGAGCAAAGCCACCGGAGGCTGGGCATTCAAGGTATGAATGTGGACCACCACAAGTTTCACAAACGATATTGACCATATTAACTTGTGTGTTCTTGACTTGATTCGGCATCATTTGGTACATTCTTAGCATAGCCGTCGACAAATCGTCAAGTTTCTTATTCAAGACGGCTAGCTCGGGGTTAGAAGAAGAAGAGTTCAGAGTCGCAGTCGATCTTATTGGCTCATTCCTCTCGGCTAAGGAATCCCAATAGTTGTAATGGGCCGTCATATTCTCGATTAGCTCGTAACAATCCTCGGGATGACGTTTCATGAAAGTACCACCAGCTGCAGCATTGATCGTGTCCCTATGTCGTAAAGTCAATCCATTATAAAACGTATCAATTATTGTGACGAGAAGCATATTATGATTCGGACAACGATCAATGGCAAGCTTGTAACGTTCCCAAGCCTCAAACAAAGACTCATCGGGGAGTTGTCGAAAATTACTAATATCATTCCTCAACTTCGTCACCATCGATGGTGGAAAATACTTCGCTAGGAACTTGGAAACCATTTCATTGAAAGTATGAATCGAGTTCCTGGGAAGGCGATCAAACCACGCGGTGGCATGATGCGTTAGAGAATAGGGGAAGAGAGAGAGAGAGACGGAGGGCGTCATCAGAGACCCCGTTTTGCTTCATATTTTGGGTGACGGTTAGAAACTTATCGAGATGCTTATTTGCATCGTCACCCGGTAGTCCGTGAAATTAGCACGAATTTTGGACTTGTTGTATCATGTGGTGCTTAAGTCCAAAATCCGTGGCCTCAATATTTAGAGGGGAAATCGGGCCACCTCTACCATGCATCGTGGGTTGGCACAGCTCCTCCATCGTTCAGAGATCGGGAGCCGGCATGTGTTGGTTTTCATCACCACCCACCGGAGGGTGTTGATTATTCGGATCCATTTCCTCAACGTTAAGGAAATGGACACGGTGTGTGTGTCGTATTACCCTTTCGGGATTTGACAAAGGTGATATAAGACTCTCAAAAGAAGAGAGGGTGTGCATACACCAAAAGCAAAATTAAAAAGAAAAGAAAAAGAAAAAGGAAAATCTTTTTGTTTTTTTATATTTTTCACAAAAACTTTTTATTTATTTTATTTTTCTTCTTAAAACGTAATGTTAATCGAAAACCGTTTCTTTCAAAACCACGCGCGACGGGACGGGAGAGAAGAATGAATCTCTCTTCAGCTAGCAATTTAATGTCTTAGCTATCTGTATTTCCCGCTTATTCGGTTGTAGTAATTGAAATAGTCCGATAAACAACTAAATTACGTTTTCGTTATATTGTGAGACTTTTTTGGTTTACAACGCCCTTCCTTTCGGTCGAGTCGAGGCTGTAACTTTTATTATTTTTTTGGTATTTTGTAAACACTTTAGGAAAAGTGTTTTCAATTTTTCAATTTTTATAGAGATATATATACAAAGTAGAGGAAGGCTTAAGAAAACACGATTTTTCAAAACGATATTCAAAAATTCACTTCGGCCTTCCCCGGCAGCGACGCCAAAAATTGATTCATGTGAAAACCAATTATATAATATATAGTATAATATCGAAGTGATCCGCGTAAAATACGGATCACCCGAGTTGTTTCCTAACGAAGGCGAATGGAATCGAGAATATCGGTTCGTGAAATCGTGAATTGAAAAGTGAGAAAGTGAAAATAGTAATCAAGTAATTCAAGTATTCACAAACAATAATGAGATATGCAAAGAGTACAAGCTAATTATACACCAAAGTTAAAAACGTGAAAACGGAAATGCAACCGTAAAATTTAAAACGTAACGTTTAATGAAAAAATGATCCTACAAGCTTGAAAATATTTCCTAAAAATATTAAACTATTAAAAATAATTTTAAGAAAAAGAAAAATATTTTTTTTGACTTTTTATTTATTTTCTATGAATTAAAATTGATTTTTGGCATTGTTCTAAAAGGCGCGCCAAGGCGCCGCCAAGGCGTCGCCAAGGCGCGAGGCGTGGCCTCGCCGCCACGAAATAGACCATGGCGGCTGCTCTAGGCGTGGCGTGGGAAAAGGCGTGACAAGGCGTGAAAAGGCGCGCCTTTTGGTAAGGCGTGGCGCGCCTTTTTGAAACAGTTTTGGTTTTTTTTGTTTTTTTTTAATTATTATTATTATTTTAATAACTATTTGAACGATCATTTGAAATTTGGGCTATTTGTTATTTGGGTATGATAATTATATAATAAGTAGTAGTTAAATGTCTAATATAGTAGTCAAAATGTATATGAAATATGATATTATAACATAAATGATAAATATATAAATATTTTTTCGTCGCCTTAGTCACGCCGCAAAAAACGCCATGGCTTCGCCATGGCGCGTAAGGCTTGAGGCGTGGCCTTGCCGCCACGCCACGCCTCACGCCATTTATAACATTGATTTTTGGAATTTAAATTGAAATAAAAATAAGGAAAAATAGAAATTTAAAGTGGAAAAATGAAAATTTAATTCTAAAAATTCTAAAATATTATAAAAGAATTTCTAAAATATTTTTGTATTTTTCACAACTTTTTCTGATTTTTTTATTGATTTTTGGTAATTAAAAATGATTTAAAAACTGAATAAAGTCAAAATAAAATAAGAAAAATATTAAAAAGGTTTAGAAAAATCTGGAAAAATTCCAGAAATTCTAAAATAATAAAAAGAACTCAAAATGAAAATTTGAAGTAAAAATGAAAAGTGGAAGTGCTTATTTAATAGAAAACTGCTTATCATAAGTGCTTATTAATAAGCACTTGTGAACAAAACTTGATGAAACTTAACACACTAACTAAAGATGATGCAAATAACTCAGATGTGACAAAATAAGATCAAATACAAGCTCAAATGACCACAGATTCAACAAAGACCAATACTAAGCTCAAATATTTAGCATCACAATAAGCAGAAATGGAATAAGCAGTTCCAGAAGTGAAATGATGAAGCACAATACTAATTCTACACTATTGCAACTCAGAACAATAATCAAATCTCAAATCCAGTCACAAAATTCAAAAGTGCAGCCCTAAATAAAATTGCAGACTTCTGATTTACTCAGTCAACTTCCAAGGCTCAATAAGCAGTTTATATTAGCTCAAAACATTAAGCAAATGGGGTCTAATAGAAGTTAGCAAAACTGAGATTACAAAACTACCAATAATTCTAATGTTAACTATATAATGCTACTCTTAATTCACTCAAGCTCAGCAGCTCACAGCCACAAGAATAAAATGAAGCAGTTTGACTTATTTTTTAAAACAATCTAACTTTGACTTATTTTAAATTCTACTGATAATATCCACTAGTACTAGTAATTATAAGCTGAGATTACAGTAGATTAAGCTTAAATATGCTAACTTGTATCCATTTCTTCAATTACACTAACTGATTTTATCACCCTAACTGCTAAGAGATTTAATATTCTATTTTGACTATTTATGAATTAATCTACCAATTTTAAGCTATATTACTCTATTAAAACACCTAAGACACCTAAATGTAACCTTGATTAAGCTAGATATCAGTAGCCAAAAGCAGAAGAATACAGTTCCAAACACTCCCTTATTTGCAACTTTACACTATATCAAACTGATTCAGCCTTCAATTCACATCAACAATGAGCTGATAAGTATACAAAACTAATATTGAACTCAAATGATCAGCTGCTATCAACTAAAACCAGCAACCACTTACACTCACAGATCTCAAAATGACAGATGTGTAAAACCACAAGCAAGTCAGATTCAACTGAACAATATCACACCACAAATTCCACAAATACAAACAATATCAATTCCAATGAATTTAATAACACAATTTGACAGCTAAAGCTACTATACCTAACAGCTAAGCATCAATTAAAATCCAAATGAAACAGTACACAGAATTATAATACTAATACAGATTCCACAAACAGATGCAAACTACTACTCAACTAATCTCTATCTAAACATTAGCAAACAACAAAGTCTCAAATACTATCAATGAAACAGTACAGCTATAACTACTAAAAATCCAAATCAGATTCAAACAATAGGAATTAAACAAGAGTTACCAAAAACTCTTCCTCAGCAAGAACAGAGGGAGTTCACAGTAGCCTATCTCTAAGATAGGCTGACTTCATTTCTGTCTGTCTCAGCATATCAAAACCACATCAGCAACTATGATTGAATCACCTTTCAGATCTGATCTAGGATTTATTCAGACTCAATTCATTTCACTAGAAGCTAAAAAGCTAAAGTGAAATGTATAAAAAGTAAAAATAAGCTCTATGATGAGCTATACTAATATCTATGATAATATTTTTATGTTTTTATATTTTTCTGATTTTTTTTTATTTATTTTTATTTTTATGTAAATGAATATAAACCTGTATAAGAGTAAAAGACTGAACTAATTTTCAACTAAAACAAGCAGAGTATAAGGATGATGAAACAAAATAAGCTGAAATATGAAACAAAATAAGCTGAGAATTTATTGAAAGAAAAAATTTTATTAAAAGAAAACTCAATTCAACATTACATAAACTAAACTAATTACAAAGAAATTTAAGCAGCATTTCTCTAAGCTAAAAATTACACACCATAAGCTTTAAAATAAGACCTATTTATAGCTGAATTGGAGAGGGTTGGGGTCTGATGCCAAGTTGGCAATCCTTGCAACTCTGTGCTTTCTCCCTTCTGATCATAGCCCTTGGATCCAATTTGTGTTTCTTCATTCTAATAGTAGCCCTTGGATCAAGATGTGAAACGTGGCTTGCCCAATCAATCCTTGCCATCTGTCTCAAGCGTGTGCATATACTCTCTGACATGTGACTTAGCAGAATCCAAGGAGTATACTGACGCGTTCCATCCAATCTCTTGCTGTCAAGTGTCCCTGATAGATACTAATACTCTCTCTGACACATGCTTAATCACGTGGTATGAGCTTCTAGAAGCTCTAATGATTGGCTTAATCATGATTGATTGAATGGCTTGAACCAATTGAGCATTGGCTATGAACTAGGGTTCATGGGATTTGGGGATGGTGTTCTGGGAATATTGGGGGAAATGGAAAAAAAAAAAAAAAAAAACTCATTTGTTTTATTTATTTATTTTGACCCTGTATGACCTTTGACCAGAAAGTGTGGGTTTGACCGTGGGTATTGGGCATTTTAATGATGGGCTATATGGATTTTGGGCTTGGTATTATAATATGGGCTTGGTTTTGTATTAGGCATTTCAGATTTAAAATTATAAGGACCATTCATGTAGTTAATGAAACTTTAAGGACCCAATGTGTAATATTCTGAAACTTCAAGGGCTGAATTTAACTTTCTTCAAAAGTATAACCCAAGGACTATTTCTGCCAAATCTGAATAGATGAAGGACTTAAGTTGACTTGTAGATCCCGAATTTGACTTTTTGACTGTCTTTTACTCTCGTGCCCGTTTTTTCTGGTTTTTGTTTGATTTTGTGATAAATCCTTACCTGCATGTTCACAACATAAAACACATGTTTTCTTGGCATTTGTTAGCTCAATTAGTCATTTTGGGTCGGTATTTTGCCATAAAATAGTGAGTGAATAAGCACTCACCAATTATCCTTAAAAAAAACCATTCATCCTTTTTTCTTGTTGTTTATCCTTCTAAATCAGCTTGTACACCTCTTTTTTGTAGTACTCACTTGGTAAGTCATCATTAATCTAGTAAAAAGTGCTACATTTTGAGCTTACATTTTGTTTCAGTAAGTGAATACAGCCAAGAACCATAAACAATGATAACAAAATACTAATCACTTACATTATAGTAATTAACGTAACCAAGAAAACGTCTTAATGAAAAATCAATGATTTTTTTATGTTTGTTGAATCACTGGTTCCTCACATTTGCAAATCGTAGGTGGAGGATCATGACGACGACTATGAATAGAAGATGATGAAGATGCCATTGATTTGTCTTACTTCAATTAGGGTTTTTTAATTGTCTGATTGAATTGGGGTTTTACAATTAGGGTTAGATCGATTAGGTTTTTTATTATATTTTTTTTATTTTATTATTTTTTTGGGGTAGGGAAGTGGGGGGGGGGGGGGGGTTGATTTGGGGAAGAAAAGACTTATTTAACTTATTTTTGTTAGTGGAAATCCGAAGTGTTGTGCACACGTGCCAATGGTGCTTATAGTTTCGGTAAAACAAGTTTAGCCGTGCAAATTGGTACAAAACATGATAGTACACTACATAAAGTGGAACAAAAAAATAGTATACGTACCAAAACGGTACATTTGAAAAAATATGTAGCTATTTAACTGCCGAAACCCTATAAAAAATCAGGGTATTAGCAATGAGTGTTGATTTGCATACTTTTAAAATTTATTGGGACACTCCTATTTATATTTTAAGTGATTGTACAAAATTTATACTTTGTTTTATCTGCTTGTACTGTGAGTGTGCAAACAGAACGGATTTAGCTTATACGCAGGATATCAACATGCATACTCTGCGTAAATTTCTTGTAATGTAAAAAAATCTGTTTTTCCTCCAAACAAATAACAAAATACACTAAAAAATTATGAATGCACACCCTCTGATTTAAAGGAATTTTTTTTAGTGCATACCTTAATTTAATTTGCCTTTGTTTAAACTGAAAAGAAAAAAAACGAAGATGATCTCCTGGTAATATTCAGAATGGAAGCGGCAGTTTTGAGGTAGAAGGTGGAGGGGATGAGGCGTTTGGAAAGGTTAAATGAAGGTCTTATGTTTTAGACCCAGTTGAGTTATAAAATTTTGACTATGAACTTTAAGTATTCATTTTTTTACCAGGAAGACCCAACAACTAAAGAGTATCACTTAATCATGACTTTTATCATTGTATTGATGAGAGTTATTTTACATGTTAAACTTTTTTTTACCTATCAAACGACTCATCTCCATCTTTCATTTAAAAAGAAATCAATGGTTGAGATTAAAAATATTTTAATATTTCAACTATTTTTTATAATTTAAATATCTCTTAAACCGTTAATCGTTAAACGAAAATAATTACACTGTGACAAACATTTAATTATATTTCTACAGACGGGCACTTTGATATACTTTCGACAAAAAAAGTTTTTTTTTTTTTTTTTTTTTTTTTTTTTTCACGTTTTTTCATTTTTTTTCATTATTGAAATTTGCATAAAAAAATCACATGTGATATTAGTGTTAATCGCATATGATTATCACATGTGATATTAGTGTTAAATCACATATGATTTTTTCATGCAAATTTCAGTAACGAAAAAAACATAAAAAAAATGTGAAAAACACGAAAAAAAAAACAATTTATAGAAAGATAATTAAATGCTCGTCGTAACGGTATATATAGTTTTTCGCTTAACGATTAACGGTTTGAAAGATATTAATATTTGAAAAAAAAAATGATGAAAGTACGGTTTTTAAATTGTTGTTATTAATCTAAGCAGTTAGATCAAATAAAGATGGAGGGTAGAAATTGATCTCTCGTATATAAAAAGTATGTAAACTTTAATCTTACTGTATTAGTTTTTTTCTTTCTTACACATATTAGTATTTACATGTCACGAAGTATAAATTTTTTTAAATATTTAGTAACTATTAGTTCTTACACTTTACTTTTTTTATACACTTAGTTGTTGATAAATATTATATGTGTGAGTAGGTTACAGTGATGTAACTTAAGGGTGCGTTTGATATTCTACTTTTGAGTGAGATTTGATTTGAAAAGATGTTAAATAGATGTTTGATTTAAATTTAAAGCAAATATTTGAGTTGTAAACCCACAAATCTCAATCCTGCAAAAAAGTGAGTTTAGTCTACTTTTAGTAGGACCACAATAATATGTGTCTATCTCTCTCCCAAATTTATGTACAAAATAATTTGAAACTTTATAATTTTTTTTAATTTTTCTCTCTTATCATTTATTAAATCGTACACCAAATCAAAATCTTATTCTAAACCCAACTGACAACTACATACCAAACGCACCCTTTGAATTTGAAAATATACGTTATTACATAAATGAGATGAGTCTTACTTTTGATAGGAGAGTTATTTACATACCAAATTTTTCTTAGACTCATTTTCACATTTCATATAAAAAAAATCAATTGTTGAGATTAAAAGCATTTTAATATTTCACCTATTTTTAGTAATTTAAATATTTTTTAAACCGTTAATAGTTAAGCAAAAATAATTACACCATAGCGACGATCATTTAATTATTTTTCTTTAGACGGGCACTTTGATATACTTTCGATTTTTTTTTCATTTTTTCACGTTTTCTTTCGTTACTGAAATCTGCATGAAAAAATCGCATGTGATATATATCATATATGATATGTAATATCACATGTTATATTAGTGTTAAATCACACATGATATTTAATATCACATGTGATATCAGTGTTAAATCACATATGATTTTTTTATGAAAATTTCAGTTAAAAAAGCGTGAAGAACACGATTTTTTTTCTGTCGAAAGTATATCAAAATGTCCATCTATATAAAGATAATTAAATGTTCGTCGTAATGGTATATCTTTTTTCATTTAACGATTTAACGGTTTGAAACATATTAATATTTGAAAAAAAAATATGAAAGTGAGTTTTTTAAATTATTAGGATTAATCTCAAGCATTAAATTAAATAAAAATAGAAGGTGAAAATTAATCACTTAATATGTAAAAAAAAAAATTGATCCTCAAATGATCTTAACTAATTGATTTTAGTTAAAATGCTATAAGCCTATAATCCAACTAGCCAACTCAATTTAAATAATCCGAACACAACAAAGTAGATCATCAACTTTAATATATAGGCTTCAAAAAGTGAAATAACAACGGCCAACCCAAATTCCGAGAAACTTGAACCGAAAAAACCCGAACACCAAAAAAAAAAAAAAAAAAAAAAAAAAAAAAAAAAAAAAAAAAGACCTGAGGAAACCGTATTTATCAATGACCCAGGTAAAAAAAAAAGTGCATACCCTACTTCGGATTCGTAGATCCGTCACTGTTTACAAATCAATTAATTGAGTGTGTCAATCGATTCCCATTACTAATCCTTCTATGTGATAATATTTCAACTTCAAATAAAAGTACTATACTTCAATGCAGTTACAATATTATTGTAGCACGTCTTACTATATACTTATTTCTACTTCTTGTGATTCAACATGACCTAGATCTTTGGTACCTTTTCACTTTCATTTTGACAGAAAGAAAAGATTAATGAGAAAAAACTGTAATAATCAGTGTGACAAATAATAATTTTGCTTTAAAGTTTCTAATAATGACTCACCTATATTCTTCCAGTTATATGACATTAGGGATGACAATAATCATTAAATCAAAAAAATGTTTACGGGGATAAACTACATATAGGCAGTGGCGCAGCTTCAGGGGGGGGGGGGGGGCGGCCGACCTCCCGAAATTTTTTTTGCGATGTAGGGGTATATAGTTTTCGTGTAGAAAAATTTCGGTATTTTCGGTTTCGCCCCCCCAATTTAATTCGGTTTCGACCCCCCATAGTGTTAGGAAAAAAAAATTTAGATCCCGACCCCCCACTCGAAAAATCCAAGCTTCGCCACTGCATATAGGCAGATAATAGATACGGATATGGATACGGATGCGGATAAGCTACATATAGGCAGGTAATAGATACGGGTATGGGTATCGATATGGATATGGATATTGATATTGATATATACAATTAGTAGTAGGTTGGATATAGATCGATTTTTCATTCAAGCACCGCCCAATTATCACCCGAAATTACACAAACATCATTTAAACTTTAAAATTATGTGACTCTTTGGATGAAACTAAATGATAATCTTTACATCTTCTTTTGCTGTAGCTTTGAAATGTACAATTCATAACATAATTATTAAGAAATGAACTTTAGCTTTCTTTCTAAGAGTGAGAGGTACCATGGTGCCAAAGCTGGCGCCAAATCCACTAGCCAAGGGCGCACGGTTATTATGGTGGCGCCGTTCCCTCTTGCGCCAAAATAACCCACCGACGCCGTTTGTTTGTTTGTTTTATTATTATAATAATAATAATAATAATAATAATAATAATAATAATAATAATAATAATAATTATTATTATTATTATTATTATTATTATTATTATTATTATGGTGTTTGTGATGTGTTTGTTTTTGTGATGTCTTGGCGCCGGGTACAAGGTTTTTTTTTTTTTTGTGTGTGTGTGTTGCAGTGGCTGAAGGTAGAAGACAGGAAGAAGACGACATATATCATCAAGTTGGGTTCTTCTATGGTGGGCCTTAAATTTTATATTTGTTTGGGCCTATTTGTAGTATCTGATTTTTTTAGCGTTATCACTTAGTAACATTTAAGCCGATTCTTTTGATATCCAAATTTTGTTGATGTGCTTAAGATTGGTTAATTGTGTGTTTAAGATTTGTTTTGTTAAAAAAAAAAAAAAAAAAAAAAAAAAAAAAAAAAAAAAAAAACCGGCACCACGCTTTCTGGTGCGGTAACGGCACAAAATACGGTGTCAAAGGGTTTTTAGTGCCGTTCTGTGTTTTGATGACGTTGCAGTACTTTTGGAGAACGGCACCACGGTACCCTATGCTCTAATTACGAAAACTAAGTTAGCGTTAGGCTGATTTGGGAATTTATATGAGCAATCAAAAGCTTAATTAACTTCTAGATGACATGAAACAATGATAGGAAATTGTCACATACACGCTATTTTTACAACAATATATGTTTAGTTTAATAAAAAAAAAAAAAAAATCAGTAATTTTGTTGTAACCAAGAAACACCTTCGGGAGGTCGAGGTTGATCGAAATATATGAAAACCGTAGTTATTTCTAGAGAGAGAAAGGTGGAGAAACTATGTGTTTTATAAATAAGAAATAAAGTGAAACTTGCACACACTTTCCAACACCTCTCATGGAGAGTCATGAGGGGTATTTATAGGCTCATTACCCTACATGTTTGCCTATTCTACATAAGTAGTCCTTGTAGTTTCTAATCTAGTCCAATTCACTTGTGTGACGTTATCTTTAGAAAAGAGCGAGGCTAACAATCTCCCTCCAAGATATCGTCACACGTGAATGGTTACAATGAGACCTATAAATACATAAAAAATGTAAATTACAACAATAGTAAACTATGTTGTCGTTGTTGAAGCGCAGAGTCTCTGTAGTCTAGATACTGAGGCAGACTTGAAGTTCTCTCTTCCGACGATCTCGGCATATGATCTTTGACACTGACGGCAAAGGTCTTTGTAGCTCTGAACTTCAACTGTAATGGTCTAGTTAGGTTATTACTCCCTCCTAACTAGTGAGCCTTTATTCTTTTTCCTGCTCCCTCCTGAACCGACAACTCTCTTTTCATATCGCAGCGGATAAAGTAGATTGTAAAGTGTTTGTACCATGGTTGTCGTTCGGGTAGCAGCATAACAACATAACTCACATAATATTGCACAGAAGGTTGGTAATACGCTCCGATGTACACATCATTAGTACTTCTTCAGTTCTAGTGTAAGCACAATTCCCTCGAACAACCGACGTACTAGAGATGAAACACTACTTCTTTTGGCATGTTCTTCTCCCTCCTGATGGTTGCGATGTATCGAAATCATCATACTATTGTATGTACATGCCAAGATTACCCGTACTTTACACTTCTGGTGCAATATAGATAGACCATGAAAGCATAATTTGTGAGAATATGCTGATAGGATATGACTCTCTTTATTCTACAATCTCTTCTCTTCTCTTCAACCTTTAAGTAACCTCTTCAAATTCCAACCAGCTAGTAAATGACCAATGACTAGAGAAACAACCCAATATAACCAATCTGACAATAAAGTAAACATCCCGTAGATATGTTACTTAATCTTGTACTATGGTATGACTAAGAACGGTGTAGAGAGTTCGTACACCATCGAATCTCTGAGTACTCTATACTCTTCAACCAACCAACCATCAAGTATAAGACGTACATCACCTCTTGATTATCCACAACTTCGTGTGACACTGAACACTACAACGTAACTCCTTTAAGTGATAGTTATCTAGGTCTTCGTCCATCCACCCCTTGACCTATGAAAACTAGATAATCCAAGTCTTCGTCACTATCAATATAAGTGAATGCACAAACAAGTATCTTCGAAAGTCATGCATCCATCCACCCCTAGACTTTGAGATAAATAAGTACACATGTCCTTGAAATGAACTTTAAACCCAGAAAAGTGATAAAGAATTATCCCCATAATCACAAAATCCGATACTAGCCGTTGTCATTTGATTGTGATTCTTGATCAGGATCGTTTAAGCAAAACGTGGTGTGTTTTTGGTGAAGCTTGAAATTTCATCTCGGTTGATTCGTAGTGATTTCGTATATTCCCTCCAAAAATAGAATTGGAAAATTTTCTCGCCTATAATTTGGAAATCACTATGAAATGCAATTCTAAGGTTACCAGAAAAATTTGAGTTTTGAAAATTTTTACGCAAAAATTCACCCAAAAAATTTGAATTTTAGCCGAAAAATTTGAATTTCGGGCCAAAATTTTCAACCTTATACCAAAATTTGAATTTCGCGTAAAAATTGAACGTTTAGTCTCCTCTCAAAAATAAATTTTACTCAAATTTTCCCGCCAAAATACCTTTTTTTTTTGGCTAACTCGATAAACTTGTAACTCGGTAAAGCTAGAGAAATATTGGCAGAGTTTCGTTTAGATTAATCCAAAAAAAATCCTTACTCGATAAACGATAAGGTTGGACCAGCCTAACTCGGCAAACATATGAAGCATACGCAAAACATGAAACCGTTGCACAAAAATCAACCCTAACTCGGTAATAACCAAACTCGGTAATGACCAAACTCGGTAATACCGTAACTCGGTAATGACCAAACTCGGTAATACCCTAACTCGGTAAGATTTTCCCAAACTCGGTAACAATTTCCCAAACTCGGTAATAATAGTTTCAAACTTAAAAAGTTTTTTTCTCAAACTCGAAAAAATATTCCAAACTCGGTAAAAAAAATTTCAAACTCGAAAATTTTTTCTCAAACTCGGTAAAATTTTCAAACTCGAAAATTTTTTCTTTCCAAACTCGATAATCTCCCGATGAACAGTACCAGATCCGATTATTTTCAACCAAAAACGCGATTTTTCACCAAAAAACACCACGATTCGCCCCCGGTTAGCTCTGATGCCACTTGTTGTAACCAAGAAACACCTTCGGGAGGTTGAGGTTGATCGAAATATATGAAAATCATGGTTATTTCTAGAGAGAGAAAGTAGAGAGAGAAATGTGGAGAAACTATGTGTTTTATAAATAAGAAATAAAGTGAAACTTGCACACACTTTCCAACACCCCTCATGGAGAGTCATGAGGGGTATTTATAGGCTCATTACCCTACATGTTTGCCTATTCTACATAAGTAGTCCTTGTAGTTTCTAATCTAGTCCAATTCACTTGTGTGACATTATCTTTATAAAAGAGCGAGGCTAACAAATTTATTAACAAGTAAGTTTTCTTCTGATATCAAATGAAAATACTCTACAAAAATAAGTAGTTACGGTTCCAACCGAACCATATCCAATCCACCACTATATGACATGTTACATCACTTTATTGTAATGATTTAAACTAATCACGGGTTGAATGCTTAATGTCTAGTCAATATAAAACTTTTGGTCTATCCCGTTCACACATTTTTTAAGTCACATGCAACATCAATGGAGACCTTACTGGACACAATAGGGACATTTGTTAAGTGATGTACGACAGTCCTTAGCTTAAGAAACACTCTTGGTAGATTAGACGATCGGCAAGTTTGAATCCAAAACTCGATTGTATACGAGTGAGTACGATAATAAGGGCATACGCTGGCAGCACTTATAATTGTTAAGACTTTAATAGTGTGTTCGTGATGGACTACAACCTTGCCTTTATAGGTACGACTGAACTAAAATGTCAAATTTTATTACTTAGAGAAGATTATTTTTTCTACATTTAGAGAGCTTTTACAACACTTTAAGAATGACTGGTGAGTGATGTTTCGTCCTTTCTGTCTAAATCAGGATCGTGTTTCTTTTAAAAAGTCACTTGCACAAGGGCAGTAGTGGATGAAACGAAAAGATAACTATGATCCATCAAAGTCACTGAAATGCAAAACACCATCCTACACCGGGTCTAAAAGTCAAACAGGTGTACTTAAATGCAGCTAAATGGGTCAAATAAATCAACGGGTCGTTGCCAAAGGAGTATTTCCAATCATACTATTAGTCGTTAGTTTGATTACTTAGGCCCATTTGTATTGTGATGTAATATGGCTTAGCCCATAATCTAGAATACTTATGGTCTTATTGTATCTTATATATTTACTTGTGATTATCAATAATATACATTTCTTAACGGTGACTTATCTGAAACTGTTTACATATATCAGCCACCAGGGTTTGTTGATTCTCGGTACCCTCATCATGTTTGTCTTTTACAGAGATGACTATATGGACTGAAACAAGCACCTTGTGCTTGGTTTCAGAGGTTTGCAGGATATGCCACCCGGGTTGGCTTTTACCACAGTCGGTGTTATTCTTCATTATTCATTTATAGACAGGGTTCTGAGGTTGCTTACTTACTCATATATGTAGATGATATCATTTTTACAACATCTTCTACGGTATCACTTTAGCAGATTATTACCTCTCTACACAATGAGTTTGACATGACTGATCACGGGGCACTTAACTACTTCCTTGGTATCTCTGCTACTCGGCATCCTATAGGTTTGTTTTTATCTCAGCAGAAGTATGCTCAACAGTTTCTCGAGCATGATCACATGGCTACTTGTAACCCCTCTCACACTCCAGTTGACACGGAATCCAAACTGGGTCCCGAAGGAGTTCCATTTCAGGATCCTACTTTATACCGCAGTCTTGCAGATGGTCTTCAGTATCTCACATTCACACAACCGGATCTCTCTTATGTAGTACAACAGATTTGTCTCTACATGAACACGCAAGCCTCATTATACGTTCGGGGCACCATGGATAGTGGTCTTCACTTATACTCCTCCAATACAACCTCTCTTGTTTGTTATACAGATGCAGATTGGGCGACTTGCCCGTCTACACGCCGGTCCCTACTGTGTCTTTCTGGGTGCTAACTTACTTTCTTGGTCATCCAAGCATCAGTACTCTTTCTCGCTCTAGTGTTGAAGCCAAATATAGGGGTGTTGCTAACGTTGTGGCTGAGACAGCTTGGCTTCGTAATCTGCTACGTGAGTTACATTATCCTTTATCTTCTGCAACACTCGTCCACTCTGATAACGTTAGTGCTATTTATCTCTCTGCCAACCCGGTTCAACATCAAAGGACCAAGCATATTGAGATAGACATTCACTTCGTTTGTGACATGGTTACTGCTCGTCAGGTGTGTGTTCTACATGTACCCTCCCGTTATCATACACCGTTTGGTGCCTTCCTTCCGTTTTATCGTTTTATTTGAGGAGTTTCGCTCCTGTTTGAACGTCCGGTCTCCTCCCGCTCCAACTGCGGAGGAGTATTAGTCGTTAGTTTGATTACTTAGGCCCATTTGTATTTATATTGTGATGTAATATGAGTTAGCCCATAATCTACACTCAATTGTATCTTATATGCCATAATCTACACGCATTGTATCTTATATATTGACTTGTGATTATCTATAATATGCAAGGAATCGTAACATTCATTACATACAACATACAAGACCGCATATTTAAAAAACTACATCACATAAACCTTCAAGCTTTTTATTATCAAGAATTCAAGTGGGCCAGCAACACAACATTACACGACTGTTGAAGCAGTGTATGAACGTATCTTCAAATTTGTAACATTACTAAGTTCCAAAGTAGCAACTTATCGTCATCATCATTCATGGTTTCTAGTAGCCCCCTTGTATGAAGGCATTCAGACGGTCAAGTTCTTCCCTGTGCTCACTTACAACTGCGCGAACCACATCTCCAATGGAAACCATCCCCAGCATGCCCTTGTCATCAATCACCGGAATGTGTCTGATACGATTATCTATCAAGATTAAACAGCCAAAGTGAGCATTGACATTTAAATCACTCGGGCAGCATTCAAATTACGCCACAAAGAAATCCACAAGATCATTTCTCGTGATAGCCTAAACATTCTTTTGTTGAGTGCTAGGGCTGAGCATATTGAACCGAAAACCGA
This sequence comes from Artemisia argyi, assembly GCA_030686995.1. Taxonomy (NCBI): domain Eukaryota; kingdom Viridiplantae; phylum Streptophyta; class Magnoliopsida; order Asterales; family Asteraceae; genus Artemisia; species Artemisia argyi. The sequence goes on along the minus strand of CM060709.1, from coordinate 69,370,010 downwards.
ACCGAACCGAACCAGAAAACCGAGCCGAACCGGACCAAATCGACCCGACCATTTTCGGTTTGGTTTCGGTTCTATATACTAACGGTTTTCGGTTTCGGTTCGGTTAGGTTCGACCAAAAACAGAGAAAAAACACACATAAACCATATAAACCTAGCCGACCGAACTGACATAAAACCGAACCGAATCGACCATATTCGGTTCGGTTTCGGTTCTATATACTAATGGTTTTCGGTTTCGGTTCGGTTCGTTTTGGACCGATGCTCAGCCCACTTGAGTCTAAGAAAAGCACATGATCAGTTATTATTACAACTTGTCTTATTTTGTCACTGTTTGAGGATATTAGAGACAAATGACTAATTGTCATTTATCTTGTCAAAGTTGCAATGTTCATGGGACAAAAGAAAGGATTCCTCAATGGAGTCCAAAAAGAAAACTGAAAAAAATATACATATGGATTAGTCCTTCGTCTGTTCGTCCCATTAAAGGCGCAGGAGTTACATTTTCTGGCAATTTTCAAGTACTCATTTGGTCATCACCATTACAGCTTATACTTGTATTTTGCAAATATTAGAGGGTGTATAAGGCAACAGTCGAATAAATTCATAAAACTATGTGTGTTTGGTATATGATATACCTGTCATTAACTGCATCGCTTTTAGGACTTTGGTATCTGGAGTGACTGTGATAAGCTTGTTCTGTGACAAAAAAATTGCATCAGATAGAATCATAGATGCACACATGACACAACCTATGAAAACATGGTCATTTGTGGAAGTTGTAAGATTATAAATATACCTCTTCAGTCATGATATCTCCAACCTTAGTTGACTTGGATGATCTTCCTTGAACAATGATTTTTCTAAGATAATCTGAAGAAAAAAAAAAATGTTAACATATTATTAGCCAAATAATCATGTCCATTTATCATTATCAAAATCGCGATCATGTAAATTTGATTCATCAATTAATCACCTCTTTCTGTGATAATTCCAGCAATGGACTTCTCCTCTCCTGGTTTAACCACCACCAACGCTCCAACATTGTGTTGTGTCATCTGCAATTTATGTACATGTTTAGTCATTGTATCCATCTTAAACAGAGACTGTTAATTAAATTACATACTGATTTGACGGCATCATACACGGAATCCTCAGTTGTGCACCAAAGCCACGAGCCGTCAGCACTTTTCCCCTTGCCTTTTAAAATGTCTGAAATTTTAGCGCTTTCAAAGCCATGCTCTTCCATACGAGCGGCTGAAGTCGACTCATGCTTCACGAGAATCCTTGCAAGAGGATTCACCAAACGAATGTGTTGGAGAATAGCATTCTTCACAATGCTTCCATGCGATACGAAAGCTCCAATTCCTCTTTGCATTTTTACCTATTGTAAACTCAAATCTTAAATGAACGAAACTTGATTCAAATGAAGGACTTACTGAAATTTGTTTGTTATTTATTTGTCTAGTAAAGCATGTCTTAACAAACAAGATAATTATATATTGTTTATGATGCTTTCTTATCACCAACTACCTAGTTTAACCGATATGCATAGCCTAAGCGGTTACCAAATGTGACCATCAATCAAAAGACGTTGGTTCAGACCTCATCAGACTCAGAGAGGCGAGAGATGATTGTGCGCGCATGGGCGTGAGTTATTTACTTATTTTTAATAGATGAGTAATGATAGGGTAACCTAATACGAGTAATTCATATGACTAAATTCATGCCTAAACAATTCATCATGTGACATGCGAAATGTACATTTTTTTCACCGCTAATTTTGCCATGTGTCGTGATCTTAGAGTTAGGCATATCTTTAGGCATGAATTTTAGTTATGCAAATCATTTTCCATAAAAGATACACCCAAATACTTATGATCTTTACATCCCTAGTCTTAGTTTTGGATCCATCTTCAGAGTGATTCGGTCCATAAGATTCTATTTAATCTAAACATCAAAATTGCTTTATATTTATTAAAACTAAGCACTTAAGCATTTAAAACAAGCAATCCCAAATCCAAAAGTTTGGATTAGTTTATTTTATGTCTAAAACCCTTATTGAGATCTAATCAACTTAATCTTATGATGTAAGTCCATAAGTAATTCAAACAAACTAACCATTCTAAGTGAATTTATCATTTCATATGTAAGTGTCAAGTGATGATCAAATATTGTAAGTTTAGTGAGATAAAATGAAATAAAGTAAGCACAGTTTTAAGGAATAAGAGATGAACCTGATTATTAGTTAAGCTGAAAGAAGGTCTATGATCATACACACACAGAGAGTATAGAGGTGATCCTTACTCTTTTGATAGTGTTGATGAAACTACGACACTTCAACGGTTGGAAAACGACATCTGGGGTTTACCATGTTTATCCACTTATACTTTTTATCCACTTGATTTTAAATAATTGTTTATTCTAAAAGAACATAATTTATTACACCATTTTTTATTACTTTTTTGTAAAATTATCCTTAACTAGTTGGAGTAATTTATAAATTTTACGATTTTGTAATAATACTCTAAATGAAAATAATATGGTAAAGTTGATCTATATTCTTTATCTACTTTTAGTAATGATAAATCATTTGGACGATCTGAAAAGAAAACATGAAGAATAAGTTTGAGACAAAAGAAGTATAAGTTTAAGCGAAGTATCTAACTTTTCATATTTTGAAGGTGTTTTGATATTACATGAGTGAGACTAAACGGTAATTTTGTTAAATGCGCTTAGCATATCTCGTCGGTCACAAGATGGTTTACATATGATAGTTAAAAAGTTTTACTGTCATCATATTTTACTGCCATAAATGTTTTAACCGATACTCAACCAAGTTAAATGTTTTAACAAATAAATTTAAACGAATGTGTGAGTAGTATTTAAATAACAATAAGTGATATATAGATGTTAGGCCATTTTAGAGAAGTAGATTGATGACTTCTTAACAAAAAAGTAAGTAGTTGAAAGATTTTTTCTCATTGAAGCAATGACATTTTTTAGCAATAACTTGAAAATCCTCAAGTTATTGTGTAATGACCGAAGCTTTGTTATCCTCACACAATTTAAATATTGTAATAATAAATGTACAAAATTAAAGTTTTGCGAAAACCATTTTGCATTGGAGTGAATTTTATAATAATAGGCGGAAGATCGTGAAAACGAGCGGGTAAATCCGCGCGTTGCTGCGGGAATGTCGTGTACATAAAGTAAATTTCTCAATATCTCAAATGCAATCGGCGTGAACACTTTCCAGCCTGTCAAGAAGCATACTTAATGCTTAGAGAAGAATTTTTATGTATGTTTTTTGGTATTGCATCAAAGTACAAATAGCTAAATGTATACTTTGATTACAACATACAGTCTAATATCACTTCACCTAAATGTATTACAACATCCCTAAAAACTTTAGTTCACTACCTGATACAATTACATGTACAACAACTACAAAAAAGCTAAACCAATATTCTTCCGAAAAGGAAGCAAAATATTTATCTTTTTTCATATAGATTTAATTCTATCTCTTTGTGTCCAAAACTATCCATAGTTCAGCAAGCATGGCCCTGTCTTCCAAGAAGCAATAAACTGAAATGCGGATTTTTGTTGACGATTATCGGTGTAAAATATCATTGGTCTTTGAAAACTTTTATGTCATCCTTAATGTACTAAAGATCATTTTGTGCCTACAATAATAATAAGCAAAAAAATTCAACATATAATGCAGTCATTTAAGTATATCATGACAGTGCTTAATTGAACACATGTTTATTGGTGCGGAAGACAATTACCATTATGTTACATAATGGGGTTAAACTGAATAGTACATTGCATTCTTTGCAGTTTTCGCTTCCAAAATATGTCTAGCATTGGTCAATGTTAACAACAATGATCTACTAATAGTACTCCAAGAACATGAATAATTTGCATCAAATAAACCAAGTACGATATCTAGTTAAAAGATCAATCGCTAAAAGGCTATTATCACTAATCTAATGTGTTACTATAAACAAATATTATAATTATGATACTCATATGAATAAACATAATTAAAATAATGAAATGATGGCATCAAATAATCCTGATATTTAAGTGTCAATTTCTCCCTATTATACTCATTATATTACTGATTATGTGGATATATACTTGATTCCTTTATATTTTGTATCCAGATTACAAGTGAGCATAGGAGCTAAAGAGACGAGGAAATTGGAAAGAGCGTGGAAAGATAGATAAATCTAAGTATGCTAGAAGAAGCTACGGCATAACATCATCTCCCAACTACGCCGTAGCTAGGATTTCAACTGAGAAGACCAAGTCAACGATGATCAAGAGTTTACGGCGTAACCAATTGCATGGTTTATGCCGTAACAAACACAAGTCTTATGAAACCTCAGATCTGAAGACTACGCCATAACACAACTTTGGATTTACGGCGTAGCAACGTGTACGAGAGTAGTCCTAGCTCAAGAATTAACTTACGGCGTAACACATCCTTTGGATTACGACGTAATAGAGTAATCTGAGATCCGAGAAATTATCTACGGCGTAACGCACATGGAGATTACGACGTAGACAGAACCCTAATATCATTGTTACTGCGTTACATTTCATCAATTACGCCGTAACCTTCAGATTTGGATAAGATTACACTAGTTACGGCGTAACACATTTATGAGTTACACCATAACTCTCGACGGGCCTATAAATACAACCATAAATCTTCATTTTATAAATCTTCATTAGGGCACCATTCCAGGGCCATTTCCAGCAGTTCCAAGCCATCTTTCAAGGGAGAATTCACCACCAATCATCATCATTATTAGTTCTACATCAAGTAATTTGTATCAAACATTATGATCAATTCAATTCACGTTTTATTCATCATTATTTGTATGATTTACTATATGTTTGGCTAAGCACCTCTAGTGCTAGCCTAGTTATGATTCCATTATTGTTTTGATTATGTTTCCATACTTTTCTTAAATGCTTTTACGTGTGTGCATGCTTAGTTTATCTTGAGAACCTCTAGTTTCAGTAGTTTTGAGATGCGGTAGTATCTATTACGCTAGCTTAAATTGGAATAAGCCCCAAGTTTAGTTAGTAGGCTAGAAGAATTGACCATAGGACACTAGCCTGATGGATTGCGAGGAAATGAGAGGGATGAAAACTGACCATACTGCCTTGTGTGCGAATTGACCATAGGATCACCTACCGATGTTTGATGAACTTAAGAAGTTAGAGAAATGGCCTATGATCGTGACAACGGGCCATTAAAGATAAGTCTAGAATGTTGTGGCGCTTAATGACTTAAACCCATCTACCGTACGTCGGCTTACTAGCATGGGGTAGTGCCTGTGGTTCCTGACAGGATTCGGGGGAGATAGGCTAGGGAACTTGACCATATGCACCTAGTGATATATGTCCACCCCACCTAAAGCATGAGATTAGTTTAATAGGGAACATGATCTTAAGCGATATAGGATTAGTAATTAGGTTAGCACATTTCTCTCCTACTGCTCACAACCTTTACATTAATTGCTTCTGTTTTCCATTTCATTTAGTTTAATCAATCAATCAATATATTATCTTTTTATTAATTAGTGACATTAGACTTAGATATAATCCGTAACACACAGCTCTTGGGACGACCTCGGAGTTACCATTACTAGCCTACACATGACCGGATTCTCTGTCCGTTAGTGCATAAGGTAGACCTAGGGTAGAAACGAGACTTTATAAATAGTAAAACCTGGTCAGAAATCATGCATCAAGTTTTAGGCGCCGCTGCCGGGGAGCTATATTAGGATTTTAATTTAAGTTTTTCTTTTATTTACTTTTTAGGAATTTTTGTTTTCTGTTTCCTTTCTTTCCTGTTTTTGTTTGTTTTTGAAATTCCAGGATATGAGTAATTCGGATTTTGACATGCTCACTATATATGGAGGAATACATGGCCTTGACTCAAGATAACCAGGGATCGGGTGTGGTACATCCCGTAATCAATGAAGATATCAACTTTGAGATAAGTTGTCAGTTTATGAAGAAGCTCAGACATAAGCTTTTTGCGGGAACAAACGATGAAGACGCTCACCTGCATGTGCGAAAAGTGCTAGAGATCGCAGATCTTTTTCACACTCCAGGAGTCACTCATGATGCATGAATTCTTAGAGTGTTTCCAATTACACTCACAGGTGCAGCCAGAAGATGGATGTATAGGCTTCCTACTGGGACGATCAATACATGGAAATTTCTGGAGAGAACATTTATTCAGAAATATTGTTCGCCTTCAAGGATTGCCAAGAAGATGGAAGAAATAAGGAACTACAGACAATTGAAGAATGTGACATTATATGAAGCTTGGGATAGGTTTAATGGCCTTCTTTACATGTGCCCAACGCATGATCTCAACAACCATTGGAAAGTCCTTATTTTCTATAAAGGTTTAAGCATCAATTCCCACCGAATGCTCGACTCTCAAGGGCTGATCCCTATGATGCCACCAGCACAAGCCATTTGCTCAATACAAATGATGGCTAACCATTCATATAATTGGTATGATGGAGCAACCACTTGGCTCATGAATAGCAATAGCTTGGATGACGTTGGTGAAATAACCAAAAAGATTGCTCGACTAAGGTGTGATATGAAGGAGATTAAGGAAAACATTCATGCGATATAGGAGCGTTCTCTTCGTGAAGAATGCAAAGCATTTGAGCAGGTCGAGTATGTGAAATCCTTGGAGGAAATCATCAACAAATATTATGGGGGAGCCAGGGGTGCTCGGCCCCCTCCAACACGCCCAATCGCTTTGCTATTTACCTTATAAAATTTAAGCATATGACGCAACTATAGGCGAATGACCCCCTAACCTTTGAGGAAAAAAAATTGGCCCTCTTATTTCTAATTCCTGGCTCCGTCCTTAGGTGAACAACCCTTTTTACTATATAGTTTTTTCATATTTCTCATTTGCAATGTAATTTATGTGAAGTGTCAAGCAAAATAAGTCTCCGTCTTTTCGCTAATCTGATTTGGTTGTCTCTTTGCAGGGAGCGAGTCACCCCACTCACTACCATGTTCTCTATGATGAAAACAAGTTCACTGCTGATGGCTTGCAGATGCTCACAAATAGCTTGCGCTACACGTAATACAACTACTAACCCTGTTATCATTTCATAAGTTTCTTAAAAACTTGCTTCGTCATAAGCTTAACTTTTGCATTTCGACTTTTAGGTATGCTAGGTGCACCCGATCTATCTCCATTGGTATGTCTTGTGCTTCTATTTTTATCTTTCCATCTTTTTATAAGACATTATCAATTGACTGTTAAGACCTTACAGTTTGTATTTAATACATTATTCTTGATGGAAACTTGTGCTTGCAGTTCCACCCGCATACTATGCTCATCTAGCTGCATTCAAAGCTCGGTCATACATGGAGGGGGATCAGTCAGACACTAGTTCACGTGGTCAGCGTGCAACAAGAGATCGTGTGGCTGAAGTGCGTCCTCTTCCTGTCATTCATGACAATGTGAAGAGCGTTATGTTTGATGCGTGGTTTTGCAACCTTGCAAAAGGTTTTACCTCTCAATGGATCTCAAGAGGCTTGCAATCCCCACCAGGTAGTGTACCTGACCGATGTAGTATAGTGTAGTGGCAAGTACCGGAGGATTGATTGTTCTTTCGGGGAATAGTGTTGTTAGGATCAAAACTTAATTAAACTAGGTCTAGAGGTGAGGGATGATTCTTTTTGTATTTTTATTGTCTTTTAGAAAGCAAGTAAAAATCTCGGGTTTTGGAAGAGTGGGCGGAATTAGTTGCTAGTCAACTAACCCAAATGTCTACTAATGCAATAAAAATAAAATAACAAGAAAGTAAATTTGGAGAAAAACAATAGTGAGAGAAACGTGTTTACTTAGATTTCACTACTCCCTAGCTATCTTTTACTAGTTTATTAGTTTTTTACAATTGCGTGGATGACGGGTTATATTCCTTAATACCATTCGTGGGGTCGTGTACGATCTTCCCCAACTCTATAAGCTTCTACCTCTTCCTATGTCGAGCCGACTACTAGCTCCTAACATGGCCTCCTTAGTAGTTACTTATGCATTAAATAAAACCAATTAATCGTAGTACACATCCGATTCATGTTTCTTAAGACGTTCAAGCATATTACCAATTGGAAGTCTGCCAGTTTTCTTAAGCCTAACATCGATATTATTCATCCATTACAATTAACAACAAACAACCAACCAATAATTAATAGCTAGGTTTCATTACATCTAAGCAAACACAAAGAAAACTTAGCCTAGCATGTTAAAGTAAAGACAAGCATAAGATAGAATCAAACAACACATAGACATATTGAATGATTATTTGAAGACTTATCTTTATTAGAACATGGATAATAAAAGGGTGAAAAACCCTATAAAATTCGACCTAGGGTTTCTCCACAAGTTCTCCCAAAAGTCTCTCTAAAATTCTCCTCTCTCTCTCAATACACGAAAATTAGATAACTATATATAGATTTTTAGGTCTAACGGCGTCACGTGTTGATTCTGACGCTGTCAACTCGCCGCCAAAGAAATCATCGTATTGCCTAGATCCAGATCTGACACCGTCATGTATTAATCTTCTCATGGCCGTCTCTTGTAAATTACACGTGACGGCCTTGGTGAAGCCGTCACGCTTTAATTCTCAAAAACTTTCTGGCGCATCTCGTTATACATTTTTATCCACCTCTTTGCCATAACATGACGCTTTCACATGTAATACGTGACGCTGTCAGGTACTATTTCCAGCTTGATTTGGAGACTTTGCCGTTTTCTTCACTTTTCGCTCCAAAAATGTCCAAAATGCTTCCTTTTCCAGATTTCTTCTCCAAAGTACCTAAAATGACAAAAGAAACGATTTAGGACAATATTTGATCAAATAATCTCGACTTTGGGCTTAAATGACCTCCTAAAAGCGGTATACTTTTCATCTCATCAATGTTCTACTGCTAGTTTGGTGTGATGACGTTTTTGAGGCATAAAACTTTCGGGATATTTTGATGGTACTTGGTTATTCAGACTTTAAGTTACGGTTTAAATATATGGGGTTTTTGTTGTATTATCATCCCCATGTAGTATGTAAATAAATAGTAAATACATTGCCAAGCAAAGCCATAATGCTTTGTTTGTGCCTGCGAATTTGATGGGTCAGTTATGGTGGTAAACTTATATGCCATGTTTGCGATGTTTATTATTTGACCTTGATGTTGCAGTCTCATCTTTAATAAAGAATTGATATCTTGAAGCACCTAGACTAAAATAATTTATGACCGTGATTTTTGTTGGCTAAAATCATTGCACTATAACTTTTGTTGCCTAAAATAATCAACTTGCTTGTTATTTAGATGCCTAATAAAATGTCTCACATATAAATGTAAATAGTGTTTTAAACACGGGTTGACCCTGCTGGTTGCTAACCGAAAGTGGGTTTTGGGGAAAAAAACCGGTTGAACCACAAACTGGTAGATTGGCCGGGTCAATTAAAAAACCGGTTTTTAAAATGTTATTGTAATAGATTAGCTGACCTTGTTTTGCTTTGTTTAGTTTAAGTTGGAGTTTTTATGTGCCACTGAGTGTCATGCTTTGTATTGCAAACTTTACAAATTCGAACTATTAATTTTAGTTAAAAAGTCAAAAGGGGATGTTCTAAAGTAATTTTTTTTGCAGTCAGGATCAACATGTAAATAACAATTGCCAAAACACCCTTCTACCTGAACATTGCCCTTCATGCTAAGATTTTTGTTCAACTCGCAATTCACTCTTGCATTAACTCGCCCATCAGTCGTGACCCTTCCAAAAAAGCATCATCTAACAGCACATTAAAACAGCACTTTGAAAGTCAGGTTGACAGTCAAAATCAATCATTGAAGACACGGTGTAGTAAAAGAGAAGACCTTTAGATCTATAAAGTTAGCACCAAACTTGTAGTGTGCGGTAGGGAATTTAACTGTTTCAGCAGACTGAGCAGGAACCTTGGTGGGTCCCATGATGATACTGTGAACTTAGAAAAATAAAGTGAGAAGTAAAGCTTATATACCAATTCAAAAAAGGGAAGTTCCTGCTCAATTAGAACCTGTGACTCAATGAGAACCTCTAATTAAGCCCCTTAGTAAAATGATCACGCACCCCTTAGACATGTTCAACCTTTAGACTCCGTTCTCGAGTTATTTTTTAAAAGGAAAGGAAAGGAAATGATAGGAAATTGAAATTTTATTGTGTTCTCGAGTTTTTTTTGGACAGAAAGGAAAAGAAACAGGAAGGAAATGATAGGAAAATTCTAGTGATTTTCCTATAAGAATTTTTCGCCCAAATATGGGCGGATTTGGACGGAAAGTATTTTACACTCGCACTATTTAGTATATAATGACCAATATAACTTTCAATATTTACTCATATTCGACTCTTATAATAAAATGAACATATCTAAAAGTGCATAAATGTAATTATGTCTCTTTTTCTTTCTTTTCTTCCCAACTCGAGAACACAACATTATTTCATTTCCTTTCCTTTCATTTCAACTCAAGAACACGAAATATAAAATCAACTTTCTTTCCTTTCATTTTCATTTCTTTTCTCTTCTTTTCACATCATTTCTATTCCCACCTAGAAAAACTCGAGAACGCAGCGTTAAGGACACTAAAGACAAAGGAAATATATCCAATAAAAAAAGCTTTTGATACATAAGCTCCTTTCATGTACGTTTCTAGTTTTCAGGTGACTCAATGTCCAAATCACTGAAATTATCATGCATTCAAGCAACTAACAGTTAACCAATCACATAGTGTTACATAGCAATGCATTATCTTTCTCTATGATTTTTTAAAAACAGACCTGACCGTCAAAAATTTTGATTCCGTGACCAAACATGCTACTTCTTAAATTCAAGGGAGGTGAGTTTAGATAGTCATCTGATTTAAAATAAGGGATTTGGGTCCACCTTGAACATAGAATAGAAGTTTGGCCTCTTCTTTCTGGAATCGTTGTGCCTGAACAATCTTTATTGCACACGAGCGCAACTGTTTTGTCTTCACATGGTACTTACCTTTTAGAGAAGAGCATAACTTAAAGATTATTATTAGACTACAAATTTATTCCTCAAAAGTGGAGAAACTACAAAGCTTTTAAATCATTTAGTTTCACATATGACTTCTTATTTCTTAGGATAGTAGGTATCTTTTTATTTCCTTCGTAGCATGCACCTGTTATGCTTCTTCCTCAAATCGTGTATACACTCAACGTAGAAACGCTTATAAGCTTACTTCAGTCGGGCCCCTTACCCATTCACGCATCTTCCCAAAGCCAAGGTGTAGGGCTAGGGTCCTTAGTTGCTCCTTCGCATACTACCTTGTAATAAGGAGATGTGCAAAAAGGTAATGGCCCGAAAAAACTTAGCTGTGCGACTTTTCTATGTTGTGTACATAACAATCCGAAGGTTGTAATTTTATCTCATAACTATATATTACACAAATTTAATGTATTAACTAGAAATTCTATGAAGGTTGTAATTTTTAAGGCCCTTGGCAGCAGACTTTCTTAAAGATGAAATAAACTTAACAAAAGCCAAAAAAACCTCCCAAAATTATCTAATCATGTGGGCAATTTCTTCAAAAACAAAAGTACAATCCTTAACACAAAACACGATGTGTTTAATCCGCAAAGAGGAGTGCTCACCACACCCTCACCATTCACATCAGTGCCACCTCAACTTTCTCTCTCCTATCATTCCTCCTCACCCCCTCTCACCTTTCACATGTTTTGATCACCTTCCCCGCACCTTTCATACCCATTTTTTATTTATTTAAATACTTTTATTATAAACAAAAAATATAAATGTGAACGTAAACCTAAACGTACAAAATTAAAAATCTTTATTCATAAATTAAAACATTACATAGATTATTAAAAACTTATCTACGGAATTAAAAACAATACATAGCTAAATAAAAAACGTAAACTAAAATAGCAAACCCCACTTCGCTTTGATTCCTGCCCTTATCTCTTCCTGATCTTGAGTGCATCGACACTCAAGTGATCATATGGCTGCATATTGAATATTAAGTCTTTTTGACGCGCTTTATATTCCTGCATTTCCACCTCCCTCTTTTTGATCTCCAAAAATTAACGCGTTCTTTCTTCTTCATTCTATGGCACGTTCGTTATGTTGTGACAACTCCGAGATCATCATCCTAGCCAATGATTCGTTATTCATAGTTGCTGACATTCCCGACGATCCCACCCCTGCCTATTGGTCGTTGAATTTCCTGCACCTCATCTCTAGCATCATTATTCAGATTAATACTAACATCCCTAGACTCTGGATTAAACGAACTAGACCCAGATGACTTGTATCTCTTGGACTTTTCATTTTGCTTTGCTTCAAAGTTTGGAACTACAATATCCATCCATTTCTGACATTTTCTTAAAACCTCCCAACAATGACGAAGCGTAAACTGTATTCCTTATTCAGCTTCATAGTTAAGCACTGCCTTATTGAAGTAATATTCGTCTCCGTCTCCACTTATTGGCACCATATGCTTGACGCTATTGTACACTCCACAAAACTGAGCCACGTTCAGGCGCACCATTTTCATTTCTCGTTCACCATATCGTACGTTCGATGACTGTATGCCTTTGTTTTGCTCTCCATGTACTGTATAACCTCATTCCAAAATCCCTGCTCCCTCCTTGCGTTACCCACGACACTATTTTCGAATACATCAACCCAACCTTTGCACAAAGCAATTTCTTCCTCACTGTTACATGGAAGGCACCAGGGTACTTTCTCGTTTCGAACCGTCCTCTTTGTGCGTCTTTTAGGCTTAGGGCGGGCCGGTGCCGGTGCCGGTGTCAGTGCTAGGGTCGTAACATTAACGGGAGAGTCCTCACGAGCGGTGTTTTCATAAAAAGAGTCTTCAAATGTAGGTTTGTACATGTAACACCCCCAAAATACCACAGCGGAAGACTGTGTCATAGGGGTGCTACTTCATAATACAAAGTACAAGGTATAGAAAACGAACTCTAAATGAGACGTTTTGAAAAGTTACCATTCGATTAATGAATTCAAAGTTACAAACATGAGATTCCAAAGTATGATACATAAATGTATACAAAATGTTTTGAATGGTAAATGATAAAAGCGTAAGTCTTCAGAATATGCAGCTTGACTCTAAGTTTCACGCACTAGCTATCGCCTTACTAACCTGAGATAAACATGCTAAAGTGTCAACACAATGGTTGGTGAGTTCATAGAGTTTGTCTTAAAATAGTTGAAAAGCCTTAAAGAATGATCACACAGCAAAGGCATTGAGAATCCACTCAGTTACAAGCCCCGCCATAAGAGACTTGTAACCTGTGTGTTCACAACCCACTGCTAACATATAGTATAATAAAGACATGTATAAGTTCGTCAAGACAATTAAGCAATTAGTAGTGAGTCTCTACTTCATCTCCGAAGACCTCACTTTTATGATGTATCCAACATTCGCAAATGTTATGATGTATCAAAGACAACTGGGAGTCAATTCCCAAAGACAACTGGGAGCCACTTCCCAAAGATAAAAGACAGTCATGTATGTATTAAATCAAGTATAATGCCATCAAGTATAAGACAATCAAGTATAACACAGTCACGTATAAACGTTTTGAGTATTTGTATAAGTAAGCAAGTAGTTGAGCATGTATCCCCCCCAAGAGTTAAAACAAGTACGAAAAGAGTAGGGGCTATGACTCACCTTAAGTCTATGTAGTGAGTAATGAAAATGGTAGTCGAATCGCGAAAGTCTCTAAGAGCAGCCTATAATAGAACGTTGCGACTTAGGTTTGGAGTAACGTCTAAGAATACGACGAATTGCCAATATATGTCTTGCATAATGTTCATGATGTAGTACTTAGTATATAGTGTAAGTCGTTGAATATAAGTGGTCTATGAAACATGTATAGGTTGTAAATCTCTTACTACCGTTCGGGCCGACATAATTCAGAAGTCATGGAGTAAACGTTCGAGGAGCCAGGACACTTTAACTCGTAAATCCACAACTCGTCTCGACGGCTTACTCAATGAACTCCTCACATGAGGCTCCCTACTATTGTAGTATTTGATAACATATATATATATATATATATATATATATATATATATATATATATATATATATATATATATATATATATATATATATATATATATATATATATATATATATATATATATAAGCTTTTTGATCTTTAATAGTTATATGGTCTTTAGCCGTGGCTTTGCCGTGACCTTGGTCATTGTTACCATGATCTTGAGACTCAACCTTGGCTTTAGCCATGGTTGTGGTCTCGGCTTTAGGTCATTAGACCTCTTGGTCTCATCTAATTATAATGATTATATAGTAACTTTGGTCTAAAAATGGGCTGTTAAGAATTTGAAGAAATTTATCACTCAGAAAGCGTTTTCAGGTCTCGAGCTTCTTTGTTCCTGAATGAAAACGTCGTTCCGGACAACTTTCGTGTTTTAACTTTTTGATGAATCGGACCAGAAGTGGGACTTTCAAAATCATAATTTGATCAGAATGCAATTTAGGCAGTTTTGCCGTTTTGGTTTCGCTAACTTCAAACGGTCATAACTTTTGACTCGTATACTCGTTTTGGGTGATTCAAATTGCTATGTTTTCCTTGTTAAGTCCTCTTTAACAATAAGTAAGTGTCAAATATCAAAGTTATACTATTGTGGTCGTGGTTTTCCATAAAAATCACTAGTTTGCTTGTTTACTTGTCATAAGTTAACATATGTATACCAATACTTGTTTTATCCATTTTTAAACATCATGAACACAATACAAAGACCATATATAGCATGAAAGAAACATAATAAGCATGAAATGATATTGAGCAAGAAAATGTAATAGGGTTTGCTTACAACTTTTGGCTTTCTAGAGAAAGGAAGTCAAGTATAGAACTAGGACACTAAACCTAAGCTTGTAAACCCTTCACCATAACTCTTGTAACCCTTGCTAGCCTTGATCTAACCCTTGATAAAACCCATTAACTTCAGCCCCTAATCACCTTGTGTAGCTCCTAATTCAACCATGGAATCACCAAACAAACTTAAGAACTAGGTAGAGAATACTAAGACCTTGAACTTTGTAGTGTAACTTGTAGTTTGAAGATCAAAGGATCATGGAGCTAGGGATTGTGTTGTGGCATTTTATTTATGAAGAAATGATGGAATGAGCTCTCTATTTATAGCATGAAGAGGAGGTTAGGAAGCTTACTAGGAAACTACACAAACTTGGTGACCAAGGTTAACTTGGAGCCAAAGTTGTAATTAAGTAAAGAATCAATGGTCAAAATTTAACCAAAAGTGTGAACCCCCCCCCCCTAGTGGCGGTTTGAATGAGGATAAGGTGACTAGATGATGAATCTTGGTCTTTGGATGATAATATCCTAAGTATGTAGCTAGTTTTGGACCCGTAAATTGCTAACCGTAAGTTTTTAGGCCACGAAACGTAAAACCGGGTATCCTAAAAATATGAAACTTATAAATATGGTTAAACATGTCAATATAGTCCATAATAAAATATAAAATGAGTGGTAGGTTCTATCGGGTGCGAAAACCCTGCTAAAAACTGGAAACACGGGTCTAAAACGCGCAATTCGCGTAAAACGCTGAACTGAAAAACGTAAAATTCCGAAACTTTTGGAATTGTCCTAAAATGAGAGAAAATCATATTTCTATTGTTTATAATGTTTTATGGACATATCGGGATGCTAGAAGGACGTTTAAACCTAAAAGTAAATCTCGGACACGGCTTTGTGATTTTTGCAGAAATGATCCGACGAGCGTCAAACTCTCGGATTATCGTTAAAATAGTTTAACTTACGAGAATATGAAATAAAAATTTCTGAGATGAATAGTGAAAAGTGAATAGTAAAAAGTGAATAGTAAAAAGTGAATAGTGAAATTTTCGGGAATAAAAGTTAACCTGAAATTGCGAATTGTTACAGTCTGTACCCCTTAAGGAAACTTCGTCCCGAAGTTTAGTGTGTCTAGGAGAATTCAGGATCTCTAAAATAGTGGTGTTCACTCTGATTCGTCTAAGGTTCTGGTTAAGGAGTTGTATCGGCTACAATTAAGCCCACTTATTTATAACACATTACTTACATAAAGAAGCGTCCAAATTTATGTAAGTAAGGTCTCATAAACTTATGGTTCGGTGATTTACAATTTCTTTATTTAACTGAAGAGGCGTCCCAATCCATTTAAATAAGGAGATTCTAAAACATCCTACTTAAGAATTTCCGACACAAAATCTGCCTTCTGAGGCCGATAGTAAGATAATCAAGTCATCAAATCCCTAAAGCTAAGCAATAATATTATTTAACTCAAATCTTGTGTCTAATCAAACAAGAACTGTCACAAGATCAAGTTAACTAATTAGTTATTACTGAGCTCCATGTTTTTAATGACTCGACGAATCTCTGGGGCTCCTTATAATACTAAAGTCACATCATCTAACAGCGTGGAACTAAGCAAACGTCTAACCAAAAAGCACATGTGTATGTATTGTGTGTAAGGCAAATAAAGAGGAAGGTCCCAACGTATATAGCAGTTATAGTCTAGGCACTAAATGCAACCTAGTTCTCGATAACCAAGGCTCTGGTACCAATCTGTAACACCCCCAAAATACCACAGCGGAAGACTGTGTCATAGGGGTGCTACTTCATAATACAAAGTACAAGGTATAGAAAACGAACTCTAAATGAGACGTTTTGAAAAGTTACCATTCGATTAATGAATTCAAAGTTACAAACATGAGATTCCAAAGTATGATACATAAATGTATACAAAATGTTTTGAATGGTAAATGATAAAAGCGTAAGTCTTCAGAATATGCAGCTTGACTCTAAGTTCCACGCACTAGCTATCGCCTTACTAACCTGAGATAAACATGCTAAAGTGTCAACACAATGGTTGGTGAGTTCATAGAGTTTGTCTTAAAATAGTTGAAAAGCCTTAAAGAATGATCACACAGCAAAGGCATTGAGAATCCACTCAGTTACAAGCCCCGCCATAAGAGACTTGTAACCTGTGTGTTCACAACCCACTGCTAACATATAGTATAATAAAGACATGTATAAGTTCGTCAAGACAATTAAGCAATTAGTAGTGAGTCTCTACTTCATCTCCGAAGACCTCACTTTTATGATGTATCCAACATTCGCAAATGTTAGGATGTATCAAAGACAACTGGGAGTCAATTCCTAAAGACAACTGGGAGCCACTTCCCAAAGATAAAAGACAGTCATGTATGTATTAAATCAAGTATAATGCCATCAAGTATAAGACAATCAAGTATAACACAGTCACGTATAAACGTTTTGAGTATTTGTATAAGTAAGCAAGTAGTTGAGCATGTATCCCCCCCAAGAGTTAAAACAAGTACGAAAAGAGTAGGGGCTATGACTCACCTTAAGTCTATGTAGTGAGTAATGAAAATGGTAGTCGAATCGCGAAAGTCTCTAAGAGCAGCCTATAATAGAACGTTGCGACTTAGGTTTGGAGTAATGTCTAAGAATACGACGAATTGCCAATATATGTCTTGCATAATGTTCATGATGTAGTACTTAGTATATAGTGTAAGTCGTTGAATATAAGTGGTCTATGAAACATGTATAGGTTGTAAATCTCTTACTACCGTTCGGGCCGACATAATTCAGAAGTCATGGAGTAAACGTTCGAGGAGCCAGGACACTTTAACTCGTAAATCCACAACTCGTCTCGACGGCTTACTCAATGAACTCCTCACATGAGGCTCCCTACTATTGTAGTATTTGATAACATATATATATATATATATATATATATATATATATATATATATATATATAAGCTTTTTGATCTTTAATAGTTATATGGTCTTTAGCCGTGGCTTTGCCGTGACCTTGGTCATTGTTACCATGATCTTGAGACTCAACCTTGGCTTTAGCCATGGTTGTGGTCTCGGCTTTAGGTCATTAGACCTCTTGGTCTCATCTAATTATAATGATTATATAGTAACTTTGGTCTAAAAATGGGCTGTTAAGAATTTGAAGAAATTTATCACTCAGAAAGCGTTTTCAGGTCTCGAGCTTCTTTGTTCCTGAATGAAAACGTCGTTCCGGACAACTTTCGTGTTTTAACTTTTTGATGAATCGGACCAGAAGTGGGACTTTCAAAATCATAATTTGATCAGAATGCAATTTAGGCAGTTTTGCCGTTTTGGTTTCGCTAACTTCAAACGGTCATAACTTTTGACTCGTATACTCGTTTTGGGTGATTCAAATTGATATGTTTTCCTTGTTAAGTCCTCTTTAACAATAAGTAAGTGTCAAATATCAAAGTTATACTATTGTGGTCGTGGTTTTCCATAAAAATCACTAGTTTGCTTGTTTACTTGTCATAAGTTAACATATGTATACCAATACTTGTTTTATCCATTTTTAAACATCATGAACACAATACAAAGACCATATATAGCATGAAAGAAACATAATAAGCATGAAATGATATTGAGCAAGAAAATGTAATAGGGTTTGCTTACAACTTTTGGCTTTCTAGAGAAAGGAAGTCTAGTATAGAACTAGGACACTAAACCTAAGCTTGTAAACCCTTCACCATAACTCTTGTAACCCTTGCTAGCCTTGATCTAACCCTTGATAAAACCCATTAACTTCAGCCCCTAATCACCTTGTGTAGCTCCTAATTCAACCATGGAATCACCAAACAAACTTAAGAACTAGGTAGAGAATACTAAGACCTTGAACTTTGTAGTGTAACTTGTAGTTTGAAGATCAAAGGATCATGGAGCTAGGGATTGTGTTGTGGCGTTTTATTTATGAAGAAATGATGGAATGAGCTCTCTATTTATAGCATGAAGAGGAGGTTAGGAAGCTTACTAGGAAACTACACAAACTTGGTGACCAAGGTTAACTTGGAGCCAAAGTTGTAATTAAGTAAAGAATCAATGGTCAAAATTTAACCACAAGTGTGAACCCCCCCCCCCTAGTGGCGGTTTTAATGAGGATAAGGTGACTAGATGATGACTCTTGGTCTTTGGATGATAATATCCTAAGTATGTAGCTAGTTTTGGACCCGTAAATTGCTAACCGTAAGTTTTTAGGCCACGAAACGTAAAACCGGGTATCCTAAAAATATGAAACTTATAAATATGGTTAAACATGTCAATATAGTCCATAATAAAATATAAAATGAGTGGTAGGTTCTATCGGGTGCGAAAACCCTGCTAAAAACTGGAAACACGGGTCTAAAACACGCAATTCGCGTAAAACGCTGAACTGAAAAACGTAAAATTCCGAAACTTTTGGAATTGTCCTAAAATGAGAGAAAATCATATTTCTATTGTTTATAATGTTTTATGGACATATCGGGATGCTAGAAGGACGTTTAAACCTAAAAGTAAATCTCGGACACGGCTTTGTGATTTTTGCAGAAATGATCCGACGAGCGTCAAACTCTCGGATTATCGTTAAAATAGTTTAACTTACGAGAATATGAAATAAAAATTTCTGAGATGAATAGTGAAAAGTGAATAGTAAAAAGTGAATAGTAAAAAGTGAATAGTGAAATTTTCGGGAATAAAAGTTAACCTGAAATTGCGAATTGTTACAGTACATATCTTCATTTAGAAATGAATATATGAGAGATATGGGTTGTTGTGATGACGAACCACTCATATGGGTTTGTGAGGCGTAGTTGAGGTTATCGAATGGGAACGCATTTGGTTGTGAGGATAATTAGAAAAACACGTTTGTTTTTTAGTATTGGGTAAAGTTTTGTTGTGGGAGTAGGTTTCGGTATGGTTGGTTTGGGTAAGGTTGGTTAGGATAGTATGATTGTGGTCGGAAGTTCATTTGTTGGTTTGATGGTGAGTATTTCCGAGAACAAATGTTCCTTCGGGTGTTGGGGGAGGGTTTTGGGTAATTTTTCGTTGTCGACGGTTGGTGTTTCAAGGAGTGTTTTGTGACATTTTTGTAGCTAAAATGAGAAGTAAAGTGTTGAGAGTATGGGAGTATACAAAAATATTGAAGTTAGTTAAAAATGGTGAAGTTAATGGGTATTTATAAGTGGGGGCAATTTCATATCTTTCATCTTTTTAGTTGAAAATTTCATATGTACCAAAACATGCATTAAAAACATTTTACATTATTCATTCAATACTTGCACTTTGTGTATATATTAAATTAATCGTAAAAGAATAGTGATATATGAAATTAATCATTTATAAGTAAAATATTGGGTAGTGGGAATTTTTTATTTTATTATTTCATTTTATTTTTTTTACAATTGCAAACGGTTGGATAAAAGAGTGGGCCCAATTTTCAAGCAAACTGAGCGGTGACCGAGTCACCTTTTGCTTAATTTTTTCTCTAGCCTCGTGCATGAATTGGCTTGTGTGTTTCAATCCTCGTGCGTGAGGTGACCTCTCACGATGGCCTCCTCACCATCCACTCCGTGTGGCCTAACTACCAAGCCTAAATGTAATATCCTAACAAGCCTCTTAAATTTTTTTGATAAATGCACTATATTTATATGTACTTGGGCAAAACACAAATTATAACATACTAGAAATTAAAATTGAACAGTCATAAGATTAAAAAAAAAAAAAAAGAAGAAAAACCCATCTTTTTTAGAAAAACCAATTCAAACAATAAAATTTAAAGCTTACTGAGGGGTTCAAGGTTATCTATACTACAAGAAATTAAGCATGGTTTACAACACTTTAATGCATTCAATTTTTAGAATTACAACAAAGTAAGCATATTGTATAACAAAATAAAGCGTGATGTCATTTTAATACCAAAATTCTATCGAACAACATTAATGCTATTAAAAAACATCTCTTCACCAAAAATTACAACCATTTAAGCACAATTTACAATAGCTGTAACTAATTTTCAGATTTACAACAAAATAAGCACAGTGTACAACAAAATAAGCATGATGTAATTTTTATACTTATTTTCAGTCTTACAACATTAATGCTATTAAAGTGGTCAATGTTATTCATGACTATAATGAATACTACTTACAAGAAAAGAAACATAGTGTACAACACTTTAATGCACATAATTTTTAGACGTACAAGACAAAAAGCATAGAACACCGCATTAATGCTATTTAATGTAGTCAATTATTTAACTGGTTAATAAATACAATTAATACAGTTATTAAAAACACCCTTACATAAGAAATACAAATTATCAAGCATACTGTATAACCAAATTAAACGCAATTCCTGTATTAAATTTCACTACTACAAATAATAAAGCGCATTATACAAATATTCAAGCCTGAACGGGCAACGGGCCAAATGGGCTTGAGCCCGAACGGACGCGGACCAAACGGGCTCGAGCCCGAACAGGCACGGGATATACGAAATTCTTGATATCCATAAATTTATTGTCAAAAAGAACATAATAAATTAAAATACATTATTTATCAAAAAAAATTATTTCAGGGTACTCGTCGCTTCAACATGCGGGTACCCTGCTAGTTATTTTTGATGTGGTTTGGTTCAAATTTGGGAAGTAGCAACCCCACTTTTATAAAACCGTTTCTTTGAAAGTGAAAATAATATTTTTTTCAATCGTTTATGTAATTGAAAATGTACAATATAACCAGGGGTGTTTGTGGCTTAGTCGGTAAGTTGGGCTCTCTATAGGAAAGTGGTCCAGAGTTCAAATCTTACCGCCTTAAGTTGTTCAACCCTTTTTTTTAACGGGGTGTTTTTTTTGTAAATTACTTAGGTGGCGTTTAGTTGGAAAACATTTTCTTTCATTTCTTATTTCTTGTTTTGTAGGAAAAGGGAGGGGAGTTTAATTTCCACAAAACAATGAAAATTTTAGAAAACGCGTTTAGTCTGAGAAACATGTGTTTGTGTTTTCTATTTTCCAAAACTAAAAAACATGTTTAAGTGTTGTTGTTTTATATCTCAATTCACTATTCACCTTAGTAATATTATAAAAACATCTTCAAAACACAAAAACAAATATTATAAACTAACCAACTAAATTATAAAATAACTAAAAAAATCTAATACAAGAAAATAAAGAAATTAAAAAAGTAAAATATAATACCAAATAACGTTTTCGTCTAATTTTTTACGTTTTCGTCAGATTTTTTACATTTTCATCCATTTTTTTACATTTTTCGTAAGTTTTTTTTTACGTTTTCGTCCGTTTTTTTTTATGTTTTCGTCTGTTTTTTTACGTTTTCTTCCCATTTTTTGGGTTTTCGTTTATTTTTTTACGTTTTCGTCTGTTTTTTACGTTTTCGTTAGATTTTTTACAGTTTCGTCAGTTTTTTTTACATTTTCTTCAGTCTTTTTACGTTTTCGTATGTTTTTTTACGTTTTCATCCGATTTTTATGTTTTCGTCCGTTTCTATATGTTTTCGTCAGTTTTTTTACGTTTTCGTCCGATTTTTTATGTTTTCGTCCGTTTCTTTACGTTTTCGACAGTTTTTTTACGTTTTCATCATATTTTTTACGTTTTCGTCCATTTTTTTACGTTTTCGTCCGTTTTTTACGTTTTCGCCAGATTTTTTACGTTTCCGTCCATTTTTTATGTTTTCATCCGTTTTTATACGTTTTCGTCAAATTTTTTACGTTTTCGTCCATTTTCATACGTTTTCGTCCGCTTTTTTACTTTTTTGTTTGATTTTGTATGTTTCCATCTGCTTTTTTTTTTTTTTTTTTTTACATTTTTGTCAGATTTTTTATGCATTTGTGCATTTTTTAATATTTTCGTTTTTTATGATTTCTTCCGATTTTTGCGTTTTCTTTTGATTTTCTACGTTTTCTTCCAATTTTTTACGTTTGCATCTGTTTTCGTCTGATTTTTATGTTTTCATCTTTCATTTACGTTTTCGTCTTTGATTTATGTTTTTTAGGTTTCGTCTAACGAAAACGTAAAAAAATATACGTAAATGTAAAAAAACATAAGTAAACGCAAAAAATAGATGAAAACGTAAAAAAACATAAAAGAACAGACGAAAACGTAAGAAAACATAAAAAACGAGCGAAAATGGATGAATATGTAAAACACCCCACGAAAACATAAAAAACGAAAATAAAAGAAACGTACGGAAACGTAAACGAAAACGTTAAAAAATGACAAAAATATAAAAAATCATGCGAAAACGTAAAAGAATAAAAAATATTTAAAAAAACGTAAAAAATCTGAAAAAAATGTAAAAAATCTGACAAAAACGAAAAAAAAATCTGACGAAAACGTAAAATCGGAAGAAAACGTAAAAAATCAGACAAAAATGTAAAAAATCAAACAGACGAAACTTAAGACATCAGACGAAAACGTAAAGAATCGGATGAAAATGTAAAAAATATGACGAAAATGTAAAAAATCTGACCAAAACATAAAAAAACAGATGAAAACGTAAAAAATTGGGCGAGTACGAAAAAAAATCGGACGTAAATGTAAAAACACTTACAAAAATGTAAAAAACGGACGAAAGCGTAAAAAATTGGACGAAAATTTAAAAAATCTGACGAAAACGTAAGAAAATGGACGAAAACGAAAAAAATCGGACGAAAACTTAAAAAACCTGAGAAACGGAAGAAAACGTAAAAAACCAGACAAAAACGTAAACAATCTGACGAAAACGTAAAAAAAAACGGACGAAAACATAAAAAAAATCGGATGAAAACTTAGAAAATCTGACGAGAACGTAAAAAAAACGGACGAAAACGAAAAAAGATCGGACGAAAACTTATAAAATCTGACGAAAACGTAAAAAAAGGGTAAAAAACGTAAAAAAAGCTGACGAAAACCTAAAAAAATAAGACGAAAACGTAAGAAAACGGCTGAAAACGTAAAAAATAGACGAAAACGTAAAGAATCAGACGAAAATGTAAAAAATCTGACGAAAACGTAAAAAATTAGACTAAAACATAAAAAAATGGACGAAGACGTAAAAAAACGGACGAAAACGTAAAAAATCTGACAAAAACGTAAAAAATGGACGAAAACGTAAAAAATCAGTCGAAAATGTAAAACAACTGACGAAAACGGATTTGGTGTATTTTAATGGAAAATAGGGGAAAACAAAAAAAAAGTGTTTTGTAGTTTTATGTATTAAAGTTGGAAATAGGAATTTTGTGTTTTGTAGAGAATTTTATTGGAAAACACTAATTTGAACGCGATCTCTGTTTTCCTTGTTTTTCACAAAACATTTTGTGAAAAACAAGGGTGTTTTCCCTCAACTAAACGCACCATTACTTTTTTCTTTTTTTATATTTTTGCACTTCTCACTTATCATTACTTCTCGCCTCTTTTGGTTTAGAAATTTTGTAAAACAAATATGAATAATTTGGGTCATCCTAAATTTAGAAAACTATTAATACTAGACTGGCGACGAACGCCGCGTTGCGGGCTCGCCTGTTTATTTTGCGACGTTTGTTTCAGGTGAACATATCATTGATAATATATGAAGTAAATCACAGTCAATAGTGTTTGGTATTTGATGCCTTGATGGCCATTAAAAACATCATAAATCATTATTATGAAAATGACCAAAGTATCAACATATCATGAGAACAGGCACATAACTCATTAAATAGGTCATACTTTTTTATATAAATACAATACCTTTCAAGTATCCTCTTTGTGAACCATGGATCCACATTTTTACGTTTATGCACTTCAAGCTTAATAGACTTAGCAGTTAGCAGACAATGCAAATTGTTCACTAAACCTGATGCAAAGCTTCTTAATGTTCCCATTACCCGAAACATACAATTCAGATCTGCACAGAAAAGCAAGCAAAATTTCAGCACAAAATCAGAAAAGAAAAAACACCTAAGGGAGTGTTTGGGATTGCCTATTAAAAGTGCCTACCTGCTTAAAATCAGCTTGTAAGTGCTTGCTTTACAAAAAATCATACATGAGACAACCACCACCACACTATATATCATCTTCGGCATACACAATTGCAGGGCCCGAACACTTTATACTGAATTGAAGGCCCTTCATTATACCAAAAAATTCATCAGGAATCGACACGTCGTAACAGATAGTGACATAAAACAAAAGAGAAAGGAAGCAGATACTGCGGATGGCTTATGTGTACGTACAGCTAATGATGCAGGCCTTTGTGGAACGCGTCTTTCTGGGGTTGCTGGCTGTGCTCCTGTTGACCGACCAGTAGGTGTTCTCGTTGTTGGCACTTCCTGTGTCTCTCATATGCCTACAATGAAAGTGACATAAAAGGTGTAATTAAAGTATAATCGATATCATGCTAACATGACAGACTGCATTTCAGCTTACATTAATCGAGCACAAAGTTTTGAAAAAGTAATCGGCAAGTTGCTATGGTAGTCTGATTTGAATGAATAATCCGGTAATGTAATTTAAGAATCATAAATTCTGTGCATGGCCCATTCAGTAATATAAAAGTACATGACTCACGCCTGTGAGTTGCTGCTTGTGCACCCACCATTCCGGTATTAGTAGTTGAAGGCCCAGCTTTAGAATCATGTAGACCTGCAGTAACTGGAACAAAAAGTGATTAGCAAGTCTTCGACTGGGAGCCACAACGGATTTAAAAACGGTTGTGCATAATATTGGACAATAACTGTGCACATTTCTGTGAGACTCCTTTTGCCAGTAGCATATCTCGATCCTATTGGTCGCCTCATAGCTTTTATTAGTCCGTGGAGTATTCTGTGTCTCTGAGTCACCTGCAATCCTAGTGACATAGAAGGGTCAGTCAAAAAGTGGTGCACGCTCTCCTTGCAAGTTACATTAATTGAAAACAATTTTTGTAAAGAATGTACTAAAAATGTACAAAATAGGCTACCAACAAATAGTGTTGACAAACTTTGGAAAAGGACGACGTTAGAACGTTATGAGTTAAGGTAGCTTTTTAACGCATGTAAATGAAACATAAACATATGCCTGCTAACAAATGGCATGGCCATCTGACTCGA
The DNA here is from genome assembly GCA_030686995.1 of Artemisia argyi. NCBI lineage: Eukaryota > Viridiplantae > Streptophyta > Magnoliopsida > Asterales > Asteraceae > Artemisia > Artemisia argyi. Next base: position 69,343,973 of record CM060709.1, on the reverse strand, counting down.
ATGACTAAGTCGACAACAACATTTAAAAAGTATAAATTCCGTATAAGAATGTTAGAATAAAATAAAAGTGAAACACTCACGTCTACGCCTCTTTGCTGACGTGCTTGCCGTTCCGTTGCCAGCGACTGAAGGGCCTCCTCCCGATTGACAATTGGCTACAAACACCTTAACATAAAATGATCACTAATTCATCTGCTGAGAGTAAATTAAAATTTGACAATTGGTGCACATAATGTTATAAAATACCTGCGCGCATTTCAAAAAAATCCGTTTTGCAACTAGCATACACACCGGCTCTCCTATCTATGTTGTCACACACATTTGGGCAAGATACCTCTGCAAGTATACCTACGATGTCAAAGAAAATGAGAAACAAAAGTGAGAAGCTGGATGGTGACAATGTATAACAAAATATGAATGTCATCTTACCTTCTGGCGGTTCAACGATGATACACACTAATGGTTTCTTTGAGAGCAGTTCAATGATGATAGACACTGATGACTACATATCAATTGCAATAGAACACTTGTTTGATCCCAATAAAAGCTCTTGCGTCCTGAAAAGAGGTAAACAATATGATTAGGCTGCAAATAGGTAACATTCAAAGGCCTGTGATACGAACCAAAGTATCAATATTTTAGCCTCATTTTGCAGAAAAGAGCATACCTCTGGTATATATGTAGTGCCGAGTTAGGTTGTTCGAAATTCATCAGTAGACCGTTGGTCGATAGTTTGTTATTTTTCTTCCAACTTTATAATCTATCTTGCCGCTTTATTTTTCAATATTTTCCCGTGCTCTTGTCCTCCAGTGAGTCAGCAAGGAACTGAGTAACGTCGGCATCCATGATTGCCGTTGCCGGAGTAGGTAATCCTGCAACGCCAAAAAGGTAAGCTTAAGCGGGTGATCTACGATGCAACGGAACTCAATAAATATAAGTGCAAAGCATAACGTAAGCCGATACACTAAACCATTGTAATAACTCATAGGTACGATAGTTGTGCGACTAAAAGTAAACTTATTTCAAAAGCCATACCTTAAGATTTTCATTGATAATATAGAAGTGCCTCCTCGTCATCATATGAAGGCCGATTTTCATCCACTACAACAACAATGTCAATGCATACAACCTTTTAAAGCTTTTTATTCAAAGTTCTAGGTTATCACTGTAGTATGTTAAACTTTATATTCATAACACAATGTATTAAGAAGGAAATTCTCATTTACCTTTACCTCAAGCTTTGGCTGATGTCATACGCTCAGTTTCCGTATGACGGGCTAACAAAGGAGCAACAAAATATCGTTGTTGTGGCTGGCTTCTTTTTGGTTGCATTTCAGGTACAGGCACTACGGCTGAACCAACCTACATCGACAATGACAACCGTTACTAAATTGACAAATCAATAGTAAAGGGCTATTTTTCCGTGTTCATGTACCTAGAGAGTAGCATGTGTTGCAATCGGTCTACAGCTTCTTCTTGATTTATCCGAAGGCGCGAAAGTATCCCGATAAGCACGTGGCCACAGCCTACATATAACCATTAAAGCAAACCAAGAAAGCAAATATCAGTGGAATACAATGAATAAACAACACATTAACACAGGTTCGGTCATTTGGAACAGCTTTGGACGCCAACCTTTTAGGAGAATCTCTTCCGATAATGCAAATGTTAACAGATGACACAAAAGGTTTTTAATTTCCGATAACAAAGTTGAACTGTTAGAACAAACCAAAACATTTTGAAGCTTCTTAAAAAGATCACATCAATGCTTAAATCCTTAGTTTAAACCAAAGGTTTAAAGGTTGAAACTAACAAATCATAGCAGTTAGAGCAAATCAAAAAATTTTAAAGCTCTTTAAACCAAATTTTCAAATGTTGAAACTTTTTTTTTGGTTTCTAACAACAAATCTTAGCATTTTTGAGTAAATTAAAAAAAAAATTAAGCTAAAATCTTTAACCCAAAGCTTTAAACCTCAACTGTTGTGTCATATTTTTTTATCAACAACTGATATAAATCTTCTCAATTGATTCCATCAGATTCACTTTTAAAAAACACACATCTTACACGTCATCTTAACAATTAGAACAGATCAAAACATATTAGAGCTTCTTATTAGAACAATTATAACCCTCTTACAAAAAAATTAATTATAATCAAAATCAATTATTTCCCCCAAAATCTAAAACCACACCTGTAAATTTTAATTAAGCAAACCCATGATTAAAACATAAAAAAGATCCAAATTTTAATTAAGGAACAAAAATCTAAAAACAAACAATAACTATAACTTAAAGATTAAAACTCTATATAAAGATATGATGAAACTTACACCAAAGCAACAGCTAAAGGAGTACGGGATCGAAGTTACAATCATGAAGACGCCGCTGTAAGCCTCGCCGGAAAAAGCAAAAACCCAAAAGAGGCATAAGTCGTTTTGGGAGGATCGGCTATGGATCCTTCTGGAGCTTCTGTGTGTATTGTTGGTTACTTGGTTTGTGTTGATAACTTAACATAAGCGGCGCCTTTATCCAAAGAAACCGGACTGGGCCAGGATGAAAGACAACGGGCCAAGGAAGCGGGCTTGAGTTAGCCTGGTAATTTTGGCGGGAAAATAGCGAGCAAAACGGCACCGTATGCACAGGTTTTAATATAAACTTATAATCAACGGATATGAAAATATAATAATTTGAGTTAATTTAATGCCTCTTAACTTCTACGATCGTGGCACAACTTAGAAATTATCTATAAATATTAGTAAAACATATTAAAAACGTGTTAAAATATAGAATCATTTTCCAGTCCACACTTCCCAATTTCTACTTCGAAGTGGGCACATAAATCTTTAGGTCGACCAACTTATGGGTTGGACAAATTCATGGCAAGTATATCCACTTAAAAATTCATCTTTATATTTTTGTCAAGAAAATGTAATCACAAGAAATATGTGTTCATCAATTTGGATTTTTATATAACAAGGTTCTATTTACCTTCGCATTACGATCATTACGATGGAGATTAATCAATTATAGACGTATACCCGCGCAAAACGACGGTATATAGCGGCAAATAATTATATTTGCAAAATTGTGTTTCTTGTTCGACTTTTGATGCAAAGTGTGTACGTTTTAAAATACAAAACGTGTGCTTTTGAAAAGTTATTAAGGGCCCGCTTGGTTCAAAGTGGGGAAAGGGAAAGAGAAAGGAAAAAGGAAAAGGAATGCAAAAGAATGAGTGAGGTGGGTAATCAATCCCTTAACCCCCCCCCCCCCCCCCCCCCCCTCCAATTTACTCTATAATAGTTGATTACCTACTACGGGGTAATCAATCCCTTTGCACTCACTAACCAAGCACAAAATAATGAGTGAGGTAGGTTTTGAATACCTTACTCATTCCCCACCCCTTAATCCCCTACCAAGCACCCCTAAGTTTAGAACTGATGAAGGTTAAAGGTGTATTAAGGGATATGTAGGAGTAATTCAGGCAAACTATAAATAATTTAAAATTTAAAGATTCAAAAATTCAAAAATGGTCATTCACTCTTTATAAGTAGTATAGATTATGTGCAAAATTAATATGTGAAAGCATTATAATTTGGTTAACACTAATTGTGAAAGTTAATTAAGGTATACAAATTCAAGCACAAAAGAGAGTTATGATAAAACTAAAAGGATATAAATGAATATTTGAAATGAATAGTAACTCTTTGAAAATTTGATATGATGGTAGATGTGGGGTTGTAATCAAGTCAAGCTTTTATCAAGCAACTCGAGCTCGAACTTGAGCTTGACTCGATCGAGTCAAGCTTTTATCAAACTCAAGCCCAAAAATTAGCTCGAAACATATAACGAGCCAAGCTCAAGCTTTTGATAGCTCGGCTCGAGCTCTTATAAAGCTTTATAAAACAAGCACTAGCAACAATAAATGTCATGTAAGTGTAAAATATATAGATTTGTAAACTAAAAAATCAACCGTTCTAATCACAATTTAGATAAACTAGCAGGGTACCCGCGCGATGCGGCGGCGGGTACCCTATGACTAAATTTTTCGGCGAACAAATGTTATTTTGTTGTGGGCTACTGAATTTCATATTTATATTTTGGAAGCATAATTAGATTGTATGTTGTGGTTAAATAAATGTATATTTTGGTGAAGGGGTGAATTAAATTGTGCATTAATTGTATGTGTTGAATAATGTGTATTTAGGCTGTGTTTGTTTTTCGCAAAAAATGTCTTACCACCTCTGAATCTTCTTTAGTCAGACACGGTTAGATCTCGGTCTGACTTTTTTGCGTTTGTTTTTTTCTTGCAAGTTAGACAAGGTCAGATCTTAAAGCTCCTACTCAGTTAGATGTGGTGATCATGTCTTAACGCCTCTTACCCTTACAAAAATTATGGAAGTATTGCCTGAAAGTTTTAAGGAAGAAGATAGATTTTTATTTTATTTTAGAAAAAATAAGACTTTATTGGAGAGATAAAAACAAAGTAAAGAGTACAATGGTCAGTGGTTCACGTGCTGATGAATGAAACAAATTTATTTGTGGATAAAATTTGTAATGAAACTCGTTATTATCAAAAAAACGTCAAGACCAATTAACAAAAGACGAAAAAAAAAAAAAAAAAAAACTCAAGCCCTTCATTTTCACCTGTACAAAAATTTATTCAAAATTTATGTTATGTAACATATTGATTAAAAAAAATCATATTTGTAAGAAACCTACTTTTAATTAATATATTTTCGTAGTATTATTTTCTTATATAAATTAAGGTTCATACAATATATTTTTACCGCTTTAAGAAAATGCTTTCACGATTTCACTTATAGTAACTATGACAACTTTTTCTTGATAAATAATTCATCGTATTGTTATAGTTTAATATATACTTAAAAAACAGATAATTAAAATCATTCGGACAATTATACAAAAACGAACAATATTATTTCATTCAGATTCAGACTTTATAGCCACATCTTACCAGTAACATGTTGTAGTCAGATTCAGACCTCAAACATCTTAATGAAATAAACACACCCTTAGTTTAAATTGTATTTGTACATTATGTTTAGGTAGTTGTATATATTGGTGATAGAGTGTTTTAAATTATGTATTAATTGTATGTAGGAAATAATATTTGCTCAAAATCAATTATGTTTTACATAGTTGTACATTATGTTTTATAAGTAGTATTTACTTAAATTCTAATTTAGGAAATCTTAAAATAATAAATAGGAGAGAAGGTCTTATATGATTTATAAGTAGTATAGATTAGTACTCTAAACCCATGTGAGTTTCCTTTCCATTATGTATTAACCTTTTGAACTATTCTTTCTTCATAAATTTGTTATATTATCAGTTTTAGCTATGAATTACCAAATGTATAAGACATTTGAACATTTAAGTAGGATCTTTCGATGTCGATCCGATCTTACAATTCCGATCTTGCAAAGATAAAAATGATTCATAGTAAGATCTTGAGTGTAGCAACCTTGGTTTTTATTTTTATTTTTAATTTTTTTTATTATTTTTTTTTTGCGTCTTACAGTTTACATATAAATTTACTAAGACTTTGGAACAGAGAAAAAGTATAGCTATAGTGTCTTGGTTTGCTTTCTTTTTCTTTAGAGAGCTAGGTGAAGCACAACACCAATAACTATTACTGATGTGTCACTTGAGCGCCACCTCATCATCCTACCTGTAACACCTAAATAACTAAAACACCCTCTCTAGCAATAACACCCAGTAACTGTTGTTGGTGTACGTGGGTCCCATAACATAGCACAAAAACTATTCCACTCATTTAAAATAAATAAATCCTAATTGCGTCCGTTGGTGGAGCAATGAAGGGGTGAATGGCACAAGTGATGGTGCAATATTGGAAGCGCCATTTTGCCCCAAAAGATGCCAACGACGCGCCATAAAGCACCAATACGGTGCACTCTTAGAGTAGATATATCCAGTTTTACCCTTTTATTTATTTAAATTTGAATTTGGTGGTTGCTAAGGTTTTCTGATGAAGAACATATGAAGATTTTTTTTCCCTCTAGATTTGCATATGAATTACATCCTGTCTCAAAATTAATGTCTTTTTCTATTTCAACTAATTAAAATTAAAATGAAGTTTAGTATGTGGGGTTGATATTTTATTGATGGATGATGTATTTAGTAAGATTTTTTAAAACTTTATGATATGGAAAGAGTAGCTTATTGTGACATATGTTGTTAGAACTTTTTTTTTTTTGGGTAAAGGGTTACCTCGGAGAAATATGTTGTTAGAACTTAACAATTCGATAACATGAAAAGTGGAGGATTTGAATGTGACATTTGATTACTTGTAATTCATTATCATTAATATTCACTGATGTAAGATGTAAACAAAAATTTAAAAAATACTGTCCAGTAATTAACATATTTAACATGAAAACTCATTTAAGAAACCCGCGAAGTTGAGTAATTTAGATGAAGAAAATCGAAGTTTGTTACCTTGGGCGCATATTTTTGAAAAGTTAAGTGATGATTTGTAAATTGACACGTTTTTTAAATGGCGTGGACAAGGGAAATGGGACCCCAATCAGTAACCCGTCATGGGAGTAACATGAAAGAACTTTTACCCAAACATCCCGTAGCCCATTTAACAAACATGCAAACATGAGTAACTTCGATGAATAAAATGAAAGTTTGCAACTTGTATATTTTTGAAAAATTTAGTAACGTATTTTTATATTAACTCAAAAATGAATTTAATTTATATATTATTTTTATTAGACGAGTACCCGTGCATAGCAACATAGCGATAGATAGTTTGTTGATAAAAAAAGTTTATAGGTTATAAACGAAAAATAATAAAAGTTTGAAGATTTGAACCGTTCCGGGTGAAAAATGGGTCGATTTAAACCGGGTCAATTTGCTAGGTTTGGTCGAAAACGGGTCAAATTAAACTGGGTCAACCCGGCAGGTTTGAAGCGTCCCGGGTCAACCCGGTTTGTGTTTTAATTGGTTGTATTTAATTTGGTAGATATGTTTTTAATTGGTTGTACAATGTGAATAAATAATTGTACTTTTAAGTAATGAGATGTTTTAATAAGAGTATTAATTACGTACATTTTATTTTTTTCTCTCATTTGACCATTATTGAAAACTTAACATTTCTTGAAAACTCAACATTTCAATTGTTGACATTTTTCCATTATATGTAGTAAAGATAATACGTATTGAACTGATTTCCTAATTTGATATAAAAATTAATACCTTTTTCATATTGTGTATCCCTTACAGGCAAAATTCCCTTCTTTTAAATGTCTCCAACTACATTCGTTACGATATGATACACGTAATAAGATAAATTAAAAATATACAAATTTAATAAGAAAAAATGAGTTTCATATAAACTAAAGAAAATAAATGTTAAGTTAGATACATTCTCACATATCGTTTTAGTTGTTTGAACAATGACGTCAAAATTTGAAGCTGAAAGTGTGTGTTTTGACCTGCACCTAATGTTTGAGATGATGAAAACTACTGTATAAAAGATGTAAGGTTAGCATTTTAGAAGACCCCATTTTATTAGCACTCACAAAAGCAAACAAAAGTACAATAATACAAATTAAAGGAAGAACAAACAAATAACGAGACGAAACCCATAATTCAAACTGGTGCATGAGGCCAAATTAAACTCATACAAACCAACATGTTTATGTTTATGAAACGTTTGGTTTGGAATTCGGATTCATGATCTTATTTTGTCCTTAGAACAACATCCTTTGTATAACTCGTCATAAAATCCAACAAATTATCAACGTAACAATCTTGCATATCCATGTCTCCAAACAACACACTCATCTCCTTTACTTTGTCTCTATATTTCTTTCCCTCGTCTTCAACCATCACTAACCTCAATGACTCGGCAACTGCGTCACTCGTGAAAAGACCATCTCGATCATCTCTCGGTATCGGGTACCCAATCCCTTTTTCTTCCAACAAGCTAGCATTGATCCCTTGATCAGCCAAGAATGTCAATAGAACCAAAACCTTTCCAAGTTGCATTGCCTCCACCACCGAGCTCCAACCCGAGTGAGTCAAGAACCCCCCCTACCGATTCATGGCTTAATATCTTAAATTGTGGAGCCCAACTCGTGCAAACAACACCTCGACCTTTCATTCGGTCCTCAAACCCTTGAGGTAAATCAATCGTTTCCGTATCCCAATACCCACGTTGTTTCCGTAGTACCCAAAAGAATGGAAGCTTAGATTTCTCTAACCCAAGTGCCATTGTAGTGACTTCAGCTTGACTTGGTTTCGCCTCGCTTCCAAAAGCAATGTAAACCACCGAGCCCTTAGATTGTTGGTCTAGCCACGGTCTTATTGCTTCTTCCCATTCTTTTCCAGTTTGGGTGTCATCGTATGCGGTGGTTGGTAATTTTCCCACAGGAATAACTGGTTTATTGTGGATCGTTTCAACTTTCAAGGAGCTTTAACCATTCGGGTTCAAACTCCTAACTGCTTCTTATTGCTATTACATCACACTCTCTGCAAGCAACATCAAACCGAAATATATCTGTCATCAAGCTTTCATCCTCTTTCTCTATGCTTTGATTAAATATGCGCATGATCTCAAAGTATTTAAGTGCTACCGTTGTATCAAATGAGACCCACTTTGGTGGCACAATGAAGTCTTCAGGTCTGGTACGAGTAACTCCTGCGCCACCAAAAGGCCCAGCAATGAAAACCGTGAATGCAGCAATGAATATGCTAAAAAAAGCAGTTTTTATTTTAAGTTTATCAGTAATAGGTTTCAACCAGTATGGTGTAAAATCACGGAGGATCCAATCAGGGGAAGAAATTTCAAGAAACTGAGTCAAAGGTTCTTGGAGGCCGTCGTAAGCAATTTTCAGGTACTTCACATTATCGTAAGGTACATCAGTTGTGGCCTCGGCGTCTTCAGGGAGGTTTTTGGTTTTGGGTAATGAAAGTTTAACAAAGTTAATGTAAGGTGAGAAATCGGAAGGGAGTTTAGGGAGGCGATCAATGTTTAGCGGAGTGGATACAAATGAGATGTTGTGTCCCTTTTTTGCAATGAGTTTAGAGAGCTCCAAGTAAGGAATCATGTGACCGAAAGCTAACCATGGAAACATCACAATATGGAGTTTACTGCCACATTTGTCTACTACATTCTCCATGGTTTGCTTGTGTGTGTATGTCTTTGAGGTACTTGTGTATTGTGTTAGTTGTATTAGTTATAATGCCCGCGCACGCGCGTGATTTTTTCTAATTTTTTGAGTAATATATTTTGACTAATTGTAATTTAAATTCCAACATAAATTGGTTAATGTGGGTCATGTTTAAAGCGTATTTGCTATAATGTGTTTACTTTCAAATAATCTTATACGAAACGTGATCAATAAAAAATTGAAACTGATAAGAAGGGTAAAAAATGATAAGCTATTAGAATCAAAATCAAGGTCTAGATCTATATCTTACTATATCTTAAACTGGTTACTAAACCGAAATCGAAATCAACCCATAAAAATACCATATGTTTTTTTCAAACCATGATTCCATTCATATATTTTGCATCAAATATTATATAACACCCGCAAAAATAGATAAGGTCAAAGTTGAACCAGTTTGACTCTGAAAAGTCAAACTGGACACTTATTTTGGGACGGAAGGAATATCTTTTATGGTATATTTTATAAAACTAAGGTACACGAGGCATAGAACCCGTGCTACGCACAAAGTTTGTATCTATGTGTTCATCGTGTAATGTTTGTGTAAATTGCCGAATATACAACAATCTATAACTAAGGCTGCCGTGGGAGATCTTTGTTGATTTGCACCGGTTTTTTTCCCGATAAACTATTGAACTCTTGCTTAAGTCTTAAACTTAACTTTTTTTAATTTGTTATTATAATTTACATATGGGTTCGAGCAAAAATTATGTAGTTTTTCCTCTATATTCATCATTCAAGGTGATAACCGTAAGAAAAGTATTTATGTGTGTTTCTTTTTATTTAAGATTGAAATTTACTAATATGATGTAAGGGTCTTGTGATTAATAACTCACTTTATTGTTATAACTTTCAATTTAATGGCCGACACATTCACTTTTGCTATAATTTCATATATTATCACCTCTTTCAGCCTCTTTACATTGGTTTTTAAAGCATGCTCACTTCTTTCAACTTCCGTATATTTTTGTGTTGTTTCTACTGTTAACGTGTTTTTTAAGTGTCAAATATAAACCATGGGCCAGTATAAGTAGATGTAATTGGGATTGGCCAAGGCTTCGCGTGGGCTTGACTCTTATCATCATGTGTGTTAGCTATATCGGGAGGTGATTCTTTTTCAAGGAGACCATCATGATCAAACGACACAAATGTGTAGACCTTGGATACACAATTCTACAACCTACATAATCACGTTTATAATCTTGTTAAAGATAGCATATTCCTTTATGTTTTTATGTAACTAAATGATGGTCTTCCATATACTTGAGTCTTGCTTAGTCTTTCATAATAGAATCTTGGCTTTATTTTATCATGATACCTTGGTATACATAGATAACATATGCAAGTATAAGTCAATGATAGTACGCATGTACATTATTGTAGGTATTTATAGAAGCTGATACATATGTAGCATCTATCAAACAATCATAAAGTATCTTGCAATAAGTTTTGCATGAATCTCTCTATACAAAGGAAGTGGATATTAAGTAGTAGGTTTTCCTAACCTTGTAGTAAGTAATTCTTATTAGCCGCTAATTTCATAATAACTTGCCCAAATAAGATTATAATATCAAGCCACCAAGTCTATATGTTTATGTATAATAACAAGATGACATCAAATTGCATGCATTTCATCAAGCACATTTTTTTTTCTTCTTAATATAAGTTTCATAAAATACTAACATGCTTCATGATCTTTCGTAAGCTTGCAACATTGTTTTTAAAGCTAAGAACACTTGGATGATCTTTCGCAATCTTCTTTGGTGAATTCTTTGCCTGCTCAGGGCAGCCAGCTTTGGAACAATATGAAACGGACAATCCTCCTTCTCCCAGTACTGCATTAATCACAAAACTGAACATCAGATTTCCAACCAACCTAACCCGACATAAACCAGGAATGACCCATTTTGACCCGTGAAGAATTATGGAAGTACGTTGGTCATTATTGGAGCAATTTTTTTGTCGACACACGCTCTTAAGAGAAACAACATATATGCACAACACATACTTTGAGAAAATGAGGCATTAACTGGTGTCTTTCAAATATTGGAGTGTTTTACATGACGTTGTCTCGAATAGGACGATGGTCCAGTCACCATGAGTATCTACAAAAGGAAAAAAAATAAAAGCCAAGTAAGTTTTTAATCGCGACTGGTATAAAATGCGTGTCCAAACACCCATTTTACTGCCCAAACAACATATAAATGGCGTAAAATCAGCATTTAAAAGCTGTCAAAATCAGCAGTTAAAAGCTGTAAAAATCCACATTTGTAAGGTGTAAAAAGTAGCATATAAACTTGTGAAAAAATCAACGGATATTCCGTTATTCTCATTTGACAGTAACGACAAAAATTCCCATGTTTTTTTTTTAAATCAGAATCTGTAAATATATTAACAGTTATATAGGCTTTATAACTGTTAAAAGAGGAAATTAGATAGTCAATTCATATAGACTCCACGCTTCGCTGCGAGCTTATATAGCTAAATGTGGTTCTAATTTCAAACTACAATGTTGCATCAATATGTATGAGCCATAAGGGGGGTTGACAACCTTGCCTAAAGTTGCCTCATAGTTTAAAGCAAACAACGAATCATGGCCCTCCAACTCATTTTTTGCCTAATCTTCATATTTTAGTGGCAATCTTGCCTAATGGCAAGCATTAAATGTTTATTAATTATATAACTTAAATTAAAAAAACATAATTAAATAATTAATAAAAAAAACAACTATTTTAATTCAAAAAAATAATACATTTTATGAATAATTCAAAGCGAAATTACATAACACTTATTAAACCAAAAAAAAAATTGAATTCAACAAAAAATAGGAAATCACTAATCATCGAGGTATGATAAGTCTTGAGCCGCTACGTGCTCCGTAAGATCATATCGAAGACGATTATGGATAATTTCATCGAGTAACTCATGTAGCACAGTATCATCGTAAACTGGAGTTACCGGCGGATCCATTATATGAACCGGTGATATTGCCATACCATCGTTTTTCAAAATCATATTGCACAATATAATGCACGTATAAACCAGTTGGCGAATCTTTTGAACCGACATAGCTCGGAGAGGTCGACTGAGAATCATCCATTTTCCTTTTAGACGACCAAATGCTCGTTCGATATCCTTTCTTGGAGACTCTTGTACTTTCTTGAATCTCTTTTCCATTGGGTCAGTTGGATACGGATATGCTTTAACAAATGTTGAATACTTAGGATAGATTCCATCGGTAAGATAGTATCCACGTTTGTAAAGCCTTCCACCCAATAAAAATGAACTGTTTGGTGCCGTTCAATTTCGTTCATTAACATACAATGGAGACTGATTCAAAACATTTATATCGTTGTTTGAACCGGGAGGACCAAAAAACGAATGCCAAATCCACAAATCATATGAAGCAGTCGCTTCAAGCATAATAGTCGGGTATTGGTGATCACCTCTCTTATATTGGCCTCTTAAGTGTCTAGGACAATTGCGCCAAACAAAATGTGTACAATCAATGCTACCAAGCATTCCCGGAATATGATGTTTTTCTTCATGTACATTGAATAAGCATGCTACGTCATGGCTTGTAGGCCTACGTAAGAACTCTCGACCATATAACTTTATAATCGCATCGCAAAATTTATCAAGGCATTCTCCTAAAATAATAACGAAATATATAATGAAAAAATAATAACTAAACTATTATAAAAAAATAATAATAACGAAAACAATTTAAACAAAAAAAAATAATAATAATAACGAAAACAATTTAAACAAAAAAAAAATAATACCAAAATAGTAAAAAAATTAATAACGAAATAATTTAATTAAAATAACAACCTGACGTTCTTCGTGCCATGTTTAGATAGTCATCAAATCTATCCGGAGGTTCACCCGTTGCGAGTTGTCGAATTGCGGATGTACATTTTTGTAATGGCGTGAAACTATTTTGGCCCATCGCGTCTTGATCTGGTTGAAACCATTCGAATTGGGCTTCAATATCATCAACAATTTTTAAAAACAAATTCTTACTCATACGAAAACGATCACGAAAAACGCTTTCGTTAAACTTGGGTTGTTCAACAAAATAATCATTCAAAAGAGTTTCTAATGCTTTTTTCACGAAAAAGTTGGACATAACCACGGGTTTCGGTAGAGCTAGCCGTGTCTTCAAGACCTTCGATTGCGGCTAAAAAGGTTTCAAACGTACTTCCGGATAACCATTCTTCGGACGAATCCGGGGGAATAATGATCTCGTCCGATGAGGAAGAAGACATTGACATGGTTAAATAAATTGTGTATTGTTTTTTTGATTTGATTTGTGAGTTTGATTTGATTTGTGAGTTTAAATTGTGTGTTGTATGTACTTATTTATAGGGATTTTTTTTTTTTTTTTTTTTTTTCTCAAAGCAATACACGCTCCTCTCTTAAATGTCAAACGGTAACATTTGCATTGATCCACTCCCCACCGATTCGGTATAAACTACCGCATGCAGTACCGAATTTCACTTGCCGCATGAATGGCAATGGTATTTGCCGATCGGCAACCCTTGCTGAACCTTGCAAACCGCAAGGTTGCCACCCCCTAATATGCCGCATATCTAAATCCTATCATCAGTAGCTTACAATAAGATCTAGAGAATCATATCCGTTTTCCAAATGACCCATATCAACTTGAATCAATTTGAACTGCTGTCTGAATGAACTTTTAATATTCTATTGAAGTAAATCTTGTGAACCAAAATGAAAATTTTACTAAACATCTGTTGTGAATTCAGCGGTGGTGGACTATCTATTGTTTTTTGTCAATGTGCAGAAAATAAAGATATAGATTTTTTTTAATGTTACATGCTAACAATTTTTCTTGTACCCAACAACATCAAACTTGATTCTCTTTTGTCCAGGACCACTCATTTTTTTAGAGTGCAGTCCTCTCGTTTGCAGATTAATAAGAGCGATAATTTTTTTTGAAAAAGTCAATCATTCTGTAAATGGTATTAATTAATTCGACTGTGATGATTAAACAGTTATGATAATAGTGATTTTGCAAGTTGATCTATTTTAGAAAAAAGTAAAGGAAAAAGTTACTTACTTCAGGTTGATCTGTCTCAGAAATAAGCTGCTTCAAGGGTTCAATTTGTTTGTCATTCAAATAATTTAAACATGATGTGTTCCATCTCTCCACGATCCCGTCTGGTTCTTTTTGTGTCTGATTCTTTAACTGGAGCTTTTTTATTTCCTGTTAAATGATTGAAATATGGTTCTTTTTAAGATAATACAACCATGAATACATGAATTGACTATAAAAAGTCCAATAAAAATTATAGAACAGTAATGCGCCAGATAACCAAATTTGAAATTAGGAACCATCGATTACTGTGTGTAAAGGGGGCTTAAAGGTATAGTCACCGGGCATCGGCCTCATATGTCAACCACTATCATTGTCAATAACCTGAACAATAAGAAACCAAATAATGATACTAAGTTCATATAGCAATTTAGAAACATTTATAAATGGGTCAATTGGGTTACACGTTGCCTCTAACGGGTCAAATGAATACGTTGAAGGGTTATCGAAAGCAAAACTGTTCATTTACCTATGTTTTACGTGTATTACAATGAACAAATATATATATATATATATATATATATATATATATATATATATATATATATATATATATATATATATATATATATAATATTTACATTTGTAATGAATACATGTGAAGTAGAACATTATACATCATAAGAAAATATCAAGTTATAATGTGGATATTGTGGTCTTTTTGATGTCTACATCTTCATTTGGCATAGTTACCAAACTTTTTGGCAATTATTATTCAACTTCCTTGTCTACTAAAGATATAACTTTTAATCGTATTGTGTGTCTCAACTTAGATACACAGATTGTGTTAGAATCGATAATCGAGAGGTTTAGGTTGGTGAAATATGAAATACATGTTTAGTTCTAGAGAGAGAGGTGAAAGAAAGAAAACGTTTATTGATGAAAGAATAATGAATACACAAATGCTTTCTCACACCCCTCATGGAAAGTCATGAAGGGTATTTATAGGCCTATTCCAACATGAGTTTGCCCCATATAAATTAGTAATCCAGCGGGTGCAACCATATTACGTATCTAGTCCAATTCACATCTAAGACGTTATATTAACAAAATAGCAAAGCTAACAGTCTTATTCCAAGATATCGTCACACGTGAATGGTTACAATAAGATCTATAAGTACATAAGTAAAGTAAAATAACGATTTTGTTGAAGCGTATAGTCTTTAAGGATCTCACTGTAGTTGTGGTCTAGATACTGAGGATGACTTGGAGTTCTTTCTTTCGACGACCTCGGCTTTGATCTTTGACACTGACGGCTCTAATCTTCTTTAGCTCTGAACTCCTTATGCATCATCCTTGAAGTTTCTTCTTCCAAATACTTCAACAACGATCTTTGGTACTGACGGCACTGATCTTTGGAGCTCTGTACTTCTTGTGTTATAATGGTCTAGTTAGGTTATTACTCCCTCCTAACTAGTGAGCCTTTTCTTTGATATGCTCCCTCTACAACCCTTCATAAAATCTCTTTAGTCTTCAAACACGCAGTAGAGAAAGTATACTGCAGACTGTAGCATCGTGGTTGTATGTTCGAGGAGCGTCGTATCAACATAACTCACATAAAATGTATCTAAGTTGGTAAATAAGCCCTGATGTACACATTATCTAAGCACAATTAAATATTTATTATTAAAGCACAGTTCTCTTAATCAACCAAATAACGGACGATGAAACAATAATACCCGTCTTTCTACCAGAAAAATCAATGGTGTATATGCCTATACCCTTCTTAATTGACCCTATAGATCCCCGTGTACACTACTTCTCCCTCTTGATGGCTGTGAGTTATCGGAATCATCATAATATTGTGTACATGTCGTAGAATCAACTCAAAGCAGTAAATATAGCTCAATACCCCATGAGTATATGTTGATAACTATGACTCTCTTTATAATCTTATCTCTTTTCTTCAACATATAAGTGACGTCTTCAAAATCCAATCAGCTAGTAATGGTCACATATGGAGAAAACCCAATATAACCAATCTGAAAATGAAGTAATATCCCCAGCTTTGTGACTTAATTCTTGTACGAAAACTAATTGTGATTTAAGACCTATTTGTGACTTAATTCTTGTACGAAAACTAATTGAGACATAAGACCTATACTGAGCATTACAACGTAACTCCTAAAAGTATGAGGTGCATAGTGGATTAACGCTCATACAAGTTATCTTGAGGCATGCAACCAACCAACCAACGTCTCTAAGATAAATAATACACCTGAGAAATGTCACTTCAATCCCAAATAAGCAATATCTTACAAAGACCCGGTAGTCACAAAAAAACCGATGCTAGCCGTTGTCATTTGATGTGATTCTTGACCAGGATCGTTTTAAGCGAAGGTGTATAAAAGCTAAATACTTGTGATTCTTTCATGATTTAAACCACTTGACCTCGATTTTAGAAGAAGAAACACACGTTTTGTATAAAAGCTCACAAACTAAAATATTATCCAAAAATGGTTTTAATCAAAACAAAGATCAGGTTTTACCCGTGAGGATCTCTGATACTACTTGTTTATTATCAAGAATCGGGAGGTTTAGGTTGGTGAAATATGAAATACATGTTTTGTTTTAGAGAGAGAAAAGTGAAAAAACGCAAGTGTTTATTGATGAAAGGACAATGTATACAACCCATATGGAGAGTCACGAGGGGTATTTTATAGGCCTATTACAGAATGAGTTTGCCTCGTGTATATTAGTAGTCATTGCGGGTGCAACTATATTAGGTACCAATTCACATGTAAGATGTTATCTTCAACAAATAGCAAAGCTAAAAGATTGCTACCATCTTTGCAGGTCGCTAAATCCACTTCTTGAAGTATATGATTTTAGCCAAAAATGTAAACTAGTGATTAGTCTAAAATATAGCAGATGGTATAATCTTATTGGCTTTAACCACGCGGCGAATGAAAATCCGGTGTTATATTTATTATTCAGGTTCTTTGTCAACCAAAGTCGTAAAGCTCAATCGTATTGGGTTGGCCAACAACCGGCTTAGATGCACAGATTCTTACAATCTCTCCATGCTGCTAATTCTGGTTCTTAAAGTAGTCCAAACATGTTAGGCAAGTAATCAAGTGTATAATATAGTAGGAAATCTTGTTGGCTCTAAACACAAGTTATTGGTTCTTTATCAATTAGAACACATTCACATACACAAGTTGTAGAAAGTCATAAAACCATTTGTAAATATCATTTAACTTGTCAACGTTACAGGTGTTCAAATTTGAATGAAACGTAGATCAATTGGACAATTGTGTTGGAAAGTTTTAATAAAATGATATTAGTAGAGAGGGACTTTAATTTGAATCCATTTGGGTAACAATAAGTTTTTATTAGTACGGTTTTCAATCTACAAGTTTGTATTGAACCTCTTGTTTTATGATTTAGGTCGAGACAAGGAAAGTATTCTTGAACTATATTAGCATCATTGGTGTGCGTGGTTAATGTATAGAAAGAGGACAAAGTGATATCAAAGGTGTCTGACACTGCATTCTTTCAGACAAGATCATTTCTTACATAATTGATTGAGTTGGGGATCTAGCCTCAAAAAACCGAAGAACCATACAACTTATCATTAATTTTTTCTTTAAATTGATCAACTGGTAAACTTGGCGCACAAATTATTAAGCATATTTACCGTATTTTAAGATATTTAACCATAAAAATTAAGATACTCGTTTCAAGTTTCAAATTATTGATATTAATACCATATTAACAATAATAAAAATATAGCTAATGTTGTATGACATGAATCTTTATCGTACAAAATTTTGAAGTTTTGTATATGAAAGACTGAATTGCATAAACATGTATCATACTCTCATTATCATTTTGGTTTTTATACAATGCCCAATTTTTTTTTCATTGGACATAATATTCCTACATTGCCTACAACTATATGTAAACTAAATGCATTCGAATCAAAACAGATCTCCATTAAAATTAATATGATCATATCTATACTACATTATAAAACATTTGGGACTTCCTATAAAAAGAAGTCTTATAATTTTAATACAGTAAATATCACTATAAAAGGAAAATTAGAAAATTAATGTAAAATTTGAAAATTTAAGTCTTATTTAAACCATATAGTAACCCCTTTCAGTAATGATATATTTAAATAAAATTATTAATAATAAAATATCACTAAACTTATAACCGCTAATTTAATACTAAATCTTGAACAATAAAAGTGCTAATTATTTACACTAATAATATTTAGACGTTCTACTTTTGAAAAAACATATATCTACTACGTTATAAGGTATTTAGGACATGTTAAATAAAGAAGGTTTAAAATGAATAACAATTGCTCGACACAAAAATAGTCACCTTGTAGCCGCTGCCACATTGCGCGGGTACCCTTCTAGTATAAATAAAAGGTAAAATATGTTAGCGTCCCAATATGCTAAAAGATATTCTAGTATGCTATATATGAATTTATCAAATTCATTGTACTATTCATATCAAATCACATTTTCCCTTTAAATAATTCAATTTATAGAAATTATACCTTTACACATAAATATTGATTTAATCCCAACACAAATGGAGAAAAACAAGACCTTGTTTTGATATAAATCTCCGTAAAGTATTATATGTATATTTTGTTTGCCAGATTTAAATTATGTGTAATAATGTGAAAGCTACTCAATTACTGTATCTAATATTCATCTTTATAAAGGTAAAATTTTATGTTTCCATAAAATATTAAAAGTTGAAATTTTACGTATTTAATTAAATACTCCGTATAATGTATTATATTACATTGTATTACATTACATATTAATTGTATTATATTATAACATTAAATGAAATATTATATCATTTTTTAGTGGCTTAATACAATGTTATATGAGATTACAGGATACAGATTAAAATTAAACGTTTACATAATTATTTTTGTTTTTTAGAATAAATATTCACTTGTAAATTACATCAAATTTTAGAATGTGAGAAATCTAATTTTTGTGAGAACGCGAGAACTAATCCTAGCTACTCATTTTATACTCTTTAAACTTTGATCTAATGCTAATATTAGCTAACTATTTTTTTTTGAAAAATTTCAAAAATATTTCGAAAAGTTTTTAAAAAATTTTCGAATTTTTTTTCGAAAAATTTTCAAAAAATTTTCAAAAATTTTTTGAAAAATTTTCAAAAATTTTTTGAAAAATTTTCAAAAAATTTTCGTAAATTTTTTTGAAAAATTTTTGATTTTTTTTCTTTCACATGTGATGAAAAAAAAATTTCACATGTGAAGAAATTTTTTTTTCACATGTGACGAATTTTTATTCACACGTGACAAAAAGAATTTCGTGAAAATTTTCAATTTTTTTTTTTCAAATATGACGAAAAAAAATTTCAGAAAAAAAAATTCGGGAAAAAGTTTTTCGAAAAAAAAATTTGGAATTTTTTTTTTCGAAAAAAAAGTTTTCGAAAAATAATTTTTCGAAAAAAAAAATTTTTTCGAAAAGAAAATTTTTTGAAAAAAAAATTTTCAAAAAAAAAAGTCGGAAAAAAAAAATTCAAAAAATTATTCTTTCGAATTTTTTTGAAAATTTTCGAAAATATTTTACAAATTTTTCAGAATTTTTTACAAAATTTTCAATTTTTTTTTAGAAATTTTCAAAAAGTTGATTAGATAATATTAGCCATTATATTAAAGTTTAGAAATTTCCATTATATCAAACTCTAGATTTTCGTTTTCTCCTAAAATTTAGGCTTCTCACTTCTCATTTGAACGCTTCGCTATATATATATATATATATATATATATATATATATATATATATATATATATATATATATATATATATATATATATATATATGCGTGTGTGTGTGTGTGTGTGTTAATCATATTTTAAACTACGTACATTCTTTGGAATTGATACAAAAAACCCTTATGTTTTTATCTCAAACAATCATCATAACTAATGCAAAAAAGAAAACAAAAGACCCATTTAATAGATGGTCAAATTATAAGGCACATAGAGACTAGAGCGATTTAGCGTATTGAATTATGAAAAAAATAAGTTACATGAAGAAAAGAAAAATATAAATTTTTTAATGTGAAACCTTATTTTAACGGAAATCTAGTGTGTTTTAGTTTTATCTATCTAGAGTTTGATAAAATTTAGTTAATTACTTACGATTTTCTATTTATATTTTTACAAGAACTAAAAACTACAGGAGGAAAAGTAAAAAAAACTAAAATAAATAAAATAAAATAAATAAAATCAAGTAAAACTAAAAAATAAAATTAGTGGTTAATAAAGTTTAAATCTCTTTTACATTATTATAAAGATACTATTTACTATCAAAATATAGCATATTTAGTTAATCATACTATATCATATTACATCATATTACATTATTATCAAATTATTGTTAATAATTAAATGAAAATTGTGGTATCTTTTGAAAATTATTATTATTATTTTATTATCAAATTTTTATTATAAATATTTTTTTTAAAGATATATCATTTGACAAACTTTTTTTTTACTATATAGTAAGTTATATTATTTTTTTATAATAAAAATATGGGTTTCATTACTATCATATAAAAACGTACTTAGTAACTTTTTATAACATAAGCACTTCTCATACAAGTTGAGAATCATTAGATGACAAGGTTATTATTTCTTTGCATTGCAACGGGATTGAATCAAGAAAGTTTAAAAATGCAAGTTATAAAATTTTGGGGTTAGAGGAATCGTTATATTGAAGCTAAAAAGGTAAGAATGTAAATATGAAATAATAATAAAATTGGTTTTTATTATGTAGTAATTAATAGGCATAATTTCATGTATATCTTTGGAAATTTCAAAAAATAAATATATATCATTTTTAATAGTTTTTGATACATAAAGTATAATGCTTTTAATAGATACGTAATTTTTGAAATTTGTAAGGATATATATGTATTAAGGGCATCTACTATAAGAGGTTCATGAAAAGGTTTATAAATTGAGTCACCATAGTGATGTGAGGTTTATGATGACATGGAATGAAATAGGTCTATGTTTATAGACCTTTTTATTGCAACTAAATACATATAATTCATTTAATACCTCATTAAATTATTAAGTTTTAACAAGTTTAAGCATAGTGATAATAGGTTTATAAAATGAGAAATTTAATACGCATCCATAAACAATAGTTCAATTTGGGGATCTAGCGGAATTTAAAAACCCTAAAAAACCCATTTCCTAAAATTCCTCAATTTCAAATTACATAATTTCACTGCCAATCATGTTTACATTAAGAACAAGGTAAGTCTTACATCCATTTGTTTTTATGTCATTTTAATTTGTCGTATTTGCATTTGTTAGGGTATCATTGATGCTAAATCACATACTTATAATTTCATTTACTATGGACTAATTATCTCGTTAGATTATTCAGTTTGCTCTTTTTTAGTTACCGAAGTTGTTTTCAAAGATTAGAATACTTGTGAAGTAATACACAGTTTTAGATCGAATTTTGTTGACGTTGGTTTTTTGCTATGTGCGTTCGTTCTATTTCTCATTTGGTGATGTAAGGGTAAATGTTCACATTAAATTCTTACAATTTAAAAATGTCAATCAATCCAACTTTTACCGTACAATTTTATACATCCGTCTTTCAGACATTTAAAAAAAAAAAAAATTATACAAGGAAGGTATGTTAACAGTTAGGACTTAGGAGTAAAGGGTATATATACCATAAAACATGTGATTACTATAAGCATGTGAAACATTTTTGAAGCTTAATTAAAACATTAGTCCTTAATCTTTTCTACAACAATGTGTCGGTTCGTCTGCTTATATAAATCAAATGACCGGGTTTAAATTTTTTCTTAAAAATGTTTTATTTCTTTTGACTTGACAGATGACATAATTTTGACATGACCTAAGCTTTGAACACCTATTGTTCTCTAAACCTTCACTTAAAATGGCCAATATTGTCTGTATCTTTGCATAGTAGGTTTGTAAAATGCTCGTTATCTTTGGCCTCTATTAGTTTTCTCTCTTTTATACAATGTATTAGGTTTGAATGGTACACATTAATGAAATGTGTGCCTCATTATATACGAAAGACCTACTTCCTCGAGTCCATTATGGAAAGGTTATGTGGAATTCTATAATCATTTTTTTTCAGCATCTTGATATACTAATATATTATTGTAGCTTATACTGCCATGCTTTTGACATTTTTTTATTTGAAAACAGTAAGTATACTAGACGAGTTGATCGAAACTATTTATGTTTACTCTCATTGATTTTCGGCGAAGCTTAGTCTTTTCAATTCTTTAATTTGACAAGCCATTAATTTATGTTACAGTTATAGCTACTTCTATTCTATATACGGTTCTTACTTATTCAGAGTGACGTTATTTGCCAGGAATCTCCTACTTCACAATTTCACGCCTCAATATACAAATTTAAAAAAAGAACCATGGAAATGGAAAGCCTCTCATGGCACAAAAATTCTCTAAAGAAATTGGTGAGGATATAACCTCCCTTTGTTTTCTAATTTTTTCATTTGTACATTTCGATTGTTAGTGTATTTACTACGTACAATCATGTTTTTCAGGATCCTTAGTTGATGCCATATACACTCAACTGTGGCATGAATGTGGCAGGCGCCTTGTCAATGTTTTCCAAAGAAAGGGAAAATTCACTAGTTTGAGTGTTTTCATCCCCGAGCACCTTTTTAGAATAAGTCTACTGAGTGGAAGTCATCCACCAAAATCCTTGACAATTCCTGCTCATCTAATCTGCGTCCACTCAGAGAGAGCTTCTTTTGTGATTGTGCAGCAATTCATCTCCATTTTCTTGACAGGAACCTAACCTGATCTTTGTTAGATGTTGGAAGGAAAAAAATGACATGGTGCAGTACAGTTTCAGGTAATCCGGAAATTGCTGAAAATTAGTTTGAACGTACAATTGTGTTATGCAAGTTGACACCATTTTAGGAAAATGAAGCTTTTTATAGTATGGATAAATAGTTAAACTCTTATCATGCAAAATAGGTAGCACTATATCTGCAATTCTATCTCCTGTTTATTATGGTAATGTTTGTCATGAAAAAGTGAAGAAGTTATTGTTGTATTTCTGAAAACTTCTCGAGGTCACATTTTTTGATAGATTATGCCCACACAGTTGATTATGAGTGTTTCACATTATAAGGTAGTACACAAAAAGACACTTTGGGCTGGGTTTTCAACATTTTTTTTAGCTAAATCAAATAAAAGATCTCTTTAACCCATTAAAGACGAAACAGCTACTTGCAAGGAGATTTGTTCTAATTCTATGGATCTTTCTTTCTAATGTAAATAGTTATTTGCAGGTTAACGCCAACCCCGCATTAGCTCTGGCTAAATATTCAAGGACATGACTAGTCTAAATTCATTATCGATAATTGCTCGTCACTAAAGCTGCTGAATATAGTGATGATTCACCATTCTCTGAGTCACCACTCTCTTTTGTGCCTTGCATAGTGTTTCTCATATCAAGTCGTTAGGGCCCCAAGATCGGCTTCACCGCGTTGGATTTCTCAATACATTCATGGCTGGTTGCTAAGAAAGTGATGATTCACCACTCTTCGAGTCCTATATTATATATGTTTGCGGTTGTTTCTTGAGCATGGTTCATTGATGATTTCTTAATATTATCGGTTTGATCAAAAGTGGTGATATTAACTTTTCCACATTGTGATAACTTATAGCTGGGGTGAACGTAAATTTTCAAGCCCAATGACAAAATCTTTGTATCCAATGAAATGTGAGTGCCACAGGTCGATGGATCTTCGACGATCAGTCCATATTCACAAATTATATTATAAAATATTATAACTTGCGAATATGGTTTAATTGTCGAATGTTGTAGGTTTTTTAGCATGAAACTGTTGTTGAAAGATCCATTGGTCTCCCATGTTTCATTGGGCACGAAGATCTTTTCATTAAGTAAAAACATCGAATTCTAGAACAGATGAGCACAACATATATATAATTATGGTGATTGGAAATTGGATTGATGATTATTAGGCGTTGCTAATATAAACCAATAAAACATTCTTTTTACTATAGTTTGTATTTAAAATTTATGAATGAATAGTCTTCTTGATCACTCGTGTTTCTGGTTTGTAATATAATGGCTTATCAATAGCTTCATTTTGTGAGATTATGGCATCTTTTTGTCTTTTTTTTACCAGTTGTATGTGTTTTTAAAAATTGTCTACATACTTCTGTGACTTTTTATTTGTATGATATGTTTCATAAGATGAACAAATTGGAGCTCCTTTAAATGCAGGAAGCCTCGTGAGTAGTCGAACAAATGAGGGGTTGTCGACGAAGGGGATGGTAACTACTAAAGGGCTTTGGTATGCCTTGAATCCGGGGAAGCTGGTTAACTACATATCTCTTTAAGAGATGATGGACATTTTTCTAGCGTGGTGATGTTTATATTGCAAACAAAAGATGGATACATGAGATTTATTTACATATTTTAATGAAAACAACTCTTGATAATTATTGAAGAGGCTGCATAACTTCCATAACTTCCGGTTTGCATTTTTAATGCTCTTCAAACTCTTTGAAGTTTGAACTATATGCAATTGACTCATTTACGGGTTATTTTCTGAACACAACAGAGACGGAACCAGGACTAAATAAAATCGTGTGCATAATTTTTTTTAAACCATAATATAATAGAAACACATTTCGATGGACAAGGTGCGTTTAAGATGCATTTAAGGAAAATCGAGTTTTTTTGTATTTTTTTTCAGAGCATTGATAGGCAGAGCTAATTCGTGTGCCTAATTATAGGCCTAATCTTATGTGGCATCATTTTATTGGTAAGAGTAGATATATCAACTTATCACAAACCAATAAAACTCTTCACATCCTTTTAGGCATAAACTTAGGCACATATTTAGGCATCTCAATCTTTTTTCTTTTATAAATTAACAATACATCGAAAAATTTTTTATAGAGTTCATGGGCATCCACGGAAACTCTCTGGCTCCATCCTCTAACGCAACTTCATATGTACGTATGTAACACGACTTGAACCATCAAATTCCTAAGAAGATAAAAAAAAATACTTTATACATTAATACGCGAAAGGCCATTTGGCAACTCGTTTGAGGTTCGAAGACCCTGAAACTATATACCTTAAAAACTTCATATATTTTTCCTCATAAGTTCAATTTCAAAGTATACGAAATAATACTTTTAATAAAATTTTTGAATTAAATATTTTTCAATAACTAGTGTATATATAATTATCAATAATACAATATTATTGTAATAAACGACATACCTAATCCTGTTGGGACAAGATATGAGAGATTAAATAACATATGTTGTATTATTGTGATACAACGTATATGAAATATCATATTGCATCATATTACTTCTAGTTACGTGATGTTACATAACATTATATTTATTTGTTACATCCAAAATGAATCATTAGTTTAGGCTGTTTAGCGATATGCGATTCACATATCAATATTTCCATAATATTACATTAAATAACATAAGGTTAGAAAAATTATTAGAAGAGGACTACATGACGTGTCTCGAACTCGTATATACGGGGCTCAACACAGATATTACTATAAACATTATCCGCACTCTATCGGCCATAAATGTGTATCATGTATCGAGTGTTATCTGATATCTAATGTTGATATAAATAATGCCTTAAAACGTTATTAACTTATATCGATATCTCTATGTTTTGATAATCACAAAATGTAAACTCACTGAACTACAAATTATGACGTAAACAAGTATTTCGTCGTAAATATTCACTTTAGCATCCAAATCACTTAAGGTATGAATAAACAAAGTGTCTAATGGATTTTATGATCAAAGGAATTTTTATTTTTACAAACCTTATATTTTATTAAAGTGGGACAAACATTTTTAAACTTATACAAAATAATTTTGTATTTATAAGAAATGTTTTATTCAAAATAAATATTTTGAATTCAAATTTCTACCCAAAAAACGGCCATATTCTTCAAGAAAAACCTTCCTCACAAAAAGACAAATTTTGAAGAAAAAATGTTTTTTTATTAAGCGGCCCCCTTAATTAATTAAGGAGACCGGCTAGTAAATTAAGGGGACCGGCCACACAATTAAGGGGACCGCCCACACTCCCAAACAGTATTTTTTTCCCTTATAAATACTGGTTCATTCCACAGATTTTTCTCACCTTTTGCACGAAAATTTTCAGTCTCAATCCCTTCAAAACATCCTTCTAAATCCTTTGATCATAAGATTATAAGTCTTTCTTTCAAGTGATCCAATCCTTTACCACTCAAAGTGCAAGAGAAGAATACTCCCTATCATAAAGCCAAAGATGTATTAGGATCTAGTTAGTGTTTATGTAATGTTGTGAGTTATGTATATGTAATAAGTAGATCAAGATGATCTTACTTAGTAGTGAGTTTATGAGTGAGTAAGAAGTAGTGTGAAGAAGTATTAGTGTGGAGAAGTCATGAAGTTGTGAAGAAGTAGATGTGTGAATATGTAGTGGAGTATAGAAGAAATTGTGAAGTAGTGATGAAGTCGTGAAGTCGTGAAGCCATGAAGAAGCCATGAAGTCGTGAAGCCATGATGAAGTCGTGAAGTCGTGTAGAAGTTGTGTAGTGACCGAAGTAGTGTTGTGAGATTGGTTCTAGCTACTATTAGAACTCGACATTTAGCTTAGTGTCGTTAAATGGTGTAAGCAAAAGTTGTGTACGATTTTTTCCGCCAAAAGGGAGCTTGTTTTGTTGTGAAGAAAACTCTCGAGTAGGTGACTCGGGGAGTGGAGTAGGGCAAGGAAGGTGTCCTTGTAGCCGAACCACTATAAATCACCGTGTCCGGTTTGCATTTCCTTTCTCTTATCTCTTTTCATTTATTCTTGCATTTATCGCTTTACATCTGTGCTTGCTGGTTCCTCCCGGACCATACCCTTTATTTATAAGCTAACCACTTAAGATAAAATGGTCAATAATAAAAGTAAGCGGGCGACAGCCCGGGAGAGAAATGCAATTTTACCAAGGGTTTAAATCCTTGGATCGTTTATGTCCTGGCGAGGCGTGATATTCTGGTGCTACCATGACTTGTAATGTGTTGAAATAATATGTATAGAAAAATAATAAAGGATTTACAAACGTACGTTTAAGTTTACATAAACGTAAACGTACAAAAACAAACATAACTACAGTAGGAATTTGCATGCCTTAACGGCTTAAATGCAAATTAAAAAGAAATAAAATAAATATCCATATTTACAATATTATTATTATAGTACGAAAACCTAGAAACCTAAAATGTGTACGTAAACATTTAAATAAACGTCTACGTACAAAATAAAAAATGAATACCGTCCAATATAAGTCCCACAAATGTGAAAATTATATTTTTGGAATCCTAAAAGAATAAGAAAATTATTAGAAATTTAAAACTTATTTTTATACTATGTACTTAATTATTATTAATTAATAACTAATATTTACTATTTATTAATTACCTAAAAATAAGAAAATGTGAAATAAAGCTAAGAAAAATAAAATTAAAACTTAGAAAAGTCTAAAATAATATAAAAGAAATTTTGAAACAGAAAATATATTTATTATACAAATATTCTATTTATTACTAATTATTAACTATTATTTATTATTTAATAAATACCTAAAAATAAGAAAACTAGAAATAAAGCCTAGAAAAATAAAATAAAAATATAGAAAAGTCTAACTAATTATAAAAGATTTTCTGAAAACAAAATTATATTTATTATACACCTATACTATTTATTACTAATTATCTATTATTAAAAAGTATTAAAAACTATTATTTAATTATGAAAAGTATTAAACAGTAAAAGAAAAATCTAATAATTTTTACATAATTCTAACTAAAATAAAAGAAGCTAAGAAAAATATAAAAACTATGGCTTATGTACAGAAATAAGCTAATAAGCAAATAAGCTTCTAAATAGAAGCTATCACTTAGCTTTAAAGTGGGGCTTTTAGGCTTTTCTGATTTCTGGACTATACATACACTGAATATATATAAGTATAAAGAAGATGGAACTTTATAAACATCAAATTAAGCCAACTGTGAGCTTATGTGATGAGACAGTTAAGCTATAAGCTTAACAGTTTCATCAAAGCTTGTATAAGCTCAAAAATAAGCTCACAGTGGAAAATAAGGACTAAGCATGGTATAACTATGTATAGTAAACAAGTATGAAGGAAAATGAACTATAAAAACAAGGGCATAAGCTGTTTGTGAGCTTGTGACTACCTCAGTTAAGCTATAAAGCTCACAGTTGAGTCACAAGCTATGAACAAGCTTGAAAAAGCTTTACAGTGCTTAAATAAATGAAAAGAAAGATGTGTACAAGTTATATATGCAAGTATTCACAAGCAAGAGTCCTGGGAATAAGCCAATAAGCTCATGAAAGCAAATAAGCTGTTCCAGTACCCTGCCATTCCAAACAGGTCCAAACAATGACCTATGAAGGTCTGTGGGGTCCACTATGGACTCTGGAAGTCCAAACAAAAAGATGAGCCAATAAGCTGAGCTTATTGGCTTTGTAAAAAGCCAAGTTTTGGTTACTGGGTCCCACAGATGAGGGCATGAGAGGGCTTTGAATGTTGGAACAAAAACTGACTCAGCTTAAGTCAGAAAATGGGACAACCTAGAGAGCACTAGCAGCCCTATCTAATAAGCCAGTGAGCTAAGAATAAGCTCTGATACTACAAGTGGGGCTTATAGGCTTCCCAATAAGCCAATACTCAGGAAGTGGGGCCCAATAGGGAAGCTAGGGGAGACCAAGGAAGTTGGGGGGGTTGAAGGTCTGTTTGTGCATCAGGGGAGGTGCTCTCCCTGCAAGTGACTTAAGGGCTAAGTGGGGCCCAGGGTAAAAATACTAAAAATAAAAGCTGTGTGGAATCTAAAACTAGAGCTGGTAGACTACAAGTCCACAAAAGCTCAAAGCTTGAATCCTTCTTCAAAATTCTAAACAAATCCTTCTATTTTTGGTATTTTCTGAAAATGGATCTTTTGACTTTTTAATAAACTAACTTAGTTTGACTAATATGAGATTCTAACACTCACTACTGATTTAATAAGTTGAATTATGCTAAGATAAACCTATTTTAAGCTAAGATAACAATTAATGAAATGTTTTTGAGGATTGTGGATCCTAAATCCACAACAGATGGCTATTTTTGATGATCAAATGATCATTTTGACTTTTCTACCAAAGGTAACTGGTTCTAATGACTTAAATGGTCTAATACAACCTATTGTAGCATATCTAAGTAATTAACAACAACAAAGACAAACTCCTCAGTGGTGCTAACCACTGATCCAAACACTACCTTATAACTTATGAAAATGAGAGTTTCAACACAGATGGCATATTTAAACAACTACACTGATTCAATACACTATATTATCATTATATAAGAACAATTGAGCCTGAATCAATCACAACACAAGCATAAAACTCAGATTTGTCAAGTATGAGTTTTCTACTGTGGGATTTTTGATTATAAGCACAAATGAATTCTGATTAACAAACTATCTATATTAAACTTTATATTATCTAAACAACAACACATAAGCATGAAAACACAGAAACCTAAGTAAATTAAGTACCTAAATAGTAATATGAAAAATTTATATAAAAGCTTACAAAATGGAATTGGACTGAGATGATGGAACCAAGGACCAGAAACCACTCCTAGCTTGTTGTCAACAAGCTAGAAACCAGAAAAGCCATCCAGATTAGCTTCTACCCTTGCATCAATCACTAAGAACACACTATTTTTCATTTATTTTCTATTTTCTACTTTTTTTTAGTGATTTTTGAATTTAACAGATTAAGTTGAACAAAATAGAGTCTAAAAGCTTTTAAGGCCTAGGTCCGTCTATTATGGCAACTATAATCCAACAGAAATGAAGATGACTTGAAATTGTAAAATTGGTACGAATTTGTAAAACATGAATTTAAAAGGTAACTTGCATTAAAACTTAAAACAGAGTTTCATTACACTAAATTAAGAACTATTACAACTTTTGAAATGTAAATGACATTTAAATTAAAGAAAACAGTAAAAGCTACTTTAAGTGACTAATGGCTAATCCAAGAGTATTTGTTCTCATCTCCTTCTCTTCTCTTTTATAATGTTTTGGACTCCACTTGAGTTGCCAGTAAAATCCCACTTTAATTCTGAGCCATTGATGCACTGAAACAGATCCTAGCCTTTAAAATTGCTTTTCGCGCCAAAAAAGTCTTGGGCAGCTGTGGTTGCGTAGAGAGGGTTTCAAGGCATTAATGGGTGTTTGGGAGGTTGTGTGAGGTGGAGGGACAGGTGGGAGTTTGTTTGGAGGCCAAGGGTGAGTGAAACAGGTGAGGTGGATGAGTAGTATGTGAGTCTGTGTGTGTGGGGTGGTATTGGGGGAGAAGAAACGGGGGAGTGGTTTTATTTATTTAAAAGGTGTGGGCCGGTTGGGAGAATGGGCCAAGGGAAAAAAGGTGGGCTTGGATTAGAGTTGGATTGGATTTGGTGGTGGGTTTTATGATAAAAAGGGTCCGTTTGTATGTATTAATAAACAAGGACCACTTTTGCAATTTGCATAAACTTGAGGGGCCTGGAATGTAACTTTCCAAAGTTAATAAAGGGACCATTCCTGTCATTTATGAATAACCCAAGGACCAAAGATGTAATTTTTCCATTTTCAAAACCCAGGGACCTTTTCTGCCAATTCCTCAAACTCCAGGGACCAAACTGTAATTTTCTGATAATTGAAGGGCTTAACCTGTAAATATCAAACAGTTAACACAAAGGACCAGTTATGTCATTTTAGAATAGTATAAGGTTTATTTTGAATATTTTCTTATTTTTAAACCTTAGGGACTAATTTTGACATTTTTCAAAGTTTAGGGACCAAAGTTGTAAATTTATGATTTTTAACTTCAAAGGACTTTTCCTAACAACTTATGAATCCCAAGGACCTTTTATGACATTTGTACAAGTTTTGATTGACCAGGGACTAGTTTTGCCATTTTGTGTAATTCCAAGGACTAAAATTGACATTTGTGTGAACTTGCATGCTTTTTCACTTGTTTTCAATCTTTTTGTACCTGAATCACATAAAAACACATTTTGATGAATTTGTAACATTTTGTGAGTCATTTGTGTGTTTTTGGTCGTTTTTGTGGGTTCAAACAAAGTAAAATATATGTGTATTTAGACACATATCAAATCCCCCACACTAAACTATTGCTAGTCCCTAGCAATATTTTATGAAGATTTAATGGATTTTATCTCTTTACCAAAAGCCATCACTTCTGGAGTAGCCAGGTGTAAGAACTGTGGCACACCTGATAACCGTGTGATTTTGAGCAAACCACCAGCTGTCAACGGATTTGATTAGTCTTTACCAAAAGCCGTTTGCTTCTGGACTAGCTAACTCTTAGATAAATTATTAATATTATCTTTGGTGAGTTAATTACCAATTATGGTTTTTCACAGCCTTTACCACAAGCCATAACCTTGCGGGCTAGCCAACTCATTAGCTTTTGAGGATAATGGGGAGTTGAGGAACAATACAATTTTGAGCAAATTGCAAGCTATAACGGATTTGAGATATCTTTACCAAGAGCCGTTTGCTCCTGGATTAGCCAATCCTTATGTGGGTTAGACATGGTGGATTGATTACCATTTGTTGTATTTAGTGTAAAACACTAATACCAAATGAAAAAAATTTAAATTTTGGTCATTTTTAGGGGAAAAGGGCATACAAGGGTATAAAAGTGATCAAATTCGCCAGAATTCCCCCCCACACTTATTATGAATATTGTCCTCAATATTCAAAGCTAAGTGGGGTAATACAACAATTATTCTGTTTTTATATTTACAATTTTTTTTTAAAGCATTTTCAAGATATATACAACATGTGGGGCACACCCCCATACTTAGGTGGTACACACGGGTGAAAACCCATGTTCATTGCTATTGTTTTTGATTATCGAGTCGCTAGCTTGACTCGATCCCCGAATTAAATGGTTCATGGGGAAGTGGAGTGGGATTGCCACTCAAAGATTGGTTGAGAAATCGGAGTGCTATCACTACTCACAGAATTATGAATATATAAGGTAAGGAGATTATTTTTGATTTTAAACTTTTATAAATGTTTTTGTATTTTTAGATTTATATATATATATGTACAAAGAAATGGCTAAAAAGGAAACCTAAATGAGATTATCAATACATGAAACTGATTTAAACCTAATCTATTTCTTTCCAGGGATAATACTAAGCACAGTAAACCCTTTTTTAGTGTAAACCTGGTGTTTAGCCAAAATTTAGACCTAGGAATATCAAGATTAGGAAAATTGACAGTCAAGTGCAAATCAAAGCTTAAATAGATTTCAAAACATAAAATATTTTTGTATTTTTATATGTTTATATATATATATACAAAGACAATGGTTAAAAATGAAATTTAAATGAGATTTTCAATACAGGAAACTGATTTAAACCTAATCTATCACATTCCAGGAATTATACTAAGCACAGCGGCGCCAAATTTTGATTCGCCTCAAACGGTCAACTAAGTTTACCAGATGATGGTCAACCAAGTCAAACGTCTAAAACAAATGCTTCCGAGGAATACAGTGTTTTCCCGGGTCGTAAGTCCCAACGAGGTGTGCGATGTGATATTATAAACGAATCTGTGAATTCTTGTTCCGCTGTGAACTCATCACAATCCTCATTCTGAATATCAAAGATTTGATTATCAGAAACCAAAGTGAATTCAGATTCGAATTCATATAGAGGATTAGTGAGAGTAGTCTCGATTGCTTCGGGAACAAAATGATTATCATTTTCTTCTTCTGAGTTGACAAGCTCAGAAGGTAATTCCTCCACATAACTGATGTCTCCAGAAGATAAAGAATTTTCATCAGTATGTGAAGTACTAAGCTCGATGTTGGGATTATAGTTTAAAAGATTTTTAGTTTCTCCCATATCGGCTTCAAAATCAAGAATATCATCATTACTTCCAGATAGAAGTGGAATGATGTGAGTGAGTTCCTTTGTAAAATCCTCATGAAGAGAATCAACATCAGAATGAGGCAGTGATGCCTCAACATACTCAATGTCTCCATAAGATATATAATCATTACTGGAATTAGAGACATTCTCAATTTGATCATTTGGATTATCAAGGGAGGTAGGAATATCACACATATGATCAAGAATTCCCTGTGACTCTCTCGGGATTGAGACAAGGATCTCAACACTAGACTTTATTAATTCGTCCAATTCCTTTGCAGGAATTGTGTCAAGATGCTCGTCCCCCATGTTCAGAGAGTGAGTGGGAACCTCGGGTGTGATAACAGCATACAGAGAGAGCTGAGAAGGACTAGCAGTAATGGAGTCTACAAGTTCCATTATTTCTTCTGCTGGTGATTCAGTTATATTCTTTTCTCCCTGTATATCCATGGAAGGAGTCTCAACTGATGAACTCGATGAATCTTTTTGAATGATAACAATGTTATCATCATCATCACTGTCATCATCGTACTCAGAAAAAGCAGCATAGCGAATATTGGCACGTATTTTGGCTACTCTTTGCTCAGCAATTAAATCTTCCATGCTTTTCCCAGAATCTCGTTCTTCAGCAAGTAATTCTGTGATAGATTTATCACGAGAATTTTGAATGAATGGAAATTGTGGAGGTGTGGATGTGTCAAAACCGGAAGGTTGACATCGATCATCATTATGAGAACCCCCACAATATACACAAGAAGAACTTGGATCATGGCGAAGCGACATATTAGCTAACTCCTCCCTAATGTTTTTAAGTTTTTCAAGAACCTCTAAATAAGGGTCTTGCTGAATATGAGGAGTAGCTTGGTTCATTTGGTACTGTGGAGGTGGGTCTTGAAATGAATAGTCGTAATTGTTACAAGGAAATGGATTCCTTGTTTGACAATCAGAGCTAAAATGTGGACCTCCACAGTACTCACAACAGTAAAACTGTTGAGTTTTGCTTGGTGTATTTTGATACGAAGCATCATTGATATTTGGATAATATGATTCTTGCTCGTATGAATGTGATTGGTAGTTTGAAAAATTTGAGGAGTTGTTGAATGAGTTTTGATTAGGATCATAAGCAAATGAATTACTCGATCCACAAAACAAACAACTCCCATTTTGGATATCATTACCACATTGTACACATGTACACCAACGACATGGAAAACAGAAAAGAGGCTCACCACAACCGTCACAAGGAACAAAATCTGGAGGTGGGACAAGTGGTGTGCTCTGAGAGCTAGGAATTTCCACCACTTCCGTTATGGTCTCGGGTTTTGGTTCTTGATAATTGTGAAGATTAGGCAAATCGTTCTTTTCAGTAATTGCCCTAAGCTCTGTACGTTTGCTTGACAAACTTTTAACCGTAAACCGTGAAAGATCAGGATTGATTCTTGAAGGTTCGTCATTAATAGCACGTATCTCGGGCTGTGAAGGGTAGTTGGGAGAATTTGGTGAATCATTGAGAGAATTTGGACTTATGAACAGATTGCACACAATACAAAATCTGTTACTACAATTATTGCCACATTTCTCACAAATACACCGGAGACAACGAAAGTCGTTCTCAATCGGGCTTTTACAGTGAAAACACTTGTAATCGAGAGACGCCATAAGAATTATGCATGAAATGGGTGTAAGAAGGTAGAATCAAATGGATAGAGGGTAAGGAAAAATATTTTTGGGTTTTGTTTTATAAAAATATGGATAAAATATGGTAAATATACAATGGATGTATATCCAGAATCACAAATACGCAAAATCGTTTAAAATATGCGCACAACCTCCCCGACAACGGCGCCAAAATTTGGTTCCTCCCGGACCATACCCTTTATTTATAAGCTAACCACTTAAGATAAAATGGTCAATAATAAAAGTAAGCGGGCGACAGCCCGGGAGAGAAATGCAATTTTACCAAGGGTTTAAATCCTTGGATCGTTTATGTCCTGGCGAGGCGTGATATTCTGGTGCTACCATGACTTGTAATGTGTTGAAATAATATGTATAGAAAAATAATAAAGGATTTACAAACGTACGTTTAAGTTTACATAAACGTAAACGTACAAAAACAAACATAACTACAGTAGGAATTTGCATGCCTTAACGGCTTAAATGCAAATTAAAAAGAAATAAAATAAATATCCATATTTACAATATTATTATTATAGTACGAAAACCTAGAAACCTAAAATGTGTACGTAAACATTTAAATAAACGTCTACGTACAAAATAAAAAATGAATACCGTCCAATATAAGTCCCACAAATGTGAAAATTATATTTTTGGAATCCTAAAAGAATAAGAAAATTATTAGAAATTTAAAACTTATTTTTATACTATGTACTTAATTATTATTAATTAATAACTAATATTTACTATTTATTAATTACCTAAAAATAAGAAAATGTGAAATAAAGCTAAGAAAAATAAAATTAAAACTTAGAAAAGTCTAAAATAATATAAAAGAAATTTTGAAACAGAAAATATATTTATTATACAAATATTCTATTTATTACTAATTATTAACTATTATTTATTATTTAATAAATACCTAAAAATAAGAAAACTAGAAATAAAGCCTAGAAAAATAAAATAAAAATATAGAAAAGTCTAACTAATTATAAAAGATTTTCTGAAAACAAAATTATATTTATTATACACCTATACTATTTATTACTAATTATCTATTATTAAAAAGTATTAAAAACTATTATTTAATTATGAAAAGTATTAAACAGTAAAAGAAAAATCTAATAATTTTTACATAATTCTAACTAAAATAAAAGAAGCTAAGAAAAATATAAAAACTATGGCTTATGTACAGAAATAAGCTAATAAGCAAATAAGCTTCTAAATAGAAGCTATCACTTAGCTTTAAAGTGGGGCTTTTAGGCTTTTCTGATTTCTGGACTATACATACACTGAATATATATAAGTATAAAGAAGATGGAACTTTATAAACATCAAATTAAGCCAACTGTGAGCTTATGTGATGAGACAGTTAAGCTATAAGCTTAACAGTTTCATCAAAGCTTGTATAAGCTCAAAAATAAGCTCACAGTGGAAAATAAGGACTAAGCATGGTATAACTATGTATAGTAAACAAGTATGAAGGAAAATGAACTATAAAAACAAGGGCATAAGCTGTTTGTGAGCTTGTGACTACCTCAGTTAAGCTATAAAGCTCACAGTTGAGTCACAAGCTATGAACAAGCTTGAAAAAGCTTTACAGTGCTTAAATAAATGAAAAGAAAGATGTGTACAAGTTATATATGCAAGTATTCACAAGCAAGAGTCCTGAGAATAAGCCAATAAGCTCATGAAAGCAAATAAGCTGTTCCAGTACCCTGCCATTCCAAACAGGTCCAAACAATGACCTATGAAGGTCTGTGGGGTCCACTATGGACTCTGGAAGTCCAAACAAAAAGATGAGCCAATAAGCTGAGCTTATTGGCTTTGTAAAAAGCCAAGTTTTGGTTACTGGGTCCCACAGATGAGGGCATGAGAGGGCTTTGAATGTTGGAACAAAAACTGACTCAGCTTAAGTCAGAAAATGGGACAACCTAGAGAGCACTAGCAGCCCTATCTAATAAGCCAGTGAGCTAAGAATAAGCTCTGATACTACAAGTGGGGCTTATAGGCTTCCCAATAAGCCAATACTCAGGAAGTGGGGCCCACTAGGGAAGCTAGGGGAGACCAAGGAAGTTGGGGGGGTTGAAGGTCTGTTTGTGCATCAGGGGAGGTGCTCTCCCTGCAAGTGACTTAAGGGCTAAGTGGGGCCCAGGGTAAAAATACTAAAAATAAAAGCTGTGTGGAATCTAAAACTAGAGCTGGTAGACTACAAGTCCACAAAAGCTCAAAGCTTGAATCCTTCTTCAAAATTCTAAACAAATCCTTCTATTTTTGGTATTTTCTGAAAATGGATCTTTTGACTTTTTAATAAACTAACTTAGTTTGACTAATATGAGATTCTAACACTCACTACTGATTTAATAAGTTGAATTATGCTAAGATAAACCTATTTTAAGCTAAGATAACAATTAATGAAATGTTTTTGAGGATTGTGGATCCTAAATCCACAACAGATGGCTATTTTTGATGATCAAATGATCATTTTGACTTTTCTACCAAAGGTAACTGGTTCTAATGACTTAAATGGTCTAATACAACCTATTGTAGCATATCTAAGTAATTAACAACAACAAAGACAAACTCCTCAGTGGTGCTAACCACTGATCCAAACACTACCTTATAACTTATGAAAATGAGAGTTTCAACACAGATGGCATATTTAAACAACTACACTGATTCAATACACTATATTATCATTATATAAGAACAATTGAGCCTGAATCAATCACAACACAAGCATAAAACTCAGATTTGTCAAGTATGAGTTTTCTACTGTGGGATTTTTGATTATAAGCACAAATGAATTCTGATTAACAAACTATCTATATTAAACTTTATATTATCTAAACAACAACACATAAGCATGAAAACACAGAAACCTAAGTAAATTAAGTACCTAAATAGTAATATGAAAAATTTATATAAAAGCTTACAAAATGGAATTGGACTGAGATGATGGAACCAAGGACCAGAAACCACTCCTAGCTTGTTGTCAACAAGCTAGAAACCAGAAAAGCCATCCAGATTAGCTTCTACCCTTGCATCAATCACTAAGAACACACTATTTTTCATTTATTTTCTATTTTCTACTTTTTTTTAGTGATTTTTGAATTTAACAGATTAAGTTGAACAAAATAGAGTCTAAAAGCTTTTAAGGCCTAGGTCCGTCTATTATGGCAACTATAATCCAACAGAAATGAAGATGACTTGAAATTGTAAAATTGGTACGAATTTGTAAAACATGAATTTAAAAGGTAACTTGCATTAAAACTTAAAACAGAGTTTCATTACACTAAATTAAGAACTATTACAACTTTTGAAATGTAAATGACATTTAAATTAAAGAAAACAGTAAAAGCTACTTTAAGTGACTAATGGCTAATCCAAGAGTATTTGTTCTCATCTCCTTCTCTTCTCTTTTATAATGTTTTGGACTCCACTTGAGTTGCCAGTAAAATCCCACTTTAATTCTGAGCCATTGATGCACTGAAACAGATCCTAGCCTTTAAAATTGCTTTTCACGCCAAAAAAGTCTTGGGCAGCTGTGGTTGCGTAGAGAGGGTTTCAAGGCATTAATGGGTGTTTGGGAGGTTGTGTGAGGTGGAGGGACAGGTGGGAGTTTGTTTGGAGGCCAAGGGTGAGTGAAACAGGTGAGGTGGATGAGTAGTATGTGAGTCTGTGTGTGTGGGGTGGTATTGGGGGAGAAGAAACGGGGGAGTGGTTTTATTTATTTAAAAGGTGTGGGCCGGTTGGGAGAATGGGCCAAGGGAAAAAAGGTGGGCTTGGATTAGAGTTGGATTGGATTTGGTGGTGGGTTTTATGATAAAAAGGGTCCGTTTGTATGTATTAATAAACAAGGACCACTTTTGCAATTTGCATAAACTTGAGGGGCCTGGAATGTAACTTTCCAAAGTTAATAAAGGGACCATTCCTGTCATTTATGAATAACCCAAGGACCAAAGATGTAATTTTTCCATTTTCAAAACCCAGGGACCTTTTCTGCCAATTCCTCAAACTCCAGGGACCAAACTGTAATTTTCTGATAATTGAAGGGCTTAACCTGTAAATATCAAACAGTTAAGACAAAGGACCAGTTATGTCATTTTAGAATAGTATAAGGTTTATTTTGAATATTTTCTTATTTTTAAACCTTAGGGACTAATTTTGACATTTTTCAAAGTTTAGAGACCAAAGTTGTAAATTTATGATTTTTAACTTCAAAGGACTTTTCCTAACAACTTATGAATCCCAAGGACCTTTTATGACATTTGTACAAGTTTTGATTGACCAGGGACTAGTTTTGCCATTTTGTGTAATTCCAAGGACTAAAATTGACATTTGTGTGAACTTGCATGCTTTTTCACTTGTTTTCAATCTTTTTGTACCTGAATCACATAAAAACACATTTTGATGAATTTGTAACATTTTGTGAGTCAGTTGTGTGTTTTTGGTCGTTTTTGTGGGTTCAAACAAAGTAAAATATATGTGTATTTAGACACATATCACTTGCCTATATGTCTTAGTTGTTGCTTATATAGTTGTGATGATTGATTGTGTTGCACATAGAAGTTAATATTGTGATTGTGTGTATAATTATATGATATGGTCAAATAGATTATTGTTCGCACTTCTCATATTAAGTTTAACTTGATAGATAATCTTATCTTACTATATTATAAAGGAGGAATGCCTTCTAATTTTAGCATGCTTAATTTTAAGCCTTACAAATTAATAAGCTTAAAGTACAAGTGATAAAAATATAATTAGACATTTACAAGTTAATAAACTTAAAGTACACACCAATTTTCCCCTCATTTAATTCTAACATACCATTAATACTAACATTAAATATAATAAATAAAACATTATGTACATTAAATACAATTAATTAACCGGTCAATAAATACAATTAATGCACTTATTAAAACACCCCTTACATAAGAAATACAAATTATCAAGCATATTATACAACCAACTGAAACACAATTCCTGCATTAAATGTCACTAATACAAATAATAAAGCACATTATACAAATATTCAAGTCCGAACGGGCAACGGGTCAAATGGGCTCGAGCCCGAACGGACATGGGCTAAACGGGCTCGAGCCTGAACGGACACGAGCCAACGGGCTCGAGCCCGAACGGACACGAGCTAAACGAAATTTTGATATCCGTAAATTTATTGTCAAAAAGAAAATAAACTAAAATTACACGATTCACTGGAAAATTTTAATTTAGGGTACCCGCCGCTGCAACGCGCGGGTACCCTGCTAGTTTGATACAAAATGTTTTAAGATTTTAAAAGGAAAACGTATTCACACAAAGACCGACCAAAGCTCCATTCATAAAACTAAGTTTTTCCAAAAGCTTACATATATAATTGATCATATTGATTATATGATGTTTACATACTAAATTCCAATTAAAGATTTTCCACATAAACAATTGAATAAATTCGAATCAACATTTTGAAACAAAGTTTTTATAAAATGA
The DNA here is from genome assembly GCA_030686995.1 of Artemisia argyi. NCBI lineage: Eukaryota > Viridiplantae > Streptophyta > Magnoliopsida > Asterales > Asteraceae > Artemisia > Artemisia argyi. Next base: position 69,303,393 of record CM060709.1, on the reverse strand, counting down.
AAAAGAAGGGAAAACTATTCAACCCCCCCTTCTAGTTTTCCACAATTGGTACCCGAGCCACGTCGCTCAAATTTTCAAAACAAATGGTTTTAAAAATTGAGTACGATCCATGTATCAAATTACCCATTAAGGAGGATTAAATATGAAAAGTGTTTTGTTGATTAACTTGTATTAGTTTTGATGATATATACACTAATTATACTAGCTCGAAATAATATTATGCTTAAAATAAGTGTTATATGTTCGGTATCAAAATCAGAAAGTTACACATCTTTCCGAAAAGTCAGAGAACAATTTTTTACAAAAAATAAAATTTTGAATACTAGATGGGTGGCCCCCTTAATTGTCTGGGCGGCCCCCTTAAATACTGGGCGGTCCCCCTTAATTATTTAAGGGGTCTGCCTGTCTGTTCGACAGTTTTTCGAAAACTTTGAAAAATCATATAAAATTAACCGTAACTCCGTAGAAGTCGTGCCACCCGGCGTTTTAAAGGTAATTGAGTCTACTTTCATTTAAAAATACTTACAAGTAACCATTACAAACTTAAATAAGTAAGAAAGTCAAAATACTATACGGTGGTCAAAAATTTGTGTTTCGTTTTAACGTAAAACTTTTGTTTTACCTCTTCCTTCAAGTCGGGCATTCCTAGTTGATATACTTTTGAAAAATTAAGTATTTATGTTTTCAAAATATTGATCTTAATTAAATTATAGAATGGGGAGAAAACTATTTTATTTTCAAATAAATTCGAGCTAAGTAAACATTGGTGTATATAATACACAAAACGACGACAAGTGTTTTATGTGTTATGTGAAATTCTTTGTGATTTTATTCTCTTAATTGAATATATTAAATGATTGTTGATATTTGAAGTTTAGCTATGTGTATATCTATGCGTACGTGCCCTATTAGTTTATAGCTAGTTTTCCTATTTATACTTAACTAGATTTTATGCTAGATTTCTTGCGTTAGGATTGTTATAATATGCTTGCATTGCATATAGGTATAGATGGCTTAATGTTACTCAAACATCCTGTAAATGAGTTCAATCTAGTAACCTAAACATTTCAAACAATTTAATCTATTCTTCACAACACACTTAAATATTTTCTACAAATTAGCTTGTTTTACCTTAAGAGTTTAATAAGAGAAATTGAATCATTGTAAAACATTAATAGTTATATAAAAGAAAAAGTATTTTCAAAATCTAAGTGTGTTCATAATAAGTAAAAATGAAGAGTCTTTCACAAAAACAAAACATATAACAATCATGAAATAATAAGTCAACTTTCAATCATTCACTAATAAATAATCTTAGGATTAATGGAACACACTGTCAAAATGTCTATTTATTTTAAATGAGTGTTTGTGAGGGTTAAGAAAGATTTTGATATTATATCAATGCATTATTCAAATTATGGTTGATATATTCATTAAATCTAATTGACGTGTTTTTGAGTGTGGACAAGAAATTGGATTGCTATTTGTTTCATCACACTAGATTGATATGAAAATAGTTACATCCTTTGTAGATGAAAAGAGTATGCATTGGATCATAACTCACACTTGTGTTGATAATGTCATATTGAATCTACTTGTCCAATAATTGTGTTCCAAATATTAGAATAACATTTTAAACACATTCATAAAATATACAATGAAGTAGGATTGACGACTTGGATGTTTCGTCCGAAATATTCAAGCAATTTACATTGCAATGCAATGGATAAATGTGTCATATCCGAAAAACCAAACATGAGCAAACTAACAACATATGTAAACTTTGCTCACACTACTTAAAATTATCACTTCAAGATAAAATACATATTTAAGAATGATACACACTATATATTCTATGTATTTCATTTTCTTTGTAGCATGAATGGTTGTGTTACAAGATAATGCACTACATTTTTTTTAAATAATATAAGTTATTAGAATTAAAAAATAACTTGTCACAATCCATAAACAAGTAAAATTTATTTTTTCAAATACTTGTTAAAGTATGATATATAACATTGGCTAAAATCATAGAAAATAATATTTGTTTAAAAAAAATATATTAATGTCTTGTTTTGATATCATTTGAGAATCACAAACTCATTTAACATAAATAATCTTAATGAGATTCATTTCACAAGAGATGCTAAGGTGCACTCTTAAGTCTAGCACATTTATTAAATCAAGTAATATGTCATCAAAACCAAACAACCGGTAAATCATGAAGAAAGGAATAAATTTTTTTTGTATACTCTTATCTAAACATTCAACACGTCTCTATTAGAATCGTGAATAAAATATATCATCTAGATTTACCTTCATAAAAACATGATGTTTGAGTTACATTAAGCCAAGTATTAGTGAATCAAGCAAACTTCATATTTGGTAATCTTCGGTAGGAAAATTAGGAACTCGATTTCTTCTAAAAAGAGAATGACTACTGGAGAATCTATTGGCTAGAAATTCAATTTAACCTAACAGTTGAATTGCTTCTATGTGAGAAGTTGGGTGTGTGTAACCAGTAAAAATGATCGTGTTTAGCCTTAATTGAGCACCACTAGTAATAGTCTCATACTCATTCTCCAACTTGATTAAATTGCTCTTCCTATATATACCTAACGCTAGTTTACTTTTATGAAATTTGCTTCTCATTAGATTCTTTCATTCCTAGATTTATGGCATTAAGTTAGATAAGCGTGCGAAAACAAAGGAACTATAGATGTTAGGTTTTACCCCATTCAACACTCTCGCATCTAACATATATATTATCGTCTTCATTTCCTTTAGGATCATAGGATATGTAGAAACGATAGCATGAGATAATAATAGGCTTAACCATTCCTCTTGAGCATGAGATCTTTAATAAACATTTTTTTTTAAAATATTTGATTTATGATATTTGTTGTCAAAAATCTAATATCTCTAAAAATATGCAAAGACCTCACATTTTGGAAAATAGTTTTTCAAATAACTATCCCACTTTTAAATAACATGTTTTCACTATCAATATCCACAATTTTGTTTTGATCAAAACTAAAGATTCGGAAAATATTCTTTACCGTTCATTCACACATTTTGAAGTAAAAACCCAATCTATTTTTTTTCAAATAACTCTCACATCTAAGTGAAAACTTACTTTCAAACATTGTTGAATAAGCAAAAAACGTCTCTTTTAAAATCATGCATGGTGACCTCATATTTGTCATCTATATTCATATAAATGACACTTATAAGTGAACTAAATCAAATCAAGAGGACCATGGTTTATTCATTAAGACTTTGTTTGTAACAAGTCTAGAAATCCATGCTATCATAACTACCCACTTATTGCACATTGATACACATTAGGATTAATCCTCCTAGTTATGTAGTTATGAAATACTTGATGTTGCTTATTGGTTCCTAGCACTTATCTTTTACTTGCTTGATGAGTATGTTTGCATGCTAGATGAAATTGCTTGTTTACTTAATCTCTTTAATTAACATGCTTTGGCTACATAATTGCGTACATAATTAGTATATGCTTAATTGCCTCAAAGAGTTGGACTTGTTTAAAACCAAAAACACAACCTTTCTGTAATTCACCACCAAAAACCCTTTTCTGGCAATCTGGGAATCACCAGATGGGCGGCCCCCTTAATTATTAAGGGGACCGGCCTCCAATTAAGGGGACCGGCCATCTGATGGTCGAAGGTGTTGTTTCCTTTTTCTACTTTTTAGCCCATTTTATCCTACACATCCCAAAATTCATAAACCTATTTTATTCTAAACCTTCTATCAAAATTTATACATCCTTAATCCCACCAATCCTACATTATAAACATTCTCATTCCTCTCAATCTATACTCATCTCTTCATGACCTCTCCCATTAAACCAAAACCACCAAATAACCCGTTTGGAGAAGAAAGCCTAACTTCCATTAAAAGCCTGCCAAACGAAATGATGTTGTCAAACATCAAACACCAAATTCCTCCTATGTCTTCAACATTACATACCTAACACCTCACTCTCCTTCTCACCAACATTACATATAAAAAACCTTTACTCACCCATATCCTTCTACATTACACTAAAACCTCATAATCTTTTCACAACTCAAGCGATGTTGTTCATAATCAACCAACACCTAAACCTCACTCTCACACAAATGATCCATTTAACAACAAATCATCCATTCGTGCTTCCACTAATGCTCCTTCTTATGATGAGCATGCACAATCCCAAAACAATAATCCCAACCTCATTACCAACACTTTACATGTTGCTCATTCAACAAAAACACCATCCACTCATGAAGCATCTCTTCCACCCATATCATGTTTTCATGATTACCTAAGCTCAAACATTTCTCCACCACCAAGAGTATCACCACCACATCCTACAACTTCACATGCCATTCCTATGTTGCATGTTCAAACCGTCACCCAAGACAACTATCATGCTCCACCACCATCACCTTCCTCCGAACACTTAATGTTTGTTGAGGCGCTAAAAGAATCCCATGAGCTTAGTGCACTTTTAGCCTTACATCTTGCTCAACGCAATTTGGATCCACCTTCATCTAGATCACCCTCATCACCACACAACATAAATCAACTTGAGAAGCATGTCAACAATTGACCTTGTTGCATCTTTCTCCTAAAAACCATTGCATTCAATGAACACCTTACTTGGATTGAATACCTTTTCACTAGATCACATCCAATACCCTCACTTGAACAACATCCAAAACCTCAATCAACCTCTTCCGCTACAAACTCTCCACCACCAAAATATCTAACATCCATGCACCCAAACATATGTCTCCATTAATCCAACAACCTTACCCTAACTAAACTACATCATTCCAAACGCTCCATCATTAACCATTCTAAGCATACTATATGCTTTTGACTTTCACTTTCAAACAAGAATCAACCAACCTCTTGTTGCAAGCAAGTCCGATGGCTCTCTTTGGCAAATTAGGATCTTTTACTTATTGAATGCATTAAGCATAATAAATGAATATATTGCTATGTGAGTTTAGTATTTGTTTGCTATGCTTGTTGTTTTCCTTATTTTGTTATATATGCTTGTGCTTCTAATATTTTTCTTGCGAGAATTCCGTATCTCGATTCCTTGGTGCCCTTGAACGAGGGGGAGCACACATCAAGGGGGAGCTTTCTACCCGTCTAACTTCATTCATGATGCTAGTCGACATAACCTTTTTGATTCTACAAAAAGAGGGAGAAGTGAATATAAACTCACTAAGTACTTGTCTAAAAATTAATTTTTAGATTTAATGAGTTTAGGTTTTGTAATCATCGAAAAGGGGAAGATTGTTGATATAAATAATAACTTAAAACGTTATTAACATATATCGATATCTCTATGTTTTGATAATCACAAAACGTAAACTCATTGAACTACAAATTATGACGTAAACAAGTATTTCGTCGTAAATATTCACTTTAGCATCCAAATCACTTAAGGTATGAATAAACAAAGTGTCTAATGCATTTTATGATCAAAGGAATTTTTATTTTTACAAACCTTACATTTTATTAAAGTGGGACAAACATTTTTAAACTTATACAAAACAATTTTGTATTTATAAGAAATGTTTTATTCAAAATAAATATTTTGAATTCAAATTTCTACCCAAGAAACGGCCATATTCTTCAAGAAAAACCTTCCCCACAAAAAGACAAAAATTCTGAAGAAAAAAATGTTTTTTTATTAGGCGGCCCCCTTAATTAATTAAGGGGACCGGCTAGTAAATTAAGGGGACCGGCCACACAATTAAGGGGACCGCTCACGCTCCCAAATAGTATTTTTTCCCCTATAAATACTGGTTTATTCCACAGATTTTTCTTGCCTTTTGCACGATAATTTTCAGTCCCAATCCCTTCAAAACATCCTTCTAAATCCTTTGATCATAAGATTATAAGTCTTTGTTTCAAGTGATCCAATCCTTTACCACTCAAAGTGCAAGAGAAGAATCCTCCCTATCATAAAGCCAAAGATGTATTAGGATCTAGTTAGTGTTTATGTAATGTTGTGAGTTATGTATATGTAATAAGTAGATCAAGATGATCTTACTTAGTAGTGAGTTTATGAGTGAGTAAGAAGTAGTGTGAAGAAGAGTAGTGTGGAGAAGTCATGAAGTTGTGAAGAAGTAGATGTGTGAATATGTAGTGGAGTATAGAAGAAGTTATGAAGTAGTGAAGAAGTCGTGAAGTCGTGAAGCCATGAAGATGTCATGAAGTCGTGAAGCCATGATGAAGTCGTGTAGAAGTTGTGTAGTGATCGAAGTAGTGTTGTGAGATTGGTTGTAGCTACTATTAGAACTCGACATTTAGCTTAGTGTCGTTAAATGATGTAAGCAAAAGTTGTGTACGGTTTTCTCCGCCAAAAGGGAGCTTGTTTAGTTGTGAAGAAAACTCTCAAGTAGGTGACTCGGGGAGTGGAGTAGGGCAAGGAAGGTGTCCTTGTAGCCGAACCACTATAAATCATCGTGTCCGGTTTGCATTTCCTTTCTCTTATCTCTTTTCATTTATTCTTGCATTTATCGCTTTATATCTATGCTTGCCTATATGTCTTAGTTGTTGCTTATATAGTTGTGATGATTGATTGTGTTGTACATAGAAGTTAATATTGTGATTGTGTGTATAATTATATGATATGGTCAAATAGATTATTATTCAAACTTCTCATATTAAGTTTAACTTGATAGATAATTTGATACAAAACGTTTTAAGATTTTAAAAGGAAAACGTATTCACACAAAGACCGACCAAAGCTCCATTCATAAAACTAAGTTTTTTCAAAAGCTTATATATATAATTGATCATATTGATTATATGATGTTTACATACTAAATTCCAATTAAAGATTTTCCAAACAAACAATTGAATAAATTCGAATCAACATTTTGAAACAAAGTTTTTATAAAATGAAAAAGAAGGGAAAACTATTCAACCCCCCCTTCTAGTTTTCCACATCTAACCTTCCGTAAACAATTAATTAAAATGTAACATTACATTAAATAAAAATAATACTACTGTCTATATATAACTCCTTTATAACTCTTTCTAACCTACACCAATCCATAAACCAATTGTTCAATTTGGGTATTAATCGACAATTTTTAAACCCCAAAAAAAAAAAAAAAAAATACTCATTTCTACAAATTCATGAAAATTATCCCAGCAGCAATCATGTTCAATCCATTAACAAGTTGGTAATCAATCAATACCAGAATTTCATCATTTTATTTTAAATATTTAATATTTGCATCAGTTATTAGTATAACATTCTCTTAATTTAGCTTATTTAGGGGGTGTTTAGATAGGACTATTTTATGGGTTTCTTGGGAGAATAAGCCAAAAAGGTTATTTCTCTGTAGGTTATTGAAACTTTCTATAAACTATATATGAAGTAATAAATGCTTACGATTCTTTGCTTGATGATCCCTTTTAACATGTCAGAATAACGTCAATAGTCTGACCAAGTCCCTATACATTTAAGGATTTAATCGTTCTCGTAAAACCAACTATTTTCCCAATATTTACGTAGGATGACTAACAATTTCTGTATCTTTACTTAGTAGTGGTAAAACCTTAAACCTACTATAACCACTATAAGGTTACTATCTATTCATCATAAACCTACGTTGTTAAGTAGAAACTTCTTGTTTGATATCTTAGACAATGTTTTTTTCCCTATGTGCTATGGGACATTTAAATCTAATGTTCACCATTATATACAGTACCAGAAGTCATTTAATAAAATTATAAAGTATGTTGTTGAAGTTATTTAATAAAGAAGTAAGTGTTTCAGGTCAGCAAAAATTTGAAAGTAAATGGTTATTTTCTAGGTTTTACCTTTAATTGTATCATGTTACATATAATGACATCAGAATAAATGTATGTAATCATATTATATCAAATTAATACAATAACAAATCAAAATATGTCTTTATATTAGTTGGATTATCACAAGTTTAATTTCATTATTTTTCCTTTGCTTCTTTTGGCTAATCATTTATCTCTTTCCCTCTGCAAACAAGTATTATCTGGATTTTCCGACTGTATATTAGTCTTTTCATTTACAAATAGTCAAATACTCAAATTTGATTTTTGAGTCTTGAGTTTATCGACCCATCATAGTACAATTGTATAAAAAGTTGCTAGATTTATTCAGATCAATCATGTTCCATTGTGGCTGGCCTTGGTTGGCGACCCATGAATATATATTGTTAATACAAATAATGTCAAAAATGTTATTCGCATTATTTGGTCTTCTCGTGTTTTGATAATCACAAGATATAAAGACATGTTACGTAAAGTTACGGTTTATAAGTTTTAATCTAGGAAACTTGTTATTTCTACGTAGCTGCTTCAACATCACTTCAGGTATGAACAAACTTTATACTGGCATTATTTAAGTGATCAAAGAATTTTATTTTCACCTAAACTTACATTTTTAAGTTTGACAAAACATTTTCATAAAAGTATTTTGTGTTTTTAAAGAAATGCTTTATTAAGAAAACAAATTCAAATTCAAACTTTATAACAGCTAGTTTTCCCCCCAAATCAGTTCAACCTGAACCAGATAAGTTTTCACCACGTCAGGACAAAAAGGGAGCGTTTTGTGGCGGCGGTCCCTTAAATAGGCCGACGGTCCCTTAATGATAAAGGACCGTCTGGCATTTACAGGATCGTCCCTCTCCTTCCTGTCGCCTATAAATACTGAACTGTTACACTTCAGAAATCAGACTTTCACACACACAAAACTTTCTGGTCTTTGCTCCTTTTATTCTTTGATCACTATAACATGTCGGTATATGTTTATAAGTGATTTCCTCTTCCGTCAAGTGCAAGAGAAGAACTCTCGACAACTATGAAGATTTGAGATGTTATAGGTGTCCACACACAAACGTAATAAGTGTTACGTGATAGGATATATATTATGTCATTGTTTTCCGACTTGTGTGTGAGTCGAGGATGGGGATATTTGTGTAAACTTGGATGGTGATGTAGTTCCAAGTATTGTATTTGTGTGAGCTTGGATGGTGATGTAGATCCAAGAAGTCTTGTAACTAGATTAGTTCATGTATTTGATGTGAGGAGAGTGATGTCCTAAAGTTTAGGTTAGGATTTGTTGAGTCATTATGTAAAGACTTGGATCGGGTGATGATCAAGTGTGTGAAGTGTGTCAAGGCTTGATTCAGGTGAAGAATCAAGTGAGTCGTGTATGTGAAGGCTTGGTTCGGGTGAAGAACCAAGTATGTGAAATAAGTGAAGGCTTGGATAGGGTGAAGATTCAAGATGGACAAGAGTGCTTGTTCGTGTGGCCATGTGGGCCTTGGAATTGATTGGTTCTAGCTGTGATTAGAACTCGACATTATTCTTAGTGTCGTTAAGCCTTGTGTAAGCATGTGTATGGATTGCTTCGCCTGAAGGAGTGTGTTGATATAGTTATTGATAACTCTCTAGTGTGGTACTCGGGGAGTGGAGTAGGACGGAGAGTGAGCTTCGTGCCGAACCACTATAAATTGACGCGTCTCTTGGTTGTGTTCTTTCTTTACTCTTTACTTTAATTGTTTATTTGTATATTCTAGTAACTAAATTGATATCACATAACTAGTAGAATTCAACAAGTTTGTAAATGAAAAATAACCAGACCTAAAACGGCAAAACGCTTTAGAAAAAAGAAGCGGTGAAAATATTCAACCCCCTTCTAGTTTATACAATTGGTACAGAGCTTCGTTTATCAAGATCTTTAAAGTATAATGTACTTTAAAACTTGAATAGATCTATGGAATCAAAATGATATCTAGAAGGGTGTTATTTGAATTAGCCACCATTTTTCGAAAATGAAAATTTTGTCATTTGGAAAAATGAATTTGAAGGTTATGTGAAATCAATAGATCATTATCTTTGGCATGTCATTTCTGTTGATGATTTATAATCAATAATAGGAAGTCTTACTAATAAGTTTTTCATAAATAACTTGTGTGAAATATTTGAAGGAAAAATGTTGATTTATGAATCTTTGCCGAAAATTTAGTTTGATAAAACAATTTTATGTCAAATGGCAAATGGCATTTGGTAAAATAGTTTAAACATTCATCAAGGAAATGTTCTAGCTAAAGATGATGAAAATGCGATATTAGAAAGACATTTAGTTTAAGTGGAATCATATACTACTAGTTTGAATGTCTTCATTGTAGGTAATGTTGCCGACAAGGATTTCTTAAGCAACCTAGTTGGTGTATCTATCTACTTGCTTTGATGTAATGAGTATTATGAAGACAATATGCGGTTTAATGTGCAATGTGGATAGATAACTAAGAAGACAATACACGCCTTAAGCATGTAGACAACCTAATGGTCATCCCACCTAGCCGATTGCATTACTAATCTTATGGAAAAATTGCCAAGTGAGTATCATCTAGCCTTGCATCACCAACAACACATGTCTTCTTACTAAACTTGACTAATATGTTTGTTATTTGATTGCTTGCTATATGTTCATGTAACTACATGATTAGAGATTACTTGCTTATATGCTTGATGATGTTTGTATGCAAATATGTGCTAGATGCTTTGTGTTGTTTAGACGCTTTTTCTAAATGCTTATCCTTATTTGGAAAAACAATGGTCTTACCACAAGCATTGTTTATAGCAAATTTGACGTCAATCAATCACTATAGATGATGCACACTTGCTTCACTCTTTGTTTGCTCTCTAGTTCTCGTCTATGACATTTCTTGAAACTTACTTGATTGACTTCTAGCTTCCTCGATGCAAATCTCATCCTTTAATCTCATTCTCACTTTTCTTCTGTCTCGACTCAAAATCCATTCTTTAATCAAGTGTAACGAGTCTTTCATTCTTCTTATGTCTCGATTCCACTCCTTACCCATTCCTTAGCCTACTCGTGTGTATTGAGTCATTTTCGTGTCTTAAATTCGAAGTGTTATGTTTTAAAACCAAAGACTTTTCACTAAGACCAAAACATCAAAAACCTTCCAAAACCCACAAGCTACTGGCGGCGGTCCCTTTTCAACGGGCGGTCCCATATCGATAACGGACCGTCCATGAATTTTGGCCTACACCTCATTTTTCTTTCTGCAGAATATTCAACAACAAACCAAACACCCCCTTTGCTGCAGAAGTGACGATTTTTGAACCTCACTCTCCAAAATCTTACTTACCCAAAATCAAATCAATTCAAAGCCTTCCAATTCAAGATTATCAATCACCAATACTTACTAATCACTCCATTGTAAGTTAATTTATTTAATTTCATTCAATTATCTCAAATTAATTCATAATTGAATTTCTCGGGATAAATATTAAAACTATAGGCTAGCCAACTTAATGTTTACTTTGTTTCTTTTCTTTTATAGGAAAATCATGAGATGAAAAATGTACCGCTTTTAGGGAGCCATTTAAGCCTTAAGTCGAGATTATTTGATCAAATATTGCCCTAAATCGTTCTTTTTGTCATTTTAGGTACTTTGGAGAAGAAATCTGGAAAAGGAAGCATTTTGGACGTTTTTGGAGCAAAAAGTGAAGAAAACGTCAAATTCTCCAAATTAAGCTGAAAATAGTACCTGACGGCGTCACGTATTGTATGTGACGGCGTCACATTATGGCAAAGAGGTGGATAAAAAGTATAACGAGACACGCCCAAACATTTTTGGGAATTAACACATGACGGCGTCACCAAGGCCGTCAAGAGCAAATTACATGTGACGGCCAAGAGTTGATTAACACATGATGGCGTCAGATCTGGATCTAGGCAATACCAGAAGAATATTGGTGGTGAGTTGACGGTGTCAGAATCGTAATGTGATGCCGTCAGACTACAAAGTCTATATATTGTTTTCTAATTTTCATGTATTGAGAGGAGAATTTTAGAGAGACTCCTGGGAGAACTTGTGGAGAAACCCTAGGTCGAATTTTACAGGGTTTTTCACCCTTTTATCATCCATGTTTCAATAAAGATAAGGCTTCCAATAATCATTCAATATCTCTATGTGTTGTTTGATTATATCTTATGCTTGTCTTTACTTTAACATGCTAGGCTAGGTTTTCTTTGTGTTTGCTTAGATGTAATGAACCTAGCTATTGATTATTGGTTGGTTGTTTGTTATTAATTGTAATGGATAAATGATTTCGTTGTTAGGCTTAAGAAAACTGGTAGACTTCCAACTGGTAACATGCTTGAACGTCTTAAGAAACATGAATCGGATGTGTACTACGATTAATTGGTTGTATTTAATGCATGAGTAACTACTAAGGAGGCCATGTTAGGAGCTAGTAGTCGGCTCGACATAGGAAGATGTAGAAGCTTATAGAGTTGGGGAAGATCTGATGCGTGGTTTTGCAACCTTGAAAAAGGTTTTACCTCTCAAGGGATCTTGAGAAGCTTGCAATCCCCACCAGGCAGTGTACCTGACCGTTGTAGTATAGTATAGTGGCAAGTACCGGGGGATTGATCGTTCAACTCAAAGAATAGTGTTCGCTAGGGTTAAAAATCAATTAAACTAGGTCTAGAGGTGAGAGATGATTCTTTTTGTATTTTTATATTTTATGGAAAGCAAGTAAAATTCTCGGTTTTGGAAGAAGGGGCGGAATTAGTTGCTAATCAACTAATCCAAATAACTACAAATGCAAATAAAATAAAATAACACTAAATAAATGTGGAGAAAACAATAATAAGAGAAAATGTGTTTACTTAGATTTCACTACTCCCTAGCTATCTTTTACTGGTTGATTAGTTTGTTACAATTGCATGGATGACGGGTTTTTATTCCTTAATACCATTCGTATGGCTGTGTACGATCTTCCCTAACTCTATACGCTTCTACCTCTTCCTATGTCGAGTCGACTACTAGCTCCTAACATGGCCTCCTTAGTAGTTACCTATGCATTAAATATAACCAATTTATCGTAGTACACATCCGATCATGTTTCTTAAGACGTTCAAGCAAGTTACCAATTGGAAGTCTGCCAGTTTTCTTAAGCCTAACATCGAAATCATTCATCCACAACAATTATAAACAAACAACCAACCAATAATCAATAACTAAGTTTCATTACATCTAAGCAAACACAAAGAAAACCTAGCCTAGCATGTTAAAGTGAAGACAAACATAAGATATAATCAAACAACACATAGACATATTGAATAATTATTGGAAAACTTATCTTCAATTAAACATGGATGAAACAAGGGTTTGAAACCCTTAAAAATAAGGTGAAACTCGTCTAGGGATTCTCCAAAATTCTCCTCTCAAAGTTGCACACTAAAGAATGAAAAATCAAAAACTATATATAGAGTTTTGAGTCTGACGGCGTCAAGAGTAAATTCTGACGCCGTCAACTCACCGCCATAAATACTATTGTATTGCCTAGATCCAATTCTAATGCCGTCATGTGTAAACTTTCTCTTGGCCGTCTCTTGCATTTTGTACGTGACGGCATTGGTGACGCCGTCACGTGTAAATCCTCCAAAAACATTCTGGCGCGTCACGTGTAACTTGATTATCCACCTCCTTGCCAATGAGTGATGGCGTCATAAGCAAATCCTGACGCCGTCAGGTACTGTTTTCAGCATGAATTAGAGACTTTGTTGTTTTCTTCACTTTTTCGCTCCAAAAACGTCCAAAATACTTCCTTTTCCAGATTTCTTATCAAAAGTACCTAAAATGACAAAAGGAACGATTTAGGGCAATATTTGATCAAATAATCTCGACTTTGGGCTTAAATGACCCCCTAAAAGCGGTACACTTTTCGTCTCATCAAGATCGTACACGGACCCACGAATGGTATTAAAGAATATAACCCGTCATCCACGCTGATGAGGCGAAAAATGAACAACTTTTAGGGGGTCATTTAAGCCTGGAATTGAATTTATTTCATCAAATATTACCCTAAATCGTTCCTTTTGTGATTTTAGGTACTTTGGGACTGAAATCTGGAAAAGGAAGCAATTCAGACGTTTTTGGAGCATAAAAGTGAAGAAAACGCCAAAGACTTAATTTTCCATGCTGCGAACAGTGTTTAACAGCGTCAAGAGGAATGAGATGACGGCGTCAAGAGTAAATTCCATGACGACCCAGTAGAAACGTGAAGGCGTCACGAGTAGAGAGTTAAGAGTTAAATGCGTGACGGCCTGCAAAAGGGGACTACATGACGGCGTCAGATGTAGATCTAGGCAGTCTGAGGAACTATTTGGCGGCGAGATGACGGCGTCACACCATTGTTCTTGACGCCGTCACCCTCAAAAATCTATATATAGTTTTCTAATTTTCATTCATAAAAAGAGAGAAGTTTGGAGAAACCCTAAGGCCGAACCATATACGAATTTTACAGCTTTTTCAAGGGTTTTCAGCCCTTGAACCCTTACATGTGTAATTGAGATAAGTCTTCTCTTAATTCAATCAATATGTCTATGTGTTGGTTGTCTATATCTTGTGCTTGTCTTGATTCCACCATGTTAGGCTAGATTTATCTTATGTTTGCTTGGATCTAATGAAACCTAGATGTTAATTATGTGTTGATTACTTGTTTATGGTTGTATTGGATGAATGATTTCAATGTTAGGCTTAAGAAAACTGGCAGAAATCCAATTGGTAACATGCTTGAACGTCTTAGGAAACATGAATCGATGTGTACTAGGTTTTATTGGTTGTATTTAATGCATGAGTAAATTCTAATGATCCCATGTTAGGAGCTTCTTAGCCGGCTCGACATAGGAGTGAAGTAGGCACTCATAGGATTGGGGAGTTAAGTACGCCACCCCATGAATGGTATTAAGGAATACAATTCGTCATCCACGCAACTATAACAAGTAATTAACATGTAAAAGATATCTAGGGAGTAGTGAAATCTAAGTAAACACATTTCTCCCACTTATTGCTCACAACCTTAGTTTAATATAGTTTTATTTTCATTTTAGTATTTTATTTTGATTGCATCTTTAGTATTGGGTTAGTTGACTGGCAACTAATTCCGCCCCAAATCCTTCAAACCCGAGATTTTAATTTGCTTTCTTAAAAATATAAAAAATACAAAAAGAATCATCCCTCATCTCTAGATCTAGCATTTAGGTTTTCTAATCCTAGTGACACTATTCCTAGCTGAACGATCAATCCCCCGGTACTTGTCACTATACTATACTACATCGATCAGGTACACTGCCTGGTGGGGGTTGTAAGCTTCTCAAGATCCCTTGAGAGGTAAAGCTTGGTGCAATCCCCACGCATCAAGTTTTTGGCGCCGCAGCCTCGGGAATAGTTATTGTCTAGGTTAGAATCTCTTTTTATTAGGTCTACTTGCTAGATTCCTTTCTAGTAAGATTTTATTTTAATTTTTAGGTTCTCTTTAGTCTATCTTATTTCTTTGTTTCCTTTGTTCGTAAATTATCTCGATGGATAACAATAACATTGATCGTTTGATTCCTGTTATTCGTGTTTTTCGTCGTAGGATTTTCCAAATGCCCGCCCCAATCCCTTTAGTGGAAAATGAGAACCCACCAAACCTTTCGCCTAACCACCACTTTAACAATAATTCTGTGTTAGAGGAGTCTGACCATGATGATGACCGTAGGGCTAGTCCTTTTTACTATTCAGACTCCGACAAGGATCTTGTTGATGGTGATGTGATTAATAAGGATAGGAGGGACAAGGATGTGAACTCTCTTAGGTATGTCGACCCTAGAACAAGGATTGAGAGTGATAGTTCATTCAACATGCATTTTCCTTGTAAGATCGGATTTAGGAGCTTTAATGCCTATCTTAACTCATCTCTCCCAATGAACATAATCTCGCATAATGAATATAATAAAATCATGGTAGGTAAGTTAGAATACAAAGGAGAAAATATTATTGATAGGGTAATACCAATGCATGTGTTTGTAGGAAGCTTAGTTTATCTTGTTGAGTTTATGGTTATGGAGAATCTAGGAGAATTTATTGATAGTAAGTTGACCCAAGTTGTGTTTGGAAGAGCTTTCAAAAGGTTGACCAACCTCGATGAAAAACTTATGGAAGGGTTAATTACATTCTCGAATGGGGATGAAGATTTTGTCTACCAAATGCCCCGTACACACCCTAGGTTCAAGGATTTTTCCATGGAGAAATGTAGTAGGTATCCACCCATTGAAATGCTAAGTGAGAATGATAAGAGAAAAGGGGTTAAGTATACTCATGAAAAGAACAAAAGATACTATCGTGGATGTCTAGAGTTAGGAGATGATTATAAGAAGGATGAGGCGACCATTAGATGGCTCACGCTTGGTTATGTGAGCATAAGTGATACACGGTAACCCATAACCTTGAGTCTAGCTACAAGACTCGTAAATAAAGAAAAGCGCTTCTTGGGAGGCAACCCATGTTTTGTGTGATTTTTTTTTTATTATTATTTTTTTTGTTTGTCATTTGCATCCGTATGCATGCTTTATTTTTATTGTTGGTTGATCATGTTTCTAAACTAAATAATGGAAATACTTTACTTTCTTGTTTAGCCTAGTCTTAACTTCACCTAAAAGTATTTTTGCAAAAGATAAGTGTAAGGGGAAACCCCAAATATGTTTTTAAGAAACAAACCGATCATGATTCTCCACAATATTAAGTGAACATGTATATTCGTACTTGTTAGTGTCAAATGCTTGTATCGAGTCATAATGAAGTTTTGCAGGATTTTCCAGGAAGTAGGACCAAGTTTTTTCCAGAAATTTTCCGGAAACTTAACATAAGAATTTCTGCAGGTCACTTCTGTCGGCGTTACGAGTCTACTCTTGACGGCATCGCGTGTAAAAATCTGGAAATTTTACCGGTTTTGTTTTTCTAACGGATTCTTAAAGTTTTTGTTGAATTATTAAGTTTTATAATCTCCAGGAAATCTGTAAACTTCATTCCACAAGCATTATATCTTATTTTGTTTTCTAGGATTTAGTAACTTATGTAGATTGCCTCTTCTCAAGATTTACAGGTTATGTATGACAAGAAGATGATTATTTTTCTGGAAGGGAAGCTTTGATTGTTCGTTTTCTTGGAGGAAGATTTAACCTGGCCACCTTATTATCTATACCGAGCGAATCAGGGGAGTATTTGATTTCATTCTTTTTACTTTTTCACTTTTACATTCTTTACTTGAACATTGGGGACAATGTTCATCTTAAGTGTAAGGGGAGGGTAAAATGATGATACCTTACAGATACACTTTCGCTTGAGTTTGTTTGTTTAATGGTAGATGTGTAATAAAACTATGAGAAATACTTGTTAGTGCAATTTTAGCGCCAAATTTAAAATTTTTTACAACATTTAGGAGTGAAACTTTAGCCATAGCAAGCATCTCATGGATAGGAGATTGTATGACTAGCACAAAACCGTACTATTCAGAAAAATTTTTCACCCAAATATGTGAGGTTCGCCTTTAGATTTGATAGGAAAAGCATTTGCTATTAGTGCTTATGAGTGTACCGGTAGCATTTAGATTCTAGAACTTGCGTTAGTGATGCATCTCGAGACCGCTAGTGAGACTACATTCGTGTAGTAGGATTTACTACATGATAAGAGGCATTAGGATCACCCTTGTGTTAAACCCGTATCATAATTACTTGACCATTTATGTCATATAACTTGGCTAGTTAAGTCAATTGATTTTTCCCACACCCTTAGCGTTGTACTCATTTTTAGTACACGAAACCCCTAGTACACCCCTCCGAGCCTATCTTTTCATTTCTAACTTTAAGCATCTTACTTAAAGGAAGAATTTGTTACACCCCACTTAAATGTACACCCAAATCGCCTTAGCCTTCCGTGTATGCGCTCATTTTTAGTGCATTATTGTTATTTGTTAAACCCTAAGTTAACTATCTAATTGATTACATGGTTGCTAAGTCGAGTCATATCCTTGTACAAATTGTTTTGGGACGATTGGGACTCATGGGTAAAGTACTTATATATGGAGTAATGGGGAAGAACATCATATATTACCCCCATATGTACGTTAATCTTAAAAGTACTCCAAGTGTTTTGATTTTCTTAATTCGAGTCATTAGATTAGTTTATTGTAAAGTATGTAAAAATTCAAGTGTAAGGGGAATTTCCATTCCCTATGATGTATTATTTTGGATGGTAGGGTAAGAGTGTATGTTAAAAAAAAAAAAAAAAAAAAAAAAAATCGAAAAAAAGAAGAAAAAGAAAAAAAAAAATATAGAAAGAGAAAAAGATAAAAAACATACGGACTACCATCCCTTTTTATTATATGTTCATTTTATGTTTTTGTTATTTTTCATTTATTAGCTTAAGTCGAGTCTAGTCTTGGCTTAGCAAACGCCATTTTGTACATGTAATTAACCAAGATTGTTAACTCGCCACCAGTAAAGACTGTCTATATCCAACAAGACCGTGTATTCCATATCCCTACACCTAACGTTACAACCCTTTAAAAGACCTCTTTGATAGTTTATCCTAGGTGCTTACGCCATGTGGTGGAGGTTTGATCCTTTCCCAAGCCTATGGTAATTTTACATCTTACATCTTAATTCTATCAATATGTCTATGTGTTGGTTGTCTATATCTTGTGCTTGTCTTGATTCTACCATGTTAGGCTAGATTTATCTTGTGTTTGCTTGGATCTAATGAAACCTAGATGTTAATTATGTGTTGATTACTTGTTTATGGTTGTATTGGATGAATGATTTCAATGTTAGGCTTAAGAAAATTGGCAGATCTCCAATTGGTAACATGCTTGAACGTCTTAGGAAACATGAACCGATGTGTACTAGGTTTTATTGGTTGTATTTAATGCATGAGTAAATTCTAATGATCCCATGTTAGGAGCTTCTTACCCGGCTCGACATAGGAGTGAAGTAGGCACTCATAGGATTGGGGAGTTAAGTACGCCACCTCATGAATGGTATTAAGGAATACAATCCGTCATCAACGCAACTATAACAAGTAATTAACGTGTAAAAGATATCTAGGGAGTAGTGAAATCTAAGTAAACACATTTCTCCCACTTATTGCTCACAACCTTAGTTTAATATATTTTTATTTTCATTTTAGTATTTTATTTTGATTGCATCTTTAGTATTGGGTTAGTTGACTAGCAACTAATTCCGCCCCAAATCCTTCAAACCCGAGATTTTAATTTGCTTTCTTAAAAATATAAAAAATACAAAAAGAATCATCCCTCATCTCTAGATATAGCATTTAGGTTTTCTAATCCTAGCGACACTATTCCTAGCTGAACGATCAATCCCCCGGTACTTGTCACTATACTATACTACATCGATCAGGTACACTGCCTGGTGAGGGTTGTAAGCTTCTCAAGATCCCTTGAGAGGTAAAGCTTGGTGCAATCCCCACGCATCACACGCAATTGTAACAAACTAATCAACTACTAAAAGATAGCTAGAGAGTAGTGAAATCTAAGTAAACACGTTTCTCTTACTATTGTTTTTCTCCAAATTTACTTTCTTGTTTTTTTTATTTTCATTGCATTAGTAGATATTTGGGTTAGTTGACTAGCAACTAATTCCGCCCACTCTTCCAAAACCTGAGATTTTTACTTGCTTTCTAAAAAACTATAAAAATACAAAAAGAATCATCCCTCACCTCTAGACCTAGTTTAATTAAGTTTTGATCCTAGCGATACTTTTCCCCGAGAGAACGATCAATCCCCCGGTACTTGCCACTACACTATACTACATCGGTCAGGTACACTGCCTGGTGGGGATTGCAAGCTTCTCGAGATCCCTCGAGAGGTAAAACCTTTTGCAAGGTTGCAAAACCACACATCAAGTTTTTGGCACCGTTGCCGAGGAATAGTTATTGTTTAGGTTGAAATTTCTTTCTATTAGGTCTACTTGCTAGATTCCTTTCTAGTAAGATTTTTATTTTATAGGTTTCTTTAGTCTATATTTTTCTTTGTTCCTTTGTTCGTAACCGTTGCCATACCCCATCATGGAAGGTCCATCAACCCACCACAACAAAACCCACAACAACCAAACCAACCTCCTAGACCCCGCACTTTAGGAGAGTACTCCCGTCCTTGCCACCAAGGCTATCGAAACACCATTGAGCTCACTCAAGGAGCCAATGTTTCTCCCCTACGATACGACACCATCCGGTTGGTGTAAAGCGGATGTGCATTCCATGGACTTCGTTCCGAAGATCCTAGTCAACATCTCAAGGATTTCCTCAAAATCGTAGATTCCATAGATCTTGATGTTGAAACTCGAGAGATGACCCTATTGCGTCTCTTCCAATTTTATCTATGTGACCAAGCTAGTCAATGGCTTAAGCGTTTACCCGTGGGATCCATCACCTCTTGGGATGATCTCACCACTCGTTTCCTTGCTCAATTTTTCCCACTGGGGAGAACCACCAAGCTAAGAAATGACATCTTGATGTTCCAACAATGTCAAGGTGAAACTCTCTATGAAGAATGGACTCGTTTCAAGGACTTACTCCAAAAAGTCCCTCATCATGGCATAGATCTTTGGCTCCAAGTCCAAATCTTCTATGACCACATCGATCTCTCCACGAGGCAAAGCATTGACCAAGCGGCCAGTGGCAAGCTACGTGATCGAAGAAGGAAGAATCATGGGAACTCATAGAAGATCTTGCTCTCTATGACAACGAAAGTTAGAATGATCCCCGTGATTTGAACAAAACGGTCAAGGCAATATCTTTGCCTTCGAACAATTCAAGTACTCCCGACCGTAGGATCATGGAACTTGAAGACCAAGTAAAGTTTCACATGAAGTCCTATGAAGCTCCTAAACCTTCAAGCCAAGTGAACAAAATCAATTCTTCATGCAAACTGTGTAACGGCCCTCACGAAACTCATAATTGCATGGAACTTCCCAAACGTGCTTTTAAGGAATTCGCATCCTCACGTGCCGACAAAGCGGAGGATAGGTGGCCTACCACTAATCATGGACAAGCGAGACCTATGAAGCGTGGAAGGATAAGACAAATTTCAGAGGGTACCAGACTCGGAGCGTATCCTTCAATGATTCTCCCCCACTCACCTGGTCCGAGCATTATCCACCTCAAAAAACACCTGAGCTAAGCTATGAAGAAACACTGCGAAATTTTTTTCTCTCCCAAGCAACACGGCTTTCCACGATCAAAAATCAATTTAGACAACAGCAAGCCGATATGAAGAACAAGGTTGGTAACCTGTTGAATGCTATTAATGAGCTCATTGCTAGTAAATTGGCTTAGACTGAAGAGGTCAAATCCGTCACTATCATTAATCAGCCACCCTCACAAGTAAAAATAAAGAACCCTAGTAAACTCTTTAAACATATATCACCAAAGGTGAAGGAAACTAGGGACCCTTTTGACTCCTCAGGACCGATCCACTTCGTGAACACCATCACCACAATACCTGCTCCTAAACCCGATAAGAGCCAACAACCAACTACGAATGGGGACCATGAAGTGAAAAGTAGAGCCCCCAAAAAGGATGATGTGACTAAGAGCCTTTTAGACTTACCCGAGGACTCCATCACACAAGGGTCGAGCAAGTGGAAGGAGTCGAAAGAAGAATCCGAGGGGCCTAAGGAAAATCTGAGAGTTTTGGATAACTCCATTATGGAGAAGCTCAAGAAAGGCACGGTAGGGATTTCTATAGGGTGTAGAAATAGGATAGAGGAAGGTGACTCCAAAGATTTTAAGATTTCTTGCACCGCTAGGAAAAAGCTTATAATTGATGCCTACATAGATCCTGACCTCCCAATAAATGCAATCTATCTCTCCCTTTACAACGAAGCCTTCCCTGAACAGATTACGCGTAAAGGATTCAGTAGCGCCAGGATAGAGAAAAGGTTACCAATTATGATTGGAGGATTCATCTATGACATTGATCTAACCGTGATCGATGACATGGACTCATTCATTAGTACAACATTAACTAACCTCGTCCTCGGAAAACCATTTGTAAAAGAAACAGGAGTGACCTTAGATGAGAGCGATGGTAGTGCACTATTTACCAATGATGTTAGGAAAGTAATTTTTCGTAAGGGTAATGAGGAAGTGTATGAATACCAACCATCATTGGATTGTAATACAAATTGATTATAAGGTAGAAGGTCGGGAAAGATAAAGCGACGTGATCCGAATAACCTCAAAATCCCTTGTATGATCGGTCACAAGCACTTTTATATGTATACATTGACGTGTGCCTACCCAAGAATGTTATGTTCTTGTTCCATTACAACAGTATTTGCAGATGGGGTTGATTTATAAAGGAGAAAATGTTGTCGGTAGAGATCATGAAGTGCAAGTATTTGTAGGAAATATGGCATTCACAATGGACTTTACGATCGTGGACAACATTGAAGATTATATCGACCCTAGGTTATCACAAGTTGTTTTTGGGGCGACCTTTTATGAAATCACTAACTTAATGGTCGACGACCAGAACGGAATCATGACTTTCACCGATGGGATTAGGAGAATCTCATACCAAACGCCATATAAGATGAAAGATTTCGAAGGAGTAGATTGTGACGATCTTGATAAGCTAGGTTTCCAACTTGTTTTATGTGATGATGTATTCGGAGAGGATGTAAAAACACCTTAGACTCATCATGTGGGTTCTTTAAGGGTGCCAGTAAGCTTAGTTCCAATTATCAGAAAGATATATTTGAATTTGAAGACCTAAAATACATGCACTATGAAAGTGATCTCGATAGAGATTTGGAGGATGACCTAGAAAGCGTGACTAATGATGAGGTCACGTGATAGCCCGTGACCTTGAGTCTAGCTACAAGACTCATTAATAAAGAAAAGTGCTTCTTGGGAGGTAACCCAAGCTTTAATTGTTTGGTTGATTTTATTTGTTTCCGTGTGCATGCTTTATTTTTATTGTTTGTGGCTCATGTTTCAAAATAAATTGTGAAAATGCTTTATTTTGTCTTTAACTTCGTCTTGATTACATATAAAGGTATTTCACAAAAGATAAGTGTAAGGGAAATCTAAATTTGTTTCTAAGAACGAGATTGAACATGAATCATGACGATATTAAACGAACATGCATATTAGTATTTGTGTGAATCAAATGCTTGTATCGAGTCATAATGATGTTTTGCAGGATTTCTAGGAATTAAGGCGTGAGTTTTTCTAGAAATTTTCTGGAAACTTAACATAAGATTTCTGTCAGAGCATTCTGATGGCTTCAGGATTATAACCTGATGGCGTCAAGTGTAAAATTCTGAAAAATTTTGCAAGTTTTGTTTTTCTGCCGAAGTCATATAGTTTTTGTTAAATCTTTAGTTTTATAAACTCCAGGAAATCTGCAAAACATTCATTCCACAAGTATTATATCTTAATTTGCTTTCTAGGATTTTAGTATATATAGAGTTTGCCGCCGATTTTATGCGAGGTTTGCCAGGATTGTTTTCTCAGGTTTAACAGGTTATATTGGACAAGAAGATGATTTATATTTCTGGAGGGAAGCTTTCAACGTTCATTTTCTTGGAGGAGGATCTAACCATGCTATCACATTATCCACACCGTACGAATCAGGAGAGTATTAGTTTCATTCTTTTACCTTCATTACTTTTACATCCTTTTTATTGAACATTGGGGACAATGTTCAGCCTAAGTGTAAGGGGAGGGTAAATGATGATGTTTTAGAGAATGCAATTGCACTTGAGTTTGTTTGTTCAATAGTAAGTGTGTAATAAAACTAAGAGAAATACTTTTTATGGAAATTTTAGCACCAAATTTAAATTTTTTTACAACATTTAGGAGTGAAGCTTTAGTCTTAATGAGCGTCTCATGGATAGGAGTTGTATGACTAGCACAAAAAACCGTACCACTCAAAATTTTCCACCCCAAATATGTGAGGTTCGCCCCTAGATTTGTTAGGAAAAGATGCTTATGAGTGTACAGGTAGTACTTAGATTCTAGAACTTGCGTTAGTGATGCATCCCGAGACCGTTAGTGAGACTACATTCGTGCAGTAGGATTTACTACATGATAAGAGGCATTATGATAACCCTTGTGTTTAAACCCGTATCATAATTAATTGACCAATGAAGTCATAATTACTTGACTAGTAAAGTCAATTAATTTTTCCCACACCTTTGCGTTGTACTCATTTTTAGTACACGATACCCCTAGTACACCCCTCCGAGTAGGGCTGTAAACGAACTGGGCGGACACGAACGGAGCCTTGTTCATGTTCGTTCATTTAATTTTAACCGGACAAATAAACGAACACGAACATTTAAACGGAGAAATTTTCTTGTTCATGTTCGTTTATTAAGAAAATGAGTTGTTCATGTTCGTTCAATAAGACACTAAACGAACGTTAAACGGACATAAATGATTGAACATAGAAAAACAAACATAAACTTTATTAAATTATGCATCTAATACAGTTTTATAAGTGTTGTTTTGTTTAAACAAACAAATTTTAAAACTATACAATTAAAATATATGATATACGAATATAAATAAATAAATAAACATAAACGAGCATTAACGAACGCATAATCGGACGGTCGCGAACATAAATAAACGGATGTGACTTTTGTTCATGTTCGTTCATTTAACTAAACGGTCGTAAAATGTTGTTCATGTTCATTCATCTGATAAATAAATGAGCATAAACGAACTTTTTACCGAACGGTTCATGAAATGTTCAACGTTCGGTTCGTTTACAACCGTACCTCCGAGCCTATCTTTTGCATTTCTAACTTTAATCATTTTACTTAAAGAAAAAATTTGTTTACAATCCACCCCAGATGTACACCCAAATCGCCTTAGCCTTCCTTGTATGCACTTATCTTTAGTGAATTATTGTTACATGTTTAAACCCTTAGTTAATTGTTTTATTGATTACATGGTTGCTAAGTCGAGTCATATCTTGTACATATTGTTTTGGGACGATTGGGACTCATGGGTAAAGTACTATTGTTATGGAGTATTGGGGAATACGTCAATTATTACCCCCATATGTGCGCTAATATTTAAAAAGTACGCCAAGTGTTTTGATTATCTGAATTCGAGTAATTAGAATAGTTAATTGTGAAGTATGTAAAAGTAAAAGTGTAAGGGGAATGCAAATTCCCTACGATGTATTATTTTGGATGGTAGGGCAAGAGTGTATGCAAAAAAAAAATCGAAAAATCAAGAAAAAGAAAAAAAATAGAAAAAGAAAAAAAGAAAAAACATACAGACTACCATCCCATTTCCTTTTATGTTTATTTTATGTTTTTGTTAGTTTATGATTAGCTTAAGTCGAGTCGAGTCTTGGCTTAGCAACGCCACATTGTACATGTAATTGACCAAGATGATTAACTCGCCACCAGTAAAGATTGCCTTTATCCTATAAAACCGTGTTTATCATATCCCTACACCTCACGTTATAACCCTTTAAAAGACCTCTTTGATAGTTTATCCTAGGTGCTTACGCCAAGTGGTGGAGGTTTGATCCCTTCCCAAGCCTATGATAATCTATGTGCTATGACAGGTAGTGAGAGATATTTTCCATTTTCATATTGTGATATATAATTTTATTACACCCGAGAGATATGAGTATCTAAACACTATTTCTGAGGTGCTAGTGTATAATTTCCGTGCTTGTTTTGGTTGAAATGGAACGATTACTTGTTGCAATTACTTTTATATTAGTGTTAAATGACCACTAGCTCGTATTTTGATTAGAATAAAAGCACATTTGCTTGAGGACAAGCAAATCTCAAGTGTAAGGGTATTTGATGAGATGAAAAGTGTACCGCTTTTAAGGGGTCATTTAAGCCCTAAGTCGAGATTATTTGATCAAATATTGCCCTAAATCGTTCCTTTTGTCATTTTAGGTACTTTGGAGAAGAAATCTAGAAAAGGAAGCATTTTGGACGTTTTTGGAGCAAAAAGTGAAGAAAACGGCAAAGTCTCCAAATCAAGCTGGAAATAGTACCTGACGGCGTCACGTATTGCATGTGACGGCGTCACGTTATGGCAAAGAGGTGGATAAAAAGTATAACGAGATGCGCCAGAACGTTTTTGGGAATTAACACATGACGGCGTCACCAAGGCCGTCAAGAGCAAATTACATGTGACAGCCAAGAGTTGATTAACACATAACGGCGTCAGATCTGGATCTAGGCAATACGAGAAGAATGTTGGCGGCGAGTTGACGGTGTCAGAATCATAACGTGACGCCATCAGACTACAAAATCTATATATAATTTTTTAATTTTCGTGTATTGAGAGGAGAATTTTAGAGAGACTTTTGGGAGAACTTGTGGAGAAACCCTAGGTCGAATTCTACAGGGTTTTTCACCTTTTATCATCCATGTTTCAATAAAGATAAGTCTTCCAATAATCATTCAATATGTCTATGTGTTGTTTGATTCTATCTTATGCTTGTCTTTACTTTAACATGCTAGGCTAGGTTTTCTTTGTGTTTGCTTAGATGTAATGAAACCTAGCAATTGATTATTGGTTGGTTGTTTGTTATTAATTGTAATGGATGAATGATTTCGATGTTAGGCTTAAGAAAACTAGCAAACTTTCAATTGGTAACATGCTTGAACGTCTTAAGAAACATGAATCAGATGTGTACTACGATTAATTGGTTGTATTTAATGCATGAGTAACTACTAAGGAGGCCATGTTAGGAGCTAGTACTCGGCTCGACATAGGAAGAGGTAGAAGCTTATAGAGTTGGGGAAGATCGTACACGGCCCCATGAATGGTATTAAGGAATATAACCCGTCATCTACGCAATTGTAAGAAACTAATCAACTAGTAAAAGATAGCTAGGGAGTAGTGAAAACTAAGTAAACATGTTTCTCTTACTATTGTTTTTCTCCAAATTTACTTTCTTGTTATTTTATTTTCATTGCATTTGTAGATATTTGGGTTAGTTGACTAGCAACTAATTCCGCCCACTCTTCCAAAACCCGAGATTTTTACTTGCTTTCTAAAAAACTATACAAATACAAAAAGAATCATCCCTCACCTCTAGACCTAGTTTAGTTAAGTTTTGATCCTAACGACACTATTCCCTGAGAGAACGATCAATCCCCTGGTACTTGCCACTACACTATACTACATTGGCCAGGTACACTGCCTGGTGGGAATTGCAAGCTTCTCGAGATCCCTCAAGAGGTAAAACCTTTTGCAAAGTTGCGAAACAACACATCAAAAAAACATGGTTAAACCAAATATGGTTGATCACAAAAACTCTCATAAATACATACTAATTGTCTCTACCGAATATCCTCCACCACTTTGCTATAATTTTCAAAGAGTCGAAAAACGTTATATTCATGAAGGTCGGGTGGTCTATCCGGACTTTGAGGACTTTAGTTACCTCGAAGCCATGTTGGGCTCAGCGAAAATTGAATGTCTCTTCAAAAATACTGAGTCAATTGTTCCCCGGTTTGTCTTAGAATTCTATAGTCAATATAGGTTAAGCGTCGAATCCATGAATGAATACTACATAGAGTTCGTTGTTCAAAACAAATTCTTTTCATACTCACTTCCCGATTTTGGTCGTATTCTTGGTCTTCCAACCACGGGGCGATGCTCGTTCACTGACGAATGGAGCCTTGATGATCTTGTCAGAAGCACCCCCAGAAGTGGGAAATATGCTACTACTCCTCCCACTCCAAATGAAATCAGAACCTTCATTCTCAAACCTCGACCATCGTCTCTTACCCGCACTCATAGAGGTAAGAAAATTCATATAGAAGAAAACCAAATCCTTACAAAAGAAATTGAAAATCATCTCAAAGCTATTGAGGAAGTTCTACGTGAAAATGCGTTTTGTCTAGGTAGCAACAAAGATCATCTTTCCGCGTGTCTCGGTCATATGCTGTATTGTGTTGCCAAATTGATACCTTACAATCTAGCATTCTACGTAATTAGGAGAATGGAATTTGTCACCAAGAAACCCAAGTTGAACCTGCCTTATGGCATGCTTTTGACTCGTTTGTTTAACCATATCATGGGTGAATTTTCAGAACTTAGATCGGAAAAATATCTCATCCATGATCGTGTCATGTTTCTGCTCACTACTCACATTAAGCGTAAGACAAGGTCTGATTCAGGGACGAAGAGGACCTTGTTTCCCGAGTTATCTTTTGGTGCTTCATCCTCTCATCACATAGATGATGATGAACACATTGGAAATTCCAATGCTAATGCATCTTCTTCATCCCAAAACCTCTTAAATGCCCTTCCTAAACTCCCTCAAAAGCTTGACTCCCAAGACCCATCGGTGATCAGTCTTCTCACTCAAATTCAAGACGAGCAAAGGAAAGGTTTGAAGTCGATCAAGAATCTCCTCAAGAAAAAGAAGTAGTGAAGTAAACTGTATTTAAAGTAACTTTATTTTATGATTATGTGTAATGAATTTGAAACATCTATGTTTACTTGTTCTAACTCTTTAGACATGTTAAACTGTTGATTATGTTTGGAGTTGGATGTGAGTATAGATGTTTAGTTGGTATGTGACATTAGTAGTCCAGCGGGTGCAACCATATTACGTATCTAGTCCAATTCACGTCTAAGACGTTATCTTCACAAAATAGCAAAGCTAACAGTATTCTTACAAGATATCATCACATGTGAATGCTTACAAAAAGACGATAAGTACATAAACAAAGTAAAATAACAATTTTGTTGAAGCGTATAGTCTTTAAGGATCTCACTGTAGTTGTGGTCTAGATACTGCGGATGACTTGGAGTTCTTTCTTCCGACGACCTCGGCTTTGACCTTTGACACTGACGGCTCTAATCTTCTTTATCTCTGAACTCCTTATGCATCATCCTTGAAGTTTCTTCTTCCAAATACTTCAGCAACGATCTTTGGCACTGACGGCACTGATCTTTGGAGCTCTGAACTTCTTGTGTTATAATGGTCTAGTTAGGTTATTACTCCCTCCTAACAAGTGAGCCTTTTATTTGATATGCTCCCTCTAAAACCCTTCATAAAATCTCTTTAGTCTTCAAACACGCAGCAGAGAAAGTAGACTGCAGACTGTAGCATCGTGGTTGTATGTTCGAGGAGCATCGTATCAACATAACTCACATAAAATGCATCAAAGTTGGTAAATAAGCCCTGATGTACACATTATCTAAGCACAATTAAATATTTATTATTGAAGCAAAGTTCCCTTAATCAACCAAATAACGGACGATGAAACAATAATACCCGTCTTTCTACCAGAAAAATCAATGGTATATATGCCCATAACCCTTCTTAATTGACCCTATAAATCCCCGTGTACACTACTTCTCCTTCCTGATGGCTGCAAGTTATCGGAATCATCATAATGTTGTGTACATGTCGTAGAATAAACTCAAAGCAGTAAATATAGCCCAATACCTCATGAGTATATGTTGATAACTATGACTCTCTTTACAATTTTATCTCTTTTCTTCAACCTATAAGTGACGTCTTCAAAATCCAATCAGCTAGTAATGGTCACATATGGAGAAAACCCAATATAACCAATCTGAAAATGAAGTAATATCCCCAGCTTTGTGACTTAATTCTTGTACAAAAACTAATTTTGACTTAAGACCTATACTGAGCATTACAACGTAACTCCTAAAAGTATGAAGTGCATACTGGATTAACGCTCATACAAGTTATCTTGAGGCATGCAACCAACCAACCAACGTCTCTAAGATAAATAAGTACACTCGAGAAATATCACTTCAATCCCAAATAAGCAATATCTTACAAAGACTAGGTAGTCACAAAAAAACTGATACTAGCCGTTGTCATTTGATGTGATTCTTGACCAGGATCGTTTTAAGCGAAGGTATGGTTTTGTTTTGTTTTGAAGAGATACATTGGTGTTAGTGATAACGAAACAATGAAACGAATCATGTTAGATAAGTGTAAACCAATAATATCTGATGTGTCTTTGGTGTTATGGTATATGCCCCCATTCTGTAGACACCCCTTGTTCACTTCTTGAAGCTCGAAAAGAAACCCTATAAATTTGAAAATTTTTGTGAAATTCGAACGTCGAAGATTTTGGAGAAACTTGAAGGATTTCAAAGAAACTTGAAGCTTTGGAAGAAATTTGAAGGATTTCAGAGAAACTCGAAACTTTTGGAGAAACTGATGCTCTTGAAAAAAATTGAAGCTTGAGAGTTTAGTGAGAAATTTGATTGTTTTTTGAGTTTATCCAAACTCGAAGAACAAGGGTTTATGCAGAAACTTGAAGATACTCATATGCAACCTAAAAAAAAGCTAAAACTTTTCAACAAAAAAAAAAACACCATAAATCACTCATGTTTAGCCTGATTTTGCCCGTTCTTTTTGCATAAACTTGTTCTAAAACACTAAATACTTACTAAAAATGAATCTTTCGTGACTTAAACCACTTGACCTCGATTTTAGAAGAAAATACTCACGTTTTGTATAAAAGCTCACAGACTAAAATATTATCCAAAAATGTTTTTAATCAAAACAAAGACCAGGTTTTACCTGTGAGGATCTCTGGTACTACTTGTTTATCATCAAGAATCGAGAGGTTTAGGTTGGTGAAATATGAAATACATGTTTAGTTTTAAAGAGAGAAAAGTGAAAAAAAGAGCAAGTGTTTATTGATGAAAGGATAATGAATACAAAAATGTTTTACCACACCCATATGGAGAGTCATGAGGGGTATTTTATAGGCCTATTATAGAATGAGTTTGCCTCGTGTATATTAGTAGTCCCTGCGGGTGCAACTATTTCACATGTAAGATGTTATCTTCACCAAATAGCAAAGCTAAAAGATTGCTACCATCTCTGCAGGTCGCTAAATCCACTTCTAGAAGTATATGATTTTAGGCCAAAAATGTAAACTAGTGATTAGTCTAAAATATAGCAGACGGTATAATCTTATTGGCTCAAACCACGTGGTGAATGAAAATCCGGTGTTATATTTATTATTCAGGTTCTTTGACACCCAAAGACGTAAAGCTCAATCGTATTGGGTTCCTAACAACCGGCTTAGATGAACAGATTCTTACAATCTCTCCATGCTGCTAATTCTGGTTCTTAAAGTAGTCCAAAAATGTTAGGCAAGCAATCAAGTGTATAATATAGTAGGAAATCTTGTTGGCTCTAAACACAAGTTATTGGTTCTTTATCAATTAGACCACATTCATACGCACAAGTTGTAGAAAGTCATAAAACAATTTGTAAATATTGTTTAACTTGTCAACGTTACCAGTGTTTAAGCATGGAACTACTTTGGGAAGATCCATCCAACCATATCTTACGTTTCCTGGGTCACAAAAGGTCTTAACATTGAGTTTGACAAGATGTTCAAATTTGAATGAAACATAGTTCAATTGGACAATTGTGTTGGAAATTTTAATAAAATGATATTAGTAGAGAGGGACTTTAATTTGAATCCATTTGGGTAACAATAAGTTTTTATTAGTACGGTTTTCAATCTACAAGTTTGTATTGAACCTCTTGTTTTATGATTTGGGTCGAGACAAGGAAAGTATTCTTGAACTATATAAGCATCATTGGTGTGCGTGGTTAATGTATAGAAAGAGGACAAAGTGATATCAAAGGTGTCTGACACTGCATTCTTTCAGACAAGATCATTTCTTACATAATTGATTGAGTTGGGGATCTAGCCTCAAAAAACCGAAAAACCATATAACTTATCATTAATTTTTTCTTGAAATTGGTCAACTGGTAAACTTGGCGCACGAATTATTAAGCATATTTACCGTATTCTAAGATATTTAACCATAAAAATTAAGATACTTGTTTCAAGTTTAAAATTATTGATGTTAATACCATATTAACAATAATAACAATATAGCTAATGTTGTATGACATGAATCTTTATCATACAAAATTTTGAAGTTTTGTATATGAAAGACTGAAATGCATAAACATGTAGCATACTCTCATTATCATTTTGGTTTTTATACAACGCCCAATTTTTTTTCATTAGACATAATATTCCTACATTGCCTACAACTATATGTAGACTAAACGCATTCGAATTAAAACAGATCTTCATTCTTTTTCTTGGGTGTAAAATTAATATGATCATTTGTATACTACATTAACAAACATTTGGGACATCCAATAAAAAGAAGTCTTATAATTTTAATACAGTAAATATCACTATAAAAGGAAAATTAGAAAATTAATGTAAAATTTAAAAACGTAAGTCTTATTTAAACCATATAGTAACCCCTTTTAGTAATGATATATTTAAATAAAATTATTTATAAGAAAATATCACAAAACTTATAACTGCTAATTTAATACTAAATCTTGAACAATAAAAGTGCTAACTATTTACACTATTAATATTTAGACGTTCTACTTTTGAAAAACATATATCTACTACGTTATAAGGTATTTAGGACATGTTAAATAAGGAAGGTTTAGAATGAATAACATTCGCTCGACACAAAAATAGTCACCGGGTACCCTCTGCCGCATTGCGCGGGTACCCTTCTAGTATAAATAAAAGGTAAAATATGTTAGCATCCCAATACGCTACATGCTATTCTACTATGCTATATATCAATTTATCAAATTCATTGTACTATTCATATCAAATCACATTTTCCCTTTAAGTCATTCAATTTATAGAAATTATACCTTTACATATAAATATTGATTTGCTTCCAACACAAAAGGAGAAAAACAAGACCTTGTTTTGATCTAAATCTCCGTAAAGTATTATATGTATATTTGGTTTGCCATATTTAAATTACGTGTAATGATGTGAAAGCTACTCAATTACAATATTTAATATTCATCCTTATAAAGGTAAAATTTTATGTTTCCATAAAATATTAAAAGTTGAAATTTTACTTATTTAATTAAATACTCCGTATAATGTATTATATTACATTGTTTTACATTACATATTAATTATATTATATTATAACAATAAATGATATATTATATCATCTTTTAGTGGCTTAATACCATGTTACATGAGATTACAGGATACATATTGAAATTAAACGTTTACGTTATTATTTTTGCTTTTTTAGAATAAATATTCACTTGTAAATTACATCAAATTTTAGAATGTGAGAAGTGATTTTATATAGACATACATACATACATACATACATACATATATATATATATATATATATATATATATATATATATATATATATATATATATATATATATATATATATATATATATATATATATATATATATATATATATATATATATATATATATATATATATATATTTGTATGTGTGTGTATCATATCTTAAACTACGTACATTCTTTGGAATTGATACAAAAATGAGTAGGTTAAACCCTTATGTTTTTATCTCAAACAATCATAATAAATAATGCAATAAAGAAAACAAAAGACCCTTTTAATAGATGGTCAAATTATAAGGCATATAGAGACTAGAGCGATTTAGCGTATTGAATTACGAAAAAAAATAAGTTGAAGAAAAGAAAATTTTAAATTTTTTAATGTGAAACCTTATTTTAACGGAGTTCTAGTATGTTTTAGTTTTATCTATCCAGAGTTTGATAAAATTTATTTAACTAGTTACGGTTATCTATTTATATTTTTACAAGAACCAAAAACTACAGGAGGAAAAAAAAAAGAATCAAGTAAAACTAAAAAATAAAATTAGTGGTTAATGAAGTTTAAATGTCTTTTAGAAATTATTATAAAGATACTATTTAGTAACTTTTTATAACATAAGCACTTCTCATATGACTAAGGATCAAATGAGAAGAATTCTTAAAATAAGAAGGATGATAAATAACTATAACTACATATTAGAGATGCATCGATTTGAATTAGATGCATCTCTAATCCTTTAGATGCATTGTAATATATTTTTTAGCAAAAAATTAGATGCATATACATATATTAGATGCATTTTATCAAGTTAGACGAATCTTATCTATTTTCCGTTCTCTGCAGGTCAAATTTGTTGCTAGTACTATTTTGCATCATTTTCACTTCAAAATCACTTTCAAAACTAATTGTAATGCATCTAAATGAATAGAGATGCATCTAATTCAAATCTATGCATCTCAAATATGTGGTTATAGTTATTTCTCATTCTTCTCATTTTAAGTTTTCTTCTTATTGGATCCTTACCCCTTCTCATACAAGTTGAGAATCATTAGATGACAAGGTTATTATTTCTTTGCATTGCAACGGGATTGAATCAAACAAATTTAAAAATGCAAGTTATAAAATTTTGGGGTTAGAGGTATCGTTATATTAAAGCTAAAAAGGTAAGAATGTAAATATGAAGTAATAATAAAATTGGTTTTTATTATGTAGTAATTAATAGGCATAATTTCATGTATATCTCTGGAAATTTCAAAAAGTAAATAAATATCCTTTTTAATAGTTTTTGATAAATAAAGTATAATGCTTTTAATATATATGTAATTTTTGAAATTTGTAAGGATATATATGTATTAAGAGAAGAATGATATAATATCAAAATACTAATAATAACAATAATCAAAATGCTTATATATAACTCTTTTAAGCATAGTCCAATACACATCCCTAAACAATAGTTCAATTTGGGGATCCACCGGAATTTAAAAACCCTAAAAAACCCATTCCCTAAAATTCCTCAATTTCAAATCACATAATTTCACTGCCAATGATGTTTACATTAAGAACAAGGTAAGTCTTAATTACATCCTTTGTTTTTATGTCATTTTAATTTGTCGTATTTGCATTTGTTAGGGTATCATTGATACTGAATCACATACTTATAATTTCATTTACTATGGACTAATTATCTCGTTAGATTATTCAGTTTGCTCTTTTTTTGTTACCGAAGTTGTTTTCAAAGATTAGAATACTTGTGAAGTAATACACAGTTTTAGATCGAATTTTGTTGATGTTTGTTTTTTGCTATGTGCGTTCGTTCTATTTCTCATTTGGTGATGTAAGGGTAAATGTTCACATTAGATTCTTACAATTTAAAAATGTCAATCATTCCAACTTTTACCATACAACTTTATACAACCGTCTTTCGGACATTTAAAAAAAAAAATTGTACAAGGAAGGTATGTTAATAGTTAGGACTTAGGAGTAAAGGGTATATATACCATAAAACATGTGATTACTATAAGCATGTGAAACATTTTTGAAGCTTAATTAAAACATTAGTCCTTAGTCTTTTTTACAACAATGTGTCGGTTCGTATGCTTATATAAATCAAACAATCGGGTTTAAATTTTTTTCTTAAAAATGTTTTATATCTTTTGACTTGACAGATGACATAATTTTGACATGACCTAAGCTTTGAACACCTATCGTTCTCTAAACCTTTACTTAAAATGGCCAATATTGTCTATATCTTCGCATAGTAGGTTTGTAAAATGCTCGTTATCTTTGGCCTCTATTAGTTTTCTCTCCTTTATACTATGTATTAGGTTTGAATGGTACCCATTAATGAAATGTGCGCCTCATTATATACGAAATACCTACTTTCTCGAGTCCATTATGGAAAGGTTATGTGGAACTCTATAATCATTTTTTTTCAGCATCTTGATATACCAATATATTACTGTAGCTTATACCGCCATGCTTTTGACATCTTTTTTATTTGAAAATGGTAAGTATACTAGACGCGTTGATCGAAACTATTTATGTTTACTCTCATTGATTTTCGGCGAAGCTTAGTCTTTTTAATTCTTTAATTTGACAAGCCATTAATTTATGTTACAGTTATAGCTACATCTATTCAATATACGGTTCTTACTTACTCAGAGTGACGTTATTTGCCAGGAATCTCCTACTTCACAATTTCACACCTCAAAATACAAATTTAAAAAAGAACCATGGAAATGCAAAGCCTCTCATGGCACAAAAAGTCTCTAAAGAAATTGGTGAGGATATAACCTCCCTTTGTTTTCTAATTTTTTCATTTGTACATTTCAATTGTTAGCGTATTTACTACATACAATCATGTTTTTCAGGATCCTTAGTTGATGCCATATACACTCAACTGTGGCAGGCACCTTGCCAATGTTTTCCAAAGAAAAGGAAACAAATTATTACTTCCCTTGGGGGGAAATGGAACAGGTTTGTTATTTATCTTTTAATGCAAGAATAAAAGTTGTCTACATCAAGTAAAATAAAATCTAACATTCTTATATTCGAAATACATGCTTTTGATAAAAATGGAATCTAATATTCTTATACGGGAAACGTATATGGTTATAACAATGATCCTGATTTTTATAGTTTATATTTTTTTGCAGCAAAAAACAAGGTAGCAATCTTCGGACATCGAAGCATTTGCGGTATAGTTCAATATCAGCTGAAAAGAGACGGCCAACGTTCATGTTGGAAAAAGAACATATTGTACTGCCATTGTAGGTGATATGGTGTAGGTTTGGGGCAAGGACTGTGATTTCTATTGACTTATTAAATTTCAACAAAAATAACTCCTGGAGTGAATTACTTGAGATTTTTATACACCCCGTCATATCACAACAGCTTAGGGTCAAGACTCGAAGAAGGGGGAAAGTTTTGTTGTAGTCCATAAACATCATGTTGTTCATGGAAACCCTACTTAAATCCATAATTTTCAGCTGTTTGCAGATACCAAACTCGATTCTGCATGGCCTCATACGGGGTCCACGGAATAAAAAAGTCTCAAGATGTGGCATGTTTAGTTCTAGAATCTTCAAGCTTCCACAATAGTTCAGCTCAACAGTTTTTAGTTTGAAATTCATTAGTTTCAGTGTTTTCATCCCCGAGCACCTTTTTAGAATAAGTCTACTGAGTGGAAGTCATCCACCAAAATCCTTGACAATTCCTGCTCATCTAATCTGCGTCCAGTCAGAGAGAGCTTCTTTTGTGATTGTGCAGCAATTCATCTCCATTTTCTTGACATGAATCGAACCTGATCTTTGTTAGATGTTGGAAGGAAAGAAATGACATGGTGCAGTACAGTTTCAGGTAATCCGGAAATTGTTGAAAATTAGTTTGAAAGTACAATTGTGTTATGCAAGTTGACACCATTTTAGGAAAATGAAGCTTTTTATAATATGGATAAATAGTTAAACTCTTATCATGCAAAATAGGTAACATTATATCTCCTGTTCATTATGGTAATGTTTGTCATGAAAAAGTGAAGAAGTTATTGTTGTATTTCTGAAAACTTCTCTAGGTCACATTTTTCGATATATAGATTATGCCCACACCGTTGATTATGAGTGTTTCACATTATAAGGTAGTACACAACAAAACACTTTAGGCTGGGTTTTCAACATTTTTTTCAGGTAAATCAAATAAAAGATCTCTTTGACCATTTAAAGACGAAACAGCTACTTGCTAGGATTCGTTCTAATCCTATGGATCTTTCTTTCTAATGTAAATAGTTATTTGCAGGTTAGTGCTAACCCCGCATTAGCTCTGGCTAAATATTCAAGGACATGACTAGTCAAAATTCATTATCGATAATTGCTCATCACTTAAGCTGCTGAATATAGTGATGATTGACCATTCTCTGAGTCACCACTCTCTTTTGTGCCTTACATACTGTTTCTCATATCAAGTCGTTGGGGCACCAAGATCGGCTTCACCATGTTGGATTTCTCATTTACATTCATGGCTGGTTGCTAAGAAAGTGATGATTCACCACTCTTCGAGTCCTATATTATATATGTTTGCGGTTGTTTCTTGAGCATGGTTCATTGATGATTTCTTAATATTATTGGTTTGATCAAAAGTGGTGATATTAACTTTTCCAAATTGTGATAACTTATAGCTGGGGTGAACGTAAATTTTCAAGCCCAATGACAAAATCTTTGTATCCAATGAAATGTGAGCGTCAGAGGTCGATGGATCTTCGACGATCAGTCCATATTCACAAGTTATATTATAAAATATTATAACTTGCGAATATGGTTTAATTTTCGAATGTTGTAGGTTTTTTAGCATTGAAACTGTTCTTGAAAGATCCATTGGTCTCCCATGTTTCATTGGGCACGAAGATCTTTTCATTAAGTAAGAACATCGAATTCTGGTACAGACGAGCACAACATATATATAATTATGGTGATTGCAAATTGGATTGATGATTATTAGGCGTTGCCAATATAAACCAATAAAACATTCTTTTTACCATAGTTTGTATTTAAAATTTATGAATGAATAGTCTTCTTGATCACTCGTGTTTTTGGTTTGTAATATAATGGCTTATCAATAGCTTCATTTTGTGAGATTATGGCATCTTTTTGTCTTTTTTTTACCAGTTGAACGTGTTTTTAAAATTTGTCTACATACTTCTGTGACTTTTTATTTTTATGACTATATGTTTCATAAGATGAACAAGTTGGAGCTCCTTTAAATGCAACAGGCCCCACGAGTAGTCGAACAAATGAGAAGTTGTCGATGAAGGGGATGGTAACGACTAAAGGGCTTTGGTATAACTTGAATCCAGGGAAGCTGGTTAACTATATATCTCTTCCGGAAATGATGGACATATTTCTAGCATGGTGATGTTTATATCGCAAACAAAAGATGGATACATGAGATTTATTTACATATTTTAATGAAACTCTTTAAAATGTTTCTTCAAACTCTTTAAAATTTGAACTATACGCAATTGACTCATTTATTGGTTATTTTCTGAACGGAAATAGGGACGGAACAAGGACCAAATAAAATCGGGTGCACAAATTTTTTTTCAAGCAACCCCCTGGCTCCATCCTTCAACGCAACTTCATACGTGTGTATGTAACACGACTTGAACCATCAAATTACTAAGGACAATAAATAAATAAATAAATAAATAAATAAATAAATAAATAAATAAATAAATAAATAAATAAATAAATAAATAAATAAATAATTTAAAAAAAAAGAAAAAAAAAACTTGTGTGCCTTAATACGCGAAAGGCCATTTGGCAACTCGTTTGAGGTTCTAAGACTGAAACCATATAACATTAACCACTTCATATATGCTTCCTCCTAAATTCAATTTCAAAATATATGAAATAATACTTTTATTAAAAAATTTGAATTAAATTACCTAACATTAAATAAAAATATAACTAGTGCCTATATATAACTCTTTCAACCCACAATTTTCAAACCCTAAAAAAACTCATTTCTACAAATTCATGAAAATTATCCCAGCAGTAATCATGTTCAATCCATTAACAAGCTAGTAATCAATCAATACAAGAATTTCACCATTTTCTTTTCAATTTTTAATATTTGAATAAGTTATTAGTATAGGATTCTCTTAATTTAGCATATTTAGGGGGTGTTTGGATAGGACTACTTTATGGGTTTTTTGGGAGAAAAACCGAAAAGGTTATTTCTCTGTAGGTTATTGGAACTTTCTGTAAACTATATATGAGGTAATAAATGCTTACGGTTCTTTGCTTGATGATCCCTTTTGACATGTCAGAATAACATCTATAGTCTGACCAATTCCCTATACATTTTAAGGACTTAATCCTTCTCGTAAAACCAACTGTTTTTCCAATATTTATGTAGGATGACTAACGATTTCTGTATCTTTTCTTCGTAACGGTAAAACCGTAAACCTACTATAACCACTATAAGGTTACTATCTAGTTAGCGTAACCCTATTGTTAAGTAGAAACTTCTTGTTTGATATCTTAAGACCATGTTCTTTTCTCTATGTGTTATGGGCTTTTAAATCTAATCTTCAGAATTATGCACAGAACAAGAAGTGTATATGCATTTTTTTAGAAAAAAATAACAAACTTCATGATTATAGTAAGTAACAAGCTAATTAACCTAATAAATAAGTTAACCTGGTGCGTTAACTATGAATTTGAAGTTTTATGTGCAGCTGCATATATCAATCTGTACCATTTTAACCAAAAAGGTGGTAGAATTTAAGATCTATGATTGGAAGAGGTTATATGAGGAAATAGTCATAGTTCATTTTATCTTGCTTCAAATGAAGGGTGAAAAGGTATCTTCATTCTTAATCAGCAACAATCATGTTCACATACTTACATATGCATGAATTATTGGGGTTTCATTATATTGTTACTGAATCACATACTTATAATTTACGGAAGTTTTATGGAATGTTGGTCATTTATTTTCCGTATGAAGACACCAAGTTTGTGGTTATCGTAAGAGGAAATGATTGTTACTTCCTTTAATGAACAATAATTTGTTTGGTTAATATGTATCCCGTGCAATATCTTAAACATCTGAGCATATGAGATTTATCTTCCTCTGAAAAATGAGAATTGATAAAATAATGTATTTAATCTACGATCGAGCATAGATCCCATGTATGAAACGATGCAAAATCCGATCACATTTATTCTTCTATGACGCACAAAGTTTTATTCTATATTTAGGTGTTCACATTTTTTTTTCTTTTCTTGAAAGGCCACATTTTTTTTCTATCTGCAAGACAAACGTTACAATGGATTTGTTTGTAATG
Organism: Artemisia argyi; assembly: GCA_030686995.1. NCBI lineage: Eukaryota > Viridiplantae > Streptophyta > Magnoliopsida > Asterales > Asteraceae > Artemisia > Artemisia argyi. The sequence goes on along the minus strand of CM060709.1, from coordinate 69,262,949 downwards.
ATGCAAATTCTATAACATTTATCTTTTAATGAATAAGTTACATACTTTTTAGCTAAATTTTAGGTGTTCACGTTTTTAAGATATGCACCTATGTTAGACAATATTACATTTATCTTTTAGGATGCAGGTTCATATGAAGCTCAAAAGATTTTGAAACCTTATTGTAAAGTCTTTAGATTACAAAGAAAACACGCAATGTCGAGAACTCGAGATTGATTGTACTAACATATTGTAACGTCACATATTAACCAATTAAGAGATAATCATGATTATCTGAGACAACTAGGTATTGTTTTATGTTCATATTTTTAATGGTAGACCACTACATAAAATTTAACCATTTCATTTATTATCCCATCACATTTTCTTCCCAATCAAAACTTGAATTAATAGTTGGATATGGAATATTAATGAGTTTTGATATAAGTTACAATATCATGTATATGTTTTAATCTCACAGTACTCTGTGAGGTCGTGCATTCATTTAAATTTCTGTTAATAATAATTTAGCCGTATTTGTTATTTAAAATTGTGTACGCATGGGTTAAACTTATAAAGAGGAATAACATAAGTCTTTATTATATATATATATATATATATATATATATATATATATATATATATATATATATATATTCCAAACATCCTTACATAATCACATAAAAAGAGATAACATGAGTTGTTCATATATGTACAATCCCGTATATTCATTTACATATCACAATAACTTATATTCTCATTTTGATAATTATAATTTCGTTCATATACATTAATTTAAAATATATAGATAATAATATTTAAAAGTAATAATAACACATATGTGTTTCTTAAAAAAATATTTATAAAGTTTAGATATTTATTAAATTTATAAAGTTATTAAAAAATATAAAAATAGTAAGCTTAATTAAGTTCATATAATTTATTTAAAATTTAACAACTAAAGTTTTATAATTACCCCTTTTTTATACTATTCTTTTACAAAATCGACACATGTATTTTTATACATATTATTTTGCTGGATGAAATTTAAATGAGTTTACCAAATTGTTTCAGTTTACTTTATTAGCCAATGAGATAACTTCATTTCTTCTACGTGGCAAAATTAGATAATCTCATTAGTCCAAATTCATTTGCTTTAGCATTCCTTTTTTACTTTTTGAAAACCTCTTAGGGTATGTTTGACATACAAGGTTGTTGAGAGATTATGCTTATTTTTTCAAAAAATAAGCTGTTTAAAAAAGAATATTTTTTTGGCAAACATAACTTATAAGGGATTATATAAAAAAATAATAATCTTCCATAATCTCTTAAAACCAAAAGTTACGGGTATGTTTGGTGAAAGTAACTATTGCTAGAACTGGAGATGGTGCTGGTGCTGGAGATTATAAAAAGATATTATTTTTATAAACTACATGAAGTAACCTTTGGTTTTAAGAGATTATGAAAGATTATTTTTTTTAGAATCTCTTATAAGTTATGTCTACCAAACAAAGATTATTATTTAAATAGCTTATTTTTTTAAAAGATAAGCATAATCTCTCAACAATCATGTGTGCCAAACATAGCCATATAGCTTATAAAAATAACCTCTTTTTATAATCACCAGCACCAGCACCAGCACCAGCACCAGCACCAGCACCAGCACCAGCACCGGCACCGGCACCGGCACCGGCACCGGCACCGGTATAAAAGATGGTTTTAAAATTTGAATTTTTGTTTAATACCTTTCCAAAAATAGTTAGCTTATGTTTGAAAAAAAGTTATTTTATATTGCTGAAATCATACATGATTAAAAAAGTTGCTATTATTTTCACTTTGACTACGGGAATGTTTGGCGCATGTCGTCCAAAAACATTTAAGAGCGGAGAGCGTTGTGATAAAAAATGCTCGTTTGGCAAGCAACAAGTAATTTTATCTTCTTTTTTTTCGGAATGCGCTCCATGAAATAGCATTTAAGAGGGTTGAACATTTAGAAGCCGTTTTACACATTATGATTACACACACAAATACATTACCAATATGCTTTCCATTTTCGTTTAGTTTTCATTTGAGAAAAGACATACCCTTAACACTATGAAGGTGGTGCCAGTCTAGAAATAGGTTGTATTTGAGAAAGGGCTTATGGGGGGCATAAATTCTAAAATAATTGGGTTTATGGAATAAGCCTTGTCTATCGCACGGGCTTGTGGAGGCTTTTATAAGCCATAAAACTCCATAAGCCTAAGCACATTGAAAGAGGTTTATGAGGGCTTATAGCTAGTCGAATTACTTAAATAATCTTCAAAATATAATGGATTATCAAGCAAAACCTTGAAATATATCTTAATTTAGTTTGATATATTTTTTATGCGATTTTACATTAATAAGCTTGAGCACCAACTAATTCGACAAACAAATTTATAAAATTATAAGCTAGTTTCGGCTTATAATATATGCCCCAGCCCCAGCCCCAGCCCCAGCCCCAGCCCCAGCCCCAGCCCCAGCCCCAGCCCCAGCCCCAGCCTCAGCCTCAGCCTCAGCCTCAGCCTGTTTCGCCAAACATAACCAAAGTAGTTTGAGTTACATTTTCTTTATGGTGTCTCTTTATGGTCTTATGGTGTTGGAGTTATAAAGTAGTTTAAGTTTTATCTCTAATAGGTTGAACGATCGAGAGAAAAAATACTTGCATAAAGGGAAACGCGTCATATGAGTAGACGGGCCTGAAGTCACAAAAAGGTACATTTACTGCATAAATGCTAAAACCTCGTAAAGCATTTTCTAAAAAAGATATTATTAGAATGATTTATGTAATCATACTTGAGGCGCTAAACAATCGAAAATTCTTCTTCCTAGGGAAATAATGTGTTTCAGGTCAACGAGCCCAACGCGACCCATTTTGACCTTGCCATTTCCACAGACAGACCCATTTTATCACTTTAAGTGTTTAGGTATCTAGATATTGAGTGATAAATCCACTCACCTCGGCAGAAAGAATACAATTAAAACCCATATTCAACCGTTCTCAAGGAAAGCGATGTGCAGCCATTTGAATCGATCTTGCCTCTAAGCCGACACTGTCAATGTAAAAAAATGAAACCAGTTGGATTATTGTCTAGTGAATAAAAAATTGGGAAGTAGCAATGAAGCCATAAGACGTTGAACGGTTGATTAATCCTCCGACTTTATATGAGTAAAAAAAATGAAAATCAATAAGGGCATTGTCGAATTACCTTGCATGTAATTGTACACAATTCAGATGCCAAAGATACATATGGATAAGAAACGAAGACTGATTTAATAAGCTGGTAGGTGTAAGAATATTCGAACCAATAACGATCTACATGTTTAAATTTCTTACTTATTGAGAAACCTTATGTACATAGCTAACAGCCATCATTACAGTGCTAGCAATTTGTCCCGAGGCAACCTGAAACAAAGGAACAAGTTTAATTCAGTTGGCATTAAGTTTGCAGTCAGGAATGAATCAGTTGGTGGAACTGAAGAAAACCAAATTTCAAGGATTTCATTCCTAAACCAGAAAACATATACCCAGAAACTGAACACCTTTGATAATTTCTATTCCCATTCCCTCATTTCGAAACCTTCAGTCCAAACACACACCCTTAGTAATATCCAAAACTATGAGCAAAACAAGCCACGGTTCCTGACTTTTTTTATATGGTTCATAAACAGCCTGACAACAAGAACACCCACACTCCTGCTAGAAAGAACAAGAAAACTATAGGTGGCACTCTTGACCAATTTACTGATAAATGGGTCTATTTGGATCAGTTTTATCTCTAATGGGTCAAACATGTAAAATGAAATAAGATAGCTAACAAGAAACAGGTCAAACAGATTAAAATCACCCCCAAAGTTGTATAACTTATATTAAGCAACACAATGCTTAGCGGGTAGGTAAGTAAAAAATCACTTGGATTTATACAAATTATAAGTTTGCTCATAATATTGATTTACTTCAGCCGCAACGCGGGGTGTTGAAGAGTATGCAAGCTGAAGTCATAAGTTGGAGGATTGATATTGTCATTATTCAAAGTTCAATTAAGCTGGAACTAGTGTTTGTCTATAAGTGAAAGCTGTGGAGAAGTTCAAGGACTAAAGTGCAAATATTGAGGCTATATAATCTTTTCATACATCTAGGGTTTGAGTAGTTGTTATTCGTCTCTGTTTTACTCTCACACAGTCTTCATACATTGTCTTTATATTCTCCTTGATATCACATTGATATATTTTGATAGTATTGTTCTAGTCTTCATCAAGATCATTCTATTGATCTTGTGTTCACTGAGTGTTGAGTGATTTTGTATGTGAGGTTGTTGCGTGGTGTCTTCCTAGAAGAGATCACATTTTGTCTTTTGTATTGTTGGGTAAGAACTCGTTTGAGGACTTATCTTCTTGAATTGTTAATAAGAAAATATATACACAAAGGGGTGGTTGGTTGGGTGTAAAAGAGTGTTGTCTTGTGTTCTTTACCATTCTTACATGGTATTAGAGCTGAAGGTTTGTTAATCTGGTGGTGGATTTGGATTCTAGGGTTTCTAGGGTTTCGATTATTTTTTGGGGGTTTCTCAAATTGGTGGTTTAATTGGTTAATTGAGGTCGTTTACTTTACGGCCGTGGTTGATTTAGTCGATTTAGGCTAGATCTTGAGGTGTTTTGTGATATTCGTGGTTAGGGTTTGTGAAACCCTAATTTTTTTTGGGGGATCTTGATCTGTGGTGACTGCTGGTGGTTCTTGGGCCCGTTATTGGTTGCAAAAACATTAGACTAAGTGAATCTAGTGTTTTTGTAGTCATTCTTCCGCTGTGATAGCTTATAGCTCTGTAAGTTGACTTGCTCTCTTAAGATAACAAGAGTTTGGTTAATTGGGTGCAAACAGATTGGTTAACTCCTTGACCATCCATCTTGAATTGTGTGGAAACCTGCTCTGGCCAATCCTAGTCTAATTGACTGATTCTTTGTTGTATATTGGGTGTGTGTTTTATTTTCTTTTGTTTAGTTAGTTGAGTTTGTTATCTGTTTATCTGTACTTGTTTGTTTTTTTTTGTCTGTTTCTGTTATTTGTCTGTTATCTGTTTGCTTCTTGTTTGTGTTTTGGTTATTATGGCTCCTGGTGAGGCTAGTGGTTCTCAGGTTTTGATTAGTAATTTAGATGCTGGTAATCCTTTGCATATTCAGGCTAATGATAATAGTGGTACTGCTTTAATTCCTTTTAAACTTCTTGGAACAGAAAATTATAGAATTTGGTATGGTGCTATGAAATTAGCTTTACAAGCTAGGAATAAATACAGTTTTGTTGATGGTTCTTGTGTTAAAGAATCTTTTTTTGCTAGTGAAGTGTTGTCTGCTCAATGGGATAGGTGTAATGCCATTATGTTAACCTGGATTATGAATTCTGTTTCTCAAGATGTTTATATGGGATTAGTTTACTCTGAAAATCCTGCTTCTGTGTGGAATGAATTAAAGGAAACTTATGATAAAGTAGATGGGTCAGTGATATATAATTTGCTTCAAAAAATTAATAATGTGAAACAAGGTGGTACTTCTGTTGCAGATTATTATCATAGACTTAATTCTTTATGGAGATAATTTGATTCTTTAACTAAGATTCCTAAATGTACTTGTGATGTTAAGTGTTCTTGTGATGCTAGTAAAGAGTTAGGTTTACATCAGCAATTAATGAAGTTGATGAAGTTTCTTATGGGCCTTGATGATTGTTATCAGCCTGTAATGACTGCTTTGTTGACTAGGGATCCACTCCCTGAGGTCAAAGATGCTTTTGCTACTGTTTCTAGAGAGGAATCTCATAGATGGATTCCTGAGACTTCTAGTGGTTCTGATTTAAACCACTTGACCTCAATTTTAGAAGAAAAAAAACACGTTTTGTATAAAAGCTCACAGACTAAAATATTATCCAAAAATGTTTTTAATCAAAACAAAGACCAGGTTTTACCCGTGAGGATCTCTGATACTACTTGTTTATCATCCAGAATCGGGAGGTTTAGGTTGGTGAAATATGAAATACATGTTTAGTTTTAGAGAGAGAAAGGTGAAAAAAAGCAAGTGTTTATTGATGAAAGGATAATGAATACAAAAATGTTTTACCACACCCATATGGATAGTCATGAGGGGTATTTTATAGGCCTATTACAGAATGAGTTTGCCTCGCGTATATTAGTAGTCACTGCGGGTGCAACTATATTAGGTACCAATTCACATGTAAGATGTTATCTTCACCAAATAGCAAAGCTAAAAGATTGCTACCATCTCTGCAAGTCGCTAAATCCACTTCTTGAAGTATATGATTTTAGGCCAAAAATGTAGACTAGTGATTAGTCTAAAATATAGCAGATGGTATAATCTTATTGGCTCTAACCTCGCGACGAATGAAAATCCGGTGTTATATTTATTATTCAGGTTCTTTGTCACCCAAAGACGTAAAGCTCAATCGTATTGGGTTCCCAACAACCGGCTTAGATGCACAGATTCTTACAATCTCTCCATGCTGCTAATTCTGGTTCTTAAAGTAGTCCAAAAATGTTAGGCAAGTAATCAAGTGTATAATATAGTAGGAAATCTTGTTGGCTCTAAAAACAAGTTATTGGTTCTTTATCAATTAGATCACATACACACGCACAAGTTGTAGAAAGTCATAAAACAATTTGTAAATATTGTTTAACTTGTCAACGTTATAGGTATTTAAGCATGGAACTACTTTGGGAAGATCCATCTAACCATATCTTACGTTTCCTTGGTCACAAAAGATCTTAACATTGAGTTTGACAAGATGTTCAAATTTGAATGAAACGTAGATCAATTGTGTTGGAAATTTTTAATAAAATGATATTAGTAGAGATGGACTTTAATTTGAATCCATTTGTGTAACAATAAGTTTTTATTAGTACGGTTTTCAATCTACAAGTTTGTATTGAACCTCTTGTTTTATGATTTGGATCGAGGCAAGGAAAATATTCTTGAACTATATTAGCATCATTGGTGCGATTGGTTAATGTATAGAAAGAGGACAAAGTGATATCAAAGGTGTCTGACACTGCATTCTTTCAGACAAGATCATTTCTTACATAATTGATTGAGTCGGGGATCTAGCCTCAAAAAACCGAAGAACCATACAACTTATTATTAATTTTTTCTTGAAATTGATCAACTGGTAAACTTGGCGCACGAATTATTAAGCATATTTACCGTATTAAGATATTTAACCATAAAAATTAAGATACTCGTTTCAAGTTTCAAATTATTGATATTTATACAATATTAACAATAATAACAATATAGCTAATGCAGTATGACATGAATCTTTATCGCACAAAATTTTGAAGTTTTGTATATGAAAGACTTAATTGCATAAACATGTAACATACTCTCATTATCATTTTGGTTTTTATACAACGCCCAATTTTTTTCATTGGACATAATATTCCTACATTGCCTAAAACTATATGTAAACTAAATGCATTCGAATTAAAACAGATCTTCATTCTTTTTCTTGGGTGTAAAATTAATATGATCATATCTATACTACATTATAAAATATTTGGGACTTCCAATAAAAGGAAGTCTTATAATTTTAATACAGTAAATATCACTATAAAAGGAAAATTAGAAAATTAATGTAAAATTTGAAAATTTAAGTCTTATTTAAACCATATAGTAACCCATTTCAGTAATGATATATTTAAATAAAATTATTTATAAGAAAATATCACTAAACTTATAACACTAATTTAATACTAAATCTTGAACAATAAAAGTGCTAACTATTTACACTATTAATATTTAGACGTTCTACTTTTGAAAAACATATATCTACTACGTTATAAGGTATTTGGGACACGTTAAATAAGGAAGGTTTAAAATGAATAACATTTGCTCGACACAAAAATAGTCATCGGGTACCAACTGCCGCATTGCGCGGGTACCCTTCTAGTATAAATAAAAGGTAAAATATATTAGTGTCCCAATATGCTACATGCTATTCTACCCTGCTATATATCAATTTATCAAATTTATTGTACTATTCACATCAAATCAAATTTTCCCTTTAAGTCATTCAATTTATAGAAATTATACATTTACACATAAATATTGATTTAGTCCCAACGCAAAAGGAGAAAAACAAGACCTTGTTTTGATCAAAAACTCCGTAAAGTATTATATGTATATTTTGTTTGCCAGATTTAAATTACGCGTAATAATGTGAAGGCTACTCAATTATAGTATTTAATATTCATCTTTATAAAGGTAAAATTTTATGTTTCCATAAAATATTAAAAGTTGAAATTTTATGTATTTAATTAAATACTCCGTATAATGTATTATATTACATTGTATTACATTACATATTAATTGTATTATATTATAATAATAAATGATATATTATATCATTTTTTAGTGGCTTAATACCATGTTACATGAGATTACAGGATACATATTGAAATTAAACATTTACAATATTATTTTTGTTTTTTAGAATAAATATTCACATGTAAATTGCATCAAATTTTAGAATGTGAGAAGTGATTATATATATATATATATATATATATATATATATATATATATATATATATATATATATATATGTATATATATATATATATATGTGTGTGTGTGTGTGTGTGTGTGTGTATCATATCTTAAACTACGTACATTCTTTGGAATTGATACAAAAATGAGTAGGTTAAACCCTAATGTTTTTATCTCAAACAATCATAATAAATAATGCAATAAAGAAAACAAAAGACCCTTTTAATATATGGTCAAATTATAAGGCATATGGAGACTAGAGCGATTTAGCGTATTGAATTACGAAAAAAAAAATAAGTTACATGAAGAAAAGAAAATTATAAATTTTTTAATGTAAAACCTTATTTTAACGGAATTCTTGTGTGTTTTAGTTTTATCTATCCAGAGTTTGATAAAATTTAGTTAATTAGTTACGTGTTTTCTATTTATATTTTTACAAGAACCAAAAACTACAGGAGGAAAAGTAAAAATAAATTAATTAATTAATTAATTACTGTTTAATGAAGTTTAAATCTCTTTTACAAATTATTATAAAGATACTATTTACTATCAAAATATAGCATATTTAGTTAATCATACTATATCATATTACATCGTATTACATTACTATCAAATTATTGTTAATAATTAAATGAAAATTGTGGTATCTTTTGAAAATTATTATTATTATTTTAATATCAAATTTTTATTATAAATATTTTTTTTTCAAAGATATATCATTTGACAACATATTTTTTACTATTTAGTAAGTTATATTATTTTTTTATAATAAAAATATGTGTTTCATTACTATCATATAAAAATGTACTTAGTTACTTTTTATAACATAAGCACTTCTCATACAAGTTGAGAATCATTAGATGACAAGGTTATTATTTCTTTGCATTGCAACGGGATTGAATCAAAAAAAGTTAAAAATGCAAGTTATAAAATTTTGTGGTTAGAGGAATCGTTATATTGAAGCTAAAAAGGTAAGAATGTAAAATATGAAATAATAGTAAAATTGGTTTTTATTATGTAGTAATTAATAGGCATAATTTCATGTATATCTTTCGAGATTTCAAAACATAAATATATATCCTTTTTAATAGTTTTTGATAAATAAAGTATAATGCTTTTAATATATATGTAATTTTTGAAATTTGTAAGGATGTATATGTATTAAGAGAAGAATGAAATAATATAAAAATACTAATAATAACAATAATCAAAATGCCTATATATAACTCTTTTAAGCCTAGTCCAATACACATCCATAAACAATAGTTCAATTTGGGGATCCACCGGAATTTAAAAACCCTAAAAAAACCCATTCCCTAAAATTCCTCAATTTCAAATCACATAATTTCACTGCCAACGATGTTTACATTAAGAGCAAGGTAAGTCTTAATTACATCCTTTGTTTTTATGTCATTTTAATTTGTCGTATTTGCATTTGTTAGGGTATCATTGATACTGAATCACATACTTATAATTTCATTTACTATGGACTAATTATCTCGTTAGATTATTCAGTTTGCTCTTTTTTTGTTACCGAAGTTGTTTTCAAAGATTAGAATACTTGTGAAGTAATACACAGTTTTAGATCGAATTTTGTTGACGTTGGTTTTTTGCTATGTGCGTTCGTTCTATTTCTCATTTGGTGATGTAAGGGTAAATGTTCACATTAGATTCTTACAATTTAAAAATGTCAATCAATCCAACTTTTACCATACAACTTTATACATCCGTCTTTCAGACATTTTAAAAAAAAATTGAACAAGGAAGGTATGTTAATAGTTAGGACTTAGGAGTAAAGGGTATATATATCATAAAACATGTGATTACTATAAGCATGTGAAACATTTTTGAAGCTTAATTAAAACATTAGTCCTTAGTCTTTTTTACAACAATGTGTCGGTTCGTATGCTTATATAAATCAAACAATCGGGTTTAAATTTTTTCTTAAAAATGTTTTATTTCTTTTGACTTGACAGATGACATAATTTTGACATGACCTAAGCTTTGAACACCTATCGTTCTCTAAACCTTCACTTAAAATGGCCAATGTTGTTTGTATCTTCGCATAGTAGGTTTGTAAAATGCTCGTTATCTTTGGCCTCTATTAGTTTTCTCTCATTTATACTATGTATTAGGTTTGAATGGTACACATTAATGAAATGTGTGCCTCATTATATACGAAAGACCTACTTTCTCGAGTCCATTATGGAAAGGTTATGTGGAACTCTATAATCATTTTTTTCAGCATCTTGATATACCAATATATTACTGTAGCTTATACCGCCATGCTTTTGACATCTTTTTTATTTGAAAATGGTAAGTATACTAGACGAGTTGATCGAAACTATTTATGTTTACTCTCATTGATTTTCGGCGAAGCTTAGTCTTTTTAATTCTTTAATTTGACAAGCCATTAATTTATGTTACAGTTATAGCTACTTCTATTCAATATACGGTTCTTACTTACTCAGAGTGACGTTATTTGCCAGGAATCTCCTACTTCACAATTTCACACCTCAAAATACAAATTTAAAAAAGAACCATGGAAATGGAAAGCCTCTCATGGCACAAAAAGTCTCTAAAGAAATTGGTGAGGATATAACCTCCCTTTGTTTTCTAATTTTTTCATTTGTACATTTCAATTGTTAGTGTATTTACTACGTACAATCATGTTTTTCAGGATCCTTAGTTGATGCCATATGCACTCAAATGTGGCAGGCGCCTTGTCAATGTTTTCCAAAGAAAGGGAAACAAATTATTACTTCCCTTGGGGGGAAATGGAACAGGTTTGTTATTTATCTTTTAATGCAAGAATACAAGTTGTCTACATCAAGTAAAATAAAATCTAACATTCTTATATTCGAAATACATGCTTTTGATTAAAATGGAATCTAATATTCTCATACGGGAAACATATATGGTTATAACAATGATCCTGATTTTTATAGTATATATTTTTTTTCAGCAAAAAACAAGGTAGCAAGCTTCAGACATTGAAGCATTTGCGGTATAGTTCAATATCAGCTGAAAAGAGACGGCCAACGTTCATGTTGGAAAAAGAACATATTGTACTGCCATTGTAGGTGATATGGTTTAGGTTTGGGGCAAGGACTGTGATTTCTATTGACTTATTAAATTTCAAAAAAAAAAATAGCTCCTGGAGTGAATTACGTGAGATTTTTATACACCCCGTCATATCACAACAGCCTAGGGACAAGACTCGAAGAAGGGGGAAAGTTTTGTTGCAGTCCATAAACATCATGTTGTTCATGGAAACCCCACTTAAATCCATAATTTTCAACTGTTTGCAGATGCCAAACTCGATTCTGCATGGACTCATACGGGGTCCATGAAATAAAAAAGTCTCAAGATGTGGCGTGTTGGGTTCTAGAATCTTCAAGCTTCCACAATAGTTCAGCTCAACAGTTTTTAGTTTGAAATTCACTAGTTTCAGTGTTTTCATCCCCGAGCACCTTTTTAGAATAAGTCTACTGAGTCATCCACCAAAACCCTTGACAATTCCAGCTCATCTAATATGCGTCTAGTCAGAGAGAGCTTCTTTTGTGATTGTGCAGCAATTCTTCTCCATTTTCTTGACAGGAACCAAACCTGATCTTTGTTAGATGTTGGAAGGAAAGAAATGACATGGTGCAGTACATTTTCAGGTAATCCGGAAATTGCTGAAAATTAGTTTGAAAGTACAATTGTGTTATGCAAGTTGACACCATTTTAGGAAAATTAAGCTTTTTATGAAATAGATAAATAGTTAAACTCTTATCATGCAAAATAGGTAACATTATATCTCCTGTTCATTATGGTAACGTTTGTCATGAAAATCTGAAGAAGTTATTGTTGTACTTCTGAAAACTTCTTGAGGTCACATTTTTCGATATATAGATTACGCCCACACCGTTGATTATGAGTGTTTCACATTATAAGGTAGTACACAACAAGACACTTTAGGCTGGGTTTTCAACATTTTTTTCAGCTAAATCAAATAAAATACCTCTTTGACCCATTAAAGACGAAATAGCTACTTGCAAGGATTTGTTCTAATTCTATGGATCTTTCTTTCTAATGTATATAGTTATTTGCAGGTTAGCGCTAACCCCGCATTAGCTCTGGCTAAATATTCAAGGATATGACTAGTCTAAATTCATTATCGATAATTGCTCGTCACTAAAGCTGCTGAATATAGTGATGATTCACCATTCTCTGAGTCACCACTCTCTTTTGTGCCTTACATACTATTTCTCATATCAAGTCGTTGGGGCACCAATATCAGCTTCACCATGTTGGATTTCTCATTTACATTCATGGTTGGTTGCTAAGAAAGTGATGATTCACCACTCTTCGAGTCCTATATTATATATGTTTGCGGTTGTTTCTTGAGCATGGTTCATTGATGATTTCTTAATATTATTGGTTTGATCAAAAGTGGTGATATTAACTTTTCCACATTGTGATAACTTATAGCTGGGGTGAACGTAAATTTTCAAGCCCAATGACAAAATCTTTGTATCCAATGAAATGTGAGCGTCAGAGGTCGATGGATCTTCAACGATTAGTCCATATTCACAAGTTATATTATAAAATATTATAACTTGCGAATATGGTTTAATTGTCGAATGTTGTAGGTTTTTCAGCATGAAACTGTTCTTGAAAGATCCATTGGTCTCCCATGTTTCATTGGGCACGAAGATCTTTTCATTAAGTAAGAACATCGAATTCTAGTACAGATGAGCACAACATATATATAATTATGGTGATTGCAAATTGGATTGATGATTATTAGGCGTTGCCAATATAAACCAATGAAACATTCTTCTACTATAGTTTGTATTTAAAATTTATGAATGAATAGTCTTCTTGATCACTCGTGTTTCTTGTTTGTAATATAATGGCTTATCAATAGCTTCATTTTGTGAGATTATGGCATCTTTTTGTCTTTTTATTACCAGTTGAATGTGTTTTTAAAATTTGTCTACATACTTCTGTGACTTTTTATTTTTATGACTATATGTTTCATAAGATGAACAAGTTGGAGCTCCTTTAAATGCAACAGACCCCACGAGTAGTCGAACAAATGAGAAGTTGTCGACAAAGGGGACGGTAACTACTAAAGGGCTTTGGTATAACTTGAATCCAGGGAAGCTGGTTAACTATATATCTCTTCCGGAAATGATGGACATATTTCTAGCATGGTGATGTTTATATCGCAAACAAAAGATGGATACATGAGATTTATTTACATATTTTAATGAAACTCTTTAAAATGTCTCTTCAAACTCTTTAAAATTTGAACTATACGCAATTGACTCATTTACTGGTTATTTTCTGAACGGAAATAGGGACGGAACAAGGACCAAGTAAAATTGGGTGCATAAATTTTTTTTTGAAGCGTAATATAATCAAAACACATTTTGATGGACCGGGTGCATTTAAGAAAAATCAAGGTTTTTTTTTTTTTTTTTTTTTTTTTTTTTTTTTTTTTTTTTAAATTAACACAATATCAAAAAAAATCTATAGGGTTCCCGAGCACCCGCGGAAACCCCCTGGCTCCATCCTTGAACGCAACTTCATACGTGTGTATGTAACACGACTTGAACCATCAAATTACTAAGGAAAATAAATAAATAAATAATTTAAAAAAAAAGAAAAGAAAATAAAAAAATAAAAAATATATAAAAAAAAAAGAAAAATAAATAAATAAAAACACACCTTATATGCCTTAATACGCGAAAGGCCATTTGGCGACTCGTTTGAGGTTCTAAGACTGAAACCATATAACATTAACCACTTCATATATGCTTCCTCCTAAATTCAATTTCAAAATATATGAAATAATACTTTTATTAAAAAATTTGAATTAAATTACCTAACATTAAATAAAAATATAACTACTGCCCATATATAACTCTTTCAACCCACACTTTTCAAACCCTAAAAAAAACTCATTACTACAAATTCATGAAAATTGTCCCAGCAGTAATCATGTTCAATCCATTAACAAGCTGGTAATCAATCAATACAAGAATTTCATCATTTTCTTTTCAATTTTTAATATTTGCATCAGTTATTAGTATAGGATTCTCTTAATTTAGCTTATTTAGGGGGTTTTTGGATAGGACTACTTTATGGGTTTTTTGGGAGAAAAACCGAAAAGGTTATTTCTCTGTAGGTTATTGGAACTTTCTGTAAACTATATATGAAGTAATAAATGCTTACGGTTCTTTGCTTGATGATCCCTTTTGGCATGTCAGAATAACATCTATAGTCTGACCAAGTCCCTATACATTTTAAGGACTTAATCCTTCTCGTAAAACCAACTGTTTTTTCCAATATTTACGTAGGATGTCTAACGATTTCTGTATCTTTAATTTGTAACGGTAAAACCTTAAACCTACTATAACCACTATAAGGTTACTATCTAGTCAGCGTAACCTGTTGATATAAATAATGTCTTAAAACATTGTTAGCATATTAACAATGTCTCTATGTTTTGATAATTACAAAGCATAAACTCATTAATCTAAAACTTATGACATAAACAAGTTTTTGGTGCTTAATACTTGTCTTTGCTTCCATATCACTTAAGGTATGAATAAACAAAGAGTTTATTACATTTCATGATCAAAGGAAATTTTATATTAATACATAACATTATATAAAATGATTTTAACATTTTATATATATTTGTAAATCATTTTTGGTATAGCTTTATTAAACCACAAAAATATGATTTCAAATTTCCAACCAAAAAGGGCAAATTTTATCCAGAAAAACTTTTGAAACGTTCAGGAGGGCGGCCCCCTTAATTTTACTAGGCGGCCCCCTTAATCATTAAGGGGACCGGCCTACAATTAAGGGGACCAACATGCTCCAGAACAGTATTTCCCCCCCTTTAAATACTGATTCATCCCTCAGATTTTTCTCACTTTTTGCACTTCTAAACTTTCTGATCCAGATCTATTTCTCTATTCTCTCATCCTTTGATCATAAGTGTATATATTCTTTGTTTCAAAGTGATCCAATTTCCATCCTCTCAAGTGCAAGAGAAGAATACTTCTATCTTCCTAGACAAGAAGTATTACAACTTGTTGTGATCTCTACATCCAAGTTGTTGGTGTATCATCAAGATTATTTACATATTCTTTGTGAAGATTGTTGTGAATATTTGCTTGTAGATAGTTGTGTTAGATATAGATTGTGTGATTAGTTGATAGCTTGGTGTGAAGAAGAAAAGCTAGGAAATCTATTGGTGTGAAGAAGATAGAGTTGAAGTAGTTAGTTGTGAAGTAGATTGATTTGAAGAAGGTGTGTAGAAGTTGTGACTTAGGTGTGAAGGTGTTGTGGTGTGATTATTGGTGCGTAAATTGGTGTGTAAATTGGTGTGTAAGGTTTTCTCCGCCATAAGGGAGCTTGTTGATATAGTGAAGAAAACTCTCGAGTTAGGTGCTCGGGGAGTGGAGTAGGGCAAGGAAGGTGTCCTTGTAGCCGAACCACTATAAATCTCTTGTCTCGCGGTTCGATCTTTCCATCTCTTACTTATTTCATTACTTATCATTGTTATATATTTCATATTGATATTTGTTTGTATTGTGCAATACTTGAGATCACATATTATCGAATCTAAGTTTTAAAAATTAAGTAAACACTAAAACTCTTTTTACAACTAATTAAAAAGACGTAAAACTATTCAACCCCCCCTTCTAGTTTTCCACAATTGGTATCAAGAGCCACGTCTAGCAAGAATTTTAAAATATATTGTATTTTAAAACTTGTAACGATCTATGGAATCTGAAAAATATTTAGAAGGGCAATCTATGCAAAGACCACCACTATTTGAAAGTGATGGATTTTTATATTGGAAAAATAGATTCGAAACCTATGTGAAATCAAAAGATCTTGATCTTTGGCATATTATTACCTTTGGTGATTTTCCCCCTATTCAATATAATGTTGAAACTAAAATGGATGAAATTGTAGCTTTTGAAAAACAAAATGATGATTTGAAAAAGAAACAAGCAAAAAATAATGAGGCTAAAATGGTTATTTATAATGCGTTACCACGCAAAGAATATGAAAGAATTTTTATGTGTAAAACCGCACAAGAAATTTGGGATTCTTTACTAATCACTCACCAAGGTAATAGTCAAGTTAAAGATAACAAAATAGATCTTCTTGTACAACAATATGAAC
Source organism: Artemisia argyi (assembly GCA_030686995.1). Taxonomy (NCBI): domain Eukaryota; kingdom Viridiplantae; phylum Streptophyta; class Magnoliopsida; order Asterales; family Asteraceae; genus Artemisia; species Artemisia argyi. Next base: position 69,246,200 of record CM060709.1, on the reverse strand, counting down.
AATTTACGATTCCGGAAGAGGAATCAATTGATAATGCTTTTGCTAAATTTAACACCATTATCACAAGTTTAAAAGCACTTGATGAGACATTTTCTAGTAAAAATTGTGTTAGGAAATTTCTTAGGGCATTGCATCCGAAATGGCGAGCTAAAGTCACGGCTATTGAAGAATCAAAGAATTTGATGACATTGTCACTAGATGAGCTTATTGGCAACTTGAAGGTCCATGAAGAAATTATAAGAAAAGATTTGGAAACGGTTAAAGTCAAGAAAGAACAAGTCAAATCTGTTGCTCTAAAAGCCAAAAAGGAACTTTGTGATGATAGTGACTCAAGTGACGAGAGTGAAGATGAAGAATATGCAATGGCCGTAAGAGAATTCAAGAAATTCTTCAAGAGACGAGGAAGATTCACTAGATCATCACATGACGATAGAAAATCGTTCCAAAGAAATAGAAGTGACAATTACGTGAAAAGAAAATGCTTTAGATGTGGAAGTCCAAATCATCTCGTTGGTGAATGTCTAAAGCCGCCGAGTTATGATAATCAAGGTGCATTTGTTAGTAGAACATGGAGTGATAGTGACAAAGAAGAAGTGGAAAAACCAAGAGAAGAAAAGTGTTTCATGGCAAAAGCAACCGACGAAATATGCCTTGGAATTGACTTGGAGCCTGACGAATGGATCAAGGATAGTGGATGCTCGAGGCACATGACAGGGAACCAAAAGCTATTCTCTACATATAAGGCATACAACGGAGGTAACGTTATTTTTGGTAGTGACTTGCGTGGAAAAATTATTGGCAAAGGTAAGATTTCTCAAGACTCACTTACTATTGAAAATGTTGAACATGTAAATAATTTAACATATAACTTACTTAGTGTAGGCCAAATATGCGATAATAAATGTAGAGTTATCTTTTCCGAAGAAGATAGCGAAATAGTTAAGAATGGAAAAATTATAGGTAGAGGTATTAGGAAAGGAGGTGTATATGTTATGAAACTAGGAAACAAACTTGAAGATAGGATATGCCTAACGACACTAGACGAAAACTCCACATTGTGGCATAGGAGATTAGGACATGCTAACATGCAACAAATACAATATTTGGCCTCTAAGGAATTAGTTAGAAACTTGCCTAATCTAAAATATGACAAACATTTTTGTGATGCATGTCAAATTGGAAAACAAGCTCATGCTAGTCACAAAGCTAAGAATATAGTATCCACTACTGGGTGCCTAGAATTATTACATATGGATCTTTTTGGTCCATCCGCTGTGCGGAGCTATGGAGGAAACAAATATACCTTAGTAATAGTAGATGACTACTCACGATACACGTGGACTAGGTTTTTAAGTGACAAAACCCAAGCCTTTGAAAAATTCAAAATATTTAGTAAAATGATTCAAAATAAATTAGGATGCTCAATAGTTGCCATTAGGACGGACCATGGTAGGGAATTTGATAACGAAGTACAATTCGGAAAATATTGTGAGTTAAATGGAATATCTCACAATTTCTCCGCTCCTCGTACTCCTCAATCAAATGGGGTAGTAGAAAGAAAAAATAGGTCACTACAAGAAATGAGTAGAACTATGTTAAATGAACAATCCATTCCACAAAAATTTTGGTGTCACGCCGTAGATACATCGACTTATATTTTAAATAGGGTATCAATTAGAAGAATTCTAGGAAAAACTCCTTATGAGTTATTAAGAAATAGAAAACCAAACTTAAGCTACTTTAGGGTATTTGGAAGTAAATGCTATATCTTAAACACTAAGGACTACCTCACTAAGTTTGATCCAAAATCATATGAAGGAATATTTTTAGGATACTCACAAAATAGTAAAGCATATATAATACTTAACAAACACTCCATGAAAGTAGAGGAATCACTAAATGTAACATTTGATGAAACACCACCACCTCCTAAAACGCTACCTTTAGAAGATGATGATTTAGTCGAAGATGAAGCCATTGAGGTTAGTAAAACAAAACCCATAGGAAATGATAATGAAGACATTCACTTAGAAAATAACGAAACCGTTAATATTAAAGAATCTAGATCACATCCATTAGATAATATAATAGGACATCTTAACCAAAGAACCCTTAGGTCACAAGCCCAAGATAAAAACAACTTCTTTTGTTTCCTCTCAGCAATAGAACCTAAGAATATTAGCGAGGCTTTAAAGGATGAAAGTTGGATTATAGCTATGCAAGAAGAATTAAATCAATTTAAGGCAAATGATGTTTGGGAACTAGTCCCAAATCCAAAGGATATGACTATCATAGGAACCAAATGGGTATATAGGAACAAGTTAGACGAGAATGGAATAGTTACTAGGAATAAAGCTAGGTTAGTTGCCCAAGGTTATAATCAACAAGAAGGAATTGATTATGATGAAACTTATGCCCCCGTAGCTAGACTAGAATCAATTAGGATATTACTTGCCTATGCTTGCGCCCTAGATTTTAAGTTATTCCAAATGGATGTGAAAAGTGCATTCCTTAACGGTTTTATCAATGAGGAGGTATATGTGGCACAACCTCCAGGATTCATTGACTTCGCAAAACCTGATTATGTTTATAAGTTAAAGAAAGCTTTGTATGGACTCAAACAAGCTCCCAAAGCTTGGTATGATCGATTAAAAGCTTTTCTTATTAAACATGATTATTCCATGGGAATGGTAGATAACACTCTTTTCACTAAAAGGAAAGACCCTAATCTCATCATTGTTCAAATATATGTTGATGACATTATATTTGCATCGAATTGTCAAGACATGTGTGATGAATTTGCCAAAATCATGCATGATGAGTTTGAGATGAGTATGATGGGTGAACTTAACTTCTTCCTAGGATTACAAATAAAACAATTAGAAGATGGAATATTCTTTAACCAATCTAAGTACATTAAGGAAATGCTTAAGAAATTTGGCCTAGAAGACTCAAAACCCATAAAAACACCCATGTCTACGGAGGTAAAGCTCACAAAGGACGATGAAGGTGAGTCCGTAGATAACACCAAGTATAGAGGAATGATAGGTAGTTTACTATACTTGACGGCAAGTAGACCCGATATCATGTTTAGTGTCTGCCTTTGTGCCCGTTTTCAAGAGGATCCCAAAACCTCTCACCTAGAAGCGGTTAAGCGTATCTTCCGATACGTTAAAGGCACTATACACTTAGGATTATGGTATCCTAAGGAATCCGGCATAGAAACCATTGTCTATGCGGATTCGGATCATGCGGGAGACTACGTAGATAGAAAGAGCACTAGCGGTATTTGCACGTTTATGGGATGTTGTCTAACGTCTTGGTTTTCGAAGAAGCAAACCGCTCTTGCTATTTCTACAACCGAAGCCGAATATGTAAGCGCCGGAAAGGCATGTCAACAAGCACTATGGATGAAACAAGCTCTCGTAGACTATGGCATTAGGTTAGAAAATGTCCCCATTATGTGCGATAACAAAGGTGCAATAGATTTAAGTAAAAATCCGGTGCAACACTCTAGGACTAAACACATAGAAATACGTCACCATTTTCTTAGGGATAATGTACAAAAAGGAAATATATCTATAGAAAAGGTTGCATCGGAAGACAACATTGCGGATATATTCACAAAACCTCTTAAGCGTGAATTATTCAACCACTTGCGTTTAGGATTAGGAATGATGGAACAAGTTGACTAAATTATATTGAATTTATTCAAATTTATACTTGCATGAAATTTATTTTTTTTCATTTCACCTTTTCTGAGTCTAGGAATCTATTTCGCACAAAATTAAAGATTGAGAAGATTCATTTTCTTTGCATAAACCTTTTTGTAAAACTCAATCAATTCTTTCTAAAAATTATTCTCACAATCTAGGAATCACATGAAGATCATTTTCCTTGCATTGTTGACAAAGTGTAATATATATATATATATATATATATATATATATATATATATATATATATATATATATATATATATATATATATATATATATATATATATATATATATATATATATATATATATATATATATATATATATATTGTCTTTCAAAATCATGCATAAACTCGCACATAAATTGTCAAGGTATATAATCTAATATATGTCTTTGACATTCATGATCGAGCAAAAATTGAATCAAGGAGATCATTTGGATTGTTTCTTAGGATTGTCATTTCGTTGTGCATCTAGGAGTCGAAACAATCACAACTCCACATTTGTTGCATATAGACACTCACTAGGACAAATTCCTTAATAATGATGTCACCTTGATCCATCACTAACTTTTCACTCACTAATTGCCTTTGCCTTTTATCTAAGATAGGTGCCTTAGGAAACTTAAGTGTGATTGCCTTTACTTACCTCCTATTGCTTATTATGTGTTGATTATGTGTCTTCTTGCATGCATGCCATATCTTAATTAGATTAGATTCTATATTGCCTAAGAGAATTGAACTTGCTTGAACTCTAATCCAAACACATAACCTTTCTGAAAATTTTCTGCCAAAAACCCAATTTTGGCAACCTGGAAATCACCAGATGGGCGGCCCCCTTAATTATGTAAGGCGGCCCCCTTAATTATTAAGGGGACGGCCCCCTAATTAAGGGGACCGGCCATCTGATGGTCGGGTTTACAGAATCTTTTCTGCTTTTTAGCCCATTTCAACCTACATTTCCCAATTTTAACCAACACACTATGTCCCAATCTTCCAAACAAACCTTATCCATCCTTAAACACCCAAATCTTACACTATAAATATCCCCAATCCTCAAAACTATCCATTCATCCCATCATGAACTCTCCAAACAAACCAAAATCAAAAGCCTCAAGGCTAGCAAGGATGACGGAAAAACCCGTGTGGCGAAGAAAAAGCCCTCGAAACAAATCCATCATAACCAATGAGATTGGAAGTCATTCAACACCTCCAACTTCTTACTTCCCAAACTTTACCTCAAACCCACAAGGTCATTCAGTTGATCCTCTTTACAAACCATACAACATTGGCCAACCATCTTCCTACAATTCCAACTACACAAATCCAACACATCCATACCAAACCTATGATCCTCTTCACATTGCCACGGAAAAGCAAAAGTTCCGTGATGAAATAAACCAAATCCATGATCTTAGTGATCTCCTTGCTATGCATCTTGCACAACGCAACAAAGGGCAACCTCCATCATCACCCTATGCAAATTGCCTTCCCCACTCTCTCAATTTGGATCAAGTTACCAACCACACTCACTTTTGCCCTTGTTGCATATTCCTTCAAAAACAAATCCTCTACTTGAGTGAAGATATTTCTTGGATTGAATATCTTCTCATTCGTAATCATCCAATACCACCATTAACACGATACAACATCGTGAGATCCACCTCTTCTGCTCCATACTCCACCCCATATCCCTCTCAATCAAACATCTAAGCTTTATGCTTATGTTTCCATTCAAGCAAATAACACAATCAACTATGAGTTGCAAGCAAGTCCAAGTGCTTCTTTAGGCTACATAGGACTATGTTCTTCCTTTTGTTTTATTATGATTAATATGCCTTAAGCATATTAAATATTGTAATGTTTTCTATGATGCTTGAATGAATCTATTTTTATAACTATTGCTTTGCATATATATGTGCCTTGTTCTTTTCTAATATTTTGTGTAGCCAAGACTTCCATAGCTCATTCCTTTGATGCTCTCAAATGAGGGGGAGTTTACATCAAGGGGGAGCATTTACCTTTTTGATTTTACAAAAAGGGAGAGAAGAGAATGTTAAACTCTAAATTCTTGTCTAAAAATTATGTTTTAGACCTCATGAGTTTAAGGTTTTGTAATCATCAAAAAGGGGGAGATTGTTGACATAAATAATGTCTTAAAACATTGTTAGCATATTAACAATGTCTCTATGTTTTGATAATTACAAAGCATAAACTCATTAATCTAAAACTTATTACATAAACAAGTTTTTGGTGCTTAATACTTGTCTTTGCTTCCATATCACTTAAGGTATGAATAAACAAAGAGTTTATTACATTTCATGATCAAAGGAAATTTTATATTAATACATAACATTATATAAAATGATTTTAACATTTTATATATATTTGTAAATCATTTTTGGTATAGCTTTATTAAACCACAAAAATATGATTTCAAATTTCCAACCAAAAAGGGCAAATTTTATCCAGAAAAACTTTTGAAACGTTCAGGAGGGCGGCCCCCTTAATTTTACTAGGCGGCCCCCTTAATCATTAAGGGGACCGGCCTACAATTAAAGGGACCGGCACGCTCCAGAACAATATTTCCCCCCCTTTAAATACTGATTCATCCCTCAGATTTTTCTCACCTTTTGCACTTCTAAACTTTCTGATCCAGATCTATTTCTCTATTCTCTCATCCTTTGATCATAAGTGTATATATTCTTTGTTTCAAAGTGATCCAATTTCCATCCTCTCAAGTGCAAGAGAAGAATACTTCTATCTTCCTAGACAAGAAGTCTTACAACTTGTTGTGATCTCCACATCCAAGTTGTTGGTGTATCATCAAGATTATTTACATATTCTTTGTGAAGATTGTTGTGAATATTTGCTTGTAGATAGTTGTGTTAGATATAGATTGTGTGATTAGTTGATAGCTTGGTGTGAAGAAGAAAAGCTAGGAAATCTATTGGTGTGAAGAAGATAGATTTGAAGTAGTTAGTTGTGAAGTAGATTGATTTGAAGAAGGTGTGTAGAAGTTGTGACTTAGGTGTGAAGGTGTTGTGGTGTGATTATTGGTGTGTAAATTGGTGTGTAAATTGGTGTGTACATTGGTGTGTAAATTGGTGTGTAAGGTTTTCTCCGCCATAAGGGAGCTTGTTGATATAGTGAAGAAAACTCTCGAGTTAGGTGCTCGGGGAGTGGAGTAGGGCAAGGAAGGTGTCCTTGTAGCCGAACCACTATAAATCTCTTGTCTCGCGGTTCGATCTTTCCATCTCTTACTTATTTCATTACTTATCATTGTTATATATTTCATATTGATATTTGTTTGTATTGTGCAATACTTGAGATCACATATTATCGAATCTAAGTTTTAAAAATTAAGTAAACACTAAAACTCTTTTTACAACTAATTAAAAAGATGTAAAACTATTCAACCCCCCCCCCCTTTCTAGTTTTCCACATAACCCTATTGTTAAGTAGAAACTTCTGGTTTGATATCTTAAGACCATGTTCTTTTCTCTATGTGTTATGGGCTTTTAAATCTAATCTTCACAATTATGCACAGAACCAGAAGTGTATATGCATTTTTTTAGAAAAAAATAACAAACTTCATGATTATAGTAAGTAAGAAGCTAATTAACCTAATAAATAAGTTAACCTGGTGCGTTAACTATGAATTTGAGGTTTTATGTGCAGCTGCATACATCAATCTGTACCATTTTAACCAAAAAGGTGGTAGAATTAAAGATCTATGATTGGAAGAGGTTATATGAGGAAATAGTCATAGTTCATTTTATCTTGCTTCTAATAAAGGGTGAAAAGGTATCTTCATTCTTAATCAGCAACAATCATGTTCACATACTTACATATGCATGAATTATTGGGGTTTCGTTATATTGTTACTGAATCACATACTTATAATTTACGGAAGTTTTATGGAATGTTGGTCATTTATTTTCCGTATGAAGACACCAAGTTTGTGGTTATCGTAAGTGGAAATGATTGTTACTTCATTTAATGAACAATAATTTGTTTGGTTAATATGTATCCCGTGCAATCTTAAACATCTGAGCATATGAGATTTATCTTCCTCTGAAAAATGAGAATTGATAAAATAATGTATTTAATCTACGACCGTGCATAGATCCCATGTATGTAACGATGCAAAATCCGATCACATTTATTCTTCTATGACGCACAAAGTTTGATTCTATATTTAGGTATTCACAATTTTTTTTTCTTTTCTTGAAAGGCCACATTTTTTTTTTCTATCTGCAAGACAAACATTACAATGGATTTGTTTGTAATGATGCAAATTCTATCACATTTATCTTTTAATGAATAAGTTACATACTTTTTAGCTAAATTTTAGGTGTTCACGTTTTTTAAGATATGCACTTATGTTAGACAATATTACATTTATCTTTTAGGATGTTGGTTCATATGAAGCTCGAAAGATTTTGAAACCTTATTGTAAAGTCTTTAGATTACAAAGAAAACATGCAATGTCGAGAACTCGAGAATGATTGTACTAACATATTGAAATGTCACATATTAACCAATTAAGAGATAATCATGATTTTCTTAGACAATTAGGTATTGTTTTATGTTCATATTTTTAATGGTAGACCACTACATAAAATTTAACCATTTCATTTATTATCCCATCACATTTTCTTCCCAATCAAAACTTGAATTAATAATTGGATATGGAATATTAATGAGTTTTGATAAAAGTTACAATATCATGTATATGTTTTAATCTCACAATAATCTGTGAGGTCGTGCATTCATTATGATATTTAAATTTCTGTTAATAATAATTTAGCCGTATTTATTATTTAAAATCGTGTACGCACAGGGTAAACTTATAAAGAGGAATAACATAAGTCTTTATAATATATATATATATATATATATATATATATATATATATATATATATATATATATATATATATATATATATATATATATATATATATTCTCCAAACATCCTTACATGATCTCATAAAGACAGATAACATGAGTTGTTCGTATATGTACAATCCCGTATATTCATTTACATATCACAATAACTTATATTCTCATTTTGATAATAATAATTTCGTTCATATACATTAATTTAACATATATAGATAATAGTATTTAAAAGTAATAATAACACATATGTGTTTCTTTAAAAAATATTTATAAAGTTTAGATATTTAATAAATTTATAAAGTTATTAAAAAATATGAAAATAATAAGTTTAATTAAGTTCATATAATTTATTTAAAATTTAACAACTAAAGTTTTATAATTACCCCTTTTTTATACTATTCTTTTACAAAATCGACACATGTATTTTTATACATATTATTTTGCTGGATGAAATTTAAATGAGTTTACCAAATTGTTTCAGTTTACTTTATTACCCAATGAGATAACTTCATTTCTTCTACGTGACATACAAGGTTGTTGAGAGATTATGCTTATTTTTTCAAAAAATAAGCTGTTTGAAAAAGAATATTTGTTTGGCAAACATAACTTATAAGAGATTATATAAAAAAAAAATAATAATCTTGTATAATCTCTTAAAACCAAAAGTTACAGGCATGTTTGGTGAAAGTAACTATTGCTAGAACTGGAGATGGTGCTGGTGCTGGAGATTATAAAAAGAGATTATTTTTATAAACTACATGAAGTAACCTTTGGTTTTAAAAGATTATGAAAGATTATTTTTGTTAGAATCTCTTATAAGTTATGTCTGCCAAACAAAGATTATTTTTTAAATAGCTTATTTTTTAAAAAAATAAGCATAATCTCTCAACAATTGTGTGTGCCAAACATAGCCATATAGCTTATAAAAATAACCTCTTTTTATAATCACCCGCACCAGCACCAGCACCAGCACCAGTATAAAAGATGGTTTTAAAATTTGAATTTTTGTTTAATACCTTTCCAAAAATAGTTAGCTTATGTTTGAAAAAAAGTTATTTTATATTGCTGAAATCATACATGATTAAAAAAGTTGCTATTATTTTCACTTTGACTACGGGAATGTTTGGCGCATGTCGTCCAAAAACATTTAAGAACGGAGAGCGTTGTGATTTTTAATGCTCGTTTGGCAAGCAACAAGTAATTTTATCTTCTTCTTTTTCGGAATGCGCTCCATGAAATAGCATTTAAGAGGGTTGAACATTTAGGAGCCGTTTTACACATTATGATTACACACACAAATACATTACCAATATGCTTTTCCATTTTCGTTTAGTTTTCATTTGAGAAAAGACATACCCTTAACACTATGAAGGTGGTGCCAGTCTAGAGAAAGGTTGTATTTGGGAAAGGGCTTGTGGGGGGCATAAATTCTAAAATAATTGGGTTTATGGAATAAGCCTTGTCTATCGCACGGGCTTGTGGAGGCTTTTATAAGCCATAAAACTCCATAAGCCTAAGCACATTGAAAGAGGTTTATGAGGGCTTATAGCTAGTCAAATTACTTAAATACTCTTCAAAATATAATGGATTATCAAGCAAAACCTTGAAATATATCTTAATTTAGTTTGATATATTTTTTATGCGATTTTACATTAATAAGCTTGAGTACCATCGAATTTGACAAACAAATTTATTAAATTATAAGCTACTTTCGGCTTATAATATATGCCCCAGCCCCAGCCCCAGCCCCAGCCCCAGCCTCAGCCTCAGCCTCAGCCTGTTTCGCCAAACATAACCAAAGTAGTTTGAGTTACATTTTCTTTATGGTGTCTCTTTATGGTCTTATGGTGTTGGAGTTATAAAGTAGTTTAAGTTTTATCTCTAATAGGTTGAACGATCGAGAGAAAAAAATACTTGCTTAAAGGGAAACGCGTCATATGAGTAGACGAGCCTGAAGTCACAAAAAGGTACATTTACTGCATAAATGCTAAAACCTCGTAAAGCATTTTCTAAAAAAGATATTATTAGAATGATTTATGTAATCATACTTGAGGCGCTAAACATTCAAAAATTCTTCTTCCTAGGGAAATAATGTGTTTCAGGTCAACGAGCCCAACGCGACCCATTTTGACCTTGCCATTTCCACAGACAGACCCAATGTGTCACTTTAAGTGTTTAGGTATCGAGATATTGAGTGATAAATCCACTCACCTCGACAGAAAGAATACAATTAAAACCCATATTCAACCGTTCTTAAGGAAAGCGATGTGCAGCCATTTGAATCGATCTTGCCTCTAAGCCGACACTGTCAATGTAAAAAAATGAGACCAGTTGGATCATTTTCTTGTGAATAACAAATTGGGAAGTAGCAATGAAGCCATAAGACGTTGAACGGTTGAATAATCCTACGACTTTATATGAGTAAAAAAATGAAAATCAATAAGGGCTTTGTCGAATTACCTTGCAAAGTATATAATCGTTACCAAAGCTGGCAATGACATCTCTTGCATGTAATCGTACACAATTCAGATGCCAAAGATACCTATGGATAAGAAACGAAGACTGATTTAATTAGCTGGTAGGTGTAAGAATATTCGAACCAATAACGTTCTACATGTTTAAATATCTTACTTATTGAGAAACCTTCTGTACATTGCTAACAGCCATCATTACAGTGCTAGCAATTTGTCCTGAGGCAACCTGAAACAAAGGAACGAGTTTAATTCAGTTGGCATTAAGTTTTCAGTCAGGAATCAATCAGTTGGTGGATCTGAAGAAAACCAAATTTCAAGGATTTCATTCCTAAACCTAAAAACATATACCCAGAAACTGAACACCTTTGATAATTTCTATTCCCATTCCCTCATTACGAAACCTTCATTCCAAACATACACCCTTAGAAATATCCAAAACTATGAGCAAAACAAGCCACGGTTCCTGACTTTTTTATATGGTTCATAAACAGCCTGACAACAAGAACACCCACACTCCTGCTAGAAAGAACAAGAAAACTATAGGTGGCACTCTCGAACAATTTACTGATAAATGGGTCAATTTGGATCAGTTTTATCTCTAATGGGTCAAACATGTAAAATGAAATAAGATAGCTAATAAGAAACAGGTCAAACAGATTAAAATCACCCGCAAAGTTGTATAACTTATATTAAGCAACACAACGCTTAGCGGGTAGGTAAGTAAAAAATCACTTAGATTTATACAAATTATAAGTTTGCTCATAATATTGATTTACTTCAGCCGCAACGCGGGGTGTTGAAGAGTACAGAAGCTGAAGTCATAAGTTGGAGGATTGATATTGTCATTATTTAAAGTTCTATTAAGCTGGAACTAGTGTTTGTCTATAAGTGAAATCTGTGGAGAAGTTCAAGGACTAAAGTGCAAATATTGAGGCTATATAATCTTTGCATACATCTAGGGTTTGAGTAGTTGTTATTTGTCTCAGTTTTACTCTCACACAGTCTTCATACATTGTCTTTGTATTCTCCTTGATATCACTTTGATATCTTCTGATAGTATTGTTCTAGTCTTCATCAAGATTATTCTATTGATCTTGTGTTCACTGAGTGTTGAGTGATTTTGTATGTGAGGTTGTTGTATGGTGTCTTCCTAGAAGAGATCACATATTGTCTTTTGTATTGTTGGGTAAGAACTCGTTTGAGGACTTATCTTCTTGAATTGTTAATATGAAAATATATACCCCAAGGGGTGGATGGTTGGGTGTAAAAGAGTGTTGTCTTGTGTTCTTTACATTCTTACATGGTATCATAGCTGAAGGTTTGTTGATCTGGTGGTGGATTTGGATTCTAGGGTTTCTAGGGTTTCGATTATTTTTTGGGGGTTTCTCAAATTGGTGGTTTAATTGGTTAATTGAGGTCGTTTTCTTTACGGCCGTGGTTGATTTAGTCGATTTAGGCTAGATCTTGAGGTGTTTTGTGATATTCGTGGTTAGGGTTTGTGAAACCCTAATTTGTTTTTTGGGGATCTTGATCTGTTGTGACTGCTGGTGGTTCTTGGGCCCGTTATTGGTTGCAAAAACATTAGACTAGGTGAATCTAGTGTTTTTGTAGTCATTCTTCCGCTGTGGTAGCTTATAGCTCTGTAAGTTGACTTTCTCTCTTAAGATAACAAGAGTTTGGTTAATTGGGTGCAAACGGATTGGTTAACTCCTTGACCCTCCATCTTGAATTGTGTGGAAACCTGCTCTGGCCAATCCCAGTCTAATTGACTGATTCTTTGTTGTATATTGGGTGTGTGTTTTATTTTCTTTTGTTTAGTTAGTTGAGTTTGTTATCCGTTTATCTGTTCTTGTTTGTTTTTTTTTGTTTGTTTCTATTATTTGTCTGTTACCTGTTTGCTTCTTGTTTGTGTTTTGGTTATTATGGCTCCTGGTGAGGCTAGTGGTTCTCAGGTTTTGATTAGTAATTTAGATGTTGGTAATCCTTTGCATATTCAGACTAATGATAATAGTGGTACTGCTTTAATTCCTTTTAAACTTCTTGGAACAGAAAATTATAGAATTTGGTATGGTGCTATGAAATTAGCTTTACAAGCTAGGAATAAATACAGTTTTGTTGATGGTTCTTGTGTTAAAGTGATTGATGCTAAACCACCAACTTATATTGACCAAGTGAATGGTCAACAAAGTCAAATAGCCTAGGTCAATGCTCCGGGTAATATAAGGTATCACCAGGTCGTTAAATCCCGTTGAGGTGTGAATTGTAACTTTATCGTGCTTTGTAATCGGGTGTTAATTCACAGGAAGGGTTTGTTATAAGAATTATTTGAAAATGATTAAACAAAATAGCTTAGGAAAGCTATGTGAATGATTACGGGAATAAAGGTTTGGAAGAGATTACTTAAAACCAAAAACCGTACGTTTGCTGAAATCGCGGACAAACGTACAAAAAGGTAAATACGGTGATCTGGAAAGGCTACTGGTATGAAAATTTAATTTTTACAAACCTAATGATGAGAGAAAATTTTTCGAAATTTAAAACTAATTTTTACACTAATTTTATAATTACTATTAATTAAATACTAATTTTCTAATTACTTTTAATTAACTAAATTAACCTAAATTATAAATAAATATGAAATTAACTTGGAAAAATAAAAATTAAACTTAGAAAAATCTAAAATACTATAAAACTAATTTTAGAAATGAAAATATATTTTTAAGACTATTTAATTAATTATTACTAATTATTAACTAATTATTAATTATTAAAATACACTAGAAAATTGAAAATAAAATTTGGAAAAATCGAAAATAACTAAAAACTAATTTTAAAATTTAATTTATATTTTTCTGATTTTCTAATTAATTAGTATTAATTATTAACTATTTAATAATTACTAAAAAATATTTTAAATTAAGAAAAATACTAAATGATGCAAGAAAAATCTGAAAAAATTACAGAAATTATTTTTACACACTAGAAGCCTAGGAAAATTATAAAAATGAAAATTGCTTAATAATAAGCTGAAGAATATGCCAATTGGCTTAAATAGAAGCTATCACTTCTATTAAGTTGGGCTTATTTGGGATTTTCTTTTTCCAAACTGCTTATTATGAGTTTTTAAACAACTTTTGTGAAGCAAGTTTGACTGTGATCAAGGAAATAAGCACTTCAAGTGCTTAAACCCTTGACAGTTGACTTTCCTTGACCAAGAGTGGAAATAAGCTCAAATCAGCTAATGTGGGGTCCACTTTGGTGAAAACTGATGAAAATAAGTGCAATGAACAATTTTAAGCAAGTAACATACAAATAAGCTAACACAATAAGCCACAAACTTAGAATAAGCACTTGGCTTATTTAGATTCTGAGACAGAATGGGACAGATTTATGAGGTCAAACAAAGTGGGGTCCACAGGTCTTGAGGTCAAATAAATGGTCAATACTACTTCCCTGGTAGGAGGGAGGTTGTATGGAACCAAAATGGAGGTGTGAGACCCACTGGGTTAGCCACAAACTACCACCAAAGGTGGTGGGTGAGATGGGTGGTCTGTGCACAGGGCAAGGCCTTGCCCTGCAGCTCTGTTTGAGCTTAAGCACAAGCTTGAGAAAAAATCACTAAATTAAGACAACCATAGGGACTTATAGTTCTACTGATAGACTATTACTCCAACAATTTTTAGATCTTAAAACCACCCACAAAATTCACAATAAATCACCCCATATTTGGAAAAACCTGAGTATGGTGTTTTTGACTTTTTGAGAAATTTTGAGATTTGACTTTTATGAACTTGGATTGCTGATTTAATGACTTTGATTGTTATGATAAGCAGAAATGTGACCAAATTAAGTTAAAATACAAGTTTATGAAAAGGTTTGATGGTTTTTGTACTCCCAAGATCACCACAGTTAACTGTGGTGATAATTTCCCTAAGATTTTGACTTTTGTTATGATTGTGAACAAAAGTTTGGTTTGCCTGACTTTATAACCACCCAATAAACTTAATGAAACAAAGAGTTGCACAAATAAACAAGTAGAACAATGCAAACAGCTACAACCAAACACTCCTTTAAAAACAGTTATTGATGAGGTTTTGATTCAGACAAACATAAAACACAATTAAATGATTACAACTGATCTAGTTACTAATAATTAACTAAAGTAAACACAAATAAACTGCTAGAACTACTTATTACTTAAAGAGATGAAATTTTTAGCTTACAAAGCCTTCCAAGCTAGGCTGCCAAGTATCATGGACCAATTGAACCAACCTAATGACCTCCCATGAGGTCCCTAACCCACAGCCATCCTTTATTAACTGTGCTCCTTGCTCATTCAACCATTGATCTTCATTTTTTTTATTTTATTTTTATTTTTCTGATTTATTTCTATTTTTATGAAAACTAGAACTTAATAAAGACCAAAGCTTACACAGCTTCTAAAACTTGTTAACAATGCTTGTGAAACTAACTTGAAGCTTTAAAACACTTAAGGACATGTAAACAACAAACTTGAAATTTAAATTTAGATTTTAAAAACTGAAATTGATATTGAACTTAGAACTTTTGAGTTACATGAACTGAAATGAAAGTACAAGTATTAAAAGGAAAAATACAAGACTAAAAATACATACTACACTAATACTATGGCTCATATGAGCTTCTACATATATATCGAGCTAAAAATAAACCCTAGGACTTCCCACATGGCTCTATTTTGAATTCTGGATGTCCCACAAGCTTCATGTTGACCCCTTGACCAAATCCTCACCATTTAATTAGGCTTTGATCAATCTTGACCTTTGATTGCAATTTTGGTGCCAAAACTTATACGGGGCAAATTTGAGTGGAACTGGTGGGGGTTGGTGTGGGGATTTATTGTAGTGGGAAAGTTTAGTGAAGATTATTAATTGTGGGGGGGGGGGGACTGGTGAAAAAGGTGAGGAGGGGGGAGAAAAGGTTTCCCTGGTTTTGCGTTGGATGTTGGGGGGAAGGAGATGGTCAGCGGGGTGTTTGACCGGTGGATTTTATTAATAAAAATTGGATTGGGCCTTGGGAGTGGACTGGGCTTTGGGATTGGATTGGGGTTTGGTTTTGGGTTTTGGTTATGTAATAAGGGTCCGATTGGTACTTAGTTATCACAAGGACCATTTTTGCAACTTTTCCAAACCCAATGGACTAAAAGTGTAACTTTCCCAATTGCTTCCAAGGACCAAATATGTTATGATTCCAAAGTTCACAAACTATTTTTTCCATTTTCCAAATTTCAAAATTTCCCTAGGACTTATTTTGCCATTTTTGGATTTTCAGGGACCAAACTTGTAATTTTGGAAAACTTGTGACCCAAGTGTAATATTTTGTGATTTTTGACTTTCAAAACCTTGGGTTGACTTTTCCTTTCAAAATAAATGCATAGGGACTAAAATTGACAAGTTTTGAAACTTGGGGGACTGAAACTGCCAATATTACAAACTTTGTACGTTTTTCCTTTGTTTTTGCACATTTTGCATTTAAAACACATAAAACACAATCCCTGGGATAATTATTTTGATATCTTTTTGATTGTTTTTTGTATGTTTTGGCAGTTTAAATACGTCAAAAATGATGAGTGTTTGAGCACTCATCATAAAGAACCATTTTTTGCTAGTGAAGTGTTGTCTACTCAATGGGATAGGTGTAATGCCATTGTGTTAACCTGGATTATGAATTCTGTTTCTCAAGATGTTTATATGGGATTAGTTTACTCTGAAAATCCTGCTTCTGTGTAGAATGAATTAAAGGAAACTTATGATAAAGTAGATGGGTCAGTGATATATAATTTGCTTCAAAAAATTAATAATGTGAAACAAGGTGGTACTTCTGTTGCAGATTATTATCATAGACTTAATTCTTTATGGAGAGAATTTAATTCTTTAACTAAGATTCCTAAATGTACTTGTGATGTTAAGTGTTCTTGTGATGCTAGTAAAGAGTTAGGTTTGCATCAGCAATTAATGAAGTTGATGCAGTTTCTTATGGGCCTTGATGATTGCTATCAGCCTGTAAGGACTGCTTTGTTGACTAGGGATCCACTCCCTGAGGTCAAAGATGCTTATGCTACTGTTTCTAGAGAGGAATCTCATAGAGGGATTCCTGAGACTTCTAGTGGTTCTGATTTAAACCACTTGACCTCAATTTTAGAAGAAAAAAAACACGTTTTGTATAAAAGCTCACAGACTAAAATATTATCCAAAAATGTTTTTAATCAAAACAAAGACCAGGTTTTACCCGTGAGGATCTCTGATACTACTTGTTTATCATTAAGAATCGGGAGGTTTAGGTTGGTGAAATATGAAATACATGTTTAGTTTTAGAGAGAGAAAGGTGAAAAAAAGCAAGTGTTTATTGATGAAAGGATAATGAATACAAAAATGTTTTACCACACCCATATGGATAGTCATGAGTGGTATTTTATAGGCCTATTACAGAATGAGTTTGCCTCGCGTATATTAGTAGTCACTGCGGGTGCAACTATATTAGGTACCAATTCACATGTAAGATGTTATCTTCACCAAATAGCAAAGCTAAAAGATTGCTACCATCTCTGCAAGTCGCTAAATCCACTTCTTGAAGTATATGATTTTAGGCCAAAAATGTAGACTAGTGATTAGTCTAAAATATAGCAGATGGTATAAACTTATTGGCTCTAACCACGCGACGAATGAAAATCCAGTGTTATATTTATTATTCAGGTTCTTTGTCACCCAAAGACGTAAAGCTCAATCGTATTGGGTTCCCAACAACCGGCTTAGATGCACAGATTCTTATAATCTCTCCATGCTGCTAATTCTAGTTCTTAAAGTAGTCCAAAAATGTTAGGCAAGTAATCAAGTGTATAATATAGTAGGAAATCTTGTTGGCTCTAAACACAAGTTATTGGTTCTTTATCAATTTGATCACATACACACGCACAAGTTGTAGAAAGTCATAAAACAATTTGTAAATATTGTTTAACTTGTCAACGTTATAGGTGTTTAAGCATGGAACTACTTTGGGAAGATCCATCTAACCATATCTTACGTTTCCTTGGTCACAAAAGGTCTTAACATTGAGTTTGACAAGATGTTCAAATTTGAATGAAACTGTCACACCCCCAAAATCGGGTCCAGCGGAAGCATACATGTAGCTGGGGTGTAACTCAATTGGTATCTCGACACAAGTTCAAAAATGGTTTGCACTTGAATCATTTTGAATAAAATAGTTAAATCAAAATGTTGAATTTACATTGTTAAAAGTAATGCGGAAATAGGCCCTTAAAATAGTTTAAAACGGTCCCCAAATGAATAATCAGAGTCTTCTATGACCATGTCATGCCCTGCCAAAACCTCCTGTAGCGTGCCATTGGTTATAACCTGAAAATACATGCTAAAGTCTCAACACAATGGTTGGTGAGTTCATAGAGTCTTGTGAAAAAGAATGTAATGCATATGGATGCAGTTGTCCCAGCAAAGGCATCGTAAATCCACTCAGTTCCAAGTCCCGCCATAAGAGACTTGTAACCTGTGTGTTTATAACCCACTGCTAACATATATAGTATGAGTAAAACATGTATAAGTTCATCAAAACAGTAAGCAATTAGTCGTGAGTCTACACTTCATCTCCGAAGACCTCACGTTTGTATGTATGTCTCAATGGTCATCCAACAACTTAATTTGGAGCCACTGGAAGTTTCACAGTCATGTATGTACGATTACTGGGTGCCATTTCCCAAAGTATAAAAGATTTCTGGGTGCCATTTCCCAAAGTATAAAAGTTTAAACGTTTCAAGTATCAAGTAAGTATTTGTGCATGTATCAATCATGTATGTATGAAATCAAGTATAATGCAATCAAGTATAAGTGTTATCAAGTATAAATGAAATCAAGTATAAATGTAATCAAGTATAAATGTTTTGAGTATCTGTACAAGTAAGCAAGTAGTTGAGCATGTATCTCCCCCAAAGAGTTAAAACAAGTATAAAAAGAGTAGGGGCTATGACTCACCTGATGCAACAACTACGATGACAAAAGTGTATACACAGAAATGAGGTTCGATCTCTAACCGCAACCTAATATGAATGATGAACGATCTACTTTAGATCATGAAATGATGTTATGAATGTCCATGCACATGTTTCCTATACCACTCTACTCTTTGAAAAATACTTGTTGTTATCAAAAATATACATTTTCCAAAACTTAGAAAAATATGGCTATTAGAAAAATAAAACTAGTTGCAATATATATACTTATATATATATATATCGTATGTACCAATGTTAGTGTTGAAATCCTCGGTTTGAAATCCTTGAAATAACGCCTTGTAGTGATAAAAATATACTTGTAATAACTAATACTTCGTTAGTTATAAAATTGGGTACTTGGTATTATTTCTAGCTTCTAAAGTTACTACGTAGTTTTAGTGTTAATATTAGTAAAAGCTGTCAAAATGAAATGAGTTTTGCCGATATTCAAACGTGTATATCTTGGTCGTTATAAGCTTGTTTTCTACGTTCTTTATATCCCCGAAATCATGGGACAACATACTAATATATTTTTAATAAGTCGGGGTGGCTAGATCAAGTTTGACACCTCAGATTGCCCATTGAAAATCGTCCAACAGCATGTATTTTTCCGGAAAATAGTTTTCGTCGTTAATATTGAAAAATTCATATCTCCTTCGTTATAAACTCTTTTTAATCCGTTCTTTCGCCTACGGCTTCGTTTTTGAAAGTATTTTCTAAAAATTTTGCCAAAGTTTACTTTATGTTTACTGATTTTCCTGGGTTTACAAAAATGGGACAGTAGGTATAAATACTTGTTACAAATCCATTTTCCATGTTCAAAACTAGTTTCTAACATCACCAAATCTCTTGCAAACACCACAAAGCTATTCTAATCCTACCATACACCTTCTTAGGGTGCCATGGGTTCCTAATGACTAGTAATCAAGTTAATTTAACAAGGGAACACCTAAATCACAATCTAGGGTTTGTATGTTCAAAAAGTTAACAAAATAAAGTGGTATAGCTAGCTTGTACATGAAATTAAGCATGAAAACCATATGATACAAGTATATATTAGATGAAATCATGAAAATAAAGTTGATAACTTACTTTGAAATAATAGGTGGTGAGATGATTAGAAACCTTGGATTACTTGTGTTTTTATGTTATGATTCTTGATTAGGATGATGAAATGAACAACTTTGATGCTTTGTACTTTGAAAAACAATGGATGGATCATGGAGTTGGTGTTTGGGTCGTGAGTTTGAGAGAGGAAGAAGAGAAAACAAAATTTTCTTGTGTTTTGATTTGTAAAATAAGTTAAATGTGTAGTTTTAGGTGTTTTTGTACAAAATATCTAATTTCAATGGCATTATGGTAAATAAGTGGTGAAGTTCAAGTAACATGGGGAGGGGGGCTGCACATGTATGGATGAGTATGTAGGAAGCTTGGTGATATCTGGTTCACGGAGTCGGTTTTGGTTCCGTTAATCGCTAACCGTAAAGTTTTAAATCGCGAAACGTAAATTCGGGTATCGTAAAAATACGAAACTTGAAAGAATGACTAAACTTGTCAAAATAATCCATAAATAAATATAAAATGAATGGTAAGTTCCATCGGGTTGCTTAAACGCTGCTAAAACTGGAAACGCGGGTTAAAAACGCGTAATTCGCGTAAAACGCTGAACTGGAAAACGTAAAATTTCAAAACTTTAAGAATTGTCGTAAAATGAGAGAAAATCATATTTTTATTGTTTATATTATTTTATGGACATATCAGGATGCCGGAAGGACGTTTAAACCTGAATGTAAATCTCAGACACGGCTTCGTGATTTTTGCAGAAATGATCCGACGAGCGTCAAACTCTCGGATTATCTTTAAAATAGTTCAACTTACGAGAATATGAAATAAAAATTTCTGAGATGAATAGTGAAAGTGAATAGTAAAAATGAATAGTAATCCGAAAATGCGAATTGTTACAGAAACATAGATCAATTGTGTTGGAAATTTTTAATAAAATGATATTAGTAGAGAGGGACTTTAATTTGAATCCATTTGTGTAATAATAAGTTTTTATTAGTACGGTTTTCAATCTACAAGTTTGTATTGAACCTCTTGTTTTATGATTTAGGTCGAGGCAAGGAAAGTATTCTTGAACTATATTAGCATCATTGGTGCGACTGGTTAATGTATAGAAACAGGACAAAGTGATATCAAAGGTGTCTGACACTGCAGTCTTTCAGACAAGATCATTTCTTACATAATTGATTGGGTCGGGGATCTAGCCTCAAAAAACCGAAGAACCATACAACTTATTATTAATTTTTTCTTGAAATTGATCAACTGGTAAACTTGGCGCACGAATTATTAAGCATATTTACCGTATTAAGATATTTAACCATAAAAATTAAGATACTTGTTTCAAGTTTCAAATTATTGATATTAATACAATATTAACAATAATAACAATATAGCTAATGCAGTATGACATGAATCTTTATCGCACAAAATTTTGAAGCTTTGTATATGAAAGACTAAATTGCATAAACATGTAACATACTCTCATTATCATTTTGGTTTTTATACAACGCCCAATTTTTTTCATTGGACATAATATTCCTACATTGCCTAAAACTATATGTAAACTAAATGCATTCGAATTAAAATTGATCTTCATTCTTTTTCTTGGGTGTAAAATTAATATGATCATATCTATACTACATTATAAAACATTTGGGACTTCCATTAAAAAGAAGTCTTATAATTTTAATACAGTAAATATCACTATAAAAGGAAAATTAGAAAATTAATGTAAAATTTGAAAATTTAAGTCTTATTTAAACCATATAGTAACCCATTTCAGTAATGATATATTTAAATAAAATTATTTATAAGAAAATATCACTAAACTTATAACACTAATTTAATACTAAATCTTGAACAATAAAAGTGCTAACTATTTACACTATTAATATTTAGACATTCTACTTTTGAAAAACATATATCTACTACGTTATAAGGTATTTAGGACATGTTAAATAAGGAAGGTTTCAAATGAATAACATTTGCTCGACACAAATGTTAGGTCACCATATTGATTTCACACAAACAAGAAAGAGATAGATATAAGGAGTTGGGTGAATATTTGAATAAGAGAATAATAAGAGCAAGAGTTTCCTTATGATTTCAAATAAACAACCAAGTTTACTAGAGACCTAAGACTTCAATTTATTGGGAAGGAGCTAGGGCAACACTCCCTCTCCTTCCTTACATGGATTTCGTGTGGGCTTAAGGCCCATGGACATAATATCTTAAGCCTAGTAAACTTATAACATTACATAAATGAAAGTAAGTAGTAACTTAAGCAACCTATTATTACAAATGACCGAGACTTGATAAAATAGTAAAACTTTGATCCCAACAATCTCCCCCTAAGGGTCGGTCATCACGGTTGCTTGACATCTTTGTCATTTCTTCATCTTTGACTTTCATAGCTTTAGACGTCTTTCAATAATCGTGAGATAAGAATCATTCATCGTTCTTTGTGCTTTGTTCATTGTTGTTGTGATAGTGATCAAATAATGAAGTTGTCTGCCTTTCGTCACTTCCGCATCTGTGGTGGTAGTCCGCCATTCCAACATGCTCATACATCTTTGAATACTGACTTATACATGCACGTAGTCCCTTTCTTTCACTTAAGATCTTTAGTCTTTATACTTTGTAGATTCTTCTTTTTGGCGTAGAATCTTTCTTTGAACTTTGTGTTGCTTTGATCTTTGAGGGAGCTTTTGATGACTTCAAGATGCATGTATGAGCATGTGGAATCCGTCGCCATGGAGATGATGTAACCCTGCAAGTAAACAGTTAGCAATAAAACATCTGGTACTTACAGATAAGGAATTAGAGATTGTCAACAGCATATTGTGAAGACTCCTTCTAACCCTTATCAAGGCCATTCCCATATCAGATACTCCCGAGGGAGCTTACAAGACCTACTAAGTAGCTCAATGATTGGGTGAGTCGCTGGATATCACTCCACGACTGTAGACCGCTAAGAAACCACCGCAAATACTAAGCGTAACCCACAAGGAGTTACCGAAGTAACCTGCTGTCAGGGCTGTTTGATGTTGACCCTGGCAGGATTTCCGTTTAATCATTGAGAAATACTTGTGTAAATTCTCTCATAAACGTTCTTGGCAGATTGCTAAGATCTGCGAAGGACTCGATAGTTTACAGCTGGTGTCCATTGATGTAGAACACCAGTTGTAGAAATACTAAGTGTTCCTAAGAGATCTTTGATGTATCTCATGGCTCTAGACTCGAAAAGTGCACACTTAGGTTTCCTATGCGGAGACTAGGTAGGGGTCTCCTGCTTCAATATCAACCATTTCTAAGAGATTAGTCGATAGATTACATCGGTTCCCCGTGAGAATGAAACAAGTTCTTTTAAGAGAACTTGAGTGGTTAAGAAGGTTTAGTGCATTGCGTCACTGGGTCCATGACGACTTTATCTTCAATACCGGCGTCGCCTTAGCAACAACCAGTAGCATATGAATTGAACCCGGTGTCTGCCCTAAGGTTGAACATATGGAGGGTTATTTCTTTTCACCCTTTTCTTTACTTTTCTTTTTAATTCTTCAACTCCTTCTTTCCCTTTCATTCTTTTCTCCTTTTATCGTATCACACCTAAGGACTTCTAATTCTAACTATTAGTGATGTCCTTGGGTAGATCCCTCCGGCTCTGGTGGATTATAGGACTGAATTTCCTATCTTAATCACCTTATAACTCCATGATTATCCGACAATAGCCAAGAAACCTTTGAAAATCTCTCAAAGTATTTGTGAATATCAAACATTTTGTTTAACACTTTGAGAGTTTTGTGTTTACTTTTGAAGGGCTCCCCCTTCACATGTGCTCATAAGTGTTTAAATAAATTTGCACATGCGGGAGGAACAAGCACTTTTTGAATTGATCCACTTTCAGTGAACCTGACCGATTCGAGACACGCTTACATCACTAGTTAGACTAGCTTGAAGTTATTACCCGGCCTGGTCAAATCCACATAAAGTTTCTCGAAACGGTGCATTTCTACTCAGACAAATCCTTTTCGAGACACGCTTATGTGGCTAGTTAAAGAGTTCTATTGTCAGCTTTTAGGTGACAACTAGCTCTAGTAACTAACTTGATGTTATTACCCGTCGAGGATAAGTCTTTTCGAGATTACTAACTTTTATGTTTCGTCAATTCCTGGGTCAATTCTGAGTCTAGCTCGCATGAGATTTGACTTTAAAGCAACTTAGAGCTTTCATATTTTAATCACATTCAGTTTTCTCCCCCTCAAAAATAGCATATGAGATGTTGTTTTTGATAAACTTTTGATTAAAATATGCTTTTTGAGTCTTACGGGGAGATATCAACAAGAACATTTTGTTTTTCAAACGATGAGTTTTTCAAGTGCTCCCCCTCAACAAGTGAATCCTCATTGAGGTGAAATACTTGCCTTTTGAGCAGGATTATGAAAATCAGAAAATGTTTGATTAATTCTACTCAAAAGTAAGAAGCCTTCGCTCCTTATATAAAGATTGAGGCACTGATGCGTACCTCAGGGTCCTTGCTTTACAAGAGCGGGTTGTACACTGTTATGTGTGCACAAGCCATAATGAAAAATAATTCAATCAAGTGAAACAATTGATATTGAAAAATTAAAATCCAAATGTACCAATTTAATCTTCGTCAGGAAGTGGAGCATCAAAGTCAGTGAACTTTGGTTCGGATCTTTCAAAGAGTCTGATAGGAAATGATGGTCTGACACCGATATAGCTTTCCAGTCGTCTGATCTGTTCCCGTCGAAATAACCTTTCTTCAATCTTCAAGACAAAGTTACGAACTTGTCTTCTTGAGCTGGATTTCCATCTAGGTTGTTCCCCTTTTTCTATCTTTCGGAGATCATCATTCAACCTTTTGACAAGCCCATCACGAACGGATTTAAGTGTAACATCACAGAATTTGTGTATCTCATCGAACCTCATGACGCTTTGTAGCTTTTTGCTGTTGATGTAAGTGAAACCAAATGCAGGTTCTTGGATGAGAGTAAACTGTGACGTTTGATAGATTCCATCAAATCTGAATTGCGGCTTTGTCAAATTGATCTTCTGTTGGTAACTTTCCACTCCAAGCTGAAGATCTTCCACTCTTTCTTGAACTATCAATCGTCGGAT
The DNA here is from genome assembly GCA_030686995.1 of Artemisia argyi. Classification (NCBI taxonomy): domain Eukaryota; kingdom Viridiplantae; phylum Streptophyta; class Magnoliopsida; order Asterales; family Asteraceae; genus Artemisia; species Artemisia argyi. The sequence goes on along the minus strand of CM060709.1, from coordinate 69,220,859 downwards.
GAATAGAAGTAGTGATGCCATGAAGTTGTATTGAATATCTCTATCGAATCCACGCATTCTTCCTTGAACCTTTTCAAGATACATGTCTTCGATGTCATTAAGATTAAGGTCTGGAAAGTCTGCTTCGGAGAATTTGTACTTCTTTTCATCTTGTCGTTTAACCACAATCTCACACATGAACATGTAGTTAAACCGTTTCGACTCTTGAATCTCCAAGATGGCAATGATCTTAGATTTATGCTTCACATTTTCCAATGATTTCTCTGCTAATCTGCTGGTATAATCGAGACAACGACGTTCTGGCCAGTGTTGAATCCCGTGTAGAGCATCTCTGTCGTAAGCTACGATGGAGTTGCTGAAAACTCGAGTAGTCTCTTCAATTGCAGGAATTTCGTATCTTGCGGCTGGTACTGAGATTGTGAGTGAGGAAGCATATTTCTTCTTGGATGTCTCTTGGGTGAGTTGGATGTTACAAAGATCTTTGTTGAAGAAGTAGCTGTAAGGTAACTTGGGTTTATCTGGAAATCCTGTCAAAGGTAATGGTTTAGTCCAGTCAGTGAATTAAGGCTTTTCATGGTTTTTGGAACTGAGGTCGATATTCATTTCAGGATTTAGCCAGTCAAACTCGACAGACATTGCACTGGCTATATTCTGCATGTGATGCTCATATTCGACTTTGTTTCCAGATCTGAACTTAAGGAATTCCTGTACATTCCTATTGATTCTTCTGAGCTCCGTCTTTGTGAGTTTGTTAATCTGAAGATCCTTCATTATGACTTAGGTGAACTGTAGAGTATTACCATGAAGGGGTTCTTCATCTTCGAGAGGAGGTTGAGCTTGAACCATTTCTGTCAACCAATCATTCTGAGGTGTGTCATCATTGTCGAGCCATGAATGACGTATTTTCTTCTTTGATCTCTTGGACTTAGATGTAGCATCCTTGTCTTTAGCCTTGGATGGTGACGATGGTCCAGCATGAGAATCGGGAATAGGTGAGGCACGGTAATCGGTGTTAGGTTGACCTTGGTAGTCATCAGTTGGTTCCATGAAAGTTTCTTCCTCTTCAGTTGGACCTTGACCGGTGGCTGAGGTGTGTTGTTGATTTCCAGGAGGAGTAGAGTCCTTTTGTGGTTGTTGAGAAGATGAGGGACCGGTTCCAGACTTATGTTTCTTACCTTTTGAATTCGGGTCCGGGTCGTTATCTTTCCTTGACCTCTTTAAGGTTCCAGCAGCATCTTTGCATGACTCTTTTGACAAGTTAGCAGATATAGCATCAACAAGTGCCTTTTCTTCAGTAGTCTGAGTGGTTTTGTAGGCTACTTTGTCGTAGAGTTTAGCAAGCAGATCATCGAAGGATAATTCTGGGACGGTTGGAGTTGCAGTAGAAGCTTTAGCAGTGTGAAGCGTAAATGGTGTAGTTGACAACATTTTCTTTACTACACTTCTAATTCTGTGATCCAAGTTGTCCTTGATAGGTTCAATGAGGTTTGCAACTTCAGGAGTGACAATCTCAACTAGATTTTCAGTAAGGTAATCTTGTGTGACAGTTTTAATAAATCCTGTGTAATCAGAGTTTAAGAACTTATCGATCAGCTGCTTTGACTCCTGAAAATCTTCAACTTGTTTGGCAAGACTGGTAACCATGGTGGTAAGTTTGTTGACTTGCTCCTGAAGATCAACTGGTTGTTTCGGTTCATTGATTGAATGCTGCTTTGATGCGGTTTCAGAAGGTGTGGGAGATGAATGCTCAGGTGATGATTCGGATGACGACTCGTTGTGAGAGCTTGAAGAAGAAGCAGGAGGAGTCAGATCCTTTGGTGGAGAGTCTTGAGGAGGTGGAGGTTGTGCTGAGGAAGTCTGCTGAGAAGATGATTTAAGAAATATGTTGGTGTCGAAAGCGTTCTTCTCTTCGTTTTCTTTTCTTCGACGTTCCTCTACTTCCTCTGCTTCTCGTGCAAGAAACTCTAGAGTAATGAGGTATTCATGTTCCTGATCCGCAGCAATATTCTCTTGTCCGCCAACATTCACTTCTACATTAGCAGTCTCAGTCATAGTGATATCTCCTATATAATCTGTATCTTTAACAATGTCATCAGGTTGTGGAGCTGATTCTAAAGTAGTGGACACAACGGGAGGAATCATGCTGCTTGTAGCTCCTTCATGTTCTGACTGATCGACAGGTGGTGGTGGTGAAGGTTGAGACTCAAGTCGGCTTAGGAGTGCTGCTTTCCTTTGTTCTTTGCGAAGTTGCTTCTTCAGCTCGTGTGTCGACAACTATACTTTATCAGTTTGCGTTTATCGACCAACTGTTCAAAGATTGGTTCGTCTTCATCATCATCATTAGGCTCATTAATAGTGAACCCTTTTCTTTTTCTAGACTCTGCTTCAAAAGTTTCAAGACTTTGTTGTATGGCGATCTCCGTTGCAGGAAATGCTTCTTCAGGTACTCTAACTCTTCTTTCAAAGTCTTGTTCTTCTTCTTCAGATTCCGTGTCGAACTCAGATTTGCTTTCAGAAGGTGGAGGTGTAGGTTCATCTTGAAGAATGTACTCAGGAGTTACCTTCTTCTTTGGCTTGGTTGCAGGTTTAGGTTTGGATGTTGGTTTAGGTTTGGCGGAAGTCTTGGGTTTAGCTGATGGTTTTGTCTTAGGAGCAGCCTTAGACTTAGTCTGAGGTGAGCCAGTGGTGCTTGTAGTACTCCCAGACTTCACACTTCCTTTGCTACGAGTCTGAATAGTAGCTTCTTCCTGTACCCCATTGTAAGCATTATCATAGTATTTGTAGTTCAGACTTTTCTTGATTTTGTCATCAAGAAGATATTCGGGAAGCCTCATTCCTTTGATCTTGGTAGAGGAAGTGGTCGTCTTGATGAAGGAGGTGGTGAAGTCATCCTCGAAGAGGTGCTTCGGCTCGTTAGGGTCTCCCATCCTCTTGATAAATTATGGAGTGTCTTTGCAGAAATGTTGAATGATAAGCTTGGTGAATCTTGTGAACGGGATCATAGTCTTAACACGTTCGGTTTGGATGCTGTAGACTATATCATTCATGATTGGAACTGCAAAGTCAATAGGTGTCAAAGTCACCATTCCCCAGAATGTTTGTAAATGCTCAAGCCTAGGATGTTCGTGACCACTTTTTCTTCCTGATATAGATCTTACAACCAACAAACAGAATGTTCTCCAGGGCTGAGGTATATTCTTGGCATTGAATCTGGAATGTTTGACCAGAGGTACGTCATCATCAACATCATATCCTAACTCAACAAAGAAGTCAAGAAGGTCCAGTTCAGGTAGTATTGGAGCAAATTCGTTGTCAGTTTGAGGCAGGAGAAGGACTGTACGAAGAACGTCGTGATCTACAACGTAGACTTGGCGATCCAGCGTAACAGTAAAAGACTCATCATCCAAATTTGCCTTAGCCGTAAGCCAGAACTGATGAAGGTAAAACAGAGGAACTGAAGTAGAACAGATGAGCAGATGTTTGCATGGATGTGCAAGAAGAATATCTTTAACAATCTTGCACGAGTTCTCAGTAATTCTCAATTTGTCGAAATCAACTCGTGGATTGTTGTTGCCAATCATAACGTTGTAGTTAGCGGGAGTGATATCATCCATGGTGAGTAGTGGGAGAGTTTGTTTAGGGACATTCTCGTTGTGTTCAGCCATGTTATTCTGAAAAGCATTATCATAAACCAAACATCGAGAATTGTTACGAGTTAGCACGATTGCAAAGTTTGATTATAGATAAGCATTTAGAATCATGTAAGCACGTATGGTTCAATTATTGCGTGTATATTTATAGGTGACGTATACTTAGAAAGTATATTGTAATAATGAATTACTTATGTGATTACACATGCACAAATAATCATCACAAATAACATCACAATATATATTAAAAGTCCATTATCACAAGTTACATGTTTACGAAATAACATGATTACAACACATTCTCGAAACCAAGTCACAAGTGCCAATAATTTCGAAAAAACAGTAATTAAGTAACATTTTCGAAATCCTGTATACTGAGTATTTTCGAAAAAGTTCAAGTGTGTTTTCGATAAAAAAATTTATCGAGAACAGACCACTAGAAGAGTTTTTCGAGAATACTTATTATAAGGGATTTCGAAAGTATTAATTTGAATGATGATTTCGAAAAATATGGCCAGGGACGAAATAATTTCGCAAACACTTAAATGTTTTCGAGAAGATGACAAATGGGTATTTTCAAAAAAATACAACATTTTGAGATTTCTCGAAAGAATGGTGATTGCGAAAAAGTTCATCATGTTTGCGATAAAGTTTTTCTCAAAAATTCTTATACAAGAATTTCGAAACTATGCCAACGTACGTTTCTTTGTGAGAGCAATAATGATCCAAACGATGTAACCTGTTGAAAAATGATGATATGCAATGATTAGAAACAAGCTACACACTCGAATAAAGTGATTTCGAAAATGTTTCAAGAACGTGTTCTCGATAAAAATCAAAATCATGAATCAAATGAGGATAACAGGTTCTAGTACATCACAAACATACAATAGAAGCATATAAGCACAACAAGTCAGCTCACATAAACACAAAACGAGAGTACCCATTTAGAACGAAACCCTTCATTATCGAGAATCATGCATACATGTAAGTTGTTCAAATTAAAATGCATAATCATGATTCATATACACATGAGACTATATCCCACCAAGAACAATAACAAAAACATCAACAAATCAACAAAACCCAATTCGTACTAAAACCCTAGGTTTCAAAAATCACACAAGCATGTGTTTTGATGTGATTAATCGTTATAGGAAGGATAGAAACATGTATAAGCACAAAACCCCTATCAATAATTAACCTCCCAAGCACGTTTTGCATTATCCCGAAATTACATAAACCCTAATATTTCAAATCGAAAATTCATGAAATCTAACCATTATTTAAGAGATTAAACGAAAACCATGGCTAGAAATCATCTAAAGATCATATAGAAACTTACGTTTTGAAGATTGAAAGCACGGATTTTTCGTTCGAATTAGAGCCGTGGATATCAAGAGGAGGTTTAGAGTTTTAGAAATAAAGTGAGGTTTTAGAAAACGGGGGGGGGGGGGGTGTAGATTTGTGATATTTTTGAAACTTTTGATATTTGACACATTTAGTCCCCTAACTATCAATTTTGCAACATAAGTCCTAAAGTAAGATATAAGTAAGGATATGATATATCTTATGAAATTCTAACTTACGACACCATATAGAGAAAAAGAATATGATATATCTTATGAAATTCTGAAACAACGCATCAAAGAAAATATGCAAGTATATCCTTTTTGAAAAAATTTATAAAATTTTAGGCGAGTCTCCCCCTCAACACTTGTAAAATAACAAGGTGTTGAAAGAGAGTGATATACCTGCATTTTTTTTTTAAATAAAGTAGAGAAAATATTTTTGTGTTTTTGAGGTTTATTAGAAATAAAATAAAAGTTATTATACAAAGATAGTAAAATTGTTGATGTTTGACACTTTACTTTTGTTTTAAAAACTTTTGTAGATCAAATGGTGTCAAACATCGCATACCAATTTGGTGAACTAAACTTGCAAACCTTGATGGGGCTAAGGGTTTTGTAAGTAAGTCCGCCAATTGGTACTCAGTGCCCACAAAATATAATTCAACTGTACCCTTCTCGACATGCTCTTTGATGAAATGATATCGGAGATCAATGTGTTTGGATTTGCAATGATGAACTGTGTTGCAGGAGATTGCAATGGCACTCTTAGAATCGCAGTAAATCGGAATCTTGTTGAATAGGTAGCCATAGTCTTTGAGTTGTGATCTCATCCAAATGACTTGAGCACAACAAACAGACATAGCTACGTATTCAGATTCTGTAGATGACAGTGATGTGCAGTCCTGCTTCTTTGATTGCCAAGACACAAGTTTATCTCCAAGAAACTGTAGGCCACCTGATGTACTTTTTCGCGAGTCTAAGCATCCTGCATGGTCAGCGTCTGAAAAAGTTATTAGTTCAAAACAAGAATCCTTCGGATACCAGATCCCCAAGTGGATGGTTCCCTTTATGCATCGAAGGATTCTTTTTGCCTCATTGAGGTGTTTTTCAGTTGGATTAGCCTGATAGCGAGAACACATAAAGACAGCAAATACAATATCAGGTCTACTGGATGTGAGATACATGAGGGACCCAATAATACTTCGGTATTTGGTAGGGTCAACTGGAGTCCCATGTATATCAGCATCTAGTTTAGTAGAATTGGCCATCGGTGTATTCATAGTATCACTACTTTGCATACCATGTTTCTTTAAAATCTCAAGAGCATATTTGGACTGATTTAGAAAAATTCCACGGGGTGATTGACGAACTTGTAGTCCTAGAAAGAATGTAAGTTCACCCATCATGGACATTTCAAAATTATCTGTCATTAATTTTGCAAAATCCATTGAGTAATATTTGTTGGTTGAAGCAAAAATAATGTCATCGACATAAATTTGAACGATTAATAAGTCCATCCTGTATGTTTTTGTAAACAGTGTTGGATCCACCAAGCCTAGAGTAAAATCATTAGCCAACAGGAATTTAGAAAGCTTGTCATACCATGCCCTGGGGGATTGCTTAAGACCGTAGAGAGACTTCTTAAGCTTGTAGACATGATTGGAACGTTCTGGATCAACGAATCCTTCAAGTTGACTGACATAAACCACTTCTTGGAGTTGACCGTTTAGAAAAGCCGTTTTCACGTCCATTTGGTAAACAATCATATTCCGATGAGCAGCAAATGCTAAGAATATCCGTACAGCTTCAAGTCTAGCTACAGGAGCAAATGATTCTTCAAAATCGATACCTTCTTCTTGAGAATAACCTTTTGCTACCAAGCGTGATTTGTTGTGTATGACTGTGCCTTTTGCATCCAGTTTGTTTTTCCAGATCCATTTTAAACCAATGACGATGATGCCTTCAGGTTTTTCAACCAATTCCCATACTTCTAATCTTTGAAAGGTTTCGAATTCTTCTTGCATAGACTCAATCCAGTTTTCATAAGTCATTGCTTCTTTGACATTTTTAGGTACGGTTTCACAAACTGTGAGTGCATAAATGCAAGTTTTACCATCTGTGTGAAGGCGTTGTCTTGTCATGGGTGCATCTGGATGGCCAATAATTTGAACTAAGGGGTGATCTCTAGTCCATTTGTGTGTCGAAGGATGAAGTTGATAACTATCTCGCAAGTGAGCAGGACCCAAATTACGTATAGATGACTCAGCAATGTCGGGGACAGGTTAAGCACTTGCAAATGCGTTAATGAATGGTTCTGGGTCATGCTCTGCGGGTTGTGGAACTGATAAAGGTATGGAATCTCCAGCTGATTGTCGTGAGTTAGACCCAGTTTGTTCTGTTGTTGTAGGTGATATGACTGGAGGACCGTCTCTTCCAACAGTAGTTGTTGTTTGTTGAGGTGTATCAGATACTTGATGTTGATCAAGATGTGCAGCGGAATTTGGTGTGGCCTCAGATGAACGGTTAACAGGCGTATCATCAAACAATGGAGCGAACAAGGTTTCGACTTCTTTACGAGAAAGTGACAATGGTTCAGCCGAAGAGACCGGAAAGTTAAGACGGTTGGTTGCGGGTCCTAAGCCGTTTTGCTTAGAAGCCATTTGAGTGAGTTCATCGAAATTAGCATGAATAGTTTCTTGAATTTCCCGAGTATGACGATTCCATATCCGATAGCCTTTTGAATTTTCACAGTATCCTATGAATACTCCAATGTCAGCCTTTGCTTTAAGTTTACCTAGATCATCACGATCATTAACTGGGTAGCATAAAGCTCCGAATACATGAAAGTGACTGATGTTTGGTTTCCTTTTGTGAACAATCTGATATGGGGTTTTGTTATGGCGTTTTGTGATCATGCAACGGTTTTGAGTGTAACAGGCGGTTGAAACAGCTTCTGCCCATAAGTAATCTGGTAATTGAGCATTGATTAACATCGTTCGAGCAGCTTCCACTAACATTCTATTGCGTCTTTCGACTACTTCATTCTGTTCGGGAGTGCGTGGAATAGATGTTTGATGTTCAATTCCCACTTTCTCAAAATACGACCTTAGAGTCTGATTCTTAAATTCTGTGCCATTGTCAGTTCTTACTATTCTGACTGTGTTGCGTAGCTGAACTTGTATTTTGGTGAGAAAGGTGATGATCATTTGAGGAGATTGATCTTTACTTTGAAGAAAATAAACCCAAGTCCAGCGAGAGTAATCATCAACAATTACTAAAATGTAGCATTTACCGTTGATTGTTTGAACACGCATTGGACCACACAAATCCATATGAAGCAATTGTAAAACATGATTAGTACTGTGTTCAGTTTTTGAGGGAAAATGAGCACGAGTACTTTTTCCTTGTTCACAGGCTGGACATAGATGATCTTTGGCATAACGGAATCTTGGAAGGCCTTCAACTAATTTGTGACGAGCGAGATTAGTCATCGTTTTGAAATTCAAATGAGAAAGGCGTTTGTGCCATAACCAAGATTTAGTCATTTCAGCTTTGGATAAAAGACAAATTGGAGATGAAGCGATCATGTCTGACATTGAAATAGTGTAAAGGTTAGTGCCACGTTTGCCAGACATCAAATCATTGCCTTGTAGATCACGAACAAAACAGGTTTTCTCGTGAAATGCTACTTCTAAATCTCCATCACAAAATTGACCGACTGAAAAGAGGTTGTGACCCAAGCCTTCAACATAATAAACTCTGCTAATTTCAATGTTCCCATGCATGTAGTCTCCGTAACCCATGATTAAAGCATATTGATTGTTCCCGAATCTGACAGTTCCAATAAACTTCGAGACAAAGTTTTTTAACAGTTTGAGATTGCCTGTCATATGTCGGGTGCAACCGCTATCAACAATCCAGAGAATGATCTGAACCACCTGCATCAAAAGAAGATGACAGAGATGGAACAGAAGTAAGGGTGGAACCCGAGGAAATTGTGGGTTCCTGTTGGTTAGAAACGTAAATATTTAACAATTTAGGAATCCATTTAAAATTTGGTTTGTATTGTAACCAACGTTGCCAGTTCCAACTAGTTTTTGCTTTGTTCTTAGTGAATGCACTAGCTTTTGGTGGGTTCTTAGAATTGTTGATTGCTGCTTTTGGGTTGACTACAACATCTTTTGAAACTGTAGTAGGCGTTTTTCTTAAGGTAGACTTAGAGGCATTAGTGGACCTAGAAGAAGAGCCGGATCTACGTTTCTTTTTGCGGTGTAAGAGATTATTAGCTACACATTTGGTATGATCACCAGATAACACACTTTTACGACAAAACACACAAGATGCATTAATATTCAAAACATTTGAAGGTTCAGCATTCGTTACATTAAGATTTGGATTAGAATTTGCCAGATTAGAATCTAAATCAGATGCAACATGAGTTTTATTCGAGTTCCTAAGGTGATCTTCTACTTCTTGCACTTCTAGTGTTCCACTTTTACGTTGCGAGAGCCTATTCTTTTTTGTCTTCTTAACGCTTTTTGGCTTTGGCTTCTAACGCTCTTAGGGGAAACTAGACCTGTGGAAGTCGAAGAGCTAACATTAGAACTCTTAGCATGCTTACCCTTATTTGTTCTGTCTATTAGAAACATTCCTGGTGCTATGACAGTGGTGTCAATAAACTTTCCTTTTTGAAGTAGCTTAATTTTCTCTTTCAAATCAATGATGATGTGTTTTTTGTCCTGAATTTCAGACTCAAGTAAACCATTGCAATAACGAATGTCATCACGGTTTTGTTGCCATTCGGCGTTTTCAATTTTTAACTCCGCAATTTCAATTTTTAACTCCGCAATTTCATTATTAAGTAGACGACATTTGTTTTTACGAGACTCAATCTTGGTACATAGTTGCAATTCAGTTTCAATACTTTGAGCTTGACACCAATCAATCTTATGTTTGAGTTGACAAATTTCGTTAGAAAGTTTGTTTATCACATCATCACTTTCATTTTGATGTTTCAATGTTTCATTTTGTGACCTCAACGAAATAAGTTCAGCACAGTACTCAGCAAATAATTCAGCATTGCTGGAAAAATGGAGTTCATTTATGAGAGAACTATGAAAATCAGCCTGAAGAAGTTGTTCCAAGAGTCGATCAGAATCTGCTTTCAAAAATCGGTTTTTGCTTTGTTGAACCAAAATTGCATTTTCATTAAGAGCGAAAATTTTTTTCATATCTTTAACTTCTTTTTGGAGTTCCTGTTCCCAACGAGTAGCATAATAACGCAAATTTTGAACTAAAGGCAGAATTTGTTTTTGAAAAATGTCTCGCTTTTCCTGCTCGTAAGCTGATTGAAAAGTAATAACTTTAATATCTGAATGTTGTTCAATGACGTTTTCCAAATTATCGATGCCTTTCTTGAATGTTTGAAAATAGTCTAAAACTTTACAGCGTATAGGTAATGGTGTCACATGACCAGAAGAAGGTAATGGACCATTTACTTGTGCCACGGGTTTGACAGGAGCTCCATCGGAAGATGAAACATATGACTCAGTAACATACCATGATTTCTCAGTTATTTCTCTTGACGGAACAAAAGATTTTGAAATGTGAGGAGCTTTTGAGTAATCATATGGTTTGCAATATTCAACTTTACTCATTTTTTATCGACTCTTCTCTTCAAGTTCGTATTCTTCCTCAGTATCATGTACAATAACACGCACAACATTATTATCCATCAATTGGTCCATACTGTACAGCTTAGGATTTGTTTTGAACGCAGTGCGAAGAAAAGAGGATCTGTAATCGCCAAGGCCAAAACCTTTACCTGGTCTTGGTTTTAAAGAAAACTTTCGAATTGTCGTTACAGATTCCCCATGTTTATAAATGATGTTTTGAAAAGCTTTAATTTGACTTTCGAGAGCGATATTATCATCAAGTAAAGAATTTTCTTTTTCTGGTTTTTGCACTTTATGTTCATAAAATTCCTGTTTGCAAGTTATCACCTCTTTTTGTGTTTTTGAAAGTTCCTGTTGAAGTTGAACAACTTGTTTTTGAAGATCATGTTTTTCATTTTCCAGTTTAGAAACCAATTTACCGTTTGACTCAACTATGTCATATATTTGCTTTTGAAGATTTTGTTCTTTGACATATGAATCCTGAAATGATTTTTCAAAGAATTTTTCACAATGAACTTCATTTTGAAAGTTTGAAAGTTGTTTTTTATAACATTCAATGTCCTTTTTCAAATCGGCATTTTCTTTCAAAACTTTAGTTTGCTCGTCCATAATGTGATTAGAAAGAAGTTGATCATTAATTTGTTTGGCCGTAACTGTACAGTTAGGAGCTAGATCAGAAGGAGGTTCATGTTGTTCAATGTGGTCATTTTCATCTTGCTCAATAGGATCATCAAATGAGACGACAGTGTCATCATCAAATATAACAACTGTGTCTAATTGTTCATCCTCTTGAGAAGAGAAAAATGATTCAGAAGGAACAACTTGCGCCTGATCTTATTCAGAAACAGAGGGTGATGCATTAAATTCTATGGAGCATGTGGTTAGGTCATTTACCTGAGACAAACCATCAGTGGAGAACACTGGGCCTGAATCATTTAACTGATGTTCCTGCATGTTGGCCATTAGCATCACAGCTGCATTGGCTTCAAGATCTTCCGTATCATCATCATTGTAAGCATTAGCAAAGAAACTGTTCTCATGAGCATTGAAAGTTCCTTCCTTTTCATCTTTGAGAGCCATAAGTAATGCTTGCTTGTGAAACTGACTACCTTTTCTTGGGTGAGGGCATGCAGTTGCAATATGACCTTTTTCGTTGCAGTTGTAGCACCATATCGCATTCCCAGATACTGTGTTGTTACTAGCAGCATTGTCATTACTTCGCTGAGGAGCACCTGGATTGTTTCTGAATCCCCCATTGTTGTTGACTCTTTGTCCATACCCAGAATTTCCAGTGTACCCACCTGAACGTCCTGAATTACGGTTCTGAATCTCAACTCGATCATCTTGAATGACAGCTTGGTTTCTTGTATTTGATGAAGAACGAAGACGGTTGTTGGTTTTGTTGGAGAATTTGCTAAAAGCACGAGCAACAAGAGCAAGTCCTTGATTCAACGTATTGACGTCATCATCATCATCTTCAATCTGATTAGAGTAATACATGCTATCATTGTAGTCATATGGAGCAAGTTGAGTAGAAGCGTGATGAGAAGTAGGAGGTTGCTGGTGACTGAAATAATTATGTTCCTGATCATAAGCAAGATTAGACATCGGAGGATGTGAAGCAGGAGTTTGAGCAACGAGTGCAAGGGGATTAGAAGTAGGTGGTGATGTATATCCTCCTCGGGCGAGTTTATCTTTTTCAACTTCAGACTCATAGTGCTTGAGATAGTCGTACAACAAACCATATGGATCTCTGTGAAGATTTTTAGCTTGTCTCACAAATGTCACATACTTTTGCCACTCGGGACCCAGACTACTAACAAACTTTGTATTGACAGCGATTCTTGGAAGAGTTATATCATGTCTCTCTAAATCATTGACGACATTAGTGAAACGATGAAAGTAAGACTCAAGAGATTCCCCTGGTTCGATCATGATATTAGTGTATTCCAAGTAACATTTAGATTCCATGTCTTCCTTGTTCAGTTGTGTTCCTTGCATCAGTAGATGGACGTGTTCCCACATAGCTTTTGCAGTTGTTTGAGCATCAACACTTCTGAATATGATGTTTGGTATCCCTTGAAGTATGTAATACATAGCATACTCATCGGCTTCACGATGATGATTTTGTTCAGCAGTAAGTTGAGTCTCAGGAACACGCACAGCAGTTGGAGCTACTGGAGGATCAGCCGATGGGTCACCTCCAACGTAGTAAACAGGCCAAGGAAACGGTCCTTCAAGGATATTAGGTTTTTTGAGTTCAATAAACCTTAAGAATCGACTTGCCCATTGAACATAATTACCCGGTGTTAGCATTGGTGGGGTGTCAGGAGAGCCTGCTTCATGTCTGGATTGTTGAGTTGAAATGACTTCACACATCCTGTCAAACCAGTGAGTAGGTTTTGGTGGAAGTTGGCTTTGTTGTTGTGACATCGGATAAGATTGTTGTATCGGAACCATTTGTTGCATGAGGTTATGTTGTTGTGAGTAAACCGGTTGATGATAATATTGTGGTGATTGTTGATACTGTTGCTGTTGCTGATGATACTGTTGATACTGATGTTGCTGAGGATTGTTAAAGTTGTAGTACGGTGGTTGAGACATTTTGAAACACTTGTGTGAAAAGATGGATCTTGTAGAAGGTATAGGTTTGCCAAATCTCGAAAAGTTTGCCCAAGTAGATGTTTTCGAAACTTAGTCACAGAACTTGAGATTGCAAAAACTGAACTTTTAGGGATTGCGAAAAATGGTTACTCAAGGATTTCGAAAATTTGAGATTTTGAAAGAGAGTTTCTCGAAACATAGTAATTTTTCGAAAAACTTAGAGATTTCGAAAACCAAAGTTGTTTTCGAAAAAAACTTTCTGATTTCGAAAAATAATGAAAATTTCGAGAACACAATGTCACAAACACACTTTCGAAATTGTACAATTTCGAAAGTTTACCAAAAGTGGAAGTACTTTTCTTCCTTATACAAGAGAGAAAAGACTGAGTCCGCGATTCGTAAGGCGATTAGAGGCACTAGAACACGATCTCGAAATATTGGCAAAGAAGTGTTTACGAAACTTTGCAAAAATGAGTTTTTCAAGAAAAGCAATCCAAAAACGAGTTTTTAATCCAAGATTTTTGTACTTCAAGTTGTAAAAATATGAAATCTTGAAGAAAGTAATAAACTTGATAAATTTTTTGAAAATTTTAAAGGATTTCGAAAAACAAGTACAAAAATTCTAAATCGATATTTTTGAATAAAATTTTGAAACTTTTTGTTTGTTTTGATTTGTAGAACAATTTTGTAAGCAAAGATGTGCTAAAAACCAAGAAACAAACAAAAAAGTATAAAAATTTTAACTAAAAAATCGATTTAAAAAACAAGTTTAAGATGGAATTCAATGAAAACAACACAACTACACCTTCATATGGCGAATGATACCACTTGTTAGGTCACCATATTGATTTCACACAAACAAGAATGAGATAGATATAAGGAGTTGGGTGAATATTTGAATAAGAGAATAACAAGAGCAAGAGTTTCCTTATGATTTCAAATAAACAACCAAGTTTACTAGAGACCTAAGACTACAATTTATAGGGAAGGAGCTAGGGCAACACTCCCTCTCCTTCCTTACATGGATTTCGTGTGGGCTTAAGGTCCATGGACATAATATCTTAAGCCTAGTAAACTTATAACATTACATAAATAAAAGTAAGTAGTAACTTAAGCAACCTATTATTACAAATGACCGAGACTTGATAAAATAGTAAAACTTTGATCCCAACAACAAAAATAGTCATCGGGTACCAACTGCCACATTGCGCGGGTACCCTTCTAGTATAAATAAAAGGTAAAATATGTTAGTGTCCCAATATGCTACATGCTATTCTACTATGCTATATATCAATTTATCAAATTTATTGTACTATTCACATCAAATCAAATTTGTAAGTCATTCAATTTATAGAAATTATACATTTACACATAAATATTGATTTAATCCCAACACAAAAGGAGAAAAACAAGACCTTGTTTTGATCAAAATCTTCATAAAGAATTATATGTATATTTTGTTTGCCAGATTTAAATTACGCGTAATAATGTGAAAGCTACTCAATTATAGTATTTAATATTCATCTTTATAAAGGTAAAATTTTATGTTTCCATAAAATATTAAAAGTTGAAATTTTATGTATTTAATTAAATACTCCGTATAATGTATTATATTACATTGTATTACATTACATATTAATTGTATTATATTATAATAATAAATGATATATTATATCATTTTTTAGTGGCTTAATACCATGTTACATGAGATTACAGGATACATATTGAAATTAAACATTTACATTATTATTTTTGTTTTTTTAGAATAAATATTCACATGTAAATTGCATCAAATTTTAGAATGTGAGAAGTGATTATATATATATATATATATATATATATATATATATATATATATATATATATATTTGTATGTGTGTGTGTGTGTCATATCTTAAACTACGTACATTCTTTGGAATTGATACAAAAATGAGTAGGTTAAACCCTTATGTTTTTATCTCAAACAATCATAATAAATAATGCAATAAAGAAAACAAAAGACCCTTTTAATAGATGGTCAAATTATAAGGCATACAGAGACTAGAGCGATTTAGCGTATTGAATTACGAAAAAAAATAAGTTACATGAAGAAAAGAAAATTATAATTTTTTTAATGTAAAACCTTATTTTAACGGAATTCTAGTGTGTTTTAGTTTTACCTATCCAGAGTTTGATAAAATTTAGTTAATTAGTTACGTGTTTTATATTTATATTTTTACAAGAACCAAAAACTACATGAGGAAAAGTAAAAAATAAATTAATTAATTAATTAATTAGTGGTTAATGAAGTTTCAATCTCTTTTACAAATTATTATAAAGATACTATTTACTATCAAAATATAGCATATTTAGTTAATCATACTATATCATATTACATCGTATTACATTACTATCAAATTATTGTTAATAATTAAATGAAAATTGTGGTATCTTTTGAAAATTATTATTATTATTTTAATATCAAATTTTTATTATAAATATTTTTTTTAAAGATATATCATTTGACAAAATATTTTTTACTATTTAGTAAGTTATATTATTTTTTTTATAATAAAAATATGTGTTTCATTACTATCATATAAAAATGTACTTAGTTACTTTTTATAACATAAGCACTTCTCATACAAGTTGAGAATCAGTAGGTGACAAGGTTATTGTTTCTTTGCATTGCAACGGGATTGAATCAAAAAAATTTAAAAATGCAAGTTATAAAATTTTGGGGTTAGAGGAATCGTTATTTTGAAGCTAAAAAGGTAAGAATGTAAATATGAAATAATAATAAAATTGGTTTTTATTATGTAGTAATTAATAGGCATAATTTCATGTATATCTTTCGAGATTTCAAAACATAAATATATATCATTTTTAATAGTTTTTGATAAATAAAGTATAATGCTTTTAATATATATGTAATTTTTGAAATTTGTAAGGATGTATATGTATTAAGAGAAGAATGAAATAATATCAAAATACTAATGATAACAATAATCAAAATGCCTATATATAACTCTTTTATGCCTAGTCCAATACACATCCATAAACAATAGTTCAATTTGGGGATCCACCGGAATTTAAAAACCCTAAAAAACCCATTCCCTAAAATTCCTCAATTTCAAATCACATAATTTCACTGCCAACGATGTTTACATTAAAAACAAGGTAAGTCTTAATTACATCCTTTGTTTTTATGTCATTTTAATTTGTCGTATTTGCATTTGTTAGGGTATCATTGATACTGAATCACATACTTACAATTTCATTTACTATGGACTAATTATCTCGTTAGATTATTCAGTTTGTTCTTTTTTTGTTACCGAAGTTGTTTTCAAAGATTAGAATACTTGTGAAGTAATACACAGTTTTAGATCGAATTTTGTTGACGTTGGTTTTTTGCTATATGCGTTCGTTCTATTTCTCATTTGGTGATGTAAGGGTAAATGTTCACATTAGATTCTCACAATTTAAAAATGTCAATCAATCCAACTTTTACCATACAACTTTATACAACCGTCTTTCAGACATTTAAAAAAAATTGTACAAGGAAGGTATGTTAATAGTTAAGACTTAGGAGTAAAGGGTATATATACCATATAACATGTGATTACTATAAGCATGTGAAACATTTTTGAAGCTTAATTAAAACATTAGTCCTTAGTCTTTTTTACAACAATGTGTCGGTTCGTATGCTTATGTAAATCAAACAATCGGGTTTAAATTTTTTCTTAAAAATGTTTTATTTCTTTTGACTTGACATATGACATAATTTTGACATGACCTAAGCTCTGAACACCTATCGTTCTCTAAACCTTCACTTAAAATGGCCAATATTGTCTGTATCTTTGCATAGTAGATTTGTAAAATGCTCGTTATCTTTGGCCTCTATTAGTTTTCTCTCTTTTATACTATGTATTAGGTTTGAATGGTACACATTAATGAAATGTGTGCCTCATTATATACGAAAGACCTACTTTCTCGAGTCCATTATGGAAAGGTTATGTGGAACTCTATAATCATTTTTTTCAGCATCTTGATATACCAATATATTACTGTAGCTTATACCACCATGCTTTTGACATCTTTTTTATTTGAAAATGGTAAGTATACTAGACGAGTTGACCGAAACTATTTATGTTTACTCTCATTGATTTTCGGCGAAGCTTAGTCTTTTTAATTCTTTAATTTGACAAGCCATTAATTTATGTTACAGTTATAGCTACTTCTATTCAATATACGGTTCTTACTTACTCAAAGTGACGTTATTTGCCAGGAATCTCCTACTTCACAATTTCACACCTCAAAATATAAATTTAAAAAAGAACCATGGAAATGGAAAGCCTCTCATGGCACAAAAAGTCTCTAAAGAAATTGGTGAGGATATAACCTCCCTTTGTTTTCTAATTTTTTCATTTGTACAATTCAATTGTTAGTGTATTTACTACGTACAATCATGTTTTTCAGGATCCTTAGTTGATGCCATATACACTCAAATGTGGCAGGCGCCTTGTCAATGTTTTCCAAAGAAAGGGAAACAAATTATTACTTCCCTTGGGGGGAAATGGAACAGGTTTGTTATTTATCTTTTAATGCAAGAATACAAGTTGTCTACATTAAGTAAAATAAAATCTAACATCCTTATATTCGAAATACATGCTTTTGATTAAAATGGAATCTAATATTCTCTAATGGGAAACATATATGGTTATAACAATGATCCTGATTTTTATAGTATATATTTTTTTTCAGCAAGAAACAAGGTAGCAAGCTTCAGACATTGAAGCATTTGCAGTATAGTTCAATATCAGCTGAAAAGAGACGGCCAACGTTCATGTTGGAAAAAGAACATATTGTACTGCCATTCTAGGTGATATGGTTTAGGTTTGGGGCAAGGACGGTGATTTCTATTGACTTATCAAATTTCAACAAAAATAACTCCTGGAGTGAATTACATGAGATTTTTATACACCCCGTCATATCACAACAGCTTTGGGTCAAGACTCGAAGAAGGGGGAAAGTTTTGTTGCAGTCCATAAACATCATGTTGTTCATGAAAACCCCACATAAATCCATAATTTTCAGCTGTTTGCAGATACCAAACGCGATTCTGCATGGCCTCATACGGGGTCCACGAAATAAAAAAGTCTCAAGATGTGGCGTGTTGAGTTCTAGAATCTTCAAGCTTCCACAATAGTTCAACTCAACAGTTTTAAGTTTGAAATTCACTAATTTCAGTGTTTTCATCCCCGAGCACCTTTTTAGAATAAGTCTACTGAGTGGAAGTCATCCACCAAAATCCTTGACAATTCCTGCTCATCTAATATGCGTCCACTCAGAGAGAGCTTCTTTTGTGATTGTGCAGCAATTCATCTCCATTTTCTTGACAGGAACCGAACCTGATCTTTGTTAGATGTTGGAAGGAAAGAAATGACAGGGTGCAGTACATTCTCAGGTAATCCGGAAATTGTAGAAAATTAGTTTGAAAGTACAATTGTGTTATGCAAGTTGACACCATTTTAGGAAAATGAAGCTTTTTATAATATGGATAAATAGTTAAACTCTTATCATGCAAAATAGGTTACATTATATCTCCTGTTCATTATCGTAATGTTTGTCATGAAAATCTGAAGAAGTTATTGTTGTATTTCTGAAAACTTCTCGAGGTCACATTTTTCGATATATAGATTATGCCCACACCGTTGATTATGAGTGTTTCACATTATAAGGTAGTACACAACAAGACACTTTAGGTTGGGTTTTGAACATTTTTTTCAGCTAAATCAAATGAAAGACCTCTTTGACCCATTAAAGACGAAACAGCTACTTGCAAGGATTTGTTCTAATTCTATGGATCTTTCTTCATAATGTAAATAGTTATTTGCAGGTTAGCGCCAACCCCGCATTAGCTCTGGCTAAATATTCAAGGACATGACTAGTCTAAATTCATTATCGATAATTGCTCGTCACTAAAGCTGCTGAATATAGTGATGATTCACCATTCTCTGAGTCACCACTCTCTTTTGTGCCTTACATACTGTTTCTCATATCAAGTCGTTGGGGCACCAAGATCGGCTTCACCACGTTGGATTTCTCATTTACATTCATGGCTGGTTGCTAAGAAAGTGATGATTCACCACTCTTCGAGTCCTATATTATATATGTTTGCGGTTGTTTCTTGAGCATGGTTCATTGATGATTTCTTAATATTATTGGTTTGATCAAAAGTGGTGATATTCACTTTTCCACATTGTGATAACTTATAGCTGGGGTGAACGTAAATTTTCAAGCCCAATGACAAAATCTTTGTATCCAATGAAATGTGAGCGTCAGAGGTCGATGGATCTTCGACGATCAGTCCATATTCACAAGTTATATTATAAAATATTATAACTTGCGAATATGGTTTAATTGTCGAATGTTGTAGGTTTTTTAGCATGAAATTGTTCTTGAAAGATCCATTGGCCTCCCATGTTTCATTGGGCACGAAGATCTTTTCATTAAGTAAGAACATCGAATTCTAGTACAGATGAGCACAACATATATATAATTATGGTGATTGCAAATTGGATTGATGATTATTAGGCGTTGCCAATATAAACCAATGAAACGTTCTTCTACTATAGTTTGTATTTAAAATTTATGAATGAATAGTCTTCTTGATCACTCGTGTTTCTTGTTTGTAATATAGTGGCTTATCAATAGCTTCATTTTGTGAGATTATGGCATCTTTTTGTCTTTTTTTTTACCAGTTGAATGTGTTTTTAAAATTTGTCTACATACTTCTGTGACTTTTTATTTTTATGACTATATGTTTCATAAGATGAACAAGTTGGAGCTCCTTAAAATGCAACAGACCCCACGAGTAGTCGAACAAATGAGAAGTTGTCGACGAAGGGCACGGTAACTACTAAAGGGCTTTGGTATAACTTGAATCCAGGGAAGCTGGTTAACTATATATCTCTTCCGGAAATGATGGACATATTTCTAGCATGGTGATGTTTATATCGCAAACAAAAGTTGGATACATGAGATTTATTTACATATTTTAATGAAACTCTTTAAAATGTCTCTTCAAACTCCTTAAAATTTGAACTATACGCAATTGACTCATTTACTGGTTATTTTCTGAACGGAAATAGGGACGGAACAAGGACCAAATAAAATTTGGTACATAAATTTTTTTTTTTTTTTGAAGCGTAATATAATCAAAACACATTTTGATGGACTGGGTGCATTTAAGAAAAATCAAAAATTTTTTTTTTTTTTTTAAATTAACATTATATCAAAAAAAATCTATAGGGTTCCCGAGCATCCGCGGAAACCCCCTGGCTCCATCCTTGAACGCAACTTCATACGTGTGTATGTAACATGACTTGAACCATCAAATTACTAAGGAAAATAAATAAATAAATAAATAATTAAAAAAAATATGAAAATAATAAGTTAATTAAGTTCATATAATTTATTTAAAATTTAACAACTAAAGTTTTATAATTACCCCTTTTTTATACTATTCTTTTAAAAAATTGACACATGCATTTTTATACATATCATTTTGCTGGATGAAATTTAAATGAGTTTACCAAATTGTTTCAGTTTACTTTATGAGCCAATGAGATAACTTCATTTCTTCTACGTGGCAAAATTAGATAATCTCATTAGTCCAAATTCATTTGCTTTAGCATTCCTTTTTTACTTTTTGAAAACCTCTTAGGGTATGTTTGACATACAAGATTGTTGAGAGATTATGCGTATTCTTTCAAAAAATAAGTTGTTTAAAAAAGAATATTTGTTTGGCAAACATAACTTATAAGAGATTATATAAAAAAATAATAATCTTCTATAATCTCTTAAAACCAAAAGTTACGGGTATGTTTGGTGAAAGTAACTATTGCTAGAACTGGTGCTGGTGCTGGTGCTGGTGCTGGTGATTATAAAAAGAGATTATTTTTATAAACTACATGGGCTATGTTTGGCACACAAGATTGTTGAGAGATTATGTTTATTTTTAAAAAAATTAAGCTACTTAAAAAATAATATTTGTTTGGCAGAAATAGCTTATAAGAGATTCTAAAAAAGTTAATCTTCCATAATCTCTTAAAACCAAAGGTTACTTCATGTAACTTATAAAAATAATCTCTTTTTATAATCTCCAGCACCAGCACCAGCACCAGCACCATCTCCAGTTCCTGCAACAATTACTTTCGCCAAACATACCCATGAAGTAACCTTTGGTTTTAAGAGATTATGAAAGATTATTTTTTTTAGAATCTCTTATAAGTTATGTCTGCCAAACAAATATTATTTTTTAAATAGCTTATTTTTTTAAAAAATAAGCATAATCTCTCAACAATCATGTGTGCCAAACATAGCCATATAGCTTATAAAAATAACCTCTTTTTATAATCACCAGCACCAGCACCAGCACCTGCACCAGCACCAGCACCAGTTTAAAAGATGGCTTTAAAATTTGAATTTTTGTTTAATACCTTTCCAAAAATAGTTAGCTTATGTTTGAAAAAAAGTTATTTTATATTGCTGAAATCATACATGATTAAAAAAGTTGCTATTATTTTCACTTTGACTACGGGAATGTTTGGCGCAGGTCGTCCAAAAACATTTAAGAGCGGAGAGCGTTGTGATTTTTAATGCTCGTTTGGCAAGCAACAAGTAATTTTATCTTTTTTTTTTCGGAATACGCTCCATGAAATAGTATTTAAGAGATTTGAACATTTAGGAGCCGTTTTACACATTATGATTACACACAAAAATACATTACCAATATGCTTTTCCATTTTCGTTTAGTTTTCATTTGAGAAAAGACATACCCTTAACACTATGAAGGTGGTGCCAATCTAGAAAAAGGTTGTATTTGGGAAAGGGCTTATGGGGGGCATAAATTCTAAAATAATTGGGTTTATGGAATAAGCCTTGTCTATCGCACGGGCTTATGGAGGCTTTTATAAGCCATAAAACTCCATAAGCCTAAGCACATTGAAAGAGGTTTATGAGGGCTTATAGCTAGTCAAATTACTTAAATACTCTTCAAAATATAATGGATTATCAAGCAAAACCTTGAAATATATCTTAATTTAGTTTGATATATTTTTTATGCGATTTTACATTAATAAGCTTGAGCACCAACTAATTCGACAAACAAATTTATAAAATTATAAGCTAGTTTCGGCTTATAATATATGCCCAGCCCCAGCCCTAGCCCCAGCCCCAGCCCCAGCCTCAGCCTCAGCCTCAGCCTCAGCCTCAGCCTCAGCCTGTTTCGCCAAACATAACCAAAGTAGTTTGAGTTACATTTTCTTTATGGTGTCTCTTTATGGTCTTATGGTGTTGGAGTTATAAAGTAGTTTAAGTTTTATCTCTAATAGGTTGAACGATCGAGAGAAAAAATACTTGCTTAAAGGGAAACGCGTCATATGAGTAGACGGGCCTGAAGTCACAAAAAGGTACATTTACTGCATAAATGCTAAAACCTCGTAAAGCATTTTCTAAAAAGGATATTATTAGAATGATTTATGTAATCATACGTGAGGCGCTAAACATTCCAAAATTCTTCTTCCTTAGGAAATAATGTGTTTCAGGTCAACGAGCCCAACGCGACCCAGTTTGACCTTGCCATTTCTACAGACAGACCCATTTTGTCACTTTAAGTGTTAAGGTATCGAGATATTGAGTGATAAATCCACTCACCTCGGCAGAAAGAATACAATTAAAACCCATATTCAACAGTTCTCAAGGAAAGCGATGTGCAGCCATTTGAATCGATCTTGCCTCTACGCCGACACTGTCAATGTAAAAAAATGAAACCAGTTGGATCATTTTCTAGTGAATAACTAATTGGGAAGTAGCAATGAAGCCATAAGACGTTGAACGATTGAATAATCCTCCGACTTTATATGAGTAAAAAAATGAAAATCAATAAGGGCATTGTCGAATTACCTTGCAAAGTATATAATCGTTACCAAAGCTAGCAGTGACATCTCTTGCATATAATTATACACAATTCAGATGCCAAAGATACCTATGGATAAGAAACGAAGACTGATTTAATAAGCTGGTAGGTGTAAGAATATTTGAACCAATAACGTTCTACATGTTTAAATTTCTTACTTATTGAGAAACCTTCTGTACATAGCTAACAGCCATGATTACAGTGCTAGCAATTTGTCCCGAGGCAACCTGAAACAAAGGAACGAGTTTAATTCAGTTGGCGTTAAGTTTTCAGTCAGGAATGAATCAGTTGGTGGATCTGAAGAAAACCAAATTTCAAGGATTTCATTCCTAAATCTAAAAACATATACCCAGAAACTGAACACCTTTGATAATTTGTATTCCCATTCCCTCATTTCGAAACCTTCAGTCCAAACACACACCCTTAGTAATATCCAAAACTATGAGCAAAACAAGCCACGGTTCCTGACTTTTTTTATATGGTTCATAAATAGCCTGACAACAAGAACACA
Source organism: Artemisia argyi (assembly GCA_030686995.1). NCBI lineage: Eukaryota > Viridiplantae > Streptophyta > Magnoliopsida > Asterales > Asteraceae > Artemisia > Artemisia argyi. The sequence goes on along the minus strand of CM060709.1, from coordinate 69,197,106 downwards.
CACTCCTGCTAGAAAGAACAAGAAAACTATAGGTGGCACTCTCGACCAATTTACTAATAAATGGGTCAATTTGGATCAGTTTTATCTCTAATGGGTCAAACATGTAAAATGAAATAAGATAGCTAATAAGAAACAGGTCAAACAGATTAAAATCACCCCCAAAGTTGTATAACTTATATTAAGCAACACAACGCTTAGCGGGTAGGTAAGTAAAAAATCACTTGGATTTATACAAATTATAAGTTTGCTCATAATATTGATTTACTTCAGCCGCAACGCGGGGTGTTGAAGAGTATGCAAGCTGAAGTCATAAGTTGGAGGATTGATATTGTCATTATTCAAAGTTCTATTAAGCTGGAACTAGTGTTTGTCTATAAGTGAAAGCTGTGGAGAAGTTCAAGGACTAAAGTGCAAATATTGAGGCTATATAATCTTTGCATACATCTAGGGGTTGAGTAGTTGTTATTCGTCTTTGTTTTACTCTCACACAGTCTTCATACATTGTCTTTGTATTCTCCTTGATATCACTTTGATATCTTCTGATAGTATTGTTCTAGTCTTCATCAAGTTAGTATTATTGATCTTGTGTTCACTGAGTGTTGAGTGATTTTGTATTCGAGGTTGTTGTATGGTGTCTTCCTAGAACAGATCACATATTGTCTTTTGTATTGTTGGGTAAGAACTCGTTTGAGGACTTATCTTCTTGAATTGTTAATAAGAAAATATATACACCAAGAGGTGGTTGGTTGGGTGTAAAAGAGTGTTGTCTTGTGTTCTTTACCATTCTTACATTGTATCAGAGCTGAAGGTTTGTTGATCTGATGGTGGATTTGGATTCTAGGGTTTCTAGGGTTTGGATTATTTTTTGGGGGTTTCTCAAATTGGTGGTTTAATTGGTTAATTGAGGTCGTTTTCTTTACGGCTGTGGTTGATTTAGTCGATTTAGGCTAGATCTTGAGGTGTTTTGTGATATTCGTGGTTAGGGTTTGTGAAACCCTAATTTGTTTTTTGGGGATCTTGATCTGTGGTGACTGCTGGTGGTTCTTGGGCCCGTTATTGGTTGCAAAAACATTAGACTAAGTGAATCTAGTGTTTTTGTAGTCATTCTTCCGATGTGGTAGCTTATAGCTCTGTAAGTTGACTTTCTCTCTTAAGATAACAAGAGTTTGGTTAATTGGGTGCAAACGGATTGGTTAACTCCTTGACCCTCCATCTTGAATTGTGTGGAAACCTGCTCTGGCCAATCCCAGTCTAATTGACTGATTATTTGTTGTATATTGGGTGTGTGTTTTATTTTCTTTTGTTTAGTTAGTTGAGTTTGTTATCTGTTTATCTGTTCTTGTTTGTTTTTTTTTTTTTTTTTTGTCTGTTTCTGTTATTTGTCTGTTATCTATTATGGCTCCTGGTAAGGCTAGTGGTTCTCAGGTTTTGATTAGTAATTTAGATGCTGGTAATCCTTTGCATATTCAGACTAATGATAATAGTGGTACTGCTTTAATTCCTTTTAAACTTCTTGGAACAGAAAATTATAGAATTTGGTATGGTGCTATGAAATTAGCTTTACAAGCTTGGAATAAATATAGTTTTGTTGATGGTTCTTGTGTTAAAGAATCTTTTTTTGCTAGTGAAGTGTTGTCTGCTCAATGGGATAGGTGTAATGCCATTGTGTTAACCTGGATTATGAATTCTGTTTCTCAAGATGTTTATATGGGATTAGTTTACTCTGAAAATGCTGCTTCTGTGTGAAATGAATTAAAGGAAACTTATGATAAAGTAGATGGGTCAGTGATATATAATTTGCTTCAAAAAATTAATAATGTGAAACAAGATGGTACTTCTGTTGCATATTATTATCATAGACTTAATTCTTTATGGAGAGAATTTGATTCTTTAACTAAGATTCCTAAATGTACTTGTGATGTTAAGTGTTCTTGTGATGCTAGTAAAGAGTTAGGTTTGCATCAGCAATTAATGAAGTTGATGCAGTTTCTTATGGGCCTTGATGATTGTTATCAGCCTGTAAGGACTGCTTTGTTGACTAGGGATCCACTCCCTAAGGTCAAAGATGCTTATGCTACTGTTTCTAGAGAGGAATCTCATAGAGGGATTCCTAAGACTTCTAGTGGTTCTGATTTAAACTACTTGACCTCAATTTTAGAAGAAAAAAAACACGTTTTGTATAAAAGCTCACAGACTAAAATATTATCCAAAAATGTTTTTAATCAAAACAAAGATCAGGTTTTACCTGTGAGGATCTCTGATACTACTTGTTTATCATCAAGAATCGGGAGGTTTAGGTTGGTGAAATATGAAATACATGTTTAGTTTTAGAGAGAGAAAGGTGAAAAAAAGCAAGTGTTTATTGATGAAAGGATAATGAATACAAAAATGTTTTACCACACCCATATGGATAGTCATAAGGGGTATTTTATAGGCCTATTACAGAATGAGTTTGCCTTGCGTATATTAGTAGTCACTGCGGGTGCAACTATATTAGGTACCAATTCACATGTAAGATGTTATCTTCACCAAATAGCAAAGCTAAAAGATTGCTACCATCTCTGCAAGTCGCTAAATCCACTCCTTGAAGTATATGATTTTAGGCCAAAAATGTAGACTAGTGATTAGTCTAAAATATAGCAGATGGTATAATCTTATTGGCTCTAACCACGCGACGAATGAAAATCCGGTGTTATATTTATTATTCAGGTTCTTTGTCACCCAAAGACGTAAAGCTCAATCGTATTGGGTTCCCAACAACCGGCTTAGATGCACAGATTCTTACAATCTCTCCATGCTGCTAATTCTGGTTCTTAAAGTAGTCCAAAAATGTTAGGCAAGTAATCAAGTGTATAATATAGTAGGAAATCTTGTTGGATCTAAACACAAGTTATTGGTTCTTTATCAATTAGATCACATACACACGCACAAGTTGTAGAAAGTCATAAAACAATTTGTAAATATTGTTTAACTTGTCAACGTTATAGGTGTTTAAGCATGGAACTACTTTGGGAAGATCCATCTAACCATATCTTACGTTTTCTTGGTCACAAAAGGTCTTAACATTGAGTTTGACAAGATGTTCAAATTTGAATGAAACGTAGATCAATTGTGTTGGAAATTTTTAATAAAATGATATTAGTAGAGAGGGACTTTAATTTGAATCCATTTGTGTAACAATAAGTTTTTACTAGTACGGTTTTCAATCTACAAGTTTGTATTGAACCTCTTGTTTTATGATTTGGGTCGAGGCAAGGAAAGTATTCTTGAACTATATTAGCATCATTGGTGCGACTGGTTAATGTATAGAAAGAGGACAAAGTGATATCAAAGGTGTCTGACACTGCATTATTTCACACAAGATCATTTCTTACATAATTGATTGAGTCGGGTATCTAGCCTCAAAAAACCGAAGAACCATACAACTTATTATTAATTTTTTCTTGAAATTGATCAACTGGTAAACTTGGCGCACGAATTATTAAGCATATTTACCGTATTAAGATATTTAACCATAAAAATTAAGATACTCGTTTCAAGTTTCAAATTATTGATATTAATACAATATTAACAATAATAACAATATAGCTAATGCAGTATGACATGAATCTTTATCGCACAAAATTTTGAAGTTTTGTATATGAAAGACTGAATTGCATAAACATGTAACATACACTCATTATCATTTTGGTTTTTATACAACGCCCAATTTTTTTCATTGGACATAACATTCCTACATTGCCTAAAACTATATGTAAACTAAATGCATTCGAATTAAAACAGATCTTCATTCTTTTTCTTGGGTGTAAAATTAATATGATCATATCTATACTATATTATAAAACATTTGGGACTTCCAATAAAAAGAAGTCTTATAATTTTAATACAGTAAATATCACTATAAAAGGAAAATTAGAAAATTAATGTAAAATTTGAAAATTTAAGTCTTATTTAAACCATATAGTAACCCATTTCAGTAATGATATATTTAAATAAAATTATTTATAAGAAAATATCACTAAACTTAAAACACTAATTTAATACTAAATCTTGAACAATAAAAGTGCTAACTATTTACACTAGTAATATTTAGACGTTCTACTTTTGAAAAACATATATCTACTACGTTATAAGGTATTTAGGACATGTTAAATAAGGAAGGTTTAAAATGAATAACATTTGCTCGACACAAAAATAGTCATCGGGTACCAACTGCCGCATTGCGCGGGTACCCTTCTAGTATAAATAAAAGGTAAAATATGTTAGTGTCCCAATATGCTACATACTATTCTACTCTGCTATATATCAATTTATCAAATTTATTATACTATTCACATCAAATCAAATTTTCCTTTTAAGTCATTCAATTTATAGAAATTATACATTTACACATAAATATTGATTTAATCCCAACACAAAAGGAGAAAAACAAGACCTTGTTTTGATCAAAATCTCCGTAAAGTATTATATGTATATTTTGTTTGCCAGATTTAAATTACGCGTAATAATGTGAAAGCTACTCAATTATAGTATTTAATATTCATCTTTATAAAGGTAAAATTTTATATTTCCATAAAATATTAAAAGTTGAAATTTTATGTATTTAATTAAATACTCCGTATAATGTATTATATTACATTGTATTACATTACATATTAATTGTATTATATTATAATAATAAATGATATATTATATCATTTTTTAGTGGTTTAATACCATGTTACATGAGATTACAGGATACATATTTAAATTAAACATTTACATTATTATTTTTGTTTTTTTAGAATAAATATTCACATGTAAATTGCATCAAATTTTAGAATGTGAGAAGTGATTTTATATATATATATATATATATATATATATATATATATATATATATATATATATATATATATATATATATATATATATATATATATATATATATATATATTTGTATGTATGTGTATCATATCTTAAACTACATACATTCTTTGGAATTGATACAAAAATGAGTAGGTTAAACCCTTATGTTTTTATCTCAAACAATCATAATAAATAATGCAATAAAGAAAACAAAAGACCCTTTTAATAGATGGTCAAATTATAAGGCATATAGAGAGACTAGAGCGATTTAGCGTATTGAATTACGAAAAAAAATAAGTTACATGAAGAAAAGAAAATTATAAATTTTTTAATGTAAAACCTTATTTTAACGGAATTTTAGTGTGTTTTAGTTATATCTATCCAGAGTTTGATAAAATTTAGTTAATTAGTTACGTGTTTTCTATTTATATTTTTACAAAACCAAAAACTACATGAGGAAAAGTAAAAAATAAATAAATAAATTAGTGGTTAATGAAATTTAAATCCCTTTTACAAATTCTTATAAAGATACTATTTACTATCAAAATATAGCATATTTAGTTAATCATACTATATCATATTACATCGTATTACATTACTATCAAATTATTGTTAATAATTAAATGAAAATTGTGGTATCTTTTGAAAATTATTATTATTATTATTTTAATATCAAATTTTTATTATAAATATTTTTTTTAAAAGATATATCATTTGACAAAATATTTTTTACTATTTAGTAAGTTATATTATTTTTTTTATAATAAAAATATGTGTTTCATTACTATCATATAAAAATGTACTTAGTTACTTTTTATAACATAAGCACTTCTCATACAAGTTGAGAATCATTAGATGACAAGGTTATTATTTCTTTGCATTGCAACGGGATTGAATCAAAAAAATTTTAAAATGCAAGTTATAAAATTTTGGGGTTAGAGGAATCGTTATATTGAAGCTAAAAAGGTAAGAATGTAAATATGAAATAATAATAAAATTGGTTTTTATTGTGTAGTAATTTATAGGCATAATTTCATGTATATCTTTCGAGATTTCAAAACATAAATATATATCCTTTTTAATAGTTTTTGATAAATAAAGTATAATGCTTTTAATATATATGTAATTTTTGAAATTTGTAAGGATATATATGTATTAAGAGAAGAATGAAATAATATCAAAATACTAATAATAACAATAATCAAAATGCCTATATATAACTCTTTTAAGCCTAGTCCAATACACATCCATAAACAATAGTTCAATTTGGGGGTCCACCGGAATTTAAAAACCCTAAAAAACCCATTCCCTAAAATTCCTCAATTTCAAATCACATAATTTCACTGCCAACGATGTTTACATTAAGAACAAGGTAAGTATTAATTACATCCTTTGTTTTTATGTCATTTTAATTTGTCGTATTTGCATTTGTTAGGGTATCATTGATACTGAATCATATACTTATAATTTCATTTACTATGGACTAATTATCTCGTTAGATTATTCAGTTTGCTCTTTTTTTGTTACCGAAGTTGTTTTCAAAGATTAGAATACTTGTGAAGTAATACACAGTTTTAGATCGAATTTTGTTGACGTTGGTTTTTTGCTATGTGCGTTCGTTCTATTTCTCATTTGGTGATGTAAGGGTAAATGTTCACATTAGATTCTTACAATTTAAAAATGTCAATCAATCCAACTTTTACCATACAACTTTATACATCCGTCTTTCAGACATTTAAAAAAAAAATTGACCAAGGAAGGTATGTTACTAGTTAGGACTTAGGAGTAAAGGGTATATATACCATAAAACATGTGATTACTATAAGCATGTGAAACATTTTTGAAGCTTAATTAAAACATTAGTCCTTAGTCTTTTTTACAACAATGTGTCGGTTCGTATGCTTATATAAATCAAACAATCGGGTTTAAATTTTTTCTTAAAAATGTTTTATTTCTTTTGACTTGACATATGACATAATTTTGACATGACCTAAGCTCTGAACACCTATCGTTCTCTAAACCTTCACTTAAAATGGCCAATATTGTCTATATCTTCGCATAGTAGGTTTGTAAAATGCTCGTTATCTTTGGCCTCTATTAGTTTTCTCTCTTTTATACTATGTATTAGGTTTGAATGGTACACACTAATGAAATGTGTGCCTCATTAGATACGAAAGACCTACTTTCTCGAGTCCATTATGGAAAGGTTATGTGGAACTCTATAATCATTTTTTTTTCAGCATCTTGATATACCAATATATTACAGTAGCTTATACCGCCATGCTTTTGACATCTTTTTTATTTGAAAATGGTAAGTATACTAGACGAGTTGATCGAAACTATTTATGTTTACTCTCATTGATTTTCGGCGAAGCTTAGTTTTTTAATTCTTTAATTTGACAAGCCATTAATTTATGTTACAGTTATAGCTACTTCTATTCAATATACGGTTCTTACTTACTCAGAGTGACGTTATTTGCCAGGAATCTCCTACTTCACAATTTCACACCTCAAAATACAAATTTAAAAAAGAACCATGGAAATGGAAAGCCTCTCATGGCACAAAAAGTCTCTAAAGAAATTGGTGAGGATATAACCTCCCTTTGTTTTCTAATTTTTTCATTTGTACATATCAATTGTTAGTGTATTTACTACGTACAATCATGTTTTTCAGGATCCTTAGTTGATGCCATATACACTCAACTGTGGCAGGCGCCTTGTCAATGTTTTCCAAAGAAAGGGAAACAAATTATTACTTCCCTTGGGGGAGGGGGGGGGGGGGAAATGGAACAGGTTTGTTATTTATCTTGTAATGCAAGAATACAAGTAGCTAGTCTACATCAAGTAAAATAAAATCTAACATTCTTATATTCGAAATACATGCTTTTGATTAAAATGGAATCTAATATTCTCATACGGGAAACGTATATGGTTATAACAATGATCCTGATTTTTATAGTTTATATTTTTTTGCAGCAAAAAACAAGGTAGCAAGCTTCAGACATTGAAGCATTTGCGGTATAGTTCAATATCAGCTGAAAAGAGACGGCCAACGTTCATGTTGGAAAAAGAACATATTGTACTGCCATTGTAGGTGATATGGTGTAGGTTTGGGGCAAGGACTGTGATTTCTATTGACTTATTAAATTTCAACAAAAATAACTCCTCGAGTGAATTACTTGAGATTTTTATACACCCCGTCATATCACAACAGCTTAGGGTCAAGACTCGAAGAAGGGGGAAAGTTTTGTTGCAGTCCATAAACATCTTGTTGTTCATGGAAACCCCACTTAAATCCATAATTTTCAGTTGTTTGCAGATACCAAACTCGATTCTGCATGGCCTCATACGGGGTCCACGAAATAAAAAAGTCTCAAGATGTGGCGTGTTGAGTTCTAGAATCTTCAAGCTTCCACAATAGTTCAGCTCAACATTTTTTAGTTTGAAATTCACTAGTTTCAGTGTTTTCATCCCCGAGCACCTTTTTAGAATAAGTCTACTGAGTGGAAGTCATCCACCAAAATCCTTGACAATTCCTGCTCATCTAATCTGCGTCCAGTCAGAGAGAGCTTCTTTTGTGATTGTGCAGCAATTCATCTCCATTTTATTGACAGGAACCGAACCTGATCTTTGTTAGATGTTGGAAGGAAAGAAATGACATGGTGCAGTACATTTTCAAGTAATCCAGAAATTGCTGAAAATTAGTTTGAAAGTACAATTGTGTTATGCAAGTTGACACCATTTTAGGAAAATGAAGCTTTTTATAATATGGATAAATAGTTAAACTCTTATCATGCAAAATAGGTAACATTATATCTCCTGTTCATTATGGTAATGTTTGTCATGAAAATCTGAAGAAGTTATTGTTGTATTTCTGAAAACTTCTCGAGGTCACATTTTTCGATATATAGATTATGCCCACACAGTTGATTAGGAGTGTTTCACATTATAAGGTAGTACACAACAAGACACTTTAGGCTGGGTTTTCAACATTTTTTTCAGCTAAATCAAATAAAAGATCTCTTTGACCCATTAAAGACGAAACAGCTACTTGCAAGGATTTGTTCTAATTCTATGGATCTTTCTTTCTAATGTAAATAGTTATTTGCAGGTTAGCGCTAACCCGCATTAGCTCTGGCTAAATATTCAAGGACATGACTAGTCTAAATTCATTATCGATAATTGCTCGTCACTAAAGCTGCTGAATATAGTGATGATTCACCATTCTCTGAGTCACCACTCTCTTTTGTGCCTTACATACTGTTTCTCATATCAAGTCGTTGGGGCACCAAGATCGGCTTCACCACGTTGGGTTTCTCATTTACATTCATGGCTGGTTGCTAAGAAAGTGATGATTCACCACTCTTCGAGTCCTATATTATATATGTTTGCGCGCGGTTGTTTCTTGAGCATGGTTCATTGATGATTTCTTAATATTATTGGTTTGATCAAAAGTGGTGATATTAACTTTTCCACATTGTGATAACTTATAGCTGGGGTGAACGTAAATTTTCAAGCCCAATGACAAAATCTTTGTATCCAATGAAATGTGAACGTCAGAGGTCGATGGATCTTCGACGATCAGTCCATATTCACAAGTTATATTATAAAATATTATAACTTGCGAATATGGTTTAATTGTCGAATGTTGTAGGTTTTTTAGCATGAAACTGTTCTTGAAAGATCCATTGGTCTCCCATGTTTCATTGGGCACGAAGATCTTTTCATTAAGTAAGAACATCGAATTCTAGTACAGATGAGCACAACATATATATAATTATGGTGATTGCAAATTGGATTGATGATTATTAGGCGTTGCCAATATAAACCAATAAAACATTCTTTTTACTATAGTTTGTATTTAAAATTTATGAATGAATAGTCTTCTTGATCACTCGTGTTTTTGGTTTGTAATATAATGGCTTATCAATAGCTTCATTTTGTGAGATTATTGCATCATTTTGTCTTTCTTTTACCAGTTGAATGTGTTTTTAAAATTTGTCTACATACTTCTGTGACTTTTTATTTTTATGACTATATGTTTCATAAGATGAACAAGTTGGAGCTCCTTTAAATGCAACAGGCCCCACGAGTAGTCGAACAAATGAGAAGTTGTCGACGAAGGGTACGGTAACTACTAAAGGGCTTTGGTATAACTTGAATCCAGGAAAGCTGGTTAACTATATATCTATTCCAGAAATGATGGACATATTTCTAGCATGGTGATGTTTATATCGCAAACAAAAGATGGATACATGAGATTTATTTACACATTTTAATGAAACTCTTTAAAATGTCTCTTCAAACTCTTTAAAATTTGAACTTTACGCAATTGACTCATTTATCGGTTATTTTCTGAACGGAAATAGGGACGGAACAAGGACCAAATAAAATCGGGTGCACAAATTTTTTTTGAAGCGTAATATAATCAAAACACATTTCGATGGACCGGGTGCATTTAAGAAAAATCAAGTTTTTTTTTTTAACACTAAATCAAAAAAAATCTATACGGTTCCCGAGCATCCGCGGAAACCCCCTGGCTCCATCCTTGAACGCAACTTCATACGTGTGTATGTAACACGACTTGAACCATCAAATTACTAAGGAAAATAAATAAATAATTAAAAAAAAAAAAAAAAAAAAAAAAAAAAAAAAAAAAAAAAAAAAAAAAAAAAACTTATATGCCTTAATACGCGAAAGGCCATTTGGCGACTCGTTTGAGGTTCTAAGACTGAAACCATATAACATTAGCCACTTCATATATGCTTCCTCCTAAATTCAATTTCAAAATATATGAAATAATACTTTTATTAAAAAAATTGAATTAAATTACCTAACATTAAATAAAAATATAACTACTGCCTATATATAACTCTTTCAACCCACAATTTTCAAACCCTAAAAAAAACTCATTTCTACAAATTCATGAAAATTGTCCTAGCAGTAATCATGTTCAATCCATTAACAAGCTGGTAATCAATCAATACAAGAATTTCATCATTTTCTTTTCAATTTTTAATATTTGCATAAGTTATTAGTATAGGATTCTCTTAATTTAGCTTATTTAGGGGGTGTTTGGTAGGACTACTTTATGGGTTTTTTGGGAGAAAAACCGAAAAGGTTATTTCTCTGTAGGTTATTGGAACTTTCTGTAAACTATATATGAAGTAATAAATGCTTACGGTTCTTTGCTTGATGATCCCTTTTGACATGTCAGAATAACATCTATAGTCTGACCAAGTCCTTATACATTTTAAGGACTTAATCCTTCTCGTAAAACCAACTGTTTTTCCAATATTTATGTAGGATGACTAACGATTTCTGTATCTTTACTTTGTAACGGTAAAACCTTAAACCTACTATAACCACTATAAGGTTACTATCTAGTCAGCGTAACCCTATTGTTAAGTAGAAACTTGTGGTTTGATATCTTAAGACCATGTTCTTTTCTCTATGTGTTATGGGCTTTTAAATCTAATCTTCACAATTATGTACAGAACCAGAAGTGTATATGTATGTTTTTAGAAAAAATTAACGAACTTCATGATTATAGTAAGTAACAAGCTAATTAACCTAATAAATAAGTTAACCTGGTGCGTTAACTATGAATTTGAAGTTTTATGTGCAGCTGCATACATCAATCTGTACCATTTTACCCAAAAAGGTGGTAGAATTTAAGATCTGTGATTGGAAGAGGTTATATGAGGAAATAGTCATAGTTCATTTTATCTTGCTTCAAATGAAGGGTGAAAAGGTATCTCCATTCTTAATCAGCAACAATCATGTTCACATACTTACATATGCATGAATTATTGGGGTTTCATTATATTGTTACTGAATCACATACTTGTAATTTACGAAAGTTTTATGGAATATTGGTCATTTATTTTCCGTATGAAGACACCAAGTTTGTGGTTATCGTAAGAGGAAATGATTGTTACTTCCTTTAATGAACAATAATTTGTTTGGTTAATATGTATCCCGTGCAATCTTAAACATCTGAGCATATGAGATTTATCTTCCTCTGAAAAATTAGAATTGATAAAATAATGTATTTAATCTACGATCGTGCATAGATCCCATGTATGTAACGATGCAAAATCCGATCACATTTATTCTTCTACGACGTACAAAGTTTTATTCTATATTTAGGTGTTCACATTTTTTTCTTTTCTTGAAAGGCCACATTTTTTTCTATCTGCAAGACAAACGTTACAATGGATTTGTTTGTAATGATGCAAATTCTATCACATTTATCTTTTAATGAATAAATTACATACTTTTTAGCTAAATTTTAGGTGTTCACGTTTTTTAAGATATGCACTTATGTTAGACAATATTACATTTATCTTTTAGGATGCAGGTTCATATGAAGCTCGAAAGATTTTGAAACCTTATTGTAAAGTCTTTAGATTACAAAGAAAACACGCAATGTCGAGAACTCGAGATTGATTGTACTAACATATTGTAACGTCACATATTAACCAATTAAGAGATAATCATGATTTTCTGAGACAATTAGGTATTGTTTTATGTTCATATTTTTAATGGTAGACCACTACATAAAATTTAACCATTTCATTTAGGGGCATTTTCATATCTACCCAGCAAAAACACATCACATTTTCTTCCCAATCAAAACTTGAATTAATAATTGGATATGGAATATTAATGAGTTTTGATATAAGTTACAATATCATGTATATGTTTTAATCTCACAGTAATATGTGAGGTCGTGCATTCATTATGATATTTAAATTTCTGTTAATGATAATTTAGCCATATTTATTATTTAAATTTGTGTACGCATGGGTTAAACTTATAAAGAGGAATAACATAAGTCTTTATAGAACATGAATGGTAAATATATATATATATATATATATATATATATATATATATATATATATATATATATATATATATATATATATATATATATATATATATATACCAAACATCCTTACATAATCTCATAAAGAGAGATAACATGAGTTGTTCGTATATGTACAATCCCGTATATTCATTTACATATCACAATAACTTATGTTCTCATTTTGATAATTATAATTTCGTTCATATACATTAATTTAACATATATAGATAATAATATTTAAAAGTAATAATAACACCTATGTTTTTCTTTAAAAATATATATATAAAGTTTAGATATTTATTAAATTTATAAAGTTATTAAAAAACATGAAAATAATAAGTTTAATTAAGTTCATATAATTTATTTAAAATTTAATAACTAAATTTTATAATTACCCTCTTTTTTATACTATTCTTTTACAAAATCGACACGTGTATTTTTATACATATTATTTTGCTGGATGAAATTTAAATGAGCTTACCAAATTGTTTCAGTTGACTTTATTGGCCAATGAGATAACTTCATTTCTTCTACGAGGCAAAAGTAAATAATCTCATTAGTCCAAATTCATTTGCTTTAGAATTCCTTTTTTACTTTTTGAAAACCTCTTAAGATATGTTTGACATACAAGATTGTCGAGAGATTATGCTTATTTTTTCAAAAAACAAGTTGTTTAAAAGAGAATATTTGTTTGGCAAACATAACTTATAAGAGATTATATAAAAAAAATAAAAATAAAATAATCTTCTATAATCTCTTAAAACCGCTTATAAAAATAACCTCTTTTTATAATCACCAGCACCAGCACTAGCACCAGTATAAAAGATGGTTTTAAAATTTGAATTTTTGTTTAATACCTTTCCAAAAATAGTTAGCTAATGTTTGAAAAAAAGTTATTTTATATTGCTGAAACCATACATGATTAAAAAAGTTGCTATTATTTTCACTTTGACTACGGGAATGTTTGGCGCAGGTCGTCCAAAAACATTTAAGAGCAGAGAGTGTTGTGATTTTTAATGCTCATTTGGCAAGCAACAAGTAATTTTATCTTCTTTTTTTTGGAATGCGCTCCATGAAATAGCATTTAAGAGGGTTGAACATTTAGGAGCCGTTTTACACATTATGATTACACACACAAATACATTACCAATATGTTTTTCCATTTTCGTTTAGTTTTCGTTTGAGAAAAGACATACCCTTAACACTATGAAGGTGGTGCCAATCTAGACAAAGGTTGTATTTGGGAAAGGGCTTATGGGGGGCATAAATTCTAAAATAATTGGGTTTATGGAATAAGCCTTGTCTATCGCACGGGCTTGTGGAGGCTTTTATAAGCCATAAGACTCCATAAGCCTAAGCACATTGAAAGAGGTTTATGAGGGCTTATAGCTAGTCAAATTACTTAAATATTCTTCAAAATATAATGGATTATCAAGCAAAACCTTGAAATATATCTTAATTTAGTTTGATATATTTTTTATGCGATTTTACATTAATAAGCTTGAGCACCAACTAATTCGTCAAACAACTTTATAAAATTATAAGCTAATTTCGGCTTATAATATATGCCCCAGCCCCGGCCTTAGCCTGTTTCGCCAAACATAACCAAAGTAGTTTGAGTTACATTTTCTTTATGGTGTCTCTTTATGGTCTTATGGTGTTGGAGTTAAAAGTAGTTTAAGTTTTATCTCTAATAGGTTGAACGATCGAGAGACAAAATACTTGCTTAAAGGGAAACGCGTCATATGAGTAGACGGGCCTGAAGTCACAAAAAGGTACATTTACTGCATAAATGCTAAAACCTCGTAAAGCATTTTCTAAAAAAGATATTATTAGAATGATTTATGTAATCATACTTGAGGCGCTAAACATTCACAAATTCTTCTTCCTAGGGAAATAATATGTTTCAGGTCAACGAGCCCAACGCGACCCATTTTGACCTTGCCATTTCCACACAGACCCATTTTGTCACCTTAAGTGTTTAGGTATCGCGATATTGAGTGATAAATCCACTCACCTCGGCAGAAAGAATACAATTAAAACCCATATTCAACCGTTCTCAAGGAAAGTGATGTGCAGCCATTTGAATCGATCTTGCCTCTAAGCCAACACTGTCAATGTAAAAAATGAAACCAGTTGGATCATTTTCTAGTGAATAACAAATTGGGAAGTAGCAATGAAGCCATAAGACGTTGAACGGTTGAATAATCCTCCGACTTTATATGAGTAAAAAAAATGAAAATCAATAAGGGCTTTGTCGAATTACCTTGCAAAGTATATAATCGTTACCAAAGCTGGCAGTGACATCTCTTGCATGTAATTGTACACAATTCAGATGCCAAAGATACCTATGGATAAGAAACGAAGACTGATTTAATAAGCTGGTAGGTGTAAGAATATTCGAACCAATAACGTTCTACATGTTTAAATTTCTTACTTATTGAGAAACCTTCTGTACATAGCTAACAGCCATCATTACAGTGCTAGCAATTTGTCCCGAGGCAACCTGAAACAAAGGAACGAGTTTAATTCAGTTGGCGTTAAGTTTGCAGCCAGGAATGAATCAGTTGGTGGATCTGAAGAAAACCAAATTTCAAGGATTTCATTCCTAAACCTAAAAACATATACCCAGAAACTGAACACCTTAGATAATTTCTGTTCCCATTCCCTCATTTTGAAACCTTCAGTCCAAACACACACCCTTAGTAATATCCAAAACTATGAGCAAAACAAGCCACGGTTCCTGACTTTTTTTATTTGGTTCATAAACAGCCTGACAACAAGAACACCCACACTCCTGCTAGAAAGAAAAAGAGAACTATAGGTGGCACTCTCGACCAATTTACTGATAAATGGGTCAATTTCGAACAGTTTTATCTCTAATGGGTCAAACATGTAAAATGAAATAAGATAGCTAATAAGAAACAGGTCAAACGGATTAAAATCACCCCCAAAGTTGTATAACTTATATTAAGCAACACAATGCTTAGCGGGTAGGTAAGTAAAAAATTACCAGTACACCCTTCTACCTGGGAATTGCCTTTCATGCTAAGATTTTCAGACAAGTCACATTTCACTCTAGCGTTAACCCGCCCATCAGTCATGACTCTTCCAAAAAGTATCATCTAACCGCACATCAAAACAACACTGTGAAGGTAAGATTGACAGTCAAGATTGATTACTGATTGTAAAAAAAGTGACCTTTGGATCTACAAAGTTAGCACCAAACTCATAGTATACCGTAGAGATTAATTGTTTCTGCAGACTGAGCAGGAATCTCAGTGGGTCACATGATAATACTGTGGAGTTAGAATAACATGGTAAGAATAAACGCTTATATAGCAATTAAAAAAAAGGTTGTTGTGCAGTTAACACCTGTGACTCAATAAGAATCTCTGATTAGGTCACAGAGACGGAACCACAAAATATTGTTAGTGGGGTCATGAGTTTTCTTCAAAAAGCATTATTACATTGACTAACTGAAAACATGCGATAAAACTTGAAGTCCAAACCCGTTAACACTATGTGCAAGACCTTCATAAAAAAGAAAAAAGTAATACACTAATAGATGCTATCCCCAAATAAACCTCGATTAGAGACATATATTTTATAAAACAAATGGGATATAAAAAAAAAAAAAAAAAAAAAAAAAAATTATGAGCAATATATGGAAAATAAGCAAATAAGCTGTAAAATAAGCCAGAAAAAAGTAAGCTTATGAAATATAAAGAGTCAAATAAGTTCATAAGCCCAGAAACTAAGCTAAACAAACAACCCCTTAGCCCGCTAAGGAGTCTAATATGGCTGCTAAGCCTAAGTTTATAATGATCATAATGCTCTATCTATACATAACTAAGCAAAATCCACAATTTATAGCATACTGAAAGTTTAAAAAAACTGTCATATACTTCACTGAACTTAATTAGAAAAATAGACTTTTGAGAAGCAATAGTCATTAACTCTTAGGATAGAAGGTATTTGTGTTTTTTTCCATCGTATCATGCTCCTGTTATGCTTCTATGTCAAATTGTGTATAAACACAACATAGAAACGCTTATCAACTTATTTCAATCGGGCTGTTACCCATCCACATATCTCCACATATCAAGATGCAGGGCTAGTGTCCTTGGTTGCTCCTTTGCATACTACCTTGTACCGAGGAGATCTGCAAAAAGGTAATGGCCATAACAACCTAAGTTGTTTAAGGTTTCTACTTTCTACATAGCGTATATCACGATATGATTACAATAGCATAATATGAAAGAATAAAAACATCAATACCCTGAATTCATTTAGAAAAAGATCTCATGACGATATATTGCCACAAAAGATAATGTAAGTGAGTAAACAAGCTATAAAGAATTGTAAGTATTTTTTTTTTTTTTTTTTTTTCAAATTAAAGTAAAATTTTATTACATGAGCTAGATAAAATGCAAGTAAAATATATATACAAAGTTACAAAATATTAAGAGGATGGAGAATCCAATCTCGCCACATCGGCTTAAAGATTTCGACCTATGAACAATCTAAGAGTAAGAAAACGTTTTTATTTCATTGATCAGAATATTCTTCTTTGGTGATTTGCCTCGAAGCACAACTGTTCTTGTATCTCCAAAATACCCACATGATGGTTTGAATGACCCCATCGAGATAGCCTATAGACCGTTTGGGGAGATTGGTTAAATCAATCTGTTTGATCAAGTTATCTAAGTTTAGTGGTCGATTATCCAAGTTCCACCATTTGGTAACCAATTACCATAAGTCATTAGCGATTTTGCAATGAACAAATTAGTGCGCATCTGATTCAAGATCCTCGTCACATAAGGGCATCTAAATGTATGTAAAGCAATATCACACGAGTCCATATTAAGACACGTTGAAACGCTATTGTCATTCAAACGACGTGAATTTATGTCCACTTTGATGGGAATCATTTTATTTCGTATAGTTGACATTCGTACGCATTAACTTAAAGATGAATTGTACACAATTCAACTTGAATATCATCATACTCGGACCTACTTTAAGCCTTGCCTTATTTTCTTTTTTTTTTTTTTTTCTTTTTTTTTTTACTAGTAGCTTATTACGACTTAAAGATGAAAAATAAGCAAGAAAATTGGCTGAAATATAATTAGAGTCAAATAAACTTAAACAAACAGCCCCTTAATCCGAAAAGGAGCACGCCAGAGTTCATATGTCTGCCAGGCCTAAATATAATGTTCATAATTCACAAGTCTCTAAACTTTTCGATAAAATGTGTGCAGTATACATACATAATTGAGCAAAAGCCACATATTAAAACATACTGTACTATAAAACAACAGTCACATATTGAAAGAAAAAATTTTAAAAAAAAATATATAGAAAATAAATAATAAAAATAAATAAATAAATAAATTCAAAAAGAGAAGCAATAAGTAAAGTTAAAGATAAATAGTAACTGACGGTGGATAAGAAACAGGACATGCTAATCTGCTTTCCCGGCGGTGGTGGTCGGCATTGTTCTGGTGTTTGGTGGAAGTGGAAGGAAGAAAACTACTCGTAAAACTTTTTTCATTGAAAGTTAAAAAGGATATTTGTAATAGAATTTGCACGATATAACTTGAGAGTGGTTAGAGCTGCTTCGGTAAATTTGTGTCTTTTAACAAACATAGAGGTGCAAAGTTCAAATCTTACCGAAGTGATCTCTTATCAAGATATCTAAGTTTAGTGGTTGATTTTTTTTTTTTTTTTTTTTTTTTTTTTTTTTTTTTTTTTTTAACGGCTGGTTAGATGTTAGTTGTTGGCTCGAGTTAGTGTCACATCCTCGGGCAGGGCGGGTTAGTTGTTAGATGTTAGCTGTTAGTTGTTAGTTGTTGGCTCGAGTTAGTGTCGCATCCTCGGGCAGAGATACCAACCGCGAGCCTCTCCTTAGGGGATAACCCCACTCCTATTCCCGATTCGCCTGATATCATTAGAGCTTGTGGTTCCCAAGTGAAAACTTCCCGGTCGGTCACTCAAACCGGTACTACTCTCACTTAGGCTCACTTTACTACTTAAGCCTTTATCACTAGACCACAAAGCCCCATGATATAGTGGTTGATTATCTAAGTTTCACAATTTGGTAACTAATAACCATAAGTCACTTGCGATTTTTCAATGAACAAAAAAAGCTCATTTGATTCAAGATCCTCATCACATAAGGCTACCCCAGAAGGCACCTCGACCGACTCGGTCATCAAGATCGTCATCGGTCGTCCTTCATGTGGGGTTTCGGTCGCGACCCAAATGGAACCAAGAAGCCAGCGAAAACGGTCGAGTACTCGACCGAGTATAAAGCAACAATTGTTTGTGTTTTTGATCCAAACGGTTGGAAAGTTTAATGTTTTTGACCGTTTGTTTGTAGTACCAAAAAAAAATTAAATGTTTTTGACAGTTTGTTTGTAACGTTGGGTAAAAAAAAAAGAAAAAAAAAGTTCTTCTAAATTATACTATAAATACACAACTAAACAACAATTCAATTCACACAATCTCACACTTATCTCTATTAAAGATGTCTAAGAAAAAACACCACAACAAACAAAAGGCCGAAAATCCCAAGTACCACAAAACATCCCGCAAGTATCACCGGATTCGACTTTCCGGTTAACCGGTGTGTCACCAACCATCAATTTCCGACCTCGTTCTCTTGATTATGAATCTCAACAACCTCCACAACAACAAACATTCAATCCATTTGCTATGAATCGTAATTTTAATCGTCTGTTCATTCCACCATATCAAAACTTCCAACAAACACAACAAAGCCACTCTCGTCGAAGCCAACAATCTATGTATGGCTCCCCCGAATCGGGCTATCGTCCAACAATGGACTTATCAATGTCTTCCTACTCTAATTATCAAAATTATTCTCCGGTTAACCGCATCAATCTTGATGCTTGTGATTTTATCGAACAATTAGAAAACAATCCAGATTTTTTTGTTGGAACCGGTTCGGGTTATCCGAGTCAACAAATATCACCGGGTTATCAAGGTTCGGGTCACGGATCGTATCACGATTCGTTTCCGAATGATGATCTTGTTGGTGATGACGACGACAACACTATATCTGAAGAGATGTCACCGGTCAAACTAAAGAAGCGTGCTACAAAGGGTAAGAAGAAGGCGGTTGAGAAAGAGGTTGTGAAAGAGGTTGAGAAAGATTCGGCGATTTGGACAAAAGAAGAAGAGATCGCGTTGTGCATGGCTTGGTGTGATTCGTCGGAGGATAGCGTAGTTGGAACCAACCAAAATTCTAAGGAATTTTGGAAAAAAGTGATTACATACTTTGAAAAGGAGGTTGGTGAAGAGAGATCGTACAACTCAATTACTAGCAAGTGGAAAAATAGGATTCGTCCTAGAGTTGGTGCATTTTGTGCCATTTACGACAATTGTTATACGAATTTTGGAAGTGGTGAGAATGATCTCACTATTTACCAAAGATCGTGTGAAGAATATGAAGTAATGATGAAGCATGCCTTTCATTTGGATCATTGTTGTGAGATTTTGAAGCACCATGACATTTGGAAGAAAAATGAGATGCCAGTTTTTTTAAACCAAAATGCGGCTCCAAAAAAATCAAGGACTTCTGAAACGAGCTCGGATGTGCCTGATAATGAAGAGCCTCGAAATGAGCGACCAATTGGTCGTGATGCAACTAAGAAAAATAAGGCTGCTAAAAAAATCGTCGGAGAATTCCAAGTCTTGGAATTTGGAAAGGGTAGCCGACAAATGGAAAACCATTAAGTCAATGGCATTGGGTAAGAAGCAGGAGCTTGCAGACGGAAACTACAACTTGAAGAAAAAAGAGCTGGAGCAAAAGGATAAGGAGTTGGAGCTGCAGCAAAAGAAAGCGAAGCAAGAAGACAAAAGATTGGCAATGGAAGAAGAAAAACTTGAATTTGAGCGAGAAAAGAAATATCAAAAAGACCTCATCTTCTATCTCACACCAATCGACCCAGCTTTGCCCGCATTACAACTGCAAAAAATGCAAGAAATCAAAGACTCGATCAAGGAACGACACAACCTAGATTATTAGTTTTTAATAAGCGTCGTAATGTTTTAATAAATGTTGTAATGTTTTTTATTTTATTTGAATTAATATGTAACGTTTTAATTATGAATGAAATTTTAGTTTGTGTTTAAGAAAAAAAAAATTGAACTTGGTCGCCCTTACTGTGACACCCAATCGCCTGCAGGTCGCTGGAGAGAGAAAGCTGACGTGGCAGAAAAAAATGAAAGGACTGAGTCGCTTTACTGTGGGCAGCCTAACGGGAATCTAAATGTATGTAAATGAATATCAGGCGAGTCAACATGTAGGAACCTGTCTAATCAATTTACAAACATTTACTATTCAATTCATATTTTTACTAATGCTCTGTTCTCGAGTTTTATTTTGTGGGAATAGAAATGACATGTAAAGAAGAGTAAAGAAAAGAAGTTGAAAGAAAAGAAAGTTGCATTTATGTTTCATGTTCTTGAGTTGAAAGAAAATGAACGGAAATAGAAGGAAAATAAACAAAGTCGTGTTCTCGAGTTGGGAGGAAAAGAAAGAAAAAAAGGAAAAAAAAATTATAGTTATGCTTTTTTAAACATAGAAATACATCTATAACAAAAGATATATAAAATAATGAAAGTTATATAACTTATTTTATAACAAATAGTTTAGGCATAAATTTGTTTTCTTCCAAATCTGCCCATATTTGGGTGGAAAATTTTGGAGGAAAAAACCTCTTAATTTTTCTATCAAATCCTTCCTATTTCTTTTCTTTTCTGTTTGATAAAAACTCGAGAACACAATAATTTTTTAATTTTCTTTCATTTTCTTTCCTTTCCTTTCAAAAACAAACTCGAGAACGCAGCGTTAGTCCCTTAACTTTGTTCACCGTTTAATTTCGCCATTAAACTTATACGATGTTCATTATCATATACTTTAACTTTTGCTCTTTTGATTTTTCATAACATTTATACAAATTATAAGTTTGCTCATAATATTGATTTACTTCAGCCGCAACGCGGGGCAATGAAGCCTTGTTGTTTAATCAAACGCCATGAAAATTTATAGCCTTTCTATGAGTCAAGAGTGAACTCCCCAATAGTCGTGTTTGTTTGTTGGACTTTGTTGATTAACAAGGTCCAAGAGAGCATTCAATTCAGAAAGCGTCATGGCTGATCTCAAGGCACGCCTCTAAAAAGTTAATGGCCCATTTGGTAGCTTACAGTTTTCAAGTAGTGCTAGACCCACAAAAAACTTCTCACAAAATAAATCATAAAATGACTTGGATGTGTTTGATTGGCTTAGTACAAAAGAAGAGAGAGAACCTATACCAAAATGCATCAATCAAATACTTCCAAATCATTTTGTGGATTTATTTTGTGATGTAGCACAACGCTTTCATAAATAACATAACTTTTATTTGTTTCGAATGAGTCAGTCTTGAAAGGGTTTTATTAAAGCAATTTTCACCAAGCCATGTATCATCCAAATATAGTACCAATATCAACGTCTTTTTTCAAAGCACCAAGCTCAAATTAATGTTTATTTTTAGAAGAGTGTCGTCCCATTTTTCAACATCATAAATGTCGTAAAATAGACAAATATGAAGACACATCTCATAAGGAATAGGAAATTATAGATACATACTTATTACTTATTTAGTTATTTATTATTGTTTAAAATGAGCGTGGTATTTATATACAACAAGCGGGGTAACCCGCGCGTTGCTACGGGAGTGTTTTATGGCACGTTAGCTATATATATTTTGTTTCCTTTTTATGTGTTTTCACACAAAATACTAACACATATTCAAAACTTGTTTGATTCGGTATGCGTGACTTGGTTCTAATTGATATGAATGACAGTAAACGTGCTCGTTTCTCCCGGAATTTAGTGTTGATGTAAACTTGAAATGACATGAAACGAACCGAATTTGCTAAATAAATTGATTTCGATAAAGTTTTGCATATTTATAGTTGATTTTATTGGAAAAATCATTTTGGAAACAATGACGCAAATTTCATAATTTTTCGAGTTCGTTTGGTACATCAAATAACTCCCGTAGTGTTTTTATCAAAAGTTTACCCTTGTTGTCAATTTTAGTCCCTCCGCCCCACCTTTTCACTCGCAGCCTTACACTTTTTGTTTTGCTCAGCTTTAGTCCCTCCCTTAGTCCCTTTCTTATATAAGGCCTTATTTTTTTTTCCTCATTTTTCATATATAACAATCTTTCTCTCTCTCTCTTTTCTACCTCTCGCCGGCGACAACCACCCGGAAAACTTTTCCAGCCAAATTTTCCGACGACATTTGTTTATCACCTAATCTTATAGATCGGTCCATTTTCTTTGTTTCTTGAAGGTTTCTAGTGTCGACGCGCCCTACAACTCCGCCACCACCACCACAGCCTCACCGTAGACCACCACTGACGCCATCTGAACCCCTCTTCTTCTTTTCTCGACGGTGAGTCCCTTCACGCGCCCCTTTCTTCTATTTATTAAATTATTTCGAAACCTTAATTTCATAACTTTTTATTTTAACGTTTTTTTAGTTAAAACCTTTTGTAAAACTCTTTAAAAACTCATAAACCATGTGGATCTATTGTTTTAGCCATGACTCGGTCACGACTCGTCGTTGACTCGGTATTGACTCGGTGACTCACCACGTATATAAGTATTTTTATAAATCAATACTTTTGTTTTCGAGATCTATCGATTTTTTGTCAATCCATATTTTTTTATATCTACTGTTTTTTTTAATCCATATTTTTTTTAGATCTTTCGATTTTCTGTAGATGTATAGATTGATTCGGTGTTTTTTTATATTTATTGTTTTTTTTAATCCATATTTTTTTAGATACATACATTTTTTTCTTGTTCTAATGTTTTTTGGTATTTTCTTTGTAGTGCCGCCGCCTGCACCACTGCCAAAATTGGTCGCCGTTGCCTGACCTGTTTCCGTTTATTTCATTTTTGTCGAATGATGATGAGATAATGTTCTCGCTGCTTTATGCAGTTATTTTGTGGAGCTGAGATTGTTTGTAATTAATGGACAATGTTTTTGTATTGTGTTGATTTGTTTGTGTAATTAGGGGGGGGGGGGGGGGGGGTTCAGATTTATTAGGGGTGGGAAGAAGGTTCAAGAAGATGCAGGAAAAAAGTTGAGGGGGTGAGGGGAATGAACAGTTGGAATAACAGTGGCATCCAACATTGATCACAACACTTTTTTTTTTTTTTTTTTTTTTTGATGAACAGTGCTTAAAATAGTGACTCAAGCAATGTGAGCCACAAATTTGGTAGCTCATATTCCTGCCTTTTATATATATTATAATTTCATAATATATAGAGTAGAAATGTAACTCAACGTTGTAGTTGAGTTGGTAACTGTGTATCCTTTTATAAGGAGAGGTGCAAGGTTCAAATATTATCAGTTAACTAGTTCACCTTTTTTAATATATAAACTAAAAAACTTAAATCACATCGATACATCTTTTTCGTAATAAAACAAAAACCTAGCGAAGATTTTTCATTTCAAAAAAATCAATTCATACCTTATTTGGTAATATTTTTTTAATTAGATTTTTTTAAAAGCTTTTTATTTATTAAAAAAGCCTTAAATATTTCTATATTTGATCAAAAAAATATAAAATTTTCATTTTTATACTCAAACATTAAAAGGGGCAAAAATACAAATGGGTTTCAGGGTTATTTTTTATAGTTTCAGGTTAAAAGTGTAATTTTTTTTAGAAAACGGAGGTCCCAACAAACACACCCACAAATCCATAACACAAATCAATTAGGGGAAAAAAGATACACATCTTTTAACCTAATAACCTTATTCACTTCCTTTCTTCAATCCCTTTCTTCATTCAATCCTTGATTGATCACTAAACCACCACTGTACAACTAAAAGCGTGCCTAGATGATTAATTAGATATGACAAATAAACCACCGATGTACAACAACTCGTTGCTGCACACCCTATGTTGATGCTCATGCTGTTATTTGTTCCTACTCCTTCCTTTTCTCTCTTTGAAGATCAAGTTGCATTCATGGACGGGTATTTTTTTTATCCAATCCGATTTTCAATAATCAAATTGTATCCATATGATTAATAACAACCGATTACTGCAAGAGGAAGAGTTTAAGGTTAATTTTTATAATCAGTTTATGATTTATTAATTTGAATTTGATTGAGATTTTGTGTTATTAAAAACTTAATTTAATTAAGATTAATTGTTCTGTTTTACTTAAGACTAATTGTGTTATTTCAAATTTCATGTTCCTTGCAGTGTTACAAATTCCAGGTTCTTTGTTACAAAGGATATTGTTTTGTTTTAATTTGTTGGTGTTCAGAATTTTTTTAATAAGTTACAGTTGTTTTAAGTAAATTTTTACATATTGTTAGACTTAACTGTTAATTCTTTTACTAAAAACCTCCAGCAAAGTTTATATTGTATTACAATTACAATTAGAATCCTAATAGGACCTAAACTAAAACCGGCTTAAACCATTATATAAACTCAATTGATAGCACCGATTTTTATTCCCACGAATTTATCATCAGATGACATATCTGACATATCTGCATCTCATTTAATAAAACTCAAGAAATAAAAATAAGGTTTTCTTTTTCATCTATGTAGAAACATATTTATATGTATTAAACAGTTTTATGGTTTTTTATTGTTGTGTCATTGTGCTTATGTTTATGTGTTAAAGGTCATGATATTTTTTTTATGTTGGTATGATGTACGTATGTAGAATTATTGTACTATGGTATTAGAGATGCCAGAGTGGTTAGATCATTGAATTTTGGTTTAAAACGTAACCGGTGTATTAAACAGCCCCTTAATCCGCAAAAGAGCACGTCAGAGTTCATATGTCTACTAGGCCTAAATATAATGTCCTTACACAAGCAGGGGCGAAGCTTGAAAATTTCGAGTGGGGGGTCGGGATCTAAAATTTTTTTTCCTAACACTATGGGGGTCGAAACCGAATTAAATTGGGGGGGGGGGGGGGGGGGGCGAAACTGAAAATACCGAAATTTTTCTAAACGAAAACTATATACCCCTACATCGCAAAAAAAAATTCGGGGGGTCGGCCGCCCCCGCCCCCTTAGAAGCTGCGCCCGTGTACACAAGTCTCTAAAATTTTCGATAAAATGTGCATTATACATACATTATTGAGCAAAACCACATATTAAAACATGCTATAAAAACAACCGTCATATATATACATGACAAAACTTAAAAGAAAAAAAATAATAAATAAATAAATAAATCAGAAAAAGAAGCAATAAGTAAACTTTTCCGGCGGTGGTGCTAGCGTAGTCGGCGTTGTTGTAGTGTTAGTGGGGAAATGGAAGCCCATTCGTAAAACTTTTTTCTTAAGTTCAAATTTGGAACATATAAGTAGAGTTTTGAGGTAGCTCGGTTGGTAAATGAGTCTCTAGATAACACAGACGTGCAAAGTTCGAATCTTACCCACCCTACTACGCAAAACTTTTTTTACCCAAACAAAGAGATTTTCATCTTTATCTATTTATCCTTTGCAAACGTCTTTCCTTCCCCCCCCCCCCCCCCCCCCCCCCCCCCCCCCTCTTATTATTTATCCTTTGCATACTCATGAGTCATGATCAAATTAGACAATGGGTAAAATAATAAAGTGTTAACTTTAAAAACTTACTGTGTATCACGACAATAATCATTTGGTGCTTGTTGAGTAGAGATTAATTTTACAATATTTGTGGGAGATTATCTTAAATATATCATACAGACCATGTATGATAATTGCAAGTTCATCATTATAAAGAAAAACCGTGACACGTGAATATGTCATTAAAAGAAATGACGTCGATCATTTTTTAGTTTTAAAAAGAAATAAATCTTTTTTCGGTTTTAAAAAACACGTCATTTTTTTTTGTCAAAATATTTTCGAAAGAACAATTTGACATGATCACAAATCTGATACTCGGTTAATAGTTTTACTATTTCATTCTCAAATTTACTTTTGATGTAAAGAAACGCAATTTGGGAAGAAGAAACCCTTGTATATAAATTTAGTAAAACCTTTATATTGAAAGTGTTGTGTGACTTTGAGTGTTTTTTTCTCAAAAATAAAATTTTAACACAGGAGTTAGACAAAATACAAGTAAAATGAATAAACAAAGTTACAAATATATTATAAGAGAATCGAAAAATCAATCCACTACAAAAAAAATAGTTGATTCCTAACACTTTTATTTTCACACTTTTTAAAAGTGTGTAAAATTTTATTAGTTTATTAACACTTAAGAATGTATAAAAAATTGATTACATTAATAAGTGTGAAAAAATTTTGTAAAATAATAAATTTTCCTCATTCATAATTGAGTAAAAAAAATTTCACATTTTTAAATGTGAAAAATTATAAAATTTCTTCATACTTTTATTTGTAATACCCAAATTCTTCACACTTTAAGAACAGTGTGGAGAATTTAATTCTCCACACTTTGAGCAAGTGTGGAGAATTTGGGTGTTACAAATACCCTCCACACCTATAAGTGTGGACATTCTTTAGATTTCTTAACACTTAAAAGTGTGAACTTTTTCTGAAACAACTATAAGTGTGAAAAATCTATTATTTTAATTTTACACACTTTTTAAAAGTGTGAAAAAATGATTTTTTTTTTTTTTTTTTTTTTTTTTTTTTTTTTTTTTTAAGTGTAACCACATCGGTTTAAGGATTTCGTCCCATGAACAATTTAAGAATAAGATAACGTTATTATTTCAGAATGTTTATCTTTGGCAATTTTGCATGGAAACACAACTTGAGCTTGTATCTCCATATTACTCACATGATGGGTTGAATGACCTTATCGAGATAGTCTATAGACCGTTTGGGGAGATTAGTTAAATTGGTCCATTTGATCAAGATATCCAAGTTTAGTGGTTGATTGTCTAAGTTCCACGATTTGGTAACCAATAACCATAAGTCACTTGGGAATTTTCAATACAGGCTTTGCAAAGAGCCCAATTTAACACCACATTTGGTTGCCATACTTAAATTGTATCTTGGATCATTAACCTTCTTTGGATAGCCAACCATAGCCTTGACATCTAAGCACAACCTCATATGGGTTTCTAGTAGGGCCTTATTTTATAATTGCACTTATTAGTTAACAAGAACCTTACGTCTTTAGGAAAAAGAAGACAATAATACTTTTGTTTAAATATAAATCAATGTCAAAAGAAACTATAGGTTTTTACCATTATGACCAAAGCAAATTCCTTCCACTACAAGATAAATGACAATTAGTGACGGATTAAAAGTGTCAGAAAAATCATAAAATCAGTCACTATAGTCAGTTTGGTCTTCTCCCACTGAAAGAAAAAGAGACACTAGAGGGGCCATCACTAAAAGTCTTCTTTGACGCTTAATATCAGTCACAAAAGGTCATTTAGATTTTATGTCTGATTGTTATGTGTCAATACAGGTTCCGAAAACCGAACCAAATCAAACCGAAAAAAAACCAAAACGAACTTATAACCGAACCGAATTTGTCAAAACCAAACTGAACCGAATTAAAAATTCGATTTTCGGTTTGGATATAGGTTTGACTATCTGAACTGAAAACCGAACATATATATATATATATATATATATATATATATATATATATATATATATATATATATATATATATATATATATATATATATGGTGAGGATCAGGTACGTTTTTGTCTTTTAGTGCGGATGGTACGAACGAATCTCAGCCCTCCATCTAGTCAACCATCTGAAAAAGGCGGAGTGGCAATATCGTAAATATCCCGTCTTTTTTAAGATCGTTACTATCGTATTAGCTTTTTTTCTGAAAAAAATTCAAAAAAATCTGAAAAAATTAAAAAATAAAGAGGACAACAAATAATTAAGAATCGTTGAAAAAAATTTCAATAAAAAATTGTTTTCATCGTTAAAGGTATTGTGATATCAGAATCTGATTTTGACTTTTGTAAAAAAGTCAAAATCAGATTCTGAATTTTTTTTTAATAAAAAATTTAATATCACAATAACTTTTTTAATATCGTAAAAACTTTTTCTTAATAAAAATTGTTAATATCGCCGTAACTATCATGCTTTCTTAATATCAAAGTTAATTTTTTTTTAATATCACTTTAACTTTCAAGATCAGATCTTGACTTTTGTAAAAAAGTCAAAATCAGATTCTGAAAACTTTTTTTTTAATAAGAAATTTAATATCACAATAACTTTTTTAATATCGTAAAAACTTTTTCTTAATAAAAATTGTTAATATCGCCATAACTATCATGCTTTCTTAATATCAAAGTTAATTTTTTTTAATATCACTTTAACTTTTTCTTAATATCGTAATATCACGGTTCATTTTTACATGTAAAAAAGCTTAATATCACGGTACCACTCATAATATCGTTAATATCACATTAGCACTCATAATCAAAAAAGAAAAAAGTGCTCAGAAAAATCTGAAAAAAAAAAATAAAATAAAAGAACACAACTAGAGTAAGGATCGCTGAAAAGGAAAAAAATCAAAAAAATCGTTTTCATGATCAATTGGTACCGTGATATTAGCGTCAGATCTTGACTTTTTTACAAAAAGTCAAGATCAGATCTGAAATGGGCGGTCCAGATCCATCCGCACGTCCGCACTAAAAAATTGTATCCGCACGTGATACTCACTCTATATATATATATATATATATATATATATATATATATATATATATATATATATATATATATATATATATATATATATATATATATATATATATATATATATATATATATATAATGTCCATTAAAATTTTATACTAATATAAAAAAAATATTTTTTATGCTTTGAAATATTTTTTTTTTTGCCAAAAATATATATAATTAAATTTAAAAAAAAAATATAAATAGTGTAATTCAAGTATAAAATTCGGTTTTAGGTTTTGACCCATAACCGAACCGAACTTCGGTTCGGTTCGGTCATAGATATTTTTGGTTCGGTTCGGTTCGGTTTTCTGTTATGACCCAAAAAAAAATTTCAACCGAACAACCTGAACCGAATAAACCGATTAACCGAGAACCGAACCGATGAACACCCCTAGTTTCTAGTTTGCAGGTGACTCAATGTCCCAAATCACTAAATTATCATGCATTCTTGCTATTAAATGGTTGGACTTTATCTTATGGTAATTGGGTCATAAGCATCATAACAGTTAACCAATCACATACTGTTACATACCATTGTGTTATCTTTCTCTAAAAAATAGAAATATTGTACTTGAAACAAACCCCATTACCAGTTGCAGCCTATTAATATTAACATTTGGGACCAAACAGGCAAACATTTTACTTTTCAAATTCCAAGTAAAGGACTTAACAGTTATCTGATGTAAAATAGAAACGTCATCTCCTTTTAAACTTTACATCATTATGCAAACAATCCTTGCAACCACACGAAGGCAGCTGTTTTGTTGTGTTAACATTTTTTGAGAAGAGTAAACCCTACAAGATTATGATTAGAGATTACACTTTCTAATTTTCTTAGCATTTATCACTAACTATTTCCTCTCAAAGATAGGAGATATCTGTGCTTTCGCTTCCTTAATGTTGTGCTCTCGTTCAATGCTTCGATTTCATATGTGTATACACACAATCTGGAAACACTTATCTGCTTAATTCAATCAGTCCCTAGCCTATTTGCAAGTCTTGCCTCAGGTGAGATGCAGGGCTAGTATCCTTGGTTGCTTCTTTGCTTTAACAGTTTAAGTACCTCATATTAAGGTTACCAATCATGCATCCAGGACGGAACGAGGACTAAAAGGGACCGGGTATGGCCCGGATGAACCAAGCAGCTAAAAGTTCCCACATTGTGTATATCACGATTTGACAAATAACCATGAAACAAGAGCATAACATTCCAAAAACAATGCTACCATAAACCCATATGGGAAATTAGTTCATAATATGCTACCACAAAAATTAAATCTCAACTAAAACGTCTAAAACACTTGTAGTTTCTCATTCCTTTGGCAGCAAACTTTTCTTCGACACCATAACAAAAGACAAGAGGACTTGCCGAACTTTCACATCATATGATTAGCTAATCCTAAATAGACATTGCATCTGAATGCCAAGGAAAAAAAAAAAAAAAAAAAAAAAAAAAAAAAAAAAAAAACGCAAATATATTCAGCAGTTATTTCTTGGATTTAGTGTTCTATATAATGCAGGTCTTGTTCACGGGTGAGAAAGTTGCTAATAGAATGGGTAAGGCGAGAAAGGATGCACAACAACAGGCTGCTGAGAATGCTTTTCATAGCTTGGCTGGTAAGAATTTAATTTGATCTATAAAATACATGATTATGGAGTAATACTTTCCTTCACTTATTTCATACCTTCACTGGGCGAATCGGCACTATATGAGGTCCAGGTGATAAGTTATCCCTGCTCTCGTGTCATTACAGATGAATATGTAACATGCATCATCTCCCGGGCTGAAACTATAAACAAAGATCCTGATAACCACTCTGTTGAAATGGAAAATGAATATCGATAGGAACCTGATTAAGACGAAGATGTCGAGAACTCCTCTGTGGTGGGAATCAAACAATGTTTCTTATGCTACCTTCTTATATTAACATTTCACTCGAATCTAGGTTGTGCTTGAGTATATATGGCCAAGGCATGTTAACTGCGCATGAAACCTTAACAACGGTACCCCGAAACCATAAACAGTCCAAATATAAGTCTGAGGGTCAAAAACAGGGACAGCAGCAATACCAAGTAACAGTAATAAGAAAACAAACACGATATTGTTTAAGCAAAGGAAACACATATGGAGCTAACTCTTGTTGTACCTTAAAATTTTCATTCTTATCATCTTCTACTATGTGGCTACGTGTTGCGGGAGCTTGATAAACTGAGAGCTGTCGACAAAAGACTTCCATGGTTTGGAAACTGACCTGAATCGAATAAAGGTCCGTTTCGAAACCATGGAAGTATTTTATCGACATCATAAACTTTTTAATCCATTGATAAACTTTTTTGATGATTTCCATTTGGATGTCGAATGGGATGTTGTCTGATATTTAAGAAAGTTTTTCTAGAGTTTACATTAACTTCTGAAATAGGTTGAATTAGTGAAAACTGAAAAGTGTTATCGGAGGCTATGTTTGGCACACAAGATTGTTGGAAGATTGTGCTTATTTTTTCAAAAAATAAGCTACTTAAAAAATAATATTTGTTTGGCACACATAGCTTATAAGAGATTCTAAAAATAATAATCTTTCATAATCTCAAAAAACCAAAGGTTACTTCATGTAGCTTATAAAAATAATCTCTTTTTATAATCTCCAGCACCAACACCATCTCCAGCACCAGCACCAGTTCCACCAACAGTTACTTTCGCCAAACATACCCTGAGAAGGTGATTTTGGATCTGGGTTGTATGGTGGTGGTGTACTGGTGCGTGTACTTTTCTATTTGTGAAACCCAAAATAATACAACAATGGTTATCCAACTTTAAAAATTTTGTTTCATTATTATTAGATACGAACTTTAAAATATACGAACTTAAAAAAAAATCTTTCATTAGCAACATACTTTCTCATTTGTTCAAATATCATATACGAACTTTAAAAAAAAAATGTGATATTTGAACAAATGAGAAAGTACGTTGTTAATGAAAGAATTTTTTTTTTTTAAAGTTCGTATCTGATATCTGATATTTTAAAGTTCGTATATGATAATGAAACAAAAGTTTTAAAGTTGGATGGGTATTGTTGTATTATTTTTTGTTCATATCTAATAATGGCACAAATGGAAAAGTACGTTGTTATTAAATGTCATTAACCCTTATTGAAATGTGGTTTTGATTTTTTGTAAGTGAATGTGGTTTTTATTAGCGTAGCTTTATTTAGCCCATAGCCGATTTATTAATTGCTCATTATGGGCTTATGGCCCAGTGTGTAATTATTTTCGGTTAAAGGTGAATGAATCATGAGGAGGAATAATTAAAGTTAATATGGTGTCATACTGTTATATCATAGACTCAAGATCTTCTCTCACCAAAACCTTTGGTAGTTGCTGTATTTGATATCATCTTCGGACTAATCCTGCAAATGAATAAATAACAATAAGGATATGGATAAGAAAAATGTGCAACAAAGGTTTTTCTAAAATTTCCAGGTGTTCTGGAATAAAGTCAATTTGACCTCAAAAGTCAAAGTACAAGAAATGATCCATTTGTTTATTCAAATCTTCGTGATTTTATATATGTGAGGTGCACGTGTAAACAATGTAGGAAACTTGTAAAATTTGTCACACGTCTAACTTTTCAAAAAGTTAAATGATTCAGCTATTGGTTTGAGGAGCTCCAAAATTATGTCCTATGCTTGCCTTATGTTAACAAGGCTTCAGTCTTCCCATTAGCTTATCTTCCTTTGGTTGCATATAATAAGTAACTAGTAATCAAATATTAGATTCGAAATCCACATGAAATCAGATTAAATCTGTGTTTTAGAGTTATAGAACTTTATCGGGATCCTTGATTGACCCTTTTCCTCGTATATACACACGCCGACCTGTTGTAGCTTTGATACGTTTTAGTGAATTGCCTCTAGGTTCCAGAAGCCGGCAAAAAAAAAGTGAAACCAAAATCCAAAAAAGAATATGCCATCTTAATGAATGAGATGTTAAAAAAATAAAAATAAATAAAGTACAATGACTAAAGCATGACAAAAAAAGTATAATGGCTAAAACGTGACAAATGAAAATGTATATTGTTACATTATGTGAAAAAATCCTTTGAATAAATATGTGTTTGCATCTTCTTGAAAGCTGACATTAGGGAAAGAGTTAACAGGAATGTCTAACCGCAAGATTTGCATCACTGTGTATGAACTAGGGCTAGTTGGAGCTCCTTGCGAGTCCATTGTCATTTCAGAGGCCCCACTCAACCTGTTATAGCTTTATTACAAGTGTACTATCATTATTATGAGTTTAAATGAAGTTTTAATGTTGTGTAAATAAAACACCTCTTATGGAAAACCACTCTAGCCATTAAGACATGCAGAAGCCATGGGGCTCGGGCTTCTATGTTGCAGCCCGTCGAGCTCACTGAACCCTTGGTTTGACAATATAGTAGAAACCCGAAAGATTTTAGTAAAAGTAAGAAAATATAGTTTATGACCAAACATAAAGAATGTTTCTCTGAATTAGAAACAAAATGGACGGGTTGGGTAATGGGTCAAAATGGGTTCGGTCCAAAAAGAGTATTTTTAGCATATGTCGAGTTGACCCTAAACACTTTTTGTCCAAATTCCTTAATTTGTGCTGGTATAAAGTAACCATTGTGTCAATTATGAATACAAAATTTCTGTAGCTTCAGTAATAATCAATTTTGTTTATTAAAGAGGCTTTCTGCATTCTAGGTACACTTTAGGCAACTTTGGTTTAAAATCCCAGGATTCATATTTTTGTTCACGCTAGTTTTTGGACGTTTCATGCCCCTTGTGTTGAATGGTGACACATCCTGCAAATAAAAGAATAATAACCAGGACATGGATAAGAAAAATGTGCAACAAGATAACTTTATAGTAAAGAGGTTTACAGTAAGTATTATTGGTAAACGTTTGACTTTTTAAGGTTAATAGACTACTTTTCAAAAAATCATCACCAAAACTGAAGCAAAAGGCCATCTGAATTTCAAAAGTCAAAGTGCATAAACTGATCCATATGCCTATACTAGTGTTTGTGCTTTTAGTTTTGGGACAATTCCATATATACCCAAAATAAACACCATAATTCCATATTTCCCCAACACATGCTTTAAAAGCATTGTATTCATGCATTGAAAACTTGTCATTTGGGTAAATATGGAATTTTGAAGTTTCTTTTGGGTATATATGGAATTATCCCTTTAGTTTTAATGCGAACAAATAACTCAATAGTACAATAACTAGAATAAAGGTGTCAAAAGAACAATATTAAAAAAAATGTCACAAGTTTGACCTTTTTAACAGTCAAATGTTGCAACTAGTAAAGAGTGAAGACAATAATCTAAAAGTAACATACCGCTGGTTTGAGAAGCTCATCGATTATCTCCTGTGCTTGCTTCAGCCTTAAATCAACATTGCTTGGTGGTAAATCAGCGTCGATTAAGATGTGAAGTTGCTTATTTAAATGTTCATAACCTGGTCTTCCCCTTAGCTAATCTTCCTTTAATTGCATATAATATGTAATCCAAAATTAGATTCAAAAACCACATAAAATCAGATTTAATGAAATCAGTTTAAGTCCTTGAGCTTCTGAACGAGGTTACTTGTAGCATTGGATTCAGCTAAAGGCATTCTTTATCTTTACGCCGAACCCAACCCACCTATATTCCACCGCGATATCAAAACAAGCAACATTCTCATCAACTCCAAACTCACTGCCATAGTTGCTAATTTTGGACTCTCAAGGCTTACACCACTTTTGGGTAACTATGGAGTTGTTCCTAACTATGTATCAACCGTTCTTACAGGAACACCCGTAAGTCTTTTTCCATCTTACTTGCTAGCTGAGTGAACTTGGTCTATGGACCGACCTTGTTGCTTTCTGTGACTTAGGACAGAAGCTAGCTAGAAGAAGTAGAAAAATGGGCGGGTTGGGTAATGGGTCGAAGTGGGTAATTTCTAGTAGAGTGTCAAGACGGCCTTTATGCAATCACTTGTGCAGTTTTATCAACATCATTCTTTTAATGAGCTTCATATCTTATTGCAAGGTTACCTTGATCCAGAGTACTTAATGACCCCATAAGCTCACAGACAAGAGTGACGTTTATAGCCAGGGAGTTGTATTTTTAGAGATCTTGACATGGGAAAAATATCGTATATGAGGTAACCTTTACTTCGTTTCTTTACCTTAACATTATCCATATCACTGACCATCAAATGGGTAACTTTTTGGGTATGGGATGGGTTGACCCGATACACGTTTTTGTCTAAAAAAATCTTATTTTATGTTTATAAGTAGCTATTCTCATTTATGATCAGAAATATGTTCTATGTTTTACGCATACAAAATACTCTTTGGGCAACTTTCCAAATGTTAAAGTTAAAACATAAGCAATTAGTTAAGAAGTCAACCTCTAAAAGTCCCGGATTAAATATAAAATTATTGGAACAAAAATATGTTTTTGTTGAGGAGAAAATAGCTAATCAAGCCTGAACAATGTTTTCGATCATTGATAATACAATGGTTTCATACACATCCGAATGTACTGAAAAATTTGTATCTTTAGCTCTTTGGTGTTGCAATGATAAGCCGGACAAAACGCCGTCAATGTTAGATGTTGTCTAGGAGCTTGAAAAGATGCTACAAACAAATGCTAACTTTTCCGAGCCTGAGTCAAGGTCTTTTGTGGAATCATCATTGACTTCTTCACTTTTTAGCATGTAAAATGTGACAGGAAGTGATCTCCCCACCCCATAGTGTATCCTCGATGATACATTAAGAAATTTTGCATGAAGATAACTACGCAGATTTGTACATTTGTATATGCGAAAGAAACAACAAAGTTTTTTTTATTTTTATTTTTTTAATTATTTTTTTTATATAGTCAAATGTAAATACGTAGTTTTTCTTCTTTTTGAAAATGAATAAACTTTGTAACATATAAAGCTCAATTTATCTTTTGTCCATTAACAGTTACACTAACAAGAATTCTCTTATTTTAACATTCCCATTGCATTATGTATCATGTCAAAACACTGCAGTTGTAAACGACGTATGAAGACATATTTTGAAATGTTTGAATTAAAATTTTCAGATACACTTATTTAGAGACAAATAAAGGGTGATTACAAGTGCGTTTAGAGCATTATTTGTTTATGCAAAACTGCCACATCAACTTTTCCCCTTTTCATTCCTTTTTACTCAATCCAAGACCCCACTTTTGATAACCTAACATTTTATTTTATTTTTCATTTTATTCAAACCAACTAATTATTCATTCATCAAAATATAAAACAAACAAACAAAAAAAAACAAAAAAACAAAAAAACAAAAAAAAACAAAAACAAAAAAAAAAACAAAACAAGACCAAAAAAAAAAACGTGTCAATAAAACTACATACCACACACCATTTTTAATCAAACACACCGCACAATTTTTAATTAAAAAAATAGGAAAATTGTACACACCACTCACCATTCGTCTTCCTCACATACACACACAAACACCATAAACACTCTTAAAAAAACACAACACAAATACAAACACAAACCCATTCATTTTTAATCAATTAAAAAAATTGTAAATTTCTCCCATTTGGCGTAAGCCAAATTCTTGGCGAGAGCACCCATCAGTGCAGTGGCGCAAGTTGGCGACGGTGCCAGGTTGGCTTGGCGAGGGTGCCTCACTTAGTTAGAACTATTTATACACCCTAAACTTGAAATTTAAAACCATTATACACATAACACATGACTCACTTAATATACTATATTGGAAAAATAGTTCTAACTAAGATGATTTTTATAGTTGGTTCATCTTAATTAGAACTATTTTTCCAAGTTGGTTAAACATTTACTCCGTATAAAACAATTGAAAAGTAGTGCTAACTAAGATGGTTTTTATAGGTAAATAAAAAGTTTGAGTGGTTAAACTAAAACATCGTCAAAACTTTGCCATTATTACATGATATTTTTCTAATGCATAAAAAACAGAAGTGTATGATTTATCAAATCATTAACTACACATGAACCATCTTACAACATTAGCATGGCCTAAGTTTAGATTAACCAACAAGCCAACAAATATATATAATAAAGGTAAAAGCCAAAAGTATTAATGTACTATTTCACTAAGCTTATTTATCATCTTAAAAAAGAAAATGATTTATCTAACGGGTGCCTTCAAAGCAAGTTTTCAAATGACCATAAAAAAAAAGTTTAAATTTATTTAATTAAAAGACAAATTTAATTATAATAATTTATAAGTTTCATTAACATATATTAAATACAATGATCTTTCTGGTCCATACTTCCTTAATTTATTTATTTATTTATTTTTAAATATTTTTCGGTTAGAACCCTTCATTAACATCAATTTTCTGCCAACCACTTCCTTATATGATTTTTCTGGTCCACAAATCATCTACACCCTTTATTTATTTATTTATTTGTTTGTTTTTAAATATTTTTCGGTTAGAACCATTTTTTTATGTTTTTTGGTTAGATCATTGAATCTATATGAAAAACACAATGTTTGTGTCATTATCACATTCTACCGATATCGTTTTTTGGTGTGCAGTAATTTGTTTGATTTGTACAATAACCTTTAATTAAGGATTTTTTCGAAAATTTCATTAATTATAAGTGATGACTAGTTAATAAATTTATGTTGATGTATAATTTGATTATACACTTTGCTTAAATAAGTGTAATTGTTTAAAATCTATATTACAAAATCTTTAAAGGGGTGAGTTATCCACATCATTTCATAGGGAGGGTATCCAATCATTGAATGCATCACCGGTTTGTACGGTGTGCATCGCGGGTTGTACGATTTGACCAACCCTTATGTGGATAATATAGGGAGAGTTTGTATAACATAGCCCATCTTTAAAAGATAAGGAGAGAAAGATACTCCGACTTTATAAGTATACGTACATTATTGGGACATAATAACTCTAAAGAGGTAAGTACTAATCTAGTACAGAATCTTTTTTTTTTGTCCCCACCATGGTCACTTTTTTACAAAATCTCCTAAATGATCATGCGCGACTACTCAACTCCGCAACCCATATCAAAACGCGACACGTGTTAATATTCTGGGGCCCACATCAACTACCATATAACAACCAAACTTACTCAACCTTTGTGCTACTCAACCGGCGGCTACTCGACTTACATTGAAAGAATGCATAGGGGAAGATCCAAGGTTAACTATCACATCTGATCGACATGTAGCTATACAATCTGCATGTCAATCTGTATTCCCGAATGCATTCCATGGTCATTGTTGTAGGCATCTCATGATGAATTGTAATTTGAAGGGAAAAAAGATTAGGGCTTTATTTTAGAAGATGTGTAAAGCTTACACACCCGATGAATTTAATATGGCACTATCTAAACTTGGTGGCAAGAGATCGGAAGCTTACAACAAACTAATGCAAGCTGGCGTTGAAAGGTGGTCTAGGGCATATTCCGCTGGTAATCGTTACAATTACATGACGTCTAACAGCGCCGAGTCAATCAATTCGTTAACAAGAAATGTCCAAAGAGTACCCATCACTAACCTTATGGAGTGGTACAATCGACTTGTCCAAGAGTGGTACTGCAATCGTCGGGAGAAGTATAAAGGTAGGATTTTTTTTATCTTTTTTCATAAGAGTAATATTTTGCATTTTTAACGTTATGATTACTTATTAACGAATATTATTTTTTCAGATGCAAAATTAGGTGAACTAAGTGATTGGACAACTGCAAAAATAATGGACCGAATGATAAAGAGCGCTAATTGGATTGTGGCCGGCATTTTTATCAACAGAATGTACGAAGTCAATGATCATCGAAAAATCCATATGGTGGATTTAGACGAACATACATGCACATGTAACAAGTGGCAAGTGTCTGCCTTGCCTTGTGGTCATATTTTAGCGGTTTGTAGAGTTATGGGAATGACGGATTTTAATCATTTGGCAAGCGACCGGTTTAAGAAAACTGAGCTTAAAGCTACGTACATGGGTTTGGTATTTCCTGTTGGAGAAGTTTCAGGTTGGCAGTGTCCTAATTACTTGAAAGTTGTTAAACCACCGGTTATGGTTAAAATCTGGTAGACCTAAGAACAAAGATCGTGTTAGATCTCAAGGTGAGGAACCGGTACCAGTCAAGTGTGGTAGGTGCGGTAATCTTGGACACACCCGACAAAGTTGTAGAGAAACATTGCCAAAGAAAAAAGTAAGTTATATATTGTTATTTAAACCTAATCTCTTTTAGAGTTTCATTCCTAAATTCGTAACTTGCCAAATTTTAGGCGAAGGTGGCTGCTAAAGCAAGATTACAAGGACAAGAACAAGTGTACTCACAACAAGCACAAGCACAATTCTACTCACAACAAGCACAAC
The DNA here is from genome assembly GCA_030686995.1 of Artemisia argyi. Classification (NCBI taxonomy): domain Eukaryota; kingdom Viridiplantae; phylum Streptophyta; class Magnoliopsida; order Asterales; family Asteraceae; genus Artemisia; species Artemisia argyi. Next base: position 69,157,250 of record CM060709.1, on the reverse strand, counting down.
CAGACTTCTATACACATGCAATGCCAAGCTCACAAGAAGGACAAGCACAAGTGCAATCGCAACAAGCACAAGCACAATTCTACTCTCAACAAGCACAAGCAAACTTCTACTCACAACAACCACAAGCAAACTTCTACTCACAACAAGCAATGCCAACCTCACAAGAAGGACAAGTCTACTCGCAACAAATTTGGCCAAATTTTTCCGAAGCTGTTAATTTAGGTGACCCGTAGGGTTGGATACTTTAGATTTTTATATGTATGGTAAAACAACAATTCGTATGAATGAAAGTTGCAATCTTTTCTTTAACATGTGTAAATAGCTGAGTATTGCACACACAAGCAGTCATAAAACTTAAAGTTGGCAGATAAAGGAATACTAAGTAGTGTCATGAAAAACATAAAAGACAAATAGTCACGGTGAAACAGGTCACAATTGTTTGCAAAATACACAGTACGCCACAAATGGTTTGCATCTAGGTTGACAATTTAAAAACCTACACAAATATCTTGTGTTTGAAAAAGAAACGGGACATCTGTTCTCGATATGCAAGGGCTGTCTGGACTGGATCTACAACAGCCAATGGCATCCCATGAGATAACCTGTATAGAGAATAAGACACATAAAATCCATCAAGACAAGTGACACATCAAATAACAGCCAACTAAGTTCAAATCCTACTGGTGCACAATCAGCAGAATGGCTGCTAATGTCCAACAGGTCCAATTTAGGCCTCTCAAAAGCTAGTAAAAAAATCCTAAAATTATTTAAAAAAAATGTTTATGGACTCACACTATTTTTGTACAATCAGCAGAATGGCTGCTAAAATCCCACTATACCTATTTTTGACTTTTCCTATTTTTGCAAAAAGTTGACTTAAGTGAAATTCTAACTATCCTAGATGATTCAATTAGTTGTTATAAGCTGTAGTACGACTAATATAAGCTACTTTGACCTAAAATGCACCTATATGAATGAATTAGCTAACCTTAAATGTTCAAAGATTTGTTAATAAGAATGTCCTTATGTTCAAGATTTTAAATCTTGGAAAAATATCCTTATGCTTATTAAGTGCAGTAGTTTATCAATGCTTGTTCTCTTGATTATGCCGTTCCTTGGGCACCCTTAACAAATGCCTAAACATAAGATACTTGATAGCCTTGAGAATTTTAAAATGTTGTCCAATATTAATTAATTGATCAGACGTTTGTTTTTCTATAACATTCTTATATGACATGATTAGTTTCTCAAATCTTCATAACATTTCCAAAAAACAAAACAAATTAAAACTATTAGCTAAAAGAAAAGCACAATTGTTGCCATTGTTCACCTTTTTTCTGTTATAGAACCCTTTCATGCAGACTTATCGTATACAACTTAATCTATGGGCTTCAGATTAACATCAATAGCTTGGAAAGCAAAATACAACATCATTTTTCTTTAAATATTCTAGCTGCTTGAAGACTAGGAGTCAAAAGTCAAGTCCACGCTAGGGGCTTGGATAGGTTACCTCGGCTTATGAAAAATTTACTTCTTAAATCAAGCTTTTTAAATGCTGCACACCACCTCTAGGAGACAAGGACTGAAAGAATAGTTGATTCACAAAGTTGATAAGATCCAAACTTAATGTATATGCTCATTTATCTGTTAGACTGTTAATATGAATCAACCAAGTTTTGGACTTTTGACCTATGACTTATGTTTTTATGATATTTCTAACCTAAATGCAGCCTAAATGAAAGAGTTCAACAAAATGAAAGGGGGAACTTATTATTACCCTTGGGAAAGTTCAACTAAGTTCAGCAGCATAATGAAAGGGGGAACTTATTATTATCATTAAGAAACGTTCAACTAAGTTACTAACCTGTAAAGAAACAAGCAGACAAAGACGCCGCAATCACCAAATATCCTACCCTGCTTGGGGATGTTATGTGCATTCTTAAACTTAATGCGGTATTCTAGGGGATTGATTCCTTTGCTTCCAAACACATCAGTCTGCTCTAGAATTAACGGAAGCTTACACTCCAAACACCTTCTCATATTCAAATACCAAGGTCGAGTTTCAGGTTCATGATACCCTTCACTATCATAGAATGTAACAAGTCCAGATTTTATTTGAAAATGCGCAAGCGACCAATGTTGCTTGGGTTCATTTATCGGAATGAAGACCTACAATGTTTACAAATAAAATTTATATAATCCACATAATTAAACCATTAGATGATAAAAGATGCGTTACCGATAAATACCTGTTCCACATTCTTCCATGCAATTGGGTAAATTTCATCGGTTGCATAAAACAGTGGCATTGAGTTTTGAAGTAGAAGCGTTAGAAAGTAACAACTAACCATTGATCCAATCTGCAGAACAATCTCTAAAATACCACATGTACCATACCCAAAGATCAATGTGTTGTAGGCAATAAAACAAATAGTCAACGACAATTTAAAGGAAAAAAGTTTTACCAAAAAATACATTGTAAAAATATATTTTAACTTACCTCGTCAAGTAACCAACCAATATGTTTCTCATCACAGCAAAGTAAGGCTTCCCAGAAAGTACGATCCACAGTAATGTCACTATACTAGGGAAACTTGCAACGAGTATGGCTAGAGGTAATCAGAAAATTCTCTAACTCAAAACCACAGAAAATTTTATCGATACATTTCCATCGTCGACTTGAGTCCTAAACATAACACATTACAGTTTTATTTATAAACACAAAACACAAAATAGGGTATAAAAACTTTATGAAGGATGTACCTCTTCCCACGGTTGGAGATCTTCACACCTTTCAATCATGAATGGATGACGGACATTTGTACGTTTTTTTAGCTCATCCATACTAGGGACTTTTTCCTTGGTATATGGATTTTCCATCTGCGGCCTCAACACATTAACATACCTCCTCTTGGTTGTTCCACATCGCTGTAGAGCAAGCTTCAAGTGACTTGGTACATTCAAGACCTTGTTGAAAAATCACAAGTTGGTGCAGCTGATTAAATTTTATTCATGTCACTATATACTCAAACAAAATGACTAATGACCTTAATTACTAACCTCTATACTCTTCATTTTATTTTCTTCTTCCAAAATCAATTTCGACCTCTGTTCCCTTTGTATTGCCTGCCTATAAATCTCAGCCGCTTGCTTTTCGGCTTTCACACAACCATCCTATCATTACATTAAAAAAATGTTTGTTAGATATATACATTTTTAATTCGATAAACAATGTCACCAGCAAAGTGTTTACCTCAGATAAATCTTCGTCAGATAATTTGTCAACATCAACCACACCGTTTTGATATAAGTTACAAAACAAGTTATAAAACAAGTTATATAACAAGTTATAATGCAAGAATCAGTAAAAGTTATAGAAATCAATTACCTCATTTCTGTGATAGATAATCCAAACCATCTACAATCACCTCATCAACTTTATGTGCTAGATTATCCAAACCATCTACAAATTCGTTTCCAGCATTTTTGTTGGATGTTCTAATAGGCGAATTAAAAAGTTCAAAGAATTCTCCATCTAAGTCACTACAATACTCGTCACCAAAATCACAATCCACGATATCCTGTAACGATTATGTAAACACCTTGTCTGAGTAAACACGGTATCAAGTGAATGAAAAGGCAAAACAAATTACTTATATAAGTGGGATATACCTTTTCAACAGATGTGGTAACTTTCTGCTCCAGATGTGCGCCTTTTTTCCGGATAATATACTGCATAAAAAAGTATTTTGAAAAACATTATAATTAGACATTATGGTAGACGCGTTCCTTCAAACTAACATGTATAATTAGACATTATAGATAGAAAATGGATTCTGTAAAAACAACATGTATAATATACTCCATTTTGTAAACGCGTTCCTTCAAACTCTCAATCTCTTTAGGTAGAATCAACATCCTCTCGCACAAATGCTCCAAAGCCTTAACCCGAAGCCCACAACTACAACTCTGCCTAACTGGATGAGCCTCTCTACCATTGACCTTACGCTTTGTTTTCGATAATTTTTTTAAATAATCACCAACAAGCCCCCCGCATTGAATAGGTGGAGGAGCTCTCGGAGTGTACCACTTAAAAAATTTAAGGCTTTCTCTATACCATTGAGAAAAACCCTCATCATAGTTAGGATATAGTTCAAGCTTTGGATTTTTGGCCTAAGGAAAATATAAAATAATTGTTACTAAAAGCAAATAAAATTTAGTCAAAAAAAATATAAAAATGTGAGAAGGCATTAACTGACCTGAGGAAAGAGTTCACTGTATACCTCCCATATTTGAAATGTAGAATGCTTCGACCAGGAACAGCCTCTCGGGATCACAACAGGATCCTTACTCCACCAACGATCTGTCTGAGATGAAGACTCTAGAATCCATATCTACAAACGGTAAATGCAAAAGTCAAATTACAAATACATTTTTACCATTAAAGACATTGACAAGTATTTGACTAAAAGTAATAACCTTGAAACACAAGAGAAATCCAGACAATGAATACGATGGAACAAAGTTTGGGTCTTTGTCCAATGCTTTATGGTGCTCAACGTTATGCTTTGAGTTGACATTTCTAATGGCAGCGTATAACTCCCGCCAGATGTGTTCTCCCCAGGGAAACTCATTCCAAGCTTCCAGATCATCTACCATCCTTAGCAATACATCATCGACAATAGATCCTAACTCACGACCCATAAAAATAACTTCCAAAGATAACAAAAGACAAACACGTATTGAGTCTTCATCTGATAGTTTGTGAAACGCTCTTCATCCTCAATCACTGATAAAAGATCTATGGTTTTAACATACCGCCCTATCTTCTTCGGAAATACTCAGTCACGAAAACTGATATCACCATCTCTAAACTTACAGAAACTGACAATCCCAAACTTAAATCCAGTTATGAGGCAAAATTCTCGACGACCAAAGTGAAGCAAATTTTCATTAACCTTGTATATGAGTGGCAAATCATAATGTTGATTATCAGAGAATACTTGCTTCTGTAGCATGTAATGGATAAGATACTCCTCATTGTCAACATAAGTCAAATCAAGCCATGGCCCAAAACATGTAGACCTAAACAATACAGAACGGCCCAAACCTAGTCTGTCTTTGATTAACAGAAAATAACTGAGTTTGCTTCTAACGTGGACCCTCACATGAGATTCCTAAATTAACAAAACAAATCAAGAAAAAAATAAGCAACAAACAAGGCTAGCTTGTATCTAACAAATAAGCCCATAAGCACAAGCCAAACGCAAACACACACACAAACAAACACTATCTCAGTAAAACACTACTTGGTGCACAATCAGCAGAATGGGGCAACTAGGAGGGACAGTAGTCACAAAGTTAGGATGCAGGGCAGAAATATGTCTGACAAGTCCATTATAGGGCTCTCAAAAGCTAGTAAAAACAATCCTAAAATTATAAAGAAAATGTTTATGGACTCACAAGCTAGGAGATTCTAAATGTCCATAATTTCAGATCCAAACACTCAATAATGAGTGAATTAAAAATCCCACTATACCTGCATTTGAAACTCTTTGATTTTTTTTTTTTTTTTTTTTTTTTTTTTTTGACTTTTTCCTATATTTTCAAAACTTAAGTGAAATTCTAACTATCCCTAGATGATACGTGTGTGTTTTTAAATCCAAAACAATATAATCATAATGATAATAATAATAAAAGAATAGATCGGAAAATAAAATCAAAAGAAATCAAAAGGTACACTAATTGTTACCTTTCCAATAAAGATGACCGAGCAAATCAGCCGCCGGAGTTGAGTAGATCCCGGTTGAGTAGATTTCGGTTGAGTAAATAAGGTAGTTGATGTGGGCCCCAGAATATTGACACGTGTCGCGTTTTGATATGGGTTGCGGAGTTGAGTAGTCGCGCATGACCATTTAGGGGATTTTGTAAAAAAGTGACCATGGTGGGGACCAAAAAAAAAGATTCTGTACTAGATTAGTACTTATCTCTAACTCAAAATTTAAAAGGGTTATACAAAGAAGTCACTAAAATGTGCGCGAAATTTGTCCTAAGTCACTAAAGTTTCAAAGTTGTCATTCAGGTTACTAAACTATAAAAGCAAACACGTCTATAATTTCAGTGATTTTTACGTTTATCTTTTTTATATGTTAAGTAACATAGATGTCATGTCTTTACAAGTTCATTAACATGGAGGACAACTTACATAAGGTCAGTAACGTGGATGATAGCTTTCATAAGTTAAGTAATCTGGATGACAACTTTAAAACTTTAGTAACTTAGGACAAATTTCACACAAACTTAAGTGACTTCTTTGTATGATAACCCAAATTTAAAACAAGTTCAAAAAAAAAAATAATAAATAAATAAATAAAATAAAATTACAGTAAAAAATAAAAAAGCACCCACTAAATTTGTAGTGGCATGAATAGTGAGTCTTTCCCGGTCCATACACTTGTTTTAAATGCATCAAACACCCAAAATAATCTCCCTAAATCACCTCCTCTACAAAACCCACTTTTCAGTTTTCACTAATTCAACCTATTTCAAAACTTAACACAAACCCTAGAAAAAGCCTTTTTGATAGAAATGTCAGACAACATCCCATTTGAAATACAAATGGAAATCATCAAAAAGGTTTATGATGTCAAGTCATTGATTCGATTCTGGTCGGTTTCCAAACCATGGAAGTCTTTTATTGAGAGCTCTGAGTTTATCAAAGGTTACGGTGCCCGCCACACGCAGCCACATAGTTGTATTCTAAGCTACAAAGTCGATTTACTATCGGAGCCAAAGTACATTTGTCTCGTAGACAATGATATCGAAACTTTTAAGGTACAACAAGAGTTAGCTCCATCTCTTGTATCTCCTTTGCTTGAACAATATCATGTTTTATACGTTGTTGGTGCGTGTCATGGATTACTCTGTTTGTATGGTTATAATAAAGTTTATAATGAAAGTACGATTGTTATTTGGAACCCTTGTATCGGAAAATCATTTGGTATTGCTGTCCCTGGATATGACCCTGTATATGGTTTCGGGGTCTGTCCTGTCACTAGAGATCCTACCATTGTGAAGATTTTATGTGCAGATAACATGCCTTGGCATGTTGAAGTTTTTACATTGAGTTCAGGGGCTTGGAATGTGATTCCAACTGGTAATTTGCCTCGTCAATCAGTTACACTTAAAAAGTTATCAACTCAGGTTGTTATAGATAGGTTTATTTATTGGGGTGCTTGTGAGAAGGTTTCTACTGATGATGGTGAATCTATCACAAATAATATGGTTGTGTCATTTGATTTGATTACCAAGGAGTTTAAAGTGCTAAACCTACCAGATAGCTTAACAAACGAATTCATCTCACGTGTCTCAGTTTCTAAGCTAAAGGGGTCTCTTGTTGTGTATGGATACATTATGGCCGAGGGAGGAGTTCATTGTGGTGTATGGGTGATGGAGCATGACTCGTCTTTTAGAAAGCTATACTCAATTGGCGCACGTGTAAATAAAATATTATGGTTTATGAAGAATGGTGAACCTATATTTGAAATTTACGAGTCGGGTGGACAATTAATAACCACACTTCATGTTTATGACCCGTGCTCAGAACAAGTCAAGAATCTTGGGATTTCTAGATTTGAGCGATCATTATTCATGGACTCTTACAAGGAATCCCTACTTCTACTTGATCACTCGGATTTACATACACATTCGGACCATAATTGTTCAGAATGATACCGGCTACATTTCAAGGTTTGGATTTACTAAATGGATGTTACCTTAGGAGAGAGGGGCCTAATTTTTAGTTAAGGTTTGGAAAAATCACTTTCATTTATTTTAGTTGTTTATTACTCTATCTAATGTTGTTAATTAATGCCATGTATGGAATGTTATGAGATTGCAAGTGCTGTATATGCTACGTAGCATATTTTTCAAATATGTGATTTGTAGCAAGATTAGTGAAATCGGTATTATCAAGTGTAATGTGATTTCAGTTATTCCATGGATAATCTTACTTCTGCTCCTTATCTTTGATGGTTTTTTTTGAATGGGTAATGTCCTTTTTAGATGCCTTATTGCTTGTGTAATTGGTTATGATGAGCCTATGTTCATTACATGTTGAAATCTTGTTAGCATTCTTTGATTCGTTACTCTCTCCTCTCATTTTGCTTGGGGGGTTATTTTGGATAATTTGTAGATAAAAAGACAAGTTTATCAAACTTTGAATATGCATCATCTGAATATGTAAATGCTTATGTGTGAACAAGAAATGATTAATTTTGACTCAGGATTAGAGTAGTGAAGGCATTAGTAGCTGTTAGGCGATGTTTAGAGAAAGTCATGAGTTTCTCTTTAAAAAAACTTGTTGCCTAGAGTGAAAGAGTTTAACATATAAATATGAATGCTGTCTAGCATGTTGCGAGGCAAAATATACAATCTCCCAGTTATACCATCCAAAGTTTGAATTGTGCAGGTGAGATGGCTATGTATCTTGGTCTTGAACTCATTTCTGCTTGGATCTCATTCCTTTGTGATTGTGTATCTTGAAAGATTAGGTAACATTCATTTGGTGTATGTTGATTCTTGTCGTTAATGATTAGTAGCTCGATAAGGATAGTTTCCTGTACCTAATTGGCTGAGTTTGCTATGTTTTGATCTTGAATGAGTTTTGAGAAGCTAGCAATGTTTCTGAGAATTGAGTTTGTAATGTATCTTGGTGTTGAACTCAACATTGTTTGAATCTCTTCTCCCTTGTGATTGTGTACTTTGGAAGATTAGGTAACCTTCTTTAAGAGTTTTGGTTTATGCGATGTTGATAGTAGTTCTATAAGGATAGTTCCCTGGTTCTAGTACTTGAGTTTTGTATGGATTTTTTTGATGCTGCTGATATGCTGCTGAGTTTGTAGAATATGGTGCTAGTGTATTCAGAAGTGCTTTCTTTGTTGTTTTGTCAGTCTAATTTGGTTTTAGTATGTTGTGTCTAGTATGGAAGTCTGTATTGTCATGTTATTTGGCCATGGGAAATGTCCATGGTATGCCATAACTTGATTCTTATTATTTGGTTCTTTATATTTTTTACTTTTTACTAGAAGAAAGTAGAAACAGACCTATGACTAATAATCCTTACATCAGTTGAGTACCACTAGGGGGCTGCAATGCGATCAAGCTCTTATTGCACCTACAATAGACTCTTGACTTCTTACCAGTGGGTTACAGCACAAAATAGTGACAGTAGGTTCAAGAAGCATCTATGATTCATGTCAACCTACTCATTGTATGCCATTTCATTTGGGAAACATAAAATGAGTGTAACTACTTAACGATTATTATATAACATTTGATTCTGGAATGGATATTGCTGTTGTTTGGAAACCTTTCAATTACAGAATCAGAATTTTTTTTTGTGCTACCCTTTTACAATACCACTTGGGGGCTATTGTTTGGAAACCTTGCGATCAAATGTTTTACCTGAAAGAAAGCGTTTTGGGTTATGGGGTTTATCCTAACAGTAGCGACCCATAATCTACCTCGTAAATTAGATGCTTTTTACTTAAGTTAACTGAAATCTCAACCGTAATCTACCTCGTAAATTGGTTTACATGGACTTAAGTAGCTACAGTTGCCAGTTTCCATAGTGCACATGAACAAACTAGGGGATCGTGCCTGGTATGAGCTGCACAACTCTTCTCAGCATTTCACTTTTCATAGTTACATATCTGTCGATGTGCAAGTGACCTGGTACTTCCACAGCCTAATGATGATCATTAGAGAGGCTTGTGAATTAACATCCAATAGTAACGAATGCAACAGAGGTCAATAATATCCATAGCAGGTTGAAAACCAGTGCAAAAGATTGGACACTAAACTACCGCCGTGTACGTATTTTTTTATCTTTGCAAGACTGTAACCCCTGTTTGTGCTTGGGTAAAGTGAACACGATCCTTTGACTCGTGGAGTCAACTGAAACTTTTGTTTCTTGTAGTTATGCTCTTAATTGTTTGAGGTTGTAATATCTGATCACCGCTTTGAGTACCCGAGTTACTATAAAAACCGTACTATGTGATGGTTATGGACCTGTAAGTGTGTTTGTAGGTTCAGGTTTTGGGTTTCTCGGGTTATTCTGGTTGGGAATTTCTGATGGCAAAACCGAACTGAATACAAACCGGACCAAACCGAACACATATTGACAGTGATGTTTTTAAACAATTTTTGCAATTTTTTTTTCTTTTTTTTTTATTATTATAAAGAGTATTAAGCAAATTGGTTTACATGGACTTAAGTAGCTATAGTTGCCGGTTACGAGAGTGCATGTGAGCAAACTAGGAGACGGTGCTTGGTATGAGCAGCACAAGTCTCCCCATCATTTTATTAAGTCTCCCAGCATTTTATTTTCATAGTAAACTACCGATATGTAAATGTGCATATGACCCGGTACTTACGCAACCAACAAAACCTCGATCATTAACGGCAGGCTTGTATATCAGCATCCGACAGTAATGAATGCCACAGAGTTCAATAGCATCCATAGCAGGCTGAAAACCTGTGCAAAATGTTGGATATTGAACGACCGTCAAATACATGACACAATTGCTGTTTTCAGTAGTATTTGCAAGACTATGAAGTATGAACCCTGTTTTGTGCTTAGGTATCTGACCACCAACTTCAGTATCAATCGACTGATTGATACTTTTGTTTCTTGAGTAAGTGAGTTACTATAAAGTGCATACAATGTGACTCTTTGTGCTATCCTTTCACTTGTGGCCCTTCTGAGACAGAAATCGGGTATGGACCAGTAAGGGTGCTCATTGGTTTGGGTTTTGTGTTTCTCGGGTTATTTGATTCGGGTTCTTTGGGTTGAGAATTTCAAAGGCAAAATCAGACCGAATTCAAAGTGAACCAAACAGAACCAAAAACCTGATTTTGAATTCGGTATGGTTTAGTTTTTGGAACTGAAACAGAACTGCAAAAGATAGTCCCATAAATTTCTACTTTTGGTCTTTCAAGCAACTTTATGAAGAAGAAATATGGAAAATAATTATGGTAAAACTAAAAAAAACTGCATAATTGGTCCCCTTTACTTTTCTTCTGACGCTCTTACATAACTCGCATCTGAACATAATAAATAATTTCATTAGTCTCTAGTAAATCACAATTACCTAATAGTCGATAACACTAAAATCACCAAGAATTTGAAGATTTGGTTGTTACAAGGAGAAGTAGAAAGATGTATAAAGAGGATATGACATCACTCTTACAACAACCTCTCCTCATCTTTGATTCATTTCCATGCATCAAATTTCCAAAACTTTACGTAGCCATCTATGTACGTCTGTAGTTTCATAAAAATAGCTATGAAACTTAGTTATCATTTTTTTTTGGTGCAAAAGTGAAAGAATTATATTAATCTCCAAAAACTTTACATCATAAGAATAAGAGAACAAAATTTGGACACACCCCAAACCTTATACAGAACTGGACAGAAACAAACCTAAACAATGTTATCCTATATCAGACACTACCACATACTATGTCTGATAAAATAGACCTCTGATAATACAGAACAGAGTAACTATCAAACAACACATTACCACTCTTTCACAGCCATACTTATAATCTCAATTCACCTTAAAGCACCTACCATCTAGCTACAATAATTTGCATTTGACTATTTATAAACATATAATTATGATCACAATATGGATTTGAAAAAGGAAAAGAGAATGGAAAAGAAAGTATATCAATTCGAAAGAATGAGTGTTAACTAGGGTGTTCATCAGTTTTTGAATATCTCAAGTTATTCTCGATTCGGGTTCATCGGTTTTTGAATATCTCAAGTTATTCTGGATTCGAGTTGATATTTTCTAGACAAAACAGAATTAAATTGTACCAAATTCAAATTGAATGAAACTGAATTCTAAAACCGAACCAAATTTGGTTTGGTTTGACCCCGAAAACCCGAATCATACAATTTGTAAAATTATGTACATTTAAGGTGTGTATGTTTCAATAAGATATTTTAGGTCTAAATTTGACTACCACATCTTACCAGTAAGATGTGGCTAAAAAGTCTAAATCTGAATGAAATAATGTTGTTTGTTTTTCGTATAATCGTCTGAATGAGTTTAATTGTCTTTTTTACGCATATATTATATCATGGCAATACAATAAACAAGTAGCTTATGTAAATATGAAACAAAACTTTTTATCATAAATATAACATAGTTAATATACCATCAAATATACTATATTATAACAAGTCTGCAATCTCTTATTGGGTAAGTGGTATTAAGACAAGTCTCTCAACTCTTATTGAGTAAGATGTTATATATCTGACAGGGTATGACTCAAAAGAGAGAAAAAAAAATGTCTGACCGCTTCTAACTCAGTAAGAGTAAGAGGCTAGTAAGATATTTTTTTAAAAAACAGACACACCCTTAGTTATTTCTAAATTCTTTAGCACTAAGATTTTGAATTATAAAACTTAGCCAGTTTATACTCAAATATATAGTAAACTAGCTTATAGACCCGTGGTAACCCACGGGTTTTTAGATGAGATCGTTCAAAAAAAAATTGTGTGTGAAAACAAAGTAAGGAAAAACCACAAAGTAAACATGATGAATCATTTATTCGAAAGGAATATCAACTATTAAGTTAATTATAGTATAAAGTACAATGCTTGTAACTAAGAATGTAATAACCGGCCATGCACGCGTGCTCCAATCTTGATAATGTAGATGAAAATCAAATCTTGACAGCCTTGGTAAGGCAATGAGCATTTGTTGATAACCTAATAAGTATAAGTAAAACATTTTGTGTGATTGATAATATATGTAAAATCAAGAAAAAGGCATAAATCACATCATATCCAATTGGTACATACCTCTCGTTACGTGATCATTGACGGTAAAGAACCTCTTTGCAGACTACATTTGTAGTAGTGTTTTATAAATTACCACCCGGATCCGAAATAACAACCTTCAAACCCTTTTTGCTTTTGACGCGTGAAAGACCCACGTATAACTGTCCATGTGTGAAAACAAGACGTGGTAGGTACAAACCAACTTTTGAAAGTGAATGACCTTGGCTCTTGTTTATCGTCACGGTGAATGAGACTACAGGAAATTGTTTGCGCACGATCTTGAGCGGTAAACGTTTATCCGACGGGGTAATTTTCAAGCTTGGTAGTATAACCGTATTTTCAAAATGTGTTCCGTCAATTATTTGGGCATGAAGTGAAGATCTTGTTAATTTAGCTTATAGACCCGCGGAACCGTCGGGTTTTTAAGAAATAATGCATCAAGAAATTAAGTGTCTAAATAAGTAAGAGAGAGCAACGAACATAAAATGATTGAACTATTTTTTGAAAAGAATAATAAGTAATAAGTCAATAATATATTGCGGGATTTTTAAAGAAAGTATGCATCAAGAAATTAATTGTGTGAATAAAGTAATTAAGAAAGAACAACAAACGTAAATAGGTTGAATTATTTTTTGATAGGAATAATAATAAGTAAAAAATGAATGATACTATATTATATTATGTTTGTAACTATTAATATAATAAACATTAATGCATCGTGTACTCCAATTTTGATGGTCTTGAAAATCAAATGTATGTAGTAATGTCTATTTCCTGAGCACCTAATAAGTTTGGTCCAAATCTAACCATAAACATCTCTATACCGAGAAGAAGAAATCAACGATAAAAATGAATCCACAAAAAAAGAAAACCAACGGCATAGTGATTACTCAAAATCTACGTCTAGCGATAGTTTTTGTGCAAATACCTACTCTTTCTCAGAATTGCAAAACATTTCCACCTTCATTTTGACAATTATTTTATAGACCGCGCCAATCTGCAAGAACCTATGTCACATTGTCAAAAAGAATGTATTTGCAACGCTATTATATCCAACATAGATGATGTATAAAATAATTGGCAAAGATAATTTGAAGAGAAGCATTCATATATAGTTGTGGTTAGGGGTGTATATTCAACGCTACTATGTCCAACGTAGATACTATATCCAACGCTACTATATCCAACATGTCATGTCATATTGCTAACAAACTTATAAAATTCATATATAGTTGTGGTCAAGGGTGTAGTCAAGTCATCATCTAACTGAGTGCATACATGTAGGTCTTGAATAATGTTATTTTAGAAAAGAATGAAAATATAAACTCGCCTCATGGTGGGGAGAACTTTTTAACCTTCATAATTTTATAAGTCGTAACTTGGGTATATCATAAACAAAGGCGTGTAACATTAATTTAGGAAAAAATATTACATGAAAGTTAAAATAGAATAGTTGTTGGTACAATGAATTTACAATCATTATTCCAAGTTTGTGTTTACAATCAAATTACATCGGAATATAGATTACCTCCATATGAATGACTCTAATCATGACAATCGCATTGATCAATACCAAAGAAACACATGAGTCGCCCACTTGAATGGCTCAAAACATATAAATAAGAAACTGCTCTTAAAACATTTAGTACAAAGTGTTGCATCATTTTTTGTGTCCATAATACAATTAGACATTCCAACAAAAACTCTCAAGATGTTGTCATCAAAGAAGGAACACCACTTGCCTAAAGGTTGTTGAACACCTAACAGAAAAAATACTTATGTTGTCCCTGCTTGTAAACTTGCACAGACTTTTACTTACATATACTTCACAACTAACGACAATAACAACCCAAAAAAAAAAGGAAAACACTTTCTCCCTACTATGGGTGATTTCTCTAAACCCTCACCATCTAATCGATCTCTAACCTTCTGATCTTGTTTAATTCCTTATAACGATCGTGTTTTGGACGTTTAACTAGTTTAATTCAGTCCTATAACATTATTTTTATTTGGATGTCGATTTGATTAAGTTAGGGTTTCGTTTCTTAGGGTTTTTTGTTAATCGCTACCTAGGGTTTTCTTTATATCTAATTCGATATTTCCTTATTCTTCTTGGTGCGATTCTGTCATGGAAGTAGGTTAGGGATTATTTAGTCTGGAATTTAATCATGCCTCGACTTGGTTGAGGATTTCGATTTAAGATTGACGGTGATCTTATTGTTTTTTGCTTTAATCGCTATCTAGGGTTTCGCTACTGTTGTTTTATTGGTTATGGAGAAAGTGGGTGTTGAGTCGGTTGTTGTTGTTGAAGAATCGTTAGCTACTGTTGATTTGTCGAAGGTGACTATGAGGAAACATAAGAAGCCTAAGGATGTTACAGTTGTCATCGATCCTCCTACATTTGATTCGTTTGCTGGAAAAGTTGGTGCTGCTACATCAGCTAAGAGTAACCATGACTTCATTGAAGATCTGTTTGGTGTCTCACTTAAAACACCTAAGGATATTGATGACTTCACTAAAGACTTGGATAATGGTCAATATCCAAAGTGGGCTGAATTGGATAGTGATGTTCGTCCCAAGGCTACGAATGCTATTTATGGTTTGTGGGAGGCTTTTATGGATGTTGTGAATGATAAATCTAATAGCTCTCCATCTGCTACTCCTGTATGTGAAGGTGTAAACATATCTATTCCTCGCAAAGTGGTTGAAAAGGTTAGTTCTCGACTTGAACATACTTTATATGGCTATTTTATGGGTAAAAGGATGGCGTATCCAGTTGTTGAATACTTTGCTAAGAATAGCTGGGCAAAACATGGGCTGGAAAAGATTATGATGAATTCCGAAGGCTTCTTCTTTTTCAATTTTGATACTTTGGTTGGGTTAGAAGCTGTGTTGGAAGGAGGTCCTTGAATGATACGCAATTCTCTAATCATTCTTAAGAAATGGTCTGTGGACACTAGATTGCGTAAGGAAGAATTGACCAGCATTCTGGTTTGGGTTAAATTGCATGATGTTCCTCTTCAAGTCTTTGAAGAGGAGGGTATCAATTTGATTGCTTCTTTTATTGGTAAACCTGTTTTGTTTGACTCTTACACAACCTCTATGTGCAAGGATTCGTGGGGTAGAAGTAGTTTTGCTAGATGTCTTATTGAGGTCAATTATGGTGTTGATCTTGTGGAGGTGGTTACCATTGGATTTCCTTCTCTTGCTGGGCAGGATTTTACCAAAGAGACTATCCGTGTTGAATATGAATGGAGACCTCCCAGATGTGACATATGCAAAATCTTTGGTCATGCTCATGATCACTGTCCAAAAAAGGTGGTGAGTACTCCTGTTGTGTCTACATCACATGTTGTTACTCCCACTGTGGTGTCGAATAATGATGGTTTCCATAAGGTGGTTAGGAAGAAGAAGAAGAGTAAAGCCAAGTCTACTAATGCCAATCAGTTTGTAGGTCCCTCGGGTCCACAGATTGTCAGTTATCAGCCGAAGGGGACAGCTAGGGTACCTATTAAGGAAGCCAACACTATGGGTAATGCATCTAAATCAATGTCTATGTTGAAGACTACTGGCTCAACTTCTAAGGAAGGTATTTTTACTACATCTAATCCGTATGCTGCATTGGTGAACGAGGAAGATGATATTGAAGACCATGTTGCACATGTGAGTGAAGGATCAGCTCATCCAGTTACTAGTGAAAGTCCATCTTTCACGGTAGCTGTAGGTTAGCTTTTTTTTTCTTTCTTTCTTATGGCTATGTGTTTATGGCATGTCATGAGCACTAGTTGTTTGTTTTTGTCCAAGCTTTTTTAGCTGTCTACCTTGTTATGTAAGCTATATCGCCTATGTAGCGGGTTGAGATATGGGATTTCACCCATATCCTTTGTACTTAAACGTTTTTGGTTTTAATATATTTACCAGGGTGCAGGATTACTCCCCTTTACCAAAAAAAATAACAACCCAAAACATCAGATCGATTTCATGAGAAGGCTGCTCCGACTCCAATTTGCGGGTCAAACTGTAAAAAAATGGAGTTAAAGGATACGTGTCAAATTAATGGTTTATCAATTGTGTCTATACCTTTTCTAAGAATCTTGCTTGAATTCATCCTGAACATGGCAAATATAGAAGATAGCAGCGAATTCATAATTTTACCTTGGAGATCCATATTTTCAGTTTAAGTTACACTATACGTTAAATCGATCATAAAAATAAACATTAAAATTGGTACCAGTGATAGATGCAGGATTAAAGGCTACATGGAATTTTTTGTAGAAATAGGTCTCCATAAGATAGGTACATGTTTTAGCTCTCTTGAGTAACACTGTGACATAAAAAGTGTGGGTGGGTCAGCAGATCCTAACCCAACCCGTTTTGACCAGTGTGTACCAAAATAAGATATAACTTCAAATTTCTGTGCACATGCATCATTGCCAATTAAGATGGATCTAAAGGGAGGATGAGTAACATACCCGCTTAAGTGCTTCCCACAAACAACCGTTTTTGACCCGTACTCAACCCATCTAGTTTTTCGCCTAACAACAATGAATCTTAAACATACTTGTAACAACAACTATCTTAAAATCTAGGTGTTGCATTCCATACTAACATACTATCTCCGAATTAAAAAAGAAATAATGAATACACATAGTTGTTCATCATCTTTGCTTCAATCCCTATATGTTATGGACAACATGTGACTAATCCAACATTCCAAATTAATATTGAAACATTGAAAGCAGCCTACCATTCAAGATCGGCGTTGCATTCCATCTCTACCACATACCTCCTATTCTTTTTTTTTTATCCTGTACACAACATTAAAATACATTACAATACTCGTAAAAATTAGAAATTAAGGAAGCGTAAACAAAATGATAAGTGTATGGACCTCGGCTTTAGCTTTGCAACGTTGCCTCTCAAGTTCATTATTCATTTCTCTCGCTCTTTTATGAGATTATCATATTTCCTACAATGTTTCAAAAAAAAAATTATGCGCTGCAGTCAATTGATATACCCATACGAAATAACATGAAGATGCATATATAAGTTACAAAGGAGTAGACAATGATCCTACTATATTTTATTCTCTAGTGAAGTAATCTTTTTGACAACTGTATCTAGTTACAATATTTAATAATATTTATCTTTATGGCTTTGTTGTAACAATCCCTTCAGGGATGGGTTCTTCATACCACTTCATACCAGGAAGATATACTTTTATTTCTCTCAAGTGAATTTACCTTAATGACACCAGCTTAGATCTTTCACAGTCACACCATCTCGAGGCTGAGTAGTCATTTGACACAATTCAAAGTAGAATGAAATTTCTTTGAATACTCCGATATCATCTCCGACGCATGCTTGTCTGCAACATCAAAAAAGGTAAAAACAAAGCCAGTGATTGTACTTAACACTGCAATTCCATAGCAGATTTACTCAGAAACAGGATGAAATTTATGTTCACCGCGTAAAAATCTTCGAATGTCTATCTCAAGATGAATTAATTGAATTGGTTCATCATGTATAAAGTGTTGAACAATAGAACACCAATAAATCAAACTATGGTAAAACCTGATCATACTATTACGATAACAATTCAAAGGAACAAACACAAATGAATAGATTGAATACCTTAATCAAATCTCCCTGGAAATGGACTGATTCCGTTTGATCCTGCTGCAAATATACACTTTCAAGTTTCGACACAAGTAGTTTGTGTGCACGAGATACTTCTTGCTCAGAAAACCCATGTAGCCTAACTCTTGCAATCACAAGTAGTTTATTAACCCACAAACATTAGAAGTTGATTTATCAAAGAGCATTAGCAGCCCCCTCCACTTGTTTTTTCTAATTTTGGCAGGATAAAGTATTACTCTATGTTACGTGCCACGTAGGTGCCACAACCATATAATCTGCAAGTGAAATGAAAAATGATGAATTAGTGGTCAAGTAACATTAGAGTTTCTAACATTGCTATATAAGATAATTAAAGTAAACATATATTCGCAATAAACCCCAAAATCAGTTCTAAAAAACATATTATTGAGGAATACTTGTATGAAAAACGACACATAAAGAAAATTAAAAATATGGATGAAGTTAAAAACTAAATAGAAAGAGAACATTAGCTCCATAAACATCAATGCAGTCACAAAATTATGAACTTAACCATTTTTCATTTAACATATAAACACCGATTATACATGTATGAGCTCACTTGACATTTCTTGAAAATGATTGTGGAATAATTAATTTTACTAACATACAAACCTCGATAAACCTTCATTATCTATAGTTCAACCTAACTCGATCTGTTTTATCTCGCACCCAAAATTACACATTTTAAACGCATTGAAGGTTACTCATTTTGACTAATTTAAATGGATCAAGAGAGATTGGAGTATCATAAAATTATGGAATGGTTGCAATATCAAGAAAGGTTGGAGTATCATACAGATTATGGAATGGTTGCATAGAAGATATGATAACAAACTAATTGACCCACTTGACATTTCTGGAAACGAACAGGAGTCACCAACTTTAGCCTTACCATTACGGGACACATATCGGTCGTCAAACAATGAGGAAGCAGGTGTAACCTGTTGTTGGAGCAAAAGAGGCTCACGAATAGTGATATCAGTACGCGAACGCCCTATTTTGTTTGCATGTCTTGGTTTCGAAGATGTCAGGTACAGGTAAATCAAGCACGCACGTGCATGCCAAATTTGGACCAGATATTTCGTCAGCCATGGTAGTTATAGTAGTAACAAGTGTGCATTGACTCATTGTCAAAAATATCAACAGACATATCACCCGAAGCGTCACGCGAATAGTTTGGTTCATTGAACGTATTATGACAAATATTTTTATCTGTTGCTTTAGACTTGGTTCTCATACTTTTAGAAAGTTAAGAAACAACACGAAACAGTAACTTGCAAGCCAAAAACACAGGAAATAGGTATAAGGCATAAACTAATTGGCAAGTTGTTCCACAAAACAACATAATACATAAGACAAACTTATAGAAAGTAACAGTTTGCGCATAAGAAAATGAAACAACGAAAAGTGGTAAACGTTAAATGAAACCCTACCTGGTAAAGAAGGCGAGATCAACAGAAGTTCATTGAACACCCGAATTGTAACATATTGTTGATAGTGTTCTCTACTCAAACTCATCCCAAATTCCTTTCAAACATTTCATCAAACACCTTACCCTCTTTAAATCACTTGAAAACCTTTGATCTTCGATCTTCAAATTCTGGCGCAAACATGCATCAAGGAAAAAATTACTCCAATGTTTAGATCTACTATATCTAACCACACTCATATTCATAATCAATGGAATATTTAGAAGTACCTAATTAACACATCAAAGGAATCAAAGGAAGATAAATTAAAACTTACAAATTTTATATATGGCCGCATCCCTTCACACCAAAGTAAAAGGATAAATATTATTAGGGCTACACAAAGAGTACGTAAAACATTTTCTATTTTAACCTCTGTGATAGCAGAACTCTGTAACCATCTTCTAATAATGGTGGTTACTCGCATCTTCGGATCTCCATTAATGGTCTGATAACTGTATCAAAATTTATATAAATTAACTTCAATCACACAAGACTAAAGCAACTACAAAAAGAACATAATAAAACTACAGACTCCAGAGAAATAAGATGGTTTTTAACACTTGTGTTACTTTCCATGTGCACAAGCTAAGAAATACGGAGATAACATACCTTTCAACGACGAAAATAATGGCCCGCTCTTGTAAACTTGCAAACCATCAATTATATATTACCTAAAATTTCACAAATTACGCATCTTTTAACATATATATGTTTTTTACATAGTGATATGATTAAATTCACTACCTATAGGAAAGCATAATCCAAAACCATATATCCCAATTTTGTAATTCAAGTGGGTATCTACTTTTCTTTGGCCCCAAGTTTTAACAAATCGCAATAAAGCTTAAGCATCGTGCACAATCCAAAGAATGCGTATTGAACCGTTTGCCCAACAAATGCCCATTTGCTGCTTGTAGACTCAAATGAAAACGTAAACCTGTTCATGGTGCATTTAACTTTATCCAGGTGATTTCATTATCTGTGACAGGAGCAAGAAACGATTAAGTTGAATCGAAACATGTTATAAATACTAATTCGCAGAATACACAAATTATAAAAATGCAATGAATTTATACCCACTTTAACACCTCTAAATTAGAATTATATCAACCATAACACAAATCAAACTTAATATTAACACAATGAAGATTCTAATAACAAACGAAATAAAATTCTTACCGGTGAAAATGAGTTATGTCCAATAGTTGGACCTCCAAATCGAACCTACTTCGTAGTAATTCTTTTTGCCCTAAACAAACAAAAAAAGATCCACAACTAATAAATCCGCTGGATGACTTTTGGGGAAAGTGTGGTGAATTGAATTGAACTTAATCAAAGCAAAAAAATATTATAAATTGAACTGAAACACAATTTAGAAGAAAAAAAAATCAAAATAGCTATACTATAGATTTAAATCAAAACCCTATAAAGAAAAACTGGAATAGATGTGAATACTTACCAATCAGATGATTTATCAGTGGATTTGTATGTGTGTTTTTGAATCGGTGAAACACATTATTAGGATATGATATGAAAGTCTTCAATGAATGTGATTTGTATGTGATTTGAAACTGCCAATTTTGAATGAATTGCAATCAATTGTTTGAATTGGGTAAGTGGCGTTAAGATAAGTCTCTCAACTCTTATTAAGTAAGATGTTATATATTTGACCGTATGACTCAAAAAAAAAAAAAAAAAAGTCTGACCCCTTTTAACTCAGTAAGAGTAAGAGGCTAGTAAGACATTTTTTTTTAAAAACAGACACACCCTTAGTTCTTTATAAATTCTTTAGCACTAATATTTTGAATTATAAAACTTAGACAATTTATACTCAAATATATAGTAAAAAAGATACATTATTGAAAAGGAAGAGTTATATGGATTTAAAAAATGTTATACTATGTAATAATTTATTTATGTATATAAATAAATAAAAAAGATTTACATATTTACATGAAATATGTTTTTTTGTTCGTTTTATGTTTTGTCAAAACCAAAACTAAACTCAAACCAAAAATCAATTATTTTTAATTCGATTTTTACAAATTCGATTAGGGGTGTTCTTCTGTTCGATTTTCGGGTTATCCGGTTAATTCGGTTAAAAGTTATTTTAGGGTCAAACCGTGAACCAAACCAAACCGAATTCAAATTCGGTTTTCAGTTCGGTTTGGTTGAATTCTAGTTCGGTTTGGTTTGGTACGGTTTTTGGTTTAACAGAATTACACACTTTATTTAAAAAAAAATATATATATATATATATATATATATATATATATATATATACAAATATATTTAGCCAAAAAAGTTATTTTAAACATAAAAGGTATTTTTTTAATATTAGAATAAAATTTTATTGTTATTTATATACATAAATATAAATATATATAACATGTTATTGATCTTTTTATATATATAAATATATTAAAAATATATAAATTTATATGAATTCGGTTTTCGGTTCGGTTTTGATTACTAAAACCATATCCAAACCGAGAACCGAAATAAAAGTTCGGTTTTGGCAAATTCAGTTCGGTTATTAGTTCAGTTTGATTATTTTCGGTTCGATTCAATTTTGGTTTTTGGTTTATTCGGATATTTCGGTTTTTCTGCTCCCCTAAATTCGATTCAGTTAAATTTTCGAATCATGATAATAATATCCGAATTGTGTTTATCAAAAAAGCCCAAATTAAAGCCCATAAAGTTAGCCCCATAAATATAACATGCAACCAAAAACATTTGACACTGTGAAATTTGACTTTGTGTACTTTATTAAACAAAAACAACGGTGAGTGTTTGATGTGTTTCAGTGTTTGTGTGTGAACTCAAAAGTGATCTTCTTCTTTAACATCCTTATTTAATTTCCCTCCAATTGTTTTATGAAGGTAACAATCATTCTACGGAATTAACTGCAAATGTTATTAATTGTTAATGATTTTGTGAGACTTATTTTTTTAATAATAATAAAGTAATTAACTATAAACCCTAAAAAATTTAAAGATATTTATTAATTTTGTATAGTTTGTTGGTTGTTGTGATTATAAATGTTTATGGTATTAGAGGGTGTTTATTTTTCTGCTTATTGTTTAGAATATAAGCAGTTTTAAGTGATGGGATCAATTAACCTGCTTTTGTTTATCTGCTTAAATTAGGGGAAATTAATCTGTTCTCAATAAGCAGGTTAGGACATTATCTAACTTTATTAAGCAAATCCAAACACTATTCCTGAAGTGCTTATTTATAAGCGGAAAAAATAAGCAATTTCAAATACCATCTTAGATTACTTCCTTAGTTGCGTGTACTGGTATTTCTGGTAAGTTAAATAAAGTAGAGATGACGTTACATTTGTGTTCCTTTCTGGTTACAGAAACTCAGAGTATGTTTTTAGGCTATTTTGGTCATAAAAGTACATGTATTCTTCCTCGTGATTTTAAGTTAACAAAGAAAGACCCAAACATGTTTAATGTAAGTGTTATAACCCGTACACATTCTTAATGAACAAGTCGCAATAAAAAGGAAGGAAGATTTAAGTAAATTGCTATTTTACGCAATTTGCCTTAATATTTTAAGGGAACTGCCATTCTGCTAACATAGCCCTAAACGCCTAACTTACATTTATTCTGCTCAAATGTAGGCCTATATGTTTTGTACGCCCTTTTGTTTTTTAGTATTTATCTTACCGGTTTAAATTGTTACGAAGTGATTAATAGTTATACCTAATCTTGTTACTCTTTGTACCTTCTATTTTGTTATTTATAGGTGTCCTATTATGCTTAGTGACCTTAATCTTGTAGTTAATCGGGTTTAGCATGCAATGATCTATCCTAAATGGACTAGTTATAAGCAAGTGTAGTGTGGACGTAAGGAATTACATGCTACTTTTTACATACTAACTAAGCTATATTTTTATCGAGAATGAATATGGCATGTCTTCATAGCTGTGCTGTATCAATAGTTTATTCTGGCATTTAACTCGGTTTGTTGTCACAGGATCTGAATGGTTAAAGAGTCACAAAGTTCACTAAGTAAATATGAATCAGCTCTCAAATGCATTTTCTTTGCTAGAACTTGATGTTGAGGATGATAAGGAAGAGATAACCAGTGCTGCTGAAAACACAAAGAAAACCAATGGTATAATGTGATTTTAGAATTTAGAATCGTTATTTATTTATTTATTTATTTATTTTGTACCCCATGGGGCGTTTTAAAAAAATATAAAAACATATTGTTTAACTTTGTTAGTATAATATTCAAAAAGAGTCGTTATTTATTTGTAATTATACTGGGTGGTGCAGGTAACGCTAAGAAAGAAACTGGCAGCTCTAACGGCGCGACTTCAACCAAGAATGATAAAGACTATTTAGAAAAAGATTACAAGTTACCTCTTGTGTGGATCGACTTGGAAATGACAGGTATTTACTATTTAGTTTGTGTTTCTTGTAATGGTGGATAGAAACTGAAAACATTGAATTGAATTTATTTTTATGCTACCTTTGTTGCATGTGCAGGATTGAATATTGAAGTAGATAGAATACTCGAGATTGCTTGTATAATCACAGATGGGAAGTTGACTAAATCTGTAGAGGTAAGTTATTCTGATTATTAAGACGCTCTTGGTGGATTTTGATATTCTAACATTGTTATTTAAAAAAATACAAAGGAAACTAAAAGATGAATATTTGGCTTTCTTGATTCAGGGTGCTTTGTATCATCTTTTTAATAATTTTTTCAGAACGAAAATAATCAAGAGTAATTAAGATTATATATTTATTTTTTTGCTTCCTTGCGCCATTCGCATGTGTAGCTATATATATTCTCACAGAAAAATATATAGTATCAATAACGGCACAGCCACATTTTTTATATGCAGAAAATTGAGAATGGTAAATGGTCACAATTAGCATGGATATAGTATTCATAGTGCATTTAGGTTTCCATACCCCAATATCTAACAGTTGACTCATAAAATATTAGTCCACCTTCAAATGACAAGACAAGTTACTAAGACCACTCCCAACGGGCTCGTCGGTTTACAAATCGACTAGCGTCGATTTTTGGCACCGATGACACCACCTTGTCGGTGGTGCGTCTGTTTGGTCCACTTCAATTTCGCGACGGGGAAATTGTTATTAAGACACTCTTGGTGGATTTTGATATTCTAACATTGTTATTTAAAAAAATACAAAGGAAACTAAAAGATGAATATTTGGCTTTCTTGATTCAGGGTGCTTTGTATCATCTTTTTAATAATTTTTTCAGAACGAAAATAATCAAGAGTAATTAAGATTATATATTTATTTTTTTGCTTCCTTGCGCCATTCGCATGTGTAGCTATATATATTCTCACAAAAAAATATATAGTATCAATAACGGCACAGCCACATTTTTTATATGCAGAAAATTGAGAATGGTAAATGGTCACAATTAGCGTGGATATAGTATTCATAGTGCATTTAGGTTTCCATACCCCAATATCTAACAGTTGACTCATAAAATATTAGTCCACCTTCAAATGACAAGACAAGTTACTAAGACCACTCCCAACGGGCTCGTCGGTTTACAAATCGACTAGCGTCGATTTTTGGCACCGATGACACCACCTTGTCGGTGGTGCGTCTGTTTGGTCCACTTCAATTTCGCGACGGGGAAAGGGACGAGAGTGGGGCCCATTTGACCATTTGAGTGTTTTGTGCGTGAGTGTTTTGTGGGGTATAATTGTGTATAAGTGACACACAAAGAGACACACCTTTGGCCGGGGTGTGCCATTTTGTGTGTCAATGCTGATGTGGCTCTGAGATGACACAACTGACACAAAAAGAGACGTGTCACTGTTGGGAGTGGTCGACACCCCTGCCAATGGTGGTGTGCCTCCCCACACAACACACACACACACACAACACACTCAAACGGTCAAATGGGTCCCATCTCGTCCCTTTCCTCGTCGCTAAACCGAAGAAGACCAAACCGACAAACCACCAACGAGGTGATGCCATCGGTGTCAAAAACTGACGCTCGTCGGTTTGTAAACTGACGAGCCCGTTTGGAGTGGTCTAACAAGAGTTATTGTGATGAACATTAATGTCAAATTAAATTATAACTGGATCAGTTATAATAAGGCTGCAATTTAATACATCTTTGTTTTCGTTGACCTTATTTTAGCATAGTTTCTGTTTATGAATTAATAGCAACCACGCTATCCATTTCATCTGAACTGGATTATTCATTTTTGCTCAGGGCCCTGACTTGGTCATACATCAAACAAAAGAGTGTCTTGACAAGATGGGAGAGTGGTGTGTAGAACACCATGCAGCAAGTGGTATGTTGGCTCCAGCTCTTTCAAGTTATGCAGCAACTGGCTGTGTTCGGCGGGTTGGGTAATGGGTCAAAACAGATAACAATTTTTGTATGGGTCAGGTTGGGCCGAACGGAACACTTTTTTGCCAATATTTTTGTTTCATATTCTTTCAATAGTTAGTGGGTCAAATATTATTAAATAATTTATAAAGTTACAATATTTATCTAGTGTTTTGATTAAAACGTTTTAGATTTACGTATTAAAAATGCACTTTGGCCACTTTTTACCAGATTGACCCATTTTCTAATTTTTATTTTACCAGTTTGACCTTTTAGAAATAAACTTGACCTGAATTGATACATTCACAAGTAATTGCTATGTGATTGCCACATCGAGTCATCGAGTAAGGACTGTTTTAACCTAACATGGCATATCGTTTACAGGTTTGACAGAAAGGGTGCTCAAAAGTACCATTAGTGAAAAAGAAGCTGAAGAGCAGGTAACCTAAACCTCATCATTGATTAGTTTATACTACAACACATAGACTTCATCTAAGGCTAAATATTGTCACTCCATAGAAAATCATATATATACGTACTCCACTCATCCCAACTAATCCTGTGTCTGACTAGACACGTAGTTAATCCAAGTCTTTGACTTCAATATCCTTAAATATATGCAAAAAAAGGGGGAAATCTTATGGACATGAGATGGGCAAAAGGTAAGCTAACTTTGAAAATTTCTTAAAAGTAGACATTGCCTTTGATTGGAGATGTCACAAAATGGGAATATCTTTTTCAATCATTTTGAGAAAGATGGTAATCATGGTATATACTATCAAATACTTGTAATTTCCTTGTGTTTGTCGCCTTGTTGCAATGAAATATGTAGCAAGATGAAGAAATTACCTTTGTCAATGATAAAAACCTATCTTTTCTGATAATTTGAAATCTCATATGTACAATAATATTTTTTTTCACCTCATACAAGTACTTTATCGTGCCACTTGGTCTAAGTGAAGTTTCATTCCGTAGGTCATTGCCAACATTAGCGCAAAAAAGCTTTCTTTTTTAATAGAGTACAGATAATTACAGTTATCCGGCTTCGTCTAATTGGAACCTGTTTTTTCTGCAGGTTATTGAATTTGTCAAGAAGCATGTGGACTTAAGCCATGCTCCTCTACTTGCAGGGAATTCAATTTATGTGGATTTTATGTTCTTGAAGGTAAAAGAAAAGGCTTACACTAGAGTTCTATAATATAACCTAATTAATCATTGCACTATCGTAGTATTGTTGCAGTGATAACGTCATCCCTGATAAACTATTCAAAATCGTAACAATAATGCCTTGTCCTTTTGTTAGATATTTTATTCAGTTTTGTTGGTACCGATTACATGAAGGAAAGAAGAGACTGACGTTTTCAATCTCGGTTCTTTTGCAGAAGTACATGCCTAATCTGGCCAGTATCTTCTCACATGTAGTTGTTGATGTCAGCAGCGTTAAGGCTTTATGTTGCCGTTGGTTTCCAAAAGGTGATATTTTTGCTCATAATTATAATTATTTAACTATATGTTTTAGTAATGCTATGTGTGAACTTTCACAATACTGCAATTGGAATTAAATTCGAGAATAGTGTACTCAGTTAATTAACGTGATAATGGAACCTGCAAGTGACGTTAAATATTAATTGAATTGACACAATTATGAGGTATTATTAAGTGGTATAGTTGTGTGAATATTAACTATGTGTTTTTAACTAAGTGTTAATCTAGAAAAATCGGGATAACAATGTAGGTTATCACATTGCTTCATTTAAGGCATCTCATCACTGACCTTCCGAATATATTCATACAGCTAGTACACCCCTTGAAACAAAAATTAACGTGATAATGGAATAGGTAAACTTAGATTGAAATCATTCTAATGTCCTCCTTTTTTATTGTTTCACCTACAGATAACAAGAACGCTCCGCGTAAGGAGAACAAACACAGAGCCATGGAAGACATCAAGGAAAGCATAGCCGAGCTCAAATACTTCAAGGAAAATGTATTCAAACCATCAAGACCTAAGAAGTGACATCAAACTATGACACGCATGTGTGAAGCATACTTGGATTTTCTAGTTCGCAAAAACAGCCTCAACATTGACAAAGCACCCAACGTGATTTGTACAATTCAAACTTCTGTTTGGCAGCTAGCTATCTGATATTGGAAATTAGCTACTGGGTTCTTATTTGAAAAGTATAGGCATGCTTATGACGGTCGGTTTAGGTTTATCCAGCAACTCATCTATTTTTCTAATACTTCCTTTTTGTAGTTTTAAAACCGCAACAAATATGGTTAAATAGATTGATTTTGATACATACTGGGGGCTTTTGACTCTTTATTTGTTCATACTTTCATATTTTTCTGTTTAACCTGTTAGAACTAAAACATAATTCAAATGAAAACAAGTCAAATCGTTACTTCGAAACACTCTTGTGCTTTCGAATTCAAATAAATAGTACTTGTTGGATGTTATTCATTTTAGAGGCTAAAGCAGATAAAATTGAATTTTTTTGGTGAACGGGTAAGATGAAAAGTAGCCAAAATGCACTCTCCATCTAAGATGATATATTTTGCCTTTTTTTGTTCTAGTGAAAATGAAGCATCTGTAACTTGTTTTAACTGATCCGAATATAAATCGGAATCAAAATAATAGAGTTTGAGTGTTCATAAATTTCACACCACATCTCAGAATTAACGACAGGAGGAATGTTCGATTTAAACCATGCGTAAATGACTTCACTTCCTTCATAATCTTGTTGCTTAAAGATGCATCAAGTTGAGGGTTCTGTAACCTTGAAGATCTCATAAACAGCTGAAAAATCAAGATCTCCTAACCCTGTGCTTCTGGCCTTCTTAAATGCCTGCATTTTTTTCACCATTAAAACCACAAGAATTAAATCCCTGCTGGTTTTCGGTTAAAATATCCTATTTACTATTTACTACTTAATAAAAGGTGAATCATCAAAGAAGAGAGTGAGTTGATAGTTTACCTCGTTGGCAGCAGCCGCCACTGGCATGGATACGGCATTCTCATCACCAAGTGCAAGAGCCAACCTCATGTCCTTTTGTTGATGTTTCAATGGAAAAGCAGGGCTGTAACTGTTTTGGATCATTGAAGGTCCTTTCATTTTGAACATGGGATTAGCAATGGCACCGAGATCCTGCAAAACAAATTTACAGGATAATAAGGGATGTATGGTCAAAACGAGCTAGCTTTGGTATGGGTCTTTTTACCCATTTGACCAAACTAATTTTTTAAATTTTATTTTGTCTTTTTACCCATTTCACTAGTTAGAGATACATAATTAATCTGAATAAACCTATCCATAAGTAAATGGGTCAAACTAGGTTCTGGATCTCAGGGATGAACCAAATATATCATAACCAAACCACTTAAATTCAAAAAGTTTGTTATCTTACCAACACATCTAAAAGAGTTTTAGAGCTAAGCCCACTTTTATCAGCAAGTACAAGTCCCTCGGAGAAAGCATTCATCATACTGCAATATCAACAGTTGGATTTCAGAGCTAAAACCAATTAATGAAACTAGTAAATTTTTTTTAACGAAAAGCAATACTAAAATAACAAACATAGTAACCAATATTTTAATTCTGATATCTTTACAGGATGTCTAATCTCGAGTTAAGTGATTAAGCGGTAGAACCTAGAAGTCATTTAATCGACTAGCTTCAGTAGTGGCTTTATAGTTGACTTGCAACAAATTTTAAAAAATCTACTATCAAATACTAACCTGCCCATGATCATATTGACGACAAGTTTCATTTTTGCTCCATTTCCAACCTCTCCCAAGAAAAACGACTTCTTTCCCAATACATCAAATGCAGGAAGAATTGTCTCGTACAATTCCTACATCCACACAAGAACATCATATAAAGTTAAAATATACAAACTTAAAGCTGATTTTCTTAACAGAGTAGCTCAAATGATGTACCACATTGACCATAAATCAACACAACGTTTGACCCAACATATAGTTGAATGTGAATCTTTAACTACGAGCCAATTTTTAAAACATATAGAATCTTCTGGACCAAATTTATTGTCGTAAAAGTTTTTTTATAATTACTTATTCATAAAACATAGAAGGGGGAATTTAATTTTTGAGTATGTGAGATCAGAATAGGTCAATATGGGTCATATTTTAATCCGACCATGCAAAAAAGGGGCAAACCTAAAGAGAATGGGTAATTCTTAGTTCTCCGATTAACCCCTTTTGCCACCAATATAGAAAGGGTAACTATAAATTGAAGATTTTCCAAAAAGTGAATAGGTGCTTTTGATTATGTATGTTCTTTTAGAGGGAAAAAGCTGATGTCGGTTTAGATCACTGGCCTTGAGCATGGCAACCTCATCAAGGTCATCGGACAACTCAACCTATACCAATATCTTTGTTTACACCATTTACCTTTATTATCCATTCTGTGAGCCCCATCCCTTATTCTCACACGATGTAAGACAATATGCAAAAGTTGAAACATTAGTCACCTAAAAGAATAGCATCAAAGTTATACCTTCTCCCCAGCGGCGAGGATTACTAATTGTCCATCTTCAGCTGGCTTTTTGCTACCAGAAACCGGAGCTTCAAGAAAAGAGCCACCCTTTCCTTTTACAGCCTGCAAATACAAACTATGCATTAGCATGCTATATTTTTTTCTAAACAACTAATTTCTGTTGGAATGTCCCATTGGGAATCAAACAATAATGGAAACTGGTAATTAGCGTAAAGATATGCAACTTGAACCTCACTGATTTTTGAAGAAGTTTCAGCATCGACTGTTGACATGTCAATGTAACCTTTACCGCTGCAAATTTCCTCGAGAATCCCGCCTTTATCAAATACCACCTTAATCAAAACATGAAATTAGTTGATTGATTTGCAACTGTGACTTAAGCGGTCAATAAGGCAGTTTTGGATATTAAAATTTATACCAACTTCAACAAAAGTAATTATCTTAGTGTAAAAATAATATTACCTGTTAACCCCTGTCATTTAACTTAGTTTAGTAGACTTTTACTTACATTTCACAAAAAGTTTCTTTTTTTTTTTTTTTTTTTTTTTTTTTTTTTTTTTTTTTTTTTCTTTTTTTATTTATGTATTCTGTAAAATAATCAGAATTTTCTAAACACTCAACAAGTAACTATCACAACTTCAAATAGCAAGTGCATATCCAAATCCAAATGCTATCATTAAAGCCTTTGTTATTGCTGCTGATTATCTAATTCTAATAATTCAAAATCATGTATCACTTTCAAAGCACCCTCTCGCTGTACTCACATCTGAACAAATATAAACAAATCAAATTGATCAAGGTTTGTACTAACAGAAAGAGCCGCAGGCGGATCTGACAGCATCCCGATAGTGTACTTGCACTTCTTGATTACTGCTGCAGGACTTTCCCCTACGGAAGCACCATGCTCTTTTAGCTCATCGCACTGCAAGAAAATGGACAGAAATGATAACAAATTCTCAGTTACAAAACAAAAATGTAATTCCAGTGTTGTTATATTACTAGTAAGATTTTTTAAAGTAAAACTAGAGGATCGAGTTAAAATCGATGTGAATTATTTCAATTTTTATGCACAGAAGTATTGTACTAATGCTATAGCAAACTTATGTGGCTACTCTATACATCTCCACAAAGCTAAAGAACGCATAAACTTTTGAATCAAGATTAAAATCTGACTGGAGAAACTTGAAATGCATATATGGTTTCTGAACTGAATTAAGCATTTAACACTAAAACCCTACGCTGCAACATTTCCATATTCTGTTTGCTCGTTTATGCTTCCAAAGAAGTGTAAACCAGATCAACTTGGGTGTTTGGAAAATGTTCATGTTTTCCGGAAACCAAAATCACTTTAAATATCTTTTGCAAACTTTACTTTGATGTTTACAAGATTTACAAATTAAGCCAGACATTAGGGTGCGTTTAGTTGGAGAAAAAATTCTCTTGTTTTCTATATCCAATTTTGTAGAACTTTGGAAGGGAAATTTATTTCCAAAAAACACTTGAAAATATAGAAAGCGCGTTTAGTTGATGCTTGAATTTTCTGTTTTGAAGAAGGGAAGGAAGGGTCTTGCGTTACAAAGGAAAACAAGGAAACAACAAAAAATTGTTTTGTAATTTTCCTTGTTAAGTTAGGAAATAAGGGACTTGTGTTTTGTGGAATTCTTTTTGGAAATAAAAGGATTTGAACGTGATCTCTGTTTTCTTTGTTTTGTACAAAATATTTTGTGGAAGACATAGATGTTTTCCTCTAACTAAACGCAACCTAAATGTTTGACTTCTTCATATATTGACCTTCAAACATACAGAGTACGGTAAAATTGGTTAAATTATCAAAATTTGATGAAACAAGTAGTTGCTTAGAAAACTGATTTATGATAACACAAGAAACTAATATAACCATCACCAACCTTAATCAAACGACCATCTACTTCTGAATTTAATTCCTAAAATCACATTAATCGCTTTAAAAGTTCAAACTTAACAAGAATCATTTCATTTTACAAAGAAAGCGTCAACACAAACATTGATTTAAAATATTACATCATGAATCAAACAAACTATAAACAACAGAGCAAAATAAATAAAAACAGTATATCCAATCCAAAACTTTATTCTAAAACATTAACATGGTACTAAACTTATTCAAACAAACTCAAATGCACCAAAAATCCATATCATATTCACAAAAAACACAAAAATATAAAAAGTCAATCATTAAACATCCAATACTAAAACATAACTCCAAAACACAAAGACACATAATCTGTATCTAAAGATATAAAAAAGGTTACTACCTTGGAAAGAGTACGGTTCCAAACAGTAACCTTAAATCCATTTTTAAGCAAATTAACAGCCATTGCTTTTCCCATTATTCCCATCCCCAAAAACCCAATTTCCTCCATTTTTTCAAATATCTTTTTTTTCTTGAAAATCACTGATCTTCAAAACCCTTGAATGCTTTTCTATATATTTATATAAAAATAAAAAGGATAGTACTTTTTTACTCACTCACGGAGCTGCTTATATAAAAGATGTTTTTTTTTGTTTGTTGTTGATGGCAAATGCAATGGTTGATCATCTTCCACTCATTTTTTTGTTTTTTTTAAAGTATGGGTTTTTTGTTTTTATTATCTTGTTGATTATTGGTGCAGTTTTCTCTGGGCTTCTGGTTTTTCTTTCTCCATGATTTTTGGAGGTTTTTGGATATTAGTTTGTTATGGGCCTAAATATGATGTTCTTAAAAATAAGAAAGAAGCAGCTTAGGAAAGCCCAAATAACCTAAACTTGTTTTGTGACCTTTGGGTATCACTAACTTGGGCTATGTTTGGCAAAAGTAACTGTGACCAGTAGCAGTGAGCTTCTCACCACTCACAGTTTTGGCTATATTTGGCGCAGAGTTTTTTGGGTGATGAGCTATAAGCTTTTTGATTTTTAGTGTTCGTTTAGCAAAAGAGGTGAGCTTTGCTATTTTTTATGAAAACTCATTTTTTTTATGCTTCTTTAAGAAGCTGTGAGCAGTGAGCTGTGGCTACGGCACACAGCTACTGCTCACAGCTCACTGCTATTACTCACAGCTACTTTTACCAAATATAGCCTTCATAAAGAAGCATTGGAAAAATGAGTTTTCCTAAAAAATAGCAAAGTTCACAGCTCCCATGCCAAAACGAACAATAAAAATAAAAAAGCTCATTGTTCACCGCTTATTGCCACAAAAAGCTCCAAAAAATTTTGCACCAAACATAGGGTCTGTTTGGTAGGAGCTTTTTGGGGGAGCTATTAGCTTTTTGTTAAAAGATAATCTCCTTTAAAATAAATAGCTCCGTTTGGATACATTAACTTCAAGCTTTTATTTCAAACAAATAGTTACTAAATGAAAAGCTGATTCATGAAGCTTTTTAAATATCTTGAAGCTGTTAAAACTTTAAATTACTGATATACCCTCCAAACATTTGTTTACAATTATAGATATGTCTTTTTATGTCATTTTACATCTTACATTTACATTTAACAGCTAACTTACCAAACACTTTTATTGAAAAAAAGATACAGCTTGTAACTCATGTTAGCAGCTTTGCAGTTTACAGCTTACAGCTTACAGTTAACAGCTTACAGCATACAGCTTACAGCAAATTTTACCAAACATTGGATTGACGGGCTAGCTTTAAATTATTATATAAAAGAAATAAATATGTACTTTTAAGTTGTTGATTGGTTTGTTGAAAACACAAAATCAGATTTTAGCGATTATGAAGATTATGAAAACAATGTGTCAAGTGTACTAAAAGCTAACACTAAACTTTTTTAAAAGAGCATAATTGTAGAAAAATTGCCTTGCAAAAGCGTATGATATAATAGCTATGTCATATGAAATTATTTTGGAATTTATATGTCATCTTTTAAAATCCGCTAATAAATAATACTATACAAATAGATATAGGTTCATATGCTATAGTTTACTAATTTTGGTTAGGGTGTTTTTGGCAGCGAGTTTATTAGAGTTTAGGCTTCTGGCTGTATTTGACAACGAAACTCATAAAAGCTTATAAGCCCCAAAAGCTCCTCTTTTGGAAGCTAATGGAAGTAGTTTTTGAGATGATAAACTACATTAATGCCCTTTAAATGATATTTATATCTTTGTTTAAATGTCTTGTTGTATTATGTTACGGTCATAAGCTTCAGCTTTAACTACTTTATTAAACATATTTAAAAATAAAAGTGATAGTTGCGGCTCTTACAATCTCCAGCTCCAACTATAAGCTCCATGCATCCCCGACACCAACTAAACTACGCGTGAGAGGCTACTTAGTGACTAGCCCGGTACTGGGTTTCATGTCATTATCGGCGAGTAAGGTGACATGTTTAAGGTCATCTTAAGTCTACTGACTTACTTGTAGACTGTACATAGATGACATCTAGAAATCAGTGGCGGCGATTACCATGTGCAAGTGGTGCAACCGCACCGGGCCCCCTTTTTAAAATAGTATCAAAGTTGAACCGGAGCACAAAAAAAATAGAAGACAAACTTTGGGTTACATAAAAAAAGAATGAAAGACTTGGATTATGAGGGCCTCATTTATGATTTTGCACTGGGCCCCCCAAATCAATAGGCCAGCCTGCTAGAAATAATTGAGGTAATTAACTATATTTGGCCAATTAACACTTTTAACTAATACTTTCATATATTACAAGTGTCATGATTCGTTATCAGGTGTATTATACAATAAGATATTAAAAGCATTTTCAAAAAAAAAAATGTGAAGTCGGTTGGTGTAAAACATTGTTCACACCGAAAAAAAGGTTTTGAATATTGAAAGCCATCGAAGTATAGTTGAAAATGGGAGTATGATAGATAATGGCTCGAGTGAAGTAAATGAAACAAGTAGACGTTATTAATAAGACAATGACATATAATATAGTTATAGACTTATCAGTGAATGAACCAATCACGGGGATAAGATAGCTTTAAATCAAAACAACTTGTGACTGAATTAAATATTTAAAATAGTTTGAAATTTTAACTGTATATGAATTGTTAAGTTGTTAGCATGTGTTGTCGTGTTGATATGTATATGTGGGTAATGCGTGTGTTATGTTACGGGTTAACTACAGATACGGACCTAAGATTTTTTTTTAAGGTGTTGCACAAATTTTTGTTTATAATTATTAGTAGTTCAGTACTAGAGTTGCACTATAAGGAATTTATTAGCAAAAATGAGGATTGCACATACAACAAAAAAAATTAATAATAATAATAATAATAATAATAATAATAATAATAATAAATGACATAGTTTAGAAACAATTTACACTTCGTGACTTAAAATCGAGTATAACCCGTGTTACACCCGGCTTCTAAATGAGTCCGTCCCTAGTTAACTATGCTAACATATAAAGACTTAGGATCTCCTAACAGTAACATATTAAACACTTTCATTTTCTATTTCATGTTTGTTCTCGTGTACAATACAACTTCGTATTTTTAGTTTTCGTTGTATAATGTTTGACAGAATTAGCCGCAGTTATAATTCTCCTTTTGCACGAAAAAAGAATTAGCCGCAGTTATTAGGATCAACAATTTGTAAGTTATACGTCTTGTGAATCATGCTAATCACATATTCTCATCAAACGTTATTTAGATCAACGAATATGAAGTCGATAATGTTGACTTAATCTTCTTTTTGTAACGAAGGGATATGATAGAAAATGATAAAGGAGTAAGATATTTGATCATTAAACATCTCACAAAAATATCTTCACACCCATGTGTATGTTAAAGTCTATAACTAACACCTGCTAAAGAGTTCCTTAGAGTCAAAACGAAACTAAAACTCTAAAAGTTGGTATGAAAATAGTTATAGACTAATTGAATACGACAATCACGCCAAAATTGTTAATGCAAAAGACTCGTTATATTTTTTCCAAAGTTATTCAACTATATGGTAACTTGTAAAGTGGGTTCAACAACTTTCTTTTGGTGCTTTTAGTGTACTTTTGCTAGAACTTTTGCAAGTTTTAGTTATATATCTGCTAGTTTGGTAGACAATCATGAACTGAAATTGATCAGTCGAAAGCCAACATGTTTTTGACCTAGTGATACTGAGGAACGTTGTAATGTGTTCCTCAACCGAGTGATTGCTAGTTCAAACTTCAAATCTCATCGTGAAGAAAGGTGTAAGTAGAAGTTTGTGATCGAGTTTGCAGCTCAACAAAAAAAATTAAAATGAGTTATAAACAGGGACGGACCTAGGATTTTTGAGAGGGTATTGCACAAATTTTCTTTTATGACCGTGAGTACTAAAGTTGTTCGATAAATAATTTCTTAGGTAAAATCCGGTGTTGCACGAGCCCAGAAAAAGCATATTTTATAAAAAAAATTACACTTCGTGACTTAAAATTGAGTGTAGCTCGTGCCACACCCGACTCCAATGTGAGTCCGTCCCTGGTTATAAAGTAATCACAAGTATATTCGAGCAAATTGATCATAATTATAAATAATCAAATAATTCTACATGTATTAACTAGTCATCGACCTTATATTAGGGTATGTCCGAAACTTGCCTAACATTTGGGCTTGTAATCTAATGAAACCACCGAACATGTTATCGATCACATGCAATGTGGACATTTTTATCATAATTAAAAAGCTAATTGATTATTTGATTGTTTTGACAAATTAATTGAAAATGCAATACTGTAAAGTTATGTAATTCGTTTTTTGAATTATATTTTATATAGTTATATAAATAGAATGTTGATGTAAGTTGTCATATATATATATATATATATATATATATATATATATATATATATATATATATAGGGTGAGGTTATTATAAAAAGGGGCTTATAATAAAAAGTGTAGGAAGGATTGTGGGAGTGACATGTGTCACCCCCTTGCCACATCATATGACACGTGTCACCCCACCCCCCCCCCCCCCCCCCCCCCGAAAATTTTTTTTTTCCCGCCAAAAAAATTTTTTTTTTGGGGCAAAAAAAATTTTTTTTTTCCCGCCAAAATTTTTTAGTGCATCACAGTTATAAAGTTACTGCATCACAATTATGATTTTACTGCATCACGATTACTGCATTCATGGTTTTAATGTTACTGCATCATGGTTATAAAGTTACTGCATCATGGTTATAAAGAAACTGAATTATCATAAGTTTTATGCATCATATATGTATGTAACTGCATCACAATTAAAATACGATTCTTTTTTAAGTTTTGGTGCATCTTTATATATATGTATGTAACTGCATCATAGTTAATAGTTTAGTGCATCAACTATGTTGCAATAACTTATAACCTTAATGCACTAAAATTTAAAACTGTGATGCAGTAACTTTTATAATTGTGATGCAATAACTTTATAACTGTGATGCACTAAAAAATTTTGGCGGGAAAAAAAAATTTTTGCCCAAAAAAAAAATTTTTTTTTGGCGGAAAAAAAAAAATTGCGGGGGGGGTGGGGTGGGGGGTGGGGGTGGTGACATGTGTCATATGATGTGTCATATGATGTGGCATAGGGGTGATACATGTCGCCCTCACAATCCTTCCTACACTTTTTATTATAAGGCCCTTTTTATTTTAACCCATACCTATATATATATATATATATATATATATATATATATATATATATATATATATATATATATATATATATATATATATATTTTAAAGCAAATAATTTCATTAAAAAAACACCAAAAACCAAAGGCTTTTAAAAACAAACGGGCTCCAAGATGGAGACATGATCAACATATAAAGTATCACCTAGAATAGATATCCACAGTCTCACATGAGTTTAGAATCCAAACTCTCTAATTCATATTATCCTTACAACTCCTATTTGACATCCATAACATTGACAATTTTTGAATTGAGGGAAAGATATCTTCATTTTTTATGCCATCCACTTCTTCCGAGCTCGCATGAAGTAGTTTGTTGCGCCACCTCCAAATCGACCAAAGAAGCACATAGCAATCCCCATAGAGAGCTCTAACAGTCCCTTGATTTCGACTCGGGAAAGCTATCCGGTTTAGCAAAATGTCAGTCAAAGTGATAGAACCTAGAGAACCACATTTCAACCAATTCCATAATTTAACCCATAGAGTTTTGATTGAGGGACAAAGGATAAGACAATGCTCCAGGTCTTCATCCTCATTTTCACAAAAAAAGCATCAGGTTGAGCTAACAGTTATGCCTTTATTAATGAGGTTCACCCGAGTAGGGAGACGATCAAGAGAGGCCCGCCATATGCAGATGTTAACTTTTCTAGGCACCCATGAGTTCCAAACAAAACAATAATTGTCGTTTGATCCTCCAAGCAACTTATGTTGAATTAAAGTGGACAAGGATTTGACGAAAAAAATATCTGGCGTGTTAGGCACCCAATGCCATGAGTCACGACGATCTGAATATAAAACCAAGTTACCAATCTGACGTGTCAATGAAGCAAGATCAGACTCTGCACGCCCACGAGGAGGAATCCTCCAATCCCATTTACCGTTCCAAACTCTATTATTTAAACACCATCGGTCACACACCCGACTATCCTTATTGTTTTCTAGCGCAAAAAGTCTTGGAAAAAGGTCCATTATTTTGCAGCCTAAACTACACCATTTATCTTTCCAAAAACGTGTTTGCTCACCACTTGCAATTTTCCTCACAATTAAGTTGTCCAAGGGGATGGTTCTCAGGACAATACGGTAAAGCACAAATGGATAGCATGGAAATCTGTCCTCGCTTCTAAACAAAAATGTGGGATCGGCATTGGTAGCTTGAAGGCTCTTAATCAATCTCTCCTTAAAAAATGGAGATGGCATTATGTTCATAATCGAAATGCTTTATGGGTAAAGCTTATTAATGTTATTCATGGTGCTTACAATGGAGGTTCGATTTTCTTTTCCCATCTAAAACGTAAAGGCACCTGGTCTAAGATTGCTTCTTCAATCAATTCGTTACATTCTAATGGAGTCATTCCTCACCATACACTTACAAGGAAAGTCAATGATGGCAAGTCTACTGCTTTTTGGCATGACTTTTGGTTAGGCAATTTTTCGTTAAAAGTCAAATTTCCTCGTCTTTATCAAGCCGATCCTGACAAAAATTTCCTAGTACGCGATAAATGGAATAATGGTTGGGTATGGAACTGGTCTCGAAGCATTACGAGAGGGATTATTCTCGATCAATTCAACGAGCTCTTGCATTTATTGGAGAGTGTTCACCTTTCGGACAATCCTGACGCATGGCCTTGGGATCTTGCTAACTAGAAAATGATCACAATTAAAGAGACCAGGTTATACATTGATGATGCTTTGCTTCCTGATCATTTACCATAAACTCGTTGGTGTAGATTCATTCCAAAGAAGGTTAACATTCTATCTTGGAGAGCTTTACGTGATCGTCTTCCGAACCGATGGAATCTCAGTAGGAAAGGAATCGATATTCCCTCTTTGTTATGCCCGGTTTGTTCTTCATTTCCTGAAACTAACTTTCATCTATTCTGGGATTGCAATGTAGCCTCGGCTATATGGAAGTTTGTCTTCAAGTGGGTTGATATTCACCCTCCTAATATTCTTGATCTCAATGATCTCTTCAATTGGTTGGATGAATCGACGTCAATTAAATCATCTTGCAAAACGATCCTGGATTCAATCTTTGGCACGGTTATTTGGGTGATTTGGTAATTCCGGAACGAAGTCATATTTGGAAAGAGATATCCTCGTAGTAGTGAATTAGTCGATAAAATAATTCATTACTCGTTTTTGTGGTATTCAAATAGAAACAGGAAAGCATCAAAGTGTTGGAACTACTAGATGCAAAATCCTTTGTTAGGTTCTGCTTTGTAACTCTCTTCTTTTTTTATCTTTTTCTAGCTCCTTGCTAGTCTTAATAAAATTTGCCGTTCAAAAAAAAAAAAAAAAAAAAAAAAAAAAAAAAAAAAAAAAAAAGTTGTCCAAGGGGATTTCTAACTTCTTTATGTATTCACCGGACTTGATAATCTCATTCCACAGTCCACTACGAGGGCCTCGATGAGCCATTTGACCGAAGCCACCGTTTGGCCCATATATTTCTTTTATAACCTTGTGCCATAAAGCAGTGTCTTCGGTGTGATATCTCCACATCCATTTTCCCAAAAGACTTAAATTCTTGGCTCTAATACTTCCCACACCCAATCCTCCCATGCCTTTCTCCATAATGATTTTATTGTAGTTAATCCAAACCATCTTTCTATACGCATAAAAAAAAAAAAAAAAAAAAAAAAAAAAAAAAAAAAAAAAAAAAAAACCTTTTTGATGCTTAATAATTTTAATAGGGGCCAAAAGAGTGAAAGATGGTACAGTGGCATACTACCCAAAAACAGCTTTTACCAGAGTCAAGCGACCTCTAATTGACATCAGTTTTGCTTTCCATAAGGAGAGTTTGTTAAGAAACCTGTTAACTACCAAATTCCAACTTTCAGCAATTCTCATGTTTCTTCCAACCGGAAGGCCTAAATATATAAAAGGTAATTTATCATGGGCGCAATTGATTGCCTCTGCCACACTAGCAACTTCATTGAGGGGAACACCTACTCCGTACAAACGACTTTTTGAAAGGCCTAAATATATAAAAGGTAATTCCAACTTTCAGCAATTCTCATGTTTCTTCCAACTTGAACACCTCCATTTAAATATCTAATTAACATTACAGAAAGTAAACCTGAGTTTAGATGAAAATGTTTTTTTTCTTTCTTTAAGCTACATGAATTTACATTTATCAAGTTGTTTCTTAAAACATTAATTTAAGTCTCTACGTGTAGTCCCACCTTTGATTGATCGACAGTTCGACTTTTTAACGACATATAACGACTTAACAAGTCAAGAAACACAATCATATGTTTTTTTTTTAAAAAAATCATTTCCACATTTTAATAATATTTTTATTTTATTTTTTAACGGCAACTTTTATTAGAAACCACTAGCAAGGAGCTAGAGCAAAATTTAAATGAAATCAAATAAGGATGCAAAAGCCAGCAATTCCAACTAAAAGTGCGATTACATCTAGCTCGGCACCAAGAAAAAGAACGCGAAACAATATCGTCAAAAATAACTTCTTTTCGAGGAATTTGAGCCGTAAAAAGCAGTTGGTTCCTGTAATTCCATAAACACCACCACGTTACGTAGAAAACACCTTCTAGCAACCCTTTAGTTGTAGAACATAACCTTAATGAATTGAACCAAGAAAGCTAATCCGAATACGAACCAAGAGGCGACCACGTTAAGTTCCACCATCGACATACAAGACGAACAACTTCATTTGCCAATCAACAACTAAATAACAAGTGTGATGTATCTTCAAGATCTGCGTTACAAACCGGGCATAGTAAAGAAGGAACCTGAATACCTTGCTTCGTCAGGTTCAATCGAGTGGGTAGTCGATCGAGGTAGACCTTCCAAGCAAACACGTTAATTTTTATCGGGATGGATTTAACCCATCTCGTGGCAGTAGAGTCTTTTGGGAGAAAACACTCATCGAGAAGCATGCGATCATCTTTGACACGAAAGACTCCTTCCCCATTCTAGGGATGAGCATGGTTCTGGAACCGGTTGGAACCGGAACCGGAACTGGTGGATCCGAGAACCATTTTTTCTGAAAAGTGGGAACCGAGAACCGAACCGAATATAGTTTTTGGTTCCGGTTCTGGTTCCGGTTCCGATTCCAGTTCTGGTTCCGGTTCCGGTTCCAGTTCTTTTGGATCTACCCGTATAGGAACCGCTTTTCTATAGAGCTAATAAAAAACAAAAAAAAAATAAACTTTTTAAGAACTT
This sequence comes from Artemisia argyi, assembly GCA_030686995.1. Classification (NCBI taxonomy): domain Eukaryota; kingdom Viridiplantae; phylum Streptophyta; class Magnoliopsida; order Asterales; family Asteraceae; genus Artemisia; species Artemisia argyi. The sequence continues at coordinate 69,114,573 of CM060709.1, read as the reverse complement.
GCAACCATTTACATTTAAGAAAATAACAATTAAAAACTAAATCATAAACTCGAATAGTCAATCATTCTATAGTTACTTTCACTTGTTCATATTTTAACAAAACAATAATGCATAATAATCCGGAAATCAAAACAAAATAACTTAAAACTTTGTTCATATCTGTTAGGTAAAGTATTAATAAAATTATAAGTGCTATTTCATGATCATGTGACTACGTGATGATGATATATAATAAATTATGTATTAATAAAAGTGCCAGAAAATTATAGCATGATGAACATGTAAAAGCTAATCGAATGCAAATAAAAATAAAATATAAACTTACTTGCATTATTTAGATAATGATGAATGATCTTGGATTATTATTAGGTTTAAATTAATTATTGATTTGTGGATGTTTAAGTGAATTAAAGATTAGAGTTTAGAATATTTGGCTTGATGGCAATTAGTTTTTTTTTTTTTTTTTTTTAATTATTATTATTATTATTATTATTATTATTATTATTTTTATGATACGTAGGATTTAATTAATATTTTGATAAGAAGTAAAAAAATTACATATTTTTATAATTATTGGATCTTTGGTTCCGGAACCAAAAACCGGTGGAACCGATCCGAACCGACCCAAGAACAAAAAAATCTCAAAATCAAGAACTGGAACTGGAACCATTGGTTCTGGTTCCGGTTCGGTTCTTCATGGTTCCGGTCCGGTTCTCGGTCCGGTTCTGGTTCTTTGGTTCTTTTGCTCATCCCTACTCCATTCAAGTCTCAAACCCGTCTATCTTTCAAATTTGTCAAATAATAATAATAATAATAATAATAATAATAATAATAATTGGTGACAACGTGATGGGGTATATTTTGGCTCTTATTATGGTTAATATTGAGCGAACAATGTATAATTTTTAACGGACGAGGGTTTATTACTTTATTTTATTCGGGTTACTCGTTGAGCCGTGTATTTAGGTTATACGTATACATGTAGTTCGGTTTAAACTTTACACCTTTAAACAGGGGCGGAGCTAGGATATTTTACGAGAGGGGGCAAAAAAAAATTTACTATTGCGGCCTGAAAGAAATAAACCTTGTGCAAAGAGCTGTTAAAAAAAGATTTTGACAAACCGAGAAAAACTAAATACGTCAAATAAAACTAAGAATCTGTAGTGAGAGAAAAATAATTTGTATCTATACTTTAAGGGAATTGATTTGCACACTCAAGATTTTGATTGGGACACTTCATTTTATGCATAACATAGTTGTACATTGTTTACAGTATGCTCTGTATATTTGTACAGTGAGTTTCCCAATCAAAATAATGAGTGTGAAAATCACGTCCCATACTTTAAAATGAAGTTGGGTATCTTACGACATTGTCTTTTGAAATGGTTTGTGTTAACAATATATGTATAGCCAAAAGTTCTTTATAGATCCAACTTTTACCATAGAACCCATCAAGCAATCTTAACCAGTTATTATTTTTTTTTTTTATCAAAATAAAAAAATAAACTTCCACCATTTTTTTTTAAACTTAAATATTTCGCAAACCGTAAATCGTCAAGCTACAAAAAAAATACCATTGCGACGAGAATTAAATTATCTTTCTATAAACATGCATTGTTATATACTTTCGACGAACTTTTCTTTTCGATGAACTTTCTTTTTTTTCGCCCAGAAAGAATCATATATGATTCGTAAAAATAATATATGATTCGATTTTAACAAATCATATATGATTCTTACGAATCATATATGATTTTTTTACGAATCATATATGATTCTTTCTTGGCGAAAAAAAAAAAAAAAAAAATTCTTCGAAAGTATACAACAATGCATATCTATAGAAAGATCATTTAATTCTCGTCGCGATGGTATTTTTTTGTAGCTTGAAGATTTACCGTTTACAAAATATGTTGTTTTGAAAAAAATATGAAAAATATAAATGTGTGGCTATGATTGGTTGATAGGTTCTATGGCATGTATGAGTTTTTCATAGATCTCAACTCTATATTTATATGTTTTTTTTAAAGGCGAATATAACACAAAACAAAAACGTTACAACTAAATGACATCTCCCTTCCTTAAACAAGCTGATTGAGAAAGCAAAGATACAAAACAAAAACAAACACACCGCACAAACCAGGGCCATACAGAAAGGACGATACAAGACAAGACAAAAATGAACAAAGGAGAGCAAGAACTAAAGAGAAACGTGTCCACCACAATCACACACAAGACAATATATGTAAATGTTGAAAGGGAAATGCTAATAATAATCTTTGTAGCTATTGTTAACAACAAACTTTTCATAAAATTTACTAATATTAAGACACTAGATGAATACTCACGCAAAACAATAGTGTTAGCGATAAATAATTATACTTGCGAAATCGTGATCTGATTCGATCTTTGATGCAAAATGCATGTTTTTTAAATACAAAACATGTATTTTTTAAAATTAATATTGTGTATGTTTTTAAAAAAAAATGTCAAGTTTAGAATTGATTAAGAAAAGACTAATTTATGTTGCCGATTTTTAAAAAGTTGTCAAGTTTGAGGGTACTTATAGGTAATTTATGCAAATTACATTAATTTAAGTTTCAAGATTCAAGGTTTTTTTTTTTTTTTTTTTTTTTTTAAGGAAAAAGTAAAAGAAAAGAAATACACTCTTTAAAACACTCTTTATAAGTTGTAAAGATAGCCAAATACATGTTCCACATATTTTGGCTAACATAATCAATGAGGAGACTGAATTGCATGTGTGCTTGAGAAATTATATGAAACATATCTTTGATGATTTTGTAAGATTTTGTATGATTTTGAATGCTTTGGTTTAAACATTATATATTGTCTTGATATTTGTTATCTTTTCGTTGAGACGTGAGCCGAGGGGAGGTGCTGAGCGTGATCAAGAAATCAAGTTGTCTTCTAGAATAACAGAGGTTGTTTTGTCTCAAATGCAAGATAGATGGTTATGTTCGTTAATAGGTAATAGAGACTTCTCAGTTGCTTCGGTTCGAAAATACATTGACGACCAAAGTTTACCTGATCTTCATAATCCAACTAGATGGGTGAATGCAATGCTGATCAAAGTGAACGTTTTAGCTTGGAAAATTAGCATAGATAATTTACCTACAAGGTTGAATTTGTCTATTAGAGGAATAGAAATTAATTCCATTATATGTCCGATATGCGGTGTGCAAGTCGAATCAACGGATCATATCATGTTTTCTTGTTATATGGCGTCTGATTTAGTTCGAAAGGTGATGACTTGGTGGGGTCTTGGTTATCCGGAGTTAGCTTCTTATGATGATTGGTTACCTTGGTTTAAGCAACTTCATATTCATTCCAAAGCCAAGAAAGTTGGAAGGATTATTTTATGCTATGTGGTGGCAAATTTGTGGATTTCGAAACAAGACTCTTTTTGGGAAGAATATTCCCAAGAAGGCGGCTTTGTTTGATGATTTAGTAACTTTAACTTTTCAATAGTGTAATGCTAGATGTAAAGCAAATATGAGTTGGATAGGATGGTTACAAAATCTTATGTTAATTATTGTGTAATTGGTTTTTTCTAACTCCTTGCTAGTTTTTATAAAATTTGTCATTAAAAAAAAATAGTAACAACAACTTTAAAAAATTGTTGTTTGCAAAACGTAAAAGAATGTCTATCATTTTATTATTATTATATATATATATATATATATATATATATATATATATATATATATATATATATATATATATATATATATATATGAGGGCTTTATTTTCAGAACCCTGTTAAGTGCGGGAACTGCGAGAACTCCAATTTTGCTTTAGAAAACATGGATGTTCACATAAAACATGTATGTTTTCTTACATACACCTTAATACACATACCTGCGTATTAAGGTGTATGTAATAAAACATACATGTTTTATATGAACATGCATGTTTTCTAATTTATAATTGGAGTTCTCGTAGTTCTCGCACTTAACAGGGTTTTAAAAATAAAACTATTTTGCATTGATTTGATGCACTTAACAGGTTTTTATATAAACATGTATGTTATGCATGTATGTGTATTAAAGTGTATGTAAGAAAACATACTTGTTTATATGAACATGCATGTTTTCTAATGCAAAATTAGAGTTCTCGCAGTTCCCGCACTTAACAGGGTTCTGAAAATAAAGATACACTATATATATATATATATATATATATATATATATATATATATATATATATATATATATATATATATATATATGCAAATGAAATATGGTGAGTTGATTCAAGGCGACAATCACGCCAAGTATTATTGAAGTATATATATGGATTTTATTTATTTATTATTTTTTTCATTATTTCTACAAATAAAAGAAGAATCTTTACAGAATATAAACTAGATTACGTCCAGACATGTATTATATTGCATATGATTTTTCTCCTACAACAATGTATAACATTTTTTTTCTTTATGAATAACATATTAATTTAGTGGATGCAAGTGATTTATGGCACAAGAGTCATTATCATGTATTATTGTTGCGAAGAAAACAATCCAAACGCATAAAACCTACAAAAGCAAACCAAAAAATGATAAAAAGAAACAAAAACATGTTTCACACGAATCTTATATATAATAAAAGAATTATATAATTTCGGAGTGTTTTTGCAACCCTTCTCATTGAAAAATAAATTGGACTAATAGGAGAGCTCGATTTTGACACATAATCGAAATCAAGCAATATGATTGGCTAATAAAAAGTTAAAATTGAATTGATTTTGATCGAACTTTTTAATAAATTTGGTGAAAAATTTAATTGAGGGAAAAACACATAAAAATATAGGTGTCAAATTTTTAAAAATAAAAACTTACAAAAAGATGAGGTAATTAATAAAACTTTAATGGTTGAATATTAAATATATTATATATAGTTAAGTGTAAAATTATAAGCCTTCACGTTTCTTATTGTAATAACTTTATATAATAAATAAATAACCCCTTATACTTTATACCCCCTATACTTTATAATATGAATTTTGTTTATAATTACTTAAGTATTAGTATTAGTTTGAGACTTTCATTAATTAAAGGGTAAATTGCAAAAATGGTCCCTAACGTTTCACAAATTTGCAAAAACGGGACCGAGACAAAAAACAGCGCAAAAAAACCACCCACGTTCTACTTTTTCGCAAAATCGCCACTGAGAGCCCTTTTTCCGTTAATTTTCCCGTTAAGTGCCACGTAGTTGAGGGTAGTATCGTCATTTCACTGTTCATCGGGTACTAAGCTAGTGACACTGTAGCTTGAGGGACTAAATTTGCAAGCGATTGTTTGCCTTTTTTACAAACGGTACAATATCCACTCCCAGTTAAATATGAACGTTGCAGCACATCAAACTTTCACACTTTCCGAAATCCGGCAAAAAATATGGTCGTGATCTGTGACTGTGGGAAACAAGCAACAATCAAAACAAGCTAGACAAACAGGAACCCAGTACGATGATTCTACTGTTGTCCTTCATGTGGGTTTATTGGATGGACGGATCCTCCAATGTGTTGCCGAGCAGTTGCTGTGATTCCTGGCCTGTTGAGGGCGAGGAACGAGCTTGAAGAAGAGTTGGAGGAGCAAGTGAGGTTGATAAGGGAGAAGGATCAGCGGATTAAGAAGCTCAACAAGTTTCTTATTTTTAGTTGGCTCTTTTTTTTCATTGCCATTAAGTTGCTTTAGGTGTGTTGACATCTTTCTGGGTTGTATCATCACAGGGTATAAGGTCATCCCTGGTTTGTATTGACCTTCATGTTAATAAAAAGTGTTTTATTTTAGCAGTATAGTGGGATCATCGTTGTTTTGGTTGTCCTTGTTATTATATGCAGTAAACTTGGTTTCTGGTTCCTTATCAACTTTGACTTACAAAAAGTCAAAACAAGTTTGGGTCATTCGGTATACTTATGTAGTGGGCATGTTGGGTCATTCAATATACGTAAGTATATGATGATGGCAAACCACAAATTGTGCACAACATAATACAACAAATAAGTATATGCTGATGGCAAACCACAAATTGTGCACAGCATTATGCATCAAATAATGATGGTAAACCAAAATGAAAACAAATACCATTCCTGATTAATCAAGTCTAAAAAACAAATCACGTACAAATTATTGTCTAGAAGACAGAAACTCAGTTACACAATCCATATACTCATTGTGTTAAAACACATAAACAAATAACCAACCAAAGGTTATTGCACCATCACAATTGTGTTGACTCACTTGGCGATTTTGGCTTTTCTCTTAATCCTACTCTTCCTTTGACCTCCACCATTCCCAGTAGATTGTGATACATGACTTGCTTGTGTTCCAACTTGATAACTTGGCCCTCCTGCTACCTCACTTGCTTGTGTTCCAACTGGCTGACTTGGCCCTGCTCCCACCTCTGTTGCAGAAGATCCCACTGGTTGACTTGATCTTTCTAGTACCTCATCTGGTACTCCTTCCCTTCTTCTTGTCCCTTGGTTGCCTCTTCGTCCCGTACAAGCTCTCTTATTATGACCCTGCCCACCACATGCACCACATTTGACAGTCTTGCCCCTTTTTGACAGCTTCCCATTCTTGACCATTGATTTTTTCATAATCTGTTCAGCAATCTCATCCCTTGACACTCTTCTCTTCTTCCGTGGTCTCCCAATTGGAACATGGTAGTGAGGTGGCTTTAGTTCACTAGGGATAGGGCAATTGGGCCAAAAGTGTCGACCAGCAATTCCTTCAATCTTGTGTTGATACATCGCCCTCCATGTGGTTAACCAATAGCATTGGTGCACATAATTCTCTGGGATCACAACCATGTTGTCAGTTGATTCCTTGCTGTGTTTAGCCATGTCGTTGATAGCCGCAACAGCATGCTTACATGGAATACCAGTGAGTTCCCATCTCCTACATGTACATTCTCTTTTCGGCATATTCACAACACATTGGTCACCCCAACCTCCCACACTGGTATGTATCCCCCCCACTCCATAAAACCTTATACTCATTTGCTTCCTCCTTGATGGTTTCTAAAATTTTAGTTGCTGTTGGGGTTAAGAGACCTTCACATCTGTCTATTACATGCTGCACACTAACACTTCTCTTCACAAGATACTGCCTGATGTACTCCAAACAACCAATGATTGGTTGATCTCTGCCGCCCACTAACTTGCTATTGAACGATTCACATAAGTTGTTAAGAAGGATGTCACATTTAGCTCTCCCTGTAACCAATATATCAATATCAACATCACTTTTAATCTTATTAATATTACAGATGACAGTCATAATATCGACATCACTTTTAATCTTATTAACATTACAGATGACAGTCATAATATCAAAATCATTTTCAATATTATTAATAGTACAGATGAAAGTCATAATATGTATATAGTGTACCTGAAAAATGTGATCTTGACCATGATGATGCTCGTATCTTCCTTAACCAGTCATAAGCTTTAGAGTCGATTGATTTTAGCTCTTCCATTCCTCTATTAAACTCAGGGATTGTTGATGCTCTAGCACACCTCCAAACAAGCTCCTTGATACACTCCCCATTAAATAACTGCTTCATGTTGTCATATATGTGTCGCACACAGAAGCTATGTTCAGCAGCAGGAAACAGTTCTGCAATGGCTGGTAATATTCCCTGTAGATTGGTACAAAACTGATGAGGCGAAAAATGAACCGTTTTTAGGGGGTCATTTAAGCCCGGAATTGAGTTTATTTGATCAAATATTGCCCTAAATCGTTCCTTTTGTGATTTTAGGTACTTTGGGAGAGAAATCTGGAAAAGGAAGCAATTCGGACGTTTTTGGAGCATAAAAGTGAAGAAAACGCCAAAGTCTTAATTTTCCTTGCTGGGAACAGTAGGTGACGGCGTCAAGAAGTAATTTCTGACGGCGTCAAGAGTAATTTCCATGACGACCCAGTACAGATTTGACGGCGTCACAAGGAAGGGCGTCAAGAGTTAAATTCATGACGGCCTGGAAATGCATAACACATGACGGCGTCAAAAGTAGATCAAGGCAGTCCGAGAATTATTTTGGCGGCGAGGTGACGGCGTCACAAGCTTTGTCTTGACGCCGTCAGACCCTATTTCCTATATATAGTTTTCTAATTTTCACATTAAAAAGAGAGAAGTTTTGGAGAAACCCTAAGTACGAACTTGATGCGAATTTTACAGGTTTTTCAAGGGTTCTAAGCCCTTGACACCTTTCATGTGTAATTGAGATAAGTATTCTTTTAATTCAATCAATATGTCTATGTGTTGGTTGTCTATATCTTGTTCTTGTCTTAATTTCATCATGCTAGGCTAGATCTATCTTGTGTTTGCTTAGATCTAATGAAACCTAGATGTTAATTATGTGTTGATTACTTGTTTATATTTGTATTGGATGAATGAATTCGATGTTAGGCTTAAGAAAACTGGCAGACTTCCAATTGGTAACATGTTTGAACGTCTTAGGAAACATGAACTGATGTGCACTAGGTTTTATTGGTTGTATTTAATGCATGAGCCACTGTTTATAATCCCTATGGTTGTGCTGGACATGGTATAGGAGGAGATAAGAGCTCATAGGATTGGGGAGTTAAGTACGCCACCCCATGAATGGTATTAAGGAATACAATCCGTCATCCATGCAACTATAACAAGTAATTAACGTGTAAAAGATGTCTAGGGAGTAGTGAAATCTAAGTAAACACATTTTCTCCACTTATTTGCTCACAACCTTAGTTAATTTAGTTTATTTTCATTTTTAGTATTTTATTTTGATTGCATCTTTAGTATTGGGTTAGTTGACTAGCAACTAATTCCGCCCAAATCCTTCAAACCCGAGATTTTTACTTGCTTTCAAAAAATTATAAAAAAATACAAAAATAATCATCCCTCATCTTTAGAACTAGTATTTAGGTTTTCTAATCCTAGCGACACTATTCCTAGCTGAACGATCAATCCCCCGGTACTTGTCACTATACTATACTACAACGATCAGGTACACTGCCTGGTGGGGGTTGTAAGCTTCTCGAGATCCCTTGAGAGGTAAAGCCTGGTGCGATTCCCACGTATCAAGTTTTTGGCACCGCAGCCCGGGGAATAGTTATTGTCTAGGTTAGAATCTTATTTTATTAGGTCTACTTGCTAGATTCCTTTCTAGTAAGATTTTATTTTTATTTTTAGGTTTTCTTTAGTCTATCTTTTTCTTTGTGCCTTTGTTAGTAAATTAAATTCATTGACTGTTCCGTTGACCATTATGGAAAACGCGAATCCACCCCCTTCCCCTAGAGAAGTGGCTTTGTTACGTGAACAAATTGAGAGTGAGATTAGAGAACTTAGGGAGCTTAATAGTTTGATTAAGGTTGAGCTCGAACATGCATTTAGTGACCTAGCGACTGCCTTGTATTCAAATGAGGACCTAGGGCCTAATGACTTTGTGAATGTTATTGAGGGACTTGAAGAGGAGGAAATAGATCCGAAGCTTAATGACTATTTTAATCTATACCCCACTAAGGAGGAGATTGCATATTATAATAATATTATCGATAACCCGCGATCTCCTTTCACTATAATTGAACCTAAGATAAAGAGAGGCGATCCTAAGAATGCTAAGATACCATGTATGATTGGGTATAGGCACATTAGCAATGCTTACATTGACTTTAAATCTCCAATCAACATTGTGTCCTCAACTGTTTATAATGATATAGTGAAAACAAGACTTGAACCTAGAAGAAATCCCAAATACCCCGGTGGAGTTTGTAACTTTGTCAGGAGAGTTAAAGGTCTACATGTCTTTGTTGGTAATTTCACTTTTGTCACCGACTTTATGATTATGGAGGATCTTGCTAATGTTATTGATTGTCGATTATCCAATGTTGTGTTTGGCAAACCGTTTGTTGAGGAGTCTAAGTTGGAATATGATGAGATATAAGGAATGATCCGATTTGCAAGTAACGCCGATAATATCACTTATAGGATGCCTAATAGGATGAAAGAATTTGGCTTTATATCCCGTTTTGATAAGGACAACGTTGGTGCTTTTGAGGACATCAATGAAGAGGATAAGAAAAAGGGCATGGACTATGTATGGGAAAAAAGGAGTCTTTATTACAAAGATTGCTTGGCCCTTGGACCAAGGTATAAAGTCGATAAATAATTTGCCCAAAAGATTATGGGGGCGGTTAAGAAAAAGGTGATTGGTTTTACAAATAATATCTACAATCGGAGAGTGGAACCAATGATGAGGTCACATAGTAACCCATGACCTTGAGTCTAGCTACAAGACTCGTAAATAAAGAAAAGCGCTTCTTGGGAGGCAACCCATGTTTTGTGTGATTTTATTTTTGATTGTTTGTTATTTGCTTCCATATGCATACTTTATTTCTATTGTTGGTAGATCATGTTTCTCAATTAAATAGTGAAAATACTTTACTTTGTTGTTTTGGCCTAGTCAAAACTCTACCTAAAGGTATTTTTGCAAAAGATAAGTGTAAGGGGAAACCCCAAATATGTTTTTAAGAAACAAACCGATCATGATTCTCCACAATATTAAATGAACATGTATATTCGTATTTGTTAGAGTCAAATGCTTGTATTGAGTCATAATGAAGTTTTGAAGGATTTTCCAGGAAGTAGGACCAAGTTTTTCCAGAAATTTTCCGGAAACTTAACATAAGAATTTCTTCAGGTCACTTCTGACGACGTCAAGAATTAATTCTTGACGGCGTCACGTGTAAAAATCTGGAAATTTTACCGGTTTTGTTTTTCTAACGGAGTCTTATGGTTTTTGTGAATTATTAAGTTTTATAATCTCCAGGAAGTCTGCAAACTTCATCCCACAAGCATTATATCTTATCTTTTTTTCTAGGATTTAGTAACTTATATAGGATGCCGCCGATTTTATGCGAGGTTGTTTTGTCTATTTTTTTCAGGATTTACAAGTTATGTTTGACAAGAAGATGATTTACATTCTGGAAGGGAAGCTTTGATTGTTCATTTTCTTGGAGAAAGATCTAACCTGGCCACCTATTTATCCATACCGAGCGAATCAGGGGAGTATTTGATTTCATTCTTTTTACTTTTTAACTTTTACATTCTTTACTTGAACATTGGGGACAATGTTCATCTTAAGTGTAAGGGGAGGGTAAAAAGATGATACCTTACATATGCACTTTCGCTTGAGTTTGTTTTGTTTAATGGTAGATGTATAATAAAACTATGAGAAATACTTGTTAGTGCAATGTTAGCGCCAAATTTAAAATTTTTTACAACATTTAGGAGTGAAACTTTAGCCATAGCAAGCGTCTCATTGATAGGAGATTATATGACTAGCACATAAACGTATATTCAGAAAAATTTTCCACCCAAATATGTGAGGTTCGCATTTAGATTTGATAGGAAAAGCATTTACTATTAGTGCTTATGAGTGTACCGGTAGCATTTAGATTCTAGAACTTGCGTTAGTGATGCATCCCGAGACCGCTAGTGAGACTACATTCGTGTAGTAGGATTTACTACATGATAAGAGGCATTAGGATCACCCTTGTGTTAAACCCGTATCATAATTACTTGACCATTTAAGTCATATTACTTGGCTAGTTAAGTCAACTAATTTTCCCACACCCTTAGCGTTGTACTCATTTTTAGTACACGAAACCCCTAGTACACCCCTCCGAGCCTATCATTTCATTTCTAACTTTAAGCATCTTACTTACAGGAAGAATTTGTTACACCCCACTTAAATGTACACCCAAATCGCCTTAGCCTTCCGTGTATGCACTCATTTTTAGTATGTTATTTTATTTGTTAAACCCTAAGTTAACTATCTAATTGATTACATGGTTGCTAAGTCAAGTCATATCCTTGTACATATTGTTTTGGGATGATTGGGACTCATGGGTAAAGTACTTATTTTATGGAGTAATGGGGAAGAACATCATTTATTACCCCCGTATGTGCATTAATCTTAAAAGTACTCCAAGTGTTTTGATTTTCTTAATTCGAGTCATTAGATTAGTTTATTGTAAAGTATGTAAAAATTCAAGTGTAAGGGAAATGTTCATTCCCTATGATGTATTATTTTGGATGGTAGGGTAAGAGTGTATGCAAAAAAAATAATAATAAAAAAAAGAAAATAATAAAAAATAAAAATCGAAAAAATCAAGAAAAAGAAAAAAAATAGAAAAAGAAAAGAGAAAAAACATACGGACTACCATCCCGTTTCATTCTATGTTTATTTTATGTTTTTGTTATTTTTCATTTATTAGCTTAAGTCGATTCTAGTCTTGGCTTAGCAACGCCATATTGTACATGTAATTAATCAAGATTATTAACTCGCCACCAGTAAAGATTACCTTTATCCAACAAAACCGTGTTTTCCATATCCCTACACCTAATGTTACAACCCTTTAAAAGACCTCTTTGATAGTTTATCCTAGGTGCTTACGCCATGTGGTGGAGGTTTGATCATTTCCCAAGCCTATGGTAATCTATTTTGCTATGACAGGTAGTGAGAGATATCTTCCGTTTCCATATTGTAATTTATACTTTATTGCACCCGAGAGATGTGAGTATCTAAACACTATTTGTGAGGTGCTAGTGTATGACCTCCGTGCTTGTCTATTGGTCTTTAGTGGAACGATTATTTGTTGTAATTACTTTTATATTAGTGTTAAATGACCCCTAACTTGTATTTTGACTAGAATAAAAGCGCATTTGCTTGAGGACAAGCAAATCTCAAGTGTAAGGGTATATGATGAGGCGAAAAATGAACCATTTTTAGGGGGTCATTTAAGCCCGGAATTGAATTTATTTGATCAAATATTGCCCTAAATCGTTTCTTTTGTGATTTTAGGTACTTTGGGAGAGAAATCTGGAAAAGAAAGCAATTCGGACGTTTTTGGAGTATAAAAGTGAAGAAAACACCAAAGTCTTAATTTTCCTTGTTGGGAAAAGTAGGTGACGGCATCAAGAAGTAATTTCTGACGGCGTCAAGAGTAATTTCCATGACGACCCAGTACAGATTTGACGGCGTCACAAGGAAGGGCGTCAAGAGTTAAATTCATGACGGCCTGGAAATGCATAACACATGACGGCATCAAAAGTAGATCAAGGCAGTCCGAGAATTATTTTGGCGGCGAGGTGACGGCGTCACAAGCTTTGTCTTGACGCCGTCAGACCCTATTTCCTATATATAGTTTTCTAATTTTCGCATTAAAAAGAGAGAAGTTTTGGAGAAACCCTAAGTACGAACTTGGTGCGAATTTTACAGGTTTTTCAAGGGTTCTAAGCCCTTGATACCTTTCATGTGTAATTGAGATAAGTATTCTTTTAATTCAATCAATATGTCTATGTGTTGGTTGTTTATATCTTGTTCTTGTCTTAATTCCATCATGCTAGGCTAGATCTATCTTGTGTTTGCTTAGATCTAATGAAACCTAGATGTTAACTATGTGTTGATTACTTGTTTATATTTGTATTGGATGAATGAATTCGATGTTAGGCTTAAGAAAACTGGCAGACTTCCAATTGGTAACATGTTTGAACGTCTTAGAAAACATGAACTGATGTGCACTAGGTTTTATTGGTTGTATTTAATGCATGAGCCACTGTTTATAATCCATATGGTTGTGCTGGGCATGGTATAAGAGGAGATAAGAGCTCATAGGATTGGGGAGTTAAGTGCGCCACCCCATGAATGGTATTAAGGAATACAATCCGTCATCCATGCAACTATAACAAGTAATTAACGTGTAAAAGATGTCTAGGGAGTAGTGAAATCTAAGTAAACACATTTTCTCCACTTATTTGCTCACAACCTTAGTTAATTTAGTTTATTTTCATTTTTAGTATTTTATTTTGATTGCATCTTTAGTATTGGGTTAGTTGACTAGCAACTAATTCCGCCCAAATCCTTCAAACCCGAGATTTTTACTTGCTTTCAAAAAATTATAAAAAAATACAAAAATAATCATCCCTCATCTTTAGAACTAGTATTTAGGTTTTCTAATCCTAGCGACACTATTCCTAGCTGAACGATCAATCCCCCGGTACTTGTCACTATACTATACTACAACGATCAGGTACACTGCCTGGTGGGGGCTGTAAGCTTCTCGAGATCCCTTGAGAGGTAAAGCCTGGTGCGATTCCCACGTATCAAAAACTTACTATGGTAATGAGGATTGAATTGGATTGGAAATCAAGTAACTGAATTTACACAATGTTTATACCTTTTGTCTGTCGGATATAAAGGTGAAGTTTGAATTTGGTTGCAAATCAAGGTCATCTCCAAGATTTCTAAGGAACCATAACCATGGACTCTTGGACTCAGTTTCAACCACTGCATAAGCAACTGGATAGAGGCCATTATTGCTATCGACACCAACAGCAGTTAAGACTTGACCAGCGTGATGTCCTTTGATAAACGCCCCATCTAGCCCTAGTATGTCCCTTCTGCCTGCTTTGTAACCTTTTTTCAATGCACCAATACAAACATAGATCCGTCTGAAAACCCTTGAAGAAACACTTGAATCAGGGTTTGCTTCAACTTGAATCTTCACAGTTGTATCTGGGTTTCTATTCTTCAATTCCAAAGCGTAATCCCTAAGACTGGCATATTGTTCTTCATGGTCGCCGTCAATTTGTTTCTGAGCAAATTCCCTTGCTCTTGATATCTTTGTGGTCGGGACATCAAGCTGCAATTTTTCATTTATTTCCATTGCTATTGCAGCTGTCGGCGCTGTGCGGTCCCTAACAAGAATTTTAGCAACCTCGGATGAAAGGAATCGTGCAGTCAACAATTTAATTTTTCTTGTTTGTAGGCATTTATGTTCATCATTTAATGTTTTGACACTCCAACTCCTTTAATCACCCACTTTTGACACATGTAGGGACCATTCACACATGGCCTTGCTCTTTTTTTTTGTAGGTTTTGGTACTTACAAATTTGCCCTTTGACTGCGAAGAAGAAGCTGATGGTTGACAACTTCCTGTATCATTTCTGCCATAACCCACAACAGTCCCTCTACACATCGCTCGAATCCTTTCTTGGTCACACTTTTCAATCCTAATATCTCTTCGGGACTCCAACGCATAGATTCTGAGCTTATATTTGATTTACTTGGGGTGTTTAAATGTTTCTGTTACAAAAAACTCTCCCTTCTTGACATTCGCCCTACCCTCATACTCCTTCCTTATTTCTTTTAACCTTATCTTGCGTAGGGTGACAAATTTGTTATTATTGCCTTCTTCATCACTATGAAAATCATCATCAAAGTTATATCCACTATCATGATCCGTATAATCCGCCATACACTCATCAGCTAACTTTGCTACATTCTCAAAGTGGGGATCAAAATCAAACTTAAAGTCCATCATTTCCACTTGTGGCTCAATAGGGGTTGTCACATCATCCTCTTCATCTTCAAACTCAGACACATGTACAACATGTTCTTCCTCGTTTACCTGCTGTGTTGAGGTCCCCACATCATCCCTTTCAACATCATCGATTTCAACATCATCCCATTCCACATCATCCCTTTCCACTACTTCTTCTAAATCAACATAGTTTTTGTTGAGCTCTAAAACCACATCCTCACTCTGGTCAAGTTCTGCAACCATGTCTGTAATCAAGTCGTCTCCCACACCAACATTATCTCTAGGACTGGCAAACTGGTACAAGTCCTCATCTGTATGTTGAGATTGTTGCTCAACTTGTTCTGGGCCATCAACTTGTTCTGGGCCATCAGCGCCACTTACAGGTTGTTGCGCAGCATGAGTGTCTGTGTCACCAACAACTCGGCTTACATGTGGTTGCGCAGAAGGAGTGTCTGTAATCAAACCATCTCCCACACCAACATTATCTTCAGCTTGTTGTTCTTGACCAGCAATCATAGGCCAGGTGATTGACCATTGGTACCATTAATTGAAGTCTCAGCTTGTTCTGGATCGATGGTAGGATCATTTGAAGGCTCCACCCGTACTTCATCCGTTATTTTACATTTTCGTCCTCTTTTGGGTCTTCTGCGTTTCATCTCAACATACACCTCAATCTCTCTATGCGTTGGAATCAAATCCAACATATCCATCACATCCTCATCCCTCTCCAACGGGTACAACCCAACATCCAACGTCTCGCCTGGTATCCTATAATAATAGCTTGCAACCCCACCTTTCACACCTATGTCAGCTACCAACTCTTCAAAGGCGTAAAAGCAACAAGTCATAATCCACACAATTATACCATGAAATAACTGGATCAACATACATCCTTCCTGGTAGTGGCGTAAATTTTCCACCGTGGGTTACTTTCAGAGTGAAGTAGGTCGGCTTTGATGCTGTATGCAAACAATAAACATCAACACACACACACTAACAACATGAAAAGTCAACTTAATGTATAATCCACATCCTATTTGTACTGTTCATTACAATCACATATCACTGTAGATAAAAAAATCGATACAATTAACAATGCCCAAAACATACCGTAAAGTTGTTGAAGATTAGGGATCGCAGATGATCGTTCGCGGTTTTTCCCAAATAAACTAACCATCTTCTTCAATTTTTCCCGGTACGGAAATCGTAATTGGAAACTTTAGGGCAAAAAATGCGATTGACTTTGGGCAAGGGAGTGTTTGGATCAGGGGATTAATGTGCTTGTTCGGTGGGTCTAATATTATTTTAGGCGGGAACCGTGAAATGACGATACTATCCTCAACTACGTGGCACTTAACGGGAAAATTAACGGAAAAGGGCTCTCAGTGGCGATTTTGCGAAAATGTGGAACGTGGGTGGCTTTTTTGCGCTACTTTTTGTCTCAGTCCCGTTTTTGCAAATTTGTGGAACGTTAAGTACCATTTTTGCAATTTACCCTTAATTAAAATACCAAATTTTGTTAATATACGAATTAGTTTTAATATATTTTAAATATTTTTAAAATAAATATGAGTTTAAACTTTATATATATATATATATATATTTTTTACTATATACTTTAAATAAGGACTTATGTTATCATATTTAAAAGTTTAATCTATGCGTACACGGGTTTGAATATTAAATACAGCTAAATTATTATTAACGCTAATATAAATATTAAATGCTAAGCACGAGTTACTGTGATATGAAAATAAATATATGCAATTGTACTTATAACAACGACTCATGTAATTATTATTTAAAGTTTATATAGGGATATCCGAAAAAACATTTTCAAAAAACTTTGTGGAGTATATTTTAACTTCGTCAACGCGCATTATATGCTACTAAACTCTCATATTTTGTATAACATGATATGAATAGTTAAACAACAATATCAACCTCAACCTCAACATCTATGTCAGCTGAACAAAGTGAAAGCTTGCATCCAATAAAATTTTTTACAAAATATTAATAGATATTAATACATAATGAAAGACTCATGCATATTTATTAGTTGTGCTTATTTCACAATTTTTACGGGTAAATTCTTATATGTTTATATAGTAAATTAAAATTTTAAAATAAATTTGATTTATGTGTAAATTTCGTGCGTGCACGGGACTTATAACTAGTAGAGTCACATGACCAAACTAGAGAAATCTTATTGTGGTCGAATATATATAGTAGACGTTTAGAATGGCATAAATTTATTTATAGAGTAGAAAATCACATTTTAAAACCATGTCTAAACCCTACCTTAATATCAAAATTTTCGTTTTAGGGGACTAACATTTCATAAGTGTTAAGAGTGAAAATCTAATTTTACCATATTTGACTCCCAAGTGGCATTGGCAAGTTTGTATTTAGAAACTTAAACTTGAAATGATAAAAGTCACTAACCATTTTCAGTTAGACTTTCTAAAGTCAAACTTGACAATGGTAAATTGGAGTTTTTGAATAATGTTTTAGTAAGATTGACATTAGAAACTTAAAATTGCACATTCTAAATTGGATTTTTAATAATGGATTGGCGAGTTTGACTTTAGTTAGGCAAAATGCAAATGCTAAATAACCTTTACCATTTTCAAGTTTGACTTTCTAAAGTCAAACTTGCAAATACATATGTCAAACAAAGCCTTTTTTTGATGCACGAAATACTCTCATTCACCACTTTGGCGACCTACATATGCAGAATGTAAAGAAAACATTCGCAACATAAACATATTCACAAACAACAACTAAATAGCAACCTACTTTATACAAAAATAGTTGTCTTAGGGTATTCAACCCATACATAAACTAGAAACAGTAAAAGAATTCTACCCCAGCTGTGGGGAAAGCTCGATGGAGTTTCAACAGCCTCCTTGCCAACTCCCAGTTCATCTTGATGTTTTCATACTCATCATGAGTCAAATTACAGTCATGGATATAAATTTTCTTCAGTAAAGGGGAACATACAAGTGTGAACTTTATTATGGCTATTTCATTCCCTGTTCTATGGAAAGAATGAAACACCACACACACAAGCTGCCCTAAGCTCATTGTGTTGCTGTTTAAATCAAATGAATGAATCTCCAAAAGTAGAACACTAAGCGTGTATGAGGCCTGTAAAATGAGAAAGTATTGAGATGCACAACCATTGGAATTTAAGATGATGTCTTTCATACATATGCATTCCACTTACTCTGGTTTCTAGCATTTGCATCTTTGGAGACCCATGAATCAATTGAAGGATGAATTAAATCATTACATTATTCCCAAAATTGACCCCGGATAACTCAAGAGTCTCGAGGAATACAAAGGCCACACGGACATTCATCTAGGAGGTACATTCTGCCAACAACTACAAAAGGTCAAATTTTCTTTAGTTTCAAAGATAACATTTTACAAATTACTTTAAAATTCTGTAATTTGAAGTGTAAAAGTGAAATAGGTCTTACCTTGCAGTCCTGAAAATCCAAGGTAAGGGTCTCAAGTTTTGGAATAGTTGACAAGTGAAATATATTGGAAGTTGTGATTGTCATAGCATGGTTCCAAACACCGAATGACAAATTTAACTTCTTCATATTGCTGAGTATTGCAAGATCCCATAGTCTCATCTCGTTTGTAGTAGAACGATCCATTTTAAGATACTCAAGTAAGGGACAACCAGCAACAAACTCCCAAACTGTACCGCTATGAACATCGATAGAAATCAATTCTAAGCTTAATAGATTTGGAAAACCCTAAAACTTATCAAAGTAGGTAAAGTGCAATAATGAAGTTCGAGATGTTTCAACTCCATACGAGAGTAAAGTTGGATTGGCAACGTAACTGGTTCACCATACCAGTTTCGAATTGTGACCTCCTCAACTCCTTCTCGAGCCTAAATCAAAACCCAATCATAAATCTCTTCATAACTCAAGTCGTCTTGTCCAAAAAGCATTTTGGGCTCTTTGGAGAACACAAACCTTCGTACGGGACCATTAAGCTGAAGTAAAAGCCTAGTAATATGCTTCCCATCAAACTTACTTGTTAAATAGTAAAACAAATCCTCATCAACTATGACATCGGTGAGCAAATTCCACTTAAACCTCCAGCTTCTCGATAAAGTACAGGTACTCACCGCATCTTTTAGTAGCATGTGATTCATAATATTAGTGGTCACGTTATCTGGCATGTTGCTGATATAATCTACCATATCAGTGATCACATTATCTCTAAAAGAGATTGTATTGTTGGAATTTGAGTTGGGTCTTTGAGTCCTGGAAATGAATGTTTAGTTTTGGTTTTTGATTTCCTGGTGATGGTCTGTATAAGGGTTTGTGTAAATGGGTTTGGTTAGTGGGTTAATTGGTTGTCTCGCCAATAATAATTAGCGTATCAGAGAAGAAAGTCACAACTTACGAATTAAAGTTCGCAATTGGTCCCTAAACTACAATGTCTTGGGTTGATTAACTAACGTGTAGTCATAAAAGTGAGTTGCCTATTATACCCTCGCGTATCTAACTAAAACCTTGCGTTGACCGAGACTAAAATGGTCAAGGGACGCAATCGGCCTCAAAAACCCATGTTTCGGACACATGGCGGTGATTTTTCCAAGTTTGTGGCTCCCGCGACACATTTAGGAAAATTTAGGGACCAACGGTGTATTTTTGTCTAAAATAAGCTTATGATCTGATTTAAACATGTCCTTATCACCTTTTCTTATTTATATTTTTTTGATTTGTGTTTGTTTTGTATTTATGTTGATTTTTTAGTTAAAATATGAAATACGGAACTTTGGTGATAAAAAATGTTATTTAGATGTTTTTGGATAAGTTTAAGGATGAACGGTGAATTTTACTCTATATTTTGATAACATCGCACAATTTCATTAGTAGCATGGTAGTTTTCCAATCATTCTTTCTAGTTTATAGATCGAAAGTTTGGAGTTTTGAATTCTTGGATTTGCCAATGTGAAAATTAAAGAATTAGGGGATTCAAGACCGAACCACAACTTTGTTTAGTTCATTGTATTCTATTTAAATAATGGTTTTTTAATGTTGTAACGCGTAACAAGATTAATAATTTATAACTTTTTTTGGATTATTCGGAGTAATTCATAACTTACGTTTGAATAAAAAAGTATTCAAGAAATGATGTGGGTCGGGAATAAATTATTTAATGAAGCTTGGGGAATAATGGAACATGACAATCTAACATGCAAAATGTACATATTCGTCATTACGTTCCCAAAAGTTAACAATAAAAAGGTATTTCAGTTTATTCCTAATTTATAAAACATACATTTATCAGGCTGTTACTGTAGCTTGCTACAGTAGCAAGCTACAGTAAAAGCACTCACAATGAACAGTAGAATGTACAGTAACTAACGGTCGTTAAGTTACTGTACATTCTACTGTTCATCCGTTAATTTTTTTTTTTTTTTTTTTTTTTTAACTACTTTTTTGGCAAAACATCCCGCGGCAACGCGCGGGTGATCCACCTCGTATAATACAATTACAAGGTATCGTTGTAAAGTGAAAACGTTTAATTATTATATGGATTTTATTTTTGTTTGTAAATGTGATTTATGTTTTGTGGGCGCCACATGTTTCTCGATGGTTCTCGTCATAGGTTTGGTACAATGTAATTAGAACCACAGTTGCACAATCATATCAAATAATCTCACATATCAAACAAGTGGATGGATGCATTTAACTTGAAATTATACTGTTACAACTTTTCAGAAAACGAAGTCATTTCCACTAGTTGTTAATCATTATAGGCTTTGTATGGGAGGTGGGTTTTAGAGGCTCACGGGGTTTAAACTTTTAAACTAACTCA
This sequence comes from Artemisia argyi, assembly GCA_030686995.1. Classification (NCBI taxonomy): domain Eukaryota; kingdom Viridiplantae; phylum Streptophyta; class Magnoliopsida; order Asterales; family Asteraceae; genus Artemisia; species Artemisia argyi. Next base: position 69,093,328 of record CM060709.1, on the reverse strand, counting down.
GCTTATAAAATAAGTTTTGTTTGTCATACTTATTTATAAAAGCCTTTATTAGCCATAAGTCTTCATAAACTCAAACTCATTGAAAAGGGTCTATTAGAGCTTATAATTAGTCAAGATACTTAAATATCCTTTAAAATATAATGATTATCATGCAAAAGCTGAAGATATATCTGAATTTAATTTGATGTATTTTTATGCGATTTTACATTAATACGCTTCAGCTCCAACTAATTCGTCAAACAACTTTATAAAAATATAAGCTTCAGCTTTCGACTTATGATATAAAGCCCAACTTTAGTTACACCTCCAGTCCGTTTCACTAAACATATCATATATATTATTATATATACTAAAAGGGGGAACTTCCACTGCAGCAAATTACTGTAGCTACAGTGGACGAAATAGTGCTCATGTGCATTTTAGTCCCTGAGATAAACTGTCTTTGCAAGATAGGTCCTTTGAGGACTAGCGAAGCAACACACTGGGGACTAACGATGCAATACGTCGAGAATTTTATGGACTTTTTACGTAAAAAACATATTATTTCCAGAATTATTTTGTACCTAACTGATTGATGCTAAACCGTCAACTTATTTTGACCAAGTAATGGTCAACAAAGTCAAATAGCCTAGGTCAATGCTCCGGGTAATATAAGGTATCACCAGGTCGTTCAGTCCCGTTGAAGTGTGAATTGTAACTTTAGCGTATTCGTGATCGGGTGATTATTCACAGAAAATGGTTATTATCAGAATTATTTGGAAATTATTAACAAATATAACTTAGGAAAGCTACGTGAGTGATTACGGGAATTTAGATTACAAAGATTTGAGCTAAAACCTAAAAACGTACGTTTTAATTAAAAACGTATACAGACGAACAAAACAAAAAGTACAACTGATGATCAGAGAGGGTTACAAGTGTAAAATTAATATTTTTACAATTCTAATAATTAAAGAAAATTTTAAGAAAAATAAAAACTATTTTTACACTATTTAATTATTTATTATTAATTAATGACTAATTATCTATTTATTACTAATTAAACTAATTAGAATTATTAAAAATACTAAAAAGGCTTAGAAAATTAAGAAAAATTTTACAAATCTAATTAACCATCATGGGAATCCTAAAAAATTATAAAAAGTTAATTTTATGTATTTTTAAGCTAATTAACTAATTATTAATCTAATTACTTATTAATTTCTAATTAAACTAATTATATTATAAAAAATAGAAAATGAACAGTAAAAATTCTAGAAAAATTTATAAAAATGTTTTAACTAAAATAAAGGCTAGAAAAATTATAAAAACTAGGTTATACTTTATTAAATCTAATTATGCTATTTAATTAACTAATATTAATTAAAACTAAATTAAACTAAAATTAATTAGAAAACCCACTAAAAGACAAAATAAAAATCTGGAAAAATTTCTATAATTACTTTAACCTAAAATAGAATTTCTATAATTACTTTAACCTAAGAAATAAGTACTTGGAGTGCTTATTGATCCCACAGTTGACTTTTGTTGACTGTGAAGGTTTTTTTAGCTCAAATGGGAAGATGTGGGGTCCACAATTACAAATTATGGTTTCTCTGAGCCTAATGAACAAAGTTAAGCAAGATTAAAGCAATAAGGTGGCTTCAATAAGCCAACAACTCAGAAATAAGCTGTTGCTTATTGGCTTCTGAGACAGTTTTGGGACAAGGTTTAGGACCAAATACAGGTGGGGTCCACTAGCCTAGGGGTCAAACAAAGAGTCAAAAGGTCAACCCTGGTAGGAGGGGGGTTGAGGAAACCTAACTATGAGGTGTGGGGTCCACTGAGTCAACCACAAAACACCACCAAAGGTGGGTGAGTGGTTTAGGTCTGCTGAGACAGGGGACTGAGTTGCCCTGCAGCTCAGTTCCAAGGGTTTTTTAGTCCAAAGAAAAAATTCACAAAAATGCAAACTATGTAGAAATCTCAAGTTCAACTGGTAGAGATTAAACACAAGAAATTTCAAACCTCAACTCATACCACAAAATTCAGAAGAAATCATGCCATTTTGGTGAAAATCTGAAATGGCAAATATTTGACTTTTGAGAATTTTTTATAACTTTGACTTAGATGAGATTTGCTTGGGTCCAGATGATTCTATGCTGTTATCAAGACCAAAATAAGACCATTTTAAGCTAACTTAACCAAGTTTTAGTTGATTCCAAGTTTCTCACTTACAATCTCACCATCAGTTAACTGATACAAGGTTTTAGAAAAGATTTTGACTTTTTACCACATACAAACTGACTTTTAAGTCTTGAGTCACTTAATATGACAATATGTGGTATGTTTAGGTTAGAATTAACAACTGAAACAATCAATAGCACATGCAGTCCAATAAATCCAAACACTCCTTTATTGCTTAAACTGTTTTGAGAATTGAGAATGAAAACTGATTTGGGGTATGAGACTTGATCACAGGTTTATAAAATCATGAAATAGCATATCAAACATCAATATCCAACATACCACATAGCAAACCACCAAGATCCAAGCCTACTTTATGTAACAGTCCAAATAGCAACTTCTTCAAAACTTATAACAATAATTTCTAATAAACTAAACTACTTTTAACAACCTATAAGTACTATAAATAAGCAATGTTAAACTGATATAAAGCTACAACTAGCAAGGCTTTAATAAAGATGAAAACAAAAATTGGAATTTTTTCTTACAAATAATCCAAAGCAACTCCAAGGCTGAATTAGAACCAGAACCAGTGACCTAATGCTCCCATGAGCTCTATTACCAGGTCCATCCAAGATTTAACCTGCTCCTATGCTTCATTCTTGCTTTTCTTTTATCTTTTTTTTTTTATTTTATTTTCTGTTTATTTTTTTTTATATTTATAATTTTATGAGACTGGGTATGCAAACACAACATAAGTTTCTGAAACAAAACTCTTTATTAATACTGAAAAGAGTACATTACAACTGCAAACTTTGATTAAAATGAAAAGGCACAATATTAAAAATTACAATAAAAATACTAAAAAAAACTAGTCCTCTGCTCCAGTCTCTTCTTCTCTTTTATATTGCCCAATTAGGGTTTGGGGGGCTATTTGTCTTTTCCCAGCTTGCATCTTGACCTCAGGATCACTAATCTTCAATCATGACCGTTTAAAAGATTTGGCGCCAAAATGCTCTTGGCGGTTTCCCTAAATAATTGAAGCCAGTGGGGTGATATTGGAGTGTAGCGTTTGTTTGATTAGGCAAGGGGAGGAGTTTGGAGTGTGCAGGTGGTGAAAGAGTAGGGGTGATGATGGGGTTATTTGGCTGGTAGCAGGGAAGTGGGAGAGGTGATGGTGAGGTGGATGGTTGACTGGGGAGGTCAAAGATGGGGGAGTGGCATTATTTAAAACGGTTAGGGTGGATGGGCTGTGAAATGGACTGGCCCAAGAAGTGGAGTGGGCTGGATAGGGTGGTGGGTTTGTTTTGGGTGTGAATAATAAAAAGGGTCCGTTTGTTTTTGTAGAAATTTAACACAATGACCAATTTGTAATTCTTGAAACTTTGAGGGTTGATTATGACATTTTCCAAATTATAATCCCAAGGGTCATTCTTGCCATACTTCAATGATACAAGGGTCTTTGAATTTTATTTTCCACTTTTAAAATTCCAGGGGACTAAATGTGACAAGTTGCCAAACTTCGGGGACCAAACATGTAATTTCCACAAATATTTTACCCAAGGACCATTTTTAACACATTTTGACTTTCCAAGGATAAAAAATGATTTTTTTCTTTCAAAATTATCCCACCAGGGACCAAATCTGCCAAATACTGAAACTCCAGGGATCTTTTGTTGCAATTTTGGATTTTGAGGGGTAAAAGTGTAATTTTCTCAAACTTTTTCACCCAAGGACTTATTTTGATAATTTTTGACTTTTCTTTGCCTTGGGTTGACTTTTCTTTGTCTTGGGTTGACTTTTCTTTCATTTTAAACTTCCAGGGACTAGTTTTGCCAAATTTTGAAACTTGAGGGACTGAAACTGCCAATTGTGCAAACTTTGTTCGTTTTTCATTTGTTTTTAAACATTTTGCATCTAAAACATATAAAACACACTTTTGGGATAAATTGTGTATTTTGATGCGTTTTTGGGTGTTTTTGGATGTTTTGGCAGTCCAGATACGATAAAAATGATGAGTGTTTTAGCACTCATCATTCCCCCACACTAAGCTATTGCTAGTCCCTAGCAATCTTTTGAGAAAAAGTTGATGGATTTGAAACTCTTTACCAAAAGCCATCACTTCTGGAGTAGCCAGGTGTAAGAACTGTGGCACACCTGATAACCGTGTGATTTTGAGCAAACCACCAGCTGTCAACGGATTTGATTTGTCTTTACCAGGAGCCGTTTGCTCCTGGACTAGCCAGCTCTTGATGGAATAGTCAACATCTTGGTGAGCTGATTACCAATTATGGATTTTCCACGGCCTTTACCACAAGCCATAATCTTGTGGGGTAGCCAACTCATTTGTTTTTGGGGAGTTGAGGAACCGTACAATTTTGGGCAAATTGCAAGCCGTAAACGGATTTGAGTTATCTTTACCAAGAGCCGTTTGCTCCTGGATTAGCCAATCCCTTTTGTCGTTTAGACACGGCGGACTGATTACCACAAAAATTTTGAAATAAAGTGAAAAATTTTTGAAAAATTTGGGCCAAAATGGGGGTACTTGAAAGTATTTTGCGATAAAATTCGCTCTAGAATTCCCCCCCCCCCCCCCCCCCACACTTAGAAATGAATATTGTCCTCAATATTCAAAGTCCTGGCTATTATGCCGAATCTATGATTGTAAAAAGATAATATTCGAAGCTAACTGTGGAATTTTTGTTTTGTATTTTTCACTTTATTTATCTGTACATACAATCACACATTTTTTTTTTTTTTTGAACTTATATACATATATACATTTTCAAATTAGCGGGGGGTTGGCCATTCCCCCACACTAGGGTGGTAGAAAGTAGAAAGAAGTCAGAAATACGGGTGAAAACCCATATATGTTGCTAATTTTTGTTCACCGAGTCACTAGCTTGACTCGATCCCCGAATTTAATTGTCCTTGGGGAAAATTTGGAGATCCGGGACAACCATGGATGGTATATCCTCTCCAAAGTAGTGCTTTAGACGATGTCTATTCACTTTGAAATTAGGGCCGTCATTTTGAGATAACTCGACGGTGCCATAAGGATAAACCTTAACGATAGTGAATGGACCAGTCCATCGGGTTTTGAGCTTTCCCGAGAAGATCTTGAGTCTAGAGTTGAAAAGAAGGACTCGATCACCAACGTTGAAAACGCAGTTTTTGATTTTTGAGTCATCAATCTTCTTTGTCTTTTCCTTATAGATCAAAGAGTTCTCGTAAGCTTGATCACGAAGTTCATTTAATTCATTCAGTTGAACTTTCCTATGATCACCCGCAGTTTTGAGGTCAAAATTTGCATGCTTGAGAGCCCAATAGGCTTTATGCTCAAGCTCGATCGGAAGATGGCACGCTTTCCCGTACACAAGCTTGTATGGCGTACACCCAATGGGTGTTTTATACGCCGTACGGAAAGCCCAAAGTGCATCATCTAATTTATCCGACCAAGATGCACGATTTTCCCCAACGGTTCTTTCCAATATTCTCTTTATGCCTCGATTGGAAACTTCTACTTGTCCACTTGTTTGAGGGTGGTACGCAGTTGAAAGACGGTGAGTTACACCATACTTTTGCATGACTTTATCAAATTTGTCATTGCAAAAATGCGTACCACGATCACTAATTATAGCACGTAGAGTTCCAAATCGAGCAAAGAGAGCTTTCAAAAATTTCACGACTACTCGGGCATCATTTGTGGGTAAAGCTTTTGCTTCAACCCATTTTGACAAATAGTCAACTGCCACGAGTATGTACTTATTTCCATGAGATGACGGAAATGGCCCCATAAAGTCGATGCCCCATACGTCGAATATTTCACAAACTTGGATTGCATTTTGTGGCATTTCATTCTTTTGTGAAATATTCCCGTGACGTTGACAAGCGTCACAGGATTTGACTAATTCTTGGGCATCCTTGTAAATCGAGGGCCAATAAAAGCCGGAATCAAACACCTTTTTGGCGGTGTAGTTGGGATTGTGCTGGCCCCCCGTGGGACCAGCATGGCAAGCCTTTAAGATTTCAGCGGCTTATTGACCATATACACACCGCCGGATGACTTGATCCGCACATATTTTAAAGAGGTAGGGGTCGTCCCAGAAATAATGTTTGACATCCTTAAAGAACTTGTTCTTTTGTTGGGACGACATCCCTTTCACAATGAAGTTACCCGCAAGGTAATTTGCAAAATCGGCAAACCAAGGGGTAACAGAATCTCCACGGAAGGAAACCGCATTGAGTGTCTCGAGAGGGAATGTTTCATTAATTTCTTTCCTCTCGAAAACATCTTGATGGGGGGTTTTCCAAACAGGAGAGATGATCAGCAGCTAGGTTCTCAGCTCCTTTTTTATCACGAATTATGATATCAAATTCCTATAGGAGGAGAACCAAATGAAGAAGTCTCGGCTTTGCATCTTGTTTTGCAAAAAGGTACTTCAAAGCCGAGTGATCCGTATACACTATGCTTTTAGTCAGTATCAAGTATGGCCGGAATTTTTCAAAAGCATACACCACAGCTAATAATTCTTTTTCGGTGGTGGTGTAATGGCTTTGAGCCTCGGTCATAGTTTTGCTGGTATAGTGTATAGGCTGAAAATGTTTTGTTTTTCGTTGCCCCAAGACTGCCCCAATAGCATAATCACTCGCATCACACATGAACTCAAAGGGCAAGTCCCAATCGGGGGCAACAAGAATCGGTGCCTCGGTAAGCCTTTTCTTTAATGTTTCAAAGGCTTCGATGCTCTCAGGGGAGAAGATAAAAGGAGCATCCTTCTCGAGGAGATGGGTCATAGGCCGGGCGATTTTAGAAAAATCTTGAATGAACCTACGGTAAAAACCGGCATGACCCAAAAAGCTCCTAACACCTTTGACAGTAGTGGGATGAGGTAATTTAGCTATGACATCAACTTTGGCTTTGTCGACCTCAATCCCGTTTTTTGAAATTTTATGGCCGAGGACAATGCCCTCTTTGACCATAAAGTGACTCTTCTCTCAATTTAGACATAACTTTGTGTATTCACAACGTTTTAGCATGTTGTCTAAATGGGAGAGGCATGACTGAAACGAATCCCCAATGACCGAAAAATCGTCCATGAAGACCTCCATAGTTTTTCCGATCATGTCGGAAAAAATGGCCATCATACATCTTTGAAACGTGCCCGGAGCATTACATAAGCCAAATGGCATACGTTTATATGCGAAAGTTCCATAGGGGCACGTGAACATGGTCTTTTCTTGATCTTGCGGATCAATGGGAATCTGAAAGTAACCCGAGAAACCATCGAGGAAGCAATAATACTCATTCCCCGCTAATCTCTCGAGCATCTGATCCATAAAGGTCAGAGGAAAATGATCCTTACGGGTGGCGTCATTTAACTTACGATAATCAATACAGACGCGCCAACCCGTAACCAAACGAGTTGGAATTAACTCATTCTCCTCATTTGTGACAACAATAATGCCACCCTTTTTTGGAACACAATGGATTGGGCTGACCCAAGGACTGTCTGAGATAGGGTAAATCAATCCGGCATCAAGAAGTTTTAAAACCTGTTGTTTGATAACCTCGTGAATTTTTGGATTCACCCTTCTTTGTTGTTGGACTGCAGGTTTGAAGCCGTCCTCCATTAAAATTTTATGAGTACAGAATTCAGGGTCAATGCCCTTGATGTCGGAGAGACGCCAAGCAATTGCTTGTTTATGAGACTTCAAAACCTTTATGAGAGCAGCCTTTTCCTCATTACTTAAGTCTTTAGCAATTATGACGGGTAATTTATCATCACCCTCCAGAAATGCATATTCAAGATGAGGCGGCAAGTCCTTATGTTCAACCTCGGGAAAGTCATCAGTTTTCTCAACATTTTTGACCTCCTCTTTATGAAGTTGTTGTGGTAGAACAGGAAGATGAGAGGGATCTTCGTTTAACAATTTTTCAAGTATGAGAATATCCCTCTCGAGGTCGATTTCTTGGTTATCGACTCCATCGGGAATCGAATCACTTTTGAGAAACGCCTCCATTTCTTCTAAGATGAAGTCACTTCCCTCAAACAGAGTGAGGGAAGGAGAAGAATTGGCAATGATGGGGTGAGAAGATTGAGTGAGGTTTTCACTCGAAGAATCATCAATGGAACCTAAAATCTCTTGAGCATACTACTCAGCAGCAACATCGATGACATCAATTTGATTCACCGACTCACAATCATAATTGGAGGAGTATCTCGAAGTTTGATTTAGGTTGAAGGTTATGGCTTCCGTTCCAACACGTAATGTGATCTCATGCTCAAATACATCGATAAGAGCGCGCCCAGTTATAAGGAATCCCCGCCCAAGAATGAGAGGGACCCTTGAATCGGCATCAAAGTCAACAATCACAAAATCTGCCGGAAAATGGAACTTCCGCACTTTAACGAATACGTCCTCGGCAATGCCAATGGGACGAGAAATCGAACGATCGGCAAGCTCTAAAGTCATGCACGTGGGGGTAAGTTCGGGAAGAGAGAGTTTCTTCCACACAGAATATGGCATTAGGTTAATGCTAGCACCTAGATTGGCCAAGGCGAAGCAATCAACCATACCCGAGAAAGTACAAGGAATGAGAAATTTCCCGGGATCTCCAAGCTTTTCAGGAAGCTTTTTCAGAAGAACCGCAGAGCAGTTCTCATTCAGAGGAGTTCTTGCCATCTCAAATAATTTTTCTTTATTACTCAACAGATTTTTGATTGTCGATGCAAACTTGGGCATCAAGAGAATAGCGTCCGCGAAGCTGATATCAAAATGCAAATCTTGGAAGATTTGGAAAAATTTATCCATTTGGTGATTAGCTTTTTCGCGGAGCTTTTGTTCACTGAGACGTGATGGATAGGGAATAGAAGTTTTGGATTTAGGGTTGTCCACTGGAGTTTCTGGTGGTTCAAAGACAACTCCAGGCTTACATCTGGTTTCAGGATTAACCTGAGGTTGGACGTGTGCTGTACTTCGTGGGCTAGGAATTTGCACCTTGTCCTTTGTCACCTCAGGTTCACGATTTACTACCTTTGGAAGAGAGGAAGAAGAGGTAGTAGGAATCGCGGGTTCATCATATGAAGCACCACTTCGTGTTGTGATCGCCTTAGCATCGCCCCTCGGGTTAGCGATCGTGTTGCTCGGTAAAGTAGTACCTGAGCCCGAGGGTCGATCATTTAAAGACTTCTTGATGTCAGAAATCTGGCTGACCAGCAACTTGTTCAACTCTTCTTGGGACTTCATGAATTGTTTCAACAACTCGTCAGATGAAGGCCCGGTTGGAACAATGGCTTGATTCGGATTAGGAATATTTGGAGCTCGATTGTTCGGATTGGGACCTTTATTTTGAAAATTACCCTGATTAGGGTTGTTGTTTCCATGAAAATATCGCTGATTGAAATTACCCTGACCTTGGTTCCGATTAAAGTTTCCTTGATTTTGTTGTTGGAAACCTTGATTTTGGAACCCTTGGTTTTGATTGTGAAAACCATGACCCTGATTGAAGTTACCTTGGTTTTGATAACCTTGGTTCGCTCTATTTTGATTTTGGCCACGGTTTTGGACATTTTGGTTTTGATTAAAACCAGGAGGTCCAGGATAATGATGTTGAGGACGATAGCTAGGGTCCATAGGAGGGCGATATTGATTGCCTCCTTGATTTTGGGACCCCGCTACAGCATGAGCTTCGTATGGAGTACCATCAGTAGCTGTGCAATTGTAGTAGGCATGCGGCCCACCATAAGTTACACAGACTTCCACTTTTTTAACCTCAGCAGGTGGAGGATGTTGTGGAAATGAAACTTTCTTTGTTTGGGCGAGAACCAAAGCTTGGATTGCTTCAGTGAGCTTGTCAATCTTAGCATCCGTGCTAGATTGACTCACAGAAGATGAAGTGGAAGGACCCGCATTAATTTGGGAAATAATCGGTTTGCTTCGTGTAGAGCGGACCTTATACTTGTTTTCTATGATTTGCAAAGCTTCTTTTGTGGTTTTACTCAAAAAGTTACCTCCCGCGGAGGCATTGAGAGAATCCTGATCAGCTTGGCTCACGCCATTGTAAAAAGTATCGAGTTGCATCAACTCAGAGAAACCATGATGTGGACACTTGCGAAGTAATTCTTTGAAACGATCCCACGCTTCACCAAAAGATTCATCATATTTTTGAGTGAACTTGGTGATTTCGTTCTTAAGACTCGTGGTCTTGGAAGGTGGGAAGAATTCATTCACAAACTTTTTGACAAGATCTTCCCAAGTCTCAATAGATCGTGGAGGTTGTTTTTCAAGCCAAATCCGGGCTTGTCCCTCCAAGGAGAATGGGAAGAGAAGAAGTTTTATTGCTTCACACGGGACATTTTTGTACTTGATGGTCGATGTGATTTTGTTGAACCATCGAATATTAGCATGAGGATCGTCCCTCTCAAAACCGTAGAATTGACTTGAGGTTACAAGATTGAGTAACCCGGTTTTGAGCTCAAAACTATCAGCCACGATGGCTGGGACAATAATGGTATCTCCGTAACCCTCGATGGGTGCTTGGAGAAGCTCACACATGGGGCGGTCTTCCGCCATGGTGACAATGGGTGTGGCAACAGTACGGATCTCAGATCCGACTGTTGGTGCTGAACGTCTACGATGTCTTTTAGGTTTTCGTACAAGCTCACGTAATGGGCTAGTAGACCTAGAAGAACGAGTGCGCATGCACTAGGAACAAAAACCAATCAAAACAAAATCGAGGCAAATCAACAGTGAACTTAAACCAATAATCACGAGTAAGTGGCTTCTTTAAGAAAGGTACACCACCTACAGGGATACAAAGGCAAGTTTTTATCTTTCGTTTGGGAACTTATTATGTTCACACCCCCAGTCGGTAGGTGTTCTGTCTTGATTTGCGACAGTTGGTTTTTATGTAATTATTATTATTCACAAGAAAAGACGGATGTTTTTGTGTTTTGTGTAAGGGTTTAAAAACTTTTGGAAAATATTTTTGGTATCGTTTTGTTTACCAAAATCGTTTCTCTTTAAGAATCACCTTAAAAGAAAACCGAATCAGAAAACGTTACGATCTGTTTTGTTGTTTTTAATTTTTTTTTGGTGTTTTAACACTTTAGGAAAAGTGTTAATGACTTTTTTGTGTTTTGATTTTGAAAATATTCACAAGTGGTGGTATTTGTACAGTGAGTGAGGTGAGATAACACTAATCTCAAATAACGCTATAGAAACGCGCACACTTCCCCGGCAGCGGCGCCAAAAATTGATTGATGCTAAACCGTCAACTTATTTTGACCAAGTAATGGTCAACAAAGTCAAATAGCCTAGGTCAATGCTCCGGGTAATATAAGGTATCACCAGGTCGTTCAGTCCCGTTGAAGTGTGAATTGTAACTTTAGCGTATTCGTGATCGGGTGATTATTCACAGAAAAGGGTTATTATCAGAATTATTTGGAAATTATTAACAAATATAGCTTAGGAAAGCTACGTGAGTGATTACGGGAATTTAGATTACAAAGATTTGAGCTAAAACCTAAAAACGTACGTTTTAATTAAAAACGTATACAGACGAACAAAACAAAAAGTACAACTGATGATCAGAGAGGGTTACAAGTGTAAAATTAATATTTTTACAATTCTAATAATTAAAGAAAATTTTAAGAAAAATAAAAACTATTTTTACACTATTTAATTATTTATTATTAATTAAATACTAATTATCTATTTATTACTAATTAAACTAATTAGAATTATTAAAAATACTAAAAAGGCTTAGAAAATTAAGAAAAATTTTACAAATCTAATTAATCATCATGGGAATCCTAAAAAATTATAAAAAGTTAATTTTATGTATTTTTAAGCTAATTAACTAATTATTAATCTAATTACTTATTAATTTCTAATTAAACTAATTATGTTATAAAAAATAGAAAATGAACAGTAAAAATTCTAGAAAAATTTATAAAAATGTTTTAACTAAAATAAAGGCTAGAAAAATTATAAAAACTAGGTTATACTTTATTAAATCTAATTATGCTATTTACTTAACTAATATTAATTAAAACTAAATTAAACTAAAATTAATTAGAAAACCCACTAAAAGACAAAATAAAAATCTGGAAAAATTTCTATAATTACTTTAACCTAAAATAGAATTTCTAAAAATATAAAAATGATATATTACTTATAAATAAGCTAAAAAGAAAAATAAATTGATAAATCCTATTAAATAGAAGCTATCACTAATATTAAAGTTGATTTTTTTGGTTTTTTTCTTTTTCCAAACTGATTAGATACTAAAAACAACAACTTTTAACAAAAATACTTTTGATATAACCCAAGAAATAAGCACTTGGAGTGCTTATTGATCCCACAGTTGACTTTTGTTGACTGTGGAGGTTTTTTAGCTCAAATGGGAAGATGTGGGGTCCACAATTACAAATTATGGTTTCTCTGAGCCTAATGAACAAAGTTAAGCAAGATTAAAGCAATAAGGTGGCTTCAATAAGCCAACAACTCAGAAATAAGCTGTTGCTTATTGGCTTCTGAGACAGTTTTGGGACAAGGTTTAGGACCAAATACAGGTGGGGTCCACTAGCCTAGGGGTCAAACAAAGAGTCAAAAGGTCAACCCTGGTAGGAGGGGGGTTGAGGAAACCTAACTATGAGGTGTGGGGTCCACTGAGTCAACCACAAAATACCACCAAAGGTGGGTGAGTGGTTTAGGTCTGCTGAGACAGGGGACTGAGTTGCCCTGCAGCTCAGTTCCAAGGGTTTTTTAGTCCAAAGAAAAAATTCACAAAAATGCAAACTATGTAGAAATCTCAAGTTCAACTGGTAGAGATTAAACACAAGAAATTTCAAACCTCAACTCATACCATAAAATTCAGAAGAAATCATGCCATTTTGGTGAAAATCTGAAATGGCAAATATTTGACTTTTGAGAATTTTTTATAACTTTGACTTAGATGAGATTTGCTTGGGTCCAGATGATTCTATGCTGTTATCAAGACCAAAATAAGACCATTTTAAGCTAACTTAACCAAGTTTTAGTTGATTCCAAGTTTCTCACTTACAATCTCACCATCAGTTAACTGATACAAGGTTTTAGAAAAGATTTTGACTTTTTACCACATACAAACTGACTTTTAAGTCTTGAGTCACTTAATATGACAATATGTGGTATGTTTAGGTTAGAATTAACAACTGAAACAATCAATAGCACATGCAGTCCAATAAATCCAAACACTCCTTTATTGCTTAAACTGTTTTGAGAATTGAGAATGAAAACTGATTTGGGGTATGAGACTTGATCACAGGTTTATAAAATCATGAAATAGCATATCAAACATCAATATCCAACATACCACATAGCAAACCACCAAGATCCAAGCCTACTTTATGTAACAGTCCAAATAGCAACTTCTTCAAAACTTATAACAATAATTTCTAATAAACTAAACTACTTTTAACAACCTATAAGTACTATGAATAAGCAATGTTAAACTGATATAAAGCTACAACTAGCAAGGCTTTTATAAAGATAAAAACAAAAATTGGAATTTTTTCTTACAAATAATCCAAAGCAACTCCAAGGCTGAATTAGAACCAGAACCAGTGACCTAATGCTCCCATGAGCTCTATTACCAGATCCATCCAAGATTTAACCTGCTCCTATGCTTCATTCTTGCTTTTCTTTTATCTTTTTTTTTTTTTTTTTTTTTTTTTTTTTTTTTTTTTTTCTGTTTATTATTTTTTTTATATATTTATAATTTTATGAGACTGGGTATGCAAACACAACATAAGTTTCTGAAACAAAACTCTTTATTAATACTGAAAAGAGTACACTACAACTGCAAACTTTGATTAAAATGAAAAGGCACAATATTAAAAATTACAATAAAAATACTAAAAAAAACTAGTCCTCTGCTCCAGTCTCTTCTTCTCTTTTATATTGCCCAATTAGGGTTTGGGGGGGCTGTTTGTCTTTTCCCAGCTTGCATCTTGACCTCAGGATCACTAATCTTCAATCATGGCCGTTTAAAAGATTTGGCGCCAAAATGCTCTTGGCGGTTTCCCTAAATAATTGAAGCCAGTGGGGTGATATTGGAGTGTAGCGTTTGTTTGATTAGGCAAGGGGAGGAGTTTGGAGTGTGCAGGTGGTGAAAGAGTAGGGGTGATGATGGGGTTATTTGGCTGGTAGCAGGGAAGTGGGAGAGGTGATGGTGAGGTGGATGGTTGACTGGGGAGGTCAAAGATGGGGGAGTGGTATTATTTAAAACGGTTAGGGTGGATGGGCTGTGAAATGGACTGGGCCAAGAAGTGGAGTGGGCTGGATAGGGTGGTGGGTTTGTTTTGGGTGTGAATAATTAAAAGGGTCCGTTTGTTTTTGTAGAAATTTAACACAAGGACCAATTTGTAATTCTTGAAACTTTGAGGGTTGATTATGACATTTTCCAAATTATAATCCCAAGGGTCATTCTTGCCATACTTCAATGATACAAGGGTCTTTGAATTTTATTTTCCACTTTTAAAATTCCCGGGGACCAAATGTGACAAGTTGCCAAACTTCAGGGACCAAACATGTAATTTCCACAAATATTTTACCCAAGGACCATTTTTAACACATTTTGACTTTCCAAGGATAAAAAATGATTTTTTTCTTTCAAAATTATCCCACCAGGGACCAAATCTGCTAAATACTAAAACTCCAGGGATCTTTTGTTGCAATTTTGGATTTTGAGGGGTAAAAGTGTAATTTTCTCAAACTTTTTCACCCAAGGACTTATTTTGATAATTTTTGACTTTTCTTTGCCTTGGGTTGACTTTTCTTTGCCTTGGGTTGACTTTTCTTTCATTTTAAACTTCCAGGGACTAGTTTTGCCAAATTTTGAAACTTGAGGGACTGAAACTGCCAATTGTGCAAACTTTGTTCGTTTTTCATTTGTTTTTAAACATTTTGCATCTAAAACATATAAAACACACTTTTGGGATAAATTGTGTATTTTGATGCGTTTTTAGGTGTTTTTGGATGTTTTGGCAGTCCAGATACGATAAAAATGATGAGTGTTTGAGCACTCATCACTAACGAATTTACAAAAATGGTCCCTCAGGTTAGCTGTAAATATCATCGTTAGTCCCCCGTTAGCGATATTTTGCAAATTTAGTCCTTAATAATTTTTTTCCCGGTCATTTTGTTTTGATTTTAGATTAGACACAACATTCTCGCAGCAACGCGCGGGTGCCCCACTCGTTGCTAATTAAAGTATTCTTATAGTTTTTTTATAACTTCATTTTTATTAAGTATACTTATAGTTTTTTTTTTTTTTTTTTTTTTTTTTCAATAGTAAAGTATCTTAGCAAATTATGTAGTTACATGTTTGTAATTTTTTTTTTATTCAGAAACTAAAAAAAATCGAAAAGAAAAAAGTAACCGATTTTTGTTCATAATGACATAATGTAACTAGTTACAAGGTAAGGTTGTAAAGTGAAAAACTTTTATTATTAATACAAGTTTATTTTTATTTGTAAATGCGATTTATTTATTGCCTTTAGATGTTTTTCATTTCTGTAAATGTACTACTGAGTAATTCTTTGACGGCCTTCATCGATCAATCTCACGGTCAAAATAATAGAAGTAAATCATGTAATATCATAATTAAAAGACAAGTTGCCAAAATTTGAACTCATTACCTCCACTTTTAAGCTGCATGATATGCATTGATCTCTTTAATTTGAACACGCTCCAAACAATTCTGAAATATATGATACCACGAGCTTATGAATTCAATATTTAATTAATGTGTTTGATCAGATATAGGATAGAATTGAAACTTTATAACAGTTGGCCATGTGTGTCCTATGTATATACCCGACATATATGTCGTGTTTCCATATCTATTTCGACCTTATCTTTGACAATGAGACATTAACACCAAAAATGGACCGTAATAGTGGTGGCAAAAATGGCATTAATAGCGACAACGAGTATGCAAACAATTAATTATGATAATGTGATGAAGTCAATGAACGTTTATAAAGGGTATGTAGCAAGTGGCAATGTTGCTATGGGACCATGTCACGAAGTTTTTTTATGTATCAAATACCGAATTGTAATATGATGTTTCTCTTAGTTTACATTATTTATTTTGATACTTTGGACATGAGCGTGCTTCAAACCTCATGGTTCGGATTGCATCTAAACTATATATCCACCTTGTTTATATATTGTACTGGCTTATAAATCCGTGGAATTCACGGACAGGGCCGTCCCATGAATTTATAAAAATTTTAAAGGTCCTGGACGAAATTGAATAATGAGGCCTTTCGATAAGGAATGTTATATATAAAGTGTCACCATGTATAAGATATAATGCAACTAGTTAGCTAGACGTTCTAACATATTACTTATTTAAGATACTTTCTCATCTAAAGACTTTTTTTCTTTGTGAAAAATATGCGTACACATGCATATAAATATTAACGGAACAAATTTTGAGACCCTTAAAAATTTAGAGCCCTGTGCGGTCGCTCATATTGCACACCCTCAAAGCCGGCCCTGTCCACGGGTTTTTAAAAAATGAATGTATGAAAAAAATAAGCGATTATACATTATGTCCAAGGAATAATATGCTAAAGACAATGATAATAAGATATAAATTTAGTGAACTACCGTTGTCTCATTCTTTTCTATTTATAAATCTTTATCAATATATGTAGTAGTCATCGAAAATTCGAAATAGTTCATCTCTAAATATATATTCGTTTAATTCATAATTAGGCAGATTTTGATAAGATAACACTCAATGAAAAGCAAATAAGGAAAACACATATTCCATATCTTTGACCGATAATCAAGGAAAATAAATTTGGAGTGTAAGTTATGAAATATTGATAATGTTTGTTTAGTCTTCTAAGTTTTCTACATTATAGATGATTAGTCTTCTAAGTTTTCTATAGTATAAACAAGTGGGAATGCGTCCGCATGTTGCTAAGGGGGCATGCATAGCGTTTTTGTATCTCTGTTCATAGCGTTTTTGTATCTCTGTTCAGCGAAAAGGCCATGACGGAATTTTTATATGTTTTGAGCCTTGGTACATTGTATGGGTTTTCCTTTATTCTTTTTTGAGCTCTATTCTTTTTCGTCCATATATTTTTAAGGTAAAAAAATCGCAATTTTTTCAAAATAGATGCTAGACTTTGACATTTTTGGCTTTATTCTTTCTATAATTCAAACTTTTATAGAATTGTATGTTTTTTGTGAATGTGGTTTAAAAAATTTTAAGATAGTTTTAAAGTTATTTAGTAAGTTATGGCTAGATACTTGTTAAATATTTGATAAATACGTTGTTATATAAAAAGTCGTAAATGGTAAAAGTCGGGGTACCTTTCGCAAATACTTGGATAGTTGAGGGGTTCTTTCATAAATGGTAAAGAGTTTGGGGTATTTTTTGCAAATGATTGGATAGTTGAGGAGTTCTTTTGTAAAGCTTGTTTTTTGGGTTTATGGAATGGGCGAAATAAAAAGAACAAATAAATTATTAAAAATTACGGCAAACACCTATAATATATATTTGTAACGGGATAAATATGAGCTCCAGTAACAAAGTAATACTTTATGTATGCTCGCTCAACAAAGTAACATTTTATGTCTCTTCGCTCAAGGGGCGAATATACCTTCGAGCTATAATATATATTGAATTGTAAGTCACGAACTTGAACCTACTTTTTATATGCCGACGGACCCTACTTCATGGACCTAGGCTCAAGCAATGAATATATTTTTCAGTGACCTTTAGTCAAGTGTTAAGATTGAACCGATGACATATTTCTTCATGCACTCTTTGATCGATCAATTGAACATTTATGATAAGAGAGTGATAACGCTAAAGCAATGTCAAATGGTAAACCTAGTTGTTAATTAACACAAAGATTAACACATGACAAAACTAAGCATTTAACACATGACAAAACCTGAATGAGTTATTATATCTATAAAGAGAAAACGGTCAAAGTGAAAAAGTAAAAAACTTAATCTTGGTCAAACTTAAAAATTCAATTATCTATTTAAGGAAACTTACTTTATTTTCAGAAAAACTTAAAAATTCAGTCATATATCTAAAGAAACTTACATTATTTTCGGAAAGCATATGCAAAGCTGGAAACTATTAACACACTATTAATAGTTTAATACACATCGAAAAATGGGTTGGCCCGGGTCGCTTCAAACTGGGTGGGCTGACCGGTTTAATTTGACATTTTTTTACCCAATCCGGCGGGTTGACCGGTTTAATTTGACTCGTTTTTTCGACCGGAAACGGTTTCAACCGGTTGAATCGTCCGGGTTGAAACGGGTTTTAAAACACTATGTTTAATCCTCAAATCCTCAAACTTTTCTTATTTTGAGTTATAACCCACAAACACTTTTTTATCAATGAAACTATCTGTCGCTATAAAATTTCGTCCCTATACACGGGTACTCATCTAGTTAATACAAGGTCATACATGAGATTTTGGATACACGGGGTTAAGATACAATGTAATGTTTGGTGAGGGGATGCTAGTTGGTAAACTATTCCTTAATCATTCGTTAATGTAATGTAATGTTTAGGGTCGAGTATGTGATTATTTTGAGCCAAAATTCCGGGTTACCTTACAAGGTTTGTTTTGTCCAACACAACTGATATCACTAAATATGAGATAAATTTAAAATCTAAATATGAGATAAATTTAAAATCAGAACGATCGCCCATCTCACTCTTCATTAAAAGCGACACTTTGTTTCATATTTTCATGAGCATGTATTATTACTCAACAATGTCTTACGGGTGTTTCTTTTTTTTATATGAACCACTTAATGTAAGCCTAATATTTTAATCTCACTTAATAGAGAGACCCACCAAAGCTTTGTTCTCCCTTTTAAGAAGCTAATTAAGTGGTTCATATGAAACCATTTAATTTGGTAAACACCCCCTTAAATTGTTTACACAAAAACTTAAGTTCCAAATTTCCAATCATACTAAAATATAAGATAACACTAGTTTAGAGGCTTATTTTAAAAGCATTTGCATCCAATGACATGTTTTACTTACTTTCCTGAACAAAGCAACCTAGTTGCATGAACAGGTCGTGCAACACGTGCAACCACAATCCAACCGACCATCCTATGAAATAAAACACATATGCTACCGCATTAGAGACCAAAGGCGTAGATAGGAGGGACAGAGCGGCCACTCGATGCCAAACAAAATAGTTTGCAGCGTGAATTTTCTAAATGTATAGATATTGTAAACATTTTGAAAAACGAAATTGCTATATTTATGGCTAAGGGTACGTACAAATGAAAAATATTATGTCACTAAGGGGTTTGGCAGTGCACCCTTCACCCCATCAACCTTCACTCACAAACAACCAATCCTTTTATGCCACATTACCCTCTCACTTTTCCCTTCACTCACTCACTTTTTGTAGGCATCACACCCCTCACCCTTCACTCACTTGTTTTTTTGTCTTCTTGTGCCCAACGGTCGAACTTTTGCTTCATCTCTTGTGCGGTAAAGCTTGCCGTTGCAGTGTCCACCGCAGTCACCCCGCACCCACGGCAACGGTGTTCCCGCAGGGGAACCATCCCTCACCGCATGCTACCGCACCCATTGCCAACCCCCTAACTTTTTCTTAATTAACTGTATGAAATTAAAGCCAATATCATAAATTTTGTCTCCACCAACTGATAGCGAAGATAATTAACTAGTAGCACCATTCTTTTTAGAAGTGAACATGGGGCGGGTTGGGGCAGTTTTTGGCTAAAATCAAACCCCGAAGCAAAAGTTTAGTTTTATGTTTTTTTAAACCAAACCCCGTACCAAAAGTTTGGTTTGGTTTTTTCGGTTTTTTGTGGTTCGGTTTTTGGATATCCAAAGTTTTCAATTACAGTTAGACCCATTATTTTAGCCAAGTTTTTTTCAATTCGGATATCCAAAATTTCGGATAACAGTTTTATATATCTGAATATCCAAATATCTATAATTTTGAAAAAATTTTATATGAGTTCCAAAACTGACATTTTATAAAACCCAACTTCTTAATAAATTCTGATCAGTTTTTCGAATATCCGAATACATATATCTTTTGAATACCCACAAGTTAATCAAGAAATCTTAGAAAGTAAGTTAATATTTTCCTGAAAAATAATAAGATTACATAACATGAATATAAAGATGAGATATGTATATATGAAATATAGAAAACTAATTTCACAAATTTATTTCAGTGTTAGCTAAATAAGCATTTTTTACGAAGACCTAATAAATGTGTCTTTTAGTTTTTGGACTTTGATAATAACTTGTATCAAAAGTAATAGGTTTATATTTTTTAGGGTAAAATGCAAAAATAGTCCCTAAACTATCACGAAATCGTAATAATAGGACCGAGACAAAAAGTGACGCAAAAAAGCCACTAACATTACGTAAATTTGCAAAAAAAGCCACCAAGAGCCATTTTCCGTTAGTTTTCCCGTTAAGTGCCTAGTCATCAAGGGTAGTTTCGTCTTTTTACTTTTCATACTTATTAAATTTGCCGCCATAATCAGCTCTGTGCCTGGGCATCGATTTGACATGACTTCAATGGCTAAATTTGCAAAGTAACTAAAAGGTTTTAACCCCGTAAACCCCCCCCCCCCCAACAACCCACACTTGCAAATCACGACTCGAGGTAAACAGTAAAAAAAACATAACATGCCATTAAAATTCAAAACATAACATTGATAAAAACATAACGGGTAAAAATTAAAATTCAGAGGAACATAACATGGTTGATAAAAAACATTGAAAGAAACTCTAAAGTCCCTTGACAAATGCGTGCTTGTTGAAAAGCTTGAGCTTCGCTTCGGCAATCTTCTTCTTCAATTCCAAAAGCTCGATAACGTCGGACTTTTGAAGCTTCTTAAAGTACTCCAAGCACTTGAACATCTGCACCGAGGAACGCACAAGTTCCATTTCAGCCATGTACTTGTTCCTTTGAATAACAATATCAAGCAACTCTTGATATGCCTTAAACAGATCTTTAGCATACTTGATATCATGCTGTGTCTCCCTATCAAAATACACCGTCATCTGGTATGGTAACTCAGTTGAGTCAGCAGCCGCTGCAAGTTCATGAAGAAGCACAAATTGAGACATTCTTTTGTTTCTTTGTTTATGTTTTACTGTGTTTGTTTACTGGATGAATGAGGAAGTTACTTAGGTTATAGCATATAAATAGGCGTGGTAATTACATGTGAAAATGTGTTTTAGGCGTGTTTGGGTAATAAATGCTAAACATTTGGGTTACCAACATACACATCCCAAAATTGCCTAGTTTTTTGGCTTCCATTAGATTCGATAAAATGTTATGCAACCATTGACCCTAGTTAAGATTACATAACCGATAGATAAACTTTAAGAAAGTAAATATTGTTATAATCTTCCACAAATTATTGACCTAAACATAAAAGCATAACCATTATTTAGCATCATCCTTGGGTTCCTTGTCAGCATCATCCTTGGGTTTCTTGTCAGCCATCAGTCTTCGCCTATTGATTGATCTTCCTTGGTATTCAAACTTGTTCTCTGCAAGCACTCCATCTTACCTAACTCCATTTTTTTCAAGCACTTGAAGTGGCTCATATTCTTGTTTAGCAACCACTCTGTCCTTAATTACATCTCCTCAACAACTGATATACATCCCTCATTTCCAACTACTACAGCACACTGATCATCTAGTATCACAGCCACATCACAAACTCTTTGTTCACCATCTCCAACTACTTCAGCACACTACTCATCTAGAATCACATCCTCATCATGAACTCTTTGCTCACCATCAACATCCACAAGTGGAAGCAAACTGAAACTAATTGGTTCAGTATAAAGAGCATACACCTCTGTTCCTTCTCCAGCTGCAACTACGTCATCAAGTTTGTTGATATAAATAATGTTTAAAAATGTTATTAATATCTCTCAATAAACCTATGTTTTGATAATCACAAAACTCAAATCAAATAAAGTCAAGACTAAGACGTAAACAAGTATTTGGTAACAAATATTTACCTCTACATCTAATATCACTTAAGGTTTGCATAAACTAAGCATCTTATGCATTACATGATCAAAGGAAATTTTGTCTTAATACATAACATCTTATAAAATGATATAAACATTTTATATATATATTTGTAAATCATTTTTGGTAATGCTATATTAAACCACAAAGATATGATTTCAAATTTCCAACCAAAAAGGGCAAATTTTATCCAGAAAAACTTTTCCAACGTTCAGGAGGGCGGCCCTCTTAATTTTACTAGGCGGCCCCCCTAATGATTAAGGGGACCGGCCCCTAATTAAGGGGACCGGCACGCTCTAGAACAGTAAATTCTGGCCCTATAAATATTGGATCATTTCACACATTTTTCTCACCTTTTTGCACTATAAACTTTCTGATCCAACCTCCATTTTTAGATCTAAAATCTTTTGATCATATAATTCATAAGTCTTTGTTTCCAAGTGATCCAAAGCTTCATCCATTCAAGTGCAAGAAGAAGAACACTCCTCTACATCCATCTAATTGTAGTAGTGTTGTGAATAGCTAGTTTCATATTGTAGTTGTGGTAGATATTTGTAAAAGTGTTGTGTAAATTTGTTGATTGTAGAAACTAGGTGTGTTGTAAAGTAGTTTAGTAGTTGTGAATTAGTTGTGCATAGAAGAAGGTGTGAAGTTGTGAAGGTGTGAAGAAGGTGTGAAGCCTTGAAGAAGTTGTGAAGTTGTGAAGAAGGTGTGAAGCCTTGAAGAAGTCGTGAGATTGGTTCTAGCTACGATTAGAACTCGACATTTAGCTTAGTGTCGTTAACTCGTGTAAGCCAAGATGTGTAAGGTTTCTCCACCATAAGGAGTTTGTTGACATAGTGAAGAAAACTCTCGAGTGTGGTACTCGGGGAGTGGAGTAGGGCAAGGAAGGTGTCCTTGTAGCCGAACCACTATAAATTCGCGTGTTGTGGTTTGATCTTTCTAACTCTATCTTTTCTTCATTACATTTCAATACTTTCATTACTTGATTAGAATTGCTTATATTGGTTGTCATTTGAATTCACTTGAGATCGAATCGAAAGTTTTTAATAACCTACAAAATATTTTGGTAATAAACTTTTAAAAGGACGTAAAACTATTCAACCCCCCTTCTAGTTTTCCACAATTGGTATTAGGAGCCACGTCTAGCAAGATCTTTAAAATATATTGTATTTTAAAACTTGTAACGATCTATGGAATCTGAAAAATATTTAGAAGGGCAATCTATGCAAAGACCACCACTATTTGAAAATGATGGATTTTTATATTGGAAAAATCGATTCGAAACTTATGTGAAGTCAAAAGATCTAGATCTTTGGCATGTTATTACTAATGGTGATTTTTTACCTATTCAAAATAACCCCGAAACTAAGAAAGATGAAATCGTACCTTTTGAAAAACAAAATGATAATTTAAAAAGAAAACTTGCTAAAAATAATGAAGCAAAAATGGTTATTTATAATGCGCTACCACGTAAAGAGTACGAAAGGATCTTTATGTGTGAAACCGCAAAAGAAATTTGGAACTCTTTACTAATAACTCACCAAGGTAATAGTCAAGTCAAATATAATAAGATAGATCTACTTGTTCAACAATATGAGCAATTCACGATTCCGGAAGAGGAATCAATTGATAATGCTTTTGCTAGATTTAACACTATCATCACAAGTTTAAAAGCACTTGATGAGAATTTTTCTAGTAAGAATTTTGTTAGGAAGTTTCTTAGGGCTCTTCATCCAAAATGGCGAGCTAAAGTGACGGCTATTGAAGAATCGAAGAATTTGTCCACATTGCAACTTGATGAATTAATTGGAAATCTAAAAGTTTACGAAGTTATCATTAAGAAGGATTCCGAAATGGTCAAAGAAAAACGAGAGCAAAGCAAGTCAATCGCCTTGAAAGTTAGAAAGGAATCTAGTATCGAAGATAGCTCATCTTCCGAAAGTGATGACGAAGAATACGCCATGGCCGTAAGAGATTTAAAGAAATTCTTCAAAAGGCGAGGAAGATTCGTAAGACAACCGCATGATGAAAAGAAAACATTTCAAAAGAGTAAAGATGACAAGAACAACAAGATTGAAAGAAAATGTTTCAAGTGTGGTGATCCAAATCACCTCATCGGAAAATGTCCAATGATGACAAGAGATCAAAATCAAAGAGCTTTTGTTGGAGGTGCTTGGAGTGATAGTGATGAAGATGAGAAAGAAACGACAAAAGAAGAAAAGTGTCTTATGGCGAATACATCAAATGAGGTACGTTCCGAAACCGAATATTTTAGTGATAAAAGTTTATCATTAGATGAAAAATATCTAGATAATGAATATAATAGGCTATGCAAATTAGGACAACTAGTAATGGCCAAAAACAAATCACTAAAATACATAAACAATCAATTGGAAAAAATGAAGTACTTGAACTAAAAATTAAAATACATCAACTTGAAAAAGGTAAAGAAATTTTTGAAGAATGTAAATCATGTCAAGTGCTTAAAAGTGAAAACGAAATACTTAGGGAAGAAATTCGCAAACTTAACAAATTTAAAAATAGTAGTCACTCACTTAGTAAAATAATAAGTATTCAAAGAACATCCGGAGATAAAACCGGTTTAGGATTTAACTCAAATGAAGCTTCAACAAGTGAGATTAAAAATGTCAAATTCGAAAATGAACTTAACGAACAAAAATCTCTAAAATCAAATCCTAAGTATATACTTATTAATGATAGAAAAATACCTCTTGCCAACAATGAAGAAGTAAAAGCTTTTTATAAATCGTCTTTGAAAAACGAGGTAGGGTCTTCTAAATCTAAGACAAGATCTAAAACACCACCACCTAGAAAATCAAATAATCCTAATCCTAGGTCTAAAACACCTCAATCAAGAAGAAACCAAAATAGGCAAAACTATAATAACAATAGTAATCAACTGTGGAACTACCAACAAAGGTACAATCCTTGGGGTATACTACCACCTTTCATGCATCCTAGTCAAATGTTAAACATGTTTGGACCAAAAAACTTTGGACCAAAGAGACAATGGGGATCGAATGGCTAGATGAACATTCCTTGAGGCAATCTTGAAGTTTCTCTCAGCATAGACTTTTTCAAAGTCTATATATCATCTTGATGATTTTGAAGATTTTTTTGAAGACCACCGGGTACGCCATTCTTTCATAACTCATTGTCATGCTTAGATAAATATGCTTTAGTTGATTACATTGTTTGCATAGATATAGCTTGCCTTTTTCTCTCTATTTGTTCGATCATATATATACTTATATTTACATATACTCTTAATACCTAATATATATATATATATATATATATATATATATATATATATATATATATATATATATATATATATATATATAATTGCTTGCACATAACCTAGATACGTCATTAGTTGACTTTCTAGAAATCCAGGAAATTGTTCTTTATCGAACCCTTTCCTTCCCTCTCGCGTTATTCTATTAAGTCCTCTTTTAGGAGACTCATGATGATGAAGGGATATGAGTCAAGTGGACTTTTATCATGCAAGAACGCCTTCGCACGTGAACACTATGGATGAAACAAACTCCTCTCGCCGACTTTATCCTATCTCCGTTACTATCTTTCAAACCTCACCTATCAACCCATCTTTCACTCACACTTATATATATATATATATATATATATATATATATATATATATATATATATATATATATATATATATATATATATATATATATATATATATATACACTTATTCACATATTTCCGAACACACCTCAAACCCTTCATTAACTTAACACTTTGATCATTTTATAAAAAATTGTCAAATGTATATTTTAATTATCGAAACGGTAATTAAAAATTGTTAAGAATTTTATCATCGTGCCAATAAACGTTTACGTATTTTTGATATATTATAAATCTAATTATATACGTATAAATATTTTTGTTCCAGAAACTAATTCCGTGAAATTTCAAAAATTTCAAAGGCGCCCCCCTTAAAGATTAAGGGGACCGGCTTTTTATCGAGGGCGGTCCCCTTAATGTTTAAGGGGACCGGCCTTCTGACACTTTCAAATACGTTTTCCACTTTATTTCTATTCCCAAACACCCCATTTGCTCATTCATCTCTTCCCCATTGCTGCTGAGTACGAACCAAAACACCCAAAACCATCAAAATCCTCCACAATATCATTAATCTGGGGTTGTTTCGCAAGGAGCAAACATCAACCAAACATATAACAACATCTTTTGTAAGTTTTCCAACATGCATTTCATCACATTTCATTCGATTTAGTGCCTAATCAATAATTATGCATTTTAATAAAATTTATTTTAGTTCGAATTTAAGTGTAATAGAAGCTAGAAATTGAACTAACAAATGCTTCCCATAGGATTTGGATGATGTATTGCAACTCAAATTTAGTATAACATATCATTTTGTCAAAATCATTAATCGCCTATAAACCCTTGTTAAATTTTATTTTTCAAGAGGCACATTGTTGATATAACTCTTAAAAACTACTTAAAACTTACTACATTACATTGTTTTTAGTTTTAACGTTCTAAACAATCAAAACATACTTTTCAATTTGTTATAAAATGGTTCATGAAGACAACATGTGCGTTTGGTTCATGAACAAACTATAACTATATGTAGTCATTTGAAACTTAAAACTAGTTCATAAAACTTGTTAACACTACTAGAATCAATAGACGTCATCAAGATATATAATCAATATATATATATATATTGATGTTTTAGGATGTTTTTATCTAGTTAAGGGAGCGTTTGGTTTATCTCGAGAACGATATTTTTGAAAACTAAAATTCGCATTTTAATCTTTTAAACAAGTTTATGTTGTGTCAAACTCTTATGAAATGGAAGATATATAATCTAATATATATCTAGCCTTATTTCGAAATGAATTATGATATCATACTCTTTGATATTATACATTCTAAACGAGTTTAAAATCAAAATAAAAGGAACATTATGAAACTACTTAATTGAATTTTTTTTTGTCGAAGTAGAATTTCGTTCCACATATAGTGCATATAATTATATATATATATATATATATATATATATATATATATATATATATATATATATATATATATATATATATATATAAACATATGCATGATAGTTGTTTTTATATTAATTCTATTTTTGTTGTTATATTGTTTAGGTGAAAATGCCTAAGACCACGGTTGGTGATGTCTCCAAAACCAAACAAAACATTCCAAAAGTCTCTTCTACTCCCGGCATGTCTCATTCAGTTGCATGTTTCTATCGTCCTATTGAAAATAGAAACATTCACGAATGACGAATTGTCGATCCATCTTTCTATGAAAATGATCAAACCGAACGAATGTTCACCAATATTCGTTTTGAATGTCTTTTCCAAATCAACGAACCAATCATTCCTCGTTTTGTCCTTGATTTCTATAGCCAAGTGACGGTGCAAACCGATCCCTATGGTAATATCCTCATATCCTTCATGATTCAAAATCAATTCATCACTCTTACTCTTGCTCAATTTGGTCAAATTCTTCGAATCCCATACAACGGCCAAGCCGTTTTTTCAAATGAATGGGATCTTTCCACTCTTGAAAGAAATCGTCCTCAGGATGGCCCCTACTATTCTGAGATTCGTAGTCCTGAAGACGTTCGTCGAATGCTTGAACTAGAACGTCGTACGACTAGTCGAGTAATCAAGTCGAAGAATGTCGATATTCATGCCAATCAAATCCTCCTCAAAGAGCTAAGCCAAGATATGAAGAAGTGGGAAGAACTCATTCGAGAGAATGCGTTTGGTACTGGTGGTCACCGTGATCATGTCACGGCGAGCATTGCCCACATGCTTTATTGTGTTATTGCTGAAGAGCAATACAACTTGGCTTATCTTTTTATTCATCGAATCATGTCCGCCAAGAACACCCCAAATGCCAATCTTCCTTACGGTATGTTTCTCACACGACTTTATCGTTATGTGATGGAACATTACCCACATCTTCAAAGAGACTACTACGTTCATATCCTTCCTACTTTGAACCAACTTACTCGTGTTCGTACTCGTCGTGCTCGAAGTGACAAAGGAAAATCTCGTGGTCCTTTGTACTCTAGGCCTCGTGGTTCTACATCTCATCGTAATGACGATGATGATGAGGAGGAAAACACCTCACGTGTTAGTACTCCATCCCCCACGACGTTTGTTGAAGATCTTTCCGATATTGATGATACCGAGTATCAAATTCCTCTTCCTCATGAACGTACCGATGAGCTTCTCTTCACTCGTCAAACGTCTATCATCAACCATCAACAACAAATGCATGAAGAACTTCGAGGAGGTTTCAAATCCGTTGGGAAGATGTTTAGGAAGATGCTTGGAAAGAAGAAGAAGTAGAAGATATTGACGTGTTGCTACTTGTTATTATTTGTTTCTTTTAGACATTTGTATGGTTTGCTATTTGTCCGATTTATTCGGAAATACTTGTGTTATTTCTTGTTTATCTCTTGAATGATGCTTAGACTTTAATTGTTATCATGCTACTATCTTAATGTTATGCCATGCTTCTTTTCAATGTGGATTATAATATGTTAATTTGCATGAAAAATTTGATTATATATATATGTTTATATATCATCATTCCTAGAGTATGTACTTCTAATAGAGCTTGCTGGAAAAACACGCTTGAAAAATCACCAAATTCTGCAAATTTTGGGTTTCTGGTCGTCTGGGAAAACACCAGATGGGCGGCCCCCTTAATTCCCTAGGCGGTCCCCTTAATCATTAAGGGGGCCGGCATACAATTAAGGGGACCGGCCATCTGGAACTGGATTCACTGTTTTCTTTTGTATCTTGTGAACCCTTTCTCTAGTTTCAGCTACCATTTTCCATTTTAACCCAACTGATTTTAGAATCTCATTCAACCATTTCAAATACATACCTTTATCAACCATTTCCATACTATAAATTCCCTCCACAATCACCATTCTTCATCTCATCATTCACCATCTAGATCATCATGACTCCACCAAGCACCTCACACTCCAAAGCCTCCAAGAAACAAAAACTTGTGGTCATCCCCCCAAAACAACTCTTCATTGATTTAACAAATGAAGACAACAAAACACCATCACCTCCACCCAAATGCTCATCCCCAAGTGCACCCAATGCACCATCTAAAACACCTTCCATTCATGGAACTTCCTCATCTTCCATACCCTCAACCTCATCAATCAATGACTACATCAACTCACACTTGTCACCACAAGTATCATCACCACTTCCTACACAAGAACCCATATCCACCCATCTTACCATCTCACTTTGATCAATAACACCACTTGATACTCATCTCTCATCTCCACCAATTACACCACA
Source organism: Artemisia argyi (assembly GCA_030686995.1). NCBI lineage: Eukaryota > Viridiplantae > Streptophyta > Magnoliopsida > Asterales > Asteraceae > Artemisia > Artemisia argyi. The sequence goes on along the minus strand of CM060709.1, from coordinate 69,063,681 downwards.
ATTCTTTGCCAATCCCGTGCCTTGGAGGCTACTTGAATCCCATGGGGATACTTGTCTTTGTTGCATCCATAACCGCACGGTCATCTTTGGCCTTAGAGATGAAATTCAATATATGTTTTCATATATTGAACATTTGCTTACCAACCCACCACCACCAACTCCACCATCCTCTCCAATCATTCCTCCACCACAATTCTCACCCATTCCTCCATCATCACCATCATGCTCTCCTAATTAAGCATTTGACATGCTTAATAAATAATGCCTCTACCACCGTTTTGCTTGCAAGCTCTATGAAGACCATGTACTCTTGCCATGATGATGTATTTTCCTTGTTGTTAGTTTGTGAACTAGCTTTTCTACTTGTAATCCAAATTGCTACTTGTATGTTGTGTCTTGACACAACCTATTATTTAATATGAATGCTTTTTTTCAAACATGCTTTATTTTTTTTAATCAACTTATACATGTTTGCATGCATATACTTGTGCTTCTAACATTTTTTTTTGCAAAGCATTCAATAGCTCGTTCTCTTGGTGCCCCCAAACGAGGGGGAGTACACATCAAGGGGGAGATATCTACCCGTCAATCTTCCACGTTTGAAAATTGTCGACATAACCTTTTTGATTCTACAAAAAGGGGGAGAAGTAAATATAAACTCACTAAAATACTTGTTTAAAAATTAATTTTTGAATTAATGAGTTTAAGTTTTGTAATCATCAAAAAATGGGAGATTGTTGATATAAATAATGTTTAAAAAGGTTATTAATATCTCTCAATAAACCTATGTTTTGATAATCACAAAACTCAAATCAAATTAAGTCAAGATTAAGACGTAAACAAGTATTTGGTAACAAATATTTACCTCTACATCTAATATCACTTAAGGTTTGCGTAAACTAAGCATCTTATGCATTACATGATCAAAGGAAATTTTGTCTTAAGACATAACATCTTATAAAATGATATAAACATTTTATATATATTTGTAAATCATTTTTGGTAATGCTATATTAAACCACAAAGATACGATTTCAAATTTCCAACCAAAAAGGGCAAATTTTATCCAGAAAAACTTTTCAAACGTTCAGGAGGGCGACCCCTTTAATTTTACTAGGCGGCCCCCTTAATGATTAAGGGGACCGGCACGCTCCAGAACAGTAAATTCTGGCCCTATAAATATTGGATCATTTCACACATTTTTCTCACCTTTTTGCACTATAAACTTTCTGATCCAACCTCCATTTCTAGATCTAAAATCCTTTGATCATATAATTCATAAGTCTTTGTTTCCAAGTGATCCAAAGCTTCATCCATTCAAGTGCAAGAAGAAGAACACTCCTCTACATCCATCTAATTGTAGTAGTGTTGTGAATAGCTAGTTTCATATTGTAGTTGTGGTAGATATTTGTAAAAGTGTTGTGTAAATTTGTTGATTGTAGAAACTAGGTGTGTTGTAAAGTAGTTTAGTAGTTGTGAATTAGTTGTGCATAGAAGAAGGTGTGAAGTTGTGAAGGTGTGAAGAAGGTGTGAAGCCTTGAAGAAGTTGTGAAGTTGTGAAGAAGGTGTGAAGCCTTGAAGAAGTCGTGAGATTGGTTCTAGCTACGATTAGAACTCGACATTTAGCTTAGTGTCGTTAACTCGTGTAAGCTAAGATGTGTAAGGTTTCTCCACCATAAGGAGTTTGTTGACATAGTGAAGAAAACTCTCGAGTGTGGTACTCGGGGAGTGGAGTAGGGCAAGGAAGGTGTCCTTGTAGCCGAACCACTATAAATTCGCGTGTTGTGGTTTGATCTTTCTAACTCTATCTTTTCTTCATTACATTTCAATACTTTCATTACTTGATTAGAATTGCTTATATTGGTTGTCATTTGAATTCACTTGAGATCGAATCGAAAGTTTTTAATAACCTACAAAATATTTTGGTAATAAACTTTTAAAAGGACGTAAAACTATTCAACCCCCCTTCTAGTTTTCCACAAAGTTCATCCAATGCTTGATCTATTTAAGCAAATATGTCACTAATTTCTTGAGGCTCTTCAGGCTCTTCAATCGCATGCATCTCTTCAGGTTCAGGTACATCAACTAAATGGTATGGATCATCATGCCATTCAACATTAGTTCCTTGATCCACCTATTCATCATTAGTTCCTTGAGCAACCTCTTCATCACTTGTGCCATCATAATACGCATCATCAAAATCGAGATCATAAAAATCGAGTAAACCTGTAGACTCCTTACTTGAATCCTCCACAGTAAAGTCTTGGTCAATCTCTTCCAATAACCTTCTGAATTAAAACTCATCACTCATCCTTTTTGTATGATCTGCAATCATTTTTCAACACAAAATATTGGTGGGAAGTCACTGTCAGAATCAGTATAAAAAACAGGTCCAGCCTTCTCAGGTTGTTTTGTCTTATGCCACTCTTTATGCCACTCTAACAATAGTAATTTCCCATTGTTTCCAGTCTCACCAGCAACACCCTTTCCAGCAGCCTCATTCATATCATCATCCACTGTTTCTTCTATCACCACACCCTTGCCCTTAGTCATCATTCGATCTATCATCTCACACTCAACAATTGAAACACCGGTTTCAATATACAACTCCAATTGTGTAAATATAGGAACATACTCCACCAGTGTCTTCACATCTTCGTCAGACTTTAGTGGTAGCAAACCATCATCCAGTGACTCCCCAGGTATCCTAAAGTGAGTAAACATAAGGGTACTATCCGAGTAACCTAAATCCTCTAACATTTCGCCCAATAATTCCATGGAGAAAACGTCAGAGTGAATTCCGTCAAACCAATCTGTATCTCCAAAGAGATACCTGCTTCTTGGTTTTGAGGTAAATTCTCCATTGTGATGGTTTGCAAAGAAAATAACTTTTCATTCAAATATGTGGAACACATAAAACATCAATTACTTCCGACAACAATAACAAGTATAAATGGATAACATTAAAATGGAACAGAGTATTCTTACTATAAAGGATTCCTAGATCAGGTATCGGGGTACTGCGTGCACGATTTTGCCAAAACTTAACCATTCTCAAGATCTTTACTTGTGAAATTAATGTTCTCCTTGAAAGAAATTGAGCCACGTATATAAACTATTGTTCTAAAGGACTAAATTTGTAAAACAAAACACTGACAATTGAAGTTATTGGCGGGAAAGGGATAAAAGACGAAACTACCCTTGATGACTAGGCACTTAACAAGGAAACTAACAGAAAATGGCTCTCGGTGGTTTTTTTGCAAATTTACGTAACGTTAGTGGTTTTTTTGCGTCACTTTTTGTTTCGGTCCCATTTTTGCGATTTCGTGATAGTTTAAGGATTATTTTTGCACTTTACCATATTTTTTATTAGTTTTATAAATATTAGTATGTACTGTTCGGTTTTTGGGGTTTGGGTTTTCATATAAAACCAAAAACCAAACAAAAAGCTTTCGGTTTATTTAAAAACCAAAATTGCACATTTGGTTTTAGAATTGGCTCGGTTTTTTTAAGATTTTTTTTTGAGTTTTTTCGTTTTTGTTTGGTTTTTCGATTTTGTTCATAAATCTTTTTGAGATACTACAGTATAATTTTCTCAAAATACCGTGTACAAAACGCGTAATTCAAATTTGGAATTGAAATCACAACGATGTCATTGTACTCAGTACTTGTATATTTCCAAATCAATATTTTATTCAGTTCGGACAAACGAATCTACTATTTGAAACACAAAATTTGCATATCAAAAAAAAAAAAAAAAAAAAAAAAAAAAAAAATCTTAAACTCTGACACACATACATACGCGCTTCACTTGACTTCACCCCCAGCCCCACATTCTCACTTTCCCACCCTCTCTTCATCTCCTCTCACATAAAATAAAAACCACCATTTTTCTTTCACTTTATAAAAAACCATAAGCCACGAGACCCTTTAAAAAAAAGAAAAAATTTTCATAAAAAGATAATGAAAAAGTGGTAAAGATTGGATTTTGATCATACCCTTTTGATTTAATGGCGGGTGGTGAAGGTGAAGGTACTTCTTTAGAGTTTACACCCACTTGGGTTGTTGCTGCTGTTTGTACTCTTATTGTTGGTATTTCACTTGCTGTTGAACGTTTGCTTCATTATGCTGGCAAGGTACTACTTTGTTTCTTTTTTTGTTTGATTTATATGTTATGCCAACAAATGCTGTTTTTTTATGACTCTGGTTTCTGACTTTTTGGCCGACTAATCTACGGTTTTTGCTGCCTAAGATTTGGACACTTCAGGGTTGTTTGTACATGATTTAAATTTATAGTCGCATTTTAGAGATTTAGATATTTTTTTTATGTGATGAAATATTGTTTTTTGGTAATCGTGTTTTCTGACCTTTGACTAATCACTAAGCCCAATTTTAGAGATTTAGATATTTTTATGTGATGAAATATTGTTTTTTCGGTAATCGTGTTTTCTTACCTTTTGTCCGACTAATCACTAACCCTAATTTTAGAGATTTAAATATTTTTTATGTGATGAAATATTGTTTTTTTGGTTAACCGTGTTTTCTGACCTTTTGGCCGAATAATCATGGTTTTAGCCTTCTAGTAGACAGGCTAAAAACCAGTCACTTCAGCGAACTTGAGATCTTTCACCTTTTATATGAATAATTATATATTATTTTTTGCTAAAGATCATGTTTTTTATGTGTGTAGAAATTAAAGAAGGCAGGCCAAAAGCCACTCTTTGAAGCACTGCAAAAGATTAAAGAAGGTATTTTTTCTTATTTATTCTAGAACGTGTTTTGGATTTTATTATTGGGTCTGTTTACTATTTGTGGAGTGGAAATGAGGTGAGGTTTTCAGAATTTTCTACATGTTTGTTGACCATCTAGTTGGAAAATAAGAACATGGTTTGACTTTTATGGTCAGTTATGCTATTTCTAACCAATAGAGGTTTATGCTATTTTAGTTGTCTGAAAACTAAATATATCTATACTTCTATATAATGTATTTGAGACTATTCTATAATTAGAAAGGCTTAAAAATCCAGACTTTTAATTACTAATTATGGAAACAACCACCCCTAACAATCACCCCAAACAATTTATAACCATCTCAACAACCACCCCCAATAATTTATAACCACCTCAACAACCACCCCAACAACCACTTTCCACCACCCCACCTCCCTCCTCTTCACCCCAACAATCCGCCCCCGCATCGCGCGGGCACCTTTCTAGTATTAGAAAAATGGTCGTGTTAAATCAATCAGTATCTATAAGTTTTTGACATGTGAAAATTTGTCGGTGTTAAAGAATAAGTGAAACTATTTTAATTCTCGAATTGTTATTACAAACTATGAATAAGTAAGTAAGAAAGATCACTAAATTTTATATGAAAACAAATTGGTAAAAATTGTAAATGCAAAAGAAACACTATATTATGTAACACTTAAACGTTTTCTTTTGCAAAACAATGGTAGGTTACTACAAAAGGTCACGCTTGTTTGTTCCAAGCATTTTTTTTTCACTGTTGTAACATGATTTCTTCATCTATTTTGCGCAGAGTTGATGTTGTTGGGGTTTATTTCACTTTTATTGACCGTCTTCCAATCAAGAATTATCAGAATATGCGTGAAAGAGGGTCTAATGAATCATCTCCTTCCATGTTCATTGAGTGAAAAAAAAGAGGCCTCGAATTCTAAACCCGAGACTACGTCTCATTTTCGTCATTTGCTTGCTGAAGAAGTAACAGCTGTGGGTTATTGTGCTGCAAAGGTAAATGACTTCGGATTAGATACATATATGTTTGTTGAATCTTCATAATATTTGGTTTCAATAGAATTATGCATTGTAACCACTTAAAAGTGGAGTAAGTTGTATGGTATTTAAAATGAATCACGAAATCTAGATACAAAAATCAAGTTCTTCTATTGGTTTGACCTTAGGAAGTCGAAGCGAAATGGCGTCGTCTACTATAAATACCTTTTGCCTCTGTGTCTTGTAAGTTGAGAATCGGTTTATTTACTTCCTGTTTTCAGGGGATGTTGTTAATTACAATCTGATACCAAATACGTTAAACACTACCAATATGATTTTACTTGTTCTGTCTTTTTGGTAATCAACAAAGCAATTCTAGTTACAGCTACAGTGTCAATTTATTTGTTTTCATTTAAGGTTTCTCAAGATGCTTAAACAATGATTATCCTCTTAGCTTGTATCTTTTGTTTTTTTCTACTACCTTTTTTTTTGACAGGAAAAGGTTCCTCTCTTGTCTCTCGAGGCATTGCATCATCTACACATCTTCATTTTCGTACTTGCTGTTGTGCACGTGACTTTTTCTGTCCTCACTGTTGTATTTGGAGGATTAAAGGTTAGTAACAGAATCATTGTTTTTTCTTTCATTTTACAAGATTGGGGATTATGTTTCATCACTTGTATTCTTTTCATGGCTTAGATACGACAATGGAAGCATTGGGAAGAATCTGTCGCGAAAGTAAATTACGATCACTCACAAGGTAAAAGGCTATCACTTGTCAAATATTCATGGTTGAACTTGGTTCACTTTCGTATAGTTTTGCTTGAATTCAGTAGATGTTCGTTACTGTAAGTCTCTAGTAAGCACATTCTTTTTTTAAAGTAAATGATTGAGTTTCTTGTGAGGTCATAAAGTACATGAAAGATTTTGTTACAAGAATCTGTCTCTTTTCAGAACAACATTACAAGAAATTGTTAATCTATCAACGATGTTTACGGTTCTCTGTTTTTATATAAGATTCTCTCAAGGGAAATGATTTTATTGAGCTGAAATACCACATCACCCGTCACATCATATGTTCTGAGTTCGACTTGGGGCATAGTTTAAGAAATATGTTTGATCATTCTTCCAACATCTATTATAATCTTTAACACCCTTAGTTTATAACATATTGAAAAATTTCTTACTTTTTTTCTTCTTTTTTATTGATTTAACAGTGTTTAAGCAGAAGAAAGTCACCCATGTCAAAGATCATGACTTTATCAGGAACCGTTTCGTGGGTATTGGCAAAGGTTCAGCGATTAGAGGCTGGCTGGTAAGTTATCGAGCTCAAGGGGCTTTATTTATTTATTTATTTAAATTAGAATGGCATAAGTGGTGGTATCCATTAAGTTTACCTTCATAGTTCATACATTTAGCAAAAATGTGATATTATTTTGGATTATAGAGGCTTAACCCCAAAAATGGCACATGTTGACTTATAATGTCGGTAACATGGTTCTTCAAAAAGAAACAAACATAAAGTATAGTCTATTGTTAATATTTTTTCCGAAGTATTAGGTCAAGGGTTAACTTAATCGATATACATCTAAAAGTTCCAAATTTTGTATGTATCCCTCCGAATTACATAATTTCATATATTCATCCATAGTGAATAAAATAAATCGATTATACCTTATGCTTAACTGAATAGGAATATAATGTTATTGCTATGAATCATCGCAGCCCATAGTGTTCTCTTCCTTAATTCAGTGAAACAGGTTGTTATAACGAATTTCGTTAATTAAATTATATCTGGAATGGGTAATACTTTAAAGGATAACTATGACAGTACGAAATTTGGGTGGATAAATAGAGGCTGGTTTTGGGTACTCATGTTCTCAAATTTTTGGTATTGGTACGGGTCTTATATTGTAAGGTTTAACAAACGTAATGGAAGGTATAATTAATGATTCAATAATAATCAAAAGCCTTTATGACAGACACCATGGCCAATCATGGTTCTATTGTATTGCTGAATCGCTTTTCATCTTTGTTTCTTTTGTCTGACGACTTATTACCTTTTCATGAACATTTCAGCATTCTTTCTTCAAGCAATTCTACGGATCTGTTACCAAGACAGATTATGTAGCACTGCGCTTGGGATTTATAACTGTAAGGATGTGTTTTTAACACTATATTATATAGTTCCCTTGACACCATCTGTCTTATTTGCTGACATTTTGTGATTTATCTTTCTCGTCTACAGACGCATTGCAGGTCAAACCCAAAGTTCAATTTCCACAAGTACATGATAAGGGCTTTGGAAGATGATTTCAAGAAAGTGGTGGGGATCAGGTAAGTGAACCTTTTTTTTTTTTTTTTTTTTTTTTTAATAATCTAGCGATAAAAACAACGCTATTTGTTTTGCATTAAAAAACTCCACCCCTTTTGACACTCGAAAGCTAAAGATTTTAAGAATGGTCTTTCATGCTTTATTTGAACAAGGGTTCTAATTGTTGATGTTATCATTTGCAGCTGGTATTTGTGGGTATTCGTAGTCGTGTTCTTGTTGCTGAACATTAATGGTATACTAGAGCATTTTCTCTCACAATTTTTTTATATCAAAATTGATTAGCTGACTTGAAGTGGTAATAGTTACATTAGGCTAGTTGCAGTAATGAATAAATGATCTTGGGTGATCACGGCTCTATAAATATTAAATTGTATAAAGACTCTGACTAAGCATTGATTTTCATTTTCTTTGCTTCTTTACTTGTAGGTTGGCATACATATTTTTGGATAGCTTTTGTCCCTTTCATTGTAAGTAGTCCATCTCAATTTGTCACTTACCTAATTTATCACTCTTTTAATAAGGTTATAAATCATTTTCCCTCAAACAATCATTATCAGTTAAAGCTACAAAAATAGTTAGTTAACTTTACATTATATTAAATATAAATTATTTTCATCTTCAGCAAATAATAAGAAAATCATTATCACATTATGTAAAAATACTCGTAATTTTATATGCATTTAAAAATAAAAAAAATTCTGGCAGCTTCTTCTAGCGGTTGGAACAAAGTTGGAGCACATAATCATTCAGTTAGCACACGAGGTTGCGGAAAAACATATAGCCATAGAAGGTGATCTGGTGGTACATCCTTCAGATGATCACTTTTGGTTTCACCGACCCAAAATTGTGCTTTTCTTCATACATTTTATCCTCTTTCAAAATGCCTTTGAGATTGCATTCTTCTTCTGGATATGGGTACGTTTGTCGGTCTCCCCCTAAAAATATTAAGATTAACGAAAATAAGAATTGACATGAGATTTTTTTTTAATTTTATTGTTAATAGGTTCAATATGGCTTTGACTCGTGCATTATGGGGCAAGTGCGCTACATTGTCCCTAGGCTGATCATCGGGTAAAGATCTGTTTCATGACTTGGCTTTGGTTTATGATCAACCATTCACTAAAAGTGATGTTTTGTTTCAGGGTGTTCATTCAGGTTTTGTGCAGTTACAGTACTCTACCACTTTACGCTCTTGTGACACAGGTACCTTTTTCAAGATCCAGTCTTCATTGTATCTAATCGTGTTTTTTGGAGGTGGCGATTTTCTGTTTTTGACCATTTACATATGAATGGAATGATTCGAGCTATGTTTGATCTTTAACGGGTCAAAGGGTAAAACAGGACAAACGTTGCCCATAGTATAATATTAATAAGTAGATACAGTAGTATTATCAAAGCAACTTAATTTTTACTAGCGTCTTTTTGAAGAAAAAACTGCGTGTAAGAAAATGGGTCAAACATTGTCAACACATTTATCTCCCAAGTTATTTTATCTCAAGTTTTTATATCTTTTTTCACATAATAAATATTGTCGTGATGAAATTCCAGATGGGGACCAATTACAAGAAGGCGATATTTGATGAGCATTTTCAAGCAAAAATGGTGGGCTGGGCCCAAAATGCCAGAAAAAAGGTCCATGGGGCAGCCAATGGCTCGAGTCATGACGGCTCATCTGGCGCCACTGCCAACACAACCGCCACTGCCAGCACTACCGCCACTCCTGCCACCTCTGCTATTAAGGGTATTCAACTTGCGAAACTTAATCCAAACCAGAACCAGCAGTCATGAAGTCACATCATTGCCTTATGAAGATGCATATGTTAATATGATATGAATAGTAGTGAAAAATTAGGGTCAATCTTGAACCTGGTTCTGCTACAGTGATGATTATAGCAAATCGTGTTTAGCAAGTTTTGTTTTTGAATCTTAGTAGCATTTAAAACTATAACCTTCAAGGTATCTTCTGTGGCAAATGAGGTGGATGCTTGATGGTTATTACTATTAGTAAAATTATATTTCACACTAGAATGTGTTTTTACTGTTTTGCATGAGTTGTACTGCTTTGCTTTATTGCTTCAGAGAAGAAGAAATGGACCTCTTTAGGTAACAACTCAAAAGGGATTTGGTTTTTAGTTGAAACCCGAAGACATTGGCCAATCTGTTGCTCTAAGCATTCGGGGGCGTTGTAGGTATAATATTCATGTCTCAACTATTTATTGTGCAGAAGTACTTGAACGAAAACCTGATAATAAACCTACATCCTAGTGTATCTCAGCTGATCTACACAATTGGGTCTGGCCCTTCAATGATAAACTAATTTGTCATCCAATAACTACAACATGATAGCGTAAAAAAGTTGAGTTGAATCCCAAAACTCGTTCTCTACAGTGACAAACAGTAACACGTGTTTTAGCACATTTTGTTTTTGACTCTGCTAATCGGTCTGATGATAAAAAACTGTGATCTTTAAGCTATTATTGGTGTGATATATGAGGCGAATGCTGGACGGTTAGTAAAATCAGATGGTTTTACTTTCTGAATCTTTTTGCATACCTTAATGACAAACCGGTCCGTAGATCAACTTATGAAGAATCTTGCATACCTTCAACAAAAAGTCGTCTATTGCCTCGATTTTTCTACTTTTGTTTTTCGAACAAGATTCTCATGTTCGACGAACACTTCTTTAATGTTTGCATCCGTTGTGATCATATTCTTCATCAGAGCTTTCTGACGTAACTTCACGAACTATCCTTTGGCCAAACCCCTATACCTTTTTAAGCTCTACTAAACAAAACGGCAAGCTTCACGGCTTTCTTACAAGGTTATCAAGAACATGTTTTGTCTATTATATATATTTTCTTAAAAGGACGAGTATATAATTACTCTTTTATTTAGAGTAAAATTTGTTCTTTTATTTTACTAAAGAGAACTAGAGAAAGGGGATGAGTGAAACTTTTTGAAATGGCTTTTGTATCCCACATCGCTTGATCGGACAAAGCGGCCAAGAGAGACTTAGTATAAACGAGCGGGGGCACCCGTGCGTTGCTGCGGAAATATTTTGTTTAATTTAAACTTAGAATAAAATGATCGTAAAAAAAATTATTTTTGTTATTAAGGACTAAATTTGTAGAAGATCGGTAACGGAGGACTAACTCTGCTATTTACAGCTAACCTGAGGGACCATATTTGTAAACTTCTTAAGAACAGTAATCACTGTTCCTAACCAAATCATTTTTAGTATATATAATAACTAGGCGAGTATCCGTGCATAGCAACGGTTCCTAGCGGCAGATAATTAACGATTTGTGATATTGTGGTGAGTGTTTTGTGTAACATGCAAAATAGATCGTGAACAGATCATAAGGTAATTGCAAACGGTTGTACAAACGATAACTAAAGTCTAAGAAAAATTCTTAACATCTATCAAACAATATATAAAAACATTTAATGAAACTGAAAGTAAAACATTACGTTAGTTATGAAATAAAATCTAACAACACACGTTACTCTTCGCGTAAAACTTCTTGATAAACGACATTCGAGGTGTAGATTCCTGCTTGATGGAACTCTTTAACTGGTTTAACCAATACCTTTGTCGTTCTACGGGATATCCCTCTAGACAATGCCACATAAAGCTGGCCATGCGAGAAAACAGAGTCGGGCAAATAGACACCCACATTTGGAATTGTTTGGCCTTGTGTTTTATTAATAGTCATCGCAAAGCTAAGGCGAATAGGGAATTGTGTTCTCTTAAGTTTGAAAGGGAACATGTCTTCTTCAGATGGAGCAAGAGGAATTCTTGGCAAGAGCACTCTAACTCCAGCGTGTTGACCGACAGCAATCTCAGCGTTGATGACATTAGGGTCAAAACGTTTACATATCAACCTCGTGCCATTACATAATCCATTTGCCGGATCGAGATTCCTTAAAAGAATAATCGGACATCCTATTTTCAAACGCAAGCAATGAGGGGGCAACCCGCTCACGTTGAGCGAGTTTAAGAATTCCAAAGGATAGAAGTTGTGGGTGTCGTCTTCTGCTTCATCAAAGCTATAGTAAACCTTCTCTTCGCCCGGAAATCTTTCAATCAACATATCATTAATGCTGTCAACATGCTCATTTTTAGTGGATAAAATTGCTCTTGAAACTATATCAGTAGATGCATGAGCGTTGGCGGCGAACGAAGGAAACACTTCATCGATTAATGCATCCTTTGAGGCAGCATCTTCAGTGTAAGGGACGGTCATGTCATCAGGTATGCGTACATAGTCTTCATCGATGACCTCTTCAACTCCGTCACCAACTCGTAATAGGAAGTTTGAAAACCATGGGTCTGTCCGTGCCCTCATGTTTATGGTTAACCGCATTTTTTTAATTATGGACCAAAGAGGTGACATCCGTAGACTCGAATCTACAATCTGCGCTCGTGTTCCACGTCTAATGACCGGTAAAACCTGTCTAAAGTGGAACTCCGATTTCACTTGACAAGTCAAAACCAGTGCAGCCTAGAATACAATACCCTAAATTATTTTAAAAGACTAATACCCAAAATGGTGCATACTTCCATCCTTTTGTTTCAAAACTTTTTTTCTTTTCCTATCTGCTTTGTTTGCTTTCGCTGATCTGCTTATTTTGCGAGCAGAATAGGCAGTACTCAATGATAGGCTCGAACCTACGTGTTCATAATGCTAATTTGTTACTTAATCTGAATGACCTTTAAACCCTCAGATATAGAACCTAAGCTGAAAACCTCTAAATATATGCAAATAAGCTGCCTCAATATTCAAGTATCTACTTTGGGGGTGCTTGTTTAAGCTTATAAGTATGCTTATGAGCTTATATGATTTCGGCTTATACTTCATAAGTTCATTTGTTTGGGCAGATAATCAGCTTATTTTTCAGGGACGTTTGTCTAAGCTAACTTAACGAGCTTATTGAACAATTTGATACGCTCATAAGCACAAACTTCTTGGCCCGAGCTAGTAAATTTGAGCTTATGAAGTTTATAACTTCATAAACTTATAAGCCCAAAAAATGAGCTAATGAAATTTTCAATAAGCTCGTCAGATAAGCTTAAACAAACTTATTTTCCCACTTTTAATCATAATAAGCTCATAAGCCAGAAACTATAAGCTCATAAGCCAGAAACAAACTTATTTTCCCACTTTTAAACAAACTTATTTTCCCACTTTTAATCATAACAAACTTATGTTCAAGCTTTTGACTGCAAATGGATTATTAAGCTAATGTATGATCTAATTTTGATGAACCTAGCCTCAATGAACCAAAAATTAGACACCTAAACCAAAGAGAACCTCTGAATCAGCCTAGATAACAGCAAACCAGGCTATCCCAAACACCCCTCTTTCAGGCCTAGATGGGGCTTTTAGCAGACAACAACAACTTTTAGCAGACAACAACAACTATTGGTGGTGTTTGGGTATGCAAGATTGGACCACAACAGACAACAAGATTTTACCATTATAATTAAATCCAAATATCAAACACAAATCATAAACATGCTTATAACCACAACAGACAACAACAAATTTTACCATTATAATTAAATCCAACAACTTTTACCATTATAATTAAATTCAAATATCAACAACAACTTTTTGTACAACTTTGATTCAAGCTATCTGTTAACCACCAAAAATCAAATTCAACCACAACAGACAAGTCCACTAATCAATCCAAATATCAAACAGAAATCATAAAACCCTTAAACATCATCAATGACTACCGTGTATATTATGTTTACCTCAACGTCTTCGGAAGCTTGAGCATGGTTGAAAACAGAATCAAGATCCATAGGAGCAAAAGCATTGAGTATTTCGTTGTCCATCTAACAAGTACAAACAATATTAGTTTAATTCTATATATTGATGAATCTAATCTAATCTAACAAGTACAAATAGAGAAGAACCTGGCAGGGTATTTCGTTGTCCATTGAAAGCTACCAGGGAGATGAGAATAGAGAAGAACATTGAGCCTCGGTGGGTTTTGTAGATAGAGCATTGAAAGCTGTTGTGGTTTCAAGAACCACGCTCTAAACACCAAAGAGATTTAGCATTGAAAGCTGTTGTGGTTTCAAGAACCACGCCCTAAACACCAAAGAGATTTAGCATTGAAAGCCATGGGGAATGAAAGAGAGCCTCACTGGTTATAATTAAGAAGTGGTTTAATGTAAAAATAATGTAAAAAGGGATGGGGATTGGTTGTGGGTATCCAAGGGTAAAATGGGAAATACAAAATTTCAGTTTTTCACATTTGACTCAAGTTGACCAAATCTCCTTTATAATTAGTAAAGATAAGATGCCAAACATCAATGACTTATAGATCATCTGGCTATTGGCCACAAAGATGGGATCTCTTTATTCAGTATATCTTTTTATCTAATGATTAGTTTTAATATTTTTTTAACTCTTTTTGATCGAGATATCTAAATATTAGATTATTTAGATACTCTAGTGAAATAGAGTTATTAAAATGTCGAACTTTTCTTTCAAAATCAAGTAAAATATTTTATAATGTTAAAAATATATATAATTGTACCTTAATTTCTAGTGCTAAAATTAGGATATTATAGACACAAACATTGCGTTGTAGATTGAAAGTTTATGCAATTAAGGATATATATGTAATTTTGCCTAACTAAAATATAACCATTTTACTTCATTTACCTCACTTTACTTCTTTAAAAAACTGGAGAATATAAACTTTTTCACTTTCACTTTACTTCCTCCCTTTTACTCAACTCGTGTAACAGAGTAATAGAGATATCTTCTTATGGGATGGTTTCACTATTAGTTTCTTAGATTTGTCTAAAACTAGTTGCATACCATAATGACCACCACCGAACCGTAGATCAACTTATGGAAAATCTTGCATACCTTCAACAAAACTCGGCCAATGCCTTGATTTTTCTACTTTTTTTGTTTATCGAACAATATTATTGTGTTCGGCTTACTTAATGTTTGCGTCCGTTGTGATCAATTTCTTCATCAGAGCTTTGTCATACAACTTCATGAACTACCTCTTGACAGTTATCACAACCATTGAAATTGTCATTTAAATATTTTTCCCTTAATTTTGAGGTTTTCATTTTGACCGAACTTCAATAAGTTTTCAAGCTCTACTAAACAGGAGGGCAAATGATATTAAAATGTAATATACTTGTCACAAATTCATCGAATGGGTAGTGAACTATTTTTTTTTTCATTTTGAGGGTAATTTTCTTTCAAATTCATCATCTTTAGGGTATTTTGCAAAATTTTTGGACAATTTTGCCATTCGGGAATTTTTTTTTTGTATTAGCTATGAGGGGCAAAATTGTCCAAAATTTTTACAAAATACCCTAAAGATGATGATTTTGAAAGAAAATTACCTTCAAAATAAAAAAAAATAGTTCACTACTCATTCGATGAAATCGTGACAAGTATATTACCTTTTTTTATTATTATTTGACGACAAGCTTCATGTTAGGGGAGGAGGGAAACTTTAAGAAATGATCTTTCTATCCCACATCGCTTGTTTGGACAAAATGGCCAAGAGAGACTCGGTATAAAATGAGATGCCAAACAAAAATGGTTCATAGATTTGTGTGACTATTAACAATTAGAATTTTTTACTCAATATTAATGTATCTTTTTATGTTTTAATGTTTTTTGACCTCTTTTTTGATTAAATTAATGGACGTCTTTTCGAGTAGGGGCTTCAAAAGCATTGGAATTTTCTTTCAAATTCTGAGTAAAATATTTGTATAATGTTAAAAAATATGTATAAATTAACTAGGTTTGTGTGCTAAACACACTTCCCAGCACACATACTTGTATAAGCATAAGTAGAAATCAAACTCATACACTTTTACAAGCATGATGAGTGTTACTAAAGTCTAGAGATCAAAATACCAACAAAATTCAAAAGGTTAAATTAAGTTCAACTTTAAGCCAGAAAAATAAAAGTTAAAAAACAACTAGTTCAAAACAAGTGAATCTTCAAACGAAGAAATGAACTCTTCAGGTACCAAAACACCATTCTTGTCATAACGAAGAGAACCCGAAACATTCAAAGGTCTACACTTTTTGCCCATTATGATTCTCTTCTTGCAAAGCTCATCACTTTCACATTCTTCTTGTCCTTCATATTTACGCATCGAAACCACTCTACCAAGCTTTCTCAACCCATTTAACCCTCGACTTGGAACTCTAACCAAAGATGGCACCAACCCCACTTTACAAAACACAGATGCCTCTCCCTGCTTTTTATCATCTTTGATCTCTTCCATGCACTCATGATGATCACCATTGTCGTGAACTTTATCAAAATATACGTTGTTGCCAAGTGTTCCGTGAATGATTGCGCGTAGAAGTTTCCCTTTTCGGATCCATTTTTGAAAAATCTTTAATTTTTTCATTGTGTTTTTTTGCATGGAAATGAAAGTGAAGAATGAAGATAATGGAAATGTGTTTGTAACAGATGGAAACGTGGAGTACATGGATGGGCAAGAGGAGTGTCTAAGAGACGTGGGATGGTTAAGTTAATTAATTATCTGCATTAATTCAAAACTCTCCATTGAAAATATTAATTAGTAAGACAATAAAATCAAAATCAAAACTTAGCAGTGACAAATCAATTGTTTAGTTTTTGCAAATATATATCCAATTATAAATTTAGGGAGGTGATTTGCACACTTCTAAAATTGATTGGCACACTCAAATTTTAAGTGTTTTGACATTTATATCCTCACATTACTTTTACTCATTTTCACCCTGTAAGGGTATAAATGTCAAGACACTTAAAATTTGAGTGTCCCAATCAATTTTAGGAATGAGCAAATCATCTCCCATAAATTTAAGTTGGATATATACGAAATTTTAAACTTTTTAAATAATATATATGCAATTCTTATTTCTTTTATCTTTCAACAACGTGTAAAATTATCTAAAGAACCTCAAGTAAACTTATACAAAATATTATATTCAATAATCCAAGTATATCCTATTAAAGTTGTTTAGATTTTATATTTATAGTTGTTTAAGTGCATGATACCTAAGAGATGTTACTCATTAAAGTATATACCTAAGAGATGTTACTCATGTTAGTAAGTACGGTACCTTTTATAAGAATGAAACGACGAACAAGTTTGTTGTAAATATAATCTTATGGCCGAAAGAAACATAGTAAACTACAAGTGGCAATCAAAATATAGATAAGTTATACAACTCTCTTTAAAACAGGCGAGTAACATTCCAACATGGTATTCGTAAGCACGCATAATATGATGTAGTTATAATCTGATTAAATTATATAGGTTCTTTATTTGAAATACGAAAGGAATTGTAATTCATATTACATTACTCACCAACACACATCCCAACACACAAACTCAAACGTCACATTTTCTCTCCTTTTTTAATTTACCAAAGCAAATTCTAAGTAAAATATTTGAATTTACGGCAGCTTGGCAACAGTACCGGCTCTCAAGCTCCACTTCCACAAATATTATATACTCCCTCCGTTCCAAAATTATTATCCCCGTTTTACTTTTTCGGTATTTATTTTTCAACTTTGACCTTAAATATTTTTGTTTATATTACATAATCAAAGTATATCCTAATAAAGTTGTTTAGATTTTATATTTATAGTTGTTTAAGTGCATGATACCTAAGAGATGTTACTCACGTTAGTAAGTACGGTACCTTTTAGAGCATTTGCTATCATAACACAAGTTATAACTCAGTGCCACGTTAGCACCACGTCAGCTTTAACATTTTCACCTTAACTCAAAAAAAAAAAAAAAAAAAAAAAAAAAAAAAAAAAAAAAACCACTACCATAACTTAACTTAAACTAAACTTTAAATCAAATATTTTCAAATTCAACCCCTAAACTAAAACAAATACTTCATTTATTAAAAATCATAACATTCATTCTTAAAATATATTACAATACGGACTTAAAAAAAAAACGTTACAATGAAAAAAAAATATTACGAAAAAAAAACGTTACAACACAACACAATTATTCATTCTTAACGCTTTGGCAACCCATATTTTTCGATGATTCGGCCCTTTTCCATATTGATCAAATGCACATAGGTTGGATCTTTGCCGGTAGTGTTGAGCAACAAAAAATCAAACTCCTTCAACCTCATTAGTGTTTCTTCCTTTCTGCGGCCGCCCGATACGCCTTGGCCGCATCTTCACGTTTTAAACGAAACTCTTGTTGTATAGCCTCCCCGAATTGGAATGACGAAAAAGATCCTCAGGAACTCGTGCCCCCGGTGCTTGTCGTTGTCTCGGATTTTTGTTTCTTCGAAGCCCGCTTTTTACCCATCGGACATGGTTGTGCATCATGACCAAACAACGCCTCGTTTGTTTGGCTAATTGGGACATCACCGGTTAAATCAACCGGATCCGGAATGTCCCATTTTTTATGAGCACGCAAAATACCACAAGCCTCCTCATTATTAAACGGCGCCGATTTGTGCTTGTCACAATACATTTCTTTCACCCGTGTAAGGATATCCATCTCATTTTCCCCATTTTTTTGATCGCGTTGCGCAAGTTTGAAATACGCGGTGAACTTTGTGCAATCACGGTTCAACGTTTTCCACTTGCCTTGGATCATATCCTTGTTGCGTTTTTGAAAATTGTATTTATTGAACTCATTCCCGTTGCCAAAATGTATTACGAGCTTGGGAACGTCCAACTTGTGGATCCTCGCTAGCAACCACATAGCACGTTGCAAGTAATTTTACTCACTTGATTGCCAACGTGTAATGACACATTCTTCGTTTTCTTCATCATCATTGATTGGTTCGGGCTCTTGGTTTTTTTTGGACTTTCGTTTACCACCAGGTCTGAATTTCTTTGGTGGAGACGTAGGTGTTTCGGGAACTCCATTTTTTTCGGTTTGTGAATGTTGTGTGAATTGTAGATTTTGGAAATCGGTGTTTAGTGTGTTTTGTTGTTGTTGTTGTTGTTGCCAAATTTGCATTTCTTGACTTGACATGCCGAATTGGTTAGGGTTATTCCAATTTGGGTTTGAAGATGAACCCGCATATTGGTTATTCCACCCACCGAGGAGGTTTATGAACGATTCGTTGTTGTTGTTGTCTCCCGACATTTTTTTTTGCTAATAGAAGTGTATTATAGAGTATATTAGTAGTGAAAGTGTGAAAGAAAAATGGTGTTAAATGGGTATTTATAGTGGCTGGTAAATGGTTTTTTTTTTTTTTTTTTTTTTTTTTTTTTTTTTTTTTTTTTTTTTTTAAGGCATATACCCGTTAGTTTACGTTAGAGGACCAAAAATGTATTTTTTTTTTTAAATAACGGCTAGTAGTGACGTGTAAGGGGGGTGAAGTGATTTTTTTTTAATTATTATTAATAGCAAATGCCCCTTAACGTTGCGTTACGTGCTTAACGTGGCACGCTAACACAACTTTCACTTGGATGCTCGGTGTGGTTAACGTCATTTTAACGCAAGAATTTGAACCTTTAACGCAGGTATCACGTTATGATTGCAAATGCTCTTATAAGAATGAAACGATGAACAAGTTTGTTGTAAATATAATCTTATGGCCGAAAGAAACATAATAAACTACAAGTGGCAATCAAAATACAGAGAAAGTGTGTTTAGGTAGATAAGTTAGACAACTCGCTTTAAAACAGGTGAGTAAAAATTCTAACATGGTGTTCACTATACTTACGCATCGTTCGGCTTTTGTAATCAGGCATAATCTGATGTAATTGTGATTGTAATTCATATTACATTACTCGATCACAAACACACATCCCAGCACACAAACTCAAGTATATCACATTTCTCTCTTCTTTTTCTAACTATCAAAACAAATTCTAAGTAAAATATTGGAATTTACGGTACTAGCTCTCAAGCTCCACTTTAACAAATATTATTATAGTATAGACAAAAATACACCGTTGGTCCCTAAACTTTCCACGAAACATCGCCATGGCCCTTAACTGTTCAAAATCGTCGCCAGGCGTCCAAAACTATAGATTTTGAGGCCGGATGCGTCCCTTGACCAAAAATGGGGAGGTCAACGCTCAGTTTTGGTTATTTTCCCAAGGGCAATGTAGTCCAACCACATTTACAACTAGCGTATGGTTTATGTCTAACCCGACATTGTATTAAATTCTATAAAATCCTCAACTATCAACAACGCAACAGACATAGATTCAATCAAAATAACTAAGAATGACACAAAACGATAAGGGGAAGGGTTTGTACACTGGGTTGAGGAAAGAGGATTGCTCCAAGGAACATCGTTTGGGTGCTAAGAAGGAGAAGAAAGAGGCTGTCGACAATGTGTTACCAAAGTTTGATGATTTGGAAACAAGGATTACGAAACTTGAAGCTTTGTATAAATATCTAAAGGAAGGGAAGGAAATGAAGGAAAATGGTGATAGGGAAAGTTGTGGGTCTAGCTAAGTGTATGTTTAGATGGTTGTGAAGTTTGTAATGGTTGTAAACATGAGATCAATCAATAAAAATCTGGGTTTTGAATAAATTATATTGTTTGGCAATCAATATTTTTCATGTTGTTGTTAATTCTTTAGTTTGACTGTTACAAGTCGATTTGGCAGTTTGATTAAGTAATTAAACGATTTGCCTTTTTAACTATAGTGGCTGTTTGGATTAGCAATTTCATATTGGAGTTACATCATAAAATATATAAAGTATTCGCATTTTTAACACATGTAACCTTGTACAATTACTAGGTATGGTTTGAACATAGGTTCATCAAATGTTAAGTGGCCACTGTGTTTGGTTTTGCTGATACAAAGGTGTGATCGATTGTGGTGCGTATACCATCACATTTAGCATTTGGTTAGTTTGACTTTTTAAATGTTAACGAATATCTAATATGTACAGCCATAAAATATAATATATTAGACAACATGAGAATGACTTAACACATTGACTATTAAGCATTTAGCATTTGCATAGTTTGACTTATAATAGTCAACTGGTCAAACAATGTCTGATACAACATGAAAGTGACTTAAAACATTGTCTGATACAAGGTTCTACTGATAATTAACACAAAATTGGAGAAGACAATGCGACCTCCACTGCATAACCTTCACCTGATGAACCTTCTTACGATGTACATACTGGAACTGGATTATCAACATACAAAAACATTCATCCTGTCACTGATCATCAAACTGCAAATGTGCCTGGAAAAACAAGTATCCAAACACCAAATATTCAAGTTATATAAGGTATAATTGGTGTAACATAATATAAAACACAAGCCATGTAATTCAAAATTGAAAACTTACTTAGGATGGCTTGTTGGCACAAACGCCCAGTACACAATTGGTAATCTTTTCACTGCTTTTAAAATGTTTATTAGCACTACTAGGCACAACATCACAATCACCAGCACCATCAGCAATGTTTTCACCATCAAAACCAGGAATTTCAACCATTATAGCCTTCCCGTTCCCATCAAAACCTCGCTTATAAGTTTTTACAACTTCCTCGCCCTTTTCCTCTTGCAAAACGTCCTCTTCCAGAATCAGCTTACCCTTTCCCTTATTTTTGATGCTTTTGTCATGGATAACATCTTTTTCCTATTTGATGCTTTTGTCATGGATTAACATCTTTTCCCTCTTTGATAACAACACCAACCTGCAATTTGTTCTTATCTATACCCTTCCATTTACGGCGAGTCATAAAAGGTCTCTCACTTGACATTCTGAAGTTAGCATCTTCCTCTAACCAACCCACAACCTTAAATCCAATGTTTTCCAAGTAAAATACTGTGAACATCTGGGGCCTATGTATAACAAAGATATCAACTGACTCATGTGTTTCCGCAAAATCATATAGCTTAAGGACATTCTGGTCCTTATAAATAAAGTGCAACCCATTTTCTAGCGATTTATTTGGATGACAGAAAAACACCTCCCATTTTGGTTCCTTAATCTCTGATAATAGATTACCTAGGGTTGAACTAAAGATACCCCTATCATACCTAAAAGCATTAACATTAATAATGGATCCGTCTTCATACCTGAGTGGGGTATATTCAAATCTCCCATTTGTGTGAATCCGGAACAATACTTCTCTTTCATCTTCTGGTTCTGAACATTTAAATGTTGTCACAAATATGTTCCTTTCCATTAACTTGCATCAACGGTGTTTCTCACAATGTGGAATGACTGATTGATGAGGCGAAAAATGGTCCGTTTTTAGGGGGTCATTTAAGCCCGAATCTGACTTTATTTGATCAAATATTACCCTAAATCGGTCCTTTTGTGATTTTAGGTACTTGGAGAATGAATTCTGGAAAAGAAACCATTTTGGACGTTTTTGGAGCATAAAAGTGAAGAAAACGGCAAAGTCTTAATTTTCCATGCTGGGAACAGGAGGTGACGGCGTCAAGAGTAATTACATGACGGCGTCAAAACCCCAAGAATTAAAATCCGTAGTTGATGACGGCGTCACACAGGGCGTCAGAAGTAGATCAAGGCCGTCCGAGGAAGTATTTGGCGGCGAGATGACGGCGTCACACCTTTGTTCTTGACGCCGTCACCCCTATTTTCCTATATATAGTTTTCTAGTTTTTCACATAAAAAAGGAGAAGTTTTGGAGAAACCCTAAAGACGATTTTGGTGCAACTTTTATAGGTTTTTCAAGGGTTCCAAACCCTTGATACCTTGCATTGTAATTGAGATAAGTGTTCTTCTAATTCAATCAATATGTCTATGTGTTGGTTGTCTATATCTTGTTCTTGTCTCAATTCCATTATGCTAGGCTAGATCTCTTTTGTGTTTGCTTAGATCTAATGAAACCTAGATATTGATTATGTGTTGATTACTTGTTTATTCTTGTCTTGGATGAATGATTTTATATGTTAGGCTTAAGAAAACTGGCAGATCTCCAAATGGTAACATGCTTGAACGTCTTAAGAAACATGAACCGAGGCGTACTAGGTCTTTATTGGTTGTATTTAATGCATGAGCCACTGTTTACAATCCCTATAGTTGTGCTGGGCATGGTGTAGGAGGAGATAAAAGCTCATAGAATTGGGGAGTTATGTATGCCACCCATGAATGGTATTAAGGAATACAATCCGTCATCCATGCAATTATAACAAGTAATTAACGTGTAAAAGATATCTAGGGAGTAGTGAAGTCTAAGTAAACACATTTTTCCCAATTACTGCTTACAACCTTAGTATAATTAGTTTATTTTCATTTTTAGTATTTTATTTTGATTGCATCTTAGTTTTGGGTTAGTTGAATAGCAACTAATTCCGCCCTAATCCTTCAAAACCCGAGATTTTACTTGCTTTCTAAAAAACATAAAAACACAAAAATAATCATCCCTCACCTTTAGATCTAGTATTTAGGCTTTCTAATCCTAGCGACACTATTCCTAAGCTGAACGATCAATCCCCCGGTACTTGTCACTATACTATACTACAACGATCAGGTACACTGCCTGGTGGGGGTTGTAAGCTTCTCGAGATCCCTCGAGAGGTAAAGCCTGTTGCGATTCCCACGCATCAAGTTTTTGGCGCCGCTGCCGGGGAATAGTTGTTGTCTAGGTTAGAATTTCTTTTTATTAGGTCTACTTGCTAGATTCCTTTCTAGTAAGATTTTATTTTTAGGTTTTCTTTAGTCTATCTTATTTCTTCGTGCCTTTGTTCGTAACTCTTTACCATCTGACATCATGGAAGGTGGTAACATCTTTGAACCCGTCATCCCACCACAACAAAACCCACCACTAGAACCCCTTAGGCCCCGAACCTTAGGAGAGTATTCCCGACCTAGCCACCAAGGCTACCGAAACACCATTGAGCTCACCGGAGACAATGTGACCCCCTTGCGATCCGACACCATCCGGTTGGTGCAAAGCGGATGTGCATTCCATGGACTTCGTTCCGAAGATCCAAACCAACATCTTAAGGGCTTTCTTAAAATCGTAGATTCCATAAACCTAGTTGTTGAAACTAGAGAGACTACCGTTTACGCCTATTCCAATTCTCTCTACGGGATCAAGCTAGTCAATGGCTTGAGCGTTTACCCGCGGGATCCATCACCACATGGGATGATCTCACCACTCGTTTCCTTGCTCAATTTTTCCCACCTGGGAGAACTACTACGCTTAGAAATGACATCTTGATGTTCCAACAACGTCAAAATGAAACCTTTTATGAAGCATGGATTCGATATAAAGACCTACTCCGAAAAGTTCCTCATCATGGGATCGAACCATGGCTTTAGATCCAAATCTTTTACGATAAGGTTGACTATCAAACAAGAAAAGCCATTGATTACGCAGCCAAGGGTAGGCTAGATAGACTTAGCGTTGACGAGTGCTGGAAAGTTCTTGAGGAGTTGGCACAATACGAAGAGGAAGGATGGGAGGACCCAATGCTCCCAAGCAAGGTAAAACTTGACTACGCGTGTGCCACCCAAGAGCAATTGTTAGGAAGCATCGAGAAGCAGGTAAAAGAATTGATGAGTATTGAGAAACTTGCTGCTGAACCCATGTGGAATCATAATCCACGTAGGAATACGGTTATCAACCAAAATTTTCCTGAACGCTCACGACAAGAGGAATTCGAAGGGATAATGGTAACCTTCATGGATAATCAGGAAAAACAAATCCAGCACCTAGAGGCACGCATGGAAAGCACTCATAAAGCTTTTATGAATTTCGCAGACCAATTCATATCAAGGGTCAAAGAAAAGATCAAAGAAAATTCCATACCTAAAAGAATTGAAAAAGTCTTCGAGGTGTCAACCCCTTTGGTATTTGACCACGAGGATAGCGGGAAATTTTCCTCAAATGCTTTACCATTAACTACCCCCCGTTCTCATGAACACCCCCATGCAGAGAAAAGTTCGCAAATCCATAACATTTTTGTTGGATGTTTGCGAACTACATTCCCGATCTCATCCAAAAAACGTTCTTTTGGTTTTAAACCTGGTGTAAAGAGGTCGCACCTAAAAACACCACTGATTTGAAACCCCCTATGGAACAACATCTTTCTTCTCACACCAATGACCCGTGCATAGGGATCAACTTAGCCAAAATGTCACCCGACCCCTTCTACAACCTTACCTCTTTCCGTGACAGTAATGAGACGTTCGACCCTGGTGGACCACGTTAACGGAATAGCTACTCATGGGTTTTTACTAATGTTTAGTTATTCACGCAAAGAGCAGGGACTGAACATGAAACTACTCCAAACCTCACCTTACACGGGCATCTGACGGCGTCAGATTTAACTCTTGACGCCGTCAGCTCGATGGATCAGCAATATTAACCCAAAACCAATCACTTTCAACCCATACCCCACAAATCTCACCCAAAGTGCTGCTGCTACTCCGATTCTCCAACCTCCAATTTGACGTCTTCCGCATCCAATCTTCACTTGGTAAGTGATTCTTCTTCATTTTTTTTCGATCAATTGTCCCTAGGACCCATCAATTTGAAAAACCCCTTTCGCCCGAAACCCCACTCTTGACCCACTATTAGCAAATCGTAATGCCATCTAATTGGTGATTTGTAATCATGGGGTTACCATTTGATGATGTTGTCTCACTCAAATCATGCATTAATTTAGAGAAAACCCATCATGCCTCGGATTCTTTGACCCCCCACCCCTGTTTCCTGATTGAAGGAGCGTTTGGGTAATGGGTTAAGAGTTTGAAAATTGATTTTTCCCTCGCATTTGCATGAGTCAGATTTTTGCTGATTCTGACGGCGTTAGGACCAATCCTGACGGCGTCAGATGTATCTGACAGCAGAAAACGATAAAAATTCTTCTGCTAATTGTTTCCGTTCGCTCTAACTTTCTCCAGGAAAATGAGTAAGTGATCAAGACAACACAGAGGTAGCTCATCCAGGTCCCAACAAGTTAATTACGGGGAATTGGTCCACAGTTGGGGTCTATTTGACATCGATGCTGCCACCACAAAGTATTTGGAGCTTGCTAATCACCACATTGACGCTGGTTCTGTTATTGATTGGGAACTTCTTAGATCCCAAGGTCTAGAGGCTGAATTTCTGAGAAGGATCAACACTGATGGGTTTGCTGGTC
The DNA here is from genome assembly GCA_030686995.1 of Artemisia argyi. Taxonomy (NCBI): domain Eukaryota; kingdom Viridiplantae; phylum Streptophyta; class Magnoliopsida; order Asterales; family Asteraceae; genus Artemisia; species Artemisia argyi. The sequence continues at coordinate 69,037,517 of CM060709.1, read as the reverse complement.
CTTAATGGGAGAGGATGTTTAGAATGAGGGAGATTGTTTATAGTGAGTTGGTAAGGGAATTCTTTTCGACTTTTCGCTTTGATCAGGCTGAGGCTAGGACAAATATGGGGGGCACCACTGTGTATTTTAGGCTAGGGGGAGAGTTGCGGTCATGTTCAGTGGCTGAGTTTGGTTGGAGGCTTGGGTTATATACTAGTGAGGAGGTTGATGGGACTTTTCTGCAAAGGTTGTTGCATGGAGAGACTCAGAGGAGTGAGATGAGATGTGTCACTTTTTGGCCGACCATAGGGGATGGGGTTTACAGCTCGACTACTGGGGCTGCATCGATCAGGGACCCCATTGTTAGGTTGGCTCACAGGTGCATCACATACAGCCTGTCTGCACGTCATGGCACTACCCACCGTGTCACTGCCTCTGATCTGTTCTACCTGTATACTATCTTTTCAGAGGATGTTTACTGCAACATCCCATTTTGGGTGGGCAGTTATTTGAGGACCGGTGTAGGTGATAGGGATATAGATAGGGTGTATGGAGGGATGTTTGTGACCAGGTTGGCTCGTTCCTATGGTCTTCTTACTCCTGCAATCATGGGGTATTTGAGCGACTGCGGGGGCTGTAGGGTGGTGAGGGCTAAATCCCTCAGGCAGATGAACATCCTGATGCAGATGGTGGATGGGTCCTACACCTGGTACGTGGCAGCAGGGCCTGCTGGTGAGGATGATGATGATGATGATGATGATGATGATGATGATGACGAGGGAATGCCCCAGCAGCATCAGTTTGCTGGGTATGAGGAGGGGACTGCTGACTACTACCGGCACATGAGCCGAGGAGATTGGCAGGCGCATCAGGGGGCTTGGATGGGTCAGGTGGATGCTTGGAGAACCACCACTGACCAGAGATTTGACTGGATGTATGAGCACACAGTCCGTCAGATGCAGCATTTTTTGACCCGTGATCACATCGAGCCCCATCTGCAGATTGACCCATTCCCTGGGCGCGAGCAGGACTATCCTCCCTATGGGTATACTGGGAACCTCCCACCTGGCTATGATTACCGCTTTGGTCCTCCCCCTCAGTGATTCATTTTGATATCTGTGGTTCTTGAACAATTTATTCTCGGTTGTATGATTTGAAACATTTGGTCTTGTAATAGTTTAGGATTCAGCCTCTGTTGGCTTTGGACACTTTTTATTTTTTTCTTTTAACAAATATTATGCATGTTCGGCTTTTAATTTTATTGTTGGTTAATCTTTGCAACCCATGTTTTGTGTGATTTTATTTGTTTGATTGTTATTTGCTTCCGCATGCATGTTTTATTTTTTATTGTTGGTTGATCATGTCTCTAAATTAAAAAGTGGAAATACTTTACTATGTTGTTTGGCCTAGTTTTAACTCCAACCTAAAAGTATTTTTGCAAAAGATAAGTGTAAGGGGAAACCCCAAATATGTTTTTAAGAAACAAACCGATCATGATTCTCCACAATATTAAATGAGCATGTATATTCTTATTTGTTAGAGTCAAATGCTTGTATTGAGTCATAATGAAGTTTTGCCGGATTTTCCAGGAAGTAGGACCAAGTTTTTCCAGAAATTTTCCGGAAACTTAACATAAGAATTTCTGCAGGTCCATTCTGACGGCGTCAGGAGTTAAAATCTGGAAATTTTACCGGTTTTGTTTTTCTAACGGAGTCTTATGGTTTTTGTGAATTATTAAGTTTTATAATCTCCAGGAAATCTGCAAACTTCATTCCACAAGCATTATATCTTATTTTGTTTTCTAGGATTTAGTAACTTATATAGGATGCCGCCGACTTTACGCGAGGTTGTCTTGTCTATTTTTATAAGGTTTTACAGGTTATGTATGACAAGAAGATGATTTATATTCTGGAAGGGAAGCTTTGATTGTTCATTTTCTTGGAGGAAGATTTAACCTGGCCAACCTATAATCCATACCGAGCGAATCAGGGGAGTATTTGATTTCATTCTCTTTACTTTTTCACTTTTACATTCTTTACTTGAACATTGGGGACAATGTTCATCTTAAGTGTAAGGGGAGGGTTAAAAGATGATACCTTACATATGTACTTTCGCTTGAGTTTGTTTTGTTTGATAGTAGATGTGTAATAAAACTATGAGAAATACTTGTTAGTGCAATTTTAGCGCCAAATTTAAATTTTTTTACAACCTTTAGGAGTGAAACTTTAGCCATAGCAAGCATCTCATGGATAGGAGATTGTATGACTAGCACATAACCGTATATTCAGAAAAATTTTCCACCCAAATATGTGAGGTTCGCCTTTAGATTTGATAGGAAAAGCATTTACTATTAGTGCTTATGAGTGTACCGGTAGCATTTAGATTCTAGAACTTGCGTTAGTGATGCATCCCGAGACCGCTAGTGAGACTACATTCGTGTGGTAGGATTTACTACATGATAAGAGGCATTAGGATTACCCTTGTGTTAAACCCGTATCATAATTACTTGACCATTTAAGTCATACTACTTGACTTGTTAAGTCAACTAATTTTTCCCACACCCCTTAGCGTTGTACTCATTTTTAGTACACGAAACCCCTAGTACACCTCTCCGAGCCTATCTTTTCGTTTCTAACTTTAAGCATCTTACTTAAAGGAAGAATTTGTTACACCCCACTTAAATGTACAACCAAATCGCCTTAGCCTTCCGTGTGTGCGCTCATCTTTAGTGCATTATTGTTATTTGTTAAACCCTAAGTTAACTTTCTAATTGATTACATGGTTGCTAAGTCGAGTCATATCTTTGTACATATTGTTTTGGGACGATTGGGACTCATGGGTAAGTACTTATTTTATGGATTAATGGGGAAGAACATCATTTATTACCCCCATTGTTTTGGGACGATTAGTTGAATGTAAAGTATGTAAAGATTCAAGTGTAAGGGGAATGTTCATTCCCTATGATGTATTATTTTGGATGGTAGGGTAAGAGTGTATGCAAAAAAAAAAAAAAAAAAAAAAAAAAAAAAAAAAAAAAAAAATCAAGAAAAAGAAAAAAAAAAGAGAAAAAAAAAGAAAAAAAGGAAAAAAACATACGGACTACAATCCCTTTTCATTCTATGTTCATTTTATGTTTTTAGTTATTTTTCATTTATTAGCTTAAGTCGAGTCTAGTCTTGGCTTAGCAATGCCACATTGTACATGTAATTAACCAAGATTGTTAACTCGCCACCAGTAAAACTTCCTTTATCCAACAAAACCGTGTAATTCATATCCCTATACCTAACGTTACAACCCTTTAAAAGACCTCTTTGATAGTTTATCCTAGGTGCTTACGCCATGTGGTGGAGGTTTGATCCTTTCCCAAGCCTATGGTAATTTATTTTGCTATGACAGGTAGTGAGAGATATCTTCCATTTCCATAATGTTATATTACTTTATTACACCCGAGAGATGTGAGTATCTAAACACTATTTGTGAGGTGCTTGTGTATAACCTCCGTGCTTGTCTATTGGTCTTTAGTGGAACGATTATTTGTTGTAATTACTTTTATATTAGTGTTAAATGACCCCTAACTTGTCTTTTGAGTAGAATAAAAGCGCATTTACTTGAGGACAAGCAAATCTCAAGTGTAAGGGTATATGATGAGGCGAAAAATGGTCCATTTTTAGGGGGTCATTTAAGCCCGAATCCGACTTTATTTGATCAAATATTGCCCTAAATCGGTCCTTTTGTGATTTTAGGTACTTGGAGAGTGAATTCTGGAAAAGAAGCCATTTTGGACGTTTTTGGAGCATAAAAGTGAAGAAAACGGCAAAGTCTCAATTTTCCATGCTGGGAACAGGAGGTGACGGCGTCAAGAGTAATTATATGACGGCGTCAAAACCCCAAGAATTAAAATCCGTAGCTGATGACGGCGTCACATAGGGCGTCAGAAGTAGATCAAGGCCGTCCGAGGAAGTATTTGGCGGCGAGATGACGGCGTCACACCTTTGTTCTTGACGCCGTCACCCCTATTTTCCTATATATAGTTTTCTAGTTTTTCACATAAAAAAGGAGAAGTTTTGGAGAAACCCTAAAGACGATTTTGGTGCAACTTTTACAGGTTTTTCAAGGGTTCCAAACCCTTGATACCTTGCATTGTAATTGAGATAAGTGTTCTTCTAATTCAATCAATATGTCTATGTGTTGGTTGTCTATATCTTGTTCTTGTCTCAATTCCATTATGCTAGGCTAGATCTCTTTTGTGTTTGCTTAGATATAATGAAACCTAGATATTGATTATGTGTTGATTACTTGTTTATTCTTGTCTTGGATGAATGATTTTATATATTAGGCTTAAGAAAACTGGCAGATCTCCAAATGGTAACATGCTTGAACGTCTTAAGAAACATGAACCGAGGCGTACTAGGTCTTTATTGGTTGTATTTAATGCATGAGTCACTGTTTACAATCCCTATAGTTGTGCTGGGCATGGTGTAGGAGGAGATAAGAGCTCATAGAATTGGGGAGTTATGTATGCCACCCGTGAATGGTATTAAGGAATACAATCCGTCATCCATGCAATTATAACAAGTAATTAACGTGTAAAAGATATCTAGAGAGTAGTGAAGTCTAAGTAAACACATTTTTCCCAATTACTGCTCACAACCTTAGTATAATTAGTTTATTTTCATTTTTAGTATTTTATTTTGATTGCATCTTAGTTTTGGGTTAGTTGAATAGCAACTAATTCCGCCCTAATCCTTCAAAACCCGAGATTTTACTTGCTTTCTAAAAAACATAAAAACACAAAAATAATCATCCCTCACCTTTAGATCTAGTATTTAGGCTTTCTAATCCCAGCGACACTATTCCTAAGCTGAACGATCAATCCCCCGGTACTTGTCACTATACTATACTACAACGATCAGGTACACTGCCTGGTGGGGGTTGTAAGCTTCTCGAGATCCCTCGAGAGGTAAAGCCTGTTGCGATTCCCACGCATCACTGATTTTTCTATGTATTGGGTTATTATGAAACTTTTTAGGGTTATGTTGGTCGGGTCATTGGGTCGGGTTTATTGGGGCGTTACCCAAACGAAAAACTTAAGCGTATTGGACAATTTTTGTCTAATTTCGCCCTTGGTCCCCAACCTTGCCAACGTTGACGTTTGTATACTTAAATTTCCTGCCATTTAATAACTTTACTCTTTACGATATACTAATTTCAAATTTGGTCCCTGAATTTGTAACGTCATCAGTTCAGTTAGTATTTAAGGGCCCATACCCCAAAGGTTTTGCATACCAAACACACAATTAAGTTACTTCCTAATCCTAAAACACCAAAAAAATGTTAGAATTCCCATGCCTACAGGAACTTGCAACCGCCACCGGTTCCCACAAAATTTTTGGTAGCATTGCTCTGTACTATCAACGCGAGAACGACAAGGATATAAAGCTTGCAAAAGGACTCCTAAAGTGTTATGTGGATTTGCTTCATGTGACCCACGAAACCCAGGAGTTTATGGCTGAAGTATAAGGATGGCGTACTTCCCTTATGTCATGGAGGCTTTTACAAGATCTTAAAAAGATTCAAAAGAAGAATGTCATAAAGGCTATGGAGATTAACAAGATGATTACTGAAACCCATGCTCAAGTGTAGGGCAGGAAAAATCTCATTAATTTTTTAGGAAAACTTGATTTTGTTGTTAATCACTAATGGTGAAACATTTAGTGTGTAATGTTTATTGTCTTTTGGGCCTTATGAATTATGTATTTTGCTTTATCATCTAGTATCACACTATCATGTACTTTTGATCTATTTTATCGAATGAAATGAAGATCTGTTTAGCTTAATCCGCTTTTGTTTTTGGTTTCTGTTTGTTGCTTGTATAGCTTAATCACTTATTCACATTGGTCTTATATGTTTGGTCCTTTGTGAAACAGTGTAAACATACAAATTTCGTATGTTTCGTCCCTTACCACGTCTTATGGTTACCATAAAGCTTTATGGATGCTTTTATAAGTATGGTTGTATTTTGACCATTAGTATCCCCAAATTCAAATTCAAAATTAGTTTAGTATTTCCCTCTGAAATTGCTTATCAATGGGTAGATCTAGATCTTGTAAACAGATGAAATGCTCTAATTGTCAGACCGTTGGACATAATAAGAGAAGGTGTCACAAGGAACGATCTCCACAACCCCAAAAGGAAAGTAACATACGAGGAGAAAAAAGGCATGTTGATGGGATAAGGCAGCAGGTATGCAAACATTCATCGTATGATTGACTGATGATCTATTGTGTTTAAATAGGATATGATGTATGCATATATTAATTTTTTTTATCAGTGGATTGATGAAGAGGAGATAAAGCAGGTGATTGGTTCCGAACGGTCAACTAAGTTCACCAGGTGATGGTCAACCAAGTTAAACATCAAAAACCAACTAACCAAGGAGTTTAGGGAATCCCCGGGTCGTTATGTCCCGACGAGGCGTGCAATTGTATTTGTGAACGTTTTAAATGATCAGGTGATTAATCAGGAAGGCCAGGAATTTGATTATTATGATTACACTACGAGATTATGATGGAAAACAATTTAGAAACACTTTATTAACAATTACTGATTATCAGATAACCTAAAAACGTAATTTAACCTAAAAACGCGCGTTTGAGTTTAAAATAAACGCGAACGCGCAAATAAAAAAGTGAAACGGGAGTAAACAAAGTCCTACGAACGTGAAAATGATTTTTTTACAATCCTAATGTTATAAGAAAATTTTTGGAAAATTAAAATTATTTTTACAACTATTTAATTAATTACTATTAATTAATTACTAATTATTAATTACTTTTTAATTAACTAAATTATCCTAAATTACAAATAATTATGAAAATTAAGTAGAAAAATGAAAATTAAATTTAGAAAAATCTAAAATAATATAAAACTAATTTTAAAACAGAAAAACTATTTTTCCTACTTTTTAATTAATTATTAATAATTAAAAACTAATTATTTAATTGATTTAAATTAAACTAAATTATAAAAAATACTAAATGATTAAGGAAAAATCTGAAAAAATTACTAAAAATCTATTATGGTTTCAGAAGCCTAGGAAAAATTTAAAAATAGTTGTTGCTTATAAATAAGCAGAAAATAAGCCAAAAGGGCTTAAATAGAAGCTATCTCTTTTTAATTTTTTGTCTTTTTCTAAATTTTCTTTTACACAACTGATTTACTACTAAAAAAAAAACGCTTTTTGTGAAGGAACTTTTTATGAATCTTAAAAATAAGCTCTATGCATGCAATTAAGCACAACAGTCCATGGTTTGAGCTTATTAGGCTTATGGAGTTGCAAAAGCTGGAAAGAAGCTACCACAATAATGAATAAACTAATGACTAACAATTACCACTATCAAGAAACACAAGATAAGCAATTAAGTGCTACCAAAAATCCAGAACTAAGAATAAGCAATTCCAAACTGCATAAACCAAACACAGTCCAACTAGGGCATTAGCAGCCTGTTGTGGGACCCACTGGGGTGACCCAGGGTCCAGGGCAATGGTGGAACCAAAAAGCCTGCTAGGAAGGCTTTCTAAAGCACCCAAGACCAAGGTAAAAGCTCAAGGATTGAGCTTATGGTGACCTTGTGAATGTGAGTCAGTGAACTGAGCTTCAAAATAGGTTCTAGAAACAAATAGCTTATACAAGCAGTTCAATCATGCAATTCAAAAGAAATAACCATTCACCATATCAGTGAACACCATGAGAAACTAATTACAAGCTAAAACAAAAATTCACAAGCTCAATAACTGAGTATGGATTCAGAACTAGTAAGGGTCCAAGGTGGATTTAAGAGACACAATAAGTTGAGCAATTAAGTGACTGAGAACAAATTAAAAGTTCAAATGGCAAATTAAACACAGTAACTATTAAAAGAAACTAAAGTTATTCAGAAGGCTCAGGGAATGAGCATGATATGCTCAAAAAAAAACAAATGGGTCAAAATCAAAAATTCTGGGTGCAGGGCAAACAGTGATCAAACAGGCAGTTTCATGAGCAAATTTGAATGGAAAAATTGAGTTCAAATCAAAAATTTCTTTTTGAAATGTATCAACAAGCTAGCAAGGTTCACAAAAAAACAAGAATTATTCAATTTCACCCAGAATCAAGACCTATGTAAGTATTTGAAATCCAACCCATTGTCTGTGTATGCAAATTTTGACTTGTGAACTTTTTTGCAAAAGTTTGACTAACTGACATTCAAATGATCCTAGACACTTAAATGTGTTATCCTAACCTACAATGAGACTAAAGTTAACTAAATTACCAACTTTTATACCTATAACTAAGATTTGGAACTCTATTATCCTAACAGTTAACAGCTTCTAAAATTGTACACTAGTTTTTACTTTCTAACTGAATAACTTCAAGTTTCATGACTGAATTGGGCTCCTAGAACCTAAATATGCTTGTACAAACCTAAACTTCCAACAAAACTCACTTATACTCAGTGAGACCACCTGATCCAAACACTCCTAATCTAGATTGTTTTTAAGATTTTCAAAGCCAGTATTCAAATTCAAGCACAAACTTAACTAATTCAGCTACACTAATCAAACATGAGTCTAAATAAGTAGGATGAAACAACAACAAACAATGATTATCACTTAGCTAAGATTATAGAAAATTATGAACCATGAACTTACTTGTCATCCAATGCATGAGATAACCAAGAACCAGTACTCATAACCATTTCCTAACATCCCCCATGGGATTCTAAACCATAACCCAATCCATAGCTTACTCTGACTACCTCTACCTGTTCTTCCATCTTTTTGTTTTCTCCCTGTGAATTTTTATTTAATTTCTATTTCCTCTCTTTTTTTTTTCTTTCTTTTTTGACTTTTCTTTTTGGGTACTGAGAGCTTATGTAAGGTTATGATAGATTATGACTACAATAACAAGCTTTGAACAAGGTGTAATAAAACTCAAAGTAATTTTTAAACTGATAGCAGTGAACTTAGAAATTTAAAAACTAAAATACTTGCATTGATTACTTAAAAAAATTACAGAGTACACTAGTTAACTGAATTGAAAGTTACATGAAAAACTACTTTGCTAAATTTAAAAATTACTAAAAAAAACTACATGCCTCCACAGGCTTACAATGATTTCTTATAAATACTAAAAAATAAAGAAAAACTTGAACCAGGCCTTTTGTCTTCTTTTGTGCTTTTGTGCTCCCTGCTTGCTTTTTGTTGTCTGGTGTGAGACAGCTTTGTCTTTGTCCCCTTGGATCAATTTAGGTACCACTTGTATTGGTTTTCTGAGTTGGAGGGGAGGGGGTAATAATTAGTTGTTGGGTTGACTTTGGTTGAGGAAGGGAAGTAGAGCGGTTAGTAGGATGGTGGAGGGGACAAAAGTGTTGGGAGTTGCAGGTTATTAGGGGCTGGGGTGTTTGGTAATGGCGGCAAAGATGGGGGAAGGGGGAGTTGACCTGAGCTTTGACCCATTTTTATTATTATTAGGGATGGGTGGATTGGGTTGGTTGTGTTGGGCTTGGGAATGATGGGCTGGGAATAAAAGGGTATGGATTGGACCAGGAAATTGGGGTGTATTTGGGTAGTGTTGGGAATAGACTTTATTATTTCAAGTGTCGGTCATTGAATTTTGTTATAGGTTGCATTATTTAGTTAAAACGTTAGTTATTTTATATGTTTTATAAAGTTTTATGCTAAGTTTATAGGTTTGGATAAAGACTAAGGGCTAAGTATGTAATATTGTCAAAGTATGGTGAAGCCCTAATCCTTACCTATAAATAGTCTTGTAGCACCTCATTTGAGGTGGTTGGTTCACTAGCAATATCATTAGTCTCTTATTATCATATTAGGTGTTCCTTCCACTCTCTCTCTCTACTTACTTTCTCTCTCAAGAAATCTTAGTGATTATGTTGTAAAATGGTGACCTAACAAGTGGTATCATTCGCCAAGGGATAATATAGGTTGATTTAGGTTTGATTTGGTAGAAAAACTAGGTATAAATTGAATTTCTTAAACTTCGGTTACTGTTCATTGCATTTCTTGCGAGTTTGATTTTTTTTTCTATTGAGTTAGGAAATTTCCAAGTTTGCGAGTTTGAAACGGTTTCTATAGAGTTAGGAAATTTCCAAGTTATAGAGTTAGAATTACATTTCTTGCGAGTTAGGAACAGTTCAGTTACCGAGTTAGGGTAAGTTAAAAGTTAGCGAGTTAGGAATTTTTCATAATTGGCGAGTTTGCCTTTTTGCCTTATCGTACATCGAGTAAGGTTACTTGTGGCTACTTACTAAGGGAAACTCTGCTCAACTTTTCACAAAATTACCGAGTTTGCACATTTTCTAAGACTTACCGAGTTTGGAATTTTTTTCTAAAAACATACTGAGTTTGGACATTTTCTAAGACTTACCGAGTTTGGAATTTTTTCTACAAACATACTGAGTTTGGACATTTTCTAAGACTTACCGAGTTTGGAATTTTTTCTAAAAACATACTGAGTTTGGACATTTTCTAAGACTTACCGAGTTTGTAATTTTTTCTAAAAACATACTGAGTTTGGACATTTTCTAAGACTTACCGAGTTTGGAATTTTTTCTACAAACATACTGAGTTTGGACATTTTCTAAGACTTACCGAGTTTGGAATTTTTTCTAAAAACATACTGAGTTTGGATTTTTCTCAAGACATACCGAGTTTGGACTTTTCTAAGAACATACCGAGTTAGAGCAAGTCTTACCGAGTTAGGAAGATTCATCTTACCGAGTTAAGCAGTAACTTTGTTACCGAGTTTCGAACTTGATAGTTACCGAGTTAGACAAGCTTTAATACATACCGAGTTTAACTTTCTATAATACATACCGAGTTAGAGTTTCTGTAAAACATACCGAGTTAGAAGCCAATATTTCTTTCAAGTTTGCAAGACATACCTAAAACTAAAACCTTTATTTATCCTTAAAGATCCATTTTTACATAATCACTAATCATCTCATCTTATCAAAGTTTCTCCTTCTTATCTTTCTCTTCTTATTTTCAAAAAAAGAAAAAAAAAAAATGGCGGGAAAATTTGAGTAAAATTTAATTTTTACAGGAGATTATACGTTCAATTTTTACGCGAAAATTCAAATTTTGGTTTATCGGTGAAAATTTTGGCCGAAAATTCACATTTTTAGGCCAAAATTCAAAAAATTTTCGGTGAACTTTGGCGGCAAAATTTTTGAAACTCAAATTTTTATTGCAACCTTTTAATTGCACTTTAGAGTGATTTTCAAATTTTGAGAGTGAAAATTTTTTAAATTATTTTTTTGGAAGGAAAATTCGAAATCACTATATCGACCTTGAGTGTGACATTTTGTTTGATTATTTCGATTACATCGCAACAATCAAGGGGGGAGAGCAATGCCATCTACAACGTCTCAATCACCTTCTTCCAACTACCTTCCTCACCAATATTCTCATCAGCAACAGTCATCAGCAACAGTACCTTCTTCCAACTACCATCCTCACCAATTTTCTCATCAGCAACAGTATCATCAACAACAAAGTCACAGCTCCCTCATTCGCCATGTTCTGCTCTTTGGCAATGAATCAAGGCCTCCGATGTTGCTACCAGGAACGTATACTGTTTTGAAACGGAGATTTTTACAATGGCTCACAGATCATCCTGCTGCAGATCTCATGCTTAAATCCATTCAAGATGGTCCATACAAAATGATATTTCTTGCTGACTCAACAGAGATTATCATAATACAAACTGATGAAGATTTGAATGCAACTGAACTTGCTCAGTGCGATGCTGACCAACAGGCTGTATGGTTCATAATAGTGGCACTTCCCAACTCAATTTACATGTATATGGACTTTCAAGCTAGTGCTTATGAAATGTGGAAATATCTTGAAGCTATGCATGATACAGAAGAACTTCATCACATCAGAATAAAGCAAATTCTTGAATCTTGTTTAAGCATGAATCCACTGAAGACCATTCTCCCTGCTCCACCATCTCCAGCTGTTGACCATGGATCCTTAATTTATACTCCAAATGGTCTCTTCTTCATTCCTCCAAATGCAACTGAGCATATCTTCATTCCAGAGTACCATCCTGCAACACTAAATGATCACATGCAATCTCTTCTACAAAATCTTGTGAAGCTTGGACAAGCTTCTACTGATAAAGGCAAATGCTTGAAGACTTTAACTTATGAATGCTTTTAGACAATGAAAGATACTGATGATGAAGAAGATCTTATCGGACCAAGCATGGCATTTTTGGCATATACGGAAAATATTGTAGCTGTGGAAGATCAAGTTTATGATTCAACTTCACTCTCTGACGATAATGTTGAATACAATGCCACACTTAGTCAAATGGAAGTTGAAGGGGGTAATCTCAATGATGTTTCATAAAGTTTCATGGGAGATATTCCATCCGATGATGAATATGCAGATTTGGAGTCCAATACAGCTGATTTGGAAGCCGATACAACAGATGTGATGTTAATGGCAAACATGCAGTAATTTGACAAGAATAATATTGGCCCAGCGTATGATTCTGAAGATTCACTTGTGAAATTGAACAAAGAAATGATGCTTAGATGTAAGGGGTTCGTACAAAATATGATAACGATAACGAATTTATATAATTCCCGAAGAGTTGATAGACAAGGAAGGAATGCTGAAAGGCTTGCAGGGAATGGTGAGAATACTGCAGATGTCGTTAATGCAGGCAATGAGGTTAAAGTATTGGAAGCTAATTTGGGTGTCATGGAAAGCGATGGGACAGAATCAGAAGAGCAGGACGACAACAGCAGATTGGGGAATGATACAGATGCAGACTGTGCAGAGATCAGACCCTTCTATGACTCAGAGCCCAACTTTGATGGTTGAGAAAGATGTCATACCCATCTATGACACAGAACCTAATTTTGACAAAGAGCAGATGGTTGAGGTACAATCTACTGTTAATCATATAATGTCTGCAAATGAGAAACAACAATCTGAGCAACCTAACTTCAGTAATGAAGGAGAGGTTGACCAGAATGTTGTACAATGTTTAACAAACACTCTGAGTCTGAGTCCTTACATGATAATCCAATAACTAAAACATCATACCAAACTCTTGAGTCTGAAAACATTCTTCTCAAAAAGACCAGTTTCATAAAGATTTTTCAAAACTAGAGGCACATTGCATCTCGCTTGAACTTAAATTGCAAAACGAATCTTTAACTTCGGGCAACAATGGTCAAGTTTTGAATGAACTAAGTAAACGTGTGGATACATTAGTTAAAGAAAATGAGCTTTTAAAAGGTCAAATTCAAGCAAAGGTGGTTGCACATGCTGCATTGCAAAACAAATTAAGAAGACTGACTGACAAGCGTGTGGATACTAAGTTTGCAAAACCATCAATCTTAGGGAAACCGCCTTCTCAAACAAACAAAAAACAATCAGTGGTTAGACAACCAACTGCATTTAAATCTGAACGACCTAAAATTTCAAAACCTCGGTTTGCCTCCCAAGTTGTTGACAAAAACAATTTGACAAAACCAGTCACTCCACATTCTTGGCCTAAGGAAAATGCATCTGTGTCTGCTAAATCTCAACACGTGATTATACCTGGTTCATCTAGGATTAGTTCAAAAACAGTGTCTAAGACAAGCATTAAAAGTAAAGAGTTTTATGGAAAATTTGACATGTACAAGAACTATGATCTAGAAAAGGCTAGGAAAAAGGCGCTACTTCAAAAGGATGGAATTCTAGGTTCAAAACCTCGTGTGATGCCTTCCACTGTAGTACAGAACACTGCTTGTAGTAGCACACCAAAACCTAAGAGTAAACTACAAATTAATAGGAATTGGATAGCTCCTAAGAGTAGTTGCATAAATAATCATGTTGTATGTGCTTTAAAATATCTTCAAAAAGGAAATTCACTTGAAAAGGCTCAATCGACTAAGACAAACAAACCCGTTAAACCAAAAGACAAGATTCAGAAACCTAAGAAGTGGATTAATATAGGACATAGGTTTTCTCAAAGAAGTGATGCTCCGACATTTCATTCCACTGCATCTAAAAAGAAAACATCTCCTACATCTAACATTAGGTGGGTACCCACGGGTAGAATTTTCAAAACGATTGGTCTTAGGTGGATTCCTACAGGAAAGATTTTAGACAATTGCACCACAACTAATGTGATCTCCACAACATCTACCTCAGAGACAAGAATGAAAACCATAGGAATTGTGTGTTCGAGTGTCAAGAAGATAATTGACACTACATCTTTATGCTTCTAACATTCGGAACCCAATTACACTTGGGGATCCATGTTCTCTATTTTGTCTCTTCTTTCTTTCTTTACAGATTCAACAACAATGGATTCGGAACAACTCTGTTTCGGACCCGAGCTTAATGACAATGGCTTCAGAACAAATTAGTTTCGGACCCGAGCTTAATGGATTGGCTTCTGAGCACAACAGCTTAGGACCCGCAATCAACCGTTTAAGGCACTTCAGCTATGGCTTCTGAGCAAAACAGCTTAGGACCCGAATCCAACCGTTTTAACTTTTCGGACTCTTCGGCTGAACAATTATCTCTCACCCGCAAAGAATTGGAATCCTTGTTTGCTCCATTGTTTGATGATACGATTGAAAACCGTCCCTCTGAGGTCTCACCAATTTCCGCTGCACATCTTGATCACAATCAAGTACCTAATTCACCTCAACAAACAACAACAACTATTGGGAGAGACGGCCCTCCAATTGCATCTCTGATGAGTGTGTAAATACTCACCATTTTTATCGTATCTGAACTGCCAAAACATCCAAAAACACTCAAAAACGCATCAAAATACTAAAAATATTTCAAAATTGTGTTTTATATGTTTTAGATGCAAAATGTTTAAAAACAAATGAAAAACGAAAAAAGTTTGCAGAATTGGCAGTTTCAGTCCCTCAAGTTTTAAAAATTGACAAAACTAGTCCCTGAAAGTTTAAAACGAAAGAAAAGTCAACCAAGGCATAGAAAAGTCAAAAATTATGAAAAACGATCCTTGGGTGAAAAGTTTGAGAAAATTACATGATTGGTCCCTGTACTTTGAAATTTAGCAAAAATAGTCCCCGGGATTTTCAAAAGTGGAAATTTGCAACTATGGTCCTTTGGTTATTTAACTTTGCAAGAATGATCCTTGGAATATTTTGAAGAAGTTGTCAATTCCAGCCCCTCAATTTCAGTAAATTACAAATGTAGTCCTTGTGCAAATTTCATACAAACCAAACGGACACCTAATATTACTACTACCCCCTTTAATCCAAATAATAAAACAGCCCACTCCACCCTTATGACTCCAAGCCCAAACACCAACACCTCCAGCCCACACCAACATCACCAGCCCACTTCCCATCTCAAAAATAACATTACCCCGTATATACTCCCTCCCTTTGACCTTTGACCACCTCCACCTCATCACCTCCCCACTTCCCTGCTACCAGCCAAGCCCCCCCCCCCATCATAACCCCTACACTTCCCCTGCAACACTCAACATCCCACCCCCCTCCTACACTCCAAACCAAACATAAAACTCCAAGAAATACTCTCTGGCATCAATAATATAGAGAAAAAGACAAAAGGAATTTTGGCGCCAAAGTTAATTGAGGGCCAAGATTGAATCTGAGCCATCCTATGGTTGACATTAATTCAAGAAACATATCATGGTTCCAGCTCATCTCTTATCACAGAAGAAGGACAAGAAGGAAGAAACCTTATTTTCAGAGTATAAAAGAGAGTGTAATGTAGCCTTGTGGAGGCATTAGGAAGTAGTTAATTAGTTTTTTTTATTAGGCAATTGTAGTGTAGAATCAGCTTAAGTTTAACTTTTATCAAGTATTGTAGCTCAAAAACCTAGTTTGTAATCTTTTTAATTCAATAATAGTTTAAACCTTTGTTTATGTATAACTGTTCATCTATCTATTGCTTCATACAACTGCTTATTTGGTGCTTATCCCTGGTCATTTTGTTTCCCAGTGTAATTCTAAATTGCTTGTTCCTTATTTCTTCCAGATTAATACCCATTAGGATAGAGTTTGCTTAAAATTGCTCATTTGCTCATATGGATGCTTCATCTGTTATGGCTTAGTACACTACTTATCTCTGCATCATTTTACCTTTCATAACCTTTATTTAGCTCATATAAGTAGGTTGCATCAGTCCCCTAGTTTATTTCATCCTAAATGCATCAAAACTAATGTCAGTCATAATATAAAAGGGTGTTTGGTTCAGGGAACACACTGTGTTCCATTGTGTTTTTAGTGTCACTTATGGTTCAAACATGTGACTTTAAGTCATAAGAGCTCAGTTCTAGCATAAAATACATAGGTTTTTAGTTGAAAGTCAAAAGTAGGATTTAAACTTAATTTTTCATAACTGTTGGAGTTTTAAGGTAGCATAATCTTTAATTCAGTTTATAATTTGTTAATTTTGTTTAAAATAGTTTCATGACAGCTTAGTTTTTCATCTGTGATCACCTAGGATAGTTCAAGTTTCACAAAAGTCAAGATTGGTTCAAAATTTCAAAAGTCAATTTTCATGACTGTCAAAATGGGACAAGTTTGAAAATCAATTGTAGGCTTCATATTAGCTTAGAAATCTATAAAACTTGTTGATTTGTGATCCTTGGTAGCTTGGTTATCAAGGTCAAAAAGAATTTTACATTTTGAAATCCATTTGGACCCTTGAATCTGTGTCCAAAGTGGACTGTTTGAGCATTTTACTGCCCTGCACCCAGGCTTTGCCTCAACTGACCCATTTTCCAGGACCCAATTCTTGTTTATTGGTTGAGTTCTTGTTCTAATTTTTGTTGTTATGTGTTACTTGGTAATATGTCTTGTGACTTATGCTCATTGATTGCTTTTTCCTGCTATTTAATAGCTTATTTTCCCTTTTAAAATTGCTCTTGTGACCACTGTTTCTGCTGCTTCATCAGTATGAAGTATGCTTGTTAATTTCTTGTTCTTATGTGAGCCAGTATTGTTTTATAGTGATTCTCAGTTATTTTAGGTTGCCTAAGTTTATTTTGGTCTGTGTTTGCCTTGGCTTGTCCTTACATGCTTATTTGGTTAGTTGCTTATTTCTAAAAGTTCACTTGGTTCATCTCACTACTGTTTGCAATCAATAACTTGTTTAAGCTTGAAGAATTCATCAGTTCAGTTGCTTGAGTTGATTTTAGGTCACTTAAGCCTTTGTAACTAAATTTCTAGTTGTAAGCTTGGAGATTCAGCTGTTTGCTTGAAAGTTTTTTGATAAACCAACACTGAGCCAAACACTGACTCAGTGGTTTCCTAGCCATATTCACAAGTCTCTCCCAAGCTTGTTAGTGGATCCCAGTCCTTGGTTTTTGGTTTATTAAGAAGCTTACCACCCCAGCTTCTTGGAGTAAGTTTTACCTTGGACTCTTGATCAACCAGGTGGGGCCCACTCAAGCCTGCAGGTTGCCCCTTGAACCTGTTTGATTTTCAGTTGGGTGGAAATGCTTATTTGCCTCTGTAAGCTTATTCTGTGTTTCTTTCTTACTCATTTAGCTTAAAATCAGTTCATTAAACTTGTTTTCATTTTATTTTCCCTTTATTCCTAGCTTGTAGCTTGTTGTGAGATTATTTGAGCTTGAAACTCATTTGCTAGCCCATAAGCTCAGCCTGATAAGCTCTTAAACCCCCACTGAGCTTATTTTCATGATCCACCAAAAGTGCCTTTGTAAAAATTTGTTATTATCAGTAGTTAGTTAGTTTTGAAAAAGAAAAAAATCCAAAAAACCAAACTTAATTTTTAGTGATAGCTTCCATTTAACATAATTTAGGTTTTTAATTTTTCTTTTTAAATTTTTGTTAAGTACTCATATGATTTTATATTTTTCTTAAATTCCTAGTATATTAAAATATTTGTAGGAATTTTTTCAGATTTTTATCCCTCCATTTAGTATTTATTATAATTAGTATTAGTTTATTAATAATTAAGTAATATTAGATAATTAATTAGGTTTATTAATTTTTACTTAACAATAGTACTTTTTTCTATTTTTCCTAGGTTTTATATATCATAAAATAATTTTAGGAAATTTTTCATAATTTTCACTATTCATTTTCTATTTTTCTTAATTTTAGTTAATTAATAAATAGTAGTTAATTAATAATAAATAGAGAAAAAGTAGGAAAAATATATTTTTAGTTTTAAAATTACTTTTAAATTATTTTAGAATTTTTAGAATTAAATTTTCATTTTTCTAGCTTAAATATTATTAATTAGTAATTAAATAGTAATTACTAATTAGTAATTTAAATATTATTAATTAGTAATTAAATAGTAATTAATTAATAGTAATTAATTAAATAGTGTAAAAATTATTTTTCTTTTTCTAAAAATTTTCTTTTATCATTAGGATTGTAAAAATGTAATTTTCATATCCGTAGGTATTTTATTTTACAAAACTCGCGTTTTATTTCGTATGCTAACGTAAATTTAAATCAAACAAACGCGTTTTTAGTCCTAGCTTGCGTTTTTAGTGTATCTGATTATCAGTAAATGTTAATATAGTGTTTCTAAGTTATTTTCATTCCTCATATCTTAGTATAATCACTCAAACCCCTTTCCAGTCCAATTCACCCGATCACAGAGCCGTTTTGATTACCATCCACACCTCGTCGGGACATAACGACCCGGGGAAACACTATACTTCCGTGGAGCATTGAATCTAGGCTGTTTGACCTTGTTGACCATTCCCTGGTCAGTTTAGGTTGACCGTTTGGAGCCAATCAAATTTTGGCGCCGCTGCCGGGGAGGTGTGCGCGCTATTCTAAACGGTTTTTCTGATTAGTGATTTTGGAATTCATTCCATTGTACATTTACCCATCTTTGTTCATATTCTCTTCTTATTTTCTTATAAAAACAAAATCGTTCCCGAAAACATTTTAAATCAGTTTTCAACGAACACAAAAAACACAAAAACATTTTCTTTAACATTTGTACAAAATGTTTATCCAAAAATCCAAAAATATTCACCTTTACCCTCTCACATCTTTGATTCTTCATCCCTACCCCTCCCAAACATTTTGATTCTTTCTATGTCTCATCCACACTTTCTGGTTTGCCAGTGGTGTGGTAGTTCTTATAATGGTGGTAATTGCCCCGGTTGTGGCATGGTAGAGTCAGGAAACGGGTCTGTCTATAACCAAGATCCCTATTCCTATCATGACACCACTGATTCATTCCACCAGCTACCACACCATCAGTCTCAACAGTTTTACTGTTGTGAGTATTGTGGTGGTTCACACTACAGTTCTGATTGTCAATCGGGAAACACGCTTGTCTATGAGCAGTTTTCCGATAACAATTATGACTCTAGCACATACGACTCACAACCTCAACAGTTTTCCTATTGTGATTACTGTGGAGGTCCACACTTCAGCTCAGATTGTCAAACAGGGAATCCATATCCTTGTGACAATTTTGACACACCTTATTATGACCAACCTCCACAGTACGATTTGAATCAAGCACTTCTTCTAGAAATGCAAAATATGATGAAAATCGTTGATGAGCTTAAGGGTTTAGTTAAAGACTTTGCCCAAAGACATACTCATCAAAAATCCATGGAAGAATTGCTTGCTGAAGAGCAGGCTGCTAGAATAAATTCCCAAGATGCATATGAAAAATCTGTGAGGGAATCCATTGCAAGAGAAAAAGCAGCCAAATCTAGCTCTTTGTTCCGTTTCATTCCTGATGACAGTGATGATGAGGATACACTTGACATCCTTGAATTTTATAAAACTTCAAGTTCATCAGTTGATACCCCAGCAGTTGAGATTCCATCTCAAACAACTGCTATCACACCCAAGGTTCCCACTCACTCTTTGATCATGGGGGACGAGCATCTTGACACTGTTCCTGAAAGGGAATCAGACGAATTCATAAAGTCTAGTGTTGAGAACCTTGTTCCAATCCCGAGAGAGTCACAGGGGACTTTGGATCATGTGTGTGATTTACCTTTCCCCATTGAGTGTCCTAACGATCATTTTGAGACTTTCTCAGATTTTAATGATGATTGTACATCTCATGGAGACATTGAGTATATCGAGGCATCACTCCCTCAGTCTGATGTTGATCCTCTTTTTGAGGAGTTCGTTGATGAACTTGCTCACATCGATCCACTTTCATTGGAAAGTGATGATGGTCTCCTCGATTTCCAAGCCGATCTGGGAGAAATTGAAAGTCTCCTATATCATGATCCGTCACTCACTTCTGATCCCAACAGTCCAATAAAGAATGTTAATCTCTTGGTTCCCGAAACATTCAATACTACTCTCACCAGTCCTCTATTTGAATTCGACTCTGAATTCACTTTGATTTCTGATAATCCACTCTTTGATATTCAGAATGAGGATTGTGATGAGTCTATTCCGGAACATGAATTCACAGATTCACATCTTGTGAATAATTCTCTTCATGAGGAGTTCTCCGGTGAACTCACTCATCATATCATGACTCCTCCGGAGTTTGATAGCCCGGGGGAGATGCACTCAATCATGAGGATTTGCAAATTCCCACCCACCCTCCCGGGATATTTACGAGCTTAACCTTTGAAATCCAAATCCAGGTTACGGAGCCTGATCTTGAGGAAGATAATCAAATCATGATTTTCATCATGGTTTTCTTCCTTTTCTTCACCTACAAGGTGACTTCTCTTGTTCTTCACTCCTTCGGGAATGAAGATACCATCTTTGATCCCGGCATTTTCATGTATCATTATCTTGAGCCGGATACTTATCTCATCGGTGTGGAACTTTCACGTGCTTCATATGTTTGTCCAAACATTTTGAATGAAAGTCCGATTGAGATTGTTTCTTCCACATCATGCTCCCCCATGGACAAATGAATTCGGGGTCGAGTCAAGCTAGCGACTCGGTAAACAAAAACAGTAGCATGCTTATAGGGTTTTCACCCTAAGTGTGGGGGAGTCCCCCATGCTATGGTTACTAATGTAGTGAAAATACAAAATGGTGTTTTCCACGCTTAGCTTGTAATGTTGCCCTTTTACATTCAAAATGTCGGCATAATAGCCGAGACTTTGAATATTGAGGACAATATTCATCCTAAGTGTGGGGGGGTATTTCGCTATTCTAGCGAATTTTATCACATTTTACTATCTTATACCCCCGTTTTTGACCAAAATTTTTAAATTTTTTTTTCACTGGAGCTCAAAATTTTTTGTGGTAATCAGTCCACCTTGTCTAAGCGACAAAAGGGATTGGCTAGTCCAGGAGCAAACGGCTTTTGGTAAAGACATCTCAAATCCGTTTATGGCTTGCAAATTTGCCCAAAATTGTATGGTTCCTCAACTCCCCAAAAACAAATGAGTTGGCTAGCCCACAAGATTATGGCTTGTGGTAAAGGCCGTGGAAAATCCATAATTGGTAATCAGCTCACCAAGATGTTGACTATTCCATCAAGAGCTGGCTAGTCCAGGAGCAAACGGCTCTTGGTAAAGACTAATCAAATCCGTTGACAGCTGGTGGTTTGCTCAAAATCACACGGTTATCAGGTGTACCACAGTTCTCACACCTGGCTACTCCAGAAGTGATGGCTTTTGGTAAAGAGTTTAAAATCCATTAAGTTTTTCTCAAAAGATTGCTAGGGACTAGCAATAGTTTAGTGTGGGGGATTGATGAGTGTGTAAATACTCATCATTTTTATCGTATCTGAACTGCCAAAACATCCAAAAACACTCAAAAACGCATCAAAATACTAAAAATATTTCAAAATTGTGTTTTATATGTTTTAGATGCAAAATGTTTAAAAACAAATGAAAAACGAACAAAGTTTGCACAATTGGCAGTTTCAGTCCCTCAAGTTTCAAAAATTGACAAAACTAGTCCCTGAAAGTTTAAAACGAAAGAAAAGTCAACCCAAGGCATAGAAAAGTCAAAAATTATGAAAAACGATCCTTGGGTGAAAAGTTTGAGAAAATTACATGTTTGGTCCCTGTACTTTGCAATTTGGCGAAAATAGTCCCCGGGATTTTCAAAAGTGGAAATTTGCAACTATGGTCCTTTGGTTATTTAACTTTGAAAGAATGATCCTTGGAATATTTTGAAGAAGTTGTCAATTCCAGCCCCTCAATTTCAGTAAATTACAAATGTGGTCCTTGTGCAAATTTCATACAAACCAAACGGACACCTAATATTACTACTACCCCCTTTAATCCAAATAATAAAATAGCCCACTCCACCCTTATGACTCCAAGCCCAAACACCAACACCTCCAGCCCACACCAACATCACCAGCCCACCTCCCATCTCAAAAATAATATTACCCCGTATATACTCCCTCCCTTTGACCTTTGACCACCTCCACCTCATCACCTCCCCACTTCCCTGCTACCAGCCAAGCCCCCCCCCCATCATAACCCCTACACTTCCCCTGCAACACACAACATCCCACCCCCCTCCTACACTCCAAACCAAACACAAAACTCCTAGAAATACTCTCTGGCATCAATAATATAGAGAAACCGACAAAAGGAAGTTTGGCGCCAAAGTTAATTGAGGGCCAAGATTGAATCTGAGCCATCCTATGGTTGACATTAATTCAAGAAACATATCATGGTTCCAGCTTATCTCTTATCACAGAAGAAGGACAAGAAGGAAGCAACCTTATTTTCAGAGTATAAAAGAGAGTGTAATGTAGCCTTGTGGAGGCATTAGGAAGTAGTTAATTAGTTTTTTTTTTATTAGGCAATTGTAGTGTAGAATCAGCTTAAGTTTAACTGTAGCTCAAAAACCTAGTTTGTAATCTTTTTAATTCAATAATAGTTTAAACCTTTGTTTATGTATAACTGTTCATCTATCTATTGCTTCATACAACTGCTTATTTGGTGCTTATCCCTGGTCATTTTGTTTCCCAGTGTAATTCTAAATTGCTTGTTCCTAATTTCTTCCAGATTAATACCCATTAGGATAGAGTTTGCTTAAAATTGCTCATTTCCTCATATGGATGCTTCATCTGTTATGGCTTAGTACACTACTTATCTCTGCATCATTTTACCTTTCATAACCTTTATTTAGCTCATATAAGTAGGTTGCATCAGTCCCCTAGTTTATTTCATCCTAAATGCATCAAAACTAATGTCAGTCATAATATAAAAGGGTGTTTGGTTCAGGGAACACACTGTGTTCCAGTGTGTTTTTAGTGTCACTTATGGTTCAAACATGTGAGTTTAAGTCATAAGAGCTCAGTTCTAGCATAAAATACATAGGTTTTTAGTTGAAAGTCAAAAGTAGGATTTAAACTTAATTTTTCATAACTGTTGGAGTTTTAAGGTAGCATAATCTTTAATTCAGTTTATAATTTGTTAATTTTGTTTAAAATAGTTTCATAACAGCTTAGTTTTTCATCTGTGATCACCTAGGATAGTTCAAGTTTCACAAAAGTCAAGATTGGTTCAAAATTTCAAAAGTCAATTTTCATGACTGTCAAAATAGGACAAGTTTCAAAATCAATTGTAGGCTTCATATTAGCTTAGAAATCTATAAAACTTGTTGATTTGTGATCCTTGGTAGCTTGGTTATCAAGGTCAAAAAGAATTTTACATTTTGAAATCCATTTGGACCCTTGAATCTGTGTCCAAAGTGGACTGTTTGAGCATTTTACTGCCCTGCACCCAGGCTTTGCCTCAACTGACCCATTTTCCAGGACCCAATTCTTGTTCATTGGTTGAGTTCTTGTTCTAATTTTTGTTGTTATGTGTTACTTGGTAATATGTCTTGTGACTTATGCTCATTGATTGCTTTTTCCTGCTATTTAATAGCTTATTTTCCCCTTTAAAATTGCTCTTGTGACCACTGTTTCTGCTGCTTCATCAGTATGAAGTATGCTTGTTAATTTTTTGTTCTTATGTGAGCCAGTATTATTTTATAGTGATTCTCAGTTATTTTAGGTTGCCTAAGTTTATTTTGGTCTGTGTTTGCCTTGGCTTGTCCTTACATGCTTATTTGGTTAGTTGCTTATTTCTAAAAGTTCACTTGGTTCATCTCACTACTGTTTGCAATCAATAACTTGTTTAAGCTTGAAGAATTCAT
Source organism: Artemisia argyi (assembly GCA_030686995.1). Taxonomy (NCBI): domain Eukaryota; kingdom Viridiplantae; phylum Streptophyta; class Magnoliopsida; order Asterales; family Asteraceae; genus Artemisia; species Artemisia argyi. Next base: position 69,013,407 of record CM060709.1, on the reverse strand, counting down.
CAGTTCAGTTGCTTGAGTTGATTTTAGGTCACTTAAGCCTTTGTAACTAAATTTCTAGTTGTAAGCTTGGAGATTCAGCTGTTTGCTTGAAAGTTTTTTGATAAACCAACACTGAGCCAAACACTGACTCAGTGGTTTCCTAGCCATATTCACAAGTCTCTCCTAAGCTTGTTAGTGGATTCCAGTCCTTGGTTTTTGGTTTATTAAGAAGCTTACCACCCCAGCTTCTTGGAGTAAGTTTTACCTTGGACTCTTGATCACCCAGGTGGGCCCCACTCAAGCCTGCAGGTTGCCCCTTGAACCTGTTTGATTTTCAGTTGGGTGGAAATGCTTATTTGCCTCTGTAAGCTTATTCTGTGTTTCTTTCTTACCCATTTAGCTTAAAATCAGTTCATTAAACTTGTTTTCATTTTATTTTCCCTTTATTCCTAGCTTGTAGCTTGTTGTGAGATTATTTGAGCTTGAAACTCATTTGCTAGCCCATAAGCTCAGCCTGATAAGCTCTTAAACCCCCACTGAGCTTATTTTCATGATCCACCAAAAGTGCCTTTGTAAAAATTTGTTATTATCAGTAGTTAGTTAGTTTTGAAAAAGAAAAAAAATCCAAAAAACCAAACTTAATTTTTAGTGATAGCTTCTATTTAACATAATTTAGGTTTTTAATTTTTCTTTTTAAATTTTTGTTAAGTACTCATATGATTTTATATTTTTCTTAAATTCCTAGTATATTAAAATATTTGTAGGAATTTTTTCAGATTTTTATCCCTCCATTTAGTATTTATTATAATTAGTATTAGTTTATTAATAATTAAGTAATATTAGATAATTAATTAGGTTTATTAATTTTTACTTAACAATAGTACTTTTTCTATTTTTCCTAGGTTTTATATATCATAAAATAATTTTAGGAAATTTTTCATAATTTTCACTATTCATTTTCTATTTTTCTTAATTTTAGTTAATTAATAAATAGTAGTTAATTAATAATAAATAGAGAAAAAGTAGGAAAAATATATTTTTAGTTTTAAAATTACTTTTAAATTATTTTAGAATTTTTAGAATTAAATTTTCATTTTTCTAGCTTAATTTCATAATTAGTGTAATTTAAATATTATTAATTAGTAATTAAATAGTAATTAATTAAATAGTGTAAAAATTATTTTTCTTTTTCTAAAAATTTTCTTTTATCATTAGGATTGTAAAAATGTAATTTTCATATCCGTAGGTATTTTATTTTACAAAACTCGCGTTTTATTTCGTACGCTAACGTAAATTTAAATCAAACAAACGCGTTTTTAGTCCTAGCTTACGTTTTTAGTGTATCTGATTATCAGTAAATGTTAATATAGTGTTTCTAAGTTATTTTTATTCCTAATATCTTAGTATAATCACTCAAACCCCTTTCCTGTCCAATTCACCCGATCACAGAGCCGTTTTGATTACCATCCACACCTCGTCGGGACATAACGACCCGGGGAAACACTATACTTCCGCGGAGCATTGACTCTAGGCTGTTTGACCTTGTTGACCATTCCCTGGTCAGTTTAGGTTGACCGTTTGGAGCCAATCAATCTCCAACAACAGCAGAACAAACTGTGTCCAACACACGACAATCAGCTGAAGACTCCATACCTAAATCAGTTCCACAAACCGCAGAGCATGACCGAGAGGCATTCTTTAAGCGTTCTTTAACCCGTTTGCACCGGCTCAACTCATTCCTGACTTTGCTGAGTCGTCTACACACAATTTGGATCCTGCTCACATGCGAGATAATTACTAACATCACCCTTCGACACATTGGAATTAAATGGATTTGGAAAAACAAACTGGACGCAGAAGGCACAGTTACAAAGGGATACAGTCAATGAAGCAGGATTGTACATCACTGTCATCAACTAAAGCTTAGTATGTAGCCATGTCTGCTTTCTGTGCTCACTTCATTTGGATGAGAACTTAGCTCACGGAATACGGCTATGTATTTGACTAGATCTCAATGTACTGCGACTCAAAGTGTGCTTTTGCAATCTCATGCAACACCATTCATCATTCCAAAGCCCAACAAATTTCTCTCCGCTACCATTTCATCTAAGAGCATGTCGAGAAGGGTACAATTGAATTAGTTTTTGTGGGTACTGAATACAAGTTGGCCGACTTGCTTACAAAGGCATTACCTCCATCAAGGTTTGTTGATTTAGTTCACCATATTGGTATGCGGTGTTTGACTCCAGATGATTTGCAAAATTTTCTTAAAACCTAACAGAGTTAAACATCAAACTCTTTTGATTCCAAATTGATTCAAAATTTACTTTGGGCAAAATTGATTCAAAATTTTTCAAAAGGTTTTTTCTAAACTTTTCATAATTTTGCTCAAGATTTTTCTCATCTTTACTCCCCAATTCGCTCCAAAGTTTAAAATTCTCAAAGCATATGCGAGTTTTGAAGGGGAGTATTTCCAAAACAATATGTTCTGTCAAAATCATGTTTATGGTTTGTGCACACATAACAGTGTACAACCCGCACTTGTAATGAAAGGACCCTGAGGTACGCATCAGTGCGTCAATCCTTATATAAGAAGCGAAGGCTTCTTACTTTTGAGTAGAATTAATCAAACATTTTCTGATTTTCATAATTCTGCTCAAAAGACAAGTATTTCACCTCAATGAGTATTCACTTGTTGAGGGGGAGCACTTGAAAACTCATCGTTTTGCAATACAAAAGTTCTTGTTGAAATCTCCCCCTTATCAAAAGTTTAAAATTCTCAAAACATATGCGAGTTTTGAGGGGGAGTATTTCCAAAACAAAATGTTCCATCAAAATCATGCTTAATTGCATGTGCACATATAGCTGTGTACAACCCATTCTTTGAATTTAATGGACCCTAAGGTACGCTTCAGTGCCTCAATCCTAATATAAGGAGCGAAAGCTTCTTACTTTTGAGTAGAATTACTTAAATTTTCAAAGTTTTTTTTTTTTTTTTTTTTTTTTTTTTTTTTTTTTTTTTTTCTAAATTCTACTCAAAAGGACAAGTATTCCCTCTCGTAATCAAAAGCTCAAAAAGTTATTTCACTTATTGAGGGGGAGTATTTGAAATGATCTTTGTTCAAAATGATAAGTTCTTGGTGAATCTCCCCATAAGACTCAAAAAGCATATTTTAATAAAAAATTTATCAAAAACAACATCTTATATGCTATTTTTGAGGGGGAGAAAAGAAAAAGTGATTAAAATATGAATGTTTAAGGATGCTAAAAGTTCAATCTCGTGCGAGCTTGACTCAGAATTGACCCAGGAATTGACGAAACAAAAAAAGTTAGTAATCGAAAAGACTTATCCTCGACGGGTAATGACATCAAGTTAGTTACCAGAGCTAGTTGTCACCTAAAAGCTGAAAATGGAACTCTCTAACTAGCCACGTAAGAGTGTCTCGAAAAGGATTGGTCAAAGTAGATATGTACCATTTCGAGAAACTTTCTGTGGACTCGACCAGGCAGGGTAATAATTTCAAGCTAGTCTGACTAGTGATGTAAGCGTGTCTCGAATCGGTCTTGTTCACTGAAAGTGGATCAATTCTAAAAGTGCTTGTTCCTCCCGCATGTGCAAATTTATTAAATACTTATGAGCACATGTGAAGGGGGAGGCCTTCAAAAACACAAAAATCTCAAAGTGTTAAACAAAATGTTTGATAATCACAAGCACTTTGAGAGATTTTCATTCAAAGGTTTCATGGCAATTGTAGGATAATCATGGAGTTATAAGGTGATTAAGATAGGAAAAATCATCCTATGATCAGCCAGAGCCGGAGGGATCTACCCAAGGACATCACCAATAGTTAGATTTAGAAGTCCTTATGTATGATACGAAAAAAAAGGATAAAAGAATGAAAGGGGAAAGAAGGAGTTGAAGAATTAAAAAGAAAAGTAAAGAAAAGGGTGAAAAGAAATAGCCCTCCATATGTTCAACCTTAGGGCAGACACCGGGTTCAATTCGTATGCTACTGGTTGTTGCTAAGGCAACACCGGTATTGTAGATAAAGTCGTCATGGACCCAGTGACGCAATGCACTAAACCTTCTTTACCACTCAAGTTCTCTTAAAAGAGCTTGTTTCATTCTCACAGGGAACCAGTGTAATCTATCGACTTATCTCTTAGAGATGGTTAATATTAAAGCAGGAGACCCCTCCCCAGTCTCCACATTGGAAACCTAGGTGTGCACTTATCGAGTCTAAAGCCATGGGATACATCAAATATCTCTTAGGAACACTTAGTATTTCTACAACTGGTGTTCTACATCAATGGACACCAGCTGTAAATTATCGAGTCCTTCGCAGATCTTAGCAATCTGCCGAGAACGTTTATGAGAGAATTACAAATGTATTTCTCAATGATTGAACGGAAATTCCTGCCAGGGTCAACATCAAACAGCCCTGACAGCAGGTCACTTCGGTAATCCCACAAGGGTTACGCTTAGTGTTCGCGGTGGTTCTTTAGCGGTCTACAGTCGTGGAGTGATCCCCAGCGACTCACCCAGTCATTGAGCTACTTAGTAGGTCTCGTAAGCTCCTTCGGGAGTATCTGATATGGGAACGGTCTGGATAAGGATTAGAAGGAGTCTTCACAATATGCTGTTGACGAACTCTAATTCCTTATCTGTAAGTACCGGTTGTTTATTGCTAACTGTTTACTTGCAGGTACATCACCTCCAAGATGGTAGATTCCAGCATGCTCATACATACATCTTGAAGCAAATGAAAGCTCCCCCAAAGATCTAAGCACCACAAAGTTCAAAGAAAGATTCTACGCCAAAAAGAAGAATCTACAAAGTATAAAGACTAAAGATCAAAGTGTATGCAAAGGAACTTCGTGCTATTGTAAGTCAAAGTCCTAAGATGTATGAGCATGTTGGAATGGCGCACAACCACCACAGACACAGAAGTGACGATCGGCAGACAACTTCATAACATGATCACCATCACATCAACAAAGAACAAAGTACAAAGAATGATGAAAGATTTTGCTAACTAATTTTTGAGGACGTCAACTACAAAGTCAAAGTATAGAAGATGACGACATCGAGCAACCTTTGATGACCAACACTTAGGGGGAGATTGTTGGGAATAGACTTTATTATTTCAAGTGTCGGTCATTGAATTTTGTTATAGGTTGCATTATTTAGTTAAAACGTTAGTTATTTTATATGTTTTATAAAGTTTTATGCTAAGTTTATAGGTTTGGATAAAGACTAAGGGCTAAGTATGTAATATTGTCAAAGTATGGTGAAGCCCTAATCCTTACCTATAAATAGTCTTGTAACACCTCATTTGAGGTGGTTGGTTCACTAGTAATATCATTAGTCTCTTATTATCATATTAGGTGTTCCTTCCACTCTCTCTCTCTCTACTTACTTTCTCTCTCTAGAAATCTTAGTGATTATGTTGTAAAATGGTGACCTAACAGGTAGTTTGTTTTAGGTAGTAATATTAAGGGTCCGTTTGTTATTTAGTTCACAAGGACCAAAATTGCAATTTTGCTAATTTAAAAGACCAATGTTGCCACCTTTTCAAAGTTATTCCTGGGACCAAGCTTGCCACATTCCAATTACCAAAGGACCATAAAATATATTTTTCACCTCAAAATTCCCAGGGACTGATTTTGCCAAATTCCAAAATGCAGGGACCAAAAGTGTAATTTTTCCAAAGTTTTCACCTAAGGTTTAATTTTGATAATTTTTGACTTTTCAATGCCTTAGGTTGACTTCCTTTCGAAACAAATGCTCAGGGACTAGTTTTGTAAATTTTTGAAAGTCGGGGGACTGAAACTGCCAATTGTGTAAACTTTGTTCGTTTTTCATTGTTTTTGCTCATTTTGCATCTGAAACGTATAAAATACAATCCCTGGGATATTTTTAGTATTTTGATGCATTTCTGAGTGTTTTCGGATGTTTTGGCACTTTAAATACGATAAAAATGATGAGTGTTTGAGCACTCATCAATCCCCCACACTAAACTATTGCTAGTCCCTAGCAATCTTTTTGGAAAACTTGATGGATTTGAAACTCTTTACCAAAAGCCATCACTTCTGGAGTAGCCAGATGTATCGATTCAAGTAAGAACTATGGTCCACCTAATAACCATGTGATTTTGAGCAAACCACCAGCTTTCAACGGGTTTGATTTGTCTTTACCAAGAGCCGTTTGCTCTTGGACTAGCCAACTCTTGATGGACATAGTCAACATCTTGGTGAGTTGATTACCAATTATGGTTTTTCCACTGCCTTTACCACAAGCCATAATCTTGCGGGCTAGCCAACTCATTCACTTTATGGGATATGGCGAGTTGATTTACCATACAATTTTGGGCAAATTGCAAGCCGTCAACGGATTTGAGATATCTTTACCAAGAGCCGTTTGCTCCTGGATTAGCCAATCCTTTTGTCGTTTAGACACGACGGACTGATAACCACAAAAATTTTGAAATAAAGTGAAAATTTTTTAAAATTTTAGGCCAAAAACGGGGATTCTAGAGGATATAATGTGATAAAATTCACTAGAATTTTCCCCTCCCCCACACTTAGAATTGAATATTGTCCTCAATATTCAAAGTCCCGGCTATTATGCCGAATCCTTGAACGTAAAAAGATAATATTAGAAGCTAACTGTGGGAACATCGTTTTGTATTTTTCACTTTATTTATCTGTACATACAAACACACATTTTTTTTACAAAGGATATATACATCGAAAACAACTGCGGGGGGTGGCAATTCCCCCACACTTAGGTGGTAGAAAGTAGAAAGAAATCAGAGATACGGGTGAAAACCCGTATTGTGCTATTGTTTTTGTTCATCGAGTCGCTAGCTTGACTCGATCCCCGAATTCAATTGTCCTTGGGGAAAGTTTGGAGATCAGGGACAACCATGGATGGTATATCCTCTCCAAAGTAGTGCTTCAAACGATGTCCATTCACTTTGAAATTAGGACCGTCATTTTGAGACAATTCGACGGTACCATAGGGATAAACCTTAACGATAGTGAATGGACCAGTCCATCGGGTTTTGAGCTTTCCCGAGAAGATCTTAAGTCTAGAGTTGAAAAGAAGGACTCGATCACCAACGTTGAAAACGCGGTTCTTGATTTTGGAGTCATGAATCTTCTTTGTCTTTTCCTTATAGATCAAAGAGTTCTCGTAAGCTTGATCACGAAGTTCATTTAATTCATTCAGTTGAACTTTCCTGTGATCACCCGCAGTTTTGAGGTCAAAATTGGCATGCTTGAGGGCCCAATAGGCTTTATGCTCAAGCTCGATCGAAAGATGGCACGCTTTCCCATACACAAGCTTGTATGGCGTACACCCGTTGGGTGTTTTGTACGCCGTACGGAAAGCCCAAAGTGCATCATCTAATTTATCTGACCACGATGCACGCTTCTCACTACAGTTCTTTCCAATATTCTCTTAATGCCTCGATTGGAAACTTCTACTTGTCCACTTGTTTGAGGGTGGTACGCAGTAGAAAGACGGTGAGTTACACCATACTTTTGCATGACTTTATCGAATTTGTCATTGCAAAAATGCATACCACGATCACTAATTATAGCACGTGGAGTTCCAAATCGAGCAAAAAGAGCTTTCAAGAATTTTACCACAACTCGGGCATCATTTGTGGGTAAAGCTTTCGCTTCGACCCATTTTGACAAATAGTCAACCGCCACGATTATGTACTTATTTCCATGAGATGATGGAAATGGCTCCATAAAGTCGATGCCCCACACATCAAAGATTTCACAAACTTGGATCGCATTTTGAGGCATTTCATTCTTTTGTGAAATATTCCCGTGACGTTGACAAGCGTCACAGGATTTGACTAATTCCTGGGCATCCTTGTAGATCGTGGGCCAGTAGAAACCGGAATCAAACACCTTTTTGGCGGTGTAGTTTGGATTATGGTGGCCCCCCGTGGGACCAGCATGGCAAGCCTTGAGAATTTATGTGGCTTCTTGACCATAAACACACCGCCGGATGACTTGATCCGCACAGATTTTAAACAGGTAGGGGTCGTCCCAGAAGTAATGTTTCACATCTTTAAAGAACTTGTTCTTTTGTTGGGACGACATCCCTTTCACCACAAAATTACCCGCAAGGTAGTTTGCGAAATCGGCAAACCATGGGGTAATAGAATCTCCACGAAAGGCAACCACATTGAGTGTCTCGAGAGGGAAGGTTTCATTAATTTCCTTCTTTTCGAAGACATCTTGGTGGGGGTTTTCCAATCGGGAGAGATGATCAGCAGCTAGGTTCTCAGCTCCTTTTTTATCACGAATTATCATATCAAATTCCTGTAGGAGAAGAACCCAACGGAGTAGTCTCGGCTTTGCATCTTGTTTTGCAAAGAGGTACTTCAAAGCCGAGTGATCCGTATACACTATGCTTTTGGTCAATATCAATTATGGCCGGAATTTTTCAAAGGCATACACCACAACTAATAATTCTTTTTCAGTGGTGGTGTAATGACTTTGAGCCTCGGTCATTGTTTTGCTCGCATAGTGTATAGGCTGAAAGTGTTTTGTTTTGCGTTGCCCCAAGACTGCCCCAATTGCATAATCACTCGCATCACACATGAGTTCAAAGGGCAAGTCCCAATCGGGGGCAACAAGAATCGGTGCCTCGGTAAGCTTTTTCTTTAATGTTTCAAAAGCTTCGATGCACTCGGGGGAGAAGATAAAAGGAGCATCCTTTTCGAGGAGATGGGTCATAGGCCGGGCGATTTTAGAGAAATCTTGAATAAACCTACGGTAAAAACTGGCATGACCCAAAAAGTTCCTAATACCTTTGACGGTAGTGGGATGAGGTAATTTTGCAATGACATCAACTTTGGCTTTGTCAACCTCAATCCCATTTTTTGAAATTTTATGGCCGAGGACAATGCCCTCTTTGACCATAAAGTGACTCTTCTCCCAATTTAGACATAACCTTGTGTCTTCACAACGTTTAAGCATGTTGTCTAAATGGGAGAGACATGTTTGGAATGAATCCCCAAAGACCGAAAAATCATCCATAAAGACCTTCGTAGTTTTCCCGATCATGTCGGAAAATATGGCCATCATACATCTTTGAAACGTGCCCAGAGCATTACATAAGCCAAATGGCATACGTTTATATGCAAAAGTTCCATAGGGGCACGTGAAAGTGGTCTTTTCTTGATCTTGCGGATCAATGGGAATCTGAAAGTAACCCGAGAAACCATCGAGGAAGCAATAGTACTCATTCCCGGCTAATCTCTCGAGCATCTGATCCATAAAGGGCAGAGGAAAATGATCTTTACGGGTGGCGTCATTTAGCTTGCGATAGTCAATACAGACACGCCACCCCGTAACCAAACGAGTTGGAATCAACTCATTTTCCTCGTTTGTGACAACAGTAATGCCACCCTTTTTTGGAACGCAGTGAATTGGGCTAACCCAAGGACTGTCCGAGATAGGGTAAATCAATCCGGCATCAAGAAGTTTTAAAACTTCTTGTTTGATTACCTCATGAATTTTTGGATTCACCCTTCTTTGTTGTTGGACTGCTGGTTTGAAGCCATCCTCCATTAAAATCTTGTGGGTACAAAATTCAGGGTCAATGCCCTTGATGTCGGAGAGTCGCCAAATGATTGCTTGTTTATGTGACTTCAGAACCTTTATGAGAGCAGCCTTTTCCTCAACACTTAAATCCTTAGCAATTATGACGGGTAATTTATCATCACCCTCCAGAAATGCATATTCAAGATGAGGCGGCAAGTCCTTAAGCTCGACCTCAGGAAAATCATCAGTTTCCTCAACATATTTGATTTCCTGATTATGAAGTTGTTGTGGTAGAACGGGAAGAGGAGAGGGATCTTCGTTTAACAATTTCTCAAGGAAAAGAATATCCCTCTCGGGGTCAATTTCTTGGTTATCGATTCCATCGGGAATCGAATCACTTTTAAGAAAGGACTCAATCTCTTCTAAGATGAAGTCACTTCCCTCAAACGGAGTGAGGGAAAGAGAAGAATTGGCAATGATGGGATAAGAAGACGGAGTGAAGTTTTCACTCGTAGAATCATCAATGAAACCTAAAACCTCTTGAGCGTACTCCTCAGCAGCTACATCGATGACATCTATTCGGTTTACCGATTCAGAGTCATAATTAGAGGAGTACCTCGATGCTTGATCAAGGTTGAAGGTGATTGCTTCAGTTCCAACACGCAATGTGATCTCTTGATCAAATACATCGATAAGAGCACGCCCAGTTCTAAGGAATCCCCTTCCAAGAATGAGAGGGACCCTTGAATCGGCATCAAAGTCAACAATCACAAAATCTACTGGAAAATGGAACTTTCCCACTCTAACGAATACGTCCTCGGCTATGCCAAGTGGACGAGAGATCGATCGATCGGCAAGCTCTAAAGTCATGCACGTGGGAGTGAGTTCAGGAAGAGATAGTTTCTTCCATACAGAATATGGCATCAGGTTAATGCTAGCACCAAGATCGGCCAAGGCAAAGCATTCAACCATACCCGGAAAAATACAAGGAATGAGAAATTTTCCGGGGTCTCCAAGCTTTTCGGGAAGCTTTTTCAAGAGAACTGCTGAGCAGTGCTCATTCAACGGAGTTCTAGCCATCTCAAAGAGTTTTTCCTTATTACTTAACATATTCTTGATTGTTGATGCAAACTTGGGCATCAAGAGAATAGCATCCGCGAAGCTAATGTCAAAATGCAAATCTTGAAAGATTTGGAAAAATTTATCCATTTGGTGACTAGCTATTTCGCGGAGCTTTTGTTCATTGAGACGTGATGGGTAAGGAATAGAAGTTTTGGATTTAGGGTTGTCCACTGGAGTTTCAGGTGGTTCAAAAACAACTCCAGGCTTGCATCTGGTTTCTGGAATAACCTGAGGTTGGACGTGTGCGGTACTTCATGAGCTAGGAGTTTGCACCTTGTCCGTTGTCGCCTCAGGTTCACGTTCCACTACCTTTGGAGGAGAGAAAGAAGAGGTAGTAGGAATCGCGGGTTCATCATAAGAAGCACCACTTCTAATTGTGATCGCCTTAGCATCGCCCCTCGGGTTAGCGATCGTGTTGCTCGGAAGTGTTCCTGAGCCCGAGGGTCGTTCATTTAAAGACTTCTTAATTTCAGAAATCTGGCTAACCAACAACTTGTTCATCTCTTCTTGGGACTTCATGAATTGTTTTAACAACTCGTCAGATGAAGGCCCAGTATGAACAATGGCTTGATTTTGGTTATTAAAATTTTGAGCACGATTGTTCTGATTGGGGCCTTGATTTTGAAAATTACCCTGATTAGGGTTGTTGTTTCCATGAAAATACCCGGGGTTGAAATTACCCTGACCTTGGTTCCGGTTAAAGTTTCCTTGATTTTGATGTTGGAAACCTTGATTTTGGAAACCTTGGTTTTGATTCTGAAAACCGTGACCCTGATGGAAGTTACCTTGGTTTTGAAAACCTTGGTTCATTCTATTTTGATTCTGGTTACGGCTTTGGACATTTTGGTTTTGATTAAAACCAGGAAGTCCAGGATAATGATTAGGACGGTAGTTCGGGTCCATAGGAGGGCGGTATTGATTGCCTCCTTGATTAGATGACCCGGCTACAGCATGAGCTTCAAACGGAGAACCATCAGTAGCTGTGCAATTGTAGTAGGCATGCGGCCCACCACAAGTTACACAGACTTCCACTTTTTTAACCTCAGCAGGTGGAGGATGTTGTAGAAATGAAACTTTCTTTGTTTGGGCGAGAACCAAAGATTGAATAGCCTCAGTAAGCTTGTCAATCTTAGCATCGGTGCTAGACTGACTTGAAGGAGATGAAGTGGAAGGACCCGCACTAATTTGGGAAACAACCGGCTTGCTTCGTGTAGAGCGGACCTTGGACTTGTTCTCAATGATTGCTAAGGCTTCTTTGGTGGTTCTACTAAAAAAGTTACCTCCCGCGGAGGCATTGAGAGAATCCTGATCAACTTGGCTCACGCCATTGTAGAAAGTATTGAGTTGCATCAACTCGGAGAAACCATGATGTGGACACTTGCGAAGTAATTCTTTGAAACGGTCCCATGCTTCACCAAATGATTCATCATATTTTTGAGTGAACTTGGTGATCTCGTTTTTAAGACTCGTGGTCTTAGAAGGTGGGAAGAATTCATTCACAAACTTTTTTACCAGATCTTCCCATGTCTCAATAGATCGAGGGGGTTATTTCTCAAGCTAAATCTGGGCTTGACCCTCGAGGGAGAATGGGAAGAGAAGAAGCTTGATTGCTTCACATGGGACATTTTTGTACTTGATGGTTGATGTGATTTTATTGAACCATCGAATATGAGCATGAGGATCGTCCCTCTCAAAACCGTAGAATTGACTTGAGGTTACAAGATTGAGTAACCCGGTTTTGAGCTCAAAACTATCAGCCACGATGGCTGGAACAACAATAGCGTCTCCGTAACCCTCGATGGGTGCTTGGAGAAGCTCACACATGGGGCGGTCTTCCGCCATGGTGACAGTAGGAGAGGAAACAGTACGGATCTCAGATCCGACTGTTGGTGCTGAACGTCTATGAGGTCTTCTAGGTTTTCTTACAAGCTCACGTAATGGGCTAGTAGACCTAGAAGAACGAGTGCGCATGCACTAGGAACAAAACCAATCAAAACAAAGTCGAAGCAAAACCACAGTGAACTTAAACCGATAATCACAAGTAAGTGGCTTCTTTAAGAAAGGTACACCACCTACAGGGATACAAAGACAAGTTTTTATCTTTTGTTTAGGAACTTATTATGTTCACACCCCCAGTTAGTAGGTGTTCTGTCTTGGTTTGCGACGATTTATTTTTATGTAATTATTATTCACAAGAAAAGACGAATGTTTTTGGATTTTTGTGTATGGGTGAAAAAACCTTTGGACAATATTTTTGGTATCGTTTCGTTTACCAAAATCGTATCTCTTTAAGAATCACCTTAAAAGAAACGCGATATAGAAAACGTAACGATCTGTTTTGTTTGTTTTTGATTTTTTTGGTGTTGTTAACACTTTAGGAAAAGTGTTAATGACGTTTTTGTTTTATGATTAAGATTTACAAAAAGTGGTGGTATTTATACAGTGATGTGTGAAAAAATCACTAATCTCTAAAGAACGTGTGCAGATATGCAGCAGCCTCCCCGGCAGCGGCGCCAAATTTTGATTGGTTCCGAACGGTCAACTAAGTTCACCAGGTGATGGTCAACCAAGTCAAACGTCAAAAACCAACTAACCAAGGAGTTTAGGGAATCCCCGGGTCGTTATGTCCCGACGAGGCTTGCAATTGTATTTGTGAATGTTTTAAATGATCGGGTGATTAATCAGGAAGGTCAGGAATTTGATTATTATGATTACACTACGAGATTATGATGGAAAACAACTTGGAAACACTTTATTAACAATTACTGATTATCAGATAACCTAAAAACGTAATTTAACCTAAAAACGCGCGTTTGAGTTTAAAATAAACGCAAACGCGCAAATAAAAAAGTGAAACGGGAGTAAACAAAGTCCTACGAATGTGAAAATGATTTTTTTACAATCCTAATGTTATAAGAAAATTTTTGGAAAATTAAAATTATTTTTACAACTATTTAATTAATTACTATTAATTAATTACTAATTATTAATTACTTTTTAATTAACAAAATTATCCTAAATTACAAATAATTATGAAAATTAACTAGAAAAATGAAAATTAAATTTATAAAAATCTAAAATAATATAAAACTAATTTTAAAACAGAAAAACTATTTTTCCTACTTTTTAATTAATTATTAATAATTAAAAACTAATTATTTAATTGATTTAAATTAAACTAAATTATAAAAAATATTAAATGATTAAGGAAAAATCTGAAAAAATTACTAAAAATCTATTATGGTTACAGAAGCCTAGGAAAAATTTAAAAATAGTTGTTGCTTATAAATAAGCAGAAAATAAGCCAAAAGGCTTAAATAGAAGCTATCAGTTTCTAATTTTTTGTCTTTTTCTAATTTTTCTTTTACACAACTGATTTACTACTAAAAACAAACACTTTTTGTGATGGAACTTTTTATGAATCTTAAAAATAAGCTCTATGCATGCAATTAAGCACAACAGTCCATGGTTTGAGCTTATTAGGCTTATAGAGTTGCAAAAGCTGGAAAGAAGCTACCACAATAATGAATAAACTAATGACTAACAATTACCACTATCAAGAAACATAAGATAAGCAATTAAGTGCTACCAAAAAGCCAGAACTAAGAATAAGCAATTCCAAACTGCATAAACCAAACACAGTCCAACTAGGGCATTAGCAGCCTGTTGTGGGACCCACAGGGGTGACCCAGGGTCCAGGGCAATGGTGGAACCAAAAATCCTGCTAGGAAGGCTTTCTAAAGCACCCAAGACCAAGGTAAAAGCTCAAGGATTGAGCTTATGGTGACCTTGTAAATGTGAGTCAGTGAACTGAGCTTCAAAATAGGTTCTAGAAACAAATAGCTTATACAAGCAGTTCAATCATGCAATTCAAAAGAAACAACCATTCACCATATCAGTGAACACCATGAGAAACTAATTACAAGCTAAAACAAAAATTCACAAGCTCAGTATGGATTCAGAAATAGTAAGGGTCCAAGGTGGATTTAAGAGACACAATAAACTGAGCAATTAAGTGACTGAGAACAAATTAAAAGTTCAAATGGCAAATTAAACACATTAACTATTAAAAGAAACTAAAGTTATTCAGAAGGCTCAGGGAATGAGCATGATATGCTCAAAAAAAACAAATGGGTCAAAATCAAAAATTCTGGGTGCAGGGCAAACAGTGATCAAACAGGCAGTTTCATGAGCAAATTTGAATGGACAAATTGAGTTCAAATCAAAAATTTCTTTTTGACATGTATCAACAAGCTAGGAAGGTTCACCAAAAAACAAGAATTATTCAATTTCACCCAGAATCAAGACCTATGTAAGTATTTGAAATCCAACCCATTGTCTATGTATGCAAATTCTGACTTGTGAACTTTTTTGCAAAAGTTTGACTAACTGACATTCAAATGATCCTTGACACTTAAATGTGTTATCCTAACCTACAATGAGACTAAAGTTAACTAAATTACCAACTTTTATACCTATAACTAAGATTTGGAACTCTATTATCCTAACAGTTAACAGCTTCTAAAATTGTACACTAGTTTTTACTTTCTAACTGAATAACTTCAAGTTTCATGACTGAATTGGGCTCCTAGAACCTAAATATGCTTGTACAAACCTAAACTTCCAACAAAACTCACTTATACTCAGTGAGACCACTTGATCCAAACACTCCTAATCTAGATTGTTTTTAAGATTTTCAAAGCCAGTATTCAAATTCAAGCACAAACTTAACTAATTCAGCTACACTAATCAAATATGAGTCTAAATAAGTAGGATGAAACAACAGCAAACAATGATTATCACTTAGCTAAGATTATAGAAAATTATGAACCATGAACTTACTTGTCATCCAATGCATGAGATAACCAAGAACCAGTACTCATAACCATTTCCTAACATCCCCCATGGGATTCTAAACCATAACCCAATCCATAGCTTACTCTGACTACCTCTACCTGTTCTTCCATCTTTTTGTTTTCTCCCTGTGAATTTTTATTTAATTTCTATTTCATCTCTTTTTTTTTTCTTTCTTTTCTGAGTTTTCTTTTTGGGTACTGAGAGCTTATGTAAGGTTATGATAGATTATGACTACAATAACAAGCTTTGAACAAGGTGTAATAAAACTCAAAGTAATTTTTAAACTGATAGCAGTGAACTTGGAAATTTAAAAACTAAAATACTTGCATTGATTACTTAAAAAAATTACAGAGTACACTAGTTAACTGAATTGAAAGTTACATGAAAAACTACTTTGCTAAATTTAAAAATTACTAAAAAAAACTACATGCCTCCACAGGCTTACAATGATTTCTTATAAATACTAAAAAATAAAGAAAAACTTGAACCAGGCCTTTTGTCTTCTTTTGTGCTTTTGTGCTCCCTGCTTGCTTTTTGTTGTCTGGTGTGAGACAGCTTTGTCTTTGTCCCCTTGGATCAATTTAGGCACCACTTGTATTGGTTTTCTGAGTTGGAGGGGAGGGGGTAATAATTAGTTGTTGGGTTGACTTTGGTTGAGGAAGGGAAGTAGAGTGGTTAGTAGGATGGTGGAGGGGACAAAAGTGTTGGGAGTTGCAGGTTATTGGGGGCTGGGGTGTTTGGTAATGGCGGCAAAGATGGGGGAAGGGGGAGTTGACCTGAGCTTTGACCCATTTTTATTATTATTAGGGATGGGTGGATTGGGTTGGTTGTGTTGGGCTTGGGAATGATGGGCTGGGAATAAAAGGGTATGGATTGGACCAGGAAATTGGGGTGGATTTGGGTAGTTTGTTTTAGGTAGTAATATTAAGGGTCCGTTTGTTATTTAGTTCACAAGGACCAAAATTGCAATTTTGCTAATTTGAAGGACCAATGTTGCCACCTTTTCAAAGTTATTCCAGGGACCAAGCTTGCCACATTCCAATTACCAAAGGACCATAAAATATATTTTTCACCTAAAAATTCCCAGGGACTGATTTTGCCAAATTCCAAACTGCAGGGACCAAAAGTGTAATTTTTCCAAAGTTTTCACCTAAGGATTAATTTTGATAATTTTTGACTTTTAAATGCCTTAGGTTGACTTCCTTTCGAAACAAATGCTCAGGGACTAGTTTTGTAAATTTTTGAAAGTCGGGGGACTGAAACTGCCAATTATGTAAACTTTGTTCGTTTTTCATTGTTTTTGCTCATTTTGCATCTGAAACGTATAAAATACAATCCCTGGGATATTTTTAGTATTTTGATGCATTTCTGAGTGTTTTCGGATGTTTTGACAGTTTAAATACGATAAAAATGATGAGTGTTTGAGCACTCATCAGCAGGCTATGGAACAAGAGATTCTTGAATATCTTTTTTTACAAGAAGAAGAATATAAAAGGTTGGATGAAGATGAGGAGTAGTTAAGCCTAGCAGAAGAAGCATTCCACCATTTTTTGGAAGAAGAGAAAATGTACAAACAACTTGAACAACAACAGGAACCTCATATGGATAACTTTCTACTAAGCTTTGAGGAAAATGTGGCAGCTTATGAAGATGGCTGGAACTTTGACAAGGAGCGGGAGCTGAGCAGATTGGAAGCTCAGTTAGATGCAGAGAGGTTTGCGAGCTTTCATCCTTACGACGACGGTTACAACTCAAACAACTCTCAGACTTGGGATCACCCGGAATACAATTGAAGTTTAAGTTTGTGATGTTGGTACTTTGCTATGGTCAACAGTTTCAAAAACTTGTAGTCTTTTAGCTGTATTGTATGCATTTACTCGTCTCTTTGATACTACCTAATTGTTCAACAACCTCATTGAACCTTTATCCTTTTTCCATCTATTATATAATACCTTATCATCAACTCTTTATGTATTCTATTGCTTTTCACAATGGATCCACAAAATGGTTGCCAATTGGTCTGCAATGACTATTGGATTGAAAGGGAAAACAGGGCTGGATTGATGTTCTTTGCAAGGCGTCCCCCTTACAAAGATTTCATGTGGTATACTTGTCCATCGTGCCTTGAAAAAATGGGAACCCCATCTTACACCATAGGAGCTAATATTACATGGGAAAAGACAACTACAACCGATCATAGTGGGTATGTGATTGGCTTAGGTGTTAATTATTCTAGTAGAGGTCATGCTAACGTGGGCAGTGGTGATGAACAAAGTGAAGCAACTACAACGACAACTACAACTAAAACAGCAAGTGGAGTATGCCCAAGTGAATCACCTAGTGAAGAATCTGCAAGTGAAACACCTACTGAAGGACCTACAACTCATAAACCAACTGATGAAACTGCTAGTCATTTACCCAAGTGAATGAGGAGCAAGAAATTCTATGTTGTTTTTCAGTTTAATAAATGCAATCGAACTGATATGTTGTAATTCATATGTTATAACAATGTTGTTTGGTTACTATTTTGTTTTTTTGGGTATATGTTGACTTTAATAGTCAAATTAAGTTATTCAAAACACTACAATATACTACATATGTGATTTCAAACTAAAAACCGTAAACAAGTAAAGCAAAAATGTAAAATCCAACTATTTCATTAGCCATCATCATCCTAAAAAATTTACATCTTCATTACATAAACCACTAAAAATAACAAGTGAACTTTTTGATGGGGGACTTGATATTCATAGTGGGACAGTTGAGGTCCTTAGGGGGAGGCACATACCAATATTTCCTCTTATTTCTGCTGCTTACCTTTGCCGCAACAAGACCTAGTACAACATTTGTAACCATTTTACTTGGTTTCGGACTTTTATGAACAATGGTGCTAACAGTTTGTGCATTTGATGCATCAACCTATTTTCCTTTAGAATTGGTATCTAGAAATACAACAAAAACAAAAGGACATCAGAATTTAACCATTACTACTATCCTACTTTTCAATCACTATGTCAATGACATAAATAGAGTAAACTAAACTAACCTTTGATCACTTCGGCTTCTTTGGCAAATCTGCATAAATCTTCATACATCTCATCAGACATTTCATCACTTTCTAACCAACTATCACCATATTTTGCCTTCACATACTCTACCATCTTATCCGTCACTTGTGGCTTACTAAGCTCCATGTCTGGCATTCTTTGGATTTTTTCCTTTTGTTTATGGAATAACCATGGGTAGCGTTGTTTCAGTATATATTGTAAGTTACAATGTGTATGAGACATCATCGGGACTTACTAAAAAATCAACGGTTAGTTATGGGTTTATTGGTTCCCGGGAAATAATTAATAAGCGTATCTGAGAAGTTGTGGTCTAGTTGCATAGGTAAAACCTATATAAAAACACAGTTAGTCCCTTAAATTGAATGTCGGGTTAGACATAAACCATACGCTAGTTGTAAATGTGGTTAGACTATATTGCCCTTGGAAAAATAACCAAAACTTAGCGTTGACCTCCCCATTTCTGGTCAAGGGACGCATTCGGCCTCTAAATCTATAGTTTTGGACGCATGGCGACGATTTTAAAATGTTAAGGGCCATGGTGATGTTTCGTGGAAAGTTTAGGGACCAACGGTGTATTTTACTCTATAGTATAATATGTATACTGGATGGCCATCTTTTCAACCTTTCTAGTGCTAAAAGTACTATATTATATATGTGATGATGTACCCTCCGATTAGCTCGAAGGACACCCCTTTGAGTCTGATCGCAACCTACATAATCGAAGGCTGTGGCTAGTCTCCTAAAACTTTCTTTGGCGTAAAACTAATCATCAATGATCTAGTTACCAAGTGGGAATTCGCCAATCGAAGGATTAAGCCCTTCGGGGTATCTCTCGATAAGTTTTAAGGACGGAACGATGCCAAGTCCAAATACTGGTGAGACCAAGTCTTACCCACGTCTCCTCTTTCTCTTTAGCTCCCCCGCTAAAACAGGAGGAGTGGGACACTAAACCCTAGCGGTTACCACAAATTATGGGACGCCCCCATGATCTCTCTCAAACGTGTGACCACTCTCCAGGACCGTTTTCTTCACCTATAAATAGTCCTGGACGATGACAAATCTGGTATGCAATCTCTCTTACCTTACTTTACTACGCTTACACTTAAACTCTCATACCGATCACTTATTCACACGCCGGAGGTGGTTCGCAGGGCTCAACCCCTGCTCAATCACTTAACGTAGTGTTTTAGCATTTCTTATTTCAGGTTATATCCAAGCTTGGCGCAATCACAACACCCCTCATTTCCTTTGATCACAATCGAAGGCTTGGTAGTGCAAATTATTGTACAATCAGTGGCGCCATCCGTGGGACCCGCTACAATTAGCCCCGTTATTTCCAAGTAAAATAACCAAGTCAAATACAATCGCTATTATTCCGGCATGAATCCAGAAAGAGAAGTTACACCCCCACCGGGTTTTTCGTCTTTAACCCCTTTACCCATAACTGATATCAACAACCTTCCGCCAATCACGGCCTCCACCTTTACCACACGATCTCACCCTGACATAAAGCCCAACCATCATGCATCCACATCAGCTAATCCAGAGCTCATCATTAGCCCCGCCTTTGTCGATGCTAATTACGAAGAGCTAGAGTCCTTGTTAAGGGCTCGAAGGAGGCAAATCAGAAACACGGAGATGCGAAGGGAGTTAGAATATTCCAGCGACGAGTATGATGAAGAGATTGAGATGGAGCCAAGACCTTCGGTCACTAGGGCTCAACACCCCATCCTGCGGATTGGGTCTCCTACGGGTAGAAGGGCTGGAGGAAAGAATGTAGGCTTTGAGGGAATTCCCGAAAGAACTCCCACGAGGAGAGAAGGAACTATTGCTGAAGGCTCTAATGGGAGAAGCCAGCAGAGGGAGAACACGGAGGTGAACCTACCTCCATTACTAGCAACACATTTAGGGAGGACCGAAGGAGGAGTTCCAATGCAACCCTCCCACGCATCTGGTGTGGGAGGTAATCCGGGATCGGTCAACACAGGAGGAAGTTTCCCCCCCGTTGGCCTGTATCCACAGTTCCCGGTTCAAAGTTACCCCTCAAATATTTATCCCTGCGTTAATGGGCAACCTGGAAATCAGTACCCTCCACAAACGGCTATACCCTACAATCATCCCATGATATACCCTCCGTACACCATGTATAATGGTTACCCTCCAAACACAAGTACGCCTCATCCTTTCTACACTAGTCAACCTTCTTCGGGGGTACCCCTACTCATAATCCATACCATGGCATTCTCATAAATATACCACCGTACACCCACTCGTACGCAGAGCCGGCAGGTCCTACGACACCCTTTGTAAGATAGATCGAAAACGATCCCTTGCCAGATGGTCTAAAGATGCCTTCACATATAGGCACCTACGATGGAAAGGGGGATCCAGACAATTTCTTGCATTTGTTCGAAGGAGCCATTAGAATGCAGAAATGGGTCATGCCCGTAGCCTGTCACATGTTTACGTATACCCTTCGGGATTCCGCACGTATTTGGTGGAATGGGCAGAAACCAGGAGGCATTATCAACCTTGATGATTTGAAGGCTAAGTTTCGATCTCACTTTAGCCAACAGAAGAAGTTTACAAGGACACACCTCACAGTGCACAACATTAAGCAGAAGGAGAACGAAAGTACAAGAAATTTCGTTACTAGGTACACTGACGAAACTCTGCAAATTCTTGGATTACACGAAGAACAACGCATTTCTGGCTTCGTCCATGGCCTATGCAACCGGAATCTTGTGGAATTCTTATCCACAGACCTTCCGGCAACATACAAAGGCCCGATGGAAAAAACATACACATGGATAGAAGCCAAAGAAGTATCCACCAATGGGGCTCCGATGGAAAACAATATGGGAGTAAAGCCGTCTTCGTGGGAAGGAACGAAGAACAAACACGAAGGCCATAACAGGTTTACCCCATACAACAAGAGTCCTAACTCTGGTTTATGGGAAAGCCTGACGAAGTCCCCAAAGGAAATTCTGGCTACGGAGAAGGTAGCCAAAACCTTCGAACTCCCTCCTCACATGACAAGCAACGGGAGGAACCGAGATATGACCAAGTACTGCCACTTTCATGAGGATTTTGGTCATGAAACAAATAGCTGCAGAGAATTGAAGAAGCAAATAGAGGAAGCTGTTAAATCAGGGCAGTTGACACATCTAATAAAAGGTATAAGAAAGGGAAAAGAAAAGGTCACCGACACTAAAGACCATGTCCATGAGGCTCCAATCTTTATGGTACGCAGGGGAGGCCCGAGCCAGAAAAGAAAAGAAATTGAGGAAGGAGCACCCAATGCAGGGGAGGTAACGTTTCCGCCCTTAAGAGGTCAACCTCCCTCAGATGATCCCGTAGTCGTAAAGGTCCTCATTTTCAATCGAGAAGTGAATAGGGCCTACATGGACTGCGGAAGTTCTTGTGAGATCATATATGAACACTGTTTTCTGAAGCTCAAACCTTCCATAAGGTCATAAAGGGTAGATTCGAAAATACCTTTAGTAGGCTTCTCGGGAGAACACTCATGGCCTCTAGGTGAAATCCCTTTAGACATAACCATCGGTGAGGGCCGACTGGCAAGGACAAAAACCCTTACTTTCGCAATTGTAAGGTCAGATTCTCCTTATAATCTGTTGATAGGGAGAACCGCCATGCAGAAGATGGGCATCGTGGTATCCACGATACACGCAGCAATTAAGTTCCAAACAGCCAATGGGATAGGGACCGTACTATCCAATTACAGTAAGAAAGGAACACCAGAGGCGGGAAAGAAGATTAAAGAAAATCGACATGAGCCTCCGAAGGCTATCTTGAGCTGCGGGGACGCCGAAGAGCGAGGTGTAATAAACGAGCTCCATCCGGATCAAATGGTAGTAATTGGAAGGCAACTCCCAGCCACCTTCAAGGCAAGCCTAAAGCAACTCTTGAAGGACAACAAAGATATCTTCGCATGGACATACTCCGATATGACAGGGGTTCCGAGAAGTCTCATGATCGATGGTAAGCCTTTCGGAACAGAACATAAACTCAATGAGTATAAGCACGTTGAACCTATCAAACAAAAGCGCCGGAGCCTCGCACCGGAGAGAAACGCCGCAGCCTACAAAGAGGTAGATGAATTAGTACAGGCAGGTATACTCCGAGAGGTCAAATACCAAACGTGGGTGGCCAACCCAGTAATGGTAAAGAAAAGTGACGGAGGATGGCGTATGTGCGTTGATTTTACTGACATCAACAAAGCATGCCCAAAGGATTGTTACCCCCTCCCAGAAATAGATTGGAAGGTAGAGTCCTTATCGGGGTTTTGCCTAAAATGCTTTTTAGACGCTTACAAAGGCTACCATCAAATACAAATGGCAGTCGAAGACGAGGAAAAAACGGCCTTCTACACGGGAAAGGGCATCTATTGCTAAAATAAGATGCCCTTCAGTTTGAAAAATGCAGGGGCGACCTACCAGCTTTTGGTGGACAAGGCCCTCAATAAGCAGATAGGAAGGAATTTGGAGGCATATGTCGACGACATGGTCATAAAGAGTAGGACAGAGGAAGACCTACTCTCCGACATTCAAGAAACATTCAACCAGCTAGAAGCCATAAATATGAAACTCAATCCGAAGAAATGTTCGTTTGGTGTCGAAGAGGCGAAGTTCTTGGGACACTTGATCACAAAGCAAGGAATCAAAGCAAACCCCTCAAAAGTGAAAGCCATCACTGATCTGCAAGCCCCAAAGATATTAAAGGAGGTACAAAGCCTTAATGGAAAGCTAGCAGCGTTGAGTAGGTTTTTGTCAAAAGGTGCAGATCGATCACTACCGTTCTTTAAGACTCTTAAAGGATGTATGGATAAGAAGACATTCCAATGGAGTGTCGAAGCTGAAGCTGCTTTTCAAAAGTTGAAGGAGTTCATGGAAATCCTACCAACACTCACAGCCCCAATTAATGGAGAAGTACTGTATATGTATATCGCAGCCTCCCATGAAAGCATTAGCGCAGTACTCTTGGCAGAAAGAGAGAAGAGGCAAGTTCTGATCTACTTTGTCAGTCGGGTTTTGCAGGGAGCTGAATTAAATTACCCAGAATTGGAAAAGCTAATTCTCGCTCTAGTCCACGCCGCAAGGCGCCTCCGAAGATACTTTGAAGCTCACCCCATCACAGTATTAACTGATAAGCCCATCAAACAAATACTATTGAAGCCCGAGAAGTCGGGGAGGGTATCTAAATGGGCCATCGAATTGGGGGACCATGAAATAGAATACAAGGGACGAAACTCCACAGAAGGTCAAATACTCGCAGACTTCCTCGCTGAAACTCCTTCCGAGCCAGGAAATGATAAGGAACCTCCCAAGAAGAGGCCTTCAAAAAAAGAGGATAACTGGAAGTTATTCACAGATGGAGCCTCAAGCTCCGACGGTTCAGGGGCAGGGTTGATGTTAATCAACCCAGAAGGAAAGGAATACACTTATGCACTGCGATTCGAATTTGAGGCGACCAACAACGAAGCAGAATACGAAGCTTTGTTAGCTGGCCTACGCCTAGCTAAAGACATGGAGGTACGCAACCTTTCGATTTTTGTTGACTCACAGCTGGTCGCCAATCAAATCAAAGGCTCCTATGAGGCTAGGTAGTCCACTATCAAACAATACCTGGATAAAGCAAAAGAAATCCTACAGGGATTTGAATCCTACACCATTGAGCACGTACGAAGAAACCAAAACAAGAAGGCTGATGCGTTAAGCAAGTTGCAGAGGAAAGAGTTGTGATTTAGAATTTGCGGTGCACCGGTATTTATATTACACATAATTATATCTACTCAACACTTTAAATTTTTAAGATGGTTGAGCTTACCGATAATTATGCCGTTATATTCTTTTGTTCATTGGATAAGTCCTAAGCATGCGCATTTAATGCACCTTTGTATTTCAAAAATTCATCTTATCCAATTTTTGAGAATTTGGTGAAAGCATTGAACTATGATAGAGTTGAAAGCCACATATTCTTGTGCGCATATTTAACTTTCAACTGGGGGGCTTGATGATGTACTCTCCGATTAGCTCGAAGGACACTCCTTCGAGTCTGATCGTAACCTACATAATCGAAGGCTCTGGCTAGCCTCCTAAAACTTTCTTTGGCGTAAAACTAATCATCAATGATCTAGTTACCAAGTGGGAATTCGCCAATCGAAGGATTAATCCCTTCGGGGTATCTCTCGATAAGTTTTAAGGATGGAACAATGCCAAGTCCAAATACTGGTGAGACCAAGTCTTACCCACGTCTCCTCTTCCTCCTTAGCACCCTCGCTAAACCCGGAGGAGTGGGACACTAAACCCTAGCGGTTACCACAAATCATGGGACGCCCCCATGATCTCTCTCAAACGTGTGACCACTCTCCAGGACCGTTTTCTTCACCTATAAATAGTCCTGGACAATGAAAAATCTGGTATGCAATCTCTCTTACCTTACTTTACTACACTTACACTTAAACTCTCATACCGATCACTTATTCATACGCCGGAGGTGGTTCGCAGGGCTCTACCCCTGCGCAATCACTTAACGTAGTGTTTTAGTATTTCTTATTTCAGGTTATATCCAAGCTTGGCGCAATCACAACACCCCTCATATCCTTTGATCACCATCGAAGGCCTGGTAGTGCAAATTATTGTACAATCAACCATGTATAATGGTTACCCACCAAACAAGAGTACACCTCATCCTTTCTACACTAATCAACCCTCTTCAGGGGTACCTCCTCCTTATAATCCATGCCATAATGTTCCCATGAACATACCACCTTACACCCACTCATACGCAGAGCCCGCAGGTCCTACGACACCCTTTGTAAGATGGATCGATGACTATCCCTTGCCGGATGGTCTAAAGATGCCTTCATATATAGGCACCTACGTTGGGAAGGGGGATCCAGATAATTTCCTACATTTGTTCGAAGGAGCCATAAAAGTGTAGAAATGGGTCATGCATGTAGCCTGTCATATGTTTACGTATACCCTCCAAGATTCCGCACGTATTTGGTGGAATGGGCAGAAACCGGGAAGCATCGATCTCACTTTAGCCAATAGAAGAAGTTCACAAGAACACACCTCACGGTGCACAACAATAAGCAGAAGGAGAACGAAAACACAAGAAATTTCGTTACTAGGTACACTGACGAAACTCTGCAGATTCTAGGCTTACACGAAGAGCAACGCATCTCTGGCTTCGTCCATGGCCTACGCAACCGAAGTCTTGTGGAATTCTTATCCACAAATCTTCCGGAAACATACAAAGGCCTGATGGACAAAACATACACGTGGATAGAAGCCAAAGAGGTATCTACCAATGGGGCTCCGATGGAGAACAATAAAGGAGCGAAGCCGCTTTCGTGGGAAGGACGGAAGAACAAATACAAAGGCCATAACAGGTTTAATCCATACAACAAGGGTCTGAACCCTGGTTTATGGGAAAGCATGATGAAGTCCCCAAAGGAAATTTTGGCTACCGAGAAGGCAGCAAGGGCCTTCGAACTCCCTCCTCGCATGACAAGCAACGGGAGGAACCGAGATATGACCAAGTACTGCCACTTCCATGAGGATTTTGGTCATGAAACGAACAACTGCAGAGAATTGAAGAAGCAAATAGAGGAAGCTATCAAATCAGGACAGTTGATACATCTAATAAAAGGTATAAGAAAGGGAAAAGAAAAGGTCGTTGACACTAAGGACTACGTCCATGAGGCTCCGATCCTTATGGTTCGCAGGGGAGGCCTGAGTCAGAAAAGAAAAGAAATTGAGGAAGGAGCACCCAATGTAGGGGAAGTAAGGTTTCCACCCTTAATGGGTCAACCTCCCTCAGATGATCCTGTAGTCATAAAGGTCCTCATTTTCAATCGAGAAGTTAATATGGCCTACATGGACTGCGGAAGTTCTTGTGAGATCATATACGAACACTATTTTCTGAAGCTCAAACCTTCCATAAGATCGCAAAGGGTAGATTCGAAGATACCTTTAGTAGGCTTCTTGGGAGAACACTCATGGCCTCTAGGTGAAATCCCTCTAGACATAACCATTGGTGAAGGCCGACTTGAAAGGATGGAAACCCTTACTTTTGCAATTGTAAGGTCAGATTCTCCTTATAATCTATTGATAGGGAGAACCGCCATGCAGAAGATGGGCATTGTGGTATCCACCATAGACGCAGCAATCAAGTTCCAAACAACCAATGGGATTGGGGCCGTATTATCCAATTACAACAAGAAAGGGACACCAGAGGCGGGAAAGAGGATTAAAGAAAATCCTCAGGAGCCTACGAAGGCTATCTTGAGCTGCAGGGACGCCGAAGAGCGTATTGTGATAAACGAGCTCCATCCGGAGCAAACGGTAGTAATCAGAAGACAACTCCCTGCCACCTTCAAGGCATGCCT
Source organism: Artemisia argyi (assembly GCA_030686995.1). Classification (NCBI taxonomy): domain Eukaryota; kingdom Viridiplantae; phylum Streptophyta; class Magnoliopsida; order Asterales; family Asteraceae; genus Artemisia; species Artemisia argyi. The sequence continues at coordinate 68,986,392 of CM060709.1, read as the reverse complement.
GAAACAAGTCTTGAAGGACAACAAAGATATCTTCGCATGGACATACTCCAATATGACAGGGGTTCCGAGAAGTCTCATGATCGATGGTAAGCCTTTCGGAACGGAACAAAAACTCAATGAGTTCAAGCACATTGAGCCTATCAAACAAAAGCGCCGGAGCCTTGCGCCGAAGAGAAACGCTACAGCCTGCAAAGAAGTAGACGAATTAGTACAGGCGGGTATACTCAGAGAGGTCAAATACCAAACGTGGGTGGCCAATCCAGTTATGGTAAAGAAAAGTGACGGAGGATGGCGTATGTGCGTTGATTTTACTGACATCAATAAAGCATGTCCAAAGGATTGTTACTCCCTCCCAGAAATAGATTGGAAGGTAGAGTCCTTATCAAGGTTTTGTCTAAAATGCTTTTTAGACACTTACAAGGGATACCATCAGATACAAATGGCAGTAGAAGACGAGGTAAAAACGGCTTTCTACACGGGAAAGGGGCGCGTTTTGCTATAAGAAGATGCCCTTCGGTTTGAAAAATGTAGGGGCAACCTACCAGCGTTTGGTGGACAAGGCCTTCAATAAACAGATAGGAAGGAATTTGGAGGCATATGTTGACGACATGGTCATACAGAGTAGGATAGAGGAAGACCTACTCTCCGACATTCAAGAAACCTTCAACCAGTTAAGAGCCATAAACATGAAGCTCAATCCGAAGAAATGTTCGTTCGATGTCGAAGAAGGGCAATTCCTGGGGCACTTGATCACAAAGCAAGGAATCAAAGCAAACCCTTCAAAAGTGAAAGCCATCACTGATCTGCAAGCGCCAAAGACATTGAAGGAGGTACAAAGCCTTAATGGAAAGCTGGCAGCATTGAGCAGGTTTTTGTCAAAGGGTGCAGATCGATCACTACCATTCTTTAAGACCCTTAAAGGATGTATGGATAAGAAGACTTTCCAATGGAGTGTCGAAGCTGAAGCTGCCTTTTAAAAGTTGAAGGAGTTCATGGAAATCCTACCAACATTCACAGCCCCAATTAATGGAGAAGTACTGTATATGTACATTGCAGCGTCACATGAAAGTATTAGCGCAGTACTCCTGGCAGAAAGAGAGAAGAGGCAAGTTCCGATCTATTTTGTCAGTCGGGTTTTGCAAGGAGCTGAATTAAATTATCCAGAATTGGAAAAGCTAATTCTTACTCTAGTTCACGCCGCAAGGCGCCTCCGAAGGTACTTTCAAGCTCACCCAATCACGGTATTAACTGATAAGCCCGTCAAACAAATACTATCGAAGCCCGAGAAGTCGGGGAGGGTATCTAAATGGGCCATCGAATTGGGGGACCATGAAACAGAATACAAGGGACGAAACTCCACGGAAGGTCAAATACTCGCAGACTTCCTCGCTGAAACTCCTTCCGAGCCAGGAAATGATAAGGAACCTCCCAAGAAGAGGCCTTTGAAAAAAGAGGATAACTGGAAGTTATTCACAGATGGAGCCTCAAGCTCTGACGGTTCAGGGGCAGGGTTGATGTTAATCAACCCAGAAGGAAAGGAATACACTTATGCACTGCGATTCGAATTTCAGGCGACCAACAACGAAGCAGAATACGAAGCTTTGTTAGCTGGCCTACACCTAGCTAAAGACATGGAGGTACGCAACCTTTCAATTTTCGTTGACTTACAGCTGGTCGCCAATCAAATCAAAGGCTCCTATGAGGCAAGGTAGTCCACTATCAAACAATACCTGGATAAAGCAAAAGAAATCCTACAGGGATTTGAATCCTACACCATTGAGCACGTCCGAAGAAACCAAAGCAAGAAGGCAGATGCGTTAAGCAAGTTAGCCTCAATGGCCTTCGCTCACTTAACAAAAGAAGTCCTGGTTGAGGTGTTAGCTGACAGATCTATCCAAAGGAAGGAAGTATCGGATGTAATATCCGAGGAAGAAACCAATTGGATGACTCCGATAAGGGAGTACTTAATAAGCGGCATTCTACCAGAAGATCCAAAGCTAGCAAGAAAAGTCAGAGTCAAAGCTCCTCAATACAGGATAATAGGAGACTACCTCTATAGACGATCCTTATTATCCTCATGGCTTCGTTGTGTTAGACCTAAGCAGGCTGTAAACATAATCAATGAAGTTCATGAAGGATCGTGCAGTCTACATGCAGGACCTCACTCCATCGTCTCTAAAATTATGAAGTTGGTGTACTACTGGCCGTCAATGCGCAGGGATGCAATGGAAATAATACATAAATGCGAGGCGTGTCAGATCCACTCAAAGGTCCCAAGACTACCTAAACAAGATATGACCTCTGTCACATCTGCGTGGCCTTTTCCCAATGGGGAATTGACATAGTAGGACCTCTGCCCGTAGCACCAGGAGGAGTGAAGTTTTTGGTCGTAGCTATCGACAACTTCACCAAATGGGTTGAAGCCAAACCTTTGGCATCTGTGACGGGCAAACACATGGAGAAATTCGTATGGGAACACATCGTTTGCCGCTTCGGAGTCCCTCATATCATCATCTCTGACAATGGGAAGCAATTTGCCGAAGGGGTATTTCCTACTTTTTGCAATGGTTTAAAAATCAAGCAATCGTTCACATCCGTGTACCACCCTCAAGGTAATGGCCAAGTAGAAGTTACCAACAGAGACATTATCAATGGAATCGAAAGAAGGCTAGGACGAAGTCACCAAGGGTGGGTGGACGAATTACCCCAAGTTCTCTGGGCTCATAGGACACATCCCAAGTCGAGTCACGGGGAAACACCTTTCAGCCTTACTTATGGCACAGAGGCTGTCATCCCCTCAGAGATAAGCGTGGAAACGGAGAGCATTATGAACTTCGAAGCCTCGGAAAACGAGGAAAAGCTTCGGGAGAATCTAGATTTACTCGAAGAACGAAGAGAAATAGCCTCCATAAGAGAAGCTACATACAAGCAAAAGTTAGAAAAATATTACAACAGCAGGGTTCGGCCCTCGAGCTTCAAACCTGGCGAATATGTCCTTCGATTTAACAGCGCAAGCAAATCCGTATACCAAGGGAAGTTGGGACCAACATGGGAGGGGCCTTACGTAGTAGCTGAAGCCTACGGTAACGGAGCCTATAAGTTGGCAACAATCTTTGGGGACGAAGTTGACAGGACATGGAATGGCACCAACCTTCGTAAGTTTTACATATAAGACTTGTAATTTTTCAGAAAGTTTATTTATCTCAAGTTTATTGAACTCTTCTCATTCGGGGAATGAAGCATTAATGGTAGGCGTCTTAGTATTCATTTCATAAAATGATGTAATCCTCCCTACCCAATTAATGATTTAACGTATTTCCCATAAATCTCTTGTTTCGTTTCTTACAACAAAGATTTATTCAGCCAAGTACTACAAGTCTCAACGTTCGAAGGATGATATTTATGTCTTATACATGGCATCCACTATAATTCACATTGACTTTCCTAAAATGTCTATAGGAATTTGAAGCCATAATACTATGAGGACAAAGATGGAGTGGGTCGCAACCCTCTATCAGTAGTTAAATTATACGATTGCTCAAAAATCTTGGTTCAAAGTACACACAATAAGGATACTCATCTACGGTAACCTTAGGTTGTACATTAACGTTGTTACATAACGTTGAGAGAAGAAAAACATATATTCAAAGGGTGAAATAAATAAATATCCCATGGGATAAATCATTGCCAACAAGGGATAAATCAAAGAAGTAAAATTAAAAAGTGTTCGGGGGGTACAAAAAAACCTCGGGATAAATCATTGCCAACAAGGCAGCATTTATGCATTCTTTGATGAGTGGGGATCTTCTTGATGAGAGGGAGGCTTCGCACCAGAAGCGTTCCTACTTGGAGAAGATGGCCGAATCCTGCTAGGCTTCTTCGACAACAGTTTTTCAATGGAAGCTTTTGGATCTTTGGTCACCTTCGAAAGAAAGGGAAAGTCTGCCGAAGCAAATGCATTACTGGTAACATCATATTCTTTTCCATGCGAAGGACGATAGTAAGGAACCTTCGACAGGATCACAGGCTTCCCAGTTTCAGCAATCTCTTCTAGGGTAGTACATTTCCCATGGAATATGGCAGCATTCACCAAGTTAGCCACTACTTGTCCGACCTCATCACTATGATACAACTCCATAGCAATGTAAGGAATAACCTTGGCCACCACATCTGCCCTATCTTTCTGGAGACTATCACATCGAAGGTTTTGAGCATCCGTCTCCTGTTGCAATTTGGTTTTTTGCTCCATGAGTCTGTTCTTTTCAGATTGAAGACTTACACACTTCGACTCAAGCACAGATACTCTTTCTTTTAGCCCAATCGCTTTGGCCTCCTCCATTTTGAGCCTACCACACTCAGCTTGGGCTTCCTTTAGTCAAGTGGCAAGCTTCATGGCGTCGGATCGAAGATCTTGCACAATTGGATTCTTCTCAATATCCTTCGTAGCCCTATCACACTTTGACTTCAGGTCAGTGATCAACTGCTCCATATGTTCTTCTCGAGCCAGAACTACATTTAAATCTTCTTTAGCACTTTTAACAGTCCGTATCAATTCTCTTGTTCGGCTGTTAAGATGGTTATCTAGAATAGCTTGCCTTGTGTAGCTTTTGTCGTGAAGATCACACAGCTGCTATATTGACATATTGTCAAGGGCTCCCTTCCAGCGGCCTGGAATAACACCTTCAACCAATCGGTGGCAAGCTTGAGAGTTGGGGAATTCCTTCGTGTTTGATAAACCTGCACATTGTCGAATTAAGAGCTATTTGAAGCTTTCAATTAATTTTGTGGTAGTATGTAGGTCGTAATGAGCGCTTACTATGAATGTCTTCATCATTCGAATCTTCGGAGGGTATGGCAACAGCAGTCTTATCTTGGGAGTTCTTCTTCTTTGAAGCTCTGGATAAGAGAGTGGGTATGTCAAGTTTCCTCTTGATTGGAGGCTTTGAAGCCTTCATTTCAGTCCCTTTCCTTTCCCGAACCCTATCAGCTATACCAGAGGTACCAACATACGTCATGGGGATATCATCGGAGGAAAGGATCTCCACGTCAGGAAAGGCTTCGATTGCCAAATGCACCTCCTTGGCATTAAGGGGAATCACCTCTTCAATTATTGCCGCTAGCTCCAGCACCATGGCATCCACGTCATTATTGTTGACTGAGGTTGAAGGGGAACCCACCCCATAGCTGAATTCTCTAGGATCCCTGGGAATGAAGCTAGCTTCCTTTGCACCATCAGATACGACGAAGTTCCTGAATGCCATTACTGCAATATAAACAGATACATAAATATAATTAGATATGTTATTCATTTATGATAAGTTACATATACATACTCTGGCCATCACAATGGATTTCTGATGACAAAGGAGATCCTTCCCAATGGTCCACAAGACCAACCATAAAGAGGATGGGTTCTGGAAAGGTTTGCGCATCAATGGGGTGTCTGGCAAGACGTTGATAAAATGGTTTGTCTCGAACATTGAGGGGAAGTTGATCATTGAATTTCTTACGGTCGAAACAGAATGCTTCATTCAAGAGTGCTGGATACCCCAGAGGTATGATTGTATCTTGTACATAAAAGAATTTCCCTTTCCAGTTTGTTATATTTGTGAGGGGTTTGGTGATTAGCACGGGCACATTTTCATCATTCCTCTTTGACAGTGTCAACCAATTTCCCCCGGGACACAGGTTAAGGAAGTCTCGAAGCACATTTAGTGTGGGCTCATACCCATATGCCTTACACATTACTATGTAGGTGGTAAGTTTGGCTAGTCCAAACGGATTAAACCTTGAAATATGCACCTCATAATATTGCAGTAACTCTAGAAACAATGGGTGCAGGGGTATTCTTAGATTTGACCGGGTAAAGGCATGAGTATACAGGCCCACATACCCTTTTGGGGCGTCATAGATGCTCTGACTATTTTTTGGGAGAATAACTTTGTGTTGTTTGGGTATTGGGTAATCATCTAGAAAGAGGGCTAGGGCTTCTCTTGAAAGAGCACATTTTTGTTGTCTTATAATATGTTTAGCATCCATGCTCATGGCTACCTGGTAATACCAAAAGGGCCTAACTACAAGATGGGGGAAGAGTTTACCTTTTGATTGTTGTAGATAAACACGTCACCGCTTTGTGAAAGTTGCAGAGGAAAAAGTTGTGGTTTAGAATTTGAGAGTACACCGGTATTTATATTACACATAATTATATCTACTTAACATTTTAAATTTTTAAAGATGGTTGAGCTTACCGATAATTATGCTGATTACATTCTTTTGTTCAACGGATAAGTCATAAGCATGCGCATGTAATGCATCTTTGTATTTCAAAAATTTATCTTATCCAATTTTCGAGGATGTGGTGAAAGCATTGAACTATGATAGAGTTGAAAGCCACATATTCTTGTGCGCATATCTAACTTTCAACTGGGGGGCTTGATGATGTACCCTCCGATTAGCTCGAAGGATCCCCCTTCGAGTCTGATCGCAACCTACATAATCGAAGGCTCTGGCTAGCCTCCTAAAACTTTCTTTGGCGTAAAACTAATCATCAATGATCTAGTTACCAAGTGGGAATTCGCCAATCGAAGGATTAAGCCCTTCGGGGTATCTCTCGATAAGTTTTAGGGACAGAACGATGCCAAGTACAAATATTGGTGAGACCAAGTCTTACCCACGTCTCCTCTTTCTCTTTTGCTCCCCCGCTAAACCAGGAGGAGTGGGACACAAAACCCTAGCGGTTACCACAAATCATGGGACACCCCCATGATCTCTCTCAAACGTGTGACCACTCTCCAGAACCGTTTTCTTTACCTATAAATAGTCCTGGATGATGACAAATCTGGTATGCAATCTCTCTTACCTTACTTTACTACATTTACACTTAAACTCTCATACCGATCACTTATTCACACGCCGGAGGTGGTTCGCAGGGTCCAACCCCTGCGCAATCACTTAATGTAGTGTTTTAGTATTTCTTATTTCAGGTTATACCCGAGCTTGGCGTAGTCACAACACCCCTCATTTCCTTTGATCACCATTGAAGGTTTGGTAGTGCGAATTATTGTACAATCAATATGGATAGTTGGGATAGTAAGAGTGGTGGGTACAGTGGTGCCAAATTTATGGTGTCGTTTTTCAAAAGTGGTGTCACGTCGGCAAAACACAGAGCGGCACCAGAAAATCTTTGGCACTACATTCTGTGTCGTTACCGTTAGCACCAGAAAATCTGATGCCGTTGTCTACCTTTTTTTTATACATAAAATCAAACATACACAATATTAACTAAAATAAATTCATTAAATAAAAGAAAAGCACACATTACATTAATTAAAAAAAGTACATAAAACTAATAAATAGTACGTAAACAAGCCATTATAATTACAAATTAATGATTAAGGTTCCATAAATGCTCCACAAGGTCTTCTCGAAGATCGTTGTGCAATTTTATCTCGAATTTCTTTGTTTTTTCTGACATGTAAATCACATCTTTCAACCAAACTTGTTGGTATGTTTGGAGTTGGATCAACGAACAAATCTCTAAAATTCACTTGAAAGTCTTCGTCTTCCAATATCATGTTGTGTAACATTATACAACAATACATGATTCTTTTCAAGGCGTTGATTTCGTAAGCACTTGCGGGTTATCGTATAATTCCCCAATGACCTTGTAGGACTCCAAAAGCTCGTTCAATATCTTTTATAAAACTTTCTTGAACTCTTTTAAATTTCAATTTTTTTCAGACCTTGCAACACTAAACGTTTTGACAAATACGGACCATGTTGGATAAATGCCTTCGGCTAAATAGTAACCTTTCTTGTATGTATGTATGTCCGTTTACTACAAATGGACATTTTGGAGATCTATCGGAAAGTTCTTCATCAAATAACGGGGAACCATATAACACATTAACATCATTATTTGCCCTCGGCATGCCAAACCCATAATTTTTGATCCGCAACCGCTTCTAACATAAGGGTTGGGTATTTATGATCATGTCTTTTGAATTGAGCATGTAAGGCCTTTGGACAATTTTTCTAATCCCAATGCATACAATCAATACTCCCAAGCAGTCCCGGGAGTCCATGTTCTTTTTCGTGCAATGTGTAACACCTCTAATTTTCACTGATCATAGCGGATTAAGTGTTTGGGGTATTACTTCATAGAATCATAGTTACTGTAGTAGAAAACGACTCGAAAAGAGACGTTTCTAGAAATTTAGTTATCATTCATTTAATTATCTGTAACACCCCCATTTTTCACTGATCACAGCGGATAAAGTGTTTGGGGTATTACTCATGGAAACAAAGACAAGATAATAGAAAACGACTTGAAAAGAGACATTTTTGAAAAAGGTGTTATCATTCATTTATTCATCAGAGTTTTTACAGTAAAAGATGTACTTTTACCAAAATAGAGGTCCCTAAGATACGTTTTACGACACAAAACTGATGAATGATAACTATTTTGGACGTCCTCATGTCCAGTGGTTCTCCGTGCCAGGGTTCCTATAGTGCCTAATTACCTAAGATAACATCCTTAAAAGTCAACACGTGGTTATAGGTTTAAAAAGTTAAAGTATAAATACAAGTTCCACAGGGTTCAGCTTAAACCCTATGTGTGGAAAAGTTTTAGTGTTAGAAGGTATATTGCACTAAGCTCATGAACCACACATTAACAATCCTGGTCATGGGGTCTGCAGACCAAACCATGAGGGGATGGAAGGATAACTTGTCAAAGTTAAACCTTCAGTGGGTTCAAATATAGTACTTATTGGTACCACCTAGTGGGGTGTTAATACCAACGGGAGTTGTCAAACTCCAATAGATCTATCAACTATATTCGTGTTCGCGTGGGTAAAATATCCCAAATAATTAGATTCATGAATTTTGATTATGTAATGATGGCTGTTAGTTTACTCGTGCAATAACCAGAGCAAAGACTTGTATTTGGTTTTAAAGCATGTATCCCCCTCACAGGGTTTGTAAAACATTTAGAAAGCATTTAAAAGGGTGTGAGGCTATGAAAACTCACCTGAGTCTCTAGCAAATTAAAGTAAGGGTTTAGATAACTCACTCACGTATCCTAGGGTAATGCGGGTGTGCGTATGTTAAGTCTTAGTCTAGGTTTTCTTAACTAATTACTATTAGGTTTTTATATATAACATAACACCGTTCGGGCCATTGTAATTCAGAAGTATATGACTCCTCACATGAAGCTCCCTACTATTGTATTATGTGATCAGCATAATACCGTTCGGGCAATCATAATTCAGAAGTTAATACTCCTCACACAAAGCTCCCTATTATTGAGTTATGTTGTTATTAGGGTTTAGTTATAACATAACACCGTTCAGGCCATCATATCTCAGAAGTATATGCAATAATCGTTCGAGGAGTCAGGACACTTTAATTCGTAAACCCAACAAACTCGTCAAAACGAAATATCCACATAGTACTTCTCGCATGAAGCTCCCTAGTATTGTGTTATGCTTCTAACTTAAATAGGTTTTTATATTTTTATGAAAATAGTCCAATTTTACCCCTTATATATATTTACATTTTCTACCCTAAACTTATAAACTTATAACAAATAGGCATATAACTTTCTAACTATTGCATATTTAGTCCCTATACTAATAAATTTTAAAGAAATGATATATATAGTTCCTAAATTTTACTAGTTTTTAGTATTTACTATATTTACCCTTATATTTATAATATTTGCAAGTTTAGTCCTTTTAGTTTAATATTTGTTTTAAAAGTTTATTTTAAGGTTTAATATATTGCAAATCTAGTCCTTACACTATTATCTTCTAGGAAATGTCAAAAACAGTCCCTAGACTTTATAGTTTCAAGTATTTACAATATATACCCCTATGCATGTAATATTTTGCAAAACTAGTCCTAAGTGTATATAATTCATAATTTAGCATGGCAATCTAGTTTCTAAGCTTATAACTAACTCATATAAGTTCAAATAAGCCACATAATGCAAATTATATCAAGTAGATAAGCTATGTAACACATAAGCATGCAATTCGACTTATAACTAGGGCTACGAAAGAAAGCATGCATGCAATGGCTATCCTAGGGTTTCTAAGGCATCTAAAGTCCATATAAGTCTTATTCTAAGTATACTAGATGTAAAGTAAAGGGTACCTAGGTCGGGGGAGGGCTTACAAGGGTTTCTAGGGCTCGCTTGACTTCAAACCACAACACAACACGACCAGGGCTTCATTACCCATTTCCTACTGCTTCTAAGGGCTTATTACTATAGAAATATGAGATAGAGAGAAGAGGGAGAGGTGTGAAGAAGAAATGAAAGGAGGAGGGGGTATTTATAGCTCGCGTCAAGGCGGTTTAGGTGAAAACAGGGTGTAGGTGTCACAGAGGAGGAGGGGGAGTAAGCAAAGCTAGGGGATTGTGTGGCAGGTCTAAAGGATGATGAGGATGGGCTATGGTGGCAGCTAGGGGGCGGGGTAGGACGGTTGTGGTGGTAGGAAGCCGAGAGAGGCGGTTAGGGTGAAAGGGGTGACAAGGAGGTGATGCACCTCCTAGCTTGGGTGCTTGGAGGTGCTTGGGTGCTAGCTTAGTTATATTAAGGTGCTAGGTTGGTTGCTTGGTGGTTTTAAGGTGTTTAAGTAGCATGGTTTAGGTGTTTAAGTCTAATTTTAATCTAGTTTTGTTTAATAAGTGTTTAGGGTTTTATCTATGTTTTAGTGTCTTATTTAAGGTCATAATGATGTTTAGTAACTATTAGTAGCTTATACTAAGTAATGGTAGCTTATGGTAAAAATTTAACCTAGTTTAGACATAGTTTCAGGAAGTTATGACCTAATTAGGGTTTTGTGCTTATATGACTTGTACCTAGGTTTCTAGGGGTTGTACTATATCCTGAGGGTTCTAATATGTTGAGGTAACATGATCAAGATCTCTTTATGTTTTAATGATGACAAATAAACCATCAAAACACATAAAATAAGAAACGTTAGCTCAAAATCGCCGGAGCCAATGTCTGCTCCTGGCGCGCTGCCAGCGCGTCAACGTGCGGGTGACGCGCCAGGAGTCTGTATGGTTCCGGGCGAATTTTGAAAGTCGGCTTTCCCCTTACCCGACAAATGTGGATCTTTCAATACAGGTATGAATATGTTATGTGCTTAATTGAGAACACTCGAAACGAGTTTTGAGACTTGAGAGATCCCACTTTTAGAACACCCATTTACGGGATAACGCCAACTCATGTTTTCTAACTGTCGCCTCTAGCCAAGGCTTTTCTAAACTTAGGGAGTTTATATATTTCACGTGACATCGTGTTGAAGCATCCGTATGCTCATATCCCGTGCTTACGTCTTCTCTAATTACGTAACGGGTTTACTCCCTTATTTGTCAAACTAAGTCAAAGGCCACTTTGCGTAAACGCATCCTTTCCCACTTGGGTTATGCTTTACATCAAGGCAAAGCACTTAACTTGTTTGAACCAAGGTATTAGTTGAGAACGTCGAGTTGTGGAAAGTCACGAGATATGAAACTACGGATTCTCGACGTTGTGTTACTTGAACTTATAAGTAACCTATGATTTTCTCAATTTATAATCTTTATTGTCTAAACCTTTTCTTCTTAATGACAATAAGATTATGTCTTAATCCTCTCTTAATCCCATTTATACAAAAGACAAAACCAATCATATCCAAATCAAATATTCTCTTACACAATCTCTTACACCCTTACATATTCCCTTATACACTACATCTAAACCATCCATTCCCTTACAACACATCTCATCCCTTCATTTTTAACACATGGGGAATTGTTTGAAACCCTAATATGGCTCCTCTCATCCTAGCCATTGAATTCAAACCAAACACATCTCAACCATCCATCCAATCTCTCCTATCTATGCCACCACATGTGCTTGATCTCAACCATTAAATTCAAACCAAAACCATCTCAACCATTGATTTCCCCTTTCCCCCCAATCAAAGCATATTCCTTTGGCATATCCTTTCTCAACCCTAACCTAGGCTTGATCTTAGCTATTCATTTCAAATGAACTCATCTCAACCATCCACATTCACCACATGCCAATTGTTTGAAAACCAAGGGAGGCTCCCTTTGATCCTAGCCATCCAATTCAAACCATTTCATCTCAACCCTCCATCTTATTCTTCTCCCCCAAGCATTGGAATATTCCTTGGCATATTCTTTCTCTCTTTTCTATGCCATGTGAAGAGATACACTTCTACCCCTTCCAAATTACCCTATCTACACTTTAAACCCTTGGTAATTTGGTTTCTCTTTAAACACTTCACAAAACATTTTCCAAATTGGCTATTTAAGTTGGCAAACCTTAGAATGATTAATGTTAAGGTTTAGTGTGAAGTACAATTGGGGGTTTAGCAAGGATAGGTATTTATAAGATCCAAACACCCAACACTTGGGAAAAATTTACAGACGCCTGGCGCGCTGCCCGCGCGTTGACGCGCAGGCCTTGATAAAATTTCCCAAGTTTGGGTTCTTGGCCTATAAATACCACCCTTGCCTCTTGTATTCCTCACCCCTTGCCATTATTCTTTCTCTCTAGATTCTTTCTCTCAATCTCTCTCAAATCTCTCTATCTCCAATCTTGTGTTCTTGATTTTCATACTAACATCTTTGAAAGAACACATATCTTTGCAAGGGAAGAATCACAAAAACCTAATCCACTCTTGTGATTGTGTCGAGGGTCCTCTTATCTATACCCTTTCTACTAGAATCAAGTCTCTAGGTTAGGTTAGGACTTGATTGAACAAACATTCATTCATTCATTCAATTGTTTGTAAGAGAAGTCTTGTATCATGGTGACCAAGCCTAGATCATTGGGGATCTAGTTGGGGTTTGACACTTCCGGGTGGAAGTCTTGGTAGAGATCTTTGTGATCCTTAGGTGAAGTCGAATCGTGAGATTCTTTTGGGTGGTTTCCAAGGGCGGAATACCGTTGGGGAGTAACTCCTTCTTTGTGAGCATAGATATTGGTGAATATCGGTGGAGTGAATTGTAACGGTTTGTAGTCCACCGAAAGGATTATACTAGTGAATAGTATCGGAGTCGCGGATTTGCAACTGGATGTATGGATGGTATGGTATAAACCCCCCATCCCGAACTAGTATATATCGTGGTGTCTTTTATTTGCTTTATATACTTTGGTTGTGTAAGTGGTTGTTTGGATTGATTATACAACCACTTTGTTTTCTTTGAGGCTTAAAGTTTTTTAAACGTCTTAAAAGCCGAAGAAACTATATTCACCCCCCGTCTACGGTTCTACATAATATATCATAAGGTCACTATTATAACTTATATCTAAGTCCTAGGAACTTTTCATGTAAGTTCAGATAAGCAGTTAGGGTTTTAAAACTAACTGGAAACACATAGGTGCATTTAGGGCTTTCTAGCAAGTATGGGGTATTATAGTACTAGTTATCTTAATGAAAATATGTTTATTACCTTGACTTGACATACCGGGATGTTTACCTTAAGTAAACATAGTAGTGGTTGGCATAGATGGATACGTGAGCTTGTCTGAAGGTTAGTTAGGTTATAATGATATATTAAAGCAAAAATTTAGCTCAGGAAAATCCTATAGGCATTTCTAATCCTAGTGTGCTCTAATAAGGGCCTAAGTTAAGTTAATAAGGCATTCCTAACCTAAGGGGAAGTTAGTGGGTTGTGACATTATTAGAGTTTTATTAGTAAAAGATATACTTTTACTTTTGATGAGGTCCCAAAATCTAGGTGTTAGGTTATGTTTGAATGATAACCGGTTTGAAAGTCCTCCAAGTTCAGTGCCTCCTTCTGCCATATCTCCGTAGAAGTGATATACCTAGAATACATGCTTAAAAGTCAACACTAGGTGTTGAGTGATGATGTCAAATTTACCCACGATTTAAGTGTTAATTTCCCCCTAAAATGCTCATCTTTTCTATTTTTATCAAGAATATATAATCTTATTTCTTCCTATTTTGGTTTCAGGGTAAAGATGAGTAAAAGAATGAACATACGCAGAAATGGAAGGACTTTGAAGCAAATATGTGGAAATTATGGATTCTGCACTCACTACGGCGTAGAGGTTCATCTACCTATGCCGTAGCAAGGCTTTATAAAGACTACGGCGTAGAGGTTCATCTACCTACGCTATAAGAAGGAATTTATGAAGACTATGGCGTAGCCCATCCACTGGCTATGGCGTAGAAGTCCACTAAAGGGCTTTACGGAGTAAGCAACTCTCCAGCTACGACGTAGGCCCCAATTTGAGGCAGTGAAGAACTAACCAGGCCAAGGAAGAAGTTACGGCGTAGCAACCCTAGCAACTACGCCGTAGAAAGTATCTTATCAAGACATTACGCCCGTAGCACTTGATCAAGCTACGGCGTAACACAAATTTACAAAGGTTACAGCGTAGCAATCCAATCAGCTACGCCGTTGATGCGTGGGAATTGAACCAGGCTTTACCTCTCGAGGGATCTCGAGAAGCTTACAACCCCCACCAGGCAGTGTACCTGATCGTTGTAGTATAGTATAGTGACAAGTACCGGGGGATTGATCGTTAAACTCAGGAATAGTGTCCCTAGGATTTGAAAACCTAAGAACTAGGTCTAGAGGTGAGGGATGATTCTTTTTGTATTTTTATATTTTATAAAAGCAAATAAAAATCTCAGTTTTTGGAAGAGTGGGCAGAATTAGTTGCTAGTCAACTAACCCAATAACTAAGATTCAATCAAAATAAAATAATAAAAATGAAAATAAGCTAAATTAAGATAGTGGTGTGAGCAATATATGGGAGAATTGTGTTTACTTAGGTTTCACTACTCCCTAGATATCTTTTACAGGTTAATTACTTGTTACAGTTGCGTGGATGACGGATTGTATTCCTTAATACCATTCATGGGGTGGCGTACTTACTTCCCCAATCCTATAAGCTCCTACTTCACTCCTATGTCGAGCCGGCTAAGAAGCTCCTAACATGGGATCACTAGAATTCGCTCATGCATTAAATACAACCATAAAAACCTAGTACACATCGGTTCGTGTTTCTTAAGACGTTCAAGCAAGTTACACAATAGAGATCTGCCAGTTTTCTTAAGCCTAACATTGAAATCATTCATCCATTACAACTATAAACAAGCAATCAACGTATAATTAATATCTAGGTTTTATTACATATAAGCAAACACATGAAAGATCTAGCCTAGCATGTTATAATCAAGACAAGCATAAGATATATTCAAACAACACATAGACATATTGAATGAATTGAAAGAAAACTTATCTTAATTGAACATGAAGGGTTTCAAGGGGTGAAAACCCTTGAAAATACTGTTACAAACGACCTAGGGTTTATTAGGTATGGCCCTAGTATTCTCCACACAAGTTCCTCTCCTAATGAATGAAAAATACAAAAGTATATATAGATTATGTGAGGTGACGGCGTCAAGAGGAAAAATCTGACGCCGTCATCTCGCCGCCAATAAAGTTCTCGGACTGCCTAAATCTGGGTCTGACGCCGTCATGTGTAATTCTGCTCCAGGCCGTCACCAAAATAACTCTTGACGCCCTACTTCTGACGCCGTCATGTTTTCTCTGGGTCGTCATGCATTTTACTCTTGACGCCGTCAAAAAATCCTTCTTGACGCCGTCAGGTACTGTTCCTAGCAAGGAAAATTAAGTCTTTGCCGTTTTCTTCTCTTTTATGCTCCAAAAACGTCAAAAATGCTCCCTTTTCCAGAATTCACTCCCAAAGTACCTAAAATCACAAAAGGAATGATTTAGGGCAATATTTGATCAACTAAATTCCAATTCCGGCTTAAATGACCCCCTAAAAACGGTTCATTTTTCGCCTCATCATATACCCTTACACTTGAGATTTGCTTGTCCTCAAGCAAATGCGCTTTTATTCTAGTCAAAATACAAGTTAGGGGTCATTTAACACTAATATAAAAGTAAATACAACAAATAATCGTTCCACTAAAGACCAAAGACAAGCACGGAGGTCATATACTAGCACCTCACAAATAGTGTTTAGATACTCACATCTCTCAGGTGTAATAAAGTAATATCACAATAAGGAAATGGAAAACATCTCTCACTACCTGTCATAGCAAAATAGATTACCATAGGCTTGGGAAAGGATCAAACCTCCACCACATGGCGTAAGCACCTAGGATAAACTATCAAAGAGGGCTTTGTAAAGGGTTGTAACGTTAGGTGTAGGGATATGGAATACACGGTTTTGTTGGATATAGGCAGTCTTTACTGGTGGCGAGTTAATAATCTTGGTTAATTACATGTACAATATGGCGTTGCTAAGCCAAGACTAGACTCGACTTAAGCTAATAAATGAAAATAACAAAAACATAAAATAAACATAGACTGAAACGGGATGGTAGTCTGTATGTTTTTTCTCTTTTCTTTTTCTTTTTTTATTTTTTTTTTATTTTTTATTTTTTTTGCATACACTCTTACCCTACCATCCAAAATAATACATCATAGGGAATGAACATTCCCCTTGCACTTGAATTTTTACATACTTTACAATAAACTAATCTAATGACTCGAATTAAGAAAATCAAAACACTTGGAGTACTTTTAAGATTAACGTACATATGGGGGTAATAATATGATGTTCTTCCCCATTACTCCATAACATTAGTACTTTACCCATGAGTCCCAATCGTCCCAAAACAATATGTACAAGGTTATGACTCGACTTAGCAACCATGTAATCAATTAGATAATTAACTAAGGGTTTAAACAAATAACAATAATGCACTAAAGATGAGTGCATACACGGAAGGCTAAGGCGATTTGGGTGTACATTTAAGTGGGGTGTAACAAATTCTTCCTTTAAGTAAGATGCTTAAAGTTAGAAACGAAAAGATAGGCTCGGAGGGGTGTACTAGGGGTTTCGTGTACTAAAAATCAGTACAACGCTAATGGTGTGGGAAAAATTAATTGACTTAACTAACCAAGTAATATGACTTAATGGTCAAGTAATTATGATACGGGTTTAACACAAGGGTGATCCTAATGCCTCTTATCATGTAGTAAATCCTACTACACGTATGTAGTCTCACTAGCAGTCTCGGGATGCATCACTAACGCAAGTTTTAGAATCTAAATGCTACCGGTACACTCATAAGCACTAATATTAAATGCTTTTCCTATCAAATCTAAAGGTGAACCTCACATATTTGGGTGGAAAATTTTTCTGAATAGTACGGTTTTGTGCTAGTCATACGATCTCCTATCCATGAGACGCTTGCTAAGGCTAAAGTTTCACTCCTAAATGTTGTAAAAAATTTTAAATTTGGCTCTAAAATTACACTAACAAGTATTTCTCATAGTTTTATTACACATCTACCATCAAACAAACAAACTCAAGCGAAAGTGTATCTATAAGGTATCATCATTTTACCCTCCCCTTACACTTAGGATCAACATTGTCCCCAATGTTCAAGTAAAGAATGTAAAAGAAAAACAGGTAAAAAGAATGAAATCAAATACTCCCCTGATTCGCTCGGTATGGATAATATAGTAACCAGGTTAGATCTTCCTCCAAGAAAATGAACAATCAAAGCTTCCCTTCCAGAATATAAATCATCTTCTTGTCAAACATAACCTGTTAAACCTGAGAAAACAAAAAAGGCAACCTCGCATAAAATCGGCGGCAATCTATATAAGATAACAAATCCTAGAAAGCAAAGTAAGATATAATGCTTGTTGAATGATGTTTGCAGATTTCCTGGAGATTATAAAACTAAAGATTCAACAAAAATTTTAAGACTCCGTTAGAAAAACAAAACTGGTAAAATTTCCAGAATTTTACACGTGACGCCGTCAGAAGTGACCTGCAGAAATTCTTATGTTAAGTTTCCGGAAAATTTCTGGAAAAACTTTGTCCTACTTACTGGAAAATCCTGCAAAAACATCATTATGACTCGATACAAGCATTTGACTCTAACAATTACTAATATACATGTTCATTTAATATTGTGGAGAACCATGATCGAGTTTGTTTCTTAAAAACATATTTGGGGTTTCCCCTTACACTTATCTTTTGCGAAATACCTTTGGATGAAGTTAAGACTAAGCCAAACAACAAAATAAAGTATTTTCACCATTTTAGTTTGAAACATGATCTACCAACAATAAAAAAATAAAGCATGCATACGGAAACAAATAATAATCAAACAAAATAAAAATCACACAAAACATGGGTTGCCTCCCAAGAAGCGCTTTTCTTTATTTATAAGTCTTGTAGCTAGACTCAAGGTCATGGGTTACCGTGTGTCGCTTATGCTCACATAACCGAGGGTGAGCCATCTAATAGTTGCCTCATCTTTCTTATAATCATCACTTAACTCTAAACATCTACGATAATAGCTTTTATTTTTCTCATGAGTATATTTAAGCCCTTTTCTTTTATCATTCTCACTTAGCATTTCTAGGGGTGGATACCTACTACATTTCTCCATGGAGAAATCCTTGAACCTAGGGTGTGCACGGGGCATTTGGTAAACAAAATCTTCATCCCTATTTGAGAATGTAATTAACCCTTCCATGAGTTTTTCATCAAGGTTGGTCAACCTTTTAAAGGTCTCCCAAACACAACTTGGGTTAATTTACTATCGATAAATTCTCTAAGATTCTCCATAACCATGAACTCAACAAGGTAAACAAAGCTTCCTACAAACACATGCAATGACATTGCCCTTGCAACAATATTATCTCCCTTATATTCTAACTCATCTACATTGATTTTATTGTATTCACTACGCGAGATTATGTTCATTGGTAGAGATGAGTTAAGGTAGGCATCAAAGCTCCAAAATCCAATCTTACAAGGGAATTGCATATTGAATGAGCTATCACTCTCAATCCTTGTTCTAGGGTCGACATACCTAAGAGGGTTTACTTCCTCTTCTATCCTATCCTCATTAATCACATCACCATCATCTAGATCCTCATTGGAGTCTGAATAGTAAAAAGGACTAGCCCTATGGTCATCATCATGGTCAGACTCCTCCAATTCAGAATTATTTTCAAAGTGGTGGTTAGGCGAGAGGTTAGGTGGGTTCTCATTATCCACTAAAGGGGAGGGCATTTGGAAAATCCTACGACGAAAAACACGAATAACAGGAATCAAACGATCAATGTTATTGTTATCCATCGAGATAGTTTACGAACAAAGGAAACAAAGAAATAAGATAGACTAAAGAAAACCTAAAAATAAAAATAAAAATCTTACTAGAAAGGAATCTAGGAAGTAGACCTAATAAAAAGAAATTCTAACCTAGACAATAACTATTCCCCGGCAATGGCGCCAAAAACTTGATGCGTGGGAATTGCACCAGGCTTTACCTCTCGAGGGATCTCGAGAAGCTTACAACCCCCACCAGGCAGTGTACCTGATCGTTGTAGTATAGTATAGTGACAAGTACCGGGGGATTGATCGTTCAACTCAGGAATAGTGTCGCTAGGATTAGAAAACCTAAGAACTACATCTAGAGGTGAGGGATGATTCTTTTTGTATTTTTATATTTTATAAAAGCAAATAAAAATCTTAGTTTTTGGAAGAGTGGGCGGAATTAGTTGCTAGTCAACTAACCCAATAACTAAGATGCAATCAAAATAAAATAATAAAAATGAAAATAAGCTAAATTAAGATAGTGGTGTGAGCAATATATGGGAGAATTATGTTTACTTAGGTTTCACTACTCCCTAGATATCTTTTACAGGTTAATTACTTGTTACAGTTGCGTGGATGACGGATTGTATTCCTTAATACCATTCATGGGGTGGCGTACTTACTTCCCCAATCCTATAAGCTTCTACTTCACTCCTATGTCGAGCTGGCTAAGAAGCTCCTAACATGGGATCACTAAAATTCGCTCATGCATTAAATACAACCATAAAAACCTAGTACACATCGATTCATGTTTCTTAAGACGTTCAAGCAAGTTACACAATGGAGATCTGCCAGTTTTCTTAAGCCTAACATTGAAATCATTCATCCATTACAACTATAAACAAGCAATCAACCTATAATTAACATCTAGGTTTCATTACAAATAAGCAAACACATGAAAGATCTAGCCTAGCATGTTATAATCAAGACAAGCATAAGATATATTTAAACAACATATAGACATATTGAATGAATTGAAAGAAAACTTATCTTGATTGAACTTGAAGGGTTTCAAGGGGTGAAAACCCTTGAAAATACTGTTACAAACGACCTAGGGTTTATTCGGTTCGGCCCTAGTATTCTCCACACAAGTTCCTCTCCTAATGAATGAAAAATAGAAAAGTACATATAGATTCTGTGAGGTGACGGCGTCAAGAGGAAAAATCTGACGCTGTCATCTCGCCGCCAATAAAGTTCTCGGACTGCCTAGATCTGGGTCTGACGCTGTCATGTATAATTTTGCTCCAGGCCGTCACCAAAATAACTCTTGACGCCCTACTTCTGACGCCATCACGTTTTCTCTGGGTCGTCATGCATTTTACTCTTGACGCCGTCAAAAAATCCTTCTTGACACCGTCAGGTACTGTTCCCAGCAAGGAAAATTAAGTCTTTGCCGTTTTCTTCACTTTTATGCTCCAAAAACGTCCAAAATGCTCTCTTTTCCAGAATTCACTCCCAAAGTACCTAAAATCACAAAAGGAACGATTTAGGGCAATATTTAATCAAATAAATTCCAATTCCGGCTTAAATGACCCCCTAAAAACGGTTCATTTTTCGCCTCATCAGCCGTAACAAAGTCGGGCCTATAAATACCAGCCCTAATTCCGAGTTTATTCATTCACTTTTCACCACACAGAAGTTGGGAGAAACTCAGGGAGCAGGAGGAACGAAGTTCTAGCTTCAAAGAAGTCATTTCCAAGGGAGGATTCATACACCAATCATAAGTTTATTCATTCCCTTGTTTTGTATTCGATTCATGTTTACTTTTGTAATAATACAATCTTGTTTTACTGCAACTATGAATATGAGTGGCTAAACACCTATTGGGGTTATCCTAGTTATGAAATTGTTATTGTTTTGATTTAGTTTTCTACGCATCTATTATCTATTGTTTGAATACTTTCATGGCGAGTCTTGGGACACTCTAGTTCCCGTAATGTTTAGCATTGGTTGTTCCCTAGAGACTTGTGGAAATAACCCTAGGAAGCAAGTCGCTATGGATGTGACTTGGTGATAGCAATATCACCATACACGTGCGAATTAACCATAGGACGACCTACCAATGCTATTCGCTTAACGGAGTTAGAGGGGTGTAAGATCTGACCATGCCGCATCCGTTAGACTTGTCCATGTTATTAGAGGCACTTAATGACTCTTACATCTTTCTACCAATGAACCCAAGGCTTTACAACAGTTTTGGATAGGAGAAGGTGTAAGATAGACATAGGTGATTTAATCCTCTGATCTGAAATGAATTACCAGACGATATAATAGGATGCACTTATAGGAAACTAATCAGAATAATAACGAGAGTAATAATTAGGTTAGCACTATTTCTCTCTTATTGATTTTCTTCTATTTTATTTACTTGTCTTGTTATTTACTTTTATTAGTTTAATTAATCTTTTAACTCAAAAACCCCTTTTAAACGTGACAAGAAACTTAGATAATTTCCATACACTTAGCTCATGGGACGACCTCGGCTTTACCAACTAGCTATACCACACACGATCTGGTACACTGCCCGTTAGTGCATTAGGTAGACCTTAGGTAAACGAGACTATTATAAATATTAAAACCTGGTCAGTAAAACCTGCATCAAATTTTTGGCGACGTTGTCGGGGAGCTATTAGGATTTTATTTAAGTTTTTGTTTTTGTTTTATTTTCTTTTCAGTACTCACGATTGTTTTCAAGTTTCAGGTGCTATGGCAGAAATTGACATTGATAACCTCACACTTGAAGAATATTTGGCTCTTACTCGAGAAGGGCAAGGGCCTGGTTTAGTTAGGCCAACTATTAGGGATGACGTTTTGTTCGAAATCAAGAACCAATTCATAAGGGAACTGCAGAAAGACCCATTTTCAGGAAACAAGACGGAAGTTGCTCATGAGCACATTGACAATGTTCTTTACATTGTTAGTTTGTTCAACATTCCGGGAGTATCTCATGATGCGATAATGCTCCGAGTATTCCCGATGACATTGACCGGAGCAGCTAAGAGATGGATCCATAGTTTACCAGCTGGGACGGTGAACACTTGGGCTCTCTTGAAGAAACATTTCATCCAAAGGTATTGCCCTCCTTTAAGGACGGCAAAATAGCTTGAAGACATTCACAACTTCAAGCAAGATGGGGATGAAACATTGTACCAGGCTTGGGATAGGTACAATGATCTTTTGTACAAGTGCCCTACTCATGATCTCAACAAGCAACAAATGGTCAACATTTTCTACAAAGGGATCAACATCTCAACCCGCCAAATGTTAGACTCCCAGGGACCAATCCCTGGAATGACCCCTGCTCAAGCCTTAAAGGCTATTGAAGATATGGCGGACCACTCTCAAAAGTGGCACGAAGGTGGAAATAGTAGGAGCATTACTGGAAACTCGGATGGCATTACCCTAATCATCAACAAACTCGAAAGCTTTTGGCGTGACATGAAGAAGCTTAAAGAAAATGTCCACGCTATTCAAGTTGGTTGCGAGGTTTGTGAAGGACCCCATTTGTCTAAAGATTGCCCTTTGAACGAGGGCAATAGAAAAACAGAAGAAGTTAAATATGGGGAAGGTAGACCATTCCAAGGTAACAAGTATCGTACAAGGCCATTTGGATATAATCGGCAACCTTATGGGGAAAGAAGATCAAGCCTCGAGGATACTATTAATAAGTACCCCGAAGAATCAAGAAAAAAGCAGGAAGAGCAAGATCAATGGCTAAAGAATTTCCAAGAGACAACTAACAAGAGCCTTATGAGCCATGATGAAGTCATCAAAAGCCTTGGAGCAAAGATAGAACTCTTGACAAATAATGCCAAGAAATAGAATGAACAAGCCAAGGTTTACCTGATTGAGGCATCCCGCAATATGATTTTATGTCCTAAGGAGGAAACACTTCTTACGTTAGAAAAGGCCGCCCACTACGAAGAGCTAAAAGTTGTGATGACTCCTCCAACCAATAAACAAGGCAATGGCTAACCCAAATATCCTATCACACTTGAAAAGAAATACCACTGGTGTGTTGCCATTCCGGTAGATAATCGGAACTCCTACGATCTTTGGCCATCATGCGACCCCCTACATGGAATTATGCGACGGGGGAGGTGATGAAGAAAGACTACGAGGAAACAAGCATTTATGGAGTTCACCTCTTGATCAATTTAGAAAAAAATTGAAATGGAGAGGAACAATATCTTTCGATGGATGGGTATTAATCATCCATGGAAAAGTTGATAGGGACAGGAAGATGGAGATTTGGGAGGAATTCAATCAAGTTCGGATTGATGACTATTTCTCAAAAAATGAAGTAAAAGATGAGGAAGCCACATGTAGTACTAAAGATAGTGGTAAGAGGCATTGGTGTGAAAAAATTAGGATACACCATGATGACGGCATATCATTTTAGGCATCATGTAATCCATATGAGGACGGATGCGATGGCGGAAGTGCAAGGGAACGAATTGGGAATGTATCTCACTATTGGACATCAACAAATGATAGTGAGAGGTGCGAGCTACCGTGGGTTAAGGGAGTCACTTTTAATGACTGGGTAAAGATCAAATATGGTAGACCTGGCTCCTTAACAAAAGAACGGATTTGGAAGGAGCATTCAAAAGGTATGGATGATGAGGAGAACTAGGAGCCTGACACAGATGACAGTGAAGACTGTGAGATGAAGTCGGATGAAGATAGAGATAGGCAACTCCTCAACTTAATTGAAGAAAGGCTCGATGAGGGTTGGTATAAGTACACGAAATCCAATGATGATGACCTTGAGGGAATAGTTGATTACCTTGAGTTATAAGGGTATGATGGATTTACTAATGCTGATGATGAAGCTTATGAGCAACGAAGATGCAAATTGCTCGGTATACCGTACAAGAAACCTCCACCTATTATTATTGAAAAATTTAAGGTGGTAAGATATTCAATTGGACCGGACAAAAAGTTCACCAAGTTCGAAAGTCAAGGTAAAGAAGAACTGCTACGCACCGCTACAAATGTCGCTTGGATAAGAGAGCACCTAATGTAGGAGATGGACGAGCGTGGAAAAGTCCTTCATCAACCTACTTGAATGGCGTAGCAGTGAGTCTAACTTAAAGACTCAATAATAAACAAAAGTGCTCTTTCGGGAGACAACCCGAATTATCCTTTTCCTTTTATTTTTCTTTATTTTGTTGGTTTGGTATGTTTTGTACTAATAATTTGCAGATACTAAAGGAAGCTTTGCGATGGAGAACTAATTTTTGGACTTTTTGCACCAAGAAAAATTCTCCAGACCTTTGCTACGGCGTAGCTCCTCCAATGACTACGCCGTAGTAACCACCAGGTGTCATTCTGGATAGATTTAGCAACTACGGCGTAGCACCCCATTTCAGCTATGCCGTAGCTACCTTCTGAACCTTAAAAATGCTTTTTATTTTACAAAACATTATTTAAACTTATATCAGTTTTTAAATGAACTTTGTGGGTTTGTTCCCTGTAAACCCTCATGAGACTTCACTCGTCCACTTGGGACACCAAGTGGTTTAAAAGGCTTGTTGCATACGCTAAATGCAACCGTGATTCCTACGAAAGTGAGTTAGGTTCTTCTTTTTATTTTATTTTTCTTTTTAGGTTTTATGCTTTTGGTAGTTGTGTGATTCTAGGGAATTGAAGTTTGCTCATTAGGCGAAGCGAAGGCACGTTTTTCAACATGATCATTCTATCATTTTCAAGAGCGAATTTCAGGGAAGTTCTCGTTCTAATTCTACTTTTCCTCTTTATTTTTATTTCATGTACAAAAGGGACTTTGTAAAACTCAAGTGGGGGGACGGGACTAGAATTATTTATTTGAATTTTATCTTGCCCCATTTTTCTAGTTTATTTTGAAAAATTATGCCATTTTAAAACTTTTGACATGTTTTTCCGAACCTAACTAGAATAGACCTTAGCCGAGCACATTAACCCTTAATACCATGGTGAGGTTTAGCCTATTTCAGTTTCCCCTGTTTTACTCCAAATCCACCAAAATTATGAGTGTGCCAGTAGTTTGTAAACTTTAGAACTTGGCTTTTACATAATTTTGAAACCATATATGAGTAGTATATTGAGATTTCTTGATACATTTGGAAGAAACTTTTTAAGAAGGCAATATTTTAGAATTGTCACCCAAATGTGTATGTTTATCAATTAGTCACATTGACTATTCGACCCCCGTGTTTAACCCTTTGTTGCACTCACCTTTAGTGCAAGATACCCCTAGATACACTCTTTTGAGCCTATCCTTTCGTTTCTTACCTATATTGTTTCGATACACCTTAGCCTACTGTGTAGTCTTAGTTTATGGTTGGGAAGTTTCCACTTGTTCTAGTTTGAGGTTCAAGTCAAGAGATTCAAGAATGACACCTGCGTTGAAGACAAATTATTGAAGATCATGAGAAAACCCACTATTGTACATGTATTGATCATCCCAAGTGGGGGGATATGTTTATTGTATTAGTTATGAAAAAAAATGTGAATTTTCGTATGTAGATATGTTATCCTTGGTGCAACCTTTCATAGCACCGTAATAAGAGCTTTGAAGGAATTAGTATCGAAGAGGCCACTTCAGTCATATTTGAAGAATGAAGTTGTTGGTTCTTAATCACCAACATGAAGACCAAGTGTGGTGCCCATTATGACGTCCTCTAATGGCACACACTTGTTACATGATCCAATTCTTGTGTTTTGAAACTTGGACTTTGGATGAACGGCAAGTGGTAGCAACTCGGTTATAGGCTAAGACTATTTGCTTTCTATTTCATTTTACACTATTATTGTGCATCCCATGTCTTATCCTACCCTTTATTTGTGAATCATGCTTAGGTGAGGGATTTGAGCAGTCATTGGTGTCTTGCCCGGCGTTCCGGTCATGTACCATTGCCTTTGTCGCCTTTGCCGTAGTATGTTAGTAACAACGCTACACCCAAAAGCCTTATATGTGTTCACCCAATATTGCCTTTAAGAATTGTTTCGACCTTAGCTCTAGTGGTAGAGATTTGTGTAACTGCCAAGCCTATGCTAGAATACATTCTACGACTGTGTGTTGAGTGATCACCCCGAAAGGTGTGTAGTCACAACGGTGCTCAAAGTGAGGGTGTATTGCTATGTCTAGCAATGAAATTCCTCCGACTTGCGACCTATAAATATATTGTAATTGGTGTTTTAGTTTCGTGTCACAAATGACGTGTGATATATCACGTGTAAGGTGATATCCGTTTCGGGTGTCTTAAATGTATCCCAAATAACTTTACGTAGTTATTGTTAGTGTTGATACGAATCGGTGTTTGATTAAATATTATCTCGTCGAGAAAATAATATCGTTTAAAAAATATTTATGTTTAAATATTTTTAATAAAGTTATGTATATTTATGTATATATATATATATATATATATATATATATATATATATATATATATATATATATATATATATATATATATATATATAAAGTTAAAGAAAATACTTATATATGTTTTTATATGGTTCGTGAAATTAATTATAAAAATATAACTTGTCACATTTTAACCCTTAACTTTAACAAAATTTACACTATGTACCCTTGGTTAAAAATAATTATAATTTTAGTCCCTTTGCAAGCTTTTTACACAATATACCTTGATTTTTGAGAAATGGCAGTTTCTACCCTTAAGTTTTGTTAAAAGTTACTGTTTTAGTCCTTACCCGCAAGTTTGGCAGTTTTGTCACATTTAGTCCCTAACGTGGGACTTTTGCAAAATTAGTCCAAAATCTAGTTTTCGAAAAGTTAACTTTTATCTTTATAAAAGTTACCATTTTTACCCCTTTTTATTTGTAAAACTCGGTTTTTGAAATCAGTTATCACTCGAAATTATTTAGTTCTAACTTCAAAAATTTCATAAAGGATTTGTTTTGGGCTCGTTAGCCCGGTAAGGCCCAAATGGGTGTTTTCTTTGTTTTAAAAAAATGTTCGACTATCACATGGTTCTAGCTTTATTTTCGTGGTATAAGGTCGAATAAGGTTTGCATGGGTTGTTGGTTTAGTTAAGCTCGAGTCGTAAAATTAGTATGTCGAAAAATATATACACGTTGTTCATATAAAAATGAAATGGCGAGTCCATTCTTAGGGTGTCGAGGCATGTTTGAAATATATTTGTATATGTTTCAAGTTGTCATAATACTTAAGGATTCTTATCGTGATGTGCATGGAACGGATGTGAATATGATATGCATAACAAAAATAGAGTAGGAAACGAAATAGTTTCGAAGACTTACAACACCAAAATGGTGGGAAGTTCGTGTAATACGTGACAATCAAGAACACAACAATCGTTATACCCCCTTGTAGTGACTCGTTCCAAGTGCTTTTACCCACGTAGCTTCTCAAAATCCTTGCGTGCCCCTCCCTTGTCTTCAACCGTGCGTAGTAAAGAAAGAGTATTGGTGATTGAGAGATTGTTGGTGATTCGAGTAAGTGTGAGCAATTTGTGCATTTAATGTTGTTTATATAGGGTGAAATGTTTGGTTAGCTACCCTCACTCTCCATACGAGTGTCTCATGTGGTGAGACAAGAATGTTTCAAGCGTCCCTTGAGTAGTCAAGTCGTGTCGCCAAGCATGAAGCTAGATCGATATAAAATTGGTAGAGATTAGGCCTTAGAAGGTACTTTTGTGATTAGTTTATTAGATATGTAAGGGGATTTAGAAACATTGAATCCATTGGTCACAAGTGATTAATGAGTGTTTAGTATGGTTTAGTCGTGTAATGACTTTGTCTAAAGGATCGAATGTTTAAAGTTTATGTGCTAGGTCGGCTTAGGTTGCAAGTCAACTTCTTATAGGAAGCTTGGTGTGTCGAATGTGAGGAAACAAAAGGAAACGTGCATGTATACTCCTTGTATCCCATGCGTTGTAGCAACAAAGAAAGGACAAAGCAAATGGCCAGTGGGCTTGTGTTAGGGTCCGGTCCAATACAAGAAAACATGGGTGGTGGGCTTGTGTTATCCCTCGGCCCAATGTGAAAAGAATTATGAGCCGTGTGGGCTTGGTGGTGGTGATTCGGCCCATGTAGAAAAGAAATGAAGTGGACTTGTGTTCGGCCCAAAAAAAATATCGGGGTGTCGTGTTCCGTAAAATTGTGAAATATATTTCGGTGTCGGTGTCGGTTTGTGAAAACCTCATTAATTCAAACGGTTTCGTCATTTATATATATATACTCATATATATAAAGTAACAATATTTTGTCATAATTATATATACTTCATCATATATAATTAATATTAATATACCGGTGTTAAAATCAAAGTGTCGGGTCGCAAGTGGAGTTATCGGTGTCTAACCTCATTGGGTGATATCCAAGAGTGACATTCGGGTGTTATCGGGTGACCAATCATGTTCGGGTGTTAAACAAACGATGTTCATAACATTTGGGTGTCAAATAAACAGTGAACAAAACAATCGGGTGTTCAAACAGACAGTGTCTCATGTAAAAATTTTAAATTAGCCCGCAAAAAAAATGGCTTAGTATAGAATAATGTTGGTAATTAGCATTAATAAATGACCTGGGATTTTACGGTGTATTACAGTACCCACCCGTTAGATTGGATTCGTCCCGGAATCCAAAGTTGAATCGGTGCTCGGGGTTGTCTCATCAAATAGTTGTGGGTATTTGGCACGCATTTGATCCTCGCGCTCCCAGGTGTACTCGGGTCCTCTCTTAGAGTTCCATCTGACCTTAACAATGGGAATGCGACTATGCTTAAGTCGTTTGACCTCTCTATCTATTATCTCAACGGGTTCCTCAATAAAGTTCAACTTATCATCGATTCTGATCTCTTTAAGTGGAATCACAAGTGTTTCATCCAATAAACACTTTTTCAAATTTGACACGTGGAAGGTGTTGTGTACTCTACTGAGTTCCTCAGGTAGTTCCAATTTGTATGCCACAGGACCGATCCTTTCAATGATTTCGAAGGGTCCAACGTATCTTGGGTTTAACTTCCCACGTTTTCCAAACCTAATCATTCCTTTCCAACGTGATACCTTAAGCATGACCTTGTCTCCAACTTGAAACTCTATTGGTTTCCTTCGCACATTGGCATAACTCTTTTGCCGATCCCTAGCGGCTTGTAATCGTTGCTTAATTTTTACTATTTTCTCAGTGATTTCAAGAATCAACTTGGGACCTGAGAGTTGTACATCTCCAATCTCAGCCCAACAGACTGGTGATCTACACTTTCTTCCATAAATTGCTTCAAACGGTGCAGCCTTAATGCTAGTGTGATAACTGTTGTTATATGAAAACTCTGCTAACGGTAGGTGTTTATCCCAGCCCTTTCCAAAATCAATCACACATGCCCTGAGCATGTCTTCTAGGGTTTGTATAGTCCTTTCACTTTGACCATCAGTCTGTGGATGGTAAGCTGTACTCATATCTAACTTAGTTCCCAAGGCTTTCTGTAAAGATCGCCAAAAGTTAGACGTGAAACGGCTGTCTCGGTCGGAGATAATAGAAATTGGCACTCCATGCCGAGAAACTATCTCCTTAAGGTACAAACGTGCAAGAACGTCCATATCATCAGTCTCTTTGATCGGTAAGAAGTGTGCTGACTTCGTGAGACGAACGATAATAACCCATATTGTGTCCAACCCACTCGATGTCTTGGGTAATTTCGTAATGAAATCCATTGTAATCCTTTCCCATTTCCACATTGGTAGCTCGGGTTGAACCAAAAGACCGGATGGTTTTTGATGTTCAGCCTTTACTCTTGAGCAGGTCAAACACTTACCGACATACTCTGCAATGTCAGTTTTCATGTTTGGCCACCAATACAACTTCTTTAGATCTTGATACATCTTGTCCGAACCAGGATGAATGGAATATTTTGACTTATGAGACTCGTGCATGATGAGGTCTCGTATTCCTCCATACAATGGAATCCAACTTCTGTCCTTGAAACACAGCCTTCCATCTGGTTTCCTGACAAATCCATTCGTGCTTTCTGGCATGCCGTAAATCTTCTCGTACGGTCTATTCTCTTCTTTAAGAGCCTCAGCTTGAACTTCAAGAATTTGAGATGGAAGTGGTGATCTAATTGTCATACCCAATGACCTAACTCTGAGGGGTCTAAGTCGTTCCTTTCGACTCAAGGCATCTGCTACAACGTTTGCCTTCCCCGGGTGATAACGGATCTCACAATCGTAGTCACTTAGCAACTCTAGCCATCGACGTTGCCTCATGTTTAACTCCTTTTGATCTAAAATGTGCTGAAGACTCTTGTGATCGGTGAAAACCGTACACTTGGTTCCATATAGGTAGTGTCTCCAGATCTTCAGAGCGAATACCACCGCTCCTAATTCTAGATCATGAGTGGTGTAGTTCTCTTCGTGGGGTTTAAGTTGTCTAGAAGCATAAGCGATTACTTTAGGCCTTTGCATCAATATGGCACCCAAACCTTGGATTGATGCCTTCGGGTAGTGCTAATATCGGTGCTTCACAAAGCTTCTGCTTCAAAAACTGAAATGCTGATTCTTGCTCATCTCTCCATTCAAACTTCTTCTTCTTCTGTGTTAACTCAGTCAAAGGTTTAGCAATCCTTGAAAAACCTTCAATAAATCTCCGATAGTATCCGGCAAGACCTAAAAATTGGCGTATCTCGGTAGGACTCGTTGGTGACGCCCAATTTTTAACAGCTTCGATCTTGGCGGGATCAACATGAATACCCTTACTGTCAATAACATGCCCGAGAAATTGTACCTTCTCAATCCAAAAATCACACTTGGAAAATTCCTTCAAGTGTTCTGCGTGCTCTTCCTTACTACGTGAGTAAATAAGGATATCATCGATGAATACAATCACAAACTTATCCAAATAGGGTTTGCACACTCGGTTCATTAAGTCCATGAATACAGCGGGTGCATTCGTTAGACCGAATGACATTACTTGGAACTCGTAGTGACCGTATCTCATTTTGAAAGCCGTCTTAGGGATGTCTTCTTCCCTAACTCTCAGTTGGTGATAACCCGATCTCAAATCAATCTTCGAGCAGACACTCGATCCTTGCAGTTGATCAAACAAATCGTCAATCCTTGGCAACGGATATCGATTCTTGACCGTCAGTTTGTTCAACTCACGATAATCGATACACATCCTGAAGGTTCCATCCTTCTTCTTTACAAATAACACCGAGGCTCCCCACGGTGATGAACTAGGGCGAATAAATCCTTTATCTGACAATTCCTCTAATTGTCCGGATAACTCCTTCATTTCCGACGATGCTAGCCTATAGGGTGCTCGTGCTACGGGTGCGGCTCCTGGCATCAAGTCAATTTGAAATTCCACTTGACGAGTCGGCGGAAGGCCAGGCAAGTCCTCCGGGAAAACTTCTGGAAAGTTCCTGACTACTGGCACATCCTCGAGTCGCTTCTCTTCCGACTTCTTCTCGGTGACTTGAGCTAAGAAAACTTGACATCCTCGTTCGATGTACTTCACAACTTTGATGCAAGAAATGACGTTCAAACGTGTCTTACTTCGCTCTCCGCGAACAACCAGGGTTTCGTTATTTAGTGGAATGTGAACGACCTTTTCGTCACAAATGATCTTAGCGCGGTTCTCAGATAACCAATCCATTCCTACAATGACGTCGAAACTACCGAGTCTAATAGGCATAAGGTCAATGTCAAATGGGGTGTCTAATAGTCTTAGGGTGCAACCTCGGAGTATAGTGTTAGTGCTCACTAGCTTTCCATCGGCTAGTTCAATCTCATACGTGGTGTCTAGTCGGGTGGGTGTAATATTAAGCAGGGGTGCAAGTGAAACAGATACGAAACTTTGATCGGCTCCGGAATCAAATAAAACTTTAATGAGGCGGTTGTTTAGAAAGAATGTACCCATGACTACGTTCGGATCTTGTTGGACATTTCCATCTCCCAGCACGTATGCTCTCCCACGTGCATTGTTATCCTTGTCAGGGCACTATCGCCTGTAGTGTCCTTTCTCTCCACAAGCATGGCATACCACAGCCACGGGTTGCAAGTTGGCTCCTGTCGCCTTGCAATCTTGTGTCTTATGTCCAACCCTTGAACACTTCCCGCACTTAGCATAGCAGGGTCCATTGTAATGCATCTTACACTTGTCACAGAATGGAAGAGGTCCAGCATACCTAGCATCCTTAACTGGTGCAGCGACATAAGCTCTGACCGCTTCCTGTCGTCGGTTCTGTTGGTTGTGGTGGGTGTTTCTGTCATGGTGATAGTTACGGTTGGGGTTACGGTTGTTGTTGTTGTTGCTGTTTTTGTTGTTGTGGTTGTTGTGATTTTTGTTGTTGTTTGTCCTTCGATCATCAAACTTCCTTTTGTGATCGTTGTTCCCCTGAGCAGAGTTATGCTTAATCTCCCGGTCTAGCAGTCTTTGGGCAATGGACATTGCTTCATCCAAAGATTGAGGCTTAGACGAGGTGACGTTTCCCTCAATACTCCTGGGTAATCCTTCAATATACCTTTCCAACAACTTTTCCAAGTCGGGAACCTTAGAAGGGCAAAGTGTAGCAAGTTCCTGAAATCTCCTATCGTAAGCCCTGAGATCATTTCCTTTCACAACCAACGTGTGAAACTCATCTTCTAACTTCTTGATCTCACCTCTAGGGCAGAACTTCTTCAACATCTTCTCCTTAAAATCAGCCCAGGTAATCTGATAGGCCTCTTCCACACCTATCTTCTGAGCAGTTGCATTCCACCAAGACAACGCGTCTGCCAACAATGTTCCAGTAGCAAACGAGACTCGGCTTTCAGCGGCACAACCGCTCCTTACAAACACAGTCTCAGTTCGCTCAAACCATCGAGCAAGCTCTGTTACTCCTTCAGTTCCTTTGAAGTGAGATGGTTTACAAGCTATGAAGTCCTTATAGGTGCACTTCCGAGTCGCAGCAGACTCGCTCTCAGCAGTGGCTCGGTTATTGCTACTAGTTCGCGCCATTGCAGCAGCTTGCTCTTCTAAAGCTGCAGCAACACTGTCGGCAACCAACTTTCTTATAGCGGACTGGGTCATAGCGGGTGACGAGGTAGCAGTAGTGGTTTTCCTTGGGGCCATAACTCTATAAAATCGTAAGCGCATAAGTACAAATCCCAAACATCATTAACAAGAGAAATAGTGTAACCAACTCATAATAGTCGAGATCATCACAAAGTACATATCACAACCACACCATAAATACATACATCAACATAACCATACCATTCATAAATAAACATCACGACATGTAACAACACACATGGAAATTATAATGAATCTCAATATGGGAGCATAATAAAAAGAAAGATCAGACAACTAGAACATCATAAATCAATATCAATACGTTACAATCGTAACCAACATAAAGTTTTAATAATTTTTGAATTCATTGTTACAAAACAATAAGATACAACAATTATTAATGCCACAGGCGGCAAGTTAAGATGTCTCTGTAAGTAATGACATGTCATAGATCTATGAAGGTCCAGGTGCGCCTCCTGATCTCCTCTCTAGCTCTCTGATAATCCGGATCATCTCCAACATCTCCATATCTCTGGATCTCTCACGGGCCTGAATCTCCTCAATAGTGGCTGAAAGTGCATGGATGGTAGAACTAGATGCGGCTAACTCCTGTGCCTGATGCTCCATCATCTCCTGTGTAATGGCTGCAATCGCTCTCAAATCATCAATCTCGTGCCTCTGAACATCTAGTCGATGACCAAACTCGATGATGGTAGCCTGTGCCTCCTCGATCTCTGTCCCCATCATCTCAAATACCATCTCTAAAGCTGTCCTATGTACCACGAGGTTCGTGACCTCCTCCTGCATACACTCTATCCTCTCCAAGGATATATCCTCGATAACACTCAAAAGCTCATCAAGTCGACTCTCATGTCTAATCAATCTAGCAGCCAAAAGAGGGATAGTGTGGTGTATCGGCTCCCCAGTGACCGGTAACACCGCTGAAGAGCCATCTCCCAGCTCAGCAGCCCTAGGTGATCCCTCAGCTAACCTCCATCTACGTATGTAGTCTAACAAAAACGACCATCGACGAGCATCAACCAATCTATGAATGCCAGGTGAGGTGGGTGTCTCGGTGGGAGCAGGTGATGGTACAGGTGATGTAGCAGGTGATGGAATCGGTACAGTGGTAGTCTGAGAGTAGAAAACTATAGGTGGTGGCATGGGTGGCAAAATCTCAGAAGTAGGAGGTGCGGTGTAAGTAGGCAACATATAAGGATGTGGCTCAGGTGGGGGTGATACAGGTGATGGTGGGGGTGCTGGTGATGCCACAGGTGTCAAGTCTGGCATAGAAGTAGGTGGTAATACAGACATAGGTGATGATACAGGTGTAGGTACAGGTGGTGTAACAGTGGAAGCAGGCAAAATGCAGACTCGTTTCCGAGCCGTGCATTTGCGGGTAAAGTCTCCCTCATGGTATCGAAACAACTCGCCGAAAGGCTCAGGCTCATAGGGCTCAAGAATCCTCACTCGCTTGCGCCGACGAATCGGTGCAGGCGGGGATGATGGTGGAAAAGAAGCAGCAGTATCAGAAGTATCGGAGTCAGAAGACTCGTCATCAGCATCTGAACCGGAGTGGTGGCTAGCAGGTGGTGTAGGACGATCATCAGCCGCAAGAAACTGCTGAGATGTCAGGTACTGATCATAAAGGTACTGCCCCTGTGTCATAGGTCCACAGACAGGACGAAAGAGAGGCTGAATAGCAAAGGAATCAACGGCTGTAGAAGCAACCTCACCCTCCTTAAAGGGCTCGGTGTCAGCAGAGGGGTCTCCAGATGGAACAGGAGATGGTATAGCAGGTGATACAGGTTGGGTGTCATGGTCAGAATCATGGGTGTCTCGGGTGTCATGGGTGTCATAATCAGATAAGTCAATAGTAGGGTGAGTGGATGATGCTGGTACGACGTCGTCACTGTCGGACAAAATAATAACCGGGGGCGACATGGTACTGTAATATCCCAAAATAGCAGTGATATAAGTCATTTAGTCTACATAATGCTACATGCACAGTGATCATAGTGTCATAGTGTGCTAAATGCAATGGGTGCTAAAAATCAAACCTTAAAACATAGCGTTGGCAAGCGCTGGCACGGAGGGCACTTTGGTGATAAATAGTTTGTTTAAAAATCTGGTGAGGTTATAGTCCAATGTTTTGAAAAATTATTTGGTTCTCTATAACCATGGCTCTGATACCAATCTGTAACACCCCGAAATTTGATTAAGCAGCGGAAGTCTAATCGGGGTCATTACAGTTTAGTACACAGTCATACTCATAGAAAACAATTCAAAAGATTGCCAATATCATTCCATGAAAACTCAAATATTCAGAGTTACAAACATTTTTCCAAAATGTTAATTGTTTCACAAAAGTGGTGATGAGTTTGTAAAGAATGATATAATTATTGAAATAAAAAGGGAGGTCCTGTGCCCTTTTGCCAGCTCCGTGCCGCCATGCTTGCTAGTTACCTGAGATAAACATGCTTAAAAAGTCAACACAAAGGTTGAGTGAATCCATAATAGTTTAAATTGTAATAGTGTGAACACAAGTCAAGCATTTGAAATAAACAAGCCAAGATAGACAGGTCTTGACTAAATCGGGTGTAATATTGCTCCTAAGCCTCACGAAACGCAAGCCTTAACATCAATTTGACATATCATAAAGATAATAACAATCACCTACACCACAGCGGATGTAAATGATAAGGGGCCCTCGGTGACAGGAAATGTGCCAAATTTCTATAATACCTCGAATATAGCTCACCTCCTGCCAAGTGATCACCTTGACAGAGGTGGGCTGCCATTCCAATAGATCTATCAACTATATTCGCGCTCACTCGCAAGTGATTAAGGTTCGTGATATGAGGGACTTGTAGTACAGGTGTCAACTTAGGCAATATCAGGTGATAACAGCATACAGAAAAATACTTGTGTTCGATTTATAGCATGTATCTCCCCACGGGGTTTAAAAACAATTAAAAATGTGGGACCATGAACTCACCTGAAAGGTGTGTAGTCACAACGGTGCTCAAAGTGAGGGTGTATTGCTATGTCTAGCAATGAAATTCCTCCGACTTGCGACCTATAAATATATTGTAATTGGTGTTTTAGTTTCGTGTCATAAATGACGTGTGATATATCACGTGTAAGGTGATATCCGTTTCGGGTGTCTTAAATGTATCCCAAATAACTTTACGTAGTTATTGTTAGTGTTGATACGAATCGGTGTTTGATTAAATATTATCTCGTCGAGAAAATAATATCGTTTAAAAAATATTTATGTTTAAATATTTTTAATAAAGTTATGTATATATATATATATATATATATATATATATATATAAAAGTTAAAGAAAATACTTATATATGTTTTTATATGGTTCGTGAAATTAATTATAAAAATATAACTTGTCACATTTTAACCCTTAACTTTAACAAAATTTACACTTTGTACCCTTGGTTAAAAATAATTATAATTTTAGTCCCTTTGCAAGCTTTTTACACAATATACCTTGATTTTTGAGAAATGGCAGTTTCTACCCTTAAGTTTTGTTAAAAGTTACTGTTTTAGTCCTTACCCGCAAGTTTGGCAGTTTTGTCACATTTAGTCCCTAACGTGGGACTTTTGCAAAATTAGTCCAAAATCTAGTTTTCGAAAAGTTAACTTTTATCTTTATAAAAGTTACCATTTTTACCCCTTTTTATTTGTAAAACTCGGTTTTTGAAATCAGTTATCACTCGAAATTATTTAGTTCTAACTTCGAAAATTTCATAAAGGATTTGTTTTGGGCTCGTTAGCCCGGTAAGGCCCAAATGGGTGTTTTCTTTGTTTTAAAAAAATGTTCGACTATCACATGGTTCTAGCTTTATTTTCGTGGTATAAGGTCGAATAAGGTTTGCATGGGTTGTTGGTTTAGTTAAGCTCGAGTCGTAAAATTAGTATGTCGAAAAATATATACACGTTGTTCGTATAAAAATGAAATGGCGAGTCCATTCTTAGGGTGTCGAGGCATGTTTGAAATATATTTGTATATGTTTC
This sequence comes from Artemisia argyi, assembly GCA_030686995.1. Lineage (NCBI taxonomy): Eukaryota > Viridiplantae > Streptophyta > Magnoliopsida > Asterales > Asteraceae > Artemisia > Artemisia argyi. The sequence continues at coordinate 68,949,109 of CM060709.1, read as the reverse complement.
AAGTTGTCATAATACTTAAGGATTCTTATCGTGATGTGCATGGAACGGATGTGAATATGATATGCATGACAAAAATAGAGTAGGAAACGAAATAGTTTCGAAGACTTACAACACCAAAATGGTGGGAAGTTCGTGTAATACGTGACAATCAAGAACACAACAATCGTTATACCCCCTTGTAGTGACTCGTTCCAAGTGCTTTTACCCACGTAGCTTCTCAAAATCCTTGCGTGCCCCTCCCTTGTCTTCAACCGTGCGTAGTAAAGAAAGAGTATTGGTGATTGCGAGATTGTTAGTGATTCGAGTAAGTGTGAGCAATTTGTGCATTTAATGTTGTTTATATAGGGTGAAATGTTTGGTTAGCTACCCTCACTCTCCATACGAGTGTCTCATGTGGTGAGACAAGAATGTTTCAAGCGTCCCTTGAGTAGTCAAGTCGTGTCGCCAAGCATGAAGCTAGATCGATGTAAAATTGGTAGAGATTAGGCCTTAGAAGGTACTTTTGTGATTAGTTTATTAGATATGTAAGGGGATTTATAAACATTGAATCCATTGGTCACAAGTGATTAGTGAGTGTTTAGTATGGTTTAGTCGTGTAATGACTTTATCCAAAGGATCGAATGTTTAAAGTTTAGGTGCTAGGTCGGCTTAGGTTGCAAGTCAACTTCTTATAGGAAGCTTGGTGTGTCGAATGTGAGGAAACAAAAGGAAACGTGCATGTATACTCCTTGTATCCCATGCGTTGCAGCAACAAAGAAAGGACAAAGCAAATGGCCAGTGGGCTTGTGTTAGGGTCCGGTCCAATACAAGAAAACATGGGTGGTGGGCTTGTGTTATCACTCGGCCCAATGTGAAAAGAATTATGAGCCGTGTGGGCTTGGTGGTGGTGATTCGGCCCATGTAGAAAAGAAATGAAGTGGACTTGTGTTCGGCCCAAAAAAAATATTGGGGTGTCGTGTTCCGTAAAATTGTGAAATATATTTCGGTGTCGGTGTCGGTTTGTGAAAACCTCATTAATTCAAACGGTGTCGTCATTTATATATATATATACTCATATATATAAAGTAACAATATTTTGTCATAATTATATATACTTCATCATATATAATTAATATTAATATACCGGTGTTAAAATCAAAGTGTCGGGTCGCAAGTGGAGTTATCGGTGTCTAACCTCATTGGGTGATATCCAAGAGTGACATTCGGGTGTTATAGGGTGACCAATCATGTTCGGGTGTTAAACAAACGATGTTCATAACATTTGGGTGTCAAATAAACAGTGAACAAAACAATCGGGTGTTCAAACAGACAGTGTCTCATGTAAAAATTTTAAATTAGCCCGCAAAAAAAATGGCTTAGTATAGAATAATGTTGGTAATTAGCATTAATAAATGACCTGGGATTTTACGGTGTATTACACTTTTCACCACACAGAAGTTGGGAGAAACTCAGGGAGTAGGAGGAACGAAGTTCTAGCCTCATAGAAGTCATTTCCAAGGGAGGATTCACACACCAATCATAAGTTTATTCATTCCCTTGTTTTGTATTCGATTCATGTTTAATTTTGTAATAATACAATCTTGTTTTACTGCAATTATGAATATGAGTGGCTAAACACCTCTTGGGGTTAGCCTAGTTATGAAATTGTTATTGTTTTGATTTAGTTTTCTATGCATCTATTATCTATTGTTTGAATACTTTCATGGCGAGTCTTGGGACACTCTAGTTCCCGTAGTGTTTAGCGTTGGTTGTTCCATATAGACTTGTGTAATTAACCCTATGAAGCAAGTTGCTATGGATGTGACTTGGTGATAGCAATATCACCATACACGTGCGAATTAACCCTAGGACCATCTACCAATGCTATTCGCTTAACGGAGTTAGAGGGGTGTAAGATCTGACCATGCCGCATCCGTTAGACTTGTACATGTTAGTAGAGGCACTTAATGACTCTTACATCTTTGTGCCGATGAATCCAAGGCTTTACAATAGTTTTGGATATGACAAGGTGTAAGATAGATGTAGGTGATTTAACCCTCTGATCCGAAATGAATTAAATCCCAAGACAATATGATAGGATGCACTTATAGGAAACTAATCAGAATAATAACAAGAGTAATAATTAGGTTAGTACTATTTCTCTCTTATTTATTTTCTTCTATTTTATTTACTTGTCTTGTTATTTACTTTTATTAGTTTAATTAATCTTTCAACTCAAAAACCCCTTTTAAACGTGACACGAAACTTAGATAATTTCCATACACTTAGCTCTTGGGACGACCTCGGCTTTACCAACTAGCTATACCACACACGATCGGGTACACTGCCCGTTAGTGCATTAGGTAGACCTTATGTAAACAAGACTATTATAAATATTAAAACCTGGTCAGTAAAACCTGCATCATTGAGTGAGAGTCATAGGTTTAAGTGTTAGTGAATACAAGTTTCCAGGGTTCCGTTGTTACACCTATCTAGGATAATGTTGTGTATGTGTGATAATTGTGATGCATGCACAATTATCAAGAGTGGGGTATGTTGAACTAAGCTCATGAACCACACGTTAAAAATCCAGGTCACGGGGGTTGTAGACCCAACCTTGAGGGGATGGGAAGGATAACTTGCCAAAGTTAATCCTTTAGTGGGTTCAAATATAGTACTTATTGGTACCATCCAGAATGATGTTAATACCAACGGGAGTTGTCAAACTCCAATAGATCTATCAACTATATTCGCGTTCGCGTGGGTAAAATATCCCAAACGATTAGATTCATGAATTTTGGTTATGCAGTGGTGGCAGTTAGTTTACTTGTGCAACAACCAAAGAAAAGACTTGTATTCCGTTTTAAGTAAAGCAAGTAGCATGTATCCCCCTCACAGGGTTTGTAAAGCATTTAGAGTGAAAGTTTTAAAATGAGTATGAGGCTATGAACTCACCTGGGCTTAGGAAAATCTAATTGACGCAAAAAGTGACTCGGGAACTAGACTGCCTTACTCGCGTTTCCTAGTGTGTTGTAGGTTTGGACGTATGTCAAGTTTTAGTTATGTTGTTTAAGTTTCTTAAGTTATCATTCTTAGGTTCGTTAATGTTTTAGATATAATATAACACTTCGGGCCATCATAATTCCGTTCGGGCCATCATAATTCAGAAGTTAATACTCCTCACATGAAGCTCCCTCCTATTGAGTTATATTGTTATTAAGTTATAACATAACACCGTTCGGGCCATCATAATCAAGAAGTACATGCAATAATCGTTTGAGGAGCCAGGGCACTTTAATTTGTAAACCCAGCAAACTCTTCAAAACGAAATATCCACATGGTACTCCTCACATGAAGCTCCCTACTATTGTGTTATGCTTCTAACTTTTATTTAGTTTTATATATAATATTTTCACTTTATACCCTTATAGTTTATATATTTACATTTTCTACCCTAAACTTATAATACTTATATTATTTATACTTATAATTATCTATACTTGACACAATTAGTCCCTAGACTTTTATATTTTTAGAAAATGACAGAAGTAACCCTTGGACTTATAAGTTTTCTGTATTTACCATTTAGACCTTTAATTTTATAATATTTGCATAACTAGTCCTTTTTAGTTTATAACTTATTTTAATTTCTATCCTAAGGTTTTAATACTTTGCAAAATGAGTCCTTACACTTATAACTTCTAGGAAATGTCAAAGACACTCCCTAGACTTTATAGTTTCAGAAATTTATGATATATACCCTTATGCATGTAAAGTTTTGCAAAACTAGTCCTAATTTTAAGTAAACTATATTTTCATGTAACAACTAAGTTTCCTAGATTATGTTTAACTAATATTAGCTTATCTAAGTTATTTAAACGAGTTTAGGGCTTATGAAAAGGGCTTATAGCATATATTTAGTGTTTAGTCTATAATTAGGGTTTTAAAAAGAAAACTAGTAAATGAAATGGTTCAAGGCTTAGGCAAGGATTCCTATGGGATCTAGGGCATCTTAATACTATCCTAAGACTAAAATAATGCTACTAGATCAAAAGTTAAGGCTTACCTAGGTCGTGTGAAGGGTAACGAGGGTTTTAGGGTTTCTCCGGCCAAAACCACAACGCGACACTACCAAATCTTCTATACTCGACTTCTAGGGACTTAGTACTACTGAATGTATGTGAGGTAAAGAGGAGAAGAGGTGTGAGGAAGAATGGAGGGAGGAGGAGGTATTTATAGGGTCACGAAGGTGATAGGTGTGTAACACCCCCCATTTTCACGGCTCGCATCAGATTTAGGGTTGGGGTATTACTCCATGGTATCACAGTCACAATAATAGAAAACGACTCGAAAAGAGACGTTTTTATAAATAAGTTATCATTCATTAAAATATCAGAGTTTTATTAAGATGAGGTCCCATGAATCTAAGTGTGAAATAGTGTTTGAATGATAACAAGATTGAAAGTCCTCCGAGTTCAGTGCCGCTTCATGCCATAGCTCTGTAACGGCTATATACCTAGAATACATGCTTAAAGAGTCAACACTATGTGTTGAGTGAGAGTCATAGGTTTAAGTGATAGTGTGTAAATACAAGTTTAGTAAACATGGGCTACGTTTTTAATGCCCATGTAGAGTGGTAGAAACCGTATTTAAACAGTTGTATCTGTCAGTATTGTATGATCAGTATAATACTACAAACAGGGGTGTTATTGCACTAAGCTCATGAACCACACCTTAACAATCTGGGTCATGTGGGCTGTAGACCCAACATGAGGGGATGGGAAGGATAACTTGCCAAAGTTATTCCTTCAGTGGATTCAAATATAATACTTATTGGTACCATCCAGAGAGATGTTAATACCAACGGGAGTTGTCAAACTCCAATAGATCTATCAACTATATTCGCGTTTGTGGAAAACTAGAAGGGGGGGGGTTGAATAGTTTTACGTCCTTTTAAATTTATAAACACAAGTTTGTTTTAAAAAACTTCGATTCTAGTTTATGTGAACTCAATACTTGCACTATATGAACAATTGTATGGTAACTAACTAACAAAACTAATATAGTAAAGATAAATAAATAAGTAATGAGAAGAGTTAGAAAGATCAAACCACAACACAAGGATTTATAGTGGTTCGGCTACAAGGACACCTTCCTTGTTCCTACTCCACTCCCCGAGTCACCTACTCGAGAGTTTTCTTCACTATGTCAACAAACTCCCATTTGGCGGAGAAAACCTTACACACCAATTTACACACCACACAACTTCACAACTTGATCACACCTTCTACACAACTTCTTCACACCAATATACTACACACCAATCTTCTTCACAACTATCTTCTACACACCAATCTTCTACTTCACACCTATCTTCACAACTATCCTACTTCACTACTTATCAACTTCTATTATCTACACAACTAATCACAAGCACAACACAATATTCACAAATGAATATATGTATACACTATGCACAACTACTCTTCAACACTTCTTGAGCTTGTTTGTAGAAAAAGTGTTATTCTTTTGCACTTTGGATGAGAATGGATGATTAGGGATTGAATCACTTGAAACAAGGATTAATATACTAATGATCAAAGGGTTTTAGAGGATGTTTAGAGAGTTATAGATCTGAAAATTTCGTGCAAAAGGTGGGGAAAAATTCCAGAATTAAGGTGGTATTTATAGGAGAAGAATTCTGACAGTTTCTGACAGGGGAGCCTGGCCGGTCCCTTTAAATCGTGGCCGGCCCCCTTAAAATTAAGGGGACCGCCCCTTATAATTAAGGGGGCCGCCCAACTGTAACGGTCAGAAAACTTGTCTTTTAGTGGGGAAAGTTTATTTGGTGAAAAACTAACTGATTTTGGTTAAATATTTGAAATCATATATTTAGTATGATTAAAACATTTTTCTTTATTACCAAAAGTGTTTTTCAAAAATATATAATATGTTTATATATATTTAAATAAACTTTGTATTAGTTAATTAAATATCCCTTTGATCATGAGATGTATTAAGCACTTGTTTATCCATACCTTAAGTGATTAAGTTGGATATAGTGATATAAACTAGCTTAATACTTGTTTACGTAGTAATTATACGATTGACGATTTTACATTTTGTGATCGTCAAAATATAGAGATATCGAAAAATATAAATAACGTTTTCATACATTATTTATGTCAACAATCTCCCCCTTTTTGATGATTACAAAATTTAAACTCATTAATCGAAAATTAGTATATATTCAAGTATTATTGTGAGTTTATATCACTTCTCCCCCTTTTTGTTAGCATCAAAAAGGTTATCCCATGTTAATGTAAGCTCCCCCTCGAAGTATACTCCCCCTCGTTTTGAGGCCAAAAGGAATCGAGATATGGATATCTTGCAAAAATATTTAGTGGCAATGGAACATATATATGTATATAGCATGCAAAAGTGTAAACTAAACATAACATTCCATTAATCAAGTAAAATAAAATCAAGCATTACATCAACAAGTGAAATAGGTAATGCAACTAACAAAAGCCTTTAAAGGCTTACAATCATCATAGAGATAATAAACCAAGTCTCAAACATGAGAGTCCTCTCTAGAGCTTGCCATCCAAAAAGGTTTAACACAATTTTATTTGTGAAACACCAAGCATGTTTAATTGGGAGTAATGGATGGTGAACATGGAGATGGTGATGGTGGAGCTGTGTTTGTTGATGGTGGTGGAGGTGTTGTGTTTGTTGTTGGTGGTTGATGTAACATGTTTTCAATATGAGAAAACATGTATTGGATCTCATCTCTTAATCCGAACACAATTGTTCGATTGTGAATGCAACAAAGGCAAGTGTCTCCATGAGCTTCAAGTAAGCTCCATGGGACGGGGTTATAGGTTGGTGGGTTGATAGGAGATGATGAGAAATGTGCATTAAGAGGTGTTAATGGTGATAAGAGATGTGTTCTCATTGATAGGTTGTGATGGTTGATCAATTGTTGGAGGAGATAAGTGGGTGTTGATGTAGTCATTTATGGATGAAGTGGATGGTATGGAGGAAGTGGAGTTTCCATTTGTTGAAGGTGTTTTGGAGGGTGCATTTGGTGCACTAGGAGATGAACATTGAGGTGGTGGAGATGGAGTGGTGTTGTCTTCATTTGTAAGATCAATGAAGAGTTGTTTGGGTGGAATGATGACAAATTTTTGTTTCTTGGCATTGTTTGAGTAGGTGGTTCTTGGTGATGACATGATGATGTTTGATGAATGTTTGAGGATGATGGAATGTGAATTAAACATGCATGGAGATTATATAGTGGGAAAACATGTTTAGAAGTGGAATTAATTTGAAATTGTAATGTTATATTCCAAAATCAGTTTAGTTTTTAAGGGAAATGGTAGCTGGGACTAGCAAAAGGGATCACAAGATGCAAAAGAAAATAGTGTAAAAACTGTTCCAGATGGCCGGTCCCCTTAAATGGAGGCCGGTCCCCTTAATTTTAAGGGGGCCGCCCATCTGACGACCCAGAAACCAAAATTTTCAAAAATTTTCTGGAAAAATGTTATGTTCTGTTTTGTATTTGCAGCAAGCTCTATTTGGACATTTCACATTTGTTTTGGTCTATTAGAAAGCATACATGTCATATAGTTATTTAAACATTAACTAATCATGCAAACATATATATATATATATATAGTTTAATAGAAGCATGCATTAAAAAGTATAAAAACCATCAAATTAGCATCCTAAACAAATATTCAAATAACAAGTACTTTCGAATAAACTTCGGACAAATAGCACACAAGACATAAAAATTAAATATTGTTAACAAACATAATCCAAGCACATTATTTCTTTTTCTTCCCGAAGATGCCCTTCAAAGTTTTTCCGATAGACTTGAAGCCACCTCTAACTTCTTCATGCAAGCTCTTTTGTCTTCTAAGCATCTCGGTAGTTCGTTCATGAAGCACTTCTTCGTTTTGATCACTAGGAGATGGGGTAGAATACTCGGGATAGTCAAGATCCTCTAAATTGTCAACGAACTCAGAAAACGAAGGGGTACTAGCATCATGGATGTTTTCCTCCTCATCGTCATCGTCTTGCCTTGAGGATGATCCATGAAAGCTATGACGACGAGGTTTACCCTTGTCACTTCGAGTTCGTCGAGCTTGTTTTAGAGCGAGAGGACGTAGAGTGGGGTAGATGGACTCATAGATACTATTGTCAAGATCGGGGTAGTACTCGATAACATGACGATAGATACGAGTAAGGAACATTCCATATGGAAGGTTGGCTTTGGGAGTTTTTCTAGCACACTCAATCCGTTTGATAAAGAAGTAGGCCAAATTGTACGGCTTTTCGACAGCTATACAATACAACATGTGATCAAGGCTAGCCGGGAGATGGTCCCGGTGACCTCCAGTACCAAACGCATTCTCACGAATGAGTTCTTCCCAACGCTTCATGTGAGGGCTTAATTCTTTGAGGAGAAGTTGGTATGGAGAGATTTGAACGTTTTTGGATTTTATTTTTCGACTTGTGGTGGCACGATCTATACCAAGGACTTGACGAATTTCGTCGGGATGAGGAATTTCGTCGAGATAGGGACCGAAGGTTGGTCGATAGCGATTAAGAGATTCGAGGTCCCACTCGTTTGAGAAAACGGCTTGACCTCTAAATGGAATTTGGAGGATATGACCAAATTGTTCGAGAGTTAGGGTGATAAATTCATTTTGAATCATGAAAGAGATGGTGATGAAACCAAGATCATTGGCTTGGACGGTGACTTGGCTATAGAAATCCATTATGAAGCGAGGAATGATAGGTTCATTTATTTCATAAATACAATTGAAGTTGATGCTTGAAAACAAGCGATTTATGTACTCGGATTGAGCAAAAGCAAGATCTACTACACGTCCCTCATGAACATTTCTATCTTCAATTTGACGATAGATAAGTCCAATGGAAGGAGATGTGGTAGGGAGTTGGGAAACTTTAGGAATGTAGTTTTTAGTGTGAGAAAGATCTTCGGTAGTTGCTTTGGGCATTTTCACCTAAACACATCAACAATACAAAAAGACCAAAATAAATATAAAGAAAGATAAAAGTATATATTAATTGTTAAGGCTTATGTTGGAACGTAAACATACTTCGTTACTAATCCTAAGAAGTAGATTACCATGTTCCTTAATATTGTTTTTAACTCGTTTTAGATATACTTTACGATGTTTAATGAGTAGTTATGGACAAATCCAAATGCTCCTTTAAACATCTTAATATATCGTGAAATTTACTAGATTTACATTAGATTGTAAAACTAGCTATTTCTTGCGAGTTTCTTATGCATGTGATTTGTTTTTGAAAAAGATGGTTTGTATTTTTACTTAAAAATGTCATTTTTAGTAATAAACCAAACGCTTCCTTAACTATTGATTTATACCACTAGTATGTCAATATATATATGAATTATATATCTTGACAAGTCCGATTAGTAATTTTTAGGTTTATAATTATAACAAAGTTTTATAAAAGTTATAATGACTATGTTTTGATATTATTTGGACATAATCCAAACACCCCTATATTGTGAACCAATATGAATTTTCTTAGTCGAAAGATGTAATTTCAATTTTTTACAAGTTACACAAGTATAATGTGATTAGTTTTAACACGTTTTCAAATCATTATTCAACAATGAGTTTACTAAAAATTTTGAAAAGGAGTGTATGAAATTTTTCAAAAATTTTCGACATGATAGTTTATAATAACTAGTTTCTAGTGTTGATTAATCATCCTAATCCTAGGGGAAGCATTTGGTTATGGAGTTTTAAGGCTTAATTCGAAAGAAATTATGAAATTTGACGAATTTTATAAAACATGCATAATCATGAGTATGATCAAATAAGATGAAATTAGATGGAATGTGTTATGAAAAACTTACAATAAGTAATGATGATTGTGTTAGATGAATTTGCCCTTTGCGAATTAACCCGAATTATGTGATTTGGAAGTGATTTGAGAGGTTTTCGGGTTTTTGTTTTCGTCACAGCAGAAGCAGTGGAAGGGGGTATGAAAATGTGGAGTGTTTGGCAAAAGGAAAAAGGAGAAAAACGGATTTGAACAATCAGATGGCCGGCCCCCTTAAACATTAAGGGGGCCGCCCTTCATTTGGCTGCCGGTCCCCTTAAACATTAATGGGGCCGCCCTCCAAAATTCGATTTTTGTGATTTTGGGTTCTGGAAAGAGCAGAAAATTATTCATATGTATGTATTATATTTATATTTAATCAAAAATACGTTGGAGGGTATTCGCACGAAAGGAATTACTTGACACTTTTAATCGACAATTTGCCAATTAAATTTTCTTGATCATTTCGGATGAAATTTATCAAGTTGTCAAGTACACGAGAACGTTGTGGAAGGTTCATAAGTATATGTATATATATAAATATATATGTATGTAGTATGGGCTTATAAGACGAGAATAAAGGAAGGAGACGAATGCAACGGAAGCCGGGAGTTTGTTTCATCCATAGATTTTTCGACTCATCTCTCTTCATCAGCATGAGTGTTATTGAACAATAAAGTTCAATAAGGCAAATGGGGAAAAGAAAAGGTTCGTAAACGAACAATTTCTAGTTCTAGAAAATCAACAAATGAGTTTTCTAGGTTATAAGATCCTAGATATAACTAAGTGTATATATATATATATATATATATATATTTAGATATAGTATAAGTAAATAAGTATACATATGTATAGAAGTAAAGACTAGAGAGAATAATGAACCAATCAAAATCACATAAAAGCTAGATACTAAACTAAGCATGTATTTGTTTACAAGGAAATAAAAGGAAATGTGTACCTTTCGTCTTCAATGCGTTAAACTTCAAAATCTTCAAAGGAAAGTCCGAACACGAGGTGACATCAAAGATCTCCATGTATGAATGGCGAAAGTTTTCACGTTGGTCCCCATGGTCTTATTTGACCAAAGTTGTTTGACCCGAACATGTTATGTATTTGACTTGGGTGCATATATGGTGGAAACATTCCCCATGGATTGAAGTTCCACATTTGTTGATTATTGTTAAAGTTTTGTCTACTTTGGTTTACTCTTGGTTGAGGTGTTTTAGGTCTAGGGTAAGAATTATTTGGTTTCCTAGGTGGTGGTGTTTTAGATCTTGTTTTAGTTTTGGACGATCCTACTTCGGTTTTTAAAGATGGTTTATAAAACGGTTTTATTTCTTCATTACTAGCTAGATGTATTTTCTTATCATTTATGAGTATATACTCAGGATTAGATTTTGAAGGTTTTAGTTCCTTAAGTTCGCTTTCAAATTTAACATTTTTAACTTCACTTGTTGAGGCTTCGGTTGAGTTGAAACCTAGACCAGTTTTATCTCCGGATATTCTTTGAAAACTTATAATTTTACTAAGTGAGTTACTACTATTTTCAAATTTATCAAGTTTACAAATTTCTTCCTTAAGTTTGTTGTTTTCACTTCTAAGTGCTTGACATGATTTACATTCTTCAAAAGTTTCTTTACCTTTCTCAAGTTGATGTATTTTAATTTTTAGTTCAAGTACTTCATTTTCTAATTGGTTATTTATGTATTTTAGTGATTTGTTTTTAGACATAACTTGTTGTCCTAGTTTGCATAATCTATTGTATTCACTATCTAAGTCTTTTTCATCTAATGATAAATTTTCATCACTAAAATATTCGGTTTCGGAACGTACCTCACTTGATGTTTTAGCCATGAGACACTTTTCTTCCTTTGTTGTTTCTTTCTCATCTTCATCGCTATCACTCCAGGCACCTCCAACAAACGCTCTTTGATTTTGATCTCTTGTCATCATTGAACATTTTCCAATAAGGTGATTCGGATCACCACACTTGAAACATTTTCTTTCATTCTTGCTATACTTGTCATCATTATTCTTTTGAGATGTTCTTCTTTCATCGTGTGGTTGTCTAACGAATCTTCCTCGCCTTTTGAAGAATTTCTTGAAATCTCTTACGGCCATGGCATATTCTTCGTCTTCGCTTTCGGAAGATGAGCTATCTTCGTTGTTGGATTCCTTTCTAGCTTTCAAGGCGATTGACTTGCTTTGCTCTCGTTTCCCTTTAACCATTTCGGAGTCCTTCTTTATTATAGCTTCGTAGACTTTTAAATTACCAATTAATTCATCAAGTTGTAGCGTTGACAAATTCTTCGATTCTTCAATAGCCGTCACTTTAGCTCGCCATTTTAGGTGATGAGCTCTAAGAAACTTCCTAACAAAATTCTTACTAGAGAAATTCTCATCAAGTGCTTTTAAACTTGTGATTATGGTGTTAAATCTAGCAAAAGCATTATCAATTGATTCCTCTTCCGGAATCGTGAATTGCTCATATTGTTGAACAAGTAGATCTATTTTGTTATCTTTGACTTGATTATTACCTTGGTGGGTTATTAACAAAGAGTTCCAAATTTCTTTTGCGGTTTCACACATAAAGATCCTTTCGTACTCTTTACATGGTAGCGCATTTTAAATAACCATTTTTGCTTCATTATTTTTAGCAAGTTTTCTTTTTAAATCATCATTTTCTTTTTCAAAAGGTACGATTTCATCTTTCTTAGTTTCGGGGTTATTTTGAATAGGTAAAAAATCACCATTGGTAATAATATGCCAAAGATCTAGATCTTTTGATATCACATAAGTTTCAAATCGATTTTTCCAATATAAAAATCCATCACTTTCAAATAGTGGTGGTCTTTGCATAGATTGCCCTTCTAAATATTTTTCAGATTCCATAGATCGTTACAAGTTTTAAAATACAATATATTTTAAAGATCTTGCTAGACGTGGCTCCTGATACTAATTGTGGAAAACTAGAAGGGGGGGGGGGGGTTGAATAGTTTTACGTCCTTTTAAATTTATAAACACAAGTTTGTTTTAAAAAACTTCGATTCTAGTTTATGTGAACTCAATACTTGCATTATATGAACAATTGTATGGTAACTAACTAACAAAACTAATATAGTAAAGATAAATAAATAAGTAATGAGAAGAGTTAGAAAGATCAAACCACAACACAAGGATTTATAGTGGTTCGGCTACAAGGACACCTTCCTTGTTCCTACTCCACTCCCCGAGTCACCTACTCGAGAGTTTTCTTCACTATGTCAACAAACTCCCTTTTGGCGGAGAAAACCTTACACACCAATTTACACACCACACAACTTCACAACTTGATCACACCTTCTACACAACTTCTTCACACCAATATACTACACACCAATCTTCTTCACAACTATCTTCTACACACCAATCTTCTACTTCACACCTATCTTCACAACTATCCTACTTCACTACTTATCAACTTCTATTATCTACACAACTAATCACAAGCACAACACAATATTCACAAATGAATATATGTATACACTATGCACAACTACTCTTCAACACTTCTTGAGCTTGTTTGTAGAAAAAGTGTTATTCTTTTGCACTTTGGATGAGAATGGATGATTAGGGATTGAATCACTTGAAACAAGGATTAATATACTAATGATCAAAGGGTTTTAGAGGATGTTTAGAGAGTTATAGATCTGAAAATTTCGTGCAAAAGGTGGGGAAAAATTCCAGAATTAAGGTGGTATTTATAGGAGAAGAATTCTGACAGTTTCTGACAGGGGAGCCTGGCCGGTCCCCTTAAATCGTGGCCGGCCCCCTTAAAATTAAGGGGACCGCCCCTTATAATTAAGGGGGCCGCCCAACTGTAACGGCCAGAAAACTTGTCTTTTAGTGGGGAAAGTTTATTTGGTGAAAAACTAACTGATTTTGGTTAAATATTTGAAATCATATATTTAGTATGATTAAAACATTTTTCTTTATTACCAAAAGTGTTTTTCAAAAATATATAATATGTTTATATATATTTAAATAAACTTTGTATTAGTTAATTAAATATCCCTTTGATCATGAGATGTATTAAGCACTTGTTTATCCATACCTTAAGTGATTAAGTTGGATATAGTGATATAAACTAGCTTAATACTTGTTTACGTAGTAATTATACGATTGACGATTTTACATTTTGTGATCGTCAACATATAGAGATATCGAAAAATATAAATAACGTTTTCATACATTATTTATGTCAACAGCGTTCATGTGGGTAAAATATCCCAAACGATTAGATTCATGAATTTTGGTTATGTAGTGGTGGCAGATAGTTTACTCGTGAAATAATCAATGAAAAGACTTGTATTCGGATTTGAGTAAAGCAAGTAGCATGTATCCCCCTCACAGGGTTTGTAAAGCATTTAGAGTGAAAGTTTAAAAAGATGTGAGGCTATGAAACTTACCTGGGCTTTAGGACATTATGATTGATGTGAAAAGTGACTGAAGAATTAGACTGCTTACTCACATATCTTGGGAGTAGGGTTTGGGGTGTGTGTGTATGTATGTCAAGTCTTAGTATAGGTTTTTAAGTAATTATTCTTAAGGGTTCTAGATATAACATAACACCATTCGGGCCATCATAATTCAGAAGTATATGTTGATATAAATAATGTATAAAAACGTTATTAATATTTTTCAATATCCTTAAGTTTTGACGATCACAAAATATAAGAACATTAAACGCAAAGTTAATACGTAAACAAGTTTTAAGCAAGTTTATATCATCTCATCCAACATAATCACTTAAGGTATGAATAAACAAGTGACTAATACATTTTATGATCAAAGGGATATTTATTTAAATAATACAAAGTTTATAAAATTAAATAAACTTATTATATATTTTTGAAAAACATTTTTGGTAATAAAGAAAATGTTTAATTCATAGTAAATATATGAATTCAAATTTTTAACCAAAATCAGTTAGTTTTTCACCAAATAAACTTTCCCCAGAAAAAGACAAGAATTCTGGCCATTACAGCTGGGCGGCCCCCTTAATTATAAGGGGCGGCCCCAATTTTAAGGGGGCCGGCCATGAATTAAGTGGGCCGGCCACGCTCCTATGTCAGAATCTGTCAGAAATTTTCTCCTATAAGTACCACCTCAAACCTGGTATTTTTCTGACCTCTTGCACGAAAATTTTTAGATCCAAATCTCTCTAAACATCCTCCTAAAACCCTTTGATCATATAATTGTTAATCCTTGTTTCAAGTGATTCATTGCCTCACCTCTCATCTCTCAAAGTGCAAGAGAAAAATGCTCCTTCAACATCAAGTTGTGAAGTATTGTAGATTTATGTATATAGTCTAGTTGTTGTGTACATTCATTGTAAAGGTGTGATAGTATTGTAACTAGATAGATCTAGGAGTAGAAGTTGTGAATAGTAGTAGTGAGATATAAGTAGTGTTGTGAAGAAGAGAAGAAGTAGTGTTGTGAAGAAGAAGTCGTGAAGCCGTGAAGGTGTGAAGTCGTGGTGTGTAGAAGTCGTGCTAAGTCGTGGCGTGAAGAAGTCATGTAGAAGTTGTGTAGGGATTGAAGTTGTGAGATTGGTTCTAGCTACTATTAGGACTCGACATCTAGCTTAGTGTCGTTAATTGGTGTAAGCAAAAGTTGTGTAAGGTTTTCTCCGCCATAAGGGAGCTTGTTGACATAGTGAAGAAAACTCTCGAGTAGGTGACTCGGGGAGTGGAGTAGGGCAAGGAAGGTGTCCTTGTAGCCGAACCACTATAAATCCTTTGTCTCTCGGTTAGATCTTTCCAACTCTAACTTATTACTTAGCTTACTTACTTACATCTCGTATATAGCTATAATTGTCTATATTATGCATGTGTTGATTTTACATACTTAGCTTACATCGTTATTATTTTTCATACCTCGATATAGTTGTTCATATTGTTCAAGACTTGAGTTCACATAAGATCGAATCAAAGTTTTAAGAGTAAACAAGGCTTTAAAACTAAACTAAGTTTTCATAAAATTAAAAAAAAAAGACGTAAAACTATTCAACCCCCCTTCTAGTTTTCCACAATTGACCTCAGAGCTACGTTAAGCAAGATTTTTAAAATATACTGTATTTTAAAACTTGTATTGATCTATGGAATCGGAAAAATATTTAGAAGGGCAATCTATGCAAAGACCACCACTATTTGAAAGTGATGGATTTTTATATTGGAAAAATAGATTCAAAACTTATGTGAAATCGAAAGATCTTGATCTTTGGCATGTCATTACCTTTGGTGATTTTCCCCTTATTCAATATAATTTTGAAACTTAAATGGATGAAATTGTATCTTTTGAAAAACAAAATGATGATTTGAAAAGGAAACTAACAAAAAATAATGAGGCTAAAATGGTTATTTATAATGCGTTACCACGCAAAGAATATGAAAGAATTTTTATGTGTAACACCGCAAAAGAAATTTGGGATTCTTTACTAATCACTCAGCAAGGTAATAGTTAAGTTAAAGATAATAAAATAGATCTTCTTGTTCAACAATATGAACAATTTACGATTCCAGAGGAGGAATCAATAGATAATGCTTTTGCTAGGTTTAACACTATCATCACAAGTTTAAAAGGACTTGATGAGAGTTTTTCTAGTAAGAATTTTGTTAGGAAATTTCTTAGGGCTCTTCATCCAAAATGGCGAGCTAATGTTACGGTGATTGAAGAATCGAAGAACTTGTCAACTCTTCAACTTGATGAGTTGATCGGCAACCTGAAAGTCTACAAAGCAATAATAAAGAAAGACTTCGAGATGGTCAATGGAAAAAGAGAGCAAAGCAAGTCAATTGCGTTGAAAGCTAGGAAGGAATCTAGTAACGAGGATAGCTCAACCTCTGAAAGTGATGACAAAGAATATGAAATGGCCGTAAGAGACTTCAAGAAATTCTTCAAAAGGAGAGGAAGATTCGTTAGACAACCGCATGATGAAAGGAAAGCAAACCAAAGAAATAAAGATGACAAAAATGGCAAAAGTGATAGGAAGTGCTTCAAATTTGGTGATCCAAATCATCTCATCGGAAAATGTCCAATGATGCCAAGAGATCAAAATCAAAAGGCGTTTGTTGGAGGAGCTTGGAGTGATAGCGATGACGATGATAAAGAAATCACAAATGAGGAGAAGTGTCTTATGGCTAAGACATCAAGCGAGGTACGTTCCGAAACCGAATACTTTAGTGACGAAAATTTATCATTAGACAAAAAAGACCTAGATAGTGAATATGATAGGTTATGCAAAATAGGTCAAAAGGTTATAGCTAAAAATAAGTCACTAAAACATATTAATAATCAATTAGAAAATGAAGTACTCGAATTAAAAATTAAACTACAACATTTGGAAAAAGAAAAAGGAGTTTTTAAAGAATGTAAAACATGTTTAGAGGTCAAAAATGAAAACGAAAAACTTAAAGATGAAATTTTCAAACTTGACAAGTTTAAAAATAGTAGTAACTCACTTAAGAAAATAATAAGTGTTCAAGAAACTTTGGGAGATAAAACCGGTCTAGGATTCGACTTAACTAATGTTTCAACTAGTGAAAATAAAAATGAAAAGTTTGAATGTGAATCTAGTAAACAAAAACCATTAGACTCAAAACCAAAGTATGTACCTATAAAAGATAGAAAAATACCTATGGCGAGTGATGAGGAAGTAAAAAGTTTTTATAAACCATCATTAAAAGCCAAAACCGGATTCTCTAAACTAAAATCAAGATCTAAAACTCCACCTCCAAATAGACCAAATAATCCTCATCCTCGGTCTAAAACCCCTCAACATAGGAGAAATCAAGGTAGACAAAACTTTTCTAATAATAGTCACCCAATGTGGATTTATCCACATCAACCAAGCTTTAGCCCATAGGGAATACTTCCACCATACATGCATCCTAGTCAATTGCAAACCATGTTTGGTTCAAACAACTTTGGACCAATGAGACCATGGGAACCAAGTGGCTAAGTTGTCACTTTTGGAAAATATTGGTATCTCATCTACAAATGGCTTCTATAAGTCAACATGGCATCTTGAAGTGTTTGAAGAAAATTTATTGAAGACTAAAAGGTACGCGTTTCTTTTAAGTTCATCGTTAAAATTTATATTCTTAGATTAACAACTAGTTAGATTAATGCTTAGTTATATAGCTAGTTATACTTACTTACTCACGCATTATGAACCCCTCTTAGTTGGCTTTCCTAGGATTATAATAAAAATTTTCATTGTCGAACAACATAGAAAATGGAAATCTTCTATGTCCACTTGTAGAAAACTCATGGTGATGAAGTGAAATGAGTCAAGTGGATTAATTATTAACATAGAAGTAAGATTAGATTTCTCGTGTTAGAAAAATATGGATGAAACAAGTTCTCGTAGACTATGGCATTAAGTTAGATAAGTGTGCGACAGCAAAGGAGCTATAGAAGTTAGGATATACCCTATTCAACACTCCTACATCAAACATATAGAACAATTTCATCAATCACTTATGATCATAGGTTATGTAGAAAAGGTAGCTTTGGAAGATAACATTGCCGATATGTTTACCAAACCCCTTAAGCATGAACTATTTAATCACTTGCGTTTAGGATTAGGAATGATGGAGCAAATTGATTAAATTCTTGGAATACTTATAATCTTCTGAAAAATCAAAGTTCTGAAAATTTCTTGTCACACCCCCAATTTACCTGACTTGCAGCGGAATGGAATACCTGGGGGTGTCTGTCATAGCACCACAGTTACAGTTACATTGAACGACCTAAAGTGTCGTTTGGAAAATACTGCATTTGATCATTGAAATAATTCAGAGTTTACAAAATGAGGTCCCCAAAATGTGTTACATGTTCATGAAAAACAAGCCATACTAGATCAAATGTTTACATAAGTGCATGAAATAATGATGAGACGCGTCGACTCCGCGACTCCATGAAGGTCCAAATGCATGTCACATGAGCTACCTTAATAACCTGAAATACATTGCTAAAACGTCAACACGAATGTTGGTGAATTCCATAGGTTTGTAAAATGTACTGATGTACGGCCACCACAAGTAAAAATGCAAGATAAAAATCTCGTGAAAATTGTACAATAGCCTTAAGCTCATGACACCGAAGCTATGACTGATGAAATTCTATGCCCCTCCCGAATGTTCTGCCGAAACATTCAAATGTAAAAGACATGACATGCATCCGCTTACTGTTGGTATCCACTACCACGGATGGAGGCGTCACCCTCGATAGATCTATCCACTCACTCTCGCTTAACGGTAAATTAACGGTTCATGATGTTACAGGGGACTTGTCACATGGCAAGGTAACTTAAGCTATGTACATGTTTGAATACTTGGGCTCGTACTGAAATGATTGATGCAATGTATTCCCCCCGTGGGATTTGAAAACAATCAAAAATGTTGAATTGAAAACGGGGCTATGAAAACTCACCTTAACTGATGAAACCGTGATGAAATGAAATGAACACCAATGAACAATTTGCTGTCGTAACCCAATATGATGGTACCATGAACATGTACTGAGCTGAAAACAAGGCGCGCATACTAGCCGCAACCTAATATGAATGATGTACGATCTACTTTAGATCATGAAATGATGTTATGAATGTCCATGCACATGTTTACTATACCACTCTACTCTTTGAAAAAACACTTGTTGTTACCAAAAGTATATATTCCAAGACTTAGGAAAATATTGCTATTAGAAAATATAAATGGCTAGTTATAATATATATACTTATATATATATAACGTAAGTTTCCATGTTAGCGTTGAAATACTCGGGTTGTAATCCTTGAAATGATGAAAACATACTCGTAATAACTAATACTACGTTAGTTATAAAGCTCGGTACTTGATATTATGTTTAGCTTGAAAATGCACTTCGTAGTTTTTGCGCCAAATATATTAAAAGCTGTCAATTAATAAAGGGTTTTAGCCGATATTCAAACGAGTATATCTTTGTCGTTACTTGTCCGTTTTACTTGTTCTTTATATCCACGGTTTCGTCTTAGTACGTAGTAATATATTTTGGAAAGCTCGGCTCCTCCGGGTTACGTCTAAAGTCTCTTTTTGTCCAATGAAAAACGTCCAACAGCAAACATTTTCTGAAAAATACTTTTCGTCTACAATCTTGCAAAAATCATAACTCCTTCGTTATAGACTCTTTTTAATCCGTTCTTTCGCCTACGGATTCGTTTTTGAAAGTATTTTCTAAAAATTTTGCCAAAGTTTCCTTGGTGTTTACTGATTTTCCAGATTTTTACAAAACGGGACAGCATGTCTAAAATAGGTTCCAAATCAAGTTTCCAAGGTTAAAAACCAATTTCTACCATCACCAAACCTCTTGTAATCACCACATGACTAATCTAATCTTACCATACACCTTCTTAGGGTGCCATGGACTCCTAACCAAGTTATTAGAGCTAGGGGATTCATAACAAATAAGTTAGGGTTTGTATGCTTCTTTTTAGCCAAAATAAAGTGTGGTATAGCTACTTGTACATGGTTTTTAGCATGATACTTATGAAATACATGTAAAAATAGGATGATCCATGAAAAAATAAAGATGAAAACTTACTTGATAAAATGAGATGATTATAGGATGATTATGCTTGATGTTCTTGTGTTTTTGTTGCTTGATTCTTGATTAGACTTGTAAAATGAACAACTTTTGTGTTTTACTTCATGAAAAATGATCACTTGATCTATGAGATTGATTATGGTCGTGGGTTTGAAGAGAAAGAAAGGAAGAAGATGAACTTTTTGATCTTAGCTTAAAAAGTATGTATTATGATTTTGTAAATTAGTAAAGTGATGTTATAATGTGTTTATTAGTTTAAAACTAGGATAGTTAATGCAATAGGTTAAGGGGTGGTCTTGGGGCCGGTTTTGGGTGTGAAAGGGAGTAGCCAAAACGGTTTTGATCACTTAGAAAATATAGTGTAGCGTTAAGTGTTATTACGCGTTATTCGTTAAAATCGGGTACCGGGTTTTATAGCAATAAACGTTCACGAAGTTAACCGGGATGAAATAAAGTTATAATAATGTTAAAAACATATTAAAAATATGTTGGGTACATTTACTGAGTGATCGGGTGATAAATGTTTAGTTTTAACGAAAACCGTCGTTATATTCCTACGCGTACGTTAAAAATAAAATAAATTTCCAAAATACTGGGTAACTGAATGTTATAACTTTTATGATGTTAAAATGGATATAAAAATATGTCGGGACCATTGTGGGAGTATTTAGATATATTCGTCGTGTATAAACCGGGTGTTAACGTTTATTTAGAAATCGTAATACGTAAAACGTTAAATATACTGAATATAGTAATTTGAAAATCCTGAGAGTGGTATAACATGTAAATGACCTACTGATGATATGCAGACTATCTCTAGTCCGTATGAAATGTCATTACTGATAATGCATGAATTCGCACCCGAACCAATATGGTTACGCGAATTTGAATACCCGTAAACTAAATTTACGATGAAATGTGTAATGCACGTGAATGATGAAATCTTTTCCCGCAATGAATAGTGTTCCATGAATAGTAAATTTCCCAAAAGTTTCTCAGAATATCAAATTGACCTCGAAAACGATGAATAGTAAACTGATGAATAGTGTTTTGATGAATAGTGTTTGATGAATAGTGTTTTTCCAAAGTTCGGGAAATGACCTGAAATGACCTGAAATGGTGAGTTGTGACAGTCTTCCCCCCTAAAAGGAACTTCGTCCCGAAGTTCAGTTTATGTTGGTCTCTGAGAATGTATTGGTGAAAAGGTGATGATATTCGAGAATTCCAGCGAACTCTAACGATAGGAATTCGACTCTGTTTCAACTGTTTGACCACATGGTCCATGATTTCTGTTGGTTCTCTTACAAGGTCTGAGATTGTTATTTGGGTTGGATCCATTCCAATGGAATCATGAGTGACTCATCTGAAAGTCATTTCTGGGGATCTGAAAACGTGAAATATGTTTGTGTAATCCTGTTGTTCTCTGGCAATGTTCAAGTCTGACGGCCACTAGGCCTACCCTGTCTGAAATATAAATGGTCCAGTGTATATTGGTGTAACTTTCCAAGTTTTCTGAACGATAACATGCCTTTCCTAGGCAGAACTTTCTGCATAACTCTGCAGAACTTGAAGTTTTAATGGTTTACGACTTATTGAACTTGTAACTGATTCTTGACTTGTAGAAAATTTCTGGTTATCTCATGAATGCCTACTAAACTAGTGAGTTGAGCTTTTTCTGAGTTTGGCCCATCAATCGATGGTCTGCGCTTCTTTAAGGTTTCAAATGTGGTACTGGTAATATATACTGCTGAATTCTGCCAGAACTCAAGTTTGTATGCTAGTTGGTCGATTCTAAAATGAATCTTAAATAGTCCAATATGCTAAAGGTTCAACCTTTCTTGTTATCCAATTTGTATCATGCCAATCCAAGGCAATGCTTCTAACTTAGTTTGTTCTCCCCCTTGAATCTGGATGGTTTGATGTTCAGGATATCCAATCCAAATGATGGGTGTTATGTACCAACCTAACTTCTGCCAGTTTCTCGCTGTTGGTGTGATAACTATTGTTGTAGATGAATTTGATTTATGTTGAGTGATTAGTCCAACCATTTACAGGGTCAATCACTCATGCTCTGAGCATACCTTCCTATGTTTAAATTGTTCTCTCGCTTTGACCATCGTTCTGAGGATGATAGGTGATGTTCACATCTAAATGGGTTTCTGAAGGAAATCCTGAAATGATTACCTGAGGTCCAAGTTGAAACGGTTTCCTTAACAGGAATAACTGAAATGGGTACAATAAACCTTTGTGACTAATTCCATAACGTTCGGTCCTTCGAACTTGGCGTTATCTGAAGGGATAGAATATAGGTAACAATTTGATTCCTTGTGTTTTGTTCCAACGGATGATAAGACATATGTTCTTCTTTGTCTATTGGGTTTGGTCTCCACTACTGAAGTTCGCGATTAATTTGTGATGTTCCTCCTAATTCCTTCATCACATATTCCAAATATTCTTTATTGTCAAGTCACAAATCCTAAATGCATAAGCGATGTTGTAGGGAAGTTGGTTCTGGAAATTTGTCTCGCGATTGTGAGTTTTGGTTGAAATCTTTTTCTGAATAAACGAACTTAGAAAAATGGAGCAAATGATTTACTAAGTAATATTTTTCCCGATGATTCAAAATCCAGTAGTTATGAAATAGGAACTGTTTTCAAACATGTTGTGATTAAGACTGCTTACCAAAGTTTGATGTCTATGTATATTTCTCATTGTACAATAGTGTTGCTAAAGATTGACCAAAAAGGATCGCACTTGTTCAAAATAGGAATTTCAGAAATCATTTTTCCACAGGGTATGTGATTTATGTAAACGCATCAACTTTATTTAAAAGTGAAAACACTGAAAAGGATAAAATGGTAGAATAGGAAATGTTCGCTTAAATGCATAGATGTCTAACACTTAGTTCCTGAAGTTGGATAATGTCTATTGATGGTTATCTGGCATAACTACAAGCATAGGCATTTAGACTAACTTAAGTCCTGAAATATTTTATCGTTGTAATTGGCAAGACGAAGGTATCACTTGATGTTGTGTCGATAAATGTCTATTCTGTTTTCCCATGTAGATGAGGAGATATGTTCTGGTTTGATCCCTTGCTTGGTATGAAGGTGAGGTTATCTGAAATTTCTAGTGACATAAGGCCTTAGAGGAAATTACATCGATATACTTGATTCAAACAATTGTCCTTTGTGAAAACTTACTGTAGGAAAGTTTATGTATGGATGAGGCCATGTTTAAATGAAATGCTCTACAGTCTCAATTAGAAGCTTGGTTTATTTCTATTGTGTTGTCCTGCGGACATTTATTGAGTTCAATCCTGTAGCTCAGTATAGCTAGTACCCTTGAAAAATGACATTGGACAACTAAGTCAGAGATGGTGTTTAGGATAGTCTCGCAGTATCTGAGGATTGTTGTTGAGTTATGAATTCTCTCTCTATATACTTCTAGTTCTGGTTAGTAGTTCTGTAATCCTTTCGTTGCTTCTATTGTATAAAGGGATCCTGCATGTAATTGATATGGAAAGTCTCTTCTAGGGAATTCAATGGGAAGAATCCAACTTAATGGCTAAGTGAGTGACAGGTAGGGTAAGTATCCAGGGATAGTTCGGCAAAATGGATGTTTATGAATGAGTTCCTTTGTTTACAAAACTTTTGGATGAAGATTGTTATCAACAATCCTTTGAAAAGGTAATTATTTCCTTCATGGCATAATCCTTCCTGAATTTTACATAGGTGATCAGGCTATGTATAATTGAGGACTAATGATGCGATGTTGGATTTTGTCAAAATATCATAACTTTTCTCAAAAGTTTTAGATGGTGTTCAACGCATTGTTATTAAAATGGTATCCTGATGTTTTCTTTCAAGTAACATGAAAATTGCTTCACGTAACAATAGTAAATACTTGGTGTAATGACAGAAAAATCAATGTATAGGATGGTAATAAAATAGCTTACTTCAGAAAATTTTTCTGTAAAACGGTTTCCCCATATGATAGTAAAATAGCTTGAATGGTGTATTGGATACGTGGGTGAATCTTGTCGAATGGTAATAGTCTACTAGTTCGTCAAAAACGAAATCAACCTAATTCCTGATGAGACAATGCTATAATGTTGCGAAACGATTGAAGTCTGAGCACTTGGGATAGAAAATGGAGTAAACGAAGGTTATGATTATCACCTAGGTAACAAAGGATAGATACTACATTGGATAGGAAAGTGCTTAATACCACTAGGTCATGTCATCGTACCAACGGTAAGTACAAAAGGAAAGATACAACCCTAAAGGGCTCGAACTACGGTTTTTATATCGAAACAAAGTTCCTCCTGCTGAAACATTGTTGTTATCCTTGATGTTGCTAATATCCTGACGGTTCTCTTTCAACAACTCACGCTATTCCTTGAGCGATTCAGTCTTGATTCCAAGTTCCTGATTTTTCTTATTCCTTAGCTCCGGGCAGTCATACTTGAAATGCCCTAACTTTCCACATTTGAAGCAACTCCCTGGGGTCTTCTGATTTGTGAGTTTCCTACAATCCTTAGTCCAATGACCCCGCTTCTTGCACACTCCACACGTTTTACTGCAATGACCTCGGTGATGTTGATTACACAGGTTGTAGTAAGGTAACTTTCCAATATACCTTCTCTTTGTGTGCGGTTCTGCAGCAAAGGCTCAATTCACTTCTTGTTATTTGGGTGACAGTTGAGCAGCCTTGCAACCTAGGTTGTTGTTCCACTTCCTCTTGTTGTAACTGTTGTTTCCTGATGTCTCGGCGTGAACTATGAGTTCCTTTGCTTCGATCGCCATTTTGATAATGTACTTTTCAAGTTTCTTGCTTTCCGGTTCATCCATTGCAGAACCTAGTCGTGTTGATTCATAAAAATGAGTAGTGTACTTGTCAACATCATTTCCTACCATGATAAAGTTTTGTGTTTCCTGTTCCCTTGTTCGTAATTCACTTCCTACACAAAATGTTATACCCATCATCCTTCTTAGTTTCTCCCAAGAGTGTGAGTAGGCAGTATCAACTCCTACCATCTTAATATGTTTGGTCCACCATTCCTGGGCATGATTTTGAAAGGTGCATGTGGCGAACTTAACCTTGTATTCCTTACGACAGTCGCCACATTGAAATATTGTTTCGATGTCTTCGAACCATTTGAGAAATTTCTTTGTGTTTCTAGTTCCGCTAAAGGAGAGAGGATATAAGTCTGGTCCAGGGACTTCCTGGTGTCCCTCTGTGTGAAATCAGGTTTGTGGCATCATAAGGTTGGGATAGTCCTGAAGTGGTATCTGAAGTTGTGCATTTATCAAATCTTAGATAATATAGGTTCTGAACCATTCCTGAAGAATCTGCGGATGTTTCTGTTGAGTCCGTGTTATTGGTATTATCTACTAGATGTCATCTAGTTCATGGCAAGCGGGAATGGAAAAGGAAATGACAATGATGGTACCAGTGAATGAAATACTACCCTCTATCGTGCTACCTCGCGACATCCAAAAGGTAAAACTAAAGTACACACTGTGGGAAGGCCAATAGTGTAATAAGTAACTGATGGTGGTGATAGTACCTGAGTAGTAAATGCCCTACTAGTGATGGAAAGAAAACACACTATCTTCCTTGCAATAAGCATCCTAATAAGTCCATTAAGATTAATTCTGAATACACTACCAAAAGGCATTCTATGTACGGGCTGAATGATAGGAAGACTCTGTTCCTATGGCAAATCAATAGTACTAATGGTGGTGTAAGTGCAACTGATGGTATAATGGTAGTGGAAGATGACAAGGCATCTTCAATGTCGGAATCCGATAAAAGGATGTCAGGGTGAGTATCTGAAGACATGTCATTTGTGAACCAGGTCAATAAAATGATATACATATACGGATATGAGTATAAATAACTCGCACAGGGGATGTATAAAACAACATGTATCATGATTATGCACTTATGATGAAATGATGAGATGCTATGCTGATGTGGTTATAGTCTAGGGTCCAAGATACATCCTAGTTCGCTATAACCTTAGCTCTGATGCCAATCTGTCACACCCCCAATTTACCTGACTTGCAGCGGAATGGAATACCTGGGGGTGTCTGTCATAGCACCACAGTTACAGTTACATTGAACGACCTAAAGTGTCGTTTGGAAAATACTGCATTTGATCATTGAAATAATTCAGAGTTTACAAAATGAGGTCCCCAAAATGTGTTACATGTTCATGAAAAACAAGCCATACTAGATCAAATGTTTACATAAGTGCATGAAATAATGATGAGACGCGTCGACTCCGCGACTCCATGAAGGTCCAAATGCATGTCACATGAGCTACCTTAATAACCTGAAATACATTGCTAAAACGTCAACACGAATGTTGGTGAATTCCATAGGTTTGTAAAATGTACTGATGTACGGCCACCACAAGTAAAAATGCAAGATAAAAATCTCGTGAAAATTGTACAATAGCCTTAAGCTCATGACACCGAAGCTATGACTGATGAAATTCTATGCCCCTCCCGAATGTTCTGCCGAAACATTCAAATGTAAAAGACATGACATGCATCCGCTTACTGTTGGTATCCACTACCACGGATGGAGGCGTCACCCTCGATAGATCTATCCACTCACTCTCGCTTAACGGTAAATTAACGGTTCATGATGTTACAGGGGACTTGTCACATGGCAAGGTAACTTAAGCTATGTACATGTTTGAATACTTGGGCTCGTACTGAAATGATTGATGCAATGTATTCCCCCCGTGGGATTTGAAAACAATCAAAAATGTTGAATTGAAAACGGGGCTATGAAAACTCACCTTAACTGATGAAACCGTGATGAAATGAAATGAACACCAATGAACAATTTGCTGTCGTAACCCAATATGATGGTACCATGAACATGTACTGAGCTGAAAACAAGGCGCGCATACTAGCCGCAACCTAATATGAATGATGTACGATCTACTTTAGATCATGAAATGATGTTATGAATGTCCATGCACATGTTTACTATACCACTCTACTCTTTGAAAAAAACACTTGTTGTTACCAAAAGTATATATTCCAAGACTTAGGAAAATATTGCTATTAGAAAATATAAATGGCTAGTTATAATATATATACTTATATATATATAACGTAAGTTTCCATGTTAGCGTTGAAATACTCGGGTTGTAATCCTTGAAATGATGAAAACATACTCGTAATAACTAATACTACGTTAGTTATAAAGCTCGGTACTTGATATTATGTTTAGCTTGAAAATGCACTTCGTAGTTTTTGCGCCAAATATATTAAAAGCTGTCAATTAATAAAGGGTTTTAGCCGATATTCAAACGAGTATATCTTTGTCGTTACTTGTCCGTTTTACTTGTTCTTTATATCCACGGTTTCGTCTTAGTACGTAGTAATATATTTTGGAAAGCTCGGCTCCTCCGGGTTACGTCTAAAGTCTCTTTTTGTCCAATGAAAAACGTCCAACAGCAAACATTTTCTGAAAAATACTTTTCGTCTACAATCTTGCAAAAATCATAACTCCTTCGTTATAGACTCTTTTTAATCCGTTCTTTCGCCTACGGATTCGTTTTTGAAAGTATTTTCTAAAAATTTTGCCAAAGTTTCCTTGGTGTTTACTGATTTTCCAGATTTTTACAAAACGGGACAGCATGTCTAAAATAGGTTCCAAATCAAGTTTCCAAGGTTAAAAACCAATTTCTACCATCACCAAACCTCTTGTAATCACCACATGACTAATCTAATCTTACCATACACCTTCTTAGGGTGCCATGGACTCCTAACCAAGTTATTAGAGCTAGGGGATTCATAACAAATAAGTTAGGGTTTGTATGCTTCTTTTTAGCCAAAATAAAGTGTGGTATAGCTACTTGTACATGGTTTTTAGCATGATACTTATGAAATACATGTAAAAATAGGATGATCCATGAAAAAATAAAGATGAAAACTTACTTGATAAAATGAGATGATTATAGGATGATTATGCTTGATGTTCTTGTGTTTTTGTTGCTTGATTCTTGATTAGACTTGTAAAATGAACAACTTTTGTGTTTTACTTCATGAAAAATGATCACTTGATCTATGAGATTGATTATGGTCGTGGGTTTGAAGAGAAAGAAAGGAAGAAGATGAACTTTTTGATCTTAGCTTAAAAAGTATGTATTATGATTTTGTAAATTAGTAAAGTGATGTTATAATGTGTTTATTAGTTTAAAACTAGGATAGTTAATGCAATAGGTTAAGGGGTGGTCTTGGGGCCGGTTTTGGGTGTGAAAGGGAGTAGCCAAAACGGTTTTGATCACTTAGAAAATATAGTGTAGCGTTAAGTGTTATTACGCGTTATTCGTTAAAATCGGGGTACCGGGTTTTATAGCAATAAACGTTCACGAAGTTAACCGGGATGAAATAAAGTTATAATAATGTTAAAAACATATTAAAAATATGTTGGGTACATTTACTGAGTGATCGGGTGATAAATGTTTAGTTTTAACGAAAACCGTCGTTATATTCCTACGCGTACGTTAAAAATAAAATAAATTTCCAAAATACTGGGTAACTGAATGTTATAACTTTTATGATGTTAAAATGGATATAAAAATATGTCGGGACCATTGTGGGAGTATTTAGATATATTCGTCGTGTATAAACCGGGTGTTAACGTTTATTTAGAAATCGTAATACGTAAAACGTTAAATATACTGAATATAGTAATTTGAAAATCCTGAGAGTGGTATAACATGTAAATGACCTACTGATGATATGCAGACTATCTCTAGTCCGTATGAAATGTCATTACTGATAATGCATGAATTCGCACCCGAACCAATATGGTTACGCGAATTTGAATACCCGTAAACTAAATTTACGATGAAATGTGTAATGCACGTGAATGATGAAATCTTTTCCCGCAATGAATAGTGTTCCATGAATAGTAAATTTCCCAAAAGTTTCTCAGAATATCAAATTGACCTCGAAAACGATGAATAGTAAACTGATGAATAGTGTTTTGATGAATAGTGTTTGATGAATAGTGTTTTTCCAAAGTTCGGGAAATGACCTGAAATGACCTGAAATGGTGAGTTGTGACATTTCTTTTCTGTCAGATGGGTGGACCCCTTAAATTCATAAGGGCGGCCCCCTTAAACATTAAGGGGACCGACCTCACTTTAAGGGGCCGGCCATCTGAGAAATAAATTTCCAAGTTTTCTCTACTTTTTCACTAATCTGAGTCTAGGATTCTATTTTGCAAAAAATCAGGAATTGAGATATTTTGTTATTGCATCAATATGTTTTCAAAGGAAACCCCAATTCAATTTTTAAAATCATTCTCACGTTTAGGAGAACTCATTGTTGAATAATGATAAAAACGTTTTTCTATCAAACCATGCACAATAGTCTCACTCTCGTTGTCTATATATATATATATATAATCCAATATATACATATACATGACACTTAGAAGTGAGCCAAGCTAAATCAAGGAGATCAAGGATCGTTTCTTAGGAAAATTTGTTTTTCTTTTATAGGAGTCGAAATGATCTTAACTCCGTATTTGTTTCATATAGGCTTACACTAGAACAAAATCAAGAATTACACTATCACATTTTGATGGATCTAAACACCTTGAACTTGTGTTAGATTGATACTTTGAGTTATATCACTAAGTATGCAGAATCTACTTAGTAACACTTAGAAGTTTGATTGTGAGTAAGAGAGTTGTATATGAATAAGAACAATGTATGTAAACAAACTATTAGCTCCAATATTATTAATGATAATAATACGAGTGATCTTAATATCACTAGGGTTACACCTTGAAGATCTAGAAACGTATATCAAACCTTTAACATAGGATCTCTTTTTATAGCACAAGGAGTCCTCTTCTACAAGATAAGTATAAAGCTAATAGAATAAGATATACACAAGATCTATTCTATATTTATCTATAACACGTTTCCTAACAGTTATCTAATAAGCAGTGGTAATATATGTTCTTGCAGTGGTAATGAGTTTCCACTGCAAGTACAATCTTCTGCAGTTGTAACATCTTCACTAGCCGTGGTAACTGTTAGTATAATTCCCAAAAATCCTCCCCTAACTTATGATTAATACATAAATCAATAAGTTTCTTCAAGTATTCAGTAAACATGAGGATATGGGAATTCTTCCAAACACTTATCTTTTTCTTCTTAACTCTTTATCAGCTTTCACACTTTGATCATAAATCCTTTGTAGCAAATCATCTATGACTTCAGTTCTTTCCCAGCACCTAAGCTTCTCTGACAACATCACTGTCAATACTCCAGCTCTCAATGGATATTCTTTCTCAGCCAACATAAAGACATCAACTCCATCTTGAGTAGAAACATGATGTATAGAACTTGAATCATAGAATTTCCACAAAGTTCTTGTACCATGAGCTTCAAATCTCCAATACCTATCACTTGGATCAGGCTCATATAATCTTCTGAAGTGAGCCCATAACTCCTTAGCCTTGACATCAACAAGTTCATCCTTCTTGAACTGATCTTGAACAATTTTCCACAAAGTATCCAAATCTTCTATATCACAACATCTAACAATATCTTCAAAGTCTCTGCAAATGTTTGTGACACTTCCAGTTCTGATGATCTTCCAAGCAACACCAAAACTATCAGAAAAGATCTCCCAACAACAACTGGATATTTTGCTTGTAGAGGTTCAATGTTAAGTACATCAGTCTCTATAAACAACATATTTGTAACTTGCTCTTCTGTCAACTTGCTAGGACCCTCTTCTGCTTGAGATGATTCTTGAGTCTTCAACTTCTTTGCATCTTTTGATTCAAGACTCACTCCAGTCCTTTTTGTCTTCATAACTATTGGTTCTTGATCCATTGGAATGAATTTACTATTTTGTCTTTTGATTCTGTAGTAAATACCTTCAACCTGTTCATGTGACATTCCTTTGAATTGAGCCATCTTCATGTTTCCAACATGGCAACAAAAAGTCTTCATCTCAGCTATAATCTGTGCCTTTGTAAGCTTTCTAGGCTTCTTTTGACCTTTTCTAACATCCCCAATGATTTCATCAAGAGCCTACTGATTCTTCATTTGAATAAAATCTTTAAGTTGAGCAGACCTTTGTTCTTCATTTAAGGTTGTATTTGCAATAAGTTCAATGGCCTTCTTCCTGATTATTTGATCATTGTTAATCAAATATTCAATTTCTTCTTCTGTAGGCACATAAGTGAATAATGGAGGTTTCTCATGTATGACAGTTGGTGAGATACTTGAAATTGGTTCTGCCATAACAGCTTCAAGTTTATCCAACCTCTTTGCTTCCATAAAGTTAACAACTTCATCTTCCTCTAGCTTTCTTTTTCTTTCAATCTCTGCTGCTTGCTGTTGTTCTGCCAATCTTGCATCAAAATTAATTTGAGCTTGTTCTTTCTCAGAAATCTTTCTTGTAAGCTCTTGTTCTGAACCAGTCATAATAGATTTTCCTTTGACTGATCTTATTCTGGCAGCTTCTTCCTCTGCAGTGGTAATTTCTTGAGTAGCAGTGGGAACTTGTTCACTTGCAATGGTAATTGGTTAATCAGTGGGAACATGTTCTGCTTCAGTGGAAATTGGTTGAGCAGTTCCAACTAAATCATCAAAATTAAAACCAGCATCAGCATCCATATCTTCAAAATCTAATTTCCTCCCCTCAATCTCAGTAACATCATCTTTTGCTTGAGCATTATCAGAATCATTGAGCTCAGCAAAGTCTTTTTCAAAATTTTTACTCCTCCCCTTAAGCTCTGCATCTATTTTCCTCCCCTGTTTGGAAGAATCTCCCAAAACTTTAGTAGAACTTGCAGAAAACTCATCCTGAGGTGAAGATGATGAAGATAACACAACTTGAGATCTTTGCTTCTTGAGATTCTCAACTTCATTCTGAAACTTTTGAATCTCAGCCTTCAATTGACTCAGCTCTGTGGCATGTTGTTCTTTGATCTGTGCCAGATGTTTCTCCAGAGCTTGAACCTGCTTGACTAACTTGGTACAAATTTCCATCAATTCAGGTAGTGTCACACTGCCTTCATCACTTCCAGCTGTGTAACCTGCTGGGAGAGGTGAATCATGAGATCTTTCTCCAGAGCTTGAACCTGCTTGACTAACTTGGTACAAATTTCCATCAATTCAGGTAGTGTCACACTGCCTTCATCACTTCCAGCTGTGTAACCTGCTGGGAGAGGTGAATCATGAGGCATTGATTCAGGCTCTTCCCTAGTTGGACTAAGATGAAGCCTTGAACCACCACTGCTTGTTCCGAAACCAAAAGGCTCAGCAACATGCAATGTTGAGATGAGAGAAGTTGGCTGTTTAGACCTTCTCTCATAAGTGTGAGTTATAGCAGGGGTATGTTGAATTTGTGGAACAACAATAGTGGGTGTGTTTTGAGATGCAGCTGGGATTGGTGCATCCTCACCCTGTACTTGAGCAATTTTAGCAAGCATTTAAGGCAAAAGTGGATGAACCTCCCCATTCCAAAGAGCTAAAGCCATGCACATGTTTTGAAAAACTTTTGGCTTAAGAGTGGAAGGTTCATAAATTCTATTGTGAGGGTGCAATTGAAACTTTAAAAATGTATATTGACTCTTTACATTTCCTTTCATATTATTGAAAATAAACTTTAAAAAATTGAAAGTCCTATCTGTTGCCAAACAAACCAAAGGATAAGCCATGGTTGATGCAAATTGTTCATAAGATGTTTTCTTAGGACTTAGGCAATGTAGAAGAGTGTGAATTAAAAATCTCTAATGGGGACAAAAACATCCTTTTCTGAAAGTAACTTTTTGTTCAGATGTATCATACCCCATTAAAGCAATATTAGTGAAAATTTCTGAATTAGGTAATGTGATGATACCATTGAGATCATCCAATTGGAGAATTCTCCTCAAGGATGACTCAGTAACATCAATAGTTACCTCATCAACTGTGGCTCTTAGAGCATCCACAGATTCTTGTGTGTCTCCCTGTTCAAGAGTTATAGACTCCACAGTGTTCCAGAACTGTTTGATATGAGAGACATAGATTGTGGGATTAATAGTTAAGGCATACCTTATATGAGTTGTGTTTAGAAAATCCACAATCTGATGAAAAACAGGGCCACTCTTCTCGTTTGACTTTTGTAAGTAGGCCACTTGGTTGTGCTCCTCGACAAATCTTAGAATCGCCATGATATTTGTGAAAAGAGGGAATAAAAGTGTTAGTAATCAAGATAAAAAGCAAGCCGTATGATGATCAATTTATATTAATAGGGTTTGAGGAGGTTGCGCAATGTGAATTATCTTTAGATAGAATTATCTTTGGAAAAAGAATAATTTAAAATAAGTAAGTAGATAATTCACAAAAGATTTTACCCTATTAATAAGGAAAGACGGTTATTTTTACAACGGCTAGTAAAAATTAGATTACTGACACAACAGTTGTAACGGCTAGTTCATCAGTGGAAAAATTACTCATGCAGTGGTAACTAATGAACTAGCAGTGGTAAAATTTTCACAACATATCAAAGAGCAGTGGTAAATAAAACATGAAAATTTGCTGCTCTTATCAAAGTTTTTAGCAAACTACCAGCTATCAACGGATTTGATATGTCTTTACCATGAGCCGTTTGCTTATGGACTAGCCAACTCTTGATCACATGGATGTATGGTGAGTTGATAACCTAGTTTTTGGTAAACTATCAACCATAAACGGATTTGATAAGTCTTTACCAGTAGCCGTTTGCTCTGGACTAGTTGATTCTTATGTGGATTAGACATGGTGAATCAATAACCATTTGTTGTGTGTCTATGATACACACCTTATTACTCCAATGACTCCAATAATATGGGTTGTAGGCTGCAAACCAAAGTAACTTTCATCTGAACCCATAATAATTAACCCTAAGTAACTTTTTAACCAAGTTACTATTCACAAAAATATCTTCCAAAAGTCAGCCCGATAAAAACCAAATTTACTTCTCTAACCTACCAAAACAAGTAGGAGTAAATATCCTTCATTAATTAGAATTCGACCTTGACTTTGCATATAAAGGGGGGCTCAAAACTTTTATCTCTCATCAACAAACTTCTTCGATAACACAAACCCTAAACATCATCATGAGTTGGTTTCCATTAATCTACATCTCCTCTGATGACTCTTCAGATGAGGAAATCAGTTACTACTCAGACTCTGAAGAACTTTCCGCTGGATGGAGTGGATATTTTCCACCAAGTGCTGCAACTGCTACATCTTCAAGCATGAAGCCCAATAAGAAGATATCAGCTGATCCTGCTCCATCTCTAGAGTTTTATTCAAGCTCTTCATCTGATGATGATAATGATCCAACCTTTGATCTTTCCAAGGAGCTTCCAAAGGCCCTTACCACAGCATTAACAACTGCAATAAACAACATGAAGTGGCCAGCTGTTGACAAGCCTAATCAAGCACCAAGACCTCCCAAGCAAGTTTTGGGGCTTGATTGTCCAAGAAAACAACTCTCTTTTGATGACAAGAGAAATAAAATTTCCTATAGAGTAGGTTTTAGGCTGTAGGTTCATGTCTTATGTGATGGTTTTCTATAATGGTGACAATGTTTTGTTGATGGTTGTGATGTACTCTTCTTGATGATCAATAAAAGTACTCTTTTGTTCTTGCTATTGTCACCAATCTTTCCACTGTTGTATGTTAATTACCATTGTGCTTTTGATAACTCTGCATACAAGTTAGTAGAAAACCATACATACAATACAAACAATATTAGTACCTAAAAAGTATCTTGCAACACTGAAAAGTATTAGACATAAAAGATTTATGGATTGAGCATTCCAATACTTGTTACCAAGTATTGAAACCTACCCACATCAAGCCCTTTTGTTAATAAATCAGCATAATTGTCATCAGTATGAATCTTGACAACATTAATAAGCTTTTTGTCAAAACAATCTCTAATAAAGTGATGTCTAATTTCAATATGCTTAGTTTTAGTGTGTTGCACAGGATTTTTAATAATGCATATGGTACTACTATTGTCTATATTGATAATGGTGTTCATGAAATTGTACCCATAGTCCAATAATTGATTCTGAAGCCAAAGGATCTAAGCACAACAACTAGTAGCTGCAACATATTCAGCTTCAGTGGTTGCAGTAGCCGCCATAGTTTGCTTCTTGCACTGCCATGACACCAATCTACATCCAAGAAATTGATATCCTCCAGTAGTTGATCTTCTATCCAAACTTGCACCAGCATAGTCACTATCTGAGTATGTGATCAACTCCATTGGAGAGTCTCTTGGATACCATAATCCTAGATTAGGATAAGTCTTCAAGTATCTAAAAATCTTTTCCACTGCTGTCATATGTGATGTCTTTGGAGTCTCTTGAAATCTTGCACAAGCACATACAGCAAACATAATGTCTGGCCTTGATGAAGTAAGATACATCAAAGAACCAATCATAGATCTGTAAGTGTGGACATCAACATTAGCACCACTAGCATTCTTCAACAATAAGAGAGTGGTCTTGTCAGCAGGGGTATTTGAAGATTTTGCATCAGTAAACTTGAACTTCTTAATAATCTCAGCCACATATTTGTCTTGACTGATTAATATACCTTCCTTACTCTGTTGTACTTGCAGCCCCAAAAAGAATGTAAGTTCTCCCATAGAACTCATTTGAAATTCATCCTTCATCAGCTTCTCAAACTCTTTGCACATCTCTTGTTTAGTAGACCCAAAGATAATGTCATCAACATATACTTGCACAAGTAGGATATCACCCTTGTCTTTCTTGATGAACAAAGTTTGATCAATCTTGCCTCTACGAAACCCATTATTCAATAAATAAGTAGCTAAGGTTTCATACCACTTCCTTGGAGCCTGATGTAAGCCATAAAGAGCCTTAACCACTTTGTAAACTTTATTTGGGTGTTGAGGATCTTCAAAGCCTAGAGGTTGTGAGACATATACCTCCTCATCAATAGTTCCATACAGAAAGGCACTCTTAACATCCATTTGATAGACTGTAAAGCCCATAAATGATGCATAGGCTAAGAAAAATCTAATAGCCTCAATCCTTGCAACAGGAGCAAACACTTCTTCATAATCAATACCCTCCTCTTGAGTGTATCCTTGAGCAACCAATCTAGCTTTGTTCCTGATTACAATACCTCTTTTATCTTTCTTGTTTCTGAAAACCCATTTAGTACCAATGACCTTCATACTATCAGGCAAATCACACAGAACCCAAACCTTTTGAAGTTTAAACTGCAGCAACTCATCTTGCATTGCTTCAACCCAGCCAAATTCTCCTAGAGCCATATACACATTCTTAGGCTCCACCTGTGAGAGAAAATAGAAAAACAAACACTCATTCTTCTTACTATGTTTCTTGGACTCATACACTTCACTTATGAACCCATGAATATCATCTTTCTTTGTCTGTCTTCTAGTCTTCACACCTGATTGAAGTTCACCAATAACATTATCAAGTGGATGCACTTTGTGAATTGAAGACTGTGATGTGCTAGGAATATCATATGTTGTAGGCATGTTTGAGATCTCTACATCATCACTTGGTAATTCCTGAGAAATATGTTCCACATTTGGGCTGACAGTGGAAACTTCTGGTGTAGCAGTGGGAATTGAGTTACCAATGCTAGTAGGAATATCTTTATTTACACCATCTGCATCACTTGGCTTTTCAGAATTATCAACAAAGTCCCAAAGTGGCATAACAATCTGATCTTCATCATCTTTGCAAGCTTCATCTTCATCAATGAATTCTTCTGAATCTTCAAGATCTTTGTCTCCAGTGCTTGAAGTGAGAGATATATAATTCATTGTATTTGATAATGTTTCAAGATCAAATAGCCAGTCTGGTCCTGAACCTGCCATGTTTGCTTTATTTTCAAGGAACTGAACATGCAAGTTCTCTTCAATCTTCTTCGTTCTTAAATTGTAGACTCTAAAAGCCTTGCTAACCATAGAGTATCCAACAAAGAAGCCTTCATCTGACTTTTCTTCAAATTTACCCAGATGATCAATGGTATTGAGAATAGTAACATGACACCCAAATGGCCTCATAAACTCCAAAGTAGGAGGTCTTCCTCTAAACAACTCATAAGGTGTCTTGTTCTTTGTTTTGACCACTAAAACTCTGTTTTGAATGTAACAAGCAGTGTTAACTGCTTCAGCCCAAAAGGTCACTGGAAGCTTTGAATCAGCTAACATGGTTCTAGCAGCCTCAATTAGTGTTCTGTTTCTTCTTTCTGCAACTCCATTTTGTTGAGGAGTTCTTGCAACACTAAATTCTCTTTTAATACCTTTGTCTCTGCAGAAATCATCCATAACTTTATTCTTGAACTCTGTCCCATTGTCACACCTGATGATCTTGATTTTCTTTTCAAATTGATTTTCAACTTGAGTGATGAATGTTTTAAGAATGCCTGTGGTTTCATCCTTGGTACTCAAAAAGAAAACCCATGTAAATCTACTGAAATCATCAGTCACAACTAGACAATACTTCTTCAAATTGATGCTGCTCACAGAGGTAGGACCAAACAAGTCCATATGCAGCATAAAGAGTGGATGATTGATTGAAATGAATGCCTTGGTCTTGCATGAAGCTCTGTGTTGCTTTCCTTTGAGACAGGCAACACAAGTTTGGTCATTTTCAAATCTTTTCTCTGGTAAGCCTCTGACAAGTCCATCTTTCACAATCTTGTTGATGGTCTTGAAGTTAACATGACCAAGTCTTCTATACCAAAGCATTGATTCATCCAAAGTGGCTTTAGCAAGCAAGCAAGTAACATCATTATTAGCCACTATGTTCTGCATGTCAATGCTATACAAATTTCCTTTTCTAGGGATTTTAAGCAAAATGTCACTTTCATCAGGAAGCTTATAATCCTTAGATAAGATATAGCATTCATCTTCTGTGAATAGAACTCTATGCTTCTTGTCACACATCTGTGACACACTAAAGAGGTTGTACTTGAGTTCTTTCACATATTGCACATCTTCAAAATCAATGTTTCCAGCCTTGATTGTTCCTTTGCCAGAAACTTTGCCACCAATTCCTCCTCCAAAGCTGACAAAATGTCCATCATAAGGTTGAAAGTCTGAAAGATAGGACTTATTGCCAGTCATGTGCCTGGAACATCAACTGTCTGAGTATCCTTGATCATTTGTAGTTTTTGAATGTCCCTGCACACAAAATAAAGGAATTAGTTCCTTTTGGGGACCAAAGCCACAAATGACTTGGATCTGCCTCGTGTATCAATATAATTATATCTATCAAAGGTCATTGATACACCATTGGGATTGTTTGAGGTAATGTTTCCTTTTGGTTTCCATTCCGAACGTGCTGAGGCCTTAACAGCATTTCCCATATTTACCCTTTTCTTGTTAACAGACCTACCAGTGGTAACCTTTGGCCTTGCAGTGGTAACTGCTGGCTTAGCAGTGGAAACTGCTGATTTTGAAACTTTAGGTACCCACTTCTGATTATTGTTAACTTTCTTTTCAAAATTGGTCTTTTTCCCTGTTTGAGTAGATTTAACAAATGTAGTAATAGAGGACTGAGGGTAAACTCTGTTTTTATTTATGGCAGAGGCAACTGCTGGTCTTGCAGTGGAAATAGGTTTAATGCCAGAATGAAGCAAAACAGACCTGGGAATCATCTTACTAAGTGGATTTGGGTGAGTTAAGTTATTAGAATTTTGTCCATTCACCCTAGTATTCCCAAACACTTCCTTTCTTCCCAAGTGGTAGGTACAGCTATAAGCCAAATGGTCAAAGCTACCACATATATGACAGGGTTTGTTATTGAACACAAAATCACTACCAAATTGCCTAGATTTAACATGATTCCAACTCCTCATATTACCCCTAGGAGTTGGTGACCTACTTCTGTACATCTCTGCATATCTAGTAGTGGGCCTAGTGAAATTAGGTTGTGACCTAGGCTTCTCTTTGA
Organism: Artemisia argyi; assembly: GCA_030686995.1. Taxonomy (NCBI): domain Eukaryota; kingdom Viridiplantae; phylum Streptophyta; class Magnoliopsida; order Asterales; family Asteraceae; genus Artemisia; species Artemisia argyi. The sequence continues at coordinate 68,909,602 of CM060709.1, read as the reverse complement.
CTACTTCAGGAATACTTCTTTTAATCTCCACTTTAACATTCTCAGGAACACTAGGCTTAGACTCAATATTCAAATTATCATCTTTAAGAGATGAGTCACTAGCACTATCAAATACACCAACCTCAACCTGAACCTTTTCAATTTCAACTGGTTTAACAAACTTTGGTCCATAGGTCATAGGTGGTTCCTGGAATTCTTCTAAACCTGTGTGAGCTAAGTCAATGCCAGGAGGTGATGGAACACCTCTTAGAGGTAGTGGAACTGTTTTGTATCCAAGTCCTGATTTGTCTTTGCTCACAACTTGGGCTTCCCAAATTTTATCAATACACTTGGATTGATGATCCAGTGTTTGCTTAGTTATCATTATATTCTCACTAGCCACTTTAACCTTTTCTAGTTCTTCTCTAAGAACCTTATTAACAACAACCTGATAATCTAAGTCTCTTCTTAATACTGCAATATCATCATTGAACTTAGATTCATTTGCCCTATAATGCTCTAATTGAGTTTCTAAAACTCCTAGGCCTCTTTTATGATTTTCTAAGTTATAATTAGTATGAGTTAACTCTATGTGTTGCTCATTAAATTGTGCTTTAAGTTTCTCATACTCTTTTAAGGCCTTACAAGATTTAGAACAAGCATTATCAATTTGTACCTCAGAGTCAGAAAAAGCCATTAGTGCAAGCTCTGTAGCAACCATTGCAGACTCTGAATCATCTTCCTTTTCCTTAGTCATAAAGCTCCAATCAAAGCTCATTCCATCAATGGCCAATAGCCCCTTTGACTCATCAGTAGTAGGTTCCTTCTTCTTGTCCTGCTTGTACCAAGTTGACCTGTTGTCAGACTTCCTTGGCTTCCTACACTCCCTGGCAAAGTGCCCCTTCTTATGACAATTGTAGCACTCTACCTTCTTTTTGTCAAAACCTACTGTTTCATTGCCACTGATGTTGATCTTTCTTCCAGTCTTCTTCCAAAACTTCTTTGTCCTTAAGCTTAGTAATGCCACTTGCCATTTAATGTCCATCTCCTCCATATCATCTTCATCAATTTGATCCAGATCCTCATGATTGAGGATTGAACCACCCACTTGACTTGATATAAAGGCATAAAAAGTAGTATCACTAAGCCCTGCAATCTGTCTCTTTGAGCTACCAGTGGAAACAACAATGTTAGCACTGTCATCATCACTATCACTTTCTTCATCTGAACTATCATCAAGAGATGATGATATGAGTGCTACACTTCCTGAACTTGAGCTTATCTTGCCAGCTTTCTTCAATCTTTGTTCAATTACCTTGAAGTTATTGTACAAGTCATTAAGTTTCATGGTCTCCAATTCTGGCTTATCTTCCCACACAGCAACATTGGTTCCAAACTCAGAGGGTAAGCTTCTTAAGAACTTTAGATTGAGGTCTTCCCTTTCCACCTCAATTCCAAAAACAGTGAGTTGAGTAACAATCTTTTGTAGCCTTGTGAAGATGCTATCAAGAGATTCATTACTTGATGAACCAAAGTTTTCATAAGTCTACTTCAGCAAGGTCTTTTGAGTCTTCTTGATGGAATCAATACCACCAAAAACTTCACAGATCTCATCAAAAAGAGTCTTTGCAGTCTTGTACTTGCTGAATGCTAGAACTTGGTCTTTGGGAAGTGTCATCAGCAACAAACCTCTGGCCTTGAGATCATTCTTCAACTGAAGTCTTTCATCATTAGTGACAAGTCCAGTGTTGACCTTAATTACTTCCTTCCCACCAATCATCTCTGATGTAGAACTTGGTTTGAAAGAATTTCCAACCACAATGATCTCCCAGAGTGTGTAGTCTTGGACCATAAAGAATTGTTCTATCATTAGCCTCCACATCTCAAAGCCATTTAACTTAAGCTTTGGAAGCTTAGCAGCAATGTTTGAGTTACTGGTTTCTGTCTCCATTGATTCTTCTGAGTGAACTTGAGTCTTCTAAATCAATGTATCAAAGCCTGGCTTTGATACCACTTGATGGATCTAAACACCTTGAACTTGTGTTAGATTGATACTTTGAGTTATATCACTAAGTATGCGGAATCTACTTAGTAACACTTAGAAGTTTGATTGTGAGTAAGACAGTTGTATATGAATAAGAACAATGTATGTAAACAAACTATTAGCTCCAATATTATTAATGATAATAATACGAGTGATCTTGATATCACTAGGGTTACACCTTGAAGCTCTAGAAACGTATATCAAACCTTTAACCTAGGATCTCCTTTTATAGCACAAGGAGTCCTCTTCTACAAGATAAGTATAAAGCTAATAGAATAAGATATACACAAGATCTATTCTATATTTATCTATAACACGTTTCCTAACAGTTATCTAATAAGCAGTGGTAATATATGTTCTTGCAGTGGTAATGAGTTTCCACTGCAAGTACAATCTTCTGCAGTTGTAACATCTTCACTAGCCGTGGTAACTGTTAGTATAATTCCCAACACATTTGTTCCATCACTAGTGTCTCACTAATTAGTTGCTTTTGCCCTTGCACTAAGTTAGTCATGTTAGGTAGAATGCCTTAATTGCTTGATTTATTACTTTATTAAGTGTACATGCATGCGTAGTTGTAATTATATTACATGTTTATTTGCCTATATACTTTTCATGTATATTCCATTAAGATAATACATGCATAGTTGCCTAAAGAGTTGGACTTGCCCAAAACCAAAACTCATAATCTTAACACCCTCAAATCTCATAACCTTTACTCACCCATACCCTTCTACCTTACACTCAAACCTCATAACCTTTACACATTCTCACCAATCACACCAATTGATACTCATCTCCCATCCTCACCAATAACTCCATCTGGTCATCCTCACAAAAAGATTCAACCATGAAACCATTCCCTACACTCTACAAAGTGTGTCATTACCACTACAACTTAACCCATGAAGGTTAAACCATACTTCATGATACACATACCTCATGTTCACTCAAATGAACCCTTTCACAAACCACATCATAATAACCAACCATCCATCTCATCACCCAAGTACACCTTTGTCTCATCCTTTACCTCCAACAAACATCACCATAATCCACCATGGATTCACCAAAAACTTCCATTTCCAAAACATCAAAGAAACAAAAAATCCTCATCATCACTCCTAAACAACTCTTCATTGACATAACCAAAGATGACAACACAACCCCATTACCTCAACTTCAATGCTCATCTCCTAGTGCACCAAATGCACCATCCAAAACACCCTTTACTCGTGGAACATCCTCTTCTTCAATATCGTCATCCTCATCCATCAATGACTACCTAAACTCACAAATGTTTCCACCACCAAGAGTAGCACCACCACTTCCTAACAACACACATGATATTCCCATGTTGCATATCCAATCATCCATCCCTAATCACAACCCAATACCTCCATCATCACCTTCGTCCGAACAATGAAAGTTCGTTGACGAGCTCAAAGAAGCTCATGAGCTAAGTGCTCTTCTTGTCATGCATCTTGTTCTATGCAACTTGTACCAACCACCTTTATCACCCTACTCAAATTGTCTCCCTCACTCACTCCACTTAAAGAAAGTTGAGCATCATACCCACTATTGTCCTTGTTTCATTTACCTCCAAAAACAAACCAATCTCTTGGAAGAACACATCACTTGGATTGAATACCTCCTCACTAGGAAAAACTCAAACCCATCATTCAATCAAGACACCAACAATTCATCAACCGCTCCAAACCCACAACTTACCACTGAAAATGCATCCGTACACATCACCCTTTCATTATCACCCATAACATCCCTTAATGCACACTTCTCCTCATCACCAATTAACCTACCAAACTTCAATCCTATCCCATGAAGCTTACTTGAAGCCAACTAACATGCTTCCAATCAACAACCACCAAACTCTCCAAACTCCATTCCAACAAAAATCTATCTCCACTAAATACAACTACCATGATTCCCATCTTCAAATAAAATCTCCACAAACCTTTTGTGTTCCAAGCAAGTCCAAGAGACCTCAAGTTGGCAACTTAGTATTATCTAATGTAATTTGGTAGAAAAGCATGTATATATATGCTTATGTATTAATGATTATGTTTTCAACATAATCTATTTAAATTATTCTTGTTAGTTATCTTATATTTGTTCCATGCATATATATATATATATATATATATATATATATATATATATATATATATATATATATATATATATATATATATATATATATATATATATATATATATATATATATATATTGCTTGTGCTCTAAATATTTTTGCAAGCATTCCATATCTCGATTTCTTATGACCTCAAAACGAGGGGGAGTATACTTCAAGGGGGAGCTATACATTCGTCGGGATAACCTTTTTGATGTTAACAAAAAGGGGGAGAAGTGATATAAACTCACACTAAAACTTGCATATATATTAATTTTTAGTTTAATGAGTTTAGATTTTGTAATCATCAAAAAGGGGGAGATTGTTGATATAAATAATGTATAAAAACGTTATTAATATTTTTCGATATCCTTAAGTTTTGACGATCACAAAATATAAGAACAATAAAACGCAAAGTTAATACGTAAACAAGTTTTAAGCAAGTTTATATCATCTCATCCAACATAATCACTTAAGATATGAATAAACAAGTGACTAATACATTTTATGATCAAAGGGATGTTTATTTAAATAATACAAAGTTTATAAAATTAAATAAAATTATTATATATTTTTGAAAAACATTTTTGGTAATAAAAAAAAATGTTTAATTCATAGTAAATATATGAATTCAAATTTTTAACCAAAATCAGTTAGTTTTTCACCAAATAAACTTTCCCCAGAAAAAGACAAGAATTCTGGCCGTTACAGCTGGGCGGCCCCCTTAATAATAAGGGGCGGCCCCCTTAATTTTAAGGGGGCCGGCCACGAATTAAGGGGGCCGGCCACGCTCCTCTGTCAGAATTTGTCAGAAATTTTCTCTTATAAATATCACCTCAAACCTGGTATTTTTCTGACCTCTTGCACGAAAATTTTCAGATCAAAATCTCTCTAAACATCCTCCTAAAACCCTTTGATCATATAATTTTTAATCCTTGTTTCAAGTGATTCATTCCCTCACCTCTCATCTCTCAAAGTGCAAGAGAAGAATACTCCTTCAACATCAAGTAATGAAGTATTGTAGATTTATGTATATAGTTTAGTTGTTGTGTACATTCATTGTAAAGGTGTGATAGTATTGTAACTAGATAGATCTAGGAGTAGAAGTTGTGAATAGAAGTAGTGAGATATAAGTAGTGTTGTGAAGAAGAGAAGAAGTAGTGTTGTGAAGAAGAAGTCGTGAAGACATGAAGGTGTGAAGTCGTGGTGTGTAGAAGTCGTGCTAAGTCGTGGCGTGAAGAAGTCGTGTAGAAGTTGTGTAGTGATTGAAGTTGTGAGATTGGTTCTAGCTACTATTAGGACTCGACATCTAGCTTAGTGTCGTTAATTGGTGTAAGCAAAAGTTGTGTAAGGTTTTCTCCGCCATAAGGGAGCTTGTTGACATAGTGAAGAAAACTCTCGAGTAGGTGACTCGGGGAGTGGAGTAGGGCAATGAAGGTGTCCTTGTAGTCGAACCACTATAAATCCTTTGTCTCTCGGTTAGATCTTTCCAACTCTAACTTATTACTTAGCTTACTTACTGTTAGGAATACGTTTATTCATATGAAGACTCGGTCACCCCGAGCATTGTTTAGCATTGTGTAGCTCGTAGTATTTATCGTAGTAGTTAGTAATAGTAGTTAATATATGTAAATAGTATTCGTAGAGTGGGTCGGGTCTTTACCCACTGTCAGCTCACTCTACAGCTCGTTTCATGGAGCACAAGTAGTTGTAGTATATATACCCTCTCCCACCCAAGGGAGAGGGTTGGACCTTTCACATTAAGCTAATATATTTCTCTCATTTCTCTCGCTAGAAAAGGCTCCCACTTTCTCTCTCTAAAACTCTTCTCTTCTCTTCTAATTCGATCCAAACCACAAGTAACCATACATGTTTATGATTATGAATATCTTACAATTGGTATCAAGAGCCAAGGTTTCATCTTAGGGCCTTGAAGAATCGAATTTGGAGTGGTTTTGTGTAGTTTTTGTGAGTTAGAAGAGTTTTATTGAAAACATCTTAGTTTGATCTTTCTTGGGTTATTTAATGTGTTAGAGATGTACTTTTATGATCCTTGGTACTAGTACAACATTAGGGTTCAGTTGGTTATACCATATCTTAAGCCTATTTGAAGTTTGGATTAGATTTAGGGCGTATTTCATTGTTGCGGTTAACTCAACTGTTACATTGCTTATCTGCGGTTAGTTCCTGATCTCTGTGGTTAGTTTGTCTGCGATTACTATTTTGGGAATACAAACAAATCGCAAGGAAAGTGACTGTTTTGGACTTTTGTCAACTGCGACTAGCTCCTGCGGTTAAGTGGTTTGCGGTTAGATCTTTGTGGTTAGCTTCTCTTGCGGTTTGATCACTCTGCGGTTTAACTATTCTGCGGTTTGATTATTCACCGGTTTTCTCCCTGCGGTTAGTTGCTCCCTGCGGTTATCTCACCTTGTGGTTAACTCACCTTGTGGTTACCTTTCCTACGGTTTGCTTCTGTTGCAGTTTGCTCCTCTTTGCGGTTACCTTGCCTGATCCTGCGGTTAACTCTGTTTGACCAAAGTTGACTTTTTACGTCGAAACTTCAAACGGTCATAACTTTTGAACCGTAACTCCGTTTTCAGCGAATTAGCTGTCGAAACGTCCGGAATAGGCTGAATATTGTGAGGTTTCACCACAAAGTCGTGAAACGAATTTTTCGAAGCCCAAATCACCTACAGAGTGAAGTTATTGAGGTTTTAAGTTTTTAAACCAAATTTTCACCAAATCTTCGAGGCCAAACTTGCATCTACCAAACCAAATAAAAACTAAACAAGATATAACCTTGTCATAACAAACAATCACCATTCTTAACTTACAATCACTGCTATGGAATCTTCGCGCTCGAATTCGAATGACAATGTGCTTCATCAGCCAATTAAATTGCCCGAAAATGCAAAGGATAGTCGCATTGAATGTTTTTGATCACTCCATTCACATCTCAAGGTTCTCTTTGCAAAACCTGGATACTTGGGAGATTTCAATCGTGCATTCGCAACACTCTTTGGTCAAAATGTTGAGACCTTCACAGTCAAAATGACTCTACACTTAGATAAACTTCAACAACAACTTGAAACAGGTGAATTTTCTGAAGGTAGTTCTATGTCTGCATTCTGTGTGATCAACAACCAACTCCAAGCATTCATTGATTCACGATTCACTGAGGAGTATGATCATGAGTGTCAAATGACGAAAAAGAGCTTTGCTACTCATACGTGAATTGAAGTTGACGTTTTCAGAGTCACACTACTCCAACTCATGGGTAATGTGAAGGAGTACACTATGGAAAGAGCACAACACAAACTCAAGCATGAAGACAAGGTGAAGGCATGTCGGGAGCAATCATGTGATAATATTGTGGATTCAGGTAAAGCATCGGATGTTGGGTCAGTTGTCATCGAAGGCAGAGGATCAGAGACTGATAAGCTTAACACAACGAACAATTCAATGACTCCTACACGTGATGTGGATGCATATATCAGACCGGTAAAAGAACATGTGTCATGTGCTAAGGTAATCGAACTGTGTAACATGGTAGATGAACAAAAGATTCCTAACAAAGTACAACCGACAAACGATGTCGATTCAGATTTTGTTGACATGGGAAATAGCAATGTTGACCCATGTGAACAACATATGAAACACAATGAAGTGTCTGTTGTACAATGTAGTGCATCTTCTGTTTTATATGATGATTTTGTGTTGCATGAGAACATTGCCTATAACCCTGATGACTCCTTGACCACTAGATTTAATATCCTTAAGGATCAGGTGGCAATGTATGAACAACGTGCTAGATTTGAACTCACTGGACGTGAGCAGAACATGGAATGGCAAATGCGTGCATACATATCTGAAAATAATCTTAAGCGAGAAACATTGAAAAAGGAGTTACAATCTTTGCAAAAACAACTGGATCAAACTGTTAAACAAAAACAAGAGATTCAGAAAGGCTTAAACACACTCAAACATGATTTCAAAGAAAAGGAAACAAAACTCCGAAATGATTTCTCTAGTCTTAAAATCCTAAAAAATAAACTTGAGGATAAGTTATATACGCAAGGCCAAACCATTCAAACTGCTCAAATGATGCATAAACACAGGAAGTTGAGTGATGATCATAGTGAGAAGGATTCTACTAAGCCAAAGCCAATTTCCTTAGAAGCGGTATAGGTGCACAACCGGCATTATATGTCACAACCCACAATTTCAGGTCATTTTTCCAAACTTCGATATTCTACTATTCACAAATTACTATTCATCGATCACTATTCATCATTTTACTATTCATCGTTTTTGAGGTCAATTTGACATTCCGAGACATATTCAGAAATTTTACTATTCACTTGACACTATTCATTTCCGAGAGAAAACCACTATTCATGTGCATTATTCATGTTATCGTAAATTCAGTTTACGAGTGTTCAAATTCGCGTAACCGTATTGGTTCAGGAGCGAATTCATGCATTATTGTCAGGGACACTTCATACGGACTAGAAATAGTCTGCATATCATCATTAGGGCACTTGCATACTATTCCACTCGTAGGATATCTAAATTACTACTTTTGGTACGATTAACGATCTACGTACGTTTATTTCAATAAACGCTAATACGCGAGCTATAAATGTGTCTAACATGTCCGACACTCCCGATTTTGATCCTAATACGTTTTTATACTCATTTCTATAATATAAAAACTATAATATTAATTTACCCGGTATTTTGGAAATTTAACTAATACGTATCGTACGTTTAACTTAATAACGCCGGTTTTCACCAAAATTGAACGATAATCACCCTAACTCTCCGTACTTGTACCCGACTTATTTTTACAACTTTTATAACTTTATTACGTCCCGAATAAATTCAACAAAACTTATTTTTAACAAACCCGGTACCCGATTAAACTTTAAACCTAAACCTAACCTAACTATACTTAATTACTAACACTAATATTTACTAACTAATCACCCAACATCCCTCCCCTTTTCCCTCACCAAAACCGGCCAAGCCCCCCCCTTGGTCATCAAGTTTTAATTGCCTCACCAAACTTATTAAATGCTCACCAAACCAATTGTCCAAGTATATAATAAACTTTCTTAACCCTTTTTCATTAAAATCACTTTTTACTTCACTAGCAAAACTTTTTCTCTCATTTTCTTAGTGTTTTGGTTCGATTTGGGTTAGACAAGGAGCAAGGAGAAGAAATTTTGCAAGATCATTTCATAAACTAGTTAGTATAATCATCCTTGTTAGAGTTTTGAAATAAAAACTCAAGGATTAGTAAGCTTTTTATCATCTAAACTCTCTAAACCACCAAGTAAGTATACAAACTCATTTTTATGATTTTTACAAGTTATTATTATGTTCATATAATTTTCTTATAAGATCTTACACATGTATCAACTTGTACCACTTCATTTTGTATATTTTAACTTTGAAACCCTAGAAATGGAAACATATAAAACTCTTGTTAGACCTAGTGGTTTGATGATATTTTAGGACCCATGACACCCTAAGAAGGTGTATGGTAGGATTAGATTAGTCTTGTGGTGTTTGAAAGTGGATTGATGGAGGATGGAACTAGTTTAGAGACTTGGAAATGATTTTTGGAACTTTTGAAATACCTACTGTCCTTATTTTAAATTCGTGGGAAAATCAGTAAGTGATGACTAAGTTTTGACCAAAGATTTAGAAAATACATTCAAAAACGAAACTTTAGGCGAAAGAATCAATTAAAACGAGTTTATAACGAAGGAGTTATGATTTTTGCAAACTTAACGACGAAAACTACTTTTCCAGAAAACTGCTTGCTGTTGGGCAGAATACGATGGGTATTTTGAGGCCTTAAACGTAACTTAAAAGAGCCGAGTTGTCTAAAATATACTAGTATACACAAAGACGAATCCGTGGACATAAAGAACAAAGAAAACGGGCTTGAAACGACCAAGTTATGACCATTCTAACATCGTCAAACTATATATATATATATATATATGGACACAAATAAAAATAATAACGTACGCGCTAAACGGTATATTTTCTAGTAAATATTACAAAGGACTATTTTCTTATCAAACGAATACGTATGACCCGAGAGAATACTTATACGACTTAACGACATATTTCAAGGTTTTCAATACAAGGAATTCAACGCTAACACTTTTTAACGAGATAGTACGACAAGTTATATACTCCTATATAAGGACTTATTTTCCTAAGTATGGAAACCATTTTTCTACGACGATAACTAGTATTTTCAAATTACGAGTGGTATGAGTATCATGTGCATGTGCATTCATTTCATTACGGCTTGATCTAAGTTAGATCATGGTTATTCATTTAGGTTGCGGCTAGTACTCGCGCCTCATTGTCCCGACTACTTTCACCTCATTGCACCATCTTTGTACCATTACTTCGAGGTGAGTTTTCATAGCCCCGTTTTAATTCTATATTTTGATTTCAAATCCCACGGGGGAGAATACATTGCATTACTTATTTTCGTGTACATGCCTAAGTATAAAATTCATACATTGCTTAAGTTGCCTAATTACCACGTCTTGATAAGTCCCCTTATTATATCATGGACCATTAATTTCTAGTACTAAGCGAGAGTGAGTGGATAGATCTATCGAGGGTGACGCCTCCATTCGTGTTTGGGTTGCTCCAAATGGAACGAATGCATTTCATGTCTTTATTATTCGAGTGCCTGGTAAACACTCATTGGGGCAAAGTATCGTCTAGCTTCGGGGTCATGAGCTTAAGAGCCAATGTATATACTTTCCGGACATCCTAATTCATGGCAATACTTATGGCATTTATACACTTGATTTTACTTATAAACCTATGATTATTCACCAACTTTATGTTGACCGTTTTCGCAATGTATTTCTCAGGTATCTAAGGCATTTCTCATGGCATTACATGGAGTCTCTTTGTGTATCAAGGATGACGCGTCACTTTTGGATTTCATGCACTTTGAACTATCGTTTGATTGTACTAAACTTGTTTCTTCAAACCTTTTCTAACTTTGGGACCTATGTTTTATAACTTTGATATTTTGAATGAATCAAACGATGTATTTTATAAACGACACTTTAGGTCGTTCAATATTTCCTTGCTTGTGTGCTATGATCCGTTACACCCTCAGGTATTCCATTCCGCTGCCATTCAGGTATTTTGGGGGTGTGACAGATTGGTACCAGAGCTAAGGTTATAGCGAACTAGGTTGCATCATTGACCCTAGACTATAACCACACCATCATAGCATATCATCATTTCATCATAAGTGCATGTTTACTTATTTCTGGTGATGCCATATTACGAGTCATTTATTTATTTCACCTTGATTATCACAGAGTTATGTCTTCGTATCCCGACACTGTCATACTTTACACCATATCAGATTCTGATGATGAGGGCTCTGTGTCCTCCACTGCTGTTTCACCACTTGTTTCTCCTACACCTGAGTTGCCACTTTTGGCGTCAGATGATGATACCGAACCTTTCGAGGAGGAGGAGACGGCTCCTACTCCCCATGTCCATCCTACTATACCTACTGACATACCATCATCCCCTACTACTACCATCCATTCAGAGCCGAGACTTATGTTTCCTAGGGAGAAGACTGTTCAGGGCCCTAGGAAGAGGGTTCGTATTTCTACATCTACTTATAGGAGTCTCCCTAGTCCTATTGTGCCTACACCACCACCAGCCTTACCCACTACTACTACTATGCCTACCTCACTCTTGCCGCTCAGGAAGCGTGCAAGGCTTACCACTCCAGATTCACCTACCACTGAGACTGATGACTTTTCACCACCACCAGAGTACCACATAGGTGAGAGTTCTAGAGCTGCTGCGGCTAGGAGCCCTACAGCCGTCACTTTAGAGGATCAGATGGGTGCTCAGCAGGAGCAAGTAGATAGGTTGGGGTATCGAGTTGATGAGATCATTACCACTAGACTTGAGACTGTTGAGGAGCAGGTTGAGGATTTGGTTCAGGGCAGAGTTAGTATTGATGTGTCTTACCATGGACTCGAGGCACGACAGTTGAGGCATCAGGAGGAGATTGAGCTACTTAGGGGTGAGTTACCTGAGATTCGAGATAGAGCTCAGGCGACACAGGAGACCCAGTGGGAGCAGGTAGATGAGTTGACACTGCTTCGAGAGAGGGTAGTTGTATTGGAGCGTAGGGATGCTTCTTCTCGGTTACGACTTGAGCATCTTGAGGAGATCGTGGTTGCGATGGATCGTGAGATTCGCCGCTTGAGGGGAGAGCCTGGACCATCTAGAGCACCGAGAGGAGCCTAGACGTAGACTGGTATTATATATTAGCTTGTATTATTTTCCTAGTCCCGGGATGTGGGACATAGTTCAAGAACTTATAATCTTTTGATTGTTGTACAAACAAATATTATCAAGTGCGACTCTACTATGTGGAAATGTTGTGCTATATATTATATCGGTCCATGTAGACCGAAATTTTCATGTATTATATTCATGTGTTGTGATTATATTTATGATGTTTCGTGGTTGCTCTTTATTATTGTATTTATCCAGGTTGTGGTTGTGTATATACGTGTCGTGGTTGTATTCGTACGTGTTGAAGTTGTATCGACACAGATTGTGGTTGTATTCGTACATGTTGTGGGTGTATATCTTTGGTACGATGACTATTCCTATTATGATTTTTCTCATGGTTATTTCCATTGTGATTTATCAGAAGTATGGCACCAAGGAAGAGTAAGACTGCACCAGAAACGTCCGCTATGACTCAAGCCGCTATCCGCAAGTTGGTCAGGGATAGTATTGCAGAAGCTCTGGAGGTTGAGAGAGCTGAGGTTGCTGCAAGGGCTGCTGAGGTTGCTTCTAATACGGAAGTCGTTGAACCACCCACTGCTAGGCGTGAATGTACATGGAAGGATTTCAAGATTAGTGATCCCGTCAAATTCAAGGGTACTGAAGGAGCGATTGCTTTAATTCGCTGGTTTGAAAAGACGGAGAATGTGTTTCTCATGTGTGAATGCCCGGAAGTTAGCAAGGTGAAGTTTGCTACAGGTATGCTTCTTGATGAAGCTATGTCTTGGTGGAATTCGTATGCTCAGCCGATTGGTATGGAAAATGCTCACAAACTCACTTGGGATCAATTCAAGAAATTGATGACAAAGAAGTTTTGCCCTCGAACTGAGGTGCAAAAGATGGAAACGGAATTTTATGAGCTTGTGACTAAAGGCGATGATATTGAGACTTACATCAGGAAGTTTCAAGAGTTGGCTGTACTGTGTCCAAATATGGTTCCCGATGATGAGAAAAAGATGGAAAACTTTGTTGGTGGATTGCCTGAAAGTATTCGAGGTGATGTGATTTCTTTTGATCCTCAATCAATGGAAGAAGCTATTCGTATAACTCAGAAACTCATGGTTCAAGTAGTCAAAGGAAAAGCTGCTGTCAACAACAATAACCGTTCAAACAACACCAACTACACCAACACTCGGAACAACAACAACTATAACAACAATCGGAACCGCAACTATCCCAATAACCGAAACAACAATCCAAATAACAACAACAACAACAAGAGGAGGTTTGATTACAACCAAGGTGGATATGCTGTTCAGCCGCCACCTAAGAGACAGGAAGTAGCAAAGGTTTATGCTGCAGGACCAAATGACAGAAAAGGTTACACTGGTAACCTACCTAAGTGCGAAAAGTGTCAGAAGCATCATAACCCAGGTCGTTGTCCAGATATTTGTGGCAATTGCAAGAAGCTTGGTCACCACATCAAAGATTGTAGATTTCCAATCGTGGGTGACAATCAGAAACCACCGGTAACGTGTTTTGGATGTGGAGAACTTGGACACTTTAAGAATGAGTGCCCGAAGAAGAAGAATCAAGGAACAGGAAACCAAAATGGAATGGCTCGAGGAAGAGCTTATGTCATGGGAGGAGACGATATCAAAGAAGACCCGAATGTTGTTGCGGGTACGTTCCTCGTTAATAATCGTTATGCATCCATTTTATTTGATTCAGGAGCGGATAGAAGTTTTGTGTCTATTGCATTTGCACCTTTACTTAACATAGAACCAATCCCATTAGACATTTCCTATATCGTTGAATTAGCCGATGGATCTTTAGTTAACACCAACACCATTGTTCGTGGTTGCACCATAAATTTCCTAAACCATCCATTCAATATAGACCTTATGCCTGTAGAACTTGGAAGTTTCGACGTTGTGATCGGTATGGATTGGTTATCTCGGCATCGAGCGAGAATTATTTGTGATGAGAAAGTTGTTCACCTTCCTTATAACGGTGAAACTTTGGTTGTTCGCGGAGAGCGAAGTGGAACTAGACTCAGTATAATATCGTGCATTAAAACTGAGAAGTACATCAAGAAAGGTTGTTATGCATTCTTGGCTCACATCACGGAGAAGAAGTCGGATGAGAAACGACTTGAAGATGTGCCAATTGTTAAGGAATTTCAAGAAGTTTTTCCGGAAGAGTTGCCAGGACTTCCGCCTACACGCCAAGTTGAGTTTCAAATTGAATTAGTGCCAGGAGCTGCACCGATTGCACGAGCACCGTATAGACTTGCACCTTCGGAAATGCAAGAATTGTCGAATCAATTGCAAGAACTTTTGGACAAAGGATTCATTAGACCGAGTTCCTCGCCTTGGGGAGCACCGGTTTTGTTTGTGAAGAAGAAGGACGGAACTTTCAGAATGTGCATCGACTATCGTGAGCTGAACAAGTTAACGGTTAAGAACCGTTATCCACTCCCCAGAATTGACGATTTGTTCGACCAGTTACAAGGTTCTAGTTTTTATTCCAAGATTGATTTAAGATCCGGTTACCATCAACTTAAAGTTCGGGAAGAGGATATCCCGAAGACGGCATTTAGAACACGCTACGGTCATTATGAGTTTCAAATGATGCCTTTTGGATTAACCAACGCACCTGCGGTATTTATGGATCTCATGAATAGGGTGTGCAAACCGTATCTTGATAAGTTTGTGATCGTATTCATTGACGATATCTTGATTTATTCCAAGAGTAAGGAAGAGCACGAAGAACACCTCAGAACAATCCTGGAACTACTCAAGAAGGAGCAATTGTATGCCAAATTTTCTAAGTGTGATTTTTGGATACGTAGAGTTCAATTTCTTGGTCACGTCATTGATAGCCAAGGTTTACAAGTCGACCCGGCAAAGATTGAGGCAGTTAAGGATTGGGCTACGCCCAAGTCTCCTACGGAAATTCGTCAATTCCTAGGACTTGCCGGATATTACAGAAGGTTTATTGAAGGGTTTTCTAAGATAGCGAAGTCGTTGACGAAACTGACACAAAAGAATGAGAAGTACGAGTGGGGAGAAAAACAAGAGTCCGCGTTTCAACTATTGAAACAAAAGCTTTGTAGCGCACCGATTTTGTCACTACCGGAAGGTATTGAGAACTTTGTGGTATATTGCGATGCTTCGCATAAAGGACTTGGAGCTGTGCTAATGCAACACGAGAAGGTGATAGCTTATGCATCTAGACAGCTTAAGATACACGAGAAGAATTACACTACTCACGACTTGGAATTGGGTGCGGTAGTTTTTGCACTCAAGATTTGGAGACACTACCTTTATGGTACTAAGTGTGTAATTTTTACCGACCACAAGAGCCTACAGCATATACTCGATCAGAAGGAACTTAATATGAGACAACGTCGTTGGCTAGAGTTGTTGAGTGATTACGATTGTGAAATTCGATATCACCCAGGGAAAGCGAATGTTGTAGCAGATGCACTTAGCCGAAAAGAACGACTCAAACCTTTGAGAGTCAGGTCATTGGGAATGACTATCATTTCGCCATTGCCATCAAAAATTCTAGAAGCTCAGATTGAGGCTCTCAAGAAAGGAAACCGACCACTTGAAAAACTTTATGGTATGCCAGAAAGCGAAAATGGCTTTGTAAAGAGATCAGATAGAGTGTTATGCTTCAAGGAGCGAAGTTGGATACCACTCTATGGTGGAGTGCGAGAATTGATTATGCATGAATCACACAAGTCGAAGTACTCTATTCATCCAGGTTCTGATAAGATGTATCAGGATCTCAAAAAGCTTTATTGGTGGCCGAATATGAAAGCAGAAATTGCTATGTACGTCAGCAAATGTCTTACTTGTGCTAAAGTGAAAGCCGAGTACCAGAAACCGTCAGGGTTACTTCAACAGCCGGAGATTCCACAATGGAAGTGGGAACGTATTGCTATGGACTTTGTCACTAAACTTCCAAAGACGTCAGGAGGTTTCGATGCTATTTGGGTAATCATCGATCGACTTACCAAATCAGCTCATTTCATACCCATTAGAGAGACTTATTCGATGGAACAACTTGCTAGACTTTATGTCAAGGAAATAGTCTCAAGACACGGTGCACCAGTTTCCATCATTTCCGACAGAGATAGTCGTTTTACTTCGAACTTTTGGCGGTCATTACAAGATTCTTTTGGATCGAAATTAGACATGAGCACTGCTTACCATCCTCAGACCGATGGTCAGAGTGAGAGAACTATACAAACACTTGAGGACATGCTTAGAGCATGTGTGATTGACTTTGGAAATGGTTGGGCTAACCATTTGCCGTTAATCGAGTTTTCTTACAACAACAGTTACCATTCGAGCATTAAGACTGCACCATTTGAGGCACTTTATGGTCGTAAGTGTAGATCTCCAGTTTGTTGGGCCGAAGTCGGTGAAGTACAATGTACTGGCCCAGAAATGGTACAAGAAACAACAGAAAAGATAATTCAAATTCGAGAGAGACTCGAAACTGCTAGAAGTCGACAGAAAAGCTACGCCGATGTTCGACGCAAACCATTGGAATTCCAGATCGGAGACAAAGTTATGTTGAAAGTCTCGCCTTGGAAAGGCGTAATACGTTTTGGAAAACGCGGGAAATTGAACCCGAGATACATTGGACCATTCAAGATCCTGGAGAGGATTGGTCCGGTTGCTTACAAGCTTGAACTTCCATCAGAACTTAGCAACGTACATAACACGTTTCATGTTTCGAACCTTAAGAAATGTCTTTCGGACGAGTCTGCCATTATACCATTAGAAGAAATACAACTCGATGACAAGCTTAACTTTGTGGAAGAACCAGTTGAAATCATGGATCGCGAGATCAAACAGTTGAAACAAAGTCGAATTCCGATCGTGAAGGTTCGTTGGAATTCTCGAAGAGGACCCGAGTTTACTTGGGAACGAGAAGACCAAATACGACGCAAGTATCCACAACTTTTCACCGAGCCTAGTACCGAGACCAACACTGACTGAATTCAGGGACTGAATTCCTTTTTGGATGGGCGACTGTCACAACCCACAATTTCAGGTCATTTTTCCAAACTTCGATATTCTACTATTCACAAATTACTATTCATCGATCACTATTCATCATTTTACTATTCATCGTTTTTGAGGTCAATTTGACATTCCGAGACATATTCAGAAATTTTACTATTCACTTGACACTATTCATTTCCGAGAGAAAACCACTATTCATGTGCATTATTCATGTTATCGTAAATTCAGTTTACGAGTGTTCAAATTCGCGTAACCGTATTGGTTCAGGAGCGAATTCATGCATTATTGTCAGGGACACTTCATACGGACTAGAAATAGTCTGCATATCATCATTAGGGCACTTGCATACTATTCCACTCGTAGGATATCTAAATTACTACTTTTGGTACGATTAACGATCTACGTACGTTTATTTCAATAAACGCTAATACGCGAGCTATAAATGTGTCTAACATGTCCGACACTCCCGATTTTGATCCTAATACGTTTTTATACTCATTTCTATAATATAAAAACTATAATATTAATTTACCCGGTATTTTGGAAATTTAACTAATACGTATCGTACGTTTAACTTAATAACGCCGGTTTTCACCAAAATTGAACGATAATCACCCTAACTCTCCGTACTTGTACCCGACTTATTTTTACAACTTTTATAACTTTATTACGTCCCGAATAAATTCAACAAAACTTATTTTTAACAAACCCGGTACCCGATTAAACTTTAAACCTAAACCTAACCTAACTATACTTAATTACTAACACTAATATTTACTAACTAATCACCCAACATCCCTCCCCTTTTCCCTCACCAAAACCGGCCAAGCCCCCCCCCTTGGTCATCAAGTTTTAATTGCCTCACCAAACTTATTAAATGCTCACCAAACCAATTGTCCAAGTATATAATAAACTTTCTTAACCCTTTTTCATTAAAATCACTTTTTACTTCACTAGCAAAACTTTTTCTCTCATTTTCTTAGTGTTTTGGTTCGATTTGGGTTAGACAAGGAGCAAGGAGAAGAAATTTTGCAAGATCATTTCATAAACTAGTTAGTATAATCATCCTTGTTAGAGTTTTGAAATAAAAACTCAAGGATTAGTAAGCTTTTTATCATCTAAACTCTCTAAACCACCAAGTAAGTATACAAACTCATTTTTATGATTTTTACAAGTTATTATTATGTTCATATAATTTTCTTATAAGATCTTACACATGTATCAACTTGTACCACTTCATTTTGTATATTTTAACTTTGAAACCCTAGAAATGGAAACATATAAAACTCTTGTTAGACCTAGTGGTTTGATGATATTTTAGGACCCATGACACCCTAAGAAGGTGTATGGTAGGATTAGATTAGTCTTGTGGTGTTTGAAAGTGGATTGATGGAGGATGGAACTAGTTTAGAGACTTGGAAATGATTTTTGGAACTTTTGAAATACCTACTGTCCTTATTTTAAATTCGTGGGAAAATCAGTAAGTGATGACTAAGTTTTGACCAAAGATTTAGAAAATACATTCAAAAACGAAACTTTAGGCGAAAGAATCAATTAAAACGAGTTTATAACGAAGGAGTTATGATTTTTGCAAACTTAACGACGAAAACTACTTTTCCAGAAAACTGCTTGCTGTTGGGCAGAATACGATGGGTATTTTGAGGCCTTAAACGTAACTTAAAAGAGCCGAGTTGTCTAAAATATACTAGTATACACAAAGACGAATCCGTGGACATAAAGAACAAAGAAAACGGGCTTGAAACGACCAAGTTATGACCATTCTAACATCGTCAAACTATATATATATATATATATATATGGACACAAATAAAAATAATAACGTACGCGCTAAACGGTATATTTTCTAGTAAATATTACAAAGGACTATTTTCTTATCAAACGAATACGTATGACCCGAGAGAATACTTATACGACTTAACGACATATTTCAAGGTTTTCAATACAAGGAATTCAACGCTAACACTTTTTAACGAGATAGTACGACAAGTTATATACTCCTATATAAGGACTTATTTTCCTAAGTATGGAAACCATTTTTCTACGACGATAACTAGTATTTTCAAATTACGAGTGGTATGAGTATCATGTGCATGTGCATTCATTTCATTACGGCTTGATCTAAGTTAGATCATGGTTATTCATTTAGGTTGCGGCTAGTACTCGCGCCTCATTGTCCCGACTACTTTCACCTCATTGCACCATCTTTGTACCATTACTTCGAGGTGAGTTTTCATAGCCCCGTTTTAATTCTATATTTTGATTTCAAATCCCACGGGGGAGAATACATTGCATTACTTATTTTCGTGTACATGCCTAAGTATAAAATTCATACATTGCTTAAGTTGCCTAATTACCACGTCTTGATAAGTCCCCTTATTATATCATGGACCGTTAATTTCTAGTACTAAGCGAGAGTGAGTGGATAGATCTATCGAGGGTGACGCCTCCATTCGTGTTTGGGTTGCTCCAAATGGAACGAATGCATTTCATGTCTTTATTATTCGAGTGCCTGGTAAACACTCATTGGGGCAAAGTATCGTCTAGCTTCGGGGTCATGAGCTTAAGAGCCAATGTATATACTTTCCGGACATCCTAATTCATGGCAATACTTATGGCATTTATACACTTGATTTTACTTATAAACCTATGATTATTCACCAACTTTATGTTGACCGTTTTCGCAATGTATTTCTCAGGTATCTAAGGCATTTCTCATGGCATTACATGGAGTCTCTTTGTGTATCAAGGATGACGCGTCACTTTTGGATTTCATGCACTTTGAACTATCGTTTGATTGTACTAAACTTGTTTCTTCAAACCTTTTCTAACTTTGGGACCTATGTTTTATAACTTTGATATTTTGAATGAATCAAACGTTGTATTTTATAAACGACACTTTAGGTCGTTCAATATTTCCTTGCTTGTGTGCTATGATCCGTTACACCCTCAGGTATTCCATTCCGCTGCCATTCAGGTATTTTGGGGGTGTGACATTATATGATGCAAACATTATGCTTGAGCCTAATCATGCCCCACCTGATGCTACATCTGATGATGAGGGCAATGAGGTAGAAGATAGAACCAGAGAAAAACTTGCTGAGAAATTAAGGGATCCCCAGTGCATAGCTAATAAAATCTTGTACAATTATGATTACTCTGAAGATAATCAATTAGCTATCTTTGTCCCACAAAAGAAATTTACTCCAGAGCAAGTCTTCTGGAACATTGACATGGAAAAGATGCAAGCAGAAAGAATAGTGGGAAAAACACGTACAGTTTTTCGGATAGCTGGCCCAACGATATATCCCATTAACACACCACGACATCTTGTTCCTTTCACCCTCCCCACGCAAAATAATACACTAATTGCCTTATATGTCCTTGGTCAATTATTCGCTGATTTTGATAAAACATGTAAAAAGAGAATAACACCAACGGGTATTACTGAAGGGGAAAGAGGTTTTGAGCAAACAAAACAATGTTACCTAACTGAAGTCATGCCATTTTTCCAAATTCTCAAAGAACATTTTGAGGGCCTTAAAAATACCATTAATGATGATGTGACTTAAATGAAAAAGGTTTTTAAAGATGTGGAAAATGAGGGTAAACAATTGGCAATTGATCTTAAATGCAGTGAAGTTGCGAGAAAAAATATTCTCATCATGAATGAGAATTTGATTACTAAATGTGTTGCTCAGGACGTATTTTATACTGCTACTGATTCTACGTTATCTGCCTGCCAATTTCATGAGATGTCTATTGCATTGACCGCTTTCCAGAATCGTGTTGTTGAGCTTGAGGGGGAGAATTTAAAATTGCGTGAGAAAATTCAAAACGATGACCATGATAAAATGGTCAGGCATTTGTCGAAACTAGAGGTTAATAATCTTAATTTGCAATTAAAGTGTCAACATTTAGAAGAAAGAACTAAAATCTCAAATGCCAAGACATCTTCGGATGCTCCTGAATTTGATGCATATTTTGAATTAGCCAAACGTGATGAAAAGATTCAAGCTCACACTAACACGATTCGGAACCTGAGGGTCCAAATTGCCCAATTGAAGTCAAACAAGAGTGATGTGATTAGCACCCAAAAACCACAGTCTATAGATTCTCAGAATTTTCAATTTCATGATACCATTAATAAATTGCAACATGAAAATTATTGGTTTCGTGATGAAAATTCAAAAGTTAAACAACATTACAAAGAGTTATATGATTCAATTAAGATCACACGTGATATAAACAATGAAAAGATAACTTCTTTGCTTAAAGAGATTGAGAATCTAAAGACTCAGGTGAAAGGGAAAATGCCAATCATCACTTGTGATAATGTTGTTCAAAAGGTTTCTGCTTGTAAGAAGTACGCAATTGATGCTGTGAATATTCCTCTTCCCCTTAGGAATAATAAGTTAGTTCATAGAGACTATCTTAAACATCTTAAGGAGTGCCTTGACTTGCTTCATGAAACCATTGAAGAGGATAGGATAGCAAAACCACTTGATGATGCTACTGTAGGTGCCTGCTTTCTCACTAATAGATCTCAGGAACTCTTAGAATATGCTATTGGTACATGTCCTAAAATTGATAGCAAGCGAGATAGGTCTACTGCATCATCATCTATGACTAAGAACAAGCATGTTAACTTTGAGGTACCCTTGGAAACTTCAGATCCCAACACATCTAAACATGTTCAGCAACCGGAAGTGAAAAAGACTAAAATTCCCATTAGTCCGTCTACAGGAGTAAATAGTAACACTAAAGCTAGAGAGTCTAAACCAAGGAGAAATAGAAGGAATTATAGGATTTCACCTACTAAAAGTGTTCCTAAAAAGAAAGTAGATGACCAATTGAGGAACATTAAGTCCAACTTGAGCAAAATGAGTCATAATTCAAAACCAAATTCATGTTGCAAAACATGTAATGAATGCATAATTTCAAGTAATCATGATAAATGTGTTGAGAAATTTCTGAAGTCGTTTTACAAAACCCCAGTTAAGAAAGTTTGGAGAGCTAAACAAAGTAAGCAAATTTGGAAAGCAACAGGTAAACTGTTTGCCAATGTTGGTTATCAAAGGAAGCCCACAGGAAGGAAATTCACTTTAGGAGAACAGTGCCCTTTAACTAGGATAACCAACTCTAAAGTAGTGCCTATTAAGGAATGGAAGCCAACTGGTAGAACTTTCCCTTTGGAGACCCAATGTCCTTTAACTAGGCCCATTGCATCTACTAGTGAAATTTCCACCATTGAAACGAATGCACCTAAGGTCTTAGTAGCTCCAGAACTTGTTTGCACTAACCAACTGGAACCCAACTCAAATTGGGGATCCAACGCTCCAAATTTTCTGCTCTCGTCTATTTCCAAATGCAGGTCGTACATTTCATCCTTTGATATTTGGACTCAGGCTGCTCTTAACCTGTGATTGGGGATCGCTCAGGGCTCGAGAATTTCGTGAATAAGTTTATCGGGACAGTTATATTCGGGAACTATCATTTTGGGGTGATTATAATTTATGGAGATTATGTTTTTGGAGACAGCTATTCCTGGGTATACTACGTGGAAGGACTTGGGCATAATCTGTTCTCTGTTGGTCAATATCTTGATTCCGATCTTGAAGATTGCCTTCAGAAATTACACATGCTTCGTCTGAGAATTGGATGGTATTGATCTTCTTAAAGACAGTCATGGCACAAATCTATACACCTTTCTATCGAAGACGTGATGCGGTCCTCTCCTATTTGCCTTCTCTCAAAGACCTCAAAGAACAAATCGTGGCTATGGCAACAAAGTTTTAATCACTTGAACTTTGGTACCATCTATGATCTTGCTCAGAATGATCTTGTATGAGGTCTACCCAGATTAAAGTTAGAAAAAGAAAGAAGCATACTCACAAACCTAAAATTATCAACACCAACATGGATGTTCTTTACACCCTTCACATGGACCCAGGCAGACCAATAGGTGTGAAGAGTATAAATGGGAAGTAATGTGTACTCGTTGTTGTCGACGAATACTCTCGGTTTACATGGGTAAAGTTTTTTTGAGAACCAAGGACGTGACTCCAGAAGTTATCATAAAACTCACCAAACAACTGCTAGTAAGACTCACATAACCGTCAGAATCATTCGGACAAACAATGGAACGGAGTTTATCAACAAACAACTCGTTCTACTTCTCCAAGGCACCGATGATCCTATGGGCGGAAGCAATTGCTACAGCTTGTTACACCCAAAACCGATATTTGATACATACTCTTCACAACATAACTACAAATGAGCGGATTCATGGCAAGAAACCGGATCTCTCTTATCTATTTGTGTTTGGTGCTTTATGCTACCCTACAAAATGACAGCCAAGATCTGGGAATGTTATAAGCTAAAACTGGTATTGGATTCTGCGTTGGTCACACTCCAGATAGTAAGGGATACCGAGTCTACAACAAACGAACCCGATAAATCCTGGAAACCGTTCACGTCACATTCGTTGAGCTGACTGAGCATATGGTTCCTGTACACATCAGTGCAGGACCCGCGTCTAAACTTTTGTCTACTGAATAAATCAGTTCAGGTCTTGTACAGAATCCCACTCCTGCATGTACCTTATGTACCACCTACAAATGAGCATTTGAAGATCTAGTTTGACCAAATGATTAATGAATACTTTGAGACACCTACTGATGATACACTGACACTACCAGCTGCCGCTGCTCCAGTTCTGTACAACTCAAATGGTCCATCAGTGTCTACTTGAATTGATCAAGATGCTCAATCTGTAAGTTACTCACCATCATCGTCAAACCTTCAATCTCCTTTAGTACATCAAGGCACTGCAGTCGACAATTCTTTTTAAGTTAATTCATTTGCTCCTCTTGAAGATGCTCCGTACTAAAACCTGTTTGCTCATGAATCTTCTTCTGAGACATCCTCTTCAAGGAATACAAACACGGCTTCTTCATGTTCCTACCTACATCCACATGAACATCTCAGAAAATGAATATAGGATCATTCGATTGACAACATTATTGGATATCCTTCTCAACCGGTGTTCACACGAAGGAAACTTACCACCCATGCCTTGTGGTTAATGCGATGCAAGATGAAGCTCGCACTTTCGATCAACTTGAAGTATGGGAATTGGTACTACCTCCAGACTGTGCAATGATTATAGCTCTAAGTGGATCTTCAAAGTGAAACTTGATGAGCATTATGTCGTTCTGAAAACAAGGCAAGGCTTGCTGCTAAGGGATATTGTCTACAGGAAGGCATTAATTTAGAGGAATCTTTCGCTCTGGTTGTTCGTATTGAAGCTATCAGAATGTTTCGAGCCAATGCTGCAAGTCAGAACATGACAGTCTATCAAATGGATATGAAAATTGCATTTCTAAATGGCGAGCTGAATAAAGTTCTTTATTTCAGTCAACCGGAAAGATTTGTATATTTTGATCGTCCTAACCATGTCTATCGTCTGAAAAGGGCTCTCTTTGGCCTAAAACAGACGCCTAGGGCATGGTTTGATACACTGTCAAAGTTTCTCCTGGGAAACGGATTCTCCTAAGGTGTGGTGGGACAAGTTGAGAAAGGGGTAGTGGAACTTTACTTCGTGAGGACAGAATTTCGGCTGGCAGATTTCTTCACTAAGGCTCTCTCAAGAGAACGATTTCAATTTATTCTCCAGCGCCTTGGAATGAAGAGTATTATGCCAGAATCACTCATACGTCATCAGGAAGTTAATGAGGAGTAATGGGTTTTACTTCACATATCCTTTGTACATAGTTTTAAAACTAAAAGTAAATAGAAAAATATAAAACCTACAAAAACCATCAAAATCATAAAATCATAAAATCTAAAAATATTCTTCTCTTGACATGTCTCTTGTGTAATCAATATTATGTACGTTTTTAGAAATGTCATTCAATAATGACACGGAAACATATATATGCTTGAGCAAGAGTTTTTTTTTTTTTTTTTTTTTTTTTTTTTAAATAATGTTTTTCTAAAACATGTCGTTTCTAAACATATTCTTTAAAAATGGCTTGCTATTACTTCAGATAGCAACCTGCTTTTCAAAATGGGGAAAGCATGTCGCCAAAAAGATGGATGTTCCTCTCACTGGGTGATGTTCACCCGGACACGGATTACTTTATATCCGTGTTTCATCGACTTGATGTACGTATCAGTGCATTATTCCTTGTTTAAGAAGATAAATCTTCTTTTTATCGTAACAAATAATTTTCTTTCTATGATTCTTTGGAAAATTATTTATGTGATACATGGTGGTAACGTGTTGCTTGTAAATCAATCAGTCTTAGATACTTCATAAAATTTGTCATTCAATTAATGACAATGGGTCATCAATTGAGGGGGAGAGTGATTTCCAATTTTTATCATCAAACGGATTTCTTGGTTGTCTCATAATTGTTATAAAAGGTTTTGTAGTTAATGGGGTATTAGTTGAAGAGGAACTTACTAAGCTTTATCTTAAATGGCCAAATGTGTTAGTTGTTAGAAAGATTAGGGCATTGTGTGCTATTTGCATATAGTTTCCTAGCTTTATGTAACTAAAAGGTCCATTTGTCTCACGTTGGTATCCTCGCTTAATCCCTTAAATACGTTTTAATCCAAAATCTTAATGATGTTAGAAAACCATTGTGTTTGATGCTCTTGTTCTCTCCTCTGGCATTCGTATAATCTGATTGATTGTGTTTTATTTGATTGTTGCTGATTATGTGTTCGTGTTCTCAGGATTTGCTTAGGTATGTAGTTACCGGGTTAGAATGTTATTCCTAAGCTCCTGATTTGAATGTTGAAAATATGCGTGAATTGCCATGTTAGTGATTGTTGTTTATGTCTGATAGAAACTTGCAATGAATGTTCATAATTGCTAGTTTCTCTTCATGCTAGATAGCATTTTGATGAGTTGCTTGAATGTTCTTTGATCATGATATGAATATGGCACTATGAGTAGGCTAGCTGCTACGTAGTAGCAATTAATTAAGAGTGAATCTATATGTATGCATATCTTTGTTGATACTCTTATGCAGATTCCATGGCTGATGTGAATGTGCCTGCTCCTGCTCTAACCATTTGATCAGATGTTCAAACTTCATTGACTGGCTTTGATTTCACCACAACAACAACATCGGTAGCAACAACGACAACAACTCTTTCACCACCACCACCAGTTATCTTGTGCGTCATAAGTAGTGTGGTATCAAATGTTATGTGTCAGTACATGATTTTTATTTCATGAGTTTCTTGTTAAACTTTAAATCTTTTATAAACTCATCATAACTGACACTAACATTCTCCCTCATTGATTGAGGGGGAGTAATGAATTGTCTCAATATCAGAATATCTTTAATCAGACCACATCTTGCTCCTAAACTTTTCTAACTTATTTAAATCACTTGGGATCACAAATCTCAAATGGTTTGAAATTTTTGATCGGGGGAGAAAATGTGATTTAAATATGAAATCTGATATAAAATGTGATTGTTTTGGACTTTAACAAACGCTCCCTTATATGTGCTAAACTCTTTTGTATATCAATGCACATATTGAGGGGGAGCAAATGGTTTGTGTAAAAGGATCTTTAGCATCTCATGTGAGCAAGACTCAGACTTCACCAATGAATTGACGAAACAATAATTGTCATGAATCGAAAGGACTAGTCCTGGATGGGTAATAACTTCAAGCTGGTATAACCAGTGATGTAAGCGTGTCTCTAAAAGGACTTGTCTGAGTAGAATGTACCGTTTCGAGAAACCTTTGGTGAATCTGATCGGGCCGGGTAATAACTTCAAGCTAGTCTAACTAGTGATGTAAACGTGTCTCGAATGCCCGCTCATATTCACTTAAGGTGGATCAATTCAAAAAGTGCAACTCTTCCCGACATGTGTAAATTTTCAAATCAAAACTTATGAGCACATGTTAAGGGGGAGCATTTGAAAATGACAAAACTCTCAATGTGTTAACAAAATATGTTTCTCAATCATAAACACGTTGAGAGAATTTTCAATGATTTGGTGTAGGGCAACATAGGATAGTCATGAAGTTATAAGGTGGCTAAGGTTAGGAAAACCATCCTATGATTCGCCAGAGCCGGAGGGATCTACCCATGGACAATACCAAATAGATAGTATTAGAAAGTCTGTAGGTATAATTATGAAAAAAGGAGAAATGTGAGAATGGAGAAATAAGGGGTTGAAGAATTAAAAAGAAATGAAATGAGAAAGGGTGAAAAGAAATAGCCCTCCAATTATTCAACCTTAGTGCAGAAACCGGGTTCAACTCATCTGCTACTGGTTGTTACTAAGGTAACACCGATATTGAAGACAAGACGTCATGGACCCAGTGACGCACTACACTAAACCTTCTAACCACTCAAGTTCTCTTAAAAGGACTTGTTTCATTCTCACGGGGAACCAGTGTAATCTATCAACTTATCTCTTAGAGATGGTTGATATTGAAGCAGGAGACCTCTCCCTAATCTCCGCATAGGAAAACCAAATGCACTTATTGAGTCTAGAGCCTCGAGATGCATAAAAAGATCTCATAGGAACGCGTGCTACTTCTACCCTGGTTGTTCAACATTAAGGACACCAGTGGTAAACTTGTGAGTCCTACGCAGATCTTAGCAATCTGCCAGAACATTTATAAGGGATGTTACTTTAGTAACTCCCAGTGATTGAATGGAAATTCCTGCCAGGGTCAACATCCAGCAGCCCTGAAAGCAGGTCACTTAGGTAATTCCTTGTGGATTACGCTTAGTGGTCATGATGGTTACAAACGGTCAACAGTCGTGGAGTGATCTCCAGCAATTCACCCATTCGTTGATCTACTTAGGTAGTTCGCGTAAATCCCCTCAGGGTTTACCGATTGGGAACAGTCTTGGTAAGGGTTAGAAGGAATCTTCACACTATGCTGTTAACGATCTCTAATTCCAAACCTATAAGTACCGGATGGTTTGTTGCTAACTGTTTACTTGCAGAAATTTTTGACGGTTGCAGTTGATTGCTGAAATGATGCTGATCCCTCAACACATGCTCACACTTCGACATCACAATCTATGAAATCATGATCATTAATTGGACCTCATATATGCTTCCACAACTTTGATGCAGAAGATCATGATCCTGAAAAGTGTGTGCATGCCAACACAAAGATGTCCAAATCACATGGAGACACTACTACTCGAAGATGACTTTCAGACTCTCATTTGGATGATGAACTCGAAATAATTTCCAAAGATCATCCAACACATTGAACAAGTCATCTAGAGTCTGCTGATCAAAGCACAAAGATCACGGCATTGAAGAATCAAAAGGCTACGAGCTACTCAGATATCTTCAAAGATTAGAATGCTATGATTCAATATATATTTTCTGGGGTGACCTCCCTTAGGGGGAGATTGTTAGGAATACGTTTATTCATATGAAGACTCGGTCACCCCGAGCATTGTTTAGCATTGTGTAGCTCGTAGTATTTATCGTAGTAGTTAGTAATAGTAGTTAATATATGTAAATAGTGTTGACATAAATAATGCCTAAAAACATTATTAAGTTTTTATCAATATCTCTATGTTTTGATCATTACAAAATATAACCTCAAAGAACTAAAACTTATGACATAAACAAGTATTCGGTGATTAATATTTCTCTTTACATCCAAATCACTTAAGGTATGAATAAACAAAGTGTTTAGTGCAATGTATGATCAAAGGGGTATTTAATTATCTAATACAAAGTTTATTTAATTATATAATCTTATTATATATTTTTGAAAAACACTTTTGGTAATAAGGAAAAATGTTTTAATCATACTAAATATATGATTTCAAATATTTAACCAAAATCAGTTAGTTTTTCGCCAAATAAACTTTCCCCACTAAAAGACAAAGTTTCTGGCCGTTTCAGCTGGGCGGCCCCCTTAATTATAAAGGGCGGTCCCCTTAAATTTAAGGGGACCGGCCATGATTTAAGGGGACCGGCCACGCTCCTCTGTCAGAAACTTTTGCCTATAAATACCACCTTAAACCTGGATTTTTTCCCCACCTTTTGCACTCCAGAACTTTCTGTTCTAAATCTCCATTTCCAATCTATAAATCCTTTGATCATACATTCTTAAATCTTTGTTTCAAAGTGATCCATACATAATCCATTCAAGTGCAAGAGAAGAATACTTCTATCCCTCAAGACAAGAAGTATTACAACTAGTTGTGATCTCCACATCTAAGTTGTTTGAGCATCATCATTGATTATTATTTCATAGTGTGATTAGTTGTGAATATTTGTTAGAAAATAGTTGTGAAAAAGATAAGTTAGGAAGAAGAATTGGTGTGTAGAAGAATTGGTGTGTAGAAGTATTGGTGTGTAGAAGATTGGTGTGTAGATTATTGGTGTGTAGCAAATAGGTGTGAAGAAGGTGTGTAGATTGGTGTGTAGATTGGTGTGAAGATTGGTGTGAAGATTGGTGTGTAAATTGGTGTGTATATTGGTGTGTACGGTTTTCTCCGCCATAAGGGAGCTTGTTGATATAGTGAAGAAAACTCTCGAGTTAGGTGCTCGGGGAGTGGAGTAGGGCAAGGAAGGTGCCTTGTAGCCGAACCACTATAAATCGCTTGTCTCTCGGTTTGATCTTTCCATCCTTTACTTATTTCATTACTTACATAATTATTGCTTCATAGTATATATACTTAGTGTTGTTCATATTGTGTATAACTAGATTTCATATACCATAGAATCTATATTTTATAAATCAACGAAAACTTTTAAACAATTTGTTTTATAACAATTAAAACGACGTAAAACTATTCAACCCCCTTCTAGTTTTCCACAATTGGTATCAGAGCCACGTCTAGCAAGATTTTTAAAATATATTGTATTTTAAAACTTGTAACGATCTATGGAATCTGAAAAATATTTAGAAGGGCAATCTATGCAAAGACCACCACTATTTGAAAGTGATGGATTTTTATATTGGAAAAATAGATTCGAAACCTATGTGAAATCAAAAGATCTCGATCTTTGGCATATTATTACCTTTGGTGATTTTCCTCCTATTCAATATAATGTTGAAACTAAAATGGATGAAATTGTAGACTTTGAAAAACAAAATGATGATTTGAAAAAGAAACTAGCAAAAAATAATGAGGTTAAAATGGTTATTTATAATGCGTTACCACGTAAAGAATATGAAAGAATTTTTATGTGTAAAACCGCAAAAGAAATTTGGGATTCTTTACTAATCACTCACCAAGGTAATAGTCAAGTTAAAGATAACAAAATAGATCTTCTTGTACATCAATATGAACAATTTACGATTCCGGAAGAGGAATCAATTGATAATGCTTTTGCTAAATTTAACACCATCATCACAAGTTTAAAAGCACTTGATGAGACATTTTCTAGTAAAAATTGTGTTAGGAAATTCCTTAGGGCACTACATCCGAAATGGCGAGCTAAAGTCACGGCTATTGAAGAATCAAAGAATTTGATGACATTATCACTAGATGAGCTTATCGGCAACTTGAAAGTCCATGAAGAAATTATAAGAAGAGATTCGGAAACGGTCAAAGTCAAGAAAGAACAAATCAAATCCATTGCTCTAAAAGCAAAAATGGAACCTTGTGAAGATGATGATTCAAGTGACGAGAGTGAAGATGAAGAATATGCGATGGCCGTAAGAGAATTCAAGAAATTCTTCAAGAGACGAGGAAGATTCACTAGATCACCACGTGACGAAAGAAAGGTGTTCCAAAGAAATAGGAGTGATAATTACGTGAAAAGAAAGTGCTTTAGATGTGGAAGTCCAAATCATCTTGTTGGAGAATGTTTAAAGCCGCCGGGTTATGAAAATCAAAGCGCATTTGTTAGTGGAACATGGAGTGATAGTGATAAAGAAGAAGTGGAAAAACCAAAAGAAGAAAAATGCTTTGTGGCAAATGCAACCGACGAAATATGCCTTGGAATTGACTTGGAGCCTGACGAATGGATCAAGGATAGCGGATGTTCGAGGCACATGACGGGGAATCGCAAGCTATTCTCTACATACAAGGCATACAATGGAGGTAACGTTATTTTCGGTAGTAACTTGCGTGGAAAAATTATTGGCAAAGGTACGATTTCTCAAGACTCACTTACTATTGAAAATGTTGAACATGTAAATAATTTAACATATAACTTACTTAGTGTAGGCCAAATATGCGATTATAAATGTAGAGTTATCTTTTCCGAAGAAGATAGCGAAATAGTTAAGAATGGAAAAATTATAGGTAGAGGTATTAGGAAAGGAGGAGTATATGTTATGAAACTAGGAAACAAACCTGAAGATAGGATATGCCTAACGACCCTAGATGAAAACTCTACATTGTGGCATAGGAGATTAGGACATGCTAACATGCAACAAATACAATCTTTAGCCTCTAAAGAATTAGTTAGAAATTTGCCTAATCTAAAATATGACAAGCATTTTTGTGATGCATGCAAAATTGGAAAACAAGCTCATGCTAGTCACAAAGCTAAGAATATAGTATCCACTACTAGGTGCCTAGAATTATTACATATGGATCTTTTTGGTCCATCCACTGTGCGGAGCTATGGAGGAAACAAATATACCTTAGTAATAGTAGATGACTACTCACGATACACGTGGACTAGGTTTTTGAGTGACAAAACCCAAGCCTTTGAAAAATTCGAAATATTTAGTAAAATGATTCAAAATAAATTAGGATGCTCAATAGTTGCCATTAGGACGGACCATGGTAGGGAATTTGATAACGAAATACAATTCGGAAAATATTGTGAGTTAAATGGAATATCTCACAATTTCTCCGCTCCTCGTACTCCTCAATCAAATGGGGTAGTAGAAAGAAAAAATAGGTCACTACAAGAAATGAGTAGAACTATGTTAAATGAACAATCCATTCCACAAAAATTTTGGTGTCACGCCGTAGATACATCGACTTATATTTTAAATAGGGTATCAATTAGAAGAATTCTAGGAAAAACTCCTTATGAGTTATTAAGAGATAGAAAACCAAACTTAAGCTACTTTAGGGTATTTGGAAGTAAATGCTATATTTTAAACACTAAGGACTACCTCACTAAGTTTGACCCAAAATCATATGAAGGAATATTTTTAGGATACTCACAAAATAGTAAAGCATATATAATACTTAACAAACACTCCATGAAAGTAGAGGAATCACTAAATGTAACATTTGATGAAACTCCACCACCTCCTAAAACGCTACCTTTAGAAGATGATAATTTAGTCGAAGATGAAGCCATTGAGGTTAGTAAAACAAAACCCATAGGAAATGATAATGAAGACATCCATTTAGAAAATAACGAAACTACTAATATTAAAGAATCTAGATCACATCCATTAGATAATATAATAGGACATCTTAACCAAAGAACCCTTAGGTCACAAGCCCAAGACAAAAACAACTTCTTTTGTTTCCTCTCAGCAATAGAACCTAAGAATATTAGTGAGGCTTTAAAGGATGAAAGTTGGATTATAGCTATGCAAGAAGAATTAAATCAATTTAAGGCAAATGATATTTGGGAACTAGTCCCAAATCCAAAGGATATGACCATCATAGGAACCAAATGGGTATATAGAAATAAGTTAGACGAGAATGGAATAGTTACTAGGAATAAAGCTCGATTAGTTGCCCAAGGTTATAATCAACAAGAAGGAATTGATTATGATGAAACTTATGCCCCCGTAGCTAGACTAGAATCAATTAGGATATTACTTGCCTATGCTTGCGCCCTAGATTTTAAGTTATTTCAAATGGATGTGAAAAGTGCATTCCTTAACGGTTTTATCAATGAGGAGGTATATGTGGCACAACCTCCAGGATTCATTGACTTCGCAAAACCTGATTATGTTTATAAGTTAAAGAAAGCTTTGTATGGACTCAAACAAGCTCCCAAAGCTTGGTATGATCGATTAAAAGCTTTTCTTATTAAACATGATTATTCCATGGGAATGGTAGATAACACTCTTTTCACAAAAAGGAAAGACCCAAATCTCATCATTGTTCAAATATATGTTGATGACATTATATTTGGATCGACTTGTCAAGACATGTGTGATGAGTTTGCCAAAATCATGCATGATGAGTTTGAGATGAGTATGATGGGTGAACTCAACTTCTTCCTAGGATTACAAATAAAACAATTAGATGATGGAATATTCTTTAACCAATCTAAGTACATTAAGGAAATGCTTAAGAAATTTGGCCTAGAAGACTCAAAACCCATGAAAACACCCATGTCTACGGAGGTAAAGCTCACAAAGGACGATGAAGGTGAGTCCGTAGATAACACCAAGTATAGAGGAATGATAGGTAGTTTACTATACTTGACGGCAAGTAGACCCGATATCATGTTTAGTGTCTGCCTTTGTGCCCGTTTTCAAGAGGATCCCAAAACCTCTCACCTAGAAGCGGTTAAGCGTATCTTACGATACGTTAAAGGCACTATACACTTAGGATTATGGTATCCTAAGGAATCCGGCATAGAAACCATTGTCTATGCGGATTCGGATCATGCGGGAGACTACGTAGATAGAAAAAGTACTAGCGGTATTTGCACGTTTATGGGATGTTGTCTAACGTCTTGGTTTTCGAAAAAGCAAACCGCTCTTGCTATCTCTACTACCGAAGCCGAATATGTAAGCGCCGGAAAGGCATGTCAACAAGCACTATGGATGAAACAAGCTCTCGTAGATTATGGCATTAGGTTAGAAAATGTCCCCATTATGTGCGATAACAAAGGTGCGATAGATTTAAGCAAAAATCCGGTACAACACTCTAGGACTAAACACATAGAAATACGTCACCATTTTCCTAGGGATAATGTACAAAAAGGAAATATATCTATAGAAAAGGTTGCATCGGAAGACAATATTGCGGATATATTCACAAAACCCCTTAAGCGTGAATTATTCAACCACTTGCGTTTAGGATTAGGAATGATGGAACAAGTTGACTAAATTACATTGAATTAATTCTAAGTTATACTTGCATGAAAATTTATTTTTCCTTCATTCCATCTTCTCTGAGTCTAGGAATCTATTTCGCACAAAACTTAAGATTGAGAAGATTTATTTTCTTTGCATATATTTTTTTTTTTTTTTAAAACTCAATCAATTATTTCTAATCTTTATTTTCACAATCTAGGAATCACATGAAAATCATTTTCATTGCATTGTTGACTAATTCTAAAAACATTGTATTTCAAAATCATGCATAAACTCTCACATAAATTGTCAAGGTATATAATCTAATATATGTCTTTGACATTCATGATCGAGCAAAAATTGAATCAAGGAGATCATTTGGATTGTTTCTTAGGATCGTTATTTCTTTTTGCTTCTAGGTGTCGAAACAATCACAATTCCACATTTGTTGCATATAGACATTCACTAGGACAAATTCACTAGTAATGGTGTCATCTTGATCCATCATTAGTCTTTCACTCACTAATTGCCCTTGCCTTTAATTTAAGATAGGTGCCTTAGGAAGCTTAAGTGTGCTTGCATTTACTTACCTCCTATTGCTTATTATATGTTGATTATTTGCTCTTGTGCCTATGTGTTTTTGCATGATATCTAATGATAGATTAGATGCTATATTGCCTAAAGTACTGAACTTGCTTGAATCCAAGTCCAAAAACACAACCTTTCTGCAAATTTTCTGCCAAAAACCCAATTCTGGCAATCTGGAAATCACCAGATGGGCGGCCCCCTTAATTATGTAAGGCGGCCCCCTTAATTTTAAGGGGACCGCCCCCTAATTAAGGGGACCGGCCATCTGATGGTCGGGTTTACAGAATCTTTTCTGCTTTTTAGCCCATTTCAACCTACATTTCCCATTTTTCACCAACACATTTTGTCCTAATCCTCCAAACAAACTTTATCCATCCTTAAACACACAAATCTTACACTATAAATATCCCCAATCCTCAAAGCTCTCCATTCATCCCATCATGAACTCTCCAAACAAACCAAAATCAAAAGCCTCAAGGCTAGCAAGGATGACGGAAAAACCCGTTTGGCGACGAAAAAGTCCTCGAAACAAATCCATCATCACAAATGAAGTTGGAAATCATTCCTCACCACCAACCTCTTATTTCCCAAACTTTGCATCAAACCAACAAAGGCATTCATTTGATCCACTTTACAAACCATACAACATTGGCCAAACATCTTCCTTCAAGCCAAACTACACCTCTCAACCTCCAACAACTTATAATGATCCATGCAAGTTTGATCAACCATCAAACTACAATTCCAACTACTCAAACCCAACTCATCCATACCAAACCTATGATCCCCTCCACATTGCCACGGAAAAACAAAAGTTCCGTGATGAAATAAACCAAATCCATGATCTTAGTGATCTCCTTGCTATGCATCTTGCACAACGCAACAAAGGGCTACCTCCATCATCACCCTATGCAAATTGCCTTCCCCACTCTCTTAACTTGGATCAAGTTACAAATCACACTCACTTTTGCCCTTGTTGCATATTCCTTCAAAAACAAATCCTCTACTTGAGTGAAGATATTTCTTGGATTGAATATCTTCTCACTCGTGATCATCCAATACCACCCTTAACACGATACAACATCGTGAGATCCACTTCTTCCGCTCCATACAACACCCCATATCCACCTCAATCAAACATCTAAGCTCCATGCTTATGTTTTCCTTCAAGCAAATAAAACAAATCAACCATGGGTTGCATGCAAGTCCAAGTGCTCTCTTAGGCAATATAGGACTATATCTTTTATTTTGTTTTATTGTAATCAATATGCTACAAGCATATTGAATGTTGTTTCTATCATGCTTGAATGAATCTATTTTTATTTGCATAATTGTTGTTTTTGCATATATATGTGTGTTGTTCTCTTCAAAATATTTTTGTAGCCAAGATTCCAATTGCTCGTTCCCTTTGTGCTCTCAAACGAGGGGGAGCATACATCAAGGGGGAGTTCTCTACCCGTTTAAACTTCTTTCACGAAGATTATTCGGCCTAACCTTTTTGATTTTACAAAAAGGGGGAGAAGAGAAATGGTAAACTCTATAATACTTGTCTAATAACAAGTTTTAAATCTTTTGAGTTTAAGGTTTTGTAATAATCAAAAAGGGGGAGATTGTTGACATAAATAATGCCTAAAAACATTATTAAGTTTTTATCAATATCTCTATGTTTTGATCATTACAAAATATAACCTCAAAGAACTAAAACTTATGACATAAACAAGTATTTGGTGATTAATATTTCTCTTTACATCCAAATCACTTAAGGTATGAATAAACAAAGTGTTTAGTGCAATGTATGATCAAAGGGGTATTTAATTATCTAATACAAAGTTTATTTAATTATATAATCTTATTATATATTTTTGAAAAACACTTTTGGTAATAAGGAAAAATGTTTTAATCATACTAAATATATGATTTCAAATATTTAACCAAAATCAGTTAGTTTTTCGCCAAATAAACTTTCCCCACTAAAAGACAAAGTTTCTGGCCGTTTCAGCTGGGCGGCCCCCTTAATTATAAAGGGCGGTCCCCTTAAATTTAAGGGGACCGGCCATGATTTAAGGGGACCGGCCACGCTCCTCTGTCAGAAACTTTTGCTTATAAATACCACCTTAAACCTGGATTTTTTCCCCACCTTTTGCACTCCAGAACTTTCTGTTCTAAATCTCCATTTCCAATCTATAAATCCTTTGATCATACATTCTTAAATCTTTGTTTCAAAGTGATCCATACATAATCCATTCAAGTGCAAGAGAAGAATACTTCTATCCCTCAAGACAAGAAGTATTACAACTAGTTGTGATCTCCACATCTAAGTTGTTTGAGCATCATCATTGATTATTATTTCATAGTGTGATTAGTTGTGAATATTTGTTAGAAAATAGTTGTGAAAAAGATAAGTTAGGAAGAAGATTGGTGTGTAGAAGAATTGGTGTGTAGAAGTATTGGTGTGTAGAAGATTGGTGTGTAGATTATTGGTGTGTAGCAAATAGGTGTGAAGAAGGTGTGTAGATTGGTGTGTAGATTGGTGTGAAGATTGGTGTGAAGATTGGTGTGTAAATTGGTGTGTATATTGGTGTGTACGGTTTTCTCCGCCATAAGGGAGCTTGTTGATATAGTGAAGAAAACTCTCGAGTTAGGTGCTCGGGGAGTGGAGTAGGGCAAGGAAGGTGCCTTGTAGCCGAACCACTATAAATCGCTTGTCTCTCGGTTTGATCTTTCCATCCTTTACTTATTTCATTACTTACATAATTATTGCTTCATAGTATATATACTTAGTGTTGTTCATATTGTGTATAACTAGATTTCATATACCATAGAATCTATATTTTATAAATCAACGAAAACTTTTAAACAATTTGTTTTATAACAATTAAAACGACGTAAAACTATTCAACCCCCCCTTCTAGTTTTCCACAAATAGTATTCGTAGAGTGGGTCGGGTCTTTACCCACTGTCAGCTCACTCTATAGCTCGTTTCATGGAGCACAACTAGTTGTAGTATATATACCCTCTCCCACCCAAGGGAGAGGGTTGGACCTTTCACATTAAGCTAATATATTTCTCTTATTTCTCTCACTAGAAAAGGCTCCCACTTTCTCTCTCTAAAACTATTCTCTTCTCTTCTAATTCGATCCAAACCACAAGTAACCATACATGTTTATGATTATGAATATCTTACACTTACTTACATCTCGTATATAGCTATAATTGTCTATATTATGCATGTGTTGATTTTACATACTTAGCTTACATCGTTATTATTTCTCATACCTCGATATAGTTGTTCATATTGTTCAAGAATTGAGTTCACATAAGATCAAATCAAAGTTTTAAGAGTAAACAAGGCTTTAAAACTAAACTAAGTTTTCATAAAATTAAAAAAAAAAGACGTAAAACTATTCAACCCCCCTTCTAGTTTTCTACAGTATATGACTCCTCACATGAAGCTCCCTACTATTATATTATGTTAACAACATAATACCGTTCGGGTCATCATAATTCAGAAGTTAATACTCCTCATGATGAGGCGAAAAGTGTACCGCTTTTAAGGGGTCATTTAAGCCCGAATTCCTGATTATTTGATCAATTATTGCCCTAAATTGTTCCTTTTGTCATTTTAGGTACTTTTGAGGAGAAATCTGGAAAATGAAGCGTTTTAGACGTTTTTGGAGCATAAAAGTGAAGAAAACGGCAAAGTCTCAAATTCCTTGATGGGAACAGTACCTGACGACGTCATGCCTTAACACATGACGGCGTCAAGAGTGACAAAATAGGTGGATGTGGAATTTATAACGTGACGGCCCAGAGTGTTTTCAGAGTTAAGAGCCTGATGGTGTCACCAAGGCCGTCAGGGTCCAAATACAAGTGACGGCCCAGAGGAAATTTGCACATGAAGGCGTCAAGACTCGATCTAGGCAATACGAATTTCAACTTGGCGGCGAGTTGACGGCGTCAGAGGCTAATAAATGATGCCGTCAGGATGCTTAGTCTATATACATTTTTCCAATTTTTCATTGTAAAGTGTGGAACAAATTGTGGAATACTAAACACAAACCCTAGGTCGAATTTCCTGCATATTGAAGGGGTTTCAAACCCTTCTTTCTTCCATGTTTTAATAAAGATAAGTTCTCCAATAATCGTTCAATATGTCTATGTATTGTTTGATTCTATCTTATGCTTTTCTTTCTTTTAACATGTTAGACTAGGTTTTTATTGTGTTTGCTTAGATGTAGTGAAACCTAGATGTTGATTATTGGTTGATTGTTTGTTTATAATTGTTATCGATGATTGTATTCGATTTTAGGCTTAAGAAAACTGGCAGACTTCCATTGGTAACTTACTTGAACGTCTTAAGAAACGTGATCGGAGGTGTACTATGATTTTTGGTTGTATTTAATGCATAAGTGAATTCTAATGATCCCATGTTAGGAGCTTTTAGTCGGCTCGACATAGGAGTGAAGTAGGATCTTATAGAGTTAGGGAATATTGTACACGGCCCTACGACTAGTATTAAGGAATATAACCCGTAATCCATGCAATTGTAACAAGCTAATCAACCGGTAAAAGATATATAGGGAGTAATGAAATCTAAGTAAACACAACTTTTCTCATTATTGTTTCCACCACATTAGTACATTAGTTTAATTTTTATTTCTTTTATTTTATTTTGATTGCATTTGTAGTTAATTAGGTTAGTTGACTAGCAACTAATTCAGCCCACTCCTTCAAAACCCGAGATTTTACTTGCTTTTATAAAATATAAAAAAATACAAAAAGAATCATCCCACACCTCTAGACCTAGTTTAGTAGGCTTTCTAATCCTAGCGACACTATTCCTGAGTTGAACGATCAATCCCCAAGTACTTGTCACTATACTATACTACAACGATCAGGTAAACTGCCTGGTGGGGGTTGCAAGCTTCTCAAGATCCCTTGAGAGGTAAAACCTGTTGCGAGGGCGCAATCCCACGTATCAAGTTTTTGGTGCCGCTGCCGAGGATTGTCTATCTTTACATTTATTCCTCAACTTTCGCAAAAGAGTGCGGCGCTATCAAGTTTTTGGCACCGCAGCCCAGGGAATAGTTATTGTCTAGGTTAGAATTTCTTTTTATTAGGTCTACTTACTAGATTCCTTTCTAGTAAGGTTTTATTTTTATTTTTAGGTTTTCTTTAGTCTATCTTATTTCTTCGTTTCTTTGTTCATAACCATTACCATCCGACATCTTGGAAGGTGGTAATATCTTTGGACCCATCAACCTACCACAAAAAAGCCACCCACAAAACCCACCACTAGCAAACCAACCTCCTAGACCCCGAACTTTAGGAGAGTATTCCCGTCCTAGCCACCAAGGCTATCGAAACACCATTGAGCTCAATCAAGGAGCCAATGTGTCCCCCTTGCGATCCGACACCATCCGGTTGGTGCAAAGCGGATGTGCATTCCATGGACTTTGTTCCGAAGATCCTAATCAATATCTCAAGGATTTCCTAAAAATCGTAGATTCCATAGACCTTGATGTTGCAACTAGAGAGTCGACCCGATTACGTCTATTCCAATTCTCTTTACGTGACCAAGCTAGTCAATGGATTGAACGTTTACCCGCGGGATCCATCACCTCATGGGATGATCTCACTTCTCGTTTCCTTGCTCAAATTTTCCCACCGGGGAGAACTACCAAGCTTAGAAATGATATCTTGATGTTCCAACAACGTCAAGGTGAAACTCTATATGAATCATGGACTCGTTCCAAGGACTTACTCCAAAAAGTCCCTCATCATGGCATAGATCTTTGGCTCCAAGTCCAAATCTTCTATGAGCATATCGATCTCTC
This sequence comes from Artemisia argyi, assembly GCA_030686995.1. Taxonomy (NCBI): domain Eukaryota; kingdom Viridiplantae; phylum Streptophyta; class Magnoliopsida; order Asterales; family Asteraceae; genus Artemisia; species Artemisia argyi. The sequence goes on along the minus strand of CM060709.1, from coordinate 68,868,642 downwards.
CACAAGGCGAACCATTGACCAATCGGCCGGTGGCAAGCTACGTGATCTAAGTGCGGAAGAATCATGGGAACTCATAGAAGATCTTGCTCTCTATGACAACGAAAGTTCGAATGATCCCCGTGATTTGAACAAAACGGTAAAGGCAATATCTTTGCCTTCGAACAATTCTAGCACTCCCGACCGTAGGATCAAGGAACTTGAGGACCAAGTCAAGTTTCTCATGAAATCCTACGAAGCTCCTAAGCCTTCAAGCCAAGTGAACAAAATCACTTCTTCATGCGAATTATGTAGTGGTCCCCATGACACTCGTGATTGCGTGGAACTCCCTGGACAAGCTTTTGTGGATTACGCATCCTCGCGTACCGACAAAGCGGGAGACAAGTGGTACACTTTCAAAACCGAGCCAAACCCTTACGGTCATTCCTACAACCCTTCTTGGAAAAATCACCCGAACCTTAGGTGGAAACAAAACCAAAACATTCCCCAAAATAATTCTTCCAATCCACCTAATCGTTACCAACCAAATGGTCCACCCTTTAACCGTACTTTCAACAACAATCCTTCCAATAATTATGGTAGTACCAATAATCTTGAAGGATTGATGTCCAAGTTTACGGCATCTCAAGAAGCTCGCATATCTAAGTTTGAAGCCGATTTTAAACAAATGCAAAGTGAGATGACCAATAAAATTGACACATTGTTGAAAGTTCTAAATGACTGAGAAATGGGAGCACTCCCAAGAGACACGGTTAAGAACCCGAAACTAAACGTTAATGCCATATCATTGGTTTCGTCACCTACTTCTTGTCCACAATACTATTCTTTCAAAGAAATGAACACATGTTTCAAGGAAACCCAAATTCTTCAAAAGGACCAATTGAATAAAACATCCGATATTAAACCGGTCAATAACATAGTTGAAACACCTCCTACACAAGACCTTGACGATGAATTCAAGGAGCTCCACCTTGAACGCCCCGTCATTGATGTCTTAGCCCGTGCTCCCTACTATAGTGCCCTCCTAGAAAAATATGAGAAACTTAAATTGGGTAAAAATGGGACCGCCTTTGTTCAAAACCAGTTGCCTAAGAAGCTTGATGATCTGGGTATATTTGTTTTGCCTTGTAAGATAGGAAAATCCAAAGCTTTCGACACACTAGCCGACTTAGGATCAAGCCTAAACTTGATTCCCTTATCCCTTTTCACCACTCTTAAGCTAGGAAAGTTAGAGGAGACGGAAGTAATAATTGGTCTAGCATATGGAAGTGTTGCCCACCCGGTTGGAATGATCAAGGATGTAGTAGTTCACGTAGGAAGATTGACTATCTTAGCAGATTTTCACGTCCTAGATATGGTTAGTGATACTACATGCCCATTGTTAGTAGGAAGCGGATTTTTAGCAACCGCTAGTGCTATGATAGATTGTAAGGAGTCTAAGATAACGGTAGGAGATGGTGAGACTTGGTCGGTTTATGATGTTAAGAAGCATAGCTACGATTGTGAGGACAAACCGACACCACATTGGGTAGAGTTGAATAGGAGACCATCTAGATATGGACCTTGGATAGAAAGGAACTTTATAGGACCTCAACGCCCATTCTATCTAGAAAAAGATTCCATTGATAAGACACATTCGGTGGAACAACTCATAGCTAGAGATAAGGAACTAAACCCTTTTGAGGATCCCCTAGTCTTTAGGAAAATGATTGAGTTCTTAAGCGTAATGCCTATCAACCTAGAGATGAACAAGTGGAAAAAGGAAGGGGATAAGTGTAAATGTAATTAGGAAAAGCCACCTAAGGAAGGTGACGGATCATGGCATATGAAGATGATTCTATATGATCCGGATGGAGAAAAGTTTGAGAAGTCATACCGTACCAAGAAAACCGATAGGAAATTGAAACCTAAGTTTGATCCCAAGGATGTCCTCGACGAGGAGCTCACACATATAGGATAGCCCATGACCTTGAGTCTAGCTACAACACTCATAAATAAAGAAAAGCGCTTCTTGGGAGGCAACCCATGTTTTGTGTTATTTGTTTTATTTGTTTCCGTATGCAGGTTTTATTTTTATTGTTGGTAAATTATGTTTCAAACTAAATTGTGAAAATGCTTTATTTTGTTTTTAACTTCGTCTTAATTACATATAAAGGTATTTTGCAAAATCTAAGTGTAAGGGAAATCCAAACTTGTTTATAAGAACGAAAATGATCATGATTCGCCACAATATTAAATGAGCATGTATATTAGTATTTGTTAGAGTCAAATGCTTGTATCGAATCATAATGATGTTTTGCAGGATTTTCTAGGAAATAAGGCATGAGGTTTTCCAGAAATTTTCCGGAAACTTAACATAAGATTTTTCCAGAAACATTCTGACGGTGTCAGGAGTTACAACTTGACAGCGTCACGTACCAAAATTCTGAAAAATTTTGCGAGTTTTGTTTATACCGGAATCTTAAAGTTTTTGTTAATTCTTTAGTTTTATAAACTGCAGGAAATCTGAAAACATTCATTCCAAAAGCATTATATCTTAAATTGTTTTCTAGGATTTGTTAGTATATATAGATTGCCACCGATTTTATGCGAGGTTTGCCTTGATTGTTTTCTCAGGTTTAACATGTTATATATGACAAGAAGATGATTTATATTTCTGGAGGGAAGCTTTCAACGTTCATTTTCTTGGAGGAAGATCTAACCTTGTTGACACACTATCCACACCGAACGAATCAGGGGAGTATTTGTTTTCATTCTTTTACCTATTTTACTTTTACATTCTTTAATTGAACATTGGGGACAATGTTCATCCTAAGTCTAAGGGGAGGGTAAATGATGATACCTTATAGGATACTATTGCACTTGAGTTTGTTTGTTTGATGGTAGATGTGTAATAAAACTAAGAGAAATACTTGTTAGTGTAATTTTAGCGCCAAATTTAAATTTTTTTACAACATTTAGGAGTGAAGCTTTAGCCTTAACAAGTGTCTCATGGATAGGAGTTGTATGACTAGCACAAAACCGTACCATTCAAAAAAAATTTCCACCCAAATATGTGAGGTTCGCCTTTAGATTTGTTAGGAAAAGCATTCATTATTAGTGCTTATGAGTGTACCGGTAGTACTTAGATTCTAGAACTTGCGTTAGTGATGCATCCCGAGACCGCTAGTGAGACCACATTCGTGTAGTAGGATTTACTACATGATAAGAGGCATTAGGATCACCCTTGTGTTTAAACCCGTATCATAATTACTTGACCAATTAAGTCATATTGCTTGACTAACAAAGTCAATTAATTTTTCCCACACCTTAGCGTTGTACTCATTTTTAGTACACGATACCCCTAGTACACCCCCCCCCCCGAGCCTATCTTTTCGTTTCTAACTTTAAGCATTTTACTTAAAGGAAGAATTTGTTACAACCCACCCAAATGTTCAACCAAATCGCCTTAGCCTTCCGTGTATGCACTCGTCTTTAGTGCATTATTGTTATGTGTTTAAACCCTTAGTTAATTATCTAATTGGTTACATGGTTGCTAAGTCGAGTCATATCTTGTACATATTGTTTTGGGATGATTGGGACTCATGGGTAAAGTACTAGTGTTTTGGAGTAATGGGGAAGAACATCAAATTATTACCCCCATATGTGCGTTAATTTTAAAAAGTGCTCCAAGTGTTTTCATTATCTTGATTCGAGTCATTAGAGTAGTTTATTGTAAAGTATGTAAAAATTCATGTGTAAGGGGAATGTACATTCCCTATGATGTATTATTTTGGATGGTAGGGTAAAAGTGTATGCAAAAAAAAAAAAAAAAAAAAAAAAAAAAAAAAAAAAAAGCATACGGACTACCATCCCCTTTCATTTTATGATTTTGTTATTTTTGATTTATTAGCTTTAGTCGAGTCGAGTCTTGGCTTAGCAACGCCACATTGTACATGTAATTAACCAAGATGATTAACTCGCCACCAGTAAATATTGCCTTTATCCAACAGAACCGTGTTTTCCATATCCCTACACCTAACTTTATAACCCTTCAAAAGACCTCTTTGATAGTTTATCTTAGGTGCTTACGCCAAGTGATGGAGGTTTGATCCTTTCCCAAGCCTATGGTAATCTATTTGCTATGACAGGTAGTGAGAGATGTTTTCCATTTCCATATTGTGATATATATTTTATTACACCCGAGAGATGTGAGTATCTAAACGCTATTTGTGAGGTGCTAGTGTATGACCTCCGTGCTTGTTTTTGTTTTTAAGTGGAGCGATTATTTGTTGTAATTACTTTTATCTTAGTGTTAAATGACCCCTAACTTGTATTTTGATTAGAATAAAAGCGCATTTGTTTGAGGACAAGCAAATCTCAAGTGTAAGGGTACTTGATGAGGCGAAAAGTGTGCCGCTTTTAAGGGGTCATTTAAGCCCGAATTCGTGATTATTTGATCAATTATTTCCCTAAATCATTCCTTTTGTCATTTTAGGTACTTTTGAGGAGAAATATGGAAAAGGAAGCGTTTAGGATGTTTTTGGAGCATAAAAGTGAAGAAAATGGCAAAGTCTCAAATTCCTTGCTGGGAATAGTACCTGATGATGAGGCGAAAAGTGAACCACTTTTAAGGGGTCATTTAAGCCCGAATTCGAATTTATTTGATCAATTATTGCCCTAAATCGTTCCTTTTGTCATTTTAGGTACTTTTGGAGAGAAATCTGGAAAAGGAAGCATTTTGGACGTTTTTGGAGCATAAAAGTGAAGAAAACGGAAAAGTCTCAATTTTCCTTGCTGGGAACAGTACTTGACGGCGTCAAGGCTCTCCACATGACGGCGTCAAGAGTTACAAAAGAGGTGGATGTGGAAAATACACGTGACGATCCAGAGAGTTTTTGAGCATATGAGATGACGGTATCACCCAAGGCCGTCATGGTCCAAGTATTAGTGACGGCCCAGAAGAAAATCCTACACGACGGTGTCATAAGTAGATCTAGGCAATACGATTTCATTATGGCAGCGAGTTGACGGCGTCACAAATTAACACATGACGCCGTCACCCTGTAAAATCTATATATAGTTTTCCAAATTTCATTCATTAGGGTGCAACTTTGAGGGAAAAACCCTAGGCCGAAATTTACAGCTTTTTCAAGGGTTCCAACCCTTTGAATCTTTCATGTTCAATTAAAGATAAGTACTCTTTCAAATCATTCAATATGTCTATGTGTTGTTTGATTATATCTTACGCTTGTCTTCAATTTAACATGCTAGGCTAGATTTCTTTTGTGTTTGCTTAGGTGTAGTGAAACCTAGATGTTAATTGTGGGTTGATTGTTTGTTTATGATTGTTACAGATGATTGTATTCGATGTTAGGCTTAAAAAACTGGCATACTTCCATTGGTAACTTGCTTGAACGTCTTAAGAAACATGATCGGAGGTGTACTACGATTTTTGGTTGTATTTAATGCGTAGGAGAATTCTAATGATCCCATGTTAGGAGCTTCTAACGGCTCGACATAGGAGTGAAGTAGGATCCTATAGAGTTAGGGAATATTGTACACGGCCCTATGACTAGTATTAAGGAATATGACCCGTCATCCATGCAATTGTAACAAGCTATCAACCTGTAAAAGATATCTAGGGAGTAATGAAACCTAAGTAAACACAACTTTCCTCATCATTGTTTACACCACACTAGTATAATTAGTTCTATTTTGATTTATGTTAATTTATTTTGATTGCATCTTAGTTAATTGGGTTAGTTGGCTAGCAACTAATTCCGCCCACTCTTTTAAAACCCGAGATTTTACTTGCTTTTATAAAATATAAAAATACAAAAAGAGTCATCCCTCACTTCTAGACCTAGTTTAGGAGGCTTTCTAATCCTAGCGACACTATTCCTGAGTTGAACGATCAATCCCCCGGTACTTGTCACTATACTATACTACAACGATCAGGTACACTGCCTGGTGGGGGTTGTAAGCTTCTCGAGATCCCTTGAGAGGTAAAACCTGGTGCGATCCCTACGTATCACCTGACGACGTCATGCCTTAACACATGATGGCGTCATGAGTGACAAAAGAGGTGGATGTGGAATTTATAACGTGACGGCCCAGAGTGTTTTCAGAGTTAAGAGCCTGACGGTGTCACCAAGGCCGTCAGGGTCCAAATACAAGTGACGGCCCAGTGGAAATTTGCACGTGAAGGCGTCAAGACTCGATCTAGGCAATACGAATTTCAACTTGGCGGCGAGTTGACGGCGTCAGAGACTAATACATGACGCCGTCAGGATGCTTAGTCTATATATATTTTTCCAATTTTTTTTATTGTAAAGTGTGGAACAAATTGTGGAATACTAAACACAAACCTTAGGTCGAATTTCCGACATATTTAAGGGGTTTTAAACCCTTCTTTCTTCCATGTTTTAATAAAGATAAGTTCTCCAATAATCATTCAATATGTCTATGTATTGTTTGATTCTATCTTATGCTTTTCTTTCTTTTAACATGTTAGGCTAGGTTTTTATTGTGTTTGCTTAGATGTAGTGAAACCTAGATGTTGATTATTGGTTGATTGTTTACTTATAATTGTTACGGCTGATTGTATTCGATGTTAGGCTTAAGAAAACTGGCAGACTTCCACTGGTAACTTGCTTGAACGTCTTAAGAAACATGATCGGAGGTGTACTACAATTTTTAGTTGTATTTAATGCATAAGTGAATTCTAATGATCCCATGTTAGGAGCTTTTAGTCAGCTCGACATAGGTGTGAAGTAGGATCTTATAGAGTTAGGGAATATTGTACACGGCCCTACGACTAGTATTAAGAAATATAACCCGTCATCCATGCAATTGTAACAAGCTAATCAACCGGTAAAAGATATATAGGGAGTAATGAAATCTAAGTAAACACAACTTTTCTCATTATTGTTTCCACCACATTAGTACATTAGTTTAATTTTTATTTCTTTTATTTTATTTTGATTGCATTTGTAGTTAATTGGGTTAGTTGACTAGCAACTAATTCCGCCCACTCCTTCAAAACCCAAGATTTTACTTGCTTTTATAAAATATAAAAAAATACAAAAAGAATCATCCCTCACCTCTAGACCTAGTTTAGTAGGCTTTCTAATCCTAGCGTCACTATTCCTGAGTTGATAGATCAATCCCCTGGTACTTGTCCCTATACTATACTACAACGATCAGATACACTGCCTGGTGGGGGTTGCAAGCTTCTTAAGATCCCTTGAGAGGTAAAACCTGTTGCGAGGGAGCAATCCCACCTATCACCTCACATGAAGCTCCCTATTATTGAGTTATGTTGTTATTAAGTTTTACTTATAGCATAACACCGTTCGGGCCATCATACTCCAGAAGTACATGCAATAATCGTTTGAGGAGCCAGGGCTTTTTAATTCGTAAACCCAACAAACTCGTCAAAACGAAACATCCACATGGTACTCCTTACATGAAGCTCCCTAATATTGTGTTATGTTTCTAACTCAAAAATAGGTTTTATACTTATTATGAAAATAGTCCGTTTATACCCTTCAAGTTTACACATTTACACTTTCTACCCTAAACTTATAAACTTACAACAATTAAGCATATAACTTTCTATCTTTCACACAACTAGACCCTATACTTATATATTTTCAAGTAATGGCAGAAATAGTCCTTAAACTATACTAACTTTTAATATTTACCCTTTATACACCTAACTTAACTATATTTGCAAAACTAGTCCTTTTAAGTTTTTAACTTGTTTTACGTACTATCCTAAGGTTTTAGAACTTTTCAATAAGGGTCCTTATACTTATTACTTCTAAGATATGTCAAAAACAGTCCCTAGACTTAATATTTTTAGAAAGTTACCATATATACCCCTATGCATGAAAACTATTGCAAAACTAGTCCTAAATTCAAGTAAACTATATTTTTATGTAACTACTAAGTTTCCTAGCTTATGTTTAGTCAATATATACTTAACTAAGTTTCCTAAATCATATTATATCACATAATAAGGCAATTTAGCACATAAACACATAATTATCTATAATTACGGTTTTAAAATGAAAACTTATAAAAGAAAATGACCAAGGCTTAGGCAAGGGTTACTAGGTGATCTAAGGCATCTAAATACTATCCTAGGTCAGTACTAAGGTCATTAGAATCAAAGTAAAGGCTTACCTAGGTCAGATTGAGTTTAACGTGGGAGTTAGGGTTTTCTAGGTCAAAAATGGGACTCGACAAGGTCTTAGACTTATAGTACTTGACTTCTAAGTTTACTAGGAAACTACTACTATCCTAAGGACCAGAGAGTTTGAGGTGAAAAGAGGTGAAAGTGTGTGATTGAAGTGAAGGGTATACGAGGGTTTATATAGGGCTCGTTAGCCCTCTAGGCGAAGTATACTTGGAGTGGTGGCTGATTGGCCTCAAACAGTCAGATAATATCAACCAAGTAATGGTCAACAAGTCAAACAGCTTAGGCCAATACTCCGTGGAGTTTAGTGTTTCCTCGGATCGTTAAATCCCAACGAGGCGTGAAATCTGAAAGAAAACGACTTCGAGATCAGGTGAATTGAACAGGAAAAGGGTTTAAGTGATTGTACTACTGAAATATAAGTGTGAATAGCTTTAATAAGCTATATCAACTAATACGTAAAATCAGATAAGTACAAGTGAAAAGGGACTGGAAAACGTAAACGTTTAATAATTAAACGTAAACAAAAACAACTTTAACTATAGTAGGAGTTTGCAAGCCTTAGGGGCTTAAATGCAAATTAAATAAACTTGAAATATTTATTTTAATATTACTAATTTATTTAAAATTTAATAAAACCTAAAAAATGTAAAAAGATATAAAATATACGTTTATATTTAAGTAAACGTACGAAATTTAAACATGAATTCTGTAAAATACAACTTCCACAAATATGAAAATTAAATTTTTAGAATCCTAAACTTATTAGAAATTTATTAGAAAATTAAAATTATTTTTATAACTATTTAATTAATTATTATTATTTAATAACTATTTTTAATTAGTTAATAATTCACTAATAAATAGAAAAATGTAAAATAAGTCTAGAAATATAAAATTAAAATTTCTAAAAGTCTAAAATATTATAAAACTTATTTTAAAACTAAAATTATATTTTTCACACTATTTATCTAATTATTATTAATTAATTATTATTTAATTATTATTTAACTAATTATATTGATTTAAATTATTATAAATACTAAAAAGACTTAGATAATTATGAAAGTTTTTATATATCTAATTAACCATCACAGGAATCCTAAAAAATTATAAAAAGTTTATATTATGTATTTTTAATCTAATTTACTAATTATTATTCTATTTATTAATTAATTATCAATTAAACTAATTATATTATTAAAAATAGAAAATGAACAGTATAAATCCTAGAAAAAATTATAAAATTTTTTTACCTTATATAAAAGCTATAAAAATTATAAAAACTATGTGGTACTTTATAAAATATAATTATGTTATTTAATCCTTATTTATTAATTAATTATTAATTAAACTAATATTAATTCTAAATATTACTAAATGACAAAGGAAAATTCTGGAAAAATTTATAAAAATACTTTAATATTATAGAGATTTATTAAAACTGTAAAAATACAGAAGTGCTTATAAATAAGCTAAAAAGAAAATTAAATAGATAATTTCTATTAAATAGAAGTTATCACTATAATTAAATTTTGTTTTTTTTCTGGTTTTTCTTTTATAAAGCTAATAAAATACTTAAAATAAGAAACTTTAATAAAGGAAAATAATTTATAAACACAGAATAAGCACTATGAGTGCGTATTACCAAAACAGTTGACTTTTGTTGACTGCACAAGGTTTTTAGCTCAATTTGGAGAGTGTGGGGTCCACAATGGTAAACTTGGGTTTTTCTGAGTTAAATGAACAATATTAAGCAAGATTATATCAAATAAGCATATTCAATAAGCCACAAATCACAAATAAGCACTTTGCATATTTCAATTCTGAGACAGAATGGGGACAGAGTTTTGATGCAAAACTAAGTGCGGTCCACTGGTCTAATGGTCAAACTAATGGTCAATCCTTAATCTCTGGTAGGAGGGGGGTTGTAAGAATCCAAATTTGAGGTGTGGGACCCACTGGGGTAACCACAAATGACCACCAAAGTTGGGTGGGTGAAATGGGGTCTGAGTGCACAGGGCACAAGCTTGCCCTACAGGTGTGTTACAAGGGCAATTTGGTCCACTTAGAAAAATCACAAAATTATAAAACTTGTGAAAATCACAAGTTCTACTGATAGACTAATCACACAACAAGTTTCAGACCTCAAATCCAAACACAAAAATCAGATTAATTCTTGCCATATTGGAGATTTTCTGCACAAGTAATATTTGACTTTTTAGTAAAACTTTGCACTTTGACTTTTATGAGTTTTGATTTGATCTAATGGACTGAAATGGTTGTACTAAGCTATATTATGACTGAATATGGCTAGAAGAACAATTTTTACACAAAATGAGTGAGGTTTGATGTTCCCAAATCCCACAGACAATTGATATGGGTGGATTAAGGTGATTTTTGACTTTTTCCAAAAGAAAGACAGGTTTTTATGTTTTGACTGAGCTATATATACCTAATGAACCATGTATCATTAATAAACAACAATAAATACAACTGAGAGATCAGTGAAACACACTGATCCAAACAGTCTTTTACACTACACTATCAAGTGAATTTCAAAGATTTGATGAGATTTAAACTAAACCATGCATGAAAACAGACTAATTAAGCTATTAGATATGTTTTTAAACTTAAATTATGCAGAAATTAAGACTAAGCTAGGTTATACCTATTTATGTATTTTTGACTGTGAAATTAAATGAACCAAACAACTTGAGTTTTAGTGATCAAATAAGAAACAACCAAGCATAAATCAACTCAACATAATCAAATAAGCCTAAAGATAGCAGATAAACAATCAACAAGCAGTGTAACAATGATAAGCTAAAAAGAGATTTAAGCTTACAGTGGGTAATGCACACTGAGATCAAGTGAACCAGGAATAAGAAACACTCCTAATAGGTCTCCACAGACCCACTAACCCATGGGCAATCCATTCTTTCCCATGCTCCAGCTTTTCTTCATCTTCACCATGAATTTTTTATTTTTAACTATTTTTTAATATTTTTCTTGTATTTTTCTTTCTTGAATGATACTGATTTTTAAAGTTTCTAATAGCTTCAATAAGCTATCTAAGGAGCTTAAGTTGATCTAGAAGTCCAATAACACCACTACTAACAACATTTAACAAACATTGGATTTTTAGTACGAAATTTACATAACATGAAATTGAGACTTGAAACTGAAATTGAAACTTGAAAAAGATTTATTTATCATTGAGAACATGAAATACAATACTTGAAAGCTTATAACAACACTGGAATTTAAAAGCTTAACTAATCGACATACATAATTGAAAATTAAACTAGGTAATCTTCCACAATGCTTCTCTTCCCTTCTTTATAGATATTTGAGACTCCCCATGCGTTTCTGAATCTTTCCCATCAATAGCTTTGACCATTGGATGGGTCAAAGTCATCCAAGCCGTTTAAATCAATTTTGGCGCCAAAAGTCTTATAGGTTGCTTGAGGCTGTTTCAGAACAATTAAAGAAATTTGGGAAGTTGTGGAGGTGGTAGGGGACAAGTAACATGGGTTTTGTGGAGATTGGGGTAAGAATGCCACATTTTCAAAGGTTGTGAGTGGAACAGTGCTTGGCTGAATGTGGAGATGCATTAAATGTAAAGGTGGGGGTGAAATGATGATGTTGGGAAGTGAGGTGGAAGTGGACAGGTGGTGTGGTGAGGTGGTGATACCACCTGGTATTGGAGAAGAAGGGTGGAGGTGAGGGCGGTGAACAATGGTGGTGGTATTGGGGAAGAAGGGGAGGTCAACGGGGTCAAACCCCGTTTTATTAAAGGGGTGTGGACTGGGCTTATTTTGGGCCAAAGAAAAAGGAAAGGGGTTTGGGCTGGTATTGGTTTTGGATTGGATTTGGATTGGGGTTTATAATTAATAAAAGGGTCCGGTTGGTTTCGGTAATAAACAAGGACCAATTATGTAATTTTGACAAAAATAGAGGGGCCGGTTTTGCAACTTTCCCAAATATTTATAAGGACTATTTTTGTCATTTATGAATAATCTAAGGACCAAAAGTGTGATTTTTCCATTTACAAATACCAGGGACCTTTTCTGCTAATTCCACAAACTCTAGGGACCAAACTTGTTATTTTCTGAAATTTTGAAGGGTTTAACTTGTAATTTCTCAAAAGTTATCAAAAGGACCAATTTTCTCTTTTAATAATAGTACAAGGCTTATTTTTCATATTTTTCTATTTACAAAACCTTAGGGACTATTTTTGACATTTTTCAAACTTGAGGGACTAAAGTTGTCATTTTTAAATTTTTAACTTTAAAGGACTATACTTGACAACTTATGAATCCCTAAGGACCTTTGATGATATATTTCATGTTTTTGATTTACCAGGGACTAGATTTGCCAATTTTTCAAAGTTCAGGGACTGAAACTGTAAATTATGTGAAATGTTTTGTTTTTCATCAGTTTTCAATCCTTTTGCATAAAAACACAATCCAAGGATATTTTATGTATTTTAAGGCATTCCTGTGTGTTTTTATATGTTTTTGCAGTTTAAATGTAACAGAAATGATGAGTATTTACACACTCATTAGTGGACAAGTAACGTGAGGAGGTGGTCAAAGGCAGTTGGGGAAAGGCTAGGGAGTAGGTAGGGGCTGGAGAGGCGGTGTAGGGTGGTGTGTGGTGGTTATTGAGCCGTAGAGGCGGTTTAGAAAAAGTAGGTGATGCACCTACTTGTAAGGTGCTATGGAGGTGTGTGGTTGGGTGCTTAGGGGTGATAAGTAGGTGGGTAAGCTGATAGGGTGCTAGGTTGAGGTGCTAGGGTGCTTGGTTTTAGGTTTATACTAGTTTTAGTTTAGTTTCCTAGTTTTGTTTGGTTATAGGTTAGGGTTTTGCCTAGGGTTTAGTGCCTAGATTAGGGTCTTAAGAATGATTAGTGACTAGTATTAAGGTTTAGGGATCATTTCCTAGGTGGTGGTAGCTTATACTAAAGATTCGGAAAGGTTTTGACCTAGTTTCAGGACCTAAATGACCTAATTTGGCTTAGTGAGAGATTAAGGTTTTTTCATAAGGTTTAGTGCCTAGGTTAGGGTCCTATGAGTGCCTAATGAATAATCCTAGGTCCTAAGAGTTTTATACTAAGTGGTGGTAGCCTATGGTAAAGTTTTGGGATAGTTTAGACCTAATTCCGGGAAGTTATGACCTAGTTAAGGTTTTGTGCCTAAGGGACTTGTTCCTAGGTTCTAAGGGGTTGTACTATGATTTATGAAGTCTAATATATCCTAAATTTTCTAATTTGACTTATACCTAAGCCTTGAACACTTGCAAACTAGTTTAGATAAGCAATTAGGGTTCTAAAGATAACCGTAAACACATAGGGTTCAATTAGGGTTTTGTTAGGGTTTCTAATAGATATAGCATACTAGAGTGATATATTCCTTAGTGTAATGATGTTTAGAACTTAGAATTGACATACTGGGGTGTTTACATTGTGTAAACATAGGGGTGTTGGGCATAGGTGGATACGTGAGCAGGTCTAAAGAGTCATGCATGTAATGAAAAGTAAAAATTTACCTATGAAATTACCTTGTGGTGGAAATGATGTTGATGAAATTTATGGGTTGTTACAGTCTTACCCCCTTAGAGAAAATCTCGTCCCAAGATTTCGTTTAAAGTAAGAGTAGATGTGGAGAGAGAAGAACGAGTGTATGATTCGAAGAAAAGGACGATATTGACGGAGGAAAGGAATTGTTTTGTACAAACGATTTAGGAAGTGTTTGTACGCATGCCAAATACTCAGACTCATTTATTTATATCCCATTACTTACAAGCAAAGGTGTCCCAATTCATGTAAGCAAAAGTTTTATAAATTCATGGTCTGCTGATTTATAATTTCTTATTAAGATGAAAAAGTGCCCTAATTCATTTTAATAAGATGATTATAAATCATCCTTAAGTAGTATCGGCGGAAAATAGAGGGGTTTAACCACACTTAAGGTAATGTGGTATAGGAATATTCTGAGAGAGTGGCCAAGTGTTTTGACTCAGAATTTTGGAAACTTGATGGGACTGACCCATGAAGTTGAGAAAAACATTGTGAGTCTTACAATGTCTTGAGGAAAGGTTTAGAGATTGTGGATACCTGTGGGTTATGGGCCCACTGGCTAGACATAGGTTATCGGCATTAGTCATGTTAGTAACTCGGGTTTCTAGTGTTGCAGTACTATTGTCAACAACTAGTTGCCGGATGGCATCCTGAGTCATGGCTTTGCAAGATAACACCAGATTAGAAGTATTATATCATAAGTCAGTCATAATGAGGATTACGAAAACTCCGACTTAGATATTCTTTCAAGTTCTAACTAATAGAAACTTGTGAAATGACGAGAAGTACAAGTTCTAACTGTTAGAACATTGTAGGATGAGGTAGGGAAAGAGTATAGAGTAGGAAAAATAGAGTGAAAAATGATGGAGGAATGAAACGAAAGGATAGGAGGAAGTGGAAAGAAGGATTTTATAAGAATGAGTGAAGAGGAAGAGGGAAGGAAAGGGATGAAATAGGATAGTATGAAAGAGTGGGAGATAAAGAAAGGATGGAAGAGTAGGAATAGGTGGAGTGGAAAAAGACGATAGTATAGAATTAAACGGTAGAGTGAGGAAAGATGGAGAAGTAGGATACCTGGAAGGATGGTATCCTAATGAGGATTAGATTTACTAGATTCCCTCAAAGTTTGTTTCCTTCCTAAAGGTCTCGGTGTGATCCTTAAGGAATTTTCTAGTTTTCTAAAGATAGCCCTAAAATCTAAAGGTGATACTTTTGACCTAATTGGTGAAGGTGATCCTAAAAGGGAAGAAGGGCTAGACGGGATAGATGATTCTATAACTAGGGGTTTGTCACTATTTCTAGGTAAAGTTCTAGGTTTAGTCTTTTGACCTAAGTTGTCTATCTTATGTCCTAGGTACTTAAAACCAAGTAGGGTAATATCCATAGTGTCTTTCGAGTGGGATTCTAATGTGTAACCTAAGGAGTGTCAATTCCTAAGAAACTAAGTATAGGTAGATTAAAATCCTCGAATATCTTATTCCTAGTTATAACTAGTAACCTCGAATTCTAAGTCTGGGTTTATAAAACTTAGGGTAGGCTCGAGATATCCTAAAGGTATATTATTCCTAGGGGTTTCTAAATCCTTATACTACATGACTTTGAGGATAGTGGGTGGAAAATCCTAATAAGAGTCGAATACTTCATAAGTGTTCTACCCCTGTTACTAGACTAGGTACTAAAGGTTTAAGGTTCTAGGTTGGTGATGTACTAATCTAATCCTTTGTTATTCCTAAGTTTCCTATATTGTATCCTAAAGGTTTCTAATCTAATTCTAATATCCTTGTTACCAAGTATAATTCTTATCTTAACCTAAATCCTTTCTTATAGGGACATCTTTTCTAGTTTCTACCTATTGGGGTTCTAGTTCGGTTTTTAACCTAATTAAACCTCAAAGGTTCCTAATCTTATTTTCTATTTCCTCAAGGGTTTATTAGAGATAGCCTATTTTGGTGATTCAAAGTATCCTATTTCTAATTCTAGGTTTTCCTATGGGCATCCTAAAATTATTTCTAACCTCAATATGGGGATCCTACGGGTTTTCTAAGAGGGGAAACTACTTCAGGAATCATAGTGATCTAGGGGAGTAGGAAGTAAAGAGGGAAGGATAGAAGTATGCTCGTATATAATACTATTATATACTTGCATATAGGAGTAGTTAGGGGAAGGCTCTCTAACTAGGGGAAACTAACAAGTTTCGGAGGATTGGGGATTAGAGATGGAGGAAGAGTAGTTTACTGAATTCAGAATAAATTCAGGTTGTTATGATGTAGAATGAAATGATAGGGGGAGTAATTTAAGGGGTTTAGCGTTTTTAGGAAGTGAAAAGATATGAAGTATGAGGAAAGTCGTTATACATGACATACAATGTCATGAAACAACAGGGGATGAAGTCACAACTGCATAAGGTCATAAATAACTTGTAATACTCAGAGTTTAACAAGTGTCATTATTTATGCCATATGTCTCGCAGTTGGACTTGGGAGGATAAGGATTTTAGGTAAATTGCCGTATGTGGATGAGAATTTTGTGGGGAAGGATGAATATAGGGAGTGGATTTGTTTCTCGGAGCCCACTTTATCAACACTTACTAACTACCTAAAGGGTAATATCCTAGGTTTAACCTAATAATGCCTAAAGTTCAAGAACAATATTCCTAAGGAATATTCTTCTATCTTATGAGGTGTTGGGTTCTAAGGTGTCGAAGCTACCTAATCTAAATTCTTAGGGGTTGTGAGTAATACATATCTGGTAGTATTACTCATAGGGTATACTAAAACCTCGAGTAGATTATAACAAGTACCTAACTTTTTATGTTTCCTAAGTTTTCTAGGGTTCGGGGTATCCTAAAATATCCTAATAGGGTTTCTATCCTCAAAAGTACTTAAGGGGTTTATAACTAAGGCAAAGTGTCGTAACTTATCTTATAGGCATCCTAGTTAGTACCATTATATATGGCACATATCCTAAGATGGAATTCTATCCTAAAGCTTATCAGGAAACTAAAGTGTACTAATTGATGGTTTCTCCTAAGATTATCTAATACCTAAAGTGACGAGAACTTCCTATATCTAAGTGGGTAAGTGGCTAGTTATTATCTATTATCTTTTCTAAGGCATAAATCCTATTGGGTTACTATCAAGTCACTAAATATTTTACCTAAACTATTTGGGATATTCTAAACCTAATCTTTCTAGTGTTCTAAGTGTGTCCTATGGGAATCTCTTCCAACCTCAAATTTCCAAGATGAGGTAGGAAGATTTGTGGGGATATAGGGAGGTACTAAGGTATAGGGTGGTTTCCTAAATATGCTAGGTTTACTACTAGGTAAGTGCGATAAAGGATAAGTTGGTCTCCTAAGTAACATTGATCCTTTGGGTATAAAGAACCTTTAGGGATCAAATATCGGTGAGGGTAGTATTGGGGTAAAGGTAAAATAGTGGGTAGAGGGATAAGAGCTAGTGAGGGATTATCGGGAAAAGGCGAGAAACTTAGAGAGGCTAGGAAATCTAAACTATTCCTAGAGTTTTCTAAAGAGTCGGGGAAATAGTGTTTTGAGGGATAATCTAGTACATTCGGAGATGAAAGAGCAGTCTCCGGATGTAAACTAGATGAGACGGGGGGTAGAGTAGTAGGGTGTAGACATAGCTAGATAATAATAGAAATGATATGCAGCATTTAGCAGTTAAGCTGTTAAGCAGTTAAGTACTATACTAACCTGTAGCCTATGTTGTTGCGGAGGATGGCAGTGGCACTGAGGACTTTCTCGAGTTTAAGAAAAGTAGCTGTAGTTTAGGTTTTGACCTTGTTCTCTAAAACTGAGGCTCTGATAACAATCTGTAACACCCCCATTTTCACGGCTCGCAGCGGATTTAGGGTTGGGGTATTACTCCACGGTATCACAGTCACAATAATAGAAAACGACTCGAAAAGAGACGTAATTTATCATTCATTAAAATATCAGAGTTTTATTAAGATGAGGTCCCGCGAATCTAAGTGTGAAATAGTGTTTGAATGATAACAATATTGAATGTCCTCCGAGCTCAGTGCCGCTTCTTGCCATAGCTCCGTAACGGCTATATACCTAGAATACATGCTTAAAGAGTCAACACTAGGTGTTGAGTGAAAGTCATAGGTTTAAGTGATAGTCTGTGAATACAAGTTTAGTAAACATGGGCTACATTTTTAATTCCCATGTAGAGTGGTAGAAACCGTATTTAAACACTTGTATCTGTCAATATTGTATGATCAGTTGATGAGGCGAAAAATGATCCGTTTTTAGGGGGTCATTTAAGCCTGAATCCAACTTTATTTGATCAAATATTGCCCTAAATCGTTCCTTTTGTGATTTTAGGTGTTTGGAGAGTGAATTCTGGAAAAGAAGCCATTTTGGACATTTTTGAAGCATAAAAGTGAAGAAAACGGCAAAGTATCAATTTTCCATGCTGAAGACACTAGGTGACGGCGTCAAGAGTTACACCCTGACGGCGTAAGACATCAAGAATAAAACACCGTAGTTGATGACGGCGTCAAAAGTCATCCTGACAGCGTCAAAGTACCAAGAATAAAATACCGTGGTTGGTGACGGCGTCACATAGGCCGTCATAAGTAGATCAAGGCCGTCCGAGGAAGTATTTGGCGGCGAGGTAACGGCGTCACATGCTTGTCTTGACGCCGTCAGCCCAGTTTTCCTATATATAGTTTTCTAGTTTTTTCATTAGAAAGAGAGAAGTTTTGGTGAAACCCTAAAGACAAATTTGGTGTATCTTTTACAGGTTTTTCAAGGGTTCTAAACCCTTGATACCTTGCATTGTAATTGAGATAAGTGTTCTTCTAATTCAATCAATATGTCTATGTGTTGGTTGTTTATATCTTGTTCTTGTCTCAATTTCATTATGCTAGGCTAGATCTCTTTTGTGTTTGCTTTGATCTAATGAAACCTAGATGTTGATTATGTGTTGATTACTTGTCTGTTCTTGTCTTGGATGAATGATTTTATATGTTAGGCTTAAGAAAACTGGCAGATCTCCAAATGGTAACATGCTTGAACGTCTTAAGAAACATGAACCGAGGCGTACTAGGTCTTTATTGGTTGTATTTAATGCATGAGCTACTGTTTACAATCCCTATAGTTGTGCTGGGTCATGGTGTAGGAGGAGATAAGAGCTCATAGAGTTGGGGAGTTATGTATGCCACCCCACGAATGGTATTAAGGAATACAATCCGTCATCCATACAAGTATAACAAGTAATTAACGTGTAAAAGATATCTAGGGAGTAGTGAAGTCTAAGTAAACACAATTTCTCCAATTACTGCTCACAACCTTAGTATAATTAGTTTATTTTCATTTTTAGTATTTTATTTTGATTGCATCTTAGTTTTGGGTTAGTTGAATAGCAACTAATTCCGCCCACTCTTCCAAAACCCGAGATTTTACTTGCTTTCATAAAATATAAAAACACAAAAATAATCATCCCTCACCTCTAGAACTAGTAATTAGGTTTTCTAATCCTAGCGACACTATTCCTAAGCTGAACGATCAATCCCCCGGTACTTGTCACTATACTATACTACAACGATCAGGTACACTGCCTGGTGGGGGTTGTAAGCTTCTCGAGATCCCTCGAGAGGTAAAGCCTGTTGCGATTCCCACGCATCAAGTTTTTGGCGCCGTTGTTGGGGAATAGTTATTGTCTAGGTTAGGATTTCTTTTTATTAGGTCTACTTGCTAGATTCCTTTCTAGTAAGATTTTATTTTTATTTTTAGGTTTTCTTGTAGTCTATCTTTTTCTTTGTGCCTTTTGTTTGTGAAACCATTTTCATTTGTCTCCATGGCGGATGAAATTCCATTTAGATCATTAACTATAGAGGAACAATTAGTTTACTCGGATAGATTTGCCTCCTGTTGTTCCAATGAATTTTTAAGTGATCTTACATATATACAAGAGGAGATGGGTGTAAAGTTAGATGGGTTTGATGAATTTTATGCATGTGTGTTTTCTATTAGACGATCATTTTTAGGATCAATTCCTTTTAGTGAGACCCTTTGGATGAATTTTGAGAAAAGCTTCCTAACCATTACCCATAAGTTCAACGAATTGGTGGATTCGTATGAGCGAGATGACCTAGTTTCTAAGAACATGAACTTAGAATCAAACCAAGATTATGAGATGGTTAGTGTTGAACTACCTAGTTGCATGAGCGGGATAGATTTCACCAAAACATACGACACACATGAGGTTAGAGTTGAGCCACCTAGTTGCATGTCATGGTTAGGCACTACCATAATACAAGATGAACACATAGGTGATATTGATGTGATAGAAGAGATAGTAGAAAACCCAAGCCCACTAAGTACCCCACAAGTCCTACCATCATTTGAGGCATACACACCGCCCGTGACTTACCCAGAAGAAGTAGAAGAAACTTTAGGAATTCATATGGAGGTAGAACCCTTGGACCAGGCACCAGTTGAGGATATAGGTTTGAACACTTCTAGTGATAACCTTACTCTTAGTTCTAGGGAAGTTCCTAGTTTTGATGAACCGGAGCCTCAACCAAAACCGTTACCTAATCTCCCATCCTTGGATGAAAATTTAGGAATTAAATTAGGTTCCGATCCACCCATTAAACAATATAGTCCGGGTAGTCTTAGGACAAAGGTAGTAGACTCTAAGCCTTGTAGAGAGGAAGCTGACATAGGAGTGGAACATGACCTTACATACTTACATCACCCATTCATGATTGATCATAAGAAACATTATGGGTTTAAACCAGGTTTATTAGGTCAAGATGGATCCCCAACTAGTAATCTCTTGAAGTTGAATGAAAATGATCCCTTTCTAGGAGAAAATCTTAATCCACCCATTAACCCGATTGAATTAGGTAAGGTTATAGGAGCACAGCCCTTTGAGCATATAATTCATCCACCACTCTTTCCTCACATGGCATACTTCCACAGAGATGGTGTGTATCGCTACTATCACCCGCACTTAATCCTAAGTGTAGGGAATACCTCACCTTTATCCATGAAATAAGCGTAGAGTCAGGCTCGTGACTCGAACAAAAACAAGCGCTTCTTGGGAGGCAACCCATGTTTTGTGTGATTTTATCTTTGTTTGTTTGTTATTTGCTTCCGTATGCATGCTTTATTTTTACTGTTGGTAGATCATGTTTCTAAACTAAATAAGTGGAAATACTTTACTTTGTTGTTTTGGCCTAGTCTTAACTCCACCTAGAAGTATTTTTGCAAAAGATAAGTGTAAGGGGAAACCCCAAATATGTTTTTAAGAAACAAACCGATCATGATTCTCCACAATATTAAATGAACATGTATATTCGTATTTGTTAGATTCAAATGCTTGTATTGAGTCATAATGAAGTTTTGCAGGATTTTCCAGGAAGTAGGACAAAGTTTTTCCAGAAATTTTCCGGAAACTTAACATAAGAATTTCTGCAGATCTATTCTGACGGCGTCAGAGTATTACTCTTGACGGCGTCAGGAGTAAAAAATCTGGAAATTTTACCGGTTTTGTTTTTCTAACGGAGTCTTATGGTTTTTGTGAATTATTAAGTTTTATAATCTCCAGGAAATCTGCAAACTTCATTCCACAAGCATTATATCTTACTTTTTTTTCTAGGATTTAGTAACTTATATAGGATGCCGCCGATTTTACGCGAGGTTGTCTTGTCTATTGTTCTCAGGATTTACAGGTTATTTATGACAAGAAGATGATTTATATTCTGGAAGGGAAGCTTTGATTGTTCATTTTCTTGGAGGAAGATTTAACCTGGCCAACCTATAATCCATACCGAGCGAATCAGGGGAGTATTTGATTTCATTCTCTTTACTTTTTCACTTTTACATTCTTTACTTGAACATTGGGGACAATGTTCATCTTAAGTGTAAGGGGAGGGTAAAAAGATGATACCTTACATATGCACTTTCGCTTGAGTTTGTTTTGTTTGATGGTAGATGTGTAATAAAACTATGAGAAATACTTGTTAGTGTAATTTTAGCGCCAAATTTAAAATTTTTTACAACATTTAGGAGTGAAACTTTAGCCATAGCAAGCGTCTCATGGATAGGAGATTGTATGACTAGCACATAACCGTATATTCAGAAAAATTTTCCACCCAAAAATGTGAGGTTCGCCTTTAGATTTGATAGGAAAAGCATTCATTATTAGTGCTTATGAGTGTACCGGTAGCATTTAGATTCTAGAACTTGCGTTAGTGATGCATCCCGAGACCGCTAGTGAAACTACATTCGTGTGGTAGGATTTACTACATGATAAGAGGCATTAGGATCACCCTTGTGTTAAACCCGTATCATAATTACTTGACCATTTAAGTCATATTACTTGGCTAGTTAAGTCAACTAATTTTTCCCACACCCTTAGCGTTGTACTCATTTTTAGTACACGATACCCCTAGTACACCCCTCCGAGCCTATCTTTTCGTTTCTAACTTTAAGCATCTTACTTAAAGGAAGAATTTGTTACACCCCACTTAAATGTACACCCAAATCGTCTTAGCCTTCCGTGTATGCGCTCATTTTTAGTGCATTATTGTTATTTGTTAAACCCTAAGTTAACTTTCTAATTGATTACATGGTTGCTAAGTCGAGTCATATCATTGTACATATTGTTTTGGGACAATTGGGACTCATGGGTAAGTACTTATTTTATGGAGTAATGGGGAAGAACATCATATTATTACCCCCATATGTACGTTAATCTTAAAAGTGCTCCAAGTGTTTTGATTTTCTTAATTCGAGTCATTAGAATAGTTTAATGTAAAGTATGTAAAGATTCAAGTGTAAGGGGAACGTTCATACCCCTATGATGTATTATTTTGGATGGTAGGGTAAGAGTGTATGCAAAAAAAAAAAAAAAAAAAAAAAAAAAAAAAAAAAAAAAAATAGAAAAGAAAAAGAAAAAAAAAACATACGGACTACCATCCCGTTTTTATTCTATGTTCATTTTATGTTTTTGTTATTTTTCATTTATTAGCTTAAGTCGAGTCTAGTCTTGGCTTAGCAACGCCATCTTGTACATGTAATTAACCAAGATTGTTAACTCGCCACCAGTAAAACTTCCTTTATCCAACAAAACCGTGTAATTCATATCCCTATACCTAACGTTACAACCCTTTAAAAGACCTCTTTGATAGTTTATCCAAGGTGCTTACGCCATGTGGTGGAGGTTTGATCCTTTCCCAAGCCTATGGTAATCTATTTTGCTATGACAGGTAGTGAGAGATATCTTCCATTTCCATAATGTTATATTACTTTATTACACCCGAGAGATGTGAGTATCTAAACACTATTTGCGAGGTGCTTGTGTATGACCTCCGTACTTGTCTATTGGTCTTTAGTGGAACGATTATTTGTTGTAATTACTTTTATATTAGTGTTAAATGACCCCTAACTTGTCTTTTGAGTAGAATAAAAGCTCATTTGCTTGAGGACAAGCAAATCCCAAGTGTAAGGGTATATGATGAGGCGAAAAATGATCCATTTTTAGGGGGTCATTTAAGCCCGAATCCGACTTTATTTGATCAAATATTGCCCTAAATCGTTCCTTTTGTGATTTTAGGTGTTTGGAGAGTGAATTCTGGAAAAGAAGCCATTTTGGACGTTTTTGGAGCATAAAAGTGAAGAAAACGGCAAAGTATCAATTTTCCATGCTGAAGACACTAGGTGACGACGTCAAGAGTTACACCCTGACGGCGTCAGACATCAAGAATAAAACACCGTAGTTGATGACAGCGTCAAAGTACCAAGAATAAAATACCGTGGTTGGTGACGGCGTCACATAGGCCGTCATAAGTAGATCAAGGCCGTCCGAGGAAGTATTTGGCGGCGAGGTGACGGCGTCACATGCTTGTCTTGACGCCGTCAGCCCAGTTTTCCTATATATGGTTTTCTAGTTTTTTCATTAGAAAGAGAGAAGTTTTGGTGAAACCCTAAAGACGAATTTGGTGTATCTTTTACAGGTTTTTCAAGGGTTCTAAACCCTTGATACCTTGCATTGTAATTGAGATAAGTGTTCTTCTAATTCAATCAATATGTCTATGTGTTGGTTGTTTATGTCTTGTTCTTGTCTCAATTTCATTATGCTAGGCTAGATCTCTTTTGTGTTTGCTTAGATCTAATGAAACCTAGATGTTGATTATGTGTTGATTACTTGTCTATTCTTGTCTTGGATGAATGATTTTATATGTTAGGCTTAAGAAAACTGGCAGATCTCCAAATGGTAACATGCTTGAACGTCTTAAGAAACATGAACCGAGGCGTACTAGGTCTTTATTGGTTGTATTTAATGCCTGAGCCACTGTTTACAATCCCTATAGTTGTGCTGGGTCATGGTGTAGGAGGAGATAAGAGCTCATAGAGTTGGGGAGTTATGTATGCCACCCCACGAATGGTATTAAGGAATACAATCCGTCATCCATACAAGTATAACAAGTAATTAACGTGTAAAAGATATCTAGGGAGTAGTGAAGTCTAAGTAAACACAATTTCTCCAATTACTGCTCACAACCTTAGTATAATTAGTTTATTTTCATTTTTAGTATTTTATTTTGATTGCATCTTAGTTTTGGGTTAGTTGAATAGCAACTAATTCCGCCCACTCT
The DNA here is from genome assembly GCA_030686995.1 of Artemisia argyi. Lineage (NCBI taxonomy): Eukaryota > Viridiplantae > Streptophyta > Magnoliopsida > Asterales > Asteraceae > Artemisia > Artemisia argyi. The sequence continues at coordinate 68,844,238 of CM060709.1, read as the reverse complement.
TCCAAAACCCGAGATTTTACTTGCTTTCATAAAATATAAAAACACAAAAATAATCATCCCTCACCTCTAGAACTAGTAATTAGGTTTTCTAATCCTAGCGACACTATTCCTAAGCTGAACGATCAATCCCCCGGTACTTGTCACTATACTATACTACAACGATCAGGTACACTGCCTGGTGGGGGTTGTAAGCTTCTCGAGATCCCTTGAGAGGTAAAGCCTGTTGCGATTCCCACGCATCATCAGTACAATACTACAGACAGGGGTGTTATTGTACTAAGCTCATGAACCACACCTTAACAATCCGAGTCATGTGGGCTGAAGACCCAACATGAGGGGATGGGAAGGATAACTTGCCAAAGTTATTCCTTCAGTGGATCCAAATATAGTACTTATTGGTACCATCCAGAGAGATGTTAATACCAACGGGAGTTGTCAAACTCCAATAAATCTATCAACTATATTCACGTTCGCATGGGTAAAATATCCCAAACGATTAGATTCATGAATTTTGGTTATGTAGTGGTGGCTGATAGTTTACTCGTGCAATAATCAATGAAAATACTTGTATTCGGTTTAAAGTAAAGCAAGTAGCATGTATCCCCCTCACATGGTTTGTAAAGCATTTAGAGTGAAAGTTTAAAAAGATGTGATGCTACGAAACTCACCTGGGCTTTAGGATGTTATGATTGATGTGAAAAGTGACTCAAGAATTAGACGGCTTACTCACGTATCCTAGGAGTAGGGTTTGGTGTGTGTGTGTATGTATGTCAAGTCTTAGTCTAGGTTTTTAAGTAATTATTATTAAGGTTTCTAGATATAACATAACACCATTCGGGCCATCATAATTCAGAAGTATATGACTCCTCACATGAAGCTCCCTACTATTGTATTATGTTATCAACATAATACCGTTCGGGCCATCATAATTCAGAAGTTAATACTCCTCACATGAAGCTTCGAATTATTGATTTATGTTGTTATTAAGTTTTAGTTATAGCATAACACCGTTCGGGCCATCATAATCCAGAAGTACATGCAATAATCGTTTGAGGAGCCAGGGCACTTTAATTCGGAAACCCAGCAAACTCGTCAAAACAAAATATCCACATGGTACTCCTCACATGAAGCTCCCTAGTATTGTGTTATGTTTCTAACTAAAAATTAGGTTTTATACTTATTATGAAAATAGTCCGTTTATACCCTTCAAGTTTACACATTTACACTTTCTATCCTAAACTTATAAACTTATAACAATTAAGCTTATAACTTTCTATCTTTCACACAACTAGACCCTATACTTATATATTTTCAAGTAATAGCAGAAATAGTCCCTAAACTATACTAACTTTTAATATTTACCCTTTATACCCCTAACTTAACTATATTTGCAAAACTAGTCCTTTTATGTTTTTAACTTATTTTACTTACTATCCTAAGGTTTTAGAACTTTTCAAAAAGGGTCCTTATACTTATTACTTCTAAGATATGTTAAAAACAGTCCCTAGACTTAATATTTTCAGAAAGTTACCATATATACCCGTATGCATTAAAACTATTGCAAAACTAATCCTAAATTCAAGTAAACTATATTTTTATGTAACAACTTAGTTTCCTAGCTTATGTTTAGTTAATATATGCTAAACTAAGTCTTCTAAATTAGATTATATCACATAATGAGGCAATTTAGCACATAAACACCTAATTATCTATAATTAGGGTTTAAAATGAAAACTTATAAAAGAAAATGACCAAGGCTTAGGAAAGGGTTCCTAGGTGATCTAAGGCATCTAAATGCTATCCTAGGTCAGTACTAAGGTCATTAGAATCAAAGTAAAGTCTTACCTAGGTCAGATTGAGTTTAACGTGGGAGTTAGGGTTTTCTAGGTGAAAAATGGGACTCGACAAGGTCTTAGACTTATAGTACTCGAATTATATGTTTACTAGGACACTACTACTATCCAAAGGACCAGAGAGTTTGAGGTGAAAAGAGGTGAAAGTGTGTGATTGAAATGAAGGGTATACGAGGGTTTATATAGGGCTCGTTAGCCCTCTAGACTAAGTATACTTGGAGTGGTGGCCAAGTAACGTGAGGAGGTGGTCAAAGGTGGTTAGGGAAAGGCTAGGGAGTAGGTAGGGGGCTGGAGAGGCGGTGTAGGGTGGTGTGTGGTGGTTATTGAGCCGTAGAGGCGGTTTAGAACAAGTAGGTGATGCACCTACTTGTAAGGTGCTATGGAGGTGTGTGGTTAGGTGCTTAGGGGTGATAAGTAGGTGGGTAGGTTGCTAGGGTGCTACATTAAGGTGCTAGGGTGCTTGGTTTTAGGTTTATACTAGTTTTAGTTCAGTTTTGAGCTAGTTTTGTTTAGTTATAGGTTAGGGTTTTACCTAGGGTTTAGTGTCTAGATTATGGTCCTAAGAGTGATTAGTGACTAGTATTAAGGTTTATGGATCATTTCCTAGGTGGTGGTAGCTTATACTAAAGATTCGGGAAGGTTTTGACCTAGTTTCGGGACCTAAATGACCTAATTTTACTTAGTGAGAGATTAGAGTTTTTCCTAAGGTTTAGTACCTAGGTTAGGGTTCTATGAGTGCCTAATTACTAGTACTAAGTCCTAAGAGGTTTATACTAAGTGGTGGTATCCTATGGTGAAGTTTTGGGATAGTTTAGACCTAATTCTGAGAAGTTATGACCTAGTTAGGGTTTTGTGCCTAAGGGACTTGTACCTAGGTTCTAGGGGGTTGTACTATGATTTATGAAGTCTAATATATCCTAAAGTTGCTAATGTAACTTATACCTATGCCTTGAACACTTTCAAACTAGTTCAGATAAGCAATTGGGGTTCTAAAGATAACCGTAAACATATATGGTTCAAGTAGGGTTTTGTTAGGGTTTCTAATAGATATAGCATACTAGAGTGATAGATTACTTAGAGTAATGATGTTTAGAACTTATACTTTACATACTGGGGTGTTTACATAGTGTAAACATAGTGGTGTTAGGCATAGGTGGATACGTGAGCAGGTCTAAACAGTCATGCATGTAATGAAAAGTAAAAATTTACCTGTGAAATTACCTTGTGGAGGAAATGATGTTGATTTTTATGGGTTGTTACAAGGTGGCAAATCGGGTGGTGTGGTGTCAAGGATGGGAGGGGTGAGGAAGCAAGGCTAGAGGGGGTTGTGGCAGGTCTAGAGGTGACAAGGATGAGCTAGGAGGTAGCTAGGGGGCTGAGGTAGGCCGGTTGTGGTGGTGGGAGGCCGAAGGAGGCAGTTTAGGCAAGGTGGTGACAAGTAGGTGATGCACCTACTTGTGTGGGTACTTGTGAGGTGCTAGGGTGCTAGTTTAGTTAGGGAGAGGTGCTAGGGTGCTAGGTTGAGGTGTTTGAGGTGCTTATGTTTAGGTTTTATTAGTTTAGGTTAAGTTTAGACCTAGTTTTACTTAGTGAGAGTTTAGGGTTTTACCTAAGGTTTAATGCCTAGGTTAGGTTCCTAAGAGTGTTTAGTGACTAATCCTAAGTCCTAAGGGGCTTATATAAGCGATGGTAGCTTATGGGAAAGATTTGGAAAGGTTTGACCTAGTTTTGTGACCTAATGACCTAATTATGTTTAGTGGGAGATTATGGTTTAACCTATGTTTTAGTGCCTAGGTTAAGGTCCTATGAGTGCCTAATAACCAATCCTAGGTCCTAAGAAGCTTAAAATAAGTGGTGGTGACTTATGCTGAAGTTTTGGGAGAGTTTAGACCTAATTCTAGGAAGTTATGACCTAGTTATGGTTTTGTGCTTAAGGGACTGTACCTAAGTTCTAAAAGGTTGTACTAGTGCATAATGGTCCTAAGGTATCCTAATGTTCCTAAGGTAACTCATACTTAAGCCTTGGACACTTTCAAACTAGTTAAGTTTAAGCATATAGGTTAAAATAAGCACATAGACCTAATTAGGGTTTAATTAAGGTTTATTAGGGTTTTGTGACATGTTTAATGTGTTATATTGGTAGATTACTTATTATGGTGTTGTGGTGATCTTATGCTTGACATACCAGGGGTTGATAGGATGTGAATGTTGAGTTATTTGGGTTGTGTGAGTACGTGAGCAGGTCTAGAAAGTCATGCAAGTAATGAATGCACATAAAAAGCAAAAATTTACCTGTGAAATACCTACTATAGGTATTTGTAATGGGAATGATAGTGATAAATTTTGTGGGTTGTTACACAATGCATATAATTTTTCAACATCCGCTAAAGTGGGCTTTCTTAAATACCTTTCAACGTATAAAACATGTATGCATTTAGTAAAGTTCTCTAAACATTGTCGTGAACATCGTTAACCAATTTGCAAGTATTCATCAAACGCATCAGGCGCAGTGCCGTACGCCAATTGGTGGATAACTGATGTGCACTTCAAAAGAGGACCGATGCTACAATGACCAGTACAATCGTAACTTGGTCTAAAAAAATTAAAGTACTCGGGAATAGGTCGAACATTATAGCTTATGATATCGTTGACTATTTTATTAAAAAGTGTAGAACTCATACGATACCTTCACCTAAACTTCTCTCCCGGATACTTAGGTAGACTGTCACCATCGCCAAAATAGTCGTCGATTAAACATTGTTCCGCCTTTTCTCGTTCACGTGGTATGTATTGCCTCGACCTCTTAATACCCGATCCCGATCCACCGGCTTCTTGATCACACAAACTTAGAAATTGTTTATACGCCGTATAACCTTGGATATATCAATCCATGTCGTTTTTAAAATAAACATCATAATGGTCGTAGGTGGAGAAGTTGTTGGGATCGTTTGGATCCATAGTAGTAGTAGAGATTTAATTGGAGAGTTTGTGATAATTGGTAGAATAAAGAGTTTGTGATAATAGTAGTAGTATGAACTTATAGAGTTTTTTGGGGTAAAAATGTTGAAAATTTATGCAATTTGGATATATAGCCGTTACATTCAAACACAAAACAAGAAAACTAGCCGTTTGATTTGAATTTAAAAGAAAATAAATAAAAAAACAATGACGTAGAGCGGTTCCAATGGCGCGAGGGAGAACGACGCCGGACCTGGTACGGTGCGCCATTCCATTTTCTTGGCTGGGAGAACGGCGCCAACCATCCAACCCACCGTACCCCTCGCTCTAATGGAGTATATCTTCTTGGGATGGTAATTTTTTTATATCTTTGACTATCAAATGTATTACATATCGATTGTGCTCAAGTTACAACATACGGCAAAAATGTGTTACAACATATGGCAAAAATGTACACACATTTTGTGGATGAGATATGATCAAGATGTGGGTGGTTCGTTATTATGGGACGGATGTTGATTCTATGGAAATGTTATTGGAAGGTATTGTTGGGAATTCTGTGAAGTAAGAATTCTGTTGTTGTTTCTGCTGAAAGGATCCTGCTGAAGAGTTGGTTTCTGCTGAAGCAGTGTATCTGCTGAAGACTAGTTTCAGTATTATTAGTTTCTGCGGATATAGTATTTCCGTATTTTATGTAATGTAGTTTGGATATGCATGAGTTTATTTAGGAAGTGATAATGCATATCTTTTAGAAGTTTTAGAATATACGTTTCTTGAGAAACGGTTTAGGGTTTCTTGAGTATAAAAGGAACATACGGTTTATGTATTGAATAACTTTTGGAGAAGATATAATTAAAAGATCCATAGAGGATCAAGAGTTCTTAGTATCAAGCTTGTGTTTTGTTTCCGCTTTATAAATACAAGTTGCAGAGATTATCTATTAGTGTGTTATTGATTACAGTGACATTACTAACGATTCTAGAGTGCTCAAGAAGATCTATCAAGGTCTATTATATAGTTTCAACAAGTGGTATCAGAGCCTCGAGAGAGTCTCTGCCATACTAAGAAACACAAATCTTACACCTTTACAATCCAAACAAATCACCAAACATGCTTGGATCGGATGATGATGTTGATACAACTCAGAACATTAACACCACTTCTCTTCAACAACTCAACCTCTCCAACAGTAATGCTAAGTTTCCATACTTGAAGAATGCAGAAGATTATCATCTGTGGTCCATGAAGATGCAGAACTGGATCACAAACATTGATTGGAATCTGTGGGAGGTTAAAAAGGGGAATAGTCTGAAGAAGCATGTTACAGATGCTGATGGAGTTGTTACTATTGTAGGACCCAAAACTGCTGAAGAGATTCTGGCTGTGCAGAGGGAGAGTAAAGTCAGAATAATTTTGCTCCAAGCTATACCAGATGACCACATGGGTGACTTCCATTTTATGGAGGATGCCAAGGACATTTGGATGGCTATAAAAGCAAGATTTGGTGGGAATGAGGAATCAAGAAGGTTGCAGAAGTCTATGCTGAAGCAAAAGTTCCAAGAATTTCAGATATCTGAAGAAGAGGGAATTCATAAGGGTTATGACAGGTTTCATAGAATATTAAGTCAACTTAATCAGTTGAAGGCTAGACCCGACAATGAGGACTGCAATGCTAAATTTCTGAGATCTCTGTCGCCCTCTTGGTTACAAGTTTGTATTGCTCTCAAGACCAAAGGTGGGTTGGACATGATGTCTTTTGATGACCTCTACAATAGGCTTAAATCACTTGAGCCTGATGTTAGAAGTCCCATTCGTCCATCCACTCATTCTGCATTTGTTGGTGCCTCTACTAAACCTGTGCATCAAGCCTCAAGTTCATATTCATCAAGAGCATCTTCTCAAACTCATAGTCAATCTGCTCCTAAATCAAAATCAAGTAGTGTGTTGGAGGATCTCATTCATTCATTTATGGCTGAATATGAACCTCAGCAGTTTATTGCTTATGAGGACTTTGAACAGGTAGATCCATTGGAAATGGAGGAGATGCACTTGAAATGGGAGCTTGCAATGATCTCAATGAACATTAAGAGGTTTGAAGCCAAGTCTGGAAGAAAGTTTGGTTTTAATGGAAGAGAAGCAGCAAGGTTTGATAGAAGGAAGGTTAAATGCTACACTTGTGGGCAAGTGGGACATTTTTCAAGAGAATGCAAGGAAAGAAAGGCTGGAGATGAAGTTAGATATGGCTCTTATCCAGTGGAAGCAGGGAATAACAAGTCTGTACCTTCAAAGGCTATGGTGACTCTGGATCACCAAATTGATTGGGCTGACCATGAACCTGCTGGGGAGGAAGCTTCTACTTCTTCACAAGTGAATCTGCTGGCATTCACACCTTTAGAAGACAAAAAGGAGCAAGTCTCCTTGATGGGAATCTCTCAGGTAACCAACTGTGTGTTTGGATGTAGTGTAAGATACAATGAGCTTAAACAAGAATTTGATGAATTGAAACCAAAATACAATGAGTGTTATGTTGAAGTGGAGTCTTATAAAATGGCTTTAAAAACAATAGAGAAACAAAAAATCTGGTTTCAAAAGAATCAAGTTAAATATGATGAGAAAATAAGAGTTCTAGAAAGTGATTTAGAGGTTGCTAAGATAGACTTAAAACGTACTGAAAAAGAGAAGTCTGATTTAGAAAAGGAAAAACAAGAGTTACAAGCTAAATTAGATAAAGAGATAGCTGGTCGTATGAAATGGCAGGAAGGGGCATCTAATTTAAGTAAATTAATTGATGGTCGCCAATCTGTTAGGTCTAGAAAGGCATTAGGATATGAGAAATATATAGACCCTGAAGAGCTAACCTATCCTGATATGTCAAGTGTTTTTGACCCTGAACCAGCCTTAGCTTATCAAACACCTGTTAAATATGTTAAGGAAGGGGGAATGAATGCTGTGCCTGGACCTATAAGAGGGGAACACATGCCTATAGACTTATCCAAACCTGTTGACTTTGATGGATCACATCGTTTATATGGCAAAAAGTCAACTGACTTGCAAGACCCTATTGTGAAATCTAATGACTATGTCTCTTGTTGTAACAGTGACAAGTCTTCTGATGAAGGGTCCACCTCATTTGCTAGCTGTGATTCAAGTGAGAAGTCTGACCTGCCCAAGACCAAGTCCAAGACCATTCCCAAGAACACACCCAAGACTCCCCACAAGCCTTCAAGAGTTGCTGCTGATAGCAAGACAGTTTCTACTGAAGACTTGTTTTTAAATTCTTTGCATAATAATACTTTTGGCTTTGTTAAAAACAATTCTGTTTGTCATGGTGATTTGAATACTTTTTCATGTTATGGAAATTCTTTTGGTTTGAATAAATCTTCTAAAAGGAAGAAGTGTTTTGTGTGTGGAAGTAAATATCACTTGATTAAGGATTGTACATATCATGAGCAAAGAATGGGTGCATGTGTTAGTCAAAGAAAAACTAGGCAAATGTGGAAGAATGTTAGTGAAATACCCTCTTTTGTTCCACATCAGCAGAAACCTAATTCTGCTGAATCTCATTCTTCATGGAAAAGAATCAGTACTAGACCATATGTTTGACCCACTAGTTCTTTCTTTTATAATGGTTATTGGCCTAATCACTTTGACTCAATGTGTAATGGTGGTGGGAAATGAAATACTGCTGTGAAGCCCTCAGCAGGTTGTTCTTGGACTAAGAAGGGACCTAATATGCATTACAGGCCCAAGAACAATGGTGGATCTAAAACATCTACATGGCCTATTACTGATGATCCACAAGGCAGGCTCAAGTCAGCAATGACTTGAGTCTCCAATGTGTACTAATTTTGTAAATTTTGTTGTTGTTGTAGGAACATCCTTTGAAAAGTACTGAAGTTGGTATTGTTGATAGTGGCTGTTCTAGAAGTATGTCAGGGAACAAGGATAAGATGCATGACTTTGAGCCCATAGAAGGAGGAGGCACTGTAACATTTGGTGGTAGAGATGGCAAAATTACAGGGAAAGAAACAATTAAGCACCCTTGTTAGACTTTGAAAATGTGTATTATGTGAAGGAACTAGAGCATTTTAATCTTATCTCTGTATCACAAATTTGTGACACTAAGAATAAGGTTTTCTTCTCTGAAGATGAGTGTCTAGTACTTTCCAAGGATTTCAAACTCCCGGAAGACACAACTATATTGCTGAGAGTTCCTAGAACCTACAACTTATACACATTCAATCTGAATGATGTCAAGCCAGAAGGAGATCTAACATGTTTGGTGGCCAAAGCTTCCCTAGATGAATCTAATAAATGGCATAGAAGAATGGCACATGTGAATTACAAGACCATCAACAAGTTATCCAAACTTGGTCTTGTTAAGGGCCTTCCTTCTAAACTCTTCACCAATGAACACAATTGTATTGCTTGCAACAAGGGAAAGCAACACAGAGCCTCTTACAAAGCAGTCCAAGCAGTGAGCACCATTTCAGAACCTCTTCAGTTGCTGCACATGGATCTCTTTGGTCTAACCCCCATTAGAAGTATTGATCACAAGTACTTCTGCCTAGTTATCACAGATGATTATAGCAGGTTTTGCTGGGTGTTCTTTCTCAAAACTAAGGATGAAACAACTCCAATTTTGAAAGAATTCATAATCTTAGTTGAGAACCAGCTGAATAAAAAGGTTAAAGGAATTAGGTGTGACAATGGTACAGAATTCAAAAATGTTGTCTTTATAGAATTCTGTAAGTCTAAAGGGATTAAAAGGGACTATAGTACTCCAAGAACTCCACAACAAAATGGGGTTGCTGAAAAGAAAAATAGAACTCACATTGAGGCAGCAAGATCAATGCTTGCAGACTCCAAACTACCCACAATGTTTTGGACTGAAGCAGTAAGTACTGCTTGTCATGTCTTGAACAGGGTATCCATCACTAGACTTCATGTCAAGACACCTTATGAACTTCTCACTGGGAAAGTTCCACACATACATTACCTTAAGCCTTTTGGATGCAAGGTGACTATTTTGAATACTGCTGATATACTGGGTAAGTTTGATGGGAAAGCTGATGAGGGTTACATAGTTGGTTATTCAGCTCATAGCAAGGCCTATAGGGTTTATAATCTTAATGTTAAAAAGATTGAAGAGACCCTTAATCTGAGATTTCTTGAAGATCAGCCTAATATTCAGGGACAAGGCCATTCTTGGTATTTTGACCTGGACTATTTGACTGATTATTTGGGTTATACTAGGCATGCTTCTAATCCTAATGCAGGTACCAATGACTCAAATCCTAATCCTGCAGGTTCCATGGATGATGACTCAGAATGTGAATCTGAGCCAGAAGAGAATACCATTGTTGTACCATCTTTTCCACCTAACCATTTTGTAGGTAATCACTCTGCTGCAGAACAAGATGATGAGTCACATTATGCAGAAGATCTTGCAAGATTACAGAAGCAGGAACATGCTGCTACTAAGGAAGCTCAGAAACTCAATGACAAGGTTACACAAGAGACGGAAGCTATCCTACATCAATCAGCACAAGCAGTCAGTGGAAACAAGGATTCTGCTGATGATTCTGCTGAAGGCATACCTCTTACCACTGATGAGATCTCAGATGCTGATTCTGCTGATCCTCACTCTCCCATCTCTAATGAAGTATCAGCAGACTTTGATAAGCCATTTACAAGATTTCCAAGTCCTTCTGATCTTGGGAATTATCAGCCAAAGTCTGGCTTGTTTCATTCAGCCTCTTATGATACTGAGTTTGGCCCTACAGTCACCAACCTTGATGCTAAAATTGATGTTTCACCTACAGCTACAAAATGGATTCATACTGCTCATCCCCTATCAATTGGAGATCCTAAAGACCCTGTTAGAACTAGACGCACTATCAAGAATACAAAATATAGGGAAGTTGCTTTCATCTCTTATGTCTACAATCAAAAGAGGAACAATCACACAGACTTCAAACATTGTCTGTTTGCCTGCTTTATTTCTCAGATAGAACCCACTAGTGTTCCTCAAGCACTGGCTGATTCTAGTTGGCTTGAGGTAATGCAAGAGGAGATGCTACAATTTAAGAATCAGCAGGTTTGGATTTTGGTTCCTCTTCCTGATGGTAAATATGCCATTGGGACAAAATGGATTCTGAAGAATAAAAGAGATGCACGGGGTATTGTGGTGAAAAACAAAGCAAGACTAGTGGCTCAAGGATTTAGACAAGAGGAAGGCATTGACTATGATGAGGTCTTTGCACCAGTGGCCAGAGTTGAAGCTATAAGGATCTTTTTGGCCTATGCCTCTTACATGGGCTTTATGGTTTATCAGATGGATGTTAAAGGTGCTTTCTTATGTGGTGAGATTGAAGAAGAGGTTTATGTGACTCAACCCAAGGGATTTGAATACCCTGATCATCCTGAGTATGTGTACAAGGTTGTTAAAGCTCTCTATGGACTTCATCAAGCTCCACGAGCTTGGTATGCTAGACTTTCCACATTTCTGCTGAAGAATAGTTACAGAAGAGGTGCCATTGACAAGACTCGATTCCTCAAGAAAGATTCAAGGGATATTATTATTGTGCAAGTATATGTGGATGATATTATCTTTGGTTCAACCAAAGAGGCATGGTGTAGAGAGTTTGAAGATCTGATGAAGGGTGAATTTCAGATGAGTGCCATAGGAGAACTCACTTTCTTTCTAGGTTTGCAAGTTCAGCAGAAACCTGATGGTATTTTCATACATCAGGAGAAATATGTAAAAGATATGTTGTCCAAGTTTGCCATGGAGAATGTCAGGACTCCCACTACTCCATATGAGGCTCCCAAACCAAAGAACAATCTTACTCCTGATCTTCCTGTGAATGTTCATTTATACAGGTCTATGATTGGTTCTTTGATGTACTTGACTGCCTCCAGACCTGACATTACATTTGCTGTGAGTGCATGTTCAAGACACCAAGTCACTCCACTTACTTCTCATATGAATGCTGTCAAGAAGATTTTTAAGTATCTTAAAGGCCAACCAAACTTAGGTCTTTGGTATCCCAGAGAGTCTCCATTTCAGCTAGCAGCTTATAGTGACAGTGACTATGCTGGTGCCAATTTGGATAGAAGATCCACAACTGGAGGTTGCCAATTTCTTGGAAGAAGACTGATTTCTTGGCAATGCAAGAAACAGACCATAGTTGCTACCTCTACTACTGAAGCAGAGTATGTTGCTGCTGCCAATTGTTGTGGACAGGTTCTATGGATTCAGAATCAATTACAGGATTATGGGTATAACTTCATGAATACTACAATTTTCATTGACAATCAAAGTACCATTTGCATTGTTAAAAATCCAGTTTTTCATAATAGAACCAAACATATTGAAATCAGACATCACTTTTATAAGGGATGCTTATGAGAAACATTTGGTTAAAGTGGTCAAAATTCACACAGATGAAAATATGGCAGATTTATTAACCAAGGCATTTGATGGACCAAGGTTTCAATATTTGGTGGTCCATATTGTAATGCTAAACCCTTAACTGCAAAGTTTAAGGGGAGGCATAAGCCTCAGGGGAGGCATATGCCTCAGGGGAGGATGATGACTGTAAACTTTGTATCATTTGTATATTATCTCTGAGTTTTTAACACTAACCCTCTAACATTTGTGCAAGATGTTTGGTGTATTTGCTTGTTTGATGTGTGTTTTGCAGATGTTCTAAGAATTAAAGTCCCATGATAGATGTCACCAAGAGCAAAAGTCAATGAAATGTGGTCAAAGTGCTGAACATGGTTTCTACTGATCAATTGAAACATGCTGAAGGTCTTACACAATGGATAAATTCAAATAAGATCTTTTCATTCATTAATAGAAACAAGTTACAACTTACATTCAATGTTACAATTGAGATACAATGACCATTCCTAAACAATTGGCTAATTCAGTACTACTAGCTTCTATCACTTATTACAAAATACTTGAGGCTATGACAAGTACAATGATGAAGCTGAAGATGAAAATGTAAGAAGAAGAGAAGGAAGACTGGGAAGATGCTCTTGAATTAAAGTCAAGAGAATACTCAAGAACTTTGCTTCATGGTTACATTCCTCAATAGTCTTCTTGCTCTGTCCAATATGTTCTTGATGTGGAAGACCAGGTCCTGGAGCAGGAAGATCCAACACCAAATTTTGTGATGTTGGAAGAGATGGATCCTTCTTACTTGATCTTGGTTGGGATCTCTCTGGTGTGGAAGGAGGAAGAAAGGTTGGATCTTCATTTTCTTCCTCTGAAGAGTCTTCATCAGAAGTATATATGAAGGGAGAGACAAGCTCTCTCTCAGCAGGAACGGGTACATTGCTTGGTTCACCTTTCAAATGAGCATTCCATTGTCTTTCTTGTGCATCACATCGGTTCTCCAATGCTCTTTCAAAGTCAGAACCATCAAGCCCCCATGGATATGGTGGTACATCTTCTTCTGCTGATGGAGAAGAGGAATTTGGATCTAAGTTTTCTGAGTGTGAAGACATGATTTTGATGGTGATTTGGGGTTAATTGAAAAATTAGGGTTTGAAAGATGATTTGGGGTAAATTGATGAATGAGATGTGTGATTTGGGGTTGATTAAATAAGCTAATTTTAGAAGTTACGATATTTAATGCGAGTTGGGTGGCACAGTAAAATCAAGATGTTGACCAAAGATATTTTTACTTTTGTTTAATTCTGCTGATGGTTGACTATGCTTCAGCAGATTTGACTTTCATTTCTGCTGAAGGGTAAATTCAAAATTGGAAGTTTTGAACTGCTTGTCAGACTTGGTCAATAATTTGTTCCGATAATTTTGACCACGATTGGGGAACTTCCAAATTTAACCCACTTTGCATATCTTTTCCGAATCAAAATTATTCATTTATCACTTCAAATAAACCTATTAGTCTCTAGAGTAATTCATAACCATCTCACTCAAGTTCATTCGAATGGCTCAACTTGAATTGAAGGGCGATCATAACAAATATGCTATTCTGAGAAAGGCAAAGGGACATGAAGAATTCGATTTAATGGTGGAATTTCTACAAAGGTCAAAGATTCACTATGCTTTGACACATAGTCCCGATTTGGTGTGTGAATCCTTGGTGAAGCAATTTTGGGCATCTGCTACTAAAAGGTCAAATACAGAGATTGTGGCTGAAATTGATGGTGTAGAATATGTGGTGACAGAAGGGTTGATTAGGGCAAAGCTTCAGTTGGATGATGAGAATGGTGTATATCATTCCAACACTGCAGAGATTCTTGCTGGATTAAGAGATGCTGGATATAAAAGTATGGATACATCCAAGTGGCACAAGAATCAATTTTGTCCTAAGTGGAGGTATTTGGTGCATCTGCTGCTTCAATGTATCAGCAACAAGTGTGGTGGATGGAACCAGTTCTCTCTACAATTGGGTTGTGGTATTGTTTGTCTTTCTAAGGGTCAAACTTATAATTTTTCTAGGTTTATTTTTGATAATATGCTAGAAAATATAGATAAGGAACAGCATAAGTTCTTAATGTACCCTAGATTCTTACAAATTATTTTAGACATAACCACTGTGGATAGAACCCATGTACCTATTAAAAGTCTAGGTTCTAAGTTATTTGCCTCAATGAAAACTAATTATACTGGGGAACATCACCCTATGTTGGAAGCCATGTTGCCACAAGGCAATGCCAATGTAGTTGAGGGTGATGATGCTGGTAATGTGCCTGCTCCTAATGCTGCTGATGATGGTAATCCATCATCTTCTGGTGTTGCTGCTGATGATAATCCTTCAGTGGTAATGGAGGAAGAGCCAGCTACAACTGCTGAACCTTTACCTGATTCTACTGACTTACCACCACCTACCCCTGTACATATGTCAACAAGTCCTACCATTTCACCATTTCAGGATGCTCCAGCTGAGCAAATTCATGAGTTTGAAGATGACTTACAGACTTTTGAACCTGATCTTACTAGACTACCTTCACCTAGTTCTTTGGGAGAGCAAATTAATGTAGGTTCTCCTAATGTTGTACATGAGTCTGTTTCTCCTGCTGGGTTCAATGAAGCTCCTCATACCACTGAGCAATCTGCTGGTAGAGCAGAGGACCCTATTACTCTCACATTTGTATATGATTCCCTGAGCAGGTACATGAAAATGACTGAAGATCTCTAGAAAGAACTTGCTGAGACCAAGACTACTCTTGGTAATGAAATTCAAAGCTTGAAAAGCAAAGTTAAAGATTTGGAGGCACAACTAAGTCAGCAGAAGCAATGTAAAGATGGATTGGATTCTACTGAAGTAGCAAAGGAGGCAAATTTGGATTCTCTTGAGATTCTAGCTGAAGTTGCTAGACAGTCTCATGTTGTTCCTTCTAAAGCTGCTGAAGTACCTCAATCTAAACCAAAGATACTAGTTCAAAGAAGAAGTACAAGACAGTATTTGGCAAGGAAAGCTGCTGAAGCTTCAAAAGTGTCTGATGGTGATAATGATGTGCTGATGACTGAAGCTGTGGATATACTTCAGGAGAAACAATCTTTAAGTAGGATTGCTGCTGATCAATCTGCTGATAGAGGAAATACATCAGGAGAAACATACTTTGTAGCTGGGAAAGAATACTTGAATTCTTCTGTTCATCATTCATCTGAGAATCTACAAGTTTCTTCTGATAGAGAGGTTCAAGATGTACATGATGAACCTATGGCAGATGTGCATGTGTCTAATGATGATGTTGCTGCAGATAATGTTCCTCATGATGGTTTGGATGAGCTTGTAACTGCTGAAGACAGAGCTGGACAAGGTAAATTATTACAAGAATGGGAAAATTATATGAAGAGTGCTAATCTAGCTGAGGAAGTACAAGCTAAGTTTGATGCTGAATTAGATTCAGAGACTCAAAGATATGTTTCTACCTTACCCATTGCAAGACAAAGGGAATTGGATGCAGCTGTTCTAGAGTTTGATGAGTCAGATTGGCAGCTGATTGGAAAACAAGTGCTTGATAATCCTACTGTAGCTGCTAAAATTATTGGAAAAAGAGTAGACGAACAAGATTATGAATCTGAAATTGTGAAAATGTTAAAAATGAGGAAGAAGGTAGCAGATGAATTAAAAGCTAAAGCTAAAAGGGAAAAACCTATGACTCAAGCACAGCAAACGGAGTATATGAGAACATATGTGAAAAATCAGAGCAGCTCATTATTTAATACTGCTTGGTCTAAGAAACATGTGTGAGGACTTCCATTTGAAAAACTAGTTGAGATTTATAATAAGATCAAGGCTAGGAATGCCAAAGCTGGAATGGGTGCTTCAAAGAATATTCCTCTTCTCAATGTTGATGATGTTTCATCTGAGAATATTCATATTGCAGCTGAACAAGTATCTTTACCTGATACTTCTGCTGGTTTATCACATGTTGCTGCTTCTGTGGATAAAGGTAAAGCCAAAGTGATGACATCAGATGCTCCAACTAGAAAGAGAACTAGAAGACAATTGGAGCAAGAAAGATTAGGTGAAGAAACTGCTAGAAAGTTGACTGAGGATCAAGAAGCTGAACAAAGGGCTGAACTTGCCAGATTTCATGAACTGAAGGTAAGAGAAGTTGAGATTCAAGCTGCAAGAAATAAACAAATAAGGAAGGCTATGGATGAACAATATGCCTCTGCTGCACTTGAATCTTCTCAAGATTCTACTGATGAACAACTGGATACTCAATCAGTAGATACTAATGTTGCAGAAGTTGAATCTGCTGAAACAGTAGTTCATGATGCTATTTATGTTCCTAGAAGAAGAGGCAAGAGGATGGCCAAAATCAGATCTTCACATTCCAAACAAAGTCTTATCAATGTGAATGATTCTGATGCTTCATTTATAAAGGAAGGATCTACTGATGATTGGCCTGTGGGAACTAGAGTTGTTCTGGTGAGTTGGGAGTTAAGTAAAGATGGTCAAATTAATACCATTTACAGATTGGATAATACTTCCATATCATTTGCATTTCTTCAACAGATTCTGCATCTTGTGGATCATCAGGATTTGGTAACTTTATATGAGTTAGTTCTTAAGTATTATTCAAGTCATACACCTGAAGGATCTGGATTGTACTTGTTGGGTGATCTTCAAGTGTTGTTTGATTCTTCTACTCCCACTGGTGCAAGTTATGACATTTGGAAGCATAATCAGAGATGGAAAGTTCAAAGTTGGAAGTTCTATTATATGCCTTATGTTCATGTGTTGGAAACTACAACTGGTCTGAGGCTAATCATGGATCTTACCAAAAGATATCCTCTGAAAGTGTCCTTGATGGAGAAAATGTTACAACAGAAGTTAGAAATTTCTCCTAATTCAGCTGGGAATACAAGGTTGTTTGCTGAATCTTTGGTGAAGGTTTTCAAACAAAGGATTAAGACTTCCAAAGCAGCATCTGAGTAGGGATATTATGTTGTAATATTTGTTCTTAAAAAAAAATAAATAAAAATAAAAATAACTAACATGTTGTTGTATAGTATTTGTCCGCAGGTTTGGTTATCAACTTACCTGATGTTGACTATTCCATCATAAAGTTGGCTAGTCCAAAGGGTACAGCTTTGGTAAAGACACATCAAATCTGTTGATAGCTGTAATGGTTTGCTCAAAACCATAGGGTTTTCAACTCACCTATGCTTTGTTGCTGAGTAGTTGAAATGGTTGTCAATTGACCATGGATTTTTCCTTTATGGATTCCAAATAATTGGCTAGCCCACATGTATATGGCTTGTGGTAAAGGCAGTGGAAAACCATATTTGGTAATCAGTTAACCAAGATGATTTTCATCAAAATAATTGGCTAGTCCTGAGCAAACGGCTACAGCTAAAGACATCTCAAATCCGTTTATAGCTGATGATTTGCTAAAAATCATGTGGTTATCAGTGTACCTTAGAACACTTGGCTAATCTAGTAGTGATGGCTATTGGTAAAGAGACATCAAATCCATTATTTTCAATGATTCACCTCTCACAGGAGTTAACACACCTGAAAGTGATGAGAATAGTATGAAACTAATTTGTTTTGATGTACATTTGGTCATTTGTTGCTGCAAAGAATGGAGCTTTCAAGTATGAGCTGGTCATAGAGATTCTGCTGAAGATGATTCTTTGCTGGTGCTATCTTATCACAATCCTCATGGTATGTTATTTTAAAGATCTATCAAGAATCTTGAACTTAACCAAGTCAAATTCAAGATTAGGGGAGGATTGTTGGGAATTCTGTGAAGTAAGAATTCATACGTTGTTTCTGCTGAAAGGATCCTGCTGAAGAGTTGGTTTCTGCTGAAGCAGTGTATCTGCTGAAGACTAGTTTCAGTATTATTAGTTTCTGCGGATATAGTATTTCCGTATTTTATGTAATGTAGTTTGGATATGCATGAGTTTATTTAGGAAGTGATAATGCATATCTTTTAGAAGTTTTAGAATATACGTTTCTTGAGAAACGGTTTAGGGTTTCTTGAGTATAAAAGGAACATACGGTTTATGTATTGAATAACTTTTGGAGAAGATATAATTAAAAGATCCATAGAGGATCAAGAGTTCTTAGTATCAAGCTTGTGTTTTGTTTCCGCTTTATAAATACAAGTTGCAAAGATTATCTATTAGTGTGTTATTGATTACAGTGACATTACTAACGATTCTAGAGTGCTCAAGAAGATCTATCAAGGTCTATTATATAGTTTCAACAGGTATAATTGCTTGCTTATTATTGAAAACATCTCACAAATATATAGGATACAATAGATAATTCTAGACTAATTACAGTGGGCTAGGCCTAATAGCATTATACACACTTTCGAGCCTAGTACACAAATATCGACTAATACTCCCTCGCAGTTGGAGTGGGAGGAAGACGGACGCTCAATATCGCCTAATAGCATTATACACAGTTTCGAGCCTAGTACACAAACAGGGGCGGAGCTACCTTGTAGGTAATGGGGGGAAAGACCCCCAATAAAGCTTGAGCTGAGTAGCTAAACTAGTATGAAATATTGCTGAAATAGCTGCAAAAAGTGATAGTGCCCTCAGTCAGGAAAGTAAAGTGCCCTCTACTGAAAAAAAGCTCAACAATTGAATCTTCCAAAAAAAAAAATAAATAAATAAAAAAATAAAATAAAATAAAAAATCTTCTGGATTTCATCTACAAGAAGGGTGAAAAATGATGGTGGAAGCAAAAAAAATAGGATGGAGATGACGATTGGGTTATACCAATGTAATTTTGAAATGTGTGTAATTAATACTATTAAATATCTAATTTAATACACATTTTGCAAACTTTGAAATCTGTGTAATATAAAAGACCCTTTAATTTGAATAAATATATGTAAATTTCAACATGAATACGTAAATATTCAATAGTTTTTATTAGAGGCACTATAATGTTTTAGTTCAAGTTAAATATAAAATCTTATGCTCTAGTTGGATCTTTAAAAATCTATTCAGTATTTTCTTAAATTAAACATCTAGATTGTTACTAGTCAAAGTGATTTAAAAGGTCTAATTACTTGGACACAAGTTTGGTCTATGAGAGTTCGTCTTACTTTTAGTTATGTATTATTATTTTATAAGTGATAACATATTAATTGGGTTTCATTATATGTATATTGTTCTTTTAACCGATGTTTATTGCTTAAAAGATGTGGGTTTTGTGTTCGATTAAAAACCGACCCGACTTGAGCCACTTTAAATTTGACAAAAAATCAACCCGTTATCGAATCTGTCTTATGGCTCGTTGCCCTCTCTGATTAGATTTTCTGGCTCCGCCACTATACACAAATATCGACTAGTACACAAAACAAATTGATGAGATGTTTCACACATGCTTTTGAAGCCACAAAATCACACGCATCAGGGAGCCTCGTGCCTTCACTTAAAAAAAAAAAAAAAAAAAAAAAAAAAAAAAAAAAAAAAAAAAAAAAAAAAGACATTAAATTAAATCACGTTTGAGTCATACCCTTAAAACACGATTAATATAAAAGTACAATAGTTGTAACTTGTAACATCATAACCTAAAAAAATTGTTTTTAAGAACCTACATTAGTAATCAAACCATTTAAATCACATAATTAATAAACAACCTTACAAAAGAAACATTGACGTATATAGACTACAGAGACAACCAAAAGAACTACCAACTATGCATGTTGTGCCCATTATATATAGAGATAGTTATCTAACTTTGATCTTTGAAACGGAAACAGTTTTACCTTAGGAGTTAGGAGAGACTTGTGCACGTTCCATAGATTTGATGCACATGCGTCCCTCACGGTAAAAGATAAATAGTTGTTGTGAGATCAAGTCATCAAATTATTTTATGATTGCATAAAGAAATAAGATATTTTGCATTCTTGCGAAAGCAAACAATGATCATCTTTTCCTAACAATTTACCAAACTCTATATCTATCTGGAAAAAAATAGAACGAAATAGAAATATGCTAGTTTCATGGAGAAAGTACTAATATACACAAGAAAATTCAGATGTTAAACTATTTTTTGTTAGTACCTCTGCCACATTAGCGCCACATCAATTTTCTTTTTTTTAAGACTACACTCAATCACAATTTGCTAATAAGATGACCCCAACAATTACAAAAAACATAACTCACAAATACTAATAAAATAAAATACACATACAAAACAATGGGAGGAGTGCCCATTTACTCGGTTCGCTGACAAACCGAGTAAATGAAAAGGTTAGGTGTTGGATCGGTTACTTTCGGTTGGCCTAGTGGGTATAACTAGGTCGACTAGTCGGTTGGGGGCAACCAACCGAGCAATCAACATTAGCCTTATTTTATAAATTTAAGGGATAGGCAATAATGTTTTTAAATAATTTGTAAAATTGTTAGAAGAATTTTGACTTTTCATAATTGACTATGAAAAAAATTAATTTTGGAATTTAATGTTCTAACTTGGTTTTCATTTCATTAACAGAACGTCCAAAGTTGAAAACAAACTGCAAGAATTTATTTTATTTAAGTTAAAAAAATAAAAATAGAACATCAATATTACTAATGCGGACACAACGTTATATATACGTTTGTATTTACTAGAAGGGCACCCACGCAATGCGACGACGGGTACCCAGTGACTATGTTTGTGGCGAGCAAATGTTTTTCATTTTAAACATTCCTTATTTACTATTGTCTCAAATATTTTCAAACGTAGTAGATATACAGTAGAAATTCTATAATATAATACACTTGGGACCACCAAAATTTATTAATTAAAAGAGTTATTAATTAATAGATAAATTAATAATTATTAATTTATATACTCCCTTCGTCCCAAATTTATTGTCCACTATTGACTTTTTTAGTCTTTCTTTTTTCACTTTGACCTTAAATATTTTTGTGAGTGTTACATAATATTTGATGCAAAATATATAAATGGATTGGGTTTTAAATGTACTTTTCAATTGTATAATTTTTCATCAAGTATTATATAACAAAAATATATATATTTATGGTCAAAGTTGAACTAGTTTGACTTTGAAAATTCAAAGTAGACAATAAATTTGGGACGGGGGGAGTATTAATTAATATTTTATTAATTTATAATAGAATACTTAGTTTACAAACACCTTT
The DNA here is from genome assembly GCA_030686995.1 of Artemisia argyi. NCBI lineage: Eukaryota > Viridiplantae > Streptophyta > Magnoliopsida > Asterales > Asteraceae > Artemisia > Artemisia argyi. The sequence continues at coordinate 68,822,806 of CM060709.1, read as the reverse complement.
CAAGCTTTCACTTAATTATTGTATACAATGCATGTAAATCAAATGAACGGCCTAATTTGAAAGAAACCTTCAATCTTCCACCTTATTATGCTTCTTGTGTTTAATGTATCACTTTATGGACATTAAAAATATTTTCTATATAAATACAAGATCAAAATAGGTTAACACAAACAAATCATACACACAACATGGCTTCCCATCTTAAAGGTGTGAAAAAAAATAAAAGACAATTGAGTCATTTTTCAAGAAACCTTCATAAATCATTCATGTAATATGCTATATATAAGGAATTATTAATTTATATTTTATATGGGGTCTAAAGAAATTATCAAAAATGTATTATCTTATAATTTTAGCGAATTATTGATTTAGCACCCTATCCCCGAGTCGGGACCGGCAAAAAATATTATCTTAGAGAGTTTATTAAATAATCGAGTATTAATTTATCGAGTTTCTACTGTATATGTTTTTTTTTAAAGTAGAACATTTAAATTATTAATAGTGTAATGTGTGTTTAGAAGCTGAGATGAAACTGTGTTTATTTGTAGGTTAGTTTGTAGGCTTTATATATATTTGAAATATGCATTAAAAAGTAGTTATAGTATAGACGTTTTTTTTTTTTTTTTTTTTTTTTTTTTTTTTTTTTTTTTTTAACCACATTGCAGTTTTTTCATTTTAATTGGGCCATTATATCACATTGATTAAATGGGCTATTGCAAGTTAATGAGGTTTATAAATATTAGTGGCTCCTACAATTAAAAAGATTAAAATTATAATGTAACTTAACTCCTATTCATATGTATTTGTTAGTTTGAAATCCTTCCAATTAAATAAATGTTTTTGGTCTTATTTTTTTAAAACTTCCTTTTTAGTAATGACCTAAATGCATTATAATGTAGTTAAGATATATTTTGGGAGCATATAGCCAGTCAAAGTAAAACTTACTAAAAAAAATATACATGCTTTAAACGATATCGTAACGCACGGTCATACATAACTAGCGCTATCAATCGAGTCATGTTCTGGTTAAAACATTCCTTATTTACTATTGTCTCAAATATTTTAAAACGTAGTAAATATATGTTTTTTTTTTTTTTTTTTTTTTTTTTTTTTTTAAGAAGAACATTTAAATTATTAATAGTGTAATGTGTGTTTAGAAGCTGAGATGAAATTGTGTTAATTTGTAGGTTAGTTTGTAGGCTTTATATATTTGAAATATGCATTAAAAGGTAGTTATAGTGTAGACTTTTTTTTTTTAACCACATTGCAGTTTTTTCTTTTTAATTGGGCCATTATATCACATTGATTAAATGGGTTATTGCAAGTTAATGAGGTTTATGAATATTAGTGGCTCCTACAATTAAAAAGATTAAAATTATAATGTAACTTAACTCCTATTCATATGTATTTGTTAGTTTGAAATCCTTCCAATTAAAGAAATGTTTTTGGTCTTATTTTTTTAATACTTCCTTTTTAATAATGACCTAAGTGCATTATAATGTAGTTAAGATATATTTTGGGAGCATATAGCCAGTCAAAGTAAAACTTACTAAAAAAAAATATACATGCTTTAAACGATATCGTAACACACGGTCATACATAACTAGCGCTATCAATCGAGTCATGTTCTAGTTAAAACATTCCTTATTTACTATTGTCTCAAATATTTCAAAACATAGTATATATATATATATATATATATATATATATATATATATATATATATATATATATATATATATATATATATTTTAAGCAGAACATTTAAATTATTAATAGTGTAATGTGTGTTTAGAAGCTGAGATGAAACTGTGTTAATTTGTAGGTTAGCTTGTAGGCTTTATATATTTGAAATATGCATTAAAAGATAGTTATAGCATAGACCTTTTTTTTTTTTTTTTTTTTTAACCACGTTGCACTTTTTTCATTTTAATTGGGCCATTATATCACATTGATTAAATGGGCTATTGCAAGTTAATGAGGTTTATAAATATTAGTGACTCCTACAATTAAAACGATTAAAATTATAATGTAACTTAACTCCTATTCATATGTATTTGTTAGTTTGAAATCCTTCCAATTAAAGAAATGTTTTTGGTCTTATTTTTTTAAGATTTCCTTTTTAGTAATGACCTAAATGCATTATAATGTAGTTAAGATATATTTTGGGAGCATATAGCCAGTCAAAATAAAACTTATTAAAAAAAATATACATGCTTTAAACGATATCGTAACGCACGGTCATACATAACTAGCGCCATCAATCGAGTCATGTTCTGGTTAACTTGTTCAGGTTCGCGGGTAGGCGGGTTAGTATAACCTTTACCCAAAAACGACCTGTTTATTAATCGTGTCAAAAAACTCAACCCTAACCCAAGCTTGTATTACACGTGTAACCCGTTTGTGACTCGTATGTTTAACCTGTTTAAGTAAATAGACCAAGAGGTGAAGAAGGTCGTTGATTTGTCGATTCAATTAGTATAAATCCAAGAATGATATAAATAACATACAAATAATTATACATCAATTTCAATAATATCCGAGTTATAATAGTAATTCATTATCATATTAAAAACATAACAAAATACATCTAATTCAAATTCAACATAAAATCCAAGTTATTTATTTTATTTTTTAGAAGTTATAGATTTTAATGAGCTCACAGGTTAACATGTTTAATACTTATTCAATCCATATGTGACCCATTTATTAAATTGGATAGACAAATTGACTTATTTTTTATTCAAACTTGTTTATCTTCAAATCTGTTTAACTTAATATCATTTATCAAGTCGTGTCAAAAATTGTCACCCCATATACAACACTCGTGTAACACATTGTCGACAATATATGAATGATTGAGAAAAAGCTAAAGGTAAAAGTGAGTCACATTATTCAAACAACGTACGAAACAAATATATATATTTTTTCTTTTCTTAGGATTTTTAATCAAAGTAAGTGGAATCTTCAATAATTTTTGTGCTTTTTAGTTGGTGGGGTATTTTATCATGTGATTTGGCTGTGTTTCGGAAGGGATTTTTAGGGCTTTACAAAGACTTAAACTTTTAAAATAGGATTGCTTATAATAAGTATTGTTTGTCGTACAGGTTAATTAGGGCTGTAAACGAACCAGACGAACACGAACGAAGCCTTGTTCATGTTCGTTTATTTAATTTTAACTGGACAAATAAACGAACACGGACGTTTCAACAGACGAATTTTCTTATTCATGTTCATTTATTAAGAAAACGAGTTGTTCATGTTCGTTTATTAAGACACTAAACGAACGTTAAACGAACATAAATGATCGAACATAAATGAAAAAATAGACAAACAAACATAAACTTTATTGAATTCTGCACAATATATTGTTTTATTAGTGTTGTTTTGTTTAAACAAACTAATTTTTAAAATTATAAAATTAAAATATATGATACACGAACATAAATAAATAAACAAACATAAACGAACGTTAACGAACGCATAATCGATCGTTCACGAACATAAATGAACGATCGCGACTTTTGTTCATGTTCGTTCGTTTAACTAAACGAACATAAAATATTGTTCATGTTCGTTCATTTAACAAACGAACGAACATAAACGAACTTTTTATCGAATGGTTCATGAAATGTTCACTGAACGTTCAGTTCATTTACAACCCTAAGGTTAATTATGAAGACTTATATAAGAAATAAGCATCTATAAACCTAAGCTCAATGAAAGGGGCTTACGGATGCTTATAGTTAGTTAAATTACTTAAATATTTTTAAAAATATAATGGAGTATCATGCAAAAGTCGAAAATATATTTGAACTTAATTTGATATATTGTTACGCGATTTTATTTTAATAAGCTTCAACTCCAACTAGTTCGCTAAACATATTTATAAAAATATAAACTCCATCTTCCGGCTTCTAATATAAGCTCTAACCCTAGTCCTAGCCCCAACCCAAGCTCCAGCTCCAGCCCTCATCCCAGCCTGAACTCATTCCGCCAACCATACTTGTTAATTCTTTTATTGTGTGCCCGATGGGATTTCTTTTTCTTTATATTTATTTTCTTGATATCTCTTGTAATTTTCAAGTGTTTTCTGTTAAAACAAATGTAGTTTTCAAGTGTTTGTAGCCATTTCATTAGAGTGAGCGGTGCAATCCGTTATACACCCTTGTTATTGACATAATGGCCTTATAACAGCACCATCCTGCACCGCAATTCGGCGTTATACCCCCATCGCCATCTGGTTTAAATTCGTTATCCGTTTATTTTTTATTTTTTTTGAGTGAGAGCGTATATTTTTTTGATGTGTTATAGGAATTTTATTGATGAGTGTAACAATTCGCATTTACAGGTTAACTTTTATTCCCGAAAATTTTACTATTCATTTTCTACTATTCATTATTACTATTCACTTTCACTATTCACTCCCGAAATTTTTATTCCATATTCTTATAAGTTAAGCTATTTTAATGATAATCCGATAGTTTGACACTCGTCGGATCATTTATGCAAAAATCACAAAACCGTGTCCGAGATTTACTTTTAGGTTTAAACGTCATTCCAGCATCCCGATATGTCCATAAAACACTATAAACAATAGAAATATGAATTTCTCTCATTTTACGACAATTCCAAAAGTTTTAGAATTTTACGTTTTCCAGTTCAGCGTTTTACGCGAATTACGCGTTTTAGATCCGCGTTTCTAGTTTTAACAGCGTTTAAGCAACCCAATGGAACTTACCACTAATTTTATATTTTATTATAGGGTATATTGATAAGTTTTATCATTTTTATAAGTTTCATATTTTTAGGATACCCGATTTTATCTTTTGTGACTTTACGACTTACAGTTAGCGATTAACGGGACCAAAACTCACTCTGTAAAAGCAAGATAACATCAAAACTTCACCTAGTCATCCAAGTTAAGCATATGAACGAAATAGATGGCTAGTCATAAGCCTTGTTGTCTTGAGATAAAGCCTTGATGAGTTTTGATCATTACAAGTGTCTAAACTTCCATGCTAAGCTTCCTAAATATCCTATAAGACTTCATCTAAGACTTGACAACTCATAAGAACTCATCTCTTCCTTTTTCTCTCTATAGCAACGACCAAACACACACTAAAACACCCCATTTGATCTTGATTTTCATATTGTAATCCATCACAAGTTAAAGGCTTAAGTTCCTTGTTGATTCCTAGTTCCATTTATACCATAAACAACACCATAATCTCATCATCATTCCATGATTGATTTGGAAGCTACACAAAGGTGCTAGGGCTGAGTTAAGAAGGATATTACAAGGGCTACCTAAGGTTATAATCAAGTGGTTAAAAGATTTGTAAGCTAGGGATAAAGGATTGGAAGATAGGGTTTTCGATTAAAGGATTTAGATCTTGTCTTAGTTCATGAGTTCCCTTTTCATTAAGGCCAAAAGTTGTAAGAAAACTTATACTCATCATCCTTACTATATTTTCATAAGCACTATATGCTATATATGTCTTGTTATATTGATCTCATGATGTACAAATCCTTAAAACAAGTCTAAACTTATATATCATTATATGTTATCATTTATAAAACAAGCAAGTAAACTAGTGACATATATTGTAAAATTCGACCAAAATAGTATAAGCATGATATTGTAAAATCACATACTGTGGTAGAGGGTTTTAAAAGGAAAACATAGCAATTTGAATCACCTAAAACGAGTACACGAGTCAAAAAATACGGCCAAAAAAAGTTAGCAAAACCAAAACGCCGAAACTGCCAGAACAAGCTGTTAAGCAGCTGACCTTTTTGAAAGAGGCCCTTCTGGTCCATTTCATCAAAAAGTTAAAACACGAAAGTTGTCCGGAACGATGTTTTCGTTCAGGATTAAAGAAGTTCGAACCCTGAAAATGCATAATGAGTCATATTTTTCTTCAAATTCTTAACAGCCCCTTTTAATACCTAAAGTACCTTGTGTTGGTTATGGCTAAGTAAAACCAAGAGGTTTAATGACCTTAAAACCAAGACCACAACCATTGCTAAGGCCAAGGATGAGTTTCAAGACAATGGTAACAATGACCAAAGCCACCGCAAGGCCACAACTAAAGACCATAAAGCTTTCTAAGTCGAAAACATGAACTAAAGTGTTAGTTGTAACATAATCATCCAATTTGGATCTACTCCATCAAATGACCATGAGACTTTGCTAGTAATATCCATTCTAGGCATAATAAACTCATTGAAAATAACAATCTTCATTTAAAATAAACTTTCCTAAGTTTATTCAACTATTCGGACATGTAACTTTTCGGATAAAAAACTTATATATTTTTATCAAATACTACAACACTAGGGTGCTTCATGTGAGGGGTTCCATTTGGGTAAACGGATCGACGAGTTGCTGGATTTATGAATTAAAGTGTCCTAGCTCCTCGAATGTTTACTACATGACCTCTGAATTATGACGGCCCGAATGGTAGTACGAGATATACCAACTATATATGTTTCATAAACCATTTTTATACAACGACTTACACTATATACTAAGTACTACATCATGAACAATATGCAAGACATATATAGGAAATTCTTCGTTTTCTTAGACATTATTCCAAACCTAAGTTGCAACAATTATTCTAGGTTGCTCGTAGAAGTTCTCATGGCATATCCATCATTCTCATTATACATCATCCAACTCACGGTGAGTTCATAGCCCCGCTTTCCATTACTTAATTGTTTTATAATCCCTTAGGGGGAATACATGCTATTATTTTCAACCGAATACAATGCTTTTCAACTGTATGCTTGCCTGATTGTTTTATTACCACTAAGTACCATCATTCTAATCCAATATCCCTTATCATGAACCATTTAATCACTAGTAATAGTGAGCGCGAGTATTGTGAATAGGCCTATTGGGATTGACGAATCCCATTTGTATTGACTAAGTTCAAATAAATGCATTATATTTGAGATTTAGGTATAATAGCAAAGTACCTACCGGGATAACTCCGCCGATTGATATTGGTACCCGTTAACGTTTTGGTGTCATGAGCTTAATATAATAATATCTGTTTTGTTTTCCAACCATTGGTGTGAATCTAATTAACTCACACTACCAACATATTGTGTTCAATCATTTAATAAACTCTATGAATTTCACTCAATCTTTTTGTTGACAGTCTAAGCATCTATTTCAGGTCCATGATGATCAAGGATGGCACGGATATTCAAGAGGGCTATAAATTTTATTATCATTCGAAAACTCATTTAATGTAAATTGTAAACTTGGAACCATCTGGGACCTCTTTTTGTAATCTCTTATATTTATATAATTTGAATGATAAATCTTTTAAAAACGACTCAATTAGAGATCGTTTTCTATTATTATGACCGTTGTGCTGTCGAGTAACACCTAGTTTGAATTCCGCTGCATATCACGAAATTGGGGGTGTTACAGATTGGTACCAGAGCCATGGTTATAGAGAAACGGGTCTAATTGAGACCTAAAATATATCCACAATTACAAGCAAAAACATTTTTATAGCCTTCCGCTCTTCGTGCCTTCCATCCTTCAGACAATTATGTGACTTTTAGACATGTTATGCTACCCAAAAATACTAGTATATTGATATATATACTCGATTTATTTTCAATCATTTTATCTAAATAATGGACTAAATATATTTGCATATGCCTATTCTAGGACATTTCGACACAACCACATTCTCCCAATCATGTTCCTACTCCAACATTTTATGTACAAGACATTGTAACTAATTGCAATGGTCTTTCCTATTTCCATGACATTGTCTGATACAATGGTCTCGTCTATTTTCCAAGACATTGTATTATACAATGGTCTTAATCATTTCTCAAATGTTTTGAGTCACACAATGGTCTAGCCTACTTCCCAAACATTGTGAACTACACAATCGTCTCTCCCATTTCTCAGACATTTTAATAGTCTCTAGAAATTATCTTATAAACCTTACATGATATTATTTTACATAAAACCCGTCACAGTCTATCAATTTTCCTAAATGGAAACACAAGATATGAGATTTCTAAAGGATAAATCCATCATCTACAAAAGCTGAAGTTTCTCTACATTCATCAAAGTTCAGCAACTTTCTCTACATTCATCAAAGTTTTCTTCTGAAACCTTCATTGTTAAAAGTTCGTGATCCTAGCCAAGTATGGATTGTTTTAGAATTACTTAAAACTTCCTTTCCACATGTATCTACCCGTACTATCTTCTAAGCAATGGAATGTGAAAACATAGGTTACAAGTCTTGTATGGGCGGGACTTGCAACTGAATGGTTTGACATCGCCTTTGTTTAGTGGACAGTTTCTCAAAAGCAACGGACATAGCACAAGTATACCTAATTTAGGTATTTGAAAATTTTATCGAACCTCGGGTAAATATAGACTAGTCACCTATATTTAACCTAGGGACAGTGGAACATAGTCTGACTAACTATGTCCGACTTAAAATTTTCAAATACTGAGAATAGTTGTACTAGGGTTATGTTCAGATTAATTTCCTACTTGAACTCAATAAATCATCAGAATACTTTAAAAGTAGAGACACGATAGTGCCTTACCACTCAGCAAGATCTTAACACCTTATTTGTACTATCTAATTTCATTCTTGAAAGTTTTCATTTATAAGATAATCCGAACTACTATCTTGGGATAGTTATCAATTCTTTTCTTTATCCCGTAGAAGTACTATCCTGTTTAGGTCCTAAAGATACCATTCCGTCATAAACCTTTAAAATCTCTTAAAATTTTAAAGCAAACTTGACATCTCTACCAATATTAATGTTAAGCATACACTACACACTTTTGTTCATCAACATATCACATCATTATATTCACAACCGTTGCAACCACAAGCTCATTAACAGATCTTGATGCACTTTTAAAGCTCAAATCATCCTTAGTGACACCACAAGCACCCTCATCAGCTTTACAAGATTGAATATTCATTTTGTACTTTTGGAACACCAGTATCATCTCGTAATACACTACCTTGTAACTCACCGGCTAAGTATGAATGTTGTGTTGGGAATTTTTAAGTAGGATGATTTATAATGTCCTTATTTGAATGGATTGGGATGCCTTTTCATTTAAATAAAGAAATTGTAAATCACTGAACCATAAGTTTACATTCCTTTATTTACATTGTTTGGGATGCCTCTCTATGTAAATAAAGAATTATAAAGAAGTGGGCTTATTAGTATCCGAAATAACATAAGTATAAAGTCAATAAACACTAGGTACAACAACAGATTACCTACTAGGCTATGATTGCAACTACTATCCCAATTTCCATTGATATTCGACTACTATATCAATTACTAATGATATTCGACTACTATATCAATTTCCATTTATTCGATTCCTATGTCAATTGCTATTGTTGTTCAACTACTATATCAATTACTATTGATACTTGACAACTATATCAGTTTTTATTTGATATTTAACTATATCAATTTCTGTACAACTACTATATCAATTTCTATTAATATTCGATTGCTATATCAAATTCCTTTGATATTCGACTATTATATGGATCTCTACTGATATTAAACTATGTTATTAATTTCTATTGACACACCGTATTCTGAGACAAATCAAACTATATCACCGGTAATCCCAGACTCTAGTCCTCATAAGTAATCACCTAAAACGAGTACACGAGTCAAAAGATACGGCCAAAAGAAGTTAGCAAAACCAAAACGCCGAAACTGCCACAACAAGCTGTTAAGCAGCTGACCTTTTTGAAAGAGGCCCTTCTGGTCCATTTCATCAAAAAGTTAAAACACGAAAGTTGTCCGGAACGACGTTTTTGTTCAGGAGTGAAGAAGCTAGAACCCTGAAAAAGCATAACGAGTGATATTTTTCTTCAAATTCTTAACAGCCCCTTTTAATACCTAAAGTACCATGTATTGGTTATGGCTAAGTAAAACCAAGAGGTCTAATGACCTTAAAGCCAAGACCACAACCATGGCTAAGGTCAAGGATGAGTCTCCAGACAATGGTAACAATGACCAAAGCCACGGCAAGGCCACGGCTAAAGACAATAAAGCTTTCTAAGTCAAAAACATGAACTAAAGTGTTAGTTTTAACATAATCATCCAATTTGGATCTACTCCATCAAATGACCATGAGACTTTGCTAGTAATATCCATTCTAGGCATAATAAACTCATTGAAAATAACAATCTTCATTTAAAATAAACTTTCCTAAGTTTATTCAACTATTCGGACATGTAACTTTTCGGATCAAAAACTTATATATTTTTATCAAATACTACAACACTAGGGAGCTTCATGTGAGGGGTTGCATTTGGGTAAACGGATCGACGAGTTGCTGGATTTACGAATTAAAGTGTCCTAGCTCCTCGAACGTTTACTACATGACCTCTGAATTATGACGGCCCGAACGGTAGTACGAGATATACCAACTATATATGTTTCATAAACCATTTTTATACAACGACTTACACTATATACTAAGTACTACATCATGAACAATATGCAAGACATATATAGGCAATTCTTCATTTTCTTAGACATTATTCCAAACCTAAGTTGCAACAATTATTCTAGGTTGCTCGTAGAAGTTCTCACGGCATATCCATCATTCTCATTATACATCATCCAACTCACGGTGAGTTCATAGCCCCGCTTTCCATTACTTAATTGTTTTATAAACCCTTGGGGGGAATACATGCTATTATTTTCAACCGAACACAATGCTTTTCAACTGTATGCTTGCCTGATTGTGTTATTACCACTAAGTACCATCATTGCTAATCCAATATCCCTTATCATGAACCATTTAATCACTAGTAATAGTGAGCGCGAGTATTGTGAATAGACCTATTGGGATTGATGAATCCCATTTGTATTGACTAAATTCAAACAAATGCACTATATTTGAGATTTAGGAATGACAGAAACGTACCTACCGGGATAACTCTGCCGATTGATATTGGTACCCGTTAACGTTTTGGTGTCATGAGCTTAGTATAATAATATCTGTTTTGTTTTCCAATCATTGGTGTGAATCTAATTAACTCACACTACCAACATATTGTGTTCAATCATTTAATAAACTCTATGAATTTCACTCAACCTTTGTGTTGACAGTCTAAGCATGTATTTCAGGTCCATGATGATCAAGGATGGCACGGAGGGGCACGTATATTCAAGAGGGCTATAAATTTTATTATCATTCGAAAACTCATTTAATGTAAATTGTAAACTTGGAACCATCTGGGACCTCATTTTGTAATCTCTGATATTTATATAATTTGAATGATAAATCTTTTAAAAACGACTCAATTAGAGATCGTTTTCTATTATTATAACTGTTGTGCTGTCGAGTAACACCCAGTTTGAATTCCGCTGCGTATCACGAAATTGGGGGTGTTACAATGAGAGTGTTTATGTTATTGTGGTGTTATTGGGTATATGCTGAAGTTGCGGTGGATAACACACGTATAACACCCAACTACATCTAGCTCTTTTGGGTTGCATTAGTTCTTTACTAATACTGATTTACAATCATATAAAAAAATATTTTAAAATGAGAAGCGTGAGAAAAACTATAACAGCACAATTAAAAAACATCTACAAAAATATATGTATATCTTCTTAAATTCTTTATCTTATTTGAAACATATAGTTAGAAATCTTCTTCCCATTATACTTTTTTTTTTTTTTTTTTTTTTTTTTTTTTTCTCACTTGATTTATAACAACAGCGAATTTTCCAGTTCCTTACTCAACCTTAAGCTCAAAATAATCTGTTTATTTAGTTTATGTGTTCATTTTAATATGTGTTTGTAAGCTAGACCACACAACGCGAGTCGGCATAGGTAAACCTAATAACATGTAAAATATAGTTTTTTTTTTTTTTTTTTTTTTTTTTTTTTTTTTTTTTTTTTTTTAAATCAAGATAACACGAACATAGACATATTTATGGTTTTTTTTTTTTTTTTTTTTTTTATTGGAAAAACAATTTTAAAAACATTGACGCAACTCCCGCAGCGCATTATAATAAAAGTTTAATAAAACTGCCACTTCTAGCCCTCCTGCGACATTTAACCCCCCCCCCCCCCAAGCTACCCAAAATTACAGAAATGGTCCCTGGGAGTGATGTAGGATTTCTGACCAGGTTTTAATATTTATAAAGTCTCATTTTTACCCTAGGTCTACCTTATGCACTAACGGACAGAGAATCCGGTCGTGTATAGGCTAGTATTGGTAACTCCGAGGTCGTCCCAAGAGCTATGGTTCGCATTATATCTAAGTCTAATGTCACTAAATAAAACTAATTTTATAGAAGAAATGATTGATTAATAGAAATGAAATGAAAGTAAATAACAAAAAGCAAATAAATGTGAGGTTGTGAGCAGTAAGAGAGAAACGTGCTAACCTAATTACTCCTCCTATATCGCTTACAATCATGTTTCCTATTAAACTAATCTTATGCTTTAGGTGGGGCGGACATATCTTACTAGGTTCATATGATCAAGTTCCCTAGCTTATCTCCCCCGAATCCTGCCGGGAACCATAGGCACTACCCCATGCTAGTAAGCCGACGTACGGTAGACGGGTTTGAGTCATTAAGTGCCACTACATGCTATACTTATCTTTTATGGCCCGTTGTCACGATCATAGGCCATACTTTAACTACTTAAGTTTCTCCACCCTGGAAAGGGGTCCTATGGTCAATTTGCAGACAAGGTCCATGGTTAGTTATCCTCGCAACCCAACTACGCCGGGATCCTATGGTCAATTCCTCCAGCATACCAGGTATAACCGGGTGTTCTAAACTACCACAATTAAAGGGTCTCAAGATAAACTAAGCATGCACACACGTAAAAGCATTAAGAAAAGTACGAAAACATAATCAAAGCAATAAAGGATTCATAATTAGGCTAGCACCAGAGGTGCTTAGCCGATCATATTCAATGGAACACTCGAAATAATGTTTATACAAGACATGAATTCAAAATGTAAAATTAAATATGAAATGCTAAAACTTATGGTGATTGAGGCGTGATTTCTCCCTTGGAAAGGCTCCGTATGCTGCTATAGAAGGGCCTTCTGAATGCTCCAACGATCTCTGACTTTGTGTGTGAGAAAGTTGTATGTCAAATGATCAAAATTAGGGCTATATTTATAGGCCCGATCAGAGCTACGACGTAACTGAGAAATGCGTTACGCCGTAGCTAGTTTAATCTTATCCAGATGTGAAAGATACGGCGTAGTTGATGAAATGTTACGCCGTAACTCCAATATTAGGGTTTCTTCTACATCGTAGTCTTCAAGTGTGTTACGTTGTAGCTTCTATCTAGGATCTTGGATTACTCTCGTACATGTTGTTACGTCGTAGTTCCCAAGTATTGTTACGGCGTAGTCTTCCATTCAAAATATTTACTGAAGCCTTGGATTTGTTACGGCGTAGACCAGAGGTTTGGTTACACCGTAACTCTTGGTCCGAGTTGACTTTGGCCTTCTTATTTGAATTCATAGCTATGGTGTAGTTGAGAGATGATGCTACGCCGTAGCTTCCTCTGCATACTAAGATTTTTCTATTTTTGCACGTTCTTTTCAAATTCCTCGTCTCTTTAGTTCCTATGCTCATTTGTAACCTGCATCAAAATATAAAGAAATCAAAGTATATATCCATAATATAAGTAGAATACATGAGCATAATAGGGGGAAATTGACACTTATTTATCAGGATTATTTGACATCATCAAATATCCCCCACTTTAACTCTACTTGCCCTTAAGTAGACCTTATTAGAAGTATTCTCAAAAAGATATCCCCCAATGTTACTCGGGAAATATGAATTTAAAAATATCCTATGCTAGAATTTCTCAAAGCCAAACACCTCATGAAAAGGGGAACAAACACTTACTCGCTCTATATTCTAAGTGTCAATTTTCGGGGTGATCACTCATTGCTCAGTCATAGTATGTATTCTATTCTATCATAGGCTTGGCAGTTACACAAAACTCCACCACTAGAGCTAAGGTCAAAACAACTCTTGAAGGCAACATTGGGTGAACACATATATGGTTAAGGGTGTAGTGTTGTTACTACTACGGCGAAGGCGACAAAGAACATCGATACATGACCGGAACGCCAGGCAAGACACCAATGCCTGCTCATATCCTTCACCTAAGCATGATTCATGACTAAAGAGTAGGAATAGACATGAGATTTCACAAAATGGGTGTAAAATGAAAAATATCAAGCAGATAGTCTAAGCCTACAACTAAGTCAACAACATTTACCGTTCGCCCAAGGTCTAAGCTTCGAAACGCAAGAATTGGATCATAGCAAGTACATGTGCCATTAGAGGATGTCATTATGGGCACATATCTTGGTCTTCATGTTGGTGTAGAAATAATCACCAACTCATATCTTCAAATGTGACCGAAGTGGCTTCTTCAATACTAAATCTTGATGAGCTCATATCAAGGTGCTATACATTGGTGCACCATTTATTCAAATATAAATTCACATTTTTTTTGATGAATGATTACAAACAATATGTACATCCCCCACTTGAGATGAACAATATATGAGGATTTGCGGAGCCTTCAAATGATCTTCAATAATTTGTCTTGGACATAGGCGAGATTCCCAAATTCTTTTACTCAGACCTCGAACTTGGGCAAACAATGACTTCCCAATCATAAACTAAGACTACAAGGTAGGCTAAGGTGTATTGGTGTATCAAAACAATATAGTGGTAAGAAATGAAAGGAAAGGCTCAAAAGGGTGTACTAGGGGTATCTTGCACTAAAGATGAGTGCAACAAAAGGGTTTACACAGGGGTCGAGAATTTGAGGTGACTTATCGATAAACACACACATATAAGGCTATTTGGGTGATAATCCTAAAACGTTGCCTTCTAAAATTGTTCCTTCCAAATGTGTCTAGCACATTACTCGTCTATGGTCTAGAAATGATGTAAAAGCCAAGTTCTAAAGTCTAAAAACTACCGGAACACTCAATATTTAGGTGGATTTGGGGTAAATTAATGGAAACGGATAAGCTAAATCTCACCATGGGAATTCAAGGGTTAAATGTGCTTGGCTAAGGTCTATTCTAGTTCGGTTAAGAAAAACATGTCAAAAGTTTAAAAATGGCAGTATTTTCAAAATAAACTAGAAAAATGAGGACAATAAAGTTCAAGATAATCCTACTCCCATCATCCCACTAAAAATGAATTAAATATGAAGAGAAGGTAGAATTAGAGCGAGAACTTCCCTGAAATTTGCTCCATACTGAAATAAGGATCACGAGAAATCTTTGTGCCTTCGACTAGCCTCCATGAGCAAACTTCAAATCCCTGAAATCGCGACACTACCACAAGCATAAATCTATAAAAACAAAAAATAAAAACAAGAAAATAATAACTCACTTTCGTAAAAATCATGGTTGCATTTAGCGAATGCAACAAGCCTTTTAAACCACTTGGTGTCCCAATTGGACGAGTGTACTCTCGCGAGGGTTTACAATACCCATAAAGTTCATTTAGTTATTAATACAAATTTAGTAACTTTGAAAATATTTTGGAATTTTTCTCAGAAAGGTGCTACGGCGTAACTAAGGACTAGTGTTACGCTGTAGTTGGTTAAAACCTGGAGCCTTCAGATGAAAAGGAGGAATGTTATGGCATAAACAACACACCAAGCTACACCGTAACTAGCAATCCAGAGCATCAGTTTCAGCAATAAACAGAATTTCTCTTTCCTCTATGCTCCAATTCATACAAAAATATAAAACAAACATACAAACCAACAAAAACAAAGAAAAGGATAATACGGGTTGTCTCCCATAAGAGCAATTTTGATTATTAATGAGTCTTTAAGTTAGACTCATTCCCACGGGTGATCACGTGGGTAGTCGGGCTATAATTCCCGACCTCACATCCCTTGAGGCTGTTGGTTTATCCCACACTGTTGGTGCTACATAAGATGCCCTCCTAAGCCGATTACCTCTAAGGAGTTTAGCCTTCGCCCATTCGTTGCGCTAATGCATTCTATCCATAGTGCTCAACTGAACTTCTCCAAATCTAACCTTTAACTAATTCTCAAATGATATTCCACGGTAACCGACTTTAGATCTCTTAGGCTCATTAAAACATGCCCACTCATACTCTTTGCCACATCCCCATGAATAAGTTCTCCACCATTGCATTTCTTTCAAAAGGGATCACACGTAGGCCATGCGTGTGTCGTCCCATTTTCCATCATTAATGCTGGTTTACAAAAGTGAACGGTCCAGTCGACTTCTTCCTCAGAGTTAAAACTATTATGGTAATTTTGATACCATAAGTTTTGATCGAAATCCGAGGCTTCATAGCATGACCAGACTCTTGCTTCCCTTTTTAGTTGTTTTAACCAGATATGTCCTCCCCCGTTACAAGATTTGATCCTAGGACAACATGTAGGCATAAATAACTTCCCATTATTTGCAAAAGCAACAGGATCACAACAATGCGGTACCACAGTAACTTTTATAGGACCATTATCTCCCCAAGCCTCATGTGGATAGTCATCATCATCCTCTTCCTCTTCTGATGTTTCATCACTTTCCTCATTTGCATCGGAAACAACCTCATGCACATATTTTAAATGTGGCGCAGTCATGTAATTGAATACGTCTTTTGAAACTCCAAGCGTGATGGGGGAAATTTCCTCGTCCGCAATACTAGCCGTGCACGAACTAGCTACTTCCTTGTCTTCATTCAACAACACTTTCCTCATTTTGAATGTAATTCTTTCGTCATAAACTCCCAATGAAATTTCTTTCATAAAAATGTCGATTCGGGCTCGTGCAATAGCAAGGAAAGGTCTTCTGAGGATTAGGTCTTCATTAGGAATGTTTTCCATATCAATGACAACAAAGTCCACGGGAAATAAAAACCAGTCAATCCTCACAATAACATTGCCAACAACACCAACTGGAGTGGTCTAGTCATATTTGCCATCTCCATAACCAAATTTATTTCCTTGAGGTTCGTCATTTTAAAAGATAGAAATAAGGATAAAGGCATGACATTAATGCTTGATCCCAAATCCACTAATGCTGACAAACTAGATGTACCAATCGAGCACGGAAGGGCAAAACTTTCTACACTATCTTCTTTATTGGGTAACTCCATAGGTGCTCCTTCATTTTGTTTAATGTTGTGTTGCATATGAGAATTACCAAATGGTGCATAGTGAAAGTTATCGCCGGAATCAACTACCTCATCTTTAGTGACAAGTGCCATGCATGTTCCAATAGACTTGTTTTTTTTTCCATTTTGCGTTTATGCAATTCATCACTAAGCTTCCCAATCATCGCTTCAAGGTTTCTAAGAGATTCATCATGACTGACTAAGATGTTATTGGTGCTTTCTTGAAATTCCATCAGCCATTCATCTTGTTCTTTTTGTTTCTTTGTTGATTCTTTCAAATATTTGGTGAGGGTTTCTTCCAGTTTTGATCTTCTTTCAACGTAAGGGGTTCGGTTAAAATACCCAGGTGGTCCGACTCGATACCTATTGCTATTGTTTCCTTGAAAATATCTTCCATCTCCAAACTTGACCTCTTTAACCTTTTTGTCTTCTTCAGTCAAGGGGCAATCTTTTGCAAGGTGAGCTCCCTCGCAAATATCACATCCAACTTGGATGGCATGCACGCTTTCATTGAGTTTCTTCATTTCCCTACATAGATTCTCAAGTTTGTTAGTAAGAGCGTTCATACCTTACACACTTGTTCAAGTACTCCTGGTGCTGCTTCCATCATGCCACTTTTGTGAGTGGTCGGCCATGTCTTGAATCACATCAAGGGCTTGAGCAGGAATCATTCCCGGGATAGGTCCTTGAGAATCGATCATCTGCCTCATTGCAATATTAATGCCTTTATAAAATAGGTTTACCTTCTACTGGCTGTTTAAGTCATGTGTCAGGCACCTGTATAAAACATCGTTGTACCTATCCCAAGCTTGGTACAATGTCTCGTCAGCTTCTTGTCTGAAATTATGAATCTCCTCTAGTTGTTTTGCTGTCCTAGAAGAAGGGCAAAAGCATTGAAGAAAGCTCTTCTTAAGGAGATTCCAAGTGTTGATGGTTCCAGATGGCAACCTATCAACCCATCTTCTTGCGGCACCAGTGAGTGTCACAGGGAATACTCGAAGCATGATTGCATCATGGGAAACACCTGGAATATTGAAGAGACTGGTAATGTAGAGCACATTTTCCACATGCTCATAAGCGTCTTCCATCTTGAGTCCAGCGAATGGTTTTTCTCTCAATTCCCTCATAAACTGCGCCTTAATCTCAAATTGAACATCCGCTCCAATCAATGGCCTCACAAGGCCCGGTCCTTGCTCATCTCTAGTCATGGCAAGGTATTCTTCCAGAGTCAATGAATCAACATCAATTACTTCCATAATTCCTGAAACTGAAATAAAATTGTGAGAAAAACAAAAATTAAAAATGAAAAACTTAAATAAAAATCCAAATATAGATCCCCGGCAGCAGCGTCAAAAACTTGATGCAGGATTTCTTACCAGGTTTTAATATTTATAAAGTCTCGTTTTTACCATAGGTCTACCTTATGCACTAACGGACAGAGAATCCAGTCATGTGTAGGCTAGTATTGGTAACTCCGAGGTCATCCCAAGAGCTATGTGGTGCGGATTATATCTAAGTCTAATGTCACTAAATAAAACTAATTTTAAAGAAGAAATGATTGATTAATAGAAATGAAATGAAAGTAAATAACAAAAAGCAAATAAATGTGAGGTTGTGAGTAGTAAGAGAGAAATGTGCTAACCTAATTACTCCTCCTATATCGCTTACAATCATGTTTCCTATTAACCTAATCTTATGCTTTAGGTGGGGCGGACATATCTCACTAGGTTCATATGGTCAAGTTCCCTAGCCTATCTCCCCCGAATCCTACCGGGAACCACAGGCACTACCCTATGCTATTAAGCCGACTTATAGTCGACGGGTTTAAGTCATTAAGTGCCACTACATGCTAGACTTATCTTTTATGGATCATTGTCATGATCATAGGCCATACCTTAACTACTTAAGTTCCTCCACCCCGGGAAGTGGTCCTATGGTCAATTTGCACACAAGGTCCATGGTTAGTTGTCATCCCAACCATATCCTCGCAACCCAACTACTCTGGGATCCTATGGTCAATTCCTCCAGCATACCAGGTATAACCATGTGTTCTAAACTACCGCAGTTAAAGGGTATCAAGATAAACTAAGCATGCACACACGTGGAAGTATTAAGAAAAGTAAGAAAACATAATCAAAGCAATAAAGGATTCATAATTAGGCTAGCACCTGAGGTGCTTAGCCGATCATATTCAATGGAACACTCGAAATAATGTTTATACAAGCCATGAATTCAAAATGTAAAATTAAATATTAAGTGCTAAAACTTATGGTGGTTGAGGCATGATTTCTCCCTTGGAAAGGCTCCGTATGCTGCTGTAGAAGGGCCTTCTGAATGCTCCAACGATCTCTGACTTTGTGTGTAAGAAATTTGTATGTCAAATGATCAAAATTAGGGCTGTATTTATAGGCACGATCAGAGCTACAATGTAACTGGGAAATGCGTTACGCCGTAGCTAGTGTAATCTTATCCAGATGTAAAAGTTACGGTGTAGTTGATGAAATGTTACGTCGTAACTCCAATATTAGGGTTTTTTCTACATCATAGTCTTCAAGTGTGTTACGTCGTAGCTTTAACCTAGGATCTTGGATTACTCTCGTACATGTTGTTACGCCATAGTTCCCAAGTATTGTTATGACATAGTCTTCCATTCGAAATATTTACTGAAGATTTGGATTTATTACGGCGTAGACCAGAGGTTTGGTTACACCGTAACTCTTGGTCCGAGTTGCCTTTGGTCTTCTTATTTGAATTCATAGTTACGGCATAGTTGAGAGATGATGCTATGATGTAGCTTGTTCCAGCATATTAAGATTTGTCTAATTTTGCACGTTCTATCCAAATTCCTCGTCTCTTTAGCTCCTATGCTCATTTGTAACTCTGATACAAAATATATGGAAATCAAAGTATATATCCATAATATAAGTAGAATAAATGAGCATAATAAGGGGAAATTGACATTTAAATATCAGGATTATTTGACGTCATAAAACAGGACCCTCCCATCTCATTTGTCCCTTTTTCTTCCACTTAACTATAACCCTAAAAACTTATAACTGTCCTTCCCTCTTCACTTGCCGCGCTGCACCTGCAACACCCTCTAAACATCGCCACTGTCACACACCACACCACACCGCCACCATATAAACACTCCTCGTGATCTCCTCATCACACCTAGTTACCACAGGCGCCTTCAAAACATTCACCACCATCACTACGTGCCACCATCACCACCACTTTTATAGATCCGGTTAGATCTAAGCTTTTGGAAGTTAGGTAACACCAATTCTTACTCGTGTGTGACTCGGTGTGAGTTAACTCATGCTTAACAAGTTGATTAGTTACGTTTTTGGTTACGTTTGGGGAAGAAACAAGTGGGTTAACAAATTTAAATAACTAAAAATGAATAATAATGAGTTTGGTATCATATGTTCATGTTTTTATGGTCGGGTCAAGTCAAAACCATGGATATCAACCCACGGCCGTGGCCTTGTGGTTAGTTGTTTTTGAATCTTGAGTCTTGTTATGGTCCTTGTTATCGTTTTTGGTTGTTGTTGTTACATTATTTTTTGTTTCAGATCTAGGGTTTGGTAAACCCAATTTTATACAGGTAATAGGTTTAGGATTGGAGTTTTTTTGGAATAAAAAGGGAGTTATGATAATGTAGTCGAGAAGGACCTACGGTCCGTTTTGGTTTGTCATGGTGCCGTGAGCCTAGCCATGACCATTAGGGTCTCGGCATAATTTTGATGTTGTTATTATTGTTGTTGTTGTGATGTTGAAGTTGAACATGGGATTTGGAGTTGGATTTATTTATCGGTTATAGTGCCGTAGGTTTAGGGCCGATAACTATGTCGTGACAATATGTAACTTGGGATTATAATTGTGAGCATATATAAAACTGTGATGATTTAAGCAAGTCGAGCACCACCGAGACTTTGTAGTCTTGGCATGGTCTCGACAAGCTAAAAGTAGATATTAGATATATTTGAGACTTGTGACGATTACTATGGACTACTTGACCCGTGTATGATGTAAACTCGGGTTCGTGACTCGAAACGGATAATAACTCGAGAAATATTTATTTGGATATATATAAATAACTAGAAACGGAATATTAATAATAACGGCTAAGTACGTGAAATATTAATTAACGAAAACTTATTTTGTTACTTAAATCTAAAAGAGTTGAATATGCACCAGAGGTGGTGGATTGAGCCCTTTCGCAATTATGACTGCAAGATCTGCTACCACCCAGGTAAGGAGAATGTAGTAGCTGATGCTTTAAGTCAGAAGGAAAGACTCAAGCCTAGGAAAATAAAAGCCATGAGTATAAACATACAATTGGGTATCAGAGATAAGATACTAGTGGCTCAGAGAGAGGCATCTATGAATATGGATGCATCCACAGAGAAGATGCAAGGTTTAGATAAGCAATTGGAGAAAAAGGACGACAGTGGACTGTACTTCATAGATCGAATTTGGGTACCATTAAGTGGGGACGTGAGAACCCTAATTATTAACAAAGCACACATGATGAGGTACTCCGTTCACCCAGGAGCCGACAAGATCTACTATGACCTTAGAGATTTGTATTGATGGCCTGGGATGAAGAAAGACATAGCTGTCTACGTTAGAAAGTGTTTGACTTGCTCGAAGGTGAAGGCTGAACACCAAAAACCATCTGGTTTGCTACAACAACCAGAAATTCCAGAGTGGAAGTGGGAAAGGATAACCATGGACCTCGTTACAAAGTTGCCTAAGACTAGTAGTGGACACAACTCGATCTGGGTTATAGTAGACAGATTGACTAAGTCTGCACATTTCTTACCAATCTGAGAAGATTAGACGATGGATAAATTGGCTAGACTTTACATTAAGGAGATAGTGGCGAGACACGGTGTGCCTATATCGATCATATATGATCATGACAGCCGTTTCACGTCAAATTTTTGGCAAATGTTGCGAATGTCACTGGGAACACACTTAGAGATGAGTACGGCTTATCACCCACAGACCGATGTTCAAAGCGAGCGTACCATACAAACCTTAGAGAACATGCTCAGGGCGTGTTCCATAGACTTTAGTGGTAATTGGGATACTCACCTTCCATTGGTCGAGTTCTCCTACAACAACAGTTACCATGCTAGCATAAGGATGGCACCATTCAAATCACTTTATGGGCGGAAGTGTCACTCACCTATTGCTTGGGCAGAAGCCTGAGAAAGACAAATGATAGGACCTGAAATAGTGTTAGAGACTCAAGGTTGAACGTAGCCGTCAGAAGAGCTATGCTGACAATAGACGAAGACCCCTGTAATTTAGTGTTTGTAATCATTTATTACTTAAGGTATCACCTTGGAAAGGTGTTGTACGATTTAGTAAAAAGGGACAAGTTAGCACCTAGATATATAGGATCTTTCGAGATCACTAAGAGAATCGGTCCAGTAGCTTATCGACTAAGACTACCACAAGAGCTGAGTGGCTTTCATGATATGTTTACGTGTCAAACCATTAGAAGTGTCTTGCTGATCAGACCTTACACATACCCTTAGAAGAGATTCAGATATATCCCAAGTTACACTTTGTAGAGAAACCTGTTGAGATTTTAGAACGTGAGATTAAGAAGTTGAAGCGTAGCATGATACCAATAGTTAGAGTCTGTTGTGACTCAAAGCGTGGGCCCGAGTTTACTTGGGAGCGAGAGGATCAGATGAGACTTAAGTACCCACACTTGTTTGACCATGGTACTAGCTAAATTTTGAGGACAAAATTCTAAATAACGGGGGTAGACTATAACAATCGCGAATTTTCCAGGTCCTTACTCAACCTTAAGCTCGAAATAATCTGTTTATTTAGTTTATGTGTTCACTTTTATATGTGTTTGTAAGCTAGACCACACAACACGAGTTGGCACAAGTAAACCTAATAACATGTAAAATATAAATTTTTATCAAGATAACACGAACATAGACGTATTTATGGTCATTTTTTACGAAAAACAATTTTAAAAACATTAACGCAACTCCAGGAGCGCATTATAATAAAAGTTTAATAAAACTGCCACTTCTAGCCGTCCTTGCGACATTTAACCTACGCCCCCAGGCTACCCAAAATTACAGAAATGGTCCCTGGGAGATATAAAACCGGATCGTCCTCTCTCATTTTTCCATTTTTCTTCAACTTAACTCTAACCCTAAAAACTTATATCACTCCCTCCCTCTTCACTTGCGTCGCCGCACCTATAACACCCTCCAAACACCACTACCTTTACACACCACACCACACCGCCACCATATAAACACTCCTCGTGATATCCTCATCACACCTAGCTACCACACGCACCTTCAAAACCCTCACCACCATCACTATGCGCCGCCACCACCTCTCTTGTAGATCCGATTAGATCTAAGCTTTTGGAAGGTAGGTAACACCGATTCACACCCGTGTGTGACTCGGTGTGAGTTAACTCGTGCTTAACGAGTGGATTAGTTACGTTTTTGGTTACTTTTGGGCAAGAAACAAGTGGGTTAACAAATTTTAATAACTAAAAGTGAATAATAATGAGTTTGGTATCATGTGTTCATGTTTTTGTGGTCAGGTCAAGTCAAAACCGTGGGTATCAACCCACGGCCATCGCCTTGTGTATGCTTATTTGTGAATCTTGTGTCTTGTTATGGTCCCTTGCTATCGTTTTTGATTGTTGTTGTTGTTACATTATTTTTGGTTTCGGATCTAGGGTTTAGTAAACCCAATTTTATACAGGTAATAGGTTTAGGATTGGAGTTGTTTTGGAATAAAATGGGAGTTGTGATGTTGTTGGTGTTGTAGTCGAGAAGGACCCATGGTCCGATTGGGTTTGTCATGGTGCCGTGAGCCTAGCCGAGACCATTAGGGTCTCAGCATAATTTTGATGTTGTTACTATTGTTGTTGTTGTGATGTTGAAGATGAACATGGGATTTGTAGTTGGATTTTTTTTCGGTTATCGTTTCGTAGGTTTAGGGCCGATAACCGTATCGTGACAATATATAAATTGGGATTATAATTGTGAGCATATATAAAACTGTGATGATTTGAGCAAGTCGAGTACCACCGAGACTTTGTAATCTCGGCATGGTCTCGACAAGCCAAAAGTTGGTATTAGATATATTTGAGACTTGTGACGATTACTATGGACTATTTGACCCGGGTATGATGTAAACTCAGATTCGTGACTCGAAACTGATAATAACTCAAGAAATATTTATTTGGATATATATAAATAACTAGAAATGGAATATTAATAATAACAACTAAGTACGTGAAATATAAATTAAAGAAAACTTATTTTGTTACTTAATATTTAACGGAAGTTTATCATTTAAAATGAGGGGTTATAAATAGAATTTTAAATGAATGAGAGTTAATAAATGTTTCGAGGGCACGTGAATTGAGAAGTACCGCATTTGGAAATATTAATAATTATGGATTTATTTTTCGATTGTTAGTAGTAGGATAAACTTGGGATGTTGCAACAACTTGGTATGTTCGTAACCGTTGATTTTGTAAGTCGTTTATGTTTTGGTCATTTGTTTGTGGCGTGAGTACACTCGAGTCGTTTCTCACCATTGTTGCACAATGATGATACCAAGTTTTGATTTAAGACTAAACAATACTGTTTTTGGAAATAAAATTGGTTAACCTTTGGGTAGATTTTTTTATGCGTATAATATTTATGGGATACAAATTAATACAAGACTTTATATTATTAGGTCGTGCCGAGTCCGTCGCGTTGTGACACTAGCTGCTGTCGTGCCTTACTACTGTTGATTTGTATTTTTTTGCTTTGCTTGATTGAGGTGAGTTTTCGTAGCCTCACTTTTTACATGTTTTACCTTGGGGTGGAAATGGTACTTAATGCTTTATAAATGTCTTTATGTTGTAAACTACGGTTTTACATGATTTTGGACATATATGTGGATGATGTGATTATATGTCGTGACATGTTTTGTGAGCACATGACTACGCCACTGTTAACTCTCTCTTGAGAGCCCACAAGTTATAGGTTCAGTTGACGCAACTGTTAACTCTCTGTTGAGAGCCCACATGTTGATAGATTTATCGTGGTAGTTCCCCACGTGACATTGGTTATGTGTATAAGGAACACTATAGGTTCAGTTGGCGTGACACTATTACTATTTGATAACATGCTTGTAATTGGTATTCATTTTCATTATGTCCTATGCTATTATTCACATCTTCATGGTTTAACTCGTAAACCTACGAGCTCACGAACTTTATGTTGACATTTTCGAGTATCCATTTTCAGGTGCTAAGCCCGAAGTTGCACTAGAAAGTTGAGTATTGGCCTGGCTTAGCAAGACTTAAGACAAGACCCTCCCGGGTTATATCTCGTGTACTTGCATTTTAATAATTCTTAGTGATGTTGTTTAACTTTGAGACTTATGTTTATTTTGGATCCTTGTACTTATCTCGAGTGTGGGAGTTTGCGACTATTATCTTTCTTATGTTATGCACTTAGTGTTTCTCGATTATGACACCTTGTGTTCTTGATTAATAAGTCATACCCCGCAAATGCCTTTCCGCTGCGCTATTTTTGGGATGTGACATGATTCCTTCCTTACTATTATAATTACCAACCCTAATGTTAGTTAAAAGAAACATGCTCTTGATTTAGCCTTATGGGTTATGTTCTTGATTCTAATCAATGTTGAATAAAATGACCAAAGTACCGTTAGTCGTTTGTTTTACTATAAGCCCATGTGTATTTGTACATGCTAAGGCCCGAGTTCTAGAATACTCTATGTATTAGTATATATGAACTGATGCAGGATTGCGGACTCGGAAAAGTTCTACTTCTTAAGGGATCTTGAGAAGCTTGCAATCCTCCAGGCAGTGTACCTGACCGGTGTAGTATAGTAAGTGGCAAGTACCGGGGATTGATCGTTCTCTAGGGGAATAGTGTCGTTAGGATTGAAAGCTATATCAACTAGGTCTAAAGGTGAGGGATGATTCTTTTTGTATTTTTTTATATTTTATAAAAGCAGTAAAATCTCAGGTATTTGGAAGATTGGGCGGAATTAGTTGCTAGTCAACTAACCCAAAGGCTACTAATAAACAAAATAAAATAAAAATAATAAGAAAATAAATGCGGTGGATTACTTATAGGAGACAATTGTGTTCACTTAGATTTCACTACTCCCTAGTTATCTTTACTGATTTGTTACAATTTTTTGATTGAAGGATTGCATTCCTTAATACCACTCGTGGGGGCGTGTACGTCCTTCCCCAACTCTATAACTATTTATTTCTTCTTATGATGACACGTTTAGTGTCCTACCATTGAATCATCAGCAACTACTCATGCATTAAATACTCAATAAAAGCATAGTACACATCCGATTACGTTTCTTAAGACATTCAAGCATGTTACCAAATAGGAGATTAGCCGGTTTTCTTAAGCCTAGCGTTAGTCAATCGATCAAGCAATCAATAACAAACCAACAATCAATAATCAATAACTAGGTTTCATTAGATCTAAGCAAACACTAAGAAATCTAAGCTAGCATGTTAATGAAAAAAAGGTAAACAATTAATCAAACAACAAATAGACATATTGAATGATTAAAGGAGAACTTATCTTTCAATTAAACATGGAAGAAAATAGGGTTAGAAACCCTAAAAGTGCTGTAAAAGTCAGACTCCCAAAGTTCCCTACAAAGTTTCACAAGTTCCACCTCCTTTGTGAATGAAAAAACCTAAACTATATATAGAGATACAAAGCTGACGGTGTCAGGTTATAGCTCCTGACGCCGTCAGATCGCCATGTTCTAGGGTTTTGTATCGCCCAAGACACCTTCTGACGTTGTCACTTGTTAATTGATCTGGGCTGTCTCCTTTTAACTTTACACCTGACGTCCTTGAAAAATTTGTACCTCACGCCGTCAGGTGTAAACTTGACATTTTCTTCTGGGGCATCTCGTGTTAAAATTCCACCATTCTTCTCATAAGGTGACGGCGTCAGCTCTAAAGCCTGACGTCGTCAGGTGTAAAATCCTGACTTTCTTGACTTTTCTTGTTTTCTTCATTCTTGAGCATAAAAACGTCCGGAAAGCTCCAAAATGCTCCTTTTTCTAGAATTCACATCCCAAGAACCTAAAATGACAAAAGAAGCGATTTAAGGTAATATTTTACCATAAAAACACGATTTAGGGCTTAAATGACCCCCTAAAAGCGTATCAAATAAATCCTTATCAAATTCCCTTACACTTGGGATTTGCTTATCCCCAAGCAAATGAGCTTTAATACCAATCAAAATACAAGTTAGGGGTCATTTAACATTAATATAAAAGTAATTACAACAAATGGTCTCTCCTCCTTAGTCAAAACAAGCACGGAAATTATACACTAGCACCTCACATATAGTGTTTGGATACTCTCATCTCTCGGGTGTTATAAGTTTATATATCACAAATGGAAATGGAAAAATATCTCTCACTACCTGTCATAGCACATAGATTACCATAGGCTTGGGAAAGGATCAAAAAGCTCCACCACTTTGTCATAAGAACCCAGGATAAACTATCAAAGATGTCTTTCAAAGGGTTATAACGTTAGGTGTAGGGATATGGAAAAGCACGATTTGTTGGATAAGGGATATTTTTCTGGTGGCAAGTCAATTGTCTTAGTCAATTAGATGTACAGTGCGGCGTTGGTAAGCCAAGACTCGACCAACTTAAGCTAACTATGACCAACATAAATATAAATAAAATAAAAGGTGTGGAAACCATAGATGGGGGGGGGGGGGGGGTGAATACGTTTCTATTTAAAAACTTAACTTTTGTATCAAATGACCAATCAAGTATGATGTAATATGAAAAGTGTCAATACAAGTATTTTAAGAACTAGTAATAATATTAAGCATCAAGTAAGGCATATCACAACAACACAAACTTAGACATATTATAAATAACATGCCATAACACAAAACATAACTAACACAATATAAGCATCAAACTACTTAAGACTAAATGCTACGCAAGATATAAATGTAAAGCGATAAATGAGAAAGTAAACATAGAGAGATAAGTAAAGAAAACGCAAACCCGGACACGGCGATTTATAGTGGTTCGGTTACGAAGCTCCTCTTCACCCTACTCCACTCCCCGAGTACCCAACTTGAGAGTAACTTCACTAATCAACAAGCTCCATTCTCGGCGGAGAAAACCATACAACGTCGCTTACATTATTTTCCGACACTATGCTAAATGTCGAGTACTAGCCTTAGCTAGTACCAGTCTACCACGATCTACCCTTGATCCACTTGATCAACACACAAGCTCACTAGCTACAAGAGATCTCCAAGATCTCAACAAGATCACAATGATCCACACTCATAAAGCTAAACAAAGATAATGACTACTTGATGTATATCAAGATACAACAAGCTTACAACAAGTAATGCAAGTGCACTATTCAATAACTCTAACACTTTGTATCTTCTTGATACTTTATGTTATTAGACTAGAAGATGAATGAAGGTGATCACATGAATGGATGATTGGATCACTCTAAAACAAACTAAGACTCTCTAAATGATCAAAGAAAGTGATCTAAATAAGAAGGGATTAGACCAGAGAATAATGACTGAAAAAATTAGCTTGAAAGTGTAAAATGGTCTACTATTTATAGGCAAAAGAGAAAAATGATCGTTATATAGGGACGGTACCACTAAATACCCGACGGTACCACTAAATTTAGTGGTACCGTGGTACCGTCCCAGACAGAGACGCTCCAAATTTTGTTTTTAGTGGTGAAAGTTTATTTTGGAGAGTTTGGAGCTGATTTAGGTAAAAATATAGCTGTTGGGATTTTTGAAATGATTTTCCCAAATAAAACATTTCTTTATAATTCAAAAATAAATTGTAAAATGTATTTTTGAAAAAATGTTTGTCACATTAAAATGTGAAGTTTAGAAAAATATAATCCTTTGATCATTTGTCAAGTAGTAGATTTGTTTGTCCATACCTTAAGTGATTTACGTCGGGATGGAAATCTACGACTTTTGTAAATACAAATAATGTCAAAAATGTCATTTGCATTAATCGGTCTCTACTAGATTTGATAATCACAAAATACAAACACACGTTACGTAAAAGTACGACTAATAAGTTTTTAATCGAGATAACTCGTTTTCGTCATCAACATCACTTAAGGTATGTACAAACTTCTACCAACTTGTGTATGTGATCAAAGGATTTAAAACTTTACATTTTCATGTCACAAAACATTTTTACAAAAGTATTTTTGAACAATTTACAGAAATGTTTTATTAAGAAAATGTTTTCAAAATTCAAAACAATAACAACCATATTTCTTGCTCAAAACCGATAACAAAACTTCACCAGATAGTTTTTCACCACGTCAGGATAAAATGGGGAGTGATGAGGCGAAAAATGAACCACTTTTAGGGGGTCATTTAAGCCCGGAATTGACTTTATTTGATCAAATATTGCCCTAAATCGTTCCTTTTGTGATTTTAGGTACTTTGAGAGTGAAATCTGGAAAAGGAAGCAATTCGGACATTTTTGGAGCATAAAAGTGAAGAAAATGCCAAAGTCTTAATTTTCCTTGCTGGGAACAGTAGGTGACGGCGTCAAGAAGGAATTTCTGACGGCGTCAAGAGTAATTTCCATGACGACCCAGTACAGAATTGACGGCGTCACGAAGTAGGGCGTCAAGAGTAAAATTCATGACGACCTGAAAATGCATAACACATGACGGCGTCAAAAGTAGATCAAGATAGTCCGAGAAGTATTTTGGCGGTGAGATGACGGCGTCACAAGATTTGTCTTGACGCCGTCAGACCCTATTTCCTATATATAGTTTTCTAATTTTCACATTAAAGAGAGAGAAGTTTTGGAGAAACCCTAAGTACGAATTTGGTACGAATTTTATAGGTTTTCAAGGGTTCTAAGCCCTTGATACCTTTCATGTGTAATTGAGATAAGTATTCTTTTAATTCAATCAATATGTCTATGTGTTGGTTGTCTATATCTTGTTCTTGTCTTAATTCCATCATGCTAGGCTAGATCTATCTTGTGTTTGCTTGGATCTAATGAAACCTAGATGTTAGTTATGTGTTGATTATTTGTTTGTAGTTGTATTGGATGAATGAATTCGATGTTAGGCTTAAGAAAACTGGCAGATCTCCAAATGGTAACATGCTTGAACGTCTTAGGAAACATGAACTGATGTGCACTAGGTTTTATTGGTTGTATTTAATGCATGAGCCACTGTTTACAATCCCTATGGTTGTGCTGGGCATGGCATATGAGGAGATAAGAGCTCATAGGATTGGGGAGTTAAGTGCACCACCCCATGAATGGTATTAAGGAATACAATCCGTCATCTACGCAACTATAACAAGTAATTAACATGTAAAAGATATCTAGGGAGTAGTGAAATATAAGTAAACACATTTTCTCCACTTATTGCTCACAACTTTAGTATAATTTAGTTTATTTTCATTTCTAGTATTTTATTTTGATTGCATCTTTAGTATTGGGTTAGTTGACTAGCAACTAATTCCGCCCAAATCTTTCAAACTCGAGATTTTTACTTGCTTTCTAAAAAATATAAAAACACAAAAAGAATCATCCCTCACCTTTAGAACTAGTATTTAGGTTTTCTAATCCTAGCGACACTATTCCTAGCTGAACGATCAATCCCCCGATACTTGTCACTATACTATACTACAACGATCAGGTACACTGCCTGGTGGGGGTTGTAAGCTTCTCAAGATCCTTTGAGAGGTAAAGCCTGGTGCGATTCCCACGTATCAAGTTTTTGGCGCCGTTGCTGGGGAATAGTTGTTGTCTAGGTTAGAATCTCTTTTTATTAGGTCTACTTGCTAGATTCCTTTCTAGTGAGATTTTATTTTTATTTTTTTAGGTTTCTTTAGTCTATCTTATTTCTTTGTGGTTTTGTTCGTAACTCTTCACCACCCGACATCTTGGACGATGGGAACATCCTTGAACCCGTCATCCCACCACAACAAAACCCACCACTAGAACCTCTTAGGCCCCGAACCTTAGGAGAGTATTCCCGACCTAGCCACCAAGGCTACCGAAACACCATTGAGCTCGCAGGAGCCAATGTGACCCCCTTGCGATCCGACACCATCCGGTTGGTGCAAAGCGGATGTGCATTCCATGGACTTAATTCCGAAGATCCAAACCAACATCTTAAGGACTTCCTCAAAATCGTAGATTCCATAGACCTAGGTGTTGAAACTAGAGAGACAACCCGATTACGCCTATTCCAATTCTCTCTACGGGATCAAGCTAGTCAATGGCTTGAGCATTTACCCGCGGGATCCATCACCACATGGGATGATCTCACCACTCGTTTCCTTGCTCAATTTTTCCCACCGGGGAGAACTACTAAGCTTAGAAATGACATCTTGATGTTCCAACAACGTCAAAATGAATCTCTTTATGAAGCATGGACTCGTTTCAAGGACTTACTCCAAAAAGTCCCTCATCATGGCATATATCTTTGGCTCCAAGTCCAAATCTTTTATGACCATATCGATCTCTCCACGAGGTGAGCCATTGACCAATTGGCCGGTGGTAAGCTACGTGATCTAAGTGCGGAACAATCATGGGAACTCATAGAAGATCTTGCTCTCTATGACAACGAAAGTTGGAATGATCCCCGTGACTTGAACAAAACGGTCAAGGCAATATCTTTGCCTTCAAACAACTCTAGCACTCCCGACTGTAGGATCATGGAACTTGAGGACCAAGTCAAGTTTCTCATGAAATCTTACAAAACTCCTAAGCCTTCAAGCCAAGTGAACAAAATCACTTCTTCATGCGAATTATGTAGTGGTCCCCATGACACTCGTGATTGTGTGGAACTCCCCGGAACAGCTTTTGCGGACTACGTGTCACACCCCCAAAATCGGGTCCAGCGGAAGCATACATGTAGCTGGGGTGTAACTCAATTCGTATCACAACACTAGTTCAAAAATGGTTTTCACTATAATCATTTAGAATAAAATCGTTTAATCAAAATGTTAAATTTACATCGTTAAAAGTAGTGCGGAAGTAGGCCCTTAAAATAGTTTAAAACGGTCCCCATATAAATAATCAGAGTCTTCTATGACCATGCCATGCCCTGCCAAAAACTCCTATAGCGTGCCATAGGTTAAAACATGAAAATACATGCTAAAGTGTCAACACGAGGTTGGTGAGTTCATAGAGTTTGTTTAACAAATAAAGTTTATAGAAAAATGATCACACAGCAAAGGCATCGTAAATCCACTCAGTTGCAAATCCCGCCATAAGAGACTTGCAACCTGTGTGTTTACAACCCACTGCTAAATAGTTTAGGTCTAATAGACAAGCACCCGTGGTCAATAATAAGTCAAGGCCGCTCCGAACAAGGGAGACTTTATAACGTTGCTCCGAACAAGGGAGACTTTAAGTCACTCCACCACCTAGGCGAGATTTATTAGTCACTTTACCGACTTGGCAAAGATTTATTAGTCACTCCACCATGGCGAGATTTATTAAAGATGCTCTGAACAGGAGAGACTTTATAGCGTTGCTCCGAACATGGGAGACTTTATAGTGTTGCTCCGAACAAGGGAGACTTTAAGTCAAAGTACGTACGGTACATAAGTTCAAAAGTTTAAGTCAAGTTCAAAAGGTCAAGACAAGTCATAAGTTCATAATAAAGTTCAAGTCAAAACCATGTTTAAAGGGTCAAGTAATAGTTCAAGTAAAAACGAGCATGTATTCTCCCCCAAAAGTTGACAAAACAATTTAAAAGAGTAGGGGCTATGACTCACCTGGTGCGATAGCTACGAAGACAAAAGTGGTTACACAGAAATGAGGTTCGATCTCTAACCGCGACCTATAATGAACGAATGATACGATCTACTTAAATTATGAGGGGATGCGATGAATGTACATGCACATGAAGCCTATACCACTCGTAGTTTGAAAATAAGTGTTGGCGTTGATTTATAGTGTTTCCATAACTTAGGAGAATATGTGCTATTAGAAGTTGTCAAATATATATATAGTTCGCCTAGTTTCAAAAGTGTATATCTTGGTCGTTTTAAGCTCGTTTTACTCGTTCTTTATATCCCCGGAATCGTGGGACAAAATACTAACATATTATTGATAAGTCGGGATGGCTAGATCAAGTTTTATGCCCAAAACAGTCCGTGACAACTGTTCATCAGCAAGCAGTTTTTCAGAAAATATAGTTTTCGTCGTTAAACTCGTTTTTAGCGTATCTCCTTCGTTATTAACTCGTTTTAATCTGTTCTTTCGCCAAAAGTTTCGTTTTTGAAAGTATTTTCTAAATCTTTGGTCAAAAATTACCCACCACTTACTGATTTTCCCACGATTTCAAAATAGTAACAGTAGGTATATATATAGTTTCAAAAATCAATTATAGTGTTTCTAACTAGTTTCATCTTCAACCAAATCACTTTCAATCACCACAAATCTAGTCTAATCTTACCATACACCTTCTTAGGGTGTCATGGGTTCCTAACATCATCACCAAGCTACTCTAACAAGGATCTAACAATAATCTATTTCTAGAGTTCAAAAGTTAAATATATACATAAATGAGTGGTATATACTAACATATGCATGTAAACCTTGTATGAAATCATATGAACATAATAAGAACATGAAGAAATTATGAACAAAAGTTTGACAACTTACATAGAAAGATTTGTGAGCTTATGGAGATGAAAACTTATAAAACCTTGGGTTTTTATCACAAAACCCAAACAAGAACAACAAAAGGGACAAGATTAACACTTGATCTTGGGAAAATGATGATTCTTGCTTCTTGGATGATCCTAGGCCGAGCACACCAAGGAGAAAAGGAGAAAGAAAAGTTTACTTGCACCATGAATGATTATTGTGAAAAAATGGGATGAAAGGGTTTATTATATAGTTAGAGACATAAGTTAGGTTTGCATTAAATTTGGTAGGTGAGGTTAAGCACATGAGATGGATTAGGAGGGGGGGGGGGCCGGTTCACAAAGGAGGGAAAAAGGGAAGCATGTCTTGGATTTAATTAGGATATTAGTGTAGTTTTAGTGTAGTTGTAGCTAGTTTTAGTTATAATCGGGTACCGGGTTTGTTAGAAATAAATTTTATCAAAGTTATTCGGGACATAATAAAGTCATAAAATTTGTAAAAATATGTTGGGTACAAGTATTGGGTGTTTGGATGATTATCGTCTAGTTTTTAAGAAAACCGTCGTAATTATATTAGACGTACGATACGAATTAAATAAATTTCCAAAATAACGGGTAAATGAATTTTATAATTTTTGTATCATTATAATGAGTGTAAAAATGTCTTAGGACCATAGTTGGGAGTGTCGGATCAATATTCAAAATATTAGTTCATAAGATAACGTTTCTTAGATTAAAAATCGTACGTTTACAAAAATGACGCAACCCACGTATAAATGACAAATTTTCTCCGGAGGTGAATAGTGTTTTATGAATAGTAAAATTTTTAAAACGCTTCTCAGAATATCAAACTGACCTCAAAAATGATGAATAGTAAAATGATGAATAGTGATCGATGAATAGTAACCGATGAATAGTAAATGTGAAAGTTCGGGAAAAGGCCAGAATTTACGAGTTGTGACAGTCTCTACCCCTTAGGGAACTTCATCCCGAAGTTCAGTTAACGTTGGTCTCCGAAGTGTTATAAAGGTGAAGATTCATGAGATGAAATGACCAGTTGACGTGTTTCCAGGCGGCGGTTCACGAGGTGAGGAAAAGTATAAGCGTTCTGACAACGAGGGTACACACACACATGAATGAAACATGGAAATTGAGTAGAGGATTCAATCCAGACAAAATTTTATTATAGCCATTCTCAGTGTTGCAAAATTCATTTCTGAGTCGGATATAGGTAGTCAGCCTATGTCCCACTATCCCGGGTTGAATATAGGTGACTAGTCTATATTCCACCGAGGTTCCATGAATTTTGAAATACTCAGCTCAGTTATACTAATACTATGTCCTTCACAAAGACCAAGACGTTCAGGAAGACTAAGGCAGGTGACCAAACTCGACGTCAAAGGATGAAACTATGCAAGGAGATACATACCAGGGTGACATATATGATACGTGAACATGCTTATATGAAAGACAATGATAGAAATCAATTAGAATAGATGAACATAATGCACCAGATAATGAGACACAATTCTCATCACCTAAGTCAGCAACAAACCACAATGAGGCTTCAGCTTGGCAGGCAGGCACGTGACGGTCATAGGGTTAAATTTTTCGTAAAAGTAGCTATAGTCTAGGTTTTAAAAACACTTAGTTCGCTATAGCCGAAGCTCTGATACCAATCTGTCACACCCCCAAAATCGGGTCCAGCGGAAGCATACATGTAGCTGGGGTGTAACTCAATTCGTATCACAACACTAGTTCAAAAATGGTTTTCACTATAATCATTTAGAATAAAATCGTTTAATCAAAATGTTAAATTTACATCGTTAAAAGTAGTGCGGAAGTAGGCCCTTAAAATAGTTTAAAACGGTCCCCATATAAATAATCAGAGTCTTCTATGACCATGCCATGCCCTGCCAAAAACTCCTGTAGCGTGCCATAGGTTAAAACCTGAAAATACATGCTAAAGTGTCAACACGAGGTTGGTGAGTTCATAGAGTTTGTTTAACAAATAAAGTTTATAGAAAAATGATCACACAGCAAAGGCATCGTAAATCCACTCAGTTGCAAATCCCGCCATAAGAGACTTGCAACCTGTGTGTTTACAACCCACTGCTAAATAGTTTAGGTCTAATAGACAAGCACCCGTGGTCAATAATAAGTCAAGGCCGCTCCGAACAAGGGAGACTTTATAACGTTGCTCCGAACAAGGGAGACTTTAAGTCACTCCACCACCTAGGCGAGATTTATTAGTCACTTTACCGACTTGGCAAAGATTTATTAGTCACTCCACCATGGCGAGATTTATTAAAGATGCTCTGAACAGGAGAGACTTTATAGCGTTGCTCCGAACATGGGAGACTTTATAGCGTTGCTCCGAACAAGGGAGACTTTAAGTCAAAGTACGTACGGTACATAAGTTCAAAAGTTTAAGTCAAGTTCAAAAGGTCAAGACAAGTCATAAGTTCATAATAAAGTTCAAGTCAAAACCATATTTAAAGGGTCAAGTAATAGTTCAAGTAAAAACGAGCATGTATTCTCCCCCAAAAGTTGACAAAACAATTTAAAAGAGTAGGGGCTATGACTCACCTGGTGCGATAGCTACGAAGACAAAAGTGGTTACACAGAAATGAGGTTCGATCTCTAACCGCGACCTATAATGAACGAATGATACGATCTACTTAAATTATGAGGGGATGCGATGAATGTACACGCACATGAAGCCTATACCACTCGTAGTTTGAAAATAAGTGTTGGCGTTGATTTATAGTGTTTCCATAACTTAAGAGAATATGTGCTATTAGAAGTTGTCAAATATATATATAGTTCGCCTAGTTTCAAAAGTGTATATCTTGGTCGTTTTAAGCTCGTTTTACTCGTTCTTTATATCCCCGGAATCGTGGGACAAAATACTAACATATTATTGATAAGTCGGGATGGCTAGATCAAGTTTTATGCCCAAAACAGTCCGTGACAACTGTTCATCAGCAAGCAGTTTTTCAGAAAATATAGTTTTCGTCGTTAAACTCGTTTTTAGCGTATCTCCTTCGTTATTAACTCGTTTTAATCCGTTCTTTCGCCAAAAGTTTCGTTTTTGAAAGTATTTTCTAAATCTTTGGTCAAAAATTACCCACCACTTACTGATTTTCCCATGATTTCAAAATAGTAACAGTAGGTATATATATAGTTTCAAAAATCAATTATAGTGTTTCTAACTAGTTTCATCTTCAACCAAATCACTTTCAATCACCACAAATCTAGTCTAATCTTACCATACACCTTCTTAGGGTGTCATGGGTTCCTAACATCATCACCAAGCTACTCTAACAAGGATCTAACAATAATCTATTTCTAGAGTTCAAAAGTTAAATATATACATAAATGAGTGGTATATACTAACATATGCATGTAAACCTTGTATGAAATCATATGAACATAATAAGAACATGAAGAAATTATGAACAAAAGTTTGACAACTTACATAGAAAGATTTGTGAGCTTATGGAGATGAAAACTTATAAAACCTTGGGTTTTTATCACAAAACCCAAACAAGAACAACAAAAGGGACAAGATTAACACTTGATCTTGGGAAAATGATGATTCTTGCTTCTTGGATGATCCTAGGCCGAGCACACCAAGGAGAAAAGGAGAAAGAAAAGTTTACTTGCACCATGAATGATTATTGTGAAAAAATGGGATGAAAGGGTTTATTATATAGTTAGAGACATAAGTTAGGTTTGCATTAAATTTGGTAGGTGAGGTTAAGCACATGAGATGGATTAGGAGGGGGGGGGGGCCGGTTCACAAAGGAGGGAAAAAGGGAAGCATGTCTTGGATTTAATTAGGATATTAGTGTAGTTTTAGTGTAGTTGTAGCTAGTTTTAGTTATAATCGGGTACCGGGTTTGTTAGAAATAAATTTTATCAAAGTTATTTGGGACATAATAAAGTCATAAAATTTGTAAAAATATGTTGGGTACAAGTATTGGGTGTTTGGATGATTATCGTCTAGTTTTTAAGAAAACCGTCGTAATTATATTAGACGTACGATACGAATTAAATAAATTTCCAAAATAACGGGTAAATGAATTTTATAATTTTTGTATCATTATAATGAGTGTAAAAATGTCTTAGGACCATAGTTGGGAGTGTCGGATCAATATTCAAAATATTAGTTCATAAGATAACGTTTCTTAGATTAAAAATCGTACGTTTACAAAAATGACGCAACCCACGTATAAATGACAAATTTTCTCCGGAGGTGAATAGTGTTTTATGAATAGTAAAATTTTTAAAACGCTTCTCAGAATATCAAACTGACCTCAAAAATGATGAATAGTAAAATGATGAATAGTGATCGATGAATAGTAACCGATGAATAGTAAATGTGAAAGTTCGGGAAAAGGCCAGAATTTACGAGTTGTGACACTACGCATCCACGTGTACCGACGAAGCGGGAGATAAGTGGTACACTTTCTAGCCCGAGCCAAACCCTTACAGTGATTCATACAAACCCTCTTGGAAAAACCACCCAAACCTTAGGTGGAAACAAAATCAGCCCAATTCTTCCAATCCGCCTAATAGTTACCAACCAAACGATCCACCCCCCAACCGTACTTTCAACAACAATCCTTCTAACAACTATGGTAGTACCAACAATCTTGAAGGGTTTATGTCTATGTTCATGGCATCTCAAGAAGCTCGCATATCTAAGTTTGAAGCCGATTTTAAACAAAAGCAAAGCGAGATGACCACTAGAATTGACGCATTGTTGAAAGTTCTCAATGACCGAGAAATGGGAGCACTCCCAAGCGACACAATCAAGAATCCGAAACTAAACGTTAATTCAATATGTTCAGTTTCGTCACCTACTTCGTGTCTACAATACTACTCGGTTAAATCAATGAGCACGTGTTTCAAACAAAACCAAATTCTTCAAAAGGACCAATCAAATAAAACACCCGATGTAGAACCGGTCAAAAGTATAGTTGAAACACCTCCTACACAAGACCTTGACGATGAATTCAAAGAACTTCACCTTGAACGCCCCGTCATTGATGTCTTAGCGCGTGCTCCTTACTATAGTGCCCTCCTAGAAAAATATGAGAAGTTTAAACTAGGTAAAAATGGGACCGCCTTCGTTTAAAACAAGTTGCCTAAAAAGCTTGATGATCCGGGTATATTTGTTTTGCCTTGTAAGATAGGAAGATCCGAAGCTTTCGACACACTAGCCGATTTAGGGTCAAGCCTCAACTTGATTCCCTTATCCTTATTCACCGCTCTTAAGCTAGGAAAGTTAGAGGAAACGGAGGTATTGATAGGGCTAGCGGATGGGAGTATTGCCCACCCAGTTGGAATGATTAAGGATGTAGTTGTTCACGTAGGAAAGTTAACTATATTAGCAGATTTTCACGTCCTAGACATGGTTAGTGACACTACATGCCCATTATTGGTAGGAAGAGGATTTTTAGCAACCGCTAGCGCCATGATAGATTGTAAGGAGTCTAAGATAGCAGTAGGTGAAGGCGATACTTGGTCGGTGTACGATGTAAAGAAGCATAGTTATGATTGTGATGGTGAACCGACACCGCTTTGGGTAGAGATGAATAGGAGACCATCTAGATATGGACCTTGGATAGAAAGGAACTTCATAGGACCTCAATGCCCATTTTATCTAGAGAAAGATATCGTTGAAAAGACACATTCGGTAGAACAACTCATAGCTAGAAATGAAGAGCTAGATCCCTTTGAGGACCCCTTGGTATTTAGGAAGATGATTGAGTTCTTGAGCATAATGCCTATTAATATAGAGATGAATAAGTGGAAAAGAGAGGGAGACAAGTGTAAATGGAGGTGGGACAAGCCACCTAAAGAAGGTGACAGTTCATGGCATATGAGGATGACTTTGTATGATCCGGATGGAGAAAAGTTTGAAAGGTCATACCATACTAAGGAAACCGATAGGAAGTTGAAACCTAAGTTTGATCCCAAGGATGTCCTCAATGAGGAACTCACCCGTATCACGTAGTAACCCATGACCTTGAGTCTAGCTACAAGACTCATAAATAAAGAAAAGCGCTTCTTGGGAGGCAACCCATGTTTTGTGTGATTTGATGGATCTAAACACCTTGAACTTGTGTTAGATTGATACTTTGAATTATATCACTAAGTATGCGGAATCTACTTAGTAACACTTAGAAGTTTGATTGTGAGTAAGACAGTTGTATATAAACAATGTATGTAAACAAACTATTAGCTCCAATATTATTAATGATAATAATACGAGTGATCTTGATATCACTAGGGTTACACCTTGAAGCTCTAGGAAAACGTATATAACAACTTATAACCTAGGATCTCCTTTTATAGCACAAGGAGTCCTCTTCTACAAGATAAGTATAAAGCCAATAGAATAAGATATACACAAGATCTATTCTATATTTATCTAGACGCGTTTCCTAACAGTTATCTAATAAGTAGTGGTAATATATTGTTCTTGTAGTGGTAATGAGTTTCCACTGCAAGTACAATCTTCTGCAGTTGTAACTTCTTCTCTTAGCCGTGGTAACTGTTAGTATAATTCCCAACATTATCTCTCTTGATAAACAAAGTCTTGTCAATAGCTCCTCTTCTATAACCATGTTGCAATAGAAAATTGGAAAGCCTTTCATACCAAGCTCTTGGAGCTTGATGAAGACCATAAAGAGCTTTTATTACCTTGTAAACTTTGTTTGGGTGTGCAGGATCTTCAAAACCAGGAGGCTGTTTGACATAAACTTCTTCTATGATTTTGCCATATAGAAAAGCACTTTTAACATCCATCTGATATACACGGAATCCAATATAAGATGCACTAATCTTGCCTTGCCACAGGAGCAAAAACTTCATCATAGTCTACTCCTTCTTCCTGTCTATATCCTTGAGCCACTAATCTTGCCTTGTTCTTAATAACATTCCCTCTTTCATCTCTTTTTACTCTGAAAACCCATTTAGTTCCAATAAGTTTCTTTCCATCAGGTAAATCACATAATACCCAAACTTCTTGAAGTTTAAACTGTAGAAGTTCTTCTTGCATAGCTTCCACCCAACTTTCCTTGGCTAATGCTTGTTTGATATTCTTGGGCTCTTCCTGAGATAGAAAACAAGCAAATAAACACAACTTCTGATCCTTGTGATTCACCCTGTTTTGCTTGTAGATAAAACTAAGTAAAGAAGTATGTTGTTGAGACATATTCTTAGCCTTAGTCCTTGTGAGCACCCCTGATGATGAGGGTCCAATAATATTGGTAACAGGATGAGTTTTATGAATTCTGAGAGTAGGAGTTGGTGAGACTTCAAGATTATCTTCCAAATTAGTTATATCAGGATCTTCATTAGAAACTGAGAAAATGCCTTCTTGATCTAATTCATCATCAGTGTCTTCTAAAGTAATTGTGTTTGGATCAGCAGCATCTTCTAAGTCTGGCATATTAGGATCATGAACAGCATCAGTATTTATCCAATTTGAAGTATTCAATGGTTGAAAAGTACTTTCAAATGGATTGGCAGTACTTTGGGGTAAAGTACTGGCTGTTTCTTTTGCCTTCTTCTTTTCTACTTCATAAGCTCTCCTTTGTTCATCATCATACAAATTAGCCATTGTTTCTTGAAAAAGCATCCTAGAAAGTTCATCTTGAATGGCTTGATCATCTACAGATACTGGTATTTGTGGTGGAACAGTACTTTGAGGATCAACAGTATTGTTAGGTTGAGAAGTACCTTTCTTCTCATTGTTGGCATCATCTTTTGGCTCATCTTCAGATCTTAAATTAACATCATGAACAATGTACTGTGCTTCTTCTTCAGTGGGAACAACTTGATTTTCTTCTCTTACAGGTACATAATTCATTGATGAAGACATTAAATCAAGATCAAACATCCAATCAGGACCTTTACCTTTAGAATTCTCTTGTTCTTCCAAAAAATCAACATGAAGAGATTCTTGAACCTTCTTGGTAGCCCTATTGTACACTCTGAATCCTTTGCTATTTGTACAATATCCCAATAAATATCCTTCATCTGACTTCCCATCAAATTTGCCCAAATTATCAGCAGTATTTAAGATGGTTAGGGGACATCCAAAAGGTTTCATAAACTTGATGCTTGGCTTCTTTCCCATGAGTAACTCATAAGGTGTCTTCATTTGAGGTTTAGTCACTGATACTCTATTCAATATATAGCAAGCAGCACTTACAGCTTCAGCCCAGAATGGAACAGGTAGTTGAGAGTCTGCAAGCATTGTCCTTGCTGCTTCTATAAGAGTTCTATTCTTTCTTTCTGCAACTCCATTCTGTTGAGGAGTTCTAGCAATACTGAACTCTATTTTAATTCCTTTCTTGGCACAAAATTCATCCATAAGCTGATTCTTGAACTCAGTTCCATTATCACATCTAATGCCTCTAACCTTGAGTCTTAACTGATTTTCAAGTGCTATAATTAGATCATGAATAGCATCAAAAGTTTCATCTTTAAAGCATAAGAAAAAGACCCAACTAAATCTGCTACAGTCATCTGTTACAACCAAGCAGTACTTCTTCTTGTTCAGACTGACAACTGAAAAAGGTCCAAACAGATCCATGCGCAGCAATTCCAAAGGCTCTCTAATAGTCTTCTCATCAATCTTCTTACAAGAGGCCTTGTGCTGTTTACCCTTCTTACAAGCAAGACATGTGTGATCATTCTTGAATGTCTTAGAAGGTAAACCTCTAACTAAATTACCTCTGACCAGCTTATTGATATTCTTGAAATTAACATGTCCCAGTCTTCTGTGCCATTGATGTGCTTCCTCCATAGATGCTCTTGCAATCAAACATGTTGCTCTTTCAGCAGAATTTACATTCTTCAAGTCTATGCTGTACACATCATTAGTTCTTGGTGCTCTCAGTAACACCAAGTTTCTGTCTTCGAACTTGAAATCAGGAGAAAGTATAAGACATTTTGTGTCAAAGAATAACACAAGGGTACTTCTTATCACAAATCTGAGAGACTGACAAAAGATTGAATTTGAGCTCCTTCACATATCTAACATCTTCAAAATCAATGTTTCCTGCCTTGATAGTTCCTTTGCCAGTTATTCTTCCTCCATCAGGATCATTCCCAAATGCAACTTTTCCTCCATAATAAGCTTTAAAATCTGACAAGAGCTCCTTTTCTCCTGTCATACTGCCAGAGCAACCACTATCTACAATAAGATGATCTTTAAGCTCCTCCTCTGGGTTGCCCTGCATTTAAATGAAAAGGTTAGTTATTTTTAGGAACCTAAGCCATTACTGACTTGTGTTCCCCTTGTGGAGTGACATACTCAAAATTTTTAAGTATGTAATCACCACTGTCTTTGAAAGCATGATCAATAATTAAGGTTTTTGTTTCCAAAACTGTTGATTTTTCAAGATCATTTGTCCCCTTTTCACCCTTAACTTCTGAAAGTACTAGTTTTTCCCCAGTAGTACTTTCTTTCTTAACCCATTTAGTTGTAACTTTAGGAGTTGGGTTATGTGTCCTAGCATCTTTTCTTGTGTTGTAAGTCTTTCTAGGATTGTAATGATTGTGCCTCCTAGCTCTTACATTTGTTTGTTTGCTAGAAACATTAGGGATCTTTCTATCAGTACTTTGTGAAGGTACTGAGGGTTTGGAGTATGGCCTTTTCTGATGAGGGTACTTATAGTCTTTTGAGAAATTACTATGGTTGACCCTATTTGTATAGTTCCAAACTGGTTTGTTATCCCTTGGCTTGTTCTCCCTATAACTTGGTTGTGCAGTTCTGGTCTTTGGATATTTACTTAAGTAGTCTGAATGATAATCACAGTCTTTAATCAAATGATGAGGACTGTAACAAACATAACAGACCTTTGGACCAATATCCCCAAATCCCCTTCCATAAGTGTTTCTAAAATTAGCAGTATTTTGAAAGAATTTTCTTTGAGGTACTGTTGAGTGATCAGCAGTACTTCGAAAAGAGTTTGAAGGTACTGCTTGTTTTGAAAACTTGGTCTCTTCTACCTTAGGAGCTTCAACAGATCTTTCTAAAGTTTCAGTATTAAATTTACTTTTAAGCTTTTTCCTAAACTCTAGATTATCTACACCATAACAATCAACATCTTTTCTAGGTGGTTGAAAGCTACTTGGGGGGGTGAGGAACTGCATTATAACCCTTTTCTTTTTGAAATACAGGAGGTGTAGGACTAGGAGATTCCTCATCACTAGAAGTGTTTTCATCTAGACTTATGAACTCTTCATCACTAGTGGAGGTATCAACTGTAAGATTTAGTTCCTTGCTCTTAAATGGAATACCTTCATTACTATCATAACCTAGGCCTGTCTTAATATTAGATGTTCTTTGCTTTTCAATAAATTGAACATGTGACACACCTGCCTCATTCCATACAACAAGTTTTTCTAGCAACTTATCCCTTTCAGTAGTCACTTTTTCTAGTTCAGACACCTTGCAACCTAGTTTCCATTCATTCAACTTAACTAGGTAATCCTGTTGTTTATATGTT
Source organism: Artemisia argyi (assembly GCA_030686995.1). Taxonomy (NCBI): domain Eukaryota; kingdom Viridiplantae; phylum Streptophyta; class Magnoliopsida; order Asterales; family Asteraceae; genus Artemisia; species Artemisia argyi. The sequence continues at coordinate 68,778,313 of CM060709.1, read as the reverse complement.
TCAAGCCATGCTACTTCATTGTTTTCATGTGTAAGAATTTTGGCTTCCATTTACTCTAAAGTTAGTTGATAACCAGTTATCTCAGCCCTAGCTTTTTGAAATTTATCTCTTTCAGCTACATACTCAGTAAGCAACTTTTGATACATATCATTACACTTAGAGCATACCTCAGAGTTAGTGGATGAACTTGGTGAAGCAGCTACCATAGCAAGCTGAACAGGTGCTTCTTCAAACTCCATGCTCCAATCAAAACTTCCTAACTCATCTCTTGACTCCAAAGCAACATATGCAGGCACTTCATCAAATGTTGTGCTCCAGTCTTCCAATGCAACCATTGAATATGTTACAGGTTCATCATCAAACTCATTGGACCAATCAATCTCTGACAGATTCTCTTGAGCAACCAAAGCTTTTGGTTTTGGTTCAGTAATTGGAATCTCTTTTCTTTCAGGCTTGGGTGGTTCAATCATCTTGTTTGCTTGATACTTTGCAAACTTGCACTCCCTTGCAAAGTGACCAGTCCTTTGACAGTTGAAACACTCAATCTTGGACTTGTCAAATGTTATTCCTTGTTTAGGTCTGAAGTTGATGCCTTTTCCTGTCTTGTTCACATACTTCTTGATCCTTGCAGTGAGCATAGCAACTTGCCATCTGATATCAATTTCTTCCAAGGCATCATCATCTATTTGCAATACATCTTCTTGATAGGTGGCTGGTAGAGATGCTTGTTGAGCAAAGAATGAACATAGAACATCATCTGAGGTGGGGGTAAGTGATTGTGATGAAATGGTGGTGACCATTGTTGTGCATGGAACCTGTGTTTCAGTCACAGTACTTTGAACAGGGTAAGCAGTACCTTTGTTAGAAGTACTGCTTCTCTTTTCAGAAGAAACAAAAGCAATGTTCTGTTGTGTGCTTGAACCTGTAGTACCATTCATCTCATGCTCATATACCTTCAGATTGTTGTAAAAATCATCAAAGTCCATAGTATCCAGCCCTGATTGTCCTCTGATCATAGTAGCAACTACATGCCATGCTGATGGCAAACTCCTTAGAAACTTTAAATTAGCATCTTCAACTGATGCCTCAGCATCATATAGTTCTAGCATACTCAAAAGATGTTGAAATCTTTCATAAGCAGAATCAAGACCTTCTCTTTCACCAACAGTGAAAGTTTCAAATTGTTACTTTAGCAAATTCCTATGCATCTTCTTGGAAGCATCATTACCTCCAAACTTCTTCTTTATTGCAGCCCATAGTTGTTTGGCATCTTTGGCATCATGAAACTTTAATAGGTGACCATCAGGAATAGCAGAAAGCAGTATGTTGAGAGCTTTGTCTTGATTTCTTTTGGTAGCAGCATGTACAGTAATTTTTGCTGGTGTTGGTTGTCCAGGTACCTCTACTGGTTCATCAATTTGCATGTTACCATTGACAATCACATCCCACAAAGCATGGTCTGTGATGGCAATGTACTGCCTCATCTTCATGGTCCATAGGTTATATTCTCCCTTCTTAACAATAGGGATTCTAACAGCAGTGATTGAGGGAGCAGGTGCAGCATCTGTCGACATCTTGAAGGGTTTGTAGTGAAATCGGTTTAAAGGTTTGTCTTCTTAATCAGAGTTTCCAACACAAGCTCTGATACCACTTGTTGGATCGATATACTCTGACCAAACTACTTTGTAGCTTGTAAGGGTTTAACAATATTGAGTAAACTCAACACTATTAATATTGAAACACTGTTTGACCTTGTAAAGTATGCGGAATCTACTAACACAAAGCTTAAGAAGAACTTTTATATTAACCAAACTTTGAACCTGCTTTGTTACACAGATTCACTAACAATCCCTAACTATTAACTTTGATCGACTTCTAAACGTATCTAAGACTTGTAAAACTTATATCGACCAATACCTCTTAAGGCTCTTTATATAGATAACCTTAAGTCGGTTTACAACATGTAATCCTTGAATGACAAGTAATTATCCCTAACTAATTCTAGAATATTCGTTTAATATTACACATTAATCCTTATCTAATATTGCATATCAGTCCTTGTTTCCTTCGAAGTACTTTAAACATTCTTCAATAACAGCAGTACTTTGACTTTATTCTTCAGCAGTACTTTAACTTTATTCTTCATGCAACAGTACTTTGACATCCAGAAGTACTTTGATATTTCATATCCCAACAACTCAATACAAGCATTTGACTCTAACAAATACGAATATACATGTTCATTTAATATTGTGGAGAATCATGATCGGTTAGTTTCTTAAAAACATATTTGGGGTTTCCCCTTACACTTATCTTTTGCAAAAATACTTTTAGGTGGAGTTAAGACTAGGCCAAAACAACAAAGTAAAGTATTTCCACTATTTAGTTTAAAAACATGATCTACCAACAATAAAAACAAAGCATGTATACGGAAGCAAATAACAAACAAACAAAATAAAATCATGTTGGGAATTATACTAACAGTTACCACGGCTAACAGAAGAAGTTACAACTGCAGAAGATTGTACTTGCAGTGGAAACTCATTACCAGTACAAGAACAATATATTACCACTGCTTATTTGATAACTGTTAGGAAACGCGTCTAGATAAATATAGAATAGATCTTGTGTATATCTTATTCTATTGGCTTTATACTTATCTTGTAGAAGAGGACTCCTTGTGCTATAAAAGGAGATCCTAGGTTATAAGTTGTTATATACGTTTTCCTAGAGCTTCAAGGTGTAACCCTAGTGATATCAAGATCACTCGTATTATTATCATTAATAATATTGGAGCTAATAGTTTGTTTACATACATTGTTTATATACAACTGTCTTACTCACAATCAAACTTCTAAGTGTTACTAAGTAGATTCCGCATACTTAGTGATATAATTCAAAGTATCAATCTAACACAAGTTCAAGGTGTTTAGATCCATCAAGTGGTATCAGAGCCAGGCTTTGATACTTTGATTTAGAAGACTCAAGTTCACTCAGAAGACTCAATGGAGACAAAAACCAGTAACTCAAACATTGCTGCTAAGCTTCCAAAGCTTAAGTTGAATGACTTTGAGATGTGGAGGCTAATGATAGAACAATTTTTTATGGTCCAAGATTACACACTCTGGGAGATCATTATGGTTGGAAATTCTTTCAAACCAAGTTCTACTTCAGAGATGGTTAATGGCAAGGAAGTAATTAAGGTCAACACTGGACCTGTTACTAATGATGAAAGACTTCAACTGAAGAATGATTTGAAGGCCAGAGGTCTGCTGCTGATGACACTTCCCAGAGACCAAGTTGTAGCATTCAGCAAGTTCAAGACTGCAAAGACTCTCTTTGATGAGATCTGTGAAGTTTTTGGTGGTATTGATTCCACCAAGAAGACTCAAAAGACCCTGCTGAAGCAAACTTATGAAAACTTTGGTTCAACAAGTAATGAATCTCTTGATAGCATCTTCACAAGGCTACAAAAGATAGTTTCTCAACTCACTGTTTTTGGAATTGAGGTGGAAAAAGAAGACCTCAATCTAAAGTTCTTAAGAAGCTTACCCTCTGAATTTGGAACCAATGTTGCTGTGTGGGAAGATAAGCCAGAGTTGGAGACCATGAAACTTAATGACTTGTACAATAACTTCAAGGTTATTGAACAAAGGTTGAAGAAAGCTGGCAAGATAAGCTCAAGTTCAGGAAGTGTAGCACTCATATCATCATCTCTTGATGATAGTTCAGATGAAGAAAGTGATCGTGATGATGACAGTGCTAACATTGTTGTTTCCACTGGTAGTGGAAGTGTTTCCACTGGTAGCTCAAAGAGACAGATTGCAGGGCTTAGTGATACTACTTTCTATGCCTTTATATCAAGTCAATTGGGTGGTTCAATCCTCAATCATGAGGATCTGGATCAAATTGATGAAGATGATATGGAGGAGATGGACATTAAATGGCAAGTGACATTACTAAGCTTGAGGACAAAGAAGTTTTGGAAGAAGACTGGAAGAAAGATCAACATCAGTAGCAATGAAACAGTAGGTTTTGACAAAAAGAAGGTGGAGTGCTACAATTGTCATAAGAAGGGGCACTTTGCCAGAGAGTGTAGGAAGCCAAGGAAGTCTGATAACAGGTCAACTTGGTACAAGCAGGACAAGAAGAAGGAACCTATTACTGATGAGCCAAAGGGGCTATTGGCCATTGATGGAGTGAGCTTTGATTGGAGCTTTATGACTAAAGAAGAGGATGATGATTCAGAGTCTGCAATGGTTGCTACAGAGCTTGCACTAATGGCTTTTTCTGACTCTGAGGTACAAATTGATAATGCTTGTTCTAAATCCTGTAAGGCCTTAAAAGAGTATGAGAAACTTAAAGCACAATTTAATGAGCAACACATAGAGTTAACTCATACTAATTATAACTTATCAAATCATAAAAGAGGCCTAAGGGTTTTAGAAACTCAATTAGAGCATTATAGGGCAAATGAATCTAAGTTCAATGATGATACTGCAGTATTAAGAAGAGACTTAGATTATCAGGTTGCTGTTAATAAGGTTCTTAGAGAAGAACTAGAAAAGGTTAAAGTGGCTAGTGAGAATATAATGATTACTAAGCAAACACTGGATCATCAATCTAAGAGTATTGATAAAATTTGGGAAGCCCAAATTGTGAGCAAAGCTAAATCAGGTCTTGGATACAAAATTGTTCCACCACCTCTAAGAGGTGTTCCATCACCTCCTGGCATTGACTTAGCTCACACAGGTTTAGAAGAATTCCAGGAACCAACCATGACCTATGGACCAAAATTTGTTAAACCAGTTGAAATTGAAAAGGTTCAGGTTGAGGTTGATGTATTTGATAGTGCTAGTGACTCATCTCTTAAAGATGAAAATTTAAATGTTGAGTCTAAATCTAGTGTTTCTGAGAATGTTAAAGTGGAGGTTAAGAAAAGTATTCCTGATGTAGTCAAAGAGAAGCCTAGGTCACAACCTAATTTCACTAGGCCCACTACTAGATATGCAGAGATGTACAGAAGTAGGTCACCAACTCCTAGGGGTAATATGAGGAGTTGGAATCATGTCAAATCTAGGCAATTTGGTAGTGACTTTGTGTTCAATAACAAACCCTGTCATATATGTGGTAGCTTTGACCATTTAGCTAAAGGCTGTACCTACCACTTGGGAAGAAGGAAGTGTTTGGGAATACTTGGGTGAATAGAAACAATGCTAATAACTTGACTCACCCAAATCCACTTAGCAAGATGATTCCCAGGTTTGTTTTGCTTCATTCTGGCATCAAACCTATTTCCACTGCTAAACTAGCAGTTTCCACTGCTAGACCAGCAGTTGCCACTGCCAGACATAACAACAGAGTTTACCCTAAGCCCCCTGTTACTACTTTTGTTAAATCTACTCAAACAGGGAAAAAGACCTATTTTGAAAAGAAAGTTAACCATAATCAGAAGTGGGTACCTAAAATTTCTAAGTCACCAGGTTCCACTGCTAAGGCAGCAATTACCATGCAAGGCCATAGGTTACCACTGGTAGGTCAGTTAACATGAAAAGGATAAATGTGGGAAATGCTGTTAAGGCCTCAGCACGTTGGGAATGGGAACCAAAAGGAACCATCACCTCAAACAATCCCAATGGTGTATCAATGACCTTTGATAGATATAATTATATTGATACACGAGGCAGATCCAAGTCACTTGTGGCCTGGGTCCCCAAAAGGAACTAATTCCTTTATTTTGTGTGCAGGGACATTCAAAGACTACTAATGATCAAGGATACTCAGACAGGGGATGTTCCAGGCACATGACTGGCAATAAGTCCTATCTTTCAGACTTTCAACCTTATCATGGACAATTTGTCAGTTTTGGAGGAGGAATTGGTGGCAAAGTTTCTGGCAAAGGAACAATCAAGGCTGGAAACATTGATTTTGAAGATGTGCAGTATGTGAAAAAGCTCAAGTACAACCTCTTTAGTGTGTCACAGATGTGTGACAAAAACCATAGAGTTCTATTCACAGAAGATGAATGCTATATCTTATCTAAGGATTATAAGCTTCCAGAAGAATGTGACATTTTGCTTAAAATCCCTAGAAAAGGAAATTTGTATAGCATTGACATGCAGAACATAGTGGCTAATAATAATGTTACTTGCTTGCTTGCTAAAGCCACTTTGGATGAATCAATGCTTTGGCATAGAAGACTTGGTCATGTTAACTTCAAGACCATCAACAAGATTGTAAAAGATGGCCTTGTCAGAGGACTACCAGAGAAAAGATTTGAAAATGACCAAACTTGTGTTGCCTGTCTCAAAGGAAAGCAACACAGAGCTTCATGCAAGACCAAGGCATTCAATTCAATCAATCATCCACTTTTTATGCTGCATATGGACTTGTTTGGTCCTACCTCTGTGAGCAGCATCAATTTGAAGAAATATTGTCTTGTTGTGACTGATGAGTTCAGTAGATTCACATGGGTTTTCTTTTTGAGTACCAAAGATGAAACCACAGGCATCCTTAAGACATTCATCACTCAAGTTGAAAATCAATTTGAAAAGAAAATCAAGATCATCAGGTGTGACAATGGGACAGAGTTCAAGAATAAAGTTATGGATGATTTCTGCAGAGACAAAGGTATTAAAAGAGAATTTAGTGTTGCAAGAACTCCTCAACAAAATGGAATTGCTAAAAGAAGAAATAGAACACTAATTGAGGCTGTTAGAACCATGTTAGCTGATTCCAAGCTTCCAGTGACTTTTTGGGCTGAAGCAGTTAACACTGCTTGTTACATTCAAAATAGGGTTTTAGTGGTCAAAACAAAGAACAAGACACCTTATGAGTTGTTCAGAGGAAGACCTCCTACTTTGGAGTTTATGAGGCCATTTGGGTGTCATGTTACTATTCTCAATACCATTGATCATCTGGGCAAATTTGAAGAAAAGTCAGATGAAGGCTTCTTTGTTGGATACTCTATGGTTAGTAAGGCTTTTAGAGTCAATAACTTAAGAACAAAGAAGATTGAAGAGAACTTGCATGTTCAGTTTCTTGAAAATAAAGCAAACATGGCAGGTTCATGTCCAGATTGGCTATTTGATCTTCAAACATTATCAAATACAATGAATTATGTTCCTCTCACTTCAAATACTGGAGACAAAGATCTTGAAGATTCAGAAGAATTCATTGATGAAGATGAAGCTTGCAAAGATGATGAAGATCAAATTGTTACGCCACTTTGGGACTTTGGTGATAATTCTGAAAAACCAAGTGATGCAGATGGTGTGGATAAAGAAATTCCTACTTGCAGTGGAAACTCAATTTTCACTGCTACACCAGAAGTTTCCACTGTAAGCCCAAATGTGGATCATACTTCTCAGGAATCACCAAGTGATGATGTAGAGATCTCAAACATGCCTACAACATATGATATTCCTAGCACATCACAGTCTACCATTCACAAAGTGCATCCACTTGATAATGTTATTGGTGAACTTCAATCAGGTGTGAAGACTAGAAGACAGACAAAGAAAGATGATATTCATGGGTTCATAAGTGAAGTGTATGAGTCCAAGAAACATAGCAAGAAGAATGAGTGTTTGTTTTTCTGCTTTCTCTCATAGGTGGAGCCTAAGAATGTATATATGGCTCTAGGAGAATCTAGCTGGGTTGAAGCTATGCAAGAAGAGTTGTTGCAGTTTAAACTTCAAAAGGTTTGGGTTCTTTGTGACTTGCCTGATGGTATGAAGGTCATTGGTACAAAATGGGTTTTCAGAAATAATAAAGATGAAAGAGGCATTGTAATCAGGAACAAAGCTAGATTGGTTGCTCAAGGATACACTCAAGAGGAGGGTATTGATTATGAAGACGTGTTTGCTCCTGTTGCAAGAATTGAGGCTATTAGATTGTTCTTAGCCTATGCATCATTTATGGGCTTTACAGTCTATCAAATGGATGTTAAAAGTGCCTTTCTGTATGGAACTATTGATGAGGAGGTATATGTCTCTCAACCTCCAGGCTTTGAAGATCCTCAACACCCAAATAAAGTTTACAAAGTGGTTAAGGCTCTTTATGGCTTACATCAGGCTCCAAGGAAGTGGTATGAAACCTTAGCTAATTATTTATTGAATAATGGGTTTCATAGAGGAAAAATTGATCAAACTTTGTTCATCAAGAAAGACAAGGGTGATATCCTACTTGTGCAAGTATATGTTGATGATATTATCTTTGGATCTACTAAACAAGAGATGTGCCAAGAGTTTGAGAAGCTAATGAAAGATGAATTTCAAATGATCTCTATGGGAGAACTTACATTCTTTTTGGGGCTACAAGTACAACAGAGTAAGGAAGGCATATTTATCAGCCAAGACAAGTATGTGGCTGAGATTATTAAGAAGTTCAAGTTTACTGATGCAAAATCTTCCAATACCCCTGCTGACAAGACCACTCATTTGTTGTTGAAGAATGCTAGTGGTGCCAATGTTGATGTTCACACTTACAGATCTATGATTGGTTCTTTGATGTATCTTACTTCATCAAGGCCAGACATTATGTTTGTTGTATGTGCTTGTGCAAGATTTCAAGTGACTCCAAAGACATCACATATGACAGCAGTGGAAAAGATTTTTAGGTACTTGAAGACTTATCCAAATCTTGGATTATGGTATCTAAGAGACTCTCCAATGGAATTGATCACATACTCAGATAGTGACTATGCTGGTGCAAGTTTGGATAGAAGATCAACTACTGGAGGATGTCAATTTCTTGGATGTAGATTGGTGTCATGGCAGTGCAAGAAGCAAACTATGGTGGCTACTTCAACCACTGAAGCAGAATATGTTGCAGCTGCTAGTTGTTGTGCTCAAATCCTTTGGCTTCAGAATAAATTATTGGACTATGGGTACAATTTCATGAACACCATTATCTATATAGACAATAGTAGTACCATATGCATTATTAAAAATCATATGCAACACACTAAAACTAAACATATTGAAATTAGACATCACTTTATTAGAGATTGTTTTGAGAAAAAGCTTATTAATGTTGTCAAGATTCATACTGATGACAATTATGCTGATTTATTAACAAAAGGGCTTGATGTGGGTAGGTTTCAATACTTGGTAACAGGTATTGGAATGCTCAATCCATAAACTTTTGATGTCTAAATACTTTTCAGTGTTGCAGGATACTCTTTTTAGGTACTAATATTGTTTGTATTGTATGTATGTTTTTCTACTAACTTGTATGCAGAGTTATCAAGTGCACAGTGGTAATTAACATAAAACAGTGGAAAGATTGGTGATAATAACAAGAACACAAGAGTACTTTTATTGATTATTCAGAAAGAGTACATCACAACCATTATGAAAACATTGTCACCTAAACAAGAAAACCATTACATCTGACACGAACCTACAACCTAACACCTACTCCATGGGTTTCTTTCCTTTTCCCTCATACTGCTGCTTGCCTTTGGAAATTTTCTTTCTCTTGTCATCAAAAGAGAGTTGTTTCCTTGGACAAGCAAGTCCCAGAACTTGCTTGGGAGGCCTTGGTGCTTGCGTAGGCTTGTCTACAGCTGGCCACTTCATGTTGTTTATTGCAGATGTCAATGCTGTGGTAAGGGCCTTTGGGAGTTCCTTGGAAAGATCAAAAGTTGGGTCATTGTCATCATCTGATGAAAAGCTGGAATAAATCTTAAGAGATGGAGCAGGATCAGCTGATATCTTCTTATTTGGCTTCATGCTTGAAGATGTGGCAGTTGCAGACTTTGGTGGAAAATATCCACTCCATCCAGAAGAAAGTTCTTCAGAATCTGAGTAGTAGCTGATTTCCTCATTAGAAGAATCATCAGAGGAGATGTAGATAAGTGGAAACCAACTCATGATGCTGTATAGGGTTTGTGTTTATTGAAGAAGATTGTTGATGAAAGATAAAAGATGTTGAGCCCCCTTTTATATGCAAAGTCAAGGTCGAATTCTAATTAATGAAGGAAATTTACTCCTACTTGTTTTGGTAGGTTGGAGGAGTAAATTTGGTTATTATCGGGTTGACTATTGGAAGATATTTTTATGAATACTAACTTGGTTAAAAAGTTACTTTGGGTTAAGTTTTATGGGTTAAGTTGAGTTGCAATATACAACCCATATTATTGGAGTCATTGGAGTAATAAGGTGTGTAACATAGACACGCAACAAATGGTTATTGCTTCACCTTGTCTAATCCACATAAGAATCAACGAGTCCAGAGCAAACGGCTACTGGTAAAGACTTCTCAAATCCGTTTATGGTTGATAGTTTACCAAAAACTAGGTTATCAACTCACCATACATCCATGTGATCAAGAGTTGGCTAGTCCATAGCAAACGGCTAATGGTAAAGACATATCAAATCCGTTGATAGCTGGTAGTTTGCTAAAAACTATGATAAGAGCAGCAAATGTTCATGTTTTATTAACCACTGCTCTTTTATATTTTTGTGAAAATTTTACCACTGCTAATTCATCAGTTACCACTGCAAGAGTAATTTTTCCACTGATGACTAGCCGTTACAACTGTTGTGTCAGTAATCTATTTTTTACTAGCCGTTGTAAAAATAACCGTCATTCCTTATTAATAGGGTAAAATCTTTTGTGAATTATCTACTTACTTATTATAAATTATTCTTTTTCGAAAGATAATTCTTTCTAAAGATAATTCACATTGCGCAACCTCCTCAAACCCTATTAGTATAAATTCATTATCATACGGCTTGATTTTTATCTTGATTACTAACACTTTCATTCTCTTTTTCACAAATATCATGGCGATTCTAAACTTTGTCGAGGAGCACAACCAAGTGGCCTACTTACAAAAGTCGAATGAGAAGAGTGGCCCTGTTTTTCATCAGATTGTAGATTTTCTAAATACAAATCACATAAGGTATGCCTTAACTATTAATCCCACAATCTATGTCTCTCATATTAAACAGTTCTGGAACACTGTGGAGTCCATAACTCTTGAACAGGGAGACACACAAGAATCTATGGATGCTCTAAGAGCCACAGTTGATGGGGTAACTATTGATGTTACTGAGTCATCCTTGAGGAGAATTCTCCAATTGGATGATCTCAATGGTATCATCACATTACCTAATTCAGATATTTTTGCCAATATTGCTTTAATGGGGTATGATACATCTGAACAAAAAGTTACTTTCAGAAAAGGATGTTTTTGTCCCAATTGGAGATTTTTAATTCATACTCTTTTACATTATCTAAGTCCTAAGAAAACATCTTATGAACAATTTGCATCAACCATGGCTTATCCTTTGGTTTGTTTGGCAACAGATAGGACTTTCAATTTTTCAAAGTTTATTTTCAATAATATGAAAGGCAATGTAAAGAGTCAATATAAATTTTTGATGTATCCAAGGTTTGTGCAAGCAGTGTTAAATGAGTTTCAACTGCGACCTCACAAAAGAATTTATGAACCTTCCACTCTTAAGCCAAAAGTTTTTCAAAATATGTCTAAGGCTTCAGAACTTTGGATTGGGCAGGTTCATCCACTTTTCCCTCAAATGCTTGCTAAAATTTCTCAAGTACAGGGTGAGGATGCATCAATCCCAGTTGCATCTCAAAACACACCCAATATTGTTGTTCCACCAATTCAACATACCCCTGCAGTCACTCACACTTATGATAGAAGGTCTAAACAGCCAACTTCTCTCATCTCAACATTGCATGTTGCTGAGCCATTTGGTTTAGGAACAAGCAGTGGTGGTTCAAGGCTTAATCCTAGTCCAACTATGGATGAGCCTGAATCAATGCCTCATGATTCACCTCTCCCAGCAGGTTACACAATTGGAAGTGATAAAGGCAGTGTGCAACAAAATGAATTGATGGATATTTGTACCAAATTAGTCAAGCAGGTTCAAGCTCTGGAGAAAGACCTGGCACAGTTCAAAGAACAACATGCCACAGAGCTGAATCAATTAAAGGCTGAGATTCAAAAATTGCAGATTGAAGTTGAGAATCTCAAGAAGAAAAGATCTCAGGTTGTATTATCAGCATCTTCAACTTCAGCTGAGTTTTCTGCAAGTACTACTAAAGTTTTGGGAGATTCTTCCAAACAGGGGAGGAATCCAGATGCAGAGCTTAAGGGGAGGAGTAAAAATTTTGAAAAAGAGTTTGCTGAGCTTCCTGATTCTGATAATGCTCAAGCAAAAGATGATGATGCTGAGACTGAGGGGAGGAAATTGGATTTTGAAGATATGGATGCTGATGCAGGTTTTAACTTTGATGATTTAGTTGGAACTGCTCAACCAATTTCCACTGAAGCAGAACAAGTTCCCACTGATCAACAAATTACCACTGCAAGTGAAAATGTTCCCACTGCTAGTCAAGAAATTACCACTGCAGAGGAAGAAGCTGCCAGAAGAAGATTAGTTAAAGGAAAGGCTATTGTAATTGCTTCAGATCAAGAGTCAAGAAAGATTTCTAAGTATGAACAAGCTCAGATTGATTTTGATGCAAAGTTAGCAGAGCAACAACAAGCTGAAGAGTATGAAAGAAAGAAAAAGCTTAAAGAAGATGAAGTTGCTAGCTTTATGGAAGAAACTAGGTTGGATAAACTTGAAGCTGTAATGGCAGAACCTATTTCAAGTGTTTCACCAACTGTCATGCATGAGAAACCTCCATTATTTACCTATGTGCCTACAGAAGAAGAGATTGATTATTTGATTAACAATGATCAAATAATTAGGAAGAAGGCTATTGAATTGATTGCAAATACAACCTTGGATGAAGAACAAAGGTCTGCTCAACTTAAAGATTTCATTCAAATGAAGAATCAGCAGGCTCTTGACCAAATCATTGGGGATGTTAGAAAAGGTCAAAAGAAGCCAAGGAAACTTACAAAGGCACAAATTATTGCTGAGATGAAGACTTTTTGTTGTCATGTTGGTAATATGAAGATGGGTCAATTCAAAGGAATGTCACATGATCAGATTGAAGGTATTTACTATAGAATCAAAAGACAAGATAGTAAATTCATTCCAATGGATCAAGAACCATTATCTATGAAGACAAAAAGGACTGGAGTGAGTCTTGAATCAAAAGAAGCAAAGAAGTTGAAGACTCAGAAATCATCTCAAGAAGAAGAAGGTCCTAGCAAGTTAACTGAAGAGCAAGTTACAAACATGTTGTCCATAGAAACTGATGTACTTAACATTGAACCTCTACAAGCAAAATATCCAGTAGTTGGTTGGGAAATCTTTTCTGAGTTTTGGTGTTGCTTGGAAGATCATCAGAAATGGAAGTGTCACAAACATTTGTAGATATTTTGAAGATATTGTTAGATGTTGTGATAGAGAAGATTTGGATACTTTGTGGAGAATTGTTCAAGATCAGTTTCAGAAGGATGAACTTGTTGATGTCAAAGCTAAGGAGTTATGGTTCACTTCAGAAGATTATATGAACCTGATCCAAGTGATAGGTACTGGAGATTTGAAGCTCATGGTACAAGAACTTTGTGGAAATTCTATGATTTAAGTTCTGTGCATCATGTTTCTACTCAAGATGGAGTTGATGTTTTTATGTTGGCTGAGAAAGAATATCCATTGAGAGCTGGAGTATTAACAGTGATGTTGTCAGAAAAGCTTAGATGTTGGGAAAGAACTGAAGTCATAGATGATTTACTACAAAGGATTTATGATCAAAGTGTGAGAGCTGATAGAGAGTTAAGAAGAAGAAGATAAGTGTTTGGAAGAATTCCCATATCCTCATGTTTATTGATTACTTGAAGAAACTTATTGATTTATGTATTAATCATAAGTTAGGGGAGGATTGTTGGGAATTATACTAACAGTTACCACGGCTAAGAGAAGAAGTTACAACTGCAGAAGATTGTACCTGCAGTGGAAACTCATTACCACTACAAGAACAATATATTACCACTGCTTATTAGATAACTGTTAGGAAACGCGTCTAGAAAAATATAGAATAGATCTTGTGTATATCTTATTCTATTAGCTTTATACTTATCTTGTAGAAGAGGACTCCTTGTGCTATAAAAGGAGATCCTAGGTTATAAGTTGTTATATACATTTTCCTAGAGCTTCAAGGTGTAACCCTAGTGATATCAAGATCACTCGTATTATTATCATTAATAATATTGGAGCTAATAGTTTGTTTACATACATTGTTTATATACAACTGTCTTACTCACAATCAATCTTCTAAGTGTTACTAAGTAGATTCCGCATACTTAGTGATATAATTCAAAGTATCAATCTAACACAAGTTCAAGGTGTTTAGATCCATCAGATAAGAAGGATATTATGCTTGTTCAAGTATATGTAGATGATATTATTTTTGGTGCTACCAAGCAATCTATGGTGAAGGAATTTGAAGATCTTATGCAGAAAGAGTTTTAGATGAGTTCCATGGGAGAATTAGCATTTTTCTTAGGCCTTCAAGTGCAACAGTCAAGCAGTGGGATTTATATTTGTCAAGATAAGTATGTTGCAGATATTCTTAATAGATTCACTTTTACAACTGTTAGGCCTACATCTACACCAGTGGATACTAACAAACCTTTGGGAAAAGATGAAGATGGAGAAGATGTTGATGTCACACTATACAGGTCTATGATTGGCTGTCTTATGTATTTAACTGCATCAAGACCTGATATTACTTTTGCTGTAAGCTTATGTGCAAGACACTAGGTTAATCCAAAAGTATCTCATTTGAATGCTGTCAAGAGAATTTTCAGGTATCTTAGGCAACAACCTAAGCTAGGATTATGGTATCCTAGGGATTCACCTTTCCATCTCCATGCCTTCTCAGATAGTGATTATGCTGGAGATAACTATGACAGAAGGTCCACAACTGGAGGATGCCAGTACCTTGGAAGCAGATTAATGTCATGGCAATGTAAGAAGCAAACAATTGCAGCAACTTCTTCCACAGAAGCAGAGAATGTAGCTGCTGCAAGCTGTTGTGCACAAGTACTTTGGTTGCAGAATCAGCTTTTGGATTATGGATTCAATTTCAAGAATACTCCTATCAACATTGATAATGAGAGTACCATCTGTATTGTTAAGAATCCAGTCTATCATTCCAAGACCAAGCACATTCAGATTAGACATCACTTCATAAGAGATTGCTATGAACAAAGGCTTAGCAATGTCGTTAAAGTTCATACTGATGATAATGTAGCAGATCTACTCACAAAGGGCTTTGATGTTTCAAGATTTACTTTCTTAGTTGTGAGTATTGGCATGATTAATATGTAAGCTATTTTTGAGGGGAGGCATAAGTAGTTATTAGTTAGTCATTATTTGAGGGGAGGCTACATTTATCATTCCAAAGAAAGGATTTTATTCATATTCTTACAACTACCATTCAGAAGTACAACACCATTCTTGTTTTCAAGTACCAGACACAGACACAATAAAGACAACAAAAACACAAGACTCCATCAACCTACTACCAAGCTCCACACCCTACTCCATAGGCCTTTTACCTTGCCCTCATAGCTTTGCTTTCCCTTTTGAGCAGTCCTTCTCTTGTCATCAAAAGAAGTCTGTTTTCTTAGGCAAGCCAGTCCAAGAACCTGTTTGGGAGGTCTTTCTTTTCTTGGATCAGGCCACTTCATATTCTGGATAGCTGTTTCCAGGGCCTGAGTCAATGCATGTGGAAGCTCTTTAGCCAAAGTTGAACCAGAACCAACTTTCTTTTTGGGCTTTTTGCTGGTCGCACTGCCTGCATCAGTTATGGTAGAGTTGGCTGCACTCATTGTTGATGAAGCTTCTTGGTGTCCCATCCATTGAACATGAGGAGGAAAATAGTCTGTCCATCCTAGATCTTCAAACTCAGAATCAGCGTAGTACCTTATCTCTGAGTCTGTGGTACCTTCTGAGTCTGAAGAGATGTTTACAATTGGTATGTGACTCATTGTGCTTACTTGTTTGTGTTAAGAGAAAATATGGTGTTTGCAAAGTATTGGTGACGTTGCTTTTATAAGAAAGATGAAGGTTAATGGGCATTTAATGAAGTGTATTGACGTTCACTTACCCTGGTTGTTTTGGAATTTAATTTGGTGCTAGTCTTTAATAAGGGTTGACTTTCTAAGATAGTTTGGTCAAATGGTCAATCTTCAAGTTTTTTAGTGGGAAAGTACTTTTGTCAATCTACTGTTTGAGCTTATGGTGGAAAGTACTTCTCCATTCTTTATGGAAAGTACTGCTTGGTGTTATTAAAAGGGTTCGCTGACGTGTCAGATACTGTTCCAACGGTCAGATTTGCGTCTCACAACCTTTCGAAAGATATGGGATATTTACTTCCAAAAATAATGCTAGGTCACATGTTGAAGATGGAGAGGATATCATTACTGCTACAGTTGCTGGGAGAGCTATACGTGTTACAAAAGCTTCAATTAGGGAGGTTTTGCTATTTGATGATGAAGGAGGCTCTGTATTATTTAGGAAACAAGAAGTATGGAATACACTCAGAGATATTGGGTATGAAGGTTCTTTCACTAAGCTTACTTTTCAGAAGGCTATGGTTAGTCCTCATTGGAAATTTCTTATTCATGTTTTGCTACATTGTTTGAGTCCAAAGAGTACTGCTTGGGATCAATTCAGTCATTTTATAGCTTCTGCTTTTGTTGGTCTTATTACCAATCATCCTTTTAACTTTTCCTACATGATTCTTGAGGGTATGCTTACTCATATTCAGGCTGGCAAACCTTTTCTAATGTATCCTAGGTTTGTTCAATTGCTTTTAGAAAATCCACTAGATGGTATACCCAAACCTCAGGATTATGTTCCTACCATTAGGATGCCATCTAAAGTTTTCACTTTTATGTCTCATAAGGGAGTTAATTTTTCGGGTAGGAATACACCTCTTAATACTTATATGTTAGAGGTAGCTCAAGCTGTTAGGGATGAAGAAGACAATAGTGGTTCTGCACATTCTGGTAATGCTGCTCAATCTGATTCTACTAGGTACTTCTCCACAAAGTACTGATCCTCAAGGTACTGCTTCAGAGGATTCACCAGTACCTAATCCCAATGATTATACTTCCACAGGTGGGTTTCAAACACCTGGAGGAGATGAGGGAATTCAAGGTACTAAGAGTACTTCTGATTTGGCTAAGAAATTGGAGAAGCTGAAGTCAACTGTTACTTCTCAAGCTGCAGAAATCAAAAGGTTAAGAAAGAAGTTCAGAAGATTGAAGAAATTTGTCTGGCCTCTTGTTCAGAATTTTAGGCTTTATGTGAAAGAAAAGAAGCAGTCTCAGAAGCCACAATCTAAAAAGAATAAGTCTAAGTCTAAGAGGAGGCATAGGATATCATCATCTATCAAATTGGGGAGGAATCAGGATGATAATTTGGATAGATTTGATGATATGGTTCAATTTTCAGAGAACAAGAATGATCAAGATGAAAATGTTGCTCAAAACAGTATTGAAAGAAAAAGTGGTGAGACAGAGCAAATTAATCTTGAAGTTGAGCATGAGAATGTGAAAAGTGGGGATACAGAGGAAATTGATTTAGAAAGAAATAATGCTCAAAGTACTTTTGTTGAAAATACTGTTGTGCAAGGTACTGATGAACAAGATATTGCTGGTCCTTCTATAAAGTATCATGAAGATGAAGCTGGTCCTTCCACTTTTATACAGCAAGAAGAAGAAAGAGTGCATACTGTTAGTGATGATGCAACAATTGCTCAGGTTATGATGAATTTAAGAAGACCTACTGGAGGAATACATATATCTGAGCCTGCACAAAAAGATGATGAAAGTACTTCTGAATCAGAGAAACTAGATCCAAAAGATAAAGGGAAAGGAATAATGGTTCAGAAAGATACTAAGAAGAAGAAGAAGAAATTTTCTATTGCTCAGATTAGAGAATTAGAGACTGCAGATGATTTAGAGCTTGCTAGAAAGCAACAAGATGAATATGATGCTGAGTATTTGGAAGAAATTAGCAGGCCAATTACAAAGAAGTCAATGACCAAAGCTCAGGAAAGGAATTGGATGATGCAATTCTTAAGAAAGAGGGGATACAAGAATTTACATAAACAAAGGTATTCAAAAATAAAAGCTTTATGGGACAAAGTACAAGAAGATATCAGAAGAGAGATAGAAAGCTTTGTACCTATAGAAGATGATAGAAAGAAGAAATTAGAAGATATCAGAAAGGAAGAAGCTGAGCAAAGGAGATTGAAAAGAAAGAAATTAGCTGAAGATGATCAACTGACAAAAAGGCTGAAGTTAGTTCATGAAGATACAGTTGATGAACTTAGAAATTATTTAAGAGTTGTTGATTTTGAGAACAAGAAGATTGATGATTCTGGAAAGAAGTCCAAGATAATCTCATTTTCTGTGGTTGAATCTAAAGAGGGAAATTATTTTATGATCCACAGAAAAGATGAAAGCTTCACAACATTTTATATGTTATGGGATTTGTTGCACTGTATCACAAGGGCAGATCTTTATGACTTATATGTGCAAGTGCAGACTTATTATACAGAGAATGAAGCTTCATAAGTAGGATTAGTTCTTCTTGGAGACTTATTTACCATCTGGGATACTGAAGAAACAAGTGTTGATCCTCTCTGGAATGATCAAGAGAATTGGGAAATAACAAGATGGAGATTCTTTGAGTCATCAGGAGTTCATACACTAGAGATGGAAGATGGTACCATGATTCACATGTTGGCTGAGAGGAGATATCCATTGATCAGAGAAATAATGCTCAGAATGCTGGATCATGGAATGGAACTAGAAGATGAATCTGAAGTAGCTTTGGATGTTATCAAGCTATTTATCAGATGGGTCAAGTATGAAGAGTAATATTGCATAATACTGGTATGATCTGTTTTGTAAAATTAAAGTATTTTTCAAAGTACTGCAAAAACAAACAGTACTTTATCAAAGTACTGCTTGCTGATATAAACCAGTATAAGTTCTTTAAAATAAAAGTAAATGTTTTTGATGTTTAAATGAAAAGGAAAAAGGATTTGAAAAGAAACACATGGTGTTAGTATTTATACTACACAACAAATGGTAATCAACTCACCATGTTTAACAAACAAGAAAGAGTTTGACTCATCATGAGGGTACGGCTCTGATGTGATAATCAAATCCGTTGATGGTTGATAGTTTACCAAAAACTAGGTTATCAACTCACCATACATCCAAGTGATCAAGAGTTGGCTAGTCCCTAGCAAACGGCTTATGGTAAAGACATATCAAATCCGTTGATAGCTGATGATTTGCTAAAAATCATAATTTTCAATGATTCACCTCTCACAGGAGTTAACACACCTGGAAGTGATGAGAATAGTATGAAACTTTTAAGATTTGATGATCTTTGTACCTAAATGTTGCTGAGTTGCTGAGAAGATGCTATGGAAGATATGATGCTGATGATGAGTACTTTGACAGATGACAGATAGAAGAAAAGGAATAGAGAAACAACCTCAATGCATAATTAAAGATTTGAAGATTAAAGATAACAAAGAAACTTGAAATCAAGCAAGTAGAGTTCAAGTTGGGGGAGGATTGTTGGGATATGAAATATCAAAGTACTTCTGGATGTTAAAGTACTGCTGCATGAAGAATAAAGTCAAAGTACTGCTGAAGAATAAAGTCAAAGTACTGCTGTTATTGAAGAATGTTTAAAGTACTTCGAAGGAAACAAGGACTGATATGCAATATTAGATAAGGATTAATGTGTAATATTAAACGAATATTCTAGAATTAGTTAGGGATAATTACTTTCCGTTCAAGGATTACATGTTGTAAACCGACTTAAGGTTATCTATATAAAGAGCCTTAAGAGGTATTGGTCGATATAAGTTTTACAAGTCTTAGATACGTTTAGAAGTCGATCAAAGTTAATAGTTAGGGATTGTTAGTGAATCTGTGTAACAAAGTAGGTTCAAAGTTTGGTTAATATAAAAGTTCTTCTTAAGCTTTGTGTTAGTAGATTCCGCATACTTTACAAGGTCAAACAGTGTTTCAATATTAATAGTGTTGAGTTTACTCAATATTGTTAAACCCTTACAAGCTACAAAGTAGTTTGGTCAGAGTATATCGATCCAACATGAGTCATAATGAAGTTTTGCAGGATTTTCCAGGAAGTAGGACCAAGTTTTTCCAGAAATTTTCCGGAAACTTAACATAAGAATTTCTGCAGGTCACTTCTGACGGCGTCACGTGTAAAAATCTGGAAATTTTACCAGTTTTGTTTTTCTAATGGAGTCTTATGGTTTTTTGTGAATTATTAAGTTTTATAATCTCCAGGAAATCTGCAAACTTCATTCCACAAGCATTATATCTTATTTTGTTTTCTAGGATTTAGTAACTTATATAGGATGCCGCCGATTTTACGCGAGGTTGTTTTTGTCTATTTTCTCAGGATTTACAGGTTATGTATGACAAGAAGATGATTTATATTCTGGAAGGGAAGCTTTGATTGTTCATTTTCTTGGAGGAAGATTTAACCTGGCCACCTTATTATCCATACCGAGCGAATCAGGGGAGTATTTGATTTCATTCTTTTTACTTTTTAACTTTTACATTCTTTACTTGAACATTGGGGACAATGTTCATCTTAAGTGTAAAAAGAGGGTAAAAAGATGATACCTTACATATGCACTTTCGCTTGAGTTTGTTTTGTTTAATGGTAGATGTGTAATAAAACTATGAGAAATACTTGTTAGTGCAATTTTAGCGCCAAATTTAAATTTTTTTACAACATTTAGGAGTGAAACTTTAGCCATAGCAAGCGTCTCATGGATAGGAGATTGTAGGACTAGCACATAACCGTATATTCAGAAAAATTTTCCACCCAAATATGTGAGGTTCGCCTTTAGATTTGATAGGAAAAGCATTTACTATTAGTGCTTATGAGTGTACCGGTAGCATTTAGATTCTAGAACTTGCGTTAGTGATGCATCCCGAGACCGCTAGTGAGACTACATTCGTGTGGTAGGATTTACTACATGATAAGAGGCATTAGGATCACCCTTGTGTTAAACCCGTATTATGATTACTTGACCATTTAAGT
Organism: Artemisia argyi; assembly: GCA_030686995.1. Classification (NCBI taxonomy): domain Eukaryota; kingdom Viridiplantae; phylum Streptophyta; class Magnoliopsida; order Asterales; family Asteraceae; genus Artemisia; species Artemisia argyi. The sequence goes on along the minus strand of CM060709.1, from coordinate 68,757,260 downwards.
CATATTACTTGACTATTTAAGTCAACTAATTTTTCCCACACCCTTAGCGTTATACTCATTTTTAGTACACGAAACCCCTAGTACACCCCTCCGAGCTTATCTTTTCGTTTCTAACTTTAAGCATCTTACTTAAAGGAAGAATTTGTTACACCCCACTTAAATGTACAACCAAATCGCCTTAGCCTTCCGTGTATGCGCTCATTTTTAGTGCATTATTGTTATTTGATAAACCCTAAGTTAACTATCTAATTGATTACATGGTTGCTAAGTCGAGTCATATCCTTGTACATATTGTTTTGGGACGATTGGGACTCATGGGTAAAGTACTTATTTTATGGAGTAATGGGGAAGAACACCATTTATTACCCCCATACGTACGTTAATCTTAAAGGTACTCCAAGTGTTTTGATTATCTTAATTCGAGTCAATAGATTAGTTCATTGTAAAGTATGTAAAGATTCAAGTGTAAGGGGAATGTCCATTCCCTATGATGTATTATTTTGGATGGTAGGGTAAGAGTGTATGCAAAAAAAAAAAAAAAAAAAAAAAAAAAAAAAAAAAAAAAAAAGTCGAAAAATCAAGAAAAAGAAAAAAAAATAGAAAAAGAAAAAGAGAAAAAAACATACGGACTACCATCCCTTTTCATTCTATGTTCATTTTATGTTTTTGTTATTTTTCATTTATTAGCTTAAGTCGAGTCTAGTCTTGGCTTAGCAACGCCATATTGTACATGTAATTAACCAAGATTGTTAACTTGCCACCAGTAAAACTTCCTTTATCCAACAAAACCTTGTATTTCATATCCCTACACCTAACGTTACGACCCTTTCAAAGACCTCTTTGATAGTTTATCCTAGGTGCTTACGCCATGTGGTGGAGGTTTGATCCTTTCCCAAGCCTATGGTAATCTATTTTTCTATGACAGGTAGTGAGAGATATCTTCCGTTTCCATATTGTACTTTATACATTATTACACCCGAGAGATGTGAGTATCTAAACACTATTTGTGAGGTGCTAGTGTATGACCTCCGTGCTTGTCTATTGGTCTTTAGTGGAACGATTATTTGTTGTAATTACTTTTATATTAGTGTTAAATGACCCCTAACTTGTATTCTGACTAGAATAAAAGCGCATTTGTTTGGGGGCAAGCAAATCTCAAGTGTAAGGGTATATGATGAGGCGAAAAATGAACCACTTTTAGGGGGTCATTTAAGCCCGGAATTGATTTTATTTGATCAAATATTGCCCTAAATCATTCCTTTTGTGATTTTAGGTACTTTGGGAGTGAAATCTGGAAAAGGAAGCAATTCAGACGTTTTTGGAGCATAAAAGTGAAGAAAACGCCAAAGTCTTAATTTTCCTTGCTGGGAATAGTAGGTGACGGCGTCAAGAAGGAATTTCTGACAATGTCAAGAGTAATTTCCATGACGACCCAGTACATAATTGACAGCGTCACGAAGTAGGGCGTCAAGAGTAAAATTCATGACGACCTGGAAATGCATAACACATGACGGCGTCAAAAATAGATCAAGGCAGTCCGAGAAGTATTTTGGCGGCTAGATGACGGCGTCACAAGATTTGTCTTGACGCCGTCAGACCCTATTTCCTATATATAGTTTTCTAATTTTCACATTAAAGAGAGAGAAGTTTTGGAGAAACCCTAAGTACGAACTTGGTACGAATTTTACAGGTTTTTCAAGGGTTCTAAGACCTTGATACCTTTCATGTGTAATTGAGATAAGTATTCTTTTAATTCAATCAATATGTTGGTTGTCTATATCTTGTTCTTGTCTTAATTCCATCATGCTAGGCCAGATCTATCTTGTGTTTGCTTGGATCTAATGAAACCTAGATGTTAATTATGTGTTGATTATTTGTTTGTAGTTGTATTGGATGAATGAATTCGATGTTAGGCTTAAGAAAACTGGCAGATCTCTAAATGGTAACATGCTTGAACGTCTTAGCAAACATGAACTGATGTGCACTAGGTTTTATTGGTTGTATTTAATGCATGAGCCACTGTTTACAATCCCTATGGTTGTGCTGGGCATGGCATAGGAGGAGATAAGAGCTCATAGGATTGGGGAGTTAAGTGCGCCACCCCATGAATGATATTAAGGAATACAATCCGTCATCCACGCAACTATAACAAGTAATTAACGTGTAAAAGATATCTAGGGAGTAGTGAAATCTAAGTAAACACATTTTCTCCACTTATTGCTCACAACTTTAGTATAATTTAGTTTATTTTCATTTCTAGTATTTTATTTTGATTGCATCTTTAGTATTGGGTTAGTTTACTAGCAACTAATTCCGCCCAAATCTTTCAAACCCGAGATTTTTACTTGCTTTCTAAAAAATATAAAAACACAAAAAGAATCATCCCTCACCTTTAGAACTAGTATTTAGGTTTTCTAATCCTAGCGACACTATTCCTAGCTGAACGATCAATCCCCTGGTACTTGTCACTATACTATACTACAACGATCAGGTACACTGCCTGGTGGGGGTTGTAAGCTTCTCAAGATCCCTTGAGAGGTAAAGCCTGGTGCGATTCCCACGTATCAGGGAGCGTATGTTTAGACGGTCCCTTAAATAGGTCGGCGGTCCCTTCTCGATAAGGGACCGTCTGGCATTTACGTGACCCTCGCCTCTCTCCTGGTGTCTATAAATACAGAACTGTTTTGTTTCAGAAATCTTCACCTCTTATGCACTAAAACCTTCTGTATTCTGAAATCCTTTCCAAAACATATTCTTTGATCACATTATCGGGTTCTAGTTGTTTACAAGTGATCACACTCATCATTCCTCAAAAGTGAAAGAGAAGAACATTCGTTGTAATCAAGAGACGAAGCGTTGAAAAAGAGTTTTGCTCATCTCATCCCATTGTTGCGGATCTATCATTAATTACATTCATTGTTTCGTGTATGTAATTGGACTTGAGTGCAAGTCTTATATTGTTGATTGTGTTGTGTCGTGCCATCGTGTTGGTACAAGGTGTGAAGCCACGTGGGCTTTGTTAGATTGGTTCTAGCTAGGATTAGGACTCGACATTCCGCTTAGTGTCGTTAAACTTGGTGTAAGCTTATGTTCGGTTTGTTCCTCCATAAGGGAGCGTGTTGATATAGTGTTTGTGAAAATCTCGAGTGTGAGACTCGAGGAGTGGAGTAGGGACGAAGGAGTGAGCTTCGTGGCCGAACCACTATAAATCTCCGTGTGCCGGTTTGATCTTTCCTTTACTTACTTTTACTTATTTACTTGTTATTGCTTATATCTATTGTTGTATTGATTTCACGTAAACATCGAATCGATTCATTTTCACAAACGCAATTTGTAAAGTAAATTTTCTAAAAACATATATAATAATGGTGAAACTATTCAACCCCACCCCCTTTTAGTTTCTACAATTGGTATCAGAGCTTCGTTGCTCAAGATTTTTTTAAAATATATTGCATTTTAAAACTTGAAACGATCAATGGAATTTGAAAAATATCAAGAAGGGCAGTCTATGCAAAGACCACCACTCTTTGAGACTGATAGTTTTATTTACTGGAAAACTTGATGAGTGTGTAAATACTCATCATTTTTATCGTATCTGAACTGCCAAAACATCCAAAAACACTCAGAAATGCATCAAAATACAGAAATTATCCCAAAACTGTGTTTTATATGTTTTAGATGCAAAATGTTTAAAAACAAATGAAAAACGAACAAAGTTTGCCTAATTGGCAGTTTCGGTCCCTCAAGTTTCATAAATTGACAAAACTAGTCCCTGAAGATTTAAAATAAAAGAAAAGTCAACCCAAGTCCTTTGGAATTCAAAATTTGTCAAAATAAGCCCTTGGGTGAAAAGTTTGAGAAAATTACACAACTGGCCCCTCAACTTTGGCAAATTGGCAATTTTGGTCCCTTGGTTTATCTAACTTGACAGGTTTAGTCCTTTTGATGACTTTGGGATATTTACACAACCAGCCCTCAATATTCAGTAAATTGTAAAATAGGTCCTTGTATTAACAAACCAAACGCACACCCTTTTTAATCCAAATACCAAACAAAAACCACCCCATCCTTTACCCCAGGCCCAAACCAAACAACCAGCCCAATCCCACCTCCCCTTTTAATATCAAAACCGGCCCACACCCAAAATATATAATCCCTCCCGTTTTTTTAACCCTGGTCAAACACCCCAGTCAAACAACTCACCCCCCCCCCCCCACTTGAACCCTGCAACTCTGCTCATCCCATCATCACTCCACCCCTACTATCTCACTGTCACACTCACCCCCCTCCTACTCACCTCAAAACAACAACAAAACAACAAAACACACACCTTGCCAAGCTATCAGACCCCAATTGGATAAAAATACTTGTCCCGCCAAAAGTGAATTAAGGGCCAAGATGCATTTCACTAATCCAACGTCTCAGAATAAAAGTAGGAAAAGTCCAATGAGCATTTTGGAAGATTATAAATTAAGAAAGAAGAGCAGAGAAGGAGTAGTTAGTTTTTAGAATAGATTTTTAGTAGTAGTAGAGTAGCAATTAGTAGTGGTTTAATTTATGTTGAAATGAAATCTCTCAAGCTTAGTTAATTTAAGTGTTCAATTATTTCAAGTTTATTGTACTCAAATTCTCAGTTTGTTTTCTAGAATTCAAATTTAATGAAAAGTTCAAGTTTCATATGCAAATCTCATTTATGTTCAAAGTTTATTTAAAAGTAATCAAGATAGTTTGAGAAGTTTAGATAAGCTTACTCAGAGCTTATTCTGAGTCTTTTTAGCCACTGGGTTCCACAGCAAAGGTGTTAAGCTCCAAATTCAAAAAAGTCAGCAAAAGTCAAACAGGTGAAATAAGAAGTTGGAATAAGCTCATTGAGCTTATTTAAGCTTTATCAGCTTTGACTAAGGATCATTGGTGCTTCCAATCCTGTTGAGTTCCTAATCCCTAGTCATTTTCGTTTTTCTTACCTAGTTTAGCTTATTTGATATACTTCTTATTTGTATATGCTTAGTGTATGCTTAAATTAGTACTTGTTCAGTGTTTTTATGCTTAATTTGCTTAATTGAGTTTGGTTATTGCCTGTTTACTAGCTTTCAGCTGTTGTTGTTCATTATTGCTCACTATTGCTTGTTACAGTCATCCTTAGCATAATCTAGTATAGCTTTGATAGACCTTATCTCTTGATCAATTGCTGCTCAGTTTATCTCCATTTAGTTGTTTGAATCATTGTCTTTCAGTTCCTTGCTTAAACATGGTCATGGTTTCATGAAATCTCAAAACAATCTACTTAGAAGGACTGTTTGGATCAGGGTAGGGTATTGTGTATTCGATAGTTTCTTGTTGTTCTTTTGGCATACATAAACTGCACTAGGCATAGTTAAGTTATTTCAACCATAAAACTTGGTAGGTTAGTGGTAAAAAGTCAAAATAGCCTTCAATTTCATGGTAAATGCTCACTGTTAGGATTCTAAGTGGGATAGTCTAAATTTTAGTCATAGATACTCTTAAGCTAGCTTAATCTAGACTCACTTTAGCTTGTAACATCATATTAAGTAATCTAGGACTTTTAGAAATCCACCATGGTCAAACTTATCTCAAAACTTCAAAAGTCTAAGTTCATAGCTTGGCATTTTTTTCAAAAATGTGGTGAATTTTCTTGGTCTCAGTTTTGCAAATTAGCCCTTAAGCTTCTAGGATTTCCTTGTATGCCAGCTTGTCTGTTTAATTATAATTTTCATTTATTTTTAGAATTTTTTCATGTCTGCTTTATTTGGTCTCAAGGTGACCTGCAGGGGAAGCATCTCCCCTGCACCAGTTTGTCTGTTTCATCTGTCCAACTTCCTAAGCCTCCACAGAGCTTGTTAGTGGGCCACAAGTCATGAAATTTGGCTTATTTAGAAGCCCCCCTGTCAAGCTTGTTGGATACAAGCTTAGTTTTGGCTTCAGAGCTTATTCACATAGCTTAAGATAGGCCTGAAATAAGCCCCATACGCCTGTTTGACAGGTTGGATTTAGATTTGCTGAATTCTGCTTTTAAGCTAATTTCTGTGAGATTTCCTTTTGATTTAGCTTATTTGTATTACCCTTGGAACCTTTTAGTTTAATCTCAAGTTTAAGTTCAGTGTGTAGTTTATTTGGTGTTTTTTTATTTTAAAGTCAAAATCCTTTTTAAAGCTTATATAGCCATCTGTTAAGCTATTCTGCTTATTCAGTGCTTATTTGGCTTTTGTAAAAAAGTTGTGTTTATTAAAGTTTCATAATTTTGATGTTAAAATGTGTTTTTAAAAGCAAAATGTCAAAAATAAAATGTTTGCAAAAAGTGGCCTTAGCCAGGCTTGAACCCTGGACCTCATGGGTTGACTGGTCAAAACCAGACCAAAGCCACGCACCATCTGGGCTAATGCCTTGTTAGTGTTTTATGTTTCCTCACTTATTTTTATAGCACTCAGTTTCCAAATAAGCTTATACAAGCTTATAAGCTGATTCCCAGCTGATTTAATAAGCTTTTCACCACTTTTGTATTTTTCTTAGCTTAATAATAGTATAAAGTAATTTTAGAAAAAGTTTTAGAATTTTTACTTTTCATTTAGTATTTTTAATAATTTAAATTAGTATAATTAGTTAATAAATAGTTTTTAATTAATAATAAATAATATAAAAGATTAAAAAATATTTTTCTTATTCTCAAAATTTTCTTGTATCATTAGGATCGTAAAAATATAATTTTCATGTCCGTAGGGTTAGCGTAGCTTAAGATTCACGTTTCATTTTGCGCACTCGCGTTTTATTAAAATAACTTTTATGTTTTTTTAAATTTAGATTACGCTAGTAAAAGTAGTTTGTTAAATAAAGAAAAACCAAAAAAAAAAAAAAAGTGATAGCTTCTATTTAAGCCCTTTTGGCTTATTTTTCTGCTTATTTATAAGCAAACTCTGATTTTAAATTTCTAGATTACGTTTTAAGTTAACTAGGTTTCACGTTATTGTTAATATAGTTTGTTTAAATCATTCTCATTCGTATTTCCTTAGTGTAACCCTTCAAACCCTTATATACCCTTTCCTGTCCAAATTCACCCGATCACAAACCCGTTTGATTACTATCACACCTCGCTAGGACATAACGACCCGGGAAAACACTATACCTCCACGGAGATTGATTCTAGGCAGTTTGACTTAGTTGACCAATCCTTTGGTCAATTTAGGTTGACCATTTGGAGCCAATCAAAACTCGATTCAAAACGTATGTGAAATCAAATGATCTTGATCTTTGGCATGTTATTACCATGGGTGACTTTGAGCCTATTGAATTTAACCTGGAAACTAAACAAAATGAAATCGTTTCTAATGATAAACAAAGTGAAAGTCTTAAAAAGAAACTAGCTAAAAATGATGAAGCAAAAATGGTAATTTAAAACGATTTACCTAAAAGGAATTTTAAAGAATTTTCATGTGTAATACGGCTAAAGATATTTGGAGAACTTTGCTAGCCACTCACCAAGGTAATAATCAAGTCAAAGACAACAAGATCGATCTTTTGGTCCAACAATATAAACAATTTTTCATTCCTGAAGACGAATCTATTGATAGTGAATTTGCTAGATTTAACACCATTATCACGAGTTTAAAAGCACTCAGTGAAGGTATTTCTGTCAAAAGTTGTGTTAGGAAATTTCTCAAGGCTTTACATCCAATATGGAGAGCAAAGGTCACAGCAATATAAGAATCCAAAGACTTGGCATCTCTATCGTTGGATGAGCTCATTGGAAACTTAAAGGTCCATGAGTTAATCATCAAAAATGATTCCGAGATTGTCAAAAGCAAGGTGGAAAGAAGACCTATTGCCTTGAAAGCTAAATAGGAGTTAAGCGATGATGAAGATTCAAGCTCGGAAAGTGAAGACGAAGAATATGCTTTAGCGGTTAGAGATTTCAAGAAATTCTTCAAGCGAAGAGGAAGATTCGTAAGACAACCTAGAGATGAAAAGAAAGCACCTCTAAAAGCTCGAGAAGATAGATATAGTAAGGGCGAGAAAAGATGTTTTGGATGCGGTGACACAAGACACTTAGTTAGAGAGTGTCCACATCAAGCAAAGGACAAGAACCAAAGAGCATATGTAAGTGGTGCTTGGAGTGATAACGATGAAGATGGTAAGAATGAAACTTGTCTCATGGCCGGATCTTCAAAAGAGGTACATGTCGAAAGCGATCTCCATAATTGTGATGTTTTCTCACTAGATTCACTTGACCTAGATAATGCGTATGATAAAATTTGCGAAGTAAGTCAAAAGATTATTTTGAAAAATAAATCATTAAAATCTACTAAGTCAAAATTGGAAAAGGAAATATGGGAATTAAAAGAGAAACTATCTAGGCTTGAGAAAGGAAAAGAAATTGATTCAGAATGTAAATCTTGTGAAAGCTTAAAATCAAAAATGAGGAACTCAAGGAGGAAGCCTCAAAACTAAGAAAATTTGAAAAGAGTACTCACTCCCTAAAGCAATTAATAGGAGCTCAAGAGGCTTTCGACAATAAAACCGGGATAGGATATAACTTTACTGAGGCATCAATTAGTATATCAAAACAAATAAAATTTGTGAAATCTCAGTCGGAATAACCTACTGGTGACGGTCCTTTAAATCTACCAGACGGTCCCTTAATTATAAAGGACCGTCCCTTAGATAAAGGACCGTCTCCAGTAAGAAAAACAGTTTTTTTTGCCTAAATCAATCCCTGATTCTGATCCTAAACAATTAACCGTAATGAACTCAGAAATACCCATTGCTAACATAAAAGAGGTAAAGCAATTTTATAAGCCTACACCAAAACCCGGATTAGGATACAACAAACCAACTATAGGATATAAATCTTCACCTCCTAGAAAAACAAATGGACAAACTAAATCAAGAGTAACTAGGAATCATAATTATCATAGGAATAATTCAATAAAGTGGAGAAATGATTTTCTTCGGATAGGATTGTACTCACCATTTCAACATTTTAGACAAATGCAACAAATGTATAAGATGTTTAGTTTTAACAACTTTGGACCCATGAGATATTGGGGACCATATGTTTGAGTTTGTCAATATTATCAATAGATATGCTTGGGAATTGACTTGGAGCCCGACGAATGGGGTTAAAGATTGTGGATGCACGAATCACATGACGGGTAACCGCAAGCTGTTCTCATCTTATAATGCAACTAGTGGACGTAACGTTACGTTTGGTAGTAAGATCAAGGGTAATATAATCGGCAAAGGTACGATCATTCATAATTCTCTTACTATAGCTAATGTAGAACATGTAGATAACCTAGGATTTAATTTACTTAGTATTAGTCAAATATGTGATAATGATTGCAAGGTAATCTTTTCAAAAGACGATGGTGAAATCATAAAGAACGGAAAAGTAATTGCCAAAGGGATTAGAAAAGGTAACTTATATGTCATGAAGATTAGTAACAAACCTAGTGACAACATATGCTTAGCTACGGTTAATGATAATTCTACTCAATGGCATAGAAGACTAGGACACACAAATATGCGTTTATTACAATCATTGGCCTCTAAGGATTTAGTTAGAAATTTTCCTAAACTTAGGTTCGACCAAAATTTTTGTGATGCTTGCAAAGTTGGAAAACAAGCTCACTCAAGTCATAAGCCTAAGAATATGATCTCAACATCTAGATGTCTAGAGCTTCTTCACATGGATCTCTTTGGTCCTTCCGCCATACGGAGTTATGGAGGAAATATTTACACCCTAGTAATTGTAGACGATTACTCTAGATGCACTTGGACTAGGTTTCTTAAAAACAAAACTGAAACTTTTGAACAATTCAAAATTTTAGTAAGAAAGTTCAAAATCAACTAGGATACAACATAGTCTCCATTAGAACGGACCATGGTAGAGAAATTGATAATGAAGTTCAATTCGGAGCTTATTGTGATGCTAATGGTATTACTCATAATTTCTCAGCTCCACGAACTCCACAATCAAATGAGGTAGTCGAAAGGAAAAATAGAACCTTACAAGAAATGAGTAGAACCATGCTCAATGAGCAATCCATTCCTTAGAAGTTTTGGTGTAATGTCGTAGATACATCCACCTATATCCTTAATAGAATTCTCATTAGACCAATCATAGGAAAAACCCCTTATGAAATCTTGAAAGGTAGGAAACCTTCCCTAAATTACCTTAGAGTATTTGGTAGTAAATGCTATATTTTAAACACCAAAGATTATCTCACCAAGTTTGACCCAAAGTCATACGAAGGTGTATTTCTAGGTTATTCTCAAACTAGCAAAGCCTACATTGTTTTAAACAAGGAAACAATGGTCATCGAAGAATCACTCAACGTGACATTAGATGAGAGTCCCCCTCCATCTAAAACTTCACCTTTGGTAGATGATGATTTAGATGAAGAAAACGCCATAGTTGAAAACATGAAAAACCTAGACATATCTCAAGAAACCATCGAAATAGGTGAAACCTCAAATATAAAAGAATCTAAAAGCCATCATTTGGATAATGTCATAGGAAGCCTAAACCAAAGAACCCTTAGATCACAAGTTCAAAACAAAAGCAACCTCTTTTGTTTTGTTTCAATCATTGAACTTAAAAATGTCAATGAAGCATTGAAGGATGAAAGTTGGATCATCACAATGCAAGAACAATTTAACCAATATAAGTCTAATGATGTTTGGATGTTAGTACGAAGACCTAAGAATGTCACCATAATAGGGACTAAGTGGGTATTTAGAAATAAACTAGATGAAAATGGTATTGTATCTAGGAACAAAGCTAGGCTAGTCGCACAAGGTTATAATAAACAAGAGGGAATTGATTATGACGAAACCTATGCACCCATAGCTAGACTTGAGTCCATTAAGATATTTCTCATATATGCATGTGCATTAGATTTTAAGTTGTTCCAAATAGATGTGAAAAGTGAATTCCTAAACGGTCTCATCAATGAGGAGGTATATGTAGCACAACCTCCAGGATTCATTGACTTTGAGTACCCCGTGCATGTTTATAAACTAAAGAAAGCTTTATATGGTTTAAAGCAAGATCCTAAGGCTTGGTATGATAGGTTGAAAGATTTTCTTCTTAAGCATGAATACTCGATGGGAATGGTAGATAACACTCTTTTCACCAAGAAGAAATATGCAAACATCATAATCGTCCAAATATATATTGATGACATTATATTTGGTTCAACTTGTCAAGACATCTGTGATGATTTCTCAAGAATCATTCATGACGAGTTTGTAACGAGTATGATGGGCGAGCTTATCTTCTTCCTTGAACTACCAATAAAACAATTTGATGATGGAATATTCTTTAATCAATCCAAATATATTAAGGAAATGCTTAAGAAATTTGTACTAGAAGATACTAAGCCTATGAAAACCCCAATGGCTATGGACACAAAGCTCAACAAGGATGAAGAGGGTGAATCTGTAGATAGTACTAAGTATAGAGGTATGATAGGAAGTTTATTGTACCTAACGGCAAGTAGGCCCGATATAATGTTTAGTGTCTAACTTTGTGCTCGCTTTCAAGAAGATCCCAAATCTTCTCACTTAGAAGCGGTTAAACGTATCTTCCAATACATTAAAGGCACTATGCACTTAGGATTATGGTATCCTAAGGGGACCGGCATAGAAACTATAGTTTACGCCGACTCTGATCACGCGGAAGATTATGTGGATCGAAAAAGTACTAGTGGCATTTACACCTTCGTGGGTTGTTGCTTAACTTCTTGGTTCTCCAAGAAACAAACGGCCCTTGCTATCTCCACAACCGAAGCCGAATATGTAAGCGCCAGAAAGGCATGTCAACAAGCACTATGGATGAAACAAGCTCTCGTAGACTATGGTATTACATTTGATAACATTCCAATCATGTGTGATAATAAAGGAGCAATAAATTTAAGTAAAAACCTCATGCAACACTCTCGTACCAAACACATATAAATTCTTCACCATTTTCTTAGGGATAACGTGCAAAAGGGTAACATATCTATTGAAAAAGTGCCAACGGAGGAAAACATAGCTGATATTCTTACTAAACCACTTAAGCGTGAACATTCTTTTATCTTCGTTTAGGATTAGGAATGATGGAACACATATCTCCTTAGACTTCATATTTAATGAATTCCTTCTAATCTGAGTCTAGGATTCTCTTGCGCACAAAAATTAGAAATTGGGGAAGCAAGTATTTCTTTTTCTTAACAACCATTATTGCATGATAATAAGAAAACTTGATTTTGTGCATAAAAAACCCAATTCATATGTTCAAAATCTTCTCACGGATAGGAAAAATCAATTTTTCATGCATTATTAATACAATTCAAAAATGCTTTTCCATGCATGCACGATGCGCTCAATTCCTCTATCGGATCGTGTAACCAATACGTTATCCGACATGGTAAGATGAGCAAGATTGAAATTAGGAGACTTTGGATTATATCTTAGGATTTTCTCTCTTTTAGGGTCGAGATAATCGCATTTTCACATATGTTTCATGTAGGCACACACTAGAAACATTTTCTGAAATCTGGCAAACCTCCTAGTGGCGGTCCTTTATCGACCCACGGTCCCCCAAATGATAAAGGACCGTCCACCCATTTACAGGACCGTCCCTTTACTTGTGTGTCGTGATTTTTTTTTCTGTTCCTGCATGTTTGACTAGCCTACCCTTAGGTTTTATGCACATTCTTAATTTGCTTAAGCATTATTTGAATTAATTTAACCAAGCTTGCATGCTTCACTATTCTTGCAACCTTCATCCTGTAGTTAAACCACCACCTATTCCATCCATTGCCATGGCATAATCTTCCTCCTTCTCAATGTCATCTAATAAAATGTCATCCCCTAGAAAACCAAGAATATCGGTCAAACCCATATGGAGGAAGAAACAAAGCCTTGGCAATTTCATGCACCAATCAAACAACTCACACAATAGCCATGTCAACTCCAATCCCACATCACATAATGAGGCATCATCTTCATCATTCTCCTTCTTTGCCTCTCAACCACAAAATGGGCCACCATCACTCACAATGAGCATACAAACCCGACTCCTCAAGATCATTCATTACCACCTTTGTTGCCACCTCCAATGACAAATTTCAACTCCCTACACTCCATCAAGGCTCAAGAATTCTCCAATCTTGTTGATTTGAGCCTCCTAAATATCATCCTATCCCAAAAACTTCATCCTTCAACAATGTCTCATCCCACTCTTGCCCAAGTGGTTGCCCATGGGGGTTATTGTTCTTGTTACATTTACAATCACAACCACTTTCAAAAGATGAAGAATGATCTTGACTACATCATTTCCATCCTCTTGTCATCCGGGTTTCTACAACCTCTAACCAAAAACTCATCTCCACCATGCGGTCGCAAGTTCTAGAGAAGCATGCATGATCACTAATGAAACCGGATTTAACATGAGCTATCCTAAGAGATTAGACTAGGATTATGCTTGTAAACTCATGTTGTAATTGTCATATGAATGGCATTACTATTGTCTTTTAATGAATGATCTAGTTTCTGGATGAATTATTGAACTATTGATCCAGAACCTCCTTCTGCCGGCGGTCCCTTATCAAAGTGGCGCTCCCAAACTTTAAAGGACCGTCGACCCATTTACGGGACCATCCGCAGTATATGTTCTCCTGACTTATCTTATTTTTTATGCAGGATTTTTATGTTTGCTTCCATGTTTCCTCTAACATTTTGCAGCTAAATTTCATCGATCGATTCCCGAGTGTCCTCATCAAAGGGGAGCCCTAAGCTAGGGGGAATCATCATGATGCTGATGAGCCGAAAAGTGTACCGCTTTTAAGGGGTCATTTAAGCTCGAATTCGTGATTATTTGATCAATTATTGCCTTAAATCATTCCTTTTATCATTTTAGGTACTTTTAAGGGGAAATCTGGAAAAGGAAGCGTTTTGGACGTTTTTGGAGCATAAAAGTGAAGAAAACGGCAAAGTCTCTGATGAGGCGAAAAGTGAACCACTTTTAAAGGGTCATTTAAGCCTGAATTCAAGATTATTTGATCAAATATTGCCCTAAATCGTTCCTTTTGGACGTTTTTGGAGAATAAAAGTGAAGAAAACGGCAAAGTCTTAATTTTCCTTGCTGGGAACAGTACATGACGGCGTCAAGAGTTACAAAAGAGGTGAAAGTGGAAAATACACGTGAAGATCCAGAGAGTTTTTAAGCCTAGGACATGACGGCGTCATCCAACGCCGTCATGGTCCAAACATTAGTGACGGCCCAGAGTATTTCTACACATGACGGCGTCACAAGTAGATCTAGGCAATACGATTTTATTATAGCAGCGAGTTGACGGCATCACAATCCAATACATGACGCCGTCACGATGTGTAATCTATATATAGTTTTCCAAATTTCATTCATTAGTGTGCAACTTTGAGGGAATAAACCCTAGTCCGAATTTTATCAGCTTTTCAAGGGTTTCAACCCCTTGAAACTTTCATGTTCAATTAAAGATAAGTATCCCTTCAACTCATTCAATATGTCTAGGTGTTATTTGATTATATCTTACGCTTGTCTTTTATTTAACATGCTAGGCTAGATTTCTCTTGTGTTTGCTTAGATGTAGTGAAACCTAGATGTCAATTATGGGTTGGTTATTTGTTTATAGTTGTTACGGATGATTGTATTCGATGTTAGGCTTAAGAAAACTGGCAGACTTCCATTGGTAACTTGCTTGAACGTCTTAAGAAACATGATTGGAGGTGTACTATGATTTTTGGTTGTATTTAATGCGTAGGAGAATTCTAATGATCCCATGTTAGGGGCTTCTAACGGCTCGCCGCAGGAGTGAAGTAGGATCCTATAGAGTTAGGGAATATTGGACACGGCCCTACGACTAGTATTAAGGAATATGACCCGTCATCCATGCAATTGTAACAAGCTATAAACCTGTAAAAGATATCTAGAGAGTAATGAAATCTAAGTAAACACAACTTTCCTCATTATTGTTTCCACCGCATTAGTATAATAGTTGTATTTTCATTTCTTTTATTTTATTTTGATTGCATCTTTAGATTAATTGGGTTAGTTGGCTAGCAACTAATTCCGCCCACTCTTCAAAAACCCGAGATTTTATTTGCTTTCATAAAGATATAAAAACACAAATAGAATCATCCCTCACCTCTAGACCTAGTTTATTATGATTTCTAATCCTAGCGACACTATCCCTGAGTTGAATGATCAATCCCCCGGTACTTGTCACTATACTATACTACAACGATCTGGTACACTGCCTGGTGGGGGTTGTAAGCTTCTCGAGATCCCTTGAAAGGTAAAACCTGTTGTGAGGGTGCGATCCCCACGTATCAAGTTTTTGGCGCCGGTGTTGGGGAATAGTTATTGTCTAGGTTAGGATTTCTTTTTATCAGGTCTACTTGCTAGATTCCTTTCTAGTAAGATTTTATTTTTCATTTTTAAGTTTTCTTTAGTCTATCTTATTTCTTCGTGTCTTTGTTCGTAACCTTTACCATCCGACATCATGGATGGTGGTAACCTCTTTGAACCCATCAACCCACCACAACAAAACCACCCACAAAACCCACCACTAGCAAACCAACCTCTTAGGCCCCGAACCTTAGTAGAGTATTCCCGTCCTAGCCACCATGGCTATCAAAACACTATTGAGCTCACGCAAGGGGCTAATGTTTCACCCTTGCGATCCGACACCATCCGTTTGGTGCAAAGCGGATGTGCATCCCATGGACTTCGTTCTGAAGATCCTAATCAACATCTCAAGGATTTCCTTAAAATCGTAGATTCCATAGACCTTGATGTTGTAACTAGATAGTCGACCCAATTATGCCTATTCCAATTCTCTCTACGTGATCAAGCTAGTCAACGGCTTGAACGTTTACCCGCGGGATCCATCACCTCATGAGATGATCTCACCACTCGTTTCCTTGCTCAATTTTTCCCACCGGGGAGAACTATCAAGCTTAGAAATGATATCTTGATGTTCCAACAACGTCAAGGTGAAACTCTATATGAAGCATGGACTCGTTTCTAGGACTTACTCCAAAAAGTCCCTCATCATTGCATAGATCTTTGGCTCCAAGTCCAAATCTAGGCAATACGATTTTATTATAGCAGCGAGTTGACGGCATCACAATCCAATACATGACGCCGTCACGATGTGTAATCTATATATAGTTTTCCAAATTTCATTCATTAGTGTGCAACTTTTAGGAAATAAACCCTAGTCCGAATTTTATCAGCTTTTCAAGGGTTTCAACCCCTTGAAACTTTCATGTTCAATTAAAGATAAGTATCCCTTCAAATCATTCAATATGTCTAGGTGTTGTTTGATTATATCTTACGCTTGTCTTCTATTTAACATGCTAGGCTAGATTTCTCTTGTGTTTGCTTAGATGTAGTGAAACCTAGATGTCAATTATGGGTTGGTTATTTGTTTATAGTTGTTACAGATGATTGTATTCGATGTTAGGCTTAAGAAAACTGGCAGACTTCCATTGGTAACTTGCTTGAACGTCTTAAGAAACATGATCGGAGGTGTACTATGACTTTTGGTTGTATTTAATGCGTAGGAGAATTCTAATGATCCCATGTTAGGAGCTTCTAACGGCTCGCCGTAGGAGTGAAGTAGGATCCTATAGAGTTAGGGAATATTGTACACGGCCCTACAACTAGTATTAAGGAATATGACCCGTCATCCATGCAATTGTAACAAGCTATAAACCTGTAAAAGATATCTAGAGAGTAATGAAATCTAAGTAAACACAACTTTCCTCATTATTGTTTCCATCACATTAGTATAATAGTTGTATTTTCATTTTTTTTATTTTATTTTGATTGCATCTTTAGATTAATTGGGTTAGTTGGCTAGCAACTAATTCCGCCCACTCTTCAAAAACCCGAGATTTTATTTGCTTTCATAAAAATATAAAAATACAAATAGAATCATCCCTCACCTCTAGACCTAGTTTATTATGATTTCTAATCCTAGCGACACTATCCCTGAGTTGAATGATCAATCCCCCGGTACTTGTCACTATACTATACTACAACGATCTGGTACACTGCCTGGTGGGGGTTGTAAGCTTCTCGAGATCCCTTGAGAGGTAAAACCTGTTGCGAGGGTGCGATCCCCACGTATCAAGTTTTGGGCGCCGCAGTTGGGGAATAGTTATTGTCTAGGTTAGGATTTCTTTTTATCAGGTCTACTTGCTAGATTCCTTTCTAGTAAGATTTTATTTTTCATTTTTAAGTTTTCATTAGTCTATCTTATTTCTTCGTGTCTTTGTTCGTAACCTTTACCATCCGACATCATGGATGTTGGTAACCTCTTTGAACCCATCAACCCACCACAACAAAACCACCCACAAAACCCACCACTAGCAAACCAACCTCTTAGGCCCCGAACCTTAGGAGAGTATTCCCGTCCTAGCCACCAAGGCGATCAAAACACTATTGAGCTCACTCATGGGGCTAATGTGTCCCCCTTGCGATCCGACCCCATCCGGTTGGTGCAAAGCGGATGTGCATTCCATGGACTTCGTTCCGAAGATCCTAATCAACATCTCAAGGATTTCCTTAAAATCGTAGATTCCATAGACCTTGATGTTGTAACTAGATAGTCGACCCGATTATGCCTATTCCAATTCTCTCTACGTGATCAAGCTAGTCAACGGCTTGAACGTTTACCCGCGGGATCCATCACCTCATGAGATGATCTCACCACTCGTTTCCTTGCTCAATTTTTCCCACCGGGGAGAACTATCAAGCTTAGAAATGATATCTTGATGTTCCAACAACGTCAAGGTGAAACTCTATATGAAGCATGGACTCGTTTCAAGGACTTACTCCAAAAAGTCCCTCATCATGGCATAGATCTTTGGCTCCAAGTCCAAATCTAGGCAATACGATTTTATTAAAGCAGCAAGTTGATGGCATCACAATCCAATACATGACGCCTTCAAATCATTCAATATGTCTAGGTGTTGTTTGATTATATCTTACGCTTGTCTTCTATTTAACATGCTAGGCTAGATTTCTCTTGTGTTTGCTTAGATGTAGTGAAACCTAGATGTCAATTATGGGTTGGTTATTTGTTTATAGTTGTTACGGATGATTGTATTCGATGTTAGGCTTAAGAAAACTGGCAGACTTCCATTGGTAACTTGCTTGAACGTCTTAAGAAACATGATCGGAGGTGTACTATGATTTTTGGTTGTATTTAATGCGTAGGAGAATTCTAATGATCCCATGTTAGGAGCTTCTAACGGCTCGCCGTAGGAGTGAAGTAGGATCCTATAGAGTTAGGGAATATTGTACACGGCCCTACGACTAGTATTAAGGAATATGACCCGTCATCCATGCAATTGTAACAAGCTATAAACCTGTAAAAGATATCTAGAGAGTAATGAAATCTAAGTAAACACAACTTTCCTCATTATTGTTTCCACCGCATTAGTATAATAGTTGTATTTTCATTTCTTTTATTTTATTTTGATTGCATCTTTAGATTAATTGGGTTAGTTGGCTAGCAACTAATTCCGCCCACTCTTCAAAAACCCGAGATTTTATTTGCTTTCATAAAAATATAAAAATACAAATAGAATCATCCCTCACCTCTAGACCTAGTTTATTATGATTTCTAATCCTAGCGACACTATCCCTGAGTTGAATGATCAATCCCCCGGTACTTGTCACTATACTATACTACAATGATCTGGTACACTGCCTGGTGGGGGTTGTAAGCTTCTCGAGATCCCTTGAGAGGTAAAACCTGTTGCGAGGATGCGATCCCCACGTATCAAGTTTTGGGCGCCGCTGTTGGGGAATAGTTATTGTCTAGGTTAGGATTTCTTTTTATCAGGTCTACTTGCTAGATTCCTTTCTAGTAAGATTTTATTTTTCATTTTTAAGTTTTCTTTAGTCTATCTTATTTCTTCGTGTCTTTGTTCGTAACCTTTACCACCCGACATCATGGATGGTGGTAACCTCTTTGAACCTGTCAACCCACCACAACAAAACCACCCACAAAACCCACCACTAGCAAACCAACCTCTTAGGCCCCGAACCTTAGGAGAGTATTCCCGTCCTAGCCACCAAGGCTATCAAAACACTATTGAGCTCACTCAAGGGGCTAATGTGTCCCCCTTGCGATCCGATACCATCCAGTTTGTGCAAAGTGGATGTGCATTCCATGGACTTCGTTCCGAAGATCCTAATCAACATCTCAAAGATTTCCTTAAAATCGTAGATTCCATAGACCTTGATGTTGTAACTAGATAGTCGACCCGATTATGTCTATTCCAATTCTCTCTACGTGATCAAGCTAGTCAACGGCTTGAACGTTTACCCGCGGGATCCATCACCTCATGAGATGATCTCACCACTCGTTTCCTTGCTCAATTTTTCCCACCGGGGAGAACTATCAAGCTTAGAAATGATATCTTGATGTTCCAACAACGTCAAGGTGAAACTCTATATGAAGCATGGACTCGTTTCAAGGACTTACTCCAAAAAGTCCCTCATCATGGCATAGATCTTTGGCTCCAAGTCCAAATCTAGGCAATATGATTTTATTATAGCAGCGAGTTGACGGCATCACAATCCAATACATGACGCCGTCACGATGTGTAATCTATATATAGTTTTCCAAATTTCATTCATTAGTGTGCAACTTTGATGGAATAAACCCTAGTCCGAATTTTATCAGCTTTTCAAGGGTTTCAACCCCTTGAAACTTTCATGTTCAATTAAAGATAAGTATCCCTTCAAATCATTCAATATGTCTAGGTGTTGTTTGATTATATCTTACGCTTGTCTTCTATTTAACATGCTAGGCTAGATTTCTCTTGTGTTTGCTTAGATGTAGTGAAACCTAGATGTCAATTATGGGTTGGTTATTTGTTTATAGTTGTTACGGATGATTGTATTCGATGTTAGGCTTAAGAAAACTGGCAGACTTCCATTGGTAACTTACTTGAACGTCTTAAGAAACATGATCGGAGGTGTACTATGATTTTTGGTTGTATTTAATGCGTAGGAGAATTCTAATGATCCCATGTTAGGAGCTTCTAACGGCTCGCCGTAGGAGTGAAGTAGGATCCTATAGAGTTAGGGAATATTGTACACGGCCCTACGACTAGTATTAAGGAATATGACCCGTCATCCATGCAATTGTAACAAGCTATAAACCTGTAAAAGATATCTAGAGAGTAATGAAATCTAAGTAAACACAACTTTCCTCATTATTGTTTCCACCGCATTAGTATAATAGTTGTATTTTCATTTCTTTTATTTTATTTTGATTGCATCTTTAGATTAATTGGGTTAGTTGGCTAGCAACTAATTCCGCCCACTCTTCAAAAACCCGAGATTTTATTTGCTTTCATAAAAATATAAAAATACAAATAGAATCATCCCTCACCTCTAGACCTAGTTTATTATGATTTCTAATCCTAGCGACACTATCCCTGAGTTGAATGATCAATCCCCCGGTACTTGTCACTATACTATACTACAACGATCTGGTACACTGCCTGGTGGGGGTTGTAAGCTTCTCGAGATCCCTTGAGAGGTAAAACCTGTTGCGAGGATGCGATCCCCACGTATCAAGTTTTGGGCGCCGCTGTTGGGGAATAGTTATTGTCTAGGTTAGGATTTCTTTTTATCAGGTCTACTTGCTAGATTCCTTTCTAGTAAGATTTTATTTTTCATTTTTAAGTTTTCTTTAGTCTATCTTATTTCTTCGTGTCTTTGTTCGTAACCTTTACCACCCGACATCATGGATGGTGGTAACCTCTTTGAACCTGTCAACCCACCACAACAAAACCACCCACAAAACCCACCACTAGCAAACCAACCTCTTAGGCCCCGAACCTTAGGAGAGTATTCCCGTCCTAGCCACCAAGGCTATCAAAACACTATTGAGCTCACTCAAGGGGCTAATGTGTCCCCCTTGCGATCCGATACCATCCAGTTTGTGCAAAGTGGATGTGCATTCCATGGACTTCGTTCCGAAGATCCTAATCAACATCTCAAAGATTTCCTTAAAATCGTAGATTCCATAGACCTTAATGTTGTAACTAGATAGTCGACCCGATTATGCCTATTCCAATTCTCTCTACGTGATCAAGCTAGTCAACGGCTTGAACGTTTACCCGCGGGATCCATCACCTCATGAGATGATCTCACCACTCGTTTCCTTGCTCAATTTTTCCCACCGGGGAGAACTATCAAGCTTAGAAATGATATCTTGATGTTCCAACAACGTCAAGGTGAAACTATATATGAAGCATGGACTCGTTTCAAGGACTTACTCCAAAAAGTCCCTTATCATGGCATAGATCTTTGGCTCCAAGTCCAAATCTTCTATGACCATATCGATCTCTCCACAATTCGAACCATTGACCAATCGGCCGGTGGCAAGCTACGTGATCTAAGTGCAGAAGAATCATGGGAACTCATAGAAGATCTTGCTCTCTATGACAACGAAACTTGGAATGATCCCCGTGATTTGAACAAAACGGTCAAGGCAATATCTTTGCCTTCGAAAAATTCTAGCACTCCCGACCGTAGGATCATGGAACTTGAGGACCAAGTCAAGTTTCTCATGAAATCTTACATAGCTCCTAGGCCTTCAAGCCAAGTGAACAAAATAACTTCTTCATGCGAATTATGTAGAGGTCCCCATGACACTCGTGATTGTGTGGAACTCCCCGGACAAGCTTGTGCGAATTACGCATCCTCGCGTACCGACGAAGCGGGAGATAAGTGAGCCAAACCCTTACGGTGATTCCTACAACCCTTCTTGGAAAAATCACCGGAACCTTAGGTGGAAACAAAACCAAAACATGCCCCAAAACAATTCTTTCAATCCACCTAAATGTTACCAACCAAACGGTCCACCCTCTAACCGTACTTTCAACAACAATCCTTCCAATAACTATGGTAGTACCAATAATTTTGAAGGATTGATCTCCAAGTTTATGGCATTTCAAAAAGCTCGCATATCTATGTTTGGAGCCGATTTCAAACAAAAGCAAAGCGAGATGACCACTAAAATAGACACATTGTTGAAAGTTCTCAATGACCGAGAAATGGGAGCAATCCCAAGCGACACGGTCAAGAACCCTAAACTAAACGTCAATCCCATATCATCGGTTTCATCACCTACTTCTTGTCCACAATACTATTCGGTCAAAGCAATGAGCATGTGTGTCAAGCAAACCCAAATTCTTCAAAAGGACCAATTGAATAAAACATCCGATATCAAACCGGTCAATAACATAGTTGAAACACCTCCTACACATGACCTTGACGATGAATTCAAGGAGCTCCACCTTGAACGTCCCGTTATTGATGTCTTAGACCGTGCTCCCTACTATAGCGCCCTCCTAGAAAAATATGAGAAATTTAAATTGGGTAAAAATGGGACCGCCTTCGTTCAAAAAAAGTTGCTTAAGAAGCTTGATGATCCGTGTATATTGGTTTTGCCTTGTAAGATAGGAAAATCCGAAGCTTTTGACACACTAGCCGACTTAGGATCAAGCCTCAACTTGATTCCCTTATCCCTTTTCACTACTCTTAAGCTAGGAAAGTTAGAGGAGACGGAAGTACTAATTGGTCTAGCGGATGGAAGTATTGCCCATCCGGTCGGAATTTTCACGTCCTAGATATGGTTAGTGATACTACATGCCCCTTGTTAGTAGGAAGAGGATTTTTAGCAACCGCTAATGCCATGATAGATTGTATGGAGTCTAAGATAGCGGTAGGAGAGGGTGAGACTTGGTCAGTTTATAATGTTAAGAAGCATAGGACGATTGTGAGGACGAACCGACACCACATTAGGTAGAGATGAATAGCAGACCATCTAGATATGGGCCTTCGATAGAAAGAAACTTTATAGGACCTCAACGCCCATTCTATCTAGAAAAATATTTCATCGATAAAACACATTCGGTAGAACAACTCATAGCTAGAGATGAGGAACTATACCCTTTTGAGGATCCCCTAGTCTTTATAAAAATGATTGAGTTCTTATGCGTAATGCCTATCAACATAGAGATGAACAAGTGGAAAAGGGAAGGGGATAAGTGTAAATGGAAGTGGGACAAGCCACCTAAGGAAGGTGATGGATCATGGAATATGAAGATGATTCTATATGATCCGGATGGAGAAAAGTTTGAGAGGTCATACCTTACCAAGAAAACTGATAGGAAATTGAAACCTAAGTTTGATCCCAAAGATTTCCTCAACGAGGAGCCCACACATATATGATAGCCCATGACCTTGAGTCTAGCTACAAGACTCGTAAATAAAGAAAAGCGCTTCTTGGGAGGCAACCCATGTTTTGTGTGATTTTTATTTTGTTTGATTGTTATTTGTTTCCGTATGCATGCTTTATTTTTATTGTTGGTAGATCATGTTTCAAACTAAATTGTGAAAATGCTTTATTTTGTCGTTTAACTTCGCCTTAACTTCATATAAAGGTATTTTGCAAAAGCTACGTGTAAGGGGAAACCCCAAATTTGTTTTTAAGAACGAATTTGATCATGATTCGTCACAATATTAAATGAACATGTATATTAGTATTTGTTAGAGTCAAATGCTTGTATCGAGTCATAATGATGTTTTGCAGGATTTTCCAGGAAGTAGGACATAAGTTTTTCCAGAAATTTTCCGGAAACATAACGTAAAGATTTCTGCAGGTCACTTCTGACGGCGTCAGGAGTTAACTCCTGATGGCGTCATGTGTAAAATTCTGGAAATTTTGCGAGTTTTGTTTTTCTAACGGAATCTTACAGTTTTTGTTAATTCTTTAGTTTTATAAACTCCAAGAAATCTGCAAATATTTATTCCACAAGCATTATATCTTAAATTGCTTGTTAGTATATATAGATTGCCGCCAATTTTATGCGAGGTTGCCTTGTTTGTTTTCTCAGGTTTAACAGGTTATATATGACAAGAAGATGATTTATATTTCTGGAAGGGAAGCTTTGAACGTTCATTTTCTTGGAGGAAGATCTAACCTTGTTGACAAACTATCCACACTGAACGAATCAGGGGAGTATTTGTTTTCATTCTTTTACCTGTTTTACTTTTACATCCTTTAATTGAACATTGGGGACAATGTTCATCCTAAGTGTAAGGGGAGGGTAAATGATGATACCTTATAGGATACAATTGCACTTGAGTTTGTTTGTTCGATGGTAGGTGTGTAATAAAACTAAGAGAAATACTTGTTAGTGTAATTTTAGCGTCAAATTTAAAATTTTTTACAACATTTAGGAGTGAAACTTTAGCCTTAGCAAGCGTCATATGGATAGGAGTTGTATGACTAGCACAAAACCGTACCATTCAGAAAAATTTTCCACCAAAATATGTGAGGTTCGTCTTTAGATTTGATAGAAACGCATTCATTATTAGTGCTTATGAGTGTACCGGTAGTATTTAGATTCTAGAAGTTGCGTTAGTGATGCATTCCGAGACCGCTAGTGAGACTACATTCGTGTAGTAGGATTTACTACATGATAAGAGGCATTAGGATCACCCTTGTGTTAAACCCGTATCATAATTACTTGACCATTTAAGTCATATTACTTGACTAGTAAAGTCAATTAATTTTCCCACACCTTAGCGTTGTACTCATTTTTAGTACACGAAACCCCTAGTACACCCCTCCGAGCCTATCTTTACATTTCTAACTTTAAGCATCTTACTTAAAGGAAGAATTTGTTACAACCCACCCAAATGTGCAACCAAATCGCCTTAGCCTTCCGTGTATACACTCATCTTTAGTGCATTATTGTTATATGTTTAAACCCTTAGTTAATTATCTAATTGATTACGTGGTTGCTAAGTCGAGTCATATCTTGTACATATTGTTTTGGGACGATTGGGACCCATGGGTAAAGTACTTGTGTTATGGAGTAATGGGGAAGAACATCATATATTACCCCCATATGTGCGTTAATCTTAAAAAGTACTCCAAGTGTTTTTATTATCTTGATTCGAGTCATTAGATTAGTTTATTGTATAGTATGTAAAAATTCAAGTGTAAGGGGAATGTACATTCCCTATAATGTATTATTTTGGATGGTAGGGTAAAAGTTTATGCAAAAAAATAAAATAAAAAAAATAAAATAAAATAAAAAAAAAATTGAAAAAATCAAGAAAAAGAAAAAAAAATATATATAGAAAAAGAAAAGAGAAAGACATACGGACTACCATCCCGTTTCATTCTATGTTTATTTTCTATGTTTATTTTATGTTTTTGTTATTTTTGATTCATTAGCTTAAGTCGAGTCGAGTCTTGGCTTAGCAACGCCATATTGTACATGTAATTAACCAAGATGATTAACTCGCCACCAGAAATATTGCCTTTATCCAACAAAACCGTGTATTCCATATCCCTACACCTAACGTTATAACCCTTTAAAAGACCTCTTTGATAGTTTATCCTAGGTGCTTATGCCAAGTGGTGGAGGTTTGATCCTTTCCCAAGCCTATGGTAATCTATTTGCTATGACAGGTAGTGAGAGATGTTTTCCATTTCCATATTATGATATATACTTTATTACACCCGAGGGATGTGAGTATCTGAACACTATTTGTGAGGTGCTAGTGTATGACCTCCGTGCTTGTTTTTGGTTTTTAGTGGAACGATTATTTGTTGTAATTACTTTTATATTAGTGCTAAATGACCCCTAACTTGTATTTTGATTAGAATAAAAGCGCATTTTCTTGAGGACAAGCAAATCTCAAGTGTAAGGGTATTTGATGAGGCGAAAAGTGAACCACTTTTAAGGGGTCATTTAAGCCCGAATTCGAGATTATTTGATCAAATATATCCCTAAATCGTTCCTTTTGTCATTTTAGGTACTTTTGGAGAGAAATCTGGAAAAGGAAGCATTTTGGACGTTTTTGGAGCATAAAAGTGAAGAAAACGGCAAAGTCTCAATTTTCCTTGCTTGGAACAGTACCTGACAGCGTCAAGACTCTCCACATGACGGCGTCAAGAATTACAAAAGAGGTAGAAGTGGAAAATCTACATGATGGCGTCAAGAGTTACAAGAGTTACATGACGGCGTTATCCAAGGCCGTCATGGTCCAAACATTAGTGACGGCCCAGAGTATTTCTACACATGACGGCGTCACAAGTAGATCTAGGCAATACGATTTTATTATGGCGGTGAGTTGACGGCGTCACAATCCAATACATGACACCGTCATGATGTGTAATCTATATATAGTTTTCCAAATTTCATTCATTAGTGTGCAACTTTGAGGAAATAAACCCTAGTCCGAATTTTATCATCTTTTCAAGGGTTTCAACCCCTTGAAACTTTCATGTTCAATTAAAGATAAGTATCCCTTCAAATCATTCAATATGTCTATGTGTTGTTTGATTATATCTTACGCTTGTCTTCTATTTAACATGCTAGGCTAGATTTCTCTTGTGTTTGCTTAGATGTAGTGAAACCTAGATGTCAATTATGGGTTGATTGTTTGTTTATAGTTGTTACGGATGATTGTATTCGATGTTAGGCTTAAGAAAACTGGCAGACTTCCATTGGTAACTTGCTTGAACGTCTTAAGAAACATGATCGGAGGTGTACTATGATTTTTGGTTGTATTTAATGCGTAGGATAATTCTAATGATCCCATGTTGGGAGCTTCTAACGGCTCGACATAGGAGTGAAGTAGGATCCTATAGAGTTAGGGAATATTATACACGGCCCTACGACTAGTATTGAGGAATATGACCCGTCATCCATGCAATTGTAACAAGCTATCAACCTGTAAAAGATATCTAGGGAGTAATGAAATCTAAGTAAACACAAATTTCCTCATTATTGTTTCCACCACATTAGTAAAATAGTTGTATTTTCATTTCTTTTATTTTATTTTGGTTGCATTGTTAGATTAATTGGGTTAGTTGGCTAGCAACTAATTCCGCCCACTCTTCCAAAACCCGAGATTTTATTTGCTTTCATAAAAATATAAAAATACAAAAAGAATCATCCCTCACCTCTAGACCTAGTTTATTAGCCTTTCTAATCCTAGCGACACTATTCCTGAGTTGAACGATCAATCCCCCGGTACTTGTCACTATACTATACTACAACGATCAGGTACACTGCCTGGTGAGGGTTGTAAGCTTCTCGAGATCCCTTGAGAGGTAAAATCTGTTGCCAGGGTGCGATCCCCACGTATCAGTCTCAAATTCCTTGCTGGGAACAGTACCTAACGATGTCAAGTCTTAACACATGACGACGTCAAGAGTGACAAAAGAGGTGGATGTGGAATTTATAACGTGACGGCCCAGAGTGTTTTCAGAGTTAAGAGCCTGACGGTGTCACCAAGGCCGTCAGGGTCCAAATACAAGTGACGGCCCAGAGTAGATTTGCACATGAAGGCGTCAAGACTCGATCTAGGCAATACGAATTTCAACTTGGCGGTGAGGTGACGGCGTCATAGGCTAATACATGACGCCATCAGGATGCTTAGTCTATATATATTTTTCCAATTTTTCATTGTAAAGTGTGGAACAAATTATGGAATACCTAAATACAAACCCTAGGTCGAATTTCCTGCTTATTGAAGGGGTTTCAAACCCTTCTTTCTTCCATGTTTTAATAAAGATAAGTTCTCCAATAATCATTCAATATGTCTATGTATTGTTTGATTCTATCTTATGCTTTTCTTTCTTTTAACATATTAGGCTAGGTTTTTATTGTGTTTGCTTAGATGTAGTGAAACCTAGATGTTGATTATTGGTTGATTGTTTGTTTATAATTGTTACGGCTGATTTTATTCGATGTTTGGCTTAAGAAAACTGGCAGACTTCCATTGGTAACTTGCTTGAACGTCTTAAGAAACTTGATCGGAGGTGTACTATGATTTTTTGTTGTATTTAATGCATAAGTGAATTGTAGTGATCCCATGTTAGGAGCTTTTAGTTGGCTCAACATAGGAGTGAAGTAGGATCTTATAGAGTTAGGGAATATTGTACACAGCCCTACGACTTGTATTAAGGAATATAACCCGTCATCCATGCAATTGTAACAAGCTAATCAACCGGTAAAAGATATCTAGGGAGTAATGAAATCTAAGTAAACACAACTTTTCTCATTATTGTTTCCACCACATTAGTACATTAGTTTAATTTTCATTTCTTTTATTTTATTTTGATTGCATCTTAGTAAATTGGGTTAGTTGGTTAGCAACTAATTCCGCCCACTCCTTCAAAACCCAAGATTTTACTTGTTTTTATAAAATATAAAAAAATACAAAAAGAATCATCCCTCACCTCTAGACCTAGTTTAGTAGGCTTTCTAATCCTAGCGACACTATTCCTGAGTTGAATGATCAATCCCCCGGTACTTGTCACTATACTATACTACAACGATCAGGTACACTGCCTGATGGGGGTTGCAAGCTTCTCAAGATCCATTGAGAGTTAAAACCTATTGCGAGGGCGCAATCCTACGTATCAAGTTTTTAGTGCCGCAGCTCGGGGAAAAGTTATTGTCTAGGTTAGAATTTCTTTTTATTAGGTCTACTTACTAGTTTCCTTTCTACTAAGGTTTTATTTTTATTTTAAGGTTTTCTTTAGTCTATCTTATTTCTTCGTTTCTTTGTTCGTAACCATTACCATCCGACATCATGGAAGGCGGTAATATCTTTGGACCCATCAACCCACCACAACAAAAGCACCCACAAAACCCACCACTAGCAAACCAACCTCCTAGACCCCGAACCTTAGGAGAGTATTCCCGTCCTAGCCACCAAGGCTATCGAAACACCTTTGAGCTCACTCAAGGAGCCAATGTGTCTCCCTTGCGATCCGACACCATCTGGTTGGTGCAAAGCGGATGTGCATTTCATGGACTTCGTTCCGAAGATCCTAATCAACATATCAAGGATTTCCTAAAAATTGTAGATTCCATAGACCTTGATGTTGCAAATAGAGAGTCAACCAGATTACGTCTATTACAATTCTCTCTACGTGACCAAGCTAGTCAATGGCTTAAACGTTTACCCGCGGGAGCCATCACCTCTTGGGACGATCTCACTTCTCGTTTCCTTGCTTTATTTTTCCCACCGGGGAGAACTACCAAGCATAGAAATGATATCTTGATGTTCCAACAACATCAAGGTGAAACTCTATATGAATCATGGACTCTGATAAGGCGAAAAATAAACCAATTTTAGGGGGTCATTTAAGCCCGAAATAGAGATTATTTGTTCAAATATTGCCCTAAATCGTTCCTTTTGTCATTTTAGGTACTTTTTGAGAGAAATCTGGAAAAGGAAGCATTTTGACATTTTTTGAGCATAAAAGTGAAGAAAACGGCAAAGTCTTAATTTTCCTTGCTGGGAACAGTACCTGACGGCGTCAAGAGTCTCCAAGTGACGGCGTCAAGAGTAACAAAAGAGGTGGAAGTGGAAGATACACGTGACGGTCTAGAGTGTTTTGTGCATTGGAAGATGACGGCGTCACCTAGGCCGTCATGGTCCATTTGCTAGTGACGGCCCAGAAGAAATTCCTACATGACGGCGTCAAAATTAGATCTAGGCAATATGATTTCACTATTGGCGGCGAGTTGACGGCGTCACAAATTCCTTCTTGACACCGTCACCCTGTATAATCTATATATTGTTTTCCAAATTTCATTCATTAGTGTGTAACTTTGAGGGAAAAACCCTAGGTCGAATTTTTCCAGCTTTTTCAAGGGTTTCAACCCTTTGAATCTTTAATGTCAATTTGAGATAAGTACTCTTTCAATTCAATCAATATGTCTATGTGTTGCTTGAATATATCTTACGCTTGTCTTCAATTTAACATGCTCGGCTAGATTACTTTTGTGTTTGCTTAGATGTAGTGAAACCTAAATGTTAATTATGGGTGGATTGTTTGTTTATAGTTGTTACGGATGATTGTATTCGATGTTAGGCTTAAGAAAACGTGCAGACTTCCATTGGTAACTTGCTTAAACGTCTTAAGAAACATGATTGGAGGTGTACTACGATATTTGGTTGTATTTAATGCGTAGGAGAATTCTAATGATCCCATGTTAGGAGCTTCTAACTGCTCGACATAGGAGTGAAGTAGGATCCTATAGAGTTAGGGAATATTGTACACGGCCCTATGACTAGTATTAAGGAATATGACCCGTCATCCATACAATTGTAACAAACTATCAACCTGTAAAAGATATCTAGGGAGTAATGAAACCTAAGTAAACACAACTTTCCTCATTATTGTTACACCACACTAGTTTAATTAGCTTCATTTCAATTTTGTTATTTAATTTTTAGTGCATTAGTAGTTATTTGGGTTAGTTGGCTAGCAACTAATTCCGCCCACTCTTCCAAAACCCGAGATTTTTCTTGCTTTAATAAAATATAAAAATACAAAAAAGAATCATCCCTCACCTTTAGACTTAGTTTAGGAGACTTTCTAATCCTAGCGACACTATTCTTGAGTTGAACGATCAATCCCCCGGTACTTGTCACTATACTATACTACAACGATCAGGTACATTGCGTGGTGGGGGTTGTAAGCTTCTTGAGATCCCTCGAGAGGTAAAGCCTGGTGCGATTCCCACGTATCAAGTTTTTGGCGCTGCAGCCTGGGGAA
Source organism: Artemisia argyi (assembly GCA_030686995.1). Lineage (NCBI taxonomy): Eukaryota > Viridiplantae > Streptophyta > Magnoliopsida > Asterales > Asteraceae > Artemisia > Artemisia argyi. The sequence continues at coordinate 68,726,577 of CM060709.1, read as the reverse complement.
TAGTTATTGTCCAGGTTAGGACTTCTTTTTATTAGGTCTACTTGCTAGATTCCTTTCTAGTAAGATTTTATTTTTATTTTTAGGTTTTCTTTAGTCTATCTTATTTCTTCGTGTCTTTGTTCGTAGCCTTTACCATCCGACATCATGGAAGGTGGTAACATCTTTGAACCCATCAACCCACCACAACAAAACCACCCACAAAACCCACCACTAGCAAACAAACCTCTTAGGCCCCGAACCTTAGGAGAGTATTCCCGTCCTAGCCACCAAGGCTATTGAAACACTATTGAGCTCACTCAAGGAGCCAATGTGTCCCCCTTGCTATCCAACACCATCCGGTTGGTGCAAAGCGGATGTGCATTCCATGGACTTCATTCCGAAGATCCTAATCAACACCTCAAGGATTTCCTTAAAATCTTAGATTCTATAGACCTTGATGTTACAACTAGAGAGTCGACCCGATTACGCCTATTCCAATTCTCTCTACGTGATTAAGCTAGTGAATGGCTTGAACGTTTACCCGTGGGATCCATCACCTCCTGGGATGATCTCACCACTCGTTTTCTTGCTCAATTTTTCCCACCGGGGAAAACTGCGATGCTTAGAAATGATATCTTGATGTTCCAACAACGTCAAGGTGAAACCTTTTATGAAGCATGGACTCGTTTCAAAGACTTACTCCAAAAAGTCCCTCACCATGGTATAAATCTTTGGCTATTAGTTCAAATCTTCTATGACCATGTAGACTTTCACACTAAACGCACCATTGATCGAGCCGCCGAAGGCAGGTTGCGTGATAAAGATGCCGAGGAATCTTAGGAAATTATCGATGAGCCTGACTTCGACAGTCAAGAGTTATGGGAAGTTACTCATGCTATAAACTTGGCTATCAACGCAATTTCGACACCTGGTGAAACCAATCAAACCTCCAAAGAACTCCTATGCAAACTTGAGACAAAGGTTGACTATCTCATGGAAAAATAAAAGAGGCCTTTGAGTCCTAGACAGGCAACAGTTAATTTGGTCTCAAATACGATTCCGACACCGTTTTCTGAGTCACCCTCTAGAGAGAATGTCGAGACCTTTCAAAATTATACTCCACCTTATTCACCTCCTCAAAGCCTTAGCCTGGAATTCGAAGCTCGAATGAGAGAGTACATGGCAACCCATTCTAAGCGGCTTGCTAAATTCGAGGAAGCTGTTTATAAACAAAAGGAGGAGATGCAAGAGAAAATGAAGGAGATGATGAGCCTAGTGGAGGAATACACAAGAGAAAATGAAGGAGAAATGATGTTACTAAGGAAAGAATGCGCTACCCCCACTACCCGATTTGTTAATTCTATCACAATTATCCACGAGGATAATAAGGAAAAAGAAACCCCTAGTGAACCAACCATTGAGGAACCGCCAAAATCCCAATCATTAGGTTACTACCTAAAACATAATATAAATGAGAATACCATAACAAATTGGATAAAAGGTAACGAGCGTAACCAATCCTCCAAACAGGTTTCAAAGAAGGAGAAAGAGGGGGAAGATGAGTATGATACATTACCTGGGGGACCGGTATTCGAGAAACTACTTGTATAAAAAGTGGCTACTAAGCAGATGGCTTGTGGGAACTTTGAGATACCAGCCAGCATTGGAAATTTGCAATGTCTGAATGCTTTCGCCGACCAAGGATCGGAATTAAATCTTATGCCCCTAACTATCTACACCCAACTAACCTCAAAAATGCCAGCCACCACCCGTGTTAGGCTATCCTTCGCTGGTCACTCTTATGTGTACCCTTTGGGAATTGTAGAAGATGTGCTGGTCAATGTTGTAGGATTCATGTATCCTGTTAATTTCATGATCATCGATGATAAAGGAGGTGGATGCATGCCAATAATCCTTGGGGCACCATTCCTTACCACCGCAAGAGCTGCTATTAGGTATGAAAAAAAGGGAAATTGAGCTTAAGTCAGGAAAAAGAAAGATTAGCTTTCCCCTGACCCCACGATATGCACAAGAAAGCCTGATGAAGAGAAAGCTCAAAAAAAACATTGACACATCGCCTAACCATGTTCAAGAAAAAATTCTTGCATGGGAAACAAGGATCAAAAGTTACAAAGAAACTGAGCCTGAGAGAGGCAAAAGTTGCAATAAAGTTCATGTCAAGTTTGAATGTAGTCAGCCAACGGAGAATCATGTACCATTCGCGAAAGGAGACCTGGTACTCTTAAGACACTCAGAGATAACAGTACCTCCCAATAAGCCAAGTCCTTCGTGGTATGGACCATTCACAATTGAAAGCATACACCAAGATGGGATAGCTACCTTGAGCAGTAAAGGAGGGGGGAGGTGACTGCGAGTGTCGATCGATTGAAACATCACTACCACGATAGTGAGGATCATAACTATATGGGATAAGTCATCTCGAGAGATGAGGTCACGTAGTAGCCCAAGACCTTGAGTCTAGCTAAAAGACTCGTAAAATAAAGAAAAGCACTTCTTGGGAGGCAACCCATGTTTTGTGTGATTTTCATTTGTTTGAATGTTATTTGCTTCCGTATGCATGCTTTATTTTTATTGTTGATAGATCATGTTTCAAACTAAAATTGTGAAAATGCTTTATTTTGTTGTTTAACTTCATCTTAACTTCATATAAAGGTATTTTGCAAAAGCTAAGTGTAAGGGGAAACCCCAAATTTGTTTATAAGAATGAAATTGATCTTGATTCGCCACAATATTAAATGAGCATGTATATTAGTACTTGTTAGAGTCAAATTCTTGTATCGAGTCATAATGATGTTTCGCAGGATTTTCCAGGAAGTAGGACATAAGTTTTTCCAGAAATTTTCCGGAAACTTAACGTAAAGATTTCTGCAGGTCACTTCTGACGGTGTCATGTGTAAAATTCTGGAAATTTTGCGAGTTTTGTTTTTCTAACGGAGTCTTAAAGTTTTTGTTAATTCTTTAGTTTTATAAACTCCAGGAAATCTGGAAACATTCATTCCACAAGCATTATATCTTACATTGTTTTCTAGGACTTGTTAGTATATATAGATTGCCGCCGATTTTATGCGAGGTCGCCTTGTTTGTTTTCTCAGGTTTAACAGGTTATGTATGACAAGAAGATGATTTATTTTTCTGGAAGGGAAGCTTTGAATGTTCATTTTCTTGGAGGAAGATCTAACCTTGTTACCACACTATCCACACCGAACGAATCAGGGGAGTATTTGCTTTCGTTCTTTTACCTATTTCACTTTTACATTCTTTAATTAAACATTGGGGACAATGTTCATCCTAAGTGTAAGGGGAGGGTAAATGATGATACCTTATAGGATACTATTGCACTTGAGTTTGTTTGTTCGATGGTAGGTGTGTAATAAAACTAAGAGAAATACTTGTTAGTGTAATTTTAGCGCCAAATTTAAAATTTTTTTACAACATTTAGGAGTGAAACTTTAGCCTTAGCAAGCGTCTCATGGATAGGAGTTGTATGACTAGCACAAAACCATACCATTCAGAAACATTTTCCACCCAAATATGTGAGGTTCGTCTTTAGATTTGATAGGAAAGGCATTTACTATTAGTGCTTATGAGTGTACCGGTAGTATTTAGATTCTAGAACTTGCGTTAGTGATGCATCCCGAGACCGCTAATGAGACTAAATTCGTGAAGTAGGATTTACTAAATGATAAGAGGCATTAGGATCACCCTTGTGTTAAACCCGTATCATAATTACTTGACCATTTAAGTCATATTACTTGGCTAGTAAAGTCAATTAATTTTTCCCACACCTTAGCATTGTACTCATTTTTAGTACATGAAACCCCTAGTACACCCGTCTGAGCCTATCTTTTCGTTTCTAATTTTAAGCATCTTACTTAAAGGAAGAATTTGTTACAACCCACCCAAATGTGCAACCAAATCGCCTTAGCCTTCCGTGTATACACTCATCTTTAGTGCATTATTGTTATTTGTTTAAACCCTTAGTTAATTATCTAATTGATTACATGGTTGCTAAGTCGAGTCATATCTTGTACATTTTGTTTTGGGACGATTGGGACTCATGGGTAAAGTACTTATGTTATGGAGTAATGGGGAAGAACATCATATATTACCCCCATATGTGCGTTAATCTTAAAAGTACTCCAAGTGTTTTGATTATCTTGATTCGAGTCATTAGATTAGTTTATTGTAAAGTATGTAAAAATTCAAGTGTAAGGAGAATGTACATTCCCTATGATGTATTATTTTTATGGTAGGGTAAGAGTGTATGGAAAAAAAATCAAAAAAATTAAAAAAAAAATAGAAAAAAAAGAAAAAAACGTACGGACTACCATCCAGTTTCATTCTATGTTTGTTTTATGTTTTTGTTATTTTTCATTTATTAGCTTAATTCAAGTCTAGTCTTAGCTTAGCAACGCCATATTGTACTTGTAATTAACCAAGATGATTAACTCACCACCAGTAAATATTGCCTTTATCCAACAAAACCGTGTATTCCATATCCCTACACCTAACGTTATAACCCTTTGAAAGACCTCTTTGATTGTTTATCCTAGGTGCTTACGCCCAATGGTGGAGGTTTGATCCTTTCCCAAGTCTATGGTAATCTATTTTGCTATGAAAGGTAGTGAGAGATGTTTTCCATTTCCATATTGTGATATATACTTTATTACACCCGAGAGATGTGAGTATCTAAACACTATTTGTGAGGTGCTAGTTTATGACCTCCGTGCTCGTATTTGGTCTATAATGGAACGATTATTTCTTGTAATTACTTTTATATTAGTGTTAAATGACCCCTAACTTGTATTTTGATTAGAATAAAAGCGCATTTGCTTGAGGACAAGCAAATCTCAAGTGTAAGGGTATTTGATGAGGCAAAAAATGAACGACTTTTAAGGGGTCATTTAAGCCCGAAGTCGAGATTATTTGATCAAATATTGCCCTAAATCGTTCCTTTTGTCATTTTAGGTACTTTTGGAGAGAAATCTGGAAAAGGAAACATTTTGGTCGTTTTTGGAGCATAAAAGTGAAGAAAACGGCAAAGTCTTAATTTTCCTTGTTGGGAACAGTACCTGACGGCGTCAAGAGTCTCCAAGTGACGGTGTCAAGAGTAACAAAAGAGGTGGAATTGGAAGATACACGTGACGGTCTAGAGTGTTTTGTGCATTAGAAGATGACGACGTCACCTAGGCCGACATGGTCCATTTGCTAGTGACGGCCCAGAAGAAATTCCTACATGACGGTGTCAAAATCAGATCTAGGCAATACGATTTCACTATTGGCGGCGAGTTGACGGCGTCACAAATTCCTTCTTGATGCCGTCACCCTGTATAATCTATATATAGTTTTCCAAATTTCATTCATTAGTGTGCAACTTTGAGGGAAAAACCCTAGGTCAAATTTTTCCAGCTTTTTCAAGGGTTTCAACCCTTTGAATCTTTAATGTCAATTTGAGATAAGTACTCTTTCAATTCAATCAATATGTCTATGTGTTGCTTGAATATATCTTACGCTTGTCTTCAATTTAACATACTCGGGTAGATTACTTTTGTGTTTGCTTAGATGTAGTGAAACCTAGATGTTAATTATGGGTGGATTGTTTGTTTATTGTTGTTACGTATGATTGTATTCGATGTTAGGCTTAAGAAAACTGGCAGACTTCCATTGGTAACTTGCTTGAACGTCTTAAGAAACATGATCGGAGGTGTACTACGGTATTTGGTAGTATTTAATGCGTAGGAGAATTCTAATGATCCCATGTTAGGAGCTTCTAACGGCTCGACATAGGAGTGAAGTAGGATCCTATAGAGTTAGGGAATATTGTACACGGCCCTACGACTAGTATTAAGGAATATGACCCGTCATCCATGCAATTGTAACAAACTATCAACCTGTAAAAGATATCTAGGGAGTAATGAAACCTAAGTAAACACAACTTTCCCCATTATTGTTACACTACACTAGTTTAATTAGCTTCATTTCATATTTGTTATTTAATTTTTAGTGCATTAGTAGTTATTTGAGTTAGTTTGCTAGCAACTAATTCCGCCCACTCATCCAAAACTCGAGATTTTACTTGCTTTAATAAAATATAAAAATAAAAAAAAAGAATCATCCCTCACCTTTAGACTTAGTTTAAGAGACTTTGTAATCCTAGCGACACTATTCCTGAGTTGAACAATCAATCCCCCGGTTTTTGTCACTATACTATACTACAACGATCAGGTACACTACCTGGTGGGGGTTGTAAGCTTTTCGAGATCCCTCGAGAGGTAAAGCCTGGTGCGATTCCCACGTATTAGACTCGTTTCAATGACTTACTCCAAAAAGTCCCTCATCAAGGCATAGATATTTGGCTCCAAGTCCAAATCTTCTATGACCATATCGATCTCTCCACAAGGCGAACCATTGACCAATCGGCCGGTGGCAAGCTACGTGATCTAAGTGCGGAAGAATCATGGGAACTCATAAAAGATCTTGCTCTCTATGACAACGAAAGTTGGAATGATCCTCGTGATTTGAACAAAACGGTCAAGGCAATATCTTTGCCTTCGAACAATTCTAGCACTCCCGACCGTAGGATCATGGAACTTGAGGACCAAGTCAAGTTTCTCATGAAATCCTACGAAGCTCCTAAGCCTTCAAGCCAAGTGAACAAAATCACTTCTTCATGCGAATTATGTAGTGGTCCCCATGACACTGGTGATTGCGTGGAACTCCCCGGACAAGCTTTTGCGGATTACGCATCCTCGCGTACCGACAAAGCGGGAGACAAGTGGTACACTTTCAAACCCGAGCCAAACCCTTACGGTGATTCCTACAACCCATCTTGGAAAAATCACCCGAACCTTAGGTGGAAACAAAACCAAAACATGCCCCAAAACAATTCTTCTAATCCACCTAATCGTTACCAACCAAACGGTCCACCCTCTAACTGTACTTTCAATAACAATCCTTCCAATAACTATGGTAGTACCAATAATCTTAAAGGATTGATGTCCAAATTTATGGCATCTCAAGAAGCTCGCATAGCTAAGTATGAAACCGAATTTAATCAACAATAAACGGAGATGACCAATAAAATTGACAACTTGTTGAAAGCCCTCAACAACCAAGTGCTAACTACACCTAGGAAGGACACTAGGGACACTAGTAGCGAAATCCAAATTAAGGACCCCTCATCATCCAAACACGTCCACTTTGTCAATGTTGTCACCAGTAAGCCAATAGATAAGAATATAGAAGAAAGTGACAAGGATGAAATTGGAATAGAAATTGGACCTAAGGATGAGATTAAGGAAGTTGAGGATAAAAAGGAAGAATAGTTAGAGGAAGTAGAAAATGTAGAGGAATACTTTGATAAGTTACCCACCAAGGAAGAATGAGAATACCATAAGGATCTATTCGATGACCCCAAGACACCATACATCCTTGGTTCACCACTCATTAAAGCGGGTTATCCCTCTAACATCAACATACCATGCAATATTGGGCATATGCATGTGTGGAAAGCTTACATCGATCTTAGGACTCCCATAAACATTATGACTAGGACCTATTATAATTGGGTAATGAAGAAGCAACTTGGATATAGGATGATGCCCAACACGAGTTGGATGAGTAACTTTGTGGGATGAGTGAAAGGATTACATGTCTTTGTAGGAAACTTCACTTATGTTACCGATTTTGTGACTGTAGAGGATATTCGTCCAGTAATAGATGGTTGCCTAAGTCAAGTAGTGTTCGGAAAACCGTTTGTTGAGGCCTCTAAGATGAATTATGACCCGTCCCTAGGGATAGTTAGATTCAAGGATGAGAACGATGAAATAGCTTACCAAATGCCCTATAAGATTGAACAATTATGTCTTCTATCAAACCTTGAAAAGGAACACAAGCAAGCGGTCTACTATATGAATGATGAGGATAGACGTAGAGGAGTAGACTATGTCATGATTAGAATACTCGGTTTCTACAAGGAATGTTCGCAACTAGGTCCGGAATACAAAACTAAGATTGAGGATGACCTAGAGAATGAGACCAATGATGAGGTCACGTAATTGCCCATGACATTGAGTCTAGCTACAAGACTTGTAAATAAAGAAAAGCACTTCTTGGGAGGCAACCCATGCTTTGTGTGTTTTTATTTGTTTGATTTTATTTGTTTCCGTATGCATGTTTTATTTTTATTGTTGATAGATCATGTTTCAAACTAAATTGTGAAAATGCTTTATTTTGTTTTTAAGTTCGTCTTAATTACATATAAAGGTATTTTGCAAAAGCTAAGAGTAAGGGAGACCCAAAATTGTTTATAAGAATGAAAATGATCATGATTCGCCACAATATTAAATGAGCATGTATATTAGTAATTTGTTAGAGTCAAATGCTTGTATCGAGTCATAATGATGTTTTGCAGGATTTTCCAGGAAATAAGGCATGAGTTTTTCCAGAAATTTTCCAGAAACTTAACATAAGATTTTTCTAGGAACTTCTGACGGCGTCAGGAGTTACAACCTGACGACGTCAGGTACCAAAATTCTGAAAAATTTTGCTAGTTTTGTTTATACCGGAGTCTTAAAGTTTTTGTTAATTCTTTAGTTTTATAAACTCCAGGAAATCTGCAAACATTTATTCCACAATCATTATATCTTAAATTTCTTTCTAGGATTTGTTATTATATATAGATTGCCGCCGATTTTACGTGAGGTTTGCCTTGATTATTTTCTCAGGTTTAACAGGTTATATATGACAAGAAGATGATTTATATTTTTGGAGGGAAGCTTTCAACGTTCATTTTCTTGGAGGAAGATCTAACCTTCTTGACACACTATCCACACCGAACGAATCAGGGGAGTATTTGTTTTCATTCTTTTACCTATTCTACTTTTACATTCTTTAATTGAAAATTGGGGACAATGTTCATCCTAAGTGTAAGGGGAGGGTAAATGATGATACCCTATAGGATAGAATTGCACTTCAGTTTCTTTGTTTGATAGTAGGTGTGTAATAAAACTAAGAGAAATACTTGTTAGTGTAATTTTAGCGCCAAATTTAAATTTTTTTACAACATTTAGGAGTGAAACTTTAGCCTTAACAAGCGTCTCATGGATAGGAGTTGTATGACTAGCACAAAACCGTACCACTTAAAAAAAATTTCCACCCAAATATGTGAGGTTCCCCTTTAGATTTGATAGGAAAAGCATTCATTATTAGTGCTTATGAGTGTACCGGTAGCATTTAGATTCTAGAACTTGCGTTAGTGATGCATCCCGAGACCGCTAGCGAGACTACATTCATGTAGTAGGATTTACTACATGATAAGAGGCATTAGGATCACCCTTGTGTTTAAACCCGTATCATAATTACTTGACCATTTAAGTCATATTGCTTGACTAACAAAGTCAATTAATTTTTCCCACACCTTAGCGTTGTACTCATTTTTAGTACACGATACCCCTAGTACACCCCTTCGAGCCTATCTTTTCGTTTCTAACTTTATGCATCTTACTTAAAGGAAGAATTTGTTACAACCCACCCAAATGTGCAACCAAATCACCTTAGCATTCCGTGTATGCACTCGTCTTTAGTGCATTATTGTTATGTGTTTAAACCTTTAGTTAATTATCTAATTCGTTACACGGTTGCTAAGTCGAGTCATATCTTGTACATATTGTTTTGGGATGATTGGGACTCATGGGTAAAGTACTAGTGTTTTGGAGTAATGGGGAAGAACATCAAATTATTACCCCCACATGTGCGTTAATTTTAAAAAGTACTCCAAGTGTTTTGATTATCTTGATTCGAGTCATTAGAGTAGTTTATTGTAAACTATGTAAAAATTCAAGTGTAAGGGGAATGTAGATTCCCTATGATGTATTATTTTGGATGGTAGGGTAAAAGTGTATGCAAAAAAATAATAATAATAAAAAATCAAAAAATCAAGAAAAAAAGAAAAAAAATAGAAAAAGAAAAAGAGAAAAACATACGGACTACCATCCCGTTTCATTCTATGTTTGTTCTAAGTTTTTGTTATTTTTGATTTATTAGCTTAAGTCGAGCCGAGTCTTGGCTTAGCAACGCTATATCGTACACGTAATTAACCAAGATGATTAACTCGCCACCAGTAAATATTGCTTTTATCCAACAAAACCGTGTTTTCCATATCCTTACACCTAACTTTATAACCCTTCAAAAGACCTCTTTGATAGTTTATCCTAGGTGCTTACGCCAAGTGGTGGAGGTTTGATCCATTCCCAATCCTATGGTATTCTATTTGCTATGACAGGTAGTGAGAGATGTTTTCCATTTCCATATTGTGATATATACTTTATTATACCCGAGAGATGTGAGTATCTAAACACTATTTGTGAGGTGCTAGTGTATGACCTTCGTGCCTGTTTTTGGTTTTTAGTGGAACGATTATTTGTTGTAATTACTTTTATATTAGTGTTAAATGAACCCTAACTTGTATTTTGATTAGAATAAAAGCGCATTTGCTTGAGGACAAGCAAATCTCAAGTGTAAGGGTATTTGATGAGGCGAAAAGTGTACCGCTTTTAAGCGGTCATTTAAGCCCCAATTCGTGATTATTTGATCAATTATTGCCCTAAATCATTCATTTTGTCATTTTAGGTATTTTTTAGGAGAAATCTGGAAAAGGAAGCGTTTTGGACGTTGTTGGAGCATAAAAGTGAAGAAAACGGCAAAGTCTCAAATTCCTTGCTGGGAACAGTACCTGACGACGTCAAGCTTTAACACATGACGGCTTCAAGAGTGACAAAAGAGGTGGATGTGGAATTTATAACGTGACGGCCCAAAGTGTTTTCAGAGTTAAGAGCCTGACGGCGTCACCAAGGCTGTCAGGGTCCAAATACAAGTGACGGCCCAGAGTAGATTTGCACATGAAGGGTTCAAGACTGGATCTAGGCAGTACGAATTTCAACTTGGCAGCGAGTTGACGACGTCAGAGGCTAATACATGACGCCGTCAGGATGCTTAGTCTATATATATTTTTCCAATTTTTCATTGTAAAGTGTGGAACAAATTGTGGAATACCTAAACAGAAACCCTAGGTCGAATTTCATGCTTATTGAAGGGGTTTCAAACCCTTCTTTCTTTCATGTTTTAATAAAGATAAGTTCTCCAATAATCATTCAATATGTCTATGTATTGTTTGATTCTATCTTATGCTTTTCTTTCTTTTAACATGTTAGGCTAGGTTTTTATTATGTTTGCTTAGATGTAGTGAAACTTAGATGTTGATTATTGGTTGATTGTTTGTTTATAATTGTTACGGATGATTGTATTCGATGTTAGGCTTAAGAAAACTGGCAGACTTCCATTGGTAACTTGCTTGAACGTCTTAAGAAACATGATCGGAGGTGTACTATGATTTTTGGTTGTATTTAATGCTTAAGTGAATTCTAATGATCCCATGTTAGGAGCTTTAAATCGGCTCGACATAGGAGCGAAGTAGGATCTTATATAGTTAGGGAATATTGTACACGGCCCTACGACTAGTATTAAGGAATATAACCCGTCATCCATGCAATTGTAACAAGTTAATCAACCGGTAAAAGATATCTAGGGAGTAATGAAATCTAAGTAAACACAACTTTTCTCATTATTTTTCCCACCACATTAGTACATTAGTTTAATTTTCATTTCTTTTATTTTATTTTGATTGCATCTTAGTAAATTGGGTTAGTTGGCTAGCAACAAATTCCGCCCACTCCTTCAAAACCCGAGATTTTACTTGTTTTTATAAAATATAAAAAAGTACAAAAAGAATCATCCCTCACCTCTAGACCTAGTTTAGTAGGCTTTCTAATCCTAGCGAGACTATTCCTGAGTTGAACGATCAGGTACACTGCCTGGTGGGGGTTGCAAGCTTCTCAAGATCCCTTGAGAGGTAAAACCTGTTGCGAGGGCACAATCCCTGTATCAATGCCGTGGACTTCTTTATTTCTACAAAGCCTTTTTTATTCTACAAAAAGTGGGAGAAAAAACGAGACTCGTTTTAAAACTCATTAATGCCTAGTTTTATCTAAAATGAGATTATATTTTGTAAACATCAAAAAGAGGGAGATTATTAATACAAATAATGTCAAAATTTCATTTGCATTAATCGGTCTCCACTAGTTTTGATAATCACAAAATACAAACACACGTTACGTAAAACTACTACTAATAAGTTTTTAATCGCGAAAACACGTTTCCGTCATCAACATCACTTAAGGTATGTACAAACTTCTACCAACTTGTGTATGTGATCAAAGGATTTAAAACTTTACAATTTCATGTCACAAAACATTTTTACAAAAGTATTTTTGTATAATTTAAAGAATATTTTATTAAGAAAATGTTTTCAAAATTCAAAACCATAACAGCCATATTTCCCGCTCAAAACTGACAACAAAACTTTACCAGATAGTTTTTCACCACGTCAGGATAAAATGGGGAGCGTATGCCTGGACGGTCCCTTAAATAGGTCGGCGGTCCATTATCGATAAGGGACCATCTGGCATTTACGGGACCGTCGCCTCTCTCCTGGCGTCTATAAATACAGAACTGTTTTGTTTCAGAAATCTTCACCTCTTATGCACTAAAACCTTCTGTATTCCGAAATCCTTTCCAAAACATATTCTTTGATCACATTATCGGGTTCTAGTTGTTTAAAAGTGATCACACTCATCATTACTCTAAAGTGCAATAGAAGAACATTCATTTTAATCAAGAGAGGAAGTGTTGAAGAAGAGTTTTGCTCATCTCATCCCATTGTTGCGGATCTATCATTATTTATATTCATTGATTCGTATATGTAATAGGACTAGAATTCAAGTCTTATATTGTTTATTGTGTTGTATCGTGCCAACGTATTGGTACGAGGTGTGAAGCCACGTGGGCTTTGTTAGATTGGTTCTAGCTAGGATTAGGACTCGACATTCCGCTTAGTGTCGTTAAACTTGGTGTAAGCTTGTGCACGGTTTGTTCCGCCATAAGGGAGCGTGTTGATATAGTGTTTGTGAGACTCTCGATTGTGAGACTCGAGGAGTGGAGTAGGGACGAAGGAGTGAGATTCGTGGCCGAACCACTATAAATCTCCGTGTGCCGGTTTGATCTTTCCTTTACTTACCTTTTCTTATTTGCTTGTTATTGCTTATATCTATTGTTTTATTGATTTCACGTAAACATCGAATCAAATCATTTTCACAAACGCAATTTGTAAAGTAAATTTTCTAAAAACGTAAATAATAACGATGAAACTATTAAACCCCCTTCTAGTTTCTACAATATGTATCAGAGCTTCTTCACATGGATCTCTTTGGTCCTTCCGCCATACGGAGTTATGGAGGAAATCTTTACATCCTAGTAATTATAGACGATTACTCTAGATACACTTGGACTAGGTTTCTTAAAAACAAAACTGAAATTTTCAAACAATTCAAAATATTTAGTAAGAAAGTTCAAAATCAACTAGGATACAACATAGTCTCCATTAGGACGGACCATGGTAGAGAATTTGATAATGAAGTTCAATTCGGAGCTTGTTGTGATGCTAATGGTATTATTCGCAATTTCTCGGCTCCACGAACTCCACAATCTAATGGGAAAGTCGAAACGAAAAATAGAACCTTACAAGAAATGACTAGAACCATGTTTAATGAGCAATCCATTCCTCAGAAGTTTTGGTGTAATGCCGTAGATACATCCACCTATATCCTTAATAGAATTCTCATTAAACCAATCATAGGAAAAACCCCTTATGAAATCTTGAAAGGTAGGAAACCTTCCCTAGATTACTTTAGAATATTTGGTAGTAAATGCTATATATTAAACACCAAAGATTATCTCATCAAGTTAGACCCAAAGTCATACGAAGGTGTATTTCTAGGTTATTCTCAAACTAGTAAAGCCTACATTGTTCTACACAAGGAAACAATGGTCTTCGAAGAATCACTCAACGTGTAAAACCCACAATTTTTAAACACGTTAAATTCCCAGATTACCCCAGGTTTTAAATTATGAAGAAATCAATTTACAAATTGAAACATTACATTATATACTAACCTAAGTATTTAAAACCGTAATATTTGAACAATACACATTTCCTGATAAAATAAAAAGTACGTAATTAAGTATCAAAAATTGTATAACACGTTTTAGTTGAGATGAACCAAATCTTTTTGAGATATATCAAACGTATGGAACTTTGAAAAGGGGTCTAAATGCATGATTGAGTAAATTGTGGTTTAATCTCCAATTCCATCCCACCAATTCAGTATTTCCTTTTTATCCAACCCCTTCTAATCGGTTATTTATATACCGAAATCAAACTCACCCTAAAATTCAGCTATATACCATTTATTGCTTTCCCCTATTAATTCTTTCAGCCGAGACTCCCATCTCAATTAACTTAGTCGACTTTTGCAAACAAAAAACACAAAACAAATCAAAAGAAACCCTAAAACTCATAAGTCGGCTGGTGATCTTTTTATCCCTTTATTTTCGGTTTAAAAAGGGTGGTGCCAAGGGGGTCCAGCCGTGGTGTTGATACATGGTACGAAGGTGTATTGGTTGTGGCCTAATTCTAGTTCGACAAGGGTCCTAGTCGCGGGTTTATTCTTGTTCGATGGAAGTGGAACTCTGTTGGGATTCGATGTTGGGTTTTGGCTAACATTCGACTCTTGGTTTCGTTTCTTCTTTATCACGCATCAAGGGTAATGTATCTCAAGCCTTGTTCAATTCACTCCTCTCATATTTGATCGTATGGTGCTATTTTACGTCTTTATAAATTGTCTAATGTTACATGTTGTTTTCGAAGTATGCCACACATAAAATCATAAAAGTTCCACATAAAATCACGAATTTAAAACCCTTATAAATTGATCTACGATGTTGACATTCAACGTGTGTTATATGAAGCTATAATATTATGAATCGCAACCTTAAAACCTGTTGTTAATTGAGATGTAAATCGGGCAAATTGTTCTTACTTAAATCGATTTAAAACTTGTGATACCTAGAAGATTTATTTCGAATGGTTTTATAAACTATTAAAGTTTTGCGAGCTATCTTATTTTCGAATGAGATTAAGAGTTAAATGTGCGGTGTTGTGAAGAGAGTGTTGCGGTCTAAAACTGGTCTTAACGAAAGTCTACTTGGTGTTTTTGAAAGTAATTAAAGGGTATCGCGATAAATCGAGATAGGGCTCGTTTGGTTTTGGTTCGACATAGAAAAAAAAAAGAAGAGAAACGAAGTTGAGTATAACCCTGGGTTCCATGCGTTAAATAGAGATGAGTTAGATATGTACGCAGGTGCTTTGACATTTACATTAGTAAACTTCTTTTGAGAAATATGATAACTTATGTTTGATATTAAAACTCGTGACCATGCATGCATAAACATGCTAGACTTATTTGATTCATATGTAGGTTAATTTAAATACTTTGCATATTGATTTAGTAAAAGGTGGCTCGTTTCGTCTCGTTTAAATGTATTGTTGTGTCATTAAAAATTTGGTCACATATCGTGTGGTGCATGTGGTTTTATGTGTCGGATTATGTGTATTGTATGGGTCGTATGGAAAATTAACGAACGGCTAACTCATGAGTTTGTGACCCATTTTAGTAGCGGTTTTGCATGTGTCGTATATGAATATGGGTCGTGTGTATATGAGTGAAGTGTAAAGATGTCAGGTTATAACGAGTCTTGCATGATTTAACAAAATCGTGGGTCGTCGCGGCATAAATATTAATATCGTGGGTACGTTAATAAATTATATAAAATTATAATGACGGGGTCTGAAATTATTATCTTAATATATGTTTATGAAATAAACTTTTAAATAATCTTATGTGACTTTTAATATTTGTATTCTACATTTTGACCCTAAACTTTGTTATATTGACATTTTAAACCTCGAACTAGTTTAAGTTGTCATAGTTAACCCTACACCACTATAAATGTCATTTTAACCCTTAAATGTTATTGATTGTCAATTATACCTTTAAAAGCATTAAATAACGAATTCGGGAAAGTTACTAGAAATGGAAAGCCGACTAAAATGAACAATCTGATTTAAAATAAGTTATTAATAATAAGACGATCATGAATTCGTGTAGATTCATTGAAGAAGGCGTGACTTTGCTTCCTTGTGTTCATGTTCTAGTTCACTTTCATTTCTTTTGGCTAAGGTACAGATATTCTAACATTTCAGTAAGGTTTCTTATGACTCATGATCCGTTCCATTGCCACTATTATGATTTGTAATCTTTATACGCCTAATATCCTTGGTTCATTTGATGGTATGATTTCGTATCAAGACCCTTTTAAAAATATAACTTGATAACTTTTGAGAGAAACTATTTTTGAAATGATTTCTGTGATTACGATATGATGCCAGTTTTATATGAAGGTTTTAATGACTTTTAAGAAATGTGTTTTTAAAGGAATACTTTTACGACAAAAAGGTTTTAAATAATTTTCAAGTCCTTAATCTGTTTTATTCTCTAAGATATCTCATGACTTTCTTTAACATCTTTTGATTATATAACTTCAAATTTTAAACCTTTGCTATGAACCCTTTTGCTATCATGAACCTTTGATTTGAACCTCATGATATGAATATTTGATTTGGACCTTTGACTTGAACCATTGATATGATCCCTTTGTATGGTCCATATTTGATCGATCCATTTCTGTTATGATTTGCTTGATATTTGTTGCATGCTATAGTCCTTATTCTTATAGCATTCCTATGCCCTATTTGTTGCCCATTATTTGATTTATTTGTAGCCAGTCATGGGGAGTCCATGGCCTTACCACTGATGCACCGGTGGTATTGACACTATCTGTGGAGGTGGGTTTTAGTCCACAGCGTTCCCTTTAAGCTAGCTATTCAGGCCTATATTTATTATTGTATATGTTTACTTAGCCTAGAGCTTTGTGCATATGTATTTGTTTTTGTAGGGAGCGTATGGATGCATCCTAGGTACTTTGTTTCGTTTTGAATTTGGTGAATGGGTATGTGTGTGCAATACACTCCATTTCACATTTGGTGCACCGAGCTAGCTACTCTATGCACAATTTGATATAAGATTGTTGGGCATTTCTGTTACTTCTATATATATGATCCTTTTTGTTCTAACTTCTTTATTGATATTGTCTTAAGCTTTTCCTTAGTTCATTTGCTGACACTTATGATTCGTTTCATTTTCCTTTGATTCATTTGATACTCTTTATACGTATTCCCTTTGATCGTGTTCTGTTGATTTTATCATGTGTTCCATATTCTTTGATATTCGTCTCAACAGGTTTGTTTGGATTCATTTCGGATTCACTTTTGTTTCCTTCTTGTTATTAGCTTTTGCTTGTTTATATCTGTCCACTGAGCTTTTTAAGCTCAGCCGCATTTCTTTTCCTGCGGCAGGTTTTAGTAGGAAGCTGGGTCAAGAGTGGAGAGTACTTTGGACTTAGAAGACTATATCTTGATAGCTATTCTGGATTATGGATGACTAGAAGTGATTACATTTCAGACTTAGTATATTTTTTGTCTTTCCATTTGAAACCTTGTACTTCAGACTTTTCCTTTGTAACCTTTGAGATTCATTTGTATTATTTAAGTCTTATGCTTGTGTTTGCTTTGATATGTCACCATAACGTAATACTTTTACCCTTATCGGGTTGGGGTGTTACAATTATGGTATCAGAGCCCAGGCTGCGACTTGTAGTACATTAAACCTTGACCTGTGAAGTTTGGACCCTTAAGTTTCTACTGTAGGCGCTCATAAGACAACCTTTGAGAATTTGCTTTAGGATCTCCCCATAGGAACTTCAGTTATTACCAGTGAGGAATGGTAGACTAGGATATCTGTAGCATTGCTTCTGCATCACTCTGATTCGTGACTCTGCCCTTAGTTAAGCCTTGTAAGGACAATTGTTTCAGAAGTTAGAAGTTTTGCAACCTAAGTTTTGTAACCAAGTAAGTTTTAGTGCCTCGAG
Organism: Artemisia argyi; assembly: GCA_030686995.1. Lineage (NCBI taxonomy): Eukaryota > Viridiplantae > Streptophyta > Magnoliopsida > Asterales > Asteraceae > Artemisia > Artemisia argyi. The sequence goes on along the minus strand of CM060709.1, from coordinate 68,708,577 downwards.
ACCTACATGGATACCTTACACCATTTAAGTTTTGCTTTCTGATTTTGATCTTCATTCCAATTTGTTTGGTAAACGCTTTGATGCCTTTTTGACCATCCCGAAGGTCGTTCAACCATAATGTGTTTGACACATTCCGTGAAATCATTACTTATGCTGAATGTAAAATGTATCATCTGATACTACTTGACTCTGCATAATCCATTTCTACTCCTATGAGAACTCTGGTAATTATTAACCACGGATATAGGAATATTTGTTCCCTCCCTTTGAATGGTAAACTTTGTCTACCAATCAGTTCCTTTGGAAGGATATGATGTTAATATTATCTGTATGGATTTGTTAACTGATCATAATGATGCTGACAACTGATATCCCATACATCTCACTTTTGACAACCATACGATGTTCGTATTACTGATGATATACACCCGATCTATCACTTGTGCTAAAAAGCTAAACAAGATTCCAACACATGGAACTATTCGCTTATCTATCTCAACACTTTTGATGAACCCTGTACCTGACTCTGATATATGAACTATCCTTCTGGTTTCACGACCGTATTCGTTCTAGGAATCTGTTTACTTTCGATATATCTGATGTTGAAGTCTTTTGGTTATTGATTGGCGCACCCACCCTTGGAAAGCTCTGGCATTGGAAATATTTTGTTGTACAAACTTTCTGGTGTTTTCTGATGAACCTATTGGTATTCCATCATGCTTGGGAAGTAGAGTTGGTATTAAACTGATCTCAGTTAAAGAAACCACGGTGCCACAGAATTTGAGAGGTTGAAGGAGTTGATGGAATATGATTTTGTTCACCCTAGTGTTTTCTCTTGGGATGCTCCTGTTGGTGTATGAAGAAGAAAGAGGGAAGTATGCGACGGCATATCGACTATCGTGAACTTAACCGTATCACTATCTGTAATTATTATCCATTCCCGCGTACCAATGATTGATTTGGTCCACCTTTGAAACTCCAAATCAGATGGCCTCATTTAGATTTGAAGGAATGAAGAAGCAACCACAAGAACTTCTAAGAAGTGGATTAACTAACAGAGAGTAATTTCCGTGAAGCATTTCAGCTTTATTCGTGAAGAATGTAGAGGGTGTGAATTGGTGTGAAGTTCCCTAAGATGATTCCTGAAACTGCCTTTGTACTCGGTATAATCATTATGAGCTTTAATGACGCCAATTGTATTGGCTAATATGTCAATTATTCTTATGCATGTGATGGAATTTATATTCTCGTGAATGTTTGGACAAATTGTCATAGTATGACGTTGTGTTGTGTTCAGAAACGGAAGAGAAACATAGAGATTATTTTTGTAGAATGACCCTTTGTTCTGGAAGAGAAATTTGATTGACGTTCAGAGATCGCAGTAGACAACAATACCATGTATCCTGTGAAGACAGATTTTCCATAGAGAGGACCGAGATTGATGACCGTTATCTGAGTTAGAAATTTTGTAGAAGAGTAGTAGAAGATGTTCGCGACAGGCGTTACCGTGGAAGAAGCATATAAGAAGAGGAGAAAAATTGAGAAAAGTCTCGACTATACTTTGTGCAGCACGTGGAGATTTCAATTAGAGATCAAGACAACCAGACCATAGGAGACGAACTATTCAACACATAACCTGGAGTTGACAGCAGCCGTGTTTACCTTAAAACCTAGAGCTGTGCTAAAAGTCCTGTCAAAGACAAGTAATCTTGCTTCTCTATTCATTTTAGTTGTACTAAGATGAATTGATAGAAGAAGCAGATTTGCAGATGGAAGGAGGCACAGTGATCGTGTCAGAGACTTACGTTATTACACCACAATTCCAAGAAGAGTTACCGAAGGCTTGAGGAACCAGACTCAAGTTTAAGATTCTTTTTCACTCTCAAGTTGATGGACAAACAAGGACAGACTACACGGACTTGGAAGAGATTGAGATCTTGTGTTTGAATGGACGAATTTAGAAGCAGACATTTTTGTTTAGATGAGTTGATTCTTTGAAAGATGAAGTTATTGATGACGAAGATCATTTCTGCTGAACCCACTTAGGCTTCTGTTATCTAATGATAAGATCCTTTTAATGATATAGTCCCTCTGTTAGTAATTCCATTCTGTGTTCACTCTGCGTATGTTGGATTATGGTTTTGATATGAGAACTTTGATGAAGTGGGGAAGAACTTATGCTTTTGACAACATGCTTCATTTGATGCTTACTAAGTTCTGTTACGATATCTACACAATCTGTTTCTTTAATTTAGAATCCGTAATGATGTTTGATTCGGACCAACCCTAGGAGGTAGAAGGACGGTTAGGTGGTTAAGATTAGTTGCTTATTTCACTACTTGAGATAAAGTATGGTCATCATGAGGGCATATTTATATGATGCTAGTATTATGACGTCTGGCCAATGTGATAATACTTACATCATATAACGTGCACTTATTATGATCATAGGATATTTCGAGGAGTACCTTAGAAGTTTTAGAATTTCTGATATCTGATTGAGATTATCTGCATTTAGTGAGACTCTAGGTTCATTCTACATGTGCGTTTAATCTACCTTCATCGTTATACTACTTGATATGTTGGATACTCGACAGGCGTTTGTCGACCTCTGTGTATTTTTGATGAGAATCTTAGGTTCTGTTGTAGAGCTTTCTGCCATTTGATGTTATCAAACAATTTGTTTCTGTCGGTATGGATTCGATCTGTTACTATGAGTACGTTTTAAATCCGTTGAATCTGTTTCATTATGATCTGCTATGACTTAAGATGTGAGTTTTTGGATTTTGAGAAGCAAGATCTGTTTGTTTATGAGAATACCTTGGGAAGGATGTATTAAAGACGAGACTATTTGAAAATCTGAAGAGTTAAACGTATTTATTACCCTCATATGTTTTGCGATTCGATACGTTTCCATCGAATATCTCTACTTCAATTTCGCGGACGAAATTTTTCTTTTATAAGGGAAGAGTTGTAAAACCCACAATTTTTAAACACGTTAAATTCCCAGATTACCCCAGGTTTTAAATTATGAAGAAATCAATTTACAAATTGAAACATTACATTATATACTAACCTAAGTATTTAAAACCGTAATATTTGAACAATACACATTTCCTGATAAAATAAAAAGTACGTAATTAAGTATCAAAAATTGTATAACACGTTTTAGTTGAGATGAACCAAATCTTTTTGAGATATATCAAACGTATGGAACTTTGAAAAGGGGTCTAAATGCATGATTGAGTAAATTGTGGTTTAATCTCCAATTCCATCCCACCAATTCAGTATTTCCTTTTTATCCAACCCCTTCTAATCGGTTATTTATATACCGAAATCAAACTCACCCTAAAATTCAGCTATATACCATTTATTGCTTTCCCCTATTAATTCTTTCAGCCGAGACTCCCATCTCAATTAACTTAGTCGACTTTTGCAAACAAAAAACACAAAACAAATCAAAAGAAACCCTAAAACTCATAAGTCGGCTGGTGATCTTTTTATCCCTTTATTTTCGGTTTAAAAAGGGTGGTGCCAAGGGGGTCCAGCCGTGGTGTTGATACATGGTACGAAGGTGTATTGGTTGTGGCCTAATTCTAGTTCGACAAGGGTCCTAGTCGCGGGTTTATTCTTGTTCGATGGAAGTGGAACTTTGTTGGGATTCGATGTTGGGTTTTGGCTAACATTCGACTCTTGGTTTCGTTTCTTCTTTATCACGCATCAAGGGTAATGTATCTCAAGCCTTGTTCAATTCACTCCTCTCATATTTGATCGTATGGTGCTATTTTACGTCTTTATAAATTGTCTAATGTTACATGTTGTTTTCGAAGTATGCCACACATAAAATCATAAAAGTTCCACATAAAATCACGAATTTAAAACCCTTATAAATTGATCTACGATGTTGACATTCAACGTGTGTTATATGAAGCTATAATATTATGAATCGCAACCTTAAAACCTGTTGTTAATTGAGATGTAAATCGGGCAAATTGTTCTTACTTAAATCGATTTAAAACTTGTGATACCTAGAAGATTTATTTCGAATGGTTTTATAAACTATTAAAGTTTTGCGAGCTATCTTATTTTCGAATGAGATTAAGAGTTAAATGTGCGGTGTTGTGAAGAGAGTGTTGCGGTCTAAAACTGGTCTTAACGAAAGTCTACTTGGTGTTTTTGAAAGTAATTAAAGGGTATCGCGATAAATCGAGATAGGGCTCGTTTGGTTTTGGTTCGACATAGAAAAAAAAAAGAAGAGAAACGAAGTTGAGTATAACCCTGGGTTCCATGCGTTAAATAGAGATGAGTTAGATATGTACGCAGGTGCTTTGACATTTACATTAGTAAACTTCTTTTGAGAAATATGATAACTTATGTTTGATATTAAAACTCGTGACCATGCATGCATAAACATGCTAGACTTATTTGATTCATATGTAGGTTAATTTAAATACTTTGCATATTGATTTAGTAAAAGGTGGCTCGTTTCGTCTCGTTTAAATGTATTGTTGTGTCATTAAAAATTTGGTCACATATCGTGTGGTGCATGTGGTTTTATGTGTCGGATTATGTGTATTGTATGGGTCGTATGGAAAATTAACGAACGGCTAACTCATGAGTTTGTGACCCATTTTAGTAGCGGTTTTGCATGTGTCGTATATGAATATGGGTCGTGTGTATATGAGTGAAGTGTAAAGATGTCAGGTTATAACGAGTCTTGCATGATTTAACAAAATCGTGGGTCGTCGCGGCATAAATATTAATATCGTGGGTACGTTAATAAATTATATAAAATTATAATGACGGGGTCTGAAATTATTATCTTAATATATGTTTATGAAATAAACTTTTAAATAATCTTATGTGACTTTTAATATTTGTATTCTACATTTTGACCCTAAACTTTGTTATATTGACATTTTAAACCTCGAACTAGTTTAAGTTGTCATAGTTAACCCTACACCACTATAAATGTCATTTTAACCCTTAAATGTTATTGATTGTCAATTATACCTTTAAAAGCATTAAATAACGAATTCGGGAAAGTTACTAGAAATGGAAAGCCGACTAAAATGAACAATCTGATTTAAAATAAGTTATTAATAATAAGACGATCATGAATTCGTGTAGATTCATTGAAGAAGGCGTGACTTTGCTTCCTTGTGTTCATGTTCTAGTTCACTTTCATTTCTTTTGGCTAAGGTACAGATATTCTAACATTTCAGTAAGGTTTCTTATGACTCATGATCCGTTCCATTGCCACTATTATGATTTGTAATCTTTATACGCCTAATATCCTTGGTTCATTTGATGGTATGATTTCGTATCAAGACCCTTTTAAAAATATAACTTGATAACTTTTGAGAGAAACTATTTTTGAAATGATTTCTGTGATTACGATATGATGCCAGTTTTATATGAAGGTTTTAATGACTTTTAAGAAATGTGTTTTTAAAGGAATACTTTTACGACAAAAAGGTTTTAAATAATTTTCAAGTCCTTAATCTGTTTTATTCTCTAAGATATCTCATGACTTTCTTTAACATCTTTTGATTATATAACTTCAAATTTTAAACCTTTGCTATGAACCCTTTTGCTATTATGAACCTTTGATTTGAACCTCATGATATGAATATTTGATTTGGACCTTTGACTTGAACCATTGATATGATCCCTTTGTATGGTCCATATTTGATCGATCCATTTCTGTTATGATTTGCTTGATATTTGTTGCATGCTATAGTCCTTATTCTTATAGCATTCCTATGCCCTATTTGTTGCCCATTATTTGATTTATTTGTAGCCAGTCATGGGGAGTCCATGGCCTTGCCACTGATGCACCGGTGGTATTGACACTATCTGTGGAGGTGGGTTTTAGTCAATAGCGTTCCCTTTAAGCTAGCTATTCAGGCCTATATTTATTATTGTATATGTTTACATAGCCTAGAGCTTTGTGCATATGTATTTTTTTTTGTAGGGAGCGTATGGATGCATCCTAGGTACTTTGTTTCGTTTTGAATTTGGTGAATGGGTATGTGTGTGCAATACACTCCATTTCACATTTGGTGCATCGAGCTAGCTACTCTATGCACAATTTGATATATGATTGTTGGGCATTTCTGTTACTTCTATATATATGATCCTTTTTGTTCTAACTTCTTTATTGATATTGACTTAAGCTTTTCCTTAGTTCATTTGCTGACACTTATGATTCGTTTCATTTTCCTTTGATTCATTTGATACTCTTTATACGTATTCCCTTTGATCGTGTTCTGTTGATTTTATCATGTGTTCCATATTCTTTGATATTCGTCTCAACAGGTTTGCTTGGATTCATTTCGGATTCACTTTTGTTTCCCTCTTGTTATTAGCTTTTGCTTGTTTATATCTGTCCACTGAGCTTTTTAAGCTCAGCCGCATTTCTTTTCCTGCAGCAGGTTTTAGTAGGAAGCTGGGTCAAGAGTGGAGAGTACTTTGGACTTAGAAGACTATATCTTGATAGCTATTCTGGATTATGGATGACTAGAAGTGATTACATTTCAGACTTAGTATATTTTTTGTCTTTCCATTTGAAACCTTGTACTTCAGACTTTTCCTTTGTAACCTTTGAGATTCATTTGTATTATTTAAGTCTTATGCTTGTGTTTGCTTTGATATGTCACCATAACGTAATACTTTTACCCTTATCGGGTTGGGATGTTACACAACGTGACATTCGATGAGAGTCCCCCTCCATCTAAAACATCACCTTTGGTAGATGATGATTTAGATGAAGAAAACGCCATAGTTGAAAACATGAAAAACCTAAACATATCTCAAGAAACCATCGAAATAGGTGAAACCACCAATATTAAAGAATCTAAAAGCCATCCCTTAGATAATGTCATAGGAAGCCTAAACCAAAGAACCCTTAGATCACAACTTCAAAACAAAAGTAACCTCTTTTGTTTTGTCTCAATCATTGAACCTAAAAATGTCAATGAAGCATTGAAGGATGAAAGTTGGATCATCGCAATGCAAGAAGAATTAAACCAATTTAAGTCTAATGATGTTTGGATGTTAGTACCAAGACCTAAGAATGTCACCATAATAAGGACTAAGTGGGTATTTAGAAACAAACTAGATGAAAATGGTATTGTATGTAGGAACAAAGCTATCTTAGTCGCACAAGGCTATAATCAACAAGAGGGAATTGATTATGACGAAACCTATGCACCCGTAGCTAGACTTGAGTCCATTAGGATACTACTCGCATATGCATCTGTGTTAGATTTTAACTTGTTCTAAATGGATGTGAAAAGTGCATTCCTAAACGGTCTCATCAGTGAGGAGGTATATGTAGCACAACCTCCAGGATTTATTTACTTTGAGTACCCTGAACATGTTTATAAACTAAAGAAAGCTGTATATGGTTTAAAGCAAGCCCCTAAGGCTTGGTATGATAGGTTGAAAGATTATCTTCTTAAGCATGAATACTCGATGGGAATGGTAGATAACACTCTTTTCACCAAGAAGAAAGATTCAAACATCATAATCGTCCAAATATATGTTTATGACATTTTATTTGGCTCAACTTGTCAAGACATTTGTGATGATTTCTCAAAAATCATGCATGACGAGTTTGAAATGAGTATGATGGGTGACCTTAATTTCTTCCTTGGACTACAAATAAAACAATTAGATGATGGAATATTCTTTAATCAATCCAAATATTTTAAGGAAATGTTTAAGAAATTTGGACTAGAAGATAGTAAGCCTGTGAAAACCCCAATGGCTACGGACACAAAGCTCACCAAGGATGTATAGGGTGAATCCGTAGATAGTACTAAGTATAGAGGTATGATAGGAAGTTTATTGTACCTAACAGCAAGTAGGCCCGATATCATGTTTAGTGTCTGATTTGTGCCCGCTTTCAAGAAGATCCCAAATCTTCTCACTTAGAAGCGGTTAAACGTATCTTCCGATGCATTAAAGGCACTATGCACTTAGGATTAAGGTATCCTAAGGGGACTGGCATAGAAACTATAGTTTACACCAACTCTGATCATGCGGGAGATTATGTGGATCGAAAAAGTACTAGTGGCATTTGTACCTTCATGGGTTGTTGCTTAACTTCTTGGTTCTCCAAGAAACAAACGGCACTAGCTATCTCCACAACCGAAGCCGAATATGTAAGTGCCGGAAAGGCATGTCAATAAGCGCTATGGATGAAACAAGCTCTCGTAGACTATGGTATTACACTTGATAACATTGCAATCATGTGTGATAATAAAGGAGCAATAGATTTAAGTAAAAACCTCGTGCAACACTCTCGTACCAAACACATAGAAATTCGTCACCATTTTCTTAGGGATAACGTGCAAGAGGGTAACATATCTATTGAAAAAGTGCCAATGGAGGAAAACATAGCTGATATTCTTACTAAACCACTTAAGCGTGAACCATTCTTTTATCTTCATTTAGGATTAGGAATGATGGAACACATATCTCCTTAGATTTCATATTAAGTGCATTTCTTCTAATCTGAGTCTAGGATTCTCTTACGCACAAAAATTAGAAATTGCGGAAGTAACTATTTCTTTTTATTAACAACCATTATTGCATGATAATAAGAAAACTTGATTTTGTGCATAAAAACCCCAATTCATATGTTCTAAATCTTCTCACGAATAGGAAAAATCAATTTTTCTTGCATTATTAATACAATTCAAAAACATTTTTCCATGCATGCACGATGCGCTCAAATCCTTTATCCGACATGAAAAGATGAGCAAGATTGAAATTAGGAGACTTTGGATTATCTATTAGGATTTTCTCTCTTTTAGGGTCAAGATAATCGCATCTCCACATATGTTTCATGTAGGCACACACTAGAAACATTTTCTGAAATCTAGCAAACCTCCTGGTGGCGGTCCTTTATTGACCGACGGTCCCACAAATGATAAAGGACCGTCTACCTATTTATAGGATCGTCCCTTTATTTGTGTGACGTGATTTTTTTTCTATTCCTGCATGTTTGACTAGACTACCTTAAGTCTTGTGCACATTCCTAATTTTCTTAAACATCATTTGAACTAATTTAACCAAGCATGCATGCTCTACTATTCTTGCAACCTTCATCCTCTATTTAAACCACCTCCTCCTCCATCTATTGTCATGGCTTAACCTTCCTCCTTCTCAATGTCATCCCTAGAAAACCAAGAATATCGGTAAAACCCATATGGAGGAAGAAACAAAGCCTTGGCAATTTCATGAACAACTCACACAATAACCATGTCAACTCCAATCGCACATCACATTATGAGGCATCATCTTCATCATTCTCCTTCTTTGCCTCTCAACCACAAAATGGCCACCATCCACTCACAATGAGCATACGAACCCGACTCCTCATGATCATTCATTACCACCTTTGTTTCCACCTCCAATGACAAATGTCAACTCCCTACACTCCATCAAGGCTCAAGAATTCTCCAATCTTGTTGTTTTAAGCCTCCTCAATATCATCCTATCCCAAAAACTTCATCTCCAATAATGTCTCATCCCACTCTTGCCCAAGTGGATGCCCATGGGGGTTATTGTTCTTGTTGCATTTACAATCACAACACTTTCAAAAGATGAAGAACGATCTTTACTACATCATTTCCATCCTCTTGTTATCCGGGTTTCTACAACCCCTACCCAAAAACTCATCTCCACCATGCTGTCGCAAGTTCTAGGGAAGCATGCATGATCACTAATAAAACCGGATTTAACATGATATATCCTAGGAGATTAGACTAGGATTATGCTTGTAAACTCATGTTGTAATTGTCATATGAATGGCATTACTCTTGTCTTTAATGAATGATCTAGTTTCTGCATGAATTCTTGAACCATTAATCCAGATCCCCCTTCTGCCGGCGGTCCCTTATCAAGGTGGCGCTCCCAAAATTTGAAGGACCGTCGACCCATTTATGGGACCGTCCGCTGTATATGTTTTTCCTGCCTTAGTTTATTGTGTATGCAGGATTTCTATGTTTGCTTGCATATTTCCTCTAACATTTTGCAGCTAAATTCCATCAATTGATTCCCGAGTGTCCTCATCAAGGGGGAGCACTAAGCTAGGGGAAGTCATCATGATGTCGTGGACTTGTTTGTTTCTACGAAGCCTTTTTTATTCTACAAAAAGGGGGAGAACAAAACGAGACTCGTTTTAAAACTCTTTAATGCCTATAGTTTTACGTAAAATGAGTTTATATTTTGTTATAATCAAAAAGGGGGAGATTGTGAATACAAATAATGTCAAAAACGTCATTTGCATTAATTGGTCTCTACTAGTTTTGATAATCACAAAATACAAACACATGTTACGTAAAACTACGACCAATAAGTTCCTAATCGAGAAAACTCATTTTCGTCATCAACATCACTTAAGGTATGTAAAAACTTCTACCAACTTGTGTATGTGATCAAAGGATTTAAAACTTTACATTTTCATGTCACAAAACATTTTTACAAAAGTATTTTTGTATAATTTAAATCCTTAACAGCCATATTTCCCGCTCAAAACCGACAACAAAACTTCACCAGATAGTTTTTCACCACGTCAGGACAAAATGGGGAGCGTATGTCTGGACGGTCCCTTAAATAGGTCGGCGGTCCCTTATCGATAAAGGACCGTTTGGTATTTACAGGACCGTCGCCTCTCTCCTGGCGTCTATAATACAGAACTGTTTTATTTCAGAAATCTTCACCTCTTATGCACTAAAACCTTCTGAATTCAAATCCTTTCCAAAACATATTCTTTGATCACATTATCGGGTTCTAGTTGTTTACAAGTGATCACACTCATCATTCCTCTAAAGTGCAAGAGAAAAACATTCGTTGTAATCAAGAGACGAATTGTAAAAGAAGAGTTTTGCTCATCTCATCCCATTGTTGCGGATCTGTCATCATTTATATTCATTGTTTCCTGTATGTAATAGGACTTGAGAGCAAGTCTTATATTATGTATTGTGTTGTATCGTGCCATCGTGTTGGTACAAGGTGTGAAGCCACGTGGGCTTTGGTAGATTGGTTCTAGCTAGGATTAGGACTCGACATTCCTCTTAGTATCGTTAAACTTGGTGTAAGCTTATGTACGGTTTGTTCCGCCATAAGGGAGCGTGTTGATATAGTGTTTGTGAAACTCTCGAGTGTGAGACTCGAGGAGTGGAATAGGGACGAAGGAGTGAGCTTCGTGGCTGAACCACTATAAATCTCCGTGTGCCGATTTGGTCTTTCCTTTAATTACCTTTACTTATTTACATGTTATTGCTTATATCTATTATTGTATTGATTTCACGTAAACATCGAACCAAATCATTTTCAAAAACGCAATTTGTAAAATAAATTTCCTAAAAACGTAAATAATAATGAAGAAACTATTCAACCCCCCTTCTAGTTTCTACAGCAAGTTAAGAAACTATTTTGCCACATGCTTTTAATGCCGGGACACTACAGGATCCTGCTTCCGGCAATTGGAATATGGACACAAGTGCGTCCTCCCATCTTAATGATAATTTCAATAATCTTAGTGATGTTTTTAATTCGTGTATTTATTCATCTGTTGCGGTTGGTGATGGGCGTTCTACTCCCATTACCAAATATGAACGTAGCATTTTGCCTACGCCGTTTCGACCACTTCATTTAAATAATGTTTTAATTAATCCTAATATTTTCAAAATTTTAATTTTCGTTCGTCACTTTGTTTGTGACAATTATTGTATTGTTTAATTTGATCATTTTGGATTTTTTTTGTTAGGGATTTTCAAACTCGTGGGGTGCTGTTCCGCTGTGTGGCACATAAGATTAAAATTTACAAAAGCAACATATAGGAAGGTAAAACAAAACAAACAAAAAAATAAAAATATATAAAAAACCCATTAATAACACAAATAACATAAAAGCGAAAATAATGATAATAATTAAAACATGCATAAAAGCCAAAATGCCAACTTATGGATACAACCATACAAGCATAAAAGAAGATAGAGCTAAACAAACAAAACAAAGGCCAAAAAAACAAGCAAGAAAACCTACATGCGGGGGCAGAGCTATGTATAGATGATGAGACGAAAAGTGTTACGCTTCTAAAGGGTCATTTAAGCTTTAAATCATGATTATATGATCAAATATTGCCTTAAATCGTTCCTTTTGTCATTTTAGGTACTTTTGAGAGGAATTATTAAAAAGGAAGCATTTTTGACGTTTTTGGAGCATAAAAGAGAAGAATACGACAAAGTCCCAAATTATGCTGGAAACAGTACCTGACAGCGTCACGCATTACTTGGTGACGGCATCACTTGTTGACAAAGAGTTGCATAATTATTTTACACTAGACGCGCCAGAAAGGAATTTGGAAGTTAAGGAGTGACGGTGTCACGTTATAATTCACCAAGGCCATCACATATTGAAGTAGAAGGAGACGGCCCAGAAAACTTTACAAGGTGACGACGTCAAGAGTGGATCTAGGCCATCAAGGAACCCTAAACACGGCGAGGTGACGGCGTCACGTCACATAAGGTGACGTCGTCAAAGTTGTAAAATCTATATATACTCTTCTAATTTTCATTCATTAGGTGTGGAACTTTGGAGAAACTTAGGGTACGAACCCTAGTCGACTTTTGCAGCTATTTTGAGGTTTCTAAACCTTTTTTCTTCCATGATTAATTGAAGATAAGTATTCTATCAATCATTCAATATGTCTATGTGTTGTTTGATTCTATCTTACGCTTATCTTTCTTTTAACATGCTAGGCTAGGTTTGTTTGTGTTTGCTTAGATGTAATGAAACCTAGCTATTGATTATTGATTGATGGTTTGTTGTTAATTGTTGTTGGTTGAATGATATCAATGTTAGGCTTAAGAAAACTAGCTAATCTCCTATTGGTAACTTGCTTGATGTCTTAAGAAACATGAATCGGATGTGTACTACGATTAATTGGTTGTGTTTAATGCATAAGAGAATATTAATGAGGCCATGATAGGATACTAAATGTTTCGTCATAGGAAGAGATAGGATCTTATAGAGTTGGGGAAGGACGTACATGCCCCCACGAATGGTATTAAGGAATACAATCCGTCATCCACGCACCTGTAACAAACTAATCAATCAATGAAAGATAACTAGGGAGTAGTGAAACCTATGGAAACACATTTTTCTCCATATTAGTTTTACACACATTTATTTTCTTGTTATTTTATTTTTATTTGCATTTGTAGTTAATTGGGTTAGTTGACTAACAACTAATTCCGCCCACTCCTTCAAAAATCGAGATTTTTACTTGATTTCCATAAAACATAGAAATACAAAAAGAATCATCCCTCTCTTCTACACCTAGTTTAGATCATTTTCAATCCTAACGAACACTATTCCCTATGGAGAATGATCAATTCCCAGGTTCTTACCACTACACTATACTACATTAGTCAGGTACACTTGTCTGGCGGGGATTGTAAGCTTTTCAAGATCCCTTGAGAAGTAAAACTTTTGTGTGACACTCCAAATCGCATCAAAGTTATTGGCGCCGCTGCCGGGGAATAGTTATTGTTTAGGTTGAATTTTATTTTTTTATTAGGTCTACTCATTAGATTCCTTTCTAGCGTGATTTATATTTTTATTTTTATAGGTTTTCTTTAGTCTATTTTTTTTCTTTGTTCCTTTGTTGCTAACCATTACCATTCGACGTCATGGAAGGTGGTAATATCTTTGACCCCGCAAACCCATCACAAAACCCACCACAACCAAACCAACCTCCTAGAGCCCGCTGATGTGCGCTTTTTCACACATCCTTTTTAGCCTTAAATCAAACCAAATACACCAAATACTAACCAAATATGCCAAGAGAATGTATGTTTTTGTATTTGTGTATGTGCAGGTACGGATATGTGAAAAATGAACAAAAACAAAGCAAAACCGACAAAAACAAGCACGAGAATGGAAAAAGGTCAAAAGCCAGAGCCAGGGAAGCAAAATGATCAAAGAAAGCTCATAATTGCATAAGAAGTCCTCAGAGATTCATCAAAGTACAAATATAGTCCCTGATCAAAGTTTGGAAGAAATGTCATACTCAGTCCCTACACTTTCAGAAATTTACAAAAATGGTCCTTTGAGAAATATTTCAAGTACAATCTACAAGTGGTCCTCTAAGAATAAGAGAAAGTCAACATTAGCCCTTGGATAAAAGTTTGTGAGATTTGCAGAACTAGTCCCTAAGAATTCAGAAAGATCAAATTTAGTCCTTGTCAAAATCCTAAAATATTAATACTATAAACCTAACCGGATCTAGTCCTTTTATATTAAACCCAAATTACCCAAAAGCCCATAACATACAAATGGCCCAACCCTTAAAACTTATAACCGGTCCACAAGCCTTTTTACCCAAGTCAACCCTTACACCATACCCGGTCAACACCCTTAATTAATATCTTTCAGATAAACCCCCCCCCCCCCCTTACCCAATTTACCCAGACACCAAGAACCCTAACTACTATTCACACGCGTAAAATTCGCAATTCACCACAATTAAGGGTATGATTGTCCAATCATTTGTCTTCTAGAAGAACCTGACATGTGTAGAGTGTGCCACGTTGGCAATCCACATGAGAGTGCGTGTATATGATTGGGTGATGATTTAATCCAAGGGCTGATATCATATGGATTTGTCTAGAAGCATGGTCAACGGTATTGAGGGACTCAGAAGAAACACACTATCACACGGATTGGTGACATGGACAGACTTAGAAGCATCCTCAGGGGCCTATAAATACCCCCTCCTCATTCATAGCTGTGTGTAGGTTTTTAGATTAAGTTTTATGTAATTTTCTGTTTTCCTTATTGTTATTTCAAATTTAAGCATTTGTACTCAGCTTTTAATTTTTATAAAAGTTACTTTTAATTTCATTGTCTTCTTATTTCAATATCAGTTAATTTCCTGCATTTAGTTTTAATCTATAAATTTATTTTGTCTGTCATATCATTTAAATTCTCTGTTTCTGTTTTTACTCAAGTTATATAGAAAATCCAAAAATAAATAAATAAATAAATAAATAAGTGTTTCAATTTCAATTTAAGCTTAAAATAATCTGTGTTTTGTTGATATTAGTTCATCATAGCTTCAATATAGCTATGTGTGAGCTTATTTAGTCAAATTGTTTCAAAAACTCACAAGTCAAAGATAGTCAACTGTTGAGAGCTTATTGTAATAAGCTGAGCTTATTGGAGATTTGGCAGCCAAAACAGGAGTCCATTTGGCATGTCATAAAGACTGGCAAGCTTAGTGAACCCCCTCTTTTCATGCTGAGGGGGAATTGTCTTTGTAAGTGTTATTCATTTTCGTTTTTATTATTTGCATAAGTAGAATAATAGTAGTCTTATTCCTTCATAACTGCTTATAATCTATTTAATCTAGTATCATATCAGTTACTGATTATTTGTTTTGAAATTGCTCTTAGTTTAATTTGAAATTGGAAGTGCATACTGTTTCATTGTCTGTTCATCATTTGAATCTAAGAATTGTTGGTCATTAACTTGAGATATGTGTTTTTCTGTGTCGGATTGGTATCATTGGATCATAGTTGCACATAGGTTTTGGTTTGGATCAATTGGTTGGATCTGCGGTGGTATTTTGTTGTGACAGTCACTTATAGGAGTGTTTGGATTATTGAAGCTTGCTGGTATAAGAATCATTTCTGGGAGTTTTTGTGTTCTAAACATTCTATTTAGGTTGCATTTAGGTTAAATTAAGCATAATTCAATAGTTTTTAATACAAAAGTCAATTTAGCTTTTGATCTCTAATAACATATAGGTAATAGATCATATTAGTAGCATAATCATAGACATAGTTGCATTAGTAATATCTTTAGCTTAATTCAATCACTAATTAGCATAATAATACATTTTGAGTAAGATTTGAGGATTCAAAATCCAATTTGGTCAAAGTTTCTGTTTAATCTAAAAGTCAAAACTATTGAGAAACTCAGTTTTGGTCATCATTTTTATAAGTTGTCTAGTGTTTAAATAAGTGTGGAAAAACTTTCGAAAAGCATTTTTGAGAAGTTTGGCAGTTATAAAATCATTTGCAAAAAGAAAATTAAGATTTGAACCTTATTTGCTTATTTGAAAAGTCCTTGGAAGTTGCCTGTTTTGCTTATACCATCCCCTGCACCATCAGTGTTAGGCAAGGTTTGGGTCATTAATTAGGTGCTCAAACAAGTTTAAAAGTGTAAACCATTGGTTGATTTAGAATCTCAGTTGGTAAGTAGATATTTTGCCCCCATAAGTTTACCCCCTGAGCTTATTTGCGCATGATTAAGTGCTTATTTCTTTGAGTGTTTGGAACTGAGATCTGAGTTTAGAGTAGGGCTACAATTTAAGTTTAGTGCTTCTTAGCTAATTGCTGTTGTGTTTCTGAGTTCATCTTTACCTATTGCAACTTTTTGAATTGAGTTTTTGCATATTAGCTTATCTGTTGGCTTATTTGCTCTTTCATAATTGATTATTGGAACTAATTGTGCCCACTTATGTGTTTCTAAGCTTCATTTGTCCTAAGTTCTTGTCATTTGAGCTTATTAGAGTCAAAAAGTCAACTGGTCAAAGTTTTGGTCAACTGGGTCAAGTATTGCTTATAAATAAGCACTTATATAAGCTGATTTTAAGCCAAAAAGTATTTCCACAGCTTACTTTCAAGTTTTCAAATTTTTCGTAAGTTTAGAATATTATTTTTGAATTTCCTTGAATTTTTCATATTTTTCTGCCTTTATTTGTTGTTTTTCTTATTTTATTTTCATTTTTATTCAATTTTTAATTCATTTTAATTACTAAAAACTCCAAAAAAATCATAAAAAGCCAAGAAAAATCCAAAAATATTTTAGAAATTTATTTTCATTTATTTTAGAATTTTAGAAATTTATTTCGCGTTTTTCCATTTATTTTGAATTTAATTTGAATTTTTTATTAGATTTAATAGTTTTTAATTCCCAAAAATTACACAAAAAGACAAAAAAATTAGTTTTTAGTTTTAAAATTACTTTTTAGTTATTTTATAATTTTCAAAATTTAATTTTCATTTTTCTCACCTTATTTGCATTTTCTTTTAATTTTTAATTAGTTAATTAGTTTTTAATTCATAAAAAATAAATAAAAAGTCAAAAAAATATTTTTCTTTTTCTTAAAATTTTCTTTTATCATTTTTAACTTTTCAAATTTATTTTGAAGTCCGTAGGAGTAGTGTAGCTCAAAATTCGCGTTTTATTTCGTACGTTAACGTTTACTTTACGTTTAAGCTTACGTTTTCGATTTTACGTTACGTTTTTAGTTTCCTTATTTGAAATACGTGCTTAAGTGATTATTTGTGCTTCATTTGTTATTTCATTAGTATAATTTCATCAAAATAACTTTTTACCACTTTCACGATATGTTTCACAAATCGGGAATTGAAAATTCCATTCACCCTTCACACGGACTACGACCTCGGGTTATCCGTATTTCTTTGCGGATCTCTTGAGTAATACTTATACTATATATAACTTGCTTTTCAAATGAATCAATTTTGGCGCCGCTGCCGGGGAAGGTTGAAGTGAATTTTTCGTTTTCGTTTTTCGAAATTGTGTTTTGAAAACCATCCTTGTATATATTTTCTATAAAAACCAAAAAAAAAATTGAAAAATCAAAAACACTTTTCCTAAAGTGTTTTCAAAAATACCAAAAAAATATTAAAGTTATACCCTCGATTCTCCCGTGGAAGGGAGGGCGTTGTAAACCAAATAAGCTTCCCAATATAACAACGCGTGAAATTAGTTGCTAATCGGATTACTTTGGATTCTACGACCGAATAAGCGGAAAATACGGATAGCTTTGACATTGATGAGGCGAAAAATGAACCGTTTTTAGGGGGTCATTTAAGCCCAGAATTGAATTTATTTGATCAAATATTACCCTAAATCGTTCCTTTTGTGAATTTAGGTTCTTTGGGAATGAATTCTGGAAAAGGAAGCGTTTTGAACATTTTTGGAGCATAAAAGTGAAAAAAACGACAAAGACTTAATTTTCCTTGCTGAGAACAGTACCTGAAGGCGTCAAGAAGGAATTTTTGACGGCGTCAAGAGCAAAATGGATGACGACCCAGAGAAAACGTGACGGCGTCAGAAGTTGGGCGTCAAGAGTTAATTTGGTGACGGCCTGAAGAAAGATTACACATGACGGCGTCAACTTTGGATCTAGGCAGTCCGAGAATTTTATTGGCGGCGAGATGACGGCGTCAGATTTTTCCTCTTGACGCCGTCACCTCACAGAATCTATATATACTTTTCTATTTTTCATTCATTAAGGGAGGAACTTGTGTGGAGAATACTAGGGCCGAACCTAATAAACCCTAGGTCGTTTGTAACAGTATTTTCAAGGGTTTTCACCCCTTGAAACCCTTCATGTTCAATTAAGATAAGTTTTCTTTCAATTCATTCAATATGTCTATGTATTGTGTGAATATATCTTATGCTTGTCTTGATTATAACATGTTAGGCTAGATCTATCATGTGTTTGCTTAGATGTAATGAAACCTAGATGTTAATTATAGGTTGATTGCTTGTTTATAGTTGTAATAGATGAAGGATTTCAATGTTAGGCTTAAGAAAACTGGCAGATCTCCATTGTGTAACTTGCTTGAACGTCTTAAGAAACATGAACCGATGTGTACTAGGTTTTTATGATTGTATTTAATGCATGAGCGAATTCTAATGATCCCATGTTAGGAGCTTCTTAGCAGGCTCGACATAGGAGTGAAGTAGGAGCTTATAGGATTGGGGAAGTAAGTACGCCACCCCATGAATGGTATTAAGGAATACAATCCGTTATCCACGCAACTGTAACAAGTAATTAACCTGTAAAAGATATCTAGGGAGTAGTGAAATCTAAGTAAACACAATTCTCCCATATATTGCTCACACCACTAGTTTAATTTAGTTTATTTTCATTTTTATTATTTTATTTTGATTGCATCTTTAGTTATTGGGTTAGTTGACTAGCAACTAATTCCGCCCACTCTTCCAAAAACCGAGATTTTAATTGCTTTTATAAAATATAAAAAATACAAAAAGAATCATCCCTCACCTTTAGACCTAGTTTTTAGGTTTTCTAATCCTAGCGACACTATTCCTGAGTTGAACGATCAATCCCCAGGTACTTGTCACTATACTATACTACTACGATCAGGTACACTGCCTGGTGGGGGTTGTAAGCTTCTCGAGATCCCTCGAGAGGTAAAGCCTGGTGCAATTCCCACGCATCAGACATTAAATTGCAAGCTGAAGAGAGATCCATTCTTCTCTCCCGTTGCATCGCGAGTAGATTTAAAGGAAACGATTTACAATTAACTTAACGTTTGAAAAAGAAAAAAAAAAACAAAAGTTTAAGTTTTTGAATTTTGATTTATAAAAACAAAAATACAAAAAAATTTTCTCTTTAAATTTGTTTTCCTTTTTCTTTTTACTTTGGTTTCTTTTTAGTGTATGATCACACGTTCACGGTCGAGATTAATCGATAATTCTCTGACTATACCGAACCAACACTATTGTAGACGTCGTAAACAAGCTTACGTACCCGAGTTACGTACTCTTGTTAAAACACCCATCACCGAGATGGTCGATCAACGTACTATGCAAGAATTGCTCTAGTATCCCTCCGAGGGATATGGAGATGCAATCGTTTTACCACATATACTTTCCGATAATTTTTAACTTAAAACTGGATTGATTCAACTTTTCACATCAAACCAATTTCACGGTTTTGAAAGGGACGATCCTCACGCACACATCCGATGGTTTAATAAGTTAACTTCGACAATGAAATTTAAGGATGTCCCTCACGATGCTATTAAATTGATGTTATTCCCATTTTCACTCGAGGGTACTGCCCGGATTTGGCTTGAAAAAGAACCCCCTCGTTCAATCCATACATGGGAAGAACTCGTCTCGAAGTTTGTTAATCATTTCTTTCCTCCGTCCAAAACGACTAATCTTAAGAATGATATGACTAATTTTCAACAACATTTTGATGAGAACTTTGGTGAGGCATGGGAACGTTTTAAGGATCTACTTCGAAAATGTCCTCACCACGGTTTCTCCGAATTACACCAAATCGACACGTTTTATAACGCTTTGACTCAAAACGACCAAGATTCTTTAAACGCAGCCGCCAGTGGCAATATCTTGAATCGTATGCCAAAGGATATTTTAACGATCATCGAGAACAAATCTAAGGTTCCGACTTCTCGTAACAAACTGAATGTTTCGAAAGTGACTTCTTTTACTCCTTCTTCTTCTTCGTCGGTTCAATCATCGGAATTGGCTGAACATACCGATGCTATCCGTTGTATGATGAAAGAGTTTAAGTTGCAGAACCAAAAACCCGAGCCCGTTAAAGCCGTTAATGAAAAATGTGTGATTTGTGGTGGACCCCATCCGTATTATGATTGTCAAGCCACTGATGGCCAAGTATATAATGCGAACATAGCAGCCGTAAACTACAATCAAAACCAAGGTTTTCGTACTAACCAAATAGGGCCACCTGGGTTTCCACCCGTGCAAACTCATCAAAATCCCCCAGACTATCAAAACCGTTACCCTCAAAATAACCAAGGTTATTGAAACCAAGGTTACAATCAAAACCGTGGAACAAATTTTAACCAAGCTCAAAATTATCAAGTTCCTCCACCCCAACAAGTTTATCAACCACCACAACAAGTACAATCTTCTCCTTAGCTTGCTAATTACATGAAAACAAATGATGTTAACATTCGAGCTATGCAAAATCAAATCAAAAACATGAGGGTTGAACTTAAGAAAGAGATCGACACAACCATGACTCGACAAACGAATGAGCTTAAGCAAATGATGAGCAGTTTTCTTCAAATGAATCAACCATCGACGTTTGGTTCTCTTCCGAGCAACACAATTGCTAACCCAAGGGGCGATGCAAAAGCAATCACAACTAGGAGTGGTGTTTCTTATGATGGACCAACACCTCCGACTACCTGTTCTTCTCTACCTCCTAAAGTAGTCGCCCATGAAACTGAGGTGACAACGGATACGAGAATTCCTAGTAATAATGGAAGGACCGAGAACATCCAGCCTACGGTGGTCCCAACGTCCAAAGGAAAAGATAAAGTTGTTAACGAAACTGAGAAAGAAATTCCCGTCAAAACAAATTTGCCTTATCCGTCACGCTTAAACGAACAAAAGAACCGTGAGAGAAATAAAAACCAGATGGAAAAGTTTTATCAGATTTTTCAAGAACTACATTTTGACATAACTCTCGCGAATGCTATACTTTTGATGCCTAAATTTTCTTCAATGTTAAAAGGTCTTTTGAATAACAAAGAAAAACTATTTGAAATGTCACGAACCTAAATGAATGAAAATTGCTCGGCCGTTATTCTTAAAAAGCTCCCCGAAAAGCTTGAAGACCCCAGTCGATTTCTCATTCTATGTAATTTTCCTGGGATGGTTCAATGCTTCGCCTTGGCTGATCTTGGTGCTAGCATTAACCTAATGCCGTTATCTATTTGGAAAAAAGTTGTCTTTACCCAATTTAACTCCGACTTGTATGACCCTCAAGCTTGCCGACCGAACTACTTCCCGCCCGATGGGAATAGCCGAGGATGTCTTCGTCAATATTGGGAAATTTAATTTCCCTGCTGATTTTGTCATTGTTGATTTTGATGCTGATCCATAAGTACCCCTCATTCTCGGGAGAGGTTTCCTAAGGACCAGCCATGCGTTAATTGATGTTTATGATGAAGAAATTACCCTACGCATTGGTACCAAAGCCGTAACTTTTAATTTGGATCAAACCACGAGGTACTCCTCTGATTATGACAAATATTCCGTTAACCGAGTCGACATTTGATGCGGGGGAATTGCACCAGGATTTACCTCTCAAGGGATCTCGAGAAGCTTACAACACCCACTAGGCAGTGTACCTGATCGTTGTAGTATAGTATAGTGACAAGTACCGGGGGATTGATCGTTCAACTCAGGAATAGTGTCGCTAGGATTAGAAAACCTAAAAACTAGGTCTAGAGGTGAGAGATGATTCTTTTTGTATTTTTATATTTTTATGAAAGCAAGTAAAATCTCAGTTTTTAGGGGAGTGGGCGGAATTAGTTGCTAGTCAACTAACCCAATAACTAAAGATGCAATCAAAATAAAATGACAAAAATGTAAATAAACTAAATTAAACTAGTGGTGTGAACAATATATGGGAGAATTGTGTTTACTTAGATTTTACTACTCCCTAGATATCTTTTACAGGTTAATTACTTGTTACAGTTGCGTGGATGACGGGTTATATTCCTTAATATCAATCATGGGGTGGCGTACTTACTTCCCCAATTCTATAAGCTCCTACTTCACTCCTATATCGAGCCTGCAAGAAGCTCCTAACATGGGATCACTAGAATTCGCTCATGCATTAAATACAACCATAAAAACCTAGTACACATCGGTTCATGTTTCTTAAGACGTTCAAGCAAGTTACACAATAGAGATCTGCCAGTTTTCTTAAGCCTAACATTGAAATCATTCATCCATTACAAATATAAACAAGCAATCAACCTATAATCAACATCTAGGTTTCATTACATCTAAGCAAACACATAAAAGATCTAGCCTAGCATGTTAAAATCAAGACAAGCATAAGATATATTCAAACAACACATAGACATTTTGAATGAATTGAAAGAAAACTTATCTCAATTAAACATGAAGGGTTTCAAGGGGTGAAAACCCTTGAAAATACTGTTACAAACGAGCTAGGGTTTATAAAGTTCGGCCCTAGAATTATCCACACAAGTTTCTGTCTAATGAATGAAAATTAGAAAAGTATTTATACATTTTATGAAGTGACGGCGTCAAGAGTAAAATTCTGACGCCGTCATCTCGCCACCAATAAACTTCTCGGACTGCCTAGATCTATATCTGACGCCGTCATGTGCAATCTTTTTCTAGGCCATCACCAAATTTACTCTTGACGCCCTTGTTCTGACGCCGTCACGTTTTCTTTGGGCCGTCATCCATTTTGCTCCTGACGCCGTCATCTTTTCCTTCTTGACGCCGTCAGGTACTATTCCCAGCAAGGAAAATTAAGACTTTGCCGTTTTCTTCACTTTTATGCTCCAAAAACCTCCAAAATGCTTCCTTTTCTAGAATTCACTCCCCAAGTACCTAAAATCAGAAAAGGAATGATTTAGGGCAATATTTGATCAAATAAATTCCAATTCCGGCTTAAATGACCCCCTAAAAACGGATCATTTTTCGCCTCATCAACGTTATTGACAAAGTTACAGAGGAGTATGCTCAAGAGTTACTTGGTTTTACCGAAAATGCTTCGAGTGGCAATCCCACTCCTTCTTTTGAACCGATTATTTCTGATCCTTCCCCTTCCCTTACTCCGTTTGAGGGAAGTGATTTCATCTTGGAAGACATCGAGGCCTTTCTTGCTAATGATTCGATTTCACCGGAAATTGATTATTCTGATTGTTACCCGGAGGGGGATGTTCTTTTGATTGAAAAAATGTTAAATGAAGATCCCAACCCATCCCTCCCTCCGATGGACCTTAAAATGGCCGATGTTAAAGAAGTTAAACCATCTGCTGAGAATCCTCCGGAGCCCGAGCTCAAGGATTTGCCTCCTCATCTCGAATACGCATCTTTAGAAGGAACCGACAAACTACCCGTCATAATTTCAAAAGAACTTAAAGATGAGGAGAAGAACCGTCTCTTGGATGTGCTCAAGAAGCATAAACGTGCCATCGCT
Source organism: Artemisia argyi (assembly GCA_030686995.1). Taxonomy (NCBI): domain Eukaryota; kingdom Viridiplantae; phylum Streptophyta; class Magnoliopsida; order Asterales; family Asteraceae; genus Artemisia; species Artemisia argyi. The sequence goes on along the minus strand of CM060709.1, from coordinate 68,684,744 downwards.
TGGCAAATTTCCGATATCAAGGGTATCGACCCTCGTTTTTGCACGCATAAGATTTTACTTGAAGACAATTATAAACCGTCCATTCAGCAACAACGACGGGTTAACCCGAAAATTCATGAGGTTATCAAAAAGGAAGTTATCAAACTCCTCGATGCCGGAATGATTTATCCAATCTCGGATAGCTCCTGGGTTAGCCCGGTCCACTGCGTACTGAAGAAAGGTGGAATGACCATAGTGACAAATGAAGACGACGAATTGATACCGACACGTCTAGTTACCGGATGGAGAGTTTGTATTAATTATAGAAAATTGAATGATGCGACTCGTAAGGACCATTTCCCACTTCCATTTATGGATCAAATGCTAGAACGTCTAGCGGGAAATGAGTTCTATTGTTTTCTTGATGGATTTTCTGGCTACTTTCAAATACCGATTGACCCTCCGGACCAGGAAAAGACTACGTTTACTTGCCCTTATGGAAAGTTTGCCTATCGTCGTATGCCTTTCGGCTTATGCAATGCTCCAGGCACGTTCCAAAGGTGTATGATGTCTATATTCTCTGACATGATCGAGAAAACCATGGAAGTTTTCGTGGACGATTTCTTGGTTTATGGAGATTCTTTCACCTCTTGCCTTTCCCATTTAGAAAGTATGCTGAAACAGTGTGAAGACACCAACTTGGTTCTAAATTGGGAGAAGTGCCATTTCATGGTAAAATAGGGCATTGTCCTCAGCCATAAGATATCTAAATCCGGGATTGAGGTCGATAGAGCTAAAGTCGACGTGATTGCAAAATTGCCTCATCCCACAACCGTTAAAGGAATTAGAAGTTTTCTCGGTCATTCCGGCTTTTACCGACGTTTCATTCAAGATTTTTCTAAGATAGCTCGGCCCCTGACCCACTTGCTTGAAAAATATGCTCCATTTATCTTCTCAAATGAATGCATCGAAGCATTTAATATCCTTAAAAAGAAGTTAACGGAGGCTCCGATCTTAGTTGCCCCCGATTGGGACATGCCTTTTGAGCTAATGTGCGATGCGAGCGATTATGCTATTTGTGCAGTCCTGGGGCAACGCAAGTCTAAACATTTTCAGCCGATACACTATGCTAGTAAGACTATGACCGACGCTCAATACCATTATACGACTACTGAGAAAGAAATGTTAGCCGTCATTTACGCTTTTGAAAAGTTTTGACCTTATTTGCTCTTAAAGAAATGCATAGTGTATACGGATCATTCGGCTCTCAAATACCTAATGGCAAAGCAAGATGCTAAGCCACGCTTGATGCGGTGGGTTCTACTCCTTCAAGAATTCAATGTTGAAATTCGAAACAAAAATGGAGCTGAGAACCTTGCTGTTGATCACCTATCACGTTTAGAGAATCCCCATCAAAGTGTTTTTGAGAAAAAGGAAATTAACGAAACATTTCCTCTCGAAACACTTGGGAGTTTGTCACATTGTGATTCTAGTACCCCATGGTTCGTCGACTTTGCGAATTACCATGTGGGGAATTTTATCTGTAAAGAGATGTCGTTCCAGCAAAAGAAGAAATTTTTCAAAGATGTTAAGCATTATTTCTGGGACGACCCCTACTTGTTTAAGATTTGCGCGGATCAAGTGATCCGATGGTGCGTTCACAGCAAAGAAGCCGCTGAAATTCTCATGGCATGCCACAATGGACCCACGGGGGGACATCATGGTGCCAATTTCACCGCTAAGAAAGTATTTGACTCCGGCTTCTATTGGCCGACGATTTACCGAGATGCCCATGAGTTGGTGAAATCATGTGATTCTTGCCAGCGTCAAGGAAAAATTTCTCAGAGAGACGAGATGCCTCAAAATGCTATCCAAGTCTGTGAAATTTTTTACGTCTGGGGTATCGATTTCATGGGTCCATTCCCGTATTCTCATGGTAACAAATATATACTCGTGGCCATCGATTACTTGTCTAAATGGGTTGAAGCAAAGGCGCTACCCACCAATGACGCCCGAGTTGTAGTAAAATTTCTCAAAAGTCTCTTCGCCCGATTTGGTGCACCTCGTGCTATTATAAGTGATCGTGGGACCCATTTCTGTAACGACCAATTCGCTAAAGTTATGCTCAAATATGGTGTCACACATCGTCTTTCTACGACATATCATCCACAGACAAGTGGACAAGTTGAGGTCTCCAATCGTGGCTTAAAACAAATTTTAGAAAGGACCGTACGTGAACATCGTGCTTCATGGGCTGATAAGTTAGATGATGCAGTATGGGCTTTCCGTATAGCTTACAAAACACCCATTGGGTGCACTCCATACAAGCTGGTTTACGGGAAGGCCTGCCATTTGCCCTTTGAACTTGAGCACAAGGCCTACTGGGCCTTGAAACATGCTAATTTTGACCTACAAACCGCGGGTGATCATCGTAAAGTTCAATTGAATGAATTAGTCGAGCTTCGTGATCAAGCCTATGAGAATTCTTTGATCTACAAAGAGAAGACAAAGAGGATTCATGATGCTAAAATTAAAGATCGCGTCTTCAATGTTAGTGATCGAGTCCTTCTTTTCAATTCTCGATTGAAGATTTTCTCGGGCAAGTTAAAAACCCGTTGGTCTGGACCATTCACCATTACCCAAGTATTCCCTTATGGAACCGTCGAGCTAGCTCAATCTAATGGTCCCAACTTTAAGGTGAATGGTGATCGTCTCAAACATTACTTCGGATGGGACATACCACCTATGGTTGTCCCGGATCTCCAAACTTTCCCTAAGGATAACTAAATTCGGGGATCGAGTCAAGCTCATGTGACTCGGTAATAAAAAACAAGCGCTTCGTGGGAGGCACCCCATGCTTATCCATTTTCATTTTCTTTATTTTATATTTTCTAAGTAACGTGACGTGAGGGGGGCGACCCTTTCCATACTCGTGTTTTCGTGGTTGTTTATGAATGTTCAGGAATTTCACCGAAGTTTGAGGACTCTCGTGCTCGTGGTTTGCCGTTCTCTCCACTCGAGTCTCATTCTTCGCTGCTCTTTCGGAAATTTGCCATATCCAAAATCTTATCGACTAACATTTATCTCTTGGCATACTTAATAAACGGCCTTAGATATTACGTAATGTAGGACCGTAGAACAACCTTAATCACTATTGAATCAAGCTCAAACCTACAGAGAGAAAGTAAGTAGAGAGGGAGAGAGAGAGTGGGAACTCTAGTGTGTGAAATAATAACCTTGTTATGACTAAGAGAACCAACCTCTCAAATGAGGTTTACAAGAGTATTTATACTAATAGTATAGGGCATCTCTAATCTTTTACTTTATTACATTAATGGCCCTTAGACTTTTACAAAACATGAGTACTAAGCATAAACTTCATCATAATGATATTCTAAAGCAACCTATAACTACACATTAATGACCGACACTTTTTATAAATAAAAATACGATTCTAACAATCTCCCCCTAAGTGTTGGTCATTGAGGTTGCGCGACGTCATCATATTTGTCTTTAAACTTTAACATTCATAGCTCTTGACGTCTTTAAGAATCACTAGATGAAACATAGTTCCAGTTCATCATGCTTCATTGTTGTTGAAGTGATCCGATGATGTCATCTGCTTTTTGTCACTTCTGTGTTTGTGGTGGTTGTCTACCATTCCAACATGCTCATACGTCTTAAGTCTTTGTCATACAAACATTTGTTATTCCCGTTCTTTCACGTTGATCTTTGTCACTTTACTTTGTAGATTCTTCTTTTTGGCGTAGAATCTTTCTTTGACTGTTGCTATCCTTTGATCTTTGTGAGAACTTTCCTTTGAATTTGTTGATGCATGTATGAGCATGTGGAATCTTTCGCCATGGAGATGATGTATAGCTATAGGTAAACAGTTAGCAATAAACAACCGGTACTTACAAATAAGGAGTTAGAGATCATCAACAGCATAGTGTGAAGACTCCTTCTAACCCTTACCATGGCCGTTCCCATATCAGATACTCCCGAAAGAGCTTACGAGACCTACTAAGTAGCTCAATGACTGGGTGAGTCACTGGGGATCATACCACGACTGTAGACCTTTTGAAACCACCGTGAACACTAAGCGTAACCCATAAAGAATTACCGAAGTGACCTGCTGTCAGGGCTGCTTGATGTTGACCCTGGCAGGAATTTCCGTTCAATCATTGAGAAACTACATAAGTAAATTCTCTCATAACCGTTCTTGGCAGATTGCTAAGATCTGCGAAGGACTCTTAGGTTTACATCTGGTGTCCTTAATGATGAACAACCAGTGTAGAGATATCATGTGTTCCTATGAGATCTTTTGATGAATCTCAGGGCTCTAGACTCGATAAGTGCACATTAGGTTTCCTATGCAGAGATTAGGGAGAGGTTTCCTGCTTCAATATCAACCATCTCTAAGAGACAGGTCGATAGATTACACCGGTTCCCCGTGAGAATGAAACAAGCTCTTTTAAGAGAACTTGAGTGGCTAGAAGGTTTAGTGCAGTGCGTCACTGGGTCCATGACGTCTTTATCTTCAATACCGGTGTCACCTTAGTAACAACCAGTAGCATATGAATTGAACCCGGTGTCTGCCCTAAGGTTAAACATATGGAGGGCTATTTCTTTTCACCCTTTTTCATAACTTTTCTTTTTAATTCTTCAACCCCTTCTTTCTCCTTTCTCATTTTCTCCTTTTTTCAATCATACCTAAGGACTTCTAATTCTAATCTATTGGAATTGTCCTTGGGTAGATCCCTCCGGCTCTGGCGGATCATAGGACGGTTTTCCCTAACCTTAGTCACCTTATAACTCCATGAATCCTATAATTGCCATGAAACCTTTGATTGAAAACCTCGCAAAGTGTTTAAGAATATAAACACATTTTTGTTGACACTTTGAGAGTTTTTGTTTCATTTGAAGGACTCCCCCTTCACATGTGCTCATGAATTTTTTAAGAAATTTGCACATGCGTGAGGAGTTTGCACTTTTTGAATTGATCCACTTTCAGTGAACATGACCGATTCGAGACACGCTTACATCACTAGTTAGACTAGCTTGAAGTTATTACCCGTCCTGGTCAAGTCCAAAGAAAGTCTCTCGATACGGTACATTCTACTCAGACAAGTCTTATTCGAGACACGCTTACATCACTAGTTAGACTAGCTTGAAATTATTACCCGTCCAGGACAAGTCTTTTCGATTACTGACATTTTAAGCTTCGTTAATTCATTGGTACATTCTGAGTCTAGCTCTTTTGAGATTCAGTGACAAGCTTTAAACATCTTTGATCACATTTTAATCATGTCTTCTCCCCTCAAAAATAGCATATCGTGATCTTTTTTATATCAATTGATTCAGAAAAGCTTTTTGGAGAGATAGACAGATTTGTTGTTGCATGAATTCGGAACTATTTTGTTTTTGTACTCCCCCTTAATGATAGCACATTTAAAAATCAATAAAGGTTTTAAGGGAGTTATCTTGAGAACTCATTTTGAGAGATTTTGAGAAATCTTTTGAACAATATTGAAGAAGTGCTCAAGAATTCTGTTTGAAAACGAGTTTTTGTTTGAAGTCTTTTTCGTTTGTTTAGACTCGAACTTTTTGAAAAAGATTTCGTCCTTGAAAATACGAGTCCATGATTTGAAATAATCAGAAGTCATCATTCGGGTCCGGGTTTCGTACTAAAGTATACGAAAGCCATCGTGAAGAAACTTTTGAGAAACGACATGTTTTAGAAAAACATTTTAAAGAACTCTCGTTCAAGCATCTGTACATGCCCGTATCATTTTTGAATGATATTTCTAGAAACGTACAGAATATTGATTTATACGAGTGACATGTCGTGAGAAGAATATTTTTGGATTTTTTGATTTTATATTGTTTTTGTATTTTTTGAAATTTTATATTTTCGTATTTTGTTTTTGTTGGTTTTTCAAATTTTGTATTTTGTTTTTTTCAAAAAATATTTACAGCGAAGCGATTGTGAAAAATATTTTTCAAAAAATTCGAGAAGACGTTCTAGCTCCTTAGGAGATAGGCTTCGCATGCCAATTCGTCGAACTAAATAGTCAAACCTTTCTTTTGGAAGGGCTTTAGTAAATAGATCGGCGAGTTGGTAATCAGTCTTAATGAAAAATAATTCAACAGTACCCTCTTCTACGTGTTCTTTGATGAAATGGTAGCGGACTTTGATATGCTTCGTCTTAGAGTGATGTACGGGATTGCACGAGATGGCTATGGCACTTTTTGAGTCACAATACATAGGTATTTTGTCAAAAGTAAAGCCATAATCTGTGAGCTATGTCCTCATCCAAAGAACTTGGGCACAACACGCAGATAGAGACACATACTCGGCTTTGGCGGTTGATAGCGTAGTACAATCCTGTTTCTTTGACGACCAGCTTACTAGCTTTTCACCCAAAAATTGTGCTCCACCTGATGTACTTTTTGCTGTAACTTGATCTCCTGCGTGGTCGGCATCTGAAAAGGCTGTTAGATTAAACCCCGAATCCTTTGGATACCAAAGTCCCATGTTAATGGTTCTTCGTAGGTACCGAAAGATCCTTTTAACCTCTTTGAGGTGAAGTTCGGTAGGCTTTGCCTGAAACCGAGCTAACAAACAAATAGCAACTTGAATATCAGGTCGACTAGCAGTTAAGTACATGAGAGAACCGTTCATGCTCCGATATTTCTTCAGATCGACGGGTTTCCCAAATAAATCAGCATCAATTTTTGGTGAAGTGACCATTGGAGTATCAACAGAATCACAATTTTCCATTCCATGTTTTTTCAAAATCTCTATTGTATATTTAGCTTGATTGATAAAAATACCACGAGGGGATTGATGTATTTGTAAACCAAGAAAGAATTTTAGTTCCCCCATCATGGACATTTCAAATTTGCTTTTCATGAGATTTTTAAAATGTTTTGAATGGTTAGGATTGGTTGATCCAAAAATTATGTCGTCCACGTAAATTTGAACGATCAAAATGTCATCTTTGTATTTTTTGATAAACAAGGTGTCATCAACCGTTCCTTTTGTGAAATTGTTTTTGAGCAAGAAAGATGATAGTTCGTCATACCACGCTCTTGGAGCTTGTTTTAAACCATAAATGGCTTTCTTAAGCTTGTAGACGTAGTCTGGATGATCTTTGTCGATGAATCCCTCTGGCTGACTCACATACACTTCTTCTTTCAGAGTTCCATTTAAGAAAGCTGTCTTAATGTCCATCTGACAGACTGTGATGTTTTTGTGAGCTGCGTAGGCTAAGAAAATCCGGACTGCTTCAAGTCTAGCTACAGGCACGAATGATTCTTCGAAATCTATCCCTTCTTCTTGTGGATATCCTTTAGCCACGAGATGAGCTTTGTTACGAATTACAGTCATTTCCTCATCCAGTTTGTTCTTCCACAACCACTTGAGATCAAGAACGCGTTTATCAAGTGGTCGTTCAACAAGTTCTCAACTATCATGTAACAGGTATTGAAGAAGTTCCTCCTGCATCGCTTCAATCCAAGGGTTTTCTGTCATTGCTTCCCGAATGTTCTTTGGTTCTTTGAGGCTTATTGAGCAAATGTAAATGCACAATTCGAGATCGGTGGCAAGTTGTCTCCTCGTCTGAACTGGCTTTGAAGGTTCACCAATAACTTGTTCTATTGGATGGTCTTTTGTCCATTGAAACGTAGAAGGGTACCTTGGGTTTAACATATGTGTGTTAGACGGTTCTTGTAACCTTGAAGAAGATTCAGCAGTGTCTATTGCAAACGGGTTTTCAAATACTTCTTCTCCTTCTTCTAACGCAACATCGTTTGAATTATTTGTTGGTTCTTCTTGAAAATTTGTGTTTTGATTTTGCTCATCAACTCTTGGTAGTTCAGTTTCAAGTACTGGAGTGGCTTGAGTAGATGTCGATGATGTTGAGGTAGTTGGTGCTTCAGCTTCGATTGTTGTAGATGCATCCAGTGGTGGTGCTGGTTGATTTTGAGCGGGTGCAGCGGAATGTTGTTGAGATGCATTTGTCGAAGTTCCACCATAATATTCATCAAACATTAACTCGAAGAAATTTTCCAGTTCTTGTACTGAAGGTTTATCCGTGTTTGTTGACTGAGCTCCTTAAGGTACGAGTGCTGAATTAATGTGTCCAGAAGTCTACATGTTTGGTGCGGCTCCTAATCTGTTATGATTAGAAGCCATTGGATTAAGCGCGGGTTCTAGAGCGTATCTCTCAGAAGCCGTTTGTGAAATCTCGTCAAACTTCACATTCATCGTCTCCATTATCCTTTTAGTTCTTCGATTATACACCCTGAATGCCCTCGAGTTTTCTGAATACCCAATGAAGATTCCAATATCACCCTTAGCTTTCAACTTTCCTAGATCTTCTCTGTCGTTCGTCGGATAGCACAAAGCGCCAAATACGTGAAGGTAAGAGATGTCAGGTTTACGGTTGTTCACTAGCTCATATGGGGTTTTATTGAATCTTGGATGGACTAGGGATCGGTTTTGAGTAAAACAAGCAGTGGCTACAGCATCAGCCCATAAGAATAGTGGTGCACTAGAAAAAATCAGCATTTTGCGAGCAGCTTCCACAAGAGTTCTGTTTCTTCTTTCAACTACCCCATTCTGCTGTGGAGTTCTAACAACTGATGTTTGATGTGTAATTCCAACATCTTCGAGGTAAGTTCTTGACTCCTGGTTTGTAAATTCTGTGCCATTGTCTGTTCTTATAATCCTTACTGGAGCTTGAAGTAGAACTTGAATACGCTTCAGAAAGGTGATGATGATGCCTGGTGCTTCGTCTTTTGATCTCAAAAACTTTACCCAGGTATATCTTGAATAATCATCAACAATAACAAGAATATACTTCTTCCCATTAATGCTTTCAACTCTCATTGGGCCACATAAGTCCATATGCAACATATGTAACCTTGCTTCCGAACTAGGTACGATTTTGGGTTTATATGATGCTCTTTTACTTTTTCCTTGTTCGCATGATGGACATAGGTGTTCCTTGGTGTATTTGAACTTAGGAAGTCCGGTGACGATGTTGTCTTTGGCTAACTTGTTGATGGTGTCGAAATTGAGATGGGATAATCTTCTATGCCACAGCCAGGACTTAGTTTCGGTTGCCCTTGTCATAAGACAAATTGGTGATGTAGAAGCCAGTTGGTTGATGTCGATAGCATACAAGTTTGTACCACGATTACCAGTTAAGAGATCATCACCAACCAAATTTCTAATAAAAACCGTGTTTCTCCTAAATGCAACTTCTAAATCTGCATCACAAAACTGCCCAACTGAAAACAAGTTGTGTCCCAACCCTTCGACGTAGTAAACTCGAGTGATTAAAAAATTCCCAAACTGAAGATCTCCAAAACCCAGGATAGCTGCTACATGATCATTTCCAAAGCGTACAGTTCCCATGAATTTCCAGATGAAATTGATCAGCAACTTTAAATTCCCGGTCATGTGCTTGGAGCAACCCGAGTCGACGATCCAAAGACATATTTCGATAACCAGCCAATAACAGAAGAATTTGTATTTGGACACCGTTTTGAATTTGGTTCCATGGGGTTAGGGGTACATTCTAAATCACACTCATAGACAGTTGCTACTTGTTTAGCTTGAACTATTTCTAATTTTCCATCCTTGAGTATAAATTCTCTACCCGTTGGAATCCAAACACAATGCTTAAGATAGTTCCTAGGTGTGCGACAATTAGTGGTGTTCCTAATTCTTTTAATAAGGTTTCCAACAAATCTAGATTTTGCACTAGGACCTTTCAAAACGCTCTTCTGTTCAGGCGTAACACTCACATTCTTAGAAACACATTCATCATGAACATCATTAATTAAACATTTCTTGCATATTAAACAAATAGAGTCATTACATGCATTAGAACCAGTACTTTCGACATTACATTCAGATGAAACATGTCTCTTATTAAAAAGCGATAAATTCCTAGGGTTTTCTTCTACTTTATTCTTGCTACTACTCGTAGAGGCAGGCGAGACTCTATTGTTCCTTGTATTGCTCCTAGGCTGTAGTCTGCTGCTCCTAGAGGTGCTTTCTAATCCTGTAGAAGTTGAGGCACACACATTAGGATTTATATTGTTGTCCTTTTTAGCATCCCTAGATTCTTTAGAATTAGCCTTTATGCACTTGTCATTTGTCTTAGATGTTGAGGCAGACGCACTAGTGGGACTAATCCTAAAAAGGCCAGGTGCTATCACTTTTGGTGTTTCGACAACCGCTTTTCCTTTATCAACAATCTTTTCATTTTCACTTTTCTTAGGTAAGGGTGTTGGAGTGACTGGTTTTGTCAAATCCTTTTTCTCATCGACTTTTGGAGCAAACCGTGAAATTGACATTTTTGGTTTTTGAACCGTGTTTGAAACATTTGGTTTCTCCGAAGTCAATGGTTTTGCAAACTTGGTTTCCTCACCCTTTCCTTTTTTACTTACAAGCTGAGCCCTCAAAAGATCATTTTGCTCTTTCATATTCTTTAAGGCACGCTCATACGACAATTTGTCATACTTGCATTCTTCCTTTTTTCGATCAAGTTGTTTAAAATACGACACATTTTCTTTTTCAAGCTTTATAAGAGCATTTTCATATTTTGAAACAATTGCGGAGGTCTCAACTCTCAGTCTTTCATCGTCTTGAACAGAATATGTTTGTTAAATGATGGACATAATATCAGTGGTCATAACAGCTTCGAAGAGAGAATCATTTAGGTTTTCCAAAACATTCATGTTTTCACGAGTATCATTAGCTTCGTTTACCAAAGATTTGTGGTCCTTGACAAACTCGGCCATTTCTTTTAAGAAAGCTTGTTCAAAATGGATTACCCTCGCACTGATGTTATTCAGTGGGATAGTAATTTCGTTTTCAAAAACTTTTTTCTGCTCAATATGAAAACTGGAATGCCAGTTGTTAATATTGATTGTAGTTTTAGAAGCAACAATATTTTGAAGTTCTTGAATTCTCTTTCTAACGTCATCCAGAATGTCTCTAGCCTCACTTGTATTAAAAGTGTTGTTAGAAGACATTTGTTCTATTTTTGAAAGAGATTTGGAAGCAATTACTTTCTTAGAAAACATTTTTGAAAATGGTCGTTTTATGGAAAACACAGATGGTTCTTTTTGTGGAACAAAAGTAATTCCCGAAAGTTTGTTCAATTTGTTGTAATCAATGGGTTTCAAATCCTTTTGTTTCATTTTATTTATGCTCTCTTCGACATGTTCTATCGTTTGCACAGAATCCCGAACGACGGGAGGATCATGTTTAGTGTAAATCACATTACCATTATACAAAACTTTCTGTTCTTGCTGAGCTTTCTTGAGATTACTGGGGGTGTTGTTACCAAGAGCCACTTTATGTTTTGTATGGTAAATCGGATTAGTTTGATTTGAAATCATTTTCATTGTTTGACTTGACTGACCCGACTTAACCACTAATTCTTCTAAATGTGCAATCATGTGTTCTGACTCTACGATTTCGGCCAAAAGTTTGTCTTCTTTCTTTGCAAAGTTCTTTTTCAACTCATCCCTTTCTTTTTCAAGATTGGTATAAGCTGTTTTTTGTTTAGAAAGTTGGTTTTGTAAATCAGAAATTTCCGCGTTTAAAGCTTTTATCTTCTTGAAAGAATTAACATCAAGTGTATCAAACTTGAGTTGCAATTGTTTTTCCCTTGAAACGGAATTTTGATAACCAGTTTCTAATTCAGACACTCTTTTGTTATGAAATTCAAAAGCTTTAACGTTTTCTTTGTAACTCTCAAGCTCAGCGGTCAATTTAACATTCGCGGCCTCAACATCGCGATTGACCTTTTTCACATTCTCAATTTCAATACGACAATTATTCAATAATGATTCAAACAAAGCACGTGTTTCCTCATCATTCTCAGCATGCTGTGAAACGAAGACTCCATTATGATTCACATCTGGAGTCGCTGAAAGAGTATTGCTACTACTTGGCGTGTCCAGGAATTTATCATAAGTGGATGCTTGCTTCTCAAAATGCTGTTCCTCATGAGGAGACATATCAAATATATCATTATTGTGACATGTGTTGAAATTTGATACCTCAGATGGTGCATTGGTGTCATAAACAGGAAGTGTATCAGAATCCGTGTCATACTTAGCTTCCTGAAGATTCGCCATGAATATGCAGTTCGCATCGATATCCTCTCTATCTTCCATGTCATCCATAAGAGCCATAAAATCATTCTCCTCTGCGTTCAACTGAAACCCTGCATCATTCTTTTGTGCCAACAGCAATGCTTTCTGTAAGTACGCTGTGTCTCTTTTGTTCGGCTTAGTAGGACAGTTCCTTGCCATATGACCTACACCCTGGCAGTTGAAACACTTTACCGGATTACCCTGATTCACATTTCCCAAATTCCCAACTACTGGAGCTGCAACATTTCTATTCTGATTACCCATTGCCTGATTACCAGCATTCTGACCCCTCTGATTTCCAACAAACTGACCCATCTGATTCCCTGCATACTGACCATGCTGATTCCCTGCATACTGACCTGCATTCTGCATATTCTGATTGCCCATATTAAATCCAGTAGCATATCCTTGCTGATTCCCATAAACTCCAACCATTTGGCCTCCATTACCCATATTGAAACTCGGCTGAGCAAACTGCTTGTTACGAGTATTCGATGAGATCCTTTGGTTGTTGTTTGTTGGTGTAGAATAACGTCCTTGGAATGCCTTTGACAGAAAAGCAAACGCTTGGGACAATGCTGCAGTAGCTTCATCATTGTCAGTGAATTCCGGTTCTTGGAATTGTGGGTGTTGCTGTTGTGGAATAACTTGTTGTTGTTGTGGGTAGAACTGTTGTTGGTAGACCGGTGTTGGTTGTAGAATGCATGATGGTTGCATGTAGTTGTGAGTGGAAGATGATGATGGTTGTTGAGTGTTCACTGGTAATGGTGTTGGTGTATTAGCAATTAATGCAAGAGGATCATGATTCTTTGCCAATCTTTCTTTCCTTACTTCATTAGCCTCAGCTTGGTTTTGCTTCAAAAAGTCATAGAGTTGATCATAATTCACCTTATGTAAATCCTTTGTTTGATTGACAATTGTAACATAACGACCCCATTCTTCTGGAAGGTTATTGATGAATTTGATGTTTGTTGCAATTGTTCGTGGTGTCAACTTGTTTATAATTAACTCATTCATCAGAGTGCAAAACCTTGTGTAGTATGATTCAATCTGTTCACCTTTAGTGGATGTAAAGTTCTCCCATTCCGTGAGAAGTTTGTTCTCAACGTCTTGTTGTCCAATCTCTGTTCCATGACATATCCTTCTAACACGTTCCCACATAGCATAAGCAGTTTCACAACTGTCGACCGCAGCAAAGATCTCCCGTGGTAATCCAAGTTGGATTAAATGCATTGCCATATCATCTGCAGCGATCTGCTTTTTGTCTTCCTCTGTGTAATCTGCTTCTGTTTGTTCACGCACGAATGGTTGAGTAAGAGGTGTTGTATTTGGATTACCTTCAATTTGAACTTGTCTTGGCTTGAATGGACCATTTGTAATGGAGTTGATCATTAATTTACCATCAGGCTTTGTTTTGATGTAACGAAGCATGCGGCTTGTCCATGGGAGATATCCACCTTTTTCAAGCATTGGAGGTCGGTTTTCGGCGCCGGCAGCATGAATGTCTTGTTGAGTTGCCATGATTTGAATTCAAAGTGAAACGTTGTTCTGAGGATCTTTTGAAAGATAACAAAGGTTGTTGTTGTAGATTAGATGGTTTGGTGAAGTTGAAAGACGTTCTCGGTAATTATTTTAGTGATTTCGAATTTCCCTCCAAAAATAAAATTTGAAAATTTTTCTCGCCCAAATTTGAAAATCACTAACAAATGGAATTCTAATGTTACTAGAAAAATTTGAGTTTTTAAAAATTTTGACGCCAAATTTTACCGAAAAAATTTGAATTTTGGCCTAAAAATTTGAATTTTGGGCCAAAATTTTCAACCTTATACCAAAATTTGAATCTCGCGTAAAAATTGAACGTTAAGTCTCGTGTAAAAAATAAATTTTACTCAAATTTTCCCGCCAAAAAACTCGATAAGGTTTGTGATTGTCTAACTCGGTAAGTCTGTAAACTGTCTAACTCGTTATGTCTTAAAACTCCAAACTCGGTATTGTCTAAAAGTTTGTCAAACTTGGTAAGTGCTGAAGGTTCTCAAACTCGATAAGTTCTCAAACTCGATAAGGTAAAGAAAATTTGGGCAGAGTTTTGCTTCGTAAGTAGCGACAAATATCCTTACTCGATGAACGATAAGGCAAAAAAGGCTAACTCGCCAAGTAATTCCTAACTCGCAAGGATTCCCAAACTCGGTAAGGATCAAACTCAAACTCGACAGAAACCTCAAACTCGCAAGAAATTGACCCTAACTCGCTAGAATCTGAACCCAAACTCGATAATACCAAAATTCTAACTCGACAGAAATTATTCTAACTCGCTAACTTGAAACCTAACTCGAAAAAAATTTCCTAACTCGAAATTTTTTCTCCTAACTCGATAAAATACGTGTGAACAGTAACGAGATTCTTAGAAAACCAATTTTTCACCCACAAAACGATCTAAAACAACCTAAAATTATCCCTAGGCGATTGATACCACTTGTAGGACCGTAGAACAACCTTAATCACTATTGAATCAAGCTCAAACTTGGAGAGAGAAAGTAAGTAGAGAGAGAGAGTGGGAACTCTAGTGTGTGAAATAATAACCTTGTTATGACTAAGAGAACCAACCTCTCAAATGAGGTTTACAAGAGTATTTATACTAATAGTCTAGGGCATCTCTAATCTTTTACTTTATTACATTAATGGCCCTTAGACTATTACAAAACATGAGTACTAAGCATAAACTTCATCATAATGATATTCTAAAGCAACCTATAACTACACATTAATGACCGACACTTTTTATAAAAAAAAAAATACGATTCTAACACGTAAGACTACCTTTACCCTTAAAACATTGAGGACAATGTTTCACTTTAGTCTGGGGGGGGGGGGGGGGGGGGTGAATCTTCGATTCGATTTGACCTTGCACCTTCGTCTGAGCTGTTAACTTGCGCAACTCCGTTTTCCACCAAAATTTTAAATTTTTGTCACTTCTTAAAAAAAATAAATAAATAAATGATGATGATATATGAATAATAAGATTTGACACCTTGTTTTGATTTTCCTACTAGCGAGAGTAGAAATAAATGTTTCGACTTGACCGAGCATGTTGAGCCCTAGCTCGTCTCCCTTAACCATAATCAAAAGATTATGGCTAAGCATCCGCGGATCTCATTACTTGGGATTTTAAATTTGCGGAGATCGAGGAATGATAGAGTTTATTTAGAAGTTTCGTGCTAAAACGTGGAGTAGTTAGATCTCTTTAGAGCCCACGAAAGGTACTTGCGGCCTCCTTGTTCCACAAGATTGCACACCAATAAAAATAGATCTCTAGGATTAATTAAGTGTATGGGGTTTGGGCAATACTTAGTTTTTTCTCGTTCCCAACAAAATCTCTGCATATGGGGGTTTGGTACACATAGGGTTACTGCCAGTGTTACGGTGAAATAGACTATTGCATCTTGCCGGTTCGCAGCCGATGTTGTGATCTTAGTAAAGGCCGTAGGACTCGGGGTTTGGCATATGATTATGAATATCAATAATAATAGTCCAAAGCCAAATAAAAAGGCAGAGGAATCCAAAGCTATAAAAAGCAGCGGATATAAATCCAAGGTCATAATAAAGCTTTTACATCTTGGCGGCTCATAAACCGTTGTTGTGATTGAAATAAAGGACTAAGGACCAAGTATTATTAAAGTGCTTATAATTATGAAAAAATGCCAAGCTTCGACTCCAGGGGTTTCCCTAATAAAAAGCTTCCGTTTCGGGTCTCAAACATGGGATGTCTCAGTCGTAAATAAAAAGGGGGACCTCCACAAATTGTGTTAAATCATAGACCTTCATGTGGACCCGATTTCTGTATGCAGGGGTTTTTGAGGGAAAGTTTGGAAACTACTTAGCGTTCAAATTTTGTGCTCTTATCGGACTAACAAATATCAAAACGAGAAAATATGAAGCAATTCATTTCTCACAAATTAAAATCTTGAGATACAAAACTTAGGAACTGGGAACAAGAGGTAATGACACAATTAACTTTTGTGGTTAGTGTTAGCATCTAACTTGTGGATAAACAATGATCTCGATTTTACGCTTAGTTTGGGAGCTTGTGAAAAATCAAGGATGACGATTTTTATCCATATGGTCTCTTCTCTGTGAGAAGTGTTTCTACTCGTTGACCCTGAAAGTTATCAATAGATAAGAATTGATAATGAAAGTCAAGGCAAACCGTCACACATATAAAAATGAAAAAGTACAAAAATAGTAGTAGTTGTTGTTGTTATTCATGGAAATCAGAAAACAGAGCGTTTTTTAGAATAAATGATTTTGATGTCTCATTTGAACATCATTGCTACTTTACAACGTCAGTAAAGAGAGGTTTTGAAATTATTTATCTCTTAAGCGTGAGGTGATGACATTGCATGAGGACACGGCAATACCTTAGTCTGGGGGATTTTGATGTGTGCTTTTTCACACATCCTTTTTAGCCTTAAATCAGACCAATACACCAAATAATAACCAAATATGCCAAGAGAATGTATGTTTTTGTATTTGTGTATGTACAGGTACGGATAAATGAAAAATAAACAAAAACAAAGTAAAACTGACAAAAATGAGCACGAGAATGGAAAAAAGATCAAAAGCCGGAGCCGGGGAAGCAAAATGATCAAAGAAAGCTCATAATTGCATAAGAAGTCCTCAGAGATTCGTCAAAGTACAAATTTAGTCCCTGATCAAAGTTTGGAAGAAATGTCATATTCAGTCCCTACACTTTCAGAAATTTACAAAAATGGTCCTTTGAGAAATATTTCAAGTACAATCTACAAGTGGTCCTCTAAGAATAAGAGAAAGCCAACATTAGCCCTTGGATAAAAGTTTGTAAGATTTGCAGAACTAGTCCCTAAGAATTCAGAAAGATCAAATTTAGTCCTTCTCAAAATCCTAAAATATTAATACTATAAACCTAACCGGATCCAGTCCTTTTATATTAAACCCAAATTACCCACAAGCCCATAACATACAAACGGCCCAACCCTTAAAACTTATAACCGGTCCACAAGCCTTTTTACCCAAGTCAACCTTACACCATACCCGGTCAACACCCTTAATTAATATCTTTCAAATAACCCGCCCCCTTTTACCCACTTTACCCAGACACCAAGAACCCTAACTACTATTCACACCCGTAAAATTCCCAATTCACCACAATTAAGGGTATGATTGTCCAATCATTTGTCTTCTAGAAGAACCTGACATGTGAAAAGTGTGCCACGTTGGCAATCCACATGAGAGTGCGTGCATATGATTGGGTGATGATTTAATCCAAGGGCTGATATCATATGGATTTGTCTAGAGGCATGATCAACGGTATTGAGGGACTCAGAAGAAACACACTATCACACGGATTGGTGACATGGACAGACTTAGAAGCATCCTCAGAGGCCTATAAATACCCCTTCCTCATTCATAGCTGTGTGTAGGTTTTTAGATTAAGTTTTATATAATTTTCTGTTTTCCTTATTGTTATTTCAAATTTAATCATTTGTACTCAGCTTTTAAGTTTAATAAAATTTACTTTTAATTTCATTGTCTTCTTATTTCAATATCAGTCAATCTCCTGCATTTAGTTTTAATCTATAAATTTATTTTGTCTGTCATTGCATTTACTCAAGTTATATAGAAAATCCAAAATAAATAAATAAATGAATAAATAAAATAAAATAAAAAAGAGTTTCAATTTCAATTTAAGCTTTAAATAATCTGTGTTTTGTTGATATTAGTTCATCTTAGCTTCAATATAGCTATGTGTGAGCTTATTTAGTCAACTTGTTTCAAAAACTCACAAGTCAAAGATAGTCAACTGTTGAGAGCTTATTGTTATAAGCTGAGCTTATTGGAGATTTGGCAGCCAAAACAGGAGTCCATTTGGCCTATCATAAAGACAGGCAAGATTAGTGAACCCCCTCTTTTCATGCTGAGGGGGAATTGTCTTTGTAAGTGTTATTCATTTTCGTTTTTATTATTTGCATAAGTAGAATAATAATAGTCTTATTCCTTCATAACTGCTTATAATCTGTTTAATCTAGTATCATATCAGTTAGTGATTATTTGTTTTGAAATTGCTCTTAGTTTAATTTGAAATTGGAAGTGCATACTGTTTCATTGTCTGTTCATCATTTGAATCTGAGAATTGTTGGTCATTAACATGAGATCTGTGTTTTTCTATGTTGGATTGGTATCATTGGATCATAGTAGCACATAGGTTTTGGTTTGGATCAATTGGTTGGATCTGTAGTGGTATTTTGTTGTGACAGACACTTATAGGAGTGTTTGGATTATTGAAGCTTGCTGGTGTAAGTATCATTTCTGGGAGTATTTGTGTTCTAAACATTCTATTTAGGTTGCATTTAGGTTAAATTAAGCATAATTCAGTAGTTTTAATACAAAAGTCAATTTAGCTTTTGATCTCTAATAACAGATAGGTAATAGATCATATTAGTAGCATAATCATAGACATAGTTGCATTAGTTATATCTTTAGCTTAATTCAATCAATAATTAGCATAATAATACATTTTGAGTAAGATTTGAGGATTCAAAATCCAATTTGGTCAAAGTTTCTGTTTAATCTAAAAGTCAAAACTATTGAGAAACTCAGTTTTGGTCATTATTTTTATAAGCTGTCTAGTGTTTAAATAAGTGTGGAAAAACTTTTGAAAAGCATTTTTGAGAAGTTTGGCAGTTATAAAATCATTTGCAAAAAGAAAATTAATATTTGAACCATATTTGCTTATTTGAAAAGTCCTTGGAAGTTGCCTGTTTTGCTTATATCATCCCCTGCACCATCAGTGTTAGGCAAGGTTTGGGTCATTAATTAGGTGCTCAAACAAGTTTAAAAGTATAAACCATTGGTTGATTTAGAATCTCAGTTGGTAAGTAGATATTTTGCCCCTGTAAGTTTACCCCCCTGAGCTTATTTGCTCAGGATTAAGTGCTTATTTCTTTGAGTGTTTAGAACTGAGATCTAAGTTTAGAGTAGGGCTGAAATTTAAGTTTAGTGCTTCTTAGCTAATTGCTGTTGTGTTTCTGAGTTCATCTTTAACTATTGCAACTTTTTGAATTGAGTTTTTGCATATTAGCTTATCTGTTGGCTTATTTGCTCTTTCATAATTGATTATTGGAACTAATTGTGCCCACTTCTGTGTTTATGAGCTTCATTTGTCCTAAGTTCTTGTCATTTGAGCTTATTAGAGTCAAAAAGTCAACTAGTCAAAGTTTTGGTCAACTGGGTCAAGTATTGCTTATAAATAAGCACTTATATAAGCTGATTTTAAGCCAAATAGTACTTCCACAGCTTATTTTCAAGTTTTCAAATTTTTCTTAAGTTTAGAATATTATTTTTGAATTTCGTTGAATTTTTCATATTTTTCTGCCTTTATTTGCTATTTTTCTTATTTTATTTTCATTTTTATTCAATTTTTAATTCATTTTAATTACTAAGAACTCCAAAAAAAATCAGAAAAAGCCAAGAAAAATCCAAAAATATTTTAGAAATTTATTTTCATTTATTTTAAAATTTTAGAAATTTATTTCGCATTTTTCCCATTTATTTTGAATTTTTTATTAGATTTAATAGTTATTAATTCCCAAAAATGACACAAAAAGACAAAAAAATTAGTTTTTAGTTTTAAAATTAGTTTTTAGTTATTTTATAATTTTCAAAATTTAATTTTCATTTTTCTCACCTTATTTGCATTTTCTTTTAATTTTTAATTAGTTAATTAGTTTTTAATTCATAAAAAATAAATAAAAAGTCAAAAAAATATTTTTCCTTTTCTTAAAATTTTCTTTTATCATTTTTAACTTTTCAAATTTATTTTGAAGTCTGTAGGAGTAGTGTAGCTCAAAATTCGCATTTTATTTCGTACGTTAACGTTTATTTTATGTTTAAGCTTACGTTTTTGATTTTACGTTACGTTTTTAATTTCCTTATTTGAAATACGTGCTTAAGTGATTATTTGTGCTTCATTTGTTATTTCATTAGTATAATTTCATCAAAATCACTTTTTACCACTTTCACGACACGTTTCACAAATCGGGAATTGAAAATTCCATTCACCCTTCACACGGACTACGACCTCGGGTTATCCGTATTTCTTAGCGGATCTCTTGAGTAATACTTATACTATATATAACTTGATTTTCAAACGAGTCACACGCACTTTAGGAGATTACTCCCGTCCTAGCCACCAACGCTATCGAAACACCATTGAGCTCACTCAAGGAGCCAATGTGTCTCCCTTGCGATCCGACACAATCCGGTTGGTGCAAAGCGGATGTGCATTCCATGAACTTCGTTCTGAAGATCCAAATCAACACCTCAAGGATTTTCTTAAAATCATAGATTCCATAGACCTTGATGTTAAAACTCGAGAAACGACTCGATTGCGTCTCTTTCATTTCTCTCTACGTGACCAAGCTAGTCAATGACTTGAGCGTTTACCCGCGGGATCCATCACATCTTGGGATGATCTCATCTCTCATTTCCTTGCTCAATTTTTCCCATCGGGAAGAACCACAAAGTTAAGGAATGACATCTTGATGTTCCAACAACGTCAAGGCAAAACTCTTTATGAAGCGTGGACTCGTTTCAAGGACTTACTTCAAAAAGTCCCTCATCGTGGCATAGATCTTTGGCTTCAAATCCAAATCTTCTATGACCACATCAATCTCTCCATAAGGCAAACCATTGACCAAGCGGCCGGTGGTAGGCTACGTGATCGAAGTACGGAAGAATGATGGGAACTCATAGAAGATCTTGCTCTCTATGACAACGAAAGTTAGAATGATCCCCGTGATTTGAACAAAACGGTCAAGGCAATATCTTTGCCTATGAATAATTCTAGCACTCCCGACCGGAGGATCATGGAACTTGAAGACCAAGTCAAGTTTCTCATGAAATCCTACGAGGCTCCTAAACCTTCAAGCCAAGTGAATAAAATCACTTCTTCATATGAATATTGTAGTGGTCCCCATGACACTCGTGATTGCATGGAACTCCCCGAACAAGCTTTTGCGGACTACACATCCTCGCGTACCGACTGAGCGGGAGACAAGTGGTACACTTTCAAACCAGAGCCAAACCCTTACAGTAATTCATACAACCCCTTTTGGAAAAATCACCCAAACTTTAGGTGGAAACAACACCAAAACACACCTCAAAACAATTCTTCCAATCCACCTAATCGTTTTCAATCAAACGGTTCTTCCTCAAACTGTACTTTCAACAACAATCCTTCCAACAACTATGGTGGTACCAATAACTTTGAAGGATTGATGTCCAAATTTATGGCATCTCAAGAAGCTCGTATGGCCAAGTTTGAATCCGAATTCAATCAACAATAAACAGAGATGACCAATAAAATTGACAACTTGTTGAAAGCTCTTAATAACCAAGTGTTGACCACACCGAATAAGGACACTAGGAACGCTAGTAGTATAACTGAAATTAAGGACCCCTCATCATCCAAACACGTCCAGTTTTTCAATGTTGTCACTATTAAGCCAATTGATAAAAATAGGGAGGAAGATGATAAAGATGAGGTTGGAATGGATAGTGAATCGATGAATGAGGTCAAGAAAGTTGAGGATAATAAGGTGGAGAAGGTAGAGGAAGTAGAGAATGTAGAGAACTACTTCGATAGGTTACCTACCAAGGAAGAACGTGCATACCATAAGGATTTATTCGATGACCCTGAGACACCATACGTCCTAGGTTCACCAATCATCAAAGCGGGCGATCCCTCTAATATCAATATACCGTGCAACATTGGGCATGTGCATGTGTGGAAAGTCTACATCGATCTTAAATCCACCATAAACATTATGACTAGGATCCATTATAATTGGATAATGAAAAAGCAACTCGGACCTAGGATATTTTCCAACACGGGATGGATGAGTAACTTTATCGGAAGAGTAAAGGGATTACATGTTCTTGTAGGAAATTTCACGTACGTTACCGACTTTGTGATTTTGGAGGATATTCGTCCGGTAATAGATAGTTGCCTAACTCAGGTAGTGCTTGGAAAGCCATTTGTTGAAGTCTCTAAAATGAACTATAACCCATCCTTAGGGATAGTTAGGTTCAAGGATGAAACCTATGAGATAGCCTACCAAATGTCGTATAAGATAGAGCAATACCGACTTTTATCGAACCTTGATAGGGAGCATAAGCAAGTAGTCTACTTTAGAAATGATGAGGATAGACGTAGAGGAGTAGACCACGTAATGAAGAAAATACTTGGTGTCTACAAAGAATGCTTGCAACTAGGTCCGAAATACAAAACAAAACCAGAGGATGACCTAGAAACCGTGACCAATGATGAGGTCACGTGATGGACGTGACTTTGAGTCTAGCTACAAGACTCGTTAATAAAGAAAACGCTTCTTGGGAGGCAACCCAAGCTTCTTATTTGTTTGCTTGTTTGTTTATTTGTTTTATTTGCTTCCGTATGTGTGTTCTTATTTCCATTGTTTATAATTCATGTTTCAAATAAAATTGTGAAAATGCTTTATTTTGTTTTTAACTTCGTCTTAATTACATATAAATGTATTTTGCAAAAATATAAGTGTACGGGAAATCCAAATTTGTTTTCAAAGAACGAATTGAACATGAACGATAACAATGAGATATAGACATACATATTAGTACTTGTTTGAGTCAAATGCTTGTATCGAGTCATAATGATATTTTGCAGGAATTCCTGGAATTAAGGTATAGGTTTTTCTAGAAATTTTCTGGAAACTCAACGTAAAATTTCTGTCAGATCAATTCTGACGGCGTCAGCAATTAAAGCCTAACGACGTCAGGTACAAATTTTCAAGAAAATTTTGCAAGTTTTGTTTTCTGCCGGAATTGTAAAGTTTTGTTCAATATTTAACTTATAAAGTCCAGGAATCTACAAACATTCATTCCACAAGCATTATATCTTTATTTGCTTTTTAGGATTTTATTTTATATAGATTTTACCGCCGATGTTACGCAAGGTTTTCTTGTTTGTTTTCTTAGGTTTAACAGGTTATATTGGACAAGAAGATGTACATAGATGGTCAAGTCTTTGAGCATCAAGTTTCAAGTTTTTTGCGTTGCTTTAATCTTGAAGTTACATTCTCTTGGAGGAGGATTTAACCATGTTACAACATTATCCACACCGAACGAATCAGGGGAGTATTTGTTTCATTCTTTCATTTTCTTTATTTTTACATATTTTAATTGAACATTGGGGACAATGTGCAGCTTAAGTGTAAGGGGTAAATGAAGATATCTTAGAGAATACCATGACACTTGATTCTTGTTTGTTTAATAGTAGATGTGTAATAAAACTGAGAGAAATATTTGTTAGGGTAATTTTAGCACCAAATTTAAAATTTTTTGCAACATATAGGAGTGAAACTTTAGTCTTAATAAGCGTCTCATGGATAGGAGTTATATGACTAGCACAAAAAACTGTACCACTCAAAAAAAATATGAATAAGGTAGTGACCATCCGGGTATTAGATTAATTGACTAACGTGCCAGCGATCTAGTGTATGACTTGGTGACCATCCGTTATGCAAATAACGCGCCAGCGATCCAAGAAGTTCACTAGTGACCATCCGTTAGTTGAAGCGTCAAAGACTCGTACCAGTGATCTACTAAATTTATACAGGTGAGGTTCGCCCCTAGACTTGTTAGAAAAGCCTTAGTGCTTATGAGTGTACCGATAGCACTTAGATTCTAGAACTTGCGTTAGTGATTCATTCCGAGACCACAAGTGAGACTACATTCGTGTAGTTAGATTTACTATATGATAAGTGGCATTAGGATAACCCTTGTTTTAAACCTGTTTTAAAATTACTTGACCAATGAAGCCAAGCTACTTGACTAATAGAGTCAAGTAATTTTTCCCACACCTTTGGGATGTACTCATTTTTAGTACAATATACCCCTAGTACACCCCTCAGAGCCTATCTTTTTCGTTTCTAACTTTAATCATTTTACTTAAAGATAGAATTTGTTTACAATCCGCCCCAAATGTACACCCAAATTGCCTTAGCCTTCCTTGTATGCACTCATCTTTAGTGCATCATTGTTATTTGTGTAACCCTTAGTTAATTGATTAATTGATTACATGGTTACTAAGTCGAGTCATATCTTGTACATATTGTTTTGGGATGATTGGGACTCATGGGTAAAGTACTAATGATATGGAGTAATGGGGAAGAACATCAATTATTGCCACCATATGTGCAAAACATTTTAAAGTACTCCAAGTGCTTTGATTATCTTAATTCGAGTGATTAGATTAGTTGCATGTAAAGTATGTAAAAGTTCAAGTGTAAGGGGAGAACCGAGGCCCCTATGATGTATTATTTTGGATGGTAGGGCAAGAGTGTATGAAAAAAAATTGAAAAAATCAAGAAAAAGAAGAAAAAAAATAGAGAAAGAAAAGAGAAAAACATACGGACTACCATCTCGTTTCTTTCATTTGTGTTTATGTTTATGATTTTTATTAGCTTAAGTTGAGTCGATTCTTGGCTTAGCAATGCCACATTGTACATGTAATTGACCTAGGTGATTAACTTGCCACCAGTAAAATATCCTTTACCCAACAAACCGTGTTTTCCATATCCCTACACCCAACATTATAACTCTTGAAAACCCCTCTTTGATAGTTTATCTTAGGTGCTTACGCCTAGTGGAGGAGGTTTTTAAAACTCATTAATGCCTATAGTTTTATCTAAAATGAGTTTATATTTTGTAATCATAAAAAAGAGGGAGATTGTTAATACAAATAATGTCAAAAACGTCATTTGCATTAATTGGTCTCTACTAGTTTTGATAATCACAAAATACAAACACACGTTACGTAAAACTACGACTAATAAGTTTTAAAGAGAAAACTCGTTTTCGTCATCAACATCACTTAAGGTATGTAAAAACTTCTACCAACTTGTGTATGTGATCAAAGGATTTAAAACTTTACTTTTTCATGTAACAAAACATTTTTACAAAAGTATTTTTGTATAATTTAAAGAAATATTTTATAAAGAAAATGTTTGCAAAATTCAAATCCTTAACAACCATATTTTCGGCTCAAAACCGACAACAAAACTTCACCAGATAGTTTTTCACCACGCCAGGACAAAATGGGCAGCGTAAGACTGGACGGTCCCTTATATAGGCCGGCGGTCCCTTATCGATAAAGGAGCGTTTGGTATTTACAGGACCGTCGCCTCTCTCCTGGCGTCTATAATACATAACTGTTTTCTTTCAGAAATCTTCACCTCTTATGCACTAAAACCTTCTGAATTCAAATCCTTTCCAAAACATATTCTTTGATCACATTATCGGGTTCTAGTTGTTTACAAGTAATCACACTCATCATTCCTCTAAAGTGCAAGAGAAGAACATTCGTTGTAATCAAGAGACGAAGTGTTGAAGAAGAGTTTTGCTCATCTCATACCATTGTTGCGGATCTATCATCATTTATATTCATTGTTTCATGTATGTAATAGGACTTGAGTGCAAGTCTTAAATTGTGTATTGTGTTGTATCGCGCCATCGTGTTGGTACGAGGTGTGAAGCCACGTGGGCTTTGGTTGATTGGTTCTAGCTAGGATTAGGACTCGACATTCCGCTTAGTGTCGTTAAACTTGGTGTAAGCTTGTGTACGGTTTGTTCCGCCATAAGGGAGCGTGTTGATATAGTGTTTGTGAAACTCTCGAGTGTGAGACTCGAGGAGTGGAATAAGGATGAAGGAGTGAGCTTCGTGGCCGAACCACTATAAATCTCCGTGTGCCGGTTTGATCATTCCTTTACTTACCTTTACTTATTTACTTGTTATTGCTTATATCTATTGTTGTATTGACTTCACGTAAACATCGAACCGAATCAGTTTCAAAAACGCAATTTGTAAAGTAAATTTTCTAAAAACGTAAATAATAACGGTGAAACTATTCAACCCCCCCCCCCCCCTTTCTAGTTTATACAGCGAGTCAAGAAACTATTTTGCCACATGCTTTTAATGCTGGGACACTATAGGATCCTGCTTCCGGCAATTGGAATATGGACATAGGTGCGTCCTCCCATCTTAATGATAATGTCAATAATCTTAGTGATGTTTTTAATTCGTGTATTTATTCATCTGTTGCTGTTGGTGATAGGCGTTCTACTCCCATTACCAAATTTGAACATAGCATTTTGCCTACGCCTTTTCGACCACTTCATTTAAATAATGTTTTAATTACTCCTAATATTTTCAAATTTTTAATTTTCATTCGTCACTTTGTTTGTGACTGATTCGTTGTGTTTTTTAGCAAAACAATTTATCAAAATATCAACAAACGTGATGTCAATGTTATCGTGAGACAACAAGACGTGGAGAATTACAAGTAAACCTTTTAGGAAAAAGATACCTCGTAAGCTCATGAAAGTGATATTTTAAGACTGGGAAGTGATTTCCCGGGTCGTGTCCCAACGAGGTGTGAATGGAAAGCTTCGTGAAAAGATCGAGATTAAAATCTTGTATGTTTGGTTGTGAAAGATTATTTGGTTTTATGGAATGTTAAATTAACGAGAATTAAGAATTAATGAACGAAGATTGAGATAAACGTAACCTAAATGAGAAATTAAACAAAGGAATGCTAAGGAAATCTTAAAACTACTTAAAATACTACGGGAAACATGTTAGGGAAAACAAGGAATCCTAAAACGCAATCTAAACAAAAAATGTGACGTTTATTTAAAATAAACGTCAACGCGCAAAATAAAATGTGAAATTTAAGCTACAAAAGTCCTACGGGATTACAAATAATTTTCTTACGCACTAAATGACAAAAGAAAAATTTAGAAAAAAGAAAATTAATTTTTTAACAAAAATTCTATTTATTATAAATTAATTACTGTTTAACACTAATTAAATTCTAACAAATACTAAAACTATTTCTAAAAATCTGAGATTTTTTTGATAAATACTACAAGGAAAAATTAATCTAAGAAAATTATAAAAAAGCGAGGCACAGTGCAAAATAAGCCAATAATAAGTAGTAATAAGCTGTTAAGCTTATTTAAGCAAAAAGAAACAACAAGGGTTTTATATTAATCTTTGCAAGGTATTACTGAAAAAGACCCAAGGGCGCGTTGTTAAGGTGTGGTGTTGTTGTGTCTGTGTGTTATGAGCCAAGGGACACAGGTTCGAATTCTGCCCTTGGCTTTTTTGCAAAGTATTTTTTTTTTTAATTTTTCTTTTTACAAACTAGTTAAATACCAATACCAATTGATTTTTAAGACAGATCTTTTTGAAAAAACACAAACACTTAAACCCTAACAATTTTCAACAATGAGCAATCAAATTGAAACTTGTTTTTGTTTTTCTTTCTTTTTTTTGAAACTGCCAAAACCACACAATTAAGCAAACACACACCAAACAGCTCAAATAAGCCTAATTACTAATAACAACAACATACACAACAACTGCTATCAACAAGAAACAGTGACAACAACACAATCAAACAACAATAAAAACAAAATCAACAAGCTCAACTTATGAATAGCAGCAGCAACCAAAATTAAGCCAAAAGAAGGCACAAATTAAGCTACCTAATAAGCACTAATGGCAAAACTAAAAGCAATTACTTAACAACCACCTAGAGGGCTTCCTAAAACGGCAAAAATCAAGAGATTACACCTACAATTGAATTCTCTAAGTTCAATAGAAATCTGGCAAAAACTGAGATGCAGGGGAGTGATATGGCCTGCAGGCTACTTTAAGCAACTAAATAAGCCTTAAAGAAAAATCACAAAAATAAGCAAATTGTGGGATTCAAAACCCTAGGTGGGGGACTTCAACTTCTAAAAGTTTTAAGGCCTAACTCCAAACACAAAAATCTATAAAATTCATGCAATTTTGGGATTTTCTGCTCAAAGATAAATTTGACTTTTGAAACTTTTGTTGTAATTTGACTTCTGTTGACTTCTAATTATCTAAACTGACTAAATATGTTATGTTAACCCTAAATACAACTAATTTAAGTGAATTGGAAAAATTATGAGCTAAATTAAAACTTGTGCTAATCCATTTATCACACAGTTAAGCTGTGTAGACATTTAAAAAGGATTTTGACTATAGAACTTAAAAACTACAAAAGAAATATTGTAAATGGTCTAATATTAACCTAAGAATGCTGCCTAGATGGTGTTTGGCTAATCACAATAGCCACAACACATGAACAACAGTAATACCAAACACCCCTTATGTAACTAGTTTTGAAAATTTTCAAAGCAAATGAACAAACTAACACTAAAACTAGACTTAACTGCTTACACTAAGCTAAAACAAGCTCAAACAAGTAGAAAGTAACAACCAATGACAGCATATATAAATCAACTCATAATATGAGGTAAATGGTGCAATTTCTTACTTGACCTCCAAAGCTACTAGAAATCTGAGAACCAAGACTAAAAGAACAACCTACTGTCCCCCATGGGACTCTAAACCAGATTCCATATCCATTTCTGCTATTCCTTCTTCTTCTTTCTTCAAATCTTTTTGTATTTTTTTTATTTTTCTTTGTATTTTTCTATTTCCTTTCTTTTTCTGGATTTTTGCTTTCTTTAACTTGAAATAGCTTTCAAAAGGCTTATTGAAGCTTCTGAGACTTTTAAGATGAAATTTTATTCAAATTTTATCAAGTTATGAATTCCCAAGGTCCACTTTGTCATTTTTATTCAAACTATAATTCTCGGGGGCTATTTTTGACAACCTTACAAACTTGAGGGACCTTTCTTGTAAACTTTAGAAATTGTAATCCAAGGACTAATCTTGTCATTTGAGGATTTTTGGAGTGCTTTTGTTAATTTTCTTCATAAAAACTCTCCAAGGACCTTTTCTGACAATCTCTGAAAGTATAGGGACCAATCTTGAGAAATGTGAAATTCCAGGGACTGAACTTGTACACTTTTGAAAACTTTTCACCCAAAGATCATTTTTGATAACTTTTGACTTTTAAAGGACTTGGGTTGACTTTTCTTTTAAAATAAATGCTCAGGGACTGATTTTGTCAAGTTTTGAAAGTTGGGGGACTGAAACTGCCAATTATGCAAACTTTGTTCATTTTTCATCTGTTTTTAATCATTTTACATCTGAAACATATAAAACACGATCTTTGGGATATTTTCTATATTTTGATGTGTTTCTGGGTGTTTTTAAATATTTTTTGCAGTTTAGATTGACTAAAAATGATGAGTATTTACACACTCATCAATCCCCACACTAAACTATTGCTAGTCTCTAGCAATCTTTTGTGAAAATTAATGGATTTGAAGTCTCTTTACCAAAAGCCATTACTTCTGGAGTAGCCGAATGTTTCTGTTCAAGTAAGAACTATGGTACACTGATAAACATATGATTTTGGAGTCATGGATCTTCTTTGTCTTCTCTTTGTAGATCAAAGAGTTTTCATAAGCTTGATCACGAAGTTCATTTAATTCATTGAGTTGAACTTTCCTATGATCACCCGCGGACTTAAGATCGAAGTTAGCATGCTTTAAGGCCCAATAAGCTTTGTGCTCGAGCTCGATTGGTAGATGACACGCTTTTCCATACACGAGCTTATAAGGGGTACACCCGATGGGTGTTTTATACAGTGTTCTGAAAGGCTCAAGGCGCACTAAGGCGCAAAGGGGGGCAAAGAGCCTCGAGTCGAGGCGCATTCCAAGGCGCGGGATTCATGAATGCGAGGCACACTAAAAACATTAAGTTTTTTATTACATATATGACCATTTATGTAGTTTAAATAACACAAAATAACCTTAAAATACTTAATACATTACACATATTGCCATTATAAATATTAAAATGGATTAGTTGTCACTTCTAAAACGGATCAACTTTTTGACTCGATGACCTATATAAAGATTAAAATCCATATCAGACTAAACATTCTTGTGTCCTACACTTATAGCTTACATCTAATAAAGTTCACAATTTAACCCAAAATATCAAGCAAACAACATATTAATATTCAAGGCACAATGCCATATTTTCATGATAATATGTCGTAAAGAAAATACTTAATGAAACAAAGTAACTTTTTAAAGAAATTTTCAATCAATAAAATAAACATAAAAGTAATTCAAATTTACAAATCATACAAATACTCACCCTATGACTTAAAAGGCCCATGTATCTTATCTTAATATTAAAAAAAGAAAAAAAAATGTTACATCTCCTAGGCGCAAAAAGCCCCAAGGCGCAAAGGCGCAAAAAGCCCCCAAGGCGCGCGCTTTTTGTGGGATTCATGTATGTCGTGAGCCTCGATCTGTAAAAAGCCCAAAGGCTGGAGCCTTGCTAACTTGTCCGGCCAAGAGGCACGGTTTTCGAAAAGCCCATAGAGCGTCATCTAACTTGTCCGGCCAAGAGGCACGGTTTTCGCCTACGGTCCTTTCAAGAATTCTTTTTAAAGCACGGTTTGAAACCTCCACTTGCCCACTAGTTTGTGGGTGATACGCGGTAGCAAGTCGGTGAGTGACACCATACTTGAGCATAACTTTTGCAAATTGGTCATTGCAAAAGTGAGTACCGCGATCACTAATGATAGCACGGGGAGTTCCAAACCTAGCAAAGAGAGATTTTAAAAATTTCACAACTACTCGGGCATCGTTTGTTGGGAGAGCTTTGCCTTCGACACATTTCGACAAATAATCGACGGCCACGAGTATGTACTTGTTCCCTCGTGAAGACGGGAATGGCCCTATGAAATCAATGCCCTAAACATCAAAGATTTCACAAACTTGGATGACATTTTGTGGCATTTCATCCCGTTGTGTTATCTTTCCTTGACATTGACAAGAGTCACAAGATTTAACTAAGTCATGGGCGTCTTTGTAAATTGTGGGCCAATAGAAACCAGAATTGAATACTTTTCGAGCGGTGTAATTCGGGCCATGAAGTCCCCCGGCGGGTCCATTATGACAAGCCTTAAGAATTTCCATGGCTTCTTGGCCATGAACACACCTACGAATAACTTGATCCGCACAAATGTTAAACAAATAGGGATCGTCCCAAAAGTAATGATTCACATCTTTGAAAAACTTGTTCTTTTGGTTGGACGACATCCCTTTAACAACGAAATTCCCCGCATGGTAGTTTGCAAAGTCAGCAAACCATGGGGTACTAGAATCACCACGACAAGAAACCACATTAAGTTTCTCGAGAGGAAACATTTCATTTATTTCCTTTTTCTCAAGGACACTTTGATGAGGATTTTCCAATCGGGAAAGATGATCAGCAGCAAGGTTCTCGGCTCTTTTTTTATCACTAATAATGATATCAAATTCTTGTAGGAGGAGAACCCAACGGAGCAATCTCGGCTTTGCATCTTGTTTGGCAAAGAGATACTTGAGAGCCGAGTGATCCGTATACACTACGCATTTAGTCAAGATCAAGTATGGCCGAAATTTCTCGAAAGCATACACCATGGCTAGTAATTCTTTTTCTGTTGTGGTGTAGTGAGCTTGAGCTTCGGTCAAGGTTTTGCTTGCGTAATGAATCGGCTGAAAGTGTTTGGTTTTGCATTGCCCCAAGACCGCACCTATGGCAAAATCACTTGCATCACAAATAAGTTCGAAAGGTAGGTCCCAATTGGGGGCAACTAAGATCGGTGCCTTGGTAAGCTTTTTCTTGAGAGTTTGAAAAGCTTCGATGCACTCATTAGAAAATACAAACGGAGTTTCTTTTTCAAGAAGTCGGGTCATAGGGCTAGCTATCTTCGAGAAATCTTGAATAAATCTACGATAGAAGCCGGCGTGACCCAGATAACTCCGAACACCTTTAACAGTTGTGGGAGGAGGTAATTTAGCAATGACATCGATTTTAGCTTTGTCAACCTCAATCCTGCTCTTAGAAATCTTACGGCCAAGGACAATGCCTTCCTTGACCATGAAATGGCTTTTCTCCCAATTTAGACTAAGATTGGTATCTTCACATCTTTGAAGCATTTTGTCTAAATTGGTGAGACATGATTCGAATGAATTCCCAACGACCGAAAAATCCTCCATGAAGACCTCCATTGTTTTCTCGATCATGTCGTGAAAAATGGCCATCATGCATCTTTGAAATGTGCCCGGAGCATTGCAAAAGCCAAAAGGCACTTGCCCACTAGTTTGTGGGTGATACGCAGTAGCAAGTCGGTGAGTGACACCATACTTGAGCATGACTTTTGCAAATTAGTCATTGCAAAAGTGAGTACCGCGATCACTAATGATAGCACGGGGAGTTCCAAACCTAGCAAAGAGAGATTTTAAAAATTTTACAACTACTCGGGCATCGTTTGTTAGGAGAGCTTTGGCTTCGACCCATTTCGACAAATAATCGACGGCCACGAGTATGTACTTGTTCCCTCATGAAGACGGGAATGGCTCCATAAAATCAATGCCCCAAACATTAAAGATTCACAAACTTGGATGACATGTTGTGGCATTTCATCCCATTGTGTTATCTTTCCTTGACGTTGACAAGAGTCATAAGATTTGACTAAGTCATGGCCGTCTTTGTAAATTGTGGGCCAATAGAAACCGGAATCAAATACTTTTTGAGCGGTGTAATTCGGGCCATGATGTCACCCGGTGGGTCCATTATGACAAGCCTTAAGAATTTCCATGGCTTCTTGGCCATGAACACACCTACGAATGACTTGATCCGCACAAATCTTAAACAAATAGGGATCGTCCCAAAAGTAATGATTCACATCTTTGAAAAACATGTTCTTTTGGTGGGACGACATCCCTTTAACACTAAATTCCCCGCATGGTAGTTTGCAAAGTCAGCAAATCATGGGGTACTAGAATCCCCACGACAAGAAACCACATTAAGTGTCTCGAGGGGAAACATTTCATTTATTTCCTTTTTCTCAAGGACACTTGGATGAGGGTTTTCCAATCGGGAAAGATGATCAGCAGCAAGGTTCTCGACTCCTTTTTTATCACGAATAATGATATCAAATTCTTGTAGGAGGAGAACCCAACGGAGCAATCTCAGCTTTTCATCTTGTTTGGCAAAGAGATACTTGAGAGCCGAGTGATCCGTATACACTATGCATTTAGTCAAGATCAAGTATGGTCGAAATTTCTCGAAAGCATACACCACGGCTAGTAATTCTTTTTCAGTTGTGGTGTAGTGAGCTTGAGCTTCGGTCAAGGTTTTGCTTGCGTAATGAATTGGCTGAAAGTGTTTGGTTTTGCGTTGCCCCAAGACCGCAACTATGGCAAAATCACTTGCATCACACATAACTTCGAAAGGTAGGTCCTAATCGGGGGCAACTAAGATCGGTGCCTTGGTAAGCTTTTTCTTGAGAGTTTGAAAAGCTTCGATGCACTCATCATAAAAGACAAACTGAGTTTATTTTTCAATAAGTCGGGTCATAGGCCTAGCTATCTTTGAGAAATCTTGAATAAAACTACGATAGAAGCCGACATGACCCAGAAAACTCCGGACACCTTTAACAGTTGTGGGAGGAGGTAGTTTAGCAATGACATCGATTTTAGCTTTGTCAACCTCAATCCCGCTCTTAGAAATCTTATGGCCAAGGACAATGCCTTCCTTGACCGTGAAATGGCTTTTCTCCCAATTTAGACTAAGATTGGTATCTTCACATCTTTGAAGCATTTTGTTTAAATTGGTGAGACATGATTCGAATGAATTCCCAACGACCGAAAAATCATCCTTGAAGACCTCCATTGTTTTCTCGATCATGTCGTGAAAAATGGCCATCATGCATCTTTGAAATATGCCCGGAGCATTGCATAAGCCAAAAGGCATGCGTCGATAAGCAAATGTTCCATATGGGCACGTAAAAGTCGTTTTCTCTTGATCTTGAGGATCGATGGGAATTTAGAAATAACCCAAAAAACCGTCAAGGAAACAATAGTATTCGTTTCCCGCCAATCTTTCAAGCATTTGATCCATGAAAGGTAGACGAAAGTGGTCTTTACGGGTGGCGTCATTCAACTTTCGATAGTCAATGCAAACACGCCATCCCGTTACCAATAGAGTAGGAATAACTCATTATCGTCATTTTTAACAAACGTAATACCACCCTTCTTGGGCACACAATGAATGGGTCTAACCCAAGGACTATCCGATATAGGTTAAATCAAACCAGCATCAAGAAGTTTTATGACTTCTTGCTTGTTAACCTCATGAATTTTAGGATTTACCCTTCTTTGCTGTTGAACCGCCGGTTTAAAGTCTTCCTCCATCAAAATCTTGTGCATACAAAATTCCGGGTTAATACCCTTGATGTCGAGAAGTCTCTAAGCAGTGACTCGCTTGTGTGACTTTAAAACTTTAAGGATAGCGGCTTTATTTTCCTTATTCAAGTCTTTAGCAATTATGACGGGAAACTTATCGTCACCCTCCAAAAATGCATACTCGAGATGAGGTGGTAAGTCCTTGAGTTCGACCTCAGGAAAGTCATCAGTTTTTTCAACATATTTGACTTCCGCGTTATGAAGTTCTTTTGGAAGAAGAGGAGGTGAAGGATCTTCATTCAATAATTTTTCAAGCATAAGTATATCCCCCTCGGAATCAAGATAGTTACTATCATCTTCATGTGACATTGAGCTATCTTGGGCAAGAAAAGCCTCGACCTCTTCCAAAAGGAAGTCACTTCCCTCAAACGGAGTGAGACAAGGGGAAGAGTTGGCTATGATTGGTGCAGAAGATGGAGTGGGATTGCCACTCAAAGAAAAACTGAGAACTTCTTGAGAGTACTCCTCCGAAGCAACATCAATGACATCTATTCGGTTAACCGATTCAGAGTCAAAATTTGAGGAGTACCTTGAAGTTTGATCAAGGTTAAAGGTAACCGCTTCATTACCAACACGTAGAGTTATCTCTTGTTCAAATACATCAATAAGAGCACGACCCATTCTTAGGAATCCTCTTCCAAGAATGAGAGGAACCCTTTAATCCGCATCAAACTCAACAACTACGAAGTCAGCAGGAAAATGGAACTTTCCTACTTTCACGATTACATCTTCGGCAATGCCGAGTGGATGAGTGATGGAACGATCTGCAAGCTCAAGAGTCATGCACGTAGGAGTAAGTTCGGGAAGAGAAAGTTTCCTCCACACTAAATGAGGCATTAGGTTGATACTAGCGCCAAGATCGGCCAAGGCAAAGCATTCAACCATTCCTGGAAAAATACAAGGAATGAGAAATTTCCCAGGATCTCTGAGCTTCTTGGGAAGCTTCTTTAGTATAACTGCGGAGCAATTCTCGTTCAGTGGAGTCTTAGCCATTTCAAACCATTTTTCCTTGTTGCTTAACAAGTTTTTGATAGTCGATGCAAATTTAGGCATTAACATGATAGCATCCGCAAAGCTTACGTCAAAATACAAATCTTGGAAGATTTGAAAGAGCTTGTCCATTTGGTGACTAGCCTTTTCATGGAGCTTTTGATCGTTTAAACATGATGGATAAGGTATTGAAGCTTTGGATTGAACGGGATTTTCCAGGGGTTCAAAAACAACTCCCGGTTTGGATTTAGTTTTTGGGACAACATGAGGTTGGACGTGTGCGGTACTTTGTGGGTTAGTAATTTGCACTTTGTCCTTTGTCGCCTCAGGTTCCCGTTCTACTACCTTTGGAGGAGAAGTAGAAGAGGTAGTAGGAATCGTGGGTCCATCATAAGAAACACCACTACGGGTTGTGATCGCCTTTACATCGCCCTTCGGGTTGGCGATCGTGTTGCTAGGAAGCGTTCCCGATCCCGAAGGTCGATCATTTAAAGACTTCTTTAGTTCAGAAATTTGGCTGATCAACAACCTGTTTGTTTCTTCTTGAGCCTTCATAAATTATTTCAACAACTCATCGGATGATGATTGAGTTTGAACAACAGCTTGGTTTTGATGAGAAAATTTTTGAGCTCGGTTGTTTTGATTGAAACTTTGATTTTGAAAATTTCCTTGGTTTTGGTTACCATTACCATGAAAATTGTTTCCTTGATTGAAATTACCAAAACCTTGGTTTCTATTCAAGTTTCCTTGATTTTGAAAACCTTGATTGAAATTCCCCCTTGATTTGGAAATTGATTCATCGGGGCATGAAATTGATTTTGAACATTTTGATTTCTTTGTTGTTGATTTTGATTGAATCGATTTGGATTATTGGGTTGAGAAAAGCCGGGTGGACCGCTTTGGTTGCTAGCACGGTAGTTTGGCTCCACTTGAGGATGGTATTGGTTACCTCCTTGATTAGAACTACCGGCTATCGCATTAACTTCAAATGGATTGCCATCGGTCGCAGTACAATTGTAATATGCGTGTGGACCACCACAAGTAACACAAACTTATACCTTTTTTACTTCAGCAGGTTGAGAAGTTTGCTGAGAAGAAACTTTCTTGTTTTTGGTGAGAACCAAAGCATGAATAGCTTCCGTGAGTTTGTCAAGCCTAGCATCGGTGCTAGATTGAGCCACGGGTGATGAGGTAGAAGGGCCAACATTTACTTGGGAAACAATCGGCTTGCTTCGTGGAATGTGGACCTTAGACTTATTCTCGATGATCACTAAAGCATCCCTTGTGGTTCGATTCAAGAAATTACCTCCAGCGGAGGAATTGAGAGAGTCTTGATCAATTTGGCTCACACCATTATAGAAAGTGTCGAGGTGCATTAACTCAGAGAAACCATGATGAG
The DNA here is from genome assembly GCA_030686995.1 of Artemisia argyi. Lineage (NCBI taxonomy): Eukaryota > Viridiplantae > Streptophyta > Magnoliopsida > Asterales > Asteraceae > Artemisia > Artemisia argyi. The sequence goes on along the minus strand of CM060709.1, from coordinate 68,647,864 downwards.
GACATTTGCGAAGCATATCATTAAAACGGTCCCATGCCTCATTGAATGATTCATCGAATTTCTGTGTGAATTTCATGATCTCTTTCTTAAGGGCCGTGGTTTTAGAAGGAGGAAAGAATTCATTCACGAACTTCTTAACCAAATCTTCCCATGTTTCAATCGATCGAGGGGGTTGTTTGTCAAGCCAATTCTTAGCAGCCCCATCGAGGGAAAACGGGAAAAGAAGAAGTTTGATTGCTCTTCAGGGATGTTTTTGCATTTGATGGTGGATGTGATTTTGTTAAACCATCGAATGTGATCTTGAAGATCGTCCCTTTCAAAACCATAGAATTGACGCGAAGTGACTAGGTTTATCAACCCGGTCTTAAACTCAAAATTGTCAACCACGATGGCTGGAACAACGATAGCATCTCCATAACCCTCGATGGGTGCTTGGAGAAGCTCATTCATAGTGGGTGATGAGTGCTCAAACACTCATCATTTTTGTCGTATTTGAACTGCCAAAACATACAAAAACAATCAAAAAGATATCAAAATACTTAAATTATCCCAGGGATTATGTTTTATGTGTTTTAAAAGCAAAATGAGCAGAAACAAATGAAAAATGATCAAAATTTGCTATATTGGCAGTTTTAGTCCCCTAAGTTTCAAAACTTGTCAAAATTAGTCCCTATGCATTTATTTTGAAATGAAAAGTCAACCCAAGGTTTTGAAAGTCAAAAATCATAAAATATTACACTTGGGTCATAAGTTTTCCAAAATTACAAGTTTGGTCCCTGAGATTTCAAAGTTGGCAAAATAGGTCCCTGGGAATTTTGAAAAAATGAAAATGGCAAAATTGGTTCTTGGTTTATTGATGATGGGCATATTTGGTCCTTGGAAGCAACTTGGGAAAACTACAAAATCAGTCCTTATGTTTTGGGAAATTACAAAAGTGGTCCTTGTTAATTCACAAACCAACCGGACCCTTGTTTTTATTATAACAAACCAAAACCAAATCCATTATCCAATCCAAAACCAAAAACCCAATCCAACCCACAAATAATCCCAACCCACCACAAAGTCCGGCCCACTCCCATTTTATATAAAAATACACCCCGGTCAAATTGACCTTTGACCATCGTCTTCCCCCCAACCATTCACCCCAAAACCAGGGTATTATGTCCCCCCTCCTCTCACCTTTTTTCACCATAGCCCCCCCCCTCCCCCACAATAAGTGCCTCTCATCTACCACACCAACCCACACCACCACAATAAATTCACTTCACCTATCCCACTATCTTTGCCCGTATCTATTTTGGCGGAAAATCCCAATCAAAGGCTAGGAGTGATCATAATATAATTGGATGGTGAGGATTTGGTCAGAGGTCAAAGATAAAGCTATTGGGACTCTCAGAATTCAAAAGGAAGCCATGTGGGAAGACTTAGGACTTAATTTTAGCTCGTTATATATATTGAAGCTCATATGAGCCATTGTGTGAGGGTAGTAGGTAATTCAGTCTTGTAACTTTTTCTTTTATCACTTGTACTCTCATTTCAGTTAATGCAATTCAAGGTTTTTAAGTTTAATATAAATTTCAATTTTCAAGTTCTAAGTTTGAATTTAAAGTTTGTTGTTTACATTACCTCTAGTGTTTTAAGCTTTAAATCTAGTTCATAAACCTAAATAACAAGTTTTTAGAAGCTGTGTCAGCTTCTGTGTTAATTAAGTTCAAGGTTTTATTAAAATAGCAATAATTCAGAAAAACAAAAATAAAATAAAAAATTGGTGATCAAAGGTTGAAGAAAGCATGGAGCACTGTGGATCATTGATGGCAGTTGGTTAGGGGCTTGTGGGAGCCATTAGGTAGTGTAGTTTGGTCTTGGTTCATGATCTTAGCTTGGAAGGCTTTTGTAAGTCCTTGGTTCCATTTTTCATTCCACTGAGTTTGTGCTTAAACCTGCTTAACTTTGAATCTTTTGTGTTTATTAGGTGTAGTTAAGTTGAATTGCAGCTTAATATTGGATAGTTATAGTTAGGATTTGCTTGTTGCTCATTGTACTTCTTTAACTATCATTTTGCTAATATCTAGTAAATCTAAGTAATTGTAGTTTAAACCTGTGTTTTTTAGTTCATAATTACCTATTATAGTATAACAAGTCAGTAAGTATTGGTTTGGTAGGTTTGAATCTCATTTTGCTTAACAAAGCTTCAAATCTGTTTTGATAAAGGGTGTTTGGTTTAAGCTTGTTCGTGGTGTTCTAGTGGCTGTATAATACATCTCTGTGTTTCATCAAGTTGCTTTGGTGGATATACGGTCAGGAGAACCATTTTCTTGTTCACAAATACCACAAAGGTCAAAATCATAAGAAAATCATCACCACAGTTAACTGTGGTGATCTTTGGAGTCCAAAACCAATCACACCTATTCACAAGTTTGTGTTTTCACTAAAATTGGTCATTATATAGTTTAATATAACATATTCAAGCAACAAAAAGGATCTGAGTTTCATAAAAGTCAAAGTATCAAAGTTTTCCAAAAAATCAAAAACTCAAGTTTCAGATTTTTCCAAATATGGCTTGAATTATTGTGATTTTTGTAGATTGTTTTAGGACTTGAAATTTGTTGTGGGTGTAGTCTACCAGTAGAAGTAGTGATTTTCATACTTGTTGGAATTTTGTAATTTTTCTTAGTGGACTATTTTACCCCTGGAAGACACTTGCAGGACAAGGGTCTGCGCTGTGCACCAGCAACTCAGTCACAACCACCACTTTGGTGGTTCATTGTGACCACTCCAGTGGGTCCCATTGACCTATTTTGGTTCCAATCAACCCCCCTCCTAGCAGGCTTGGGGTTTTGACCAATTGTTTGACCAATAGACCTGTGGACCCCACCTGGAATTGCTCCAAAAGTTTGTCCCTTTTCTGTCTCAGAAACAAAACAAGAAAGTGCTTATTATGGATTTTTAGCTTATTCAGTTAGCTTAATTGTGTGAAACTCGTTTAGACTTGTTCATTTAACTTATTTGAATCAGAAATTACCAAGGTGGACCCCATATAAGTTCATTTGAGCTTATTCTCCCTTTGGTCAAAGAAAGTCAATTGCCTAAGTAATAAGCACTTGAAGTGCTTATTTACTTGGTCTCAGCCACACTCACTTCACAATAGTTGCTTAAAATCATATAATAAGCAGTTTTGAAAAAGAAAATTCCAAATAAGCCCAACTTAATAGAAGTGATAGCTTATATTTAAGCCAATTGGCTTATCCTTCAGCTTATTAATAAGCAATTTCCATTTTTATAATTTTCCTAGGTTTCTGGTATATAAAAATAATTTCTGTAATTTTTTTAGATTTTTCTTGCATCATTTAGTATTTTTCTTAATTTTAATTAGTTTTTAGTAATTATTAAATAGTTAATAATTAATAATAATTAATTAGAAAATCAGAAAAATATAAATTAAATTTTAAAATTAGTTTTTGGTTATTTTTTATTTTTCCAAATTTGATTTTTAATTTTTAGTGTCATTCCATAATTAATTAGAATTCAGGTTAATTTAAATAATTAAAGACTAATTAATAATTAGTTAATAATTAGTAGTAATTAATTAAATAGTCTTAAAAATATATTTTCATTTCTAAAATTAGTTTTATAGTATTTTAGATTTTTCTAAGTTTAATTTTTATTTTTCTAAGTTAATTTCATATTTATTTGTATTTTAGGTTAATTTAGTTAATTAAAAATAATTAGAAAATTAGTATTTAATTAATAGTAATTATAAAATTAGTGTAAAAATTATATTTCCAAAAATTTTCTTTAATCATTAGGTTTGCAAAAATGCTATTTTCATACCAGTAGCCTTTTCAGATCACCTCGTTCACTTTTATTTCTCGTACGTTTGTTCGCGTTTTCAGCAAACGTACGGTTTTTAGGTTTTAAGCAATTTCTTCTCAATCCAAGTTCCAATAATCATTCACATAGCTTTCCTAAGCTATTTTGTTTAATAATTTCCAAATAATTCTCATAACCAACCTTCTCTGTGAATAAACACCCGATCACAAAGCACGCTCAGTCACAATTCACATCTTGTCGGGATTTAACGACCTGGTGATACCTTATATTACCCGGAGATTGTTTCTAGGCTTTTTGACTTTGAGGTGTGCGCGTTTCTGCAGCGTCTTTTGAGTAATTAAATACTAATTTTCTAATTATTTTTAATTAACTAAATTAACCTAAAATACAAATAAATATGAAATTAACTAAGAAAAATAAAAATTAAACTTAGAAAAGTCTAAAATACTATAAAACTAATTTTAGAAATGAAAATATATTTTTAAGACTATTTAATTAATTACTACTAATTATTAATTACTTTTTATTTATTTAAATTAACCTAAATTCAAATTAATTATGGAATTACACTAAAAATTAAAAATAAAATTTGGAAAAATCAAAAATAACCAAAAACTAATTTTAAAATTTAATTTATATTTTTCTGATTTTCTAATTAATTATTAACTATTTAATAATTACTAAAAACTAATTTAAATTAAGAAAAATACTAAATGATGCAAGAAAAATCTGAAAAAATTACAGAAATTATTTTTATATACCAGAAGCCTAGGAAAATTATAAAAATGGAAATTGCTTATTAATAAGCTGAAGGATAAGCCAATTGGCTTAAATAGAAGCTATCACTTCTATTAAGTTGGGCTTATTTGGAATTTTCTTTTTCAAAACTGCTTATTATATGATTTTAAGCAACTATTGTGAAGTGAGTGTGGCTGAGACCAAGTAAATAAGCACTTCAAGTGCTTATTACTTAGGCAGTTGACTTTCTTTGACCAAAGAGAGAATAAGCTCAAATGAACTTATATGGGGTCCACCTTGGTAATTTTTGATTCAAATAAGTTAAATGAATAAGTCTAAACAAGTTTCACACAATTAAGCTAACTGAATAAGCTCAAAATCCATAATAAGCACTTTCTTGTTTTGTTTCTGAGACAGAAAAGGGACAAACTTTTGGAGCAATTCCAGGTGGGGACCACAGGTCTATTGGTCAAACAATTGGTCAAAACCCCAAGCCTTCTAGGAGGGGGGTTGATTGGAACCAAAATGGGTCAATGGGACCCACTGGAGTGGTCACAATGAACCACCAAAGTGGTGGTTGTGACTGAGTTGCTGGTGCACAGGGCAGACCCTTGCCCTGCAAGTGTCTTCCAGGGGTAAAATAGTCCACTAAGAAAAATTACAAAATTCCAACAAGTATGAAAATCACTACCTCTACTGGTAGACTACACCCGCAACAAATTTCAAGTCCTAAAACAATCTACAAAAATCACAATAATTCAAGCCATATTTGGAAAAATCTGAAACTTGAGTTTTTGACTTTTTGGAAAACTTTGATACTTTGGCTTTTATGAAACTCATATCCTTTTTGTTGCTTGAATATGTTATATTAAACTATATAATGACCAATTTTAGTGAAAACACAAACTTGTGAATAGGTGTGATTGGTTTTGGACTCCAAAGATCACCACAGTTAATTGTGGTGATGATTTTCTTATGATTTTGACCTTTGTGGTATTTGTGAACAAGAAAATAGTTCTCCTGACCTTATATCCACCCAAGCAACTTGATGAAACACAGAGATGTATTATACAGCCACTAGAACACCACAAACAAGCTTAAACCAAACACCCTTTATCAAAACAGATTTGAAGCTTTGTTAAGCAAAATGAGATTCAAACCTACCAAACCAATACTTACTGACTTGTTATACTATAATAGGTAATTATGAACTAAAAAACACAGGTTTAAACTACAATTACTTAGATTTACTAGATATTAGCAAAATGATAGTTAAAGAAGTACAATGAGCAACAAGCAAATCCTAACTATAACTATCCAATATTAAGCTACAATTCAACTTAACTACACCTAATAAACACAAAAGATTCAAAGTTAAGCAGGTTTAAGCACAAACACAGTGGAATGAAAAATGGAACCAAGGACTTACAAAAGCCTTCCAAGCTAAGATCATGAACCAAGACCAAACTACACTACCTAATGGCTCCCACAAGCCCCTAACCCACTGCCATCCATGATTCACAGTGCTCCATGCTTTCTTCAACCTTTGATCACTAATTTTTTATTTTATTTTTATTTTTCTGAATTATTGCTATTTTAATAAAACCTTGAACTTAATTAACACAGAAGCTGACACAGCTTCTAAAAACTTGTTATTTAGGTTTATGAACTAGATTTAAAGCTTAAAACACTAGAGGTAATGTAAACAACAAACTTTAAATTCAAACTTAGAACTTGAAAATTGAAATTTATATTAAACTTAAAAACCTTGAATTACATTAACTGAAATGAGAGTACAAGTGATAAAAGAAAAAGTTACAAGACTAAATTACCTACTACCCTCACACAATGGCTCATATGAGCTTCAATATATATAACGAGCTAAAATTAAGTCCTAAGTCTTCTCACATGGCTTCCTTTTGAATTCTGAGAGTCCTAATAGCTTTATCTTTGACCTATGACCAAATCCTCACCATCCAATTGTATTATGATCACTCCTAGCCTTTGATTGGGATTTCCCGCCAAAATAGATATGGGCAAAGATAGTGGGATAGGTGAGGTGAATTTATTGTGGTGGTGTGGGTTGGTGTGGTAGATGAGAGGCATTTATTGTGGGGGGCTATGGTGAAAAAAGGTGAGAGGAGGGGGGACACAATACCCTGGTTTTGGGGTGAATGGTTGGGGGGGAAGACGATGGTCAAAGGTCAATTTGACCGGGGTGTATTTTTATATAAAATGGGAGTGGGCCAGACTTTGTGGTAGGCTGGGATTATTTGTGGGTTGGATTGGGTTTTTGGTTTTGGATTGGATAATGGATTTGGTTTTGGTTTATTATAATAAAAACAAGGGTCCGGTTGGTTTGTGAATTAACAAGGACCACTTTTGTAATTTCCCAAAACATAAGGACTGATTTTGTAGTTTTCCCAAGTTGCTTCCAAGGACCAAATATGCCAATCATCAATAAACCAAGAACCAATTTTTCCATTTTCATTTTTTCAAAATTCCCAGCGACCTATTTTGCCAACTTTGAAATCTCAGGGACCAAACTTGTAATTTTGGAAAACTTATGACCCAAGTGTAATATTTTATGATTTTTAACTTTCAAAACCTTGGGTTGACTTTTCCTTTCAAAATAAATGCATAGGGACTAATTTTGACAAGTTTTGAAACTTGGAGGACTGAAACTGCCAATATAGCTAACTTTGATCGTTTTTCATTTGTTTCTGCTCATTTTGCTTTTAAAACACATAAAACACAATCCCTGGGATAATTTAAGTATTTTGATATCTTTTTGATTGTTTTTGTATGTTTTGGCAGTTTAAATACGACAAAAATGATGAGTGTTTGAGCACTCATCAATCCCCCACACTAAACTATTGCTAGTCCCTAGCAATCTTTTTAGAAAACTTGATGGATTTGAAAAACTCTTTACCAAAAGCCATCACTTCTGGAGTAGCCAAAACCTGATAACCGTGTGATTTTGAGCAAACCACCAGCTGTCAACGGATTTGCTTAGTCTTTACCAAAAGCCGTTTGCTTCTGGACTAGCCAGCTCTTGATGGACCTAGTCAACATCTTGGTGAGCTGATTACCAATTATGGATTTTCCACTGCCTTTACCACAAGCCATAATCTTGCGGGCTAGCCAACTCATTCGCTTTATGGGATATGGCGAGTTGAGGTACCATACAATTTTGGGAAAATTGCAAGCCATAAACGGATTTGAGTTATCTTTATCAAGAGTCGTTTGCTCCTGGATTAGCCAATCCCTTTGTCGGTTAGACCTGGCGGACTGATTACCACAAAAATTTTGAAATAAAGTGAAAAAATTTTGAAAATTTTGGCCAAAAACGGGGGTACTAGAAGATATATTTTGATAAAATTCGCTAGAATTCCCCCCCCCCCCCCCCCCCCCCACACTTAGAAATGAATATTGTCCTCAATATTCAAAGTCCCGGCTATTATGCCGACTCTTTGAACGAAAAAAGCTAATATTCAAATCTAACTGTGGAAATACCGTATTTCACTTTATTTCTATATATATACACAAATGTTTGTTTTTTTTTTTTTTTTTTTTTTTTTAAAAAAAAAACTTATATACATATATACATTTTTCAAACAGCGGGGGGTTGGCCATTCCCCCACACTAGGTGGTAGAAAATAGAAAGAATCAGAGATACGGGTGAAAACCCGTATTGTGCTATTGTTTTTGTTCATCGTGTCGCTAGCTTGACTCGTTCCCCGAATTCAATTGTCCTTGGGGAAAGTTTGGAGATCCGGGACAACCATGGATGGTATGTCCTCTCCAAAGTAGTGTTTTAACCGATGTCCATTCACTTTGAAATTAGGACCGTCATTTTGAGATAATTCGACGGTGCCATAAGGATAAACCTTAGCGATAGTGAATGGACCAGTCCATCGGGTTTTGAGCTTTCCCGAGAAGATCTTGAGTCTAGAGTTGAAAAGAAGGACTCGATCACCAACGTTAAAAACGCGGTTTTTGATTTTTGAGTCATGAATCTTCTTTGTCTTTTCTTTATAGATCAAAGAGTTCTCGTAAGCTTGATCACGAAGTTCGTTTAATTCATTTAGTTGAACTTTTCTATGATCGCCCGCCGTTTTGAGGTCAAAATTGGCATGCTTGAGAGCCCAATAGACTTTGTGCTCAAGCTCGATTGGAAGATGGCACGCTTTCCCGTACACAAGTTTATAAGGCGTACACCCAATGGGTGTTTTGTAATCCGTACGGAAAGCCCAAAGTGCATCATCTAATTTATCCGACCACGATGCACGATTTTCACCTACGGTTCTTTCTAAAATTCTTTTGATGCCCCGATTGGAGACTTCTACTTGTCCACTTGTTTGAGGGTGGTACGCAGTAGAAATACGGTGAGTTACACCGTACTTTTGCATGACTTTGTCGAATTTGTCATTACAGAAGTGCGTACCACGATCACTAATAATAGCACGTGGAGTTCCAAATCGGGCAAAAAGAGCTTTTAGGAATTTCACAACTACTCGGGCATCATTTGTGGGTAAAGCTTTCGCTTCAACCCATTTTGACAAATAGTCAACTGCCACGAGTATGTATTTGTTGCCATGAGAGGACGGAAATGGCCCTATAAAATCGATGCCCCAGATATCAAAGATTTCACAAACTTGAATTGCATTTTGAGGCATTTCGTTCTTTTGTGAAATGTTCCCGTGACGTTGACAAGCGTCACAGGACTTGACCAATTCTTGGGCATCCTTGTAAATCGAGGGCCAATAAAAGCCGGAATCAAACACCTTTTTGGCGGTGTAGTTGGGATTGTAGTGGCCCCCCGTGGGACCAGCATGGCAAGCCTTTAAAATTTCAGTGGCTTCCTGACCATACACACACCGCCGGATGACTTGATCCGCGCATATTTTGAACAAGTAAGGATCGTCCCAAAAGTAATGTTTTACATCTTTGAAAAATTTATTTTTTTTGTTGGGACGACATCCCTTTCACAACAAAGTTACCCGCAAGATAGTTTGCAAAGTCGGCAAACCAAGGGGTAATCGAGTCTCCACGAAATGAAACCGCATTGAGGGTTTCGAGAGGAAATGTTTCATTTATTTCTTTTTTCTCGAAAGCATCTTGGTGAGGGTTTTCAAGACGGGAGAGATGATCAGCAGCTAGGTTCTCAGCTCCTTTTTTATCACGAATTATGATATCAAATTCCTGTAGGAGGAGAACCCAACGGAGTAGTCTCGGCTTTGCATCTTGTTTTGCAAAGAGGTACTTCAAAGCCGAGTGATCCGTATACACTATGCTCTTAGTCAGTATCAAGTATGGCCGAAATTTTTCGAAAGCATACACCACAGCTAATAATTCTTTTTCAGTGGTGGTGTAATGACTTTGAGCCTCGGTCATAGTTTTGCTGGCATACTGTATAGGCTGAAAATGTTTTGTTTTTCGTTGCCCCAGGACTGCCCCTATCGCATAATCACTAGCATCACATATGAGCTCGAAGGGCAAGTCCCAATCGGGGGCAACAAGAATCGGTGCCTTGGTAAGCTTTTTCTTAAGTGTTTCAAAAGCTTCGATGCACTCGGGGGAGAAGATAAAAGGAGCATCCTTCTCGAGGAGATGGGTCATAGGCCGGGCGATTTTAGAAAAATCTTGAATAAACCTACGATAGAAACCGGCATGACCCAAAAAGCTCCTAATACCTTTGACAGTTGTGGGATAAGGCAATTTTGCAATGACGTCCACTTTGGCTCTGTCAACCTCAATCCCGTTTTTTGAAATTTTATGGCCGAGGACAATGCCCTCTTTGACCATAAAGTGACTCTTCTCCCAATTTAGACATAACTTTGTGTCTTCACAACGTTTTAGCATGCTGTCTAAATGGGAGAGACATGATTGGAACGAATCCCCAATGACCGAAAAATCGTCCATAAAGACCTCCATAGTTTTCCCGATCATGTCGGAAAATATGGCCATCATACATCTTTGAAACGTGCCCGGAGCATTGCATAGGCCAAATGGCATACGTTTATATGCAAAGGTTCCATAGGGGCACGTAAAAGTGGTCTTTTCCTGATCTTGCGGATCAATGGGAATCTGAATGTAACCCGAGAAACCATCGAGGAAGCAATAGTACTCATTCCCCGCTAATCTCTCGAGCATCTGATCCATAAAGGGCAGAGGAAAATGATCTTTACGGGTGGCGTCATTTAACTTACGATAGTCAATGCAGACGCGCCAACCCATAACCAAATGAGTTGGAATCAACTCATTCTCCTCATTTGTGACAACAGTAATGCCACCCTTTTTTGGAACACAATGAATTGGGATAACCCAAGGACTGTCCGAGACAGGGTAAATCAATTCGGCCTCAAGAAGTTTTCAAACCTCTTGTTTGATAGCCTCGTGAATTTTTGGATTCACCCTTCTTTGTTGTTGGACTGCAGGTTTTAAGTCGTCCTCCATTAAAATCTTGTGAGTACAAAACTCAGGGTCAATGCCCTTGATGTCGGAGAGTCGCCAAGCAATTGCTTGTTTATGAGACTTCAAAACCTTTATAAGAGCAGCCTTTTCCTCAACACTTAAGTCTTTAGCAATTATGACGGGAAATTTATCATCACCCTCCAGAAATGCATATTCAAGATGAGGCGGCAAGTCCTTAAGTTCAACCTCGGGGAAGTCATCAGTTTTCTCAACATTTTTGACTTCCTACTTATGAAGTGTTTGTGGTAGAACAGGAAGAGGAGAGGGATCTTCGTTTAATAACTTCTCAAGCAGGAGAATATCCCTCTCGGGGTCAATCTCTTGGTTATCGATTCCATCGGGAATCAAATCACTTTTGAGAAAGGCCTCAATTTCTTCTAAGATGAAGTCACTTCCCTCAAACGGAGTGAGGGAAGGAGAAGAATTGGCAATGATGGGATGAGAAGATTGAGTGAGGTTTTCACTCGAAGAATCATCAATGAAACCTAAAATCTCTTGAGCATACTCCTCAGCAGCAACATCGACGACATCTATTTGATTCACCAATTCACAGTCATAATTGGAGGAGTATCTCGAAGTTTGATTTAGGTTGAAGGTAATAGCTTCCGTTCCAACACGTAATGTGATCTCATGCTCAAATACATCGATAAGAGCGCGCCCAGTTCTAAGGAATCCCCTTCCCAGAATGAGAGGGACCCTAGAACCGGCATCAAAGTCAACAATCACAAAATCTGCCGGAAAATGAAACTTTCCCACTTTAACGAATACGTCCTCGGCAATGCCAAGAGGATGAGAAATCGAACGATCGGCAAGCTCTAAAGTCATGCACGTGGGAGTGAGTTCGGGAAGAGAAAGTTTCTTCCACATAGAATATGGCATCAGGTTAATGCTAGCACCTAAATCAGCTAAGGCGAAGCATTCAACCATACCCGGGAAAGTACAAGGAATGAGAAATTTCCCGGGGTCTCCAAGCTTTTCAGGAAGCTTTTTCAAGAGAACTGCTGAGCAGTGCTCATTCATAGGAGTTCTTGCCATCTCAAAGAGTTTTTCTTTATTACTCAACAGATTTTTGATTGTCGATGCAAACTTGGGCATCAAGAGAATAGCATCCGCGAAGCTAATATCAAAGTGCAAATCTTGGAAGATTTGGAAAAATTTATCCATTTGGTGATTAGCTTTTTCGCGGAGCTTTTGTTCATTGAGACATGATGGATAAGGAATAGAAGTTTTGGATTTTGGGTTGTCCACTGGAGTTTCTGGTGGTTCAAAGACAACTCCAGGCTTACATCCGGTTTTCGGAATAACCTGAGGTTGGACGTGTGTTGTACTTCGTGGGCTAGGAATTTGCACCTTGTCCTTTGTCACCTCAGGTTCACGATCCACTACCTTTGGGGGAGAGGGAGAAGAGGTAGTAGGAATCGCGGGCTCATCATATGAAGCACCACTTCGTGTTGTTATCGCCTTAGCATCGCCCCTCGGGTTGGCGATCGTGTTGCTCGGAAGTTTTCCTGAGCCCGAGGGTTGATCATTTAAAGACTTCTTAAGGTCTGCGATCTGAGTCATTATCACTTTGTTCATCTCCTCCTGAGATTTCATGAATTGTTTCAACAACTCATCATTTGATGGGCCAGTTGGAACAATTGCTCGAGCTTGGTTAGGAGGAGCTGGATTAGGGAAATGCTGAGTAGTAGGAGTGATGGCTTGATTTTGATTGGGAAAGTTCTGGACCCGGTTATTTTGATGGGAACCGTGGTTTTGAAAATTTCCCTGATGTTGATTGCCATATCCGTGGTAGTTGTTTCCCTGAAAGTTGTTTTGACCCTGGTTTCGATTATAGTTTCCTTGATTTTGGAAACCTTGGTTTTGATTATGATCGAAACCCTGGTTTTGGTTTTGACTGACATTTCCCGGAGTTTGGTAACCTTGGTTTGTTTGATTCTGATTTTGGTTCTGGTTACGATTGTGTTGGACATTATTGTTTTGATTGAAACCGGGTGGTCCAAGGAAATTGTTAGAACGATAGCTTAGAAGATTGCTATCCCCTTGCGGTTGGTAGCCATTACCTCCCGAATTGTAGGAACCCTGACCAGCGTATACGTTCTCTGGAATGTAGCCACCGGTGGCTGGACACTCGAAGTAGGGATGTGGACCTCCACAAGTTTCACAACTTTGATTTACAGCTTTGGCTTGTTGATTTTGAACTTGTTGATTTTGCATAGTTTGGTTTATTCTCAACACAGTCGTAGAGATATCATCCATCTTTTTGGCAAGAGCCGTTATTTCAGAGGATGAAGATGCTGGAGTGATAGAATTACATGACGCACCCCTCTCGGCTGTGGAATCCCAAAAGTTATGGTGGGCAGTCATGTTCCCAAGCTTCGAATAAAGATTCGTTGGGAAGCTGACGAAAGTTGCTAATGTCATTACGCAACTTGGTAACCATCGATGGTGGAAAGTATTTGGCTAAAAATTTTGTGACCATCTCATCGAAAGTGTGAATCGAATTTTTGGGAAGTCGATCAAACCATGCAGTGGCATGATGAGTCAGAGAATAGGGGAAGAGGTATAGACGAAGGGCATCATCAGTGACGCCGTTCTACTTCATGCTTTGGGTGACGGTAAGATACTTATCAAGATGCTTGTTTGCATCGTCAACAGGTAAACCATGGAATTGGCATGAATTCTGGACTTGTTGTATCATATGATGCTTAAGTTCAAAATCAGTAGCCGCAATGTCAATGGGAGCAATGGGTCCTCCTCTTCCTTGCATTGTGGGTTGACACAACTCCTCCATAGTTCGGAGATCAGGAGCTGCATCATCCTTGGGTGGTTCTTGATTGTCGTTTCCGTCTATTTTCGAAACTGGATCCTCAACAATAGGACGTAACTCAGTTACGTTTCTTAGTTGACGATTTCATTTCGGTTGTGAACGAGTGCGCATGCACTAGGGATAAAAACTTTTTGGACAATATTTTTGGTATCGTCCCGTAATCTAAAATCGTTTTTCTTTAAGAATCACCTTAAAAGAAAACCGAATCAGAAAACGTTACGATATGTTTTGTTGTTTTTTAATTTTTTTTGGTGTTTTAACACTTTAGGAAAAGTGTTAATGACTTTTTTGTGTTTTGATTTGAAAATTTATACAAGTGGTGGTATTTGTACAGTGATTGATGTGAGATAACACTAATCTCAAAAGACGCTGCAGAAACGCGCATACCTCCCCGGCAGCGGCGCCAAAAATTGATTGGTGCTAAACCGTCAACTTATATTGACCAAGGAATGGTCAACAAAGTCAAAGAGCCTAGAAACAATCTCCGGGTAATATAAGGTATCAGTGGGCTCAGCCGCCATGATAACGGAAGGAATAGTACGAATCTCGGGTTCGACTATTGGATTGGTACGTCATCGATTACGTCTTCCTCTTGGAATGTTGTTGAGCGATTGTAAAGGACTTGTTGACGTAGACGAACGAGGGCGTATGCACCACAAAAACAAACTCAATTAAAACAATACAACTTTAAAGACAAGGGAACTTAAACCAATAATCAAGAACGCAAGGTTGACCTTTAAGGATAAACGTACAAGGAGCGGGAGAAAAGAATGGATTTCTCACTAGGGCGAAGTTCGTTGGATCGCCCTATACCGTTTCGACTCCTCTTAATGTAAGCTTATTGACTAAAAGTTTTCCAAAACGCAAGTGATACAAAGGTAAGTTTTGATCTTTAGTTTGGGAACTTATTATGGTCACACCTCCAGTTGGTAGGTGTTCTGCCTTGGTTTGCGGTGGTAAGATTTTAATGTTGTAATTATTTAACAAAGAAACGGGAATTTTTTTTTTTTTTTGTTTTTCTTATCTTCTATAGATATAATACATATATAGAAACAAAAGAAAAATATTTTTGGTGTTTTATAAATTTTATGAAAGCGTTAACTTCTTGCGAAGGTTCCACAAGACTAATCGTCTAAACCTTGTCGAGACTTTCGACACACAGCCTCCCCGGCAAAGGCGCCATTTTATTCGTTGTGTTTTTTAGCAAAACAATTTATCAAAATATCAACAAACGTGATGTCAATGTTATCGTGAGACAACAAGACGTGGAGAATTACAAGTAAACCTTTTAGGAAAAAGATTACCTCGTAAGCTCGTGAAAGTGATATTTTAAGACCGGGAAGTGATTTCCCGGGTCGTGTCCCAATGAGGTGAGAATGGAAAGCTTCGTTAAAAGATCGAGATTAAAATCTTGTATGTTTGGTTGTGAAAGATTATTTGGTTTTATGGAACGTTAAATTAACGAGAATTAAGAATTAACGAACGAAGATTGAAATAAATGTAACCTAAATGAGAAATTAAACAAAGGAATGCTAAGGAAATCTTAAAACTACTTAAAATACTACGGGAAACATGTTAGGGAAAACGGGGAATCCTAAAACGCAATCTAAACAAAAAAATGAGACGTTTATTTAAAATAAACGTCAACGTGCAAAATAAAACGTGAAATTTAAATTAAAAAAGTCCTACGGGATTACAAATAATTTTCTTACGCACTAAATGACAAAAGAAAATTTTAGAAAAAAGAAAAATAATTTTTTAACAAAAATTCTATTTATTATAAATTAATTACTATTTAACACTAATTAAATTCTAATAAATACTAAAACTATTTCTAAAAATATGAGATTTTTTGGATAAATACTACAAGGTAAAATTAGTCTAAGAAAATAATAAAAAAGCGAGGCACAGTCCAAAAATAGCCAATAATAAGTAGTAATAAGTTGTTAAGCTTATTTAAGCAAAAAGAAACAACAAGGGTTTTATATTAATCTTTGAAACGTATTACTGAAAAAGACCCAAGGGCGCGTTGGTAAGGTGTGGTGTTGTTGTGTCTGTGTGTTATGAGCAAAGGGACACAGGTTCGAATCCTGCCCTTGGCTTTTTTGCAAAGTATTTTTTTTTTTTTAATTTTTCTTTTTACAAACTAGTGAAATACCAATACCAATTGATTTTTAAGACAGATCTTTTTGAAAAAACACAAACACAAACACTTAAACCCTAACAATTTTCAACAATGAGCAATCAAATTGAAACTTGTTTTTGTTATTCTTTCTTTTTTTTTGAAACTGCCAAAACCACACAATTAAGCAAACACACACCAAACAGCTCAAATAAGCTTAATTACTAATAACAACAACATGCACAACCACTACTATTAACAAAAACAGTGACAACAACACAATCAAACAACAAGAAAAATAAAATCATCAAGCTCAGCTTATGAACAGCAGCAGCAACCAAAATTAAGCCAAAAGAAGGCTCAAATTAAGCTACCTAATAAGCACTAATGGCAAAACTAAAAGCAATTACTTAACAACCACCTAGAGGGCTTCCTAAAACAGCAAAAATCAAGAGATTACACCTACAATTGAATTCTCTAAGTTCAATAGAAATCTGGCAAAAACTGTGATACAGGGGAGTGATATGGCCTGCAGGCTACTTTAAGGAACTAAATAAGCCTTAAAGAAAAATAAAAAAAATAAGCAAATTGTGGGATTCAAAACCCTAGGTGGGGGACTTCAACTTCTGAAAGTTTCAAGGCCTAAATCCAAATACAAAAATCAATAAAATTCATGCAATTTTGGGATTTTCTGCTCAAAGATAAATTTGACTTTTGAAACTTTTGTTGTAATTTGACTTCTGTTGATTTCTAATGATCTAAACTGACTAAATATGTTATGTTAACCCTAAATACAACTAATTTAAGTGAATTGGAAAAATTATGAGCTAAATTAAAACTTGTGCTAATCCATTTATCACACAGTTAAGCTGTGTAGACATTTAAAAAGGATTTTCACTATAGAACTTAAAAACTACAAAAGCAATATTGTAAATGGTCTAATATTAACCTAAGAATGCTGCCTAGATGGTGTTTGGCTAATCGCAACAGCCACAACACATGAACAACAGTAATACCAAACACCCCTTATGTAACTAGTTTTGAAAATTTTCAAAGCAAATGAACAAACAAACACTAAAACTAGACTTAACTGCTTACACTAAGCTAAAACAAGTTCAAACAAGCAGAAAGTAACAACCAATAACAGCATATATAAATCAACTCATAATATGAGGTAAATGGTGCAATTTCTTACTTGACCTCCAAAGCTACTAGAAATCTGAGAACCAGGACTAAAAGAACAACCTATTGTCCCCTATGGGACTCTAAACCAGATTCCATATCCATTTCTGCTACTCCTTCTTCTTCTTTCTACAAATTTTTTTGTATTTTTTTTATTTTTCTTTGTATTTTTCTATTTCCTTTCTTTTTCTGGTTTTTTGCTTTCTTTAACATGAAATAGCTTTCAAAAGGCTTATTGAAGCTTATGAGACTTTTAAGATGAAATTTAATGAAACCATAAGAAATTCAAAATTAGAATTAAAAAATACGAATTGCTTGAAACTTAAAGAAAACTTAAATTAACTTGAAAATTCTGAATTACAATTGAAAAATAAGCATACTGAGAGAAAAATACAATGAAAAGGGATGCCTTGGAGGCTTATAAATACTTCCTGTTTATACTAAAACTAAACAAGGGTTTCCTGCTTCTTGTGTGCTTCTTCTGTGAGACAAAATGGCCAAAAAGCTTTCATGTGACCTCCTGATCAAATCCCAAACATCAATTTAAAGTAACCATGATCTGAACCCTTAATTCCATTTTGGCGGGAAAACAGTTGTAGTATCTTTTTGGATTGCCAGGTTGGAATTATGGTAGGTATGGTTTTGTGAAGATGGTAGTGGGATTGGGAGTTGGAATGGTGGAACTTTTGAGGGTGATGTGGAGTATTGCAGAGGTAAAGGTGGGGTGATGGTGTTAAACTGGGTAAAAGGGAAAAACGGGGAAGAAGGTGTTTGACCCTTTGACCATTTGACCGGATCTTTTAGGTTTAATATTAAATGTGGGTTTTGGTTTGTTGGGCTTGGGGGTAGTTTGGGCCGAGGGTGGTGATGGATGGACTGGGTAAATGGTTGGTTTGGATTGGATTTGGATCAAAGCTTTAATAATATTAATGGTCCGTTTGTTTTTGTAGAGATTAAACACAAGGACCAAAAATGTAATTCTGATTTTCTTGAGGGACCAAAACTGGAAACCTTCCAAACTTATACCAAGGACCAATTTTATCAAGTTATGAATTCCCAAGGTCCACTTTGTCATTTTTCTTCAAATTATAATTCCCCGGGGCTATTTTTGACAACCTTGCAAACTTGAGGGACCTTTCTTGTAAACTTTTGAAATTGTAATCCAAGGACTAATATTGTCATTTGAGGATTATTGGAGGGCTTTTGTTGACTTTTCTTCATAAAAACTCTCCAGTGACCTTTTCTGACAATCTCTGAAAGTATAGGGACCAATCTTGCCAAATGTGAAATTCCAGGGACTGAACTTGTAAACTTTTGAAAAATTTTCACCCAAAGATCATTTTTAATAAATTTTGACTTTTAAAGGACTTGGGTTGACTTTTCTTTTAAAATAACTGCTCAGGGACTGATTTTGTCAAGTTTTGAAAATTGGCGGACTGAAACTGCCAATTATGCAAACTTTATTCGTTTTTCATCTGTTTTTAATCATTTTGCATCTGAAACATATAAAACACAATCTTTGGGATATTTTCTGTATTTTGATGTGTTTCTGGATGTTTTTAAATGTTTTTGCAGTTTAGATTGATCAAAAATGATAAGTATTTACACACTCATTAGTGACAATTATTGTACTGTTTAATTTGATCATTTTGGATTTTCTGTAAGGGCTTTTCAAACTCATCGGGTGCTGTTCCGTTGTGTGGCACATAAGATTAAAATTTACAAAAGCAACATATAGGAAGGTAAAACAAAACAATAAAAATATATTAAAAAAAACCCATTAATAATGCAATAACATACAAGCGAAAATAATGATAATAATAAAAACGTGCATAAAATCCAAAATGCCAACTAATGGATACAATCATACAAGCAAAAAAGAAGATAGAGCTAAACAAACAAAACAAAGGCCGAAAAAAACAAGCAAGAAAACCTACATGTGGGGGCAGAGCTATGTATAGATGATAAGACGAAAAGTGTTACGCTTTTAAGGGGTCATTTAAGCCTTAAATCGTGATTATATAATCAAATATTGCCTTAAATCGTTCATTTTGTCATTTTAGGTACTTTTGAGAGGAATTATTAAAAAGGAAGCATTTTTGACGTTATTGGAGCATAAAAGTGAAGAATACGACAAAGTCTCAAATTATGCTGGAAACAGTACCTGACGGCGTCACACATTACTTGGTGACGGCGTCACTTGTTGAGAAAGAGTTGGATAATTATTTTACACTAGACGCGCCAGAAAGGAATTTGGAAGTTAAATAGTGACGGCGTCACGTTATAATTCACCAAGGCCATCACATATTGAAGTAGAAGGAGACGGCCCAGAAAACTTTACAAGGTGACGGCGTCAAGAGTGGATCTAGGCCATCAAGGAACCCTAAACACGGCGAGGTGAGGGCGTCACGTCCCATAAGGTGATGCCGTCAAACTTGTAAAATCTATATATACTCTTCTAATTTTCATTCATTAGGTGTGGAACTTTGGAGAAACTTAGGGTACGAACCCTAGTCGACTTTTGTAGCTATTTTGAGGTTTCTAAACCTTTTTTCTTCCATGATTAATTGAAGATAAGTATTATATCAATCATTCAATATGTCTATGTGTTGTTTGATTCTATCTTACGCTTATCTTTCTTTTAACATGCTAGGCTAGGTTTGTTTGTGTTTGCTTAGATGCAATGAAACCTAGCTATTGATTATTAATTGATGGTTTGTTGTTAATTGTTGTTGGATGAATGATATCAATGTTAGGCTTAAGAAAACTGGCTAATCTCCTATTGGTAACTTGCTTGATGTCTTAAGAAACATGAATCGGATGTGTACTACGATTAATTGGTTGTGTTTAATGCATAAGAGAATATTAATGAGGCCATGATAGGATACTAAACGTGTTGTCATAGGAAGAGATAGGATCTTAGAGAATTGGGGAAGGACGTACATGCCCCCACGAATGGTATTAAGGAATACAACCCGCCATCCACGCAATTGTAACAAACTAATCAATCAATGAAAGATAGCTAGGGAGTAGTGAAACCTAAGTAAACACGTTTTTCTCCATATTAGTTTTACACACATTGATTTTCTTGTTATTATATTTTTATTTGCATTTGTAGTTAATTGGGTTAGTTGACTAACAACTAATTCCGCCCACTCCTTCAAAAACTGAGATTTTTACTGGCTTTCCATAAAACATAAAAATACAAAAAGAATCACCCCTCTCTTCTACACCTAGTTTAGATCATTTTCAATCCTAACGAACACTATTCCCTGTGGAGAACGATCAATTCCCTGGTTCTTACCACTATACTATACTACATCGGTCAGGTACACTTGCCTGGCGGAGATTGTAAGCTTCTCAAGATCACTTGAGAAGTAAAACTTTTGTGTGATAATCCAAATCACATCAATAGAGTAGTGGGGGACATGCCTCAACTAAGTTCTTGGACAAACACTAAATTGTTAAGAAAAAAATGTCAAATTAGGAGAAAAAAATGCAACGTCCTCAATCTAAAAATCTAAGTGCCCTTTATGTAGCTAACTAAAAAGTGCAAGTGACCTAAAACTGGTATCCGTTGCTTAAGCACACATATCTATGGCTGCTTGTTTCTTTCTTCTGAAACATGGTGATAACCAATGGGGGGTCACACAGCGGTAAGAGCATAGCCTCTTAGGATGAAAGTTCCTAGAGGTCTTGGGTTCAAAACCTGGGGAGAAAATTAATCCTCCATCGGCCACAGAGGTTCACCTGTGCCGACTTCGGGCTATCCAAAAGGATAGTTGCACTGGGATTAGTCGGCTCACAATGTCGAGTCGGAAACCCAGGTACAAAAAAAAGGTGAAGATGATGACTATTGGAAGTGGGAAAGTGGAGGTGTCAAAATTTATTAGCCAATGGCCATTATCTATTACTGGTTATAAGTCCCGTGCACGAACAGAATTTACACATGAATCAAATTTTTAAAAAATTTTAGTTTTGTATATGGATATATAAGAATTACCTGTGAAAATTGTGATATAAGTACATCTAATACTTGGTCAGGAGTTTTTTTACTATGTATTAATATTTATTACAATAATATTTTGTAAGAAAATTTGTTCATTGAAAGATTTAACTATGTTTAACTTACATAGATGTTGAGGTTGAGGTTGAGGTTGAGGTTGAGGTTGAGGTTGATGTTGTTGTTTAACTTTAACTATTTATATCATGGTGTATAAAATATGCAAGTTAGTAGCACATAATCAGCATTGATGAAGTTAAAAAAATGCTCCGTAAGATTTTTTAAAAATGTTTTTCTGGATATCCGTATATAAACTTTAAATAAGAATTTAATGAATCGTTGTAATAAGAATAATAACGTATATTTATTTTTATATCACAGTAATCCGTGCTTACATTTGATATCTATATTCCCGTTAATAATAGTTTTATCGTATTTAATATTCAAGTCCGTATACGCATAAACTAAAATTTTAAAATAAAATAATATGAGTCTTTATTTAACGTGTATACCAAATAAATATTTAATGAATGAAAGTCTAAAACTAATATTAGTTCTAAAAAAATATTTAACGTATATTTACAAAATTTTGTAATTTTAATAAATGAAAATCTGAAACTAATACTAATACTTATGTCATTTTAAACAAAGTTTATATTATAAAATATAAGGGGCATAAAGTGTAAGGGCTATTTGTTTTTTTTCTTCTTCCAAAGTTATTAAAAAGTATTGAGACTTATAATTTACATTTAACTCCATATATTTTATGTAAAATTCAACCACTAAAGTTTTATTAATTATTTCATCTTTTTTTAAGTTTTTGTTTTCACAAATTTGACAAAAATGTTTTTATGTGTTTTTTTTATCAACCAAATTTCTCCACCAAATTTATTAAAGTTTGACAAAAATCAATTTAATTTTAACTTTATATTAAACAATCACGTCGTTTGATTTTGCTTACGTGGCAAAATCGAGCTCTCTTATTGGTCTATTTTTTTTTTCAATGAGAATGGTTTTGCAAAATTACTCTGAAATATTGTAATTCTTTTATTATATACAAGATTCTAATATATAAAAGATTTATACATAAAATTTATTAGTACCAAGGAGTATAAACTATAAAAAAAATAATCAATGGGAAAGTTAATATTTTCTTAAAACCACTAGCACGTAACTACAATTTGTTACGGTATCTTATTTTAACGTTTGTGTGTCGCTTTTTTGTCCTACAATCCTACTAGCTAGTCGTTAAAAGTTATTAAAAGGTGTATTTGTTTCAGTTCAAAATTAAGTTTTAAATTTTAAGCTCTTTTTCATTCTAAAAAATAAAAGATTTGTGTTAACATTTTTAAATAAAATATCCAATATTTGTAAGCAAATATATGAGCAAGTTTTAAAGGTCCAATCACCTTGATAAAAGCTTAGCCACTTTTAGCTTGCTTTATTTTTTTAGCTGCGCATTTATATTTTGTAAGTGATAAAAGATCACAAGCCGAGTTGATCGCATTTAAGACGAACTTGATAAAGGATTATTTCATATATCACCTTACTTTTATAATTAACGAGTAATTAAGACCCGTATGATGCACAAGGACTATATATAAGTGTTGATAGTGTATTCCTCGGCAGTTATTCTCGTCATTATATGTTTTCGCGTTATTATGATTTTTTTGAATTGCTTACGACTTGTTAGGGAAATATGTAATTAAGAACCGTGCGTTGCATAGGGACTATATGTAAGTGTTGATAGTATATTCTTCGGTACTTATTCTCGTCATTATATATCTAAATTGTGGTGGTATTACACCTTTTCTAAGTATGAGTTGCATTTAAAATAGTTTATTGATATGTATTATTCGGTACTTATTTCATTATTATATATTTAAATTATTATGGTATCATATCTTGTTTAATTATGCCACATATTTAAAATAGTTTATCTTAATGAACATTTCTGCTTCTTACTCGTGCGTTGCACGGGCTGTATATAAGTGTTCATATGTAATCTTCAGCACTTATTTTTGTTATTATATATCTATGTTGTGATTGTATTACACATTTTCTAAGCATGACACACATTTAAAATAGTTTATCGACATGTAAGCTTCGACACTTATTTTCATCATTGTATATCAAAATTGTGATGGTATTACACCTTTTCTAAGCATGACACACATTTAAAATACTTTATTAACAATAAGTTCTTAAGTTGTGATGTTACTACAACTTTTGTTGGTCAATAAGTTTCTAAGTTGTGATGTTACGACAACTTTTGTTGGTCAATAAGTTTTAGCATGCCATGAAAAATGTTGGTGCCTTTATTTATGTAAGTTTTAATTGAGGTCGAGTTAGAAACTATGTTTTCCACTAATTTTCGTCATATATAACCTGGGCTGCCTCAGGACCCGTGTGAAAGTGATTGTATAAATTGTCGGGTTGTTAGTATGATGGTGAAGCCCAAATATACAACAATAGTTTATTGACATTAAAAGAGTAAATCTGAATAGACTTTTTTCAAGATGTTACATTGAAAAAAGTCTCTTCACATATAATTTTTTAATATGTATAAGTTACATAAATTATTTTAAATATGAAGCGATGACATTAATGTTGGAGACCTTTTATATTCATCCCCATGGGATGCACACAGGTTTGGACTGCCTCAGGACCAATGCAATGCACACATATTGGATCTAATTGTTTTTTTCGTAATATTGGGGACTAATTTTCGGTTCATGTTTGAAACTTTCATTTTTTGTAAAAATCGGACTTCGTTGTTCAAATAAATTACATTATTAAAAGTGAACTATAAAACAAATTTCCTTTCGTCATTATATAGCTAAGTTGTGATGGTATCACATTTCTAAGCATGATACACATTTAAAATAGTTTATTGACATTAAAAGAGTATATGTGAAAAGACTTTTTTCAATATATAACATTGAAAAGAGTCTCCTCACATGTAATATTTTAATATGTATAAGTTACATAAATTATTTTAAATATGAAGCGATGACATTAATGTTTGAGACCTTTTATATTCATCCCCGTGCGATGCACACAGGTTTGGACTGCCTCAGGACCCATGCAATGCACACATGTTGGATCTAATTATTTTTTTTCGTAATGTTCGGGACTAATTTTCGGTTCACGTTTGAAACTCTCATTTTTTGTGAAAGACGAAATTCGTTGTTCAAATAAATTACATTATTAAAAGTGAACTATAAAACAAAATTCCTTTTTAACAAAACTATAAAAACATAAAACATAAAAGTAATTAGTATATTCAAGAGTATAAATTATAACTCGTATAATAAAAAATCAGATCCAATGACCCAAGTCCGAATCATAAACCAGCTCCAATCAATCAATAGACCCGACATTTAACTAAACACAATTTTCTTCTCCTTTATATACTCTTACGATTTAGAAGATTCTCATTGTTAAGATGATAGTGTGAAGATATTTTTATTATACACTACCATTTTCAATATGTAACATCGACATAATTTACACGGTCATATCAAATATCAAAGAAATGCAATATTCCAAGACGTTTAATTAAGAAAGTGATATTAACATACCGCAAGACAAAAACTACATTAAGAGCAAAAATATTAAAATGCACTAACAAAGTGTAGTAATAATTATTGACTAAAAAATGAATGCTCGTCATATTATTTTCAATAAACTTACTTGCTAACGAATCAATAGTATTAGCCCGTTTATCGGTATTACATGAAGTAAAATATTGCATGTTTAATTTGTAACGTACTAGTAATATGAATGCTAAGTATTCATTCCACCGGTGGCTGTGGCATTGTTGTTGTTGTTGTTGTTGTTGTTGTTGTTGTTGTTGTTGTTGTTGTTGTTGTTGTTGTTCATTGACCTTTTGCATATTTAGTTCTTGATACAATTTGTGTGACTTCTCGATCTCTTTCTTTAATGCTTCTTGGCGTGCTGCAAAAAACAATTAGATATAGTTGATCGTTAGTAAGTCAAATATAGTTAATCAATATATTGCATTTTCGATCAAAGTGAAAATGTTCGTGCATGTTCCACTTAATTGATAAGACAATGATGTGTAGGATCTCTTAAACCATTATAGAAGATGACGTTACTACCAAACCTCCTAAGCACCATCTTTATGTCCTACATTGTTACACACACAAAACACACGTGAAATTTATATAAAATAATATAAATCAATATGATAAATAAGTAAGACGATATGATGCTTACTTTACCACCATAATAAGTTGTAGCCCAATGTGCACGCGGTGTGGAGGAAATTGTGGTTTGTTGTGTGTGATTTTTTACACATTATATATTTGATAAAATATTTTTAACTCATGGACGGGAAGGTAAACAGACTAACCACTAATTGGTGTGTTTAATTTATGCATTCATGACATTTTTGGTTTTTATTCTTTGAGGTTTAGATTACTTCTTGCATTAATGAATTACATTCGATATTAAGCACCTTACTCAATATTAGGCACTAAATGTATACGTCATATGTACTTACCACTTAAGCATGCAACCTAAACCAATGTACTTACACATGAAGCCTCCAAATAGCAAAATCAATTCATGAAACATTTATTAACACCCCTTAAGGTAAACAACAAACTAACCACTAATTGGTGTGTTTAATTTATGCATTCATGGCATTTTTGGTTTGTATTCTTTGAGGTTTAGATTACTTCTTGCATTAATGAATTACATTCGATATTAAGCACCTTACTCAATATTAAATGTATACGTCATATGTACTTACCACTTAAGCATGCAACCTAAACCAATGTACTTACACATGAAGCCTCCAAATAGCAAAATCAATTCATGAAACATTTATTAACACCCCTTTGCATTTATAAGACTACTTATTCTTTTAGTATACGAGTAATTCAGACCCGTGCGTTGCACACGGGCTTTATCTTATTGGTCATAGTGTAATGTGCAGTAACTTTTTTTCGTTATTAGACTTTTATAAGTATGGCCTTTGTTGATCGGTAAATTTTATACTTAAAATTTTTATGACATATTAATAGTTATTTATAATGTTTATATTTTGTATTTATTCTCAAGATTGTAACATTATATTTAAACTTTTTATGACATATTAGTAGTTATTTATAAAGTTTAGATTTTGTATTTATTCTCAAAATTGTAACATCCCTTTATTTTGATATAAAACTAATATGTAATCTTCAGCACATATTTTCGTCATTATATATCTAAGTTGTGATTGTATTACACATTTTATAAGCATGGCACACATTTAAAATAGTTTATTGACATGCAAGCTTCGGCACTTATTTTCATCATTATATATATAAATTGTGATGGTATCACATCTTTTCTAAGCATGGCTCATATTTAAAATAGTTTATTGACAATAAGTTCCTAAGTTATGTGATACGTGGGAATCGCACCAGGCTTTGCCTCTCAAGGGATCTTGAGAAGCTTACAACCCCCACCAGGCAGTGTACCTGATCGTTTTAGTATAGTATAGTGACAAGTACCGGGGGATTGATCGTTCAGCTAGGAATAGTGTCGCTAGGATTAGAAAACCTAAATACTAGTTCTAAAGGTGAGAGATGATTATTTTTGTATTTTTATATTTTTTAGAAAGCAAGTAAAAATATCGGGTTTGAAGGATTTGGGCGGAATTAGTTGCTAGTCAACTAACCCAATACTAAAGATGCAATCAAAATAAAATACTAGAAATGAAAATAAACTAAATTATACTCAAGTTGTGAGCAAATAAGTGGAGAAAATGTGTTTACTTAGATTTCACTACTCCCTAGACATCTTTTACACGTTAATTACTTGTTATAGTTGCATGGATGACGGATTGTATTCCTTAATACCATTCATGGGGTGGCGCACTTAACTCCCCAATTCTATGAGCTCTTATCTCCTCCTATACCATGCCCAGCACAACCATAGGGATTATAAACAGTGGCTCATGCATTAAATACAACCAATAAAGACCTAGTGCACATCGGTTCATGTTTCCTAAGACGTTCAAGCATGTTACCAATTGGAGATCTGCCAGTTTTCTTAAGCCTAACATATAAATCATTCATCCAAAACAATTATAAACAAGTAATCAACACATAATTAACATCTAGATTTCATTAGATCCAAGTAAACACAAGATAGATCTAGCCTAGCATGATGGAATTAAGACAAGAACAAGATATAGGCAACCAACACATAGATATTGATTGAATTAAAAGAACACTTATCTCAATTACACATGAAAGGTATCAAGGGCTTAGAACCCTTGAAAAACTTGTAAAATTCGCACCAAGTTCGTACTTAGGGTTTCTCCAAAACTTCTCTCCTAATGTGTGAAAATTAGAAAACTATATATAGGAAATTGGGTCTGACGGCGTCAAGACCAAACTTGTGACGCCGTCACCTCGCCGCCAAAACTCTTCTCGGACTGCCTTGATCTACTTCTGACGCCGTCATGTGTTGTGCATTTCCAGGCCGTCATGACTTTTACTCTTGACGCCCTACTTCGTGACGCCGTCAAATCTGTACCGGATCGTCATGGAAATTTGCTCTTGACGCCGTCAAGGATTCCTTCTTGACGCCGTCACCAACTGTTCCCAGTAAGGAAAATTAAGACTTTGGCGTTTTCTTCACTTTTATGCTCCAAAAACGTCCGAATTGCTTCCTTTTCCAGATTTCACTCCCAAAGTACCTAAAATCACAAAAGGAACGATTTAGGGCAATATTTGATCAAATAAATTCAATTCCGGGCTTAAATGACCCCCTAAAAGTGGTTCATTTTTCGCCTCATCATATACCCTTACACTTGAGATTTGCTTGTCCTCAAGCAAATGCGCTTTTATTCTACTCAAAAGATAAGTTAGGGGTCATTTAACACTAATATAAAAGTAATTACAAAAAATAATCGTTCCACTAAAGACCAAAGACAAGCACGGAGGTCATACACTAGCACCTCACAAATAGTGTTTAGATACTCACATCTCTTGGGTGTAATAAAGTGTAAATTACAATATAGAAACGGAAGATATCTCTCACTACCTGTCATAGCAAAATAGATTACCATAGGCTTCGGAAAGGATCAAACCTCCACCACATGGCGTAAGCACCTAGGATAAACTATCAAAGAGGTCTTTTAAAGGGTTGTAACGTTAGGTGTAGGGATATGAAATACACGATTTTGGTGGATAAAGGAAGTTTTTACTGGTGGCGAGTTAACAATCTTGGTTAATTGCATGTACAATATGGCGTTGCTAAGCCAAGACTAGACTCGACTTAAGCTAATAAATGAAAAATAACAAAAACATAAAATAAATATAGAATGAAACGGGATGGTAGTCCGTATGTTTTTTTCTCTTTTCTTTTTTCTATTTTTTTTTCTTTATCTTGATTTTTCGGATTTTTTTTTTTTTTTTTTTTTTTTTTTTTTTTTTTTTTTTTTTTGCATACACTCTTACCCTACCATGCAAAATAATACATCATAGGGAATGAACATTCCCCTTACACTTGAATTTTTACATACTTTACAATAAACTAATCTAATGACTCGAATTAAGAAAATCAAAACACTTTGAGCACTTTTAAGATTAACGTACATATGGGGGTAATAATATGATGTTCTTCCCCATTACTCTATAAAATAAGTACTTACCCATGAGTCCCAATCGTCCCAAAACAATATGTACAAGGATATGACTCGACTGAGCAACCATGTAATCAATTAGATAGTTAACTTAGGGTTTAACAAATAACAATAATGCACTAAAAATGAGCGCATACATGGAAGGCTAAGGCGATTTGGGTGTACATTTAAGTGGGATGTAACAAATTCTTCCTTTAAGTAAAATGCTTAAAGTTAGAAACGAAAAGATAGGCTCAGAGGGGTGTACTAGGGGTTTCGTGTACTAAAAATGAGTACAACGCTAAGGGTGTGGGAAAAATTAGTTGACTTAACTAGCCAAGTAATATGACTTAAATGGTCAAGTAATTATGATACGGGTTTAACACAAAGGTGATCCTAATGCCTCTTATCATGTAGTAAATCCTACTACACGAATGTAGTCTCACTAGCGGTCTCGGGATGCATCACTAACGCAAGTTCTAGAATCTAAATGCTACCGGTATACTCATAAGCACTAATAGTAAATGCTTTTCCTATCAAATCTAAAGGCGAACCTCACATATTTGGGTGGAAAATTTTTCTGAATATACGGTTATGTGCTAGTCATACAATCTCCTATCCATGAGACGCTTGCTATGGCTAAAGTTTCACTCCTAAATGTTGTAAAAAAAATTTTAAATTTGGTGCTAAAATTGCACTAACAAGTATTTCTCATAGTTTTATTACACATCTACCATTAAACAAAACAAACTCAAGCGAAAGTGTACATGTAAGTTATCATCATTTTACCCTCCCCTTACACTTAAGATGAACATTGTCCCCAATGTTCAAGTAAAGAATGTAAAAGTGAAAAAGTAGAAAGAATGAAATCAAATACTCCCCTGATTCGCTCGGTATGGATAATAAGGTGGCCAGGTTAGATCTTCCTCCAAGAAAATGAATAATCAAAGCTTCCCTTCCAGAATGTAAATCATCTTCTTGTCATACATAACCTGTAAATCCTGAGAAATAGACAAAGCAACCTCGCGTAAAATCGGCGGCATCCTATATAAGTTACTAAATCCTAGAAAACAAGATAAGATATAATGCTTGTGGAATGAAGTTTGCAGATCTCCTGGAGATTATAAAACTTAATAATTCACAAAAACCATAAGACTCCGTTAGAAAAACAAAACCGGTAAAATTTCCAGATTTTTACACGTGACGCCGTCAAGAGTTAACTCTTGACGCCGTCAGAAGTGACCTGCAGAAATTCTTATGTTAAGTTTCCGGAAATTTTCTGGAAAAACTTGGTCCTACTTCCTGGAAAATCCTGCAAAACTTCATTATGACTCAATACAAGCATTTGACTCTAACAAATACTAATATACATGTTCATTTAATATTGTGGAGAATCATGATCGGTTTGTTTCTTAAAAACATATTTGGTGTTTCCCCTTACACTTATCTTTTGCCAAAATACCTTTAGGTGGAGTTAAGACTAGGCCAAAACAACAAAGTAAAGTATTTCCACTATTTAGTTTAGAAACATGATCAACCAACAATAAAAATAAAGCATGCATACGGAAGCAAATAACAAACAAACAAACAAACAAATAAAAACACACAAAACATGGGTTGCCTCCTAAGAAGCGCTTTTCTTTATTTACGAGTCTTGTAGCTAGACTCAAGGTCATGGGTTACTACGTGACCTCATCATCAAACGTCACATCCTCCTCACTAATCATTTCATTGTTATTTTCTTGATAATATTTTACACGTTGTATGTTAACAGTAAATTCTCTACCTTCATCGTCTAATAACACCACGGCTCCAATTTTAGAGGAATTCTTTACCGTAAATGGTCCATACCATCTAGACTTAAGTTTTCCCGGAAATAATCTCAGCCGAGAATTGTACAATAGGACTTTGTCTCCCTCTGAAAATTCTTTGGGTTTCTTAATCCTCTGGTCATGCCATCTTTTTGCTCTCTCTTTATATGTGATGGAAGATTCGTAGGCTTCTAACCTAAGCTCGTCAAGCTCGTGTAATTGCAATAACCTATTAGTTCCAGCAATTGTGTAATCTAAGCTACATGTCTTAAGCGCCCAATAAGCCTTATGTTCTAATTCCACTGGTAAGTGACATGCCTTACCATACACCATGCGAAACGGGGTCGTTCCAATAGGTGTTTTGTAGGCGGTTTAGAATGCCCATAAGGCTTCGTCGAGTTTAAATGACCAGTCCTTTCTATTTTGACTAACCGTCTTTTCGAGTATTCTTTTAATAGCCCTGTTGGTGTTTTCGACTTGGCCATTGGTTTGTGGATGATAGGCGGTGGAGAACCGATGGGATACTCCATACCTCTTCATAACCTTTTCCATTTGTGCATTGCAAAAATGGGTACCCCTATCACCGATGAGAGCTTTAGGAATTCCGAATCTAGCGAAAAGCTTTTTCAGAAAATGAATAACTACTCTGGCGTCACTGGTCCTAAGGGCTTGTGCCTCAACCCATTTTGAAACATAATCGATGGTGACTAAAATGTATTCATTCCCCCCTGAAGATGGAAAGGGTCCCATGAAGTCAATTCCCCAAACATCAAAGACCTCACATACTTGTATAAAATTCTGAGGTGCTTCATCCCTATGTGATATGTTCCCGGCCCGTTGACATGCATCGCATGCCTGCACCAATTCTTTTACATCATGGAAAATTGTGGGCCAATAGAATCCCGCATCGAAAATCTTTCGGGCGGTAGTTTTTATCCCATGATGCCCGCTAGAGGGACCAGAGTGACATTCCCTCATAATCTTTATTGCCTCACTTTCCGAAACACATCGTCTTATAATTTGGTCAGGACACCTTCGGAATAAAAATGGTTCATCCCAAAAGTAGTATTTTAGCTGAGAAAAGAACCTTTTTCCTTTCGTACCTAGTCAAGTGTTCAGGAAGAAGTCTACTTGCGAGGTAATTAGCAAAATCGGCGTACCACGGCTCCGAATCAATCATTAACATGAGTTGTTCGTCAGGAAATGAATCCTAATCTCACTTCTATCGTGCTTATCTAAGTGGTTTTCGAGACGAGATAGATGATCTGCGGCCAGATTTTCTGCCCCCCTCTTATCACGAATCTCAACATCGAATTCTTGTAGCAACAAGATCCACCGAATTAGTCGTGGCTTAGCATCCTGCTTCGCAAAAAGATATCGAAGAGCCGAGTGATCAGTGAAGACGACTATTTTTGAAAGGACAAGATATTGTCGGAATTTGTCGAACGCAAACACTACGGCTAATAATTCTTTCTCGGTGGTGGAGTTCTTGAGCGGGATTCATGGTTTTGCTAGCTTAGTAAATAGGTTGGAAAAGCTTGTCACGCCGTTGGCCTAATACAGCCCCGACAGCGAAGTCGCTAGCGTCACACATGATTTCAAATGGTAACTCCCAGTTGGGTGTGATCATGATTGGAGCTTGTGTAAGTTCCTTTTTTAGGAGATCGAATGCATCCTTGCATTCTTGGGAAAAATCGAATGGAGCATCCTTCACAAGTAATTGAGTCATTGGCGGAGCAATTTTGGAGAAGTCTTTGATGAATCTCCGATAAAACCCGACATGCCCCCAAGAAGCTGCGTATTGCTTTAACAGTCGTGGGGTATGGTAACTTAGATATAGCTTCAACTTTAGCTTGGTCCACCTCTATTCCGTTCCCTGAGATCTTATGCCCTAACACAATCCCTTCTTTTACCATGAAATGACACTTTTTCCAGTTTAGCACCAAGTTTGTTTCCTCACACCGTTTAAGCATCTTTTCTAAATTAGCAAGACAGCGGTCGAAGGAGTTCCCGAAGACCGAAAAGTCATCCATGAACACTTCCATGCTATCTTCCATGAGTTCGTGAAAGATTGCGGTCATGCATCGCTGGAAAGTAGCGGGGGCATTACATAGCCCAAAAGGCATCCTTTTGTAGGCAAATGTTCCATAGGGGCAAGTAAACGTGGTCTTTTCTTGGTCCTCAGGTGCTATGGGAATTTGAAAATACCCAGAAAATCCATCCAAGAAGCAATAGTACTCGTGTCCCGACAATCTCTCTAACATCTGATCAATGAATGGCAATGGAAAGTGATCTTTCCTTGTGGCGTCATTGAGCTTTCGATAGTCAATGCATACCCGCCATCCAGTGACCGTTCTCTGGGGCACCATCTCACCCTTGTCATTCTTAACCACAGTCATTGCACCCTTCTTAGGTACAACCTGCACAGGACTGACCCATGGGCTATCCGAGATTGGGTAAATCAATCCTGCATCCAGAAGTTTGATAACTTCTTTCTTTACTACCTCCTTAATGTTAGGGTTCACCCACCTCTGGGGTTGCACGGTAGGTTTATAATCTTCTTCCATGAGAATCTTATGTGTGCAAAAAGTTGAGTCAATCCCCTTAATGTCGGCCACACTCCATGCGAGCACCCCTTTGTATTTCTTTAGGACCTCTAAGAGTTTACCTTTTTGTCCATGTTCCAAGGAAGAGTTTATGATTACCGGCAGTTGGTCCTCTCCCTGAAGGAAGGCATACTCCAAATGGTTAGGAAGCTCTTTAAGATCTAACTCAGGAGGTTCGATAATAGAAGGTTTGAGCTTGTTTTCGGGCTTTCGGAGCTCGAGATGCTCCGCTGCCTCTTGTCTTGGGTAGAAGGAGACTGCACTAACATCCTCCATCTTTTCTACCTCTAGCAAAGGCAGAAAACTCTCGTCCCGTAGCCAGCCTTAATCGATCTGTTCATCGACACAACTATCAATGACATCTATAAGTTCATCGACTTCCCCGATGAAATAGAGCCGGTTGGCTGCTTCGAGGGAGAGGTCCATAGAATCCTTAATGTCGAAGGTTGTGCTATTGGTTCCCACTCGTAAGGTTAATTTGCCATCATAGACATCAATGACTGCACGAGCGGTAGCAAGAAATGGTCTCCCTAAGATGATGGGTACCAAGTCATCCTCCTCCATATCCAGGATTACAAAGTCGACCGGGAATTTGAATTTCCCAACTTTGACTAGCACATTCTCGCATATCCCTACGGGGTATTTGACTGATCTATCGGCTAGTTGGATGTTCATATGGGTAGACTTTAATTCAGAGTATCCTAATTTAAGGAACATAGAGTGAGGCATGATATTGATACTTGCTCCCAAATCGGCAAGAGCATTCTTGATTGATAGAGATCATATGGAGCAAGGCAGGGTGATGCTGCCCGGATTGTCTACCTTTTTTGGTAGCCCTCGATGGGTCACTACTGAGCATTCTTCCCCCAGGGTCACAAGACCCTCGAGTTTCTTCCGGTTAGCAAGTAGTTTTTTAAAGTATACACTATACTTTGGCATGTGATAGCAAGCATCAAGGAGGGGTGTGGTGACAACCGAGTCTTTTAGATATGACAAGAGTCTCTTGTTGTCATTCTCAGTTTTCTGGTTCCTTAATCGGGATGGAAACGGGATTCTCACAGGTTGGTTAGGTAGGGTTGATGGGGAAGGAGTCGTCAAGGGCGGTTGGTCAGGGGTATTGCCGCCGACATCCTCCTCCTCCTCGCCAGGTTTGTTTGGATCGGGGGTGATGGGGGACGAGCTTAGGTAAGGTGGGTCCTTGGTTGTTGTTCCAGCTCGAGTGGTTATCAGGAGCATGGGGTCTTTTTTGCTTACTGATGGCATTTCAAGATTATCTAGGGCTGAGTTAAGCTTGTTGAAAAATTCTCCAATGTCCTCTTGCTGCTCGTCAAAAAGTTCATTAAGACCTTTCATTTGCAAGCCTTTTTCTTGAGTGAAGTGACCAAGGTCATCTTCAAAACTGCTCCTGATTTCGAATTCAGGGCCTTCCTCCCCTTCTTTTCTCTTTACCAGATTTCCCCAGAGGGTGTAATCGTCATTTTGGTAAAAAGGCAAAAGGGAGGGATCAGCATAAATGTCCCCTCCTGACAAGCATGCATGTTCAGTTGTGGCTGCTCCTCCGCATTCTTCTACCTCATGCGGGCCCCCACAGTAATCGCAGATTAAGTAAGGATTCGACAGTTGTTTAGGTGATTGCGATCCAGCTAGGTATTCCACTCTTTTGTGAATTTTTCTCAACCGATCTGAGGTGATTTCAGAAATGCTGACAGTCGACTCAGGTTCATCCCAAGTGTCATCCTGGTCTTGAGCATATTCTTCAATCCTATCCCATCCTTCTTCGGCACTAAGATTGGCCAATCTCCCTTTTCTAGAATGGTTAATTCTGTTTCGGTCGTTAGAGGAGATATTATCGTAGAAGATTTGGACCAAGAGCCAAAGCTCAATGCCATGATGGGGAACTTGTCTTATTAAATCTTTGAATCTAATCCACGATTTATGGAATGGTTCATCCTTCCCTTTTCTGAAACGGAGGATCCAATCTCTAAACGCTGAGGTTTTTCCAGGTGGAAAGAACTTCTCATAGAATTTGGATATGAGTTGCTCCCATGTGAAAATAGATTCAGAAGGGAGTTTATCATACCATTCTTGAGCTTTTTCATATAGGGTGAAAGGAAAGAATCGCAATCGGGACGTGTCTCTAGTAGCCCCATCCGTATGGAGGGTGTCTACTATTTTCAGGAAGTCTTTAATATGTTGGATTGGATCTTCCTCATCTAATCCGCAAAACTTACACACACTTTGGACAAGCCAAACATCGTTTGCATGCAAAACCTCGTTGGTGTGTTCGTTTGGGTAGACAATGGCGTTTGAGAAGCCACGAGAGGCTGAGGAGGAGTAGTCCTTAAGGCGCTTAGGAATGGGGGTTGCGGGGGTACTCATCTCGTCGTTGGGTTGGGAGCTAGGGGTTGTGACATGATTTTCTGAATTTTCTTCAGGAAGAGGAGCATCAAAATCGATGGCAACGCTAGATGGTTCAGAAGTTGAGTGATATTGTCTCAATCTATGCATTTCTCATTCGGGTTCCGCATAAGGCAAGACAAGGTTTCTAGTGGAACTACGACTCCTAGTGATCCTAAGGTTAAAGGATTCGTCGTTTGCCATGATGGCAGGTGGTGAGGAGTTATGAACAAAGACACAAAGAAATAAGATAGACTAAAGAAAACCTAAAAATAAAAATAAAATCTTACTAGAAAGGAATCTAGCAAGTAGACCTAATAAAAAGAGATTCTAACCTAGACAATAACTATTCCCCGGGCTGCGGCGCCAAAAACTTGATACGTGGGAATCGCACCAAGCTTTGCCTCTCAAGGGATCTTGAGAAGCTTACAACCCCCACCAGGCAGTGTACCTGATCGTTGTTGTATAGTATAGTGACAAGTACCAGGGGATTGATCGTTCAGCTAGGAATAGTGTCCCTAGGATTAGAAAACCTAAATACTAGTTCTAAAGGTGAGAGATGATTATTTTTGTATTTTTATATTTTTTAGAAAGCAAGTAAAAATCTCGGGTTTGAAGGATTTGGGCGGAATTAGTTGCTAGTTAACTAACCCAATACTAAAGATGTAATCAAAATAAAATACTAGAAATGAAAATAAACTAAATGATACTAAAGTTGTGAGCAATAAGTAGAGAAAATGTGTTTACTTAGATTTCACTACTCCCTAGACATCTTTTACACGTTAATTACTTGTTATAGTTGCATGGATGACGGATTGTATTCCTTAATACCATTCATGAGGTGGCGCGCTTAACTCCCCAATTCTATGAGCTCTTATCTCCTCCTATACCATGCCCAGCACAACCATAGGGATTATAAACAGTGGCTCATGCATTAAATACAACCAATAAAGACCTAGTGCACATCGGTTCATGTTTCCTAAGACGTTCAAGCATGTTTCCAATTGGAGATCTGCCAGTTTTCTTAAGCCTAACATATAAATCGTTCATCCAAAACAATTATAAACAAGTAATCAACACATAATTAACATCTAGGTTTCATTAGATCCAAGTAAACACAAGATAGATCTAGCCTAGCATGATGGAATTAAGACAAGAACAAGATATAGACAACCAACACATAGATATTGATTGAATTAAAAGAACACTTATCTCAATTACACATGAAAGGTATCAAGGGCTTAGAACCCTTGAAAAACCTGTAAAATTCGCACCAAGTTCGTACTTAGGGTTTCTCCAAAACTTCTCTCCTAATGTGTTAAAATTAGAAAACTATATATAGGAAATAGGGTCTGACGGCGTCAAGACCAAACTTGTGACGCCGTCACCTCGCCGCCAAAACTCTTCTCGGACTGCCTTGATCTACTTCTGACGCCGTCATGTGTTGTGCATTTCCAGGCCGTCATGACTTTTACTCTTGACGCCCTACTTCGTGACGCCGTCAAATCTGTACTGGATCGTCATGAAAATTTGCTCTTGACGCCGTCAAGGATTCCTTCTTGACGCCGTCACCTACTGTTCCCAGCAAGGAAAATTAAGACTTTGGCGTTTTCTTCACTTTTATGCTCCAAAAACGTCCGAATTGCTTCCTTTTCCAGATTTCACTCCCAAAGTACCTAAAATCACAAAAGGAACGATTTAGGGCAATATTTGATCAAATAAATTCAATTCCGGGCTTAAATGACCCCCTAAAAGTGGTTCATTTTTCGCCTCATCATTATGATATTACCATAACTTTTGTTGGTAAATAAGTTCCTAAGTTGTGATGTTACCACAACTTTTGTTAGCATGTCATGAAAAATGTTAGTGCCTTTATTTCTGTCAGTTTTAATTGAGGTCGAGTCAAAAACTATGTTTGCCACTAATTTTCGTCATAAATAACTTGGGCTGCCTCAGGACCCGTGCGAAAATGATTGTGTAAATTGTCGGGTTGTTAGTATGATGGCGAGACCCAAATATACAACAATAGTTTATTGACATTAAAAGAATATATGTGAAGAGACTTTTTTCAAGATGTTACATTGAAAAGAGTCACTTCACATGTAATTTTTTAATATGTATAAGTTACATAAATTATTTTAAATATGAAGCGATGACATTAATGTTTGAGACCTTTTATATTCATCCCCATGCTATGCAGACAGGTTTGGAATGCTTCAGGACCCATGCAATGCACACATGTTGGATTTAATTGTTTTTTTCGTAATGTTCGGGACTAATTTTCGGTTCATGTTTGAAACTTTCATTTTTTGTGAAAGACGGACTTCGTTATTCAAATAAATGACATTATTAAAAGCGAACTATAAAACAAATTTGCTTTTTAACAAAACTATAAAAATATAAAACATTAAATTAATTAGTATATTCAAGAGTATAAATTATAACTCGTATAATAAAATGTGATCCAATTACCCAAGTCCGAATCATAAACCCGCTCCAATCAATCAATAGACCCGACATTTAACTAAACATAATTTTCTTCGCCATTATATACTTTTTCGATTTAGAATATGATTGTGTGAAGATAATTTTATTATATACTACCCCATTTTCAATATGTAACATCAACATAATTTACACGGTCATATCAAATATCAAAGTCACACAATATTCCAAGACGTTTAATTAAGAAAGTGATATTAACACACCGCAAGACAAAAAACTACATTTAGAGCAAAACTATTAAAACGCACCAACAAAGTGTAGTAATAATTATTGACTAAAACTTGAATGCTCATCACATTATTTTCAATAAACTTACTTGCTAACGAATCAATAGTATTAGCCCATTTATCAGTATCACATGAAGTAAAATATTGCATGTTTGATTTGTAATGTACTATTAATATGAATGCTAAGTATTCATTCCACCGGTGGCCGTGCGTTGTTCTTGTTGTTGTTGTCTTTGTCGTTGTTGTTCATTGGCCTTTTGCATGTTTTGTTCTTGATAAAATTTTTGTGACTTCTCGATCTATTTCTTTAATGCTTCTTGACGCACTGCAAAAAAACAATTAGATATAGTTGATCGTTAATAACTTAAATACAGTTAATCAATATATTGCATTTTTTATCAAATTGAAAATGTTCGTGCATGTTCTACTTAATAGATTAGACAACGATGTGTAGGATCTCTTAAACCATTAGAGAAGATGATGTTACTACCAAACCTTCTAAGCACAATCTTTATGACCTACATTGTTACACACACAAAACACACGTGAAATTTACATAAAACAATATAAATCAATATGCTAAATAAGTAAGACTATACGATGCTTACTTTACCACCATAATAAGTTGTAGCCTAATGTGCACGCGATGTGTAGGAAGCTGTGGTTTGTTGTGTGATTTTTGACACATTATATACCTGATAAAATATTTGTAACTCATGGACGGGAAGATAAAAAGACTAACCATTATTAATTGAGACGTTTGAGTTGCTTGAAATCAATGTACACATACTAATTGAGATGTTTGAGTTGATTGGAATCAATGTTGAAGGCTTTATATGATAGAATCAATTCTTGAGACATTTATTATGTCCCTTTTACATTTATAAGGCTACTTAAGCTTTATATAATATAAGATAAGATATGATTTCATATATATCTAAAATGCAAGTATTGAATGCATAATGTACAATACTTTTAATGCATGTTTAGATATATATAAATTTCCAACTAAAAGGATGGGAGATATGAAATTGTCCCATGAAATTATACCATCGGTTGGATTTCGATTTATATACGCCACTCTTTTAGTTAATGTTAGATGCCCAAAAGAAGTGTTTTTTTGCGTTTAGTTAATAACGACGCTACCCATTATGAATTTTACTATAAAAAAATTCACCTCGTCATCAAAGTTGCCCCCATCAGTTAAA
This sequence comes from Artemisia argyi, assembly GCA_030686995.1. Taxonomy (NCBI): domain Eukaryota; kingdom Viridiplantae; phylum Streptophyta; class Magnoliopsida; order Asterales; family Asteraceae; genus Artemisia; species Artemisia argyi. Next base: position 68,608,279 of record CM060709.1, on the reverse strand, counting down.
TTTCCTGGCTCCGCCACTGCCTACATGCATAAACTCTAGAAGGTTAAAAGAGCACACGCTCAAGCTACCACCATTTTCCACTTTATAAAAAACCATAAGCCACAAGACTCTTTAAAATTTTCATAAAAAGATAATGAAAAAGTGGTAAAGATTGGATTTTGATCATATCCTTTTGATTTAATGGCGGGTGGTGAAGGTGAAGGTACTTCTTTAGAGTTTACACCCACTTGGGTTGTTGCTGCTGTTTGTACTCTTATTGTTGGTATTTCATTTGCTGTTGAACGATTGCTTCATTATGCTGGAAAGGTACTATGTTTTTTGTTTGCTTTATATGTTTATGTGAACAAATGTTGTTTTTTTTTTTTTTTTTTTTTTTTTTCCTTCTCTTCTTCTTCTTCTTTTTTATCTTTTTTTTTTACTATGATTTTTGATTTTTTGGCCAACTAATCTACGATTTTTGGTGCCTTTGGGCTACTCCAGACTAAAACCGGGTACAACCTGATTTTAAGATTTTGACCAGTTCAAGATTGTTGGTACATGATTTAAATTTAAAATCACATTACAGAGATTTATATATTTTTATGTGATGAAATATTATTTTTTTTCGAGAAACCGTGTTTTCTGACCTATTTTGCTGACTAGTCACTAATCTACGGGGTTTTAGCCTTCTAACAGACAGACTAAAACCCCTTAAGTGAGGTTGGTGTGGTCACTTCAGCGTTGTTTGCACTAATCCGGATTCGAACGTGAGATCTTTCACCTTTTATATGAATAGTTAAATAGTATATTTGCTAAAGACCATGTTTTTTTGTGTGTGTGTAGAAACTATGGAAGGCAGGCCAAAAGCCACTTTTTGAAGCATTGCAAAGGATTAAAGAAGGTTTTTTTTTTTTTTTTTTTTTTTTTTTTTTTTTTTTAAAGAATGTGTTTGGGATTCTTTTATTGGACCTGTTTACTATTTGTGGAGTGGAAATGAGGTGAGGTTTTTTAGAAATTTTTTACATGTTTGTTGACACTCTATTGTTATTACAAACTATGAATACGTAAGTAAGAAAGATCACTAAATTTTGTATGAAAACAAATTTGTAAAAATTGTAAAATTAATGCAAAAGAAATAATATATTATGTAACAGTTGACGGTTTCTTTTGCAAGAACAATGGTTAGTTACTACAAAAGGTCACGTTTCTTTGTTCCGAGTATTTTTTTCATTGTTGTAACGTGATTTGTTCATCTATTGTGTGTAGAGTTGATGTTGTTGGGGTTTATTTCACTTTTACTGAGCGTCTTCCAATCAAGAATTATCAAAATATGTGTGAAAGAGGTTCTAATGGAGCACCTCCTTCCATGTTCATTGAGTGACAAAAAAGTGGCCTTGATTCCTAAACCCAAGAGTACATCTCAGCTTCGTCATTTGCTTGCTGAAGAAGTAACAGCTGTGGGTTATTGTGCTGAAAAGGTAAATGACTTTGGATTAGATACATAATGTTTGTTGAGTCTTTAAAATATTTGGTTTCAATATATAGAATTATGCATTAATTGTAACCACTTGAAAAGTTGTATGGTATTGAAAATGAGAAATCTAGCTACAAAAATCAAGTTCTTTCTATTGGTTTAGCGAAATGGCGTCATCGGTTGATTTACTTTCTGTTTTTTAGGGGGTGTTGTTAATTACGATCTGATACCAAATACTTTAAACACTTACCAATAATATTTGACTTGTTCTGTCTTTTTGGTAATCAACAAAGTAATTCTAGTTACAGCTAGAGTGTGAATTTATTTGTATTCATTTAAGGTTTCCCAAGATGCTTAAACAAAGATTATCCTCTTGACTTTTTTTTTTTTTTTTTTTTTTTTTTTTTTTTTTTTTTCCCTCTTTCTGACAGGGCAAGGTCCCTCTCTTATCTCTCGAGGCATTGCATGATCTACACATCTTCATTTTCGTACTTGCTGTTGTGCACGTGACTTTTTCTGTCCTCACCGTTGTATTTGGAGGAGCAAAGGTTAGTAACGACAATGGATGACAATGGTTCGTACTTTTCATATCTTTTGTTCGTAATCACTGATTTTTTTTTAATTAACAAGATTCTGGATTATATTATGTTTCATCACTTATATTATTTTCATGGCTTAGATACAACAATGGAAGCAATGGGAAGAATCTGTTACAAAAGAAGATTTCGAGCACTCACAAGGTATGGGTCACATGTCATATATTCATGGTTGAGGTTCACCTTCAAATAGTTTTGCTTGAATTCAGTAGATGTTCGTTACTAAGTCTCTAGTAAACACATTCTTTTTTTAAAGTAAATGCTTTGAGTGTCTTGCGAGGTCATAAAGTACACGAAAGATCTTGTTACAAGAATCTGTCTCTTTTCGGAACGACATTACAAGAAATTCTTAATCTATCAACTATGTTTATGGTTCTCTATGTTTGTATAAGATTCTCTACAGGGAAATGATTTTATCCAGGTGAAACACCATACCCCATCACGTCATATGTTCTGAGTTCGACTTGGGGCATAGTTTAAGAAAAATATTTGATCATTCTTCAAACATCTATTATAATCTTTAACACCCTTAGTTTATGACACATTGGAAAACTTCTTACTTTTTTTCATTTTCTTTTATTGATTTAACAGTGTTTAAGCAGAAGAAAGTCACCCATGTCCAAGATCATGCTTTCTTCAGTATCAATTTCATGGGTATTGGCAAAGGTTCAGCAATTAGAGGCTGGCTGGTAAGTTGTACGTAGTATCTATTAAGTTTACCCTTTATAGTTCATACATTTAGCAAAATTGTGATATTATTTTGGATTATAATGTCGGTAACATGGTTCTTCAAATAGGAACAAACGTAAAGTATAGTCTATTGGCAATGATTTTTTCTCAAAGTAGGTCTAGGGTTAACTTAATATATATACATCTAAAAGTTCCAAATTTCGTATGTACCCTCCGAATTACATAATTTTTATACATTCATCCATAGAGAATAAAAGGGATAATTACAAAAATAGACCAGACAACAATGATCAATTCGGTTTCTGCCCCCAGATTCAAAAATGTCTTTTTTAGACCTGTGCAACTTGTACAATTGGGCAACTAACGAGGTGTCACTTTTCTGCAAGTGACAAGTGTCGCTTGTCTGTCAATTTTTTGGGCAACTTGTGAACTTTTTGGGCAACAGCCGTCATTTTTTGGGCAACTGAGGACACTTGTCATCATATGGGTCGACTGTTGTGCGGTCAAAAAAGATATTTTTGGATCTGGGGCAGGAACCGAATTAACCATGGTTGCCCGGTCAATTTTGGTAATTATCCCGGAATAAAATAAATCAATTAGGTATAACCTTTTGCTTAATTGAATAGGAATATAATGTTATTCCTATGAATCATCGCAGCCCATAATGTTCTCTTCCTTAATTCAGTGAAACAGGTTGTTATAAGTAATTTCGTTAATTAAATTATATCTGGAATGGGTAATACTTTAAAGATAACTATGACAGTACGAAATTTGGATGGATAAATACGGTCTGGTTTTGGGTACTCATGTTCTCGAATTTTTGGTATTGGTACGGGTCTGGTATTGTAAGGTTTCAAACCCGTAATGGAAGGTATAATGAATGATTCAATCTATGACAGATACCATGGCCAATATTGGTTCTATTGTATTGCTGAATTACTTTTCATCTTTGTTTCTTTTGTCTGCTGACTTATATATTATCTTTTCATGAACATTTCAGCATTCTTTCTCCAAGCAATTCTACGGATCTGTCACCAAGACAGATTATGTAGCACTGCGTTTGGGATTTGTAACAGTAAGGATGTGTTTTAATAGCCCCCTTGACACCATCTGTATTAATTATTTGCTGACAATTTTGTGATTTACCTTTCTTCTGTAGATGCATTGCAAGGGAAACCAGAAGTATAATTTTCACAAGTACATGGTACGGGCATTGGAAGATGATTTTAAGAAAGTGGTGGGGATCAGGTAAGTGATTATTTATTTATTTTTATGACACTCCATCTGTCCCTAAGACCATGCGGTAAGGTGACTTTGTCACATGCGTTAAGTTTTAACGCACCCCACAAATGGACCGAGTTACCTTACCGGCATAGGAAGGCAAGAGATGAGTTAAGGAGCCACGTTAAACCCTTAACGTGCGTTAACAAGGGGCAAAGGAAAAAAAAAAAAAAAAAAAAAAACACTTTTGGCCCTTGTAATATTAGTTTCTTTTTTGAATACCAAAATAAAAAAATTACAAATTCAACCCCTACGATTTAAAAATCAAATCACAACTTAAAATTCATTATCGAATATAAAACAATACGAAATGTAAAATAACGATACAATTTAAATAGACTTGTAATTATCGATGAGTGCTGACTTTTCTTCCCAAACTTGCAACACTTATTCCATGACCATTTTCAAGGCGACTTGAAGTTGCAAATCCATTTCATCATTTCTTAAAAGGGTTTCTAGACCGACCCTGATTATTGGATGGTCTTGAGGCAGCTCACGTAACCTTTCGACCTCTGGAGCACGAGACTCCCTCTGTCGAATAGTACGAGCGATCTCACCAAACAAGTTGTTAATCAACTTAAGTTCATTTTCTTGTTCAATGCGTAATCGGGTAAGGATTGTTTGTTGGATTTATCACAGGTCTTCAAATAGATATTCTAGGATCGATATATACACAAGATTGACAAGAAATGATTCTTTTATTAATCAACATAACAGTAGGTTACATTGTACAAAGAGACACACATTTACAGATTACATGTACTAAACTATTTATACTAGTCGAATGGTTGCGAGTGAACCATCATGTCTGTTCACTAAGGGTTGTGTTTGTTCGAATAGATACAAACCAAACATCACACCCGTTCGATTCTAACTGCCATAACTAACTTCTGAAAAAAACTAACTATAACTAACTAACTAACATAACCGCTATTCGGTTATTATCTTTCCAACGAGCAACTTTGGTCCTTCGACTATCGTTATTTACATATTTACAAGACTTATGCAATAACAAGGTCTAACATTTTCCCCCCTAATTGCTTAAGTCTTGAATCTTCGAGTCTTCATACTCTTCTCCGTGTCTCTTTCTTTCCTTCTTCCTGCCTTGCCAACGTGTTGTCATTTTTCGTTGTTTACTTCTTGTCACGTTGTCTTTCTCTTTCTTTTGTGTCGACTTGGTACAAGGCGTGTGTGCCATAGACTTCTTTGTCTCGGCTTCTTTCTCCAAAAAACATCCAATGTGTTCTTGGCCACAATCAAACTTCGTGTTTATTGTTGTTTACGTTCCAAGTCCTTCACAAGTATCCTTTTCTCTCAAATACCTCTTGGTATTTCCAAAAAAAACAAGCGATGTTGCTTTTTTCTTTCTTACTACTCGACGGTAGTATTCTTCAACAAAGTTAGCGATATGCTTAAGACTTTGTTGCCATTGTTGCTTGTCCGCATTCCACAATACTCCTCCACGCCATATCATCAACAACTCCTAATACCCGTCGGTATTCTTCTTACAAAATCAAGTGATCAGCCTGTTTTGTTCTTGTTGTTGTCCTTCCTTGTATTGCGAGCGTCTTCCAAAACAATCCTTGATTGTTTTCTCAATCGGTATACCTTATCACATCCACAAGCAACACCTTTTTTCTTGCGTTTATGACGCGTATTCCCTTTTGTGTTCTCTTTTGTCAACCGGTTGTCTTAACACAAAGTATCCTTCTTCTTGACTCGTCGTATCCTTTCTTCTTGTTGCGCTGTATAGCAACAAAGTATCCTTCTTCTTTGTTGTCGTGTGCAAGACACCAACAAAGATATCCTTCTTCTTTTGTTGTCGCGTGATGTAAGTCACCAACAACGTCCCTGTACAGTTTTTTTTCTCCTTCCCTTTGTCGTTACTTTCAGTCCCAACAAAGTTTTATCCCACCAATACGTTTGGTGTCAACGTTTGTTCCTTCAATCTTCATTGGATCGAAGTCGTTGCTATCTTGCAACTTCCGTTGGTTCTGATCGTGCATTATCTTCCCCAACATCCTTGGTGTCTTCCCCTCGATGTCTTTTGATCAGTATGATCAAGAAACTTGAATCAAAACTTGTAATCTTGCAACTTTCGGCTCTGATGCCATGAAATCAATAACAAGAAATATCCAATTTGTAGACCTGTGATTAAATCCAACATTGTTCTTTGCACCTCAGCTGGTTGGTTAGCCATAGTGTTTGTTGAAATTTAGTTTGAGTTGTTTGTTGATACAAAGTTGAGTAAAGATGGTATTTATACAGAAACTAGTCGGTAGATAATTTTATTGGAGAAACTAGCCGTTAGATAATTTTATTGGAGAAACAAGACGAGGGCTGGGTCTCGGATGATTCGTTTTTACTGAATCGTAGTTTTATTATCATTGCCGTATCGTTGTTTAGGGCTTTTAATTTTCGTTTCGTTGTTTGATGTTTTAATTAATTAATCGTAGTTTTAGTTAAGATATTTTATGTTTAATAATTGTAGTTTAATTAAGATGTTTTTATGTTTAATTATCGTAGTTTAATTAAGATGTTTTATGTAATTTGTGTTTTATAAATGTTTATGTTTTATTTAAATGAAGTATTTGTTAAAAATTCGGGTTGAAATTAAATATTTGGGGTAGAGGTGAGTAAGGTGAGTTATAGGTGAGTTATGTTACCGGGGTGGAAAGTCAAAAGTTAAGGTTAAAAGGAAAAAGTTGACGTGGCGCTAGTGAGTTAAGTTTTAACTCACCGTCACCTTACCACATGCTCTAAAAGAACAATTTGCGGTATGGGGGTATGGGATTAAATGTTTAAACCTCTTGTTTTTTAATATAAAATTTATGAAGCTCCTTCCACTTTTATAAAATGTAAGAGTTTCTAGCGATAAAAACAACGCTCTTCGTTTTGGAATAAAAAACTCCACCCCTTTTGACACTCGAAAGCTAAAGATTTTAAGAATAGTCATTCATGCTTTATTTGAACAAGGGTTCTAATTGTTGATGTTATCATTCGCAGCTGGTACTTGTGGGTATTCGTAGTCGTGTTCTTGTTGCTGAATATTAATGGTATGCTAGAGCATTTTCTCTCGCAATTTTTTTATATCAAAATTGATTAGCTTACTTGAAGTGGTAGTAGTTATATTAGGCTAGTTGCAGTAATGAAAAAAATGATCTTGGGTGATCACGTCTCTATAAATATTAAATTGTATAAAGACTCTGACTAACCATTGATTTTAATTTTTCTTTGCTTCTTTATTTGTAGATTGGAATATATATTTTTGGATAGCTTTTGTCCCTTTCATTGTAAGTAGTCCATCTCAAACTCTACCAATCGGTCACTTACTCACTTTGTCACACTCTTTTAACAAAGTTCAACATCATTTTCCCATAAAAGAATCATCATTATTTAAAGCTACACAAATAGTTAGGTAATTTAGCATTATAGTAATAAAAAATTATTTTCTTCTATAGAAATAATAAGAAAATCATAATCCCATATTTTAAAATACTCGAAATTTTATATGGAATAATTTTTTTTAATATATTCTGGCAGCTTCTACTAGCAGTAGGAACAAAGCTGGAGCACATAATCATTCAGTTAGCACACGGCGTTGCAGAAAAACATACAGCCTTATTAGAAGGTGATCTGGTGGTACATCCTTCAGATGATCACTTTTGGTTTCACCGACCCAAAATTGTACTTTTCTTCATACATTTTATCCTCTTTCAAAATGCCTTTGAGATTGCATTCTTCTTCTGGATATGGGTAAGTTTGTTGGTCACCCCCTAAAAATATTAAGATTAACAAAAATAGGAATTGACATCAGAAGTTTGTTATGTTAATGTTAATAGGTTCAATATGGCTTTGACTCGTGCATTATGGGGCAAGTGCGCTACATTGTCCCTAGGCTGATCATCGGGTAAAGATCTGTTTCATGACCCGATTTTGGCTTATGATTGATCTATTTACTAAAAGGGATGTTTTGTTTTAGTGTGTTCATTCAGGTTTTGTGTAGTTACAGCACTCTACCACTTTACGCTCTTGTGACACAGGTACCTTTATCAAGATCTAGTCTTCCTTGTATCTAATCGTGTTTTGTTGAGGTGACAATTTTCAGGTTTTTTATTTTTTTTATTTATTTATTTTTTTTAACATAGAATAGGATGATTCGAGGTATGTTTTTATCTTTAACAGGTCAAAGGTTAAAACAAAGCATAATGATTATATACAACAGGACAATTGTCGTTCATAATATATATATATATATATATATATATATATATATATATATATATATATATATATATATATATATATATATATAGGACAAACATCGCCCATAGAGTCTATACTATATATAATGGAGGAAGCACTCTCTCAACAAAATTTTTAGATTTACAAAAAATGATTTATGGTTTACAATACTTTAAAGCAACCAATTTTCATAATTACAACAACCAAAGCATGGTGTACAACAAAAAATAGCGTGGAATGAAATTCAGACCACTTTTCTATTAATTCTACATTAATGCTATTAAAAACATCCCTACACCGAAAATTACAACTATTTAAGCACAATGTACAATATAAATACTCATAGAACGCATTAAACTACAACTATATTCATCAAATCAGTAACAGAAAAAACCTAAACTATGCAATTACTTGTAAATGTATTACAACAGCTCGATAACCTACTGATATTTCATCAAATCAACAACACAAACCTATACTACAAACGTTAGTTACACCTAATTTCATTAAATCAATAACGAAAAGAAAAAACCTAAACTACACAAATTACTTCTAAACACATTATAACAACCCATTCAACTACTTATAATTCATCAATCTATTAGCAAAAAAATATCTCCTTAATCTATTCGAGAGAGGAGGTGGTGGGGAAGACGCTGGAGGACGGCGAAGGTGTGGTGGTGTCACGGTGGTCTTCAAGATTCGATCAAACGTGCTCCTTTCAGCTCAAAGCTTTCCAGAAATGGTGGACTAGCCTCGATCTACGTGTAAATGGAATAAAATGACTTGCCGGAATTTTGGCCGGAATCCGGTGACGGCGCCGAAACCCTAAAACTTTCCGGTGAAGTGTTGTTAGAGATAAAGAGAGTGTGTGTAGATTTATATAAAACTAGAGGGACTGAACTTGTCAAGAAGAGAAAAGAAGGAGGGCGGCGGTGTAACTTATGACAAGGGGTAGAAAGTGTAACTTTGGCAAATCTTTTAATAATAACCTTGTGGGCCCCATTTGACATAGCAAACAAACGTTCTTAAATACGGGACTTTCGCCATTGAGTCCAAAATAAATTTTCCAATAAGAACAAGTATAAAAACATATAACTTTCTCAGAGTTAATTTATTTAAATAAATCGAATCATTTCGTGTGGTTATTGTTAAAGAAAAAACATGTAATCGAACAACATTTGCTTGCTTTAAAATATAGTTACAGGGTACCCGCCGCCGCATCGCGCATACCCTGCTAGTATATTAATAAGTAGATACAATAGTATTATTAATCAACTTAATTTTTCCTGACCACTTTTTGAAGAAAAACCTTTCTCAACAAATGTATTGGATCAAACCTGATTTGGCCAATTTGACGACACAACCTAGTCAAGAAACAACTTGTAAGAAAACGGGTCAAACATCGCCTAAAAGTTATTTGAAGGAAAATTTATCTCCTAAGACATTTAATCTTACATTTTTATATCTTTTTTCGCATAATAGATATTTTCGTGATGAAATTCCAGATGGGGACCAATTTCAAGTTTGATGAAAATTTTCAAGCAAAACTGAAGGGCTGGGCTGAAGATGCCAAGAAAAAGGTCCATAATGGGGGAGCCAATGATTCGAGTCATGAAGGCTCATCTGGAGCCACTGCCAACACTACCGCCAATGCCAGCACTACCGTGTTGAAGATTACAAGTCAAAGTTAGTCAAGCTGCTCTGTCATAATACTTGAGGGATCGGACTAATTTTGCTATTTCTCCTAAGTCTATAGAACTAAAGATAGAGTTGGGAGCTGTTAGGCAAGTCTTGAAGATGTGAAGGACTGAAGTGAAACTATCTACTATATAAGCTCATAACCGGAGCTAGGGTTTTATTATCTCTTTCTATCAAGTGTGTGCAGTCTTTGTATTCTCTCTCAAACAGTTTTCCAGTCTTTTCTATTGTGATCAAGATATCATCTGTGATATCTTGTGAGTCTAGTCTATTGTCTTACATTGATAAATCTGTTTTGATCAATAACTGTGAGTGTTTGAGTGTTTTGTAGTGAGGTGTGTAGGATCCTTCTAAAGGGGATTACACGTTCTTTTGTATTGTTGATTTAACTCGTTTAAGGAGGATCTTGATTCATTCTTAATAAATGCACCAAGGGGTGGTTGGTTGGGTGTAAGAGTTGATTGTTGTGAGTTCTTTACCATTTTTACATGATATCAGAGACACGGTGATTAGATTTGGTGGTTTTAATTTTTAGGGTTTTGGAAAATTTTACGGATCTTTCCAATTGGAGGTTTAATCATTTATTGAGGTCGTTTTCTTTATGCCGTGGTTGATTTAGTCTATTTAGGCTAGATCTAGTGATTCTTTGTGGGTTTCATGATTAGGGTTTTCTTAAACTCTAATTGGTGATTTGGGGTTTTTTTAATTCGTGGTTATTATTCGCGTTTTTAGGCTTGTTCTTGGTTACAATAACACTAGACTAAGTGAATCTAGTGTTGTTGTGTTGATTCTTCTGATGCTTTCTGGTAATAGCACTGTAAGTTGATATTTCTTCTTTAAGACAACATTTATTTAGTTAAGAAGGTGCAAACGGGGTGGTTAACTCGTTGACCTACCGCCATGATTGGTACGGATACCTGCTCTGGCCACCCCAAATCTTCTTGGCTGGCATCTGGTTGTTCTTGGGCGTGGGTGTTATATTATGTTTTTAGTGATTATTGTTAGTTGATGACATCAAATAGTCCTGATATTTAAGTGTCAATTTCCCCCTAATATGCTCATTATTTGTATTGTTTTTAAGGATATATGCTTTGATTTCTTTATATTTCATTTCCAGGTTATAAATGAGCATAGGAGCAAAAGAGACACGGAATTGGAAAAGAACTTACAAAGATAAACATTCAAGTATGCTAAGAAGAAACTAAGGCGTAACTCACACTCTCCTTTAAGCCGTAGCTAACAATTAAAACATGAAGACTAAGTCAACGCTGATCAAGGGTTACGGTGTAACTAACTCATAAGGTTATGCCATAATAATTTGAAGACTTAGAAGAATTCTATCGCAATGAAGGCTACGCCGTGTTGGATCAGCTCCTAGTTAGATCTTTGAGCCTTAAGGATTGATAGTATGCCAATGTAATCAAAAGTAGACTATATAGAGAATCTCTAGTAAACTTGTATTTACGCGAAATATAAACACAAGAATGAAGAACACATTTAACTAAAACGCTTTGATCCTCTATGGATCTTTTTATTAATCACTATAGATTAATTCTAAGTCGTATGTATAATGCATGACCATGAGTTTCTTTTATACTATAAGAAACCCTAACCTCTCTTACAAGAAAACGTGTAAACCAAAACTATAAAAGATATTACACATCTTGTCCTAAACTAAACTAAATACAATCTTCTAAGAACATCCAATGCCACAGATTAACTATATCCACATGAATTTTTCTTCAGCAGGAACCAGTCGTCAGCAGGAACCACTATAGGTACTAGCAGGAACCTTTCAGCAGAAAGTTATCAGCAGGAAATTCTTCAGACTCCAATTATTCCTAACAATCCTCCCCTAAACTTGAATTTGACTTTGTTAACTTTAAGTTTCCAGATAGATCTTTGACTTTCATAGTAAGAGGATTGAAACTTTAACTTCTGCAACAAATAATAAGTAACCAACAGCAACATCGCTATCAGTAGCAATAGGTAACCTCATTTAAGACCAGAATGCCATCAGCAAGCCATATGAACAAGCAACACTTTGATGTATCCCTTCTTTGCAGCAACAAATGACATATTTTACATCAATTCATAAGTTTCATGCTATTCTCATCACTTCCAGGTGTGTTAACTCCTGTGAGAGGTGAATCATTGAAAATTAATAGATTTGATGTCTCTTTACCAGTAACCATTACTACTGGAGTAGCAAATGTTTAAGTTCAAGAACTATGGTACATTGATAACCATATGATTTTTATCAAACCATCAGCTATCAATGGATTTGAGTTTTCTTTACCTGTAGCCGTTTGCTCAGGACTAGCTAATTCTTTGGTTGAAACCAAGGTGAATCAGTAACCATATATGGTTTTCCACTGCCTTTACCACATGCCATACACATGTGGGCTAGCCAAATCTTCATGCAAAGAGATATGGTGAGTTGAACACCATACAATTTTTGGTTAATTGTCAACAAAAAAACAGATTTGATGATCACACCAGAGCCGTACCTTCATGGTGAGTCAACTTTTTCTTGTCTGAAAGACATGGTAAGTTGATTACCATCATAATAACCCTGCACATAAGTTAGTAAACAAAATAATACATACATTATTTTTTAACTAAAACAAATAAAGAAAAATATACAATAACAAAGGAACAGATTACCCAAGTGAAGTTTCAATGTGAACACCATACTTAGCTGCCAATTCTTGTTTGACAAGAAGACTTCTCCTAATGGTTTTGACCAACTGTTCTGCATGAGTCATATCATTTCCCACCATATCATTAGGAACAGTCAACTTAACTTCAAACATCTATTTTAAAACACCTATGGTTAATGGATATGTGACATCTCCCCACAATTATAAAACCTTGCCAGCCATAGTGGTGTGTGCTTATTCACACACCTTTTCCTATCCATTTTAAGACCAAAATAGACACAGACTAACCATAATTGTCAAAGATATCGTGTTTTTGTGTTTGTGATCGTGCAGGAACGGATATTTCAGAAATTGCCACAAATCATGCCAAAAAGGACAAAAATGAGCACGAGTTTGGAAAACGTGTCGAAAGCCAAAGCTAGGGAAGCAAATTATCATTTTTAAGCTAAGAATCTCAAAACACACCTTGGAGAATCACTAAATGCCAAAAATCATCCTTGGAGCAAAAGTTTGCAAAATTGGCAGAAATGGTCCCTCAAGTTTGAAAATTGACATAAATGGCCCCTAAGCATTGGATTTTGGAAGAAAAAGTCAACACTGGTCCTTGGAGTTCACAAATTGCCAAGTTTAGTCGCTGGGTGAAAGATTTGAAGAAATTACACATTTAGTCCCTAAAGTTGCAAAGTTTGGCAAGATTAGTCCCTGGAATTTCAAAATGTGGAAAAGTCAACTATGACCCTTGAATTATTGGAACTTGGCAAGTCTTACCCTTGGAATAGCTTTAGAGCAGTACTAATTTTACCCCTCAAGATTATGAAAATTACAAAATTGGTCCTTGTGTTATTTCTACTAAAAACCAAACGGACCCTCGTGTCGTAAAGAGTAGGAAAGCTAGGAGTCGGATTGATTCTATTTGTGATGGTAATGGTGTGCAACTGGTGGAGGATCAGGTTCCTAATGCTTTTGTTTCTTATTTTACCTCTTTCCTTGGTCAAGAGGGGCCGATTTTGCCATTGGATGATTCTGATCTTTTCACATCGACTCTTGATCTTAATGTGGCTTTAGATATCGTTCGCGATGTTACGTCTCGTGAGGTCAAAGATGCTATATTTTCTATGGGAGATGATAAAGCGCCGGGTCCAGATGGTTATTCGGCTGCGTTTTTTAAGAGTGCGTGGGATATTATTTCGAATGATGTTACTAACTGATTTTAGGCCTATTTCGTGTTGCAATGTGATTTTCAAGTGTATTAGTAAGATTATTGCCAACCGGATTAAGGAGAGCCTTAGCACTTTGGTTAGTCCGAATCAGTCTGCGTTTATTCCTGGTAGACTGATAAGGCGAAAAATGATCCATTTTTAGGGGGTCATTTAAGCCCGAATCCGAATTTATTTGATCAAATATTGCCCTAAATCGTTCCTTTTGTGATTTTAGGTACTTTGGGAGAGAAATCTGGAAAAGGAAGCAATTCGGACGTTTTTGGAGCATAAAAGTGTAGAAAACGCCAAAGTCTTAATTTTCCATGCTGGGAACAGTAGGTGACGGCGTCAAGAGCAAAACCTTGACGGCGTCAAGAGCAAATTTCATGAATTTCCATGACGACCCAGAACAGATTTGACGGCGTCACGTAGGAAGGGCGTCAAGAGTAAAAGAGTCATGACGGCCTGGAAGTGTATAAGTCTTGACGGCGTCAGAAGTAGATCTAGGCAGTCCGAGAAGAGTTTTGGCGGCGAGGTGACGGCGTCACAAGTTTATTCTTGACGCCGTCAAACCTATTTTTCTATATATAGTTTTCTAATTTTTCACATTTAAAAAGAGAAGTTTTGGGAGAAACCCTAAGTACGATTTTGGTGTAACTTTACAGGTTTTTCAAGGGTTCTAACCCCTTGATACCTTGCATGATTAATCAAGATAAGTGTTCTTCTAATTCAATCAATATGTCTATGTGTTGGTTGTCTATATCATGTTCTTGTCTTAATTCTATCATGCTAGGCTAGATCTCTTTTGTGTTTGCTTAGATCTAATGAAACCTAGATATTGATTATGTGTTGATTACTTGTTTATTCTTGTTGTGGATGAATGATTTATATGTTAGGCTTAAGAAAACTGGCAGATCTCCAATTGGTAACATGCTTGAACGTCTTAAGAAACATGAACCAACGCGCACTAGGTCTTTATTGGTTGTATTTAATGCATGAGCCACTGTTTACAATCCCTATAGTTGTGCTGGGCATGGTGTAGGAGGAGATAAGAACTCATAGAATTGGAGAGTTATGTGTGCCACCCCATGAATGGTATTAAGGAATATGATCCGTCATCCATGCAATTATAACAAGTAATTAACGTGTAAAAGATATCTAGGGAGTAGTGAAATCTAAGTAAACACATTTTCTCCAATTACTGCTCACAACCTTAGTATAAATTAGTTTACTTTCATTTTTAGTATTTTATTTTGATTGCATCTTAGTATTGGGTTAGTTGAATAGCAACTAATTCCGCCCTCTTCCAAAACCCGAGATTTTTACTTGCTTTCTAAAAAATATAAAAACACAAAAATAATCACCCCTCACCTTTAGAACTAGTATTTAGGCTTTCTAATCCTAGCGACACTATTCCTAAGCTGAACGATCAATCCCCTGGTACTTGTCACTATACTATACTACAACGATCAGGTACACTGCCTGGTGGGGGTTGTAAGCTTCTCGAGATCCCTCGAGAGGTAAAGCCTGTTGCGATTCCCACGCATCAAGTTTTTGGCGCCGCAGCCCGGGGAATAGTTATTGTCTAGGTTAGAATTTCTTTTTATTAGGTCTACTTGCTAGATTCCCTTCTAGTAAGATTTTATTTTTTTATTTTTAGGTTTTCTTTAGTCTATCTTATTTCTTCGTGCCTTTGTTCGTAACTCTTTACCATCCGACATCATGGAAGGTGGTAACATCTTTGAACCCGTCATCCCACCACAACAAAACCCACCACTAGAACCCCTTAGGCCCCGAACCTTAGGAGAGTATTCCCGACCTAGCCACCAAGGCTACCGAAACACCATTAAGCTCACCGGAGCCAATGTGACCCCCTTGCGATCCGACACCATCCGGTTGGTGCAAAGCGGATGTGCATTCCATGGACTTCGTTCCGAAGATCCAAACCAACATCTTAAGGACTTTCTCAAAATCGTAGATTCCATAGACCTAGATGTTGAAACTAGAGAGACTACCCATTTACGCCTATTCCAATTCTCTCTGCAGGACCAAGCTAGTCAATGGCTTGAGCGTTTACCCGCGGGATCCATCACCACATGGGATGATCTCACCACTCGTTTCCTTGCTCAATTTTTCCCACCGGGGAGAACTACTAAGCTTAGAAATGACATCTTGATGTTCCAACAACATCAAATGAATCTCTTTATGAAGCATGGACTCGTTTCAAGGACTTACTCCAAAAAGTCCCTCATCATGGCATAGATCTTTGGCTCCAAGTCCAAATTTTCTATGACCATATCGACATCTCCACGAGGCGAGCCATTGACCAATCGGCCGGTGGTAAGCTACGTGATCTTAGTGCAGAACAATCATGGGAACTCATAGAAGACCTTGCTCTCTATGACAACGGAAGTTGGAATGATCCCCGTGATTTGAACAAAACGGTCAAGGCAATATCTTTGCCTTTGAACAATTCTAGCACTCCCGACCGTAGGATCATGGAACTTGAGGACCAAGTCAAGTTTCTCATGAAGTCCTACGAAGCTCCGAAGCCTTCAAGCCAAGTGAACAAAATCACTTCTTCATGCGAATTATGTAGTGGTCCCCATGACACTCGTGATTGTGTGGAACTCCCCGGAACAGCTTTTGCGGACTACGCATCCACGCGTACCGATGAAGCGGGAGATAAGTGGTACACTTTCAAGCCCGAGCCAAACACTTACGGTGACTCATACAACCCCTCATGGAAAAATCACCCAAACCTTAGGTGGAAACAAAATCAACCCAATTCTTCCAATCCGCCTAATCGTTACCAACCAAACGGTCCACCATCCAACCGTACTTTCAACAACAATCCTTCTAACAGCTATGGTAGTACCAACAATCTTGAAGGATTGATGTCAAAGTTCATGGCATCTCAAGAAGCCCGCATAGCTAGGTTTGAAACCGAATTCAACCAACAACAGACGGAGATGACCAACAAGATTGACAACTTGTTGAAAGCCCTCAACAACCAAGCGTTAATCACACCTAGGAAGGACACTAGGGACACCAATAGTAGAACCCAAATTAAGGATCCCTCATCATCCAAACATGTCCACTTTGTCAATGTTGTCACCATTAAACCAATAGATAAGGAGATAGAGATGAGTGACCAGGGTGAAGTTAGAGTAGAGGCCGAGATTAAGGATGAGAGTAGGAAAGTTAAGGTTAACAAGGAAGAGGAGTTAGAGGAGGTAGAGCCTACAGAAGAATACTTTGATAAGTTACCCACCGAAGAAGAACGGGAGTACCATAAGGATCTATTCGATAGTCCCGAGAGACCATATATCTTCGGCACACCCCTTATCAAATTGGGAGACCCCTCTAACATTAACATCCCATGCAATATCGGGCACATGCATATATGGAAAGCTTACATTGACCTTAGATCCCCCGTGAACATCATGACTTGGACTTATTACAATTGGGTGATGAAGAAGCAACTTAATTTTAGGATGATGCCCGGTAAGAATCTGATAAGTAATTTTGTAGGAAGAGTGAAGGGATTACATGTGATTATAGGGAATCTCACCTATGAAATCGATTTTATGATTGTAGAAGACATTCGTCCGGTGATAGATGCTTGCCTAAGCCAAATAGTATTCGGAAAACCATTTGTTGAAGCCACTAGGATGAGTTATGATCCGACTTTAGGGATAGTTAGATTTAAGGAAGAGAACGATGAGGTTGCCTATCAAATGCCTTACAAGATTGAACAATACCGCCTTCTCTCTAATTTCGAAAAAGAACACAAGCAAGCGGCTTATTATAGGAATGAGGAGGATAGACGTAGAGGAGTAGAATATGTAAAGAATAGGATGCTTGGTTTCTATAAAGAATGCTTACAACTAGGTCCGGAATACAAAACTGGTTTAGAAGACGACCTAGAGAATGGAACCAATGATGAAGTCACGTAGTAACCCATGACTTTGAGTCTAGCTACAAGACTCGTAAATAAAGAAAAGCGCTTCTTGGGAGGCAACCCATGTTTTGTGTGATTTTATTTGTTTGATTGTTATTTGCTTCCGTATGCATGTTTTATTTTTATTGTTGGTAGATCATGTTTCTAAACTAAATAGTGGAAATACTTTACTTTGTTGTTTTGGCCTAGTCTTAACTACACCTAGAAGTATTTTTGCAAAAGATAAGTGTAAGGGGAAACCCCAAATATGTTTTTAAGAAACAAACCGATCATGATTCTCCACAATATTAAATGAGCATGTATATTCGTATTTGTTAGAGTCAAATGCTTGTATTGAGTCATAATGAAGTTTTGCAGGATTTTCCAGGAAGTAGGACCAAGTTTTTCCAGAAATTTTCCGGAAACTTAACATAAGGATTTCTACAGGTCAATTCTGACGGCGTCAGGGGTTTACTCTTGACGGCATCAGGAGTTAAACATCTGGAAATTTTACCGGTTTTGTTTTTCTAACGGAGTTTTATGGTTTTTGTGAATTATTAAGTTTTATAATCCCCATGAGATCTGCAAACTTCATTCCACAAGCATTATATCTTATCTTGTTTTCTAGGATTTAGAAACTTATATAGGATGCCGCCGATTTTACGCGAGGTTGTCTTGTCTATTTTGTCAGGTTTTACAGGTTATGTATGACAAGGAGATGATTTATATTCTGGAAGGGAAGCTTTGATTGTTCATTTTCTTGGAGGAAGATTTAACCTGGCCATCCTATTATCCATACCGAGCGAATCAGGGGAGTATTTGCTTTCATTCTCTTTACTTTTTCACTTTTACATTCTTTACTTGAACATTGGGGACAATGTTCATCTTAAGTGTAAGGGGAGGGTAAAAAGATGATACCTTACATATGCACTTTCGCTTGAGTTTGTTTTGTTTGATGGTAGATGTGTAATAAAACTATGAGAAATACTTGTTAGTGCAATTTTAGCGCCAAATTTAAATTTTTTTACAACATTTAGGAGTGAAACTTTAGCCATAGCAAGCGTCTCATGGATAGGAGATTGTATGACTAGCACATAACCGTATATTCAGAAAAAATTTCCACCCAAAAATGTGAGGTTCGCCTTTAGATTTGATAGGAAAAGCATTCACTATTAGTGCTTATGAGTGTACCGGTAGCATTTAGATTCTAGAACTTGCGTTAGTGATGCATCCCGAGACCGCTAGTGAGACTACATTCGTGTGGTAGGATTTACTACATGATAAGAGGCATTAGGATTACCCTTGTGTTAAATCCGTATTATAATTACTTGACCATTTAAGTCATATTACTTGGCTAGTTAAGTCAACTAATTTTTCCCACACCCTTAGCGTTGTACTCATTTTTAGTACACGAAACCCCTAGTACACCCCTCCGAGCCTATCTTTTCGTTTCTAACTTTAAGCATTTTACTTAAAGGAAGAATTTGTTACACCCCACTTAAATGTACAACCAAATCGCCTTAGCCTTCCGTGTATGCGCTCATTTTAAGTGCATTATTGTTATTTGTTAAACCCTAAGTTAACTATCTAATTGATTACATGGTTGCTAAGTCGAGTCATATCCTTGTACATATTGTTTTGGGACGATTGGGACTCATGGGTAAGTACTTATTTTATGGAGTAATGGGGAAGAACATCATATTATTACCCCCATATGTACGTTAATCTTAAAAGTGCTCCAAGTGTTTTGATTTTCTTAATTCGAGTCATTAGATTAGTTTATTGTAAAGTATGTAAAGATTCAAGTGTACGGGGAATTCTCATCCCCTATGACGTATTATTATGGATGGTAGGGTAAGAGTGTATGCAAAAAAAAAACGGACTACCATCCCTTTTTATTCTATGTTAATTTTATGTTTTTGTTATTTTTCATTTATTAGCATAAGTCGAGTCTAGTCTTGGCTTAGCAACGCCATCTTGTACATGTAATTAACCAAGATTGTTAACTCGCCACCAGTAAAACTTCCTTTATCCAACAAAACCGTGTATTTCATATCCCTACACCTAACGTTACAACCCTTTAAAAGACCTCTTTGATAGTTTATCCTAGGTGCTTACGCCATGTGGTGGAGGTTTGATCCTTTCCCAAGCCTATGGTAATCTATTTTGCTATGACAGGTAGTGAGAGATATCTTCCGTTTCCATATTGTAATTTACACTTTATTACACCCGAGAGATGTGAGTATCTAAACACTATTTGTGAGGTGCTTGTGTATGACCTCCGTGCTTGTCTATTGGTCTTTAGTGGAACGATTATTTGTTGTAATTACTTTTATATTAGTGTTAAATGACCCCTAACTTGTCTTTTGAGTAGAATAAAAGCGCATTTGCTTGAGGACAAGCAAATCTCAAGTGTAAGGGTATATGATAAGGCGAAAAATGATCCGTTTTTAGGGGGTCATTTAAGCCCGAATCCGAATTTATTTGATCAAATATTGCCCTAAATCGTTCCTTTTGTGATTTTAGGTACTTTGGGAGAGAAATCTGGAAAAGGAAGCAATTCGGACGTTTTTGGAGCATAAAAGTGAAGAAAACGCCGAAGTCTTAATTTTCCATGCTGGGAACAGTAGGTGACGGCGTCAAGAGCAAAACCTTGACGGCGTCAAGAGCAAATTTCATGAATTTCCATGACGACCCAGAACAAATTTGACGGCGTCACGTAGGAAGGGCGTCAAGAGTAAAAGAGTCATGACGGCCTGGAAGTGTATAAATCTTGACGGCGTCAGAAGTAGATCTAGGCAGTCCGAGAAGAGTTTTGGCGGCGAGGTGACGGCGTCACAAGTTTATTCTTGACACCGTCAAACCTATTTTTCTATATATAATTTTCTAATTTTTCACATTTAAAAAGAGAAGTCTTGGGAGAAACCCTAAGTACGATTTTGGTGTAACTTTACAGGTTTTTCAAGGGTTCCAACCCCTTGATACCTTGCATGATTAATCAAGATAAGTGTTCTTCTAATTCAATCAATATGTCTATGTGTTGGTTGTCTATATCATGTTCTTATCTTAATTCTATCATGCTAGGCTAGATCTCTTTTGTGTTTGCTTAGATCTAATGAAACCTAGATATTGATTATGTGTTGATTACTTGTTTATTCTTGTTGTGGATGAATGATTTATATGTTGGGCTTAAGAAAACTGGCAGATCTCCAATTGGTAACATGCTTGAACGTCTTAAGAAACATGAACCAACACGCACTAGGTCTTTATTGGTTGTATTTAATGCATGAGCCACTGTTTACAATCCCTATAGTTGTGCTGGGCATGGTGTAGGAGGAGATAAGAGCTCATAGAATTAGGGAGTTATGTGTGCCACCTCATGAATGGTATTAAGGAATACGATCCGTCATCCATGCAATTATAACAAGTAATTAACGTGTAAAAGATATCTAGGGAGTAGTGAAATCTAAGTAAACACATTTTCTCCAATTACTGCTCACAACCTTAGTATAAATTAGTTTACTTTCATTTTTAGTATTTTATTTTGATTGCATCTTAGTATTGGGTTAGTTGAATAGCAACTAATTCCGCCCACTCTTCCAAAACCCGAGATTTTTACTTGCTTTCTAAAAAATATAAAAACATAAAAATAATCATCCCTCACCTTTAGAACTAGTATTTAGGCTTTCTAATCCTAGCAACACTATTCCTAAGCTGAACGATCAATCCCCCGGTACTTGTCACTATACTATACTACAACGATCCGGTACACTGCCTGGTGGGGGTTGTAAGCTTCTCGAGATCCCTCGAGAGGTAAAGCCTGTTGCGATTCCCACACATCATAGACGGATTGCCGATAATATTCTTCTTACTCAGGAGCTTATGCATAGTTATCATCTTAATCGTGGTTCGTCTAGGTGTGCTTTTAAGGTGGATATTCAGAAGGCGTACGACACGGTTAATTGGCAATTCTTGAGATGTATTCTGGTTCGTTTTGGTTTTCATTCACGTTTGGTTCACTGGATTATGGAGTGTGTTTCTACTACTTCGTTTTCTATTAGTGTGAATGGCATCTTGCATGGTTATTTTAAGGGTAAGCGTGGTCTAAGGCAAGGGGATCTGTTATCGCCTTATCTTTTCACGCTTGTTATGGAGGTGCTTACCCTTATTTTGAGGCGTTGCGTTCGGGAGTCTGAGCTGTTCACTTTCCATCACAAATGCTCGCAACTTAATATTATTAATCTTTGTTTTGCTGATGATTTGTTCTTGTTTGCTCATGGTGATGCTCTTTCGGCATGTGTTATTATGGATTCCTTAGAGGAGTTTAAGGATGTTTCGAGCCTGTCTCCTAGCTTACCCAAGAGTACTGCTTATTTCTGTAATGTTCTCAATCATGTTAAGCTCGCTATTTTACAGATTCTTCCATTTGTTGAAGGGACATTGCCTGTGAAGTATCTTGGGGTGCTGTTGGTTACTACTAGATTGATATTTAGAGATTGTAAGGAATTGGTGGAGAAGTTGTCTAATCGCATCAATGATTGGAGGAATAAATCCCTCTCTTTTGCTGGTCGGCTTCAGCTTATTCAGTCTGTTCTGTCTTCTATGCACATTTATTGGGCCTCGGTTTTTATTCTCCCTGCTCGTATTGTGTATGATCTTGAGCAGCTTATGCGGGGTTTCCTTTGGAAAGGTAATTCTAAAGTTGCTTGGGAGGTTGTGTGCTTGCCTAAACAGGAGGGTGGGCTTGGGATTCGTAGACTTGAATCTTTTAATAATTGCTGCTCATATTTGGCGTTTGTTCAATTCTATGGATTCTTTATGGGTGAAATGGATTCATACATATAGGTTGCGTGGTCGTAATTTTTGGGATGTTCCATGTCGTGGTAATCTGTCTTGGAGCTGGCGGAAGATCCTTCAGATTAGACCTCTTGTTAGGCAATTTTTTTAGTATAATATTGGGAATGGTTTGAAGGCTTCAGCTTGGTTTGATAAGTGGTGTTCGGTTGGTCCGCTTTCTCTTATTGTGTCATCGAGGGATATTTACTAGGCTGGTTTTTCTTCAAATTCTTTGGTTCGGGACATTATTTTGGAGGAATCTTGGGCTTGGCCGACTAGGTGGGGATCTCGTTATCCAATGCTTACATCAATTTCGGTTCCTACTTTAAATGATAATGTGGAAGATCGTTTAGTTTGGAAGACGGGTGATGGTCATGTCAATTCTTTCTCTGTCTCTTCTGTTTGGGAGTGTATTCGGCCACGTGGACAGGTTGTTGATTGGTTTCATCTTGTTTGGTTTACACATCGTATTCCGAGGCATGCTTTTCATTTGTGGCTAGTTTTAAGAAGGAGGCTTCGTACTCAGGATATGCATCTCTCTAATGATCCCACGAGAGGCGCCCTTGTGTGCCCTTTGTGCAACACTTAACCAGATTCTCATGATCACCTTTTCTTTGAGTGTTTGTTTTCTTTTCAGGTTTGGGACTCTTTTAAGGTGTTTGCTGCTCTTACGGATATTCCTTCTTCTTTAGAGGATGTGGTGCATCACTTGACTCCTATCTCTACATCTCGGTCTATGAGAAGCGTTGTTTCTAAGCTTTTGTTTTCGGTGACTTCTTATTTTATTTGGCAAGAAAGAAACAACAGGATCTTCAAGCAGCAACGTCGGTCTGAAAGTCAATTGATTGATGTCATTAAATCAACGGAGCGTTTGAAGCTTCTTACATGTCCTTTCAAAAGAAGGGTGAATGTCCTTGACCTATTGCGTGTTTGGCGGCTGCTTATGACTCTTATGCATTCTTAATGGCGAGTTCAATTCTTGATGATGCTTTCTTGGTTTGGGAGCGTGAGGCTGGTCTTCAGTCCCTGGTTGTTGCTTTTGGCGGTAGTTAGAGTTCGTTGGAGATTCGGGTGAGTGTTGTACTCCTTTTCCCTACTCCAAGGTTTTCCCACTGGGTTTTTACTTGGAAAGGGTTTTTAAGGAGGCAGGCTCATCTGGATCATCAATCCCCTTCGAAGAGATGGGCGGATATGTGTGGTCATTCTAGTGTCATTAGGTGGTTATTTCCGATTGGGGTATTGGTTATTGTATTTATTTATTGTTTTAACGCTTAGTGGCCTGTCACAAGCGTCTTAGTTGAATGTTCAAGCGTTGCTTGAGGTTAATGTGGTACTTCAGCCACATTCCATTGTACTTAAACGATTTTTTGGGGTAATATAATTTACCAGGTGGAATGCCCTTTACCCAAAAAACAAATATTAGTCCAAACACAAACATAACCCAAACCCCCAAGCCCAAAACCAAACCAGGCCCAACCCTCTTTAATACTCCCTCCGGTCAAACAGTCAAAACCACCCTCTCCCTCTCAATACCACCTCCCTCACCTCTGCAAAACCACCCTAGTTTGCCACCCCCCAATAGCACCATCACATCCCACCATCCCCACCATATCTACCTAACATCACCTCCACATTTAATGCCACCACCCCCAATTGCTCAAAACAGACAAATTGGTACATAAACCAATTTTTTGGCCAAAACCAAATGGAGGGCTAGGATGAGTTTGAATGATCCAATGGCTAGTTTTATTGATGGGATTTGCTCAGAAGACCTCCAAAAGCCCTAATTTTCAATATAAAAGGAAGAAGAAGTAAGAAGAGACAGTGTGTAGTTCATAGTGTAATAGCTTATATCGAATTAGTGTAAAATTAGTTTTAAATCACTTCAAAAAGCTTGTAATCTGTTGCATTAATGTAATTTGATCTTTTTTTAATCAAAATCCAAAGTATTCCAGCTTCAATTCAGATTTTGCATTTTACTTTGAAATTTCTCTTTAGCTTCAATAATGTTCTAAACCTAGTCTTACTGTTTTATAAGCTCACTTTGGTTCTTAAATAACATAAACAAACATAAAAAAAAGAATAGGATCAGAAATAAAAACACTACAGGGTACCTATGCATATGAGACAGGATGCTTTGGAAGTTGCCAACAATGGAGGGGCAAGATGGACTTTACCTAGCTTATCTTTGATAAGCTAGGAGCTTGTTGCTGACAAATAGGCCCTAGTAAAAGCTAGGTCAAGGTGCAAAGCTATTTGTCTCAAAAATTTAAATTTCTAGTGTAATTTAGCATAATATGTTGTAGTAATTATTAGTGCTTAATTGTTGTCTATTTCTGCTTAATATTTCTTATTAGATAAGTCCCAGTCCGTAAATTAAGCTCTAGTCTTAGTTTCATCAAGTTTCTTAAAAATCACATAGTTTAAGTAGTGTTTGGATTTGTCTGTTTGACTGTGCATTTGTTGGTGTCATTGATTAAAGCTAGTTCAAACATCCTTCTCAGTACCAAAATAGCTTAGATAAACCATATTTTAGGTGGTTGTAAGCTTTAAAAGTCAAAAGAATCTTAATCACCATTAAGACAGTTAACTGTTAGGATTTAAGAGGAGAATAAGCTTCAAATCAATTCATAAATAGTTAAGGTAGCCTAAACTAGTCATAATATAGATTAATATATCTAAATCAGTAAGTAGGAAAGATTCAAAGTTCATAAAAGTCAAACCAAGTCCAAATTTCAAAAGTCAAAATTGCATAGTTAGGCAGAAAGTCAAAATTTCAAAGATTTTTTCTGATTTTTATGTTGCAAATTAAGCTCCAAGCTTTTTACCAGTTAAAGTCTACCAGCTTAACCTTTGAAATATCATGTTGGCTTATTTTTAAGATTTTTTCTGTAGCTTGTGCAAGTGCTCATTTGAGGCTGTAGGGCTAACACCCTCCCCTGCACCAGGGTTTCACCCAACTTTCATAGGCTCAATCTGGCTTAACCAGTGGGCCCCAGACCTCACCATTGGCTTTTTAGATAGCTTATCAGTAGGACTCAACATACAAGTGCTTATTTTGGAGTTCAGATCACTTGACCACAGCTTAAATTGGCCTTGAACTTGACCTGATCACACCATGTATACTGAGTAATCAGTATTTAATACCCAACTACATAGCACCACCCAGTGCTTATTTGTGGGTCCCAGGACTTGAACCCTAGCTTTTTGGAAAGCCCATAAGCCCGTCTTTAAGGTTCAAGGCTTATTTGATACTTTCTAGCTTATTTGGTAGGGCTGCATAGAGCTTTTAGTTTGTCTCATTCCTTGATATACACTGAGTCATCAGTGTAACTCACCCAAGTTCAAAGGGCCCCCAAGTGCTTATTAGTGGGACCCAGGGCTTGTGCCTTGGCTTTTTGAAAAGCCCTTCTGGTTGGCTTTTTAGATTGAGTTTAACCTTGGATCTCTGATCACCCCTGTGGGGCCTACAAAAGGCTGCAGTTGTCCCTTTTGGCCTATTTGGCCTGTGTAGCATTGGATTTGCTTATTTGCTTTAATTTGCTTATTCAGAGTGCTTGTTCAGTCTTTTCAGCTTATTTTAGATTCATCTCAGTAGTTCATAGCTTATTTACCCATTTGTAACTTAATAGTAGCTTATTGTAATAAATTCCAAGCTTTGAGCTTATAAGACCTTCCGTCTTAGTAATAAGCTTCCATTCTGCTTATTTTTAAGCTACAATAAAGTTGTCTTTACAAAAGTTGCTTATTTTTAGTGGTAAAATAGTTTTGTAAAAGAAAAATCAGAAAAAGCCAAACATAAAAATAGTGGTAGCTTCTATTTAAGCCATTTGGCTTATTTTTCAGCTTATTAAAAAGCAATTTTCATTTTTATAATTTTCCTAAGTTTCTAATATATTAAATTAGTTTAAGAAAAATTTTCATAATTTTCTGAGTTAATTTAGTATTCATAATAATTAAAAAAAAAAAGCCAAAAATTAACTTTCCTTCTGGTTATTTATAAGCAAAAGTAGTTTTTTATATTTTTCCTAGGTCTTATAATTCATAAAGTATTTTTAGAAAAATTTCCAGAATTTTTACTGTTCATTTAGTATTTTTAATAATTAAATTAGTTAAAATAGATTTTAATTAATAAATAAGTAAATAATTAGTAAATTAGTTTAAAAATAATTTTAATAAACTTTTTATAATTTTTTAGGATTCCTGTAATGGTTAATTAGTTTTGTAAAAAACTTCATATTTTTCTAAGTCACTTTAGTATTTTTCTTAAATTTGAATTAGATTTAAAATAGTTTTAATTAATTATTAATTAGTTTAAATAGTTTTTAATTAATATTAAGTAATAAAATAATCAAAAAAATAATATTCTTTTTAATTAAAATTTCTTTTAATATTAAGTTTTTAAAAATTTATTTTCACCCCCTCTAGTTTTTATTTGTTCAAAACTTAACTTTTTATCTGTCTGTAATCGTATCTGATTTTTATTTTGCTTACGTTTTCATATATCTGTAATCCTGTAATTGTTTATACTGTTTATTTGTCTTAATACCTATCAATCAGTAGTGTAATAAAATCCAAATCACTATCTGTTACTATTCCCAAATCACTGATTCCCGTAAACGTTTTCCAAACACAATTTCAATCTCGTTGGGACTTAACGACCCAGGAATTTCCCTGTACTTCCACGGATTTGATATCTTGCACTCCTCTCCCTCAGGTTTGACCTGTTGACCATCATTGGTTAATTTGGACTGACTATAAGGGAGGAGTCACGTAGTGAACACCATATGCACATTGGAGAGAGGGAAGTATCGCCAACTAGCGACATCCCAAGTCTGTTGTCCATTCCAAACTTTCGATCCTTTCCCAACATAATGTGAAGAATCACAAAGCACATATAAATCCCAAAGCAAAATTAAACCAACACCTTCTGGCTTATGTGTTATGTAATAAGTTGTCACCCATCCATACAAGTTGAGCAAATCCTGTCTATCCACCATATGTAATATCTCACTAAGAAAAGAGAAATGCTTAGTGGAACCATCTTTCCTGTGGATAGTGTTTACTTGTCCTTTTCCCATTGCAAGTTGAGTAAGTTCCCATTGAACCAAATGAACCCATAGAACAGGATCCTCATCATCCTCCTCAGCAAACTCAATGAATGAACTATCTTCTGCTGGCAGATCAATAACCTTAGAAACCCTTTTTCTCCCTATGCTCTTCTGTCATGCACCAGGAGTAGAAGAAGGAGAAGAAACATCTGGAGAAGGAACTTCAATACCAGAAGCTTCAGGTTGTGCAGCAGAAGTATCAGTAGGAGTAGGTATAGAACCATTAGTAGGAACTAACTATTTCTCATCAGTAGGAATGGGTTTTGGTTCACCAGCAGGAATATACTTATCTGTATCAGCAACATCAGGTTGTGAAACCTCAGTAGGAATAGATTACTGAGTAGCTTGAGGTTGGGAAAGCTCCTCCACAGTCACCAAAGGTTCAGGAGGAACAATATCAGTAGTGGATCCTCCAAGGTTATCAACAGGTTGTGCATCAGCAAAACCCTCATTAAGTTTTGAAGCATCAGAAGCAACAGTACCAGCAGGAACATCAGAAGAATCATCCACCTGAGTTAGGACTGAAGGTGAATGAACTTTATCCCCATCAGGAGGAAAAGGATCAGCAGCATCCTTAGGAGCATCAGCAATATCATCAGACTTTAATCTTTTTGCTGCTGGTTCATCCAAAACACTAGCATGTCTCTTCATAGGCTGATTAACTTTGATCCCAGCTCTTCTAAGATTTGCAAGAAGCTTTTCATATTCTGTAATTAATTGAGAGTCTAAAAAAGCCCACACCTGCTTCTTGGTCCAACTAGTACTATACACAACAGAACTTTGATTTTTGATGAAAGTTCTCATATAGTTCTTCATTTGTTCCTGAGTCAAAGGCTTGTCTCTCTTTTCTCTTGCCTTTCTCTCTGCCTCAGCTTTCTTTCTTTGTTTACCTAACTCAACCATCTTTTGAACATAATCTTCCACATCAAAATCATCACCTAAGACTGTCTAAGCTAGATTTGGATTGGAGGTGACTTGTGATGCAAGATTATCCCAGTGTTCAGCAGTAAATTGTTTAGAGAGCTCATCCAATTCCATCTGTCTCTCAGCAGTTAAATTATTTGGAGCTGGAAAACCTAGCTTATCCAAACCATCTTGGACTTTCCTTACCATTGCCTCATGTTGTTTTAACTCTTCAATCCTCTTGGCCTCATTAGCTAAGTCTTCAGCTTCCAACTGTCTAGCTAACTGTTCACTAAGCCTTTCTTGCTCTAGTTCTTTCTTTGTTTTTGGTCTGGCAGGAAGATCTTGTTCAATCATGACAGATTTACCTTTATCTAATGAAGCAGTGGAAACAACAGCAGGAATGGTTGTCTTATCAGTTGAAACAGCAGGATCAGAAGGAGTAGGAGCAGAAGAAATCCCAACACCAGTTGAAATTGCATCAGCAGCATTTTCAGTAGGAATGGCATCAGAAGTCTGCTCATCAGCAGAAACCTTAGTAGAAGCATCCTCCATAACAACGTCAGTGATGCGTGGAATTCCACCCTCGCAAAAGGTTTTACCTCTCAAGGGATCTTGAGAAGCTTGCAATCCCCACCAAGCAGTGTACCTGTTCGTTGTAGTATAGTATAGTGACAAGTACCGAGGGATTGATCGTTCAACTCAGGAATAGTGTTTGCTAAGATTAAGATTCTACAAAACTAGGTCTAAGGGTGAGGGATGATTTTTTTTGTATTTTTATATTTTAAATGAAAGCAAGTAAAATCTCAGGTTTTGAAGGAGTGGGCGGAATTAGTTGCTAGTCAACTAACCCAATTAACTAAAGATGCAAACAAGATAAAATAAGCTTAAACTAAATTGTGTGGTGGAAACAATAATAAGAGAAAATGTGTTTACTTAGATTTCATTACTCCCTAGATATCTTTTATCGGTTGATTAGCTTGTTACAATTGCATGGATGACGGGTTATATTCCTTAATACCAGTCGTAAGGCCATGTACGATATTCCCTAACTTTATATGCTTCTACTTCATTCTAGGTCGAGCCGACTACTAGCTCCTAACGTAGTATCACTAGCAATTGCCTACGCATTAAATACAACCAATAAATCGTAGTACACCTCCGATCATGTTTCTTAAGACGTTCAAGCAAGTTACCAATTGGAATTCTGCCAGTTTTCTTAAGCACATCGAATTCAATCATCCACAACAATTATAAACAAACCATCAACCAATAATCAACATATAGGTTTCATTACATCTAAGCAAACACAAGAAAAACCTAGCCTAGCATGTTAAAAGGAAGACAAGCATAAGATAAAATCAAACAACACATAGACATATTGTATGATTATTGGAAAACTTATCTTTAATTGAACATGGATGGAACAAGGGTTGAAACCCTTGTTTTTACAGAAAATTCATCTAGGGTTTGCACAAAGAAGTTCTCCAAAAGTTCCACACTAATGAATGAAAATTAGAAAACTATATATAGATTTTACACCTTGACGGCGTCACGTTATAGCTTGTGACGCCGTCAACTCGCCGCCAAATTAAAATTCATATTGCCTAGATCCACTTCTGACGCCATCATGTGTAATTTTACTCTGGGCCGTCACATGTATTCTGACCCTGACGGCCTTGGTGACGCCGTCAAGCCAAATTGCCTTGAAATTGTTTTGGGCCTTCATGTGCATTTTCCATATCCACCTATTTTGCCAAGCTTGACACCGTCACTTGTATAGCCTTGACGCCGTCAGGTACTGTTCCCAGCAAGGATTTTGAGACTTTGTCGTTTTCTTCACTTAATCGCTCCAAAAATGTCCAAAATGCTTCCTTTTCTAGATTTCTTCTCAAAAGTACCAAAAGTGACAAAAGGAATGACTTAGGGCACTATTTGATCAAATAATCACGAATTTGGGCTTAAATGACCCCCTAAAAGCAGTACACTTTTCGCTTTGTTAAATACCCTTACACTTGAGATTTGCTTGTCCTCAAGCAAATGCGGTTTTATTCTAATCAAAATACAAGCTAGGGGTCATTTAACACTAATATAAAAGTAATTACAACAAATAATCGTTCCACTTAAGACCAAAAACACGCACGGAGGTTATACAGTAGCACCTCACAAATAATGTTTAGATACTCACATCTCTCGGGTGTAAATAAGTATATATCACAATAAGGAAATGGAAAACATCTATCACTACCTGTCATAGCAAATAGTTTACCATAGGCTTGGGCAAGGACCAAACCTTCACCACTTGGCGTAAGCACCTAGGATAAACTATCAAAAAGGTCTTTTAAAGGGTTATAACATGAGGTGTAGGGATATGATAAACACAGTTTTGTTCGATAAAGGCAATTTTTACTGGTGGCGAGCTAATCATCTTGGTTAATTACATGTATAATGTGGCGTTGCTAAGCCAAGACTCGATTCAACTTAAGCTAATCAAAAACTAACAAAAACATAAAATAAACATAAAATAAAACGGGATGGTAGTCCGTATGTTTTTCTTCTTCTTTTTTTTTCTAATATATTTTTTTTTTTGCATACACTTTTACCCTATAAACTTGAACTTTTACCATCCAAAATAATACATCATAGGGGATTTACGTCCCCCTTACATTTGAACTTTTACATACTTTAAAATTAACTATTCTAATGACTCGAATTAAGATAATCAAAACACTTGGAGTGCCTTTTAAGATTAACGCACATATGGGGGTAATATATAATGTTCATCCCCATTACTCCATAACACAAGTACTTTACCCATGAGTCCCAATCGTTTTAAAACAATATGTACAAGATATGACTCGATTTAGCAACCATGTAATCAATTAGACAATAAACTAAGGGTTTAAACAAATAACAATAATGCACTAAAGATGAGTGCATACACGGAAGGCTAAGGCGATTTGGTTGCACATTTAGGGTGGATTGTTAACAAATTCTATCTTTAAAATGCATAAAGTTAGAAACGAAAAAAGATAGGCTCGGAGGGGTGTACTAGGGGTATCGTGTACTAAAAATGAGTACAACGCAAAGGTGTGGGAAAAATTAATTGACTTTTGTTAGTCAAGGTAATTGACTTAAATGGTTAAGTAATTATGATACGGGTTTAACACAAGGGTGATCTGAATGCCTCTTATCATGTAGTAAATCTTACTACACGAATGTAGTCTTCACTAGCGGTCTCGGGATGCATCACTAACGCAAGTTCTGGAATCTAAGTACTACCGGTACACTCATAAGCACTAATAATGAATGCTTTTCCTAACAAATCTAAAGGCGAACCTCACATATTTGGGTGGAAAATTTTTCTGAGTGGTACGGTTTTTGTGCTATTCATAGAACTCCTATCCATGAGACGCTCATTAAGGCTAAAGCTTCACTCCTAAATGTTGTAAACAATTTTAAATTTGGCGCTAAAATTGCCCTAACAAGTATTTTTCTCAGTTTTATTACACACCTACTATTAAAAAAACAAACTCAAGCGTAATTGTATTCTCTAAGGTATCATTATTTACCCTCCCCTTACACTTAAGCTAAACATTGTCCCCAATGTTCAATAAAAAGATGTAAAAGTAATGAAGGTAAAAGAATGAAAACAAATACTCCCCTGATTCGTTCGGTGTGGATAGTGTGTCAACAAGGTTAGATCTTCTTCCAAGAAAATGAACTTTGAAAGCTTCCCTCCAGAAATATAAATCATCCTCTTGTCCAATGTAACCTATTAAACCTGCAAAAACAATCAAGGCAAACTTCGCGTAAAATCGGCGGCAATCTATATATACTAAAAATCCTAGAAAGCAAATTAAGATATAATGCTTGTGGAATAAATGTTTGCAGATTTCCTGGAGTTTATAAAACTAAAGAATTAACAAAAACTTTAAGACTCCGGTATAAACAAAAATCGCAAAATTTTTCAGAATTTTTGTACCTGACGCCGTCAGGTTATAACTACTGACGCCGTCAGAATGTTCCGAAAAAATATCATGTTAAGTTTCCAGAAAATTTCTGGAAAAACTTATGCCTTACTTCCTGGAAAATCCTGCAAAACATCATTATGACTCGATACAAGCATTTGACTCAAACAATTACTAATACACATGTTCATTTAATATTGTTGTGGTTCATGCTCAATTTCGTTCTTATAAACAAATTTTGGTTTCCCTTACACTTAGCTTTTGCAAAATACCTTTATATGTAATTAAGACTAAGTTAAAAACAAAATAAAGCATTTTCACAATTTATTTTGAATCATGATCCACAAACAATAAAAATAAAACACGCATACGGAAACAAATAAAATCAATCAAATAAAACAAATAACACTTAGGTTGCCTCCTAAGAAGCGCTTTTCTTTATTTACGAGTCTTGTAGCTAGACTCAAGGTCACGGGCTATCACGTGACCTCGTCATTGGTCACGGTCTCTAAGTCATCCTCAATCTTAGTTTTGTATTCCGGACCTAATTGCAAGCATTCCTTGTAAAAACCAAATATCTTATTCATAACATAGTCTACTCCTCTACATCTATCCTCATCACTCCTATAGTAGACTGCTTGTTTGTGTTCCTTTTCGATGTTTGATAAAAGACGAAATTGTTCAATCTTATAGGGTATTTGGTAAGCTATCTCATCGATCTCATCTTTGAACCTAACTATCCCTAGAGACGGGTCATAATTCATCTTAGATGCCTCAACAAATGGCTTTTCGAACACTACTTGACTCAGGCAACCATCAATTACCGGATGTGTATCCTCTACAATCACAAAGTCGGTAACATAAGTGAAGTTTCCTACAAAGATGTGCAATGCTTTCACTCTTCCCACAAAGTTACTAATCCAACTCGTGTTGGGCATCATCCTATATCCAAGTTGCTTCTTCATTACGCAATTGTAATGGGTCCTAGTCACAATGTTTATGGGAGATCTAAGATTGATGTAGGCTTTCCACACATGCATATGCCCCATGTTGCATGGTATGTTGATGTTAGAGGGATCACCCGCTTTAATGATTGGTAAGCTATCTGTTAGCATTAAAAATATATATATATATATATATATATATATATATATATATATATATATATATATATATATATATATATATATATATATATATATATATATATATATATATATATATATATATATAGAAGTGATGGTCATTCTCATATTGTAACTTTGTGTCGTTTGTTAAGATTAGTACTAGTTTAGTCATTGGGCTTTGGACTTGGCAAGCTAATATGTCATGTGTTATATTTCATAGGCCTTGTTATCTAATCATGTAACCAAGCCCAAGCCCATAGAAAGCCTTAGGGCATCTCATGTTACTTACTATTTAAACACCTCAAAGGCTCATTTGAGGTGTGTGCTTGTGTGTGTATTGTGTGTGTTTTCTTTAATAAAAGCTCTCATTTCCATCTCTCTCTCTACTCATACGAAATACATATACATACATATCAAGTCACCATCTTTCAATCTCTACTTCATCTTTGCTTCTATAATGGTGTGATAAAGTTGTTATTTAAGGTCCTACAAGTGGTATCAATCGCCTAACAATGATTTAGGAGGGTTAAGAGTTTGTTTAGTTCGTTTTTTTTTAGCTTGCCTCAGGAATTTCTTCAAAAAGTTTCTCACTTTTCTTGTTTTTCTTGGTTTTTAACACTTTTTTTATTACAAACAAGTGTTACAAACCTTTTCTAACAAGAAAGTTTCAATCTTTTTGAAGTTTCTAAGCTTAAAAAATTCGATTTGGTTTTTGTACTTATTTTCTAGAACACGAAAAAGTTTTATAAAAATCATCAAGTTTGGAACTTTCTTCAAGTTTTGGTGTTTTTAAGCCTAGAAGTACAAGAATCTTGGATTACAAACTTCATTTGGGTGTGCTTTAAGCGAAATCAAAATCTGCCAAAATCTGTACACGTTTTCGAAATCACACTTGTACTTATTTTCGAGAATACTAAAATTTTGAGAACACCAATTAACCAACTTTCGAGATTACAAGTTGCGGGCTCCTTTCGTGCTTACAGTTGGATACTCGGTATTTTCTCTCTTGTATAAGAAAGAAAACACTTCGACTTTTGGCTAAATTTCGAAATTGTATAATTTTGAAATTTCTTTGTGAGATTGGGTTTTCGAAAAATCAAAATTTTCGAAAACACTGTGAAAATTTTCGAAAAATCAAAATTTTTCGAGATCATTCAATATTTTCTCAATCATAAAGATTTCGCAATCACCAAAGTTTCGCAATCACCTAAGTTTCACAATCCTAAAGTTTCGCAAATCCAAAGTTTCGAGAAGACAGCAAAGTTTCGAGAATTTTGACAAAAGTGAGGTTTTTGACGATCAAACTTCAAAAGGCCATAACTTTTGAACCGTAACTCCGTTTTCGACGAATCAGCTGTCAAAAAGACCGTGAGACAAAGGAGAACAACACGCTGAATGATTTATTGATTCAGGCAAAGTTCCGAGGCCTAAAAACGCTCCGAGAAGAAGTTATTGAGGTTTTAAGGTTTTAGGTCAAAATTTTCACCATCAAAACTTGCATCAACTTACTCTAAACACTATTCCTATTTCGTTGGAACGATCCAAGAATCAACTTTATCCATCTATACTTCATCAAATGGCAACTCAGCAAGACATTCATGCAGCCGGTGCGGAAAACCGACCTCCAATGCTTGAAAAAGGTGGATATCTCCCATGGACAAGCCGCATGCTTCGTTACATCAAAACAAAGGATAACGGTCACCTTATGATCAAATCCATAGAAAACGGTCCATTTCAGCCAAGACAAGTTCAAATTCAAGGTAATCCAAATACAACACCTCCTACTGAACCATTAGTGCGTATACAAACAGAAGCAGATTACACTGATGAAGACAAGACACATATCAAAGCTGATGATATGGCAATGCATTTAATCCAACTTGGATTACCACGGGAGATCTTTGCTGCGGTCGACAGCTGTGAAACTGCTTATGCTATGTGGGAACGTGTAAGAAGGATATGTCATGGAACAGAAATTGGACAACAAGATGTTGAGAACAAACTTCTTACTGAATGGGAGAACTTTACATCCACTAAAGGTGAACAGATTGAATCATACTACACAAGGTTTTGCACGTTGATGAATGAGTTAATCAGAAACAAGTTGACACCTCGAACAATTGCAACAAACATCAAATTCGTAAACAACCTTCCAGAAGAATGGGGTCGTTATGTTACAATTGTTAATCAGACAAAGGACTTACATCAGGTGAATTATGATCAACTCTATGACTTTCTAAAGCAAAACCAAGCTGAGGCTAATGAAGTTAGGAAAGAAAGATTGGCAAAGAATCATGATCCTCTCGCACTAATTGCTAATGCACCAACACCATCACAAGTGAACACTCAACAACCATCATCATCTATTCACAACTACATGCAACCATCATGCATTCAACAACCAACACCGGTCTACCAACAACAATTCTTCCCACAACAACAAGTTATTCCACAACAGCAATACCCACAATTCCAAGAACCGGAATTCACTGACAATGATGAAGTTAATGTAGCATTGACTCAAGCGTTTGCTTTTCTGTCAAAAACATTCCAAGGACGATTTTCTACACCAACAAACAACAACCAAAGGATATCATCGAACACTCGCAACAAGTAGATTGCTCAGCCGAGTTTCAATATGAGCAACGGAGGCCAAATGGTTGGAGTTTATGGGAATCCGCAGGGATATCAGAATATGCAGAATGCAGGTCCATATGCAGGAAATCAAAATGCAGGTCAGTTTGCAAGGAATCAATATGGTCAGTATGCAGGGAATCAGTTGGGTCAGTTTGTTGGAAATCAGAGGGGTCAGAATGTTGGTAATCAGGCAATGGGTAATCAGAATATAAATGTTGTAGCTCCAGTAGTTGGGAATTTGGGAAATGTGAATCAGGGTAATCCGGTAAAGTGTTTCAACTGCCAGGGTGTAGGTCATATGGCAAGGAACTGTCCTACTAAGCCGAACAAGAAAGATCTAGAGTACTTGCAGAAAGCAGTGATGTTGGCACAAAAGGCAAAGACAGGGTTTCAGTTGAATGCAGAGGAGAATGATTTTATGACTCTTATGGATGACATGGAAGATAGAGAGGATATCGATGCGAACTGCATATTCATGGCGAATCTTCAGGAAGCTAAGTACGACACGGATTCTGACACACTTCCTGTTTATGACACCAATGCACCATCTGAGGTATTAAACTTCAACACATGTCACAATAATGATATATTTGATATGTCTCCTCATGAGGAACAACATTCTGAGAAGCTAGCACCCACTTATGATACATACCTGGACACGCCAAGTAGTAGCAATACTTCATCAGCAACTCCAGATGTGAATCATAATGGAGGCTTCGTTTCACAGCATGCTGAGAATGATGAGGAAACACGTGCTTTGTTTGAATCATTATTGAATAATTGTCGTATTGAAATTGAGAATATGAAAAAGGTCAATCGCGATGTTAAGGCCGCGAATGTTAAATTGACCGCTGAGCTTGAGAGTTACAAAGCAAACGTTAAAGCTTTTGAATTTCATAACAAAAGATTGTCTGAATTAGAAACTGGTTATCAAAATTCCGTTTCAAGGGAACAACAATTGCAACTCAAGTTTGATACACTTGATGTTAATTCTTTCAAAAAGATAAAATCTTTAAACGCGGAAATTTCTGATTTACAAAACCAACTTTCTAAACAAAAAATAGCTTATACCAATCTTGAAAAAGAAAGGGATGAGTTGAAAAAGGATTTTGCAAAGAAAGAAGACAAACTTTTGGAAGAAATCGTAGATTCAGAACACATGATTGCACATTTAGAAGAAATAGTGGTTAAGTCGGGTCAGTCGAGTCAAACAATGAAAATGATTTCAAATCAAACTAATCCGATTTACCATACAAAACATAAAATGGCTCTTGGTAACAAAACTCCTTGTAATCTCAAGAAAGCTCAGCAAGAACAGAATGTTTTGTACAATGGTAATGTGATTTACACCAAACATGATCCTCCCGTCGTTCGGGATTCTGTGCTAACGATTGAAGATGTCGAAGAGAGCATAAATAAAATGAAACAAAAGGATTTGAAACCCATTGATTACAACAAATTGAACAAACTTTCGGGAATCACTTTTGTTCCACAAACAGAACCATCTGCGTTTTCCATAAAACGACCATTTGCGAAATTCTTGTCTAAAAAGAAAGTAGTTTCCAAATCTCTTTTAAAAATGGAACAAATGTCCTCTAACAACACTTTTAATTCAAGTAAGGCTAGAGAAATTCTCGATGACGTTAAGAATTCAAGAACTTCAAAATATTGTTGCATCGAAAACTACCATCAATATTAACAACTGGCATTCTAGTTTTCATATCGAACAGAAAAAGGTGTTTCAAAACGAAATTACTATCCCACTGAATAACATCAGTGCAAGGGTAATCCACTTTGAACAAGCTTTCTTAAAGGAAACGGCCGAGTTTGTCAAGGACCACAAATCCCTGGTAAACGAAGCTAATGATACTCGTGAAAACATGAATGTTTTGGAAAACCTAAATGATTCTCTCTTCGAAGTTGTTATGACCACTGACATTATGTCCATCATTTTTCAAACATATTCTGTTCAAGACGATGAACGACTAAGAGCTGAGACCTCTGCAATTGTTTCAAAATATGAAAATGCTCTTATAAAGCTTGAAAAAGAAAATGTGTCATATTTCAAACAACTTGATCGAAAAAAGGAAGAATGCAAGTATGACAAATTGTCATATGAGCGTGACTTAAAGAACATGAAAGAGCAAAATGATCTTTTGAGGGCTCAGCTTGAAAGTCAAAAAGGAAAGGGTGAGGAAACTAAGTTTGCAAAACCATTGACTTCGAAGAAACCAAATGTTTCAAACACGGTTCAAAAACCAAAAATGTCAATTTCACGGTTTGCTCCAAAAGTCGATGAGAAAAAGGATTTGACAAAACCAGTCACTCCAACACCCTTGCCTAAGAAAAGTGAAAATGTTAAGATTGTTGATAACGGAAAAGCGGTTGTCGAAACACCAAAAGTGATAGCACCTGGTCTTTTTAGGATTAGTCCCACTAGTGCGTCTGCCTCAACATCTAAGACAAATGACAAATGCATAAAGGCTAATTCTAAAGAATCTAGGGATGCTAAAAGGGACAACAATATAAATCCTAATGTGTGTGCATTACCTTCAACAGGATTAGAAAGTACCTCTAGGAGCAGCAGACTAAAGCCTAGGAGCAATACAAGGAACAAAAGAGTCTCGCCTGTCTCTACGAGTAGTAGCAAGAATAAAGTTGAAGAAGTAGAAGAACACCCTAGGAATTTATCGCTTTTTAATAAGAAACATGATTCATCTGAATGTAATGTCGAAAGTATTGGTTCTAATGCATGTAATGACTATGTTTGTTTAATATGCAAGAAATGTTTAATTAATGATGCTCATGATGAATGTGTTTCTAAGAATGTGAATGTTACGCCTGAACAGAAGAATGTTCCAAAACGACCTAGTGCTAGATCTAGATCTATAGAAAGATTAGTTGCACGATTTAGGACTACCACTATTAGTCGAATGCCTAGGAACTATCTTAAGTTTTGTATGTGGATTCCAACGGGTAGAGAGTTCACTCTTAAGAACGGCAAATTAGAAATAACTCAAGCTAATCAAGTAGCAACTGTCTATGAGTGTGATTCTGCTTTTACTCCTAACCCCATGGAACCAAATTCAAAACGGTTTCCAAATACAAACTCTTCTGTTCTTGGTAGGTTATCGAAATATGTCTTTGGATCGTCGACTCGGGTTGCTCCAAGCACATGACCGGGAATTTAAAGCTGCTGATCAATTTCGTTTGGAAATTCATGGGAACTGTACGTTTTGGAAATGATCATGTAGCAGCTATTCAGGGTTATGGAGATCTTCGGTTTGAGAATTTTTTAATCACTCGAGTTTACTACGTCGAAGGGTTGGGACACAACTTGTTTTCAGTTGGGCAGTTTTGTGATGCAGATTTAGAAGTTGCATTCAGAAGAAACACGGTTTTTATTAGAAATTTGGTTGGTGATGATCTATTAACTTGTAATCATGGTACAAACTTGTATGCTATCGACATCAACCAAATGGCTTCTACATCACCAATTTGTCTTATGACAAGGGCAACCGAAACTAAGTCCTGGCTGTGGCATAGACGTTTATCCCATCTCAATTTCGACACCATCAACAAGTTAGCCAAAGACAACATCGTCACCGGACTTCCTAAATTCAAATACACCAAGGAACACCTATGTCCATCATGCGAACAAGGAAAAAGTAAAAGAGCATCATATAAACCCAAAACCGTACCTAGTTCGGAAGCAAGGTAACATATGTTGCACATGGACTTATGTGGTCCAATGAGAGTTGAAAGCATTAATGGGAAAAACTATATTCTCGTTATTGTTGATGATTATTCAAGATATACTTGGGTAAAGTTTTTGAGATCAAAAGACGAAGCACCAGGCATCATCATCACCCTTCTGAAGCGTATTCAAGTTCTACTTCAAGCTCTAGTAAGGGTTATAAGAACAGACAATGGCACAGAATTTACAAACCAGGAGTTAAGAACTTACCTTGAAGATGTTGGAATCACACACCAAACATCAGTTGTTAGAACTCCACAGCAGAATGGGGTAGTTGAAAGAAGAAACCGAACTCTTGTGGAAGCTGCTCACACAATGCTGATTTTTTCTAGTGCACCTCTATTCTTATAGGCTGATGCTGTAGCCACTGCTTGTTTTACTCAAAACCGATCCCTAGTCCATCCGAGATTCAATAAAACCCCATATGAGCTAGTGAACAACCGTAAACCTGACATCTCTTACCTTTACGTGTTTGGCGCTTTGTGCTATCCGACGAATGACAGAGAAGATCTAGGGAAGTTAAAAGCTAAGGGTGATATTGGAATCTTCATTGGATATTCAGAAAACTCGAGGGCATTCAGGGTGTTTAATAGACGAACAAAAAGGATAATGGAGACGATGAATGTAAAGTTTGACGAAATTTCACAAATGGCTTCTGAGAGACTCGCTCTAGAACCCGCACTTAAACCGATGGCTTCTAATCAAAACGGATTAGGACCCACACCAAACATGCAGACTTCTGGACACATCAGTTCAGGACTCGTGCCTCAAGGAGCTCAATCAACAAACACGGAAAAACCAACAGAACAAGAACTGGAAAATTTCTTCGAGTTAATGTTTGATGAATACTATGGTGGAACTTCGACTAATGCATCTCAACAACATTCCGCTGCACCCGCTCACAACCATCAACCACCACCACCACCACAAGATGCATCCACAACAATCAAAGCTGAAGCACCGACTCCATCTACATCTACTCAAGCAACTCCAGTACTTGAAACTGTTCTACCAAGAGTTGATGAGCAAAACCAAAACACAAATTCTCAAGAAGAACCAACAAATAATTCAAACGATGTTACGTTAGAAGAAGAAGAAGTAGTATTTGAAAACCCGTTTGCAACAGACTCTGCTGAATCTTCTTCAAGGTTACAAGAACCATCTAACACATATTTGTTTTACATAAGGTACCCTTCTACGTTTCAATGGACAAAAGACCATCCAATAGAACATATTATTGGTGAACCTTCAAAGCCAGTTCAGACAAGGAGACAACTTACCACATATCTCGAATTGTGCATCTACATTTGCTCAATCAGCCTCAAAGAACCAAAGAACATTCGGGAAGCAATGGCAGAAAACCCTTGGATTGAAGCGATGCAGGAAGAATTTCTTCAATACCTGTTACATGATAGTTGGGAACTTGTTGAACGACCACTTGATAAACGTGTTATTGATCTCAAGTGGTTGTGGAAGAACAAACTGGATGAGGAAATGACTGTTATTCGTAACAAAGCTCGTCTCGTGGCTAAAGGTTATCCACAAGAAGAAGGGATAGACTTCGAAGAATCATTCGCGCCTGTAGCTAGACTTGAAGCAGTCCGGATTTTCTTAGCCTATGCCGCTTACAAAAACATCACAGTCTATCAGATGGATATTAAGACTGCTTTCTTAAATGGAACTCTAAAAGAAGAAGTGTATGTGAGTCAGCCAGAGGGATTCATCGACAAAGATCATCCAGACTATGTCTACAAGCTTAAGAAAGCAATTTATGGTTTAAAACAAGCTCCAAGAGCGTGGTATGACAAACTATCATCTTTCTTGCTCAAAAACAATTTCATAAAAGGAACGGTTGATGACACCTTGTTTATCAAAAAATTCAAAGATGACATTTTGATCGTACAAATTTATGTGGATGACATTATTTTTGGATCAACCAATCCTAACCATTCAAAACATTTTGAAAATCTCATGAAAAGCAAATTTGAAATGTCCATGATGGGGGAACTAAAATTCTTTCTTGGTTTACAAATACATCAATCCCCTCGTGGTATTTTTATCAATCAAGCTAAATATACAATAGAGATTTTGAAAAAACATGGAATGGAAAATTGTGATTCTGTTGGTACACCAATGGTCACTTCACCAAAAATAGGTGCTGATTTGTTTGGAAAACCCATCGATCCGAAAAAATATTGGAGTATGATCGGTTCTCTCATGTGCCTAACTGCTAGTCGACCCGATATTCAATTTGCTGTTTGCTTATTAGCACGGTTTCAGGCAAAGCCTACCGAACTTCACCTCAAAGAGGTTAAACAGATCTTTCGGTACCTACGAAGCACCATTAACATGGGACTTTGGTATCCGAAGGATTCGAGGTTTCATCTAACAGCATTTTCAGATGCAGACCATGCTGGTGATCAAGTTACAGCAAAGAGTACATCAGGTGGAGCACAATTTTTGGGTGAAAAGCTTGTAAGCTGGTCGTCAAAGAAACAGGACTGTACTGCACTATCAACCGCCGAAGCCGAGTATGTGTCTCTATCTGTGTGTTGTGCCCAAGTTCTTTGGATGCGGACACAACTCACAGATTATGGCTTTTTTTTTAC
Source organism: Artemisia argyi (assembly GCA_030686995.1). NCBI lineage: Eukaryota > Viridiplantae > Streptophyta > Magnoliopsida > Asterales > Asteraceae > Artemisia > Artemisia argyi. Next base: position 68,565,557 of record CM060709.1, on the reverse strand, counting down.
AGAATACCTATGTATTGTGACTCAAAAAGTGCCATAGCCATCTCGTGCAATCCCGTACATCACTCTAAGACGAAGCATATCAAAGTCCGCTACCATTTCATCAAAGAACACGTGGAAGAGGGTACTGTTGAATTATTTTTCGTTAAGACTGATTACCAACTCGCCGATCTATTCACTAAAGCCCATCCAAAAGAACGGTTTGACTATTTAGTTCGACGAATTGGCATGCGAAACCTAACTCCTGAGGAGCTAGAACATCTTCTCGAATCTTCTTGAAAAAGTTTTCAAAATCGCTTCGCTGTAAATTTTTTTGAAAAACAAAATACAAATTTGAAAAACCAACAAAAACAAAATACAAAAATATAAAATTTTCAAAAAATACAAAAACAATATAAAATCAAAAAATCCAAAAATATTCTTCTCACGACATGTCTCTCGTATAAATCAATATTCTGTACGTCTCTAGAAATGTCATTCAACAATGATACGGACATGTACAGATGCTTGAACGGGAGTTCTTTATAATGTTTTTCCAAAACATGTCGTTTCTTAAAAAGTTTCTTCACAATGGCTTTCGTATACATCAGTACGAAACCCGGACCCTAATGATGACTTCTGAATATTTTCAAATTAAGGACTCGTACGTTCAATGACGAAATCTTTTTTCAAAAAGTTCGAGTCTAAACAAACGAAAAAGATTTCAAGCATAAACTCGTTTTCAAAATAGAATTCTTGAGCACTTTTTCAAGATTGTTCAAAAGATTTCTCAAAATCTCTCAAAATTTGTGCTCAAGAAAACTCCCTCTAAACCCTTAATTGATTTTGAAATGCGCTATCATAAAGGGGGAGTACAAAAACAAAAATGTTCTGTATTCATGCAAAATGAAATCTGTCTATCTCTCCAAAAAGCTTTTTCTTAATCAGTTGATATCAAAAATATCACAATATGCTATTTTTGAGGGGGAGAAGACATGATTATAATGTGATCAAAGATGTTTAAAGCTTGTGACTGAATCTCAAAAGAGCTCGACTCAGATATTACCAATGAATTGACGAAGCTTAAATGTCATTAATCGAAAAGACTTGTCCTGGACGGGTAATAATTTCAAGCTAGTCTAACTAGTGATGTAAGCGTTTCTCGAATAGGACTTGTCTGAGTAGAGTGTACCGTATCGAGAGACTTTCTTTGGACTTGACCAGGACGGGTAATAATTTCAAGCTAGTCTAACTAGTGATGTAAGCGTTTCTCGAATCGGTCATGTTCGCTGAAAGTGGATCAATTCAAAAGTGCAAACTCCTCACGCATGTGCAAATTTCTTAAATATTCATGAGCACATGTGAAGGGGGAGTCCTTCAAAAGAAATGCAAAACTCTCAAAGTGGTAACAATAATGTGTTTTATTATCGTAAAAACTTTGAGAGATTTTCAATAAATGGTTTCATGGCAATGATAGGATAGTCATGGAGTTATAAGGTGACTAAGGTTAGGTAAAACCGTCCTATGATCCGCCAGAGCCGGAGGGATCTACCCAAGGACAAATCCAATAGATTAGTATTAGAAGTCCTTAGGTATGATTGAAAAAAAGGAGAAAATGAGAAAGGAGAAAGAAGGGGTTGAAGAATTAAAAAGAAAAGTTATGAAAAAGGGTGAAAATAAATAGCCCTCCAAATGTTCAACCTTAGGGCAAACACCGGGTACAATTCATATGCTACTGGTTGTTACTAAGGTGACATCGGTATTGAATACAAAGACGTCATGGAGCCAGTGACGCACTGCACTAAACCATCTTAACCACTCAAGTTCTCTTAAAAGAGCTTGTTTCATTCTGACGGGGAACCGGTGTAATCTATTGACATGTCTCTTAGAGATGGTTGATATTGAAGTAGGAGACCTCTCCCTAATCTCCGCATAGGAAACCAAATGTGCACTTATTGAGTCTAGAGCCCCGAGATTCATCAAAAGATCTCATAGGAACACATGATATTTCTACACTGGTTGTTCATCATTAAGGACGCCAGATGTAAACTTTAGAGTCCTACGCAGATCTTAGCAATCTGCCAGAACATTTATGAGAGGATTCACATTTGTAATTCTCAATGATTGAATGGAAACTCCTGCCAGGGTCAACATCAAGCAGCCCTGACAGCAGGTCACTTTGGTAATTCTTTATGGGTTACGCTTAGTGTTCGCGGTGCTTTCAAACGGTCTACAGTCGTGGAGTGATCCCCAGCGACTCACCCTATCATTGAGCTACTAAGTAGGTCTCGTAAGCTCTCTCGGGAGTATCTGACATGGGAATTGCCTTGGTAAGGGTTAGAAGGAGTCTTCACACTATGTTGTTGACGATCTCTAATTTGAACCTGTAAGTACCAGTTGATTTATTGCTAACTATTTTCATGCAGCTACACATCACCTCCATGGCGACAGATTCCGCATGCTCATACATACATCTTGAAGTTAAAGAAAGCTCCCTCAAAGATCTATACAACTCAAAGTTCAAAGAAAGATTCTACGCCAAAAAGGAAGAATCTACAAAGTATAAAGACTAAAGATCAAAGTGAAAGAAAGGGAACTACGTGCATATGAATATCAAAGTCCAAAGATGTATGAGCATGTTGGAATGGCAAACAACCACCAGAGACGCAGAAGTGACGAAAGGCAGATAACTCCACATCACAAAGGAACAAAGAACGATGAAAAATCAGTTATCAAAGATCACAAAGCATGAAGGAATAGAGACTAAAGACTATTCTACAACGACACACAAAGTTAAAGACAAAGAACATGGAAGACCCACTCACGTGGAGCATCATTCGAATGACCACCCCTTAAGGGAGATTGTTAGCATTAAAATATATATATATATATATATATATATATATATATATATATATATATATATATATATATATATATATATATATATATATATATATATATATATATAAGTGATGGTCATTCTCATATTGTAACTTTGTGTCGTTTGTTAAGATTAGTAATAGTTTAGGCATTGGGCTTTGGACTTGGCAAGCTAATATGTCATGTGCTATGTTTCATAAGCCTTGTTATCTAATCATGTAACCAAGTCCAAGCCCAAGCCCATAGAAAGCCTTAGGGCATCTCATGTTACTTACTATTTAAACACCTCAAAGGCTCATTTGAGGTGTGTGCTTGTATGTGTATTGTGTGTGTTTTCTTTAATAAAAGCTCTCATTTCCATCTCTCTCTACTCATATGAAATACATATACATACATATCAAGTCACCATCTTTCAATCTCTACTTCATCTTTGCTTCTATAATGGTGTGATAAAGTTGTTATTTAAGGTCCTACACTATCTCATCGCTCTCATCTTTGAACCTAACTATCCCTAGAGACGGGTCATAATTCATCTTAGAGGCCTCAACAAATGGCTTTCCGAACACTACTTGACTCAGGCAACCATCAATTACCGGATGAATATCCTCCACAATCACAAAGTCGGTAACATAAGTGATGTTAGAGGGATCACCCGCTTTAATGATTGGTGAACCAAGGATGTATGGTGTCTCAGGGTCATCGAATAGATCCTTATGGTATTCCCATTCTTCCTTGGTAGGTAACCTATTAAAGTATTCCTCTACATTTTCTACCTCCTCAACTTTCTCTTCCTTTTTCTCTACAACTTCCTTAATCCCATCGGTATCACTTTCTTCCCTGTTATTATCGACTGGCTTAATAGTAAATACATTGACAAAAGTGGACGTGTTTAGATGATGAGGGGTCCTTAGTTTGGGTCCCGCTACTAGTGTCCCTAGTGTCCTTCCTAAGTGTAGTTAGCACTTGGTTGTTCAGGGCTTTCAATAAGTTGTCGATTTTATTGGTCATCTCCGTTTGTTGTTGATTGAATTCGGATTCAAACTTAGCTATACGAGCTTCTTGAGATGCCATAAATTTGGACATCAATCCTTCAAGATTATTGGTACTACCACAGTTATTGGAAGGATTGTTGTCAAAAGTACGGTTAGAGGTTGGATCGTTTGGTTGGTAACGATTAGGTGGATTGGAAGAAGTATTTTGGGGCATGTTTTAGTTTTGCTTCCACCTAAGGTTCGGGTGATTTTCCCAGGAGGGGTTGTATGAATCACCGTAAGGATTTTGCTCGGGTTTGAAAGTGTACCACTTATCTCCCGCTCTGTCGGTACGCGAGGATGTGTAATCCGCAAAAGCTTGTTTGGGGAGTTCCATGCAATCACGAGTGTCGTGGGGACCACTACATAATTCGCACAAAGAAGTGATTTTGTTCACTTGGCTTGAAGGCTTAGGAGCTTCGTAGGATTTCATGAAAAACTTGACTTGGTCTTCAAGTTCCATGATCCTACGGTCGAGAGGCTTGATTTGTTTGAAGGCAAAGATATTGCCTTTACCGTTTAGTTCTAATCACGGGGATCATTCCAACTTTAGTTGTCATAGAGAGCAAGATCTTCTATGAGTTCCCATGATTCTTCGGCACTTAGATCATGTAGCTTGCCACCGGTCGAATGGTCAATGGTTCGCCTTGTGGAGAGATCGATATGGTCATAGAAAATTTAGACTTGGAGCCAAAGATCTATGCCATGATGAGGGACTTTTTGGAGTAAGTCCTTGAAACGATTCCATGCTTCATAGAGAGTTTCGCCTTGACGTTGTTGGAACATCAAGATGTCATTTCTAAGCTTAGTAGTTCTCCCCGGTGTGAAAAATTAAGCAAGGAAACGAGTGGTGAGATCATCCTAAGAGGTAATGGATCCTGCGGGTAAATGCTCAAGCCATTGACTAGCTTGGTCAGGTAGAGAGAATTGGAAGAGACACAATCGGGTCATCTCTCGAGTTACAACATCAAGGTCTATGGAATCTACTATTTTGAGGAAATCCTTGAGATTTTGATTAGGATCTTCGGAACGAAGTCCATGGAATGCACATCCGCTTTGCACCAACCGGATGGTGTCGGATCGCAAGGGAGACGCATTGGCTCCTTGAGTGAGCTCAATGGTTGATTCGTTGTGTTTTGGTGTGTGCAAACAACAATTTATCAAAATATCAACAAACGTGAGGTTTAATTTGTCGTGAGACAAATAAACGTGAAGTAATACGAGTAAACCGTTTAGGAAAATGATTACCTCGCAAAACTTGTGAAAGTGATATTCAAATTGTGAGACCGGGAAGTGATTTCCCGGGTCGTACCCCAACGAGGTGTGAATGGAAAGCTTCGAGTGAGAGTGAGATTAAAATCTTATATGTTGGAAGGTTTATTTGGAATTGTGATACGTTAAATTAACGAAAATTACGAATTAACGAACGAAAATGGAATAAACATAACCTAAATGGAAAATTAAACTAAGGAATGCTAAGTACTATTTAAAATAACCTAAAATGCTACGGGAAACAAAAATAGGTATTGGGAATCCTAAAAATCACAAATTTCACATAAACGTGATGTTTATTCTAAATAAACGTCAACGCGCAAATAAAAACGTGAATTTTTAGCTACACAAGTCCTACGGGTTTCAAAATAATTTTCTAACGCACCTAAAGACAAAAGAAATATTTGAAAAAAAAGAAAATTAATTTTTTAACAAAAACTCTATTTATTATGAATTTAAATCTAATTTACTCTAATTAAATTCTAATAAATATGAAAACTATTTTAAAAATTCTAAAAATTTTTTGGTAATTAAATAAACTTAAAGTTAACCTAGGAAAAATAGAAACTTGAAATAAGCAATCAAAATAAGCAGAAAATAAGGTGACAGAAGATGATAAGCTTATGAAAAACCAAACAACACTCAAAGGTTTAGTAATTGTTTTTGCAATCCCTTACTGAAACAAGTCCCAAGGGCGTGTGGTTATGGTGTGGTGTGGTGAGCTATTATGGGTGCAAGAGGTCCAGGGTTCGAATCCCACCTCTTGCACTTTTTGCAAATAATTTTTTTTTTCAAATTTTCTTTTACAAAAACTTTTTATCCACAAATGTAAACAACTTTAATAAATGAAAACTTTTTGAAAATTTCAAATAAGCTCAGAATAAGCTTGAATATTCAACAGAGGGCTTATCAAGGCCAAACTTGATTTTTTTTTTTAAAAGTACTTAAACTAGAATAAGCTACAAACTAAAAACTGACATGAAATAAGCTACAAGTAACTTGGATAATCTTGAAGTAAGCCAAAGTAAGGTGAGAGCTCATGTAATAAGCTAGCAAATTGAAATAAGCCAATTTAGACCAAACTGTTAACCAAGACAGGCCTTATTAGGCAACTTTGGACCTCTGTGGGATCCACAGAGGTGAAAGGGAGTTCAAATAAGTTCTTGGCCTGCAAACTAGGGGTGGAAAACTACAAAATAAGCTATATTTCAAAAGTTATGGTTCACACACAAGCTCACAATAAGCTTTTGACAGCTGGGGTTTGGACTGAGGGTTGAGTGCAGGGCATTTGCCTTGCCTTGCAAGTCTGTTTGGAGCTCTGCTAGGACCCACAAAAAATTCACAAAATTAAAACTCCAATCTGATTTCAAAGTTTAACTGGGAGACTCTCTCTTGTAAAAATTTGAGGTCCTAACTCTAACCACAAAATTCACCAAAATTCATGGAAGTTTTGGAATTTTTTACAAAGGAGTAGATTTTGACTTCCTAAATTTTTATTCAAATTGACTTTGATGAGATTTAACCTAACTAAAACTCTAAAATAAGATGTATGGGACTGTAAGGAAGCTAACTTATGCTAACTTAACACTTGCTAATCCTAAAATGAGATTGGGTAACCCAAAATCCCAACAGTTTGACTGTTGAAGAAATGGGAATCCAATTTTGACTTTTATAGAGAAAATGACCAAAGTAATGGTCAAAATGGACTGTAAGAGACTTAGACTAATGCACCATTGATTTCTAAACCTTAATACCAACAAGAACCTAGCAAATTCACTTGTTCCAAACACCCCTTAATAAACTGATTTAAACAATTAAACAAGCAAATCATTAACCTACCACTCCTAATCAATTAATTAACTAAGAATATGCTAAAACAGACTTAAATAAGCAAAGAACAACAATTATAAGCTACAATTATCAAGAATCTCAACTTAGGTTTAAAACATGGTATAAAACCTACTTGGCATCCAAGCTAGGAGGGAATCTGAGAATTCAAGACCAAGAACACCCTATGTGCCTCCCATGAGGCTCTAAACCATCTTCAACATCATCTGGATCTACTTTTCTTCTTTCTTCTTCTATAATTTTTTTTATTTTTGAATCTCTCCTTGGCAACTTTTTGTTTTCTTTTTCTTTTCTTATTTTTTTTCTATCTTTTGACTCAGATAATCTCAACAACACTTAAGAAACATATTTAGATCAAAATCAAGAGCATTTAGATGAAATATAAAGTAACAAAAAAATGGAGACAAAAATTCAAATTTAAATAAACTGGAATTAAACTTTAATTAAACCTTGAATTCAGAATTACAATGATAATTTAAGATAGAAAACAAAACAGTAGCTAAGAAAGGGATGCCCTGATGGCTTGTACAAGGCTTCTATTTATACTCGAATGTGGTAGGTAGAAATCTCCTCTCTTGTGCTTCTTCTTTGAGAGATGCCAGTTGTAAATTAACCATTGGAACTATGCGAATGAATCCCCACCCTTTAATTTCCTCAAAGTTAATCCTAGCCCTTGAAGTGGTTTTGGCGGGAAAAGTTTTAGGTGAGGCTAAGGATTGCCAGCGTGTGATTTGGGGTTAGGTATGAGTTGGGGAAGGTGTTAGTAGGTTGGGGGAGTGTGTGGGGAGCTTTTGAGGGTGGAGGAGGCGTGTTGCAGAGTGGTGTTGGGTGGTTGGGTTTTACCCAGGGAATAAAAAGCGGGGTGGGGAAGATGGTGTTGGTTTGACTTTTGTTTGACCGTGAATAAATGTGGGTACTGGGTAGGTTTTTATGGGTTTTGGGCTTTAGAGGGAAACTGGGCCAAGGGTTGTGATGGGTTTTTGGTTTAGGTGGATTGGTAGTAATTAGTTTAGGATCCGTATGGTTTATATTCAAAATACCACAAGGACCATTGTTGTAATTTTCTGCCAAGTTGAGGGCTGAATTTAGCAGCTTTCCAAACTTTGTGACAAGGGTCTATATTTGACAATCTTTCATTTCCTAAGGACCTCAATTGATGCATTCCATGATTTAATCACCAGGGACCAAAATTGACAATTGTTGAAACTTAAGGGACTTTAGTGTAAATTCTCCAAAATTTCATTCCAAGGACTAAATTTGACAATTTGTGAGATTCCAAGAACCAAAGTGACTTTTCCTTCAAAATATTCCACCAGGGACCAATTCTGCCATTTTCTGAGAGTACAGGGACCAATATTGCCAAACTTTGAAACTTGAGGGACCAAAGATGTAACTTGTACATTTTTGAAAGATTTTTACCCAAAGATCATTATTTGGTAACTTTTGATTTTTAAGAACTTGGTTTGACTTTTCTTTCAAAATAAAGGCTCAGGGACTAGTTTTGACAAATTTTGAAAGTTGGGGGACTAAAACTGCCAATTATGCAAACTTTGTTTGTTTTTCGATTGTTTTCGATCATTTTGCATTTGAAACATATAAAACACGATCTTTGGGATATTTTCATTATTTTGACGCATTCTTGAGTATTTTCTCGTGTTTTGGCAGTTAAAATATGGTAAAAATGATGAGTATTTACACACTCATCAATCCCCCACACTTGAGTATTGCTAGTCCCTAGCAATCTTTTGTAAAAAACTTGATGGATTTGAAAATCTCTTTACCAAAAGCCATCACTTCTGGAGTAGCCAGGTGTAAGAACTGTGGCACACCTGATAACCGTGTGATTTTGAGCAAACCACCAGCTGTCAACGGTTTTGATTTGTCTTTACCAAAAGTCGTTTGCTTCTGGACTAGCCAGCTCTTGATGGAATAGTCAACATCTTGGTGAGCTGATTACCAATTATGGTTTTTCCACGGCCTTTACCACAAGCCATAATCTTGTGGGCTAGCCAACTCATTAGCTTTTGAGGATATGGGGAGTTGAGGAACCATACAATTTTTGGCAAATTGCAAGCCATCAACGGGTTTGAGTTATCTTTACCAAGAGCCGTTTGCTCCTGGATTAGCCAATCCTTTTTGTCGGTTAGACTTGGCGGACTGATTACCACAAAAATTTTGAAATAAAGTGAAAAAAATTTTAAAAATTTTGGCCAAAAACGGGGATACTAGACGGTATAATTTGATAAAATTCGCTAGAATTTTCCCCTCCCCCACACTTAGAGTTGAATATTGTCCTCAATATTCAAAGTCCCGGCTAGTATGCCGAAATTTTGAACGTAAGAAGAAAATACTAGAAGCTAATTGTGGAAGTGTCATTTTGCATTTTTCACTTTATTTATACAACAACACATTTTTTTGTCATTTTCATTTTTTTTTTTTTTTTTTGAATAAGATATATACATTGCAAACAACTGTGGAGGGTGGCCACTCCCCCACACTTAGGTGTTAGAAAGTAGAAAGAAATGAGAGACACGGGTGAAAACCCGTGTTGTGCTACTGTTTTTGTTTATCGAGTCGCTAGCTTTACTCGATCCCCGAATTCATTGGTCCATGGGGAAAGTTTGGAGGTCCGGGACAACCACGGGTGGTAAGTCTCCTCCAAAATAATGCTTTAACCGATGCCCATTTACTTTGAAATTTGGACCGTCATTTTGAGACAACTCGACGATACCATATGGAAAAAATTTGGCAACGGTGTAAGGCCCAGTCCATCGGGTTTTAAGCTTACCCGAAAAGATCTTCAATCTAGAATTAAAAAGAAGGACTCGGTCACCAACGTTGAAAACGCGGTTTTTGATTTTTGAGTCGTGGATCTTCTTTGTTTTCTCTTTGTAGATTAAAGAGTTTTCGTACGCTTGATCACGAAGTTCATTAAGTTCATTGAGTTGAACCTTCCTATGATCACCCGCGGACTTGAGATCGAAGTTGGCATTCTTAAGAGCCCAATAAGCTTTGTGCTCGAGCTCAATCGGTAGATGACATGCTTTTCCATACACAAGCTTATAAGGAGTACACCCGATGGGTGTTTTATAAGCCGTGCGAAAAGCCCATAGAGCGTCATCTAGCTTATCCGACCACTGCAACTTACTCCATTAAAAACGGCTTTTAAGCTTTCTTTCTCCTTCATGACACAAACAACTAATTTTCAACATTATAAAATGTACTTATTCCATTCCATCACAAAACATCATTTATCCGGGCTAAAAGTTACAAAACTGAGTTTATATGTTACAGATCTAGAAATTTGTGGCCCTTAAAAAATGATGGCCCTGTGCCACCGCACATCTTGCACATGCTTAAATCCTGGCGTGCCCAGTACCCCTATATATTTTTTTCGATGTGGTGTTAATTTTTGTAAAAAACATCAATTTTTCCAAAATGCATTTTAAAGGCACCCGGTTCATCAAAAAGTGTTTCATATTATGGTTTCAAAAAAGTTATGCACCGGTTATATTTGGTTCTAGTTCCGTCCCTGCTATATACTAAGGTTGTGTTTGTTTTTTAAAAAATGCCTATTAACAATATTTTAATCTGATTCATTATGACGCGGTCAGACATTTAGGTCACTAAAACTGTTCATTTTTATTTTTTTTTTCATTCAGAGGCGGTAAGAGGCAAACTTTGTTAAGAGCGTTTGTTTTTTTCCGACCATTAAGAGGCAGCAAGAGGTATAAACCTCTTATTGAACTAGATGTAGAGGGGGTGTCTTACACCTCTGAATGTCTTTTTTTTTTAATTCTAAATTTTTATTCTTTTTTTATTTTATTATTATTATTTTTTAATTATTTTCTTTGTCTTGTTTCACCTTTAATTTTTGCATTAAAAATATTAAATAGAATCAATGCATATGTTTAGTTAGATACAAAATATAGAAGATAATATGTGACAGTACATATCTTTTTCCAGAGTGAAGAGTTCGGTCTCGGACTCATATATCTCAACTCTAACGTGATTCATATAGTTAATCGTTTTAAAAAGTTCAATTTAAACTCTGAAATGTTTATTTGTGTCAAATAAACATGAAATTTCATGTTTACTAAAATTGATTATATTATAAGATTTGGTTTCTTATATTTAATAAAATTTATTTATTGTGCGAATGCAATAGTTTTATATTTAAATTGTAAAAACTAATAATTTAGCACATCCAGACATTTATAGAAAAACAAACAGTTTTATTTGAGTCAGATTTTGATTTCTCAATGACTTATTCATATTAAGAAGGGAACCAGATTCAGACTTTTCTATTGTATATTCAGATTAAAATGTGCGAACAAGATTTAAATTCAGATCCTCTTAATAAACAAACAGCCCCTAAGAGTTTCAACGAAAAAATGGTTATTTTTCTTGTTGATGGTATTTATGGGTCGTTGGTTGTTTATGAGGAAAAAGGATATAATGTAGTATATATTTTTTGGTGATAATTATATGTGATCGAGTGTGTGTTCTTGGAATAAATTTTTTTAGTGTTTAATTAATTCAAGATAAACACGTGCTGAAGGGATGAATAGTTTCTTAAGTCTGAAGGTAATAGGTCTTTGATTTAATACTTCATATCATGTAACGTGCTTCAATGTGGTGGTGGTTTCAGTGGTGTTGATGACGGTGTTGCTAGGGATGGTAGCATCAAGCAAGTGGCTAGATGAGATGAAGATGAGGATGTAGATGAAAGGATATTTACTTTTCTCACATATGATTTTAGTGATGTTGGTTGTGTTTGTTAAAAGGTAGATGATGTTTATAAAATGGGGTGGTCATCACTGCTGTGTGCAACAGATTACTTTTCTGTAGTAGGTACAATATTTTTTTCAATATTAACATTTTTAACCCTTTAAGATTTTAAATTGTACATAATATACCCTTGGCTATAATGCACACAGCAGATAAGTACCCTGCTGTTTTACATTAGGGATCATTAAGCCTTATAAAATTATAAGTGATGATGTTCTATCTATCACTGAAGAGGACAAATACAAAGAAAGAAGAGAAAGATAAGGGAAAAAATACATAGGGTCATTAATGACGTGGAAAATATGAAAAGTATATATAGAAAAGTATATATAGAAAATATGAAACTATGTGAAAACAAAATTAATGACGTGGAAAATGATCAGGTCATAAATACTAAATTGTCACAAAGCAACAAGTTTGATAAAAATATGATCGAATTAAGATCAATGGTTTATTGCTCTTCTTAGTTCACTCAAGAAATCAATCTGATGACCAGAAGCTTCAACCTCATCTGCCCAACTTCCGTAATACATAACGGGTTTTTCTGGAAAACAAAAAAGGATATCATGAATTAGTAAGAAATATCCCCTGGCCTACTGATATAATTCTCACAACCAAGATATGTTGTATAAAATTATCACTCATTTATTATTCTAGTTAGAAAAACATGGAAATTCTGACCCATTTTAATTTTTTTTTTCTTTTTTATTTTTTTTTATTATTTTTTTTTTTTTTTAAGAAACACAACAATATCAAAGAATTACCCACAAGTCAAATGCGTTGAAAGTCTACCAAAGCGTATACTTTATGCATAAAATGCCCTAAACGTCTACTAAGAAATGTCCTAATCAGATTTTGTCACACTATATATTTATAAAAATGGACATATATTGAAAAATATTGTTTCGGGTAAACCAACATAAAAAATTACCCGTTTTGACCAGAATGCATTTTCATGCATTACACCGTCCTAGACCTACCCAGAATGCATTTCAACCTCTACAGAAGAATGTTACGAGAGGTTTACAGATTACATGTTTTGACAAGTAAATTGCAGATTACATGTTTTGACAAGTAAATTGCGCGGCTTGTGGTTCCAATAAAAATAATATGAAAGAGGTTTCACAAGAACGGATATGTAAAACTTATTTGTGTCTTTCACTCACCAGATAAATCAATTGAGGGGTTTTCGTATGCGCTCATGGCAGCTGCCCAACCTGCAACCAGAATAACCATGGAGTTATATCAACACATTTGAAGTTAGTATTGTTATTTTAATAGTTCTATTAAAAATCAAAGGGATAATTACCAAAATAGACCGGGCAACCAAGGGCAATTCGGTTCCTAACCCGGGATCCAAAAATTTCTTTTTTAGACCAGGACAACTCGTACAATTGGGCAACTGACGAAGTGTCACTTTTCTGCAAGTGACAAGTGTCGCTTGTCTATCAGTTTTTTGGGCAACTTTTCAGCTTTTTGGGCAACACCGCTAATTTTTGGGTAACTGTAGACACTTGTCATCATATGGTTCGAGTTGCCCAGTTGCCTGGTCTAAAAAAGACATTTTTGGATCCCGGGTTAGGAACCGAAGTCCCCTTGGTTGCCCAGTCTATTTTGGTAATTATCTCAAAATCAAACTACTTCTAAAAAGTATTTAAGCAAATGTTCAAGTTCTAACACGTTTAAAATTCAAAAAATATTCAATTTAAGCTTTTCTAGAGAAATAAGACATATACTTTAAGTTTATCTCACGAGGGTAAACGACCAAAATACCCTCATAAAAATATTTGTTATTATTAGTTTCGTAATCTATTACTACTGAATTAGAGGACACCTTGGGCATTCATATGTTCTTGCCACAGAGACCATATCACAAAAATGTTTGATGGTCTATGTTAATATCCAAGACTGGATAAATTACAAAAAATAGATAATATCTGATTAATAATATAAAACTTACGATTGTTCAGAAGTTGATAAGCTTCACTACTACAGCATCCTTTCAACACAATCAAACTAGGAGGATCCGAACGATCCTCTTGAACTTTAACCTCATCTGCCCAACTTCTGGAATACATAACGGGTTTTTCTGGAAAACAAAAAAGGATATCATGAATTAGTAAGCAATATTCCCTTGCCTACTGATATAATTGTCACAGCCAAGATATGCTGTATAAAATTATCACTCATTTATTATTCTAGTTAGAAAAACATGGAAATTCTTACCCATTTTAGCTATGAATGGGTTAAGTTGATTTTTATTTTATTTTATTTTTATTTTTTTTAAGAAAGACAACAATATCAAAGAATTACCCACAAGTCAAATGCGTTGAAAGTCTACTAAAGCGTATACTTTATGCATAAAATGCCCTAAACGTCTACTAAGAAATGTCCTAATCAGATTTTGTCACACTATATATTTATAAAAATGGACATATATTGAAAAATATTGTTTCGGGTAAACCAACATAAAAAATTACCCGTTTTGACCAGAATGCATTTTCATGCATTACACCGTCCTAGACCTACCCAGAATGCATTTCAACCTCTACAGAAGAATGTTACGAGAGGTTTACAGATTACATGTTTTGACAAGTAAATTGCAGATTACATGTTTTGACAAGTAAATTGCACGGCTTGTGGTTCCAATAAAAATAATATGAAAGAGGTTTCACAAGAACGGATATGTAAAACATATTTGTGTATTTCACTCACCAGATAAATCAGCTGAGGGGTTTTCGTATGCGCTCATGGCAGCTGCCCAACCTGCAACCAGAATAACCATGGAGTTATATCAACACATTTGAAGTTAGTGTTGTTATTTTAATAGTTCTATTAAAAATCAAAGGGATAATTACCAAAATAGACCGGGCAACCAAGGGCAATTCGGTTCCTAACCCGGGATCCAAAAATTTCTTTTTTAGACCAGGACAACTCGTACAATTGGGCAACTGACGAAGTGTCACTTTTCTGCAAGTGACAAGTGTCGCTTGTCTATCAGTTTTTTGGGCAACTTGTCAGCTTTTTGGGCAACACCGCTAATTTTTGGGTAACTGTAGACACTTGTCATCATATGGTTCGAGTTGCCCAGTTGCCTGGTCTAAAAAAGACATTTTTGGATCCCGGGTTAGGAACCGAAGTCCCCTTGGTTGCCCAGTCTATTTTGGTAATTATCTCAAAATCAAACTACTTCTAAAAAGTATTTAAGCAAATGTTCAAGTTCTAACACGTTTAAAATTCAAAAAATATTCAATTTAAGCTTTTCTAGAGAAATAAGACATATACTTTAAGTTTATCTCACGAGGGTAAACGACCAAAATACCCTCATAAAAATATTTGTTATTATTAGTTTCTTAATCTATTACTACTGAATTAGAGGACACCTTGGGCATTCATATGTTCTTGCCACTGAGACCATATCACAAAAATGTTTGATGGTCTATGTTAATATCCAAGACTGGATAAATTACAAAAAATAGATAATATCTGATTAATAATATAACACTTACGATTGTTCAGAAGTTGATAAGCTTCACTACTACAACATCCATTCAACACAATCAAACTAGGAGGATCCGAACGATCCTCTTGAACTTTAACCTCATCTGCCCAACTTCTGGAATACATAACGGGTTTTTCTGGAAAACAAAAAAGGATATCATGAATTAGTAAGCAATATTCCCTTGCCTACTGATATAATTGTCACAGCCAAGATATGTTGTATAAAATTATCACTCATTTATTATTCTAGTTAGAAAAACATGGAAATTCTTACCCATTTTAGCTATGAATGGGTTAAGTTGATTTTTATTTTATTTTATTTTATTTTTTTTAAGAAAGACAACAATATCAAAGAATTACCCACAAGTCAAATGCGTTGAAAGTCTACTAAAGCGTATACTTTATGCATAAAATGTCCTAAACTTCTACTAAGAAATGTCCTGATCAGATTTTGTCACACATATATTTATAAAAATGGACATATATTGAAAAATATTGTTTCGGGTATACCAGCATAAAAAATTACCCGTTTTGACCAGAATGCATTTTCATGCATTACACCGTCCCAGACCTACCCAGATGGCATTTCAACCTCTACAGAAGAATGTTACGAGAGGTTTACAGATTACATGTTTTGACAAGTAAATTGCACGGCTTGTGGTTCCAATAAAAATAATATGAAAGAGGTTTTACAAGAACGGATATATAAAACTTATTTGTGTATTTCACTCTCCAGATAAATCAGTTGAGGGATTTTCGTATGTGCTCATGGCAGCTGCTGTAACACCCCCAAAATTTGATACAGCGGAAGACTCAACAAGCTTTCGGGGTGCTACGGGGATTGGTATCCAACATAAGACATAATAGAACGAGATAAAGTAAACATAATAAAAACGCAACCAAAACGGGGTTTTAAAGTTTACATTTATCCCAACATCATTCAGAGTCAGGCCCAAAATAACATAACAGTAGGTCCAAAATTAATTATCAGAGTTTAGAAAAATAGATCCATAAACCATGAGCCTTAGCCGAGCCTTCCATTCCAAGCATCCATATTATCACTTAATTACCTGAGAAAACGTGCTAAAAGTCAGCTTTCACTGGTGAGATCATAGGTTTAAATTCATCTAACAATATAGTGGACATATACGCAAAACGCTTGCTAGCTAGACTAAGGATTCACTAAAAGCCTGCAGATACCCTCCGCTCCAATCCTAACACACGGATACCCTCCGTTCCAACATAGATATTCGGGTAACCCCCGCAATACCAAATAAATACTCGGATAACCTCCAAAGTATCAATAACCTATAGGTGCACACTACAATATCTAAATAAGCCAACCTTGAATAGTACACACGAAACCGTGTGACTAAAGCTGACAATTCACCAATAACCAAATAAGCCAACCTTGAATAGTACACACAAATTATGTGACTAAAGCTGACAATACATCCTAGTCCATACGCATAGCAAGTTTTAGAAAGAATATAGAAGCGATAATAGTCCACATAAATAATTTGCACGTTTCTCACCCCAAGTATTGAAAACATAGTTCAAGATTAAAAAGTGGGGCTATGACTCACCTCAAGTCCAGAAAATAGCAAGAAGATGTCGGTAGAAATAAGATGTATAGTAACTCACGAAACAGCAACTACGGACTCGGTACGACCTAACAATATCAACTCGTTCAGAAATCATTTCCTCAAATTCAAAATATTCCCAAACCCGGACGAAAATCCGTTTTATTTTCCGAAAATCCATTTCGTATTAGTTTGGTGTATTTGCGTTTGGTATCTATACGGGTGGTGGGTCGACACAAAACAAACCAAAAAGGTCACACAAAGAATAATTAAAGAAACTATAGATCTAATATTAGCCCAATATATTATTTAAATAAATCGCCAAAGTTTATTAAATCCATCGATTTGATAATCCTCGTATTTATTTACGTAACATACCGTTCCAAGATTACAACCAATCCTAAAGCACATAGCACATAAATACTATATAGTATATATCGTAATTTAATAAATTCCTTATATACATCGTCAAATTGGCCAAATTTCCCGATATATATATTCGCAATTTATTACACTTTACATATACCACAACCTATGGGCGTCGTAGGATACGATGCCCATTAATATATTCATTTCATATAGCCAAATAACCCGGTTCAACCCTACGGTTAAGTGGTTATTTAGTTATAGAAAACATTTATATTAATCGTCATATATCCGTGACAACACGAAAGTCACAAATAAAACTTACCTGAACTCGAGTGACTACGACTCCGCATAACTCGATAAGTTTACTCGTTATATATATATATAAAATGACATTTTATTTAATATTTAATATTTGTCGAGAGTTTCTCGTTTTATAACACATTTTTATAAAAATAATACGTTCAATAATATTACGCCACTTTCGTAGCCTAATATATATCTAGTCGTATTATTTATAATATGACTCGTGATTATTATTATTATTAATATACGCGCTTATATAATTATATATCCGTTATTCACGTCTATATATTCATATAAACGTTTATGTTATCAATAATTATTATTACGAGTTTATTATTTACGTTTTAATTGTAAATAGTTATCGAGTCATACGAAATGGTCACATGTCCGAGTCATGACTCTCGGCTCATTGTCCAAGTCCAAAGTAATAAGCAAATGTCATAAAAACAATACATCTCCGTCCAACGCAATCCCAATCCACGTGCTACAACAATAGGGTCCGACTACGGCACCCGACTAACCTATCTCCGTCAATCTAAGTGACCGTCTCACAATCGGTCCCCAATATCACAATTCGTCAGCACTTCTCAATACCAAAATTCAATATCCAATGTCGAGACCCAAACATGGTCTCGACCCACATGTATTCGGCCAGTGAACAAGTAAACAACCAATCAAAAACAATTAATCCAAACCAAGTTATAATCCAAGAACAAAGTTATCAAAGTCATACTCGGGTGGGTTTACCAAGTCAACCCGAGTCAAAATTTCACCACAACTCGTGTGGGTCCCACCCGAGACCTTTATGGTCTCGGCTAGCTCTAACGAGCCAAAACTAACCACACGACCCACTTGGGTTGTCGGCCACAAATCCGAGCGACAACAAGGGTCAACCATGACCAACAAGAATCGGTCAATAACAAAAATGAGGATCCAAACATCCTCATTCGAACACCAAGAATCCACAAGGATCAAATAATCGGCAAAAGGCACAAACCGAGGGTATCACCCTCGGGTACGCCTCGACCCAACAAGAACAAGCCAAACCCGGATACCAAACGAGTATATATGTCAAAACCATTAATTTCCCAACATATTTAATCCGTATTTCATCAAACCCCATTAATTTAATCCATGTTTCCACGGACTTAGGACCATATCGAGGCACCCAAGGTGCCAAACCATCGATACTCACCTTCTTGAACCTCGAGACACGCGGATCTAGTGAAAACAATGCTACTCCGATCGGATCTATAGAGATTTCGTGGTGTTAAAATGTGTTTTAGGGCGCGTGTTATAGGTCAAATGAAAGAGGAGAAGATAAGGGTTAAGATGGTAGTGGTGGTTTTGTTGTGGAGGCGGTGGTGCGGCGGTTATAGCCGGAAAAAGTGGGCGGCGGCTAGGGTTGGAGGTGGTGAGGAAATAAGAGAGAGAGAGAGAAGTGAATGTGAGGGTGTTGGTGTGTGTTTGTGTGAACCGGCCCCCAAGTTGTAGTTTTATTCTTTTTTTTTAATTATAATAATAATAATAATAATAATAGTAATAATAATAATATTACTAATAGTATGAGTGGGTAAAATATGGGTAAATGTAAAACATGTGGCCCGAAACCCGAACTCATTTCAAACTTTAATATCTCCCGAAAAACATCTCGTAATTACTCAAATATCATCGGACTCGTAAAACGACTCATAAAATTTTCCGTTAGGTAAACCTAGTGCCAGAGTCGACGTAGTACCAGTGAGAATTTAAGAATACATCACCGAGCATAATTTCAAAATGAATTATTAAAATAATTCACGAATTCCATAATCGTCATAAAAACATAATTATCCATAAAACAGGTTTTACAAGTTCGTTGTGAATAAAAATTCCAAATAAAAATTATAAACGAACTTTAACGTAATGCGGGTTTTCAAAATAACTCCCTAAATTGCCGGTTGTCACATCCTCCCAGTCTCAGAAGAAACCCGTCTCGGGTTTCACTCGGAACAATTTATCTACGAAGCGAAAAGCTTCGGATATCTCTTCCGGAACTCGTCCTCACGTTCCCACGTAAATTCTGGTCCGTGTCGGGAATTCCAATGAACCTTGACGAGCGGAATGCGACTTCGCTTGAGTCGTTTAACTTCACGATCTAAAATCTCAATTGGTTCTTCCACGAAATTCAATTTCTCATCGAGACGAATATCCTTCATTGGAATAATAGGCATCTCATCAGAAAGACATTTCTTCAAATTACTAACGTGAAACACGTCGTGAACTTTACTCAGTTCATGTGGTAATTCCAACCTATAAGCTACGGGCCCAATTCTTTCTAAGATAAGAAATAGTCCAATGTAGCGTGGGTTGAGTTTACCACGTTTCCCGAAACGTATCACACCCTTCCAAGGCGAGACTTTCAGCATCACTTTGTCTCCAACAAGGAACTCTAGGGGTTTACGTCTCTGATCGGCGTAACTTTTCTGCCTATCTCGGGCTGCTTGTAACCGATTACGAATCTGAGCCACTTTCTCTGTAGTTTCCAAGATAAGTTCAGGGCCTGTGAGTTGGCTATCTCCAACTTCTGCCCAACCAATAGGCGAACGACACTTTCTGCCATACAAAGCTTCAAATGGTGCAGCTTTAAGACTTGTGTGGTAGCTATTATTATAGGAGAATTCCGCAAGGGGTAAATACTTCTCCCAGCCTTTACTAAAGTCTATGATGCATGCACGAAGCATATCCTCTAACGTCTGAATGGTCCTCTCACTTTGACCATCGGTTTGGGGATGATATGCAGTACTCATATCATGTCTCGTCTCCAAAGCCGTTTGAAGTGATCGCCATAAAGCTGACGTAAAACGGCTATCACGATCCGAAATAATAGATCTCGGGACTCCATGACGAGAAATAATTTCCTTCACATACAACCTCGCAAGTTTATCCATGCTATCATCTTCACTAATTGCTAAGAAATGAGCAGACTTTGTCAGACGATCCACAATTACCCAGATAGCATCACAACCGCTAGCTGTCCTCGGTAATTTGGTAATGAAGTCCATTGTAATCCGCTCCCATTTCCAGACTGGAAGTTCTGGTTGCGTTAGTAATCCTGACGGTCTCTGATGTTCGGCTTAAACCTTAGAACATGTCAAGCACTTACTAACGTACGATGCTATATCTGCCTTCATGTTTGGCCACCAATAGAACTTCTTAAGATCCTGGTACATCTTGTCAGACCCAGGATGAATAGAGTACCTTGACTTATGCGACTCATGCATAATTAACTCCCGAATTCCTCCATATAAAGGTACCCAAATCTGATCTCCAAAACATAGCAATCCATCAGAATGCTTCACAAATCCTTTCTCATTCTCAGCCATCCCAAATATATTCTCAGCAGATCTGTTTTCTGCTTTCAACGCTTCCGTTTGAGCTTCAAGTATTTGAGACGGTAATGGCGATACGATAGTCATTCCCAATGACCTAACTCGTAACGGTGGTATTCTTTCCTTTTGACTAAGAGCATCAGCAACAACGTTTGCTTTACCAGGATGGTAGCGAATTTCACAATCATAATCGCTTAGCAACTCAATCCAACGTCGCTGTCTCATATTGAGCTCTTTTTGATTCAAGATGTGTTGTAAACTTTTCTGGTCAGTGAACACAACACACATTGTTCCATACAAGTAATGTCTCCATATCCTTAAGGCGAAAACCACAGCACCTAATTCCAAATCATGGGTGGTGTAGTTTTTCTCATGCTTTTTGAGCTGTCGGGAAGCATAATCTATCACCTTGTCTCGTTGCATTAACACGGCTCCCAATCCTTTATGTGAGGCGTCACAATAGACGACGAAATCCTCGTTACCTTCCGGTAACGCTAAGATAGGAGCACTACACAACATCTTCTTAAGCAATTGAAATGCTTCCTCTTCTTTATCTCCCCATTCATACGTAACACTCTTTTGAGTCAATTTGGTTAATGGTTTAGCTATCTTCGAAAATCCCTCAATGAATCTTCGGTAATAACCAGCTAAACCCAAAAATTGACGAACTTCGGTTGGGGTTGTAGGTGCAGCCCAATCTTTTATTGCCTCAATCTTAGCAGGATCCACATGGACTCCTTGTCTATCAATCACATGACCCAAAAATTGTACCGTCGGAATCCAAAATTCGCATTTCGAAAACTTGGCATAGAGTTTCTCCTTCCTGAGCAATTCTAAGATGAGTCTTAGATGCTCCTCATGCTCCTTCTCACTCTTTGAATAAATAAGGATGTCATCGATGAACACAATCACGAACTTATCTAAGTAAGGCTTACACACCCGATTCATGAGATCCATGAATACCGCCGGTGCGTTAGTCAACCCAAACGGCATCACCTGAAACTCGTAATGCCCGTAACGGGTTCTGAAAGCCATTTTCGGAATATCTTCCTCGCGAACTCGAAGTTGATGATATCCTGATCTCAAATCGATCTTCAAATACACACTCGATCCTTGGAGTTGATCGAACAAGTCGTCGATCCTAGGTAACGGGTATCTATTCTTCACCGTTAACTTGTTCAGCTCTCGGTAATCAATGCACATACGGAACGATCCATCCTTCTTCTTCACAAATAAGACTGGGGCTCCCCAAGGTGAAGAACTTGGTCTTATGAATCCTTTTTCGGCTAACTCCGCTAATTGTTTTGACAACTCTTCTAGCTCGGTAGGTGCAAGACGATAAGGCGCTCGTGCTACAGGTGCAGCACCAGGTATCAACTCAATCTGAAACTCCACTTGTCTAGTCGGCGGGATTCCCGGCAAATCATCGGGAAACACATCAGGAAAATCACGAACTATAGGCACATCTCCAATGCACCTTTCCTTTTTCTTCGTCCCTCCTTTCTCAGAAATTTGAGCCAAGAAAAGGTAACATCCCTTCTCCATTAGCTTTGGTAACTTAGTGCAAGAAATAACTGCTAATTGGGATGGGCTCCTAGAATCCTTCCGATCTCCCAATATATTTAGGATTTCCTTTCCGTATGGCACACGCACGATCTTCTCGTCGCAAAGTATGTGAGCACGATACTTCGACAACCAATCCATACCAATGATAACATCAAAACTTCCTAACGTGACGGGTAGAAGATCTATATTGAAAGGGTGGTTCAAGAAATTTAACGTGCAACCACGAATGATGGTATTAATCCTTTCTATATTCCCGTTTGCTAACTCAATATCATATCCAATTCCTAAGGCCATCGGGGGTTTCTCTAGTAAGGGTGCAAACGTAGTGGACACAAAACTCCTATCGGCACCAGTATCAAATAGTATGGAAGCATAACGATTATTGAGAAGGAACGTACCAGTAACGACGTTCGGATCTTCTCCTCTCTCGTTCCCGAGTGCATACACTCTTCCCTGAGCAGCTCCAGCTTCCACATGTTGGTCCCCATTATCTTGTCGTCCACGGTTTCCTCCAGCTCCACGGTTTCCATGATTGTACCCATTACCACCCGAGCCTTGATTTCCATGGTTCCACGATTCTCTACACTCATTCCTATAGTGTCCCTTCTTTCCAAACCCATAACAAGTAACATCTGCCTTATTTCTCATCTCAGGAGCAGCCTGAACCATAGCAAGAGGTCGAGCTCTACAATCCTTAGCTATGTGTCCTTTCTTTGAGCAGTTCTGGCATTTCACACTACACCATCCAGTATGATGCTGGTGGCAATGACCACACTTGGGTGCATCACTGTTCTGATTCTTCTTATCTCCATTCCCAATAGCATAAGCCTTAGCTTGTCTCTTGCTTCGGTGATCATTACCCTTAGAGTGTTGGTCTCTCTTTCTCTTTCTATTCTTCTCCTTATCAGCTCCTTCTAATTCCAACGAATCCATAAGTTGTTGAGCAATAGTGATTGCCTCATGGATGTTTGCAGGCCTAGCAGAAATCACATCATTCCTTGTAGCTACAGGCAACCCATCAGTATACCTCTCGATCTTTTAAGTCTCGGTTTTCACCATATCTGGGCAAAGCAAGGCTAACTCCTGGTAACGACGATTGTAAGTCGTCATATCATTACCTTTCACCTTGTGGTTCCAAAACTCAATCTCTAGCTTCTTAACCTCATTCCTTGGGCAATATGTCTGAATCAGCAAAGACTTAAATTGCTCCCAAGTCATGGCATAAGCCACATCACTCCCAACTGAATTTCGGTAATTGTTCCACCAAGTTAAAGCTTCATCCTTGAAAGTAAAAGAAGCAAACTTTACCTTCGCATTCTCCGCACAACCACTGACATTGAACACTGACTCAGTCTTCTCAATCCATCTGACTAAGTAAACCACTCCTTCAGTTCCACCAAACTCAATGTCCACAAATCTTGAACTCCTTGTATTGACATCCATTAGCACGAACAGGTTGAAAAGTTCCAGCAGAATTGTTGGAATGATTTGACTCAGCTAGTAGTTCAGCAACTCTTTGTTCCACAAGTTGATTGATCATTGCTTGATCCACAGTAGGTGCATTAAGTGGAACATGATCATTGTCTCCCTGAACATCAACATTTTGATTCCTGTTGTTGCGGTTAGTAGTGTCCAGGTTGTCAGGAGTAGGGGTTTCAACATTTTGAGTAGGTTGGCGTCCTCGGCGACCAGGAGTAGTCACTGCCGGACCAGTTCTGGTAGCTCTAACAGGGTTTCGTCGTGTGGCCATTGATCTGAAACATCACACAAGTTCATGAGTCTCCAATAGAACTTATCAATATGCTCAACAAAAGAAATTCAAAGAAGCCAAGTCATGGAAAGAATAGCAACAATACACCATGAAACATCAATAAAACGGATAAGGACTCAATTTCCATAACACCCAAAATCACATAATACCATATACTAATAACCATCAACCATACAATAGCGATCTAACATCGTTCCAACTACTGGATAACACAAAACGTACTAATCATTCCAAAAGAGACGAATACTGAACAAAATATACATCAAAATATGATAACTAGCTTTTCTAACCGAACACTCCTCGGTTAAGAAAGCAACAAGACAACATAACCCAAGCAACTAGCCACGCTGCTGGCGGAGGCTCCTCAACTCCTGCCTCAAGCCATCAAGATCTCTCCATAACGATCCTAGCTCCACGCTATGGGTGTCTCGGTCTCTCTTGAGGTCAGCCACCTCCTTCTCTAGCTCGGCATTCCTTTGCCATAGCTTGCGGTCAGCCTCTCGAGCAGTAACAAAACCTCGCTGCAAACTATCGATATGCTCGTGGACCTCCATCAAAACTCTCCTCATCTCAGTAACTCTCCTCTCAGCCATAACCATGTCAACCCTCAACTGCCCAATGAACTCAACAGTCACCCTATCAATCCGCTCAGACATACGTGTAACTCTCTCACCAAGATCCGTAATCTGAGCCCATAACCTGCCAATCTCACCTAACTCTGCATGCTCAGCAGAAACCTCAGAAGATGCATCCGACCCATCGGGACTACCAGGTGGCAACTCAACCAAAAACGGATGATCAGGTGAATCAGGCTCAATCGGATGTACAGGTGAATCAGGCTCCTCAGCCTGAGCTGGTGGTACTAACACATCATCATCATCAGGCATCTCATCCTCCTGAGGGTCATCCTCCTCCTCAGGGTCATCATCACCCTGCTCAGCCTCCTGAGGGTCATCCTCCTGCTCAGGGTCATCAGCCTCATCCTCACCCTCGTACCCCTCCTCATCCTCATCGGAAGAGTACCTCATCAATCGTCGTCTCCTACTAGGTGAACCATGTGGAGATGTGGTAGGTGATCTAGGACGACGACGCAATGATGTGGGTGGCGCCTCAGACAGGAGAGAGTGAGCATCAATCTGTAAAGGTGATGGAGTAGGGCGTACCGACATGCGTGCCGTAGCTCGGTGGGCAAAGCGTGGGGCCACACGAGCCAAAGCCAGATGAAGAGTAAGCTGCCTCGATGTACCAGGGAGCCCTAAAGAAGATGAGGGTCCCTACGTAGATGCAGCAGGTAGTGCTGAAGTAGAAGCTGTTTGCGGCACAGTAGCTGAAAGCATGGCAATCTGGTAAGGCTCATCAGATGCCATAGTGAACTGTGCAGGTAAAACCGGTGCAGTAAGAATATCCTCGACAACATCGGGCATATGGGAGGCCATGGTCTGTGACAACGGCGTAGGGTAGGTGTAAGTGTTTCAAAACAACTGAATCGCAACTCAAAATACCATACCAAAAATCCTCATCAAATAATTCAAACATATAATCTCAATAAAAAGCGTTTCAAACACCGCATTACTAAAATGTTTATAAAACATTTAGACCATATAATTCCTCGAAATGCCATCTTATTACTAAAATCCATAAACCTCAAATCATCTCAAGAATCCCAAATCTAACAATCATCTCAAATATCTCATAATACCTCAAATAATAGAAGATGCTTCGGCTTGGCGGGCTGGCGGGCAGTGGTCAAGGATCATTTTCTATAAAAATTCGGTTATAGTTTAGGCGTTTATTTACCTAGTTCTCTATAACCTTGGCTCTCATACCAATCTGTAACACCCCCAAAATTTGATACAGCGGAAGACTCAACAAGCTTTCGGGGTGCTACGGGGATTGGTATCCAACACAAGACATAATAGAACGAGATAAAGTAAACATAATAAAAACGCAACCAAAACGGGGTTTTAAAGTTTACATTTATCCCAACATCATTCAGAGTCAGGCCCAAAATAACATAACAGTAGGTCCAAAATTAATTATCAGAGTTTAGAAAAATAGATCCATAAACCATGAGCCTTAGCCGAGCCTTCCATTCCAAGCATCCATATCATCACTTAATTACCTGAGAAAACGTGTTAAAAGTCAGCTTTCGCTGGTGAGATCATAGGTTTAAATTCATCTAACAATATAGTAGACATATACGTAAAACGCTTGCTAGCTAGACTAAGGATTCACTAAAAGCCTGCAGATACCCTCCGCTCCAATCCTAACACACGGATACCCTCCGTTCCAACATAGATATTCGGGTAACCCCCGCAATACCAAATAAATACTCGGATAACCTCCAAAGTATCAATAACCTATAGGTGCACACTACAATATCTAAATAAGCCAACCTTGAATAGTACACACGAAACCGTGTGACTAAAGCTGACAATTCACCAATAACCAAATAAGCCAACCTTGAATAGTACACACAAATTATGTGACTAAAGCTGACAATACATCCTAGTCCATACGCATAGCAAGTTTTAGAAAGAATATAGAAGCGATAATAGTCCACATAAATAATTTGCACGTTTCTCACCCCAAGTATTGAAAACATAGTTCAAGATTAAAAAGTGGGGCTATGACTCACCTCAAGTCCAGAAAATAGCAAGAAGATGTCGGTAGAAATAAGATGTATAGTAACTCACGAAACAGCAACTACGGACTCGGTACGACCTAACAATATCAACTCGTTCAGAAATCATTTCCTCAAATTCAAAATATTCCCAAACCCGGACGAAAATCCGTTTTATTCTCCGAAAATCCATTTCGTATTAGTTTGGTGTATTTGCGTTTGGTATCCATACGGGTGGTGGGTCGACACAAAACAAACCAAAAAGGTCACACAAAGAATAATTAAAGAAACTATAGATCTAATATTAGCCCAATATATTATTTAAATAAATCGCCGAAGTTTATTAAATCCGTCGATTTGATAATCCTCGTATTTATTTACGTAACATACCGTTCCAAGATTACACCCAATCCTAAAGCACATAGCACATAAATACTATATAGTATATATCGTAGTTTAATAAATTCCTTATATACATCATCAAATTGGCCAAATTTCCCGATATATATATTCGCAATTTATTACACTTTACATATACCACAACCTATGGGCGTCGTAGGATACGATGCCTATTAATATATTCATTTCATATAGCCAAATAACCCGGTTCAACCCTACGGTTAAGTGGTTATTTAGTTATAGAAAACGTTTATATTAATCGTCATATATCCGTGACAACACGAAAGTCACAAATAAAACTTACCTGAACTCGAGTGACTACGACTCCGCATAACTCGATAAGTTTACTCGTTATATATATATAAAATGACATTTTATTTAATATTTAATATTTGTCGAGAGTTTCTCGTTTTATAATACATTTTTATAAAAATAATACGTTCAATAATATTACGCCACTTTCGTAGCCTAATATATATCTAGTCGTATTATTTATAATATGACTCGTGATTATTATTATTATTAATATACGCGCTTATATAATTATATATCCGTTATTCACGTCTATATATTCATATAAACGTTTATATTATCAATAATTATTATTACGAGTTTATTATTTACGTTTTAATTGTAAATAGTTATCGAGTCATACGAAATGGTCACATGTCCGAGTCATGACTCTCGGCTCATTGTCCAAGTCCAAAGTAATAAGCAAATGTCATAAAAACAATACATCTCCGTCCAACGCAATCCCAATCCACGTGCTACAACAATAGGGTCCGACTACGGCACCCGACTAACCTATCTCCGTCAATCTAAGTGACTGTCTCACAATCGGTCCCCAATATCACAATTCGTCAGCACTTCTCAATACCAAAATTCAATATCCAATGTCGAGACCCAAACATGGTCTCGACCCACATGTATTCGGCCAGTGAACAAGTAAACAACCAATCAAAAACAATTAATCCAAACCAAGTTATAATCCAAGAACAAAGTTATCAAAGTCATACTCGGGTGGGTTTACCAAGTCAACCCGAGTCAAAATTTCACCACAACTCGTGTGGGTCCCACCCGAGACCTTTATGGTCTCGGCTAGCTCTAACGAGCCAAAACTAACCACACGACCCACTTGGGTTGTCGGCCACAAATCCGAGCGACAACAAGGGTCAACCATGACCAACAAGAATCGATCAATAACAAAAATGAGGATCCAAACATCCTCATTCGAACACCAAGAATCCACAAGGATCAAATAATCGGCAAAAGGCACAAACCGAGGGTATCACCCTCGGGTACGCCTCGACCCAACAAGAACAAGCCAAACCCGGATACCAAACGAGTATATATGTCAAAACCATTAATTTCCCAACATATTTAATCCGTATTTCATCAAACCCCATTAATTTAATCCATGTTTCCACGGACTTAGGACCATATCGAGGCACCCAAGGTGCCAAACCATCGATACTCACCTTCTTGAACCTCGAGACACGCGGATCTAGTGAAAACAATGCTACTCCGATCGGATCTATAGAGATTTCGTGGTGTTAAAATGTGTTTTAGGGCGCGTGTTATAGGTCAAATGAAAGAGGAGAAGATAAGGGTTAAGATGGTGGTGGTGGTTTTGTTGTGGAGGCGGTGGTGCGGCGGTTATAGCCGGAAAAAGTGGGCGGCGGCTAGGGTTAGAGGTGGTGAGGAAATGAGAGAGAGAGATAAGTGAATGTGAGGGTGTTGGTGTGTGTTTGTGTGAACCGGCCCCCAAGTTGTAGTTTTATTCTTTTTTTTTTTAATTATAATAATAATAATAATAATAGTAATAATAATAATATTACTAATAGTATGAGTGGGTAAAATATGGGTAAATGTAAAACATGTGGCCCGAAACCCGAACTCATTTCAAACTTTAATATCTCCCGAAAAACATCTCGTAATTACTCAAATATCATCGGACTTGTAAAACGACTCATAAAATTTTCCGTTAGGTAAACCTGGTGCCAGAGTCGACGTAGTACCAGTGAGAATTTAAGAATACATCACCGAGCATAATTTCAAAATGAATTATTAAAATAATTCACGAATTCCATAATCGTCATAAAAACATAATTATCCATAAAACAGGTCTTACAAGTTCGTTGTGAATAAAAATTCCAAATAAAAATTATAAACGAACTTTAACGTAATGCGGGTTTTCAAAATAACTCCCTAAATTGTCGGTTGTCACATCCTCCCAGTCTCAGAAGAAACCCGTCTCGGGTTTCACTCGAAACAATTTATCTACGAAGCGAAAAGCTTCGGATATCTCTTCCGGAACTCGTCCTCACGTTCCCACGTAAATTCTGGTCCGTGTCGGGAATTCCAACGAACCTTGACGAGCGGAATGCGACTTCGCTTGAGTCGTTTAACTTCACGATCTAAAATCTCAATTGGTTCTTCCACGAAATTCAATTTCTCATCGAGACGAATATCCTTCATTGGAATAATAGGCATCTCATCAGAAAGACATTTCTTCAAATTACTAACGTGAAACACGTCGTGAACTTTACTCAGTTCATGTGGTAATTCCAACCTATAAGCTACGGGCCCAATTCTTTCTAAGATAAGAAATGGTCCAATGTAGCGTGGGTTGAGTTTACCACGTTTCCCGAAACGTATCACCCCCTTCCAAGGCGAGACTTTCAGCATCACTTTGTCTCCAACCTGGAACTCTAGGGGTTTACGTCTCTGATCGGCGTAACTTTTCTGCCTATCTCGGGCTGCTTGTAACCGATCACGAATCTGAGCCACTTTCTCTATAGTTTCTAAGATAAGTTCAGGGCCTGTGAGTTGGCTATCTCCAACTTCTGCCCAACCAATAGGCGAACGACACTTTCTGCCATACAAAGCTTCGAATGGTGCAGCTTTAAGACTTGTGTGGTAGCTATTATTATAGGAGAATTCCGAAAGGGGTAAATACTTCTCCCAGCCTTTACCAAAGTCTATGATGCATGCACGAAGCATATCCTCTAACGTCTGAATGGTCCTCTCACTTTGACCATCGGTTTGGGGATGATATGCAGTACTCATATCAAGTCTCGTCCCCAAAGCCGTTTGAAGTGATCGCCATAAAGCTGACGTAAAACGGCTATCGCGATCCGAAATAATAGATATCGGGACTCCATGACGAGAAATAATTTCCTTCACATACAACCTCGCAAGTTTATCCACGCTATCATCTTCACTAATTGCTTAGAAATGAGCAGACTTTGTCAGACGATCCACAATTACCCAGATAGCGTCACAACCGCTAGCTGTCCTCGGTAATTTGGTAATGAAGTCCATTGTAATCTGCTCCCATTTCCAGACTGGAAGTTCTGGTTGCGTTAGTAATCCTGACGGTCTCTGATATTCGGCTTTAACCTTAGAACATGTCAAGCACTTACTAACGTACGATGCTATATCTGCCTTCATGTTTGGCCACCAATAGAACTTCTTAAGATCCTGGTACATCTTGTCAGACCCAGGATGAATAGAGTACCTTGACTTATGCGACTCATGCATAATTAACTCCCGAATTCCTCCATATAAAGGTACCCAAATCCGATCTCCAAAACATAGCAATCCATCAGAACGCTTCACAAATCCTTTCTCATTCTCAGCCATCCCAAATATATTCTCAGCAGATCTGTTTTCTGCTTTCAACGCTTCCGTTTGAGCTTCAAGTATTTGAGACGGTAATGGCGATACGATAGTCATTCCCAATGACCTAACTCGTAACGGTGGTAATCTTTCCTTTCGACTAAGAGCATCAGCAACAACGTTTGCTTTACCAGGATGGTAGCGAATTTCACAATCATAATCACTTAGCAACTCAATCCAACGCCGCTGTCTCATATTGAGCTCTTTTTTATTCAAGATGTGTTGTAGACATTTATGGTCAGTGAACACAACACACTTTGTTCCATACAAGTAATGTCTCCATATCCTTAAGGCGAAAACCACAGCACCTAATTCCAAATCATGGGTGGTGTAGTTTTTCTCATGCATTTTGAGCTGTCGGGAAGCATAAGCTATCACCTTCTCTCATTGCATTAACACGGCTCCCAATCCTTTATGTGAGGCATCACAATAGACGATGAAATCCTCGTTACCTTTCGATAATGCTAAGATAGGAGCACTACACAACATCTTCTTAAGCAATTGAAATGCTTCCTCTTCTTTATCTCCCCATTCATACGTAACACTCTTTTGAGTCAATTTGGTTAATGGTTTAGCTATCTTCGAAAATCCCTCAATGAATCTTCAGTAATAACCAGCTAAACCCAAAAATTGACGAACTTCGGTTGGGGTTGTAGGTGCAGCCCAATCTTTTATTGCCTCAATCTTAGCAGGATCCACATGGACTCCTTGTCTATCAATCACATGACCCAAAAATTGTACCGTCGGAATCCAAAATTCGCATTTCGAAAACTTGGCATAGAGTTTCTCCTTCCTGAGCAATTCTAAGATGAGTCTTAGATGCTCCTCATGCTCCTTCTCACTCTTTGAATAAATAAGGATGTCATCGATGAACACAATCACGAACTTATCTAAGTAAGGCTTACACACCCGATTCATGAGATCCATGAATACCGCCGGTGCGTTAGTCAACCCAAACGGCATCACCTGAAACTCGTAATGCCCGTAACGGGTTCTGAAAGCCATTTTCGGAATATCTTCCTCGCGAACTCGAAGTTGATGATATCCCGATCTCAAATCGATCTTCGAATACACACTCGATCCTTGGAGTTGATCGAACAAGTCGTCGATCCTAGGTAACGGGTATCTATTCTTCACCGTTAACTTGTTCAGCTCTCGGTAATCAATGCACATACGGAACGATCCATCCTTCTTCTTCACAAATAAGACTGGGGCTCCCCAAGGTGAAGAACTTGGTCTTATGAATCCTTTTTCGGCTAACTCCGATAATTGTTTTGACAACTCTTCTAGCTCAGTAGGTGCAAGACGATAAGGCGCTCGTGCTACAGGTGCAGCACCAGGTATCAACTCAATCTGAAACTCCACTTGTCTAGTCGGCGGGATTCCCGGCAAATCATCAGGAAACACATCAGGAAAATCACGAACTATAGGCACATCCCCAATGCACCTTTCCTTTTTCTTCGTCCCTCCTTTCTCAGAAATTTGAGCCAAGAAAAGGTAACATCCCTTCTCCATTAGCTTTGGTAACTTAGTGCAAGAAATAACTGCTAATCGGGATGGGCTCCTAGAATCCTTCCGATCTCCCAATATATTTAGGATTTCCTTTCCGTATGGCACACGCACGATCTTCTCGTCGCAAAGTATGTGAGCACGATACTTCGACAACCAATCCATACCAATGATAACATCAAAACTTCCTAACGTGACGGGTAGAAGATCTATATTGAAAGGGTGGTTCAAGAAATTTAACGTGCAACCACGAATGATGGTATTAATCCTTTCTATATTCCCGTTTGCTAACTCAATATCATATATGCAATTCCTAAGGCCATCGGGGGTTTCTCTAGTAAGGGTGCAAACGTAGTGGACACAAAACTCCTATCGGCACCAGTATCAAATAGTATGGAAGCATAACGATTATTGAGAAGGAACGTACCAGTAACGACGTTCGGATCTTCTCCTCTCTCGTTCCCGAGTGCATACACTCTTCCCTGAGCAGCTCCAGCTTCCACACGTTGGTCCCCATTATCTTGTCGTCCACGGTTTCCTCCAGCTCCACGGTTTCCATGATTGTACCCATTACTACCCGAGCCTTGATTTCCATGGTTCCACGATTCTCTACACTCGTTCCTATAGTGTCCCTTCTTTCCACACCCATAACAAGTAACATCTGCCTTATTTCTCATCTTAGGAGCAGCCTGAACCATAGCAAGAGGTCGAGCTCTACAATCCTTAGCTATGTGTCCTTTCTTTGAGCAGTTCTGGCATTTCACACTACACCATCCGGTATGATGCTGGTGGCAATGACCACACTTGGGTGCATCACTGTTCTGATTCTTCTTATCTCCATTCCCAATAGCATAAGCCTTAGCTTGTCTCTTGCTTCGGTGATCATTACCCTTAGAGTGTTGGTCTCTCTTTCTCTTTCTATTCTTCTCCTTATCAGCTCCTTCTAATTCCAACGAATCCATAAGTTGTTGAGCAATAGTGATTGCCTCATGGATGTTTGCAGGCCTAGCAGAAATCACATCATTCCTTGTAGCTACAGGCAACCCATCAGTATACCTCTCGATTTTTTGAGTCTCGGTTTTCACCAAATCTGGGCAAAGCAAGGCTAACTCCTGGTAACGACGATTGTAAGTCGTCATATCATTACCTTTCACCTTGTGGTTCCAAAACTCAATCTCTAGCTTCTTAACCTCATTCCTTGGGCAATATGTCTGAATCAGCAAAGACTTAAATTGCTCCCAAGTCATGGCATAAGCCACATCACTCCCAACTGAATTTCGGTAATTGTTCCACCAAGTTAAAGCTTCATCCTTGAAAGTAAAAGAAGCAAACTTTACCTTCGCATTCTCCGCACAACCACTGACATTGAACACTGACTCAGTCTTCTCAATCCATCTGACTAAGTAAACCACTCCTTCAGTTCCACCAAACTCAATGGGTCCACAAATCTTGAACTCCTTGTATTGACATCCATTAGCACGAACAGGTGGAAAAGTTCCAGCAGAATTGTTGGAATGATTTGACTCAGCTAGTAGTTCAGCAACTCTTTGTTCCACAAGTTGATTGATCATTGCTTGATCCACAGTAGGTGCATTAAGTGGAACATGATCATTGTCTCCCTGAACATCAATATTTTGATTCCTGTTGTTGCGGTTAGTAGTGTCCAGGTTGTCAGGAGTAGGGGTTTCAACATTTCGAGTAGGTCGGCGTCCTCGGCGACCAGGAGTAGTCACTGCCGGACCAGTTCTGGTAGCTCTAACAGGGTTTCGTCGTGTGGCCATTGATCTGAAACATCACACAAGTTCATGAGTCTCCAATAGAACTTATCAATATGCTCAACAAAAGAAATTCAACGAAGCCAA
Organism: Artemisia argyi; assembly: GCA_030686995.1. Taxonomy (NCBI): domain Eukaryota; kingdom Viridiplantae; phylum Streptophyta; class Magnoliopsida; order Asterales; family Asteraceae; genus Artemisia; species Artemisia argyi. Next base: position 68,531,218 of record CM060709.1, on the reverse strand, counting down.
GTCATGGAAAGAATATCAACAATACACCATGAAACATCAATAAAACGGATAAAAACGGACAAAAAATAATAGAAAAACAGATGAAAACGGATAAAACGGACAAAAATGATAAAAACGGAAGACAAAACGGACGAAATTGTATAAAAATGGAGGAAAACGGCTTAAGACGGATAAAAACATAAAGAAAAACGGATGAAAGATTATTAAAATATCAAAGGACTAACAATGGAAGTCAACAAAATGTTAAGGGACCATTACTGTAACTTTTCTAAGTAAAAAAATGTCAAAGGACTAACGGTGAAAGTCAACGCAAACAACAGGGACCAAAATTGTAACTTTTTAAAATGGTAATCGTCAATGTTACGTACATTTGTAAGCATTTAAAAGTATATTACGTATCTTTGGAATAAAATAAGTATGTTACGTATATCAGTTAATTTCAGAAAGTTTGTTACGTATATTCAGACTTTACCCTCTAATCGTAAATACGTACTATCTGTATACATAAAAAGTGGCAGTAATCAAATATAATAACTTGCATAGCTAAAAAGAAAAATACTAAATATTTGGCATATACCTTATCCGATAATTTTGGAATCTCCACCATTTTCTTTGTGGTTGAAATCTTTTCAGTTTCACGATTCCAGGTTTATTTTTAAACTTGGGAGCCAGTATACGTTCTTACCTTCTATTTTATATTTATTTTTTTAAATATTCCACAGGAGAGTGCCAATGTTGCTAATGGTTCCGAACATTACAATCTGAATACACTTCTTGCAATTATCTTAGTCATCAACCTCAATACCGCCTGAAGCTACCGGTAGAACACCTCGTAGAGACACTCAATCTTAGGTGAATCATACACCGCGACTTTTATCCTTTTCAATAAGGAAAATGATTTGCATGACTAAAATTCATGCCTAAAAACATGCCTAATTCTAAAATAGCGACACATGGCAAAATTAGTGGTGAGGATCATGAAAGAGAAAATCTGTATTACACATGTCACATAATTAATTGGTTAGGCATAAATTTAGTCACATGAATTAGGTCCCTCTATCATTACTCTTTCAATAAAATCATCACGTAGTAAATCACCTTTCTTGAACGTTTAGTATAATCTAGAGAAATACTATAAAGTTTTGCGTAATACTCTGAGGCTAAGATTTGGACCTCCAAAGGGAAGTGTACTTGCATAATTTGAATTAGGGATAATACGTAACATACCCAGTTGCCTAATTGATTTACTTATTTGCCCCAGAATTCGGAGTTTCTTAATTTAAACCGGGCAACTGGGCATTTCAACCCATATGATGACAAGTGTCCTCTAGTTGCCCAAGAAATACACAAGTTGCCAAAAAAAATCCAAAAAGTGACACTTGTCACTTGCATATTTCATTTGCCCAAAAACTACAGGTTGCCCTGGTGTTAGTTAAGAAACTCCGAATTATGGGGCAAATAAGCAAACGCATTGGGCAACTGGGGCATGTTAAGAATTATCCCTTTGAATTATAAGAAAGACACAATACGAAAAGTTTGATGCTGATAACGTTTAATTACTCAAATGGTTCTAGTGGTTTAATAATCTTTCTTTTAATACGATATATTAATGTTTTAACAATTTTTAGCAGATGGAACATTACCATAAACATCATCTGTAACACCTTTCTCTTCCACACCTATAACCCATTCAAAAAAAATACCCCTTATTTCTTTTAACACCACAAATTTCAACACCATATTTTTCAACATCTTCACCTACCTCATACTATATCGAAACACACACACCTGCACACATAGGCGAGATAAATCCTGTGACGACAGATAGATCTAGAAGGATAATAAGCAATGCAGATCACGCAACGGCGCGTGGAAGCGAATTGGCGGCGACTGGCACGTGGACGGTGTATGGTGGTTGGAAGACGATGATTGTCAATTGATTTGTAGTTTAGCTAGGACTTATAAACTCTGATGTGGGATGTGAGGAATTTTAATTTTAGTTTTTAGTTATAAACTTGTATACCTAGTTGTGCATGTACATCAGAAAGATAACTTTTTTCTTTTTTTGGAAAACTACCAATTGTCTATTTTACTATTTAACAGGGACAGAACTAGGGGTTCCCGCGGGTGCCCGAGACCAAGGCCGTCCTGTGGATTTCGAAAGTCCTGTGTGATATCATACCTTATTACGTTGTACACCCCTAAATACCAATATCCGCTACAAAAGCAGTAAATTTGTGTATCTTTTTGAACAACTCAATAGTTATTTGTGTTTTTGATATTTTAATTTTTTTATTTTTTTATGTAAACTTGTTTTGGATATAATCCAATGAATTTTTTGGAAAACTTCTAAAAGTTGTCTTTAAAATCCTAAATGTCAACTCACTGAATATAAGTGTGTAGTATTTTTTTTAAAATAAAGTTATAGGTAAAACCAAGGTTATCAAGATTGCGATCCTATTTAGGATCGTTTTTGTCTCCGCAAGATCGAGATCGTAAGATCGAATTGGGATCGTAAGATCCTACAAAAATGTAAATTTTTTAGATAGGGGTTGTAGTGTTATATAGTTCTATATAAAATTCGATATTAAAGACCAATTTAAGTGACCATAGATGAAAATTTAAAAGTTAAAACATCGTAATAATATAAACAATGCAATATATGCAATTACTTCATGTTTTAGTCGTTTGATAAACAATTTGGGTAGAAATGAAATAGGACACGAGCAAAGTTGGGTCATGTCTAAGGGTAAAATTTTGTCAAAATTTAGAAAGTGGGATTAATTTCACTTAAATGTTTGTTTAATACTGAAATTAGGCTTTATAGTAGGATCGGGATCGATAGTGATCCTACGATCTTACTAGCTATCTTACGATCTTACTTCGATCCTATGCTATCTCCGATCCTACTTAGATCTTGCAAGGTTTATTAACGTAGGATCGTAAGATCGTACGATCTTACGATCAAGATCGCGATCTTGATAACCATGGGTAAAACAACTATTATGCTTAAACAATGTAATTTATTATTTATCAATCTTTTATATAATAAAACAAAGAGTAAAGATCATTTGAGGACTAAACTTTTTTTACATACCAAGGGACTAATCTCCACCCTCCATCTTCTCTCCATCTTTATTTAATCTAATGGATGAGATTAATCCCAACAATTTAAAAAACCCACTTTCATCCTTTTTTTTCAAATATTAATATCTTTCAAACCGTTAATCGTTAAGCGAAAAAAAATATACCGTTACGACGAGCATTTAATTATCTTTCTATAGATAGGCTAATTGATATATTTTCGACAATTTTTTTTTCACGTTTTTTTTCGTGGCCGAAAAAATCATATATGATATTACATATCATATATGATATTATATGTAATATCATATATGATATTATATGTAATATCATACATGATATTACATATTATATATGATATGCAATATCATATATGATACTTTTTCGGCCACGAAAAAAAAAACGTGAAAAAAACGATTTTTTTTTTCTTTTCAAAAGTATATCAAATTGCCCGTCTATAGAAAGATAATTAAATGCCCGTCGCGATGGTGTAATTATTTTCGCTTAACGATTAACGGTTTAAGAGATATTTAAATTATAAAAAATTGATAAAATAATAAAATGCTTTTAATCTCAACCATTGATTTTCTTTTTAGATGGATGGTGTGGATGAGTCCATTGGTATGTAAGAAATGTTTGGTTTGTAGAATAACTTGACTCTAAAACAAAACCACAAGTGGGGACTTTCGTATTTAAAAAAAATGTTTCCTTATTAGGTAATATTTTAATTATTAATTTTTAATTTATAAATTTATAAATTCGTTTTGTTGATATATACTACACAAGTAGAAGATAAATATAAAAAATAGATAAAATGCAACTAACAATAGGATTAAACTTTTTAAATGGTTATCCTTAATAATAAAAAAATTATAATTAAAAATCATAAATCAAACAAAACAAACATTAAATTATTTATTTTTTAATAAATAAAAATATATTATTCAAAAAATGATGCTTCTATGAATATTATTGGTTGTTTTGACCTTTCAATAAATAGATGCCAAAGAAATACTTTGAAAAATGACTGATTTGACAAACTAATATACTTGAGGGGCTAAACTTGTAATTTTACCAAATAAAAATAAAAATAAAAATAAAAATAATAAATAATAATAATAAAAAATGTTTTGGGTTCTGTGTCATCTTCTTCATGGAACACAGCCACCACTGCAACTTACTCCATTAAAAACGGCTTTTAAGCTTTCTTTCTCCTTCATGACACAAACAACTAATTTTCAACATTATAAAACGTACTTATTCCATTCCATCACAAAACATCATTTATCCGGACTAAAAGTTACAAAACTGAGTTTATATGTTACAGATCTAGAAATTTGTGGCCCTTAAAAAACGATGGCCCTGTGCCACCGCACATCTTGCACATACTTAAATCCTGGCGTGCCCAGTACCCCTATAGATTTTTTTCGATGCGGTGTTAATTTTTGTAAAAAACATCAATTTTTCCAAAATGCATTTTAAAGGCACCCGGTTCATCAAAAAGTGTTTCATATTATGGTTTCAAAAAAGTTATGCATCCGGTTATATTTGGTTCTAGTTCCGTCCCTGCTATATACTAAGGTTGTGTTTGTTTTTTAAAAAATGCCTCTTAACAATATTTTAATCTAATTCATTATGACGCGGTCAGACATTTAGGTCACTAAAACAGTTCATTTTTTTTTTTTTTTCATTCAGAGGCGGTAAGGGGCAAACTTTGTTAAGAGCGTTTGTTTTTTTCCGACCATTAAGAGGCAGCAAGAGGTATAAACCTCTTATTGAACTAGATGTAGAGGGGGTGTCTTACACCTCTGAATGTCTTTTTTTTTTAATTCTAAATTTTTATTTTAGTATTATTATTTTTTAATTATTTTCTTTGTCTTGTTTCACCTTTAATTTTTGCATTAAAAATATTAAATAGAATCAATGCATATGTTTTGTTAGATACAAAATATAGAAGATAATATGTGACAGTACATATTTTTTTCCAGATTGAAGAGTTCGGTCTCGGACTCATATATCTCAACTCTAACGCGATTCATATAGTTAATCGTTTTAAAAAGTTCAATTTAAACTCTGAAATGTTTATTTGTGTCAAATAAACATGAAATTTCATGTTTACTAAAATTGATTATATTATAAGATTTGGTTTCTTATATTTAATAAAATTTATTTATTGTGCGAATGCAATAGTTTTATATTTAAATTGTAAAAACTAATAATTTAGCACATCCAGACATTTTTAGAAAAACAAACAGTTTTATTTGAGTCAGATTTAGATTTCTCAATGACTTATTCATATTAAGATGGGAACCAGATTCAGACTTTTCTATTGTATATTCAGATTAAGATGTGCGAACAAGATTTAAATTCAGATCCTCTTAATAAACAAACAGCCCCTAAGAGTTTCAACGAAAAAATGGTTATTTTTCTTGTTGATGGTATTTATGGGTCGTTGGTTGTTTATGAGGAAAAAGGATATAATGTAATATATATTTTTTGGTGATAATTATATGTGATCGAGTGTGTGTTCTTGGAATAAATTTTTTTAGTGTTTAATTAATTCAAGATAAACACGTGCTGAAGGGATGAATAGTTTCTGAAGTCTGAAGGTAATAGGTCTTTGATTTAATACTTCATATCATGTAACGTGCTTCAATGTGGTGGTGGTTTCAGTGGTGTTGATGACGGTGTTGCTAGGGATGGTAGCATCAAGCAGGTGGCTAGATGAGATGAAGATGAGGATGTAGACGAAAGGATATTTACTTTTCTCACATATGATTTTAGTGATGTTGGTTGTGTTTGTTAAAAGGTAGATGATGTTTATAAAATGGGGTGGTCATCACTGCTGTGTGCAACAGATTACTTTTCTGCAGTAGGTACAATATTTTTTTCAATATTTACATTTTTAACCCTTTAAGATTTTAAATTGTACATAATATACCCTTGGCTATAATGCACACAGCAGATAAGTACCCTGCTGTTTTACATTAGGGATCATTAAGCCTTATAAAATTATAAGTGATGATGTTCTATCTATCACTGAAGAGGACAAATACAAAGAAAGAAGAGAAAGATAAGGGGAAAAAATACATAGGGTCATAAATGACGTGGAAAATATGAAAAGTATATATAGAAAATATGAAACTATGTGAAAACAAAATTAATGACGTGGAAAATGATCAGGTCATAAATACTAAATTGTCACAAAGCAACAAGTTTGATATAATATGATCGAGTTAAGATCAATGGTTTATTGCTCTTCTTAGTTCACTCAAGAAATCAATCTGATGACCAGAAGCTTCAACCTCATCTGCCCAACTTCCGTAATACATAACGGGTTTTTCTGGAAAACAAAAAAGGATATCATGAATTAGTAAGAAATATCCCCTGGCCTACTGATATAATTGTCACAACCAAGATATGCTGTATAAAATTATCACTCATTTATTATTCTAGTTAGAAAAACATGGAAATTCTGACCCACTTTATTTATTTATTTATTTATTTATTTATTTATTTTAAAAGTAAGACAACAATATCAAAGAATTACCCGCAAGTCAAATGCGTTGAAAGTCTACCAAAGCGTATACTTTATGCATAAAATGCCCTAAACGTCTACTAAGAAATGTCCTAATCAGATTTTGTCACACTATATATTTATAAAAATGGACATATATTGAAAAATATTGTTTCGGGTAAACCAACATAAAAAATTACCCGTTTTGACCAGAATGCATTTTCATGCATTACACCGTCCTAGACCTACCCAGAATGCATTTCAACCTCTACAGAAGAATGTTACGAGAGGTTTACAGATTACATTTTTTGACAAGTAAATTGCAGATTACATGTTTTGACAAGTAAATTGCACGGCTTGTGGTTCCAATAAAAATAATATGAAAGAGGTTTCACAAGAACGGATATGTAAAACTTATTTGTGTATTTCACTCACCAGATAAATCAATTGAGGGGTTTTCGTATGCGCTCATGGCAGCAGCCCAACCTGCAACCAGAATAACCATGGAGTTATATCAACACATTTGAAGTTAGTATTGTTATTTTAATAGTTCTATTCAAAATCAAAGGGATAATTACCAAAATAGACCGGGCAACCAAGGGCAATTCGGTTCCTAACCCGGGATCCAAAAATTTCTTTTTTAGACCAGGACAACTCGTACAATTGGGCAACTGACGAAGTGTCACTTTTCTGCAAGTGACAAGTGTCGCTTGTCTATCAGTTTTTTGGGCAACTTGTCAGCTTTTTGGGCAACACCGCTAATTTTTGGGTAACTGTAGACACTTGTCATCATATGGTTCGAGTTGCCCAGTTGCCTGGTCTAAAAAAGACATTTTTGGATCCCGGGTTAGGAACCGAAGTCCCTTTGATTGCCCAGTCTATTTTGGTAATTATCTCAAAATCAAACTACTTCTAAAAAGTATTTAAGCAAATGTTCAAGTTCTAACACGTTTAAAATTCAAAAAATATTCAATTTAAGCTTTTCTAGAGAAATAAGACATATACTTTAAGTTTATCTCACGAGGGTAAACGACCAAAATACCCTCATAAAAATATTTGTTATTATTAGTTTCTTAATCTATTACTACTGAATTAGAGGACACCTTGGGCATTCATATGTTCTTGCCAGTGAGACCATATCACAAAAATGTTTGATGGTCTATGTTAATATCCAAGACTGGATAAATTACAAAAAGTAGATAATATCTGATTAATAATATAACACTTACGATTGTTCAGAAGTTGATAAGCTTCACTACTACAGCATCCTTTCAACACAATCAAACTAGGAGGATCCGAACGATCCTCTTGAACTTTAACCTCATCTGCCCAACTTCTGGAATACATAACGGGTTTTTCTGGAAAACAAAAAAGGATATCATGAATTAGTAAGCAATATTCCCTTGCCTACTGATATAATTGTCACTGCCAAGATATGCTGTATAAAATTATCACTCATTTATTATTCTAGTTAGAAAAACATGGAAATTCTTACCCATTTTAGCTATGAATGGGTTAAGTTGATTTTTATTTTATTTTATTTTATTTTTTTTAAGAAAGACAACAATATCAAAGAATTACCCACAAGTCAAATGCGTTGAAAGTCTACTAAAGCGTATACTTTATGCATAAAATGTCCTAAACTTCTACTAAGAAATGTCCTGATCAGATTTTGTCACACATATATTTATAAAAATGGACATATATTGAAAAATATTGTTTCGGGTATACCAGCATAAAAAATTACCCGTTTTGACCAGAATGCATTTTCATGCATTACACCGTCCCAGACCTACCCAGATGGCATTTCAACCTCTACAGAAGAATGTTACGAGAGGTTTACAGATTACATGTTTTGACAAGTAAATTGTACGGCTTGTGGTTCCAATAAAAATAATATGAAAGAGGTTTTACAAGAACGGATATATAAAACTTATTTGTGTATTTCACTCACCAGATAAATCAGTTGAGGGATTTTCGTATGCGCTCATGGCAGCTGCCCAACCTGCAACCCGAATAACCATGGAGTTATATCAACACATTTGAAGTTAGTATTGTTATTTTAATAGTTCTATTAAAAATCAAAAGGATGATTACCAAAATAGACCAGGCAACCAATCGCAATTCGGTTCCTAACCCGGGATCCAAAAATGTGTTTTTTAGATCAGGGTAACTCGTACAATTAGGCAACTGACGAAATGTCATTTTTCTGCAAGTGACAAGTGTCAAATCCCCACTATCCATATAGTTTGATCAAATGGTGGTGATTAACCTAAGATTAAATATAGAAACCTAAGTCCATGTTTTTTTTTCTCCCTTTTTCTGTCTTTTTGTCTTTTTTATTATTCATTTTTTTTGTTTTTTTTTTTTGCCTTTTTTTTTTAATTCACTTTTCTTTTAGTTCATTTTTTTTAGTTAACGTATTTTTTCGTTTTCTTAAGTCTTTTATTGTTTTGATACATTCTACCCCGTTTTGATATATTTCGCCCGTTTTTTTATGTTTTCGTTCGTTTTTTTACGTTTTTCGTCCGCTTTCTTACATCTTCGCCCGTTAACGTCTGTTTTCATACGTTTTCATCTATTTTCTTAAATTTTCGTTCGTTTTCATACGTCTTTGTCAGTTTTCATACGTTTTCGTTCGTTTTAATACGTTTTCGTCCGTTTTATTTCGTTTTCGTCCATTTTTCATATGTCTTCGTCTGTTTTCAGACGTGTTTTTATGCTTTAATACATTTTCGTCCGTTTTCATACATATTCGTTAGTTTTCATACGTTTTCGTTCGTTTTCATCCGTTTTCTTTCGTTTTCGTCCAGTTTTCAAACGTTTTTGTCCTTTTCATAAATGGTTTTACACTTTCATACATTTTCTTCCGTTGTCATACATTTTCATTTATTTTCGTCTGTTTTTAAATGTTTTTTGCCATTTTCAAACGTTCATATGTTTCTGAATATCACAAGTTATATTCTGGATATCACAAGTGATATTCTGTGATATTCTAAACATCACAAGTGATATTCTGAATATCACAAGTGATATTCTGTGATATTCAGAATATCACAAGTGATATTTTGAATATCACAAGTGATTTTATGTGATATGCAGAATATCACAATTAATACTATAAGTACCACAAATGATATTCTGGATATCATAAGTAATATTCGTCCATTTTTCATACGTCTTCGTCTGTTTTCAGACGTGTTTTACGCTTTCATACGTTTTCGTCCGTTTACATACATATTCGTTCGTTTTCTTACGTTTTCGTCCAGTTTTCAAAAAATTTTGTCCTTTTCATACATGTTTTTACACTTTCACACGTTTTCTTCCGTTTCATACACTTTCGTCCATTTTCTTACGTTTTCATCTATTTTTCATTCATTTTCGTCCGTTTTTAAATGTTTTTTGCTATTTTCAGACGTTTTCATATGTTTCTAAATATCACAAGTGATATTCTGAATATCACAAGTTATATTATGAATTTCACAAGTAATATTTTGTGATATTCTAAATATCACAAGTTATATTCTGAATATCACAAGTGATATTCTGTGATATTCAGAATATCACAAGTGATATTCTGAATATCACAAGCGATTTTCTGTGATATGTAGAATATCAAAAGTGATACAGAGTACCATAAATGATATTCTGGATATCATAAGTAATATTCGTTCATTTTTCATACGTCTTCGTCTGTATTCAGACGTGTTTTACGCTTTCATACGTTTTCGCCCGTTTTCATACATATTCGTTCGTTTTCTTACGTTTTCGTTCATTTTCATACGTTTTCGTCCGTTTTCTTTCGTTTTTCGTCCAGTTTTCAAACGTTTTTGTCCTTTTCAAACATGTTTTTACACTTTCATACGTTTTCTTCCGTTTTCATACATTTTCGTCCGTTTTCCTACGTTTTTGTCTGTTTTCGTCCATTTTTAAATGTTTTTTTTTGCCATTTTCAAACGTTTTCATATTTTTCTAAATATCGTAAGTTATATTTGAATATCACGAGTGATAGTATGTAATATACTAAACATCACAAGTTATATTCTGAATATCACAAATGATATTCTGTGATATTTAGAATATCACAAGTGATATTCTGAATATCACAAGTGATATTCTGAATATCACAAGTGAAAACGGACGAATACATATAAAAACATAGGAAAATCACAAGTGATATTCAGAATATCACAAGTGATATTCCAAAAATCACAAGTGATATTCTGGATATCACTGAATATCACTTGTGATATTCAGAAATTACTTGTGATATTCAAAAATCACTTGTGATATTAAGAAATGTAAAAAAACAGACGAAAATGTAAGAAAATGGACGAATACGTATGAAGACGGACAAAAACGTATGAAAGCGTAAAAACACGTATGAAAACGGACAAAAATTTATGAAAAATGGACGAAAACGAGAGAAAACGTATTAAAACGAACGAAAACGTAAAAAAGTTGGACGAAAACGTATGAAAACGGACGAAAATGGGCGAAAACGTAAGAAAACGGATGAAAACGGACGAAAACGTAAGAAAACAGGCAAAAATGTATGAAAGCGTAAAAACACTTATGAAAACACACGAAAACGTATGAAAAATGGATGAAAACGAAAGAAAAATAGATGAAAACAGACAAAAACGTATGAAAACGGACGAAGACGTAAGAAAACAGATGAAAACGTAAGAAAATGGATGAAAATGGACGAAAGTGTATAAAAACGGACGAAAACATTTGAAAATAGACGAAAACGTCTAAACATGACCGAAAACATAAAAAACGGACAAAAACGTCTAAAAACATACGAAAACGTGTATAAACATATGAAAACAAACAAAAACGTATTAAAACGAACGAAAACGTATAAAAACGGACGGAAACAGACGAAAATGTTTGAAAAGAGACGAAAACGTAGAAAAAACGTATGAAAGCGGACGAAAATATATGAAAACAAACGAAAACGTATGAAAGTGAAGAGGGGAAAAAACGTGAATTAGAAAAAACATGATTTTAGAAGAAAAAAATATATATAAAAAACGTGAATTAGAAAAAAAAAAAACAAACAAAAAAAAAACAAACAAAAAAAAAAGAAAGAAAAAAAAAGATGCGTGAAAAAATAGACACAAAAAAAACAAAAAGAAAGAAAGAAAAAAAAATGATAAAAAAAAAAAAAAAAAAAAAAAAAAAAAAAAAAAGGAAAACATGGACTTAGGTTTCCATATTTAATCTTAGGTTAATCCCCACCATTAGATCAAACTAGATGGATTGTGAGGATTTGTCCATTGGTATACACCAAAATAAGAATATGCATTTAAATTTTTCCCTATGTTAGATATTTTGACTAGTTATGCTGATTATCCGTTAAAAAATCGTAAAAACAGTATACATGTATGTATAATAACTAAAGTGAGAAAAGTTTAATTATCAAAATAAATAACTACATAAAATACGTTTTATCACGTGAATATCAAGTTAGATTCAAAGAAGTCAAATGTGTTTATTGGATGATTCTTAACATGTATTCCCGTTACACATGTTGGAAATTTCCACTCAAGGAACTGTTACGAATATCAGCCCGTTTGGTTTGTAAAAAAGTTTAGAATTAGATTCGGATTTGGTTTAGTAATAAAAAATAATGTGATAGAAGAAAAAATAATACTACGTTTTATTAAAAAAATTATTTTAATCAAAATATTAAATAAAGTACAGAGTGATAGTATTTTTTATTATTAAAACATTTGATCAATGTTAGAGGATATAATAGCGTGGGCCCATTATGGGTATCAAATGAGTGAAACCTGTGTCATGATTCACTTTTGATTCAATGATGGCCCACTTTTACAAAGATTGCACCAAACAGTTAGGGTTCGTTTGGTTTGTAAGTAGATTTGATTATGATTTAGATTTGGTATAGAATTTGAATTTGACGTGGGTATAGGAGAGATAAATTATATATATTTAAATATTCCCTCCGTCTCATATTAAGTATCTGCTTATATCATGCACAAAGTTTTAGAAAATTTCACTAACTACACTTTCCACCAATCAAATATCATTTTTACCCACTAAAGTTTTATCTCATTGGTTGAAATAAAATATGAACACCTAATTTAGTACATCCAAATATTCTATTGTGGACAGTTAATATGGAACGAAGAGAGTATATTTTATAATAAATTTTAAATAAAAAATTTATTTAAATAATAAAATAATATATAATATGAAATAATATTAAGAAGGTCCTAAATATAGAAGACAGAGAAAAAGAAGAAGCATCACCAAAATAATCAAACTCACCCCATACTTACCTAATTAATATACTATCAATTTTTCATTTCATCTCATTCCTTTTAGTAAAAGAATAAACTAACATATCAACTTAAAACCCAATCAAAACCCTCAAAACGAACGGCCCCTTAATTTAAAGGATGAACCAATCAATCAATACTTTGAATTCAAAAGTGCCATTGTTTTGAAATTTATTGAAGAGTAACACTCAAAGTACGATGACTTTCAAAATTTAGAAGTTGTGTTGGTAACTTTTGATCTTTTATACGAATAGAAGAAACCCAATCAGGATTTTGGTCGAAGTACTATTACACTCTTGGATCCGATTTGTGGATTGGTTGGTAATATGGATTAATGATCCAAATTAAACTCCTTGTAATCTTCTCTTTTCCTCTAGCACCGTGCCATGATGGTAAAGTTTGTTTCCTTTATGGCATTTTCCGTTTAAAAGAATGCAGGTGGCTTGCTTGTAACTCGTAAGTTTTTATCTTACAAGAGGTCGATTTCCACTCAAAACCTAGAGAATGAATTTAGGGCCCGTTTGGTTTGTAGATGGGTTTAGATTAAGATTTAAATTTGAATTTGAATGTAAAGTTGTAGATTATGATTTAGATTTGAAGAGAGAAAATATATTATAAAATATGTAAATAACTATTTATAATTTAATAAATTATATAAAATTAAAATTTATTGTTAAAAATAATAGTACTTAATAAAGAGAGAATCTGTGGTTCTAATAAAAAAAGGGCCATTATTTGATGAAAACTCACAAATTCACAATTAGTAGTTGACTTTCATGCAAGTGAAATAGGAGTTGAACCCAATCCCTTGGTCCCACTTTTTTTCTACCAAAGAGCAATTTTGTACTTTGAGTCCAAAACCAATCTTCAAAACCTTTGATCAAACGGGCCTTAAGTTGACTATATTTTACTAAACAAGTTTAAATACAAATAAATAAAAGAACGGCAGTGATGACTGATGACATCACCTTTTGTACATGATGAAAAACCAATTTGTATCTTCTTCTTTTTTTCCAAGAAAAAATACATAGTTCTTTCCAGCTGAATAACTACGAATGTAGATATAATTGCTGGATTAAAAAAGCTCTTCTGAATTAAACTTGTTCCAAGCCTCCTAATATCATAGAAACCAATCATTATGACAAAGCTCAATATGTCAAAATACAATGGTTTTTGCAGACAACACAATTTCAACACATTTACCCATTAATGCTTCGAGTAAATTGTTTTATAATCCCAAACGAGTCAAATATGTTGAAAGTCAATGGGTCAATTCAAGTCTATTTTTAATCCATACAACCTTCTAAAACATTCTCTATATATATCTAAAGATGAGAATTTGGGCACTGTAGAATGAATAGTAGCAACAGTGGTTCAAACAATAACTGGCAAAAATAGTCCTTGAGATGTAACTTTCTTTGCACGTGAGGTCCTTTAGGACTAAAAATGCAAAATGCACATGATTTTAGGGACTTTTTCCATAAAAAAAATTGATATTTCAAAAATTAATTTTCAAAAATAGTCCTTTGGTTTCTTGGTCTTTTTCAAATTTAGTCCTTAACGACTAACTATCAAAGACGACTTAGCACCGCGTTCCCGCAGCAATGCGCGGGCCTCCCTGCTAGTTTTATTCAAAGATTAGATTACTTTTTAAATATTTGTTTTTGTAATCAATACTAACACATTTCATTTTTACCATTGTTCAGAACGTGTACATGGGTTGTGTCGAGGACCCGATCCATTTTGATCGGTACACATGCCCATTTCACAACAAGCCCGTTTAAACATACTACCCAACCAGTCCATCTTCCCACCTCTATTTTTGTAAGACATAAGAGTGGATTACTATGTGCCTAGGGGGTGTTTGGAAATGCCTATACTTATGAGTTGAGTTATTTTAAAAATCATACATCTCTCACATACCAAGGGACAAATATGGACCCTTGATTTAACTTTGATCAATGGCTGAGATCAAAAAATTTGAAACTTAAAAAAAAAACACGGAGGGGTACTTTCGTAAAATCCCATCACCAAAATAACACAACCATCCGTCTAATTTCATTTCATTAACGCAACCACCTAACACACACTAAAAACACACACACACACAAAAACCGTTCAATATCCAAGCCCTAACTACCCACCGGAAACTGAAGATTTAACCGGAAAATGGCGGAAAGTGACGACGATAATAACGTTCTGAAACCCTACTTATCTCCGGCTAAACAGAAGGAAACAAAATCTGCTAAAAAACCGATTTCAGGTATACTCATACGATTTAAACAACTATTTTACTATCTCTTACTATCATATATGATTGAAATATACATGCATGCTGTGTATAGAGATTATATTGAAGATATTATGAATTTACACTGATTATTGAATGTTTATGCAAGTTATTGTGATTTTGTGGAGAAATAGTGAAATAGAAATTAGGTTTTCAAAGTTAACAATTAGATTCAGTAGAAATTGAAATAAAAAAGACACAATAGAAGAATTTATTGAAGGCGACTTATGCGTTTGGCTTAGCCGCAAAAGACGCCTTCGGCTTAGCCGAAGGCGTCGGCTGCGGCTAGGCAGCAGAAGATGCCTTCGGCTTCGCCGAAGGCATTCGGCTTTGGCTTGACGAAAAGCATCAGTTGCGGCTTAGACACAGAAGATGCATTTGCCTTCGCCGAAGGCGTCTGATGAGGCTTGGCAAAAGGCATTGGTTATGGCCAAGACGCAGAAGATGCCTTCGACTTCGCCGAAGGCATCTGATGCGGCTTAGCCACAAAAGATGTGTTTCGCTTAGATACGGCAATCATGGTAATACACTTAAAAAAGTTGCTTTAGAATTATCATATGTGATAAGTGAAATGAAAGTAACCAAAACTATTGAAAACAATCATGATATACTCTTGTTTATAAGGTATCATATATGATAAGTGTTAGAAACAGGATTTGTAGTTTTGTTTGCATTGAAATCAGTATCATATATGATATAGAAAATATTGAGTTATAGATATGTTCAGTTAATATTGACTGTATTCTATATCATATATGATAAATAAATCAAACACTTGTCTTTACTGCAGCAATAGCCTTCGGCTATATGGATAAAGTTATAAATTCATTGCCATTCTTAAAGACATCAACTACAGGAAAAAAATCTGCCAAAGGTACATATTTTTGCTTTTATATATCAAAAGTAATAGAATGTATAAGAAAATGTTGTTTACTGAATACATAATGAATTAAATCATATATGATAACATTTTAAATTTTTTTTGCAACAGATGTAATAGATGTCGAACAGATGGAAATAGATCAAGAAGCGGATGATAACAAGAAAAATAAGAGATATAAAATCAAGGAAGAACCAGCAGTCACACCCCCAATGTAAAGGGAGGATATAAAAAAACAAAGTGCACTACAAGAGGGGGTAGAAAGAAAACAACAAAAGAAGCTACCAAACCTGCCAAAACTTCTAAGAGATACACAAGAAGAGATGCTAAGAAAACGATGGAAGAAGAAGTAAATCAGGAAAGTGAAGAGGAGAACGAGGAAGATGAGGTGATATTTTATAAAAGTGAAAATGAAGAGGAACAAAAAAGACAAACAAGAAAAAGAAAATTGGAAAAAGTTGAAGAAATAGAGGAGGAGAAAAATGAGGAGGAACGGGAGATTGTCAATGTCAAAAAAGAAAAAATCAAAAAGGAAAAAGGAAAAAAAACCAACGAAAAAGGTGACATACCCAAGCTGCTTAACTAGGTCATCACCAAAAGCCATGTCTGATGCAATGGTTGGCTTAACAGATATGAGAAAGAAAGTTTTGAAAGATATCGGTTTTGAAAGATTCATCAACTTCCCAATAACCGAACTCCCTGGAGCATTGTTATACCATGTTGCTGAGAAATTCCATCCACCAAGCATGGAATTAAGATTGGAAAAAGGATCCATAAAGGTAACAAGGCAAAAAAATACATGATATGCTAGGTGTGCCTATGGGAAAAACAAAATTGGAAGATCTAGAACCAAGAGAGAAGGATGATCCTTTCATAGCAGAATGGGAGGGCCAGTATACTCATGTAAAGAAAATCACACCAGCTGCAATATCAACTGAGATAACAAGCTCATTTGATGCTGATTTCATCTTTACAATAAACTTTCTGACTCTGTTTGCTAGCATGATGGGAACAGTTGATAATGGTGCAAAGGTGTTTCCAACTGTGTTGATGCATGTAAAAGAAAATGATGTCATTTCAGAAATTGACTGGTGCGGTTACTGATGCGTGGGAATCGCACCTTGCTTTACCTCTCGAGGGATCTCGAGAAGCTTACAACCCCCACCAGGCAGTGTACCTGATCGTTGTAGTATAGTATAGTGACAAGTACCGGGGGATTGATCGTTCAGCTTAGGAATAGTGTCGCTAGGATTAGAAAACCTAATTAATAGTTCTAGAGGTGAGAGATGATTATTTTTGTATTTTTATATTTTTATGAAAGCAAGTAAAATCTCGGGTTTTGGAAGAGTGGGCGGAATTAGTTGCTATTCAACTAACCCAAAGCTATTATATAATTAAAATAAAATAATAAAAATGAAATTAAACTAATTAAACTAAAGTTGTGAGCAGTATTTGGAGAAATTGTGTTTACTTAGAATTCATTACTCCCTAGATATCTTTTACATGTTAATTACTTGTTACACTTGTATGAATGACGGATTGTATTCCTTAATACCATTCGTGGGGTGGCATACATAACTCCCCAACTCTATGAGCTCTTATCTCCTCCTACACCATGACCCAGCACAACTATAGGGATTGTAAACAGTGGCTCATGCATTAAATACAACCAATAAAGACCTAGTACGCCTCGGTTCATGTTTCTTAAGACGTTCAAGCATGTTACCATTTGGAGATCTGCCAGTT
The DNA here is from genome assembly GCA_030686995.1 of Artemisia argyi. Classification (NCBI taxonomy): domain Eukaryota; kingdom Viridiplantae; phylum Streptophyta; class Magnoliopsida; order Asterales; family Asteraceae; genus Artemisia; species Artemisia argyi. The sequence continues at coordinate 68,513,390 of CM060709.1, read as the reverse complement.
TTCTTAAGCCTAACATATAAATCATTCATTCAAAACAAGAATAGACAAGTAATCAACACATAATCAACATCTAGGTTTCATTAGATCTAAGCAAACACAAGAGATCTAGCCTAGCATAGTAGAATTGAGACAAGAACAAGAGATAAACAACCAACACATAGACATATTGATTGAATTGAAAGTACACTTATCTCAATTACAATGCAAGGTCTCAAGGGTTTGGAACCCTTGAAAAACCTGTAAAAGAGGCACCAAAATCGTCTTTAGGGTTTCACCAAAACTTCTCTCTTTTCTATGAAAAAAACTAGAAAACTATATATAGGAAAAACAGTCTGACGGCGTCAAGAGTAACTTCTGACGCCGTCACCTCGCCGCCATATACTTCCTCGGACGGCCTTGATCCACTTATGACGGCCTATGTGACGCCGTCACCACCCACGGTATATTAATTTTGCCACTTTGACGCCATCACGAGTTCGTCTGACGCCGTCACCACCTTCGATATTTAATTCTTCATGTCTGACGCCGTCAAGCTGATGGTCTTGACGCCGTCACCTTGTATTTTCAGCATGCAAATTAGGTACTTAGCCGTTTTCTTCACTTTTATGCTCCAAAAATGTCCAAAATAGCTTCTTTTCTAGAATTCACTCTCCAAACACCTAAAATCACAAAAGGAACGATTTAGGGCAATATTTGATCAAATAAAGTCGGATTCGGGCTTAAATGACCCCCTAAAAACGGATCATTTTTCGCCTCATCATATACTTTTACACTTGAGATTTGCTTGTCCTCAAGCAAATGAGCTTTTATTCTACTCAAAAGACAAGTTAAGGGTCATTTAACACTAATATAAAAGTAATTACAACAAATAATCGTTCCACTAAAGACCAATAGACAAGCACGGAGGTCATACACAAGCACCTCACAAATAGTGTTTAGATACTCACATCTCTCGGGTGTAATAAAGTAATATAACATTATGGAAATGGAAGATATCTCTCACTACCTGTCATAGCAAAATAGATTACCATAGGCTTGGGAAAGGATCAAACCTCCACCACATGGCGTAAGCACCTAGGATAAACTATCAAAGAGGTCTTTTAAAGGGTTATAACGTTAGGTGTAGGGATATGAATTACACGGTTTTGTTGGATAAAGGAAGTTTTACTGGTGGCGAGTTAACAATCTTAGTTAATTACATGTACAAGATGGCGTTGCTAAGCCAAGACTAGACTCGACATAAGCTAATAAATGAAAAATAACAAAAACATAAAATAAACATAGAATGAAAACGGGATGGTAGTCCGTATGTTTTTTCTCTTTTTCTTTTCTATTTTTTTTTTCTTTTTCTTAATTTTTCGATTTTTTTTTCGATTTTTTTTTTTTTTTTTTTTTTGCATACACTCTTACCCTACCATCCAAAATAATACATCATAGGGGATTGAGCATTCCCCTTACACTTGAATCTTTACATACTTTACATTAAACTATTCTAGTGACTCGAATTAAGAAAATTAAAACACTTGGAGCACTTTTTTAAGATTAACGTACATATGGGGGTAATAAGTGATGTTCTTCCCCATTACTCCATAAAATAAGTACTTACCCATGAGTCCCAATCGTCCCAAAACAATATGTACAAGGATATGACTCGACTTAGCAACCATGTAATCAATTAGAAAGTTAACTTAGGGTTTAACAAATAACAATAATGCACTAAAAATGAGCGCATACACGGAAGGCTAAGGCGATTTGGGTGTACATTTAAGTGGGGTGTAACAAATTCTTCCTTTAAGTAAGATGCTTAAAGTTAGAAACGAAAAGATAGGCTCGGAAGGGTGTACTAGGGGTATCGTGTACTAAAAATGAGTACAACGCTAAGGGTGTGGGAAAAATTAGTTGACTTAACTAGCCAAGTAATATGACTTAAATGGTCAAGTAATTATGATACGGGTTTAACACAAGGGTGATCCTATTGCCTCTTATCATGTAGTAAATCCTACCACACGAATGTAGTCTCACTAGCGGCCTCGGGATGCATCACTAACGCAAGTTCTAGAATCTAAATGCTACCGGTACACTCATAAGCACCAATAATGAATGTTTTTCCTATCAAATCTAAAGGCGAACCTCACATTTTTGGGTGGAAAATTTTTCTGAATATACGGTTATGTGCTAGTCATACAATCTCCTATCCATGAGACGCTTGCTATGGCTAAAGTTTCACTCCTAAATGTTGTAAAAAAAAATTTAAATTTGGCGCTAAAATTACACTAACAAGTATTTCTCATAGTTTTATTACTCATCTACTATCAAACAAAACAAACTCAAGCGAAAGTGCATATGTAAGGTATCATCTTTTTACCCTCCCCTTACACTTAAGATGAACATTATCCCCAATGTTCAAGTAAAGAATGTAAAAGTTAAAAAAGTAAAGAGAATGAAATCAAATACTCCCCTGATTCGCTCGGTATGGATTTTAGGTTGGCCAGGTTAAATCTTCCTCCAAGAAAATGAACAATCAAAGCTTCCCTTCCAGAATATAAATCATCCTCTTGTCATAAATAACCTGTAAATCCTGACAAAAGTAGACAAGGCAACCTTGCGTAAAATCGGCGGCATCCTATATAAGTTACTAAATCCTAGAAAACAAAGTAAGATATAATGCTTGTGGAATGAAGTTTGCAGATTTCCTGGAGATTATAAAACTTAATAATTCACAAAAACCATAAGACTCCATTAGAAAAACAAAACCGGTAAAATTTCCAGATTTTAACTCCTGACGCCGTCAAGAGCAATACCCTGACGCCGTCAGAATGGACCTGCAGAAATTCTTATGTTAAGTTTCCGGAAAATTTCTGGAAAAACTTTGTCCTACTTCCTGGAAAATCCTGCAAAACTTCATTATGACTCAATACAAGCATTTGACTCTAACAAATACGAATATACATGTTCATTAAATATTGTGGATAATCATGATCGGTTTGTTTCTTAAAAACATATTTGGGGTTTCCCCTTACACTTATCTTTTGCAAAAATACCTTTAGGTTGAAGTTAAGACTAGGCTAAACAACATAATAAAGTATTTCCACTTTTTAGTAAAGAAACATGATCAACCAACAATAAAAATAAAACATGCATACGGAAGCAAATAACAATCAAACAAATAAAATCACACAAAACATGGGTTGCCTCCCAAGAAGCGCTTTTCTTTATTTACGAGTCTTGTAGCTAGACTCAAAATCGTGGGTTACTACGTGATCTCATCATTGGTTCCACTCTCTAGGTCGTCTTCTAAACCAGTTTTGTATTCCGGACCTAGTTGCAAGCATTCTTTGTAGAAACCAAGCATCCTATTTCTAACATACTCTACTCCTCTACGTCTATCCTCATCATTCCTATAATAAGCCGCTTGCTTACGTTCCTTTTCGAGATTAGAGAGAAGGCGGTATTGCTCAATCTTGTAGGGCATTTGATAAGCAACCTCATCATTGTCTTTCTTGAACCTAACTATCCCTAAAGTCGGATCATAACTCATCCTAGTGGCTTCAACAAAAGGCTTCCCGAATATTATTTGACTTAGGCAAGCATCTATCACCGGACGCGTGTCTTCCACTATCATGAAATCAATCTCATAGGTGAGATTCCCTATAACCACATGTACTCCCTTAACTCTTCCTACAAAATTACTTATCCAACTTTTACCGGGCATTATCCTAAAATTGAGTTGCTTCTTCATCACCCAATTGTAATAAGTCCTAGACATGATGTTCACGGGGGATCTAGGATCTATGTAAGCTTTCCATACATGCATGTGCCCGATATTGCATGGGATGTTAATGTTAGAGGGGTCTCCTATTTTGATCAGGGGATCGCCAAAGATATATGTTGTCTCGGGACTATCGAATAAATCCTTATGGTATTCCCGTTCTTTCTTGGTTGGCAACTTATCAAAATATTCCTCTATAGGTTCTACCTCCTCTAATTCCTCATCCTTATTAACCTCAACTTCCCTACTCTCATCCTCACTATTGGCTTCTACTCTAACTTCATCTTTGTCACTCTCCTCTATCTCCCTATCTATCGGCTTAATGGTGACAACATTGACAAAGTGGACATGTTTGGATGATGAGGGGTCCTTAACTTGGATTCCACTATTGGTGTCCCTAGTGTCCTTCCTAGGTGTGGCTAATGTTTGGTTGTTGAGGGCTTTCAACAAGTTGTCGATCTTGTTGGTCATCTCCGTTTGTTGTTGGTTGAATTCGGTTTCAAACCTAGCTATGCGAGCTTCTTGAGATGCCATAAATTTCGACATCAATCCTTCAAGATTGTTGGTACTACCATAGTTGTTAGAAGGATTGTTGTTGAAGGTACGGTTGGATGGGGGACCGTTTGATTGGTAATGATTAGGCGGATTGGAAGAATTTGGTTGATTTTGTTTCCACCTAAGGTTTGGGTGATTTTTCCATGAGGGGTTGTATGAATCACCGTATGTGTTTGGCTCGGGCTTGAAAGTGTACCACTTATCTCCCGCTTCGTCGGTACGCGTGGATGCGTAGTCCGCAAAAGCTGTTCTGGGGAGTTCCACACAATCACGAGTGTCATGGGGACCACTACATAATTCGCATGAAGAAGTGATTTTGTTTACTTGGCTTGAATGCTTCGGAGCTTCGTAAGATTTCATGAGAAACTTGACTTGGTCCTCAAGTTCCATGATCCTACGGTCGGGAGTGCTTGAATTGTTCGAAGGCAAAGATATTGCCTTGACCGTTTTGTTCAAATCACGGGGATCATTCCAACTTTCGTTGTCATAGAGAGCAAGATCTTCTATGAGTTCCCATGATTGTTCCGCACTAAGATCACGTAGCTTACCACCGGCCGATTGGTCAATGGTTCGCCTCGTGGAGATGTCGATATGGTCATAGAAGATTTGGACTTGGAGCCAAAGATCTATGCCATGATGAGGGACTTTTTGGAGTAAGTCCTTGAAACGAGTCCATGCTTCATAAAGAGATTCATTTTGACGTTGTTGGAACATCAAGATGTCATTCCTAAGTTTAGTAGTTCTCCCCGGTGGGAAAAATTGAGCAAGGAAACGAGTGGTGAGATCATCCCATGTGGTGATGGATCCTGCGGGTAAACACTCAAGCCATTGACTAGCTTGATCCCGTAGAGAGAATTGGAATAGGCGTAAACGGGTAGTCTCTCTAGTTTCAACACCTAGGTCTATGGAATCTACGATTTTGAGGAAATCCTTAAGGTGTTGGTTTGGATCTTCGGAACGAAGTCCATGGAATGCACATCCGCTTTGCACCAACCGGATGGTGTCGGATCGCAAGGGGGTCACATTGGCTCCGATGAGCTCAATGGTGTTTCGGTAGCCTTGGTGGCTAGGTCGGGAATACTCTCCTAAGGTTTGGGGCCTAAGGGGTTCTAATGGTGGGTTTTGTTGTGGTGGGATGATGGGTTCAAAGATGTTACCACCTTCCATGATGTCGGATGGTAAAGAGTTACGAACAAAGGCACGAAGAAATAAGATAGACTAAAGAAGACCTAAAAATAAAAATAAAAATCTTACTAGAAAGGAATCTAGCAAGTAGACCTAATAAAAAGAAATCCTAACCTAGACAATAACTATTCCCCGGGCAGCGGCGCCAAAAACTTGATGCGTGGGAATCGCACCTTGCTTTACCTCTCGAGGGATCTCGAGAAGCTTACAACCCCCACCAGGCAGTGTACCTGATCGTTGTAGTATAGTATAGTGACAAGTACCGGGGGATTGATCGTTCAGCTTAGGAATAGTGTCGCTAGGATTAGAAAACCTAATTAATAGTTCTAGAGGTGAGAGATGATTATTTTTGTATTTTTATATTTTTATGAAAGCAAGTAAAATCTCGGGTTTTGGAAGAGTGGGCGGAATTAGTTGCTATTCAACTAACCCAAAGCTATTATATAATTAAAATAAAATAATAAAAATGAAATTAAACTAATTAAACTAAAGTTGTGAGCAGTATTTGGAGAAATTGTGTTTACTTAGACTTCATTACTCCCTAGATATCTTTTACATGTTAATTACTTGTTACACTTGTATGAATGACGGATTGTATTCCTTAATACCATTCGTGGGGTGGCATACATAACTCCCCAACTCTATGAGCTCTTATCTCCTCCTACACCATGACCCAGCACAACTATAGGGATTGTAAACAGTGGCTCATGCATTAAATACAACCAATAAAGACCTAGTACGCCTCGGTTCATGTTTCTTAAGACGTTCAAGCATGTTACCATTTGGAGATCTGCCAGTTTTCTTAAGCCTAACATATAAATCATTCATTCAAAACAAGAATAGACAAGTAATCAACACATAATCAGCATCTAGGTTTCATTAGATCTAAGCAAACACAAGAGATCTAGCCTAGCATAGTAGAATTGAGACAAGAACAAGAGATAAACAACCAACACATAGACATATTGATTGAATTGAAAGTACACTTATCTCAATTACAATGCAAGGTCTCAAGGGTTTGGAACCCTTGAAAAACCTGTAAAAGAGGCACCAAAATCGTCTTTAGGGTTTCACCAAAACTTCTCTCTTTTCTATGAAAAAAACTAGAAAACTATATATAGGAAAAACAGTCTGACAGCGTCAAGAGTAACTTCTGACGCCGTCACCTCGCCGCCATATACTTCCTCGGACGGCCTTGATCCACTTATGACGGCCTATGTGACGCCGTCACCACCCACGGTATATTAATTTTGCCACTTTGACGCCGTCACGAGTTCGTCTGACGCCGTCACCACCTTCGATATTTAATTCTTCATGTCTGACGCCGTCAAGCTGATGGTCTTGACGCCGTCACCTTGTATTTTCAGCATGCAAATTAGGTACTTAGCCGTTTTCTTCACTTTTATGCTCCAAAAACGTCCAAAATAGCTTCTTTTCCAGAATTCACTCTCCAAACACCTAAAATCACAAAAGGAACGATTTAGGGCAATATTTGATCAAATAAAGTCGGATTCGGGCTTAAATGACCCCCTAAAAACGGATCATTTTTCGCCTCATCAGTTACATATTGGAATGCTTACGAGTAAGTAAGAAATATTGGGATAAGGTGACTAAAGGTGACTACTATTACGGGCCAGCAACATTCTTATGTGTAAGTTATTTTACATGTTTCTATAAATTTATCAAATGTGATTCAATAACATACACTTATTATAATCTAACACAAATTTATATTTTGTATGAAAAAGCTGATATACTTAGACTCAACCGACTTCCCAAATTTCAAGTAATGCGTCATCGCCCAACAATGAGAAGTTGGAACACGCAAGCAATGAGGAAGAGGATTGGGATGGAAATGATAGACAATTGCTTGGGAAAACTTGAACATCACGAAGAGTTTGATCCGGAGGAAGAGCAGACAGGTTTGAATTTTTACAAGGGAATGGATGTCTACAATGAACCATTGCCTCCGAAGAGACCAGAAACCAAATAGGTAACTTTTACCTTAGTTCAATTACTTATATAAACTGATTGTCAGATAAACTGCAGCATAGACTTCGACTAAAGCCGAAGACTATGCCTACGGCTAAGCCTTCGGCTTTAACAGCAGGCTATGCTGCGGTTTAGCCGCAGGCATTGCCTTTGGCTTTAGCCAAAGGCAATGCCTGCTGCTAAGCCTTTATCAAGCTAAAAAATCATATATGATTTAGAAAATCATATATGATAATTAATATATCATATATGATAATTCATATATCATATATGATTATGAAAAATCATATATGATAATTTTGAAAATAATATATGATAATTCAAATGTTTCTTTTAAATATAAAATATCACATATGATTTTGAATATAGATTAAAAAAAAATAATCCAACTTGCTTATTTTACAGGAGTTTCTTGATAAAATAGAAGAGATGTTTGAAATCATTTCAAACGAGAAAATGGAGTTAGTTGAAACGTTGAAAGAGGGAATGCAGAAGTTTAAAGGAGACAAAACATTGTTCAATTTATGCAAGAAGTACAAGAAAATGTTCAATGTTTTGGACTTTGGTTTAAATGACAGTGATGATGGAGACACTAGTGATGATGGACACACTGATGATGACAACAGTGATGATGGAAGCGATGATGGAAGCGATGATGGAAACAATGATGATAAAGGAGCTGATAATGGAAGCGATGATGGGAAAGATAACGATGGCATTAGTGATAAGGAAGATAAAGATGGGAAAGATGGTAAAGAGGAAACAGAAAGTGGCAGTGAAAGTGAGAGTAAAACTGAAGAAAGTGAAGGTCCAGTTGAAAAGCTAAAACATATAGAAGAAGGAAGTGAGAGTGAGAGCAAAAAACAATAACAAATGGAAACAAATATCCAGCAAGATGAAGAAAAGATGGAAGAAGATGAGAGTGAAACTGAAGATAGTCGGAAAACGAATCGGAGACAGAAAAAGAAAATCCAGTTGAGAAGGAAAAAGAAAAAGAAATTGAAGTTGAGAAGGAAAAGGAAAAAGAATTGGAGAAGGAAAAAGAAACTACGGTCGAGAAGGAAAAGGAAAATGAAGGATCAGCTGAGAAGTTAGGGTCTCCAATTCTTTCTTTTGAGCCACTTGATGAAAAGATTCTAGATCAGATTTATGAACATGCAAAAAAGGCGAGTCAATCAAAATTGAAAAAAACAAAAAGCACAGCAAGAAAATCGGTAACACCACCAGAGAAAATGATGACGACAAGAAGCAAAATCAAATCCATTTCACCACCAAGCTTCAATCTTGGAATAATCCCAGTTTCCAGCAAACCTGCAGCTCAAATTGACACGACAGAAGAAAAAACACCACAGGTTGAAAAAAGGGCTGCAGATGAAACAGAAACAACAACTGAACCAAAAAAGATGGAAAGAAGGGCAAAAAGGGTGGTTGATGAAAAAGAAACCAAAGAACAAGAACCACCTGCAAAGAGAATAAAAAAGCCTTCAAGATATCTGGTTTCACCATTCAACAACCGGAAAACTGCCTTAAAAGCAGCGCAAACACCGGATGAATTTATGGTATCCGAAGCTTTATTCTCAATGCAAGGAGATCCATAGTAAGTCTGGTTTATCTTATTAAAAAATACAAAAAAATAAAAAATGTGAAATTGTGCTAACAATATATATTTTTATGTAGCGAATTTGTTTTTGAAACTGAATGGGCATGGGGAGCTGCAACAATCAGAGACAACATGCAAACACTAGCACCACAATTGAAAGTGGATGTTAGTATCATCGACAGCTTTGCATGCATCTTGAACTATGAAGAAACAATCAACAAACCTGCCGCACCAAAGATCAATCATTATTTTCACACAGGAATACTCGTAAGTACCAACTAAATTAAAACTTAATTACTAAAATATTAATTTGTTCTTAAAGATATGTTTGAATTATGCAAACAGACGAAACAAATAGTGGAAGCAAAGAAAAAAGAAGAAGAGAAACAGTACAATGATTTTGTTGCAAACTTGACAACCGTGTTAAAAAAAATCCAGATGACAAGTCAATGCATCATGTGGAATTGGTAACTTCTTTCAACTATTATGAAAAAACAAAATTTATATTTTGTTGTATAACAACTATTCTAATTTTTTTTCTTAATATTTATACAGGCATTCTTCCCAATAATCGCACATCTGTCATCATAGACAACTCACCGAAGACATATGAAGCAAAATACAGCAAGGAATGTGATGTTCTGGTAAGTAATTAGACAAAAATGGGTTTGGGTAACAGTTGGGGGTTTTAATTAAACACTCATGCACATTATCATATATGATAAAATAAAATAAAAATTAAACACAATAAGCTATCACATATGATAAAATAATGTGATGTTCAAGAAAGTAACTAAATATTAAAAAGTTATATTTTATCATATATGATAAAATAAAAAAAAAAATTAAACACAATAAGCTATCACATGTGATAAAATAATGTGATGTTCTAGAAAGTAACTAAATATTAAAAAGTTATATTTTAGACTCTTATACAGGTAAGCCTTCGGCTTAGATGTAGGCATAGGATGCGACTAAGCCTTTCGGCTTTGCATATGAGATAAAGAATTGTCTTTAATAAAATAAAATTTCTATTTTGTGTAGAAAAAACTGTTGTCAAGATATCTGGCATCCCACAACCATGAAAAGGTAGCTGATATAGAATCAAAAAAGACAACGGTGATGAAAATGAAGTGGGCAACAAAAGAGAATGTCATTGACTGTGGAATTTTTGTGATGATGCATATGGAGCATTATGGTGGAGAAAGTCAGAAGAACTGGAATTTGGATTTTCCGAAAGATGGAAGAGATCAGGAAATACAAATAATAAAGCTGAGAATGAAATATGCAACCAAGATGCTCATGCATGAACTCAACATTCACCGACAAAAAATGAGCGAGGAAACATTTGAGTTTGCAGGAAAATACACTGACAAGAAAATGAAGGAGGAAATGATAAGGGCAGAGATAGAGAAGAAGAAGAAAGAACAGGCTGAAGAACATGTTGCAAGTGCAATATGATGGAAAAGGAATGGAAGATTCTGAAGTAGGACTAACGAAGGATAGGAGGGCGTAAAACAACTTTTTGGGGCAACTGACGCAAATTAAAAAACTAATTTCTGTTTAATCTCTTATGAAATGTCTAAATTTGTATGATACAATATCACTTTGAATTTCTAACTAGGATGATGGTTTAACATTGCAAGTACTATGATGCAATGTTTTATTAATTGAATGGCGAAACATCTCTGGATGTTATTTTTGATAATAAGTCTTGTTTAAATTTCATTAGACCATTTGATAATCACTTGTTATAGCTATTGATATTGGATAATTGCCTCTGCGATTTATGACGCATTGCATAAAAAAAATAAAAAAATAAAAAAATAATAAAAAAAAGGTAAAAGGCATGAAAGTAATACATTATCATATATGATAAAGTAAAAATAGCAATTAGCCTAGAGTAAAATCATATGTGATTTTAGATAAATATAACATATGATATACTCTTGTTCATAACGTATCATATATGATAAATCAAAAAGTAATAAAACAAGTATAAAATCATATATGATTTTGGAGAATTATCATATATGACAATACATTTAAAAAATTTGCTTCAGAATTATCATATGTGATAACTAAAATGAAAGTAACCAAAACACTTGAACACAATCATAATACTCTTGTTTATAAGTTATCATATATGATAAATCAAAAAGGAAAAAACCAAGTGTAAAATCATATATGATTTTGGAGAATTATCATATATGATAATAAACCTAAAAAAATTGCTTCTGAATTATCATATATGATAACTGAAATAAAAGTAACCAAAACTCTTGAAAACAATCAGCAACAATCTGTTTCATATAAAAACTCAGTAATAATCAAAACAATCATGTCTAGGTCTGTTACTCAAATTTCTTCAACACAATCCGACAAAACAAATAATAATCAAAGAAATTAAAAAAAAAATATGCGGACGATTTATGTTGAAATTCATGGTTGATCCAAGACCTCTCCTCTTGTAACTTCTGATTGATCCAAATCTCCTTCCCTTGTAACTACAACTTCATCCAACTCAGCCTCTTCTGCAAACTTTTTTGGGCACGTCCTCCTGTTGTGACCATCTGTCTCTCCACATAACGAACATGCATTTCTGTTCTTCGAATTCTTTTCAAGAGCTTGCTCTTTCCCTCCTTTTATGCGCATCTTTTTACGGCCTTTAGGATTACCAAGAGCTGGATTGTTAATGGTTTTTTCAGCCGGCTTCGGGACTCCAACAAGTTCCTCCAAATTATCAGCCTTGTTCTTAGAAGGAGGATTTGGGCAATCAGCCTCGACATCAATCTTTAGCAACCTCAACTTTTCAACAAAAGAAGACAACCTCACCTCATCTTTACTCAACATATGGATACAGTGATCAACAATGGAACTTGCCTCATTTGCATAATTCTCAACAATTTCATTCTTCTCACCATATCTGTTCCTTTTGTTCCTCAAAGCAGCAGGTATAAGGTTCTTTGTCCAACGCCTCAATATGTATTGACTTGGAATCACTTCAATATTGGCATTCTTAAACACACAAAAAACATGCCCGCATAATATTCCAACTCGAAGAAAAAGCTGACAGGAACATACAACTGATCCATCCCCTTGGTTACACAACACCTTAATGGACAAAAAAGAAAGAAGATAGTAAAAAATCATATATGATAAAACAAAAGAAATAAGGTAGTAAAAAATCATATATGATAAAAAAAATAAACAATATTTTTTAAGTAGCCAACATACCTTATATAATCCATCAACTCTATAAAACAGGTTAACTGGCTCTTCTTCTTCAGCTTTATCGTTATCCTTACCTTTATCCTTAACTCTCTTCCTAGCTTTCTCTCTCAACTTAGCTTTCTTCTTCTCCATTAATGCATCAACAAATTTTGTTTCTCTAATAACAGATACCTCAGATCCTTCAACCAAGCTTTTGGTTTCTATTTGACAATACCATGTGCCTGCAAAAATCTCTGCTCGAACCAACTCGAACAGAGGACGAGTAAAAACCTTCGAAGCATGACGTTCAATCTTAAGATAGGTTCTAAACTTCGGAACAGAATCAATAGTCTTATGATCAAGCCTCTCTTGTATATGCCTCTGCTTTTCCATTGCCGTCTCAAAACAATTCATAAAATTCATAAGAGTGGAACCTTGATTCGTAAAATGAGAGAAAAAGGAGTTCTCACTCTCAGATCTATACGTCGTCCTCATCAAACCACACAAGGGGGAATCAATAAAATAAGCAGGAATCCAACATGAACGTATATTAAACATCTTTGTTAACCACTTATGATTCTGCAAACTAAACTCCTCCAATAACTTTGACCATCTATCCTCAAACTCCTCCGGACCGATATACATATTCCATACAATTTGATTAAACTTCTTTTTAAAGTCAGTATCATCATAGATTTTTGAACATATCTGTAAACAAAACAAATAACATTTGATTTAACAAATGATTTGAAAAAAGATATGTGATAAACCAATAATAAATACAAATAAAATCAAGTATCACATATGATTTAACATATTATTTGAAAAAATGTTCTAATTATCATATATGATAAATCAATAAGAAATACAAAGAGAATCAAGTATCACATATGATAAACAAAAAGGAAGAAAAATACCTTTTCAGAGAGCTTTTGAGTAATATGCCACATGCAAAGTCTGTGTTTAGAACCCGCAAACTCAGCTTCAATGGCATTTCTCATAGCCCCATCCTGATCAGTAACAACAATATTTGGAGCCCTACCAAACGCCTTTATGAACGCTTTGAGCAACCAAATATACGAAGCTGTAGTTTCGTTCTTCAACAAGCCTGCTGCGACTGTTACACACCTCCGATGATTATCTATGGCTGTAAATGGAACAAACACCATTTTGTACCTGAAAAACAAAAAACAAAAATACTTAAAATAACAGATTAAATAGAAAATCATATAATCAAAATATCATACTGAACATACAAATACTTACTTGTTTGTTCTGTAAGTAGCATCAAACGAAACAACATCACAAAACTCTCTATAGTTGTACTTAGAAACTTCATCAGCCCAAAAAATAGCCGCAAGCTCAGCATTATCAACCAAATAATCAAATGAAAAATCAGGCACATGCTTCTTCCTATTCTCCATCTTAGATATAAGCATCTGCGCATCACTATCACCTATATAGCAGTTCACACCCCTAAAAAAGTTCTTAAAATCAACAGTCGTTCCATGAACAAGCAAATAAGAACCCTTCAAACCAGTTAAGATGTGATGAGCTTTCGTTGCGCCTATAATTACGCTAGCAGCTTTAACAATGAACAATTGCTCAGAATAGGTTAACTGCCTCTCAGTCTTCGACAAATGCTTATACTCTTCACGTTCAAGCTCATGATTATGAATAATATCAAACACATTCAACCTGTACTTAGAAGTACCAGGAATCAAATCAAAAATAACACGTGCTTTGCAGCCTGTGATATGTAGGTTCGAACTTCTAACCAGCTTGTCACTATTCTCTAAGTCTAACGTGTCAACATGAATTCCCTTGGGACAACCTTCCCTATTACACACTAAATACTTTTGTTTCATAGTACCATTCCTCAACCTTTTCTGGCATGACTTCCTAACCACAAACCCTGCTTTAGCAGCATATTTCATGTACGCAGCAATGCACTCATCAATAGACTTATAAACTTTGCCCTTAACCAATAAAACATCCACAAGAACTTTAGGAATATAATAAACAGTTCCACCAGGAGTATCAAAATTAGAGTGAGTAGGAAACGATTCAGGAGTTTTCAAAGGATTCAATTCTGGAAAAAAAAATAATTAAACAAAAAATAAAAACAGTGATTTACTAAAAATGAAATCACAGACACATGTTCTAATTATATCATATATGATATATGTCATATGATATATATCATATATGATATATCATATATGATATCCAAAATGCCTTATTCAGAGCTTAAATCTACTTACTAACAGCTTAAAAACTGACTAACTCAATCAAAACATAAATAAATGGCATATTCAGAGCTTATAACAACTTAGTAACATAGCTTACTCTTAATTGCTTCAGATAAATCACCGTGTTCATAAGCAACAATCTCCTCAGCATACTTAGCTGAAACATCTTCACTAACAACAATCTCTTCAAAAGCAATAGAAGAATCATTAACAGCAATCTCTTCAGAAGTAGTAGAAGAATCCATAAAACCTGCATATAAGATGAAAAAAAATGAATAAGTTAGCTTATAATTAAGCTTATAGAAACAGAGAGCTATAATTAAGCTCGGAAATAAGATTAAATAAAAATAAATGATAAAAAATTAGGGTAAGCTGATGTACGGGATGAAGAATGAACTAAATTAATGAATTGAGAAGCAAAAATTAGGGTTTGTTGAAGAACGAGATGAAGGAGGTGGTTGGTTAAAGGAATCGGTTAGATGAGAGAGAAGAAAGAATCACACACTTTGTGTGTGTGAAAAAGTGACGCATTAATTGAGATGGGAGTAAAAAATATAATTTATAGAGTACAAAAATACCCTTGTAGTGTAAATGTAAAATCTAATCTCAGCCACTAGATCAAAACGAATGGAAGGTGAGGATTGATCCCTTGGTAAGTAAATAATGTTTAGTCCTCAAATGATCTTTGTTCCTATACTTATTAACAACCGTTCCAACCAAAAAACATTTTGACTCATTACCCAATACGAAAATCCTGACACCTCTACAGAGGATATTTCCATGCAATATCAAATTATAACTTTTCTTTGAGATTTAAATGCCTAACAAACAGTCATGTTGAACGGACAACACTCGATTGAGCATCTTAAGATACGATTAGAGGTAATGAGAGTACCTTAAGGAGGTCAAAAACCTTCTCGGCTACATATTTCTGCTGAATAGTAGCTCATTTCTGTTGCACTTTATCAGGATGGATACACAGAGTGGCCTTTCTATATGCTTTTTTAACACTGGCACCAGTGATCAAATCGACCAATGAAATAGGCTGCCAACCACATTCAGGCCAAAGAACCTGAAAACCCATTAAGCGAAGAATGAGAAGGTAGCTAATTTTTAAATATGGCTTACTGCCAAATGAATGGAGCTTTTAATTGTTTAATTATCAAGCATCAGATATTGCTCACCATGCAATAGTATCAATTTTAGGGTGTGCCCAAGACAATAGTATTGTATTTTGGAATCATATTTGATACAACTAACAATAATCTATGAGAATATCTGGTGGTGTTTTTAGATAGGGGTTGTAGTGTTATATAGTTCTATATAAAATTCGATATTAAAGACCAATTTAAGTGAACATAGATGAAAATTTAAAAGTTAAAACATCGTAATAATATAAACAATGCAATATATGCAATTACTTCATGTTTTAGTCATTTGATAAACAATTTGGGTAGAAATGAAATAGGACACGAGCAAAGTTGGGTCATGTCTAAGGGTAAAATTCTGTCAAAATTTAGAAAGTGGGATTAATTTCACTTAAAAGTTTGTTTAATACTGAAATTAGGCTTTATAGTAGGATCGGGATCGATAGCGATCCTACGGTCTTACTAGCTATCTTACGATCTTACTTCGATCCTATGCTATCTCCTATTTCATTTCCACCCAAATTGTTTATCAAAAGAAACACACACCGAACGTTACAAATGCAATCATATCTCCTTAATAGATATTTAAAGGACGATGCAGGATTGGGCGGGTATTCCTTTCGCGGACAAGGAAAATGAACTGGTCAGATGAGAATGTATCAAATGATAGCATCATGAATGTGACATATATAAGTTCAACTCTTCAGATTTACAAATGGTTTCGTCTTCAATACAACCTTCCAAAGATATTCTCGTAAACCGACAGATCTTGATTCTCAGAATCCAAAGCTTCATATTTTAACTCATAATAGATCATCATGAAACGGATCAACCGAATAAGAAACGTAAACATGGCAAGGCATAGGTGTAGCTCTTCATGGTAACAAATCAAATCCATATAGACAAAAATAAGTTGGTCGATAACATCAAATGGCAGGAATCTCTACAACGGAACTTAGGATTTAATCAAAACATATAAGCCAAATAATCGCGTGACGAGTACCCTAACATATCAAAACGTACGGCGATAAGGCAGATCAAACGTACTGATCGAAAGAATCCTAAAAGTCTCACTATTCGCAGATCGTCACAAACGAAAACAGAAATCTAAGTCTCCACTAAGGCACTTCTCAAGACATCCTATGAACACAACAAGTGCACGTTATATGATGTGAGTTTTATCACGTTGGCCAGACGTCATAATACTAGCATCATATAAATATGCCTTCATGATGATCATACTTTATCTCAATCAGTGAAACAAATCTACAATCCACCTAACAGTCCAACTAACTCCTAGGTTAGACCTATTCAAAAATCAATAATGAAACGATGTCGAACAAAACAAACGATGCTTGGAAAGATGCAACAAAATCAATCAATCATCATCAAAAGAAACATGTCGCTAGGGCATCAATTTCTTCATCATAAGGTTCTTTTCAAGAATTTCTCTCTTTAGAATCTTCTTATGTCCGAGTTGTCAGTCTTCGTCCATCTTCCAATCTGAGAGTGAAACGAAATCATCATCTTGGGTTTGGTTCCTCAAGCATTCTGTAGTTTCTTCTTGGTGTGTGACTAAGTAAGGTAAATCTCTGGTACGATCTTCAATCTCCTCATCATCCTGTCTGCTTCCACTCTCAATTCATCTTAGTACGACTAAGATGAATAGGGAAGTGAGACTGTATGTTCTTCATCAGCTCCAGGTTCGCCGTCTTGGCCAGGTTCCTGCGTTCTGCTCGTCCATTCTCCGTCTTGCGAGGTATGTCATCAACTCTCCAGGGTAATTACCGTTGTCTGTCATCTTCAGGTTCTATCCAACTCTATCCTCTGGTGGAAAACTTGGTGGTTCAACAAGAATCATATCCGAAATTTCAGGGTGCCAAAACATAATTCACACGAAAATGTTCATCTCTTGGCAGACAAAGTAGGTGTAAGAGAACTTCATAACCGCGAAAGTAACATACGAGTCTCTAGAGAAAATAATGATAGCAAAAGTTCAAAGATAGGAAATCATGGTAGAGGATTTTTCAAATAGTTCAAAACATCAAAGGTGAGACATAGTAGAACAATCGTCAGCATCTCGAATGCTTAAACAACCAACCATATATCATAATCAAATCGAAGTTGACTTTCCAAAGAAAGGCAGATTAACATAGCAGATTTTATCGTTCGAAAGGGAAAGAGATATTCTCATACTCGTGGTTAAACACCACCAGACTTCTCAGAGATGGAAAAGATGAGTAAATTGATACTATTGTCTTGGGCAGAAATTGAATTGGGATCGTAAGATCCTACAAAAATGTAAATTTTTTAGATAGGGGTTGTAGTGTTATATAGTTCTATATAAAATTCGATATTAAAGACCAATTTAAGTGAACATAGATGAAAATTTAAAAGTTAAAACATCGTAATAATATAAACAATGCAATATATGCAATTACTTCATGTTTTAGTCGTTTGATAAACAATTTGGGTAGAAATGAAATAGGACACGAGCAAAGTTGGGTCATGTCTAAGGGTAAAATTCTGTCAAAATTTAGAAAGTGGGATTAATTTCACTTAAAAGTTTGTTTAATACTGAAATTAGGCTTTATAGTAGGACCGGGATCGATAGCGATCCTACGATCTTACTAGCTATCTTACGATCTTACTTCGATCCTATGCTATCTCCGATCCTACTTAGATCTTGCAAGGTTTATTAATGTAGGATCGTAAGATCGTACGATCTTACGATCAAGATCGCGATCTTGATAACCATGGGTAAAACAACTATTATGCTTAAACAATGTAATTTATTATTTATCAATCTTTTATAGAATAAAACAAAACCACAACTGGGGACTTTCGTATTTAAAAAAAATGTTTCCTTATTAGGTAATATTTTAATTATTAATTTTTAATTTATAAATTTATAAATTCGTTTTGTTGATATATACTACACAAGTAGAAGATAAATATAAAAAATAGATAAAATGCAACTAACAATAGGATTAAACTTTTTAAATGGCTATCCTTTGTAACAATTCGCAATTTCATGTTAACTTTTATTCCCGAAAATTTCACTATTCACTTTTTACTATTCACTTTTCACTATTCATCTCAGAAATTTTTATTTCATATTCTCGTAAGTTAAACTATTTTAACGATAAACCGAGAGTTTGACGCTCGTCGGATCATTTCTGCAAAAATCACAAAGTCGTGTCCGAGATTTACTTTTAGGTTTAAACGTCATTCCGGCATCCCGATATGTCCATAAAACATTATAAACAATAGAAATATGATTTACTCTCATTTTAGGACAATTCCAAAAGTTTCAGAATTTTACGTTTTTCAGTTCAGCGTTTTGCGCGAATTACGCGTTTTAGACCCGTGTTTCCAGTTTTTAGCAGGGTTTTAGCACCCGATAGAACCTACCACTCATTTTATATTTTATTATGGAGTATATTGACATGTTTGACCATACTTTCAAGTTTCATATTTTTAGGATACCCGGTTTTACGTTTCGTGGCCTAAAAACTTACGGTTAGCAACTTACGGAGTCAAAACTAGCTCTATATCTAGGATAATACCAACCAAGGCACACCTCACCCTCCTTATCCATCTTGAACCGCCACTTAGGGGGGGGGAGTCACCCTTTAGGTGTCTTGATCTTATGCTTAGTGATTTAGGATGATTACATGTGTTTTTCTTGCAAATAATATCCTAATTTTGTAACCTCCTCATTTTAGTATAAAAGGAAGCCATCCCCTCTCCTCTTTACTCATTCAAACGTCCACCATAACACACAAACACCATCTCCTTTGCAAATTCACTCCAAGTTTCAAGCAAGAATCAAGTGCAACATCAAACATAGAAACCCTAGCTTGGTTTTAGGTAATCAAACTACTTCCAAACCTCATATACTTTGGTGATTCTATTGAGTTTAGATCCACTCAAGTCACCTCAACTTTCATCACAAATCATTCAAGAATACAATATTAGCAAGGGTAGTTAAATATTGGAAGTATGGCTATGGTTGGAGAGGTTTAGGAAGATTAAGTAGTGGTTCTTGGTTTTGATCTTGGTTCTAGTTAAGTTTCTTCACAAGTTGTAAGCAAACCCTATTACACTTTCTTGCTCAATATCATTTCATGCTTATTATGTTTCTTTCATGCTATATATGGTCTTTGTATTGTGTTCATGATGTTTAAAAATGGATAAAACGAGTATTGGTATACATATGTTAACTTATGACAAGTAAACAAGCAAACTAGTGATTTTTATGGAAAACCACGACCACAATAGTATAACTTTGATATTTGACACTTACTTACTATTAAAGAGGACTTAACAAGGAAAACATAGCAATTTGAATCACCCAAAACGAGTACACGAGTCAAAAGTTATGACCATTTGAAGTTAGCGAAACCAAAACGGCAAATCTGCATAAATAGCATTCTGATCAAATTATGATTTTGAAAGTCCCACTTCTGGTCCGATTCATCAAAAAGTTAAAACACGAAAGTTGTCCGGAACGACGTTTTCGTTCGGGATTAAAGAAGCTTGAGCCCTGAAAACGCTTTCTGAGTGATAAATTTCTTCAAATTCTTAACAGCTCATTTTTAGACCAAAGTTACTATATAATCATTATAATTAGATGAGACCAAGAGGTCTAATGACCTAAAGCCAAGACCACAACCATGGCTAAAGCCAAGGTTGAGTCTCAAGACCATGGTAACAATGACCAAGGTCACGGCAAAGCCACGGCTAAAGACCATATAACTATTAAAGATCAAAAAGCTTATATATATATATATATATATATATATATATATATATATATATATATATATATATATATATATATATATATATATATATGTTATCAAATACTACAATAGTAGGGAGCCTCATGTGAGGAGTTCATTGAGTAAGCCGTCGAGACGAGTTGTGGATTTACGAGTTAAAGTGTCCTGGCTCCTCGAACGTTTACTCCATGACTTCTGAATTATGTCGGCCCGAACGGTAGTAAGAGATATACAACTTATACATGTTTCATAGACCACTTATATTCAACGACTTACACTATATACTAAGTACTACATCATGAACATTATGCAAGACATATATGGGCAATTCTTCGTATTCTTAGACGTTACTCCAAACCTAAGTCGCAACGTTCTATTATAGGCTGCTCTTAGAGACTTTCGAAATTCGACTACCACTATCATTACTCATTTCATAGACTTAAGGTGAGTCATAGCCCCTACTCTTTTCATACTTGTTTTAACTCTTGGGGGGGATACATGCTCAACTACTTGCTTACTTGTACAAATACTCTTAAACTTTTATACTTGATTGTGTTATACTTGATTGGCATTATACTTGATTTCGTTATACATACTTGTTACACTATACTTGCTTAATTTAAATACAAGATTCGTATTTACGTACATACATAATACTCTATTCTGTCGGAGAGGTATTGGTAGTACTCATGGGAAGATGCCCCCTACCCTTGTGTCTATACTTGACCTTGGATGTCGTAGTACTATTTGGGGAGAGGCCCCCGCCCTTGTGTCTATTCTTGACCTTGGGTGAATATAATCCGGTGCATTGTATAAACTATCTTTTAGCAGTGGGTTGTGAACACACAGGTTGCAAGTCTCTTATGGCGGGACCTGCAACTGAGTGGATTCACGATGCCTTTACTGTGCGAACATTCTTTTAAGGCTTTTCAACTGTTTTAAGACAAACTCTATGAACTCACCAACCATTGTGTTGACACTTTAGCATGTTTATCTCAGGTTAGTAAGGCGATAGCTAGTGCGTGGAACTTAGAGTCAAGCTGCATATTCTGAAGACTTACGCTTTTATCATTTACCATTCAAAACTTTGTATACATTTATGTATCATACTTTGGAATCTCATGTTTGTAACTTTGAATTCATTAATCGAATGGTAACTTTTCAAAACGTCTCATTTAGAGTTCGTTTTCTATACCTTGTACTTTGTATTATGAAGTAGCACCCCTATGACACAGTCTTCCGCTGCGGTATTTTGGGGGTGTTACAGATTGGTACCAGAGCCTTGGTTATAGAGAACTAGGTTGCATTTAGTGCCTAGACTATAACTGCTATATACGTTGGGACCTTCCTCTTTATTTGCCTTACACACAATACATACACATATGCTTTTTGGTTAGAGGTTTGCCTAGTTCCACGCTGTTAGATGATGTGACTTTAGTATTATAAGGAGCCCCAGAGATTCGTCGAGTCATTAAAAACATGGAGCTCAGTAATAACTAATTAGTTAACTTGATCTTGTGACAGTTCTTGTTTGATGAGACACAAGATTTGAGTTAAATAATATTATTGCTTAGGTTTAGGGAATTGATGGCTTGATTATCTTACTATCGGCCTCAGAAGGCGGATTTTGTGTCGGAAATTCTTAAGTAGGATGTTTTAGAATCTCCTTATTTAAATGGATTGGGACGCCTCTTCAGTTAAATAAAGAAATTGTAAATCACCAAACCATAAGTTTATGAGACCTTACTTACATAAATTTGGACGCTTCTTTATGTAAGTAATGTGTTATAAATAAGTGGGCTTAATTGTAGCCGATACAACTCCTTAACCAGAACCTTAGACGAATCAGAGTGAATACCACTATATTAGAGATCCCGAATTCTCTTAGACACATCATAAGTAGTTAACATCAACAGAACTTCGGGACGAAGTTCTCCTTAAGGGGTAGAGACTGTAACAATTCGCAATTTCAGGTTAACTTTTATTCCTGAAAATTTCACTATTCACTTTTTACTATTCACTTTTCACTATTCATCTCAGAAATTTTTATTTCATATTCTCGTAAGTTAAACTATTTTAACGATAAACCGAGAGTTTGACACTCGTCGGATCATTTCTGCAAAAATCACAAAGCCGTGTCCGAGAT
The DNA here is from genome assembly GCA_030686995.1 of Artemisia argyi. Lineage (NCBI taxonomy): Eukaryota > Viridiplantae > Streptophyta > Magnoliopsida > Asterales > Asteraceae > Artemisia > Artemisia argyi. Next base: position 68,490,743 of record CM060709.1, on the reverse strand, counting down.
TTACTTTTAGGTTTAAACGTCATTCCGGCATCCCGATATGTCCATAAAACATTATAAACAATAGAAATATGATTTACTCTCATTTTAGGACAATTCCAAAAGTTTCGGAATTTTACGTTTTTCAGTTCAGCGTTTTGCGCGAATTACGCGTTTTAGACCCGTGTTTCCAGTTTTTAGCAGGGTTTTAGCACCCGATAGAACCTACCACTCATTTTATATTTTATTATGGAGTATATTGACATGTTTGACCATACTTTCAAGTTTCATATTTTTAGGATACCCGGTTTTACGTTTCGTGGCCTAAAAACTTACGGTTAGCAACTTACGGAGTCAAAACTAGCTCTATATCTAGGATAATACCAACCAAGGCACAACTCACCCTCCTTATCCATCTTGAACCGCCACTTAGGGGGGGGGGAGTCACCCTTTAGGTGTCTTGATCTTATGCTTAGTGATTTAGGATGATTACATGTGTTTTTCTTGCAAATAATATCCTAATTTTGTAACCTCCTCATTTTAGTATAAAAGGAAGCCATCCCCTCTCCTCTTTACTCATTCAAACGTCCACCATAACACACAAACACCATCTCCTTTGCAAATTCACTCCAAGTTTCAAGCAAGAATCAAGTGCAACATCAAACATAGAAACCCTAGCTTGGTTTTAGGTAATCAAACTACTTCCAAACCTCATATACTTTGGTGATTCTATTGAGTTTAGATCCACTCAAGTCACCTCAACTTTCATCACAAATCATTCAAGAATACAAGATTAGCAAGGGTAGTTAAATATTGGAAGTATGGCTATGGTTGGAGAGGTTTAGGAAGATTAAGTAGTGGTTCTTGGTTTTGATCTTGGTTCTAGTTAAGTTTCTTCACAAGTTGTAAGCAAACCCTATTACACTTTCTTGCTCAATATCATTTCATGCTTATTATGTTTCTTTCATGCTATATATGGTCTTTGTATTGTGTTCATGATGTTTAAAAATGGATAAAACGAGTATTGGTATACATATGTTAACTTATGACAAGTAAACAAGCAAACTAGTGATTTTTATGGAAAACCACGACCACAATAGTATAACTTTGATATTTGACACTTACTTACTGTTAAAGAGGACTTAACAAGGAAAACATAGCAATTTGAATCACCCAAAACGAGTACACGAGTCAAAAGTTATGACCATTTGAAGTTAGCGAAACCAAAACGGCAAATCTGCCTAAATAGCATTCTGATCAAATTATGATTTTGAAAGTCCCACTTCTGGTCCGATTCATCAAAAAGTTAAAACACGAAAGTTGTCTGGAACGACGTTTTCGTTCAGGAATAAAGAAGCTCGAGCCCTGAAAACGCTTTCTGAGTGATAAATTTCTTCAAATTCTTAACAGCCCATTTTTAGACCAAAGTTACTATATAATCATTATAATTAGATGAGACCAAGAGGTCTAATGACCTAAAGCCAAGACCACAACCATGGCTAAAGCCAAGGTTGAGTCTCAAGACCATGGTAACAATGACCAAGGTCACGGCAAAGCCACGGCTAAAGACCATATAACTATTAAAGATCAAAAAGCTTATATATATATATATATATATATATATATATATATGTTATCAAATACTACAATAGTAGGGAGCCTCATGTGAGGAGTTCATTGAGTAAGCCGTCGAGACGAGTTGTGGATTTACGAGTTAAAGTGTCCTGGCTCCTCGAACGTTTACTCCATGACTTCTGAATTATGTCGGCCCGAACGGTAGTAAGAGATATACAACTTATACATTTTTCATAGACCACTTATATTCAACGACTTACACTATATACTAAGTACTACATCATGAACATTATGCAAGACATATATGGGCAATTCTTCGTATTCTTAGACGTTACTCCAAACCTAAGTCGCAACGTTCTATTATAGGCTGCTCTTAGAGACTTTCGAGATTCGACTACCACTATCATTACTCATTTCATAGACTTAAGGTGAGTCATAGCCCCTACTCTTTTCATACTTGTTTTAACTCTTGTGGGGGATACATGCTCAACTACTTGCTTACTTGTACAAATACTCTTAAACTTTTATACTTGATTGTGTTATACTTGATTGGCATTATACTTGATTTCGTTATACATACTTGTTACACTATACTTGCTTAATTTAAATACAAGATTCGTATTTACGTACATACATAATACTCTATTCTGTCGGAGAGGTATTGGTAGTACTCATGGGAAGATGCCCCCTACCCTTGTGTCTATACTTGACCTTGGATGTCGTAGTACTATTTGGGAAGAGGCCCCCGCCCTTGTGTCTATTCTTGACCTTGGGTGAATATAATCCGGTGCATTGTATAAACTATCTTTTAGCAGTGGGTTGTGAACACACAGGTTGCAAGTCTCTTATGGCGGGACCTGCAACTGAGTGGATTCACGATGCCTTTGCTGTGCGAACATTCTTTTAAGGCTTTTCAACTGTTTTAAGACAAACTCCCAACCATTGTGTTGACACTTTAGCATGTTTATCTCAGGTTAGTAAGGCGATAGCTAGTGCGTGGAACTTAGAGTCAAGCTGCATATTCTGAAGACTTACGCTTTTATCATTTACCATTCAAAACTTTGTATACATTTATGTATCATACTTTGGAATCTCATGTTTGTAACTTTGAATTCATTAATCGAATGGTAACTTTTCAAAACGTCTCATTTAGAGTTCGTTTTCTATACCTTGTTCTTTGTATTATGAAGTAGCACCCCTATGACACAGTCTTCCGCTGCGGTATTTTGGGGGTGTTACATCCTTAATAATAAAAAAATTATAATTAAAAATCATAAATCAAACAAACAAACATTAAATTATTTGTTTTTTAATAAATAAAAATATATTATTCAAAAAATGATGCTTCTATGAATATTATTGGTTGTTTTGACCTTTCAATAAATAGATGCCAAAGAAATACTTTGAAAAATGACTGATTTGACAAACTCATATTCTTGAGGGGCTAAACTTGTAATTTTACCAAATAAAAATAAAAATAAAAATAAAAATAAAAAATAATAATAATAAAAAAGGTTTTGGTATCTATGTCATCTTCTTCATGGAACACAGCCACCACTGCAACTTACTCCATTAAAAACGGCTTTTAAGCTTTCTTTCTCCTTCATGACACAAACAACTAATTTTCAACATTATAAAACATACTTATTCCATTCCATCACAAAACATCATTTATCCGGACTAAAAGTTACAAAACTGAGTTTATATGTTACAGATCTAGAAATTTGTGGCCCTTAAAAAATGAGGGCCCTGTGCCACCGCACATCTTGCACATGCTTAAATCCTGGCGTGCTCGGTACCCCTATAGATTTTTTTCGATGTGGTGTTAATTTTTGTAAAAAACATCAAATTTTCCAAAATGCATTTTAAAGGCACCCGGTTCATCAAAAAGTGTTTCATATTATGGTTTCAAAAAAGGTATACATCCGGTTATATTTGGTTGTAGTTCCGTCCCTGCTATATACTAAGGTTGTGTTTGTTTTTTAAAAAATGCCTCTTAACAATATTTTAATCTGATTCATTATGACGCGGTCAGACATTTAGGTCACTAAAACTGTTCCTTTTTTTTTTTTTTTTTTTTTTTTTTTTTTTTTTTTTTCAGAGGCGGTAAGAGGCAAACTTTGTTAAGAGCGTTTGTTTTTTCCGACCATTAAGAGGCAGCAAGAGGTATAAACCTCTTATTGAATTAGATGTAGAGGGGGTGTCTTACACCTCTGAATGTCTTTTTTTTTTAATTCTAAATTTTTATTATTTTTTATTCTTTTTTTATTTTATTATTATTTTTTTTTAATTAATTTCCTTGTCTTGTTTCACCTTTAATTTTTGCATTAAAAATATTAAATAGAATCACTGCATATGTTTTGTTAGATACAAAATATAGAAGATAATATGTGACAGTACATATTTTTTTCCAGATTGAAGAGTTCAGTCTCGGACTCATATATCTCAACTCTAACACGATTCATATAGTTAATCGTTTTAAAAAGTTCAATATAAACTCTGAAATGTTTATTTGTGTCAAATAAACATGAAATTTCATGTTTACTAAAATTGATTATATTATAAGATTTGGTTTCTTATATTTAATAAAATTTATTTATTGTGCGAATGCAATAGTTTTATATTTAAATTGTAAAAACTAATAATTTAGCACATCCAGACATTTTTAGAAAAACAAACAGTTTTATTTGAGTCAGATTTAGATTTCTCAACGACTTATTCATATTAAGATGGGAACCAGATTCAGACTTTTCTATTGTATATTCAGATTAAGATGTGCGAACAAGATTTAAATTCAGATCCTCTTAATAAACAAACAGCCCCTAAGAGTTTCAACGAAAAAATGGTTATTTTTCTTGTTGATGGTATTTATGGGTCGTTGGTTGTTTATGAGGAAAAAGGATATAATGTAATATATATTTTTTGGTGATAATTATATGTGATCGAGTGTGTGTTCTTGGAATAAATTTTTTTAGTGTTTAATTAATTCAAGATAAACACGTGCGGAAGGGATGAATAGTTTCTTAAGTCTGAAGGTAATAGGTCTTTGATTTAATACTTCATATCATGTAACGTGCTTCAATGTGGTGGTGGTTTCAGTGGTGTTGATGACAGTGTTGCTAGGGATGGTAGCATCAAGCAGGTGGCTAGATGAGATGAAGATGAGGATGTAGATGAAAGGATATTTACTTTTCTCACATATGATTTTAGTGATGTTGGTTGTGTTTGTTAAAAGGTAGATGATGTTTATAAAATGGGGTGGTCATCACTGCTGTGTGCAACAGATAACTTTTCTGCAGTAGGTACAATATTTTTTTCAATATTTACATTTTTAACCCTTTAAGATTTTAAATTGTACATAATATACCCTTGGCTATAATGCACACAACAGATAAGTACCCTGCTGTTTTACATTAGGGATCATTAAGCCTTATAAAATTATAAGTGATGATGTTCTATCTATCACTGAAGAGGACAAATACAAAGAAAGAAGAGAAAGATAAGGGAAAAAAAAATACATAGGGTCATTAATGACATGGAAAATATGAAAAGTATATATAGAAAATATGAAACTATGTGAAAACAAAATTAATGACATGGAAAATGATCCGGTCATAAATACTAAATTGTCACAAAGCAACAAGTTTGATATAATATGATCGAGTTAAGATCAATGGTTTATTGCTCTTCTTAGTTCACTCAAGAAATCAATCTGATGACCAGAAGCTTCAACCTCATCTGCCCAACTTCCGTAATACATAACGGGTTTTTCTGGAAAACAAAAAAGGATATCATGAATTAGTAAGAAATATCCCCTGGCCTACTGATATAATTGTCACAACCAAGATATGCTGTATAAAATTATCACTCATTTATTATTCTAGTTAGAAAAACATGGAAATTCTGACCCATTTTATTTATTTATTTATTTATTTTTTTAAAAGAAAGACAACAATATCAAAGAATTACCCGCAAGTCAAATGCGTTGAAAGTCTACCAAAGCGTATACTTTATGCATAAAATGCCCTAAACATCTACTAAGAAATGTCCTAATCAGATTTTGTCACACTATATATTTATAAAAATGGACATATATTGAAAAATATTGTTTCGGGTAAACCAACATAAAAAATTACCTGTTTTGACCATAATGCACTTTCATGCATTACACCGTCCTAGACCTACCCAGAATGCATTTCAACCTCTACAGAAGAATGTTACGAGAGGTTTACAGATTACATGTTTTGACAAGTAAATTGCAGATTACATGTTTTGACAAGTAAATTGCACGGCTTGTGGTTCCAATAAAAATAATATGAAAGAGGTTTTACAAGAACGGATATATAAAACTTATTTGTGTATTTCACTCACCAGATAAATCAATTGAGGGGTTTTCATATGCGCTCATGGCAGCTGCCCAACGTGCAACCAGAATAACCATGGAGTTATATCAACACATTTGAAGTTAGTATTGTTATTTTAATAGTTCTATTAAAAATCAAAGGGATAATTACCAAAATAGACCGGGCAACCAAGGGTAATTCGGTTCCTAACCCGGGATCCAAAAATTTCTTTTTTAGACCAGGACAACTCGTACAATTGGGCAACTGACGAAGTGTCACTTTTCTGCAAGTGACAAGTGTCGCTTGTCTATCAGTTTTTTGGGCAACTTGTCAGCTTTTTGGGCAACACCGCTAATTTTTGGGTAACTGTAGACACTTGTCATCATATGGTTCGAGTTGCCCAGTTGCCTGATCTAAAAAAGACATTTTTTGGATCCCAGGTTAGGAACCGAAGTCCCCTTGGTTGCCCAGTCTATTTTGGTAATTATCTCAAAATCAAACTACTTCTAAAAAGTATTTAAGCAAATGTTCAAGTTCTAACACGTTTAAAATTCAAAAAATATTCAATTTAAGCTTTTCTAGAGAAATAAGACATATACTTTAAGTTTATCTCACGAGGGTAAACGACCAAAATACCCTCATAAAAATATTTGTTATTATTAGTTTCTTAATCTATTACTACTGAATTAGAGGACACCTTGGGCATTCATATGTTCTTGCCACTGAGACCATATCTCAAAAATGTTTGATGGTCTATGTTAATATCCAAGACTGGATAAATTACAAAAAATAGATAATATCTGATTAATAATATAACACTTACGGTTGTTCAGAAGTTGATAAGCTTCACTACTACAACATCCTTTCAACACAATCAAACTAGGAGGATCCAAACGATCCTCTTGAACTTTAACCTCATCTGCCCAACTTCTGGAATACATAACGGGTTTTTCTGGAAAACAAAAAAGGATATCATGAACTAGTAAGTAATATTCCCTTGCTATGCTGTATAAAATTATCACTCATTTATTATTCTAGTTAGAAAAACATGGAAATTCTTACCCATTTTAGCTATGAATGGGTTAAGTTGATTTTTATTTTATTTTATTTTACTTTTTTTAAGAAAGACAACAATATCAAAGAATTACCCACAAGTCAAATGCGTTGAAAGTCTACTAAAGCGTATACTTTATGCATAAAATGTCCTAAACTTCTACTAAGAAATGTCCTAATCAGATTTTGTCACACATATATTTATAAAAATGGACATATATTGAAAAATATTGTTTCGGGTATACTAGCATAAAAAATTACCCGTTTTGACCAGAATGCATTTTCATGCATTACACCGTCCCAGACCTACCCAGATGGCATTTCAACCTCTACACAAGAATGTTACGAGAGGTTTACATATTACATGTTTTGACAAGTAAATTGCACGGCTTGTGGTTCCAATAAAAATAATATGAAAGAGGTTTTACAAGAACGGATATATAAAACTTATTTGTGTATTTCACTCACCAGATAAATCAGCTGAGGGATTTTCGTATGCGCTCATGGCAGCTGCCCAACCTGCAACCCGAATAACCATGGAGTTATATCAACACATTTGAAGTTAGTATTGTTGTTTTAATAGTTCTATTAAAAATCAAAAGGATAATTACCAAAATAGACCAGGCAACCAAGGGCAATTCGGTTCCTAACCCGGGATCCAAAAATGTGTTTTTTAGATCAGGGTAACTCGTACAATTAGGCAACTGACGAAATGTCATTTTTCTGCAAGTGACAAGTGTCGCTTGTCTCTCAGTTTTTTGAGCAACTTGTCAGTTTTTTTGGGAAACAACCGCCAATTTTTGGATAACTGTAGACACTTGTTATTATATGGTTCGAGTTGCCCAGTTGCCTGGTCTAAAAAAGACATTTTTAGATCCCGGGTTAGGAACCGAAGTCCCCTTAGTTGCCCAATCTATTTTGGTAATTATCCCAAAATTAAACTACTTCTAAAAAGTATTTAAGCAAATGTTCAAGTTCTAACAAGTTTCAAATTCAAAAAATATTTCAATTTAAGCTTTTCTAGAGAAATAAGAAATATACTTTAAGTTTATCTCACGAGGGTAAACGACCAAAATACCCTCATAAAAATATTTGTTATTATTAGTTTCTTAATCTATTACTACTAAATTAGAGGACACCTTTGGGCATTCATATGTTCTTGCCACTGAGACCATATCATAAAAATGTTTGATGGTCTTTGTTAATATCCAAGACCGGATAAATTGCACAAAATAGATAATACTATGATTAATAATATAACACCTACGGTTGTTCAGAAGTTGATAAGCTTCACTACTGCAGCATCCTTTCAACGCAATCCAACTAGGAGGATCTGAACGATCCTCTTGAACTTTATCTCCGTCACTCACATAACTATTTGTCCAATCCCTATACACAAAGCAAATAACAAAGATCTCAGTGGTTAGTAACCAGTAAATTTATACTATATAATAAAACATTTTGATCGTGATCCAGTTAGTCAATCTTGATTCAGTTATGTGGAGTACTAGTCAATCTAGGTTTACCTTTGATTAGGAGGAGTATAGCGGTTGACGACGGCCACAGATGATGATAAATCCATGGGAGTTTTCAGTATCTTTTCAGCTATAATTGTTAGATTTCTCCTTACTCTTTAATTATAGGACTTCTTCTGGGTTGCAAAAACAATTAACACGAGTTTAGGTCAGCGAGAAGCTTAATGATAATCATAATATTAACTTAAAGTCCAACATTTGTATCTCAAAACTATTATGCAAGCAAATAATTACATTGCACAATTTTACTCAAGTTAAGGACTTAAGGCAACACAACAACAATTTTCGACTGTGTATTACTCCGTATTTCTCAAGACCACTGATACTATACAAGTCTACTTAATTATACCACGATTGATCATGTTTATGCATCTTATAACGCATAATAAATCCTATCATGCATTAAAAAAATCATTTAGTAAAAACATGCATGAACTTCAAAACTAAGCTTACAGTAGGGTTCTGTTTAGCAAATCTCTTTAAAAACGCATGAAACCTATTTAAACCACGCACGGCGAGTTTTAGTAACTGGTGAGATAAAAGGGTTATATATTCAGAACCATCTTAATAAAATTACTCTAAAGTTCAAGACTGAAGTTTAAAAAACCTGGAACAAATTTATATAAACATTCTCAATAGTTAACAAACTTATTAATGTTGCATGAAACTACGAAATAAGCATGGAATCTTATGAATTTTATAGTTAATAATGTTTTACCTTAATCGCTAATCGTCGACTCAATGTATGGTATGATTTTATGAGGGAAAGACAAGACCTATATATAGATTTTTTTAACCTTGTTTTATGACCGTGTCCTCCAAAATTTGGGATTCATATATTTACATATTTAACCCTCTAAATTCAAGATTTCATTATGTATTTTATGAAATTGTTCATTTTAGTAAAACTTTTAGACAACGATTATTATTTTCTTAGTTTTTCAACAAGTAATCGGTATAGTTGTTCTATATGTCTAATGCGACATAAGTTATACTCAAATATTGACAACCTATGACGTTTTTATCCAGTGCGCAGAGAGCGAAAACAGGGCAAAAGTAAAAAATGATAACTAAATATTTTTTCAATTTTTAACACATCATTATATGCACGTCAACATTTTAGAATAACTAATGTTATGTTAGATGAGTCACTTTATTTTGCTTACTCTAATTTTGGTGCATACCAAGGGACAAATCCCCACCATCCATGTAGTTTGATCAAATGGTGGTGATTAACTTAAATGAAAAGCTGATTCATGCTTTTATTTCAAACAAATAGCTACTAAATGAAAAACTGATTCATGAAGTTTTTTAAATATTTTGGAGCTGTTAAAACTTTAAATTACTGATATACCCTCCAAACATTTGTTTACAATTATAGATATGTCTTTTTACGTCATTTTACATCTTACATTTACATTTAACAGCTAACTACCAAACACTTTTATTGAAAAAAAGATACAGCTTGTAGCTCATGTTAACAGCTTTGCAGCTTACAGCTAATTTTGCCAAACATACTCAATGTAAACATCCCATGACCACTCCAATGGTAATATATTGTTCTATAAATGAATAAAAGAATAAGAATTAAGAGGAAATAACTATACAATCAAAATGAAATCCAAGAAATGTACTTGTAGATTTATCTCAGAATTAACACACTTACCCATTATAACTATTCATTTCGGCAAAACACGAGAATCTTGAGAGAGAAACCGAATAGAAGAACGGCAGTGATGACTGATGACATCACCTTTTGTACATGATGAAAAACCAATTTGTATCTTCTTCTTTTTTTCCAAGAAAAAATACGTAGTTCTTTCCAGCTGAATAACTTCAAATGTAGATATAATTGCTGGATTAAAAAAGCTCTTCTGAATTAAACTTGTTCCAAGCCTCCTAATATCATATAAACCAATCATTATGACAAAGCTCAATATGTAAAAATACAATGGTTTTTGCAGACAATGCAATTTCAACACATTTATCCATTAATGCTTCGAGTAACTTGTTTTATAATCGCAAACGAGTCAAATACGTTGAAAGTCAATGGGTCAATTCAAGTCTATTTTTAATCCATACAACCTTCTAAAACATTTTATTCAAGGATTAGATTACTTTTTAAATATTGTTTATGCAGTCAAAACTAACACATTTCATTTTTACCATTGTTCAAAACGTGTTCATTCATGGGTGGACCTGATCCATTTCGATACTGTACACAAATGCTCATTTCACCACAAGCCTGTTTACGCATACTACCCAACCAGCCCATCTTCCCACCTCTATTTTTGTGAGACATAAAAGTGGGTTACTACGTGCCTAGCGGGTGTTTGGAAGTGCTCCAAAACTGAAAACTGTAACTTGAAAGTCACTAATAACTGTTTGATAAACTGCTCTGAATTTTCATTACTTAAGTCCAAAATAACCAGATCTGGAGAAGCGGGAAGAAGTCATCACAAGAAAATTACATAATAGGATAAATGTAAATTACTTTAGTATCCTAGACCTTTAATAATTATCTGATGTAACATAACAAACAAAATACACAAATACATGCATAGAGGTTAACAGAGAACTGATCATTTTCAAGAATATAGTTATGAGAGAGAATGCCACTTACAATCATACGTAATGTTATTATTTACCTATTAAATTTTCAAATATGAAAAAAAAAAAGTGTTTTCCATGTTTTCGGTCAGCCCAGCAGAACCACTGGGTCTGCCCATCTTTTATATAATAAAACAAAACCTCTATTAGGAATTTTTCATTTCAAAAAAATGGATTCATACCTTATTTAGTAATAATTTTATTTAAAAAAAAATATATATATATATTATTTTCATAATACAAGTAGAAGATAAATACAAAAAATATAGATAAGATGCAATTAATAATAGGATTAAAATTTTTAAATAATTATCTTTAATAATAAAAAAAACTATAATTAGACATCATAAATCAAATAAAACAAAGATTAAATTATTTGTTTTTTAATAAATAAAAATATATGATTCAAAAAAAAAAAAAAAAAAAAAAAAAAAAACGCGCGTGCGCGGGCATTATAACTAGTACTAAATAACAACCGTTCCAACCAGAAAACATTTTGACTCATTACCCAATACGAAAATCCTGACACCTCTACAGAGGATATTTCCAAGCAATATCAAATTATCAATTTTCTTTGAGATTAAATGCCTAACAAGCAGTCATGTTGAACGGACAACACTCGATTGAGCATCTTAAGATACGATTAGAGGTAATGAGAGTACCTTAAGGAGGTCAAAAACCTTCTCGGCTACATATTTCTGCTGAATAGTAGCTCCTTTCTGTTGCACTTTATCAGGATGGATACACAGAGTGGCCTTTCTATATGCTTTTTTAACACTGGCACCAGTGATCAAATCAACCAATGAAATAGGCTGCCAACCACATTCAGGCCAAAGAACCTGAAAACCCATTAAGCGGAGAATGAGAAGGTAGCTAATATTTAAATATGGCTTATTGCCAAATGAATGGAGCTCTTAATTGCTTAATTATCAAGCATCAGATATTGTTCACCATGCAATAGTATCAATTTTAGGGTGTGCCCAAGACCATAGTATTGTATTTTGGAATCATATTTGATACACTAACAATAATCTATGTTGACACACAATTCAAATATCACGACCTGCATAGTTTCCACCTCTAGATATGGAAAGGGAAGGTTGGGCCATGGGTCATGATGGGTTTTGAGTCTACAGAGGTAAGGGTGAAGCAAGACAACTTTTGTCCAATTATATTACTCGTATTTCAATAAAACGATTTTAGAGGTTCTGCGCATTGAAAACACTTAGATGACGTTCTACAAGCTCAACCCATATGACCCATAAGAGTGTCTTAAACACATCACCAAAATTGACCCATTTAAAAGTAAAATAATCCAAAGTGCCACCTCAATATACTAAAATATTATATATCTGTCACTAGTCCATGTCAAAGCTTCTTAACGTCATTGCATTGTAAGAGAATCAAAACTATGTATCTTTACTTTTGAGGGACTAACCATTACAAAATTAATGTTTACCCAACCCAATATGATACAATGTTATTAACCATGCCACATACCATTATGGTGGTGTATTGCCAATAGAGTGATTTAAAATCTTTGTATCTTACATAAATTATTAGACATAGAGATGATGTGAGACATACATATTGTAACGATGACAACATTGAACGGAGATTTGCTTCCTTCCCTGCAGCCCAACGCTTGATCTCAACATCTAAAGTTACAGAAACCCTCTGAGATGAATACGCAATGATCAGTCACAGAAAAAAAAAAACGGAACGTTAGCAAACAGAATGAACTGGTTAATTAGGATTATGTTTTATTTCCGAAAGGTGTAGATAAAACAACTAGCTAAAAAAGAGGCGAGTAAAATCCATCACAAGTCGCCCGCAGTCTATTTGTATTGCATACAACCAACCTATCACTTTATTAGGAAAACGAGATAATTTTATTATTATTGTAATAATAAAAATTCCGTTATCAAATTTATCACAAAAATTGTATAAAAAAGAAGTTATGAACAAGTAAAGTGTTTCAGGTAAACTCCATTCGAATCAACCTGATCCTGATTTAACCTGTTACCCGGCTCAGTCATTTTGCCACATTACTACTAAGAGGGAACATGCTGACAATATGTGTGCTCTTAAGCAGAAAAAATTAAAAATCTACGGTGGCTTTTAGCTTTTTAGCTCACAGATAAGCTCACATGCACAAATAAACGTCCAACACGCCAAAGACCACAGTGAATCATAGGAATATATAACTGAAGACTGAACATAACACCATAAACTCTCAACTGCTTGGTTCCACTTGCCAAATAAAAAACCCCCATGCCCCACCCTCTGATGCCATAATTGCATGAGATCTTACTCTATGGAACATTGACACAGAAAACATGCCACCTATCGCACACAATCATGACTTGCGAAAGATATGAGTAAAAAAAAAAAATGGTATTTGGCGGAACCATCTCAAGTCCGTGTACCTTTTTGGTACCGAGTCCCCCCACCCAACAAGGAAGGCATATCCCGGTAAATTACCTAGGCAACACTGCGAAAGATATGAGTACTACAAAGCATTATCTAGTTCCGTGACACAGAACTTGTCAACCATCAAGTGTTTTATAATTTACTATGAAACATAATTACTAGACTACTAGAGAGATTAATTCCCATCCATCGCCAGTTCAAGCGATGGGAAATCATGTTCAAAATCATTGGAGGTCTAAACAGATGACCCTAAAAGAAAGATGAAACAAAATAGGAAGATGCATGTAGAATACTCACTTGTCGTTCTTCTTGTTCCTTCTGATTTTGCAGATCCCGTTGATTTTTTTCAGCCAATGCTTTAGCCTATGAATGAAAACCCAAACAGTTGGGACTCAGAAATCATTTACACATTATCATTTCACTTCTGATTAAGCTGTCCCTGTAAAACAGTGACTCATAATTATATCGTGTTCAAAATCACATACCGCACGCTCGTCTGTGCGTTGTTGTCTATCAAACCTAGCCCTTCGTCTTTCCTCACTTTCTCCTTCAACATCCTGGAACTCTGCCGCTGGTGTAGAAGCTTTTAGAATAAGACAGTGATGGAAGAAGTAGAGAATTATCTCATAAAAAACTTGTATGAAAATATACCTTCAAAAATTGAGTTGAGATCGTCAACAAAATTGGTGGTGGGAGATGCTTTCCTCACATTAGGAGGAGTCCCGGTATTGGAAGAAGACCTCTGGGCACCTTCAGGTCCTCGTCTGACCTGGGATAGTGGATCAGTTGCAGGGTCCTACATTAGAGATCAGACAGAGAAGATCACCATTAAATATTTCAAATATGTTATTGATATACTATATAGTAGTGACAGTTACAACCCCTTTACATAAGAAAAAGGGTTGATTTGGGTTATACATTAGCATTAATGGGTCAAAGTAAAAAAATCTACATAAAAAAACCGGCCAAAAAGGTTGAAAGTCCCAGAAGTGTTGTTTGAAGGTTCTCAGCCTCTTGAAGCCAATTCATTCAAACAAATTAGATATTACTTTATTAATACTGTACTTCTAATCATTTAATTCATTAATTATTTATAAATTTTTCAAAATATTAAACATTTTTTATGACGGGTCAACGCAACCCAACCTGTTTTGACATTTGTTAAAAGTAGTCAGTTTGGACCCGCTTCATGACCCACCCATTTTTATACGGATAAGATGCACATTTGCTACTCACATTAGCAGTAGCCCTTGCTTTTGGCCCACTGTTTGGTGGGCAACCCATGCTAAAAAAGGGATCAAGATCATTATCATTCTTTTGTTGGTTCATCTTGGCAGCAGCAGCAGCTCTCTCTCGAGCTTCTGCAGCTGCTCTCTCTCTAGCCTCATCAGTAACCCTTTCTACCGCAGCACGTTCTGCTCTACGCCGTGCCTCAGCTTGGGCTTTTGCAACAGCAGCTTTCTCCCGTGCTTCTTTCTCCCTGGAATCTGCAGCAGCTTTTTCTGCTGAAGCCCTTTCTCGGGCTTCTGCAGCAGCCTTTTCTGCTCTATCCTTGGCTTCAGCAGCCGCTCGTTCACGAGCCTCGGTTTGGGCTCTCTGAACAGCAGCTCTTTCAGCCTTTAACCGTGCTTCAGCGGCTGCTCTTTCACGAGCTTCTCTGTTAGCCCTTTCTACAGCTTGTCTCGCTTTCTCCCTTTCATTTTCTCTATTTCTTTCTTTCTCAAGTCTCCTTTGCTCTCTCTCTTTCTCTTCCCTTTCTCTCTCTTCATCCATAGCCTGCTCATCTCTATGTACGTGAACATATTCTTTATTTGTGGTACTTGAAGCAAATGAAGCATTTGCATTTTGGGTGTACTTAGCAGAATTAAATGAGGAAGAGAAATCATCATCGAATGTTCCAAAATTTGACGCAAATGAAGCTCTTTCAGACTGTGAAGCATGTTCTGGTATTGAAGGAGGGGGCCTTGAAGGTGGAGGGGCTCTAGTAATTGGTGTGAACAGTGGGATCTCTGACACAGAGAGCCATATATCATCTGCATGCTGCACATATTCTTCTGATTTGGGAGATGTGCCTACTTGAGAACTTGTCTCAGTATGTGAAGTAGGAGATGTAGCCTGATCAAAAGATCTATGAGAATTTCTGACCGTTTGATGAGATTCTTGAAAATCATCAAAAGGCATCTTCTGTGATTGACTATCAGAGTATCCAAAAAATGATTCCTCTATTGGCTCTCTACTAACTGAACTTCGTCCACTGCCCATACTGGAACCTTCTTCTGAAGGGCTCTGACCCTTCACCCTGCTACTCGTCTCCTTTGCAAACGTAGGTACAGGTTTACCGAGACCAATAAGGGAGTCTGTCACCAAACACATCCCCACTTGCTGATGATACTCCTGCGTTTGTGCTCCTGGATTTACTAAGTTTGCTGATCTCTTCCAGTGGATCTTCGAAAAGACCCTGGGGTGAGGCACCAGGGGTTGACATAGATTCTAGAACCACGAATGGGTCATCTACTGGATTCGATTTTTCTTTCGTCTTGCCAGTTGATGTAGGGCTTGGGTCTGAATTCCATCTGCTAGAAAACATAAGAAATGTTATGTACGAGTACCTATTATTCAATGGTCACCAATTGGCTAATAATAGATATAATAACAGATAACATGTCATTGTAATTTCATACTTTTCTCAGTCACATACTTGAACAAAATTTATACTATACATCATTTCTCCTAATGTAATCAAATCACCCAGCATAAAGCATATCAATAAAGTTTAAGATGATTAACATTTCTGCAAACAATGTTCAAAAACGTTGTACTCTATCTATGAACCAAAGCATCCAACTTTAGTATGGATAAAAACGAATAACAGATAGATATCCTATTCCTAATTACTATCCTCTATACAAGTTACAGCATAGCACATTCATTAAGCTCCTGAAGAGGCATTGTTAATACGAAAAATTGATACCCAAAACACATCTAAATTGGCTCAATAAACTAAGTTTCACAAGTGCGTGCCATCTTCTCATGAACATAGTGACACTCAACCTCAAAATGTTATGTTTGTTCATAGAACATTTGGTTCACTTTAATATATTGTTGCCGCGCTATTATCATACAGTTTCACCATACCAAATTAAGTGTCTGCTGGCACACACACACGAGTGAGTCTCTGAATCCATGTTAACTCACGAGTAGTTCAAGGGATTGCATAGGCAAACTACATCCTGTGTCTTTTTTCTCCCCATGAAATAAGCTTCCCAACAAAGACACATCTCGTGTGTGAATACATGACTCGTATCTGAACACCATTAGTCCAAACATGTCTGTGACCCTCGTGGAGCATACATGGCCAAAAACACCCCTTTAGATACCTTAAATAGGCAAACTTGACACGCAGGTGGAGACAGAAACAGCCTCACACTCACTGACAAATCAACATTCCGTCTCATGATTGTGATATAGTTCATATTTGCCACCAGTCTCTAGGTAGAGATAAGTGTACACACGAGATGATTCATGTCCCCTTCCAACCATGTCCTGAAGTTTTCATATTAGAAAATTCATATTTGAATATAGTTTCGAAGCAAAGTATGTTACTATCCCACATCAGCCAAACATTGGATTGGTTGGTGGCTTGTAAAGTCTAGGTGTCCCCTCCTCCTTCGAGCTAGCTTTTTGGAGTGAGTTCTACACCTAGCTTGTGGCTTGATGCGACCTAATATGGGATGGGTCCGTATCAAAGTATTGCTCCATTCTATTTAAAATATTCTTAACAATGTGATTCTGAGCAACAAGACCAAAGACCGGTGACTTTATCTTTCTCCATTCAGTAGAGTTCGTTCATATACAGTGACGGAACCAGAAAAATAGCTTGTGGGGGGCAAACTTTTTTTTTTTTTTTTTTTTTTTTTTTTTTGACAATAGCAACAAAATGCGGAAGAAAAATCTAGGATCGAAATAATAAATCGAGTATTGTTACTTAGAGATGAAAGATTTATAAGGTTTTAAAGTGTTGACTGTTCGGTTTTAGTATGTGTGTGGGGAGCAATTTGAGTTTTTAGTGGGGGGCACTTTCGATAAAAAGTCAAAAAAAAAAAAAAAAAAAAAAAAAAAAAATCTCGTTTTTCGACACAACATATCTTTTATATAATAAAAGAATTACATCATTTCGGAGTGTTTCTGCAAATCCCTTCTTATTGAAAAAAAAATTAGACCAATAGGAGAGCTCGATTTTGCCACGTATGCGAAATAAAGCAATATGATTGGTTAATAAAAAGTCAAAATTAAATTGATATTGGTCAAACTTAATCAATTTGGTGGAGAAATTTGGTTATTAAAAAAAATACATAAAAATATAGATGTTAAATTTATGAAAACAAAAACTTAAAAAAAAAAGAAGTAATTAATAAAACTTTGGTGTTTGAATTTTAAATAAATTATATGGAGCTAAGTGTAAAATTACAAGTTTCCATGTTTTTAATAACTTTAGAAAAAAAACCAAATAACCCCTTACACTTCATACCTCCTATACTTTATAATATTAACTTTGTTTAAAATTACATAATTATAAGTATTAGTTTTTAGACTTTCATCGTTAAAATTACAAAATTTGATAAATATGCGAATTAGTTTTAATACACGTTAAATATTTTTTAAACTAATGTTAGTTTTAGACTTTTCTAAAATATTTTTTTAAATAAGGACTCATATCATTTTATTTAAAAGTTTAATTTATGTGTACACGGGTTTGAATATTAAATACGGCTAAATTATTAGAAACGGAAATATAAATATCAAATGGTAAGCACGAGTTAATGTGATATGAAAATAAATATACGTGGTTCAGCTTATAACAACGACTCATGAAATTATTATTTGAAATTTATCTATGGATATCCATAAAAACATTTTAAAAATTTTATGGAGCATAATTTAACTTTATCAACGCTCATTATGTGGTACTAAACTCGCACATTTTGTACAACATGATATCAATAGTTAAAGTCAAACAACAATATCAACTTCAACATGTCTGTCAGTTAAAAACATTATACAAAGCTAATTATTAAAAAAAAAAAAAAAAAAAAAAAAAAAAAAAAAAAAACATGGGTTAGATAGAAATTGTTTATTGAAGGTGTTCTCCTTAAATTATAAAAAAAGTACACGCATCACAATCCTTATTTGATAACAATCACCTCCTAAAAAAAAAAAAAAAAAAAAAAAAAAAAACTAATTGACGTGATGTTTCATCAAAAAAACTAAATAAATAAATAAATAGAATAAAAACCGCAATAGTTGGTTGTTGTAAAAGAATTAAAAGTATGTACATGAGAATTATTAAGCAAGTATATATAATTTTTAATCAGGTTATTACTTACTATACTGCGATAATGTTGTTGAGTTGGTAATCACAGATGTGAGATACAACCATTCTTCTATACTTATGATTTATGTGTTAACCTCTTTTTGCTTCTGAATAGAATCTGCAAGAGACCTCAACAGAACTTTGACTTATACCTTATCTAGCTGATAGTTTTTAGTAACATTTTTAATGGTTTGAATTTTTTTTTTATACACACCAACTTTTAGTAACTTTTTTAAATGTTTTATTGAAAACTTCTATACCTAATATTTGTGTTTTTACTATAAACATAATAAGCTATGATAGAATTAGTTGTGACCAGGGGGTTTTTTATTAAGCTTCTCAAAAAAGCTTAAAGCTTTATCATAAACTTATTGTGTTATAGTAATTGAATAAGCCAATAAGCACATTCAATAAGCATAACCAAACACCCTTTTAGTTCTAATCTGAAGTTTTCTTATTTGATGTTAGGAATAATTTTGTTGTTATCCTCACTATAATGCAACATGTTAGTAGTGTTTGCAGTTTTATGATCTTATCGCACACACTAAAATGCAAAGCAATTTGTTGTGTGCGTTTTTTAGAAGAGGATTAAATATCAACACATGATTGTTATGGAAGGATTATCTACGCCTGCTCAAGGTATGAATGTATAATTAAGTTGAGTTGTTAATTTAGATAATACATGAATGTATTTTAATGTATCAAAGATGTGTTTTAGTGTCTATATGAGGAATTTTATGGTAGAAATTCTTAGCAGGTGTCTTTGAATGAGTTAATGAAACTTAGCAGGTGTTTGTTGTCATTGATAACACTATGGGTATCAACCTACGGTCTAAAATATGGGTATCTTTTACCTTGATGATTTAGGTTAATTGTGAAGAAAGTTGCAATAAAGTGAAAGGTCGATAAGGATTCAAACAATCCTAAAAGACTTGCGAATTTACTCTTTGCCAATTTTTTCCATGCATTTATAATTTACTTATGCAGGTAATAATAATTTCCTTATATAGTTCGGTCTCAGAAAAATTATTCTTATACCTTATACATAAGCGTATTCTACCATTACATCTTTTTTTGTTTCTCTTTATGTAATAAAGAAGCTATAGTATAAGCATCTATGTTAATTTTGTAATTTTATGATCAAACATGAGAAGCAAATAGCACAAACTTATTAAAATACAATTTTTCAAACAAAAAGGTACATTGGTAAACATGGTATGATGGTTATTTATAATCAAGGAAATGAATCAATATTCAAAGCTATCTATATATGCTATATATTTTAACGAAAATATAAGTAAAAGAAATACGACAATTACAAAACACATCGTAAATTGATATCACGAGTTAGCAAAACTAAAAGCATATATCACTAACATCTTATACAAGTCAAGTATCGTCATGTGATTTTGCTTGAATAATAAAATATTATTTTTAATTCAAAAGCATTATACTAAAATAATAAGTAGATTATAACATATATACATGTGATTTTTTATTTTTAGTCCACAAAGTAAAACCATTTGAAATATGTTAAGTGATTCATTTCTTAAACGATAATAATATATAATCAAAAAGAAATTTTAGAAACTCTGTGCGTGCACAGGTATTATAACTAGTAAAACACGACGCAACTTATTTCAAAATTTTCAAACCAGTAACACATAAAAAAATTTCAAAATTATACAATCTAAAAACTAAAAAAGTAGCAGCAACTTTATAAACAGAACACAATACCTGCTACTAGGCGCAGTGCTTCCAAATCCAGGTAACAACTCATCAAAATCTCCTCCACTCCCAGTCCCCTCCATAACATTTCCTCCTAAATTCCCAAACAAATCATCAAACTCGTCACTCACCGGTTTACTCTTCGCCACGTCAAAAATATCGTCATCGTAAAGCGGCTTCTCATAAACAGGCGTCTTATCACTAGTTTTAGCAGGTGATGAGTTGTTATTATTATTATTATTATTATTGTTAAATATAGTATCGTAATCAAAATCAGAAATAGAAGGTGATGATGAATTATTATTATGATGAAACGACGTGCACTACTACAGAAAAAAGTCTTTAGGTACGGTTAAGCCCTTTTGATACGGTTTTGAAACCGTACTAGATAATGGCGTCCCAAAAAATGAATCATTTTTTGGTGCGGTTTAGAACCGTAGCTGAAAATGATTTATTTTCTGGTGCGGTTTCTAAATAAACCGTACCAAAATCTGTTGATTTACAAAAAAAAAAAATTATTTATTTCTCTTTTCCAAAACCTGAAACCAAACAATATCGAAGCAATATCATTCGCATTTGCAGACCTAAACATTTTCAATTGCAGAGCATACACAAACAATGTTCAACAAACTTAACATTCTGTATATACATCAACCAACCAAGTTAACAATCTGAATTCGACAAAAGTCTTATGCATGACAATTGCTTAAACGACATCGTCATGAAAATATAAAACTTCTAACTATCGGGTGAGCCGATGTATCTAAATGAGCAACAAAAACCCTATAAAACTCGTTCAACATCATAAGAGCAACCTGGTTGATCTCGAGTTGTTGTAGATGGCGTGTATCATCCCAAAGCTATAAAAACAAATACAAACATATATTGGTTATAATTTTTCGCAATAAAACCAACAAAATGTCAAGAAGAACTGCAGCTAGCAGTCTAGCACCAATTTCAGTAGCAAAACCCATAATAACTAGTAAATAAAGAATGAAAACAATCTACTAGTAAAAATAAACAGTTTCAGTAACATCAAAAAAAAGGAGGGTAACATACTTTTTGTAAAGACACTAACATCCGATGTATTGGCTGCACGACTTGAACTGAAACACATTGAAATGAAAATGATTTTAAGTCAAAAAACTAAAACATGGATGGATTTCTATCTACTGGAGTAAGTACTTATACATCTTAAAGTAAAACACATTCAGACCCCTTGTGACGTGCTTCAAAATAATATAACTCATTTCAACAATTACAATCAATTTCAACTTACTTATAAGCATGATATATGAATTCTGAAACAAACATAGTGTCACCTCCTAACTCACGTTGGGGCTTGGTGCTCCTCAACATTTCTTGCAGCTGTTGTACCTGCTAATATAAATATTAACAGCATTTAGAAATATACATGTAATTCGTAATTAAAACCATTTTGATTCATTTGAACCTATTGTACCCAATATTGAGTTATTGACATTCTCAAAGGTTTTGAATACCAATATCATATTGGCTACTTGGCTCCAGTAGTGGAAATTTTCATTAAAGATAGCTATATTAGATTATTAGCTATCAACTAGAGTACAGGGCACTTAATTATATAGAAAGAGATGAACAAGCAAACCAAATGTTTAGATAAATTCTCAGATATAACTCTTAAAGAAATATCATGAGTCATGAGTACTACTTAGCTTACAAGACATAATCATTTAATTTAATCCAAGCAAAAACACACTGTCCCAGCCAGACATATGTTACCAATACATTTTTTCTTACTCAAGTACTTACACAATCAATAAAATAAAAATTTTAGCCAAACTAAAATACCAATCACCTTATTAGAAACATGAATCAGTACAAGCTTCAAAAAATTTACTAACTATGCACTTTTAAACCTTAAAAAAACAAGCAATCAAGATTCTTGCAACAAAAACATGTAATACTATAAATTAAGCATGTAATGAGAATATATTATATGAAACTACTTTGTAAAGAGGATCGAATTCAGCAGAAAGCATTGTACCAAGTTGATACAGATTCGAGTTTACATGAACCCTAATTCCTAAAATCACCAAAACACGAAATCGACCCATGAACACCTGAAATTGATTATTAAATTTAACATATTACATAATAAAGGTACCTTATTAGTGGATAAAGAGGCTGAAATTCAGGAGTGAGGATGGTTAGCGAGGATGCGACCGACTTCTGGTGGGAGGTGACTAGCGAGGATCCTGAAAGAATAACGATGGCGGGTTATGGTTGGCAATATAGATGTGAGAAGATGTGAAAACTGAGATAAAGTGGATAAATGTGGCTTAAGTGACCTAGATAAGAAGTGGAGGGATAATGAAAATGTCATTTTGATTTTGGTGAAAACTTTGGGCGGGAGTACTGAAAATAAGTGAGAGGGAAATCTCAAATTTTAGAAGAATTGTCAAAAGCAATTAATAAAACTAATTAAAATTGGGGTAAATTGCAAAAATGGTCCTTAACGTTTCACAAAATTGCAAAAACGGGCCCGAGACAAAAAGTAGCGCAAAAAAACCACCCACGTTCCACATTTTCGCAAAATCGCCACTGAGAGCCCTTTTCCGTTAATTTTCCCGTTAAGTGCCACGTAGTTGAGGGTAGTATCGTCATTTCACGGTTCCCGCCTAAAACAATATTAGACCCACCGAACAAGCACATTAATCCCCTGATCCAAACACTCCCTTGCCCAAAGTCAATCGCATTTTTTGCCCTAAAGTTTCCAATTACGATTTCCGTACCGGGGAAAATTGAAGAAGATGGTTAGTTTATTTGGGAAAAACCGCGAACGAACGTCCCCGATCCCTAATCTTCAACAACTTTACGGTATGTTTTGGGCATTGTTAATTGTATCAATTTTTTATCTACAGTGATATGTGATTGTAATGAACAGTACGAATAGGATGTGGATTATACATTAAGTTGATTTTTCATGTTATTAGTGTGTGTGTTGATGTTTATTGTTTGCATACAGCATTTCACTCTGAAAGTAACCCACGGTGGAAAATTTACGCCACTACCAGGAAGGATGTATGTTGATCCAATTATTTCACGGTATGATTGTGTGGATTATGACTTGTTTAGCTTTTACGCCTTTGAAGAGTTGGTAGCTGACATAGGTGTGAAAGGTGGGGTTGCAGGCTATTATTATAGGATACCAGGCGAGACGTTGGATGTTGGGTTGTACCCGTTGGAGAGGGATGAGGATGTGATGGATATGTTGGATTTGATTCCAACGCATAGAGAGATTGAGGTGTATGTTGAGTTGAAACGCAGAAGACCCAAAAGAGGACGAAAATGTAAAATAACGGATGAAGTACGGGTGGAGCCTTCAAATGATCCTACCATCGATCCAGAACAAGCTGAGACTTCAATTGATGGTACCAATGGTCAATCACCTGTGCCTATGATTGCTGGTCAAGAACAACAAGCTGAAGATAATGTTGGTGTGGGAGACGATTTGATTACAGACACTCCTTCTGCGCAACCACATGTAAGCCGAGTTGTTGGTGACACAGACACTCATGCTGCGCAACAACCTGTAAGTGGCGTTGATGGCCCAGAACAAGTTGAGCAACAATCTCAACATACAGATGAAGACTTGTACCAGTTTGCCAGTCCTGGAGATAATGTTGGTGTGGGAGACGACTTGATTACAAACATGGTTGCAGAACTTGACCAGAGTGAGGATGTGGTTTTAGAGCTCAACAAAAACTATGTTGATTTAGAAGAAGTAGTGGAAAGGGATGATGTGGAAAGGGATGATGTTGAAAGGGATGATGTGGGCACCTCAACACAGCAGGTAAACGAGGAAGAACATGTTGTACATGTGTCTGAGTTTGAAGATGAAGAGGATGATGTGACAGCCCCTATTGAGCCACAAGTGGAAATGACGGACTTTAAGTTTGATTTTGATCCCCACTTTGAGAATGTATCAAAGTTAGCTGATGAGTGTATGGCGGATTATACGGATCATGATAGTGGCTATAACTTTGATGATGATTTTCATAGTGATGAAGAAGCCAATAATAACAAATTTGTCACCCTACGCAAGATAAGGTTAAAAGAAATAAGGAAGGAGTATGAGGATAGGGCGAATGTCAAGAAGGGAGAGTTGTTTGTAACAGAAACATTTAAACACCCCAAGGACATCAAAGATAAGCTCAGAATCTATGCTGTTGGTGTCGATAGCAATAATGGCCTCTATCCAGTTGCTTATGCAGTGGTTGAAACTGAGTCCAAGAGTTCATAGTTATGGTTCCTTAGCAATCTTGGAGATGACCTTGATTTGCAACCAAATTCAAACTTCACCTTTATATCCGACAGACAAAAGGTATAAACATTGTGTAAATTCAATTAGTTGATTTCCAATCCAATTCAATCCTCATTACCATAGTAAGTTTTGTACTAATCTACAGGGAATATTACCAGCCATTGCAGAACTGTTTCCTGCTGCTGAACATCGCTTCTGTGTGCGACACATATATGACAACATGAAGCAGTTATTTAAGGGGGAGAGTATCAAGGAGCTTGTTTGGAGGTCTGCTAGAGCATCAACAATCCCTGAGTTTAATAGAGGAATGGAAGAGCTAAAATCAAGGAGCTAAAATCAACCAGCGAAAGCTGACTTTTAGCACGTTTTCTCAGGTAATTAAGTGATGCCTTTGGATGCTTGGATTGGAGGCTTGGCTTTGGCCCCCGGTTATGGATCTATTTTTCTAAAACTCTGATAAATTATTGTGGACCTACGTTTATTTCTTTTGGGCCATACTTTGGATAATTCTTGGGATAAATGTAAACTTTAAAACCCATTTTGGTTGTGTTTTTCTTATGATTACTTTATCTCGTTCTTTCATGACTTTGAATGGATACCAATCCCCGTAGCACCCCGAAAGCTTGTTGAGTCTTCCGCTGTACCAAATTTTGGGGGTGTTACAATTTGGCACTAGGGATGAGCACGGTACCAGTCCCGTACCGATCCCATACCGAATTAGTGGTACCGATTTTTTTCCGAGCATAAATTAGTGGTACCGATACTGTACCGAATGGGATTCGGATACCGGTACCATTATCAAGTACCGGTACCGGTACCAGAAATTTGGGTTTTCCCCGTTTTTTTTGGAATTTCCCGATTTGGTACTGGTCCCGTACCGAATTAGTGGTCCTGATTTTTTTACACCTTATTTCGTAGTCCCGGTACCGTACCGGCGTACCGTATATTGGGATCGGTACCATTTCGGTGCGGTTCAAGTTCGGTTCTGGGATTCGGATCGAAATGCTCATCCCTACTTGGTACGGTTTATAAACAACCGTACCAAAAAAAATCACAAAAGTTTATTTGATACGGTTCTAAAATAAACCACACCAAATTAACAACCAAAAAATTTATTTGGTATGGTTCTTAAATAAACCGCACCAAATTATGCTTATTTGCTACGGTTTTAAAAATAACCGTACCAAAAAAG
This sequence comes from Artemisia argyi, assembly GCA_030686995.1. Classification (NCBI taxonomy): domain Eukaryota; kingdom Viridiplantae; phylum Streptophyta; class Magnoliopsida; order Asterales; family Asteraceae; genus Artemisia; species Artemisia argyi. The sequence continues at coordinate 68,464,621 of CM060709.1, read as the reverse complement.
AAAACCCATAAAGGAACTGTACCTAATAATGTTTTTTTAGCACGGTTGTTTAAAGAACCGTATTAAATGACTTTTTTTTCAACTTTTGGTACGGTTTTCCTATAACCGTATTAAAATTGCGTACCAAATAATACTTTGTGTAGTAGTGGTGGTTGAATAAGAAGGTGATTGAGATTTCATTGGAGCTGATTTGCCTTGTGGTTTGAGTCCTAAATTGTTTGTTAACGTAACGAATTCATCATCCATTATTTTTTAACGAGTTTTGTATATTGATTGTTGTTCAAGTGGTGATATTGTTAGGGTTAGTGAGGGTGATTGTTAAAGGGGAATGATTTGATTACTTGATTGGTGTTAGAGTTCCTTGTTTGTTTTTTTAAAAGTTGGCTGTTTTGGTTTTTGGCAGGAGAATTTCGCCATTTATTATTGGTCAATCTTTGTGCTTGACTTTTTCTCTTTACTTAAGAGGGATGCTGACACAACAACAACATGCCCAATCCCGCAAGAGCGAGGTATGGGGGAGGTAGAAGTGTAGACAGATCCTACCCCTACCCCAGGCAAAGCCTAGGAGTAGAGAGACTGCTTCCAGGGAGACCTCCGGCACGTGCACATGTGTGAGTGATAAAGAAACCCAAAGTGCAAGGAGCAAAAGAGCAACAAGACAAACAAAGCACAGAGAACCAAACAAAGAACAAGGAGCAAAGCAAGTAAAGCAAGCAAACAAAGCATAGAGGAACGCAAGAGAAACAAGGAATGAAAAGGCAAAACAAACACAAGCAAGAACGCAAAGGCAAAACAAACACAAGCAAGCAGGCAGCAGGCAAGAAGACAACACAAAGAACAAGCAAAGCAAAGCAAGGGGCAAAAGCAAAGGGCAAAAACTAAGGCAAGGGGGCTAAAGCAAAGGCCAAGGGGGAAAAAGCTAAGGCTAAGGGAAAAGAGACACCACTAGCCTACTAAAAACCTAAAAGGGGACAAGCAAAGAGACCAAAACGCCTAAAGTGCAAAAGGGCCTACCAAACCTAAAACGCAAAAGGGCAAGACAAAGACAACCTACCACACGACCTAAACTACCCGCAAGTTCTAATCCTAGCTCTCCACTCGTTCCTATCTGAGATCATGTCCTCGGACAAGAGAAGCTCCTTCATGTCTAGCCTAAGTCTATCCTCCCACCTGAGCTTAGGTCTTCCCCTCCTTCTCAAACCGTCGACCCTCAGCTCTTCGACTCTCCTTACTGGCGCCGTCTGTGGCCTTCTCCTGACATGACCGAACCACCTCAACCTTCCTTCTCGCATCTTTGAGATTATAGTTTCAACTTCAAGTTCTGCTCTGAAAACTCCGTTCGGTATCATGTCAAGCATATTCTTCCCACAAATCCACCTTAGCATTCTCAGTTCTGCCACTTCCACTTTGTTAGCTTGGGCTTTCGTGATAGGCCAACACTCTGACCCGTACAAGATAGCTGGTCTGATCGCCACCCTATAAAATTTTCCCTTAAGCTTAAGGGGGACTTTCTTATCACAGAGCACACCTGACGCCGCCCTCCATTTCGCCCATCCTGCTCTAATACGGTGGGTAACGTCATCGTCAATCCTTCCTGATTTGTGTATCATCGCACCTAAATATCTAAAAAACTCCTTAGGTTGAAGAATCTGGTTGCCGATACGAACTTCCTCCTCATTGTGGCCGATCTCGTTGCTACCGAAATCACATCTCATGTATTCAGTCTTCTCTCTGCTTACCCGAAGACCACTGTCTTCCAATGCCTCTCGCCAGTGCTCCAGTCTGTAGTTTAGCCCTTCGGCCGATTCTGCTACCAACACAATATCGTCAGCGAAAATCATGCTCCAAGGAATGCCCTCTTGTATCCCTCTAGTTATCTCATCGAGAATCAGGGCGAAGAGGTACGGACTAATGGCTGATCCTTGGTGAAGTCCAACTTCCACCGGGAAAAACTCAGTGCACCCCACCGTGCACCGTACGCGGGTCTTCGCCCCCTCGTACATATCCCTAATGATTCTTAAGTATCTCCTTGGGGTTCCTTTTTCTATTAGAGTCCTCCAAATCAACTCTCGTGGGACACTATCGTATGCCTTTTCTAGGTCCAGGAAAGCCATATGCAAATCTCTCTGTCTTTCTCTATACTTCTCCATAAGACTTCTGAGGAGGTGGATAGCCTCGACCGAGGACCTCCCTGGCATAAATCCGAATTGGTTCTCTGACACCCTTGTCTCCCTTCTTAACCTCCTCTCAATAACTCTCTCCCAGAGCTTCATGGTGTGACCAAGTAGTTTAATACCCCTATAGTTGCTACACACTTGCGCGTCTCCCTTGTTCTTGAAGATGGGGATTACTTCGCTGAGTCTCCATTCTTCTGGCATCTTGGCGCTAGAGAAGATCTTGTTGAAAAGGCAGGTCAACCAATTCACCCCTTCATCTCCTAGGCTCCTCCAAGCTTCTATGGGTATTTGGTCCGGGCCTACAGCTTTGTTTCTACCCATCTTCTGTAATGCAACCTTCACTTCTTCTTGGCTGATCCTCGAGTAGTAGCATTCTGGTGACACATGCTGGCTAGGGTTCTCTCCTTCCCCCCTTCCATCGGTGTTCCCCTCGTTAAAGAGAGAGGAAAAATACTCTCCCCATCTCTTTCTAATACCTTCTTCACTCACTATGGTACATCCTCCTTCATCTTTGATGTATTTAATGTTTCCTAAATCTCTTCTTCTTTTCTCACGGGCTTTAGCAATTCTGAAGATATCGTTTGCTCCCTCTTTGGAGTCCAATTTCTTATACAAATCTTCGTACGCCTTGTCTTTCGCCTCTGCTACCGCCTTTTTTGCTTCCCTTTTAGCCACTTTATACCTCTCTTCCGCAGCTGCCCTATCCGCTTGGTGGCTCTCTCTACTCAAAAGAAACTCTTTGAACCGAGCCTGTTTCTCAGCAACTTTGATCTGTACCTCCTCTCTGAACCACCAAGATTCCCTGCGTGTTGACTGGGTTCTCACTGACCCACTAGTCACGCCTAGGGAAAGCTTTGCTACGTCTCTGATGGTGCCAGCAAGGGTGTTCCACATCTGATCCGCATCCCTAGTAGTCAAGTTCTCTGCCCGAGCCGAAAGACCCTCTGAGACTTTCGCTCTAAACGCCTCCACCGCATCTCCGCTAAGATTCTTCCACAAAATCCTTGGCATCCCTGTCGCCTCTCTCCTGTGTCGACTCCTCTGGAAAAGAGTATCCAAGGCAACCAATCTGTGTTGGGATGCGCATGTCTCGCCAGGGAAAACCCTGCAGTCCTTACATGCCCTAAGGTCATCTCTGCGCACCAACAGATAATCAATCTGGGTGCTATGACCCCCGCTCTGGAAGGTAATTAAGTGGACGTCTCTCTTCTTGAAGAAAGAGTTTGCAACCACTAAGTTGTGAGCAGTAGCAAATTCTAGTATCGAGCATCCTTCATCATTCCTACCTCCATACCCGAATCCTCCATGAACCCCCGCGTATCCATCTGCAGAAGCTCCTATATGACCGTTCAAGTCACCACCTATAAACAATCGTTGGTCTGCCGGGCACTCCCTCACGAGCTCGTCGAGGGAATCCCAGAAACTCCTCTTCTCTACGTCACTGCGACCCACCTGCGGTGCGTAAGCGCTGATCACGTTAACGGTTTCTCCATCAATAACCAAAGTAATCTTCATGGTTCTATCGTCCTTCCTGGTCACTTGCACTACATTATCCTTAAGATCCGCCGCTATAATGACTCCAACTCCGTTTCTAGCTGACCTAGAGCCCGAGTACCAAAGCTTGTAGCCGTTTCCCTCCCTCGAGCTAGATCCCTTCCATTTAGTCTCTTGAAAACACGCTATATCAACCTTATGTTCCCCAAGACGTCAGCATGTTTCACGCAACTTGTGAGCATGAGAAAACACGCTAGACCCCTTCCATTTGCGGATATAGCATTAAAAAAAAAAAAAAAAAAAAAAAAAAAAAAAAAAAAATTTAAGTGGTTTGATCATATTGTAAATGCAACATTTACAACTTCGAAACTGCAGGCATAATCCTTGTAAGGAATTTTCGCTATCAGTTATCGTCTTTGGCACGGGAACATATGAAACTCAAAAATTGCATGCGAATTCGTAACATGAATAATGATTAAACGTTAAAGTTTTCTCATAGACTGCATATGCACCTTCGACACAGTTTTACTAAACCACAAGGACAGCTTTTGTAGATTTTACTTTTTTTATTTAGTACAGTATCTACAACGGATCAAGATCCTCTCAAGTTATACTGTTATAGTCAAACATGATTGATCATGTTGATTTTATTGTGAGAGTGAATTAATAAGTCGACTCATAACTTTTACCGAAAGAAAATGTTTTATGTATTATTTTATTTGTGATTGGTGAACATGATGCATCATGTTTCACGCAACTTGTGAGCATGAGTCAATGTTGGTCGTGATAGTCATTGTGGCTGGATTGGCTTTGGAAAGCAATACTATTGCTCGTGGTGAGAACCACAATCATGAAAGGTTTTTTTTGGTTTTTTAATTGTGTTATAAAAGGCACATGTGTTCGAGTATTTTAGTGGTTATTCGTGCTCATGAAATTATATAGAGAGGAAATAGTGGTGGAGTAGAAAAGCTGGTGTGATAGTTAATATGACTATTGTAGTCGCTATTGACATATTTGACTAAATACGTTTCAAAAACATCTGTTAAGATATAAGTGATGCGTAATAAATTACACCTAGATGTCTAGAACTTATGTCTAAAAGCATGAAAAATGCCGAATGCCAAGAAAACCCATCCAAGGTGAAGCCGAGGGTGCCAAAAGTCGTGAGAGTAAACAAACCACTCTTCCAACATACGAATACATAGACACCCTACCACAAGCTTCAGCCACACGGGAACACCACTCTCCACTATGTTCGGCCATCTCACTCCCCGAACTCACCCCAGACAATTTCCCTTATTCTAACAAGGAATACCTGAAAGACTGCATCTTTAAAAGAAATCCTCGAGTCTAAAATGACTTTAAGGGTACGCATTTTAAGATACAGTCACTACTGCATACCATTTAAATTTTATTAAAGACGCTGAATCAACCAAACGGAAGAAGGCCACACAGGAACCATAAATGAAATAAATACTTCAGCATTTTGCTTCGGTTTAAAATAGTTCAGCAACAAACAGACCGTGAGCCAAATACTTAACTGGGTTTATTCAACTTAAAAAAATACAAAGCTAAAACATCATTTCAAGTTTAAATATTCATAAAACCAGATTATGGATATGAACCAAACCAACAACCGGTTCTCAGTAAGAGAACATGAACCAAACATAGCCAGTTCTGATTCCAATTTGGTACTTCAGTTACATTTGTGTATAACAACATTGGGTTAAGGTGAACATATTCACTTATTGCATCATTCTAACAAATGTTGAATCATAGCAACTCTATGATATTCACAAAGACTTAACAATCCTTCCAACTAAAAAAACTAAAAAAACATATTTACAATCTTGATCTAAAAAGAAAACAACAGACACTCTACATATGTCTCCACTATGATGATACCAACATAACTTGATTTGTCATCAGGCGATCTGCTTCCAGATCATGACTTAAAACAACCTAAACCTGGGTCTTAAAGGGGAAATAAACTTTGCTGTATCTGCTAAGAAAGGGGTTATTTAGTCCCATTTCTTTATATACGGAAAGATTCAAATTTCATTGGCATGGACGATTGGAGAAGTATAGAGTCGGCAAGCTCGTCATTCAGCTTCACAGGTAGAGGTGGCATCTGCTTCATTATCTCTGGTGCATCATTTAATCTGACAATCATAAAAATTCTTCAATTAGTTAAGTTGAAATAACAAATAGTTGAGCCAGAGGTGCTGGATGCTATACTTTTAGGGAAGTAAATAAACAAAGCAAGGATAACTAGAAAGTAAAGGCAACAAATAAAAAACTCATTGCTTACTCATTCATGATTGATAGAATGTTATTTCTTGTTTGAGAAATGAGACTGATGTTCTCGTGCACCTGCCACCGAGAAAAAAGTTAGCCATATTAGGTCTAAAATGACACTTAAATCCATCCATGACGCCCACCGGTACTAGTAGAGGTCTTTAAATGCGTGGGTTGAATGGTAACAAGTCAAACAGGTTCGGGTTAAAAAAATAATTTCAATATGGATTGAAACAGGCCCAACATTTTGTAATAATTAGTGAACCGAGTCTGATTAGAAGAATCGTTTTATTTCAGTTATTATATAAATTCTTAAATAAAATGATTCATGAGGCTTTCTGCATTGAATTACACTTTCTGCAAATTTCAGTCTGTTTGACCCGTTTACCCCATTTGAAACGTTTCCATATAAGCCTTTTCTGTTCCCCTGATTGACCGGTTGGAGATACGACGTAACCCAAATTAGCCCACTCATAAGTAAATGGATTGAAACTACCCCCTGTAATAAATGTGTATGTATAAATATACCTTGAAAGAAGAAAAGTTTGCAGAAATTTGCTCCAAGGCCTGGGCATTCTCTTCAAGAAGCTGTCCTGATAGACCACCAATATCTGCACCAATGGATAAACTTCTTTAGAATAAAAGAAAACACGTTAACAAAAACACCAAGAAGATGTGAAATTGGGTCTAGACAAATATCCACATTTATTAGGAACACAATCTTGTTTCTTTGCAACATGATATAGTGGTTTACCAAAATGATTTATCTGACTAATGTATTATGAACCAACCTTTGTAAGAGATGCCATCATCACTATCTATGGAGATCGATGCTTGAGCATAAGGAAGACCATTGCCTTGGTTTGTAGTATGAGCAGATGGCTTCGCCAGTAGATCCATAGCTTTTTCCTGTAAAAAGTGAATAATTATAGTTCCAATGGCTCAAACAAGCCATTGTGGGTCAACCCAACATAACCCACGCGTTATGACCCATTCTAATAATGATTCATTTTGACCCAACCCTAATTTTGACACTTTACTTGACCTGCCAAACAACCCTCCTTGACACCTTTATTAAAATGTAATTTGAAGAATTTAATGTAACCAAACCAGGGAAGAAATTTTTTTTAATACACAAAAAGTTAATGCCAATAATAAGGTAAATGAAATTTCGTTGGGCAGTAAAGCATACCCTCTTGTCTCTATGCCTCCTACTATCGTCTTTCCTTCGCTTGCCAAATTCCTTCTTCTGGAAAAACAATCCAAGATATGACAAACATGAATCGTGTATGATATTAATGCACTACTCTGCCAACTACTTGTTTTATACTATAAGAACATTACACACTTTCAAGTTAGGAACAACATTAAAATTGGTTAAATAATTAGATTAAACAATCCAAAATACTTGCTATCAATAGTTGATCTCGAAACATATAGAAATACTAATACTAACAAGAAATATATGTTTGTTAAACATGTACAATTAAAATCATGTTTAAACAGCAGATACAAAGTGAAAGAAAATGCATGTATTTATGTACATAACTTTAAACAAGTAGGCAATGTTAGTGTTCAAATATTAACTTGACTATCTATAAGATCCGAGTTGGGCCTACCCTCAAATAGCAGAACTCATAACATGAAACTAGAAGGCCAAGAATAACTCTACTGAGACATAAGGGGTGTTTGGGTGTGCATTTAGAGTTATGTGGTATTGAATAATTAAACATCGATAATCGTTGTAATGTTGTATTAAATTGGCCAGTAGTAAATGGTTAGATGTGCTCTGCCATTTAAACTTGTAATAACAAAATGATGAGATGTTCAGCAAATTCTCATCATTTAAGAAACATTATTTGATAGAATGACTAAAAAGGGCATTTTTGTGAGAAAGGTATTTGTGAAACATGAATAAAAAACTGTTAAATTAGGTGAAAGAAGGGGTAAATAACTAATTTTATATTACCCTCAGGTAATCAACTTTGTTACAAACTTGCCACTAGTATAAAACAAATTAATTTGATCAGAAGTATAAGGGGCTGTTTGATAAAACTGTATTATTGAGTGCTGAACGAATCAAAGGTTATGAATAATTCAAAGTTGCTGTGTGAAGATGATTCTGAACAAAAGGATTGTTTGATAAATGTTCTGAATACCAGTTCTGAATGAAAGAAAATTACCATTTTAACCTCGAATATAACTTAATGCTAAATGAAATATATATGTTGATAAATAATGTTCATTTATTAAAGTTATAGTGTTAAAAATGAATGTAAATAGAATTAAATATCATAGACAAAATAAATTTATCAAAATCATAAATATCAGAATATATAAACACCTGCGAATAAATCATATTATTGACAATTATGGACTTTCGTATCAGTTAACCTACTAATATAGGCACCTACTTGGCCTAGTTTTATACGAAGTATAAGTTAAAATTATAAAAAGGTATGGTGATGATATCGATACCTTCACACACAAAGTGCTTTTGCATTTAATAATTAGAAGTGTAGATGAGAGCAGTGGAATAATAAGGGTACTTGGGTAAATAGGTGGCTAACTGAATCATTTTGTGTGGTCTATAACGTCAAATCACTCAGCACATAAATAATCGCTCAGTGGCCATTTCTTAAATTTGCAAACACACTGACCGATTAAGTTTTAAGCATACAGTACTGAATTATCTCATTCAGCAGCAAACAAACACACCCTAAGTTTTTATTTTAGCAATAAATTAGAACTGATAATTAGTTCCAAAACACATATCCAAACACCCCTTTAAGTATTATTACCAAGATAAACTTTTTCAATTATGATTGTTTAAGGTACCAAAAGGTCCAAATTTTATTCATAAACAAAAGCGTGGAACCAAAAGGGGTATAATTCATACACTCATCCATCTACAACGTAATGCCACATCCCTGACTGTTTTGTCTTCCAGTTTTTTAGCAATCTTTGCGTAACGCAATACAGGTTTATCTGAGGCATATCTGCATAAAAATACATCACCTTAGTCTAATATGAACAATTAACATGTGATGTGTAACAAAATAAAACAATAACAATGACCAAGTAGAGTCACCAAAAGTATGAGCGTGCAGGATCGAAAAAAATACAGATAGCAATTCTGAGCCATGTACTTATATTAACTAAACACAAATTTCTACTAGAAAAAGAGGGTGTTTCAGGTTGCTTATTTTCTAATTATCTGCTTATTCTGATTAGCAGTCTTATTATTTGGATTATCCAAACTTATACTGGGACAAGCAGTTTTCAATAAGCAAGGTTCGGACATGCTTATATAAGATGGACCTAATTACTCTTTTATCATCATATCTAACCTAAAATATATATAAAAAAAATGAATAAGGTTAAAAAATTCTTATAACCTCTAATTTTCTTGTGCTATACTGCTATCGCATTTGTTTCAGTGTTTTAAAGCAAGGATTACAAGACCGATTAATCGACGATTACTAGCTAGTCGCTACAAGATTAGTGACCAAGTCATTGCCGTGCTACAAGGTCAAAAATCGGCAACTTAGTCAAAACTTTTGGTTAACTCAGTCAAACTTGGTTTAAAGTATTTAAGCAATTACGTTAATGTTCCTAAACATATTTCTATGGTCATATGAACAATTTTATGGGTCCTATCCTACCAACATGTCACAAATATAATTTCTTCATATATAGAAATTTCGGCCTAGGCCGATTATTAGCAACAAGGTAATAGCGCCTAGCGACTTTTACAACCAAGATTTTTCTACAAAATAGGCAAAGTCACACTATTCTTTGACGTGCTTATTTTTTAGCAGCTTTTGGGGGGATGGTTGTGTTAGCTTATTTAACGGGCTTATGAACTTATCAAGTAACCTTATGCCTTATTTAAAACAATAAGCTCAATCTCATAAGCCTCACTAGGTACATATATGGGGATGGCCAGGGAAGGGTCCGAAACGGTCACCGGAATACTTCGGTTAGGCTACTTACATATGAGTCAAAAGGTAAAAACAAGTATTCTTAAATTCAGAGGTGGCAATTTGAACTCAAAAAAAAAAAAAAAAAAAAAAAAAGGGCTAATTTGTAAAAGATTTGGGCACATTTAAAAGTTAAATGGGCATTAACGGGCACATATTTTCTCTCAATTGGAGAAAATTACAATTGTTTTTAAAGAAAAACTTATAGATATAATATATTTAGTTTTTTAAATATAAATGAGGTGTTACGTTTGAGGAATTTATTTCGTCATTTTGGGTCTTTTCTAAAGCGATTCGTATACCATGAGTCCGTTTGGCCCATGCCCGTTTAAGCCCGGTCCGTTCGGGCCCGAGTCCGTTTGGACCGTGGACCGTGCCCGCCCGGCCCGACCGTTTTGCCACCTCTACTTAAATTGTTTATCGCCCTCCATTGGCAACCTGGGAAAACCTTGTCCATTTACACGATTCATAAGCTCATAAGCCGAAGAAAGTGGGTTTGTGTGTTTTACTAGATTTACATAAGCGCATAAACTCCCTTCAAAACACCAATATAAGAAAATCACAAATACCCACCCAATAACAACACACATATCCATATCCATATATACTCTATATATAATTAACATAAACAAAAGAACATAAACATTAACCACTACCAAAGTGGCCTAGTGGTAGGCATCTAATATCCTCACAAAAGGCATAGGGTTGAAACCTCAATAGATACACATCCGAGGTGGCCAAGGAATGGGTCAAAATACCCAATTAGGCCACGTACATCTGAGCTAAAAATTAAACCTCCCCGGTAACCTAACCAGTAAAAATCTCATCAAAACAGCGAAAGCGAAAACCTCATCTGTAAGCGTTTAAAAGAACATAAACATTAACAAAGAACTAAACATATTGGAACAATCAAATCTTCCAACAAAGAGACTGATCCTCGCGAGACCAATCAACTCACAACCCAACATTATGTTTCAAAGCAACACTCCGACAACCCGACAACAGAATTTTCCAGGTTAACTTTGTCAGTGCTGGTGACAATAACAGTTCTATTTCCGTTGCTAATCGCCATGATTCTTTTAACAACTGAGGAAAGGGGTTTGACAAAAAATGAGTTTGTTTTTGTTAAATAAATTTTGGGGAGGTGAAAAAAAGAAACTATAAAAGATATTGTGGGCAGAGGAGGTTTCGGAATCTGCATTTTGACTCTCTTTATTTAAACTTGAAATAAAATAAAACATGTACTCAATCACAAATTATTTGTCATTCGATTCGTCTTAAATCAATTGTCCACGGCTAAAAATAATTTAAAATAAACTGATAAAGCATGTAAATATAATGCAAAATCACAATTAATGAGGAACCATATATGCTATATATTGCCATAATATATGTATGTTATTTGTCAAAAGCTGAACGCATTACTCATTATAGAGGTCTTTATTATTAGTATCGGTTTCTTACACACGTGTATGCATTGCACTATTTAGTCGGTTTTCTCATCCACGTGTCTGCATTGCACTATTTAGTCGATTTTCTCTTTCACGTGTCTGCATTGTGCTATTTAGTTGGTTTTCTCTTTCGCATGTGCGCAATCTAGTTTGTTATCTCAGTGCTCTTATTAGGGGTGAGCAGAAACCGCACCGCAAACCGCAAAACCGTAAAACCCGCAAAAAACCGAACCACAAAAACCGCACCACAGCAAAAACCGGTGGATCGGTTTTAAGAAAAAATAAAAACCGCAAAATGCGGTGCGGTTGCGGTTTTACCCGTAAAACCGAACCACAAAACCCGCACCGCACCGCATTTGATTTTTAAAACCGAAAAACGGCACATTGATTATTTAATGTGTGTTATAAAGCTTCTAGTGCATATTATGTTTAATATTCTTGTATGTAATAAGTGATGTGTGTGTGTTTAAATTAAATATTTGCATTTTTATAACAAAAAAGACCAACATTGTGAACTAAAAACCGCAAAAAACCACATTAATTATATAAGTCATAAGTGATGGTGCGGTGCGGTTAAAACCCGCAAAACCCACATAAACCGCAAAAAACCCGCAAAACCGAAACCGCAAAATGTGGTGCGGTTCGGTTTCTATTTTTTATAGAAACCGCAATTGCGGTTGCGGTTCGGTTTTAGTCAAAACCCGCACCAACCCGCACCATGCTCACCCCTAGCTCTTATCATGTACATAGAAGATCATATATTATGCGTGAAAGAAACATAAAGACATTTACATACACGTGTAAACTTACGCATTACACACTAAAATTCAATATATCCATATATAGAGTACAAATTAAGAGCATGAGGTATGGTAACACCAAAGGTAGCGCCATTCCCATGTGGACACCAAATGGCTTGAGCCATTTGGATGCCACCATACCCCCCCCCCCTGCGGGCCCATTGTTGGCGTACGCCGTTGTGTACTTTTTTTTAGTTGGGGTTTTTTTTGTTAAGTTTGTGTTTTAATTGGGTATGTTGGGTCCAAAAAGGGGTGAAATGGCTTGAGTGATGAGTGAGGGGGTATTTTGGTGTGTGAATGTGAAAAGGGGAATGCGGAGGTGGCGTTGAGGTGGCAAAACGGCCTGAGCCATGATACCTAATGCTCTAATAAAAAAGAATGGTGTCATGTGGTACTACATTCAAATCTTGAAACTCTAAAATTACTTATTTAGCATCATATCTAGCCTAAAATATATGAAAAATGAATAAGGTTAAAAGTTCTAATACACCTTATTTTTGTTGTGCTATAATGCTATGGCATTTTTTCGGTGTTGTAAAACAAGGACTACAAGACCAAACAATCGGCAATTACTCGCTCCAAGGTTAGTGACCGAGTAATCGCCGTGCTACAAGGTAAAAAGTCAATCAAACACGGTCAAAACTCGATCAACTCGGTCAAAACTTGTGGTTAACTCTATCAAACTTGATTTAGAGTATGTGAACAATTGCGTTAATGTTCCTAAACATATTTCAATGGTCCTATGAACAAATTTATGGCACTTATCAACATGTCATACATATAATTTCAAATTTTATATTTAAAAATTCCAATCCGATTACTAGCAACAAGGTAGTCGAATAGCGCATAGCCACTTTTACAACCATGATTTTCCGACCAATAGGTAAAGTCAAACAATATTATTTGACGTGCTTATTATATTCACCTTATCCGGGCTAGTTGTGTTAGCTTATTTAACGGTCTAATGAGCTTATGTAAACATTAAAAACCTCATACGCCCACTTTTTTCAGCCCGGGGTAACCTAAACATGAAAACCTCATCCGTTTACAGGTTTCATAATCTCATGAGCCGAAAAAAGTGGGTTTGCGAGTTTTTCAAAATCTACATAAGCTCATAAACCCGGTAAATAACCTAAAACAAAACAAAATAAAATAAAATAAAAAGCCATACAAAACACCCTCTAAAAACACAATAAAACCCCTTAAATTCTATATAATTATTATCCAACAAAATTTTATAAAATTAACAAAATTTCCAGCTTATTTTGAGACTTCATGATAAACTTATAAAAGCCCATAAGTTTCGCCGGGAAATTTGGGGCTTATGAAATATAAGCCCGAAAAACAAATAAGCTAATAAGCCCTTAATGAAAGGAGAAAAAACATACTGAACAAGCAAATCTTCAAGCAGAGACTGCTCATGACGAGACCAATCAACCGCCAAGCCAGTGTTGTGTTTCAAAGCAAGTGCCACAGCAGAATTCTCTTTGTCACGGTTAGTGACAGTACCACTTCCATTTCCGTTGCTAATCGCCATGATAATTCAGGAAAGGGGTTTGACTTGAATGTTTTGTTAAATAAAATGAGAATTTGGGGGTGGTGAAAAGAAATTATTTATAAAGATATTGTAGGCGGAGGAGGTTGGGAATCTTCATTTTGACTCTCTCTTTTTTTCTATTTAATTTTTTAAACCAAAATAAAAATAAAATACTTTTTTAAAATTAATTAAAATATTTAGATAGTCTATAAAATATACTTTTATTTCATCTTGACCTATCGGCTGCAAATAAAGAATATACTCAGTTTAACAAAAATATATTCCCTCCATCAGATAATTATCTTTTTAACTCTTTATATTTCCGCTTTTAACTTATATATTTTTATTTATAATATATAATTCTTCATATAAAATATATGAATGAATTAGCTATTAAGGGAATTTGGCGCACAAACTTATCAGAGCTTATTATAACATGAGCTTATTTTTAAAAAAAATAAGCTACCATTAAAAATAAATCTCGTTTGGCTTACATAGCTTGAGGGAGCATGTAAAAAAATAAGTTACTAAATAGAATGCTAGTTGAAGGGGCATGTAGAAAAAAGCTCCAGCAACATGCTCCAACAACCAGCTCCAGTAACCCGCTCCAGCTCCTACTAGTGCGAAACATACCCTAAATGTGTTTTCATTAAAATAACTTTTATCAATTATTATATAAACAAATACAAATATTTAAAGTGAAAGTTGAAAAATAAATACTTTAAAAGTCAACAGTGGACAATAATTATGAAACGAAATGATTATTAATCATTGTTTCGTTTTCTGGGAAAGAAAAAAAAATTGTTTACCTTTTAACAATAAATTAACGTGTTCTTTTAATTTCTAGAATATTAATTTTGATTATGGATAATATGATAAATTTAAACAAGTTCAATTACTATTTTTTGTTATGAAAATCTATTATACTAAAAAACAAAGACAAATAAATAATAATAATAATAATAATAATAATAATAATAATAATAATAATAATAATAACTGAGAGAGAGAGAGAGAGAGAGAGAGAGAGAGAGAGAGAGAGAGAGAGAGTGTGTGTGTGTGTGTGTAATAAATGTAAAATTTGCGAATTTAATAATAACTTAATGTCATTTTACAGTAATAAGTTGCACTTTTAACTAATTCTGGTTTTACATTCAACTTTAACTAATTTTGTCAAACATACTAGTAACACGTGTTATAAAATATAATTTATAAGATAAAAATTATTGATGTATCTAACTTGTATGCATTATACATAAACTTAACTATTTGTTATGTGAATTATTTAAATTAAATGTTCTTATGTTAATCATTGGTTTAGACATTTTTCTTTTCCTTGTTCGTCAGTTATTTAGCATTAATTTTTTTTTAATGAGAAATTATGTTATGTTAATTTATGTTTGATACAACTCCAAGTCTCTTCTCGAAAGTTCATAATACATATTGAATATGCAAAACGAGCAACCTAATGAATCAGTTGGTTGTTGGTTAGATGACTCAAGAAATAACCTTGAAATGATTTATACGATGAGAAAATGATTCTTATTCAAAATCACAATTAATGATGAACCTTATATGATATATATTGTCATAATATATTTTAATATGTATGTTATTTGTCAAAAGTTTAACATGTTACTCATTATAGAAGTCTTTTTTATTAGTATTGGTTTCTCATCCACGTGAATTAGTCAGTTTTCTCTTCCACGTTTACGCTATTTAGTATGTTTTTCCATCCACGCATCTGTCTTGCGTTGTTTAATCGGTGCTTTTATCATGTACATTGAGATTGTATATTATGCGTGGAAAAAACATAAAGGCATTTATATTATTAGCATTGGTGTATCGTACATGTGTATGCATTGCTCTATTTAGTCAATTTTTTCTCTTCCACGTGTTTGCATTACGCTATTTAGTCTGTTTTCTCATCCACGCGTCTGCACTACGTTGTTTAGTCGGTGATTTTATCATGTACATTGAAATTATATATGTATGATATGTGGAAAAAAACATACATGCATTTATATACACGTGTAAGCTTGTGTGTCCACACTAATATTAATCTATACAACCTATAAAGCATTTTAACACTTCCCTCCTAAAAAAATTAAGATTTCCATAAATGGTTTTTAAGCATTACAAATTTACAAGTAAGGAATCAATGTTTATCTTTACTACCTTATAATGTATTTAGGACATCTAAATTTAGAAGTCTTAAAAAAAATAAGACCAAAAACATTTTCACAAAAAGAAAGTTACATATGAAGAGGTTTCAACCCAAAATTGAATGGATTAATTTTGCTATTAAAAATTCAGACTTGTAACATCCTGCAAATTAAATGTATTTAAGTGTCAACTTATAACTGCCTTCGAGTATTTATAATGTTTTTAAATGTATTTTGAGTTATTATGTAATGGTTGAAAAAAAAATGTATTTCGGCATAAAATTGTCACAGGGTACCCGCCGCTGCATTGCGCGGGTACCCTTCTAGTAACTATTTAATACACAAATACATTATTTCAACAAATACAATTAATGCTTTTCTTAAAACACCCTTTCACTCAAAAGTACAATTATATTACCACATAATACAATCTAAGTAAGCTACTAATCCAACTATGTAGATTTTTAAGTAAATAAACTAATTAAGCTAGATGTACAATTAATTTATTAATCAATACATGTGTATAATGACCGGTCAACACCACCCGTAGTTAATGAAATATTTAAAACATCCCTTAGTAAAAAGTTTTATTAATAGAATACAATATACAAACCAAGCAAGCTCATAAACACCATCTTCCTAAAATTTTGAAGGCATTTCATGAATGCTTTTAAATAATACATTTTTTTTTTCTATTTTTGCAAATAGTAGAAACTTATGAATCATAAAAAAGTAACAAATTCATGTATCTTATGTCCGAACTTTCAAAATAATAAAAGAAAAGAAAAGTTGAAAGTGACCTTACCTAAGATATCATCAAGGACCTCAGAATTTCAATAGTTTATCGTGACTGCAAAAAGATTTTCGAAAACTCTAAACTTATTATCACCGTAAACAAAATAATAAAGAAAACATTGTTCGCCAAAAATATCAATTACATGGTTACTCATTATAGAAGTCTTTATTATTAGTATTGGTTTCTCATCCACATGTTTGCATTGCGCTATTTAGTCAGTTTTCTCTTCCACGTGTCTGCACTACGCTATTTAGTATGTTTTCTCATCTACGTGTCTGCATTGCGCTGTTTAATCGGTGCTTTTATCATGAACATTCAGATTGTATATTATGCGTGGAAAAAACATAAAGGCATTTATATTATTAGCATTGGTTTATCATACATGTGTATGCATTGCTCTATTTAGTCAATTTTCTCTTCCACGTGTTTGCATTACGCTATTTAGTCTCTTTTCTCATCAACGCATCTGCACTACGTTGTTTCGTAGTGCAGATTTTATCACGTAAGCTGAAATTGTATACTATTATATACGTGGAAAAAACATAAAAGCATATATACACGCGTGAGCTCATGCGTTACACACTAATATTAATATTATTCAAATATAGTGCAAATAAAGAGAGTGTTGTATTGTTTGATACCATATTCAAATCTTGAAACTCTCCTTATATAACATAGAGGTTGAAGCTCGAATTTTGTAAGTTTATGTGGATATTATAGACGGAAATCACAAGCTTAGTATTATGAATTTTCAGGTCATTCAATAACTAATTAAAGCGAACAAATATACGCCTGCTAAACTTTCATACTATACAGTTATGTGCCAAATATACTGGTTTTTTAGTAGTGCTAAATAGACCAACAGAAAAGGATCTTGAAGTGTTTGAAACACCCACTATCTTAATCCTATTAATAGATTGAAGATAGGGCTCACTAATCAACCGAAATTGCTAAATTGAGAATACAAGTGAAATGATTTGTTATTGTTATTGAGAGTTGTTTACAGTAAGAAGAAAGTGTTTACATCAATGAATGAATTCTTACAACAGAGAAATGAAAGTTTTATACAATAGAAATGGGTGGAAAAGTTTGTTTGGATTGGTTACAGCACATGCAGGTCACGTACTGTCTAGACTTGTTGACTTTTCCTCTTTGACTTCTTATACATGTAACAATCCTTCCTCCTTGAGAAAATCCTTGACCTCAAGGATTTAAGACAAAATCTGGAAACCTCTTTGTGATGTCTGCTAATGATTCCCAGGTTGCATCATCCTCTGTCCCATTGCTCCACTGAATTAAACCAAACACTGTTGCTCTATTACCCTGTTTCACCATCTTTCTGTCTAGTAGTTTAATAGGAGTAGCAGCCAACAATCCTTCTAAATCACATTGAGCAAATTCTCCCATACTAGCAACTTCTGAGTAGCATGCTTTTAATTGAGAAACATGGAAGACTGGATGCACTTGAGCATATGAAGGTAATTGTAGTTTATAGGCAACCTGGCCTATCTTTGCAATGATTTGAAAAGGGCCAAAAAACTTTGGAGAAAGCTTGTTTTGTCTTCCTTGTCTGATTGTTGTTTGTCTCTGTTGGATCGATATACTCTGACCAAACTACTTTGTAGCTTGTAAGGGTTTAACAATATTGAGTAAACTCAACACTATTAATATTGAAACACTGTTTTACCTTGTAAAGTATGCGGAATCTACTAACACAAAGCTTAAGAAGAACTTTTATATTAACCAAACTTTGAACCTGCTTTGTTACACAGATTCACTAACAATCCCTAACTATTAACTTTGATTGACTTCTAAACGTATCTAAGACTTGTAAAACTTATAAAACCTTGTATCGACCAATACCTCTTAAGGCTCTTTATATAGATAACCTTAAGTCGGTTTACAACATGTAATCCTTGAACGACAAGTAATTATCCCTAACTAATTCTAGAATATTCGTTTAATATTACACATTAATCCTTATCTAATATTGCATATCAGTCCTTATTTCCTTCGAAGTACTTTAAACATTCTTCAATAACAGCAGTACTTTGACTTTATTCTTCAGCAGTACTTTGACTTTATTCTTCATGCAGCAGTACTTTGACATCCAGAAGTACTTTGATATTTCATATCCCAACAATCCTCCCCTAACTTGAACTCTACTTGCTTGATTTCAAGTTTCTTTGTTATCTTTAATCTTCAAATCTTAAATTATGAAATGAGGTTGTTTCTTTATTCCTTTTCTTCTATATGTCATCTGTCAAAGTACTCTTCATCAGCACCATATCTTCCATAATATCTTCTCTGCAACTCAGCAACATTTTGGTACAAAGATCATCAAATCTTAAAAGTTTCATACTATTCTCATCACTTCCAGGTGTGTTAACTCCTGTGAGAGGTGAATCATTGAAAATTATGATTTTTAGCAAATCATCAGCTATCAACGGATTTGATATGTCTTTACCATGAGCCGTTTTCTATGGACTAGCCAACTCTTGATCACTTGGATGTATGGTGAGTTGATAACCTAGTTTTTGGTAAACTATCAACCATCAACGGATTTGATTATCACATCAGAGCCGTACCCTCATGATGAGTCAAACTTTTTCTTGTTTGTTAAACATGATGAGTTGATTACCATTTGTTGTGTAGTATAAATACTAACACCATGTGTTTCTTTTCAAATCCTTTTTCCTTTTCTTTTAAACATCAAAACATTTATTTTTATTTTAAAGAACTTATACTGGTTTATATCAGCAAGCAGTACTTTGATAAAGTACTGTTTGTTTTTGCAGTACTTTGAAAAATACTTTAATTTTACAAAACAGATCATACCAGTATTATGCAATATTACTCTTCAGACTTGACCCATCTGATAAATAGCTTGATAACATCCAAAGCTACTTCAGATTCATCTTCAAGTTCCATTCCATGATCCAGCATTCTGAGCATTATTTCTCTGATCAATGGATATCTCCTCTCAGCCAACATGTGAATCATGGTACCATCTTCCATCTCTAGTGTATGAACTCCTGATGACTCAAAGAATCTCCATCTTGTTATTTCCCAATTCTCTTGATCATTCCAGAGAGGATCAACACTTGTTTCTTTAGTATCCCAGATGGTAAATAAGTCTCCAAGCAGAACTAATCCCACTTCTGAAGCTTCATTCTCTGTATAATAAGTCTGCACTTGCACATATAAGTCATAAAGATCTGCCCTTGTGATACAGTGCAACAAATCCCATAACATATAAAATGTTGTGAAGCTTTCATCTTCTCTGTGGATCATAAAATATTTTCCCTCTTTAGATTCAACCACAGAAAATGAGATTATCTTGGACTTCTTTCCAGAATCTTTTTATTCTCAAAATCAACAACTCTGAGATAATTTCTGAGTTCATCAACTGTATCTTCATGAACTAACTTCATCCTTTTTGTCAGTTGATCATCTTCAGCTAATTTCTTTCTTTTCAATCTCCTTTGCTCAGCTTCTTCCTTTCTGATATCTTCTAATTTCTTCTTTCTATCAACTTCCATGGGTATAAAGCTTTCTATCTCTCTTCTGATATCTTCTTGTACTTTGTCCCATAAAGCTTTTATTTCTGGATACCTTTGTTTATGTAAATTCTTGTATCCCTTCTTTCTTAAGAATTGCATCATCCAATTCCTTTCCTGAGCTTTGGTCATTGACTTCTTTGTAATTAGCCTGCTAACTTCTTCCAAATACTCAACATCATATTCAACTTGTTGCTTTCTAGCAAGCTCTAAATCATTTGCAGTCTCTAATTCTCTAATCTGAGCAATAGAAAATTTCTTCTTCTTCTTCTTAGTATCTTTCTGAACCATTATTCCTTTCCCTTTATCTTTTGGATCTAGTTTTTCTGATTCAGAAGTACTTTCTTCATCTTTTTGTGCAGGCTCAGATATATGTATTCCTCCAGTAGGTCTTCTTAAATTCATCATAACCTTAGCAATTGTTTCATCATCACTAGCAGTATGTACTCTTTCTTCTTCTTGCTGTATAAAAGTGGAAGGACCAGCTTCATCTTTATGATACTTTATAGAAGGACCAGCAATATCTTGTTCATCAGTACCTTGCACAACAGTATTTTCAACAAAAGTACTTTGAGCATTATTTCCTTCTAAATCAATTTCCACTGTATCCCCACTTTTTACATTCTCATGCTCAACTTCAAGATTAATTTGCTCTGTCTCACCACTTTTTCTTTCAGTACTGTTTTGAGCAACATTTTCATCTTGAGTATTCTTGTTCTCTGAAAATTGAACCATATCATCAAATCTATCCAAATTATCATCTTGATTCCTCCCCAATTTGATAGATGATGATCTCCTATGCCTCCTCTTAGACTTAGACTTCTTCTTTTTAGATTGTGGCTTCTGAGACTGCTTCTTTTCTTTTACATAAAGCCTAAAATTCTGAACAAGAGGCCAGACAAATTTCTTCAATCTTCGGAACTTCTTTCTTAGCCTTTTGATTTCTGCAGCTTGAGAAGTAACAGTTGACTTCAGCTTCTCCAATTCCTTAGCCAAATCAGAATTACTCTCAGTACCTTTAATTCCCTCATCTCCTCCAGGTGTTTGAAACCCACCTGTGGAAGTATAATCATTGGGATTAGGTACTGGTGAATCCTCTGAAGCAGTACCTTGAGGATCAGTACTTTGTGGAGAAGTACCTTGAGCAGAAACAGATTTATCCAAAGAGGCTGTGACTGAGGGAGTCCTTTCACCTGAAACAACATGCTGAGGAGAAACAATAGGTGGTGTGGGAGTATGTACTGAAGCAGAATGCTCAGCAGAATCAGATTGAGAAACAATAGGTGGTTAGACTATTTTCCTCCTCATGTGCAATGGATGGGACACCAAGAAGCTTCATCAACAATGAGTGCAACCAACTCTACCATAACTGATGCAGGCAGTGCTACCATCAAAAAGCCCAAAAAGAAAGTTGGTTCTGGTTCAACTTTGGCTAAAGAGCTTCCACATGCATTGACTCAGGCCCTAGAAACAGCTATCCAGAATATGAAGTGGCCTGCTCCAAGAAAAGAAAGACCTCCCAAACAGGTTCTTGGCCTGGCTTGCCCAAGAAAACAGACTTCTTTTGATGACAAGAGAAGGACTGCTCAAAAGGGAAAGCAAAGCTATGAGGGCAAGGGTAAAAGGCCTATGAAGTAGGTATGTGGAGCTTGGTAGTAGGTTGATGGAGTCTTGTGTTTTTGTTGTCTTTGTTGTGTCTGTGTCTGTTACTTGAAAACACGAATGGTTTTGTACTTCTGAATGGTAGTTGTAAGAACATGAATGAATAAAATCCTTTCTTTAGTATGATACATGTAGCCTCCCCTCAAATAATGACTAACTAAGAACTACTTATGCCTCCCCTCAAAAATAGCTTACATATTAATCATGCCAATACTCACAACTAAGAAAGTAAATCTTGAAACATCAAAGCCCTTTGTGAGTAGATCTGCTACATTATCATCTGTTAGCATTAAAATATTTATATATAGAAGTGATGGTCATTCTCATATTGTAACTTTGTGTCGTTTGTTAAGATTAGTAATAGTTTAATCATTGGGCCTTGGACTTGGCAAGCTAATATGTCATGTGCTATGTTTCATAAGCCTTGTTATCCAACCATGTAACCAAGTCCAAGCCCAAGTCCATTAGAAAGCCCATGAGGCCTTTCTCATGGGCTTTCTCTCTAACTATATAAGGCACCTTACCTCTCATTTGTAAGGTGTGCTTGTGTGTGTATTGTGTGTGTTTTTAATAAAAGTTCTCTTCATCTTATTACTCTTTTTCATATAATCTAACGCCACACATATCTCATCAAGTCACCATCTTTCCTTCTTCTAGTGCTTATATTGGTATTAAAGTTGATATATCTAAGGTCCTACAAGTGGTATCAATCGCCTACAAGGACATGAAAGAGCAAAATGATCTTTTGAGAGCTCAGCTTGTAAGTATAAAAGGGAAGGGTGTGGACACTAAGTTTGCAAAACCATCGACTTCGGAGAAACCAAATGTTTCAAAAACGGTTGAAAAACCAAAAATGTCAATTTCACGGTTTGCTCCTAAAGTCGATGAGAACAAGGATTTGTCAAAACCAGTCACTCCACAACCCTTGCTCAAGAAAAAGGAAATGGAAAAGAGTGTTGAAAAACGAAAATTGGTTGTTGAAAGAAACACAAATGTGAGTGCACCTGTCTCTTCTAGGAATAGTACACCTAATGTGACTACAAAATCTGTAAAGGAATCTGTTGGTTCTAATGACATGGTCCAAAATCACCATCTAGAAGAAGCTAGGAAAAAGGCACAACTTCGAAAAAATGGAATCTTAGGTGCAAAACCTAGTGTGATGAATTCTACAAGATTCCAAAGCACTGCTAGTAGTAGTAAACCATTACCTAGGAACTATCTACAAACTACTAGGGATTGGCTTGCATCTAAAAGTAGTGGCACAAAAAAGAATGCTAGGAACGTAGAATGCAACACACAGAATTCCAAAGTCTCATCGAACAACAAACAATTTCTCAAGAATGGTAAATCAAGTGTCATGACACAATCCACTAAGACACCAAATCGAAACAAACCCGTTGATAAAAAGCAAGAGGTTTAGAAACCTAATAGGTGGATATCTAAAGAATGTAGTTTTTCCAAGACTGAGACTTCCGCTGCATCTGATAAGAAAACTACATCTAGATCTTACCTTAGGTGGATTCCTACCGGGAAAGTTTTTAAAACAGTTGGTCTTAGATGGATTCCCACAGGAAAGATTTTTGATAGTTGCACCAAGACAAATAATAGTGATAACCTTCAGGATAAGGAAGTAGAAAGCATTACAACCGTTGATATTCAACACCCGCTGAGTGATGATTCATGTACTTCTAACACTGTTATTTGTGAAACCTCTTCGTCTTTGGTTGCAAGTGCTTCAACTATCTCAGAACCCAGTTCATCAAAGGGTTCAAATTCTGTAAATTCTACAAAATCATTCTTTCAATCTTCTATTTTTGATTTTCCATTTCTTTTATAAAAACAAAAACAAAATACAAAAATATAAAATTTTCAAAAAATACAAAAACAATATAAAATCAAAAAATACAAAAATATTCTTCTCACGACATGTCTCTCGTATAAATCAATATTCTGTACGTCTCTAGAAATGTCATTCAACAAATGATACGGACATGTACAGATGCTTGAGCGGGAGTTCCTTTTAATGTTTTTCTAAAAACATGTCGTTTCTCAAAAGTTTCTTCACAATGGCTTTCGTATACTTCAGTACGAAACCCGGACTTAAACGATGACTTCTGATTATTTTCAAATCAAGGACTCGTACGTTCAATGACGAAATCTTTTTCAAAAAGTTCGAGTCTAAACAAACGAAAAAGATTTCAAGCATAAACTCGTTTTCAAACAAAATTCTTGAGCACTCTTTCAAGATTGTTCAAAAGATTTCTCAAAATCTCTCAAAATTAGTGCTCAAGATAACTAGCTCAAAACCCTTAAATGATTTTATAATGTGCTATCATTAAGGGGGAGTTCAAAAACAAAAATGTTCCAAATTCATGCTAAATCAAATATGTCTTTCTCTCCAAAATGCTTTTCCTTAATCAGTTGATATCAAAAATATCACAATATGCTATTTTTGAGGGGGAGAAGACATGATTAAAATGTGATCAAAGATGTTTAAAGATTGTGACTGAATTTCAAAAAAGCTCGACTCAGTAAGTACCAATGAATTGACGAAGCTTAAAATGTCAGTAATCGAAAAGACTTGTCCTGGACGGGTAATAACTTCAAGCTAGTCCAACTAGTGATGTAAGCGTGTCTCGAATAGGACTTGTCTGAGTAGAATGTACCGTATCGAGAGACTTTCTTTGGATTTGACCAGGACGGGTAATAACTTCAAGCTAGTCTAACTAGTGATATAAGTGTGTCTCGAATCGGTCATGTTCACTGAAAGTGGATCAATTCAAAAAGCGCAAACTCCTCACACATGTGCAAAATTTCTTAAAAATTACATGAGCACATGTGAAGGGGGAGTCCTTCAAAAGTTGCAAAACTCTCAAAGTGGTAACAACAATGTGTTTTATCATCATAAACACTTTGAGAGATTTTTTCATAAATGGTTTCATGGCAACGATAGGATAGTCATGGAGTTATAAGGTGACTAAGGTTAGGGAAAACCGTCCTATGATCCGCCAGAGCCGGAGGGATCTACCCAAGGACAATTCCAATAGACTAGAATTAGAAGTCCTTAGGTATGATTGAAAAAAGGAGAAAATGAGAAAGGAGAAAGAAGGGGTTGAAGAATTAAAAAGAAAAGTTATGAAAAAGGGTGAAAAGAAATAGCCCTCCAAATGCTCAATCTTAGGGCAGACACCGGGTTCAACTCATATGCTACTGGTTGTTACTAAGGTGACACTGGTATTGAAGACAAAGATGTCATGGACCCAGTGACGCACTGCACTAAACCTTCTTAACCACTCAAGTTCTCTTGAAAGAGCTTGTTTCATTCTCACGGGGAACCGGTGTAATCTATCGACATGTCTCTTAGAGATGGTTGATATTGAAGCAGGAGACCTCTCCCTAATCTCCGCATAGGAAACCAAATGTGCACTTATCGAGTCTAGAGCCCCGAGATTCATCATAAGATCTCATAGGAACACATGATATTTCTACACTGGTTGCTCATCATTAAGGACACCAGATGTAAACTTAAGAGTCCTACGCAGATCTTAGCAATCTGCCAGAACATTTATGAGAGGATTCACATTTGTGATTCTCAATGATTGAATGGAAATTCCTGCCAGGGTCAACATCAAGCAGCCCTGACAGCAGGTCACTTCGGTAATTCTTTATGGGTTACGCTTAGTATTCGCGGTGGTTTCAAACGGTCTACAGTCGTGGAGTGATCCCCAGCGACTCACCCAGTCATTGAGCTACTTAGTAGGTCTCGTAAGCTCTCTCGAGAGTATCTGACATGGGAACGGCCTTGGTAAGGGTTAGAAGAAGTCTTCACACTATGCTGTTGACGATCTCTAATTCTTATCTGTAAGTACCGGATGTTTTATTGCTAACTGTTTATATGCAGAGACACTTCATCTCCATGGCGACAGATTCCACATGCTCATACATACATCTGGAAGTTAAAGAAAGCTCCCTCAAAGATCTATACAACACAAAGTTCAAAGAAAGATTCTACGTCAAAAAGAAGAATCTACAAAGTATAAAGACTAAGGATCAAAGTGAAAGAAAGGGAACTACGTGCATATGAATATCAAAGTCCAAAGATATATGAGCATGTTGGAATGGCAAACAAACACCACAGATGCAGAAGTGACGAAAGGCAGATAACTCCACATCACAAAGGAACAAAGAACGATGAAAAATCAGTTATCAAAGATCACAAAGCATGAAGGAACAAAGACTAAAGACTATTCTACAATGACACACAAAGTTAAAGACAAAGAACACGGAAGACCCACTCACATGGAGCATCATTCGAATGACCACCCCTTAGGGGGAGATTGTTAGCATTAAAATATTTATATATAGAAGTGATGGTCATTCTCATATTGTAACTTTGTGTCGTTTGTTAAGATTAGTAATAGTTTAATCATTGGGCCTTGGACTTGGCAAGCTAATATGTCATGTGCTATGTTTCATAAGCCTTGTTATCCAACCATGTAACCAAGTCCAAGCCCAAGTCCATTAGAAAGCCCATGAGGCCTTTCTCTCTAACTATATAAGGCACCTTACCTCTCATTTGTAAGGTGTGCTTGTGTGTGTATTGAGTGTTTTTAATAAAAGTTCTCTTCATCTTATTACTCTTTTTCATATAATCTAACGCCACACATATCTCATCAAGTCACCATCTTTCCTTCTTCTAGTGCTTATATTGGTATTAAAGTTGATATATCTAAGGTCCTACATCATCAGTATGAACTTTAACCACATTGATAAGCCTTTGTTCATAGCAATCTCTTATGAAGTGATGTCTAATCTGAATGTGCTTGGTCTTGGAATGATAGACTGGATTCTTAACAATACAGATGGTACTCTCATTATCAATGTTGATAGGAGTATTCTTAAAATTGAGTCCATAATCCAGAAGTTGATTCTGTAACCAAAGTACTTGTGCACAACAGCTTGCAGCAGCTACATACTCTGCTTCTGTGGAAGAAGTTGCTGCAATTGTTTGCTTCTTACATTGCCATGACACTAATCTGCTTCCAAGGTACTGGCATCCTCCAGTTGTGGACCTTCTGTCATAGTTATCTCCAGCATAATCACTATCTGAGAAGGCATGGAGATGGAAAGGTGAATCCCTAGGATACCATAATCCTAGCTTAGGTTGTTGCCTAAGATACCTGAAAATCCTCTTGACAGCATTCAAATGAGATACTTTTGGATTAACTTGATGTCTTGCACATAAGCTCACAGCAAAAGTAATATCAGGTCTTGATGCAGTTAAATACATAAGACATCCAATCATAGACCTGTATAGTGTGACATCAACATCTTCTCCATCTTCATCTTTTCCCAAAGGTTTGTTAGTATCCACTGGTGTAGATGTAGGCCTAACAGTTGTAAAAGTAAATCTCTTAAGAATATCTGCAACATACTTATCTTGACAAATATAAATCCCACTGCTTGACTGTTGCACTTGAAGGCCTAAGAAAAATGTTAATTCTCCCATGGAACTCATCTGAAACTCTTTCTGCATAAGATCTTCAAATTCCTTCACCATAGATTGCTTGGTAGCACCAAAAATAATATCATCTACATATACTTGAACAAGCATAATATCCTTCTTATCTCTCTTGATAAACAAAGTCTTGTCAATAGCTCCTCTTCTATAACCATGTTGCAATAGAAAATTGGAAAGCCTTTCATACCAAGCTCTTGGAGCTTGATGAAGACCATAAAGAGCTTTTATTACCTTATAGACTTTGTGTGGGTGTGCAAGATCTTCAAAACCAGGAGGCTGTTTGACATAAACTTCATCTGTGATTTTGCCATATAGAAAAGCACTTTTAACATCCATCTGATATACAGGGAATCCCATATAAGATGCAAAAGCTAAAAATAGCCTGATGGCTTCAAGCCTTGCCACAGGAGCAAAAACTTCATCATAGTCTACTCCTTCTTCATGTCTATATCCTTGAGCCACTAACCTTGCCTTGTTCTTAATAACATTCCCTCTTTCATCTCTTTTTACTCTGAAAACCCATTTAGTTCCAATAAGTTTCTTTCCATCAGGTAAATCACATAATACCCAAACTTCTTGAAGTTTAAACTGTAGAAGTTCTTCTTGCATAGCTTCCACCCAACTTTCCTTGGCTAATGCTTGTTTGATATTCTTGGGCTCTTCCTGAGATAGAAAACAAGCAAATAAACACAACTTCTGATCCTTGTGATTCACCCTGTTTTGCTTGTAGATAAAACTAAGTAAAGAAGTATGTTGTTGAGACATATTCTTAGCCTTAGTCCTTGTGAGCACTCCTGATGATGAGGGTCCAATAATATTGGTAACAGGATGAGTTTTATGAATTCTGAGAGTAGGAGTTGGTGAGACTTCAAGATTATCTTCCAAATTAGTTATATCAGGATCTTCATTAGAATCTGAGAAAATGCCTTCTTGATCCAATTCATCATCAGTGTCTTCTAAAGTAATTGTGTTTGGATCAGTAGTATCTTCTAAGTCAAGCATATTAGGATCATGAACAACATCAGTATTTATCCAATTTGAAGTATTCAATGGTTGAAAAGTACTTTCAAATGGATTAGCAGTACTTTGGGGTAAAGTACTGGCTGTTTCTTTTGCCTTCTTCTTTTCTGCTTCATAAGCTCTCCTTTGTTCATCATCATACAACTTAGCCATTGTTTCTTGAAAAAGCATCCTAGAAAGTTCATCTTGAATGGCTTGATCTTCTGCAGATACTGGTATTTGTGGTGGAACAGTACTTTGAGGATCAACAGTACTGTTAGGTTGAGAAGTACCTTTCTTCTCATCATTGGCATCATCTTTTGGCTCATCTTCAGATCTTAAATTAACATCATGAACAATGTACTGTACTTCTTCTTCAGTGGGAGCAATTTGATTTTCTTCCCTTACAGGTACATAATTCATTGATGAAGACATTAAATCAAGATCAAACATCCAATCAGGACCTTTACCTTTAGAATTCTCTTGTTTTTCCAAAAAAATCAACATGAAGACATTCTTGAACCTTCTTGGTAGCCCTATTGTACACTCTGAATCCTTTTCTATTTGTACAATATCCCAATAAATATCCTTCATCTGACTTCCCATCAAATTTGCCTAAATTATCAGCAGTATTTAAGATGGTCAGTGGACATCCAAAAGGTTTCATAAACTTGATGCTTGGCTTCTTTCCCATGAGTAACTCATAAGGTGTCTTCATTTGAGGTTTAGTCACTGATACTCTATTCAATACATAGCAAGCAACACTTACAGCTTCAGCCCAGAATGGAACAGGTAGTTGAGAGTCTGCAAGCATTGTCCTTGCTGCTTCTATAAGAGTTCTATTCTTTTTTTCTGCAACTCCATTTTGTTGAGGAGTTCTAGCAATACTGAACTCTCTTTTAATTCCTTTCTTGGCACAAAATTCATCCATAAGCTGATTCTTGAACTCAGTCCCATTATCACATCTAATGCCTCTAACCTTGAGTCTTAACTGATTTTCAAGTGCTATAATTAGGTCATGAATAGCATCAAAAGTTTCATCTTTAAAGCATAAGAAAAAGACCCAACTAAATCTGCTACAGTCATCTGTTATAACCAAACAGTACTTCTTCTTGTTCAGACTGACAACTGAAACAGGTCCATACAGATCCATGTGCAGCAATTCCAAAGGCTCTCTAATAGTCTTCACATCAATCTTCTTACAAGAGGCCTTGTGCTGTTTACCCTTCTTACAAGCAAGACATGTGTAATCATTCTTAAATGTCTTAGAAGGTAAACCTCTAACTAAATTACCTCTGACCAGCTTATTGATATTCTTGAAATTAACATGTCCCAGTCTTCTGTGCCATTGATGTGCTTCCTCCATAGATGCTCTTGCAATCAAACATGTTGCTCTTTCAGCAAAATTTACATTCTTCAAGTCTATGCTGTACACATCATTAGTTCTTGGGGCTCTCAGTAACACCAAGTTTCTATCTTCTAACTTGAAATCAGGAGAAATTATAAGACATTCTGTGTCAAAGAATAACACAGGGTACTTCTTATCACAAATCTGAGAGACTGACAAAAGATTGAATTTGAGTTCCTTCACATATCGAACATCTTCAAAATCAATGTTTCCTGCCTTGATAGTTCCTTTGCCAGTTATTCTTCCTCCATCAGGATCATTCCCAAATGCAACTTTTCCTCCATAATAAGCTTTAAAATCTGACAAGAGCTCCTTTTCTCCTATCATACTGCCAGAGCAACCACTATCTATAATAAGATGATCTTTAAGCTCCTCCTCTGGGTTGCCTTGCATTTACATGAAAAGGTTAGTTATTTTTAGGAACCCAAGCCATTACTGACTTGTGTTCCCCTTGTGGAGTGACATACTCAAAATTTTTGAGTATGCAATCACCACTGTCTTTGAAAGCATGATCAAGAATTAAGGTTTTTGTTTCCAAAATTGTTGATTTTTCAAGATCATTTGTCCCCTTTTCACCCTTGACTTCTGAAAGTACTGGTTTTTCCCCAGCAGTACTTTCTTTCTTAACCCATTTAGTTGTAACTTTAGGAGTTGGGTTCTGTATCCTAGCATCTTTTCTTGTGTTGTAAGGCTTTCTAGGGTTGTAATGATTGTGCCTCCTAGATCTTACATTTGATTGTTTGCTAGAAACATTAGGGAACTTTCTATCAGTACTTTGGGAAGGTACTGAGGGTTTGGAGTATGGCCTTTTCTGATGAGGGTACCTATAGTCTTTTGAGAAATTACTATGGTTGACCCTATTTGTATAGTTCCAAACTGGTTTGTTATCCCTTGGCTTGTTCTCCCTATAACTTGGTTGTGCAGTTCTGGTCTTTGGATATTTACTTAAGTAGTCTGAATGATAATCACAGTCTTTAATCAAACGATGAGGACTGTAACAAACATAATAGACCTTTAGACCAATATCCCCAAATCCCCTTCCATAAGTGTTTCTAAAATTAGCAGTATTTTGAAAGAATTTTCTTTGAGGTACTGCTGAGTGATCAGCAGTACTTCGAAAAGAGTTTGAAGGTACTGCTTGTTTTGAAAACTTGGTCTCTTCTACCTTAGGTGCTTCAACAGATTTTTCTAAAGTTTCAGGATTAAATTTACTTTTAAGCTTTTTCCTAAACTCTAGATTATCTACACCATAACAATCAACATCTTTTCTAGGTGGTTGAAAGCTACCTGGGGGGTGAGGAACTGCATTATAACCCTTTTCTTTCTGAAATACAGGAGGTGTTGGACTAGGGGATTCCTCATCACTAGAAGTGTTTTCATCTAGACTTATGAACTCTTCATCACTAGTGGAGGTAACAACTGTAAGATTTAGTTCCTTGCTCTTAAATGGAATACCTTCATTGCTATCATAACCTAGGCCTGTCTTAATATTGGATGTTCTTTGCTTTTCAACAAATTGAACATGTGACACACCTGCCTCATTCCATACAACAAGTTTTTCTAACAACTTATCCCTTTCAGCAGTCACTTTTTCTAGTTCAGACACCTTGCAACCTAGTTTCCATTCATTCAACTTAACTAGGTAATCCTGTTGTTTATATGTTTCAAGCCATGCTACTTCATTGTTTTCATGTGTAAGAATTTTGGCTTCCATTGACTCTAAAGTTAATTGATAACCAGTTATCTCAGCCCTAGCTTTTTGAAATTTATCTCTTTCAGCTACATACTCAGTAAGTAACTTTTGATACATATCATTACACTTAGAGCATACCTCAGAGTTAGTGGATGAACTTGGTGAAGCAGCTACCATAGCAAGCTGAACAGGTGCTTCTTCAAACTCCATGCTCCAATCAAAACTTCCTAACTCATCTCTTGACTCCAAAGCAGCATATCCAGGCTCTTCATCAAATGTTGTGCTCCAGTCTTCCAATGCAACCATTGAATAGGTTACAGGTTCATCATCAAACTCATTGGACCAATCAATCTCTGACAGATTCTCTTGAGCAACCAAAGCTTTTGGTTTTGGTTCAGTAATTGGAATCTCTTTTCTTTCAGGCTTGGGTGGTTCAATCATCTTGTTTGCTTGATACTTTGCAAATTTGCACTCCCTTGCAAAGTGACCAGTCCTTTGACAGTTGAAACACTCAATCTTGGACTTGTCAAATGTTATTCCTTGTTTAGCTCTGAAGTTGATGCCTTTTCCTGTCTTGTTCACATACTTCTTGATCCTTGCAGTGAGCATAGCAACTTGCCATCTGATATCAATTTCTTCCAAAGCATCATCATCTATTTGCAATATATCTTCTTGATAGGTGACAGGCAGAGATGCTTGTTGAGCAAAGAATGAACATAGAACATCATCTGAGGTGGGAGTAAGTGATTGTGATGAATTGGTGGTGACCATTGTTGTGCATGGAACCTGTGTTTCAGTCACAGTACTTTGAACATGGTAAGCAGTACCTTTGTTAGAAGTACTGCTTCTCTTTTCAGAAGAGACAAAAGCAATGTTCTGTTGTGTGCTTGAACCTGTAGTACCATTCATCTCATGCTCATACACCTTCAGATTGTTGTAAAGATCATCAAAGTCCATAGTATCCAGCCCTGATTGTCCTCTGATCATAGTAGCAACTACATGCCATGCTGATGGCAAACTCCTTAGAAACTTTAAATTAGCATCTTCAACTGATGCCTCAGCATCATATAGTTCTAGCATACTCAAAAGATGTTGAAATCTTTCATAAGCAGAATCAAGACCTTCTCTTTCACCAACAATGAAAGTTTCAAATTGTTGCTTCAGCAAATTCCTATGCATCTTCTTGGAAGCATCATTACCTCCAAACTTCTTCTTTATTGCAGCCCATAGTTGTTTGGCATCTTTGGCATCATGAAACTTTAATAGGTGACCATCAGGAATAGCAGAAAGCAATATGTTGAGAGCTTTGTCTTGATTTCTTTTGGTAGCAGCAGGTACAATAATTTTTGGTGGTGTTGGTTGTCCAGGTACCTCTACTGGTTCATCAATTTGCATGTTACCATTGAGAATCACATCCCACAAAGCATGGTCTGTGATGGCAATGTATTGCCTCATCTTCATGGCCCATAGGTTATATTCTCCCTTCTTAACAATAAGGATTCTAACAGCAGTGATTGAGGGAGCAGGTGCAGCATTTGTCGACATCTTGAAGGGTTTGTAGTGAAGTTAGTTTAAAGGTTTGTCTTCTTAATCAGAGTTTCCAACACAAGCTCTGATACCACTTGTTGGATCGATATACTCTGACCAAACTACTTTGTAGCTTGTAAGGGTTTAACAATATTGAGTAAACTCAACACTATTAATATTGAAACACTGTTTTACCTTGTAAAGTATGTGGAATCTACTAACACAAAGCTTAAGAAGAACTTTTATATTAACCAAACTTTGAACCTGCTTTGTTACACAGATTCACTAACAATCCCTAACTATTAACTTTGATTGACTTCTAAACGTATCTAAGACTTGTAAAACTTATAAAACCTTGTGTCGACCAATACCTCTTAAGGCTCTTTATATAGATAACCTTAAGTCAGTTTACAACATGTAATCCTTGAACGATAAGTAATTATCCCTAACTAATTCTAGAATATTCGTTTAATATTACACATTAATCCTTATCTAATATTGCATATCAGTCCTTGTTTCCTTCGAAGTACTTTAAACATTCTTCAATAACAGCAGTACTTTGACTTTATTCTTCATGCAGCAGTACTTTGACATCCAGAAGTACTTTGATATTTCATATCCCAACAGTCTCCCTTTCTGATCTCCTTCTATCAGCTTGACTTTTCATTCTGTCTTGAGCCTTCTTGAGGTTGAACTTAAGTAGTTTGATAGTGTCTTCCCTGGCTTGTAAAGTTCTATCCACAGCCTCAACTGGACTGTCTTTAGCTACATAAGGAACATGTAATGGTGGTGGTTGTCCATACACCACTTCAAAAGGTGTAGTATTTGTAGAAGAGTGGAAATTGGTGTTGTACCAATATTCGGCTAATGGCAACCACTTAACCCAATCTTTTGGTTTTTCACCAGTCATACACCTCAAATATCCTTCTAGACACTTGTTCACAATTTCAGTTTAATTTGGCCATCAGTTTGTGGATGGTATGCTGATGAAAACTTCAACTTCACTTGCAGCTTCTCAAACAATGACTTCCAAAATAGGCTCATGAAAATTTTGTCTCTATCACTAACAATAGTTTTAGGTAGCCATGTAACTTGTAAATGTTGTCCACAAACACTTGTGCCACTTGTGGTGCAGTATAAGGGTGAGACAGTGGTAAGAAATGGGCTTTGATTGTGTCAAAATCAATTATTATAATATAGTAGTATAGTATCGAAATGATCCGCACAAAATACGGATCACCCGAGTCGTTTCTGAATGAAGGTGAATGGAATCAAGGAATATTGATTCGTGCAAATCGTGAATTGAAAAGTGATGAAAGTGAAAATAGTGATCAAGTAATTCAAAAAATAACAATCAAACACAAACTATGCAAATAGTACAAGCTAGGTATGCACTAAAGTTGAAAACGTAAAAACGAAAATGCAAACGCGTTTATTAAAACGTAACTTTAATTGAAAAATGATCCTACAAACGTGAAACAATTTTCTAAAAATCTTAATCTAATAAAATGAATTTCCAGAAGAAGAAAATTATTTTTTGACTTTTCCTTTATTTTCTATGAATTTATTTTGCTTTTTGTATTTTTAAATGAATTAAGAATTTAAGGAAATTAGAAAAACAAAAGGGAAAAATGAAATTTAATTTATGAAAAATCTAAAATATTATAAAAGAATTTCCTAAAATATTTTTGTATTTTTTATGGCTTTTTCTGATTTTTTATTGATTTTTGTTTATTAAATACTATTTAAAAAGTAATAAAATCAAAGAAAAATTAAGAAAAATATCAAATCTACTTGGAAAAATCTGAAAAATTGCCAGAAATTCTAAAATAATAAAATGAACTTGGAGAAAAATTTTGAAACAAAAATAAGCTGATTAAGTGCTTTTTAGGACAAACTGCTTATTCACAAGTGCTTATTTTTAAGCACTTGTGATCTAATCTCTTTGAAACTTGAAATTCAGAAGTTTATATGATCTAATATGCTCAAATGTTCCAAAGTTAGATCAAAATAAGCTCAGAATCACATAATAATAAGCAAACAGATGAATAAGCTATGCAATAAGCTTACACCATAAGCAATATTGAAACAGACAAATCCAAAAGTAATATAATAATGCACAACTCTAAAACTTCTACCAACAAGCTCAGAAATAACTATTAACCTCAAATTTAAGCTCAATGTTACACAAGCAGGCCTCAATTAATAATCAGACACTAGTTCAATGCACCTAATAACAACAGCTAATAAGCAGTCTAAATAAACTCAAGAGACTGAGCTTATTGGGGCAAAAGCAACTCTAACCTACTGAGATTTCAAAACAACCAAAAGAAAGTTTCTCAGATCCAATCTATAAACCAAAATGAACTATAAAAGTTCATTCAAATACTGATTGTACAGGGTATCTCAGTTCCAAACAGACAACTTCAGTTCCATTTTTCATTAAGCAAAAGCATTCCAATCCAACTTTTCCCTTTTGATTATGTATTACTGACTGAAAAACTTCTAAAATTAACCAACTGCAAGTTATTCTAATAAGAAGTAAACATTAGAGATGTACTAGAATATTTGACTAAAAACTGAGTACCAAAAACTTTTTGATTTCAAAACTACTTTGACTAATGTTAATTTTAATAGCTAAAATCTACTACTAATAAGATGTATTAAGCTATGATTAATCTATTTTAAGCTATATCTAAGTATGATGCAACTGTTAGCTTAATTACACTAACAAATTAATACCTAAAACTAGCTGTGTATGCAATTAACTCTAATTTGACTTAATATGAAATACACTACTATAATGATGATTTAAAACTCAATTTCTACACTAGTAAAACCTATGTGAGACAGAGACCAAGCAATCCAAATAAAAATCCACTCAGCAACAATCTCATCCAAACACTCCCTTATATTCAATTTTTGACGGTGAAATCTATGTAAACTCTATAAATCTCTAAGCACCAATCCAATCAGTAAGCAAATCACTCTACAAAGCATAATTCACAACCAAATGCAACAAATACCAACAGAAACTCAATATCACAGATTCTCAAATTGGACTAATCAACACAGATTCAAGCTAAACTAATGATCTAATGATATAATCAAGTTCAACCTCAGAAATTGCTACACTACAATAGTAACTAAATCAAATAACCAGTAACTACTATACTACACTAAGATCTAAACAGATACAATTAACTAAAACCAAAAATCATAAAATTACCAAAGCTTTTCTCCCTCAGCTAGAACAGAGGGAGCTCACTGAGCTTGCCTGTCTTTAGACAGGCCAAGTGCTTCCCAATCTCACTTTGGACTGCCAAATTCACCACAGTTCACCTCCAAGTGCCTCAGTTGACTTTTATTGACTTTTAAAAGATTTGAATGACCTATCTGTTTTAACTATCTAATAAACTCACAAAAGCTAGAGTGCTAATTTGAGTTTTTATAAACTAAAATGAGCTTGATTGCAAGCTGTTTTAAACTAAACTTACTTTTATATTTTCTTAGATTTTCTGAATTTTTTTTTGTAAGTTTTTTATAGAAAATGAATCTGATTCAGTAATGAAAACTAATGAATATTGATTGAAAACAAAGATTAAACTAGTATGTAATTGCTAAAAACTTAAACAAAATGAAATTTAAATCAATAAGCTAAGTAGAATAAAAGATGAAATTTTATTAAAACTAAAAAGGAATTACAATTACATAAACTATGCTAATACATTTGGAAAATAAAACTGCCAGAGTTTCGCTACACTATCTCTACTTACTAAATGAGCTAAAAATAAGAAGTATTTATAGATGAGGAGAAGAGTGGGGGGTCACAATGCCATGCTGGTGATCCAAAACACATTGTGCTTCTTCAATTCATCTCATAGCCCTGAGATCATTTTTGTGTTTCTTCTCATTCATCACAACCCTTGGATCAGAAAATGAGGCGTGTCATGACCAATAATATTCTTCCATCTGTCCCAAACGTGCACCAATTCTCTGTCCTTGTCAGACTCTTCTAGAAAGAGTATCCAATGATGAGTTTGTGAGGTGTCATACCAATCATTGCTTGCCAAATGTCCTTGTAGCCTCAAATAGTTTCTCTGACATGTGCTCTGACACGTGATTGACCTTCTAGAACAACCATTTAT
This sequence comes from Artemisia argyi, assembly GCA_030686995.1. NCBI lineage: Eukaryota > Viridiplantae > Streptophyta > Magnoliopsida > Asterales > Asteraceae > Artemisia > Artemisia argyi. Next base: position 68,427,402 of record CM060709.1, on the reverse strand, counting down.
TAGCAATCATGGTTAATTTGAGTAGAAGTGAGTTAATTAAACTTGGTGTAAACTAGGGTTCATGTAGGATTGGGTGTTTCTAGGTTCAATGGTATTTGGGGGTTAAAAGGGCGGGTTGTGGTTTTTATTAATATTTTGACCGGATTGACCTTTGACCCTAGAAGAGATATTAGTTGACCGAAAATGGGCTTGGGTTTAAGGAAAGTGGAATTGGGCTTGATATTTGTATTTTGGGCTTATTGGATTTGGACAAGGTTTTAAGCTCAAATTCAGATTTTGTGATATTAAAAATCAAGGACCAAACTTGTAATTATTGAATCTTCAAGGGCTGATTCTGCCATTGTTCCAAAATAAATTTCAAGGACTTAGTTTGCCATAATGTGATTCCTCAAGGTTGACTCTAACTTTTCTTCAAATAATATCATGGAGGACCAATTGTGTGAATTTTCAAAGTGCAGGGACCATTCTTGCCAACTCTGAAAAGTATAAGGGCCAATATATCACTTTCTTCAAACTTCACACAAGGATCACTATTGCTCATTAATCAAACATTGAGGACTTCTTCTGATTTTTTTCAACTCAGCTTTGACTTTCAGCATTGACTTTCTGACTCGTTCTACTCTCGTGCTCGTTTTTGCCGGGTTTTTTTTTGTTTTTCGTCATTTTGTGAAATATCCAACCCTGCACGTTCACAAACATAAAAACACATATTCTTTGGCATTTGTTAGCATAATTAGTCTATTTGGGTCGGTATTTGGCTATGAAAAGGTATGTGAATTAACACATACCAGGCTTGTTTAGACAATCTATCCACAACTACCAACACTACAATTTTACCTTGTGACACAGGCAAAGCTTTAACAAAATCCATAAAAATATCTTGCCAAATTTGTTCAGGAATTGGCAGAGAGATCTGACTTATTTCTTTGGCAAACATCACATTTTCTTACCCAATGTTTGACCATCTTCCTCAAACCTTTCCAATAGAAGTAAGTAGTAAGCCTTTTAGTTGTTCCAAACACCCTTGAATGTCCTCCCATAGCTGAACCATGAATGTGAGCAACCAATTTCTTCCTCAATTCTTCATTTTTGCCTACCACCCATTTATCCTTCCTTTTAAGTTGATCATTGTGCCACACATACTTACTATTAACCAAAGTACCCTATTTAAGGCCTTGAACCACTTTATGCAGAACAGGATCACTATTCCAAGTGTCAATGACTGCTTCCATCAATTCATTTGTTGCACCACCAGTCAAAAGACTAAATAACTGAGCTTGTCTTTCAACTCTTGAGAGTGCATCAGCAACAACATTATATTTCCCTTTCCTATATTCAATCTCATAATCAAATCCAAGAACTTTAGGTAACCACTTAGACTGAAATAGAGTAGTAATCCTCTGATCTAGCACATATTTCAAACTGAAGTAATCCTCTGATCGCTCATAAGCCCTTAATGAAAGAAGAAAAAACATACTGAACAAGCAAATCTTCAAGCAGAGACTCCTCATGACGAGACCAATCAACCGCCAAGCCAACGTTGTGTTTCAAAGCAAGTGCCACAGCAGAATTCTCTTTGTCATGGTTAGTGACAGTACCACTTCCATTCCCGTTGCTAATCGCCATGATAATTCAGGAAAGGGGTTTGACTTGTTGTTTTTGTTAAATAAAATGAGAATTTGGGGGTGGTGGAAAGAAATTATATATAAAGATATTGTGGGCGGAGGAGGTTGGGAATCTTTATTTTGACTCTCTTCTTTTCTATTTAATTTTTTAAACCAAAATAAAAATAAAATACTTTTTAAAATTAATTAAAATATTTAAATACTTTATAAAATGTATATACTTATTTCATCTCAAACCTATCAGCTACAAATAAAGAATATACTCCATTTAAGAATAATATATTCCCTCCGTCACATAATTATCTTTTAAGTCTATCTTTCTACTTTTAACTTATTATTATTTATACAAAATATATGAATAAATTAGCTATTAAGGGCATGTTTGGCGCACGAATTTATCAGAGCTTATCATAACATGAGTTTACTTTTTTTAGAAAAATAAGCTACCATTATAAATAAGTCTCGTTTGGCTTACATAGCTTGAAGGAGCATGTAGAAGATATAAACTACTAAATTGAATGCTAGTTGAAAGAGCGTATAGAAAAAAGCTCCAGCAACCCGCTCCAGCTCCTACTAATGCCAAACATACCCCAAATGTGTTTTCATTAATATAACTTTTATCAATTATTATATAAACAAAAAAAATATTTAAAATGAAAGTTGAAAAATAAAAACTTTAAAATTCAACAGTTGACAATAATTATTAGACGCAGGGAGTATTAATCATTATTTTGTTTTCTGGGAAAGAAAAAAACGGTTTTACCTTCTAACAATAAAGTAATGTGTTCTTTTAATTTCTTCAATATTAATTTTGATTATGGATAATATGGTAAATTTAAACAAGTTCAACTACTGTTTTTAGTTATGAAAAACTATTATACTAAAAAACGAAGATAGATAATAATAATAATAACAATAATAATAATAATAATTGTGAGGAAAAATCTTACCTGCATTACAAAGCAGGTAAGTTACCTACTTTACTTTGTAAAAATTTTAAAAAAATTACAATTAAGCCCTTGCACTTTCATGGTTCTCTCTGTTTAGTCCTTGTCCCTCTCTTTTTTTTTCAAAGGAAAACATGTAATTTACCTACTTTGTAAAGCAGGTAAGTTATCCCCTAATTGTGATAGAGAGAGAATAATAGATGTACACAAAAAAATTGAGAATTTAATAATAACTTAATGTCTGATGCGTGGGAATCGCACCTTGCTTTACCTCTCGAGGGATCTCGCGAGGCTTACAACCCCCACCAGGCAGTGTACCTGATCGTTGTAGTATAGTATAGTGACAAGTACCGGGGGATTGATCGTTCAGCTTAGGAATAGTGTCGCTAGGATTAGAAAACCTAATTAATAGTTCTAGAGGTGAAAGATGATTATTTTTGTATTTTTATAATTTTATGAAAGCAATTAAAATCTCGGGTTTTGAAAGAGTGGGCGGAATTAGTTGCTAATCAACTAACCCAAAAACTACTATATAACTAATTAAACTAATGAAAATGAAATTAAACTAATATTAAACTAAGGTTGTGAGAAGTAATTGGAGAAATTGTGTTTACTTAGACTTCATTACTCCCTAGATATCTTTTACATGTTAATTACTTGGTACACTTGTATGAATGACGGGTTGTATTCCTTAATACCATTCGTGGAGTGGCATACATAACTCCCCAACTCTATGAGCTCTTATCTCCTCCTACACCATGACCCAGCACAACTATAGGGATTGTAAACAGTGGCTCATGCATTAAATACAACCAATAAAGACCTAGTACGCCTCGGTTCATGTTTCTTAAGACGTTCAAGCATGTTACCATTTGGAGATCTGCCAGTTTTCTTAAGCCTAACATATAAAATCATTCATTCAAAACAAGAATAGACAAGTAATCAACACATAATCAACATCTAGGTTTCATTAGATCTAAGTAAACACAAGAGAGATCTAGCCTAGCATAGTAAAATTAAGATAAGAACAAAAGATAAACAACCAACACATAGACATATTGATTGAATTAAGAGTATACTTATCTCAATTACAATGCAAGGTTTCAAGGGTTTGGAACCCTTGAAAAACCTGTAAAAGAGGCACCAAAATCGTCTTTAGGGTTTCACCAAAACTTCTCCCTTTTTAATGAAAAAACTAGAAAACTATATATAGGAAAATCGTCCTGACGGCGTCAAGAGTTAAATCTGACGCCGTCAACTCGCCGCCATACACTTCCTCGGACGCCCTAGATCCAATCATGACGGCCTATGTGACGCCGTCACCACCCACGGTAAATTATTCTTGGCCACTTTGACGCCGTCATCACTCCATCTGACGCCGTCACCAGCTACGGTAAATTAATCTTCATGTCTGACGCCGTCAAGAGCAAACCCTTGACGCCGTCACCTTGTATTTCCAGCTTGGATTTTTGGTACTTTGTCGTTTTCTTCACTTTATGCTCCAAAAACGTCCAAAATAGCCTCTTTTCCAGAATTCACTCTCCAAACACCTAAAATCACAAAAGGAACGATTTAGGGCAATATTTGATCAAATAAATTCGGATTCGGGCTTAAATGACCCCCTAAAAACGGATCATTTTTCGCCTCATCATATACCCTTACACTTGAGATTTGCTTGTCCTCAAGCAAATGAGCTTTTATTCTACTCAAAAGACAAGTTAGGGGTCATTTAACACTAATATAAAAGTAATTACAACAAATAATCGTTCCACTAAAGACCAATAGACAAGCACGGAGGTCATACACAAGCACCTCACAAATAGTGTTTAGATACTCACATCTCTCGGGTGTAATAAACTAATATAACATTATGGAAATGGAAGATATCTCTCACTACCTGTCATAACAAAATAGATTACCATAGGCTTGGGAAAGGATCAAACCTCCACCACATGGCGTAAGCACCTAGGATAAACTATCAAAGAGGTCTTTTAAAGAGGGTTATATCGTTAGGTGTAGGGATATGAATTACACGGTTTTGTTGGATAAAGGGAATTTCACTGGTGGCGAGTTAACAATCTTAGTAAATTACATGTACAAGATGGCGTTGCTAAGCCAAGACTAGACTCGACTTAAGCTAATAAATGAAAAATAACAAAAACATAAAATAAACATAGAATAAAAACGGGATGGTAGTCCGTATGTTTTTTTTTTTTTCCTTTTCTTTTTCTATTTTTTTTTCCTTTTTTTGATTTTTCTATTTTTTTTTTTTTTTTTTTTTTTTTTTTTTTTTTTTTTTTTTTTGCATACACTCTTACCCTACCATCCAAAATAATACATCATAGGGGTTTGAGCACTCCCCTTACACTTGAATCTTTACATACTTTACATCAAACTATTCTAATGACTCGAATTAAGAAAATCAAAACACTTGGAGCACTTTTAAAATTAACGTACATATGGGGGTAATAATATTATGTTCTTCCCCATTACTCCATAAAATAAGTACTTACCCATGAGTCCCAATCGTCCCAAAACAATATGTACAAGGATATGACTCGACTTAGCAACCATGTAATCAATTAGAAAGTTAACTTAGGGTTTAACAAATAACAATAATGCACTAAAAATGAGCGCATACACTGAAGGCTAAGGCGATTTGGTTGTACATTTAAGTGGGGTGTAACAAATTCTTCCTTTAAGTAAAATGCTTAAAGTTAGAAACGAAAAGATAGGCTCGGAGGGGTGTACTAGGGGTATCGTGTACTAAAAATGAGTACAACGCAAAGGGTGTGGGAAAAATTAGTTGACTTAACTAGCCAAGTAATATGACTTAAATGGTCAAGTAATTATAATACGGGTTTAACACAAGGGTGATCCTAATGCCTCTTATCATGTAGTAAATCCTACCACACGAATGTAGTCTCACTAGCGGCCTCGGGATGCATCACTAACGCAAGTTCTAGAATCTAAATGCTACCGGTACACTCATAAGCACCAATAATGAATGCTTTTCCTATCAAATCTAAAGGCGAACCTCACATTTTTGGGTGGAAAATTTTTCTGAATATACGGTTATGTGCTAGTCATACAACCTCCTATCCATGAGACGCTTGCTATGGCTAAAGTTTCACTCCTAAATGTTGTAAAAAATTTTAAATTTGGCGCTAAAATTACACTAACAAGTATTTCTCATAGTTTTATTACTCATCTACTATCAAACAAAACAAACTCAAGCGAAAGTGCATATGTAAGGTATCATCTTTTTACCCTCCCCTTACACTTAAGATGAACATTGTCCCCAATGTTCAAGTAAAGAATGTAAAAGTTAAAAAGTAAAGAGAATGAAATCAAATACTCCCCTGATTCGCTCGGTATGGATTTTAGTTGGCCAGGTTAAATCTTCTTCCAAGAAAACGAACAATCAAAGCTTCCCTTCCAGAATATAAATCATCTTCTTGTCACAAATAACCTGTAAATCCTGACAAAAGTAGACAAGGCAACCTCGCGTAAAATCGGCGGCATCCTATATAAGTTACTAAATCCTAGAAAACAAAATAAGATATAATGCTTGTGGAATGAAGTTTTCAGATTTCCTGAAGATTATAAAACTTAATAATTCACAAAAACTATAAGACTCCGTTAGAAAAACAAAACCGGTAAAATTTCCAGATTTTTAACTCCTGACGCCGTCAAGAGCAATTGCCTGACGCCGTCAGAATGGACCTGCAGAAATCCTTATGTTAAGTTTCCGGAAAATTTCTGGAAAAACTTTGTCCTACTTCCTGGAAAATCCTGCAAAACTTCATTATGACTCAATACAAGCATTTGACTCTAACAAATACGAATATACATGTTCATTAAATATTGTGGATAATCATGATCGGTTTGTTTCTTAAAAACATATTTGGGGTTTCCCCTTACACTTATCTTTTGCAAAAATACCTTTAGGTTGGAGTTAAGACTAGGCTAAACAACATAATAAAGTATTTCACATTTTAATTGAGAAACATGATCAACCAACAATAAAAATAAAACATGCATACGGAAGCAAATAACAATCAAACAAATAAAATTCACACAAAACATGGGTTGCCTCCCAAGAAGCGCTTTTCTTTATTTACGAGTCTTGTAGCTAGACTCAAAGTCGTGGGTTACTACGTGATTCGGGTGAGTTCCTCATTGAGGACATCTTTGGGATCGAACTTAGGTTTCAACTTTCTATTGGTTCCCTTAGTGTGGTATGACCTTTCAAACTTTTCTCCATCCGGATCATACAAGGTCATTCTAATATGCCATGACCCGTTACCTTCTTTAGGTGGCTTGTCCCACCTCCATTTATACTTATCTCCATCTCTTTTCCATTTATTCAACTCTATATTAATAGGCATTACGCTCAAAAACTCAATCATCTTTCTAAAGACTAAGGGGTCCTCAAAGGGATCTAGCTCCTCATCCCTAGCTATGAGTTGTTCTACCGAATGTGTCTTCTCAACGAAATCCTTTTCTAGATAAAATGGGCATTGAGGTCCTATGAAGTTCCTTTCTATCCAAGGTCCATATCTAGATGGTCTCCTATTCATCTCTACCCAATGCGGTGTTGGTTCATCATCACAATCATAACTATGCTTCTTAACATCATACACCGACCAAGTATCGCCTTCTCCTACCGCTATCTTGGATTCCTTGCAATCTATCATGGCACTAGCGGTTGCTAAAAATCCTCTTCCTACCAATAATGGGCATGTAGTGTCACTAACCATGTCTAGAACGTGAAAATCCGCTAATATAGTTAACCTTCCTACGTGAACAACTACATCCTTAATCATTCCAACAGGGTGGGCAATACTTCCATCCGCTAGCCCTATCAATACCTCCGTTTCCTCTAACTTTCCTAGCTTAAGAGCGGTGAATAAGGATAAGGGAATCAAGTTGAGGCTTGACCCTAAATCGGCTAGTGTGTCGAAAGCTTCGGATCTTCCTATCTTACAAGGCAAAACAAATATACCCGGATCATCAAGCTTTTTAGGCAACTTGTTTTGAACGAAGGCGGTCCCATTTTTACCTAGCTTATACTTCTCATATTTTTCTAGGAGGGCACTATAGTAAGGAGCACGCGCTAAGACATCAATGACGGGGCGTTCGAGGTGAAGTTCTTTGAATTCATCGTCAAGGTCTTGCGTAAGAGGTGTTTCAACTATGCTTTTGACCGGCTCTATAGTGGGTGTTTTAGTTGATTGGTCCTTTTGGGGAACTTGGTGTTGTTTGAAACACGTGCTCGTTGATTTAACCAAGTAATATTGTGGACACGAAGTGGGTGACGAAACTGAAGATATGGCATTAACGTTTAGTTTCGGATTCTTGATGGTGTCGCTTGGGAGTGCTCCCATTTCTCGGTCATTGAGAACTTTCAAGTGTTTCAACAATGCATCAATTCTATTGGTCATCTCGCTTTGATTTTGTTTGAAATCGGCTTCAAACTTAGCTATGCGGGCTTCTTGAGATGCCATGAACTTTGACATCAATCCTTCAAGATTGTTGGTACTACCATAGTTGTTAGAAGGATTGTTGTTGAAGGTACGGTTGGATGGTGGACCGTTTGATTGGTAACGATTAGGCGGATTGGAAGAATTTGGTTGATTTTGTTTCCACCTAAGGTTTGGGTGATTTTTCCATGAGGGGTTATATGAATCACCGTATGTGTTTGGCTCGGGCTTGAAAGTGTACCACTTATCTCCCGCTTCGTCGGTACGCGTGGATGCGTAGTCCGCAAAAGCTGTTCCGGGGAGTTCCACACAATCACGAGTGTCATGGGGACCACTACATAATTCGCATGAAGAAGTGATTTTGTTCACTTGGCTTGAATGCTTCGGAGCTTCGTAAGATTTCATGAGAAACTTGACTTGGTCCTCAAGTTCCATGATCCTACGGTCGGGAGTGCTTGAATTATTCGAAGGCAAAGATATTGCCTTGACCGTTTTGTTCAAATCACGGGGATCATTCCAACTTTCGTTGTCATAGAGAGCAAGATCTTCTATGAGTTCCCATGATTGTTCCGCACTAAGATCACGTAGCTTACCACCGGCCGATTGGTCAATGGTTCGCCTCGTGGGGATATCGATATGGTCATAAAAAATTTGGACTTGGAGCCACAAATCTATGCCATGATGAGGGACTTTTTGGAGTAAGTCCTTGAAACGAGTCCATGCTTCATAAAGAGATTCATTTTGACGTTGTTGAAACATCAAGATGTCATTCCTAAGTTTAGTAATTCTCCCCGGTGGGAAAAATTGAGCAAGGAAACGAGTGGTGAGATCATCCCATGTGGTGATGGATCCCGCGGGTAAACGCTCAAGCCATTGACTAGCTTGATCCCGTAGAGAGAATTGGAATAGGCGTAAACGGGTAGTCTCTCTAGTTTCAACACCTAGGTCTATGGAATCTACGATTTTGAGGAAGTCCTTAAGGTGTTGGTTTGGATCTTCGGAACGAAGTCCATGGAATGCACATCCGCTTTGCACCAACCGGATGGTGTCGGATCGCAAGGGGGTCACATTGGCTCCGGTGAGCTCAATGGTGTTTCGGTAGCCTTGGTGGCTAGGTCGGGAATACTCTCCTAAGGTTCGGGGCCTAAGGGGTTCTAACGGTGGGTTTTGTTGTGGTGGGATGATGGGTTCAAAGATGTTACCACCTTCCATGATGTCGGATGGTAAAAAGTTACGAACAAAAGCACGAAGAAATAAGATAGACTAAAGAAGACCTAAAAATAAAAATAAAAATCTTACTAGAAAGGAATCTAGCAAGTAGACCTAATAAAAAGAAATCCTAACCTAGACAATAACTATTCCCCGGCAGCGGCGCCAAAAACTTGATGCGTGGGAATCGCACCTTGCTTTACCTCTCGAGGGATCTCGCGAGGCTTACAACCCCCACCAGGCAGTGTACCTGATCGTTGTAGTATAGTATAGTGACAAGTACCGGGGGATTGATCGTTCAGCTTAGGAATAGTGTCGCTAGGATTAGAAAACCTAATTAATAGTTCTAGAGGTGAAAGATGATTATTTTTGTATTTTTATAATTTTATGAAAGCAATTAAAATCTCGGGTTTTGAAAGAGTGGGCGGAATTAGTTGCTAATCAACTAACCCAAAAACTACTATATAACTAATTAAACTAATGAAAATGAAATTAAACTAATATTAAACTAAGGTTGTGAGCAGTAATTGGAGAAATTGTGTTTACTTAGACTTCATTACTCCCTAGATATCTTTTACATGTTAATTACTTGGTACACTTGTATGAATGACGGGTTGTATTCCTTAATACCATTCGTGGAGTGGCATACATAACTCCCCAACTCTATGAGCTCTTATCTCCTCCTACACCATGACCCAGCACAACTATAGGGATTGTAAACAGTGGCTCATGCATTAAATACAACCAATAAAGACCTAGTACGCCTCGGTTCATGTTTCTTAAGACGTTCAAGCATGTTACCATTTGGAGATCTGCCAGTTTTCTTAAGCCTAACATATAAAATCATTCATTCAAAACAAGAATAGACAAGTAATCAACACATAATCAACATCTAGGTTTCATTAGATCTAAGCAAACACAAGAGAGATCTAGCCTAGCATAGTAAAATTAAGATAAGAACAAAAGATAAACAACCAACACATAGACATATTGATTGAATTAAGAGTATACTTATCTCAATTACAATGCAAGGTTTCAAGGGTTTGGAACCCTTGAAAAACCTGTAAAAGAGGCACCAAAATCATCTTTAGGGTTTCACCAAAACTTCTCCCTTTTTAATGAAAAAACTAGAAAACTATATATAGGAAAATCGTCCTGACGGCGTCAAGAGTTAAATCTGACGCCGTCAACTCGCCGCCATACACTTCCTCGGACGCCCTAGATCCAATCGTGACGGCCTATGTGACGCCGTCACCACCCACGGTAAATTATTCTTGGCCACTTTGACGCCGTCATCACTCCATCTGACGCCGTCACCAGCTACGGTAAATTAATCTTCATGTCTGACGCCGTCAAGAGCAAACCCTTGACGCCGTCACCTTGTATTTCCAGCTTGGATTTTTGGTACTTTGTCGTTTTCTTCACTTTATGCTCCAAAAACGTCCAAAATAGCCTCTTTTCCAGAATTCACTCTCCAAACACCTAAAATCACAAAAGGAACGATTTAGGGCAATATTTGATCAAATAAATTCGGATTCGGGCTTAAATGACCCCCTAAAAACGGATCATTTTTCGCCTCATCAATGTCATTTTATAATAATAAGTTGCACCTTTAACTAATTCAATAGAAACAGTACTTCATAATATAAGCTACAGCTTTAATTTTGGTTTTACATTCAACTTCCACTAATTTTGTCAAACATACTAGTAAGACATTAACACGTGTTATAAAATATAATTTATTAAATAAAAATTATTGACGTATCTAACTTGTATGCATTATATATAAACTTAACTATTTGTTATGTGGATTATTTAAATTAAATGTTCTTATGGTTTAGACATTTTTCTTTTCCTTGTTCGTCAGTTATTTAGCAATAATTTTTTTTGAATGAGAAATTATGTTATGTTAATTTAAGTTTGATACAACTCCAAGTCTCTTCTCGAAAGTTCATAATACTATACATATTGAATATGCAAACCGAGCAACCTAATGAATCAGTTGGTTGTTGGTTAGATGACTCAAGAAATAACCTTGAAATGATTTATATAATGAGAAAATGATTATTATTCAAAATCACAATTAATGATGAACCTTATATGATATATATTGTCATAATATATTTTAATATGATGTTATTTGTCAAAACTTGAACATGTTACTCATTATAGAAGTCTTTTTTATTAGTATTGGTTTCTCATCTACGTGTCTGCATTGCGTTAATTAGTCAGTTTTCTCTTTCACGTTTACGCTATTTAGTATGTTTTTCCATCCACGCATCTGTCTTGCGTTGTTTAATCGGTGCTTTTATCATGTACAATGAGATTGTATATTATGTGTGGAAAAAACATAAAGGCATTTATATTATTAGCATTGGTGTATCGTACACGTGTATGCATTGCTCTATTTAGTCAATTTTTTCTCTTCCATGTGTTGGCATTACGCTATTTAGTCTGTTTTCTCATCCACGCGTTTGCACTACGTTGTTTAGTCGGTGATTTTATCATGTACACTGAAATTGTATATGTATGATATGTGGAAAAAACATACATGCATTTATATACACGTGTAAGCTTGTGTATTCACACTAATATTAATCTACACAACCTATAAATCATTTTAACACTTCCCTTCTAAAAAATTTAAAATTTCCATAAATGGTTTTTAAGCATTACAAATTTACAAGTAAGAAATCAATGTTTATAACTATTTAATACACAAATACATTATTTCAACAAATACAATTAATGATTTTCTTAAAACACCCTCTTTATATTACCACATAATACAATCTAAGTAAGCTACTAATCTAACTATGTAGATTTTTAAGTAAATAAACTAATTAAGCTAGATGTATAATTAATTTATGAATCAATACCTATGTATAATGACCGGTCAACACCACCCGTAGTTAATGAAATATTTAAAACATCCCTTAGTAAAAAGTTTTATTAATAAAATACAATATACAAACCAAAGCAAGCTCATAAACACCATCTTCCTAAAATTTTGAAGGCATTTCATTAATACTTTTAAATAATACTTTTTTTTGGTTGAAAATAGTAGAAACTTATGAATCATGAAAAAGTAACATGATGTGCGTAGGGTTGCACCAAGCTTTACCTCTCGAGGGATCTCGAGAAGCTTACAACCCCCACCAGGTAGTGTACCTGATCGATGTAGTATAGTGATTGATGCTAAACCGTCAACTTATATTGACCAAAGAATGGTCAACAAAGTCAAAGAGCCTAGACCAATGCTTCCGGGTAATAAAGGGTATCACCAGGTCGTTATGTCCCGACGAGGTGTGATGGTTATCAAACGGCTTTGTGATCGGGTGAATTTGGACAGGAAAAGGTTTGTGAGATTGATTTAACTAAGGAAACTACAAGGAATAGCTTAAATAAGCTATATGAACAAGACTTGAAATTAGGAAAAACCAGCAACGTTTAAAACTTAAAACGCGTACGTTCACGTTTTAAATAACGCGAACGTACAAAATAAAAAGTGAAAACTGAAATCTGAAAACCCACAGGGGGTGAAAATGACTTTTTTACAAACCTAAGGACAAAAGAAAATTTTTAGAAAATTAAAATGAATTTTTACACTAATTAATTATTTAATATTAATTAAATACTATTTAATACTTATTATTAATATTTAAAATACTTAAATACAGTATAATATTATTTAAATACTAGAAAAGTGAAAATAAAATTTCTAAAATTATAAAATAACTAAAAACAAGTTTTAAAATTAAGAATAAGTATTTTTGTCTTTTTGTGATTTTTTTATTAATTAATTACTAATTATATATTAATTACCTAATTAAACTATTTTAAATTATAAAAAATAGCAAATGAACAGTAAAAATTCTAGGAAAATTTCTAAACTTATTTTACACTAATAAGCTGTTTGAGGGCTTATTAGTGTGACAGTTGACTATAGTTGACTAAATAACCAAATAAGCTCAAACCGGCTTGGGTGGGGCCCACTATGGTTGAATCTGGTTTAACTGAGTTTAGGGAACATGTTTAAGCAATAAAAAGCAACTTGGTTTTTGGGATAAGCAATTAAGCTGTCAATAAGCACTCCCAAAAACCAAGTACCACTCAGAAATGGGACAAACAAGATGGGCTGATTTAGGTGGGTCCCAGGGGTCTTGGGTCAAACCATTGGTCAAAACCTTAAGAGTGGTAGGAGGGGGGTTGAAATAGGCCAAGTTTGGGCTTATGGGACCACTGTGGTGGTAAGAAAACAACCACCAAGTGGTGGTGTTGGACTGTTTGTCTGCTGATGCAGGGGAGGGCTCAGCCCTGCAGCTGAGTTTGGACCAATGTGGGGCCCAGGGAAAAAATCTTAAAAATATAAAAATTGTGGGAACTTGAAGATGGGGTGGTAGACAACAAATAACAACAAGTTTCAATCCATGAAAACAAACACAAAATTCAATAAAATTCCTTGAACTTTTGTAAAAATCTGAAATGGAAACTTTTGACTTTTCTTGCTAAACTTGAGATTTTGACTTTTCTGAGTTTTGATCACATCTAATGAGCTTAGAAACATGTAATAAGCCAAAGTAAAGTTAAATTAACCTAAAGGTATAAGTTACAAGCTAAAATGGAGGCTTATGGGCTTAATGACCACCACAGTTAACTGTGGTGGTGTGATTTTTTGTGATATTGACTTTTGGGACTGTGGGAACCAATTCTTATGATTACTTATGACCTAAAATAACCTAAGAGTGCAGGAAATGAGCATAAACAACAACAATGAGTTCCCTAAATCCTCCAAACAGCTAGAGCCAAACACCCCCTATGTGATGTTCTGTTATGGTTTTTCAAAGGAGTCAATGATTTTTGAGGCACAATCTAATCAATTGTGATTGAGACAAGTCCAATAATGCTCTATGAACAATAAACAAACAACAACAAGCACTGTAACAAGACAGAACACAAATAAGCAATCTTGGCCAAATCAAAACAGTTAACTAGTGCAATGGCATAAATGAGTTCCAAACTATACCAAAGGTTATGTAAACTAAAAATAAGCATCCCAAATATTAAACTAACACAGAATAATACTAATAAGCCAAGATATAAGTAATGCTACAGTAATCTATGCTAAAAAGTGAGAAATGGCTTACAGAAGTGATTCAGAGCTCAATCAAGGTAACCAAGGTCTTACTCACATCCCTATGCTAACCATGAGATACTAATACTACATCCATCCAAATTACACCATGTTCTTTTACTTTCTTCTGTCTTTTTTTTATTTTTCAAGGGATTTATTTTCTATTTTTAGTATTTTTAGTGAATTGGATTTGAAGATGGATTTAGTGCTTAGGGAACTTTTAGAAACTTATCATTCACTGAATTAGGCTTAAATAAGCAGATTGAAACAGCTCTTAACAACTTAACACTAATTTGAAATTTTAAATCGAAATGGTGAAAACTGAGTTTAAATAAGATAACTGAAGTTGATGATTAAAATAGTTTACAATTACACTGAAAATGTAAATTACATTTTACTTAACTGAAAACATAAACTTGAACTTAATTCGACATATATCTATATTACTACTACTCTGCTACTTAACTTCTTCTTCTGCTCTTTTTTTCTTGATTTATATGGGTCTTGGAGTATTCTTTTGACTTTCCCACTTTGATTCATGACCATTGGATTAGTTACAAGCAATCTTGACCTTCAAATCTTTTGGCGGGAAAAGTGGAAAAAGGCAGGCTTGGGGTAACTTGGAGTATTGTGGGTGCATTAATTGAGCTTGGAGGGTTGTGTTTGGAGGGGGGAACAAGGCATGGGTAAAGTGAGGTGGAGGTGAGGAGGGTTTGTGTGTAGCAGTGGTTTAGCAGACAAGTTGGGGAGGAGGGTGAAGATGTTTGACTTTTTTGTTTGACTGGGGTGGATTATTAAAACGGGGGAGTAATATAATTTAGGGGGTGGGCTTGATTTTTGGTGATTGGGCTTGGGGTAGGCTAGGTGTGGGCTGGATTGGGGTTTGGGTAAGTGTTTGTTTGGATCAGGTTATGGTTTATGGTTTATGGTTTATGATAACACAAGGGGTGATTTGGTTTGTAATATTTCATAAGGACCAATTTTGTAATAATTTAGAAATCAAGGGGCTGGTTCTGCCAAATTTCCAAACTTGTTATAAGGGTAAAATACACCAACTTTCAATAGTCCAAGGTTTTAAAAATAAAATTTTCACTTTTGGTCCTTCAGGGACTAAAATTGCAAATTACTGAAACTTGAGGGACCAAAATGAACTTTTCTCCAAACTTTACACCAAGGACTAAAAATGTCTTTTGTAACTTCCCAAGGACCCAAAATGAATTTTCATTCAAAAATATCCCACCAGGGACCAAAACTGTAAATTCTCAAAACTTTTCAGATTTTTCACTAAAGGACTAAATATGACAATTTATGATTTCAAAATGACCTTTGGTGACTTTTCTTTCCAAATAAGTGCTTAGGGACTATTTTTGCCAAATTTTGAAAGTTGGGGGACTGAAACTGCCAATTTTGCAAACTTTGTACGTTTTTCATCTGTTTTTGCTCATTTTGCATCTAAAACATATAAAACACAATTTTGAAATATTTTCAGTATTTTGATGCATTTCTGAGTGTTTTTGTATGTTTTGCAGTTCAGATTTGACCAAAAATGATGAGTGTTTGAGCACTCATCAATCCCCCACACTAAACTATTGCTAGTCCCTAGCAATAAACTGTTTTGAAAACTTGATGGATTTTAAACTCTTTACAAAGGGCTGACGCCGTCATCTCGCCGCCAAATAGTTCCTCGGACTGCCTAGATCTGGATCTGACGCCGTCATGTAGTCCCCTTATGCAGGCCGTCATGATTTTAACTCTTGACGCCCTTTTTGTGACGCCTTCACGTTTCTTCTGGGTCGTCATGGTTTTTACTCTTGACGCCGTCAAGTATTTCCTCTTGACGCCGTCATACACTGTTCTCAGCTTGGAAAATTAAGTCTTTGGCGTTTTCTTCACTTTTATGCTCCAAAAATGTCCGAATTGCTTCATTTTCCAGATTTCACTCCCAAAGTACCTAAAATCACAAAAGGAACGATTTAGGGTAATATTTGATCAAATAAATTCAATTCCGGGCTTAAATGACCTCCTAAAAGTGGTTCATTTTTTGCCTCATCATAACAAGTTCATGTATCTTATGTTCGAACTTTCAAAATAATAAAAGAAAAGAAAAGTTGAAAGTGACCTTAACTAAGATATCATCAAGGACCTCAGAATTTCAATAGTTTATCGTGACTGCAAAAGATTTTCGAAAACTCTAAACTTATTGTCACTGTAAACAAAATAATAAAGAAAACATTGTTCGCCAAAAATATCAATTACATGGTTACTCATTATAGAAGTCTTTGTTATTAGCATTGGTTTCTCATCCACATGATTTGTTTTTGAACAGCAACTTTTTATTAAAAACTAGCAAGGCGCTAGAAAAATTACATCGAAATTAAATAAGAGTTCTTATACCAAAATTCTTTAGAAATACAACTAGAACACCGATTGGAGCACCAATTAAAGGAGCAAGAGACTATGTCGTCGAAGATCCTTGAACGCCTTGGAGGAACCTCATCAAATAAAAGCCTATTCCGAAATGACCAAATAAGCCACCACATTATAAGAAACACAACCTCCAATAAAGATTTAAGCTTAGACGAAAGAAGGGTTGAAAGAAACCACGCATCCCAATCTGAAAAAGAGCCCATCGTTGTCCATGGGAGATTCCATCATCGACAAATCAGAGACGAAAGCTCCTGAGCCATCGAGCAGCCAAAAAATAAATGATGCACATCTTCATTAGACGAATCACAAATTGGACAAGTAATGGAATTCGTAAGGATACCCCTTTTACTCAAGTTAAGACGGGTAGGAAGCCGATCAAGGCGAGCCCGCCAAGTAAACACATTAACTTTAATAGGAACAAATCTGACCCACCGCGTTTCCACATTCAGAGAAGGGAGATAGATGTCATCAAGAATTAACCGAATATCTTTGACACGAAACGTACCTTCACCGTTAAGATCACATGACCATCTGTCTGGAGACGAAGATAAGTTAACCGAATCAATAACGTGTAAGAAATCAAGCCATTGTTGTCTCTCTACCCCATCCCGAATCGGTCTACGAAAAGAAGCACATAAAGAGCTATCATCCATCTTATCAACTACTGAAATATCCTTGACAGTTTCTAAAGCAAAAATACGAGGAAATCGATCACACATGACCATTTCCGAAGACCAAAAATCCAGCCAAAACTTGGTCCGAACACCATTACCCACGTACATTTTACAATGAGATAAAAGATTAAAACCTTTATCGTCTAAAACACGAACTTCCCGAATGATGGAACTCCAACAGGATGAAGATCTGGAACCAAGATTGTCAATCGAGGTACCATACAAAGCTCTAATAATATGGTACCATAAGGACCCATCTTGAGATATAAAGCGCCAAACCCATTTAAGGAGTAAAGCCCGGTTAAGAGCATAAAAGCTCGAAATCTCAAGACCCCCACGTTTTTTCGCAGCCAAAACCTGATCCCAAGCAACCCATGACATTTTCTTGTCAGAATGGTTAGCACCTATAAAAAACTTACTTCTGATCCTCTCAAGGTCTTGGAGAACACCCAACGGGGCCTTGTAGATAGACATCGTAAACAAAGGCACGACACCTAACACAAATTTTAAAAGGGTAAGTCTTCCACCTATGGAAAGAGTTTTGGCTTTCCATCTAGATAGGTGGGACTGTACTTTCTGAATGACAGAAGACCAAGCAGAATGCCGAGTCATACGATCACCTACAACCATGCCTAAGTATTTGAAAGGAGTATGTAACACCGTACATCCAATAGAAACAGCGCCATGAGAAACGATCACCTCTGGGACACCTACTCCCATCAAATGGCTCTTATGAATATTGATCTTCAACCCTGAAGCAAGATGAAAACACTTGAGGATTTTAATTAAATTAGCCAAGTTTGAGTCCGACCATTCCCCTACGAAGACCACATCGTCCTCGTAAAAGAGATGAGATAAATTCACTTGATCATTGAGCTGCAGACCTTTAAAAGTTCCATCATTTACCGCTCTACATACGGATAAGTGGAGTGACTCCATGACCAAAATAAAAAGCAAATGAGCCAAAGGATCTCCTTGTTTAAGACCACAGGATATAGGAAATTCTTTAGTAGGACTACCGTTGACAAGACGATTAGCCAGAACCTTGGTGATGACTTTATAAACACTCCCTATTAAGCTTATAGGCCTGAAATCCGAAACAAATTTGGCATCTGCAACTTTAGGAATCAAAGCTATGAACGAAGAATTACAACCCCTCGAAAACGAACCTTTCTCAAAAAAATGTTGGACCGCTGCACATAAATCTGAACCAATAAGATTCAAAAAATGTCTAAAAAACTCAAAAGTAAATCCATCAGGACCCGGGGATTTGTTTTCGCCGCAATCCCAGACAGCAGCTTTAATCTCATTTGAAGTAATGGCACAATCCAAATCACCTCTTTGGTCAGCAGTAAGACGGTTAGGAAACGGGAAATTAAGCTTGAACCGGGTTGAAACCGGCTGCTCAAAACGCGAAGCAAAATGTGAAAGGAATGACTCTTTAACCATATTTGGATCTATACACCAAGTCCCATTATTAAAAACTCCCCGAATAGCAAGCTGAGCACGTTTTTTGTTAATGACCCCATGGAAAAATTTAGAATTTTCATCTCCCTCGATAGCCCACTTAATTTTGGCCTGTTGCGCCGCGTCTTTGATATCAGACTGATTAAGATTAAACAGTCTCTGAGAAACCTCCAACCGACTCAAAAGGATCTCATCAGAATTGATGCCACTATCTAGCACTTTATCAATATCGGCCAACTTATTCAATAAAGAATTTTTAATCCCTTTTTTCAACAAAATTTGATTATTAATCCATGGACGAATAATTTTCTTCGGCTCCTGTAATTTCCTCTTAAAACGAATGAGTTTATTAGAGTCATTGTAGTCAAAGAGATCCATGCTTGAGACACCATCGCATCAAAGCCCTCATAAGAAAACCAAGAGTGATACATACGAAAAGGCGTTGGTCCGTAATCAACAGAGGTTTCTTTAAGAATAATGGGTATGTGATCAGATAAATATCGATCTAAACAAATAGATGAAATAGAAGGAAAAATCGATAAAATGCCATTAGATACCAAAAACCGATCCAGCTTACTCATTTTCAAGGCAGACGGGAGAGACCACGTAAAAGAGTAACCATCCATTTTGACATCGATGAGACCAGAAGACGAGATAAACTGGTTGAAATTACGAGCACAAGTCGAATTGAAAACAGATCCAAATCTTTCATCTTTAGTACGAACAACATTGAAGTCCCCTAACACAATAGTCTCACCGTTCCAACTGTTAATCAATCTAGAAATATACTCCCACAAAATACGTTTGCAAGTGTAAGCTTGGGTGGCATAAATCACAACGATGAGAATTTTAGTACTTGTCGGAATCCAAGTCCCATATAAAGCAATGAAGTTATCTGAAACCGTAGCCCCAGATTTCTTGAAGATGGATTGTTCCCATACACATAATAGACCACCCGAGTTCCCAACTGAATCACTAGCAATGTATTGGAAATTTGAGTTACCCCACATGAACTTAATATCCATTTCAGAAATATGATCCATCTTCGTCTGCTGAATAGCTAAAAAATTAGTCTTAGGTTTGAAATTTAACTCCTTGATCAACTCTTTTTTGGTCTTGTGGCCCAGACCTTGAACATTGAGAGATAAAATCTTTATTTAAAACCTGCACCAACTCCTTGAGAACTGATGATGTGTTCAAAATCTTTGGAGCAACCTTCCATAACATATCCCAAAGATTTACCGACTTTGATGATATCATCCAAAACATCTAGCATTGAACCACCTTTAGATGTTTTACGAGATGGGATATTGGAAGAAAATTCATTTATAGATTCACTGCCATTAAGACCATTACCATTAGAAACGTCAGCCCTATAATCGACATACTGATTATTAGAAGACATCTCCCTTGCCCGAGATTTCTCAACCAAAGGACTATCCGAAGAGTGTTGAACAGGTGTAAATCCTGGAGGATGTGATAAAGATGGATTCGGAACCACATTCTTGACATTCTGCTTATTAAGAATGTCATAAACACCAAACGGATCATCAGACTTCTAAACATCGTCTTGTATGATATCGTCACCTGCATTATTATTACAATTCAAGGATGGTCCATCTCCAAAAAGGGTTTCAGAAACCATCTCCTCATCATTTTCACTAGCTACGTCCTCCATATCATCCATTGGCATAGCCGCTTTAGGAATATCCCCCACCTGAGATTCTTCATCCGATGAGTGATCGATCACCTTGAATTCAGAAAAACAAGGGGACCACGTGAACAGCTCTTTGGCACGAGCCATAAACATTTTTCCTTTAAAGATGACCTTGAAGGATTCCAATATGTTATATGGCAGACTAGTTTTTATACATAAACGCTTGCGCGAAAAACATGCCCCCGTTGATTCTTCTATATCCATGATCTCTCCCCATTTCTTACTGATTCTAGAAAACGTGTTAGGAGACCACGCATTTAGTGGAATCCCTTCGACATCGACCCATACAATACGTTCTCTGCTGAGAAAATCAGTATACGCAGCCACTAAGTCTTGGAACCATGATCTGACACCAGAATGTGCTAATAAGTTTTCCTGTGACTCCACATTGTGTAATTCAATCAACACCCATAACCCTCCCATGTGTGAGAGCTTTGCCTCCTCAAAACCCTCCTTAGCGAGAATCAACTTCAAATTATTAATAGAATTGAAATCTTTGACCTTACCAAATACGTGTCTCGAAAGATCAACATCATTACCACAGTCATCATCAAGCACAATGGCGGAAGAATCCCCGTTATCATCTTTCAAATCATTACCCTGCACCACATTAACATAAGATTTACCAACACCCGCAACTTTGACTCCTTTGTAACCCTCCTGAGCCTTGTTATTATCCGTTACCTTCGTCCTCTGTTCGTGGGTATTAGTGACCTTCTTACTCTCTCGACTGAATCTTGCAACATTTGCGTACAATTTCAAACGACCATTCCAAATTGTACACAGATTGTTCACAAGCCACTCCACATTAAAGACATTGATAAATTTCACAAAACCAAATCTCATGCCATCTTTAGATTTCTTCACAGGAATATATAAATCAACCACATGGCCGTATTTGTTACAGGAAAGATATTACTCCTTCGCAGTAAATGAAGTAGGAAAATTAGTGACGAAAATCGAAGTCGAGATTCTAGCTACATCATCATGATAAGAACCCTTCTTGTAACCTCTCCTCGACACCTCCTGCCATTCATCGAAACCCATGGCAAAACGAAACCAATAATTTTGGATCGAAGGGACCTCAACAAATCGAATCAAAATTATTATTTTTTTTTAATTTTTTTTTCTGATTGGGGATCAGAAACAAAGTGATCAGAAAACGAAATAAAATGAATTACACACCTGTAAAACTAATCGCTTCTTTCCGATTAATCGTCGAGCCACATAAAAAATTGTAAGTGACAATCGAATCTGATTGAATCAAATGAACATCCAATTACGAGTTTTTATGCAGCGAATGGATATCGGCAAAGAATTGAGGAACGATTAGAAAAGGTGGAAAGAAAAGATCGGTAATGGAAAAGGCGTTTGAACCCGCCTGGGAATGGTATCGCCGGTGAAGACGCCGGCGGAGGAATTTTTTATTTTTTATTTTTTTATTTATTTATTTTTTTTTTTGTGTTTGTGCAGGCGAAAAAAAAAAAAAAAAAAAAAAAAAAAAAAAAAAAAAAAAAAATCTCATCCACATGATTGCATTGCGCTATTTAGTCAGTTTTCTCTTCCACGTGTCTGCACTATGCTATTTAGTATGTTTTCTCATCCACGTGTCTGCATTGCGCTGTTTAATCGGTGCTTTTATCATGAACATTCAGATAGTATATTATGCGTGGAAAAAACATAAAGGCATTTATATTATTAGCATTGGTTTATCATACACGTGTATGCATTGCTCTATTTAGTCAATTTTCTCCCACGTGTTTGCATTACGCTATTTAGTCTCTTTTCTCATCAACGCGTCTGCACTACGTTGTTTCATCGGTGATTTTATCACATAAGCTGAAATTGTATACTATTATATACGTGGAAAAAACATAAAGGCATTTATATACACGCGTGAGCTCATGCTTTACACACTAATATTAATATTATCCATATACAGTGCAAATAAAGAGAGTGTCATATCGTTTGATACCATATTCAAATCTTGAAACTCTCCTTATATAACATAGAGGTTGAAGCTCGAATTTTGTTAGTTTATGTGGATGCTATAGACGGAAATCACAAGCTTGGTATTATGAATTTTCAGGTCATTCAATAACTAAAGCGAACAAATATACGCCTGCTAAACTCTCATGCTATACACTTCTGTGCCAAAAATACTGGTTTTTCAGTAGTGCTAAATAGACAAACAGAAAAGGATCTTCAAGTGTTTTACAGTTTTTTTTTGGAGGGGGTGGGGGTAGTTAGACACATAAGAATACGGCAGTTGTGTACTTTTACACTATGTAACAAAACTTGCATAAACTCAACCCCAACATATTTAAACAATCTAAAAACCATATTCATATCTAAATCTTAACCTGAAAAAGTGCAGTTGACCAACATATCCACCATGATTATACCAACAAGACTCAAATGGTCATCAGGCGATATGTGCTTCCGAATTATGATTTTAACAGCCTAAAGAAGGGTGGGTCTATAAGGAAAAGGTTTATCTATTTATCCAACAAGTATGATTATAATTTTCATTGTAGATGAAGTATAAAGTTGACAAGCTCGTCATTGAGCTTGACGGGCACAGGTGGCATCTCTGGTGTTCCCGGAAAGTGATTGAACCTGCAATCATAATATTCATTGATTAGTTAGTAAAAAATAAATAAATAAAGTAAATTAACAAGAAAGTAAAGGAAGAAAAAGTGTAGAGCTCATGTCTTACTCATTCGATACTGTGAGAATGTTGTTTCTTATTTGATAAATTAGATTAATGTTCTTTTGCACCTGCCACACAAAAGAAGGTTAACCATATCAGGTGGTGTTAAGACGACACTTCTATTTGTAGATGCGACAAAATGGGTATATGGGTTTGATGGAATGTGTAACAAGTCAAAAGATTCAGGACAAAACAGTTGCGTTGAAGCTTAGAATTTTGCCCGAAGTAGAATTTATAAGTAATTAGGGTGCAAAGATTGATTAGACTATTAGAGTGTCAAACTATTTGTGTTATAATCCAAATTATGTAATAAAGTATTTGGTAGGTTTTAAGCAGGAAAATTCAACTGTTCACCCTATTTCACCCATGTTTTACTTACCCTTTTGACTTGTTAGATATAAAATCGAACCTAAATGACACATTATAAGTAAATGAATTGGAACTAACACCTCTAACAAATCTGAGTTTTCCCTAAAAGCAGAAAAATTTGCATAAACTTGGTCCATGGCCCGGTTAATCTGGTCAAGAAGCTGTCCTGTTACACCACCGATAGCTGCAGTAATGAACAAACTTCTTAAATATATATTTAAAAACACACACATCTTTTGCAAGACGCAAAAGTGATATAAAAAATAGCATGATACGTTGTTTCTACTTTCTAGCTTCTCAAGATATATCCATGTTATTTATGTACATATGCTCATAAAACTAAACCTATAGAGATGACATCATCATTATCCATGGAGGTTGATGGTTGAGCATTAGGATGACCACTGCCACTACTTTCGGCATGAAAAGATGGACCCGGCACTTGATTCGCAGGTTTCTCCTGTAAAAAAAAGCCAATTACTAAGGCTTCAATTGTTTATAGCTATATAATTTTATTCAGAGATTTAAATCATCATTGTAAAGTATTGCTTTTTGTGCTATAATTGTTTATTTGCTAATACAAAATCTTTAAAGATGGACAAAAAGTGTTTTTGGATCAAACCAATTTAACCCGTCTATCTTGCCGTGTATCAAAAAGACCCATTTTGACCCTTTTTGCCTCGGTTAAAATGTAATTTGAAAAGAATATGTAACTGAACCACAAATAGTAACCTTTTGATCCACAAAAAAATGAATGTGGTTAACAAGAAAGATGAACAAAATGTCTTAGAGCGGTAAAACATACCCTTATGTCCTTATGCCTCCTTGATGAATTACTCTCATCTTTTATTTGCTTGCCAGTTTCCTTCTTCTTGATTTCCTTGTTCTGAAAAAGCAATCCAAGATATGATATATATGAATTATGCATTTTAATAAAGCACTATCTTATATCACTATAAGGCTAGCTACTGCAATAATGTAACTTAGTAGTCCAACTTATATTTCTATGTTATTAATAATTTCATGTTAATTTCTAGTACTAAGGAGTTATGCAGTTATGCATTTAGATAGTTAAATACTGCAGGCCTTGCAGTTACAACTGGTAAGCAGTTGAACTTGTATTTATCTTATATATGTAATAATAAGAAAAGGGACAGACAAGTTGTCTTTTCCAAGCTCTCAAAGTTCATGAGCAAATCAAATAAGAAAGGCAGAACAACAAACAAACACTCTAATCCCTCATCAGATTTCATCCTACAAAGACCCATAACTATATCAGTAAGTCGGGACCATAACACACTATTCTGCCGAGTAGCTTAAAAAAATACAGACTTTCAAGTTAGAACAACATTTTGTAAATAAATTAGATATACAAATTTATTAGATGACCCTGTGTATATATGTATGTAACTGTATACGTATGTTGCGTTTAGGTTGTTTATGTAGGATTGGGCTAGGATGTTGCTCTAGTATCTCAAGTTTTGATTGGCTCTTTTGTTTTTATTTTCTTGTAGTTCTACTTCTTGCTCTAAAATACCTTAAGTCTTATGGCCAACATGAAAACCAGTCTGGACGATAATGTAACAAATAAGATGAAAGTAAACTGAAACCAAGAGGGATAGAGATCATACAAGCATCCATCTGCTACGTAGTGCCACATCTCGGACTGTTTTGTTATGCAATTGTACTGCAATCTTTGAGTAACGCACTATAGCTCTATCTGAGGCATATCTGTGTAATAAAAGAGTTACCGTAAGTCCTTAATAACCACTCAAAGAATGAAAATACATCATACACGCTAGATATCTTTTTATCTAAGTTTTCAAATAATCAAAAGTTATATAAGTCAATAGCTTTGAATGAAATAATGACGCATCTAAATGTTGAGTTGTGGAGAGTGAAGGTTCCTGTAATCCTGATTAACCCCTTTCCGGCGGAAAATTAGAACTGTGGGTGGCCCATATGGAATTTTAGGTCCGGAGTTGCATTGTTGGGGATTAAGTCAGGGTTTCTCAACATAGTTTCTAAAAAGTGTTCTTCCTCTCTATAAATATAACTCCTGTGTAATTTCTAACAAGTACCTCCTCATTCAATAAATTCAATAATCTCTCTAGTTAGGCCGTGAACATAACATGATTACTCTAATCTAGTGAACCAACTTATTTCTTTCTGCCATATATTCATTTTTTGGTTGCTATTGTTATTGTGTTTGATTATGCAGTTTTTCCAACACTAAAGCTATTGACTTGAATAAAACATTGATTCGGCACTATACGCATAAAAAATAAACAAAACCATTTTAACAAAACCATAAACCCTAGTAAAAACCATAGTCAACAATTATCAGAAAAACACATGAAATCTATCAACGATCATAAGACAATATCAAGATTAAGAAACTTTTATCGAGGAATAAAAAACATACTTAACAAGCAATTCTTCCAACAAAGATTGTTCCTCACGACTCCAGTTCACCGACAACTCAATCTCTTGTTTCAACGCACGTTGCATGGGACCCACTGCAGGATTCTCCGGCACAACAGAATGATTACTAACGTTGTTCATGTTATTACCAGCAATGACAACAGTGCCATTGTCGTTGCTATTCTCCATGAATACCAAAGAAGCAAGTAAACACGATTTTTTTTCCTTTCAAGTTTTGAGTTTTGAGGAAAAAGGGTTGACTTGTATTAAAAAAAATGGTTGTTGCGTATATAACGCCGAGTTTATTGACAACATTATATTATGGCGCCAATGGGGTAATTAAGTTCTGTTGGTTTAGGAAATTATACTTTTGACAAATAAGGTCAAAACTTAAAATTAATGAAATTGTATTATAGGTGTGAATATATTGGGAAAAATGTTCACGATTCATAAACCGTGGTATAAAAATGCCAATTTTGTTGTAGAGATGTAAATATCTTTAAGTATAGGTATATCTATCAAATGATTTTACCTTCATATCTTTTATATTGATATTAAAATAGGATTTACATAGTTGTAGAAGGCAAACGAGCAATAAGCTACGCTGCTATTTTTACTCGATTGCAAAATCAACTATTTTAAAAATAATATCTGTTGATCTAGGTGTTATAATATTACTTTTTATAACTCGTTGAACTCTGTTGAGTAGCTCCACCGTGTAAGGAAAACAAATGTACCAATTCAAATGCGAAAAGAATAAACGCGTGTTGATTTTTAATCCATGCTTTCTCGTGTTTTGTCACTTTGCACGAAACGGCTTTCACAACAGCATGTCCAGCTGTAAAATCCGGACAACTCAAAATAGAGTGTTGTTGTTTATAGTTTTTGGGCTTTTTAAGATGACGTTGGTTTATTTGCATGGATAACACAATCAAACATCTCCTTCCTCAAAAAGAAAATCAAACATCTACGTTTTAGGGTTTCTAATAGATTAGTATTACACTAGGCCCATTATATTGTTATTAGGTCTAGCCCATTTATGGACGATCGCAATGATAATTCAGTATTTACACTCAATTTAATCCGCCTCCAAGATCCTATTTTCATCAAACTCAAAGCGACGACTATGCAAGAGGGAGAATATCCACAACCCCACGCCATCTATGTGTTTAGACCGATCCGTCGAACGATGATTGAAACCCTTAACAGTCATCGTAACAGAGAAGCTCTAAATTATCACCCTTTTCGCTTTGATGATCTCTACGGAAATAACCCTGCTATTCTCACACAAAACCGTCCTGCTCCTGTGTATGGGAATATGTACTTCTTTATAACAAAGGGAACGATCTGGAAACGACTATCGACGTACTGTTGAAGGTGAAGGAGTATGGGTGCAAAGCGGCAATGCCATTGCTATTCACAATGATGTTGGATTAACCATTGGGTACATGAGACGCTTTTACTTCTATGTCAGGGATGCTCAAAATCCAGACGACCAAGGTCAAAAGGCCACCAACTGGCTTATGGTGGAATACACCCTACCCGAATATCCTGATGATGATGATGGCCTTGAAGCAGCTTGCACTCTCGAAAACATGGACAATTATGGTGGTACGGATGTTGGCACAATTCTTATATTGGAAGATAATCTTGATGTTCTTCTTTGAGGTTATTACTTTAACTCTTTTATACTATTTATTTTGTTAGTGAATTGCTGAGCAAGGAGTACACATATTAGGCGTTCACAATGGCCAGAAGATAAATAAAAATGCCATTAGGATCAACAAAAATTTCTATAAAGTTTTCACTTATAAACAGTGGTGAATTCTTATGTTACCTTCCATTTTCGATGATTCAAACTTCAAAGTAATCAGTTTCATAGATGCTTAAACAAGCAGGCATTAATTTAGGCAAGACAACTTTACAACTTATTAGACCTAACAAATTAAATGTGATAACTGAGACGTTATAATGACAAAGAGGTTCACGACTATATAAAGTTTCTTTTCATGATATAAGTGTTTCATTAAACACTTGATCACCATTCAAAGTTTCAAATACCGTTCCTGCATGTTCATTGGAAGAATTAACATCAAGACCAGTAACCATTGCAGATATATTAAACAAAATGAAAATATTGTAAAAAATAATAATAATAATAATAATAATAATAATAATAATAATAATAATAATAATAATAATAATAATAATAATAATAATAATAATAATAATAATAAATAAATAAAATAAAATAAAATAAAATAAAATAAAATAAAGCCCCTTGTCGAAAGTATATGAAAATGTCACGATAGTGTATTTATGTAGGTTAGTGCAGAAGTAGCTTCCTTCTCAATAGAAGCCAACAAGGAATACTGTATTCAATAAACATCTTCAATTCACATGAAGATGCCATATAACATCATTTATGATCCTCCAAGAGACCCAGTATCACAAGATTATTTACAATCCTTCAGAAGTGATAATAACTTCAATTGCCAAATAAACAAACATGACAATTATGACCGTGAAATAAGTTTTTATCTTTGTGTCTTTTTATCAAAATCATTTATTCTAAACAACAAAACTTTAACCATTATATATAAGATTAATGAAATTAATTGTCATGTTTGTTTATTTGGCAAATGAAGTTATCATCACTTAGCTTGTAGAACATCGGATCATTGTAGACCATTAGATCATTGGATTTGTGTTAAATAAGATTAATGTTTGATGAATGACATTTGTGTAATTAACAACTCTAGGGGCTTATTGTTGTTTGTAGCTTAAATTTGTGTATGTGTAAATGTGTATTTTATTTTGTTTCAGAATTTTGTAGCTTAAATGTGTGTTATTGTTGTTTGTTGGAGTTGATTCTTTTTGTGATGTACCATTGTGTATTAGTTATGGTTTTGAATAATTCATGGATGGAACAATGCAAGAACAGGATATAAGCATATGTGGTGTACATTGTGTATTAGTTGGGGTTTTGAATAATAATGACATTGTTATGAGATGGTTTAAAAATTAAAACTTGTATATGTGATGCAAGAAAACACCCATAAAAGCTTGAAAGTTTTGCTGATAAAAACAGGATTTTAAAGGAGTCATAAAAACATGGTTTTAAACTTGTGACTGTTCTGAAACAAACACCCATATAACTTGTATGTTTGCTGAAACAAACACCCATATAACTTGTATGTTTGCTGAACCAAACACCCATATAACTTGTAACTGTGTTGAACCAAACCCAAATTCCTCCAACGTAACACCTCATTTAAATTTAAGAAACTAAATATACTATATCCATAAGTTTTTCAATTTAATGTTCTCCAATTGAGAGAAAAACATGTGCCCATTATGCCCATTTAACTTCTAAATAGGCAATATATGCCCATTTAAAAAAAAAAGAGGGGGCCCAAATGTACCCAAATCTTTTAAAAATTTGCCCATTTAGCCCATTTTTTTATTTTGGGCACAAATTGACACCTCTAATGATACATTAAACACGAAAGCTATATACGAATAAAAGTGGGCTTAAAAACTGCGTATCCATGAATTAAGTATGTGATATGGTATGTGATTTTGGTGTGTAATCTGGTATTTGGTCTAATTTATGTAGGATAAATAAAAGATACATGTGATAATACGGTGCTGGAATAAAGAAACCAGTGCTCTCTTATTGATTTGAATGCATATGGTTCAACATTTGTATATTTGGTATAACATTGGTATATTTGGTTGTACATGACACATGAACTCAAATACAAGAAGGCAAGAGTAGGACACGTAGAAGAACTGTACACATAAACAGAAATACAAGTAGGCAAGAGTAGGACACGTAGAAGAACTGTACCAGTTAACGTAGGTAGTATGTGTAAGTTTGTGGGTCGTAAAGCTAAAGTGTAAACTATTGGGTAAAAAAGATAAAGATGACGAAGGGGGTGTGGTCAAGAAGGACAATTGCAAGACAAGTAAATATTTTATTGTACCTGAGGACCAAGGTGGTGTGGTGAGGCAACTGGTAAGCGTAAATTAGCAATGAATAAAAAAATTTGGAAAAAGGGTATGGTTAATCATTCCAACGTTGCTAATGACAATAATGAGGGTGTGGTTAAGAAGCGAATGCGCAAAAGTAGGGTGGTAGAAGATAATATGAAGGGAAGAAAAGGTGTGGTGGGCGAGGAACAAGTTGTTGCGTATAAAGGTGGAGATGAGGGTGTGATGAAGAAGTCAACACGTACAAATACGGTGGTTGATGTAGACAGGATACATTTACGTGTATCGTTGTGGTCATTGCATCGACTGATACCAAACCTATCACCAAAACAGAGACAAGATGTTACGGACATAGGGTTTGGATCTATGCTTGGTTTTAGGATAAAGGATATACCAACAAAGTTATGTTATTGGCTGCCTGATAACTTTAATGAAGATACATGCGTGTTGGATGTCGATGGTAAGGGGATTAGTATTACTAAGGAGACAGTTAGAGATGTACTAGGTCTACCAATGGGTAGTGTTTATGTGGAATCAGTTGATGAAACTGATTTCAGAGACCTTCTGGTTGTTGAATGGAAACAGCAGTTTGGAAAGCAGGCTAGGTATAAACACATTCCGGTTGAACAACAAATATACACGCAACAAGCGGAAGGAGGATAGATGTTTAAGTTAAATTTCTTGGTCCTATACTTCACATCGATTGAAGAATCAAACAAGAATGCAACTGATAATTTAAGGTTTCTGAACTGTATTGAGGATGAAAACGATAGCCCTAAATTGATTGGTGTACATACGTGCTTGAATGCATGGTTAGGACAAAGAAAAGCTTGGTGAGGACTACCCATTACTGCGGGTTCGTGATCGTTCTGTTGGTATGTTATTTAATATAATGTACCGAGTAATTTTTTTTAAATCAGCTTTGTGATACATTGTAATATTTATTTGATCACACAGATTATGTACGCCAACTGGTTAACACAAAAGATAGAAAACGGGCATGTTGAGATGCCTTTAGTAAACAATTGGATGGCGGACCTCTTGAACAAACTTGAAGAAGAATGGTTCAGCTTGGAGAACGTGAAGGTAAAATTAAATAGTTTTAAAGAAGTTTGCATAAAATGTATGTTTAGGTAGATATGTGGGTGCGATACGTTTCATATACAATGTACCATAAATATGTTAGGTGAACCAGATGGTACATACGTAACCTACAATAAAAGAAAAATGCGACCTTGATTAAAACCAGTATGCAACCTACGAAACTGGGATGACATATATAGATTATATACCTAGGATGATAAACTTATGAAATCAGTACATGTTACCTCATATCTTCAACTGACAAACATTGTATCTTGTAATCCGCTTCAGCATCACGAATCACATATGTCGATGATGTATCATCTTGTTGTACCTGAATTGAGCAACAATGATACAGTGATGCAAAAATCTCATCCTGAATATCATAAACCAAGGTGCGTGTATGTATAGTTCTGACACTTCTTTTTCAATAAGTGAGTTTTAAAATCAGGTGTTGTGTACTTTGATCATGGGTATTCTTCCTATATTTGAATCTCTAGAATCCATGGCGGTATCGAAATGGCTCAAGAATTCAATCAAACTGAAATGTGGGTTTGTGACCCACCCAAATAAGTGATTCTCACTCTCGGACCTAGATGTTTTGCGCATCATCCCAGTCATTGGTTCATGCCTGAAGTAGGCAGGTATCCACTTTGAGCGCATTTCAAACATGTCGTGTAATCATTTGTGTTAACTCAACCCAAAATCATCCATTATCGTGGCCAACTGTTCGTCAAACACATCCGCTTCAATCTTGTCAGTCCATACAATGTCACACAAACGCCTTTTAAAATCGGTATTGCTACACAAGGCTGGCCCGACCTACATATATTTTAAAATTGCAAAAAACATATACAAATTACTTGAAAATAACAATCAAAGGACATCACAGTTTACTCATAAAGTGTACCTTTGTAGTGAGTTTCTGCATAATGTGTCACATACAAAGGCGGTGGCGCGTATCTGGAAATATCTTTTCTATCGCGATCTTCATCGCCGGGTCTTGATCAGTGACAACAACCTTTGGAACTTTATGAGTACTTTTTTAAACCTCTTCAACAACGTATAATTTTTTGCATATTCGCTAGCTAACAAAGCAACAACGAATATTACGCATTTGTTGTAGTTGTCAATGCCGGTAAAAGGTACCAACACCATATTGTACCTAGACATATAATTATTAATGCGTATCAGGTTGTACTACTTTAACATATCAGCAAACTTTAACCGATAAAGTAAACGTTAACATATCAGCAAACCATCCATGGACACAAGTTTCTTATAATTAAAACATGTATAAGGTTGTGCTACTTTAACATATCAACAAACTTTAACATAACTGAATTTGCATAATGTTTAATATAAAGTATCACATGATACATAATGTGTATCATCCGCATGACATCTCAAATTTAATGCAATCGCATAAAAAATGAATGTTACCTATTTGAGCGAAACGTTGCATCAAAGGACACAACATCACCAAAAGCAGCATAGTTACGCTTGGCCTCCTCATCAGCCCAAAACAAGCCAACCAACGCTTTGGTGTCTTTATCCTGCTTGTATTCTACGGAAAAATTTGTGAAGTATTCTTCCTGACTCAGCAGCTTATCAACAACCATTTGGGCATCACGATCACCAATAAAATCATTCAACCCACGCCTATAATTCTTACATTCAACATCCGTTGCACCAATATTTTCAAACCTACCATACATCTCTTTCAAAACTTTCCACGATCTAACTGGACCAATATTGACATTAGAAAGTTGGTTCGAACGAAATTGTTGATATCTACATCCGTTGACAATATTGACATTAGAAAGTTGACGCTAGAAAGCTATATCAAGTGTATCAAATACCTTCCCTTCCACAGGTTTATTATTAATTTTGAATTACACGAAAACAAAACATATAAATTTATTATAAAAAAGATATTTACCTTCAACACAGAGATCAACAATTTCGTTTGAATCACCTTTCTAATGTCAATATTGGTCCAGTTAGATCCTAGAAAGTTTTGAAAGAGATGTACGGTGGGTTTGAAAATATTGGAGCAACGGATGTTGAATGTAAGAATTATAGGTGTGGGTTGAATGATTTTATTTGTGATTGTGATGCCCAAATGGTTGTTGATAAGGTGCTAGGTCGGGAAGAATACTTCACAAATTTTTCGGTAGAATACAAACAGGATAAAGACACTAAAGCGTTGGTTGGCTTGTTTTGGCTTGATGAGGAGGCCAAGCGTAACTATGCTGCTTTTGGTGACATTGTGTCCTTGATGCCACGTTTCGTTCAAATAGGTAACATTCAAATTTTTTATGTGATTGCATTAAATTTGAGATGTCATGCATATCATACACATTATGTATCCTGTGATACTTTATATTAAACATTATGCAAATTCAGTTATGTTAAACTTTGGTGATATGTTAAAGTAGCGCAACCTGATACATGTTATAATAATTATAAGAATCGTTGTGTCCTTGGATGGTTTACTGATATGTTAATCGGTTAAAGTTTGTTGACATGTTAAAGTAGCAAAACTTGACACACTTTAATAATTATATATGTAGGTACAATATCTTGTTGGTACCTTTTACCGGCATTGGCTGTTGAAGAAGTTTAAAAAAGTATTCATAAAAGTTCCAAAGGTTGTTGTTACTGATTAAGACCTGGCGATGAAGATCGCGATAGATGAGATATTTCGAGATACGCGCCACCGCCTTTGTATGTGGCACATTATACAGAAACTCACCACAAAGGGACGCTTTATGAGTAAACTGTGACGTCCTTTAATTGTTATTTTCAAGTAATCTGTATATGTTTGTTACAAAATTTTAAAATATATGTAAAGGCGTTTGTGTGACAATGTAAGGACTGACAAGATTTAAGCGGATGTGTTTGACGAACAGTGGGCCACGATAATGGAAGATTTTGAGCTGAGTGAAAACAAATGGTTACACGACATGTTTGAAATGCGGTAAAAGTGGATACCTGCCTACTTCAGGCATGAACCGATGTCTCGGCTGATGCGCACAACATCGAGGTCCGAGAGTGAGAATCACTTCTTTGGGCAGGTCACAAACCCACATTTGAGTTTGATTGAATTCTTGAGCCATTTCGATACCGCCATGGATTCTCAGCGATTCAAATAGGGAAGAATACCCATGATTCAAAGTACAGAACACCAGATTTTAAAACTCACTTACAAGTTGAAAAGGAAGCATCACAACTATACACACACACCTTGTTTATGATGTTCACGATGGGATTTTTGCATCACTGTATCATTGTTGCTCAATTCAGGTACAACAAGATGATACATCATCTACTTATGTGATTCATGATATTGAAGTGGATTACAAGATACAAGGTTTGTCACTTGAAGTTACATATGAGGTGACATGTACTGAATTCATAAGTTTATCATACCAGTTTCATGTAAGTTGCATACTCTACCTGGTTTTAATCAAGGTCACATTTTTCTTTTATTGTTGGTTACGTGTGTACCACCTGGTTCACCTAACATATTTATGATACATTGTACATGCAACGTATCACACCCATGGTACACTGTCCAATTGTTAACTAAAGGCATCTCAACATGCCCATTTTCTGTCTTTTGTCTTAACCAGTTGGCTGGCGTACACAATTTGTGTGATCAATAAATATTACAATGTCAAAAAGCTGATTTTAGAAAAAATAAAATTACTCAGTACATTATATTAAATAACATACCAACAGAACGATCACGGGCCCGCGGTAATGGGTAGTCCTGACCCAGTTTTTCTTTGTCCTAAACAGGCATTCAAGCACGTAGGTAAACCAATCAAATTTAGGGATATCGTTTTAATCCTCAATACAGTTCAGAAACGTTAAAAATTAATAGTTGCATTCTTGTTTGATTCTCCAATCGATGTGAAGTATAGAACCAAGAAATTTAACTTAAACATCCATCCTCCTTCCGCTTGTTGTGCGTATATTTGTTGTTCAACCGGAATGTGTTTATACCTACCCTGCTTTCCAAACTGCTGTTTCCATTCAACAACCAGAGGGTGTCTAAAATCAGTTTCATCAGATGATTCCACATAAACACTATCTGTTGGTAGACCCACTACATCTCTAATTGTCTCCTTAGTAATACTAATCCCCTTCCCATCGACATCCAACACGCATGTATCTTCGTCAAAGTTATCAAGCAGCCAATAACATAACTTTGTTTGTACATCCTTTATCCTAAAACCAAGCACATATACAAACCCCATGTCTGTAACATCTTGTCTATGTTTTGGTGATAGGTTTGGTATCTTTCGATGCAATCACCCACCACACCTTTTTTTCCCTTCATATTATGCTCCACCACCCTACTTTTGCGCGTTCGCTTCTTGACCACACCCTCATTATCATCATTTTTATCAGCAATGTTGGCCTGATCAACCATACCCTTTTCCCCTTTTTTTTATTCAATGCTAATTTACGCTTAGGAGTTGCCTTCTCACCACACCACCTTGGTCCACAGTTTAAATTCTTTAGCCAAAAGGGGAATGGTTTAAAGGGGTTGGAAGTCTCTTTATGTCTATTTGTTGTGCATTCAGTGCCTAGAATGTTTTATTCACGGATTCAGATTATTGTTGTAATAGCATTTTACTTGTATATATAAATAGCATGTCAATGATATATTGAAATGGTCAAAAATGTTATTGAGTCAACCAACCTGGCCCTGTACTGAAAATGACCATTTTTACCATGCAGATACTTTGTGGTGTTAACCAACCCACTCGGCCAACACATCTTGCATTGTTGAAATTAACAGTAACAAGGTGTTTGGGATTGCTTCTTGATGCTGCTTACGCTCTCTGTAATCAATCCCAAACACTCTCATAAGTCATAACCACTAATTTCTTGTATTAATCCAAAACATATTTTTAAAAGATACCCAAAACACCCCCTAAACTTTTAGTGGCTTGAGAGCAAGATTGGTCTAATTTCCCTTTCATTAACGTGCATGAATATTTATATGCAATTGTTGCCGTCCTCCACAAATGTACCAACTTCTTAAAGCTCTCATGAAAGTTCCATATATACTTCTATATTTATATTTTTATCTCGTGTCTCAGGTGTAGGTTATGGCGGTGGTCTAAATTATAATTCAGGATATGGGACAGGAACTTATGGTTCTTATGGTGGATTAGGGGCTACGGGATCCTATAATACCAGTTTATATGGAAGCGACATGTATGGGGGAGGAGGAGGTTATGGGTGGCATGTACGGTGGAGCAGGAATGTATAATAATAGTTATGGAGGCACGATGGGTGGTTATGGTATGGGAACGGGCGGCGGTCCGGGTGGTCCTTATGGTGATCAAGATCCAAATAATCCGTTTGGTGCCGCCCCTTCATCACCTCCCGGATTTTGGATTTCCTTGATGCGTGTGGTAAGTCCGGAAAATGCATGCATTATGAATGGTCAAATACATGCTAGAATGATAATCTAGCATAGCAGTTTGTGATGTGTCGATCAAAAGTGGCAAAATGGGTGGGTTTGGTAACAGGTCAAGCATCTTTTGTATGATTGAAACAAGTAATGGGTTGGGTAGGGTTGACCTACAATCCTATGGGGGAAAAAAAAGTTAAGGTGCTGTGTGTATAGTTTAATCCTAAGGATGTGTTTTTTGGAAGGGATAGTGGATGATTAGAATTAGATAATAAGCAGTAATTTTTGAATATGCGTCTAGCATATTCAGTTGTAATAACCGCATATAAGATGTTTGTGTGCTTGTAAATTTCTGATTATTTCACGTATCCCCATTTTATTTACCCTGGTTCCTAGGTATGCATATAGGTTTTAGTAGTAGTAACACTGTACATATTTTTGGGTTTCTGGCAAGTGAATTTATGTTGACTTAAACTTGTACTTAATTCAAGCTTTTCTTACAAGGGAATAATTTTGTCTTTTTGTGCATGATTTCAGATGCAGGGAGTTGCATTGTAACATTCTTTGGTCGGGTAGCGATGCTGATAGACCAGAACACTCAGGCATTTCATATGTTCATGTCAGCCCTTCTTCAGGTATTTGTTATTGTGTTTTACATTCCTTCTCGTTACACTCATAAGGTGGCAAAATGGTTTAACCAGGTGGGTTGGGTCGGGGTAAAATGGGTAATTCTCTAGAACGAGGCAAAACTGGTTGGGTTGACCCACCAATACTCTAGTATGACAAAGGCTCTTCATGGTCCTCAACATTCTTTTCTGTCTCACAAGTTGGGACTTTCTGATCATCCAACTTGGTGGGGGGGGGGGGGGGGGGGGGGGGGGGGGGTAGGGGGAGATAGAATATGTACATATATAGTTACAGGACTGTTTTGTATATAGTTAATAGTAGTAGGGTAGATTATGTAATTAGTTTAAATGTTTGTTGGAACCGCCTTAACAGGTTATAAGTAGCCGTTGTATTCATTACTTTCATTTGAATAAAACATTTTTCCCCCAATTCTCTCTATAGCTTCCGTGTTCATAGGATGCTATAGACGGAAATCACAAGCTCGGTATTATGAATTTTCAGGTCATTCAATAACTAAAGCGAACAAAAATACGCGTGCTAAACTTTCATGCTATACAGTTCTGTGCCAAAAATACTGGTTTTTCAGTAGTGCTAAATAGACCAACAGAAAAGGATCTTGAAGTGTTTTGGAGTTGTTCTTTTTTTTTTTGGGGTAAGACACATAAGAATACGGCAGTTGTGTACTTTTGCACTATGTAACAAAACTTGCATAAACTCATCCCCAACATATTTACACAATCTAAAAACCATATTCATATCTAAATCTTAACCTGAAAAAGTGCAGTTGACCAACATCTCCACCACGATTATACCAACAAGACTAAAATGGTCATCAGGCGATATGTGCTTCCAAGTTATGAGTTTAACAGCCTAAAGAAGGGTGGGTCTATAAGGAAAAGGTTTATCTATTTATCCAACAAGTATGATTATAATTTTCATTGTAGATGAAGTATAAAGTTGACAAGCTCGTCATTGAGCTTGACGGGCACAGGTGGCATCTCTGGTGTTCCCGGAAAGTGATTCAACCTGCAATCATAATATTCATTGATTAGTTAGTAAAAAATAAATAAATAAAGTAAATTAACAAGAAAGTAAAGGAAGAAAAAGTATAAAGCTCATGTCTTACTCATTCGATACTCTGAGAATGTTGTTTCTTATTTGATAAATAAGATTAATGTTCTTTTGCACCTGCCACACAAAAGAAGGTTGACCATATCAGGTGTTAAGACGACACTTCTATTAGTAGATGCAAGAAGTCAAAAGATTCAGGACAAAACAGTTTCGTTGAAGCGCACAATTTTTGCCCAAAGTATAATTTATAAATAATTAGGGTGCAAAGATTGATTAGACTATTAGAGTGTCAAACTATTTGAATTATAATCCAAATTATGTAATAAAGTATTTAGTAGGTTTTAAGCAGGAAAATTCAACTGTTCACCCTATTTCACCCATGTTTTACATACCCTTTTGACTCGTTAGATATAAAATTGAACCTAAATGACACATTATAAGTACGTATTTGAATTGGAACTAACACCTCTAACAAATCTTAGTTTTCCCT
Source organism: Artemisia argyi (assembly GCA_030686995.1). Classification (NCBI taxonomy): domain Eukaryota; kingdom Viridiplantae; phylum Streptophyta; class Magnoliopsida; order Asterales; family Asteraceae; genus Artemisia; species Artemisia argyi. The sequence goes on along the minus strand of CM060709.1, from coordinate 68,388,506 downwards.
AAAAGCAGAAAAATTTGAATAAACTTGGTCCATGGCACGGTTAATCTGGTCAAGAAGCTGTCCTGTTACACCACCAATAGCTGCAGTAATGAACAAACTTCTTAAATATATATTTAAAAAAACACACATCCTTTGCAAGATGCAAAAGCCATATAAAAAGTAGCATGATACTTAGTTTCTACTTTCTAGCTTCTCAAGATATATCCATGTTTACTTATGTACATATGCTCATAAAAACAAATCTACAGAGATGACATCATCATTATCCATGGAAATTGATGGTTGAGCATTAGGATGACCACTGCCACTACTTTCGGCATGAAAAGATGGACTCGGCACTTGATTCGCAGGCTTCTCCTGTAAAAAAAAGCCAATTACTAAGGCTTCAATTATTTATAGCTATATAATTTTATTCAGAGATTTAAATCGTCATTGTAAAGTATTGCTTTTTGTGCTATAATTGTTTATTTGCAAATACAAAATCTTTAAAGATGGACAAAAAGTGTTTTTGGATCAAACCAATTTAACCCGTCTGTGTTGACGTGTATTAAAAAGACCCATTTTGACCCGTTTTGCCTCGGTTAAAATGTAATTTGAAAAGAATATGTAACTGAACCACGAATAGTAACCTTTTAATCCACAAAAAAATGAATGTGGTTAACAAGAAAGATGAACAAAATGTTGTAGAGCGGTAAAGCATACCCTTATTTCCTTATGCCTCCTTGATGAATTACTTTCGTCTTTTATTTGCTTGCCAGTTTCCTTCTTCTTGATTTCCTTGTTCTGAAAAAACAATCCAAGATATGATATATATGAATTATGCATTTTAATAAAGCACTATGTTATATCACTATAAGGCTAGCTACTGCAATAATATAACTTAGTAGTCCAACTTATATTTCTATGTTATTAATAATTTCATGTTAATTTCTAGTACTAAGGAGTTATGCAATTAGATAGTTAAATACCGCAGGCCTTGCAGTTACAACTTGTAAGCAGCTGCACTTGTATTTATCTTATATATGTAATAATAAGAAAAGGGACAGACAAGTTGTCTTTTCCAGAAATTGTGTGTGTGTTTTTAAGAGATCGGAGAGTTCTCTCGAATGAACTCTCAAAGTTCATGAGCAAATCAAGTAAGAAAGGAAGAACAACAAACAAACACTCTAATCCCTCATCAGATTTCATCCTACAAAGACCCATAACCAGATTAGTGACCATAACATGCACACTATTCTGCCGAGTAGCTTAAAAAAAATACAAACTTTCAAGTTAGAACAACATTTTGTAAATAGATTAGATATAGAAATTTATTAGATGACCCTGTGTATATATGTATGTAACTATATATACGTATGTTGTGTTTAAGTTGTTTATGTAGGTTTGGGCTAGGACGTTGCTCTAGTATCTCAAGTTTTGATTGGCTCTTTTGTTTTTATTTTCTTGTAGTTCTACTTCTTGCTCTAAAATACCTTAAGTTTTATGACCAGCACGAAAATCCAGTCTGGACGATAATGTAACAAATAAGATGAATGTAAACTGAAACCAACATACAAGCATCCATCTGCTACGTACTGCCACATCTCGGACTGTTTTGTCATGCAATTGTACTGTAATCTTTGAGTAACGCATTATAGCTCTATCTGAGGCATATCTGTGTAATAAAAGAATTACCGTAAGTCCTTAATAACCACTCAAAGAATGAAAATACATCATACATGCTAGATATCTTTTTATCTAAGTTTTCAAATAATCAAAAGTTATAAAAGTCAATAGCTTTGAATGAAATAATGACGCATCTAAATGTTGAGTTGTGGAGAGTGAAGGTTTCCGTAATCCTGATTAACCCCTTTCTGGCCGAAAATTAGAACTGTGGGTGGCCCTGGAATTTTAGGTCCGGAGTTGCATTGTTGGGGATTAAGTCAGGGTGTCTCAACGTAGTTTCTAAAAAGTGTTCTTCTTCTCTATAAATATAACTCCTGTGTAAGTTTTAACAAGTAACGAATTCAATAAATTCTATAATCTCTCTAGTTAAGCTGTGAACCTAACATGATTACTCTAATCTAGTGAACCAACTTATTTCTTTCTGCCATATATTTATTTTTTGGTTGCTATTGTTATTGTGTTTGATTATGCAGTTTTTCCAACACTAAAGCTATTGACTTGAATAAAACATTGATTCGGCACTATACGCATACAGGTACTTTATATATGTATTGCATAAGAAATAAACAAAACCATTTTAACAAAACCATAACCCTAGTAAAAACCATAGCCAACAATTATCACAAAAACACACAAAATCTATCAATGATCATAAGACAATATCAAGATTAAGAAACTTTGATTGAGGAATAAAAAACATACTTAACAAGCAATTCTTCCAACAAAGATTGTTCCTCACGACTCCGGTTCACCGACAACTCAATCTCGTGTTTCAACTCACGTTGCACGGGACCCACTGCAGGATTCTCCGGCACAACAGAATGATTACTAACGTTGTTGATGTTATTACCAGCAATGACAACAGTGCCATTGTCGTTGCTATTCTCCATGAATACCAAAGAAGCAAGTAAACACGATTTTTTTTCCTTTCAAGTTTTGAGTTTTGAGGAAAAAGGGTTGACTTGTATTAAAAAAAATGGTTGTTGCGTATATAACGCCGAGTTTATTGACAACATTATATTATGGCGCCAATGGGGTAATTAAGTTCTGTTGGTTTAGGATTCCGGCCACAATCGGGATCGGGCTTCGTCGGGACGGGTCGGGACGGGATCGGTTCCGGCCCGATGCTCTCCCCTATTTATAAGTGTATCTTGGGAAAATTGTTCACGATTCATAAACCGTGGTATACAAATGCAAATACGTTCATATCTTTTATATTGATATTAAAATAGTAGATGGCCTTGTATCTTGATTGCTGTTTGTCCCAAACAATGGTGATTCAATATAACTGCTAATTGGTCGAGTAGAAGCTAGTGTTTAGAGTTGAATATCTCTTGTTTAGACAGTCAAGCAATCATAAAGTAGGTTTCCTACTATGGAGGGTAGTTGATCTAGGAGGGGAATGTAAGTTGGATGGAATTGAGAGTGGTAAAAGATGATGCTTCATGGTTCATCCATTACATTCCCACAGGAGGAATGGTTGGTCCTCCCTCAAGGTGTGTGTTCCCAGATGAGTGAAGCGGTGAAGCCATTTTAGAGATGGAAATGTATCTCATCTGGTATAGCCCTTGACTTGGAGGGGATATGGGTTCCAAACGATGCCACTCACCCTTTCCTACTCTGATTATTGTGGATGCGGGCTGAATGATCTTGGTGGGAGGGTGTTGGAATTATGATATCATGACAATCATATAAAATAAACCAAACACATCAAGAGAGCATAGCGGAAGCATTATAACAAGATCATATAACATGTAATTAATTAATCAATAATAAATAGTAAACATACCTTTGTGATTCTAGCCCGAACAAGAATCAATTGCAATCTTCAAATCAAGAACCCTAATTAGGGTTTATGTGGATTATAAGAATTACCCCTTACCTCTTTTGTAATTCAATCCAAGAATCAAACAATAGTGTGTTTGAATCGCGTTCTTGTACACACGTACTAATTCAAGTAAAAGTTTATGCAAGTAAATTAAACACAAAACTTTTAAGCTTATGAAAATCGAATCCTTTGTAGGGATTGTTTGATGAATCGATTTTGGGACAAGAGAAGGAGAAAGAAAACACCTATTATGTGTGTACAAGTTATGAGAAAATAATAACCCATGAGGTGTTTATATACTTGATAAAACTTGGAGCTCAAGGCACAAAGGAGGTGGAACTCCTTATAGAACTTTCTTGACCTTCCAATTATTCACAAGTAATACTTTCCTTTTCTTCGTCTAACGGTCGTTAGTCTTTTCCGTTAAATACTTATGGTCGTTACTAGTTTTGTGTTTATTAATAATTATATATAACATTTATAAATAATTATTCTTTTACTCTTCATACGTAAAGTGTGCAATCCCACGATCTCGAGTTCGATCCTAACATACGACTACTAAAATAATGTCCATAATCTAACAGCTCCCACTTTGACATATTTTAATAGTGTAATCACATCGGTTAGCGTCTTGCAACACGCCGATGCCTCTAGTACGATCTCGAGTAAGGCTCCTGGACAAACCTTTTAATGATTTCTCATTATTATTATCCTTTTGTTTCTAATACCATGTTAATAAGGATATGGATTAAAGTCATTCCTTAATTAACCATTCTGTTTCTCGTTGTTTATGATTGATCAAGATTACCAAATCTTCTGAACATATTCAGGGGAGATCTTGGGTGCGGCCGCAGATGCATCTTACCAACCCTACGAGGGGCCCAACAGCATTAAACTCCAAAAATAAATTTGAAGGAACAAATTCTATCTTGACTACAAGCAAAACCCACAAACTTTGTAACATTTTCGAAAACAACTCTTATGACTACCAGTTACGTATAGCTTTAAGTTGTTCCACAAAAATGTACTACATTCATGACACTTATCTTGCATCTCAAGTCTGAGGATAACTTCTTATGATTTACTTAATGACAAGATCCATAAAGTAATATCATGTAATTGGGATAAGTCCTATATTCGGTATCATTAAATATCATCTGAAATGGCATGACTACGCATCAACATACTTCAAGTATATTATACCAACCTTCAGATTTGTCTTGATTTAATAATATTCCCATATTATTAACTGACAACGGACAATTTAGAATAACATTTATTCATGGATTAAACATACAAATATAGGATACAATATATTATAAATTAAACATACCATGTATTTAAATTTATTATAAAAATTGTTTAACATCCCTTATCCAAATACTAAATAGATCAATGCATGATGACTCTTGTTGATGAATTATGTCTCAAGTAATGACATTCATACTTGTTGACAAGGCATAAATCATCCAACTTTGATCTATTGGAATTTTAAGAATACTTATTTCAAGAATTCAACTATTGAAATTCTTATATGTGCATACTCAACTATTTTGATAATGCCATATATTAGTTCATAAAATGTGTGACATCCTTAACCACCAATTTATGATAATCAAACTTCCAAACATTTTAAAGTTTAAGTATTCTTATTCTCTTAATGTATAATGCAACTATGCTTTTAGTAAGCATAACTAGTAATAGCCAAGGATGAAATCCTTACCATAACTAGTATTGAGTTTTATCTCAATTTCATTAGCATCATTGTATGCAAACAACAATATGCTATTAAAACTTCTCGTAAACATTAATATCTATTGTGTAATGTTTGATGCCCTTCAAACTTTCAAGTTTGTTGGCTATGACAATTTGCACAACAATTGACCAATTGTTCATCTATAGAATTTGGAAGCTGTTCCAGACTTAGGATGTGATTCTATAATCAAACATATTCTTTTTAGAATATTACACAAGTTATCTAATAACTTTTAACTAGATATTAATATTGCCAAATCATCTTGTAATCAAGCATGATACAACAAAACATGATGTTCATGAAAAATCTTTGAGTCATACTTAGATGTCATTCATATCATACATATCTATTTAGACTTTCTAAATAATATATCATGTTATATTAGATTCATTTACCGCACATGTTTCAACAATAAACATTTATTCCGATGTTATATGTCTTATTTTCTAAATCTTTAAAGTTTCATTCCAAACTAATACTTAACTTTTAACTTATATGGAATGTTACTTTTTATATGTTTTACAACATATGTGATTTGAGAAATTAAATATAATACTCTCACTAGCTTTTAGGAATACTTAGAAATTATCTTATTTCAATTATAAATCAAAACATGAATTTAATAATTAAACATAAGAGTAATCTTCTAGATGCATGCATTTATCCATCCATGGATTATTGCACTTTGTACACTTCTAAAGATTTATTTGAATTCCTAAACTCCTCTTGATTACTTATCGTCCTCGCTCAAGTAATCACTCAAGAAAGAGTTTTGATATTCTATTGTCAATTTCATATTTATAACAATCATAATCTTTATATATTTAATGTATTTAGAAAAGAATATTCAATCACAATTAATTGCTTAAGTGTGATTAATAATCTTGTCATAAGACATGCAATAAATACGTGCACAATATTGTCCATATGATTTCTATTCAAAGATTTAAACCACAAGGGTTACCTAATCTTTGAAGAAACTCATCTTCATTTTCTAGTCTAACTATTAAGATAAACCACATTTCTAAAATTGATTATCTTTATGGACAGCATCTTAATCATTCATATCATGTATACTTTACCCAATTTCATATTTGGTAATGTATCGTAATGATTATCAGGTTTACAATAATCCTGTAAATCATATCTCTCAGCATATTAATTAAATATTTGAGATATATTACTATTCTACGAATGATAATTCCATCATTTTGAAATTTAACATTTAAATGTCAAACTTTATTATCATGTTGAGAGTTAACATTCAAATGTCAAACTTCATCATGATATTTACTAGTGTATTTTTAGAAGATTATGTATATTGTAATTTTATCTTTTAAAGATCAAAACTCCCACTTGCTTTTAGTAATTTAAAGACTATCTTTAAATACTTAGCAAATAAAGCAAAAATACAATGTTCTCTTTTGGGATATTACAAATACTTATTGACTGTTCCTGACTTTACTTTGTTAATAACCTCTTCATAAGCAGTTAAACAAATTTAGAACTTCAATTTAAGACTTAATGTGATTCATCACATTCCATCATATGATAATGTCTTATTAATCTTCTATGTTGGAGTTTTATTAAATATGTCCAACTCATACTCAACATTCTAACCTTGAAACTTTTGGAAGAAAAGAAGTCATAGTTATCTTTAATCAAACAATATAACAAGAGTTTGATTTCCTAACTGAACATACCATAAACATTTAGTATTTCATTAGTATCAATATTGCAAGACAATCTAACAATATTTAAGATAAATAATAATATAATATAATATAATAATAATAATAATATAAAATAATAAAATGAAATAATAATAATAATGAAATAAAAAAATGAAATAATAATAATAATAATAATAATAAACAATAGTAATAATAATATATTAATGATAATAATAACAATAATAATAATACTGATTTCTTAAGCCAATTCTCTAGTGTTACAAAATACTGAAATTTATATTGAATTTCTGTGAGTTGATTTATGCACTTCATTTTATTTCTCTAAAATTCACCCTATCAAACGTGCCCTAAAGGTCTAAAAATCTACAATATAAAGAAACAATTGATTCGTTTTGACTTGTCTATTTACCAACTAATACATTTTAATGGTATAATAATTTTCAACTCAATTACATGCTTTATAACACAAGTACTTTTTACAAAGTCATTTCGTGTCCATGTCTCTACAAGAAAACATAAACTGTTATAACCCCACTATTCGTTATAAGTCATTTAACAATTTAATGACTTCATTTATATGTCTTAATTAAAATACATAACAAGATAACGTCTTACTTTATTATAAATCTTGTAACAATTAAAAGACTTTATGTTTATATCTTTACAATGAAACATAAACATGTTTAACTAAAGTAATTATGAACACCATCTTTTGGTTTCAATAGTAATTTCAAGTTAATTTATTACTTCACAATAATGTAAATAACATTATTTCTTTATTTATTTATGTCATTCCAAGAACACATAAATATTCAGATTGAAGCAGCATTAGATTACTTAATTAATTTATGTCATTCCATGAATTCATAAATATACTAATTAAAGTAGTCTTGATATCATATTGACACATGTTCTAATAGGTATCTAATTTAGAAACTGCAAATTCTCATAGTTCAATTACATCAGTTGATCTGCTAGTAATGAAAATATGAAATTCACCTTGTTGTTGCAATCTAGCTAAGCTCTCACATAACATAAATTGTAACACCAAGTGTTTCTTGAATTAGATTAGTATAATTCATATTAGAACTTTATTCTCTTACCTTGCAGTCAAGAGAATCCATTAAATCATATCTTTATGAGTTGTTTCTTGCACACATTAAAGATAACATTTCTCCCACTTGTGCATGGAACAACCTCATATAGTTGATAAACAACACGCCATGCATTTTTTTTATGTGATCAATATGATTGTGTCATAGATTTTAGCATAACAAGTAGATGTAGAACAACAATGTCTAGTAAGGAAACGTACAAGACTATCCTTAAAAGTATGAGTGTCTACACTTGGAAAGTAATTATCTTTAGCTACCAAGATGTCAAAGCTTGTAACTCCCACTAAATTAAAGATCATTACAATAATTCCTTATTCAGTAATAAGTACACAATACTCCTACTGAATTTGACAACATTGTAAATGTTTCATATCCCGTGAAAGAAAATAGTGTGCTTTTAACTTTCCTACACCTTTGAATGTCCATACGTAACAATTACTTATGCACTAAAGAGTGTATCCTACTATGTAAATGATGGACTATCCACCAAATGCTATTAACTTGAAAAATTGGGCATGCAATTTCTTCCTTAATAGGTCTACCATCATACAATGTATGTAGTACCTTTAAAATAGTCAAAACAACTAGTTTGTTTTTAAACATTATGCGGTAATTAGTCTAGCTTCTAATTATAATAACTCATAAAATGTCATACATAATTTTCTGTTAACCAAATATCATATTTGTTACTAAGAATTTAATCACCGAATGAGGATGATGAAATCCCTATGGAAAATATGCGCAATTTTCTTAACTATTAAAATTTGCTATGAGTTATATTAGAATTTAGACATATCTAATATTCCTATTACCCTTTTTCATTCATGAAAAGGAATAGGATTGTGTCTCACTCTTCTTTCATAGAAAGGAGACTTCTTTTGTCTTTTAAGTAAATTATTCTTAATCAAACATTTGTTTGAAAACAGAACGAGATCAATTTACCGAAGCTCAAAGTGCGTTTACGGTTTGAACGTTGCATTTATACATTAAAACGAATTACAAAATTCAATTTTAGTATTTTCGATAATTTGATCTTTAAGAAAATAAAATACCCATTGGTAAATATATTCATATAAACCATAGTATTTTCTTAAAGCTAGGATCCTAATTGACATAGTACCATTACATCAGTTGATCTGCTAGTAATGATAGTATTCAACAAGGTAATTGTGGAACAATAATTGCCAATATCATATTGCAATTCCTAGATTTATGGGATTTACAATCACAAAACATTTGTATTGTAAGCATGTTTGATCCCTATCTTAATGCCTTGAGTCCAAGATCTCACTTCCTACTCAATTTAAGTCGTCTAACTTAAAAAGTGCAAACTCATAAATCCATTACATCAGTTGATCTGCTAGCAATGAAATTACGAAATTTACCTCTCCATTGCAATCTCGCCAAGTTCTCACATGACGTAAATTACAACTTCAAGTGTTCTTAATTAGATGGCATTTGACTTAATTTTATAAGGGTATTTAATTTTGACGTGTAATCAAAATAATGTATGAAGAAGCATGCATACAACTTCATAACATTGGTTTTATAAAACATTTTTATTACCAATTCATTAAGAGTAAAATAGCAAAGTTTTGATTGAGGTATCGGGTTTACCAATTAAATAATTACCAACAATTATCGTCCACTATATCGTACTTTTGCATAAGCCCTAAGGCTTAGTGTTTCGGATAATCATTGTGGAATTGTCGTCAATTCACCCTTAAGATGACAGTGTACATGTAATGGTTGTTCGGTAATTCTAATTCACACACAAACGAGCGTTAAGACAGAATGTTGTCTATCTAAGGCCACAATTTAATGCGAAGCCAACCTTATACCCATCTTGTAGTGTGTAAACTTCGGTCGGGCCTAGTTAACCATTACGTACAAAAACATCAATCAACCAATCATTTGAAATTTAAGCTCTTTAAGACCAAAACAATTTCACCATTTATTTAGTCCATATTATTTTTCTATTCAAAAATTACCCTTTTCTGTTTAAAAACATGTTTAACATAATAATAAACAAAAACAAGTAATATATAATAAAAAATAAACAACCAAATAAACATATACATAACATAACAATTAAATATGTATAAAACATGTAGCCACATGCAAATTTATTCAATAGTCCTATTAATAATCATAGCTAGGTGTATTATGCATTTATTCAATTAAGGCTTTATTCTTCAAAGGAAAAAGAGCCACATACATCGATAAATCGATTGCGTAAGCCAAAACTAAACAAATACCACATAGCACATAATGGATTACTTAATATTGGAGTCTTCCCCCAATTCGACATCTATTAATAAATTTACATGTTTCGATATAACTTAACAATTAATTCATATATCCAATTTAAACCATTTCAATTATCACACAATACAATCCATGCAAACATGCACTTTTCATGGATTATGCTAAACAATTAACATATTGCACCAAGATCGTTTACTAAAACGCATAACCAGTTACATGACATCCTAGGGTTTCTAATCATATTAACAAATTCAAAAACCAAAACCCTAAAAACCCTAATAGGTCAATCGACCCTATAAAAAAAATAGGGTTAGGAATCGAAAAAACCCTAAAAACATGTAATTAAACGAATCAAGATTCAATTTTTATGCGTTTCGATAATCAATTACACATTATAACGGCTCTAGATGCCACTGTTGGAATTATGATATCATGACAATCATATAAAATAAACCAAACACATCAAGAGAGCATAGCGAAAGCGTTATAACAAGATCATATAACATGTAATTAATTAATCAATAATAAATAGTAAACATACCTTTGTGATTCTAGCCCGAACAAGAATCAATTGCAATCTTCAAATCAAGAACCCTAATTAGGGTTTATGTGGATTATAAGAATTACCCCTTACCTCTTTTGTAATTCAATCCAAGAATCAAACAATAGTGTGTTTGAATCGCGTTCTTGTACACACATACTAATTCAAGTAAAAGTTTATGCAAGTAAATTAAACACAAAACTTTTAAGCTTATGAAAATTGAATCCCTTGTAGGGATTGTTTGATGAATCGATTTTGGGACAAGAGAAGGAGAAAGAAAACACCTATTATGTGTGTACAAGTTATGAGAAAACAATAACCCATGAGGTGTTTATATACTTGATAAAACTTGGAGCTCAAGGCACAAAGGAGGTGGAACTCCTTATAGAACTTTCTTGACCTTCCAATTATTCACAAGTAATACTTTCCTTTTCTTCGTCTAACGGTCGTTAGTCTTTTCCGTTAAATACTAACGGTCGTTACTAGTTTTGTGTTTATTAATAATTATATATAACATTTATAAATAATTATTCTTTTACTCTTCATACGTAAAGTGTGCAATCCCACGATCTCGAGTTCGATCCTAACATACGACTACTAAAATAATGTCCATAATCTAATAGAGGGTGTGGTGGAAATTTAGTTAGATGGGATGGTGCTATAAAGGTGAATACAAATTCTGAATGGTGCTTGGATGAAGCAATACAGTATCTGATGTGCTCTGTTTTGTCTATCAGAGTTCAGTTGTATCCGAAATGTTGTCAAGCTTTGCGAGATATCGGATGTATGTTTGTTTTTGAATACTGATTGGGGCATGTCCAATTCAGTGGTGCATTTGTTACTTATCTTGAACTATACTTTTGGAGATTAATATATTTCACCTTTGGCACCAAAAAAATAGGATTTATATATTGGTAGAAGGTACTGGTTTGCAAAATCAACTATTTTAAAAATATCATCTGTGGATCTAGGTGTCATAACATTACTGTTTATAACTCGTTGAACTCTGTTGGGTAGCTCCACCGCCTCAGGTGTAAGGAAAACAAATGTATCAAACGCGAAAAGAATAAACACGTGTTGATTTTTAATGCATGCTTTCTCGTGTTTTGTCATATTGCACGAAGCGGCTTTCACAATAGAATGTCCAATTGTAAAATCACCACTACTCAAAATGAGTGTTTTAAAATGTTGTTTATAGTTTTTGGGCTTTTTAAGATGACGTTGGTTTATTTGCATGGATAAGACAATCAAACATCTGCTTGCTCAAAAAGAAAATCAAACATCTACGTTTTAGGGTTTATAATAGATTAGTATTACACTAGGCCCATTATATTGTTATTCACACTCAATTTAATCCGCCTCCAAGATCCTATTTTCATCAAAGTGACGACTATAACTATGCAAGAGGGAGAATATCCACAACCCCATGCCATCTATGTGTTTAGACCGATCCGTCGAACGATGATTGAGACCCTTAACAGTCATCGTAACGGAGAAGCTCTAAATTATCACCCGTTTCGCTTTGATTATCTCTACAGAAATAACCCTACTATTCTCACACAAAACCGTCCTGCTCCTGTGTATGGGAATATGTACTTCTTTATAACACCAAGGGAACGATCTGGAAACGACTTTCGACGTACTGTTGAAGGTGAAGGAGTATGGGTGCAAAGCGGCAATGCCATTGCTACTCACAATGATGTTGGGTTAACCATTGGGTACATGAGACGCTTTTACTTCTATGTCGGGGATGCTCAAAATCCAGATGACCAAGGTCAAAAGACCACCAACTGGCTTATGGTGGAATACACCCTACCCGAATATCCTGATGATGATGATGGCCTTGAAGCAGCTTGCACTCTCAAAAACATGGACAATTATGGTGGTACGGATGTTGGCACAATTCTTATATTGGAAGATAATCTTGATGATCTTCTTTGAGGGTTTTTTTTTTTTTTTTTTTTTTTTTTTTTTTTTTTTTTGAACGGCGCTCTTCTTTGAGGTTATTACTTTAACTCTTTTATACTATTTATTTTGTTAGTTGTGTGTTGATTTTCGGTCGACCTAAAGCCGGTTAAGTGTTAATATGGGCATTGTAGAACTAATATAACTTGTTACTTGTGAAGTGCTGAGCAAGGAGTACACATATTAGGCGTTCACAATGGCCAGAAGATGAATAAAAATGCCATTAGTGTAATATCAGTAACGATCAACCAAAATTTCTATAAAGTTTTCACTTATAAACTGTGGTGAATTCTTATGTTACCTTCCACTTTCAGTGATTCAAACTTCAAAGTAATCAGTTTCATAGATGCTTAAACAAGCAGGCATTTAGGCAAGACTATTTTACAACTTATTAGACCAAACAAAATGTGATAACTGAGATGTTATAATGACTAGGTTCACGACTATAACATTTCTTTTCCTCATATAAGCATTTAATTAAGCACTTGATTACCATTCAAAGTTTCAAATACCGTTCCTGGATCCTCGATCATTGGAAGAATTAACATCAAGACCAGTAACCATTGCAGATAGTGGGGCCCCTACAGTACTATCCCTCATCTCTCCAATCTTATCAGCACCCAGGAAGCCTCAAAGGATCCATCTATTTGGTTCCTTGCACACTCCCCTTAATCATCACTCTCACATGTAAACGGCACCACAAGTGTGTAATCACAAGCAAACCATATCACAATCTTACAACATAAGTTTATTTGTTCCAAAATATATTAGTCATATAATTGAGTTGAGTTAAAACACTCACGTACACCCTTCTCACCTTTTCTTTTTAAATAAAACCCACTTTCATCGTTGGTTTTTGAAAATAATATATCTCAAAAACCGTTAATCACCATTAATCGTTGGGAGAAACAAATTACATGGTTACAACAGACAATTAATTATCTTTCAATAGGAGTACTTTCATATACTTTCGACAAAAAACTCTATTTTTTGAAGTTCTATACAAACACTTATGCTCATTTATGACATCATGTTAAATTTTCGAACTTATAAATTAGTGTTATGTCACATGTGATACATAGTCGAGTTTGACTTTAAGAAAAAGGATCTTTTATTTTCTCCAACTTCTATGAATAAGCTGTACAGATTTGGAGGTTTATAAATTATGTGTTATATATGGTTGAAAAGCTAAGAATGTGTATTTTTCAATGCCAAAAAAACAATGAATCATTTAGAGTAGGTTAACGATGGTGTTATTTATATGCGTTAACGATTTACGGTTCTTGAAATATGTAATTTTTTAAAACGCAGATTGAAGTGGGTTTTAATTGAAATATCATTTACGCCCCTCTTTTTTTCTTCTATAAAATGAGCGACTGAGATTTGTCAGGATACAAGAAAATAATAGTTCTTAATCGAACTTTTTTATTTATTTAAATGATAAACGATAATATTTTATCATGACTTTTTATTACATGATTGTGATTTTTTTTTTTTTTTTTTTTTTTTTTTTTTTTTTAATCTTTGTGTTATTTTATCAAAATCATTTACTTTAAACAATAAAACTTTAACCATTCTAGCTTATATAAATAAGTAATTTGTGAATGTGTAAGAATGTCATGAGTAAAAATAAAGACAAAGATGTATGTTCCTGGGAAAATCATGGGTAATTTGAGACTCATTGGTTAAACATGAATCTAGTTGGGTAAATATTCAGTAAAGGATGTGTTTAGTTGGATCTCCTTAATATTATAGATGAGTCTAATTGAGTATTTGATAGATAATGCAATTATATAATAACTAGACGAGTACTCGTGCATAGCAATGAGATTTTATAGCGATAGATCGTTTAGTGATAAAAAAAAATAAGTTTATGGTTTATAAATGAAAAATAATAAAAGTTTGAAGATTTGGGGACTAAACATAATGTTTTGAAACCCGGGTCGGACTAAACATAATGTTTTGAAACCCGGGTCGACCCGGGTTGTTCAACTGGTTGAACCGTTCCGATCGAAAAATGAGTTGATTTAAACCGGGTCAACCCGACGGGTTGGGTCGAACACGGGTGAAATTAAACCGGGTCAACCTGCCGGGTTTGATGCGTCTCGGGTCAACCCGGTTTTCGATATGTATTAATAGTTTCATTTTGAAATATATGTTTTCAAGATTTCTATTTTTAGCTTCAACTTTTTACATTTCACTTTTTGTCTTTTCATTTATATATAGTACGCGGGTACCCTGTGACGATTAACCTGAGAAATAGATCTCGATGAGGCCTGATTTACCAGGTTGTATCGGTTTTAACGGGTTCTCTCTGGTTCATTTTCTGATGGATTTTATTGGTTAGCCGAACCAATGGTGACACCAGTTCCCGGTTGAACCCGTTGGTCCGATTCGGTTTCAAAACTATATGTACCATCAACTTGTTAGCTTGTATGAAACTTTGTGTGTTTTATTAATTTGTATAATATTTATATTAACACGTACTTTTCAATTTATGAGGTTTTAAAAATAACATTAATTAGTATGTTTAATTAATTTATATTCTGGATTATGTTGTAGCTTGTTTAAATTGTATATTGTGAAAATTTTATTGTACTTTTTAGTAAGGGTGTTTTAATTGTTTATATTTAATTTTGTAGATATATTTTTAGTTGGTTGTACAATATGAATAAATTATTGTACTTTTAAGTAATTGAGTGTTTTAATAAGAGTATTAATTACACTATACATTATCTCACTTTTGACTAATTTTCAACATTCAACAATTCAATATTTCAATTTTGACCATACACCTTTTATAGATAGTATAGATTACCAAACGGGTTTAGGTGGGTCTAGCGGGCCAACAAAAAATTTTACTTTTTTTTCCCGCTTTTTCATAGTTTACACTAAAATAACAATAACAATAATAATAATAATAATAATAATAATAATAATAATAATAATAATAAATAAATAAATAAAAAAGACCACAACCCATCTACACCTCTACACCTGGACCCGTATAAACCCGACCCAGCTCACTTATTTTACCACCTTTTAATGTACGCCATTTATACATATGCATGGTTGCTTGAACAAAGAAGTAATACCTATAAACATATATACTTGTGATAACACACGTATAGTTGCATTAATAGATAAACACATATAAATTAAACTACAAACACACATGAAGACATACATCAAATCTATGCAAGACATTTATGCATATGGAATGGTTGTTTGAGCAAAGAAGTAATACCTATAACCAGTGTTTTGAAACTCGGGTTGACACGGCCGAGTTAACCGGTTTGACCGGTTCCTGCAAAAAAAAGAGTAAAAAAAACCCGGGTTAACTGGTTAGACCCGCAAGGTTTTGAGTGACCCGGGTCAACCCGGTTCTCGAAACCCGGCAGGGTTTCATTTTTCCAAATTTTTTAATATAAACCCGGGTTGACCCGGTCGAAAAAATTAAAAATTAATAAATTGAAAACTAGGTTGACCCAGTGCCCGGTGACTCGACCGGGTCGATTTCGAACTCGATTTTTAAAAGATATCCTATAACCACATACACTTGTGATAACACACGTATAGTTACATCATCTATAATACTATAAGATTTAGTCCCTAAATTTAATATGGAGTTATGATGATAGAGTTTTTAGAGTTAGAAACAAGTTGGAGTCGTTTAGTAGTTGCATAGAGTACAAGATAGCTAATGCTCGGAATTCAATACAGCCTCATAATAACTATACAATCATGAAAGGAGATGAAGTGCAAGGGTTGCCCGAATTGATCACATGACATTTAGTATAGAATTAAAAGTCGGTTACATGAAGTGCAAGGGTTGCGAAAGGTTGCAAGAATAATTAATAATTTAACCTAATTCATGGCTATATAAACCGGCCAAAATCACATTTCGTATGTACATTTGAAGATGATTCACACATCTTTTAGATCTTTGATTGTTGGTAGCGGTATGCAAATTCTCTTTTGCAACATTTTGGAGATCATTCACACATCTTTTAGATCTTTGTAATTAACATGGTCTTCTTTTTTTCTTAATTTAGTTATCATACGCAGGTACCATGAAAATCACACAAGATCATGTATGCTCAGATAAATGGAACCAAAGATTGGGATACCAACTATTTTATTTGTTTCTTACATATTTAGGTGATTGTTATAGATAAGCATAGATATATGTATTATGTTAATGCATTGGGATACCAACTATTTTATTTGTTTCTTACATATTTAGGTGATTGTTATAGATAAGCATACATATATAGATATATGTATTATGTTAATGCATTTTCATATACAAGTAATTTATGTGCGTTTTCTATTGATGTAGCTCACATGTGCGAATTGATTCAAGAAAATATGCACGAACATGTATGTAAAGCAACATTTAAATGGTTAAATGATACTTTTTAGCGTGATTAGTTTATGTAAGTAGTTGCTTTAGAATGCTCTTTGAGAAATATTAGAATGAATTTATCGTGTGCAATTAAATTATTATTGAAAAGAAGAAGGTCCGCGCATCGCAAAGTGTTTTCCTTTTCTATATGTAGAATCATTAGTGAGAAACCAATATTTACGCCAATTAAATGAGTTTGCTATAATAGCAAAATACGACATATTAAAAATATCACATTGAGTAATGAATAGAAAGGAAAAGTACATAATTTTGACTTAAATCCATTTGTAAATTATAATATCAAATAAAAAACTTGAGTTTTAAACATAAGTAAAAGTTCAAACTTTTATCGGAAAACAAAACCGGTGCATTTAATGTGAAGTATATACAACATCGAGATGGAAGTGCAAGGCTTGCCGAAATTTATCACATGATATTTAGTAATTAGTATACAATTAAAAGTCGGTTATTGATTGAGATGAAGTTGAAAAGGTTGCAAAAATAATTGATGATTTAACCTAATGCAATATATATATAGATATATGTATTATGTTATTGCATTTTCATATACAAGTAATTTATGTGTGTTTTCAATCACATGTGCGAATTGATTAAAGAAAATGTGCACGAGCATGTATGTAAAGCAACATTTAAATGGTTAAATGATACTTTTTAGCATGATTAGTTTATGTAAGCATGCAACTTGAATAATGAATATAAAAGAAAAAGTATATAATTTTTGCTAAAACCCATTTGTAAATTAAAAAAAATTAAGTTTAAGACACAATAGTGGAGTCCAAAGGTTTTAGGAATTATTAATTGTGTGTTAATTAATATTCATTAGTTAGCTATTTAGAATGAGTTTATTGATAAAATTTATTACGGAGTAATATTAGTTAGACTTCGATGTTAATTTTCAATGAAATTAGTTGTACAATAAAATGAGATGAAGCTAAAAAGGTTTGTAAAGATTATTATACAGTTTATGTGGCATTATTATATATACATTATTACACAAACTTTAACTTACAAACTTAATAAAGAAAATATTTAACGCACATTAAACTATGATCAATTAGATAGACCCCGTGTGCTTCATATTACCATGCAAAAACCATCTAATAGACAAGTATTGTAGGGCTAAGTAATAGACCAAAAGAAACAAAGCCATCTTTTTATCATGCAAATAAGTAATAGGCCAAAAGAAACAAAGACATCACAACTTAATAACAAAAAGCCCATATATAGAATACAACACCACAAAACCAAAACAGCGTCAAACACTTTTAAATTTTTATACAAGAAAGTTAAAATATTTCATTCAACATATTAAACAATAATTAAGTATAATACGCCAATATACAGAAAGAATACACGATTAACAATTAGATTCTTAGCCCGTGCGTAGCACGGGTTCTGCCTGCCTCGTACTATATTATAATAGAGGAAGGCCTTCTAATATTAGAATACTTAAAATTAAGCATTACAATCATCAAAGCTACATGTACAAGTAATTTAAACACACTAATGTCATTAAGCTTAAAATAGTAATTTAAACACACTAATGGCATTAAATATCTTAAAATGAAGTAATACAACTAACAAAGCAATATGTACAAGTAAATTAAACACAATTTTGAAACATTAAATATCTCTTAATTAACTTAATTTCTTAACATTAAACACATTAATAATCAAAAGTCTTAAAGTTAAAACATACAACATATAAAGCACTTGGTACAAATAAATTAAACACACATATAAAAAACTTAAAATTAAGAATAAAACATTAAACACTAATTAATATAATTTTTAAAGCACCCATATAATAAAAAATACATGTTATAATTCACATTGTACAAATAAATAAAATACACAGAGCTTTATGCAATTTACATTATGGTACATATGATTTTGAAAACCGGATCGGACTAACGGGTTCAACCGGACCGGACCAACTGGTTCAACTGAACCAGACCAACGGGCTCAACCGGACCGGACCAACGAGTTCAACCGGAACCCGAAGTCGCCATTGGTTCGGCTAGCTAATAAAATCCGTTCAAAAACGAAACGGAAGATGACTCGTCAGAATCGCTAAAAATGAGTGAATTAGGTCGGATTGGGATCATGTTTTTCACCGGTTAATGAGTTCGTCATTGTTATTTTGTTGGCGTCTAAACTTTAATCACAGGGTACCCGCCGCTGCAACGCGCGGGGACCCTGCTAGTTAATAATAATACATATATAAATTGAAACTACAAACACATATGCAGACATATATAGTCATGTGTGAGTGGATTAAAAAAAAAATCAACTTTGTTTACAAACGTATGTCACTTGGTACCCTTTCTAACTTAAGGTACACTGTCTTGAAATTGTATATTCTTTGGTACACTCTCTACGGTAGATGGCGTCTTGTTCTACCTCGTAAAAGAGAAAGCATCCTAAAAGCAATTTTAAGAAAAAATACTGCAAATATTATGCAATGATGCTTCAATGTATCTGATTGTGTATGTTAAAAATTATAAGTATATTTGCTTCAAAAGTTTACCTTAACATCGGCGAATATATGAAGACGCATTTATGCTACCTGAGTGGTCGGTCAAATACTCCTATACTATGAAGAACAATTACTCATTAGTTGTCAGAGCAAGATAAGAAGTGTTTCAAATGATGTTTATTTAATTTTATAGAAAAGAACCTCATTGCGTAGCACGTATTTAAGAAACTCAGATACAAATGTTGGTAATCCGTTAATTTAACAATGGTGTACATGTACCACTCCCTCTCGATATTATAATCAGCAGTCTCAACCTTAAAGGCAAACTTAATACCCACAAGCTTTTCTAAAGCTTGCAGGAAAGAATCCACATCACCGGCCTGTGTAAAAAAAACATACATAGTCAGTAATGAAGAAAGTTAATAGTGATTACTATTTTACCACTATAATCATCATTCAACCTTTCTTGTATTCCTACCAGCTCCCGAGCACTCTTGTTAATAAGTCTATAAACCTCTCTATCAAACATTATGAAGGAAGTACTCCTACTTCCATCAATAACTCTAATCTCGACCGTAAACCTACAATATTCATTTTAAAGATTATTAAAGATGAAGTTACACGGTGACAAATAGGATAAACAATAACAAAATGATAAATTAAATATCCTTGGATAACAAGATTGTGGGTTGGCTTTCAAAGTCTTGCACCACATATCATCATGTCTGTTTATGACATCGGGAGGCTAATCACCTTCAAGATCAACAACCTCATTCCTATTAGTAACCTTTTTGTTACATTTTCGGCAGCTCATGTAAAACCAAGTACCTATGTCGCCTTTCGCGAAAATGATTAGGAAGAACATTTGTACACCACCGAGGACTGATGTATTTGAGGAATGGTGTTTGTTCCATGAATACTAAATACGCAAAATACGTGTCTACACAGATGACCATGGCGGTTATAATGACTACAAGAGCAGTTTGTGATACCATCCAACTGATCTATAATACTATAAGATTCAGTCCCTAAATTTAATGTGGAGTTATGATGATAGAGTTTTAGAGTTAGAAACAAGTCGGAGTCGTTTATTAGTTGCATAGAGTACAAGATAGCTAATGCTCGGAATTCAATGCAGCCTCATAATATTTATACAATCATGAAAGGAGGTGAAGTGCAAGGGTTGCCCGAGTTGATCACATAGCATTTAGTATAGAATTAAAAGCCGGTTAGATGAAGTGCAAGGATTGCGAAAAGTTGCAAGAATAATTAATGATTTAACCTAATTCATGCTTATATAAACCGGCCAAAATCACATTTAGTATGTACATTTGAAGATGATTCACACATCTTTTAGATCTTTGATTGTTGGTAGCGGTATATAAATTCTCTTTTGCAACATTTTGGAGATGATTCACACATCTTTTAGATCTTTGTAATTAACTTGGTCTTCTTTTTTTCTTAATTTAGTTATCATACGCAGGTACTATGAAAATCATACAAGATCATGCATGCTCAGATAAATAAAACCAAATATTGGGATACCAACTATTTTCTTTGTTTCTTACATATTTAGGTGATTGTTATAGATAAGCATATATATATATATATATATATATATATATATATATATATATATATATATATATATATATATATATATATATATATATATATATATATATATATATATATATATATATATATGTATGTATGTATTATTTTAATGCATTTTCATATACAAGTAATTTATGTGCGTTTTCTATTGATGTAGCTCACATGTGCGAATTGATTCAAGAAAATGTGCACGAGCATGTATGTAAAGCAATATTTAAATGGTTAAATAATACTTTTTAGCGTGATTAGTTTATGTAAGTAGTTGCTTTCTAATGCTTTTTGAGAAATATTACAATGAATTTATCGTGTGCAATTGAATTATTATTAAAAAGAAGAAGGTAGCGCATCGCAAAGTGTTTTCTTTTTTCTATATGTAGAATCATTAGTGAGAAACCAATATTTACGCCAATTAAATGAATTTGCCATAATAGCAAAATACGACATATTAAAAATATCACATTGAGTAATGAATAGAAAGGAAAAAATGCATAATTTTGACTTAAATCCGTTTGTAAATTATAATATCAACTAAAAAAGTTGAGTTTTAAACATAAGCAAAAGTTTAAACTTTTATCGAAAAACAAAACCGGTGCATTTAATGTGAAATATATACAACATCGAGATGGAAGTGCAAGACTTGCCGGAATTTATCACATGATATTTAGTAATTAGTATACAATTAAAAGTCGGTTATGAATTGAGATGAAGTTGAAAAGGTTGCAAGAATAATTGATGATTTAACCTAATGCAGTTTATATATATATATATATATATATATATATATATATATATATATATATATATATATATATATATATATATATATATATATATATATATATATATATATATATATATATATATATATATATATATATATTATGTTAATGCATTTTCATATACAAGTAATTTATGTGTGTTTTCTATTGATGTAGCTCACATGTGTGAATTGATTAAAGAAAATGTGCACGAGCATGCATGTAAAGCAACATTTAAATGGTTAAATGATACTTTTAAGTATGATTAGTTAATTTATTTTTTCTTTTTTCTGGTAACATGGGTTTCCGACTCGACATTGTCAGCCGACTAATCCCACGGCGACTACCCTTAAGCATGATTAGCTTATGTAAGCATGCAACTTGAATAATGAATATAAAAGAAAAAGTATATAAGTTTTGCTCAAACCCATTTGTAAATTAAAAAATTAAGTTTAAGACATAATAGTGGAGTCCAAAGGTTTTAGGAATTATTCATTGTGTGTTAATTAATATTCATTTAGTTAGCTATTTAGAATTGAGTTTATTGATAAAATTTATTAATATTAGTTAGACTTCAATGTTAATTTTCAATGAAATTAGTTGTACAATAAAATTAGATGGAGCTAAAAAGGTTTGTAACGATTTTTATACAGTTTATATGTCATTATTATACATATATTATTACACAAACTTTAACTTACAAACTTAATAACGAAAATATTTAACTCACATTAAACTATGACCAATTAGATAGACCCCATGTGCTTTATATTACTATGCAAAAATCATCTAATAGACAAGTATTGTAGGGCTAAGTAATAGGCCAAAAGAAACAAAGTCATCACAACTTAATAGCCAAAAGCCCATGTATAGAATACAACACCACAAAACCAAAACAACATCAAACACTTTTAAGTTTTTATACAAGAAAGTTAAAACATTTCATACAACATACTAAACAATAATTAAGTATACACTCGCCAATATACAGAAAAAATACACGATTAACAATTAGATTCTTAGCCCGTGCGTAGCACGGGTTCTGCCTGCCTCGTATACTAAAAGCTTAAGTAGCCTTATAAATGTAAGTGGTCATAATAAATGTCTCATGAATTGAAAGTGAAATGTGGATGCTTCATTTGTTTGTACATTGATTTAATAGTCATGCATAAGCATAAGTACATAGGAGAGGAAGTGTTTGGTGCCATGAATGCATAAATTAAACACACTAATTAGTGGTTAGTCTTTTTACCTTCCCGTCCATGAGTTACAAATATTTTATCAACTATATAATGTGTCAAAAATCACAAACAACAAACCATAACTTCCTCCACACCGCATGCACATTGGGCTACAACTTATTATGGTGGTAAAGTAAGCATCATATCGTCTTACTTATTTAGCATATTGATTTATATTGTTTTATATAAATTTCACGTGTGTTTTGTGTGTGTAACAATGTAGGACATAAAGATGGCGCTTAGGAGGTTTGGTAGTAACATCATCTTCTCTAATGGTTTAAGAGATCCTACACATCGTTGTCTTATCAATTAAGTGAAACATGCACGGATATTTTTACTTTGATTGAAAATGCAATATATTGATTAATTGTATTTAAGTTACTAACGATCAACTATATCTAATTGTTTTTTGTAGCATGTCAAGAATCATTAAAGAAAGAGATCGAGAAGTCACAAAAATTGTATCAAGAACAAAACATGCAAAAGTCCAACGAACAACAACGACAAAGACAACAACAACAACAAGAACAACAACAAAAACAAGAACAACGCCACGACCATCGGTGGAATTAATACTTAGCATTCATATTAATTGTACGTAACAAATTAAACATACAATATTTTACTTAATGTAATACCGATAAACGGGCTAATACTATTGATACGTTAACAAGTAAGTTTCTTGAAAATAATGTGATGAGCATTCAATTTTTAATCAAAAATTATTACTACACTTTGTTGGTGCATTTTAATATTTTTGCTCTTAATGTAGTTTTTTGTCTTGCGGTATGTTAATATCACTATGGAGATTAATTGATTATCTTAATATGATTTTAGTTTCATTTGTGAATGACAAACAAATTTGGCAAAATGAAATTGTTATATTAATTATTAAGAGTAGAAAAATTATATGTTGAGATTGATGTCTTCAAATATATTTATATATGCAATATGCTACAAATTAAATATACTAACAATATTTAACTGATTTTCACAACAATAAAAAAAATATTGAAACTTAAATGGTTTTTGTGGATAGAATAAAGTTCGAGTAACTAAGCATAGTAATTTCGAGTTACCGTATTTGATATGATAAACGAAAAGGATAATTCATTGTCACAAGTTAGATCTCAAAATATAAAGAATATCAATTTGTTATGATTTTATATAAGGTTTACATTTATTTTGAAAGAACCGTATTCGTTTAACTCCCTTTGACATTTAGCATGTAACTTATACATATTAAAAAATTACATGTGAAGAGACTCTTTTCAATGTAACATCTTGAAAAAAGTCTCTTCACATATACTATTTTAATGTCAATAAACTATTTAAATGCGTGTCATGCTTAAAAAAGGTGTGATAACATCCCAACTTAGATATATAATGACAAAAATAAGCCAAATATTACGCTATGAATACTTATATACAGCCCATGTAATGACGAAAATTAGTGTTGAACAATACACTAACGAACATTTAGATTAAGCCCGTGTGCATCGCACGGGTATGAATGACTCGGTCTAAATATAAAAGTCACCAAACAACTAATTAAACTCATTCATAAACTCATGCGATGCTTACAAAAGTTGTGATACCATCCCAACTTACAAACCTAATGACGAAAATAAATACCACACATTACACTATGACCAATTAGATAGAGCCCGTGTGCAACGCACGGATCTGAATGACTAGTTAATAGAAACCTGTAACGAAATATATAAATTAATAAAAAAAAACTTTAAATGATGCAAACATGTTAATAATTAAATTTTAAAAACTACATTGTAACGTGGTTGTTATGTGTAAAAAAGGTACCTGGTAATTAAATGGAAACACAATGACGTTGCATACTTGCAATTGCATGACAATAAAAGCAGTATTAATTAAATTTAACATAACCAGATCTATTCCGACCTAGTTTTCATTGAGTCATTTTATCAAACGCTTTGTATTCATGCTGAAAATGAAAAAAAGTAAACTAGCAATTATATAATAGATGAACAAATCAGTCACAATGATGAACATATTATAAAATCACAATATAAAACTTAATCAACAACACACCAATAAGAAGCTCACCACACTTCCATAACTGAATTTGATAAACAAATCAACTTTGAATTCAAGCAATTATGAAGGAATTAATGATACCTTTTCGATTGAGAAAGTTGGTTGGCTATGCGGCAGTTGGTGGTGGATGTTGCCGTGGTGGTTTACCGGTGGCGCGTGGTTCATCTGGTTCGAAACAACTATCGGTGAGATAATGGTGGTAGGTAGATAATGGTGATTTAAGTTCACCATAGGTGAGATTTAAGTAGAAAGATTTAAGCGGGACTGTGGGGATGTGGTGAGAAACCGAGAATTGAGATACTGAGAGTATGTATATGACTACTAGTGAATAATGTGATCTGTATATTAGTAAAAAGTAAGTAAGAAATAATGTGACTTGTTTTATTTTTCGAATCCTTTTTTTTTTCTTCCTCACAAGTTATGCACATTGTTTTTACATTCTTATAAATGAAAAATAATATTGTATATGAAATTTTATGTTTCAAATAATATGTTTATGGGAGGATCGCATCAGGGAAAAAAAATATTTGCAATTTTGCATATTTTTCTATTACAAACTTTGTATCCGTATGATACGAGGAGTCAAAATAACCCGACCCAAACCGACGTATGATACGGGGTGTCAAAAAACCCGAACCGAACCCCACCAGGACCCGAACCCAACTAACCTTATTCGGGTCGGGTAGTCGGGTCAAAAATTGAATTCAGGTTATTCGGGTCAACCCGAGTAACCCGAATACTAAATAGGGTCCGGTATCAGGTTGAAAATATTTGGCTAACTCGAATTCGGGTCGACCCGAAAATATATGTGTAATTGTCCTCTTAATCATTTTATAGAATTCAATCATAGCAATATGTGAAATAGTGACCAAAATTTCGTCACTAATGTTTAATGACGAAATTTTTCGTCACTATTCATGTAATTTAGTGACTAAATAGTGATCACTTATAAGTTTCGTCACTGAGGTTCTACCGATGAACAAAAATAATGACCAAAAATTATATCATCACTATTTTCATCTAAATAGTGACCCAAAAAAAATCTCGTCACTAAAGCTACTTTTTCTTGTAGTGATTACACATGTAATATGAATAAAAATTACTGTAGCATCCACAACAGTATTATTTCTCTTATCCCGCTAGCGTATGACACAATATTCAACGGATCCCTTCGAACGGAACCAATATGTGCACAAAAATATAAGCCTTTTGAAATTTTGTGTTGTACATCCCTGAATATGGAATGTTAGTACACTTCAGACAAATGACGTTCGATTGGCAACTGGGTTAACATCACAGGCGTCTTCTCAGCAGTTGTGTTGTCTAACACAAGTTGCGTGTACCAATGTTTTTCCATAGCTGTTTTAAAACATATCATAAAATGAACAAGCGAGTTTCTAGGATGATAATACACTTAGAAGAATGCATTAGAACTCTCTGACCATGAAGTTGTCTTCATGAGACCACACATGAGCTATAACGACCTAAAATCCGTAATTAATAATAAAACCCGAGAATAACTATACGAATAAACTGTAATCCAAAATAATTAAAAGGAAACTTCACAAATAAATTTATGAACATATTTGGAATCCAAAAATACCTAGAAACCTAAAATAAAATTCGAAGAGCCATTTTACGCAACACGAACCTTGGTTGGGCCGTTTTTCTTTTAAGAGGGAATTGCAAAAATCGTCCCTAAACTTTGGCCAATTTGCATGTTTCGTCCCAGAACTGTTGAAACTGCAAAAATCGTCCCTGTGGCAAACTTTTGGGGCAAATATCGTCCTTTTGGGGCATATATCGTCCCAAATTGGTCAAACTTTAGGGATGATACATGCACACGGACCAAACTTTAGGGACGACACATGCACATGGGCGAAACTTTAGGGACGATCCTTGCAGTTTCGAAATTTGTAGGACGAAACATGCAAATTGATCAAACTTTAGGGACGATTTTTGCAATTTACTCTTCTTTTAATGAACAACTAATAAACAACCAAATGGACACAATAACTTGAGCCCATGACTCTCGGCCCTCCTTGGCCCAATTTCGAACCCACCAACATTTGATAAAGGCCGGTGTTTTCATCTTGTTCTCACACATTATACGCTTCAAGAAAAAGAGAAAAAAAACCCTAACCCTAGAAAAAAATAAATAGCGGCATAAGTTTCTGGCTTTCTCTTCCATTTCTGTTCGAACTCAAGAAGGCTTAAAAGAGGTGGTTTGACCGTGGTTAAGAGCTGCTCGAAGGGTGTAGGTTTTACTTGGTTCGAATAGGGTTTGGATTTGTTTGTTTCGACTTGTTTTGGAGGCTTGGTTTCGTTTCTGTTTACTGGTCATCGAAGGGTAACACACACATCTTTCTTGTTATCTTTTTCCTCTCGTTTGATGTTCATCTCACGTTTATGTTTCATGTTTTGTTGTTATATTTATCGGCTAAATAAGAAACATGTGATACGCTATAAAACCTCACATAAAATAATAAAGATTGTCACATAAAATGATGTCTCGGGAAACCTTATGAATCGATCCACATATATACATGTTTTGTGATTCTGGACTTTGTTTGGATCGAATATAATGAATTATAAACCTTCGATATATATTTCTATTACATGAAATCATAGAACTCAATTAACATTCAATCAATACACGCGTACACATATATAAGTCGACATACGTTTGTGTATTTGGAATTTTGAACATGTGAAGCATTCGTATGTAAGGGTAACGAGACCTAGGGTCTTGTTTGTTCGAATGTATAAAAAGAAAAGGAAAACGCATGCATGATCTTTGTCCGTTTCGAATCGAAATAAATAATATAAAAAGGGTGACACAAATGGTGCTTGTGTCGTGTTGTTCGAATCACACGATGGCCCAGTTGTGGGTTTGATTAAATTCACAAATAAGAAATAAAAGGGGTCAAATGGATTTTGAAAGAAAATGAGCTAGGATATTTGTTGTTCGATTGATATAAAATAATAACGAGGGTTTTTATAACATAATTAAAATCTAGGGCCCTAAACTATAAATATTGACACCTTTGATAACTTTGGTTACTAAATGACTAATATTACTAAATACAGAAACTTTCTAAATCTGAAAACCTTCTATATGTGGAACTTACTATTTATGGAAAATTGCTATTTCTTGAAGCCTGCTAATTATGAAGACTTACTAAATCTAGAAAGTTACTAAAAATAGAAAGTTACTAAAAATAGAAAGTATACTAAAATGAGTAACCAAATTCTAATGGACTTAAAGTTATACATGGTAATTCATTCGTATAGGTTCTGTGAAGCGAGAGATCCTTTTGGCTTGACTTGTCTGTTTCTTTGAATAAGGTACAGATGTTCTGACCTTCTCACAGGTTTCTCATGAACTCTTCACATCTTTGATTTGTTTAGCTTCTGACTTTGAACCTTTGCTATGATCCCTTTATTCTGAACCATTGCTATGAACCTTTGATATGAATCTTTGATTATGAACCTTTATTCTTAACCTTTATTATGAACCTTTGCTATGAACCTTTGATTTTTGAACCTTTGTTATGAACCTTTGCTATGACTTTCTGAACCATTTAATATGAACCATTTGATGTTAACTGTTTGATCTGATATCTGACCTTCTGTTTGATACCCGAGCCATTTTCCCAAGCCTTGAAGGTAACATGGTCGTGTCATTGATCCACCAGTGTGGTCGAGTGACGTGCCACACCGTCCCTTATCTGTTATGGCCACTATGATTATGATTTGTCTGCAGGGCGTATGGATGCATCCTAGATCTGTTTCTGTACCTGATATGATGTTATGATATGATATATTTGTTTGGTGACTGATACTGGGTGCAATCCACGTTTTTCACATTTCTGGGAGTTGATCATTACATTTTGGTTACTGAGGACTCCCCTCATATTATCTAGCTATTTAAGAGGTCTCCCCTCTATATGATTATGAAGACTTATGGTTACATTTGCTATGATATTATATGATCTGTTCTAGGCTCGTGGTGGATTATGGTTTTACCTTTCACCCTTTTACTACACTTTTACCTATACCTTATGATATTACCCCATTGCACCATATCTGTTTCTGTTTCTGTTTCATTATCATTACTTTGTTTGTATATCTGTTCACTGGGCTTTTTAAGCTAAACCGCATTTCTTTTCTTCGTGGAAGGTATTTAAGCTAGGAGTTAGGGATAGCTTATGGGATTGAGAGTAGAGCTGATTGTGGATTATTTCCCTAGTCATCTTAGACTTTGATACATTGTTATTTCATTATGTTTAAGACTTAGTATTATGTTTCATTGGATATGTTTTGGAACTGATGTATTGATCAAGTCGTGTTGACTTGTTTTCCTTTGATTATTTATAGTTTAGACTTTCGATGTTCATTTTGTTCATTATGTATGCTTTGATATGTCACCAAAATGTGATACTTCAACCCTTGTCGGGTTGGGGTGTTAGAATTATGGTATCAGAGCCCAAGTTGCGACCTGTAGTACTTAAGTCATGGCCTGTAAACATGTGGACCCTAGGATTTGACCCTTAGAGCTTAGGCTTGACTAGTGAGGATTTGGGTAGACATTAGGTTTTTGTTTTGTCTTTTCCTTTCGTGCTTATTCTTTCTGTTTCTAATCGTTTTGATGATCATTCAGATGGTGAATACGCGTAGGAACTGTGATGGTGGGGATGTTCCTGACTTCGAGGCTATGATTACCGCTGCTCTGGCTAATGCACTCCCGAATCTCTCTGTTGATTTGATGCCCAGAATCACCAATGACATCAGGAATGATGCTGGTTCGTCGGGTGGTGGTGCTCCATCTATTGGGATGCATGTTTGGATTGAGAGGTTCACCAAACTTAAGCCTCTTTATTTCTGGTCTGCCGCCACCCCGATGGAGGCAGAGGATTGGATCACGCATATGGAGAATGTGTTCAAATTCTTAGGTTGTGGTGATGAATTCAAAACACGTTTGGCTACTTTTAAGTTTGAAGGTGATGCGTTGAATTGGTGGAAGGCGGTGTATGTTTTGGCTAAGGGAGAGAATTTTGTTGAAACTTGTGCATGGGATACCTTCCGTGACATATTTTATAAGCAGTATTTTCCCTTCTCTGAGCATCAAATGTATGAGTGCGAGTATGGAGCTATACATCACCTTGATCGGGAATCATCTGGAGAGTACATGCAGAGGTTTCTGAGGTTAGCTAGTTTTGTTGGGCAAGCTTTGATACATTGTTATTTAAGTGGGGGTTGAATTCTCGATCGGATCGTGAATACTGATTACACTGATGTTGCACTAGTGGCGGACGCGGCTCATTACATCGACTTACTTCATGCTGATGGGGACTCGAACAAGAGGGGTAGAGATGGTGAACGTATTAACTACAGGGGTTTTCAGGACCAGGTTTATGAGCACAGGGGTCGTCAGGACCAGGGTTATGAACACAGAGGTCGTCTAGACCAGGGTTATGAGCACAACAAAACTAGTTAACCTTAGAAACCTCTGCATGTACTCTCCAGATGAATCCCGGTCAAGCTGATGTATAGCTCCATACTCGCGCTCATACCTTTGCTGCTCAGAGAACGGAAAATACTGCTTATAAAAGATGTCACGGAAGGTATCCCATGCACAAGTGTTAGCAAAATTCTCTCGCTAGAACATACGCCTTCCACCAATTCAACGCATCACCTTTCAACTTAAAAGTAGCCAAACGCGTCTTGAATTCATCACCACAACCCAAGACTTTGAACACCTTCTCCATATGTGTGATCGAATCCTCTACCTCCGTGGGGGTGGCAGCAGACCGGTAAGAAAGAGGCTTAAGTTTGGTGAACCTCTCAATCCAAACATGCATCCCAGTAGTTGGAGCACCGCCACCCGACGAACCATTCCTGATGTCATTGGTGATTCTGGTCATCAAATCAGCAGAGAGATTCGGGAGTGCATTAGCCAAAGCAGCGGCTATCATATCCTCGAAGTCAGGAACATCCCCACCATCACCGTTCCTACGCTTATTCACCATCTGAATGATCATCAAAACGATTAGAAACAGAAAGAATAAGCACGAAAGGAAAAGACGAAACAAAAACCAAATGTCTACCCAAATCCTTACCAGTCAAGCCTAAGCTCTAATACTCAGTCTTAAACATAATGAAATAACAATGTATCAAAGTCTAAAATGACTAGGGAAATAATCTACAATCAGCTTTACTCTCAATCCCATAAGCTATCCCCAGCTCATAGCTTAAATACCTACCGCGGAGAAAAAGAAATGCGGCTGAGCTTAAAAAGCCCATTGAATAGATATACAAACAAAGGTATAGGTAATATCATAAGGTATAGGTAAAAGTGTAGTAAAAGGGTGAAAGGTAAAACAGTAATCCACCACGAGCCCAGAACAGATCGGATAATATCATAGCAAATGTAACCATAAGTCTTCATAATGATATAGAGGGGAGACCTCTTAAATAGCCAGATAATATGAGGGGAGTCCTCTGTAACCAAATGGAGTGATCAACTCCCAGAAATGTGAAAGACGTGGATTACACCCAGAATTAGTCAACAGACAAATATATAATATTATAACATCATATTAGGTACATAAACAGATATGATGCATCCATACGCCCCTGCCGACAAATCATATTCATAGTGGCCATAACAGATAACAGGTAAGGGACGGCGTGGCACATCACTCAACCACACTGGAGTCATGTCACTTGTACATCAATGACACGGACATGCTCCTTCGTCTTCATGATTTTGTCAACTAACATTTGTGCATCCCTTTCACCGATTAATATTCATAACATTTGTGCATCCCTTTCCTCAAACTTTATCACAACCACCCAAAAGTGCTACTCTTAGCCTATGTGCTTTTTGTGGACCAATATTAGACAAGGACGCAAGGTGATTAAACATATAGTCACCATATTATAGCTTCCGTCAAGCACGAGATAGATATTAGACTGATCTATAAGTGGATGATTATGATTCTCCAAAAAGTCAAATAACTCAGATTAATTTGTCCCTCTAGTAACTTTCAAACTAATCTTTGCTTTGCAATCAATAAGTGTAGTTGAAGATCTGCGCTTCTTTTTTTTCCATCTACATTATCATCTTCCTTCCTGGCCATGATGATTGACATCTTCATTATTGATTGCAAAGCAAAGATTAGCTTGAAAGTTACTAGAGGGACAAATTACTATGAGTTATATGACTTTTTGGAGAATTATAATCATCCACTTATAGATCAGTCTAATATGGATCTACCTCGTACTTAACGGAAGATGCAATATGGTGACTATACGTTTATTCACCGTGCGTCCTTGTCTAATATTGGTCTACAAAAAGTACACAGGCTAAGAGTAGCACTTTTGGGTGGTTTTGATAAAGTTTGGGGAACGGCCGTTGATTAGAGTAATTTTAGTCATGGTATGAATTTATTCATCGGTGAAAAGGAAGCACAAATGTTAGTTGACAAAATCATGAAGACGAAGGAACATGTCCCTCAATTCCATTTTTATCATCACACCAAAGAAAATAAGTTGTGTCATATGTTTTGGGGATGAAACAATGAAATGCAACTATGTTGAATTTGGTGACATTGTTTCTTTTGATGCTACTTTTGATACAAACAAGTGAGTTCCATTACTATTTTACGTTGACATCGTATTTATCATACTTCATTATAAAAGCTAAATTGTGACATTTTCTGATATTTGGACCTTTTACTTATATTTAACATTTACAGATGTAATATGCTTTTCGTACCATTTACTGGTGTTGACCACCACCAGAAATGGTGTTGCGTTTTTAAAAACTCATGGTAAGCAACCACCCCTGGCACTTACTGACCAAGATGATTCGTTACATAAGGTTGTTCTAGAGATTTTTCCGGATTCCCACCATTACTCAGAAACTTCCCGGGAAGGTAATTTTATGTTGTGCATAATTATTTTACAGTTTTTATTTGTTCTATTTAATTACAAAAATTCTGTAAATGTTTTGATGGAACAAACACCTTAAATTCATTGCCATACTTGCAGGTGTTGAGTGATCTAGCTGTTGACTCTGAATTCAGGAAAGAATTTCACAAACTAGTGTGGAATGTGACCTGAAATTTTTTAGGAAGTATGGCATGATTTAATATCAAAGTATAACCTTAATCAGAGCATATGGTTATCTGACATGTATGCTATAAGAGAAAGGCGGTTCCTGGCTATTTTACCGAGTTGCTCATGTGTGGTCTCATGAAGACAACTTCAATGTCATAGAGTTATAATGCATTCTTCAAGGTGTATTCTCATCCTGGAAACTTGCTTGTTCATTTTATGATGTGTTTTGAATTAGCCATGGAAAAACAGCGGTGCACGCAATGTGTGTTAGACAACACAACTGTTGAGAAGACGCCTGTGATGTTTATCTAGTCTTTAGTGTACAATTACGGACATTTATGGAGGCAGGGGAGGGTCCCGGCCCCCCCAAAATTTGCGGCACCTAATGTAAAAATTATAGGTTTTAGGGGTAATTTAGTTGAGGTTACAAAAAAATCTCCGTTTCGGCCCCTCCAAAATAAATTCGCCCCCATAAAAAAAATGTTCAAGTTCCGCACTGGAAGTGTACACACATTTCATATTCAGGGATGGTGCAACACGAAATTCCAAAATGTTTATTTTCTAGTGCCCAGATTGGTTCCCGTTCGGAGGAGTCCGTTGAATACTACGTTATAACAACCCATGTTTTTTGAAAGTTTACATATTTACTTCTACGCGTAACAATTTACGTAACCATGCACCTTTTCCATTTTCACGCATGCATAGCATACCCAATACATACTATGCATACATTACTACAGTTAACACATCATAATACTTGTGTCACACCTCGCTAAAGCGGAAACACAATATGAAGCGATGACATTAATGTTGGAGACCTTTTATATTCATCCACATGCGATGCACACAGGTTGGATCTAATTGTTGTTTTCATAATGTTGAGGACTAATTTTCGGTTCATGTTTGAAAATCTCATTTTTTGTGAAAGACGGACTTCGTTGTTCAAATAAATTACATTATTAAAAGCGAACTATAAAATAAATTTCCTTTTTAACAAAACTATAAAAATATAAAACATTAAAGTAATTAGTATATTCAAAAGTATAAATTATAATTCGTATAATAAATTATAATTCGTATAGTAAAATATTGCATGTTTAATTTGTAACCTACTATTAATATGAATGCTAAGTATTCATCTATATTGACACCGGTAGCCATAGCATTGTTCTTGTTGTTGTTCTTCTTGCTGTTGTTCATTGGCATTTTGCATGTTTTGTTCTTAATACAATTTTCGTGACTTGTCGATCTCTTTCTTTAATGTGAAAAGCGTTTTTTGTAAAATGTTATATTTAAATGAGGCTTTTGAAACTCTCATTTTTTGTGAAAGACGAACTTCGTTGTTCAAATAAATTACATTATTAAAAGCGAACTATAAAACAAATTTCCTTTTTAACAAAACTATTAAAACATAAAACATTAAAGTAAGTATAAATTATAATTCGTATAATAAATTATAATTTGTATAGTAAAATATTGCTTGTTTAAGTTTTAACGTACTATTAATATGAATGCTAAGTATCCATCTATATTGACACCGGTAGCCATGGCATTGTTCTTGTTGTTCATTGGCATTTTGCATGTTTTGTTCTTGATACAATTTCCGTGACTTCTCGATCAATTTCTTTAATGTGAAAAGGTTTTTTTGTAAAATTTTATATTTAAATTAGGCATTTCATATGTAATATTTTAATATAAGTAAGTTACATAAATTATTTTTTAATTAATGCATTATTACAATCTTTTTCCATAAACTATAATATCGAATTTGGAGCATTCATTAGTAACTCACTTTAAGTATTTACAGTATGACGACATGAATCACATGATCGCAAACTCAAATGAATAATGCTTACCTCTTGATAGGTGTAGGATAACATTTGAAATACAATTTTCTTCTCCTTTATATACTTCTTCGATTTAGAAGATTCTTATTGTTAAGATGATAGTGTGAAGATATTTTTATTATATACTACCATTTTCAATATGTAACATCGATATAATTTACACAGTCATATCAAATATCAAACGCACGCAACATTCCAAGACGTTTAATTAAGAAAGTGACATTAACACACTGCAAAAAAACTACATTAAAAGCAAAAATATTGAAATGCACCAAGAAAGTGTAGCAATAATTATTGACTAAAAATTGAATGCTCGTCACATTATTTTCAATAAACTTACCTGCTAACGAATAAATAGTATTAGCCCATTTAGCGGTATTACATGAAGTAAAATTTAGCGGTATTACATGAAGTAAAATATTGCATGTTTAATTTGTAACGATACAATTTTTATAACTTCTCGATCTCTTTCTTTAATGCTTCTTGACGCGCTACAAAAAACAATTAGATATAGTTGATCATTAGTAACTTAAATACAGTTAATCAATATATTGCATTTTTCGATCAAAGTAAAAATGTTCGTGCATGTTCCACTTAATTGATAAGACAACGACGTGTAGGATCTCTTAAACCATTAGAGAAGATGATGTTACTACCAAACCTCCTAAGCACCATCTTTATGTCCTACATTCTTACACACACAAAATACACATGAAATTTACATAACATAATATAAATCAATATACTAAATAAGTAAGACGATATGATGCTTACTTTACCACCATAATAAGTTGTAGCCCAATGTGCACGCGGTGTGGAGGAAGTTGTGGTTTGTTGTGTGTGATTTTTGACACATTATCTAGTTGATAAAATATTTGTAACTCATGGACGGGAAGGTAAAAAGACTAACCACTAATTGGTGTGTTTAATTTATGCATTCATGGCATTTTTTGTTTGTATTCTATGAGGTTTAGAGATGGCTTGAAACATGTTGTACCGTACAAATTTTTGTGCATGATTCCTCATGCAAAACATATTGTACCGTACAAACTTTTATGCACAATGCCTCTTGCGCGTTAAATTAAGCATTCAAATCTTTAGATAGTATAGAAGATATATTTTTCATGTTGCTTAAACTACCTTGTACCATACTACAATTTGTGCACAAATCATCTTGCATATTAAATTAAGTCACCCAATATTGTATAATTGATATAATTTTGATGTTACTTAAACTACCTTGTACTATACTCTACAAATTTTTTCAATTACTCGAATCACTAATCTTATGTACTAACCCTTATGCATGACTATTAAATCAATGTACTAACACATGAAGACTCCACATTTCACTTTTAATTCATGAAATATTTATTGTGAGCACTTTGCATTTATAAGACAACTTAAGTTTTTAGTATATAAGATTAGTTTATTTGCATTAAAAGTTACT
Source organism: Artemisia argyi (assembly GCA_030686995.1). Classification (NCBI taxonomy): domain Eukaryota; kingdom Viridiplantae; phylum Streptophyta; class Magnoliopsida; order Asterales; family Asteraceae; genus Artemisia; species Artemisia argyi. Next base: position 68,351,650 of record CM060709.1, on the reverse strand, counting down.
AGCGGGATATAACTTATACATATTAAAATATTACGTGTGAAGAGACTTATTTTTCAATGTAATATCTTGAAAAAAATCTCTTACATATGCTCTTTTTATGTCAATAATGTGTGACATGCTTGGAAATGTGATACCATCACAACTTAGATATATAATGACTAAAATAAGTGCCGAAGATTACACTATAAAAACTTATATACAGTCCATGTGTAACTCAATAAAGTATTTTAAATACGTATAAAACTTAGCAAATATGTGACACTATGACAACTTAAATATAATATGACAAAAATAAATGCCGAATATTATGCTATGAAAACTTCTATACAGCCCATGTGCATCGCACGTATTTTAAATCTATGAAAACTTATATACAGCCCATGTGGATCGCACGAGCATTGTTGACTATCATAAGAAATAGTTATAACTTAGCTATTAAAATTAGTTAAGTCTAATAAAAAACGATAGAGTCAATACCAAAATAACTAGACAAAAAATATTACATAAAACATACATCTTAAAAGATTACATGTCAATAAACTATTTTAAATACATATTATGCTTGCAAAATGTATGCTACCATGACAATTTATATATATAATGACAAAAATACGTCTCAAATATAAAATGACGAAAATAAAAGACGGATATTAAACTTTGAAAACTTCTATACAGCCCATGTGCATCGCACGGGCTTTCAGAGTTTGCTAAAATAACAAAATACGACATATTAAAAAGATCACCTTAAATAATGAATAGAATGAAACAATTATATAATTTTGGCTTGCAGTCATTTATAAATTATAATAACAAATAAAAAAGCTGTGTGCATCACACGGGTTGTGAGGCAGCCCGAGTTATATATTGTATTTTGAGTGTTTGCCTCAACCTCAATTAAAATTAATGAAATAACGACATCAACATTTTTCATGTCATGCTAAAAACACAACTTAGAAACTTATTGACCAACAAAATCCATCCATGATCAAAATGACGAAAATTAGTGCTGAACAATACGCTATGAACATTTAGATCGAGCCCGTGTGCATCGCACGGGTCTGAATGCCTAGTTTAAATATAAAAGTTATGATAACATCACACTCAAATCAACTAAAATAAATACAATACATTACATATAACTAATTACATACAAAAGTAATGATAACATTACTAGGCATCTAATTATCATTTCCACTAAAATAAATACTATACAACTTCTCTAATAGCCATCTAAACACCGTCATATGCTTATACAAACAGATGCATCAACGTTACGAAAAAACACTTAATTATTCAACCAAAAGCCCGTGCATCGCACGGGTTGTATAAAATATCATAAACATAAAAACAAGAAAAAAAAACATTTAAAATAAAGCAACTAATTAAACTCATTCATCTTTTTAGCATTTGATTCTTCCTCACAAACACCGGCTTTTGCTTGATTCACTTGAGTCTTTCTCAGAGCAATGTTGACAACAAGCAAAAAGCAACTTTGAAAATGCATCATCTTCACATGCCTGTTGCACAAACCATAAACGCATACAATCATGCAATTTAAAAGATCCTGAAACATTCATCAAATTCTCTAATAACTCAAAATCTGTCATAGGCATCTAAATACTGTCATATGCTTATACAAGCGTCTGCACCAACATTACAAAAAAACACATAATTAACCAACCAACAGACCGTGCATCGCACGGGTTGGATAAAGTCTCGTTTATATATACTTTTTAAATGTGCTTTTATATATGTTATTACAAAAACTTTCTTATATACGTTATTATATACCTTTTTGTATACGTTGTAAAAAGTATATAAAAATGTATTTAAATACGTATATAAAAACATATACAAAACCTTATATAAAAATGTATAAAAAAAGTATATAATGTGTATAAAAATGTATGATAAGAATGTTTTTGTAACAACGTACATAAAAAATGCATAAAAACGTATATAAGAACGTTTTCGTAATAATGTATATAACAACGTATATAAAAACATATACAAAAGCGTATATAAAAATGTATAAATAAGTATATAAGAATGTTTTTGTAATAACATATATAAAAATTGTATATAAAAACATATTTAAAATTGTATATAAAAACGTTATAAAAACGTGTATATTTTTATAATAATATATTATAAAAATAAAAAAAACTTTAAAGAAATTGAAAAATTTAAAATTATAAACATCCGTTAGTTAAAGGATGAACGCTGCAACTGTCACGAGCCAAAAGGGCTAACGTGTAAATTCTAACGAAATCCACTTAACGTCGGTTAAAACCACGGACCAAAATTTGCTCAAAGGTTTACCACAGGGACGATTTCTGCACTTTCAAAATAGTTGGGACGAAACATGCAATATGGCCAAAGTTCAGGTACGATTTATGCAATTAACTCGGGTTAAAATGAAAAATGGAAAAGTGGGGATGGGAAGTGTAAAATAGGGGCGGAGGGACCAAAACTGCCACTTTGGCTAAACTTTTCACAAAAACGGTTCGGGACTCATTCGACATAGCAAACGGACTCGAAAAATTACGAAACTTGCGCCATTGTTCACGAAATCATTTTTCCAATAAAATCAATTATAAACTTCAGAGTTTTTCTCAAACTCAATTTAATTCAATATATTTGGAAAATGCAATACGATTCGAGTTTTATATGTTGTCCTAGGTCAATCAAGGAATAAAGTTCTCGTTTCCAAGTATATCTCACCTTTCTCAAGCCCAATTAACATGCAATTCAAGTTTTAAAACTTCAGGTACATAAAATAAAATATTTGGCTAGAAATGGGTTTAGGAAAAGTACCAAGTGTTACACTATGGCCATAGTTGACCCGTTTTATCATGCTTTTCAGGTGATTAGAAGTAAGTGGTGATTTCCGGATGCATTGCATGGGCACTGTTTTGCTTATATCATGTTATCTTTTGCAAAAGTTTAAAAACAGATGTTTTATCGTTGGGAACTTGTGTTAAATGTACTATGTCTTATCTTTTGAAACAATGTAACAACTTATTGTAATATATGATGTTTTCCTTTAAATCTTGTATGGTGTTACCTATAAGTTATGCGATGTACTATGAACTGTTGCACCTTGTGTTTCCGCTTTAGCGAGGTGTGACACAAGTATTATGATGTGATAAATGTCGTAATGTATGCATAGTATGTACCCACGCGTTGCGGCGGCGGGTACTCTAAAATAATATTTTTCTGTGAATCATGTATTTTAGTTTATTATGTTTTTTTTTGACAATAAATTTACGGATATTAGAAATTTCGTTTAGCTCGTGCCCGTTCGGGCTCGAACCCGTTGGCTCGTGTCCGTTTAGGCTCGAGCCCGTTTGGCCCGTGTCCGTTCGGGTTTGAGCCCATTTGGCCCGTTGCCCGCTCGGTCTTGAATATTTGTATAATTTGCTTTATTATTTGTATTAGTGACATTTAATGCATGAATTGTGTTTAAGTTGGTTGTACAATATGCTTAATAATTTGTATTTTTTATGTAAGGGGTGTTTTATTAACTGCATTAATTATATTTATTGAACAGTTAATTAATTATATTTAATGTACATAATGATTTATTTATTGTATTTAATGTTAGTATATCTATTTTAATTAGTTGTATTTTGAGCTTAAAAACTTGGAAATGTTAGAAGATGTGTTTTAGTTACTTATACTTTTAGCATTATAACTTGTATTGCTTAATTTTAAGAGTTTTATATTAAGTAGGCATTCCTCTATTATAAAATAGTAAGATAATTAAAATAGTCTTTTCACATGTAATCTTTTAATATGAATAAGTTACATAAATTGTTTTTTGCCTATCGGGACAAAATCATGTAACTATGTGTAGCATGAGACAATTATAGCTTACTAACTGACCCGTGCAATGCACAAATGTTGTATTTAATTGTTAATCACGTAATGTTTACTTGTTAGCCCTACCAAATGAAATTTCATGCTAATTATAAGTTGCACTGTGACATATGAGAATGAACTGATAAATCCTTAAGATTTTAATTATATGTTGACCCGTGTGGTCATAATCAGTATCATGCTGACCCGTGTGGTCATATTCAATATCATGTTGACTCGTGTGGTCATACTCAGCTTTGAAACAACCCAACTTTTTTGACACCATAACTTTGTCAACAACATCAATGTAATTCAATTATTACTTTTTCCCTTTCATACGGCATATTTGATACGGATAATTTAACTTCATACTCTCAAAAGACAATTTACCAAAACACAAGTCACTATGTTATTCGTTTCACTTAATTTGAATATATGCACATATTATATAAATAACTACGAAATTATAATTCAATGATTATCCCTTTAGTATTAAGGCTTTATTCAACCCGTGCGTTGCACGTCTTTGGTTGAATATTTACGTGTTTTGTATGTAATGTTGGTGCAAATTATTGAGTTGTTACCGTGATGGTGAGGCTAAAATATACAACAATGTATAACTTATAAATACAAAAGCAGTCTACTTTGAATAAATAACATGTTTTGATAACATGGCAATCGATATGATCTTTATTTGTCAAAAAAATAGCCGATACATGTAAGCCACTTTGTGCTCCTCTATAGCTTTTAGACGTATGTCCTCTTAACATCCGGAAAAGCAGACCATTTATGCAGTTTACTCTTGTGTATATTAACATGCATTCATGAACACATAATCATGCAATCCAAGAGTAAGGTCACCTCTTTTTATCTAAAGTCACACATTAATTGTCATGATGACAGGAACCATTCTATCAAATCTAAGATAATTAGATAATGTTTGATTAAACGGTTTCGTTTCGATGTTGTCTAGAAGTTTTGACTTTCAAATATAATCTAACAATACGTTTTGTATCGTTTGCTAACGAATGTTCCACATTTCAATACAAAATATATCATCACAATATGTGTAGTTGCATCAACCCACTGAGTATACTGGGCCCTTGAGCGTACACCTTGCAGCCTGGCTTAAACCTTGATGATAGCCCATATTAAAAATAATAATAAAAATAAATAAATAAATAAATAAAACCCCTTCTTGCCATTAACACATTCAAGTATTCAAACCTAAAATAACTCATCCAAAAACACAAGCCTCCATCTAAAATTATCTCTCCCAAGATGCAGACACTCATCATCAATCTCCCTAAATTCGTCCAACCTTATACCTCCGAAAGAAAAATGTTTTCCGGCTTTATTGCTTCATTAACACAAACATATCATTTAATTTCACTAATATAAAACCGAACCAACGTAACCCTCTTCTTTTTTACAATAAAACTTCGAGTACCAAACAAACTACGACCGTTGCACTACATGTCTTCAAGATCTCATATAGAGGTCTCGGGTAGGTGTTTTGTGTTTTTGGTTTTATCTTTTATGGATCTATGATGGCTTGGTTTTCGTATGGAAAAGATCTTCAAACGTCTTGTTATCTCATAAGAGATACAAAGGAAAACATCAACGAGGTCTTGTTTTTTTGTATTTTTATTTGTTTTCGGGTCTTGGTTTCAAGATCTATAACAGATCTTGAAAGTGATATACGATAGTTATGGTTTCGGGTATGGGTTTCAGGTTTGTTGTACCAAAACGAAAAAGAACAAAAAATCTGAAATCATTAGTTTTTTTTTGTTAGACCGAGTAGTGATTGCAATATTGTTTGCTGCGGGTTTTCTCCGACACAGGTTCGGGGTGTTTCTCCATTCGTTCTAGTGTCTGTGTTTGTGTTTGAGTGTGAAGAAATCGGATTGTGGTTTGTGGTAAATGCATTTCTTATTTATAGTATTGAGATCATTATTTGTTGTAAGTGCAAAGACGGTTCGTATACTTGAAAACGCAGCAACAATTCATATTCCGCATCACTTGATATTCCGCATTAATTATTTTTTGCTCTAATTTGTAACACCCCCAAAATTTGATACAGCGGAAGACTCAACAAGCTTTCGGGTGCTACGGGGATTGGTATCCATTCAAAGTCATGAAAGAACGAGATAAAGTAAACATAAGAAAAACACAACCAAAACGGGTTTTAAAGTTTACATTTATCCCAAGAATTATCCAAAGTAAGGCCCAAAAGAAATAAACATAGGTCCACAATAGTTTATCAGAGTTTTAGAAAATAGATCCATAACCGGGTGCCATTGCCAAGCCTCCAATCCAAGCATCCAAGGGCATCACTTAATTACCTGAGAAAACGTGCTAAAAGTCAGCTTTCGCTGGTGAGATCATAGGTTTAAATTCATAATTCAATATAGTGGACATATACGCAAAACGCTTGCTAGCTAGACTAGGCCTCAATCATCCAACCAAAATAATCCAACCAAAATAAACCAACCAAAATAATCCAACCCAAAATAATCCAACCAAATCAAATCAACCCTATAGGTGCACGCTATAGCCCAAATCAATCCAATCAATAGCTTACCTAGCTCAAGTCTAGGCCTCGCTCTATAATTAATCCAATAGCTTACCTAGTTCGGAACTAGGCCTCGCTCAACAACCAATCAATAGCTTACCTAGTTCGGGACTAGGCCTCGCACATTAACCAAATCAATAGCTTTCCTAGTTCGGGACTAGGCCTCGCTTAATCCTACCTAGTTCTATAAGCATAGCAAGTTTTAACTAAACAAAGCGATAATAGTCCACATAAAACATTTGCACGTTTCTCACCCCAAGTATTGAAAACAAAGTTCAAGAGTAAAAAAAAGTGGGGCTATGACTCACCTCAAGTCCAGAAAATCCTCAAAAGAAGTCGATAGAAGAAAGACGTAAGCAAACTCAAGCAACTCACGTAACGGCAACTACAGACTCGGCACTTCCTAACAATATCAAGCTCGTTCAGAAATCATTTCCTCAAAAATCAAATATTCCCATTCCCGAACGTATTCCATTTTTACTTTCCAAAAATATCCATTTCTCGAATTATCTTCATATTAATTTGAAATTCGACGTTTGGTATCCATATGGGTGAAGGGTCGACACAACTCAAACCAAGAAGCCACAACGAACGAAATAATAAACCATCTATAGGTCTAATATTAGCCCAATATATTATTTAAATAAATCATCGAAGTTTATCAAATCCGTCGATTTGGTAATCTCCCATATGTATTTACGTAATATATCGTTCCAAAATTATACCCAACCTAAAGCACATAGCACAAAGTACACTATTTGGTATATATCGTAGTCCAATAAATTCCCTATATATATCGTCAAATCGGCCAAATTCCACGAGATATATAGTAATTTATTATCCTAATACATATACCACAACCTATGGGCGTCGTGGGATACGATTCCCATTAATATACTCATTTTATATAGCCAAATAACTCGATCTAATCCGTCGATTAAATAAGCCACTTGTTATATAAAATGTTTATATTAATCGTCATATATCCGTGACAACACAAAAGTCACATAATAAAGCCCACTTGGACTTTAAGTAACCACAACTAATATAACTCGATAAGTTTTCCAAATTTATAAAAGTCATCATGTTTTTATTTATTACTCACCCGACTTATTAGTTCTCAACATTATTTCAAGTTATTTACTTATAATAATATTCCGACATTTATTGCACTATATAACGTTTACTCGTGATTTTTTTATTACTAATATACGCATTTATATATATATATATATATATATATATATATATATATATATATATATATATATATATATATATATATATATATATATATATATATATATATGTACGTTTATCACGTCTATATACGTATATAAACGATTATATTATCAATAATATTATTACGAGTATTGTTTTTAATGTTTGATTTTAAATATTTATTGAGTCATAAGAATTTGGTCACATGTCCGAGTCATCACTCTCGGCTCATAGTCCAAGTCCAAAAATAATAACCAAGTCAAAATAAATGAATCAACTCCGTCCAAATCAATCCCATATCCACGTGCTACAACATGAGGGTTCGACTACGGCACCCGACTAACCTATCTCCGTCATCTAATGACCGTCTCACAATCGGTCCCCAAATCCACACTCGTCAACACAACTCCATAATCCAAATCACAAGTATACCATGTCGAGACCACAAAGTGTCTCGACCCATCCAAAAGCTTCGGTCCAAATAATGCCACAACAATAAAATAATAACCACAATAAAAATAACAAGAAGAAAACATCCAAGATAAATATTATATGGTTTGGTATACCACGCCAAACCCGAGCCAAACGACCCACTTGGGTCTCGGCTAGAACCATGAGTCACAAGGACTCAAAACCAAGGCCACTAGGCCACGACATAGGCTCAAACGAGCCGTACCAAAACTGCCAAACGGACCATATGAGGTCGAGGCATACCCAAGACAATCACAACATCAAATCGGCTAACCAAATACAACCAAGTATCAATAATATCGGACCATGAGTCCTCTTGGACTCCCAACGAGCCAAGAAAAGGGTCTCACCGAGACCTTAAGTCTCGGCCATGCTCCATACGAGCCAACAATCAAAACCAAACGCGACCCATAACCAAAGTCGAGTATCAAACTCGAGTCAAAACCAAAACCCAAGATACCAAACGGATTTTAAATGACAAAATATCATTTCCCCATCATTTTTAGTTAAGATTTCATCAAAACCCAACAAGAAAAATCCATTTACCCACGGTTTGGGTAATAATCGAGGCGCACGTATAAGATTTGTGGCCACTCACCTTCAATAAAGCTCCAAAACTCAATTTCTTCAAAAACCCAAAAAGAAAAGATGACAAAGGTGGTGTTAAAGTGGTTGTATAAATTCGTACGGGGTGTTAAGGTGGTCCAAATCGCGCGTGGTTTATACCAATAGATAGATCGGGAAAAGATGATTAAGATGGTGGTGTTGGTTTATTTAGGGGAGGAGCGGTGGTGGCGATTTTGGTGGTTTAAGGTGGCGGTGGTGGTGATATATTAAAAAGAGAGAGAGATGATGAAGATGATGAGAGTGTTGGTGTTGTGTTGTTATCCCAGATCCACAAGGATGATTTGTAATTTACTCTTATAAAAAAAAGGCTTTTATTAATAATAATAATAATGTTAAGGGGTAAAGGGGGTTAAGTAGCCCGGTGTAAATACATGGACCAAACCCGAAACCTCTTAAAACGAATCAACTTCCTCGAACCGAAATCGTTCCAAATAATCAAAAACCTCGCGATACGTTCCAAAAATATAAATATCCGAACCAATATTAAAATAATTAAAATTGTTAGGTTATCCTAGTGCCGGAGTCAATGTAGTGCCAAAATAATGATATCAAAATAAATCATCACGAAATGAACCAAACCAAACCATAAATAAATAATTGAATCCCATAAATAACGTACGATTAAAATCACATTCCAACGTTCATAAAATATCTCGTCACGATAAACTTTTCAAATATTCCAAAATTATAATTTTTAAAGTAATGCGGGTTTTCAAAACGACTCCCTAATTTGCCAGTTGTCACATCCTCCCAGCCTCAGAAGAAACCCGTCCCGGGTTTCTCTCGGAACAACCCATCTACGAAGTAAAAAGCTTCGGATATCTCTTTCGAAACTCATCCTCACGTTCCCACGTGAATTCCGGTCCATGCCGCGAATTCCAACAAACTTTGATGAGCGGAATACGACTTCTCTTAAGTCGTTTAATCTCTCTATCCAGTATCTCAATCGGCTCTTCCACAAAATTCAAACTTTCATCCACACGAATATCCTTAATTGGTATAACCGGCGTTTCATCCGAAAGACACTTCTTCAAATTGCTAACATGAAACACATCATGAACTTTACTCAATTCCGGTGGTAATTCCAACCGATAAGCCACGGGCCCAATTCTTTCCAAAATAAGAAATGGTCCAATGTAGCGGGGATTAAGTTTCCCACGTTTCCCAAAATGTATCACACCCTTCCAAGGCGAGACTTTCAGCATCACTTTGTCTCCAACCTGGAATTCTAGGGGTTTACGTCTCTGATCGGCGTAACTTTTCTGCCTATCTCTAGCTGCTTGCAATCGATCTCGAATTTGCGTTACTTTCTCAGTAGTTTCCAAAATAAGTTCAGGGCCTGTGAGTTGGCTATCTCCAACTTCTGCCCAACCAATAGGTGAACGACATTTACGACCATATAAAGCTTCAAACGGTGCAGCTTTAAGACTTGTGTGGTAGCTATTGTTGTAGGAGAACTCCGCAAGGGGTAGATATTTCTCCCAGCCTTTACCAAAGTCTATTATGCATGCACGAAGCATATCCTCCAAAGTCTAAATAGTTCTCTCACTTTGACCATTGGTTTGGGGGTGATATGCAGTACTCATATCAAGTCTCGTCCCCAAAGCGGTTTGAAGTGATCGCCACAACGCTGACGTAAAGCTGCTGTCGCGGTCAGAAATAATCGATATCGGAACTCCATGCCGAGAAACAATCTCCTTCACATACAACCTCGCAAGTTTGTCAACACTGTCATCTTCACTAATCGCAGGAAATGAACAGACTTAGTCAAATGATCCACAATTACCCATATAGCGTCACAACCGCTAGCTGTCTTTGGTAATTTGGTAATAAAGTCCATTGTGATCCGCTCCCATTTCCAAACTGGGAGTTCTGGCTGCGTCAATAATCCTGACGGTCTTTGATGTTCGGCTTTAACCTTAGAACATGTCAAACACTTACTAACATACAACGCTATATCTGCCTTCATATTTGGCCACCAATATAACTTCTTCAAATCCTGGTACATCTTGTCAGACCCAGGATGAATAGAGTATCTTGACTTATGCGACTCATGCATAATCAACTCTCGAATTCCTCCATACAATGGTACCCAACTTCGCTCTCCAAAACATAATACTCCATCAGAACGCTTAACAAATCCTTTCTCATTTTCTGCCATCCCAAATATGTTCTCAGCAGGTCGATTTTCTGCTTTCAACGCTTCCATTTGAGCTTCTAATTTTTGAGACGGTAATGGCGATACGATAGTCATTCCTAATGACCTAACTCGTAACGGTGGAATTCTCTCCTTTCGACTAAGAGCATCAGCAACAACGTTTGCTTTACCAGGATGGTAACGAATTTCACAATCGTAATCGCTTAGCAACTCAATCCAACGTCGTTGTCTCATGTTGAGCTCTTTTTGATTCAAGATGTGTTGTAGACTTTTGTGATCCGTGAATACAACACATTTGGTTCCATACAAGTAATGTCTCCATATCCTTAAGGCAAAAACCACAGCATCTAATTCCAAATCATGGGTGGTGTAGTTCTTCTCGTGCTTCTTGAGCTGTCGGGAAGCATAAGCTATCACTTTCTCTCGTTGCATTAGCACAGCTCCTAAACCTTTATGAGAAGCGTCACAATAGACGACAAAGTCCTCGTTACCTTCAGGTAACGCTAAGATAGGAGCACTACACAACATTTCCTCAAGTAATTGAAATGCTTCCTCTTCCTTATCTCCCCATTCGTACTTAACACTCTTTTGAGTCAATTTGGTCAACGGTTTTGCTATCTTCGAAAATCCCTCAACGAATCTTCGGTAATAACCGGCTAGACCCAAAAATTGACGAACTTCCGTTGGGGTCGTAGGTTCAGCCCAATCTTTAATCGCTTCAATCTTAGCAGGATCTACATGAACTCCTTGTCTATCAATCACATGACCCAGAAATTGTACCGTCGGAATCCAAAATTCACATTTAGAAAACTTGGCATACAGTTTCTCCTTCCTGAGCAATTCTAAGATAAGCCTTAGGTGCTCCTCATGCTCTTTCTCACTCTTTGAATAAATTAGAATGTCATCGATGAACACAATCACAAACTTATCTAAGTAAGGCTTACACACCCGATTCATGAGGTCCATGAATACCGCCGGTGCGTTGGTCAACCCAAACGGCATCACCTGAAACTCGTAATGTCCGTAACGGGTTCTGAAAGCCGTTTTCGGAATATCCTCCTCGCGAACTCGAAGCTGATGATATCCCGATGTCAAATCGATCTTCGAATACACACTCGATCCTTGAAGCTGATCGAACAAATCGTCGATCCTCGGTAACGGGTATCTATTCTTCACCGTTAACTTGTTCAACTCTAGATAATCAATACACATGCGAAACGATCCATCCTTCTTCTTCACAAATAAGACCGGGGCTCCCCAAGGCGAAGAACTTGGTCTTATAAATCCCTTTTCGGCTAACTCCGCTAATTGTTTCGACAACTCTTCCAGTTCAGTAGGTGTAAGACGATAAGGCGCTCGTGCCACGGGTGCAGCACCAGGTATCAACTCAATCTGAAACTCTACTTGTCTAGTAGGCGAAATTCCCAGTAAATAATCGGGAAATACATCCGAAAAATCACGAACTATAGGCACATCTCCAATGCACCTTTCCTTCTTATCCTTCCCTCCTTTCTCAGAAATTTGAGCTAAGAAAAGGCAACATCCTTTTTCCATTAGCTTCGGCAATTTAGTGCAAGATATGACCGCTAATCTAGATGGGCCTCTCAAATCCTTTCTATCTCCTGGTATGTTCAGAATCTCCTTGCCGTAAGGCACACGCACGATCTTCTCATCACAAAGTATATGAGCACGATACTTCGACAACCAATCCATACCAATAATGACATCAAAACTTCCTCACGTGACGGGTAGAAGATCTATGTTGAAAGGACAATTCAGAAAGTTTAACGTGCAACCGCGAATGATAGTCCTAATCATCTCTATGTTCCCATTAGCTAACTCTACATCATAACCAATTCCTAAGGCCATCGGGGGTTTCTCTAGTAAGGGTGCAAACTTAGTGGACACAAAACTCTTATCGGCACCAGTATCAAATAGTATGGAAGCATAACGATTATTGAGAAGGAATGTACCAGTAACGACGTTCGGATCTTCTCCTCTCTCGTTCCCAAGTGCATACACTCTTCCATGAGCAGCTCCAGCTTCCACACGTTGGTCCCCATTATCTTGTCGTCCACGGTTTCCTCCAGCTCCACGGTTTCCATTATTGTACCCATTACCACCCGATCCTTGATTTCCTCGGTTCCACGATTCCCTATACTCATTCCTATAATGTCCCTTCTTTCCACATCCATAGCAAGTAACATTTGCCTTACTCATAGTTTCAGGAGTAGCTTGAACCATAGCAAGTGGTCGAGCTCTACAATCCTTAGCTATGTGTCCCATCCTAGAGTAATTCTTGCACATCACAGTACATCGTCCAGAATGATTCTTATAACATCGGTTACACTTGGGTGCATCTCCATTGTATTTCTTCTTGTCTCCATCTCCCATAGCATAAGCTCTAGTAGTTGTTTGTTGTTTTTCGTTTGTTTCGATGATTGATGAGTGTGTAAATACTCATCATTTTTAGTCAAATCTGAACTGCAAAACGATTAAAAACACTCAAAAACGCACCAAAATACGAAGAAAATCCCAAAGATCGTATTTTATATGTTTCTGATGCAAAACGAGTGAAAACAAACGAAAAACGAACAAAATTTGCATAATTGGCAGTTTCAGTCCCCCAACTTTCAAATTTTTACAAAACTAGTCCCTGGTCAGTCATTTCAAAGAAAATTCAAGTTTAATTAAAGTTTCATTCAAGTTTTATTTAAATTCAATTTTACTTCATTCCTCTTAGTTAACTCTTATTTAATCAGAATGTGCTAAATTTGCATTCACAAATGTTTCTTAAGTACTGTTGAGTTGGTCTGAGTCAAAAAGAAAGAAAAAATAAGCAAATAGGAAATCTGCTAAAGAAAAATTCAAAAACAAAAAAATGAAAGAAAAAAGAAGTAAAGAAGTGGCAGAGAAGATGATGAGCAGGTTTAGAGTCTCAGTGGGAGACATTAGGGTATGATATGTTTTAGGTTCTCAGTTCTCAATTACTACTTGGCTGTGGATGTCAAGTAAGTTAATGCATCAAAAATCTTTCTTACTATATGCTTAGTGAAATGTGTTGTTGTTGATTCATGTTTACTGGTTACCTTTGTTACTCACTAAATCAGTCCAATTAAGGGGTGTTTGGCATACTTTAGTTTGCTGGTATACTCACTGTTTCAGAGGTAGTGATTAGTTTAGAAGCATCACTTGGGTTGAAGTAGGCTTATATAAACTTAGAATCAGTAGGTTCTTGCATCAAAAAAAGTCAAATTCATCTTATATCCTATTAACAGCTTAACTGTTGGGAATTTAGATACCAAATCTTCATCTTAGGCTTGGAAAGTGTTAAGGTAGAGTAATTTAGCTTCATTTCAGTTTAGTACACCTTATTCAAGAAACTAGGGTAGGTTAAGTCTCACAAAAGTCAACTTAGATGAAAAAATTGAAAGAGTCAACTTTAAACTAGGCAGAAAACACAAAAACTCAACGAATTGTTTTGATTTTTAGGATTAGATTCAAGCCTTAAAATTTTCACAAATTATTGTCTTCCACCTTGGCTTCAAGAATCCACAATCATCACATTTTTGTGATTTTTCTAAGTGGGTCCCACAACCCCTCTAACAGACCTGCAGGGTCATGAACATACCCTGTGCACCAGTTGACCCACATTTCAAATGAACTTATCTTGGTAGTTCTGAGGTGGTTGTAGCTGTTTGTTGTTGATTCTAGAAATCTTCTAGGTAGTAATTAGGTTTAGGCTCCTAGATTGCCCTTTAGTGCTTAATAAGTGCTTAAAATTAAGCACTCTTTTGGCTTTTTCTTACCACTGCTGCTGTTGCCATTCTTGTTATTATCTCTTGATTTTGATTTATTAGTATTGATGGTAGTTGAAATTATCAGTGTTAGTTGTTTACTTAAAGCTGGTGTTTGGTTACTTAAGTTGGATCAGTTGGTGTTACTCATTTTTGCTTATCATGGCTGCTATGCTTCATATGCTCACTTTTACTTAAATTGATTTACTGTGGTGGATTTAAGCTCTCATAGTACTTAATTGAGTGACTCAAAAAGTTTTTATTTTCAAAAGTTTCATAAATTTGGTGTTAAAGTAATTTTGTAAAAAGAAAATTCAAAAAGAAAATAAAAAGAGAAAATTGCACTTAGCCAGATTCGAACCTTGGACCTCTCAGGTTGACTGGTCAACTCCCAAACCAAAGGGGTGCACCATCTGGGCTAGGTAGTTATTAGTGTTTATCTTTCCCTTCATTGTATTTATACTAGTGATAGTTCCTTTAGCTTATTAATCCATTTTCAGCTTATTTACAGCTTATAAATAAGCTCTGCACCATTCTCATATTTTTCTTAGCTTAATTATACCACTGAGTAATTTTGGAACAAATTTTGTATTTTTCACTATTCGTTTAGTAATTTTTATAATTTAAATTAGTTTTGTTAGTATTTAATTAGTTTTTAATTGATAATAAATAAGTAAAAAGTCAAAAAAATAATTTTCTTTTTCTCGAAATTTTCCTTTATCATTAGGTTCGTAAAAATATAATTTTCGTGTCCGTAGGGTTAGCGTAGCTAAAAATCACGTTTTATTTTGCGCACTCGCGTAATTTTTTAATTAAACGTCACGTTTCTAATTAGTTTAACATGTTAGGATTCCCGATGCCTAATTATGTTTTCCCGTAGTGTTTTAGGTATTTCTTAGTTTGTTAGTTGCCTTAGGTTAATTTATTTCCACTTTCATTCGTAAATTTTCCAATTTCGTTAATTTAACGTATCGCAAAACCAAATAACCTTCCCAATCATACAAGATTTTAATCCCAATCTCATTCGAAGCTTTCCATTCACACCTCGTTGGGGTACGACCCGGGAAATCACTTCCCGGTCTCACAATTTGAATATCACTTTCACAAGTTTTGCGAGGTAATCGTTTTCTTAAACGATTTACTTGTATTACTTCACGTTTATTTGTCTCACGACAAGTTAAACTTCACGTTTGTTGATATTTTGATAAATTGTTGTTTGCACACACCAAAACACAACGAATCAAATGGCGCCGCTGCCGGGGAGGCTGTGTGTCGAAAGTCTCGATAAGGTTTAGACGATTAGTCTTGTAGAACCTTCGCAAGAAGTTACGCTTTCATAAAACGTATAAAAAACCAAAAATATTTTTCTTTTGTTTCTAGTATATGTATTATATCTATAAAAGTTAAGAAAAACTCAAAAAGATTTTCCTGTTTCATTGTTTAATAATTACAACATTAAAATCTTACCACCGCAAACCAAGGCAGAACACCTACCAACTGGGGGTGTGACCATAATAAGTTCCCAAACAAAAGATCAAGACTTGCCTTTGTATCACTTGCGTTTTGGAAAACTTTTAAACGAGAAACACACTTTAAGAGGAGTTGAAACGGTATGTGGCGATCCAACGAACTTCGCCCAGTGAGAGATCTATTCTTCTCTCCCGCTCCTTTGTGCGTTTTTCTTTAGAAGTCGACCTTGCGTTTGTGATTATTGGTTTAAGTTCCCCTGTCTTTATGAGTGGTCTTGTTTTAATTGTTGTATTTTTCGAAAAACCCAAAAATAATCTTCGTCTCTTATACGTTTGATTCTCACCTCCTTATACCTTCCTCATTAATGTTTAATTCTTATGTCATCACTCGACTATCACTGTTTTCATTGTAAAAGTCCGGTGGATGACGATCTTCGTTGTTACAAGTGTGGGTGTGAGCGGTGTGGAAGTAATATTAGAGACGGATTTTGTAAATGGTGCAAAGCAAATCCGAATGCTTTCAATGATTCTCAAAATTCTTCCGACTTCCCCTCACATCCCGAAATACGAACTATTAATGGCAAACCGTCAAGAGTCGATCCACACCTCTCATGATTTACGATTCAAAGTTTATCAAGCAAACGTACTGAGCTTAAAACAGTGACTAAAATAAACGACTTGCCTGATCATCACGTTTATCAAAAACAAAAATCGGGGACCATAACGGAAGTGGTAGAAATTCCTAGCTCTCAGAGCATTCCACTTGTCCCACCTCCGGATTTTCCAAAATGTTCTTCGAGACTTGATAATCATTTGAATTATTTTGTCGATTCTTTGAATGACCCGATTCCTTCTCTAAGGCAATCGTTTATTCCTTGCGTCGGTTGTGGTGAGCCACTTTTCGGTCAACCATGTCGTTGGTGCACGTGTGAACGATGTGGTAATGATATTCAAAACGGAAGTTGTTTGTTTTGTGGTTCGAGTAATTCATTCGCTTACAATTCTAATCCGAGCTTTTGCAACGAGCCACAAAACAATTTCATTTCATATGAACATAATCCGTGTTATCAAAATTTCAATGCCGAATCGTTTCAAAATGCACCAACTTCACAACAATACGGTTGTGAGTATTGTGGAGGTCCACATTTTAGCACCAATTGTCAAACTAGGAATCTTTTTCCTTGTGACAACAATTATCACGACCAACCTCCACAATACCAAACTTTTGAAACACAACCTTAACCATTTCCTTAAGAACTTTTGCAAAATGTCTTAAATACTCTTAAGGATTTGGTTAACAAACCTGCTCCAGAAGAACCTCGTCCGAAGTCTTACAAAGAAATACTAGCTGAAGAAGCAGCTAGAGTAAGATTTCGAATGCGTAAAACTATCATCTACGATGACGATGACGATAGTAATGACGATAGTGATGATGAAGATACCCTTGATATTCGTCAAGGCTCATCAAATTCGTCAGTTGTGGTTCCTTCCATGAGAAGTCAAGGAGAAAATAATGTGACGGAGAAATTACTAGCAGAAGATCAAATGGAACTTGTACAATCCATGAATGCTAGCTCCTCTCAACTCCCTCAGTCTATTGATATCACACCCGAAGTTCACACTCACTCTCTGAATATGGGGGATGAGCATCTTAGCACTGTTCCTGAAACGGAATCGGACGAATTCATAAATTCTAGTGTTGAGAACCTTGTCCCAATCCCATGAGAGTCACAGGGAACTTTTGATCATATGTGTGATTCACCTTCCCCTCCTGAAAATCCAAAAGATCATTTTGAAACTTTCTCCGACTTTGATGATGATTGTACATCTTATGGACAAGTTGAGTATGTAGAGGCATCACTGCCTCATTCTAATGTTGACCTTCTCCTTGAGGAGTTCACAGATGAACTTACTCACATCAATCCACTTCCATTGGGAAGTGATGATGATCTGTTTGATTTCGAAGCCGATCTAGGGGAAATTGATAACCTTTTAAATCCTAATCCCAACATCGAGCTTAGTACTTCACATACTGATGAAAATTCTCTATCTTCTGGAAACATCAGTCATGTGGAAGGATTACCTTCTGAGCTAGTCAGCTTAGAAGAAGAGAATGATGAAACTGACACTAAAATCAAAGATGAAGCCCTTCGTGCTACATTATTAAATGTCAGTCACCTCATCTCTAAAATTGAGGCTTTCAAAGAAAAACCTATTTCATCTCCTATCCCATTAAGGATAGTGACATTTTCTCCGATGATCCTATTTCGGAGTTTGAAGCCTTTACGTTTGATCCTATGGGAGAGAAGATTAGTGGAAGTACCACTTCTCATTCTCATAATTCTCTCCCTGATTATGAATCATTTACCTTCGATGAGTTCTCCTGTGAACTCACTCACATCGATCTCGAATATGATTCATTCACCTTTGATGAGTTCTCTTGTGAACTCAGTCATATCATATCTCCACCGGAGTATGATCACTTCTACTTTGATCTAGACACACCCAGGATATGTCTTGATCACATGAGCTTAAATGATGAGATTCATGATGATGAATCCATGAATCCTCCTCCTGATGATGATGAGTTAGTCAAGATGTTTATCCTGACTTTCTTTCTCTTTTTCACCTATCGGGTGACTTCTCCTGTTTTTCATTCCTTCGGGAATGAAGACATTATCTTTGACCCCAGCATCACCGCTTATAGTTTATACTATTTTGAGTCGGGTACTTATCTCATCGGTGTGGAACTTTCACGTGCTTTAAATGTTTGTCCAAACATCTTGAATGAAAGTCCGATGGAGATTGTCTCTTCCACATCTTGCTTCCCTAAGAACCAATGAATTCGGGGTCGAGTCAAGCTAGCGACTCGGTAAACAAAAACAGTAGCATGTACTTAGGGTTTTCACCCTAAGTGTGGGGGAGTTACCCCTACTGTGGTTACCAACAAAGTGAAAAACAAAAATGGTGTTTTCACATTTAGCTTGTAATGTTGCCCTTTTACGTTCAAAGAGTCGGCATAATAGCTGGGACTTTGAATATTGAGGACAATATTCAATTCTAAGTGTGGGGGGGAAATTCTAGCGAATTTTATCACATTTTACCATCTAGTACCCCCGTTTTTGCCAAAAATTTTTAAAAAAAAAATCACTAAAGTTCAAAATTTTTGTGGTTATCTGTCCGCCATGTCTAACCGACAAAAGGATTGGCTAGTCTAGGAGCAAACGGCTCTTGGTAAAGATAACTCAAACCTGTTGATGGCTTGCAATTTGCCAAAAATTGTATGGTTCCTCAACTCCCCATATCCTCAAAAGCAAATGAGTTGGCTAGCCCGCAAGATTATGGCTTGTGGTAAAGGCAGTGGAAAAACCATAATTGGTAATCAACTCACCAAGATATTGACTGTTCCATCAAGAGTTGGCTAGTCCAGGAGCAAACGGCTTCTGGTAAAGACAAATCAAAACCGTTGAAAGCTGGTGGTTTGCTAAAAATCACATGGTCATCGGATGGACCATAACTCTTGCTTGAACCCAAAACATCCGGCTACTCCAGAAGTGATGGCTTTTGGTAAAGAGACTTCAAATCCATTAATTTTTCTCAAAAAGATTGCTAGGGACTAGCAATAGTTTAGTGTGGGGGATTGATGAGTGTGTAAATACTCATCATTTTTAGTCAAATCTGAACTGCAAAACGATTAAAAACACTCAAAAAACGCACCAAAATACGAAGAAAATCCCAAAGATCGTATTTTATATGTTTCTGATGCAAAACGAGTGAAAACAAATGAAAAACGAACAAAATTTGCATAATTGGCAGTTTCAGTCCCCCAACTTTCAAATTTTTACAAAACTAGTCCCTAGTCAGTCATTTCAAAGAAAAGTCAACCCTTGCTCTTTAAAAGTCAAATGAAAACGCAAATGATCTTTGGGTAAAATGTTTTCAAAAGATTGCAATTTAAACCTTTGAAATTTCACAATTGGCAAATTTGGTCCCTGTGTTTGCAGAATTGTCAAAAATAGCCCCCGGGAATTACAACGTGAAGAAAAATGATCAAAATGACCTTGGAAATTCAATACTTGGCAAATTGGGTCCTTGATGAGAGTTTGAAGACTTGGCAGCTTTGGTCCCTAGGAATTCAGAAATTTACAATATTGGTCCTTGTGATTTATCAAAAGACTACAACCTAATGGACTTTAAGTAAACTAAACTAATCCATGACTTCTCAAGCCCAAAATAACTCAAAACAACCCCCCAAGCCCAAGCCCATTTGTCTTATACGTTTTAATATAATAAACGTATTCCTGCACCTTTGACCGGTCAGCTCCAACATCATCCCTTCCAAATGACACCCCCGTGACTGCAAAACTCCAACCCTCCCCATCACCATCTTCCCATCACCCTCAAACACCAATTTCAATCCCACTACCATTTCCCCCCTCCTCACAAACCCTACCAAACCCCTCCACGTTGGCAATCCACCCAACACTGTTTTGGCGCCAAAAAGTAGTTCAAAGGCCAGGATTGATTCTAAGGTAATTAAAGGGTGAGGATATGATCAAAAGGTTCATGGATGCATTTTGAAGCCCTAATCTCAGTGAATGAAGACAAGAAGGGACAATCCCTACCTATCTCCATTGTAGTATATATAGGCTGCTCATGTAAGCCCTGAGAGGCATCCATTTTTCTAGCTTAAGTTTCTGTTTTACTTCTTGTTTCAGTATTGTATTTCTAAAATTCAAGTTTAATTAAAGTTTCATTCAAGTTTTATTTAAATTCAATTTTACTTCATTCCTCTTAGTTAACTCTTATTTAATCAGAATGTGCTAAATTTGCATTCACAAATGTTTCTTAAGTACTGTTGAGTTGGTCTGAGTCAAAAATAAAGAAAAAATAAGCAAATAGGAAATCTGCTAAAGAAAAATTCAAAAACAAAAAAAATGAAAGAAAAAAGAAGTAAAGAAGTGGCAGAGAAGATGATGAGCAGGTTTAGAGTCTCAGTGGGAGACATTAGGCTATGATATGTTTTAGGTTCTCAGTTCTCAATTACTACTTGGCTGTGGATGTCAAGTAAGTTAACGCATCAAAAATCTTTCTTACTATATGCTTAGTGAAATGTGTTGTTGTTGATTCATGTTTACTGGTTACCTGAGTTTGTTTGACCTTAGTTTAGATCAATTAGTGTAGTATTGGTATTAGTTTACTCATTCCCTTTGTTACTCACTAAATCAGTCCAATTACGGGGTGTTTGGCACACTTTAGTTTGCTGGTATACTCACTGTTTCAGAGGTAGTGATTAGTTTAGAAACATCACTTGGGTTGAAGTAGGCTTATATAAACTTAGAATCAGTAGGTTCTTGCATCAAAAAAAGTCAAATTCATCTTATATCCTATTAACAGCTTAACTGTTGGGAATTTAGATACCAAATCTACATCTTAGGCTTGGAAAGTGTTAAGGTAGAGTAATTTAGCTTCATTTCAGTTTAGTACACCTTATTCAAGAAGCTAGGGTAGGTTAAGTCTCACAAAAGTCAACTTAGATGAAAAAATTGAAAGAGTCAAATTTAACCTAGGCAGAAAACACAAAAACTCAACGAATTGTTTTGATTTTTAGGATTAGATTCAAGCCTTAAAATTTTCACAAATTATTGTCTTCCACCTTGGCTTCAAGAATCCACAATCATCACATTTTTGTGATTTTTCTAAGTGGGTCCCACAACCCCTCTAACTGACCTGTAGGGTCATGAACATACCCTGTGCAACAGTTGACCCACATTTCAAATGAACTTATCTTGGTAGTTCTGAGGTGGTTGTAGCTGTTTGTTGTTGATTCTAGAAATCTTCTAGGTAGTAATTAGGTTTAGGCTCCTAGATTGCCCTTTAGTGCTTAATAAGTGCTTAAAATTAAGCACTCTTTTGGCTTTTTCTTACCACTGCTGCTGTTGCCATTCTTGTTATTATCTCTTGATTTTGATTGATTAGTATTGTTGGTAGTTGAAATTATTAGTGTTAGTTGTTTACTTAAAGCTGGTGTTTGGTTACTTAAGTTGGATCAGTTGGTGTTACTCATTTTTGCTTATCATGGCTGCTATGCTTCATAAGCTCACTTTTGCTTAAATTGATTTACTGTGGTGGATTTAAGCTCTCACAGTACTTAATTGAGTGGCTCAAAAAGTTTTTCTTTTCAAAAGTTTCATAAATTTGGTGTTAAAGTAATTTTGTAACAAGAAAATTCAAAAAGAAAATTAAAAGAGAAAATTGCACTTAGCCAGATTCGAACCTTGGACCTCTCAGGTTGACTGGTCAACTCCCAAACCAAAAGGGTGCACCATCTGGGCTAGGTAGTTATTAGTGTTTATCTTTCCCTTCATTGTATTTATACTAGTGATCAATGTTGCAAAAATCGTGAATCGGTCCCGAGGCGGTCGGGGGCCGAGTTGCGATTTTTGGCCGATTAATCGGCCGATTTTCTTGACTCGGCCGATTAATCGGCCGATTACCTTGTAATTTCCTACAAGTTCCAAGGCCGAGGCCGATTAATCGGCCGCCTCAGCCGATTTTTGCAACACTGCTAGTGATAGTTCCTTTAGCTTATTAATCCCTTTTCAGCTTATTTACAGCTTATAAATAAGCTCTGCACCATTCTCATATTTTTCTTAGCTTAATTATACCACTGAGTAATTTTGGAACAAATTTTGTATTTTTCACTATTCGTTTAGTAATTTTTATAATTTAAATTAGTTTTGTTAGTATTTAATTAGTTTTTAATTGATAATAAATAAGTAAAAAGTCAAAAAAATAATTTTCTTTTTCTCGAAATTTTCCTTTATCATTAGGTTCATAAAAATATAATTTTCGTGTCCGTAGGGTTAGCGTAGCTAAAAATTCACGTTTTATTTTGCGCACTCGCGTAATTTTTTAATTAAACGTCACGTTTCTAAATAGTTTAACATGTTAGGATTCCCGATGCCTAATTATGTTTTCCCGTAGTGTTTTAGGTATTTCTCAGTTTGTTAGTTGCCTTAGGTTAATTTATTTCCACTTTCATTCGTTAATTTTCCAATTTCGTTAATTTAACGTATCGCAAAACCAAATAACCTTCCCAATCATACAAGATTTTAATCCCAATCTCATTCGAAGCTTTCCATTCACACCTCGTTGGGGTACGACCCGGGAAATCACTTCCCGGTCTCACAATTTGAATATCACTTTCACAAGTTTTGCGAGATAATCGTTTTCCTAAACGGTTTACTTGTATTACTTCACGTTTATTTGTCTCACGACAAGTTAAACTTCACGTTTGTTGATATTTTGATAAATTATTGTTTGCACACACCAAAACACAGGGAATCAATGATCATTACCTTTAGAGTGATTATCCCTCTTCCTCTTTCCATTCTTGTCTTTCTCAGCTTCTTCCAATGCCAACGAGTCCATCAATTGTTGAGCAATAGTGATAGCCTCATGAATGTTTGCAGGCTTAGCAGAAATCACATCGTTCCTTGTAGCTACCGGCAACCCATCGGTATACCTCTCAATCCTTTGAGTCTCAGTCCTAACCATATCGGGACAAAGTAAGGCTAACTCTCGATAACGGCGATTGTAAGTTGCCATATCGGTACCTTTCACCTTATGGTTCCAGAACTCAATCTCCAGCTTCTTAATCTCATTCCTCGGACAGTAAGTCTGAATCAGCAAAGACTTAAATTGCTCCCAAGTCATAGCATAAGCCACATCACTCCCAACCGAGTTACGGTAATTGTTCCACCAAGTTAAAGCTTCATCCTTGAAGGTAAAAGAAGCAAACTTTACCTTCGCATTCTCCGCACAACCACTGACATTAAACACTAACTCAGTCTTCTCCATCCACCTGACCAAGTAGACCACTCCTTCAGTTCCACCAAACTCAACGGGTCCACAAATTTTAAACTCCTTGTAGTTACATCCATTAGCACGAACAGGTGGAAATGTTCCAGCAGAATGGTTGGAATGATTTGACTCAGCTAGTAGCTCAGCAACTCGTTGCTCCACAAGTTGATTGATCATTGCTTGATCCACAGTAGGTGCGTTAAGTGGAACATGATCATTGTCTCCCTGAACATCAACATTTTGATTCCTGTTGTTGCGGTTAGTAGTGTCCAGGTTATCAGGAGTAGGGGTCTCAACATTTCGAGTAGGATGGCGTCCTCGACGACCAGGGGTAGTCGTTGCAGGACCAGTTCTGGTAGCTCTAACAGGGTTTCGTCATGGGGCCATTGATCTGAAACATCATACAAGTTCATGAGTCTCCGATAGAACTTATCATATGCTCAACAAGAATTAATTCAACGAAGCCAAGTTATGGAAAGAATATCAACAATACACCACAAGGCATCAATAAAGCGAATAGGGACTCAATTTCCACAATATCCAAAAACCACATAATACCATCTAATAATAATAACCATCAACCATACAATAAAGATCCCACATCGTTCCAACTACCGAAAAACACAAAGGATAATAATCGTTCCAAACGAGACGAATAATCAACGGAAAATACATCAAAATAGGATAACTAGCTTTTCTAACCGAACACTCCTCGGTGTAGAAAGCAACAAGATAACATAACTCAAACATCTAGCCACGCTGCTGGCGGAGGTTCTTCAACTCATGCCTCAAGCCCTCAAGCTCTCTCCATAGTGATCCTAACTCCACACCATGGGTGTCGTTGTCTCTCTTGAGGTCAGCCACCTCCTTCTCCAGCTCGGCATTCCTCTGCCATAACTTGCGGTCGGCCTCTCGAGCTGTAATAAAACCTCGCTGTAAACTCTCGATATGCTCGTGAACCTCCATCAAAACTCTCCTCATCTCAGTCGTCCTGCCCACAACCACAGTCATATCAACTCTCTGATCCGCTATAAACTCTCCAATAACCATCTCAAGTCGATCAGATAACCGCGAGATCCTCTCGCCCTGTGCAGTAATCTGAGCCCACATCCTACCAGTCTCACCTAACTCTGCATGCTCAGCAGAAACCTCAGAAGGTGCATCCGACTCAACGGGACTACCAGGTGGCAACTTAAACAAAAATGGATGATCAGGTGAAACAGGCTCAATCGGATGTATAGGTGAATCAGGCTCCTCAGCCTGAGCTGGCGGTACTAACATATCATCATCATCAGGCATCTCCTCCTCCTGAGGGCCATCCTCCTCCTCAGGGTCATCATCATCACCCTGCGCAGCCTCCTGAAGGTCATCAGCCCCATCCTCACCCTCGTACTCCTCCTCCTCATCGGAAGAGTACATCATCAATCGTCGTCTCCTAACAGGTGAACCATGTGGTGATGGGGTAGGTGATCTAGGACGACGACGCAATGATGCAGGTGGTGCATCTGACAGGAGAGAGTGAGCATCCAACTGTAGAGGTGGTGAAGTAGGGCGTACCGACATACGTGCCGTAGCTCGGTGGGCAAAATGTGGAGCCACACGAGCCAAAGCCTGATGAAGAGTAAGCTGCCTCGATGTACCAGGGAGCCCTAGAGAAGATGAGGGTCCCTGCATAGATGCAGCAGGCGGTGCTGAAGTAGAAGTTGTCGGTGACACAGTAGCTGAATGCATGGCAACCCTGTAAGGATCATCAGGAGCCATGGTGATCTGTGCTGGGTGTACAAGTGCAGTAAGAATATCCTTAACAACGTCAAACATACGGGAGGCCATAGTCTGTGACAACGGCGTAAGGTAGGTGTAAGTGTTTCAAAACAACTAAACCGCGAACTCAAAATACCATATCAAAAATCATCATATAATTCCAAATCATATATAATCAAGAAAGATTTAAAATACTGCATTACTAAAATCATTCGTAAAACAATTAAGCCATATAATTCCTCAAAACGCATATAATTCCCCAAAACGCATATAATTCCTCAAAACGCCATCATATCTCTAAATCAATAAACCTCAAATCCTCAAATCATCTCAAGAATCCCAAATCTAATAATCATCTCAATATACCTCAATAATAATAATGATGCTTCGGCTTGGCGGGCTGGCGGGCAATGGTCGAGGATCGTTTTCTATAAAAATCGGTTATAGTTTAGGTGTCTATTTACCTAGTTCTCTATAACCTTGGCTCTGATACCAATCTGTAACACCCCCAAAATTTGATACAGCGGAAGACTCAACAAGCTTTCGGGGTGCTACGGGGATTGGTATCCATTCAAAGTCATGAAAGAACGAGATAAAGTAAACATAAGAAAAACACAACCAAAACGGGTTTTAAAGTTTACATTTATCCCAAGAATTATCCAAAGTAAGGCCCAAAAGAAATAAACATAGGTCCACAATAGTTTATCAGAGTTGTAGAAAATAGATCCATAACCGGGTGCCATTGCCAAGCCTCCAATCCAAGCATCCAAGGGCATCACTTAATTACCTGAGAAAACGTGCTAAAAGTCAGCTTTCGCTGGCGAGATCATAGGTTTAAATTCATAATTCAATATAGTGGACATATACGCAAAACGCTTGCTAGCTAGACTAGGCCTCAATCATCCAACCAAAATAATCCAACCAAAATAAACCAACCAAAATAATCCAACCCAAATTAATCCAACCAAATCAAATCAACCCTATAGGTGCACGCTATAGCCCAAATCAATCCAATCAATAGCTTACCTAGCTCAAGTCTAGGCCTCGCTCTATAATTAATCCAATAGCTTACCTAGTTCGGAACTAGGCCTCGCTCAACAACCAATCAATAGCTTACCTAGTTCGGGACTAGGCCTCGCACATTAACCAAATCAATAGCTTTCCTAGTTCGGGACTAGGCCTCGCTTAATCCTACCTAGTTCTATAAGCATAGCAAGTTTTAAATAAACAAAGCGATAATAGTCCACATAAAACATTTGCACGTTTCTCACCCCAAGTATTGAAAACAAAGTTCAAGAGTAAAAAAAAAGTGGGGCTATGACTCACCTCAAGTCCAGAAAATCCTCAAAAGAAGTCGATAGAAGAAAGACGTAAGCAAACTCAAGAAACTCACGTAACGGCAACTACAAACTCGGCACTTCCTAACAATATCAAGCTCGTTCAGAAATCATTTCCTCAAAATCCAAATATTCCCATTGCCGAACGTATTCCATTTTTACTTTCCAAAAATATCCATTTCTCGAATTATCTTCATATTAATTTGAAATTCGACGTTTGGTATCCATATGGGTGAAGGGTCGACACAACTCAAACCAAGAAGCCACAACGAACGAAATAATAAACCATCTATAGGTCTAATATTAGCCCAATATATTATTTAAATAAATCATCGAAGTTTATCAAATCCGTCGATTTGGTAATCTCCCATATTTATTTACGTAATATATCGTTCCAAAATTATACCCAACCTAAAGCACATAGCACAAAGTACACTATTTGGTATATATCGTAATCCAATAAATTCCCTATATATATCGTCAAATCGGCCAAATTCCACGAGATATATAGTAATTTATTATCCTAATACATATACCACAACCTATGGGCGTCGTGGGATACGATGCCCATTAATATACTCATTTTATATAGCCAAATAACTCGATCTAATCCGTCGATTAAATAAGTCACTTGTTATATAAAATGTTTATATTAATCGTCATATATCCATGACAACACAAAAGTCACATAATAAAGCCCACTTGGACTTTAAGTAACCACAACTCATATAACTCGATAAGTTTTCCAAATTTATAAAAGTCATCATGTTTTTATTTATTACTCACCCGACTTATTAGTTCTCAACATTAATTCAAGTTATTTACTTATAATAATATTCCGACATTTATTGCACTATTTGCATAGTATAATAATTATCGTTATATTATTATAACGTTTACTCGTGATTGTTTTTATTACTAATATACGCATATATATATATATATATATATATATATATATATATATATATATATATATATATATATATATATATATATATATATATATATATATATGTACGTTTATCACGTCTATATACGTATATAAACGATTATATTATCAGTAATATTATTACGAGTATTGTTTTTAATATTTGATTTTAAATATTTATCGAGTCATAAGAATTTGGTCACATGTCCGAGTCATCACTCTCGGCTCATAGTCCAAGTCCAAAAATAATAACCAACTCAAAATAAATGAATCAACTCCGTCCAAATCAATCCCATATCCACGTGCTACAACATGAGGGTCCGACTACGGCACCCGACTAACCTATCTCCGTCATCTAATGACCGTCTCACAATCGGTCCCCAAATCCACACTCGTCAACACAACTCCATAATCCAAATCACAAGTATACCATGTCGAGACCACAAAGTGTCTCGACCCATCCAAAAGCTTCGGTCCAAATAATGCCACAACAATAAAATAATAACCACAATAAAAATAACAAGAAGAAAACATCCAAGATACATATTATATGGTTTGGTTTACCACGCCAAACCCGAGCCAAACGACCCACTTGGGTCTCGGCTAGAACCATGAGTCACAAGGACTCAAAACCAAGGCCACTAGGCCACGACATAGGCTCAAACGAGCCGTACCAAAACTGCCAAACGGACCATATGAGGTCGAGGCATACCCAAGACAATCACAACATCAAATCGGCTAACCAAATACAACCAAGTATCAATAATATCGGACCATGAGTCCTCTTGGACTCCCAACGAGCCAAGAAAAGGGTCTCACCGAGACCTTAAGTCTCGGCCATGCTCCATACGAGCCAACAATCAAAACCAAACGCGACCCATAACCAAAGTCGAGTATCAAACTCGAGTCAAAACCAAAACCCAAGATACCAAACGGATTTTAAATGACAAAATATCATTTCCCCATCATTTTTAGTTAAGATTTCATCAAAACCCAACAAGAAAAATCCATTTACCCACGGTTTGGGTAATAATCGAGGCGCACGTATAAGATTCGTGGCCACTCACCTTCAATAAAGCTCCAAAACTCGATTTCTTCAAAAACCCAAAAAGAAAAGATGACAAAGGTGGTGTTAAAGTGGTTGTATAAATTCGTACGGGGTGTTAAGGTGGTCCAAATCGCGCGTGGTTTATACCAATAGATAGATCAGGAAAAGATGATTAAGATGGTGGTGTTGGTTTATTTAGGGGAGGAGCGGTGGTGGCGATTTTGTGTGGTTTAAGGTGGCGGTGGTGGTGATATATTAAAAAGAGAGAGAGATGATGAAGATGATGAGAGTGTTGGTGTTGTGTTGTTATCCTAGATCCACAAGGACGATTTGTAATTTACTCTTATAAAAAAAAGGCTTTTTATTAATAATAATAATAATAATGTTAAGGGGTAAAGGGGGTTAAGTAGCCCGGTGTAAATACACAGACCAAACCCGAAACCTCTTAAAACGAATCAACTTCCTCGAACCGAAATCGTTCCAAATAATCAAAAACCTCGCGATACGTTCCAAAAATATAAATATCCGAACCAATATTAAAATAATTAAAATTGTTAGGTTATCCTAGTGCCGGAGTCAATGTAGTGCCAAAATAATGATCTCAAAATAAATCATCACGAAATGAACCAAACCAAACCATAAATAAATAATCGAATCCCATAAATAACGTACGATTAAAATCACATTCCAACGTTCATAAAATATCTCGTCACGATAAACTTTTCAAATATTCCAAAATTATAATTTTTAAAGTAATGCGGGTTTTCAAAATGACTCCCTAATTTGCCAGTTGTCACATAATTGCTGAAGATGGTTATAGATAAAAAAAAAAAAAAAAAAAAAAAAAAAAAAAAAAAAAAAAAAAATATTTACTCGACATTAAATTTAGGTACATTATTTTGGTATGCAACTTCATGTTTGTACGGTACTTTTGGTTGTGCACAACCGTCCTTGCACATTAAATTAAGGGGGATAAGCTTTATATATTATAAGATGTATATAAAAATATATACCAAAAGTTATATAATAACGTATACAAAGCTTGTTTAAAAACGTAGATAATAACGTATTTAAAAATGTATACAAAAGCGTCTATAATAACATATACAAAAACCTAAAAATGTATACAAAAACTTATATAAAAAACGTATAAAAAAGTATATACTAACGCGTATAAAAACGTATGATAAGAACGTTTTTGTAATAACGTATATAAAAAATGTATAAAAACGTATATAAGAACATTTTTGTAATAACGCATATAACGTTTATAAAAACATATATAAAAAGTATAGAATAATGTGTATAAAACGTATATAAAAGTGTGTATAAGAACGTTTTTGTAGTAACATATATAAAGACGTATATAATAACGTATACAAAACTTGTATAAAAACGTACAAAAAGTATATAATAACGTATTTATAAATATAAATAATAATGTATAAAAACCTTATAAAAAGAGTATATAATAACGTGTATAAAAACATATGATAAGAACGTTTTTATAATAACGCATATAAAAAAATTTAAAAACGTATATAAGAATGTTTTTGTAATAACGTGCATAAAAACGTACATAAAAACATATATAAAACGCATACAAAAGCGTATATAAAAAAGTATAAATAAATATATAAGAACGTTTTTGTGAAAACATATATAAAAACGTATATAAAAGAGTATAAAAACGTATATAAAATATGAATGATTTATAAATCAAAAATTAAAAATTATATATAAATCAAAACACTTTAAAGAAATCGAAAGTTTAAAATTATAAACGGCCGTTAGTTAAAGGACGGACGTTGCAACTATCGCCGGTTAAAACCAGGGACCAAAATTTGCTCAAAGGTTTCCCATAGGGACGGTTTCTGCACTTCCGAAATGGTTGGGACGAAACATGTAATCTGGCCAAAGTTCAGGGACGATTTATGCAATTAACTCTTTTAACCCCTTTTCATTTTATATATAAACCCAAATTTATTTATTGAATTCATTTTATCTCATAATAAAACACACACACACACACATCACTTTCCCTTTCTCTCTCTAACCTTCATCGGATCTTCATATATTCCGTCCAACACCAGCAGTTTCCGGACCGCCGCCACCGGAAAATTTTCCGACGAACCTTTTTATTTGCCGAATCTATAGATCGGTGTATTTAAAACGTTTCTAGAGCGTTTGAGCTCTTGGCTCCCTCCGTAACACCCTTTACGCGTCACTACAGCCGGTCACCACCACTCCGCCGTCATTTTTCTCTCGGTAAATCTCAACCACATGCCCCCTACCCCCGTTATTTTTAATAAAAATCGAAACCCTAGTTTTCACTTTTAAATAAATCCGATTTTATTTACAAAACCTCTTATAAAAAAATTTTAAAACCTTAAAACCGTGTGGATCTCTCGTATTTGGTCGCGACTCGATGACTCGGTCAACCACCGAGTTGACTCAGCCGACTCGGTGTGGGATTCCTTTTGTATCCCTTGTTTCCTTTGAATAGTTCTTGATGTTATTAATGATTTGGAGTTATTTTTGGTCTCGGCAGTCAACGAAGAGCCAAGCCGTGACTCACGGCGAGGCATGGTGTTTATAGGTTTATGATTAGATAGATTTGGAGGTTGATTTAAATTTGGTTGCGGATTTTTTTGGACCGATGGGTTTAGATTTGGATGTGTTATGCTCGGATTGGATTTGGAATTGTTGGTTGTGTTTAGGATTGGTTAGGTTGTTGTGATGTTGGTGTTTGGATGGTTATATTTGTGTTTGTGTCGGTTTGGTTCGAAGCCCAGAGCTACGTAAGCTTGGGTTGAGTCGAGCCGTGACTCACGAGAGTCACAGCGAGGGTTATTTATTTATTTTGTTATTGATTTATTTAGTTATTTCATCGTTATTTGTTTATATGTTGTCTGGAAACGGTTTCGGCTAACTTTTATTAAAATGGATTAATAATTATGAAACCCTAAAAATAAAGGTTTAAATATAGTTAAGAGGTTTATTGCAACACTTGGACTTGGATCCGGATTATTATATTTGTGACGATATATGTGATGGACAAGGATTGAGCATATTGGATTTACGGTATTGGTTATTTAGATATTATGGACCCTTTGGTACGAATAATACGAAATGGTAACTTGCGACATTTAGCGATAAAATAGGATAATTAAGAGTCGTTGACTCGGGAAAACGTTGTATAAACGGGCAGGTCATGCCGAAATTTTGTAAAAATCTTTTATAAACTTAAACCGTTTAAGATTTGTTAAATATTCAAAAACCTTTTCAACTTATATTGTTTCCAACGTTATTTTGGAAAAACGGGGTAAAGCCGAAACTAGATATCAATGTGTTTGTTTTGTATTCGAGTGTTTGTTCATTTCTTTCTGATATCTTTCTTTGAAATACTCTTTCGTTTATTATCGTCTTTCTTGAGTTATTATTCGTTTTCGCCGACTTGTTTCACTTTCTATCTCTCTTGTCGCCCACACGAGACTTTAAAATCTATTTTCTTCCAAACGCCATTGGAACTAAAATCTTTTATTCAAGTATTGTTTATTAAGATATTCGAGTATTATTTCTGAGTTATGCCATTTAGATTGATTAGGTTGTGTTGAGGTTCGTTTGCTGTAAAGCATTGTTTGATTGGTTACTATATCTCGTTTACTGCTGTTAAGGTGTGATTCATAGCCCCACTTTTAATCTTTTTAATTGTTTATAAACCCATGGGGTGAGATACATGCTTTTAAATATTTTCTAAGCACAAGTGTTTTTGGTATGCTTTTCCTGATTGGTATGTTTTTCTGATTGATGTGCTAAGTAGCTTTACATTGCCATGCAAGACCCTCCGATCATGAACCATTAATCACTTGCGAGTGAGCGCGAATATAGGGATATAGGCTTATAGGAATTGACCCTCCCACTCCTTTTGCCTGATAAGCAATTTATGATGTACTATATTCGATTTTGCTGGGTATATGGCAAGTACCCGGCCTTGGGGGCATTATTATATTATGAAATTCCACGGTTATTGTCGACTTATGATGTTGGTTAACATTTTGCGTGTCATGAGTTTAGCATTATCACTACAATATTATTTGCACAGGGATGCCTCTCTATATTGTTGGTTACCTTTGATTACCCGGTATTTGCATATATTGCTTATATCTTCTGATTAAAATCTTGTGCTAAACTTTATTTATTAAACCTATGGATTACACTAAACCTTTGTGTTGACTTTTGAACATGTATTTCAAGTACTACTACTAATAATTAGCTTTTGGAGCATACTGTTTGGGGCATGTTGGAGTGGCTTGGACTAAAGGAGGCTATCTATTTTGGCAGCTTATCTATCTCTTTACTATCCTTACTTTCATATCATTCGTAAAACCTTTTGTGTGTCTTTTGTTATTTCCGCTACTAAACTTTGTTATTTCCGCTGTAAACTCTATTTACTTTTCCACTGCTACTTTGATAAAAAGTTTTTGAACTTTAAATGGTTTGTAAAATCGAATGATATGCTTTAAAACATTTATAAACGTCCCGTGTTGAGGTCATTGACTATAAATGTGACTGGTTTACCCTTTGAGTAATACCCTTGGCTATGTTAGCTGCCATATCTGAGTTGGGGGTGTTACACATAGTTGGTAAGTTCACAAGTTTTAGTACACCAAGTAGTTTTCAAAACAAGAAAATCAATTGGTTGTAAAAGTTGCAAGAAGGTCTTGTATGTAGGTGAAGATATCACAATAAGTTGTCTTGGTTTTTGTTCCTCACGCGTGAGATGGGGAAGTGGGCAAGGCAGCTCGCGTGTAAAAATGGTTGGATGGTGATGCCTTCACCTCCCTTGCCGATTGGCCTTATGGTCATCAAACCAAATCATCTTCACATCACAATTTAGCATATCACCACATAGGTGTAATGGTCAACACTAAACCAAACATTTAAAAAAAAAAAAAAAAAAAAAATGCTTGCTTTTCTTAGAGAAACATGTATATATAATATAATGAAGGGCTTAATTATAAAATTTTGTAAAAAATTTTCTTCTTTTACAAAGGAAAAGCAGCTAATTACCTACTTAGAAAAGCAGACACGATTTCTCCAATAAAAATATTTCAATTTATATAAATATATCTCACAATATACTCCACAAATACACAGAAAAAAGAAAGTAGAAAACAGTTTGGTAATGCAGAGCACCAAACTAGTAAAATAAATGAGAATGGCACACAGTAGAGGGTTCCATGTTACAAGTATGGCACGTGATGAGTGCCACTAGATGCGGCAATTTGTGTCCAAAAAAGTGGGCTAATTTGGACAACTTTTTAAAAGATTTGGGCACATTTAGCCTCATCTTTTTTTTGAAACGGGCATATTTTGCCCATTTAAAAGTTTCACAAACAGGCACATATTTTCTTTCAATTAGATAACATTAAAATTGTTTTTAAATAAAAACCTATAGATATACTATATTTAACTTTTTAAATATAAATGGAGTGTTACGTTTGA
Organism: Artemisia argyi; assembly: GCA_030686995.1. NCBI lineage: Eukaryota > Viridiplantae > Streptophyta > Magnoliopsida > Asterales > Asteraceae > Artemisia > Artemisia argyi. The sequence continues at coordinate 68,317,020 of CM060709.1, read as the reverse complement.
GGAATTTATTTATTCGCTTTTGGTTTTTTCTAAAGCGATTTATATAGTATGCGCCCATTTCCGTACCCGTTTAGCCCGTAGCCCGTTTGACCCATGGCCTCCCGGCCCGCCCGTTTTGCCACCTCTAAGTGTGGCACCATTAGGTGATCGACCACCACCATAACACTTGGGTATAAAATTATTATACATCCTTGTTCGACCAGTGTGCCGGTTCTAATCGTTTTTTGTCTGGGGTTGACTGGACTGGTTGAATCAGCTTGATAGAATACTCCCACCATATTTTTTTATGCAAATACCACAAGTGTGCATTGCAGTGTTGTACGATACAATACTGTAATGCACAAGTTGTGGTGCAAGCATCAAAAAATGTGGTGGGAATATCAACTCCCCTATAAAATACTTGTATTCAAAAACATCAAACAAAAAGATCCCACGGCCACCTTAAAAAAAGCGAAACCAATGTACAAAACGCGATATAATCGAACTGTTTTGACTTTTTCCCATTCTATTTAGTCAGAATCCCATTTTTCCAAATGGCCAATAACAATGGGTTTCTTCATTTGTTTTTTTATATGGTTCAAAATATTAAAGTTTCTTGAATTTTGGTACTGCTTTTATGATACATTGTAAGGAGTTTTCATTGATTATTGGTTGTGATCATGGTGTTAGCTTTAGGGGGTGTTTCTTTAAGCTTATTTTTGGGCTTATGAACTTATCTCATTTCGGGTTATTTTTCCGACTTATTTTGAAATTTATTCGCCTATATAATATATGATTTAACAAACCTAGATATCAAACGAAGCCAAAAAATGAGGCTTGTGAAATATAAGCTGAAATAAGATAAGCTCATAAGCCAACAAATAAAAGCTTAAACAAACACCCCCTATGCTTGTGATTGGCAACTAGCGTTTAGTGTTAGCTTTTAGGATTGTATGTTTCTTTGGCAACAAGCTTTTAGGATTTTATTTTCCAACGCTCCTAATGAAATGCTAATGGAAGAAACATTTAGCACGAGCTTTTATCTTTTAGGATTGTATGCTTGTTTTACACTATATAGGTTATGGTATGCTTGTTTTACACTATATAGGTTATGGTTGGAGCTTGTTACCACACACTTTTATTAAACAAAATGCTACAGCTTGCGGCCACTGCTAGTTTTGCCAATCATATGTTTCGTTGGTCACATTTAGTCGGAACATACTTGTGTTTTAGGAACACTTTTATAAGTATTAGGGGGTGTTTGGGATTGCTTATTAAAAATGTTTAATACATTTAGGTTGTTTCGGATTGTATATCCAAACTTCTTGTTTGGTTTATAAAGGGTAAATTGAATAGTCAGTAATGACGTTTAGAGTTGCTTGTTAAAAACTGTGCATTGTGCCATTTTACACGAAAAGTTAGCTCTTAGATGTAATGTTTAATTGAAATGATATTTTATTATTAGGCAAAATGCTTGAAAATAATTAAAGTAGTGAGCAACCTCAAGAACACAGAGAATGCACGTAGTTTAGTGGATCGACTTATGTCCACGAGCTGGAAAAAGATTTATATTTCTGTTATTACAAGTTTCCCTTAAGTTTTTTAGAAGGACCCTTAGCTATAATAAATTCTTAGCAGGAGCACTAGCTACATTGTATTATTTGGCATCATATGCATTTGATACTTCCACATTGTTGTACGCTTTATTTTGACGTAAAACCGTTTATTTTGATATTGATGTTTAGAATTTATGTTCGTGATTTAGGTAGTGGCCCACCTCCAAAACCATGGGAACAAGCAGGAACATCATCTGGACCGGCCCCTTTTAAACCCTCATCTCCTGGTAGCACAAGTGATGTAGTCGAGGCTTCTGGAACAGCAAGACCAGGTGAAATGGTGCCCGCAAATGATGCATCGGCAGTTAACACAAATGCACTTGGGAGGTCTGTACCCGCTAGGCCATGGATGCAACAAAACACATATGGAAGTACATATGGAGGTATTTGTTATCTTCTTCAGATGATCTTTATACTCGCCTTTTATGATGAACACATTGTGTTAGTAGGACCATGGTCCAAAATAGATACTAACTTAGAGGAGGAATTTTGACCGGTTTACTAAGGATTGAGTCGATTGGGTTATGCTTTATCTCAAACTGGTCAAAGTCATAGAGGGAGTCAACTAATTTGTTTAGCCAAAAGGGGAACCGTGCATACAGTTGCCTAGAACATTTTATTCATAGAATCAGATTATTGTTGTAATAGCATTGTACTTGTATATATAAATAAATAGCATGTCAATGATATATTGAAATTGTCAAAAATGTTATTGAGTCAACCAACCTGGCCCTGTACTGAAAATGACCATTTTTACCATGCACACTTTGTGGTGTTAACCAACCCACCCGGCCAACACGTCTTGAATTGTTCAAATTAACAGTAAGGGGTTGTTTGGGATTGCTTACTGAAGCTGCTTGCGCTCTCTGTAATAATCAGATAAGCAATTTGATTAATCAATCCTAAACACTCTCATAAGTCATAACCACTAATTACCTGTATTATTCCACAACATATTTTAAAAAGATACCCAAAGCACCCCATAAACTTTTAGTGGCTTGAGAGCAAGATTGGTCTAATTTCCCTTTCATTAACGTGCATGAATATTTATATGCAATTGTTGCCTTCCTCCACAAATGTTGGTTGTTATTTGTATAACGGTTTCCCAGATCAGGGTTAAGATAATCAATAAAGGTACCGGATATTCACTTGAAATCGTGGTATCACTTTCCAATAGAAACTATTCGACCCTATGCCTGGGTTACACGAATATCTCTATGGGATAAGACCAAGTGATGTTCATGTTTTAGGCACAAACCAAGAACCAGATGCGTATTGAAGTGTTTAGGGTTTTGTGTTAATCGTATTGTTATCTCGTCTCTCCATGCAGAATGATGTGACCTCTATTTATAATAGAGAATACTCAAAACCCTAGCCCATGGAATTATGTATAATTAACGGCCCATTAATTATAACATAATACTTTCCATAATAATAGGGATCAGTGGTTATCAGTGGAAACATTATCACTAGCAGTGGTAATGTTAACACTATCAGTGGAAACAATAACCCTTACAGTGGTAACGTTAACACATCAGTGAAAACGCTAGCAGCAGAATCCCACTATCAGCAGAATGCTATCAGCAGCAGAATCAGCTATCAGCAGATTCACAATACTAGCAGCAGAGTCTACTAGCAGTACCTTGATCAATACATAACCACTATTGAGTCAGGGGATTCAGTGACCAAATGGATGTATACTCCATACCTCTAAACCCATTACCAGGTGTGAATTGATCCCTCAAGTGCACTAAATTTTCCAACAATCCTCCCCAAATTTAGTTCACTTCCTTTGCATGAAAAATCAAACACAAAACAAAACAAGTGCATAAATGAAAATATCCTGAGGATTGAATTTCCACATTAGTATATATACTTTCAAATATTCGAGAATCAGGGTGTTCTAAGAATTGAACCCTTCAACCCATTTGAATACCTGATGATAAATACACACAAGTTTTCAAACACTAAAATACTCCTGACACTATATAAGCCATGTGTCCATTCCAATTCATAAATGTTGTAAAAGCTAAAAGTCCAAAGCTTCCTGAAGCGGCAAAACTTCAACATTCACATAGGTGGTTCATCTTTAATTCATGCTCCTGCTTAGCACTTTTTCAAAGAAAATTAACCATTAAGAAGTGAAGACTTCATCCTCCTTTCAGCAGGTAACAAGCACAACCTTGGGATGTTTGTGATACATGTGCTTCAGTCCACTAAATGATCAGCTTTCCACATTGAACTCAGCTTCCAAGTTTCCTTAGAAGGGTGTTGGGTATCCTTGCATTCAGTGACTAAGTTGGACTTAAACCCATCCCTTTAGCAGACTTCAAAACCAAGTCTCTAGCCAAACCCTTCATCAAGTGATCAGCTAAGTTTTGTTGAGATTTAACAAACACTATAGATACCACCCCATTCATGATAAGCTCACGAATCATGCTATGCCTAACACCTAAGTGTCTAGACTTCCCATTGTACATCTGGCTATAAGCCTTTGCCAATGTAGCAGCACTATCACAACGGATAGAAATAGGTGCTATAGGTTTAGACCACAATGGAATCTCAAGAAGCAAGTTTTTCAACCATTCAGCTTCTTTGCCAGCAGCAGCTAAAGCCACAAATTCAGATTCCATGGTTGAACTGGTAATGCAAGTTTGTTTCTTGGATGCCCAAGAAATTGCACCTCCACCAAGTAGGAATACCCAGCCACTAGTAGACGAATTGTCTTCAGTGTTACTGATCCAACTTGCATCAGTGTATCCTTCTAATACCGAAGGATAACCAGTATATGAGAGACTATAATCCATAGTTCTCTTCAAATACTTAAAGACCCTCTGAATTGCTTGCCAATGATGAGCGCTAGGATTACTAGTATACCTGCTCAGTTTACCCATAGCAAAAGCAATATCAGGTCTTGTACAAGTCATGGCATACATCAAGCAGCTAATCACCCTAGAATACTCAAGTTGAGATACAGCTTTGCCAGTATTAGGCATTAGCTTCTCACTTGTATCCATAGGAGTACTCACTGGAGTACAATCAAAGTAATTAAATTTCTTTAACACCTTCTCAATGTAATGAGACTGAGATATAGAAATTTTGTTACTTTCATGTTTAATCCTTATGCCAAGGATAACATCTGCCTCCCCCATATCATTCATGGAGAACTTTGATGACAAAAATTCTTTTGTAAGATCAACTTGATTTTGGTCAGTGCCAAAGATCAACATGTCATCAACATATAGACAAATGATGACTCCTTTACCAGATTCATCAAATTTGCTATATACACATTTGTCAGCTTGATTAAGTAAATACCACTAGACAAAACCACTTCATCAAACTTTTGATGCCATTGCTTAGGTGCCTGTTTTAGTCCATAAAGAGACTTAATCAGTTTACACACCTTGTTTTCATTGCCAGGCATGATGAAGCCCTGAGGTTGGTTCATGTAAACCTCCTTATCTAAATCACCATTCAAGAAAGATGTCTTCACATCCATCTGATGAATAATCAGATTGTGAATTGATGCCAAAGCAATTAGCAATCATATGGTACTGATACGTGCCACTGGAGCATAAGTATCAAAGTAGTCTATTCCTGACTTTTGTTTAAAGCCTTGAATAACTAATCTTGCCTTGAACTTTTCAACAGTTCCATCTACCTTCATTTTCTTTTTGAAAATCCATTTGCTACCTAGAGGTTTGCAACCAGGTGGTAGATCAGTCAACACATAAGTGTTATTGCCCATGATAGAGTCCATCTCATCATTAATTGCTTCTTTCCAGAAAGCAACATCCTGGGACTTCATTGCTTCTTCAAATGTTTTGGGATCATCCTCCACAATGAAGCAATAAGAGTATTGGTTAGAGACCTCACTCCTTGTACCTTCAATTAAGTATAATTGAAACTCAGGTCCAAATGACTTTGGAGTCCTCACCCTATTGCTCCTTCTGAGCTCAGGTTCAGGTTGTTGTTCCACAACCTCAGCAGGAACCTCATCAGCAGGAACCTCTGAAACACCATTGTCATTGGTTCCATTTGGAATCCTTTGACTTGGTCTAGGGATAGATGAGAATCTGTTCTCATCAAATAGTGCATCCCTTGATTCAATTATTGAGTTAATTGAAACAGACTCATTAGGTTCTATAACATAAAACCTATATGCCTTGGAATGCTCAGCATATCCAACAAAGATGCATTCAATGCCTCTTTCACCCAAAGTTTTCTGCTTTGGATCAGGGAGTCTTACAACAGCCCTACAACCCCATATCCTAAGATAATTAAGGTTAGGTTTCTTTTTAGTCCAAAGTTCATAAGGGGTAACTTTGTTCCTTTTGTTGGGAACCCTATTTAAAATATAGCAAGCTGTTAACATAGCTTCACCCCAGAACCCTTGACTCAGCCCTGAATAGGACAACATGGAATTAACCATCTCCTTCAGCACCCTGTTTTTCCTTTCAGAAATACCATTTTGCTGAGGAGTATAAGGGGCAGTCGTTTCATGGATTATACCAATAGACTGAAAAAACAGAGTATCCATGTACTCACCTCCCCTATCAGTCCTTAATCTTTTGATCAGGGAACTTTGTTGCAATTCAACTTCAGTTTTAAATACTTTAAATTTATCTAATGCTTCATCTTTAGAATGTAATAAATAAACATGACAAAACCTAGAAGCATCATCAATAAAAGTCACAAAGTATTTCTTATTCCCCAAAGAGGGAGTAGCATGTAAATCACAAAGGTCACTGTGAATTAACTCCAAAACTTTAGTTTCACGTTTTACTCCTTGAAAAGGTTTCTTAGTTATCTTGTTCAACATACAAGTTTTACACTTTTCAGTGTTCATATCAAAAGCATGTATTAACCCATCCTTAGACATATCTTGCATTCTTTTAAAATGTACATGGCCAAGTCTTGCATGCCATAGGTTTGAATCATTAAGTTTAGATGTAGATATAAAAGCAGAATCAATATTATCATGAACAATATTAAGTCTGAACATTTGATTACATAAATAACCAAAACCAATAAACACACCATTTTTAGACAAAACAAACTTATCAGATTCAATAACCTGTTTATAACCACAATTATTCAAAACACTACTAGAAACCAAATTCTTTCTAATATCAGGAATATGTAAAACATTAAATAAAGAAACAATATTTCCAGAACTAAACTTCAACTCAACACATCCTTTTCCATGCACCAGGGCAGTTGACTCGTTTCCCATGTGAAGAATAGAACCATCATTCATTGACTTGTAGGTCTTGAACCAGCTTCTATCTTTACACACATGAATTGTTGCTCCAGAGTCAACCCACCACGCAACATCATCATCCTGCACAAAGTAAATGTCAGATATATATGTAACATAATAAATCTTAAAAGACTTATTAAACACATTCTGACCTTTCAGAGACTTGGTATTACCATTCCCTCCATTTGTGCCTGATCCATTGGATTTGTTTCCAACTTTACCACCCTTGCAATCTTTTCTGAAGTGTCCAGGTTTCCCACACTTCCAACAAGTCACTTTAGGTTTCTTGTTAAGATCAGATTTGGTGTTATCTTGATGCTTACGCTTGCCCTTGTTGTCATTGTACTTGGAGGAGTTGTTATGCTCCACCATATTGACAACTGATGGACCAGTAGCAGTGCTACTCTTTGGCTTGTCAATGTCTTGAGCTTTGAGTGAATCCTCAATGCGCAAGTGACTGCCCAACTCAACAAAAGTTAACTCCTCCTTCTTATGCTTAAGCATATGCTTGAACTCTTTCCAAGAAGGAGGTAGTTTATCGATGATACAAGAGACTGAAATAGCCTCATCCATGTTCATCTTGTGTTGTGTAAATCGACCAAGTATACTAAGAAGTTCATTGTATTGTTCCATGACAGGTCTAGAATCAACCATTTTGTAATTGTTAAAATTACTTACAAGGAACTTCTTACTTGATGCATCCTCAGCCATATACTTGGCTTCCAAGGAATCCCATAGTTCTTGAGAAGTTTCAACATTCTGATAGATATCAAATAGAGAATCAGACATACCATTGAGAATTAAACCTCTGCATATGTAGTCATCATTCTCCCATTTGCTCCTTGCCCTCATCTGATCCATAGTAGCATCATCTCCATGATCTTCTGGAATCTCAGTCGTGAGAACATACACCACATTCATACTTGACAATAAGAAGTGCATCTTCTTTTGCCATCTTCTGAAATCAACACCTTCAAACTTTTCCAACTTGGAAAAGTTAGCAGCCAATTGTCTCATAGCAGCAGCCATTGATTATCACTAATAGTTTCTATTGATTGTTGGTTGTTATTTGTATAACGGTTTCCCAGATTAGGGTTAAGATAATCAATAAAGGTACCGGATATTCACTTGAAATCGTGGTATCACTTTCCAATAGAAACTATTCGACCATATGCCTGGGTTACACGAATATCTCTATGGGATAAGACCAAGTGATGTTCTTGTTTTAGGCACAAACCAAGAACCAGATGCGTATTGAAGTGTTTAGGGTTTTGTGTTAATCGTATTGTTATCTCGTCTCTCCATGCAGAATGATGTGACCTCTATTTATAATAGAGAATACTCAAAACCCTAGCCCATGGAATTATGTATAATTAACGGCCCATTAATTATAACATAATACTTTCCATAATAATAGGGATCAGTGGTTATCAGTGGAAACATTATCACTAGCAGTGGTAATCTTAACACTATCAGTGGAAACAATAACCCTTGCAGTGGTAACGTTAACACATCAGTGAAAACGCTAGCAGCAGAATCCCACTATCAGCAGAATGCTATCAGCAGCAGAATCAGCTATCAGCAGATTCACAATACTAGCAGCAGAGTCTACTAGCAGTACCTTGATCAAGCAGTACCTTGATCAATACATAACCACTATTGAGTCAGGGGATTCAGTGACCAAATGGATGTATACTCCATACCTCCAAACCCATTACCAGGTGTGAATTGATCCCTCAAGTGCACTAAATTTTCCAACAACAAATGTGCCAACTTATTAAAGCTCTTATGAAAGTTCCATACTTCTATATTTATATGTTTATCTCGTGTCTCAAGTGCAGGTTATGGCGGTGGTTTAAATTATAATTCAGGATATGGAACAGGAACATATGGTTCTTATGGTGGATTAGGGGCTACGGGATCCTATAATACCGGTTTATATGGAAGCAACATGTATGGGGGAGGAGGAGGTTATGGAGGCCATTATGGTAGTGGTGGTGGCATGTACGGTGGGGCAGGAGTGTATAATAATGGTTATGGAGGCACGATGGGTGGTTATGGTATGGGAATGGGCGGCGGTCCGGGTGGTCCTTATGGTGATCAAGATCCAAATAATCCGTTTGGTGCCGCCCCTTCATCTCCTCCCGGATTTTGGATTTCCTTGATGCGTGTGGTAAGTCCTGGAAATGCCAATTAATAATCATCATTTCTTTGTATTGCATGCATTATGAATGGTCAAATACATGCTAGAAGGATAATTTAGCATAGCAATTTGTGATGTATGGATCAAAAGTGGCAAAATGGGTGGGTTTGGTAACGGGTCAAATATCTTTTGTATGATTGAAACAAGTAATGGGTTGGGTAGGCTTCACCTACAATCCTAAGGGGGGAAAAGTTAAGGTGATGTGCAAGGGCGGAGCTATTAAGGGACCGGGAAGGGTCCCGGCCCCCTAGGCCTAAGCCCGTTAGTGTATTTTCTCGCGATTTTATGTCTTAAAATTTTATTTTTCCATCTCGGCCCTCCCATCTAATGTTCTTCCGGAAAAAAAATTTGTTTCGGCCCTCCCAATAAATTTTTTCTAGCTCCGCAACTGGTGCTGTGTGTGTAGTTTAATCCTAAGGATGTGTTTTTTTAAGGGATACTGGATGATTAGAATTAGATAATAAGCAATAATGTTTGAATATGCGTCTAGCATTTACAGTTGTAATAACCGGATATAAGATGTTTGTGTGCTTGTAAACTTCTGATTATTTCACGTATCCCCATTTTATTTACCCTGGTTCCTAGGTATGCATATAGGTATAGCAGTAATGCTGTACTTCATATTTTTGGGTTTCTGGCAAGTGAATTTATGTTGACTTAAACTTGTACATAATTCAAGCTTTTCTTACAAGGGAATAATTTTGTCTTTTTGTGCATGATTTCAGATGCACGGAGTTGTAACATTCTTTGGTCGGGTAGCGATGCTGATAGACCAGAACACTCAGGCATTTCATATGTTCATGACAGCCCTTCTTCAGGTATTTGTCCTTATTGTGTTTTACATTCCTTCTCGTTACACTCAAGGTGGCAAAATGGTTTAATGAGGAGGGTTGGGTCAGGGTAAAAGGGGTAATTCTCTAGAACGAGTCAAAACTGATTGGGTTAAACCACCAATACTTATTTGTTCTTTTCCTTAAAATCATGAGTATTAATTTATTTGATATTAAAATAAAGCAATTTGGAGGGTTGGAAATCCTCTAGTATAGTTTGGGTGACTTCGAAACCGTTTGACCTGTCCACCTTTTTAGTTTGGGTGACTTCTAAATCATTTGACCCGTCCCTCTTTTTGTTTTTTCAAAATTCATCCATTTGATATCTAATCAATAGAGCCACTCGAATGTACTTGTTCAGAAAAAAAGTTGTCTTTCTTGATTGTACGATCTTGGCTCGTTTCATGATTTCATCTATAGCTAATTCCAAATTTTACCCATATGAATATATGGTTTTTTTTTTTTTTTTTTTTTTTTTTTTTTTTTTTTTTTTTGAATATTTTCAGATAACTCATGACTGTTGATACTGTTTGCAGTTGTTTGATCGCTCAGGAATGTTATATGGAGAGTTGGCTAGATTCGTGTTCCGGCTTCTGGGAGTTAAAACAAAGCCCAACAAGATCAACCCCCCTGGACCTAACAGACCCCAGGGTCCTCAAAATTACAACGAGCCACCAAAGGCTGCACCGGCTGCTGGTTCCTGGGATCGTGTATGGGGAAACAATACAAACAACTGATTCCCTTTAAGCAACTGGGAAATGTGAGCTGCCATTGGCTGTTAGATAGGATTTTATTTTTATTTATTTTTTCTTATTTAGGCTCCCCTTTTTTTCATCCATTTCATGATCTTTTTGAAGTCGTTTTAAAAGTTTGTGGTGTTAGCATATATTTCAATATCAAGTCTCCTGGATGTATTGTATAATTTCATGCAATCAAGTGGTTTTAATAAATTACGCATATACTAGTGCTCATCGACAAATGAATTGATGCTCTTTATAGGTATGGAAAGGTAATTAATATTGTTCTAAGAGCAACAATATGTACAATAAGTAATTAAGTATGATATCGAGCCAATCAGATCAGCTGGTTCAAATTACTTAAAATAGATCATGTTTGTTTTAGTTTCTTGCTTTTTTCAAACTTCACATGACTACTCAAATGATGAAAAGCTCATAGTTGGTCCTCAGTCCGATTTGGGACCAAATCGGTTTCAAGGTTAGGTAAAATGAACAACAATTTCATTTTGTCAATATTTTACGACAAATTCAAACAATGTATTATCATAGCAAGACAAACCAATACATATATAATGTTATTGCTAATCTGGTAAATACCAAACCACATTCAAGTTTTGACTAGGAATGTGTAAAACTCAGGACAGAACTGTAAATCATAACCAAGACATTAGTTTACTGATAACAATTGGTACCGACCAGTACCCATGGAACGGTACTTGGTACTAGCTATAACAAAAATTTTACAAAAAAAAAAAAAAAAAAAAATCAGTTTCCGGTATGGTACATGTCTGATCCGAACCGTTTTTTTCTTTTAATTTGATTAAATCACTAGCCAAAATAGGAGTCCAGTTACCAGACCGGTAGTATGCTATTCAGTTTTGTACCAGCACGACCCTAAATGTTACCAACAGCAATCAATCAATAATGAAGAAATCAACGTCAGCATCAAGCAACGAAAAGATTTATGATTATTTGCGAACATGTAGATACAAAGGACTTATGTTTATTAACTGGAACAACAACGAACAGGAAATCATAAAGAAATACGACAACATACTCGCTAGAAGCACGAGTTATACGCTTAAAAACCAAAAGACATACATTTATAAGCACTAGACGATAGAAGATGAACCGTTCTTAATGGCTAGCTCCATTTTGGCCATTTTCTTCCACAATTTCCACAATTTCTGAAATTTGTCCACTTCCAGTCCTTTCTTCATTCACAATATCTGAAGGTTGTAACGCTCCAATCCTTACAACGATCTTTTTGTAACGGGCTGACCCGATCCTTGAAACACATGGAGCAGGATGTCCATCTTTGTATCCATATCCAATGTGAACACCACATTGACGACACATGAGTTTGGTCTTTGACCCATTGCGACCCAATGAAATAGGAAGGCAAGACACCTCATGAATTTCAGTGAAACGACTTGGGTCAATGGATAGGAAGGTGAGTGAGCCTTTCTTGATGGAATCACGGTATTTAGAGGCTGCTTCACACGTCCTCTTTGAGGATGACAGGTACAATTGGTATCCACACGCGCCGCAACTGTTGGAACATCAAATGCACACGTCACCAAATAAGTGGTTATATTCGGACTTGGATATGTATATAATTTTAAATCGCGTTTAGAAAATGAAAGATAGAAATGTATACAGGTTATTGTATAAATCTGTTGTAGCAATATACATGATAGATTCTGCTTCATAAGCACCAAATCTAAAGCTTCGTGTAAATTTACTTATAAAAGTTAGCTCCTTCAGGACATTAGATATAAAAACTGAGAAACTACAAGCTTCGCTTTTTATTTGTGCTAACTTAACGGGTAGCAGATCCAGAAATACCATAATAACAGATATCTTTTAAACGACAAAACCTTTTCTAGGGCATACGACATACCAACTTGACTAGCTATACGACAGCACTTGATAGTAACTCAATGATAAGCAAGAGAAACGTCACATGTATCAACGTTAGTACATTTTGTGTAGGGTGAAATCAGATATATAACCCTTACATTGACGCTCTAGTGACCAGAAGTTAATGAAAACAAAATCAATCCGAAATAAGAAGCACCGTTCATATTCACTCCAACAAACCCTAAAATAACTGTCTTTAATTAGTTTTACTCTATGTGTCAATCAATTGAAAAAATGTCTTTTAACACATGAGATTTGTATCAATTTTGACCTTCACCATCGACTTATATAGCTAAGAAATCATTTATAACCGATTCATCTACTCACCTTTTAGTCTTACGGTTTTGTATGCCTGTAAACGTGTTAACATGAAATCACAAATAGGCTCATACAAGATGAAGATTATTACCATAAGTATTCCCAAATTCATAAGAATCTATGCATATATATGAATGTACAAAAGGAACTAAATGTCCACATAGATTTAGGGTTTTAACATTGCTCTTTAAAAAATGTTTATTTGATTGTTGCGTTCGGGTGTTCTATAATGAAACTATTTATGATCATATGACTATCTTGTAGTCCAATAAGCCACCTTAAGAATACAAAACCGAGTCTGCTTTTTATAAGTCATTTGACTTGTAAAACTGTTTCTACGATTTGTGAATGAGCAATTTTAATGCTTGTTCAAAACTAATTTGTATTCGACAATTTAGTTACAAAATCAACAATTAAACCGGTCGAAAATCAGCAAAAACAAACCACAATTTTCACTTAAAAATGTACAACATGTAGACAAAAAAAATCAAACTAAAACCAAACCCCAATCAATCAAATTCAAAAGGGTTTAGAACTAAATAAAATTCAAAAAGAATCAAGAAAATTAAAACAAATTTTATCACCTGTACGAAACAAGAGCTTGAGACATCTTGTTGAATGATAAAAACAACAATAATTGTGATCTTCATGTGATGAGTCTTCTTGCTATTAAAAGAAGTGTTTGTAACGGTTATTAATTGTTGCTGACGACTGATCACTCTTACTTGTTTCAAATGATCTTCATTTCTTGCTGAATTTCATTAAAAAAAGTTGTGTTTTTTCTTAGTATTACGTAATGGTGCGTTTGTATGAATGACGTGTTCCTGTTTTTAGAAGATTAATAAATAGGCAAAAATAGCCCTTGATGTTTGTATTATTTGATGATATAGTTTTATTTTCAGTCACAGTTTATGATCTTTTGGCTTACGAATATACGGGTTTTAAACTTACTGTCACACAGTCTTAAGTAGGGTAAAACCCTCCGTTTTGAAAGGTTGACATGACCACTTCAGATTTGTTTGTGCCAATCAGTGTTTGAATTTGTGATCATATTTTAATGATAGTAGTCATAAGAACTTGTATGAACGTTAGTCTATTTTAATTTACACCCATTACTCCAAAAGATATAATTTACATGTGGATGGTTCTTAAATACAACTTGTTTAATGTGCTTATTTTTGTAATTAAATATGTCGTCCTCAATAAGTAGGTTTTTGGAGAAGCTTGTATATAGTTGTTGAACTCAAATTAAACTTCATTTAAGGTTATGTGCCATTCTAAATCGATCTCTATTAATCTATTATGTTGCTACTATATATGAAGAGAAAACAACATTTCATAAAACGTAAAAACTTAAAAATGAGTTAAGTGGTTTAACAAAAATACCTCTCTAAGCCTTATGTTTAAATTGGTGGTTTTACATTTTGAAAGATTTATTTCATTTCCACCAAATAAAGTTTGTGTTCAGTTTTTAAATTCGAATTATGTTTTAATTGACACGATTTTATTTTTGTTTTTAAGTGTCAAATTTGATTAAATTTCATATATAGTACACATATTCTACTTTATATAACACAACCATTTTTATCATCCACCATTTGTAAAAGAAGATAAAAATAAATAAATAAAAATAAAAAATTGGAGAAGATTATGGTTGATAACGTTGTTAAACAATTTCTTAGCCAAGATGAAAAAAAATAAAAATTGTTTTTTGAGTTGAATTAATGTATGTTACAACCTTTTTCAATTAAAATTTTATTATCTTACGTTGTATGCATAAACATTACACGAAACACTTAATCACACTATCACAATTATAACTATTTGTCATGCTTTAAAATTATGTCGTCGTTTTGCGCAGGTACTTGTCTGAAATTTAATAATGATGTTTGAAATCAATGATAATTTGATGACAAAATTGAAAGACTTTGAACCATGAAATTAAATGGCACGTCTTTGCCTTGCACCCCTTAAATCTTGCAAATAAGTCAAGCTTTACATATTCCCAATAAGTACATGTCATTTTTTGTCACAAGTAAATGTCTTTCATTAGTAATTCAGCTTAAAACAACTGTATTATGAGATTAATTTATTATATGTAGCACTATGATGAAGAAGAATAAAAGCTAAATTTACTAAAGAAACTTTATTAAGCAATATATGCAGACAATTCAATTGTTTGGTTGTGAGCCTAATAGGGATTATTCAAAGGTTGGTCATTATTACTTATTAACTTTGGCATCATCTTCTTTTAGCATGAAGAGTAAACGCTATGGAGCAAAATTGGTGATTGGTGTGGGTGACTAGGCGCAAGCCATTGATAGGGGTTACACACGGTCAGGGACGGACGCACATGGGAGTCAGGTGACCACATCCGATTTGAAGTCATGAAGTGTAAATGTTTAATAAAATATCTTTTTTTGGCATATGCAACCTCCAATTTTACTTAATAAATTCTATATCGGACAACTTCAATACTCATAATTAAAAAAAAAAAAAAAAAAAAAAAAAAAAGTGCAACACCGTACCCTCTCAGAAATCTTGGGTCCGTCTCTGCACACGGCCCCTTGGCCGACATAACAAGGGATGAAAACTCGAAGCGAGTTTTGTGATCGTGGTGGAGACTTTCATGTGTGGATGATATTATAATTTTTTTTTTCTTTTCTTTTTAAGTATTGGAAAGGTAAAATGTGGTGACGATGATATACCACATGTAAAAGAGATGAAACTAATGGATGAGAAAAAGTGATGTAGTGCTCATGTAAGAGAAGTGATGGTTAGGATGGAGTTAATCCCAATATCATTACTATATTTAATTTTGTTTAGCTTTTGCTTAACTAAAACATTTATTTGAGATCATACAACCTATCTTTCATTTTTGATAAATTGTAGCAACGTTGTTGAATTTTCTTCCTTAGAAATATTCAAATATAATGTGATGATTTGATGCGTATGGGTGAGTTTTACATTGAGTTTACAAGAGCTAATGGAGTTGAAACTTTACAAACAAGCTTTGTATGGATAACAAACTAATGAGAGCTTATAAAAACAATAAGCTCACAAAAGATAAACATTATAAGAGTACCTCAGGGTGTGTTTGGTTCAAACTCAGGAAAGGAAAAAGGAAAGACAATGATAATAGTGGGAAAATTGAAAGAAAAGTATTTCTCTCAATTTATTGGGTAATTGATTGTTACCTACTATTGGGTAATAAATCATTGTATTATACTCTATCAAACATCTTTTTTCATTATCTTTCTCATTCCTCACCCCATAAACCCTACCTTGTCTCATGAATAATTAATACACGCATACATAAATAATTAATACCTTGTCTCATGAAAGCATTACACACGCATGCATAAATAATCAATACCTTGCCTCATTTGAGACTTAAATCATATACTTCCTCTGTTCTAAAATATAAGTACATTTTAACTTTTTGAAGTTTTTTTCTCTAACTTTGACCTTAAATATTTTGTTTGTATTATATAATGTTTGATGTAAAATATATAAATAGATTGGTTTTTAAATATAATTTTCATCGGGTTTTATGTAATATAAACAAAAATAGTTTAGGTTAAAATTTGAGAAAAGAGACTTAAAAAAGTCAACATAAACTTATATTTTGAAACGGATGAAGTAGTATTTTGGTTAGTTAGTCACTCACATTATGCTCTTTAGTAGATTGAGGTTTAATAAGGCTAATTCACATATATACTATGGTTTTAAATATTAGTGTAATTATTACTCCCTTCGTCTCAAATTTATTGTTCACTATTGACTTTTTTAGTTTTTCTTTTTCAACTTTGACTTTAAATATTTTTGTGGGTGTTAGATAATATTTGATGCAAAATATATAAATGGATTTGTTTTAAGTGTACTTTTCAATGGTATAATTTTTCATCAAGTATTATATAATAAAAAAAATATTTATGGTCAAAGTTGAACCAGTTTGACTTTAAAAATTCAAACTGGACAATAATTTTGAGACGGAATGAGTAGTAGTCTTTAAATGTCATATCAACCTCTGTTAATTTCATAACACCTCGGAAAATAAATGCTCCGACTATAACTTTTTAAAGCTCAAGCTAGTTTTCCAAACACAACGATGTTTAATTATCTTCATGAACATTCACTAGCGCAAAGATCGTAGGCCTTGTTTGTAATGTCTTATCATATGATTATGACTACTACAATTAAATGTTTAATTTTTTTTTAATGCAAACTCATGATGCCCTAATGGTACAAGTTCGGAAGAGGTCTCAAGTTCATATCTTGTCGACTACAACTCTTTCAATTTCACACATGTTATCGTTATGACAAAGGGGTATTGTGGGATGAAACATTTTTGTTTACATGTCTTGTTCCCATAAGAATTTGTATCGAGTGTGATTTCCCTTGTATATATAGAAAATGGTATATAATGTGTTAGGTCTATTTATGTTATGTGTTATGTCCAATGCGAAGGACTAGTTTTGTAACATTATGAAAGTATGATAGAAGTATAAATACATTTCATTTCAATGTAAATGTAAATGTAACATTCTCAATTTGAATGAATGAAAAACCCTATAAGATCTCTCTCTCTCTCTCTCTCTCTCTCTCTCTCTCTCTCTCTCTCTCTCTCTCTCTCTCTCTCTCTCTCTCTCTCTCTCTCTCTCTCTCTCTCTCTCTCTCTCTCTCTCTCTCTCTCCAATGTTTATCTTGAATATTGAGATATCAACATGAAATGCATAAGAACAACTCTCTTCATAGAGATTAGTTACACAAAGATTTAATAGTTTATTAAATGTCTCAATATGGACATTAAAGTAAGAAATGCATGTGTTAAATAACTTGTTTGATTATATTTACAGAACCACGTCACTCCATATAAGTAGTGAGATTATATTCAAATGAATCACGTAACTGGACATGAGTAGCGAGATGATATTCTACGGAGTAATTGATAACTTAAGCTGACGTATTAGTATATGATATCTATGCACGTGACAACGACCAATCATAAAAGGAACGGTTAAAGCGTCACCACTCATCAATGCTTCAAATAATTGTTTGTATGAAGAAAAAAATGACGTAAACCCTAATTATAACATAAATGGAAAAATGACCACCCGACATAACCCCCTCTTTCTCCTCCCCTTTTCTTCAACGTGAAAAGAATATAGACGCACACAATAAATCACTTTCTATAAATGGAAAAATGTTGAGCATAACCCTAAGGATTATGTTTAATATATTAAGACATGTATTATGTTAAGGTAATAAGAAATAACCACCTGCCCTTTACAGATAAACACTTCCAACCAACTAAATATACAGCTATTTAAGCATTTTTTTTATTTTTTTTATTTTTTTCAACCATAGCCTACACATGGCAAAACCCTTTCAAAATATATACCAATATCACACACACAACACAAACACCTTTTTTGTTTTTTCGTTGAGCGAGAAACTTTGACCAAACCAAACACCAATCACACGCGATTGTAGCCTTGGACGTGTCAAAACCCATTACAGTCTGTTGGTCTAAGATTGGTCTAAGATTTAAAAGGAACGTGGAAAGGTAATGAACTAAGATTGGTGGTAATAAGCATCCTAAAACGCGTCGTGTGGCCCCAAAGACGCATCTTTCTTAAAAAAGACACCCTAGGGTGACGCATCTTAGGCATGTTTTGGGGAGATCTTGGTTGACAACAATACCAACCGCTTTTTCTTCTTTTTGTGTGTGTGAATATATTATGAGGTATATTTGTGTTCAAGTAAGATATGTTTGATGGTGATGTTTGTGGTGTTGAAAAGCTGATGTGACACTGAATTGTTGGTCATGTTTGATGTCACTATTACCACTAGCCTAATGGCCAATTGCTACATCTTTTCTTTGATATTTTTAATTTTAATTTAAAATTTAAAAACATAATATACTTATTAGTCCTTGCACCAAAGATTGTAAATTTGTAAGTCACGATTAACAATAAACTTCAATATCTCAAATAAATTTTAATTGTTTTCTAAAAATTGAAAGTTAGTTTGTGAATGTATGTGATTATCGATTACATTTTTCTTCGTTGGATAAAGTTGGTTCTTGCCCTAACCACAAATAAGCTGAACCAAAACAAGCCGAACCAAACCAATTTGGTGGATTTGTTTGATTAGATTTGGAGGTCTCATTTCTAGTTAGTTCTTAAAAAGAATTTAACTAAATGAGCTTAATAGCTTATAGATTCAGCCAAACTTAAAGGCTCCTATAGTTATATTGAACCGTCCGAATTGGTCCTAGATTACGTTATAGTTTAGGTTTGTTTTAGTTTATTTTTTTCTTCCTACTTAGACGTTTTCTTTCATTTCTTTTATAAACTTATTCATGCCAAATAAGCTTAAAATAAGTATTCATAATCATTCATGGGAATTTAGACCTCTTTATTTTACTCTTTCCATAAACCATCATGGAAGCTTTTAGTGTATTATTAGCCAATATATTGGGCACGCGTTGTAATAAAAATAAAATCAATTTTCATTGAGATACATGCCTGCCTCCGGTTTAAAACGGTTTTTATGATAATTTATTTTACTTTAATTGCATAACTACTAGCTCAAAGTTGATTATCCTTCATTGTATGGTTAGGATCCGGAACTGAATTACGGAGTAGTTTTTTTTTTACTTTTTTAGCGACAACTTTAACTATCTCACAATTTTATCTTCACATGTCGTAAGTAGAACTTGAACTCACAACTATTTGGTTTAGAAGCTTGTCGCACAATATAGATGACCATTGAGACACAAGACTTTTGATAAGACTGGATCAATTTTGTATCACACACCCAAAATATAATAAAACGCATCAGTATTCAGTAAGAGCAACTCCAATGCTACGGAATTTGTCAAGTCCATAGCAATAGCATGTCCATTTCTATAAACTATACTTCATATAAACCACCATCTCTAATGCTATAAACTTCATAAATCCATGAGTGAACCACACTAACATTTTATTATCATTATATTATCTTCTAATTTACATGAACTAGTAAGAGTGTGTCCCTATTTATTTCTCTCTACATGGTTTATACACATGAACTTGTTCATCTCTTCTCTTTATAAACTTTTTACTCCAATGAAGAATTATGGGTATAAACTCCACATAAGCTCGATATCACTATGCACAAGCTCTATAAACCTTCATCAGAGATGTTATAACAAAGAAACCAGCATCAAGCAACAAAGAGATTCATACTAGCGTGCCAACATGTAGACTAAATTATGTTTTAAAACCCAAGCTACAAACAAAAGATCATAAGTAATATGCCAACATACTCCATAGAAACATAACTAATACGTCCATATGTCTAGAAACCAAAATACATTATACTAGCACGCTGCAAGAAAGAAGACATAAAACGTCTCTAATGGCTACTTCCATTTTGGCCACTTCCATTACGGCCATTTCCATTTCGGCTTTCATTCACAACATCTAACGGCTGTAAAGCTCCAATCTTTGCAACGATCTTTTTATAAGACCTGTCTGGTCCAATCCTTGAATCAAATCCACATTGAGCACTACGTCCATCTTTATATCCATATCCAATATGAACACCACAATGGCGACACATGAGTTTGGTCTTTGAACTGTTGCGACCAAAAGAAATTGGAAGGCAAGGCACCTCATGAATTTCAGTGAATCGGCTTAGGTCAATGGATTGGAAGGTGAGTGACTTCTTTTCAACGGATTTGGAGGTTGTTTGAGACATCCTGTTCAACGATGATAGGTTCAATTGGTACCCACACGCACCACAACTGTTAGGAAACAAATGAACACGCCATCAAATAAGCAGTTATATTCAAATGAAGAAAGTATATACGATTTAATCACGTTTGAAAACAAAAGATAGAAACGTTCACATGTTATCGTATAGCCATTTAACAATAAACACAATACGTTCACCTTCAGAAGCACAAAATCTGAAACTAAGTATCTGATTAACTTTGGTTCAGTTCTACTTACAAAATGAACAATCAAATCCATTAAAAAAATTAACACAGACAACAATATTCACTTAAATGCAAATAACCTTAAGTGGCCACGCCAACCTCCTGAAAAGGGAGGGCTTTACCTAGTTTGAGTCTGTGTGGCGGTGGGTACAAACCCCGTGAATTAGTCATCCAAAAGGTCGGAAATCATGGTTACCAAAAAAAAAAACAATATTCACTTAAAGTTGTACACAAAATTTAAAATAAAATTTGTCACCTGTACGAAACATGAGCTTGAGACATCCTTGAATGACCGAAACCACAATGTTGTTTATCCTCGTGATTGCTGATCCTGGATAAATATAGTAGGGGTTCGTAGCGATTATTAATTGTTGTTGACAAGTGTACAGAATGAAAGGGTGTGAAAAGAGTAGGAACAACCGAACAAAGCTCTTGCTGACGACTCGACTTTACTTGTTTAAAATGATCTTCAATTCTTGCTGAATTTCATCGAAAAAGTTGTAATTTTTAGAGTATTACGTAATGGTGTGCGACTATCTCTAAGTGTGTGTTTGTATGAAGGATTTGTTAATTTCTTTGTAAGATTATAAAAAATGGGCAAAGATAGAGACATGATGTTTGTAATGTGTCACAGAAATTCACTTATTAATTTGTAAAATAAGTAAAATTTGATTGGAATTTTATCGAGTTAATTAATTGAGCTATAAAGTCACATTTGATTCCTTTGATCGAGTCGAGCTTGGCCTCGGTAATGAGTTCGAGCCCAAATAGCTAGCCTAAAACATGTAGCATGTAAAGTCACATTTGGTGTATATTATTCCTTCGAGGATTGGTAGATTCACAAAAAAAAACTTTCACAAAACACATTCATAAAATGAGTTGACATTATTTGATTGATGTATTTAGTTATAATTTCTCTCTTTTCTTTTTTTATTAAGTCAATCAAACAATGCCAACTTATTTTGTAGAGTATTTTGTGAAAGTTATTTTGTGGGTCTAGCAATTATCTATTCCAATAAGATCTAAGCATTTTTCAGAGCATGTATAACGTTGGTTTAGGTATATATTGAATTATTCCCCTAAAATTTAATCTTGTACTACATGTTGTATATCGTTTTACTCTTGCTAATCATTTTTAAAATCCATTACAACAAATGTGTAAGATGTTAGATTATGGACATTATTTTAGTAGTCGTATGTTATGATCGAACTCGAGATCACGGGATTGCACACAATACGTATGAAGAGAAAAAGAAATAATTA
Organism: Artemisia argyi; assembly: GCA_030686995.1. Classification (NCBI taxonomy): domain Eukaryota; kingdom Viridiplantae; phylum Streptophyta; class Magnoliopsida; order Asterales; family Asteraceae; genus Artemisia; species Artemisia argyi. The sequence goes on along the minus strand of CM060709.1, from coordinate 68,294,892 downwards.
TTTATAAATGTTATAAGTAATTATTAATAAACACAAAACTAGTAATGGAAATTAGTATTTAATGAAGAATGACTAATGACCTATTGACGAAGATTAGGAAAGTAATACTAATGAATATTTGGAAACAAGGGAAGGTTCCGGAATCCTTTGGGATTACATAACCGATCGGCCAAGGGGGTTCTCCACCTCCTTTGTGCCTTGAGCTCCAAGTTTCAATTAGTATATATACAAACCCAAGATGTATTGTTTTCTCATAACTTGTATACACACATCTTGGTGTTTTTCTCTCCTTCTCTTTGTCTTAAATCGATCCATCAAACAATCCCATAAGGGATTTGATTTTATTGATCAAACAAAGTTTTGTGTTTTATTTACTTGCATAAATTTTTTCTTGAATTAGTACGTGTGTACAAGAACGTGATTCAAACACACTATTGTTTGAATCTTTGATTGAATTACAAAAGAGGTAAGGGGTAATTCTTGTAATCCACATAAACCCTAATTAAGGTTCTTGATTTGAAGATTGCAATTTGATTCTTGTTCGGGCTAGAATCACAAAGATACGTTTACTATTTAATATTGATTAATTAATTACATGTTATATGATCTTGTTATAATTGCTTCCGCTATGCTTTCTTGATGTGTTTGATTTATTTTATATGATTGTCATGATATTATAATTCCAACACAAGACATGCATGAAACTTTAATTGTCATATATCTCAGTAGTCAGTATCTCTTTACAACCCTTAAATCTAGCGTAAAAGTCAAACTTTATATGTTCTACATACATCATACATGGACAATATATAAAATTGTTGTGACAAAAATAAATGTATATAGTTAGTCATTTGGCTTTAATTATTGTGTACTATTTTGAGGTTTACTTGTTATAGTTGGCTACGATGGAAGAAACTAAATTTACCTTGTTGCAATTTTTAAACTATTTTCGGTTGTTTTGTTTCGTCACATGAGTGACTCTAATCGTGATCCTTAAAGTTGCTAAGTTTTCAGGATTTTTTTTTTTTTAGCATCAAAGTAGATGCAAAAGTTAGTACCTTAGCATTGCTTCACAATTTTTTAGTTTATTTTATCCTTAGGGAAATTATGAATATCTAACTAATTAATTTGTGTATCGAGTGAAACAATGTCGTTTTTCATTTATTTGCTTTGCATATTAAGTGAAACGTTGTTGCTTTATTTTTATTTCTTTAGAAAAAAGTAATGATATTTGTGATTTCCATATAGCTTATTTGATTAATGTCTTGTGAATTAAACAATCCGGATTACATTTTCTAGTGTAAGTAACCTATCAACAAAAATGTCGTGAACTCAACTTATGGTCAAAACATATGTGATCAATTAGTTTTACATAGGTGTGTGAATATCCTTTATCCTTTTTTTTTTTTTTTCTTTTTTTCTTTCTTTTTCTTTTTAAAAATCTGCATAGATGTGTGAATATTAAGTTTAAATTTTCATCTTTGTTTATGCACAACTTGTATTTTAATCCCTCATTATAACATTTTTTTTAATAATATGATTTAATCAGACGCAAGCGTGACCACGCATAAATAATAAAGCCTTAGCTCAATACAATTGTCATGGGTCTTATCTTTTATTGCATAATAGTACCGTACGAGTACAATATTTATATGACATTTGTTTATTACGAGTGTCGTACACTTGTGCTTCAATACGGAATTTATTTTTGGGATACACGGATTGATACACTACCAACTAACTATAAATCTTCGCGAAATTTGATGATTTGTGATATGTATTGGTATAACATGACTGATATAATATCATTTTCGTACTTAATCATTTTTTATTTCTCTTTTAGAAAAGCAAACATATATTAGATACTTAACATTTAATTGTTTCAACATAGATTTGTGAGTTGATGTTGTTAATGTTTACTCACTTTTTTCTATATTTAGGTTTGTTTATAACTATTGGAATTTTATAGAACACTTTAAACTCCCTTTTACGCATAATAAAACACTTTGAATCAGAAATCATTAATCCTAAAAATTAAATTAAGCATTGTGTGAATCAAATTTATTTCAGAAAACCAATATACTATTTTTATTTTTGTTTTTATTTTTCATTTGATTTAGTGATATACGTGACATTTTAAAAGAAATATTCAGAAAATAAAATCCAAAAAATATAGTAATAAAAACACAAAATAAACAAACAAACGTGAGTTAACTGATATTTTAATAAAAATAAAAAAGATTACACTAAATAACCTTTAAACCATTCAACCCAAAGTTATTACAAACTTTGAGTAACTAAAAATAAAAAATATATATTATAAGTTTTGGTCATATGAGACTTGTATTTCGAATTATTTCTTTTAAACATTAAAAAAAAATGCAATTTGTGACTTATATATTGCATAAAAGTGATGTTTGATTTTGCCACATACATAATTGGGTAAATTGCAAAAATGGTCCTTAACGTTTTACGAAATTGCAAAAACGGAACCGAGACAAAAAGTAGCGTAAAAAAGACACCAACGTTTCACATTTTTGCAAAATCGCCACTGAGAGGCCTTTTCCATTAATTTTCCCGTTAAGTGCCACGTAGTTGAGGGTAGTATCGTCATTTCACTGTTCATACTTATTAAATTTGGCGCCATAATCACCTCTGTGCTTGGTATCAAGGTGATTAGACCTCAATGGCTAAATTTGCAAAGTAAAATCAAACCTCTACCCCCATAAACCCCCCTACAACCCACATCTTCTCCACCACGACTCGAGTTGACCATAGCAGAATCACAACAAGAATGCAATCACCGCAAATGTCAGAAAACACAGCCATCATAACCACCACCATAACGACAACGACCACCACCAACACACACCAAGAAACTTCAACGTTGGTGACCACAACAACTGTGACACAACCCCAACAACAACGGCCATGTCCACGTTGTCATTCAGAAGACACAAAGTTCTGCTACTACAACAACTACAACACATCGCAGCCGCGTCACTTTTGCCGTAGCTGCCGTAGACACTGGACCCATGGCGGCGTGCTCCGGGACATCCCTGTTGGAGGTGGTAGCCGGAAAAACAGAGAAAGGAAAAATCCCATGAACCCCACCATCACTTCGGCTTATGTTACCATGTTTGATCAGCCGGAGTACCAGGACTACCATAGTGTGATGCCGCCTCCCCAGAGCCTGTTGCCGCCTACCCAGGGCCTGCCGCCGCCTCTACATGTGGATGATACCGGTGATGAGAATGGGTTTGTGTCGTCGTTGTTGGAGGATGTTTGTTTTGAGGAAGGTGTCTGGCCATTTTGTGGCAATTAGTGTAGTTTGTTTGTTGATGTGTTAGTTTTAGTGGTTTATGTACCCCATCCTGTTGGTCCCGATCTTTTGATGAATGGTAAATGGTATGGTTGTAAATGGTAAATGAATGGTAATTCGTAGTAGTTATATTTACATAGGACCCAGACTTGCCCATTTTGACAATCATGTTTGACTTTTGCACATGATTGTACATGCACCAAAATACCCAGAATTGCGCAAAATGAATCTAAAAAGAAGGCACAAAAATACCCAAAATTACCCAATTTGACAATCAATTTTGACTTTTGCAACTAACATTATGGTTGACTTTTGCAAAAATACCCAATGGTTGACAAGCAAAACATAATAAATCAACACAACAAAACATAGATGACAGAAACATAACAAAATCATAATATATCATTAAAGTTCAAACATAACATTCATAAAAAGGATGGAAACATAAAAGGAACAATCAAAACAAAGATGACCATGAAAGAAACTCTAAAGTCCCTTGACAAATGCGTGCTTGTTGAAGAGTTTGAGCTTCGCTTCTGCCATCTTCTTCTTCAAATCCAAAAGCTCCATAACATCGGACTTTTAAAGCTTCTTCAAGAACTCCAAGAATTTGAACATCTGCACCGAGGGACGCACCAGTTCCATTTCAGAGATCATCTTGTTCCTTTGAACGACAATATCAAGCAACTCTTGATATGCCACAAATAGCTCTTTGGCATACTTGATATCACGCTCTGTCTCCCTAGCAAAAAACACCGTCATCTGGTATGGTAACTCGGTTGAGTTAGCAGCAGCAGCGAGTTCCTCAAGAAGGACAAATTGAGACATTCTTTTGCTAAATCATTGACAAAATAGTTTTACTGTGTTTGTTTCTGGGTATAGGCTTTAAATAGGCGTGGTAAGTACATGTGAAACTGTGTTTTAGGCGTGTTTGGGTAATAAATGAAAAACGTTTGGGTTACCAAGTTTTTGGCATCCCAAAATTGCCAAGTTTTTTTGCTTCCATTAGATTTGATAACATGTTATGCAACCATTGAACCTAGTTAAGATTACATAACCGATACATAAACATTAATAAAGTAAACATTGTTATAAATGATCTACTAAAAGACCATAGCAGAATCACAACAATTTATTGACCTAAACATAAAAGCATAACCATTATTTAGCATCATCCTTGGGATTCTTGTCAGCATCATCCTTGGGTTTCTTGTCAGCAGCAACCTTGGGTTTTTTGTCAGCCATCAGTCTTCGCCTCTTGATTGATCTTCCTTGGTCTTCAAACTTGTCCTCTGCGATTACTCCATCTTGCCCAACTCTATTTTTTTCAAGCACTTGAACTGGCTCATCTCCTTGTTTAGCAACCTCTTTGTCCTTAATCACATCTCCTTCAACAACTGATATACATCCCTCATTTCCAACTACTACAGCACACTGATCATCTGGTATCACAGCCACATCAGAAACTCTTTGTTCACCATTTCCAACTACTACAGCACACTGATCATCTGGTATCACAGCCACATCACAAACTCTTTGTTCACCATCTCCAACTACTTCATCACACTGCTCATCTAGAATCACATCCTCATCACGAACTCTTTGTTCACCATCATCACCATCAACATCCACAAGTGGAAGCAAACTGAAACTAATTGGTTCAGCATAAAGAGCATACACCTCTGTTCCTTCTCCAGCTGCAACAACGTCATCAAGTTCATCCAATGCTTGATCTATTTCAGCAAACATGTCACTAATCTCTTGAGGCTCTTCAGGCTCTTGAGGCTTTTCAATCGCATGCATCTCTTCAGATTCAGGTACATCAACTAAATGGTATGGATCACCATGCCATTCTTGATCAACCTCTTCATCACTTGCGTCAGCATAATACGCATCATCAAAATCGAGATCATAAAAATCGAGCAAACCTATAGACTCCTCACTTGAATCCTCCATAGTAAAGTCTTGGTCAATCTCTCCCAATAACCTTCTGAATTAAAACTCATCACTCATCCTTTTTGTATGATCTGCAATCATTTTTTCGGTACAAAATGTTGGTGGGAAGCCATTGTCAAAATCAGAATCATAAACAGGTCCAACCTTCTCAGGTTGTCTTATCTTATGCCACTCTAACAATAGTAATTTCCCGTTGTTTCCAGTCTCACCATCAACACCCTTTCCAGCAGCCTCATTCATATCATCATCCATTATTTCTTCTATCACCACACCCTTGCCCTTAGTCATCATTCGATCCATCATCTCACACTCAACAATTGAAACACCGGTTTCAATATACAAATCCAATTGTGTAAATATAGGAACATACTCCACAAGTGTCTTCACATCTTCGTCAGACTTTAGTGGTAGCAAACCATCATCCAGTGACTCCCCAGGTATCCTAAAGTGAGTAAACATAAGGGTACTATCCGAGTAACCTAAATCCTCTAACATTTCGCCCAATAATTCCATGGAGAAAACGTCAGAGTGAATTCCGTCAAACCAATCTGTATCTCCAAAGAGATATCTTCTTCCTGGTTTTGAGGTGAATTCACCATTGTGATGGATTTGCAAAGAAAACACCTTTTCATTCAAATCTGTGGAACACATAAAACATCAATTACTTCCAACAGTAATAACAAGTTTAAATGGAAAACATTAAAATGGAACAGAGTATTCTTACTATAAAGGATTCCTAAATCAGGTATCGGGGTACTGCGTGCACGATTTTGCCAAAGCTTAACCATTCTCAAGATCTTTACCTGTGAAATTAATGTTCTCCTTGGAAGAAATTGATACCCGTATATAAAGTATTGCTCTAAAGGACTAAATTTGTAAAACAAAACACTTGCAACTGAAGTTATTGGCGGGAAAGGGGTAAAATGACGATACTACCCTCAACTACGTGGCACTTAACGGGAAAATTAACGGAAAAGGCCTCTCAGTGGCGATTTTGCGAAAATGTGGAACGTTAGTGTCTTTTTTGCGCTACTTTTTGTCTCGGTCCCATTTTTGCAATTTCGTGAAACGTGAAGGACCATTTTTGCAATTTACCCTAGATAATTGTTAGCTAACCTTCCTGCCTAGCTTACACCCAAACCCGGCTTAAAAGATTGTATTGTTCGATTTCTCATGCTATTGCATGTGACCAAACCCCATTAAGACAGGGCATGTACATCAATTCATAGCTCACAACTGTATAAATACGAGTAATATTCAATCTCGAGCGTTTTTGCAAGAAATATAATCCTACATATTTTTGAAAGGTGTGAATTTTATTTATCAATGTGTAATTCAATTTGGTGTGAAAGTATAAGTGCTCTGGTTAAGTATTGCATCACGTAATATTGTAATTCAAGTTTGATCATAACAATTTTCTTTTCCTTTTTGTGTTATTGGTTTAATATTGGTTCTTAGTAACAAATTAATGACTCTAATTTTACTCCAGTTACAATTTATAAAATATTAAAAATAAACTAATTTCGAAAAAGTTGATGCAAAAGTAAAGTATTAAACTTGTGATCTCTCAAATAAAAATTGGGGATAACATCTCTGCTGCAAACAACGGAGAATTATTTTCTGCAATGCAAAAATGGTCCGTGATTATACATAATGGTCCCTGATAACATCCCTGATGTACATAACTAATCCCTGATTTACACCTAGCAGCAGAGAAGTATCCCTGCTGTTTGAAGCAGGGATTATTTCCCCATAAAAATTCATGCCCATTTTTCTCATTATTAGAGAACAAGGTGCAGTAACGAGGATGCTCGCCAAGCTCATTTACACGCGTTAAACCCCTCGCCACTGCACCGGCTCGAGACTTCGCGGGTGAACTCGCCAATTAACTAGTGAGTGCCAAAAGAGAAAAAATGGTTAACATCTCACTTCCTTGTCCACACAAACTAATCCAGAAGATAATGTATACCAATCCAATGATGAAGGTGACATTTTGTTTTTGACAAAAGCTTATGAGTATAATCGTTGCAACAATAAGAAGCTTAAAGTTCACACTTGCATCATATTGAATAACATGATTTTGAAAGATCAAAAGTTTGAGATAAGTGAATTCAACGAATTGTATATTAGTCTGTAATCAAATATACAACTTGGTTGGATCGAGAGATGCGAAGTATAACGTATGAAATCCAAAGAATGGGACAATAAACAAACACACGAAACTCTTCAAAGAAATCTTATAGAGCATATTTGGCAACGACATCAACAAAAAAATATAGTCTATTGATAATTTGATGTATTTTTACATTTTCGTATTCTCTTAAATTTTGTATTTTTTTGGTTTTCGTATTGTAATTTGTGTTCTTATTTTAATGAAAATGAAAAATTAATTGGTTTGAAAAAAATGAAAAAAAAAATGATGGGTCTCAAAAATGAGGTTTTGGCTTAACTTAAGGAGGAGGGTCTTTTTCGATGTGTGAATGAAATGTAAGTAAAAATGAAAAAAACTGATGTGGCAAAATGGCTTGTGTTACTGCAACTTTTGCTCTTATGTCAATGACAACCACGCATACTAATATTACATACTAAAGTATAAAAGAAAACTTTAGAAAAGCTAAAGAAAAATAAAAAATGATGCAAGAAGAAGTATTGAACCTGTGACCTACCATTGAATTCTTAATGACCACTTCTCAAAACATAATGCCAAAACTAACTTGATTAATTTACACCGTATACTATAATAAAAATTAGCTAATATACACCATATACTATAATAAAATTAGCTAATAGACAAATTGTTACTATTCATCAAATGTGTATTTTTTTCGTCTCAAAAATAAATGTCCATGTTTTTATTTTGGTATGTTCCAAAATAAATGTTTGCTTTGTATTTCAATCTGTTAAAATGCAGTATAGTGAGATTTTCTAAAATTTTATGTAAATTGAAATTGAACTTTTATTTGAGAGGAAGCATATTGTTAAGGTTAATGTTAATATAATACTACATAGGAGACGAAGTATGCCTTGTTCAAATATTTTGTATTTAATAGATGCGCGTTATTTATATGTCTTGAATTGTGTTTTCATTCTATCAATAGTTTGGCTAAGGGCTTTTTTGTTTGGATATTTTGTTAGATGTGTCTAAGTGTGATGTATGTATAGGTATATGATGAATGTTTGTAGATAAAACAAATGTTGTTTGTTTTGTATGTTTGATAAGTGTTTGAATCTCAATAATTAGAAAAATATGAGTGACTTGATTGAAGAAGCTATCCTTGCATGACTTTTCATGTTAAGTCATCCTTCTGAGTTATGTTTATAATAAACAAACACTTAGGTAGAATTTAAATGCCATATAAATACGGGAAATTGTTTCAAATAATAATTGTGAAGGATGAAGGTGGTAAAACCTTTCTCTTGTGACATGAAGTAAGCCTGGAAACGTCATGAATGTGACAAAAACGAACATTGTTCAATGACGTTTGTAAACAACATATTTGATGATTCATAAATGTCGTTAGTTGTCAGTATTGCCATTAAAGTAAGATATGCATGTGTTAGAAAGGTTTTTTTTATCCCAACAAGCAAAACACGCTAGTTAATCATTTAAACAAACATATATTATGTGCCGTGTTTCCATGAACCCGACAACAACCGATAGTAAACGACTAGGGTAAATCATAACCACTCATCAACGCGTCATGTTACTATTTGTATCCAGATATGACGTATCTACTAACAACAATAAAACTCTTTGTTTAAGAACACAATATTAGGGCATACATTATAAAAATAAATGATTAACATGTCTAAACATACAAGCATCTGCCATGTTTCTTTGTTATAAGTATACAAAGATAAATGATTGACATTTTAAACATGAATAAATGGTTCTCTTGTTTAGTGCCGTTATGTTAGGCTACATGAAATACCTTTCGGGGAACCTTGCATGGACCACCATGTACACTCTTTCCACTTAAAAACCCACTCATGGGTGCTCCTCCTTTAGATTTTCCTCCTCGCTCGTGGAATTTCTCCTAACTCACCGCAAAGCCTTTTTGTGTGTATGTGCATTTTTTCTTTTAGAAAACAATGATGAAATTACCCGGGTTTGAAATAAGAGAGACAAAATAAAAGAACTTACATGACAATAAAGTAAGTGGAGAGAGAGAGAGAGAGAGAGAGAGAGAGAGAGAGAGAGTAAAAAACCTAATTACCAAAATGAACATTACACATAGTGATTTTACAGAAATGAACCTTTTTAACATACTTTACTAAAATGACCAAAATATGTCATTGTCAACATTTTCATTTTCCCGTAACTCGCCCCACATAACTCACCTGACAATAACTCTCCCCACAAATAAGAAGATTGCAAAAACATACACAAGTTGAGGCCAATACCTCAACACCCTAATGTTTCTCATATCCACACACTCTTTTACTTTTCAAGACTAAAAATTGTTTTTTTATGTGTTGAAATGGTTTGATTAGCAACCTTTTTATAGCAAATCATGCATGAACATGTTTTTTAATACAAACCTTGTTATCATAGTACTTCATATTTATTTTATAATAAAAATGGATTAGTGGTTTTCCAACGCAGTGTTCACTTAGTGACAATTTAATAAGTCAAAGATGCTCCTCAAAAAGTAAGGGTAGTTGGTGGTCTGAATTGTTATGAAAATTCATTTTGAAGTGTGCTTTCGCCTGATGCAACTCCACCTCGCCTGACTCAACTCCCACACGCTCACACTCTTGCTTAGAACCTCGCCTAAACCCAAGACCTGTAACACCCCCTAATTTGAAATGCGGCAGCGGAATAGAAATTAGGGTGTTACGGTGAGGATCGAAGTCATAATGATAGAAAACGACTCGAAGAGACGTTTTAAAACATAATTTCATTCATAAGTATTTGAAATACAATAGGTCCTTATCAGAGTATTATAAAAACTTGATGTTTTGAACTAAATCAAACATCATTTATTTTACATCATTATTGAAATAAAGTAAACATAATTTGAAGATTTTTGTCGCCCGTTCCATGCTTGCTTCCCCTGTTAAATACCTGAGATACATGCTTAAAAGTCAACAAAATTGTTGAGTGAAATCATAGAGTTTGAATTTAATAATCATTTTGATACACAAGTAAGATTGTATTGGAAAATACAATCAGTATAATTTTATCAAAGTATAATTAATGTTTTAAATGTAACCTAGTTTGATCTTTATGTGAAATCAATATATGCACAACACACAATATTAGCAATATATGAAAAGCTAGTAAGTAAGCAAGTAAAGAGTGAGAGATGGAAAGATCAAACCGAGAGACAAAGGATTTATAGTGGTTCGGCTACAAGGACACCTTCCTTGCCCTACTCCACTCCCCGAGCACCGAACTCGAGAGTTTTCTTCACTAAGTCAATAACCTCCCTTATGGCGGAGAAAACCGTACACACCAAAAGCTTACACCAATTAACGACACAAAGCAAGATGTCGAGTTCTAATCGTAGCTAGAACCAATCTCACACCAAATATCACACCACTTCTTCTTCACACCTTTACACTACTTCAATACCACTTCACACCACAAGTATCTTCACACCTTCAAGGCACTAATGTCTTGACACCTTCAAGCCACCAATGTCTTCACACCTTTAAGCCACTAATGTCTTGACACCTTCAAGTCACTAATGTCTTCACACCTTTAAGCCACTAATGTCTTGACACCTTCAAGCCACTAATGTCTTCACGCCTTCAAGCTACTAAAGTCTTCACAACTTCAATCTACTAATGTCTTCAAGTCTTCTTCACTTGTAACCCTCAATATCTTCACAACAAGTTCTTTATTACTACAATCTCCTATCACCAATACTATCTATCCCTTCTTCTCCACTTCAAGTTCCACTTTACTCTTACACCAATTCTAGATTCTTCAACCAAATCTAGCTAACTAATACATACACCTTATTCACCAATGAATGAAAGATTTACAAGAAAATATAAACAAGCAACTTAGATAGCAAGATGATACTAAGTTGTAATACTTCTAATAGAAGTATTCTTCTCTTTGCACTTTGAATGTTGAGGCTTGAATCACTTTGAAACAAAGATCAAAGTATATAAGATCAAAGGATTATTTAGAGAAAGGAAATGGATGTTTAGATCTGAAAGTTTCTGGTGCAAAAAGGTGAGGAAAATGTGCAAAATGATTCAGTATTTAAAGGGCCAGATTTTACTGTTCGGGAGCGTGCCGGTCCCCTTAATTATAGGCCGGTCCCCTTAATCATTAAGGGGGCCGCCTAGTAAAATTAAGGGGGCCGCCCTCCTGAACGTTTGAAAAGATTCTCTGGATAAAATTTGCCCTTTTTGGTTGGAAATTTGAAATCATATTTTTGTGGTTTAATAAAGCTTTACCAAAAATGATTTACAAATATATATAAAATGTTAAAATCATTTTATAAAATGTTATGTCTTAAGACAAGATTTCCTTTGATCTTATAATGCACTAATCACTTTGTTTATTCATACCTTAAGTGATTAAATGGTGAAAGTGAGTATTTACTACTAAATACTTGTTTACGTCATAACCTTTGGTTTGATGAGTTTACGTTTTGTGATTATCAAAACATAGAGATGTCGAAAGATATGAATAACGTTTTTAGTCATTTATTTATATCAACAGGTTTAGTCCTTGATATTCAATATTTACACATTTAGTCCCTCTAGGTGTCGTCGCGTTACATTTTTAGTCCAATTTTTACAAAAATGATTATGGAACTTTCCAAAAATTTTCCGAAGCTTATTTATTAAGTAACAAGCTTATTTTAACTTCTTATTTATTTAAAAGCTCATTTTTTTAGCTTATGGGCCTGGATCGATTCAACTTAAGGCCCGTTAAGATTTTTATAGGCGAGGGCATAGAAAAAGTTTTGGGCTTGGCTTTGGACCATTTTTATGATTCTAAAAACATTTCTTATAGGCCCAGTGGGCTTACGGATTTCAAATGCTTAGTGGGCTTTAGTTAAGCCCACTCGACAAGCTTAAGGTTTTTATTAAAAATTTTAGTTGTGAAAACTGTTTTGTGTCGATTCAAAATGGATCGTGTATGGTGTCAAGACTTGATTATTTTTATAAGTTGTTTACATGAAAATGTTAGTTTGCTAGGTGGTCTATGGCGTCGTGAAAAAATATAGTACTGTCGTTAAACGAAATTTTGAGTTATACGTTGGTTTTGTGACATGGTTGGGTCGATATATATATGTTGAAAACTTGTGAATTTTACTAAGTGTTATACAAATTTTAAATCGATGGATGCAAATTAAAATGAATAAGTGATATGCTTGAAACGTTACAACTAAAGTGAATGGTGTGTGCTACGTGATTCCTAAGCCTTCCAAGATAGAGGCTAATCACGTTTCGTGTACTAAGAACAAATATATACGTGAATTTAACGTGCAAAGCATATACGTTTGAAATGAACTATACAAAGTGCATGATAATCTAATAACGTATGGAATGGATTAGAAATGAATGTAGGGAACTTACAAACACCTTAAAGGTGATCTAGAGTCGAGATAGGTAGAAAAGGAACACAAGAAATCACGTCAAAGCTATATAACCCAAACGTTATATAATATTTCAAACCCGATATCCTTTCTTTGTTTCCAATGCAATACTACACGACTTGTAAGCCTTGAGAATGGTTCGAATACTATTTTATTTCAGTGAATGAGTGTGTGAAAGATTATGAGAAGAATGCATGCAATGAACGTACATATATTACAAATATATGTATTGTTTAGTAGAAAATTTCAATGAGAATTCTTCGTATACTATTGCATGTCAGGATAGCTGAGATACTAGGTAGTTTTATAATGTTTTAGGGTGGTTTGTGAGAGCACAAAATGAGGAGGGTGTTGGGTGAATCATGCCCCATGTCGACCAAGTTTATATACATACATACGATTCACAAATCGTTTACCACTTGTACATACTTGATCATCCTTAACATTTGAGCATAAAATTATCTTAGGAATAATATTAGGAATGTTTAGAAACAAACTAGATTCAAAACGGTTAAGTTTTGAATATAATCTAAATCGATTTGGGTTTGCTAATGTCGAATGCTTTGCCTCTTAAAAACGTATCAACACTCAACGTAGGAACGTGAGACTTGACACACTAATTGTTGGCTAGTAGGTTAACGAGATGAGAAAATAAAATATATAGGTCGTGTGCAAGATTTGGGAATAAACGATGCGATTTGGAGGTGGTTTGGTTATGTCGATCGGATGAAAACTAATTAGAATTTGGAAGTTGGGCCTTGATTTGGTGGGCTGATGAATAGTAAACGTGGAGTGGGCCGAAGTAATTAAGGGTCCGGTTTGAGTTAATTAAATAATTAGTGAATTTTACTTATATTTAATAAATATAATTAGGATTAGGATTTAGGTTTAAGATTAAATGAAAAGTTTAAGTTTCGTGTAACGTGTCGAGGATTAATTCCGTCATTTCGTGAATTATATTATTTTGTGAAAATCGCCAAAATAATATAATAAGAAAAATTTTAAATTTTTCCGAGAAAATGGGAATTAGAAACGATAACGAAAGATTATATATTTATTAATGATTTAATTACAAGAAATTTTTACAGGGTTCTACAGTACCCACTTGTCATTCTGAATTTCGTCCCGAAATTCGATTTTAAGAAATCTAACAAGTGTGTTCTATGAAAATAAGTGCGGATATTTCTCACGGAATCTATCTTCTCTTTCCCATGTATAAGTCGGTCCTCGCTTAGAGTCCCATCTTACTTTTACAATGGGGATACGATTCTGTTTGAGTTGTTTTATCTCTCTATCCATTATTTCCACAGGCTCTTCTGTGAACACTAGTTTGTCGTCCAATCTAATCTCTTTTAGTGGAATGACGAGAGTTTCATCTGACAAACATTTCTTGAGTTGGGATACGTGAAATGTAGGGTGTACCCTACTGAGTTCATCCGGAAGTTCTAACTTATAAGCAACTGAACCAATTCTCTCCAGAATTTTGAAAGGTCCAATATACCTCGGATTTAGCTTTCCACGTTTTCCAAAGCGAATCATTCCTTTCCATGGCGAAACCTTCAACATGACTTTGTCTCCTACTTGAAATTTCATAGGCTTTCTCCTGACATCAGCATAACTTTTCTGTCTGTCACGAGCAGCTTGCAAGCGTTGCTTGATTTGGAATATCTTCTCAGTAGTATCATGTATTAGCTCTGGTCCGGTAAGTTGCATATCACCAACTTCTGTCCAACAGATTGGTGATCTGCACTTTCTTCCGTACAGTGCCTCAAAAGGTGCAGCCTTTATGTTGGCATGGTAGCTGTTATTGTACGAGAATTCAACTAATGGCAAGTGTCTATCCCAACCTTTTCCGAAATCAATCACACATGCTCGAAGCATGTCTTCCAAGGTTTGGATTGTTCTCTCACTTTGTCCATCGGTTTGCGGATGATAAGCGGTGCTCATATCTAACCTAGTACCAAGAGATTTCTGTAGCGATTCCCAAAATCTTGAGGTGAATCGACTATCTCTATCAGAAATAATAGATATTGGTACCCCATGTCTAATCACAATTTTCTTAAAATACAACTGAGCAAGTGTTTCCATCTCGTCAGTTTCCTTGATTGGTAGAAAATGTGCAGACTTGGTTAATCGATCGATGATAACCCAGATTGTGTCTAATCCAGTCGAAGTCTTTGGTAATTTGGTAATAAAATCCATTGTGATTCGTTCCCATTTCCAGACCGGAATTTTTGGTTGCACGAGTAATCCTGATGGTTTCTGAGTCTCTGCTTTTACTCTAGAGCAGGTCAAACATTTACCAACGTACTCGGCGATATCAGCTTTCATATTTGGCCACCAATAATTCTTCTTAATATCTTGGTACATTTTATTGGAACCGGGATGAATAGAATATTTGGATTTATGAGATTCATGCATGATAAGGTCTCGAATACCTCCAAAGAGAGGAATCCAATATCTTTCCTTAAAACATAACATTCCATCATTTCTTCTATCAAATTCTTTTTCATTATTTGGCATTCTGTCAACCTGATCTTCCAGGTTTGACCTTCTGTCAATTTTCTCATATTGCCGGTTTTCTTCTTGTAGAGCTTCCATTTGAGCTTTGATGATTTGAGCATGAAGTGGCGAATGAATTGTCATTCCTAGAGATCAAACTCTAAGAGGTTTAATTCTATCTTTTCTACTCAACGCATCGGCTACTACATTCGCTTTACCAGGATGGTAACGAATTTCACAGTCGTAGTCATTGAGTAATTCTAACCATCTTCTTTGCCTCATGTTTAGCTCCTTCTGATCTAGGATATGCTGTAGACTCTTGTGATCGGTGAAAACTGTACACTTTGTACCATATAGGTAATGTCTCCATATCTTAAGAGCAAAAACTACTGCTCCTAATTCTAGATCATGAGTAGTGTAGTTTTCTTCATTCTTCTTCAGCTGTCGTGAAGCATAGGCTATAACTTTGTCTCTTTGCATTAGTACCGCACCTAAACCATGATGAGATGCGTCACAATACACTACAAAGTCCTCATTACCTTCCGGTAATGCTAATATTGGTGCTTCACAAAGCTTCTGTTTCAGCAGCTGAAATGGTGACTCTTGCTTCTCTTCCCAGTTATACTTCTTGTTCTTCTGGGTTAGTTTCGTCAATGGTTTTGCAATCTTTGAAAAACCTTCTATAAATCTCCGGTAATAACCAGCGAGACCTAAGAATTGACGAATCTCAGTTGGGGAGGTAGGTGACGTCCAACCTTTAACTGCTTCTATCTTCGCAGGATCTACATGGATACCTTTGTTGTTGATGATATGGCCTAAAAATTGAACGGTAGAAATCCAAAAATCACATTTGGAAAACTTGGCGTACAACTTTTCTTTCTTAAGTAACTCCAAAATAGTCCTTAAGTGTTCGGCATGCTTTTCTTTATTGCGCGAATAGATTAAAATATCATCAATGAACACAATAACGAATTTATCCAAGTATGGTTTACATACTCGGTTCATTAAATCCATGAATACAGCTGGTGCATTGGTAAGACCAAATGGCATCACCTGAAATTCATAATGTCCGTATCGTGTTCGAAAAGCTGTCTTGGGAATGTCCTCTTCCCTAACTCTTAATTGATGATATCCTGATCTCAGATCGATTTTTGAGTAAACACTTGATCCTTGTAATTGGTCAAATAGATCGTCGATCCTTGGTAATGGATATCTATTCTTCACCGTGAGTTTGTTCAACTCTCTGTAATCGATACACATTCGGAACGTTCCATCTTTCTTTTTGACAAAAAGGATTGGTGCTCCCCAAGGGGATGAACTCGGTTGAATGAAACCTTTATCTGATAGTTCTTTTAAATGTTCAGATAATTCTTTCATTTCGGAGGGTGCTAATCGATATGGTGCTTTTGCAACGGGTGCTGCTCCAGGCACTAAATCGATTCGGAATTCTACTTGACGAGTTGGTGGGATTCCAGGTAAGTCTTCG
The DNA here is from genome assembly GCA_030686995.1 of Artemisia argyi. Lineage (NCBI taxonomy): Eukaryota > Viridiplantae > Streptophyta > Magnoliopsida > Asterales > Asteraceae > Artemisia > Artemisia argyi. The sequence goes on along the minus strand of CM060709.1, from coordinate 68,278,058 downwards.
GGAAATACATCAGAAAATTCTCTTACAACTGGTACTTCATCAAGTTGTTTCTTCTTTTCTTTTGTTTCTCCTCCCGTTACTTGGATTTGAAATACATGGCATCCTTTGCTTATGTATTTCATCGTCTTGGCGTACGAAATGATATTGAAAGAAGTTTTAGGTTTATCACCTTGGATGATTAAGGTTTCACCGTCGAATGGAATTTGGATGATTTTCTCGTCACAAATTATTCTGGCACGGTGTTTAGATAACCAATCCATACCAATGATGACATCAAAACTTCCCAATTGGATGGGCATAAGATTGATAGGGAAAGATTTATTTAGAAGGGTTAAGGTGCAGTTTTCGATTAAGGTATTGGTACTTAAAATATTTCCATCTGCTAATTCTATTTCATAGATAGTATCTAATTCTACAGGAGTAATATTTAGAATTGCGGCAAACGAAGTAGACACAAAACTTTTATCTGCTCCTGAATCAAATAATATCTTAGCATCTTGTTGATTTAATAGGAACGTACCAGTAACAACATCTGAATTCTGCGTTGTGTTCCCATCACCAAGTACATACGCTCTTCCTCTGGCAACATTATTGGTAAATTTCGGACATTGAGGTCTGAAATGTCCAACTTCTCCACAACCATGGCACTTTACTGCTATCGGTTGTGTATTGGCTCCAGTCGCTCGACAGTCCCTTGTAATATGACCAATTCTTTTACAGTTGCCACAAACAGCCCTACATGCTCCATTATGATGCATGTTGCACTTGTTACATGGGGGTAGAGTTCCAGAATAACCTTTACTTTCTGCAGGCACTGCTGCATAAGCTCGGGTAGCTTCTTGTCGACGATTTTGTTGCTGATGATGATTACTACGGTTCTGCTGTTGATCTCTGTTGCGATTTCTGCTTTGATTGTTGTTGTTGCTGTAGCTACGGTTACCACTGTAATTGTTGTTATAGCTGCGGTTGTTGCTATTGTTACTCCCACGGTTGTCAGCACTTCTCTTATGCTCATTGATCACAGAAGTAGAACCTCTTTTGATCACCCGGGTTAACAATCTCTGTGCAAACTCCATAGCTTCTTCTACTGTCTTTGGATTCGATGAGGTAACATCTCCTTCAATGGATGGTGGCAGTCCCTCCACGTATTTCTCCAATGCTTGTTCAACATCGGGTACTATAGTTGGACACAGCACCGACAACTCCAGAAACTTTCTGTCGTATGTCTTCAGGTCATTGTACCTTACAACTAGCTGATGAAATTCATCCTCCAGTTTTCGAATCTCTGTCCTTGGACAATACTTCTTCAACATTTTATTTTTCAACTCATTCCACGAAAGTCTGAAAGCTTCATCTGGACCCATAGCATTCGCAGTAGTGTTCCACCACGATAATGCCTCTCCTTGAAGAGTTCCTGTAGCAAAGGTAACTTTGCTATTCTCAGGACAACCACTCCTCTTGAAGACTGTCTCAGTATGCTCAAATCAATGTGCCATTTCAGTCACTCCTTCAATTCCTTTGAAGTTTGTTGGCTTGCAAGTCATGAAATCCTTGTAAGTACAATTATGTGGAGTAATTGTATTAGCTTCACGATTTGCACCATTGGTATTATTCAAACGATCCGCTTCACGAGCTGCAGATATTCCCTCAGCAATCATTCTTTGAACCTCAGTGGGGGTCATGATCACTTCCGGGTTAGAGTTTTCGCTACTTGCATGCTCCATTTTTCTATTAATAATACAAAAATATAGCATTTAGAATTTTAAACAACCACTTGTTTTAAAGATTCTTGTGAAGTACGGAAAAATTAATTATGAGTCTTAAAAATAATTGGGCATCATATGTAGTTTTTATTTTGATACAACAGTCATAATCATTCCGATATGTTAGATGCAATTATAATACACATGAACAACCATAAGCATAAGTTAACATTTGTATATAGTAATATCAAAACCAACATCATAACATTAATAACTTTAAATCAGTTGAGTTGTTATAACAAAACGATACAAGCTTATTAAATGCCACATGCGGCAGGCTTGAATGCCTTATTACTAGTACAAATACTAACTGTCTCTAATGATTAGGTATGTCCACATGTCCTCCCATCTCTAAGATCTGAGTTCGGAGCTCTTGCATCTCGGTATGATGTTGCATCTTCATATCTCCTACAATGTTTTCCAATGTATCTGCTCTTCGGTGTGCAAGCTGGGCTTCCCAAGTACGGTTATGTCCTTCTCTTCGCAACGATATCGCGAAAGAACGTGTCTCAGAGATATCCGAATGTATCTGAGCTAACCCCTGCTGCAACTCTATCCTATCGGCTATAAGGTTATGTAAGGTGTTGTGGGTAGTATCTGAATGATCGAAAGATGAATAATCAATCATCCGAAGAAGTGAGTCTATCTGATCTTCGTGATGCTCCAATCGCGTCACTACTACAGAAGGTGAAAAGGTAGAAGGAATATCCATCCTAGCACTCTCGCCAGTTTCATTGATATGAGTTGGGGGAGTAAAACCAGGCGGATAGGGTAATGATGGTGAAAGTGGAGAAATAGAATTAGAAATACGAAGGCGGCTGGATGTAGGTATATCTTCCTCAGGGATGGGTTCTCTTAGGTGAAAATTATACGGATAAGTTTGGCTAAAAAGGTTGAGTAGGTGATCGGGTGCATATGAATTGAAATCATGACGTGGTAATGGTGTCGATAAAACAAAAGCATTGGGATTCTCAGGCGTTGTAGCAATTTCGTCTTGCTCGAAGGGTTCTGTTTCTTGGAAAACAGCGTCAGGTACAAAAGTAGAACGATAAACAGGCGAAGTAACGGACGCGACGGAAATATCAGAGTCGGATTCGAACATACTCATATTGACACAATACTGTAACAATTCATAAATAGCGCAGAATAAGAATTTATTATCATAAAATTTTAACATATCACAATCAAAATATCATAGCTTAATGATTTACTTACGGAGTGCTGTAGCAAGCAGGTACGGCGGGCAAAAATTTATATGATAAAAATTTAATTTATTTGAAAGTATGGTTATAGTTCAATGTTTGAAAACATTTGGTTCTCTATAACGATGGCTCTGATACCAATCTGTAACACCCCCTAATTTGAAATGCGGCAGCGGAATAGAAATTAGGGTGTTACGGTGAGGATCGAAGTCATAATGATAGAAAACGACTCGAAGAGACGTTTTAAAACATAATTTCATTTATAAGTATTTGAAATACAATAGGTCCTTATCATAGTATTATAAAAACTTGATGTTTTGAACTAAATCAAACATCATTTATTTTACATCATTATTGAAATAAAGTAAACATAATTTGAAGATTTTTGCCGCCCGTTCCATGCTTGCTTCCCCTGTTAAATACCTGAGATACATGCTTAAAAGTCAACAAAATTGTTGAGTGAAATCATAGAGTTTGAATTTAATAATCATTTTGATACACAAGTAAGATTGTATTGGAAAATACAATCAGTTTGAAAACATTGATATTGCAGTTCATATATTGCACTAAGTCTCATGACACGCAAACGTTAACAAATACCGTAAACGGCGGGTGTTTATCAAATCAATGATAAATTTGCCCTCGTGTAATAGGTGATTTTCCAGTTCCTATTTTTACTCAAATATAATTATCACGACTAATACGACTAACCACATGCATAATGGCATTCCGTCAAGTATTAATGGGACAGGCTGTCAAACCTTAAATAGATCTATTCATTATATTCGCGTTCACCGCAGTGATTAATGGCTCATGAATAAGTGTCTTTTGGCAATAGCTAACTTAGGCATATATCAGTCAGGAAAGCATACAGAAAAATACTTGTGATCTATTTATAACATGTATCCCCCTCACGGAGTTTTGAAAATAATTAAATGTGATGCTATGACTCACCTTGATTGATACTGAAAACGAAGAAAATAAAGTCGGACGAATTTTATGAAAACGGCTTCGAAACACAACCTGATAAATAAATTTATCTAAGAACTTGACCAAAAACTATTCGGTAATTATAAAAAAATGACGAATATTAGATATTCGTTATGACGATTAAGTGATGTGCAGTGAAAATATTGTGATATGCATGATATGACAAAATATGATTTTTAAAATTATCCATCGAAGTTTTTCCTTTTTAATCGTAAATAAAACCTTAACTTTTTAACCATCGTCATATATATTATTAACGTTAAATTAATAATATATATAAATAAAAATAAAGCTTAAACAATGATATGAAATAAATTGACGAAAATAGAAAATAAATAAGAATGATAAATAAGTTATGTTTAGTCTTTGTCTCCTTTTCCAATTTTACCATTTTTACACTAACGATACTTGCGTTACACCGTTAGTCCTTTTTATATATTTTTCAACTATAGTCCTCTACTTTGTCCAAAAATCAATACAAACCTTCTAATATTAATTTTTATCACATTTTAACCTTAGATTTCTGTATTTACAGGTTTAGTCCTTGATTTTCAATATTTACACATTTAGTCCCTCTAGGTGTCGTCGCGTTACATTTTTAGTCCAATTTTTACAAAAATGATTATGGAACTTTCCAAAAATTTTCCGAAGCTTATTTATTAAGTAACAAGCTTATTTTAACTGCTTATTTATTTAAAAGCTCATTTTTTTAGCTTATGGGCCTGGATCGATTCAACTTAAGGCCCGTTAAGATTTTTAGAGGCGAGGGCATAGAAAAAGTTTTGGGCTTGGCTTTGGACCATTTTTATGATTCTAAAAACATTTCTTATAGGCCCAGTGGGCTTACGGATTTCAAATGCTTAGTGGGCTTTAGTTAAGCCCACTCGACAAGCTTAAGGTTTTTATTAAAAATTTTAGTTGTGAAAACTGTTTTGTGTCGATTCAAAATGGATCGTGTATGGTGTCAAGACTTGATTATTTTTACAAGTTGTTTACATGAAAATGTTAGTTTGCTAGGTGGTCTATGGCGTCGTGAAAAAATATAGTACTGTCGTTAAACGAAATTTTGAGTTATACGTTGGTTTTGTGACATGGTTGGGTCGATATATATATGTTGAAAACTTGTGAATTTTACTAAGTGTTATACAAATTTTAAATCGATGGATGCAAATTAAAATGAATAAGTGATATGCTTGAAACGTTACAACTAAAGTGAATGGTGTGTGCTACGTGATTCCTAAGCCTTCCAAGATAGAGGCTAATCACGTTTCGTGTACTAAGAACAAATATATACGTGAATTTAACGTGCAAAGCATATACGTTTGAAATGAACTATACAAAGTGCATGATAATCTAATAACGTATGGAATGGATTAGAAATGAATGTAGGGAACTTACAAACACCTTAAAGGTGATCTAGAGTCGAGATAGGTAGAAAAGGAACACAAGAAATCACGTCAAAGCTATATAACCCAAACGTTATATAATATTTCAAACCCGATATCCTTTCTTTGTTTCCAATGCAATACTACACGACTTGTAAGCCTTGAGAATGGTTCGAATACTATTTTATTTCAGTGAATGAGTGTGTGAAAGATTATGAGAAGAATGCATGCAATGAACGTACATATATTACAAATATATGTATTGTTTAGTAGAAAATTTCAATGAGAATTCTTCGTATACTATTGCATGTCAGGATAGCTGAGATACTAGGTAGTTTTATAATGTTTTAGGGTGGTTTGTGAGAGCACAAAATGAGGAGGGTGTTGGGTGAATCATGCCCCATGTCGACCAAGTTTATATACATACATACGATTCACAAATCGTTTACCACTTGTACATACTTGATCATCCTTAACATTTGAGCATAAAATTATCTTAGGAATAATATTAGGAATGTTTAGAAACAAACTAGATTCAAAACGGTTAAGTTTTGAATATAATCTAAATCGATTTGGGTTTGCTAATGTCGAATGCTTTGCCTCTTAAAAACGTATCAACACTCAACGTAGGAACGTGAGACTTGACACACTAATTGTTGGCTAGTAGGTTAACGAGATGAGAAAATAAAATATATAGGTCGTGTGCAAGATTTGGGAATAAACGATGCGATTTGGAGGTGGTTTGGTTATGTCGATCGGATGAAAACTAATTAGAATTTGGAAGTTGGGCCTTGATTTGGTGGGCTGATGAATAGTAAACGTGGAGTGGGCCGAAGTAATTAAGGGTCCGGTTTGAGTTAATTAAATAATTAGTGAATTTTACTTATATTTAATAAATATAATTAGGATTAGGATTTAGGTTTAAGATTAAATGAAAAGTTTAAGTTTCGTGTAACGTGTCGAGGATTAATTCCGTCATTTCGTGAATTATATTATTTTGTGAAAATCGCCAAAATAATATAATAAGAAAAATTTTAAATTTTTCCGAGAAAATGGGAATTAGAAACGATAACGAAAGATTATATATTTATTAATGATTTAATTACAAGAAATTTTTACAGGGTTCTACAGTACCCACTTGTCATTCTGAATTTCGTCCCGAAATTCGATTTTAAGAAATCTAACAAGTGTGTTCTATGAAAATAAGTGCGGATATTTCTCACGGAATCTATCTTCTCTTTCCCATGTATAAGTCGGTCCTCGCTTAGAGTCCCATCTTACTTTTACAATGGGGATACGATTCTGTTTGAGCTGTTTTATCTCTCTATCCATTATTTCCACAGGCTCTTCTGTGAACACTAGTTTGTCGTCCAATCTAATCTCTTTTAGTGGAATGACGAGAGTTTCGTCTGACAAACATTTCTTGAGTTGGGATACGTGAAATGTAGGGTGTACCCTACTGAGTTCATCCGGAAGTTCTAACTTATAAGCAACTGAACCAATTCTCTCCAGAATTTTGAAAGGTCCAATATACCTCGGATTTAGCTTTCCACGTTTTCCAAAGCGAATCATTCCTTTCCATGGCGAAACCTTCAACATGACTTTGTCTCCTACTTGAAATTCCATAGGCTTTCTCCTGACATCAGCATAACTTTTCTGTCTGTCACGAGCAGCTTGCAAGCGTTGCTTGATTTGGAATATCTTCTCAGTAGTATCATGTATTAGCTCTGGTCCAGTAAGTTGCATATCACCAACTTCTGTCCAACAGATTGGTGATCTGCACTTTCTTCCGTACAGTGCCTCAAAAGGTGCAGCCTTTATGTTGGCATGGTAGCTGTTATTGTACGAGAATTCAACTAATGGCAAGTGTCTATCCCAACCTTTTCCGAAATCAATCACACATGCTCGAAGCATGTCTTCCAAGGTTTGGATTGTTCTCTCACTTTGTCCATCGGTTTGCGGATGATAAGCGGTGCTCATATCTAACCTAGTACCAAGAGATTTCTGTAGCGATTCCCAAAATCTTGAGGTGAATCGACTATCTCTATCAGAAATAATAGATATTGGTACCCCATGTCTAATCACAATTTCCTTAAAATACAACTGAGCAAGTGTTTCCATCTCGTCAGTTTCCTTGATTGGTAGAAAATGTGCAGACTTGGTTAATCGATCGATGATAACCCAGATTGTGTCTAATCCAGTCGAAGTCTTTGGTAATTTGGTAATAAAATCCATTGTGATTCGTTCCCATTTCCAGACCGGAATTTCTGGTTGCACGAGTAATCCTGATGGTTTCTGAGTCTCTGCTTTTACTCTAGAGCAGGTCAAACATTTACCAACGTACTCGGCGATATCAGCTTTCATATTTGGCCACCAATAATTCTTCTTAATATCTTGGTACATTTTATTGGAACCGGGATGAATAGAATATTTGGATTTATGAGATTCATGCATGATAAGGTCTCGAATACCTCCAAAGAGAGGAATCCAATATCTTTCCTTAAAACATAACATTCCATCATTTCTTCTATCAAATTCTTTTTCATTATTTGGCATTCTGTCAACCTGATCTTCCAGGTTTGACCTTCTGTCAATTTTCTCATATTGCCGGTTTTCTTCTTGTAGAGCTTCCATTTGAGCTTTGATGATTTGAGCATGAAGTGGCGAATGAATTGTCATTCCTAGAGATCAAACTCTAAGAGGTTTAATTCTATCTTTTCTACTCAACGCATCGGCTACTACATTCGCTTTACCAGGATGGTAACGAATTTCACAGTCGTAGTCATTGAGTAATTCTAACCATCTTCTTTGCCTCATGTTTAGCTCCTTCTGATCTAGGATATGCTGTAGACTCTTGTGATCGGTGAAAACCGTACACTTTGTACCATATAGGTAATGTCTCCATATCTTAAGAGCAAAAACTACTGCTCCTAATTCTAGATCATGAGTAGTGTAGTTTTCTTCATTCTTCTTCAGCTGTCGTGAAGCATAGGCTATAACTTTGTCTCTTTGCATTAGTACCGCACCTAAACCATGATGAGATGCGTCACAATACACTACAAAGTCCTCATTACCTTCCGGTAATGCTAATATTGGTGCTTCACAAAGCTTCTGTTTCAGCAGCTGAAATGGTGACTCTTGCTTCTCTTCCCAGTTATACTTCTTGTTCTTCTGGGTTAGTTTCGTCAATGGTTTTGCAATCTTTGAAAAACCTTCTATAAATCTCCGGTAATAACCAGCGAGACCTAAGAATTGACGAATCTCAGTTGGGGAGGTAGGTGACGTCCAACCTTTAACTGCTTCTATCTTCGCAGGATCTACATGGATACCTTTGTTGTTGATGATATGGCCTAAAAATTGAACGGTAGAAATCCAAAAATCACATTTGGAAAACTTGGCGTACAACTTTTCTTTCTTAAGTAACTCCAAAATAGTCCTTAAGTGTTCGGCATGCTCTTCTTTATTGCGCGAATAGATTAAAATATCATCAATGAACACAATAACGAATTTATCCAAGTATGGTTTACATACTCGGTTCATTAAATCCATGAATACAGCTGGTGCATTGGTAAGACCAAATGGCATCACCTGAAATTCATAATGTCCGTATCGTGTTCGAAAAGCTGTCTTGGGAATGTCCTCTTCCCTAACTCTTAATTGATGATATCCTGATCTCAGATCGATTTTTGAGTAAACACTTGATCCTTGTAATTGGTCAAATAGATCGTCGATCCTTGGTAATGGATATCTATTCTTCACCGTGAGTTTGTTCAACTCTCTGTAATCGATACACATTCGGAACGTTCCATCTTTCTTTTTGACAAAAAGGATTGGTGCTCCCCAAGGGGATGAACTCGGTTGAATGAAACCTTTATCTGATAGTTCTTTTAAATGTTCAGATAATTCTTTCATTTCGGAGGGTGCTAATCGATATGGTGCTTTTGCAACGGGTGCTGCTCCAGGCACTAAATCGATTCGGAATTCTACTTGACGAGTTGGTGGGATTCCAGGTAAGTCTTCGGGAAATACATCAGAAAATTCTCTTACAACTGGTACTTCATCAAGTTGTTTCTTCTTTTCTTTTGTTTCTCCTCCCGTTACTTGGATTTGAAATACATGGCATCCTTTGCTTATGTATTTCATCGTCTTGGCGTACGAAATGATATTGAAAGAAGTTTTAGGTTTATCACCTTGGATGATTAAGGTTTCACCGTCGAATGGAATTTGGATGATTTTCTCGTCACAAATTATTCTGGCACGGTGTTTAGATAACCAATCCATACCAATGATGACATCAAAACTTCCCAATTGGATGGGCATAAGATTGATAGGGAAAGATTTATTTAGAAGGGTTAAGGTGCAGTTTTCGATTAAGGTATTGGTACTTAAAATATTTCCATCTGCTAATTCTATTTCATAGATAGTATCTAATTCTACAGGAGTAATATTTAGAATTGCGGCAAACGAAGTAGACACAAAACTTTTATCTGCTCCTGAATCAAATAATATCTTAGCATCTTGTTGATTTAATAGGAACGTACCAGTAACAACATCTGAATTCTGCGTTGTGTTCCCATCACCAAGTACATACGCTCTTCCTCTGGCAACATTATTGGTAAATTTCGGACATTGAGGTCTGAAATGTCCAACTTCTCCACAACCATGGCACTTTACTGCTATCGGTTGTGTATTGGCTCCAGTCGCTCGACAGTCCCTTGTAATATGACCAATTCTTTTACAGTTGCCACAAACAGCCCTACATGCTCCATTATGATGCATGTTGCACTTGTTACATGGGGGTAGAGTTCCAGAATAACCTTTACTTTCTGCAGGCACTGCTGCATAAGCTCGGGTAGCTTCTTGTCGACGATTTTGTTGCTGATGATGATTACTACGGTTCTGCTGTTGATCTCTGTTGCGATTTCTGCTTTGATTGTTGTTGTTGCTGTAGCTACGGTTACCACTGTAATTGTTGTTATAGCTGCGGTTGTTGCTATTGTTACTCCCACGGTTGTCAGCACTTCTCTTATGCTCATTGATCACAGAAGTAGAACCTCTTTTGATCACCCGGGTTAACAATCTCTGTGCAAACTCCATAGCTTCTTCTACTGTCTTTGGATTCGATGAGGTAACATCTCCTTCAATGGATGGTGGCAGTCCCTCCACGTATTTCTCCAATGCTTGTTCAACATCGGGTACTATAGTTGGACACAGCACCGACAACTCCAGAAACTTTCTGTCGTATGTCTTCAGGTCATTGTACCTTACAACTAGCTGATGAAATTCATCCTCCAGTTTTCGAATCTCTGTCCTTGGACAATACTTCTTCAACATTTTATTTTTCAACTCATTCCACGAAAGTCTGAAAGCTTCATCTGGACCCATAGCATTCGCAGTAGTGTTCCACTACGATAATGCCTCTCCTTGAAGAGTTCCTGTAGCAAAGGTAACTTTGCTATTCTCAGGACAACCACTCCTCTTGAAGACTGTCTCAGTATGCTCAAATCAATGTGCCATTTCAGTCACTCCTTCAATTCCTTTGAAGTTTGTTGGCTTGCAAGTCATGAAATCCTTGTAAGTACAATTATGTGGAGTAATTGTATTAGCTTCACGATTTGCACCATTGGTATTATTCAAACGATCCGCTTCACGAGCTGCAGATATTCCCTCAGCAATCATTCTTTGAACCTCAGTGGGGGTCATGATCACTTCCGGGTTAGAGTTTTCGCTACTTGCATGCTCCATTTTTCTATTAATAATACAAAAATATAGCATTTAGAATTTTAAACAACCACTTGTTTTAAAGATTCTTGTGAAGTACGGAAAAATTAATTATGAGTCTTAAAAATAATTGGGCATCATATGTAGTTTTTATTTTGATACAACAGTCATAATCATTCCGATATGTTAGATGCAATTATAATACACATGAACAACCATAAGCATAAGTTAACATTTGTATATAGTAATATCAAAACCAGCATCATAACATTAATAACTTTAAATCAGTTGAGTTGTTATAACAAAACGATACAAGCTTATTAAATGCCACATGCGGCAGGCTTGAATGCCTTATTACTAGTACAAATACTAACTGTCTCTAATGATTAGGTATGTCCACATGTCCTCCCATCTCTAAGATCTGAGTTCGGAGCTCTTGCATCTCGGTATGATGTTGCATCTTCATATCTCCTACAATGTTTTCCAATGTATCTGCTCTTCGGTGTGCAAGCTGGGCTTCCTAAGTACGGTTATGTCCTTCTCTTCGCAACGATATCGCGAAAGAACGTGTCTCAGAGATATCCGAATGTATCTGAGCTAACCCCTGCTGCAACTCTATCCTATCGGCTATAAGGTTATGTAAGGTGTTGTGGGTAGTATCTGAATGATCGAAAGATGAATAATCAATCATCCGAAGAAGTGAGTCTATCTGATCTTCGTGATGCTCCAATCGCGTCACTACTACAGAAGGTGAAAAGGTAGAAGGAATATCCATCCTAGCACTCTCGCCAGTTTCATTGATATGAGTTGGGGGAGTAAAACCAGGCGGATAGGGTAATGATGGTGAAAGTGGAGAAATAGAATTAGAAATACGAAGGCGGCTGGATGTAGGTATATCTTCCTCAGGGATGGGTTCTCTTGGGTGAAAATTATACGGATAAGTTTGGCTAAAAAGGTTGAGTAGGTGATCGGGTGCATATGAATTGAAATCATGACGTGGTAATGGTGTCGATAAAACAAAAGCATTGGGATTCTCAGGGGTTGTAGCAATTTCGTCTTGCTCGAAGGGTTCTGTTTCTTGGGAAACAGCGTCAGGTACAAAAGTAGAACGATAAACAGGCGAAGTAACGGACGCGACGGAAATATCAGAGTCGGATTCAAACATACTCATATTGACACAATACTGTAACAATTCATAAATAGCGCAGAATAAGAATTTATTATCATAAAATTTTAACATATCACAATCAAAATATCATAGCTTAATGATTTACTTACGAAGTGCTGTAGCAAGCAGGTACGGCGGGCAAAAATTTATATGATAAAAATTTAATTTATTTGAAAGTATGGTTATAGTTCAATGTTTGAAAACATTTGGTTCTCTATAACGATGGCTCTGATACCAATCTGTAACACCCCCTAATTTGAAATGCGGCAGCGGAATAGAAATTAGGGTGTTACGGTGAGGATCGAAGTCATAATGATAGAAAACGACTCGAAGAGACGTTTTAAAACATAATTTCATTTATAAGTATTTGAAATACAATAGGTCCTTATCATAGTATTATAAAAACTTGATGTTTTGAACTAAATCAAACATCATTTATTTTACATCATTATTGAAATAAAGTAAACATAATTTGAAGATTTTTGCCGCCCGTTCCATGCTTGCTTCCCCTGTTAAATACCTGAGATACATGCTTAAAAGTCAACAAAATTGTTGAGTGAAATCATAGAGTTTGAATTTAATAATCATTTTGATACACAAGTAAGATTGTATTGGAAAATACAATCAGTTTGAAAACATTGATATTGCAGTTCATATATTGCACTAAGTCTCATGACACGCAAACGTTAACAAATACCGTAAACGGCGGGTGTTTATCAAATCAATGATAAATTTGCCCTCGTGTAATAGGTGATTTTCCAGTTCCTATTTTTACTCAAATATAATTATCACGACTAATACGACTAACCACATGCATAATGGCATTCCGTCAAGTATTAATGGGACAGGCTGTCAAACCTTAAATAGATCTATTCATTATATTCGCGTTCACCGCAGTGATTAATGGCTCATGAATAAGTGTCTTTTGGCAATAGCTAACTTAGGCATATATCAGTCAGGAAAGCATACAGAAAAATACTTGTGATCTATTTATAACATGTATCCCCCTCACGGAGTTTTGAAAATAATTAAATGTGATGCTATGACTCACCTTGATTGATACTGAAAACGAAGAAAATAAAGTCGGACGAATTTTATGAAAACGGCTTCGAAACACAACCTGATAAATAAATTTATCTAAGAACTTGACCAAAAACTATTCGGTAATTATAAAAAAATGACGAATATTAGATATTCGTTATGACGATTAAGTGATGTGCAGTGAAAATATTGTGATATGCATGATATGACAAAATATGATTTTTAAAATTATCCATCGAAGTTTTTCCTTTTTAATCGTAAATAAAACCTTAACTTTTTAACCATCGTCATATATATTATTAACGTTAAATTAATAATATATATAAATAAAAATAAAGCTTAAACAATGATATGAAATAAATTGACGAAAATAGAAAATAAATAAGAATGATAAATAAGTTATGTTTAGTCTTTGTCTCCTTTTCCAATTTTACCATTTTTACACTAACGATACTTGCGTTACACCGTTAGTCCTTTTTATATATTTTTCAACTATAGTCCTCTACTTTGTCCAAAAATCAATACAAACCTTCTAATATTAATTTTTATCACATTTTAACCTTAGATTTCTGTATTTACAGGTTTAGTCCTTGATTTTCAATATTTACACATTTAGTCCCTCTAGGTGTCGTCGCGTTACATTTTTAGTCCAATTTTTACAAAAATGATTATGGAACTTTCCAAAAATTTTCCGAAGCTTATTTATTAAGTAACAAGCTTATTTTAACTGCTTATTTATTTAAAAGCTCATTTTTTTAGCTTATGGGCCTGGATCGATTCAACTTAAGGCCCGTTAAGATTTTTAGAGGCGAGGGCATAGAAAAAGTTTTGGGCTTGGCTTTGGACCATTTTTATGATTCTAAAAACATTTCTTATAGGCCCAGTGGGCTTACGGATTTCAAATGCTTAGTGGGCTTTAGTTAAGCCCACTCGACAAGCTTAAGGTTTTTATTAAAAATTTTAGTTGTGAAAACTGTTTTGTGTCGATTCAAAATGGATCGTGTATGGTGTCAAGACTTGATTATTTTTACAAGTTGTTTACATGAAAATGTTAGTTTGCTAGGTGGTCTATGGCGTCGTGAAAAAATATAGTACTGTCGTTAAACGAAATTTTGAGTTATACGTTGGTTTTGTGACATGGTTGGGTCGATATATATATGTTGAAAACTTGTGAATTTTACTAAGTGTTATACAAATTTTAAATCGATGGATGCAAATTAAAATGAATAAGTGATATGCTTGAAACGTTACAACTAAAGTGAATGGTGTGTGCTACGTGATTCCTAAGCCTTCCAAGATAGAGGCTAATCATGTTTCGTGTACTAAGAACAAATATATACGTGAATTTAACGTGCAAAGCATATACGTTTGAAATGAACTATACAAAGTGCATGATAATCTAATAACGTATGGAATGGATTAGAAATGAATGTAGGGAACTTACAAACACCTTAAAGGTGATCTAGAGTCGAGATAGGTAGAAAAGGAACACAAGAAATCACGTCAAAGCTATATAACCCAAACGTTATATAATATTTCAAACCCGATATCCTTTCTTTGTTTCCAATGCAATACTACACGACTTGTAAGCCTTGAGAATGGTTCGAATACTATTTTATTTCAGTGAATGAGTGTGTGAAAGATTATGAGAAGAATGCATGCAATGAACGTACATATATTACAAATATATGTATTGTTTAGTAGAAAATTTCAATGAGAATTCTTCGTATACTATTGCATGTCAGGATAGCTGAGATACTAGGTAGTTTTATAATGTTTTAGGGTGGTTTGTGAGAGCACAAAATGAGGAGGGTGTTGGGTGAATCATGCCCCATGTCGACCAAGTTTATATACATACATACGATTCACAAATCGTTTACCACTTGTACATACTTGATCATCCTTAACATTTGAGCATAAAATTATCTTAGGAATAATATTAGGAATGTTTAGAAACAAACTAGATTCAAAACGGTTAAGTTTTGAATATAATCTAAATCGATTTGGGTTTGCTAATGTCGAATGCTTTGCCTCTTAAAAACGTATCAACACTCAACGTAGGAACGTGAGATTTGACACACTAATTGTTGGCTAGTAGGTTAACGAGATGAGAAAATAAAATATATAGGTCGTGTGCAAGATTTGGGAATAAACGATGCGATTTGGAGGTGGTTTGGTTATGTCGATCGGATGAAAACTAATTAGAATTTGGAAGTTGGGCCTTGATTTGGGGGGCTGATGAATAGTAAACGTGGAGTGGGCCGAAGTAATTAAGGGTCCGGTTTGAGTTAATTAAATAATTAGTGAATTTTACTTATATTTAATAAATATAATTAGGATTAGGATTTAGGTTTAAGATTAAATGAAAAGTTTAAGTTTCGTGTAACGTGTCGAGGATTAATTCCGTCATTTCGTGAATTATATTATTTTGTGAAAATCGCCAAAATAATATAATAAGAAAAATTTTAAATTTTTCCGAGAAAATGGGAATTAGAAACGATAACGAAATATTATATATTTATTAATGATTTAATTACAAGAAATTTTTACAGGGTTCTACAAGACCTCACCCAGATCCTCCAACATTCTCACTTAGAACCTCGCCTAGACCCAAGACCTCGCCCAGATCCTCTCACATTCTCGCTCAGATTCTCGCCTAAACCCAATACAATTTTGCTTATGGGCTCGCCTAGACATTGCCTACACCTCGCCTAAACCCTCACCTCGCCCATATTTCGCCTACTCCTCGCTCATCTTTCTGAATCACATAGGCCTCGCCTATCTTTCGCCTAGTATTCCTTTTATACACGTCTACTAAATCTAATGGTTAGAAACTAATTTAGTAACACATCTAACGGATAATATCTAAAATGTTCATTTTCGATAATTTTATGTGCGATGTTTATATGTGTAAACTAGTTATGTAAAGTGTTCTTTTAAGTAATTTACTCAAAATAAAATGTAGTCCTCATGCTCTTCATGTCATATATGTTTAGAGCATTAGGAGTAGTCCAACTATTCATAAGCCTTGACCCAAGGTTGCCACATCCACACATGACATGCAAACGCCAATGCATTAAGCTTCACTTTGATGGGGAAGGGGGCGCGGTGGAGTGGATACAGTTCGATGACGAAAAGGGAGGCCCGCGACCTAAATAAACAAACACCTATGGCGAGCGCTCTTATGTTAAGCATATCTCTAGACATATTTTAGACATCCATTATTTTCTTATGCAATTATATTAAACCTGATTGCATACTTATCAAACAAGGATTTTTTATAACTAGACACAAAATGCTTAAATGTGTCTTTTTAGTTTAACATATACTTGTTGTGTGAAAAACAAGTACTAGTTTTCTTCTCATCGAATCTCGACGACTCGTCATATTTTCAATTCGTAACTGATGAGACGAAAAATGATCCGTTTTTAGGGGGTTATTTAAGCCCGAATTCAACTTTATTTGATCAAATATTGCCCTAAATCGTTCCTTTTGTGATTTTAGGTACTTTGGGAGTGAAATCTGGAAAAGGAAGCAATTCGGACGTTTTTGGAGCATAAAAGTGAAGAAAACGCCAAAGTCTTAATTTTCCATGCTGGGAACAGTAGGTGACGGCGTCAAGAGTAATTTCCTGACGGCGTCAAGAGCAAAATTCCATGACGACCCAGTACAGATTTGACGGTGTCACGAGGGTAGGGCGTCAAGAGTAAAAGTCATGACGGCCTGGAAATGATTTTGTCTTGACGACGTCAAATGTAGATCAAGGCAGTCCGAGAATGGTTTTGGCGGCGAGGTGACGGCGTCACAAGTTTTGTCTTGACGCCGTCAGACCCCTTTTCCTATATATAGTTTTCTAATTTTTCACATTAAAGAGAGAAGTTTTGGGAGAAACCCTAAGTACGATTTTGGTGTAACTTTACAGGTTTTTCAAGGGTTCCAAACCCTTGATACCTTGCATGTTTAATCAAGATAAGTGTTTCTTTAATTCAATCAATATGTCTATGTGTTGGTTGTCTATATCTTGTTCTTGTCTTAATTCCATCATGCTAGGCTAGATCTATCTTGTGTTTGCTTAGATCTAATGAAACCTAGATGTTAATTATGTGTTGATTACTTGTTTATTCTTGTCTTGGATGAATGATTTATATGTTAGGCTTAAGAAAACTGGCAGATCTCCAATTGGTAACATGCTTGAACATCTTAAGAAACATGAACCAACGCGCACTAGGTCTTTATTGGTTGTATTTAATGCATGAGCCACTGTTTACAATCCCTATAGTTGTGCTGGGCATGGTGTAGGAGGAGATAAGAGCTCATAGAATTGGGGAGTTATGTGTGCCACCCCATGAATGGTATTAAGGAATACGATCCGTCATCCATGCAATTATAACAAGTAATTAACGTGTAAAAGATGTCTAGGGAGTAGTGAAATCTAAGTAAACACATTTTCTCCAATTACTGCTCACAATTTTAGTATAATTTAGTTTATTTTCATTTCTAGTATTTTATTTTGATTGCATCTTAGTATTGGGTTAGTTGAATAGCAACTAATTCCGCCAAAATCCTTCAAACCCGAGATTTTTAATTGCTTTCCATAAAATATAAAAATACAAAAATAATCATCCCTCACCTTTAGAACTAGTATTTAGGCTTTCTAATCCTAGCGACACTATTCCTAAGCTGAACGATCAATCCCCCGGTACTTGTCACTATACTATACTACAACGATCAGGTACACTGCCTGGTGGGGGTTGTAAGCTTCTCGAGATCCCTCGAGAGGTAAAGCTTGTTGCGATTCTCACGCATCAAGCTTTTGGCGCCGTTGCCGGGGAATAGTTATTGTCTAGGTTAGAATTTCTTTTTATTAGGTCTACTTGCTAGATTCCTTTCTAGTAAGAT
The DNA here is from genome assembly GCA_030686995.1 of Artemisia argyi. NCBI lineage: Eukaryota > Viridiplantae > Streptophyta > Magnoliopsida > Asterales > Asteraceae > Artemisia > Artemisia argyi. The sequence continues at coordinate 68,259,889 of CM060709.1, read as the reverse complement.
TTTATTTTTATTTTTAGTTTTCTTTAGTCTATCTTATTTCTTTGTGCCTTTGTTTGTAACTACCCGACATCATGGACAACGGGAACATCTTTGAACCCGTCATCCCACCACAACAAAACCCACCATTAGAACCCCTTAGGCCCCGAACCTTAGGAGAGTATTCCCGACCTAGCCATCAAGGCTACCGAAACACCATTGAGCTCACCGGAGCCAATGTGACCCCCTTGCGATCCGACACCATCCGGTTGGTGCAAAGCGGATGTGCATTCCATGGACTTCGTTCCGAAGATCCAAACCAACATCTTAAGGACTTCCTCAAAATCGTAGATTCCATAGACCTAGATGTTGAAACTAGAGAGACTACCCGTTTACGCTTATTCCAATTCTCTCTACGGGATCAAGCTAGTCAATGGCTTGAGCGTTTACCCGCGGGATCCATCACCACATGGGATGATCTCACCACTCGTTTCCTTGCTCAATTTTTCCCACCGGGGAGAACTACTAAGCTTTGAAATGACATCTTGATGTTCCAACAACGTCAAAATGAATCTCTTTATGAAGCATGGACTCGTTTCAAGGACTCACTCCAAAAAGTCCCTCATCATGGCATAGATCTTTGGCTCCAAGTCCAAATTTTTTATGACCATATCGACATCTCCACGAGGGGAACCATTGACCAATCGGCCGGTGGTAAGCTACGTGATCTTAGTGCGGAACAATCATGGGAACTCATAGAAGATTTTGCTCTCTATGACAACGAAAGTTGGAATGATCCCCGTGACTTGAACAAAACGGTCAAGGCAATATCTTTGCCTTCGAACAATTCTAGCACTCCCGACCGTAGGATCATGGAACTTGAGGACCAAGTCAAGTTTCTCATGAAATCTTACAAATTATCAAGCATATTGTACAACCAAATTAAACACAATTCCTACATTAAACGTCACTAATACAAATAATAAAGCACATTATACAAATATTCAGGCCCAAACGGGCAACGGGCCTAATGGGCTTGAGCCCGAATGGGTGCGGGCCAAACAGGCTCGAACCCGAACGAGCACGGCCTAAACAAAATTCTTGATATCCGTAAATCTATTGTAAAAAAAAACATAATAAACTAAAATACATGATTCACCGGAAAATTTAATTTCAGGGTACCCGCCGCTGCAACGCCCGGGTACCCTGCTAGTATATTAAGAGCATTCACTATGGTTATTTATAAAAAGATCTAAAATATTTTAAAGAGGTATATAATTTTGTGAACCATAGTGAGAAACCATTTCAATCATACGTGGAATGAAAATGTTTAAAATCTTGAAGAGGTTTAAATTATTTTACAATTTCTTTTTTATTTATTTATTTATTTAAATATTGGTTGTATTTTATGATATGAAAAGCTTTATGAATTGGTTTATCCATAGTAGAAATATGACTATAATGTGAAAAGTTTATAATAGGATGATGTATTAATTGTATAAACCTTTTTATAGGTTCATCATACTTAATGCCCTAAATGGATCCACATGAATATTAATTATAACCACCGAGTGTATCACACCTAGAGTTTTTAGGGGAACTCATGCGTTGCAGCGGCAAAAACCCTGTAGTTAAAACATTTAGCAACCAGTGTTTTTAATTATAACTTTAAACAACGGCAAAATAGTTAATATACTATACTCGTTCGATATTGCAGTATTTAGAGCCAGTAGTAAGTAGCTGGCCTAGAGAAGGGTTTTAAAAAAATAACAACCAGTAATAAAGAGAATACAAGAAACAAGTTAGAAATCATTTGCCGAACATCAAATGCTTATTAAACATACATTCTAAAATTTTAAATATAAACAATATACTCCATAGTCCGTAGTACATTATACATGATGTATACAATAAAATTATAGTATTAATAACAAAAGTTATAACTTTTAGCTTAATTTAATTAAACAACTATAATTATATTTAATGACAATATAATGTTAGTTATCATTAGTAAATTCAATTAATCGCATTAAATTATAATATTAATAAAAAATGTTATCAACAAAATGAGCGAAGACGATTGAGAAGGGTCATACATGTCATGAGGAAACTACAATCAGCACCAGTTAAGAGAGTGGAAACTTTGGTAGTAGATGGCTTGAGGAGAAGGGGTTAGACCAAAACTTAGGTGAGATGATAAGCAAGACTTGAAAGAGCTTATTATTTCAGAGGACATGACCTATGATGGAAACACGTGGAGAGCTAGAGTTAGAATAGACATAGGTGTGGGTCGTTTAGGCTTTCTAGGTTATTTCTAGTAGTCGTGGTACTTATCTGCCATTGTGCTTTAGCTTTCTAAAACTTTTTACCCCCGTGTTTTAGGAATTGAAAGCCATATATAGTTTCGTTTCCTCTATGATTTTTAGGAGATCTCAATAATCCAATGTTTAAATAGTTGCCTCTGCTTATAGGTTTAGAGCCCCGTAGCTTATGCGTTTATGCTTATGTATGTCTTTTTATGTTTATTATGCACTTATGCCTTTATGTTTATTATGCTCGTATGCGCTTATGCTTATATATGTGTTAATCTGTATGATTTTAGTTATATGTCCTATCATAAGATAGGAGTATGATATGTCTACATTGTACCATCCTCCATATTCTACTCCGAAAGAATTGGGTACTGTTTGTTGTTGTTAAATTTCTATTAATTAAATGACCTAAATATTTTGTAGTAGTAAAAGATAAAAGAGTTAATTAATTAAATAGGGAAAAAAAACTTGATTTCCAGCATATAGACTTTGCGATTTTTTTTTTTTTTTTTTTTTTTTTTTTTTTTTTTTTTTAAACAAAAAGAGGAAGTCGAGCAAAATTATAGTGAATTCGAGTAAAAAACAAAACTGAAGTCGAGCAAAAAAGAAAGTTGTGCAGTCGAGTAATCCATATTTAGAATTTTCTGACCACGGTGAAAAAAAATATCTCGGTCTATATAAATCATTGACCAAGATAAAAACCATAATCGGGGGTCGTTACGTGCAACAAGAAAAGAAAAATATCACTAGTAATCTAGTATATCCATAAACCGATAAAAGGCCAAAATGAGTCACATTTTCTTATAACAAAAACAAACGGGCCAAAATGAAAAACACTAAAAGCCCAATAAAAAGCCCAGTAACACTAGGGTTTAGTCTATATGAATATGCATATCATTCATTCTTAACAGCCTCCGTAACCCTCACTTCTTATCAGCAGCCGGCCCTTTGAGCTCTCAAGATGGTATCATTCTTCAATCCCATTTTTGTTTCTGAATCACTTTTCTTAGCTTATTCATTACTATATGCCAACAATAAAATATGTGTTTGCTATGTTATTATTGTTTTATTAGCTAGATTTAGTTGTTGGTCTTGTTTTTATTCTTGAGGTTTATTGTGGAACTGAATTTTTTTGATTTTGTAAATATGGCTTCATTTGTAGTATTGTTTTTATGTAATTATAATGTTTGGACTGGAAATGTTTTTGTTGTTATTTGTTTTTTGAGATTGTTAGTTTTTAGGTTGATTGAATTATTTAGCTGAATATGTTAGTTTTTAAATAAAAAGGGTTTTGGGTCATGTTAAAAATGATGTTGGAGCAAACCTTTGTCATTTTGTTTTGTTGAATGTAAGTTTGCGAATATTTGTTAGTGTGAAATGGTATTGTTACTTTGTGTTTCAGCTTGTAGCTTGGGTTTATGTAATTATTCTGGATTTTTGAGTTTAGAATCTTGTCTAGGTTGTTGATTCATTGTATAAGTGAAAGTTGGGTGTTTGGTTTTTTTTTACCGAGTCGAGGATTCAGTGTTGATGAGAAATGTTTTTAAAAAGGTTGTTAAGTTTGTATTTGTTGATGTTTTATGTTTCTCAAGCTATTTGAATTATCAGCTTGGATATAAATGTTGTAACAAACAAGGGTTTAAGGTTTTTGTTATGTTTGATTATCTTATTGTTCTAAGCTATTTTTGTAAGGGGATTTAAATTTTTGGGAGTGTGTTTTGCTTTGTTGCATTTGCGGACCGATTTATAATTCTATTTCACTGTGTTTTATATATGATTTTTTTTGCGGTTTTGGTGTATATGATATAGAAACCAATTTTAATGACTTGATATATTTGCAATTTTGTAGCTCATGCAATTTTGTTAGAGGACTGATAGAACTTAACTATGCCGTTTGATTTCTGTTAAATTGTTCTAAATTTTAACTATTGTTTCTGTTATTGAAGGTGTTCGTCAAATCCCAGAAGTCAAGGTCTTACTTCAAGAGGTTTCAAGTTAAGTTCAAGCGAAGGAGAGGTATGGAGTAGTCATCATTAGTTGTTTGCTTTTTGTTCAAACATGAATTTATTAGTTTTTAAGTCTTTTGTTTACTTATTACTAATGTATATTGTTTTTGATTTCTAATGTAGAGGGGAAGACAGATTACCGTGCTAGAGTGCGATTGATCAACCAGGACAAGAACAAATACAACACACCGAAATACCGATATGTTGTCCGATTTGTATCCTTCTGATCTCTTTGCTTTTATTCGTTTTTTCATATTTATAACTTACCTATATGTATAATCAGTTGAGAATTGTAGAGGTTACCTAAAATACACAACTGAATGTTAGGACTTAGAATATATTATTTTGAAATTATATTAGCTTGTAGCACTATATCAGCATTCAACAGTTTCTTTAACAATATTGATAGACCAACAAGGACATAGTTGCACAAGTCATCTCTGCAACCATTGCTGGTGATTTTGTTCTCGCATCAGCTTATGCTCACGAGTTGCCTCAGTATGGCCTCAAAGTTGGACTCACCAACTATTCTGCTGGTATTGTTTTCGTTATCATAATTCAAATTATCATCATTTAAGCACATGCTGTATATGTATTTGACACATAACTTTTGTAATTTGATTTCAGCTTACTGTACTGGTCTTCTATTGGCTCGTCGTGTTTTGAAGAAGCTTGAAATGGATGAGGAGTACCAGGGAAACGTTGAGGTATTTATCTGACTTATAGTGCATGCGATTGTTTACATAGCTGATTATACGCTTTGCTAATTTGTATGAAAATGATCGTAAATCCAGGCAACTGGAGAAGATTTCTCAGTTGAACCCGCAGAGAGCAGAAGGCCATTCCGAGCACTTCTTGATGTTGGTCTTCTCAGGACCACCACTGGAAACCGTGTGTTTGGTGCCCTTAAGGTATATTCTGAGTTACATTTAATGATCTTCATACATATTAACATCATATAATTTAACCGGCTTTATGTTATAAATGATACAGGGAGCTTTGGATGGTGGACTTGACATCCCACACAGTGAAAAGAGGTTTGCTGGTTTCAGCAAGGACAGTAAGAGCCTTGATGCTGATGTCCATCGCAAGTACATCTATGGAGGGCATGTCGCTGCTTACATGAAGGTGAGAACAATCTGAATATTATTTATGCTAACCTTATGTAGTCAACATTTTCTAATAATTTTCATGAATGTAAAACAGGCTTTGATTGAAGATGAGCCAGAGAAGTACCAGACCCACTTTTCTGAATACATCAAGGCTGGGGTTGAACCAGACAACATTGAAGAGCTTTACAAGAAGGTTCACGCTGCCATTCGTGCCAACCCTAACCCCACCAAGAAAGCAAAGCAGCCACCCGCAGAGCACAAGAGGTACTAATTCTAAGATATTTTTTGTAGTTATATAGGCTAACATTGTTTTATGCTTTGTGTTACTCCTTTTGTGAAAACGGCACACATTAAAATGCTGGGTCATATGTCAGCTGTAAATATTTCTTTTGTTTGACCCTTGATAATTAAAAGCGTCCTTTTTAACCTTTTGTTTTGTGTTGTGTAATCTTACAGATACAACCTCAAGAAGCTGACCTATGACCAGAGGAAGCAAAGGCTTATTGAGAGGTTGAATGCTCTTAATGCTGCTGCTGGAGCCAATGATGATGATTCAGACGAAGATGACGAGTGAAGAACGAGTCATCTTATGCTTTTTGATTCTGTTTAGGTCGATGAGACTAAAGTATGTTATGTTTTTATTTTTAGATGAATTGAGGAATGTTAATGTACTCTTGAACTTGTTTTATTGCTTTCGAAATGGTGCTAGTTCTTTTGAAGACTTGAAATACAATCCTTAATATTTTGCCTTTGGTGTTGTCTGAGCTTCCTAACGAAATGATATATTTCTGCTGCTGCTCAATCTGTTCTATGTATTTTATTCATCTCATCTTTCATCATCTCCGCTCTTCTTCATCTTGCCGTGTTTCTCGGTGCTCTTGTTAGTTATCTGTATTTAGGCACAAGTTTTTGGTTTTTGAGGCTGAACATTATGACAGTTATCTTGTTAATTCTTTCTTAGTTGTCTGAGCAAAACATGACTATTTTTCCTTTAAAAACTTTGAAGGGAGGGGGCTGGAAACCATATTGCACCAGCAAGAAGAAGAAATGATCTTTCAATGGGACGACATGGTGTTAACGAATTTGACCTAATTGATCTGTTGTTATGTAGCCTGGTATCATTAAAGTTTGCGACGTGTGTTTTGTTGCTGTTTGCAAGCTCGCTAATGTGCAGCCTTCATGTGGAAGAAAAAAGCGTGACATTTAACCTTGCACCAAATACCAGAAGATCCAAGGCATTGATTTTTCAAAAATGATAGATAAGCCTAATAAATAGGCTTAAAAATGAACCTAATGCATTAATACATTTGATTAAATGTATATGTCATTAATGCATTATGTCTATTTTTAGGCCTATTTATTAATTAAGTCCATATATCACATCTCAAAACGCCAAAGATATAAGGAAGTTATTTTTTTCAATGAAATTAAATCAGGCTATAAAACAATGTATCTAATAGGTAGAATTCGTTACCATCCGATTTTAAGTTGACATGGTTTTTGATTTTCCATAAGTATTAGACCATTGTGCATGATAGTTTGCAATTGATGTGAAGTCTGCGTCAACAGTTTCAGATTGTCTTCTGAATTATGATCCTTCCCATCTGAAGGATTGTATTTTTCTCTTGTCAAAGCTAAAACATTTTGTTTAGTCAAGAACTATTTAACCCATTTTCCCATAATATGCTACCAAAACTATATCAAAAGCTCAAAAATTATTACAAAGAGAATGACAGTAGTGAAGAAAAATCATAGGCTAGGTGTAATGGTCACAAAATACAATATTTTTAGATCAACATTAAATCATCATTCAGCACATCATCAAACATGCCATCAAATAAATGTGATGATAACCACCAAATCAAAAACATAAAAATACCTCACTATATACAAGCATACTACACAATAGTGTCGTAGCTTGTCTAGCAGAGACCCTTCACAAAACATGACGATTTAAATATATTGTAATGGTCTAGCTTTAATTTTTATGAGGTTCTCATCACTCTCGCCCACTTGAAATAAAGTTTAAGAAATATTTAGAACAAAATTTCATATATTGTCAAAATTTTGATGTTGAAGATGAAATTTGAAGCCACAACTATATAAAGAGGTATATATATTTTGAGGCCCCTAAAACTTTGAGGCCTTCTGCGGTTGCACACCTCGCATGTATACGGCTCGCATGCTCCACGATTGAGTTTAGTAAAAACTAAGTTCAGTTTTTATCTACTCATGGATTAACTAAGCAGTAAGTAGAAACACAATGCATTGAAACTGAACGCATTTTAAAATTCAGTATTTTTTTTTTTTTTTTTTTTTTTTTTTTTTTCACAAAAATTAACATTAAGAAGCAAATTTTTATCAGGATCCCATGAAACCGCGAAACCTCCCTTAGTTCCATCCCTAAGCTATGTTTAGAGTCATGAGGCTAAAAAATAAATGACTGAATATTTTTTCAAAGCGTTGGATTTATTTTTTCTAGATTGGGATAATGCTTGCATTCATCGGTCAGTTATCAAACTTTATAAAATGTTGATTGATTTTTTCTAACGTCAAAGCATTTCCTTTCATATGCGAATCGTTTTTGATACTGGGCTACAAAACAAAGTATCTAATAGGGTTGAACTCGTTGCCATCCAAAGTTAGGTTGATTTGGTTTTTAGATTTCCATAACTATTAGACCATCGTGTATAATAGTTTTCGACAATTAATACGAAGTCAACACCAAAAGACAAAAGTTATAGATTTTTTTCTCGAAAATTAAGATCCTTCCCCTTGATTGTTTTCTTCTCTCTTCTTCTCTTGTTAGAGCTAAAGCAATTTGTTTAGTCAACATCTATAACTTACCTCCCCATAGTGGGAACGATCAAATAAGACATGTTTCTTAGATTCTTCAATCCCACATTGGAAAAAGACATAAACAATTGCCAACATATATAACCTTATGATTAGTTGCAACACAAGTTTAGTAGAAAGTATAGAGCCTTGCAGCTATGAATTAGTCACCATGCTCTATAGATTCTTTCCAACTTTTTAGTATATAGTTGATTTATTTTTTCATAACATGAGAAAGCATTTTATTTTTTATTTCTTATATACAAATCCTTTTGAATTCTTTTAAAACTTCCCTTGGTAAATCCAGTTCATTGTTGAAAGAAAAATTAGAATGACATACAATTAGACATACATAAGTCTTAATGCTATGAGTACATGTATTGATGCTAATGTGTAGTACGAATACTTAGCAATATATACAGTTAAGATTTTAAGATACAATTTTCCTAATAAAAGAAGTTATACAATTTTGATTTTTCCTTTATTTATTTATTTTTTTCTAAACAAAAATGGAATTAATGTTAGTTTTTGAACCTCCAGATACAATTTTCCTTAAATCTTTCACAACCGAGATTAAAATACCAACACAAAACCTAACTACAACAACCTATACACGATAATATATAAAGAATCAAAATTTCCTTTCATTGACCGATGTGGGAAAGCAGCTACATGCCTACATTGAAAATTGAAAGTACATAACGAAAACAGATTTTGTCCCCAAGATAAAGTCGGTTGAAGAAGCAATTAAACAAAACAAATTCATGTATGATGGTATCTCGATAAATATATATAATAGTAAGTTATTATCTTGCCGTTACAAAATCACAAAGTGTGATAAGTAAAAAAAAAAAAAAAAAAAAACTGTACCCCGTAGAGGATCTTCTAATGCTAGTGAGTACATGTATCTAATAAGGGGGAACTCGTTGCCACCCGAAGTTAGGTTGATTTGGTTTCAAGATTTCCATAACTATTAGACCATCGTGTACAATAGTTTGCAACAACTTATACGTTAATACCAAAAGTTATAGATTTTTTTCTCGAAATTAAGATCCTTCCCCTCGATGTTTTCTTCTCTCTTCTTCTCTTGTTAGAGCTTTAGTCAAGACCTATGAGTATATGACTTATCTCCCCATAGTATGCTACAGAAAATATCGAAGACAATAAAGAATAGCATAAAAAGACAATAATAGTGGGAACGATCAAATAAGCCATGTTTACTAGATTCTTCTGTCCCACATTGGAAAAAGACCTAAACAATTGCCTACATATATAACTTTATGATCAGTTGCAACACAAGCTTGACTTAGAAACTATAGAGCCTTGTAGCTATGAATTAGTCACCATGCTCTATGGATTCTCTCAAACTTTTTAGTATATATTTGATTTATTTTTTCATAACATGAGAAACATTTTACTTTTTATTTTTAATTTTTTATATCGAATCATTTCGAATTCTTTTAAAACTTTCCTTGGTAAATCCAGTTTATTGTTGAAAGAAAAATTAGAATGACATACAATTAGACATACATGAAAATTAGAATGGCATACAATTAGACATACATAAGTCATAATGCTACTAGTACATGTATTGATGCTAATGTCATAATGTGTAGTACGAATACTTAGCAATATATATAGTTAAGATGTTAATAGTTCAATGAACACGAGTACATGACTTAACGGCTTAACGGCTTAACGCTAATGTTTGTGTAACAAACATCTCAGCTCGAGTTAACCATGTTCATGTTTGTGTTCAACAAGGATTGTTTCCCCGCACTTAGTGGCGTGTGTGTGAACATTGTGTATGCCTCAGTTGGTATAGATTAATCATGTGTCAATTATAATGGCTTTTTATTTATAAGTTGGTGAAGGATTATATTATATAGTTTATGTTTGTGTACATGACCGGACGGTACAGTAAGGACCGGACACATCTTACCGGACGGGCAGGAAAGAGCCGGACGGCAATTCAGCGACACATGTCCCCCATAGCTGACACTACCTGTCAGGGATGTGCTACCCCTACATGTCAGAAACAGTTACCTACTAGTACTACGCACAGTACCTTAACAGTAGAAAGGTACAAGTCCAAAGTAGTATAAATACTTCTCATTTACTCTTATAATTCTCAGCATTTTTACTGCACTTACACACATATACTTTCATTAATACCCTGTACTTACTTTCACGCCTGAGCTGGGTCCTGGGACAAACCCCAGGGCGAGGCTAACGCGTTCTTTCATTGTGTTTCTAGATCCGAAGGACTCTCAGGACTCTCGGCTAGGAGACCACAACAAATTACACAAACAAATTGGCGCCATCCGTGGGACCCGGGTTCAATCTACCAGGGTCGCACTATGTCGGGTCCGAACCCCGAAACCTCAGGTGGTAACGATGATACCTCCTCGGAATTGAAAGAACAGATTGAGGGACACCTGTCCGCCCTCAAGGCTCTAATGGAAGATTACAACCGAAGAGAAAAGGTCCAACCCATCCGGTTAGATTTCATCGAAGATAGTAATGGAGATGGGGCGCGAAAGGATAGAACGTCCGGGGGAATTGCAACGGGGGCAAAGGTGTCGGACGACGATTTGGGAAAACCTTTCAAAGAGATAGCCAACTCTCCGTTGTCCCGGAGGCTTCTAGAATTCTCGGCTCCGGAACACAGAATGCCATCCCACATCAAGCTCTATGACGGTTCGACGGACCCGGAGGATCACCTCACTAGATTTTTCGGGGCCGCAATGCAGGGATGCTGGCCCATGCCGGTATGGTGCCGTATGTTTCAACAAACACTGGATGGAAGCGCGCGAGGTTGGTATGACAAACTCCCCTTCGGAAGTATTGACGAGTGGGCGGACCTCCATCATCAGTTTACAACCCGTTTTGCTCTCCGCAAGAAATGCCTCAGGAACCCCACAGAAATAACCAAGATCGTCAGGAAGGCCAACGAATCTCTACCTGAATTCAAGGAAAGGTGGACTACGGAAACCGGATTCATCCAAGGGGTGCCAGAAATAATGCGGATATCTTCTTTCATGGATGCATGCAAGAACCCCGAGTTGGCGAAACGCTTCGCTGACCGAGTACCTAAGACGGTGGAGGAAATGATGAACCGGGTGGATGATTTCGTAAGATCAGAGAAGGCCTTCATTAGTACCGAGTTGCCTCGAGGAGAAAGAATGGAGGCCTCGAGAAGGCCTCCCGTCGGTAACTTTAGACGGGAGGAAAGACAATACCGGGGACCCTACGGGGGAGATAAGAGACCGTACGAAAATAAAAGTAGTAACACCAGACGAGACTGGTACGCTCCCTACAAACCTAGGGAACGACCTCCGTTGCTTCCTCCTCGAAACGACCATCACGAACGCCAAAACTACCCTGCCAAGCTCTCATTAAACTCCCTCACCAAACTGCCTCGGGAAATCCTAGCGACTGAACGACAGTTGCAGCTCCCTGTCCCTAGACCGCTTGGCCGCCCGCTCAGGAGGGAGGACCAGGATAAATATTGTGACTACCACATGGGCAGTGGACATCACACAAATGACTGCATTCAACTGAAAAAGCAACTAGAAACGGCTCTAGAGTCCGGGAAACTCAATCATCTGGTAAAAGACGTTCGACAAAAGGGTGGTCGGCAACGAGAGGATGAACCGCGACAGGACAGGATCATCAACATGATTCGCACACACATGAACGACAGAAAGAGGAAAAACAGAGAGCCACCGGAAGAATGGATGAATGCTCCACTGACATTCCCTCCTATATCGCCAGACGATGTGTCAGAAGAACCAATCATCATAGAGGCGACCATAGAAGGGTACCTCGTTCGGAGAGTCTTTGTAGATGAGGGGGCGTCTGTTGAGATTATGTTCGAACACTGCTTTAATCAATTACATCCTTCTCTCAAGGCGAAATTAAGACCCACTCGAACGGACCTACTAGGGTTCGCAGGTAGCATAACCAAACCGCTGGGTAAGTTGGAGCTAGATGTAGAATTTGGGAAGGGGAGACTGTCTCGGAAAGCTACCATGAAATTCACGATCATCCGTGCCCCTTCACCATACAATGTTATCCTTGGACGGAGTGGGCTCAAGATACTCCGGGCGATCCCCTCCACCATTCATTCGATGATGAAATTCCCCACGCCGGGAGGTATCGCCACACTGACCACCAGGTTCGCCGCAGTCTTGGAGTGCCGGAGGATAGAAGAGAGTCAGACAGAGAAAGAGCAGGATATGGTCGAAGGGCATGGACAGGGAGCTGGGAAAACAGAGGAAGTAATGATTAACCCGGCGTATCCAGATCAACTCGTCACTATAGGAGGAAAATTGACTAAGGGTTGTAAAATTCAGCTGAAGGAATTGCTCGCCGGCAATCTGGACGTATTTGCGTGGGAACCAAGTGATATGACAGGAGTACCACGAAGAATCATAGAACACCGCTTGAACATAAATGCATCAATAGAACCCGTATGTCAGAAACGAAGGATGTTCGCCCCGGATAGAAGCCAAGCCGTGCTTAAGGAAGTAGAAGAATGGACTCGTGCTGGAATTGTCCGCCCGGTGAGATACCCAACATGGATATCTAATCCTGTGTTGGTGAAAAAGAGCGATGGCACCTGGAGGATGTGCGTCGACTTCAAAAATGTCAACTCGGCATGCCCAAAGGATTATTATCCTCTGCCCAACATTGATTGGAAGATAGAGTCCGTAATGGGATACAAATACAAATGTTTCTTGGACGCATACAAAGGTTACCACCAAGTACAAATGTCTAGGGAAGACGAAGAGAAGACAACTTTTTATACGGACCAAGGGACTTATTGTTACACCAAGATGCCCTTCGGCCTTAAGAATGCCGGTGCCACGTATCAAAGGTTGGTCGATGAAGCGTTCCAAACACAGATAGGTAGAAATTTGGAAGCCTATGTTGATGACATGGTCATCAAAAGCAAAGAAGAGAGAGAAATGCTAGCGGACATTGCAGAAACGTTCGACAACCTGAGGAGGATTAATATGAAGCTTAACCCGAGAAAGTGTTCGTTCGGAATGGAGGAAGGAAAATTCCTGGGATATTTGGTCACCTCCGAAGGGATCTGGGCTAACCCAAAGAAGACGAAAGCCATATTGGACATGCAATCACCCCGGACGTGGAAGGAGATGCAAAGCCTCAGTGGCAAGTTAGCGGCTCTAAATCGATTCCTCTCCAGGTCGGCTGAACGGTCATTACCTTTCTTTGAGACATTGAAAAATATCACCAAGGAGAATAAGGACGAGTTTAGGTGGACGGAGGCAGCGGAAGATGCCTTCCAGAGGATGAAAAAGCTCATCGAAGAGCTCCCTTCTTTAACCACACCGATCACCGAAGAAGTTTTATATGTGTATATCGCTGCTGCCGACGAAGCCGTTAGCACAGTGTTAGTGACGGAGAGACAGGGGAAACAAAATCCGGTACATTACGTCAGTAGAACATTGAATGAGGCGGAAAAGAATTATGCACCGTTAGAAAAACTTGTCCTATCCCTGTTGCATGCGTCCAGGAGATTGCGGAGGTACTTCGAAGCTCACCCGATTAAGGTCATCACCGACCAACCAATCAAGCAAATCCTCAGTAAAGCACACACGTCCGGAAAACTCGCCAAGTATTCGGTGGAGTTGGGGGCGTACAACATCGACTACATTCCCCGGAGTTCCATCAAGGGACAGGTTCTTGCCGATTTCTTGTCCGAAGCTCCCATTGGTGATAGTTCCCCTTCATATTTCCAACAACCAGCGAAAAAGCTAAGCAGAGACGAAACTGATAGATGGACGCTGTTTACAGATGGATCCTCCAACAAAAAGGGGGCAGGCGCCGGGTTGGTGCTAGTCAGCCCTACAAAGACAGAGTACACCTATGCTCTCCGTCTAGACTTCGAAGGTACCACCAATAACGAGGCTGAATACGAAGCTCTATTGGCCGGCTTAAGGATAGCAGCGGATATGGGCATACGAAACGTACGAGTGTACGTCGATTCAAAACTGGTAGCTAATCAAATAAATGGTGACTATGTAGCTGCAAATGCCAACATGGTAAAATACTTGGCCAAGACGAAAGGGTTGATTGCTAGCTTCGATAAGTTCTCCATTAGTAACATTCCCCGAGCAAGAAACCAAAAAGCCGACGTGCTAAGTAAATTGGCAACCGTGGCGTTTGATCACCTCACAAAGGAGGTTCTGGTTGAAGTTTTGACGGAGAGATCCATAGGGAAAAGAGAGGTGAATGCGGTGGTGGAAGAAGAAGGAGATAACTGGATGACACCCATCATTAAGTGCCTAACCGAAGGGATATGGCCGGAGGACAGAAATGAAGCACGGACACTCCGGATGAAAATCAATCAATACGTAATGGACCAAGGAGTTTTGTTCAAGCGGTCTTACTTGGTACCCTTGCTAAGGTGCGTAGGTCCTTTGCAAGCCAATTATGTAATCAGAGAAATACACATGGGAGCGTGCGGAATGCACTCCGAACCGCGAATGGTAGTGGCAAAAGCCATGAGACAGGGATACTACTGGCCGACCATGCACCGGGACGCCAGGAATGAAATCCGAAAATGTGACTCCTGCCAGATCCATTCCAGGGTCCCCAGACTTCCGAAAACGCCAATGACGTCCATAATGGCCCCGTGGCCCTTCTACCAGTGGGGAATGGACATCCTAGGCCCATTACCCCAGTCATCGGGGAAGGCAAAGTACGTGATAGTGGCTATCGATTATTTCACCAAGTGGATCGAAGCTAAACCACTGGTCCGCATAACGGGAAAGGAGGTCAAAAGGTTCACATGGGAGAACATAGTGTGCAGATTTGGCCTCCCACTGATAATAGTCACTGACAATGGGACACAATTTGTTAATGACCCATTCAAAAGATGGTGTGAACAGCTACACATACAACAGATCAACACGGCGGTAGCTCATGCACAGGCGAATGGACTAGTTGAAGCCGCTAACAAAAGTCTAATGAACGGCATCAAGACTAGGCTGGGTAGAGAAAAAGCTGGATGGGTGGAAGAATTACCTAACGTCCTCTGGGCTCACCGTACAACACTTAAAATGAGCAACGGGGAAACACCATTCAGTCTAACGTATGGCAGTGAGGCTGTCATACCGGCTGAAATAGGGATGCCAACGCATCAGACAATGATGGTTAGGGAAGGGATGAATGACGAGGAGGTCCGTCTGAATCTGGATCTACTGCAAGAAAGGAGGGAAGAAGCAGCAATCCGAGAGGCCAAGTACAAAGCCAAGATTGAAAAATACTATAACCGACGTGTCCGACCGGAAACTTTCCGTCCCGGAGACTTCGTGTACCGCCGAAACGAGGCCAGCTGCGTTGAAGACCAAGGCAAGCTAGGCCCAAAATGGGAAGGGCCATATCGTGTGACAGAAGCATATCAGAATGGATCCTATAAGTTATATACGATGGACGATCAGGAAGTCCCCCGGAAGTGGAATGCTGTGAACCTCCGGAAGTGTTATTTATAGTTTGTATTCTGTTCAGAATTCTGGGTTGTAAGACTTGTCTAAGTCATTTTGTTAATCAAATATCAGAAACCCTCCGGATGGAGGGAAATTTTCCGTCATGAGCCACGAAGTAAACCTAAATTTGAGCGGAGATTAGCTACCTCCGTTCGACCCAACGGTAACAAACCTAAGGGATAACTTCTACGACCCTACGGTACCAAACCTAGGGGTCCGTCATATAACCCTACGGTAACAAACCTAAGGGATAACTTCTACGACCCTACGGTACCAAACCTAGGGGTCCGTCAAACCTAGGGGTCCGTCATATAACCCGACGGTAACAAACCTAAGGGATAACTTCTACGACCCTACGGTACCAAACCTAGGGGTCCGTCATATAACCCGACGGTAACAAACCTAAGGGATAACTTCTACGACCCTACGGTACCAAACCTAGGGGTCCGTCATATAACCCGACGGTAACAAACCTAAGGGATAACTTCTACGACCCTACGGTACCAAACCTAGGGGTCCGTCATATAACCCTACGGTAACAAACCTAAGGGTTCGTCTTGTAATCCTACGGCGCCAAGACGCCTAAGGAATAATATCATTTGTTCAGAAAATCTGACTACCACATAAGCACGCATGAAGATCATAACAGCGAAGTGTATAAAAAAAAAAATAAATAAATAATAATAATACTGCTAAGAAAAATGCAAAATCACGACACATCTGAACGGACGAATCATCAGCAAAATATAAATATGTACCCCAAACAGGAGGATCATCCGAATGAACAAGCATGAAAATAAATTGTCAGCTGTCACAAATCAAATATTACAGACCAAGCGGAACAACGAAATAATCTAATGATCCTGCTCTTGATCAGCATTAACCACCCCGGAACTGCCAACACCGGGGGTAACTCCAGTTCCTTCCGGAAAGATGTTCATAAGATCAGCCAAGGGAAGACGATGAGAAGCAACTATCTTTTCCACAAAAGGGAACTGCTTGGAAAACATGCCATCATAGGCAGTCCGGAAGTTGAGTGCTCCTGACATATCAAAACCAGAGGAGGAATTCACAATCTCTTCAATCTGTTCGGCCTTCCGACCGACCTTGATCCCTTGCAACCAGCCAGCATCTATGGCTGCATTAAAGACATCTCCCCAGGCCATCTGATATTCATCGCTCTCTTGAAGTCTCTTGATAACCAACGGAACCAGCTTTCGGACATAGTTGTACCTCAGAATCTCCGCTTGGCTTGACTCCACAGTTAGTCTCTCCACCGTTTGACTCAGCTCGGCAGCCTTTGTTTCGGCCGTCTCGAGAGCAGTTGTCTTCACGGCCAAAACATTTTCCAGAGCTCGCATCTTTCCGTCCTGCTCACCAATCTTTGCCAACAGACCATCCCTTTCCAACTCAACGACAGATAACTGGTTCGACAACCCCTCCTCTCGACTAGCACAATTCTGGTGCTGCTGCTGAAGTTCCTGGTTGGCTTTGGTCAGAACCTCAACCGAACGACGTTGCTCAGAAAGCTCAGACTCAAGCTCTTTGATCCGATCGGCCGAGCTAACACAACCCTCATGTGCCTGATAAAGTTGGGCATAGTGGTAGCTCGTCCTCTCGAAACGCTGAAGAACATCTGCTTGAGCCAAGCTCCCGCGTGCTAACTCAAACCAGGCACGCTGGGTGGCTTGGTGATCAGTCAAAGTGCCCTGCTCCGATCGGACTGAGGGAGGAGCCAGATGCACCATCAAGTCTCTGCAAACCTCTGCATCGTTCATACTGGCCCCAGCGGTCAGTTTCCATCCGGGAATGTAGGGTGCTGAAGAATCACCCCGCTTTATACACAAAGGATTTGCTTCAGATAAAAAAAAAAAAAAAAAAAAAAAAAAAAAAAAAAAAAAGTGAGAAAAGAGACGAAAAGACAAATTTACCTCTGGATCCCCTGCGAGGAAATGCCTGACGACTAAGATCAGCGGAGATGGATCCGGAGGGGCCTGCGAACAAAAAACAAAACAAAACATGACTTCCTGGCAGACAACGATAATCAACAGGTTCAGAATATACCTTCGTAAGCAAAAGCTGAAACATTTGGGCCGCCCAAATCTTCGTCCGGATCAAACATATCAAAGCCAAGACCATCTCCTTCAAGTTGATTGCCCGCAGCTTCCGGGGCAATATTTTCCGAACCGCTCACCAGGTTGGTAGCTTCGGTATTCCCAGCCTCCCCGCCTACCGGAATCTCCACATTCTCAACATTCTCTTCATCCTGTACATCTTCAACATCCGCCGGGTGTTCCACATTTCCTCCATCGACCCCCTCGGCGTTCGGATGACTTATGTTTATGGGGGAAGGGGATCGAGTTCGATCACCTTCAGAAGAACCCTCATCCTCCGATACCACAACGCTAGAAGGATGGACCCTCTTGTGTGGCCGATGAGGGGGATCAACGGATGTACGCTTCCTGCTCACATTAGGCTGAGTAGCCTGCTTCTTCCTATCCTTGGCTGCCCGAGCATCTATTACCCGTTGGTTGGGTCTCTCAACAACCCGTTGAAGTCCTGACTTGGCGGGAAGAGGATCTTCAGGACCCAGCGGCTCAGTAACATGCATCTCGGGGGCACCCCCATCGGCCAAGGCTGGCCCCTTGCCGACACGAGAAAGGGAAGTGTTCGGGAACCTAAGGAAGCGAGACATCGGTACAACTGCATAGAAAGAACAAGTATAAGTACGGCATAACAAAACACAAAAGAACACAAGACGCTAGATTTACAACAAAGAGAGTTACCGTTCCCCTCCCCGTCCTTAAAAACCGGTCGGTGACTGGGGTACTTCCAAAGCTTGGACAAACCGGCCTCGAAGAGCAGGGCAGGATGAAGGGCCTGTATATCCACAACAGCGGCCGTCAAAGCATCCACATGCTCTAGCTGATAACCCCCCGCCGGCGGCAGCTCGGAAACACTGGAGTCCGGATGTCTCCAGGGCATGGCTTGAGGAATCGCCCTGCGGTCGATAAGGAAGAACCTGTCCTTCCAATGCTTCAAACTCGAACATGTTTCGTTGAAAATCCTCGCCGGACTATTCTTACCGGTACGACGAGCAAAAGAGAACCAATGCCCTTGCTTTTGCAACGTATAAAAAAGACGGAACAAAGTCACATACGGAGCAAAGTTCAAACTCCTACAATACACTTCGAACAAAATGACCTTCGTCAAACCAATCGGAACTAGCTGGGATATATGCACCCGGAAATGATTAAGAACTTGAAGAAGGAAGGTCGAAAATGGAACTCTAATCCCTGAAAACTCAAGATACGCTTCGTAGATCCCAATGGCATTCCTCGGTAAACGTTCCATAGTCATGCCGGGAGGTGGTAGACGGGGATGTAAATCCTCGGGAATCCCGTATACCCTTGCGGCCTCAATCACATCTCCCTCCGACATAACGGACGTATATATATGAATATCGAATTTCGGCATAACATCCACGCCGCCGGAAGACGATGCAACGTTACCCGTTCGCTCAGATGCAGACGCAACGTTTTCTTGCGAACCGGAGGCCATAACTTAAGAACGGAGGGACAAGGTAACTCTCTTACGAAGGGAAAGGAAGGGAAGAGTCGGAGAAACGCACCTGATAAGAAGACGAAGAGACCGGAATGCAAGTGTGGGAAGAAAAGTAAAACAGTAAAAAGAAAAAAACGGGAGGCATAAGCATTATATAGGGGAAGTTGGTGGAACAGTAAAGCGTCGTATCGTGTCAGACCCACACGTGGGTTAATCTGAGCCACCCACGCCCATATCTTGGGACACGTGCCCACATCTCACGGTTCCCGGTACAAATGCGATTTACCCCAGGTAATGGGCCTGGGCCCATGGAACAATGAGCCAGCGATAAAACAACTTGGCCCGGATAGAACAAAGATAATACGAGAACAACGGGGGCCCAATTGTCCGGACAAACGAAATATCATATTACAACTTCTCAAAGCTGTAACACGATACTGGGGGGGGACATGTTTGTGTACATGACCGGACGGTACAGTAAGGACCGGACACATCTTACCGGACGGACAGGAAAGAGCCGGACGGCAATTCAGCGACACGTGTCCCCCATAGCTGACACTACCTGTCAGGGATGTGCTACCCCTACATGTCAGAAACAGTTACCTACTAGTACTACGCACAGTACCTTAACAGTAGAAAGGTACAAGTCCAAAGTAGTATAAATACTTCTCATTTACTCTTATAATTCTCAGCATTTTTACTGCACTTACACACATATACTTTCATTAATACCCTGTACTTACTTTCACGCCTGAGCTGGGTCCTGGGACAAACCCCAGGGCGAGGCTAACGCGTTCTTTCATTGTGTTTCTAGATCCGAAGGACTCTCAGGACTCTCGGCTAGGAGACCACAACAAATTACACAAACAGTTTACATTTTGTGATTTTAGGCCTGTTGTTGGGTTTTAGTAGTTTTATGTTTCTTACTTGTCAGAGACTTTATGATTAAAAGCTTAAATTTTAACCTTACTGATTTGCATCGTGTATTGCTATAGATACAACCTCAAGAAGCTGACCTATGACCAGAGGAACCAAAGGCTGATTGAGAGGTTGAATGCTCTTAATGTTGCTGCTGGAGCCAATGATTATGATTCAGACGAAGATGATGAGTGAAAAACAAGTCATCTTATGCTTTTAGTTCTGTTTTTGGCTCTATTTTGACTTTTATTAGTCAATAGGAGGGCTCGATTTTGCGATTAAGCTGTCCTATTGGTCAATTAAGAAATTTATTTACGTGTTTTGTATCTTCTCTTATTATATAAGAGTTTAGACCACCATGTACAATACTACGTAGTTTGAAACAACTGATATGAAGTCACAGCCAAAGGTTATAGATTTTGTTTTTCAAAATTAAGATCCTTTCCTTTAATTGTTTCTTTCTCTTGTCATAAGTGATGTGTGTGTTTACATTAAATATATGCATTGTTATAACCGAAAAAACTAACAATGTAAACCAAAAACCGCAAAAACCCAAACCGAAAAGTGTGGCGCGGTTCTGTTTCTATTTTTATAGAAACCGCAAGTGCAGTTGCGGTTCGGTTTTAGTCAAAACCCGCACCAATCTGCACCGTGCTCACCCCTATTGAAACAATCAAATAAGCGATGTTTATTATACTCCTACAATCCCATATTGGAAGAAGAACTAAACAAATGCCTAAATATAAGCTTATGATTACTTGCATGATGTGTTCGTGGTGGTAGGGTAGAGCCTTTTATCTGTGTTTGAGTCATTAGGCTCTTATCAACCGCCCAACGATTTTTTTTTAATAAACATTTGATCTAGTTTACAGTGTCTGATTTTAGGCACGTTGTTTGTGCTAGAAAACTCTATCCGTTCTCTGGTCATAAGCAAAGTTCCATTCTGGAGATAAGCATTTTGTTCATATTTTTCTAATTTTCCGGAGTAAGATAAAACCTTGCCCAAAATACCAGTAAGAGATCCAACGCATTTCTTTTTATATGCAAATCGTTTTATCTACGTGAAGAACATCTAAGTAATTGTGGTTCTCATCTTTTAAGACCAAGCAATTGTAAAATCTGAACTATGTAATCACTTTGGTTCGATTCGTATCTCCTTCGATACATTGTGTACTTACATAAACAAATACCGTAAACCCCTCACTTGTTATATACACTGACATCGAAACCAGAACATACAACATATCATTCTCTCCCTCATCTTTTAAAACCATCGTCATAAACCGCCAAATATATCAAGAAGTTATCGTTTTTTTTCAATGAAACTAAATCAGTCTATAAAACAACGTATCTAATATGTAGAATTCGTTGCCACCCATTTTAAGTTGATATGGTTTTTGGTTTTACACAAGTATTAGACTATTGTCCATGATAGTTTGCAACTGATGTGAAGTCTGCGTCCACAGTTTTAGATTTTGTCTTTTGAAATTATGATCCTTCCCATTGAAGGATTGTTTTTTTCTCTTGTCAAAGCTAAAACATTTTGTTTAGCCAAGAACTATAACCCATTTCCCCATAGTTATGCTACCAAAAGTATATAAAAAACTCAAGAATTATTACACAGAGAAAAATAATAGTGAAAACAATCATTTAGACCATATTATTAGATCTTAGATTAGTTTTAATGATCACCAAACACACCACTTTTACGTCAGGTGCCACATCATCATTCAACACAGCAATAGTGTTGTAGCTTGGCTAACGGAAACCCTGTGCAAAACTACTTAAATGATAACATAGCTTTTACAAAAAAAATAATAATAATAATAAAAAAAAAAAAAAAAAAAAAAAAAAAAAATGATAACAACATGGCTATTATAATGGTCTAGCTTTAATGTTTATGAGGTTCTCACCACTCTCACCCACTTGAAGTAAAATGTAATAAGTATTTAGAACAAAATTTCATATTTCGTCAACATTTTGATGTTGTAGATGAATTTTGCGGCTATAACTAATATAAGGAGGTACATATTTTAAGGCCCCTAAACTTTGAAGCCATGTGTGTACACCTCGCACTTATCTAGCTTGCATGCCCCATAATATACCCTCTAAAAAGAGTACAAACCGTTTGGTTGTATGCACCACCAAACCATGACAATAAAAAGGAGACTGTGCGTAGGAAGGGGGGGGGGGATGTGGTTGACGCGTGATTGTGTCACCAACCCGATGGTAAAACACAAACCATTACCTGTAGTCTTACAATCCTACATTGGAAAAAGAATTTAATAATTGCTTAAATATAACCTTATTATTACTTCAAATCATTCTTGGTGATTGTTAAACACAGGCTTGTAGCTTTGTTAGGGACAAAATCAAAGTTAAAAATAATTGGGTAGGAAAAGTTTAAAAACAAAACGATTTCCGGTTAAAATGATTGAGTTTGGAATAAACTAAGTTTAGTTTTTACCAATTGATGACTTAACTAAGCAATAAATAAAAACACAATGCATTGAGGCATTTTAAAACATTCAATGTATTTTTTACAAAAATTAATTCAGAGAAGTAAAATTTTATCGAGGTCCTGTAATGATACCCCATTAGTTTCGTCCCTGAACTATGTTTTAGTCACAAGGCTAAAAATATCAATGACCGAATCTTTTTTCTAGTGTTTGATTTATTTTTTCTAGGTCGGGATAAAGCTAGCTTCCATTCATTAGTCACTTATCACCTTTATAAATGTTAAATTTATGGATAAAGATTTTTTCATATTCATTTTGAACATGATGGTAATGTTGAGTGTTCTATGAGAGAGAAAAGAAAATGAGCTGAAAATTTTATTTTATTTTAAAACAAATGTTCACTCACACCAATTTGAACATAACCTATCATGTTTAGAATGAACATGAGATGATTCTAATTGTTAGTTTATTTAACTTTTCTAAATTGGGATAACATCAACTTTTTTAAGCATTTGATTTATTTTTTCTAACGTTGCATAACATTTCATTTTTATATGTGAATCATTTTTGATATTGGGCTACAAAACAAAGTATCTGATAGGGCTGAACTCGTCGCCACCCATAGTTATGTTGATTTGGTTTCTAGATTTCCATAACTTTAGACCATCATGAACAATAGTTTATAACAACTAATACGAAGTCAGTACCAAAACTTATAGATTTTTGTTTTCTCGAAATTAAGATCTTCCCCCTTGATCGTTTTCTTCTCTCTTCTTCTCTTGTTAGAGCTAAAACAATTTGTTTAGTCAAGACCTATGACTTAGGGGTTGTTTGATAGGCTATTAATGGGATGATTAAGAGGCTTTTCTTTGAATCGGTCAGCGGCAAGATTGTTTGATAACACAAAAGTAACGCTCTTAGTCATTTATCTAACTCTGAACAATTTAGCATTAGGTGTAGGGGTGTAATCGAGCCGAGACAACTCGCGAGCAACTCGAGATCGACTCGAAAAATACTCGGTTCGACTCGATTTTAAACGAGTCGAGCTCGAGCTCGAGCTACTCGTGTAAGATTTCGAGCCGAGTTCGAGTTTTAAGTTACTCGGCTCGTAAAGCTCGCGAGCCTTAACGAGCTTTCATAAAATTACATATATACCCTTTATTTATTTAGATATTTACTCATTGTCCTTTGTAGGGCTGTAGGCTACACACCCTTTTATTAATTCACTAACCCTACAAACATAAACATATCATCATCTTCCTCACATCTCCCTCTCATCTCCTCTCTCTTTGTCTGCCGTCGCCGGCCACCCTGAAACACCATCACCGCCGGCCGCCCAACTTCACCACCACCATCAATATACTCCACTCCACCTCTTCTTTCACCCCATATACCCCACGCGCCGCCAAACCTCTCCACCATCTCATTTCCTTATCCACCGCCGTCCAAAGACACCATCACCACAATTATTTTAACTGTAATATTGTAGATCCATTGAAGAACGGTAAGAAACACGTTTGTACGTGTGGATTGACTCGGTCACGGGTCAAACCCGTGACTAATCTTGTGATTTCGGCGGTGGATAATATCCGTGTATACTCATACTATACGTTAAATTTAGTCTCATTGTATAGTCTAGTAGGTTAGTTTGCTAGTTTGGTGTTTTTGATAGTGAGTTTTTCATAAACTTGATTTTATTTAATATATACGAGCCGAGTCGAGTCGAGTTTCGAGCTCGAGTTTTAGTGATCGAGCCGAGCTCGAGCTTGAATTTTGAGGCTCGGTCGAGCTCGAGTCGAGTTTCGAGCTCGAGTATTATATGTCGAGCCGAGCTTGAGCTTGTCAATACTCGACTCGACTCGGCTCGATTATTATTTAGGTGGGGTGCAAAACCATTCAGCGTCTCACACATGTAGCCTTATTTTGTGATTAATTCTTTTTAAACATATGTATATTACGGGTATTCATGGTCCCATTTATAGACTATTAATATTAATATTAAAATTGTTATGATGCATTCTTTAACTTCGTTTATCAAAATGAAATTTTGTTGTCATCCTAATAAATTTAACGTAAAGCATCTTGTCAAAACAAAAGAGTGTAACATTTACAAGTAAACTGATTATATCTACTTTTAATAATGTTTAAGAATATTTGATTTATATTATTTTGTTTTTAGTAACTTTTGTTTTTACAAATCATAAAATTTACTAGCCGAGACTACTTATTCAGAGAACCAACTTATAACATCTGTCAAACAACCAATTTTGATTCACATCAGGTTCATTCAGAGTCTTTGATTCATTCAGGCTTTCAAATCATTCAGTGCTAAATCATTCTGTTTTATCAAACAGCCCCTTATATCCCCATAGACCATAGTATGCTACAGAAAATATTCAAGGCTATAATGAATATCATAAAAAAACATTAACAGTACGTGGGAACAATCAAATAAACCATGTTTATTAAATTCTTCAATCCCACATTGGAAAAAGACCTAAACAATTGCCTACATATAACCTTATGATTATTTACCACTCATGATGGGGTAGAAAGGATAGAGCCTTGTAGCTATGAATGAGTCACAATGCTCTATTATTTCTCCTTTACATTTTTATATATATACAAAATCATTTCGAATTCTTTTAAAACTTTCCTAGGTAAATGCAGTTCACTGTTGAAACAAAAATTAGAATGACATAGAATTCGACATACATAATTCTTAATGCTACGAGTACATGTATTGATGCTAATGTGTAGTACGAATACTAGCAATATATACAGTTAAGATATTAGTAGTTCAATGAACATGACTTAAGGGTTTAACGCTAATGTTTGTGTAACAAACATCTCAGCTTGAGTTAACCATGTTTGTTTGTGTTCAACGAGGATTGTTTCCCCGCACTTAGCAGTGTGTGCATGTGTGACCATTGTGTATGCTAAAAAGAATTCTATAGATTTTCAGTATTACTCTTTCTTGATCAAAGGCAATGAAAAGGACCATGAATCGAAGACGCATAGAAAGTCGAACACATATATTGATAATTTCGACCTTATATGTATTCAACTTTCTATGCGTCTTTGATTCATGGCCCTTTTCATTGCCTTTGATCGAGAAAGAGTAATACTCCATAACAATAGAATTCTATAGATTTCACCAAAATGTATTTAAAAGTCGGTGACATAAACGTGTCCTATAACTGATATCATGTTTTCCTAATTCTATGGCCCATTTCGTCATTCTGCCTGTCTTTTCTGTTTGTGCCAACACCTGTTTGATTGGTTGGTCGGTGATGACGACGATTGGATGTGCTTGGAAATACCTTCTGAGTCTTCTGGCCGCGTGGACCAGTGCTAAAACTAGCTTCTCCATTGGGCTATAGTTTATCTCCGGATTCTGCAAAGCACAGCTGATGAAGTACACTGGCATTTGGCACGCTCCCCTTTCTGCCAGTAGTACGACACTGATAGCTTCCCTTGCCGCGGACAGGTACATTATCAATTCTTCCTTTGGGCGAGGGGCAGTGAGAGTCGGGAGGTTGGCAATATGTCCCTTCATTTCTTTGAAGGCCGCCTCCGCTTCTGGTGTCCACTGGAAGTCGCTTTTCTTGATGCACTTTTTTAATGTTCGAAAGAATGGTAGTGATTTTTTCGCGGATTTTGAAAGGAAGCGATTAAGGCTTGCCAGCTTTC
Organism: Artemisia argyi; assembly: GCA_030686995.1. Taxonomy (NCBI): domain Eukaryota; kingdom Viridiplantae; phylum Streptophyta; class Magnoliopsida; order Asterales; family Asteraceae; genus Artemisia; species Artemisia argyi. The sequence goes on along the minus strand of CM060709.1, from coordinate 68,233,494 downwards.
CATTTAGGGATTGAACTTCTTTCAAGGTTTTTGGAGATGGTAGTTGGGCGGCAATCTGGGACTTCTCTGGGCAAGCGCGGATTCCTTGTTTACTAATCAAGTGTCCCAGGAACATACCTTCCTCTGCGCCAAAGGTGCACTTCTTTGGGTTCAATTTCATGTTGATTTTTCTAAGAGTTACAAAGGTTTCCTCCACATCCCTTAGTACTTCGGCCTCTGAGTGACTTTTTATGACCAGATCGTCTACGTACACCTCCAAGTTTCTTCCGATATGTTTTTGGAAAGCCATGTCGACCAATCGCTGATATGTGGCCCCTGCGTTTTTTAGACCAAATGACATTTTTTGATAACGGAATATTCCTTGGCTTGTGTGGAAAGCGGTCTTCTCTTCATCTTCTGCGGCCATATGGATCTGGTGATACCCTTTGTATGCGTCCAGGAAACATTTGAATGTATAGCCGCAAAGTAATACCACTTTCCAGTCGATCTCCGGTAGAGGGTAACAATCTTTGGGGCAGGCTTTGTTTAGGTCTTTAAAATCGACACACATTCTCCAACTCCCATCACTTTTTTTAATTAGGATCGGGTTTGATAACCAGTCGTGATAGTGGACCTCTCGCATGATGCCGGCTTCGACCAACTTGGTTACGTCATCATTAATGGCTTTGTTTCTTTCTGGGGCTTGTCCCCTTTTCTTCTGTCTTACCGGGGTGTATCCCTCCCGTGCATTAAGTTTATGTTCTGCAATGCTTCGCGGTACTCCAGTCATATCCGACGGCTTTCATGCGAAGATATCCAAATTGCTTATGAGTAAGTCGCACAGGTCTTTTTTCCCTTGGGTAGTGAGGCTTCCGCCTATGGTGATGGTCTGATCCGGAAATTCAAGGTGTATTGCCACCTTGATACCTTCTATTGCGGCTGCTTAAACGTCTTGCTGCGGCTGTGGCTCTGCTACCATGCGACACTTGACAGGTATGACTTTGTCGCTATGGAGTGTTACTATACCTCCCGCGGTAGGGAACTTTATCATGCCGTGAGCTGTTGAAGGTATGATTTTTAACAATCTTATCCCCGGTCTGTCAATGATACCATTGTACGGGGATGGAGACCGTACCACCATGAAGTTCATCCATGTGCTTGCTGAGTTCTCATCGTCCCCCAGAGTTACTTCCAGTAAGATTTGACCTAGGGGCCATGATATTTCGCCGCTGAAACCAAGTAGTGGGGTTATGGCGGGAATCATCCTCTTTCTGACCTCTGGGCTCAAACGGTTAAAACAGTGCTCGTAGAGTACTTCTGACGCACTTCCATTGTCTACGTACATTCTATGGACGCGGTGACCGCCTACATCTACTTTAACTACCAACGGATGATCATCCCAATCATCTCCTTGTACCGGTGGGAAGGATATTTCCAGGTTTGGACCCGTTTGTGGTGGGACTTTTTGCTTTACATTTCTTTGCCAAGATTTGACCATGAAGAGTACAACTCTTTTTATTGCACAACTATAAAATTGAACCTATCAGAAGTGGAAGATTTACCGCGTTACAAGCCATTTTTATTACTTCCCTTTTTCCTCAAAAATAATTCAAGAAAAATAACTACTAAAATGAGTATGTTGTAACATTAAGTGGCTTCTGTTGTAAACTACATTTACAACATCTCAACGGGTCAACTTTTTTTAGCTTCATGTTATATTGTTATACAATCAGCTACTCCGCAGTCCGAATTGATAATTTTAGTTTCGACCTTATATGTGTTCGACTTTCTATGCGTCTTTGATTCATGGTCCTTTTCATTGCCTTTGATCCAGAAAGAGTAATAGTCCGTGACAAAAGAATTCTATAGATTTCACCATATTGAACATGTTACATGCTAAAAAATGTATTTAAAAGGCCATGTCATAAACGTGTCTTCTAGTTAAAAGTTAAAAGACTGCGTAAGCCTATTTACGCACATATAAATTTGGAGATAATCTAGCACCAAAATGTCAAAGAAGTTTAATGCGAGTATTCAGTTTTTAACAAAAATGAATTTCATGTTAGCTTCTAAACCAGTTGTTCACGACTTTAACGCTGCGTTCTCGAGTTTTTCTAGGTGGGAATAGAAATGATGTGAAAAGAAGAGAAAAGAAATGAAAAGGAAATGAAAGAAAGTTGATTTTATATTTCGTGTTCTTGAGTTGAAATGAAAGGAAAGGAAATGAAATAATGTTGTGTTCTCGAGTTGGGAAGAAAAGAAAGAAAAAGAGACATAATTACATTTATGCACTTTTAGATATGTTCATTTTATCATAAGAGTCGAATATGAGTAAATATTGAAAGTTATATTGGTCATTATATACTAAATAGTGCGAGTGTAAAATACTTTCCGTCCAAATCCGCCCATATTTGGGCGGAAAATTCTTATAGGAAAATCACTAGAATTTTCCTATCATTTCCTTCCTGTTTCCTTTCCTTTCTGTCCAAAAAAAACTCGAGAACACAATAAAATTTCAATTTCCTATCATTTCCTTTTAAAAAATAACTCGAGAACGGAGCGTAGCGTAAGATACAAGTTTCCTAAACTCATTTACAACCAAGTATAAAATACCAACACGAATCTTAACATCTACAATCTATACACAGTAATATATAAAGTATCAAATTTTCCTTTCATTGACCGATGTGGGACTAGTAATAAAGTTGGTTGAAGAAGCAATTAAACAAAACAACCATAATATATTCATGTTGATGGTATCTCGATATATATTATGGTAATTTATTATCTTACCGTAACAAAATCATGAAGTGGGGTAAAAAAAAAAAAAACTGTACCCCGTTGACGATCTTCTAATGCTGGTGAGTAGCGAGAACATGTAATATGTCCTAATGCACTTTTTTTTTTTTTTTTTTTTTTTTTTTTTTTTTTGAACGGCAATTTTTATAAAAACTAGCAAGGAGCTAGAAAAAACCAATTACACAATAATTAGCGTAGGATTTTGTAATAGAAGTATTATTAAGGCTTCCGTAGTTCAATTAAAAATGACTTTACACTAATGTTTGTGTAATAAATAATTCAGCTTGAATTAACAATTTTCGTGTTCAATTTTTGATTAAGTTGACTAGGTAAGAAACTTGGGCGGTTTTGGGCCGGCGCAGCATCAGCAACCGAATCGGGCCCAACCCACTAAGGGGCACTAAAATTTTTTATACCCATTATATGTACTAGGCCCAACCCATTATAGAGGTACTTTTTATACTCATTATATGTACTAGGCCCAACCCTTTATACCCTTTATAGGGGCATTTTTTTTTCCTTTTCGTGCCGGGCCTAATTCTTTTTTGGCGTTCTCAACACCGCCCCTGGTAAGAAAGTTCTTATTTTCTAAGCTTTTTATACTACGTAAATTATAATACGCTAAGTATACTTGTTCTAATAACATTGATAAAATAATTAATCTAAAATTTCCACAAGATCAAAGTTACTTTCATCCTCAAAACTACGAGTAACATTTAACGTGTTTGAATAGTTATTAACAGGGTTAATGATCTAAACAATGGCTGAATAATTTTTTTGAGTCATAAGGTTGAAAATATCAGCGACTGAATTTTTTTTCAATCGTTTGATTTATTTCTTCTATGTTGGAATAATGTTCATGAATCACTTATTACCATTTATAAAATGTATGATTTATTTCACTTTTCTAAACTGGGATAACATCAACTATTTTTTAAGCATTTGATTATTTGATTCATTTTTTCTAACTTCTATCTTCTTCTCCTGTTAGAGCTAAAACAATTTGTATAGTCGAGACCTTAAACTTATCTCCTCATAGTATGCTACAGAAAATATCGAAGGTTATATAAAGAATATCATAAAAAAACAATAATAGTGGGAACAATCAAATAAGCCATGTTTATTAGATTCTTCAATCCCACATTGGAAAAAGACCTAAACAATTGCCTACATATATAACCTTATGATTAGTTACAACACAGGTCGGTGTTTAAAAGGATAGAGCTTTGTAGCATTTCTTGTGAGCTTGGAGGCTCTGTCCTGTGATATCAACTTTTTAATATATAGTATGTACTCCTTCTGTCTTATATTAAGTGTCCATAATATAATTTTGGGATGTCCCAAATTAAGTGTTCATATTGTATTGAAAAAGTGGACATTTAATATGAGAGGAGGGAGTATTTGATTTACGTTTTCATGACATGAGATAGCGTTTCTTTTTATATCCAAATCATTTCGAATTCTTTTAAAACTTTCCTTGGTAAATCTAGTTCATCGTCAAAACAAGAATTAGAATTGTATACAATTTGGCATACATGACTCTTAATGCTGCGGGTACATATATCATGTAGTACGAATATTTAGCGATGTATACTGTTGGTTTTATAGACAAAATAATAATAGTCGTGTGTTAGGATCGAACTTGAGATCACGGGATTGCACACAATACGTATGAAGAGAAAATGTAATAATTATTTATAAAATGTTATAATTAATTATTAAACACAAAACAAATAATAATAATTAGTATTATTGATTAATGACTAATTATTTATTAGACGAAGATTAGGAAAGTAAATACTAGACAAAACATGGAAACAAGACAAGGTTCCGGAACACCCCCAAAGGCTCCAAAACCGATCGGCATAGGGGGTAAACCCACCTCCATTGTGCCTTGAGCTCCAAGTTTTGTGTAGTATATAAGCAAACCCAAGATGTAGGTTTTTCTCATAACTTGTACACACACATCTTTGGTGTTTTCTTCTCCATTTTCTTTCTTGGTCGATCCATCAAACGAACACCCCTAAGGGTTTTGATTTTCTTGTGTCAAAAAGGGTTTTGTGTTTATTACTTGCAAATACTTTTTCTTGAATTAGTACGTGTGTACAAGAACGTGAATCAAACACACTATTGTTTGATTCTTGGGTTGAATTACAAAAAGGTAAGGGGTAATTCTTATAATCCACATAAACCCTAATTAGGGTTCTTGGTTCCGGAAGATTGCATTGATTCTTGTTCGGGCTAGAATCACAAAGGTACGCTTACGATTTAAATAATTGATTAATTAATTACATGTTATTCGATCTATTATATTGATCACATAAACAAATGCATGGCGTGTTGTTTATCAACTATATGAGGTTGTTCCATGCACAAGTGGAAGAAATGTTATCTTTAAGGTGTGCAAGAAACAACTCATAGAGATATGATTTAATGGATTCTCTTGACTACAAGGTAAGAGAATAATGTTCTAATATGAATTATACTAAGCTAATTCTAGAAACACTTGGTGTTACAATTTATGTTATGTGAGAGCTTAGCTAGATTGCAACAACAATGTGAATTTCATATTTCATTACTAGCAGATCAACTGATGTAATTGAACTATGAGAATTTGCAGTTTCTAAATTAGATACCTATTAGAACATGTGTCAATATGATATCAAGACTACTTTAATTTATATATTTATGAATTCATGGAATGACATAAATTAATTAAGTAATCTAATGCTACTTCAATCTGAATATTTATGTGTTCTTGGAATGACATAAATAAATAAAGAAATAATGTTATTTACATTATTGTGAAGTAATAAATTAACTTGAAATTACTATTGAAACCAAAAGATGGTGTTCATAATTACTTTAGTTAAACATGTTTATATTTCATTGTAAATATATAAACATAAAGTCCTTTAATTGTTACAAGACTTATAATAAAGTAAGACGTTATTTATTATTTTTTTATTTTTTTTAAGACATAAACATGAAGTTATTAAATTGTTAAATGACTTATAACGTATAGTGGGATTATAACAATTTATGTTTTCTTGTAAAGACATGGACATGAAGTGACTTTGTAAAAAGTACTTGTGTTATAAAGCATGTAATTGACTTGAATATTATTATACCATTAAAATGAATTAGTTGGTAAATAGACAAGTCAAAAGGAATATGATTATCTTTAATATTGTTAGATTGTCTTACAATATTAATACTAATAAAATACCAAATGTTTATGGTATGTTCAGTTAGGAAAATCAAACTCTTGTTATATTGTTTGATTAAAGATAACTATGACTTCTTTTCTTCCAAAAGATTTCAAGGTTAGAATGTTGAGTATGACTTGGACATATTTAATAAAACTCCAACATAGAAGATTAATAAGACATTATCATATGATGGAACGTGATGAATGTTATGAATTACATTAAGTCTTAAATTGAAGTTCCAAATTTGTTTAACTGCTTATGAAGAGGTTATTAACAAAGTAAAGTTAGGAACTATCAATATGTATTTGTAATGTCCCAAAAGAGAATATTGTATTGTTTCTTTATTTGCTAAGAATTTAAAGATAGTCTTTAAATTGCTAAAAGCAAGTGGGAGTTTTGATCTTTAAAAGATAAAATTATAAGATACATAATCTTCTAAAATACACTAGTAAATATCATGATTAAGTTTGACATTTGAATGTTAAACCTCAGCATGATAATAAAGATTGACATTTAAATGTTAAATCTCAAGATGATGGAATTATCATTCATAGAATAGCAATATATCTCAGATATTTGATTAATATGCTGAGGGCTATGATTTACAGGATTATTGTAAACCTGATAATCATTATGATACATTACAAAATATGAAATTGGGTAAAGTATACATGATATGAATGATTAAGATGATGTTCATAAAGATAATCAATTTTAGAAACTTGGTTTATCTTAATAGTTAATGAAGATGAGTTTCTTTAAAGATTAGGTAACCCTTGTGGTTTAAATATTTGTATAGAAATCATAATATGGACAATATTGTGCACGTATTTAATGCATGTCTTATTACAAGATTATTAATCACACTTAAGCAATTAACTGTGATTGAATATTCTTTTCTAAACACATTAAATATATAAAGATTATGATTGTCATATTTATGAAATTGACAATAGAATATCAAAACTCTTTCTTGAGTGATTACTTGAGCGAGGACGATAAGTAATCAAAAGGAGTTTATGAATTCAAATAAATCTTTGTAAGTGTACAAAGATCAATAATCCATGGATGGATATATGCATGCATCTAGAAGATTACTCTTATGTTTAATTATTAAATTCATGTTTTGATTTATAATTGAAATAAGATCATTTCTAAGTATTCCTAAAAGCTAGTGGGAGTATTATGTTTAATTTCTTAAATCATATATGTTGTAGAACATATAAAAGGTAACATTCCATATAAGTTAAAAGTTAAGTCTTAGTTTGGAATGAAACTTTACTTGAAAGATTTAGAAAATAAGACATAAAACCTTGGAATCAATGTTTATAGTTGAAACATGTGCGGTAAATAAATCTAATATAACATGATATATTATTTAGAAAGTCTAAATAGATATGTATGACATGAATAAAATCTAAGTATGACTCAAAGATTTTTTCATGTACATCATGTTTTGTTGTATCATGCTTGATTACAAGATGATTTGGCAATATTAATTTCTAATTAAAAGTTATTAGATAACTTGTGTAATATTCTAAATAGAATATGTTTGATTATAGAATTACATCCTAAATCTGGAAAAGCTTCCAAATTCTATAAATGAACAATTTTCTAATTGTTGTGAAAATTGTTATAGCCAACAAACTTCAAAGTTTGAAGGGCATCAAACATTACAAAATAGATATTAATGTTTACGGAAAGTTTTAATAGCATATTGTTGTTGCATACAATGATGCTAATGAAATTGAGATGACACTCAATACTAGTCATGGTAAGGATTTCATCCTTGGTTATATATATATATATATATATATATATATATATATATATATATATATATATATATATATATATATATATATATATATATATATATATATATATATATATATATACACTAGTTGTGCTTACTAAAAGCATAGTTGCATTATACATTAAAAGAATAATAATACTTTAAACTTTAAAATGTTTGGAAGTTTGATTATCATAAATTGGTGGTTAAAGATGTCACACATTTTATGAACTAATATATGGCATTATCAAAATAGTTGAGTATGTACATACAAGAACTTCACTAGCTGAATTCTTAAAATAAGTATTCTCAAAATTCTGATAGATCATAGTTAGATGATTTTTTCAACAAGTATGAATGTCATTACTTGAGACATAATTCATCAACAAGAGTTATTATGCATTGATCTATTTAGTATTTGGATAAGGGATGTTAAACAATTATTATAATAAATTTAAATACATGGTATGTTTAATTTATAATATATTGTATCCTGTTTTTGCATGTTTAAATTCATGAATAAAGGTTATTCTAAATTGTCCGTTGTCAGTTAATAATATGGGAATATTATAAAATCAAGACAAATCTGAAGGTTGGTATAATATACTTAAAGTATATTGATGCGTAGTAATGCCATTTCAGATGATATTCAATGATACCGAATATAGGACTTATCCCAACTACATGATGTTACTTTATGGATTTTGTTATTAAGTAAATCATGAGAAGTTACCCTCAGACTTGAGATGCAAGATAAGTGTCATGAATGTAGTACATTTTTGTGGAACAACTTAACGCTATACGTAACTGGTAGTCATAAGGGTTGTTTTCGGAAGTGTTACAAAATTTGTGGGTTTTGCTTGTAGTCAAGATAGAATTTGTTCCTTCAAATTTATTTTTGGAGTTTAATACTGCTGGGCCCCTCGTAGGGTTGGTAAGATGCATGTGCGGCCGCACCCAACATCTCCCTTGAATATGTTCAGAAGATTTGGTAATCTTGATCAATCATAAACAACGAGAAACATAATGGTTAATTAAGGAATGACTTTAATCCATATCCTTATTAACATGGTATTAGAAACAAAAGGATAATAATAATGAGAAATCATTAAAAGGTTTTTCCAGGAGCCTTACTCGAGATCGTACTAGAGGCATCGACGTGTTGCAAGACGCTAACCGATGTGATTACACTATTAAAATATGTCCAAGTGGGAGCTGTTAGATTATGGACATTATTTTAGTAGTCGTATGTTAGGATCGAACTCGAGATCACGGGATTGCACACAATACGTATGAAGAGAAAAAAAAATAATTATTGATAAATGTTATAAGTAATTATTAATAAACACAAAACTAGTAATAGTAATTAGTATTTAATGATAAATGACTAATGACCTATTAACGAAGATTAGGAAAGTAATACTAATGAATATTTGGAAACAATGGAAGGTTCCGGAATCCCTTTGGGGACACCTAAACCAATCGGCCAAGGAGGGTTTCTCACCTCCTTTGTGCCTTGAGCTCCAAGTATTGAATAGTATATAAACAAACCCAAGGTGCATTGTTTTCTCATAACTTGGACACACACATCTTGGTGTTTTCTCTCCTTCTCTTTGTCCCATGGTCGATCCATCAAACAATCCCATAAGGGATTTGATTTTATTGATCAAACTAAGTTTTGTGTTTAATTTACTTGCATAAACTTTTTCTTGAATTAGTACGTGTGTACAAGAACGTGATTCAAACACATTATTGTTTGATTCTTGGATTGAATTACAAAAGAGGTAAGGGGTAATTCTTATAATCCACATAAACCTTAATTAGGGTTCTTAATTTGAAGATTGCAATTGATTCTTGTTCGGGCTAGAATCACAAAGGTATGTTTACTATTTATTATTGATTAATTAATTACATGTTATATGATCTTGTTTATAACGCTTCCGCATATGCTCTCTTGATGTGTTTTGGTTTATTTTATATGATTGTCATGATATCATAATTCTAACAGTTGGATATTTCCTTGAAAGGCTTTCCCAAGTCTTCGTCTGAGACCCTGGCTCCGGTCACGATTCCCCCAGCTGTCCTGTCATTTCTTACGTCGTCCTCAGTGAAGTTTAACTGAATGGGTTGAACATTCTCCCTCCGATTATGTTCTTCCACCAAGGCTTTGAGGGCGGACAAGTGTCTCTCAATTTGCTCCCTCATCCTCGAGGGGGTATCTTCATTTCCTCCTGAAGTTTCCGGTGGAGGACCTGACATTCTGAAACCCTGGTAGATTGAACCCGGGTCCCGCGGATGACGCCAATTTGTTTGAGTAATTTGTTGCTATCTCCCGGACAGGAATCCTGAGAGCTCTTCGGACTTGGAGACACAAGGAAAACACGTTAGCCTCGCCCTGAGGGTTTGTCCCAGGACCAAGCTCGGGCGTGAGAGTAAGTATAAGATAGTGATAAAGGTATATGTGTGTATATGCAGTAAATGCTGTCAAATACAAGAGTAAATGAGAAGTATTTATACTACCTTAAACCTGTACCTTTCTACTGTACAATATTGTGCGTAGTACTAGTAGGCAACTGTTCCTGACATGTGGTGTCAGCCATAGGGAACACGTGTCCATAGGCTAGGGGTTGTTGCTCACGCCAGGTCCGACCGTCCAGGTATTAACCCGTCCGGGTAAGATCCGTCCGGACCTTGCAGACCCGTCCGGGCATATACACAAACACTAAAAAAATGTATTTAAAAGCCCGTGTGATACACGTTCCTTAGCTAGTTAAAAGTTGAAAGACCACGTAAGCCTATTTACGCACATAGATTAATTTTCAGTTTTTAACAAAAATGGAAGTCATGTTAGTTTTTGAAACCAGCCTAGAAAGACTTAAGATATAATTTTCTTAAAATCTTTTAGGACCAAGTTTAAAATACCAACACAAATCTTAACAACTATGATCTTTATACATAGTAATATATAAAGTATCAAATTTTCCTTTTGTTGACCGATGTGGGACTAGTAATAAAGCAGCTACTTTGAAAATACATCACGAAAACAGATTTTGTCCCCGAGATAAAGTTGGTTGAAGAAGCAACTAAACAAAACAAACATCATATATTCATGCATGATGGTAACTCGATAAATATATACAAAAGTAATTTATTATCTTGGCGCTACAAAATCACGAAGTGTGAAGAAAGAACTCTACCGTTGCACTAATGTTTGTGTAATAAAGATTTCAGCTTGAGTTAACCATGTTTGTGCTCAATTTTTGATTAAGTTTACTAGGTAAAAAAGTTTCTAAGCTTTTATAAATTATAATAAGCTAAGTATAGTTGTTCTAATAACATTGATAAAATAATTAATCTAAATTTCCATATGATCAAAGTTTCGTTCATCCTCAAAACTATGAGTAACATTCAATGTGATTGAATAGTTATTAATAATACTAGCACAGTACCCTCACAAAGTAATGAGATACCAAATATTTAATTTTTGTCGTATCTTGATCCTTTACCGGTATGCAATGGGATACCAAATGCCTCGGTCGACAAAATATGTCTCGCGATTTCCTACGTGACTGCTCGCCGTTTGTTGCCACCACATCAAGAGGGCTCGCCTTTTTCTTGCTCGTAGAGGAAGTGAGGAAGAAAAGGGTAAAGAACTTTTAGAAACTATCCGTTGGGTGCGTGAGTGTGTATGTTTTTATACTGGGTGGGTGGGATCAAATGACTTAGCTGTTTTGTGTCATCACACCCCAAGCTCTTATGGTATGTTTGGAAAAAATAGATGTTGCTGGTGCTGGTGTTGTTGCGGAAAAATATTATTATTATTATTATTATTATTATTATTATTATTATTATTATTATTATTTTGTAATGGTGTTTGGCAAAGTAGCTGTACTTGTAGATTAAAAGTGAAAACTCAATAATAATCTTCGTCATCTTTAAAAAAGTTGTTTTTGGAAACATATTTTTCTAAAATAATCCACAATTTTAATTTGTCTAACAAAGTTTTTTTTTTCAGAAAGGAATTTTAAAATATATATATATATATATATATATATATATATATATATATATATCTCAACAAAATAATTTTTAAGCCCCAATAATCTTTTACAAAAGCTATGTTTGGCACAAAGCTTTTTGGAGTTTTTTTGGGCAATGAGCGGTGAACAATAAGCTTTTTGATTTTAGTGTTTGTTTGGCATGAGAGCTGTGTGCTTTGCTATTTTTTAGAAAAGCTCATTTTCCCAATGCTTTTTTATGAAGCTGTGAGCTTTTTTTGGCTACTGCTCACTGCTAGTACTCACAGCTACTTTTGCCAAACATATCTCTCGTGAAACGTGGAGGTAAAAATAAAAATAAATATATATATTTGCACACCCGGTGACTTTTATCTGAAAAGAAAGAAAGAAAGAAAGAAAGAAAAAAAAAAAAAAAGATCCAAGGTGGCAAACACCAAATAAACATAACTTTAGAATTTTCTAATAACAAACAGAAATCAAAAAGTGTTAGGGCTCGTAAACTGAACCACCGTTGATCTTCTCCGGCGACAATACGCTCAATTTAGGTACTACACTATATTCTTTTTCTACGGACTAAATTTGTACTAGCTTGTTGCAATTTGTAGTTTATAACAGTAAAAAAAAACATGAATTGTATCAGTATATGCCGAAACTTAGGAGGTGTTTGTTTAAGCTTATTTGATTTCGCTTTATATTTCATAAGCCCAAATTTTCTGGCTTTTTTTTTTTTAACTTATATATAAATTTATTATGGGGGTGTTTGTTTCGGCTTATGACTTATTTGGTTTTTGGCTTATGTTTCATAACCTCACTTTTCGTCGTTTATTTGGTTTTCGCCTTATATAAGCTTATCATGTCATGATAAGCTTATATAAGCCGAAAAGCTTCAAAATAAGCTACAAAAAGTGAGCTTACTAAGTTAAGCGAGCCTAGGTGAGAGTAGTATCGGGTTGGGTGACCAACCGGGAAGTCCTCACATGAGGACCACAAGCTCTAATGATATCAACCAGCTACCTTAGAAGCCTGGGCCCAACCATGTGATGTCTTGATCCAACTAAAGGACGCGAGTTCGATTCCGTTCTGCAAGCATGGTTGGATATTGGGTGGAGGTATTTCACAGGCATCAAACCTTTACTGGGTAGGGTTGATGGGTACCATTATGGTACACAGGGTTGAGGTGTCCCTGCCAATCTACACTTTTTTTTTTCAGATCCAAAAAGAGAGCTTACGAAAATTTGAGCTTCAAAATAAAGACCAAAAATTTGAGCTTATAACATATAAGTCAAAATCAAATAAGCTCATAAGCTCACAAATAAGCTTAAACTAACACCCCCTGAAACATTAGCTTGAAATTTGTTATTATAAGAAATGTGGACAGTTTAGAGACGCGTTTAACAAATTCCAGCTATGAAGCGTATTGGTTAGGGACATAGGAATAGTATCGTGTTCGAATATGCAGCCTGAGGTAATATCAGATTATAGTTTATAGGCTGACACTAATGTTGGTATTTATCAAAGAACGAGCAGTAGTTTACGAGAATAAGAAGCGTGCAGTTTTTATTTTATGGTTTCTAGTCTCACTTTTGTGACGGGTGTTTTAAGTTTATCAAGCCGTTCATACTAATGTCGCAGTAGCTTGGGTTTAAAGGAGGGTATATAGTGTGATCCTGTCCATATCTTTGCCCTAATGGCGGCTGAGTTTTCTATATGGCCTTAAGCTAATGTTGTTTGTAGTAGGGGTGGGGCTAGCAGTCGTGAGTCTTAGGGTAACTGACATTTGGTGTATTATTACTGTGTCATTATTGGGGGATTTTGTGTTTGTTACCTCTAGTTTAAGCTGTTCATTCATACTGTCGTGTACTCGAGGAGCTTGGACAATGTTGCTTGCACAAAGACTTTGGGAGAGGAGTTGAGAAGAAGGGATGATGAGATGACCTTAAATGAAATGAGGTGTGCTATTACGGTTGGGGTTTGTTTGAGATTCATCTTCCCCATTAAAGTTTCTCCCGGTTACCCACAACAATCGCGGCCCATCTCATTTCAGCAATCTCATCATCCCTTCTTTTCTTTTGTCATTCTTTTTTCTTGATTCTCTTCTTAAGTCCCAATTTGGGAAGAACTGTTTAAGCTCCATGAACAACCCCCATAAGACGTGGAGCGAGCCTCAAGAGTTGACCCGCCCATTATTATTATTATTATTATTATTGTTTCTGTTAACACCGTTTTCACAATAGTAGGGAACACATTGTTGCACCTATTACAGCCCATTATTGTTCCCATTATGGCGAAAGTATAAGCATTTTAAGTTCTTAGCGAAATCTAAAGAAATAAAGAAGTAAACATCCGGGAGAATGCAACGGTTTTGCTGTGATTGATGTATGTCGGCAGGCACGAAGAAGATCTGTTAATCGTTTTTCAAATCTGTTTTGACCTGAAACATTAGCTAGAAATGTTTTATAATAAGAAACACTAACAATATATAGGTGCGAACATTCACAAAGCGCATTGGTTAGGAAAATAGTAGTCTTTTATCTATGTTTGTGGCTTACAAATAGTTCCATAGCTGTAATATGCAGCTAGAGCCTTGAGGTGATATTGAATTTATAGGTTAATGCCAAAGTCAGTGTTATCATATAACCGGGTTCTTAATTGCTCACACTGTCCTGGATACAGGGCAACTATTTATCCTTAAGTATCATCTGTTTTGCTTCATGGTATCGTTTTCTAGTCCCTCTCTTTATGACCAGTGCTTTAATAATATCAAGATATTTAAGTTTGTTGTTTTGTGTTTGTTTGTATTCTTTCCATATGTGTTACTATCATGTATCTCTGTTATTAGCAGATATGTTGATGGTTAATGTGATAGGATTGTTTTTTTTTTTTTTTTTTTTTTTTTTTAATATATATATATATATATATATATATATATATATATATATATATATATATATATATATATATATATATATATATATATATATATATATATATATAGGTTTTGGTTCCATTGAGAAGGTTTTTAGATTGAGAAGGTTGAGAAACAATCTAGACCATTGAAAATTATTTAGTTTTAATGCATTATACAAGTTATTAATTTGAATCAAAAGGGTAAATTAGTAATTGTGTCATTAAAGACTTAAATGTTGGATCTGAATTCAATACCCCCAAGAATTACGGTTTCTATTAGTTTGAATCATTAAATCATTCGTATGAGTTTTTATCTCACTTTTGATTCTTTATTCGAATCAATCAAGGCTCCAACAGTTATGATTCTTATTAATACATTTTATGTTCCCATCTCAATTTTCAAGTATCCATGTTTTCGTGAATCACTCATTTCTTAAATTTCTCACTAGTTACCAATAAAAATCAAAACTTATTTTGAAAATTCAAAATATTTTTTTAATCTGATTGATACATTTGGTTTAGCTAGTGATAAATTATACTTGTATATAGTGAATCTTATTAATACATTTGATACATTTGTTGAACTAGTGATAAATTATACATGTATATAGTGAATCTTTGGTTTTTTAATCATTTGATAAGCTAGTTTAATATATAGTGAATAATTCAAATTTGCTATTTTATATCTTTTTGGATCACTAATTCAAAACAATAACGTTGGTGTTTTAGCGTGTGGTTTATTTCTTGAATCTTATTCCGACTAGTGATTGAAAGACTAATAATTACACAATTTAGTTCTATTCGTGAATCATAACCGAACTAGTGAATCATTAATAATATCAAGTTCTTTTAGGCTATTATTACAAAATATGTAAAGTATTTTGAATCATGTGGTTTATTTCTTGAATCTTATTCCGATTGTGTGCGTAAAATATTTTGAATCATAAAAAAAATTGTGAATCAATCTTTCACAATGGTAACTTACCAACATTGCTCGAACCATAATATCGATATGTTCTCATGATTCGCTATTAACATAATGATTCAGATTTCGATCACAACGGTAACTTAACGAGATACCAACATTGCTCGAACCATAATATCGATATATTCTTATGATTCACTATTAACACACTGATTCAAATTTCGATCAACTGATGACTTGTATCATTTATGACTCAAGACTATCAACAATAATATGTCTCTTTGATTGTATCACATATGATATGATTTAAAAAAAATCTTTATAATGACAATAATTAAAAGTTGATAAAAAGAAATAGTCACAACAGTAGAAAAATTGATATCCATAGTAGTGAAGACATCCTATGGCCAATCTCAAACTTTGAACTATGACCACAAATTTTGAGAACACTTAAATGAATCATTGGATCAATGAATTACATGAATCATCTAAAGATTAAAAAATCACATGAACATTGGACATAACAAGTCACGTAATGAGTAATAAACAGGTCGGAGCAACTTTAGATTTGTTAAATACATTTGAACTGCTAGTGTTAACGATGGAGGAAAAAAAGATCAAGAATAAAAAACAAGGAATAAGTATTAATGTGGTTTTAATAAGAAAGAGAATATAAAATTTTACCATTATGCCCTTGATCTAATTCAATAAGAAGAATGGCTTAGATTATTTCTCATTTTTCTCAATCTAAAACTCTTCTCAATCGATCCGGATTCTATATATATATATATATATATATATATATATATATATATATATAATATACTCTATTGTTAATTCTTGATAAACGATTCAACAACAGATTAAAAGCTGTGATGTTAGCGATACGCAATTATTTATACTTGATATGCTCGCAATTCAACTAATTTTTTAGTAGCACCGGTGACTTGTTTTAAATGAAATCTAGTACCTTAATTTTTCTATTCACCATTCTGTAGAACTTTGCGATGCTTCCTTTCTTCTTTTGGAGCTCTTTTTCATGGATATGGTCTTCGCAATTCAGTGTATATTATTACATGAATTACGCTGATAAAGATTCTTTTATCTGTTATAGGTGGGGAGCATAGAAATTTGTCACGAGAGTGACAAAATGGTTCATTTGTTTCTAACTGAACCAGACTGGAGTTGTGATAAAAGTGACGATTCTGTTAAACAGAGAATATCTCTCTTGAATGACCTAGAGTCTGTAGTCCACTCATTGATTGCATCTCAAAGTCGTTCGGAGGCACGACTTTGGCTTTGCAAAGATGTTTCAGGGATTAGTTCTCTATCTCGCCGGCAAAAACGTGAGCTATTTGTGACTTTACTGAGAACCAGCTCCAAGAAGAGGGACGTAGCAGCTCAACTTGTGCAGTTAATTTTTGAGAAACAGCCCAGAAGAGCAGGGTCTATTCTAGCTAAGAAATGCAACATGCTGGAGGATTTCTTTAGAGGTATTTTGACTAAATTTGACTTTGTTTTTTCTGTAGTTTCAAGATTGGTTCTGCAGAGGTTGTCACCATCTTTACTTGCTTTTCAGGCCTGATAATTATTTATATTTACTATCTTATTCTGCAGCTATATATGTCTCAATGTGATTTGTATATGAGCATGGTTGGATTGATCCCGTGAGCCTTATGCCCTGATGTTTAGGGAATTATAAAAAATCAGCATTAAGTTTAACCTAACCTGCCTTCTGTCTAGTCACTCTGAACCAATTTGTAATCACATACAATTAGATCAACTTTGACTTTAATTATTATGTACAACTACAATATAATCAATTATGACTTCAAGTAGTATTTACAATATAATAAGTTTGCTTGAAGTTTATTGTAGTGATTTTTTGAACACTGTTTTATCTTTCCATAAGCAAAGATAAACAAAGATGTTAGGGAATTGCTTAAAATGTTCCAACAGGAGAGAGTTTTAGAGAAAATCGCTGAATGTAAACGTAAATTGCGTTAATGTGATAATATTAGTACTAATATCTTTGGCAATGCATGAGTTGGAATGGTCATATTCACAATGACAGTAATTGTTAAGAAGTCAGTAAAGCCACTTGTTGATAGGATAAGATGCAAATAAATATAGGTGGCAAATGCAGAGTTTGGGTAATGGGTCAAAACAAGTCATTGTTTGAGAACGGCCAAAACATGTTGATAAACAGTTTATGTTCAAAATTCCTAATTGTTTATAAACATTTAGTGTGTCAATGTATGACTGTTTCTTGAATTGAATCGAGTTGATTTAGGAGGTTTCTTGCACTTAAATGTACACTTTAGGTGATTATCGACCCCTTAAATATTAGCATTTTCACTGGCTTAAACCATTAAAGATAATATATCCATTCAAAAGTAATTGGGTTAAAGTTTGCTACTTCAACAGAAATACAAATTTACATGGCAGAATCTGGTAATTTGGGCAATGGGCGTACAAAAGTTGATCTTGTTAGTGTCTCAAGCACATGACCTGAAAGTTTTTACATTTACTTGTAACGAGTAACTAGGAGGGGTGTATATGCAAAACATTGCAGCTTTTACCTTTTTTTAACTAATATGTGCATATTGGTCATCCATAAAGCTCGCTATCACAGTTCTCAATCTAATGTCTAACTACAGTTTGCTTATTGTTTATCTTATAGGAAATCCAAGACGCATATTACTTTGGTTCTCGCATTTTTCTGGGACTAGTGACGTGGAGCATAGTAAGGGGGCCAAGGCATTATCCCAATTTGCTTTTGTGAATCGTGACATTTGTTGGGAAGAGCTCGAATGGAAAGGAAAACACGGGCAATCACCTGCCATGGTTGCAACCAAACCACATTACTTTCTTGATCTCGATGTGGAACAAACTGTTGAAAACTTTCTTGAGAATGTGCCCGAGTTTTGGTCATCTCATGAGTTTGCTGACACATTAAAAGATGGTGACATTTTGTTTGTAGATATGAAATTCTTCATAAATATGTTTGTTAAATTAATGTATAAAGAAGATATGGAAGATGTATGGGAAGTCATTCACGAGTTTTTAATGGAAGAATCGTTCTCGTCCTTATGTTCCCACCTTCTAATTATTCTTCAAGAGAGGGATCTGTCTGCATTTCTTGATTTGCTTAAAAAAATTCTCGACCCTGAAAACAAAGCTAAAGATTCTGGTGACACATGTCACTATTTGGAGCTCATACTTCGCGGGTTCAATGGTTCAGACTCAATCGATGAGCTACTTTTGTTGAATGCACTTATAAATCGAGGGCGTCAGTTAGTGCAGCTTTTACAAGAAGACGAGCACAGGGAGGTAAAGACTCAAATCAAGGATATTGTGCAAATGGTTTGCAATTTATCAACAAATCCTAATGGTTTGGTGCCACTAATTAAAGAATGCTCCAAGAAGAAAAGCATAAATTCAATAAAGTTGTTAGCTTTGCAGTCATGGGCTCTACATTACTTCTTGTCAGAGGAATACAGGTCTCCTGAAGCTTGGGAGTCTTTGTTTGACAGTAATGGAGTAAAATTTCGCCGCTCGGGCAATCATGAATTGTTGCATCGTAATAAGTTAGCAGATGACAGTGATTCTGATTCTGAAAGAAGGCGTTCATCCAAATCAAAGCGCAAGAAGAAAGGAAAGCTTAGAAAGAAAAGAAGAAGAAGTTCCACTCCTGATGACAGCCATGATGACGGTCTTTTGGATTTAGATTTTGAATATAACAAGATGGATTTTCAATCCAAGGCTAGCTATTGGTTGCTATCTACTGATGGATATTCTACTTCATGGAGCAGTGTAAGTTCATTGAGCCTCAGTTCTTGTCAAGCTAAGCTTCTTATATCAGTGCATATAATAATGAACATTTAGCTCATATCAGATGCCAATGTGCAAACCCAGGGTAGCAAATGGGCAGGTTGGATATTGTGTTGAAATGAGTTGTATTTCTAAAACTTGTCAAAACCGTGTCGGGTTAGATTGACCATTTTCTTTTTTGGAATTATATAAATGGTTAGTGTATTAAGTATGATTAAATAACAATATTATTAAGTTAATTATATTATTTCCAAAAGAACCCACACTTCATTTCTAAGTAAAATACGATGGGTCAAAATTGGCATCTCATGCAAAACTTATGTGATTACTTTCGAGCTTCAGATGCTTAAAATAACTTCACTGCATATGATTGTTCTATGTTTACTTGGCTTCTGTAAAGTTGAGTTTTACTCCTGCGTCTCAACAGATGAGTCCGTTCTTCAAAACTAGCATTTTCATATTCGTATTTGTGGAGATTAATCCTTAATGTCCTAAATATTTCTGTTAAGTGCTTCTCGTATGGATTACTACGGTTTACCAAAATGTTTATATTTTATTGGGACGGATATAGTAATAGTTTTGGTGCATTCCTTGCATTCACCTTCTTGATTCCCTAATTTTTCACTTTATTTTGTAGGTGGATTTACCAGAACACCTATCAAAGCAATGTTTTTCTAGTTGGATAAAGAAGGTTTCTTCTAGATCAGGAGATTAAAGTTGATTATCTCTTAGCTGGATTCATCATGTTTTACTCAAGGTAAACTATTTTGTTCCTCGGGTATTTAAAAGCACGATGTTTACCTTCTATCTGTACCTTAATGCTGTCTTTTTTCAAAATGCTACTACTTGCTTATTCCTGTTAGAAATTCCCTACCCACCTTAGAGTGCTTGTTTGCTGAGCTTATAACTTTATATATAGGATGAAGGGTAAACTACTAAAATGGTCCATGTGGTTTTGTAAATTTTGCTAAAACCGTCCCCTTGAAACTATTTGGACAAACGACCCTGAAATGGAATCCTTTAGGTAAAAAAGATCGGTAATCTTTAGATAGGAAAGATGGGCATTCTTTAGTTAGGAGCACTTTCGAGTGGAATTCTGAATGCTCACGGAGGAAAGAGTTGTGGTTATTTGGGAAGCATTTTGGTTATGAAGGCACAAGTGTCTAACGAAGGCATACTACTTTTTGACACGTCATTAATCCCAAGGCATAGGCTAATATTGTAATATGGTGAACGAGTATTTGGATGTATTTCTTGATTTACCACCTGCTGGGCAAGTGGGTATCATTTGTTTGGTACATTGTGCGGTGCCCAAATTGCATGGTGTCATCCTTTTTCACGTACAAAACTGCAGCGGGTACTAAATCAACCCGCAATTCCACTTGCCGAGTAGGTGGTTATCCCGAGAATACATCTAGATACTCGTTCAACACCTCAGCATCTCTATTTTTTGGCCTTCTCCTAATTAGCGTTAATGGCACAAGCCAAAAAGAGATGGGTATGCTTTAGTTAGGAACCCTTTCATGCTCTCATAACCGAAGTGTTCTGCAAGTTGCCTCAATGCTTCTGTGTAGGTATTCACATACCAACATTTGAGTAGGCTGCTTGTATCAACTTCTTTGAACATGTAATTTTAGCTCTTTGCTTACTTAAATAATCCATCCCCATGACAATGCCGAACCCCTTGATTCCCATTGGCAACAAAGTTAATGAACCCATGAATCCCAAATTGCATACAACTCACCATTTGTTATCTTGACATCTAAAAGAGCTATGCGGTACCATAAATTGTTCACAAAAAGTATAGACACAAAACAAGGACACTGAATGAAATAGTACTTAGTTACGTAAGAAGGTGATTACCCTTATTTAACAAGTTACACAGTGATCACCTCAGTGTCTCTCATCACTTCCTCAACAGTTATGTGAAAGGTCCGATCCTTTAGTTTAATTGGACCGTCCTATTAGGTTCTGCTAGCTCCACCAGTTTTGTTGGGACGATCCATAGCAATGCGTTCCAGTTCCTTGCAGTAGTAGCACATTCAGTACTTGCTCCTATAATCCCGAACCAAATGCTCTTTTTTCCCACTTTGCCGAAACTAGTATTGTATATGGTACACTTTCCTTTGTATGCAGAAGCACAAGAAACACGCTTTTTTTTTAGCCCACTCCGATGCCCTGACCTATCTGAATTTGTTTTGCCATTGTAATTTAGTGGGACCATGATGATCCCTACCAAAACACGTTTTGGACCGAAAAGAAATTCTATGAGAACTTTGCAGTTACTGTGGGTCACCCACATCCCCACCTTTGCAGTTGTGCCTCGATTGGCAAAGTGGACAGTATGGTGGTTTGTGTTGGCGGGTTATTACAGTTTCAGATGCTCATCTGTTTGAACAATGTGCCTTCACATGTTCATAGTTTGTACATAGTTTGTAGAGCCTTTCTTTGAACCCATATTTACTTAGAACTAGTTGATTGGGGTTCTGTTTTACCTTTAGTAGGTCAATCGGATAAAATAAGCTTGTAACACTACCATGTCATACGTTTCTTCTCTAGCTTCTTGTTGGAGATTTTTTTAATATAACAGTAATAAAAAAAGAGTTAGCTAACTAGTAGATCACCATAGATATCAATTATCATACTAACAAACGTCCTATATAACTTCATTGAATTTTATGTTATTATGGAAATGATATAATTCTTGGCTGAGACAGGTCGTAGCTAGGTCGTAGCTAGATGTGGCAAAATGGGTGGGTCATGTAGATTGGTAACGGGTCACAGTCTGTAATTTTCGAATATGTCTGGTTGACTCGACCATTTAAAACACTTGTTATCCAAATAAATTCAGATCATTTTGCTCATACATGGGATGGGAGTCTGTATCATTCATGAAGCTTGATGTTTATAAGGGGTTATTCATAGATCTATTGTTCTTCAATTGTTCAAGAATCAAGAATTGCAAACGGTACGTTTTCTTTATGTTTTGGTTAACTTTTATGTGTTATACAAGATCATAGCTTCCGCAATATGTGCTACATGATATTAGTAATAATATATAATAGTCATGGTATTTAAATTCTAACATTTTTTTGTGGCTAGTGCATATTCATTATAATATAATGAGTATTTTCACTATGACCTAGTCTTAGGTTTTAAATTTTGTCAAGGTTGTATGGCTTCTAGATCACTCTGATGAAATTATACTCACTTCTACAACATGACATCTGAAATAGTGCTCATCATTGAGTTCATCCCTACAACGTAGCCTAAGTAGAATGTTTTTTTTTTTTTTTTGAACGGCAATTTGTGGCTACATGGCCCCTAGCCCAAAAGGCGTAGCGAGCCCACACAACCAGGTTGGGACCAGCCCAGAAGGCAATGGCACCCTTCCCTTTACACACGCGAGAGGAAACCCCTATCGTCCTAGACAAGATTCGAACTTGAGACCTTGCCTAGGAGGGTAAAACCTCCCTCTAGGCTCATTTGGTTAAAAAATTTGGACCATTTCTCGATTTGTGCGTGTCATCCTTGCGCAGGGGCCATGCTAATCTTCTCTGTATCGTTCCCAAGGTAGTTAAAAGCGAAAGCGACCTCAAAGCGACATGCCTTTCTCTAAAGCGAGAAGCGAGAAGCGACAAAAGCGAGCGCTTCAGTTAACTTTTTACCCTTTGTGCATATAATAGTGTCTAGTATGAAAACAATGATTAAACAAAAACATGTTTATCTTAAAATCTTCATGTTTAATTTAAAAATACCACAAAAGAGAAGTTTATTCAAATAGTTAAAAAAAATTAGGGCCGGCTGCACAATTTCATTAGCTAAAAAATTAAAAACTAGCCGTTATACAAAAAAGCGAGCGCTTTTTGGTCGCTTTTCGGTCGCCTGACAATGCTTTTGCTCGCTCTAGTAAAACGCCTCGCTTCTTTAAAATCAAAGCGCTTTAGGGCGCTTCGCCTCGCTTCTTCGCTTAAAGCTCGCTTTTTCTCGCTTTTGACTACACTGATCGTTCCAATTTTATCGGATGTCCCCGAAGGGACCCTAAGTAGAATGTTATTGACTGATCTTGAATGTGTTGTGCTTTTATTACTGATATGGGAGTTTTCTTGTTGTATTTGGACAATAATCACTTTTATGTGCTTCTTAGTTTAAGTAAAATGCTATTGACTTTATGTTTAATTCCTTCTTAGGACATCAAGTCTCGACCCAAAAGGATAAAAGCAACAACTTGTTGGTTCCGGTAGAAAAGAAGAGTTAAAAAGGGTAAGAATCAAACGAAGTCGACATCTATGTTGACAAACTCTTGTTTGGTCAATTTATTTGATTACTTATTGTATCTCATACGTTTCTTATCACTTAATCTCAAAGTTAAATTAATTCCTAATCATCATTTAGTCTACCGAAAAATAACCATAATACTTACGAAAATGCCAAGATGATATATTTTATCATGCGACTTCGCAAGCCATCATAGTCGGTCGTGAAGTCCTCATAAAAAGTAGTAAGTGTCACGAAATAAGATGCAAGCCAAGATACTAAAAAGGAGTGAATATGACTAAAGGATAATTATGAAAGATAAAGCATGATTTTTTATTGCTAGTTCTGTAGGTCTTCTACACCAATGTTCACTGGGAGAGGGGAGTGCTAATAGATATATCTCCTCACAAGTCAACAATTAAAGAGTGGGAAGCTAACAATAGATGTTGTCTCTAACACTTTAATTCATATCTTAGCTTGGATGAAAAACAGCTTTTTGTTAGTTAGAAAACGCATGTGGTTTTGTTTAAGTTGTTCTGAGTTTGATTTTGATGTTGGTACTTGGTACTTTTGATTTGTGGTTTAGTTTTCTCATCGATTGGAGCTTCGACATCAAAGAATATATTTGTAAATTTTAAGACACAAAGAAAGTACAAAATTTTGATGTATAATTTTCCTTGAAATAATTTAGATTAGTGTAGCATCTCGTGATATACTGGGAGCTATAGGGTAGCCAAAATATCACAACTTGCGACGATTGCAATACTTGATATGTATTGTTGTGTAAATTGTGAAGGCACGTATAATCCATACTTTTCATTCATAACTTGATTTTAATATGTTTGCAATCACTTAAGTAATTACACTAACGAGACAGCATGGCCCGTGCGATGCACGGGCTTTGTTCTCCCTATATAATCATTCGTTTTGCAAGGTTATGCGTATTTAGTTATTATGCGTAGTTTTGATAGGAGATACTTAATTGAATAAATGAATTTAACTAACTTTTTCTAAATAGAAAACCTACCTTATCTATTTTTAGTAGTGAAAAATTAAATTAAGACATAAAAAAAAAAAAAACATGGAATATAAATTTGGGATAGATGGAGTACAAATTTTGGTTTTATTTATGCAGCTCATATCTATAAACTTTTGAAGTTGACGACGGTGTTTAACACCATTATCATCGTGGCTACAAAAGCTCAAAGTCCTCTTATCACAACATTTAACACATAATAGACCTTTAAATTAACTTTATTTTTATTTTTTTTCTTTACATCTAATAAGGGACTAAGTAGGTTGCAGAGTTATGTGCTTGTTCAATTTTTTAGGTGGATCTTGATTATTGTGTTAAATATACAATTAAGTAACACATTATGCTATATCACTAATTTGGTTTACAGATTGTAATGGATGTGTTGTTCATAGGCTTACGGACATAGTGATAAAAAGAAAATATTATTATAAGACTTATTTTGCAACAAAATGACATTTTAGTAACCATCAACTTGATTGTTTCTGTTAACACCAAAACTGACTTTACACGCTTTAAACACGGTAGAAAGCATTAGAACTGATAGAAATCATAACACTGATAACTTAAACTAAATTAAAATAAAAAATCTCATATCCCGAATAATGGATATATAGTGATAGAGGCACTTGATGTATAGACACAATCTTATCTATGTAAAACGCAAATTTCTTCGTGGTCATGGATTGAAAAAAGTAGAATTTTCGTCCCTCATTTCACAATTATTCAACTTCATAACCGGCCGTTTCCTAATTTCTTTAGCAACCTTGTAATGAGGTCCATTGTTGTGTGCTTCATTTTTCATACCCGAATTGCGAAATGATTGCACTACGACATAAGACCTTTGACACATCTCAACATTCGCTTTAGCAAGCGACTCAAGTTCTCGAGCACACATCAAGAAAACTCAAATCGAGTTCAAGCTCACCGTGACATTGAGTTTATCGAGATTTTGTGAAGTCTTGTAGACGCCTAAACATCCCTCTCAATCTGACACGTCCCAATTTTTGCGTAACATTATCTTGATCTAGTTTGATGCGCTCCATTCTTTTCTTATTAATTTACCGTTCTTTTTGTTCGATGAATTTAGCATTATATGAAGATATTATATATTTGAAGCAACTTTTAAACAAAAATTATTGCAACTAATTAAGAGGTCAAAAATGAAAATAAAAAAGCTAAAGAGGCAGACACAGTTTCGCACTTAACATCTTTGTATCTTTAGAGTGAGCAGCTCCTGCTTCCCTTAAAATATTAACCATTTCGGCAAGTTTTCGGCTATGTCAAGTGGCGTCTCTCCAGCCTTGTTAACTATGTTGATGTTGATCTCATCAAAGGATAGCAAGCATTTCACAATCTGTCAAGATATCAGAATGAGTTAATTCAAACAGATATTACACAATAGCATACAACTTTATATATCTTTAAAAACTTTTATCACAGTTTTACCTTTGTTCACCTTTTTTTAATTGCAATGTGAAGAGCTGCATCCCCCTAATTATCTTCCAAACTCAAAACAAT
The DNA here is from genome assembly GCA_030686995.1 of Artemisia argyi. NCBI lineage: Eukaryota > Viridiplantae > Streptophyta > Magnoliopsida > Asterales > Asteraceae > Artemisia > Artemisia argyi. The sequence continues at coordinate 68,207,213 of CM060709.1, read as the reverse complement.
TGGATCAGGTTTAATCAATTCGGCCACAATGTCCATATTTTGTCCTTTAACTGCCATGTGCAAAGCAGTTTGCCCTTTCTTATCAATCCTGAAACCGATGCTTGGACGTTGTTCAATACAGATCTCGCTACTTCAAAAATGACCCATTCTTGCTGTCGTATGAATCTGTCATCATAACCAGATTTGGGAAGGAACTCAAAAGTTCTTTTAAAACATCTGCAAGATTAAACAATCATAATATGTTTGAGAAGAGAGTCAACAATGCATAACATGATTTAAAATGTCCAACATCAATTAGTACACTAAAACTATATAGGCTACACTTATATTAATATATAAGAAAGCAAGGGTATCAAGTTAAAGGATGATGGTTAGACGCATACTAACATTCTAAGTTGCATACTAAGGTCATCGTTTATTCAAATAATGATAACTACCGAGGGGGCGTTTGGCATTGCATTTTGAAAATGATTACGTGAATGAAGGATAGTTCTCAATATTCAAGATTATTAGCCCAAATGAAACAATTCCAATTTAGATCAGCAAATTACAAAATGATATCCAAATCGAACGTTGACGAAATCATATGTAAATGACCCTGTTTAGCAGCAATATGAAAGAGATCATATCCATTATTCGCTGCAATTGAAGCAGGTTGAAGATCAAGATGTTTCAAAAACTGAGCAACAACATGAAAGTGTCCATTTTTCGCAACAACATAAAGAGGAGTCTCCCCTTCTTGATTCTGTTTCGACAACGCATCAAGTCCAAGACTTTGCAACAATTCCATCACTTTCGACAAATTCCCTCCCCTAGAAGCTAAATGAATCCTTAGCTTTCTTCCTATCAACACCAAAACTCATTTTTCTCCCCATTGCTATCCTAAAACTATTCTGTTTTTTCATTGCCGAAACACGAAAACTCTGCTGTTTTTTGATAGTCAAAACACTAAAAACTCGGATGCTTTTCCATCTTTCCTAACTTACTTGAAACTAATCTGCTTCTCCATAATAATTACTCCACAGATTCAAAAAATGATTTTTTTTTTACCAAATTAGTTCCAAACACACTATAAAAACATAAAATTTCACCAAGATTCAATCTTTCTAATGGTTTTAACTAAAAAACACTAAATGGGTCAATACCCTTAAGGCCTTAAGCAAAGATTAAATATTTTTTAAGAATCAATGATCAAAACACTTCAAAAACATCAAACTTTCACCAAGATTCAACCTGTTTAACAATTCATAGTAAAAAACACCAATTGGGTCAATACCCTTAATCAAAGATTTAAATCTTTTTTAAGAATCATTGATCAAAACACTTTAAAAACATCAAATTTTCACCAAGATTCAGCCTTTTTAACAATTCATAGTAAAAAACACCAATTGGGTCAATATCCTTAATCAAAGATTCAATTTTTTTTAAGAATCAATAATCAACACACATTAATTGGGTCAATACCTTTAATAAAAGATTAAACCTTTTTTTATAAATCAATGATCAAAACACTCTAAAAACATAAAATTTTCATCAAGATTTATAAATTATTATAAGCATATCAAAACATTTCAATATCTTTCTTAAACTAAAGTTCTAAAGTTGGGGAGAACAGGGGACGACACAATCAAACAAAACGGCCATACAACTTCACACCAACAACCTCATGAACACCCTTGGTATAAGTAAAAAAGTACAAACCAACACACCAACAAACTCATGAACACATAAAAAAAAAGTTACCAGCTATCTTCATATTTATGGTGATCATCATTTCATCAGTCTTCAAAGTTCTATCAATCCAAGTCCAAAACTCTGTCATCTTCACTGCCAAACACTCACAACACCACAAAAAGAAATCAAGCATTAGACTAACCATTATCCATCACATATTTAAAATAAACTAACAAAGTGAAACACAAAATTAAACTAAACTAACTAAATCAATCTATTATGCATAAAAAAAAGGTGGTGGTTACGGGGCCTGAGGGAAAAACTGTGCAAGAATTATAATGTGTGTGTGACTTTGGTTGTTTCACAGATATGAGAGAGATATGAGTGTGAGAGAAAGTAGCAGCAACTCATAATCAATCATCTTCCCAGATTCTCTACAAAAGGCTAATAGAAAAGCACATCAAAAAAATTAGCAAAGAAGGGCTCTGTGTGTATTTTTTAAGAGAGAGATAGGATTGCGATGGGGCTGGTATGTTGCTTTATACAGTACTTATATGATAGGAAGTTCGATGTAATAAGGCTGAAGGTTGTATTTATTGCTCCTTGGCACTAAACAAACCTTTTAACTTTCTCCAACCTTTTTAACTCCATTCCATATCATAACTCATCAAACTATAGAACCCAAACAGTCAAACGTGAGTTTTATGAAATTCAATCATGCATAATGGAGTTTCTTGCCTAATACCATTAATGCTCACATTCAATAGGGAGAACTCAATTTTTATATATATATATAGATAGATTTAAAATGGTAAAGAAACAAAGTAACATGAAATAAATGTCAATTGGTAAAATGTATCCCATCCCTTTTGCAATAGATGTGACAAAGAAAATGTTTGACTATCTGTGAAAACTTTTCACATTCCTATTCTGTTCTGTATATTAATGCTTTAAAGTTTAAACTACATGTTATGATTACGCACTAACAAATGCCACATTTACAATTATCTATGAAATGTGCAACACTTTTATGTTTTCACTTAATGTTGTCTTTATCATTAGAAAATGCGACACATTTTTAAAAGTGTTGCTTTATACTTTCAAATTTGCAACCCTTAAAAAAAGTGTTAGTTTAGATTATAATATGCAACACTTATTTTAAAAATGTTGCCTTATTACCAATGTTGTCAAAAGGGCAACACCTTTTACAAGTGTTGCTTGTAAAATGCTGCATTAGGTTCATTTTGTTGTAGTGGTTTTTCGGAGGTGGGTACCGAGTGAGCCAAAGCTCTCTGGTGTTACACCCCAAGTTGTTTTCTTATTATTGACACATTACTTATTATTTTCTTCAAAAAATAATATAACTTGTTTACGTTTTTTGTTGTTTGTTTATTTATTCACGCACGCAACTCTTTAATAATAAATTTTTTAAGAATCCCCGTAATTTCACGGGTCTGTTAGATTATTCATATAACAAAGAATTAATACCTATGAAAAACCTTTACATGAAAAATGCTTTGCTCTAAGAAAACACAAATATTAATCTTTTTTCTGTAAGGTTTGTCAATCACTTTAAGAGTTTTACAAAAAAAAAAAAAAAAAAAAACGCGCTTTTATTCTTAAAGAAAATACAAACCGACCTTTACTAAACCTATAAATAGATGTAACAACTTAACCTAAGGCGTTACGATTCTTTTCGGTCTACGATTCTTATTCTTTTCTGTCTTTACGATTCTTTTAAGTCTTTCCTCATTATCCTCTCGCATTCTAATTCTAGTTATCTGTTCTTTTCAGTCTTTACGATTCTTATTCAAGTTATCGATTCTTTTTGTGGTTCGAAGATGAGTTACTCCCCATTATTTACGGAGACATCTCCCAGTTTTATGATTTATCACTTGCGTCGTTTACATAGAACAACTCTTGATAGGAAGGATTTCCAGAATCTTGTAGGAAGAATAACCGATATCCCCCCCGCTTTATACCGTTTGATCATGGAAAGGTACCGCGAAAATGCCCTCGAACTTGAAGAACAAGAAATAGTTGACGTACTAAGTGAAGAACAAGGAAACAACAATATCGTTTGTGCGGTCTGTTTGGAAGAATGCAAAGAAAATGAGAGGATAAGGACATTGATTTGTCATCATGCGTTTCATGCCGATTGTATTGAGGGCTGGTTGTTACGAAAGAACACTTGTCCGTTGTGTAGGGCTATCGGATTGCCGCGCGATTTAGATGTACTACTTAACTTTGCTATGTAAGAGTACCGTATATTGTTTTACTATCGTTTTGAGCTAGATCTCTTGTAATATTAATACTGTAGTATTTTCTTTTGGTTTTGAATGATACAAGTGCATTGATCTAATTAATCAAATGCAAGAATCTGAATACTGGTTAGACAACTTCTGAGCTGTTTGAGAGGTTGTAAACCATCCTTGACCCATACACCTGTAACTTACCAACTTGCCTTAAATTACTCAATCCTCCTTGAACTGCTTTAGATTATTGAAGTCATTTCGCCGGGTATAACCCTTTACCAAAAAAAAAAAAAAAAAATGCTTCATAGTTTCTGAATAAACACTAAAGTGATATATAGTCATAGTCATAGACATAAAAAAATAAAAAATATACAAACTTTTTAGCAAATTCGGCAATCAACTGCCAGCGCTGCTCTGAAGAAGTCAATCGCTTATCTGAGTAGCAACATCAAGAACTTACGAACAACACCAGGTCCATTACGGATTAATACAGCAGATGATTTAGATGCTGCACCTATTTTTTTCGTCATGTAAAAACACCGAGTCACTGTAACCATGTCCATCAGATTTTTAGCAGTGGTTCCAAACCCGGCAATTGCTTGTCAATGGCTTGCAGTACCAAACCCGAAAGGTTTATAGCATCGTCCTTGGGTCTTCTGGTAACGGGAGATTTATCAACTTCTGTTTTTCTAGTGGATGAATTTTGAGAAAAGCTTCCTAACCATAACCCATGAGTTCAACGAATTGGTGGATTCGTGTGAGCGAGATGGCCTAATTTCTAAGAACATAAACTTAGAATCAAACCAAGATTATGAGATGGTTAGTGTTGAACTACCTAGTTGCATGAGCGGGATAGATTTCACCAAAACATACGACACACACGAGGTTAGAGTTGAGCCACCTAGTTGCATGTCATGGTTAGGTACTACCATAATACAAGATGAACACATAGGTGATATTGATGTGATGGAAGAGATAGTAGAAAACCCAAGCCCACTAAGTACCCCACAAGTCCTACCATCATTTGAGGCATATACACCGCCCGTGACTTACCCGGAAGAAGTAGAAGAAACTTTAGGAATTCCTATGGAGGTAGAACCCTTGGACCAGGCACCACTTGAGGATATAGGTTTGAACACTTGTAGTGATAACCTTATTCCTAGTTCTAGGGAATTTCCTAGTGTTGATGAACCGGAACCTCAATCTTTACACACTTTTCCATCCTTAGATATATTTCTAGGAGACAAAAGAGGAACCGACCCACCCATCAACCAATATTATCCGGGTAGTTTTAGGATGAAGGAAGCCGTTCACTCACCCCCTTCACCTCACGTGGCATATTCACACCCTAAGGGTGTGTATCGCTACTTTCACCCACACTTAATCCTAAGTGTAGGGAGAACCTCCCCTATTTCCATTAAATAAGGGTAGAGTCAGGCTCGTGACTTGAACAAAAACAAGCGCTTCTTGGGAGGCAACCCATGTTTTGTGTGTTTTTATTTGTTTGTTTGTTTGTTTGTTTGATTTTATTTGTTTCCGTATGCATGTTTTATTTTTATTGTTTGTGGCTCATGTTTCAAAGTAAATTGTGAAAATGCTTTATTTTGTTTTTAACTTCGTCTTAATTGCATATAAAGGTATTTTGCAAAAGATAAGTGTAAGGGAGATCCAAATTTGTTTATAAGAACGAAATTGAGCATGAACCACAACAATATTAAATGAACATGTATATTCGTATTTGTTAGAGTCAAATGCTTGTATTGAGTCATAATGAAGTTTTGCAGGATTTTCCAGGAAATAGGACAAAGTTTTTCCAGAAATTTTCCGGAAACTTAACATAAGAATTTCTGCAGGTCCATTCTGACGGCGTCAGGGTTTGCTCTTGACGGCGTCAGGAGTTAAAATCTGGAAATTTTACCGGTTTTGTTTTTCTAACGGAGTCTTATGGTTTTTGTGAATTATTAAGTTTTATAATCTCCAGGAAATCTGCAAACTTCATTCCACAAGCATTATATCTTACTTTGTTTTCTAGGATTTAGTAACTTATATAGGATGCCGCCGATTTTATGCGAGGTTGCCTTGTCTACTTTTGTCAGGATTTACAGGTTATTTGTGACAAGAAGATGATTTATATTCTGGAAGGGAAGCTTTGATTGTTCGTTTTCTTGGAAGAAGATTTAACCTGGCAACCTAAAATCCATACCGAGCGAATCAGGGGAGTATTTGATTTCATTCTCTTTACTTTTTAACTTTTACATTCTTTACTTGAACATTGGGGACAATGTTCATCTTAAGTGTAAGGGGAGGGTAAAAAGATGATACCTTACATATGCACTTTCGCTTGAGTTTGTTTTGTTTGATAGTAGATGAGTAATAAAACTATGAGAAATACTTGTTAGTGTAATTTTAGCGCCAAATTTAAAATTTTTTACAACATTTAGGAGTGAAACTTTAGCCATAGCAAGCGTCTCATGGATAGGAGGTTGTATGACTAGCACATAACCGTATATTCAGAAAAATTTTCCACCAAAAAATGTGAGGTTCGCCTTTAGATTTGATAGGAAAAGCATTTATTATTAGTGCTTATGAGTGTACCGGTAGCATTTAGATTCTAGAACTTGCGTTAGTGATGCATCCCGAGACCGCTAGTGAGACTACATTCGTGTAGTAGGATTTACTACATGATAAGAGGCATTAGGATCACCCTTGTGTTAAACCCGTATCATGATTACTTGACCATTTAAGTCATATTACTTGGCTAGTTAAGTCAACTAATTTTTCCCACACCCTTAGCGTTGTACTCATTTTTAGTACACGATACCCCTAGTACACCCCTCCGAGCCTATCTTTTCGTTTCTAACTTTAAGCATTTTACTTAAAGGAAGAATTTGTTACACCCCACTTAAATGTACAACCAAATCACCTTAGCCTTCCGTGTATGCGCTCATTTTTAGTGCATTATTGTTATTTGTTAAACCCTAAGTTAACTTTCTAATTGATTACATGGTTGCTAAGTCGAATCATATCCTTGTACATATTGTTTTGGGACGATTGGGACTCATGGGTAAGTACTTATTTTATGGAGTAATGGGGAAGAACATCACTTATTACCCTCATATGTACGTTAATCTTAAAAGTGCTCCAAGTGTTTTGATTTTCTTAATTCGAGTCATTAGATTAGTTAATTGTAATGTATGTAAAGATTCAAGTGTAAGGGGAATTCTCATCCCTTATGATGTATTATTTTGGATGGTAGGGTAAGAGTGTATGCAAAAAAAAAAAAAAAAAAAAAAAAAAAAAAAAAAAAAAAAAAAAATCGAAAAAATTAAGAAAAAGAAAAAAAAAATAGAAAAGAAAAAAAAAAGAGAAAAAAAAAACATACGGACTACCATCCCGTTTTTATTCTATGTTCATTTTATGTTTTTGTTATTTTTCATTTATTAGCTTAAGTCGAGTCTAGTCTTGGCTTAGCAACGCCATCTTGTACATGTAATTAACTAAGATTGTTAACTCGCCACCAGTAAAACTTCCTTTATCCAACAAAACCGTGTAATTCATATCCCTACACCTAACGTTATAACCCTTTAAAAGACCTCTTTGATAGTTTATCCTAGGTGCTTACGCCATGTGGTGGAGGTTTGATCCTTTCCCAAGCCTATGGTAATCTATTTTGCTATGACAGGTAGTGAGAGATATCTTCCATTTCCATAATGTTATATTACTTTATTACACCCGAGAGATGTGAGTATCTAAACACTATTTGTGAGGTGCTTGTGTATGACCTCCGTGCTTGTCTATTGGTCTTTAGTGGAACGATTATTTGTTGTAATTACTTTTATATTAGTGTTAAATGACCCCTAACTTGTCTTTTGAGTAGAATAAAAGCTCATTTGCTTGAGGACAAGCAAATCTCAAGTGTAAGGGTATATGATGAGGCGAAAAATGATCCGTTTTTAGGGGGTCATTTAAGCCCGAATCCGACTTTATTTGATCAAATATTGCCCTAAATCGTTCCTTTTGTGATTTTAGGTGTTTGGAGAGTGAATTCTGGAAAAGATGCTATTTTGGACGTTTTTGGAGCATAAAGTGAAGAAAACGGCAAAGTACCAAAAATCCAAGCTGGAAATACAAGGTGACGGCGTCAAGACCAAACGCTTGACGGCGTCAGACATGAAGAATTAAATATCGAAGGTGGTGACGGCGTCAGACGAACTGGTGACGGCGTCAAAGTGGCCAAGAATAATTTACCGTGGGTGATGACGGCGTCACATAGGCCGTCATAAGTGGATCAAGGCCGTCCGAGGAAGTTTATGGCGGCGAGGTGACGGCGTTAGAATTAACTCTTGACGCCGTCAGACTGTTTTTCCTATATATAGTTTTCTAGTTTTTTCATAAAAGAGGGAGAAGTTTTGGTGAAACCCTAAAGACGATTTTGGTGCCTCTTTCACAGGTTTTTCAAGGGTTCCAAACCCTTGAGACCTTGCATTGTAATTGAGATAAGTGTACTTTCAATTCAATCAATATGTCTATGTGTTGGTTGTTTATCTCTTGTTCTTGTCTCAATTCCATTATGCTAGGCTAGATCTCTCTTGTGTTTGCTTAGATCTAATGAAACCTAGATGTTGATTATGTATTGATTACTTGTCTATTCTTGTTTTGAATGAATGATTTATATGTTAGGCTTAAGAAAACTGGCAGATCTCCAAATGGTAACATGCTTGAACGTCTTAAGAAACATGAACCGAGGCGTACTAGGTCTTTATTGGTTGTATTTAATGCATGAGCCACTGTTTACAATCCCTATAGTTGTGCTGGGTCATGGTGTAGGAGGAGATAAGAGCTCATAGAGTTGGGGAGTTATGTATGCCACCCCACGAATGGTATTAAGGAATACAACCCGTCATTCATACAAGTGTAACAAGTAATTAACATGTAAAAGATATCTAGGGAGTAGTGAAGTCTAAGTAAACACAATTTCTCCAATTACTGCTCACAACCTTAGTTTAATTAGTTTAATTTCATTTTCATTATTTTATTTTAATTATATAATAGCTTTGGGTTAGTTGAATAGCAACTAATTCCGCCCACTCTTCCAAAACCCGAGATTTTAATTGCTTTCATAAAAAATATAAAAATACAAAAATAATCATCTCTCACCTCTAGAACTATTAATTAGGTTTTCTAATCCTAGCGATACTATTCCTAAGCTGAACGATCAATCCCCCGGTACTTGTCACTATACTATACTACAACGATCAGGTACACTGCCTGGTGGGGGTTGTAAGCCTCGCGAGATCCCTTGAGAGGTAAAGCAAGGTGCGATTCCCACGCATCAGTATGATTTTGGACGGTAAACCCACAATGACCAACTTTCGGATTTTATGCACAAACCTTTTTTACCTTTAATTTGATTGATCGTCATCTACATCTTGAGGCTAATACCATGTTTCTATCTTCTTTAACCAACATCAACCTACAAAATATAAAACAAAAAATTGTGATAAGCATAAAATGGATAATGTTTTTTAAGGTTAATAAATGAAATTACCAGCCCAATACCATAATATATGAACCCATCAAATGCACAAGGAGAAAGCCAAAAGTTTGTCTTGTTTTTTCATAATGCAAAGAGACCGCAATGGTAAGTTAAAAATTATATTACCTCTTGAGTATCATGCGATTGTATCCAGCCATAAACCGAAATACGGTTCTTCACAACCGAAAATTGAGGTGATACTATGCCCGACACCATAACCATTGCCCTCTTGTCCATGAAGGAAATATATTTCTAAACTGAAAAAAAAATATCTTACAAAGATTATAGGTTCCAATTACGAAAGCTAATATAATCAATTTTTTGTAAACGTAAGTCGGTAACAATCACACGTCCATGGTTTAAATAAAAAACACTTTTGTAGCCTAAAATTTATTCTTTCTAGACCATCATAACTTCTTCGACATGAAAACGTGCATTTATCGTGTCTAAATATATCAGTCAATCCATGATATTGTAATGGTAGCCGCAAATACACACTAATAGTCCAATACATAAAGTACACACAAATATTGTCAAATACACATATGGCTTGTAGAAACTTTTTCAATTAGTTCTCTAGTAAAGTTTCATTTTTTCTGTTATAATGCATTAAGGATTCAAACTCGGTGTTAAGATTCTTCATCATAAACCTACGTACTCATTAGTCAAAATTTTAATCTTAGAGCTATCTACACTCCAAGAAAACGCATAAAGAACATATACTTGTTAAAACAACAAACATTAGGCCAAGCAATTGACTATTATAGCCAACCCCAACTTTGGTAGAAAGAATCGTCTTACGTGATGATTAAATAAGATTTGCAATATACAATAGCAAAAGAATTAATAAAAACCATTATTTTAACTTTCAGGGGATTCTTATTAGCAAGGAAATCTCTAACAAACGCTGAGAAGCGAATTGTTTATTTTTGGCAAAATGCTTTCAATAATTTAATTTGAACATAGAAGAGTAACATAAGATTGTTGTGCAGTATGATTTTTTTATCTAGCACACCATATTAGCCTTAGTACTACAGGAGATACATACCTTGTATTTTGTGTCTTTTCGACCTTTATGTTACCTTTAACTCTGATCACTAATTAATCCTACAAAAAAAAAAAAAAATACAGAAATCAGTTTATCAGTTACATATGTACGATTCTTTGTAACCGTTATGGCATGTATTGCATATATGGTGACACACGTACCGTTCTAGGCCATTAAATTTAGGGAAAATTACCAAAATAGACCAGTCGCTCGGGCAACTTTTTTGATAGATCGGGTGACCGGGCAACTTGTACAACAGGACACTTGTCGAATTTCCTAAGCTGACAAGTGTCCTGTTGTACAAGTTGCCCAGCCTATTTTCGAATTAAAATTACCCTTGATCTAAAAAGTAACAAACCATAGGGCAACGATCTATTCATATAATTATCCCTTAAATTTATTTTCATTCATGAGCCTATTGTAGCTTAACGAAGCAAGATTAGATAACAGATAATTGGTTGGTTAAAGCTTCATATAGAAAGTAGTTTTATATCTATCCACACCCATAAAAGTATTTATACCCACACCTACGACAACATATAAAATTAACCTGTAATTTAAAATCACTCATCTTTTCAAATGTAAATTCCTAATCAACTGTTCCACTGCCTGCATTAGCACCTCAAAACCAGTGCATACATGATACGTAAGCAATACTAATTACAAATATACGTTTTTCACTTCAAAATCAAAATATATCACGAACATACCAAGCGTGGCCATAATTGCGGCAAATATGATAATTCCAACAGGTTGCACTCGTAGTTTTCCAATAAGGTATTTATAAATATTAATGGTTATCATTGAGCGATGATTAAACCATAGTATACCACCTGCCATGTGTAACACCCCCAATTCATGGATGCAGCGGAATTCGAACTGGGTGTTACTTGACGGCACAATAGTCACAATAATAGAAAACGATCTCTAACCGAGTCGTATTAAAAAGATTTATCATTCAAATTATATAAATATCAGAGGTTACAAAATGAGGTCCCAATTGATTCCATGTTTACAAATCACATTAAGTGAGTTTTTGAATGATAAGAAAATTTATAGCCCTCTTGAGTATCCGTGTCCTTCCGTGTCATCCTTGATCGTCATGAACCTGAAATACATGCTTGAGAGGTCAACACAAAGGTTGAGTGATATTCATAGAGTTTGTTAAATCGTTTGAACACAATATGTTGGTAGTGTGAGCTATAGACTCACACCAATGTTTGGAAAACAAAACAGGCAAGCTACGTTATTATACGCCCATAAAATGTATTATACACTAAGCTTATGACACCAAAACGTTAACGTGTACCAATATCGATCGGCAGATTTATCCCGGTAGGTACTTTGCTAACATACCTAAATCTCAAATATTAGTGCATTTGTTTGAACTTAGTCAATACAAATGGGATTCGTCAATCCCAATAGGCCTATTCACAATATTCGCGCTCACTCGCAAGTAACCCTCGCAAGTGATTAAATGGTTCATAATAAGGGATCTTGGTTTGGCAAGGATGTTACTTAGTGATAATAAAACATAGTCGAATAGCATACAGTAGAAAGCATTGTGTTAGAGTAGAAAAATAATAGCATGTATTCCCCCCAAGGGTTTGTAAAATAGTTAAACAATAGAAAGTGGGGCTATGAACTCACCTTAAGTAAGATAGCAAGTAATGAATGTAACGGTTGAATCGTGAAGGTTTCTACGAGCAACCTATAATAGAATGTTGCGTCTTAGGATCGGAGTAAAGAATATGAATAAGTGCCTATATATATATATCTTGCATCTAGTCCATGATGTGGTATGATGTATATTGTAAGTCTTTGAAAGAAAAGATTCATGAAACATGTATGTTTTATATATCGTTTACTACCGTTCGGGCCGACATAATTCAGAAGTCATGTTAGTAAGCGTTCGAGGAGCCAGGACACTTTAATTCGTAAATCCACAACTTAACTCGACGGCTTACATAATGAACTCCTCACATGAGGCTCCCTACTATTGTAGTAGTTGATAAAATATATAGATATAAGTTTTGATTCGAAGAGTTACATGTCCGATATTTGAGTAAACTTAGGAAAGTTTAGTATTACATGAAGATTGTTATTAGGGGAAGTTTCTTATAGCTTGTATGACCATTTTTCTTTGTAATATCTCATGGTTCTTTTAAGTGAAGTAGATCCAAATTGCTTGTTCAAGTTATCGCCAATTCTTTGTTTCATGTTTTCGCCTAAGTAAGCTTCTATGGTCATTTCGTCATGGCCTTGCCATGACCTTTGGTCATTGTTCCAAGGTCTTGAGACTCAACCTTGGCTCTAGCCATGGTTGTGGTCTTGATTCTAGGTCATAAGACCTCTTTGGTCTTTATAAACCATAACTTATATATAATGACTTTGGTCTAAAAATGGGCTGTTAAGAATTTGAAGAAATTATCACTCGGAAAGCGTTTTCAGGGCTCGAGCTTCTTTGTTCCTGAACGAAAACGTCGTTCCGGACAACTTTCGTGTTTTAACTTTTTGATGAATCGGACCAGAAGGGTGACTTTCAAAATGGCAGAATGCAAAACAGTAGGGTATAGGCAGTTTTGCCGTTTTGGTTTCGCTAACTTCTTATGGCCATAACTTTTGACTCGTGTACTCGTTTTGGGTGATTCAAATTGCTATGTTTTCCTTGTTAAGTCCTCTACTGTAATATGTAATGATCCAATATCATAATTTTACCATTTTGATCAGATTATACCAAGAAAGTCACTAGTTTACTTGTTTAAATAACTTAACTTAACAATCATTTACAATAACTTGTTTTACCCATTTTTATACATCATGGACATGAATACAAGATATAGTATAGCATAAATGATATGTAAATAACATGATTATGATATTTAGCAAGAAGCATGTTAGGGTTTTGCTTACAACTTTTGGCTTTCAACAAAGAAAGGAAAGTAACAAGTAAGGAAAAGGACTTTGATAGACTTTGGCTTCAACCCACTTCACTTCATGCAATCCTTCTACTCTTGTATTCTTGAAGGATTTGTGATGAAGATTTAGGTGACTTGAGTGGATCTAAACTCAAGAGAATCACAAAATGTTTCAAAGGATTTGAAGTAGTTACTTGCAGCTTGAAACTAGTATTTGGATCAATCAAAACTTAACAAGAGCTTTGGAATTGATAAGGATCTTGTGTTTCTTGAATAACACTTAAAGTAAACTAGTAAAATGAAGTGTTTTGTGTGTGTGGGACGTTGGAAATGAAGAGGGGAGGGTGGGGTATTTATATGGTCTTGAGGAGGTTAGTTTGGATGACTTTTCAAAGCTTATCAAGGAAGCTTGAACACATGGACTCATCCTAGATGATCAAGGCCTCATCACAAGCCACCAAGGCTTGTGAATCATCCCTATAGTCGGCCATATGAAGATATGGTGTGACTAGATGATTAACTTGGTATTATCTAGCTTACGGAGTGAGTTTTGGCTCCGTTAATCGCTAACTGTAAGTCGTTAAGCCACGAAACGTAAAACTGGGTATCGTAAAAATACGAAACTTGGAAGAATGGTTAAAAATGTCATTATACTCCATAATAAAATATAAAATGAGTGGTAGGTTCCATTGGGGTGGTAAAACCCTGCTAAAACTGGAAACACGGGTCTAAAACCCGTAATACGTAAAACGTACGAATATTGCGTAAAATTGAGAAAAGTGAAATGTTACTTTTCTAATAGGATAAAAATGATTTAAAATGACTTATAATGTCTAGACTGGGCTCAGTCTAGTGTCGGTTGGTATTAAATGTCTTTTAGACATCAAACCGTAAGCCTAAAAATCAAGGAATGACTTATAAAATCAAGGAATGATTTTTGGTCAAAGGAGGAGGGAAAAATATGTTGACTTTTTCTAATAAGTTGAAAACTTAAATCGTCTTAGAAATGCGGTGCAGGTATGGGCTAAGGTTACGGCTGAGTAAAAACGCTTAAAACTGAAAATTCCAGTTTTTCACGGCCGAGGTTTATTTTGGTCATGTTTTTCTCAGTCATGATTTATTCTCAAATAAATCATGAGTGTGTCAAACATTTTTCTGATACGGGGGAAATTAACGCGACCGAGTTTCGTTGTGCGTAGAATTTCTGAATGACGTTTTACCCTAAAACGTGTAATTCTGTGTAATTCCTTAATAACTTTCACGAAAATGAGCTTATGAATGTCAAACTTTTAATTTTCCATGGAAATGATTTATCACTTGAGCCCAAGAAATAAAAATCAAATTTCGGGAAAATTTTCGGGAAAAATGAATAGTAAAAGTGAATAGTGAAATTTTCCGGGAAAAGTAATTAACCTGAAATTGCGAATTGTTACAGTCTCTACCCCTTACGGGGAACTTCGTCCCGAAGTTCTATGTGTGTTATATGTTGGAGTGGTGTCGATGAACAGGTGTGGTTACTTATGAGGACTAGAGTCTGGGATTACCGGTGATGTAGTTTGATTTGTCATTTCAGTGTATGGTGTAGGATGAGGCTTACTTTTATGTAGGAAAGGTATGGTAATAGTCGAATATCAAAGAAAATTGATATAGCAGTCGAATATTAATAGGAATTGAGATAGTAATTGCAATCATAGCCTAGTAGGTAATTGGTTGTTGTACCTAGTGTTTATTGACTTCATACTTATGTTATTTCGAATACAAATAAGCCCACTTGTTTATAATTCTTTATTTACATAGAGAGGCATCCCAAACAATGTAAATACGGAAATCTAAACTTATGGTTCGGTGATTTACAATGTCTTTATTTAAATGAAAAGGCATCCCAATCCATTCAAATAATTACAAATCATCCTACTTAAGAATTCCCAACACAACATTCACAATTAGCCGGTGAGTTACAAGGTAGGGTATTACGAGATGATACTGGTGTTTCAAAAGTACAAGATGAAAATTCAATCTTGTAAAGCTGGTGAGCGTGCTTGTGGTGTAACTATGGATGATTTGAGCTTTAAAAGTGCATCAAGATCTGTTAATGAGTTTGTGTTTGTAATGGTTGTAAAGATAATGATGTGATATGTTGATGAACAGAAGTGTGTAATGTATGCTTAACATTAATACTCTTAGGTATAGATGTTGAGTTTGTTTTGAAAATCTTAAGAGATTTTAAAGGTTTATGATGGAATGGTATCCTTAGGACCTAAATAGGATAGTACTTCTACGGGATGAAGTGAAGAATTGAAAACTATCCCAAGATAGTAGTTCGGATTATCTCATAAATGAAAACTTTCAAGAATGAAATTAGGTAGTACAAATAAGGTGTTAAGATTTCGCTGAGTGGTAAAACACTATCGTGTCTCTAGATCGTTTTAAAGAATTCTGGTGGTTTATCGAGTTCAAGTAGGAAATCAATCTGAACATAACCCTAACACAACTATTCTCAGTATTTGAAAATTCTGTAACACCCCCAATTCATGGATGCAGCGGAATTCGAACTGGGTGTTACTTGACGGCACAATAGTCACAATAATAGAAAACGATCTCTAACCGAGTCGTATTAAAAAGATTTATCATTCAAATTATATAAATATCAGAGGTTACAAAAAGAGGTCCCAATTGATTCCATGTTTACAAATCACATTAAGTGAGTTTTTGAATGATAAGAAAATTTATAGCCCTCTTGAGTATCTGTGTCCTTCCGTGCCATCCTTGATCGTCATGAACCTGAAATACATGCTTGAGAGGTCAACACAAAGGTTGAGTGATATTCATAGAGTTTGTTAAATCGTTTGAACACAATATGTTGGTAGTGTGAGCTATAGACTCACACCAATGTTTGGAAAACAAAACAGGCAAGCTACGTTATTATACACCCATAAAATGTATTATACATTAAGCTTATGACACCAAAACATTAACGTGTACCAATATCGATCGGCAGATTTATCCCGGTAGGTACTTTGCTAACATACCTAAATCTCAAATATTAGTGCATTTGTTTGAACTTAGTCAATACAAATGGGATTCGTCAATCCCAATAGGCCTATTCACAATATTCGCGCTCACTCGCAAGTAACCCTCACAAGTGATTAAATGGTTCATAATAAGGGATCTTGGTTTGGCAAGGATGTTACTTAGTGATAATAAAACATAGTCGAATAGCATACAGTAGAAAGCATTGTGTTCGAGTAGAAAAATAATAGCATGTATTCCCCCCAAGGGTTTGTAAAATAGTTAAACAATAGAAAGTGGGGCTATGAACTCACCTTAAGTAAGATAGCAAGTAATGAATGTAACGGTTGAATCGTGAAGGTTTCTACGAGCAACCTATAATAGAATGTTGCGTCTTAGGATCGGAGTAAAGAATATGAATAAGTTCCTATATATATATATATCTTGCATCTAGTCCATGATATGGTATGATGTATATTGTAAGTCTTTGAAAGAAAAGATTCATGAAACATGTATGTTTTATATATCGTTTACTACCGTTCGGGCCGACATAATTCAGAAGTCATGTTAGTAAGCGTTCGAGGAGCCAGGACACTTTAATTCGTAAATCCACAACTTAACTCGACGGCTTACATAATGAACTCCTCACATGAGGCTCCCTACTATTGTAGTAGTTGATAAAATATATAGATATAAGTTTTGATTCGAAGAGTTACATGTCCGATATTTGAGTAAACTTAGGAAAGTTTAGTATTACATGAAGATTGTTATTAGGGGAAGTTTCTTATAACTTGTATGACCATTTTTCTTTGTAATATTGTAACACCCCAACTCGAGAAGGGCTAAAGTATCACATTATGGTGACATATCAGAACATACAAAGAATAATACGCAAGCGGAAGACTTCATAAATAACATAAGTCATGAACATCAAGACTTAAACATTACAAAATCCAACATAAGTCTAAAGGAAATAAAATGAAGCAAATAATCCAACATAAGTTCCATGATCATCCAAACAATGGGGAAACTAAATAGGGTAGGTCCACTATGCTCCTACTCTCAACACTCGAACCCAGATTCCCGCTTATTACCTGCCGCATGGAAAAGAAAACGCGGCTGAGCATAAAAAGCCCAGTGAACAGATATATATGCAAAGCAAAGGTAATAAGCAAACGAAATGAGAAAGATCATTAGAATGAGCATAATGTATCACAAGTCAAATGAATGAAGCATAATAGCGATATCAAATGTAAGCATAATCAGATAATAATAAGAATCATAGAGCACGTATCAACAAAGGCTTGTCTACCCGAGACACTCGAATAGACACAAAGAACATAGGAAAGCCACGAGCCGACCTACCAGAGACACTCGAATAGATCTCAAATCACATAATCACATATCCGTCAATTCATAGGGTGTACATAGAGGGGCGACCTCCAAGTACCAGACGTGAAAGGGGTACAAGGCACGTACAGCCAGTCACAAAATCAAATCATATCATATCATATCAAACATACCTAGGATGCATCCATACGCCCCCCACAAATAAATCATATACAAAGTGGCCAAGTGATCACATATCATATCATAAACAGACGGGGACGCCGGGGACTAATCACACCGCCCCAGATAGTGTCATGCCATTGGTGCCTCAATGACACGCCCATGGTACCTCCATGAGTAGACTAAAAACTCGGGCATCAGAACAGAATATATCAGAACAAACAAAGTAAGGCTATCCATAACAAAATGCTCCCAGAGCATGACAGAACAGAATGCTCCCAGAGCATAATATAACAGAATCTCGCAATCACATAATCATAATCAAAGTGGATAGCAAATCAGAATCAAATCAGATGTATCATAGCAAGGCTCATATCAAATAGATCATATTAACGAATCATATCAAATGGGGAACATAGCAATGGCTTAGGGAATCTTAATACGAATCAAAGATCAAGATCAAGAGTCATGAGAGAGAAAACCCCTTACTGAAAGATGATAGAATATCTGTACCTTATTCAAAGCAAGCAAAACAGGAAAAGAAAGACCACAAGATGAATCACTCCCGCTTCACAGAACCTATACGAATATGATAATCACGTGTTACTTATGAACTCATTTTAATCATATTACTTATCTTAAGTTTATTTCCATTTTTAGTAACTTGCCACTTTAAGTAACTTAAAAGTATTTAGTAAGTTCCCATATTTAGTAACTTTTCCGAATTAATACTTTAATATTTTAAGGTTATTATTGACGATTAAATAATATTTAAGGATTAAAATGACAAAAATAAGTTAGGGTTAATTATGTTAATTTAGTAAGGTTTAGGATCAAAATATAAATTATTAATTATTAAAATGTCAAATAATTTATTCTAAGGTTTTTACTACTCCCTCCGTCCCTTATTAAATGTCTATGTTTGACTTTTCTAGTCTTTCTTTATTAACTTTGACTTAAATTATTTTTACTTGTGTTATATAGTATTTGATAAAAATTATACGCAATGAAAATACATTTAAAATTTAATCCATTCATATATTTTGTATCAAGTATTATATTACACAAACACAAATATTTACGGTCAAAGTTGAGAGAAAAAGACTTTGAAATGTCAAACATGACATTTAATATGGGACGGAGGGAGTATAATTTTATATCCAATGATAATTTTAGACCCCGTCGTTTATATTATATACAAACGTATTCTCAACATTAATTTAGACCGCGACGACACAAATATTATTATCACGTTTATACAATGATCGGTTTGAACACGCACTTGACACCACATGCTATCCTAAAGTCCAAAACACACAACACACATGCATGATTACACGCCCAAAAGATTGACACCACACGATGTATATACACACGACTCAAGATCTAGGTACTTACACTTGTACATCATCACATACGAGACATAATCACCAAACTGCACACACACAATATACACGACTTACCCTGTACACACTGTTAATCATGCATGCTAAACAAGCCAAACCTGAATACACCATATCACCACAACATAACCTTTATTCACGTGTAAGAAAATACATGTATGTCCTATCTTCATTACTCAAGTTTCTACCCAGATTTGACCAATATATTTCAAGGTTATACATGCATGCTATACTTCCATTTCTTTATATGACCTGATAACTACAGGACCGAAATCGACTCGCACCTTTTTATATTATTTTCATGTCAAAACAAAACAATTCATGCATGAGTTTCTCCCATATTAGTTGCGTTTTAGGATTTAGTGTAACATGTAATATCGAATCAATATAGATCAAATCATACGAACAAACCAATTCAAGTTACAACGTATTAGATCGCTTATAGGAGGTTCCTAGATCTTGATTTTATGTGAGTTTCTTTATGATTTCATGTAAGCTTCATTCGAATACATGCATATATATACTAAACTGATTCATGTTGATTATTAGTGATCATAACATACGTGTGTAAAACAAGATCCAAAACGAAAGAACAAGCAAGGTTTGATACGGTTACCCTTGATGCGAATCGAATGGATGAGAACAAAGATCGAGACCAGAATCGAAACCGAAACAACCAAAACCACACCGAATTCCAAGCTAATCAACCCTCTCGAACCAGAATATACCACTACCAAAACCACAATTTCCTTCGAGCCAAACCCACGATCAGCAACACCCAATTCACAGCCTGGTTGTACACGTTTCCTTCACAACTTCGCACCAATGAGATAGCAGCTGAAATGTTTAGATAGCTAGGGTTTTGTAGGTGTGAAAGAGTGTGTGAAAAGTTGGTTGCAAAATGAAAGGGATGGGAGAGATATAGGGGTGTTCCTGGCCGAGCAATGAGGAAGGCCAAAACAGATTTTTGGCTTTCAAATTTTAAATGAACTTGGACTCATTTTGTATATCCTTATGTTGTACAGTTGTTAAATGAATTTTTGGCCCTAATAAAGAATTAGTTAACGTGTGAACTAGAGTTCCAACAGACATCATATACGGTCCAAAGATACACATGAAAGGAGAATAAATTTGTCCCTTAAACAAACTTTTGACTACAATAATATTATGATATTCCCTCCGTCCCATATTAAATGTCATGTTTGACATTTCAAAGTCTTTTTCTCTCAACTTTGACCGTAAATATTTGTGTTTGTGTAATATAATACTTGATACAAAATATATGAATGGATTAAATTTTAAATGTATTTTCATTGCGTATAATTTTTATCAAATACTATATAACACAAGTAAAAATAATTTAAGTCAAAGTTAATAAAGAAAGACTAGAAAAGTCAAACATAGACATTTAATAAGGGACGGAGGGAGTATATTTTAAGTATAGTATTGCCTCATTTTTTTTTTTTATTTTTTTTTATTTTTATTATTTTTTTTTTTTTTATAACTTCAGTTGTAGGATTTGTATGCATTCTAAAAGAATTGTGTCCAACAATTGTGTTCAAGTGTTTTAAATAGTGCCTCGTATTACATGTATTCAAATATTGTTAAATAATTTAGGTTGTTATAAATATCTCATGGTTCTTTTAAGTGAAGTAGATCCAAATTGCTTGTTCAAGTTATCGCCAATTCTTTGTTTCATGTTTTCGCCTAAGTAAGCTTCTATGGTCATTTCGTCATGGCCTTGCCATGACCTTTGGTCATTGTTCCAAGGTCTTGAGACTCAACCTTGGCTCTAGCCATGGTTGTGGTCTTGATTCTAGGTCATAAGACCTCTTTGGTCTTTATAAACCATAACTTATATATAATGACTTTGGTCTAAAAATGGGCTGTTAAGAATTTGAAGAAATTATCACTCGGAAAGCGTTTTCAGGGCTCAAGCTTCTTTGTTCCTGAACGAAAACGTCGTTCCGGACAACTTTCGTGTTTTAACTTTTTGATGAATCGGACCAGAAGGGTGACTTTCAAAATGGCAGAATGCAAAACAGTAGGGTATAGGCAGTTTTGCCGTTTTGGTTTCGCTAACTTCTTATGGCCATAACTTTTGACTCGTGTACTCGTTTTGGGTGATTCAAATTGCTATGTTTTTCTTGTTAAGTCCTCTACTGTAATATGTAATGATCCAATATCATAATTTTACCATTTTGATCAGATTATACCAAGAAAGTCACTAGTTTACTTGTTTAAATAACTTAACTTAACAATCATTTACAATAACTTGTTTTACCCATTTTTATACATCATGGACATGAATACAAGACATAGTATAGCATAAATGATATGTAAATAACATGATTATGATATTTAGCAAGAAGCATGTTAGGGTTTTGCTTACAACTTTTGGCTTTCAACAAAGAAAGGAAAGTAACAAGTAAGGAAAAGGACTTTGATAGACTTTGGCTTCAACCCACTTCACTTCATGCAATCCTTCTACTCTTGTATTCTTGAAGGATTTGTGATGAAGATTTAGGTGACTTGAGTGGATCTAAACTCAAGAGAATCACAAAATGTTTCAAAGGATTTGAAGTAGTTACTTGCAGCTTGAAACTAGTATTTGGATCAATCAAAACTTAACAAGAGCTTTGGAATTGATAAGGATCTTGTGTTTCTTGAATAACACTTGAAGTAAACTAGTAAAATGAAGTGTTTTGTGTGTGTGGGACGTTGGAAATGAAGAGGGGAGGGTGGGGTATTTATATGGTCTTGAGGAGGTTAGTTTGGATGACTTTTCAAAGCTTATCAAGGAAGCTTGAACACATGGACTCATCCTAGATGATCAAGGCCTCATCACAAGCCACCAAGGCTTGTGAATCATCCCTATAGTCGGCCATATGAAGATATGGTGTGACTAGATGATTAACTTGGTATTATCTAGCTTACGGAGTGAGTTTTGGCTCCGTTAATCGCTAACTGTAAGCCGTTAAGCCACGAAACGTAAAACTGGGTATCGTAAAAATACGAAACTTGGAAGAATGGTTAAAAATGTCATTATACTCCATAATAAAATATAAAATGAGTGGTAGGTTCCATTGGGGTGGTAAAACCCTGCTAAAACTGGAAACACGGGTCTAAAACCCGTAATACGTAAAACGTACGAATATTGCGTAAAATTGAGAAAAGTGAAATGTTACTTTTCTAATAGGATAAAAATGATTTAAAATGACTTATAATGTCTAGACTGGGCTCAGTCTAGTGTCGGTTGGTATTAAATGTCTTTTAGACATCAAACCGTAAGCCTAAAAATCAAGGAATGACTTATAAAATCAAGGAATGATTTTTGGTCAAAGGAGGAGGGAAAAATATGTTGACTTTTTCTAATAAGTTGAAAACTTAAATCGTCTTAGAAATGCGGTGCAGGTATGGGCTAAGGTTACGGCTGAGTAAAAACGCTTAAAACTGAAAATTCCAGTTTTTCACGGCCGAGGTTTATTTTGGTCATGTTTTTCTCAGTCATGATTTATTCTCAAATAAATCATGAGTGTGTCAAACATTTTTCTGATACGGGGAAAATTAACGCGACCGAGTTTCGTTGTGCGTAGAATTTCTGAATGACGTTTTACCCTAAAACGTGTAATTCTGTGTAATTCCTTAATAACTTTCACGAAAATGAGCTTATGAATGTCAAACTTTTAATTTTCCATGGAAATGATTTATCACTTGAGCCCAAGAAATAAAAATCAAATTTCGGGAAAATTTTCGGGAAAAATGAATAGTAAAAGTGAATAGTGAAATTTTCCGGGAAAAGTAATTAACCTGAAATTGCGAATTGTTACAGTCTCTACCCCTTACGGGGAACTTCGTCCCGAAGTTCTATGTGTGTTATATGTTGGAGTGGTGTCGATGAACAGGTGTGGTTACTTATGAGGACTAGAGTCTGGGATTACCGGTGATGTAGTTTGATTTGTCATTTCAGTGTATGGTGTAGGATGAGGCTTACTTTTATGTAGGAAAGGTATGGTAATAGTCGAATATCAAAGAAAATTGATATAGCAGTCGAATATTAATAGGAATTGAGATAGTAATTGCAATCATAGCCTAGTAGGTAATTGGTTGTTGTACCTAGTGTTTATTGACTTCATACTTATGTTATTTCGAATACAAATAAGCCCACTTGTTTATAATTCTTTATTTACATAGAGAGGCATCCCAAACAATGTAAATACGGAAATCTAAACTTATGGTTCGGTGATTTACAATGTCTTTATTTAAATGAAAAGGCATCCCAATCCATTCAAATAATTACAAATCATCCTACTTAAGAATTCCCAACACAACATTCACAATTAGCCGGTGAGTTACAAGGTAGGGTATTACGAGATGATACTGGTGTTTCAAAAGTACAAGATGAAAATTCAATCTTGTAAAGCTGGTGAGCGTGCTTGTGGTGTAACTATGGATGATTTGAGCTTTAAAAGTGCATCAAGATCTGTTAATGAGTTTGTGTTTGTAATGGTTGTAAAGATAATGATGTGATATGTTGATGAACAGAAGTGTGTAGTGTATGCTTAACATTAATACTCTTAGGTATAGATGTTGAGTTTGTTTTGAAAATCTTAAGAGATTTTAAAGGTTTATGATGGAATGGTATCCTTAGGACCTAAATAGGATAGTACTTCTACGGGATGAAGTGAAGAATTGAAAACTATCCCAAGATAGTAGTTCGGATTATCTCATAAATGAAAACTTTCAAGAATGAAATTAGGTAGTACAAATAAGGTGTTAAGATTTCGCTGAGTGGTAAAACACTATCGTGTCTCTAGATCGTTTTAAAGAATTTTGGTGGTTTATCGAGTTCAAGTAGGAAATCAATCTGAACATAACCCTAACACAACTATTATGATTATTTGAAAATTTTAAGTCGAATATAGTTAGTCAGACTATATTCCACTGTCCCTTGGTTAAATATAGGTGACTAGTCTATATTTAGCCAAGGTTTGATAAAATTTTCAAATACCTAAATTAGGTATACTTTTGATATGTCCGTTGCTTTCGGGAAACTGTCCACTAAATAAAGGCGACGTCAAACCTTTAAGTTGCAAGTCCCGTCCATACAAGACTTGTAACGTATGTTTTCATATTCCATTGAATAGAAGATAGTAAGGGTAAGTACGTATGGAAAGGAAGTTTTAAGTAGTTCTAAAATAGAACATACTTGGCCAGGATCACGAACTTTTAATAATGAAGGTTTCATAAGAAAACTTTGATGAATGTAGAGCTGAACTTTAGCTTTTGTAGGTGATGGATTTGTTTGTCCTTTAGAAATCTCATATTTTTTATTTAGAAATCGATAGGTTGTGACGGGTTTTTGATATCATATGAAATGATATTGATGATGTGATGGAATAATTCTAGAGACCATTGCGCAAAACACAATATCTCGGAAGTAGGTTAGACCATTGTGCAATTCACAATGTCTGGGAAGTAGGTTAGACCATTGTGTGACTCAAAACATTTTGAGAAATGGTTAAGACCATTGTATAATACAATGTCTTGGAAAATAGGAAAAACCATTGCAATCAGTTACAATGTCTTGGACATAAAATGTTGGAGTAGGAACATGATTGGGAGAATGTAGTTGTGCCGAAATGCCCTAGAATAGGCATACGCAGATATGTTTAGTCCATTGTTTAGATAAATGATTGAAAATAAACCGAGTTTATATATCAATATACTAATGCTTACGGGGAAATGCTCAATTATGTTTAGGGTACATATATTAATATGCAATTATGTTTGTGTAGCACAAAAATGTCTACGGGGAAATGCTCAAAATGGGTATATATGAATATACTAATATGTTTGTGTATCATAAAATGCTTAATAAGTCCATAATCGTCTGGAGGATGGAAGACACGGAGAGCGGAAGGCTATAAAAATGTTTTTGCTTGTATGTGTGGTTATAGTTTAGGTCTCAATTAGACCCGTTTCTCTATAACCATGGCTCTGGTACCAATCTGTAACACCCCCAATTCATGGATGCAGCGGAATTCGAACTGGGTGTTACTTGACGGCACAATAGTCACAATAATAGAAAACGATCTCTAACCGAGTCGTATTAAAAAGATTTATCATTCAAATTATATAAATATCAGAGGTTACAAAATGAGGTCCCAATTGATTCCATGTTTACAAATCACATTAAGTGAGTTTTTGAATGATAAGAAAATTTATAGCCCTCTTGAGTATCCGTGTCCTTCCGTGCCATCCTTGATCGTCATGAACCTGAAATACATGCTTGAGAGGTCAACACAAAGGTTGAGTGATATTCATAGAGTTTGTTAAATCGTTTGAACACAATATGTTGGTAGTGTGAGCTATAGACTCACACCAATGTTTGGAAAACAAAACAGGCAAGCTACGTTATTATACGCCCATAAAATGTATTATACACTAAGCTTATGACACCAAAACGTTAACGTGTACCAATATCGATCGGCAGATTTATCCCGGTAGGTACTTTGCTAACATACCTAAATCTCAAATATTAGTGCATTTGTTTGAACTTAGTCAATACAAATGGGATTCGTCAATCCCAATAGGCCTATTCACAATATTCGCGCTCACTCGCAAGTAACCCTCGCAAGTGATTAAATGGTTCATAATAAGGGATCTTGGTTTGGCAAGGATGTTACTTAGTGATAATAAAACATAGTCGAATAGCATACAGTAGAAAGCATTGTGTTCGAGTAGAAAAATAATAGCATGTATTCCCCCCAAGGGTTTGTAAAATAGTTAAACAATAGAAAGTGGGGCTATGAACTCACCTTAAGTAAGATAGCAAGTAATGAATGTAACGGTTGAATCGTGAAGGTTTCTACGAGCAACCTATAATAGAATGTTGCGTCTTAGGATCGGAGTAAAGAATATGAATAAGTGCCTATATATATATCTTGCATCTAGTCCATAATGTGGTATGATGTATATTGTAAGTCTTTGAAAGAAAAGATTCATGAAACATGTATGTTTTATATATCGTTTACTACCGTTCGGGCCGACATAATTCAGAAGTCATGTTAGTAAGCGTTCGAGGAGCCAGGACTAATTCGTAAATCCACAACTTAACTTGACGGCTTACATAATGAACTCCTCACATGAGGCTCCCTACTATTGTAGTAGTTGATAAAATATATAGATATAAGTTTTGATTCGAAGAGTTACATGTCCGATATTTGAGTAAACTTAGGAAAGTTTAGTATTACATGAAGATTGTTATTAGGGGAAGTTTCTTATAACTTGTATGACCATTTTTCTTTGTAATATCTCATGGTTCTTTTAAGTGAAGTAGATCCAAATTGCTTGTTCAAGTTATCGCCAATTCTTTGTTTCATGTTTTCGCCTAAGTAAGCTTCTATGGTCATTTCGTCATGGCCTTGCCATGACCTTTGGTCATTGTTCCAAGGTCTTGAGACTCAACCTTGGCTCTAGCCATGGTTGTGGTCTTGATTCTAGGTCATAAGACCTCTTTGGTCTTTATAAACCATAACTTATATATAATGACTTTGGTCTAAAAATGGGCTGTTAAGAATTTGAAGAAATTATCACTCGGAAAGCGTTTTCAGGGCTCGAGCTTCTTTGTTCCTGAACGAAAACGTCGTTCCGGACAACTTTCGTGTTTTAACTTTTTGATGAATCGGACCAGAAGGGTGACTTTCAAAATGGCAGAATGCAAAACAGTAGGGTATAGGCAGTT
This sequence comes from Artemisia argyi, assembly GCA_030686995.1. Taxonomy (NCBI): domain Eukaryota; kingdom Viridiplantae; phylum Streptophyta; class Magnoliopsida; order Asterales; family Asteraceae; genus Artemisia; species Artemisia argyi. Next base: position 68,180,114 of record CM060709.1, on the reverse strand, counting down.
TTGCCGTTTTGGTTTCGCTAACTTCTTATGGCCATAACTTTTGACTCGTGTACTCGTTTTGGGTGATTCAAATTGCTATGTTTTCCTTGTTAAGTCCTCTACTGTAATATGTAATGATCCAATATCATAATTTTACCATTTTGATCAGATTATACCAAGAAAGTCACTAGTTTACTTGTTTAAATAACTTAACTTAACAATCATTTACAATAACTTGTTTTACCCATTTTTATACATCATGGACATGAATACAAGACATAGTATAGCATAAATGATATGTAAATAACATGATTATGATATTTAGCAAGAAGCATGTTAGGGTTTTGCTTACAACTTTTGGCTTTCAACAAAGAAAGGAAAGTAACAAGTAAGGAAAAGGACTTTGATAGACTTTGGCTTCAACCCACTTCACTTCATGCAATCCTTCTACTCTTGTATTCTTGAAGGATTTGTGATGAAGATTTAGGTGACTTGAGTGGATCTAAACTCAAGAGAATCACAAAATGTTTCAAAGGATTTGAAGTAGTTACTTGCAGCTTGAAACTAGTATTTGGATCAATCAAAACTTAACAAGAGCTTTGGAATTGATAAGGATCTTGTGTTTCTTGAATAACACTTGAAGTAAACTAGTAAAATGAAGTGTTTTGTGTGTGTGGGACGTTGGAAATGAAGAGGGGAGGGTGGGGTATTTATATGGTCTTGAGGAGGTTAGTTTGGATGACTTTTCAAAGCTTATCAAGGAAGCTTGAACACATGGACTCATCCTAGATGATCAAGGCCTCGTCACAAGCCACCAAGGCTTGTGAATCATCCCTATAGTCGGCCATATGAAGATATGGTGTGACTAGATGATTAACTTGGTATTATCTAGCTTACGGAGTGAGTTTTGGCTCCGTTAATCGCTAACTGTAAGCCGTTAAGCCACGAAACGTAAAACTGGGTATCGTAAAAATACGAAACTTGGAAGAATGGTTAAAAATGTCATTATACTCCATAATAAAATATAAAATGAGTGGTAGGTTCCATTGGGGTGGTAAAACCCTGCTAAAACTGGAAACACGGGTTTAAAACGCGTAATACGTAAAACGTACGAATATTGCGTAAAATTGAGAAAAGTGAAATGTTACTTTTCTAATAGGATAAAAATGATTTAAAATGACTTATAATGTCTAGACTGGGCTCAGTCTAGTGTCGGTTGGTATTAAATGTCTTTTAGACATCAAACCGTAAGCCTAAAAATCAAGGAATGACTTATAAAATCAAGGAATGATTTTTGGTCAAAGGAGGAGGGAAAAATATGTTGACTTTTTCTAATAAGTTGAAAACTTAAATCGTCTTAGAAATGCGGTGCAGGTATGGGCTAAGGTTACGGCTGAGTAAAAACGCTTAAAACTGAAAATTTCAGTTTTTCACGGCCGAGGTTTATTTTGGTCATGTTTTTCTCAGTCATGATTTATTCTCAAATAAATCATGAGTGTGTCAAACATTTTTCTGATACGGGGAAAATTAACGCGACCGAGTTTCGTTGTGCGTAGAATTTCTGAATGACGTTTTACCCTAAAACGTGTAATTCTGTGTAATTCCTTAATAACTTTCACGAAAATGAGCTTATGAATGTCAAACTTTTAATTTTCCATGGAAATGATTTATCACTTGAGCCCAAGAAATAAAAATCAAATTTCGGGAAAATTTTCGGGAAAAATGAATAGTAAAAGTGAATAGTGAAATTTTCCGGGAAAAGTAATTAACCTGAAATTGCGAATTGTTACACCATGAGGTCAAGCAATGAGTCCAATGTTGATGCTGCAATCGCGAAAGATCTACTTTGTACTGTATCATAAATCTTCTTTGCAAAGATCAAACTAATGACCAAAAATATTACAGGAAAATAATATTGTGGTTTGATTAATGTGTACTGAAAATCAGTTTACCTAAAGTGCAAGTAAAAATATGTTAGCCGAATTTGAAACGTTGATTTCTCTTTCTCTATCAATTCTTGTTCTTCATTATCATCGAATTTTGTTTCACATAAGAGTCAATTTCCTTAAATGATTTCAACGTTGCAAATTGCTTTTCGTAGTAATCTTTCTTGCCTGATCACAATCAACAATTAACCAACTAAGAATGCTATCAAGGATCCCAAAAATATGACTTGTTTCATATATGAGCACAACTTCAGAAATAGATGTATGGGTTTACTTTTGTTATTGAAGTAGTGTGATGATGCAGTTTATGATGTATAGATACTTGATCTTCTTTGCAATAAGTAATAGAACGAAACAAAGATGCCAAACATACACAATGCTGGTGATTAGGCTAAGTGCAGGCGGCCCATGAAAGCTAGCTTGCTTTTCAAGGTGATGATGCCAAATAGGCTTAGACCCACTATTGATTTATAACAAAAGGTTAATAACCTAAGACGTACAAATTTGATCATTACTTCAAATTTTACATGGGTTTTCAATCATTGAAACTAAATAAAACTCACCAAGAAATAAGCTTGATAAAAATTAACCACAGTTGATTGTCATTGGTATAAAGTGTCATGATTCTCTCAACCTCATCTGACTACGTACAATTGGATGTAAGAAACAATTAGAAAAATCAACGAAATCATAAAAAACAAAATAAAAGTTACAACAAATTGAGTTGATCAAATTATTAAATTAACACAAACAAACACTATACAGTATACACATTTATGTACTTACAGAAAAGCAAGTGATTTAAAAGATTCCATAAATCAGTCCTTAAAAATAAGGGATTCACCATCGATCGATTGAGCCAAAACGTGAATCAACTCTGCAAAATAGGACTTAGCATTATGAGATTAAAACAATAGGTAAATTAAAAAAAAAAAAAAAAAAAAAAAAAAAAAGGTAGTTAGCTCATCATTAATCTATGAATCACAGTATACTGTCGTGGGTTTTCTAATTGACTGAGCCATCGAATTAGGGTTTTCTAATAATGTCGTGGGTTATCATAATAGATAGATTTGAATGGTCAGAGTTGTGTGAAGGAGATGTAGATGTTCGGCTGCTCACCAAAAGGCAATCTCTAATACACCCGGTCTTTTTTTTAAAGTTACACTTTGGTACAATCATATATGTTAAAAGCCATCAAGTACCTGTGTATTTGCCGTTTTTCTATATATCTAAGTTTATAAAAACGAATTTTAAAAAAGTTGGCCAAATCGGGAAATATTTAAACTTTTTTATTTACGCATCTTTTATAAAAATAATAATAATTAAACAAATATTACCAAATAAGGTATGATTTAATTATTTTGAAATGAAAAGTCTCCACTAGAGGTTTTATTTTATTAGGAAAAAGATTCTTATGCTTTTAATTTTGTGCTCAGGTTCCCAAGATGCTACATCCACAGAATCAAGGCTGTCAAACTCGCGAGTTTACACGTAAGATCGTACGATCTTACGTGCACACCAGTCAAAATCGTGTAGGATCGGGGTAGGATCGCATCTGAGGTAGGATCGTAAGTAGGATCGCACGTAAGATCGTAAGATCGACACGCGATCCGAGTTCACTTTTTTTTTTTTTTTTTTTTTTTTTTTTTTTTTTTTTTTTATCTTTTAAGTCCATCCCACTTGCTTAGGCAAAAAAAAAAAAAAAAAAAAAAAAAAAAAAAAAAAAAAAAAAAAAACGTGTGTTTTACTAATGTCTAATGAGTAAACCACTATTGTTTCATTTTCTAAATAGATTATAGTTTATACATAGTTTTCTACTTTTCCAAATAGATTATAGTCTAAAAAGTGTTCAATAGTTTAATTTAGTTTACTTCATTGTAATTAAACTAATCAAAGGGTATGTTTTGTAATGCCACTTATGAAACGTTTGTTTTTTTGAAATCATGTTGATGGCTCGTATATTTTGAGACATTTAGAACCTATGTTATGTAATATTATTGCACTAAATCGTTAATGTAACGATTGAAACTTGATTTTTTTGTGTTTTACTATTACTTTGGTGTTTGAAATTTAAACTTTGTCATTTTCAAGATGATATTATATGAACTTATCTTTGACGTTGAGTAAAAATGTAAAGCAGTTTGACTCGTATATCATTGGTTTGCAAAATATGACAAATTGGTAGGATCGTAGGATCGCGATCCGATCTTACGATCTCGATCTTGCAAAGACAAAAACGATCCTGCGTGAGATCGCGATCTTGACAGCCTTGCACAGAATAACATGCATTCATCATAATTCATGATGCTATGAACATGGATGTGCGTATATGGAAGTTGTATTGTACTGCATACAGTGAACGTAAAACGGAGGGATGCGATGCTTTGATGAGAGCAGAACGTGGTTTTTGTTACTCTTGTATGCACTGCCCAAAGGTACCAACACACCTACACAGATTGAAAGCATACATGGACAGATACACCACGGGGGTGTTTGGTACACAAAAATCCGTGGAAATGGAATTACAAACTCCATTTGACCAGATTCTGTATTCAATTTGGTATAGAATTGTATTAAAATCTTTTAAACAAAGGAAATTGACTTCCTTCATCTTGTTCATTTAGTCTCGTGAATTCATGATCTAAGTTCTCTCTCACTTACAGTGTGAAAATCTCCTTGGCGTGTAAACAATCATGTGTGAATTGTTTTTGTAACTAAAGACTAAAGGTAGCAATCTTGAACACTTTGCTTATGGACGTGTTGATCTGGTCTTGTTCTTTCCCAAATGGATTGAAAAGTCATTTGAAGTGTATTCTTAGTACATTCAAGTTGCAATTGTGTAAACTTGTAACTATCTAGGTGATAGGAGGGTGCTCGTTATCATCACTTGGCCCTGTCCGCAAAATTGGGTATCGACATTTTCTAAATAGCATATGATGATTGTTCTAGTTTTTCGTCATTTTGTTACTAACTTACGAGACTTGGGAAACAACTATCTGCATATGAACTCGACAAATATCCCTTTTTAGGCGGGCTTGATCCTTAAAGACCTTTTTACTGATGTAAGAATTGGACTCATGTTTTATTGAAAAAACTTTTTAGGTGGAGTTCGAATTTTCGCATATGGTGAATTTCTATTCTATTCTTCAAACTAAACAAAGATGGATCCCATTTCTTCAATGTGGTTATAAGTGTTGTGACTAGCGTTATCAAAATCTCTAGGTTTCATGTGTTTAAAATCCTTATGCGTTTGATATATTATTATCGGCATCATTGATAAATAACATTATGCTATAATGACAATTTCGAAGGTCCAACAAATAAGGGATGCTCCCGTGATACAACAACAATATCCAATTTTGTCGCAACGAGGTATGAGGGATATGAAATGTAGACAGATCATATTCCTGCACTCGGATAAACCCGTGATGTAGGTACTAATGTCATAGTGATTGTCTTTAAACTAGTGGTCATGTTTTAGCAGTTGACGTAATAGCTTCTGACAGAGGTTAAAAAAAATAGAAAATCAAATATAGCATGTTTATTGGATTCAAGAATCCCACATCGGAACAAGAACCAAATGATTGTCTACATATTTGTTTACTATAATCTCAAGTAGTTGTCTCCTACATTATAGAAGAAGGCCTTGTTGACATTTATATCCACTTATGAGTCATAAGCCCTTCATCTACAATGTTTGAGCTTTTTCATTTGAGCATTTAATTATCTCTACTACTTATAACTTATGGATGCATTTTTTACATTTAAAATGCTTAAGTGACAAATAATGTTGGTTGGCTAAATTAATATTTAATTATCTCTACGGAGTATTGATGAAAAATGGTAATATAATCAACAACTAAATTAATATTTTAAATATTGTTTAATCCTTAAACTTTTATATGTATATTTTTTTCTAACTTATGAACCTTTTTCTTGGAATGACTACAAGCTGAACACGTAAGTCTTGCATTAAGGGTCAAACCAAAATCACGATTTCGCATGTATTTGCCGCTATACATCATCACTTTGCACGGTTATTCGTCTAGTTTTTCTAATGTGTGATAACATTCTTTTCATATACATTTTTTATAAGTATTTAATATAATTTTTCTAAATTTTATAAGGTATTTAACAATTTAAAGTATTTCTAATTGTCTACATATAAGCTTATGATTACATAGAGTACTTTCTGGTGATTATAAAATAAGCCTATGTTGACCTCTGTAACTATGTATCAGTCATAAGGCCCTCCTATTTACTCAAATTTTAAATAAGCATTTGATTTAAATTTTCTAATATAAGATAACTTTCTAGTTATATATAAACCGTTTTCTAAATGGCATATGATGATTGTTCTAGTGTTTCGTTATTTTGTTACTAACTTACGAGATTTAGGTAATAACTATCTCCAGACGAACTAAACAAATCTCCTCTGAACGTGGGCTTGATCCCCAAAGACCTTTTTTACTTACGGTAAGAATTGAATTCGTGTTTTATAGAAAGAACCTAGTTGAGCATGCACCACCAGGTGGAGTTAGGGGTGGCGATGGTTCGGGTGGAGCCATATCCACATCCATATCCATTTAGAATCATTTCTTCCATCTATATTCATATCCGTTGGATGAATTGGGTAAATAGACGTCTACCGGATATAAACATAGTTTTTCGCCAAATTAAGAAAATACTAGTGTTTAATGCTTATTTTTTTTCAAGGAAGAAAAAAAATCATAGTAGATCGCTAGGCAAAACATCTCATATTAAACATGAAGAAACATTATATAAACACATAGATGTGATACAGAAGTTTAAATTCTTATCATCCCAAAACATTAGTTAATCTATATTGTAAGTGAAAAATTATAATCAGATTAAGTTAGCCGTTTTAGAAAAAAGAAAAAAAAGCTACTGGTGTGTCATAAGAATATTACATTACATTCATACAAACCATTCAGGATTAATTAGAGTTTGATAGTATTACACAAGTTCTTTCATGTGGTACAACTCATTTAATTCTAATACTATCAGGAACATAAACTTTAAACTGGATTGGAGGGGTGCGCCAAGCCAAGTCAGTAGTGCAACGCCAAGGCAACACGTGAAGAACCCCAGCAGCAAGCTACTATGATGGGTTCTTCCCCCATAAAAAATAAGATTAATATCGAGTGAGCCGATGGCTCACATATCAAATATTAAACTGATAAGAACAGATACTACACTTGATCTTAGCCAAAAGGCCGAGAAAGGTATGCTTACTCCAATTCTAGGCCTTTGTTTTTATACTCAGCCCCTCCTTGTTTGCTTAGCTCACCCATACGATGTGGGATGGATACAAGGGAATTTGAACCATTTTAATCAGTGTTATAAACTGATTTGCGTTTTGTAATAGCCATGGTCAAACCTACCTCAAACTCAAACTCATTAAAGTTATATTTAATGTCTCACAGGCTAACCAAGGTATGTGAATCAACTCATCTCATTTTTGGTAGACAAAACAATCATTCATTTGAAGGCGTGGTACACGGATATGGTGAGTTATAAACGTAATTCTCCTCCACCGTAGACCAAGCAAATGCTCTGACGGAATTATGGAGGCATTGAGGAAGTCGTAAGTAGTACCATATAGACACTATGTCATCCTGTAAACTCAAGTAGGACTAATAAAACAACGAATTATCATTTGCTCGTGGGAAAAGAGGCACGATACTCAACAACTAGGTTCATGTAGAGCACATACATATATGAATGTTCAACTCGAGCTGCACTACCTAAAGTACACTGACTTGCACTAGTAGTGGGTATGCCTTTAGTAACTATAACATATACATATACATATACATATACATACTAACAGAAAACACTACCATCTTCCGTTTTATAAATACTTTATCAAAAGTTTAATGATACAAGCTACATATTCCTATTACTTATATATTAGCTTAACCAACACACTAATGAGACGAGATTACACAAATTTCTGCAAAGTGCAAACTCATTGAACTCTATGGACTAAACCTTTCTACCAACTTCACTTTAAACGTTGATGTCACAACTACACACTAGAGCCTGGAAATGGATGCATAAATCAGCACCTTCTCATTATATTTACCATATTTTCTCCAATCTCGATTTTAGTCTCCTCAGAGACGGGACCATCTCCAATGTACACATGTAAAAGAAAGCTCATGTTTTCAAGAAAAAGGTCAATTTTATAACCCACCTCACCAGAATTTATATACATTAAAAAGAACGAGTCCATGGGCCAAAGTTGAACATCAGTTTAGCAAATCTCAAACACTTTGCTTATGGACCTGTTGTTGATCTGGTTTGTTCTATCCCAAATAGATTGATACTTCATTTGAACTTTATTCTTAATACATTCAAGTTGCAAATTGTGACAAGTTGATAGTAATACCAAAGAGTAGAATGGGTAAACTAATTAAACTTTTATTCTTTGAGAATGTCATGAGTGTGAAAAAGAAATGTTAAGATGTTTTAATACTAGATTACCAATCATTTAAGTGAACGCAATTCATCATGGTTTGATTTAGTCCATTCACTTGCAAAGTCTGCGCTCTATTTACATTCATCATTCAGTTTAGAAACATTACAAATCTAAACGTCTCCAACTTTTCGTTGGTCAATTTAACTAGCAAATCGTTGTATTTTGATGTCTTTGCTCATTGTGAATCAATAAAGTACAAATAGATACTATCCTACCCATTTTAAGGCAACGGTTGAGTGATAATGAAGAGCACCATTCTATCAACCAGATAGACATGTTCAAGTGAGTGAAATGTGTGACTATCACACTAAAATGTGTGAGGTTTCAAGTTTGATTCGTGGCTAGCTAGGTGCAAACTTTACCTGGATTGAGTCTGTGCGGCAGTGATTCAAACCATGTAGATTATTCGACCAAAAGGTCAGAAACCATGGTGATCCAACAAGAAAAGTGACTATATTTTCTAAAAATAGAACGAGGTTACAAGTTTACATATCATGCATATGTGATGTATTGTGCGTTTATAGCATATGATACTCACATTTTCTAGTTTGCCGCACTTTCTTTTCATAAACCGTGGTGCCAACTTCACATACCTAGTTGTTAATACATGGGTCATCCGAAACAACCATGTCAAGTGACCAATATTAGCATAATCTCTAAAGGCTCATAAGTTCAACATCCATATGCGTTTAATGAATTATTAGGTGTATAAGATAATCTTAGTCCTGTGTAGGTATATTAATGTCGAGTGACTGATGGTTCAAATGTAAATGTTCAATCAAATATGTTATATTATTAAAGATTTAACCATCCCACATCGGAAAAAGAAACAAAAAATTGTCCACATATAACTTTATTATTACTCGACATGCTCGTTGTTGATGAAGGGGTTGGGCCTTGTAGAACCTTGTAGTTATGTCAAGGCCAGACCTTTATTCTCAACCTTTTTTGTATGAATTTGAATTAATTTTTCTTCATTTCTCAACCTTTTTTTTATATGAATTTGAATTAATTTTTCTAGTGTGGGAAAACATTCTTTTTGTATACAAATCGTTCCATATTTTCTAGAAACTTTTGAAACTTTTCATGTTGGTGTAATACGTATAAATTCAGATGCATGGCTGTAATATCAGTTAGTTAAGTCGGTTAGAAACAGTTATAAAGTTAGTTATAGATAGTTAACATTGAAGGGACACAACCCTTGGTTCATACGAACCATCACATCCCTTCAATCACACCGATTAGATTAGTATATATGTATGTTGCTGTAACAGAAATGTAACCCATTCGATTTTATAATATCAGATTTATAAATGGTTCACCCCAATCGATCTTGTTTAGTTTTTATTGATTCTGTATGATGATGGCATGAATGTTGTTTGATCATATCGATCCTGGATATATGGATATATCTAGATTAAAAACCTGTAAACAAAAGAAAATACATACGTAGTATTAACTTGACCAAAAAAACTTCCCTGTACATGTAATTAGGGTGATAAGAGAATTTTACTTTTAGGTATATGTGCATGAAAACTCTGAACTATGTGGCACTAGACTTTAAGATTATCCATACATGAGGGTTAATTAGAGATGATAGTTGCAGTTATAACTTATGTAGATTAATACTACTGTCCAATCCAAAACCTGAATCGATAAACTTGACCCTATATTACCCGAACTCGAGCCATTATAGGGTCGGGTTAGTGTCACTTTTTCAGAAACCAAAAACCGGGAGAGTTGGGTTTCAAAAGGCACATGATCATCATTTTTAGTGATTGATAGTTATAAAAAGTGAAAATTTTAACTTGGTTGTGAAAAATTGGTATTTATCCACTGACGTATAAATTTGTAGTTATTTATGCGAATATGATGAATTGTTTAAAAAAATTAAGATATAAGGTCTGAATTACATTATAACAAATAGATAAGATTTTTAAAGTAGAGTTAAATTCAAATAGTTAAAAAAAATAATAAAAATAAAAAGTTATACTCTCACCGTTGGATCAAAGACTATAGTATATCAGGCCCAGTTTGTATTGTAATTGTAATGGATTTTGGCCCACTAAGGGTTTTATGTATGTTTCGGTATATCTATTATATATACCGATCGATTATTATTGAGGAATGAGAATCAAGGGGATTAGCCCGAGCTTTGTTTAATGGTAAATTTTTTTTACTTGCATTGTTTTCTTATTGATATCATACTATCTTGTGTAAGTTTTATCAAGTTTTGATATTGTTTATATGCATGCGCAGTTGACTTGTCGACTATTAGAGCAAGGCTGTTGCAATATAACATCTTTGTTTGGAATGAGTTTAACTACGGACCAGTAAGGATCCATGGGGATGATGGTTGTTTCATAAATATTGTCATTAAGAAACTACGCAAGCGCTATGTTGTGGATGCCACTGATACGCGTAAACAAGTTATCAGTAAGATTGAGGCGGATCTTATGCTGTCTCCTGATAGTTACAGACTAACCTACAATTTTCCAACAGTTCGTGGGGATATTTGGATCAAGACAGATCATGATTGGCACTTTGCGGTTGAGTTTTCCAAGTCGAAAGGTTATGTTGTGGAGTTAAACTTGAAGGTCTTTTCATCCGGCGCCGAGAATCCTGCTTTGTATGAGTATTCTTCTTCTGATGAGGATACTTCTTCTGATGAAGATGCTTCTGATGAGGAAAGCTTACCTATCATGAAAGCTGAATGAAGATTGAATATGTCGTTTTTTACACCTGGATTTTATGCATGGTTGACAGCTGTGAACGTTTTTTTAATTTTCTTGCATATATGTCTGTTATTTTTGGTTATGAACTTTGTTAGTAGAATAAGGCATTAATTGTTTATGTTTGCAGTATTGGATGTGGTTCTTTTTGTGCATGGTTCCTGTTTATTAATCTTTTTAGTTTTCATGTTCCTTATTTTTGGCTAGACTGCTCGGTGTCCTTATGTTATAACTGTGTCATGGGACCGATGACGGTATCCATAGAGCCACTATAGCGCCATGTTCGCTGTGCTATAGTCGTATTTTTGTCATTCATCATTACTATGTGTTCAATCTTTAGAAATATTCTTCTTAAAAATATTTCATTAATTAGTTAACAAGTCCTGTTATGCAGATTGTTAAAACATACCTGCATCGTTCTAGGTGAACAAAAGTAGTGCTAGTTTGTTTTATTTGTACCAATAATTTTTCTTATCTATATTATTTGTTTTTATATTAAACTATTGTTAGTAAGTTGTGGGAAGTAACATTAATCGACTAGAACTTCCGGACAAAGCACATGGACTATTTGGCTGTCCTATTGAAGACAGATGGTGTTATCTGAAAGCCTTGATGGGACTAGACAACTGAATAAAGCTTATTCGGATTGTGTTACTGGTGGGTGATGATGTTTGCTTCAGTTTCAAACTTATTTCTGTTATTTCTTTCTTCGTACATTAACTGTTATTTAAGGGGTTGTTTGGATCTTGTTTATGTGTTCTTGTTTAAGGTCATTTGAGATTTTTTTTTGTGTGACTTTAGTTTGTAATTGACATTATTACATTGTCACTCTTTTATTTGGAAGGTACGTTTCATTAGTACTTCAATAATAATATGGTCTGCTACTGCTTGTTTGTGTTACTAGTAGTAAGTTTGCTTAATGCAGCAAAAAATTTTGTGTGGGCTGTTCTATTAGCTTTATGAATAATCATGATAACTGCATCGGTTGTTAAACTTGGGTTGTGGTTGTACTGCAAAAGATCATTTTGTCCTTGTATGCTTTACATAAGTTTTATCATTTGGTTTGTATGCGAATAACGGTATTAAGCGTATATTATGCAATATTCGAACTGTTATATTTCATCGTGCACAACTTCATTAAACGCCAATCAAAATGATGGAATTGCAATGCGTCCATCTGATTTTTGCATATGAACATGATACATTTGTGAGTTCCTGTTCGATTTCAGCTGAATATGTTTGGCCCTTTTATAAAGCAAGTAAGCAAGTTGGCTGGACCATGAACTACTTTTGGTTCCAACTCAATCAGAGTGGAGTATTTGGTAGTTTGAGAGAACCATTCAATATACAGTGAGGCGATGTTTGTCACATATTGAGCCTAAAAGACTCGTTTTTGTTTGAAAGTCGCTGGTGACTCGTTTCCCACTTTATAATTCTTGAATAGTCGTCTTTGCAATATGTTCGTCACTTATCGAGCAAAAAAGACGAACATTCATGTCGATTTGCAAAAGATTGCTTCGGAAGACCGATGATCTGATTTATTTCCATGGATCCTTCAAGTTACTAGTTTCCTGAATAAATTTCAATCCAATGTTGCACGTACATTGGATGTTAAGAAATCGACCATGTTAACATCTTAAAAAGTTTCGGCAAACCCATCTATCCATCATGTCCATCTTCTATCTTTTTTTTTCAAGTGAAAGAAAAATACTTTTTCATGATAAGTAGAAGAAACAATGATTCTCCAATCACACATATCATCTTTATTCCTTCATAAATTTACCAAGTTTCACAACGCATATATGGTTATAACGATATGTCTCATTTGCTTGCTGTGCGTATATGTGGCCCAGTGATTGATATTTCTAACATAATCTACACAACACAAATTCAAATATCACGTATTCAGATGGCGTAGTTTCGGACCTTCAGATATAGATTATTAACAAAAGAAATATAGGTCTTATTTATTTGGCGTGGATATGAAATTAAAACAAAATAAGTATGAGTAATACAGAGATATTGTGGATCAAGATCAAGCATATATAGAGATGAACAATCTGAATCTCAGTCATGACACCAATCAATAAATCTTGATTTGCATTATACAAAAACTGTATAACATTCATCGTTTAATCTAATTCACTTTTGCCTTCTTTCGTGCAAGATACCGTTCTTTAGCAGCAGCCACAGCATCCTGATTTCTTTTATGATGATCGGTTGTAGGTTGAGCTGTCGCGCTTTCAGTTTTGGATTCTTGCTTCGGGGAATCATTAGAGACTTCTTGTTTATGAGGAACATGAGCAGGTTTTGCTTCGACAATTTCAGATCTTTCCTTGGGCGCCGCCGAGGTTTCGCCATGATTTTCTTCTCGCGCACGCGGTGAAACCACCTTTGATGGTTCACTTTCTTCTGACTTTTGATTCTTTGAATCCTCTTTATGCTTGCTGGGTTTGGTTGACACACGGTCTGGTGCCCCAAAGGCGACATTCTTTGACAAACTGTAGTAGAACTCAGACATATCACCACCCTTCTTGGTAATCTGTTGCACCAAAATGTGAATCATGTGAATATGCATTTTTCATAAAATAAGAAACATAAACAAGAGATAAATGGATGAAAATAAAGTTTGGGAGGTTTGGATGTGATGCTGGTATTTGGCAAAACTAAATTATGATTATGAGTTTTTGAAAACTTTTAGTTCAAAGATATCTAAATTAGAATTAGAAAAGCAAGAATATATGGCAAGATAACCGATTGTTGAGGCTGGAAGTAAAATTACCGAATGATCCCTGACTTTAATCAGTTGGAAAAAACCCATCCGAACATCCCCTTAGTATGGTAGTAAAAATTGAGGAAGTGTATGTGGGGGCCCTAAGAATGCGAGAAGGTAGAATTGAGATAAATGGTGACAAAACACATTGTTATAAAAACTGGAATTCTTTTTACAAACTCAAAGGCATCTTCTACATGAATACTAAAACCTTCGTTCTATTCAAGATGTTTCACACTAAAAGGAAAGAAGAAACTAAACATATCAAAATGGCGGGCTGGAGGTTGGGCAACGGGTCAAACAAGAAATTCTTTGGCACGAACTGAAGCCAGTTAGGATCGGCCGGGTCAGCCCAAAAACGCTTTTGTCCAAGTTCTAACAAATAACTAGTGTGGTAAAACATTTACAAAAGGAAGAGACGACTGTTTTAATAAAAAGATTTAAAAAGTTGCATGCAATAAAAAGACACCCCGGGCAACTTTCTATCAAATAAGTAACATAAACATGAGATAAAGGTGAATTTGACCCATTTTCGTTTTATTTGAACCGTTTAGCTTTGGATTTGGCCCGTTAAAACACAACCCAAAATCCACTAATAAGCAAATGGTCAAAATTGCCACCCTAAATATAAGAATTCCATTCTATTGAAAGATAGTAACATATGAACACCAAAAGAAAGTAGAACTTACATCTTCCCTTTCCTCGCGTAGTTGTCGCAAACGTTCTTCCTCCAACCATTTTGCTTGCTCAGCAAGTTTCCTTTTGTACGCACCCGTAACAAACTTCTCCTTGTCACCAAAAAGGTGGTCTTCTTTGCTCCTCTCTTTGGCGAGCTTTCTTTCGTATATTATCTCATGTTCTCGCTCACGCACTTTTGTTTTTTCAATTAATGCTTGAATATACCTTGGCTGTAACACAATATACAGTTGATTAGCAATAAAGATACCACACATATATCCATCTCAAAATTTTAAAAATGTCATATTACATACAAAATAAAACAAATCAAGTGCATATCACAGCCTGTTGTTCTACTGAAAAAACAACTAGGAAAACTATGTTATTACTTATTATTGTAAAGCATCTCAGGGAGTCAACACTCTTAACACATAATGTTCTCTTTGTTCATTCGGTAAAAGAAAATTGTTATTAAGTAATGTTTATGTTACATCATACATGGAATGGGTAATTATAAATTATAGAAATCTAAAAGGTTATATATCAAATGCTTCAGATATTTAATACTGTATATCTTAGATTGAACCTTTTTATTAACTGAAATTTCATTGCTTGAATGTTGGTGATTACATATTAATGAATATACTTTGGATATAAAATCACCTAAAGTTTACGCTAAGAAAGGTTCTTGTCAGAAATAAATATGGTACCTTTCTTTCCTGTCGATCCTGTGCAACTGGAAGAGCTTTTTTTTCCAGCATCTCCTCGTATACTTCATCATATGCAAATGCCGATGGATCCTCCTCTAAGGCTTTCTTATGTAGCTCCTCTACCTGGAAGGGAAAAAAAATTGTTATGATAAAGAGACCCAAAATCTAAAAGTCGCAAATGGGCAAGTGGGGTGATGAGTCATAATGGGTAAATTTAGGTAAGGGTTAAAAAAGTCCCGGTCACACTGGCTTGACCAACAATGCTGAAGGTTCAAAAAACTCATGTTTCTTATATATAAATCAGTGTGTCAAATATGATTACAAAAAAGATAATATTTCAAAAGAACCTAATCCTTTAGGAAGAAATATTTAGGAGGTTTTGCACACAAAAAAAATACATAGGACTTTCAATCGATTCAACCCATTTAAAAGTTAGTTTTTATAATCTTTATTATACCAGCTTGACCGGTTAGAGATGTATCATTACCCAAATTGACCCAATTAAAAACAAAAAACATCTATATGATGGAAATACTCTGTTTTGTAGCTAGCATACCTCTTTGAGAGCCTTTTTGTTGCCAGCTTGTCGAGAAATATCTCTCTCAACATCATTTTCATCATCGTCACCAAAACCAAGTGCTGAAGGGAGAGGAGGTCTGGCAGGTTGCTTCTTTTGTTGGGAAGGCCCCCTTAGATTTAATCCGTATTTCATTTCACTTGATAGCCCTGTGATGGAAAATAACTTTATTTAATACAACATGAATAAGCTATCTTTTATATATATATATATATATATATATATATATATATATATATATATATATATATATATATATATATATATATATAGTGAGACTTTCTTACGAGAACCATCTTATCTGCGAGAACTGAGAGAACCACCAAAAACATACATGCACGCCTTCAATAATTGTATTTTTGCACATATGTTCTAAAAACAACATATATGTTTTAAAAAAAACATAGTCGTTCTAAAGAATTTGATAAGAAATTGGAAATACAAAAATTTTCTTTGAAGGTGTGCATGTATGTTCTTAAAAGGCGTGCAACGATAATATTGCGGCCGTGTGTAAGGTTTTTGTGAAAAAAAATGATGAGTTTATGATGATATTGAAGAAAATAGGTGGATACTTACGATTATTGATGATTTGCATGTCTTTTTATTTTATTTTAAAAGGCGTGCATGTATGTTTTTGGTGGTTCTCTCAGTTCTCGCAGATAAGATGGTTCTCGCAAGAAAGTCACCCTATATATATATATATATATATATATATATATATATATATATATATATATATATATATATATATATATATAAAATGAATTAAGCTACACCGTGATCTCACAGAAACCATAGCGATAACCACTAAAGACTTTAAAACCATATATAAACATGAGCAATCAATGTACTATTTTAATCCAGGGTGACCATTTCCGAAACAAAAGTATCCTATTTATGTGATGAGAGGAAGAATCACAATTTAGCATAACATGAAAACATCCAACAGCTAGAGAGCAACAATTGTTCAAATATAGAAACTCACATAGAAAAACTATCACTTCTGGCGTTGTATGCATGCCTAAAAGGGGAACACACCCTATCCTACATTGACTTTCTATTTTCCATGATAGGATACACAAATCCTAGTTTATTATGTATGGTTTAGTTCGTTTTGTGACATGTCACAAATGGCTTAGTGGTAGTTCAAGGTTTGCTTGAGGTTTATGTGGTACTTCAGCCACATACCATTGTACTGAATATTTTTTTGTGATTTATATATTTTACCGGGGTAAACCCCTTTACCCAATCCTAGTTTCAGTAACTCGTGAGTCGTGAGTAACAAAGGGCAGTCAAAGTTATACATAAGAAGCTAAACCTGCAATTTACATGCAAAATTCATTTTCCAGGATCAGTGTCCTCTTATAATGAACATGATACAAAGAGATTAAACATGCTAAATCATACCACAGTTTCAGGGTTCAGGCTCACTTTTGCAAGAGCAGTAAGGTCACAATTTCACCAAAGACTAAGACAGTTGGCAGGACTACTAACGGGTCTAAAACAGTTGTTTGAACCAATTAATCAGAATCACTAACAGTCTAACACAGTTCCATAAGGCATAAGCTACTACCTTCCCAATTAAAAGCTACACATTAACTTCTGAGGTCAACACGGGTAGTTCACAGCTCCCTCAAAGGTTAAACAATTCAAACATTTGAAGCAAATACTAACAAATTGGGGTGTTTGGGATCAATGGCGAAGCTATATAGGGGCGGGGAGGGGCGCCCGACCCCCCGAAATTTTTTTTGCGATGTAGAGGGTATATAGTTTTCGGGTAGAAAAATTTTGGTATATTCAGTTTCGACCCCCCATTTTAATTGTAAGATTTTTTTTATACATTAAGCAATAAATTTGATCCGTTACATTTTACATAAGTCCATCTACCCAAACTAAAATCCATTAACAAACCAAATCCCAAACTAAAATTCATTACTTAGCCCATTAAAAAAAAACGAGAACAATAACAATTAACAAACCAATTAACAAACTTTTTTTTTATAATAATAGTATTTAATTTTTGACCCGACTCGAATCGAATCATCGACCCGAACATATTGCCCGAAAAATAGCGTTAGGAAAAAAAAATTAGATCCCGACCCCCTACTGAAAATTTTCTAGCTTCGCCACTGTTTGGGATTGCTTAGTAATACTGTTTATTTAAGTCTTGCGTTATGCTACAGTAGATAATCAATTTTGGGTGTTTGGATGGACACAAACTATCTGACCATCCAAGAGTGAAATAACCTCTAAGCTGCTCATTAAAAACCATTATCTCATTCAGAAATGCCTTATACAACTAACCATCTAACGCAGTATCTCGCGCATTGCCTCCTTTACAACTGATTATCAGATTCTAAGTATTTTTTTTATAATAACACAAACAATAGATGATCATAAACTAAACCCTAACTAGACTATTTACTAAAAACACAAAAGGGTATCTAGATTTATCATGAATTAAACAAGATAACTAGTAATCAAGCAAGAAACGAATTGCGGTTATATCGAGAAACACAACATTAGGATAGAACACAAAGCACTAAACTTTTTAATCACCATCTTGGGCATATATGATTCTATCGATAAAACACAAAAGGGTATCTAAATATACTTAATGTTGTTATAAAAAGTACAAATATTAGCAAAATAGCAGGGCTACATCAAGAAACACAAAATAAGTAAAAAATCAAGAACTAAACCTTTTAGGGGGTGTTTGTTTAAGCTAATATGTGGGCTTATGAGCTTATTTGATTTCGGCTTATATTTCATAAGCTCCGGATTATATTGAGACTTACGGGCTTATATAAGTTTATTATCGTATCATACGATAATAAACTTATATAAGCCCAAAAGTCTCAAAATAAGCCGGAGCTTATAAAATATAAGGCAAAACATAAATAAGCTCATAAGCCACATATAAGCTTAAACAGACACCCCCTTAATCTAATCATCATGGGCATAGCTAATTCAATCATAATTCCCAAAAGGGTATCAATATTCATCATCAATTAAGCAAAAAACTAGGAATTTAGGCAAGAAAAATTAGGGCTACATCAAGAAACACAAAACAAATATCAATCATAAAGCTCTAAACTTTTTAAGCTAACTAACATGGGCATAACTAATTCCAACATATTTCACAAAAGGGTATCTAAATTTATCATCAGTTAAACGAAATAACTAGGAATTTGAGCAAGAAGAAAAATAGGGTTTGATCAGGAAACACAAAAAAGTATGGAGGGGTTTAAGAGATTAAAGGGAAATTGTACCTTGAACAAATTAGAGTTTGATAAGGTGATGAAGATGTGATGTGGTCGGAGGATTGATCGACGGTTGAAGTCGGATATAACTTGTAGTAAAAGAAGAGGGTGTGTTTGGGTAAATTATATCACTTATATTGGTATGGTATGTACTATGGAGTAGTTTCTTGGAGGTAAAAGAGTAAAAAAGAAAGTAAAAAATATTTAATAATGTATTATACTTGTTACGAAAAGTATTTTAGTGTAGCGTACAAAAAAAATAACCTTTGTACCACTTAAACTCGACTATTTTGTCTTTTTGTACGCGTTTTTCCACCCTCCCAACAGGTCCCCGGTTTATTAATTTTTTGTGAGTTAAAAATATTTTCACGTATGAAAAACACCACACTTCTTCTTCCTCTCCCCACAATCTCTCTTTTTCCACTAACTTTTTGTACGATGTTATCCTTAAATTTTGTGGTCCATATGTTCCCGTAATCGAAACACACATACTCACACTTCACTATCAAGATCCCCAAATTGTCTATCCTAACCCTAATTCGTCATTCGCTTTTAATATAACAAATTGATTGTCGCTTTCCATTGTTTGGGATCCATCAAAAGGTATATTCCAGCTAGTATACATATATTTAATTTAATTGTATTAATTTATTACAAACAGAATATTGTTTTTTAGGGTTTCGTAAATTAGGGTTTTCATTTCATTTTTTCGATATTTACAGGTCTGATGGAAGTACCACTTGATTTGGTGTTTAAGATACACTATAATGGGGTATTCATGTTTGACCCCTTAAGGTATGACTTTGGTAGGGAGATTGTAATGGAGGCCTCATCAAGTGATAGAATTATGTTTAGCCCATTGTTAGATATTTTAGTTGCTAAGGTTAAGCAAGATATATGGGGTTTGTTCATGTGCATTCCTGAGTTAGACATTGATAGTGGAGGATTGAAAATAATTGAAAGGGATGCTGATGTTCATGCCTTATATGATTTAGCCGAAAAGTATAAGACCGTAAATGTGTATGTTGCTCATTCACCCCAAAACCTAGCAGGCCACCTCAAAAAGAAAACACCATGAAAAATTGAAAAAGGATGCTGGTAATATGTCTTATGAAGAGTTGGTTGCTTGGAGATGAGTGTGTAAATACTCATCATTTTTAGTCAAATCTGAACTGCAAAACGATTAAAAACACTCAAAAACGCACCAAAATACGAAGAAAATCCCAAAGATCGTGTTTTATATGTTTCTGATGCAAAACGAGTGAAAACAAACGAAAAACGAACAAAATTTGCATAATTGGCAGTTTCAGTCCCCCGACTTTCAAAAATTGACAAAACTAGTCCCTAAGCATTTATTTCAAAGAAAAGTCAAACCAAGCTTTTTAAAAAAGTCAAATGATAACACAAATGATCTTTGGGTAAAAAGATTTGGAAAATTACACATTGGGTCCCTGTACTTTGGCAAATTGGCAGTTTTAGTCCCTGGTGCTTCAAATTTGGAAAATTTCATTTTTGGTCATGTGGTTTGTCTAACTTGACAAGTTTGGTCCTTTTGATGACTTGGGGATAATTGCAAGACCAGCCCTCAAAGTTTCAGCAAGTTACAAGTTTGGTCCTTGGGACCTTATAAGTTACTAACCAAACGGGTACCCTTAATACTTTAAACCAAATCCATGGCCCAAAACCAAACCCTAATACGTTTTATACGTATACTTCTTCCTCCTCCCTCTTGGTCAAACACAGATAAAAAATAAAACCCTCCATCACTATCTCATTCCTCCCCCCGTGACTGCAACCATCCAATACCCCCATCACCATCTCCCCATCCTCAAACCTTGTCCTCCCCTCCTTTCCCCAATCCCACTATCCTCACAAACCACTCACAAACCTGTACCTAACCCTTGCCACGTTGGCAATCCACAACCTCAATTAGGCGCCAAAAATTGGATTTGAAGGCTGAGATGGTATTTGAAGAACTCAATGGTTGGGATTTGATCAAGGAAGCACAAAGTTGAGGTGGAAACCATTTGCACTCACTGAAGACAAAGAGAAGCAATGTGTACCTACCACTTTGAAGCAGTATAAATAGAACCCTTGTAGCCAACATAAGGCATCCTGATCTTTTTATCTTTTCTGTTTTAAATTTAGTTTACAAATGTACTCTTCTATTTTCAGTTCAATGAAATCTCTTTTAAGTTAAATCCAATTTCGTATTTTTATTCTCAAGTTTCTTGTATTCTCTTTCAATTGTGTTAACTTTATCTCAGAATGACTTTGATAGTTTTTAAAGTTATTGAAAGTCAAAGAAAATAAAAAATTCAGGAAAGAAAAGAAGAAAAAGAAAATTATTGAAGAAGAAGAAGAAGCAATAGCTGAGGTGGTTAAATTTGGTTTAGAGTCTCTTGGGAGACTATAGGTGGTTCTGTTGTTCATGATCCTCAGATTCCTCAATGCTTTGGAAAACAAGTAATGTTTTTAATATGAATTTCTAGCTTCATGTATTAGTTGTTGTTTGTTGTTCTTAAGCCTTGAAATCTGTTTAGTTGTACTCATAAGTGATTAGTGATAATTGATTAGCTAGGTCTGCTTAGCAGATTAGCCTTTTGATTTGTGTAATCACCAATTCAGCTTAATATAGGGGTGTTTGGTATTATTGTTGTTCATATGCCTTGGCTGTTGTAATTAGCCAAACACCATCTAGGCAGCCTTCTTAGGGTATTGTTAGACCATTTGCAGTAGTTGTTGTGTAGTTTGAGCATTTTAGTCAAATACCTTCTTTTTTTTTTAAATTTGGCACAGCTTAACTGTGTAACAGATAGGTTAGCATAAGTTGGAATTTGGTTCAAAATCTGTTAAATCCACTTATATTAGTTGAATTTAGAAGCAACATAACATACTCAGTCAATTTAGGTTATTAGAAATCAACTAAAAGTCAATTTGGAGCAAAAATTCTCAAAAGTCAATTTGCATACTCAGATTTTTGGACAAACTTCAAAGCAAACTCTAGGCTTTAATAGTGAAAGGAAATCTGTGAACTTTGTTGATTTGTAGTCCCACCTAGCTTGTTTATCCATCTCAAAAAGAAATTCTGGGATTGGAATTTATTTACTCATTGGAAAATGGGTTTGAAGTAGGCTGTGTGACTAAGAATATACCCTGCAACCTTAGTTTGGATAATTTTCGAAGGGCTGTAGTTTGATCAATTCTAGGTGTTAGGGTGTGCTTTTTGGTGATTTAGAAAGCCCCTAGGTGTAGTTTCTAGGATTGAGTTTAGTCTAGTCTAGGCTGCTTATGCACTGCTTAATAATAAGCACCCTTTTGGACTAGTTGAGGCTGCATACTGCCTAAGCTCAGTAAATACTAAGCTTGTTTGATTTTGTTGGGAGTTTGATTATTGTTGTTGCATTTTCAAGTACTGTTGTTCTTCAGTTGTTACAATCGTTAATCTGCATAAACTTTTGATACCTGAGCTGCTCATGTGATTGTTACCCTGTGCAATTTTTGTTGCCTCATTTAATTAGTAAAATTTATTTGAGTTCTTGAATTTAGTTAAAATGTTTGGCTTTTGAACAAGAATCAGGAAGAAAAAGTTTTTGATCTTAAAACTGTTTTTGATCTGGGTTGAAATTGATTCAAGAAGTGGTTGAAATCTTTTTTTTAAAATTCGTTTTGTGAGTCAGTAAAAAGGAAAACAGCAAAAAGAAAAGAAATTGGCAAAAACTGACATGGGTGGGATTCGAACCCAGCCCACTCAGTTCACAACCTCAATACACAACACAAACACCAACTGCACCCTTGGGATTTTTGTCAATAGCCTTCCACTCTTATTCCTTATATAATTGTGTTAATTTTCTTTGCTTATTTAGCTTAATTGACTGTTTTAGCTTATTATAGCTTATGAGAGATAGCTCTTTCTAATCTAGTAATTTTCTCAAGTTAGCTTTAGTATAATTTAGCTTCCAGAAAATTTTTAGATTTTTCACAACAGTTTTAGTAATTATTTTGAATTAATTAGCATAAATTAGTTTTTAACTCATAATAAATAGGATTTTTATTGAAAATTTAATTTTCTTTTTCCTAAAAATTTCTTTTGTCATTTAGTACGTTAGAAAATTAGTTGGAAACCCGTAGGACCTTTGTAACTCAAAATTCGCATTTTATTTTGCGCACTCGTGTAATTTTTAAATAAACGTCACGTTTTTAAATTTAGTTAACATTTTAGGATTCCCGATACCTAATTATCTTTTCCCGTAGTGTTTTAGGTTTTTCCTAGTTTGTTAGTTGCCTTAGGTTAATTTACTTTTACCTTCGTTCGTTAATTTTCAATTTAACGTATCGTAAAACCAAATAACCTTTCCAATCATACAAGATTTTAATCCCAATCTCGTTCGAAGCTTTCCATTTACACCTCGTTGGGGTACGACCCGGGAAATCACTTCCCGGTCTCACAATTTGAATATCACTTTCACAAGTTTTACGAGGTAATCGTTTTCCTAAACGGTTTACTCGTATTACTTCACGTCTAGTTTTCTCACGATAACTTAGACTTCACGTTTGTTGATATTTTGATAAATTGTTTTTGCACACACCAAAACACAACGAATCACTTGGGCTGAGGAAGAAGCCCGCTCCCCTTGCTTAAGGTCCCCTCCACTTAAGGATAGGCCACTAAGAAAAGATTTTGAGGGTAAGGTTAGTTTCACTAGTGTGTGGAGTATTGATGATGACTGGTTAAATGATTACCCACACTTAATTGAAGATGAGGTGTATAAGGAGGTCAACGAACAACCTCAGAACATGGCAGATGATGTTGCAGTCAATGATGTTGTTGATGAGCAGATGAGGTCAACGAACAACCTCAGAACATAGCAGAACTTAGCAATGGATGGTGCATGCTCTGATAGTATTGAGGATGAGCAGAATTTCAATTCTTCTATGCCGGGCAGACGTACTTCACCAGAAAACATAGCAGGTAAATAGTTTGGACACTACTTTTCTTTGTATTATATTTATTTGCAGTAAATATAGATATATTACTTACAAGTAATTGTAAATCTGATTAGGTACCCAACAATCTGAAGTAGGAGGATCAAATGCAGGCAAAATAAATGTTGTGACCAGGTCTGCAACAACAAATGACAGTCAAATTCTTGAAACAATGACAATAAGAGCTGGTAGAGGTAAATCCTTCAGAGGTGGAAGGGGGACATTATCAAACAGGGGTGCTAGATCTACATCAATGGTTGCGGGAATAGGCAATGTGCTTGCAAGGTTTACCAGACAAACTAGATCAGCTGAACCACAAGCTGTGCAACAGCCAGGTGTGGCCCAACCTTTGCAACAACCAAGACAAAGAGCTGCTCCTCAATTGCTACCACCCAGAATTCCAAGTCAAAGAATTCTTCAAAAAAGATTGTCTGCACCACTCACTGGACCTGGTTACAGTGTGGACAACGAAATAATTCTTGACTAGAAGCTTAAAACAACATGTATGCTTGCACATATTTTGTCAAATGTTCTATCTTGTATGTGCAGAAACTATATAATTAGTAGGACCTGTATGTGTAATTATTATGCCCTGTTTTGTTCATGGGAGGGCCTAGTTGATTAGGGATAAAAACAGTAATAGTGCAGCAAATATTGCCACTATGAAGCTTTGTAAGATATGTGTTGTAGTGCTGCATTTCTTGCCACTACTAAGCCCTATTTTGTGTACTTGAGGGCTAACTATGAAAATTAGGAATGATGTGTTCTGGTTTTAACAATGTAAGTTGCTTTTGCAGAAACAATATGTTATGAAAGAACATATTTTGATGTTATTGTCTTTCTGGGCTAAGGTCAATTGTCATTAACTTGTTTCGTTGTTTGGTGCAATTTAGTTATTTTCATTATGGGCATATGCTCAATTGTCATGAACTTGTTTCTATGGGCATATACTAAGCCCTTTGTTTGCTGCAAGAATATTAACAAAAAACTTAAAGAAAACATTAAACAACTACAACCAATCCATTAAGATTTCATAAGAAGTACCATTACAATACTATGACATGTTCAAAAGCAGAAATGCATATTACAATAACAACTACTTTCTAATGGATAATGCAATGAACAACATTAGCACAATCATGAAACAGGTAGAACAAACCAAAAACATCTCATGCACTTTTCCTTTGACCTTTAAGTCATTCAGTTCTTTGCAAAGGAAATCCATTGATGGTTCAATAGCAGGCTTGGTTGAAATTACATTTTGAGCATCAGCTTGGTGCGTAATGTTTTGAAGGTTGCACTCCAACATTTGATTGTCCTTATACATCTTCAACATAAGGTCTTTGTAGTATTGTGATGGTAACTCGTCATCAAGAAATCCATACACCTCACATTTTTTATCTTTGTTCTATTGAAGTAAAAAAACAAATGTGAATAACAATTAACTGCAACAATTTATACAAATAATTTGAAATACGGAACTTACACGGACTGGACAAGCTTTGAACCTTCGACCTGGATTTTCAGGAGTCCATGCCACTTGTTCATAAATTGGGAACTTACATATACAATGTGTCATACGAGCTATTTCTTCTTTGGTATATCTCTTTCAATAATAACAAGATGAGGAACTTGATGAAGCCATTGTATTGTAATTTTGTGTGTCAATTTGAATGTGGTGAAAAATTAGGTTTAGGGTTCATATAATCGTATCTAAGAAGAGGGGAAAGGGTAAAGTGAAAGGGGGGAAAATAAGGGGGGAGTAATATACACGTTTTGCAAAAAAAAAAAAAAAAAAAAAAAAAAAAAAAAAAAAAAAAAAAACGTGGCATTCACCTGCTGACATGGACAGAACCGGTTAGGAGGGTGGAAAACACGTACAAAAAGACAAAATAGTCGAGTTTAAGTGGTACAAAGGCTATTTTTTGTACGTGATTCGTTGTCTTTTGGTGTGCAAAAACAATATATCAACAAACGTGAAGTCCAAGTTATCGTGAGACAACTAGACGTAGAGAATTACGAGTAAACCTTTTAGGAAAAAGATTACCTCGCAAAAGCTCGTGAAAGTGATATTAAAATTGTGAGACCGGGAAGTGATTTCCCGGGTCGTACCCCAACGAGGTGTGAATGGAAAGTTTTGTGAAAAGATCGAGATTAAAATCTTGTATGTTTGGTTGATAAAGGTTATTTGGTATTGTGGTGCGTTAAACTTACGGAAATTAAGAATTAACGAACAAAAACGTAACCTAATTGTGATTTTACAATGGAAATGAAAATTAACACTTAAAAACTACCTAAGACACTACGGGAAACATAATAGGGAATTAGGGAACCTTAAAACGTAAGCTAGGATTAAAAACGTAAAAGTTAACTTAAATAAAACGCGAGTGCGCGAAATAAAACGTGAAACGTGAGCAAATAAAGTCCTACGAATGTGAAAATTATATTTTTACGATCCTAATGTTATAATAAAATTTTTGGAAAATTAAAATTATTTTTACAACTATTTAATTAATTGCTATTAATTAATTACTCATTACTAATTACTTTTTAATTACTTAAATTATACTAATTAATAATTAATTATGAAAATTAACTAGAAAAATGAAAATTAAATTTAGAAAAATCTAAAATATTATGAAACTAATTTTAAAACAGAAAACCTAATTTTTCTACTTTTTAATTATTAATTATTAATTAAAACTAATTATTTAATTAATTTAACCTAAATTAAATTATAGAAAATACTAAATGACCAAGGAAAAATCTGAAAAAATTTCTAAAATTATTTTAACTAAAACGGAACCTGAGAAAAATTTAAAAATGATAAATGCTTATAAATAAGCAGAAAATAAGCCAAAAGGGCTTAAATAGAAGCTATCACTTTAATTATTTTTTGTCTTTTCTTAATTTTCTTTTACACAACTAATTTACAACTAAAAATAAGCACTTTTTGTGAAGGCACTTTTTATGAAGCTTGAAAATAAGCTGTGTGCATGCAAATAAACCAAATAGTGAACTTCAAGCTTAAATAAGCTTCAATAAGCTTGAAACAAGCCACACAGATTACTCAGGCCAAAGAATAAGCTACAAACAACTTATGTTTACTTTGAAAAAACTAAATTGGCAAGAAGGTTCAACTAAATAAGCCAAATAGCCAAATAAGCAATCCCACTGACTACTCAGAACTCAACAGGCCAAATGGCTTGTTTGCAGGCTTGTGTGGACCCCACCAAACAGACTCAGAAGTCCAAGGGGGGTGATCCAATAAGCCACCCTGGTGGGCTTCTCAGAAAGCTAAGGAACAAGGACTAGGGCTCACAGATGAGCTTCTGAGAAGCTTATGGAGATGGGCATATGCACTGCCCACTTAGTGTTCTGAGTTTGGTCAGGGTGAGTCCAAGGGTAATTTCAGCCAAGAACTAGGGATCCTAAGGACAAAATAAGCACTAGCACAAGTACCCAGCCAGAAGGGCTTACAAAATCATCAACAAGCTCAGGCTAACAGCCATTAATGAACAAGTTACAAGGCTAGACAAATGGGTCAGAGATCCTGGTGCAGGGGAGGCAACCAGTGAAACAGGCAAAAGCAAGTGAGCTTATTTATAAGCTCGTGGGGTTCAAAACTCAATTTTATACTTGAAACAGGAAAACAAGCTTCCAAAAAACTCAAATCAATAAAAAAAAACACTTAATTCCTAACTCTAATGAACCTTACAAGTGCTCAAGAAACCTGTCCCATTTTTACAGACTCCAACTTTGACTTTTGCAAATTTTTAAAACAATTTGACTTTGGTGAGTTTTAATCCTACCCCACTGACTAATTATGCAATATTAAGATGAATTGATACTGAATTAAGCACAAATAGCAACTAACTAACCTGTGAGCATGAATCATGAACTGGAAAACCTAACAGTTAACTCATAAATTGGATCAAAGGCTAATTTTAACTTTTACAACTAAACCTACCAATTTTTTTTGCTACTAACTCTCTATTAATACTTAAGTCTTATGTCTAAACAAGATTCAAACCTAAACAATGACAGAAACACAGAGTACCAAGTTAATCCAAACACCCCTATTGTAATCTGTTTTCAAAATTTGCAAGGGGAAATGAATCAAATTTACACTAAACCAAGACCAATTAACTTACTTAAGCTGATTAAGAACTAACTAACCAGAAATAAACAATCATCACCCAATAAATTCAAGCAGTTCAAATTCAGAAAAAGAAAGCAAAAACCAAGTTCTTACTTGGCATCCATGCTAGTAGATACCCAACAACCAGTGATCATAACCATTTCCTAACATCCCCCATGGGATTCTAAACCATAACACAAGCCCATATCAGCTGCTACTTCTTCCTTCTTCCAATTTTTTTTATTTATTTTTTCTGATTTTCTTGTAATTTCCTGTTTTTCTTTTCTTTTCTAATTTCTTGCTTTCTTTTGATTCAATTATCTTAAACAAGCTTAAAGTAACATTTTGAGATCAAACAAAGAGCATTTAAATGGAATAACAAGTAACTTGGAAATTTGATTAAAAATTCGAATTTGCACAAACTGAAATAGGACTTTGATTAAACTTCAAATCTGAAATTACAAAAGTAAACTAAGTTTTAAAACAGAAAAATACAAAGGAAAAGGATGCCATGATGGCTTACAATTGATACCTATTTATACTAAAACTAAACTAGGGCTTCCTCCTTTGCTTTCTCTTCCTTGTGCTTTCCCACTGAGTGTAATCACTTAGGATCCCTTTTGTGCTTTTTGGGAGCAAATCACAGCCATCAATTTTGCCTCTGTCTCATCTCAACCCTTGATTCTATTTTATTCCCAATACCTGGATGTGGATTGTTGACCTGGCAGTGGAGGGGGAAGGTGGGATTGGTATTGGTGAGGAGTAGGGTGGCTGCTGTAGGTTTATTGGGGAGAGGAGGGAAGATAGGAATGTTGGGAGCAAGTACAGTGGTTGGGGCTGGGTTGTTTTGTTTTGGCGGGGAAGAAGAAAGGAGGGGGAGGGTTGACCTGCTTTGACCCTGGGATAGTTTATTATTAAACGTGGGATGAGCTGGATAAAATTGGGCCTGGGGATTGAATTTTTGGTTTGGATTGGTTTGGTTTTGGTTTGGCTAATAATATAAAGGGTCCATTTGGTTTAGTTTTGTAACAAGGACCAATTATGTAATTAAGCTGATTTTTTAAGGACCAAAGTTGCCAACCTTCCAAAGTATATCAAGGGTGTTTCTTGCCACATATCAATAATCCAAGGACCATAAATAAATTTTCCATTTTAAAAGCACCTAGGGACTGATTTTGCCAATTTCCAAACTGCAAGGACCAAACATGTAATTTTTCCAAAGTTTTCACCCAAGGACTTATTTTGATAGTTTTTGAATTCCAAAGGACTTGGGATGACTTTTCTTTCAAAACAAATGCTTCGGGACTAGTTTTGTAAATTTTTAAAAGTTGGGGGACTGAAACTGCCAATTGTGCAATCTTTGTTCATTTTTCATTGTTTTTACTCATTTTGCATCTGAAACGTATAAAATACAATCCCCGGGATATTTACTGTATTTTGATGCATATTTGAGCGTTTTTGGATGTTTTGGCAGTTTAAATACGACAAAAACGATGAGTGTTTGAGCACTCATCAATCCCCCACACTAAACTATTGCTAGTCCCTAGCAATCTTTTTGGAAAACTTGATGGATTTGAAAACTCTTTACCAAAAGCCATCACTTATGGAGTAGCCAAATGTTTCGGTTCAAGTAAGAATTATGGTCCATTTGATAACCATGTGATTTTGAGCAAACCACCAGCTTTCAACGGTTTTGATTTATCTTTACCAGAAGCCGTTTGCATCTGGACTAGCCAACTCTTGATGGACACAATCGACATCTTGGTGAGTTGATTACCAATTATGGCTTTTCCACTGCCTTTACCACAAGCCATAATCTTGCGGGCTAGCCAACTCATTCACTTTTTTAGATATGGCGAGTTGAGATACCATACAATTTTGGGCAAACTGCAAGCCTTCAACGGATTTGAGTTATCTTTACCAAGAGCCGTTTGCTCCTGGATTAGCCAATCCTTTTGTCGTTTAGACACGGCGGACTGATAACCACAAAAATTTTGAAATCAAGTGAATTTTTTTTTTTTTTTTTTTTTTTTTTTTTTTTTTTTTTTTTTTTATTTTAGGCCAAAAACGGGGATACTAGACGGTATAAAATTCGCTAGAATTTTCCCCTGCCCCACACTTAGAATTGAATATTGTCCTCAATATTCAAAGTCCCGGCTATTATGCCGAATCCTTGAACGTAAGAAGATAATATTAAAAGCTAACTGTGGGAACGTCGTTTTTCATTTTTCACTTTATTTAGATATACGAACAAACACATTTTTTTTTAGATATATACATTGCAAACAGCTGCAGGGGGTGGCCACTCCCCCACACTAGTGTGTTAGAAAGTAGAAAGAAATCAGAGACATGGGTGAAAACCCATGTTGTTGCTACTGTTTTTGTTTATCGAGTCGCTAGCTTGACTCGATCCCCGAATTCATTGGCCCATGGGGAAAGTTTGAAGGTCCGGGACAACCATGGGTGGTATGTACCCTCCAAAATAATGCTTCAACCGATGCCCATTTACTTTAAAATTTAGACCTTCGTCTTGAGACAACTCGACGGTACCATATGGGAAAACTTTGGCAACGGTGTATGTAGGACCGAAAAGTAATGATTTTTATGTGATTCGGGAGGTCGAGGTTGATCAAAGTATATGAAATCCATGTTTAGTTTAGAGAGATAAAGTAGAGAGAGGGTGGAGAATATGAAATATATTAATGATAAATGAAAGGTTACACAATTTCCCACACCCCTCATGGAGAGTCATGAGGGGTATTTATAGGCTCATCCTATTACAAGTTTGCCTTTTGTACAATAGTAGTCCCTAAAGGCACAACTAACTACGTATCTAGTCCAATTCACGTATGTGACGTTATCTTTATAAAAGAGCGAGGCTAACAATCTCCCTCCAAGATATCGTCACACGTGAATGGTTACAATGAGACCTATAAATACATTAACAATGTAAAATTACAACAATAGTAAACTATGTTGACGTT
The DNA here is from genome assembly GCA_030686995.1 of Artemisia argyi. Lineage (NCBI taxonomy): Eukaryota > Viridiplantae > Streptophyta > Magnoliopsida > Asterales > Asteraceae > Artemisia > Artemisia argyi. Next base: position 68,148,840 of record CM060709.1, on the reverse strand, counting down.
GTTGAAGCGCAGAGTCCCTGTAGTCTAGATACTGAGGCAGACTTGAAGTTCTCTCTTCCGACGATCTCGGCGTATGATCTTTGACACTGACGGCAAAGGTCTTTGTAGCTCTGAACTTCAACTGTAATGGTCTAGTTAGGTTATTACTCCCTCCTAACTAGTGAGCCTTTATTCTTTTTCCTGCTCCCTCCTGAACCGACAACTCTCATTTCATCACGCAGCGGATAAAGTAGATTCAAAAGTGTAGGCACATGGTTGTCGTTCAGGGAGCATCATGACAATATACCTCATATAGTATTGCACAGAAGGTTGGTACCGCTCCGATGCACACATCATTAGTACTTCTTCGGTTATAGTGTAAGCATAATTCCCTCGAACAACCAACGTACTAGAGATGAAACACTACTTCTTTTGGCATGTTCTTCTCCCTCCTGATGGTTGCGATTTGTCGAAATCATCATACTATTTTGTGTCCATGCCATAATTACCCGTACTTTACACTTCTGATGCAATATAGATAGACCGTGTAAGCATAATTTGTGAGAATATGTCGAAAAAAATACTCTCAATACTTGTCTCTCAAATCAACCTGTAATTAAACCTCCTTTGAATTCACCGGCTAATAGTAATGACCACACATGGAGACAGCCCGGTATGACCAGCTTGAAAAAGAAGTAATCATCTCATCTTGTGACTTAATGCTTGTACGATAGATGTGACTTAATACCTATACTGAGCACTACAATGTAACTCCTTTAAGTATGAGGTTGCACAAAATATTCGCCGCTTGAACAATCCACTACTGCGTGTGACACTGAGTACTAAAACGTAACTCCTTTAAGTGATAGCTATACTGTGAGCACTACAACGTAACTCCTTACATCAGTAATAACTAGATTGTCAAGACTGAATTTTTTAATTTGCGCAGACAAGTTATCTTCAAAAGTCGTGCATCCAACCACCCCTAGACTTTGAGATAAATAAGTACACTTGTTGAAACGCCACTTCAAAGTCAAATCGATAATACCGTACAAAAACTCCGTAGTCATTTTCTTGTCAAACCATAACAATTCTAGCCGTGAATAATGTATCCTCGTGAAAATTAAAAAATCCAAAATACCACTGTCAATTAATAGATCCATAGCCCAATATAGCACAATCTTATCAGCCCAGCTTAACTCATTAATAAAATCCAGCTCACTATTTCATCATTTAAATTCGTAGGCCTAGTGAATAACTGATCCAAGCCCGTTTATCAAGTGAGGTGGCCTTTAGACCCGATCCTTTCATACACACGGTTTGACAAATGATATAACCAGATGACAAATGTTTAAATCCCATTTCACATCATAACCTAACCCTAAGACACACTTCTTTTAAAAATCCGCCCCCAACTCTATCTTCTAAACACAAACGCATCTAATATGTCTCTCCCAACTCATCAAAAACTCAGTCATCATCACAAAACCGACATAATCCCATCTTCATCTCAGCTGAGCAAATCTCACTCGTCAATCAATCATCATAACCGAACACCTAACTCGTTCTAATTAAAACCTCAAGCTGAAACACAGCCGTACCTTTACCATTGTTTTCAATTTCTTCTCAAGGCGGAATCAAGAATGCATCATGGCGTTAAGATCCGAGGGGGTCTCGGGTAGGTTTGCTTCTCGTTTTGTTGTTGTCGTCTTGTGATTTCTGTAAATGAACGAGAGAAGAATGAAGCTGGATTGTTTTGTTCTTCTCATGATGTTTAGATATTAACCAAGAATTGTAAGCTTCACATCGATCTGTGTTGATGATGATTCAATTGAAAAAAATCTTTAAAAGATTAAAAAGAAAATTGAAACGGTCTGAGATCTTGATATAATTTCCGTGTCTCGTTAGGTTTGTGGACTGGTATTGGAGATGAATTGGTGTTGGTAGATATGAGTTGTAGGATAGTGCAAGGATTTGATGTTGGTATAGGATCGGTAGTGGTGCTCAATTTGATTTTTGTTGTTGCTTCTTTGCTTTGACTAATGATGGTAATGACTGAGGTTGATAATGAGCTTTGGTAAATTGGTGGTCGTGGTCACATCTGCTTCATCTTACTTCTTACCCCTTTTTTTTTTTTTGACCAGTTTACGCATAACCTTACGCGTAGACGTGTAGAAATCTTACGCGTAGAAAACTTTTGCGTAGGAATCTTACGCGTAAACGTATCTTTTACGTAGACCTTAGCCTTTTGCGTAAGTATTACGCGTAGGACTAGGGTTTTACGCCTAAGATGAACCTTACGCATAACTTGTCCAAGTTATGCGTAGAAAATTGAAGTTTCGCGTAGGAACAGGGTTTTCTGCATAACTTTTCGCGTGGACAGTTTTCCGGCGTCCTTTTCCGTTCAGATTCCGGCCAAAAAAAATTAGAGCACGATATTCAGACCATGTATTATGACCTTGTTTTGACCATGTAATAACAGACCGCTTGTTGACCTTATTGCCTTCATTTGACAAAAAAAAACTTCACAGAATATGGTACAAAAAATAGTCGAAGATAATAAAGTTACATAAACCAGATGTAACTTAAATGAAAGGATGGGACTTTTTGAATTTTTTGACCATTTGGATACATAAAAAGTTGTGTAAAGACTGTTCCCAAACAGATAAGAAAATAAATTTCAGATCCGAAAAAAAAAGTATATTAAACAGCTTACAACAACAATACGAACCACAAAAATCATCAAAACAAAACACCATAGCTCTGATTCCAATTGTAGGACCGAAAAGTAATGATTTTTATGTGATTCGAGAGGTCGAGGTTGATCAAAGTATATGAAATCCATGTTTAGTTTAGAGAGATAAAGTAGAGAGAGGGTGGAGAATATGAAATATATTAATGATAAATGAAAGGTTACACAATTTCCCACACCCCTCATGGAGAGTCATGAGGGGTATTTATAGGCTCATCCTATTACAAGTTTGCCTTTTGTACAATAGTAGTCCCTAAAGGCACAACTAACTACGTATCTAGTCCAATTCACGTATGTGACGTTATCTTTATAAAAGAGCGAGGCTAATAGTGTAAGGTCCAGTCCAGCGGGTTTTGAGCTTACCCGAGAATATCTTCAATCTAGAGTTAAAAAGAAGGACTCGGTCACCAATGTTGAAAACGCGGTTCTTGATTTTGGAGTCGTGGATCTTCTTTGTTTTCTCTTTGTAGATTAGAGAGTTTTCGTATGCTTGATCACGAAGTTCATTTAGTTCATTGAGTTGAACTTTCCTATGATCACCCGCGGACTTGAGATCGAAATTGGCATTCCTTAAAGCCCAATAAGCTTTGTGCTCGAGCTCAATAGGTAGATGACACGCTTTTCCATACACGATCTTGTAGGGAGTACACCCGATGGGTGTTTTATAAGCCGTGCGAAAAGCCCATAGAGCGTCATCTAATTTGTCCGACCAAAAGGTACGGTTTTCGCCTACGGTCCTTTCAAGAATTCTTTTTAAACCCCGGTTTGAAACCTCCACTTGCCCACTCGTTTGTGGGTGATAAGCGGTAGCAAGTCGGTGAGTGACACCATACTTGAGCATGAGTTTTGCAAATTGGTCATTGCAAAAGTGAGTACCGCGATCATTAATGATAGCGCGGGGAGTTACAAACCTAGCAAAGAGCGATTTTAAAAACTTTACAACTACTCGGGCATCGTTGGTTGGGAGAGCTTTTGCCTCGACCCATTTTGACAAATAGTCAACGGCCACGAGTATGTACTTGTTCCCTCGTGAAGACGGGAACGGCCCCATAAAGTCTATGCCCCAAACGTCGAAGATTTCACAAACTTGGATGACATTTTGTTGCATCTCATCCCGTTGTGTTATCTTTCCTTGACGTTGACACGAGTCACAAGATTTGACTAAGTCATGGGCGTCTTTGTAGATTGTGGGCCAATAAAACCCGGAATCAAATACTTTTCGAGCGGTGTAGTTCGGGCCATGATGACCTCCGGTGGGTCCATTATGACAAGCCTTAAGAATTTCCATGGCTTCTTGTCCATGAACACACCTACAAATAACTTGATCCGCACAAATTTTAAACAAATAGGGATCGTCCCAAAAGTAATGATTCACATCTTTGAAAAACTTATCCTTTTGGTGGGACGACATCCCTTTGACAACGAAATTCCCCGCATGATAGTTTGCAAAGTCGGCAAACCATGGGGTACTAGAATCACCACGACTAGAAAGCACATTAAGTGTCTCGAGAGGAAACGTTTCATTTATTTCCTTTTTCTCAAGAACACCTTGATGAGGGTTTTCCAATCGGGAAAGATGGTCAGCAGCGAGGTTCTCGGCTCCTTTTTTATCACGAATAATGATATCAAATTCTTGTAGGAGGAGAACCCAACGGAGCAATCTCGGCTTTGCATCTTGCTTGGCAAAGAGATACTTGAGAGTCGAGTGATCCGTGTACACTATGCATTTAGTCAAGATTAAGTATGGCCGAAACTTCTCAAACGCATACACCACGGCTAGTAATTCTTTCTCCGTTGTGGTGTAGTGAGCTTGAGCTCCGGTCAAGGTTTTGCTTGCATAATGAATCGGCTGAAAGTGTTTGGTTTTTCGTTGCCCCAAGACCGCACCTATGGCGAAATCACTCGCATCACACATAAGTTCGAAAGGTAGGTCCCAATCGGGGGCAACTAGAATTGGTGCCTCGGTAAGCTTTCTCTTGAGAGTTTGAAAAGCTTTGATGCACTCAGCAGAAAAGACAAACGGAGTTTCTTTTTCAAGAATTCGGGCCATAGGCCTAGCTATCTTCGAGAAATCTTGAATGAATCTTGGTGAGTGCTTATTCACTCGCCTTTTCTGAGCTAAAATAGGACCAAATAAACCAAAAACTAACCAATATTGCCAAAGAATGTGTGTTTTTGTGTTTGTGAATGTGCAGGAACGGATATTTAAGAAAAGGATGAAAAATCACGAGAAAAATGGCAAAACGAGCACGAGATTTGGAAAAGTATCAATAGCCGGTGCCGGGGAAGCTTAGTGGTCAAAGTCAAAGCTCATATAGTCATAAGGAGTCCTCAAAGTTTCAGAAATTACAAGAATGGTCCTTGGTCATAAGTTTGAAGAAATTACACATGTGGTCCTTCAACTTTCAAGATTGTCATTTATGGTCCTTGTGAAGAATATTTTGAAGATTCGTCATCAAGGGTCCCTCATCAATCAAATTATGTCAAAAAGAGCCCTTGGAATAATATTTGAGAAGTTGGCAGCAAAGGTCCTTGTATTTTCAGAAATGCAGATTTGGTCCCTTGGTTGAGATAACAAACACAAACCTGGTCCACTATCACTTAACCCATTTTAATAAACCTATAAACTCTTATCCCAAGCCCAAAGAAATAAATAACCTAATCCCTTCTACCCACTGGCCCAGTTACAACAAAAGCCCACCACCACCATTTTTAATAATCCTATACCCAGTCAACCCGACCCAACCTTTTATTATTACCCGGTCAAACCCACCACAGTCAAACAAATAATAAAAAAAAAAACCAAAGGGGCGCGTTTTACTGTTCTTCCCTCCCATCCAAGTTACCCTGGTAAATTAAACCTCGTACCAATCAAATAAAACCTCGTACTAGCATCTTTTCCTAGGACCTTCCAGAAGCACTGACCTGTCAGATGTCGACATAATTTCTCCACCAAGGCACCTTGAAGCTCTCTCATTGGATTAAGATACGTGGCCTAAGGATAAGGTTCTATCAACGGCTAAATGATGGTGGGATGTCAACATTGAGATAAGAATTGATGATGTGTGGCCACAATAGAGTTTCTGGATCCTTCCTAAACCCTAGCACCCCTCACCTTGTGCTTTGCTATAAATACCCCCTAGATACGTTTTGAGTGTGTAGGTTTTTAAGTAATGTTATGCAGCTATTTTCATTTTCAATGTATTCTTAGCTTAATGTAATCTCAGTTTCTTAAATAAAAGTTTCTTGTTTAGTATTTCAATTTCCTGTTTTTAGCTCAATTATTTAAATTACTTTTAGCTTAAAATCTCTTATCTTAGCTTTCTACTTCTTTCATAAGCTATTTTGTCAAGTTTCATAGTTTTAAAAGTTTATTTCTTTGTCTCTCTTTGAATCTTCATAAAAACTAAAAAATATAAGAAAAATCTGAAAAATACCAAAAGAAGTTTACTTTTTCTTAAATCCTGTTTCATTAAGCTTCTCAGAAGCTTGTATTAGTTTTACAACCATTTACTTACTTATTTCTGTAATCAAAATTATAAAAACCAAAAAAAAATAAGAAAAATATAAAAACTCAAAAATATGTTCTTATTCGTTTCTAAAATCCATTTTCAGTAGCTTTTTAGTAGTTTGATTGAGCTTATTCAAGCTTAAATAGCTTATAGTAAGCCTAGTTGATTTCATCTCTCAAAAAACTCAAAAAAAACTCAAAAATCTCAAAAAGTCAACAAAAGTCAACTGCTCAGCTTATTCAAATAAGCTGAGCTTATTGGTGGTTAAAGGCAACCATAAGGTGTCCAGTGGTCTGTCTTAAAGGCAGGCTAGCATAGTGAGCCCCCTCTTTTCAAGCTGAGGGGGAATTGAGCTTGTAAGTTTCATCCATTTTTACTATTTCATCTATATAGTTTAATAATAATATTAGATCTGATCTCATTAGCTTATCACTGCTTATTATTGCTTAGTTTGGTCTGATATTGGTTGATACTTGCTTCTTTATCATATTTGATAGATTATTGGTTGAGTTCACTTGTTTCTGTCTCATAAATCATACATCTGTGATCATTTGATTTCTGAGTGTTATTGGTTTTGGATCTGTTTTTCTGAGTGCATTCATGTTATTAGATCATAGTGGGTTCATAAGTGGTGATTTGGAATTAATTTGGATAGGTCTGTGGTGATTTTTAGTTAAGTCAGACCCATAAAGGGGTGTTTGGTTCATTGAAGTTTGCTGTCATAATACTTGTTTCAGAGGTTATAGTTTGTTTAGTTATCTCACTTAGGCCATATTATAGATAAGTAGAGCATAAAAACTAGAGGTAACTTCATAAAAAGTCAACTTCACTCTTAATCGTTCACACAGTTAGCATAGGTTTAGTTTTAGGTTGCTTAATCTCTTAAGCAATTGCATTAGTGTTAATAGTAGCTAATTTCAATCACATAATAGCTTATTAATACATTAGTAATCATTATAGTATAATCAAAATCCATAAAAGTCAAAACATATCTGTTTCATAAAAAGTCAAATTGTTTCACACTCAGATTTTGGTCAAAAGTGTGAGAGATTGTGTAGCCTTCAATATTAATTGGAAATCATTGTGGTTTATTGTTTTGGAAAGCCTAGTACTCAAATAATACATATCAAAAAGAAAATCTTATTTTGGAACTGATTTGCTTATCTGAAAAGCTTGTTGAAGTTGGTTGATTAAGACACAAGGTGCCCTGCACCTCAGTCCTTGACCTCACTTCTTGGGCACTTTTAGGTTAGTAGATTGGAACTAGGACCTGTTTTCTTGGTTGTTTTGTGTTCTCACCATAGCAGTGATAGTTTTGCCCCCATAAGTTTTACCTTTTGAGCTTATTTGCACTGCTTATTTGGCTTGTCTATTTGAGTGGTTTAAGCTTATTTTTGTTTTCAATCAGGGCTGCTATTGCTTATTAGAGATCATACTCTGAGTTTGTTGATTGTTTTGTGCTTAATATAGCTTATAGTACCTGTTTCAATTGATATTTGGCCTTTTGCTTATCTGCCTAGCTTATTGCTTAATCTTATTGCTTATTTGGCTGTTTTGTATGCTTATCTGAGTTTCTGTGCATCCATTGGTCTGAGTTTTGTTTCTATAAGCTTATTTGAGTCAAAAATACATTTGGAAAAGATTTTGTCAACTGTGCTTATAAATAAACACTTATATAAGCTGTTTTTAAGCCATTAAGCACTTTCAGTGCTTATTTTTCACTTTTTATATTTTTCTCAAGTTTATAATAATATTTTAGATTTTCCCTGAAATTTTCATAATTTTCTGAGTTGATTTGCTATTTTTCTTATTTAATTTTCATTTTTAATCACTTTTTATTACTTTTTAATTACTAAAAAATCCAAAAAAATCAGATAAATCCAAGAAAAATCCAAAAATATTTTAGAAAATAGTTTTCAGTTATTTTAGAATTTTGAAAATTTATTTTGCATTTTTCTCACTTTATTTACATTTTCTTTTAACTATTAATTAGTTTAATTAGTTTTTAATTCATAAAAATTAAATAAAAAGTCAAAAAAATATTTTTCTTTTTTTTAAAATTTTCTTTTATCATTTTTAACTTTTTAAAATTATTTTGAAGTCCGTAGAAGTAGTGTAGCATAAAAGTCGCATTTTATTTCGTACGTTACGTTTTAAAAAACGCGTTTGCATTACCGTTTTTACGTTTTTAACTTTAGTGCATCCTTAGCTTGTACCCTCTGCATCATTTGTGTTTGTTTATCATAATTTGAATTATTTGATCACTATTTGCTTTTTCACCACTTCTCACTACACGATTTGCACGAATCGATATTCTTGATTCCATTCACCTTCACTTGGAAACGACTCGGGTGATCCGTATTTCTTGCGGATCACTTCGATACTATACTACTATAATATATAATTGGTTTTCACACGAATCAAATCTACTATAGAAGCCGGCATGACCCAGAAAACTCCAAACACCTTTAACAGTAGTGGGAGGAGGAAGATTAGCCATGACATCTATTTTAGCCTTGTCAACCTCAATCCCGCTCTTAGAAATCTTATGGCCAAGGACAATTCCTTCCTTGACCATGAAATGACTTTTCTCCCAATTTAGACTAAGATTGGTGTCTTCACACCTTTGAAGCATTTTGTCTAGATTGGCGAGACATGATTCGAATGAATTCCCAACGACCGAAAAATCATCCATGAAGACCTCCATTGTTTTCTCGATCATGTCGTGAAAAATGGCCATCATGCATCTTTGAAACGTGTCCGGAGCATTGCACAAGCCAAAAGGCATGCGTCGATAAGCAAATATTCCATAAGGACACGTGAAAGTCGTTTTTTCTTGATCTTGAGGATCGATGAGAATTTGGAAATAACCCGAAAAACCGTCAAGGAAACAATAGTATTCGTTTCCCGCCAATCTTTCAAGCATTTGATCCATGAAAGGTAGAGGAAAGTGGTCTTTACGGGTGGCGTCATTCAACTTTCGATAGTCAATGCAAACACGCCAACCCGTTACCAATCGAGTAGGAATTAACTCGTTATCATCATTTTTAACAACCGTAATACCACCCTTCTTGGGCACACAATGAATCGGACTAACACAAGGACTATCCGATATAGGGTAAGTCAATCTGGCATCAAGAAGTTTTATGACTTCTTGCTTGATTACTTCATGGATTTTTGGATTTACCCTTCTTTGTTGTTGAACCGCCGGTTTAAAGTCATCCTCCATCAAAATCTTGTGCAAATAAAATTCCGGGTTAATACCCTTGATGTCGGAAAGTCTCCAAGCAATCGCTCGCTTGTGTGACTTTAAAACCTTGAGAAGAGCGGTTTTATTTTCCTCATCCAAGTCTTTGGCAATTATGACGGGAAACTTATCGTCCCCCTCCAAAAATGCATACTCGAGATGAGGCGGAAGGTCCTTGAGTTCGACCTCGGTGAAGTCATTAGTTTTTTCAACATTTTTGACTTCCTCATTATGAAGTTCTTTTGGAGGAAGAGATGATGGATCATCATTGAGAAACTTCTTAAGGAGAAGTAGGTCTTCCTCGGGATTGATAGAATCATAATCAACATGAGAATCACATGATAAACAAGCTTCAATCTCTTCCAAAATGAAGTCACCTCCCTCAAATAGAGTGAGAGAGGGGGAAGAGACATCGATGGTAGAATTAATTGATCCTTGCACATTCAACACTTCTTCAAAATATTCATCGCACGTAACATCGATGACATCAATTTGGTTAATTGCTTCTCGTTCAAGGTCGAGAAGATCTTTTGAAGTGTTTTCAATGTTAATGACCAATTTTTCATCGCCAACTCTTAGAGTCATTTGACCTTCGAAGACGTCGATTAATGCACGAGCCGTTTTCAAGAATGGTCTTCCCAAAATAAGGGGGACACGAGGATCGGCATCAAAATCAACGACTACGAAGTCGGCAGGGAAATGGAGCTTACCAACCTTTACAAAGACATCTTCAGCAATACCCTTCGGAACCGTAACCGTTCGGGTTGCTAATTCAAGAGTCATTCGTGTTGGCGTAAGCTCGGGAAGTGAAAGCTTTTGCCAAATAGAGAAGGGCATTAGATTTATGCTAGCGCCAAGATCGGCCAAGGCGAAGCATTCTTCTAGCTTTTGGAAATCACAAGGAATGAGAAATTTCCCGGGGTCTCCTAATTTTTCAGGAAGTTTCTTTAGAAGCACCGCCGAACAATTCTCATTCAAACGAGTTTTAGTGAGTTCAAACAAATTCTCTTTGTTACTTAAAAGACTCTTGAAAGTGGAAGCAAACTTGGGCATATAGAGAAGAGCATCCGCGAAACTAATGTCGAAGTGTAACTTTTGAAATATCTCAAGAAACTTCTTCATTTGATCATTAGTTTGCTCACGGAGTTTTTGATCATTAAGCCTTGAAGGATACGGGATCGAAGGCTAAGGAATGCTCTTAGGAAAAGCAAATTCGGGAATTGAAGTTGGATCGGCCGAGGGTTGGACGTGTGCGGTACTTCTTGAGCTTGAGGGTTGCACTTTGTCCTTTGTAACCTCGGGTTCTCGTTCCGTTTCCTTCAAAGGTGGAGGAATAGGAGTCGAGGGTCCATTTATTACTTTACCACTACGAGTGGAAATAGCTTTCAATTCACCCTTCGGGTTGGGAATGGTGTTTCCCGGAAGAGTACCCTAAGTAGAAACTTGATTCATTTGATTCATAAGACTAGCAAACATGTTCTCAATCTTGCTTTGAGATTGTTCAATCTTGTGATTAGTGTTTCGGAGTTCATTCTTAAGCTCCTTTCCTTGTCTCGACATTGAAGATTGAAAATCATTCTTCAAAGTGTTGATTTGGTTTTGCATTCCCCTCATGTTAGCTTCATTTGCTTTGATGTAATTAGCAAGTTCATTTGAAGCAACATTAGGAGCTTGGTGATTATGAGCTTGAAAACCTTGATTGAAGTTTCCCCTTGATTTGAAAATTGATTATTGGGGGCATGAAATTGATTTTGAACATTTTGGTTTCTTTGTTGATTTTGATTGAATCGATTTGGATTATTGGGTTGAGAAAAACCGGGTGGACCACCTTGGTTGCTAGCACGGTAATTTGGCTCTATTTGAGGACAGTATCGATTACCTCCTTGGTTAGAATTACCGGCTATCGCATTAACTTCAAATGGATTGCCATCGGTGGCAGTACAATTGTAATATGCGTGTGGACCACCACAAGTAACACAAACTTCAACCTTTTTGACTTCGGCAGGTTGAGGAGAAAGTTTCTTGTTTTTGGTGAGAACCAAAGCATGAATAGCTTCCGTGAGTTTGTCAAGTCTAGCATCGGTGCTAGATTGAGCCATGGGTGATGAAGTAGAAGGGCTAACATTCACTTGGGAAACAACCGGCTTGCTTCGTGGAATGTAGACCTTAGACTTATTCTCGATGATCACTAAAGCATCATTTGTTGTTCGATTCAAGAAATTACCTCCTGCGGAGGCGTTTAGAGAATCTTGATCAATTTGGCTCACACCATTATAGAAAGTGTCGAGTTGCATTAACTCGGAGAAACCATGATGAGGACATTTACGAAGCATATCCTTATAACGGTCCCATGCCTCACCGAATGATTCATCGAATTTCTGTGTGAATTTCATGATCTCATTCTTGAGGGTCGTGGTTGTAGAATACTAATTATGTTAGAAACATGTTCAAGTGGTATTGAGTGATGCGTAGAGATGAGGAGGAGGGAGGAGAGGAGAGAAAGAGTGGAACCTTGAAAGAAAAAGGAAAAGATTAGATTGAAAATGTATGAAAGGTCCAACCCTCTCCACATGTGGAGAGGGGTATTTATAGTTACAATATAACGCCCACTCCCGGGCTGTGGATCAGGCATACAGTGGGTAAAGACCCGTTCCTTCTTCCACGGTGTTACTTAATCTAATACTAATTAACTAATAAACTAACTAACTACGAGCTAACTTAATGCTATTACAATCATTAGGTGACCGAGACTTTTATAGGAATATTTGTATTCCTAACAATCTCCCCCTAAGCGAGGTCACCTTTGAAATTAAGCTATTTGGTCTTTAAGCATTCTTTCGTCTCTGTAGCTCGTAGGATCTGATTCTTCACTTTACTTCACACTTTGTACTTCAAGCAACGAACTTGTGATTTTGAATTCCTTTGAGATATGTGATCTTTGAGCTTCCTTTGAGATCATCAGCCAAAGTAAATCTCCAAGCTCATCCATAGTTGTATTGCCTTCATGTGATGTAGTGACTAAGGACCATCATGCTCACACCCTTCTGTGTCTGGAGACGTTGCATTAGAATTGTAGATCAGGAGACTTTTTCATCAGAGTTGCGGAAACGTTGTTGGTAGTCTCTCAACATTTGTTGTAGCAAGTCTCTCATCTTCATTGATAGTGTGGAGGATGTGTGAGCATGAGGTATGGATTGACCCGATTCAGCTGGAAACTGGAGCCATCAACGCCATCTTTATATGTGTCCCTGAAATAAAACAGTTAGCAATAAAGATAGAGAACGAATATGGCTTTGTCATTCGTTCTGAGAGGACAGACTACCCTCCGGTTTTGTGAAAACCGACCTGTGATCAGGAAGAGTCTCTTTTAAAGAAGACTCTCCTTGACAGGAATTTCCAGCTTGTAGTAATGAATTTTCCAAATAATCCACTTTGGAATCTTCATACTAAGCATGTTCTCATACCGGAACGTCTCAAAGCAGACAGCACGATAGAGTGAATCGGTGAATTGATATTCACGGATTGATGAGAAATTGATTTATAGAAATCACTCGCGTGTCCTATGATAAATATTTTTGAGACACGACGAGAGTTTTATACTTCGAATCACATTTCCATCAAAAATACTTTTGTTTGAAAGATATTACACAATCAATGTGCTCGAAAGATAAGTTGGTGAGCACATTGAGAGGTTTTGGCAAAAGTATCCGTCAATCCATATCCTGGAACAAGTTTGATTCAAATTTGAATCGCACCATTGTTGCTTTCCAGTTGTCACTTGATCATTGATCCAAGATGGATCTCACATGTCACCTACCAAGAGCTTGAGAGATGTTCGCTCTAGAAGGATTTCCATCGTCATTGTGAATATTTTCATATCACTCGGATGTTCTGGCAATACCACAAGGATAATGCGTAGGACTCTAAATATTTTACCTTACTTTCCACATTGTGTGAAACAATAAGCATATTTGGAATGTGTCCTAATGAGATTTATGGATGATCTCATGGCTCTAGACTCAATAGTGCGTTTTGATCCGCTCCTGGAGACTGGGGAGGCGTCTCCTGTTTTAGGTATCAACATAGCTCGCAATGAGCGGTCGATACATTGCACAGGGTTCCCCGTGAGAATGAAACAAGCTCTTTTAAGAGAACTTGAGTGGTTGGGAAGTTTTAGTGCAGTGCGTCACTGGGTCCATGACGTCTTGTCTTCAATACCGGTGTTACCTTAGTAACCGCCAGTAGATTATGAATTGAACCCGGTTTCTGCCCTAAGGTTGAATATATGGAGGGCTATTTCTTTTCACCCTTTCTCATTATATTTCTTTTTCATTCTTCAACCCCTTCAGTGCTTACCGAGACTTCACCACTAGAACCTTGTTGGGTTTGTTCCAGTCCTAGCTCTATCTCAGTCCGCACTCTTCCCTTTCTCACTTTACTCCTTTTTTCAATCATTCCTAAGGACTTCTAATCTATCTAGAGGATTGTCCCTGGGAAGATCCTTCCGGTTCTGGTGGATCATGGGAATTCATACCTAACCTTAACCAACCTTATAACTCCATGCATAAAGATAAATGGTCGGTCATTGGTATAACTTCCACAAACGCCATTTGCTCCCCCTCAATATGTGCATCGATATTCGAAAGTGTTTAGCACATATGCGGGAGCCTTTTATTGAGTCTTAAAGATCACATGTGATTATCAGATTTCATATTTAAATCACATTCTCTCCCCCGATCAAAAATTTCAAGTCTTTCGAGATTTTTGATCTCAATTGATTTAAATAATTTAGAAAGCTTTTGGGAGAGAAATGCGGTCAATTTTAATATTTTCTGATAAAAGGAACTTTTTCTTGCTCCCCCTCAAACTGTGAGGGAGGTTGTTATGTGTCAGAGTTGAAGAGTTTGCAAAAGATTCGAAGTTTTAATGAAAACTCTTTGAAAAATTTACTCATTCTGACACATAACTATCACAAATCGGATTGTTGTTTTTGTTTTGTACAAAGTGTGGGGAGTTTTGTTGATACATAAAATTTTTGAGAAATCACTCTCCCCCTCAATCAATGACGGATGTTAAAGCATAAATATTTTCATAAACTATTAACGTCATTGATTGAGTGAAAATTTTATCAAACTTTTGAGTTCAACTTGATTTTCATTCAAAATTTCATGGTACCACCAAGTTTTGCACAAACACTTTCCGGAAAAATCATAGAAGGGAAAGTATTTGGCGATAAAAAGAAGATTTCTCTTCTTTATCAAGAAATAATGCACTGAAACGTACATTAGATCGAGGGTGCATGAATATAAAGTAATTCACGCTCGGATGAACGGCACCCTTTGTTAGGAACAACCGTCTTTTTGGCGACGTATTTTCCTTAATGTTGAAAACCGGGTTGCTATCTGAAGTAATAGCAAACCATAGTTTTGAAGTCCGGGTGACAGTCTGAAATGACTGCAAGCCATTTTTTGGAGAATATTTTGAGAAACGACATGTTTTAGAAAAAAACTTTATTAGAAACCGAAAAACTCTTGCTCAAGCATATGTATGTTTCCGTGTCATTATTGAATGACATTTCTAGAAACGTACATAATATTGATTACACAAGAGACATGTCGTGAGAAGAATATTTTTGGATTTTTATGATTTTTCTGATATTTATGGGTTTTATAGGTTTTATATTTTTCTGTTTTCTATATGGTATAAGATATATACAAGGATATGTGAAGCAAAACCATTTCTCCTCATTTTCTTCCTGAAGACGTTAGAGAGATACTGGCGAAGGACTATTAATTCCAAAGCGCTGGAGAACAAATGGAAATCGTTCTCTTGAGAGAGCCTTAGTGAAGAAATCTGCCAGCCGAAATTCTGTCCTCACGAAGTAAAGTTCCACTACCCCATTCTCATCTTATTTTACTACACCTTAGGAGAATCCGTTTCCCAGGAGAAACTTTGACAATGTATCAAACCATGCCCTAGGCGTCTGTTTTAGGACAAAGAGAGCCCTTTTCAGACGATAGACATGGTTAGGACGATCAAAATATACAAATCTTTCCGGCTGACTGAAATAAAGAACTTTATTCAGCTCGCCATTTAGAAATGCAATTTTCATATCCATTTGATAACCCGTCATGTTCTGACTTGCAGCATTGGCGAGAAACATTCTGATAGCTTCAATACGAACAACCAGAGCGAAATATTCCTCTAAATAAATGCCTTCCTGTAAACGATATCCCTTAGCAGCAAGCCTTGCCTTGTTTTCAGAACGACATAATGCTCATCAAGTTTCACTTTGAAGATCCACTTAGAGCTATAATCATTGCACAGTCTGGAGGTAGTAACAATTCCCATACTTCAAGTTGATCGAAAGTGTGAGCTTCATCTTGCATCGCATTAACCCAACAATCTTTAGAGATAACAGTCTTGGAATCTTTGGGTTTGAATTTGGATAGTATGGAAGTATAACAACACCACAAGGCATGGGTGGTAAGTTTCCTTAGTGTGAACACCGTTTGAGAAGGATATCCAATAATGTTGTCAATCGGATGATCCTATATTCATCTTCTGAGATGTTCATGTGGATGTAGGTAGGATCATGCCGTGATTGTATTCCCTGAAGAGGATGTCTCAGAAGAAGATTCATGAGCAAACGGGTTTTAGTACGGAGCATCTTCAAGAGGAGCAAATGAATTCACTTCAAAAGAATTGTCGACTGCAGTGCCTTGATGAACCGAAGGAGATTGAAGGTTTGATGATGATGGTGAGTAACTTGCAGATTGAGCATCTTGATCAATTCAAAGAGACACTGATGGACCATTTGAGTTGTACAGAACTGGAGCAGCGGCAGCTGGTGGTGTAAGTGAATCATCAGTAGGTGTCTCGAAGTATTCATCAAACGTTTGGTCAAACTATATCTTCAAATGCTCACTTGTAGGTGGTACATAAGGTACATGCAGGAGTGGGATTCTGTACAAGACCTGAACTGAATGGTTCAGGAGACAAAAGTTTAGACGCGGGTCCTGCACTGATGTGTACAGGAGCCATGTGCTCAGTCAGCTCAACGAATGTGACGTGAACGGTTTCCAGGATTTATCGGGTTCGTTTGTTGTAGACTCGGTATCCCTTACTATCTGGAGCGTAACCAATGCAGAATCCAATACCAGGTTTAGCTTATAACATTCCCAGATCTTGACTGTCATTTTGTAGGGTAGCATAAAGCACCAAACACAAATAGAGAGGAGAGATCCGGTTACTTGCCATATATCAGCTCATATGGAGTTTTGTTGTGAAGAGTATGTATCAAGTATCGGTTTTCGGTGTAACAAGCTGTAGCATATTGCTTCCGCCCATAGGATCATCGGTGCCTTGGAGAAGTAGAACGAGTTGTTTGTTGATAACCTTCGTTCCATTGTTTGTCCGAATGATTCTGACGGTTATGTGAGTCTTACTAGCAGTTGTTTGATGAGTTTTATAATAACTTCTGGAGTCACGTCCTTGGTTCTCAAAAGCTTTACCCATGTAACCCGAGAGTATTCGTCGACAACAACGAGTACACATTACTTCCCATTTATACTCTTCACACTTATTGGTCTGCCTGGGTCCATGTGAAGGGTGTAAAGAACATCCATGTTGGTGTTGACAATTTTAGGTTTGTGAGTATGCTCCTTTCGTTTACCCAGTTAACAAGCCGAATGAAGTTCCTTTTTGAACTTTAATCTGGGTAGACCTCGCGCCAAATTCCTACGAGCAAGAGCAACGATGGTACCAAAGTTCAAGTGACTTAAACATCAGTGCCATAGCCATGTTTTGTTCATTGAGGCATTAGTCAACAAGCAAATAGAAGAGGACCACATCATGACTTCAATAGAGATGGTGTATAAATTGGCGCTATGAAAACCTTTAAGAAGATCAACACCATCCAATTCTCTGATGACGCATGTGTAATATCTGAAGGCAATCTTCAAGATCGGACTCAAGATATTAACCAACAGAGAACAAATTATACTCAAGTCCTTCCACGTAGTATACCCAGGAAATTAGCTGTCACCAGAAACATAATCTCCGTAACACATAATTACCCCAAAATCGTAGTTCCCGAATCTAACTGTCCTGATAAACTTATTCACGAAATTCTCGAGCCCCGAGCGATCCCCAATCATATGTTTAGAGCAGCCTGAGTCCAAATATCAAAGGACGAAAAATACGACCTGCATTTGGAAACAGACGAGAGCAGAAAATTTGGAGTGTCAGATCCCCAATTTGAGTTTGGTTCCAATTGGTTAGTGCAAACAAGTTCTGGAGCTACTGAGACCTTAGGTGCATTCGTTTCAATGGTGGAAATTTCACTAGTAGATGCAATGGGCCTAGTTAAAGAACATTGGGTCTCAAAATGGAAGGTTCTACCAGTTGGCTTCCATTCCTTAATAGGCACTACTTTAGAATTAGTTATCCTAGTTAAAGGGCACTGTTCTCCTAAAGTGAATTTCCTTCCAGTGGGCTTCCATTGATAACCAACATTGGCAAACAGTTTACCTGTTGCTTTCCAAATTTGCTTACTTTGTTTAGCTCTCCAAACTTTCTTAACTGGGGTTTTGTTAAACGACTTCAGAAATTTCTCAACACATTTATCATGATTACTCGAAATTATGCATTCATTACATGTTTTGCAACGTGAATTAGGTTTTGAATTATGACTCATTTTGCTCAAGTTGGACTTAATGTTCCTCATGTGGTCGTCTACTTTCTTTTTAGGAACACTTTTAGCAGGTGAAGTCCTATAATTCCTTCTATTTCTCTTTGGTTTAGACTCTCTAGCTTTAGTGTTACTATTTACTCCTGTAGACGGACTAATGGGAATTTTAGTCTTTTTCACTTCCGGTTGCTGAACATGTTTTGATGTGTTGGGATCTGAAGTTTCCAAGGGTACCTCAAAGGTAACATGCTTGTTCTTAGTCATAGGTGATGATGCAGTAGACCTATCTTGCTTGCTATCAATTTTAGGACATGTACCAATAGCATATTCTAAGAGTTCCTGAGATCTATTAGTGAGAAAGCAGGCACCTACAATAGCATCATCAAGTGGTTTTGCTATCCTATCCTCTTCAATGGTTTCACGAAGCAAATCAAGGCACTCCTTAAGATGTTTAAGATAGTCACTATGAACCAACTTATTATTCCTAAGGGGAAGAGGAATATACACAGCATCACAAGTATACTTCTTACAAGCAGAAACCTTTTGAACAATATTATCACAATTGATGATTGGCATTTTCCCTTTTGCCAGAGTCTTTAGATTCTCAATCTCTTTAAGCAAAGAAGTTATCTTTTCATTGTTTATATCACGTGTGATCTTAATTGAATCGTATAACTCTTTGTAATGTTGTTTGACTTTTGAATTTTCAGCACGAAACCAATCATTTTCATGTTGCAATTTATTGATGGTATCTTGAAATTGAAAATTCTGAGAATCTATAGACTGTGGTTTTTGGGTGCCAATCACATCACACTTGTTTGACTTCAATTGGGCAATTTGGACCCTCAGGTTCCGAATCGTGTTAGTGTGAGCTTGAATCTTTTCATCACGTTTGGCTAATTCAAAATATGCATCAAATTCAGGAGCATCCGAAGATGTCTTGGCATTTGAGATTTTAGTACTTTCTTCTAAATGTTGATACTTTAATTGCAAATTAAGATTATCAACCTCTAGTTTTGACAAATGTCTGACCATGTTATCATGGTCATCGTTTTGAATTTTCTCACACAATTTTAAATTCTCCCCCTCAAGCTCAACAACACAATTCTGGAGAGCGGTCAATGCAATAGACATCTCATGAAATTGGCAGGCAGATAACATAGAATCAGTAGCAGTATAAAATACGTCCTGAGCAACACATTTAGTAATCAAATTCTCATTCATGATGAGAATATTTTTCCTCGCAACTTCACTGCATTTAAGATCAATTGCCAATTGTTTACCCTCATTTTCCACATCATTAAAAACCTTTTTCATTTGAGTCACATCATCATTAATGGTATTTTTAAGGCCCTCAAAATGTTCTTTGAGAAGTTTGAAAAATGGCATGACTTCAGTTAGGTAACATTGTTTTGTTTGCTCAAAACCTCTTTCCCCTTCAGTAATACCCGTTGGTGTTATTCTCTTTTTACATGTTTTGTCAAAATCAACGAATAATTGACCAAGGACATATAAGGCAATTAGTGTATTATTTTGCGTGGGGAGAGTGAAAGGTACAAGGTGCCTAGGTGTGTTCAGGGGGTAAGCAGTTGGGTGAGCAATTCTAAACATAGTGCGTGTGTTACCTACAACTCTTTCAGCTTTCAATTTTTCTATGTCTATGTTCCAGAAGACTTGCTCTGGAGTAAATTTCTTTTGTGGGACAAAGATAGCTAATTGATTATCTTCAGAGTAATCATAATTGTACAAGATTTTATTAGCTATGCACTGGGGATCCCTTAATTTTTCAGCAAGTTTTTCTCTGGTTCTATCTTCTATCTCATTGCCCTCATCATCAGATGTAGCATCAGGTGGGGCATGATTAGGCTCAAGCATAATGTTTGCATCATATAATGCCGGTTGAGCACCTATACCGCTTCTAAGGAAATTGGCTTTTGGCTTAGTAGAATCCTTCTCACTATGATCATCACTCAACTTCCTATGTTTATGCATCATTTGAGCAGTTTGAATGGTTTGGCCTTGCGTGTATAACTTATCCTCAAGTTTGTTTTTCAGCATTTTAAGACTAGAGAAATCATTTAGGAGTTTTGTTTCCTTCTCTTTGAAATCATGTTTGAGTGTGTTTAAACCTTTTTGAATCTCTTGTTTTTGTTTAACAGTTTGATCCAATTGTTTTTGCAAAGATTGTAACTCCTTTTTCAATGTTTCTCGCTTAAGATTATTTTCAGATATATATGCACGCATTTGCCATTCCATGTTCTGCTCACATCCAGTGAGTTCAAATCTAGCACGTTGTTCGTACATAGCCACTTGATCCTTAAGGATATTAAATCTAGTAGTCAAGGAGTCATCAGGGTTATAGGCAGTGTACTCATGCACGACACAATCATCTTTTAAAACAGAAGATGCACTACATTGTACAACAGACACTTCATTGTGTTTCATATGTTGTTCACATGGGTCAACATTGCTATTTCCCATGTCAACGACATCTGAATCGACATTGTTTGTCAGTTGTACTTTGTTAGGAATCTTTTGTTCATCAACAATGTTACACAGTTCGAGTACCTTAGCACATGACACATGTTCTTTTACCGGTCTGATATCTGCATCCACATCACGTGTAAGAGTCATTGAACTGTTCGTTGTGTCAAGCTTTTCAGTCTCTGATCCTCTGCCTTCGATGATAACTGACCCAGCATTCGATGCTTTACCCGAATCCATACTACCATCACATGGTTGCCCCCGACATGCCATCACTTTGTCTTCATACTTGTGCTCGTGCTTTGCTCTTTCCATAATGTACTCTTTCACATTACCCATGAGTTGGAGTAGTGTGACTCTGAACACGTCAACTTCAATTCCCGTATGAGTCGCAAAGCTCTTTTTCGTCATTTGACACTCATGATCATACTCCTCAGTGAATCGTGAATCAATGAACGCTTGGAGTTGGTTGTTGATCACACAGAATGCAGCCATAGAACTACCTTCAGAAAATTCACCTGTATCAAGTTGTTGTTGAAGTTGATCTAAGTGTAGAATCATTTTGACTGTGAAGGTCTCAACATTTTGACCAAAAAGTGTTGCGAATGCACGATTGAAACCTCCCAAGTATCCAGGTTTTGCAAAGAGAACCTTGAGATGTGTATGGAGTGATCGAAAACATTCAATGCGACTATTCTTTGCATTATCGGGCAATTTAATTGGCTGATGAAGCACATTATCATTAGAATTCGAGCACGAAGATTCCATAGCAGTGATTGTAAGTTAAGAGTGGTGATTGTTAGTTTTGACAAGGTTATATGTTGTTTAGTTGTGATCTTGGTTCGGTTGATGCAAGTTTTTACGGTGAAATTTTTGGTCTGAAAACTTAAAACCTCAATAACTTCACTCCGGAGGTGATTTGGGCCTCGAAAAATTCGT
This sequence comes from Artemisia argyi, assembly GCA_030686995.1. NCBI lineage: Eukaryota > Viridiplantae > Streptophyta > Magnoliopsida > Asterales > Asteraceae > Artemisia > Artemisia argyi. The sequence continues at coordinate 68,127,235 of CM060709.1, read as the reverse complement.
TTCACGACTTTGTGGTGAAACCTCACAATATTCAGCCTGTTCCGGACGTTTTGACAGCTAATTCGCTGAAAACGGAGTTACGGTTCAAAAGTTATGACCGTTTGAAGTTTCGACGTAAAAAGTCAACTATGGTCAAACAGAGTTAGCCGCAGGACCAGGCAAGGTAACCGCAGGAAAGGTAACCACAAGGTGAGTTAACCACAAGATGAGATAACCGCAGGAAGTGACTAACCGCAGGGAGTTAACCGCAGGAGAGATAACCACAAAGATCTAACCGCAAACCACTTAATCGCAGAAAACTTAACCGCAGAAAACTAACCGCAAACCACTTAACCGCAGAAAACTTAACCGCAGAAAACTAACCGCAAACCACTTAACCGCAAACCACTTAACCGCAGAAAACTTAACCGCAGAAAACTAACCGCAAACCACTTAACCGCAAAAAAAACTTAACCGCAGAAAACTAACCGCAAACCACTTAACCGCAAGAGCTAATCGCAGTACACAAAAATCCAAATCTGTCACTTTCCTTGCGATTTGTTTGTATTCCCAAAATAGTAATCGCAGCAAACTAACCGCAGAAATCAGAAACTAAACGCAGATAAGCAATGTAACACTAGACTTAAACGCAACTATGAAATACGCCCAAAATCAAGTCCAAACTTCAAATAGATTAAAGATATGGTATAGCCAACTGAAACACAATGTTCAACTAACACCTATGATCATAAAAGTACATCACTAACATGTCAAATAACACAAGAAAGATCAAACCAAGCCAAGAACCATTCGAACCAAATAAAGTCACAAAACCAAGCACCAAATTCGAACACAAACCAATCCCTAGGATGTAACCATGGCTCTGATACCAATTGTAGAATACTAATTATGTTAGAAACATGTTCAAGTGGTATTGAGTGATGCGTAGAGATGAGGAGGAGGGAGGAGAGGAGAGGAGAGAAAGAGTGGAACCTTGAAAGAAAAAGGAAAAGATTAGATTGAAAATGTATGAAAGGTCCAACCCTCTCCACATGTGGAGAGGGGTATTTATAGTTACAATATAACGCCCACTCCCGGGCTGTGGATCAGGCATACAGTGGGTAAAGACCCGTTCCTTCTTCCACGGTGTTACTTAATCTAATACTAATTAACTAATAAACTAACTAACTACGAGCTAACTTAATGCTATTACAATCATTAGGTGACCGAGACTTTTACAGGAATATTTGTATTCCTAACAGTGGTTTTCGAAGGAGGAAAGAATTCATTCACAAACTTCTTAACCAAATCTTCCCATGTTTCAATCGATCGAGGGGGTTGTTTGTCAAGCCAATTTTTGGCAGCCCCATCGATTGAAAACGGGAAGAGGAGAAGTTTGATTGCCTCCTCAGGGACATTTTTGCATTTGATGGTGGATGTGATTTTATTGAACCATCGAATGTGATCTTGAGGATCGTCCCTTTCGAAACCGTAGAATTGACTCGAGGTGACAAGGTTTATCAACCCCGTTTTGAGCTCAAAGTTGTCAGCCACGATGGCTGGAACAATGATAGCATCTCCGTAACCCTCGATGGGTGCTTGGAGAAGCTCATTCATAGTGGGCTCAGCCGCCATGGTAGGAATAGTACGAATCTCGGGTTCGACTATTGGATTGGCACGTCGTCGATTACACCTTCTTCTTGGAATGTTGTTAAGCGTTTGCAAAGGACTTGTTGACGTAGACGAATGGGTGCGCATGCACCACAAAAACAAACTCAATTAAAACAATACCACTTTAACGACAAGGGAACTTAAACCAATAATCAAGAACGCAAGGTCGACCTTTAAGGATAAACGTACAAGGAGCGGGAGAAAAGAATGGATTTCTCACTAGGGCGAAGTTCGTTGGATCGCCCTATACCGTTTCGACTCCTCTTAGTGTAAGCTTATCGATTAAAAGTTTTCCAAAACGCAAGTGATACAAAGGCAAGTTTTGATCTTAGGTTTGGGAACTTATTATGGTCACACCCCCAGTTGGTAGGTGTTCTGCCTTGATTTGCGGTGGTAAGATTTTAATGTTATTATTAAACAAAGAAACGGAAAAATCTTTTTTGTGTTTTTCTTATCTTATATAGATATAATACATATATAGAAACAAAAGAAAAATATTTTTGGTTTTTTATAAGTTTTATAAAAGCGTAACTTCTTGCGAAGGTTCTACAAGACTAATCGTCTAAACCTTATCGAGACTTTCGACACACAGCCTCCCCGGCAGCGGCGCCATTTGATTCGTTGTCTTTTGGTGTGCAAAAACAATTTATCAATATATCAACAAACGTGAAGTCCAAGTTATCGTGAGACAACTAGACGTAGAGAATTACGAGTAAACCTTTTAGGAAAAAGATTACCTCGCAAAAGCTCGTGAAAGTGATATTAAAATTGTGAGACCGGGAAGTGATTTCCCGGGTCGTACCCCAACGAGGTGTGAATGGAAAGTTTCGTAAAAAGATCGAGATTAAAATCTTGTATACTTGGTTGAGAAAGGTTATTTGGTATTGTGGTACGTTAAACTTACGGAAATTAAGAATTAACGAACGGAAACGTAACCTAATTGTGATTTTACAATGGAAATGAAAATTAACACTTAAAAACTACCTCAGACACTACGAGAAACATAATAGGGAATTAGGGAACCTTAAAACGTAAGCTTGGATTAAAAACGTAAAAGTTAACTTAAATAAAACGCGAGTGCGCAAAATAAAACGTGAAACGTGAGCAAATAAAGTCCTACGAATGTTAAAATTATATTTTTACGATCCTAATGTTATAAGAAAATTTTTGGAAAATTAAAATTATTTTTACAACTATTTAATTAATTGCTATTAATTAATTACTCATTACTAATTACTTTTTCATTACTTAAATTATACTAATTATTAATTAATTATGAAAATTAACTCGAAAAATGAAAATTAAATTTAGAAAAATCTAAAATATTATGAAACTAATTTTAAAACAGAAAACCTAATTTTTCTACTTTTTAATTATTAATTATTAATTAAAACAAATTATTTAATTAATTTAACCTAAATTAAATTATAGAAAATACTAAATGACTAAGAAAAATCTGAAAAAATTCCTAAAATTATTTTAACTAAAAAGGAACCTGAGAAAAATTTAAAGAGCTTAAATAGAAGCTATCACTTTAATTATTTTTGTCATTTTCTTAATTTTCTTTTACACAACTAATTTACAACTAAAAATAAGCACTTTTTGTGAAGGCACTTTTTATGAAGCTTGAAAATAAGCTGTGTGCATGCAAATAAACCAAACAGTGAACTTCAAGCTTAAATAAGCTTCAATAAGCTTGAAACAAGCCACACAGATTACTCAGGCCAAAGAATAAGCTACAAACAACTTATGTTTACTTTGAAAAAACTAAATTGGCAAGAAGGTTCAACTAAATAAGCCAAATAGCCAAATAAGCAATCCCACTGACTACTCAGAACTCAACAGGCCAAATGGCTTGTTTGCAGGCTTGTGTGGACCCCACCAAACAGACTCAGAAGTCCAAGGGGGGTGATCCAAAAAGCCACCCTGGTGGGCTTCTCAGAAAGCTAAGGAACAAGGACTAGGGCTCACAGATGAGCTTCTGAGAAGCTTATGGAGATGGGCATATGCACTGCCCACTCAGTGTTCTGAGTTTGGTCAGGGTGAGTCCTAGGGTAATTTCAGCCAAGAACTAGGGATCCTAAGGACAAAATAAGCACTAGCACAAGTACCCAGCCAGAAGGGCTTACAAAATCATCAACAAGCTCAGGCTAACAGCCATTAATGAACAAGTTACATGGTTAGACAAATGGGTCAGAGATCCTGGTGCAGGGGAGGCAACCAGTGAAACAGGCAAAAGCAAGTGAGCTTATTTATAAGCTCGTGGGGTTCAAAACTCAATTTTATACTTGAAACAGGAAAACAAGCTTCCAAAAAACTCAAATCAATAAAAAAACACTTAATTCCTAACTCTAATGAACCTTACAAGTGCTCAAGAAACCTGTCCCATTTTTACAGACTCCAACTTTGACTTTTGCAAATTTTTAAAACAATTTGACTTTGGTGAGTTTTAATCCTACCCCACTGACTAATTATGCAATATTAAGATGAATTGATACTGAATTAAGCACAAATAGCAACTAACTAACCTGTGAGCATGAATCATGAACTGGAAAACCTAACAGTTAACTCATAAATTGGATCAAAGGCTAATTTTAACTTTTACAACTAAACCTACCAATTTTTTTTGCTACTAACTCTCTATTAATACTTAAGTCTTATGTTTAAACAAGATTCAAACCTAAACAATGACAGAAACACAGAGTACCAAGTTAATCCAAACACCCCTATTGTAATATGTTTTCAAAATTTACAAGGGGAAATAAATCAAATTTACACTAAACCAAGACCAATTAACTTACTTAAGCTGATTAAGAACTAACTAACCAGAAATAAACAATCATCACCCAATAAATTCAAGCAGTTCAAATTCAGACAAAGAAAGCAAAAACCAAGTTCTTACTTGGCATCCATGCTAGTAGATACCCAAGAACCAGTGATCATAACCATTTCCTAACATCCCCCATGGGATTCTAAACCATAACACAAGCCCATATCAGCTGCTACTTCTTCCTTCTTCCAATTTTTTTATTTATTTTTTCTGATTTTCTTGTAATTTCCTGTTTTTCTTTTCTTTTCTGATTTCTTGCTTTCTTTTGATTCAATTATCTTAAACAAGCTTAAAGTAACATTTTGAGATCAAACAAAGAGCATTTGAATGGAATAACAAGTAACTTGGAAATTTGATTAAAAATTCGAATTTGCACAAACTGAAATAGGACTTTGATTAAACTTCAAATCTGAAATTACAAAAGTAAACTAAGTTTTAAAACAGAAAAATACAAAGGAAAAGGATGCCATGATGGCTTACAATTGATAGCTATTTATATTAAAACTAAACTAGGGCTTCCTCCTTTGCTTTCTCTTCCTTGTGCTTTCCCACTGAGTGTAATCACTTAGGATCCCTTTTGTGCTTCTTGGGAGCAAATCCCAGCCATCAATTTTGCCTCTGTCTCATCTCAACCCTTGATTCTATTTTATTCCCAATACCTGGATATGGATTGTTGACCTGGCAGTGGAGGGGGAAGGAGGGATTGGTATTGGTGAGGAGTAGGGTGGCTGCTGTAGGTTTATTGGGGAGAGGAGGGGGAGACAGGAATGTTGGGAGCAAGTACAGTGGTTGGGGCTGGGTTGTTTTGTTTTGGCGGGGAAGAAGAAAGGAGGGGGAGGGTTGACCTGCTTTGACCCTGGGATGGTTTATTATTAAACGTGGGATGGGCTAGATAAAACTGGGCCTGGGGATTGGATTCTGGTTTCGATTGGTTTGGTTTTGGTTTGGCTAATAATATAAAGGGTCCATTTGGTTTAGTTTTGTAACAAGGACCAATTATGTAATTAAGCTGATTTTTAAGGACCAAAGTTGCCAACCTTCCAAAGTATATCAAGGGTGTTTCTTGCCACATATCAATAATCCAAGGACCATAAATAAATTTTCCATTTTAAAAGCACCCATGGACTGATTTTGCCAATTTCCAAACTGCATGGACCAAACATGTAATTTTTAAAAAGTTTTCACCAAAGGACTTTGATAAAGTCGTTTTATAGTACGTAATTATTATTTCCGAAGAAATACTCGTGAAAGTATTTCCCGGGTCGTTTTCCCAGCGAAGGTGAAATGGAGTCGTGAATAACCGGATCGAGAAATCGTGTCGTGAAAAGCGGGAAAATGAAAAATATGATTTTGGGTTTCAAGTTATGCTAAGTAATAGTAAAATATGAAGAATATACGATCTAGATATGTACGGACGTTAAAAACGTGAAAACGGGAATTCAAACGCGAAAATAAACGTAACGTACGAAATAAAACGCGACTTATATACAAGAAATGATCCTACGAACGTGAAACAAATTTCTAAAAATCTTAAATGATAAAAGAAAATTTTGAGAAAAAGAAAAATATTTTTTTGACTTTTTATTTAATTTCTAGAATTAATTCTCTATTTAATGAATTAAAAAGTAATTAAAAATAAAAGAAAATATGAAAAATAATGGGAAAATTATGAAAAGTATTTTAGAAAATCTAGAATATTATAAAAGAGTTTTCAAAACTATTTTTGTATTTTTCAGGACTTTTTTCTATTTTTTATGGATTTTTGGAATTAAAAATGATTTAAAAAATGATTATATTCTAAAAGAAATTAAGAAAAATAGCAAATGACCTCAGAAAATTATGAAAATTTTACAGAAATTCTAAAATATTAAAAGAAGCTTGCAGAAAAAATTTGGAATGAAAACAATAAGCAGAAGTGCTTAAAATGATCAAAACAGCTTATGGCAAGTGCTTATTAATAAGCACTTGCCACAAAACTTTACCAAATTAATACCACTACTGTATTATACTACTATAAGCTCAAATAAGCTAAGAGAAGAGCAAAAGAAACACAGAAGCATAGACAGCAAGCTAATAAGCACTCAATGAAAAGCTAATTAAGCAAAGACCTACACATAATAAGCTAAAGGATAAGCAAACCATGCACTACACTACAACTACCACTAATAAACTCAGTTAAGCCAAAATCACACAATAACAAGCTCAATACAACACATGCAGCCCTATGTTAACAAACAGAAATTATGTCTATACTACCCATAAGCAATGCATAATAAGCTATTCAAATAAGCAGATAAGAAGATACTAAAGGATGAAAATTAAACACTACCAATCAGAGATGCTATAAAACAAAAATGCTAAGGCTAAGACTAATAGCTACTACCTAAAAGAGACCAAGAACATGGGTCCATAACCTGTGTGCAGGGGAGATAAGCCCCCACACAGTCAACTACAAGCCTAATTTAAGATAAGCTAATAGGACTTAAGCTCGAATTATATGATAGATATTGGTTGACTAGCTAATAGAGAATGCAAATCAACAAGCTTTATCTGATTCTAACAACTAATGAAGCCTACATGATCTATCAAAAACCTATGCTGACAGCTCAGTTACTACTAGTGTTGACTATTTAAATGCACAAGAACTTTGACTATTTCCAATTTTGATCACTGATTCCTACCAATTTATGTGATAATAAGCTAATGTGAAAATGAAATAAGCTATATTGAACTAAGTAGCAACTATACTAACTGTCTTACTAACTATATTGATATTAAGCTAACTGTTAAGCTAATATGAACCTATTTTGACTTTTTTATTAAACTACCTATTATTATTATGACTTATTGAGACTAATAGAACCTATTGCAGACTGTATGCACTAGTTTTAGCTACCAAAATCAACAAGTACTCATCATAAAACCTTAATCCAAACACCCCCTTAACAGATGAAATCAACTAGAAAACTAGTTTTAAGCTTATAACCTACCACTTTTAAGCACAAATCACACTAAGCATACTGAATAACATCTATTAGTACTGTTACACTACCAATTAGACAACTAGAAACACAATTTAGCAATTTACCTAGATTATCACTACTTAACTGCTATAAGATAAAAAATAGAGAATGGACTTACAAAAGGCTTCCCCCTCAGCTCAAAATAGAGGGGGATTCACTGTGCTAGCCTATCTTTATGATAGGCTGAATTCAATGGGTCAGTTTCAGCTTATCCACCAACACCTCAGCATCATCTTTTGGATCAATACCTCACTATGACTGTCTAATGAACAAGGACTCAAAAAGGTACCTTACAATAAGCTATTTAAGCTTACATAAGATGAAATAGAGAAAATAGCTCTTACTGTGAGCTTATACTACTAACTAATTTTGTGTTTTTTTTCATTTTTTTTTTATTTTTCTGATTTTTTATTTGTTTTTGTTTTTATGAAAATGAAAGTGAAGACTGAATAAGAGTAACAATTGGAAGTAAAGTTTAGCTAAATGAGACAGATAATAAGCTAAGTGAAACAATTTAAGCTGAAAATGAAGAGATAAAATAAGCTGAGACTAAGATTATAATAAGCTATCTATAAGCTGAATTTGAAAGACAGATTAAACAATAAGCTAAAATGAAAGACTTTTATTAAAAGCAAAGATTACAATAACTAATCTAAATTACAGATAATACCTACACTATACTACTCCTACTCCTATTCTCTAACCACTCTAATCGTTGGAGGAGGCTTCTTTATATAGCCTGAGGTGAGGAGCCTTCAGAAGGTCCTAGAAACAGCATCTCTCCAAGAATATACTCCCTAGATCCTTTGTGACACCCATAGACCAATCACAGCCTTGGAAACCATGTGGTGACACGTTCGGTCCAATAAGCAGCTTGAACGTGGCATTCCTTGAGTCAGGAGGTGTCAGGGGTGTCAGGGTTTGACTATTATACCCTTAATTGGGGTAATTTATGGAGGGATTGGGGTAATTGAGGGTAAAAAGGATTTAGGGTTCTTGGTTTACTATTCATTGAATAGTGTTTCTGGGTGTACGGGGTGAAAAGGGGGGCGGGTAACTTTTTTATATAATATTTTGTTTGACATTTGGGCCGGGTCAGGGTAAGAGGTGGGCTTGGGTATAGGATTTAGGAAGTGGGCTTGGGGTAATTATTGGATTAGGCCTTTGGCAGATTTTTGATAACACAAATTATAAGGACCATAAGTGTAATTTGTGAAACTATGGGGACCAATTCTGCCTTTTCTGAAAAATATATCCAAGGACCATTCTTGTCATTTGATAATCTTCAAGGTTGACTTTGACAAATTGAGCTCGAATAATGATTCACACTAGAAAACTGCTTTCCGGCACCGGCTTTTTGAACCATTCATACTCTCGTGCCCGTTTTTCCGGGTTTTTGTTTGTTTTCCGTAATATCCGTACCTGCACATCACAAATATAAAAACATGTGTTTTCTTGGCATTTGTTAGCTCAAATAGTCGATTTAGGGTCGATAATTGGTAATGAAAAGGTGTGTAATTAATACACACCAAAATCCCCCCGACTAAAGTATTGCCGTGTCCTCACGCAATGTGATCAATTCACGCTCTCGAGATAAATAATTTTGATATTCTTCCTACTAACTTTGAAAAGTAGCAAGGAGGTTCAAAAGAGATTACAAAATCATTTATTCCCGAAAAACGCTCCGTTTTCCAAAACTTTTCTTTTTATACCTTTATTCCTCTTACACTTCTATTTCAAACTTGTGACGGTTTGTTGAACTTTCATTATCTTGCAATAATTATTAGGGTCAACGAGTAGAAACACTTCTTTTAAGAAGCGACCATACGGTTAAAATTCGTCATCCTTGATTTTTCACGAGTCCCCAAACTAAGCGTACAAACGAGATCACAGCTTATCTACAAATTAGATGCTAACACTACTCATAACAGTTACTTGTGGAAACTTCTTACTCCCATTTCCTAGGTTTTGTATCTCAATATTTTATTTTGTTGAGAAATGAATTGCTTCATATTTTCTCGTTTCGATAATTTTAAGTCCGATAGTGATACCTAAGTTAAAACGATAAATAGTTATTCATTTTCTCTTAAGAACCACTGCAATAGAAATTCGGTCCATTTCAAGGAATTAGGGGTACATACAATATCAAGAATATAAGTTGCGGAGTACGATCACGTGCACCTCATGTGACTGATTACTAATCACGTATCACATGCACCTCACGCGCCAACAACTTATTTATACATACATAGCTCTTATTTATCAATACTTACAACTTTCACTTTTTTCATTTTTCACTTTCTTTTTTTTTTTTTTTTTTTTTTTTCATACTTTTTTTCTTTCTTTCTTGACTTTACTTTTTTTTCTCAACATAAATGGAAGCTTATCGGGTAGCTCCAAAACCACATAGATAATCAACTTTTGAATTTTGATTTTTTCACTTTTCGCTCTTATTTTTGATGTTCCTTGATATGTACCCAATTTCTAAAGCAAAAATTCTCTTAAGAAAACAAAGAACTAAATATTATTCAAACCGAAATACCACTAATTAACCTAGAACATCTATTATATATTAGTGACGTTTCTGATGGGAGTAAAAAGCCACAAGTACCTCTCATGAGCTCTAAAGAGAACCACTACTCCACGTTTAGCATCTAACTTCTAAATAAACTCTATCATTTCTCGCTCTTCGCAATTTAAGATTCCAAATAATGAAACCCGCGAATACTTAGCCGATAATCAGCCACGCATATATAAAGTCAGATACGGAAACTTGCAAATTTTAGAAGAAGAATTCGCGTTTTCTAGCTCCTTATGTAAAAGACTAGCGAAAGCTTTTAAGCTGCGCATGTATAAAGTCAAGTACGGGAACTTGCAAATTCTTAAGAAAGAATTCGCATTTTATAGCTCCTGGTGTACAAAACTAGCACAAGCTTATTTGATCATCATTGGTTAAGGGAACAAGCTAGGGCTCAACATGCCCGGTCAAGTCAAAATATTTATTCCTACTCTCGCCAGCAAGAAAGTCAACAATGTGTCAAAACACTTATTCAAACTTTATTATATTTTTGCACAACTTTTTCAACTTTTTCTCATTTTTTTTTACTTTTTCATTACTTTTACATTCAAAATTTTTGAAATTTTTTCAATTTTTTTGTTTTTGGTGGAAAAACGGAGTTGCAAGAGTACACGACTTTTGAAACATGCAAGGTAAAAATCGAATCGAAGATTCACCCTCCCCCCGACTAGAACGAAACATTGTCCTCAATGTTTGATGGGTTAAGGCAATCCTAACAATAATCTAGGGCCGTTTATTAATTATGCCAAAGAAAACGTTAGTCGATAAGATTTAACGGATATAGGATTTCCAAAAGCACCGATGAATGAAACTCCAATGGTGAGAAGATAACGAGCACGAGAGTCATCATAAATCGCGGACAATCCTGAACAAACATCACAAACAACCACGGAACACAAGAGTAGAAGAGGCACTCCTCCCTACATTAGGTGTTAGAAAAGAGAAATATAAGAAGATGAAATTGGATAAGCATGGGTTGCCACCCACGAAGCGCTTGTTTTTGATAACCGAGTCACATGAGCTTGACTCGATCCCCGAATTAATTCGTCCTTGGGGAGAGCAGATGAAACGGACAACCGGCATAAACGGAGATGCCGGGGTCAAATACGGTATCCTCACTCCCGGTGGAGTGGAAAAGTGACGAAGTGATGGGATAAACAAAGAATGGATGAAATACCCAGATGGTATAAGCAAAATCTATTTCTGAAACCTCGTCCACCATTCTAAAAATAACTTCATTCAAACCGGATTCAAAAATTTCATCGGGTGGTTTTGCAGGTGGACGAGAAGAAGAAGAATCGAAAGAAATATCATTCTCATCATTCTCAATACCCGGTGGTATCGAGTCATCCGTAGCAAGAAATATATCGACATCCTCTAAAAGAGAGTCACGTGACGGATTATCGGAAATAGGTAAAGAATCAATCTCAAAGTTAAAGCACTCATAATCCGGAAGAGAGATATCAGCATGAATAGTGGGATTGCCACTACTCGTCTCTTCAAATTGAAAAATTTCAAGCTCGGGTAAGAAATCAATAAAAGAAGTCGGAGGATCTTCTAATGCCTCGATCTTAGAAATGAGAAGATAAACTTTGGATATTTTCTCACGAAGAGCTTCATCTTGGATTTCCGCGTCATCATCTTCATCATTATCATCGATATCTACACAAGAGTCTTCATCACTCGTAGTATACTCATTGTGAGAATCGGAATAACTTTCGACTTCATCATAATCATCATTGTTCATCGGAGGAAGAGAAGTTAACGGTTCTTCATTCAATAAATCTTCAAGTACACGAATATCTTCCTCCGGATCAAAATTAGCTTCGTCATCCATTGTCGGAATGGCATCACTAGCAAGAAATGCCTCGATCTCATCTAAAACGACATCACTCCCTTCAACCGGTGTGAAAGAAGGATGGAGAGAAGAATCACCGTTAGAATTTTCCCCGGACTCACTTTGGATTGGAACGAGGTTCTCAACACTTGACTCATTGAATTCGTCCGATTCCGTTGCCGGAATAGTGTCAAGAGGCTCGTCCCCCATTATTAGAGAGTCCACGGGCTCTACGGGAGAAGAGATAGAATCATTTTGAGGGTTTATATTGATCGTAATCGTGGAATCATCATCGTATAAACAACACTCGCAAAATTGGAATTTTCTTTCTTCGACACGAGGTACTTCCATCGGTCTCTCATTAGGCTCGGGAGTAGATGTCATACGATTAACCATCTCTTTCAACTCATCCAACATGGATTTGACTACAAAAATTTGATTAGTAAAATCGGAAGATTGTGAGGGTTGATAAAAATCATTAGAATCGTAATAAGAATTTGATTCAAGATAAGAATTTTCGAACGATCCCCCACAATTTTCAAAACCCGTTGGATTTTGAAATGAATCACCGTTGTAGCACGAATTTGGCTCATAAAAATCATTTTGAGGATAACAATCAAGGCTCGGATTGTAATCGAAAGACGTATCAGCATTCGAAGTATAGCACATACAATCGGTGTATCCACATCCATCACAAAAACATCGCCCACACGGCCTACCTTCTTCGGACGGGTTTCCACAACTATAGCAATAAAACGCAGGTGGTGGTGGTGTATAAAAATTGAGAATGTTTGACAAATTGTTGAACGAATTTTGATCATATGTATGAGAATTACAATTCAAACAAACGCCATCTCGAATATTATCTCCACATTCGCTGCACGTACACCACACACACAACCCTCCGAAGAACGGTTCTCCACAATAGAGACAAATCGGATCCATGAGAATTAAACGTAAGAGGGATTGAGAAGAAGAATCAAGTATGAGAGGATAAGAAGATTATTTATGTTTTTGATTTTAAAATTTTTATATTTTTTATAGAAAATATATACAAGATAGTTAAAAACTTAACGCAACACGATCTTTCAACACGAATATTCAAAACTCACGTCCACCTTCCCCGGCAACGGCGCCATTTTTGATAAAGTCGTTTTATAGTACGTAATTATTATTTCCGAAGAAATACTCGTGAAAGTATTTCCCGGGTCGTTTTCCCAGCGAAGGTGAAATGGAGTCGTGAATAACCGGATCGAGAAATCGTGTCGTGAAAAGCGGGAAAATGAAAAATATGATTTTGGGTTTCAAGTTATGCTAAGTAATAGTAAAATATGAAGAATATACGATCTAGATATGTACGGACGTTAAAAACGTGAAAACGGGAATTCAAACGCGAAAATAAACGTAACGTACGAAATAAAACGCGACTTATATACAAGAAATGATCCTACGAACGTGAAACAAATTTCTAAAAATCTTAAATGATAAAAGAAAATTTTGAGAAAAAGAAAAATATTTTTTTGACTTTTTATTTAATTTCTAGAATTAATTCTCTATTTAATGAATTAAAAAGTAATTAAAAATAAAAGAAAATATGAAAAATAATGGGAAAATTATGAAAAGTATTTTAGAAAATCTAGAATATTATAAAAGAGTTTTCAAAACTATTTTTGTATTTTTCAGGACTTTTTTCTATTTTTTATGGATTTTTGGAATTAAAAATGATTTAAAAAATGATTATATTCTAAAAGAAATTAAGAAAAATAGCAAATGACCTCAGAAAATTATGAAAATTTTACAGAAATTCTAAAATATTAAAAGAAGCTTGCAGAAAAAATTTGGAATGAAAACAATAAGCAGAAGTGCTTAAAATGATCAAAACAGCTTATGGCAAGTGCTTATTAATAAGCACTTGCCACAAAACTTTACCAAATTAATACCACTACTGTATTATACTACTATAAGCTCAAATAAGCTAAGAGAAGAGCAAAAGAAACACAGAAGCATAGACAGCAAGCTAATAAGCACTCAATGAAAAGCTAATTAAGCAAAGACCTACACATAATAAGCTAAAGGATAAGCAAACCATGCACTACACTACAACTACCACTAATAAACTCAGTTAAGCCAAAATCACACAATAACAAGCTCAATACAACACATGCAGCCCTATGTTAACAAACAGAAATTATGTCTATACTACCCATAAGCAATGCATAATAAGCTATTCAAATAAGCAGATAAGAAGATACTAAAGGATGAAAATTAAACACTACCAATCAGAGATGCTATAAAACAAAAATGCTAAGGCTAAGACTAATAGCTACTACCTAAAAGAGACCAAGAACATGGGTCCATAACCTGTGTGCAGGGGAGATAAGCCCCCACACAGTCAACTACAAGCCTAATTTAAGATAAGCTAATAGGACTTAAGCTCGAATTATATGATAGATATTGGTTGACTAGCTAATAGAGAATGCAAATCAACAAGCTTTATCTGATTCTAACAACTAATGAAGCCTACATGATCTATCAAAAACCTATGCTGACAGCTCAGTTACTACTAGTGTTGACTATTTAAATGCACAAGAACTTTGACTATTTCCAATTTTGATCACTGATTCCTACCAATTTATGTGATAATAAGCTAATGTGAAAATGAAATAAGCTATATTGAACTAAGTAGCAACTATACTAACTGTCTTACTAACTATATTGATATTAAGCTAACTGTTAAGCTAATATGAACCTATTTTGACTTTTTTATTAAACTACCTATTATTATTATGACTTATTGAGACTAATAGAACCTATTGCAGACTGTATGCACTAGTTTTAGCTACCAAAATCAACAAGTACTCATCATAAAACCTTAATCCAAACACCCCCTTAACAGATGAAATCAACTAGAAAACTAGTTTTAAGCTTATAACCTACCACTTTTAAGCACAAATCACACTAAGCATACTGAATAACATCTATTAGTACTGTTACACTACCAATTAGACAACTAGAAACACAATTTAGCAATTTACCTAGATTATCACTACTTAACTGCTATAAGATAAAAAATAGAGAATGGACTTACAAAAGGCTTCCCCCTCAGCTCAAAATAGAGGGGGATTCACTGTGCTAGCCTATCTTTATGATAGGCTGAATTCAATGGGTCAGTTTCAGCTTATCCACCAACACCTCAGCATCATCTTTTGGATCAATACCTCACTATGACTGTCTAATGAACAAGGACTCAAAAAGGCACCTTACAATAAGCTATTTAAGCTTACATAAGATGAAATAGAGAAAATAGCTCTTACTGTGAGCTTATACTACTAACTAATTTTGTGTTTTTTTTCACTTTTTTTTTTTATTTTTCTGATTTTTTATTTGTTTTTGTTTTTATGAAAATGAAAGTGAAGACTGAATAAGAGTAACAATTGGAAGTAAAGTTTAGCTAAATGAGACAGATAATAAGCTAAGTGAAACAATTTAAGCTGAAAATGAAGAGATAAAATAAGCTGAGACTAAGATTATAATAAGCTATCTATAAGCTGAATTTGAAAGACAGATTAAACAATAAGCTGAAATGAAAGACTTTTATTAAAAGCAAAGATTACAATAACTAATCTAAATTACAGATAATACCTACACTATACTACTCCTACTCCTATTCTCTAACCACTCTAATCGTTGGAGGAGGCTTCTTTATATAGCCTGAGGTGAGGAGCCTTCAGAAGGTCCTAGAAACAGCATCTCTCCAAGAATATACTCCCTAGATCCTTTGTGACACCCATAGACCAATCACAGCCTTGGAAACCATGTGGTGACACGTTCGGTCCAATAAGCAGCTTGAACGTGGCATTCCTTGAGTCAGGAGGTGTCAGGGGTGTCAGGGTTTGACTATTATACCCTTAATTGGGGTAATTTATGGAGGGATTGGGGTAATTGAGGGTAAAAAGGATTTAGGGTTCTTGGTTTACTATTCATTGAATAGTGTTTCTGGGTGTACGGGGTGAAAAGGGGGGCGGGTAACTTTTTTATATAATATTTTGTTTGACATTTGGGCCGGGTCAGGGTAAGAGGTGGGCTTGGGTATAGGATTTAGGAAGTGGGCTTGGGGTAATTATTGGATTAGGCCTTTGGCAGATTTTTGATAACACAAATTATAAGGACCATAAGTGTAATTTGTGAAACTATGGGGACCAATTCTGCCTTTTCTGAAAAATATATCCAAGGACCATTCTTGTCATTTGATAATCTTCAAGGTTGACTTTGACAAATTGAGCTCGAATAATGATTCACACTAGAAAACTGCTTTCCGGCACCGGCTTTTTGAACCATTCATACTCTCGTGCCCGTTTTTCCGGGTTTTTGTTTGTTTTCCGTAATATCCGTACATGCACATCACAAATATAAAAACATGTGTTTTCTTGGCATTTGTTAGCTCAAATAGTCGATTTAGGGTCGATAATTGGTAATGAAAAGGTGTGTAATTAATACACACCAGACTTATTTTGACAATTTTTGAATTCCAAAGGACTTGGGATGACTTTTCTTTTAAAACAAATGCTTCGGGACTAGTTTTGTAAATTTTTAAAAGTTGGGGGACTGAAACTGCCAATTGTGCAATCTTTGTTCATTTTTCATTGTTTTTACTCATTTTGCATCTAAAACGTATAAAATACAATCCCTGGGATATTTTCTGTATTTTGATGCATATTTGAGCGTTTTTGGATGTTTTGGCAGTTTAAATACGACAAAAATGATGAGTGTTTGAGCACTCATCAATCCCCCACACTAAACTATTGCTAGTCCCTAGCAATCTTTTTGGAAAACTTGATGGATTTGAAAACTCTTTACCAAAAGCCATCACTTCTGGAGTAGCCAAATGTTTCGGTTCAAGTAAGAATTATGGTCCATTTGATAACCATGTGATTTTGAGCAAACCACCAGCTTTCAACGGTTTTGATTTATCTTTACCAGAAGCCGTTTTCATCTGGACTAGCCAACTCTTGATGGACACTGTCGACATCTTGGTGAGTTGATTACCAATTATGGCTTTTCCACTGCCTTTACCACAAGCCATAATCTTGCGGGCTAGCCAACTCATTCACTTTTTTGGATATTGCGAGTTGAGATACCATACAATTTTGGGCAAATTGCAAGCCGTCAATGGATTTGAGTTATCTTTACCAAGAGCCGTTTGCTCCTGGATTAGCCAATCCTTTTGTCGTTTAGACACTGCGGACTGATAACCACAAAAAATTTGAAATCAAGTGAAAAAAATTTAAAAATTTTAGACCAAAAACGGGGATACTAGACGGTATAAAATTCGCTAGAATTTTCCCCTCCCCCACACTTAGAATTGAATATTGTCCTCAATATTCAAAGTCCCGGCTATTATGCCGAATCCTTGAACGTAAGAAGATAATATTAAAGCTAACTGTGGGAACGCCGTTTTTCATTTTTCACTTTATTTAGATATACGAACAAACACATTTTTTTTTTGAGATATATACATTGCAAACAGCTGCAGGGGTAGCCACTCCCCACACTAGGGTGTTAGAAAGTAGAAAGAAATCAGAGACATGGGTGAAAACCCATGTTGTTGCTACTGTTTTTGTTTATCGAGTCGCTAGCTTGACTCGATCCCCGAACTCATTGGTCCATGGGGAAATTTTGAAGGTTCGGGACAACCATGGGTGGTATGTCCCCTCCAAAATAATGCTTCAGCCGATGCCCATTTACTTTAAAATTTGGACCGTCGTCTTGAGACAACTCGACGGTACCATATGGGAAAACTTTGGCAATGGTGTAAGGTCCAGTCCAGCGGGTTTTGAGCTTACCCGAGAATATCTTCAATCTAGAGTTAAAAAGAAGGACTCGGTCACCAACGTTGAAAACGCGATTCTTGATTTTGGAGTCGTGGATCTTCTTTGTTTTCTCTTTGTTGATTAGAGAGTTTTCGTATGCTTGATCACGAAGTTCATTTAGTTCATTGAGTTGAACTTTCCTATGATCACCCGCGGACTTGAGATCGAAATTGGCATTCTTTAAAGCCCAATAAGCTTTGTGCTCGAGCTCAATCGGTAAATGACACGCTTTTCCATACACGAGCTTGTAGGGAGTACACCCGATGGGTGTTTTATAAGCCGTGCGAAAATCCCATAGAGCGTCATCTAATTTGTCCGACCAAGAGGCACGGTTTTCGCCTACGGTCCTTTCAAGAATTCTTTTTAAACCCCGGTTTGAAACCTCCACTTGCCCACTCGTTTGTGGGTGATAAGCGGTAGCAAGTCGGTGAGTGACACCATACTTGAGCATGAATTTTGCAAATTGGTCATTGCAAAAGTGAGTACCGCGATCACTAATGATAGCGCGGGGAGTTCCAAACCTAGCAAAGAGTGATTTTAAAAACTTTACCACTACTTGGGCATCGTTGGTTGGGAGAGCTTTAGCCTCGACCCATTTTGACAAATATTCAATGGCCACGAGTATGTACTTGTTCCTTCGTGAAGACGGGAACGGCCCCATAAAGTCTATGCCCCAAACGTCGAAGATTTCACAAACTTGGATGACATTTTGTGGCATCTCATCCCGTTGTGTTATCTTTCCTTGACGTTGACACGAGTCACAAGATTTGACTAAGTCATGGGCGTCTTTGTAGATTGTGGGCCAATAAAACCCGGAATCAAATACTTTTCGAGCGGTGTAGTTCGGGCCATGATGACCTCCGGTGGGTCCATTATGACAAGCCTTAAGAATTTCCATGGCTTCTTGGCCATGAACACACCTACGAATAACTTGATCCGCACAAATTTTAAACAAATAGGGATCGTCCCAAAAGTAATGATTCACATCTTTGAAAAACTTATCCTTTTGGTGGGACGACATCCCTTTGACAACGAAATTCCCCGCATGATAGTTTGCAAAGTCGGCAAACCATGGGGTACTAGAATCACCGCGACTAGAAAGCACATTAAGTGTCTCGAGAGGAAACGTTTCATTTATTTCCTTTTTCTCAAGAACACCTTGATGAGGGTTTTCCAATCGGGAAAGATGGTCAGCAATGAGGTTCTCGGCTCCTTTTTTATCACGAATAATGATATCAAATTCTTGTAGGAGGAGAACCCAACGGAGCAATCTCGGCTTTGCATCTTGCTTGGCAAAGAGATACTTGAGAGCCGAGTGATCCGTGTACACTATGCATTTAGTCAAGATTAAGTATGGCCGAAACTTCTCAAACGCATACACCACGGCTAGTAATTCTTTTTCCGTTGTGGTGTAGTGAGCTTGAGCTTCGGTCAAGGTTTTGCTTGCATAATGAATCGGCTGAAAGTGTTTGGTTTTTCGTTGCCCCAAGACGGCACCGATGGCGAAATCACTCGCATCACACATAAGTTCGAAAGGTAGGTCCCAATCGGGGGCAACTAGAATTGGTGCCTCGGTAAGCTTTCTCTTGAGAGTTTGAAAAGCTTCGATGCACTCAGCAGAAAAGACAAACGGGGTTTCTTTTTCAAGAAGTCGGGTCATAGGCCTAGCTATCTTCGAGAAATCTTGAATGAATCTACGATAAAAGCCGGAATGACCCAGAAAACTCCGAACACCTTTAACAGTAGTGGGAGGAGGAAGTTTAGCAATGACATCTATTTTAGCCTTGTCAACCTCAATCCCGCTCTTAGAAATCTTATGGCCAAGGACAATTCCTTCCTTGACCATGAAATGACTTTTCTCCCAATTTAGACTAAGATTGGTGTCTTCACACCTTTGAAGCATTTTGTCTAAATTGCCGAGACATGATTCGAATGAATTCCCAACGACCGAAAAATCATCCATGAAGACCTCCATTGTTTTCTCGATCATGTCGTGAAAAATGGCCATCATGCATCTTTGAAACGTGCCCGAAGCATTGCACAAGCCAAAAGGCATGGGTCGATAAGCAAATGTTCCATAAGGACACGTGAAAGTCGTTTTTTCTTGATCTTGAGGATCGATGAGAATTTAGAAATAACCCGAAAAACCGTCAAGGAAACAATAGTATTCGTTTCCCGCCAATCTTTCAAGCATTTGATCCATGAAAGGTAGAGGAAAGTGGTCTTTACGGGTGGCGTCATTCAACTTTCGATAGTCAATGCAAACACGCCAACCCGTTACCAATCGAGTAGGAATTAACTCGTTATCATCATTTTTAACAACCGTAATACCACCCTTCTTGGGCACACAATGAATCAAACTAACCCAAGGACTATCCGATATAGGGTAAATCAATCCGGCATCAAGAAGTTTTATGACTTCTTGCTTGATTACTTCATGGATTTTTGGATTTACCCTTCTTTGTTGTTGAACCGCCGGTTTAAAGTCATCCTCCATCAAAATCTTGTGCAAATAAAATTCCGGGTTAATACCCTTGATGTCGGAAAGTCTCCAAGCAATCGCTCGCTTGTGTGACTTTAAAACCTTGAGAAGAGCGGTTTTATTTTCCTCATCCAAGTCTTTGGCAATTATGACGGGAAACTTATCGTCCCCCTCCAAAAATGCATACTCGAGATGAGGCGGAAGGTCCTTGAGTTCGACCTCGGGGAAGTCATCAGTTTTTTCAACATTTTTGACTTCCTCGTTATGAAGTTCTTTTGGAGAAAGAGATGATGGATCATCATTGAGCAACTTCTCAAGGAGAAGTAGGTCTTCCTCGGGATTGATAGAATCATAATCAACATGAGAATCACATGATAAACAAGCTTCAATCTCTTCCAAAATGAAGTCACCTCCCTCAAATGGAGTGAGAGAGGGGGAAGAGACATCGATGGTAGAATTAATTGATCCTTGCACATTCAACACTTCTTCAAAATATTCATCGCACGTAACATCGATGACATCAATTTGGTTAATTGCTTCTCGTTCAAGGTCGAGAAGATCTTTTGAAGTGTTTTCAATGTTAATGACCAATTTTTCATCGCCAACTCTTAGAGTCATTTCACCTTCGAAGACGTCGATTAATGCATGAGCCGTTTTCAAGAATGGTCTTCCCAAAATAAGGGGGACACGAGGATCAGCATCAAAATCAACGACTACGAAGTCGGCAGGGAAATGGAACTTACCAACCTTTACAAAGACATCTTCAGCAATACCCTTCGGAACCGTAACCGTTCGGGTTGCTAATTCAAGAGTCATTCGTGTTGGCGTAAGCTCGAGAAGTGAAAGCTTTTGCCAAATAGAGAAGGGCATTAGATTTATGCTAGCGCCAAGATCGGCCAAGGCGAAGCATTCTTCTAGCTTTTGGAAATCACAAGGAATGAGAAATTTCCTGGGGTCTCCTAATTTTTCAGGAAGTTTCTTTAGAAGCACCGCCGAACAATTCTCATTCAAACGAGTTTTAGTGAGTTCAAACAATTTCTCTTTGTTACTTAAAAGACTCTTGAAAGTGGAAGCAAACTTGGGCATATAGAGAAGAGCATCCGCGAAACTAATGTCGAAGTGTAACTTTTGAAATATCTCAAGAAACTTCTTCATTTGATCATTAGTTTGCTCACGGAGTTTTTGATCATTAAGCCTTGAAGGATACGGGATCGAAGGCTTAGGAATGCTCTTAGGAAAAGCAAATTCGGGAATTGAAGTTGGATCGGCCGAGGGTTGGACGTGTGCGGTACTTCTTGAGCTTGAGGGTTGCACTTTGTCCTTTGTAACCTCAGGCTCTCGTTCCGTTTCCTTCAAAGGTGGAGGAATAGGAGTCGAGGGTCCATTTATTACTTTACCACTACGAGTGGAAATAGCTTTCAATTCACCCATCGGGTTGGGAATGGTGTTTCCCGGAAGAGTACCCTAAGTAGAAGCTTGATTCATTTGATTCATAAGACTAGCAAACATGTTCTCAATCTTGCTTTGAGATTGTTCAATCTTGTGATTAGTGTTTCGGAGTTCATTCTTAAGCTCCTTTCCTTGTCTCGACATTGAAGATTGAAAATCATTCTTCAAAGTGTTGATTTGGTTTTGCATTCCCCTCATGTTAGATTCATTTGCTTTGATGTAATTAGCAAGTTCATTTGAAGCAACATTAGGAGCTTGGTGATTATGAGCTTGAAAACCTTGATTGAAGTTTCCCCCTTGATTTGAAAATTGATTATTGGGGGCATGAAATTGATTTTGAACATTTTGGTTTCTTTGTTGATTTTGATTGAATCGATTTGGATTATTGGGTTGAGAAAAACCAGGTGGACCACCTTGGTTGCTAGCACGGTAATTTGGCTTTATTTGAGGATGGTATTGATTACCTCCTTGGTTAGAATTACCGGCTATCGCATTAACTTCAAATGGATTGCCATCGGTGGCAATACAATTGTAATATGCGTGTGGACCACCACAAGTAACACAAACTTCAACCTTTTTTACTTCGGCAGGTTGAGGAGAAAGTTTCTTGTTTTTGGTGAGAACCAAAGCATGAATAGCTTCCGTGAGTTTGTCAAGTCTAGCATCGGTGCTAGATTGAGCCACGGGTGATGAAGTAGAAGAGCTAACATTCACTTGGGAAACAACCGGCTTGCTTCGTGGAATGCGGACCTTAGACTTATTCTCGATGATCACTAAAGCATCATTTGTTGTTCGATTCAAGAAATTACCTCCCGCGGAGGCGTTTAGAGAGTCTTGATCAATTTGGCTCACACCATTATAGAAAGTGTCGAGTTGCATTAACTCGGAGAAACCATGATGAGGACATTTACGAAGCATATCCTTATAACGGTCCCATGCCTCACCGAATGATTCCTCGAATTTCTGTGTGAATTTCATGATCTCATTCTTGAGGGCCGTGGTTTTCGAAGGAGGAAAGAATTCATTCACAAACTTCTTAACCAAATCTTCCCATGTTTCAATCGATCGAGGGGGTTGTTTGTCAAGCCAATTTTTGGCAGCCCCATCAAGGGAAAACGGGAAGAGGAGAAGTTTGATTGCCTCCTCAGGGACATTTTTGCATTTGATGGTGGATGTGATTTTATTGAACCATCGAATGTGATCTTGAGGATCGTCCCTTTCGAAACCGTAGAATTGACTCGAGGTGACAAGGTTTATCAACCCCGTTTTGAGCTCAAAGTTGTCAGCCACGATGGCTGGAACAATGATAGCATCTCCGTAACCCTCGATGGGTGCTTGGAGAAGCTCATTCATAGTGGGCTCAGCCGCCATGGTAGGAATAGTACGAATCTCGGGTTCGACTATTGGATTGGCACGTCGTCGATTACACCTTCTTCTTGGAATGTTGTTAAGCGTTTGCAAAGGACTTGTTGACGTAGACGAATGGGTGCGCATGCACCACAAAAACAAACTCAATTAAAACAATACCACTTTAACGACAAGGGAACTTAAACCAATAATCAAGAACGCAAGGTCGACCTTTAAGGATAAACGTACAAGGAGCGGGAGAAAAGAATGGATTTCTCACTAGGGCGAAGTTCGTTGGATCGCCCTATACCGTTTCGACTCCTCTTAGTGTAAGCTTATCGATTAAAAGTTTTCCAAAACGCAAGTGATACAAAGGCAAGTTTTGATCTTAGGTTTGGGAACTTATTATGGTCACACCCCCAGTTGGTAGGTGTTCTGCCTTGATTTGCGGTGGTAAGATTTTAATGTTATTATTAAACAAAGAAACGGAAAAATCTTTTTTGTGTTTTTCTTATCTTATATAGATATAATACATATATAGAAACAAAAGAAAAATATTTTTGGTTTTTTATAAGTTTTATAAAAGCGTAACTTCTTGCGAAGGTTCTACAAGACTAATCGTCTAAACCTTATCGAGACTTTCGACACACAGCCTCCCCGGCAGCGGCGCCATTTGATTCGTTGTCTTTTGGTGTGCAAAAACAATTTATCAATATATCAACAAACGTGAAGTCCAAGTTATCGTGAGACAACTAGACGTAGAGAATTACGAGTAAACCTTTTAGGAAAAAGATTACCTCGCAAAAGCTCGTGAAAGTGATATTAAAATTGTGAGACCGGGAAGTGATTTCCCGAGTCGTACCCCAACGAGGTGTGAATGGAAAGTTTCGTGAAAAGATCGAGATTAAAATCTTGTATGTTTGGTTGAGAAAGGTTATTTGGTATTGTGGTACGTTAAACTTACGGAAATTAAGAATTAACGAACGAAAACATAACCTAATTGTGATTTTACAATGGAAATGAAAATTAACACTTAAAAACTACCTAAGACACTACGGGAAACATAATAGGGAATTAGGGAACCTTAAAACGTAAGCTAGGATTAAAAACGTAAAAGTTAACTTAAATAAAACGCGAGTGCGCGAAATAAAACGTGAAACGTGAGCAAATAAAGTCCTACGAATGTGAAAATTATATTTTTACGATCCTAATGTTATAAGAAAATTTTTGGAAAATTAAAATTATTTTTACAACTATTTAATTAATTGCAATTAATTAATTACTCATTACTAATTACTTTTTAATTACTTAAATTATACTAATTATTAATTAATTATGAAAATTAACTAGAAAAATGAAAATTAAATTTAGAAAAATCTGAAATATTATGAAACTAATTTTAAAACAGAAAACCTAATTTTTCTACTTTTAATTATTAATTATTAATTAAAACTAATTATTTAATTAATTTAACCTAAATTAAATTATAGAAAATACTAAATGACCAAGGAAAAATATGAAAAAATTCCTAAAATTATTTTAACTAAAAGGAACATGAGAAAATTTTAAAAATGATAAATGCTTATAAATAAGCAGAAAATAAGCCAAAATGGCTAAAATAGAAGCTATCACTTTAATTATTTTTGTCTTTTTCTTAATTTTCTTTTACACAACTAATTTACAACTAAAAATAAGCACTTTTTGTGAAGGCACTTTTTATGAAGCTTGAAAATAAGCTGTGTGCATGCAAATAAACCAAACAGTGAACTTCAAGCTTAAATAAGCTTCAATAAGCTTGAAAAAAGCCACACAGATTACTCAGGCCAAAGAATAAGCTACAAACAACTTATGTTTATTTTGAAAAAACTAAATTGGCAAGAAGGTTCAACTAAATAAGCCAAATAGCCAAATAAGCAATCCCACTGACTACTCAGAACTCAACTGGCCAAATGGCTTGTTTGCAGGCTTGTGTGGACCCCACCAAACAGACTCAGAAGTCCAAGGGGGGGGGGTGATCCAATAAGCCACCCTGGTGGGCTTCTCAGAAAGCTAAGGAACAAGGACTAGGGCTCACAGATGAGCTTCTAAGAAGCTTATAGAGATGGGCATATGCACTGCCTACTCAGTGTTCTGAGTTTGGTCAGGGTGAGTCCAAGGGTAATTTCAGCCAAGAACTAGGGATCCTAAGGACAAAATAAGCACTAGCACAAGTACCCAGCCAGAAGGGCTTACAAAATCATCAACAAGCTCAGGCTAACAGCCATTAATGAACAAGTTACAAGGCTAGACAAATGGGTCAGAGATCCTGGTGCAGGGGAGGCAACCAGTGAAACAGGCAAAAGCAAGTGAGCTTATTTATAAGCTCATGGGGTTCAAAACTCAATTTTATACTTGAAACAGGTAAACAAGCTTCCAAAAAACTCAAATCAATAAAAAACACTTAATTCCTAACTCTAATGAACCTTACAAGTGCTCAAGAAACCTGTCCCATTTTGACAGACTCCAACTTTGACTTTTGCAAATTTTGAAAACAATTTGACTTTGGTGCGTTTTAATCCTACCCCACTGACTAATTATGCAATATTAAGATGAATTGATATTGAATTAAGCACAAATAGCAACTAACTAACCAGTGAGCATGAATCATGAACTGGAAAACCTAACAGTTAACTCATAAATTGGATCAAAGGCTAATTTTGACTTTTACAACTAAACCTACCAATGTTTTTTGCTACTAACTCTCTATTAATACTTAAGTCTTATGTCTAAACAAGATTCAAACCTAAACAATGACAGAAACACAGAGTACCAAGTTAATCCAAACACCCCTATTGTAATCTGTTTTCAAAATTTGCAAGGGGAAATGAATCAAATTTACAATAAACCAAGACCAATTAACTTACTTAAGCTGATTAAGAACTAACTAACCAGAAATAAACAATCATCACCCAATAAATTCAAGCAGTTCAAATTCAGACAAAGAAAGCAAAAACCAAGTTCTTACTTGGCATCCATGCTAGTAGATACCCAAGAACCAGTGATCATAACCATTTCCTAACATCCCCTATGGGATTCTAAACCATAACACAAGCCCATATCAGCTGCTACTTCTTCCTTCTTCCAATTTTTTTATTTATTTTTTCTGATTTTCTTGTAATTTCCTGTTTTTCTTTTCTTTTCTGATTTCTTGCTTTCTTTTGATTCAATTATCTTAAACAAGCTTAAAGTAACATTTTGAGATCAAACAAAGAGCATTTGAATGGAATAACAAGTAACTTGGAAATTTGATTAAAAATTCGAATTTGCACAAACTGAAATAGGACTTTGATTAAACTTCAAATCTGAAATTACAAAAGTAAACTAAGTTTTAAAACAGAAAAATACAAAGGAAAAGGATGCCATGATGGCTTATAATTGATACCTATTTATACTAAAACTAAACTAGGGCTTCCTCCTTTGCTTTCTCTTCCTTGTGCTTTCCCACTGAGTGTAATCACTTAGGATCCCTTTTGTGCTTCTTGGGAGCAAATCACAGCCATCAATTTTGCCTCTGTCTCATCTCAACCCTTGATTCTATTTTATTCCCAATACCTGGATATGGATTGTTGACCTGGCAGTGGAGGGGGAAGGTGGGATTGGTATTGGTGAGGAGTAGGGTGGCTGTTGTAGGTTTATTGGGGAGAGGAGGGGGAGACAGGAATGTTGGGAGCAAGTACAGTGGTTGGAGCTGGGTTGTTTTGTTTTGGCGGGGAAGAAGAAAGGAGGGGGAGGGTTGACCTGCTTTGACCCTGGGATGGTTTATTATTAAACGTGGGATGGGCTGGATAAAATTGGGCCTGGGGATTGGATTTTTGGTTTGGATTGGTTTGGTTTTGGTTTGGCTAATAATATAAAGGGTCCATTTGGTTTAGTTTTGTAACAAGGACCAATTATGTAATTAAGCTGATTTTTTAAGGACCAAAGTTTCCAACCTTCTAAAGTATATCAAGGGTGTTTCTTGCCACATATCAATAATCCAAGGACCATAAATAAATTTTCCATTTTTAAAGCACCCAGGGACTGATTTTGCCAATTTCCAAACTGCAGGGACCAAACATGTAATTTTTCCAAAGTTTTCACCCAAGGACTTATTTTGACAATTTTTGAATTCCAAAGGACTTGGGATGACTTTTCTTTCAAAACAAATGCTTCGGGACTAGTTTTTTAAATTTTTAAAAGTTGGGGGACTGAAACTGCCAATTGTGCAATCTTTGTTCATTTTTCATTGTTTTTACTCATTTTGCATCTGAAACGTATAAAATACAATCCCTGGGATTTTTTTTGTATTTTGATGCATATTTGAGCGTTTTTGGATGTTTTGGCAGTTTAAATACGACAAAAACGATGAGTGTTTGAGCACTCATCAGTACTCTACACTAAAGTACTTTTCGTGACAAGTATAATACATTATTAAATATTTTTCCCAAATAGAAAAACAAATTTGTCACTTGTTTTATTTTGGGTGAAAAATGAAATACTAACCAAATTTCAAAATTGTTCCGATTTAGTCGTTTTAACTTTATTCCCCTCGTTACTGTACGTGCGACTCTCACCGCATACGGCTCGATTATAAAAGTTACTCAAAGTCAGTGGCGGAGCTTGACTGTCATGATTGGGGGGCCAAAAATAGTGGCAGACTTAGCCGAAAAACTAAGATGGTTCCTTAATATAGTAAAAATAACACAAATCGACGAGTCAACCAATTACCCAGTCATTGTGTCGGGTCGGCTCCCTTAATGGTTTAAGCGTTTATAAAGATGTCTTCGTAGTTCGAATAGCTTTGAAAACAATTCATGATTTGATGAGGCGAAAAATGAACCACTTTTAGGGGGTCATTTAAGCCCGGAATTGAATTTATTTGATCAAATATTACCCTAAATCGTTCCTTTTGTGATTTTAGGTACTTTGGGAGAGAAATCTGGAAAAGGAAGCAATTCGGACGTTTTTGGAGCATAAAAGTGAAGAAAACACCAAAGACTTAATTTTCCAAGCTGAGAACAGTACCTGACGGCGTCAAGAGGAAAATCATGACGGCGACAAGAGTAAAAGTGGTGACGACCCAGTGCAAACCTGACGGCATCACAACAAGGGCGTCAAGAGTTAATTTTGTGACGGCCTGCATAAGGTGTATACATGAAGGCGTCAGACCTAGATCTAGGCAGTCCGAGGAACTATTTGGCGGTGAGATGACGGCGTCAGACATTTGTTCTTGACGCCGTCACCTTCTAAACTCTATATATAGTTTTCTATTTTTCATTCATTAGAGAGGAACTTGTGTGGAGAACCCTAGGGCCGAACTTTGTAAACCCTAGCTCGTATTTTACAGTGTTTTCAAGGGTTTTCACCCCTTGAATCATTTCATGTGCCATTGAGATAAGTCTTCTCTTAATTCAATCAATATGTCTATGTGTTGGTTGTCTATATCTTGTGTTTGTCTTGATTTCAACATGCTAGGCTAGATCTATCTTGTGTTTGCTTGGATCTAATGAAACCTAGATGTTAATTATGTGTGGATTACTTGTTTATGGTTGTATTGGATGAATGATTTCAATGTTAGGCTTAAGAAAACTGGCAGATCTCCATTGTGTAACATGCTTGAACGTCTTAGGAAACATGAACCGATGTGTACTAGGTTTTATTTGTTGTATTTAATGCATGAGTAAATTCTAATGATCCCATGTTAGGAGCTTCTTAGCCGGCTCGACATAGGAGTGAAGTAGGCACTCATAGGATTGGGGAAGTAAGTACGCCACCCCATGAATGGTATTAAGGAATACAATCCGTCATCCACGCAACTATAACAAGTAATTAACGTGTAAAAGATATCTAGAGAGTAGTGAAATCTAAGTAAACACATTTCTCCCACATATTGCTCACAACTTTAGCATAATTTAGTTTATTTTCATTTCTAGTATTTTATTTTGATTGCATCTTTAGTATTGGGTTAGTTGACTAGCAACTAATTCCGCCCAAATCCTTTAAACCCGAGATTTTAATTTGCTTTCTAAAAAAAATATAAAAATACAAAAAGAATCATCCTTCATCTCTAGACCTAGTCTTTAGGTTTTCTAATCCTAGCGACACTATTCCTAGCTGAACGATCAATCCCCCGGTACTTGTCATTATACTATACTACATCGATCAGGTACACTGCCTGGTGGGGGTTGTAAGCTTCTCAAGATCCCTTGAGAGGTAAAGCCTGGTGCAATCCCTACGCATCAAGTTTTTGGCGCCGCAGCCCAGGGAATAGTTATTGTCTAGGTTAGAATCTCTTTTTATTAGGTCTACTTGCTAGATTCCTTTCTAGTAAGATTTTATTTTTATTTTTAGGTTCTTTTTAGTCTATCTTATTTCTTCGTGTTTTTGTTTGTACTAGTTTGGTTTTCATGGATTTAGAGAGTCGCCGTTTAGAAGTTAGCAAGAGGCTTATAGCGCATAAAAGAAGAAAGAGAGAAGTTAACACATTTAAGGAATTCATTAAGCCTCTCCAAATGAAAATTGAGTTTACGGACTTCGCTCCAACCCCGGATGAATTGAGTTACCATAGGTTCCTTTTACAACACCCTTGCCCCTCAAAATATAGAAAGACACCATGGATTAGGAGGCATAACTTCAGGAACATAAAAATTTCTTGCATGATTGGGTACATGTCTAGAGAGCATACATACATTGACTTAAAAGCACCCATGAATATCATGTCTAGGCTCTATTACAATTGGATAATGAACGAAAGGTTAAGCCCTAGAAAAGACCCTTACAACTCTAATAGGCTATGTAATTTCGTCAGGAGAGTTAAAGGGGTACACATATTTATAGGAAATTTTACTTATCAATGCGACTTCGTAATCCTAGAAGATGTTAGAGGCATTATAGATCCACACCTAGGAGAGATGGTTCTAGGACAACCTTTTGTTGAGAAGACTAAGATGTATTACGACCATGAGAAGGGGATAGCTCAGTTTACTGATGGGATAGAGAAGGTCACTTTTATGATGACTCACATGAAGGAAGAATTAAAGGGCATCAAGAATCTACAAATTGATGAGATTCGACCCTATGAGGTTAAGGAAGATGGAATTACTGATGACGCCTATTATGAGAAAAGGCGAACATACTATTCGGGTCGCATGAATCTAGGCCCGGAATACAAGCGTGATGAGAATTGGGTTAGATGTTTTGAGTTGGCACAAAAGTGGGAAAGGAAAACGTAACCCATGACTTTGAGTCTAGCTACAAGACTCGTAAATAAAGAAAAGCGCTTCTTGGGAGGCAACCCATGCTTTGTGTGATTTTTATTTTTGTTTGTTTGTTATTTGCTTCCGTATGCATGCTTTATTTTTATTGTTGGTAGATCATGTTTCAAAACTAAAATGGTGTAAATGCTTTACTTTGTTGTTTGGCTTAGTCTTAACTTCATCCAAAGGTATTTTTGCAAAAGATAAGTGTAAGGGGAAACCCCAAATATGTTTTTAAGAAACAAACCGATCATGATTCTCCACAATATTAAGTGAACATGTATATTCGTATTTGTTAGGGTCAAATGCTTGTATCGAGTCATAATGATGTTTTGCAGGATTTTCCAGGAAGTAAGATGATTCGCCTCAAACGGTCAGATAATTATTGGTCAACCACTTGTGAATGGTCAAGTATAATAGTCAAACAGCTGAGGCAAATGCTTCCGTGGAATACAGTGTTTCCCCGGGTCGTAATGTCCCAACGAGGTGTGCGATGTTTTATTATAAACGAATTTGTGATCGAGTGAATATGAACAGAAAAGGTTATAAGTGTGTGTGTGTGTGTGTATGTTTAACTAGGGTTTTATAACTTAAATAAACTATATTAACTATTACGTAAAACCTAGATATCTAAAACGTTTAAACGTACACCAAATTAAAATCAGACGCGACTGCGTACTGAGAAAAAGGTGAGTTTTAAGAAAAATAAACTACAGGGGTTAAAATTGAAAATTCTATAAACTTAAACTTAAAATAAAATTAAATTAAAAAGAAAACTATTTTTTAGATTATTATATTATTTATTATTAATTATTTAATTAAAAACTATTTAATTAAAACTCACTTAAATAAAACTAAAAATAATAAACACTACAAATTAAACTAAAAATTTGTAAAAATAATTTCTAAACTTAAAAATGAACTTGAAGAAAGTATAAAAATAAAAATAAATGTTTTTGTCTTTTTATGGATTTTCTATTAATTAAAAACTATTTATATTAATTATACTAATTAAACTATTTTAAATTATAAATAATACTAAAATGACTTAGAAAATTATGGAAAATTTTATAAAACTATTTTATGACTTATAAAAGTTATAAAAAATATAAAAACTAGGTATTACCTTATAAAAATTAATTATGCTATTTATAACTTACTTATTAATTAATTATTAATAAAACTATTATTAATTATAATAAATAATAAATTACAAAATAAAAATCTGAGAAAATTATTAAAAATACTTTAACCTAAAAGGAAATTATTAAAAATATAAAAACACAACTTTCTTAATTAAAATCTAAAAATGAAAATTAAAATTAAATTAAATTAAATAAAAACTATCACTTATTTTTATATTGTTTTTTCTGGATTTTTCTTTTACAAAACTAATTTATATATAAAAAAAAACTAACTTTAATAAAAACAAATATTTTATACCTTAATAATAAGCACTGTGGGGGCTTATTACCTCCACAGTTGACTTTGGTTGACTGAAAGGGCAAATAAGCTCAAATGAGCTTATGTGGGACCCACCTTGGTACATTCTGGTTCTAATAAGTGTATTGGATTTGTCAAAGCTAAAATTAGCCAAATAAGCTCAGAAGATAAGCTGATAAGCACAAATAAGCTATTCCAAAAACTGATTTCAACACAGAATGGGGACAAGGTTTATGGCTTATTCTAGGTGGGGTCCACAGGGTTTCAGGTCAAACAAAAGGTCAACTTTAAGAGTTTGGTAGGAGGGGGTTGGGAAAAGCTAATTAGGAGGTGTGGGGCCCACTGAGTTGGCCACAAATCACCACCAAAGTGGTGGTGATGGGCTGAGTCTGCTGAAGCAGGGCAAGTGCTTGCCCTGCAAGTGTTTTTAAGGGTGAGTGGGGCCCACACTAAAAATCCTAAAAATATAAGTTGTATGGGATTCAAAAGATAAGCTGTTGGACTTGACTAGGAACAAATTTCAGGTCATCAAAGCAAACACTAAATTCACAACAAATACTTGAAGTTTTGTAAAAATCTGAGATAACAATTTGACTTTTTAAGAAACTTGAACTAGTTTGACTTTATTGAGATTCTAATCACTACTACTGATTTAATAAGATGTTTTAAGCTATGACTAACCTAAATTAAGCTAGAACTAATAGATATAAGCTAATGTGAGGGTTTGTGGACCTTAAATCCTTGACAGTTAACTGTCAAGGAATTAGGAAATGGATTTTGACTTTCTACACTAGACTTACCCAATTTTATAACTTACCTAACTATCTTAGACCTATTATGACTTGACTGAACCAGAAACAACAACTACAACACCCTAGAATACTTTGAAACAGTTTTAGCCAAACACTCCTTTAAAATTAATATTACACTATAACTTATATATATTAAACTACAACTACTGATTATAACACTATAACAGATTAAATAAACTTAAATAAGACTATTTGAATAAGGATAACATCACAGAAACAACAATAACCAACTATGCTCAATATTAGAATTTCTTACATTGATTTTTCAAACTGAGATGTGGAACCAGGGATCAAAGAACCTTCCTATAAGTCTTCCACAAGACTACTAACCCAGAATCAATCCAAATCACACCCTGCTTCAGATTTCTTGCACCATATCAATGAATTTTTATTTATTTTCTATTTTCTTTATATTTTCTCGTATTTTTGATTCTAATCACTAAACTGAAAATTGAGATATCTAAAAGCTTTCAAAAGCTTTGCCAGAGCTTTATATGAGTTTTAGAATTCAATAGCAACAACAAATAACAACATACAAGCTTATGAGATTTTTGATAATTTTATGAAAATGCATAAAATGAGATACCAACTGAACTTTGAAATTAACTTGAATTAAAGGTTAAGGTACATGAAATTAACTGAGAACAAGCTAATTTGATTGAAATTACAACTGAAATTTAAAATTATATTACCTACGACTACAATTAACCTAAGTTACACTAATACTTCATCTCCTCAGCTTTTTCTTCCATTTGTAGAGACTTCTGAGGTTAGTGGGACCCACCTTGATCTTTCCCACCAATTCCTAGCCCTTGATGTGGTAAAACTCATCTCCACCGTTTAAATCGTTTCTTGGCACCAAAGTCTCATTTGGCCACTGTAGATAACGTGGAGAGTGTTTTAAGGGTTTAATGGGGTTTGGTAGCTTGTGTGAGGTGGAGGGGTGAGGTTGTGAGCTGGAGGGGTCAAGTTGGGTGGAATACCAGGGTGGTTTGGTTGCAGTGGTGGTGAGGGTGGTATTGGAGGGAAAAGGGATGACTGGGGTGGTTTTGTTTGTGTTGACCGGGTGTTGACCAAGGGTTGGACTGGGCTAGGAGTTGGGCTGGGAAATAGGTGGGCTGGGGGTGTGTGTATGGATTGGGTTTTGTTTTGGTTTAATAATATAAAGGATCCGTTTGGTTATATAGAAATTACAAGGACCAAATTTGTAATTTAGGAAAATTATAGGGACTGAAAATGTGATTTTCCCATAGTTATCAAAAGGGCCATATTGATCATTTATGAATAGTACAAGGGTCACTTTTGATAATTTCCATTTTTTTATATCTGGGGACCTTTTCTGTAAATTCACCAAACTTCAGGGACCTTTTATGTAATTTTCTGATTTTGAAGGGCTAAACCTGTAAATATCAAACAGTTAACACAAAGGACCAATTATGTCATTTAAGAATAGTATAAGGTTTATTTTGATTATTTTCTTATTTTTAAAACCTCAGGGACTAATTTTGACACTTTTCAAACTTGAGGGACCAAAGTTGTAACTTTGTGAATTATAACTTCAAAGGACTTTTCCTTACAACTTATGAATCCCAAGGACCTAAAATGATATTTGTACAAGTTTTTAGTAACCAGGGACTAGTTTTGCCAATTTGTCAAAGTTCAGGGACTGAAACTGTAAATTAAGTATATTTTGTATGTTTTTCATCAGTTTTCATCCCTTTTGTACTTATAACACCTAAAAACACATTTTGATGATAATTCCTGTATTATGAGGCAAATCTGTATGTTTTCATATGTTTTTGTAGTCTAAATGTGATAGAAATGATGAGTATTTAGACACTCATCAATCCCCCACACTAAACTATTGCTAGTCCCTAGCAATCTATTGAGAAAAACTTAATGGATTTGAAAAACTCTTTACCAAAAGCCATCACTTCTGGAGTAGCCAGGTGTAAGAACTGTGGCACACCTGATAACCGTGTGATTTTGAGCAAATCACCAGCTGTCAACGGATTTGATTTGTCTTTACCAAAAGCCGTTTGCTTCTGGACTAGCCAACTCTTGATGGAATAGTCAACATCTTGGTGAGCTGATTACCAATTATGATTTTTCCACGGCCTTTACCACAAGCCATAATCTTGCGGGCTAGCCAACTCATTCGCTTTATGGGATATGGGGAGTTGAGGAACCATACAATTTTTGGCAAATTGCAAGCCATAAACGGGTTTGAGTTATCTTTACCAAGAACCGTTTGCTCCTGGATTAGCCAATCCTTATGTGGGTTAGACATGGCGGATTGATAACCATTTATTGCGTTCTAAGTGAGAAAAAATTTTAAAATTTTGGCTAAAATGGGGGTTCTTGATGGAACATGTGTTTAAATTCGTTAGAATAACGAATCTCCCCCCACACTTAGAACTGAATATTGTCCTCAATATTCAAAGTGCCGGGTGTTAAACCAACACTTAGAACGTAAGAAGAAAATATTCCTTAGCCTTTATTTAAGATGTATATACATACAATTATTTTTTAGATAAAACTTCTTAAATAGAAGCTATCACTATATTTACATTTTTTTTGAGGATATATATATATATATATATATATATATATATATATATATATATATATATATATATATATATATATATATATATATATATATATACAACATGTGGGGCATCTCCCCCACACTTAGGTGAAACATGGGTGAAAACCTATATACATGCTACTGTTTTTGATTACCGAGTCGCTAACTTGACTCGGCCCCGAATTCATTTGTCCATGGGGAAGTAAGTGGAAGAGACAATCTCAATCGGACTTTCATTCAAGATATTTGGATAAACATTTGAAGCACGTGAAAGTTCCACACCGATGAGATAAGTAACCAGCTCATAATTTATAAATGAGAATGCCGGGGTCAAAGATAATATCCTCACTCCCGAAAGAGTGAAGAACAGGATAAGGAACAGGATATATGAAGAAAAGAAAGAAAGTCATGATGAAAATCATGATTAACTCCTCATCTTCAATAGGAGAATTCATTGTTTCATGAATTTCCTCGTTTAAGCTCGTTTGATCAAGACATATTATGGGTATGTCTAGATCAAAATAAAAACTATCATACTCCGGTAGAGATATGACATGAGTGAGTTCATCGGAGAACTCCTCAAAGGTGAATGATTCGTATTCGGGATTGATTTGAGTGAGTTCATTGGGGAACTCCTCAAAAGTAAATGATTCATAAACGGGAAGAGAATTATAAGAATGAGAAGTGGTGATACCACTTATCTTCTCTCCCGTTTGATCAAAATGGAACGTTTGCAATTCCGGAATAGAATCATTGATCAAAATCTCACTATCCTTGACGGGGATAGGAGATGAAATAGGCTTTTCATTAAAAGCCTCGATTCTAGAAATAAGAAGATTAGCATTTAATAATGTAAGACGAAGAGATTCGTCTTGGATAATTTCTTCCTCATTCTCTTCTTTTGAGTTGACAAGCTCAGAAGGTAATTCCTCCACATAACTTATGTCTCTACAAGATAAAGAATAGTTCTCATTAGAATCAGAGAACATCTCAATATGATCATTTGGAAAGACAAGAGGAGGAGGAATATCACACATAAGATCAAGAATTCCCTGTGACTCACTTGGGATTGAGACAAGGTTCTTAACACTAGACTTTATGAATTCGTCCGATTCCTTTGCAGGAATAGTGTTAAGATGCTCGTCCCTCATGCTCAGAGAGTGAGTGGGAACCTCGGGTGTGATAACAGCAGACTCAGGGAGCTGAGAAGGACTAGCAGTAATGGATTCTACAAGTTCCATTATTTCTACTGCTGGTGATTTAGTTATATTCTTTTCTCCCTGTATTTCAACTGAAGTAGCTTCAACTGAAGTTGAATCAAAAGGTTTCTCAGATAACTTTAGGATTGGAACAAGGTCAGTTATTTCCTTAAGAGGAGTTACTTTGAATTGCTTGTCCCCCATTATTAAGATATCTTAAGGGTCATTTGAGTTTTTGTCTTCAATTGGTTCATCCTCGTCACTTATATCCTCAAGATGTAATGAGTTAACAAGAGGTTTTTGTTTCTTAAGAATCTGATCCGTAAGACTGTTTATTCCATCTTGAATGGTTTTGTTGACTTGACTTTGAGCCAAAATCATTTTTATCAATTCAGCTTTAGCTAACTCGTCCTGAGGAAGTGGTTGAGGGTTTGTGTACTGTGAAGGCTGGTTAAAACCAAATTCATGATTGTTACAAGGAACATGTTCATAGACAAACTGATTCGTAGTTTGACAATCAGAGCCGTAGTGAGGGCTTCCACAATAATCACAACAGTTGAACTGATGTGGCTGTGAGTCGTATGTGTTTAAGTCATAATTGTTATCAGGAACCTGCTCATAGACAAGCGTGTTTCCCGATTGACAATCAGAATTGTAGTGTGAACCACCACAATACTCACAACAGTTAAACTGCTGAGTCTCATGGTGTGGAAGCTGATGGAATGAATCAGTCATGTCAGGGTAGGAATAGGGATTCTGGTTATAGACAGACCCGTTTCCTGACTCTACCATGCCACAACTGGGGCAATTACCATCATTATAAGGACAACCACAACATTGACAGACAAGAGGGTGAGAATAAGACATAGAAAGAATCAAAGGGTTTAGGGGGTGAGAAATGAAGAATCAAATAGGTAGGGGTGTAAAGGTGAATATTTTTGTGTTTTTTTTATAAAAATATGGATAAAAGATGGTAAATATACAATGGATGTATATCCAGAATCACTAATACGCAAAATCGTTTAGGATAAGCGCACAACCTCCCCGGCAGCGGCGCCAAATTTTGATTCGCCTCAAACGGTCAGATAATTATTGGTCAACCACTTGTGAATGGTCAAGTATAATAGTCAAACAGCTGAGGCAAATGCTTCCGTGGAATACAGTGTTTCCCCGGGTCGTAATGTCCCAACGAGGTGTGCGATGTTTTATTATAAACGAATTTGTGATCGAGTGAATATGAACAGGAAAGGTTATAAGTGTGTGTGTGTGTGTGTGTGTTTAACTAGTGTTTTATAACTTAAATAAACTATATTAACTATTACGTAAAACCTAGATATCTAAAACGTTTAAACGTACACCAAATTAAAATCAGACGCGACTGCGTACTGAGAAAAATGTGAGTTTTAAGAAAAATAAACTACAGGGGTTAAAATTGAAAATTCTATAAACTTAAACTTAAAATAAAATTAAATTAAAAAGAAAACTATTTTTTAGATTATTATATTATTTATTATTAATTATTTAATTAAAAACTATTTAATTAAAACTAACTTAAATAAAACTAAAAATAATAAACACTACAAATTAAACTAAAAATTTGTAAAAATAATTTCTAAACTTAAAAATGAACTTGAAGAAAGTATAAAAATAAAAATAAATGTTTTTGTCTTTTTATGGATTTTCTATTAATTAAAAACTATTTATATTAATTATACAAATTAAACTATTTTAAATTATAAATAATACTAAAATGACTTAGAAAATTATGGAAAATTTTATAAAACTATTTTATGACTTATAAAAGTTATAAAAAATATAA
The DNA here is from genome assembly GCA_030686995.1 of Artemisia argyi. Lineage (NCBI taxonomy): Eukaryota > Viridiplantae > Streptophyta > Magnoliopsida > Asterales > Asteraceae > Artemisia > Artemisia argyi. The sequence continues at coordinate 68,089,032 of CM060709.1, read as the reverse complement.
AAACTAGGTATTACCTTATAAAAATTAATTATGCTATTTATAACTTACTTATTAATTAATTATTAATAAAACTATTATTAATTATAATAAATACTAAATTACAAAATAAAAATCTGAGAAAATTATTAAAAATACTTTAACCTAAAAGGAAATTATTAAAAATATAAAAACACAACTTTCTTAATTAAAATCTAAAAATGAAAATTAAAATTAAATTAAATTAAATAGAAACTATCACTTATTTTTATATTGTTTTTTCTGGATTTTTCTTTTACAAAACTAATTTATATATAAAAACAACTAACTTTAATAAAAACAAATATTTTATACCTTAATAATAAGCACTGTGGGGGCTTATTACCTCCACAGTTGACTTTGGTTGACTGAAAGGGCAAATAAGCTCAAATGAGCTTATGTGAGACCCACCTTGGTATATTTTGGTTCTAATAAGTGTATTGGATTTGTCAAAGCTAAAATTAGCCAAATAAGCTCAGTAGATAAGCTGATAAGCACAAATAAGCTATTCCAAAAACTGATTTCAACACAGAATGGGGACAAGGTTTATGGCTTATTCTAGGTGGGGTCCACAGGGTTTCAGGTCAAACAAAAGGTCAACTTTAAGAGTTTGGTAGGAGGGGGGTTGGGAAAAGCTAATTAGGAGGTGTGGGGCCCACTGAGTTGGCCACAAATCACCACCAAAGTGGTGGTGATGGGCTGAGTCTGCTGAAGCAGGGCAAGTGCTTGCCCTGCAAGTGTTTTTGAGGGTGAGTGGGGCCCACACTAAAAATCCTAAAAATATAAGCTGTATGGGATTCAAAAGATGAGTTGTTGGACTTGAACTAGGAACAAATTTCAGGTCATCAAAGCAAACACTAAATTCACAACAAATACTTGAAGTTTTGTAAAAATTTGAGATAACAATTTGACTTTTTAAGAAACTTGAACTAGTTTGACTTTATTGAGATTCTAATCACTACTACTGATTTAATAAGATGTTTTAAGCTATGACTAACCTAAATTAAGCTAGAACTAATAGATATAAGCTAATGTAAGGGTTTGTGGACCTTAAATCCTTGACAGTTAACTGTCAAGGAATTAGGAAATGGATTTTGACTTTCTACACTAGACTTACCCAATTTTATAACTTACCTAACTATCTTAGACCTATTATGACTTGACTGAACCAGAAACAACAACTACAACACCCTAGAATACTTTGAAACAGTTTTAGCCAAACACTCCTTTAAAATTAATATTACACTATAACTTATATATATTAAACTACAACTACTGATTATAACACTAAAACAGATTAAATAAACTTAAATAAGACTATTTGAATAAGGATAACATCACAGAAACAACAATAACCAACTATGCTCAATATTAGAATTTCTTACATTGATTTTTCAAACTGAGATGTGGAACCAGGGATCAAAGAACCTTCCTATAAGTCTTCCACAAGACTACTAACCCAGAATCAATCCAAATCACACCCTGCTTCAGCTTTCTTGCACCATATCAATGAATTTTTATTTATTTTCTATTTTCTTTATATTTTCTTGTATTTTTGATTCTAATCACTAAACTGAAAATTGAGATATCTAAAAGCTTTCAAAAGCTTTGTCAGAGCTTTATATGAGTTTTAGAATTCAATAGCAACAACAAATAACAACATACAAGCTTATGAGATTTTTGAGAATTTTATGAAAATGCATAAAATGAGATACCAACTGAACTTTGAAATTAACTTGAATTAAAGGTTAAGGTACATGAAATTAACTGAGAACAAGCTAATTTGATTGAAATTACAACTGAAATTTAAAATTATATTACCTACGACTACAATTAACCTAAGTTACACTAATACTTCATCTCCCCAGCTTTTTCTTCCATTTGTAGAGACTTCTGAGGTTAGTAGGACCCACCTTGACCTTTCCCACCAATTCCTAGCCCTTGATGTGGTAAAACTCATCTCCACCGTTTAAATCGTTTCTTGGCGCCAAAGTCTCATTTGGCCACTGTAGATAACGTGGAGAGTGTTTTAATGGTTTAATGGGGTTTGGTAGCTTGTGTGAGGTGGAGGGGTGAGGTTGTGAGCTGGAGGGGTCAAGTTGGGTGGAATACCAGGGTGGTTTGGTTGCAGTGGTGGTGAGGGTGGTATTGGAGGGAAAAGGGATGACTGGGGTGGTTTTGTTTGTGTTGACCGGGTGTTAACCAAGGGTTGGACTGGGCTAGGAGTTGGGCTGGGAAATAGGTGGGCTGGGGGTGTGTGTATGGATTGGGTTTTGTTTTGGTTTAATAATATAAAGGATCCGTTTGGTTATATAGAAATTACAAGGACCAAATTTGTAATTTAGGAAAATTATAGGGACTGAAAATGTGATTTTCCCATAGTTATCAAAAGGGCCATATTGATCATTTATGAATAGTACAAGGGTCACTTTTGATAATTTCCATTTTTTTATATCTGGGGACCTTTTTTGTAAATTCACCAAACTTCAGGGACCTTTTATGTAATTTTCTGATTTTGAAGGGCTAAACCTGTAAATATCAAACAGTTAACACAAAGGACCAATTATGTCATTTAAGAATAGTATAAGGTTTATTTTGATTATTTTCTTATTTTTAAAACCTCAGGGACTAATTTTGATACTTTTCAAACTTGAGGGACCAAAGTTGTAACTTTGTGAATTATAACTTCAAAGGACTTTTCCTTACAACTTATGAATCCCAAGGACCTAAAATGATATTTGTACAAGTTTTTAGTAACCAGGGACTAGTTTTGCCAATTTGTCAAAGTTCAGGGACTGAAACTGTAAATTAAGTATATTTTGTATGTTTTTCATCAGTTTTCATCCCTTTTGTACTTATAACACCTAAAAACACATTTTGATGATAATTCCTGTATTATGAGGCAAATCTGTATGTTTTCATATGTTTTTGTAGTCTAAATGTGATAGAAATGATGAGTATTTAGACACTCATCATAAGACCAAGTTTTTCCAGAAATTTTCCGGAAACTTAACATAAGAATTTCTGCAGGTCACTTCTGACGGCGTCACGAGTTTACTCTTGACGTCGTCACGTGTAAAAATCTGGAAATTTTACCAGTTTTGTTTTTCTAACGGAGTCTTAAAGTTTTTGTTGAATTATTAGTTTTATAATCTCCAGGAAATCTGCAAACATCATTCCACAAGCATTACATCTTATTTTGTTTTCTAGGATTTAGTAACATATGTAGATTGCCGCCGATTTTATGCGAGGTTGCCTTGTCTGTTTTCTCAGGATTTACAGGTTATGTATGACAAGAAGATGATTTATTTTTCTGGAAGGGAAGCTTTGATTGTTCATTTTCTTGGAGGAAGATCTAACCTGGCCACCTTATTATCCATACCGAGCGAATTAAGGGAGTATTTGATTTCATTATTTTTACTTATTTCACTTTTACATTCTTTACTTGAACATTGGGGACAATGTTCATCCTAAGTGTAAGGGGAGGGTAAAATGATGATACCTTACAGATACACTTTGGCTTGAGTTTGTTTGTTTGATAGTAGATGTGTAATAAAACTATGAGAAATACTTGTTAGTGTAATTTTGGCGCCAAATTTAAATTTTTTTACAACATTTAGGAGTGAAACTTTAGCCTTAGCAAGCGTCTCATGGATAGGAGATTGTATGACTAGCACAAAACCGTACTATTCAGAAAAAATTTCCACCCAAATATGTGAGGTTCGCTTTAGATTTGATAGGAAAAGCATTAACTATTAGTGCTTATGAGTGTACCGGTAGCATTTAGATTCTAGAACTTGCGTTAGTGATGCATCCCGAGACCGCTAGTGTGACTACATTCGTGTAGTAGGATTTACTACATGATAAGAGGCATTATGATCACCCTTGTGTTAAACCCGTATTATAATTACTTGACCATTTAGGTCATATTACTTGGCTAGTTAAGTCAATTAATTTTTCCCACACCTTTAGCGTTGTACTCATTTTTAGTACACGAAACCCCTAGTACACCCCTCCGAGCTTATCTTTTCGTTTCTAACTTTAAGCATTTTACTTAAAGGAAGAATTTGTTACACCCCACTTAAATGTACACCCAAATCGCCTTAGCCTTCCGTGTATGCACTTATCTTTAGTGCATTATTGTTATTTGTTAAACCCTAAGTTAATTATCTACGTAATTGATTACATGGTTGCTAAGTGGAGTCATATCCTTGTACATATTGTTTTGGGACGATTGGGACTCATGGGTAAAGTACTTATTTTATGGAGTAATGGGGAAGAACATCATTTATTACCCCTCATATGTGCGTTAATCTTAAAAGTACTCCAAGTGTTTTGATTTTCTTAATTCGAGTCATTAGATTAGTTTAGTGTAAAGTATGTAAAAATTCAAATGTAAGGGGAATGTTCATTCCCTATGATGTATTATTTTGGATGGTAGGGTAAGAGTGTATGCAAAAAAAAAAAAAAAAAAAAAAAAAAAAAAAAAAAAAAAAAAAAAAACGGACTACCATCCCTTTTCATTCTATGTTCATTTTATGTTTTTGTTATTTTTCATTTATTAGCTTAAGTCGAGTCTAGTCTTGGCTTAGCAACGCCATATTGTACATGTAATTAACCAAGATTGTTAACTCGTCAACAGTAAAGACTGCCTATATCCAACAAAACCGTGTATTCCATATCCCTACACCTAACGTTACAACCCTTTAAAAGACATCTTTGATAGTTTATCCTAGGTGCTTACGCCATGTGGTGGAGGTTTGATCCTTTCCCAAGCCTATGGTAATCTATTTTGCTATGACAGGTAGTGAGAGATGTTTTCCATTTCCATAATGTGATATTACTTTATTACACCCGAGAGATGTGAGTATCTAAACACTATTTGTGAGGTGCTAGTATATGACCTCCGTGCTTGTCTTTGGTCTTTAGTGGAACGATTATTTGTTGTAATTACTTTTATATTAGTGTTAAATGACCCCTAACTTGTATTTTGATTAGAATAAAAGCGCATTTGCTTGAGGACAAGCAAATCTCAAGTGTAAGGGTATATGATGAGGCGAAAAATGAACCACTTTTAGGGGGTCATTTAAGCCCGGAATTGAATTTATTTGATCAAATATTACCCTAAATTGTTACTTTTGTGATTTTAGGTACTTTGGGAGAGAAATCTGGAAAAGGAAGCAATTCGGACGTTTTTGGAGCATAAAAGTGAAGAAAACGCCAAAGACTTAATTTTCCAAGCTGAGAACAGTACCTGACGGCGTCAAGAGGAAAATCATGACGGCGTCAAGAGTAAAAGTGGTGACGACCCAGTGCAAACCTGACGGCGTCACAACAAGGGCGTCAAGAGTAAATTTTGTGACGGCCTGTATAAGGTGTATACATGATGGCGTCAGACCCAGATCTAGGCAGTCCGAGGAACTATTTGGCGGCGAGATGACGGCGTCAGACATTTGTTCTTGACGTCGTCACCTTCTAAACTCTATATATAGTTTTCTATTTTTCATTCATTAGAGAGGAACTTGTGTGGAGAACCCTAGGGCCGAACTTTGTAAACCCTAGCTCGTATTTTACAGTGTTTTCAAGGGTTTTCACCCCTTGAATCCTTTCATGTGCCATTGAGATAAGTCTTCTCTTAATTCAATCAATATGTCTATGTGTTGGTTGTCTATATCTTGTGCTTGTCTTGATTTCAACATGCTAGGCTAGATCTATCTTGTGTTTGCTTGGATCTAATGAAACCTAGATGTTAATTATGTGTTGATTACTTGTTTATGGTTGTATTGGATGAATGATTTCAATGTTAGGCTTAAGAAAACTGGCAGATCTCCATTGTGTAACATGCTTGAACGTCTTAGGAAACATGAACCGATGTGTACTAGGTTTTATTGGTTGTATTTAATGCATGAGTAAATTCTAATGATCCCATGTTAGGAGCTTCTTAGCCGGCTCGACATAGGAGTGAAGTAGGCACTCATAGGATTGGGGAAGTAAGTACGCCACCCCATGAATGGTATTAAGGAATACAATCCATCATCCACGCAACTATAACAAGTAATTAACGTGTAAAAGATATCTAGAGAGTAGTGAAATCTAAGTAAACACATTTCTCTCACATATTGCTCACAACTTTAGCATAATTTAGTTTATTTTCATTTCTAGTATTTTATTTTGATTGCATCTTTAGTATTGGGTTAGTTGACTAGCAACTAATTCCGCCCAAATCCTTCAAACCCGAGATTTTAATTTGCTTTTTAAAAAAATATAAAAATACAAAAAGAATCATCCTTCATCTCTAGACCTAGTCTTTAGGTTTTCTAATCCTAGCGACACTATTCCTAGCTGAACGATCAATCCCCCGGTACTTGTCATTATACTATACTACATCGATCAGGTACACTGCCTGGTGGAGGTTGTAAGCTTCTCAAGATCCCTTGAGAGGTAAAGCCTGGTGCAATCCCTACGCATCATGATTGTAATGTCAAATGACTATATCTTTCGGTGCATATTTTTTTTTATATACGATAGAACTAAACAACCATTTATTAAGTTACTGTTAAAATATTTCAACATCTTCACTTAAGCAAATAACAATATTTAAAGTATCAATCAAATTCAGTTATTTCGAATATAACTTATACATAGATGCATTTACCAAATAAGCATCTGCGATCAAAAAAATAAGCAGTTGAGTTATTTATTTATTTTTTGTTACATGCCTACTAATAACATGCAATATCTTTGGCTTTTTGTGAGAGGGTATTAAATAAAAAGTGGGCTAAAGTTGAAGGGTTAAAATAAAATATTGAATAAACACTAACTAGTCCACTATAAGGTACTTTTGGGTCTTCTTCTTTACCACAAATGTACATCACTATAACCACACGAACCTTAAAACCTCCATTGAAAGAGACTTTGAGTGTTATTTTATTTTATTTTTTCTCAGTGGATTGGTCTTTCTTTCTTCTTATCTAGACACATAAGGTGGTTTCCGATCAAAATCTTTTTATAAATCATTGTACCATATCAATCGCTAACTGTCACCACAAAATTAGGGGGGCAACACCCCTTTAGCCCCTTATATCCTCCGCCCCTGCTCAAAGTATCAATAGTGTTTTATTCTTTATGTTAAAGTGATCTAAAGAGAATATTTCTTAAACTTGATTATTATTTCGTGATTATATTTATGTTCAGACGTACTTTGTCTCGTTGTAATAAAGCTGGTTGAAAATAATTATATTCAAACGGCGAGTGTGGCATAACATGGTAATGCATATATAGATACTCTAACCATCACAATTTTATATAATTTCACAAAATGGAACAATCTTGAAACTTTTTTATTGTTTTACGATTGATATAAAGTTTGAGTGACAAAACTGAAATACTTATGAAACTTGGTTATTATTAGTATTATTGTTACTGTATTGATATTTTTATCGTTATTACTATTTGATATAGTTTCCGAATTTTTTTCGCACTAAACTACTCAGTTCAACATATTGTCACTCATTATTGGGCATATTTAGTGCCCAATGGTGACTTTTTGACGTTGCTAAACTTTTATTAAGAAATTATATCATATTAAAGAAAATCTCCAGGTCAATATGATGAGAATTAAGCTGTAAAACAACTTAGTTACAACTTTTTCAAAAATATTTATTTCTCTTCTCGTGGTGTTGTGTTGGATTTTTTAAGCTGTCCTTTTTGTGAATGTGTTGCTGTAAATTTGGAGCCTTGTATGATTAGATATTGCTCTTGGAAATATAAAGTCGAATGATAATTCTCGGGAAAATTTGGTGAATTTGGAGCATTGTATGATTAGATATGTACCCTCGTCCTTCCTATTTGGAAGAAAATTTGGATTTGGTAAAACTTGGTCTCTCCTGTAATGTTTCCATCATTCTCGATTTCGGATATTGCTCTTGGAAATTTAAAGTCGAATGGTAATTCTCGAGTTATCAAAGTTTTGCAAGGTGTCTTTCAAATTACGTTGTGAGCTTAATGGAAGTGGAGAAATAAATTGGTAAACGCCTCTGCGGATTTGTGCTCAAGGGTAAAGGATGAACATATCTTTTTGTCTATTCAAAGATTGTCCAAGACTTGGATTGTTGCTCGCTTCATTTCGAAACCATCGAACTAGGATGTTTGGATAGCTAGGCCGTTTGATTTGTTTATATAACTTTTATAGGGTCCTTTTTTTAGTTTGTTTTTTAGTTTTGGTTTAGCTTGGATATGGACAACCCTTTGTACTCTTTCCGACATCCTATTTGGAGCTTTGTTTAGAATTTTATAATATCTCAGCTTAAAAAAAGAAAAAAAGAAAAAAAAAGCCTATAAGTTCTTTTTATATAGTTGTTTATGATAATTGAATAAAGAAATACGTATAAAGTTATTTTTCACATTTAATGATATATAACTATCTCTTATCGTTTTTCATAATAAGAAACAACGTGACATAAATGATAAATATTTTGCAATCATCAGTTCATCACTATTAAACAAAGTCATTTTCACCGAGAAAACACATACATTTCAGTATGTCATGGATCATAAATCCATTTATGTAGTGATCAATGTAACCACCGGTAAATTTCCACTTAATTAAATTAATACTTATTCATTTTTCCACGTCTAAATTTTTTTTAAAAACGTTATCACATCAATCAACTAAGGTCACATAACTCACATTCTAAATAAACAAGTTCATTTAGGTTCGTTTTGAATAAATATCTTTAAATGTCAAGTATAAAAAGTTTTCAACTTTTATTTATCACTTTACTATTTTTTTCGTTAATATATAATTATTAAACGTTCAAACTAAACGTTAGCCATTTAGAGTTTTAACGAAACTTTTTCGGTTGTTAAATTAACTATTAACTTCTATTTATTATCACTATAAATTGTTAGTGTAAATAACGTTTAAACACTCCAATAAACCCATGACTCGTGTTAAATATTAAAACTGAATATGTTGATAAGTTTTAACATTTTTATAAGCTCTATATTTTTACGTCACCCATTTCCAAGTTTTGCGACTTAAAGACTTCACGTTAGCAATTACTCGAATCAAACTATACCATCTAAATCCTAAGTTATCTATATAATATAAGACTTAACACTAAAGAAACTAAAATTTATCCTAATCCTATTCTTGTGCCACGAATATACATCCACCATGACACATATTTATTGTTTAAATGCATTTTGCAAAGTCATTTACTCTAATATATATATCTAAACAACCATAAATTTTTTTTATGTTTTGTTTTATATGAATAGAAAAATCCCACAACTCTTTCTTTCTACTGATGGTTCTAACGTGCCACAAAACCGTATAAACTATTATCTATATTAGTTTCATACGTGTGCTACTATTGCTCCTCATTACAAAATAAACGTGTTATGCCATTAAGCAAACAAGAAAGAAACATACAATGTGTATAAATATACACCATTCGAAACAAAATTAAACCTTATGGATACAAAATAGAACAAGTATTCACTATGTCATAATTGTCCCTTTTATTGTCAACAAAGAAATCTAGGATCTCAAGCTTTATATGTGGTTTATTGTAATCCATTTGAATTAAGTGACAAGAAACCTTACACATCATCATGTCACATGCATATTAGCTTATAAAAGCATTTAATCTCCATATGTACGTATACAAGTAATACTCCACACTTCAATATTTTCTAAGTAAAACTAAATCTCAACTAGCCATAAGAAAATAAAAATGAAAGATTGTATGCAAGTAATAGAGTTTGACTTCCAACCTTGAAGTTGATTGGCACTTTTTCATTCAAGTCAAATTATACAATTCGACAAAGCTATGTAAGTCTTTATAACCATTTTCAATCCTTTTTATACTTTCTAGTATCCATATACATGTATAATAATAGACCACGTGATAAGTTAAAACAAAATCAAAACTTGGTTTTCTTTCTTTTCTTTTATTACCGAGAACAAAGCCACGTTATTTATTTTTACATGATAAGCTAGTGAATGTGTTATTAAGTCCCCCAAGCCTTTCTAAATCTTTATTACATACTTTAGTACCATGTACATGTGTTTATTTACCAAGTTAAAATATCAAACCAAAACTTGTTTTCTTTTTCTTTTTATGTTTTGTCGAGAACCAAAACAAACACCATTTCCATTTATTTTAACTTGAATACTAAACTAGGACCTATTATATTAATGATAGATAATTTATGAACATATACAAACTTAAAAATCAATTAGGAGAAATAAAAACGAGAATCTAGGCTTTTGAATCACCCAAAACGAGTACACGAGTCAAAAGTTATGTCGATTTGAAGTTATATATAAACTTACTAAACTTTCTGTTACAGCAACGTAAATCACGCGGAACGAGGCCTTTCTGGTCCGTTTCGTCAAAAACTTAAAACATGAAAGTTGTCCGGATCGTCGTTTTCTTCAAAAACTCTTTAGACCTCGAGTCATAAAAACGTACAACGAACGATGTTTTTATTTAAATTCAGAACTGATTTTTAGAAAAGACAACAGCAGACCTCAGTTTTGTGTGCTTAATTTCGAATAGTAAACAAGCTTGATAAATTATGAAACTTGGTGGAAATAGAGACCTCATGGCATAGATTAACCTGGAACAAACACTTTTCATTTTCATTGAAAGGTCTCGTTTTTATTCAGCCATACTTATGGGTGTCGAACCTGAAAATCAGCTTTTAATATACTTAGTTTCTATTTCATAAAAACAGTTTTATACGCTCCACTTTAGTGACTCGTTGTGAGCAAACCATAATACGTTAGAACCTCTAGTTTGAACCTATAAGAAGACCTCCTAATAGACTAATAAAAGGAACAATAACGTAGTAGAAACCTCTTCATGTTTCGTGTATAATTAAGCTCACTTTTGGTCGAAAAATCTGTTTTATAAACTTTTCTTTTGATTATTTAGAACAAATAAGCTAACATTATAAGTAGATAAGCTGATGAAAAGTATTTATAAACCTGTTTTAAACTTATATAAATGAGTCGTAGAAAGTTGGATTTATTTTCGTGGCTAAAAACGCGTTTTTATTGAAAAAGGACATCGGGTGTAAGTTATATTTGCATGAGGGGTATATATTGCCAAAACTATAAATAATTTTATATTTTGGACTAGAAATAAAATAAACTTAAGGTTAAGGGTAGAAAGTGTCAATTGACCAAAGTTCAAGGGTAAAAGTTGCCATTTTTATATAGTTCGAGGGTAAAATTTGTCAACTTTAGAAACTTGAGGGTCTAAAATGAAAATAATATAAACCCTAATTATTATTATTATTATTATTATTATTATTATTATTATTATTATTATTATTATTATTATTATTATTATTATTATTATTAAGTTTTATTTAAACTTAATATACGTTTTGTACCGTAACTAACAAACGAGTATCCATTTAACGAACGGACAGAATCAAATCTTACAGATAAGAAAATATAATAAAATAATACTTTTGAAACTACATATTGGTTCAATAAAATATTTAACCATTAAACCAAAACGAAACGAACATTGAAAAACTTATATAATCAGAAGCAATTACTAGAACTTGACCTAATAAATCAGGTTTCAAGCCGGAGACATTTATCAACTTCATTTAACTTTGTTTTCCATCCAGACTGCCCAGGTGAGTTCATAGTCCCACTTTTACATTTTATACTGTTTTTCAAACTTGTGGGGAGATACATGCTACTAAATCGAACACAAGTATTTTCTGTATGCTATCCTGATCTGGTATTGCCTAAGTTAACTGTGTTGACACCGAAAGTCCCTCATATCATGAACCATTAATCACTTGCGAGTGAACGCGAATATAGTGAATAGATCTATTGGCAGTTGACGCCCCATTTGTGTTGCCGGATAGGTGGCCAAATGCACTTTATTTGAGAACTACTAGGAAGTTGGCAAGCTTCCTACTCGAGGGCACCATTACGTTATAGCTCATTACTATAATGTCCAAACTGTTAAGGTTTGAGTTCATGAGGCTTAGGGCAATACGCTGCGTTGCAATACACTACGTTTTATATCTATTTGACTTGTGTTCAAACTATTACTTATTTACAAACGCTGTGAATTCACTCAACCGTTGTGTTGACTTTTTAGCATGTTTATCTCAGGTCCATAACAAGCAAGGATGGTATGGAAGGGCATGGATACGGAAGGAAGGCTAAGATTTTATTATTCTTGATAAATTATTGGACAAATTGTAACACTACTGGGACCTCATTTTGTAAACTCTGATATTTGAATAATAAAATCATTTTAACAATTCAATTATAGATTGTTTTTCTATTATTATAACTGTTGTGCCGTCGAGTAACACCCAGCTTTAACTTCGCTGCGTATCCCAAAATTTGGGGGTATTACAGATTGGTATCAGAGCTATAGTTATAGAGAAACGGGTCTAATTGAGATCCGAACTATAACCACTTTTTCACAAAAATATTTCATAGTCTTTCGTTGTCCATGCCTTCCATCCTCCAGATGATTATGTGACTTCCAGGTAATTATGTTACTCAAAAACTTTAGTAAACTGGTATATGCATTTATGATATACTTCTGATCACTTTAAACAAACAAACGTATCTGCAGATGCCTATTCTAAGGCATTACGTTTTAATCCTATATTTCAGAGCATGTATCTACTTCTATATTTCAAGAATTTACAAAATTTTCCTAAGACGTTGTGGTTTGCAAAATTCTTACCCTGTTTACGTTAAAAATATACTCCCCATTATTTTCAAAACTATGTCAACTCACCTTGATTATCTTACTCCCATATCCAAAAATGAGTGTAAATATTCTCTCCGGACTACCAGAATACTTAATTCATCGATTAATTACGAATGTTAAATCAGAAATTCCCAAGTAGGATAATTAACTCATAAATCTTGAATAACGTCTTCCCATCACTACACAATTCATACCAAAGATTACCCTAGAAAATCAGCAGGATCCCAACAATCGTCAGAAGACAACAACAACGTTTAAATAAGAATAAGAAGTTTTTGATATAACAATAAACCATAGCTCAGCTCTTTAGGGTTGTAATTATTTCTCTGTACTTTACCTTAGGTACAATGATGTAACCAAGTTATAACTAGTACTTTCCCATCTAATGTCTTTTAATAACCTCACTACTACTATAACCATCGTCCATTTCACTTTCCTCTTATATTATTCATAGCCACTTCGTAATAATATACCACCATTTTATACCTGATTATATCTATTAGGTTTTTCTGCGAATATATTCCTAAGAATTTCTTCAAACTATTTTCCTATCACCTCAAGGGTTGATATCATGCCATCCTACCAATTATATACTATCATTATCCGAATCGATTCCTTATTACTCTAAAAGTATTCAGGATGCTATTTTATAAAAATAAAACGTTGAACACCATCTAAAACTTGTGAAATCTAATATCAAAGATTGACTAAATGACGCATTACATCATCTGTCCTTAATTATACATAGCCTGATCACCTATGTCTAATTCAGGAAAGATCATGTCATGGGAGAAACGGTTATCTTTGTAGGTTTCCAAAACAAACTTTATTTAAAATCAAAACCTTGTATCAAGATAAACTCTTAGCAAACGTTTCTAACGTCCACGTCTCCTAAGTACTTACATCATTTTATTATAAATCGTTAACCCATAAGCTATTATTTCTCTATTCATATTATTTAGAACGCCTTTTCATAAAAATGAAAATTTTAAATCCGAAAATCACTAAAATTCATAAAACACAAATAACGTAAAATTTCATTAAAATCCATAAATATTAATACATAACGAAATAATTAGCATCGGTAGTGCTAATGTTACAAATATCACTAAGTAAACGATAGAATCGCCAATAGGTTGATCCGCTATGCTAATGAAGAACAACACTACGCCTACGAGAGCAAGAATCACAACTGGATATAAAATCTTGAAAACTCTGTAACGAAAAACGTAAACGAATTACAAACGCGATAATAAAAGAAATAATCATACGCATAATCTTATTCATAAACGATTACAAGAAAATACAAATGAAATAAAATTTGCTTAGACATTCCTACCCCCATATCTTGTCCACACCGATAGCTAGGACCACTAAAGGAACGAGAACTGCTAAGACCATAGCCAAGAATTCATAGTCTTCCTCCGGAACATAGGCGAAGTAAATCGCAGCAGCAACAGTGTAGATAATCGCGATAATGGTAATGGGGTGCGGCATTTTGTAAGAATTATAGATGGAAAGGTTAGTAGGAAAGAATGAGGATTGAAATGGGGTATTTATGGAATAAAAAACTAGCCGTTGGAATTCACTATTCATGACCGTTAGAATTCACTATTCATGACCGTTGGAACACTATTCATGAACGTTTGAAAATTTAAAATTTTTACTAAGAACAAACTGATTCATCATCTACAAAAGTTTAATTTTTTTTTTAAAAAAAACTTTTCTTTACACACATCAAGTTTTCATCTGAAAAAAGAAAAAAAAAAAATCGTTGCCAAAAATTTGATTTTTACAAAACAAGTAATTAGAAATCAGGATATTTTCAATGATGATTGAAACAGGATAAATCTTATAAATAATAATCTTCATTTAAAATAACTTTTTTTTTTTAAGTTTATATGACCTTTGGAATAATATTTGTACATGTAAATCTAAATTATAAGTTTTCCAAAATTAAACTTTTCATTTTGAAACACCTAACATAGGCTGAATCTCGGGACGAGATTCCGTTAAGGGGGTGAGACTGTAACCACCGGTAAATTTCCACTTAATTAAATTAATACTTATTCATTTTTCCACGTCTAAATTTTTTTTAAAAACGTTATCACAACAATCAACTAAGGTCACATAACTCACATTCTAAATAAACAAGTTCATTTAGGTTCGTTTTGAATAAATATCTTTAAATGTCAAGTATAAAAAGTTTTCAACTTTTATTTATCACTTTACTATTTTTTCGTTAATATATAATTATTAAACGTTCAAACTAAACGTTAGCCATTTAGAGTTTTAACGAAACTTTTTCGGTTGTTAAATTAACTATTAACTTCTATTTATTATCACTATAAATTGTTAGTGTAAATAACGTTTAAACACTCCAATAAACCCATGACTCGTGTTAAATATTAAAACTGAATATGTTGATAAGTTTTAACATTTTTATAAGCTCTATATTTTTACGTCACTCATTTCCAAGTTTTGCGACTTAAAGACTTCACGTTAGCAATTACTCGAATCAAACTATACCATCTAAATCCTAAGTTATCTATATAATATAAGACTTAACACTAAAGAAACTAAAATTTATCCTAATCCTATTCTTGTGCCACGAATATACATCCACCATGACACATATTTATTGTTTAAATGCATTTTGCAAAGTCATTTACTCTAATATATATATCTAAACAACCATAAATTTTTTTTATGTTTTGTTTTATATGAATAGAAAAATCCCACAACTCTTTCTTTCTACTGATGGTTCTAACGTGCCACAAAACCGTATAAACTATTATCTATATTAGTTTCATACGTGTGCTACTATTGCTCCTCATTACAAAATAAACGTGTTATGCCATTAAGCAAACAAGAAAGAAACATACAATGTGTATAAATATACACCATTCGAAACAAAATTAAACCTTATGGATACAAAATAGAACAAGTATTCACTATGTCATAATTGTCCCTTTTATTGTCAACAAAGAAATCTAGGATCTCAAGCTTTATATGTGGTTTATTGTAATCCATTTGAATTAAGTGACAAGAAACCTTACACATCATCATGTCACATGCATATTAGCTTATAAAAGCATTTAATCTCCATATGTACGTATACAAGTAATACTCCACACTTCAATATTTTCTAAGTAAAACTAAATCTCAACTAGCCATAAGAAAATAAAAATGAAAGATTGTATGCAAGTAATAGAGTTTGGCTTCCAACCTTGAAGTTGATTGGCACTTTTTCATTCAAGTCAAATTATACAATTCGACAAAGCTATGTAAGTCTTTATAACCATTTTCAATCCTTTTTATACTTTCTAGTATCCATATACATGTATAATAATAGACCACGTGATAAGTTAAAACAAAATCAAAACTTGGTTTTCTTTCTTTTCTTTTATTACCGAGAACAAAGCCACGTTATTTATTTTTACATGATAAGCTAGTGAATGTGTTATTAAGTCCCCCAAGCCTTTCTAAATCTTTATTACATACTTTAGTACCATGTACATGTGTTTATTTACCAAGTTAAAATATCAAACCAAAACTTGTTTTCTTTTTCTTTTTATGTTTTGTCTAGAACCAAAACAAACACCATTTCCATTTATTTTAACTTGAATACTAAACTAGGACCTATTATATTAATGATAGATAATTTATGAACATATACAAACTTAAAAATCAATTAGGAGAAATAAAAACGAGAATCTAGGCTTTTGAATCACCCAAAACGAGTACACGAGTCAAACGTTATGTCGATTTGAAGTTATATATAAACTTACTAAACTTTCTATTACAGCAACGTAAATCACGCGGAACGAGGCCTTTCTGGTCCGTTTCGTCAAAAACTTAAAACATGAAAGTTGTCCGGATCGTCGTTTTCTTCAAAAACTCTTTAGACCTTGAGTCATAAAAACGTACAACGAACGATGTTTTTATTTAAATTCAGAACTGATTTTTAGAAAAGACAACAGCAGACCTCAGTTTTGTGTGCTTAATTTCGAATAGTAAACGAGCTTGATAAATTATGAAACTTGGTGGAAATAGAGACCTCATGGCATAGATTAACCTGGAACAAACACTTTTCATTTTCATTGAAAGGTCTCGTTTTTATTCAGCCATACTTATGGGTGTCGAACCTGAAAATCAGCTTTTAATATACTTAGTTTCTATTTCATAAAAACAGTTTTATACGCTCCACTTTAGTGACTCGTTGTGAGCAAACCATAATACGTTAGAACCTCTAGTTTGAACCTATAAGAAGACCTCCTAGTAGACTACTAAAAGGAACAATAACGTAGTAGAAACCTCTTCATGTCTCGTGTATAATTAAGCTCACTTTTGGTCGAAAAATCTGTTTTATAAACTTTTCTTTTGATTATTTAGAACAAATAAGCTAACATTATAAGTAGATAAGCTGATGAAAAGTATTTATAAACCTGTTTTAAACTTATATAAATGAGTCGTAGAAAGTTGGATTTATTTTCGTGGCTAAAAACGCGTTTTTATTGAAAAAGGACATCGGGTGTAAGTTATATTTGCATGAGGGGTATATATTGCCAAAACTATAAATAATTTTATATTTTGGACTAGAAATAAAATAAACTTAAGGTTAAGGGTAGAAAGTGTCAATTGACCAAAGTTCAAGGGTAAAAGTTGCCATTTTTATATAGTTCGAGGGTAAAATTTGTCAACTTTAGAAACTTGAGGGTCTAAAATGAAAATAATATAAACCCTAATTATTATTATTATTATTATTATTATTATTATTATTATTATTATTATTATTATTATTATTATTATTATTAAGTTTTATTTAAACTTAATATACGTTTTGTACCGTAACTAACAAACGAGTATCCATTTAACGAACGGACAGAATCAAATCTTACAGATAAGAAAATATAATAAAATAATACTTTTGAAACTACATATTGGTTCAATAAAATATTTAACCATTAAACCAAAACGAAACGAACATTGAAAAACTTATATAATCAGAAGCAATTACTAAGAACTTGACCTAATAAATCAGGTTTCAAGCCGGAGACGTTTATCAACTTCATTTAACTTTGTTTTCCATCCAGACTACCCAGGTGAGTTCATAGTCCCACTTTTACATTTTATACTGTTTTTCAAACTTGTGGGGAGATACATGCTACTAAATCGAACACAAGTATTTTCTGTATGCTATCCTGATCTGGTATTGCCTAAGTTAACTGTGTTGCCACTGAAAGTCCCTCATATCATGAACCATTAATCACTTGCGAGTGAACGCGAATATAGTGAATAGATCTATTGGCAGTTGACGCCCCATTTGTGTTGCCGGATAGGTGGCCAAATGCACTTTATTTGAGAACTACTAGGAAGTTGGCAAGCTTCCTACTCGAGGGCACCATTACGTTATAGCTCATTACTATAATGTCCAAACTGTTAAGGTTTGAGTTCATGAGGCTTAGGGCAATACGCTGCGTTGCAATACACTACGTTTTATATCTATTTGACTTGTGTTCAAACTATTACTTATTTACAAACGCTGTGAATTCACTCAACCGTTGTGTTGACTTTTTAGCATGTTTATCTCAGGTCCATAACAAGCAAGGATGGTATGGAAGGGCATGGATACGGAAGGAAGGCTAAGATTTTATTATTCTTGATAAATTATTGGACAAATTGTAACACTACTGGGACCTCATTTTGTAAACTCTGATATTTGAATAATAAAATCATTTTAACAATTCAATTATAGATTGTTTTTCTATTATTATAACTGTTGTGTCGTCGAGTAAAGCTTTAACTTCGCTGCGTATCCCAAAATTTGGGGGTGTTACAATCAACTAGCTCTTGGTTTCATATATTGTTTGTTTAGATATGTCATTTTGAGAATTTTAAAGATGAACCCATTATCAAGTTTTAAGCTATCAATAGAGTTAATGATATGTAGACAAATTGTTTCGTTACATGTATTTCAATATTTGTTGAAGTTTACATTTATTTACAGCATATAGTAATTGTTGCTTTTGCCCCAAAATATGAAAAAGTTTGTCTGATTAGAATGTATTAATCAAGCATAAACTTTTCTTTTTAATTAGAAAATGCATTTAATACATATTAATCAAACTGAAAAATTACTGTAATTAAATGTTATTTATGGTTTAATGAACATTGAGTTTTCTTTGTTTAAACAATACCCCGCCCTCTTGTATGATGTCAAGTACTCCTGATCCCGCACCACATTCTTCTTCGCAGTGGATACCCTCTCACGAATCGTTAGTGAAGATAAATTGTGATATTGCTTTTAAAGACTCTGAAGCTTTATGGTATTGTTGTTTGAGATTCTGTTGGCTCTTCATTATGCATGTTATTTAGCGTATAATCAAGGGTGACGTGCCGCTATTGTGGAATCAGACTCTCAAACGGCGATTTCTTTATCTTCTTCGAAAACTGTCCCACCTTGGAGCCTAGGGACTCTTATTACTGACATTCGTACTTGGTCGAGGAACTTGCAACTTACATTCTCGTGGGTTAATCAGGTAATCAAATGGCTCATTGGATTGATCAATTTGTTTTTTCTTCGAATCAATGTATTATGTGGGAGGTTTTTTTTCTTTATGAACTGACTTCGCTTGCGAGAAGTGATTTGTTTAGTTTTTAGTTTTGGTTATATAATTATTCATTCTAAACGATTAAAAAAAATCATGTAATTAAATTTGATTGTGATTTGCTAAATAATGCTTACGAGACAATACTTGATTTATTTATTTTAATATTTAAGTAGTTATGTATTTAATGTATAATAAATAAACATAAAAATTAATTTAAATATATGTTAAGTACTTTATTTATTTTTAATTTAAAAAGTTGAATTTTTAAAGTTTCTTTTGCTTAACAAATAGTAGTGCCCACTTGGAATTAACCATCTCAACACATTTATCATTAACACAAACACCATCGTTTTCAACTCTCATCATCACAAATTAGGGCTCATTTTCAGCTCAAATCAGAAAACACAAACACACATCAATTCCATTATCCACCTCAAAATTAACCCAATCTCCCACTTCCAAATTCATCAAAATCAGGTACTAATTTCAACCCAATTTCATTCAAAGTCACCCAAATCCCATAATTAAATCCACTGCAAATTTAACTTCAATTTTGCTACTTTATTGAAATTAAGCATAAAGGGTATCCAAATTTAGTATCTTTATATCAAATCATGTATTGGAAAGTTGAATTTTGATAATTAGTGAAATTAGGGTTTGTTCTAGTACCCAAATCACATTTAATCAATACACTGCATAATTGACTTAAATTTTGCCACTTTAATGAAATTAAGCTTAAAGGGTATTGGAATTTAGTATCTTTATGTTAAATCTTGTGTTGGGTACTTGAATTTAGTGAAATTGGGGGTTGTTTGGATGGAATAGTGGAAAAGATTTGATTTTGAGTTTAGGGTGTTGGATTGATGGATCATGAGATTTGTAAAAATGGTTGCTTTTTAGTTTTTCCTTATTCGGAAAGCGGGAAATTTTGGTTTTAGTACTATTTTTTTTTTAACTTATGAGGGCATGAGTAATGTGTGTTTTTGTGTTATACTGGTTTCTATTTTTGGATATGCTTATAGAGTGTGATACAAGTGTGCCTTTTTTTTGCTTTCTGACAAAATGAATAAATAAATAAATTAACTTTTGAATGCAAATGTACCACGATAAAGATAATGAACTCTTGATTTAGGTACGACTGTAGTTAGTGTACTAGCTGAGTCAGTGTTATTAATCATGAATCATGAATAACAACTATACTAGCTTGTAGTGGCTACTTGTTTGTCTCGGCAACATTGTTGTGACAAAATGTTGTACTGCAACATTTAATATAAGACTCCATACGTAACACATTTCTCAGGCTATGACTGGTTTTGTATCTTTAGTCTTTTAATATGCAAGTAGTAGATTGACAGGATAAGTTACTGAGCTAAACAATTTGAATGCTTTTACCCCCTCTTTCGGTTATTTTATTGCATGCATGTATGTGGGGCCAACATGGGAATATATCTGTTGTACTACTTTTTGAGGTTGATGGTGGAACCGTTCCATATGACAAACTCCAACCTTCTGGGATCACTGTCTCATTATCTTTATATGTTAGAACACCTAGATTTTTACATCGACAACCAATTAAAACATGCTAAAGTCGTTCATTTAAGCGTGCAATCATTAGCAAATGATGTTTATAACAGTGTTAATAAGATATCTATGCTCATGTGCCATTGCTTTCAGTGAGCTCATATTCAGTAATGGTCATGAACGTTGTTAGAATAACTGTCATTTTCTGAAAGTGCATATTTTTAGTTTTAATTTAAACTTTTCTATATTTTCTTTTGGGCAACGACGATTCACTGATTTAGCTTTCTATACACGTCACAGACCACCAGTACGACTAGTGCATCAAAGATCATCTGGGCGACTGGGCTCCATTTCTTTCTTCAACCATCGTGGCCGCTGTTGGTACTGAAGAATTTGTACATTGTTATGTACTTAATATGTGGATTGTGGCATGCGATAATATCTATGATGTTTGCATATTAAATGGTCCAAACTTTTAGGTTGTTTACCTTGAATAAGACGATGAACTCGGAAGTCTCTACCCTATTAATTTTTATAGGATCACAGCATGTCCAGCTAAATGCATGATGTTAGTTGTATGCTTAGGATGTGTTTGGATTAACTTGTTTTTGGAGCTTATTGGCTTAGTTAGTATCAAAACACAATAAGCCCAAAAATGAAGCTTAATTTGAGGGCTAATCGGCCTATTTGTATAGAATCTTTTTTAATTTTTTGAAACCACCTAACTGCCAAATCTTCCAGATAAGCTGATCCAGACATCCCCTTGCTATCAGAGCTTTTATAGCAACGATTAGTTAGCCAAGGGCTGCTTCCTGAATTAGTCTTGCGTTCTTTTGCTTTGCTGACAAAAGTGTTCAGTGTGTGTGTGTTACTTTTATTAAATCTAACTAAGGGTTAACTGAAGATATATTATGATACTAAGGGTTAACTGAAGATATATTATGACTCATCTTATTATTTACTAGGTGATTATGATATATTCTCATACGAGACACTGATTGATGGATCCTGAAAGCAAGAAGTTTGGAAAAGGTAAGTCGTAAAGTTCATATACTTTCTTTTTCGGCCTTAATGTTCATATTTTTAGTATCGATCTTGTATATGGTTCCGTTAAGCTCAGTGGTTTTGTAAAGCATTTTGGTACCGTGTTCTTATTTAGTTTATGGTTAAATAATGCATGCCCTTGTAGTCTTGGTCAGTAATTATTGATGAATTCAACACTTTCGAGTAATGAAACTTGAGTTTTACACTTTTACTGTCAAGAAATCATATATTGATAAACCACCCCTGTTATAAAAGTTTAAACCGAAATAGTACTACTATGTTGCATAAGATGTCGTCTATGATTCAGTTTATCAAGACACATTTACCACCCAAATCAAGTCCATATGATGCAGTAAAGTTGGCTTCCTTCTCCAATTATGTATCCTTTTTCTCATTTTCTGAATTGATCTGCATAATCTAGGACCAAGGGAACTCACGGGCGCTGTGGATCTTATAAGTTACTATAAATTGTTGCCTCACTATGAGTTCTTCTGCAAGAAGTCACTTCCTTTGTCAATTTCAGATACACATTACCTTCATCATGTTGTTGGAGACTCAGAAATCAGGAAAGGCGAAGGGATGCAGTTGGATCAGCTCATTAACAACACATCCTTCTCTAGAGACACAAACACACGCATACAACCATTTGACCTGCATGATCTTACGGAGGCCTTCCAGCTGAGGGAGACTGCACCTGTTGACCTGCCATCTGTAAGACATCTATTAATTTCTTTCAACTAGAAGTGGTAAAATGGGCAGGTTAAGGGGTAATTTTGTACGGGTCAAATTGCCCGATACGCCTATTTTTTCCCAATTGGTGTCATTAATAAGTCGTATAATTAAAACTATGCTACTACATCATTAATATAATTTTTTTGCTTAAAGCGATACCGTGTTTGGGAAACTTTTGACCCGTTTGACCACATGTTTTCGCCAATTTTACCCATTAGAGAAAAAATATCGACTTAATTAAATGGGTCAAAATTGCAACCTATGGTTGCTATGATTTTGTAATATCGTGGTCCATATGCTTGTGTTATTTTTATAGTCTGAGAAGGGGATGCCTACTATACCTGGAAAATCTCGAAGTGAATCAAAGGACAAGGAAAAGAAGCATAAAAAGCATAAGGACAAAGACAAAGAGCATAAGAAACACAAGCATCGGCATAAAGATCGAAGTAAAGATAAGGATAAAGAAAAAAAGAAGGATAAAAGTAGCCATCATGATTCTGGTTCTGAACACTCCAACAAACACCATGAGAAGGTTAGATGCTATTGACATCTTCTTACTGTTTTGGTTATGTAAAGCGTCATTACACAGGTCTGAAGTATAAGAGATAATTACTTTACCAGGGTAAAAACCCTTTACCCAAAAAAGTATTAAGAGATAATGGTAATAAAAAAAAGTAAAAAAAAAAAATAAATAATAAATAAAAAAAATATATATATATATAGAATCTTCATATGCATTAGATAGTCAAACATCCCGAAGGGCGAAATGGACAATAAGACACATAGGTGACGTTTGGTTCGTGAACTTGAAATTCCGGAATTTCAAGTTATGGGAAATTTCAATTCTTGAGAATTTAGAATGTCGAGTTTTAAATACCTTCACATGTTTGGTTGACAGAATATCATAGTATTTTGAAATTTGTCTTTATGCTTGTCATTGCAATTTTTTTTAGTAAGTGACGGATTTACTTTAATTCTTAAAAAGAAAAAACAGCCAAAAAAAAAGAAAAAAAAAAAAAAGTTAAAAAACAAATGCCATGAAATCCCCCGAATAGACCCCAACCAAATGCACCCATAGAGATATTTATAGTAGTTTACTGCGCGAACGGTCTTGATGACTCTTCCTTCAGACTTTATACGCTAATCGCTACCTGATAACATTCAGAAGATTTAGACTTTAGCACCTGATAAATACAAATAGCCCATTAGTCTTGATAGTCTTATATCCCCTAATGAAAACATACAAGAGATTATGCTTTGACCATAGCTAAATGATATATGCCTCAGCAACTAACGGTCCGATCTTAAAATGGTTTCAGAAAAGAAAACATGAGGGAAACGAAGATATGAATGACATTCACAGGCAGAAGAAAAGTAAGGTAATCTGGAGGCATTTAATGTTGTGCAGTTTCCTTTATACTTTGTGCTCCTTATTTTCTCATTGTTTTTGTTAGCGGAATTTTCTCATTGAGCTATCCTGTTGATTTTGCAGCACAAGAGCTCAATGATCGATGAGATTGGGGGAATAAAGATAGCGGTTTAAAGGTAACGTGTGGTATATAGTGTAATGAAAATCTGAAGATTTTCTTAACGTACTGTAGTCGAGTTAATTGAGGTACCAACGTTTTTAACTTTCCATCTGATTTCATTTGTGGCACATTTAGAAGCCCTCTGCATATGATGATTATAGGACTCGAACTATATTTTGAACAAAAGAAATACTACCGAACTACAAAATCAGTTTTAAATGCTACTCAGAATTTTACATAGAAATTAGGTTGTGATCATTTTCACAGATAACGTTTTTCACTCGTCATATTTTCTAAAATGTATTAGATTTTTACCATAAAAAAGTAATCACGATAACAATTAAATTTCAATTCTATCCATTAATACAAGTCCGATATTTTTTTGCAGATGTCTAAGAAGGTACATTCACCTGTTGCTGTAGAATTTCCATGGTACATATTAATGGTAAACCAGACTTCTTTGTAGTTTGTATCATAGTTGGCCTTTTTTAAAGATACGACACTAATTAAAACATTCGATTTTTTCCGTTTAGTTTAGTGGCAATCATATAATTTGATCTTGATAGTCTTGTAAGAAATGTTATGTGTGACTGTAATTCGGCTTGCTTTTTGGAGAGCTCCAAGGTGAAAACAGTCTTTGTAAGATGCTTTTGTGTAGGTTTAGGTCTTGTAAATACTAGTGAGATAATTAAGAAGATGAATCAATATTGCTGTCACTAGTTATCCGAAAAATTGGTATCATTCTCGTCTTTTGAACCTTGAGATTTTTTACTATGTAACATTCTTCCGAGGGCGTGGTTGGACTTCTGCTATAAAACTGATTTATGTTTGAAACTAGTCGAAGTGGCAATAATTAATTTGTTCTGTTTGGATAATGTGATTTTGATTGTGAGAAAGGGGTTTAAAGTAGCTGCTATGAAACTGATTATTTTCGGATATACTAAAATGTACACACGTTACTATTTGGTTTGTACAATAATGGAGACCGATCCAAAAACCTGAATAGTTATTCTCTATTTTTTAGCGAATCCAAAGAACCGCCAATTCAGACAGTGAACACCCTAAATGCGAAACAATAACACAACTGGAAGGGCTACATTCTTACTAGCTAAAATTCAAATCCCGAGTCTCAGGTTCATTTGGGTGAGAAAAGATGGTAAATATGATGTTTTGACTTTTTGATAGTCAACAATGAAATTGGAGAGTGTATTTTCTAAAACAGTTAAACAGATGAAGTTTTCTGTGGGGTTTTTCGGGGATGATGAGTCTTTAACTCAGACTCATGCAGTATAACAGGGTATTCTTGTGACCGTCTTTAACCTTTTCATTGTCACCTCCAAGAACTGATCTAGTGAGTTTTGTCCTAAAGGACGGACATCATGGTGGTTGACTACTAAGCAACCTTGGTGGTGATTGGAATGTGTTTCTCTTGCTTTCTTTAGGTGCTCTGAAAATGCACTTTTTATAAGATGGTTCTCTACGCCTATCAGGGTTATTATGAGGTTTTGTCTTCCCTTCATGTTTGATCTCGTATAACTTTTTTTGGTGCTGACTGGTCATTCCTCAATATCTAACCTCAGGCAATGAGTACATGTTCCAGTGATCTTTAGACGAGAGTCTAATTGATATTAAACACGACTTATTTTTCATAAACTTTTTTTTTTGTAACCATGATTTCTTACTTTTTGACCGACTAATTCACGAGGTTTAAACTTACAGGCTTACAGCCATACAGACCTTCTTGAAACCAGAACTTATGTTTATGTTTATGAAAAGAAATGTAAATACATTGGAAGAAGAAACGAACCAACATATGGAATCTAATCATTTAGGCAAAATGTCTACACGTTTATCTTTTATTTTGTATTGTTGTGTTGTGGAAACTTTTTTTTTTTTTTTGAACAGGTTGTGTTATGAAAACTGAAGTCTAAACTTTCTAACAAAAAGACATCAAATTCAACCAAAAAAAAAAAAAAAAAAAGGCAAGTTGGTCATGTCTATATCAATCACTTGTGTCCAGGAAAGATAACGAAAGGATGTAAAAAAAAAAAAAAAAAAAAAAAAGTATTTGTTTAACTTTCTATTTTTGTTTTGTTTCGATTGTTTGAGTTTGCATGTATTATTAGCATAATAGCATTATTATATAATTTGATTAGATAGCCTATAGAATTTAAGGAACTGAATGCAAACTAACTTTAATTTATGCAATGAAATTATTGAGAAATGGAATTTAGTCTTCCTGATTTTGTGGTGTTTTGAACAATGAGAAAAAAAGAAAAGGGACCCAAAAATTTTGTTGCATTTTTTCTCGATTTGGTACCTTTGTGATTGTGAGTGGTGACCACCACTACTAAAAGTTATTTACGTAGTCCCTTTATTGATTACTATTTGAAAGATGCACTTTCATGAATGTAAAATGTTTTTTCTTACATATATTCAAATTCTTAGTTTTTTTTTTTTTTTTTTTTTTTTTTTTTTTTTTTTTTTTGAAAGGCAAATTCTTAGTTTTTTACTTGATCAATATTATTCAGCGGCTCGTTTAAAAAAATATTTCGATACTAGCATTTTGAAAGTAACTGCAATATAATGTTCTTAGGTTGTCTGGTGGGTTGTTAAACAGACTATATGAAGCTGTCCACTATCTCTATTTTGAGTTGTATTAGACTTAGTAGGAAGCTTATAAGAGATGTATGCTTTAGTTGTATCTGATACATGACAAGCTTGTTTGTCTCTGTTTACTGAATGGGCATGTTCTTAGTTCGTAGCTTTTTAATTTATTCAAGATACAAGCTAAGAACATCAAATTTATTTGGATTAAGTTTACTAAAAACATGAAATTGAAAAAGAGAAAAGAAGCCTAGTGATGAAGAGGTGATTGAGTATGTTAGAGTATCATTGTTGACCAACCGGATTTAAGTCATACCAATTTGTTTTAATGTTTCAACATTGACACACCAACTTCTTGAAATTTGATTGAATAAAAAAATGATAAAACTGGCTGATTGTTTTTCTTATCGAAAGGCCAAACTGATTAATTATTATAGTGAAATGTATCTATAAAGCTAATAAGATCATTTAAGTATTAGTTAGTAATTATTATAGTGAAATGTATCTATTAACCTAGTAAGAGCATTTAAGTATCGGTTAGCAAATGGATCATATTTCTCCAGTACATGTTACTCAGAGAGAGTGGATTTTTGACTTGTATATACGCAGCCTAACCGTTTTCGACCTTACTTTCGGCCACTCTAAATATGTAGCTAGCGAGGTTTAAAATTTTAACATTTCATGAGGAGGTCACATGTGTTACTACTAGACCATTTGGCGGTTATTATAAAAAAAAAAAAAAATGAAATATAACTAATATTTTACAAACATATTTCATAAAATACCAAATTTTTATCTAAAAAACTAAATTACACATGAAACTTGCAAAGTCTTGTTAATTTACTTAAAAAAAACATCGTAAGACTTTTTAATAAACTAGTAAGGTTCACCTTGCTAATTTATTTTTATTTAAAAAAAATAGCAAGACCTTTAAAAAAAATAGCATTTTTTTTTAAATTTATTTTAAGTCATAAGATTGACTTTTGCTAATTTTCAACCTTGCAATTTTTTTTTAGAGTAACTAGCAAGACCTTGTTACTTCATGAGTAATTTGCTTTTTGTGATAAAAAATTGATATTTGATAAAATATTTTTGTAAAATTGATTATTGATGTCATTTTCTTTTATTTTTATATACCTGACTATATATAAAGGATTTCTTAAAATAATCCGTTAACTGACAAACGAAATGCTTCCTCTGTCTCAAAATAATTGTGTTATTTTGACATTTATTTTATTTTTATTTTTTTTAACTTTATCTTTAAGCATTTTTGTTTGTGTTATATAATAATTGATGAAAATTATATCAATAAAAAGACATTTAAACCCAATTACTTCATATAGTAATACAAAAGAAAATAGTTAAAGTTAAAAAAAAAAAAAAAAAAAAAAAAAAATAGGCTTAGAAAATCAAAACAAGACAATTGTTTTAAAACAGAAAAAGTATACCAGGACACTTTAGAAATATATGTTTTTATCTCCTCACAAATTGTCTTTCTTGTGATATACTGTAAGTGATTGAAGCAAATTAGCCTCTCTATATAATGTGGCTTCATATTTACAATTTCTGTTCATTTCATATTTATAATTTCTTTCTTTCAACTTCATCTAATCTTTGATTTTTTGTTTTAACTTATATAAATTTAAATTTTGCACATGATATATTGTAATATCCCTTAAACTTTGTATAACTTTCTATTTTATGTCTAATATATTAATATAATCTCGCCGTAACGAGACAATAAAACCTAGTTTATTATCATTGTTTACCAGAGATTGTCAAGTAGCTGGTAAGATATATTAAATTATTTACTCTATCAATTATTCATTATGCATGATCATTAAATTAATAAAGGCATTTGTTCAAAAAAAAAAAAAATTAATAAAGGCATAAAAAATTATGGTGTTGTTGTCTAATTGGTGATATTTTATTATGAGCTTATAATTATGGTCATAATGCGGTCGTGGGTGATGTTGCTTTTGATTTATTTTAACTTAAAAAAATATTATATTATTTCGTAAATATTGATATTATTTTTATTTTTTAGCTCCATGTTTCAACATTTTAAATTTTCAACATATTCCTTTTCTATTTGTGTCGGTGGTGCTTCATACTCTGAATTTAATATTTCTAGAAATTCGTAAATTCATGTTTCCACTCACACCTTTGAACTATTTACGTATCCGGTATCCGTACTTTTTTAATTAAATTATTATTCTTTATTTAGTGAACGTCGTGTATATTCTACCAAGACTTTAATATGAGTTTGTTTGTTCCCGTAAAAGATACCCGCCAAAATATTTTTATGTTTTTTACGGCGCAAAGAAGGCGCGGTAAATAGTTTTGCTCGGTAAATTTACTTTAGCGGACTAGGACAAAGGCAAACAATCGTCGACGCTTGTGTTGTAAGAAAAGAGGTAAAAATGTATCGCCTATTTATATGGCAAATAACAAAATTAACACTACGTTTAAAAAATCTATAGATGTTCCGGGACCCTCGAGATACCCCGACACCCCTGGTTCCGTCACTAAATACGTCAACATGTTATTTTCAAAAGAGCTTGTAAAATATTATGAAGCTCTTTAAGAATAAAATCATTGCGAATAAAATATAACCGAAATCTGGCCATATGGGGATTAAAGTTCTTTAGCTTAAGTGTTAACTTTTATTGAATCCTGTAATCGATCGTGATGATGTATAATTGAAGACATTTAACAACTTTATTTTAGCTTAGTTCAACCATGTGTCGACGTAACTCGGTATTCTTTTGCGGTATTATATATTCAATTCGAGTTATCAATCAGGACATCATTGTTTTCGGTTGTCACAATATTATGGTTTTCACCTTCATGGTACATGCATTTGTAATCATCATATAAATAGAGATATACCCATGAATTTTGATCGACAAATATAGTATTTTCAGAGTGACTTCTTTCGCTATTTATAGTATTATTCGGCTAGTGGCTCGTGCTCATCAATTCCATCTACGCATAAATTTGAATTCCTTGTCTTACTCGCACGAATCTTGGGTTGAAAGTACCTTTTTTCATGGTTATTACCTTAAGAACTTGTCTTTTTGTCATACTATACTAATTATGATCATGACAAGCAATTAAGAAAGTAATCATTTATTCTTAATCATCATATTGTCTAAGGGGTGTTTCTTTTTCCTTTAGCTAAAGAAATGAGTCCACACAAGTATTTAATATTGATTTTTTTTTATATGAAGCTCACATTTTTCCATTAATACCTCTATATCACCAATGCATATAAATATGATCTCCCCCATTAAGAGACTCATATTGAACGTGAGACCCACATGACCTTAGCTAAAAAAAAAAAAAAAAAAAAAAAAAAAAAAAAAAAAAATCTAAGTCTATTTGGAAGCAATCTCTCTATTCTCGGGTTTACCTAAAGGTAAGAGTATGATTTGTCTATATTTTACATCCTTATACCCCATTCAAACGCGATTAAATATCGTCATCGTCGTTGTTGTCGTTGGTGGTGGTGTTTTGATGTTATTCAAAACATAATTTAGTTTTTTACTTGGGTTGTGTACATGTCTATAAATTTGGTTGTTTAGATACTAAAGCACGTGAAGTGATGAAACATCAAAATCAATTTTACCATAAATTACAAAATTATGATCAATGCGACTCACAAAGTCACAATGCACATAGGGGTGTTCATCGGTTCGGTTATCGGTTAATCGGTTTATTCGGTTCGGTTTGTTCGGTTAAAATTTTTTTTGGGGTCATAACCGAAAACCGAACCGAACCGAAAATATCTATAACCGAACCGAACCGAGAACCGAACCGAAATTCGGTTCGGTTATGGGTCAAAACCGAAAACCGAACTTTTTACTTAAATTACACTATTTATATTTTTTTTAATTTAATTATATATATTTTTGGGAAAAAAAATATTTCAAGTATAAAAAAATATTTTTTTATATTAGTATAAAATTTTAATGGATATTTTTTATATTTAAAATAATATAAATATATAAAAAAATATATATATTTATATTAATTCGGTTTTCGGTTCGGTTTTCGGTTCAGATAGCTAAACCCATATCCAAACCGAAAACCGAATTTTTAATTCGGTTCGGTTCGGTTTTAGCAAGTTCGGTTCGGTTATATGTTCGGTTCGGTTTTATTTCGGTTCGGTTCGGTTCGGTTTTCGGTTTATTCGGTTAATTAACCGAACCGTGAACACCCCTAAATGCACACACTTCCTGAATTTGGGAATGTGGAGTAGTACTTTTTTAAGAAAAAATTACCATGTGTTAAGAAAGTTTATGTTGTCAAACCAAATCTTGGATTCTTGGATGTGTGTTTCTTTGACTATTACAACTTCAAAATCAATGTCATAATAATTAATTATTTAATTCAAACTAAATATATTGTATATTCTCAAAATCACTTAAATAGCGATTACTATTCAGTGTCTAACTTTTATAAATATTATTTGTAATAAAACTAAGAGTCTGCAATTAGCTACTTTATATCTAACTTTATAATAAACATTAAATATAGCTATTGCAATACACCTAACACTTTATTAGTTCATAAAGGTGGAATTGGAAAAAAAATTAATGCGTACTATTAACTTTTTATCAATACATCCAACACACTCTTGTAAAAGCTATTGCATCAATTTGTTTAGTATATACAGTAGTACTATACTATTTTAAGAAAAAAAAACTAAATATACCAGTATACCACAAGGCTTAGACATAAAGATAGTGGCTTCTTAATATAAATAATCCAACAAACTTTCCTTATCATCATCTAAAGTTCTAAACAATAGATGTCCATTTTTATTAACTGCAAAGAGAAGAAAAAAAAAATTGCAAAATAATTAAAAAAAAGTATCATATTTGCCATCATTTTCTCTTATGGGTAGTGATTTTTTTTTTTTTTTTTTTTTTTTTCTTTTGTGGATACTTTTCTTTCAAATTCATCTTTTTTTTAAGGTATTTTGTGAAATTTTTGAACATTTTTACCCCTTCTAGCAAATAGATTTTTTTTTCCTGGAAAGGCAAAAATGTCACATAATACCCTAAACATTAAATATAGCTATTGCAATACACCTAACACTTTTTTTAATTCTTAAAGATGGAATTGGAAAATAATAATAATAATAATAATAATAATAATAATAATGAGTACTATTAACTTTTTATCAATACATCCAACACTCTCTTGTACAAGCTATTGCATCAATTAGTTTAGTATCTATTACTATACTATTTTGAGGGAATATATATATATATATATACCACATGGCTTAGTGATCAACTAATTATTGAAATAAAATAGATATAAATAGAGTGCCTTTTTAATAAAAATAATCCATCCATAAAAAAAGTTTATTAGGTGTAAACACAAGAAAGATAACCAAAAATTTCCTTATCATCATCTAAGCAATAGATGTCCACTCTATTATCTGCAAAGAAAAAAAAAAGGATGATTTTTTTTTTGAACGGCAGCTTTTATAAAAACTAGCAAAAGCTAGAGAAAAGGATTACATAAAAGAGATTGAAATTAACGGGTTTTCAACCACCCTACCCAATTAAACTACACTTAGGATTTCTAGAAGCAATCCACATAAAAGATTGAGAAACTATGAAATCCCATAACGTTCTTTCTTAGGAGGGGAGCTTGAGAAGATCAGCTGATTTCGATAGAACCAAATAGTCCACATAAGGATGCCACCCACACCTTCAAGCACCAACCGAACCTTAGACGAAACATGCAAAGAATCTAACCAACCATACCGTTTGGCAATATTACCACAGATCGGAATATCCAACTCCCACCATTTTGCAAGAAGGATCCATAAGTCTTTAGCCAAACCATAGTTGAAGAAATAATGATTAACAGTCTCAATATCAATAAGGCAAGTTGGGCAAAGAATAGAATCTAATCTATACCTCTTCTGTCCAGATTCATCATGGACGGAAGCTTATTAAGCTTCAATCTCCAAAGAAACACATTGACTTTAATTGGACTGTTTCTATTCCAACGAGTGGCTACAATGTCCGTGTCCAAGTGAGAGTTGATTAAAAGGCGAACGGAAGCAACAGAAAAACCCATAGAAGAGCCAAGAATCCCTTTGATTTGTAAGAGAAGTACCTTCAATAAAGCTCATTAAGGTGGTAAACTGAGAAGCCTCCACTCCACTTCTCGGATTACGTCTAAGAAACATGGACCAGTCAGGGGAGCGAATACGATCTGAAACATAGCAGTTTTTTTTTTTTTTTTTTTTTTTTTTTTTTTTTTTTTTTTTTTTTTTAAATCGAGAAGAAAAATACGAGGAAATGGGACCTTTAAAGGCTGAACTCCACACTAGATGTCAACCTAAAACCGAGTGCTCGTCCCATTACCAATCTTGCGAGAACAATAAGAAATGAGGTCAATGCCCTTTTGCTTGAAAGTAGTTATCGAACGGATAATGGACCCCCAAGTAGTACGTTTAAGGCTTCTGCTAGAGGCAGTATGTATCCCCCCATCGAGACCATAAATGTATCTAATGACTTGTGCCCAAAGATCAGACGGGTTGTTTAAGAACCTCCATATCCATTTGAATAAAAGACCAATATTAAGCCCGAGGATGCTTCCGATACCAAGACCACCTTCTTGCTTAGGTCGAGTATCCTACTCAAATATGCACGCGTAAACGAGTATATTTTTACAAATGTTCTTACCGTTTTTCACTCATTTTGAAAATGTATCTCCGATGATGTTTGAATCTAACATCTTCTTGCGAAAATATAAAATTGTGCAATCGCTAAACCACACAACTGTGGTTATATCAAAATAAAAAAAAAATAAATAAATAAAATAAAATAAAAGGTATGCAACAACCATCGAACAAAAACAAAATTATTGTTGAGGATTTTTTTTTTTTTTTTTTTTTTTTTTTTTTTTTTTTTAAAGTTCAATGTGATTAACATCATTAAAATGTGTGAAGTTTAAGGTTCAATTATTGTTACGAGCAAATAATCTTGAAGTGATTATGTTTGCCTATTCAAAATACGAGGTTTTTAACTGGTTTTAGTTTATGTGACGATTAAGGATGGCATGGACACCCGATCCATTGGATATCCACATGATCTGATCAATCAACGAACAAAATTGATCACTAATGGATATGAATATCAATAATTATTAACAGATATATGAATGAAAATATTCATCCACAAATTATCATTAATCACCCGAAAGAATATTAATACACACATTTTTTTTAAAGCTTATTGAGGTTATGCGGTTCTTTACGTTCAAACTTAGGGCCCGTTTGGTTCAAGGTTTTCACATGGTTTAGAATGGAAGATAATATGAAAAACTTGTTTGGTATCTTTTGATACCCCTGACACAATCATCTGACACGAAAAAATGAATCCAGAGGACCTTGATGGGTATATAGTGGGTTTCAATAAATGTGGCCAATTATTTTTTTTTTTATTTGAATCTTTTTTCTAACTACAAGTTATTTTACTTTTTTTTTTTTTTTTTTTTTTTTTTTTTTTATCTTAAATAAATATATAAAATAAACATATCAATAATTTATTTTATCTCTCCTCATTTAATTCAAAATCCAAATCCAAATTTAAATCCAAATCCAAATCCGAATCCTACACCCATCTACGAACCAAACGGGCCCTTAATGGAATGTTATTTACTTTCATGTAAGAGAGTTGTTAAGAAGTCAAAGTCACTCTGTTCCCGAGTTTATTTTTTGGAGTGAAAGGGAAAGGTTTGAGATGGTAATAAAAAAAATTTGTGTTCTTGAAATTTTTTAGGAGGGGAGAGCAAAGTAAATGATAGTAAATTACATCAAAGTTACTCTCCTAATTTACTTCCCAAATTGGGATAAAATGAAGTGAAATTGATTTTAAAGCTCTTTTTTTGTTACTTTCTTCTCTTTTCTTTTCAACTCGGGAATACAATATAAAAAAATAATTTCTTATTCCTCTCCTCTTTACTTCACTCATTTTTCCCTCTCAATCTCTCTTCTTTCCGTTTTATACTCGGGAACAGAATGTAATGAAAAAGTTAACATCAAATTATGATAAATAAATAACAGTTATAATAGCGTAGCATTGTATCTTTTCTTGTAACAAGACTTGTTTTAATTTTAACTAGGAATCAATATGAATGCATTTTATTTGATATCGATTGGAAATTGACGTGTTTCGAAATATTTAAATTTATAATATTAGTTTTACCGATTTTTTAATACACAAAACACATGAGTAAAGTATAACCCCCGTTTATAGTAAAGGTTTAGGTAAGACCAGGTCGTCCCAAATGAGGGAAGTGTTTCGTTCAATGATTGTCACTTATCACTAAAACCGTTTTTGTTGGAATTAAGAGTTTTGAAAGTTTCACCAAATTAATTAAGTATACGTTTGTTCAAGGCCAAGCAACATGAGATAAACCATAGAATAGAATGTAATGTGCTCAGACAAAGCATAAGAGCAATACATGATAGGTAATCACGATAACCATTATATCTACTCAACATAAGAATGAGTCCTTTCGGCCTATAATCCTTAATATATTAAGTGCATAAAGTGTGGTATATGGATGAAATGTAAATAATGTATTTCCTCTAATCAAGTCGTTAGACGTGAGATTAGTCCTTAAACATATCATAATCCGGGCTATCAAGTGTTCTACTATCCAATTCTCACAAGTATAGCAATGATTCGTTATAGACAGATGATTCATAACTTATCAACACAATTGCATCTTTCGACCTATGAAAATTGCAATAACCAACCAAACAAAGGATAGTAAACCGAATCATGACATATCAAATACACGATTTATAAAATCAATAACATACATTAAATTCTTAGGTTCATATCATATGACTATAATGCCTTAAACAAACATAAGTAGACTACTACATGATCAAACTAAAGAAACAAGTAATAAACAAGTAAATTATTAGCATTTTCATAGCAAGAATGAGAGTATACCAAAGTTGCAGTTGTAAAACCAAGTTCAAACGAATTACTACTTTACTTATACTGCTACTCCAGCCTCGAGCCAGTGGTTATGGGGTATAACCACTTTCTAAACCTCCTTAGGATTGTATTGAAATGATTTGTGATTGATGCCTTTTCTACTCCGAATTGGCCACTATTTATATGTGGAGAAGTAGCCTTAGGACGTGCCTGGTGAGTAATGAGGCAAGTGATCGGCCATATCATTGAAATGTCTCATTAATGGAGAAGTATAACTGACAGGGAAAGTACGCCGTGTAACACCCCCAATTCATGGATGCAGCGGAATTCAAACTGGGTGTTACTCGACAGCACAATAATCACAATAATAGAAAACGAACTCTAATTGAGTCGTTTTTGAAAGATTTATCATTCAAATTATATAAATATCAGAGATTACAAAATGAGGTCCCAGATGGTTCCATGTTTACAATTTACATTAAATGAGTTTTTGAATGATAATTAAATTTATAGCCCTCTTGAATATCCGTGCTCCTCCGTGCCAGCCTCGTTCATTATGGACCTGAAATACATGCTTAAAACAGTCAACACAAATGTTGAGTGGAATTCGTAGAGTTTGTAGTTAAATCGTTGAACACAATAATCGTAATGTGAGGTAATTAATCACACATTCTTAGTTAGAAAACAAAAGTCGTTATTATTTCACTAAGCTCATGCAACCAAAGCATTAACATCGAACCATAAATTGGCATTGTAGAAGCCCTACCAAGGTAATATTACCATTATACCTCAAACTATCAAATATAGTGCATTTGTTTGAACTCGTAGTTGTTCAACACAAATGAGATTCGTCAATCCCAATAGATCTATTCACAATATTCGCGCTCACTATAGCTAGTGACTAATGGTTTATGATATAGGGACTTCGAACATGGCAATCATTACTTAGTGATAATAAAACATAGTCGGGTAGCATACAGTAGAAAGCATTGTGTTCGAGTAGAAAAATAATAGCATGTATCCCCCCATGGGTTTGTAAAATTGTTAAACAATAGAAAGTGGGGCTACGAACTCACCTTAAGTAAGATAGCAAATAGTGAAGGTAATGGTTGGATCGTAAAGGTTTCTACTAGCAACCTATAATAGAATGTCGCGACTTAGGATTGGAGTAAAGAATATGAAGAATTGCCTATATATGTCTTGCATTTAGTCCATGATGTGGTACTTTGTATAGTGTAAGTATATGAAAAGAAATGGTTCATGAAACATGTATAGTTTATATATCGTTTACTACCGTTCGGGCTGACATAATTCAGAAGTCATGTAGTAAACGTTCGAGGAGCCATGACACTTTAATTCGTAAATCCACAACTCATCTCGACGGCTTACATAATGAACTCCTCACATGAGGCTCCCTACTATTGTAGTAGTTGATAATATATATATATATATATATATATATATATATATATATATATATATATATATATATATAAGTTTTGATCCGAAAAGTTACATGTCCAATATTTGAATAAACTTAGGAAAGTTTATGATTACATGAAGATTGTTATTAGGGTGAGTTTCTTATAACTTGTATGACAATTTCTTGTAATATCTCATGGTTCTTTTAGATGAAGTAGATCCAAATTGTATGTTTAAGTTATCGCCAACTCTTTGGTTCATGTTTTCGCCTAAGTAAGTTTATATGGTCATTTAGTCATGGCCTTGCCATGACCTTTGGTCATTGTTCCATGGTCTTGAGACTCAACCTTGGCTCTAGCCATGGTTGTGGTCTTGAATCTAGGTCATTAGACATCTTGTTCTTTTTAAACCATAACCATTATATAGTGACTGATATATGTAAAATAGTTGTTAATAAACTGAGAAAAATCTCATTCGTTATTGGTTTTCTGGAGACGTGCACCTGAGTTTTTGAAGAAAACGTGATTCCGGCCAACTTTCGCGTTTTAACTTTTTCATGAAACGGACCAGAAGGGCCTCTTTTTGCGTGTTTTATGTTCTGTCACAGAAACTATTTTGGCAGTTTTGCCGCAAAGTTTTGGTAACTTCAAATGGTCATAACTTTTGACTCGTATACTTGTTTTAGGTGGTTCAAATTGCTATGATTTCCTTGTTAGGTCCTCTATTACAATATGTAATAATCCAATATCATAATTTTATCATTTTGATCAGATTTCACCAAGAAAGTCACTAGTTTACTTGTTTAAATAACTTAACTTAACAATCATTTATAATAACTTGTTTTACCCATTTTTATACATCATGGACACGATCACAAGACATACTATAGCATGAATGATATGTAAATAACATGATAATTATATTTAAGCAAGGAAGTGTATTAGAGTTTGCTTACAACTTTGGCTTTCTACAAAGAAAGGTAAGTAGCATGTAAGGAAAAGGACTTTGATAGACTTTAGCTTCACCCTACTTCACTTCATGCAATCTTTCTACTCTTGTATTCTTGAAAGAGAGATGATGAAAGTTGAGGTGACTTGAGTGGATTCAAACTCAAGAGAATCACCAAAGTTTATAAGGGTTTGGAAGTAGTTTTGATGAATCAAAACTAAACTAGTGTTTCTATACTGTTGTAGCACTTGAATCTTGGATGAAACTTGGAGTAAATTTGCTAAGGAAAGGGTGTTGGTGTGTGTGATATGGGACGTACAAAGGAGGGGGAGGAGAGGGCTTTATAGTAGCTTAAGGAGGTTACAATCTTGACTTAGTCAAAACTTGGTGAACAAGTTCAACACATGTAAACATCCTAGAGTTAGGAGCATGAGATCAAGCCATGTGTGAGGTGAATCCCCCCCCCCTATGGCGGTTCACATAACTTAGGGAGGAAGAGTTGGTTTTTGATGATATTATCCAAGCTTATGTAGTTAGTTTTGACTCCGTAAAATGCTAACCGTAAACGATTGAGCCATAATACGTAAAACCGGGTATCGTAAAAATACGAGACTTGGAAGAATGATTAAACTTGTCCAAATACTCTATAATAAAATATAAAATGAGTGGTAGGTTCCATTAGGGGTGCTAAAACCTTGCTAAAACTGGAAACACAGGTCTAAAACGTGTAATACGTAAAACGTACGAATATTGTGTAAAATTGAGAAAAGTAAAATGTTACTTTTCTAATAGGATAAAAATGATTTAAAAAGACTTATAATGTCTAGACTGGGCTCAGTCTATTGTCGGTTGGTATTAAATGTCTTTTAGACATAAAACCGTAAGCCTAAAAATCAAAGAATGACTTATAAAATCAAGGAATGATTTTTGGTCAAAGGAGGAGGGAAAAATATGTTGACTTTTTCCAAAAATGTGAAAACTCAAATCGTCTTAGAAACGCGGTGCAGGTATAGGCTAAGGTTACGGCTGAGTAAAAGCGCTTAAAAACGAAAATTCCTGTTTTTCACGGCCGATGTTTATTTGGTCATGTTTTTCTCAGTCATGATTAATTCCCAAATAAATCATGAGAGTATCAAATATTTTTCTGATACGGGGAAAATTAACGCGGTCGAGTTTCGTTGTGCGTAGAATTTTTGAATGACGTTTTACCCTAAAACGTGTAATTCCTTAATAACTTTCGCGAAAATGATCTGATGAGTGTCAAACTTTTAATTTGCCATGGAAATGATTTATCACTCGAGGCCACGAAATAAAAATCAATTTTTGGGAAAATAAATAGTAAAAATGAATAGTAAAAAGTGAATAGTGAAATTTTCCGGGAATAGAATTAACCTGAAATTGCGAATTGTTACACGCCGCACATTAGCACAAAACCGGCGGGCTTCTCTTCACGTGTCCGCGCGCTCTTTAAATATTAAATCGGCATACTTCAGTGTTGACTCGTAGGTACATAGTTGACCAAAGCGCCGACGCTCTTTCTCCATAAGATCGGCGTACATTTGCCAAACCATGTGTTTAATTCTTCTGAGTCTTTATTGAGGCATTAGTTCCTCGTTTCTTCCGTGTCTTTCTTAGATCATTAGTCCTGCATGGTTATTCATATATTAAGTACCAAAAGTTCTATAAATAGGAGTAAATGGATATATAATTCACATAATATCGAATGCATAAACATGTATAGTACAAGACTCATCATAAATCCATTTGCCCATCGAGTATGGATACGAATTTGAATATGAGTTACGAAAAAATAGATATGGATATGGTTTTATCAGATCAATATTCAATTTATTGCCATCTCTAGTGACAATGTATTCAAAACTCGTAAATTAATAGGACAAAAGGTTAAAAACAACTTTTACCCGAAGAAAAAAATAGAGTGATGATTTGCACACTAAAGAAATTTATTTGCACACTCTAGTTAATGATGTCTTGACAATTATATCTTCACAAGGATGACATGTCGATAGGAAAAAGAACGCGGGAAAAATCCCGCCTAATATTTTATCCATTTATTAAAAATATTTATAATTTAGTAATAAATTACCGTCGACATGTCGACGGGAATCTCAAAACAAAAATTTATTACCTTTAATCACACGTTAATTGTGAGAAAAATCGTTACTAATATATTCTAGTCGACATGTCGGCGGGAAAATATTAGCGGGTAAATTTCGCGCCCAACTTTAGTGAATTATTGAGGCTAAAAAAATACGTTGAAATATTCCCGTCGACATGTCGACGGGAAAATACGAGTATGAAAAATTCAACGCAGTGGGGCTCAGTCAAGCTTTTTTTTGTCGTTTTCTGCCTTATGCCATCGACATTCTGTCGATGGAAAAATGGTCGTAGCCTGTTCTCCTGTTTCTTGTAGTGATGAACTGATGACTAAAAGTAATGAAAATGTATAAATGTCAGAACATTATAAATTAGAGTGTACAAATAAATTTGTTGAGTGTGTAAATCATCACTAAAAACAGAGCTATGCTAGATTCACACAAATACTTCCACAAAACAAATTAACAAAATGAGTTGGCACTATTTGATTGGCTTAATCAAAAAGAAAAGAAAGAATCTATAGCCAAATACACCAATTAAACAATGCCGACTATTTTGTAAATGTTTTTGTGGAATAATTTTTATGAGTCTAGTATAGCTCCTAAAAAAATATCATTAATTTTGAATAAGCTAAAAAGGACGTAGCTCATACTAACTTGTACATTATTGTTGAATATCATCACAAGTCTAATCTTTTATTCCTAAGAAAACAAAACCACACCTCCATATCTGCCTGCCATTGCCATTTACCTAAATCTTAGCTGTACTCACTCCCTCACACACCTTCCACTCTCTCAAACAAATTACTGCTAACATCATTCACACTCAAAACAACACACAGACAACAACATTAATGTTTCTCAACAACAACAACAACTAAAACCAACCCACATTCATGAAAACACTCATCATCTTCATCTTCATCTTCTTGACAACATGCATGATCACCAATGCTACACACAACCGCAGGACCTTGCACCAGCCTTTTTTCCCACAAGACTCACCAAATGTACCACCACCTTCGTCACCTGACGTACCATTTACTCCATCAACTACTTCTCCTCCAGAAGATAGGCCATTTTTCCCGGCCTATCAGACTCCCCCGGCCACTCCTGCAGGGCCGGGGCAGGGGCAGGTGACGCCTTCGGCGTCATTTCCTGCGAATATTTCTTCGCTGAATTTACCTGGTTCGCCGAAACAGAAAGGTGTTTCGGCGAAACTTATTGCGACAGCTGTAACTTTAGTGACAGCTGCCGCGATAGTTATTGCTGTTATTATTGTTTTGAGGATCAGGAGGAATAGGTTTGATGACTCGAGATCTAGTGATGTGAAAATACATAGATCTGAGAGTAATGATAATAATAGTAGTAATAATAACGTAATTATTAATTATAATAATAATAGTACTAGTAATAGTAGTAGTAATAATAACAGCACTAGGGTACCTAAATTAGTTAGACCGTCACAAAATAGTGCGGAATTTCTATATTTAGGTACCCTGGTGAATTCCCACGGTGTTGGGAATGGTCCAGTTTCCAGCACGCTTGGGGATTTAAATGTGCGGAAACTGGATTCGCCAGAGCTTCGCCCACTTCCGCCGCTAGGTGGGGGTGTTGGGCGAAGTGAAAGTAGTCTAAGGAATGTGAATTATGCGAATTCTTCGGAGGCTGATGAGGAAGGGTTTGATGAGTTTTATTCGCCTAGGGGGTCAATAGGTACTGGATCGGGGTCTAGGTCAGCTTTTGCTTCGGTCCCGGTAGAGAGTTATGGGGCGAAGAGTGGTATGGAGTCGGGTTCTTCGTCGTGCTCGAGTTCGAGTTCGGGGTCTCCTGCAAGGTCCGTTTCGTTGAGTATTTCGCCTCCTGTTAGTTTAAGTCCGATAAAGTCTAGACCGAAGTCGCCCGACCTTGTTGCGATTCAAAATATTCCACCGCCGCCACCGTTGCCACCACAGCCTTTGATCATCCCATCAAGGGATATCAAGTTAAGGAAAGACAGTTTAGAGTCTTCACCTAGACTATCTGATACTGATTCGGGTTCAGGTTTAGGTTCGGCCTCGGGTTCGGGCTCATCGAGTGATGAGAACTCACCGTCCCTGGCTAGAATACCGCCACCTCCACCTCCACCACCACCGCCACCGAAGCATTGGGAAACCCAAAGTCCGAAAACACCAACACCGCCTCCTAAGCCACCTGTTCTGGTCACACCGACAAGACCAGTATCTATAATAAACGAACAACCAGAAGTTTCTCCAATTGAAATGCTGCCGGAAAATGAAGAGAATTATGAAACACCTAAACCGAAGTTAAAACCACTTCATTGGGATAAAGTAAGAGCAAGTTCTGACCGTGAAATGGTGTGGGATCAGCTCAAGTCGAGCTCGTTTAAGTAAGAACATATTCACTTTTCTGATATACATTTATGGTTTTGATCTCAGTTTATCTTATGTTTTTGGATTCCTTAATACAGGTTAAATGAGGAAATGATTGAGACTTTATTTATCGTAAAGACACCAAATTCAAATAATTCAAACGAAACTTCTGCTACGAAACGGCAGATTCTACCATCACCAACCACCCCCGAAAACCGAGTTCTTGATCCAAAGAAGTCTCAAAACATTGCAATTTTACTTCGGGCACTCAATGTGACGATTGAGGAAGTTTGTGATGCACTTGTAGAAGGTAATATCCTTTGATTCAGTAGCATTTTCATTATTAAGTTAAGGGTTGTGTTGATTTATTTAAAAAGTTTTGAGATTGGATAATTATGCAGGCAATGCAGATACATTAGGGACCGAGCTTCTTGAGAGTTTATTAAAAATGGCTCCAACGAAAGAAGAAGAGCGGAAGCTAAAAGAGTATAAAGATGACACGCCTGTTAAGCTTGGGCCTGCAGAGAAGTTTTTAAAGGCGGTTCTTGATGTACCATTTGCGTTTAAAAGAGTTGAAGCCATGCTTTATATATCTAATTTTGAGTCTGAGGTTGAGTACCTTAAACGATCGTTTCAAACACTTGAGGTATATTCTGTTGCTATTGCTTTACCTCTCAGGGTGTTTGGAATTGCATATTTAATTGCTGATAATCAGTT
The DNA here is from genome assembly GCA_030686995.1 of Artemisia argyi. NCBI lineage: Eukaryota > Viridiplantae > Streptophyta > Magnoliopsida > Asterales > Asteraceae > Artemisia > Artemisia argyi. Next base: position 68,045,637 of record CM060709.1, on the reverse strand, counting down.
TTGAGTGTTTGGAATTAAACAATCTGCTTCTCTTCGTGAAAATGAGCGTCTAAATACTAAATAGGCAGGTTATGCCGCAGTTTCAAATTAACAATCCCAAACACCCCTTCAGTTTGTTGTTTAGAAAAGTTAAAGGTCAAACTGGTGGGTTAGGTAACGGGTCAAAATGGGTCAAGTTGAATCGACACACCAACCTTTTTTTAACATATTTTGTAAATGATTAATGTGTTTAATATGATACGAGTACAATAACTTTTTATTTATTTTATGACTAACATGATAAATTAGGTATATAGAAAGTTTTAGCACTTTAATTTGTAAGCATTTGCATACACACTAGGCGGCATTTAAATAAAACCGATTGTTTACAGGCAGCATGTGAAGAGCTTAGAAACAGCCGAATGTTTCTAAAACTTCTAGAAGCCGTTCTCAAAACTGGAAATCGAATGAATGTGGGAACAAATCGTGGTGATGCTCATGCATTCAAACTCGACACACTCCTCAAACTTGTTGATGTCAAAGGAACAGATGGAAAAACAACCCTTTTACATTTTGTCGTTCAAGAAATAATTAAAAGTGAAGGTGCTCGTCTGTCCTCTAGCGAAACCAATCCCGACACCCCTAAATCAGTCACAGATGAAACAAAGTGTCGCAAAGCTGGTCTTCAAATTGTCGCTAGTATTAGTTCAGAACTTTCAAACGTCAAGAAAGCTGCATCTATGGATTCCGAGGTCCTAAATAGTGACGTAATGAAACTGTCAAAGGGTATGTCCGACATTACACAGGTCGTTAGGTTAGTTGAAAACCAAACAAGATTTTCCGAATCAATGAATAATTTCATGAAAATTGCGGAAGAGGAAATTATTCAGGTTCAAGCTCAAGAAAGTGTCGCGTTTTCATTAGTTAAAGAAATAACCGAATATTTCCATGGAAATTCGGCTAAAGAAGAAGCACACCCTTTCAGAATCTTTATGGTCGTAAGAGATTTCTTAAACGTTCTTGATCGTGTATGCAAAGAAGTTGGTTCAATAAACGAGCGCATTGTGATCAGTTCAGCACATAAGTTTCCAGTTCCAATAAACCCGACACTACCCCCGATTTTTAGCGGAGTCCCAACACTACCCCCGGGTTTTACCGGATTCCCTATAAGGCGACAACTTAGTACATCGGATGACGAAAGTAATTCTTCGTCTTCGTTTCGATCTTAGGTATGATTATTATTCTTTGCTTTGTGATTTTAAACATTATTTTGCTTATAGATATATAAAAATTATATATAATATACAGAGGAGATTTTGGAAGAATAAGCATATATCTCTGTAAAAAGCTTAAGATCTATTTAAAAGTTGTTCCACTGAGTTAGATTCTTTGTACCAATGATTCCTTTGTAAAGTATATGTGAATGTTTTACTAGCTTTTAACCTAAGTTTTTATCCTCATATGTCTCTCATTTTATTTTATTTTTGTTCATGCTGAATATAAGTTTATTTTTCATAGTCTAAAGAGCAATTATTAGTTTGTGATGAACATAGGTATGTTGGTTGTTGCAAAAAGTAACATAAATGGATGGTGCTCTTTTTATGAAAAGTTGACTAATTGAAAGGTGTGGGATATGCAATTATATGCTTTTACACAACATATTGGTATCCTATGATGGGCATGTTATAAGATGGGATCTTTATTAAAGTTGATTTTTATGTTCTTTATAACGTATAGTTTGTCAGATTTGTTGTGAGTAATTCATGCATGAAAGTTGAGACATGCCTCATCATACTATTAACTATTTTATATATTTATTCTATAAATCTTGTAAAATCATCAATTGCCGGATGTCTTTCTCAAAGCAGTCCTTCTATCGAGTAGAGTCATCTACATCCTAAGCTTATTGTAAAATCATATTCGATTGCCGGATGTCTTTCTGAAAGCAGTCCTTCTACTATCGAGTAGAGTCATCTACATCCTAAACTTTTTCATTTTCGGCGAGATAGGATATTGTTGTTGTTGATGGAAAAATCCTTTTGTTACTTGTATCATACTATAGATCTAGATATATGTGTGTGTATGGACCAATGTATATCATATATGTATGAGGTGTGTATATTTTTAGAACATTTGCACATGTAGAGGATCAGAGAAGACAAAGAAGGAGAAAAAACGACCACATGATGCAAGATTGAAAATTATAGATTGGAGACATTTAACCTTGATGCATGTGACTTATAATACATCATTGTCTAAACTATGCCTTTTTCATAAAATACATACGTTGACTCACTGGTATTTTAGATTTTTTTGTTAAATTTTTAAATATTATTTTTCGGGTTTAAAAGAAAATATAATATTATTTGCACCTATCATAGATCGAATTTGAAACCTCTCACATTTTAATGATGATAATAACAAGTTATTCGGTGCAAACCCCTACTGGTTTGTTTCATAGTTATTGTTAACAGATAAATACATAAATACTGAATCCAATATGATGAAGAAGCATTGCACAGTATTTTTGGGTATTTTTTAAACAAAAAATTTCAAGCTTTTAGATGATTTGTTGTGATGTTCACTTTCAGTTGTCAGAAGTTACACTCATATATGTATGTTCAGTGAAAAAATAAATAAATAAATAAATAAAATAAAAAAATACATAAATACTGAACCCCTACTGGTTTGTTTCATAGTTATTGTTAACAGATAAATACATAAATACTGAATCCAATATGATGAAGAAGCATTGCACAGTATTTTTGGGTATTTTTTAAACAAAAAATTTCAAGCTTTTAGATGATTTGTTGTGATGTTCACTTTCAGTTGTCAGAAGTTACACTCATATATGTATGTTCAGTGAAAAAATAAATAAATAAATAAATAAAATAAAAAAATAAATCAAAGATGACTGTGATGATCTCTTGCTAAAATACAAAAGTACCATGTCGGTAGAAATGGCAATCTTTGAAATTTAATGTCAAAAAAGAATACAATTACTCTTTATGACATTTGGTCCAAAGTTGTTTATCCTTCTGTCAGTTTTTGCTTTTTTCTCTGTTTGTTTATACTGTAAAAGAAGTTAAACAGTAATTGACCTTTTCATTTGTTTGTGGGTATGGTAATAACAAACTGATATATGTTTCGTTGTTGTATTAAAAGGATTGTGTATGTTACATTCATATGCAAAACGTCGATTACCAAGCAACGTTAACCAGTGTACACGGTACAGTTACGTAATAGTAATATTACATAAAGCAACAAATGACATACTTATGTCGATTACAAGCAATGTTAACCGGTGTACACAGTACACTTAGTAGTAATATTACATTAAGCAACAAGCGACATGCTATATATATGTGTATGGTTTTTATCTTTTCGTTCATTATTCCTATGTCTTTTAAGAAAAGAAAGGTTCCGAATGTGTGTTGAAATAATGCTAAGGTTAGTTGTGTTGTACTCTTATGAAAATAAATCATATACTTACTCGTCTGTCAAATATAAAGCAGCAACTTTGATATAGCGTTAAAGACGTCTATAGAGTTCAAAACTTAAGATTCAGCAAAGCTATTCTCTATTTCTCGAATGCAATGTTTTTAATATCTTTATAAGCATTTTTATTTTGATAGCAAATGTCAAGTACAAGGATTGAAAGTACAGTAAAATCTACTTGGATAAACAAAACTTTAACAGAAATTCAAACAATTACATAGCTGTTAATTCTTTTGCATATAGAATGTCCATTCAGCGTTTTAGCTACTAACGAGTTGACAAGTATGGTGGTTACAAAGTACTTAACTCCATTGTGCTCGTATTCGTTAGAATTCAAGAATATTATTACCTGATGATTACTTGGTACGGTATTTCCTCTCAATTTGTAGTAAAATATGTTTATTTTGAGTTTATTTCCTGTTTTTGGTATGTAAAAAGATTCAAGTACTTTCCTTTGACACCAATGAATCAGCATCCATGCGTTCAAGGATTCTGCGTGCTTCCTCTTCTGTGGCTGGAACAACCTTACGAATCCTAAACCCGTTGTTATTTGCTTTTGCCTCTGGTCGAACAGTAAATGTGAAGTAAAATGTGTTTGAAACCTGCAATGAAATCTCAAACTTTCAGTTTGTGTAATTTCCCTTGTATAAGAAAAGCTAAAGTCTTGAGAAAAACAGACCTCACTAGACCTCAGCTCAGGCCTTGTAACGTGTGCAACAACTTCAACATTTATTAAAGGTTGTTCTGCATGTTCAAACTCTGTATATAGGACACATGATTTGAAGCGTAAGAAATCACCAACGTCCACCTGACAAAGAAAATCAAAGCCCCAAGTGTGATAAATTAGACAATCTTCTTACACTTAAAAAGTAGATTTAGCAATTTTTGACCAAATATTCTTATAATTGGTCACGACACATACAAAATAACTAGAATCACTAATCACACGCATCCAACAAAGCTCTGTTGTTACGAGGTGTTTGCAAGTGCTTTTATAATTAACTATTGCAACTTAAATAATCAGTCAATGAGATATTTAGTGGATCAAAGCTAGACAAAAGGTGGAAATTTTACCACATTTATCTACAAATGGGTCGATTGATGTATTATTCCTGTCAATGGAATAAGTTAAAAGACTTTAACTATACAGGAAACCAGTCAAATGGGCCGAAAAGCCTTCTGAAGTGTATTCAAAAGCATTACTGTATAATATTCCTTGCATCAAATACACTGTACCATTTTTTGTCCAGGTTAGCCATTTAAGCAAGCTGATTTTTATGTCCCATTTGAGTTATTTGGGTAACTTCAGTAGTTCAGTTCACTACGTCAAATTGCTGATCCTTTGTCCAACTTTTCTGCCCAAAATTACTTATCTGTAACTTTAAATCCCGATATGGTGATTGTACTTTTTGGTTTATCCCATATTAGTTATTACACGTTAATGGAAGTAACTTAAATTTGTATAGATATTATTTCTTAGCTAAAGAGCAATGGTCAAATGGGTCAAACAAACAAGTAAGAGTTTTTCCATGTTAATATCAATGTATTTATCTCCTTAATTATTTTTAACTGAAATATGTAGATTCGTTTTGTAAGAACAATGTGATTGCAATCACAGTCAACACAATAATGATTTATAAAATTGTTTTAACAAATGGACAAAAACATGTTTTGGGGATCAACTTTATCCAAACCCTTCGACAGTAATAAAAAATGACTTATTACCCAACTCAGCAACCCGCTCATCTTGCCACCTTTAGCCATTAGAAACAGCGTCAATTCAATCAAAATAGGTATTAAAAAATAAGTAAGCCAAGCAATAATAAGGTACTCACAGGTCTTAGAAAATCAACATGATCAACTTCGAGAAAGTGTGGCATCAATCCAGCAAAAGTGTAAGCAGTCGAGAAAGCCAACTCAAAGGCCCGATGCATCAAGAACCCACCAAATATTCTGCCATGTATGTTCCGTTGTTGTGGTTGGCATATCCATGAGTTTTCAAGATACGTATCTCTAAGAAGTATGCTATCTCGATTTGCCAATGCAGGCATGTCACAGAAAATACGTCCTTCAGCCAACAATAAACCAAGTCGGTTATTTTCTCCATTTGCAATTCCTTTTTTTTCTCCTCTCTTCAATTTTCTTAATTTGTTTCTTTCATCTGCTTCTTTAAAAAGCAACATTTCTGTGTCAGTTTCAGGTGAGAGTCGATTCACGGGAGCTGCTTTCCCAGTTTCGGAATCACGGGCCACAAATATAAAGTTAGCTGATAGAACTGCTGTTTCTGAGGTGTCGGTGCTATCTGCAGAACAATTATCGATGTGTCAGATCAAGTGGATTCCACACAAAGACATTAAGTGAGATTTGATGTTTGTAAAATCAGAGGTAGCAAAATGGATAGGTTGTATAACATGTCAAAACGGGCAACTTTTGCCTGATCGAAATGGACCCAGCTGTGTTGACTTGGACCAAAACATTTCTGGTTCAGATTTTTCATGTTTGGTATTAGGAATTAGTGTGCCAAATACTGGTCATGAAAATTATATTGTTTCCAATGTAACATAATTTTTACAATAAAATGATTTATGAGGTTTTATGCAAGATATCCACTTTGGGTGACTTTCGACCCGTCGCTCATTTCCTTTCGATATGAAGAGCAATCCCACTAGGTTAACTTATGCTCGTCCCAAGATACAAGAAGTTGCTGAAAGTATTTGATTTATGAACTTGTGGACTAAAATTTTAAAAGTTTGTAATAGCTACTAATGGGCGATAAAGTTGGTATGGATAGAAAACATGCCTAAAAGGGAATACTATTAAAGCGGTGTTTGAGATTGGATGTGGGTTTAACTTTAAACTAATTATCGATTCTGATTTATTAATCATCTCATTTAGAGAGGAAGTAGGTAAAAACTTGCCTTACGAAAATTGACTATTGGAATGAATGTAAAATTAGACAACAATCCCTAGCTGTAAGCACCTGATTTAAACATATACGTACCACTTGGCAACTGAGTAACTTCAAGTTGAACCTCAATGGAAGATCGCCCAACCCATATAACTGCACCAGCCATTTTCAGGTCACCATCAACACTAATTGTTTTCTTCAGGACCATTTTATCAACAGATGCAGTAACAAGTAGTAGGGGCCTTGTCATGCTATCATCATCAGAACAATGCTAGATTCACATTTAAAAAGAAAAAAGTTATTGATTTCCAGGCGGTAAAAAAAGCTTATGTCTGAATTACAACAAATTTACTAATAGTAGGTGCTTATGTTGCTCACTATTCGTTATCCAACTTGCAAAGAGTGAAAACAGAACAAAAAAACCTTTGACGTGTATCATTATTAAAGAATCCGAAACTAAAACACTAAGTTAAAGCTACAAATACACTCCATCTCTTCCATTTTATTTAATAATACAACATACAATGCTAATACCATCACATTCGACCAAGAAATATGTTAACTTTGTCTCTGTGGTCATCTTTATAGTTTAATCTTTGATTGTTGGACAAATCATTATATACCTTTTAGTAGTGATAACAAAACAGAATCCTACTCTAATCATACCATCAATTTTGGAGAAAATACTTCGACTATTTTTTTCATATAGAAAGACCTATTATGTTGACATACTTAAGCAATAAACTCAACCAGTTAACAACAAATATGACTGTTATGACGGTGACTATTAAGGTGCAAAGGGCCAAAGGAGCAGATAATAATATTTCACAGTAATGGGACGTCAATATGTCACAATGATAGCATAATTTTGGCTGCAATCCAATTTGGCATCATGCTAAGAAAGCAATTATGTGATATGGAATTATCACAGCCACATAACTATCTGCAACTTGATAGATAACTAGTTTCTCACGACACGTGTATTTATCTGCATCTTGAAAATTCTAGTAGGGATGCATTTCTGCTGTCTGAAGTTGTCATACTCAGAACATCAGTCGTTTTAGTGTTTGGAAACATCTAGTTATGTAAGAATTTGCATGTAATCAAATAATCAAAATAAGTTTCACCATGTATGTGAGGGGAGTGATTACTAAAACTGCTCATATCTTTTGTAAGTAAGTTGTTTAGAAGAAGCAACTCCAAGGTGCTTCTTCAAAACTGTTTTTTTCACTCGCAAATAGCTATATAAGCGGTTCAGATAAACAATCCCAAACACTTGCAAAACAGTTCATCTGATTAATCAAAATGCAAATTTTCAACAAACACTAGCAACTGAGTAACTGACTATCTAATGCCTTGAAAACGCAATTGAGAGACATTCTCAGAACGCAATGGAAAATACCCACGTATTTACACTCGATTCAATCCACCGTAAATTCCCACACAAAAGAAGCGTTAATTATAAACATAAGATCAAAATGGATACCTTAACCGAAATGGTACCAGCAAGTGCATCAAGATCTTCAAGCAACTTCCCAATCCTAACCTCATTCCAAGGGTCCCTATACTGTTCTCTCAAGATATAATCAGCCGAAAATTTATAAAGAATAGTAGTCCTGCTTTGAGAAGGTGTTCTTGTCAGCAACTCGCTTTGCGGTGGTGCATCTTTTGGTGGATCGAGAAATCTTTCAAATATTTTTGACCTTGTTTCCCATAATGCAGCTGTTACTGGTGAATGATACATACCTGCATACATGGGTGATATAGGCATTTAGCTCAAAAGCCTATATGTGCGTTTTGATCAATAATATATAGATGGCCAAAGTGGGTAATATAAGTTTTTGAGGATAGAATTTGTGTGTGTTTGGTTATAGGGCAGTAGGCTATCGGCAGTTAGACATGTATGGATACTGCAATATCGGGTTGGGGCCATTGAACGTGTGATGCTCCACATCTCGTGGAAGTATTATCAGGTGGCTATCTCAAGTGGTTCATTTTTGTTTTATTAGACAAGTTCATGTATGTATATGGATTGTGTAAATTTTTGATGTGAAATATAATGTTTGCTTGTTCAAAAAAAGAAATCAACATTTTTCCGAAAAATAAAAATGTATAACAAAAGCCCTTAAATTTAGGGGGGTTTGGATTAGCTAATTTTTTATGGGCTTATTTCAAACTGGAAAAGCTCATCAACTCACTTTTTTTGGCTTATGAGCTGATTAACTTGAGCTTGTGGCTTATTTAAGTTCATAAAGTCAACTTGATTAGTTCATAAGCCGGAAAATGTGGGTTTATGAGATTTTACAAAATCAAATAAGCCCATAAGCCCAGAAAATAAGTTAATCCAAACACCCTTAATTTTCTTTTTAGCTCATCCAACTATTAAAAGTATATACTATCAAGTTTTGTTTAAACCAAATCTCATTGAAAATCACGCCGTTTATATATTTCTGCCATAACACCCATTATAAGTGGTTTAGATTGAAACATTTTACCAAAAATAAACTCTTTTTGGTCTTGTTACAATTTGTTTTTCTTTGGTAACCGTGGTTTGAACCCACCCCATACATAATCAAACTAGGTAAAGCCCTCCCTTTTTAGGAGGTTGGCCACTTCAGGGTCGTCGTTTGTGCACGTAGCAGGAATTGAACATGAGATTTCTCACGTTTTAGTGATGATAGATTGATAGTCACAAGTCTTTTGTTACTAGACCACCCCTAGAGCCTTTTGCCACTAGGCTTCCTTTTGCCACTAGGCTTGTTACAATCTGTGACTACATTTGTCCCACTTTAATTGTCCACCAACCATCTCCAAGATGGGTACATATCTTGGGATGGCCAGGGAAGAGTCCGGAAACGACCACGAGAATACTAGTTAGGCCGCATGCATCATAGTAAAAATAAACCTGCCTTAATAACTAATGTAGCTTTTATTGATCTGAGTGACAAGTTACCCCCTTAAGTGCACTATACCTAAAAATATACAGGTAAACTTACCATTTTTCTAGTTGTGTGTAGCCATCTTTTTTTCTGCTTTTATATACCATAAACTTTTTGATTTGACTTTTGTGTGTATTTAAGCATGTAAAATGACGATTTGATCCTTTGTTGTCAATAGAGTGGTTACAAAATATAAGAGTAAAATGGTTATTTTACATGGGTAAATACACACAAAAATCAAAATTTAAAAGTTTGGTTTGATGATTTAATAACAAAAAAGAGATCACACATAACTAGATAAATAGGTAAGTTTACGCGATTTTCCCTAAAATTATGAATTAATTTGTACCTTAAATCAAACTTTTTGTTAACAATTTTTTTGTGCGACAAACCAACTAAAATAGTAATGCGAACAATTAAAATGCGACATAGCAAACAATTACTCCTACAAATTTAGCAAATCCAAATATTTGACTAAGCGACAATCTTTTACTTTACTGAACAAAAACAAAAACAAAAACAAAAACATCAAAGCTAAAAACACTTACCAGGCCACAAACTAAGTGGTTTTCTAAAAGAAGAATCTTGATCATCACCATCACCTGCTTTTGGTGAACTTTCAAAAGGTGAAGTAAAAGTTGAGTTGATTTTTATAGTCTTGAACTCCATTTTGCTTCTCTTAAGTTTCTTGTTTTTGTATAAAAAATTTATGGGAATGAAATGATGATGATGATGATCGGTGAATGACTTTGTTGGATTGAAATATGGGTTGATCATGGTTTCTTTCTTGCCTCTTTTCGATATTTTCATACCAAATCCATTTTTGGATGTTATTTGTAACAGCCCTCCAACTATGACTATACTACTTTAAAGGCCCCCCTCTGGCTGCTTCTATCTTGTTGACATGTGTTTAGTTGATGTAGGGGTCGCAATAGTTTAGGTCCATGGACGGAACCCATGTATGTCGGGTGTGGCGTTAGCTATACCAGATTTTAGGTTACGAAGTGCAAAAAGATTTTAATATTGCCGTTTTTGTGGTATGTGCAACTCTCAAAAAGTTTTTTGCTACTTTCGTTTCTTACGTTGTAACTTTAGTTAACTCAACATTTCGTTTGTGAAGTTCAAGTTATTGGGGGATTGTATCACCTTCAAAACCATGTGGACCCAACATATCCAAGGATGAGATATTAGGAAAAAGGTAAGATGTAGACCGTCACTAATATATCTGACGGTAGAGATATTGCTTTTAAAAAAGACAAGCGATAACTTAACTAATTTATCTAAACCAGCTAAATGAATTAGAAATCGAGAGTGATATAAATGGGGTAGCGAGTTGCAAACAAATTGCCGCATTGAACTAACTTTTATTTAGCTTTAATTGACAAGTTGTAATTGAGTGGACGAGTAAACAAGTTAAGCTGGGTTAAATTGAGCACAACCCGTCTTTCAAAGAGTTAGATGGGTCAATTTGCTTGTGACTCGAACCCACTTAAACCAAACTTGAATCTAATTATTTTTGTTCGTGTTATTGTAAAATTACCATCATGATTTGATGTAACATATTTATCAATCCTGCTTTTACCAATTGAAATGCAAGTAATCAAATACTTTGACAAACAATATCAAGACTCCTAAGTCCTAACTTTTCCGATAGTAAAAGAGTAGTGTGTTGCATCTATCGCAATATTGTACTTTTAATAGAAAGAACACATATGCCGATTTGTTCATTTTTTTTTAAATGGGCAATTAATAAAATTTTCAGTTGTAAAATTTTAAATATATTTTCTATTTTTTTTAATAATTTCATAAATTTAATAAATACCCTTAAGCTTTATATACATTAAAAAAAACCAAATTACAAGACTCAAACAAAAATGCACTCATTTTACAAGAATGAACTCTTAGGGGGTGGCAACCTTGCCACACATTGCCTCCTTTTTTAAAGAAAACAACCAATCATGGTTGTCCAACTAATTTTTTGCCTAATCTTGCCTAATCTTCATTTTTTAGTGGCAATCTTGCCTAATTTTTTGCCTAATCAAGCATTAAATGTGTAACCCTTGCAACGTTCGGAATATTCAATGCAACGTTCAAGTTTTTCTTGGAAATAGCCTCTCCCGAATCGGTGAATGTTACCGCATGACTTGCCGATCTTTGCTTGCCGCATGGCTGGCAATGGAAGTTGCCGATCGGCAACCCTTGCCGAACCTTACAAACCGCAAGGTTGCCACTACCTTTACCATCTTATCAGCCCCTCGTATAATGTGCTTAATGGTAACCCTTTTATAATAATAAAAAAATACTCTTCAATTATTACTAACAATTTTTTTTCCTCTTATGAAATACACCGTCTTCATATTCTATCTTAAAAAACCTCACACGACCGTTAACCGTAACCACCGACTAAATTAAACCATTGTCCTCCTTCACCATTACCTCTATTGCAACCCTCTTCTTCCGCGCTACCTCCGTCCTTCACCACCACCGGAATTTGTGTCACGTTTAAGTTGTGTCATCCAAGAAGAACTTGTGTCGCCTAAATTCCTATTATTTTACTAAATAAATCTTCAAATTTTGGGCCGCGTTTTACTTTTGTGTCAAATTTGAGTCTTGGTAAATAAATTTGGGTTGCGTTTTACAAATGTCACGTTTTACAAATTTGGGTCGCGTAAGAGATCGCTTTTCTAAACTTGTGCCGCCTATCATTAGCTTCCGTCGCGTAAAAGGTCACGAAAGACACGTGTAGGGTCGAAATTTTTTCCTCAAATGAATCTAACATATGAGAATCAAAAGTTCATTTTCGTAAAAAAGTTATGCAACGTCTAGTTTGAAAAATAGGCAGTGGTTATGGGCGGTTTAAAAAAAATTCTCTTTAAAATAAAACAAATACTGTTATTTATAAATATTATTATATATTAAGTTAATGTATACACACAGAATAAATAACAAAATGAAAACATGAGTTCTATGTAAATGAATACAAAATACTGCATATACGAACGACTCTTATTCCTCTTTATAAGTTCAAGATATGCGTACCCGAATTTAAAAATAAATACTTAAAATTATTATTAACAGTAATATAAGTTTAAAAATGAAGGCACGACTCCATGAAAATTAAAACACGAGACTATATATAGCAACGAAGTATGTAATTTCTCTTCAAAGTTTGAATAATGATATCCTGAAAATATTTTTTTCAGTGGTCATACATGCTATTAAGTATTACACGCGCATAATGTATACATCATGATATCAATAGTTAAATTTAAACAACCTCAACCTCAACAAAATGTCAGTTAAACAAAGTCAAATATTTCGTCCAACGAAAATATATACAGATATCAATCAATATTAATAATACATAAGGAAGAACTTATATAAAAAATGGGGCATACACGCATATTGTAACTCGTATAAAAGATTTTACATAAATTTAAAAAAAAAAAAAAAAAAAAAAAAAAAAAAAAAAAACTTATTTAACATTCCTGTGTATGAACGAGATTAAAAACTGTTTGTCAATATGCTACAAGAATTATGATCAGCTTTATTCTGTTTTGACTTTTTTTTTCCCTCCAATTTTGTAACATCAACATTGTTGAATTTGGAGAAACCAGCAAGAAGTTCCCAAAAAACATGGAGTTATGCCCAGATTACTAACTAAACAATAGAAACACTTTCTAATAAGAATACTTGAACCTGTGAAATACAGATACTTTAAGCTTCGTCTATCAAAACCTTTTAGGCACTACCTGATCAAATAGGGCACACAACACAGACCCCCATTCACGACAGGATCGATGTAGTCCTAACAACAAGACCCGTTACTTAAAATACATTCATTTTGCTCTAGAAACTCCGTTACATACACAAAAATCAAAAACCTATGGTTCTTAAACCAATATATATGCACTAATACAACATTTATTCATGGAAAAACATATACTTACATATACCTTACATAATCGCTTACGCACCTTAATCAATCACATCTTTCCTCTTGTCTCACGAGCTACAATGAGTTCTATGTCACCCGCATCACCATTATCCGTCGGCATTAAAATCTCATCAAAAGTACTAAAATGGTACTTTTCACCAATAGCGCGTAAAAACTGGTACACTTCAAACATCGTGGGTCGTTCTTTATGAGCTGGCAACACGCAGCTACATGCGACTTTTAGCACTTGAAAAACCTCTTTATCATATCCTTTACCAACTAGTGACTCATCAATCGCATCGTGAAGTTTAGATTCGGTCGATAAATCTGAAATCCATTCAACTAAATTACCCCTGAACGTTTCAGGGGCTTTACTCACATGAGTCGGTTTTTCACCCGTTACTATTTCTAAAAGCACCACCCCGAAGCTATATACATCGCCTTTTGGGGTTGCCACGAGGGTTCGCGCGTATTCAGGTGCGACATACCCGATATCACCAAACTCGCCGTTCACGAAAGTACTCAAATGAGTATCCACCGGATTCATAAGCCTTGCAAGCCCAAAATCGGATATTCTGGCATCGAACTCTTGATCTAACAATATGCACTTCGAGCTTATGTTTCTATGAAGGATACGCGGGTTACAGTTATGATGTAACCACGCAAACCCTTTGGCTGCACCAAGAGCGGCTTTTAACCGTAACGACCATTCCATATGTTTTCCTTCTTCAACGGGATGTAAATTATCGTGTAGGGTCCCGTTTGCCATGTATTTGTATACTAAAAACCGTTCCTGTTTAGCAACACAAAACCCTAAAAGGGGAACTAGGTTGCGGTGTTTCACGCTACCAAGTGTCGCCATTTCTGATGCAAATTCTTTTTCTGAGTGTTGGGTGTCTTGTAATCTTTTAATCATAAGATGGGTCCCATCTTCGAGCGTTGCTTTGTATAAAGAACCCGTTCTTCCTGATCCGATAATGTTTTGTTTGCTAAAACTGTTGGTGGCTTTCATGAGATCACTTAATCTCATCTTTGATACGGGATTATCAAACATCGAGAGCTGTAATTCCAACAGAAGTTAGTGAGCTAAATATAACAAGAAAATAAATCATTAAGTTATGAACAGGTCAATTTGGGTTAAATTCTTGTATTTATTTTTAACTGGTAAAATATAAAAATTTATAAAAAAATAGCTTTAAAGAAGTGGAACAGTTTCAAAGTTGGACAAAAAGTATAACAGTCGAGCTAACATGGCCCATCTGAACAAAAAGTGTTATGGATCAAACCAACCCTACCCATTTTGATCCGTCTAAAAAATAACCCGTTTTTGACAAGTCACCCAACACGCTACCTCATTTTATAAAATCTAATCATCTTACCTTAATGGTTTTCGCTCCTTTGATACTCCGAGCCCATTTATTTTCATCAGGATCTTCTTCTTTCTTCTTTATAACAACTCTCCTCATAAAGAACATCATAACACCAACAATCACCGCAGCAATAGTAGCACCGCCAATAGCGGCCCCTATAATCACACCCGAACTTTTTTTCTTTCCACTTCCTGCGCAAGGAGGCAAAGGCCCCCCACATAACCCTTGATTTCCCGCATAGCTACTAACCGAAGCAGTAAAATTTGGACCAAAATATGGCACTTGACCAGTCAAAGCATTATTAGCAACACTAAATTCCTTTATCCGATTAAGTGCACCCAGTTGATTCGGAATCTGACCCGTAAAACGGTTATTATTAAGTCTAAGAACATTTATAAACGAACAGTTCCCTAGAGACGCTGGGATTTCACCCACAAAGTTGTTTGATGAAAGATCAAGACTTACAACAAATCCAACGACACCTGACATGTTGGGTGGGAGGGACCCCTCAAGTTTGTTGCTTGAAAGATCCAAACCCGTTAATGAGGTACAGTTTTTGAGGCCTAGTGGAAACTGACCCTTTAACCCCATATCAGAAAGATGGATATTGAGCACTTTACTTTCATCAGGATGCCAACATTCAATACCCGTAAATCTACAGATGAAGCCTTCGGTGTTGTTATTGAAATCCCATGAAGATAAGAGGTTTTCTGGATCTTGAAGTGATTGTTTTATGGATCTTAAACAATCGATGTCACTTTGAACAGCGTTGCTGCGATAACTAGTTATAAATATCCAGAGACACAGTGAAAGTATCATCCATATACGAGTCATTGTGCAAGAAACTTGTGTTGGAAACCTCGGTTTTCAAGAAATAAACCTGGAAAAGTAGCAAAAGAAACATGTTCAGATATTTAAATAAAATGATTGGCTCTTTGTTGAGAACCGATAATTCTGTTTGATTTTTTGTTACAAGCTAACAATCATTCGTAGAAAAATGCCTACTTGAGATGTTTCGTATTGTGCTATGAAAGTTATTATGTGAGACTGAATTATGAGATAACTATCTGTTAAAGAACATATACTGCAGAACTGAAGTTTGGATGTGCTTGAAGTTGTAATAATCACTTTCGTCTATGTTGAGTGTTTGGCAAAAGAAGTGATAGATAAAATAAGGGTCTATAACGAATTTTGCTCTACATATTAATGATCGGATTGGTTAGTATCAAACTGATTACTTAGACCTCTAAATCGGACTGGTTGCAATTAGTATCAAACTGATTACTTAGACCTCTAAATAGTTAGATAAGGAAAGATAAAACTGTAAAAGTAGAGGAAGTATCTGCATCTTACATAAAAAAACTTATTAGTGCAAGTATAAGTTGTTATAATCAGATATCATGTTCAATACACACATTAAAAACAACCAAATAGCTAGGCCATTAACAAGTACGGTACATATAATCTGGGAGAAACTACGCACATGTTAATGCCTAAAAAAACATTTCACTTGACCAACTATTACCCTTTGTGGATACTTAAAACGAATTACAACAACCATTCAAAATAGAATTACCCAATTCAGATAACATAAACCGTGACTGAATAACCCTATATCCCTACAAAATTAGAAACATCATCACCTCAGATAATCAAAACCCCATATGAACAACAGCAAATACAACAATACCCGAGCCCCATGGTGTGCGGGGGTACGGGGAACCCAAATTAGTAAAATTCAAACACTTGAACCACCCAATTGAATTTTCATAGCCCAAATCAAATACGATCTCAATCAATACCCCCAACAAATTAGAAACACGCAGACAAAAGATATAAACAAAGCATAACCTAAAAACTAAAACAATCAGAAACCAATATGAATTCCATCAAACCGACATCAAATTTTACATAAATAAATTCAGAAGCTACAACAACTAAAATAAAGACCTTACACAGAACAAATCAAGATCGTCGGCACATAGAGACTTAATAAAGCATAATCATCAACTCAAACAACCATAAACCCATATCAATCCCGGATCAATTTAAGCATAAAGTGACAACCTTTACACCTAAAACCAAACAAAAATGACCAAAAGACCAAGAAAAAAAAAAAAAAAAAAAAAACACTTACATAGCAAGATTCAATAAAACATAACCAAAAACTCAAATAACCACAAACCCATATGAATCCAACCAAATCCGCATCAAATTAACCATAAAGTCACAAACTTTACAACTAAAACTTAACAAAAATGACAAAAAGAACCCTAAGATGAACAACTTACATAGCAAGATTTAATAAAACATAACAACAAACTAATATCAAATTAACCATAAAGTCACAAACTTTATACCTAAAAACATAAAATAGTCAAATACTGTAGAACATAACTAGAGAGCAAGATTCAACAAAGCATAATCATAAACTCAAATAACCAAAAACCAAAATACATCCAACCAAACCCACATCAAATTAAGCACAAAGTCATAAATCATAAACTTTAGACCAAAAAACTTAACAAAAATGAAGAACAAGAATCAAAAAAGCCTAAACATCAGCTGCTAAAACCAAAAACCCATATGAAATCCATCAAACCCATATCAAATTAAACAAAAAATGAGGAAGAAAAGAAGCACTTACAGAGCAAGATTTAAGATCTTAGCAACATAAGAAGATGAGTGATTAAAATTTATTTAATGGGTAGAAGATATATGTGATGTTAAAAGTCTGGTCAAATAAGGAAAGATCATGTTTGGAGTGAAGAATCAAGCGACGACTAATAATGCTTGACTTGCAGTTACTTTGTTACTGTTTGCAAATGCGTGTGAAGTGATGACTTTTTTGGTTTTCCTTTTTCTTTTTCTTCACCAAAAGTGACGTTAGATTGCATTTGGGTAACTTTTTTTCATTTTTTGTGTGGCTTTCTTTAGTGGTCTAAGATAATCATAATATTATGTTAATTTTGAGGAAAATTCCGAAAATAGATCGCTTTAATGCATATTATTTTCTAGACTTTAAATTTTTAAAAATTCAAAATAGATCGGATAACTGGCCAATTTGTATAACTCAACCATGAGTCAACAAGCGTCAAAATATGATAAGCGAATTATTTTTTTATTCGGTTGATTATGACACGTGTAAAACGTAAACAAAGATTGCCCAAAACAAGAATCGACCCTGGTTTGTTTTAAACTTTTGAAGAAAAAAAAAAGGTAAAAAGTGATATGCATTAGAGTGACTGTTATGTTTTCAGAATTTCCCTTAATTTATATATTTATACACTCTAGTAAAAATCTCACATCTTATAGTTCGACACTTGCGAGTTTTGGATTTTCTTTTTAAACTTTTAAAGTTTTTTAGAGTATTTATTCATCATTATCATCATATTAATGTCACATCAGTTTCACTTATTATCATAACATTTTTACCTCGCAATGGTTTTATCATCACAATTAACCACTTTCATCAGTCAAATATACCTCTCACAAACACTACATTCAAGATACAATAAAATGAAAAACAAAAAATAAAAAATAAAAAAACAAAGCTCGGCTTTAACACCACGAGCATCCTTTTAGCCGACTACGATCCAAGCGCAAAATCATTCTCGCCTCTAGCCAAAAACCCACCGCTGCGTATGTCTTTAGAGGAGAGAGAAAGATAGATGAATGGTTACAAGACAAATAAGAGTATCAATAGACTTTTAAGAACACGGACATGATACTAATAAACTTAATAACTCAAAACTCTCACAGTAAATTCTTTGAGATACTAAATAAGTACGTAGTATCAAGTTTTATAGTTATTTAACATACGTCCTATAGATGTAAATGGGATGTAGTAATACATTTCAACAGATTGGATATTGTTAACTCATGAAAAATGGTTGGTTATGGATTCATAAAATGATAGTAATATGTAACAACGAATTTTGACATAAACATGGTGTCAAAGTAAAAGACGTATGCAATTTGTGGTTTTTAATGTACATGGGGCAACAGTTACTTCCTAATTGGCAGATAGATGGGTTCTCCATTTCGCACTTTTGACTTGGTCTAGTATGAACAAAGAACTTTTTTTTTGTAGATTTCTATATATCATTCGTGGAAATTGTTTTCTCATGCATAATTAATTTGGACACCATTAGTCGTATCTTTTCTGTGGTCCCAGTTCAAGACCAGGCTACTTGTTCTAAGCTGAACTGAACTGGTTTCACATATCTTAGGAATCAAAAAAAGAAAAAAGAAAAAACAAACAAAACTGACAAACGAAACATATTCAAATTGCCGAATAAATTCAAGTGATACTCAAATTATAATTCCAAAGTACAAAAATTTCAGTTTAAAGTTAAAAAAAAAAAAAAAACAAAAAAAAAAAAAAAACAAAAAAAACAAAAACAAAAACAACAACAACTAATGTAATTTGATAATATATTAATATTAGTGGCCCAAGCCCACTAAAATACGTACGAATCAAGCTCATTATCAAAGTCTATCAACAAACACTTGATGGCGACCCAATCCCAGGCCACGCAGGACCTGGCTGAACTCATCAGATACCCTGAGCACGTTGTACTACTGCTCCCTAACTGTCA
This sequence comes from Artemisia argyi, assembly GCA_030686995.1. Lineage (NCBI taxonomy): Eukaryota > Viridiplantae > Streptophyta > Magnoliopsida > Asterales > Asteraceae > Artemisia > Artemisia argyi. The sequence continues at coordinate 68,026,405 of CM060709.1, read as the reverse complement.
CTAACGGTTAAGATATTGTGCAGTGAAGATGCACGATAAGCACTATTTTGTACAAACCAAGAAAGAGAGTCGACTTGTCATCCTTGTCTACTCTCTAGATGATCAACACTTGGCTCCCTCACAGCCATTGATCATCCCTCAAATGTTTATCCCTAAACTCTATTCGCATCTGTATAAATAAAAGGCATCACACATAACTTCAACACGGGAAACCAAATAACAAAACCAAACAAGAAAACCACTTTACACGGAAAACCAAACAGTAAAACTATTCTCATCCCATCTCATAAACTGATTTACATATCATACCTAAACATGGTGCCATCCGTGAGAACATGATACGAAATAACTATAAATTTCTCAAAAAAATTCACCTATTTTCACTCATTTCTCATTCGAAAACCTCAAAAATTTTCCTTTTTGCATAAGTTTCTCAACCAAACATGTCTAGTGAACAAACCCTCAAATTTCAGATATAACCAACCACCACCTCGGACCTCTCCGAGTGGATGACCCTGCTTACACAGAGAAGAGTCAACAAATACCTGAAAAAGATACTCGCCAGTCACTTCGAAACCACACAAGAATGTCTTTAAGGGAAGTGCATGCAGCAATTGACCACGTCAACCTGCACACGGAACCTTCTCAAAAAAACCTACACGGTCTCATGGCGAACATCACGTTCTCAGGCCATCTCCATAACTAAGAACACCTCAAGCATTCAGAGTTCAGGGAGGCGTTGAGCGCGATAGAAGGTGTTAGGGAAAGGAGCCGCAAAATATCCAGGTCATGTCGTACCACGTCAGATCACTTGGAATAACTCGCAAAGTAAGGTGGGTGGCTAGTTCTTATGTAAACGCATTTCAACCTACTTTCCTTTTTCCGCATTACCTTAAACATAACAATCAAGCTAAAGCCTCACTTAGTAGTAACCCTAAGTATAGCATAAATATGAGCCTGACTCAGAAAGACACCCTGACACAATTACCTAGCCCCTCCCTGAAAACGGCATACACCCTACTCTACACTTAACTCAAACTTTGACTACAAATACACCCAGTCAAGTCATATGCTAAGGCACTGACAGAAGGAAGAATAAAGCATTTCCCTAATCTACCTAAACCTAAAAACTCTAAAACAAAAGCCCCAAGGGCTAACTCCACCACATGGATGAAAAACCTGTTCATCCTGATAGAACATCCAGGGTAAGCGACACCAACCAAATGAAGCAAGAAACCCTCAGGGAACAAGTAGGAAGTGTCCACATGATCCAATCATGGCACTCAAGCACGAAAAGGGGCAGCGAGGTTATGGAAGACGAGTGGAAAAAGGACGGAGATGGAGGAAGTTGAGGTAGCATTCTAGGACCTTAAAGTGTAACTAGCCGAGCTACCCACCCTAACAGCTCCAATACCTGGTGAAACCCTCACCATGTACCTAGCAGCGTCTCAAGAATCAATTCGTTCAATACTTTTAGCATAAAGGAACAAGGTTCAAAAGCCAAACCAATTCGGTTAAGAAAAACATGTCTAAATTTTTAAATAAACGCATAATTTTCAAAATAAACCAACAAGAAGGACAAGTAGTTATCATTTCTATTTCCCTCCCCTCACTTGAGATGTACAATGTCTGCCTTGTACAAATATAAACATTTAAAAGAAAGAGAAAATATGAATTAAACAAAAAACTCCCCTAATTATTGCTCAGAATGATTATGTAGTAAAGAGTGCGAATAATTATAAGTATGAAGTCTTGATTCTTGGTAAGACTCGTATAAAATTCCACTATCATTCAAGGTTCCTTCAAAAGAAGACATCATTTGTGGTGGATCATACATCATAACCTAAAAAAGAAAAACAAAAAATAAAACATAAAATGCAAACAAACCTCCTATACGGCGTATGAGACCGAATCCCGTACGTCGTATGATAGTATAGGCTGTATGTACAAAGTGTACATACGCCGTTACTATACCTGGATAGAAACGCAAATTAAAGTAAAAACTAAAAAATAAAAGAGAACTAAATTTTCCAGGTTGTCTCCAGGCAAGCACTTTTGTTTATTTACGAGTCATTAATTTTGACTCAAAGCGTCCTTTTACGTCATCTCGTGCATGCTAATGTGGCCCCTTGTGAGGTATTTAATAAGTCCATCATCTTTCTTGTACTCGTCACTCAATTCCAAATGGCCTTTATAAAACTTCTTTTTCTTTTGGAAAGGATGTTTAAGCCCATTTTTCTTATCAAATTCATCCAAAATTAGATTCAATGGTATCATATTGCAAGCAGCATCGGTCAAATGTCGAAGTCTATTCATTGTTCTAAGCATTTGGTAGGTGACTATGCCTTTGTTATCTGAAAATGATATCAACCCTTCACTTTTCTTATCTTCCAATTTAGTTAGTTCCTTAAAGGGTTTACCAAAGGCCAAACTTGTTAGATCATCGTCGACAAATTCCCCTACATCTTCAAGCACATCAAAATCTACTTTGTAACTGAAATTACCGACAAAAACATGTACGCCCTTTACTAATGCTACAAGGTTATCATCCTTGTATACTAACTCGTCTACCATAATAGTATTGAATAAGGTGTGTGAGATGATATTCATGGGTAGGTGATCAGTACTAAACAGTCAGATAATATTAACCAAGTTTAAATGGTTAACAAGTCAAAAACAGCTTAGACTAATGCTCCGTGGAGTACAAGGTATCCGCGGGTCGTTAATCCCAACGAGGTATGAAATCTGTACTAAAACGGAATTTGGGATCGGGTGATTATGAACAAGAATAGGTGAGAATGTTTTATATTACTTATTTATACAATGAAACAGTTTAAACAATATACTTAAACAGTAACGTGAACTAAAAGCGTTTACAAATTAAAAACTTACGTCTACGTACGGGAAAAAAGGTGAGTCTTAATGAAAATTAAACTACAGGGGGTAAAAATGAAAATTCTACAAACTTAACTTAAAAGAAAATTTAATTTAAAAAGAAAATTTTTTTAGATTATTTTATTATTTAATATTAATTATTTAAATAAAAACTAATTATCTTTTTTTTGAAAGGTGACTTTTTCCATATATGGTTTAGAGTCGCACCTGCCAAATAGCAGGCCCTCATCCACCACATACCCAGACTATGTTGTCTGAACCGGGCCCACGCTGGCGCAGTAGGGATTTAAACGGCTTTCGCCCGGAAACCGTACCGCCTCCATACGAGATTACTCGCTGGAGAAACGGCCGGATGAAAACCGGGGCCGGCTTGGATTCGAACCTGCGCAGCTAATGGCTTACAGGTTCTCCTCTTCATTGCCTGATATCTCCGAAACATATGGTCCACAAGTGGACCACAAGTGAGGACTTCCCGGATGGTCACCCATCCGGTACTACTCCCACTTGTGGCTCGCTTAACAAGTTAAGCCCCACCCACTAGACCACAAGTCCTTTGATAAAAAAAAAAAAAAAAAAAAAAAAAAAAAAAAAAAAAAAAAAAAAACTATTTATCTATTTAATTAAAACTAATTTAAATCAAACTAAAATTGATAAAGACTATAAATTAAACTAAAAACTTGCAAAACTATTTTCTAAACCTTTAAATGAACTTGAAGAAAAGTATAAAAAATTAAAAATAAATATTTTTGTCTTTTTATGATTTTCTTTTAATTAATTACTAATTATATTAATTAAACTATTTAAACTATTTTAAATTAATAATACTACTAAAATGACTTAGAAAATTATGGAAAAATTTATAAAACTAATTAACCATCACAGGAATCCTAAAAAATTATAAAAAGTTTGTTTTATAAATTTTTTTACACTATTTTACTAATTATTATATTAGATATTAATTAATTATTAATTAAACTAAATAAATTATGAAAACTAGTAAATGAACAGTAAAAATTACAAGAAAATTTATAAAATTATTTTACAACATATAAAATCTAGGAAAAATATAAAAACTAGGTGTTACCTTATAAAAATTAATTATGTTATTTAAAACTTAACTATTAATTAATTATTAATAAAACTAATATTAATTCTAATTAATACTAAATGACAAAATAAAAATATGAGAAAATTATTAAAAATACTTTAACATAAAAGGAAATTAATAAAAATATAAAAATGTAGGTTACTTAATAAAAATCTAAAAATGCAAATTAAAAAGATAAATAATATTAAATAGAAACTATCACTTAATTTAAATTTGATTTTTCTGGAATTTTCTTTTACAAACCTATTTTATACCTAAAATCAAACAACTTTTGTGAAATCAAATTTTTTATAACTTAAAAATAAGTCAAAGGCATGTAATAAGCTTCAACAGTTGACTTTGGTTGACCAGTTGAGAGATTAAGCTAATATGAGCTTATGTGGGGTCCACTATGGTAAAACTTGGTTCAAATAAGTTCATGGGACATGTATAAGCCAGATTATATCAAATAAGCTTACTGAATTAACAATTAAGCACAAAATAAGCACTTGCTTATTGGTTTTCTGAGACAGAAATGGGACAAAGTTAAGGGCTTATTTCAGGTGGGATCCACAAGTTCTTAAGTCACAAATTTACTCAATACTTGAAGGTGGCTAGGAGGGGGTTGAAAGAACCAAAAATGGGTCAGTGGGAACCACTGTGGTGGCCAGAATCACCCACCAAAGTGGTGGTGGTGGCCTGATGGACTGATGCACAGGGGAGGTCCTTCCCCTGCAGCCTTGTTTAAAGTGGTGTGGGGTCCACAAGAAAATTCACAAAATTATAATAAACATGGGACACTAAAGACTAGCTGGGGGGGTTGTAAATCCTAAAAGTTTCAAAGTCTAGTACCAAGCACAAAAATCAAAACAAATCTTGCAAGTTTTGAGATTTCCTGAGGTATGCACTTGTTTGACTTTTTGAAATATGATCCTATGTTGACTTTTATGAACTTTTAACTAATCCTAATGACTTAATAAGTTGTTATATGATATTGTAAGACTAATTTAAGCAATAAAATCTAATTATGAACTGATATGAAAGATTTAAAAACCTAAATTTCTAACAGTTAAGCTTAAATGGAGATTCAAAAGAGATTTTGACTTTTTCTTTAATGACAACTGGATTTTATGCTTTGTATGACATAATGGATCCTAATGAAACTTTTTTAAACAGAAAACAACCACAAAATCTTACTAGATCCTATAGTTAACAGCAAATCCAAACACACCTATAACTAACTGTTTTTAAGATTTAATAAGCAAATTAATGATTTAGACCTTATTACTGATTTACAAGGTTGCAATATGATGTAACAAACTGATTTAAGCATATAAACACCATCAATATCAGCAATCACTGATTAATCATTAAAAAGCTATATTAACAGTTAAAATGAAAACATGAGCAACAATTGATTCCAATGTTTAAGCATGCAAGATTAAGTAAGAATTTAACTAGTAGACACCTAATAAGCATAAAAAACACAGCTATAAGCAAAATTAAGCTATTCTACACTAACTAGCAACAAATAAGATAATGCTTACAAATTGTTTCCAGGCTGCAAATCATGGACCAAGAACTAATAATACACTTATAAGTCTTCCACAAGACTACTAACCCAGAGGCAATCCAAAATTTCCCCTGCTCCGTGCTTCTTGATTCATTTCCATTGATTTTTTTTTTTTTTTTTTTTTTTACTCTGTTTAATTTATATATTTTTTTCTGTTTATGAAACTAAAAAGGATTAAACAATTTCTAAACTATAAATAACTTATAATTGAGCTTATATAAGTCTATTGGAACAGGAAAATACACATTTAATAAGATTTAAGAAAAAGTGTCAATTTTTCTTAAAAATGCAAAATCTGAATTCTATAAAAATCACTTGAATTTAAAGATTAAAATGATTCAAATTACACTAATGAAACTGATTACAATAAGTTTTTACTAAATTACAACAGAAGATTCAAAAGTATACTAAGTCGACATATATGAAAACTAATTAAAACTCTACTACTTCTATCTCTGCTTCTCTTCCCTTTTAAAGCCTCCCAACTTGTTCCAGGTGTCTCTCTGAGCATTTCCCATCACACTTGAGCCCTTGGATTTCTCATCCGTTCAAACCTACTTTTGGCGCCAAAAGTGGTTTAGGTGGCTTGGGGCAGGCTTAGTGCAATTAATGCACTTTGGAAGGGTCTGTGAGGTGTAGGGAACATTTTGGGATGTAGGGGTGAGCTGTTGGTGATGGATGTGATGGTTGCAGGTTGTAGGGGACAAAGTGGGTTGTAGGGGTGATATCTGTTGGCCTCTGGTGCAAACCAAAGGGGTGGGTTTTGTTGTAAGGGTGACAGGGAGTGTTGTGAGGTGGAGATGGTGTAAGGTGGAGTTGTGGAGTTGTGGGAGAGTAGCAGGGGAAGCATGTTAAGAGGTGGAATGGAGGTTGGGGGTGATGAGGGTCAACGCGGGTCAAAGACCCTTTTTTATTTATAAAAGGGAAATGGGCTTTTGAGTTTTGGGCTTGGGAAAGGATTTGGACCAGGTTTATTTTTGGATTGGATTTTTGGTTATAATTTGGATCCGTTTGGTTTGTAAGATTTTTAAGCCCAAGGACCTTTATTGTAAATTCTGATTTTCCAGAGACTAAACCTGTACCTGTTCCAAAGTTTATCACAAAGGACCTTTCTTGCCATATAAAAATATTATAAGGATTTTTTTTATATTTTTCCAAATTTAAAAGTAACCGGGGACCAATTTTGCCAATTTTCAAAGTGCAGGGACTTGTTTTGTAAATTTCATGAATTTATCATCTAAGGGTCAAATTTGTCAATTTGTGAATTACCAAGGACCTTTTAATGATAAAATTCCATTTTTGAACACTGGGGGTATTTTCTGTCAATATTGAAACTGCAGGGACCTATTTTGCCAATTTTGATATTTTGAACTTTCAAGGGTATAAATTGTTATTTCTTGATTCCTGAGGACTGTTGTTGACTTTTCTTTAAAATAAATCATCCAGGGACCATTTCTGACATTTCTTGAAAGTTCAGGGACTGATTTTGATAATTTGGTAAACTTTGCCCGTTTTTTCCTGTTTTCAGTTCTTTTATGTCTGAATCATATAAAAACACCTTCTAAGGATATTTGTAGTATTTTGTGGTATTTCTGAGTGTTTTTACATGTTTTTGTTGTTCAGATTTGACAGAAATGATAGTTTTTATGAACTCATCAATCCCCTACACTTAACTATTGCTAGTCCCTAGCAATCTAGCATCCACTAAAAACCCATTTTTGAAAATTTAATGGATTTTTAAATCTCTTTACCAGACAGCCATTACTTCTGGAGTAGCCAGATGTATCGTATCAAGTCCACCTGATAACCATGTGATTTTGAGCAAACCACCAGCTGTCAACGGATTTGATTAGTCTTTACCAAAAGCCGTTTGCTTCTGGACTAGCCAACTCTTGATGGAATAGTCAACATCTTGGTGAGCTGATTACCAATTATAGTTTTTCCACGGCCTTTACCACAAGCCATAATCTTGCGGGCTAGCCAACTCATTCACTTTATGGGATATGACGAGTTGATTTACCATACAATTTTGGGCAACTTGCAAGCCATAAACGGATTTGAGTTATCTTTACCAAGAGCCGTTTGCTCCTGGATTAGCCAGTCCTTATGTGGATTAGACATGGTAGACTAATAACCATTTGTTGTGTTAATGCCAAGTACTTCATTAAGTGAAAATTTTGAAAATTTTTTTAAAATTTTTGGCAAAAACGGGGGTACTAGATGTATAATGTGATTAAATTCGCTAGAATTTCCCCCCCCCCCCTCCCCACACTTAGAAATGAATATTGTCCTCAATATTCAAAGTCCCGACTATTATGCCGACTCTATGAACGTAAAAAGGCAATATTACAAGTTAAATGTAGGAACAACATTTATTTTATTTTTGTATTTTTCATTTTTATTTTTTGTACTTTATTTACAGTAGGGGCAACTCCCCTACACTTGGGTGGTAGAACAGAGAAAGAAGTCAGAAACATGGGTGAGAACCCATGTGATGCTAATATTTTTGTTTATCGAGTCACTAGCTTGACTCGACCCCGTATTAATTAGTCCGTGGGGAAAGTTTGGAGATCTGGGACAACCACTTGTGGTATGTCCCCTCCAAAGTAGTGTTTCAAACGATGTCCATTTACTTTAAAATTAGGACCGTCGGGTTGCAATAACTCAATAGTTCCGTATGGGTATACTTTTGCTACAGTAAATGGTCCAGACCAACGGGTTTTTAGCTTGCCCGAGAAAATTTTCAATCTTGAATTGAAAAGAAGAACTCTGTCACCAACGTTGAAAACGCGGTTTTTTATTTTAGAGTCATGTATCTTCTTAGTCTTTTCTTTATAGATTAAAGAATTCTCGTAAGCTTGATCACGTAGTTCATTTAGCTCGTTTAGCTGAACCTTGCGGTGATCACCCGCTGTCTGAATGTCAAAGTTTGCATGTTTCAAAGCCCAGTAGGCTTTGTGCTCTAATTCGATCAGAAGATGACAAGTCTTTCTGTACACCAACTTGTATGGAGTACACCCAATGGGTGTTTTATAAGCCGTACGAAAATCCCAGAGTGCATCGTCTAATTTGTCCGACCAAGAGGCACGGTTTTCACCTACCGTCCTCTCCAAAATTCTCTTAATGCCCCGATTTGAGACCTCCACCTGCCCACTAGTTTGGGGGTGATATGCAGTAGAAAGACGGTGAGTTACACCGTATTTCAGCATCACTCTTGCAAATTGATCATTGCAAAAGTGTGTACCACGATCACTGATAATGGCACGAGGAGTCCCGAATCGAGCAAAGAGAGACTTCAGAAATTTTACAACAACTCGGGCATCATTAGTGGGTAAAGCTTTCGCCTCAACCCATTTAGACAGATAGTCGACAGCCACGAATATATATTTGTTCCCTCGTGAAGACGGGAACGGGCCCATGAAGTCAATGCCCCAGATATCAAAGATTTCACAGACTTGGATGATGTTTTGAGGCATCTCATCCTTCTTAGAAACATTCCCGTGATGTTGACAGGCATCACAAGTTTTGACAAGATCTTGGGCATCTTTATAGATGGTGGGCCAATAGAAGCCAGAATCAAACACCTTTTTGGCGGTGTAGTTTGAGCTGTGATGTCCCCCAGTGGGTCCATTATGATAGGCTTTGAGGATTTCCATGGCTTCAGTACCATGGACACACCGTCGGATGACTTGATCCGCACATATCTTAAAGAGGTAGGGGTCGTCCCAGAAATAGTGTTTGACATCTTTGAAGAATTTTTTCTTCTGTTGGGACGACATCCCTTTCACTACAAAATTACCTGCATGGTAATTTGCAAAATCTGCAAACCATGGGGTAGAGGTATCATCCCGACTAGAGATTAAATTTAGTGTCTCCAGAGGAAAGGTTTCATTAATTTCCTTTCTCTCGAGATCATCCTGATGAGGATTCTCTAGACGGGATAAGTGATCAGCCGCAAGGTTTTCTGCTCCTTTCTTATCACGTATGATAATGTCAAATTCTTGAAGGAGTAGAACCCAACGGAGCAACCTCGGCTTTGCATCCTGTTTAGCAAACAGGTATTTCTAGGCTGAGTGGTCCGTATACACCACGCATTTTGTTAGGATCAAGTAAGACCTAAATTTCTCAAAGGCGTATACCACAGCTAATAGTTCTTTTTCTGTGGTGGTATAGCGTGTTTGAGCTTCTGTCATGGTCTTACTAGCGTAATGTATCGGCTGAAAGTGTTTACTTAAACGTTGCCCTAAGACTGTACCAATTGCAAAGTCACTTGCATCGCACATTAATTCGAATGGCAAGTCCCAGTCGGGGGCAACAAGAATGGGTGCTTCAGTAAGCTTTTGTTTCAAGATTTGAAACGCTTCTAAGCACTCAGGTGAGAAGATGAAAGGAGTATCCTTCTCTAAGAGATGGGTCATAGGCCTGGAGATTTTTGAAAAATCTTGTATAAATCTACGGTAAAATCCAGCATGACCTAGGAAACTTCTAACACCTTTGACGGTAGTGGGAGGAGGTAGTTTAGCAATTACATCAACTTTTGCTCTGTCTACCTCTATCCCATTCTTTGAAATCTTATGGCCGAGGACAATGCCCTCTTTGACCATAAAATGGCTTTTCTCCCAATTCAGACACAAGTTTGTGTCTTCACAGCGTTTAAGCATGATTTCCAAATTGGTGAGACAAGCTTGGAAAGAATCCCTGATGACTGAGAAGTCATCCATAAATACCTCCATAGTTTTCCCGATGGTATCGGAAAATATAGCCATCATGCACCTTTGGAACGTGCCAGGAGCGTTGCATAAGCCAAATGGCATACGACGGTAGGCAAATGTTCCATATGGGCATGTGAAGGTAGTTTTTTCTTGATCCTGTGGATCAATGGAGATCTGAAAATATCCCGAGAAACCATCCAGGAAACAATAGTACTCATTTCCAGCCAATCTCTCAAGCATCTGGTCCATAAAGGGTAGAGGAAAGTGGTCTTTTCGGGTGGCATCGTTTAGTTTTCTATAGTCGATGCATACACGCCACCCAGTAACTAAACGAGTTGGAATTAACTCATTTTCCTCATTAGTGACAACAGTTATGTCACCTTTCTTTGGGACACAGTGGATGGGACTAACCCAAGGACTATCAGAGATCGGGTATATTAATCCAGCATCAAGAAGTTTGAGAACTTCTTGTTTAATAACATCATGTATTTTAGGATTAACTCGTCTCTGGTGTTGAACTGCAGGCTTAAAGTCATCTTCCATAAGAATTTTGTGAGTACAAAATTCAGGGTTAATACCCTATATATCAGATAATTTCCAAGCAATTGCTTGCTTATGTGACTTTAAGAATTTTATGAGAGCAGTTCTCTCCTCATCACTTAAATCTTTTGCTATAATGACTGGTAATTTGTCGTTACCTTCCAAAAAAGCGTATTCGAGATGAGGAGGTAAGTGTTTGAGTTCAATTTCAGGAAATTCATCAGTTTTTTCAACATATTTGATTTCCTCTTTATGAAGTTTTAGTGGTAGAATAGGAGGGTGGGGGGGATCTTTGTTTAATAATTGCTCAAGGAGCATGATATCCCCCTCCGGATCAATCTCTTGATGATCAATTCCAGATGGAATTGAATCACTTCTAAGAAAGGCCTCTATTTCCTCGAGGATGAAGTCACTTCCCTCAAACGGAGTGAGGGAAGGTTTAGAATTATGAATTATAGGAGTAGAAGATGGAGTGGGATTGCCACTCAGGTAAGCATCAGAATAACCAAGAACTTCTTGAGCGTACTCCTCATAAGCAATATCAATGACATCTATTCGGTTAACCGATTCAGAGTCATAATTTGAGGAGTACCTCGAAGTTTGATCGAGGTTAAATGTGATTGCTTCTGTACCCACACGTAATGTGATCTCATGTTCAAAGACATCTATGAGAGCACGACCCGTTTTAAGGAATCCTCTTCCAACAATTAGAGAAACCCTTTGATCTGCATCAAATTCAACAACGACAAAGTCGGCTGGAAAATGAAACTTCCCTACTTTTACAAATACGTCCTCAGCAATGCCAAGAGGACGTGATATTGATCAGTCTGCAAGCTCTAAAGTCATGCAAGTAGGTGTAAGTCCTGGAAGAGATAGTTTCTTCCATACTGAATGTGGCATTAGGTTGATGCTGGCACCAAGATCGGCCAAGGCATAGCAATCAACCATTCCTGGAAATACACAAGGTATTAAAAATTTTCCAGGATCTCCGAGCTTTTTAGGAAGCTTTTTTAATAGAACTGCAGAGCAGTTCTCATTTAACGGAGTTTTAGCCATTTCAAACAGCTTTTCCTTATTACTCAACAAATATTTAAGCGTTGATGCAAACTTGGGCATCAAAATGATAGCGTCCGCGAAGCTTATGTCAAAATGTAATTCTTGAAATATTTGATAGAATTTGTCCATTTGATGACTAGCTTTCTCGCGAAGCTTTTGATCACTTAATCGTGATGGGTATGGAATTGAAGATTTAGGGGTGGTTTTTGGATTTTCTACAGGAACTGGTAGAGTTTCAGGTACTACTTTGTTTTTAGTAGCTGGAACCTAAATAACTGAAGGAGGGATGTCGTCGGTACTTCCTTTATCAATAGGAGGTATCGTGTCCGTTGTAACCTCAGCTTCTTTTTCCAATACCTCAGGAGAAGAGAAAGAGGTAGATGGAATTTTAGGTCCTTTGTATGAAGCTCCACTCCTGGTTGTGATCGCTTTTGCATCGCCCCTCGGATTCGCGATCGTGGTGCTATGTAATTTACCTGAGCCCGAGGGTCTTTCATTTAAAGATTTCTTAATGTCAGAAATCTGGCTGATCAACAACCGGTTTGTTTCTTCCTGGGTTTTCATGAATTGTTTTAACAATTCATCATAGGGAGTAGGGTTTGGAACAACAGCTTGTGTTTGGATAGGAGGGGTTTGCCTTCGGTTGTTCTGGTTAAACCCTTGATTTTGAAATTGCCCCTGATTTGGGTTTCCATGAAAGTAGCCAGGGTTAAAGTTACCCTGTCCCTGATTTCTATTCCCCTGATTTTGAAAATTTTGGGGATAACCTTGATTAAAGTTACCTTGGTTAGAAAAACCTTGGTTACTTCTATTCTGATTTTGGGGACGGTTTTGTATGTTCTGGTTAAAACCATGTGGTACAGGGTAAGTGTTCGGACGCCATGGTGGTTCAGCAGGAGGACGATATTGATTAGCTCCTGGATTGGAACTACCGGCAATCGCATTTGTTTCAAAAGTGTTACTATCGGTGGCAGTACAATTATAGTATGCATGAGGACCACCGCAAGTAACACTGACATCCACTTTCTTCACTTCAGCATGTGAAGGATTCTGTGGGAAGGAGACTTTCTTTTGGTTGGAGAGAACCAAAGCTTGTATAGCATCCATGGGTTTATCAATCTTAGCATCGGTGCTAGATTGATTCACGGTAGATGAAGAAGGATCGACCTGTTTGTTTCGTGTGGTTAGAACCTTGGATTTGTTTTCAATTATAGCTAAAGCTTCTTTGACAGTACGACTCAAAAAATTACCTCCAGCGAGGCATTGAGGGAGTCTTGGTCTGCTTGGCTCCCTCCGTTATAAAACGTGTCGAGTTGCATTAACTCAGAAAATCCGTGGTGAGGACATTTGCGAAGCAACTCTTTGAATCTATCCCATGCTTCACTGAACGTTTCACCAGGTCTTTGTGAAAACTTGGTGATTTCATTTCTAAGATAGGCAGTTTTGGATGGTGGATAGAATTCATTCACAAATTTCTTAACTAAAACTTCCCATGTGTCTATGGAACGAGGGGGTTGTTTTTCTAGCCAGACTCTGGCTGCCCCCTCGAGAGAAAATGGAAAAAGAAGTAGTTTAATAGCCTCTTGCGGGACATTCTTATATTTGATGGTAGATGTAATCTTGTTAAACCATCGTATATGCGAATGAGAATCGTCCCTTTCGAAACCGTAGAACTGACTAGAAGTTACCAGATTAAGTAATCCGGTTTTTAATTCGAAATTGTCAGATACTATGGCGGGTACAACAATAGCATCTCCATAACCCTCGATGGGTGCCTGGAGAAGCTCGGACATTGGGCGATCTTCTGCCATAATGACTGAAGGTTCAGGTTCAGTCTGAATTTCAGGCTCAATTTTCAGGGCAGAATGTTTTTGGGTACGTCTTCGAGGAATGGTGACAAGCTCGCGGTAAGGACTTGTAAACCTAGAAGAACGAGTGCGCATGCACTGGAATAACTCTAAGAAGTCTTAGAGTAAAGAAAAAGAAAATCTTTTTGGTTTTTTATATAAATATGAACAGAGATGGTAAATTTACAATGAGTGTATATTCAGAACCACGTATGCTTCCAAATTCATTGTACGCAGCACACCTCCCCGGCAGCGGTGCCCAAATTTGATCAGTACTAAACAGTCAGATAATATTAACCAAGTTTAAATGGTTAACAAGTCAAAAACAGCTTAGACTAATGCTCCGTGGAGTACAAGGTATCCGCGGGTCGTTAATCCCAACGAGGTATGAAATCTGTAATAAAATGGAATTTGGGATCGGGTGATTATGAACAAGAATAGGTGAGAATGTTTTATATTACTTATTTATACAATGAAACAGTTTAAACAATATACTTAAACAGTTACGTGAACTAAAAACGTTTACAAATTAAAAACTTACGTCTACGTACGGGGAAAAAGGCGATCTTAATGAAAATTAAACTACAGGGGGTAAAAATGAAAATTCTACAAACTTAACTTAAAAGAAAATTTAATTTAAAAAGAAAATTATTTTTTAGATTATTTTATTATTTAATATTAATTATTTAAATAAAAACTATTTATCTATTTAATTAAAACTAATTTAAATCAAACTAAAAATGATAAAGACTATAAATTAAACTAAAAACTTGCAAAACAATTTTCTAAACCTTTAAATGAACTTGAATAAAGTATAAAAAATTAAAAATAAATATTTTTGTCTTTTTATGATTTTCTTTTAATTAATTACTAATTATATTAATTAAACTATATAAACTATTTTAAATTACTAATAATACTAAAATGACTTAGAAAATTATGGAAAAATTTATAAAACTAATTAACCATCATAGGAATCCTAAAAAATTATAAAAAGTTTGCTTTATAAATTTTTTTTACACTATTTTACTAATTAGTATATTAGATATTAATTAATTACTAATTAAACTAAATAAATTATGAAAACTAGTAAATGAACAGTAAAAATTACAAGAAAATTTCTAAAATTATTTTACAACATTTAAAAGCTAGGAAAAATATAAAAACTAGGTGTTACCTTATACAAATTAATTATGCTATTTAAAACTTAACTATTAATTAATTATTAATAAAACTAATATTAATTCTAGTTAATACTAAATGACAAAATAAAAATCTGATAAAATTATTAAAAATGCTTTAACATAAAAGGAAATTAATAAAAATATAAAAATGTAGGTTACTTCATAAAAATCTAAAAATGCAAATTAAAAAGATAAATAATATTAAATAGAAACTATCACTTAATTTAAATTTGATTTTTCTGGAATTTTCTTTTACAAACCTATTTTATACCTAAAATCAAACAACTTTTGTGAAATCAACTTTTTTATAACTCAAAAATAAGCCAAAGGCATGTAATAAGCTTCAACAGTTGACTTTGGTTGACTAGTTGAGAGATTAAGCTAATATGAGCTTATGTGGGGTCCACTATGGTAAAACTTGGTTCAAATAAGTTCATGGGACATGTATAAGCCAAATTATATCAAATAAGCTTACTGAATTAACAATTAAGCACAAAATAAGCACTTGCTTATTGGTTTTCTGAGACAGAAATGGGACAAAGTTAAGGGCTTATTTCAGGTGGGGTCCGCAAGTTCTTAAGTCACAAATTTACTCAATACTTGAAGGTGGCTAGGAGGGGGGTTGAAAGAACCAAAAATGGGTCAGTGGGACCCACTGTGGTGGCCAGAATCACCCACCAAAGTGGTGGTGGTGGCCTGATGGACTGATGCACAGGGGAGGTCCTTCCCCTGCAGCCTTGTTTGGAGTGGTGTGGGGTCCACAAGAAAATTCACAAAAATTATAATAAACATGGGACACTAAAGACTAGCTGGAGGGTTGTAAATCCTAAAAGTTTCAAAGTCTAGTACCAAGCACAAAAATCAAAACAAATCTTGCAAGTTTTGAGATTTCCTAAGGTATGCACTTATTTGACTTTTTGAAATATGATCCTATGTTGACTTTTATGAATTTTTAACTAATCCTAATGACTTAATAAGTTGTTATATGATATTGTAAGACTAATTTAAGCAATAAAATCTAATTATGAACTGATATGAAAGATTTAAAAACCTAAATTTCTAACAGTTAAGCTTAAATGGAGATTCAAAAGAGATTTTGACTTTTTCTTTAATGACAACTGGATTTTATGCTTTGTATGACATAATGGATCCTAATGAAACTTTTTTAAACAGAAAACAACCACAAAATCTTACTAGATCCTATAGTTAACAGCAAATCCAAACACACCTATAACTAACTGTTTTTAAGATTTAATAAGCAAATTAATGATTTAGACCTTATTACTGATTTACAAGGTTGCAATATGATGTAACAAACTGATTTAAGCATATAAACACCATCAATATCAGCAATCACTGATTAATCATTAAAAAGCTATATTAACAGTTAAAATGAAAACATGAGCAACAATTGATTCCAATGTTTAAGCATGCAAGATTAAGTAAGAATTTAACTAGTAGACACCTAATAAGCATAAAAAACACAGCTATAAGCAAAATTAAGCTATTCTACACTAACTAGCAACAAATAAGATAATGCTTACAAATTGTTTCCAGGCTGCAAATCATGGACCAAGAACTAATAATACACTTATAAGTCTTCCACAAGACTACTAACCCAGAGGCAATCCAAAATTTCCCCTGCTCCGTGCTTCTTGATTCATTTCCATTGATTTTTTTTATTTTTACTCTATTTAATTTATATTTTTTTATTTTTCTGTTTATGAAACTAAAAAGGATTAAACAATTTCTAAACTATAAATAACTTATAATTGAGCTTATATAAGTCTATTGGAACAGGAAAATACACATTTAACAAGATTTAAGAAAAATTGTCAATTTTTCTTAAAAATGTAAAATCTGAATTCTATGAAAATCACTTGAATTTAAAGATTCAAATGATTCAAATTACACTAATGAAACTGATTACAATAAGTTTTTACTAAATTACAACTGAAGATTCAAAAGTATACTAAGTCGACATATATGAAAACTAATTAAAACTCTACTACTTCTATCTCTGCTTCTCTTCTCTTTTAAAGCCTCCCAACTTGTTCCAGGTGTCTCTCTGAGCATTTCCCATCACACTTGAGCCCTTGGATCAATTCAATTCATCTCATCCGTTCAAACCTACTTTTGGCGCCAAAAGTGGTTTAGGTGGCTTGGGGCAGGCTTAGTGCAATTAATGCACTTTGGAAGGGTCTGTGAGGTGTAGGGAACATTTTGGGATGTAGGGGTGAGCTGTTGGAGATGGATGTGATGGTTTCAGGTTGTAGGGGACAAAGTGGGTTGTAGGGGTGATATCTGTTGGCCCCTGGTGCAAACCAAAAGGGTGGGTTTTGTTGTAAGGGTGACAGGGAGTGTTGTGAGGTGGAGATGGTGTAAGGTGGAGGTGGAGTTGTGGGAGAGTAGTAGGGGAAACAGGTTAAGAGGTGGAATGGAGGTTGGGGGTGATGAGGGTCAACGCGGGTCAAAGACCCCGTTTTATTTATAAAAGGGAAATGGGCTTTTGAGTTTTGGGCTTGGGAAAGGATTTGGACCAGGTTTATTTTTGGATTGGATTTTTGGTTATAATTTGGATCCGTTTGGTTTGTAAGATTTTTAAGCCCAAGGACCTTTATTGTAAATTTTGATTTTCCAGGGACTAAACCTGTACCTGTTCCAAAGTTTATCACAAAGGATCTTTCTTGCCATATAAAAATATTATAAGGATTTTTTTTATATTTTTCCAAATTTAAAAGTAACCGGGGACCAATTTTGCCAATTTTCAAAGTGTAGGGACTTGTTTTGTAAATTTCATGAATTTATCATCTAGGGGTCAAATTTGTCAATTTGTGAATTACCAAGGACCTTTTAATGATAAAATTCCATTTTTGAACACTGGGGGTATTTTCTGTCAATATTGAAACTGCAGGGACCTGTTTTGCCAATTTTGATATTTTGAACTTTCAAGGGTAAAAATTGTTATTTCATGATTCCTGAGGACTGTTGTTGACTTTTCTTTAAAATAAATCATCCAGGGACCATTTCTGACATTTCTTGAAAGTTCAGGGACTGATTTTGACAATTTGATAAACTTTGCCCGTTTTTTCCTGTTTTCAGTTCTTTTATGTCTGAATCATATAAAAACACCTTCTAAGGATATTTGTAGTATTTTGTGGTATTTCTGAGTGTTTTTACATGTTTTTGTTGTTCAGATTTGACAGAAATGATGAGTTTTTATGAACTCATCAGTAGGATCGGGTTGAAATATCATCAAAGTATTGATATCCTAACATGCATTAGAACTTAAGATTATAGGGATCGCTACCTCTTATCTTTACATCATCACCTATCTCTAGACTACCTATAGGTTTATTGTTAGGACCTTTCTCATTTTCACCTTGGTTTCTAAATGTCCCTATTTTCTGATCTCTCGAGTCTTCAGTCACATCCCCATTACCTAGTTATTTACTAGAACTAGAGTTGTCACAACAGGTGAGGCAAAAATGGCGTTTATGGCATCATATTTTTCCTTTTGGTCATTAGCTAGATTTATACCGAAATCATCACTCTACTCCTTTTCAGAACGCTCTTTAGCTTCATACTTTAACTTTTCAATCTATGAATGAGCTATCTTAAAGGTTCTCCAAGTACGAGAAGATCATTGTTAGCGGCATTTAAATTGATAATGAAGAAATCTGTTAGATAGAGAGACCCTTCTACGTTAACCAAGATGTTACTAATTAGTCCCACTATCAGCTAGCTTAAGGGGTAGGTTTATGGGATCAAGTGTACTGTCACCTAGCTTTTTTAAAATAGAATTCGACATAACATTGATACTTGTTCCTATATCGGCCAAAAAATTATGACATAACATTGATACTTGTTCCTGTATCAGCCAACGCATTATCAAAAAGAGAATTTCCAATTACGCAAGATAAAGTAAAATTTCCTTGATCCTGATTTGCTGGTGGCTCAATGCTTTTTGTTGGTCCTTAATTTCATATGTACCAACCTTTATGTAATCGTTGCCATCTTGGTAACAACTAGGAGCCTCCTTCTCACCTTGCTTGTCAAGAGCATGTGTCTCCTGAGTACACATCTCGTATTGCTTCCCCTTTATGGATGTTAAATCGTGAGATTCATCATCTCTCTTTGAACTAGTTTCTTTCCTTGAGGTAGACCTGTATAGATAATCCGACTAACACTCATCCAATAAATCTACATAATCTTTAATTATCATGGATCTATAATTCTTGAGGCGGTCGTAAATATATTATTTAATCAGCCTCCTCTTGATAATCTCCACATTACCTTCAACTTTCTTATTCATCTACTATTTTAGAATTATATTCTCTAATTCAGGTTTTTCTTCAACAGGAGTAGCTAGGCTCTTCAGTGTACATTCATCATATACGTCGTATGTCACAGGATGTGCATACATCATATGTTGTTGTTGATCAATAGCTCTCTATTCCTCATTTATTGTTTTGTCTCTTCTAGCACTGACATAAGCATCAACAATTCCATATGTTCCTCTCGACTTCCCGCAAGAATATTTCAAGTAAAGCTCTTCATGTTCTTTGTTTTTCACTCAATAGGATCTCAGCACATCTCTGGTTAGTGGATCCATTTCCTCATATTTGGCAAACCTTTCAGTGAGCCATCTCTCGAAGGCTATATCATCCCATTCTGGATCGTCTTTATCATCATTAATTAACTCCTCCTCTTTAGGAGGAATCGTTTCCTTTTCAAATGACTCGAGAGGATCACTTCCTTCAGACTAGTAAAGGTAAAGATAAGGCATAGTTGGATTGCTCGTAGAAGTGAAGTTTGGAGTTGAAATCAGGAGACCATCGTCTCTTACACCAAGCACGTCAAAGTTGGAAGCCCCCACGAGTCTACTATTGTGTTTTGGTAAACTTTTAATAATATGGGTCAATTATGGTCATGGGTCATTTTGTGTTATGGGCCATACGTGTTCATGAGTCTAAGTTCATGTTTGAATTTGGTAATGTTAAAGATGTTGGATTGATAATAACTTAGTTATAGTGTATGTACAAATGGGGTGTTTGGCATAATGTCGTTTTACCCATTTTGACCCGTTGTCAAGGGTTTTAAACTAGATGGTCATGTATGTGAATTGAAGTGGTTATAATAGAAGTATCTTGTACATTTTGAGTCTATGGTAGTTAGCGAATTTTTGTATTGCGGATTTGTAGGTCATAGTACTAGTGGAAAGGGGTCTTTGGCTGCTAGCCAATTCAACCGATTTTGGTATGTTACGAGTCATGGGATTATTTAAGTACCTTAAAATGAAAAGTAATGTAATTCCTTGGTAAAGATTGTAAGTGGTTCACATTATGGGTCAAATGGAACACTTTATATATTTTGACCCATTTCGGCAGGTTTTGTCGAATTCTAAAAATTCATATCTTAAAACCTCTAAGTCGTCAAGAGTTGAACCACTTGTCGTTTTGAAGGTAATTGAGTCTAGTTTTGTTTAAAAATATTTAATGAGCTGATTGTCAAAGGATTTTTGTCAGTTCATCAAAAAGTAATAGAACATCAGTCTAGTCATGTCTTTTATGTGAAAAGTTTAAAATTTTTGGTCTATTTGTTCAAGGGGCGTAACAACTTGGTATCAGAGCTTTGGTCTAAGAGATTTAGGATTTCACTATAGGATTTCCTAGACTTAGACCTTGTGTAGACGCGTTTAGTAATAGTGTTTGTTGTAGTGTATTGTTTTAAGGATTTTGAGAACACATGGGTTACATATTCTTATGACTATGCTTGGGCACCGTAGTGATAAAAATATGTTACATATGTGGAATCGAAATTACTAATTCTATACATTGCAACAAGCTTAGGATGGAAGGTATAAGGATAATGTATACATTGTCATTCATGCATTGCTCATGTATTTGATTGTACTTGATAAGTTATAGTGTGTGAAATTTCAGAAAGAAGAAAAGATGGAAAACATTTATCACAAGGAAGTCGAGAAGGCTACGACTTCTAAACGTACCGAGTCGTTGGCAAGTGATGCAAGTAATGATGATAAGGGCAATGATAGCTCTTCCTCTTCTAGTTCCGGGGGTCCTAATCTTGAAGGATTCTCAAAAAAGCAAACAAAGGCGTTAGACATGATGTTAAGGAAAAGAGTAGGAAAGACGATAAAACGATCTATGCCTTATTATGTCAAGAAAACAACCCTAATGTTCAAGAATTGATGCATATAGAATTTGACGAGCTCAAGAGGGTAGGCAGGTTTATGAAGGATACTAAGAATGATAAAGCCACTTACCGTGATTTCATGGCATGTGATGTGTCCAAGTTTACAGGAGACCTTGATCCTATTGCTAGTACAAGATGGCTTACTGCCGTTGAAGCCGTCATTCGTACTAGTGACTGTGAAGAAAAGAAGAAAGTTATTTATGCTACCAATTTCCTTCGCGATAGTGCTAGGACTTGGTGGGAAGGAAAGATTTATGAGAAGGATGAAGACTGGGCCAAAAAATGTTCATGGAAGGAATTTGTAAAACCCAGGAATTTTGAACATGTAAAATACCCAAAATACCCTTCAATCTAAAACTTATGAAAAACAAATAATAATTTTAACCTAAGTCTTAGTCTAAATAATTAATGTGATGCAAATAAAAACTTCCTAAGTTTAGTACCATAATACACACGTTCATAACCAACATGTAACTTCCAAAATTTCTTTTCAACTCCTCATAATTTTCGGCTACCTTTTAAAGCCTATCATAACTGAATATTGAATACCTCAATCAACACAATTAATCACATATCAATACTTACCTAATTTGCTCACACGCTCCCTAAAATTTTGGATTAAAACGCGTATCACTTTGACCTTATCCCCATTCCATACATACGAGTAAAACAAAACAAAAACACACATCTCCTTTTTGTTTCATGCGAATACAAACACATACAACACCATTACCAACCCTAAAACACACAAAAGTGACGGCCATCTTTTGCTCTCATTCTTGATCGACGGAAGGGAAAGTGCAAGGGAGGGTTCGTGTGTGGTGAAGGTGTCTTGATAGCGGTTCACTGCTGCTGCTTCGACAAGGGTTTAGACGTGGGTTGACTTCAGGTTCAAAGGATGTAAGTCGTGGTAATTATGTTCGAAAGGAGTATTGGTTTCTCTGCTTGGTTCGGTGTGGAGATCGGCTTGGTATTCGGTCATATTCTTGTCCTTCTTCAAGTCTTGCTTCAAGGGTAAAGTATCGATCCTTATTTGCTATCCTTCATTTGATCTCTTGTGTAAAACCCCGCAAAAATTCATATATTTAACAACGTTTAATTATATATTAATCTCTATCATTATTTTTAATCACCATTTTTACGGAGAAATTTAAAATTTTTCTTATTATACTATAATAGCGAAATCACGTCATTCCATAATTCACCAAATGATGAAACCAGTTCTCGACACGATTAACGAAATATTAAAATTTACTAATCCTACTTAAAACTAATTACAACAAAACGGGCCCTTAATATTTTCAGCCCAATCCGAATCGGTTACTGTTCATGGCAGCCCAACACAAACCCAACTTCCCTTTTTATTTTCAGTTTCCAGTCGAGTTATCCCATCCCAAAGCGCCTCGTTTTCTTTCAATTCTTAAACGTAACATGTCCATATTTTTATACCTCCTAATTGTCTACCCGCCAAAGAATTAGTATGCCAAGTTTTAGCTTCTAAGACGAACGTTTGATACATTTAATAGAGGCAAAGTGTTTGGCCAAAATCCAACCCAATCGATATATAATAAATTCAAAACTCAACCATTTTAAACCTGGATTGTTTCTACTTGATCCTAATAATTATTCCATCATGTTTTCATGTTAGTAAACATGTTTCATCAGCTAGAAAGCCAAGTGCTACACGATTTCTCCATTTGTGCATAACATACGTAGATGTCGACATACATAAATCACAAAGACAAACACCCTTATTTCTAGCTCTCACACACCCTTCTATATTGATATATTAATCTAGATACATTCTAAAAGTCATCCATTTCCCTGACATGCATAGTATCATATGTTTTGTGAATTGTTGAAAACATGTACGTGTCCTAGAAAACTTTCTATATGTACTTCTTCTTTCATCATCTTATTTTCTACATCCAAAACATTCATTTCACACAAACTAAACCTCAAAACATTCTTGTAAACATCTCTGAGCACCAAGAGCATTTATTCGATTGTTTGGAAGCCATAAAGGGTTATCGGGTTACAAAAACAATAATAACGTTTGGGTTATATAATCGAACGTACGTATTCTTGTGTTTCCTTCCATTTCCTTCGACTCTCTACTATCCTAGAAGCATAGTAAGTCTTTTAGTAACTTATTTAATTTATATCTCACATTTAAACATAACCATGCTTCGTTTTTGTTTCATGCCGAACGTATATTATTTCATGTTTATATTTACATACACGTATTATACTAGAACACAAAAACGTGGTTGCCTCCCTTGTGGTAGGCCTAGGAATCACGAAGAACATTCACATCATGTTTATAACATGTTTACATATCCATTCGACGCCCCTTTTTGATCCTAGATCATATGTTAAAAATCATGCAAACACTAAATTTACTAGGTATTTCTAAATATGAAAACTGCTTCGACATACCCACTTTTTGCATTAGTAACCCGTAATTTGTACACACAGCGTATTAATATTTTTGCATATATCAATTCCTGACCTAGTTACCTTTAACTTTCGTATTTTAATTTTGTAACTATAAGCTCGCTAAAGCTCTTAAAAAGCTACGTTTTATAAGCTACTCGACCTGGACTTAAACACTTAGAAAATATTTTGAGGTTTCATAAATTAACGCTTGACTAAGCTACAAACCATACTATTATTTTCGAATTCACAAACATAACGTGCCAATATTTTTACACGATCTATTAGACCACCTAGCTAGCAACCAATTTCGTATATAAAACTTGTACAAATAAGCTAGTCTCGGCACCCAAAATTCACCAAAGTGAATCGCTATAAATCTAGTTTGTAAACTAACAATATTAACAACTTGGGCCTAAAAGCCCAATAAGCTGAAAATAAGCACTCCGTATAAGTTGGACCAAAAAGCTCTTTTGATATGATTTTATAACATTAAAAATGAGTCTAGGGATAAGCCCAACTTGTCTCAACGCTCACGGATCGTTAAACGTTATCGGGCATTTAATTTAGCTCGTTAAAGCCCATTTATTGAAAAATAAGCTATTTTTGCAAATAAGCAGTTGAAATAAGTTTTAATAAGCTTCAATAAGCTCCAGAAAATTTAATATAATTTTTCCCATAATTTTTGAATGTTTGGACTAAAAATGTAACGCAAATTCACATAGGAGGACTAGAACTGTCAAACCTCTAAAACAGGGACTGAAACTGAAAAAACAGAATCATTAGGGTAAAAATTGATATATTATTCAAATCTAAGCGTAGAATGCTATATTGGACAAGTAGTAGACTATAAATGCCAATATAATAAAATAAGGACTAACGGTGCAACGCTAACGTCGTTAGAGTAAAAAGTGTAAAACTGGAAAAAGGACAAGGACCAACATATTATATTTGACATTCTTATTTTATTTTCTATTTTACGTCACCCCATCACGTCAAATGCATTTTCATTACATTTTACTTTTACGTTAATAATATATATATATATATATATATATATATATATATATATATATATATATATATATATATATATATATATATATATATATAACGATATTTTAACTAGACATCTTTATGTATTATTTTCATCATGATTAAGAAAGGAAAAACTTTAGAAATAATAACATATTTTGTCATATTTTTATAAACGTAAGAGTTTCATTTGCATATCATCTTTTCATCATATCCATTAATCATTATTCATTAATCGTTATTCGTTATTCGTTTCGTATTTACCAAATAGTATTTGGTTATATTCTTAGATAAATTTATTTATCAGGATCCATATTGAAGACGTTTTCATAATTGTTCCCATAATCTCTCGAATTTACTTTTCATCATTCCCGTATCAATCAAGGTGAGTCATAGCCCCATTTCCAATACTTGTTTTTAACTCATTGGGGGAGATACATGCTTACATATACTTTGATAACTTTATAAGTATATGAATAAATTACATGATTCAAATCAATTTCTTTATTAATAGTTACCTGATGAAGTTTATGACTTAAGATGTGATAAATATATGTTACTGGCGAATTACTTAACTGAAATACTGATACTCAGATGATAATGTTTCCAAAGTGATTATTGTGGCATGATACTTGATTATACTATAACATCCTGAATGATTCCATTATCTCTATATGATATTTCTATGTTCAACAGAAATAATTGCTAGGAAGAGCACAAATACTCTAGTTACATCATTACCTTGATATTGCCTGATTGCTAGTGGTTAAGATGCATGTACAGTTATCTTTGGGTAGTGGCACCCAGTTGTCTTTATCTTTGGGTAGTGGCACCTAGTTGTCTTTATCTTTGGGTAGTGGCACCCAGTTGTTTTTATCTTTGGGTAATGTCACCCAGTTGTTTTTATCTTTGGGTAGTGGCACCCAGTTGTTTTTATTTTTGGGTAGTGGCACCTAGTTGTCTTTATCTTTGGGAAATGGCACCCAGTTTTCAATATCCATAAGAAAATGTATGTTTTCAACATATATTTAGATACAGCTGTATAGGTATTTGACCAGACTTGAATTATATATCTCATTAAATTAGCATCATGAGTTTCCATCTCATGTTAGGATTATTGATCCCTTATTTGAATTTGATTGAATATCTATATGATTTATTTGTGATTATATCAACATCACTCAATACTTGTTCTATCACTGTTAGTATTTATTATTATCAAATATTCCTGAAATCTATTGAAACAAATGGTTTTCCATAAAACTCTATGAACTCACCAACCTTTGTGTTGACACTTTTAGGCATGTGTATCTCAGGTAATTAACGGAGCAGGACAAGACACGGAGCGGGCATTTATTACTCTGATAAATTAAAATGGTGTAAAAATCAAATATGTCATCCTTTCAAGCCTTTATATCTTTTAATAAAATTCTAAATCAAATGTTTCATCTTTTATCAAGAATATTATTTGAATGACAAACAACTTTCAAAACGCTTCTTTTAAGCAATTTTATGTGATTATAAATTCGATCCTCCCCGTAACACCCAAATTACTTTTCCGCTGCTAAACCATAAATTTGGGGGTGTTACAGATTGGTATCAGAGACTAAAGTTATAGAGAATTAAATGTTTTCAAATATTAAACTATAACTACACTTTCAAAATGAATGATTTTACACCATACTATTTTATGCCCTCCGTGTCTGCAGACTGCCGTGCTCAATACATTATCTGTTAAGATTATTTTACATGTTTAGAAATTACTCTTACACAATTATTATTTCATCAGTACTGTTACATCTTTAACATACAAAATCCTTATAAAATACTATTCTCGGTTACTACAGTAACATGTCTCTTGAAACTCCCGTGAATGTCGAAACTACTCTCCGTAATATTAGTACATCACCTGCCAATCAAAATTCTCCGAATAATGAAGGCCCTTACGTACAAATATCACAACCCCAGCCTGATATAGAGGTCACTCAGAGATCACTTCCATCGTCACCTATTTTTTTTCACCTTTACGTCAAAAACTCAGCAGAACTACTGAATCATATAAAGATTTGATTGGTGGTCAGGCAACATTCGAAGTTGGACAAAGTTCACACCAAGAGATGCCGTGGAAGAATGTTGAGCCAAATTCTTCGTTACCTTATACTTCAGATTCCTCAATACCAGATATTTCCAAATTCTCTATTTCCTGATGCTCCAAATTTCTCGATACAATACGTCTCAAACAATGTATCTTCACCCAATTCCCCTGAACAGAAAGTTGTACCCACTAAACCAAAAAGTTTTTAGTTAGTGATGACGTATTTTCTAATAATTCTGAAACTCCCAGAACTTGTAATCGACTTTTAATCAATAACAATCTCCTTTTGTTATAATCCTCTGTTGTTAATAAATTCTTTCCATCATGATGCTATGCATGCATGTAATGATTCCTCATACCTTCATGAAAAATCTCACCATTTGTTACTCATTTTGGTAAACAAATGACTCCACGCAGATCAATGGAGTATTAACAATAGATCTTGTATCGTTTGTTTTGAAAAAACAATCAATCAAGTTTTTAATATAATGTTGATTATAGTGATTATATTCAAACTTACCTTGATAATAACTATGATTATTATGATCCCTTATAACTACCACAACTAGGCTATAACCATAGAATTCTATAAGACAAATTTTCGGAAGAGAACTTGAAGAATAGAGAGAAGGTTATTGAACTTTAGCTTTAGTAGATAAGTCCGTTTGTTCTTTAGAAATCCTATACCAAGAGTTGTTCATTTATCTATGATACTACCCAGACATATCTTGAAATTAGATTACAGTAGGGATTCAATTCAGTCTATCATCAATGAAATAATTAGCTACATATTCTTTCACTAAAGGGCCTAACAAAGTACTAAGAATATCCAGAAATTAGAAATCAGTATCATTGCAGTAATACTTGAAGTAACCATAATTCCTCCGATTAGCAAGGATATAGCAAGAAAAGAAAATAAGACGGCCATACCTTGTAAGCATAACCATGAAACTTTTGTAGAATGTAGACCAATTCACCTTAAGAGAACAATAAGAGTGACTGAACCTACCAGCACCAATATCAAAGGATTTTAGATCAAAAAGTTAAATGGGACACTTTAAGAATTAGTGCCCAACTCAGAATACCATTTAGTACAAAAAGACCAGTGAAAGAGAATGGAAACTCTTTAGAACCTTAACAACGTCAAAATATGACATTAATGTTTAAACAGAAGAGAAATTCATGTTGTAATAGAATAAACCATAGTTCAAACCCTCTATAGTTGTATTCCCTTTTGTAATTTACCTTAGGTACGATGGATGTAACCTAAGTGTAACAACTACCCTTCTACCGTATGAAAACTCTACCTTGTAATATTTTCGTAATAATCATAATCTACGTCTATTTTCAACTTCTATTCCATTTGCCTTGTTCATAATCATTAAGTAACAATACACTGATATCACCTTAGAAATCTAGTTAACATCATTTTCGACTGAACGATAGATTATTACCACCCTGTAAGAATTATCTCATGAACTTTAAGTTTATACCAAAGATATCCTAGTATCTCCTTAGAAATTCCTGACTCATCACCATATTATAAACAAAAATTTACTAAATTCTTTTGAAAATGATTAGATGGCATTCAACGTTGTACCTAAACCATTAAGACTGAACCACCTAAAACAATTTAAAGAAAAAATAAATAAATATCATTGTTACTGAGCCAATCATCACATCATTTGGTCCTCAATTATACATAGCCTCGCTACCTATGTATAATTTAGGAAGAATCATGTCATAAATGGGACAGTTATCTTTTCAGATTTTCTAATAACAATCTTCATTCAAAAGCAAAATCTTGAGATTAAATAAACTATTCATAAACCTCATTTTGACAAACTCCAATAGATATTTACACTTAATACCCATCACTTTTATTATAGTAAGTCGAGAAAAGTAAAAACATTAGAAACCTAAGAGTTCACAAAGACTTATGGAAAACATCAATACCAAAAATTTTATTAGAGACCACGGAAATTAATACATAGGCATATAATTAGCATAGGGAGTGCTATTATTACAATGATTACAATAAAAAGCATAGAATCTCCAATAGGCTGACCCGACATAATAATAAGGATTTCCATCAACAACACCATAGCAAGAACCACCACAGGATGAATTACTCTGATTATTTTAAAAGATAAGTATAAGTACACCATTATAAACAATAGCAAGACTAGTTCTTAAACATAA
Source organism: Artemisia argyi (assembly GCA_030686995.1). Lineage (NCBI taxonomy): Eukaryota > Viridiplantae > Streptophyta > Magnoliopsida > Asterales > Asteraceae > Artemisia > Artemisia argyi. The sequence continues at coordinate 67,997,524 of CM060709.1, read as the reverse complement.
AGACAAATAAGTCTTATTTCACATTTATTGAGGATTACATAGAAACATAACAAGAACACATTTTAAACAATCCTAGCTCAAGACTAGTGCCTCCATATCTTATCCACAACATATGATAAAACCGTGAGTGGTATTAGGAAAACCAAGAGCCCGACCAAAACTACATAATCTTCATCCGGAACAAAAGTCAAATAGGTAACGACAACAACGACATATATCATCGCAATAATAGTAGTTAGGCTTGTCATTTTCGGAAGTATTTAATAAGAAAAAAATGGTTGATGGAAGAATAGGAAATAAAATGAGGTATTTATAGGCAAAAATATAGCTGTTATGTTACTATTCACAGTCGTTTGAATTTACTATTCACGACCGTTAGTATTCACTGTTCACTAGCCGTTAATTTTCCACTATTCCTGACCGTTACTTTCTATATTTACAACCCTTGGATTCATTAGTAGCAACATTTAAGTTTACTTTCGCTAGAATGGATAAATCTAACAAAATTTCGTTTTCTCAATTTCTGAATGAAAATTTCTTTGACAATCCTTTGTCTATAATCCCTTACCCTAGTAATCACTTTAAACTTGAATTCCGGGACGGAATTCAGAATGAGGAGTGAGTACTGTAAAACTCCGCAAAAATTCATATAATTAACAACGTTTAATTATATATTAATCTCTATCATTATTTTTAATCACCATTTTTATGGAGAAATTTAAAATTTTTCTTATTATACTATAATAACGAAATCACGTCATTCCATAATTCACCAAATGATGAAACCAGTTCTCGACACGATTAATGAAATATTAAAATTTACTAATCCTACTTAAAACTAATTACAACCAAACGGGCCCTTAATATTTTCAGCCCAATCCGAATCGGTTACTGTTCATGGCAGCCCAACTTCCGTTTTTATTTTTAGTTTCCAGTCGAGTTATCCCATCCCAAAATGCCTCGTTTTCTTTCAATTCTTAAACGTAACATGTCCATATTTTTATACCTCCTAATTGTCTACCCGCCAAAGAATTAGTATGCCAAGTTTTAGCTTCTAAGACGAACGTTTGATACGTTTAATAGAGGCAAAGTGTTTGGCCAAAATCCAACCCAATCGATATATAATAAATTCAAAACTCAACCGTTTTAAACCCGGATTGTTTCTACTTGATCCTAATAATTATTCCATCATGTTTTCATGTTAGTAAACATGTTTCATCAGCTAGAAAGCCAAGTGCTACACGATTTCTCCATTTGTGCATAACATATGTAGATGTCGACATACATAAATCACAAAGACAAACACCCTTATTTCTAGCTCTCACACACCCTTCCATATTGATATATTAATCTAGATACATTCTAAAAGTCATCCATTTCCCTAACATGCATAGTATCATATGTTTTGTTAATTGTTGAAAACATGTACGTGTCCTAGAAAACTTTCTATATGTACTTCTTCTTTCATAATCTTATTTTCTACATCCAAAACATTCATTTCACATGAACTAAACCTCAAAACACTCTTGTAAACATCTCTGAGCACCAGGAGCATTTATTCGATTGTTTGGAAGCCATAAAGGGTTATCGGGTTACAAAAACAATAATAACGTTTGGGTTATACAATCGAACGTATGTATTCTTGTGTTTCCTTCCATTTCCTTCGACTCTCTACTATCCTAGAAGCATAGTAAGTCTTTTAGTAACTTATTGAATTTATATCTCACGTTTAAACATAACCATGCATCGTTTTTGTTTCATGCCGAACGTATATTATTTCATGTTTATATTTACATACACGTATTATACTAGAACACAAAAACGTGGTTGCCTCCCTTGTGGTAGGCCTAGTAATCACGAAGAACATTCACATCATGTTTATAACATGTTTACATATCCATTCGACGCCCCTTTTTGATCCTAGATCATACGTTAAAAATCATGCAAACACTAAATTTACTAAGTATTTCTAAATATGAAAACTGCTTCGACATACCCACTTTTTGCATTAGTAACCCGTAATTTGTGTACACAGTGTATTAATATTTTTGCATATATCAATTCCTGACCTAGTTACCTTTAAATTTCGTATTTTAATTTTGTAACTATAAGCTCGCTAAAGCTCTTAAAAAGCTACGTTTTATAAGCTACTCGACCTGGACTTAAACACTTAGAAAATATTTTGAGGTTTCAGAAATTAACGCTCGACTAAGCGACAAACCATACTATTATTTTCAAATTCACAAACATAACGTGCCAATATTTTTACACGATCTATTAGACCACCTAGCTAGCAACCAATTTCGTATATAAAACTTGTACAAATAAGCTAATCTCGACACCCAAAATTCACCAAAGTGAATCGCTATAAATCTAGTTTGTAAACTAATAATATTAACAACTTGGGCCTAAAAGCCCAATAAGCTAAAAATAAGCACTCCGTATAAACTGGACCAAAAAGCTCTTTTGATATGATTTTATAACGTTAAAAATGTGTCTAGGGATAAGCCCAACTTGTCTCAACGCTCACGGATCGTTAGACGTTAACGGGCTTTTAATTTAGCTCGTTAAAGCCCATTTATTGAAAAATAAGCTATTTTTGCAAATAAGTAGTTGAAATAAGTTTTAATAAGCTTCAATAAGCTCCAAAAAATTTAATATAATTTTTCCCATAATTTTTGAACGTTTGGACTAAAAATGTAACACAAAAAAAAAAAAAAAAAAAAAAAAAAAAAAAAAAAAATCACCTAGGATGTCTAAAATTGTCAAACCTTTAAAATAGGGACTGAAACTGTAAAAACAGAATCATTAGGGTAAAAATTGATATATTATTCAAATCTAAGCTTATAATGCTATATTGGACAAGTAGTGGACTATAAATGCAAATATTATAAAATAAGGACTAAAGGTGCAACGCTAACGCCGTTAGAGTAAAAAGTGTAAAACTGGAAAAAGGATAAGGACCAACATATTATATTTGACATTCTTATTTTATTTTCTATTTTACGTCACCCCATCACGTCAAATGCATTTTCATTACATTTTACTTTTAAGTTAATAATATATATATAACGATATTTTAACTAGACATCTTTATGTATTATTTTCATCATGATTAAGAAAGGAAATACTTTAGAAATAATAACATATTTTGTCATATTATTATAAACGTAAGAGTTTCATTTGCATATCATCTTTTCATCATAACCATTAATCATTATTCATTAATCGTTATTCGTTATTCGTTTCGTATTTACCAAATAGTATTTGGTTAGATTCTTAGATAAATTAATTTATCAGGATCCATATTGAAGACGTTTTCATAATCGTTCCCATAATCTCTCGAATTTACTTTTCATCATTCCCGTATCAATCAAAGTGAGTCATAGCCCCATTTCCAATACTTGTTTTTAACTCATTGGGGGAGATACATGCTTACATATACTTTGATAACTTTATAAGTATATGAATAAATTACATGATTCAAATCAATTTCTTTATTAATAGTTACCTGATGAAGTTTATGACTTAAGATGTGATAAATATATGTTACTGGCGAATTACTTAACTGAAATACTGATACTCAGATGATAATGTTTCCAAAGTGATTATTGTGGCATGATACTTGATTATACTATAACATCCTGAATGATTCCATTATCTCTATATGATATTTCTATGTTCAACAGAAATAATTGCTAGGAAGAGCACAAATACTCTAGTTACATCATTACCTTGATATTTCCTGATTGCTAGTGGTTAATATGCATGTACAATTATCTTTGGGTAGTGGCACCCAGTTGTCTTTATCTTTGGGTAGTGGCACTCAGTTGTTTTTATCTTTGGGTAGTACTATGGACATACATGAATGCATAATATTTGTATTAAAGTAAACGTGTGTATGTGTGTGATTGAAAAATCTGTCGGGGGCTGGAAATGTATGCGTGTGTGTTCGAGAAATATATATACGTGAGTGTGTTTGAGTGATAATTATATTTTGGTCGTTGCGGTCTAAATTAACGTTGAGAATACGTTTATATATATTATAAAACGACAGGGTCTAAAATTATCATTTTGATATAAAATTATAGTATAAACATTTGAATAATTTTATTTGACATTTTAATATTTAATTTTTGATGATTTATATCTTGATCCTAAACTTTACTAAGTTGTCGTAGTTAACCCTAATTTATTATATTGGTCATCTTAAATCTTAAATATTATTTAATCGTCAATAATAACCTTAAAGTATTAAATTACTAATTCGGGAAAGTTACTAAATATGGGAACCTACTAAATTTGGCAAGCTTCTAAAAATGGAAAGCTGACTAAAATGAGTAATCTGATTTAAAATAAGTTATTAATAAGACAATCATGAATTCGTGTAGATTCGCTGAAGAGGGAGTTGCTTCGAATCTTTAGGTTTCTGTTATGTTTGCACTTGCGGTCTAAGGTACAGATATTCTAATCTTTCAGTAAGGTTTCTTATGACTCATGATCCGTTCCGTTGCCGCTATTATGACTTCTGATCTTTATACGCCTGATATCCTTAGTTCATTTGATAGTATAATTTCGTATGAAGACCCTTTCAAAAATATAACCGGATGACTTTTGAGAAAAACTATTTTTGAAATGATTTATATGATTACGATACGATGCCAGTTTTATATGAAGGTTTTATGACTTTTATGAAATGTGTTTTTAAAGGAATACTTTTTCGATAGAAAGGTTTTAAATAATTTTCAAAATCCTTAATCTGTTTTATTCTCTAAGATTTCTCATGACTTTCTTTAACATCTTTTGATTATTGAACTTCAAATTTTGAACCTTTGCTATGAACCCTTTTGCTATTATGAACCTTTGATTTGAACCTCACGATATGAATCTTTGATTTGGACCTTTGACTTGAACCATTGCTATGATCCCTTATATGATCCATATTTGATCGATCCATTTCTGTTATTATTTGCTTGATTTTGTTGTATGCTATATTCCATTTCTTATTGCATTCCTATGCCCTATTTGTTGCCCATTATTTGATTAATTTGTAGCCAGTCATGGGGAGTCCATGACCTTGCCACTGATGCACCAGTGGTATTGACACTATCTGTGGAGGTGGGTTTTAGTCCACAGCGTTCCCTTTAAGCTAGCTATTCAGGCCTATATTTATTATTGTATATGTTTACTTAGCCTAGAGCTTTGTGCATATATAGTTGCTTTTGCAGGGAGCGTATGGATGCATCCTAGGTACTTTGTTTCGTTTTGAATTTGGTGAATGGGTAGGTGTGTGCGATACACTCCATGTCACATTTGGTACATCGAGCTAGCTACTCTATGTACAATTTGATATATGATTATTGGGCACTTCTGTTACTTCTACTATATATGTGATCCTTGTTGTTCTAACTTCTTTATTGTTATTGACTTATGATTTCCTTAGTTCATTTGCTTACACTTATGATACGTTCCATTTTCCTTTGATTCATTTGAATTCCTTATACGTATTCCCTTTGATCATATTCTGTTGATTCTATCATATGTTCCATATTCTTTGATATTCGTCTCAACAGGTTTGCATGGATTCATTTCGGATTCACTTTCGTTTCACTTTTGTTATTAGCTTTTGTTTGTTTATATCTGTTCACTGGGCTTTTTAAGCTCAGCCGCATTTCTTTTCCTGTGGCAGGTTATTTAGAAGGAAGTTGGGTTTGAGGGAAGAGTGCTTAGGAGCTTTTAGTGGACTACACGGTTGATAGCTCCTCATGGATTAGAGATGGACTTAGAGATTCTTCTTTTGGTTCTTAGTTTGTAATTAGTTTGGAAGCTGTTATGATTAGTTTTAACACCTTATCATTTATTATATTTTCTTTGTAACCCTTGTATTATTTAATGTATTCCGCTTGCTTATGTTCTGATTCGACCCCATATGTTACACTTTAGCCCTTTTGGGTTGGGGTGTTACAGAATTTCGGGAGCTATTTAGTGCGGAATATGCTCCGATGGAGGAGATTGATAAGATCCGAGAAGAATTCCAATCTCTAGTACAAACCAAAGAAACGGTAAATCAATTATGAAAGAAATTCAATGATATGGTTCCGTATTGCCCTGAGTACCATGGTAATGAAAAGCTCAAGGTAGAAAGATTTCAAAGGATGCTCCGTGATGATATTCGAGAAGTGGTTTCGCCTTTCAGGTGTACCACTTTGGAAGATCTTTTAAGTAGGGATCGCGTGAGGGAAGCCGATATTATAAGAAAGGAAGGTAAGGAGGTGAAAGACACCAAAAGAAAACAAGAATTTGTAGATAGAAATGTCAAGAGAGTAAAGAAGGACCACGACAAGAAAACCGGAGGAAGCCAAACCAAGCCCTTGTGCAAGAAATGCAATAAAGTCCATTATGGCGAGTGTAGGCTCAATATGCCGGGTTGCTACAAATGTGGAGATTTAAATCACATAAGTAGAAATTGTACAAAACCAATGGTTATATGCTATTGGTGAAACCAAACGGGACATAAGTTGAATGAATGTCCCAACCCGAAGGTAATTGAAGCAAGACAGTTGAAAACTGTTAAAGAAGAGAAAGTGGAGATTCCAAAGCTGAAAGCCCGTGCTTACCCTATGACCACCGTAGAAGCAAAGTCAATTCCCGAAGTTATCACAGGTACAATCCTTGTAAATTCATTTCCCACTCATGTATTTTATGATTCGGGTGCAAGTGTATCGTTCATATCCTATGATTTTAGTGAAAGATTATCCACTCCAATAAATAAACTCACTAAACCCCTTGAAATTAAAATAGCCGATAGTAAAGTGGTTACCATGTCTAGTGTGTATTGTGATGTAGAAATAGAAATCGATGATAATGTCTTTAAGATTGATTTGATTCCTATCATGTTGGGAAAATTCGATATTCTTATAGGCATGGATTGGCTTGGTAAACACAATGCCGCCATTATATGTAGTCAAAACGTTATTCGACTTGAAAACTCAAACGGTCGGGAATTTACTATCTATGGTGAGAAAAACAAGGGGAATTAATGATATGTTCAGTAATGAAGGCCAGAAAGTATTTATCACGTGGTTTCTATGCCTTTTTGGCACACATGGTCGAAACAAGTTTGGCAAAGAAAGATATTGATAGTATTCCGGTTGTGAATGAGTTTCGTGATGTTTTTCCGGGAGATTTGCCGGGTATTCCACTCGAAAGGCAAGTTGAATTTTGTATCGATCTAGTTCCGGGTGCTACACCTATCGCTAAAACTCCTTATCGTCTTGCTCCATCCGAAATGAAAGAGTTAATGAGCCAACTCCAAGAGTTACTTGACAAGGGTTTTATCAGCCCTAGTAGCTCACCGTAGGGAGCTCCGATTCTGTTTGTTAAAAAGAAGGACGGAAGTATGCAGATGTGCATTGATTACCATGAATTGAATAAAGTCATGGTGAAAAATGTGTACCCGTTACCAAGAATTGATGATCTTTTCGATGAACTTCAAGGTGCAAGATGGTTTTCAAAAATTGATCTTCGTTCGGGCTATAATCAGTTGAAGGTTCGAGAAGAAGATATTCCTAAGACAGCATTTAAGACTCGCTATGGGCATTATGAGTTCGTTGTTATGCCGTTCGGCCTTACTAATGCACCAGCGGTTTTCATGGATCTCATGAATTGGGTGTGCAAGCCGATGCTAGATAAATCTGTTATAGTATTCATTGATGATATTCTCATCTATTCCAAAAGCAAGGAGGAACATGAAGTGCATTTGCGCGAAGCTTCTGAAACGTTGCGAAGAGAAAGTTTGTATGCCAAGTTCTTGAAATGTGAGTTTTGGCTACAGGAAGTTCAATTCCTTGGTCACGTTATAAATTCTGAAGGTCTTAAGGTCGATCCGTCAAAGATAGAAGTTGTAATGAAATGGCCAGCACCGAAGAGTGTCAGTGAAATCCGAAGTTTTTTTGGACTCACGGGTTATTACCGCAAGTTCATTCAAGATTTTTCTAAGATCGCATCTTCCCTAACTGAGCTGACCAAAAACAATACTCCTTTTGTTTGGGGTGAAAAGCAAGATGGAGCTTTTTGTACTCTAAAGAAGAAGTTATGTGAAACGCCAATTCTTGTGTTACTAGAAGGAACAGAGGATATGGTAGTTTATAATGATGCATCTTATTCTGGTCTTGTGTGTGTTCTTATGCAACGGGGTAGAGTAATCGCTTATGCCTCAAGATAATTAAAGAAGCATGAAGAGAAATACTCGACTAACGACCTTGAATTTGCAGCTGTGGTCTTTACCTTGAAAATTTGGAGGCATTATATATATGGTGTGAAGTTTATACTTTACACTGATCATAGAAGCCTTCAGTACTTCTTAGAGAAGAAAGATCCGAATATGAGTCATCGAAGATGGTTAGATTTGTTAAAAGATTATAATTGCGAAATTCGTTACCACCCTGGTAAGGCAAATGTTGTGGCAGATGCTCTAAGTCGTAAGGACCAATGTGAGGCCACAAAGATTCATTCATTACGAAGATTGTTACATCTAATCTCTTCGACAAAATCAAAATAGCCCAGCAGGAAGCTCTGAAGGAAAAAAAATGGAAAAATGAACGTATCACATCACATATTTCACACCTTGATGACGATAATCGAGGGATCAAAATGAGATATGGAAGGATCTATATTCCTTTTAGGAGCGATATTAAGAAAATACTCCTGGAAGAAGCACACAAGTCTAAATATTCTATTCACCTGGGGGCTACGAAGATTTACCTCGATTTAAAAAGAAATTACTGATGGCCGAGTATGAAGAGAGACTGTGTAAAATGTGTTGAGAGATTTTTGACGTGTCTAAAGGTGAAAGCTGAACATCAAAAGCCGTACGGAAAGATCCAAACTTTAGATATTCCAGTATGGAAATGGGAGAAGATCACGATGGACTTTGTTACTAAACTACCGAGGACGGCTAAGAAACATGACGCAATCTGGGTTATAGTAGATCGTTTGACCAAGAGTGCACATTTCATTCCAATCAAGGAAAGTATGCCCGTTCATAAGTTAGCTAAGATTTATGTAAATGAGATAGTTGCACGGTATGGAGTACCTATTTCTATAATTTCCGATCGAGATGGACGTTTTTCTTCTAATTTTTGGCAAAGTTTCCAAGATGAACTTGGTACAAAATTGCATATGAGCACGACATTTCATCCTCAAACTGACGGGCAGAGTGAGAGGACGATTCAAACTTTAGAAGATATGTTATGGGCGTGTGTAATTGATTTTGGAGGCAACTGGGACAATCATCTACCTTTAGTAGAATTTGCTTACAATAATAGTTATCATAAAATTATCGATATGCCCCCGTATGAAATGCTTTATGACAGAAAGTGTAGGAAGCCTGTATGTTGGGATGAAGTTGGGAGGAGTGAATTGGCTGGTACAGATGTCGTAGTAGCAACTAATGAAAAGATATAAACTATCCGGGAAAGATTTAAGGCAGCTCAAGATCGGTGGAAAAGCTATGAAGATAATAGAAGAAAACCAATTGAATTCGAAGTTGGAGACTATGTTATGTTAAAAGTCTCTCCTTGGAAGGGTGTGCTACGCTTTAGAAATAAAGGAAAGTTAGGACCAAGATTCATAGGTCCTTTTAAGATTTTGAAACGTGTAGGAGAGGTGGCTTACGTGTTGGAGCTACCCGAAGAGATGAAAGGCATTCACAATACCTCTCACGTATCGTATTTAAGGAAGTGCCTTACGGATGAAACTAGTGTGATTACCTTGGATGACGTTGAAATTGATCCGGAGTTGACTTCGAAAGAAGAACCGAAAACCATACTATGAAGAAAACAAGACAACTCTAAAATAAAGAAATACCATTAGTAAAGGTACAATAGAGGCATCAGAACGGATCAAGCATAAGGTGGGAACCGAAGGAGAGAATGAGGAATGAGTATCCTGATTTATTCCAGGAATAGATTTCTAAGAAGAAATCTTGTTTTAAGGGGGGGATAATTGTTACACCCGTACCCCGAAAAGGTATTATTATATTACATAAGTGTAATAATAAATATTATGATTATAAGTAATAGTATAATATTGTGTTAGGATGTATTTATAAAGAAAAGTGGTTAAGTTATAAGTTATAGTGCAAATGTGTTAAACTACAATAAGTTTGGTGGTTAAATAGGAAAAGTAGAACCACAGGGACTATTATTGCCAAAATCCAAAACTGAAACTAGAACAACCTTATTCTAGTACCTAATACGAAAGGATTCTCCCATCAGGGACTATTGTTGCCAAAATCCCAAACTGGCACTATAACAACCTTGTTCTAGTACCTAATATGAAAAGATTTACTCATTAGGGACCAAAGTGGCCTAAAAGCTAAACTAAAATCATATAAATGAGTTTATCCTTATCATTTGAGACATATCCAGAAAATTCAAGAAGTTATTTGTCTAAGTCGGTTCCAGAAAAGAAAAAGAGAGGTGATAACATCAAAATTGTACCCATATTTTAGTGTTAATTTTCCCCTAGAATGCTCATCTTTTATGTTAATATATTAGGATATATACTCTTATTTGTTTATATTATATTTTTAGGGTAAAAATCAGCAAAGGAACGAAAAGACGCGGATTTGGAAGGTTTTAGACGAAAATCATTGAAGTATGCGGATTCTGCACTAACTACGGCGTAGATGTTCCATCTACCTACGCCGTAGCACTTATTTATGAAGACTACGGCATAGCCTCAACCTTAACTATGGCGTAGAAACACATTAAAGGGCTCTACGGAGTAGCCTCTCTCCACCTATGGCGTAGACCTTAAAATCAAGCAGAAAATAACTTTCGAGGCCAAAGAAGAAGCTACGGCGTAGTCCCAATATAACTACGCCATAGATGTGACAGCTGAAGAAACTACGTCCGTAGCACTTGATCAAGCTATAGCGTAGTTAATATTAACGAAGGCTACGGCGTAGCCAACCATAGAGCTACGTCGTAGCAAAGTCGGGCCTATAAATACCAGACCTAATTCCGAGTTTCAATATACACTTTGCACCATACATAAGTCAGGAGGAATTCAGGGAGCAAGAGGACGAAGTTCTATCAGCATACAAGTCCATTCTAAGGAAGAATTCACGCCATAATCATAAGTTAATTCATTAAATTTATTTGTATTAATTCAATGTTCACATTTGTTGTGTTAAACATTTGTTTTTCTACATTCATGGACATGAGTGGCTAAACACCTCTTGGTGTTAGCCTTATTATGAAATTGTTATTAATATGATTTAGTTTTCTCGCATCTTTAGTTGTTTTGTTTATATACTTTCTTAGCTAGTCTTAGGACACTCTATGCTTTAGAGGGATTGATATTTTGGTAGCCCTTCGAGGGGAATGTGTGTTGTGACCGTGCCAACATTTCATTAGAAGGTGTGACTTGGTAATGGTTAAGATGAGCCGTAGCCGCTTCCATTGCCATACATGTGCGAATTGACCATAGGATCACCTACCAAATAGATATGCTAAAGGAGTTAGGGGAGGTGTAAGTGACAACACGTCCGGCTAAACTAGTCTAAGTTAGTAGAGGTGCTTAAGGACTTTTGCATTTCGCGCCAGCGAACTCTTTCAATCAATTTGGAAGAATAGGGCGAGGTGCCGGATAGGATAGGCGATTTGACCATCTGAGTCTATTGAATTGAACCCCCAGATAAAACGATAGGATGCATAATTAGAAAACTTCTCATGTTAATAACAAGAGTAGTAATTAGGTTAACACTACTTTCTCCTACTGATTTACATTCACCTTTTAATTACTTTATTTGTTATTTATTTTATTTAGTTTAAATTATTTCAATCATCATAAAAACCCTTTTATTTTAGTGACATTTAAACTTAGATATTTTCCGCCCCTTAGCTCTTGGAACGACCTCGGCTTTACCATCTAGCTATACCTCACATGACCGGGTACACTGCCTGATAGTGCATTAGGTAGACCTTAGGTAGACGAGACTTTATAAATTTAAAACCTGGTCGGTAAATCCTGCATCAAGTTTTTGGCGCCGATGCCGGAGAGCTAATAGGATTTTAGTTAAGTTTTTCATTTTAATTTTATTTTCAGTACTCACGATTTCTCTTCTAGTTTCAGGTAACATGGGTGATCAAAATTGATACCCTTACTCTCGAGGAGTACCTAGCTCTTACACATGATGAACAAGGGCCTGGTTTGGTTAGGCCAGCTATTGGAGCAGAGGTTCAGTTTGAAATCAAGAACCAGTTCATAAGGGAGTTGCGAAAAGACCCCTTTTCTGGAGCAAAGACCGAAGATGCTCACGAACACATTGAGAATGTTCTTTACATTGTCAGTCTATTCAACATTCCTAGAGTATCTCATGATGCGGTAATGCTTAGAGTCTTTCTCTTGACTCTTATCGGTGCAGCTAAAAGATGGATTGATAGGTTGCCTGCGGGAACCATTGATACTTGGGCATTGCTGAAGAAGAAATTCATTCAAAGGTATTGCCCTCCTTCAAGGACGGCTCAACAGCTCGAAGAAATCCATAATTTTAAACAGGATGGTGATGAATAATTGTACCAAACTTGGGATAGGTACAATGATCTTCTTTTCAAGTATCCAACTCATGACCTCAACACGCAACAAACGGTGAATATCTTCTACAAAGGGCTTAATATTTCTACCCGACAAATGCTTCTCAAGGGCCGATCCCTGGGATGACACCTGCTGAAGCCTTAAAAGCTATTGAAGACATGGCGGACCACTCTCAAAAGTGGCATGATGGTAGTAGGAGGATCGTTGGAAGTTCGGATGGAATCGCCTTAATCACCAACAAACTTGAAAGTTTGGGGCGTGATATAAAAAAGCTTAAGGAGAATGTGCATGCCATTCAAGTGGGATGCGAAATTTGTGAAGAGGCTCACTTGGCTAGAGATTGTCCTTTAAAAGAGGATGATGAAAAGGTTGAAGAGGTAAAATATGGGGAAGGAAGACCGTTCCAAGGCTACAATAGTAACAGATATCGCACCAGATACAATCGAGTACCCTATGGAGAAAGAAGACCTAACCTCAAAGATACAATCGACAAATATCTTGAAGACTCAAGAAAGAAATGAGAAGAGCAAGATGAGAGGTTGAAAAACTTTCAAGAAGCCACTAACAAGAGTCTTGCTAATCATGACGAGTCCCTCAAGAATCTTGAAACTATGATAGGAAAGTTGGCTGAAGATATCCATGAGAAGAACGTGATCGAAGAAAGCAAGAGAGTAGTCGGAGCATGTATGGCAATGTTCACCGAAAATAAGGAAGAAGATCATCCAAAAGGGTTCAAAAATCAATCGTGTGAAGAAGTTCTTCAAATAGAGGAGCCAAAGGACCGCAACATAACGCCTTGCCAGCTTCCAACTAAGGAGGATAGCATGGAAAGCTTTATTCTCCCTTGCACCATTAGTGACTCCCACCTTTCAGCAATAGCAGACTTAGGGTCTAGCATCAACGTAATGCCTCTTTCTCTATTTCTTTCACTTAGACTTACAAGCCTCAAGAAAACCAGTTTGGTGATCGAGATGACAGATATGACGAAGACAACCCCAATTGGAGCTATTGATAATGTTTTGGTTAAGATTGACATGTTTCTATTTCCTGTTGATTTTGTTGTGATTGATATGGCAAGTACTCCAAGGGAAGACCTCATCCTTAGAAGACCGTTCCTAGTAACATCTCGAGCCCGTATCAATGTCTTTGAGAAGGAGATATCATTGGGAGTTGAGCTTTATAACGAAAGGATCATTTTCAATATGGAGAAGACAAACATGCAAAGGAACAAGGATATAGCCAATTCAAAATTGGCAAATAGCGTTGTTAAGGAGAATTCGCCGGACACACTTGGAATATCAGGTGACATTTTCAATTATATCCCTCCTTTATGTTTGAAATATGCGCATGATGCTTGTTCCGACATAAATGACGAAAGCGGAGAATCGTCTGGGGAAGATAGTGACAATGATAATCCACCACTTGAACCTTGGGGTGGTGGTCCTATCACCGTAACCGTAGTTCGTAATTGTTGTGAACCTAAACCAATTAAGGAAAATGGGAGGTTATGCATGCCTTCATGTTGTCCTTACATCGAGACTTGTTATAGAGGAGGTCATACCAGGTTGAGACTATTGACTAAGGAAGCCAACGTCTGGTCATGCTATGTAGATAAAGATTTTGATAAGAAACCTTGGATTAGTAACTACTATGATGGTTTTAATTCCAGAGAAGAAGCTAACTGGACTCTTCACTTTTGTAAGCCAGCTTTAATGATGGAAGATGGAACGACTCAAGCTTGGCCTACATGTGACCCCCTTCGGACGAAATGCAATGGTCGGGAACTGGAAGTAGTGCATTTAGCCAAAAGATATGAATGGGCATGTTTTAATTCTCACTTAAGAGAAGAAGTTGGGTACCGCGGAATGTCTTTTGATAATTGGGTTAAAGTCAAGTTCGGAGAAGCCCGACCAACCAAGAAAGACGAAATCGAATATCGTAGTGAATGGGCAAAAGCCAATTTTCTCCTGGAAAACAATACGGATTAACACCTTATGTCGCTCCAACGGTTTGGGACCAGTCACCGACTTCATTAGATAAGGGAAGAGGTGGGCTTGTCCATCTACCTACGTGAAGATCAGCGGCAATGAGTTTAACTTAAAGACTCGATAATAAACAAAAGTACTCTTTCGGGAGACAACCCAAATTATCTTTGTTTTTCATTTTTTTAGTGTAGTTGAGGTTTTGTTCTAATTATTTTTGTAGGTAAAAGAGAAGGGGATTGATGTTTTCTGATTTTGGAGTTTTCACTCCAGAAAATTTCCCCCATGAAAAGTCTACGGCGTAGCTCTCTGTATAACTACGCCGTAGCACCCCCCCCCCCCCCAGGTGTAATACTGTATGATTTTTCAAACTACGTCGTAGCTCATATTACCTCTATGTCGTAGTTCATAAACCTTGTATTAGTTTTTAAATGAACTTTGTGGGTGTGTTCACTGTAAACCCTCACGATACTTCACTCGTCCACTTGGGACACCAAGTGGTTTAAAAGGCTTGTTGCATATGCTAAATGCAACCGTGATTCCTACGAAAGTGAGTTAGGATTTCTATTTTTCTTTTTTAGGTTTTATGCTTGTGGTTGTTACGTTACGTGATTTCTATTTTTCTTTTTTAGGTTTTATGCTTGTGGTTTTATGCATTTGGCGAAGCGAAGGCACGTTTTTTATTCAAACATGATCCTTCTAACATTTTCAAAAGCAAGATTAAGGGAAGTTCTCGTTCCAATTCTACTTATCTCCTTTATTCTCATTGCTTATTTGTGTACAAAAGGGACTTTGTGCATTTTAAGAGGAGGGACGAGAGTAGAATTTAGCTTGAACTTTTAATTGCCCATTTTTCAAGTTTATTTTGAAAAATTATGCGATTTTTAAAATTTTTGACATGTTTTTCCGAACCTAACTAGAATAGACTTTAGCCGAGCACATTAACCCTTAATATCATGGTGAGGTTTAGCCTATTCAGTTTTCCCTGTTTTACCAAAATCCACCAAATTATGAGTGTGCCGGTAGTTTGTAAACTTTAGAACTTGGCCTTTACATCATTTCGAGACCATAGACGAGTAGTGTATTGAGTTTTCTTAGTACATTTGGAAGAAACTTTTTGAGAATGCAATATTTTAGGCTTATCACCCAAAAAGCCTATATGTGTGTGTTTATCGATTAGTCTCGTTGACTTTTTGACCCCCGTGTTAAACCCTTTTGTTGCACTCATCTTTAGTGCAAGATACCCCTGGTTATACCCTTTTGAGCTTTTCCTTTCATTTCTCACCCACATTATAAATTGTTTCGATACACCTATACACCTTAGCGTACCGTGTAGTCTTGATTTATGATTTGAAAGTTGCCACTTACTCTAATTTGAGGTTCGAGTTAAGAGATTCAGAAATCATGCCTACGTTGAAGACCCATCTTTGAAGATCATGAGAGACCCTGATGTGGAAAGCTTTAAATTTATAATACTAGTTTCACCGATTTTAATAAACCAAACACACGGGTAAAGTATAACCCTCGTTGGTAGTATTAGGTTAAGGTAAGACCAGGTCGTATCCACAGAGACTTAGTTCGTTTGGATTAAGTATAAATAATTAGTAAAACAAGACAAATAATGATAATGGTAATATAAGGAATTCAAATATTAAAACAAATGATTGCTAGGATAGCTAAGATAATCAAGTAACAATGCGTATGTTTGATCTCAGTTTGATAAAGGAGCACAACTTATAAGAAAGCTATTTTCGTTAAAAGAGCAATTTCATAACTCGTAGGTTCAATTCAAGATTCATATCTACTCATTAAGTGATTTCTCTCGAATTAGTATTCCATATCAAGTATAGATTATTATTTATTCTTCTAAGTGGATTTCTCCTTTCAAAGACTAGAAACGCAGACAAGTTTCTAGAATTGCGTTTAACAAGTTGGTTCTTTCGACCTATTCCAACATATTATATTCAACCAGTTTCAACAAATAAACATAATAAGACAAGAGATGAAATAGTTCACAATATAAACTTGAAATTGGTAGAGATCAAAACATAATCATAAGTCGCTTTACTATATTATCATATCCAAGCAATCACAAGAGGTTTAGCCTCTCATGGCTAATGAGTTCATAACAACAAAAGTGAATAAATAGTAAACAAGAGACATACAGGTTGGATTGATCAAATGATTACAAAAGTGTCACAAGTAACCAAGAATTCGACACCAACAAGTATATAACACCCCCTATTCTGATTCGTTCACCCCTGCAAATGGCTCTGGATCACGTATTACTTCAGACCTTAACTTATTGAAATTGGTTATAGAGTGGAGAGTTTAAATGCTTGCAAATGATCTCTATTTATAGGCATTTTGATAGGCGAAGTACGGCACAATTGCTTTGTGAGTGCGGCACACTTTCTTATTTTCTTGGTGCCAAAGTTTCATAAATGCAGAGGAAGTACGGCGCACTTTATTTGTAAAACTGGCGCATTTTTATAAAATATTCAATCTTGACTTCCTTTGACCGAGAGGTAAGTGCATCGCACATGACTAGAAAACCGGCGCACTTGGCTTGCATGAAAAGCTAATCATGGAAGACTTCTTATTTATTTGCTTCAAGTGGCGAAATAGTAGGTTTTGAGATGTATCATGCTCAAATCATCCGAGAGTGAACCTGCATTCATTTTATGCTATTAAGTACCAAAAGTTCGTATCAAATGATCATAAAACATATAATATAATGCTCAAAGAATATATAATTAGAGCGTTATCAGACCCCCTATTATTACATGTATGTTTCATCTCAAGTGGGGGGGGGGGGGGCGTGTATTTTGTTTCTTGTATTGTTATGCAAAAAAATGTGAAATTCCATATGTAAATAGTTTATTTATGGTGCAACCTTGTATAGCACCGTATGTTGAGATTTGAAAGAATTAGTATCGAAGAGGCCACTTCGGTCACATATGAAGAATGAAGTTGTTGGTTCATAATCACCAACATGAAGACCAAGTGTGGTGCCCAACATGACGTCCCATAATGGCATACACACTTGTTATATGATCCAATTTTTGCGTCTTGGAGCTTTGACCTTGGATGAACGGCAAGTGGTAGCAACTCCGTTGTAGGTTAAGACTATTTGTTTGTATTTTTTATTTTACACCATTATTGTGAATCCCATGTCTTATCCTCCCTTTTAGTTGTGAATCATGCTTAGGTGAGGAATTTGAGCAGTCATTGGTGTCTTGCCCGGCGTTTCGGTCATGTACCATTGCCTTTGTTGCCCTTGCCGTAGTATGTTAGTAACAACACTACACCACAGCCTTATATATGTTCACCCAATATTGCCTTTAAGAATTGTTTCGACCTTAGCTCTAGTGGTGGAGATTTTTGTAACCGCCAAGCCTACGATAGAATACATCATATGACTGTGCGTTGAGTGATCACCCCGAAATTAATACTTATATTAGGAGAGAGAGCATGTGTGTTTGTTCCCATTTTGTGAGGTGTTCGGCTTTGATATATTCTAGCATAGGGAATTTTTAGATTCATATCTTCCAGTTTCTTGGGAGATATCTTTTTAAGAATTATTCTAATAAGGTCTACTTGAGGACAAGTAGAGTTCAAGTGGGGGAATATTTGATAACATCAAATTATACCCATATTTTAGTGTTAGTTTCCTCCTAGATTGCTCATCTTTTATGTTAATATATTAGGATATATACTCTCATTTGTTTATATTATGTTTTCAGGGTAAAAATGAGCAAAGGAATGAAAAGACGCGAATTTGGAAGGTTTTAGACGAAAATCATTGAATTATGCAGATTCTGTACTAACTACGGCATTGATGTTCCATTTACCAACGCCGTAGCACTTATTTATTAAGACTACGACGTAGCCTCAACCTTAACTATGGCGTAGAAACACATCAAAGGGCTCTACGGAGTAGCCTCTCTCCACATATGGCGTAGACCTTAAAATCAAGCAGAAAAGAACTTTCGAGGCCAAAGAAGAAGCTACGGCGTAGTCCCAATATAACTACATTGTAGATGTGATAGCTGAAGAAACTACGTCCGTAGCACTTGATCAAGCAACGACGTAGTTAATATTAACGAAGGCTACGGTGTAGCCAACCATAGAGCTACGCCGTAGCAAAGTCAGGCCTATAAATACCAGCCCTAATTTCGAGTTTCAATATACACTTTTCACCACACAGAAGTCATGAGGAATTCAGGGAGTAAGAGGACGATGTTCTATCAATATACGAGTCCATTCCAAGGGAGAATTCACGCCATAATCATAAGTTTATTCATTAAATTCATTTGTATTAATTCAATGTTTACATTTGTTGTGTTAAACATTTGTTTTTCTGCATTCATGAAAATGAGTGGTTAAACACCTCTTGGTGTTAGCCTTATTATGAATTTGTTGTTAATATGATTTAGTTTTCTCGCATCTTTAGTTGTTTTATTTGTATACTTTCTTAGCTAGTCTTAGGTGTTAGCCTTGATTTTTTATAAAGATAACGTCACACAAGTGAATTGGACTAGATATGTAGCAAGTTGTGCCCATAGGGACTACTTATGTACATTTGGCAAACATGTAGTGTGATGAGCCTATAAATACCCCTCATGACTCTCCATGAGGGGTGTGGCTTAGTGATAGGTTTGTTGTATTAATTTGTTTCATCTTAATAAAGTTTCCTTTCATTATCCACCCTCTCTCTACTCTCTCACAAGAACTATGAAGCATATCATCATGTTTGATCAACCTCGACCTCCCGAACCACATGGATCATGTATATTTTCGATCCTACAATAGGACACTCTATGCTTTAGAGGGATTGATATTTTGGTAGCCCTTCGAGGGGAATGTGTGTTGTGACTGTGCAAGCATTTCATTAGAAGGTGTGACTTGGTAATGGTTAAGACGAACCGTAGCCGCTTCCATTGCCATAGATGTGCGAATTGACCATAGGATCACCTACCAAATAGATATGCCAAAGGAGTTCGGGGGAAGGTGTAAGTGACAACACATCCCGCTAGACTAGTCTGAGTTAGTAGAGGTGCTTAAGGACTCTTGCATTTCGCGCCAGCGAACTCTTTCAATCGATTTGGAAGAATAGGGCGAGGCGTCGGATATGATAGGCGATTTGACCATCTAAGTCTATTGAATTGAACCCCTAGATAAAACGATAGGATGCATAATTAGAAAACTTGTCATGTTAATAACAAAAGTAGTAATTAGGTTAACACTACTTTCTCCTACTGACTTCCGTTCACCTTTTAATTGCTTTATTTGTTATTTATTTTATTTAGTTTAAATTGTTTCAATCATCATAAAAACCCCTTTTATTTTAGTGACATTTAAACTTAGATTCTTTCCGCCCCTTAGCTCTTGGGACGACCTCGGCTTTACCATCTAGCTATACCTCACACGACCGGGTACACTGCCCGATAGTGCATTAGGTAGATCTTAGGTAGACGAGACTTTATAATTTTAAAACCTGGTCCGTAAATCCTGCATCAAGAGGGAAAAGAGAGATTGTTTGGTTTCATATCAAATTGATCAAGAAGATGTGTAGAAGATACAAGATTAAGAGTATTTGATCATAAACCTACAACAAGTAAGTTTAAATTGTTGAATTGATAATTAGGGTTTTTGGTGGAAATTGGGGAAAGTGGTTAAATGTTGTTAATTTACTATCTTATGATTAAAATAGATACTAATTAGTGTTAGTTCCTTCATTGGAAGCAAGGGAAGAGCCTATAACAAATTCAAGTAGAAAATATAGTTGGTGATTTGAGGTAAATACATAAGTAGTGAATTTGTTATAATTAATGTTATGAAGTCATAATGTTTTATATATTACTAGCAGGGTATCCGCGCGATACGACGGTGGGTACCCTGTGACTATATTTTCTTGTAATGTGATGTTATGCGGCCATATTTTTTTGAATGATTAATTTACAAATGACAATAATTTTAGGATTGGATAAGTTGGAAAACCCCTTGCATCTTAACCTAGAGGTCAATGGTTCGATCCTCACTCCCTACAAAAGGCCAAAGGTCCTTTCCTATCTTAGATAGAACTGGAAGCAGCCTCTCTACCTTAGGTAGAGGTAAAGCTGTCTACATCTCAACCTCCCCATACATCGCGGAAGATGGTATTGGGACCCATAAAAAAAATAAAATAAATAAATAAAATAATTTCATTTACTTTTAACCGAAGCTACCACAAACATAAATCTTGATTCTTTCTTTTAAAACAATCACCTTTAAATTTTCTGACCTACATGCGACCTTTTAGGCATAGTAAGGCGACCGACATTTATATTTTTGTTTTTATTTAAAAAAAAATCCATCTTTTTTACACTATATATATCCCCTACATTTTCATTTTTAATATACACTATTCACATGAACCAAATATCAAAATTAGCCTAAAATCAACTATACCATACAAATAATATACGGCTCAATTAGAAATTAGTCTAAAACCATTTTTAGCCTAAACAAACTTTAATTATCAATATCTATTAAGGCCAATGATAAAACTACCAAACAATTTGTGATATCATTTGGCCAGCCCAATTAACAACCAAACCGGTATATAACCCAAATGTTAGGACTTATAAATACGTTTACAAAACCTAAATTACCTCATTCATGCCCTAATTTCCCTCACAAAAATACGCAGCCATGATTTGCAGCCACACAAACATCACATACTCTTCCTTTCTTTCTTATCTTGATAACCGAACATAACTAACAATCTATGTTTGCAAGAAAATCAGTCCCATTTCTTGAATATCAAACGAAAACTCTGTGTAAGGTTTTATGTTGTGTTGACCGTGATGGTGGTTTTGAGATAGGGTTAGAACTGAGGTAGATGTAGATGTTGGGTTTTATTGTTGTTGTATACTTTCTATTCGTGGACCATAGATGGAATAAGTTTGATGTTTGTTTTGGCTTGATTGATGATTGTTTTTTTCTTGTTTCATTTCATCTTTGTTTTTGTTTTGATATGCAACGGTACATTTTTTTTCTTCTTTTGTGGTATACATTAATTGGTCGAGGGGGTGACTGGTTTGTGATTTTGGAGCCGTCCGACCTTCATCGATCTTGTGGTTGCAGTGGCGGCGACTCGGTCAGCGCAGGGGCGACCGGTCCGGTCGACCGACCACTGTGCCCAGCCTAATGGCTTTATTTTTAAGTATTTGGCTTAGTAGCTTGATTAGCTTATACATTATGGTTAAATGATTGTATATTTTGGTGAAGGAGTGAATTAATTAGTGTATTAATTATATGTGTTGAATAGATTGCTGACCTTTAAATCATCATATTTAACATACATGTGCTTTGTGTTTTATGACTTATATTTACTTAAAAGCTATTGTACATTGTGCTTAAATGGTTGTAATTTTTGGTGTATGGGTGTTTTTAATAGCATTAATGTTGTTTGGTAGAATTTTGGTCTTAAAATGACACCACGTTGTTTTTTGTTGTATAATATGCTTACTTTGTTGTAATTCTAAAAATTGGATGCATTTAAGTGTTGTACATTATGGTTAAAATGATTGTATATTTTGGTAAAAGGGTGAATTAATTAGTGTATTAATTATATGTGTTGAATAGATTGTTGACCTTAAAATCATTGTGCTTTACATACTTGTGTTTTGTGTTTAATGACTTGTATTTACTTAAAAGCTATTATACATTGTGCTTAAATGGTTATAATTTTTGGTGAAAGGGTGTTTTTAATAGCATTAATGTAGGTTGGTAGAATTTTGGTCTTAAAATGACACCACGCTGTTTTTTGTTTTACAATATGCTTACTTTGTTGTAATTCTGAAATTTGGGTGCATTAAAGTGTTGTAAACCATGCATTATTTCTTGTAAATCTTAAAATTTTGGAGAGAGAGTGCTTCATGCATTATATGTAGTATAGATAGTTATTTGGAGCAAGTTATAGTTAGCCTTGGATCCATAACTTTTATATGTTAATGTTAGCATGCTTGTATGCTTAAATTGAGGTATGTATGTGTTATAGAATTGCTCCTATTTTGTATTGTGATTATTGTTCATACTTTGTACTTACTAAACATTTGCTTACGACATAGTTTATGATGGTGTTTATACGTACCGGGGAGACTAGTAAAGGTAAATGTGGAAAACTAAAAGGGGGGTTGAATAGTTTGTCGGTTTTTAACTTGATTATCTTTTAAAAACCTTACGTGCAATCAAAGATCTAGACTAAAAGACAATATGTAACATGCAAGAATAAAGAAAGAAACGATCAAACTACAACACGATTGTTTATCGTGGTTCGACTACAATGACTCTTTTTCCTTGCCCTACTCCACGCCCCGAGTATCCAACTCGATAGTTTCTTTCGCTAGTTAACAAGCTCCTTTCACCGGTGGAGAAAACCTTACACGTCGCTTACACAAGATTACCGACACAAAGCTAGATGTCGAGTTCTTTTATAAGGGTACAACCACTCCCGTCACACTATGTATTTTAAGGACTAAAATACTAACCGATCACTACGAAAATACACAATCAAATGATGTATAAACCACAAGAGGTTATACAATACTAAGCTAACAAGTATTGCAACGTTGTGTTGAAACTTGTAACTTTCGTATGAACTTGTGAACTTCTTTGCTACAAAAGAATCTCACACAAATGAAATGTTACTGAGTTAGATGAATGAATTGAGAGAGTATATGTAAATTATGATTGTAAGTGATGAGAAATTCTATGAAAGTGGCTTGGTATTTATAGCCAAACAAGACAGCAGGTCGGCGGACGCGGGGGAACCAAAACAAGGGTTCCGCCCTTGTTTCCACAGGGTTCCGCCAAACTTGTCAGTCAAAGAACCAAAAAAACTTTCCAAAACAATGTCAAGTCTAATCAAAATCTTTCAAGTCAACCATACGATATGTTGAGTGAAGATCTTTCCAAATATGCATTTAATCTTTTGGAAAGTCAACTTTAAGATTTGGAAATCTTTCCAAGATTGCAAATGATGAAAGTCATGATGTATACAACAATTTCCATTTTTAGAAATATGAAAATGCTAAGTATTATATGAAATGTAAATGTAGCAAAAGTGATGTCAAGTTAAAATAAATTCTTATTGCACAAGACTTAAGCTATATTCATGTTTTGCTAAAAACTAAAGTTTATAGTTTGTCGTTAACAAAATTTAGCAAAGATCGTAAAATATAAATAACGTTTTTAGGCGATATTTGTATTAACAATCTCCCCCTTTTTGTTGAGGACAAAACATACACTTTATTTTTAAGCAAGTTACTAAATATAGTGTTAAGTCTTTTTAAAGATTTATATTTAAACTTGTTTTATTATAATGATGAAAATTAGTTTAAGTTTTAAATGTATCTTCTCCCCCTTTTTGTCGAAACAAAAAGAAGAGTAACGTAGCAGAATGGTACAAGCCAAACGCTCCCCTTTGGACAATACTCCCCCTAGTTAGGGTGCCAAGTAAGGAGACATGGATTTTGATCCTACAAAAGTAGAGTTAGTTGTCGAAAAGGAAACGTATATACAACCACAATTATAGAACAAAAACAATCACAACCACGAAATGGTCAACCGAAAATGCACACAATGTAGTAGAATGGAATTCATTTCAAGTAAAATTTGACTTTTAGAAAGTCAAAGATAAGAAATTGAGTAGACAACATCCTACTTCTAAAAATAAAAAACAAAAGAAATTAAAATAGAATAAAAATTCTACTTCTATAAAAGGAAGTCATCTAACATTTTCTTAAATGGGGCAAAGCCTCCATAGTACGCTCTAGGATTGGTTTGGGCGAGAAAGAACATCCAAACGCTCAAGAATGTGTTGTAGAGCAAAGCGGGTTTCATCTTAGACTTGGTGAAGCATTATCTTAATGCTTTCACTTATTTTTGCCACCCGCTCACAATGTGAGCACCCATGGCGAGGATTGGGTAGAATTGGGTCATTTGTTGATGGTTGTGGTGGTGGTGGAACATTGGTGGTTTGTTGAGATGAGGTGGGGTTGGCAATAAAGGAGAGCAAGGTGGTTTGGAGCTCCATTTCTTGATGGAGATGGGAATCAACCATGCTTTTGAAAGCATAAAGGTTGTCAAGGCGATCATTAATCTCCTCGTGGGTGTTGGGTGGGTTGTTCGACAAAGAGGCTTCTATTTCCTCATATGAGGGAAAGATAGACTCAAAGGGTTGGGATGGACATTGTGATGGTGGTTGAGATGCTTGAGGTGGTGGTTGATCATTGTGTTCAAAGTTTGCTTCTCCATAGAGAGGGCCATGAATATCCTTGAAGATGGGGTGAAACAACAATGGTTTTGGTTGGGATGGTTTTGGTTGTTGTGATGATGGTTCTTGTTCAAAAGATTCATTAGGCTCAAAGAATTCCCTTGTTTGATGGTGTGCCATTCGTTCAATTGAGCCAAACGAAGGCAATGGTGGTGGATTGGTTGATCTTGGCGGAAGATCATCTAAGTCTTGCAAGAAAGGATGTGGAGATGTTGGTGGAGTGCCAAAAAGCTCCATTGGTTCAAGTTTTGATGATTTTAGTGGTGATGGAGATTTGGATGGTTGAGTTGGAGCCGGTGGTGGACTTGGATCAATGGGAGTTTTGGTTGGAGGTGGAGTGGTGATCACATTGTTGAGCTTTGGTGATGGTGTGGGAGTTGGAAGGTTTAAAAAGTTTTCATCTTTGATGGGTGAAGAGATTATGAGTGGTGATTCATCCGAAGATGAGGAGCTTAGGTTGATAGTAGTGTTGAAACAACATGGTTTAACACTAATGCGGGCGGTTTTCCTAATGGTTCTTGATGGTGGAGAAGTGTTTGTTGACTTTTGTTAGGAATACAAATATTCCTGTAAAAGTCTCGGTCACCTGATTATTGTAATAGCATTAAGTTAGCTCGTAGTTAGTTAATTATATATATTAGTTAGTTTAGTTTAAGTAACACCGTGGAAGAAGGACGGGTCTTTACCCATTGTATGCCTGATCCACAGCCCGGGTGTGGGCGTTTTGTAGGAAACTATAAATACCCCTCTCCACATGTGGAGAGGTTTGGAGCTTCCATTATTCTCAATATAATATTTCTCTTTTTCTCTCTACTCTTTCTCTCTCTAGGAAATCCTCCCAACTCTCTTCCTCTCTCTACTTCTCCTATTACTATTTGATCCATAAACACAAGAATCATACATGCTTTGATTATTGATATTCTACAATTGGTATCAAGAGCCAAGATTTCATCTTAGGACTTGGCAAACTCGGTTTTGTGTGTGGTCTCATGTTCATATATGGTTCGAATGGTATTCATTGGAGACATCTTGTTCTTGCTTTGTTTGTGGTATCTATGTTGAGTGTTTAGATTTGCTATTTCATCACTGAATTGGCTTGGTTAGGTGTACTTGTTCTTGTGTGTAACTTTATTCTTGGCTGCGTTTACAATTCTCTTTTGCGGTTACTACATAATTTTTGCGGTTGGTACTATTTGTGTGGACTGGAAAGTGACTTATTGTCTGTTTGTGCACATGGTCTGTCAAAACTTGTTTTTTTTAGGATATTAGCGGTTAACTTTTTGTGTTTACCCAATAATAGCGATTACCACAACCAGCTTTTGACTTTCTTTAGTCCACTCATATTCAATTGAGATTAGTTTCCAAAAGTTGAGTTTAACTTTTACCAACGTTCTGTTTTCACATTTGCGATAACTTTTGGAGTTTTTGCGTTTAACTCTTTTCACCAATCAGCGACTAGCTCAGACTTGTCATGTTCAATATTGCGGTTAGATCTCAATCTTGCGATTACCTCAGTTTCTGCAATTAGCTCTCGTTTGTTATCGGAAAAGAAAAATTAAGAAAGGAAAAGTAGAGGTACAAGAGCAGATATACAACTTTAATCCCATCATTAACATTATAAACAACAAACAAATTCAAACCAATTACAAACTGTCACACCCCCAGAATAGGGTCCAGCGGAAGCATACATGTAGCTGGGGTGTAACTCAATCGGTATCACGACACAAGTACAAAAATGGTTTTCATTTTAATCATTTAGAATAAAATCGTTTAATCAAAAATGTTGAATTTACATCGTTAAAAGTAGTGCGGAAGTAGGCCCTTAAAATAGTTTAAAACGGTCCCCATATGAATATCAGAGTCTTCTATGACCATGTCATGCCCTGCCAAAACCTCCAGTAGCGTGCCATTGGTTAATACCTGAAAATACATGCTAAAGTGTCAACACGAGGTTGGTGAGTTCATAGAGTTTGTTTAACAAATAAAGTATGTAGAAAATGATCACACAGCAAAGGCATCATAAATCCACTCAGTTACAAGTCCCGCCATAAGAGACTTGCAACCTGTGTGTTCACAACCCACTGCTAAAATATAGTTGCATGTTTAGTAGTCAAGTACCCGCGGTCATAATAAGTCACAATATAAGCACCACATATATAATAATGTATGCCATGCAAAGCCCCTAATTAAATAATATGCGTCCCGTAACATGGTGGACGAGAGGTTGGCCGACCTCTAATAGCGCTATCCATACTACTAATAGGCGTCGAACAATGCGAATGTACGAACAGTACATCATACAACTATTATATACGATTAAGAACGCTCCGAACATGGGAGACTTAGCACGCTCCACCAATAAGGCGAAACTTTAGGGTTAAGAACGCTCCACCAATAATGGCGAGACTTTAGGTCATAATACGTACGGTACATTAGGGTCAAAAGTTTAAGTCAAGTTCAAAAGGTCAAGTAGTAATTCATGTAAAAACGAGCATGTATTCTCCCCCAAAAAAGTTAAAACAAGTATAAAAAGAGTAGGGGCTATGACTCACCTGATGCGATAGCTACGATGACAAAAGTGGATACACAGAAATGAGGTTCAATCTCTAACCGCAACCTAATATGAATGATAGTGATCTACTTAGATCATGAAATGATGAAGAGAATATACATGCACATGATACCTATACCACTCATAACTTGGAAATAATAGTTATAGTCAAAGTCAAGTATTTTCCATACTTAGGAAAAATAAGTCCAAATAGAGTTGTAAAAACTTGTCGTAATATATCGTATATAAAATGTTAGCGTTATATTCCTCGTCTTGAAAACCTTAAAATAATGTCTAGTAGTCGCGTAATAAATCTTGAGTCGTACGTACTTCGTTAATTAAAAAAAAATAAACTCCTTGAATAAGAAATCTAGAAAATATATTATTTAGTACGTAGTTATATTATTTTCTAGTAGTGACTAAATATATATATAGTTTGACGATTTTAAAACATGTATAACTTGGTCGTTTTAAGCTCATTTTACTCATTCTTTATATCCACGGATTCATTTTAGTATATACTAATATATTTTTGATAGTTTGGCTCCTCTAGGTTACGTCTAACGCCTCTATTTGTCCAACGAAAATCGTCCAACAGCATGCAGTTTTTCAGAAAACTAGTGTTCGTCGTTAAATTTACAAAAATCATATCTCCTTCGTTATTAACTCGTTTTTATCCCCGTTTTCGGATATAGTTTCGTATCGGAGAGTATTTTCTAAATCTTTGGTCAAAAGTTACACCCTTGTCCCTGATCTTTCCACGTTTGCCAAAAAGGGACAGCAACATTTTGAAAGTGTCAAAAATAGATTTTCCTAGTTTCTAACTTGTTTCAACTTCAACCAAATCACTTTCAATCACCACAAATCTAGTCTAATCTTACCATACACCTTCTTAGGGTGTCATGGGTTCCTAAACATCATAAATCAAGTGGATCTAACAAGGATCTAACTATAATCTATTTCTAGGGATCAAAAGTTACATATATATATAAATGAGTGGTATAACTAACATGTGCATGTAGATCTTGAATGGAAATCATATGACCATAAAAATAACATGAAGAAATTATGGAAAAGAGTTTGACAACTTACATAGAAAGATTATAGAGCTTGGATGAGTAAAACCTAAGAAACCTTGAGTTTTTATCACAAAACCCAAACAAGAACAACTAAATGAACTAGATTAACACTTGATCTTGGAAAAATAATGGATTCTTGTTGTTCTTCTCTTCTTGGCCGATCACCACACCAAAGGAAAGAAAAGAGAGAGTTTTTGCTAGTTTAATTTGATGTGTAAATGAATAATGGTGTTGAAATAAGGTATATATTTATTTTAGAGGGACAAGATCCACTTTTTAAGGAGGATTAGGGGGGGGGGGCTGCAAAATGGAAGAAAAGGAAGAAAGTTGGGGACTAATTAATGATCTTGTCTTCAAAACACATGTATATGTTTAGTTTTAGTTGTGTATTGGGAGTTATCGGGTACCGAGTTAACTAAAAATAAATGTTAACGAGGTGCAATAAAATACGACGAAGTTGTAAAAGTCGTAAAATATTATTCCTGATGAGAATCGGGTGTTAAAATAATTATTGGGTTGAAATATCGCAAACCGACGGAGTTATAAGCTCCGACCGTAAAATATAGTAATTGATTTCAAAACACCGGGTAAATTAATAATATAATTTTTATATTATTATAATGAGTATAAAAATGTGTTAGGATCATAGTTGGGATTGTCGGATCAATTATTCATAGTAATAGTTTATAAGATAACGTTTATTAGGTTGATAATCGTACGTGTACAGAAATGACGCAACTCACGTATAAATGACAAATTTTCTCCGGAGGTGAATAGTGTTTTATGAATAGTAAAATTTTTAAACGCTTATCAGAATATCAAACTGACCTCAAAAATGATGAATAGTAAAATGATGAATAGTGATCGATGAATAGTAAATGATGAATAGTAAATGTGAAAGTTCGGGAAAAGACCAGAATTTACGAGTTGTGACACAAACCACAGTCGACATCTAATCCTACCTCTCGTCCTACCTCTCGTCCCCTACTAATCAACTAAGTTTTTTTTTTTTTTTTTCTGTTTTAAATAACTCGAATACAAGCAACACCAAGATCTCGTGGTATAGATGAAACATCAAGACCTCTAAAAGATCCTACACACGATAAAGAAATAATCACTGATCTTGTTCAAGCTATGCATCTTCATGATTATCCAAACCTTAAAGTAAGATCAAAACATGATTGCTTCATCATTCTCTTCATTCGATTTGAACAAACAAAATGAAAAATGTTTCACGTCATCAACAACCTACCTGAGATCCATTTGGTACTTGGCTCAAGTGGATTAACTATAATCATCACAAGTGAAGTGTGTTTATCATTCGCATCAAGATTGAAGGAGTTGTTTATTTGTTTGTATTTGGAGTTAACAAGAAACAAAGGGATGCTATTGGTTTTCCTTATCTGCTTGTGGGAGAAACTTTATTACTGGCTGCGTTCTTTTTGATTGAGGTGTAGGGTTACGCTATATTAGTGCTAAGAAAGGGATTAGTGACTCTCTTATACACGGTTTATTAGGATTGAAAGGAATTGGATTAGGCTTGAACCTGTTGTGTCTTTGGGCCAAGTTTTAAGGGACGAATTTGTGTATTTATTATACGTTGGACTTTGTGTGCTGAGCTGATTCATTATACAAGGGAAGTTTTCTTGGGCTGTTAAATTTAAGGGACGTTATTTGGAGTACTTTGGTTACTGATTGGTGATAAACTTGGTGGTTGGACTATATTATTCGGGTATAATTTTTTATCACGGTTTTGACTAAGCATTAAGAATCCGTGATTGTGACTTATTTGTGGGTTGAGATATTCTCGAGTTTATTGGATACAATTTCGGGGTTCATTCGGAGTTCGATCTAACAAGCATATTCTACCAATCATTGTTTTACCAACTCAACCGTTTTTCACTACACATTCTACCTATCATTGTCTCACGGTTTTTTCTTGATTTTGTAAAATCCCGCGAAAGATCCTATTTCTCGGTTTAAATCATAGAATTGTAAAATCCAGTGAACGATCACAAAATGTCAAAATCTTCCAACCTTGTACAACAAATAACGGTGTTTGATTCTAATATTGCTAATATGGAATCTTTGTGCTCTAATTCGCAAGGGAGAGAGTTGCTTCAGCCACAACAAGTGCTTCACAATGCAAATGAAAGCTGCATAGAATGTTTTCGACAACTTCATTCACATCTCTCAGTACTTTTAGAGGGAACTGGATTCAAGATGGGATTCGAACGTGCATTTGTAACACTCTTTGGTCAAGATGTTCAGACTTTCACATGCACAATGATTCTTAACTTAGATCAACTACAACAACAACTTGACCAAGGAGAATTTTCCAAAATGGGATCCATGGCTGCCCTTTGTGTGATCAACAAACAACTCCAAGTGTTCTTTGATTCAGAATTCACTCTGGAGTATGACCATTTTAGTGAGATGACGAAAAAGTGCTTTGCTGATCACACGGGAATTGAAGTTGACACGTTCAGAGACACACTTGTCCAGCTTATGGATAAAGTGAAAAGATTCATTAACGAAAAGGCACAGCATATACCTGCATATGATGACAAGGTGAAGGTATGTAGGGTACTATCATGTGATGGTGTTGGTGACTCGGGTATAGCATCGGATGTTGGGTTAGGTGTCACGATATGCAAAGAATCAGAGACTGATAAGCTTGACACACCCTGCGACTCAGTGACTAGAGATACTCCAGACATGGGCACTGAATTAAAACCAGTAAAAGAGCAAGTGTCATGTGCTGAGGTACCCCTAACTGAACATCATAATGTGCTTTCTAATGAACGACTGCATACTGATCAAGTTATGCCCAGTTATGAAACATATTTGTTAAAAAAGACTGATAGCAATACCATTTCTGATTTAACAAACATGAATCATAAAGGGGGAGAAAGTGATCAGGATGCTGAACGTGATGATGAGTCAAGTTCTTTGTTTACATCTGAGTCTTTTAAATCAAATGATATGGTTGATAAAGAAACGTTTAATGAACTTTCAAAGAGATTCTTACAACTTGAAATACATTGTATTTCACTTGAAATCGCAATGCAACAAAAGGAAGAAAGTTTTCAAACTAACCAACCATGTAAAGATCCGGAACTTCCTGATTTCCGCAATTTCTTTTTGATTAATGATTTGAAAGCTCAGCTAGAAACCAAGGACTTGACAATCAACAATCTGAAAAAATGTATTACTGAGTTATGTGATATGTGTAATGAAGTTAAAACTAAACATGACTGCAATGTTATTGAATTGGAACATAATGTGGCTAAATTACGTGATGATAACGAGTCTTTGAAAATTCATTGCAAAGAAATGTGTGATTCAATCAAAGAAACAAATACTAAAACTGTTGAGCAAACAACTTCTTTGATTGCAAAAATTGATGAACTCAAAGCTCATGTTCAGAAAAAGGGTTTCACAATAACAACATTAATGAACGAGCTAAGAAAAGCAACAGGGAATAGTGTGAATACTAAGTTTGCAAAACCATCAATCTTGGGGAAACTAGTTTTTCAATCGAATAGAAACCAATCAGTTGTTAGACAATTGACTGCGTTTAGATCTGAACGACCAAAACTTTCAAAAATACGGTTTGCCTCCCAAGTTGATGCGGAACAAGTTTTGACAAAACCAGTCACTACACATTATTGGCCCAAGATTATCGCTTCTAGTTCTTCTAAGCGTCAACAAGTAGTTACTCCTACACCCAGCTCCTCTAGGATTAGTTCGAAAATAGTGTCAAAACCTTGCACTAAGGCTCAAAACACTTATGTTATAAATGACCTGCACAAGAACTATGATCTAGAAAAGGCTAGGAAAAGGGCACTACTTCATAAGGATGGAATCTTAGGTTCTCAACCTTGTATGATCCCTCGTAGGATATTGAGGTACAATGCTAAGGTTCAACCTGTTAAGTCTAGGAATTATAGTAAGTCATCTACAATGCATAAGAAGCAAAACAAACCTAAAAATTCTCCTAGGTGGACACAAACTGCTAAATCTTTGGAGACTAGGAATATCGTTAAGCCTTCCACTATGCATAAGAAGCTTAGTAATCCTAGACCTTGCTATAAGTGGATTCCAACTGGTAGAATTTTTAAGGACGTTGGACTTAAGTAGATACCTACCGGAAAGGTGCTTACTGATGGCAATGCCATGGTTGACCATGAAACCCCCAAGGGTTTGGATACTGTTGTCACTAACCTATATATGTGCAATCAAGTTTGTGATGTTAGTGCAGGTAGTCCTTACTCAGTTGCAGGTACATCAACCATTCACTATATGAGAAAACTCAAAGTCTGGAGACCTAAAGCAATCATTTCCCCAGCTTCAGGAGTTCTAGAATATCGATGCTGATGTATGTGCATAATGACGTCTGTTCACATCAGTTCAGGCCTCGCACTTCATCATTATGACGTCTGTTCAGTTCTGTTCAGGCCTCTTTCTTCAACGACTATGACGTTTGAATAAATCAGTTCAAGCCTCGGTCTTCAATGTTATCATTATGGTGTCTGCTGACAATACTTCAGGCCCCATTCATCAAAGAAAAGAAAGGTGTACGATTCAGTGCGCCTTATCTTTGGAAGAAGAGAAATCGTCTTAGTTTTGACCATTCTCAACAATACGGTTCATGCTTCTTCCATGTTCATTCAGTCATCAAGTGGATCTACTCATCTTTGCTCGAATTCATATTCACTTGTTCATTCAAAAATGGCAAATTCGTATGCAATTTTTGAGGGGGAGAATAGTGAATAAACTACATGATTGAGTGTATTCTTATTCACATGCTCAATCAATAATGGCAACCTCATATGCAATTTTTGAGGGGGAGAAGTGTGAATAAAATACATGATTGATTGTATTCTTATTCACTTGCTCAATCAAAAAGTGCAAACATCGCTTGCAACTTTTGAGGGGGAGAAGTGTGAATATACCACATGGTGATTGATGCTTGAAGAATGGTCATACGACTCTCCTCCAACAACTAATGATCTACTTACTAAGGATAGCTGGGATTTATGTTTGATGTATACTTCCAAGCTTCAACGAATATTGATCATCTAGTTCCTGAAGCTCTTGCTCCAATTCTTGCTGACTCAACTGGTTCACCTTCCTCAATCTCCATTGATCAAGATGCACCATTTAGAAGTATTACTCAGATTACTCAAGTAACCCAATCTCCAGTTACTCCTCAAGGTGTTGATGTTGACTATCATGATTGTGAAGATGCACACATGAATAATGATCCGTCGCTTTGTTCGATTTCATCACGGATTGTTGTTCCTCCAAATGTGCACTTTGTAAATCAACCACAAGAACATAATGGATAATGTCGATTATAACGTTAAAATGGCTAAGAATTTGGACACGGAATGTCAAGTAATCACGGAGTTTATTTGGTATACCTTATTTGAGATTGAAGTTGAATTTCACAAAGGTGTGATCTTAATTTATCTTGAAGTCGGGGTTGGTTGGATGAAGATTCTTCGAGATCCTTGCTTGAGCTTTTACCTTTACAATGACGAAGACTTGGATATCTAGTTATTTTGGTAATTATTCATTTCTATTACCACAAAATAACTATCACTTCAAGGAGTGTCACAACTTACACGAAGTTGTCGGTAGTCAAGAGGTGATGTACGTCTTATACTTGATGGTTGGTTGGTTGAAGAGTATAGAGTACTTAGGGATTCGATGTTGTACGAACTCTCTACACCGCTCTTAGTCACACATTAGTGCAAGCTTAAGTCACAAGAACGGGGAATTTTTCTTCAGTTTCAAGTTTGGTTTATTGGATTTGCTTCATCAGTGGTTACTTCAAACAGTCTACACAAGGGTTGATAATGATAGTCAGAGAGTTTCTGTAGCAGTTGATTCTCAAAAGATTTATTTGGGCCAATTTTGTTCTCCTCTCATGATTTCAAGTAGATGTGCCTATAAGTTGTTGCTGATTCTGATGTATCAAAACCAGCAAGGGGGAAGGAGACATACATCTGAATGCATAACGAGTACACGTGATGAACATAATACTTCTTCTTAATTGAAGTTATCCTGGGAAGACATATGTCATAACCGTAGAGAAACTCTGTGTATTAATTCGTAGCGTTTGGTGTATTATTCCAACTACGTGGGGGAAGTGGTCTCTTGATACTTGTGGTGTGAATTACTTTAGTTTTCAGTGGGAAGAAATATGAGAAGGATATGTGGAACGTGAGATGATATTGCTTATTGACATCTTCATATGAGCTGATAAGAGTTATGGTAAAAGTGCTTCTGGTTAATGTTTCATGTACACATTGTTATGCTGATTCTGATAAGATCGCAACCGTCACGGGGAGAGATATGTGTACATCAAGGAAGCACAACAGGTTCACGTGATCGGGCTTAATCATATATTCCGGAGGAGATATCCGCAGAGATGATCAGTGCTTCAACCTGTTACTTTGGTGTTATCATTTCTTCGTGTGTTGGATACATGCGTACAATATGGAATGAGTTGGTATGTGTAAGTTAACTGGAAAGCATTTAGTGAAATGAAGATGTTGATATCGGATTCCCCCTAATAGACAACTACTCCAAACCTCAAAGTAATGTGTACATTGGGGATGTACAACAGGGTCATGTGATCGGGCTTCATCATACATTCCGGGATTGATAACCGCAGAGATGATCCATGGTTCACCCTGTTACTTCGGTGTTATCGTTCTCTTTGGGTTCTCGAGCTTCATACAATGAGACTTTTTGCATCACTTCAACTACTTGGGGGAAGTGTCTCATGAAGATGATTGTCGGTTTGGGGGGAAGCTACCAAAGCTTCACATTGAGGAGGCCAAAACTCAGCAATTTGGTGGTGCCTAGCGATTGACTCAGTTGTGAGATTCTAGTGATTTGTTATCAATCTGTGTTTGGTGAATTGTTGTGACTTAAGTCATTTCGATTAATCTGATTGTAATTTGACGTTGTGAGTTAATCGTTACAACTTGACTTATTACGATCGGATCTATTGTAACTTGACTTGTCGCGACTTGACACTTAATGCTAGTTGTCACTTATCCAATATCTCTCTCAAAGTCTAACTCGCACATTACATCTTTCGGTTTTTTTTGTTGACTTTAGTAAAATCCCGGCAAAGAATCATCTCTCGGTTTAAGTCACAAGAGTTGTAAAATCCCGTTTAAGATTATATCATGGCTACTACCACTTCAGACGATTATTCAGGAGCCTCGAAAGCTTTGGTGGTGAAAGTTTAAGAGATGTTGACTACTGATTTCTACAACAAGCTGAACGATACTATCATTCTGGTACTCATGTCAACATCTTCTTAAACTGATTAGTATCCTTTGTACATATATTATACTAAATTGTAAATAGAAAAGTATTAAACAACAAAAAAAACCTATAAAAATCAGAAAACAAGAAAATACAAAAAATATTCTTCTCACGGCATGTCTCTTGTGTAATCAATATTATGTACGTTTCTAGAAATGTCATTCAATAATGACACAGAATCATACATATGCTTGAGCAAGAGTTGTTTTTTTTTTTTTTTTTTTTATTTTTATTTTTTTTTTCGGTTTCAAATAAAGTTTTTTTCTAAAACATGTCGTATCTCAAAATATTCTTCTAAAACAATGGCTTGCAGTCAATTCAGGCAGTAACCCGCGCTTAAACTTATGGCTTGTAGTCATTTCAGGCTGCAACCCGCACTTCAAAAATATGGCTTGCTATTACTTCAGATAGCAACCCGTTTTTCAAAAATGAGGAAAACACGTCGCCAAAAAGACGATTGTTCCTAGCAAAGGGTGCCGTTCATCCGAACGTGAATTACTTTATATTCATGCACCCTCGATCTAATGTACGTCTCAGTGCATTATTTCTTGATAAAGAAGAGAAGTCTTGATTTTTTCGGAGAGTATTTGTGCAAAACTTGGGTGGTTTTGGACATTCTCCTATGAGATGACTCGTGTCTCCACACCTAAAACACTTTCTTTCACCCTTTCCTTTCTTATCATCACGATCTTTTCGGAAAGCTTTCTTGTCGTCTTTAGGTTGCCTAACAAACTTCCCTTGTTTTTGAAAGAATTTCTTGAAGTCTCTAACGGCCATGGCATATTCTTCATATTCACTATCCGAGGTAGATTCTTCATCATCACTTGATTGGACTCTAGCTTTCAAGGCAATGGACTTGACTTTATCTTTCTTGCCTTTAACTATTTCCAAATCTTTTTTCATTACCATTTCATGAACTTTGAGGTTTCCAATTAGTTCGTCAAGTGACATGCTTGAGAGATCCTTAGATTCTTCAATTGCTGTCACTTGCCAAACATAATGAAGATCAAAAGAAATTGATTGCTAAAAATAATGAAGCTAAAATGATGCTTTACAATGCTTTACCAAAGAAAGAATATAAAAGAGTTTATGTGTAAAACCGCTAAAGGAATTTGGCAATCTTTATTAGTCACTCATCAAGGAAACTCACAAGTTAAGGATAAGACATTCAACAATATGAACAATTTTCTATTCCCGAAGATGAGATTATTGATTGTGCATTTGCTAGATTTAACACTATTATTACTTAACTTAAAGCACTTGATGAATCTTTTTGTAGCAAGAATTTTGTCAGGAAATTCCTTAGAGCACTACAAAGATCTAGACTAAAAGACAATATGTAACATGCAAGAATAAAAAAAGAAACGATCAAACCACAACATGATTGTTTATCGTGGTTCGGCTACAAGGACTCTTTTTCCTTGCCCTACTCCACGCCCCGAGTATCCAACTCGAGAGTTTCTTTCACTAGTCAACAAGCTCCTTTCACCAGCGGAGAAAACCTTACACGTCGCTTACACAAGATTACCGATCACTACTGAAAATACACAATCAAATGATGTATAAACCACAAGAGGTTATACAATGCTAAGCTAACAAGTCTTGCAACGTTGTGTTGAAACTTGTAACTTTCGTATGAACTTGTGAACTTCTTTGCTACAAAAGAATCTTGCACAAATGAAATGTTACTGAGTTAGATGAATGAATTGAGAGAGTACATGCAAATTATGATTGTAAGTGATGAGAAATTCTATGAGAGTGGCTTGGTATTTGATGAGTGTGTAAATACTCATCATTTTTGGTCAATCTGAACTGTAAAAACATTAAAAACACTCAGAAATGCATCAAAATACATAAAATATCCCAGGAATGTGTTTTATATGTTTCAGATGCAAAATGATTAAAAACAAATGAAAAACGAACAAAGTTTGCACAATTGGCAATTTCAGTCCCCCGAACTTTCAAAAATTGACAAAATTGGTCCCTGAGCATATATTTTTGGTTGAAAAGTCAACAAAGGTCCTTTGAAAATCAAAAGTTGTCAAAAATAGTCCTTGGGTGAAAATTTTCAAAAGTTTGCAAGATTGGTCCCTCAAGTTTCACATTTGACAAAATTAGTCCACGGGATTTTCAAACTTGGAAAATATCTAAAATGGTTCTTGTACTATTGAAGCTTGGCATGTTTAACCATTGTGGCAACTTTGGAATAATACCAAAACTAACCGCTCACAAAATCAGCAAAATACATTAATGGTCCTTGGGCTTTTTCTCACTACTAATACCAGTGTTGTAAATATCGGTCTTGGCGGCCGATATATCAGTGATATATCGCTTATCGGTGGTCGACCGATACGATATTTCACTTATCGGTCAAAAAAATCGGTTTGGTCAAAATCGGTCAAAATCGGACCTTGGCGGTCAAAATCGGACCTTTGTCGGCCAAAATCGGACCTCCGGCGACTTTACCTCCGGCGCCTCCACCACAAGTAAGATATTTCTGGTAGGATTTTTCCTGCTGGATCGGCGAGATAAAACGATATTTTGCCAAGATCTTGATATTTGAGCCTATATTCTCAGCGAGATTGGCCGAGATTTAAGATTCATGTTGTTATATATAAAGGAAATTTATTAGGAAGTAGATCTGAAAATGTTGGTTGATGTTTTTGGGAAGAAGATGATAAGATGGAGAGAGAAAGTGAGTTATAAAGTTTATATTCTCATTTCTCAATTTGTAGGTCCACTTATCCCACGTGGGTGGAAAGAAAAATAAGGAGAATTGATTATTTTTCTTAAATAAATATTTATTGACCATTAATATTTTTGGCATGACATGAAAAGAGAATGTAAATGGGTAAATGATTTAAATAAATACTTATTGGCCTTTAATATTTAGTTAAATGTGTAGTTATTGACTTATTTTGTTAGGATATTACTAATATTTATTTTTTAAAAATAATTTTCTTTATAATTTATGGTCTCCGATATATCACTGATATATCGCCGCCATATCGGTCTT
The DNA here is from genome assembly GCA_030686995.1 of Artemisia argyi. NCBI lineage: Eukaryota > Viridiplantae > Streptophyta > Magnoliopsida > Asterales > Asteraceae > Artemisia > Artemisia argyi. The sequence continues at coordinate 67,958,616 of CM060709.1, read as the reverse complement.
GGCGCTTGGCGGTGGTCGACCACCGAGGTACCGCCGAGCGATATTTACAACACTGACTAATACAAACGGACCCTTAATAGACTTACAAACAAACCCACTACACCACGCTTTCAACTTAACCCAACATCCTTATATCTCCCCAAATCCAAAAACCAACCCAGCCAAACCCCTAAGCCCAAGCCCAATAGTACACTCAATCCATTCCCAAAATAATAAAAACACCCCGGTTTACCCATTTGGTCAACACAGTCAAACCAAAACCCTCCCCTGTCTCCTTCCTCACTGCTTTACCCTCCAGGTATCCCCTACCTCCACGCTACCACCTGCAACACTCCACCATCACCTCAAAAAACCCCCTCCTCACCAATACCAATCCACCCCCTCACGGGTTACCACTTCCAGGTCACCCATCCACATGATAAAATGGGCGCCAAACCTAATTTGAAGGCTGAGATTATTACACAACCAAATTGATGGTTGGGATTTGTTCACAAGAAACACAAGAGTGCTCATCAATCCAGCTCAGCACAGAAGCATCCAAGAAAAGGAAGGAAACCCTAGTCATCAGTAGTATAAATTTAGTTGCTTGTAGCCATTGTTTGGCAGTAGAATTTAGGAGTAGGATTTAAATTAATTAGTGTAATTGGCTTTAGTTTAAGCTTACTACTCTCAGCTTTGTACTTAAAAATTTCAAGTTTTATTAAAATATAATTGTCTTTCTAAATTCCTGTTTTAGCTTATGTGTATCTGCTTATTTAGATTACCTCAGTGCTTATTTACTGATTGAGATGGCTCTTAAGCCCTTAAATTTGTTTGTTTAACATGTGTTCTTCATTATTTCAGCTTAAAACTAGCTTAATCTATGTTTTTGTTAAAACAGTCATCCTTATGTAGTGTTTGGCACAACATATTTTTAGTCCTAAACTTACTTTTGCCCATGGTGTCTATCTTGGTTTGCTAAAGTTAGGATTGATTAGTAGTTTAGCAGTTAGTTAAAGTAATTTAAGTAGCTTGAAGATAGTTTTAGTAGCTTTCTAAGATTGCTTTTGTTAAAACTGTGTCAAAAAGCTGAGACAAGTGAGTTTTAGATTAGGCCATTATTAGTTGATGTTTATGCTTTAAGTTGGATCCATTTAGCATATAGGAATAGAAAATAACTGGTAGTGTGAGTTTGTTAGGCACACACACACACACACACACACACACACACACACATACACATACACACACACACACACACACACACACACACACACACACATATATATATATATATATATATATATATATATATATATATATATATATATATATATATATATATATATATATATATATATATATATATATATATATATATATGAGTGTTTACCCATTTTGGACCCAATTCACCTCTATTGCATTAGGTCCATTCAGCCTTAGAGTAGCATTTTTAATTCTTTAGTTATAAGCTTGTATGCTTATTAATTTGAGCTTGTGAAGTGTTATCTCTTATTAGCTTGAGCTTGTACCCTAGGTTTCAACGTGTCAACTGTCTAAGTAGCTTTTAGTTATAAGAATGGACTGTTTGAAGTTTTAGTTGCAATAGCTTAAGCTTGTTGATATATTTTTCCTGCTAGCTTGTTTCTCCTGCATATTTCAACTTGAACTTGAAATTTTGAACTTATTTTCTTACTAATTGTAGCCTGCTAAGTACAAGAGCAGGCCTTCACATTTTCTTTGCTTTGTCCCAACTGCCTTCAATTCAGTACTCATTTTAGTACCTTAACATGCTCAAAATAAGCTCGACTTTGTTCCCTATGTTCTTTGTATGCTTGTGTACATCTTCCTTAGCCTTTTCATGCCTTAGCTTATGTGCTAGTAGCTTGTTCATAGCCTGCAAGTCACCAAAACCAACTGTTGCACCAGATCCATACACCCCTCAAATAGGTATTTTTAGTTTGCTCAATTCTTATCCTAATGACCTGAAAATCAACATAGAGCTTCTTTGTCAGCTTGTCTACAAGCTAGTTATTTTATTTTATTTTTAAGAATTTTTGTTGTTAGCTTTTTATGCCCTATAAACCACCCCTTTGAAACTGCAATCTCTTGCACCACAGTTTTTCACCCAACTTCACAAGCCCTCCTTGAGCTTATTTGTGGCCCCCATTCCTTGCATCCTGGCTTATTTGAAAGCCCCCAACCCACCTTTTTGGATCAAGTCCTGTTTTGGATCCTTGGTCAGGTCTGTGGGCCCCACAGTGGGCTGCAAGTGCCAAGATTTGGCCTGTGTGGTCTGTGGTACTGTGGATTTGCTTTTTAGCTTATTTAAGCTTATCATTGTATCCATTTGCTTGTTTTAGCTCATTTCCAGTTTACTCAAGTCCTTTGCAGCTTATTGTACCTTTGTGGGATCATGATAGCTTTTTGGTTTGCTTTTTCTTTGCATCAAAGTCCTAATAAGCTTGAAATAACCATCTGTTAAGAACTTTTGTTTCCAAATTGCTTAATTTTAAGTTTTGATCATTGTGTCTTTATTAAAGTTGTTTATTTTCCTTATTTAAGTAGTTCTGTAAAAGAAAATTCCAGAAAAGACAAAAATAAATTTAGTGATAGCGTCTATTTAAGCTTTTTAGCTTATTTTCAGCTTTTTCAAAAAGCAAATCTCATTTTTATAATTTTTCTAGGTTCCTGTAGTTTTAAAATAATTTTAGAAAAAGTTTGGTATTTTTTACTATTCATTTGTTATTTTTCTTAATTTTAATTAGTTTAAATTAATTAATAGTTAGTTTTTAATTAATAATGATTATTTAAAAAGTCTAAAAAATATATTTTCTATCTTAAAATTAGTTTTATATTATTTTAGATTTTTCCAAATTTAAATTTTATTTTTCTAGGTTAAAATCATAATTAATTTTATTTTAGTGTAATTTAAATAATTAAAAGTAATTAGGAAATTAGTAATTAATTAATAATAAATAATTAAATAGTGTAAAAATTAATTTTCTTTTTCCAAAAATTTTCTTTTATTATTAGGAAATGTAATTTTCATATCCGTAGGTATTTATTTCATAAAACTCGCGTTTTATTTCGTACGTCTACGTAAATTTAAATTAAACGTACGCGTTTTTACATTTCAAACGTTTCTGGGTATTCTAATCTCACGTATTTGTTATTATAGCTTATTTAAGCTATTTCCTTTTCAATTTCCTTAGTGTAATCAATCACAACCCATTTCCGTCCAAATTCACCCGATCACAAACCCCGTTTTGATACCATCACATCTCGTCGGGACATAACGACCCGGGGAAACACTGTATTCCACGGAGCATTGACCCCAAGCAGTTTGACCTTGTTGACCACTCACATTGGTTGATTTAGGTTGACCGTTTGTGGACAATCAGTATTTATAGCCAAACAAGATAGCAGGTCGACGGACCCGGCGGAACCAAGACAAGGGTTCCGCCCTTGTTTTGTGAGTCAAAGAACCAAAAAAACTTTCCAAAACAATGTCAAGTCTAATCAAGATCCTTCAAGTCAACCATACCATATGTTGAGTGAAGATCTTTCCAAATATGCATGTAATCTTTTGGAAAGTCAACTTCAAGATTTGGAAATCTTTCCAAGATTGCAAATGATGCAAGTCATGATGTCACACAACAATTTCCATTTTTATAAATATGAAAATGTTAAGTATTATGTGAAATGTAAATGTAGCAAAAGTGATGTCAAGTTGAAATAAAGTCTTATTGCACAAGACTTAAGCTATATTCATGTTTTGCTAAAAATAAAGTTTATAGTTTGTCGTAACAAAATTTAGCAAAGATCGTAAAATATAAATAACGTTTTTAGGCGATATTTGTATTAACAGTAAAGATAAGGCATAGTTGGATTGCTCGTAGAAGTGAAGTTTGGAGTTGAAATTAGGAGACCATCGTCTTTTAGACCAAGCACGTCAAAGTTGGAAGCCCCCACGAGTCTACTATTGTGTTTTGGTAAACTTTTGTTAATATGGGTCAATTATGGTCATGCGTCATTTTGTGTTATGGGTCATATGTGTTTATGAGTCTAAGGTCATGTTTGAATTTGGTAATGTTAAAGACGTTGGATTGATAATAACTTAGTTATAGTGTATGTACAAATGGGGTGTTTTGCATAATGTCATTTTACCATTTTGACCCGTTGTCAAGGGTTTTAAACTAGATGGTCATGTATGTGAATTGAAGTGATTATAATAGAAGTATCTGATGTTCAAAAAAATAATAATAATAGAAGTATCTTGTACATTTTGAGTATATGGTAGTTAGCGAATGTTTGTATTGCGGATTTGTGGGTCATAGTACTAGTGGAAAGGGGTGTTTGGCTACTAGCCAATTCAACCCATTTTGGTATGCTACGAGTCATGGGATTGTTTAAGTACCTTTAGAATGAAAAGTAATGTAATTCCTTGGTTAAGAGTGTAAGTGGTTCACATTATGGGTCAAATGGAACACTTTATATATTTTGACCCATTTCAGCAAGTTTTGTCGAATTCCAAAAATTCATATCTTAAAACCCATAAGTCGTCAAGAGTTGAGCCACCTGTCGTTTCGAAGGTAATTGAGTCTAGTTTTGTTTAAAAATACTTTTATAAGCTGATTGTTAAAGGATTTTTGTCAGTTCATCAAAAAGTAACAGAACGTCAGTCTAGTCATGTCTTTTATGTGAAAAGTTTAAATTTTTTGGTCTATTTGTTCAAGGGGCGTAACATCATTGGTTTGTACAATATGCATCGCGAGTTATACGGTTTGATCAAAACCTCTTGTGACAATATACAGAAGGTTTGTATACCATAACACAAAACTTTTGTGAATCTAATAGTGGTATTTTTAACGAGTTTATACAAATACGATGATAGAGTTGCAGCCACCAAACAACCAAAGCGCGTGCCTTTATCTCAAACAAAACCAACATTAAAAAAGAAAAAAAAACACAAAGTACTATTCTGTCAGAAAAACACTTTCCTCTTTTATTTATCTTCACACACTCAAAAAATATGACCTGATCATCGGAAACCCAAAATTCGCCGCCTTCCGTAAGTAACCCACTAATTCTTGTTTTTTAGTTTATTTGTTTCCTTTTGATCAAACTGTAGTTGGGTTGGTGATAGTTTTAGATGATTATTTGTGATTGTTTAGAATTTTCATTTTTTGCTACTACTAGTACTTATTTTGGTGAACTTTAGTTGAGTGATTTTAGATGGTGATCATGGTGGATTTTGGAGTATTGATTTGTATAATGGGCTTGTGTCCCAATGGTAACCAAATGGTTGCGGGTTCAAGTCCTGCTTAGGACATGTGAGATAGATTTGTGGTGTAAATATTACTGAGATAGTTAAAATTGTCGTTCTAATGAAAAAAAAAAAAAAAAAAAAAGGTTTTGGAAGTGATTATCTGATTGTTTACGGGTTGTTTTACATGTAAATTGTCCAACAAATGATTATCTGATTATAGCAACTTAAATAGCTTATAGCTTAAGCACATCGCGTGTTTTGTTACAGCTTAAATAAAAATACATTGTTACAAAGTTGTGTCCTATGCAAGTTTGTTGGTTATAGTATTAATTGTGTTATTGTTTGTAGTTTTTAACTACCATGGAAGATGCCGATTCAGTTGCTACGCTTTTGGAGACTACAACCTCCAAAATACAACAGCTACAGAAAGCATTTGCTGAGCTTGAAAGTCAGCGAGCAGTAACACTTAACCTCAAATGGAAACAAATTGAGGAACATTTTCATGGCCTCGAGAAGTCACTCAAGAGGCGTTTTACTGAGCTTGAAGACCAAGAAAAGGAGTTTGAAATGAAGACCGTTCGAGCACAGCAAGTCATTGAGAAGCGTCGTGCTGTTGTTATGGCTAAGGAAGAATCCTCCTTGGTCAGGCTTCAAGTCAAGAGAGATGCTGCCGTCACTGCTATCTCTAATGCCTTTGGGAGAAACAAAAATGGAGATGCTCAATTTGTGGACGAGAAACCGCTAGATGCAGTGGATTCTGAAGCTATGAACTCGTTGTTTGAAGATGGTGATGTGAAGCTGCTAACAAATCCGGAGCTAGCCAAGTTTTGTGAAGAGATGGATGCAGGAGGATTGCATAAATTTATATCGGATAACCGTAAGAATATTGCTTCCATCAAGGAAGAAATTCCGATTGCATTGAAGGCTGCATCTGACCCCGGTGGTTTGGTTTTGGATTCACTTTGTGGTTTCTATGTCTCAGAAGGGTCAAACATAGACGGGAAAAAAGATGCAAATCTTTTAGGATTGAGGCGAACATGTATCATGTTAATGGAATGTCTTAGCGTTCTTCTCACGAACCTAGATGCAAACACTGTTTCTAAAGTAATATCTGTAAATGTGAAGGATAGAGCAAAGTTTATTGCCCAAGAGTGGAAACCGAAACTAGATGAGCTTGATTTGGATGCTGGCAATGGAAACTCATTGGAGGCACATGCTTTCTTACAACTTGTGGCTACTTTTGGGATTGATTCGGATTTTGTTCATGACGATTTGTCTAAGTTGATACCAATGGTCTGTCGCCGCCAACAAACAGCAGACCTTTGCCGCTTCCTTGGGTTGTCTGACAAGATGCCAGGTTGATATTTGTTTTTCTGTTTAATAACTGTTTATATGGTTAGTTGGTACTAAGCTCATTAAGGAAAATCTACCCTGTTTTTGAATTTTTTGGGTTTAAATGGGCAGAAGACCAATGCTTAGTGAGAAACAACTAAGTTGTTGGATGTTGGGTTATTAATTATAATGGGCCATGATTTGGATATGTGAATGTGCAAGTGTTAGTCGTTTTCCACATTTGCTGAAAACACAAAGTCCATATTACAATTATTATTTAATTATTTAAAAGTTCTTTTCATCTGAATCAGTAAATAAAATATTTGTTTAATAAAGTGCCCATGAAATAATATTAGAGTACTCTATTAATAAACAATTTTCATAGATAAGTATTCCTATTGAATTATATTTTGCAACTTTTCCAATAGAAAATCATTGTATAGACTGTTACGTTATTATATTGGTTTATGAAATTCTAGAAAAGTTATAAAATGAATTAATGGGTCAACTTGACCTTACCTATTTGACCCGTTTACACAATCATCCCATTTTGGCCCAGACCCTTCTTTAGCAGGCCTAATCCGCTCAATTTGCCATCTCTACACCTTCCCATGAAAATTGGAACTTCTTGTTTTGGGTAAAGGGATTATACCAAAGCAAATTGGAACTTGTTTGGGACATGGTTTACTGAATATCCAAAGTACTTATGATATAAAACTATAAGTTCTACAGTTTTATATCACAAGTACTTTAGATATTTGGTAAAACTGTATCTTCTAACGAGCTTTAAGTACGTATACTAAAGCTGTGCAGTTGTATAAGTTACCTCTTTCCTCTTGATTTTCTCAGGTGTAATTGATGTGTTGGTTAACAATGGAAGACATATTGATGCTGTTAACTTAGCATTTGCATTTGAACTCACAGAGCAGTTTTGTCCCGTTACGTTACTAAAAACCTACCTGGCAGAGGCTGTTAAAGTTCCTTCCACTGTCAAAGCAGGAAATGCTTCCCCAACTGCTCAGGTTATTACCGTGTTTTATACAGTACCAAAACCTACAGGTTGCGATTTTGAAACGTTTGTGGGTACCGGGTAAACTGGTCAATTCCGGCTATACATTGTCTTTAACAAGTCAACATGGTAAGTATTTAGAAGTAGGTAAAACATTAATGGCTTGAATGTGTCAAGCGGGTTGAAATTCGCCATAAGTTTTCTCAAGATGTATAAAACTAGATTGTCATGATGTAGTTTAGTTTCTTAGTTATTTTTAACTCATATTACCCGTTTTGATACAATACAAAACTCTTCTATTTTGACCTGCACTAATATAGATTGGTTTTGGAACATCTAAAGTACACAGTGATACAGATTTTGTGGAACCACGTAGTTTTTGCGTTCATCTTATCATCAATATAATTTAGACTCTGCAAGATTCTTTCTTCTTACATGTATTATTTTTCAAATTCCAGAATGATGTTAGTGAAAGAGAACTATCTGCTCTAAAGGCCGCCATAAAGTGCATTGAAGAACACAAGTTTGAACATCGGTATCCGCTAGAACCACTTCAAAAACGAATTATCCAGCTCGAAAAAGCCAAGGCAGACAAAAAACGAGCAACAGAAGTAGTGAAACCTCAATCCAAGAGACCCCGTGCCAATGGTGTAGCAGCAGGGTATGGCCAACGTAACACCAACATCACTCCTGACCAAAACTTCTACGCTACTAGGTTTGCACCACCAACTCAATACATGTATGACAACAGACCACCATATGCATACCCTGGGCCACCCGAAAACCATGTTCACACCTTTGTTGCAACGCCTACTTACAACATAGCACCTAACCAAGGCAACTACTTTGGGAATGGTTATCAGTACCAAGCTCCTTATCTTCACTAAGCTTGTAGGTACGGTAAGAAACTTATATCATGATCCTCCTTTTAACTTCTAGGTCTTAACCGTGTTGAGTTATTCCTATAATGGGCTCAATTTGGAAAAACCACGGAAAACGGAAGAAAAAAACATCATTTAGCCTTGTTGATTTCATAATTTGTGTGTATAAGTTGACACTGTAATCCTTTAATACATGTATTATTAATGCTGTTAGCTTTGTTCGTCTTATCCTTGTCAAAAGTACAACTAGACATAGTAGTTGTCTATTGAAGTTGTGTTATGTGTGCAATTTGACCGAGGCCATAGGTTTCAGGTCCTTGCGTTCAATATGGCGTAAGATGATGAACCCAAATAAAATCAGGTACTTCACAGAGGTAGGGTGCACTCCCGTTTAATGCTCTGATGCAAATTTGATGCAGCAAAAGCGGAATATAATTTCGCATGTTTACACTATCATATGACATTTTTCAGTATTATTTGTATTAATACAGTTTGATACATGACTGGCATTTGCATCCAAATGAAATGCTTATTAATTTCACTAATCTTAATACAATCAGGGATTGTGACTTGTGAGGTATGTATATTTTGCCATTGCATTTACAATACCAAACAGATTGAGCCCAGTACACGGTCATTAGGATAGGGGTGCAAGCTGAGCACTTATTTGTGCAGTCAATACGTGGTGGTATACCCCAGTCCGAACCGTGAATGTCCTGAAAGATCCCAACATAACACATAATAAGTTAATAACTACACATCCTACAAAGTTTTTCAAAGATATAAACAAATAACCTTCGCGTTTACCTCTGCGTTCAAGCCCTCCTGAGTTGGTGTTGGAGCTGGGGCGAAGGCTGGCAAACAAGAAATACCTTGGACATGACTGCCAATAACAAGACATATGAAAAGGAAAGAAAGATTGTTGACACGCGAAGTGAGTGGAAAATTCATTGTGTTTCAACTTCTTCGAGTCTGAAAAAGTATTGTCACATAGTAATCGTTAGTAAAATTATTTGAGTATGGATGAAAACAAGTGAATAACTGAAAAGTATTTTTCGGGTTAGGCAACTTTTATCAGTTTATGTAAGGTGAGAACTGAGTACATGCAGGGATGGGAAAATAAGCTGTGTATTTATACTTGCATAAATTTATTTTACTAAGATGTTTTAGTACCAATTAATTGGGTATTTACTAATTACTACTGTTATTTAATATTACTTTATACTTATAACTGTAAAGACTATTATAGGCCACCTAAATGTTAAACAGCTAATTTATAAATTTGAATATGTATTCAGTTTCGTTCTTATAATCTGACTAAAAACATGATGGATAATAAGAAGTCTTACAAATACTGTTTGTCATCTTATATTTTTTTTTATTCAATAATGTATACGGATCGGGGAATAATAAACTATTCAGGGTTTTTTTTTTTTTTTTTTTTTTTTTTTTTTTTTTTTTTTTTCATTAACCTATTAAAACTACTTTATATGACACCCGAATATGTATCAAGTTTCGTTTATAGATCACCAAGTATGCTTAGCTAGAAAGACATATCAAGTGTGCTGAAAAAAAAGTGTTGCAGGCAATAGTCTTTAGAAGTGGCTTCTGGTACTTGAAGTTGTATTAATAACTTTTGATGGGTGTTTGGCAAATTGTGATTAATGATAGAATTGATAGACCAATTAAGGGTATATAAGTATTTGACCCCTAAAGAGCATAAGCAGGTTACCAAACACTAGAAACTAAGTATTGCAAATCGCATACAAAACACAAATTAAAACACCCACCGAGATCCATAGCCAGATGTGGCAATGTAAACCCAACGGGTCATTATAGTTCCACTTTGCCTCTAACGGGTCAAATGGGTACACTTCAAATTCCTAGCTAAAATGAAAAAGGTCGAATGGGTTAACACATCACCCGTAGCGCATCAAGAATGGATGAAACAACCTAAACTGTTTTAACTCAGAAATTGGATTATTACTGTAACAATATAATGTTGAATATATTAAGACATTAACTATTTAGAAAAAGTACTTGCAGGCTAGCCCGACCAAACCCGTTTTGACCCGTATTGAAGATTGCCAGTTTTGACCCGTTACTCGACTCACAATTATGAAAGATAAAAATATTCTAAACTTAGGCGGCTGTAGTGAAATTTAGCAAGAACCTTATGAGAAACTTCCTTAACACGACTGTAAGAGAACTAACCAACTGATAGAGTGCGTAATGGTTCTCCTTTCGAATTCCTTATGTGCAAGAGTAACCTTGTTTTGTATTCTTCATTTAAGGAGTAAAAATCGGTAATTGCCATGAAAATGCTGCTATGAATCATCAGCCCAAACAATGATCCATGTGGGCGAGTAGGAAACGGGCAGAAAATTTGAAAAAATGGTACTTTTTCGTAACTCATAAGCTCCTTCTTTTTCTGAAATGTTTTGTTTCAACTTTGAACACTGATCATCATCTGTCAACTTAGAAAAGTCAACTAGTTATATTTCACTATTACGGAGTATTTCTTAAGTAACAACTGACACTCAAACAACATAGAGGACCACACATTTATCAAACTTTGACATTAAATGTGAATCCATGAAATTATAAACATATATGCACATAAAACAAATGATCATATAAGATAAGAACTGCCAGAAATCTGTTGCAGCTTTTGACTATAAATCAAGAGGCGTGAAGATTTGTATTCTAAGAGGAACTATCACAGAGTGAAATATACAACAAGATCAATAAGCTCAACCTCTCCTAGTATGTTATATCCCAACAGCATTTCTTGGTAAGAGATGCTTCAGAGTAGCTAACAAATTTTTCTGAAAGAGGAAGGAAATGATGCTATGGACCTTCAGTTTTGCACGAAGTAAGCAAACCATGGATATCATCAGAGCTACAGCCGAAGAGATCCCACTAATAAGAAACAAGCCTCTGAATGTACCAAAATTCAAGGTTTTAGGCTTTGGTTGGGACGACGAGGAGCGTTTCTGGAACCACTTCTTCTCCAGATCTCCAAGAGTTCCGTTTTCTCTTATTTTGGCAATTTGTCTCGACATATCTGTTGCCAAAGGCGATCCTTTTTGAAAGATCTAGATGAAAATATCAGTGAACAATAAACACTGTATAAAGAGTGGAGAACTTAAGTATGATAGCGTTTTTCTAAAAAATCCGTAATTACCTTTTAAATCATGAATATATAAAGTAAAACTATTTTTAGATTATTCAGAAAGAAAAGAAGAGGCACTTACAAAGGCAAAACCTGATGTTTTAGGTTCAGATGAAATCATGGCATAATCAGCAGAGTACTTGCCTAGAAACATCTTGATATAAGGGATTTCATCGATGATAGCATCAGCACCACCTCCTGATAAAGCTTTTGCATAATCATCGTACGAATAGTATGGTTTATGCCTGTAATCTTCAAATTTCAAGTTGTTAACTGTCACACCTGCAACAAAAGAGCCACCATGAAACCCCACGGTTCCGCCCTTTGATGCTAACTCAAACTGTTCAACGGTGAGTAGTGAAGCCAATGTTGCAGTGTAACTCGAGATCAGAATAAGTACCACCAGTAACCATACAAACTCCACGAATTTCGACAGATTACTTGACAGCTTCTCTCCTATACCACAAGTTTACAATAAATTAATATATGTGACTGTAGGTCCCATTTACTTTAAATGAAGAGATAGAGAGATCAAGAACTAACTTTGAGTGAAAAATAAGGTCATTAGGATCAACCAGAAGGTTGCTCCAATTTGCTGTGCAGGCGATCTTTGAGATCCTTGATCCATGGACTCGATAGCGAAAATGATAATGCCTGTGAGAATAGCAAAACCAACAGTTAATAGCCAAAAATCCACATCGAGTGGCTTCAAGAAGATCCACATGTCATTATGGTTGATTCTAGCCAGCGTTCCTACGCCCAAGTCGGTGTAAGTCGCTGTAAAGTCAACATACTGAGATCTATTCGCAAGAATCGTTGAATCACCCAAGATGGCATCAATCTCCTGATAAACAATAAATTAGAAAATATGCGTGCTAAAAAACATATCTAGATAATGTTTAAAATTGAGTGACTTAATTGTGGCGTACATACCTGACCGTAAACCTTCTGTATAAGATCATCATAAGTCATTTCACCATCATATGGAATTAACTCATATGGTACTTCATATGGTAATGAATGTATGCAAGCATTGAACACATCTACAGAGAATCCCGTAGCAGTTGTGTCATTATTGTCAATATCTATGAAGTTCTTAAACTTTCTTCTTGCCAGAACACCAACTTTTAGATTTTCACCAAGAGTCTTTTGCAACATCCGACGTTTTGGAGTGATTTTAGACCCTCTTTTGCCTATCACATTTGCAATCTTGAATCCATTGGAGACTAATTTTCCATCAATAAGTCGAAACTCGCCACTTACACCCTTAAATCTAGTTTTTGAAACCTCATTTAGAAGGATCGAATCAATATCAGGAACAACAAACAAGGAATGAACCTCAAGCCTTTGAATGGATTCTGATAGTGCCCAAATTGTGTCGTATGCCCAAATGGCAAGCACACTTATCTCCCTCGTTGCTAAAGTAGGGTGTTTAATATAGCATTCATTATACCATCTTGCAGTTAGGTTGAGCAGCTTTCTTGATGCAGGAATGTAGGACCGTAGCCCTATTACTCCTTGTAGAGACTCGATAACTTCATTATCAACAGATTGCAAATTGTCAATGGTTTTGTAAGTTACTATCCAAGTATATTTCTCATTCACCATTCCTAATCTTTCTGCAATAAAAAGAACTCTATTTGCTAATAAAGACGACATGTGTACAATAATTACTGTTGTGTGACTAGTTATAACCTTTTGCAACTTTTTAATGATTTGATCATCCGAGGCCAAGGCAGGAAGTGCAATTCTTTGACTAATCTGAATGCCTTCGTCTTGGAAGGACTCAAGGAAATATGATAAGATTTCCCTCCCACAATCATTTTCCTCGTTTAAAAATATAACGTCTCTCGAATTATAGGATTTCACAAGGGCGGCAATGCTTTTGGCTATAACTGATTCGTCTTCCTTAATTTGAAACAAGTACGGATAATGCATGGAAGGAGAACCAGCAAACGAAAATATAGGAACTTTAGCTTTATCAGCAATTGGAGCCAATAACTTTGCTTCAAGATATGTTTCTGGGCCTATGATTGCTAGCACCTTAACGTTGTTCAAAAGATCAAGCACTGCCCAAGCAAAGTTAGAACAAACCAATTTAACGACTACATGAAAAATTAATAAAGTGATGGTACTTAAATATGGAGCATGATTACAACTCCATATGGATTATGATTTGGCTTTATGTCGGTTATGGAGTTGGGAAAAAAAAAACAGAACACATACTGCACTTGGCAACAGTAAGTATTTTTGGACAAAGTTGCCAAGTTTGATACGTTAAAAGGAGATGAAATGTTTCTTGATAATCTAGTAGCATGACTGACAAGTAATATTTAAAATAAAAGTTTTTATTTTTCTACCAAAAAAGTTAGGATAATGGATCATGACTATGGCTGACATAATGATAAGAAAATGTGAGAAAATAAAAGGAAAAAAAAAAAAAAAAAAAAAGTACCCGCTGACAGAGCTTGTAGTGGGTCACCTTTGGAGTCTCTTGTGTGGAGAACGATCTTCGTTCTGCAATTGTTATTAAGTGCATAAAAATCAGAAACTGCCATACTCATGAAGCTGTGAATTGACTTTCCAACCCATGACTCCATGTCAAGAACTACTCCCACTCGTATTAGAACTTCGTTGTGCAAAAAAATGCTACTGTTTTCGAATGGCAATGAGTCTGTACATAATGCATGGTTTATAAAGCTCGAGTATATTAGAAACAAAAGAATGAATTTGTTATGATTTTGAAGCTTCATCATTGCAAGAAGTAACAGAAAAGGTTCTAATGCTCATATAAACTCCTTTGTAAACACTTCCTTTGTCCAAGAAAAAAATAAGTGGCAATAAGAAAGTCAACTTTAAAAAAGTCAACTAGCCATGTATTTTCCCAAGGAGGCAAGGAATGTGCATGCATACAAATATGGAAGTAGAAAATGTAGGAGACGATATTATCAAGTTACATACACAACACAGAACATCCCAGAAATCTTTCATAAAACAAATTAACAATTTGGTAGGGGAATTTCTTTGACTATTTATAGAAAAGTATTCTTTAAGCAAATAATTTGTAATTTTAATGACTCAGAATCTCAGTTTAAGGTCCACTCATTGAAATAAAAAAGAAGAAAAACTATATAGTTCATGACTGGAAGGAGCAACTTGGTATTGAATAAGTAAACCAGACTAGCTTGACCAAGTCTTACCAGTAAAGTTATCATTTGAAGAGATTTTATGGACAGACTTTTAAACTTGCATTCATGATGCTGATCAAAGTCACCGTTTTTTATAAGTTTCTATTCCGTATTTTCTGTCAGTTTAATACTTTTGACTTATTAAACTTTATATTTTATGTACCCTACTTTCAGTTTTATAGTTTTTTAATGTAAACAAACTTATAAAAATAAAAAAAAATAAAAAACCGAAAAGAGTTGGGGGTTATCACTTGTAAAAAAGGGGTACATATAACCTATCCCTTATACCATATGTCAAAAGAACATCCAGAATTCTATTTTGACAAACTAGTTATATACAATGAAATAGTGTCAGGTTTTTTATGGCCGAAAGAGATGAAAGCTGCGTACTCATTGCAAAGAAAAAAGACTATTATGGTTTTTACTTGCATACGGTGTAAGATGCATAGATAGTTGCATCTTGAAAGGAATTTATCAAATATTCTACTCAGTGGACATTCAAACTTTGATTGTTCGATAAAATTCTTAGGGGGTCAATTACACCACGAAACAAACAAACTGACCAATGAGTACAACCTCCATTCTTTCTCATATCCGAATGACATTTCTACGTAGCAAATACCTCAAATTAACCAACAAATTTTGACGCATGACGATGGAAATTATATTATGGACTTCCATTTTTTCCCGAAGTAAGCAAATCATGGATATTATAAGTGCTAAAGCAGAAGAGATCCCACTAACAATAAACAAGCCTTTAAACCTATCAAAACTCAAGATTTTTGGCTTTGTTGGAGGATCTTTGGATGATAAAGAGTATTGTTTCTCAAACCACTTCTTCTCCAGAAGTCCCAGAATCCCATCTTCTCTCATTTTGGCAATTTGGCTCGACATATCTTTCGCCAAGGGCGAACCTTTTTGGAAGATCTGAGATCCATAGATATATTAGTAAACATAAAACATTCCAAAACACAAAAGGTTACTTTGATTGTTCTAAACATGCAATCATTTTTCAAGTACTCATAATTTTGTCTCGTAAGAAGGAATTAAGTGGAAGGCTGAGCAAAAGAGTTAGCGGTTCATATAATTATATAATATGAAGTTATTTGTTGGATTATGTACAGTTTTGATACTATATTAGTCCAAATGAATAGATAATTCTATGACTCACTTTAATCAAGAGGGGAAAAGAAAACAGCTAGTACTTACAAAGCCAAAACCAGAAGTAGAAGGTTCAGAAGAAATCATCGCGTAATCATCAGAGTACTTGCCAAGAAACATCTTTATGTAAGGGATTTCGTCGATGATAGCATCAGCACCACCATGCTTTCCACCTTTGGATAATGCTTCAGCATAATCTTCATACGAAAAGTATGGTCTATGCCTATAATTCTCAAAATGCAAGTTGCTAACAGTCACTCCTGATAAACCAGCCTCAAATGAGCCACCATGAAACCCCACAGTTCCACCCTTTGATGCTAACACAAATTGTTCAACCGTTAACAATGAACTCAATGTAGCAGTGTAACTCGAGATCATAATAAGGACAACAAGTAACCAAACAAATGCCACAAATTTTGACAGATTACTTGACAGCTTCTCTCCTACAACACAAAACAGAATACAATCAGAGATCTTCATTGAGCTAGATTAAAATTATAACACTGGTCCATAGAGAACTTATTGTGTACAGGATTGGCACTTGACAATATGAATCCTTTGCAATGATAAACGTATTTGTATTGTAGCATATATTTAAAAGGGCACACACAAAATTAAAATAAGAAGCAGTAGAGACATCATAGAATTTCTTATAAATAGTGCGTTACTTTGAGCAAAAAATAAGGTCATTAGGATGAACCAAAAGGTTGATCCAATTTTCTGAGAAGGTGAAGTTTGGGACCCTTGATTCATGGATTCTATTGCCCAAATGACAATGCCAGTGACGATGGCAAAACCAGCAATGCTCAGCCAAAGCTTCACATCGAGTGGCTTCAAAAATATCCACATGTCATCATGGTTGATTCTTGCCAATGTTCCTATGCCCAAGTCAGTGTAAGTTGCTGTAAAGTCAACATATTGAGATCTGTTTGCAAGAATTGTTGAATCACCCAAGATAGCATCAATCTCCTGATATACCAAAAGTTACATGAATTTTCTCACAACACCTTCTTTAGTTTCAAAAGATTAGAAATAAGCAACATGCCAATTATAATTAAAACGGCTTAGAAGACTGTATACATTAAAAGCAGACTTTGGGCAGCTTTTACACCCATTTGACCCATATCTGATATCCCTTATAGCAATTTTTTGATTTGAATCATTTGAGATAAAAGCCCTACCCAAATCCACTCATGCATAACTAAATGGATCAATTTTGCCACCTCTAAATATGCTATTAAGGAAGCTAACATACCTGAGCATACACCTTCTTTATAAGATCATCATAAGTTCCATTGGCAAATGGAACTAACTCGTACCGTACTTCATATGGTAATGCGTGAATGCAAGCATCAAACACATCTACAGAGAATCCGGTAGCAGTTGTAACATTTTTCTGAATGTCATGATTTGCATCTATAAAGTACTAAAACTTTCTTCTTGTTACTACGCCAACTTTTAGATTTTTACATAATCCATGGCTTAAAAGGCTAAAAAATATCAGAAGCAAAAGGAGAGTTATGCTATGCTTATGGAGCATCATCTTTGAATACATGACAAATGAAATATTTCCTTTTATGGAATGTTTCCAAGGCAAAATGACCAAGTTGTCCATTAATATTATCAAAAATAATATATCTCTATCTATTATTTGGCATGATTATGATTTGGCAAATACTTAAAGAGTTAATGTATTTCTCTAAATTTAAAATGCACATTGAAAATACATGAATCTTATGATTGAGAGAAAAAAAAATGCAACATGGTATAAACAAACTTATATCCTTTATTCTTTATCTTAACTGAGAATGTCAACGTGGAGTTCTATATTTAAAGTCAAACTTCTTGTTATTTTCATGTTCATAGGAAAAATAAATAAATAAATAATTAGCAATAATATGTTGGTCCCAATATGTTCGGATATGTGTGTGAGTCGAAATGATTGATTTGCAAACAATATAAACAAGATAACTTTATTTCGTCTAACCAACATAATGTTACAAGTATGTACATATATATACTTTGTGAAAGGTTGCGTTCCAACCATCACAACTATTCGAATAGTCACATGCCAAACGACATGACTCTTCGCCTATATTCAGAAATTAACTAACATAACTACTTTAACTAACTTAACCGAATAGTGGTTATAAAGTTTCTAATGAACACATTTGGTCCTTAACGTTTTCCTACAAAGTAACATCGAGATTATCTTGGTTCACATTCTCCTCCTTAATCTTGATCGTTGCTTTGTCCAAGGTCTTGAACTCCGAGCATTTGTCGCATAGTCACAAACTTGAGTGTTGGTAATGCTTTCGTTAATATGTCTGCTCTTTGTAGTTCTCCACTAACGTGTTCCACATTAATATGACCATTCTCTACACATTCCCGAATGAAATGATAGCGAATGTCTATATGCTTACTCCTTCCATGAAATACTGGGTTCTTTACGAGTGCTATCGCTGATACGTTGTCAACTCTAAGCGTTATCCTTCTTTCTTCCAATCCAGTCAATTCACTAAGTAAACGTTTTAACCATAAGTCTTGACATGCTGCTGCAGTAGCTGCCATGAATTCTGATTCACATGATGAGAGCGCCACTGTTGGTTGGTGTCTCTCCATAGTAAAATACTATTCCAGTAGTTCCTTTTCCTTGATCGGTATTGATTCCATAACTACTGTTACTGTAACCTGTTATCTTGCAGCCGTCTTCCTTCTTGTATATTATACCATGTTCCTTTGATATATCGGATTACTTGTTTCACTGCCTTCAGGTGATGGTCCTTTGGTTCTTGCATAAATCTGCTAAGTAGTCCGACTGAGTAACTAAGATCTGGTCTTGTATGTTGTAACACCCCCAATTCAATGATGCAGCGCAATTCAAACTGGGTGTTACTCGACGACACAATAGTCACAATAATAGAAAACGAACTCTAATTGAGTCGTTTTAAAAGATTTATCATTCGAATTATATAAATATCAGAGATTACAAAATGAGGTCCCAGATGGTTCCATGTTTACAATTTACATTAAATGAGTTTTCGAATGATAATAAAATTTATAGCCCTCTTGAATATCCGTGCCCCTCCGTGCCATCCTTGATCATCATGGACCTGAAATACATGCTTAAGAGGTCAACACAAATGTTGAGTGATATTCATAGAGTTTGTTAAGTAGTGGAACACAATATGTTGGTAGTATGAGTTAATTAGACTCATACTCATGGTTGGAAAACAAAACAGTTATTATTATACTAAGCTCAGGACACCAAAACGTTAACGGGTACCAATATCAATCGACGAAGTTATCCCGGTAGGTACTTTGCTGTCATACCTAAATCTCAAATATAGTGCATTTGTTTGAACTTAGTCAATACAAATGGGATTCTTCAATCCCAATAGGCCTATTCACAATACTCGCGCTCACTATTACTAGTGATTAAATGGTTCATAATAAGGGATATTGGATTTAGCAAGGATGGTACTTAGTAATAATAAAACAATTAGGTAGCATACAATTTCAAAGCATTGTGTTCGGTTTAAAATAGTATGTATTCCCCCCAAGGGTTTGTAAAAGAATTAAGTAATGGAAAGTGGGGCTATGAACTCACCGTGAGTTATGTAGTAAGTAGTGAAAATGATGGTCGAATCGCGAAGGTCTCTATGAGCAACCTATAATAGAATGTTGCGACTTAGGTTTGGAGTAATATCAAAGAATATGAAGAATTGCCTATATATGTCTTGCATTTAGTTCATGATGTAGTACTTAGTATATAGTGTAAGTCTTTGAATAAAAATGGTTTATGAAACATGTATAGTTTGTATATCGCTTACTACCGTTCGGGCAGACATAATTCAGAGGCCACACAGTAAACGTTCGAGGAGCTAGGACACTTTAATTCGTAAATCCACAACTCATCTCGACGGTTTACTTTAATGAACCCCTCACATGAAGCTCCCTAGTGTTGTAGTATTTGATAAAAATATATAAGTTTTTGATCCGAAAAGTTACATGTCCAAATAATTGAATAAACTTAGGAAAGTTTACTTTTAAATGAAGATTGTTATTTCAATGAGTTTCTTAAGTCTAGTATGAATATAACTTGTAAAGTCTCATGGCTATTTTGATGGAGTAGATCCAAACTGGATGTTTATGTTACCATAACACTTTAGTTCATGTTTTCGACTTAGAAGGCCATAAGGTCTTTAGCCGTGGCTTTGCCGTGACTTTGGTCATGGCTACCATGGTCTTGAGACTCATCCTTGGCCTTAGCCATGGCTGTGGTCTCGGCTTTAAGGTCATTAGACCTCTTGGTTTTACTTAGCCATAACCAATACATGGTACTTTGGGTATTAAAAGGGGCTGTTAAGAATTTGAAGAAAAATATCACTCGTTATGCGTTTTCAGGGTTCGAGCTTCTTTTCCTGAACGAAAACGTCATTCCGGACAACTTTCGTGTTTTAAATTTTTGATGAAACGGATCAGAAGGGCCTCTTTCAAAAAGGTCAGCTGCTTAACAGCTTGTTTTGGCAGTTTCGGCGTTTTGGTTTTTCTAACTTCTTTTGGCCGTATCTTTTGACTCGTGTACTCGTTTTAGGTGATTCCAATTGCTATGTTTTTCTTGTTAAGTCCTCTACCACAGTACGTAATTGTCCAATATCATGTTTATACTATTTTGGTCGAACTTCTCAATATAAGTCACTAGTTTTCTTGTTTACTTAATATAAGTTAACATATAGTTTCCATAACTTGTTTTACTAATTTTTATACATCATGAACATAATAATAAGACCATATATAGAATGAATGAAACATAATAAGCATGAAAATGATATTGAGTAAGAAAGTGTATTAGGGTTTCTTACAACTTTAGGCTTTCTAAGAAAGGAAAGTAACTAGTAAGGATAGGACTTTGATTGACAAGCTTCACTTCACTTTAGCAATCCTTCTACGCCCTTGTATTCTTGAAGGATTTGTGATGAAGGTTTAGGTGACTTGAGTGGATCTAAACTCAAGAGAATCACCAAGAGTTTCAAAGGATTTGAAGTAGTTTGGATTAATCAAAACCTAACTAGAGATATAACACTTGATTTCTTGAGTAATACTTGAAGTAGAGGGAAAATTAGGAGTGTGTTTGTGTGTGTGAGGTTATGAACGACCAAGAGAGGGTGAGGAGGATTATATAGGGCCTTGAGGAGGTGCAAATTGTAGGCTAGTAGTTACCAATTTTGCTACCTAAAACACATGTAATCCATCCAAGTCTTCAAGTATGAGATCAAGACACATACTAGGTGACTCCCACCCTCTAAGTCGGCCAAGATGAGATAAGGGTGACTAGATACTTAGTCTTGGTATTATCTTATGTTACAGAATGAGTTTTGGTCCCGTTAATCGCTAACTGTAAGTCGTTAAGTCATGAAACTTAAAATCAGGTATCCTAAAAATATGAAACTTATAAATATGTTAAAACTTATCAATATACTATATATTAGCCTATTAAATGAGTTGTAAGTTCCATCGGGTTGCTTAAACGCTGTTAAAACTGGAAACGCGGGTCTAAAACGCGTAATTCGCGTAAAACGCTGAACTGGAAAACGTAAAATTCCAAAACTTTTGGAATTGTCATAAAATGAGAGAAATTCATATTTCTATTATTTATAGTGTTTTATGGACATATCGGGATGCTGTAATGACGTTTAAACCTAAACGTAAATCTCAGACACGGTTTCGTGATTTTTGCAGAAATGATCCAACGAGTGTCAAACTCTCGGATTATCATTAAAATAGTTTAACTTATGAGAATATGAAATAAAAATTTCGGGAGTGAATAGTGAAAGTGAATAGTAAAAATGAATAGTAATCCGAAAATTTGAATTGTTACAGTCTCTACCCCTTAAGGGAACTTCGTCCCGAAGTTCAGTTTATGTCAGGGGTTCAAGCGACGTCGGTGAAAAGATAGGGTTTCTTGTGGCGAATGGTTTCTAAGGTAGCTAGTGATGTACTTTGATTCGTTGTTTCAGTGTATGGCGTAGGATGAGGTTTACTTTTATGTGGGAAAGGTGGAGTAAGAGTGATTAATTGTCGTACTCTATCGTATGAATACTTATGAATTGCCTATACTCACACGAAATTTGTTTTAAGATTATAGGTGAGAAGATTGTTTCTAATAAAACATACAGGTGACTATTCCCAGCATAACATGATCCCTCTTAAATTAGACATAGGTGATCAGGCTATGTATAATTTAGGACCGATAATGTGATGTTCGGCTTAGTCACGTAGTATTGTCTTTCTTAAAAGTTTTAGATGGTGGGTTCTTGTGGTGTAACTAAGGATGATTTGAGCTTTAAAAGTGCATCAAGATCTGTTAATGAGCTTGTGGTTGCAACGGTTGTGAAGATAATGATGGTGAAAAGATGAATGAGGCTTGTGTTCTTCATTTTGGTTTGATGAGTTTTAGTGGTTTGAGATAAAGGTGGGTAAAGAAGACATGGGAGATATGATAAGAGGGTTTTTGATAATGGTGTTGTGTTTTCTTCGTTGGCGCCATGATTCTATTATATAAAAAGATACGTCGTGAGTAGAGAGTTGTGAAATAAGCATGATTTTTGATGGGAAATGATAAAATAATTACGTTGGAGGTTTGAATCATAACACATGATAGCATAAAGCAAGAGTTTTATTCATAAAACGTTGATTGATTACAAGATTGAAACTTATTACAAGTTTCTTCAAAATCTACTAACTGATACTTTCAGTTTAGTAATTACAACGTTTTACAACTACTGCTAGCTATTACATGGATTCTACAGAGTTTACTAACTGAGTCTATTCAGTTTAGTAGTACAAAAGATAACTAGTATCATCACACTAGTCAATTGCGGGTGATTGATTGGCAACTTCTTGGTTTAGTATGTCATGGAGGTACGAGTCGATGAAGTTTGAGAGACTATAGTGTCCATGCTGACTTTCTTGTTGGATCAATGGTGGTCGTGATACGATCCATAATGAGTGATCCAATTCATCACATGTAGGGATATAAAAGTGAAGTGATAGTGGTGGTGATAATGGTGCTAGTACATATTCGTATTCATCATCCTCCTCGGAGTCTGACTCAACCCAATTTTGTTCAAAATAATTAGAAGTATTCGACGCAAAAATAGTTGGCATTGGTTCTTTCTCTTCTTTTTTTGTTAAATCTTTGAAAGGTTCTTCTTCGTCATCAGAAGCGAAGGCATTTACGAAGTCAAATTCGAACTCGGGTGAGGGTGGTAAGACTTGGAAATTATTAGGTAGAGTGGGAACATAATTGGGAGAAGTGGGTGCACACATGATTTCTATGAGAAGAATTACAATGTTAAAACAATTCTAACGTTTATGGGGAGTGCTCAAAATATGACAAGCGTGTATATATCAATATACTAATATGTTCATGTAGCATAACATGCTTACGGGGAAATTCTCAATTCTGCTAAGGGTACATATATCAATATGCTAAAATGTTTGTGTTGTATAAAATGTCTAAAATGTCCATAATCGTCTGGAGGATGGAAGGCACGGAGAGCGGAAGGCTATAAAATGTTTTTGCTTGTAAGTGTGGTTATAGTTTAGGTCTCAATTAGACCCGTTTTTCTATAACCATGGCTCTGATACCAATCTGTAACACCCCCAATTCAATGATGCAGCGCAATTCAAACTGGGTGTTACTCGATGGCACAATAGTCACAATAATAGAAAACGAACTCTAATTGAGTCGTTTTAAAAGATTTATCATTCAAATTATATAAATATTAGAGATTACAAAATGAGGTCCCAGATGGTTCCATGTTTACAATTTACATTAAATGAGTTTTCGAATGATAATAAAATTTATAGCCCTCTTGAATATCCGTGCCCCTCCGTGCCATCCTTGATCATCATGGATCTGAAATACATGCTTAAGAGGTCAACACAAAGGTTGAGTGATATTCATAGAGTTTGTTAAGTAGTAGAACACAATATGTTGGTAGTATGAGTTAATTAAACTCATACTCATGGTTGGAAAACAAAACAGTTATTATTATACTAAGCTCATGACACCAAAACGTTAACGGGTACCAATATCAATCGGCGGAGTTATCCCGGTAGGTACTTTGCTGTCATACCTAAATCTCAAATATAGTGCATTTGTTTGAACTTAGTCAATACAAATGGGATTCTTCAATCCCAATAGGCCTATTCACAATACTCGCGCTCACTATTACTAGTGATTAAATGGTTCATAATAAGGGATATTGGATTTAGCAAGGATGGTACTTAGTAATAATAAAACAATTAGGTAGCATACAATTTCAAAGCATTGTGTTCGGTTTAAAATAGCATGTATTCCCCCCAAGGGTTTGTAAAAGAATTAAGTAATGGAAAGTGGGGCTATGAACTCACCGT
Source organism: Artemisia argyi (assembly GCA_030686995.1). NCBI lineage: Eukaryota > Viridiplantae > Streptophyta > Magnoliopsida > Asterales > Asteraceae > Artemisia > Artemisia argyi. The sequence goes on along the minus strand of CM060709.1, from coordinate 67,934,195 downwards.
GAGTTATGTAGTAAGTAGTGAAAATGATGGTCGAATCGCGAAGGTCTCTATGAGCAACCTATAATAGAATGTTGCGACTTAGGTTTGGAGTAATATCAAAGAATATGAAGAATTGCCTATATATGTCTTGCATTTAGTTCATGATGTAGTACTTAGTATATAGTGTAAGTCTTTGAATAAAAATGGTTTATGAAACATGTATAGTTTGTATATTGCTTACTACCGTTCGGGCAGACATAATTCAGAGGCCACACAGTAAACGTTCGAGGAGCTAGGACACTTTAATTCGTAAATCCACAACTCATCTCGACGGTTTACTTTAATGAACCCCTCACATGAAGCTCCCTAGTGTTGTAGTATTTGATAAAAATATATAAGTTTTTGATCCGAAAAGTTACATGTCCAAATAATTGAATAAACTTAGGAAAGTTTACTTTTAAATGAAGATTGTTATTTCAATGAGTTTCTTAAGTCTAGTATGAATATAACTTGTAAAGTCTCATGGCTATTTTGATGGAATAGATCCAAACTGGATGTTTATGTTACCATAACACTTTAGTTCATATTTTCGACTTAGAAGGCCATAAGGTCTTTAGCCGTGGCTTTGCCATGACTTTGGTCATGGCTACCATGGTCTTGAGACTCATCCTTGGCCTTAGCCATGGCTGTGGTCTCGGCTTTAAGGTCATTAGACCTCTTGGTTTTACTTAGCCATAACCAATACATGGTACATTGGGTATTAAAAGGGGCTGTTAAGAATTTGAAGAAAAATATCACTCGTTATGCGTTTTCAGGGTTCGAGCTTCTTTCACCCTGAACGAAAACGTCGTTTCGGACAACTTTCGTGTTTTAACTTTTTGATGAAACGGACCAGAAGGGCCTCTTTCAAAAAGGTCAGCTGCTTAACAACTTGTTTTGGCAGTTTCGGCGTTTTGGTTTTCCTAACTTCTTTTGGCCGTATCTTTTGACTCGTGTACTCGTTTTAGGTGATTCCAATTGCTATGTTTTCCTTGTTAAGTCCTTTACCACAGTATGTAATTGTCCAATATCATGTTTATACTATTTTGGTCTAACTTCTCAATATAAGTCACTAGTTTTCTTGTTTACTTAATATAAGTTAACATATAGTTTCCATAACTTGTTTTACTAATTTTTATACATCATGAACATAATAACAAGATCATATATAGAATGAATGAAACATAATAAGCATGAAAATGATATTGAGTAAGAAAGTGTATTAGGGTTTCTTACAACTTTAGGCTTTCTAAGAAAGGAAAGTAACTAGTAAGGATAGGACTTTGATTGACAAGCTTCACTTCACTTTAGCAATCCTTCTACACCCTTGTATTCTTGAAGGATTTTTGATGAAGGTTTAGGTGACTTGAGTGGATCTAAAATCAAGAGAATCACCAAGAGTTTCAAAGGATTTGAAGTAGTTTGGATTAATCAAAACCTAACTAGAGATATAGCACTTGATTTCTTGAATAATACTTGAAGTAGAGGGAAAATTAGGAGTGTGTTTGTGTGTGTGAGGTTATGAACGACCAAGAGAGGGTGAGGAGGGTTATATAGGGCCTTGAGGAGGTGCTAGGAAGGTGTTAGGAAGTTTCCTTTGAGGAGGTGCAAATTGTAGGCTAGTAGTTACCAATTTTGCTACCTAAAACACATGTAATCCATCCAAGTCTTCAAGTATGAGATCAAGACACATACTAGGTGAATCCCCCCTCTAAGTCGGCCAAGATGAGATAAGGGTGACTAGATACTTAGTCTTGGTATTATCTTATGTTACAGAGTGAGTTTTGGTCCCGTTAATCGCTAACTGTAAGTCGTTAAGTCATAAAACTTAAAATCGGGTATCCTAAAAATATGAAACTTATAAATATGTTAAAACTTATCAATATACTCTATATTAGCCTATTAAATGAGTGGTAAGTTCTATCGGGTTGCTTAAACGTTGTTAAAACTAGAAACGTGGGTCTAAAACGCGTAATTTGCGTAAAACGCTGAACTGGAAAACGTAAAATTCCAAAACTTTTGGAATTTTCGTAAAATGAGAGAAATTCGTATTTTTATTGTTTATAGTGTTTTATGGACATATCGGGATGCTGGAATGACGTTTAAAACTAAACGTAAATCTCGGACACGGTTTCGTGATTTTTGCAGAAATGATCCGACGAGTGTCAAACTCTCGGATTATCATTAAAATAGTTTAACTTATGAGAATATGAAATAAAAATTTTAGGAGTAAATAGTGAAAGTGAATAGTAAAAATGAATAGTAATCCAAAAATGTGAATTGTTACATATGTAATAAGTATCTGAGGCTTCCAATTAAGCTTCGGTAATAAGTTGTGTCAACTGGGTTTCCATTTTCCGCCTTGACCAACTTAGTGCCGGGATCCAATGGTATCTTCGTATCATTGCTATCCGTCATACTTGTTTCTTTTAGGATCTTGTTAATATATCCAGTTTGCTTGATTGTAATATCTCCTCCTGTCTGTGTAACTTCTATCCCAAGGTAATATGCTAGCAATCCTAAATCGCTCATTTCAAATTTTTCTTCCATCTGGGATTTGAACAAGTCTATTTCTTTTTTGGAGTGCCCGTGATTATCAAATCATCTACATATACTCCAACTATAAGTGTAGAATTCTTGCTTCTCTTCGTATAAACTGCTTGTTCGAGATTACATTTCTTAAAGTCTAGTGACTTCAAGGTTTGATCAAGCTTCACATTCCAAGCTCTTGGTGCTTGTCTTAAGCCATACAAAGCTTTGGTTAGCTTGTATACTTTTCCTAGGTTTCCTTGTTGAATAAAACCTTCAGGTTGTGTAACATAGACTTCTTCCTTCAATTCTCCATGTAAAAATGCTGATTTTACATCTAAGTGATGTACTTGCCATCCATGATATGCTGCTAGTGCTAATATTAACCGAACTGTCTCTATCCTAGCAACTGGTGCGAACACTTCATCAAAGTCTATTCCTTGTTCTTATACATAACCTTTTGCTACTAATCTTGCTTTATATTTGATGATCTTTCCTTGTGCATCTCTCTTGGTTTTATAAACCCATGTGTGATTCTTATTAATCGAATCCATTTCAGCTTTCATGGCCTCAATCCATCTTTCATCTGTTGATGCTTCCTTATAGTTACGAGGTTCCTCTTCTATGAATAGTAGACTTTCAGTCTCAACTATACGTGCTGTCCTAGATATATCCTTTATTTCTTTGAAACCTCGTACTGGTGTATCATCAAATCTTTGTTCCGAGCTTCCTAATGAGCTAAGAGTAGTTTCCTCTTCATTTTCTGAGTTGGGTTCGTAAGTATATGCTGGTGGTGTAATTGGTGAGTCTGGATCTTGTATTTGATCCGGTATTAGTTCTTGTGTTGGATACACATTATCATTGTGTTCTACGTTGACTGGTGTAGGACTTCCATTGTCAACTTCGTCTACCACAAAACTAGCCCAAAATGTGTCTTGTGTACTTGTATCCTCTTCACTCTTATCCCAATTCCACGATTTCGTTTCCATAAACTTTACGTCCCTACTAACATGTTTCTTCTTTCCTACTGAATCATATAGCCTACAAGCTTTTTGTAACACCCCGAAAATCGAACTGAAGCAGCGGAAGTCTAATCGGGGTATTACTTCATAGAAACATTGCCATAATCATAGAAAATGACATAAAGGAGTCGTTTTGAGAAAATTTGTTATCATTCATCAAGCATAAAATCAGAGTAGCCACGACGGGTTTAAAGAGTTTAGAAATACATAATGAAAATGTTTAGAATAAAAGTGAATGATAACATTTCTGGGTGAAATCCAAAAGGGTGCCCTGATCCACTCCGTGCCATAGATGCTATTTAGTTACCTGAGATAAAACATGCTAAAAGGGTCAACACAAAGGTTGAGTGAATCCATAGTGTTTAAGTTGTAATAGTTTGACCATAAGCCAAATTGTAGTAAAACAGTAACATCGTAAAGTAGGATATTGCTCTAAGCCTCATGACACGCAAACCTTAACATTGTTATGCTGCCATAAGAGATATATAAAATCTTATGGGATAGAAGCCTACACATAATAATATAATGCAGGTAATAGGGCCCTCGGGTAATAGGAGTTTGCCAGTTTCCTAGTAGTTCTCAAATAAAGTGCATTTGACTATCAATCCGGCTAGCACGAAGGCTATCTATCCGGCTAGCACAAATGGGGCGTCAACTGCCAATAGATCTATTCACTATATTCGCGTTCACTCGCAAGTGATTAATGGTTCATGATATAAGGGACTTTTGGCAAAAGCGGTAACTTAGGCAATATCAATCAGGATAGCATACAGAAAAACACTTGTGTTCAGATTTATAGCATGTATCTCCCCACGGGATTTGAAAACATAGTAAAAGTGGGACTATGAACTCACCTTAGCAATAGTTGCAGAAAAGTAATAGAGTCAAATAGCAGGTGATAGCTCCGGCGCGTGACCTAGATTAGTATGGCATAATTTAGTTATTTTTTTAAGTTCAAGACTCAACGATGCTTAATTAATCCCAAAAGTTTTAAAGTATTGCGTTATTGTTGCTTGTGTGGCATTATTTAGGTTTTAAAATAGTTTGTTAGATATTGGCTCACGGAAGTGCTTAAGTACCGAGTAGGAATAGGATTCTGGTTCGACGATAACGGAGAGATGAAGTGCGAAAGGTAATGAATGTTAGATGTCGTCTAAGAATAATATTATTAGAAGTTTGTATGTATGTATCTAAGTATTTATGAGTATTTATGTGTAAATATTAGCTTATAATGAGTAGTGTGTAAATAAATGTCTTTAAGTAAAAGTTTTACTTTAAAACGTTTGTATTTAAAATATACTTGTATGATTTTTTTGTAAAATTGGGCTTGACCCGCATGTATGTTTTAGTTGTACGAGATGACTAAACGTCAAAATAAATAATAGAGTATAAGTAATTTCATTATAAGTTGTCGTAGTTTTTGACATCGAGAAAAGTTATATTTATTTGCTATATTAAAATTTGTTTATAAGAATACATTTAATAGCTTTTAGAGTACATTGTGAAATAATGTCGGAGTCGAGAATCGAGTCGTGTAATAATCATAAGTCGAAATACCGGAGACGAACAGGCGAACGCGAAATGAACTATGTGCAAGGAACGCACCCAAAAGGTCAATGGGTTTCGGCCTAAATGGTCACCCCATAAAACGTTGTTGTGGGTTGGGCTTGGCCCATGCGTGATTTGATTTCAAACACAAGGAAAACTAAATGAACACCTCTTGGACATTCTTAGACGTGAGGAAAGAAGCCAAAACGCATGGTTTAAAATTCGACTCGAAATTTTTAGTTAAAGAGTACTAAAGCCTTTAACGTGGGCTGGTGTTAAAACAAGTGACAAACACCCTTAATGTCGAGCGAGACACGACCAAGACCTACTCACCCTATGTGGGCTGTTGTCGACTACGAACGAAACCAAAATTTACAGGTTACGAATTGTACTAACGAAACAGTGATCAAGGTAACCAAGACTAAGAACTTAGCCAAAAATATAGCACCTATAATCTGAGCCAATCTATTTTAGTTCAACTTTTAAGTTTAGCCACACAAACATTTTGCCACAACAACAACAACCCAAGTATATACTTTAATTTACTGCTTAAATGACATAACTGGTCGACACCCATAAGTCGAAGAACATAAAAAATATAGATTGAATTACTAGTTTTATAACATAAACTCAGATTCAATATCACTTAGAAATCAGTAACAATCCGAGATTTCAAAAGAGTTACCGAAACGTATATTTATTCAAATGAGGACATCAACTAAAAACTAAATAGTTACAGATGTGTAAACCCAGATTCGAATAACAAACAAGTAAGAAAGTTTAAAACCTTACAAAGAATAGAGTCGGTTAAAGAGACCAAGAAGAACACGAACAAAAGCTCCAAACCCGATTCAAGAAGCAATTCCATATACCACTTGGACTTTAGAACTCGATCTCTTCTAGTACCCAACTTTGATAACTTGTGTTTTTGCTTTGGTAATCTGTTTGAGTGTGTGGAACCCTTGTGAACCGAGTTGGTTTTTAAAAAGATAAAATGGATGGGTTTGATTCCTTTCATCCCTTGGTACAATGAGATGGTTAGCAAAAATGTGTAATCGTCCCCCCTCCTCTCTACACGACTGCACCGCTTGGACTCTTGGAGCGTGACCACCTCTGAGTGGTGTCATACACGCCTGAATTGGATCTGGTTTTAATTTCTTGTGGCTAATTTGTTTTGTTATCACCTTGGTTGTATCGAAATACATAATGAGGTAGAGAGAGAGATGAGCATAAGTGGGCTGTGTTGTATCTTTTCTAAAAAGGGAGAAGAGGATGGGGTAAGGGTCGGTTTTTGTGGGGATATACACAAGGACGATTTTTGTAGTTTACTCTTTTATGGATTTTGTTTATTTTTTTACTTTTCTTATTTTGTACATTACAATTGTATTTTTCTTTTGTATATTTATTTGAGTGTAAGTAAATAAAAGTGAAGGTATGATAAAAGGTGAGGTGTGAAGGGCTTTTGATTTTTGTAACGCGCGTGAGGTTCGACGAATCTCGGGTTTATAAAAGTCCTGATATTAAATTTTTAGATCTATGCCATACTATCACGGTGTCGGTACGCGTGTATTTTTAGTAAAATGAAAGTTGAGTTCGCCACATTATTTGTTTGACAATAGTCATTGTTGCTTTACAATAATGAAAGCAAGAGTTTAGATGCGAAAATATAAAGAAACTGCTGAATGTCACATTCATAGATAAATTCTTCGGTCTTATAGGAAATTAGTAACTGGGAAAATATCGGGTTATTACAGTACCTACCCCTAATTCTGAATTCCGTCCCGGAATTCTTAGTCTGTGGTAGTGGTTGGGATTGTCTCGGCGAAAAGGTGTGGGTATTGGGCATGAATTCGGTCTTCTCGTTCCCATGTGTACTCTTGTCCTCTATTAGAGTTCCATCAAACCTTGACGATAGGAATACGGCTTTGTTTTAGTTGTTTCACATCTCGGTCCATGATCTCTACCGGTTCCTCTGTAAAGTTGAGTTTCTCGTCGAGTCGAAGTTCTTTGAATGGGATGACAAGAGTTTCATCAGATAAACATTTCCTCAGATTGGATACGTGAAAGGTGTCGTGTACCCTAATGAGCTCATCAGGGAGTTCAAGTTTGTATGCTACTGGACCAATCCTTTCCAGGATCTTGAACGGTCCCACGTATCTAGGATTTACCTTTCCACGTTTCCCAAATCTGATCATTCCTTTCCAAGGGGATACCTTCAACAAAACTCTATCCCCAACTTGAAACTCCATAGGCTTTCGCCTTACATCGGCATAGCTCTTTTTCCGGTCACGAGCAGCCTGCAAGCATTGCCTGATCTGTACAATCTTCTCGGTGGTTTCATGGATAAGTTCGGGTCTTGAGAGTTGAACATCTCTAACTTCTGCCCAACAAACTAGTGATTGGCACTTTCGTCCATAAAGTGCTTCAAATGGCGCTGCCTTGAAGCTAGCGTGGTAGCTATTGTTGTAGGAGAACTCCGCTAATGGTAAGTGCTTATCCCATCCTTTCCAGAAATCGATCACACATGCTCGCAGCATGTCTTCCAAGGTTTGGATGGTTCTCTCACTTTGTCCATCAGTCTGCGGATGGTACGCGGTGCTCATATCTAACCGGGTACCCAAAGCTTTTTGCAATGACTGCCAAAAGTGTGACGTGAAATGGCTATCTCAATCTAAGATGATGGAAATCGGCACTCCATGTCGCGAGACTATTTCCTTCACATATAACTGTGCAAGGATTTCCATATCGCCAGTCTCTTTGATTGGCAAGAAGTGTGCGGATTTAGTAAGACGGTCCACAATGACCCATATGGTGTTGAATCCTCCTGATGTCTTAGGTAGTTTTGTGATGAAGTCCATTGTAATCCTCTCCCATTTCCACATTGGAAGTTCGGGTTGTATCAACAAGCCGGATGGTTTTTGGTGCTCAGCGTTTACCCTTGAGCACGTCAGACATTTCCCGACATATTCGGCGATGTCAGCCTTCATGTTTGGCCACCAATAAATTTTCTTGAGATCCTGATACATCTTGTCAGAACCCGGGTGAATGGAGTATTTGGACTTGTGAGATTCGTGCATGATGAGGTCACGAATCCCTCCATATAGTGGAATCCAGCTTCGGTCCTTGAAGCATAATCTCCCGTCTGATTTCTTCACGAAACCATTTTCACTTTCTGGCATACCATAGATCTTCTCTTTTGGCCTGTTTTCTTCTTTGAGGGTTTCAGCCTGAGCTTCCAGGATTTTGATGGTAACGGCGACCTAATTGTCATCCCCAAAGATCGGACTCTAAGGGGTCTAATTCGCTCATTTCGACTCAAGGCATCTGCTACGATATTTGCCTTTCCGGGGTGATAGCGAATCTCACAATCGTAGTCACTAAGTAACTCCAACCATCGGCGTTGTCTCATGTTCAATTCCTTCTGATCTAGAATATGTTGGAGACTCTTGTGATCTGTATACACCGTGCACTTGGTGCCATACAAGTAATGCCTCCACATTTTAAGAGCAAATACTACCGCTCCTAGTTCAAGATCATGGGCGGTGTAGTTCTTCTCGTGAGTTTTGAGCTGCCGGGAAGCATACACGATCACTTTACTCCTTTGCATCAATACGGCGCCTAAGCCCTAGTACGATGCATCGCAGTATACTACGAAGTCTTCACTTCCTTCGGGTAGTGCTAAGATTGGAGCTTCACAAAGTTTTTGTTTCAAGAGTTGGAATGACGACTCTTGCTTTTCCCCCCAGTCAAACTTCTTCTTCTTTTGAGTCAGTTCTGTCAAAGGTTTGGCGATCTTCGAGAAACCTTCGATAAATCTCCGGTAGTATCCAGCAAGACCTAAGAATTGACGGATCTCTGTAGGACTTGTAGGAGATGCCCAATTCCTAACCGCTTCAACCTTTGCGGGGTCTACATGAATACCTTTACTGTCGATCACGTGTCCCAGAAATTGTACTTTCTTAATCCAAAAATCACACTTGGAAAATTTTGCATACAACTTCTCTTCTTTGAGCAACTCCAGAAGGGTCTTCAAGTGTTTCGTGTGCTCTTCTTTACTTCGGGAGTAAATGAGGATATCATCGATGAATACAATTACAAATTTGTCCAAGTAGGGTTTGCACACTCGGTTCATTAGGTCCATAAACACCGCTGGTGCGTTAGTTAAACCGAAGGGCATTACTTGGAATTCGTAGTGACCATATCGTGTCCTGAAAGCTGTCTTAGGGATGTCTTCTTCCCTAACTATCAGTTGATGATAGCCTGACCTTAGGTCAATCTTCGAGTAAACGCTCGATCCTTGTAGCTGGTCGAACAAGTCGTCGATTCTGGGCAATGGATATCGATTCTTCACGGTATGTTTATTCAACTCACGGTAGTCAATACACATCCGAAAAGATCCATATTTCTTCTTAACGAATAACACCAGAGCTCCCCAAGGTGAAGAACTTGGGCGAATAAACCCTTTCTACGACAACTCTTGTAATTGTTCAGATAGCTCTTTCATTTCCGATGGCGCCAACCTATATGGTGCTCTCGCCACTGGCGCGGCTCCTGGTACTAAGTCAATCTGAAATTCCACTTGGCGAACTGGTGGGAGGCCAGGCAACTCCTCGGGAAATACCTCAAGAAAGTCCCTTACTACCGGCACATCTTCAGGATGTTTTTCTTCCGACTTCTTTTCTGTCACTTGTGCCAAAAAGGCGTGAGATCCTCTGTCGATATACTTTACCGTCTTGATGAATGATATGATGCTGAGTCGAGTCTTACTATGTTCGCCACGAACGACTAGGGTGTTACCTTGAAATGGAATGTGAACGACCTTCTCATCACAAATGATCCTAGCATGGTTCTTAGATAACCAATCCATTCCTATAACGACGTCAAAAATACCAAGCTTAACAGGCATAAGATCGATTTCCCAGGGTTGGTCAAGTAAGAGTAAGGTACAACCTCGGACTATGGTGTTAGTGCTTTCAAGTTCCCCGTTGGCTAATTCGATTTCATAAATGGTGTCTAACTTGGTTGGGGTGCGGTTAAGTAAAGATGCAAATGCAATGGAAACGAAACTTCTATCAGCTCCAGAATCAAATAAAACTTTAGCAAGATGGTTGTTGAGTGGAAACGTACCTGTGACTATGTTTGGGCCTTGATGGTCATTCCCCTCTCCCATCACATAAACTCGTCCACGAGCATTGTTGTTCTGCTTGGCAGTCTGTTTCGGACACTGGTTCTTGTAGTGCCCCTTCTCACCACATCCATGGCACACCACGGTCACTGGTTGCAAGTTGGCGCCCGTGGCCTTACAGTCTCGAGTCTGGTGCCCGATCCTCTGACATCTCTCACACTTAACGTAACAGGGTCCATTGTGATGTAGTCTGCATCGGTTACACATAGGAGCGGGTCCAGCATAGCCTCTAGCTCCCGTGGGTGTGGCAACATAAGCCCTGGCGGCTTCCTGTCGGCGATTCTGTTGGTTGTGGTGATGGTTTCGGTTTTGCTGATAATTCTGATTGTTGTTGCGGTTGTAGTTGTTATTGTTATTGTTGTTATGGGGAGGGTTGTTGTTGTGGGAGTTGTGGTTGTTTCTTCGGTCATCAAATCTTCGTTTGTGATTGTTGTTGCCATGGGTCTGACCGTGCTTGATCTCTCTTTCCAATAGTTTCTGAGCAATTTCCATAGCCTCTTCTAGTGTCTGAGATTTGGATGCAGTGACATCCCCTTCTATGCTCCTAGGCAGACCCTCCACATACTTTTCCAGTGTTTTCTCAAGGTCTGGCACCTTGGTTGGGCATAGCATCGCTAGTTCTTGAAACCTTCGATCATAAGTCTTAATATCAACTCCTTTTACCACTAAGCGATCAAACTCATCTTCCAGTTTCCTGATCTCGGTGCGGGTGCAGTATTTCCTTAGCATTCTTTGCTTGAAGTCAGCCCAAGTGATCTGGTAAGCTTCCTCTATGCCCATGTTCTGTGCAGTAGTGTTCCACCAGGACAAGGCATCTTCTAGTAGCGTACCGGTAGCAAATGAGACCTTGCAGTCATTAGAGCATCCGCTCCTTGAGAATACTATTTCAGAGCGCTCAAACCAACGAGCAAGTTCAGATGCTCCTTCAGTCCCCTTAAAGTAAGTGGGTTTGCAAGCCATAAAATCCTTGTAAGTGCACTTTCGTGTCCCAGATGTCTCGCCCTCTCTATTTGGCATGTTTGTGCTGCTGGAACGTGCCATAGCCGTTGCTTGGTCTCCTAATGCAGCCGCCACACTGTCAGCGATTAACTTTTGAATAGCAGCTGGAGTCATAGGGGTTGTAGGGGTTGTTGTTGTTGCCTTCTTACGAGGAGCCATCCTTCTAAAAATAAAGTCACAATACACACTTGAGAATATTGTTACTAAGATCAACACAATATAGTGAATCATCACAATCAAACCCATAATAGTCGAGGTTATAATGCTATTCAATCATATAATGAGTACATCATCACCAACACAACCATATCAATCATAATAATTTTCACGACATGCTTGAAAAAAATAATTTCATAACATACATGACATTCATAATGAGTCACAACATGGTGGTACACGAGAGTATCATAACACAAGATCAAATACTAGAACAACATAAATCAATATTGATGAGTGTGTACATGTTCATCATTTTTATCGTATCTAGACTGCCAAAACATCCAAAAACACTCATAAATGCATCAAAATACAGAAATTATTCCAGAAACTGTGTTTTATATGTTTTAGATGCAAAATGTTTAAAAACAAATGAAAAACGAACAAAGTTTTGCATAATTGGCAGTTTCAGTCCCTCAAGTTTCATAAATTGACAAAACTAGTCCCTGAAGGTTTAAAATGAAAGAAAAGTCAACCCAAGGTATTTAAAAGTCAAATGTTATCAAATATGATCCTTGGGTGAAAAATTTGGGAAAATTACATGTTTGGTCCCTGTACTTTGCAAATGTGACAAAATCAGTCCCTGAAGTTTTTAAAATGGAAAATAACAACAAGGGTCCTTATGAAATTATAAATTGGCAGGAATGGTACTTTTGTGAACTTAGAAAGATGAACAAATTTAGCCCTCATAATTTCAGGAAGTTGCAAAAATTGGTCCTTGGAATTTATAAATTACAAACCAAACGTACACCCTTAATACTAAATCCAAACCCAATCCACCACAAATAATACCCCAAGCCCACCATACCCTTCCCTGGTCCAACTCCAACCAGCCCACACCCCCTTTGATATAATTCTCAGGGTCAAACGGTCAAAACAACCATCCCCTTCCCCCCCAAGTTGCACCCTGCAACTCAGTCCCATCACCCACCTCCCATCACCTTATCCACCGCCCAAACCACCATCTTCCACCCCTCACCTCAGCATTTAATGCCACCCCCCTATTGCAGAAAAATGCCAAATTGGTATCAAACCAATTTTGGCGCCAAAACACGTGGCTGATGATTAGAGGGCTCTCATTGATCCAACGGCTCAATTTCAAGTGGGATTTGATCAGAGAGACAAAAGAAACCCTAATCCTTTGCTATAAATTGAGGAGGAGCAAGAAAGAAGGAGATAGTTCACATTTTAGTTTTATTGTAATCGTAAAAGTTGTAGTATGGTTTTTTAGATAAATCAAAAGCTTTTAAGCATTTTCTTAGTTAATTCAGTTGTAATCTTAACCTTTTTAAGCAATATAATCAAGTTTCAGTATCTCTTTTAGTTTATGCAATTTTCATCTTTATTTCAAAATTTCAAATCAAGCTCTGTTGTTATTTATGTTTATGTTATGGACTTTTAGGAACATTTAAGCTCCAATAAGCTCAGTGAAGCTTTTAGAAACTATTAAAAAGCAATAGAATCATAAAACAAGAAAAAAAAAACAGAAAAATAAGAAAAAAATAAAAAGTTGCAGGTTTGTGATGAAGAAGGCTAGAGCAGGGTGAATCTTGGATGGCCCTGGGTTAGAGGCTTTGTGGAAAGCCATTAGGAAAGTTTTGTGGTCCTTGGTTCATGTGAAAGTTGCTTGGATGGCATGAAGTAAGCTCAATTTCTATTTATCTTCTGTTTCTGAATCTTACTTAGTATTGATTGCTTGTTTATGCTTGTTTATGTATTGTAGATCTATTTAGAATAGTTTTGATCTGTTTCTTAGTCTAAATCATTGTGTTTCTTTGAAAATTTCAAAACAGTCTTCAATAAGCTAGTGTTTGGATTAGTAAGTTTCAATAAGGAGAGACCTGTTGTTGTTGCTTTTGTTTGTTGAAACATGTTGCAGTAGATATAAGTAGGTAATCTAAGTCATAAAACCTAGGTCTTATTCAGAAAAAAGTCAAAATCAAGTATCAATAGGCCTAGATTACCCTCTGTGTTGGATTAAGTGTGGCATATGCCCCAAATCCATTCACTTGTGAGTGGTTTAGCTTAAATTAGTCTTATTCTAGCTTAATTAGCCCATTTCAATCAGAAAATCAAGATCAAAGTTCACTTTAGTCAACTTAGCTCAATATCTTAAAAAGTCAAAAAGTACCTTTGTTTCAGAAAACCAAATCTTGGAGGAATTTTTGTGATTTTTGTGTTAGCTTTGAGAGCTTGGCCTTTTCAGAAGTTATAGTTTGTCACCTAGTGTTCAAAATCCTATAATCAGCTTATTTTTAGAATTCTTGTGTGAGCTTGTGCAATAGCTTAAACTGACTTGCAGGGCAAGTACATGCCCTACACCAGGGTAACTGACCCAACTTCAATAGACCATAGCCAATTCACTAGTAGGTCTCACCCCTAGCTTTTTAGCTTTTTATAAACTCCATAAGCCCAGCTTTAAATTTCTGAGCTTATTTCACCCTTTGAAGCTTATTTGAATAGGCTACAAGCCCCATCAAGTTTGGCCATTCCCTGAGTCTACACTGAGTGTTCAGGTTTTGACCCCAAGTTCCAAGCCTCACACAGGCCTCATCAATAAGCCATAGGCCTAGCTTATTGGCTTATTTTGTAGCCACCCAGTCCCTCTTTAGGCTTCAAGTTTCATTTTGGACCCCTGGTCTCTTCTGTGGACCCCACAGAGGTCCAAAACCCTTAGTTTTGGCCTGTCTTGGCCTTGTTAAAGTGATAAGTGCTTATTTGCTCATAGCTACTTATCCAGAGTGCTTATTTGTGACTTTTGTCTTATTTCAAGTTGGTATACATGTGTGGTAGCTTATTTGTTCATTTGAATAGCTTTTCACCAAATCACAAGTCCTAATAAGCTTTAAAACTCCACTGTTAAGCACTTGGGGGTGCACACAGCTTATTTTTAAGCTATAGTAAAAGTTGTTTTGTAAAAGTTTCTTATTTTCAACTTAGTTTTGTCTGTCAAAAAGAAAAACACCAAAAAAACCAAATTTAAAATTAGTGATAGCTTCTATTTAATAGATTCCATCTTTTTCATTTTTCTTTTTAGCTTTTTAATAAGCACTTCACCATTTTTATAATTTTCTTAATTACCTATCACCTTTAAGTATTTGTAATAATTTTCTTAGATTTTTCTTAATCAGTTTACTAATTATTAGAATTAAAAATAGTTTAATTAATTAATTAGGTAATATTAGTAATTAAATAGTTTTCTTAAATTTTAATTAGCAACAGTAGGTTTTTATAATTTTTCTAGGATTCATAAATCACTTAAGACTTTTAGAAAATAGATTTTTAAATTCCACTGTTCATTTTCTAATTTTCTTATTTAATTTAGTTAAATTAGATTTAAATTAATTAATAAGTAAATAATTAGTAAAATAGTATAAAAATAATTTTTAGAATCTTTTTATAATTTTGTAGGATTTCTGTGATGGTTAATTAGTTTTATAAATTTTTCCATATTTTTCTAAGTCTTTTAGGTATTATTAGTAATTTAAAATAGTTTAATTAGGTTAATTAAAATAATTAGTTTTTAATTAACAAAAAACCTATAAAAAGACAAAAATATTTCTTTTTATTTTTTTATACTTTCTTCAAGTTCATTTTAAGGTTTAGAAATTAGTTTTGCAAATTTTTAGGTTAATTTGTAATCTTTACCATTTTAGCTAATTTAATTAGGTTTTTGAATAATTTTAATTAGTTAAGTAATATTTAAATATTAAAATAATCAATTTAATAATTTCATTTTCATTTTTAATTTTCTTTTAAGTTTTAAAAAGTTTCACTTGCACCCCCTGTAGTTTGTAATTGTTCAAATCCCACTTTTTCTGTCTGTAATCTGAATACAAAGTTGTGAATTTGTGAATATAT
This sequence comes from Artemisia argyi, assembly GCA_030686995.1. Lineage (NCBI taxonomy): Eukaryota > Viridiplantae > Streptophyta > Magnoliopsida > Asterales > Asteraceae > Artemisia > Artemisia argyi. The sequence continues at coordinate 67,918,817 of CM060709.1, read as the reverse complement.
CTGTATATCTGTTATTGTTTATATCATTGTGCAAATACCAAATATCAGTAGGATAATTATTTCCCAATCATCTTGGCTACTGTCCTCAGTGCCACTCATTCCTGAAACGTTTTCCAAAATACCATTGCAATCTCGCTGGGACATAACGACCCGGGGACACACTATACTATCCACGGAGAATTGGAACTGAGCTGTCTTTGACTTGTTGAGCTTGGTCAATAATATCTGACTGCTTTAGAACCAATCAAATTTTGGCGCCGTTGCCGGGGAGGTTGTTGCGTATTTTAAAAACGATTTAAGTTTAGTGGTTTTCAAAACCCTCCCTGTACAAATATCACCACTTTTGTAAAAAAAAAAAAAAAAAAAAAAAAAAAAAAAAAAAAAAATCAATCATATCAAAAAAAGTTCATTAACACTTTTCCTGAAGTGTTAACAACACAAAAAAAAAAATCAAAAACAACAAAACAAACTGTGAAGTTAAATTATTTCGTTTTCTTTAAGATTACAACCTGAAACAGTTGGTATAGGGTAAGTTCTGACATTAAATTGCGAACCGAAGAGGAATCATTCTTTCCTCCCGCCAGCCTGCGAGTAATCTTAAAGGGACGATTTCAGTTAACGAATCAGTTCCAAAAATATTTCCCAAAGTTTTTTTTGCACACACACCCAAAAGCCCAAAAACAATTTTTCTGTTAATAAATACATAAAATCTTACCACCGCAAACCAAGACAGAACACCTACCAACTGGGGGTGTGGACATAATAAGTTCCCAAACTAAAGATCAAAACTTGCCATTGTATCCCTGTGGGTGGTGTACTTTTTTTAAAGAAGCCATTCACTTGTGATTATTGGATTTAAGTTCCCTGTTGTTTTGCCTCGAATTTGTTTTGAAAAATTGTTTTTAGTGCATGCGCACTCGTTCACAAACAAAGCGTAAAAATCAGAAAAACGTACCCGAGCTACGTACTGTTATTGAAGAACCAAAAACGGAAATGGACGACGGGCCACCACCACCCCTGACCCTACCAAGGATGAGCCAGCTCCCGATCTCCGAACGATGGAGGAGTTGTGCCAGCCTACCATGCACCACTCACTATTGAGGCTACGGACTTTGGCCTCAAGCACCACATGATCCAACAAGTCCAGAATTAGTGTCAATTCCACGTATTACCGGGTGACGATGCTAACAAGCATCTTGATAAATACCTTACCGTCACCCAAAGCATGAAACAACATGGTGTCGCCGATGATGCCCTCCGGCTGTATCTCTTCCCCTATTCTCTTACTCATCATGCCACTGCGTGGTTTGACCGACTCCCCAAGAATTCTATTCGTACTTTTGATGAAATGGTAACTAAGTTTCTAGCAAAATATTTTCCACCTTCCATGGTTACTAAGTTACGAAATGATATCAGCAACTTCCGGCAGCGTCCTGATGAGTCTCTATTCGAGGCTTGGGAACGTTATAAGCTAGCCATTGATCGGTGCCCTAACCACAATATGTTACAAGTTACCATCATAGACACATTCTATAATGGTCTAACATTGAGGCACCGAGATATTCTCAATGCTGTTGCTGGTGGGACCTTTATGAAAAGACGTCCCGAGGAATGCTATGATCTTATTTAAAACATGACTGCCCACCATAACTTTTGGGATTCCTATGCGGAGAGGGATGAGTCATGTAAATCAGTCATTCCTTCATCATCATCTCCTGAAATAGTGGCTCTCACTAAAAAGATGGATGATATCTCTACGGCTGTGTTGAGAATGAACCAAACTATGCAAAATCAGCAGGTTCAAACTCAACAAGTGAAAGCCGTATCCCGAAGTTGTGAAATTTGTGGAGGCCCACATCTGTATTCTGAGTGTCCAACCACTGCTGGTTTTCCTCAAGAGAACGTATATGCTGCTCAAGGTTCCTACAATACGGGAGGTACTTCTTACCAACCGCAGGGGGACCGTAATCTCTTAAGTTATCGTTCCAATAATTTTCTCGGGCCACCTGGTTTCAATCAAAATCAAAACCGTAACTCGAATCAAAATCAGAATCGAGGAGATTTTCAAGGTCAAAACCCGAATTTCCAAAACCAGAACTACAATCAAGGTCACTTTAATCAAAATAATTTTCAAAATGGCAACCAAAATCAAGGTTTTCAAGGAAATTTTTAAAGAAACCAAAATCAAGGGAATTACAACCAGGGTAATTTCAATCAGAGAAACAATTTTCAGGGTAACAACAACCAAGGGAATTTTCAAAACAACCGTGTTCAAAATTTTCCTAATCAAAATCAAAACGTTGTTCAACCCTCGTCTTCCTCCGATGAAGTGCTCAAACAATTCATGAAAGCACAAGAGGAAACGAATCGGTTACTGATCAGCAAGATCTCTGAGCTTCAGAAGTCTTTAAATGATCGACCCTCGGGCCGGGTACACTACCGAGCAACACGATCGCTAACCCAAGGGGCGATGTCAAAGCGATCACTACCCGAAGTGGGGCATCATACAATGGACCCACGATTCCTACTACCTCTTCTTCTCCTCCTATCAAGGTAGCGGAACGTGAACCTGAGGTTACCACGGACACGGTACTTCCTACTAATAACGGAGGTACCAACAACGTCCACCCTCAAGTTGTCCCGGTCCCGACTCCCAAGTCGAAAGTTGTATTTGATCCTCCGGAAATTCCTGATGAAATTCCAAAGAATAATCCCAAGCCTTCGATTCCATATCCTTCACGTATGAATGATCAAAAGACCCGCGAAAAAGCTAATCATCAGATGGAAAAATTTTATCAAATTTTCCAAGAACTACATTTCGATATTAGCTTCGCGGATGCTCTTCTTCTGATGCCTAAATTTGCATCAACAATCAAAAGTTTGATAAGCAATAAGGAAAAACTCTGTGAGATGGCTAAAACTCCACTGAATGAGCACTGCTCAGCAGTACTCTTGAAAAAGCTTCCCGAAAAGCTTGGAGATCCCGAGAAATTTCTCATTCATTGCATTTTCCCTGGGATGGTTGAATGCTTTGCCTTGGCTGATCTTGGTGCAAGCATTAACCTTATGCCTCACTCAGTCTGGAAGAAACTCTCTCTTCCTGAGCTCACTCCTACCTGCATGACTCTCGAGCTTGCAGACCGTACTATATCTCGTCCTCTCGGCATTGCTGAAGATATCTTCATAAAAGTAGGAAAGTTCCATTTTCCGGCAGATTTCTTGATTGTTGATTTCGATGCTGACCCAAGAGTTCCTCTCATTCTTGGGAGGGGATTCTTAAGAACGGGTCGTGCTCTAATCGATGTTTTCGAAGAAGAAATCACTCTACGTGTTGGTAATGAAGCCATCACATTCAATCTTGATCAGACTTCAAGATACTCCTCCAACTATGACGCTGAAACGGTTAACCGAATTGACATCATAGATGTTGCGTCAGAGGAGTATTCTCAAGAAGTCCTCGGTTTCTCATCAAGTGGCAATACCACTCTTTCTTATGAGCCCATCATATCCGACTCTTCCCCTTCTCTCACTCCGTTTGAGGGAAGTGACTTCCTTCTGGAAGAGGTCGAGGCTTTTCTTGCTCAAGATAGTTCACTTCCAAGTGAAGTTGATAAAAACTATCTTGACCCGGAGGGGGATATTCTTCTTCTTGAAAGATTGTTAAATGACGATCCTTCACCCTCTCCGTCTCCAAAACTACTTCATAAAGAGGAAGTCAAAAATGTTGAAATAACTGATGACTCTCCTGAGGTTGAGCTCAAGGACTTGCCTCATCATCTAGAATATGCATTTCTGGACGGTGATGATAAATTACCCGTCATTATTGCTAAAGACTTAAAAGATGAGGAAAAGGCTGCACTCCTAAAGGTTCTTAAGTCACACAAGCAAGCAATTACTTGGAAACTCTCCGACATTAAGGGCATTAGCCCGGACTTTTGTACACACAAAATCTTAATGGAGGATGACTTTAAGCCAGCAGTGCAACAACAAAGAAGGGTAAATCCCAAAATCCACGAAGTTATCAAACAAGAGGTTCTAAAACTTCTTGATGCGGGATTGATTTACCCTATATCTGATAGTCCTTGGGTTAGCCCAATTCATTGTGTTCCTAAAAAGGGTGGCATAACCGTTGTCACCAACGAGGAAAACGAGTTGATTCCAACTCGTTTGGTCATGGGTTGGCGAGTATGTATTGACTATCGTAAGTTAAATGAAGCCACCCGTAAAGACCATTTTCCTCTGCCTTTTATGGACCAGATGCTTGAAAGACTAGCGGGGAATGAATACTACTGCTTCCTCGATGGTTTCTCGGGTTACTTCCAAATCCCCATTGATCCACAGGATCAAGAGAAAACTACCTTCACATGCCCCTACGGAACTTTTGCTTACAGACGTATGCCTTTCGGCTTATGTAATGCACCAGGCACGTTCCAAAGGTGCATGATGTCTATCTTTTCCGACATGATCGGGAAAACCATGGAGGTATTTATGGACGACTTTTCAGTCATCGGGGATTCATTCCAGTCTTGCCTCTCCCACTTGGAACAAATGCTTAAACGTTGTAAAGAAACGAATTTAAGTCTCAACTGGGAAAAGAGCCATTTTATGGTTAAAGAGGGCATTTTCCTCGGCCATAAAATTTCAAAAAACGGGATTGAGGTTGACAAAGCCAAAATTGATGTCATTGCTAAATTACCTCATCCCACCACTGTTAAAGGTGTTAGGAGCTTTTTGGGTCATGCCGGCTTCTATCGTAGGTTTATCCAAGATTTCTCTAAAATTGCCGGGCCTATGACCCATCTCCTCGAGAAGGATTCTCCTTTCATCTTCTCTCCTGAGTGCATCAAAGCTTTTGAAACTTTAAAGAAAAAGCTTACTGAGGCACCGATTCTTGTTGCCCCCGATTGGGACCTACCTTTTGAGCTTATGTGCGATGCTAGTGATTTTGCCATAGGTGCGGTCTTGGGGCAACGTAAAGCAAAATATTTTCAGCCTATACACTACGCAAGCAAAACTATGACCGAGGCTCAAAGTCATTACACCACCACTGAAAAAGAACTACTAGCTGTGGTGTATGCCTTTGAAAAATTCCGGCCATACTTAATACTGACCAAATGCGTAGTGTATACGGATCACTCAGCTTTGAAGTACCTATTTGCAAAGCAAGATGCAAAGCCGAGGCTACTCCATTGGGTTCTCCTCCTCCAAGAATTTGATATCATTATCCGTGATATAAAAGGAGCTGAGAACCTTGCTGCTGATCATCTCTCACGATTAGAGAACCCTCACCAGGATGTGTCTGAGAAACAGGAAATAAATGAAACATTTCCTCTCGAGACACTTAATGCGGTTTCTTTTCGTGGTGACTCTACTACCCCATGGTTTGCCGACTTTGCAAATTACCATGCGGGTAACTTCATTGTGAAGGGGATGACGTCCCAACAGAAAAACAAATTCTTCAAAGACGTTAAACATTACTTCTGGGATGACCCCTATCTCTTCAAAATCTGTGCCGATCAAGTCATCAGGCGATGAGTATACGGACAGGAAGCCGCTGATATTCTCAAGGCTTGCCATGCTGGACCCACCGGGGGCCACCATAGTCCTAACTACTCCGCCAAAAAGGTGTTTGATTCCGGTTTCTATTGGCCCACAATCTATAAGGATGCCCACGAGCTAGTCAAAGCTTGTGATGCTTGTCAGCGTCACGGGAATATTTCACAAAAGAACGAAATGCCACAAAATGCTATTCAAGTTTGTGAAATCTTCGACGTCTGGGGCATTGATTTTATGGGGCCATTCCCATATTCTCGTAGAAACAAATATATACTCGTGGCTGTTGACTATTTGTCAAAATGGGTTGAGGCAAAAGCCTTACCCACTAATGATGCCCGAGTTGTTGTGAAATTCTTGAAATCCCTCTTTGCTCGATTTGGAACTCCCCGTGACATCATTAGTGATCGCGGTACACACTTTTGCAATGATCAATTTGCAAAAGTCATGCTTAAGTATGGTGTTACTCACCGTCTTTCTACCACGTATCACCCACAAACAAGTGGGCAGGTGGAGGTTTCAAACTGTGGTATTAAACGGATTCTTGAGAGGACCGTAGGTGAAAATCGTCCCTCTTGGTCGGACAAACTAGATGATGCACTCTGGGCCTTCCGTACAGCTTACAAAACACCCATCGGGTTTACTCCTTACAAGCTTGTATACGGGAAGGCGTGTCATTTACCGATTGAGCTCGAGCACAAAGCCTACTGGGCCTTGAAACATGCAAACTACGACCTTCATAAAGCGGGTGATCACCGTAAAGTTCAACTCAATGAATTAAACGAACTTCGTGATCAGGCCTACGAGAACTCTTTGATCTACAAGGAAAAGACAAAGAAGATTCACGACTCCAAGATTAAGAACCGCGTTTTCAACGTCGGTGACAGAGTCCTTCTTTTCAATTCAAGGTTAAAGATCTTCTCGGGGAAATTAAAAACCCGATGGACTGGACCATTCACTGTTGCAAAAGTATATCCATACGGGACTGTTGAGTTATCTCAACCCGAAGGTCCCAACTTCAAAGTGAATGGTCATTGTTTGAAACATTATTTTAGAGAGGACATACCATCCATGGTTGTCCCAGATCTCAAAACTTTCCCCATGGACCAATGAATTCGGGGATCGAGTCAAGCTAGTGACTCGGTGAACAAAAATTAGCAAAATATGGGTTTTCACCCATATCTCTGACTTCTTACTTCTTTCTAACACCCTAGTGTGGGGGAGTGGCCGTCCCCCACCTTTTGCAAAGTAAATATGTATATAAGTTCTAAAAAAAAAAACAAGTTTATATGTACATACAAATAAAGTGAAAAATTAAAAATGATATTTCCACAGTTAGCTTAGAATATTACCTTCTTACGTTCAAAGGTTCGGCATAATAGCCAGGACTTTGAATATTGAGGACAATATTCAATTCTAAGTGTGGGGGGGGGGGGGGGGGGGGAATTCTTGCGAATTTTATCACAAAATACTTTCAAAGTACCCCCATTTTGGCCCAAAATTTTTCAAAAATTTTTCACTTTATTTCAAAATTTTTGTAGTTATCAGTCCGCCATGTCTAAATGACAAAAGGATTGGCTAATCCAGGAGCAAACGGCTCTTGGTAAAGATATCTCAAAACCGTTGATGGCTGACAATTTGCCAAAAATTGTATGGTAAATCAACTCGCCATATCCAAAAAAGTGAATGAGTTGGCTAGCCCGCAAGATTATGGCTTGTGGTAAAGGCCGTGGAAAAACCATAATTGGTAATCAGCTCACCAAGATGTTGACTTTGTCCATCAAGAGTTGGCTAGTCTAGAAGCAAACGGCTTTTGGTAAAGACTAATCAAATCCATTTTCAGCTTGTGGTTTGCTCAAAATCACATGGTTATCAGGTGGACCATAGTTCTAACTTGAACTAATACATTTGGCTACTCCAGAAGTGATGGCTTTTGGTAAAGAGTTTCAAATCCATTAAGTTTTTCTCAAAAGATTTCTAGGGACTAGCAATGTTTTAGTGTGGGGGATTGATGAGTGTGTAAATGCTTATCATTTTTATCGTATTTGGACTGCCAAAACATCCAAAAACACTCAGAAATGCATCAAAATACAGAAATTATTCCAGGAACTGTGTTTTATATGTTTTAGATGCAAAATGTTTAAAAACAAATGAAAAATGAACAAAGTTTTGCATAATTGGCAGTTTCAGTCCCTTAAGTTTCATAAATTGACAAAACTAGTCCCTGAAGGTTTAAAATGAAAGAAAAGTCAACCCAAGGCATTTAAAAGTCAAATGTTATCAAATATGATCCTTGGGTGAAAAATCCATACAATACAATCATAACCAACACGAGGTTTTAATAATCTGTTACATTGTTCAAAATAACAAGATACAACATTATTAATGCCGCACAGGGCAAGCTAGATGTCTCTGCATGCAGTGATATGTCATAGATCTACGGGGCTCCAGATGCACCTCCTAACCTCCTCACCAAGTCTTGAATAATCCGAATCATCTCTAGCATCTCTGCATCTCTAGCTCTCTCTCAGGCTCGCACCTCCTCAAGGGATACTCTGAGTGCATGAACCGTAGTAGTAGTGACAGCTAGCTCCTGAGCCTGATGCTCCAGCATCTGCTGTGAAGTCACTAAAATCTCTCTCTGATCCTGCATCTCATGGCTCTGGACGTCCAGCCTGTGGCCCATCTCAGTAACTATATCCATAGTCTCCTCCAACTCGGTGCCCATCATCTAAAATACCTGCTCCAAAGCCACCATGTGAACTACGAGGTTAGTCACCTCCTCCTCCATGTTCTTTACCCGCTCAAGAGAAATCTCCTCCACGACACCTACGATATCATCAATCTGATCCTCATGTCTGACCAGTCTGGCTGCTAGCAATGGAACAGTGTGATGCACCGGCTCTCCGGTGACTGGTAGCACGGGTGTAGAACTCTCCCCAAGCTCTGATGCTCTCGGAGATCCCTCCAAGAATCTCCAACGACGAATAGCCTCTGGAAGATATGACCAACTCTGGGCATCATCTCCCTCATGGGTATCAGGTGAGGGAACAGTCTCAGTGGCAGTAGCTGAGGGTGTAGGGACAGGAGATGAAGTAGGAGGTGGTGTGGGCACAGTAGTAGTCTGAGAGTAAAACACAGTAGGTGGTGGCATAGGTAGGAAAGTCTCAGTGGTGAAAGTAGGTAGCATGTAAGGATGAGGCGGGGGTAAAGGAGATGTTGGTGAAGCTGGTGGTGATGGATAAGGTGGTAGGGATGGTGCTATAACAGCAGGTGGAGCACGTACTCGTTTCCGAGCAGTGAAACGGAGGGTAGGCCCATCTGGATGGTACTTGAACCTTTTTCCAAAAGGCTCAGGCTCAAAAGGCTCAAGGACACGCACACGCTTGACCCGGCGAGCCGGGGCAGGCGGTGGTGGGGGTGGAGTGAATGTAGCAGTATCAGAAGTATCTGAGTCAGATGACTCACTATAAGCATCTGATCCAGAATGATGACTAGGAAGTGGGGTGGGGCAATCATCGGCTGCCAAGAACTGCTGAGACTGAAGGTACTGGTCATGGAGGTACTGAGCATATGTCATGGGTCTAATGAGGGGACGGTAAAGTGGTCCATCAGCAAATGGGTCAGGAGGTGTTAGAGCGACTTCACCCTCCTCGAAGGGCTCCGTCTCTCCGGAAGTATTCCCGGATGGGACATCAGAGGGGACAACGGGGGAAACAGGTAAGGTAACATCGGATAGGATGATGGTAGGGATATGGGATGATGCCGGGGGTGCGTCATCACTGTCAGACATGATAATGACCGGGGGTGACATGTTACTGTAACATCCCAAAAATAAAATAAGTCATGTAATATAAATAATGTTAAACATTTACTAGTCATGATGTTTATAACTTATGCATCATCTGCCAAGCAAATCTCAATGCCAGATGTCTAAAATTGGTGCATTATCTGCTAAGCAAATCTCTATGCATGATGTTTGATACAATGTTGGCACGGAGGGCCTAAGGTAGTAAGATGTAAAATAGTTTATTTTGAAACGTGGTTATAGTCCAGTGTTTTGAAAATACACTTGGTTCTCTATAACCATGGCTCTGATGCCAATCTGTAACACCCCGAAAATCAAACTGAAGCAGCGGAAGTCTAATCGGGGTATTATTTCATAGAAACATTGCCATAATCATAGAAAACGACATAAAGGAGTCGTTTTGAGAAAATTTGTTATCATTCATCAAACATAAAATCAGAGTAGCCACGACGGGTTTAAAGAGTTTAGAAATACATAATGAAAATGTTTAGAATAAAAGTGAATGATAACATTTCTGGGTGAAATCCAAAAGGGTGCCCTGATCCACTCCGTGCCATAGATGCTATTTAGTTGCCTGAGATAAAACATGCTAAAAGGGTCAACACAAAGGTTGAGTGAATCCATAGTGTTTAAGTTGTAATAGTTTGACCATAAGCCAAATTGTAGTAAAACAGTAACATCGTAAAGTAGGATATTGCTCTAAGCCTCATGACACGCAAACCTTAACAATGTTATGCTGCCATAAGAGATATATAAAATCTTATGGGATAGAAGCCTACACATAATAATATAATGCAGGTAATAGGGCCCTCGGGTAATAGGAGTTTGCCAGTTTCCTAGTAGTTCTCAAATAAAGTGCATTTGACTATCAATCCGGCTAGCACGAAGGCTATCTATCCGGTTAGCACAAATGGGGCGTCAACTGCCAATAGATCTATTCACTATATTCGCGTTCACTCGCAAGTGATTAATGGTTCATGATATAAGGGACTTTTGGCAAAAGCGGTAACTTAGGCAATATCAATCAGGATAGCATACAGAAAAACACTTGTGTTCAGATTTATAGCATGTATCTCCCCACGGGATTTGAAAACATAGTAAAAGTGGGACTATGAACTCACCTTAGCAATAGTTGCAGAAAAGTAATAGAGTCAAATAGCAGGTGATAGCTCCGGCGCGTGACCTAGATTAGTATGGCATAATTTAGTTATTTTTTTAAGTTCAAGACTCAACGATGCTTAATTAATCCCAAAAGTTTTAAAGTATTGCGTTATTGTTGCTTGTGTGGCATTATTTAGGTTTTAAAATAGTTTGTTAGATATTGGCTCACGGAAGTGTTTAAGTACCGAGTAGGAATAGGATTCTGGTTCGACGATAACGGAGAGATGAAGTGCGAAAGGTAATGAATGTTAGATGTCGTCTAAGAATAATATTATTAGAAGTTTGTATGTTTATGATGATAGAATTTTTAGAGTTAGAAACAAGTTGGAGTCGTTTAGTAGTTGCATAGAGTACAAGATAGCTAATACTCGGAATTCAATGCAGCCTCATAATAACTATACAATCAAGAAAGGAGATGAAGTGCAAGGGTTGCTCGAATTGATCACATGGCATTTATTATATAATTAAAAGTCGGTTAGATGAAGTGCAAGGGTTGCGAAAGGTTGCAAGAATAATTAATGATTTAACCTAGTTCATGCCTATATAAACCGGCCAAAATCACATTTAGTGAGTACATTTGAAGATGATTCACACATCTTTTATATCTTTGATTGTTGGTAGCGGTTTGTAAATTCTCTTTTGCAACATTTTGGAGATGATTCACATATCTTTTAAATCTTTGTAATTAACTTGGTCTTCTTTTTTTCTTAATTTAGTTATCATATGCAGGTACCATGAAAATCACACAAGATCATGTATGCTCAGATAAATGGAACCAAAGATTGGGATACCAAATATTTTCTTTGTTTCTTACATATTTAGGTGATTGTTATAGATAAGCATATATATAGATATATGTATTATGTTAATGCATATTCATATACAAGTAATTTATGTGCGTTTTCTATTGATGCAGCTCACATGTGCGAATTAATTCAAGAAAATGTGCACGAGCATGTATGTAAAGCAACATTTAAATGGTTAAATGATACTTTTTAACGTGATTAGTTTATGTAAGTAGTTGCTTTCGAATGCACTTTGAGAAATATTAGAATAAATTTATCATGTGCAATTGAATTATTATTGAAAAGAAGAAGGTTTGCGCATCGCAAAGTGTTTTGTTTTTCTATATGTAGAATCATTAGTGAGAAACCAATATTTACGCCCATTAAATGAGTTTTCCATAATAGCAAAATACGACATATTAAAAATATCACATTGAATAATGAATAGAAAGGAAAAAATACATAATTTTCACTTAAAGCCGTTTGTAAATTATAATATCAAATAAAAAAGTTGAGTTTTAAACATAAGCAAAAGTTCAAACTTTTATCGAAAAACAAAACCGGTACATTTAATGTGAAGTATATACTACATCGAGATGGAAGTGCAAGGCTTGCCAGAATTTATCACATGATATTTAGTAATTAGTATACAATTAAAAGTCGGTTATGGATTGAGATGAAGTTGAAAAGGTTGCAAGAATAATTGATGATTTAACCTAATTCAATATACATAGATGTATGTATTATGTTAATGAATTTTCATATACAAGTAATTTATTTGTGTTTTCTATTGATGTAGCTCACATGTTCGAATTGATTAAAGAAAATGTGCACGAACATGTATGTAAAACAACATTTAAATGGTTAAATAATACTTTTTTAGCATGATTAGTTTATGTAAACATGCAACTTGAATAATGAATATAAAAGAAAAAGTATATAATTTTTGCTCAAAACCCATTTGTAAATTAAAAAAATTAAGTTTAAGACATAATAGTGGAGTCCAAAGGTTTTAGGAATTATTAATAATGTGTTAATTAATATTCATTTAGTTAGCTATTTAGAATTGAGTTTATTGATAAAATTTATTAATATTAGTTAGACTTCATTGTTAATTTTCAATGAAATTAGTTGTACAATAAAATGAGATGAAGCTAAAAAGGTTTGTAATGATTTTTATACAGTTTATGTGGCATTATTATATATACATTATTACACAAACTTTAACTTACAAAGTTAATAAAGAAAATATTTAACGCACATTAAACTATGACGAATTAGATAGACCCCGTGTGCTTCGTATTACCATGCAAAAACTATTTAATAAACAAGTATTGTAGGGCTAAGTAATAGACCAAAAGAAACAAAGCCATTTTTTTATCATGCAAATAATTAATAGGCCAAAAGAAACAAAGCCATCACAACTTAATAACCAATAGCCCATATATAAAATACAACACCACAAAACCAAAACAACATCAAACACTTTTAAATTTTTATACAAGAAAGTTAAAACATTTCATACAACATACTAAACAATAATTAAGTATACACTCGCCAATATACAGAAAGAATACATGATTAACAAGTAGATTTTAGCCCGTGCATAGTACGGGTTCTGCATGCCTCGTATTATTAGAAGTTTGTATGTATGTATCTAAGTATTTATGTGTAAATATTAGCTTATAATGAGTAGTGTGTAAATAAATGTCTTTAAGTAAAAGTTTTACTTTAAAACGTTTGTATTTAAAATATACTTGTATGATTTTTTGTAAAATTGGGCTTGACCCGCATGTATGTTTTAGTTGTACGAGATGACTAAACGTCAAAATAAATAATAGAGTATAAGTAATTTCATTATAAGTTGTCGTAGTTTTTGACATCGAGAAAAGTTATATTTATTTGCTATATTAAAATTTGTTTATAAGAATACATTTAATAGCTTTTAGAGTACATTGTGAAATAATGTCAGAGTCGAGAATCGAGTCGTGTAATAATCATAAGTCGAAATACCGGAGACGAACAGGCGAACGCGAAATGAACTATGTGCAAGGAACGCACCCAAAAGGTCAATGGGTTTCGGCCTAAATGGTCACCCCATAAAACGTTGTTGTGGGTTAGGCTTGGCCCATGCGTGATCTGATTTCAAACACAAGGAAAACTAAATGAACACCTCTTGGACATTCTTGGACGTGAGGAAAGAAGCCAAGACGCATGGTTTAAAATTCGACTCGAACTTTTTAGTTAAAAAGTACTAAAGCCTTTAACGTGGGCTAGTGTTAAAACAAGTGACAAACACCCTTAATGTCGAGCGAGACACGACCAAGACCTACTCACCCTATGTGGGCTGTTGTCGACTACGAACGAAACCAAAATTTACAGGTTACGAATTGTACTAACGAAACAGTGATCAAGGTAACCAAGACTAAGAACTTAGCAAAAAATATAGCACCTATAATCTGAGCCAATCTATTTTAGTTCAACTTTTAAGTTTAGCCACACAAACATTTTGCCACAACAACAACAACCCAAGTATATACTTTAATTTACTGCTTAAATGACATAACTGGTCGACACCCATAAGTCGAAGAACATCAAAAATATAAATTGAATTACTAGTTTTATAACAAAAACTCAGATTCAATATCACTTAGAAATCAGTAACAATCCGAGATTTCAAAAGAGTTACCAAAACGTATATTTATTCAAATAAGGACATCAACTAAAAACTAAATAGTTACAGATGTGTAAACCCAGATTCGAATAACAAACAAGTAAGAAAGTTTAAAACCTTACAAAGAATAGAGTCGGTTAAAGAGACCAAGAAGAACACGAACAAAAGCTCCAAACCTGATTCAAGAAGCAATTCCACACACCACTTGGACTTTAGAACTCGATCTCTTCAAGTACCCAACTTTGATAACTTGTGTTTTTGCTTTGGTAATCTGTTTGAGTGTGTGGAACCCTTGTGAACCGAGTTGGTTTTTAAAAAGATAAATGGATGGGTTTGATTCCTTTCATCCCTTGGTACAAAAAGTTAAGGCATGTTTGACTACTTCCGCCCAAAAAGTTAAGGGTAACTTCATTGCTTTCATCATACTCCTAGTAGTTGATAACACCGTCATATTATTTCTTTCAACTACTCCATTCTGTTGCGGTGAGTATGGTGCTGTTAATTGTCTTGCTATTCCATTCTCCTTACAGTATTTAGCGAATTCATTTGATGTAAATTCACCACCTCTATCTGTTCTTAGCATTCTTAACTTCAATCTTAACTCCATTTCAATCTTCTGTCTAAATTCCTTAAACGTGTTGAATGCCTGATCTTTCGATGTTAGAAAATAGGCCCACATGAAACGTGTACAGTCATCTACTAATAAGAAGATGAGCTTCTTTCCAGAGTCTGTGGTTGGACTTATGGGACCACAGAGATCTCCATAAACTAAGTCCAATAGGTTCTTAGATATGAATTTAGCCTGATTGGGTGATGCGTGGGAATTGCACTAGGCTTTACCTCTCGAGGGATACAACCCCCACCAGGCAGTGTACCTGATCGTTGTAGTATAGTATAGTGACAAGTACCGGGGGATTGATCGTTCAACTCAGGAATAGTGTCGCTAGGATTAGAAAGCCTAAAAACTAGGTATAGAGGTGAGGGATGATTCTTTTTGTATTTTTATGTTTTATAAAAGCAAGTAAAAATCTTGGGTTTTGGAAGAGTGGGCGGAATTAGTTGTTAGTCAACTAACCCAATGACTAAGATGCAATCAAAATAAAATAACAAAAATATAAATAAACTAAATTAAACTAATGGTGTGAGCAATATATGGGAGAATTGTTTTTACTTAGATTTCACTACTCCCTAGATATCTTTTACAGGTTAATTACTTGTTATAGTTGCGTGGATGACGGGTTATATTCCTTAATACCAATCATGGGGTGGCGTACTTACTTCCCCAATTCTATAAGCTCCTACTTCACTCATATGTCGAGCCGGCTAAGAAGCTCCTAACATGGGATCACTAGAATTCGCTCATGCATTAAATACAACCATAAAAACCTCGTACACATCGGTTCATGTTTCTTAAGACGTTCAAGCAAGTTACACAATGGAGATCTGCCAGTTTTCTTAAGCCTAACATTGAAATCATTCATCCATTACAACCATAAACAAGCAATCAATCTATAATCAACATCTAGGTTTCATTACATCTAAGCAAACACATAAAAGATCTAGCCTAGCATGTTAAAATCAAGACAAGCATAAGATATATTCAAACAACACATAGACATATTGAATGAATTGAAAGAAAACTTATCTTAATTGAACATGAAGGGTTTCAAGGGGTGAAAACCCTTGAAAATACTGTTACAAAACGACCTAGGGTTTATTAGGTTCGGCCCTAGAATTCTCCTCACAAGTTCCTCTTTAATGAATGAAAATTAGAAAAGTATTTATAGATTTAAAGAGGTGACGGCATCAAGAGTAAAATTCTAACGCCGTCATCTCGCCGCCAATAAAGTTCTCGGATTGCCTAGATCTAGATCTGACGCCGTCATTTGTAATCTCATTCCAGGCCGTCACCAAAATAACTCTTGACGCCCTACTTCTGATGCCGTCATGTTTTCTCTGGGTCGTCATCCATTTTGCTCCTGACGCCGTCAAGGAATCCTTCTTGACGCCGTTATCTACTGTTCCCAGCAAGGAAAATTAAGTCTTTGCCGTTTTCTTCACTTTTATGCTCCAAAAACGTCCAAAATGTTTCATTTTCCAGAATTCACTCCCAAAGTACCTAAAATCACAAAAGGAACGATTTAGGGCAATATTTGATCAGATAAATTCCAATTCCGGCTTAAATGACCCTCTAAAAACGGTTCATTTTTCGCCTCATCATATACCCTTACACATGAGATTTGCTTGTCCTCAAAGAAATATGCTTTTATTCTAATCAAAATACAAGTTAGGGGTCATTTAACACTAATATAAAAGTAATTACAACAAATTATCGTTCCACTAAAGACCAAAGACAAGCACGGAGGTCATACACTAGCACCTCACAAATAGTGTTTAGATACTCACATCTCACGGGTGTAATAAAGTAAATATCACAATATGGAAATGAGAAACATCTCTCACTACCTGTCATAGCAAAATAGATTACCATAGGCTTGGGAAAGGATCAAACATCCACCACATGGCGTAAGCACCTAGGATAAACTATCAAAGAGGTATTTCAAAGGGTTATAACGTTAGGTGTAGGGATATGGAATACACGGTTTTGTTGGATATAGGCAATCTTTACTGGTGGCGAGTTAATCATCTAGGTTAATTACATGTACAATATGGCGTTGCTAAGCCAAGACTAGACTCGACTTAAGCTAATAAATCAAAAATAACAAAAACATAAAACAAACATAAAATGAAACGGGATGGTAGTCCGTATGTTTTTTTATTTTTATTTATTTATTTTTTTTTTTGCATACATTCTGATTCCTCCCGAACCGTCAGGTTTTATCACACAAGTCAACCACTTGTGAATGGTCAACCGTAACAAAGGCCCTGAACAGCCCGGGAGGAAAAACAATTATGAACGAGGAGTATAGAATGTTCCTAGGTCGTTATGTCCCAACGAGGTGTGAAATCTGTAATATAACGAATCTGTGATCTGGTGAAGTTAAATATAGAAACAAGAATCTGACTGACTAACACTAGGAATGTGAATAGAAAATAGCTCTTGTCACAGCTATTTCAGTAAAAACGTGCAATCAGAAACCCTAAAATGTAAAAGTATTTACAAACGTACGTTTAGGTTCAAATAAACGTAAACGTACAAAACGAATCAACAAATATAATTACAGTATGTATTTGCATGCCTTAGGGGCTTAAATGCAAATTAAATAAACTTAAGATATTTACTTTATAATTACAAACTTATTTAAAAATTAAGAAAACCTAAAAACCTAAAACTCGTACATGTATGTTTAAATAAACGTCTACGTACTAAAATAAAACTGAAAACTGATCAGTACAAATCCCACAAATGTGAAATTTATATTTTTGTGATCCTAATAATAAAAGAAAACTATTTATGAATTAAAATAATTTTTACAAGTATTTATGTAATTACTATTAAATAAAAACTATTATTTACTATTAATAACAACCTAAAAATAAAAAAAATCTAAAAAATGCTTAGAAAAATAAAATTAAAACTTAGAAAAGTTCAAAATATTATAAAATAAATTTTAAAACTGAAAATCTATTTATTACACTATTTATGTATTTATTATTAATTATTTACTATTATCTAATTACTAATATTATTATTAAATTATTATAAATACTAAATGACTAAACAAAAATCTAAAACTTTTTACATAATTCTAAAATAAGTATTAGAAGCTAAGAAAAATATAAAAACTATATTTTATTAAAAGAAATAAGGAAACTTAATTAAAAACTATTATTACATAATTAAACTAATTAATTCTAATTTAATTATTATACATACTAAACTGATTTATAAAATTATAAAACTTTTTATAGATATACTTAACCATCATAGGAATCCATAAAAAATATAAAAAGTTTATAAAAATTATAAATAAGCTGTTTTAAAAATATATTACTAATTATTTACTAAAAGGTATTTAAACTATATTAATTATTAAAAATACTATATGAACAGTAAAAATTATGAAAAAAATATGGAAAGTATATTTACTTATGAAGAAGCTAGGAAAAATAAAATGGGGCCATCAGCTTATTCCAATAAGCTGGAATAAGCTAAACAGTTTCAATAAGCCAAAAGCACAAAACTACCTTATGTATATTGTTTATGCAAAGACCAACGGAACTGGTGCCCCAGAGCAGATGGAAGGGGTGTGGGAGTTATGCATGTATACTAGCGAGAGGTCCAAGGTTCGAATCCCACACCCAACATTTTTGCCATTTATTTTATTTTTTCATTTTTCTTTTTGCAGAACTGTACAACAAGCTAAAATATAAAACTTTAACAAAACCAACTTTTCCAAAACTTGGAAATAAGCTGTGTGAAAGCTTATTTCCACCTCAGATGGCTTTTTAAGCTTAAAGCTTCTAAATAGAAGCTATCACTTAGTGTTAAAGCTTGTTTTTGTGTTTTTCTTTTTATGAAACTATATACATACCGATATTATACAAGTTTAATGAAAACAAAAAGTTTAGAACCTAAAAATAAGCCATTCGTGGGCTTATGAGTCATTCAGTTGAGCTTTTGGGCTCACAGTGAACTCATAAGCTTGGAATAAGCTTGGAAAAGCTATCCATTGAAAACAAAAGGTAAAAAGTATATATGTACAAGTATAATTGGTATATATAAACAAGAATAAGCACTGGATAGTGCTTATAAGCACAAGCTTATGGTTTAGACAGTTAAGCCTTTTGGGCTTAACTTGGATTGAGTGAAAGCTCAAATGAGCTTGGTATAAGCTCCATACTTGAAACAAAAGTGACAATATAATATATACAAGTATTATGAACATAATTATACAAGCTTGTGCACTGGGATTCACAAATAAGCTTGTAATAAGCAAATAAGCAATTTCCAATACACTCAAATCCAAACACCCCTGCAGTCAACTTTAAGGTTAAGATAAGCTTATTAAATAAGCTCACAAGACCAAAGTGAGAGTTTGAGTAGCAAGCTGAGGTGGTTGGCTTTCCAAAAAGCCAAAGTTCATCAAGTGGGGTCCACTGATGAACTTTGGAGGGCTTATGAAAAAGTCATCAAAACACTGATTGCTCAATGTTTGATATGGCATGGGACACACAAAAAGCCACTTGCAGCCCTATTGAATAAGCTGCAAGATGGGATTTTAGAGTTAAAACTTATAAGCTAGTAGACAAGCTCCACATGGAACTAACATTCACCAGCTGGGTCCAACTAGATAGCTTTTTGAGAGCTTATGAAGTGGGGTGAGTATGATCAAGCATACTGAGGACTCGGTATACTTTTTCAAATTGGTGATAAGTTTAAGCTACTTGCAGCCCTAGCATATGGGCTGCAAGGTGAAAATTAAGCACTGGGTCTAAGAGTGGGGTAGATAAGCTTCACATGAAACCAATCCACACAAGCTCTAGACCACATATGAGCTTTTAGGAAGCTTATGGAAATGGTGTAACTTCACTGATTGCTCAGTGAAGTGTTGTGAGTGGGCAAACAATAAGCTCCTAGATAACCTATCTAATAAGCTTGCATAAGCTCGACTAGCACTGAGACCTTGAGTTAGATAGCTTGGCCCCACATAAGGCCAAGAATCACAAGCTCAAGCTCAATGAGGAGCTTGTGTGGGCTTTGGAAAAACAGCTCACCTTCACTATTTGCTTCAGTGAAGGGAGTGAGATGGAACAAAAAGTTGGGGTGTAATAAGCTACCTGATTAAGCTAATAAAAGAAAAACAAGCATACACATAACCAAATAGCCACAAGGGCTTCACAAATGAACCAAGTGCACAAGCTCAAGCCCAAAGTTCAACAAAGTACAAGCTTGTTAACTTGGACTTGTGACTGGGTGCAGGGCAAAAACTACTAAGAATAAGCACAAAGATAAGCAGTTAAACATGACAAATAAAAATAAACAAAAATACAAATAGACAGATAAGCAACAAAATATTAAAACCCTAAAAGGATTTAGACAGAAACTTAAGAACAAAGCTACAAGAAATTCAGACATTTATTCAAAAACCTGAAAAACTAAAACTTTGACTTTTCACATAAACATAAAAAGTTGACTAATATGAGATTCTAATCTAATTTACTGATTAAATAAGTTATATTAAACATTAAGAACATGAAACTAACAAAGATTAACAACAATTAAACACATATGCAAGGTTCTAGGTATTGACAATCTCACAGTACTCATACTAGAGGATCAAAGTGTCAAATTGACTTTCTGCATGCTATACTACTTAATTGAAGTTATCACTGAGTTACTTAGATCATATATGGCACACATTAAACAAGAACAACACCACATACAATCCTTAACTCAGATTAACCATCAAGTCCAAACACCCTTTAATGAAGACTAATTTGAGAGTTTCACAACATAGGACTGTATAAACCTAAGGTATCCAATCCAGAGGTCACAAGATGTCAAGTTGGACCTTTTTTAGCTTAAACATGCTGTCATACAAGTTAAACCTAGGATTATCAATAGCAATCATATTGACAGTTAAATATTGAGAATCAAGCAACAAGAAATTCAAAACATAAGAACATAAGATAAAGCTAAATTACCATTAAGAAACAACAAATAAACATAAAAAAACATGAAAATCAAGCAGATAACTAATCTACACAGTAAAATGTAAAAATGGATAAAAGGGCTTACAAGTGAAACAAACTCAGAACCATGAAACCAAGGGACACTATCTATCCTAACAGCTTCCCATGAAACTACTAAACCAAGGGACATCAAGAATTTACCCTGCTCCAGCTTGTATCTCCATAGTAACTGATTTTTGTATTTTTCATTGATTTTCTAGATTTTTATCTATTTTTGATTTTTTTAAAGAACTAAGCTGAATTAAGATATCTAAAAGCCTTAAGGCTTTGTCAGGAGCCTACATGACCTATAAAAGTCCATTAAACAACTAAGATCAACAAGAAATTTAAAGACATGAAAATTTAAGTGGTATGAATAAGAAAACATGAAACTTAAAGGTAACTTTCAATTAAACTGTAAATGAGGTTCCATTACACTATTTTAAAGATTAATACAACATTTGGAACATTAAAAGACATTAATTTAAAGAAAGCAGTAAAGATTAGTTAAACTATGACTAAGGCTATTCCAAAGTAAGTATTCCTTTGCTCCTTCTTCTTCCGTTTATACCCTTGATGAGTGCTCAAACACTCATCATTTTTGGTCTAATCTGAACTGCAAAACATACAAAAACACTCAGAAATGCATCAAAATACTAAAAATATTTCAAAATTGTGTTTTATATGTTTTAGATGCAAAATAAGCAAAAACAAATGAAAAACGCACAAAGTTTGCAAAATTGGCAGTTTTAGTCCCTCAACTTTCATAAAATGACAAAACTAGTCCCTGGATATTCAAAATATGGAAAATTATCACCAAAGGTCCTTTTGTAATCATAAGTTGTCATATTTAGTCCTTTGGTGAAAAATTGGAAAGTTTTGAAAATTTACACTTTTGGTCCCTGGAGTTTCAGATTTTGGCAGAATTGGTCCCTGGTGGGATATTTTTGGATGAAAAATCATTTTTAGTCCTTGGAAATTCAAAATGTTCAATATTGGTCCTTGGATAAAAGATTTTCACAAAATGGCAAGTTTAACCCCTATACTTTGAAAAATGTCATTTTTAGTCCCCGGGAAATTTTGAAAACTTGAAAAATGAAAAATTGGTTATTGAACTTTGGAATATTTGCATCTTTGGTCCTTGGTGATATTTTGTAAAAGTGACATTTTCAGTCCCTTGGTTTTTAAAATCTACAAAATTGGTCTTTGTGATTAAATTTCATACAAACCAAACAAACCCAAATACCAAATCCAATCCCTTGCCTGATCCATGAATTACCACAGCCCACCCCAAGCCCAAAACACCAAACCAGCCCACCCTATTTTTAATACTCCCCCGTCATTGACCAAAGTCAAACCCCCCCAAATTACTATTCATCATCCCCTTAATCCCCTGGTTTCCAGGCTCATGCCCCCTCCTCTCCATACTCCACAAAACATGCACCAAACCTCATTAATAGCCTCACCAACCTCACCTTCCCCCTCCTACCCTCATTAATACCACACCAAACCCCACTTTCCCATTTTCCCGCTAATATAAGTTTGAACGGCCATGATCACTTCTAGCCATCCAAGGGCTGTAAAGGAGAGTGGGAAAGTCAAGGAGAAGCTCCAGGTCCTATAAAAGTGATGAGAGAGACCAGAAGAAAAATTATTAGAGTAGTTGTAGTATAGTGATAGTTTAGTTTATGTACGAATTTAGTATAATTTAAATTAAAGTTGTTCTTTTTCCTTTCCAAGTGTAATTCTAAACTTATTTATTGTAATTTAAAGTTGTTTTAAGTATTTAATTAAGCTTTCATTTTCAATCTTCAGTTTTTACTAAAAATCTTCAAAATCTCAATTTAGCTCTCAAAGTTGTTAAAAGCTGTTGTTTACTGCTTGTTTAAGTTTATTTTAGTTCACTTATAAGTTTTTGAAGTTTTCCAAGCATTAGAAAAGGATTCAGTGTATAAACACAAAAATTCAGAAAAATAAAATTAAATAGACTTAAATTCAAAAATCAGTCTTGAAGGAAGAAGAAGCAAGGAAACTGGTTGCTTTTGGACTCTCATGGGTTTAGGGCTTCTTGGGAAGCAATAGGAAGTACATTTGATCCTTGGTTCTTGGTCTGTGCATGGAATCCTTTGTAAGGTCATTTTTAACAACTTTTGCATAATACTGTTAAACTACTTAGTGTCTGCTTATCTTTGTTTATTTGTGATCATTTGGTGATTTGTAGTCATATTAATGCTTTATGATTCATGCTTGTTTGTAAGAATCCATGGT
The DNA here is from genome assembly GCA_030686995.1 of Artemisia argyi. Taxonomy (NCBI): domain Eukaryota; kingdom Viridiplantae; phylum Streptophyta; class Magnoliopsida; order Asterales; family Asteraceae; genus Artemisia; species Artemisia argyi. The sequence goes on along the minus strand of CM060709.1, from coordinate 67,895,932 downwards.
TGCTCATTTTACTTGTTTCACTGATTTGTTAGCAGCTTGTTGATTTGTTGGTACTTGTTGTTATTTCTGGGGTTTATGAGTTCATTCCATCTTATTATGTCATGCTATATGGTTGTGCATCAGTTTAATGATCAAAATCAATGTTTTCCTTTGAAAACCAAAAATCAAGTTATTTAAAGGGGTGTTTGGCTCAGGCCTATTCACTGTGCTCAGGGAGTCTTTTGTCATTGTTTTAAGTTGCAACATGTTACTATAGGTTCAAAAAGGTTTTGCAAGTCACAACTTTGGCGTTTGCTTAGTTGAAAGTCAAAAATCAAAGAAAACTCCCCCAACAGTTAACTGTTGGGAGAATTTGATCCCAACTGCTCCATTTCAATTCCATACTAGTTAATCTAGCCTAGAATAGATTTGTTTTATCATAATATATCCATATCAGTCATTAGATTCAAGTTAAAACTCATCAAAGTCAAAATAGGTGTTTTATTTAGAAAGTCAAAGTTCATGTTTTCAGTTTTTTCCCAAACTTGCAAGAATTAAATAGAATTTTGAATTTGCTTTCAGGGCTTAAAACTTGTTGTAATTTGTTGTCTACCAGCTAAACTTTAGATTCTATCATTCATCTTAATTTTGCAAATTTTTCTGTGGCTTATTTTCTTGTCCAAACACACATGCAGGGGGACTGTCATCCCCTGCTGCACAACACATCAGCCTACCACCACCACTTTGGTGGTGGTTGCTGCCTTCCCTAGTGAGCCCCATGGTTAAATTGTTGGTTCCTTCAATTACCTAGGTGGGTGGCTGTCCATAGCACCCATGCTTGTGCCCCCAATCAACCTGGTGTGCCCCCTAGATACCCCTGAAGTCTGTCCCCATTTTCAGTCCCCACTTAAGTTTCAAAGTACTTATTGTTAGCTTATAGCTTATTCTGTGGTCCCCAAAGGATTTTTCTAGCTTATTCATGTTCTATTAACTTGTTTGGATCAGACTTAATCATTGTGGGTCCCACTCTTGGTAATTTAAGCTTATTTTCCATTTTGGTCAACTGTGGTCAACTGTCTCACTAATAAGCTCTCCACAGCTTATTATTACGTTCTAAAAAGCTTGTTTTCACAAAAAGTTCATGTTTTTAGTTGTAAATTAGTTTTTAAAAAGAAAAATCCAGAAAAGTCAAAGTAATTTTAAGTGATAGTTTCTATTTAATTTTATTTAAATTTTATTTTTCATTTTTATATTTTATTAAGTACTTAGTTATTTTATATTTTTCTTAAATTTCTATTATATTAAAGTATTTATAGTAATTTTCTCAGATTTTTATTTTATCTTTTAGTATTTATTAGAATTAATCTTAGTTTTATTAATTATTAAATAATAATTAGTTTAAAATAGCATAATTAGTTTTTATTAAGTAAAACCTAGTTTTAATATTTTTCCTAGCTTTTATATAGTGTAAAATAATTTTATAAATTTTATTAGAATTTTTACTGTTCATTTTCTATTTTTCTTAATTTAAAATAGTTTAATTAGGTAATTAATAATTAATTAGTAATTAATTAATAGAAAATCCACAAAAAGACAAAAATACTTATTTTTATTTTTAAAACTTGTTTTTAGTTATTTTATAATTTTAGAAATTTTATTTTCACCTTTTTAGTGTTTAATTAATATTGTATTATATTTAAGTTGTTTAAATATTAATAATAAGTAATAATTAGTAATTAATTAATATTAAATAATTAATTAGTGTTAAAATTTATTTTCTTTTTCTAAAATTTTCTTTTACCTTTTAGTTTGTAAAAAAGTCATTTTCACCCCCTGGGTGTTTTCAGATTTCCGTTTTTACTTTTTATTTCGTACGTCTACGTTTTATTTAAACGTAACGTACGCGTTTTTAGGTTTAAATCGTTTCTGGTTTTTCCCACTTTCTTGTCTTATTCATATAGCTTGTTTAAGCTATTTCTTCGTATATTCCTTAGTTCAAATAACTCAAAACCCCTTTCTGTCCAAATTCACCCGATCACGAAACCGTTTGTTAGCCATTCACACCTCGTCGGGACATAACGACCCGGGGAAACCTTATACTTCCGCGGAGATTGACTCTAGGCTGTTTGACCTTGTTGACCAATCCCTGTTCAATTTAGGTTGACCGTTTGGAGTCAATCAATTTTTGGCGCCGCTGCCGGGGAGGTTGTGTGCGTTTTCTAAACGGTTTTTCTGATTAGTGACTTTGGAATTCGTTCCATTGTACATTTATCCATCCTTGTTCATATTTTCATAAAAACAAAAACACAAAAACATTTTCTTTCTTATTTGTACAAAATGTATTTCCAAAAACCCAAAAACATTCACCTTTACCCTCTCATATCTTTGATTCTTCATTCCTTACCCTCTGTAAACATTTGATTCTTTCACATGTCGTATCCACACCATTGATGTTGCCAATGGTGTGGTGGTCCTCATAATGGTGGGAATTGTCCCGGCTGTAGCATGGTAGAGTCAGGAGATGGGTCTGTCTATAACCAAGCTCCCTATCCTTACCATGATACATTTGAGTCATCCCACCAGCCACCGCATCTTGAGATACTGACATATCTGTGTGAGTTTTGTGGTGGTCCTCACCAAGGATTTGAGTGTCAAGCCGGAAACACGTTTGTCTATGAACAGTTTTCCGGTGATGCTCAGAACTTTGGTTATGACCAATACCCATATGATTCACCAGTCCAGACTCAACAGTTTTACTATTGTGATTACTGTGGAGGTCCACATTTCAGTTCAGATTGTCAAACGGGGAATCCATATCCTTGTGACAATTTTGACACACCTTATTACGACCAACCTCCACAGTACGATATGAATCAAGCACTTCTTCCAGAAATGCAAAATATGATGAAAATCGTTGATGAGCTTAAGGGGTTAGTTCAAGACTTTGCCCAAAGACACACTCATCAAAAATCCATGGAAGAATTGCTTGCTGAAGAGCAGACTGCTAGAATAAATGCCCAAGATGCCTATGAAAAATCTATTCGGGAATCCATTGCAAGAGAAAAAGTAGCCAGATCTAGCTCTTTATTCCGTTTTATCCCTGATGACAGTGATGATGAGGATACACTTGATATCCTTCAATTCTATAAAAATCCATCAAGTTCGTCAGTGGATACCCCAGCAGTTGAGATTCCATCTCAAACAACTGCTATCACACCCGAGGTTCCCACTCACTCTTTGATCATGGGGGATGAGCATCTTAGCACTGTTCCTGATAAGGAATCGGACGAATTCATAAAGTCTAGTGTTGAGATCCTTGTCCCAATCCCAGGAGAGTCACAGGGAACTTTTGAGCATTTGTGTGATATTCCTTCACCCCCTAATAATCCAAATGATCAAATTGAGACTGTCTCTGATTCCAGTGATGATTGTTTATCTTATGGAGACATTGAATTTGTTGATGCATCACTTCTCCACCCTGATGTTGACTTTCTTCTTGAAGAGTTCGCTGATGAACTCTCTCATATGGATCCCATCCCACTAAGGGATGAAAATGAAGTCTTTGACTTTGAAGCGGATCTGAGAGAGTTAGAATTCTTACTTACTCGTGATCCTTCGATTGAACTTACTCAGATCAATCCACTTCCTACGGAAAGTGAAAACGATCTGGACGAATTTGAGGCTTTTCTTACTGAAGATAGTTCAATTTCATACGAAGTTGATGATAATTATCTTGATCCTGAGGGGGACATTCTTTTTCTAGAAAATTTTTTAAATGAAGATTCATTCCCCCCTCTCCCACCCAAACAACTTCATAATAAGGAAATCAAATCAGTTGAGGAAACTGATAAATTTCCTGAGATCAAGCTTAAGGACTTGCCTCCTCCACTTGAATATGCATTTCTTGAGGAGGAAGTTCTTATCTTAATTGCTATTCAGATCTCTCTTCTTTCCTTCACCTACCAGGTGATTTCTCCTCTTCTTCACTCCTTCGGGAGTGAGGACACTATATTTGATCCAGGCATTTTCATATATCATTATCTTGAGCCGGGATTTTATCTCATCGGTGTGGAACTTTCACGTGCTTCAAATGTTTGTCCAAACATCTTGAATGAAAGTCCGATTGAGATTGCTTCTTCCACATCATGCTTCCCCATGGACAAATGAATTCGGGGTCGAGTCAAGCTAGCGACTCGGTAAACAAAAACAGTAGCATGCTTATAGGGTTTTCACCCTAAGTGTGGGGGAGTCCCCCATGCTATGGTTACTTATGACGTGAAAAAAAAACAAAATTGTGTTTTCCACGCTTAGCTTGTAATGTTGCCCTTTTACGTTCCAAATGTCGGCATAATAGCCGGGATTTTGAATATTGAGGACAATATTCATGCTAAGTGTGGGGGGGGGGGGGGGGGGGGTATTTCGCTATTCTAGCGAATTTTATCACATTTTACTATATAATACCTCCGTTTTAGCCAAAATTTCAAAAATTTAAAAAAATTTTCACTGGTGCTTCAAAATTTTTGTGGTAATCAGTCCGCCTTGTCTAACCGACAAAAGGGATTGGCTAGTCCAGGAGCAAACGGCTCTTGGTAAAGACATCTCAAATCCGTTTACGGCTTGCAATTTGCCCAAAATTGTATGGTTCATCAACTCCCCGAAAACAAATGAGTTGGCTAGCCCGCAAGATTATGGCTTGTGGTAAAGGCCGTGGAAAATCCATAATTGGTAATCAGCTCACCAAGATGTTGACTATTCCATCAAGAGCTGGCTAGTCCAGAAGCAAACGGCTTTTGGTAAAGACTACTCAAATCTGTTGACAGCTGGTGGTTTGCTCAAAATCACACGGTTATCAGGTGTGCCACAGTTCTTACACCTGGCTATTCCAGAAGTGAAGGCTTTTGGTAAAGAGTTTAAAATCCATCAAGTTTTCAAAATAGTATTGCTAGGGACTAGCAATAGTTTAGTGTGGGGGATTGATGAGTGCTCAAACACTCATCATTTTTGGTCTAATCTGAATTGCAAAACATACAAAAACACTCAGAAATGCATCAAAATACTAAAAATATTTCAAAATTGTGTTTTATATGTTTTAGATGCAAAATGAGCAAAAACAAATGAAAAATGCACAAAGTTTGCAAAATTGGCAGTTTCAGTCCCTCAACTTTCATAAAATGACAAAACTAGTCCCTGGATATTCAAAATATGGAAAATTATCACCAAAGGTCCTTTTGTAATCATAAGTTGTCATATTTAGTCCTTTGGTGAAAAATTGGAAAGTTTTGGAAATTTACACTTTTGTTCCCTGGAGTTTCAAATTTTGGCAGAATTGGTCCCTGGTGGGATATTTTTGGATGAAAAATCATTTTTAGTCCTTGGAAATTCAAAATGTTCAATATTGGTCCTTGGATAAAAGATTTTCACAAAATGGCAAGTTTAACCCCTATACTTTGAAAAATGTCATTTTTAGTCCCCGGGAAATTTTGAAAACTTGAAAAATGAAAAATTGGTTATTGAACTTTGGAATATTTGCATCTTTGGTCCTTGGTGATATTTTGTAAAAGTGACATTTTCAGTCCCTTGGTTTTTAAAATCTACAAAATTGGTCTTTGTGATTAAATTTCATACAAACCAAACAAACCCAAATACCAAATCCAATCCCTTGCCTGATCCATGAATTACCACAGCCCACCCTAAGCCCAAAACACCAAACCAGCCCACCCTATTTTTAATACTCCCCCGTCATTGACCAAAGTCAAACCCCCCCAAATTACTATTCATCATCCCCTTAATCCCCTGGTTTCCAGGCTCATGCCCCCCTCCTCTCCATACTCCACAAAACATGCACCAAACCTCATTAATAGCCTCACCAACCTCACCTTCCCCCTCCTACCCTCATTAATACCACACCAAACCCCACTTTCCCATTTTCCCGCTAATATAAGTTTGAACGGCCATGATCACTTCTAGCCATCCAAGGGCTGTAAAGGAGAGTGGGAAAGTCAAGGAGAAGCTCCAGGTCCTATAAAAGTGATGAGAGAGACCAGAAGAAAAATCATTAGAGTAGTTGTAGTATAGTGATAGTTTAGTTTATGTACGAATTTAGTATAATTTAAATTAAAGTTGTTCTTTTTCCTTTCCAAGTGTAATTCTAAACTTATTTATTGTAATTTAAAGTTGTTTTAAGTATTTAATTAAGCTTTCATTTTCAATCTTCAGTTTTCACTAAAAATCTTCAAAATCTCAATTTAGCTCTCAAAGTTGTTAAAAGCTGTTGTTTACTGCTTGTTTAAGTTTATTTTAGTTCACTTATAAGTTTTTGAAGTTTTCCAAGCATTAGAAAAGGATTCAGTGTATAAACACAAAAATTCAGAAAAATAAAATTAAATAGACTTAAATTCAAAAATCAGTCGTGAAGGAAGAAGAAGCAAGGAAACTGGTTGCTTTTGGACTCTCATGGGTTTAGGGCTTCTTGGGAAGCAATAGGAAGTACATTTGATCCTTGGTTCTTGGTCAGTGCATGGAATCCTTTGTAAGGTCATTTTTAACAATTTTTGCATAATACGGTTAAACTACTTAGTGTCTGCTTATCTTTGTTTATTTGTGATCATTTGGTGATTTGTAGTCATATTAATGCTTTATGATTCATGCTTGTGTGTAAGAATCCATGGTTGCTCATTTTACTTGTTTCACTGATTTGTTAGCAGCTTGTTGATTTGTTGGTACTTATTGTTATTTCTGGGGTTTATGAGTTCATTCCATCTTATTATGTCATGCTATATGGTTGTGCATCAGTTTAATGATCAAAATCAATGTTTTCCTTTGAAAACCAAAAATCAAGTTATTTAAAGGGGTGTTTGGCTCAGGCCTATTCACTGTGCTCAGGGAGTCTTTTGTCATTGTTTTACGTTGCAACATGTTACTATAGGTTCAAAAAGGTTTTGCAAGTCACAACTTTGGCATTTGCTTAGTTGAAAGTCAAAAATCAAAGAAAACTCCCCCAACAGTTAACTGTTGGGAGAATTTGATCCCAACTGCTCCATTTCAATTCCATACTAGTTAATCTAGCCTAGAATAGATTTGTTTTATCATAATATATCCATATCAGTCATTAGATTCAAGTTAAAACTCATCAAAGTCAAAATAGGTGTTTTATTTAGAAAGTCAAAGTTCATGTTTTCAGTTTTTTCCCAAACTTGCAAGAATTAAATAGAATTTTGAATTTGCTTTCCGGGCTTAAAACTTGTTGTATTTTGTTGTCTACCAGCTAAACTTTAGATTCTATCATTCATCTTAATTTTGCAAATTTTTCTGTGGCTTATTTTCTTGTCCAAACACACATGCAGGGGGACTGTCATCCCCTGCTGCACAACACATCAGCCTACCACCACCACTTTGGTGGTGGCTGCTGCCTTCCCTAGTGAGCCCCATGGTTAAATTGTTGGTTCCTTCAATTCCCTAGGTGGGTGGCTGTCCATAGCACCCAAGCTTGTGCCCTTAATCAACCTGGTGTGCCCCCTAGATACCCCTGAAGTCTGTCCCCATTTTCAGTCCCCACTTAAGTTTCAAAGTACTTATTGTTAGCTTATAGCTTATTCTGTGGTCCCCAAAGGATTTTTCTAGCTTATTCATGTTCTATTAACTTGTTTGGATCAGACTTAATCATTGTGGGTCCCACTCTTGGTCATTTAAGCTTATTTTCCATTTTGGTCAACTGTGGTCAACTGTCTCACTAATAAGCTCTCCACAGCTTATTATTAAGTTCTAAAAAGCTTGTTTTCACAAAAAGTTCATGTTTTTAGTTGTAAATTAGTTTTTAAAAAGAAAAATCCAGAAAAGTCAAAGTAATTTTAAGTGATAGTTTCTATTTAATTTTATTTAAATTTTATTTTTCATTTTTATATTTGTATTAAGTACTTAGTTATTTTATATTTTTCTTAAATTTCTATTATATTAAAGTATTTATAGTAATTTTCTCAGATTTTTATTCTATCTTTTATTATTTATTAGAATTAATCTTAGTTTTATTAATTATTAAATAATAATTAGTTTAAAATAGCATAATTAGTTTTTATTAAGTAAAACCTAGTTTTTATATTTTTCCTAGCTTTTATATAGTGTAAAATAATTTTATAAATTTTATTAGAATTTTTACAGTTCATTTTCTATTTTTCTTAATTTAAAATAGTTTAATTAGGTAATTAATAATTAATTAGTAATTAATTAATAGAAAATCCACAAAAAGACAAAAATACTTATTTTTATTTTTAAAACTTGTTTTTAGTTATTTTATAATTTTAGAAATTTTATTTTCACCTTTTTAGTGTTTAATTAATATTGTATTATATTTAAGTTGTTTAAATATTAATAATAAGTAATAATTAGTAATTAATTAATATTAAATAATTAATTAGTGTTAAAATTTATTTTCTTTTTCTAAAATTTTCTTTTACCTTTTAGTTTGTAAAAAAGTCATTTTCACCCCCTGGGTGTTTTCAGATTTCCGTTTTTACTTTTTATTTCGTACGTCTACGTTTTATTTAAACGTAACGTACGCGTTTTTAGGTTTAAATCGTTTCTGGTTTTTCCCACTTTCTTGTCTTATTCATATAGCTTGTTTAAGCTATTTCTTCGTATATTCCTTAGTTCAAATAACTCAAAACCCCTTTCTGTCCAAATTCACCCGATCACGAAACCGTTTGTTAGCCATTCACACCTCGTCGGGACATAACGACCCGGGGAAACCTTATACTTCCGCGGAGATTGACTCTAGGCTGTTTGACCTTGTTGACCAATCCCTGTTCAATTTAGGTTGACCGTTTGGAGTCAATCAATTTTTGGCGCCGCTGCCGGGGAGGTTGTGTGCGTTTTCTAAACGGTTTTTCTGATTAGTGACTTTGGAATTCGTTCCATTGTACATTTATCCATCCTTGTTCATATTTTCATAAAAACAAAAACACAAAAACATTTTCTTTCTTATTTGTACAAAATGTATTTCCAAAAACCCAAAAACATTCACCTTTACCCTCTCACATCTTTGATTCTTCATTCCTTACCCTCTGTAAACCTTTGATTCTTTCACATGTCGTATCCACACCATTGCGGTTGCCAATGGTGTGGTGGTCCTTATAATGGTGGGAATTGTCCCGGCTGTAGCATGGTAGAGTCAGGAGATGGGTCTGTCTATAACCAAGCTCCCTATCCTTACCATGATACATTTGAGTCATCCCACCAGCCACCGCATCATGAGATACTGACATATCTGTGTGAGTTTTGTGGTCAATCAACCCTCTGAGTTCCTTGGTGCCCACTTAACAAATCCCATCACTAATCTTGGCCGTTGGATGTGCAGAGATGATCCTAGCCATTTAAATGGCTTTTGGCGCCAAAAAGTCTTCTTGACTGTCTAGGTTGCTTGTGAGGGTTTTACGGAGCATTAAATGCTCCTTGGGACTTGTTTGAGGTGGTGGAGGGTTATCAAACAGCTGGGGGATGAGGTGGAAGCAAGTGGTGAAGAAACCATGGTGGTTTGGTGACTCAGTGGTGGTGGTATGGTTTTGGGAGGGAAAGGGTGAAGGGTGGTTTGGTCAAACGGGGAGTTGACCCCTTTTTAATACTAAGGGGTGTTGGGTGGGCTTATGTAACTTGGGCCAAGGGAGTGGGTCACAAAAATAAAAAGGTGGGCTTGGTTTGTTTGTTTGGTTTGGATTTTGATAATATAAAGAGTCCGTTTGGTTTTAGTAACATAAGGACCAATTTTGTAATTTGGTTAAAGTTGAGGGGCTGATCATGCCACCTTTCCAAACTTCCTTTTAGGACCAAACCTGCCAATAAAACATAACCCAAGGACCAAAAGTATATTTTTTTTTCATTTTCAAATACCAGGGACCTTTTCTGTCAATTCCGCAAACTCCAGGGACCAAACTTGTAATTTTCTGAAAGTTGAAGGGTAAGTTTTGTAAATTCCCCAAAATTTATCAAATTGTTCCATTTTGTATATTCATGAATAGTACAAGGGTATTTTGTGAAATTTCAAGTTTTATAACACCTAGGGACCATTTTTGCCAATTTTGATACTTGAGGGGTAAAAGTTGCCAGTTTGTGTAAACTATCATCCAGGGATCATTTGTGAATATTTTTGGTTTCCCAAGGACTTAAGTTGACTTTTATTCTATTTGAAACCTTCAGGGACTAGTTTTGACAATTTATAAAACTTGAGGGACTGAAACTGCCAATTATGCAAACTTTGTACGTTTTTCATCTGTTTTTGATTATTTTTACATTTGAAACATATAAAACACACTTCTAAGATATTTTCAGTATTTTGATGCATATTTGAGTGTTTTTGGATATTTTGGCAGCTCAGATTGGTATAAAATGATGAGTATTTAGACACTTATCAATCCCCCACACTAAACTATTGTTAGTCCCTAGCAATCTTTTAAGAAAAACTTAATGGATTTGAAAAAACTCTTTACCAAAAGCCATCACTTCTGGAGTAGCCAGATGTAAGAACTGTGGCACACCTGATAACCGTGTGATTTTGAGCAAACCACCAGTTGTCAATGGATTTGATTAGTCTTTACCAAAAGCCGTTTGCTTCTGGACTAGCCAACTCTTGATGGAATAGTCAACATCTTGGTGAGTTGATTACCAATTATGGTTTTTCCACTGCCTTTACCACAAGCCATAATCTTGCGGGCTAGCCAACTCATTCGCTTTTTAGGATATGGCGAGTTGAGGTACCATACAATTTTGGGCAAATTGCAAGCCATAAACTGGTTTGAGTTATCTTTACCAAGAACCGTTTGCTCCTGGATTAGCCAATCCTTATGTGGGTTAGACAAGGTGGACTGATTACCATATTTTGTGTTTAGTGCAAAGCACTTCCACTAAGTGAAAAATTTTAAAATTTTGGCTATTTTGGGGAAAAAGAGCATAAAAGGGTACATAATCGATCAAATTCGCCAGAATTCCCCCCCCCCCCCCCCCCACACTTAGAAATGAATATTGTCCTCAATATTCAAAATCCCGGCTATTATGCCGAATCCTTGAACGTAAAAAGATAATATTTAAAGCTAAGTAGGGTAACACAACAATTATTTTATTTTTCTGTATTTACAATTTTTCATTTCATTTTCAAGATATGTACAACATGTAGGTATTCTACCCCACACTAAAGTGGTATAAAGGGGAAAGAAGACAGAAATATGGGTTAAAACCCATATTGAGCTACTGTTTTTTTGATTACCGAGTCGCTAGCTTAACTCGACCCCGAATTAATTGGTTCATGGGGAAATGAGTGGAAGAGAAATTGGAGTGGGGTCCACTCACAGAATTATGAATGATAAGGTAGGGAGAATCTTTTTGGGTTTTGATATAATATAAACAGAAACGAAAAATGTTTTTGTATTTTTAAGTTTTATATATATATATATATATATATATATACAAAGAAAAGGAAAATCCTAACAACCGCCCCTCGAAAGGGAATCTGGGCTTGACAGAGCTCATTAACTGTTTTTAAACAGTCAACAACCAAATGTTGTAACTGAGGGACTGTCAAACTAGGCAAGTTGTATGCTATGAAAAGGAAAATATTTTTGTATTTTATATGTTTTTCATATTATATACATATGTTAGATATTTCAACAAAACATAAATTCGTTATACGCAGCACAGCCTCCCCGGCAGCGGCGCCAAAATTTGATTCCTCCCGAACTGTCAGGTTTTATCACACAAGTCAACCACTTGTGAATGGTCAACCGTAACAAAGGCCCTGAACAGCCCGGGAGGAAAAACAATTATGAACGAGGAGTATAGAATGTTCCTAGGTCGTTATGTCCCAACGAGGTGTGAAATCTGTAATATAACGAATCTGTGATCTGGTGAAGTTAAATATAGAAACAGGAATCTGACTGACTAACACTAGGAATGTGAATAGAAAATAGCTCTTGTCACAGTTATTTCAGTAAAAACGTGCAATCAGAAACCCTAAAATGTAAAAGTATTTACAAACGTACGTTTAGGTTCAAATAAACGTAAACGTACAAAACGAATCAACAAATATAATTACAGTATGTATTTGCATGCCTTAGGGGCTTAAATGCAAATTAAATAAACTTAAGATATTTACTTTATAATTACAAACTTATTTAAAAATTAAGAAAACCTAAAAACCTAAAACTCGTACATGTATGTTTAAATAAACGTCTACGTACTAAAATAAAACTGAAAACTGATCAGTACAAATCCCACAAATGTGAAATTTATATTTTTGTGATCCTAATAATAAAAGAAAACTATTTATGAATTAAAATAATTTTTACAAGTATTTATGTAATTACTATTAAATAAAAACTATTATTTACTATTAATAACTACCTAAAAATAAAAAAAATCTAAAAAATGCTTAGAAAAATAAAATTAAAACTTAGAAAAGTTTAAAATATTATAAAATAAATTTTAAAACTGAAAATCTATTTATTACACTATTTATGTATTTATTATTAATTATTTACTATTATCTAATTACTAATATTATTATTAAATTATTATAAATACTAAATGACTAAACAAAAATCTAAAACTTTTTACATAATTCTAAAATAAGTATTAGAAGCTAAGAAAAATATAAAAACTATATTTTATTAACAGAAATAAGGAAACTTAATTAAAAACTATTATTACATAATTAAACTAATTAATTCTAATTTAATTATTATACATACTAAACTGATTTATAAAATTATAAAACTTTTTATAGATATACTTAACCATCATAGGAATCCATAAAAAATATAAAAAGTTTATAAAAATTATAAATAAGCTGTTTTAAAAATATATTACTAATTATTTACTAAAAGGTATTTAAACTATATTAATTATTAAAAATACTATATGAACAGTAAAAATTATGAAAAAAATATGGAAAGTATACTTACTTATGAAGAAGCTAGGAAAAATAAAATGGGGCCATCAGCTTATTCCAATAAGCTGGAATAAGCTAAACAGCTTCAATAAGCCAAAAGCACAAAAACTACCTTATGTATATTGTTTATGCAAAGACCAACGGAACTGGTGCCCCAGAGCAGATGGAAGGGGTGTGGGAGTTATGCATGTATACTAGCGAGAGGTCTAAGGTTCGAATCCCACACCCAACATTTTTGCCATTTATTTTATTTTTTCATTTTTCTTTTTGCAGAACTGTACAACAAGCTAAAATATAAAACTTTAACAAAACCAACTTTTCCAAAACTTGGAAATAAGCTGTGTGAAAGCTTATTTCCACCTCAGATGGCTTTTTAAGCTTAAAGCTTCTAAATAGAAGCTATCACTTAGTGTTAAAGCTTGTTTTTGTGTTTTTCTTTTTATGAAACTATATATATACCGATATTATACAAGTTTAATGAAAACAAAAAGTTTAGAACCTAAAAATAAGCCATTCGTGGGCTTATGAGTCATTCAGTTGAGCTTTTGGGCTCACAGTGAACTCATAAGCTTGGAATAAGCTTGGAAAAGCTATCCATTGAGAACAAAAGGTAAAAAGTATATATGTACAAGTATAATTGGTATATATAAACAAGAATAAGCACTGGATAGTGCTTATAAGCACAAGCTTATGGTTTAGACAGTTAAGCCTTTTGGGCTTAACTTGGATTGAGTGAAAGCTCAAATGAGCTTGGTATAAGCTCCATACTTGAAACAAAAGTGAAAATATAATATATACAAGTATTATGAACATAATTATACAAGCTTGTGCACTGGGATTCACAAATAAGCTTGTAATAAGCAAATAAGCAATTTCCAATACACTCAGATCCAAACACCCCTGCAGTCAACTTTAAGGTTAAGATAAGCTTATTAAATAAGCTCACAAGACCAAAGTGAGAGTTTGAGTAGCAAGCTGAGGTGGTTGGCTTTCCAAAAAGCCAAAGTTCATCAAGTGGGGTCCACTGATGAACTTTGGAGGGCTTATGAAAAAGTCATCAAAACACTGATTGCTCAATGTTTGATATGGCATGGGACACACAAAAAGCCACTTACAGCCCTATTGAATAAGCTGCAAGATGGGATTTTAGAGTTGAAACTTATAAGCTAGTAGACAAGCTCCACATGGAACTAACATTCACCAGCTCGGTCCAACTAGATAGCTTTTTGAGAGCTTATGAAGTGGGGTGAGTATGATCAAGTATACTGAGGACTCAGTATACTTTTTCAAATTGGTGATAAGTTTAAGCTACTTGCAGCCCTAGCATATGGGCTGCAAGGTGAAAATTAAGCACTGGGTCTAAGAGTGGGGTAGATAAGCTTCACATGAAACCAATCCACACAAGCTCTAGACCACATATGAGCTTTTAGGAAGCTTATGGAAATGGTGTAACTTCACTGATTGCTCAGTGAAGTGTTGTGAGTGGGCAAACAATAAGCTCCTAGATAACCTTCTAATAAGCTTGCATAAGCTCGACTAGCACTGAGACCTTGAGTTAGATAGCTTGGCCCCACATAAGGCCAAGAATCACAAGCTCAAGCTCAATGAGGAGCTTGTGTGGGCTTTGGAAAAACAGCTCACCTTCACTGTTTGCTTCAGTGAAGGGAGTGAGATGGAACAAAAAGTTGGGGTGTAATAAGCTACCTGATTAAGCTAATAAAAGAAAAACAAGCATACACATAACCAAATAGCCACAAGGGCTTCACAAATGAACCAAGTGCACAAGCTCAAGCCCAAAGTTCAACAAACTACAAGCTTGTTAACTTGGACTTGTGACTGGGTGCAGGGCAAAAACTACTAAGAATAAGCACAAAGATAAGCAGTTAAACATGACAAATAAAAATAAACAAAAATACAAATAGACAGATAAGCAACAAAATATTAAAACCCTAAAAGGATTTAGACAGAAACTTAAGAACAAAGCTACAAGAAATTCAGACATTTATTCAAAAACCTGAAAAACTAAAACATTGACTTTTCACATAAACATAAAAAGTTGACTAATATGAGATTCTAATCTAATTTACTGATTAAATAAGTTATATTAAACATTAAGAACAGGAAACTAACAAAGATTAACAACAATTAAACACATATGCAAAGTTCTAGGTATTGACAATCTCACAGTACTCATACTAGAGGATCAAAGTGTCAAATTGACTTTCTGCATGCTATACTGCCTAATTGAAGTTATCACTGAGTTACTTAGATCATATATGGCACACATTAAACAAGAACAACACCACATACAATCCTTAACTCAGATTAACCATCAAGTCCAAACATCCTTTAATGAAGACTAATTTGAGAGTTTCACAACATAGGACTGTATAAACCTAAGGTATCCAATCCAGAGGTCACAAGATGTCAAGTTGGACCTTTTTTAGCTTAAATATGCTGTCATACAAGTTAAACCTAGGATTATCAATAGCAAGCATATTGACAGTTAAATATTGAGAATCAAGCAACAAGAAATTCAAAACATAAGAACATAAGATAAAGCTAAATTACCATTAAGAAACAACAAATAAACATAAAAAAACATGAAAATCAAGCAGATAACTAATCTACACAGTAAAATGTAAAAATGGATAAAAGGGCTTACAAGTGAAACAAACTCAGAACCATGAAACCAAGGGACACTATCTATCCTAACAGCTTCCCATGAAACTACTAAACCAAGGGCCATCAAGAATTTACCCTGCTCTAGCTTGTATCTCCATAGTAACTGATTTTTGTATTTTTCATTGATTTTCTAGATTTTTATCTATTTTTGATTTTTTTTAAAGAACTAAGCTGAATTAAGATATCTAAAAGCCTTAAGGCTTTGTCAGGAGCCTACATGACCTATAAAAGTCCATTAAACAACTAAGATCAACAAGAAATTTAAAGACATGAAAATTTAAGTGGTATGAATAAGAAAACATGAAACTTAAAGGTAACTTTCAATTAAACTGTAAATGAGGTTCCATTACACTATTTTAAAGATTAATACAACATTTGGAACATTAAAAGACATTAATTTAAAGAAAGCAGTAAAGATTAGTTAAACTATGACTAAGGCTATTCCAAAGTAAGTATTCCTTTTCTCCTTCTTCTTCCTTTTATACCCTCTGAGTTTCTTGGTGCCCACTTAACAAATCCCATCACTAATCTTGGCCGTTGGATGTGCAGAGATGATCTTAGCCATTTAAATGGCTTTTGGCGCCAAAAAGTCTTCTTGACTGTCTAGGTTGCTTGTGAGGGTTTTAAGGAGCATTAAATGCTCCTTGGGACTTGTTTGAGGTGGTGGAGGGTTATCAAACAGCTGGGGGATGAGGTGGAAGCAAGTGGTGAAGAAACCATGGTGGTTTGGTGACTCAGTGGTGGTGGTATGGTTTTGGGAGGGAAAGGGTGAAGGGTGGTTTGGTCAAACGAGGAGTTGACCCCGTTTTAATACTAAGGGGTGTTGGGTGGGCTTATGTAACTTGGGCCAAGGGAGTGGGTCACAAAAATAAAAAGGTGGGCTTGGTTTGTTTGTTTGGTTTGGATTTGGATAATATAAAGAGTCCGTTTGGTTTTAGTAACATAAGGACCAATTTTGTAATTTGGTTAAAGTTGAGGGGCTGATCATGCCACCTTTCCAAACTTCCTTTTAGGACCAAACCTGCCAATAAAACATAACACAAGGACCAAAAGTATATATTTTTTTTCATTTTCAAACACCAGGGACCTTTTTTGTCAATTCAACAAACTCCAGGGACCAAACTTGTAATTTTCTGAAAGTTGAAGGGTAAGTTTTGTAAATTCCCCAAAAGTTATCAAATTGTTCCATTTTGTATATTCATGAATAGTACAAGGGTATTTTGTGAAATTTCAAGTTTTATAACACCTAGGGACCATTTTTGCCAATTTTGATACTTGAGGGGTAAAAGTTGCCAGTTTGTGTAAACTTTCATCCAGGGATCATTTGTGAATATTTTTGGTTTCCCAAGGACATAAGTTGACTTTTATTCTATTTGAAACCTTCAGGGACTAGTTTTGACAATTTATGAAACTTGAGGGACTGAAACTGCCAATTATGCAAACTTTGTACGTTTTTCATATGTTTTTGATTATTTTTGCATTTGAAACATATAAAACACACTTCTAAGATATTTTCAGTATTTTGATGCATATTTGAGTGTTTTTGGATGTTTTGGCAGCTCAGATTGATATAAAATGATGAGTATTTAGACACTCATCACATTGTTACCCTACCATCCAAAATAATACATCATAAGGAATGAACATTCCCCTTACACTTGAATTTTTACATACTTTACAATAAACTAATCTAATGACTCGAATCAAGAGAATCAAAACACTTGGAGTACTTTTAAGATTAACGCACATATGGGGGTAATAAAATGGTGTTCTTCCCCATTACTCCATAACACAAGTACTTTACCCATGAGTCCCAATAGTCCCAAAACAATATGTACAAGGATATGACTCGACTTAGCAACCATGTAACCAATTAGATAATTAACTAAGGGTTTAAACAAATGACAATAATGCACTAAAGATGAGTGCATACACGGAAGGCTAAGGCGATTTGGTTGTACATTTAAGTGGGGTGTAACAAATTCCTCCTTTAAGTAAGATGCTTAAAGTTAGAAACGAAAAGATAGGCTCGGAGGGGTGTACTAGGGGTTTCGTGTACTAAAAATGAGTACAACGCTAAGGTGTGGGAAAAATTAATTGACTTAACTAGCCAAGTAATATGACTTAAATGGTCAAGTAATTATGATACGGGTTTAACACAAGGGTGATCCTAATGCCTCTTATCATGTAGTAAATCCTACTACACGAATGTAGTCTCACTAGCGGTCTCGGGATGCATCACTAACGTAAGTTCTAGAATCTAAATGCTACCGGTACACTCATAAGCACTAATAGTAAATGCTTTTCCTATCAAATCTAAAGGCGAACCTCACATATTTGGGTGGATAATTTCTCTGACTGATACGGTTTCGTGCTAGTAATACGACTCCTATCCATGAGACTCTTGTTAAGGCTAAAGTTTCACTCCTAAATGTTGTAAAAAATTTTAAATTTGGCGTTAAAATTACACTAACAAGTATTTCTCATAGTTTTATTACACACCTACCATCAAACAAACAAACTCAAGTGAAAGTGTATCCTATAAGGTATCATCATTTACCCTCCCCTTACACTTAGGATGAACATTGTCCCCAATGTTCAAGTAAAGAATGTAAAAGTAAAATAAGTAAAAGAATGAAAGCAAATACTCCCCTGATTCGTTCGATGTGGATAGTGAGGTAACAAGGTTAGATCTTCCTCCAAGAAAATGAACAATCAAAGCTTCCATTCCAGAATATAAATCATCTTCTTGTCATACATAACCTGTTAAACCTGAAAAAACAAACATGGCAACCTCGCGTAAAATCGGCGGCAATCTATATATACTAACAAATCTTAGAAAACAAGGTAAGATATAATGCTTGTGGAATGATGTTTGCAGATTTCCTGGAGATTATAAAACTAAAGATTCAACAAAAACTTTAAGACTCCGCTAGAAAAACAAAACTGGTAAAATTTCCAGAATTTTACACGTGACACCGTCAAGAAGAAATTCTTGACGCCGTCAGAAGTGATCTGCAGAAATCCTTATGTTAAGTTTCCAGAAAATTTCTGGAAAAACCTTGTCCTACTTCCTGGAAAATCCTGCAAAACATCATTATGACTCGATATAAGCATTTGACTCTAACAAATACGAATGTAAATGTTCATTTAATATTGTGGAGAATCATGATCGGTTTTGTTTCTTAATAAACATATTTGGGGTTTCCCCTTACACTTATCTTTTGCGAAATACCTTTGGATGAAGTTAAGACTAAGCCAAACAACAAAATAAAGTACTTTCACCATTTAGTTTGAAACATGATCTACCAACAATAAAAATAAAGCATGCATACGGAAGCAAATAACAATCAAACAAATAAAAATCACACAAAACATGGGTTGCCTCCCAAGAAGCGCTTTTCTTTATTTACGAGTCTTGTAGCTAGACTCAAGGTCATGGGTTACCTTGTATCGCTTATGCTCACATATCCAAGGGTGAGCCATCTAATACTCGCCTCATCTCTCCTATAGTCATCACTTAGCTCTAAACATCCGCGATAATATTTATTATTCTTTTCATGAGGATATTTAAGCCCTTTTCTTCTATCATTCTCACTTAGCATTTCTAAGGGCGGATACCTACTACACTTCTCCATGGAGAAATCCTTGAACCTAGGGCGTGCACGGGGCATTTGGTAGACAAAATCCTCATCCCCATCCGAGAATGTAATTAGCCCTTCCATAAGTTTTTCATCAAGGTTGGTCAACCTTTTGAAAGGTTTCCCAAACACAACTTGGGTTAACTTACTATCAATAAGTTCTCCTAGATTCTCCATAACCATGAACTCAACAAGATAAACAAAGCTTCCTACAAACACATGCAATGTTATTGCCCTGGCTATAATATTATATCCTTTGTATTCTAACTCATCTACCATGATTTTATTATATTCACTACGCGAGATTATGTTTATTGGGAGAGATGAGTTAAGGTAGGCATCGAAGCTCCTAAATCCAATCTTACAAGGAAATTGCATATTAAATGAGCTATAACTCTCAATCCTTGTTCTAGGGTTGACATACCTAAGAGGGTTCACTTCTTCTTCCATCCTATCCTCATTAATCACATCACCATCATCTAGATCCTCATCGGAGTTTGAATAGTAAAAAGGACTAGCCCTATGGTCATTATCATGGTCAGACTCCTCCATTTCAGAATTATTGTCAAAGTGGTGGTTAGGCGAGAGGTTAGGTGGGTTCTCATTTTTCACTAAAGGGATTGGGGCGGGCATTTGGAAAATCCTACGACGAAAAACATGAATAACAGGAATCAAACGATCAATGTTATTGCTATCCATCGAGATAGTTTACGAACAAAGGAAACAAAGAAATAAGATAGACTAAAGAAAACCTAAAAAATAAAAATAAAATCTTACTAGAAAGGAATCTAGCAAGTAGACCTAATTAAAAGAAATCCTAACCTAGACAATAACTATTTCCCCGGGCTGCGGCGCCAAAAACTTGATGCGTGGGAATTGCACCAGGCTTTACCTCTCGAGGGATCTCGAGAAGCTTACAACCCCCACCAGGCAGTGTACCTGATCGTTGTAGTATAGTATAGTGACAAGTACTGGGGGATTGATCGTTCAACTCAGGAATAGTGTCGCTAGGATTAGAAAGCCTAAAAACTAGGTCTAGAGGTGAGGGATTATTCTTTTTGTATTTTTATGTTTTATAAAAGCAAGTAAAAATCTCGGGTTTTGGAAGAGTGGGCGGAATTAGTTGTTAGTCAACTAACCCAATGACTAAGATGCAATCAAAATAAAATAACAAAAATATAAATAAACTAAATTAAACTAATGGCGTGAGCAATATATGGGAGAATTGTGTTTACTTAGATTTCACCACTCCCTAGATATCTTTTACAGGTTAATTACTTGTTACAGTTGCGTGGATGACGGGTTATATTCCTTAATACCAATCATGGGGTGGCGCACTTACTTCCCCAATTCTATAAGCTCCTACTTCACTCCTATGTCGAGCCGGCTAAGAAGCTCCTAACATGGGATCACTAGAATTCGCTCATGCATTAAATACAACCATAAAAACCTAGTACACATTGGTTCATGTTTCTTAAGACGTTCAAGCAAGTTACACAATGGAGATCTGCCAGTTTTCTTAAGCCTAACATTGAAATCATTCATCCATTACAACCATAAACAAGCAATCAACCTATAATCAACATCTAGGTTTCATTACATCTAAGCAAACACATAAAATATCTAGCCTAGCATGTTAAAATCAAGACAAGCATAAGATATATTCAAACAACACATAGACATATTGAATGAATTGAAAGAAAACTTATCTTAATTGAACATGAAGGGTTTCAAGGGGTGAAAACCCTTGAAAATACTGTTACAAACGACCTAGGGTTTATTAGGTTCGGCCCTAGAATTCTCCTCACAAGTTCCTCTTTAATGAATGAAAATTAGAAAAGTATTTATAGATTTAAAGAGGTGACGGCGTCAAGAGTAAAATTCTGACGTTGTCATCTCGCCGCCAATAAAGTTCTTGGATTGCCTAGATCTAGATCTGACGCCGTCATGTGTAATCTCATTCCAGGCCGTCACCAAAATAACTCTTGACGCCCTACTTCTGAAGCCGTCACGTTTTCTCTGGGTCGTCATCCATTTTGCTCCTGACGCCGTCAAAGAATCCTTCTTGACGCCGTCATCTACTGTTCCCAGCAAGGAAAATTAAGTCTTTGCCGTTTTCTTCACTTTTATGCTCCAAAAACGTCCAAAATGCCTCCTTTTCCAGAATTCACTCCCAAAGTACCTAAAATCACAAAAGGAACGATTTAGGGAAATATTTGATCAGATAAATTCCAATTCCGACTTAAATGACCCCCTAAAAACGGTTCATTTTTCGCCTCATCATTGGGAAATGGTGTTATACTGTGTTTTCCTAATAAACATGCATCACATACTTGTCCTGCATGATTTATCCTTGGTATTCCTTCTACTAGACCCTTTCTTGTCATCTTGTTGATATCGTCAAAGTTCAGATGACCTAATCTAGCGTGCCATAACCATGCTTGGTTATCCACATTTGCTAAGAGACATACAGGTGCTTCTATCTGCAGTCTAATACTGTATAGTCTATTCTTGGATCTTTCTACTTTCATCAACAACTTCCTATTCTTATCATACAAAGTCAGCTTGTTTCCATCCATGATGATCTTACAACCTATCTCAGTAAGTTGTCCTAGACTAAGTATGTTGCTATTGAGGTTTGGTATGTAGTAAATATCTGAAGCTATCTTTTGTTCCTTGTTTCTACATCCTAGTAATATAGAACCTCTACCCTTTATCTCTACGTACGATCCATCTCCAAAATGAACGCGTCCAGTGATACTTTCATCAATATCCTTAAAATGACTCTTGGTTCCCGTCATATGGTTGCTTGCACCATTATCTAAATACCATATGCTAGAGTCTGTTGTAGCATATTTACCGGGTTATATTTGTCCTTCATTTAACAATACTTCTTCGTGTGTAGTCATTAACAGTGATGGTTCATCGTCTTCTAAGATAAGGTTTGATTGTTCCTGAGTTGTTGGTTTGCTTCTACAGTCTCTCTTAAAATGTCCATGTTTCCGCAATTGAAACATTTTCCTCTATTCTTATTCCACTCACCTCTATTCTTATTGGGCTTGTCATTGTGAGTTGAATTTTCTCCATTCGAGTTATCTCTATTTCCTTTGTTTTGCCAGTTTCCACGTGAATAGTTTGATCTACCCCTATTCATGTTAAACCGTTTCTTATTTCTAGAGTGTTCGCCTTGTGCGAATAATAAGTTATCCTGGCTTTCTGCTTGTCCTCCCTTTCGGAGTTTTATCCTTTCCTTGAATGCTTTTAATTTTCCAGTGATCTCATCTAAGGTGATATCATCTAGATCACTTTTCTGTTCGATGGATGCTACTATCTGAATGAACCTATCTGGTGTGGAATCTAATAGTTTTCGTACTAAAAGTGATTCATCCATGGTTTTTCCTAATTCTTTAGCCTTCGTGGCGTAACCATTTAGTTTGTTCGTAAATGCATCCACCTTTTCATCCTCCTTCATTTGAAGAGTATGAAATCCAATCATTAGTGATTGTAATCGTGCCTGTTGCACTCTCTCTTCTCCAACGTGTCTCTTTCTTAACGATTCCCATAATTCTCTTGCAGTTTTACAACTTGCTACTTGTAATATCACATCTTCAGTCACCGCTTGATATAGGAGAGCAATAGTTGCCTTATCCTTCTTATCATCTAATTGGGTGTTCTCCTTAGTTCTATAGTCTCCCATAAACCATGTGCCTCTAATATAACCTTAATTTGTATAGCCCAAACCGTGTAGTTTGTGGTTTTGAGTTTAGGGCATTGATATTGTGCAATGGGTGTAATGGGTTTTACTATAGTGTTTCTACTATTCGTATCATCATCTTCACCAGACATCTTAGATGTGTTTACGATCTTCACCTTCTAATTCGTATGGGAATTCTAACCAGTATGGTATATCCTACTACTACGGGAACAGAAATAGTTATCCGGGAATCCTAGTAATACGGGATCAATATATAGTTCTCGGGATTTCCTAATAGTATGAAAGTAAATATCTATACTATAAATGTATAATTGAAATCCAAATGATGAATTTATGACCTCGTTTATGTTCCCACTTGTGTATCGGTAACTAGAGTTTTACCAACCACGTTTCCTTTCTTTCCTCGTCTCCTTCCAAATCAATTTGGTCGTAGTGATGTTGTTGTCCAATACTAACCAAAAAGTTTTCTCCTTCTAATACCACACTTCACGTTATTCTTTTGTTCGTCTCGACTTGGTTCCAATTCGTGCCCTAGACCCTTGTTATGCCTCGGCTTTCTTCTCCAAATCCACCCTTAGTGTTTTTTGGCCACGTACAAAACTATGTTTGTCGTTGTTTTCCTGCTCCAAGTCCATCGCAACAAAAATAATCTCGATATTATTTTACCGAAAGCAATTAAATTGCTTTTCTTCTTTTCCTCTTTAATACCCCGCGGTATTAATCCAACGTCTAAACAAAATGGTTTTTGTTTGTCGTTCACTGCTGTTGCTTGTCTCCTACGTTACATTGTTCCACAATACTTTCTCGTTCTTTTCTTTTGTCCACACCGTGTCTCCAACAACCCAATACCTTTCGGTATTCTTTGCAGCGAGTGATCAAGTCGCCTTCTTCTTCTTCTTCAATATATGTTGTTGTTCTTGTATTGCCAACGTTCCTAAACAATCCTTGATTGTTTGTAACCGGTATACCTTATCAAAATCTGCCCAAGCAACGCTTCCTTTAAATTTTCTGCGCCTCTTTTCCTTCTTGTGTATCTCGGTAAATACACAATTTTCCGACGTCTTCCTTTCTCCCTTGTTGCGTTGTAGTAAACCAACAAGTCCCTTTCTTTGTTGTCGTGTGCAAGACACCAACAAGAAATCTTCAAAACAATTGTTTCTCCTTTTCTTTGGTTTTGTTGTCGCGTACAAATGATCACAACAAAACAAGGCACCACTTCGTTTTGGTGGCCTTCCCGTTTGCAAAATCCAATACTAAGAAAGTTGTATACGACTTTCTTGTGTTCCTAAGTTATCTAGGCAATCTCTTCTATCGTTAACAAGGTTCAAGAGTATTGCGTGTATTCCTGAAACTAAAAGTTTCTGCGTGGCTTTTCTGGTTTTGGTTCTGGTTTCTTGTTAACAAGTTTCTGGCTTTCTGGTTTTGTTTTGATGTTGTAACGAGAATGGTTCAAACAAGGCTCTTGATGCCAAATGTTGGTCCCAATATGTTCGGATATGTGTGTGAGTTGAAATGATTGATTTGCAAACAATATAAACAAGATAACTTTATTTCGTCTAACCAACGTAATGTTACAATTATGTACATATATATACTTTGTGAAAGGTTGCGTTCCAACCATCACAACTATTCGAATAGTCACATGCCAAACGACATGACTCTTCGCCTATATCCAGAAATTAACTAACATAACTACTTTAACTAACTTAACCGAATAGCGGATATAAAGTTTCTAATGAACACATTTGGTCCTTAACGTTTTCCTACAAAGTAACATCGAGATTATCTTGGTTCACATAATAAACTACTTAATATACACCAGATGAGCCGCCACGGAGGCGGAGTCTGAGGGTGCAGCGCCTTATTTGGGGATTAGTTCAATAGTTTTAATCTTGAAATTGTAATACTTGGGATTATTTTAGGGTTTTAGAATTGGTATTTAGAACAAGTTTAATATGACTCTAAACATGTATCTCAATCAATAATAATATAACCTATCTAGTTTGGCGTATGTAGCACGATTACTTCAATTGTGAGAACCACTTTATATTCTGTTTTGTTTTGTTCTTCACTTGTTATTGTGATTGTGATTGTTCTGGATCATGTTTTTCCTACAGTTTCTTGGAATCCTGTGAAGAAAAAACTGTGATGGTATAGCATGGAGCTTCCAATATTATTTTGAGCTTTGTTGATTCCAGAAGGAGAGAATAGATCAATAATTACCATGATGTTAAATATATGAGCAAACTTAGATGGGTTAGTTGTATTTAGTATTATAGATTAGGAAAATACTTAGACTTGGGCTAGGAATGCTTGCAATGCAAGCAAATATACTATGGAATTCTAATTTCCTAGGGATTGTACCCCCTCATCTCTATATATACAAGGTGAGGGGGGATACTAGTTAATTCATTCTTCTTGTCTCAATGTAAAGCCTTTATGGATTAAAACTGAAAAGTATTTGTCAGGTTACACAACTTTTTATCAGTGTATGTAAGGTGAGAACTGAGAACATGCAGAGATGGGAAAACAAGCTGTGTATTTATACTTGCATAAATTTATTGTACAAACACTACAACAAATGGGTTAATTTTACACATTTATTGGGACACAGATACACAATTTAAAGTGTGTAAAATTATTGAGTACACGCTTGATTGTTGTGTGGCAAATATGGGCGTCACAAAATTCTGGACCTGATTGAGCGTGGAGAAACTACTCTAATTGTCACAATCAGGAGCGTGCAAAATTTGATTAAAAGTCCACACTTTTTAGTGTGAAATTTTTTCCAAACTCCCACCCTACAAAGCGTGGAAAATCTTTCACAAGTAAAAGCAACCTCAAATTTTTACACGCTTTTATATGTCACTCCCTATTTTGATAAATTTTCAGTTATAACCCTGTACTTTTGATAATTTTACAATTCTTACCCTGTATTAAAAATACAAAAATTTTGCAGTATAATTCTTAATTGTGCAGCATACATCAGAATATCATACACTTAATTTTGCAGTAACAACTTCTTATTTAAGATCACATACTTAATTTTGCAGCATATCATACATTGAAACATAATTTTGCAGTAACAATATTTGTTAATCCATGAAACACATATAAAAGATTTCTAAGTATGTTTACAAAATATCATTAAAGCTTCTTCAAATGTGCATCTTGGCCATCTTCGTTTTGCAACTGTTTCAATACATCAGCCACCTGAAATCCAAGATATTTAAATCAGCCCTACTGAAAGAAGAAATTGGTGCGGCAAACTCACCGTAAACAAGAAAAAAAAATATTGTTTGACCTCATGTCGCAATAAAGCACTTTTTTGCATTTAACGGTTCTATTATGGCAACAACTGGGCCTTATTCTCGAAGCTATATAAGCCGACCACATTGGAGAAGCTATATACACACATACTCTGACATTTATCAATCAACTATAAATATTTGCTACTCAATATAATAATTTATTAAGTTGGCAGTTGGTTGATTTAAATAATAATCACAATTATTTATTATTACTTTATACTACTGTTAATTTGGCATTTACTACTGTTATTTATTACTGGTATTACTTTATACTTATAACTGTAAAGACTATTACAGGCCACCTAAATGTTAAACAGACAATTTATAAATTTGAATAAGCACGTATTCAGTTTCGTTCTTATAATCCAACTAAAAACATGATGGATAACAGATATAAGTGAAAGTTTATTGAACAATGAACAATAAGAAGTCTTACGGATACTGTCTGTCATCTTATATTATTTTTAGTCAATAATGTATTCGGATCGGGGGATAATAAACTTTTCAGTGTTTTTTTATTTTATTTTATTTTTTATTTTTTATTTTTTATTTATTTTTTCTGTTCATTAACCTATTAAAACTACTTTATATGCCACCCGAATATGTATCAGGTTTCGTTTATAGATCACCAAGTATGCTTAGCTAGAATGACGTTGCAGGCAATAGTCTTTAGAAGTGCTTCTGGTACTTGAAGTCTTATTAATAACTTTTGATGGGTGTTTGGCAAATTGTGATTAATGATAGAATTGATAGACCAATTAAGGGTATATAAGTATTTGACCCCTAAAGAGCATAAGCAGGTTACTAAACACTAAAAACTAAGTACTGCAAATCGCATATAAAACACAAATTAAAACACCCGCTGAGATCCATAGCCAGATGTGGCAATGTAAACCCAACGGGTCATTATAGTTCCACTTTGCCTCTAAAGGGTCGAATGGGTGCACTTCAAATTCTAGCTAAAATGAAAAAGGTTGAACGGGCTAACACATCAGTACATCACCCGTAGCGCATCAAGAATGGATAAAACAACCTAAACTGTTTTAACTTAGAAATTGGATTATTACTGGAACAATATAATGTTGAATATATTGACATTAACTATTTAGAAAAAGTACTTGCAGGCTAGCCCGACCAAACCCGTTTTGACCCGTTTTAAGATTACCAGTTTTGACCCGTTACTCGACTCACCCATTTTTCCACCTATGAAAGATAAAAATACTCTAAAATTAGGTGGCTGTAGTGAAATTTAGCAAGAACCTTATGAGAAACTTACTTAACACGAGTGAAAGAGAACTAACCAACTGATAGAGTGCGTAATGGTTCTTCTTTCGAATTACTTATGTGCAAGAGTAACCTTGTTTTGTATTCATCATTTAAGGAGTAAAGATTGGTAATTGCCATGAAAATGCTGCTACGGATCATCAGCCCAAACAATGATCCATGTGGGTGAGTAGGAAATGCGCAGAAAATTTGAAAAATGGTACTTTTCCGTAACTCATAAGCTCCATCTTTCTGAAATGTTTTAATTTGTTTCAAGTTTGAACACTGATCATCATCTTACCTCCAATTTATTAAGGTCAACTAGTCATATTTCATTATCATTCTCAAGTTACAACTGATACTCAAACAACATAAAGGACCACTTATCAAACTTTGACATTAAATGTGAATCCATGAAATTATGAACATATATGTACATAAAACAAATGATCAAGAGACGTGAAGATTTGTATTCTAAGAGGAACTATTACAGAGTGAAATATACAACTCAATCAATAAGCTCAACATCTCCTAGTATGTTATATCCCAACAGCATTTCTTGGTAAGAGATGCTTCAGAGTAGCTAACAAATTTTTCTGAAAGAGGAAGGAAATGATGCTATGGACCTTCAGTTTTGCACGAAGTAAGCAAACCATGGATATCATCAGAGCTACAGCGGAAGAGATCCCACTAATAAGAAACAAGCCTCTGAATGTACCAAAATTCAAGGTTTTAGGCTTTGGTTGGGATGACGAGGAGCGTTTCTGGAACCACTTCTTCTCCAGATCTCCGAGAGTTCCGTTTTCTCTTATTTTGGCAATTTGTCTTGACATATCTGTTGCCAAAGGCGATCCTTTTTGAAAGATCTAGATGAATATACCAGTAAACAATAAACACTGTATAAAGATTGGGGAACTTAAGTATGATAGCGTTTTTCTAAAAAAAAACCCGTAATTACCTTTTAACAGTTCATATGATATAT
Organism: Artemisia argyi; assembly: GCA_030686995.1. NCBI lineage: Eukaryota > Viridiplantae > Streptophyta > Magnoliopsida > Asterales > Asteraceae > Artemisia > Artemisia argyi. The sequence goes on along the minus strand of CM060709.1, from coordinate 67,867,428 downwards.
AAAATAAAATTATTTTTAGATTATTCAGAAAGAAAAGAAGAGGCACTTACAAAGGCAAAACCTGATGTTTTAGGTTCAGATGAAATCATGGCATAATCAGCAGAGTACTTGCCTAGAAACATCTTGATATAAGGGATTTCATCGATGATAGCATCAGCACCACCTCCTGATAAAGCTTTTGCATAATCATCATACGAGTAGTATAGTTTATGCCTGTAATCTTCTAATTTCAAGTTGTTAACTGTCACACCTGCAACAAAAGAGCCACCATGAAATCCCAAGGTTCCGCCCTTTGATGCTAACTCAAACTGTTCAACGGTGAGTAGTGAAGCCAATGTTGCAGTGTAACTCGAGATCAGAATAAGCACCACCAGTAACCATACAAACTCCACAAATTTCGACAAATTACTTGACAGCTTCTCTCCTATACCACAAGTTTACAATAAATCAATATATGTGACTGCAGGTCCCATTTGCTTTGAATGAAGAGATAGGGAGATCGAGAACTAACTTTGAGTGAAAAATAAGGTCATTAGGATCAACCAGAAGGTTGCTCCAATTTGCTGCGCAGGCGATCTTTGAGATTCTTGATCCATGGACTCGATAGCGAAAATGATAATGCCTGTGAGAATAGCAAAACCAACAGTTATTAGCCAAAGGTCCACATCGAGTGGCTTCAAGAAAATCCACATGTCATTATGGTTGATTCTAGCCAGCGTTCCTACGCCCAAGTCAGTGTAAGTCGCTGTAAAGTCAACATACTGAGATCTATTCGCAAGAATCGTTGAATCACCCAAGATAGCATCAATCTCCTGATATACAATAAATTAGAAAATGTCTGTGTTAACATACATATCTAGATAACGTTTAAAATTGAGTGACTTATTGTGGTGTACATACCTGACCGTAAACCTTCTGTATTAGATCATCATAAGTCATTTCATCATCATATGGAATTAACTCATATGGTACTTCATATGGTAATGAATGTATGCAAGCATTGAACACATCTACAGAGAATCCCGTAGCAGTTGTGACATTATTGTCAATAGATACATCTATGAAGTACTCAAACTTTCTTCTTGTTAGAACACCAACTTTCAGATGTTCACCTAGAGTCTTTTGCAACATCCGACGTTTTGGAATGATTGTAGACCCTCTGTTGCCTATTACATTTACAATCTTGAATCCATTGGAGACTAACTTTCTATCAATAAGTCGAAACTCGCCACTTACACCCTTAAATCTAGTTTTTGAAACCTCATTTAGAAGCATCGAATCAATATCAGGAACAACAAACAAGGAGTGTGCCTCAAGCCTTTGAATGGATTCCGCTATTGCCCAAATTGTGTCGTATGCCCATATGGCAAGAACACTTACCTCCCTCGTTGCTTGCATAGGGTGTTTGATATAGCATTCATTATACCATCTTGCAGTTAAGTTTATCAGCTTGCTTGATGCAGGAATGTAGGACCTTAGCCCTATTACTCCTTGCAGTGACTCGATAACTTCGTTATCAATAGATTGCAAAATGTCAATGGTTTTGTAAGTTACTATCCACGTATATTGCTCACTCACCATTCCTAATCTTTCTGCAATAAAAAGAAGTCTATTTGCTAATAAAGACGACATATGTACTATAACTACAGTTGTGTGACTAATTATAGCTTTTTGCAGCTCTTTAATGATTTGATCATCCGAGGCCAAGGCAGGAACTGCAATTCTTTGACTAATCCGAATGCTTTCGTCTTGGAAAGATTCGAGGAAGTATGATAAGATTTCCCGCCCACACTCATTGTCCTCGTATAAAAACATAACGTCTCTCCATTTATAAGATTCCACAAGGGAAACAATGTTTTTGGCCATAACAGATTCGTCTTCCTTGATTTGAAACAAGTACGGATAATCCATGGAAGGAGATCCCGCAAACGAAAATATAGGAACTTTAGCTTTATCAGCAATTGGAGCCAATAACTTTGCTTCAAGATATGTTTCTGGGCCTATGATTGCTAGCACCTTAACGTTGTTCAAAAGATCAAGCACTGCCCAAGCAAAGTTACAGCAAACCAATTTAACCGCATCATGATAAATCAACAAAACAAAGATACTTAAATATGGATCATGATTACAACTCTGTAGGGACTGTAATTTGAATTTCCATCCGTTATAGAGTAAATGAAATAAAAAAACACTGCATTTGGCAACAGTAGGTATTTTTAGAGAAAGTTGCCAGGTTTGATATGTTAAAAGGAGATGAAATAGTAATCAATTAGCATGACTGAAAAGTAATACTTAAATTAAAAGTTTTTCTTTTTTATTACCAAAAAAGTTGACATAATTGATCATGAGTATACCAGCTGACATAATGATAAGAAAAATGTGAAGATAATAATAAAAAAAAGGGCTAATTACTTAAAAATACATCAAATTTGACACTTTTTACCATTGTATGTAGCTATTTTTTTTCCCTAATGTGTGACTAAACTTTCAAATTTGGTACCTTGTGTGTATCTTGTGACCATTTACCCTTACATTTTCAAAATTTTGAAGGGTAAAATGGTCATTTTACAAGGCTAAATAGTCACAAAATACACACAATGTACCAAATTCGAAAGTTTAGTCACAGATTAGGGAAAAAAAAAGATAGCTACATACAATGGTAAAAAGTGTCAAGTTTGATGCATTTTTAAGTAATTTGCCCTAAAAAAAAATCATACCCGCTGACAGAGCTTGTAATGGGTCACCTTTGGAGTTTCTTGTGTGGAGAACGATCTTCGTTCTGCAATTGTTATTAAGTGCATAAAAATCAGAAACTGCCATACTCATGAAGCTGTGAAATGACTTTCCAACCCATGACTCCATGTCAAGAACTACTCCCACATGTATTAGAACTTCGTTGTGCAAAAAGATGCTACTGTTTTCGAATGGTAATGAGTCTGTAAATAATGCATGCTTTATAAAGCTCGAGAATATTAGAAACAAAAGAAAGAATTTTTTATGATTCTGAAGCTTCATCATTGCAAGAAGTAACAAAAAAGGTTCTAATGCTCGATGTTTGGAATGAGCAACTTGGCATTTAACTAGTAAAACCAGACTTGGTTGATTTAGTCATGTCAATAAAATAATTCTTTGAAGAAATTACTCCGTAATTTGACAGACTTTAAAACTTGCATACATAGTCAAAAGAACATCTAAATTACTTACCATGTTTGACAAAACAATTATACAAGTAAAGAATTATGTCTAAAATTTTTAAAGGTAACAAGTTGAGAAATATGCTAATTACAAAGAAAGACGACTTATACGATTTTCACTTGCATATCGTATAAGAAACATGGATGATGACATCTTGAAAGGAAGTTATCAGATAATCTACTCAATTTACGTCCAGATTTTGATTGTTCTATAAATTTCTTAGGAGATCAATTACATGGCTATATAAACAAACTGATCAATGTGTTCAGCTTCCATTCGTTCTCATATCCGAATGGCAAATCATGGATATTATAAGCGCTAAAGCGGAAGAGACCCCACTAACAATAAACAAACCTTTAAACCTATCAAAACTCAGGGTTTTTGGCTTTGTTGGAAGATCTTCAGATGATAACGAGTACTGTTTCTCAAACCACTTCTTCTCCAGAAGTCTCAGAGTTCCATCTTCTCTCATTTTGGCAATTTGGCTCGACATATCTTTCGCCAAGGGCGAACCTTTTTGGAAGATCTGAGATCCATAGATATATTAGAAACATAAAACATTTCAAAACACAAAAGGGTACTTACTCGGATTGTTCCAAACATGCAACCATTTTTCAAGTACTCATAAATTATTAAATTTTGTCTCGTAAGCAGGAATTAAGTGGAAGGCAAAGCAAAAGAGTTAGCAGTTCATATAAATATGTAAGAGTAAGCCCGGATTTCATGTTTAGTCCTATTACAGGAAAATTATTGCAGACCTCCCGAACATTTGGATTTTTGCACACCGCTAGTCCAAAATCCTAATGAGCGTTATATGATCTCGTTATCTCCATTCACGGGCACACTAGGGTGTAGTTCTCAATTCCTTGACTAGATAACGAAACAATGTATAAAACAGTTTATAAGCAAACACAAAGTTAACTTTTTAATCTTGAATAAATCAAAGAACTACAAAGTATTACACATAAATAACACTTAATTAAATGACAATATAAATGCTCTCTGACCAAGCAAACTTATACACTAAATAAGTTTGCAAGTGAACTCTTAAGGTGACCAACTGTGAGTTCAAAAGAGTAAATGTACTTCTTAAATATGAACAATAAATATGGAAGTGATAAGGATGTACTCCGACCAACATCTATTCATCTATCTATCTATAATACTATAAGATTCAGTCCCTAAATTTAATGTGGAGTTATAATGATAGAGTTTTTAGAGTTAGAAACAAGTTGGAGTCGTTTAGTAGTTGCATAGAGTACAAGATAGCTAATGCTCAGAATTCAATGCAGCCTCATAATAACTATACAATCATGAAAGGAGATGAAGTGCAAGGGTTGCCAGAATTGATCACATGACATTTAGTATAGAATTAAAAGTCGGTTAGATGAAGTGCAAGGGTTGCCCGAATTGATCACATGACATTTAGTATAGAATTAAAAGTCGGTTAGATGAAGTGCAAGGGTTGCGAAAGGTTGCAAGAATAATTAATGATTTAACCTAATTCATGCCTATATAAACCGGCAAAAATCACATTTAGTATGTACATTTGAATATGATTCACACATCTTTTAGATCTTTGATTGTTGGTAGCGGTATATGAATTCTCTTTTGCAACATTTTGGAGATGATTCACACATCTTTTAGATCTATGTAATTAACTTGGTCTTCTTTTTTTCTTAATTTAGTTATCATATGCAGGTACCATGAAAATCATACAAGATCATGCATGCTCAGATAAATGGAACCAAAGATTGGGATACCAACTATTTTCTTTGTTTCTTATATATTTAGGTGATTGTTATAGATAAGCATATATATAGATATATGTATGATGTTAATACATTTTCATATACAAGTAATTTATGTATGTTTTCTATTGATGTAGCTCACATGTGCGAATTGATTCAAGAAAATGTGCACGAGCATGTATGTAAAGCAACATTTAAATGGTTAAATGATATTTTTTAGCGTGATTAATTTATTTAAGTAGTTGCTTTCGAATGCTCTTTGAGAAATATTAGAATGAATTTATCGTGTGCAATTGAATTATTATTGAAAAGAAGAAGGTCCGCGCATCGCAAAGTGTTTTCTTTTTCTATATGTAGAATCATTAGTGAGAAACCAATATTTACGCCAATTAAATGAGTTTGCCATAATAACAAAATACGATATATTAAAAATATCACATTGAGTAATTAATAGAAAGGAAAAAAATACATAATTTTGACTTAAATCCGTTTGTAAATTGTAATATCAAATAAAAAAGTTGAGTTTTAAAAATAAGCAAAAGTTCAAACTTTGATCGAAAAACAAAACTGGTGCATTTAATGTGAAGTATATACAACATCGAGATGGAAGTGCAAGGCTTGCTGAAATTTATCACATGATATTTAGTAATTAGTATACAATTAAAATTCGGTTATGGATCGAGATGAAGTTGAAAAGGTTGCAAGAATAATTGATGATTTAACTTAATGTAATATATATAGATATATGTATTATGTTAATGCATTTTCATATACAAGTAATTTATGTGTATTTTCTATTGATGTAGCTCACATGTGCGAATTGATTAAAGAAAATGTGCACGAGCATGTATGTAAAGCAACATTTAAATGGTTAAATGATACTTTTTAGCATGATTAGTTTATGTAAGCATGCAACTTGAATAATGAATCTAAAAGAAAAAGTATATAATTTTTGCTCAAACCCATTTGTAAATTAAAAAAAATTAAGTTTAAGATATAATAGTGGAGTCCAAAGATTTTAGGAATTATTAATAATGTGTTAATTAAAATTTATTTAGTTAGCTATTTAGAATCGAGTTTATTGATAAGATTTATTAATATTAGTTAAACTTCAATGTTAATTTTTAATAAATTAGTTGTGCAATAAAATGAGATGAAGCTAAAAAGGTTTGTAACGATTTTTATACAGTTTATGTGGCATTATTATATATACATTATTACACAAACTTTAACTTACAAACTTAATAAAGAAAATATTTAACGCACATTAAACTATGACCAATTAGATAGACCCCGTGTGCTTCATATTATCATGGAAAAAACATCTAATAGACAAGTATTGTAGGGCTAAGTAATAGATCAAAAGAAACAAAGCCATCACAACTTAATAACCAAAAGCCCATATATAGAATACAACACCACAAAACCAAAACAACATCAAACACTTTTAAATTTTTATACAAGAAAGTTAAAATATTTCATACAATATACTAAACAATAATTAAGTATACACTCACCAATATACAGAAAGAATACACGATTAACAATTAGATTCTTAGCCCGTGCATAGCACGGGTTCTGCATGCCTCGTTCTCTTATATAGTGGAGTACGAGCATGATCATGTGTGGAGTTGAAACGTGTCAAGCATTTAATAAAAATGTACATCTTTCATTAAATGCTTTTATTTCTTGAAAACTCAACAACCTTACTTTTGTGAACAGTTTTGTCAAGTGTTCATTTTCTTTTCACGAACTTGTACTTGATTTGATTTTATTCAAAATGCATTTCATCCTGCTCTTTAGCATTCTTGAAAAGTCCGGCTTAAATATCTTAAGAGATATTTCGAGCTATGGTCTATTGGATAACCAGAGAGCTAATAGGTTCATTTGGATATTGTCAACCCCTGATGAACCTTTTAATGGATATCAATATCTAGTCACGTGTATATTTTAAATTTTTTGATATATTAATCATCATATTAATATATAATCAATTATACGAGCAAAGCAAATAAGAACAATTCTTAATGAACGTAATTGGATCTTTAATCTTTATGTCTTATTAATCATCATATCATGTATATATCAATTACAACATAATTATATAAACATGAAATAAAAGAATAAGAATACTTACTTTTCTTCGCATGCGAGGAGACACGGATCGAACCCGAGCTCTACACAACTAGGAAGAATAGAAAAATACCCCAACGCTTTTGGCAAAGTCCCTTGTTAGCTAGACACAAATCAACAGTTGTAGTTATGTGTTGTCACGTGCACACAAATCAACTAGACTCCCATTTGTGCAAGTAACAACATCAAGATAACTAAACAGCCAGTGAGTACGGCAGCCAACCAATCACTTCCTGTAACCATATCATTAGTGTGTATGTCTCGGAATATCATCCAGATGATATCAATGGTTGATTATGATTAATTCTTTTTGTTGCTAATACCATTTGTTATAAGTGAATTATGGACTATTCACTTCAACCATTTCTGTTTCTAGATTTCCGAATACAAATAAGATTATCAATTTTAATTATTGATCATCAATCAATTAATCATTGGCTTCGGTCGAACTTACATCGATTCTATTCATCGAAGGGCCCAACGGTATTAATCTCTAAACACACTTTAGAGGAACAAATCCCATATTTTTTTTAAACAACATGGTCAATATGCCGTATCCCCAAAGAAGGATACGGCGTATCAACATCAGATCAGACCTGCACTAAAATGCATGTGTGTTTTTATCCGTTCCGCACAACATAGAAACCTGGAATTTCATTTCATAAACACTATACACAATTTCTGTACAAAAATAATTCATATTGGTACGCAGAAGTGTTATTTCTACTAAAACGGAACTTAATCCGAACGCCCCTTTAAAAACTTATAAATGAACAAAATCTCATTTCTAAAACATACTCTCTCCATCCCAAAACGAGTGCTCACAAACCAAAAATGGAGAAATTATGATTTACGTAATTAATGCTAGTTTTGATTGATAAAAAGCCATTTTTTCCCTTATAGTTAATATAAAAATAAAAAATGAGCAATTAATAAAAGTTTTGATTATAATGATAAAGTAGGAAAAATAGTACTCCATTACTATCCATATATAAAAACTGAACACTTATTTTTTGGAACAAACATAAATAGTAACGTGATCACCTTTTTTTGGTACGGAGGAGTACAACTTATGATACAATTATGGGTGTTCTGGACACTTATTTTGGGACAAACATAATACCATTAAGTGTTTGTTGAAATGTTAAGGGGAAAAAAATAATAATAATAATAAAAAAAAAAAAAAAAAAAAAAAAAAAAAAATCCTAAGAGCGCTTGAAAAATAGCATGATGTTATTGTACATATTTGCGTAACCATTTTTGTATGAGTATATATATATATAAAAGTCAACAATATTTAACTGTATTATGCTCATGCATCGACAACCATCTTTTTTTTGGGTAAAAGGTCAAAAGACCCGGTAAATATATTACTCCAAAAAATATTTAAGTACAAAGGATATAGATGAATCTTATATCTCAGCCTGTTACATAAGCAGAAAAGCTTACAAGATACTTCCAATTCTCTAAATAAGAAAAAACCACTACTCAAAGGATACTATTAGACTCTTATGATTTCTTTGAACCACAACAGTAGCTGTTATGATTTCTTTGATCACAACAGAAAAAAGTTGCTATCCGGAAATGTAGTTCGTCAAAATTTATTTACAGTTTTGTTTATCTCATCACAAGCGCATAAATCATTCAAGGGTGCTCTCTTAACCAACTGAGCTAGCTCAGTTGGCCACCAAGGGTAACCTTAGAGATGTATCCTTCGAGAGGTCTTAGGTTCGAGTCTTATCATGGACCTTCAGGGGCCCGAAAAAAATAGAAGCAGGAGTGGGGTTTATCCTCTAAAGAGAAATATTTGATGCTTGCATACTGCCCAATTGAATATCACTGTTGGCTCGAATCACTAACTACTAACTCGCCATTCAAAAAAAAATTCAAGGGTGCTCTCTTTTATTTATTTAATCATAAGCACACAGATCTCACTCGCTATTGTCCAGGTTTAACGGGAACCAAATAACTTTACCACTAGAAAAAGCTCGATCATATGAAAAATATTTATCATCGTTGCTAAGTGCACGTCTCCTACTAGTTTATAGAAAAAGTATTCTTTAAGCAAATGATTTATAATTTTAAATTTTTAATGACTCAGAATCTCAGTTTAAGGTCCACTCATTAAAATAAAATAAAAAAGAAGAAAAACTATATAGTTCATATGATGGGAAGGAGCAACTTGGTATTGAATAGGTAAACCGGACTGACCAAGTCTTATCAGTAAAATTATCATTTGAAGAAATTAAATGGATAGACTTTCAAACTTGCATGTACTGGCTGATCAAAGTCATGGGTTATAGTATACCATATGTCAAAAGAACATCGATGTTATAATTAACGAGGCTTGTAAGTTGTAACAATATAATTATGTAACTTTCATGAGAAATAGGTAACCAAAGAAAAGAAGTAAAAGATCGCCTATGAAAGCTGATCTTGGTGCATCTCATTTCATTACTTTCATGTAATGTTTATACTACCAACATGCATGTACTATTACAGTATTACTATACTATCCACTCCACTTATTAGGGGGGACAAGTTTCTTACATATATTTGACAAAGAGAAAATTCTCAAAACATGCCAAAAAGTTGAGACATTTCTCAAAAGAAGCAAAAAATAAATGATTTTCTCAAAAGAGTCATGTGCGAATGTGCGATTCCAGTAAATTTTTTTGACACGTGTCCACACCAAAGGTACAAAACCAATCATTTGTTGGCCCACATCCCGACCATTAGTACACTCCCCCACCCACGCAGATGTGCAAACGACGGTTGTACGAATTCCGGCTAATGTGCGAACGTTAAAAAATATATATATTTTTTCGGGTCACCATCAACACCAATCAACACCACCATCACCACCTGATAACACCACCATCACCACCACAGATCCGCCATCAAGAAAATTTAGTATGAAACCTTCATATTTTTTTTACTAAAACAAAACACCCACCACACAAATCTTAAAAAAAAAAAAAAAAAAAAAAAAAAAAAAAAAAAAAAAAAAAACCCAAAAAATATGAAGGTTTGATGGTTTTTTGGTTTAGTCCTACAGCAGACCACAATGATTAAATAACAACAACAACAATTAACATCAACAATCTCGGCTTAGTCCTACGGCAGCCCACAACGAGCAACAACAACCTCCAACATCAACTATCTAATCCTAAATTCACACTCCAATCCCATTCGGTCCAACCAAAATAAATCCAAATCCGAACCAAAAACAACCAACAACAAGAACAATGATACAAGAACAACAACAAGAACAATAAACAATAACAAGAGCGCAACATCAAGGCTAATACCGTAAGTCAACTTACGCGTGAAGCTCACGCGACCTACCTATCTTCAAGATCTAGTAGAGTGGTGGTCAAGAACAGTGGTGGTGATGGTTATTGACGGCGGTGGAGCAAGAAACAAGGTGATGGGGTTTGTTTTGGGGCACGTGTAGCATAGTGGGAGATAGAGGAGGTGACGGTGGTTCGTTTGGTGGTGGAGGTGAGGTGGTGGTGTGTTGTTTTAGTAAAAAATATATGAATGTTTCATACTAAATTTTTTTTATGGCGGATTTGTTGTGGTGATGGTGGTGTTCAGGTGGTGATGGTGGTGTTGACTGGTGTTGATGGTGACCCGAAAAAAAAATATTTTTTAACGTTCGCACATTAGCCGGAATTCGCACAATTGTTGTTCGCACATCTACGTGGGTGGGAGAGTGTACTAATGGTTCAAGTCATGTGGGCCTGCAAATGATTGGTTTTGTACCTTTGGTCTGGACACGTGTCAAAAATTTAATGGAATCGCACATTCGCACATGACTCTTTTGAGAAAACCATTTATTTTTGGCTTCTTTTGAGAAATGTCTCAACTTTTTTGCCTGTTTTGGGAATTTTCTCTTTGACAAATGTGTAAATCCACATAGTAACCAATAATGCATTACATAGTAGGTGATAATTCATAACACCCTCTTTTGGATAACACTTTGTCAAAGTAGGGTTCAACTTTGATTATTGTCTCATTAAAAACCTTGCTGAAGAAAACCCAGCGGGAAAGACTTTAGCTAAGGGAAAAAGAGTGCAGTGTATAATTGACTCCACATCATGTTGATATCCATAAATTTCTACATCTTTCGTACATGTCACATTCCAATATCATGAACATGTTTCCTGAATGCTACAGTAGGAAGTGCATTATTAATAGATATGTTGAATTGTTGTTTTATTAAACATGTCTCATTTCAATCTACTTTTCCATTATAACCGTTGAGTGTATGAGAAGAATCTTGTAGATATATGTTTTGTCCTATCACTCTTGGTATACCATTCATTCATTTGCGCGACACAAGCTGCATTATCTTCGTAGGTCACAGTTGGAATTTTCTGTTTGTCTAGTCCACACGAAGTAAAAGTGAGTTGTGTCACCGATCTCAGCCATACACATTCTCTACTAATTTCATGCATAGTGATAATTTCTGCATGGTTAGATGATGTTACGACAAGTATTTGTTTCTACAAACGCCATATAATTGTGGTACCTCCGTTCGTGAATATATAACCAGTTTGAGATCTTGCTTTATGGGGATCCGACAAATAACCTGAATCTGCGTAACCAACTAACTTGGGTTGATGAGTTAGTAAAATATAAACTCATATCTTTGTACCATGAAGATAACTAAATATTTATTTCACCCCATTCCACTCAATAAGTTTAAATAAAATGCTATATTACGTAATATATGACTAGCAAGAAACATTGATTTATAAGTAACTTATATCATATTGAAATCTATATCATTTATAAAAACTCATGGGCGAACACAATAATTTCTATAACACCAGTAAATTTCAATCAGTATACGCTAAGGTGATTATAACATATATGCCCATTTTACTTTCACTCATACAATGACCTATTCAATTTTATCAAGTAGTATTCTTCAAAAAAATTCTTATATGCTTTAAGCACTTTAAATATGCATAAGGTATTTTATGCCTCATGGAATTTCAGCGTTAATTGAACTATCATTATATTCTTTTAGACTCGTACAAATTAAATATCATATTTTCAGACTTATAAAATATAAAAATACGTTATTAGATCCACAACACGAAACCATGTCTCCTCAATATCATTTCCAAATCTTTGCAAAAATACATGTGCCATCAATTATGCTTTATATCATATTGTTTCAAATATTCTCATTTTGTTTTCTCACAAAGACGATTCATATCCAATAAGATTTATAAGTTTATGTGTATGGACTTCAAGTGCAAAACGTGTCTCGTCATGAGACCTTTTATTCAAAATCGGTTATTCTATCACGCATCATGCGTGCCATAGAATCATTACCAATCATTGTGGTCCCATCAGGACACAAATATTTGTTGGAGCATATTCATTAATGTTGTGAGGATCAACATATACATTATAATAATCCATTCCAACTTTTCTCTTCCCCTGAATGAATTATTATTTTCAACATCTCATTTCGTGCATTGAGGTGGATTCACCACAATATAAACCGCATAATTATAGAACTCTTAGATGAGGAATATATGGTTTATGACTTAAAAACAAATGGGAAGGAATTATTATAACTTTTGGCATGATGTGAAATCATGTTGTATCATTTAAAATAGCATGCCTCATAATATTTTGGCTCTCATATTTATTGGCTTTGTAATCAACTAAAAACGTTTTATAAACTTTTTCAACAAAAGCAATTTACTTACGAACATGAGTTACAAAAAGTTTAACATTTATTACAATAATTACTAAGCCACTAATCACACTAACTTTAGTTGCGTTTTTTAATCATCATTTTAACGATGCATCGATTTTAAAAACTCCAAATGATCTATATGGCAGATATATAAGCTTACACACATCCTCTTTATATCTTTTCCAGATAGTGGTCCATTCCCCTCTTTAATTGGAGATGGGTAAATTGATGCGTGGAATTGCACCATCGCAAAAGGTTTTACCTCTCAAGGGATCTCAAGAGGCTTGCAATCCCATCAGGCAGTGTACCTGACCGTTTTAGTATAGTATAGTGACAAGTACCAGGGGATTGATCGTTCAACTCAAAGAATAGTGTTCGCTAGGGTTAAAACTCACTAAAACTAGGTCTAGAGATGAGAGATGATTCTTTTTGTATTTTTATGTTTTAAGGAAAGCAAGTAAAAATCTCGGTTTTGGAAGGAGTGGGCGGAATTAGTTGCTAATCAACTAACCCAATTAACTAAAGATGCAATCAAAATAAAATAAACTAAACTTAAACTAATTGTGGTGTAAACAATAATGAGAGAAAATGTGTTTACTTAGATTTCACTACTCCCTAGCTATCTTTTACAGGTTGATTAGTTTGTTACAATTGCATGGATGACGGGTTATATTCCTTAATACCATTCGTAGGGCCGTGTACGATCTTCCCTAACTCTATAAGCTTCTACCTCTTCCTATGTCGAGCCGACTACTAGCTCCTAACATGGCCTCATTAGTAGTTACCTACGCATTAAATACAACCAATATATCGTAGTACACCTCCGATCATGTTTCTTAAGACGTTCAAGCAAGTTACCAATTGGAAGTCTGCTAGTTTTCTTAAGCCTAACATCGAATTCATTCATCCAAAAAAATTATAAACAACCAACCAACCAACCCATAATCAATATCTAAGTTTCATTACATCTAAGCAAACACAAAAAAAACCTAGCCTAGCATGTTAAAGAGAAGATAAGCGTAAGATATAATCAAACAACACATAGACATATTGAATGATTTGATGAAAGACTTATCTTCAATTAAGCATGGATGAAACAAAGGGTTGAAACCCTTAAAATATTTGTAAAATTCGTCTAGGGTTTACTCCCTTCAAAGTTGCACACAATGAATGAAAACTAGAAAACTATATATAGATTTTGTATCCTGACGGCGTCAAGAGATAGGTGTGACGCCGTCAACTCGTCGCCAAAATAAACTCGTATTGCCTAGATCCACTTCTGAGCCGTCACTCTTTATGGACTCTGGGCCGTCTCTTTTTGCAATTACTCGTGATGGCCTTGGCAACTTATAACATGACGCCGTCATGATCCCTTCAGAAAACATTCTGGCGCGTCACGTGTAATTGATTTATCCACCTCTTTGTCAAGTCATGACGCCGTCACTAGCAACATGTGATGCCGTCAAGTGCAATTTCCAGCTTGATTTTGAGACTTTGTCGTTTTCTTCACTTTGTCACTCCAAAAACGTCCAAAATGCTTCCTTTTGTAAAATTCCTCTCAAAAGTACCTAAAATGACAAAAGGAACAATTTAGGGCAATATTTGATCAAATACCTTTACACTTGAAATTTGTTTGTCCTTAAATGACCCCCAAAAAGCGGTACACTTTTCGCTTCATCAAATACCTTTACACTTGAAATTTGTTTGTCCTCAAGCAAATGCGCTTTTATTCTAATCAAAATACAAGTTAGGGGTCATTTAATACTAATATAAAAGTAATTACAACAAATAATCATTCCACTTCAACCAAAGACAAGCACGGAAATTATACACTAGCACCTCACAAATAGTGTTTAGATACTCACATCTCTCAGGTGTAATAAAGTATATATCACAATATGGAAATGGAAAACATCTCTCACTACCTGTCATAGCAAATAGATTACCATAGGCCTGGGAAAGGATCAAACCTCCACCACTTGACGTAAGCACCTAGGATAAACTATCAAAGAGGTGTTTTAAAAGGGTTATAACGTGAGGTGTAGGGATATGGTAAACACGGTTTTGTTGGATAAAGGCAATATTTACTGGTGGCGAGTTAATCATCTTGGTCAATTACATGTACAATGTGGAATTGCTAAGCCAAGACTCGACTCGACTTAAGCTAATCATAAACTAACAAAACATAAAACAAACATAGAATGAAACGAGATGGTAGTCCGTATGTTTTTTCTCTTTTTCTTTTTCTATATATTTTTTTTTCTTTTTCTTAATTTTTCGATTTTTTTTTTTTTTTTTTTTTTTTTTTTTTTTTTTTTTTTTTTTTTTTTTTTTGCATACACTCTTGTCCTACCATCCAAAATAATACATCTTAGGGAATTTGCATTCCCCTTACACTTGAACTTTTACATACTTTACAATTAACTATTCTAGTGACTCGAATCAAGATAATCAAAACACTTTGAGTACTTTTTGAGATTAATGCACATATGGGGGTAATAAATGATGTTCTTCCCCAATACTCCATAACAATAGTACTTTACCCATGAGTCTCAATCGTCCCAAAACAATATGTACAAGATATGACTCGACTTAGTAACCATGTGATCAATTAGAAAATTAACTAAGGGTTTAAATAAATAACAATAAGGAAGGCTAAGACGATTTGGGTGTACATTTGGGGTGGATTGTAAACAAATTCTTCCTTTAAGTAAAATGCTTAAAGTTAGAAACGAAAAAGATAGTCTCGGAGGGGTGTACTAGGGGTATCGTGTACTAAAAATGAGTACAACACAAAGATGTGGGAAAATTAATTGACTTTACTAGTCAAGTAGTTATGACTTTATTGGTCAAGTAATTATGATACGGGTTTAAACACAAGGGTTATCCTACTACACGAATGTAGTCTCACTAGCGGTCTCGGGATGCATCACTAACGCAAGTTCTAGAATCTAAGTACTACCAGTACACTCATAAGAACTAATAATAAATGCTTTTCCTAACAAATCTAAAGGCAAACCTCACATATTTGGGTGGAAATTTTTTTTGAGTGGTACGGTTTTTTGTGCTAGTCATACTACTCCTATCCATGAGACGCTCATTAAGGCTAAAGCTGTCACAACTCACCATTTCAGGTCATTTCAGGTTATTTCCCGAACTTTGGAAAAACACTATTCATCAAACACTATTCATCAAAACACTATTCCTCAGTTTACTATTCATCATTTTTGGTGTCAGTTTGACATTCCGAGAAGCATTCAGAAATTTTACTATTCACTAAACACTATTCATTTCCGGAAAAGTTTTCACTATTCGCTTGCATTACTCATTTCATCGTAAATTTAGTTTACGGGTATTCAAATTCGCGTAACCGGATTGGTTTAGGTGCGAATTCATTTCATTAGTGTTAAGAACACTGCATACGGACTGGAGATAGTCTGCATATCATCATAACAGCATTTTCATGTTATACCACTCTCAGGATTTTCAAATTTCTATATTCAGTACATTTAACGTTTTTACGTATAAGTATTTATAGTAAACGTTAACACCCGGTTTATACACGACGAATATATCTAAATATTCCCACAATGGTCCCGACATATTTTTATATCCATTTTAACATCATAAAAGTTATAACATTCAGTTACCCAGTATTTTGGAAATTTATTTTATTTATAACGTACGCGTATGAATATAACGACGGTTTTCGTGAAAACTAAACAATAATCACCCGATCACTCAGTAAATGTACCCAACATAATTTTAACATTTTTATAACTTCATTTTGACAAGTTTAGTCATTATTTCATATTTCATATTTTTACGATACCCGGAATTACGTTTCGCGACTTAACAGTTTACGGTTTGCGATTAACGGAACCAAAACCGACTCCGTGGACTAGATAATACTCAAATTTTCTACATCCTCTTCCTAAATTCAGCATGTGCCGCCCCTCCCCATCACAAGTTACTTGACATTGATTAAATATTTACCAAATTGCCATTTCCTAGAAAAATATCTAGCCTAAACACTTTAAACACTACACATTTTATTTTTTTGGATCAAAAACTCATTCTCTTCATCCCTTTCACTCAAACCACGACCCAACATCCATTTCATGATCAAGTGAAGGTTTTTCAAAAGTTAAAGCATCAAAGTTGTTCATTTCATGATTCTAGTTAAGAATCTTGCAACAAAAACACAAGAAACACAAGTTTTCCTCATCATCTAATCATCTCATTTTATCAAGTAAGTTATCAACTTTATTTTTACATGAATCATCTTATATTTACATGTATTTCATGAGTTCCATGCTAAAAACCATGTACAACTAGCTATACCACCATTTATTTTGTCAAAAATGGAACATACAAACCCTAACTTCTTATTTATGAATTCCCTTGCTATAATAACTTGGTTAGGAGTCCATGACACCCTAAGAAGGTGTATGGTAGGATTAGATTAGCTATGTGGTGATTACAAGAGGTTTGATGATGTTAGAAATTAGTTATAAACCTTGAAAACTTGATTTGGAACATGTTTTAGACATGCTGTCCCATTTTGTGAAAACCTGGAAAATCAGTAAACACCAAGGGAACTTTGGCAAAATTTTTAGAAAATACTTTCAAAAACGAATCCGTAGGCGAAAGAACGGATTAAAAAGAGTTTATAACGAAGAAGTTATGATTTTTGCAAGATTGTTGACGAAAAGTATTTTCTGGAAAAATGTTTGCTGTTGGACGTTTTTCATTGGTCAAAAAGAGGCTTTAGACGTAACCCGGAGGAGCCGAGCTTTCCAAAATATATTACTACATACTAAGACGTAACCGTGGATATAAAGAACAAGTAAAACGGACAAGTAACGACAAAGATATTCACGTTTGAATATCGGCTAAAACCATTTTTATTTGACAGCTTTTAATAAAAATGGACACTAAAACTACGAAGTACTTTTATAAGCTAGAAATAATATTAAGTACCAAGCTTTATAACTAATGAAGTATTAGTTATTACAAGTATATTTTCATCATTTCAAGGCGATATTTCAAGGATTACAACCCGAGTATTTCAACACTAACATGGAAACATACGATATATATATAAGTATATATATTGCAACTAGCTTATCTTATTTTCTAATAGCAATATTTTTCCAAATTCTTGGATTATATATTGTGATAACACAAGTGTTTTTCCAAAGGGTAGAGTGGTATAGAAACATGTGCATGGACATTCATAACATCATTTCATGATCTAAAGTAGATCGTTCATCATTCATATTAGGTTGCGGCTAGTGTACGTGCCTTGTTTTTCAGCTCATTACATGTTCATGGTACCATCATATCAGGTGAGTCATAGCCCCTACTCTTTTAATCGTTTTGCAAACTCTATGGGGGAGAATACATGCTCGTTTTACTCAAACGCATTACTCGCTTACATGGTTGATTTCTTAAATATTTTCAGCTTTATCTAAATACTTGTTGATTATCCGAGTACAATATTATTCACTTGCTAACTACTTGCTATTTACTCATAGACATGAGTGCATAAATTTAAACTATTTACCGATTGCCTAAGATTGCCTAAGTTAAGGACCTGTAGCTACAATTTCAACGGGTATAGATTTACCTGCATTGGGTATGTTTGATTACCTACAATTTCAACGGGTATAGATTTACCTGCATTGGGTATGTTTGATTACCTACAATTTCAACGGGTATAGATTTACCTGCATTGGGTATGTTTGATTACCTACAATTTCAACGGGTATAGATTTACCTGCATTGGGTATGTTTGATTACCTACAATTTCAACGGGTATGGATTTACCTGCATTGGGTATGGATTTACCTACATTACTTGGGAGTGTAATCTCCTACATTTAGCTGAAAAACCTTTTTGGTGCCTTGAACTTAGTGCAATCAATATTCATTTTATGCGTTTTGCTTATGGTCAGATTCATTTTTATGGCGACATCGCCATGGCTACATTATCACTCTTACCTTTATATAGCAGTATTGCTACATTTATCTTTGAATCTAGATGCAAGTATTACCTTTGTTTACGTAAACATATTACATTTGGCAGTGGGTCGTAGACACACAGGTTACAAAGCTCTTATGGCAGGACTTGTAACTGAGTGGATTTACGATGCCTTTGCTGGGAAACCTTCATACATATGCATTACATTCTTTTTCACAAGACTCTATGAAGTCACCAACCTCGTGTTGACACTTTAGCATGTATTTTCAGGTATTTAGCTATGGCACACTACTGGAGGTTTTGGCAGGGCAGGGCATGGTCATAGAAGACTCTGATTTAATCATTTGGGGACCGTTTTAAATTATTTTAAGGGCCTACTTCCGCATTACTTTTAACAATGTAAATTCAACATTTTGATTTAACTATTTTATTCAAAATGATTCAAGTGCAAACCATTTTTGAACATGTGTTGTAATACCAATTGAGTTACACCCCAGCTACATGTATGCTTCCGCTGGACCCGATTTTGGGGGTGTGACAGATTGGCATCAGAGCTTTGGCTATAGCGAACTAAGTGTTTTTAAAACCTAGACTATAGCTACTTTCAAGAAAACTTAACCCTATGACCGTCACGTGCCTGCCTGCCAAGCTGAAGCCTCATTTGTGGTTAGTTGCTGACATAGGTGATGAGATTTGTGTCTCATTATCTGATATATATTATATTCATTTATTATAGTTGATTACTATAATTGTCTTTCATATAAGCATGTTCACGTATCATATATATCACCGCATTATGTTTTTCCTTGCATAGTTTCATCATTTGACCTCGAGTTTGGTCATTTGCTTTTGTCTTTCGGAACGTCTTGGTATTTGTGAAGGACATAGTCTTAGTATGACTGAGCTGAGTATTTCAAAATTCATGGAACCTCGGTGGAATATAGACTGGTCATCTATATTCAACCCGGGATAGTGAGATATAGGCTGACCACCTATGTCTGACTCAGAAATGAATTTTGCAACACTGAGAATGGTTATAATAAAATTTTGTCTGGATTGAATCCTATACTCATTTTCCAAAGGTTTCATTTACGTATGTGCATACCCTTGTTGTCAGAACGTTGTATTTTCATCACCTCGTGAACCGCCGCTTAGAAGCACGTCAATAGATCATTTCATCTCATGAACATTCACGTCTATGCATAATACACTTACATCACAGTATTTTCTTTTATTACAATATCATTTTGTCGCAGTTGTCACAGTCTCTTCCCTTCTCACCATCATTATTATTTCCTTTCCCCATCCCCATATATATATATAGAATTAGCTGACACTTTATGGATTCATATGCCACTCATCCCTCATTACCACCAATATTGTTAAGTGGATATTATCAATGACCTCCCTAGGAAAGACTTTCCATACCATCTATAAGGAGAATCTCTCGGTACATTAAGACCATTCAAAACTCAACAAAAATCTCAGGATATCACAAAACCATTCGAAACACTATCATTGGCCTGATCACCAAAAATTCCATCATTTAGAAAGTATTGGCTTGACTGAATTACAGGATTATTTTAGATACGATTACTCACAAAACAACACCATAGAGATAAATTCAACCTCTTAACCGAGACTATAGATTGAACATGTCCTCACCAATAGACTTTATCCAAACCTGTTAGACACCTATGCCTTTGTGCAGATATACATACCTGACTATTTTATCCTCTTAATACTTTCACTTTTAAATGGATTTTCTCCAAACTACAGTTATACAAAACATATATCTTGTAAGAAATACTTTTCTGAGGCTCTTATTTTGATAAACAAATTCCTTTTGGTTAATCCTTTACAAAACTATTGAATTGTTAGGAAATTTTAAACATCGATCTTTGGTAAACCATTAAAACTACAAGTTGGTAAGCAGAGTTATACAGAAAGTTCTGCCTAGGAAAGGCATGATACCATTAAGAAAACTTGGAAAGTTAAACCCGAGATATACACTGGACCATGTAATATTTCAAACAGAGTAGGCCTAGTGGTCGTCAGACTTGAGCCTTGTTAGAGAACAACAACAACAGGATTACACAACCACGTATTATCAGCTTTTCAGAATTGTCACCCATAATCCCATTTGGAAAGGAATCCAACCCATAGTCAAACATAAACCTTGCAGGAGAACAAGTAGAAATCATGGACCGTGTGGTCAAACAGTAGAAGCAGAGTCGAATTCCTATCGTTAGAGTTCGCTGGAATTCTCGAATATCATCACCTTTTCACCAATACATTCTCAGATACCAACATAAACTGAACTTCGGGACGAAGTTCCTTTTAGAGGGGAAGACTGTCACAACTCACCATTTCAGGTCATTTCAGGTTATTTCCCGAACTTTGGAAAAACACTATTCATCAAACACTATTCATCAAAACACTATTCCTCAGTTTACTATTCATCATTTTTGGTGTCAGTTTGACATTCCGAGAAGCATTCAGAAATTTTACTATTCACTAAACACTATTCATTTCCGGAAAAGTTTTCACTATTCACTTGCATTACTCATTTCATCGTAAATTTAGTTTACGGGTATTCAAATTCGCGTAACCGGATTGGTTTAGGTGCGAATTCATTTCATTAGTGTTAAGAACACTGCATACGGACTGGAGATAGTCTGCATATCATCATAACAGCATTTTCATGTTATACCACTCTCAGGATTTTCAAATTTCTATATTCAGTACATTTAACGTTTTTACGTATAAGTATTTATAGTAAACGTTAACACCCGGTTTATACACGATGAATATATCTAAATATTCCCACAATGGTCCCGACATATTTTTATATCCATTTTAACATCATAAAAGTTATAACATTCAGTTACCCAGTATTTTGGAAATTTATTTTATTTATAACGTACGCGTATGAATATAACGACGGTTTTCGTGAAAACTAAACAATAATCACCCGATCACTCAGTAAATGTACCCAACATAATTTTAACATTTTTATAACTTCATTTTGACAAGTTTAGTCATTATTTCATATTTCATATTTTTACGATACCCGGAATTACGTTTCGCGACTTAACAGTTTACGGTTTGCGATTAACGGAACCAAAACCGACTCCGTGGACTAGATAATACTCAAATTTTCTACATCCTCTTCCTAAATTCAGCATGTGCCGCCCCTCCCCATCACAAGTTACTTGAAATTGATTAAATATTTACCAAATTGCCATTTCCTAGAAAAATATCTAGCCTAAACACTTTAAACACTACACATTTTATTTTTTTGGATCAAAAACTCATTCTCTTCATCCCTTTCACTCAAACCACGACCCAACATCCATTTCATGATCAAGTGAAGGTTTTTCAAAAGTTAAAGCATCAAAGTTGTTCATTTCATGATTCTAGTTAAGAATCTTGCAACAAAAACACAAGAAACACAAGTTTTCCTCATCATCTAATCATCTCATTTTATCAAGTAAGTTATCAACTTTATTTTTACATGAATCATCTTATATTTACATGTATTTCATGAGTTCCATGCTAAAAACCATGTACAACTAGCTATACCACCATTTATTTTGTCAAAAATGGAACATACAAACCCTAACTTCTTATTTATGAATTCCCTTGCTATAATAACTTGGTTAGGAGTCCATGACACCCTAAGAAGGTGTATGGTAGGATTAGATTAGCTATGTGGTGATTACAAGAGGTTTGATGATGTTAGAAATTAGTTATAAACCTTGAAAACTTGATTTGGAACATGTTTTAGACATGCTGTCCCATTTTGTGAAAACCTGGAAAATCAGTAAACACCAAGGGAACTTTGGCAAAATTTTTAGAAAATACTTTCAAAAACGAATCCGTAGGCGAAAGAACGGATTAAAAAGAGTTTATAACGAAGAAGTTATGATTTTTGCAAGATTGTTGACGAAAAGTATTTTCTGGAAAAATGTTTGCTGTTGGACGTTTTTCATTGGTCAAAAAGAGGCTTTAGACGTAACCCGGAGGAGCCGAGCTTTCCAAAATATATTACTACATACTAAGACGTAACCGTGGATATAAAGAACAAGTAAAACGGACAAGTAACGACAAAGATATTCACGTTTGAATATCGGCTAAAACCATTTTTATTTGACAGCTTTTAATAAAAATGGACACTAAAACTACGAAGTACTTTTATAAGCTAGAAATAATATTAAGTACCAAGCTTTATAACTAATGAAGTATTAGTTATTACAAGTATATTTTCATCATTTCAAGGCGATATTTCAAGGATTACAACCCGAGTATTTCAACACTAACATGGAAACATACGATATATATATAAGTATATATATTGCAACTAGCTTATCTTATTTTCTAATAGCAATATTTTTCCAAATTCTTGGATTATATATTGTGATAACACAAGTGTTTTTCCAAAGGGTAGAGTGGTATAGAAACATGTGCATGGACATTCATAACATCATTTCATGATCTAAAGTAGATCGTTCATCATTCATATTAGGTTGCGGCTAGTGTACGTGCCTTGTTTTTCAGCTCATTACATGTTCATGGTACCATCATATCAGGTGAGTCATAGCCCCTACTCTTTTAATCGTTTTGCAAACTCTATGGGGGAGAATACATGCTCGTTTTACTCAAACGCATTACTCGCTTACATGGTTGATTTCTTAAATATTTTCAGCTTTATCTAAATACTTGTTGATTATCCGAGTACAATATTATTCACTTGCTAACTACTTGCTATTTACTCATAGACATGAGTGCATAAATTTAAACTATTTACCGATTGCCTAAGATTGCCTAAGTTAAGGACCTGTAGCTACAATTTCAACGGGTATAGATTTACCTGCATTGGGTATGTTTGATTACCTACAATTTCAACGGGTATAGATTTACCTGCATTGGGTATGTTTGATTACCTACAATTTCAACGGGTATAGATTTACCTGCATTGGGTATGTTTGATTACCTACAATTTCAACGGGTATGGATTTACCTGCATTGGGTATGGATTTACCTACATTACTTGGGAGTGTAATCTCCTACATTTAGCTGAAAAACCTTTTTGGTGCCTTGAACTTAGTGCAATCAATATTCATTTTATGCGTTTTGCTTATGGTCAGATTCATTTTTATGGCGACATCGCCATGGCTACATTATCACTCTTACCTTTATATAGCAGTATTGCTACATTTATCTTTGAATCTAGATGCAAGTATTACCTTTGTTCACGTAAACATATTATATTTGGCAGTGGGTCGTAGACACACAGGTTACAAAGCTCTTATGGCGGGACTTGTAACTGAGTGGATTTACGATGCCTTTGCTGGGAAACCTTCATACATATGCATTACATTCTTTTTCACAAGACTCTATGAACTCACCAACCTCGTGTTGACACTTTAGCATGTATTTTCAGGTATTTAGCTATGGCACACTACTGGAGGTTTTGGCAGGGCAGGGCATGGTCATAGAAGACTCTGATTTAATCATTTGGGGACCGTTTTAAATTATTTTAAGGGCCTACTTCCGCATTACTTTTAACAATGTAAATTCAACATTTTGATTTAACTATTTTATTCAAAATGATTCAAGTGCAAACCATTTTTGAACATGTGTTGTAATACCAATTGAGTTACACCCCAGCTACATGTATGCTTCCGCTGGACCCGATTTTGGGGGTGTGACAAAAGCTTCACTCCTAAATGTTGTAAAAAAATTTAAATTTGGCGCTAAAATTTCCATAACAAGTATTTCTCTTAGTTTTATTACACACCTACTATTAGACAAACAAACTAAAGCGTAATTGTATTCTCTAAGGTATCATCATTTACCCTCCCCTTACACTTAGGCTGAACATTGTCCCTGTAGAACCATAGAGGGGGGGGGGGTGAATACAATTTCTTAGGCTTTTTAGACGTTTAAAAAACTTTAAGCCTCAAAGAAAACCAAGTGGTTGTATAATCAATCCAAACAACCACAAATACAACCAAAGTATATAAAGCGAGTAAAGAAAGACACCACGATATATACTGGTTCGGGATGGGGGGTTTATACCGTCCGTACGTCCAGTTGCGAATCCGCGACTCCGATACTATTCACTAGTATAATCCTTTTGGTGGACTACAAACCGTTACAATTCACTCCACCGATATTCACCAATATCGATGCTCACAAAGAAGGAGTTACTCCCCAACGGTATTCCGCCCTCGGAAACCACCCAAAAGAATCTCACGATTCGACTTTACCTAAGGGTTACCAAGACCACTACCAAGACTTCCAACCGGAAGTATCAAACCCCAAGTAGATCCCCAATGATCTAGGCTTGGTCACCAAGACACAAGACTTCCCTTACAAACAAATGAATGAATGATTAAGTGTTTGTTTAATCAACCAAGCCCTAACCTAACCTAGAGACTCGATTGTAATAGAAAGGGTATAAGAAAGAAGACCCTCAACACAATCACAAGAGTGGATTAGGTTCTTGTGATTCTTCCCTTGCAAGTAGATGTGTTCATCCAAAGATGTTAATGTGAAAATCAAGAACACAAGATTAGAGATAGAGATAGAGATAGAGATAGAGATAGAGATTTGAGAGTGTTTAGAGAAAAAGAATCTAGAGAGAAAGAGTAATGGCATGGGGTGAGGAATAGAAGAGGCAAGGGTGGTATTTATAGGCCAAGAACCCAAACTTGGGAATTTTTACCGAGGCCGGCGCGTCACCCGCGCGTCAATGCGCAGGCAGTGCGCCAGGCGTCTGTAAGAATTTGTCAAGTGTTGGGTGTTTGGATCTTATAAATACCTATCCTTGCTAAACCCCCAATTGTACTTCACACTAAAACTTAACATTAATCATTCTAAGGTTTACCAACTCAAATAGCCAATTTGGAAATCATTTGTGAAGTGTTTAAAGAGAAAACAAATTACCAAGGGTATAAAGTGTAGATAGGGTAATTTGGAAGGGGTAGAAGTGTATCTCCTCACATGGCATAGAAAAGAAAGAAAGAATATGCCAAGGTATATTCCAATACTTGGGGGGAAGAATGAGATGGAGGGTTGAGATGAAATGGTTTGAATTGGATGGTGGAGATCAAAGGGAGCCTCCCTTGATTTTCAAATAATTTGGCATGTGTTGATTATGGATGGTTGAGATGTGATGATTTGAAATAGATGGCTAAGATCAAAGGAGCCTAGGATTGAGAAGGGATATTCCAAAGGAATATGCTTTGCTTGGGGGGAAAAGGGAAATCAATGGTTGAGATGGTTTTGGTTTGAAATGGATGGCTTGGATTAAACACATGTGATGGTATAGAGAGGAGGATGAGATGAATGGTTGAGATGTGTTTTAATTTGAATTCAATGGCTAGGATCAAAGGAGCATCCTTTGGAATTCAAATTAAATCCCATGTGTTGAAATTGGAAGGTTGAGATGTGTTGTAAGGGAACGGATGGTTGAGATGTAGTGTGTAAGGGAATGAGTTGGATTGTGTTAGGGAATATGTAAGAGTGTAAGAGATTGTGTAAGAGAATATATGATTTGGATATGATTGGATATGGTTGGATTTGTCTTTTGTAGAGATGAGATTAAGAAGATGATTAAGACATAATCTAATTGTCATTAAGAAGAAAAGGTTTAGACAATTAAGATTATAAGTTGAGAAAATCATAAGTTACTAATAAGTTCAAGTAACACAATGTCGAGAATCCATAGTTCCATATCTCGTGACTTTCCACGACTCGACGTTCTCAACTAATACCTTGATTCAAACAAGTTAAGTGCTTTGCCTTGATGTAAAGCATAACCCAAGTGGGAAAGGATGCGTTTATGCAAAGTGACCTTTGACTTAGTTTGACTAACAAGGGAGTAAACCTGTTACGTAATTAGAGAAGACGTAAGAATGGGATATGAGAATATGAATGCTTCAACACAATGTCACGTGAAATATATAAGCTCCCTAAGTTTAGAAAAGCCTTGGCTAGAGGCGATAGTTAGAAAACATGAGTTGGCGTTTTCTCGTAAATGGGTGTTTTAAAAGTAGGATCTCTCATGTCTCAAAACTCGTTTCGAGTGTTCTTAATTAAGCACATAACATATTCATACCTGTATTGAAAGATCCACATTTGTCAGGTAAGGGGAAAGCCGACTTTCAAAATTCGCCCGGAACCATACAGTGTCCTGGTGCGTCACCCGCGCGTTGACGTGCGGACAGCGCGCCAGGAGCAGACATTGGCTCCAACGATTTTGAGCTAATGTTTGTTATTTTCTGTGTTTCGATGGTTTATTTGTCATCATTAAAACAAGACGAGATCTTGATCATGTTGCCTCAACAGTCCCCAATGTTCAATAAAAAGGATGTAAAAGTAATGAAGGTAAAAGAATGAAAACAAATACTCCCCTGATTCGTTCGGTGTAGATAAATGGATAACAAGGTTAAATCCTCCTCCAAGAAAATGAACGTTGAAAGCTTCCCTCCATAAATATAAATCATCTTCTTGTCCAATATAACCTGTTAAACCTGAGAAAACAATCATGGCAACCTCGCGTAAAATCGGCGGCAATCTATAAATATATATATATATATATAAGGATATAATGCTTGTGGAATGAATGTTTACAGATTTCCTGGAGTTTATAAAACTAAAGAATTAACAAAAACTCTAAGACTCCGTTAGAAAAACAAAACTTGCAAAATTTTTCAGAATTTTTACACCTGACGCCGTCAGGTTATGATCCTGACGTTGTCAGATTGCTCTGAAAGAAATCTCATGTTAAGTTTCCGGAAAATTTCTGGAAAAACTCATGCCTTAATTCCTGGAATTTCCTGCAAAACATCATTATGACTCGCTACAAGCATTTGACTCAAACAACTACTAATATATATGTTCATTTAATATTGTTGTGGTTCATGTTCAATTTTCATTCTTAAAAACAAATTTAGGTTTCCCTTACACTTATCTTTTGCGAAATACCTTTTAATGAAGTTAAGACAAACAACAAGGTAAAGCATTTTCACAATTTATTATGAAACATGATCGACAAACAATAAAAATAAAGCATGCATACGGAAGCAAATAAAATCAAACAAACAAACAATCAAAAAAAAAATAAAGCTTGGGTTGCCTCCCAAGAAGCGCTTTTCTTTATTTACGAGTCTTGTAGCTAGACTCAAGGTCATGGGCTATCCTATATGAGTGAGCTCCTCATCGAGGACATCTTTGGGATCAAACTTAGGTTTCAATTTCCTATCGGTTCCCTTTGTGCGGTATGACTTCTCAAATTTTTCTCCATCCGGATCATATAGAATCATCTTCATATGCCATGATCCGTCACCTTGCTTAGGTGGCTTGTCCCAATTCCATTTACATTTATCACCTTCCATTTTCCACTTGTTCATTCCTAAGTTGATAGGCATCACTCTTAGGAATTCAATCATTTTCCTAAAGACTAAGGGATCCTCAAAGGGGTTTAGTTCTTCATCCCTAGCTATGAGTTGCTCTACCGAATGCATTTTATTTATAAACTCCTCCTCTAAATAAAATGGGCATTGAGGTCCTATGAAATCTCTATTTACCCAAGGTCCGTATCTAGATGGTCTCCTATTCACATCTACCCAATGGGGTGTTGGTTCCTCATTAGTATCATAGGTGTGTTTCTTAACATCATATACCGACGAAGTTTCTCCTTCTCCTAGTGCTATTCTAGATTCTTTACAATCAATCATCGCACTTGCGGTAGCTAAGAATCCTCTTCCTATTAATAACGGGCATGTAGTGTCACTAACCATATCAAGGACGTGGAAATCGGCTAACATTGTCAATCTCCCTATATGCACTAACACATCCTTCACTACCCCAACCGGATATGCTACACTTCCATCCGCAAGCCCTATGATTACCTCTGTTTCATCTAACTTTCCTGGCTTAAGAGTGGTGTATAGAGATAATGGAAGCAAATTTAGGCTTGACCCAAGATCGGCTAGTGTGTCAAAAGCCTCAGAATTTCCGATCTTACAAGATAACACGAATATGCCCGGATCATCTAATTTCTTAGGCAACTTGTTTTGAATGAAGGCGGTCCCATTCTTACCCAACTTAAGTTTCTCTTCATATTTTTCTAAAAGGACATTGTAATAGGGAGCACGGGCTAAGATATCAATGACGGGATGCTCAAGGTAAAGTTCCTTGAATTCTTCGCCAAGGTCTTGTGTAGGAAGTGTTTCAACTATGCTATTGACCGAATTGATGTTGGGCGTTACATTCAAGTGGTTCTTTTGAAAGATTTGGGTTTGTTTGAAACACGTGCTCATGGCATTGACCGAATAGTATTGTGGACAAGAAGTAGGAGACGAAATAGATGATATAGCATTAACGTTTAGTTTCGGATTCTTGACCATGTTACTTGGGAGTGATCCCATTTCTCGGTCATTGAGAACTTTCAACAATGTGTCAATCTTATTGGTCATCTCACTTTGCTTTTGTTTGAAATCGGCTTCAAACTTTGCTAAACGAGTTTCTTGAGATGCCATAAATTTGGACATCAATCCTTCAAAATTATTGGTACTACCATAGTTGTTGGAAAGATTGTTGTTGACAGTATGGTTAGAGGGTGGACCGTTTGGTTGATAACGATTAGGTGGAGTGGAAGAATTGTTTTGGGGCATGTTTTGGTTTTGTTTCCACCTAAGGTTCGGGTGAGTTTTCCAAGAGGGGTTGTATGAATCACCGTAAGGGTTTTGCTCGCGTTTGAAAGTGTACCACTTGTCTCTCGCTCCATCGGTACGCGAGGATGCGTAATCCGTGAAAGCTTGTTCGGGGAGTTCCATACAATCACGAGTGTCGTGGGGACCACTACATAATTCGCATGTAGAAGTGATTTTGTTCACTTGGCTTGAAGGTTTAGGAGCTTCGTAGGATTTCATGAGAAACTTGACTTGGTCTTCAAGTTCAATGATCCTACGGTCGGGAGTGCTTGAATTGTTCGAAGACAAAGATATTGCCTTGACCATTTTGTTCAAATCACGGGGATCATTCCAAATTTCGTTGTCATAGAGAGCAAGATCTTCTATGAGTTCCCATGATTCTTCCTCACTTAGATCACGAAGCTTGCCACCGGCCGATTGCTCAATGGTTCGCCTTGTGGAGAGATCGATATGGTCATAGAAAATTTGGACTTGGAGCCAAAGATCTATGCCATGATGAGGGACTTTTTGGAGTAAGTCCTTGAAACGAGTCCATGCATCATAGAGAGTTTTACCTTGACGTTGTTGGAACATCAATGTGTCATTTCTAATCTTAGTGGTTCTCCCCGGTGGGAAGAATTGAGCAAGGAAACGAGTGGTGAGATCATCCCAAGAGGTGATGGATCCCGCGGGTAAACGCTCAAGCCATTGACTAGCTTGGTCACGTAGAGAGAATTGGAAGAGACGCAATCGGGTCGTCTCTCGAATTCCGACATCAAGGTCTATGGAATCTACGATTTTTAGGAAATCCTTGAGATGTTGATTAGGATCTTCGGAACGAAGTCCATGGAATGCATATCCGCTTTGCACCAACCGGATGGTGTCGGATCGCAAGGGAGACACATTGGCTCCTTGAGTGAGCTCAATGGTGTTTCAATAGCCTTGGTGGCTAGGACGGGAGTACTCTCTTAAAGTTCGGGGTCTAGGAGGTTGGTTTGGTTGTGGTAGGTTTTGTGGATGGTTTTGTTGTGGTGGGTTGATGGGATCAAAGAGATTACCACCTTCCATGATGGCGGATGGCAAAGGTTACGAACAAAGGAACGAAGAAAAAGATAGACTAAAGAAACCTATAAAATAAAATAAAAATCTTACTAGATAGGAATCTAGCAAGTAGACCTAATAAAAAGAAATTTTAACCTAGACAATAACTATTCCCCGGCAGCGGCGCCAAAAACTTGATGTGTGGAATTACACCATCGCAAAAGGTTTTACCTCTCAAGGGACCTCAAGAGGCTTGCAATCCCCACCAGGCAGTGTACCTGACCATTGTAGTATAGTATAGTGACAAGTACCGGGGGATTGATCGTTAAACTCAAAGAATAGTGTTCGCTAGGGTTAAAACTCACTAAAACTAGGTCTAGAGATGAGAGATGATTCTTTTTGTATTTTTATGTTTTAAGGAAAGCAAGTAAAAATCTCGGTTTTGGAAGGAGTGGGCGGAATTAGTTGCAAATCAACTAACCCAATTAACTAAAGATGCAATCAAAATAAAATAAACTAAACTTAAATTAATTTTGGTGTAAACAATAATGAGAGAAAATGTGTTTACTTAGATTTCACTACTCCCTAGCTATCTTTTACAAGTTGATTAGTTTGTTACAATTGCATGGATGACGTGTTATATTCCTTAATACCATTCGTAGGGCCGTGTACGATCTTCCCTAACTCTATAAGCTTCTACATCTTCCTATGTCGAGCCGACTACTAGCTCTTAACATGGCCTCATTAGTAGTTACCTACACATTAAATACAACCAATATATCGTAGTACACCTCCGATCATGTTTCTTAAGACGTTCAAGCAAGTTACCAATTGGAAGTCTGCCAGTTTTCTTAAGCCTAACATCGAATTCATTCATCCAAAAAAATTATAAACAAACAACCAACCAACCCATAATCAATATCTAAGTTTCATTACATCTAAGCAAACACAAAGAAAACCTAGCCTAGCATGTTAAAGAGAAGACAAGCATAAGATATAATCAAACAACACATAGACATATTGAATGATTTGATGAAAGACTTATCTTCAATTAAGCATGGATGAAACAAAGGGTTGAAACCCTTAAAATATCTGTAAAATTCGTCTAGAGTTTACTCCCTTCAAAGTTGCACACAATGAATGAAAACTAGAAAACTATATATAGATTTTGTATCCTGATGACGTCAAGAGACAGGTGTGACACCGTCAACTCGCCGCCAAAATGAACTCGTATTGCCTAGATCCACTTCTGACACCGTCACTCTTTATGGACTCTGGGCCGTCTCTCTTTGCAATTACTCGTGATGGCCTTGGCAACTTATAATCTGACACCGTCACGATCCCTTCAGAAAACATTCTGGCGCGTCACGTGTAATCGATTTATCCACCTCTTTGTCAAGTCATGACGCCGTCACTAGCAACATGTGACGCCGTCAAGTGCAATTTCCAGCATGATTTTGAGACTTTGTCGTTTTCTTCACTTTTTCGCTCCAAAAACGTCCAAAATGCTTCCTTTTGTAAAATTCCTCTCAAAAGTACATAAAGTGACAAAAGAAACGATTTAGGGCAATATTTTATCAAATAATCTCGACTTTGGCCTTAAATGACCCCCCAAAAGCGGTACACTTTTTGCTTCATCATAAATCATTTATTTTCCTTTGAGAACATTCAAAATAATCAAAATTATCTTGAAGAAATCGATAGCTCTTCTATATATTTCGCATCATCATTGACTCGGGATGGTCGAACCGATCATGCTATATAATAAAATAATCTTGGTGCATAAACTTCTTGTTTATGACCACATGTATTTTGATTTTTCATTTGACCTTATGTTAAAGTTGAATAACATGGACAACTTGATACATATCACATTTATGATTTTATTTCTCTAATCAAATTTATATAAGCACTTTAATGACTTTCACAAAGTTCAATATAATATGCAAATTAGCCTATAGTATTATCAAAGAGTAAAACATGTTCTATACTAGTGAAGTTGCACTATTTGAAAATACACCATATGTTGTTAGTCAATTAATAAAATGTCTCATATGCAAGCAAATAATATCATATGATACATAAAACAAACATACAATATGTGATATAATGGCAATTTTGAGTTAATTAAGTCATCTTCTCATATTTCGCATGTCTGTTATTCTTTTGCAACATTCACAAATGTTTTTAAAAGGGAAATGTATTACATGAAATAAAAGCATGGAAATTCTAGTTATGAAATAGGAAATGCAGAGTTAATAAAAAGGGAAATATATTTTTAAAATTAATATATCATGACATTCATATAATTAAATAAATCAAGTAGTCACAGTATGCGGAAGCGTAGGATCAAATATAACATATAAAAGATTAACATAAAATTAACAAGAACGTACCTTTGGATTCTAGCTAAACAAGAATCAAACTTTAATTAACTTGAACAAGTGATGAACCCTAATTAGGGTTTATATGGATCAATGATTAACCCCTTACCGTTTTGTTGATCGATCCCTTGATAATTACTATAGTGAGTAATTACCTCGTTCTTGTACACACGTACTATAACCAAATTAATTTTAATGCTAGTTAATGAAAACACAAGATTTGTTTTATGAAAAAACAAACCAATCGACCATAGGGATAGGTGTATGATCGGCCAAGAACAAGAACAAGAACAAGAACAAGAGAAAACAAGTTTTAGGGTTATAGCTTGGGCACAAAAGGTGAGAAACAAATAACCCTTGGTCTTGTATTTATAGTGTGTAAACTTAGAGGACAAGTTAGCTTAGGATTGGGCTTCCCCTCCCCTTAGTCGACCGGCCACAAGGATCCAAGAGGGATTCTAGATCCTTCTTGGCATCTAATTACACTCTAGTCCTTGTTCTTTGATATCTAACGATAGTTAGCCAATTCCGTTAACTTCTAATGATCGTTAGTCATTATTTTGTGTTTCTAATAATTAAATATACATAACGTTTTACGTATTAATTATTATTCATTAATTCCTTCATACATAATGTGTGCAATCCCGAGGTCTCGAGTTCGATTCTAGACATACGTATATTAATATTTATCCACAAACTCTAACAGCTCCCACTTGGATATCTATTAATAGTATAATGACATTTGTTAGCGTGTAGCAACACGTCAATGCCCCTAGACCAACTCGAGGTAGGTTTCCTGGAAAAACCTTTAATGATTCATCATTATTATCATGCTTTTGTTTCTAATACCACATTAATAAAGATATGGGTTCAAGTTATTCTTTATTAAATATTTTGTTTCTCGTTTGTTAATGATTGAACAAAATTACCAAAACATCTGAACGTATTCTAGATAGACTTGGGCGTGGCCACGCAGACATTTTGTCTGTAACACCCCAACCCGATGAGGGTAGAAGTATTACATTACAGTGACATATCAGAACAAACACAAGCATATGATTCATACATACAACGAAATTCAGGGTTACAAATGAAAATCTGAAACTACAAGGTTACAAAACAATAAATACTATGTCTAAGAAAGTGAAACTTCATCTAATCATCTCTAGTCCAAAGCATAGTCTTCTAAGTCCAGTCACACTCTCTTCCCATAACCCAGCTTCCTACTAAAACCTGCCGCAGGAAAAGGAAATGCGGCTGAGCTTAAAAAGCCCAGTGAACAGATACATATACAAAGCAATGATAATGAAATAGAACTGAAATATAGTGCATTGGGGAATATCATAAGGAATAAACAAATGAATAATAGAAATGAAGGAATAGGATAGTCCTCCACCACGAGCCCAAAACTCAAAGTCATATCTCAAAGTCATAAGCCTTCAATTCATAATCTCACAATCAGAGGGGATACCTCGCAGGCAACCAGATAATATGAGGGGTGTCCTCATGCATCATAAGGGTGGAGTGATCAGCTCCCAGGGGTTGTGAAGGGCATGTATAGCACACAATACCAATCACCTCAAAGTCAACTCAAAGTCATAGTTAAATCCACTAAGCATACATGTCTAGGATTGCAACCCATACGCCCCTTACTCAAAGTCAATCTCAAAGTCATATACTCAAAGTCATAATGGCCATAATAGTAATCATAAAAAGGGACGGCGTGAGAAATCACTCACCCACACATGAGTCATGCCAGTGGTGCATCACAGACATGCCTATGGTACCTCCATAGGTAGGAGAAACATAAATGGCTCGGGTATCAAACTAAGAATCAGGTCTCAAAGTCATGCAAAAGGTCATATAGCAAAGGTTTATCTCAGAATCATATCAAAGGTTCATAATAGCAGTTCATAACAAAGGGTTCATATCAGAAATAGTATTCAAGGTCCAATCAGAGTTTATCAGGTCAAGGTTCATATTCAAAAATCAATTCATGGTTCAGTTCAAAAGTCCGTTTCAAAAGTTTCTATTAAAAATCCAATTTAAATAATCTTTTAAAACAGTTTTCATAAAAATGGTCTTTCAAAATATAGTGTTCATGAATGTAATATAACCTTTCTTTTAAAAAGAAATTTAGCATCATTTATAAACATCTTTTCAAATCGGTTCTTCTCAAAACATTTGCATGGTATCATTAAGAAGGTTTTCATAGCATAGGTTCATAACGGAGGTCATATCAAGTGGAATCAACAGAGAAAGTTCAAGTAAAGGGGATCATAGCAATGGCATCAATTCGGGAACTAACGGATCAGAATATGAAAGAGATCATGAGAAACCTTTGAGAAAGGTCAGAATATCTGTACCTCAATCGCCATCGAAATCATAACATACGTAAGCATATGGAAACACTCCTTCTTCAACAAATCTACATGAATTAATGATCGGCTTATTATTAATAACTTATTCAATTCATATTTCTCATTTTAGTCGGCTTTCCAGTTTTAGTAACTTTCCATTTAAAGTGACACTTTTAGCAGGTTTCCATAAATAGTAAGTTTCCACTTTTAGAAAGTTTCCATAATTAGAAAGTTGAATCATTATTAATGGAATCAAAGTATCTTTTAACATATTTACACATTTGGTCCTTAGGGTTTCATAACTTTACATTTTAACCATTTACTTTCCAAAATTACACTTTAAACCTTTTAGTATTCAAAGTTACACATTAAACCCTTAAGTTATCCATTTTACACAATGAGCATTTATTTTAATATATTATACGAATGGATCCTCAAATATTCTTAATTCACACTTTAAGTCCTTCAAGTTATCAAAGTTACATATTTAACCCTTCAATTTACAATTTCAACCTTTAATTATCAATAATTACATATTAAACCATTAAATTACCAAATTTGCACAAAACCCCCTGAATATATTTTATGATTCAAAATCACCTTAAGTTTCCAGAATTTACATGTTTAGTCCCTCCATTTTAATTATTTCCAAAATCGAAACCCTAATTAGTTTTAAATTCATTTTAACCCTTTAAAATATAAAAATTACATATGGTACCCTTAGGTTACATTTTATTCGAATAGTACACAGCCCACAATAAGTTCTAAAAATAACCCTTAAGTTTTAGAAGTTACAAAACTCACCAAAAACATTTTAGCCAAATCGTATAAACCAAAAATATAGGTTTTAGAAACCCTAATCCTTCTAATCAATTTCCACTCATTAACTCATCAGTACATATCATTAATTATCACCTTTTCCAGCCCTAAACCAAAACCCTAGGCTCTCGAATTTATTTTCTTTCTTCTTTTTATTTACGATTTACACAAAACCAAATAATTCGAAATACCATGATCTAAGCCAAGATAATTTTTCCAACATTTTTCCAGGTTATAACACATCATAATAGGTGTATAAAAATTTTATTAAGAATTATTTTGGATCGTACAATATCTTTTACAATTATACACGTCTTTAGGGTTTTAATTCACGAATATGATATAGAGTGTGCATGGATCGAATGAAACATTTTATTTCATGTTCATAAGGTGTAAGGGACCTGAGAAAAATACCAAACCAAGACTTGAACATGTGGAGAGGGCTGTACGATTTATAGCATACGCATATAGGCCAAACGATCCAAAAATCACCACGACTTCACCAATGATCTTCCAACCTTGAAACCAATTTTCGTGGGTCTTATATGATGTAAGGAACATCAGAAAAATAAGAAGTCATTTTTATAGAGGTCGTATGAAACATAACGAATTTACCTTTGTTTTAGGGCTCGACACAAAGAAAACAATGCTATGATCGTGTAAGGCTTCAACAATTCGAATGGGATTTTTCTTGGCTTCTTAGGATGATGATAACTCACAGAAAAATGCTTAGGAGTGCTGTGTGAGTCGAATGGAGGCTGTGGAAATTTTTGTGTGTGTAAATATTGGATCGGTATTAGGGTTTTGAAATAGAAAAGGTAGGGATTTGTTTTTTAATATGAAGAAAACGTGTGGGGAGGGGAAAAAGACCAGGAATTTTGTGATTTATGGTTGGGAGAATATTCATGAAGATTATCTTCCATTTTTAGATAATGTATATCTCTTTGATTTCCAATAAATCAAAATAAATTCACTTATCATTTAATCGGCCAATCTAAGGGTATTTTGGTAATTTTACCACATATATAAATGTTAAATAAGATTGTTAAAATTATTTGGGATCATAACTTGTGCATTGTTTGAAGTTTGGGAATTATTTGGATACTTTATAAGCCTTAAATAAATTTTTAAACTTGTAGGGGTAATTTGGTCTTTTCACATGCTTTAGGATTTTAGGTGTTACAACTTCTTCCCCTCTAAAAAGAAAAAAATTTCGTCCTCGAAATTTGAAGTCGCAAAGTTAGACGAAGTCGTAGCAAACCGCAAAAGTCGTCACAACATTCTCACGCCCGGGGAGGTTCTTCCAAAAGCTATTCAGACCAACTGGTTTCTCATGACTCGTAATTATTGTCAAAACAGTTTCAGATTTCTCAGAAGGGCATATCATATTGAATTTGAATCAAAAGGATAATGTACCAAACATAACGGATGATAAACGAATTCTCCAGGAAGAGGTATAAAAATACATAGGATTTTCATCGA
The DNA here is from genome assembly GCA_030686995.1 of Artemisia argyi. Taxonomy (NCBI): domain Eukaryota; kingdom Viridiplantae; phylum Streptophyta; class Magnoliopsida; order Asterales; family Asteraceae; genus Artemisia; species Artemisia argyi. Next base: position 67,829,847 of record CM060709.1, on the reverse strand, counting down.
ATTGATTAGGCGAATCAGATGAGAATACATTGAATTGTAGCAAACATGGGGTGATATACGGTTTAACCCTTCAACTTCTCAGATAGTCTCGGCTTTTAGATAACCTTCCAAAGGTATTCTCATAAACAAACATGTCTCATTTCCTCAAAGTCCACAATCACATATTTTACTCATAGCAGATCATAATGATCAACTTCACGAATGCGAATCGTATACGGACAGAAAGCATATCGTTAGATATCGTCAACGGCAGAAATTTCATAATGGAACCTAAGATCCTTATCAGAAGTTGCAAAGATCAGCAAAACACGTGTCGAGAGTCCAAACGTATCGAATCGTATAACAAGGACAGCATATCAAACGTATAGGTAGAATGAACCTAAAGTCTCACTAAACTCAGATGATCTTGATCAGATGCCAGAATTCTAAAGCTTCTAAGGCACTTCTTAAAATATCATATGCCCACCATAAGTGCACGTTATATGATGTAAGTATTATCACGTTGGCCAGGCGTCATAATACTGGCATCATATACATATGCCCTCATGATGATCATACTTTATCTCAAGTCGTGAACACCCAAACTTATTTAAATCCACCTAGTCCACCTACAGTCTCAGAGGTCACCAAAATCAAACAACATAACTAAGAGAACGAAATTACTCGAAGAGTAACGGAGATCCGAGAATGTCATTCAAAATTAAGGTACGTCATCAGTAACGTCAATTCTTTACAGCATCATCTCGTCTAAACACAATGTCCGCTTTCAAATCCGTCCACTCATTTACAAATTTCAAAATTTCTTCCAAGTTGGAGTAGTCTGTTTATTCTTGTCCGTCTTACCTCATGATTAAGAGAATTTAAAATTCGAGTCTGGTTCCTCAAGCCTTCAGCAACTCTTCTTGGTACTGTGGCGTCGTAGCGGCAGTCTCTGACACGATCACTGTGCATCCCTCCATCCGCAGGTCTGCTTCTGCTCTCAATTCATCTTAGTACAACTAAAATGAATAGAGAAACAAGGCTGCGTTTCTTCGACAGGTCTTCTAACATAGCTCCAGGTTTTAAGGTACATGATGTTGTTGTCGACTCCAGGTTGTGTGTTGAATGGTTCGTCTTCTTTGGTCTGGTTGTCTTGGTGCCCAAACTGAAATCTTCACGTGTTGCGTGATGCATGATCGAGCACTATCCTAGTTCCTCACTTCTTCTTGTATGCTTCTTCCATGGTAATGCTTGTCGCAACCATCTTCTACGACTCTTCCACCAAGTTTCTAACTCCGATAACGATCTTCGATCTTGGTCCTTCTTGTGAAAGCTCTGTCTTTACATTATACAGGGTAGTGTTGTCTATTATGCTTTCTGAACGTCAATCAAATTTCTCTTCCAGAACAAAGGGTCGTCTCACCAATAATCTCTATGTTCTTCTTTCGTTTTAGAACACAACACAATGTCATACTATGACAATTTGTCCAAAACACGCGAAAAACATGATTATTCTAGCCAACACCATTGGCATCATTCAAGTTCATAAATGTTATAACGAGTGCAAAGGCAACTTCAGAAATCATCTCAGGGAATTTTCATATCGCCTTCTTTCTTCTTCAGGAACTGAAATACTTCCCAAAGGTTACTCTCGGTTAGTTAACCCCCTTCTTAGAAGTTTTTGTGGTTGCTTCTTCAGTCCTTCAAATCTAAAATGATGCAATCAGACGCGGAGTTTCAAAGGAAGACCAAATTAATTATTGATACGCGGAAACAGATAATGATTAGTGATAGTGGTACGTTTAAGTTCACGATAGTCGATACGTCATCGCATACTTCTCTCGTTCTTCTTCATAAACAAACAAGAGCATCTAAAGAGAATTACCAAGGTTAAAAATCATATTCCATCAGCTCCTTCAATCTCTCAACTTCTATGGCACCATGGTTTCTTCACTGATATCAGTTCAATGTCCACTCTACTTCTTAAGCAGGAAGGAGTACCAAAAGGTTCATCAGAGAATACCGGAAAATCTTCGTATGACAAAATATTTCCCAATAGTAGAACTTTCCAAGGGTTGATAATAATGGTTTTCAGGACAACTTGGTAATCACATGAGTTTGGGGTAGGTGTTTCCATAGTGACAGAAATTTTAGCAGATGTAGAGAGTCATCATAATGGAATAGGGTGAAGCAGATTTTTAAGGTCACATTTCAGATATGGTAGTCTATGGTATCTTCACGAATAGCCATTCAGTCCAAAAGACCGTACAATCAGACATCTCAAAGTCAAAGGATTCATATAGTGAATACAGTCGTCAAATCATACAGATAGTTCATATATCAGAGTCAAGTACATGGTTCAACAAAAATGTTGGGATGGATAAACGAACAGTTCAATGTGTGGGAATTTCGTTTAGCTTCTTAGCATAAGTAGCAGGTAGGATACGAACATCACATAATTGTCAATTGTAAGATGTACAGAATATCAGTTATCAGCATCCTCACGCTTAATTAACAATTCCATACAGAGATAGTATTTACATCGTACCCTCCCAAAGGAAATGGTTGGCAGAACAAGGTTCATCATTCAAAGAGAGGAAACAAAACTTCTCATATTCGTGGTTCATAATTACCAGAGTTCTCATAGGGGTAGTAATGGATCATACAGAGTTAAGTAGTATCGGATGATACATTCATACCCAGCATAAGTAATGAATTTACAGAATGTGTCGAACACATTGTGGTTGAATGACCTACGATGTGGTCGAAAAGGTGTCAAACAGCTTATCAAACAAATCGGAGGAGGAGATCAAAATCTGAAGGTGAAACTTAAATGTGTAAGGTATCCAGGTAGCCTTCCGAGGTATTCCAAACTTACTTGGTTACTAAGCTTAAGTTGCAAAACTTCTAACTTCTGAAACAAAGGTCCTTATAAGGCTTATCTAAGAGCAAGGCACGATCAGAGTGATACGGAAGCAAATGATACTTACATAAATGTCTCAGTCTACCCATTCCTCACTGGTAATAACTTAGGTTCCTATGGGGAATCCTAATGTAAAGTTTCAAAGGTTGTCTTATGAGCGCCTACAGGGAAACTTAGGGGTCCAAACTTCACAGGTCAAGGGTAAATGTATTACGAATCGCAGCCTGGGCTCTGATACCATAATTGTAACACCCCAACCCGATGAGGGTAGAAGTATTACATTACAGTGACATATCAGAACAAACACAAGCATATGATTCATACATACAACGAAATTCAGGGTTACAAATGAAAATCTGAAACTACAAGGTTACAAAACAATAAATACTATGTCTAAGAAAGTGAAACTTCATCTAATCATCTCTAGTCCAAAGCATAGTCTTCTAAGTCCAGTCACACTCTTTTCCCATAACCCAGCTTCCTACTAAAACCTGCCGCAGGAAAAGGAAATGCGGCTGAGCTTAAAAAGCCCAGTGAACAGATACATATACAAAGCAATGATAATGAAATAGAACTGAAATATAGTGCATTGGGGAATATCATAAGGAATAAACAAATGAATAATAGAAATGAAGGAATAGGATAGTCCTCCACCACGAGCCCAAAACTCAAAGTCATATCTCAAAGTCATAAGCCTTCAATTCATAATCTCACAATCAGAGGGGATACCTCGCAGGCAACCAGATAATATGAGGGGTGTCCTCATGCATCATAAGGGTGGAGTGATCAGCTCCCAGGGGTTGTGAAGGGCATGTATAGCACACAGTACCAATCACCTCAAAGTCAACTCAAAGTTATAGTTAAATCCACTAAGCATACATGTCTAGGATTGCAACCCATACGCCCCTTACTCAAAGTCAATCTCAAAGTCATAATGGCCATAATAGTAATCATAAAAAGGGACGGCGTGAGAAATCACTCACCCACACATGAGTCATGCCAGTGGTGCATCACAGACATGCCTATGGTACCTCCATAGGTAGGAGAAACATAAATGGCTCGGGTATCAAACTAAGAGTCAGGTCTCAAAGTCATGCAAAAGGTCATATAGCAAAGGTTTATCTCAGAATCATATCAAAGGTTCATAATAGCAGTTCATAACAAAGGGTTCATATCAGAAATAGTATTCAAGGTCCAATCAGAGTTTATCAGGTCAAGGTTCATATTCAAAAATCAATTCATGGTTCAGTTCAAAAGTCCGTTTCAAAAGTTTCTATTAAAAATCCAATTTAAATAATCTTTTAAAACAGTTTTCATAAAAATGGTCTTTCAAAATATAGTGTTCATGAAAGTAATATAACCTTTCTTTTAAAAAGAAATTTAGCATCATTTATAAACATCTTTTCAAATCGGTTTTTCTCAAAACATTTCCATGGTATCATTAAGAAGGTTTTCATAACATAGGTTCATAACGGAGTTCATATCAAGTGGAATCAACAGAGAAAGTTCAAGTAAAGGGGATCATAGCAATGGCATCAATTCGGGAACTAACGGATCAGAATATGAAAGAGATCATGAGAAACCTTTGAGAAAGGTCAGAATATCTGTACCTCAATCGCCATCGAAATCATAACATACGTAAGCATATGGAAACACTCCTTCTTCAACAAATCTACACGAATTAATGATCGGCTTATTATTAATAACTTATTCAATTCAGATTTCTCATTTTAGTCGGCTTTCCAGTTTTAGTAACTTTCCATTTAAAGTGACACTTTTAGCAGGTTTTCATAAATAGTAAGTTTCCACTTTTAGAAAGTTTCCATAATTAGAAAGTTGAATCATTATTAATGGAATCAAAGTATCTTTTAACATATTTACACATTTGGTACTTAGGGTTTCATAACTTTACATTTTAGCCCTTTACTTTCCAAAATTACACTTTAAACCTTTTAGTATTCAAAGTTACACATTAAACCCTTAAGTTATCCATTTTACACAATGAGCATTTATTTTAATATATTATACGAATGGATCCTCAAATATTCTTAATTCACACTTTAAGTCCTTCAAGTTATCAAAGTTACATATTTAACCCTTCAATTTACAATTTCAACCTTTAATTATCAATAATTACATATTAAACCATTAAATTACCAAATTTGCACAAAACCCCCTGAATATATTTTATTATTCAAAATCACCTTAAGTTTCCAGAATTTACATGTTTAGTCCCTCCATTTTAATTATTTCCAAAATCGAAACCCTAATTAGTTTTAAATTCATTTTAACCCTTTAAAATATAAAAATTACATATGGTACCCTTAGGTTACATTTTATTCGAATAGTACACAGCCCACAATAAGTTCTAAAAATAACCCTTAAGTTTTAGAAGTTACAAAACTCACCAAAAACATTTTAGCCAAATCGTATAAACCAAAAATATAGGTTTTAGAAACCCTAATCCTTCTAATCAATTTCCAATCATTAACTCATCAGTACATATCATTAATTATCACCTTTTCCAGCCCTAAACCAAAACCCTAGGCTCTCGAATTTATTTTCTTTCTTCTTTTTATTTACGATTTACACAAAACCAAATAATTCGAAATACCATGATCTAAGCCAAGATAATTTTTCCAACATTTTTCCAGGTTATAACACATCATAATAGGTGTATACAAATTTTATTAAGAATTATTTTGGATCGTACGATATCTTTTACAATTATACACGTCTTTAGGGTTTTAATTCACGAATATGATATAGAGTGTGCATGGATCGAATGAAACATTTTATTTCATGTTCATAAGGTGTAAGGGACCTGAGAAAAATACCAAACCAAGACTTGAACATGTGGAGAGGGCTGTACGATTTATAGCATACGCGTATAGGCCAAACGATCCAAAAATCACCACGACTTCACCAATGATCTTCCAACCTTGAAACCAATTTTCGTGGGTCTTATATGATGTAAGGAACATCATAAAAATAAGAAGTCATTTTTATAGAGGTCGTATGAAACATAACGAATTTACCTTTGTTTTAGGGCTCGACACAAAGAAAACAATGCTATGATCGTGTAAAGCTTCAACAATTCGAATGGGATTTTTCTTGGCTTCTTAGGATGATGATAACTCACAGAAAAATGCTTAGGAGTGCTGTGTGAGTCGAATGGAGGCTGTGGAAATTTTTGTGTGTGTAAATATTGGATCGGTATTAGGGTTTTGAAATAGAAAAGGTAGGGATTTGTTTTTTAATATGAAGAAAACGTGTGGGGAGGGGAAAAAGACCAGGAATTTCGTGATTTATGGTTGGGAGAATATTCATGAAGATTATCTTCCATTTTTAGATAATGTATATCTCTTTGATTTCCAATAAATCAAAATAAATTCACTTATCATTTAATCGGCCAATCTAAGGGCATTTTGGTAATTTTACCACACATATAAATGTTAAATAAGATTGTTAAAATTATTTGGGATCATAACTTATGCATTGTTTGAAGTTTGGGAATTATTTGGATACTTTATAAGCCTTAAATAAATTTTTTAACTTGTAGGGGTAATTTGGTCTTTTCACTTGCTTTAGGATTTTAGGTGTTACATTGTCAACCCTACGAGGGGCCCAACAGTATTAAGCTTCAAAACAAATTTGAAGGAACAAATTCTTTCTTGACTACAAGCAATAACCCATGTACTTTGCAACACTTCTGAAAACAATCCTTATAACTACTAGTTACGAATAGCGGTAAATTGCTTCACAAAAATGCACTACATCTATGACACTTATCTGGTATCTCAAATCTGAGGATAACTATTTAAACATGATTCACTTTAATAACAAGTCCCATAATGTGAAATCATGTAGTTGAGATAAGTCCTATATTCAATTCATTGAATATAATGTGAAATTGGTATGTCAACGCATCAATATACTTTCAAGTATATCTAACCAATACTCAGATTTGTCTTAGTTTAATGATATTCCCATATCATTAATTGACAACAGACATTTAGAATAATAAATTTATTCATGGATTTAAACATGCAAATACATGATATATTATTAAGACAATGATAAACAAACATAATCAATACTTTATTTCATTAAAATAATAATTGTTCATAACATCCTTTATCCAAATATTAATCACAAATGGACATGAAACTATCAGCTAAATGAAGTCCTATGCCTTCAGCAAGCTTATAAAGCTTTGTTCCAGGTAGAGGCTTCGTAAATTGATCTGCTAAGTTATCATTTGTGTGAACTTTGAGTAACTCGATTTCACCTATTTCGACTTGTTCTCGAACATAGTGATATTTAATCGGGAAATGTCTGGTTCCTTTCATGATTCCAGGTTCATTGGCAAATGTAATTGCAGCTGAATTGTCACAATACATTTTTATAGGTCTTCGAATCAATTGCATAACTCCAAGCCCCGAAACAAACTTCCTAATCCAAACGGCTTCCATTGCAGCTTTTGAAGCAGCTATGTACTCACTTTCAGTTGCAGACATCGCTAATGTATTCTGCTCTTGCTTCTCCAATCCACGGCTCCTCCGTTAATGACAAAGACATAACCCGTCTGAGAGTATCATCTTTTTCACACTTCCAGGATGCATCGCAGTAACCTGTAACATCAAGTTCTGCATTTGGATTCCCCCCATACACTAAGAACATATCTTTAGTAGCCCTAAGGTACTTAAGAATATTCTTAACAGTAGTCCAGTGAAATTCACTTGGATTCTGCTTATATCGACTGGTCAAGTTTTGAGCGAATGCCACATCAGGCCTTGTGCTTTTTACTGCATACATTATAGATCCCATAGCCAAAGCATAAGGGACTCTCTTCATGCGTTCCACCTCTGTAGGTGTTGAAGCACAAACTTTGCTACTCAAATCATGTTGTTCTTGCATTGTCAAATATCCCTTCTTAGAATTTTGCATATTGAATCTCTTCAATATTTTATCAATGTAAGCACTTTGGCTTAATCCAATTAATCACAGAGATCTATCTCTATATATTTTGATTCCTAGAATGAATGCAACTTCCCCTAAATCTTTCATAGAAAAACACTTTCCAAGATATGCCTTAACCTTTTGCAAACTTGGAATGTCTTTTCCCATGATCAATATGTCATCAACATATAAAATAAGGAAAATTACATCACTCCCAATAGCTTTGTAATATACACATGGCTCATCAAGATTCTGAGTAAATCTAAACCTTTTAATTTTACCATCAAATCTTTTATTCCATTGTTGAGATACTTGCTTCAATCCATAAATGGATTTTGAAGTTTGCATACATGGTTTAGAAATTCTGGATTCACAAACCCCTCTGGCTGCACCATATAGATGTCTTCATCTAGGCGGCCATTTAAGAAGGCGGTTTTGACATCCATTTGCAAAATCTCATAGTCATAGTATGCAGCTAGAGTTATGAGAATCCTAATAGCCCTAATGTCATCTACAGAAGAAAAGGTCTCATCGTAGTCAACACCATATGTTTGAGTAAAGTCGTTAGCTACCAAACGAGCTTTATAGGTGTGTACATTGCCATCCATGTTAGTTTTCTTTTTGAAGAGCCACTTACTTACAACTACCTTGGCATTGGGAGGAAGGTCTACTTCAATCCAGACTTCATTATCTCTCATAGATTGCATTTCCCCATTCATAGCAACCTGCCATTTTTCCTTTTCAGGACTATTAATGGCAGCCCTATAACTAGTAGGTTCATCAAGATCCCCTAGCATAGTTTCCTCACACTCTACGTTAAGACATAGACGTTCAGGAGCTTTTACAGATCTTGTAGATCTGCGAATGGGAACCACTTCAACTTCAGGTGGAGGACCTAAACTTTCAGCTTCCACAGGAAGTTGGCTAGTGTTTTCAGAAGGTAATGCATCTACTTGATCATCTTCCAGATCATATATTCTCCCACTGAATTCTTGACATATGAGTTCCTTCTCCAAGAAGTCTCCTACCTTGCAACAAATACTTTGTTTTCAGGTGGGTAGTAAAAGTAGTAACCCATCGTTTCCTTTGGGTATCCTATGAAGATTCACTTTACAGATCTTTGTTGGAGTTTATTTGTTGAGTCACGTTTAACAAATGCCTCGCAACCCCAAACCTTTAGATAAGATAAGTTAGGCAGTTTATCAGTCCATAACTCATATGGTGTTTTATCTACCTTCATAGTTGGAACCATATTCAGAATGCGAATAGCAGATTCTAAGGCATAATCACAAAAATGATAAAGAAAGAGTTGTAAGATTAAACATAGATCGTATCATATCTTGCAATGTACGATTTCTTCTCTCAGATACACCATTTTGTTGTGGAGTATATGGAGAAGTAAGATGCTGGACAATTCCATTCTCAGCTAGAAAATCTCTAAACTCTTGGCTCAGGTATTCACCACCTCTATCGGATTGAAGAGCTTTAATCTTCTTTCCAAGTTGCAACTCTAGTTCTGCTTTAAAAACCTTAAATGTTTCAAATATCTCATGTTTATGTTTAAGTAAATAAACATAACCATAACGGTTGAAATCATCCGTAAAGGTTAAGAAGTAGCTAGCACCTCTCCTTGACACATGTCTAAGTGGTCCACATACACCAGTATGAATTAAACGAAGTAGCTAATCCGAAGCCCTTTCAATGTGATTCTTAAAGGATTTCTTTGTCATCTTCCCAGATATACAAGATTTGCATTTATCAAATGATTCATCATTGATCTCTTGTAAAAGCCCATCGTGTTGCAGCTTTTCCATGCGAGCCTTGCCTATATGAGCAAGTCGACAATGCCAAAGATAAGATGAATCCAGACCATTCTTGATTCTCTTATTATTGATGCTATACATTGAATTATTATAATTATTGGATACATTCACATTCATATCAATTTCAAAGATACCATTCACAGCAATAGCATTAAAATAAAAAACATTATTAATCAACAGAATTTCCATTGCTATTAATAGTATGTTGAAAACCAAGATCAAATAAACAAGAAAAGGAAACCATACCCCTAACAATTGAAGGTGCATAATGACAATTATTCAAAAACAGTACTAAGCCCAAAGGCAAACTAATTCAAATATGCCTATAGCTTCAACAACTGCATTTGCTCCATTACCAACATGCAAATATTGTTGTCCACAAGCAAGTCTCCTCTCAACTCTAAACCCCTGCATAGTATTGCAAATATGAATACCACATCCCGGATCATATACCCAGGAATTTTTATGAGTTAAAGTAAATAATTCAATTATAAAGAATGTACCTGAAGTACTGGGGTTACCAGCCTCATTCTTTTGCTTCTTTTGTCGCAAGTCATGAATGTAGAGTGGATAGTTCCTCTTCCAATGTCCTACTTCATGGAAATGGTGACAAGCCTGATTCTATTTATTGGGAACCACCTTGTTCTTCTTGGGTTGATGTTGATTCATCTTGGGTTTTGGTTGACAGGCCATGACCTGCTTGCCTTTGTCAACTTTACCCTCACCCTTCTTATTTGCCTGCGATTTCTTTTCGATCCTACCTCCTTGAATTTCTAACACTTGAGGAGTAGGTACCTTGCCTTGAGTTGGAAAACCTTTCTCATAGTCTACAAGCATTGCGAGTAACTCTGAGACTGTCTTCCCTGAGCAATGCACGTTGAAGTTTTGAACAAAACCTTTAAAATCCTTGTTAAGGGACCTATTGATTAAGTTCACTTGCACATTCTTAGGGTAACCAAAGTCGAGTTGGTGTAGTTGATCAAAGTAATCTTTCATCTCCAAAACATAATCACTTACAGGTTTTCCATCACGATGTTTGTAGCTGTGTAATTGATCGAGCAAGTCATACAATTCAACTGTTGGGGTCTTTTCATAAGACTTTTTGAGCTCTTGAAGCATGTTGTATGGAAAATAGTACTCAAACTGTTTTTGCAACTTAGTATCCATACTTGTGAGCATTAAGCATGCAAATTTATTGTACTTCTTATACTTAAGCCTCCACTCTGCTTTTTATGCGTCAGTTGCAGAAATAGCAGGCTCATCAGGGCAATGAGTATTCAAATAATTGAGCTTATCATTTGCTCTCAAGAAAATTCTGAGCGATCTATGCCAATCATTGAAATTATTTTCAGTTAATTTTTCTCTTTCAAGATGACTCTTGAAAGCAGAAATTACAGTGGAGTTATCGGGTTGAGCCATTTCTACAGAAAAAAGTTCAAAGATTAGTATTTTCGATAATACATATTTTTAAGAAAATATAATACCCATTGAAATATTCATATAACCAAATAATTTTTTTGAAAACCTAGGATCTAACTTTTCATAAATTTCACTACATCAGTTGATCTGCTAGTAATAAAAGTATAAAAGATGGTAATATGTCGTACAATAATTGGCAAACCATTTCCAATTCCTAGATCATTAAGGGAATTACATTTACCAAATTCAATTTTCAAAGTAAGCATGTTTCATCCCATCTTATGCCTTAAGTTCTAGGTCTAACGCACAACTTAATTAAGTCGTCTAACTTAGAAATAGTAAAATATCCATATATGGTCTCACGTATTAACAGAATTTTACCTTGTCATTAAAATTTAGCCTAGGTCTCATGTTTACCAAATAATAACTTCAAGTGTTTCTTATAGTTTGATGGCATGTAACTTAAATTTTAGCGTATTTAGTTTGATGTGACAATCAAAACACGTACAAAGATGCATGCACTCATCTTCATAACATAAGTTTTCAAAACCATTTTAGTTAACCGTTTTTAAGCTAACATTAAATCAAAAACTTGTTATTACTTGAGGTATTTGGTTCACCAATTAAAGAAGAACCTCCAATTATCGCTCACTATATCCTACTGCTGCATGAGTCATAAAGACCCAAGTTATTCGGATAATTACCACAAAAGTGGTGCGTGGAATTGAGGTAAATCACCCTTAAGATGATATTGCATATGTAATGTTTTTATTACGTACAAAAACATCAATCAGGAAAAGTTTATGACTTTAGTCTTAAAAACATGTAATAAATTATAAAACTTGCTAGTCTCGCCTGGGAGCCAATTACCGTGCGAAGCGAACCACTGTCAGCACATAAGACCTTGCAAGAATTATAATTTATCACAACAAGTTTCACCATTATTAGTCCAATTAATTTTCTTTTCATAAAATTGCCCTTTTATTGCTTACAAACATGTCAAACAAAAACAATAAAACAAGTAATAATAAAGAAAAATTAAACAACTAATAAACATAACAATTATAAAGTGAAACAATTAGCCACATGCATACTTGATTAGATAAAGCCTAATCAAATCAATTCTAGGTTTTCCAATATGCATGTAATTAACTATGGCCTTCCCTTCAAAGGAAGTGGAGCCACATACATTGACGTATCAATTGCGTAGGTCATAGTCAATTACACAACACATAGCACATAAATTAATTTATAACAGTTGAGGTCTTCCTCAATTTTAGATCTATCTAAAAATTACATGTGATAAAAGAAACAATACTAACAATTAATCAATCAACCAATACATGACTAACATGCATGTTTCGTTATGGATTCATGAATAACAATTAACAATTAGGTCACAAGATACGTTCATGAACACATAAACATGTTGACAACCTAGGGTTTCTAATCCAATTAATATTTAAACCACAAACCCTAACTTGGGTAAAGGAGGCAATCGAACACATAAACATGTTGACAACCTAGGGTTTCTAATCCAATTAATATTTAAACCACAAACCCTAACTTGGATAAAGGAGGCAATCGACCCCCCACCAAATTTTTTTTAAGGGTTTCAAAAATTTAAAGAACCCTAGTTCTATAATAATCAATCAACATGTAACAAAACCAATAAAGATTCGTTTTCTATGTGTTTTTAGTAATCAATTACATGTTATAGCAAGCTCGTGATGCCACTGTTAAAATTAATATACCATGACATTCATATAATTAAATAAATCAAGTAGTCACATTATGCGGAAGTGTAGGATCAAGTATAACATATAAAAGATTAACATAAACTTAACAAGAACGTACCTTTGGATTCTAGCTAAACAAGAATCAAACTTTAATTAACTTGAACAAGTGATGAACCCTAATTAGGGTTTATATGGATCAATGATTAACCCCTTACCGTTTTGTTAATCGATCCCTTGATAATTACTATAGTGAGTAATTACCTCGTTCTTGTACACACGTAGCATAACCAAATTAATTTTAATGTTAGTTAATGAAAACACAAGATTTGTTTTATGAAAAAACAAACCAATCGACCCTAGGGATAGGTGTACGATCGGCCAAGAACAAGAACAAGAGAAAACAAGTTTTAGGGTTATAGCTTGGGCACAAAAGGTGAGAAATAAATAACCCTTGGTCTTGTATTTATAGTGTGTAAACTTAGAGGACAAGTTAGCTTAGGATTGGGCTTCCCCTCCCCTTAGTCGACCGGCCACAAGGATCCAAGAGGGATTCTAGATCCTTCTTGGCATCTAATTACATTCTAGTCCTTGTTCTTTGATATCTAACGATAGTTAGCCAATTCCGTTAACTTCTAATGATCGTTAGTCATTATTTTGTGTTTCTAATAATTAAATATACATAACGTTTTACATATTAATTATTATTCATTACTTCCTTTATACATAATGTGTGCAATCCCGAGGTCTCGAGTTCGATTCTAGACATACGTATATTAATAGTTATCCACGAACTCTAACATATATATATGTGCAATCCCGAGGTTTGTTGGTTTCCTGCTTCCTACTTGATTTGCTTGGCTTTTCCCTTTTGACTTTTATTTGCCTTTTTTGTTGCTCTTTGTTCCGTGCTATTTCTTTCGGTGATCTATCACTCGCACATGTGCACGTGCCGGAGGTCTCCCTGGAAGCAGTCTCTCTACTCCCGGGGTCTACCTGGGGTAGGGGTAGGATCTGTCTACATTTCTACCTCCCCCATACCTGGCTTTTGCGGGATTGGGTATGTTGTTGTTGTTGTTGTTGTTGTTGTTGTCTAACATATATATAGTTCAACAATGTCGATTTCAAAGTTTCGAGTCATCGACATATTATGGAGAATTCAAGTTAGTGTTCTAGAATCAACTTGATTCACTATTGAACCCTCTCTCTTTTTCTTTCAGAGATACTTGATACAACTCACAAAGGTGTGGGGTTGTTCAACAAGCTTTTTCCGAGTTGTTTGAGGTACCACATTTAATGCATGAACCATTGATGTTCAGTGATTTACTAAATTCACTATTATGTTTTGGCTTCCTCACATTTTTGGCCTTGTTATTTCGTGGAGCATAATTGGTAGTTCTTTGATTAACACCATGGGTGAATTCTTGACCATGATTATAAACTCGGCCATACCTATTATTCCGATCAAAAGAATGGCTATGGATGTGAGAGTTGCTTTTGCCAAAGTGATCAAAACCTTTTTCTTGACTTTGGCCATGCCCACATATAAAGTTTTTGGGATCATTTTTAGTAATATTCACTTGAGGATATGCCAATGATCCAGTGGGACAAGACTAATGATTTTTCATCAAAATTTCATTATTATGCTCACCAATAATGAGATATGCATTTAGCTCTATATACCTTGTGAAATTTTGCAATTGGTATTTTTTTTTTTTTTTGCAAAGTCATGTTTGATGCATGAAATGTGGAATAAGTTTTTTTCAACATATCTGTATCAGTAAGACTTTGTGTACAAAGTTTAAACTATGAATTAATTTTAAACAAAGTAGAGTTGTATTCATTGACTTTTTTAAAGTCTTGGAATCTTAAAGATCTCCATTCTTTTATAATAGCTAGGAGTAAAACATCATTTTGATTATCAAACCGATCTTAAGTTCTTTCCAAAGAACACTTTGGATCATCTGTTGTAAGATATTCAAATTTTAGTCTATCATCAATATGTTTGCGAAGAAACATATTTGGATTTGCTTTATCATGTGATGAACTTTCATATAGTCTATTATTGTGGTTTTCTTCCATATTTAACATGGGTCACTTTCAATAAAGGAAACATCATATCACAATCCCTTATTTTGTGAAACAATTAATTGTTCAAAGAGATTAGACATTTTCTCTTTTATTTTTGTTTTATAAAGTGGTTTTACCAAAAAATAAATAATAATAATAATAATAATAATAATAATAATAATAATAATAATAATAATAATAATAAAATTGTAGATGGTAATGTGTTTGAAGAAAAAGCAAACACCTTATGAGAATTATTAACAATACCTTATGTGGATTACAAATTCAAAAAGTGTTTTCCAAAAACGCATCTTTGACAGATTTTCTTAATCCTTCTTGATTAGTAAACGATCATGTTGATAACGTAATTATGTAGCTTTCATGAGAAATAGGTAACCAAAGAAAGGAAGTAAAATATCACCTCTGTAAGCTGATCTTGGTGCATCTAATTTCATTATTTTCTTATAATATTTATACTACCAACATGCATGTACATTACTATACCATCCACTCCACTTATTAGGGGGACAAGTTTCTTGCATATATTTGACAAATGTGTAAATCCACATAATAACCAATAATGTACTACATATCAAGTGATAATTCATAACAATCCAAAATTTTATTTTGACAAACTAGTTATACAATGAAATGGTGTCAAGATTTTTTATGGCCAAAAGTGATGAAAAAAGAAGATTTTTATATATGGTTTTTACTTGCAAACGGTACGTGTAAGATGCATAGAAAGTTGCATCTTGAATGGAATTTATCAAGTATCTTACTCAATATACATCCAAACTTTGATTGTTTGATAAAATTCTTAGGAGATCAATTACACCGCGAAACAAACAAACTGATCAATGGGTACAACCTCTATTCGTTCTCAAATCCGAATGACATTTCTACGTAGCAAATACCTCATATTAACCAACAAATTTTGTCGCATGACAATGGAAATTATATTATGGACTTCCATTTTTTCCCAAAGTAGGCAAATCATGGATATTATAAGCGCTAAAGCCGAAGAGACCCCACTAACAATAAACAAACCTTTAAACCTATCAAAACTCAAGGTTTCTGGCTTTGTTGGAGGATCTTCGGATGATAACGAGTATTGTTTCTCAAACCACTTCTTCTCCAGAAGTCTAAGAGTCCCATCTTCTCTCATTTTGGCAATTTGGCTCGACATATCTTTCGCCAAGGACGAACCTTTTTGGAAGATCTGAGATCCATAGATATATTAGAAACATAAAACAATTCAAAACACAAAAGGGTACTTACTCTGATTATTCTAAACATGCAACCATTTTTTCAAGTACTTAAAATTTTGTCTGGTAAGCAGGAATTAAGTGGAAGGCGAAGCAAAAGAGTTAGCAGTTCATATAAATATATAATATGAAGTTATTTGTTGGATTATGTACAATTTTGATACTAAATTAGTCCAAATGAATAGATAACTCTAATGTCTCACTTTAACCGAGAGGAGAAAAGAAAATGGTACTTACGAAGCCTAAACCAGAAGTAGAAGGTTCCGAAGAAATCATCGCGTAATCATCTGAGTACTTGCCAAGAAACATCTTTATGTAAGGAATTTCATCGATGATAGCATCAGCACCACCATGCTTTCCACCTTTGGATAATGCTTCAGCATAATCTTCATATGAAAAGTATGGTCTATGCCTGTAATTCTCAAAATGCAAGTTGCTAACAGTCACTCCTGATAAACCAGCCTTAAATGAGCCACCATGAAACCCCAGAGTTCCACCCTTTGATGCTAACTCAAATTGTTCAACTGTTAACAATGAACTCAATGTAGCAGTGTAACTCGAGATCATAATAAGGACAACAAGTAACCAAACAAATGCCACAAATTTTGACAGATTACTCGACAGCTTCTCTCCTACAACACAAAATATAATACAATCAGAGATCTTCATTGAGCTAGATTAAAATTATAACAATGGTCCATAAAGAACTTGTGTGCAGGATTGGCACTTGACAATATGAATCATTTGCAACGATAAACGTATTTGTATTATAGCATATAGTTAAAAGAGCACACACAAAAGTATAATAAGAAGCAGCAGAGACATCATAGTAATTCTTATAAATAGTACATTACTTTGAGCAGAAAATAAGGTCATTAGGATGAACCAAAAGGTTGCTCCAATTTTCTGAGAAGGTGAAGTTTGGGACCCTTGATCCATGGATTCTATTGCCCAAATGACAATGCCAGTGATGATGGCAAAACCAGCAATGCTCAGCCAAAGCTTCACATCGAGTGGCTTCAAAAATATCCACATGTCATCATACTTGATTCTTGCCAGTGTTCCTATGCCCAAGTCAGTGTAAGTTGCTGTAAAGTCAACATATTGAGATCTGTTTGCAAGAATCGTTGTATCGCCCAAGATAGCATCAATCTCCTGATATACCAAAATTTACATGAATTTTCTCACACCACCTTCTTTAGTTTCAAAAGATTAGAAATAACAGCAATATGCCAATTGTGATTAAAACGGCGTAGAAGGCTGTATACATTAAAAGCAGACTTTGGGTAGTTTTTACACCCATTTGACCCATATCTGATAACCCTTATAGTAATTTTTTGAGTTGAATCATCTGAGATAAAAACCCTACCCAAATTGACTCATGCATAACTAAATGGATCAATTTGGCCACCTCTAAAGTCTAAATATGCTACGGAGTATTAAGTAAGCTAACATACCTGAGCATAAACCTTCTTTATAAGATCATCATAAGTTCTATTGGAAAATGGAATTAACTCGTACCGTACTTCATATGGTAATGCGTGAATGCAAGCATTGAACACATCTACAGAGAATCCAGTAGCAGTTGTAACATTTTTCTGAATGTCATGATTTGCATCCATGAAGTACTTAAACTTTCTTCTTGTTACTACGCCAACTTTTAGATTTTTACATAATCCATGGCGTAAAAGGATAATAAGCAAAAGAAGAACTATGCTATGCTTATGGAGCATCATCTCTGGATGCATGACAAATGAAACATATTCCTTTTATTAAATTAATGTTTCCAAGTCAAGGAATTAATAGTGCTCAACTGAGAATGTCAATACAGACTACAGAGTTTAGATTTTAGGATTGATAGGAAAAAAATGCAACTTGGTACAAATAAAATAATTAGAATAATCCTTCTTGTTATTTCATTTTCATAACAAGAAGTAAGGGGGAAAAATAGAATAAAAAATAAATAAATAAATAAATTAGTAACAACTAACAATGATTAACCACTTACTAAAAATCATGTGCTGAGTTGTGAAGACTCATGGCTCCCGAAATGACCGAATGAGCCGCCACGAAGGCGGGAGTCAAAGGGCGCAGCGCCGTAGTTGGGGATTAGTTTTAGGCTTGAGACTTTAATATTGCATGGGGATTATTTTAGGGTTTTAGAGTTGGTTTCTAAATTAAAAAGCTTTTTACTCCCTATAAGATACCCTCTGTAGTTATATAGCACGATTACTCCCATTTTGTGAACCACGCTAGGTTGTGATAGCACGGAGCTTGAATTCGTGTATTGTGGTAAACTATTGTTAGGTTTAAAATATGCTAATTGCTATTTTCGTATCTAACTTGCCACTTCATCATAACCTAGTGAGCTAATGCCACATATTTTTAGACACAAAAACTAGACATGAGTTTAGGCCTCGCAATCATTTCTTTTATTAGGCTGGGCACAGTGGTGACCAGACACGACCTTGTCAAATCAGTTTTTTCTCTCCGACGACCTGACGACGACCAAGTTGCCACAGTGGTGACCAAGTTATTTTTTTATTTTTATTTTTTTTTTAATTCAAATATTTTAAATAACAACTTTAAACTTCATTAAAATTAAAATATTTACAATACTGATTAAAAACTTAAACTAATAAAACTTAAACATTACAATACTGATTAAAAACTTAAACTACTAATCTAACTTGTAGCGTGCATTGATTGCTGCCTTAATACCCAAAGGTTCTTGTCGTTGTCGTGCAAGCAAATTTGGGTTGATTTATGTATTGTAGAAAATCAAGTCTTGCTCCTGTTTTGATGTGGCCATTAATTTCATTTCCTGTCGTTGGAGCTCAATTTTCTCTCTTTCAACTCCTCGGTTCGCCTTGCCCTTGCCTCTTGAATCTATCTCTTTTTCCTTCAACCTTATATATGACTCTTCTATGTCTTTCTTTTTCCCCGGTTTTGACGGCTTCAACTTGAAAAAGCTCCGGGCTAACGAACTAACAAATGATGTTGGTGGATCACGAGAGAAGGATGATGATTTCTTCATGGCTGCATCATGACCTTGTGGTCGTGATTCTCTAGTCTATTCTTCCTCATCACAATCATCCACATTTTGAAAATTCAAAAGACCTTTTGTTGATCCCGAGGTAGTTTCCGAAGCCTTGGATTTCTTTCGACTCTTCTTCTGAAAGCAGGCATCTCCATATTCTTCCAAGCATCATGATTCCTCAAAATTTTCCAACACTCCTCCAATGTAAAATCATGATCGTAAATCATACGGTATTCTCTAAGAGCTTTTGAGAGGTCGTCTGCATCACTCTCACCACTTCCGTGATTATCCTTGATATTATACATAATTGCAAAAAATCCACCAACCCTACTACGAATCCTATTCTTCCATTTGGAAAGAATCGAGTCATACGTTCTTTATTTACAGGTTTCGTTTTCCCAGTACCCAATCACCTCCTCCCAAAACCCATTCTTGTTTGTAGCGTTTCCTCTCCGAGAATTTTTTGACACATGAACCCAAGCTCTACAAAGCACGAGCTCTTCCGCCTTTATCCATGGTTCGTTCTTTTTGGTTGGTTCGGTCTTTCTGCCTGCGTCCTTCGATTTTGTAGCACGTCTTGAAGGCTTCTTTGGTTTGATGGGTGATGTATCTTCGACATCGTCATCATCATCGTCTTCAACAGGCATGGAACTGTGGTACGAACCGTGACCCGGACCTTGCCCCATCGAAACATCCTGACTCAGATAGTTTTGAGTCGAGTATTGTTGAGTCAGATAGTCTGCCATATAATCCTCTAAATCTATATCAAGATTAACACCCCGAAGCGGGGAATGCGTTTGATAGGTTGGGAAGACTTCAAGAAATCTATGTTAAGATGATACGACGACCCACTTGGTGATTGGTTAAAATCCATATTAGGACGATACGGTGGGACATATGGATGATTTAACGTAAAACGGGTTTTGTTGTTGACTCAGTTGTGGTAGTCGTTTTGGATATTCAAAAGCGGGTGCACGAAACCGAATACTTTGATTTGGTGGTGGTGTTATCCCGGTTAAATGAAACGGTGGATCCGGCGAGAAATTCAAATCCGGGGTATTTTGGGGTAGTCGGGATCATTGGTTTTTTGATGTGGCAATATTTTTTTTTGACATGATGAATATAGATGAGAAGTTGTTTGAAATGTGTGTTTAGAAATATGTTTGAGGTTGATATTTATAAGGTTGTAAAGTGGTAAAGGTTTTTTTTTTTTTTTTTTTTTTTTTTTTTTTTTTTTTCATTTTTTTTTAATATCAAACGGTAACAATTTTTTGGATTTTCGTGTGTGTTTAAAATCGGTTGAAATTTTGACAAACCTTGTGTTTTCCTCGACCGACAACCGATGGTGACCTTTTGGCCACAGTGGCCACAACCGATCATGAAATCGGTCGACCGTTCCCCATGATCGATCGACTGTGCCCAGTCTTATTTTTTCTAATGATTAAAAACAAGGGGTGATCTTTCATTTTTACAAGTTACACCTTCAATGTTTTTTTTTTATATATTTTTATTCTTTTAATCATAAAACTGTGAAACGGAAAGTGCGGAATAAAAAATATAAATTTTAACAAATCAAAAGTATTAAATTAACAAAAAGTACGAAACAAATGCTAATAAAAAATTATGTTGTACGGTAAACATGGGCCAAAAAAATGTAGAAAATACAAAACATTTGTACTTATAATGAGCCAAGGTACCAATAACATATCGCTTGAAAACAAATACCCGTGCGCCTTCTACTTCACCTCTCTACCAAATTCCATTAGAGCATAAGGTATGTTAAAGTATGAGGTGAGTTAAAGTTTCACATCTTCGAGTTAAGCCCTAAGTTAACACCCCCCCCCCCCCCCCCCCTCTTCTCAAAGTTAAAGCAATGGGTATCTTAAATCAGTTTATTATTATTATTATTATTATTATTGTTATTATTATTATTATTATTATTATTATTATTATTATTATTATTATTATTATTATTTTTATTATAATAATAATAATAAAAGTGAGACAAAAAATGTTGAGTTACGTTTGAGTTATGATAAGTTTTTTTTTTTTAAGGTTAAGGTAAAAAGGTTAAAGCTGATGTGACGCTGACGTGGCCGTGGGTAAAACTTTAACTCAAGGTTAAGACACCTTTTGTTCTTATAAAATCAATATCCAAACACCACCTCTCTACCAAATTCATATCATCTCTTATAAGGTAACCCACAGTAAGGGAGGTCAATCCTCCCATTTTGTCAACACCTTGACTTCCACCGAAGTTCTTTCTTCCCCCATTTCCTCGGTTGCCAAACCTATTACCTCTTCTAAAGAACCTTCTAAAGTTTTTGGCCATCAAGTTGTATTCTTCGTCATCTTCATT
Organism: Artemisia argyi; assembly: GCA_030686995.1. Classification (NCBI taxonomy): domain Eukaryota; kingdom Viridiplantae; phylum Streptophyta; class Magnoliopsida; order Asterales; family Asteraceae; genus Artemisia; species Artemisia argyi. The sequence goes on along the minus strand of CM060709.1, from coordinate 67,808,268 downwards.
ACTTTCATCATCTTCACTTCCTTCTTGATTATCACTATCGTCACTAGCTTGACACTTTGTGACTTTAGCTTTGAGAGCCAAAGACTTTACTTTCTCTTTCTTGTCTTTAGTGGCAACCTTGTCATTTTCAAGGATCATTTCATAGACCTTGAGGTTCCTAATAAGCTCATCAAGAGGAAGTTCGGCCAAATTCTTGGCTTCTTCAATTGCCGTCACCTTTGGTCTCCACTTTACCAGAAGTGCTCGAAGAAACTTCCTCACATGGTTCTTGTTGTAGAAGCTAGGATCTAGAGCCGTGAGGCTAGTAATAATAGCATTGAACCTTGTGTTACCATTATCAATGGTTTCTTCATCCGAGATCGAGAACTTCTCATATTGTTGTATGAGTATATCGATCTTGCAATCTTTTACTCGAGAGTTACCTTGATGAGTGATGATGAGAGAACGCCAAATTTCCTTTGCGGTTTTACAAACATGGACCCTCTCAAACTCCCTTCGAGGTACAGCATTATAGATCAACATCTTGGCTTCATCATTTTTGCCAAGTTTTCTCCTCTCATCATCCTTTAGATCCGAGTTTGGCTTTTGCACTAACAACTTTGTTTCGGGGTCTTCCACCATGAACACAAAGTTGCCATTTTGGATGATTTCCCACAAATCAAGATCTTCAGACCTAACATAGGTCTCAAATCAGGTTTTCCAAAAACAAAACCCATCGGTTTCTAGCAAAGGTGGTCTTTGCATAGAACACCCCTCAACATAGTTCTCTTGAGCCATGGATCTATACTCAACTTTACCAAAAATCTTAGTTAGGATTTTAGATTTTTTAGAAAGAAGTATTTGACTTAAAATGACTTCTCGGGAAGGTTTTGAAGCTCAAAAGCTTGAGTATACCACTCTGATACCAATTGTAGAACCGCAGAGGGGGTGGGGGTGAATACAGTTTCTTAGGCTTTTTGAATGTTTAAAAACTTTAAGCCGTAAGAGTCACCAAGTGGTTGTACAATAATCCAACAACCACAAATACAACCAAAGTATATAAAGCAAGTAAAGAGACACCACGATATATACTGGTTCGGGATGGGGGGTTTATACCATCCGTACGTCCAATTGCGAATCCATGACACGATACTATTCCACTAGTATAATCCTTTCGGTGGACTACAAACCGTTATAATCCACTCCACCGATATTCACCAATATCGATGCTCACAAAGAAGGAGTTACTCCTACGGTATTCCGCCCTCGGAAACCACCCTAAAGAATATCGTGATTTGACTTAACCTTTGGTCACCAAGACCACAACCAAAACTTCCACCCGGAAGTATTAAACCCCAACTAGATCCCCAATGATCTAGGCTTGGTCACCAAGACACAAGACTTCCCTTACAAATAATTGAATGATAGAATGAAGTTTGTTCAACCAAGCCCTAACCTAACCTAGAGACTCGATTGTAATAGAAAGGGTATAAGAAGAAGACCCTCGACACAATCACAAGAGTGGATTAAGTTCTTCAGATTCTTCCCTTGCAAAGAGATGTGTTTTTTCAAAGATGTAAGTGTGTTTAACTAAGAACACATGAGATAGAATTAGAGGATTAGAGAGAAAGAATGTAAAGAGAAAGAATAATGGCAAGAGGTGAGGAATACAAGAGGCAATGGGGGTATTTATAGGCCAAGACCCAAACTTGGGAATATTTTACCGAGGTCGGCGCATCACCCACGCGTCAACGCGCGGGTGGCTGATGAGGCGAAAAATGAACCACTTTTAGGGGGTCATTTAAGCCCGGAATTGAATTTATTTGATCAAATATTGCCCTAAATCGTTCCTTTTGTGATTTTAGGTACTTTGGGAGTGAAATCTGGAAAAGGAAGCAATTCGGACATTTTTGGAGCATAAAAGTGAAGAAAACGCCAAAGTCTTAATTTTCCTTGCTGGGAACAGTAGGTGACGGCGTCAAGAGTAACATCCTGATGGTGTCAAGAGTAAATTCCATGATGACCCAGTACAGATTTGACGGCGTCACAAGAAAGGGCGTCAAGAGTAAAATGCATGACGGCCTGGAAATGCATAACACATGACGGCGTCAAAAGTAGATCAAGGCAGTCCGAGAAGAGTTTTGGCGGCGAGGTGACGGCGTCACAAGCTTTGTCTTGATGCCGTCAGACCCTCTTTCCTATATATAGTTTTCTAATTTTCACATTAAAAAGAGAGAAGTTTTGGAGAAACCCTAAGTACGAACTTGGTGCGAATTTTACAGGTTTTTCAAGGGTTCTAAACCCTTGATACCTTTCATGTGTAATTGAGATAAGTATTCTTTTAATTCAATCAATATGTCTATGTGTTGGTTGTCTATATCTTGTTCTTGTCTTAATTCCATCATGCTAGGCTAGATCTATCTTGTGTTTGCTTAGATCTAATGAAACCTAGATGTTAATTATGTGTTGATTACTTGTTTATAATTGTTTTGGATGAATGAATTTATATGTTAGGCTTAAGAAAACTGACAGATCTCCAAATGGTAACATGCTTGAACGTCTTAGGAAACATGAACTGATGGCACTAGGTCTTTATTGGTTGTATTTAATGCATGAGCCACTATTTATAATCCCTATGGTTGTGCTGGGCATGGCATAGGAGGAGATAAGAGCTCGTAGAATTGGGGAATTAAGTGCGCTACCCCATGAATGGTATTAAGGAATACAATCCGTCATCCATGCAACTATAACAAGTAATTAACATGTAAAAGATGTCTAGGGAGTAGTGAAATCTAAGTAAACACATTTTCTCCACTTATTGCTCACAACATTAGTATAATTTAGTTTATTTTCATTTCTAATATTTTATTTTGATTGCATCTTCAGTATTGGGTTAGTTGAATAGCAACTAATTCCGCCCAAATCCTTCAAACCCGAGATTTTTATTTGCTTTCTAAAAAAATATAAAAATACAAAAAGAATCATCTCTCATCTTTAGAACTAGTATTTAGGTTTTCTAATCCTAGCGACACTATTCCTAGCTGAACGATCAATCCCCCGGTACTTGTCACTATACTATACTACAACAATCAGGTACACTGCCTGGTGGGGGTTGTAAGCTTCTTAAGATCCCTTGAGAGGTAAAGCCTGGTGCGATTCCCACGTATCAAGTTTTTGGCGCCGCAACCTGGGGAATAGTTATTGTCTAGGTTAGAATCTTTTTTTATTAGGTCTACTTGCTAGATTCCGTTCTAGTAAGATTTTATTTTTATTTTTAGGTTTTCTTTAGTCTATCTTATTTCTTTGTGTCTTTGTTCGTAACTTTTCACCACCCGACATCATGGACAACGGGAACATCTTTGAACCCGTCAACCTACCACTAGAACCTCTTAGGCCCCGAACCTTAGGAGAATATTCCCGACCTAGCTACCAAGGCTACCGAAACACCATTGAACTCACCGGAGCCAATGTGACCCCCTTGCGATCCGACACCATCCGGTTGGTGCAAAGCGGATGTGCATTCCATGGACTTCGTTCCGAAGATCCAAACCAACATCTTAAGGACTTCCTCAAAATCGTAGATTCCATAGACCTAGATGTTGCAACTAGAAAGACAACCAGATTACGCCTATTCCAATTCTCTCTACGGGATCAAGCTAGTCAATGGCTTGAGCGTTTACCCGCGAGATCTATCACCACATGGGATGATCTCACCACTCGTTTCCTTGCTTAATTTTTCCCACCGGGGAGAACTACTAAGCTTAGAAATGACATCTTGATGTTCCAACAACGTCAAAATGAATCTCTTTATGAAGCATGGACTCGTTTCAAGGACTTACTCCAAAAAGTCCCTCATCATGGCATAGACCTTTGGCTCCAAGTCCAAATTTTTTATGACCATATTGATCTCTCCACGAGGCGAGCCATTGACCAATCAGCCGGTGGTAAACTACGTGATCTAAGTGCGGAACAATCATGGGAACTCATAGAAGATCTTGCTCTCTATGACAACGAAAGTTGGAATGATCCCCGTGAATTGAACAAAACGGTCAAGGCAATATCCTTGCCTTCAAACAATTCTAGCACTCCCGACTGTAGGATCATGGAACTTGAAGGTCGAGTCAAGTCTCTCATGAAACCTTACGAAGCTCAAAAATCCTCAAGCCAAGTAAGCAGAATCGCTTCTACATGCAAATTATCTAATGGCCCTCACGAGACTCATAACTGCATGGAGCTTCCAAAACGTGCTTATAACGAATTCACGTCGTCACACGTGGGTCAAGGTCCTCGAACTTCTGACGAGGCCTATGAAGCATGGAAGGATAAACCTAATTTCAGAGGGTACCAAACGCGGAGCGTATCTTTCAATGACTCCTCACCACTCACTTGGTCCGAGCATTTTCCATCACAAGGCATTCCCAGGCAAAGCTATGAAGATGCTCTAAAAAAATTCATTCTATCTCAAGAATTACAGCTCTCTACGCTCGAGGCTAAATTTAGACAACAGCAGGCTGATATGAACAGCAAGATTTGTAATCTGTTAACTGCTATCAAAGAGCATGTTGTTAATAAACCCTTTCACGTTGATGAGGTTAAGTCTGTCACCGTCATGAGTCCACCAACCTCCCCTGTGAAAATAAAAAGTCCTAGCAAGTTATTCAAACATCTATCCCCTAAAGGAAAAGAACCTGTCAACCCCCTAGGACCAATCCATTTCGTAAACACCATCACCACGATATCTGCTTCTACACCCAACCCAACCCAACAACAAACTAACAAATTCGATCATACAGCTAAAGATGAGACCTTAAGGGAAGACCACGATTCGGCCAGAAAACTTACCGACTCATCCGAGCAGTACACCTCGCGAGAATCTGGCAAATCGGATGAAGGGAAAGAGAGATCGGAAGAGCATGATAGAAATCCAACCATTTTGGGCGAATCTACTATAGAAGAACCCGAGAGAAAAATGGAGGATGTTACTAGTGGGAGTAGCAATAGGACTAAGGAAAGTAACCCTAAAGTTTTCAAGATCTCCTGCACCATTAAGGAAAAGCTCCTAACCGATAGTCATATAGATCCTAGCTTCCCAGCCAACATAATCCCCCTTTCCTTATACCATGAGGCCTTCCCAAAACGCATTGCGTACGAAAAGGTAATGAAAAATTTATCAATCAGGATTGGAGAGCTTGTTTACAATACTGACCTCACCGTGGTCGATGACGTGGATCCTCTCACCAATCAAACGTTAACCAACCTTGTTCTTGGGAAACCATTTATCAATGAATCGGGAGTGATCCTTGATGAGAAAGATGGTAGTGCATTATTCACCAATGGTGTTAAGAAGGTAATTTTTCGTAGGGGTAATGAGGAGGTGTACGAGTATCGCCCGTCCCTTGAGGGGAATATTTATGGGTCGAAGGATGGAGAGTCGGGGAAGATAAGACGGCGTAATCCGAATAATCTCAAAATCCCCTGCATGATCGGTCATAAGTACTTCGATAACATCTACATTAACGCATTCCTGCCGAAGAATTTTATGTCACTATTCCATTATAACAATATCTGCAGATGGGGAATGATTTACAAGGGAGAGAAAGTGGTTGGTAAGGATCATGAAATCCAGGTGTTTGTAGGAAATATGGCATTTACTATGGAATTTACGATCGTGGACAACATCGAAGACTATGTCGACCCTAGATTATCACAAATTGTTTTTGGGGCGCCATTTTGCGAGATCACTAATCTGATAATTGATGACCGGAACGGAATTATGACCTTCGCTGATGGAATTAGGAGGGTTTCATACCAAACTCCATACAAGAGAAGAGACCTTAAGGAGATCGATTGTGACGGGCTTGATAAGATAAGTTCCCAACTTATTTTGTGCGATGAAGATGTTCGGAGAGGGTGTAAGAACACTTCTGATTTATCATGTGGATTCTTTAAGGATGTTAGTAAGCTTGGTTCTAAGTATCGAAAAGATATCTTCGAGTTCGAAGACCCGAAGTACTTACACTATGAAAGCGATACTAGTTTAGAAGACGACCTAGAGAGTGGAACCAATGATGAGGTCACGTAGTAACCCATGACCTTGAGTCTAGCTACAAGACTCGTAAATAAAGAAAAGCGCTTCTTGGGAGGCAACCCATGTTTTGTGTGATTTTGTTTGTTTGTTTGTTATTTGCTACCGTATGCATGCTTTATTTTTATTGTTGGTAGATCATGTTTCTAAACTAAATAGTGGAAATACTTTACTTTGTTGTTTTGGCCTAGTCTTAACTCCACCTAAAAGTATTTTTGCAAAAGATAAGTGTAAGGGGAAACCCCAAATATGTTTTTAAGAAACAAACCGATCATGATTCTCCACAATATTAAATGAACATGTGTATTCGTATTTGTTAGAGTCAAATGCTTGTATTGAGTCATAATGAAGTTTTGCAGGATTTTCCAGGAAGTAGGACCAAGTTTTTCCAGAAATTTTCCGGAAACTTAACATAAGAATTTCTGTAGGTCACTTCTGACGGTGTCAAGAGTTAACTCTTGACGGCGTCACGTGTAAAAATCTGGAAATTTTACCGGTTTTGTTTTTCTAACGGAGTCTTATGGTTTTTGTGAATTATTAAGTTTTATAATCTCTAGGAGATCTGCAAACTTCATTCCACAAGCATTATATCTTATCTTGTTTTCTAGGATTTAGTAACTTATATAGGATGCCGCCGATTTTACGCGAGGTTGTTTTGTCTATTTTTTCAGGATTTACAGGTTATGTATGACAAGAAGATGATTTACATTCTAGAAGGGAAGCTTTGATTGTTCATTTTCTTGGAGGAAGATTTAACCTGGCCACCTTATTATCCATACCGAGCGAATCAGGGGAGTATTTGATTTCATTCTTTTTACTTGTTAACTTTTACATTCTTTACTTGAACATTGGGGACAATGTTCATCTTAAGTGTAAGGGGAGGGTAAAAAGATGATACCTTACATATGCACTTTCGCTTGAGTTTGTTTTGTTTAATGGTAGATATGTAATAAAACTATGAGAAATACTTGTTAGTGTAATTTTAGCGCCAAATTTAATTTTTTTTACAACATTTAGGAGTGAAACTTTAGCCATAGCAAGCGTCTCATGGATAGGAGATTGTATGACTAGCACATAACCGTATATTCAGAAAAATTTTCCACCCAAATATGTGAGGTTCGCCTTTAGATTTGATAGGAAAAACATTCATTATTAGTGCTTATGAGTGTACCGGTAGCATTTAGATTCTAGAACTTGCGTTAGTGATGCATCCCAAGACCGCTAGTGAGACTACATTCGTGTAGTAGGATTTACTACATGATAAGAGGCATTAGGATCACCCTTGTGTTAAACCCGTATTATAATTACTTGACTATTTAAGTCATATTACTTGGCTAGTTAAGTCAACTAATTTTCCCCACACCTTAGCGTTGTACTCATTTTTAGTACACGAAACCCCTAGTACACCCCTCCGAGCCTATCTTTTCATTTCTAACTTTAAACATCTTACTTAAAGGAAGAATTTGTTACACCCCACTTAAATGTACACCCAAATCGCCTTAGCCTTCCGTGTATGCGCTCATTTTTAGTGCATTATTGTTATTTGTTAAACCCTAAGTTAACTATCTAATTGATTACATGGTTGCTAAGCCGAGTCATATCCTTGTACATATTGTTTTGGGACGATTGGGACTCATGGCTAAGTACTTATTTTATGGAGTAATGGGGAAGAACATCATATTATTACCCCCATATGTACATTAATCTTAAAAGTGCTCCAAGTGTTTTGATTTTCTTAATTCGAGTCATTAGATTAGTATAATGTAAAGTATGTAAAGATTCAAGTGTAAGGGGAATATTCATTCCCTATGATGTATTATTTTGGATGGTAGGGTAAGAGTGTATGCAAAAAAAAAAATAGAAAAAGAAAAAAAAAAAGAGAAAAAACATACGGACTACCATCCCTTTTTATTCTATGTTCATTTTTATGTTTTTGTTATTTTTGATTTATTAGCTTAAGCCAAGACTCGCAACGCCACATTGTACATGTAATTGACTAAGATTGTTAACTCGCCACCAGTAAAACTTCCTTTATCCAACAAAACCGTGTATTTCATATCCCTACACCTAACGTTACAACCCTTTAAAAGACCTCTTTGATAGTTTATCCTAGGTGCTTACACCATGTGGTGGAGGTTTGATCCTTTCCCAAGCCTATGGTAATCTATTTTGCTATGACAGGTAGTGAGAGATATCTTCCGTTTCCATATTGTAATTTATACTTTATTACACCCGAGAGATGTGAGTATCTAAACACTATTTGTGAGGTGCTAGTGTATGACCTCCGTGCTTGTCTATTGGTCTTTAGTGGAACGATTATTTGTTGTAATTACTTTTATATTAGTGTTAAATGACCCCTAACTTGTCTTTTGAGTAGAATAAAAGCGCATTTGCTTGAGGACAAGCAAATCTCAAGTGTAAGGGTATATGATCAGGCGAAAAATGAACCACTTTTAGGGGGTCATTTAAGCCCGGAATTGAATTTATTTGATCAAATATTGCCCTAAATCGTTCCTTTTGTGATTTTAGGTACTTTGGGAGTGAAATCTGGAAAAGGAAGCAATTCGGACGTTTTTGGAACATAAAAGTGAAGAAAACGCCAAAGTCTTAATTTTCCTTGCTGGGAATAGTAGGTGACGGCGTCAAGAGTAACATCCTGACGGCGTCAAGAGTAAATTCCATGACGACCCAGTACAGATTTGACGGCGTCACAAGAAAGGGCGTCAAGAGTAAAATGCATGACGGCCTGGAAATGCATAACACATGACGGCGTCAGAAGTAGATCAAGGCAGTCCGAGAAGAGTTTTGGCGGCGAGGTGATGGCGTCACAAGCTTTGTCTTGACGTCGTCAGACCTTCTTTCCTATATATAGTTTTCTAATTTTCACATTAAAAAGAGAGAAGTTTTGGAGAAACCCTAAGTACGGACTTGGTGCAAATTTTACAGGTTTTTCAAGGGTTCTAAGCCCTTGATACCTTTCATGTGTAATTGAGATAAGTATTCTTTTAATTCAATCAATATGTCTATGTGTTGGTTGTCTATATCTTGTTCTTGTCTTAATTCCATCATGCTAGGCTAGATCTATCTTGTGTTTGCTTAGATCTAATGAAACCTAGATGTTAATTATGTGTTGATTACTTGTTTATAATTGTTTTGGATGAATGAATTTATATGTTAGGCTTAAGAAAACTGACAGATCTCCAAATGGTAACATGCTTGAACGTCTTAGGAAACATGAACTGATGGCACTAGGTCTTTATTGGTTGTATTTAATGCATGAGCCACTGTTTATAATCCCTATGGTTGTGCTGGGCATGGCATAGGAGGAGATAAGAGCTCGTAGAATTGGGGAATTAAGTGCGCTACCCCATGAATGGTATTAAGGAATACAATCCGTCATCCATGCAACTATAACAAGTAATTAACATGTAAAAGATGTCTAGGGAGTAGTGAAATCTAAGTAAACACATTTTCTCCACTTATTGCTCACAACATTAGTATAATTTAGTTTATTTTCATTTCTAGTATTTTATTTTGATTGCATCTTCAGTATTGGGTTAGTTGAATAGCAACTAATTCCGCCCAAATCCTTCAAACCCGAGATTTTTATTTACTTTCTAAAAAAAATATAAAAATACAAAAAGAATCATCTCTCGTCTTTAGAACTAGTATTTAGGTTTTCTAATCCTAGCGACACTATTCCTAGCTGAACGATCAATCCCCCGGTATTTGTCACTATACTATACTACAACGATCAGGTACACTGCCTGGTGGGGGTTGTAAGCTTCTCAAGATCCCTTGAGAGGTAAAGCCTGGTGCGATTCCCACATATCAGTGGCGCGCCAGGCCCAGTGAAATATTCCCAAATGTTGGGTGTTGGTCTTGTAAATACCTACCCTTGGTAACCCCCCCCCCCCCCCCCCCCCCCGCCAATTGTACTTCATACACTAAACCTTATCATTAATAAATCTAAGGTTTACCAACTCATATAGCCAATTTGGAAAATGTTTTTGTGAAGTGTTTATAAGAAATCAATTATCAAAGACAGAAAGAGTAGAAGAGATAATTGAGTAGGGGTAGAATGGGTATTCCTCATATGGCATAGAAAAGAGAGGAAGAATATGCCATGGGATGTTCCTCTAAAGGGAAGAGTGTGATAGGTTAGGTTAAGAAGTAACCGTAGTTAGGTTTAGAAAGAAGTGTATAGAGAATAAAATGGTTAGGTTGGAAGGTGAACCATGGTTAGGTTAAAGGGTGTGTCCAAGGGAATGTTCCATCCTTGGTGTGGTTAAGAGTTAACCATGGTTGGGTGAGAATGGGGTAAGTTGAGAAGCAACCATAGTTTGGTTATATGTGAACCATGGTTAGGTTAAGAGAAGCATATCCAAGGGAATATTCCATCCTTGGTGTGGTTAAGAGTTAACCAAGGTTAAGTGTAGAGAACTAGCCATAGTTGGGTTAGGAGAACCATGGTTGGGTTAAGAAAGAATATCCAAGGGTATATTCCTTTTCTTGGAGAGAAAGTTTGGGATGTGAAAGGGTGTAAGGAATATAAGGTATGAGTTGGATTGTGTAAGTGTGTAAGGGAATATGTAAGAATGGATGTGATGGGGAGCCTAGTGTGTGTAGAAGGTTAAATGGTTGTGAGTAGTGTGTGTATTTTGAAAATAAAGTTTGTTGGAGTGTAAGAATGTGTAAGAGAATATGTAAGAGTTGGATGTGATGGGATGTGTATAGAGAGTGAGTTGTATATGTAAGGAATGTGTAAGTATGATTGGATGGGGAGCCTTGTGTGTGTGAAGAGAGGTGTGTGAGTGAAGTGTGTTTGTATAGGGAAGAGTATGTATTGGTGTATGAGAAAGGTGTATTGGTATTGTATAAAGTGGGGAATCTTATGTGGGAGAGTGTGAGTCAAAAGGGTGCAAGAGTGTAAGAGGTGTAAGAAGATGTTGGGTTGTTTGGAGGCTTTGTCCCTTGTGTTTAAGGAGGTGATTAAGATGAGATTAAAAAGTAATCTAATTGTGATTAAGAGAAAAAGGTTTAGACAATTAAGATTATGAGTTGAGAAAATCATAGGTTACTTATATGTTCAAGTAACACAACGTCGAGAATCCATAGTTTCATAACTCGTGACTTTCCACAACTCGACGTACTCAACTAACACCTTGGTACAAATAAGCTAAGTGCTTTGCCATGATGTAAAGCATAACCCAAGTGGAAAAGGATGCATTTACGCAAAGTGACCTTTGACTTAGTTTGACCAATAAGGGAGTAAACCCGTTATGTAATTAGAGAAGACGTAAGCACGGGATATTAGCATATGGATGCTTTCACGTGATGTTACATGAAATGTATAAGCTCCCTAAGTTTAGAAAAGCCTTGGCTAGAGGCAAGAGTTAGAAAACATGAGTTGGTTTTTTCCCGTAAACGGGTGTTTCAAAAGTTGGATCTCTCTAATCCCAAAACTCGTTTCGAGTGTTCTCAATTAAGCACATAGCAAATTCATACATGTATTGAAAGATCCAAATTTGTTGGGTAAGGGGAAAGCCGGCTTTCAAAATTCGTCCCGACATTCACAGAAGCCTGGCGCGTCGTCCACGCGTCAATGCGCAGGCAGTGCGCCAGCAACAGGTATGTGAGTCGGGGAATTTTGTCTACCTTTTGTTATTTTATTTGTTTCAAAGGTTTATTTGTCATCATTAAAACATTGGGAGATCTTGATAATGTTGACTCAACATTTTTTTTAAACATTTTTAACACAAACTAAAATTTCATTCATAATTAAAATATTACATATTAATTCAAATAAATAAAAACATTACAACATTTATTAAAACATTACGACGCTTATTAAAAACTAATAATCTAGGTTGTGTCGTTCATTGATCGAGTCTTTGATTTCTTGCATTTTTTGCCGTTGTAATGCGGGCAAAGCTGGGTCGATTGGTGTGAGATAGAAGATGAGGTCTTTTTGATATTTCTTTTGTCACTCAAATTCAAGTTTTTGTTCTTCCATTGCCAATCTTCTGTCTTCTTGCTCCGCTTTCTTTTGCTGCAGCTCCAACTCCTTATCCTTTTGCTCCAACTCTTTTTTCTTCAAGTTGTAGTATCCGTCTGCAAGCTCCTGCTTCTTACCTAATGCCATTGACTTAATGGTTTTCCATTTGTCGGCCACCCCTTCCAAATTCCAAGACTTGGAATTCTCCGACGATTTCTTCTTAGTAGCCTTAGTTTTCTTAGCTGCATAACGACCAATTGGTCACTCATTTCGAGGCTCTTCATTATCAGGCACATCCGAGCCCATTTTAGAAGTCCTTGGTTTTTTTCAAGCCGCATTTTGGTTTTTAAAAAAAAAGCATCTCATTTTTCTTCCAAATATCATGGTGCCTCAAAATCTCCCAACAATGATCCAAATGAAAGGCATGCTTCATCATTACTTCATATTCTTCACACGATCTTTGGTAAATAGTGAGATCATTCTCACCACTTCCAAAATTCGTATAACAATTGTCGTAAATGGTACAAAATGCACCAACTCTAGGACGAATCCTATTTTTCCACTTGCTAGTAATTGAGTTGTACGATCTCCCTTCACCAACCTCTTTTTCAAAGTATGTAATCACTTTCTTCCAAAATCCTTTAGAATTTTGGTTGGTTCCAACTACGCTATCCTCCGATGAATCACACTAAGCCATGCACAACGCGATCTCTTCTTCTTTTGTCCAATTCGCCGAATCATTGATGGTGTCTTTCTCAACCTCTTTCTTAACCGCCTTCTTCTTACCCTTTGTAGCATGCTTCTTTGGTTTGACCGGTGACATCTCTTCCGAAACAGTGTTGTCATCGTCATCACCAACAAGATCATCATTTGGAACCGAATTATGATACGATCCGTGACCCAAACCTTGATAACCCGATGACATTTGTTGACTCGGATAACCCGAACCGGTTCCAACAAAATAATCCGGATTGTTTTGTAATTGTTCAATAAAATCACAAGCATCAAGATTGATGTGGTTTACCGGAGAATAATTTTGATAATTAGAATAGGAAGATGTTTATGAGTCCATTGTTGGACGATAACACGATTCGGGGGAGCCATACGTAGATTGTTGGCTTCGACGGGAGTGGCTTTGTTGTGGTTGTTGGTTGTTTTGATATGGGGGAACAAATGGATGATTAATATTACGATGCATAGCAAATGGATTGAATATTTGTTGTTGTAGAGGTAGTTGAGATTCCTAATCAAGAGAACGGGGTCGGAAATTCACGTTTGGTGAGACACCGGTTAACCGGAAAGTCGAATCCGGTGACACTTGCGGGATGTTTTGTGGTAAACGGGATTTTCGGCCTTTTGCTTGTTGTGGTATTTCCTTAGACATTTTTAGTAGAAATAATAGTGAGATTGTGTTAAATGAGATGTGTTTACTTTGTGTATTTATAAGGATTTTTTTTAGCCAAACAGCTACATTCCAATGGGCAAAAAATTATTTTTTTGTTTCTCACAAACAAACGGCTAGAAACATTAAATGGGGTGACCGTTTGGATCAAAAGCAACAAATATGTATACTTTTGTTTCGGTCGAGAGCACGACCCACTTCCCATCTTTTCGTTGGTTTTCTCGGTCGCGACCGACACTCCACAACAAGCTCGACCGATTGGACCGAGGACGACCTAGTCGGTCGATTCACTTACTGTGGGTAATCTAAAAGTACACCATCATCATCACAGCCTCATGTTTAACCAAACCAACCTCAATCAATGTCACCATCATCCTCGTCTTGATCTTTCTCATCTTCACACCCATAAAAGCTATTTCAGAACACAATAAAAAATCATCATCCTCGTCTTCATCTCTCGTCACAGCCTCAATCAATCTCATCATCATCCTCGAATCTGCTAAAAAATAGACTCATTTCTTCTGAAAATGGAATTGCAGTCGTCAAAACAAAGAAAATCACCTACACCACCACACCAAATAAAACTGAAATTAAATTAGGCCGAGTTGTTTTCCGAGATGATGTAACTCAAAATGAGTCTATATCTTTATCTGAATACGCCCAAATAAGTGAAGATGATGACAGTTATTCATATTTGCAATCAAATCAAGAAGATCTTTCAATAATTAAAGACAAATCTCAAGGTTTAGGGCTAGGATTTTGGTGATTTCAGTTTTCGTGAAGGAATGGATGTATATCATGTGTCATGTGTGATTTATGTTTAAATTTGTGAGTTATATTTATATTGGGGAGATGCATACGAGGTTATGATATGTGATTTATGTTATATTTGTGCTAAGCGGGTTACGGGGTCTTGTTTTTATGTGGTTAAAACGTTTTGACTTTCAAATTTGATTTTAGTTTTGGGTGTTGGTTTCGGGTTTTGGCTTATTCTGGCCACTTGGATGTGTTTTATTTCAGATTCTAGCAAGGGAAGGATGAAGATCGGGTTGTGATGGTGGTTTTACTGGAGATGATGGTGTTGACTGATGTGTGGTGCTAATGACGACAGTCTGGATCACAGCAAATGATAACATGAGTGGTGGAGATGGTGGCAGGTGGTCCGTGGTGGTGGCTGAAAATACTGAACACAAAGATGGAAGAGAAGAGGGTGTTTGGAAGTGAGATTTATGAATGAGTCGTGTATTATATAGTGGTTCATAATACAATTGTTTTTATGCATACAATGGATATATCTGCAATTTTTGTATCTTTAAGGGATATATGGATATATCTGCAATTTTGTTTTTATGCATACAAAGGATTTTCTAAAATGTGCTTCGAGGGCAAGCATTTAAGTTTTATATAAAATTAAAATCAGAGATTATTAAATTCAAATTTATATTTAATTATGATAACTTATAATTATATTTAATTAAAATTAAATGCACTTTCTGATATAAAATTAAAGTTCGTGTTTAATAAACATGACGTAACATGTGTTTGAGGGTACATGTTAGAAAACGGACAAATGGCATGTTACTTGTTTAGAAGGTCATTCGATACACGGAACAAACTGAATTCAAAGTTAACTACATGGATCTGCTAAAAAAATAATAGACTACACAAAAATACAAAAAGTGACAAGTTAAATATATTTAATGAAATTAACCCTTTAAAATAATCTATTTGTAGTCTAGAGGAACTTGTTTGTAATTTGTGATTAGGAGAGCGTGTTAAGTGTAATGTGAATACACTTGTCTAGATTCTTCTTGTCTAAATTTAACGAATCTAGGCAAGATTAAGGATGAGCATCGGGCTGAAACCGACCCGAGCGCGACCCATCTCGAGATCGACAACCTGGAAATCCCTAACCGAATCCCGACCCGAGTATATCCCGAGTCCCAACTTGTGTGGTTTTGTTTGTGTTTTGTCAGTTTATCCTGAGTCCCGACTTCCTGGAAATCCCAACCTGAGTATAGCTCGGTTTGTGTCGGTCGGGGTCGGTTTGTGTCAGTTTTTGGACGTCGGTTGGTTTTGCTCACCCCTAGACAAAAGAGTTTGCACCTTCTGGTTGCTTCTTTTAGTTGGGGATGCTTATATTTATATATAAAACATTTGAAATACTCATACTTATCGAGTCTTTAACGTGCAGCCTCTAGCTACATAGACTCGATTAGTATCAGCTGGGCAAGCAGAATCTAATTGTGTTCTTTTTCAGGATTATTCCATGATGGCATAGACTTTTTTTTTACTTCGACCTCATATTTGTATCTTAACTACTAGATGTTGAATGCAAATTCTTCATAGTTCCGATGTATTTTGAGTTAACTGTGTTTATTTTGTATGATTATTGAATCAAACTAAGCCTTTTCAATGGCTTCACCAAATTGTATTAGGATGAGTGATTGGTGGTAAACAGTCAGATAATTATTGGTCAACCACTTGTGAATGGTCAACTATAATAGTCCAACAGCTTAAACCAATGCTTCCGTGGAATACAGTGTTTCCCCGGGTCGTAATGTCCCGACGAGGTTGTGATGGTATAAAAACGAATCTGTGATCGGTGATTATGAACAGGGATATGAATAAAGTGTGTGTGAGTGATTAATCTAAGGTTTTATAAAATAAAATAGCTTAAATAAGCTATATGAACAGTTACGTTAAACCTAGATATCTAAAAACGTTTAATAACTAAAAACGCGTACGTTTAATTTAAATCTACGTAAACGTACGAAACAAAAATGGTTTTAACTAAAGTAGGAATTTGTATGCCTTAGGGGCTTAAATGCAAATTAAATAAACTTAAAATATTTATTTTATTAATTACTAACTATTTAATTAATTATTATTATTTAATAACTATTTATAATTATTTAATAATACACTAATAATTAAGAAAATGTGAAATAAGTCTAGAAATATACAATTAAAATTTCTAAAAGTCTAAAATATTATAAAACTTATTTTAAAAATAAAATTATATTTTTCTAACTATTTATCTAATTATTACTAATTAATAACTATTTAATTATTAATTAACTAAATATATTGATTTAAATTGTTATAAATACTAAAAAGACTTAGATAACTAAGAAGATTTTTATAAATCTAATTAACCATCACAGGAATCCTAAAAAATTATAAAAAGTTTATTTTATATATTTTCAAACTAGTTTACTAATTATTATTCTATTTTTTAATTAATCACCAATTAAACTATTCAAATTATAAAAACTAGTAAATGAACAGTAAAAATTACAAGAAAATTTATAAAATTATTTTATGACTTATAAAAGCTAGGAAAATATAAAATCTAGGTTTTGCTTTATAAAAACTAAATCTGCTATTTAAAACTTAATTATTGATTAATTATTAATAAAACTAATTTTAATTCTAATAAATACTAAATGACAAAATAAAAATCTGCGAAAAGTATTAAAAATACTGTAATATAAAAGGAAATTAATAAAAATATAAAAATACAACTTACTTAATAAAAATCTAAAAATGAAAATTAAAATTAAATTATATTAAATAGAAACTATCACATATTATTATATTGGTTTTTCTTGATATTTCTTTTACAAATCTATTTTATATCTAAAAATAACTAACTTTTGTAAAAACAACTATTTTAGAACTTAATAATAAGCTAATTATAAGCTAATAACCTAAACAGTTGACTGAAAATGGAATTAAGCTCACAAGAGCTTATGTGGGGTCCACCTTGGTAAAACTTGATTCTTATGAGTTACTTGAACATGTATAAGCAAGATTTGCATAATTAAGCTATTGGAATAAGCTAATAAGCAGTTAAAAAGCACTAGGTTACCTTGCTCAATACAGAAAAAAGGGACAAACTTGAGGGTCTTATACAGGTGGGGTCCACTGAGTACTCGGTCAAATAAGTGGTCAACTTATGATCCCTGGTAGGAGGGGGGTTCAAAGGAGCTAAGTGGTGGTAGTAGGGCCCACTGAGGTGGTCAGAAATCACCACCAAAGTGGTGGTGATGGACTGAAGTCTGCTGGTGCAGGGGAGATAACCTTCCCTGCAAGTAACTTTAAGGGTGAGTGGGACCCCGGGAAAAATTGCTAAAATATAAGTTATCTGGGAACTTAAAGACAAGGTGGGAGACAATAAGTAGTGAAAAGCACAGGTATTGAATCTCAACACATAAATCTACAAAAATCCCCCAAGTTTTGAAAAAATCTGAGATGAGCAAAGTTTGACTTTTTGATTAAACCTAAGATTTGACTTTTATGGATTTCTGATGGATCCTATGAGCTTATGAAGCTATGATAAGCTATGATAAAGCTAACCTAAGCTAAAAATATGAGTTATGATCTAATGTGTTGTGTTTGATGCTTAACTGTCCATACAGTGGACAGATAAGTGAGATTTGTGATGAGTTTTGACTATTGTGCAAATGAGGGCTTGGTTTTATGGTATATTATAATTACTTAAACCTTAACAAACTTACTGCAACCACATTAAGCAACAACTAAATCCCTAAACCTCCCTGAAACAGTTAACCCAAACAGTCCCTTAAAACTAAATCTACACTACAACTATGGATTTTACCCTTTAATCTACAATCTTTTTGCTTGAAACTTAATCTAGGAACATAATTAAACCTAAATGAATACAAATACCACATAAATAATAAGAAGAACCAAGAAATGCAATTTATCAAGGTTTTTTACTTACAAATGGCTTCCATTGAGAAACAAGGTACACAAACTTTTCCACTGTCCTAATACCTCCCATAAGGCACTAATACCAAGATCATCCAAATGTATCCTACTCCTTGCTTCAAGCTTTCTTCTTCAAAAATTTCTAATTTATTTTCTATTTTATTGATTTCTTTTTGTATTTTCTCTTTTTATGAACTATTGCTAGATTAAGGTTACTAAAAGCTAAACAAGCTTTGTCAGAGCTTATATGGGATAGTTGAGTCCTTAACATCCACTAACAACTACTTTCAACAAATTTGAGAATTTGAACTAGAAATTGCATAAAATGAAATATGAACTGAAACTTGAAATTTAGATTGAATAAAATTTAAATTACATTAAGATAACAGGATACAAGCTTTTGAAATTGAAAATTACAACTAGTTTGGAGTTTACACTAACTACGATTATGCTACTCCTAAATTACACTAATACTTCTACTCTTCTCCTTTATTCTTGATATATAGATGATAAAAAGGTTCCTTGCAGCTTTCTGAATCTATCCCACTCAATTTGAGCCATTGATATGGTCAAATGAATCCACACCGTTCAAACTTGCTTTTTCGCGCCAAAAAGTCCTAGGGGACAGTTGGGATTGCTTGTTACGTTTTAGGGCAATTAAGGTTTCTTGGGAGCATGTGTGAGGTGGAGGGACAGGTGGGAGAGCTGGGGGGTTAAGGTGGAAGCAAAACTGTGGGTTGAGGAGTGGTATTTGGTTTGCAGTGGTGGGAGAGGGAAAGGTAGGGGAAGGGGTGTTTGACTGGTATGTTGACCCCGGTATTAAAAACGGGGTGGGTTTGTTTATTTTATTTTTTTGGGCTTAGGATTGGGCTAGGGTGGGCTTTGTTTTATATTTGGATTGGATTGGGTAATATTTTAGGTTTAATATTTAGGGTCCGGTTGTATTTATAAGTATAGTAACCACAAGGACCTATTGTGTAATTCCTGAAATTTTGAGGGCTGAGTTTGTGATTTTTGCAAAGTTTATTATGGGACCAAACTTGCCATATCTCAATAGTACAAGGTCCTATTTGTAATTTTTTTCATTTTAATATCTCAAGGGACCTTTTCTGTAATTCATGAAACTTCAGGGACCAATTATGTAATTTCTCCAAACTTGCCACCAAAAACCATTCCTGCAAAAGATTAATAGCACAAGGACCAAAATTTATTTTTCTCAAAGTTTTTTACATCCCAGGGACCATTTATGTCAATTTCCAAAGTATAGGGACTAAACTTGTAATTTTGTGAAACTTTGCACCAAAGGACTAAATATGTAACTTTGTGATTAAAAAGGACCTTTGGTGACTTTTTCATGTTTTTAGAATAACCAGGGACTAGTTTTGACAACTTTTGAAACTTGAGGGACTAAAACTGCCAATTATGCAAACTTTGTACGTTTTTCATCTGTTTTTGATTATTTTGCATTTGAAACATATAAAACACACTTCTAAGATATTTTAAGTATTTTGATGCATATTTGAGTATTTTTGGATGTTTTGGCAGCTCAGATTAGTATAAAATGATGAGTATTTAGACACTCATCAATCCCCCACACTAAAACATTGCTAGTCCCTAGCAATCTTTTGAGAAAAACTTAATGGATTTGAAAAACTCTTTACCAAAAGCCATCACTTCTGGAGTAGCCAGATGTAAGAACTGTGGTACATCTGATAACCGTGTGATTTTGAGCAAACCACCAGCTGTCAACAGATTTGATTTGTCTTTTCCAAAAGCCGTTTGCTTCTGGACTAGCCAACTCTTGATGGAATAGTCAACATCTTGGTGAGCTGATTACCAATTATGGTTTTTCTACTGCCTTTACCACAAGCCATAATCTTGCGGGCTAGCCAACTCATTCGCTTTATGGGATATGGCGAGTTGAGGTACCATACAATTTTGGGCAAATTGCAAGCCATAAACGGATTTGAGATATCTTTACCAAGAACCGTTTGCTCCTGGATTAGCCAATCCTTATGTGGGTTAGACATGGCGGACTGATAACCATTTATTGCGTTCTAAGTGAGAAAAAAATTTAAAATTTTGGCTAAAATGGGGGTTCTTGATGGAACATGTGTTTAAATTCGTTAGAATAACGAATCTCCCCCCACACTTAGAACTGAATATTGTCCTCAATATTCAAAGTACTGGGTGTTAAACCAACACTTAGAACGTAAGAAAGAAAATATTCCATAGCCTTTATTTAAGTTTATGTACATTTTTTATTTTTTAATTTTTTTTTATTATTATTTTTTTAAGAGGATATTTACATATATACAATCATGTGGGTTAGTATCTCCCCCACACTTAGGGTGAAAACCCCGTATGCATGCTACTGTTTTTGATTACCGAGTCGCTAGCTTGACTCGACCCCGATTTCATTGGTTCATGGGGAAGCATGATGTGGAAGGAACAATCTCCATGGGACTTTCATTCAAGATGTTTGGATAAACATTTGAAGCACGTGAAAGTTCCACACCGATGAGATATATAGACACCCGGCTTACAAATGATACATGAAAATGCCGGGGTCAAAGATAGTGTCCTCATTCCCGAAGGAGTGAATAACAGGAGAAATCACCTGGTAGGTGAAGGAAAGAAGAGAGATCTGAATAACAATTTAGATAAGAACTTCCTCCTCAAGAAATGCATATTCAAATGGAGGAGGCAAGTCCTTAAGCTTGATCTCAGGAAATTTATCAGTTTCCTCAACTGATTTGATTTCCTTATTATGAAGTTGTTTGGGTGGAAGAGGGGGAAATGGATCTTCGTTTAACAAATTTTCTAGAAAAAGAATGTCCCCCTCAGGATCAATATAATTATCATCAACTTCATATGAAATTGAACTATCTTCAGCAAGAAAAGCCTCGATTTCGTCCAGATCATTTTCACTTTCCGGAGGAAGTGGATTGATCTGAATGAGTTCAATCAAAGGATCATGAGTAGGTAAGAGTTCTAACTCTCTCAAATCTGCTTCAAAGTCAAAGACTTCATTTTCATCCCTTGGTGGGATGGGATCCATATGAGAGAGTTCATCAGCGAACTCTTCAAGAAGATAGTCAACATTAGACTGGGGAAGTGATGCCTCAACATACTCAATTTCTCCATAAGATGTACAATCATCGTTAGAATCGGAGAGAGTATCTACATGATCTTTTGAAAAATCAAGAGGAGGAGGGATATCACACAGATGGTCAAAAATTCCCTGTGACTCACTTGGGATTAAGACAAGGTCCTAAACACTAGACTTTATGAATTCGTCCGATTCCTTTTCAGGAACAGTGTCAGGATGCTCGTCCCCCATGCTCAGAGAGTGAGTGGGAACCTCGGGTATGATATAAGTAGACTGAGGGAGATGAGAAGGACTAGCATACATGGATTTTATAATTTCCATTTGTTCAGCTGCTAGTAATTCTCCCATACTTTTTTCTCCCTGATTTTCCATGGAAGGAATTGCAACAGATGAACTCGATGAATCATTTTGAATAATAACAACGTTATCATCATCACTGTCATCATCGTCATCAAGAAGAGCAGCATTGCAAAATGCGGCATGTATTTTAGCTGCATGCTCTTTGACTATTAATTCCTCCATTCCGTTTCTAACATCTCGTTTTTTTGCAAATAACTCAATAGATGTCTCACGAGAATTCTGAAACGATGTAGTTGCTAACTCCTCCTTAAGTTCTTTTAATATCTCAAGAGCCTTTAAACAAAGGTCTTGCTGAGTTTCATGAGGAGTTGCTTGGATCATTTGGCACTGTGGAGGTGGGTCTTGAAACGAATAGTCGTAATTGTTACAAGGAATTTGATTCCTTGTTTGACAATCAGAGCTAAAGTGTGGACCTCCACAGTACTCACAACAGTTGAACTGATGTGGTTGTGAGTCAAAACTGTTATTAGGAAACTGCTCATAGACAAACGTGTTTGCTGATTGACAATCAGAACTGTAGTGTGAACCACCACAGTACTCGCAACAGTAAAACTGCTGAGTCTCATGGTGTGGAAGTTGATGGAATGTATCAGTCGTATCATGGTAGGAATAGGGGTTCTGGTTATAGACAGGCCCGTTTCCTGACTCTACCATGCCACAACTGGGGCAATTACCACCATTATAAGGACTACCACACCATTGACAAACAAGAGGGTGAGAATAAGACATAGAAAGAATCAAAAGAGGGTGAGAATTTGAAGAATCAAATAGGTAGGAGGGTACATGTGAATATTTTTGGTGTTTTTGAAAATTTTTGTAGTAATAATAAGAAGGAAAATATTTTTGGGTTTTTGTGTTCGTTGAAAACTAGTTTTAAAATGTTTTCGGGAACTGCTTTGATTTTATATGATAATAATATGAACAAGGATGGATAAATATACAATGAGCGTGTATTCAGATTCACTAATACGCAAAATCGTTTAGAATAAGCGCACAACCTCCCCGGCAGCGGCGCCAAATTTTGATTGGTGGTAAACAGTCAGATAATTATTGGTCAACCACTTGTGAATGGTCAACTATAATAGTCCAACAGCTTAAACCAATGCTTCCATGGAATACAGTGTTTCCCCGGGTCGTAATGTCCCGACGAGGTTGTGATGGTATAAAAACGAATCTGTGATCGGTGATTATGAACAGGGATATGAATAAAGTGTGTGTGAGTGATTAATCTAAGGTTTTATAAAACAAAATAGCTTAAATAAGCTATATGAACAGTTACGTGAAACCTAGATATCTAAAAACGTTTAATAACTAAAAACGCGTTCGTTTAATTTAAATCTACGTAAACGTACGAAACAAAAATGGTTTTAACTAAAGTAGGAATTTGTATGCCTTAGGGGCTTAAATGCAAATTAAATAAACTTAAAATATTTATTTTATTAATTACTAACTATTTAATTAATTATTATTATTTAATAACTATTTATAATTATTTAATAATACACTAATAATTAAGAAAATGTGAAATAAGTCTAGAAATATAAAATTAAAATTTCTAAAAGTCTAAAATATTATAAAACTTATTTTAAAAATAAAATTATATTTTTCTAACTATTTATCTAATTAATAACTATTTAATTATTAATTAACTAAATATATTGATTTAAATTGTTATAAATACTAAAAAGACTTAGATAATTAAGAAGATTTTTATAAATCTAACTAACCATCACAGGAATCCTAAAAAATTATAAAAAGTTTATTTTATATATTTTCAAACTAGTTTACTAATTATTATTCTATTTATTAATTAATCACCAATTAAACTATTTAAATTATAAAAACTAGTAAATGAACAGTAAAAATTACAAGAAAATTTCTAAAATTATTTTATGACTTATAAAAGCTAGGAAAAATATAAAATCTAGGTGTTGCTTTATAAAAACTAAATATGCTATTTAAAACTTAATTGTTGATTAATTATTAATAAAACTAATTTTAATTCTAATAAATACTAAATGACAAAATAAAAATCTGAGAAAATTATTAAAAATACTTTAATATAAAAGGAAATTAATAAAAATATAAAAATACAACTTACTTAATAAAAATCTAAAAATGAAAATTAAAATTAAATTATATTAAATAGAAACTATCACTTATTGTTATATTGGTTTTTCTTGATTTTTCTTTTATAAATCTATTTTATATCTAAAAATAACCAACTTTTGTAAAAACAACTATTTTAGAACTTAATAATAAGCTAATTATAAGCTAATAACCTAAACAGTTGACTTTAGTTGACTGAAAATGGAATTAAGCTCACAAGAGCTTATGTGGGGTCCACCTTAGTAAAACTTGATTCCTATGAGTTACGTGAACATGTATAAGCAAGATTTGCACAATTAAGCTATTGGAATAAGCTAATAAGCAGTTAAAAAGCACTAGGTTACCTTGCTCAATACAGAAAAAAGGGACAAACTTGAGGGTCTTATACAGGTGGGGTCCACTGAGTAATCGGTCAAATAAGTGGTCAACTTATGATCCCTGGTAGGAGGGGGTTCAAAGGAGCTATGTGGGACCCAGGGAAAAATTGCTAGTTGAGTCCTTAACATCCACTAACAACCACTTTCAACAAATTTGAGAATTTGAACTAGAAATTGCATAAAATGAAATATGAATTGAAACTTGAAATTTAGATTGAATAAAATTTAAATTACATTAAGATAACAGGATACAAGCTTTTGAAATTGAAAATTACAACTAGTTTGGAGTTTACACTAACTACGATTATACTACTCCTAAATTACACTAATACTTCTACTCTTCTCCTGTATTCTTGATATATAGATGATAAAAAGGTTCCTTGCAGCTTTCTGAATCTATCCCACTCAATTTGAGCCATTGATATGGTCAAATGAATCCACACCGTTCAAACTTGCTTTTTCGCGCCAAAAAGTCCTAGGGGACAGTTGGGATTGCTTGTTACGTTTTAGGGCAATTAAGGTTTCTTGGGAGCATGTGTGAGGTGGAGGGACAGGTAGGAGAGCTGGGGGTTGAGATGGAAGCAAAACTGTGGGTTGAGGAGTGGTATTTGGTTTGCAGTGGTGGGAGAGGGAAAGGTAGGGGAAGGGGTGTTTGACTGGTATTTTGACCCCGGTATTAAAAACGGGATGGGTTTGTTTATTTTATTTTTTTGGGCTTAGGATTGGGCTAGGGTGACCAAAATTTATTTTTCTCAAAGTTTTTTACATCCCAGGGACCATTTATGTCAATTTCCAAAGTATAGGGACTAAACTTGTAATTTTGTGAAACTTTGCACCAAAGGACTAAATATGTAACTTTGTGATTAAAAAGGACCTTTGGTGACTTTTTTCATGTTTTTAGAATAACCAGGGACTAGTTTTGACAACTTTTGAAACTTGAGGGACTGAAACTGCCAATTTTGCAAACTTTGTACGTTTTTCATCTGTTTTTGATTATTTTGCATTTGAAACATATAAAACACACTTCTAAGATATTTTAAGTATTTTGATGCATATTTGAGTGTTTTTGGATGTTTTGGCAGCTCAGATTAGTATAAAATGATGAGTATTTAGACACTTATCAATGAGACCTATGGATTAAAACTGAAAAGTATTTTTCAGGTTACACAACTTTTTATCAGTGTATATAAGGTGAGAACTGAGAACATGCAGAGATGGGAAAACAAGTTGTGTATATATATACTTGTATAAATTAATTGTACTAAGATGTTTTAGTACCAACTAATTTGGCATTTACTACTATATTTATTAGTCAATAATTTATTCGGATCGGGGGATAATAAACTATTTTATTTATTTATTTATTTATTTTTATTTTTTTTCTTGTTCATTAACCTATTAAAACTACTTTATATGCCACCCGAATATGTATCAGGTTTCGTTTATAGATCACCAAGTATGCTTAGCTAGAATGACGTTGTAGGCAGTGGCAGAGCTTGAGCATATCAACTGGGGGGCCGAAATATTTTAGCGTAAAATGTTGTTTCTATATAAAATTTCAAAAAAAGATTTTCTTAAGTAGTACAATTGATTAAGAACTTAAGAAAGAGTATATACTATATATAGTTCATTCAACTTAATTTAAGTCCATTTTGACCTTAAATATTTTTGTATATAATTCTTAATAAAAAATATATAAATTTATTGAGTTTTAAATGTATTTTCATATGATATAAATTTCATCAAGTATTATATAATAAAAACATTAATATTTATGGTCAAAGTTGGATTTAAAAAGTCAATATGGACTTAAATTTTGGGACGGGGGGAGTAACAAATAACATAAATATGGGGTTTGATTTGGATTTTTTTTAAGACGTATTTTAAAGTTGTAGCTGAAGTTCTTTTGATGAAATATGGGGTTTGATTTGGACTTTTTGGATTTTGAACTACAGTTTTGCAAATTAAAGATAACAGTTTAAATGATAAATTTCAATAATAAAAGTTAAAAGTAGAACTTAAAAAACATACTAAAGCTAAAAGACAAATACAGAGGACCCACATGCAACATCTCTATTTGGGCCATCCTCCCCATCAATACCAACATTTCATTTTCTTCCATTGAAGAACAGACACAAGCTTTATTTTCTTTATGTTAAAAAAACATTCTCCATCTTATACCATTTGTTAACAAGATCAAATCTTTCAAAAACTAGTCCATACTTATACTGACGTCTAGAGATCTGGGCATGTCTTTAACTGAAACTTGGTACTACTCGTCAGAATTTTAGGGGGGGGGGGCACCACCCCTCCCTGCCGCTATTATCCTCCGCCTCTAGTTGCAGGCAATAGTCTTTAGAAGTGCTTCTGGTATTTGAAGTTGTATTAATAACTTTTGATTGGTGTTTGGCAAATTGTGATTAATGATAGAATTGATAGACCAATTAAGGGTATATAAGTATTTGACCCCTAAAGAGCATAAGCAGGTTACTAAACACTAGAAACTAAGTATTGCAAATCGCATACAAAACACAAATTAAAACACCCGCTGAGATCCATAGCCAGATGTGGCAATGTAAACCCAACGGGTCATTATAGTTGATGAGGCGAAAAATGAACCATTTTTAGGGGGTCATTTAAGCCGGAATTGGAATTTATTTGATCAAATATTGCCCTAAATCGTTCGTTTTGTGATTTTAGGTACTTTGGGAGTGAATTCTGGAAAAGGAAGCATTTTGGACGATTTTGGAGCATAAAAGTGAAGAAAACGGCAAAGTCTTAATTTTCCTTGCTGGGAACAGTAGATGACGGCGTCAAGAAGGAAAACATGACGGCGTCAAGAGAAAAATGGATGACGACCCAGAGAAAATGTGACGGCGTCAGAAGTAGGGCGTCAAGAGTAATTTTGGTGACGGCCTGGAGCATAATTACACATGACGGCGTTAGACCAGATCTAGGCAGTCCGAGAACTTTATTGGCGGCGAGATGACGGCGTCAGAATTTTACTCTTGACGCAGTCACCTCACAAAACCTATATATACTTTTCTATTTTTCATTCATTAAGGGAGGAACTTGTGTGGAGAATTCTAGGGCCGAACCTAATAAACCCTAGGTCGTTTGTAACAGTATTTTCAAGGGTTTTCACCCATTGAAACCCTTCATGTTCAATTGAGATAAGTTTTCTTTCAATTCATTCAATATGTCTATGTGTTGTTTGAATATATCTTATGCTTGTCTTGATTTTTACATGCTAGGCTAGATCTTTTGTGTGTTTGCTTAGATGTAATGAAACCTAGATGTTGATTATAGGTTGATTGCTTGTTTATAGTTGTAATGGATGAATGATTTCAATGTTAGGCTTAAGAAAACTGGCAGATCTCCATTGTGTAACTTGCTTGAACGTCTTAAGAAACATGAACCGATGTGTACTAGGTTTTTATGGTTATATTTAATGCATGAGCGAATTCTAGTGATCCCATGTTAGGAGCTTCTTAGCCGGCTTGGCATAGGAGTGAAATAGGAGCTTATAGAATTGGGGAAGTAAGTACGCCACCCCATGATTGGTATTAAGGAATATAACCCGTCATCCACGTAACTGTAACAAGTAATTAACCTGTAAAGGATATCTAGGGAGTAGTGAAATCTAAGTAAACACAATTCTCCCATATATTGTTCACTTCATATTAGTAATTTAGTTCGTTTACATTTTTGTTATTTTATTTTGATTGCATCTTAGTTATTGGGTTAGTTGACTAGCAACTAATTCCGCCCCATTCTTCCAAAACCCGAGATTTTTACTTGCTTTTATAAAACATAAAAATACAAAAAGAATCATCCCTCACCTCTAGACCTAGTTTTTAGGCTTTCTAATCCTAGCGACACTATTCCTAAGTTGAACGATCAATCCCCCGGTACTTGTCACTATACTATACTACAACGATCAGGTACACTGCCTGGTAGGGGTTGTAAGCTTCTCGAGATCCCTCGAGAGGTAAAGCCTGGTGCAATTCCCATGCATCAATAGTTCCACTTTGCCTCTAACGGGTCAAATGGATACACTTCAAATTCCTAACTAAAATGAAAAAGGTTGAACGGGTTAAAACATCACCCGTAGCGCATCAAGAATGGATAAACAAACTAAACTATTTTAACTTAGATATTGGATTATTACTGTAACAATATAATGTTGAATATATTAAGACATTAACTATTTAGAAAAACTACTTGCAGGCTAGCCCGACTAAACCCGTTTTGACCCATACTAAGATTACCAGTTTTGACCCGTTACTCGACTCACCCATTTTCCACCTATGAAAGATAAAAATACTCTAAAATAAGGTGGTTGTAGTGAAATTTAACAAGAACCTTATGAGAAACTTCCTTAACACAGTGTAAGAGAACTAACCAACTGATAGAGTGCGTAATGGTTCTTCTTTCGAATTCCTTATGTGCAAGTGTAACCTTGTTTTGTGTTCATCATTTAAAGTGTAAAAATTGGTATTGCCATGAAAATGCTGCTATGAATCCTCAGCCCAAACAATGATCCATGTTGGCGAGTAGGAAACTGGTAGAAAATTTGAAAAAAAAGGTACTTTTTCATAACTTATAAGCTCCATCTCTTTCTGAAATGTTTTGGTTCAACTTTGAACACTGATATGTTAACTTAGAAAAGTCAACTAGTCATATTTCATTAAGTAATAACTGAGACTCAAAAAACATAGAGGACCACTCATTTATCAAACTTTGACATTAAATGTGAATCCATGAAAGTATAAACATATATGCACATAAAACAAATGATCATATATGATACAAAGTATAAGAACTGCTAGAAATCTGTTGCAGCTTATGACTATAAATAAAGAGGCGTGAAGATTTGTATTCTAAGAGGAACTATCGCAGAGTGAAGTATACAACTCGATCAATAAACTCAACCTCTCCTAGTATGTTTTATCCCAACAACATTTCTTGGTAAGAGATACTTCAGAGTAGCTAACAAATTTTTCTGAAAGAGGAAGGAAATGATGCTATGGGCCTTCAGTTTTGCACGAAGTAAGCAAACCATGGATATCATCAGAGCTACAGCCGAAGAGATCCCACTAATAAGAATCAAGCCTCTTAATGTACCAAAATTCAAGGTTTTAGGCTTTGGTTGGGATGACGAGGAGCGTTTCTGGAACCACTTCTTTTCCAGATCTCCAAGAGTTCCATTTTCTCTTATTTTGGCAATTTGTCACGACATATCTGTTGCCAAAGGCGATCCTTTTGAAAGATCTAGATGAAAATATCACTGAACAATAAACGCTGTATAAAGAGTGGAGAACTTAACTACTTAAGTATGATAGCGTTTTTCTAAAAAATCCATAATTACCTTTTAACATCATGAATAAATAAAGTAAAACTATTTTTAGATTATTCAAAAAGAAAAGAAGAGGTACTTACAAAGGCAAAACCTGATGTTTTAGGTTTAGATGAAATCATGGCATAATCAACAGAGTACTTGCCTAGAAACATCTTGATATAAGGTATTTCATCGATGATAACATCAGCACCTCCTCCTGATAAAGCTTTTGCTTAATCATCATACGAGTAGTATGGTTTATGCCTGTAATCTTCAAATTTCAAGTTGTTAACTGTGTTAAAATGGTACCAAAACAACTAGATAATCACCCAACCAACCACCCCTTGGTGATACTTCTTTATTATAACAATATACAGAGAAGATTAGTCCCCAACACGGGTGCTCAATACAATACACAAGAAACAGTTGTTGTCCCTCTATCAGGTGCAACAACAATATAATCAACTCACACTCTAACAATGAAACAAAACTAAATTGAGATCAAGAAGATCTTCTTAATAACAAGAAACTAAAACTACCCAGAAACCCTATGAAACCCAGATGAAGAACTATAAACCAATCTTGAGGGTGTAAACAAGAGGCAGATGTGGAAGTTATGAAACCCGACTTAAGCTTATATAGAAGCTATTTACACTTCCAACCCTGCATAATATAAAACATGACAAAACCAAACTAAAACATCTGTTAGTTAAAAACAAATTACAAAACCAACCCTTGAGTTTCATAAGTTTGCATAAGAGGTATATATTTCAACACCCCCTCAAACTGATGAAGCAAAAAGGTTAACTATGCCAAGCTTCTTAACCATGACTACATGTTGTGCAGAACCAAGAGCTTTGGTCAAAACATCAGCTGTTTGTTCCTTAGAACCAACCTTCAGAGTCTCAATCAACCCAGAAGCAACTTTCTCTCTAATGAGATGCACATCTATGTCAAAATGCTTAGTCTTTTCGCGCATAACTAGACTAGAAGCTATTTGCATGGCAGACTTATTATCACAACAATTTCACAGGCAACAAACTTTCAGTAACCCCATGATCTTTTAAAATCTTAAGTATCCACATAATCTCATAAGTAACAGAAGCCATTGACCTGTATTCAGCTTTAGCT
Organism: Artemisia argyi; assembly: GCA_030686995.1. NCBI lineage: Eukaryota > Viridiplantae > Streptophyta > Magnoliopsida > Asterales > Asteraceae > Artemisia > Artemisia argyi. The sequence goes on along the minus strand of CM060709.1, from coordinate 67,777,637 downwards.
GAAGATCTATACAATGTACTCTATTTCTTACTTTTCCATGAAACAATGTTACCATTCACAAAAACACAATAACTTGAAACAGATCTCCTAGTAACAGGACACTTAGCCCAGTCAACATCAGAGAAAGCCACAACATTAAATTTTCAATTATTCTTCTTAAAACTTATACCATTCCCTGGTGCAAGCCTAAGATATCTCAAAACCCTTAAACCAATATCAAAATGTGACTGTAAAGGAGCATGCATATACTAACTTAAACAGTGAACAACATAAGCAATGTCAGGCCTTGTCATAGTAAGATATATAAGCTTCCCAACAAGCTTTTGATAACTTGTTATATTTCTCAACAACTTATCATCATTAGATTCTTGATGATTCAAAACAATATTCTCAGGTAAAGGAGTCAAAACAGGTCTGCAGGCTAACAAGCCATACTCATGAAGCAATTCTAAACAATATTTCCTTTGATTTAAACACATTCCACTATAAGTCTTCAAAACTTCAATACCCAAGAAATATTTTAATTCACCAAGATCTTTTATCTTAAACTTGTTATTTAAAAACCTTTTAAAACTTTCAATTTCATTTTCACTATTTCCACAGATGACCATATCATCTACATAAACCAAAAGAAACAACATAATACTCCTTTTTTTTTTTTAATAAACAAAGAATGATCATTCTGAGATTGTTCAAAACCAGCCTCAAACAAAGCTTCTGACAGTTTATGATTCCACTGTTTAGGAGCTTGTTTTAAGCCATACACAGATTTTTTAAGTTTACAGACTTTAGTACTACCCTCTATATGATAACCTGGGGGAGGAAGCATATATACATCCTCACTCAAATCACCATAAAGAAAAACATTGTTCACATCAAGTTGAAACAATTTCCAGTTATTTTGAACTGCAAGACTAATAAGACATCTAACAGTACTCATTTCACAATAGGACTAAAAGTTTCATCATAATCAAGACCCTCCTTCTTAGTACAACCCTTAGCTACAAGTCTAGCTTTATATCTATCAATTTCACCATTAGCTTTATACTTAATCTTAAAAACCCACTTAGAACCAATAGGAGTTCTTCTATAAGGAAGATCAACTTCAATCCAAATATCATTCTCATATAAAGCATGTATTTCATCATTCAAGGCATTCCTACAATTAACATCTTTAGAAGCCTCATCATAAGATGAAGGTTCACAAGATTTATTCAAATTAGAAACAAAACAACAATTTTCAAAACTAAGCACAGAATGATTGGCATATTTACCAACACCATACATAACTTTATTATCAAGAATAAAATCATTCAATTTAGTAGGTAGCCTAGAAGACCTAGTAGACCTTCTAGAAGTACCTTCCGCTGTTTGACTTTGTAAAACATTTGGAATACTAGACTCATCTGTATTAGTAAAGCTGTTTACCTCAGAATGTAAATTTTCATCTAAAGGAGTTGCAGACCTACTCAACTCAGGTTGCTGTGAACCAGCAAGATCATGTATCTGCTCAGAATTAACATCTAGCTCAGAGTTCACAACCATACCAGGTTGAGATGGACTACCATCTCTAACAACAGGTGCACCTTCCATATCAAAACTAATATTCTCATAATTGGGAATGGACCAGGAGTTTTGGTTTTTGACTCAGAATCAATACAATCAAAAAAATTTAAGTGTGTCACTTCAGAAACAAACTCAGAAACATTGTTTTGATTCATTCTTAAAGGAAAAATGGTTTCATAAAACTTTACATCCCTAGAATATAAAACTACTCTATTTTCCAAACTTCAATGTTTATAAGCTTTTTTACCACTAGCATAACCAATAAGAATACATTTCTCAGATTTTTCAGAAAACTTATCAGGTTCTTTAAAGATTGCAGCAAAACACAAACACCCAAAACTCCTCAGATGAGATAAACTAGGTTCCCTACCATAAACAAGTGAAAAAGGAGATTTTCCATTTAAGACAGAGGAAGGCAACCTGTTAATCAGATAAGTAGCAGTTAAAACACAATCAGACCAAAACACAAGAGGAATCCCCCCTGAAACATTAGACTTCTAGCTACATTAAGCAGATGTCTATGTTTCCTTTTTGCTATACCATTCTGTTGTGGTGTATATGTACAACTTGTTTGATGAATAATACCCATGGTATTCATAAAAACACTCATTTTATTGTTAACAAACTCTGTGCCATTATCAGATCTCACAATTTTAATTTTTTTTTTATCAAACTGAGTCAAAACCATATTGTAAAAAGAACAAAACATGTCAAAAACTTCATCTTTTCTTTTTAACATATACAACCAAACAGATCTACTAAAGTCATCCACAATAGTCAAAAAATACCTATACCCTTCTTTGCTAACCACTTTGTAAGGTCCCCAAACATCAAGATGAATGAGTTCCCCAAAAACATAAGTCTTATGATCACTGATAGGAAAAGGATCCCTAGTTTGTTTTGCCTTATGGCAAACTTCACAAGGACCATTATGATCAACATTATTTTATGTTTAAAGAATTTTTTAGATGTTTTAAAACCTGGTTAGCAGGATGACCCAACCTATTATGCCATATTTCTTTAGAAACAAAAAAACTAACAAACTCACACTTAAGAGCACAAGAAGACACATTAGGAGATTTATCAAACAAGTAAAGACCACCATACTCACTACCAATCCCCAACACATTCTGCTGAGTCAAATCATGAATATAACACTTAGTTTCATCAAAACCAATTCTCAACTTACTATCCTTAATCATCTTATTCACATGCATCAAACTAACACAATAATCAGGAACCACAAGAACATCAAACAAAACAACATTACTATTAAGTCTCAAATTACCAACATGAGTGATTTTAGCTAAAGTTCCATTAGGATTTCCAACAATGAGTTTTAAATCAGAGATATCAATCAAGTTAAACATATTTAACACACTATTAGTTAAATGTTGATTAGCTCCAGAGTCAATTATCCACCCAAGATGATAACTGACTCCATTAAGTTTAAGATTAGCACAAAAGAATTGATAAAAATGCTGATTAAAAAACACACTTCCATTAAAGAATGAGCAAGAAACACTACCTGACTTATCAGATTGAGCAGGATGACCAGATTTCTCATTCAACAGACTCATTAACTTCATAACCTGCTCATTACTAAAAGACTAATTCCCAACAGCAGTTTTACCATTATTATTCACTCTAGAAGAAGCTTTGGAATCATTGGTTTTTGTAAAATTATTTGCAGGTTTAACATTAGGATTTCTTTTAAAACCAGGTGGATAGCCAATGATTTCAAAACATCTCTCAACGGTATGACCTTTTAAACCACAATTAGTACAAAGCAAACTATCATAATTTCCTCTGTTATTAGACCCAGAATTCTTACCACTTGAGTTTCTTTTCCAATTAGTATTTTTATTATCAAAGGTCTTAGAAACAAAAGCAGAAACCTGAGTGTAACACCCCCAATTCATGGATGCAGTGGAATTCGAACTGGGTGTTACTCGACGGCACAATAGTCACAATAATAGAAAACGAACTCCAATTGAGTCGTTTTAAAAGATTTATCATTCAAATTATATAAATATCAGAGATTACAAAATGAGATCCCAGATGGTTCCATGTTTACAATGTACATTAAATGAGTTTTTGAATGATAATAAAATTTATAGCCCTCTTGAATATCCGTGCCCTTCAGTGCCATCCTTGATCATCATGAACCTGAAATACATTCTTGAGAGGTCAACACAAAGGTTGAGTGATATTCATAGAGTTTGTTTAATGTTTGAACACAATATGTTGGTAGTGTGAGTTATAGGCTCACACCAATGGTTGGAAAACAAAGATGGGCTACGTTGTTATACGCCCGGAACGGTTATTAATTCACTAAGCTTATGACACCAAAACGTTAATGGGTACCAATATCAATCGGCGGAGTTATCCCGGTAGGTACTTTGCCGTCATACCTAATGTCTCAAATATTAGTGCATTTGTTTGAACTTAGTCAATACAAATAGGATTCGTCAATCCCAATAGGCCTATTCACAATATTCGAGCCCACTATTACTAGTGATTAAATGGTTCATAAAAAGGGATCTTGGTTTGGCAAGGATGTTACTTAGTGATAATAAAACATAGTCGGATAGCATACAGTAGAAAGCATTGTGTTTGAGTAGAAAAATAATAGCATGTATTCCCCCCATGGGTTTGTAAAATAGTTAAACAATAGAAAGTGGGGCTATGAACTCACCTTAAGTTGGATGATGTATAATGAGAATGATGGATATGCCGTAAGAACTTCTACGAGCAACCTAGAATAATTGTTGCAACTTAGGTTTGGAATAATGTCTAAGAATATGAAGAATTGCCTATATATGTCTTGCATTTAGTCCATGATGTGGTACAATGTATAGTGTAAGTCTTTGAAAAGAAATGATTCATGAAACATGTATAGTTTATATATCGTGTACTACCGTTCGGGCCGACATAATTCAGAAGTCATGTAGTAAACGTTCGAGGAGCCAGGACACTTTAATTCATAAATCTACAATTAATCTCGACGGCTTACTTAATGAACTCCTCACATGAGGCTCCCTACTATTGTAGTAGTTGATAAAATATATATATATATATATATATATATATATATATATATATATATATATATATATATATATATATATATAAGTTTTGATCCGAAAAGTTATATGTCCAATATTTGAATAAACTTAGGAAAGTTTATCTTTACATGAAGATTGTTATTAGGGTAAGTTTCTTAAGTCTTGTATGACAAATACTTGTAATATCTCATGGTTCTTTTAGATGAAGTAGATCCAAATTGTATGTTTAAGTTATCGCCAACTTTTAGCTCTTGTTTTCGCCTAAGTAAGTTTATATGGTCATTTAGTCATGGCCTTGCCATGACCTTTGGTCATTGTTCCATGGTCTTGAGACTCAACCTTGGCTTTAGCCATGGTTGTGGTCTTGAATCTAGGTCATAAGACCTCTTGGTCTTTATAAACCATAACCATTTTATAGTCATATATATATATATATATATATATATATATATATATATATATATATATATATATATATATATATATATATATATATATGTAAAATAGCTGTTAATAAACTGAGAAAAATCTCATTCGTTATTGGTTTTCTGGAGACGTGCCCCCGAGTTTTTGAAGAAAACGTGATTCCGGACAACTTTCGTGTTTTAACTTTTTCATGAAACGGACTAGAAGGACCTCTTTTTGCGTGTTTAAGGTTCCGTCACAGAAACTATTTAGGCAGTTTTGCCGTAAAGTTTTGGTAACTTCAAATGGTCATAACTTTTGACTCGTATACTCGTTTTAGGTGGTTCAAATTGCTATGGCTTCCTTGTTAGGTTCTCTTCTACAATATGTAATGATTCAATATCATAATTTTACCATTTTGATCAGAGTTTACCAAGTAAGTCACTAGTTTACTTGTTTAAATAACTTAACTTAACAATCATATACAATAACTTGTTTTACTCATTTTTATACATCATGGACATGATCACAAGACAAAATATAGCATGAATGATATGTAAATAACATGAATATGATATTTAACAAGAATTATGTTAGGGTTTGCTTACAACTTTTGGCTTTCTAAAAGAAAGGAAGTAACTAGTAAAGATAGGACTTTGATTGACAAGCTTCTCTTCACTTTAGCAATCCTTATACTCTTGTATTCTTGAAGGATTTGTGATGAGGGTTTAGGTGACTTGAATGGATTTAAATTCAAGAAGAATCACCAAAGATTGCAAGGATTTGGAGTAGTTACTTTGTAGCTTGAAACTAGTATTTGGATCAATCAAAACTTTACAAAAGCTTTGGAATTGATATGGAACTTGTGTTTCTTGAATAATACTTGAAGTAAACTAGCAAAAGGAAGTTTATATGTGTTCTTGGACGTTGGAAATGAAGAGGGGAGGGTGGGGTATTTATATATTCTTGAGGAGGTTAGTTTGGATGACTTTTCAAAGCTTATCAAAGAAGCTTGAACACATGGACTCATCCTAGATGATCAAGGCCTCATCACAAGCTACCAAGGCTTGTGAATCATCCCTATAGTCGGCCATATGAAGATATGGTGTGACTAGATGATTAACTTGGTATTATCTAGCTTACGGAGTGAGTTTTGGCTCCGTTAATTGCTAACGGTAAGTCGTTAAGTCCTGAAACTTAAAATTGGGTATCCTAAAAATATGAAACTTATAAATATGTTAGAACTTATTAATATAACATATCTTAGCATATTTAATGAGTGATAAGTTCTATCGGGTTGCTTAAACGATGCTAAAACTGGAAACACGGGTCTAAAACGCGTAATACGTAAAACGTACGAATATTGTGTAAAATTGAGAAAAGTAAAATATTACTTTTCTAATAAGATAAAAATGATTTAAAATGACTTATAATGTCTAGACTGGGCTCAGTCTAGTGTCGGTTGGTATTAAATGTCTTTTAGACATAAAACCGTAAGCCTAAAAATCAAGGAATGATTTATAAAATCAAGGAATGATTTTTGGTCAAAGGAGGAGGGAAAAATATGTTGACTTTTTCTAAAAATGTGAAAACTCAAGTCGTCTTAGAAACGCGGTGCAGGTATAGGCTAAGGTTACGGCTGAGTAAAAACGCTTAAAAATGAAAATTCCTGTTTTTCACGGCCGAGGTTTATTTGGTCATGTTTTTCTCAGTCATGATTTATTCTCAAATAAATCATGAGTGTATCAAACATTTTTCTGATACGGGGAAAATTAACGCGGTCGAGTTTCGTTGTGCGTAGAATTTTTGAATGACGTTTTACCCTAAAACGTGTAGTTCCTTAATAACTTTCGCGAAAATGATTTGATGAGTGTCAAACTTTTATTTTGCCATAGAAATGATTTATCATACGAGAATATGAAATAAAAATCAAATTTCGGAAAAGTGAATAGTAAAAGTGAATAGTGAAATTTTTCACGAATAGTAATTAACCTGAAATTACGAATTGTTACAGTCTCTACCCCTTACGGGGAACTTCGTCCCGAAGTTCTGTGTGTGTTATATGTTGGAGTCGTGTCGATGAAGAGGTGTGGTTATTTATGAGGACTAGAGTCTGGGATTACTAGTTATGTAGTTTGGTTTGTCTCAGAATACGGTGTGTCAATAGAGATTGATAACATAGTTGAATATCAGTAGAGATCCATATAATAGTCGAATATCAAAGGAAATTGATATAGCAGTCGAATATTAATAGAAATTGATATAGTAGTTGCAATCATAGTCTAGTAGGTAATCTGTTGTACCTAGTGTTTATTGACTTCATACTTATGTTATTTTGGATACAAATAAGCCCACTTGTTTATAATTCTTTATTTACATAGAGAGGCATCCCAAACAATGTAAATAGGGAAATATAAACTTATGGTTCGGTGATTTACAATTTCTTTATTTAAACGAAAAGGCATCCCAATCCATTCAAATAATTATAAATCATCCTACTTAAGAATTCCCAACACAACATTCATACTTAGCCGGTGAGTTACAAGGTAGTGTATTACGAGATGATACTAGTGTTCCAAAAGTACAAGATGGATATTCAATCTTGTAAAGCTGATGAGGGTGCTTGTGGTGTAACTAAGGATGATTTGAGCTTTAAAAGTGCATCAAGATCTGTTAATGAGCTTGTGGTTGCAACGGTTGTGAAGATAATGATGTGATATGTTGATGAACAAAAGTGTGTAGTGTATGCTTAACATTAATATTGGTAGAGATGTCAAGTTTGCTTTAAAATTTTAAGAGATTTTAAAGGTTTATGATGGAATGGTATCCTTAGGACCTAAACAGGCTAGTACTTCTACGGGATGAATAGAAGAATTGATAACTATCCCAAGATAGTAGTTCGGATTATCTCATAAATGAAAACTTTCAAGAATGAAATTAGGTAGTACAAATAAGGTGTTAAGATCTTGCTGAGTGGTAATACACTATCGTGTCTCTAGATTATTTTAATGAATTCTGGTGGTTTATTGAGTTCAAGTAGGAAATTAATCTGAACATAACCCTAGTACAACTATTCTCAATATGTGAAAATTTTAAGTCGAACATAGTTAGTCAGACTATGTTCCACTGTCCCTAGGTTAAATATAGGTGACTAGTCTATATTTAGCCGAGGTTCGATAAAATTTTCAAATACCTAAATTAGGTATACTTGTGATATGTCCGTTGCTTTTGGGAAACTGTCCACTAAACAAAGGCGATGTCAAACCATTCAGTTGCAAGTTCCGCCCATACAAGACTTGTAACCTATGTTTTCACATTCTATTGCATAGAAGATAGTACGGGTAGATATGTGTGGAAAGGAAGTTTTAAGTAATTCTAAAACAGTCCATACTTGGCCAGGATCACAAACTTTTAACAATGAAGGTTTCAGAAGAAAACTTTGATGAATGTAGAGAAACTTCAGCTTTTGTAGATGATGGATTAGTTTGTCCTTTAGAAATCTCATATTTCTATTTTGAAATTGATAGGTTGTGATGGATTTTTTTGATATCATATGAAATGATATTGATGATGTGATGGAATAATTCCAGAGACCATTGCGCAAATCACAATGTCTCGGAAGTAGATTAGACCATTGTGTGACTCAAAACATTTAAGAAATGATTAAAGACCATTGTATCATACAATGTCCGGGAAATAGGGAAGACCATTGTAATTCGTTACAATATCTTGGACATAAAATGTTGGAGTAGGAACATGATTGGGAGGATATGGTTGTGCCAAAATGCCTTAGAATAGGCATGTGCAGATATGTTTAGTCTATTGTTTAGATAAAATGATTGAAAATAAATAGAGTGCATATATCAATATACTAATATGTTCATGTAGTATAAAATGCTTACGGGGAAATGCTCAATTATGTTAAGGGTACATATATCCATGTGCTAACATGTTTGTGTAGTATAAAATGCTTAATAAGTCCATAATCGTCTAGAGGCTGGAAGACACGGAGAGCGGAAGGCTATAAAAATGTTTTTGCTTGTAATTGTAGTTATAGTTTAGGTCTCAATTTGACCCGTTTCTCTATAACCATGGCTCTGGTACCAATCTGTAACACCCCCAATTCATGGATGCAGCGGAATTCGAACTGGGTGTTACTCGATGGCACAATAGTCACAATAATAGAAAACGAACTCCAATTGAGTCGTTTTAAAAGATTTATCATTCAAATTATATAAATATCAGAGATTACAAAATGAGGTCTCAGATGGTTCCATGTTTACAATGTACATTAAATGAGTTTTTGAATGATAATAAAATTTATAGCCCTCTTGAATATCTGTGCCCTTCCGTGCCATCCTTGATCATCATGAACCTGAAATACATGCTTGAGAGGTCAACATAAAGGTTGAGTGATATTCATAGAGTTTGTTTAATGTTTGAACACAATATGTTGGTAGTGTGAGTTATAGGCTCACACCAATGGTTGGAAAACAAAGATGGGCTACGTTGTTATACGCCCGGAACGGTTATTAATTCACTAAGCTTATGACACCAAAACGTTAATAGGTACCAATATCAATCGGCGGAGTTATCCCGGTAGGTACTTTGCCGTCATACCTAATGTCTCAAATATTAATGCATTTGTTTGAACTTAGTCAATACAAATAGGATTCGTCAATCCCAATAGGCCTATTCACAATATTCGCGCTCACTATTACTAGTGATTAAATGGTTCATAATAAGGGATCTTGGTTTGGCAAGGATGTTACTTAGTGATAATAAAACATAGTCGGATAGCATACAGTAGAAAGCATTGTGTTCGAGTAGAAAAATAATAGCATGTATTCCCCCCATGGGTTTGTAAAATAGTTAAACAATAGAAAGTGGGGCTATGAACTCACCTTGAGTTGGATGATGTACAATGAGAATGATGGATATGCCGTAAGAACTTCTACGAGCAACCTAGAATAATTGTTGCAACTTAGGTTTGGAATAATGTCTAAGAATATGAAGAATTGCCTATATATGTCTTGCATTTAGTCCATGATGTGGTACAATGTATAGTGTAAGTCTTTGAAAAGAAATGATTCATGAAACATGTATAGTTTATATATCGTTTACTACCGTTCGGGCCGACATAATTCAGAAGTCATGTAGTAAACGTTCGAGGAGCCAGGACACTTTAATTCATAAATCCACAACTCATCTCGACGGCTTACTTAATGAACTCCTCACATGAGGCTCCCTACTATTGTAGTAGTTGATAGAATATATATATATATATATATATATATATATATATATATATATATATATATATATATATATATATATATATATATATATATATATATATATATATATATATAAGTTTTGATCCGAAAAGTTACATGTCCAATATTTGAATAAACTTAAGAAAGTTTATCTTTACATGAAGATTGTTATTAGGGTAAGTTTCTTAAGTCTTGTATGACAAATACTTGTAATATCTCATGGTTCCTTTAGATGAAGTAGATCCAAATTGTATGTTTAAGTTATCGCCAACTTTTAGCTCATGTTTTCGCCTAAGTAAGTTTATATGGTCATTTAGTTATGGCCTTGCCATGACCTTTGGTCATTGTTCCATGGTCTTGAGACTCAACCTTAGCTTTAGCCATGGTTGTGGTCTTGAATCTAGGTCATAAGACCTCTTGGTCTTTATAAACCATAACCATTTTATAGTCATATATATATATATATATATATATATATATATATATATATATATATATATATATATATATATATATATATATGTAAAATAGCTGTTAATAAACTGAGAAAAATCTCATTCGTTATTGGTTTTCTGGAGACATGCACCTGAGTTTTTGAAGAAAACGTGATTCCGGACAACTTTCGTGCGTTAAATTTTTCATGAAACGGACCAGAAGGGCCTCTTTTTGTGTGTTTAAGGTTCTGGCACAGAAACTATTTAGGCAGTTTTGCCGCAAAGTTTTGGTAACTTCAAATGGTCATAACTTTTGACTCGTATACTCGTTTTAGGTGGTTCAAATTGCTATGGCTTCCTTGTTAGGTCCTCTTCTACAATATGTAATGATTCAATATCATAATTTTACCATTTTGATCAGAGTTTACCAAGTATGTCACTAGTTTACTTGTTTAAATAACTTAACTTAACAATCATATACAATAACTTGTTTTACTCATTTTTATACATCATGGACATGATCACAAGACAAAATATAGCATGAATGATATGTAAATAACATGAATATGATATTTAACAAGAATTATGTTAGGGTTTGCTTACAACTTTTGGCTTTCTAAAAGAAAGGAAGTAACTAGTAAGGATAGGACTTTGATTGACAAGCTTCTCTTCACTTTAGCAATCCTTCTACTCTTGTATTCTTGAAGGATTTGTGATGAGGGTTTAGGTGACTTGAATGGATTTAAATTCAAGAAGAATCACCAAAGATTGCAAGGATTTGGAGTAGTTACTTTGTAGCTTGAAACTAGTATTTGGATCAATCAAAACTTTACAAAAGCTTTGGAATTGATATGGAACTTGTGTTTCTTGAATAATACTTGAAGTAAACTAGCAAAAGGAAGTTTATATGTGTTCTTGGACGTTGGAAATGAAGAGGGGAGGGTGGGGTATTTATATAGTCTTGAGGAGGTTAGTTTGGATGACTTTTCAAAGCTTATCAAAGAAGCTTGAACACATGGACTCATCCTAGATGATCAAGGCCTCATCACAAGCCACCAAGGCTTGTGAATCATCCCTATAGTCGGCCATATGAAGATATGGTGTGACTAGATGATTAACTTGGTATTATCTAGCTTACGGAGTGAGTTTTGGCTCCGTTAATTGCTAACGGTAAGTCGTTAAGTCCTGAAACTTAAAATTGGGTATCCTAATAATATGAAACTTATAAATATGTTAGAACTTATTAATATAACCTATCTTAGCATATTTAATGAGTGATAAGTTCTATCGGGTTGCTTAAACGATGCTAAAACTGGAAACACGGGTCTAAAACGCGTAATACGTAAAACGTACGAATATTGTGTAAAATTGAGAAAAGTAAAATATTACTTTTCTAATAAGATAAAAATGATTTAAAATGACTTATAATGTCTAGACTGGGCTCAGTCTAGTGTCGGTTGGTATTAAATGTCTTTTAGACATAAAACCGTAAGCCTAAAAATCAAGGAATGATTTAAAAAATCAAGGAATGATTTTTGGTCAAAGGAGGAGGGAAAAATATGTTTACTTTTTCTAAAAATGTGAAAACTCAAGTCGTCTTAGAAACGCGGTGCAGGTATAGGCTAAGGTTACGGCTGAGTAAAAACGCTTAAAAATGAAAATTCCTGTTTTTCACGGCCGAGGTTTATTTGGTCATGTTTTTCTCAGTCATGATTTATTCTCAAATAAATCATGAGTGTATCAAACATTTTTCTGATACGGGGAAAATTAACGCGGTCGAGTTTCGTTGTGCGTAGAATTTTTGAATGACGTTTTACCCTAAAACGTGTAGTTCCTTAATAACTTTCGCGAAGATGAGTGTCAAACTTTTATTTTGCCATGGAAATGATTTATCATACGAGAATATGAAATAAAAATCAAATTTCGGAAAAGTGAATAGTAAAAATGAATAGTGAAATTTTCACAAATAGTAATTAACCTGAAATTGCGAATTGTTACACTGAGGCTTCTCAGACTTCACACTTGTGGTTGGAATCCCTCTATGGGACTCCTCCCTAGATATGATGACAAAAGCATCTTTGACTTCAGGAAGGATTTCCCTAGTCAACAGAGTGCTCCTTATGGGTTGATAGATGTCATCAAGACCCATAAGAAATTGCATCAACTTTAACAACTTCCCATGATCAATTAACTCTTGTCTAGCCTCACAAGAACAATCAGGAAACTTAGTCAAAATATCAAATTCTCTCCATAGAGAATTCAATTTATGATAATATTCAGACACAGGTAAGCCACCTTGTTTAAAACTATTAATCTTTTGAAGCAAATTAAACACAACAGACCCATCAATTCTATCATAGGTATCTTTTAAATCTTTCCATAAAGCAATAGCATTATCAGAAAACACATGACCAAGATACACATCTTGGGATAAAGAGGTCGAAATCCAATTTAAGACCACTGCATTGCACCTGTCCCACTGGGCTTCCAATAAGGGACTAGCTGCATAAGCAGTTCCAACACAAGAACCATCAAGAAAACCCATTTTATTTTTAATTTGCATAGCCAATTTTATAGCACCAGCCCAAATCCTATAATTCTCAACCTCAGTCAACTTAATACTCACAATAGAAACACAATTAGAATCATTAGGATGAAGATGCAGAGGATTATTCTGATCCAAACTACTTATCATAATAGCCATAATAAACTAAACAAAATAGATAACCAACTAAACGATCAAGCAGATAACAAGAAACAGATAAACAACTAAAGCAGATAAAAACTAAACAAGATAAACTAACAAACAAACAAAAAAACATATAGAAACCAAGAAATCAAAAGAATAAACCAGCTATGAACAACTGATGAGACGAAAAGTGTACCGCTTTTAGGGGTCATTTAAGCTCTAAGTCGTGATTATTTGATCAAATATTGCCTCAAATCGTTCCTTTTGTCATTTTAGGTACTTTGGAGAAGAAATCTGGAAAATGAAGCATTTTGGACGTTTTTGAAGCGAAAAGTGAAGAAAATGGCATAGTCTCCAAATCAAGCTGGAGATAGTACCTGATGGCGTCACATATTGGCAAAGAGGTGGATAAAAAGTTACACGAGATGCGCCAAAATGTTTTTGGGAAATAACACATGACGGCGTCACCAAGGTCGTCAAGAGCAAATTACACGTGACGGCCAAAAGTTAAATAACCTACACGGCGTCAGATCTGGATTAGTCGGCTCGCAATGTCGAGTCGGAAACCCATGTTTACCAAAAAAAAAAAAAAAAAAAAAAAAAAAAAAAAAAGGGAATATTGGCGGCTAGTTGACGGCGTCAGGATCATAACGTGACGCCGTCAGACCTGTATTCTCTATATATAGTTATCTAATTTTTATTCATTAGAGAGAGAACTTTGGGACAAACCCTAGGTCGAATTTTACAAGGGTTTTTCACCCTTCTTTCATACATGTTTCAATAAAGATAAGTCTTCCAATAATCATTCAATATGTCTATTTGTTGTTTGATTCTATCTTACGCTTGTCTTTACTTTAACATGTTAGGCTAGGTTTGTTTGTGTTTGTTTAGATATAATGAAACCTAGCTATTGATTGTTGGTTGATTGTTTGTTATTAATTGTATTGGATGATTGATATCGATGTTAGGCTTAAGAAAACTGGCAGACTTCCAATTGGTAACATGCTTGAACGTCTTAAGAAACATGAATCGGATGTGTACTACGATTTTTATGGTTGTATTTAATGCATGAGTGACAACTAAGGAGGCCATGTTAGGAGCTAGTTGTCGGCTCGACATAAGAAGAGGTAGAAACTTGTAGAGTTAGGGAAGATCGTACACGGCCCCACGAATGGTATTAAGGAATATAACCCGTCATCCATGCAATTGTAACAAACTATTCAACTAATGAAAGATAGCTAGAGAGTAGTGAAATTTAAGTAAACACATTTCTCTTATTATTGTTTTTCTCATATTTACTTTCTTGTTATTTTATTTTCATTGCATTTGTAGTTATTTGGGTTAATTAGTTGACTAGCAACTAATTCCGCCCACTCTTCCAATACCCGAGATTTTTACTTGCTTTATAAAAAACGATAAAAATACAAAAAGAATCATCCCTCACCCCTAGACCTAGTTTAATTAAGTTTTGATCCTAACGACACTATTCCCCGAGAGAACGATCAATCCCCTGGTACTTGCCACTACACTATACTACATCGGTCAGGTACACTACTTGGTGGGGATTGCAAGCTTCTCAAGATCCCTTGAGAAGTAAAACCTTTTGCAAGGTTGCAAAACCAAGCATCAATAACTCACACCCAAGTTTCACTTGAATCAAGCCTAGTGAACTAGGATTGGCCAGAGCATGTATTCATACCACTCAAAGTGGCAGATCAAGGAGACACAAATTCAGTGATCTTAAAGGAAGAAAGATCAACTTACAGTGCTATAAACTGAAGAAGCATAATAGGAAATTGATTATTCAAGATTCACTTAGTCTTGAATAACCAATATCAAGAATAGGCCTAGATACACCACGGATCACCAAAAATCCAAGAAATCCCCAAATCCAAAATTAGGGTTTCAAGAAATTAAACCAAGAATATGTCAATTAACACTGAATCCAACTAGAAACCAACTCCAATTACTCAGAATCAATCTCAATCCAAAAACCAACAAAGTCTTGGGTTTCAAGAAAAAACCCTAAAATTCGATTAAAGCCTAAAACCACCAGCTAATACCTCAAACAACAAGATTCAACCACAAGAAGTTGAATCAACCAACCACCACCAAAAAAATTGATCAAGAAACCTAAGAGCACAACCAAGTCAAAACCTATAGCTCTGATACCAAGTTAAAATGGTACCAAAACAACTAGATAATCACCCAACCAACCACCCTTGGTGATACTTGTTTATTATAACAATATACACAGAAGATTAGTCCCCAACACGGGTGCTAATCAATACAATAGACAAGAAACAGTTGTTGTCCCTCTATTAGGTGCAACAACAATACAATCAACTCACACTTTAACAATGAAACAAAACTAAACTGACATCAAGAAGATCTTCTTAATAACAAGAAACTAAAACTACCCAGAAACCTTATGAAACCCAGATGAAGAACTATAAACCAATCTTGAGAGAAACAATGTGTAAACAAGAGGCAGATGTGGAAGTTATGAAACCCTAGCTCGGACTTAAGCTTATATAGAAGCTATTTACACTTCCAACCCTGCACAATATAAAACATGACAAAACCAAACTAAAACATCTGTTAGATAAAAACAAATTACAAAACCAACCGTTGAGTTTCATAAGTTTGCATAAGAGGTATATATTTCAACAAACTGTCACACCTGCAACAAAAGAGCCACCATAAAACCCCACGGTTCCGCCCTTTGATGCTAACTCAAACTATTCAACGGTGAGTAGTGAAGCCAATGTTGCAGTGTAACTCAAGATCAGAATAAGTACCACCACTAACCATAAAAACTCTACAAATTTCTACAGATTACTTGGCAGCTTCTCTCCTATACCACAAGTTTACAATAAATCAATATATGTGACTGTATGTCATTAGGATCAACCAGAAGGTTGCCCCAACTTGCTGCGCATGCAATCTTTAAGATCCTTGATCCATGGACTCGATAGTGAAAATGATAATGCCTGTGAGAATAGCAAAACCAACAGTTATCAGCCAAAGGTCCACATCGAGTGGCTTCAAGAAGATCCACATGTCATTATTGTTGATTCTAGCCAGCGTTCCTACGCCCAAGTCAAGTCAGTGTAAGTCGCTGTAAAGTCAACATACTGAGATCTTTTCGCAAGAATCATTGAATCACCTAACATGGCATCAATCTCCTGATATATAATAAATTAGGAAATATGCGTGCTAAAAAACATATCTAGATAATGTTTAAAATTGAGTGACTTAATTGTGGTGTACATATCTGACCGTAAACCTTCTGTATAAGATCATCATAAGTCATTTCACCATCATATGGAATTAACTCATATGGTACTTCATATGGTAATGAATGTATGCAAGCATTGAACACATCTACGGAGAATCCCGTAGCAGTTGTGTCATTATTGTCAATATCTATGAAGTTCTTAAACTTTCTTCTTGCGAGAACACCAACTTTCAGATTTTCACCATGAGTCTTTTGCAACATCTGACGTTTTGGAGTGATTGTAGACCCTCTGTTGCCTATCACATTTACAATCTTGAATCCACTGGAGACTAACTTTCCATCAATAAGTCGAAACTCGCCACTTACACCATTAAATTTAGTTTTTGAAACCTCATTTAGAAGCATCGAATCAATATCAGGAACAACAAACAAGGAGTGTACCTCAAGCCTTTGAATGGATTCCGCTAGTGCTCAAATTGTGTCATATGCCCATATGGCAAGAACACTTACCTCCCTCGTTGCTAATGTAAGGTGTTTGATATAGCATTCATTATACCATCTTGAAGTTAAGTTGAGCAGCTTGCTTGATGTGGGAATGTAGGACCTTAGCCCTATTACTCCTTGCAGACTCTCGATAACTTCATTATCAACATATTGCAAATTGTCAATGGTTTTGTAAGTTACTATCCAAGTATATTGCTCACTTACCATTCCTAATCTTTCTGCAATAAAAAGAAGTCTATTTGCTAATAAAGACGACATGTGTACAATAATTACTGTTGTGTAACTAGTTATAACCTTTTGCAACTTTTTAATGATTTGATCATCGGAGGCCAAGGCAGGAACTGCATTTCTTTGACTAATCTGAATGCCTTCGTCTTGGAAGGACTCAAGGAAATATGATAAGATTTCCCTCCCACAATCATTTTCCTCGTTTAAAAATATAACGTCTCTCGAATTATACGATTTCACAAGGGCAGCAGTGCTTTTGGCCATAACTGATTCGTCTTCCTTGATTTGAAACAAGTATGGATAATCCATGGAAGGAGAACCCGCAAACGAAAATATAGGAACTTTAGCTTTATCAGCAATTGGAGCCAATAACTTTGCTTCTCGATATGAATATGGGCCTATGATTGCTTGCACCTTAACGTTATCCAAAAGATCAAGCACTGCCCAAACAAAGTTAGAACAAACCAATTTAACGACTACACGAAAAATCGATAAAGTCAAGGTACTTAAATATGGAGCATGATTACAACTCCATATGGATTGTGATTTGGCTTTATGTCGGTTATGGAGTTGAAAAAAAAAATAAAATAAAAGTAAAATAAAAAAAAATAAAAAATAAAAAAATAAAAACTGCACTTGGCAATAGTAAGTGTTTTTGGAGAAAGTTGGCAGGTTTGATATGTTAAAAGGAGATGAAATGTTTCTTGATAATCTATTAGCATGACTGACAAGTAATATTTAAACTAAAAGTTTTTCTTTTTCTACCAAAAAAGTTAGCATAATGGATCATGACTACAGCTGACATAATGATAAGAAAATGTGAGAAAATAAAGGGGAAAAAAAATTGTACCCGCTGACAGAGCTTGTAATGGGTCACCTTTGGAGTCCCTTGTGTGGAGAACGATCTTTGTTCTGCAGTTGTTATTAAGTGCATAAAAATCAGAAACTGCCATACTCACGAAGCTGTTAATTGACTTTCCAACCCATGACTCCATGTCAAGAACTACTCCCACTCGTCGTATTAGAATTTAGAACTTCGTTGTGCAAAAAAAGGCTACTGTTTTTGAATGGCAATGAGTCGGTACATAATGCATGGTTTATAAAGCTCTGAGTATATTAGAAACAAAAGAATGAATTTGTTATGATTTTGAGCTTCATCATTGCAAGAAGTAATAGAAAAGGTTCTAATGCTCATATAAACTCCTTTGTAAACACTTCCTTTGTCCTAGAAAAAAATAAGTGGCAATAAGAAAGTCAACTTTAAAAAAGTCAACTAGCCATGTATTTTCCCAAGGAGGCAAGGAATGTGCATAGTAGCAAATGTAGGAGACTAGATATTATCAAGTTACATACACAGCACAGAACATCCCAGAAATCTGTCATAAAACAAATTAACAATTTGGTAGGGGAATTTCTTTGACTATTTCTAGAAAAGTATTCTTTAAGCAAATAATTTGTAATTTTAATGACTCAGAATCTCAGTTTAAGGTCCACTCACTGAAATAAAAAAGAAGAAAAACTATATAGTTCATGACTGGAAGGAGCAACTTGGTATTGAATAAGTAATCCAGACTAGCTTGACCAAGTCTTATAGTAAAATTATCATTTGAAGAAATTTTATGGACAGACTTTTAAACTTGCATTCATACTGATGCTGATCAAAGTCATGGGTTATACCATGGGTTATGATATTGGTACCCCTGACCCACTCTGTTGTATACCTTTTACATCCTTCGCCCCGTGACCCACTCTGTTTAATACTTTTACAGTACAACACCATTTTTATAAGTTTCTATTCCGTATTTTCTGTCAGTTTAATACTTTTGACTTATTAAACTTTATATTTTATGTTCCCTACTTTCAATTTTATACGTTTTTTATTAAAAACAAAATTATAAAAATAAAAATAAAAAATAAAAAACCGAAAAGAGTAGGGGGTTATCACTAGTAAAAAAGGGTACATATAACCTATCCCTTATACCATATGTCAAAAGAACATCCATAATTTTAATTTGACAAACTAGTTATACAATGAAATAGTGTCAGGATTTTTATGGCCAAAAGAGATGAAAGCTGCATACTCATTGCAAAGAAAAAAGACTATTAAGGTTTTTACTTGCATACGGTGTAAGATGCATATATAGATAGTTGCATCTTGAAAGGAATTTATCAAATATTCTACTCGGTATACATTCAAACTTTGATTGTTCGATGAAATTCTTAGGGGGTCAATTACACCACGAAACAAACAAACTGACCAAATGAGTACAACCTCCATTCTTTCTCATATCCGAATGACATTTCTACGTAGCAAATACCTCAAATTAACCAACAAATTTTGACGCATGACGATGGAAATTATATTATGGACTTCCATTTTTTCCCGAAGTAAGCAAATCATGGATATTATAAGCGCTAAAGCGGAAGAGACCCCACTAACAATAAACAAGCCTTTAAACCTATCAAAACTCAAGATTTTTGGCTTTGTTGGAGGATCTTCGGATGATAAAGAGTATTGTTTCTCAAACCACTTCTTCTCCAGAAGTCTCAGAATCCCATCTTCTCTCATTTTGGCAATTTGGCTCGACATATCTTTCGCCAAGGGCGAACCTTTTTGGAAGATCTGAGATCCATAGATATATTAGAAAACATAAAACATTTCAAAACAGAAAAGGTTACTTTGATTGTTCTAAACATGCAACCATTTTTCAAGTACTCATAATTTTGTCTCGTAAGAAGGCATTAAGTGGAATGCAAAGTGTTAGCAGTTCATATCAATATATAATCTGAAGTTATTTGTTGGATTATGTACAATTTTGATACTATATTAGTCCAAATGAATAGATAACACTAATGACTCACTTTAATCGAGACGGGAAAAGAAAACGGTACTTACAAAGCCAAAACCAGAAGTAGAAGGTTCAGAAGAAATCATCGCGTAATCATCAGAGTACTTGCCAAGAAACATCTTTATGTAAGGGATTTCATCGATGATAGCATCAGCACCACCATGCTTTCCACCTTTGGATAATGCTTCAGCATAATCTTCATATGAAAAGTATGGCCTATGCCTGTAGTTCTCAAAATGCAAGTTGCTAACAGTCACTCCTGATAAACCAGCCTCAAATGAGCCACCATGAAACCCGACAGTTCCACCCTTTGATGCTAACTCAAATTGTTCAACTGTTAACAATGAACTCAATGTAGCAGTGTAACTTGAGATCAAAATAAGGACAACAAGTAACCAAACAAATGCCACAAATTTTGACAGATTACTTGACAGCTTCTCTCCTACAACACAAAGCAGAATACAATCAGAGATATTCATTGTGCTAGTTTAAAATTATACTAACACCGGTACATAGAGAACTTGTGTGCAGGATTGGAATTGTAGCATGTATTTAAAAGAGCACACACATAAATAAAACAAGAAGCAGCAGAGGCATCATAGTATTTCTTATAAACAGTATGTTACTTTGAGCAAAAAATAAGGTCATTAGGATGAACCAAAAGGTTGCTTCAATTTTCTGAGAAGGTGAAGTTTGGGACCCTTGATCCATGGATTCTATTGCCCAAATGACAATGCCAGTGACGATGGCAAAACCAGCAATGCTCAGCCAAAGCTTCACATCGAGTGGCTTCAAAAATATCCACATGTCATCATGGTTGATTCTTGCCAATGTTCCTATGCCCAAGTCAGTGTAAGTTGCTGTAAAGTCAACATATTGAGATCTGTTTGCAAGAATCGTTGAATCACCCAAGATAGCATCAATATCCTGATATACCAAAACATACATGAATTTTCTCACAACACCTTCTTTAGTTTCAAATGATTATAAGAAATAAGCAACATGCCAATTATGATTAAAACGGCTTAGAAGGCTGATACATTAAAAGCAGACTTTTGTCAGCTTTCACACCCATTTGGCCCATATCTGATATCCCTCATAGCAATTTTTTGAGTTGAATCATTTGAGATTAAAGCCCTACCCAAATTGACTCTTGCATAACTAAATGGGTCAATTTTGCCACCTCTAAATATGCTATTAAGGAAGCTAATATACCTGAGCATAAACCTTCTTTATAAGTTCATCATAAGTTCCACTGGCAAATGGAATTAACTCGTACTGTACTTCATATGGTAATGTGTGAATGCAAGCATTGAACACATCTACAGAGAATCATGTAGCAGTTGTAACATTTTTCTGAATGTCATGATTTGCATCTATGAAGTACTTAAACTTTCGTCTTGTTACTACGCCAACTTTTAGATTCTTACATAATCCATGGTTTAAAAGGATCAAGAATATCAGAAGCAAAAGAAAAACCATGCTATGCTTATGGAGCATCATCTTTGGATACATGACAAATGAGTATAATATACTTGTTGAGTTACTTTACTTATTTTCCTAAGCTTAGAATGCACATTTAAATTCAAAGAATCTTATGATAATTAAGAGGGATGAAAAATGCAACTTGGTATAAATAAGCTAATAATTAAATATCAACTGAGAATATCAACGGAGAGTTCTAAATTTTATTTCAAACTTGCTATTTTCCTTTTCAAAGAAAGAGTGAAAACAAAAAACAGTAATTAACAAAAATAATAAACTAGCTAAGCTTATATGACGGGCTTATAAGCTTATTAGATTATATGTGTTAAATAAGCCTAAACTAAATGTTTGGCTAAGCTTATATGAGTCGGCTTATGAGTTTATATACGGGGTGTTTAATAAGCCCAAAATTTGTGGCTTATTTGCCGTAGGGGTGGGCTTATATAAGGATATTATATAAAAGGATATGATTTTTATACCGTCATTTAATAATTACACTCTTTTAATGTTCATGTACTTTTTGTCATTTTACCTTATTAATTAATTATGATAAGCTAAGTCAAACACTTAGCAATGGCTTATGAGCTCAGGATATATAAGCCATAAGCCGCTTTTATAACATAAACATAAGCCTAATTCATAAGCTTAGCCAAACACCCCTTGCTATATATCATGTGTTGAGTTGTGAAGACTCATGGCACCCCGAATGACCCAGAGAGCCGCCACAAAGGCGGGAGTCCAAAGCGCAACACCTTATGGGGATTAGTTTTACGCTTGAAACTTTAATATTGGGGATTATTCTAGGGTTTTAGAGTTGGTTTCTAAAAAGCTTTTTCCCCCGATCTATAAATACATCTTCAATATAACTGTAAACATATATCTAATCAATAATAACCTCTCTAGTTCAGTGGCGCCGCCGGTGCATGTAGCACGAGCGAGCAATGTTATGAGCAATTTAAGTGCAGTCTTAGGTTTCTACCTTGGACATTAATATGTAAATTGATTAATGAGGTTCCTTGGAGGTTTTAATGTGATAAAACATACTTGTTACATGGTTCTCATCTAGTAAGTTTCACCTAGATCAACAAGTTAAGGACAATATTAAATGTGTCATTGTCGTGAACTAAATGATAGACTATCACTACTGGACACTTAAATTAGTCAAAGATTCGATATGATGAAACAGTTATGCTTGTAATGCTTAAGTCTGTGATTAACACGGAGTATTTATTTTTGGTTCATGATTTTTTTCACTCTTTCAATCCAGAAGAATATTAATGTGATATTTCTGTGAAATTTCTATGAATGATTAATTCATTGTTAAGACCAAGTCATGTTAGCTCGTTTAGGCTTATTATTTTAATTCCAAGTTGAAAATTTCCTTTTAATATATTAACCGTGCATGGTTTCTTAACTGAATAATGTATTGAATAAAGGATCCAACTAAGATTCTAATCAGTTTTTTATACAAGACATGCAAAGAAGTTCTTGAATTAAGTTGTTAATTATATAATGTTAACCAGCAGGAAGTTTCATGCACTTTGTATTTAATCTGAATGTCAAATCTTTCCTACATAAGCGGTGCTGTGTGTTGTTAAAGTCTGAGTTGTTACTTAAGCAAGATGACTAGTTGACCTTTTCTAAATTGACTTCAAAACTTGGAGGTAAGATATATGCTAATCAGTGATCAAACAACACATATGAATAATATGGAGCTTATGAGTTACAGAAAATATATCATTCTTTCATTTTTACTCCTCCTTGTCCTACCTGCGGCAAGTATGGGTATTAGCAATAAGCTTGAGATTCCTATAGGAGTCATTCTTGATATGGGATCATTGTCTGGACAGATGATTCAGAGCAGCATTTCCATGGCAGTTTCTGATTTTTACACTTTAAATGATAAATACCAGACAAGGTTAGTCTTGCACACAAGGGATTCCAAAGGAGAACCACTACATGCTCTATCAGTTGGTAATAATTAGTTCTCTTAGACTGTTGAATTATTCTTTATGTAGCTCTCTTTGTTTGCATCCAAAATGTCACTAATCACTAAATTGGAGAAGATTTCTGTCCATTAACACTTTTTGGTCTTTTATGTAACTAAATAATGTTTAAAATATGATTTGTAAACTTTACTTTTACAATGACATCTAATTTATAAAATTAAATGATTTAGGGGCTTGCCTGTCTTTTGAGTTGTGAATATGCATGTTTTGCGCTTCGTTTGACCCGTTCAAACATTTTTTAGCTACTGTAAGTTTTTATAAGTTTAACCATTTGCCCCTTTTGAGGCAAAGTATCGCTCTAAATGACAATGCTAGTTACAAATTTAAGCCAAAAGCAATTGTTTGAGTTGTTGAGTTGTAGCTATTTGATATTGTAATAATCAGTTTCTTGTGTTTGGAACTTCGGATAACCTATGCTTCTGTTTGCGGTTATTTGAAATTTTCAAAGTTATATAATGGTTATAGCAAACGAGCATTGTTATATTATCCTACTCATCCTCATACCCATACAAAAATACAACATGTACCATGCAACAATTCTCTCCCCTAACCTATTTCATTGATTATTCCACTTGTCAAAATCATATAAGTAGAAGGATAATTAAGGAGAAGAAGTAGGAGGATATATCATTTTCCATAGCAAATTTATATATCAAAGGGTTGAGTAAGATCATTATACCACCAAAGTACTTTTATATTGTTTCTTTCTATAACCAGACTTGGCTAAAGTAAGTTGAGACACATTCAAATATTATCTCTGGCCGCACCTTTTATCACTAAGGGTCTGAATCATATTATTCAATATCATATACAGCTGCTGATCTACTAGAAAACTTGAAAGTGCAAGCAATCGTTGGACCAGAAACATCACTTGAAGCGAAGTTTTTAAGCGTTCTGGGAAAGAAGACCAAAGTTCCTATTTTTTCTTTAGCTACAAACCCATCGTTCCTCTCTGCTACGCATCCATATTTCTTTCAAATGACACAAGATGAGACTGTTCAATGGAATGGTCTTGCAGCATTTGTTGAATCATTTAAATGGACAAACGTCATCCTTGTTCACGAAGACAATGAATTTGGAAGAGAAAGTGTATCCTTTATGATGGATTCATTTCATATAGTAAAAGTATTCATGTATCTTATACGAGTGCGATCTCGCCATCAGCAAAGGATGACCAAATACTTGACGAGCTTCATAAGCTCTCGAATTTGCAAGAAACAATATTTATCATTCATATCTCTCCAACTTTAGCATTTCGTATTTTGGTATATGCAAAAAGACTGGGATTGATGAGTCAAGGATATGCTTGGATTGTAACTGATAAAACCATGAACTTCTTTGATCCTGTGGAGTTAGATGAAGAAGTACTTGAATCATTTCAAGGTGCTATAGGACTGAGATATCATATCCCATCGACTACTCAATTTCGAAACTTTTATAGAAGATTAAGAAAGAATTATCCTTTTAACAACCCAAATATCTATAATGTTTTGTCATATGATGCAATATGTGCTTTAGCAACGGCTGTTGAAAGGGAGGAAAGTCGAAAGTTTGTTTTTCAAGCATTGTTAAATATTACTTATAAGGGGTTGAGTGGTGAATTTCATCTTGTTAGCAAGAAATCTGTTGCTAAGCCCCTGGAAATAGTAAATGTGATTGGGAAAGGCGAGAGAAGAGTCGGATTTTGGACAGAAGATGATGGAATCACCATGCATATAAAACATAAGCTAGATCATCGGCATTCTTTTTCTGTAAATGGTCTTGAAGACATTTTTTGGCCAGGAGGATCTATGATACCTCCAAGACGTCGTATATTGCAAACAAGTAAGAAGCTACGAATAGGTGTTCCTATGCTGGCTGGATTTGATGAATTCTTGAGTGTAGTACACGATCCTCAAACCAATGTAGTAATCACTACAGGGTTTTGCATAGACGTATTTAAGAGTGCTCTTGATGCATTACCATATGATGTTCCTTACGAATTTGTTCCATTTGAGGCCGCGAATGAACGGCCAACTTCAGAAGATTATAACCAGCTTATATACGAGGTCTATCGTGGGGTATGATTCATTTCGTGTTTTGAAAGTGATTATCTTATTTTTACGATTCTTGTGTGCTTTGATTCAGTTTACTTTGGGAAAAGGACTAAAACTTTTTTACGTGATTCAGACCTACGATGCTGTTGTTGGCGATACAACGATCACTGCCAATAGATCTTTATATGTAGACTTCACAATTCCTTACACGGATTTAGGCGTTGGAACAATAGCAAAAAAAGATAATCATAGAAATATGTGGTGGTTTATGGAGCCACTTGACACCCGTATGTGGGTAACAACAACTTTCTCGTTCTTTGTTATCGGAGCAACAGTATGGGTTATTGAATACCCCACGAATAAGGAGTTTCAAGGTCCATGGCACCGCGTAGTCGGAAATGTCCTTTGGTTCTCTTTCTCTACACTTACCTTTAGTCACAGTAATATGTCTTTCTTTATCTCTTACTTTCTCAAAATTAAGAAAATTAAGATCTCAAAACTGAATCAGAGTAGCCTCGCTGCATCAGGATTGCATTTTAATTAAAAATTTGATATTTGGTTTGCAGGAGCAAAGTTGTTGAGCAATTTGTCCAGGCTTTTGGTGATTGTGTGGTTATTTATACTCTTCGTAATGATCACATGCTATAATGCTGCTTTGAGCTCCATGTTAACGGTTCAGCAAATTGAGTTAACGAGAAGGGGACTAGACATTGGATACCACGCTGGTTCTTTTATTGAAGGAGTTATCATTAACAACTCCGATTTCAAGAACCCTTCTCTTAAACCCTTCAACTCATTAGACCAATACGCCAATGCATTATCAGGAGGTAGTAAGAAAGGTGGTGCCGTTGCTATAATGGACGAGTTCCCATATATCAAGTTATTTCTCGCAAAGTATGGTGATGCCTACGATTTGGTCTCTTATGAACCAAATACCAATGGTTTTGGCTTTGTAAGTCAATTTATACACCAACATTTTTACAATATCCTATATATATATATATATAGGGGTGTTTTATAACTTGTATCTTGATCAAATGGTAGAATAATTTTACGTAGTTACCCCATCCTTTAAACTGATTCCAGAAACTTTTAGTCTCATCTCAAAAGAATTAGTTACTTTTTTTTCAAAACAATAAAATTCTTAAGTCAATTTAATGTATTAATCACTTGAATAATCACAATATCTGTGAGACCAATTGCAAATACAAAACACATATCGAAAGTTAAATCACCATTTCAGATGACCCATTTTAACATATAAAGCTAATTATCAGGTGACATATCTGCAAAACATGAAAATTAAGATATTTTCATGTATTACAGGTTTTCCCAAAAGGATCACCGTTGGTGCCCGATGTATCAAGGGAAATTGCAAAACTAAGAGAGGATGGTGAGATATTGAAATTGGAAAAGAAATGGTTCAGGAAAGATTCATCTTTTATGCCCAAAGACTCTCAAGAAGCGAACCTAACAATTCTAACCCTTTATAATTTTCGTGGTTTATTTATGATTGGTGGGCTTTTCTTGGCTTTGGTACCTCTCGTATTCTTGATTTGCTATGTGTACGAACATTCATTTCTCGTCTACTACATCTTGATGATCAACCCCCGGTTTCTACTTGAATTGTTGCATTCAGTTTTGAGGAGGACGAGATTAATGAATTAGCTGAAGCATTCACGTCAAGTCATCGATAAAGGCGGAGATGTCGTAGCTGAAGGGAAACGTGTGAAGAAGTGTTCAAAATTCAAGCCGGACGTAAGCTGCAAAACGATGATGTCTTCACTAGTAGGAATGAAAGTTTGAGGATACCATCATCCAAAAATGCCGAATTGACTTTTGTGTCTCAGAATCGATGAAATTTGCATGGTCAATGGAATACGGCTTAACTAGCAAGCATCCTCGCTTTGCCATGAGGTTTGGATACATTTGGCCATTCAGAATCATCAAAGGGTTCAAAATAGATTATCTTTTTTTTTCCTTCTTTCTTCCTTCTCCCTCAAAGTTTGCGCCACAAATTCAATTGTTTTGAATTTCCTCTTTTAATTATGGATTGATTATGAATTTGTTCATAATCAAATTAGGACTCTAGGTAATTCGATCTATAACTTCCTCTTCAAGAAGTATATATATTTACTTGGGCTAATTGCACGAAAATGTATTATACTTGACACCTTTTGTAATTGTGTGTAGCATCGTTTTTTATCCTCCCGAATATATGTTATGATAAAAATGGTAGCTTGCAAGTAATCTTTTGTTTCGGCCTTATCAGTTGATGCAAATCATACTCTACTTCTAGTTCCCCAGCTTCTCTTTCTTTCTCAGTCAGCTTCGTAATCATATAATACCCGGTCATTATTGCATCTTGCAGTTGATCCATTGTTCAAGTGTGAGTGAAACTTGATAATGGATCTGTTTAATGATAATGGTGAAGAGATTTTGGTTATACGTGAAAGATCTTGGTTGTTATAGAGAGTTTTAGGTGAAAGATGAAAGTTCTGGGTTCTTGTTCTTGTCAAGTACCAATGAAAGTTTTCGGTTCCCTATTCAATGAAATTTTCCTATTCCTTTGAAATGAAAGTTCTCGATTTTGTTATCCAAAGTTCTCGGTTTATGGTTCTTGAAAGTTCTCGGTGAAATTGTAAAATTCTCGGTTTGAAGGTTTTCAGTGCATGCCACGTAGGATGTTAGTGGAGATGCCAAAGTTCTCGATTTGATGACGTGTGATTGTACCAAAAAACTCTCTATCCTACCGAAAAATTCAATCTACCGAGTACTTTTGTCTTACCAAAGAAAATATCTACCAAATACTTTTTCTCGAAAAATAATTACAAAATACTTTCAACTACTGAAGACTATACATTCTAATACTGAGTAAAATTACTACTGTATACTTTCCTTAACCGAATACTAATATATTTTATCCTAAATTCTAGGAATGTACCTAGAAATATCAATTGTACCGAATTAATTTGAAATTTGAATCTACAAAGAAATATCACTATTCCGTACCTTTCTACCAAAAATTGCCCATAACTTCAAATTTTGTGTTTCTAATCCGTTTTTATTGCAATAGATCTTTACTATAAGTGCTAATACTTCATTAAAAAACACAAACTTTAAACTTTAACCATATATCTTGATTTTGATCTTAAAAACACACGTTTCTAGTTTTTATCAAAAATCGTCTAAAATTTCAAATTTAGTGTTTTTGATTCTTTTTTTGTCCTACTAAACCTTAACCAAATAACCTAAGACTTCATAAAAATAACAAATTTTAGGTTCTTAACCACAAAATCTAGGGTTTTGATCAAGATTGTTCTCGGTTTAATTTTTAGACACTACAATATAAATAAAAAGGTGAAGGTTGAATATACGTAACAAACTTTCTAAAATTTACCAATATACTTAACATCCTTATTTTATTCTCAACATACTTACACTTTTAAATACTTACCAATATATGTAATATTTTCAAATGTTTCAGTCCGTTTTTATAAGTTTTCATCCGTTTTATACGTTTTCATACATTTTTATCTGTTTTATCCATTTTTATGCGTTTTTATACGCTTTCGTCCGTTTTTATACGTTTTAGTCCGTTTTATACATGTTCGTCCGTTTTTATACGTTTTCATCATTTTGATACATTAATGTCCGTTTTTCTTATGTTTTCATACATTATTATCTATTTTTATATGTTTTCTTGCGTTTTTATCTGTTTTTATACATTTTTTTTCCGTTTTTATATATACAAACGTGGATGAAAACGTATAAAAATGGACAAAAACGTATAAAGACGGATAAAAATATAATAAAAATGGAAGAAAGTGTATAAAAAAGAATAAAAACATATAAAAGCGGATAAAACCTTATAAAAACGGACAAAATACATAAGGACGAATAAAAACGTACGAAAGCGTATAAAAACAGACGAAAACGTATAGAAACGGATAAAACGGATGAAAACAGACAAAAGCCTATAAAAATGGCCAAAAATGCATAAAAACAAATAAAAACGGATGAAAACGGATAAAAAAAAGTATAAAACGGAATGTAAACGTATAAAATATTGATGAAAACGGATAAAAACATATAAAAATGCATAAAAACGGATGAAATCAGATAAAAACTTATAAAACTGAATGGAAACGTATAAGAATGGATGAAAATGGATAAAAACGGACAAAAACGCATAAAACAGATAAAAAGTATAAAAACGAACGAAATGGACAAAAACGTATAAAGATGGAAAAAACGTAAGAAAAACGGACGGACGTATATAAAAACAGATGAAAACGTATAAAAACTGACAAAAACAGATACAAACGAACAAAATATACATATATTAGGTGAAAAATGTCAATGGACTAACGGTAAAAGTCACCGCAAATGTCAAGGGACCATTACTGTAACTTTTTTAAGTAAAAAAATGTCAGAGACTAATGGTGTAAGTCAACGCAAGCGACAAGGATCAAAACTGTAACTTTTATAAGTGGTAGTATGACAATATTACATACATTGGTAAGTATTTAAAAGTATATTACGTTTGTTGAGAATAAAATAAGTATTTTACGTATATTGGTAAATTTGAGAAAGTTTGTTACGTATATTCAAACTTTACCCTAAATAAAAACACTATTTTGATCTTGTTTTTGACACAAAAATCACTGTATTATAATGGGCCTCATGGGTCGGCCTTCATAGGCTTACAAATAGTGTATTCTAATACATACTAAATGTCACACCCCGCCACGGCGGAAACGCGCGGGTGTAACTTCATGGATATCATCACAACACCTGGTGTCTACATAGACAACAACTACATGCACATAAATAGAGCAATGTACAAACACAAAGTGTTGTAACAATACCCCAAAATAAAATAACCAAAACAAAACATAAATCCAAACATAGAGAATAAATCACTTCCAATGCAACTAAGGTCTCGTCTATCCACATCCTTCTATCTTATCCTTAGAAAGCTCACCTGAAAATGATGCTTAAAACGTCAACATAATGTTGGTGAGATTCATAGGTTTAGACTCAACACACAAGGCAACCGAATTTACTGTGATTACAAAATATAGCTGGACAAATAAATTATAGTTATCATATCGCTACATGCATTTGCAAGTTAATATCCACACATAAAGGCAACAACACTCATAAGGCAACCATTGGGCGGAACGTGCCCACCGATCCAAAGTAGTACCCATCAATATGCCATCAATTAGGTCGCATGCGCGAGCAACAGGGTAAGCACCCTCCCAATTGAATCCCAAAAATATATCATCAATTAGGTCGTTATCCTAATTGAATCCCAAAACATCCACGCAAGCAAATAATCACACATATCATACATACAATAACATTATAAGTCCAAGCTCTTTAATACCACACACATAACCACAGTAAACCAAAACATTTAAGACAAGCATCATTCCCATCCCAAGTTTAAAAACAAAGTAAAAATATGGGACTATGAACTCACCTTAAACTCCGCAGCTCCACAAAACAATACACAATCTATAATACACAAAAATAATCCACATTACACAAGGTCAAGCTAAAAGCTACAACCCATGTAATACACATATGATGTATGTCTAAGACTCATATGACCCACCATGGATCTCCTAGACACCACACTAACCACTACCATAAATTAATACTCACTAAATCCCTTACACTCTAAAACTCAGAAAACGCAGAATTTTTGAGTACATTCACTCACATGAAATTACGACAAATAAAGCTCAAAAACTCACACCAAAAATTTACCATGGTCTCTCATAAGCATAGAAGCTAATCCCAGAAGGCCATGGACCAATAACACACACAAGTACTCATAGAAAATTCAAACTTGTCAACTACTCAAATTCGGATCTGAACGCACACCAAAAAGTTTTGATTTTTAATAATTACTTCCACAAGTTTTTATCGCGAATCATCTTCGTGGTAGTCTAATATAACCTAAAAATTAACTATTCCAGAAGACCAAGTCAAAATACCACTTTTACAACCACATTCCACCCTCAAACTTTTACCCAAAATCTGTCCCGGTTTGACAGCTTTGACACCTTGACAAAGAAAAATCAAAAGACCAACTTACCGACCTCAAAATCAATCGTGGCTGGACTTTTTGGAAATCTATTTCATTATACTTCAATTTAGACTTAAAATTCGTGACTTAACTCATCACCATCTGTTATATACACTCACATCTTTACAGCCTTACAAATCTGTCCAAACCCTAGCTCAATAACTAACATGTTTTACGCTCAATTCTCTTCACCAATCATCATAATATTACTAATTATTGATCCCAACATGTTTTATAACATTAATCTACAGAAGTTAACACAAACCCTAATCCATCATATAATTATTACATGAATTATATTAATTAATCAATTAATTGAACATAGGATTTAAAGATTTTACCTTGATTCTTGATTATTGCTAGACAATTATGAAACCCTAATTTTTCCCCTCTTGATTCTCCATATGTCGACCCATATTTGCAGAAAAAACATCTTAGGGGTGTTTGGTTTGGTATATATATTAGTTAGGAATAATCCTTGGGCCTAAGAGTCATATTTGAACTCAAATTGGGTTTCCTTTTTCCCCCTTATCCCTTAAATCCGAATTTTACATATATAAAATATATATTTTTATTTTTTTTATTAAATTTATTTATTACACTCAAAACCTCATACTTTTTATATTTTATATATTCTCATATCGAAACCTAACGTCTTACGCGATAAACCTTAATTTTACGATAAACCGGAAAAATATCATTTTCAAAACAAAGTTTCTAAAAATATAAATTCACACTCTTTTTGAAATATAACTCATAAAAACAAATCCCACGTAACTTACTAACGCTCAATTACTTGAACGAAGCCTCGTTACACAAAATCACGAAAACACCAAAACTACACAAGTCATTTCTACACCACAAAGGTGATCAAAATGAACTTTCCCAAATTCCAAACTTTCCAAATCACAATAAAACCACTCACGCAAAGGGATTTAGTGCTAAAACTCACCTACATCACTCATATATCACTTAAATCACGTAGAACACACCAAACAAACGTCAACCGAGTCAAGACTATTAGTCAAACTAACCTGCCAAAACCGCGGTTGTTACATCATCCCCCACTTAGGGAAATCGCGTCCCGAGATTTCAACTACTATGGTCACCACTCACAACAGCAAAAGGAAATTTATGGATTTTTAAGCGGACAAATACCACCCCATAAACTCACAGAGAAAGAATCGCAAAAATGTGAACCGACTAAATACTCGAATTCACATGATAGAAAAACATTCCGTCACTCCAACGTTACACGCAAATAGATACACTCCCCGATCAACAACACCAATGATCAAAACGACTTCTCACAGGTAGGTACGATACCCTCGAACCAAATGAAAACCCGAATGGTAACCGCAAGACGCACTCACAAATAACAAATACTCATAAAACAAACATTAATTACCTCTGATTCCTCACGCTCCCAAGTAAACTCAGGACCACGCTTAGAATCCCACCATACCTTTGCCAATGCTATCTCACCACACTTCAAACTCTTAACATCTCATTTCCATAATCTCAACAGGTTTCTCGAAAAAACGAAGAATCTTGTCAACCTTACATTCATCTAATGGCACATGCAGACTAGCATCCGCCAACTACTTCTTTCAATTAGATACGTGAAACGTATCATGCACTTTACTTCACTCCTCAGACAAATTCAACCGATATGTTTCAAATCCAATCCTTTCCGTAAATCTCAAATGGTCCTACGTATCTCGGTGCTAGCTTGCCTTTCGTACCGAAATGCACAACACCCTTCCAAGGAGATACTTTTAACCACACAATATCACCAACACCAAACTCTAAGGCTTACAGCAATTATTCGCATAACTCTTTTTGGCGATCTTTTGCTGCCTTAAGTCTTTTCCTTAGCCAGAAAACCTTATTCGTTGTCTTTCGTTCTAGTTCAGGACCAATCAATTGGCTCATCCCAACTTCTGTCCATAAAACAGGTAATCTACATTACCTTCCATACAACTTTTCACACGACACACACTCAATACTAGAATTATAATTGTTGATATAGGAGAACTCAGCTAAAGATAAATGCATACCTCAGCTTCCTCCAAACTCAACACATCCATGCTCTCAGCTCACCATCCATCGCCTGATTTGTACGCTCACTTAGTTCACTCATTAGAGAACGATAAGTCGTACTCATCTACATACACGTTCTCAAGGCTCCATAAAACATTTACCGCAATCGCGGAGTAAGTATTTCATCTTGATATGAGCTGATTGACGCGACACCCCACGTCTCTCTACCAACTCATCAAATGAAATGTCTCACCAATTCCTTCTCAACAAAATCTCCAAGTATCTCTGACCGTTGCATCACCATAATAATCGTTGACATCAACACTCACCTTCAAGCGTATCAACCACTTGCTAAGGTAATGATACGTTTTATCCATTCTCGAATGTATCAAATACCTTGCATGATCGATGTCCTTAACCTTCCTCTCCATGAAATCATTAGCGGGTCCGCAAAGTACAATCGTCCATCTTCATTCTTTTCCATTTACTGGTCTAAACCAAGTAATCATTCTTCTTACATGTTCTCATCTTTGAACCTCTCTCCCCAGGCTGTCAATATCATCCTCCTAACTCCGAACTGAATTATCATAATCATTGCTCACAAACATCTAAGTTTCACTCCCGCTCAGTGCTCTTACCATGATGTCTGCCCTTCCTTTACGGTGGCGAATCAGACAATCGTAGTCACTGAGAAATTCCACACCCAACTTCTCTTCAACATATATTAACCTCTCGTCAAATATATGCAAAAGATTCTTATAATCTGGGTAGATAACACCTTCTGCTCCATACAAATATCATCTCCAAGTTCTACTTCCCAACTCTAAGTCACGCATCACATAGTTTCTCTTATGGATCTTCTACCTCCGCGATGCCTACGCAATCTGAAGAACATATATCTTGAAGCTAAACCTCTCACTTGAACAGCTTGGCAACATCCTCTTCTTCTTCAACAAACAAATTGATAATCAACACGGCAATCTATCCTAAGTAAACGATGCGAACCATGAAACCGGTCGAACTAAAACGTATATCAACGAACTCAAAAGGGGTACGAATTATCGACTAGCGAAGTAACGAACATCGAAATCAAAGCTAGAAAAACACAATGAGAAATTTTCCCCCAATAAAAGTAGACACGTATAAAATGTTCATGAACACCCATACAAAGAAAACATAAAATACACGTACCCATAGTAAATCCACAGGCGTACCTCAACAAAAGAAACACTCAATGAACTAAATACATAAGAAGTTTGGTAAATGAGAACCATAGACAGTTCTTATTCCCATACTCGACCTTCCCAACAACAAATAAACACCGTTTTTCACAAGACATATCTTAAACTTACACTTTTTTATAAAATATATATAAACCATTTTATGTAAGACATCAACATAACCATTTTTTTTTTCAAACCTCATTTCCCATAAAAATATTAGTTTCCATCAAACAACCTTCAAATACCCAAAATAAATTTGTAAAATGCCATAAAGACTCTAACACAACCTCTTAATCGAACGCGAAAGACATTGAAGAATTCCGTAATCAAAATAATCCTTAAACGAACTCATACCAGTGAACACTCACGCAAAAACATTGCAAACCAAACGATGAACTTACAGACTCATTCGTACAACGATCAAACCAAAATCATAGAAAAACACCAATACTAACAGGTCACAAAATTCAATTGGTGTGTGTGTAAATGAGGGATTAATTATCCACACCAACTCGTCACGAACCAACAATATTTGAAGAATAGCATAACATTCATCCGAAAAATGAATGTATGGAATAACCAAAGAAACGAACCAGTATCCAACAAAACGAATTCGATGACCCAACACCTATCACGACATCAAATAGAAAGAATATGGCATCTATACCATCATGGTACGAATAGGAATGCCAACCAAAGAATTAGGTATACAAACGGAGCGTCTAGCAAACGAATCAACTTAAATACCACAACATAAGTACCCACCAATAATTGAGGTATCAACATATGATAGGTAGGATGGAATCTTACCACCTACACACCCCAACATATAACGACTGCCCAAACGGTTAAGAGAATACTTCTCTAACCATACAGCCATCACCAACATGATATCACATACCATCTACCACAACATATAACAACAAACATCAATCAATGCAATAATGGTCACAAGTCCACGTGTGTGATACCCTTATAATTATGTTCGCGACCATAGTTATAAGCCTATTCCACACGCATACTTACTTCCAAAACCACACATCTCAACGATAACGCACATATACCATATAGCACCTAATACACGATGCAATCCATGCCATCATACTTGCAAGTCCACTTGCGTTGTGACGCATGTATAATTATGTTGGCCACCATAATTATCTATGCCCCCTTTCACAAGTGTACTCCCTCCCATGACAACATATCATGCAAACAATCACGCAACAAAAACAAAAGACGTCGCAAACAATCATCTCGCATGGAATAATTCCGACGATCACGTAAAATCTATAATCAAAATCACTTGGATATGGTCGATCCAATATCCAAGAGTAATCACGCTCCAACATGGCTCCAGACGGCAAAAGACAATATACAAATTCCAAAACATAACACAAAACAAAAGACGTCGCATAATGGCTCAAATTCCACTCTCGCACTTATCTCCCTACTCAGATCAATTCAACTTACTACTCGCTGTGGACTCTAGATCCGAATCCACACCATTCCATCCTAACTCCCTTTAATCTTTATTCAACCACCCATTCATGTTTCCTACATGTTGGGATAGTCGACAACATACAAAACTATTTCTATTCTTTTCTTCCAATTCCTCATGATTCACAAGCGCATACAAATCACGAGGTTTAGACTAAACCACATCTCCTTCCTATGTGAAGTGAGGACACTACCAAGGGTATTTGGTAATGGCTCCATCTCCAGAAGTCACCGTGGTTCCAAACCTCTCTACTTCTTCTCCACCAACGTTTCCCATAAACGTCCTCTCCTAGTCCGAACATAGATACATGCTATCGGGAACTCGGATTCTGCGGTTAGTTCGCTTTTTCCTACCACCTCTCTCGCATTCGATAATGACAACGGTAGTCCAACGATGCATCTTACACGCGGAAGACGATATAATAAAGTCGATATATACAATACTACATATAAGGGATAGAATAGACGTCCAAAACACAATAAAACATCTCATAAATATAAGAAAATAGACATATAAAATACTATACTTACACATAGATCCTAAATGCAACTATATGAGGGACTCCTAGGCTATAGTCTAGGTTAAACCACCTAATTCTCTATAACCAAGGCTCTGATACCAATCTGTCACACCCCGCCATGGCGGAAACGCGCGGGTGTAACTTCATGGATATCATCACAACACCTGGTGTCTACATAGACAACAACTACATGCACATAAATAGAGCAATGTACAAACACAAAGTGTTGTAACAATACCCAAAAATAAAATAACCAAAACAAAACATAAATCCAAACATAGAGAATAAATCACTTCCAATGCAACTAAGGTCTCGTCTATCCACATCCTTCTATCATATCCTTAGAAAGCTCAACAAAAATGATGCTTAAAAAGTCAACATAATGTTGGTGAGATTCATAGGTTTAGACTCAACACACAAGGCAACCGAATTTACTGTGATTACAAAATATAGCTAGACAAATAAATTATAGTTATCATATCGCTATATGCATTTGCAAGTTAATATCCACACATAAAGGCAACAACACTCATAAGGCAACCATCGGGCGGAACGTGCCCACCGATCCAAAGTAGTACCCATCAATATGCCATCAATTAGGTCGCATGCGCGAGCAACAGGGTAAGCACCCTCCCAATTGAATCCCAAAAATATATCATCAATTAGGTCGCTATCCTAATTGAATCCCAAAACATCCACGCAAGCAAATAATCACACATATCATACATACAATAACATTATAAGTCCAAGCTCTTTAATACCACACACATAACCACAGTAAACCAAAACATTTAAGACAAGCATCATTCCCATCCCAAGTTTAAAAACAAAGTAAAAATATGGGACTATGAACTCACCTTAAACTCCGCAGCTCCACAAAACAATACACAATCTATAATACACAAAAATAATCCACATTACACAAGGTCAAGCTAAAAGCTACAACCCATGTAATACACATATGATATATGTCTAAGACTCATATGACCCACCATGGATCTCCTAGACACCACACTAACCACTACCATAAATTAATACTCACTAAATCCCTTGCACTCTAAAACTCAGAAAACGCAGAATTTTTGAGTACATTCACTCACATGAAATTACGACAAATAAAGCTCAACAACTCACACCAAACATTTACCATGGTCTCTCATAAGCATAGAAGCTAATCCCAGAAGGCCATGGACCAATAACACACACAAGTACTCATAGAAAATTCAAACTTGTCAACTACTCAAATTCGGATCTGAACGCACATCAAAAAGTTTTGATTTTTAATAATTACTTCCACAAGTTTTTATCGCGAATCATCTTCGTGGTAGTCTAATATAACCTAAAGCTTAACTATTCCAGAAGACCAAGTCAAAATACCACTTTTACAACCACATGCCACCCTAAAACTTTTACCCAAAATCTGTCCCGGTTTGACAGCTTTGACACCTTGACAAAGAAAAATCAAAAGACCAACTTACCGACCTCAAAATCAATCGTGGCTGGACTTTTTGGAAATCTATTTCATTATACTTCAATTTAGACTTAAAATTCGTGACTTAACTCATCACCATCTGTTATATACACTCACATCTTCACAGCCTTACAAATCTGTCCAAACCCTAGCTCAATAACTAACATGTTTTACGCTCAATTCTCTTCACCAATCATCATAATATTACTAATTATTGATCCCAACATGTTTTATAACATTAATATACAAAAGTTAACACAAACCCTAGTCCATCATATAATTATTACATGAATTATATTAATTAATCAATTAATTGAACATAGGATTTAAAGATTTTACCTTGATTCTTGATTATTGCTAGACAATTATGAAACCCTAATTTTTCCCCTCTTGATTCTCCATATGTCGACCCATATTTGCAGAAAAAACATCTTAGGGGTGTTTGGTTTGATATATATATTAGTTAGGAATAATCCTTGGGCCTAAGAGTCATATTTGGACTCAAATTGGGTTTCCTTTTTCTCCCATATCCCTTAAATCCGAATTTTACATATATAAAATATATATTTTTATTTTTTTTTATTAAATTTATTTATTACACTCAAAACCTCATACTTTTCATATTTTATATATTCCCATATCGAAACCTAACGTCTTACGCGATAAACCTTAATTTTACGATAAACCGGAAAAATATCATTTTCAAAACAAAGTTTCCAAAAATAGAATTTCACACTCTTTTTGAAATATAACTCATAAAAACAAATCCCACGTAACTTACTAACGCTCAATTACTTGAACGAAGCCTCGTTACACAAAAACACGAAAACACCAAAACTACACAAGTCATTTCTACACCACAAAGGTGATCAAAATGAACTTTCCCAAATTCCAAACTTTCCAAATCACAATAAAACCACTCACGCAAAGGGATTTAGTGCTAAAACTCACCTACATCACTCATATATCACTTAAATCACCTAGAACACACTAAACAAACGTCAACCGAGTCAAGACTATTAGTCAAACTAACCTGCCAAAACCGCGGTTGTTACACTAAACAAGTCAAAATACACAATAAGATCACCACTTCTAAAGTTAACAATGTACAGATGGCAGACCAAGATAACATGAGTGTCGTCCCATTAAATTAACACTAAGACGATCATAAAATTCTTTTTGCACATCAGGTGGAGTGTTAGGAGAAAACATCAATTGAGACTTGGTAAAGTTTAAACGCCAACCACATCCAACACAATAGCGATTAATAAGCTCGATAAAAAAATCACACTTAGTAGTCTTTGCTTTCAGGAAGAATAAAGAGTCGTTAGCGAAAGAAATATGAGATATAACGGGACAATTTCTAGCCATCTTTATACCTGTAAGAAAATATCGATGCATGACATTGTTTATCATTTGAGATAAAACTGTTGACATAAATAATGTCTTAAAACATTGTTAGCATATTAACAATGTCTCTATGTTTTGATAATTACAAAGCATAAACTCATTAATCTAAAACTTATGACGTAAACAAGTTTTTAGTGCTTAATATTTGTCTTTGCTTCCATATCACTTAAGGTATGAATAAACAAAGGGTTTATAACATTTCATGATCAAAGGAAATTTTTCTAATCACTAGAATTTTATAAAATGTATTAAACATCTTATATCTTTTACAAAATTACTTTTGGAATTAAAAGAATATGTTTAATTCATTATAAATATATGATTTCAAATTTCTAACCAAAAATGGCAAATTCTATTCAGAAAAATATTCCTCACTAAAAGACAAGAAAAACCAACGTTCTGAAGGGGCGGCCCCCTTAATTCCTTAGGCGGCCCCCTTAATCATTAAGGGGACCGGCCACTAATTAAGTGGACCGGCCATGCTCCAGAACAGTATTTTTCTCCCCTATAAATACTGGTTCACTCCTCAGAATTTTCTTACCTTTTGCACTTCTAAACTTTGTGATCTAGATCCATATCTCTATTCTCTTATCCTTTGATCATAAGTGTATAATTCTTTGTTTCAAAGTGATCCAAACTTCATCCTCTCAAGTGCAAGAGAAGAATACTTCTATCCCTCAAGACAAGAAGTATTACAACTTGTTGTGATCTCCACATCCAAGTTGTTGGTGCATCATCAAAGATCATTTACATTATTCTTTGTGAAGATTATTGTGAATATTTGATTGTAGATAGTTGTGCTAGATATAGATTGTGTGATTAGTTAGTAGCTTGGTGTGAAGAAGAAAAGTTAGGAACTAGATTAGTGTGAAGAAGATAGGTGGGGAGTAGTTAGTTGTAAAGTAGATTGATTTGAAGAAGTTGTGACTTAGGTGTGACGAAGTTGTGGTGTGAAAATTGGTGTGTACGGTTTTCTCCGCCATAAGGGAGCTTGTTGATATAGTGAAGAAAACTCTCGAGTTAGGTGCTCGGGGAGTGGAGTAGGGCAAGGAAGGTGTCCTTGTAGCTGAACCACTATAAATCTCTTGTCTCGCGGTTCGATCTTTCCATCTCTTACTTATTTCATTACTTATCATTGTTATATATTGTGTATTGTTAATTGTTTATATTGTACAAGACTTGAGATCACATATTATCGAATCTAAATTTTTAAAAGCTAAGAAAACAATAAAACTATCTCTTATAATGAATTAAAAAGACGTAAAACTATTCAACCCCCCTTCTAGTTTTCCACAATTGGTATCAGAGCCACGTCTAGCAAGATTTTTAAAATATATTGTATTTTACAACTTGTAACGATCTATGGAATCTGAAAAATATTTAGAAGGGCAATCTATGCAAAGACCACCACTATTTGAAAGTGATGGATTTTTATATTGGAAAAATAGATTCGAAACGTATGTGAAATCAAAAGATCTTGATATTTGGCATATTATTACCTTTGGTGATTTTCCTCCTATTCAATATAATGTTGAAACTAAAATGAATGAAATTGTATCTTTCGAAGAACAAAATGATGATTTGAAAAAGAAATTAGCAAAAAATAATTAGGCTAAAATGGTAATTTATAATGCGTTACCACGCAAAGAATATGAAAGAATTTTTATGTGTAAAACCGCCAAAGAAATTTGGGATTCTTTACTAATTACTCACCAAGGTAATAGCCAAGTCAAATATAATAAAATAGATCTTCTTGTACAACAATATGAACAATTTACGATTCCGGAAGAGGAATCAATTGATAATGCTTTTGCTAAGTTTAACACTATCATCACAAGTTTAAAAGCACTTGATGAGACATTTTCTAGTAAAAATTGTGTTAGGAAATTTCTTAGGGTATTGCATCCAAAATGGCGAGCTAAGGTCACGGCAATTGAAGAATCAAAGAACTTGATGACGTTATCACTAGATGAACTAATTGGCAACTTGAAGGTTCATGAAGAAATCATAAGAAGAGATTCGGAAATGGTCAAAGTCAAGAAAGAACAAACCAAATCCATTGCTCTAAAAGCCAAAAAGGAACCTAGTGATGATGATGATTCAAGTGACGAAAGTGAAGACGAAGAATATGCAATGGCCGTAAGAGAATTCAAGAAGTTCTTCAAGAGACGAGGAAGATTCACTAGATCATCACGAGACGAAAGAAAAGCATTCCAAAGGAATAGAAGTGACAACAACGGGAAAAGAAAGTGCTTTAGATGTGGAAGTCCAAATCATCTCATTGGCGAATGTCTAAAGCCACCGGGTTATGAAAATCAAGGTGCTTTTGTTAGTGGAACATGGAGTGATAGTGACAAAGAAGAAGTTGAAAAGCCAAGAGACGAAAGGTGTTTCATGGCAAAAGAAACCGATGAAATATGTTTAGGAATTGACTTGGAACCTGACGAATGGATCAAAGATAGCAGATGTTCGAGGCACATGACGGGGAACCGCAAGCTATTCTCTACATACAAGGCATACAATGGAGGTAACGTTATTTTTGGTAGTGACTTACGTGGAAAAATCATTGGCAAAGGTACGATTTCTCAAGACTCTCTTACTATTGAAAATGTAGAGCATGTAGATAATTTAACATATAACTTGCTTAGGGTAGGACAAATATGTGATAATAAATGTAGAGTCACATTTACTGAAGAGGATAGCGAAATAGTTAAGAATGGAAAAATTATAGGTAGAGGAATTAGAAAAGGTGGCATATATGTTATGAAACTAGGAAACAAACCTGAGGATAGGATATGCCTAACGACCCTAGATGAAAACTCTACATTGTGGCATAGGAGATTAGGACATGCTAACATGCAACAAATACAATCTTTGGCCTCTAAGGAATTAGTTAGAAATTTGCCTAATCTAAAATATGACAAGCATTTTTGTGATGCATGTAAAATTGAAAAACAAGCTCATGCTAGTCACAAAGCTAAGAATATAGTATCCACTACTAGGTGCCTAGAATTATTACATATGGATCTTTTTGGTTCATCCGCTGTGCGGAGCTATGGAGGAAACAAATATACCTTAGTAATAGTAGATGACTACTTACGATACACGTAGACTAGGTTTTTAAGTGACAAAACCCAAGCCTTTGAAAAATTCGAAATATTTAGTAAAATGATTCAAAATAAATTAGGATGCTCAATAGTTGCCATTAGGACGGACCATGGTAGGGAATTTGATAACGAAGTACAATTCGGAAAATATTGTGAGTTAAATGGAATATCTCACAATTTCCCCGCTCCTCGTACTCCTCAATCAAATGGCGTAGTAGAAAGAAAAAATAGGTCACTACAAGAAATGAGTA
Organism: Artemisia argyi; assembly: GCA_030686995.1. Lineage (NCBI taxonomy): Eukaryota > Viridiplantae > Streptophyta > Magnoliopsida > Asterales > Asteraceae > Artemisia > Artemisia argyi. The sequence continues at coordinate 67,734,221 of CM060709.1, read as the reverse complement.
GAACTATGTTAAATGAACAATCCATCCCACAAAAATTTTGGAGTCACGTCGTAGATACATCAACTTATATTTTAAATAGGGTATCAATTAGAAGAATTCTAGGAAAAACTCCTTATGAGTTATTAAGAGGTAGAAAACCAAACTTAAGCTACTTTAGGGTATTTGGAAGTAAATGTTATATTTTAAACACTAAGGATTACCTCACTAAGTTTGATCCAAAATCATATGAAGGAATATTTTTAGGATACTCACAAAATAGCAAAGCATATATAATACTCAACAAACACTCCATGAAAGTAGAAGAATCACTAAATGTAACATTTGATGAAACACCACCACCTCCTAAAACATTACCTTTAGAAGATGATGATTTAGTCGAAGATGAAGCTATTGAGGTTAGTAAAACAAAACCCATAGGAAATGATAATGAAGACATTCACTTAGAAAATAACGAAACTGTTAATATTAAAGAATCTAGATCACATCCATTAGATAATATAATAGGACATCTTAACCAAAGAACCCTTAGGTCACAAGCCCAAGATAAAAATAATTTCTTTTGTTTCCTCTCAACAATAGAACCTAAGAATATTAGCGAGGCTTTAAAGGATGAAAGTTGGGTTATAGCTATGCAAGAAGAATAAAATCAATTTAAGGCAAATGATGTTTGGGAATTAGTCCCAAATCCAAAGGATATGACCATCATAGGAACCAAATGGGTATATAGGAATAAGTTATACGAGAATGGAATAGTTACTAGGAATAAAGCTAGGTTAGTTGCCCAAGGTTATAATCAACAAGAAGGAATTGATTATGACGAAACTTATTCCCCCGTAGCTAGACTAGAATCGATTAGGATATTACTTGCCTATGATTGCGCCCTAGATTTTAAGTTATTCCAAATGGACGTGAAAAGTGCATTCCTTAACGGTTTTATTAATGAGGAGGTATATGTTGCACAACCTCCAGGATTCATTGACTTCGCAAAACCTGATTATGTTTATAAGTTAAAGAAAGCTTTTTATGGACTCAAACAAGCTCCTAAAGCTTGGTATGATCGATTAAAAGCTTTTCTTATTAAACACGATTATTCCATGGGAATGGTAGATAACACTCTTTTCACTAAAAGGAAAGACCCAAATCTCATCATTGTCCAAATATATGCTGATGACATTATATTTGGATCGACTTGTCAAGACATGTGTGATGAATTTGCCAAAATCATGCATGATGAGTTTGAGATGAGTATGATGGGTGAACTTAACTTCTTCCTAGGATTACAAATAAAAAAAATTAGAAGATGGAATATTTTTTAACCAATCTAAGTACATTAAGGAAATGCTTAAGAAATTTGGCCTAGAAGACTCAAAACCCATGAAAACTCCCATGTCTATGGAGGTAAAGCTCACAAAGGACGATGAAGGTGAGTCCGCAGATAACACCAAGTATAGAGGAATGATAGGTAGTTTACTATACTTGACGGCAAGTAGACCCGACATCATGTTTAGTGTCTGCCTTTGTGCCCGTTTTCAAGAGGATCCCAAAACCTCTCACCTAGAAGCGGTTAAGCGTATCTTCCGATATGTTAAAGGCACTATACACTTAGGATTATGGTATCCTAAGGGATCCGGCATAGAAACCATCGTCTATGCGGGTTCGGATCATGCGGGAGACTACGTAGATAGAATGAGCACTAGCGGTATTTGCACGTTTATGGGATGTTGTCTAACATCTTGGTTTTCGAAGAAGCAAACCGCTCTTGCTATTTCTACCACCGAAGCCGAATATGTAAGCGCCGGAAAGGCATGTCAACAAGCACTATGGATGAAACACGCTCTCGTAGACTATGGCATTAGGTTAGAAAATGTCCCCATTATGTGCGATAACAAAGGTGCGATAGATTTAAGTAAAAATCCGGTGCAATACTCTAGGACAAAACACATAGAAATAAGTCACCATTTTCTTAGGGATAATGTACAAAAAGGAAATATATCTATAGAAAAGGTTGCATCGGAAGACAACATTGCGGATATATTCACAAAACCCCTTAAGCGTGAATTATTCAACCACTTGCGTTTAGGATTAGGAATGATGGAACAAGTTGACTAAATTATATTGAATTAATACAAATTTATACTTGCATAAAATTTATTTTTCTTCCATTTCATCTTTTCTGAGTCTAGGAATCTATTTCGCACAAAAACTAAAGATTGAGAAGATTTATTTTCTTTGCATAAACCTTTTTTTTTTAAAAAAACTCGATCAAGTTTCTCTAAAAATTATTCTCACAATCTAGGAATCACATGAAGATCATTTTCCTTGCATTGTTGACTAATTCTAAAAACATTGTCTTTCAAAATCATGCATAAACTCTCACATAAATTGTCAAGGTATATAATCTAATATATGTCATTGACATTCATGATCGAGCAAAAATTGAATCAAGGAGATCATTTGGATTGTTTCTTAGGATCGTTATTTCTTTTTGCATCTAGGAGTCGAAACAATCACAACTCCACATTTGTTGCATATAGACACTCACTAGGACAAATTCACTAATAATGGTGTCATCTTAATCCATCACTAGCTTTTCACTCACTAATTGCCTTTGCCTTTAATCTAAGATAGGTTCCTTAGGAAGTTTAAGTGATCTTGCCCTTACTTACCTCCCCTTGCTTATTATGTGTTGATTAATTGCTCTTTTGCCTATGTGTTATTGCATGCATGCTATATCTTGATTAGATTAGATTCTATATTGCCTAAGGGAATTGAACTTGCTTGAACTCTAATCCAAACACACAACCTTTCTGCAAATTTTCTGCCAAAAACCCAATTCTGGGAACCTGGAAATCACCAGATGGGCGGCCCCCTTAATTTTGTAAGGCAGCCCCCTTAATCATTAAGGGGACCGCCCCCTAATTAAGGGGACCGGCCATCTGATGGTCGGGTTTACAGAATCTTTTCTGCTTTTTAGCCCATTTCAACCTACATTTCCCAATTTTCACCAACACATTTTGTCCTAATCTCCCAAACAAACTTTATCCATCCATAAACACACAAATCTTACACAATAAATACCCCCAATCCTCAAAACTCTTCACTCATCCCTTCATGGCTTCTCCAAACAAACCCAAACCAAAAGCCTCAAGGCTTGCAAGAATGACAGAAAAACCCGTTTGGCGAAGAAAAAGCCCTCGAAACAAATCAATCATAACAAATGAAGTCATTCAACACCACCAACCACTTACTTCCCAAACTTTCCACCAAATTCACAAGGACATTCATTTGATCCTACTTACAAACCATACAACATTGGCCAAACATCTTCCTTCATGCCAAATCACTCACCTCATCTTCCAATCACTTGTAATGATCCATACAAGTTTGATCAACCATCCCACTACAACTCCAACTACACAAACCCAATTCATCCATATCAACACAATGACTTTCTCCACATTACCACGGAAAAGCAAAAGTTCCGTGATGAAATATCAGAAATCCATGATCTTCGTGATCTCAATGCCATGCATCTTGCACAACGCAACAAAGGGCAACCTCCATCATCACCCTACAACAATTGCCTTCCTCACTCTCTCAACTTGGATCAAGTTACAAACCACACTCACTATTGCCCTTGTTGCATCTTTCTCCAAAAACAAATCCTTTACTTGAGTGAAGATATTTCTTGGATTGAATATCTCCTCACTCGACCTCATCCCATTCCACCCCTAACACGATACAATATCGTAAGGGCCACCTCTTCCGCTCCATACCTGTCACAACTCACCATTTCAGGTCATTTCCCGAACTTCGGAAAAACACTATTCATCAGTTTACTATTCATCATTTTTTGTGTCAGTTTGACATTCCGAGAAGCATTCAAAAATTTTACTATTCACTTAACACTATTCATTGCGGGAAAAGATTTCATCATTCACGTGCATTACACATTTCATCGTAAATTTAGTTTACGGGTATTCAAATTCGCGTAACCGTATGGGTTTAGGTGCGAATTCATTTCATTATCAGTAAGGACACTGCATATGGACTAGAGACAGTCTGCATATCATCATAACCGCATTTTCATGTTATACCACTCTTAGGATTTTCAAATTTACATATTTGATACATTTAACGTTTTTCTTATAATTATTTATAATTAAACGTTAACACCCGGTTTATACACGACGAATATATCTAAATATTCCCACAATGGTCCCGACATATTTTTATATCCATTTTATCATCATAAAAGTTATAACATTCATTTACCCAGTATTTTGGAAATTTATTTTATTTATAACGTGAGCTTATGAATATTACGACGGTTTTCGTGAAAACTAAACAATAATCACCCGAACACTCAGTAATTGTACCCAACATATTTTAACATTTCTATGACTTTATTAAGTCCCGGTTAACTTCGTTAATATTTATTTCTAGCAAACCCGGTACCCGATTATAACTAATACTTACACCAAACTACAACTAATAATACACTATATTTTTTAAGTGATCAAAACCGACTTTGCACCTCCTTTTCACATTGAAAACCGGCCACATGCCCTCCCCTAGACACCATGTGCTTCCATTTAACCTCATGCCTTAATGTATACTTATAATACAATAAACCTCCAAAGAAAAACCATAACCATTTCCTAGAATCATAATCTAACTTTTCATAAGCCAAAAAGTTTTCATCTCCTTCCTTCTCCACTCCAAACCCACGACTTTTTTTTCCAAAATCCATGATCAATCCATTATTTTTCAAAATACAAAGCTACAAAGTTGTTCATTTTATCATTCTAATCAAGAATCATCCAACAAAAACACAAGTAATCCAAGATTTCTCATCATCTAATCACCTATTATTTCAAAGTGAGTATTCAAATTTATTTTCATGTTTTCTTCTAATTAACACATGTATCTTATAGTATTCATGCTTAATTTCATGCACAAACTAGTTATACCACTTTATTTTTGTTAACTTTTTGAACATACAAACCCTAAATTTTGATTTAGGTGTTTCTTTGTAAAATTAAGAGTAAATTACATAGATGGTCCCTGTGGTTTGCCCAAAGTTTCACCTACAGTCCCTGAAAGTTAAAAGTTGCACGGATAGTCCCTATTTTTGAAAAGAATAACACTCATGGTCCCTTCACTTAACTGGTGTTAGTGGCTTCTATTATCTTTTGCATTGTTAGTCATTTTTTGTTAAATATCATTGCAACGTTAGTCCTTTATAAAAAAAAAAAGAAAAAAAATTAGAAAAAAAAAATCAAAAAAAAATTATAAAAAAAAAAAAGTTTATTTTTTTTTTCAATTCTTTGTTCGAAAATTTTTCTAAAAAAAATTTCTAAATTTTTTTTTGTTCGAAATTTCTAAAAAAAATCAAATTTCAAAAAAAAAAAAAAAAAAAATTGTTCGAAAAATTTTTTTTCAATTTTTTTTCAATATTTTCAAATTTTTTTTCTAAAAAAAAAAATTAGAAAAAAAATCAAAAAAAAATTTATAAAAAAAATATATATATATATTTTTGAATTTTTTTTTCAATTTTTTCAAAAAAAAATATTTTTGTTCAAAAATTTTTTTTGTTCGAAATTTCTAAAAAAAATCAAATTTCAAAAAAAAATATTTTTGTTCGAATTTTTTTTTTTCAATTTTTTCAAATTTTTTTCTAAAAAAAATATAAGAAAAAAAATTAAAAAAAATTTATATAAAAAACAAATTATTTTTGATTTTTTTTTCATGTTTTTCAAAAATAAAATATTTTTGTTCGAAATTTCTAAAAAAAAAGCAAATTTCAAAAAAAAAATATTTTTTTGTTCGAAATTTTTTTTTCTATTTTTTCAAATTTTTTTTCTTGATTTTTTAGAAAAAAAAAATTGATCATTTTCGAACAAAAAAATATATTTTTTTTTTTTGAAATTTGATTTTTTTAGAAATTTCGAACAAAAAAAAATTTTTACAAATTTTTTTTAGAAAAATTTTCGATCAAAAATATTTTTTTTTTGAAAAAATTGAAAAAAAAATCAAAAATAATTTTTTTTTGATTTTTTTATAAATTTTGTTTTTATGATTTTTTTTCTAATTTTTTTTTATAAGGGACTAACGATGCAATAATATTTAACGAAAAAGGACTAACGATGCAAAAGATAACGGAAGCCACTAACACCGGTTAAGTGGAGGGACCATGAGTGTTATTCTTTTCAAAGATAGGGACTATCCGTGCAACTTTTAACTTTCAGGGACTGTGGGTGAAACTTTGAGCTAACCACAGGGACCATCTATGTAATTTACTCTAAAATTAACATGATTACTAGTGATTAGGAACCCATGGCATCCTAAGAAGGTGTATGGTAGGATTAGTATAGTTTTGTGAAGTTTGCAAGAGTTTTGGTTGATGTTGAAACTAGTTTTTAGCATGAAAAATGGGTTTGTAACAAGTATATAAACATTATGTCCCATTTTGGTAAATTCTGGAAAATCAGTAAACATAAAGGGAACTTTGGCAAAAATTTTAGAAAATACTTTCAAAAACGAATCCGTAGGCGAAAGAACGGATTAAAAAGAGTTTATAACGAAGAAGTTATGATTTTTGCAAGTTTATTGACGAAAACTATTTTCCGGAAAAATACATGCTGTTGGACGTTTTTCGTCGGACAAAAAGAGGCTTTAGACGTAACCCGGAGGAGCCAAGCTTTCCAAAATATATTACTACATACTAAGACGTAACCGTGGATATAAAGAACAAGTAAAACGGGCTTATAACGACAAAGATATTCACGTTTCAATATCGGCAAAAATCCTCTATAATTGGCAGCTTTTAGAAATAATAATAACACTACGTACTAAATTCTAGATTTTCTAGAAATATTAACCAAGTACCCAATTTAATAACTAATGATGTATTAGTGATTACAAGTATATTTTCATTACTACAAGGCGTTATTTCAAGGATTTCAAACCGAGGATTTCAACACAAGCATTGGTACATACGATATATATACAAGTATATATATTGCAACTAGTTTTATTTTTCTAATAGCCATATTTTTCCTAAGTCTTGGAATATATATTTTTGATAACAACAAGTGTTTTTCAAAGAGTAGAGTGGTATAGGAAACATGTGCATGGACATTCATAACATCATTTCATGATCTAAAGTAGATCACATCATTCATATTAGGTTGCGGCTAGTGTGCGCGCCTTGTTTTTCAGCTCATTACATGTTCATGGTACCATCATATCAGGTGAGTCATAGCCCCACTTTTACTGGTTTAATTACTTTATAAACTCTTTGGGGGAGATACATGCTTCAATACTTGTTCTATGTTTTTATACGATTTGAATTACTTATGGGGAATAATACACTGCTTGAGTTATTTTTGTACAATGCCAAAGTATTACAAATTCCATACATTGCTTAAGTTTCCTTATTACTACCAAGTTAAGTCCCCTTTATTATCATGGACCGTTAATTTTAGTACTAAGCGAGAGTGAGTGAATAGATCTATTGAGGGTGACGCCTCCATTCGCGTTTGGGTTGCTCCAACGGGACGAATGCATTTCATGTCTTATCAAATTGAGTGCATGGTAAACACTCTGTTGGGGCCATTACTATGTCTAGCTTCGGGGTCATGAGCTTAAGAGACAATGTAGCATTTTTGACATTTTTGTCGGTTTACTTTATACTTGTGGCTATTGTACATACGAAAATCACTTATGGAATTACGATACTTTTCCATCACTATTATTACTGGATTACGATGCTTTTGCATCAATCTTATTACTTTTGTTTACACAAACCAAACATATTACATTTGGCAGTGGGTTGTAAACACACAGGTTACAAGTCTCTTATGGCGGGACTTGGAACTGAGTGGATTTACAATGCCTTTGCTGGGACAACTTCATCCATATGCATTACATTCTTTTTCACAAGACTCTATGAACTCACCAACCTCGTGTTGACACTTTAGCATGTATTTTCAGGTTTTAAGCAATGGCACGCTACATGAGGTTTTGGCAGGGCATGGCATGGTCATAGAAGACTCTGATTATTCATTTGGGGACCGTTTTAAACTATTTTAAGGGCCTACTTCCGCATTACTTTTAACAATGTAGATTCAACATTTTGATTAAACTATTTTATTCTAAATGATTCAAGTGAAAACCATTTTTGAACTTGTGTTGTAATACCAATTGAGTTACACCCCAGCTACATGTATGCTTCCGCTGGACCCGATTTTGGGGGTGTGACAGATTGGCATCAGAGCTTTGGCTATAGCGAACTAAGTGTTTTTAAAACCTAGACTATAGCTACTTTCAGGAAAACTTAACCCTATGACCGTCACGTGCCTGCCTGCCAAGCTGAAGTCTCATTTGTGGTTAGTTGCTGACATAGGTGATGAGATTTGTATCTCATTATCTGATATATTATATTCATTTATTATAGTTGTTTACTATAATTGTCTTTCATATAAGCATGTTCACGTATCGTATATGTCACCGCATTATGTTTTTTCTTGCATAGTTTCATCATTTGACCTCGAGTTGGTCACTTGCTTTTGTCTTTCAGAACGTCTTGGTATTTGTGAAGGACATAGCCTTAGTATGACTGAGCTGAGTATTTCAAAATTCATGGAACCTCGGTAGAATATAGACTGGTCATTTATATTCGACCCGGGATAGTAGGACATAGGCTGACCACCTATATCCGACTCAGAAATGAATTTTGCAACACTGAGAATAGTTATAATAAAATTTTGTCTGGATTGAATCCTTTACTCGATTTCCAAATGTTTCATGCATGTGTGTGTGTACTCTCGTTGTCAGAACATTCATACTTTTCATCACCTCGTGAACCGCCGCTTGGAAGCACGTCAATTGATCATTTCATCTCATGAACATTCACGTCTATGCATTATACACTTACATCACGGTATTTTCTTTTATCACAATCTCATTTTGTCGCAGTTGTCACAGTCTCTTCCCTTCTCACCATCACTATCATTTCCTTTCCCTATCCCCATATATATAAGGAATTAGCTGACACTTTATGGATTCCTATGCCACTTATCACTCATTACTCCCTATATTGATAAGTGGATATTTTCAATGACCTCCCTAGGAAAGACTTTCCATACCATTTATAAGGAGGATCCATCGATACACTAAGACCATTCAAAACTTAACAAGAATCTCAGGATATCACAAAACCATTCGAACCATTATCACTGGCCTAATTACCAAAATTCTACCATCTAGTAAGTATTGGCTTGACTGAATTACAGGATTTGTTTCGATACGAATGCTCGCTAAGCAACACCATAGAGATAAATCCAACCCATTAACCAAGACTATAGATTGAACATGTCCTCACCAATAGACTTTATTCAAACATGTTAGACACCTATGCATCTGTGCAGACATACCTACCTGGCTATTTTATCCTCTTGATACTTTCACTTTTAAATGGATTTTTCTCCAAACTACCGTTATACAAAACATATATCTTGTAAGAAATACTTTTCTGAGGCACTTATTTTGATAAGCAAATTCCTTTTGGTTAATCCTTTACAAAACTATTGAATTGTTAGGAAATCTTAAACATCGATCTTTGGTAAACCATATTATCCACCTTATATTGAAAACTGTCATATCTTGCATAACTATTAAATTTTGAAACATCAAGAAAAATGTTACTTGGAAAGCCGTTTGCTTAAACTTGTAGATTTATTTATTCGGGGAAGGTTTATGAACAAAACACAATCTCAAAACAAACCTTGAAAAATCAATCACTATATTACATCACTTGTACATTTTAGGATTTTGTGAATTGACTACATAGAGCTTGGGGAAAACTTAGTAATGGAGACTAAGCATCGTAGGTGGAGAAAGACTCGATTCATGACATCCTACGGAGGATTACCACTTTATCCTAATCTATTATTTTCAACAACACCCCTTTGACGGACTTAACCTTGTAAGTTTTCTACAAGATTCATGATATCCATTTCAATTATTTCTAATAGAGGAATTTAATTCACCTCAAACACCTAGCGATTACATTAAGATTCCTTTGGAACTACCCCACCTATCATCTGCAGACCAATGGTCAGAAATTAGAGAACGATTCAAACATAGGGAGATATGCTCAGAGCATGAGTGATTGACTCTAGAAATGGTTGGACTAACCATTTGCCATAAATCAGATTCCTTTACAACCATAGTTACCGCACAAGCATAGAGATTACACCATTTGAGGCACTCTATGGTCGAAGTGCCAACATTCATTGACGGATCGAAATTTGGAAAAAGCCCAACTCACTAGTCCAGTAAGTATTCATGAAATAACCAGGAACTTCCTACAAATCAAGAATCAGTTACAAGTTCGATAAAGTTGTAAACCATTAAAACTTCAAGTTGGTAAGCAGAGTTATACAGAAAGTTCTGCCTAGGAAAGGCATGATATCATTCAGAAAACTTGGAAAGTTAAACCCAATATACACTGGACCATGTAATATTTCAGACAGAGTAGGCCTAGTGGCCGTCAGACCTGAGCGTTGATAGAGAACAACAGGATTACACAACCATGTATTATCATCTTTTCAGATTAGTCACTCATAATTCCATTTGGAAAGGAATCCAACTCAAAGTCAAACATAAACCTTGCAGGAGAACAAGTAGAAATCATAGACAGTTAGGTCGAACAATTGAAGCAAAGTCGAATTCCTATCGTTAGAATTCGCTGGAATTCTCGAATATCATCATCTTTTCACCAATACCACTTCAGAGACCAACACAAACTGAACTTCGGGACGAAGTTCCTTTTAGAGGGGAAGACTGTCACAACTCACCATTTCAGGTCATTTCCCGAACTTTGGAAAAACACTATTCATCAAAACACTATTCATCAGTTTACTATTCATCATTTTTTGTATTAGTTTGACATTCCGAGAAGCAATCAGAAATTTTACTATTCACTGAACACTATTCATTGCGGGAAAAGATTTCATCATTCACGTGCATTACACATTTCATCGTAAATTTAGTTTACGGGTATTCAAATTCGCGTAACCGTATGGGTTTAGGTGCGAATTCATTTCATTATCAGTAAGGACACTGCATACGGACTAGAGATAGTCTGCATATCATCATAACAACATTTTCATGTTATACCACTCTTAGGATTTTCAAATTTACATATTTGATACATTTAACGTTTTCCTTATAATTATTTATAATTAAACGTTAACACCCGGTTTATACACGATGAATATATCTAAATATTCCCACAATGGTCCCGACATATTTTTATATCCATTTTATCATCATAAAAGTTATAACATTCATTTACCCAGTATTTTGGAAATTTATTTTATTTATAACGTGAGCTTATGAATATTACGACGGTTTTCGTGAAAACTAAACAATAATCACCCGAACACTCAGTAATTGTACCCAACATATTTTAACATTTCTATGACTTTATTAAGTCCCGGTTAACTTCGTTAATATTTATTTCTAGCAAACCCGGTACCCGATTATAACTAATACTTACACCAAACTACAACTAATAATACACTATATTTTCTAAGTGATCAAAACCGACTTTGCACCTCCTTTTCACATTGAAAACCGGCCACATGCCCTCCCCTAGACACCATGTGCTTCCATTTAACCTTGATGAGTGCTCAAACACTCATCATTTTTGGTCTAATCTGAACTGCAAAACATAAAAAAACACTCAGAAATGCATCAAAATACTGAAAATATTTCAAAATTGTGTTTTATATGTTTTAGATGCAAAATGAGCAAAAACAGATGAAAAACGTATAAATTTTGCAAAATTGGCAGTTTCAGTCCCTCAACTTTCATAAAATTACAAAACTAGTCCCTGGATATTCAAAATATGGAAATTTATCACCAAAGGTCCTTTTGAAATCATAAATTGTCATATTTAGTCCTTTGGTGAAAAATTGGAAAAGTTTTGGAAATTTACAGTTTAGTCCCTGGAGTTTCAAATATTGACAGATTTGGTCCCTGGTGGGGTATTTTTGAAAGGAAAATCATTTTTTGTCCATGGAAAATCAAAATGTGTCAAAAATAGTCCTTGGAATGAAAGATTGGTGAAATTGCAAGTTTAGTCCCCGAGGTTTGGAAATTTACACATTTAGTCCCCGGGAATTTCAAAAATGGAAAAATTGCAAATGTGGTTCTTGGATTATGGAAAATGGCATTTTTGGTCCTTATGAACATTTTGGAAGATTGGCAAATTCAGCCCCTCACTTTGCATAAATTACAAATTGGTCCTTGTGATTTAGTAACAAAACAAACGGACCCTTTAAGTTATTTAAACCCAAAACAAATACAAAACCCAAACACCTATCTGATCCAGCAAAGCCCAAACCAAATGATCCGGCCCATCCCACTTTTTAATAATTCCCATCCAGTTGACCACAGTCAAACCAAACACCCCGGTCAAAAGCACTGTTCACCGTCCCCCACCTCCATGATTTCTGCAATCTGTCTCACCTCCCCCCTCCTCCTTTCCACAAATCCTTCACCAATACTTCCCCCTCCATCTATTATACCAACCCTCCTCAATTAATACCCTTACCAAACTCCCCAACTGCCCATACCAAATTTCCCGCCAAAACCTCTTTCAAAGGTTGTGATCAAAAGAAGCCATCCTACGGTCCAAATTAAAGTGGGAAAAGCAGTGGATGCCTCCAGGACTATAAAAGAAAAGAAAAGAGAGAAGAAAGTCAAGTAGTGTAGCAGTAGTGTAGTGTAGACTAGTTTAGGTTACAATTTAGTTTGAATCTTAGTTTTATTGTAATTTCTTAGCGCAAACATTCTGTATTAATCATCTTTACTATATTGTAATCTTATTTCAGTTATTAAATCCAAGTTTTCAATATCTCAACTCCAAATTGTATTTTTCAAGTTAAATTTAAATTTCTTGTTTAAGGATTAAAAGTTGTTGTTTCTAACTTGTCTTAGTTCATTTAGCTTATTCTTAAGCTTTCTCAAGTGCCTGAGCACTCAATTCAGTTGTAGTTTCAAGAATTAAAAAAATAAAAAAACTTAGAATAAAATAAATAAGAAAATAAAAGAAAGTGGAATTCAGTGTGAGACAGGTTTTGAGCAGGGTGTATGGTGGAATTGCAAGGTTTTGGAACCTAAAGGAAGATTGTAGGACTGGTTGTTCATTAGTTTTTGGTTTGCATCCCACATGAGCTCACTGTAAGCCTTCTCATAAAATTCTTATCATTTATTGTAGCATAGGCCATTTGGTAACTCATTTCAGTTCATTTATGCTTAACTAAGTTAGAAGATGTATTAGATTCAGTTGTATGGTTTCAGATTTCATTTTGCTTTGTTAAACCAAAGATAGTCATCTGTTAAGGGGTGTTTGGCATAAGCCTTTAAACCTTGTTGGTGTTGTTATTTTAGCCTCAGACCTTTTTGTTCATTGTTCTTAATAGCAAAGTAGTCCAAATCCACTTCTGTGTGGTTTGTTTTGAAGCAAAAGTCAAAATTTCTTTTCCAAACCCATTTCAGTCCACTGTTGGGACAGTTGGGTTCCAAATCACCCATAACCCTTTCCCTAATTGTTGTTTCAACTTATTACAGTCTTAATGTGGTCTATTACATGATTTTCAGTCATCAAATCAAGTTACAAGTTCACAAAAGTCAAAGTTTAAGTTTTAAGAAAAATAATCAAAGTTTGCATTTCAGATTTTTTCAAAACTTCAAGGAATTAATTAGAATTTTGTGTTTGTTCTTATGGTTTGAAACTTGTTCCCATTAGTTGTCTACCAGCTTAACTTTGATTACCTATGTTCATTTGATTTTTGCAAATTTATTCCTAAGCTCCACAAGCCCCCAAAGTAGCTTGCAGGGCAAGCTGCTCCCCTGTTCACAGCACCACCACCACCACCACTTGGTGGTGGTTTTCTGGCCACCTCAGTGGTCCCACAACCCCAAACTTAGGTTCATACAACTCACCTCCCACCAGGCTTTCAAGTTTGACCATGTGTTTGACCCCTAGACCCCTGGGCCCCACCTGAATCAGCACCTCAAATTTGTCCATTTCTTAGCAGTTTGGAAGTTCTTGGATTGCTTATTTGTTGATTAATGCTTATTCAGTGGTCCCATTGTGCTTAATTTGGCTCATACATGTTCACATAGCTTATTTGTATCTGAATTACCCATTGTGGGTCCCACATAAGCTGGTTTTAGCTTATTTCCCTTGTTGGTCAACAAAAGTCAACTGTTTTGCTTATTACCTTCCATAGTGCTTATTTTCAATCTACAAAAAAAGTTGTTTTTACAAAAGTTTGTTGTTTTTAGGTGTAAATCAGTTTTCAAAAAGAAAAACCAAGAAAAATCAATTTAATATTAACTGATAGTTTCTATTTAATTTTATTTAATTTTAATTTTCATTTTTATATTTTTATTAAGAACTTAGCTTTTTTATATTTTTAAATTCCTCTTATATTAAAGTATTTATAATAATTTTTTTAGATTTTTATTTTATCATTTAGTATTTATTAGAATTAATCTTAGTTTTATTAATAATTAATTAACATTAAGTATTAAATAGCATAATTAGTTTTTATTAAGTAAAACCTAGTTTTTATATTTTTTTATAGCTTTTATAAGTTGTAAAATAATTTTAGAAATTTTATTAGAATTTTTACTGTTCATTTAGTATTTTTCTTAATTTAAAATAGTTTAATTAGTAATTAGTAATTAATTAATAGAAAAACCACAAAAAGATAAAAATACTTATTTTTAATTTTAAAAGTTGGTTTTAGTTATTTTATAATTTTAGAAATTTTATTTTCACCTTTTTAGTGTTTAATTAATATTATATTGTATTTAGGTTATTTAAATATTAATAATAAGTATTAAATAATTGTTAATTAATATTAAATAATTAATTAATGTAAAAATTAATTTTCTTTTTCTAAAAATTTGCTTTTACCTTTAAGTTTGTAAAAAAGTCATTTTCACCCCCTGGGTGTTTTCAGATTTCAGTTTTCACTTTTTATTTTGTACGTTTACGTTTTATTTAAACGTAACGTACGCGTTTTTAGGTTTAAATCGTTTCTGGTTTTTCCTAGCTTCCAGTATTATTCATATAGCTTATTTAAGCTATTCTCTTGTAGATTCCTTAGTTAAATCACTCACAAACCCCTTTTCATCCAAATTCACCCGATCACGAAACCGTTTCATAACCATTCACACCTCGTCGGGACATAACGACCCGGGGAAACACTATATTCCGCGGAGCATTGAGCCTTAGGAGTTTGACTTGGTTGACCATCACCTGGTCAATTAGGTTGACCGTTCTGAGCCAATCAAACCTCATGCCTTAATGTATACTTATAATACAATAAACATCCAAAGAAAAACCATAACCATTTCCTAGAATCATAATCTAACTTTTCATAAGCCAAAAAGTTTTCATCTCCTTCCTTCTCCACTCCAAACCCACGACTTTTTTTCCAAAATCCATGATCAATCCATTATTTTTCAAAGTACAAAGCTACAAAGTTGTTCATTTTATCATTCTAATCAAGAATCATCCAACAAAAACACAAGTAATCCAAGATTTCTCATCATCTAATCACCTATTATTTCAAAGTGAGTATTCAAATTTATTTTCATGTTTTCTTCTAATTAACACATGTATCTTATAGTATTCATGCTTAATTTCATGCACAAACTAGTTATACCACTTTATTTTTGTTAACTTTTTGAACATACAAACCCTAGATTTTGATTTAGGTGTTTCTTTGTAAAATTAACATGATTACTAGTGATTAGGAACCCATGGCACCCTAAGAAGGTGTATGGTAGGATTAGTATAGTTTTGCGAAGTTTGCAAGAGTTTTGGTTGAGGTTGAAACTAGTTTTTAGCATGAAAAATGGGTTTGTAACAAGTATATAAACATTCTGTCCCAATTTGGTAAATTCTGGAAAATCAGTAAACATAAAGGGAACTTTGGCAAAATTTTTAGAAAATACTTTCAAAAACGAATCCGTAGGTGATAGAACGGATTAAAAAGAGTTTATAACGAAGAAGTTATGATTTTTGCAAGTTTATTGACGAAAACTATTTTCCGGAAAAATACATGCTGTTGGACGTTTTTCGTCAGACAAAAAGAGGCTTTAGACGTAACCCGGAGGAGCCAAGCTTTCCAAAATATATTACTACATACTAAGACGTAACCGTGGATATAAAGAACAAGTAAAACGGGCTTATAACGACAAAAATATTCACGTTTCAATATCGGCAAAAATCCTCTATAATTGGCAGCTTTAGAAATAATAATAACACTACGTACTAAATTCTAGATTTTCTAGAAATATTAACCAAGTACCCAATTTCATAACTAATGATGTATTAGTGATTACAAGTATATTTTCATTACTACAAGGCGTTATTTCAAGGATTTCAAACCGAGGATTTCAACACAAACATTGGTACATACGATATATATATAAGTATATATATTACAACTAGTTTTATTTTTCTAATAGCCATATTTTTCCTAAGTCTTGGAATATATATTTTTGATAACAACAAGTGTTTTTCAAAGAGTAGAGTGGTATAGGAAACATGTGCATGGATATTCATAACATCATTTCATGATCTAAAGTAGATCACATCATTCATATTAGGTTGCGGCTAGTGTGCGCGCCTTGTTTTTCAGCTCATTACATGTTCATGGTACCATCATATCAGGTGAGTCATAGCCCCACTTTTACTGGTTTAATTACTTTATAAACTCTTTGGGGGAGATACATGCTTCAATACTTGTTCTATGTTTTTATACGATTTGAATTACTTATGGGGAAGAATACACTGCTTGAGTTATTTTTGTACAATGCCAAAGTATTACAAATTCCATACATTGCTTAAGTTTCCTTATTACTACCAAGTTAAGTCCCCTTTATTATCGTGGACCGTTAATTTTAGTACTAAGCGAGAGTGAGTGAATAGATCTATTGAGGGTGACGCCTCCATTCGCGTTTGGGTTGCTCCAACGGGACGAATGCATTTCATGTCTTATCAAATTGAGTGCATGGTAAACACTCTGTTGGGGCCATTACTATGTCTAGCTTCGGGGTCATGAGCTTAAGAGACAATGTAGCATTTTTGACATTTTTGTCGGTTTACTTTATACTTGTGGCTATTGTACATACGAAAATTACTTATGGAATTACGATACTTTTCCATCACTATTATTACTGGATTACGATGCTTTTGCATCAATCTTATTACTTTTGTTTACACAAACCAAACATATTACATTTGGCAGTGGGTTGTAAACACACAGGTTACAAGTCTCTTATGGCGGGACTTGGAACTGAGTGGATTTACAATGCCTTTGCTGGGACAACTTCATCCATATGCATTACATTCTTTTTCACAAGACTCTATGAACTCACCAACCTCGTGTTGACACTTTAGCATGTATTTTCAGGTTTTAAGCAATGACACGCTACATGAGGTTTTGGCAGGGCATGGCATGGTCATAGAAGACTCTGATTATTCATTTGGGGACTGTTTTAAACTATTTTAAGGGCCTACTTCCGCATTACTTTTAACAATGTAGATTCAACATTTTGATTAAACTATTTAATTCTAAATGATTCAAGTGAAAACCATTTTTGAACTTGTGTTGTAATACCAATTGAGTTACACCCCAGCTACATGTATGCTTCCGCTGGACCCGATTTTGGGGGTGTGACAATACCTCACTCCATATCCCTCTCCATCTAACAATGTTAGGAATACGAATATTCCTATAAAAGACTCGGTCACCTAAATGATGTAATAGCATTATGATAGCTCGTAGTTCGTTTATTTATTAGATTAGATATTATAGTAATAGTTTAGATATTAGTCACACCGTGGAGGAAGGACGGGTCTTTACCCACTGTATACCTGATCCACAGCCCACAGGAGGGCATATATTGTAATTGTATATATACCCCTTCCCACACAAGGGAAGGGTTGGTTGTTTCTCATAATACACACACCTCATTAGGTGTTTTTCTCTCACTAGAAACCTCCCATCTCTCTCTCTCTCTAAAACTCTTACCATGGCTAACTTGTTATTCCATCACCCAAGACCACCCGAAACCACATGAATCATCATAATATTTCGATCCTACAATTGGTATCAAGAGCCAAGGTTTCATCCTAGGATTGTTGGTGCTCAAATTTGTGGCTTGATTTTTGGTTCAAAATATTTTTCAATCAATCACCTCGAATTGATTTTTTGGTTGAAGTGTTGTTGATGATTTGGTGGTATTGTTGTGTTTTGAGGTGTTAGTAGTTCTTAACTTTTCACTTGGGTTGGTTGAATTAGTTGTTTGGTTGATGTTTGATGTGATTTAGTGCATGATTCTTGGTTGAGATTAGCTTGTTTCTTGGTTGAGATTAGCTTGTTTCTTGGTTGAGATTAACTCAAAAACGAGAAAAAGACAAAATGGCATGATAGTGACTTTCTTGTATTTTTGTGTCTTGTGGTTAGCTCAAGTTTGAGGTTAGCTCAAAAATGGGAAAAAGACAAACTGGCATGATAGTGACTTTCTTGTATTTTTGTGTCTTGTGGTTAGCTCAAGTTTGAGGTTAGCTCAAGTTTGTGGTTAGCTCAAGTTTGAGGTTAGCTCAAGTTTGTGGTTAGCTCAAGTTTGAGGTTAGCTCAAGTTTGTGGTTAGCTCAAGTCTGTGGTTAGCTCAAGTTTGAGGTTAGCTCAAGTTTGTGGTTAGCTCAAGTTTGTGGTTAGCTCAAGTTTGAGGTTAGCTCAGGTTTGTGGTTAGCTCAGGTTTGTGGTTAGCTCAAGTTTGCGGTTATCTCAAGATTGAGGTTAGCTTAAGTTTGTGGTTAGCTCAAGTTTGCGGTTATCTCAAGTTTGAGGTTAGCTCAAGTTTGTGGTTAGCTCAAGTTTGTGGTTAGCTCAAGTTTGCGGTTATCTCAAGATTGCGGTTATCTCAAGTTTGCGGTTATCTCATCTCAAGTTTGTGGTTAGTGTTAATCTGCGGTTAACTGCCAAGCTCTACAATTACCTTTAAACTTGCGGTTACCTCACATGTAATGTTGCGAGTTGTCCACAAATGATTAGTAGATGATGTAACATTAACCACAATACTAAAGACTCTAATCCTGGACTTTAGTTTGTCATCATTAACCAACATATACAACAACACATCTATCCTAAACTAATTACATCCAAACCAACAAACTTACAAGATCTCAGACGCGTTCCTTTTTTTTATGATCGTTTGTAAATTCTTGTGGAACTTATATCATCATTGACCATTTTTTTTTTGAAGACTCAAGCTTTGTTAATATCCGATTTACTTGAATTGATGTCTTGATAAAGAGTCGAATCGTCTTGTGCTTGAGTGTTTAAAATAAGGAAAGGGGTGACGCATTTTCTTCAGTTCAGTGATTTAGTTTGGGTGGATTATTGTGACTGCGTCTTTTTGGGTGAAGGCTTGAGATTAGGGTTCAAAGGGATTAGGGGTATAATGTATCTAATTTATAATCCCTAGTTACTTGATTAAGGTGTGGACTAGGGCTTTTCACATTTAGATGATTATTTGCAATTGTTTGGACTTGGATGGGCTTAGCCGAAGTGTGCTTATATTATTATGGGCTTACACTTAATTTTGTTTAAAGCAAATTTGAGTCGAGTGAAATACCATGACCACGTATAACAGTTGAATTGGATGGGCTCTTATCATTCTCAAGATTCAATACAAACGATCCTACACGAAACCCTAATTTACCGAATCACATTCTTGTAGCAAGTCTCTCAATTGATTTAACAATCAAACCGAATCACATTTTTAACCATCAAAAGGCTAGCTTTTGGGTATTTCACCGCAAGAGATGATCATGAAATTTATTTGGTATCTCTTATTTGAGATTGAAGTGGGTTTCACGAAGGCGCGTACTTATTTTATCTTGAAGTCGGGGTTGGTTGGATGCATGACTTTCAATGATAACTTGCTCGTGCTTAAAGATTTAAGTTGAAGACTTGGTTTATCTAGTTACCAGTAGTCGGGGTGGATGGTTGAAGACTTGGTTAACTATCACTTAAAGGAGTTACATTATAGTACTCAGTGTCACACGCATATAACGTTGTGGATAATCGCAAGAAGTGATGATGGTCTCATACTTTGTCAGGATAGTATTGAGTACTTAGAGATTTGTATGGTGTACAAATTCTCTACACCGCTCTTCCAACCAAAGTGCAAGCTTAAGTAACAAATTTGGGGAATTCCACTTCATTTTCAAGTTGGGTATATCAGATTTACTTCGCCAAGTGGTCACAGCAAAAGCCGACAAATACGAAGTTGGGTTGTTTGCCAAAGAGTTCAAAGGTTGAAATGTGATCAACAATTCTCATGGGATATTTGATGCTACAGAATGTCAATGATACTTCACAAGCGCTTCTTGGGTATATGGTTGTACACGTCAAATGATGCTTCCGAAAACTCGAAACCATCATTGGGGAAGAAACGTGTACTTTGATGATATAAGGTCAACCTCCAGCAGTTTGCTCAACTCATCGGTTCGGATTGCTCAACTCAGCGGTTAGCTCTTGTATTGTGGTGGTGGTAGCGTTTAACTAAGCAGTGAGATTTTTGTGATTTGTTAACTACTTGTGCTTGGTGAATTGTTGCAACTTAAGTCGTTTCGATTAATCTGATTGTGATTGGACGTTGCGAGTTAACTCTTACGACTTGACTTATCACGATCGGATATATTGTTACTTGACTTGTCGCGACTTGACACTCAGTACAAACTGTGACTTATCTAAAATTCAATGATTTGGTGGTGTCCAGCGATTAACTCAGTTGTGAGATTCTAGTGATCTGTTAATTACTTGCGCTTGGTGAATTGTTGTGACTTAAGTCGTTTCGATTAGTCTTATTGTAATTTGACGTTGTGAGTTAATCCTTACGACTTGACTTATTACGATCGGATCTATTGTAACTTGACTTGTCGCGACTTAACACTTAGTGCTAATTGTGACTTATCTAAGTTCTCATTCTAAGTTTATTTCGCATATTACGTCTTTCGGTTTCTTCTGTTGACTTTAGTAAAATCCCGGGAAAGAATCGATTTCTCGGTTTAAGTCACAAGAATTGTAAAATCCCGTTTAAGACTACATCATGACAACTACGGCTTCAACTGATGACATTCAAGCTGCTGGATCCGATACCCGACCTCCTATGCTCGATAGGATTGATTACGAATCGTGGTCTCAAAATTTTTTGACTTTACTGTCAAGGGAAGGAGAATGAGGAAAATATTCTGTAATCAATTGATGAAGGATCGTTTTTTATGGGAACTTCTAGAGACACAATTTCTACCGATGAAGATGAGTTTTGACATACTTTATGGCATTTTGGTTATAAAGAGTCTTTATGGGGTTATGTGTGTTTGACTATGATCGGGACAAAACCATTATCAAAGTTCATTCAAAACATCAATAAGGGCTAGATTTGGGTATTTAAACCCCAAGATCTGACTACGACATTAATTCATTAATATTTATTTGAGGTTGAAGTGAAATTTCGTGGGTGCGTGTACTTAGTATCTGAAGATATCGGGGTGGTTGGATGAAGATTCTTCGAGATCCTTGTTTGAGCTTTTAACCTGTACAATGACAAAGACTTGGATATCTAGTTATTTTTGGGATTCTTCCTTTCTATTACCACAAAATAACTATCATTTTAAGGAGTTACGTTGTAGTGCTCAGTGTCACACGAAGTTGTGGATATTCAAGAGGTGATGTACGTCTTATACTTGATGGTTGGTTGGTTGAAGAGTATAGAGTACTTAGGGATTCGATGTTGCACGAACTCTCTACACCGCTCTTTGTCATACATTAGTGCAAGCTTAAGTCACAAGTTCGGGTTAATTTACTTCAGTCTCAAGTTCATCATATTGGGTTTTTCTCCATCAGTAGTCATGACAAATAGCCGACTGAACGATAATGGGGTTGGTAATGAGTTAGCAGAGAGAAGAAGAAAAGAGAGAGATGACGTCTGTACACTTCAGTGCAGGCCTCGTACTTTAACATTATGGCGTCTGCTGACAACACTTCAGGCCCCGTTCATCTAAGAAAAGAAAAGTGTATGCTTGAGTGCACTTTATCTTCAAAAGAAGAGGAATCTTCTTATTTATGGCCATTCTCATCAACAAGTTCATGCTCTTTCCGTGCTTATTTTGTTTTCAAGTGGATCGGCGCTTATTGGAGTATTCTATTATTCACTTATTCAACCAAAACTTGCATTCGACAGGCATATGCAATTTTTGAGGGGGGGGGAAAGGGTGAATAAACAACATGTCAGTCCTCAAGAACCGTCAAGTGGAGCTTCCTACCGTTGATGGTATTCATATTCACTAGTTCAATCATCAAAAATTGCAGTTGGCTGGCATATGCAATTTTTGAGGGGGGGAAAGGGTGAATATTAATCTACATGTTGGATGATGATTGAGAAATGGTCATACGACTCCTGAATACGTCAGTTCAGGAGTCGTGCAAACCATGGTTCTCCAACATTACTTCTTCCTCTCTATCAAGGTGTTGAAGAACATGGTCATGGAATGCTAATCGACATCATCTCACGGGCTGATTCAATCAGTAACAAAGGGTTTCTAGTCAATGCTTCATGTATACGTCATCAGGCTACATGTACACATAATGATGATGATTCCAATTAACCGTAACCATCATGGGGGAGAGAAATGTGTACACCAAGGACGCACAAAAGGTTCACGTGATCGGGCTTAATCGTGTATTCCGGTGTTGAAAAGCCGCAGAGATGATCAGTGGTTCAACTTGTCACCTTGGTATTAACGTTTCACTGTTACGTCATGGTATGATTAATCGTAACCATCAGGGGAGAGAGAATGTGTACATCAAGGACGCACAACAGGTTTACGTGATCAGGGCTTAATATCCAAGGATGGATACATTCTATAGATGATCAGTGGTTCAACTTGTTACTTTGGTGTTATACTAAAGACTGAAGAAGGTCGAGTCATCAGTCTATTCTTTATTCTCGGTTGGGTGTTATTGTCTCATGTGTGCGCTGCGGGCTGATGGGTTATATGTAAGGTTACTGGAAGGCATTTGGTGAGATGAAGATGGTTGGTATTCTATTCCCCAAATGGACAACATTGAAGAAGGTCGAGTCTACAGTCTGTTCTACATTCTCTGCTACGTGTTAGAAGACTAAAGACGATATGCAACTAATTATCGAAAGATTTCTTCATATTCAAGGCATTCATCATGAAAGGTTGTCATTTTAGGGGAGAGCACTAATTAGGGGAGAGTGAAAAGTATGTGTTAAAATCCCTAATCAGATGTGCTCACATTGCTCTTCAGCAAGTTGATTCTCACATGATACATTCGAGCTTATTTTGTTCTTCTCACAAGATTTCAAGTCTATGGGCGTAAAATGTGTTGCTGATTCTAGGGTATCAAAACCAGCAAGGGGGAAGGAGACATACATCAGAACGCACAACGAGTACACGTGATGAGCATTATACTTCGTCTTTATTGAAGTCATTCCGGGAAGACAAATGTCATGACCGCAGAGGAAATCAGTGTTTTAACTCGTTCTTTTGGTATATTATTCCAACTACGTGGGGGAAGAGATGTAAGAAACAGTTTCTGATGAAAAAATACGTACACAATTGATTGTGTGTGTACTTCGGGTTTCTGAGCTTCATATAATGAGACTGATTGCATCATTTCAACTATTTGGGGGGAAGTGGTCTCTGGATACTTTTTGGTACGCATTACTTCAGCCTTTAGTAGGAAGAAAGTTGAGAAGAACTATTCAAGTGTGAGATGATACGTTGCTGATCTATCAAAGCTTCACAGTGAGAAGGCTCAAGTTCAGACGACTATTCAGGAGCCTCGAAAGCTTTGGTGGAGAAGGTTTAAGAGATGTTGACTACTGACTTCTACAACATGCAGACCGATATCCTCTTTTCGGTATTGAGGTCAACATCTTCTTAAACTGCATAATATCCTTTGTACATATTTAAAATAAATAAATAAAAAATAAATAAATAAATAAATATTCTTCTCGCGACATGTCTCTCGTATAATCAATATTATGTATGTTTCTGGAAATGTCATTCAATAATGGCAAGGATTCATACATATGCTTGAGCGAGAGTTTTTCTATCTTTTAAAATAATGTTTTCTAAAACATGTCGTTTCTCAAAAATTTCTTTAAAAATGGCTTGTAGTCATTTCAGGCTGCAACCCGGACTTAAATATGGCTTACAGTTACTTAAGACTGTAACCCGGACTTAAAAATATGGCTTGCTATTACTTCAGATAGCAACCCGGTTTTCAAAATAAGGAAAACACGTCGCCAAAAAGACGGTTGTGCCTAGTAAAGGGTGCCGTTCATCCGAGCGTGAATTACTTTATATTCATGCACCCTCGATCTAATGTACGTTTTAGTGCATTATTTCTTGATAAAGAAGAGAAGTCTTCTTTTTATCGCGAAATACTTTCCCTTCTATGATTTTTCCGGAGAGTATTTGTGCAAAACTTGGTGGTACCATGAAACTTTGAATGAAAATCAAATTGAACTCCAAAGTTTGATAAATTTTTCACTCAATCAATGACGTTAATAGTTTATGAAAATATTTATGCTTTAACATCCGTCATTGATTGAGGGGGAGAGTGATTTCTCAAAATTTTATGTATCAACAAAACTCCCCACACTTTGTACAAAATAAGCAATAATACATCTTGTGATGTATATGTGTCAGAATGAGAAATTTTCAAAGAGTTTTCGTTAAAACTTCAAATCTTTTGTAAACTCATCAAATCTGACACATAACAACCTCCCTCACAGAGTGAGTGGGGAGCAAGAAAAAGGTTCCTTTTATCAGAAAATATTAAAACTGGCCGCATTTCTCTTCCAAACGTTTTCTAAATTATTTAAATCAATTGGGATCCAAAATCTCAAAAGATTTGAAATTTTTGATCGGGGGAGAGAATGTGATTTAAATATGAAATCTGATATCAAATGTGATCTTTTCGACTCAATAATAGGCTCCCACATATGTGCTAAACACTTTCGAATATCGATGCACATATTGAGGGGGAGCGAAAGGCGTTTGTGGAAGCAATACCTAAGACCGACCATTTACTTTAATGCACGGAGTTATAAGGACAGTTAAGGTTAGGTATAAGTTCCCATGATCCACCAGAACCGGAAGGATCTTCACAGGGACAATCCTCTTGATAGATTAGAAGTCCTTAGGAATGATTAGAAAAAAAGGAGAAAAGTGAGAAAGGGAAGAGTGCGGACTGAGATAGAGCTAGGACTGGAACAAACCCAACAAGGTTCTAGTGGTGAAGTCTCGGTAAGCACTGAAGGGGTTGAAGAATGAAAAAGAAATGAAATGAGAAAGGGTGAAAAGAAAAAATCCCTCCATATATTCAACCTTAGGGCAGAAACCGGGTTCAATTCATAGTCTACTGGTGGTTACTAAGGTAACGCTAGTATTGAAGACAAGACGTCATGGACCCAGTGACGTACTGCACTAAACTTCCCAACCACTCAAGTTCTCTTAAAAGAGCTTGTTTCATTCTCACGGGGAACCCTGTGCAATGTATCGACCGCTCATTGCGAGCTATGTTGATACCTAAATAGGAGATGCCTCCCCAGTCTCCAGGAGCGGATCAAAACGCACTATTGAGTCTAGAGCCATGAGATCATCCATAAATCTCGTTAGGACACATTCCAAATATGCTTATTGTTTCACACAATGTGGAAAATAAGATAAAATATTTAGAGTCCTACGCATTATCCTTGTGGTATTGCCAGAACATCCGAGTGATATGAAAATATTCACAATGACGATGGAAGTCCTTCTAGAGCGAACATCTCTCAAGCTCTTGGTAGGTGACATGTGAGATCCATCTTGGATCAATGATCAAGTGACAACTGGAAAGCAACAATGGTGCGATTCAACATTGAATCAAACTTGTTCCAGGATATGGATTGACAGATACTTTTGCAAAAACCTTTCAATGTGCTCACAAACTAATTTTCGAGCACATTGATTGTGTATAACCTTTCAACCAAAAGTATTTTGATGGAAATTTGATTCAAAGCTTAAAACTCTCGTCGTGTCTCAAAAATGATTATTATATGTCACGCGAGTGATTTCTATAAATCAATTTCTCATCAATCCGTGAATATCTATTCACCGATTCACTCTATCATGCTGTCTGCTTTGAGACGTTTCGGTATGAGAACATGCTAAGTATGAAGATTCCAAAGTGGATTCTTTGGAAAATTCATACTACAAGCTGGAAATTCCTGTCAAGGAGAGTCTTCTTTAAAAGAGACTCTACCTGATCACAGGTCGGTTTTCACAAAACCGGAGGGTAGTCTGTCCTCGCAGAATGAATGACAAAGCCATATTCGTTCTCTATCTTTATTGCTAACTGTTTTATTTCAGGAACACATATAAAGATGGCGTTGATGGCTCCAGTTTCCAGCTGAATCGGGTCAATCCATACCTCATGCTCACACATCCTCCACACTATCAATGAAGATGAGAGACTTGCTACAACAAATGTTGAGAGACTACCAACAACGTTTCCGCAACTCTGATGAAAAAGTCTCCTGATCTACAACTCTAATGCAACGTCTCCAGAAACAGAAGGGTGTGAGCATAATGGTCCTTAGTCACTACATCACATGAAGGCAATACAACAATGGATGAGCTTGGAGATTTGCTTTGGCTGATGATCTCAAAGGAAGCTCAAAGATCACATATCACAAAGGAATCCAAATCACAACCTCACTTGCTTGAAGTACAAAGTGTGCAGATAAGTGAAGAATCAGAACCTACGAGCTATAAAGATAAGAATGCTTGAAGATCAAAGAGCTTAATTTCCAAGGTGACCTCGCTTAGGGGGAGATTGTTAGGAATACGAATATTCCTATAAAAGACTCGGTCACCTAAATGATGTAATAGCATTATGATAGCTCGTAGTTAGTTTATTTATTAGATTAGATATTATAGTAATAGTTTAGATATTAGTCACACCGTGGAGGAAGGACGGGTCTTTACCCACTGTATACCTGATCCACAGCCCACAGGAGGGCGTATATTGTAATTGTATATATACCCTTTCCCACACAAGGGAAGGGTTGGTTGTTTCTCATAATATACACACCTCATTAGGTGTTTTTCTCTCACTAGAAACCTCCCATCTCTCTCTCTCTCTAAAACTCTTACCATGGCTAACTTGTTATTCCATCACCCAAGACCAACCGAAACCACATGAATCATCATAATATTTCGATCCTACAAACAACTAAGCTTTATGCTTATGTTATCCTTCAAGCAAATAAAACAATCAACCATGAGTTGCAAGCAAGTCCAAGTGCTCTTTCTAGGCAATATAGGACTATGTCTTTTCATTTGTTTTATTATGATTAATATGCCTTAAGCATATTAAATGTTGTAATGCTTTCTATGATGCTTGAATGAATCTATTTTTATAACTATTGCTTTGCATGTATATTTGCCTTGTTCTTCTCTAATATTTTGTGTAGCCAAGATTTCCATAGCTCATTCCCTTGATGCTCTCAAATGAGGGGGAGTATACATCAAGGGGGAGCAATAACCTTTTTGATTTTACAAAAAGGGGGAGAAGAGAATGTTAAACTCTAAATTCTTGTCTAAAAATTATTTTTTAGACCTAATGAGTTTAAGGTTTTGTAATCATCAAAAAGGGGGAGATTGTTGACATAAATAATGTCTTAAAACATTGTTAGCATATTAACAATGTCTCTATGTTTTGATAATTACAAAGCATAAACTCATTAATCTAAAACTTATGACGTAAACAAGTTTTTAGTGCTTAATATTTGTCTTTGCTTTCATATCACTTAAGGTATGAATAAACAAAGGGTTTATTACATTTCATGATCAAAAGAAATTTTTCTAATCACTAGAATTTTTATAAAATGTATTAAACATCTTATATCTTTTACAAAATTACTTTTGGAATTAAAAGAATATGTTTAATTCATTATAAATATATGATTTCAAATTTCTAACCAAAAATGACAAATTCTATCCAGAAAAATATTCCCTACTAAAAGACAAGAAAAACCAACGTTCTGAAGGGGCGGCTCCCTTAATTCCTTAGGCGGCCCCCTTAATCATTAAGGGGACCGGCCACTAATTAAGGGACCGGCCACGCTCCAGAACAGTATTTTTCTCCCCTATAAATACTGGTTCACTCCTCAGAATTTTCTTTCCTTTTGCACTTCTAAACTTTCTGATCTAGATCCATATCTCTATTCTCTTATCCTTTGATCATAAGTGTATAATTCTTTGTTTCAAAGTGATCCAAACTTCATCCTCTCAAGTGCAAGAGAAGAATACTTCTATCCCTCAAGACAAGAAGTATTACAACTTGTTGTGATCTCCACATCCAAATTGTTGGTGCATCATCAAAGATCATTTACATTATTCTTTGTGAAGATTGTTGTGAATATTTGATTGTAGATAGTTGTGCTAGATATAGATTGTGTGATTAGTTAGTAGCTTGGTGTGAAGAAGAAAAGTTAGGAACTAGATTAGTGTGAAGAAGATAGGTGTGGAGTAGTTAGTTGTGAAGTAGATTGATTTGAAGAAGTTGTGTAGAAGTTGTGACTTAGGTGTGACGAAGTTGTGGTGTGAAATTGGTGTGTAAATTGGTGTGTACGGTTTTCTCCGCCATAAGGGAGCTTGTTGATATAGTGAAGAAAACTCTCGAGTTAGGTGCTCGGGGAGTAGAGTAGGGCAAGGAAGGTGTCCTTGTAGCCGAACCACTATAAATCTCTTGTCTCGCGGTTCGATCTTTCCATCTCTTACTTATTTCATTACTTATCATTGTTATATATTGTGTATTGTTAATTGTTTATATTGTACAAGACTTGAGATCACATATTATCGAATCTAAATTTTTAAAAGCTAAGAAAACACTAAAACTATCTTTTATAACGAATTAAAAAGACGTAAAACTATTCAACCCCCCTTCTAGTTTTCCACAAAAACATCGGCGACGATGATAAACAAGTATGGTGACATGGGATCTCATTGACGGATACCTCTGGAGGGCTTGATCGTACCAATAGATTCCCCGTTTAATCATATAATCCATTTCATAAGATGAAATACACGCTAAAACCCAACTACACCATTGATCTCTAAAGCCCAATTTGCGACACGTTACCTTTAATAACTTTCATTCAACTCTATCAAAAGCTTTATTAAAGTCAAGATTTAAGCCATAACCTTCTGATCCTCTTTCTTCTTATTGCATATATAATGAAATGCATCATTAACAGCAATCATGTAATCTTGAATGAGCCTACCCGGGATAAATGTATATTATTGCGGTGAAAAGATACAATGCATAAATGGTTTCAAACAATTCATCATTACTTTTGATATAACTCGATACACAAAGTTACAAAGACTAATCGGACTGAATTGACCAATAGTCTTTGGAGAAGGGACCTTTAGGAGTAAGACTACTAGCGTTTTATTCAAAGATTGCGGCATGATACCATGATCAAAATTTGTTGTATAGCCTTACTAACCATATTACCAACAATGTCCCAATACTTTTAAAAAGAAATATGCCTGTAAATCCATCTTCGTTGGAGCTTTATAAGCACCCAAATTCTTAACCGCTTTATCAATCTCGACTTGCGGGACTCAGGCTTCAGGTTGTGTGGACATGCTATTATTAACAACAGGGGTGAGCATATCCAAACGTTATTATGTTCAATAAATTTTAGAAAAATGGTTGAGTATCAACTTATGAAGTTGAGTAGTGCTCATTCTTTAGCCTCGAGATTCTATTTCGTTGGTTGTGATGGATTGTTTATATATGAAAAAACCGAGAGTTTTTTATGCGTATTTTCAGCCTGTTTTAAATTTATAAACTTAGAAATACAAGGATAAACACATACTAATGGGCAGAGAACCCGATCGCATGTAGCAAAACCTAGGTAAATCCGAGTGTCGTCCCTAAGAGCTGCTCTGAAAGAAATCAAGATATGTTATGTGATAATAATAGGTAAAGATTGATAGAGATGATAATTAGAGTAGTTAACACAGATGTAAGTCATAGATTCGAATCAAGAGAGGGAAAGTAAGAGGATAGAAGAATAACTTAAGTAGTTCTAGTTAATGTATAAACATCGTACAGTGGCATAAATATCACTAGGAATCGTAGGGTAAAGTCATCGTAGTCTATCTTTCCTAATATCGTCTCCGGAACCACAGGCACTTGGTCGAGTCATTAAGTGCCAAATTTAATAGATCACATTCGGTAGAGATCCGGCCTCTCGGATCTTAGATCTCTCTAACTTCTTAAGCACCTCCACTTGTAAGGTGGTCCTATGGTCAATTCTCACACAAGGCAATCTGATCAGTTGTCATCCCAAACATTTCCTCACAATCTATCAAGCTAGTGTCCTATGGTCAATTCTTCTAGCCTACTAAACGGACTAAGGTATTAAGTCAATCACGTCTAGCGTAATAGATACAAACAAGTTTATAACACTACCGAAACTAGTATAAATGAATGGACAAAGAAGATATCTCTACGAAATAATGAAAGATAGCAAATAACAGAATGATACTTGAATTAATAATAAGAATTCATCAAATGATTATGAAAAGAATAATAAGAATCCAAACTCGAATACAAAGATGATTAATGTAGACGAGAGCTTCTATCTCTAACTCCTAACTCTGTCATCTTCTGTTGTGGTTGCTCTCCCCAAACCCTAGAAAGGTTTGGGAAAGGGGAGATGATTTCAAAGGGCAAAATCGTCTTGTATTTATAGGCTGGAGAGAGCTACGGCGTAACACTATTACTAGTTACGCCATAGCTAATTAATGTTATCTTCACTTCATCTTATCCGTTGAGCTAGTTACGGCGTAGTTGGATAGTGTAGATACGCCGTAATAATGGTACGTCATAGATGACTTGAGGTGCTACGGCGTAGTCTCCATAATTTCCACAAAATTTCCATAGAGTCTTCATTACGGGTGTAGTCTTGAGAATGTGGATAATTCCACGTCATAATTTAATTACGGCGTAACATAATCACGTAGTTATGCCGTAGTCTTATTGTAGTAGGTGCTTTTGTCCATCTTGAGGTAAACTTCGTCCATTAACCGCTTCATACCCGATTAATAGTCCTGAAACGAAATACGAAGTAATAAGACAACACTACAGACAATATTAAGCTAAAATGGTCAATAAAGAGGGGAAATTGATACTTAGAATATCAGATTATTTGACGTCATCAAATATCCCCCCACTTGAACTCTACTTGCCCTCAAGTAGATCTTATTAGAAGTATTCTCAAAAAGATATCCCACATTATTACTAGGGAAATATGAATTTAAAAATATCCTATGCTAGAATTCCTCAAAGCCGAACACCTCACGAAAAGGGGAACAACACTCTCTCTCTATATATATATATTTTAAGTGTCAATTTTCGGGGTGATCACTCATTACTCAGGCATAGTATGTATGCTATCATAGGCTTGGCAGTTACATAAAACTCCACCACTAGAGCTAATGTCAAAACAACTCTTGAAGGCAACATTGGGTGAACATATATGGTTAAGGGTGTAGTGTCGTTACTAACATACTACGTCGAAAGCGAGAAAGAACATCGATACATGACCGGAACGCCGGGCAAGACACCAATGCCTGCTAAAATCCATCACCTAAGCATGATTCATGACTAAAAGGTAGGAATAGACATGGGATTTCACAAAATGGGTGTAAAAATAAAAATAACATGCAAATAGTCTAAGCCTACAACTAAGTCATCACCATTTACCGTTCGCCCAAGGTCTAAGCTTCGAAACACCGGAACTGGATCATATCAAGTACATATGCCATTAGAGGACGTCATTAAGGGGCACATATCTTGGTCTTCATGTTGGTGTAGAAATGATCACCAACTCATATCTTCAAATGTGACCGAATGACCTCTTCGTTACTAATTCTTGATGAGCTCATACTCATGGTGCTTATACAATGGTGCACCATTTATTCAACTATAAATTCATATATATTTTTTTACTTGAATACAAACAATATGTACATCCCCCCACTTGAGATGAACAATACATGATGATTTGGGGGGTCTTCAAATGATCTTTAATAATTTGTCTTCGACGTAGGCGTGATTCCTGAATTCTTCTACTTAGACCTTGAACTTGGGCAAACAATGACTTCCCAATTATAAACTAAGACTACAAGGTAGGCTAAGGTGTAATGGTGTATCGAAACAATATTTATAAGGGTGTAGGACCTTAAATAACACAACTTTATCACACACAATATAAGCACAATAAGAAGGAAAGATGGAAAGATGGTGACTTAATATGTATAAGAGTATTTCGTGTATATGAGAGAGAGATGGAAAAGATGAGAGCTTTTATTAAGAGAAAACACACACAAATACACACCTCAAATGAGCCTTTGAGGTGTTTAAATAGTTCTTAACATAAGATGCCCTATGGGCTTGGGCTCGGACTTGGTTACATGATTGGATAACTAGGCTTATGAAACATAGCATATAACATATTAACTTGCCAAGTCCAAGGCCCAATGACTAAACTATTACTAATCTTAACCAACGACACAAAGTTACAATATGAGAATGACCATCACTTCTCTATATATATACTTTTAATGCTAACAATTTCCCCCTAAGGGGTGGTCATTCGAATGATGCTCCACGTGAGTGGGTCTTCCGTGTTCTTTGTCTTTAACTTTGTGTGTCGTTGTAGAATAGTCTTTAGTCTTTGTTCCTTCATGCTTTGTGATCTTTGATAACTGATTTTTCATCGTTCTTAGTTCCTTTGTGATGTGGAGTTATCTGCCTTTCGTCACTTCTGCGTCTGTGGTGGTTGTTTGCCATTCTAACATGCTCATACATCTTTGGACTTTGATATTCATATGCACGTAGTTCCCTTTCTTTCACTTTGATCTTTAGTCTTTATACTTTGTAGATTCTTCTTTTTGGCGTAGAATCTTTCTTTGAACTTTGTGTTGTATAGATCTTTGAGGGAGCTTTCTTTAACTTCCAGATGTATGTATGAGCACGCGGAATCTGTCGCCATAGAGATGAAGTGTCCCTGCATATAAACAATTAGCAATAAAACATCTGGTACTTACAGATAAGGAACTAGAGATCGTCAACAGCATAGTGTGAAGGCTCCTTCTAATCCTTACCAAGGCCGTTCCCATGTCAGATACTCTCGAGAGAGCTTACAAGACCTACTAAGTAGCTTAATGACTGGGTGAGTCGCTGGGGATCACTCCACGACTGTAGACCGTTTGAAACCACCGCGAACACTAAGCGTAACCCATAAAGAATTACCGAAGTGACCTGCTGTCAGGGCTGCTTGATGTTGACCCTGGCAGGAGTTTCCATTCAATCATTGAGAATCACAAATGTGAATTCTCTCATAAATGTTCTAGCAGATTGCTAAGATCTGCGTAGGACTCTAAAGTTTACATCTGGCGTCCTTAATGTTGAACAACCAGTGTAGAAGTATCATGTGTTCCTATGAGATCTTTTGATGAATCTCGGGGCTCTAGACTCGATAAGTGCACATTTGGTTTCCTATGCGGAGATTAGGGAGAGGTCTCCTACTTCAATATCAACCATCTCTAAGAGACAGGTCGATAGATTACACCGGTTCCCTATGAGAATGAAACAAGTACCTTTTAAGAGATACCCGAGTGGTTAAGAAGGTTTAGTGCAGTGCGTCACTGGGTCCATGACGTCTTTGTCTTCAATACCGGTGTCACCTTAGTAACAACCAGTAGCATACGAATTGTACCCGGTGTCTGCCCTAAGGTTGAACGTATGGAGGGCTATTTCTTTTCACCCTTTTTCATAACTTTTCTTTTTAATTCTTCAACCCCTTCTTTCTCCTTTCTCATTTTCTCCTTTTTTCAATCATACCTAAGGACTTCTAATTCAAATCTATTGGATTTGTCCTTGGGTAGATCCCTCCGACTCTGGCGGATCATAGGACGGTTTTTCCTAACCTTAGTCACCTTATAACTCCATGACTATCCTATTGTTGCCATTAAACCATTTGTGAAAATCTCTCAAAGTGTTTATGATCATAAAACATACTTTGTTAACACTTCGAGAGTTTTGCATTTCATTTGAAGGACTCCCCCTTCACATGTGCTCATGGATTTATTAAGAAAATGGCACATGCGTGAGGAGTTTGCACTTTTTGAATTGATCCACTTTCAGTGAACATGACCGATTCGAGACACGCTTACATCACTAGTTAGACTAGCTTGAAGTTATTACCCGTCCTGGTCAAGTCCAAAGAAAGTCTCTCGATACGGTACATTCTACTCAGACAAGTCCTATTCGAAACACGTTTACATCACTAGTTAGACTAGCTTGAAATTATTACCCGTCCAGGACAAGTCTTTTCAATTACTGACATTTTAAGCTTTGTCAATTCATTGGTACTTACTGAGTCAAACTCTTGTGAGATTCAGCCACAATCTTTAAACATCTTTGATCACATTTTAATCATGTCTTCTCCCCCTCAGAAATAGCATAACGTGATATTTTTTATATCAACTGATTAATAAAAAGCTTTTTGGAGAGAGACAGATTTGATTTTGCATGAAATCGGAACATTTTAGTTGTTTATACTCCCCGTTAATGATAGCTCATTTTAAAATCAATTTTAAGGGTTTAGAGGGAGTTTTCTTGAGCACTAATTTTGAGAGATTTTGAGAAATCTTTTGAACAATCTTGAAAAAGTGCTCAAGAATTCTATTTTGAAAACGAGTTTATGCTTGAAATCTATTTCGTTTGTTTAGACTCGAACTTTTTGAAAAAGATTTCGTCATTGAACGTACGAGTCCTTGATTTGAAAAATAATCAGAAGTCGTCATTGAAGTACGGGTTTCGTACTGAAGTATATGAAAGCCATCGTGAAGAAACTTTAAGAAACGACATGTTTTTGAAAAACATTTTAAAGAACTCCCGCTCAAGCATCTGTACATGTCCGTACCATTGTTGAATGACATTTCTATAAACGTACAGAATATAAATTTATACGAGAGACATGTCGTGAGAAGAATATTTTTGGATTTTTTGATTTTATATTTTTTTGGATTTTTTAAAATTTTGTATTTTTGTATTTTTGTATTTTTTGTTTTTGTTGATTTTTCAAATTTTGTATTTTGTTTTTTCAAAAATATTCACAGCAAAGCGATTTTGAAATCATTTTTCAAGAAGATTCGAGAAGACGTTCTAGCTCCTCAAGAGTTAGGCTTCACATACCAATTCGTCGAACTAAATAGTCAAACCTTTCTTTTGGAAGGGCTTTAGTAAATAGATCGGCGAGTTGATAATCAGTCTTAACGAAAAATAATTCAACAGTACCCTCTTCCACGTGTTCTTTGATGAAATGGTAGTGGACTTTGATATGCTTCGTCTTAGAGTGATGTACGGGATTGCACGAGATGGCTATGGCACTTTTTGAGTCACAATACATAGGTATTCTGTCAAAAGTAAAGCCATAATCTGTGAGCTGTGTCCGCATCCAAAAAACTTGGGCACAACACGCAGATAGAGACACATACTCGGCTTTGGCGGTTGATAGCGCAGTACAATCCTGTTTCTTTGACGACCAGCTTACAAGCTTTTCACCCAAAAATTATGCTCCACCTGATGTACTCTTTGCTGTCACTTGATCACCAGCATGGTCTGCATCTGAAAATACTGTTAGATGAAACCCCGAATCCTTCGGATACCAAAGTCCCATGTTAATGGTGCTTCGTAGGTACCGAAAGATCCGTTTAACCTCTTTGAGGTGAAGTTCGGTAGGCTTTGCCTGAAACCGTGCTAATAAACATACAACAAATTGAATATCGGGTCGGCTAGCAGTTAGGTACATGAGAGAACCGATCATGCTCTGATATTTCTTCGGATCGATAGGTTTCCCAAACAAATCAGCACCTATTTTTGGTGAAGTGACCATTGGTGTACCAACAGAATCACAATTTTCCATTCCATGTTTTTTCAAAATCTCTATTGTATATTTAGCTGGATTGATAAAAATACCACGAGGGGATTGATGGATTTGTAAACCAAGAAAGAATTTTAGTTCCCTCATCATGGACATTTCAAATTTACTTTTCATGAGATTTTCAAAATGTTTTGAATGGTTAGGATTGGTTGATCCAAAAATAATGCCGTCCACGTAAATTTGAACGATCAAAATGTCATCTTTGAACTTTTTGATAAACAAGGTGTCATCAACCGTTCCTTTTGTGAAATTGTTTTTGAGCAAGAAAGATGATAGTTCGTCATACCACGCTCTTGGAGCTTGTTTTAAACCATAAATTGCTTTCTTAAGCTTGTAGACATAGTCTGGATGATCTCTGTCGATGAATC
This sequence comes from Artemisia argyi, assembly GCA_030686995.1. Taxonomy (NCBI): domain Eukaryota; kingdom Viridiplantae; phylum Streptophyta; class Magnoliopsida; order Asterales; family Asteraceae; genus Artemisia; species Artemisia argyi. The sequence continues at coordinate 67,697,631 of CM060709.1, read as the reverse complement.
CCTCTGGCTGACTCACATACACTTCTTCTTTCAGAGTTCCATTCAAGAATGCAGTCTTAATGTCCATCTGATAGACTGTGATGTTTTTGTGAGCTGCATAGGCTAAGAAAATCCGGACTGCTTAAAGTCTAGCTACAGGCGCGAATGATTCCTCGAAATCTATCCCTTCTTCTTGTGGATAACCTTTAGCCACGAGACGAGCTTTGTTGCGAATAACAGTCATTTCCTCATCCAGTTTGTTCTTCCACAACCACTTGAGATCAAGAACTCATTTATCAAGTGGTCGTTCAACAAGTTCCCAACTATCATGTAACAAGTATTGAAGAAATTCCTCCTGCATCGCTTCAATCCAAGGGTTTTCTGCCATTTCTTCCCGAATGTTCTTTGGTTCTTTGAGGCTAATTGAGCAAACGTAGATGCACAATTCGAGATCGGTGGCAAGTTGTCTCCTTGTCTGAACTGGCTTTGAAGGTTCACCAATAATATGTTCTATTGGATGGTCTTTTGTCCATTGAAACGTAGAAGGGTACCTTGGGTGTAACGAATGTGTGTTAGATGGTTCTTGTAACCTTGAAGAAGATTCAGCAGAGTCTGTTGCAAACGGGTTTTCAAATACTTCTTCTTCTTCTTCTTCTTCTTCTAACGTAACATCGTTTGAATTATTTGTTGGTTCTTCATGAAAATTTGTGTTTTGGTTTTGCTCATCAACTCTTGGTAGTTCAGTTTCAAGTACTGGAGTTGCTTGAGTAGATGTAGATGATGTTGATGTAGTTGGTGCTTCAGCTTCGATTGTGGTAGATGCATCCTGTGATGGTGGTGGTTGATGATTTTGAGCGGGTGCAGCGGAATGTTGTTGAGATGCATTTGTCGAAGTTCCACCATAGTATTCATCAAACATTAACTCGAAGAAATTTTCCAGTTCTTGTTCTGAAGGTTTATCCGTGTTTGTTGACTGAGCTCCTTGAGGTACGAGTCCTGAACTGATGTGTCCAGAAGTCTGCATGTTTGGTGCGGGTCCTAATCTGTTTTGATTAGAAGCCATTGGATTAAGCGCGGGTTCTAGAGCGAGTCTCTCAGAAGCCATTTGTGAAATCTCGTCAAACTTCACATTCATCGTCTCCATTATCTTTTTCGTCCTTCTATTATACACCCTGAATGCCCTCGAGTTTTCTGAATATCCAATGAAGATTCCAATATCACCCTTAGCTTTTAACTTCCCTAGATCTTCTCTGTCATTCGTCGGATAACACAAAGCGCCAAATATGTGAAGGTAAGAGATGTCAGGTTTACGGTTGTTCACTAGCTCATATGGGGTTTTATTGAATCTCGGATGGACTAGGGATCGTTTTGAGTGAAACAAGCAGTGGCTACAACATCAGCCCATAAGAATAGAGGTGCACTAGAAAAAATCAGCATTGTGCGAGCAGCTTCCACAAGAGTTCGGTTTCTTCTTTCAACTACCCCATTCTGCTGTGGAGTTCTAACAACTGATGTTTGGTGTGTGATTCCAACATCTTCAAGGTAAGTTCTTAACTCCTGGTTTGTAAATTCTGTGTCATTGTCTGTTCTTATAATCCTTACTGGAGCTTGAAGTAGAACTTGAATACGCTTCAGAAAGGTGATGATGATGCCTGGTGCTTCGTCTTTTGATCTCAAAAACTTTACCTAAGTATATCGTGAATAATCATCAACAATAACGAGAATATACTTCTTCCCATTAATGCTTTCAACTCTCATTGGGCCACATAAGTCCATGTGCAACATATGTAACCTTGCTTCCGAACTAGGTACGGTTTTGGGTTTATATGATGCTCTTTTACTTTTTCCTTGTTCGCATGATGGACATAGGTGTTCCTTGGTGTATTTGAACTTAGGAAGTCCGGTGACGATGTTGTTTTTGGCTAACTTGTTGATGGTGTCGAAATTGAGATGGGATAAACGTCTATGCCACAGCCAGGACTTAGTTTTGGTTGCCCTTGTCATAAGACAAATTGGTGATGTAGAAGCCATTTGGTTGATGTCGATAGCATACAAGTTTGTACCACGATTACCAGTTAAGAGATCATCACCAACCAAATTTCGAATAAAAACTGTGTTTCTCCTGAATGCAACTTCTAAATCTGCATCACAAAACTGCCCGACTGAAAACAAGTTGTGTCCCAACCCTTCGACGTAGTAAACTCGAGTGATTAAAAAATTCTCAAACCGAAGATCTCCATAACCCTGAATAGCTGCTACATGATCATTTCCAAAGCGTACAGTTCCTATGAATTTCCAGATGAAATTGATCAGCAGCTTTAAATTCCCGGTCATGTGCTTGGAGCAACCCGAGTCGACGATCCAAAGACATATTTCGATAACCTGCCAAGAACAGAAGAGTTTGTATTTGGAAACCGTTTTGAATTTGGTTCCATGGGGTTAGGAGTAAAAGCAGAATCACACTCACAGACAGTTGCTACTTGTTTAGCTTGAGTTATTTCTAATTTGCCGTCCTTAAGAGTGAACTCTCTACCCGTCGGAATCCACATACAAAACTTAAGATAGTTCCTAGGCATTCGACTAATAGTGGTAGTCCTAAATCGTGCAACTAATCTTTCTATAGATCTGGATCTAGCACTAGGTCTTTTTGGAACATTCTTCTGTTCAGGCGTAACATTCACATTCTTAGAAACACATTCATCGTGAACATCATTAATTAAACATTTCTTGCATATTAAACAAACAGAGTCATTACATGCATTAGAACCAGTACTTTCGACATTACATTCAGATGAAACATGTCTCTTATTACAAAGCAATAAATTCCTAGGGTGTTCTTCTACTTCTTCAACTTTATTCTTGCTACTACTCTTAGAGACAGGCGAGACTCTATTGTTCCTTGTATTGCTCTTAGGCTTTAGTCTGCTGCTCCTAGAGGTGCTTTCTAATCCTGTAGAAGGTAAGGCACACACATTAGGATTTATATTGTTGTCCTTTTTAGCATTCCTAGATTCTTTAGAATTAGCCTTTATGCACTTATCATTTGTCTTAGATGTTGAGGCAGACGCACTAGTGGGACTAATCCTAAAAAGGCCAGGTGCTAACACTTTAGGAGTTTCGACAACTGCTTTTCCTTTATCAACAATTTTAACATTTTCACTTTTCTTAGGCAAGGGTGTTGGAGTGACTGGTTTTGTCAAATCCTTTTTCTCATCGACTTTTGGAGCAAACCTTGAAATTGACATTTTTAGTTTTTGAACCGTGTTAGAAACATTTGGTTTCTCCGAAGTCAATGGTTTTGCAAACTTAGTTTCCTCACCCTTTCCTTTTTGACTTTCAAGCTGAGCTCTCAAAAGATCATTTTGCTCTTTCATTTTCTTTAAGTCACGCTCATACGACAATTTGTCATACTTCCATTCTTCCTTTTTTCGATCAAGTTGTTTAAAATATGACACATTTTCTTTTTCAAGCTTTATGAGAGCATTTTCATATTTTGAAACAATTGCGGAGGTCTCAACTCTTAGTCATTCATCGTCTTGAACAGAATATGTTTGTAAAATGATGGACATAATGTCAGTGGTCATAACAGCTTCGAAGAGAGAATCATTAAGGTTTTCCAAAACATTCATGTTTTCACGAGCATCATTAGCTTCGTTTACCAGGGATTTGTGGTCCTTGACAAAGTCGGCCGTTTCTTTTAAGAAAGCTTGTTCAAAATGGATTACCCTTGCACTGATGTTATTAAGTGGGATAGTAATTTCGTTTTGAAACACCTTTTTCTGTTCGATATGAAAACTAGAATGCCAGTTGTTAATATTGATGGTAGTTTTTGAAGCAACAATATTTTGAAGTTCTTGAAATCTCTTTTTAACGTCATCAAGAATTTCTCTAGCCTCACTTATATTAAAAGTGTTGTTATAGGACATTTGTTCCAGTTTTGAAAGAGATTTGGAAACAACTTTCTTTTTAGACAAGAATTTTGCAAATGGTCATTTTATGGAAAACGCAGATGGTTCTGTTTGTGGAACAAAAGTGATTCCCGAAAGTTTGTTCAATTTGTTGTAATCAATGGGTTTCAAATCCTTTTGTTTCATTTTATTTATGCTCTCTTCGACATGTTCAAGCGTTAGCACAGAATCCCGAACGATGGGAGGATCATGTTTGGTATAAATCACATTACCGTTGTACAAAACATTTTGTTCTTGCTGAGCTTTCTTGAGATTACAAGGGGTGTTGTTACCAAGAGCCATTTTATGTTTCATATGGTAAATTGGATTAATTTGATTTGAAATCATTTTCATTGTTTGACTCGACTGACCCGACTTAACCACTAATTCTTCTAAATGAGCAATCATGTGTTCTGACTCTACGATTTCTTCCAAAAGTTTGTCTTCTTTCTTTGCAAAATCCTTTTTCAACTCATCCATTTCTTTTTCAAGATTGGTATAAGCTGTTTTTTGTTTAGAAAGTTGGTTTTGTAAATCAGAAATTTCCGCGTTTAAAGATTTTATCTTTTTGAAAGAATTAACATCAAGTGTATCAAACTTGAGTTGCAATTGTTGTTTCTCTGAAACGGAATTTTGATAACCAGTTTCTAATTCAGACAATCTTTTGTTATGAAATTCAAAAGCTTTAACGGTGGATTTGTAACTCTCAAGCTCAGCGGTCAATTTAACATTCACGGCCTTAACATCACGATTGACCTTTTTCACTTTCTTGATTTCAATACCACAATTATTTAATAATGATTCAAATAAAGCACGTGTTTCCTCATCATTCTCAGCATGCTGTGAAACGAAGCCTCCATTATGATTCACATCTGGAGTTGCTGAAGAAGTATTGCTACTACTTGGCGTGTCCAGGTATGTATCATAAGTGGGTGCTTGCTTCTCAAAATGCTGTTCCTCATGACGAGACATAACAAATATATCATTATTGTGACATGTGTTGAAGTTAGATACCTCAGATGGTGCATTGGTGTCATAAACAGGAAGTGTGTCAGAATCCGTGTCATACTTAGCTTCCTGAAGATTCGCCATGAATATGCAGTTCGCATCGATATCTTCCATGTCATCCATAAGAGCCATAAAGTCATTCTCCTTTGCGTTTAACTGAAATCCTGCCTCTGCCTTTTGTGCCAACATCACTGCTTTCTGCAAGTAGGACAGTTCCTTGCCATATGACCTACACCCTGGCAGTTGAAACACTTTACCGGATTACCCTGATTCATATTTCCCAAATTCCCAACTACTGGAGCTGCAACATTTCTATTCTGATTACCCATTGCCTGATTACCAACATTCTGACCCCTTTGATTTCCAACAAACTGACCCAACTGATTCCCTGCATTCTGACCATACTGATTCCCTGCATACTGTCCTGCATTCTGCATATTCTGATTACCCATATTAAATCCCGTAGCATATCCTTGCTGATTCCCATAAACTCCAACCATTTGGCCTCCGTTGCCCATATTGAAACTCGGCTGAGCGATCTGCCTGTTGCGAGTATTCGATGAAATCCTTTGGTTGTTGTTTGTTGGTGTAGAATAGCGTCCTTGGAATGCCTTTGATAGAAAAGCAAACGCTTGAGTCAATGCTGCAGAAGCTTCATCATTTTCAGTGAATTATGGGTCTTCGAATTGTGGGTATTGCTGTTGTGGAATAACATGTGGTTGTTGTTGTGGGTAGAACTGTTGTTGGTAGACCGGTGTTGGTTGTTGAATGTATGATGGTTGCATGTAGTTTTGAGTGGAAGATGATGATGGTTGTTGTGTGTTCACTGGTAGCGGTGTTGGTGTAGTAGCAATTAATGCAAGAGGATCATGATTCTTTGCCAATCTTTCTTTCCTAACTTCATTAGCCTCAGCTTGGTTTTGCTTCATAAAGTCATAGAGTTGATCATAATTCACCTGATGTAAGTCCTTTGTTTGATTGACAATTGTAACATAACGACCCCATTCTTCTGGAAGGTTATTGAGGAATTTGATGTTTGTTGCAATTGCTCGTAGTGTCAACTTGTTTCTGATTAACTCATTCATCAAAGTGCAAAACCTTGTGTAGTAAGATTCAATCTATTCACCTTTAGTGGATGTAAAGTTCTCCCATTCAGTAAGAAGTTTGTTCTCAACATCTTGTTGTCCAATTTCTGTTCCATGACATATTCTTCTAACACGTTCCCACATAGCATAAGCACTTTCACAGCTGTCGACCGCAGCAAAGATCGCCCGTGGTAATCCAAGTTGGATTAAATGCATTGCCATATCAACAGCTTTGATCTGCGCCTTGTCTTCATCAGTGTAATCTGCTTCTGTTTGTATACGCACTACTGGTTCAGTAGGAGGTGTGGTATTTGAATTACCTTGAATGTGAACTTTTCTTGGCTGAAATGGACCGTTTTCTATGGATTTGATCATTAGATGCCCGGTATCCTTTGTTTTGATGTAACGAAGCATATGGCTTATCCATGGGAGATATCCACCTTTTTCAAGCATTGGAGGACGGTTTTCCGCACCGGCTGCATGAATGTCTTGCTGCGTTGCCATTGATGAAGTGTAGATGGATAAAGTTGATTCTTGGATCGTTCCAACGAAATAGGAGTAGAGTTTAGAGTGAGTTGATGCAAGTATTTATGGTGAAAATTTTGACTTAGAACCTTAAAACCTCAATAACTTCTTCTCGGAGTATTTTTAAGCCTCGAAACTTCGCCTAAATCGATAAATCATTTAGCGTGTCGTTCTCCTCTGTCTCACGGTCGTTTTGACAGCTGATTCGTCGAAAACGGAGTTACGATTCAAAAGTTATGGCCGTTTGAAGTTTGGTCGTCAAAAACCTCACTTTTGTCAAAATTCTCGAAACTTGGCTGTGTTCTCGAAACTATAGGATTGCAAAACTTCTGGATTGTGAGACTTCAAGATTGCGAAATTCTGTGTTCTCGAAAAATTGAGTTCTCGAAAGTTTGTCCAAGTTCTCGAAAGTTGTCAAGTTTTCGAAAAATTGTCCAAGTTTTCGAAAATTTTCAAGTTTTGCGAAAATTTGTCCAAGTTCTCGAAATTTTCCAAGTTTGCGAAAAATTTTCAAGTTTCTCGAAAAAATTTCAAGATCTCGAAAAAACAGTGTTCTCGAAATTATGCAGTTTTCGAAAACCTTGTAATGTTCTTGAAAATTATTATTTTTTCGAAAACCCAATCACACCAATTTCGAAATTATACAATTTCGAAATTTAGCCACAAGTCGAAGTAATTTCTTTCTTACACAAGAGAGAAAATACCGAGTATCCAACTATGATCACGAACGGAGTCGATTTCTGGTGTTCTCGAAAATTGGTCAAAGTGTGATTTCGAAAATTGGTGGTGATTTCGAAATTGTGACTGTTTTTTTAATAGGCTTAAAGCACACCCAAATGACTTTTGCAATCCAAGATTCTTGTACTTCTAAGCTAAAAAATACCAAAACTTGAAGAAAGTTCAAAACTTGATGATTTTTATGATACTTTTTTGAGATCTAGAAAACAAGTACAAAAACCAAATTCGAATATTTAAGCTAGAAATTTTCAAAAAAGATTAAAACTTTCTTGTTAGATAAGGTTTATAACACTAGTTTGTAAGCAAAAAAGTGTTAAGAACCAAGAAAAACAAGAAAAGTGAGAAACTTTTTATAAAAAACTCGTGTATAAAGCTTAAAAAAACGAAACACAACAACCCCTCAACCCTCCTAAATCATTGATAGACGATTGATACCACTTGTAGGACCTTAAATAACACAACTTTATCACACACAATATAAGCACAATAAGAAGGAAAGATGGAAAGATGGTGACTTGATATGTATAAGAGTATTTCGTGTATATGAGAGAGAGATGGAAAAGATGAGAGCTTTTATTAAGAGAAAACATACACAAATACACACACAAGCACACACCTCAAATGAGCCTTTGAGGTGTTTAAATAGTTCTTAACATAAGATGCCCTATGGGCTTTCTATGGGCTTGGGCTTGGACTTGGTTACATGTTTGGATAACTAGGCTTATGAAACATAGCATATAACATATTAACTTGCCAAGTCCAAGGCCCAATGACTAAACTATTACTAATCTTAACCAACGACACAAAGTTACAATATGAGAATGACCATCACTTCTCTATATATATATTTTTAATGCTAACAAAGGGTAAGAAATGAAAGAAAAGGCTCAAGAGGTTGTACTAGGGGTATCTTGCACTAAAGATGAGTGCAACAAAAGGGTTTACACGGGGGTCGAGAAGTCGAGGTGACTAAATCGATAAACACACACATATAAGGCTATTTGGGTGATAATCCTAAAATGTTGCCATCTGAAATTGTTCCTTCCAAATGTGTCTAGCACATTACTCATCTATGGTCTCGAAATGATGCAAAAGCCAAGTTCTAAAGTCTATAAACTACCGGCACACTCAATATTTAGGTAGATTTGGGGTAAATCAATGGAAATGGATAGGAAAAATCTCACCATGGGAATTCAAGGGTTAAATGTGCTCGGCTAAGGTCTATTCTAGTTCGGTTAAGAAAAACATGTCAAAAGTTTTAAAAATGGCAAAATTTTTCAAAATAAACTAGAAAAATGAGGACAAAATAAAGTTCAAGATAATTCTACTCCCGTCCCCCCACTTGAAATGTAAAAAGTCCCTTTTGTACTAAAAATTAAGTAAATGTGAAGAGAAGGTAGAATTAGAGCGAGAACTTCCTTGAAATTTGCTCCATAAATGAAAGAAGAATCACGAGAAATCTTCGTGCCTTCGACTAGCCTCCATGAGCAAACTTCAAATCCCTGAAATCACGATGCTACCACAAGCATAAATCTATAAAAACAAGAAAATCCTAACTCACTTTCGTAGGAATCACGGTTGCATTTAGCGAATGAAACAAGCCTTTTAAACCACTTGGTGTCCCAAGTGGACGAGTGTAGTCTCGTGAGGGTTTACAGGGAACATACCTACAAAGTTCATTTAGTTACTAATACAAGTTTGGTATGTTTGAAAATATTTTTAGGAATTTTTCACAGAAAAATGCTACGGCGTAACTAAGGACAAGTGTTACGCCGTAGTTAGTTAAAACCTGGAGTCATCAGATACAGGAGGGTGGTTACGGCGTAGTCATAAGACCGAGCTACGTCGTTACTCATGAGCCGAGAGCATCAATTTCTGCAGTAAACCGATTTCTTCAATCCTCCATGCTCCAATTCCTGCAAAAAAATATAAAATAAACATACAAACCAACAAAAACAAAGAAAAGGATAATACGGGTTGTTTCCCATAAGAGCACTTTTATTTATTAACGAGTCTTTAAGTTAGACTCATCCCCATGGTTTATTGCGTAGGTTGTTGAGCCATTATGATTGAACCATTGTTTCCACAAGTGGAAGAATTCCCCCAAAATGCCGGTTCTATCTTAGGATTTAAACAAGGGTTCTCCATATGAGAAAAGTGCACTTCCGCCCATTCATTGCGGCATTGAACTTCAATTTGCTTGTTAAGTTGAACATCCCCAAACTTAACTTTAACCCAATCTTTAAATGATATCCCATGATAGTCGACTTGAGCTCTTTTGTATGCATTAAAACATGCCCATTCACGACGTTTGGCAAGAATAGCCTCCGGGGACTTACCACCATTACATTCTTTTTGAAAGGGGTCACATGTAGGCCAAGCTTGGGTGGTACCATCGTGTCTCATCATAGCGAGTTTACAGAAGTGGACTGTCCATTCCACCTTTTCATAAGCGTACGATCCGGAAAGGTAATAAGTTAACCAATCATCTTTAACTTTCTTGGAGTTTCTGAAACACCACCATACTCGTGCTTCCGTAGTTAATTTGTCCACTTTGTTCCTTCCACCGCCATTACATGTATTGATAAGATGATTGCAGGTTGGAATAATAAGCCTTGCATTGTTTTTAATTACTCCCATTGGTGTGCAACAATGAATAATCCCAGTAACCTTAAATGGGCCCACATCACTAGCCAAATATTCCTTAGTTGCTTCATCATAATCACTGTCCTCATCAGAAGAGTCATTGTGAATGCAAGACTTATCTTCTTTTTCATATCTTAAGCAAAAGGGTTTCTTGTCGAAAATGTCGTCAAGAACTTCAAATGTTTCAAGAGGAGGATCAGCCACCCTCATATACTGATCAGAATTACCCAAGTGATTGTTTGAAAAGATAAGCAAACAATCAGTAATAATTATCATCCAGCTACGGCGTAGTTCCATAACTATGTTACACCGTAACTATGATTATCGCATAACACCAAACCCTAATTATAAGATTAAAATATTGATAAAAAGCAATCAATTTAAAAAGCTTAAGATGTATTAAGATTTCCCAAGTCAAAATGCGAGAAATCTGCAAATAATAGAGTCAAGAATTATTAACCTGCTATAGGATGTAGGGAAACAAAGAAGGTTTGATTTGGTGGTGGTAATAAAAATTTACTGTGCCACTGTGATAAAATATTAATGATAAAGACGTCTATATAAGCTGTCTTAGGGTTTATTTATCATATTGGGCCGAACTACGGCGTAGATGGGTTAATATGTTACGGCGTATAATATCAGGCTACGCCGTAACTGTTGTACATATATATATATATATATATATATATATATATATATATATATATATATATATATATATATATATATATATATATATATATATTAGAGGCTCCAGCGTAGTTCAATGACTGGCTACGCCGTAACTGGAGAATATTTAGTGAAAAATACTAAATTTTGAAATTATAATACGAGAGAATGAATTACATACCTGAGTCGTCACTGGTCAGGAATATCCGTCTCATAAATAGGTCAAACATAAACATACCTTAAATCAGTCAACTAAACTACTCCCCGGCAGCGGCGCCAAAAACCTGATGCGTATTTTCATCCTTTTTTTAAATTTATAAACTTAGAAATACAAGCATAAACATATACTAACGGGCAGAGAACCCGATCGGATGTAACAAAGCCTAGGTAAATCCGAGTGTCGTCTCTAAGAGCCGCTGTGAAAGAAATCAAGATATGTTATGTGATAATAATAGGTAAAGATTGATAGAGATGATAAATAGAGTAGTTAACACACATGTAAGTCACATATTCGAATCAAGAGAAGGAAAGTAAGAGGATAGAAGAATAACTCAAGTAGTTCTAGTTAATGCATAAACATCGTAGAGTGGCATAAATATCACTAGGAATCATAGGGTAAAGTCATCCTAGTCTATCTTTCCTAATATCGTCTCCGGAACCACAGGCACTACCCCATGCTAGTAAGTGGAGATTGGATACTCGGTCGAGTCATTAAGTGTCAAATCTAATAGATCACATTCGGTAGAGATCCGGCCTCTCGGATCTTAGATCTCTCTAACTTCTTAAGCACCTCCACTTATAAGGTGGTCCTATGGTTAATTCTCACACAAGCCAATTTGGTCAGTTGTCATCCCAACCATTTCCTCGCAATCTATCAGGCTAGTGTCCTATGGTCAATTCTTCTAGCCTACTAAACGGACTAAGGTATCAAGTCAATCACGTCTAGCGTAATAGATACAAACAAGTTTATAGCACTACCGAAACTAGTATAAATGCATGGACAAAGAAGATATCTCTACGAAGAAAGATAGCAAATAACATAATGATACTTGAATAATGTTACGTCGTAGATGACTTGAGGTGCTACGCCGTAGTATCCATAATTTCCACAAAATCGCCACGGAGTCTTCATTACGCCGTAACATTATTACTAGTTACGACGTAGTCTTGAGAATGTGGATAATTCCACGTCATAATTTAATTACGGCGTAACATAATCACGTAGTTACGTCGTAGTCTTATTGTAGTATGTGCTTTTGTCCGTCTTGAGGTCAACTTCGTCCATTAACCACTTCATACCCGATTAATAGTCCTGAAAAGAAATACGAAGTAATAAGACAACACTACAGACAATATTAAGCTAAAATGGTCAATAAAAAGGGAAATTGTTACTTAGAATATCAAATTATTTGACGTCATCAGTTTTAATCACCATATTTGATTCAATTAAACCTTGATCATTGATTCCAAAACATCTCTTCAAGCAACCATGTTTCCGCTAAGCCATTTATTATTCTTGTTCGTCATATTCCATTGAAAAAAAACACCTCTTTCTCATTATTCAGATACAAATCAAATCATAATTGCAAATTGTTTCACTAATTTATTTGGGTTTTATCATTATCAAGTAGTGAATTAAGAAAAAAAGAATTATATATTCTTTATTGACTTTTAGAGTAAAAATAAAATACTCCTTTTGTTCACAACTTTTTCAAGATATCAACTGCATCCATGCTTAAAATAGGGGTATTACATATATCCCTAATGAAACTTTAAAAATTACATATATCACTGGTACAAAAAGTGCTATTGGTCACGCCAAAAATGTGTGACGATATGCATATAGTCACGCACGTTTTTTTCGTTATGTGTGACAAAAGGTCCCGCCACCGTAGGTGGCATATGGTCACATTGTTGAGTTCGTGGCCTTTTCCATCAAAAAAGAGTGACCAAAACCCCGAATATGTGTGACAAATTAGGCACAAGTTTTGTTGGATCAATCATTATCAGTGACTGTAAACACCTTATAGTCACACGAATGTTTTTTGAGAGTGACTATTGTTCGTCCTTTGGCCACATAAATATATAATATATGTGACATTTGAGATGATATATTCAAGTAAATGTGTATTTTGTGTGACTAATCCAATGGCCACATGAATATAGAATAAATGTGACGTTTATGATGATTTAGTCACACAATGGGTGTTATTTTTTTGGAGTTAGTCACATACAATTTAACACAAAGTGGCCAAAAGTGTGAACAAGTGTGACCATATGCTGTTTAAAGTGAAGAAATGTGTATTTTGTGTGACTATTGATCATCCAATGGCCACATGAAGTTTATGTTTGCGTGGCCTTTTGTAATATTTAGTTACATAAAGCATGTTTGTTTTGGGTATTTAGTCACATACATTAAGCAAACAGTAGCCAAAAGTGTGAATAAGTGTGACCATATGCTGTTTAAAGTGAAGAAATGTGTATTTTGTGTGACTATTGATCATCCAATGGCCACATGAAGTTTATGTTTGCGTGGCCTTTTGTAATATTTAGTCACACAAAGAATCTTTGTATTGGGTATTTAGTCACATACCATTAAGCAAACAGTGGCCAAAAGTGTTAATAAGTGTGACCATATGCTGTTTAAAGTGAAGAAATGTGTATTTTATGTGACTATTGATCATCCAATGGCCACATGAAGTTTATGTTTGCGTGTCCTTTTGTAATATTTAGTCACATAAAGCATGTTTCTTTTGGGTATAGTCACATACAATTAAGCAAATAGTGGCCAAAAGCGTTAATAAGTGTGACTATATGCTGTTTAAAATGAAGAAATGTGTATTTTGTGTGACTATTGATCATCCAATGGCCACATGAAGTTTATGTTTGCGTGGCCTTTTGTAATATTTAGTCACACAAACCATGTTTTTTTTGGGTATTTAGTCACATACAATTAAGCAAACAGTGGCCAAAATCGTTAATAAGTGTGACCATAAGCTGTTTAAAATGAAGAAATGTGTATTTTGTGTGACTATTGATAACCCAATGGCCACATGAATTTTATGTTTGTGTGGCCTTTTGTAATATTTAGTCACACAACGCATGTTTTTTTTTGGGTATTTAGTCACATACAATTAAGCAAACAGTGGCCAAAAGTGTTAATAAGTGTGACCATATGCTGTTTAAAATGCAGACATGTGTGTTCTGTGTGACTAATGTTAATCCAATAGTCACATGAATTGTTAATTCGTGTGGCATTTGGTAATATTTAGTCACACATCGAATTAAAGAAAAGAGTGACCAATGATGTTAGTATTGCTAGTACTAAGTTACTACTGCTGGATCAGAGAAATAAAACTGCTAGTATATAAATAAAACAGAATTAAAAATAAAAAGCAATTTCAAATTTCATACAATTCGAATGTATATAAATGAACAAAATATATATAGAATTTTAATGTCGCATGTAATGAAATTGTCAACTACTATAAGTTAAAACCTTTTGAATCTTCCCCGGACCCTAGCTTGCTTTTGCACTTCTGCGCTTCGGTTGTAGTTTTGGTCCAGGAATCGGTTCACTAACTTTTGGTTTCGTAGTTGGTGGTGTAACCTGTAGTAAACAAAAGACGCTTGTATCAAACATTGAATTTAATATGAAGAATTATATATATATATATATATATATATATATATATATATATATATATATATATATATATATATATATATATATATATATATATATAGGTTGAAAAAACACATGTATGTACCTCCTCATGATCAACAAGAATAACTTGATCCTTTGGCCATGCAAAGAAACAATTCACGCCTTCCCTAACTATTTTTAACCCAATATTCCCTATGTCCGGTATGCATGCTGCGTCCACTAACAATTTATCAATTGAGACTTTGTAGCAATCATTTGGGAGTGGTTTGTTATGTATCATTTGTTTTCCTAGAATGTTGTGTATGCGACCCAAAGCAACAATATTTGATTTCTTTATGTGCCACGGTTTGCAATTGATTGTCTAAAAAAAAAGAATTTTTGCATACGTATATATCAGAAATTATTTAAACAAAATTAAGAATAACAAGAAGAAACATGTTGAAATACATACTTGTGCTTGTGTTGTTGGAGACACATTATCCTGCGATAGGGAAGCTGGAGACCCGTTTCGTCGTGACTTACCCATTTTCTTAGGTACGACATTTGTAACAGGTTCCTATACGTATATATAAAACACGGTATATTATTTTAAAAATAAAATAACAAGAAACATGTTGCATGAAATACTTACTTTTGGTAGTTCTTTTGTTGGAGATGCATTTCCTTGCTATTGGGAATCTGCAGACCCGTTTTGTAGTGTCTTTGGTGTTTTCTTAACATTGTTAACACGTTCCTATATGTATATATAAAACACGGTACATTAGTCATGTAGGTAAAATTAAAAAATCAAAGGGGGATAATGTTTTACCACTTACCATTGTTTCCATTACCGGTTCTAAAGTTTCAATCCCAGCTGTAGGCTTCTTCTAAATTATCACATCTTTATCACGTGCACGTACACCAACACTGGACTGAGTTCCGTCGACCACCTGATGATCATTAGTGCTGATATCTATATTATCAATGGCCATTGGAGTCGTCACCTGCAATATAATTAAATTATATTAAGAAATACATTGGTGTTAGCATTAGAAAATGAAATTGTTAACAACATAAAAAATGGCTTACATCTGAGTCTAATGGAAATTGAGATGGCATATCCAACTTAATCCCTTGTGAACTCAAAATACTCAGCATTTTAGAAACCATTCCTTTTGTATCTGCCATCTCAGTGGACAATTGCTTGACCTGGTCATCTTTTTGTGACATCTCGGTGGACAGTTTCTTGAGCATTAGATCTTTTTTTTTTTACGCTCGCTTCTCTCATTATCAAGTTGAGTTTGAAGTAACTCAATTTTTTCATCAGTTTCTTTTCTAGTTCGAGGAAAATTAAAATACCACTTATATGTAACTCCATTTCCCACTCCTCTTGCATAACCTCCCTTTTCCTTACCAAACACAACTGTCATGGCATCAGTGCCATCATCAACAGCCAAGGTTCCTTCCTTGATCTTTTCATCAGCTTCTCTCTGCAAAAAAATATGGGAATTGTTGGTATTAAAAGTTAGTACTGCTAGTATACTACGGCTAGTACAAAGTTAATGTTGCTGGTATATAAGCATAATAATAGAATTTGCAGTCAAATTTACAAGTTTATCTGCTACCGAACTAATCTCAGCATCTGGAGATTCTCCGTCTTTGTTTTGCCTTCCTTTGACCCACAATACACCACGCGGCGGTTCAACATCTGCTTCAATTTCTTTTTTTTTCGATCTAATGGACATCAAGTGCATACACATATATGTAAAGTTAAACCAAGATAATCGATTCTGATCAATTAGTAAAACAAACAGTATGTATAACCTTACCATTTTCTCTTTAACATAAACATATCCACCTCGTCCCATTTTATGCTAATAAATATTTTTGGAACGCGACAGTTTAGCTTTATCTGATTTCTCCTAAAAAACACAAAATCATAAGGCATTTAGATATGCGGTAATGCTGCAAACTAAAAATTATGAAACGACATATAAACTAAATAAAGATGACTAATTAAAACCTTGTATTCATTGGTGGTCGTGTAGGTTACAAACGCAACCCATTGTTCTTGTGTCACAATTGTACTATACTTTTCCGGCCTTTCATTCATTTTCTCAGGTGTATCTAGGTTGGGCAATATGTATTTTTCCCTGAGTTTCATTCTGAAATTCCTTAGCAGTTGACCAAGACGATTCATTACCACCTTTTTGAATGTCACGTCAACATCAAAATATCGCTGCAAAGATTAACACAATGTTTTTAATTAGTTGTAGATAATTGATAAATTAAACTTATAAATTGGGTTAAAAATTAGTATATGTACCGTGATTTCATCCCATAATTTTTGTCTTGATTCTTTATCCACCTTCTTCCAGGATAGAACCTTCAAACCTATGTGCTCACGAACCGCATCTCCTAAAAAACTCGCAAACAGTGCTCTGTTTAACCCCGTAACCCAATTCAACGCATCGATGGTTACCTTGTGCTTTACTTGACCAGGATGGCCATATTGAAGGCGAAACTTAGCTAGCCTGGTTATGCCCCTATTAGATATTTTTTTATTTAATTGGTTGTCGTCATTTTCTTCATCAGATGAAGCATATGTTTCGTCCGCATACTGTATTGTGTTAACATCAGCTTCATTATCTGGAAGCAAAATATCAGTATCAATGTCTTCAACCATTTCCATGACGACTCTTGAGCAACAATGTGTACAAGAAAATGATTCTGGCTTGGAGAGTAATGGTGATTGAAGATTTGATTTTTGTGTTTTAGTTGCAGTGTTTAGTTTAATTAGGAGACAAAATAGAGTATTTTCATGAATATGGGCTCTTATTTATGTTAAATGCCAAATAATTAGGTGATTTAAAAATTTTGGATCGAAATTTTGGCTCCAAATTCTTGTAAATTATTTTCAAAAAATTTCGCTTATGAACACAAAATACTTTTCTTTTCTCCAAGATCATGAGTACTATTGAGTCAGGCAGCTTCTTCGATCAGAAAACCGAGGAGAGTAATTAAAAGTTAAAACAGTAATCATAGATGATGATAAATACTAAGTCCCAATATTGTTGTTGTTTTACCCTTTAAGTCTTTCTTTTACAACTTTCACCTTAAGTTTTCTATCTTGTGTTATATAATACTTTTAGATGGATGGATTATGTTTTAATTTAAATGTATTTTTATCAAATATTATACAACACAAATACAAATATTTAAGGTCAAAGTTATAAAAGAAAGACTTAAAAAGTTTCTAACAAATCGGTTATAATTTTATTCGGGTCATAACACATGCATAAAAACCGTGTAAAAACAAACAGAAATGGGTAAAAACGTATAGAAACGGATGAAAAGGGACTAAACGTGTAAATCGTGTTGTTGGATTAGTTCGGTCTCATTATTAAATCGGTCATAATTTTATTCGGGTCATAACACATGCATAAAAAATGTGTAAAAACAAACAGAAATGGGTAAAAACGTATGGAAGCGGATGAAAAGGGACTAAACGTGTAAATCGTGTTGTTGAATTAGTTCGGTCTCATTATTAAATCGGTTATAATTTTATTCGGGTCATAACACATACATAAAAAAACGTGTAAAAACAAACAAAAATGGGTAAAAACGTATGGAAACGGATGAAAAGTGACTAAACGTGTAAATCGTGTTGTTGGATTAGTTCGGTCTCATTATTAAATCGGTTATAATTTTATTCGGGTCATAACACATGCATAAAAAACGTGTAAAAACAAACAGAAATGGGTAAAAACGTATAGAAACGGATGAAAAGGGACTAAACGTGTAAATCGTGTTGTTGGATTAGTTCGGTCTCATTATTAAATCGGTTATAATTTTATTCGGTCATAACACATGCAAAAAAAACGTGTAAAAACAAAAAGAAATGGGTAAAAACGTATAGAAACGGATGAAAAGGGACTAAACGTGTAAATCGTGTTGTTGGATTAGTTCGGTCTCATTATTAAATCGGTTATAATTTTATTCGGGTCATAACACATGCATAAAAAACGTGTAAAAACAAACAGAAATGGGTAAAAACGTATGGAAACGGATGAAAAGGGACTAAATGTGTATATCGTGTTGTTGGATTAGTTCGGTCTCATTAAATCGGTTATAATTTTATTCGGGTCATAACACATGCATAAAAAACGTGTAAAAACAAACAGAAATGGGTAAAAACGTATGGAAACGGATGAAAAGGGACTAAACGTGTAAATCGTGTTGTTGGATTAGTTCGGTCTCATTAAATCGGTTATAATTTTATTCGGGTCATAGCACATGCATAAAAAACGTGTAAAAACAAACAGAAATGGGTAAAAATGTATGGAAACGGATGAAAAGGGACTAAACGTGTAAATCGTGTTGTTGGATTAGTTCGGTCTCATTAAATCGGTTATAATTTTATTCGGGTCATAACACATGCATAAAAAACGTGTAAAAACAAACAGAAATGGGTAAAAACGTTTGGAAATGGATGAAAAAGGACTAAACATGTAAATCGTGTTGTTGGATTAGTTAGGTCTCATTAAATCAGTTATAATTTTATTCGGGTCATAACACATGCATAAAAAACGTGTAAAAACAAACAGAAATGGGTAAAAACGTATGGAAACGGATGAAAAGTGACTAAACGTGTAAATCGTGTTGTTGGATTAGTTCGGTCTCATTAAATCGGTTATAATTTTATTCGGGTCATAACCACCACAACCAGCCATCACCACCAGCAGCAACCACCACCACCATTAGCCACTACCACCACCAGCCACCACCATTAGCCACTACCACCACCAGCCACCACCACCACCACCACCACTACCACCACCACCACCACCAGCCACCACCACCACCACCACCAACCACCACCACCACCACTACCACACCACCACCACCACTACCAGCCACCACCACCAACATTAGCCACTACCACCACCAGCCACCACCACCATTAGCCACTACCATCACCAGCCACCACCACCACCAGCCTCCACCACCACCACCACTACCACCAGCCACCACCACCACAACCACCAACCACCACCACCACCAGCCACCACCACCAGCACCACCACAACCACCAACCACCACCACAACCACCACCACAACCAGCCACCATTGATGAGTGCTCAAACACTCATCATTTTTATCGTATCTGGACTGCCAAAACATCCAAAAACACCCAAAAACGCATCAAAATACACAATTTATCCCAAAAGTGTGTTTTATATGTTTTAGATGCAAAATGTTTAAAAACAAATGAAAAACGAACAAAGTTTGCATAATTGGCAGTTTCAGTCCCTCAAGTTTTAAAATTTGGCAAAACTAGTCCCTGGAAGTTTAAAATGAAAGAAAAGTCAACCCAAGGCAAAGAAAAGTCAAAAATTATCAAAATAAGTCCTTGGGTGAAAAAGTTTGAGAAAATTACACTTTTACCCCTCAAAATCCAAAATTGACATAAATGGTCCCTGGAATTTCAGAAAATGGCAGAATTGGTCCCTGGTGGGACAATTTTGAAAGAAAAAATCATTTTTATCCTTGGAAAGTCAAAATGTGTTAAAAATGGTCCTTGGGTAAAATATTTGTGGAAATTACATGTTTGGTCCCTGAAGTTTGGCAACTTGTCAATTTTAGTCCCCGGGAATTTGAAAAAATGGAAAAATGCAATATTTGATCCTTGGGATATTTTAACTTGGAAAAAGTGGTCCTTGTAATATTTTTGAATGATGCCATGTTCAACCCCTAACTTTTGGCATGTTACAAATTTGGTCCTTGTGTTTAAATTTCAACAAACCAAACGGACCTAAAATAAAAACCCAACAACCAAAACCAAAAACTGATCCAAGCCCACCCCTTTCACCTTATTACTCCAATCCACCCAAGCCCAAAATAAAAACACCCTCAGCCCATCACAAACCAGCCCACCCCCTAACCGTTTTAAATAATTCCCACTCCCCCATCTTTGACCCGCATTGACTCCACCTCACCTCCCACCTGACTTCAATCCCTGCTACAAACCAAACTTCCATCATCACCCCTATTTACCACCTGCACACTCCAACCCCCCCCCCCCCCTTGGTACTCCCAAACAAGAGCTACCCTCCAAGGATACACCCCTGGCATCAATTATATCTCAGAAAGCTCCAAAAGCAAAATGGCGCCAAAACCATTTAAAGGCCAAGATTGCTTCTACACATCCAATGGCTCCAATTGTTGCTGGGAAAAGACAAATGGGTACCCTAAACCCTAATTTTGGACTATAAAAAGAAGAAGATGCAATGGAGCACTGGTCGAGTTTTTTAGTAGTTTTAATTTTATTTTCAAAGTATTGTACCTTTAAATTCAATCAAATTCTCAGTTGTAATTGACTCTTGCAATATTAATATAAGTCTTGTTTCAGAACTCCAAGTTTCCATTTTCAATTTCAGTATTCATCAAATAATTAACACATAAAAAAAATATAAAAACATAAAAAAAAAAAAAAAAAAAAAAAAAAAAAAAAAAAAAAGAATAAGTTGAAAGATGAAGAGTTGCAATGGAGCAGGTTGAATAATGGATGGACCTGGGTTAGAACTCCATGGGGAGTGTTAGGAGATGGTTATGATCCTTGGTTCTTTATTTTGCTTTGGATGGCATTTGTGAGTAATTTCTAAAATTTATAGATTCTATTGATTGAGTAGTTTAATCTTGTGTAGCTAAGTGTTATTATGTTCCTGTGATATATCTAAGTTACTTTTAAGTGAATGAATGCTTGTTTGATTGCTTGATATCTTTCCCACAGTCCTAACTTATTTCACTGCCTAAATTAGCATCAAATTGATTCTTGGGATTAAGTTGTTAATATTGGTGTTTGTATGCTCAATTCAGTTAGATCTTTCATAGTGTAACTTTGTTTAGTGGAACTATGGGTTGAATCACACATAAGCTTTGAAAATCTCTCAAAACTCATTCTAAAAAGAGTGTTTGGATTTACCTTGTTCACTATGTACTTGTTGTTGCAGTGTTGCACTTTTGTTATTAGGGAGTTGCTTTAAGTTTATTTAGACCCTAGGACTCATAAAACTTGCATCTTATCAAGCAAAAGTCAGATTTACAAAAACTCCACCACCACAGTTAACTGTGGTGGTTTTTGAGTCCCACAAACCATCATTTCATTAGGTAAGTTGTTGTTTTAACATATTTTAGTCTTACTTTAACTTACAAACATATTTTCAGTTAGTTAGATCCATCCAAAGTTCATAAAAGTCAAAGTGCATAGTTTTCTTTAAAAGTCAAAAGCTGATTCAGTGATTTTGATCAAACTTTGGAAGTCTTTAAATTGCTGGATATAAGGATTTGGGAGCTGAGCTTTTACAAGCTTAATCTCTACCATCTTGTTGATTTTTAAGATTTTTCTTAGATTTTATAGAATTTGTCTAGTGGGTCCCACCAAGCCTCAAAGAGGCCTGCAGGGCAAGACAACTGCCCTGTCTCAGCAGCTCAGTCTCACCACCACACTTTGGTGGTCCATTGTGGTTGACCCAGTGGGTCCTACACACCATAAGTTGGTTCTCCCAACCCCCCTCCTACCAGGGAGTGACTTTTGACTATTGCTTTGACCTTTTGACCTGTGGACCCCATATGGATTGACTCCTAAAACTTGTCCCATTTCTGTCTCAGTTTGGAATAAGCAATTAGCTTATTTGAGATTTGTGGCTTATTCAGGCCACCTTATTGCTTGAAACTTGCTTATCCTTGTTCCTTATACTCAGAGAAACCATAAGTTGTCATTGTGGACCCCACATCATCCCATTTAAGCTAAAAAACCTCCACAGTCAACAAAAGTCAACTGTGTGATCAATAAGCACTTCAAGTGCTTATTTTTTGGGTTAAAATAAAAGAGTTTTTGTTAAAAGTTCTTGTTTTTAGTTTATAATCAGTTTAGAAAAGAAAAAAAAACCAAAAAACCAACTTTAATATTAGTGATAGCTTCTATTTAATATGATTTATCAATTTAATTTTTCTTTTTAGCTTATTTAAAAGCAATATATCATTTTTATATTTTTAGAAATTCTATTTTAGGTTAAAATAATTTTATAAATTTTTCCAGATTTTTATTTTGTCTTTTAGTGGTTTTTCTAATTAATTTTAGTTTAGTTTAGTTTTAATTAATATTAATCAATTAAATAGCATAATTAGATTTTATAAAGTATAACCTAGTTTTTATAATTTTTCTAGCTTTTATTTTAGTTAAAACATTTTTATAAATTTTTCTAGAATTTTTACTGTTCATTTTCTATTTTTTTATAATATAATTAGTTTTATTAGAAATTAATAGGTAATTAGATTAATAATTAGTTAATTAGCTTAAAAATACATAAAATTAACTTTTTATAATTTTTTAGGATTCCCATGATGGTTAATTAGATTTGTAAAATTTTTCTTAATTTTCTAAGTCTTTTTAGTATTTTTAATAATTCTAATTAGTTTAATTAGTAATAAATAGATAATTAGTAATTAATTATTAATAAATAATTAAATAGTGTAAAAATAGTTTTTATTTTTCTTAAAATTTTCTTTAATTATTAGGATTGTAAAAATATTAATTTTACACTTGTAACCCTTTCCGTCCATCAGTTGTACTTTTCGTTTCGTTCGTCTGAGTACGTTTTTAATTAAAACGTACGATTTTAGGTTTTAGCTCAAATTCTTGTAATCCAAATTCTCGTAATCAATCACGTAGCTTTCCTAAGCTATATTTGTTTATAATTTCCAAATAATTCTGATCATAAACCCTTTCTGTGAATAAACACCCGATCACAAAGCACGCTAAAGTTACATTTCACACCTCAACGGGATTTAACGACCCGGTGATACCTTATATTACCCGGAGTATTGATCTAGGCTATTTGACTTTCTTGACCATTCCTTGGTCAATATAAGTTGGTGGTTTAGCGTCAATCAATTTATGGCGCCGCTGCCGGGGAGGTGTGCGCGTTTCTGTAGCGTCTTTCGAGATTAGTGTTATCTCACCTCACTCACTGTACAAATACCATCACTTGTGAATATTTTCAAAATCAAAACACATAAAAAAGTCATTGACACTTTTCCTAAAGTGTTGAAACACCAAAAAAAAGTAAAAAACAACAAAACATATCGTAACGTTTTCTTACTCGGTTTTCTTTTAAGGTGATTCTTAAAGAGAAACGAATCTGGATTACGGGACGATAACAAAAATATTGTCCAAAAAGTTTTTATCCCTAGTGCATGCGCACTCGTTCTTCAAGGTCCACTAGCCTATTACGTGAGCTGGTCCGAAAACCTCGAAGACCTCGTAGACGTTCTGCACCAACAGTCGGATCTGAGATCCGTACTGTTCCACCTCCAACTGTCATCATGGCGGCTGAACCCACTATGAACGAGCTTCTCCAAGCACCCGTCGAGGGTTACGGAGATGCTATCGTTGTTCCGGCAATCATGGCCGACAATTTTGAGCTTAAAACGGGGTTGATAAACCTGGCCACATCACGTCAATTCTACGGTTATGAGAGGGACGATCCTCAAGATCACATTCGATGGTTCAATAAAATCACATACACCATCAAATGCAAAGATGTCCCCTGTGAAGCAATCAAACTTCTTCTCTTCCCATTCTCCCTGGAGGGACAAGCCCGGATTTGGCTTGAAAAACAACCTCCACGATCTATTGAGACATGGGAAGATCTTGTGAAAAAGTTCGTAAATGAATTCTTTCCTCCTTCCAAAACCACGAGTCTCAAGAATGAGATCATGAAATTCACGCAGAAATTTGATGAATCCTTTAGTGAGGCATGGGATCGTTACAAGGAATTGCTCCGAAAATGCCCTCACCACGGTTTCTCCGATCTCATGACACTTGATACTTTCTACAATGGTGTAAGCCAATCCGATCAAGACTCTCTAAATGCCTCCGCTGGAGGTAACTTCTTAAATCGCACCACAAAGGATGCTTTAGCGATCATTGAGAATAAATCTAAGGTCCGCATTCCCCGAAGCAAATCGGTTGTTTCCCAAAGGGATGTTGTTCCTTTTTCCTCATCGCCCGTGGCTCAGTCTAGCACCGATGCTAGACTTGACAAACTCACGGAAGCTGTCCATGCATTGGTTCTCGCCCAAGGCAAGAAAGATTCTTCTCCTTCTCCACAAGCTGAAATCAAAAAGATAGAAGTTTGTGTCACTTGTGGTGGTCCACATTCATATTATAATTGCACTGCCACCGAAGGCAATCCATTCGAAGTAAATGCAATAGCCGGCAATTCCAACCAAGGAGGTAACCAATACCGTCCTCAAGTGGAACCAAATCACCGGGCTAGCAATCAGGGTGGACCACCCGGGTTTCCTCAAAATCCAAATAGGTTTAATCCTAATCCACCAAGGGGGCCTAATATGCAAAATCAAAATCCTGCCCCCGTCAATCAGTACCCACCCCAAAGGGGTAATCAAGGGTATTCAGCTCCAAATTATCAAGATCCCCTCCCAAACGAGCTCAATAACTACATCAAAGTTAATGAGACCAAAATGAGGGCAATGCAAAATCAAATCTCAAATTTGAAGAATGATTTCCAATCATCAATAGCCAAACAGGGTCAAGAGCTGAAGAGTGAGTTGATGCAAACAAACAACAAAATTGATCAAAATCAAGGCAAGATTGAAAATATGCTTGCCAGTCTTATGAATCATCTCACTCCACCCTCTACATCAGGAGGTCTCCCGGCTAATACAGTTGTTAACCCCAAGGGTGAACTCAAAGCTATTACTACACGAAGTGGTAAAGCTTATGAAGAGCCGCCAGTTCCTCCTATTCCTCCTCCTCTTTATTCCGAGGAGGTGGAAATTGAGCCTGAGGCAACCACGGACAAGGTGCAATTTACTAGCCCACGAAGTACCGCACACGTCCACCCTCAGGTTGTTCCAGAAATCGTACCAAAATCTGGACTTGTACCAAAACTGGAAGTTGTATTTGAACCATCAACAACTCCTGGAGAGAACCCTAAATCCAAACCTTCACTACCATACCCGTCAAGACTTAATGAGCAAAAGCTCCGCGAAAAGGCTAGTCACCAAATGGATAAGTTTTATCAAATCTTTCAAGATTTGCATTTTGACGTTAGCCTTGCGGATGCTATCATCCTGATGCCCAAATTCGCATCGATGATCAAGAACTTGTTAAGCAACAAGGAAAAATTGTACGAAATGGCAAAGACTCCATTGAACGAAAACTGCTCAGCAGTTATCTTAAAGAAGCTTCCTAAGAAGCTTGGAGACCCTGGGAGATTTCTCATTCCATGTGTTTTCCCTGGTATGGTTGAATGCTTTGCCTTAGCCGATCTTGGCGCTAGCATCAACCTGATGCCTTACTCAGCGTGGGAGAAACTTTCTCTTCCTCAACTTACTCCTACGTGCATGACTCTCGAGCTTGCCGACCGTTCAATCTCTCATCCTATCGGCATTGCTGAAGACGTATTCGTGAAAGTAGGAAAGTTCCATTTCCCCGCTGACTTCGTTGTTGTTAAGTTCGATGCTGACCCACGAGTTCCTCTCATTCTCGGGAGAGGATTCTTAAGGACGGGTCGTGCGTTAATTGATGTGCACGAAGAGGAAATAACTCTTCGTGTTGGTAATGAAGCTGTAACCTTTAACCTCGATCAAACTTCGAGGTACTCCTCTAATTATGACGCTGAAACGGTTAACCGGATTGATGTCATTGATGTTGCATCTGAGGAGTACGCTCAAGAGGTTCTAGGTTTTGTCGATGATTCTCCGAGTGAAAACTTCACTCCATCCTCTCACCCCATTATTGCCAATTCTTCTCCTTCCCTTACTCCGTTTGAGGGAAGTGACTTCATCTTAGAAGAAATTGAGGCCTTTCTCAAAAGTGATTCGATTCCCGATGGAGTCGATAACCAAGAGATTGACCTCGAGGGGGATATTCTCACGCTTGAAAAGTTATTAAACGAAGATCCCTCTCCTCTTCCTGTTCTACCACAAATACTTCATAAGGAGGAAGTCAAAAATGTTGACAAAACTGATGACTTTCCCGCGGTTGAACTTAAGGACTTGCCGCCTCATCTTGAATATGCATTTCTGGAGGGTGATGATAAATTACCCGTCATAATTGCCAAAGACTTAAGTGATGAGGAAAAGGCTGCTCTCATAAAGGTTTTGAAGTCTCATAAACAAGCAATTGCTTGGCGTCTCTCCGACATCAAGGGCATTGACCCTGAATTTTGTACACACAAGATTTTGATGGAGGATGACTTCAAACCTGCGGTCCAACATCAAAGAAGGGTGAATCCAAAAATTCACGAGGTTATCAAACAAGAGGTTTTAAAACTTCTTCATGCCGGATTGATTTACCCTATCTCGGACAGTCCTTGGGTCAGCCCAATCCATTGTGTTCCAAAAAAGGGTGGCATTACTGTTGTCGCAAATGAGGAGAATGAGTTAATTCCAACTCGTTTGGTTACGGGTTGGCGCGTCTGCATTGACTATCGTAAGTTAAATGACGCCACCCATAAGGATCATTTTCCTCTGCCCTTTATGGATCAGATGCTCGAGAGATTAGCGGGGAATGAGTATTATTGCTTCCTTGATGGTTTCTCGGGTTACTTTCAGATTCCCATTGACCCGCAAGACCAAGAAAACACCACTTTTACGTGCCCCTATGGAACTTTCGCATATAAACGTATGCCATTTGGCTTATGTAATGCTCCGGGCACGTTTCAAAGATGTATGATGGCCATTTTTTCCGACATGATCGGAAAAACTATGGAGGTCTTTATGGACGATTTTTCGGTCATTGGGGATTCGTTTCAATCATGCCTCTCCCATTTAGACGACATGCTAAAACGTTGTAAAGACACAAAGTTATGTCTAAATTGGGAGAAGAGTCACTTTATGGTCAAAGAGGGCATTGTCCTCGGCCATAAGATTTCAAAAAATGGGATTGAGGTCGACAGAGCCAAAGTGGACGTCATTGCAAAATTACCTCATCCCATAACTGTGAAAGGTGTTAGGAGCTTTTTGGGTCATGCCGGTTTTTACCGTAGGTTCATTCAAGATTTTTCTAAAATCGCCCGGCCTATGACCCATCTCCTCGAAAAGGATGCTCCTTTTATCTTCTCCCCCAAGTGCATCGAAGCCTTTGAAACATTAAAGAAAAGGCTTACCGAGGCACCGATTCTTGTTGCCCCCGATTGGGACTTGCCCTTTGAGCTCATGTGTGATGCAAGTGATTATGCTATTGGGGCAGTCTTGGGGCAACGCAAAACAAAACATTTTCAGCCTATACACTATGCCAGCAAGACTATGACCGAGGCTCAAAGTCATTACACCACCACTGAAAAAGAATTATTAGCCGTGGTGTATGCTTTTGAAAAATTCCAGCCATACTTGATTCTGACTAAAAGCATAGTGTATACGGATCATTCGGCTTTGAAGTATCTATTTGCAAAACAAGATGCAAAGCCAAGACTCCTCCGATGGGTTCTCCTCCTTCAGGAATTTGATATCATCATTCGTGATAAAAAAAAAAGGAGCTGAGAACCTAGCTGCTGGTCATCTCTCCCGTCTTGAAAACCCTCACCAAAATGCTTTCGAGAAAAAGGAAATAAATGAAACATTTCCTCTCGAAACCCTCAATGTGGTTTCATTTTGTGGAGACTCAATTACCCCATGGTTTGCCGACTTTGCAAACTATCTTGTGGGTAACTTCATTGTGAAAGGGATGTCGTCCCAACAAAAAAATAAATTTTTCAAAGATGTCAAACATTACTTTTGGGACGACCCCTACTTGTTCAAGATATGCGCGGATCAAGTCATCCGGCGGTGTGTGTATGGTCAGGAAGCCGCTGAAATTTTAAAGGCTTGCCATGCTGGTCCCACGGGGGGCCACCACAATCCCAACTACACCGCCAAAAAGGTGTTTGATTCCGGCTTTTATTGGCCCTCGATCTACAAGGATGCCCAAGATTTGGTCAAGTCCTGTGACGCTTGTCAACGTCACGGGAATATTTCACAAAAGAATGAAATGCCTCAGAATGCAATTCAAGTTTGTGAAATCTTTGATATCTGGGGCATCGACTTTATGGGGCCATTTCCATCCTCTCACGGCAACAAATACATACTCGTGGCAGTTGACTACTTGTCAAAATGGGTTGAAGCGAAAGCTTTACCCACTAATGATGCCCGAGTTGTTGTGAAATTTTTGAAAGCTCTCTTTGCTCGATTTAGAACTCCACGTGCTATAATTAGTGATCGTGGTACGCATTTCTGCAATGACAAATTTGATAAAGTCATGCAAAAGTATGGTGTAACTCACCGTCTTTCTACTGCATACCACCCTCAAACAAGTGGACAAGTAGAAGTTTCCAATCGAGGCATAAAGAGAATATTGGAAAGAACCGTTGGGGAAAATCGTGCATCTTGGTCGGATAAATTAGATGATGCACTTTGGGCTTTCCGTACGGCGTATAAAACACCCATTGGGTGTACGCCTTATAAACTTGTGTACGGGAAAGCGTGCCATCTTCCGATCGAGCTTGAGCATAAAGCCTATTGGGCTCTCAAGCATGCAAATTTTGACCTCAAAACTGCGGGTGATCATAGGAAAGTTCAACTGAATGAATTAAATGAACTTCGTGATCAAGCTTACGAGAACTCTTTGATCTATAAGGAAAAGACAAAGAAGATTCATGACTCAAAAATCAAAAACCGCGTTTTCAACGTTGGTGATCGAGTCCTTCTTTTCAACTCTAGACTCATGATCTTCTCGGGAAAGCTCAAGACCCGATGGACTGGTCCATTCACTATCGTTAAGGTTTATCCTTATGGCACCGTCGAGTTATCACAAAATGACGGCCCTAACTTCAAAGTGAATGGACATCGGTTAAAGCACTACTTTGGAGAGGACATACCAACCATGGTTGTCCCGGATCTCCAAACTTTCCCCAAGGACAATTAAATTCGGGGATCGAGTCAAGCTAGCGACTCGATGAACAAAAATTAGCAACATATATGGGTTTTCACCCGTATTTCTGACTTCTTTCTACTTTCTACCACCCTAGTGTGGGGGAATGGCCAACCCCCCGCTAATTTGAAAATGTATATATGTATATAAGTTCAAAAAAAAAATGTGATTGTATGTACAGTTAAATAAAGTGAAAAATACAAAACAATATTTCCACAGTTAGCTTTGAATATTATCTTTTTACGTTCATAGATTCGGCATAATAGCCGGGACTTTGAATATTGAGGACAATATTCATTTCTAAGTGTGGGGGGGAAATTCTAGCGAATTTTATCGCAAAATACTTTTAAGTACCCCCATTTTGGCCCAAAATTTTTAAAAATTTTTCACTTTATTTCAAAATTTTATGGTAATCAGTCTGCCTTGTCTAAGCGACAAAAGGGATTGGCTAATCCAGGAGCAAACGGCTCTTGGTAAAGATAACTCAAATCCGTTTACGGCTTGCAATTTGCCCAAAATTGTACGGTTCCTCAACTCCCTAAAAACAAATGAGTTGGCTAGCCCGCAAGATTATGGCTTGTGGTAAAGGCCGTGGAAAATCCATAATTGGTAATCAGCTCACCAAGATGTCGACTATTCCATCAAGAGTTGGCTAGTCCAGGAGCAAACGGCTCCTGGTAAAGACTAATCAAATCCGTTGACAGCTGGTGGTTTGCTCAAAATCACACGGTTATCAGGTGTGCCACAGTTCTTACACCTGGCTACTCCAGAAGAGATGGCTTTTGGTAAAGAGTTTAAAATCCATCAAGTTTTTCTCAAAAGATTGCTAGGGACTAGCAATAGCTTAGTGTGGGGGATTGATGAGTGCTCAAACACTCATCATTTTTATCGTATCTGGACTGCCAAAACATCCAAAAACACCCAAAAACGCATCAAAATACACAATTTATCCCAAAAGTGTGTTTTATATGTTTTAGATGCAAAATGTTTAAAAACAAATGAAAAACGAACAAAGTTTGCATAATTGGCAGTTTCAGTCCCTCAAGTTTTAAAATTTGGCAAAACTAGTCCCTGGAAGTTTAAAATGAAAGAAAAGTCAACCCAAGGCAAAGAAAAGTCAAAAATTATCAAAATAAGTCCTTGGGTGAAAAAGTTTGAGAAAATTACACTTTTACCCCTCAAAATCCAAAATTGACATAAATGGTCCCTGGAATTTCAGAAAATGGCAGAATTGGTCCCTGGTGGGACAATTTTGAAAGAAAAAATCATTTTTATCCTTGGAAAGTCAAAATGTGTTAAAAATGGTCCTTGGGTAAAATATTTGTGGAAATTACATGTTTGGTCCCTGAAGTTTGGCAACTTGTCAATTTTAGTCCCCGGGAATTTGAAAAAATGGAAAAATGCAATATTTGATCCTTGGGATATTTTAACTTGGAAAAAGTGGTCCTTGTAATATTTTTGAATGATGCCATGTTCAACCCCTAACTTTTGGCATGTTACAAATTTGGTCCTTGTGTTTAAATTTCAACAAACCAAACGGACCTAAAATAAAAACCCAACAACCAAAACCAAAAACTGATCCAAGCCCACCCCTTTCACCTTATTACTCCAATCCACCCAAGCCCAAAATAAAAACACCCTCAGCCCATCACAAACCAGCCCACCCCCTAACCGTTTTAAATAATTCCCACTCCCCCATCTTTGACCCGCATTGACTCCACCTCACCTCCCACCTGACTTCAATCCCTGCTACAAACCAAACTTCCATCATCACCCCTATTTACCACCTGCACACTCCAACCCCCCCCCCTTGGTACTCCCAAACAAGAGCTACCCTCCAAGGATACACCCCTGGCATCAATTATATCTCAGAAAGCTCCAAAAGCAAAATGGCGCCAAAACCATTTAAAGGCCAAGATTGCTTCTACACATCCAATGGCTCCAATTGTTGCTGGGAAAAGACAAATGGGTACCCTAAACCCTAATTTTGGACTATAAAAAGAAGAAGATGCAATGGAGCACTGGTCGAGTTTTTTAGTAGTTTTAATTTTATTTTCAAAGTATTGTACCTTTAAATTCAATCAAATTCTCAGTTGTAATTGACTCTTGCAATATTAATATAAGTCTTGTTTCAGAACTCCAAGTTTCCATTTTCAATTTCAGTATTCATCAAATAATTAACACATAAAAAAAATATAAAAACATAAAAAAAAAAAAAAAAAAAAAAAAAAAAAAAAAAAAAGAATAAGTTGAAAGATGAAGAGTTGCAATGGAGCAGGTTGAATAATGGATGGACCTGGGTTAGAACTCCATGGGGAGTGTTAGGAGATGGTTATGATCCTTGGTTCTTTATTTTGCTTTGGATGGCATTTGTGAGTAATTTCTAAAATTTATAGATTCTATTGATTGAGTAGTTTAATCTTGTGTAGCTAAGTGTTATTATGTTCCTGTGATATATCTAAGTTACTTTTAAGTGAATGAATGCTTGTTTGATTGCTTGATATCTTTCCCACAGTCCTAACTTATTTCACTGCCTAAATTAGCATCAAATTGATTCTTGGGATTAAGTTGTTAATATTGGTGTTTGTATGCTCAATTCAGTTAGATCTTTCATAGTGTAACTTTGTTTAGTGGAACTATGGGTTGAATCACACATAAGCTTTGAAAATCTCTCAAAACTCATTCTAAAAAGAGTGTTTGGATTTACCTTGTTCACTGTGTACTTGTTGTTGCAGTGTTGCACTTTTGTTATTAGGGAGTTGCTTTAAGTTTATTTAGACCCTAGGACTCATAAAACTTGCATCTTATCAAGCAAAAGTCAGATTTACAAAAACTCCACCACCACAGTTAACTGTGGTGGTTTTTGAGTCCCACAAACCATCATTTCATTAGGTAAGTTGTTGTTTTAACATATTTTAGTCTTACTTTAACTTACAAACATATTTTCAGTTAGTTAGATCCATCCAAAGTTCATAAAAGTCAAAGTGCATAGTTTTCTTTAAAAGTCAAAAGCTGATTCAGTGATTTTGATCAAACTTTGGAAGTCTTTAAATTGCTGGATATAAGGATTTGGGAGCTGAGCTTTTACAAGCTTAATCTCTACCATCTTGTTGATTTTTAAGATTTTTCTTAGATTTTATGGAATTTGTCTAGTGGGTCCCACCAAGCCTCAAAGAGGCCTGCAGGGCAAGACAACTGCCCTGTCTCAGCAGCTCAGTCTCACCACAACACTTTGGTGGTCCATTGTGGTTGACCCAGTGGGTCCCACACACCATAAGTTGGTTCTCCCAACCCCCCTCCTACCAGGGAGTGACTTTTGACTATTGCTTTGACCTTTTGACCTGTGGACCCCATATGGATTGACTCCTAAAACTTGTCCCATTTCTGTCTCAGTTTGGAATAAGCAATTAGCTTATTTGAGATTTGTGGCTTATTCAGGCCACCTTATTGCTTGAAACTTGCTTATCCTTGTTCCTTATACTCAGAGAAACCATAAGTTGTCATTGTGGACCCCACATCATCCCATTTGAGCTAAAAAACCTCAACATTCAACAAAAGTCAACTGTGGGATCAATAATCACTTCAAGTGCTTATTTCTTGGGTTAAAATAAAAGAGTTTTTGTTAAAAGTTCTTGTTTTTAGTTTATAATCAGTTTAGAAAAGAAAAAAAACCAAAAAATCAACTTTAATATTAGTGATAGCTTCTATTTAATAGGATTTATCAATTTTATTTTTCTTTTTAGCTTATTTAAAAGCAATATATCATTTTTATATTTTTAGAAATTCTATTTTAGGTTAAAATAATTTTATAAATTTTTCCAGATTTTTATTATGTCTTTTAGTGGTTTTTCTAATTAATTTTAGTTTAGTTTAGTTTTAATTAATATTAATCAATTAAATAGCATAATTAGATTTTATAAAGTATAACCTAGTTTTTATAATTTTTCTAGCTTTTATTTTAGTTAAAACATTTTTATAAATTTTTCTAGAATTTTTACTGTTCATTTTCTATTTTTTTATAATATAATTAGTTTTATTAGAAATTAATAGGTAATTAGATTAATAATTAGTTAATTAGCTTAAAAACACATAAAATTAACTTTTTATAATTTTTTAGGATTCCCATGATGGTTAATTAGATTTGTAAAATTTTTCTTAATTTTCTAAGTCTTTTTAGTATTTTTAATAATTCTAATTAGTTTAATTAGTAATAAATAGATAATTAGTAATTAATTATTAATAAATAATTAAATAGTGTAAAAATAGTTTTTATTTTTCTTAAAATTTTCTTTAATTATTAGGATTGTAAAAATATTAATTTTACACTTGTAACCCTTTCCGTCCATCAGTTGTACTTTTCGTTTCGTTCGTCTGAGTACGTTTTTAATTAAAACGTACGATTTTAGGTTTTAGCTCAAATCCTTGTAATCCAAATTCCCGTAATCAATCACGTAGCTTTCCTAAGCTATATTTGTTTATAATTTCCAAATAATTCTGATCATAAACCCTTTCTGTGAATAAACACCCGATCACAAAGCACGCTAAAGTTACATTTCACACCTCAACGGGATTTAACGACCCGGTGATACCTTATATTACCCGGAGTATTGATCTAGGCTATTTGACTTTGTTGACCATTCCTTGGTCAATATAAGTTGGTGGTTTAGCGTCAATCAACCACCAGCAACAACCACCACCACCATTAGCCACTACCACCACCACCACCCGCCACCACCACCACCACCACTACCACACTACCCGCCACCACCACCACAACCAGCCACCACCACCACCACCACTACCACACCACCACCACTACTACCACACCACCACCACCACTACCAGCCACCACCAACAACATTAGCCACTACCACCACCAGCCACCATCACCACCATTAGCCACTACCACTACTAGCCACCACCACCACCATTAGCCACTACCACCACCAGCCACCACCACCACCACCACCGGCCAGCAACCACCACCATCATTTTTTTTAGTCTTCTTGTTCATAAGTATTAAATGTAGTGATCATTTAAAATATAGTTATTCATATATCAGAATCTTTTTAACATGTTATATATATTTTGAATTTGTATGTTGTATCAAATAAAGCACAAATTACCTTTAATTACTAGAGTGTCATAATTTGGACTAAATTATACATTAATTAAGACTTACATATTAAAAACTTAAATAGTGATTTGATTGATATGCATGAGAACATGAACAGACTGCATGAGAAGACTCAATACTTTGAATTAGTACTCTGTAATTACTTTTTGCAATGATTTAGTTTACACAGTCACATATATATGTTTGGAGAGTAGATTATTAATTAATTACTGTATCTATAAGTTTCATCCCTAGCCACATAAATCATCATCAAAAAACACAATTTCTTACTTAACCTTTATCAAATCATCATCTAAAAACATGTCTGGATCTCCTAATCTCGATGAACTAAAAGATTTGTGTGGGTCTGATAAACTTCACAAATGTCTCAAGTTCCTCTTCAGTCAATAAATTCCTCTAAATGAAGTAATGATCCAGTGTTTGGGTGAGAAGCGTGATGAGCTACGGATAAGTGTTGATAAGCGCACCGAGAGAATGGCTGAGGTTTTAGATCTTAACTTTGATGAAGAAGAAGCTGTTGCTGATGGTTATGAGTCCCTTGAGGAGGTTCAAGTGATGGAGCGCCGTTTGCTGGAGTCCCTTTCGGCCATTTTGGTTGACCTTCGTGCTCTGGTATCCAAGAAGGAGGAAGCCATTGCCGATATAGATTATTATGATCAGAGCTCCAGTTGAATGGTTGTTTAAGTAGGGTCTTTTTGGTTGGGTTTGGTGGTTCTTTAGCTTGTTATGTTTTTGGTTGTTGTTTTGAAGGAACAACTGGTACATGTAATCACCCTCCTTAATCATTAATAGTAATAAATATGATTTAGGTTTTTAAGTATTTCATAATCTTGTGTTTTTATTTTAAGAGCTTGATTGTTTTATCATCATTACAGGCATCCATATAAGAGCTTGATTGTTTTATCAAAATGAAATCAAGCAATAAATAATCAAAATAAACGCTCTATATAAGAGCTAGCTTGATTGTTTTATCATCATTACAGGCATCCATTTGGGTGTTTATCAAGTCATTCATGTATTAGTTTTTTAATTGTATGCTAATAAGATTTTTAAGTTGATTAGGTTACGATTTTTTGTGTGGTTCGGATGGATTATTAAGGGTTGCTTGATTCTTATTGTCTGCTATAGATGTTATAGAGTGTTTGGGATGGATTATTAAGGGTTCGGATGGATTATTAAGGGTTGCTTGAAATTGATGTATGGATATGTTTGCAAGTTAATTAGATTATTTGTGTTTAAGTAGCTTGTTTAGTTAGTACTCAGGTCAATCATGTTCCATTGTGGCTAGTCTTCGTTGACGACTAATGTATTTATAGTTCTGTCAAGAATTATAATCATTCATCCCTGGCAAATGCTCGTCCCAATGGATCATGATTGGCCAGAAGATGTTGTGAAGGTTCAAGCCAGTCTGCATATAAAACTTTCACCCCACTTTTGGGAGAAACTGATGCTACTAGTAATGTTGAAGAAATGGCTAAGGTGGTACAACAAGACCAAGTTTCTACTGCTGTAGAGGTTTGGATTGTATGTTATTCTTTGTATCTGATCTTGGGAATGCCCATATCAGCAATTGTTAATGTTGTAAAAAAACTTTTGGTAAGTAATATAATTCACCTTTTGTGAGATTACAACTGTTGTAGAGGTTTGGATTGTATGTTCTTATTTGTATCTGATCTTGGGAATGCCCATATCAGTTTCTACACTTTTTTTTCCTTCCTGAAATAGTGAATTTTATTAATTAAGGAACCAGCAACTTACAAAGATTATACAAGCAGTCAAATTGAACACACTCATTTGACTGATACAATATAACAGATACATTCTACACAATCATTCACGAATCACGAAACTAGCTGATTCAATATCCACCATTCTTCTAGACTTAGCAACTACATGCTAACATCTAGGCAACCATGGAGAAATATCCCTTATTGGCTACATTTCCACTAAACAAACACCCTTCCTAATTCCATCATAGTCAGTTTCTATAGTTTAGTTGTTTAGATTTTGTAACAAAATGAAAAAATAGTCTAAAAGAGGAATATAAAAATAGTCTATAAGAGGAATATAAAATACCTGTGGCTCCCTTTTTTGGTATGTCCTCTCCAAATTTTTTGAAAAGCCCTCTATATTTTTTTCACCAAATTTCGAATTCTCCCTCCACCCATTTCCATCTCCACCCACGTTTCTCACATTTCTCACCAATCACCACGCACAGCCACCAATCACCAATCACCAATCACCAATTACATCACATCCACCATTCACCAGTCACCATCCATCATATCACTTGTCGGTCCGGCCGCCAACAACGGAGGGAGGTTCATTTAGATATAAATTATGTACTTTTTTTGAATTAGGAATTCATTATGTTGGAATTTTAACTTATTATTCATTTTCATTGTATATTTTATTTGTTATGGATTTGTTGGTTTCTTGTTTCTTTGGTAATGTTAACTTATCGTGTTTTTGGCTGAATCGTTTAATTAACCAACAACACAATAAAGATAACATGTTGTAATTTACACATTTTTCTTAATATACGTTTTCATATTTGACATTTGAAGATTAATTAGATTGATGCCCGATACATTCATTCCATTGTGTTGTTGCAATTCTTATTGTAAACCTATCTTATTAACTAGACGAGTACCCGTGCATAGCAACGGGATTTTATAGCAACAGATAGTTTATTGATAAAAAAAGTTTATAGGTTAAACATAATGTTTTGAAGATTTGGGAATTAAACATAATGTTTTGAAACCCGGTTCGACCCGGGTGGTTCAATTGGTTGAACCGTTCTGGTCGAAAAACGGGTTTGAAGCGTCCCGGGTCAACCCGGTTTGTATTTTAATTGGTTGTATTTAATTTGGTATAAATGTTTTTAATTGGTTGTACAATTTGAATAAATCATTGTACTTTTAAGTAATGGATAATGTTTTGAAACCCGGTTCGACCCGGGTGGTTCAACCGGTTGAACTGTTCCGGTCGAAAAATGGGTCGATTTAAACCGGGTCAACTTGCTAGGTTGGGTCGAAAACGGGTCAAATTAAACTGGGTCAACCCGCCGGGTTTGAAGCGTCCCGGGTCAACCCGATTTGTGTTTGAATTGGTTGTATTTAAACCGGGTCAACTTGCTAGGTTGGGTTGAAAACGGGTCAAATTAAACTGGGTCAACCCGCCGGGTTTGAAGCGTCCCGGGTCAACCCGATTTGTGTGTTGAATTTGTTGTATTTAATTTGGTAGATATGCTTTAATTTGGTTGTACAATGTGAATAAATAATTGTACTTTTAAGTATTGAGGTGTTTTAATAAGAGTATTGATTACATTTCACTTTCTCTCTCATTTGACCATTGTTGAAAACTCAACATTTCACTTTTGACCATTTTTCTATTATATGTAGTAAAGATTAGCTAGACACTTGTGACTTGACATTGGAATTTCATCAATCTAAATCTTCATATATGCTTATATTGGTTTAACTTGTAACTTGTAGGATATATACGTTATCATTTGACCTCAACAATAATAGCATGGACAAGTCTTGGATGACAACTTGTAGGACCAACAAAGAATATATTGATGGGGTAGCAGCGTTTATTAAGTATGCACTACACAACTTTCAGAAGATGAAGAACATTGACCTACGAGTTAATATACGACAGCTTAAGATGACATGTCCGTGTACCACATGTTTAAACAAAATAGAGCAAACAGTGGATGACGTGGAGTACCATTTATTCTACTACGGGATTAATCTTAGATACAGAAAATGGGATAAACATGGAGAAAAGGATGAGCAAGCAACAACAGCCCAAATACCTGATAATGCAGAAACAGAGTTTGTTGACGACACGGATTTCGACATGGAGTCACATTCAGAAATTCCAACATATGGCCCAGCAACAGTAGAAATGGTTAATGCTACGAAAGAAAATTTTGATGAGGATGACCTTGCCAAGTTTCAAAATCTATTATTAGACGCGGAGAAGCCACTTTATAAAGGATGTCCTAACTTCACAAAGTTGTCCGCAATAGTTAAACTACTCAACTTGAAGGGTAAGTATGGAGCTTCTAATAAGTTCTTTACTGAATTACTAGGATTGATAAAAAAAAAATGCTACCTGCTGGTAACGAAATGGTTGAAAAAACTTATCAGGCCAAAAAACTAATGAGAATGATGGGATCAGGATACGAAAAGATACATGTATGTAGCAACAACTGCATTCTTTACTGGAAGACTAACAAGGAGTTGACTGTTTGTCCAACTTGTGGGATATCAAGATGGAAGGTGGATAATAAGACACGTAAAGTGTATGAAAACATTCCGGCAAAGGTCATGTGGTACTTTCCAATTATACCAAGACTGCAACGACTCTTTAAGTTAGAGAGTATTTTAGAAGATCTAAGATGGCACGCCACAAGGAGGGTAACAGATGGTGTTTTACGTCACCCTGCAGATTCACATGCATGGCGTACCATAGATGAAAAATTCCCCCACTTTGCTCAAGATCCGAGAAATCTACGGCTAGGAATATCGGCTGATGGGGTTGACGTCAACTCAGGAACTAGGCATCACAGTGTATGGCCAGTTTTATCTGTCATATACAACCTTCCTCCATGGTTGTGTATGAAAAGAAAGTTTATCATGCTTTCGGTATTGATATCGGGATACCCGGGAAATGATATCGATGTATTTTTAGAACTGTTGGTTAATGATCTGCATACCTTATTCGAGGATGGGGTTGATACATATGATGCTTGTACAAAAGAAATGTTTAAACTGTGTGCCGCTGTGTTATGGACGATAAATGATTACCCTGCACTTGGTACATTATGTGGCTGCCCATACAGTGGGTTCAATGGTTGTGTTGTATGTAGGAAAGATACACACTATATTAGACTTTTCGCCTCATCCAAGCAAAGTTATGCTGGACACAGACGATATCTACCACACAACCATGTGTTCAGAAAGCAAAAGGCGGCGTTTAATGGAAAAGAAGATTTTCAGCTTGCTCCAACTCCATTGACTGGAGAACAAATATACAACGAGGTACAACTAATTGAAAATAAGTGGGGAAAAGGAAAACGAACAAATAATAACACCTCGAATAACCAAGAAGATATGAGAGGCAGTGGTGGGAAGATTACAACACAGAAAAGGAAAAGAACAGAAGCAGAGGGTAGTGCAAGCCAAGTAAATGAACCATATTGGAAAAAATTCAACATTTGGTATCGAAAGCTAAGGTATTGGAGACATAATGTTGTTCCACATGGTATTGACTTCATGCATGTAGAAAAGAATGTTGCTGAGAGTCTAGTCGGAACTTTGCTGAATGTTCTTGGAAAGACAAAAGATGGAATGAATTCTCGATTGGATCTGGAAGAGTTAGGGATAAAAAAAAAGAGTTGTTTGCTAGGAAAGAAGTAGACAAAACAACACTACCTCCAGCAGGTTACACATTAACGAATGCTGAAAAAGACATCTTTTGTGAAACGTTAAGCAACATCAGGGTACCACAAGGCTATTGTTCAAATTTCTCTAGTTTGGTTAGCCAAAATGATAAGAAGCTCATTGGCCTTAAATCGCATGACTATCACATGCTAATGCAAGAGTTTTTGCCCATTGCTATACGTTCAATCATGCACCCACCCAAACGATTTGCTATTATCAGGTTTTGCTTTTTCTTTAAAGCTATATGTAGGAAAGAAATCATCTTGTAAGAACTAGATAAGATGCAACAAGAACTTGTTGTGACACTGTGCCTTCTTGAGAAGTTCTTTCCTTCCTCATTTTTTGATATTATGATACACTTGACAGTGCATCTAACTAGGGAGGTAAAATTATGTGGTCCCGTATGCTTTCGGTGGATGTATCCCTTCGAAAGATGTATGAAGGTTATTAAAGGACATGTGCAAAACAGAAATAGACCAGAGGGATGCATTGCTGAGGAGACTATCACGGAAGAAACCATCGAGTTTTTTAGCGAGTATCATAAAACCATAAAAATTATTGGTATCCCACCTGATAAACATGTAACCAATGAAAATGAGGATGGAAAGCCATTGACGGCCGGCAAAACAAATGTACTTACCAGAGATGTCTTTCAGAAAGCACATTTGTATGTAATACATTATACAGATGAAATTGTGCCGTATATCAAGTAAGTATTACTAACACATGTCTATTTCGTTGCTTAAAATGTTGTATCAAATATAATAATCAAATACATTGTTTTGTTTCAGCCGACACAAGTGATTTTTGAAAACAAAATACCCGGGTAGAAAAATGGCATTGCTGGAGAATGAGCACACTAAATCTTTTGCTAAGTGGTTACACGAAGAGGTAATTACTCGTATGTTTTTTATACTACTTGTTTGTTTGTTGATAAATATAAGTGAGTTGTTCCTGCAATTTAAAGGTAATATATACTTGTAATGAAATTCAGGTTGAGAGAGAGTTAGCGATATCCAAAGATAGTGTATCAGAAACTGTGAGGTGGATATCATTTGGACCACGCGCAAACGTAGTGAAATTCGAGTCATATAACATCAATGGGTATACATTTCGTACGAAAAGTAATGATGGCATAGTTTACCAGAATAGTGGGGTTAGTGTTGAGGCAGCAGATCTTCACATATCCAAAGAAGTTGCAACCACAAGAAAAGCATTTTATTATGGGATTTTACAAGAGATATGGGTACTAGATTACCGTTTCAGGCAAATTCCTCTTTTCAAATGTGATTGGGTTAATTCAAAACATGGTGGGGTCAAACGCGATACTCTTGGTTACACATTGGTAGACCTGAATAATTTAGGCCACAAGAATGATCCGTTCATATTAGCCTCACAAGCACGACAAGTGTTTTATGTGAAAGACCAGGCAGATAAAAAATTGTCTATTGTCTTTAAAACACCTACCAAGAATTACAAAGATACGTATGACGATGTCGATGAGGAATTTAGTACAGTCATTCACGAGCAAAATGATAACATATTGCCGCGAATAAATCCACAAGCAAAAGATGCCTACTATCGAACCGACTACGAAGGTATTGTTATACGAAAATCAAAGTGAAGCACGTGTCATTCTCAAGTTGTAACACTCTGTTTAGGGATTTATTTTTGTCTGCAGAACTTATTTAAGCTTTTGTTTTGCTGCAAATACTCTTTTAAAGGATTTATGTTGTTTTTGTTGTGTTAATTGTTTAGTTCGTACTTGCGAATACTTTTTTAAAGGATTCCAGATTATACAAAACTATAACTTCTGGCAGCATAAATTGTGTACTATCAGTATTAACTATGTACTAGCAGTAGTAAACACCCTACATATTTTTGTTACAGTTGTCTTGTATATGCAGTTTTCATGTATGTGGTTATGCCTTTATATAGTGCAGAGTTGAAAAAAAATAGTGTTTGGTATGAAAGATTCTCAATTTCAGGCACAATTTGTTGAAAAAACAGTGGTTGAAAAACTAGTCAATATGCAGTCATGAATAATAGACTGAACTCAATTAAGTGAATATCAAATTACATAACTTATCAGAAATGTGTGACCATATTTATCGAATTGTGACTACGCTTAAGTAATGTGTGACAAAATATGACTATGATTTAGTCACACAAAAACTCAATGTGACTAATATCAAGGTTAATGATAATTCATGACTTCACACTTTGCTATAAATAATAGTCACATGAATATTTCACAATGTGACTATTTTGAATGTATTGGTCACTTAAAATACCCTTATAATGTGGCCATAAATATCATTTAGATACACATTTGTGATATGGTGTGACTGTTGTAAAGCCTATAGTCACATGATCGTGCTTCAATTAAGTGTGACTATACACATTAGGATTT
This sequence comes from Artemisia argyi, assembly GCA_030686995.1. NCBI lineage: Eukaryota > Viridiplantae > Streptophyta > Magnoliopsida > Asterales > Asteraceae > Artemisia > Artemisia argyi. Next base: position 67,655,384 of record CM060709.1, on the reverse strand, counting down.
GGCAAGCAAACACACACTAAACTTTAGACACACATATTAACTTACGTGACCATATGTATCGAATTTTCGTTACACTCAATCATGTTTCTATGGTTTAGTGTGACCAGATATGACATTTGGTCACACTCGTCAACTGTGTGACATATATTTGTCACTATTAAATGCATATCGTGACTAACGCTTCAAACTTACTTTTCCATTGTCACACATTTCAAACGCTATGTGGCTAAATATTCAGCAAAGAATAGCAGTCACGTTTAAATAATGTGTGACAAACTTGACTATATAATTTAGCCACATACACAATTACCTCATGTGACCATATATCTATTTTGGTCACACTTTTAAATTGCGTGACATATATTTGTCACATATGTATATCTATAGTGTGACTAATGTTTCGAGCTCATTTGTATCTGTCACACGTCTCGAATTAAAAGTGACTAAATAATCCAAATTTTTTTTTCCAGTTACCTCTAGTCACATAAATATTCAAATGTGTGACAATAGAATTCCGAAATGGGATACACTAGTACCAATAGAACTTTTTGTACTAGTGTATCCCCAAAACACAAGTTTTCAATGCATGGTGTACAATGCTATTAAAGCAAGGTTTAGGGAAATATGTAAATATTGAGTTTTATTGGAGATATATGTAAATTCCCCTTTAAAATACATGCGAAGAAGTTTCTTTTTTCTTTTTTTTTTCTTTTTTTTTTAACTTGAAATCATTACTTAAAATCCTTTGTGTTATGACACAAGAGAAGTAGTAACCAGAGTGGTCATGTATATTCTTACGAATCATCTTTTGATATATGCATTCACATTTTGATTTTGGGTAAATATGTTCATGATTTTATAGTAATTGTTAATGTTAAAAGTGTTGAAGAGAAGAGTAAAATAGTTAAATAAAATTATTTAGATTAAAATGGTGTTTCAAAGCTAAATGACACTTAATTACTAATTAGAGTTTAATTGTATATTTGGATATTTTTGAGAGTTTTGGAAAGATATTGATGCGATTAAAAAATTAGCGAGAATATTTTGATGGTTTTGCAAAGTAAATGAAATTCTCCCTACTTTTAAAAAGTTTATGAAAGCTGCATTAATATATTATATAATACAAGATAAACAATTATGTGACAAACTGAAACAAACGCGCATTTTTACACTGTTGCTTCAAGGGCCTATTATTAGTTATCGCACGGGGCCTCAAAATTTATGAGGCGTCTTTGGTTAAATGCATACAATGAATATAAGTGAGATCGTTTGTATTTGTTTTAAAAGTGGTGTTTCCTGAAAAACACGTAATAACCACAATGGTTCATTGAAATAAAAATTTTGCTTATTTCTAATTTCAGAAAGGAAAAATAAAAAAAGACACATATGTTTTGTTTTCCTATGAAAGAAAAAGACATTCGGGTACGTTTGGTAAAATTAATTGTAAAATGTTAGCTGTAAGCTAATAACTATAAACTAATAGCTTGTAGATGAGGATGCTTGGTAAGATTGTTGTAGCTGTATATATAAATTGTAAAATGACCTAAAAGGACATTTGGATAGGCTGAACCCAAAAGGAAACCCATTAATCACTGATAACATGTATTTTATATTGAAGAAGTAGTCATTAAGTGTTTGTTTTATGACAACAAACATCATGAGTACACAATGTTGCAAAAAACGGCCAACTCGGCCTTGTAATCGCCGATTACAAGGTAAACGGCCCTGAAACTTGGAGAGATTTACAAGGAAATCGGCCGATTAATCGGCGATTACAAGGTTTAGGGCCGATTAATCGGCTAAAAAATGCTACTCGGCCCTCGACCGCCTCAGGACCGATTCACGATTTTGCAACATTGTGAGTACATATAGTCATTTGTAATTTAGAAGATGATGGAATTATTTATAATAGAAGATGTTGCAAGTTTAATTGGTATGCGTTTTTGTTCTTAAAAAAAGAAAAGAAAAAAAAGAGATAATATAGAATAATATAAGATATAATATGTTATTATGTTAACTATAAAATGTGAATATTAAAAGTATAAATAAGTTTTAGTTCAACGAGACAAAAGAGCAGCATGTATTCATATGTTAATTAAATATGTAATTAAATAATTTCAAATTAAATAAATTTAAATAGTTTAAAAAGCTGCATTTGTTAGCTTTTTGTTTAGGAGTTACGAGATTCAAATAAAAGCTTAAAGTTTAAGTTAATAAATAAAGCTTTTTAATATGATTTTAAAAAGCTAGTTTTATTTATTTATTATTTATTTTTATTTTTTTTAATAATAATAAAAAGCTCACTGCTTAAAAAAAACTTTAAAAAGGCTCTATCTAAACTAGGGGCTTGCAAAAAGCTGAATCTAGACCGGAAAATCAAAACCACGAAATCGAAACCGAAAAACCGATGGTTCAGTTTTTGTATGTCATAAAAACCGAAGTTTATGGTTCGGTTTGGCTTTAGCCTAAAAACCAAACCGAAAAAATACATATAATCTTTAAACAATCTAATAGATATTGATTTTTAAATGTGTCATTTAAACTGCATAAACAATTTCTTACAAGATTTTGTGGTAATTATATTTGTTATTGTTATTATTATATCAATTTACGATTATCTTATAGTATTTTCTTTATTATAATTTGTTTCTTATTGACATTAATGTGTGTTTCCTTATTGTTGTAACCTAAAAATGTTAATGTATAATGCATAAAAAGTTAGACCTTGAAAAGACTACGCCCGTTTGGTTTGTAGATGAGTTTAAATTAGGATTTGGATTTGAATGTAAAGTTGTAGATTAAGATTTGGATATGAGGTTTAAATTAAATGAGGAGATAGAAAAATATAATATAATAATATATTATATATGTTATAAATGAGTATTTTAAAAGTATTGTTATTGTAAAAAAAATTCAATATGGATGGTTGTGGTATTATAAGGGCCCACAAAAATGATAATATAACAAACAAAAAAAAAAAAAAAAAAAAAAAAAAAAAAAAAAAAAGACAAGTTATATGGGTTTTGCACATGAATATATATTTGGTATTTATCCACACTTGTGGGACCCGCATAAACAAACCAAACAACATTTTTTGGCATCAATGTCAAATCCTAATCCTACTCCCTCAAACCAAACAGGCCCTAAACTTCAATAAACCAAACAAAAACTGAACCAGATAAAACCTAACCAAACCAAACCGAACCATACTAACCCATAACCCTAAAACCATCTAACAATCCAACCCTTTGAAGCTTCATCATCAACACATCTATGGCAGAGTAAGCTCTTCTATGTTTCCATTCCTATTTCTATCTGTTGCAGATCTGGCTTATTTAAAAAAAAATTGTTGTGGATCTAGCACTCAGTTGGTTTAATGTCATTGAAAACTTAATGGTTTAATGTGTTTTAGTGTTGTTTTTTTTATTTGGTTCATTGCAGATTTGATGGCTTAGAGGGTGTTTGAGATTGCTTATAAATAAGAGCTTATGATAATAGTGTTTGGATTTGCTTATTTTTGTAAAAATTGCATCAATATGATAATAAGAATAATCTGCTAAAAATGTCGATTATATTCATATATAAAAGGTTTTAGATCAGATATCTTGGTAAAATATTAGTGTTTGGATTTGCTTATTTACACAACACACCTAATCGATACCATTTTATCATCTCATGTTTTATTAATTCAGAAACATTAAAACCAATTTGTATTTAAACCGAAACCAAGATTTGTCACTAGTTTGACTCGTTGACCGAGTTAACTTACGCGTCAAACGCGTTTTCTCACCTTGTCTTCACTAGATCTATGGATAGAAGTGATGGTGGTGGAAGTAGTACATGGTGGTGAGGCAAAGAAATGATGGTGGTGATGTTTGTATGTGATTGAGTAGGCGCGTGAAGTGTATAGATGAGTTGGGGAGGTCACAAGCTACCAGATGGTGGTGGCGGTGTAGTTGTGATGTTGGTTTGGGGTAGGGCTGAGCACCGAAGGTTCAAAACCGAACTGGACCGACGAAACCGACCGAACCGACAAAAACCGAACCGGACCGACAGCCTGTCGGTTCGGTTTCGGTTTCAGGTTTTACATGATTTCGGTTTCGGGTCGGTTCGGTCCGGTTCGGCCCAAAACCGACAAAAACATACCAAAATACACTTCGACCGACAAACCCGAACCGAACCGACCCGACGGCCCGTCAGCTCGGTTTCGGTTCCGGTTTTTCATGAATGGTCCTCGGTTTTTTTGGTTCGGGTCGGTTCCGACCCGATGCTCACTTTGGGATGTGGCAGATGGCAGCGCAGAAGAGAGAAAAGAAAGGATGGTGTTATTTTAGGGTTAGTGTAAAATGAAGTAGATAGAGATGAAGTAGGGTTTTTATTGTTGGTAGGGACCTTGGGTGCAAATATTTAGTGGATAAAAGGGGCCGGTTGCAATGGCTAATAAGGACCATCGGTGTAATTTTTATAGACTTTCCCGAAACACATGTTTTGGCTCGTGATAAATATTAAATGTCACCAAAAACATTTGTAAACATCGCCATTAGTTTTAAAATTGTTTTTCCGCAAGTTTTGATTATAAAAACTTTTATTTAAATAAACATGGCCGTTACTTGTTTATTTGTCGTTTTATTAGGTTTTTCTAGTGTCAAAGTCGGGTAGTGCCTAAAGTAATTTCACAGTTACTCATACCAAGAAAATTTCAGCATATAACAATTATTCAGATAACCAGATATCAATACGTGCCATATTTCAAAAATAGTCTAAAATCAGTTTCAAGTTAATTATCGGTTTAATTTAATTTATAACATGGCATTTAAAATGGCTCCCAAATTACCACTTGTCACATATGTAAATTCCCCCTTAAAATACATGTGAAGATGCGCTTTTTTTTTTTTTTTTTTTTTTTTTTTTTTTTTTTTTTAACTTGAAATCATTACTTAAAATCCTTTGTATATTCTTATGTATCATATTTTGATATATGCATTTACTTTTTGATTTTGGGTAAATATGTTCGATCATGATTTTATAGTAATTGTTAGTGTTAAAAGTGTTGAAGAGAAGAGTAAAATAGTTAAATAAATTATTTATATTAGGGTACGCTTGATATCCGACTATAAGAATGACATTATGACTATAAAGGAATTAAATGTGTTTGTTTAGGATTAGAAGGCCTACAACTATAGTAATAAATGATATAAATGCTCCATACTCTATATAACTCAAAAGGGTAAGGTATAGATCTTTCATACAAAGGGGCCCACCACTATACTATCAAAATCATTCCTATTTTAATTGATGACGGCATACCAAACGCACCCTTAATTACTAATTAGAGTTTTATTGTATATTTGGATATTTTTGAGAGTGTTGGAAAGATATTGATGTGATTAGAAAATTAGCGAGAATATTTTTGATGGTTTTGCAAAGTAGATGAAATTCTCCCTACTTTGAAAAAGTTTATTATAGCTGCATAGATATGTTATATAATACAAGATAAACAATTATGTGACAAACTGAAACAAACGCGCATTTTTACACTGTTGCTTCAAGGACCTATTATTAGTTATCGCACGGGGCCTCAAAATTTATGAGGCGTCTTTGGTTACATGTTCAAGTCATTACAATGAATACAAGTGAGATTGTTTGTATTTGTTTTAAAAGTGGTGTTGCCTGAAAAACACGTAATAACCACAATGGTTCACTGAAACAAAATTTTTGCTTATTTCTAATAGCTGGTAGATGAGGATGCTTGGTAAGGTTGTTGTAGCTTTATATTTAAATTATAAAATGACCTAAAAGGACATTTGGATAGGCCGAACCCAAAAGAAAACCCATTAATCATTGATAACATGTATTTCACATTTAAAAAGTAGTCATTAAGTGTTTGTTTTATGACAACAAACATCATGAGTACATATAGTCATTTGTAATTTAGAAGATGATGGAATTATTTATAATAGGAAATGTTGCAAGTTTAATTGGTACGCGTTTTTGTTCTAAAAAAAGACAAACTAGATAATATAGAATAATATAACATATAATATGTTATTATTTTAACTATAAAATGTGAAGATTAAAAGTATAAATAAGTTTTAGTTCAACGAGACAAAAGAGCAGCACATATTCATATGTTAATTAAATAAAAGGTACTTAAGTAATTTCAAATTAAATAAATTTAAATAGTTTAAAAAGCTTCATTTGTTAGCTTTTTGTTTAGAAGTTACGAGATTCAAATAAAAGCTTAAAGTTTAAGTTAATAAATAAAGCTTTTTAATATAATTTTAAAAAGCTAGTGTTATTTTTTATTTTTTTTATTTATTTATTTTTTTTAACAAAAAACTCACGGCTTAAATAAAACTTTGAAAAGGCTCTATCTAAACTAGGGGTGTGCAAAAAGCTGAATCTAAACCGGAAATCAAAACCATGAAATCAAAACCGAAAAATCGATGGTTCGGTTTTTGTATGTCATAAAAACAGAAGTTTATGGTTCGGTTTGGTTTTAGCATAAAATCAAACCGACAAAATACATATAATCTTTAAACAATCTAATAGATATTGCTTTTTGAAAGTGTCATTTAAACTGCATAAACAATTTCTTGCAAGATTTTTTGGTAATTATATTTGTAATTGTTATTATTGTATTAATTTACGATTATCTTATAGTATTTTCTTTATTATAATTAGTTTATTATTGTCGTTAATGTGTGTTTCTTTATTGTTGTAACTTGAAAATGTAATGTGTAACACCCCCAAAATACCGCAGCGGAAGACTGTGTCATAGGGGTGCTACTTCATAATACAAAGTACAAGTTATAGAAAACGAACTCTAAATGAGACGTTTTGAAAAGTTACCATTCGATTAATGAATTCAAAGTTACAAACATGAGATTTCAAAGTATGATACATAAATGTATACAAAGTTTTGAATGATAAATGATAAAAGCATAAGTCTTCAGAATATGCAGCTTGACTCTAAGTTCCACGCACTAGCTATCGCCTTACTAACCTGAGATAAACATGCTAAAGTGTCAACACAATGGTTGGTGAGTTCATAGAGTTTGTCTTAAAACAGTTGAAAAGCCTTAAAAGAATGATCACACAGCAAAGGCATCGTGAATCCATGATCTTGAGCCGTGGCTTTGCCGTGACCTTGGTCATTTTGATCTTTAATAGTTATATGGTCTTTAGCCGTGGCTTTGCCGTGACCTTGGTCATTGTTACCATGATCTTGAGACTCAACCTTGGCTTTAGCCATGGTTGTGGTCTTGGCTTTAGGTCATTAGACCTCTTGGTCTCATCTAATTATAATCATTATATAGTAACTTTGGTCTAAAAATGGGCTGTTAAGAATTTGAAGAAATTATCACTCGGAAAGCGTTTTCAGGGCTCGAGCTTCTTTGCTCCTGAACGAAAACGTCATTCCGGACAACTTTCGTGTTTTAACTTTTTGATGAATCGGACCAGAAGTGGGACTTTCAAAATCATAATTTGATCAGAATGCTATTTAGGCAGTTTTGCCGTTTTGGTTTCGCTAACTTCAAATGGTCATAACTTTTGACTCGTGTACTCGTTTTGGGTGATTCAAATTGCTATGTTTTCCTTGTTAAGTCCTCTTTAACAGTAAGTAAGTGTCAAATATCAAAGTTATACTATTTTGGTCGTGGTTTTCCATAAAAACCACTAGTTTGCTTGTTTACTTGTCATAAGTTAACATATGTATACCAATACTCGTTTTACTAGTTTTTATACATCATGAACACAATACAAAGACCATATATAACATGAAAGAAACATAATAAGCATGAAAATGATATTGAGCAAGGAAGTGTATAAGGGTTTCTTACAACTTTTGGCTTTCTAAAGAAAGGAAGTCAAGTATGAACTAGGACACTAAACCTATGCTTGTAAACCCTTTACCATAACTCTTGTAACCCTTGCTAGCCTTGATCTAACCCTTGTGAAAACCATTTAACTTCAGCCCTAGTAACCTTGTGTAGCTCCTAAATCAACCATGGAATCACCAAACAAACTTGAGAACTAGGTAGAGAATACTAAGACATTGAACTTTGTAGTGTAACTTGTATATTGAAGATCAAAGGATCATGGTGCTAGGAATTAATGGTGTGGCGTTTTGGTGATGAAAAGATGAAGGTATGAGCTTGTATTTATAGCATGAAGAGGAGGTTAGGAAGGTGTCTAGGAAGGTTCATTGAGGAGGTTAGTTTTTAGGATATTTTTGCTAAACTTGGAGACAAAGTTGTAAATAAGTATTGATCTAATGGCTAAAGTCATGAGATCATGCCACAAGTGTGAATCCTCCCCCCCCCCCCCTAAGTCGTTCATATAGAGATAAGGGTGACTAGATGCAAAAACTTGGTATTATCCTACTTATGTAGCTAGTTTTGGACCCGTAAATTGCTAACCGTAAGTTGTTAAGTCACGAAACGTAAAACCGGGTATCCTAAAAATATGAAACTTGAAAGTATTGTTAAACATGTCAATATAGTCCATAATAAAATATAAAATGAGTGGTAGGTTCTATTGGGTGCTAAAACCCTGCTAAAAACTGGAAACACGGGTCTAAAACGCGTAATTCGCGTAAAACGCTGAACTGAAAAACGTAAAATTCCGAAACTTTTGGAATTGTCCTAAAATGAGAGAAAATTATATTTCTATTGTTTATAATGTTTTATGGACATATCGGGATGCTAGAATGACGTTTAAACCTAAAAGTAAATCTCGGACACGGCTTTGTGATTTTTGCAGAAATGATCTGACGAGCGTCAAACTCTCGGATTATCGTTAAAATAGCTTAACTTACGAGAATATGAAATAAAAATTTCTGAGATGAATAGTGAAAAGTGAATAGTAAAAAGTGAATAGTAAAATTTTCGGGAATAAAAGTTAACCTGAAATTGCGAATTGTTACAGTCTCTACCCCTTAAGGAGAACTTCGACCCGAAGTTCTGTTGATGTTAACTACTTACGGTGTATCTAAGAGAATTCGGGATCTCTAAAATAGTGGTGTTCACTCTGATTCGTCTAAGATTCTGGTTAAGGAGTTGTATCGGCTACAATTAAGCCCACTTATTTATAACACATTACTTACATAAAGAAGCGTCCAAATTTATGTAAGTAAGGTCTCATAAACTTATGGTTCGGTGATTTACAATTTCTTTATTTAACTGAAGAGGCGTCCCAATCCATTTAAATAAGGAGATTCTAAATCATCCTACTTAAGAATTTCTGACACAAAATCCGCCTTCTGAGGCAGATGGTAAGATAATCCAGTCATCAAATCCCTAAAGCTAAGCAATAATATTATTTAACTCAAATCTTGTGTCTCATCAAACACAAGATTAAGTTAACTAATTAGTTATTACTGAGCTCCATGTTTTTAATGACTCGACGAATCTCTGGGGCTCCTTATAATACTAAAGTCACATCATCTAACAGCGTGGAACTAAGCAAACCTCTAACCAAAAAGCATAAGTGTATGTATTGTGTGAAAGGCAAATAAAGAGGAAGGTCCCAACGTATATAGCAGTTATAGTCTAGGTACTAAATGCAACCTAGTTCTCTATAACCAAGGCTCTGGTACCAATCTGTAACACCCCCAAAATACCGCAGCGGAAGACTGTGTCATAGGGGTGCTACTTCATAATACAAAGTACAAGTTATAGAAAACGAACTCTAAATGAGACGTTTTGAAAAGTTACCATTCGATTAATGAATTCAAAGTTACAAACATGAGATTTCAAAGTATGATACATAAATGTATACAAAGTTTTGAATGATAAATGATAAAAGCATAAGTCTTCAGAATATGCAGCTTGACTCTAAGTTCCACGCACTAGCTATCGCCTTACTAACCTGAGATAAACATGCTAAAGTGTCAACACAATGGTTCGTGAGTTCATAGAGTTTGTCTTAAAACAGTTGAAAAGCCTTAAAAGAATGATCACACAGCAAAGGCATCGTGAATCCACTCAGTTACAAGTCCCGCCATAAGAGACTTGTAACCTGTGTGTTCACAACCCACTGCTAACATATAGTATAATAAAGACATGTATAAGTTCATCAAGACAATTAAGCAATTAGTCGTGAGTCTACTCTTCATCTCCGAAGACCTCACGTTTATGATGTATCCAACATTCGCAAATGTTAGGATGTATCAATAGCCTCAATGGCCATCCAAGGTCTTAATTTGGAGCCACCGGAAGTCTCAATGGTCATCCAGCAACTTAATCTGGAGCCACTGGCAGTAACACAATCAAGTATAACGCAGTTAAGTATAACATAGTCATGTATGTATGAAATCAAGTATAATGCGATCAAGTATAAGACAATCAAGTATAGAACAATCAAGTATAATGCGATCAAGTATTTGTACAAGTAAGCAAGTAATTGTGCATGTATCCCCTCCAAAGAGTTAAAACAAGTATGAAAAAGTAGGGGCTATGACTCACCTTAAGCTTATGTAATGAAAAATGATAGTGGTAGTCGAATCGCGAAAGTCTCTAAGAGCAGCCTATAATAGAACGTTGCGACTTAGGTTTGGAGTAACGTCTAAGAATACGAAGAATTGCCAATATATGTCTTGCATAATGTTCATGATGTAGTACTTAGTATATAGTGTAAGTCGTTGAATATAAATGGTCTATGAAACATGTATAGGTTGTAAATCTCTTACTACCGTTCGGGCCGACATAATTCAGAAGTCATAGAGTAAACGTTCAAGGAGCCAGGACACTTTAACTCGTAAATCCACAAATCGTCTCGACGGCTTACTCAATGAACTCCTCACATGAGGCTCCCTACTATTGTAGTATTTGATAACATATATATATAAGCTTTTTGATCTTTAATAGTTATATGGTCTTTAGCCGTGGCTTTGCCGTGACCTTGGTCATTGTTACCATGATCTTGAGACTCAACCTTGGCTTTAGCCATGGTTTTGGTCTTGGCTTTAGGTCATTAGACCTCTTGGTCTCATCTAATTATAATCATTATATAGTAACTTTGGTCTAAAAATGGGCTGTTAAGAATTTGAAGAAATTATCACTCGGAAAGCGTTTTCAGGGCTCGAGCTTCTTTGTTCCTGAACGAAAACGTCGTTCCGGAAAACTTTCGTGTTTTAACTTTTTGATGAATCGGACCAGAAGTGGGACTTTCAAAATCATAATTTGATCAGAATGCTATTTAGGCAGTTTTGCCGTTTTGGTTTCGCTAACTTCAAATGGTCATAACTTTTGACTCGTGTACTCGTTTTGGGTGATTCAAATTGCTATGTTTTCCTTGTTAAGTCCTATTTAACAGTAAGTAAGTGTCAAATATCAAAGTTATACTATTTTGGTCGTGGTTTTCCATAAAAACCACTAGTTTGCTTCTTTACTTGTCATAAGTTAACATATGTATACCAATACTCGTTTTACTAGTTTTTATACATCATGAACACAATACAAAGACCATATATAACATGAAAGAAACATAATAAGCATGAAAATGATATTGAGCAAGGAAGTGTATAAGGGTTTCTTACAACTTTTGGCTTTCTAAAGAAAGGAAGTCAAGTATGAACTAGGACACTAAACCTATGCTTGTAAACCCTTTACCATAACTCTTGTAACCCTTGCTAGCCTTGATCTAACCATTGTGAAAACCATTTAACTTCAGCCCTAGTAACCTTGTGTAGCTCCTAAATCAACCATGGAATCACCAAACAAACTTGAGAACTAGGTAGAGAATACTAAGACATTGAACTTTGTAGTGTAACTTGTATATTGAAGATCAAAGGATCATGGTGCTAGGAATTAATGGTGTGGCGTTTTGGTGATGAAAAGATGAAGGTATGAGCTTGTATTTATAGCATGAAGAGGAGGTTAGGAAGGTGTCTAGGAAGGTTCATTGAGGAGGTTAGTTTTTAGGATATTTTTGCTAAACTTGGAGACAAAGTTGTAAATAAGTATTGATCTAATGGATAAAGTCATGAGATCATGCCACAAGTGTGAATCCTCCCCCCCCCCCCCTAAGTCGTTCATATAGAGATAAGGGTGACTAGATGCAAAAACTTGGTATTATCCTACTTATGTAGCTAGTTTTGGACCCGTAAATTGCTAACCGTAAGTTGTTAAGTCACGAAACGTAAAACCGGGTATCCTAAAAATATGAAACTTGAAAGTATTGTTAAACATGTCAATATAGTCCATAATAAAATATAAAATGAGTGGTAGGTTCTATTGGGTGCTAAAACCCTGCTAAAAACTGGAAACACGGGTTTAAAACGCGTAATTCGCGTAAAACGCTGAACTGAAAAACGTAAAATTCCGAAACTTTTGGAATTGTCCTAAAATGAGAGAAAATCATATTTCTATTGTTTATAATGTTTTATGGACATATCGGGATGCTAGAATGACGTTTAAACCTAAAAGTAAATCTCGGACACGGCTTTGTGATTTTTGCAGAAATGATCCGACGAGCGTCAAACTCTCGGATGATCGTTAAAGTAGCTTAACTTACGAGAATATGAAATAAAAATTTCTGAGATGAATAGTGAAAAGTGAATAGTAAAAAGTGAATAGTAAAATTTTCGGGAATAAAAGTTAACCTGAAATTGCGAATTGTTACATAATGTATGATAGCATAAAAAAATTTGACCTTTGAAAGGGCCAAACCTTGATTAAAAAAAATAAATAAATAAAAAATAATAGTAATAATAATAATAAAACCGAACCGAACCGAACCATGCTAAACCATAATCCAAACATCCCACTGTTAAAACAATAAAACCAATTGCAAAAAAAAAAAAAAAAAGGTATGTATTGGTCCGTACGTTTCACCCAACTTGCAAATCTTAACGCTTTCAACACTTTAGCTTTTCCTTGCACTTCATTCTTCTTTTTCCTACAAAACCCTAAAACCATCTAACAATCCAACCCTTTCAAGCTTCATCATCTCATCTCATCTACGGCAGAGTAAGCTCTTCTATGTATCCATTCCTATTTCTATCTGTTGCAGATCTGGCTTATTTTGAATTTTTTTCTGTTGATTAGTTGTGGATCTGTTACTCAGTTGGTTTAATGTCATTGCAAACTTGATAGTTTAATGTGTTTGCAGATTTGATGGCTTAGAGGGTGTTTAGGGTTGCTTATAAATAAGAGCTTATGATAATAGTGTTTGGATTTGCTTATTTTGTAAAAATTGCAATATTACGAGAATAAGAATAATCTGCTGAAAATGTCGATTATATTCACATATAAAAGGTTTTAGATTAGATATCTTGGTAAAATATTACTGTAGTTTTAAACATTTTGTAATACGTAGCCGCCCGCATAAGGTGACATAAGCAGATAAGCACTGCAAAATTGCTTCTACTTACTTTGAAAGTAAACAGAAAAGCAGAACCAATTTGGATAACATGAAACTTTTTTTTTTCTTAAAAGTAGGTAACTAGAAAAATTAGTGATTCCAACCCAAACACACCCCTTAATTGCTTGTAATATGAAAAAGTGAATCAAAGCATAGTTTCAGCATTATTTTTTTGGTTACAATATCTTTTTTAGATTTTTCTTGGTTCTTTGGATTTATTTCTAGCTAAAGACGTCGGCTTTTTTTTCAAAAAGATTATGTTACCAGGTATGTTATCAAAGTTTATTTCAATTTTCCCAACATTTTATTCCTTTTCGCATGTAAGCTCAGATGCACCATATATTGGCAAAATAGATGTATTATTGTGTGTCGGTTTTTAAGTTAATAAAAAATGTAAACGACTACAACATTATTTTGAGGTAAAACTATGACACCAATAACTCAAAATATATAAATTTGAGATAATTGATTACTACTTCATATGAGTTGATGACTGTATCTCTCGGCTAACTTGTAATTTTTTTTATAGAAAAATAGAAAGTAGATTTAAATATCCCTTTAACTAGGTAACAAGAATAAATAAGTTGCCAAAAAAATATGAGTCTTGTTTGCAAATGACACTACAAAAAATTGAACTCCAAAACTTTCAACCTGCCGAAAAGTTATGATATCCTAATTTTTGCATGTTTTACTACGAATTAAATACTATATGAGTATTTAGAATTAGATACTGTCATACGAATTAGGAATTTAGGGGTGTATCACCGACTGTGTTTGATGTTTATTATTTTCCTTTTCATCAGGTATTTGGTTTAAGTTATGCACAACCTAAGACATACGAATACAAGGACTGACGCAAGATGAACAAATATAGGCATATAGCTAAGCTACAAAGGAAATGGCACAGCTGCACAAGTGATCATCTTTCTATGTTTGGAGAGAACTATTGTTGACTTGTTTTTAGTACATTATTATTGATAGATAGATCTGATGGGTTTGTCAAAGAAAATTGTGTTGTACAGAGTATGGGTGTCTTGTTCAAAAGCAATGGGGAATCTATAGAAGTGTTGTATACGGCATGGTAAGTCTATGGGTGGGTGATGGTAGACTATAGACCATATAGGTGGAGAAAGACATATATCAAATACTATAAAAATATGTTTATTTAAATTGTGATATCAAAGATATATGTTTATGTAGTTGCCCTTTTATTCTAATGTAAACTTGTCTTTAGATGTAAAAATGCTCATGTGAGTGAGCGCAAGACTCTACCCTTTAGTTTAAACACATCGTAAGACCAAATTTAATTAAAAGGCCAAAAAGAAAAATAGTCTGCATGAGGCTAAAAAAGCAATGGCGAAAAAAGAATATAAGGGAAAATTACTGCAGAGGCCTCTGCAGTAATTGATTACCTTTTTCAAGGCTGGTTTTTTTTTTTATTCCCTAGAAGGCTTCCTATTTCGCTGCAAAGTGTAACAGAAATACATTATGGACACGTGTCAGCTTCTCGTCAATTAAAAAAAAAAAAAAAAAAAAAAAAAAACGTATTCCCCATACTACTTGCAGCGAAATGCAATAGTATTGGTCCCACTCCACCTCTCTCTTCCATTGGACCCACTAAAAAAAAAAAAAAAAAAAAAAAAAAAAAACAACGTATTCCCCATACTACTTGCAGCGAAATGCAATAGTATTGGTCCCACTCCACCTCTCTCTTCCATTGGACCCACTTTTATATATAAAAAAAAAAAAAAAAAAAAAAAAAAAAAAAAAAAAAGTGTATTTCTGCATTAATTTGCAGCGAAATACATGAAGGGGACCCCACCTGATATTGATTTTAATTAAAATATATATATATATATATATATATATATATATATATATATATATATATATATATATATATATATATATATATATATATATATATATATATATATTTATATATATATATATATATATATATATATGGGAATATATTAGCTACAATTGTATTGTAGCCAATTCCCTACAATTTGTGCTACAAATTGTGGGTCCTTAGTTATTTTGTGGGTCCCTGACATCTTTCTGTGGGTCCCTGATTCAATTTCTTATGTATTTGAGTGGAGGATTGTAGCCAATTGGCTACAATAATTGTAGCCAAGTTATCCCCTATATATATATATATATATATATATATATATATATATATATATATATATCATACTACTTGCAGCGAATTGTAACTAACTAGGTCCCACAATTTTTTTTTAATTTAAAAAATAAAACTTACCAAAATCACCTTAAACCTTTTAATATTTACAACTTTTTTATATAACAAACTTTATTCGTCAAATATTTATCAAATATATAGTGAATTTGTTAATAAAAAAATACCGTTGCGAAGAGCTTTGGATTACAAAAAAAATGAGCCCAATATTGATATGCTTTTGATGCACGTACGATTTTATAAAAAAATGTTAAAGTTTGATAAATAAGTTTAGGGCGGTTTTGGTAAGTTTTATTTTTTAATTTGAAAAAAGTTGTAATGTATATATTTATTAAACTTTAACATTTTTTATAAAATCGTATGTGTATCAAAAAACATATCAATATTGTTTCGTTTTGTTCGTAATTTAGAGCTTTTCGCAACGGTATTTTTTTTATTAACGAATTCACTATATATATTTGCTAAATATTTATAGCACCCTAAACTTTTTAATATTTATAACTTTTTTATATTACAAACTTTATTCGTCAAATATATAGTGAATTCGTTAATGAAAAAAATACCATTGCGAAGTGCTATAAATTACGAACAAAACAAAACCAATATTGATATGCTTTTGATACAAGTACGATTTTATAAACAATGTTAAAGTTTGATAAATATATAAATTACAACTTTTTTCAAGTTAAAAAATAAAACTTACCAAAAACCTACCTAAACTTATTTATCAAACTTTAACATTTTTTATAAAATCGTACGTGCATCAAAAGCATATCAATATTGGGCTCGTTTTTTTCGTAATCCAGAGCTCTTCGTAACGGTATTTTTTTATTAACAGATTCACTATATATTTGATAAATATTTGACGAATAAAGTTTGTTATATAAAAAAGTTGTAAATATTAAAAGGTTTAGGGTGATTTTGGTAAGTTTTATTTTTTAAATTAAAAAAAAATTGTGGGACCTAGTTAGTTACAATTCGCTGCAAGTAGTATGAGAGATACATTTTTTTTAATTAAAATCAATATCAAGTGGGGTCCCCTTCATGTATTTCGCGGCAAATTAATGCAGAAATACACTTTTTTTTATTATTATTATAAAAGTGGGTCCAATGGAAGAGAGAGGTGGAGTGGGACCAATACTATTGCATTTCGCTGCAAGTAGTATGTGGAATACGTTTTTTTTTTTTTTTTTTTTGATTTTTTTATTTTAAAATTGACGAGAAGCTGACACGTGTCCATAATGTATTTCTGGTACACTTTGCAGCGAAATAGGAAGCCTTCTAGGGAATAAAAAAAAACAGCCTTGAAAAAGGTAACCAATTACTGCAGAGGCCTCTGCAGTAATTTTCGCAGAATATAAACCTTGATACTGCTTAGACCAAGAGGTGTGGTGAGGAGGTTATACCTCCTCATTTGGGGCCCACGGGTGCCACATCACCCCAACACCTCTTCACAACTAACCTCAACTAACCCCTCCTCACTCATAACTAACCTCAACTTACTCATTTGGGGCCCATCACTTACACCTTTATTTTTTTATTTATTCATTTTAGTTATTTTATTCATTTTATTCATATTTTCTTCTTTCTTTCCTGAACCAACAAACCAAATCTGATTTGCACCACCTTAAAACCATAGCTGCACCACCTCCATCACCACAGCTGCACCACCTTAAAACATCAAGCTTCCATCAAGCTTAAAACATCAAGCTTCCATAAAACATCACCACAGCTGCACCACCTCCATCACCACAGCTCCATCACCACAACTCCACCACCCACACAGCTCCATCACCACAACTCCATCACCACAGCTGCACCAGCTCCATCACCAAAGCTGCACCACCCACACACCTCCATCACCACCTTAAAACATCAAGCTTCCATAAAACCCAAAAAAGAAAAAAGGAAAAAAAAAAACAAAAGGACATATTTTCAGTTGGTGTCAGAAGGTTTGCTTCGTCGTCTGGGTGGATACAAGTGAGATTGTTTGTATTTGTTTTAAAAGTGGTGTTGCCTGAAAAACACGTAATAACCACAATGGTTCACTGAAACAAAATTTTTGCTTATTTCTAATAGCTGGTAGATGAGGATGCTTGGTAAGGTTGTTGTAGCTTTATATTTAAATTATAAAATGACCTAAAAGGACATTTGGATAGGCCGAACCCAAAAGAAAACCCATTAATCATTGATAACATGTATTTCACATTTAAAAAGTAGTCATTAAGTGTTTGTTTTATGACAACAAACATCATGAGTACATATAGTCATTTGTAATTTAGAAGATGATGGAATTATTTATAATAGGAAATGTTGCAAGTTTAATTGGTACGCGTTTTTGTTCTAAAAAAGACAAACTAGATAATATAGAATAATATAACATATAATATGTTATTATTTTAACTATAAAATGTGAAGATTAAAAGTATAAATAAGTTTTAGTTCAACGAGACAAAAGAGCAGCACATATTCATATGTTAATTAAATAAAAGGTACTTAAGTAATTTCAAATTAAATAAATTTAAATAGTTTAAAAAGCTTCATTTGTTAGCTTTTTGTTTAGGAGTTACGAGATTCAAATAAAAGCTTAAAGTTTAAGTTAATAAATAAAGCTTTTTAATATAATTTTAAAAAGCTAGTGTTATTTTTTATTTTTTTTATTTATTTATTTTTTTTAACAAAAAACTCACGGCTTAAATAAAACTTTGAAAAGGCTCTATCTAAACTAGGGGTGTGCAAAAAGCTGAATCTAAACCGGAAATCAAAACCATGAAATCAAAACCGAAAAATCGATGGTTCGGTTTTTGTATGTCATAAAAACAGAAGTTTATGGTTCGGTTTGGTTTTAGCATAAAATCAAACCGACAAAATACATATAATCTTTAAACAATCTAATAGATATTGCTTTTTGAAAGTGTCATTTAAACTGCATAAACAATTTCTTGCAAGATTTTTTGGTAATTATATTTGTTATTGTTATTATTGTATTAATTTACGATTATCTTATAGTATTTTCTTTATTATAATTAGTTTATTATTGTCGTTAATGTGTGTTTCTTTATTGTTGTAACTTGAAAATGTAATGTATGATAGCATAAAAAAATTTGACCTTTGAAAGGGCCAAACCTTGATTAAAAAAAATAAATAAATAAAAAATAATAGTAATAATAATAATAAAACCGAACCGAACCATGCTAAACCATAATCCAAACATCCCACTGTTAAAACAATAAAACCAATTGCAAAAAAAAAAAAAAAAAAAAAAAAAAAAAAAAAAAAAAGGTATGTATTGGTCCGTACGTTTCACCCAACTTGCAAATCTAAACACTTTCAACACTTTAGCTTTTCCTTGCACTTCATTCTTCTTTTTCCTACAAAACCCTAAAACCATCTAACAATCCAACCCTTTCAAGCTTCATCATCTCATCTCATCTATGGCAGAGTAAGCTCTTCTATGTATCCATTCCTATTTCTATCTGTTGCAGATCTGGCTTATTTTGAATTTTTTTCTGTTGATTAGTTGTGGATCTGTTACTCAGTTGGTTTAATGTCATTGCAAACTTGATAGTTTAATGTGTTTGCAGATTTGATGGCTTAGAGGGTGTTTAGGGTTGCTTATAAATAAGAGCTTATGATAATAGTGTTTGGATTTGCTTATTTTGTAAAAATTGCAATATTACGAGAATAAGAATAATCTGCTGAAAATGTCGATTATATTCACATATAAAAGGTTTTAGATTAGATATCTTGGTAAAATATTACTGTAGTTTTAAACATTTTGTAATACGTAGCCGCCCGCATAAGGTGACATAAGCAGATAAGCACTGCAAAATTGCTTCTACTTACTTTGAAAGTAAACAGAAAAGCAGAACCAATTTGGATAACACGAAACTTTTTTTTTTCTTAAAAGTAGGTAACTAGAAAAATTAGTGATTCCAACCCAAACACACCCCTTAATTGCTTGTAATATGAAAAAGTGAATCAAAGCATAGTTTCAACATTATTTTTTTGGTTACAATACCTTTTTTAGATTTTTCTTGGTTCTTTGGATTTATTTCTAGCTAAAGACGTCGGCTTTTTTTTCAAAAAGATTATGTTACCAGGTATGTTATCAAAGTTTATTTCAATTTTCCCAACATTTTATTCCTTTTCGCATGTAAGCTCAGATGCACCATATATTGGCAAAATAGATGTATTATTGTGTGTCGGTTTTTAAGTTAATAAAAAATGTAAACGACTACAACATTATTTTGAGGTAAAACTATGACACCAATAACTCAAAATATATAAATTTGAGATAATTGATTACTTCTTCATATGAGTTGATGACTGTATCTCTCGGCTAACTTGTAATTTTTTTTATAGAAAAATAGAAAGTAGATTTAAATATCCCTTTAACTAGGTAACAAGAATAAATAAGTTGCCAAAAAAATATGAGTCTTGTTTGCAAATGACACTACAAAAAATTGAACTCCAAAACTTTCAACCTGCCGAAAAGTTATGATATCCTAATTTTTGCATGTTTTACTACGAATTAAATACTATATGAGTATTTAGAATTAGATACTGTCATACGAATTAGGAATTTAGGGGTGTATCACCGACTGTGTTTGATGTTTATTATTTTCCTTTTCATCAGGTATTTGGTTTAAGTTATGCACAACCTAAGACATACGAATACAAGGACTGACGCAAGATGAACAAATATAGGCATATAGCTAAGCTACAAAGGAAATGGCACAGCTGCACAAGTGATCATCTTTCTATGTTTGGAGAGAACTATTGTTGACTTGTTTTTAGTACATTATTATTGATAGATAGATCTGATGGGTTTGT
The DNA here is from genome assembly GCA_030686995.1 of Artemisia argyi. NCBI lineage: Eukaryota > Viridiplantae > Streptophyta > Magnoliopsida > Asterales > Asteraceae > Artemisia > Artemisia argyi. The sequence goes on along the minus strand of CM060709.1, from coordinate 67,634,974 downwards.
CAAAGAAAATTGTGTTGTACAGAGTATGGGTGTCTTGTTCAAAAGCAATGGGGAATCTATAGAAGTGTTGTATACGGCATGGTAAGTCTATGGGTGGGTGATGGTAGACTATAGACCATATAGGTGGAGAAAGACATATATCAAATACTATAAAAATATGTTTATTTAAATTGTGATATCAAAGATATATCTTTATGTAGTTGCCCTTTTATTCTAATGTAAACTTGTCTTTAGATGTAAAAATGCTCATGTGAGTGAGCGCAAGACTCTACCCTTTAGTTTAAACACATCGTAAGACCAAATTTAATTAAAAGGCCAAAAAGAAAAATAGTCTGCATGAGGCTAAAAAAGCAATGGCGAAAAAAGAATATAAGGGAAAATTACTGCAGAGGCCTCTGCAGTAATTGATTACCTTTTTCAAGGCTGGTTTTTTTTTTTATTCCCTAGAAGGCTTCCTATTTCGCTGCAAAGTGTAACAGAAATACATTATGGACACGTGTCAGCTTCTCGTCAATTAAAAAAAAAAAAAAAAAAAAAAACGTATTCCCCATACTACTTGCAGCGAAATGCAATAGTATTGGTCCCACTCCACCTCTCTCTTCCATTGGACCCACTAAAAAAAAAAAAAAAAAAAAAAAAAAAAAAAAAAAAAAAACAACGTATTCCCCATACTACTTGCAGCGAAATGCAATAGTATTGGTCCCACTCCACCTCTCTCTTCCATTGGACCCACTTTTATAAAAAAAAAAAAAAAAAAAAAAAAAAAAAAAAAAAAAAAGTGTATTTCTGCATTAATTTGCAGCGAAATACATGAAGGGGACCCCACCTGATATTGATTTTAATTAAAATATATATATATATATATATATATATATATATATATATATATATATATATATATATATATATATATATATATATATATATATATATGGGAATATATTAGCTACAATTGTATTGTAGCCAATTCCCTACAATTTGTGCTACAAATTGTGGGTCCTTAGTTATTTTGTGGGTCCCTGACATCTTTCTGTGGGTCCCTGATTCAATTTCTTATGTATTTGAGTGGAGGATTGTAGCCAATTGGCTACAATAATTGTAGCCAAGTTATCCCCTATATATATATATATATATATATCATACTACTTGCAGCGAATTGTAACTAACTAGGTCCCACAATTTTTTTTTAATTTAAAAAATAAAACTTACCAAAATCACCTTAAACCTTTTAATATTTACAACTTTTTTATATAACAAACTTTATTCGTCAAATATTTATCAAATATATAGTGAATTTGTTAATAAAAAAATACCGTTGCGAAGAGCTTTGGATTACAAAAAAAATGAGCCCAATATTGATATGCTTTTGATGCACGTACGATTTTATAAAAAAATGTTAAAGTTTGATAAATAAGTTTAGGGCGGTTTTGGTAAGTTTTATTTTTTAATTTGAAAAAAGTTGTAATGTATATATTTATTAAACTTTAACATTTTTTATAAAATCGTATGTGTATCAAAAAACATATCAATATTGTTTCGTTTTGTTCGTAATTTAGAGCTTTTCGCAACGGTATTTTTTTTATTAACGAATTCACTATATATATTTGCTAAATATTTATAGCACCCTAAACTTTTTAATATTTATAACTTTTTTATATTACAAACTTTATTCGTCAAATATATAGTGAATTCGTTAATGAAAAAAATACCATTGCGAAGTGCTATAAATTACGAACAAAACAAAACCAATATTGATATGCTTTTGATACAAGTACGATTTTATAAACAATGTTAAAGTTTGATAAATATATAAATTACAACTTTTTTCAAGTTAAAAAATAAAACTTACCAAAAACCTACCTAAACTTATTTATCAAACTTTAACATTTTTTATAAAATCGTACGTGCATCAAAAGCATATCAATATTTGGCTCGTTTTTTTCGTAATCCAGAGCTCTTTGTAACGGTATTTTTTTATTAACAGATTCACTATATATTTGATAAATATTTGACGAATAAAGTTTGTTATATAAAAAAGTTGTAAATATTAAAAGGTTTAGGGTGATTTTGGTAAGTTTTATTTTTTAAATTAAAAAAAAATTGTGGGACCTAGTTAGTTACAATTCGCTGCAAGTAGTATGAGAGATACATTTTTTTTTAATTAAAATCAATATCAAGTGGGGTCCCCTTCATGTATTTCGCGGCAAATTAATGCAGAAATACACTTTTTTTTTTATTATTATTATAAAAGTGGGTCCAATGGAAGAGAGAGGTGGAGTGGGACCAATACTATTGCATTTCGCTGCAAGTAGTATGTGGAATACGTTTTTTTTTTTTTTTGATTTTTTTATTTTAAAATTGACGAGAAGCTGACACGTGTCCATAATGTATTTCTGGTACACTTTGCAGCGAAATAGGAAGCCTTCTAGGGAATAAAAAAAAACAGCCTTGAAAAAGGTAACCAATTACTGCAGAGGCCTCTGCAGTAATTTTCGCAGAATATAAACCTTGATACTGCTTAGACCAAGAGGTGTGGTGAGGAGGTTATACCTCCTCATTTGGGGCCCACGGGTGCCACATCACCCCAACACCTCTTCACAACTAACCTCAACTAACCCCTCCTCACTCATAACTAACCTCAACTTACTCATTTGGGGCCCATCACTTACACCTTTATTTTTTTATTTATTCATTTTAGTTATTTTATTCATTTTATTCATATTTTCTTCTTTCTTTCCTGAACCAACAAACCAAATCTGATTTGCACCACCTTAAAACCATAGCTGCACCACCTCCATCACCACAGCTGCACCACCTTAAAACATCAAGCTTCCATCAAGCTTAAAACATCAAGCTTCCATAAAACATCACCACAGCTGCACCACCTCCATCACCACAGCTCCATCACCACAACTCCACCACCCACACAGCTCCATCACCACAACTCCATCACCACAGCTGCACCAGCTCCATCACCAAAGCTGCACCACCCACACACCTCCATCACCACCTTAAAACATCAAGCTTCCATAAAACCCAAAAAAGAAAAAAGGAAAAAAAAAAACAAAAGGACATATTTTCAGTTGGTGTCAGAAGGTTTGCTTCGTCGTCTGGGTGGATACAAGTGAGATTGTTTGTATTTGTTTTAAAAGTGGTGTTGCCTGAAAAACACGTAATAACCACAATGGTTCACTGAAACAAAATTTTTGCTTATTTCTAATAGCTGGTAGATGAGGATGCTTGGTAAGGTTGTTGTAGCTTTATATTTAAATTATAAAATGACCTAAAAGGACATTTGGATAGGCCGAACCCAAAAGAAAACCCATTAATCATTGATAACATGTATTTCACATTTAAAAAGTAGTCATTAAGTGTTTGTTTTATGACAACAAACATCATGAGTACATATAGTCATTTGTAATTTAGAAGATGATGGAATTATTTATAATAGGAAATGTTGCAAGTTTAATTGGTACGCGTTTTTGTTCTAAAAAAGACAAACTAGATAATATAGAATAATATAACATATAATATGTTATTATTTTAACTATAAAATGTGAAGATTAAAAGTATAAATAAGTTTTAGTTCAACGAGACAAAAGAGCAGCACATATTCATATGTTAATTAAATAAAAGGTACTTAAGTAATTTCAAATTAAATAAATTTAAATAGTTTAAAAAGCTTCATTTGTTAGCTTTTTGTTTAGGAGTTACGAGATTCAAATAAAAGCTTAAAGTTTAAGTTAATAAATAAAGCTTTTTAATATAATTTTAAAAAGCTAGTGTTATTTTTTATTTTTTTTATTTATTTATTTTTTTTAACAAAAAACTCACGGCTTAAATAAAACTTTGAAAAGGCTCTATCTAAACTAGGGGTGTGCAAAAAGCTGAATCTAAACCGGAAATCAAAACCATGAAATCAAAACCGAAAAATCGATGGTTCGGTTTTTGTATGTCATAAAAACAGAAGTTTATGGTTCGGTTTGGTTTTAGCATAAAATCAAACCGACAAAATACATATAATCTTTAAACAATCTAATAGATATTGCTTTTTGAAAGTGTCATTTAAACTGCATAAACAATTTCTTGCAAGATTTTTTGGTAATTATATTTGTTATTGTTATTATTGTATTAATTTACGATTATCTTATAGTATTTTCTTTATTATAATTAGTTTATTATTGTCGTTAATGTGTGTTTCTTTATTGTTGTAACTTGAAAATGTAATGTATGATAGCATAAAAAAATTTGACCTTTGAAAGGGCCAAACCTTGATTAAAAAAAATAAATAAATAAAAAATAATAGTAATAATAATAATAAAACCGAACCGAACCATGCTAAACCATAATCCAAACATCCCACTGTTAAAACAATAAAACCAATTGCAAAAAAAAAAAAAAAAAAAAAAAAAAAAAAAGGTATGTATTGGTCCGTACGTTTCACCCAACTTGCAAATCTAAACACTTTCAACACTTTAGCTTTTCCTTGCACTTCATTCTTCTTTTTCCTACAAAACCCTAAAACCATCTAACAATCCAACCCTTTCAAGCTTCATCATCTCATCTCATCTATGGCAGAGTAAGCTCTTCTATGTATCCATTCCTATTTCTATCTGTTGCAGATCTGGCTTATTTTGAATTTTTTTCTGTTGATTAGTTGTGGATCTGTTACTCAGTTGGTTTAATGTCATTGCAAACTTGATAGTTTAATGTGTTTGCAGATTTGATGGCTTAGAGGGTGTTTAGGGTTGCTTATAAATAAGAGCTTATGATAATAGTGTTTGGATTTGCTTATTTTGTAAAAATTGCAATATTACGAGAATAAGAATAATCTGCTGAAAATGTCGATTATATTCACATATAAAAGGTTTTAGATTAGATATCTTGGTAAAATATTACTGTAGTTTTAAACATTTTGTAATACGTAGCCGCCCGCATAAGGTGACATAAGCAGATAAGCACTGCAAAATTGCTTCTACTTACTTTGAAAGTAAACAGAAAAGCAGAACCAATTTGGATAACACGAAACTTTTTTTTTTCTTAAAAGTAGGTAACTAGAAAAATTAGTGATTCCAACCCAAACACACCCCTTAATTGCTTGTAATATGAAAAAGTGAATCAAAGCATAGTTTCAACATTATTTTTTTGGTTACAATACCTTTTTTAGATTTTTCTTGGTTCTTTGGATTTATTTCTAGCTAAAGACGTCGGCTTTTTTTTCAAAAAGATTATGTTACCAGGTATGTTATCAAAGTTTATTTCAATTTTCCCAACATTTTATTCCTTTTCGCATGTAAGCTCAGATGCACCATATATTGGCAAAATAGATGTATTATTGTGTGTCGGTTTTTAAGTTAATAAAAAATGTAAACGACTACAACATTATTTTGAGGTAAAACTATGACACCAATAACTCAAAATATATAAATTTGAGATAATTGATTACTACTTCATATGAGTTGATGACTGTATCTCTCGGCTAACTTGTAATTTTTTTTATAGAAAAATAGAAAGTAGATTTAAATATCCCTTTAACTAGGTAACAAGAATAAATAAGTTGCCAAAAAAATATGAGTCTTGTTTGCAAATGACACTACAAAAAATTGAACTCCAAAACTTTCAACCTGCCGAAAAGTTATGATATCCTAATTTTTGCATGTTTTACTACGAATTAAATACTATATGAGTATTTAGAATTAGATACTGTCATACGAATTAGGAATTTAGGGGTGTATCACCGACTGTGTTTGATGTTTATTATTTTCCTTTTCATCAGGTATTTGGTTTAAGTTATGCACAACCTAAGACATACGAATACAAGGACTGACGCAAGATGAACAAATATAGGCATATAGCTAAGCTACAAAGGAAATGGCACAGCTGCACAAGTGATCATCTTTCTATGTTTGGAGAGAACTATTGTTGACTTGTTTTTAGTACATTATTATTGATAGATAGATCTGATGGGTTTGTCAAAGAAAATTGTGTTGTACAGAGTATGGGTGTCTTGTTCAAAAGCAATGGGGAATCTATAGAAGTGTTGTATACGGCATGGTAAGTCTATGGGTGGGTGATGGTAGACTATAGACCATATAGGTGGAGAAAGACATATATCAAATACTATAAAAATATGTTTATTTAAATTGTGATATCAAAGATATATGTTTATGTAGTTGCCCTTTTATTCTAATGTAAACTTGTCTTTAGATGTAAAAATGCTCATGTGAGTGAGCGCAAGACTCTACCCTTTAGTTTAAACACATCGTAAGACCAAATTTAATTAAAAGGCCAAAAAGAAAAATAGTCTGCATGAGGCTAAAAAAGCAATGGCGAAAAAAGAATATAAGGGAAAATTACTGCAGAGGCCTCTGCAGTAATTGATTACCTTTTTCAAGGCTGGTTTTTTTTTTTTATTCCCTAGAAGGCTTCCTATTTCGCTGCAAAGTGTAACAGAAATACATTATGGACACGTGTCAGCTTCTCGTCAATTAAAAAAAAAAAAAAAAAAAAAAAACGTATTCCCCATACTACTTGCAGCGAAATGCAATAGTATTGGTCCCACTCCACCTCTCTCTTCCATTGGAACCACTAAAAAAAAAAAAAAAAAAAAAAAAAAAAAAAACAACGTATTCCCCATACTACTTGCAGCGAAATGCAATAGTATTGGTCCCACTCCACCTCTCTCTTCCATTGGACCCACTTTTATAAAAAAAAAAAAAAAAAAAAAAAAAAAAAGTGTATTTCTGCATTAATTTGCAGCGAAATACATGAAGGGGACCCCACCTGATATTGATTTTAATTAAAATATATATATATATATATATATATATATATATATATATATATATATATATATATATATATATATATATATATATATATATATATATATGGGAATATATTAGCTACAATTGTATTGTAGCCAATTCCCTACAATTTGTGCTACAAATTGTGGGTCCTTAGTTATTTTGTGGGTCCCTGACATCTTTCTGTGGGTCCCTGATTCAATTTCTTATGTATTTGAGTGGAGGATTGTAGCCAATTGGCTACAATAATTGTAGCCAAGTTATCCCCTATATATATATATATATATATATATATATATATATATATATCATACTACTTGCAGCGAATTGTAACTAACTAGGTCCCACAATTTTTTTTTAATTTAAAAAATAAAACTTACCAAAATCACCTTAAACCTTTTAATATTTACAACTTTTTTATATAACAAACTTTATTCGTCAAATATTTATCAAATATATAGTGAATTTGTTAATAAAAAAATACCGTTGCGAAGAGCTTTGGATTACAAAAAAAATGAGCCCAATATTGATATTCTTTTGATGCACGTACGATTTTATAAAAAAATGTTAAAGTTTGATAAATAAGTTTAGGGCGGTTTTGGTAAGTTTTATTTTTTAATTTGAAAAAAGTTGTAATGTATATATTTATTAAACTTTAACATTTTTTATAAAATCGTATGTGTATCAAAAAACATATCAATATTGTTTCGTTTTGTTCGTAATTTAGAGCTTTTCGCAACGGTATTTTTTTTATTAACGAATTCACTATATATATTTGCTAAATATTTATAGCACCCTAAACTTTTTAATATTTATAACTTTTTTATATTACAAACTTTATTCGTCAAATATATAGTGAATTCGTTAATGAAAAAAATACCATTGCGAAGTGCTATAAATTACGAACAAAACAAAACCAATATTGATATGCTTTTGATACAAGTACGATTTTATAAACAATGTTAAAGTTTGATAAATATATAAATTACAACTTTTTTCAAGTTAAAAAATAAAACTTACCAAAAACCTACCTAAACTTATTTATCAAACTTTAACATTTTTTATAAAATCGTACGTGCATCAAAAGCATATCAATATTGGGCTCGTTTTTTTCGTAATCCAGAGCTCTTCGTAACGGTATTTTTTTATTAACAGATTCACTATATATTTGATAAATATTTGACGAATAAAGTTTGTTATATAAAAAAGTTGTAAATATTAAAAGGTTTAGGGTGATTTTGGTAAGTTTTATTTTTTAAATTAAAAAAAAATTGTGGGACCTAGTTAGTTACAATTCGCTGCAAGTAGTATGAGAGATACATTTTTTTTTAATTAAAATCAATATCAAGTGGGGTCCCCTTCATGTATTTCGCGGCAAATTAATGCAGAAATACACTTTTTTTTATTATTATTATAAAAGTGGGTCCAATGGAAGAGAGAGGTGGAGTGGGACCAATACTATTGCATTTCGCTGCAAGTAGTATGTGGAATACGTTTTTTTTTTTTTTGATTTTTTTATTTTAAAATTGACGAGAAGCTGACACGTGTCCATAATGTATTTCTGGTACACTTTGCAGCGAAATAGGAAGCCTTCTAGGGAATAAAAAAAAACAGCCTTGAAAAAGGTAACCAATTACTGCAGAGGCCTCTGCAGTAATTTTCGCAGAATATAAACCTTGATACTGCTTAGACCAAGAGGTGTGGTGAGGAGGTTATACCTCCTCATTTGGGGCCCACGGGTGCCACATCACCCCAACACCTCTTCACAACTAACCTCAACTAACCCCTCCTCACTCATAACTAACCTCAACTTACTCATTTGGGGCCCATCACTTACACCTTTATTTTTTTATTTATTCATTTTAGTTATTTTATTCATTTTATTCATATTTTCTTCTTTCTTTCCTGAACCAACAAACCAAATCTGATTTGCACCACCTTAAAACCATAGCTGCACCACCTCCATCACCACAGCTGCACCACCTTAAAACATCAAGCTTCCATCAAGCTTAAAACATCAAGCTTCCATAAAACATCACCACAGCTGCACCACCTCCATCACCACAGCTCCATCACCACAACTCCACCACCCACACAGCTCCATCACCACAACTCCATCACCACAGCTGCACCAGCTCCATCACCAAAGCTGCACCACCCACACACCTCCATCACCACCTTAAAACATCAAGCTTCCATAAAACCCAAAAAAGAAAAAAGGAAAAAAAAAACAAAAGGACATATTTTCAGTTGGTGTCAGAAGGTTTGCTTCGTCGTCTGGGTGGATACAAGTGAGATTGTTTGTATTTGTTTTAAAAGTGGTGTTGCCTGAAAAACACGTAATAACCACAATGGTTCACTGAAACAAAATTTTTGCTTATTTCTAATAGCTGGTAGATGAGGATGCTTGGTAAGGTTGTTGTAGCTTTATATTTAAATTATAAAATGACCTAAAAGGACATTTGGATAGGCCGAACCCAAAAGAAAACCCATTAATCATTGATAACATGTATTTCACATTTAAAAAGTAGTCATTAAGTGTTTGTTTTATGACAACAAACATCATGAGTACATATAGTCATTTGTAATTTAGAAGATGATGGAATTATTTATAATAGGAAATGTTGCAAGTTTAATTGGTACGCGTTTTTGTTCTAAAAAAGACAAACTAGATAATATAGAATAATATAACATATAATATGTTATTATTTTAACTATAAAATGTGAAGATTAAAAGTATAAATAAGTTTTAGTTCAACGAGACAAAAGAGCAGCACATATTCATATGTTAATTAAATAAAAGGTACTTAAGTAATTTCAAATTAAATAAATTTAAATAGTTTAAAAAGCTTCATTTGTTAGCTTTTTGTTTAGGAGTTACGAGATTCAAATAAAAGCTTAAAGTTTAAGTTAATAAATAAAGCTTTTTAATATAATTTTAAAAAGCTAGTGTTATTTTTTATTTTTTTTATTTATTTATTTTTTTTAACAAAAAACTCACGGCTTAAATAAAACTTTGAAAAGGCTCTATCTAAACTAGGGGTGTGCAAAAAGCTGAATCTAAACCGGAAATCAAAACCATGAAATCAAAACCGAAAAATCGATGGTTCGGTTTTTGTATGTCATAAAAACAGAAGTTTATGGTTCGGTTTGGTTTTAGCATAAAATCAAACCGACAAAATACATATAATCTTTAAACAATCTAATAGATATTGCTTTTTGAAAGTGTCATTTAAACTGCATAAACAATTTCTTGCAAGATTTTTTGGTAATTATATTTGTTATTGTTATTATTGTATTAATTTACGATTATCTTATAGTATTTTCTTTATTATAATTAGTTTATTATTGTCGTTAATGTGTGTTTCTTTATTGTTGTAACTTGAAAATGTAATGTATGATAGCATAAAAAAATTTGACCTTTGAAAGGGCCAAACCTTGATTAAAAAAAATAAATAAATAAAAAATAATAGTAATAATAATAATAAAACCGAACCGAACCATGCTAAACCATAATCCAAACATCCCACTGTTAAAACAATAAAACCAATTGCAAAAAAAAAAAAAAAAAAAAAAAAAAAAAAAGGTATGTATTGGTCCGTACGTTTCACCCAACTTGCAAATCTAAACACTTTCAACACTTTAGCTTTTCCTTGCACTTCATTCTTCTTTTTCCTACAAAACCCTAAAACCATCTAACAATCCAACCCTTTCAAGCTTCATCATCTCATCTCATCTATGGCAGAGTAAGCTCTTCTATGTATCCATTCCTATTTCTATCTGTTGCAGATCTGGCTTATTTTGAATTTTTTTCTGTTGATTAGTTGTGGATCTGTTACTCAGTTGGTTTAATGTCATTGCAAACTTGATAGTTTAATGTGTTTGCAGATTTGATGGCTTAGAGGGTGTTTAGGGTTGCTTATAAATAAGAGCTTATGATAATAGTGTTTGGATTTGCTTATTTTGTAAAAATTGCAATATTACGAGAATAAGAATAATCTGCTGAAAATGTCGATTATATTCACATATAAAAGGTTTTAGATTAGATATCTTGGTAAAATATTACTGTAGTTTTAAACATTTTGTAATACGTAGCCGCCCGCATAAGGTGACATAAGCAGATAAGCACTGCAAAATTGCTTCTACTTACTTTGAAAGTAAACAGAAAAGCAGAACCAATTTGGATAACACGAAACTTTTTTTTCTTCTTAAAAGTAGGTAACTAGAAAAATTAGTGATTCCAACCCAAACACACCCCTTAATTGCTTGTAATATGAAAAAGTGAATCAAAGCATAGTTTCAACATTATTTTTTTGGTTACAATACCTTTTTTAGATTTTTCTTGGTTCTTTGGATTTATTTCTAGCTAAAGACGTCGGCTTTTTTTTCAAAAAGATTATGTTACCAGGTATGTTATCAAAGTTTATTTCAATTTTCCCAACATTTTATTCCTTTTCGCATGTAAGCTCAGATGCACCATATATTGGCAAAATAGATGTATTATTGTGTGTCGGTTTTTAAGTTAATAAAAAAAGTAAACGACTACAACATTATTTTGAGGTAAAACTATGACACCAATAACTCAAAATATATAAATTTGAGATAATTGATTACTACTTCATATGAGTTGATGACTGTATCTCTCGGCTAACTTGTAATTTTTTTTATAGAAAAATAGAAAGTAGATTTAAATATCCCTTTAACTAGGTAACAAGAATAAATAAGTTGCCAAAAAAAATATGAGTCTTGTTTGCAAATGACACTACAAAAAATTGAACTCCAAAACTTTCAACCTGCCGAAAAGTTATGATATCCTAATTTTTGCATGTTTTACTACGAATTAAATACTATATGAGTATTTAGAATTAGATACTGTCATACGAATTAGGAATTTAGGGGTGTATCACTGACTGTGTTTGATGTTTATTATTTTCCTTTTCATCAGGTATTTGGTTTAAGTTATGCACAACCTAAGACATACGAATACAAGGACTGACGCAAGATGAACAAATATAGGCATATAGCTAAGCTACAAAGGAAATGGCACAGCTGCACAAGTGATCATCTTTCTATGTTTGGAGAGAACTATTGTTGACTTGTTTTTAGTACATTATTATTGATAGATAGATCTGATGGGTTTGTCAAAGAAAATTGTGTTGTATACGGCATGGTAAGTCTATGGGTGGGTGATGGTAGACTATAGACCATATAGGTGGAGAAAGACATATATCAAATACTATAAAAATATGTTTATTTAAATTGTGATATCAAAGATATATCTTTATGTAGTTGCCCTTTTATTCTAATGTAAACTTGTCTTTAGATGAAAAAATGCTCATGTGAGTGAGCGCAAGACTCTACCCTTTAGTTTAAACACATCGTAAGACCAAATTTAATTAAAAGGCCAAAAAGAAAAATAGTCTGCATGAGGCTAAAAAAGCAATGGCGAAAAAAGAATATAAGGGAAAATTACTGCAGAGGCCTCTGCAGTAACTGATTACCTTTTTCAAGTCTGTTTTTTTTTTTTTTATTCCCTAGAAGGCTTCCTATTTCGCTGCAAAGTGTAACAGAAATACATTATGGACACGTGTCAGCTTCTCGTCAATTAAAAAAAAAAAAAAAAAAAAAACAAAAAAAAAAAAAACGTATTCCCCATACTACTTGCAGCGAAATGCAATAGAATTGGTCCCACTCCACCTCTCTCTTCCATTGGACCCACTTTTATAAAAAAAAAATAAAAAAAAAATAGTGTATTTCTGCATTAATTTGCAGCGAAATACATGAAGGGGACCCCACTTGATATTGATTTTAATTAAAAAAAAAAAAAAAAAAAAAAAAAAAAAAAAAAAAAAAAAAAATCTCTCATACTACTTGCAGCGAATTGTAACTAACTAGGTCCCACAATTTTTTTTTAATTTAAAAAATAGAACTTACCAAAATCACCTTAAACCTTTTAATATTTACAACTTTTTTATATAATAAACTTTATTCGTCAAATATTTAGCAAATATATAGTGAATTTGTTAATAAAAAAATACCGTTGCGAAGAGCTCTGGATTACAAAAAAACGAGCCCAATATTGATATGCTTTTGATGCACGTACGATTTTATAAAAAATGTTAAAGTTTGATAAATAAGTTTAGGGCGGTTTTGGTAAGTTTTATTTTTTAATTTGAAAAAAGTTGTAATGTATATATTTATTAAACTTTAACATTTTTTATAAAATCGTATGTGTATCAAAAAACATATCAATATTGTTTCGTTTTGTTCGTAATTTAGAGCTTTTCGCAACGGTATTTTTTTATTAACGAATTCACTATATATATTTGCTAAATATTTATAGCACCCTAAACTTTTTAATATTTATAACTTTTTTATATTACAAACTTTATTCGTCAAATATATAGTGAATTCGTTAATGAAAAAAATACCATTGCGAAGTGCTATAAATTACGAACAAAACAAAACCAATATTGATATGCTTTTGATACAAGTACGATTTTATAAGCAATGTTAAAGTTTGATAAATATATAAATTACAACTTTTTTCAAGTTAAAAAATAAAACTTACCAAAAACCTACCTAAACTTATTTATCAAACTTTAACATTTTTTATAAAATCGTACGTGCATCAAAAACATATCAATATTGGGCTCGTTTTTTTCGTAATCCAGAGCTCTTCGTAACGGTATTTTTTTTATTAACAGATTCACTATATATTTGATAAATATTTGACGAATAAAGTTTGTTATATAAAAAAGTTGTAAATATTAAAAGATTTAGGGTGATTTTGGTAAGTTTTATTTTTTAAATTAAAAAAAAATTGTGGGACCTAGTTAGTTACAATTCGCTGCAAGTAGTATGAGAGATACATTTTTTTATTTAATTAAAATCAATATCAAGTGGGGTCCCCTTCATGTATTTCGCTGCAAATTAATGCAGAAATACACTTTTTTTTTATTATTATAAAAGTGGGTCCAATGGAAGAGAGAGGTGGAGTGGGACTAATACTATTGCATTTCGCGGCAAGTAGTATGTGGAATACGTTTTTTTTTTTTGTTTTTTTTATTTTAAAATTGACGAGAAGCTGACACGTGTCCATAATGTATTTCTGGTACACTTTGTAGCGAAATAGGAAGCCTTCTAGGGAATAAAAAAAAATCAGCCTTGAAAAAGGTAACCAATTACTGCAGAGGCCTCTGCAGTAATTTTCGCAGAATATAAACCTTGATACTGCTTAAACCAAGAGGTGTGGTGAGGAGGTTATACCTCCTCATTTGGGGCCCACGGGTGCCACATCACCCCAACACCTCTTCACAACTAACCTTAACTAACCCCTCCTCACTCATAACTAACCTCAACTTACTCATTTGGGGCCCATCACTTACACCTTTATTTTTTTATTTATTCATTTTAGTTATTTTATTCATTTTATTCATATTTTCTTCTTTCTTTCTTGAACCAACAAACCAAATCTGATTTGCACCACCTTAAAACCATAGCTGCACCACCTCCATCACCACAGCTGCACCACCTTAAAACATCAAGCTTCCATCAAGCTTAAAACATCAAGCTTCCATAAAACATCACCACAGCTGCACCACCTCCATCACCACAGCTCCATCACCACAGCTCCACCACCCACACAGCTCCAACACCACAACTCCATCACCACAGCTGCACCAGCTCCATCACCACAGCTGCACCACCCACACACCTCCATCACCACCTTAAAACATCAAGCTTCCATAAAACCCAAAAAAGAAAAAAAAGAAAAAAAAAAGGACATATTTTCAGTTGGTGTCAGAAGGTTTGCTTCGTCGTCTGGGTGACGAGGAGCCCTCCAACGAGCTGTGGCGAGCTACATCCGGTGTGGTGGCGAGCCATGGCGAGCTCCACGTCGGACGGCGAGCTGCCATGGCGAGCCCACACCTCTCCCTCTTATGTGATTTGTGTAACCACATAAAAATGTTTCAAATGATATTTTCGTAGCTTCAAAAACGATATATATGAATAAATGAGTCATTTCTTTAGAAGCGTGAATCAGTGATCTATTTGAATCAGTGATCTATTTAATATATAAATAAATGAGAATGAGAAATTTTATTAAACACGTGAATCAGTGACTTATGGGCCGTGCTAAGCACGGCCAAAAAGCCTCCCTAGTCTATACTATATAATAAACAAAGGTTTTGTACAAGTCCTCCTAAGCGCGCCGCATTAAAAACCCAATTAATAATCTGAGGTGGATTGCCTTACTTAGAACCAATTGTACAATCGTCCCTATGCACTACACTCCCTAAACTAAAGCACAAAGTCGGCCCGATTTGTGAAGTTATTTTTGTAAAATAGTAATGGCGCTTATTGATTGTTGATGCAGTTACAAAAGACCCTTCCTCATCAATCATATCATAAAATTATTCGAATCTATCTTCCTATACACGCTCTTGCCCAGTTGGTTACAAATCCACCGATTCAAAATTCAAATACACATACACAAATCCACTCACACAATTGTCTGATTTAATAATTTCGCACATTCGATAAAATTGCCAGTAAGTTAAGCTCAATTTGATGTTTTATTTTTTTCTCAAATCAATTAATTGTGTTTCAAGTCAATTTAAAATATAAATTTTAGGGATTTAATGATAATACATGTTTAATTTTTCGGTGTTCTTCAGCGCACCATCAGGTAATGATTTAGAATGATTAAAGGTTTCGTTTTTGAATTGTGATTATATGTTGTTTATAGATATGAAGATTGTATGCATACACATTTTCTTATTCCATCCACCCTCAATTCAATTAGGTAAGTGGTCTTATTTTGCTCCAATAAAAATGTGTTTTATATTAAGTCATTTGGATTTGTTTTTCATTGTTTTTTACTATTGTTAGTTTGTTAATGGTAGATGTGGGTGAAGAATTGACCAACACATGGTGTGCTGAGAGCATAAAAAATGACGACTCAAGTTGTTTTGTGATCAAAAGGTAAACAATTTTTGTTTGTGTTTACGTGTTTCTGATACTATTTTTACCAGGCTTTGTCAACAGGTTTGTGACGATTCTAAATATATGCATATTACATGTTTGACCAAATGTCTAAATAAACTATTTCATACTTTTTTTTGATAATCTATGAAAGAAAAATCAAGGTTGTTTATCACTAAATTATGTTGTTCATCATCCAAGTCTTATCGAGATCCCTTCTTTTCAGCTTTGAGCTTCTTCTTAGAGTCTACATTGGATTGAATGGCAACATGACCTTAACTTTAGGGTTAGGAACATTATCATGTTCCGCCTTTTAGCTTCTTATTTCCTTATCACTCTTATCTATCAGTTTCTCACATCAGGTATCAATAAAGTATTCAATTTTATTAACCATAACTTTTCATTATTGGCTCTGCATAAATGCACGATTGACTTTAACTATAATGTGTTATATGACAGCTAAGTAAGGGTTTAAGGGCTTCAAACAATGGACTACTTGGACAACCTTTGTAAAAAAAGAACGGTTTACAGAACAAGGAGATGCCAATACCTTTGAAGCAGAGGTAAATATCAATTGTTAGTAACTTCGCTTTTCAGTTGCATTTTAATGGCAATTTGAATAACGTTCAAATTGGTTCTCTGTGGTATTTCAGTTTGATCATGTGTATCTTGGGTCTCCTAATATTGTTGTTGTACTTCATCATGAAAGGAAGCTGACATATGTGATAAGAAGCGAAGGCCTCACAAATTTTGGTAAGATTGGTTGCTCATAACAAATTCATCATGTATATTGTGTTTTACTTAATGTGTCAAATGTTGAATCAGTACATTTTTTCTAAGCAATGGATAGACTTCCTACAATTTTTCTATTGCTTTATAAGTCAGAATTAGTAGGTCACCTCTCATTGAATCATTACGCAACCTCATCAGATGAACTTAACCGTGTAAGACAGGCGGTCGTTATATTTTTTTTCTCAGTTTCCAGTTACGGTTATATTCAATCCCAATGTGTTTTACCTTCAGGTTAAATTTAAAAGTTCATATAATGAACTTACAACTAAAATATGTCCTCTCCGGTGTGTATCCTTACATCTATATTTCCCCCCTGAAGTAAGGATAAAACGAAGATTTAAGGTGCCAAAATGGGTAAAACGCGCCTCGGGTTGAAAGGGGTGTCTTTAGTGCGGGTAAAAACACGTTGGCTCAGGTAGCGAACGTGTTGAATATGATTACAAAATAACAATTAGAACGTGTTCAAGGCGCTTCTCTTTTTATTCTTTGACAAGTCAGTAACAATTAGAAATCTTTTTATGTCCATTAAGAAAGTGTTTATATGATATGTAATAATAAAATAACAGTTTAAGGTGTAATATAAGGTGTTTCTATCCCAAGATATGAAAGCCATGAGCCGCTTTCTTTTGATGTGGTGTCATAATAACTTGGACATAAGTTTATATAGGTCAGGTTGGGTCGGCCTTTCAAACAATTTGTTGGCAATCAAGCTTCTTGACAACATCAAAAAATAGCTTATGTGGTACCAAAAAGTAATAAGCAAATAAGCCGCTTTAACTTCAGAGGGGTGTTTAGGATAGCTTACTAGAAACGGTTAACCAGTTGTTTGATTATTCCTTTCTGAAATGGTGATGGGGATTAGGTGTTTATTTACTTATCATTAAAGCACATATACAGTTTAGACAAAGTTGCTTATACGCTTATTCTTTTCTGGATGTGTGTTTGGGATTGCTTATTTAAGTGCATTCTCTTACTACTTACAGCGCATAAGCACCTTTGATTATTTACATACTCTACATACTTATTTATAGAAAGTAGTCTAAAATAGAATGCCAAATGCCTGATGGGAACAATTCTTCTTCGTCCAGGTCGATTAAACAGGAAAATAGAGATCCCATTTCCAAATGATCAATCAAGAATGCCCTTAAAATTCATGTTGTTTGGAGTGCTAAACATGGTGAAAGTGATTATGAAGGTGTTGTCAAAGTAGATGAGGTAGCTATGACTTAAGTCAACATTTAAGGTTACTTTGTTAAAGATTTTTAAATAACGCCATTACGTTAGGGGTTCAATGGAGCTGATCTTCGTAGCGTGTGCACTGAATCTGGCATGTCTGTAATTCGTACCCAATTTGATTATGTAAAGGTAACATTTTTCCTAACTTTTTCTCTGCATACATCATTTTTGTCATGTAGGTTTTGTGATAAATAAAAGTAGTGCAACAAACTGGTTTTTTTATTATTTGGCAGCTTAGTATTGAAGAATTCTATATTTGCATTTTACATTTATATGACATGTTCATATATATTTACAGATTACATTGGAAAGATCGCTATCCTTACTGATACATGCTTATTTTCATTTCACCAACATACAGAAACCAGAGAGTAAGATCATAATCCAAGAAGCCAAGAGTATTGTTGAGCAAATGTATGTTTCTGTAAAAGGAACCAACTTTATATTAAGGGGTATTTGTGTCTGCTTATTTTAAAGTGCTTATCTACTTCAAACGCAAAAGTTTTACCGAAAATGCTTACTTACTTAGGCGTGACCAGATAAGTACTTAATAAGCAATTCCAACCACTCTCTTTAACCTTTTTAATATTTAACCACATCTCATTTTGATGCATGATTAACAGGACAGCTAAGATGGGAACATTATAACAGGTCCAGTGCCATTCATCAGGTTTCACACAGAGTAGGGTAAGTTTTTTACTTTATTCTTCAACTTCAATACCTGATTTGTTCCTCTTGCCAACCATTTAAGTTTGTTTCTCATAGAAGCCAGGCTGGGGTTTAGGGTTTTTGAATAAAGATTGTGACTTCTAAGATTAGGAAGCAGTTGTTTTATGCCTTTTAGTAGATGTGAGCAGTGACAGAGTTGACACAGCAAAATTGGCATCGTGCCTGAACACAACTTTAAGGAGTGGAAGATCTCTTTCACAGGTTATACTATGTCACATCTGTCCCAATCGAACATAGACACAGCAAGATTATGAAGCGGCTCTTTTATGCCTTTTAGTAGAGGTGCATGGTATACTTATATTTCTGAATAATTTACAGGACAAATGCCCATCACATGTTATAGATAAATAGGTACTTTATTTACTAACAAGTATTTTATCTTGGGATGGAGTTCAATCATATATTCCACACGAGGGTGATATGGATGGTGAAATAGGAGGTAAATATCATCAGGCTTCTCCAAATTCACTTACCTGTACAAAGGTGCAAGTTTTATTTAATGATTGTTTTATAGAAAATAATCAACACTCATAAATATTAATTAACCGTATGCTTATTGGTTCTTTGATTTTGAAATTTTATGAATGCAAATTTGGCAAAAATATTGTTATCAGTCCCAATGATTACTTGATGTACATCCCATTGTTTATAAAATGCTTGATTGAAACTTAAAACGCAAGGAATTCTTCTTTTTTGTGAAAACAACTTTTGACACTATTTTTTATTCGATTAGGGAAATGATTACACATGTTTTTACGATCTTTAGGGATATCTGTGTAAACGGGTAAAAAAAGGGTCATGGGTCAAAGGTGGGTAAGCAAGACACCTGTCTTGGGCATTGAACTGATGCGATATAATTTTGTTAGATTATTAATTTTACTATAGACTTTGTTTGGTGGTGTTTGAGATTTGCTTATTCAGGTCTTTACTTATTGCAATGTTTACAAGTTGTTAAAAAAGGATAAGTGTTCTTTTTAGTGCTTAGATGAAGCTGTTTAATCCAATGTAAGGGGGTGTTAGGAATTGTTTTTTAAGTACATGCTTATTGTACTTTTTAGTGGTTGGGTCAAATAGTATCTTAGGGGGAGGGGGATTGGTATGTTCTTATTAGATTGTTATAAAGCTGTATGCGAACATCAATTTAAGAGATTATTAACAATTGTTTGAAAAGGATTGAGTACTTAAAAATGCACATGTTGGTACCTGGACTATCTCAAAGCAAATAATACGACTAAGTGATCCAAAAGCCCTCAAATAAGCACTTGAAAATAACACGTCTGCTATGATGGATTTTTTTTAATGTCATTACAAAGTAGCGTAAGGACGTTACTTCTATGTGTCTGAGCTTGGATTACTTGAAGTTGTCTGATTTCCTTGGCGTTGGATTAAATTTGATTGGTAATTCCTTGTGTCTGAGCTGGTGAAGGTCTGTTGCTTGAAACAATCAGGAAAACATTCCTTTTGAATAGTTGAAAGCACTATCAGAAACAGATGGCGATGGACTTGGTAAATCCCCGATGCCAAAGGTACTAAAATTTAGAGTATAGTAGTGGAATCATGTTCCCATCAATTATATTGAATAAAGAAGATTTGTAAAGTTTATTGTTCCATGTTCATTATCACTTGACATTTATACTGTTATCTTATTAGGATAAATCAAGATGTAGGACTGATGAAGAATTTGCAAAAGAAATGTTAGCCGGTGTCAACCCTGTTAGCATTCGTCTACTCAAAGTAAGTTATGTATCTTAAAATATGTCATTTATAAGATATTATGATCACTATTTTTTCGTATATAAATAACCATTAACGTAAAAAATGTAAATGGTATTTTAGTATTCACTTAGTCTTTTTTTTATCCTTATTAATATGTGGTACTTGTGTTGTGACATTGATTTTTCAGGGCTGCAAAATGAAAGGGTTCAAACTATTTCGAGTCTTAGCAACAACTGGATTTTGCTACTCATGCTTCAAAAAATATTCATTTTATCTTTATAGATCATTTGTGGGTCAACCAGTTGGTACGATTGTTGCTTATGATCAGGAGAAATATTGTAATATATATACATCCGTAACCAATGGACACCTCTCAACATCATCATGTATCCTACACATGAATACCCTCATTAATGAAACAGGCTTTAGTTCAGTTGATGATCCAAGAAAAAGTTCGCAACCACTTCCGTTGATGTGTCTCTTCGTGCAAAAGAATATTATGAGTCGAGAAAGGGTAGTTTCCACCGCCTGGTCATATATATTATTGCATTATTTGAATTTAAGTATTGATTTGTTATATGCAAACTAATATAGTGTGATACCCTTGGTAATTAGTCAATTATATCCAAAATGATATAGATTGTAATTACTACCCTTTTAAACGTCAACAAATATTCATTCACTAATCCAAGTGATCATACATTAACAGTACATGGAACAAAAATAATGATCAGTTATGTGAGTTTATGGCATTATTTGATGAAAAGCTAATAGTCCTAACTTTAAAGTTGATATTGTTCTTTTAGCCACTATGGTTTTATTTGGTTAATGTCTATAGGTTGATTTCAACATGGGTGGGACAACGTAAGTGTTACACGGTTAGAGTTTACTTAAAAGTTCTTCCATAGACCATAGTTATAAGTGTCATTTCAACCCATTTATCTATGAGCGTGTTAATCCAGGACTATCAGATTAAACGAATTAAAAATAAGATTAGCTTGATTAAAGTTGTGTTGGATGGTCAAAGTTAATTAGAAATACTTTTTCAAGGTCTATGATCAAGATTCAAGAGGTATGTACAATATTCAAATGACATGTTTTATACCATATTTTAAATTCTAATATATTATCAACCAAAACCTCGCCTCAATCTATCAACGGATTGAAGTTCTCCGGTGTTCCGAACCACAGGCTTGCTTTAAAAGTGGGAGTAGCGATTGCGAAATATAGACCATGCAAATGCTTTATGTAACGGGACAAGACTGCAAGTTCTAAAATTAACACAAAATTCCATTCAAGCGCAAATCATTAACGGGACCAACTTTGGAAAACAAGTTATCATACCAAGGTTGCGAATTACTTCGCCAGATAAGAGTTTGCCTCTTAAGTTTGTCAGTCCAATTTCAGTTTCATTTGCCATGACTATCAACAAAAGCCAAGGTCAATCCCTTTCAAAAGTTGGTTTGTACATGCCGCGTCCCGTTTTCACACATGGACAAGTGTATGTTGTTGTTTCACGAGTAAAAAGCAACAAAGGTTGGAAAGTTGTTGTTTGTGATCAAGACGACAATCTCTCTAAAACTACAATAAGTGTCGTGTAGATAGAAGTACCGCAAGGTCTATGATCAAACTACAAGAGGTATTTGTTTTTTTTTTTTTTTTTTTTTTTGAATTATAATATAGTATCAATCAAAATGCCTTTACTTACATATTCTATGGAATTTTAGGTGTCCACGGCATGGGAATTGGGTATTAAATCGAGTAGCGCTCGCACCAATCATTTGCTAATCAAGACATTCAATTTTGGACACACCAACGTGTGGATGTATATTATCGTAATTGTAACAAACTCAATTGCTTATTGACGGATTGTCTCATTCTTTCTTTCATATATTAATCAAACATGTTTACGTTTTGCTCTTCTTATCATCTCATTTTCTCTATCTCTCTAAAAAATTACCCGGTGTCAACGGGTCTATAAGCTAGTATATAATACATACAAGTCTCCTCGCTTACAATAAATGGGAGTATGGGACCCACAATTACATATATTAATTTTCTGAAAACTTGGGGTGTAGGAGAGAAGCTGTCAAGTAATCTTTCAAAATTTGTGGAGTTTGTCTGGTTACTGGTGGTACTTATTCTGATCTCGAGTTACACTGCAACATTGGCTTCAGTACTAACAGTCGAACAGTTTGCGTTAGCATCAAAGGGTGGAACCGTGGGGTTTCATGGAGACTCTTTTGTGGCAGTAGTGCCCGTTAGTAACTTGAATTTTGAAGATTACAGGCGTAAACCATACTACTCGTATGATGCTTATGCAAAAGCTTTATCGGGAGGTGGTGCTCATGCTATCATCGATGAAGTCCCTTACATTAAGACGTTCCTTGGAAAGTATTCAACTGATTACGCCATGATTTCATCTGAACCTACTACTTCTGGTTTTGCCTTTGTAAGTAACTTTTTGTATATTTCCTTTTGAATTAATTATTCCAAATGAGTTGTACAATTTAGCTCTCTATGCTTACATAATCCAACAATTAAATAGTATAATTCAATTACCATTTTCCTATACTTTATGTCTCGTTTCTAATGAATGTATCTCATTAGATCTTTCAAAAAGGATCGCCTTTGGTAGCACAGATGTCAAGACAAATTGCCAAAATAAGAGAAGATGGAACCCTAAGACTTTTAGAGAAGAAGTGGTTCGAAAAACATTCTTCATCATCCCAAGATCCTCCAAGAAAGCCGAAAACTTTGAATTTTGGAATGTTTCGAGGTTTGTTTCTTATTAGTGGGATCTCTTCGGCTATAGCCCTTACAATATCCGTGTTTTGTTTACTTCGAGCAAAACTAGAGGCCCATAGCATCATATTTTTTGTTTTGCAGAAAAATTTAATGGCAACTCTGAAGCATCTATTACATAGAAATTTCATAGGGGTACAACAAACTAGTGGAGGCTGAAATAAAAAAATTAGCGGGGTATTTCAATATGTAATACGTACTCTTAGAATGATTATAACAGTATGGATGTAATTTAAGTATCATTTGATGTATTCCTTTCAATATACAAGCTTCCATTATCTTAATTATACGGGTGTCATCTCTCTATATGTATGTTCTTGAGAGCGCAAGAATATATCTATCCATCATACGCATATCATAAATTCAAGGAAACATGCCTTCGTGGGAGACTTTGTGACTACTGAAGTACATGAAAAAGGGACGATTTTTCTAAAATTTACCTTCAACAAACAATGTCTTTAAATGACTAGATATTAGTCCATCTCTTGTAGTTTGCTTATAATGCTTCATTAAAAAATTATGAAGCTGAAAAAACTATAATTGCTCGTACTTTGGGTTTTGTGTGGAAGAAATAACGATCTAGCTCATTCTTTATTTCTACTGAACCTTTATTAAGCTGTCATGCGAGCACTTCTGCTTTTGCTTATTTTGATGCTGTGTGGCTTGGTAGACTAAGACATAAATGTTTCCTTCATAAACATGCATTGATTTTAAGATTTCGGATCCAAACAAATTTTCAAAAATTTAAGTATGAGTGGAGGCAAAACATTATAAGCTTATGGCACAGAATAACTAAATTACTTGAATTAGCTGTTCTTCAAAAGACCAAAAGAATGAAGCAAGAAAAATACATGAAGGGAAAACATATACGGAAAATGTTCATTGTCTCTTGAAAAACTTAAAAATCACTGGATGTCTTATATATGATCATAAACGGTGGTACGAGAAATTTGACCCGGCCAACCTTGATATGAAAGGGTTTCATTTTTATTCGTTCGACCAAATATATTGTCAAATGACCCTTCAGCTAGAGCGAGCGATGTCAAGAGCAGTGCAGTCTTAGGTTTCTACCTTGGACATTAATATGTAAAATGATTAATGAGGTTCCTTGAAGGTTTTAATGTGATAAAACATATTTGTTACATGATTCTCATCTAGTAAGTTTCACCTAGATCAACAAGTTAAGGACACTTAAATTAGTTAAAGATTCGATATGATGTAACAGTTATGCTTGTAATGCTTAAGTCTGTGATTAATACGGAGTATTTATTTTTCTTTCAATCCAGAAGAACATTAACGTGATATTTCTGTGAAATTTCTATGAATGATTAATTCATTGTTAAGACCAAGTCATGTTAGCTAGTTTAGGCTTATTATTTTAATTCCAAGTTGAAAATTTCCTTTTAATATATTAATCGTTCATGGTGGTGGTGGTGGTGATGGTGATGAAGATGGGAATGTTTTGTGATACCAGAATGTTTAGTATGTGTGTGTATTTTTTGTTAGATATAGGATACAGTGAGGTTGATTTTGAGGTGTTTAATTTTCATTAATCACTTGTTTAAAAAATTAATTACTCCGTATAACTTAGCTTAAAATTATTAGTTAACTATTCTACTAATAAATATTTAATCAATATTTAAAATATGCTAAAAGACAAAAAATATAAAGTTGCCCAAATACGGTTGTCCGATAAGTACAAGTTGCCATATACGAAATACCTTACACATACCTTACACACACTTACACTTGTTGTATTTGACTAAAAAATTTTAAGGACACGTGTCGCGTTTATATTGAGTTGCCCATTCTTGAAGTTGCTCTGATCTAATTTTGGAAAGTGAAATATGAAATTCTACCAAGTGACTAGTCAAATAGTCAACGATCTAGTCCAATATTTATCCCTTATTTTAATTCCAAGTTGAAAATTTCCTTTTAATATATTAACCGTGCATGGTTTCTTAACTGAATAATGTATTGAATAAAGGATCCAACTAAGATTCTAATCAGTTTTTATACAAGACTTGCAAAGAAGATCTTGAATTAAGTTGTTAATTACTCCTTCCGTCTGAAAATATAAGTTCACTTTGCTATTTTTTGTTGTCCCAAAATTAATGTCCACTTTCAAATCCAGCCAATCAAAATGCTTCTAAGTGGGTGAGAATGAATTTTTATTGGTTAATATTGTAAGGGACCCACTTCTCTTAAACTTTGTGAAATATAAAAGTGGGCTTATAATTTGAGACGGAGGGAGTATATAATGCTAACCAGCAGGAAGTTTCATGCACTTTGTATTTAATCTGAAGGTCAAATCTTTCCTACATAAGCGGTCCTGTGTGTTGTTAAAGTCTGAGTTGTTACTTAAGTAAGATGACTAGTTGACCTTTTCTAAGTTGACTTCAAAAACTTGGAGATAAGATTTATGCTAATCAGTAATCAAACAACACATATGAAAAATATGGAGCTTATGAATTACAGAAAATATATCATTCTTTCATTTTTGCTCCTCGTTATCCTACCTGCGGCAAGTATGAATATTAGCAATAAGCTTGAGATTCCTATAGGAGTCATTCTTGATATGGGATCATTGTCTGGACAGATGATTCAGAGCAGCATTTCCATGGCAGTTTCTGATTTTTACACTTTAAATGATAAATACGTAGTACCAGACAAGGTTAGTCTTGCACACAAGGGATTCCAAAGGAGAACCACTACATGCTCTATCAGTCGGTAATTAGTTCTCTTAGACTGTTTAATTATTCTTTATGTAGCTCTCTTTGTTTGCATCCAAAATGTCACTAATCACTAAATTGGAGAAGATTTCTATCCATAAACATTTTTTGGTCTTTTATGTAACTAAATAATGTTTAAAATATGATTCGTAAACTTTACTTTTACAATGACATCTAATTTATAAAATTGAATGATTTAGGGGCTTGCTTATATTTTGATTTGTGAATATGCATGTTTTGCGCTTCGTTTGACCCATTTCATTGATAGAAAAATAATTGTTGTGCCTACTAATCAAGCCTACAAATGTACCTAATGATTTGATTGGTTGATTTCAAAAAATGATTGGTGAAAATTTGGAGAGAGAAAGTAAATAATAAAATTGTACAAGTAAATAATTAAGGAGAAGAAGTAGGAGGATATATCATTTTCTATAGCAAATCTTTATATCAAGGACTAAGTTTGGAGATACGCAACATACTTTCTCAAAAGTATCAAAATACGTAACATACTAAAGATATAACTTATATCGCTAAGAAACTTTCAAATTTTGCACAATATACGCAATTTTGACCGATTTTTACATGTTTGACTGGTTTGTAGGTTAACACTTAAAAAAACATACATTTTAGGTCCCTGTGGTTTGCGTCTGTTTTCACCGGTCATCCTTTAACTTTTTATCAGTTATAAAAGTTACAATAACGGTCCTTGTCGTTTGGGTTGACTTTCACCTTTGGTCCATTTTTACATTAACATTTTTTTTTCAATTTTTTTCAAAAAAAATAAAATTCTTTTTGAAAATCTTTTAAAAAATAAAATTCTTTTTGAATTTTTTTTCAAAAACTTTTTTTTTTCAAAATTTTATTTTTTAATTCTTTTTTTCGAAAAAAAAAATATTAAAAAAAATTCAAAAAATAATTATCGAAAAAAAATTGGAATTTTTAAAAAAAAAAATTTCTAAAATATACTTTTAAAAAAAATTCGAATAAAAAAAAGTTTCGAATAAAAATTTTTTAGAAAATATTTGAATAAAAATATTTTTATTCAAATATTTTTCTAAAAAAAATTATTCGAAAAAAATTTTATTCGAAATTTTTTTTATAAAATATTTTTTAGAATTTTTTTTTCTAAAAAAATATTTTTAGAAATTTTTAGAAATTCAAAAAAAATTAGAAAAAATTTTCTAATTTTTTAATTTTTTTTTCGAAAATATCTTTTTTGGAATTTTAAAATTCAAAACATTTTTTCGAAAATCTTTTTTTAAATTTTGTCTATTTTTTTTTTCTTGAAAATAATAGTTTTTTGGTGGTGAAAGTCAACCGAAACAATAAGGACGATTACTGTAACTTTTATAACTGAAAAAAAGTTAAAGGATGACCGGTGAAAATAGACGCAAACCACAGGGACCAATAATGTATATTTTTTAAGTGTTAACCTACAAACCGGTCAAACAAGTAAAAAATCTGTCAAAATTGCGTATATTGTGCAAAATTTGAAAGTTTCTTAACGATATAAGTAATATCTTTATTATGTTACGTATTTCGGTACTTTTTAGAAAGTATGTTGCGTATCTTCAAAATTATTCCTTATATCAATGGGTTGAGTAAGATCACGTATATTATACCACCAAAGTACTTTTATATTGTTTCTTTCTATAACCAGACTTGGCCAAAGTAAGTTGAGACACATTCAAATATTATATCTCGACGCACCTTTAATTTTATCAGTAAGGGTCTGAATCATATTATTCAATATCATATACAGCTGCTGATCTACTAGAAAACTTGAAAGTGCAAGCAATCGTTGGACCAGAAACATCACTTGAAGCGAAGTTTTTAAGCATTTTGGGAAAGAATACCAAAGTTCCTATTTTTTCTTTAGCTACAAACCCATCGTTCCTCTCTGCTACGCATCCATATTTCTTGCAAATGACACAAGATGAGACTGTCCAATGGAATGGTCTTGCAGCAATTGTTGAATCATTTAAATGGACAAACATCATCCTTGTTCACGAAGACAATGAATTTGGAAGAGAAAGTGTATCCTTTATGATGGATTCATTTCATACTAAAAATATTCATGTATCTTATAAGAGTGTGATCTCACCATCAGCAAAGGATGACCAAATACTTGACGAGCTTTATAAGCTCTCGAATTTGCAAGAAACAATATTTATCATTCATATCTCTCCAAGTTTAGCATTTCGTATTTTGGTATATGCAAAAAGACTGGGATTGATGAGTCAAGGATATGCTTGGATTGTAACCGATAAAACCATGAACTTCTTTGATCCTGTGGAGTTAGATGAAGAAGTACTTGAATCATTTCAAGGTGTTATAGGACTGAGATATCATATCCCATCGACTACTCAATTTCGTAACTTTTATAGAAGATTGAGAAAGATTTATCCTTTTAACAACCCAAATATATACAACGTCTTGTCATATGATGCAATATGTGCTTTAGCAACGGCTGTTGAAAGGGAGGAAAGTCGAAAATTTGTTTTTCAAGCGTTGTTAAATGTTACTTATAAGGGGTTGACTGGTGAGTTTCATCTTGTTAGCAAGAAATCTGTTGCTAAGCCTCTGGAAATAGTAAATGTGATTGGGAAAGGCGAGAGAAGAGTCGGATTTTGGACAGAAGATGATGGAATCACCATGCATACAAAACATAAGCTAGAGCACCATAATTCTTTTTCTGTAAATGGTCTTGAAGATATTATCTGGCCAGGAGGATCAATGATAGCTCCAAGACGTCGGATATTGCAAACGAGAAAGAAGCTACGAATAGGTGTTCCTATGCTGGCTGGATTTGATGAACTCTTAAGTGTAGTACACGATCCTCAAACCAATGTAGTAACCACTGCAGGGTTTTGCATAGACGTATTTAATATTGCTCTTGATGCATTACCATATGATGTTCCTTACGAATTTGTTCCATTTGAGGCCGCGAATGGACGGCTAACTTCAGAAGATTATAACCAGCTTATATACGAGGTCTATCTTAAGGTATGATTCATTTTGCGTTTTGAAAGTGATTACTCCCTCCGTCCCAAATTTATTGTACACTTTGAATTTTCAAAGTCCAAATGGTTCATCTTTGACCATAAATATTTTTTTTTTTGTTATATAATACTTGATGAAAAATTATATCATTGAAAAGTACACTTAAAACTCAATCCATTTATATATTTTGCATCAAATATTATGTAACACCCATAAAAATATTTAAGGTCAAAGTTTAAGAAGAAAGACTAAAAAAGTCAATTGTGGACAATAAATTTGGGACGGAGGGAGTATCATATTTTTACGAATCATGTGTGCTTTCATTCGATCAGTTTACTTTGGGAAAAGGACTAATTCTTTTTCGTGATTCAGAACTACGATGCTGTTGTCGGCGATATAACGATCACTGCTAATAGATCGTTATATGTAGATTTCACAATTCCTTACACTGATTTAGGCGTTGGGATAATAGCAAAAAATAATAATCGTAGAAATATGTGGTGGTTTATGGAGCCACTTGACACCCGTATGTGGGTTACAACAACTTTCTCGTTCTTTGTTATTGGAGCAACAATATGGGTTATTGAATATCCCACGAATAAGGAGTTTCAAGGTCCATGGCATGCACCACGTAGTCGGAAATGTCCTTTGGTTCTCTTTCTCTACACTTACCTTTAGTCACAGTAATATGTCTTTCTTTATCTCTTACTATCTCTAACTTTCTCAAAATAAAGAAAATTAAGATCTCAAAACTAAATCAGAGTAGCCTTGCTGCATCAGGATTGCATTTTAATTAAAATTTGATGTTTGGTTTTTCAGGAGTAAAGTTGTTGAGCAATTTGTCCAGGCTTTTGGTGATTGTGTGGTTATTTATACTCCTTGTATTGATCACATGTTATAATGCTGCTTTGAGCTCCATGTTAACGGTTCAGCAAATTGAGTTAAGGAGAAGGGGACTAGACATTGGATACCATGCTGGTTCTTTTATTGAAGGAGTTATCATTAACAACTCGGATTTCAAGGACCCTTCTCTTCGACCCCTTAACTCAATAGACCAATACGCCAATGCATTATCAGGAGGTAGTAAGAAAGGTGGTGCTGTTGCTATAATGGACGAGTTCCCATATATCAAGATATTTCTTGCAAAGTATGGTGATGCCTACGATTTGGTCTCTTATGAACCGAATACCAATGGTTTTGGCTTTGTAAGTCAATTTATACACCAACACTTTTACAATATATATATATATATATATATATATATATATATATATATATATATATATATATATATATATATATATATATATATATATATATAGGGCTTTATTTTCAGAACCCTGTTAAGTGCGGGAACTGCGGGAACTCTAATTTTGCATTAGAAAACATACATGTTTTATATGAAACATGCATGTTCATATAAACCATGTATGTTTTCTTACATACACCTTAATACAAATACCTGCGTAACATACATGTTCATATAAAATCATTTTGCATTGATATGTTGCACTTAACAGGGTTTTATGTGAACATGTATGTTACGCAGGTATGTGTATTAAGGTGTATGTAAGAAACATACATGTTTTATATGAACATGCATGTTTTCTAATGCAAAATTGGAGTTCTCGCAGTTCCCGCACATAACAGGGTTCTGAAAATAAAGATACACTATATATATATATATATATATATATATATATATGGGTGTTTTATAACTTGGATCTTGATCAAATGGTAGAATAATTTTACGTAGTTACCCCATCCTTTAAACTGATTCCAGAAACTTTTAGTCTCATCTCAAAAGAATTAGTTACTTTTTTTTCAAAACAATGAAATTCTTAGTCAATTTAATGTATTAATCACTTGAATAATCACAATGTCTGTGAGACCAACTGCAAATACAAAACACATATCCAAAGTTAAAAGCACCATTTCACATGACCCATTTTAACATATAAAGCTAATTATCGAGTGACATATCTGCAAAACATGACAATTAAGATATTTGTATTACAGGCTTTCCCAAAAGGATCACCGCTGGTGCCCGATATATCAAGGGAAATTGCAAAACTAAGAGAGGACGGTGAGATATTGAAATTGGAAAAGAAATGGTTCAGGAAAGATTCATCTTTTATGCCCAAAGACTCTCAAGAAGCGAACCTAACAATTCTAACCCTTCATAATTTCCGTGGTTTATTTATGATTGGTGGGCTTTTCTTGGCTTTGGTACCTCTCGTATTCTTGATTTGCTATGTGTACGAACATTCATTTCTCGTCTACTACATCTTGATGATCAACCCCCGGTTTGTACTTGAATTGTTGCATTCAGTTTTGATGAGGACGAGATTAATGAATTAGCTGAAGCATTCACGTCAAGTCATCGATAAAGGCGGAGATGTCGTCGCTGAAGGGAAACGTGTGAAGAAGTGTTCAAAATTCAAGCCGGATGTAAGCTGCAAAACGATGATGTCATCACTTGTAGGAATGAAAGTTTGTGGATACCATCATCCAAAAATGCCGAATTGACTTTTGTGTCTCAGAATCGATGAAATTTGCATGGTCAATGGAATACTGCTTAACTAGCAAGCATCCTCGCTTTGCCATGAGGTTTGGGTACATTTGGCCATAGCACGAAAATGTATATATATATTTACTTGGGCTAATAGCACGAAAGTGTATTATACTTGACACCTTTTGTAATTATATGTAGCATCGTTTTTTATCCTCCCGAATATATGCCATGATAAAAATGGTAGCTTGCAAGTACTCTTTTAATTTGTTTCGTCCTTATCAGTTGATGCAATGAAATCATACACTCTACTTCTAGTTCCCCAGCTTCTCTTTCTTTCTCGGTCAACAGCTTCATAATCATATAATACCGGGTCATTAATGGTGAAGTGATTTTGGTTATATGTGAAAGATCTTGGTTGGTATAGAGAGTTTTAGGTGAAAGATGAAAGTTCTCGGTTCACTACCTTGAAGGTTCTAGGTTCTTGTTCTTGTCAAGTACCAATGAAAGTTTTCGGTTCCCTATTCAATGAAATTTTCCTATTCCTTTGAAATGAAAGTTCTCGATTTTGTTATCCAAAGTTCTCGGTATATGGTTTTTGAAAGTTCTCGGTCAAATTGTAAAATTCTCGGTTTGAGGGTTTTCAGTGCCACGTAGGACGTTAGTGGAGATGCCAAAGTTCTCGATTTGATGACGTGTGATTGTACCAAAAAACTCTCTATCCTACCGAAAAATTCAATCTGCCGAGTACTTTTGTCTTACCAAAGAAAATATCTACCAAATACTTTTTCTCAAAAAATAATTACAAGATACTTTCAACTACTGAAGACTATACATTCTAATACTGAGTAAAATTACTACTGTATACTTTCCTTAACCGAATACCAATATATTTTATCCTAAATTCTAGGAATGTAGCTAGAAATATCAACTGTACCGAATAAATTTGAAATTTGAATCTGCAAAGAAATATCACTATTCCGTACCTTTCTACCAAAAATTGCCCATAACTTCAAATTTTGTGTTTCTAATCCGTTTTTATTGCAATAGATCTTTACTATAAGTCCTAATACTTCATTAAAAAACACAAACTTTAAACTTTAACCATATATCTTGATTTTGATCTTAAAAACACACGTTTCTAGTTTTTATCAAAGATCGTCTAAAATTTCAAATTTAGTGTTTTTGATTCTTTTTTGTCCTACTAAACCTTAACCAAATAACCTAAGACTTCATAAAAATAACAAATTTTAGGTTCTTAACCACAAAATCTAGGGTTTTGATCAAGATTGTTCTCGGTTTAGTTTTTAGACGCTACAATATAAATAAAAAGGTGAAGGCTGAATATACGTAACAAACTTTCTAAAATTTACCAATATACTTAACATACTTATTTTATTCTCAACATACTTACACTTTTAAATACTTACCAATATACGTAATATTTTCAAATGTTTCAGTCCGTTTTTATATTTTTCATCCGTTTTTATACGTTTTCATACATTTTTATCTGTTTTATCCATTTTTATGCGTTTTTATACGCTTTCATCTGTTTTTATACGTTTTAGTCCGTTTTATACATGTTCGTCCGTTTTTATACGTTTTCCATTTTGATACATTAATGTCCGTTTTTCTTATGTTTTCATACATTATTATCTATTTTTATATGTTTTCTTGCGTTTTTATCTGTTTTTATACATTTTTTTCCATTTTTATATATACAAACGTGGATGAAAACATATAAAAATGGACAAAAACGTATAAATACGGATAAAAATATAATAAAAATGGAAGAAAGTGTATAAAAAAGAAAAAAAACATATAAAAGCGGATAAAACCTTATAAAAACGGACAAAATACATAAGGACGAATAAAAACGTACGAAAGCGTATAAAAACAGACGAAAACGTATAGAAACGGATGAAAACGGATAAAACGGATGAAAACGTAGGAAAACAGACAAAAACCTATAAAAATGGCCAAAAATGCATAAAAACATATAAAAACGAATAAAAAAAAAGTATAAAACTGAATGTAAACGTATAAAATATTGATGAAAACGGATAAAAACATATAAAAATGCATAAAAACGGATGAAATCAGATAAAAACTTATAAAACTGAATGGAAACGTATAAGAATGATGAAAATGGATAAAAACGGATAAAAACGCATAAAAACAGATAAAAAGTATAAAAACGAACAAAAACGTATAAAGATGGAAAAAACGTAAGAAAAACGGACGAAAGTATATAAAAACATATGAGAACGTATAAAAACTGACAAAAACATATACAAACGAACAAAATATACATATATTAGGTGAAAAATGTCAATGGACTAACGGTAAAAGTCAACGCAAAAGTCAAGGGACCATTCCTGTAACTTTTTTAAGTGAAAAAATGTCAGAGACTAATGGTGTAAGTCAACGCAAGCAACAAGGATCAAAACTGTAACTTTTATAAGTGGTAGTATGACAATATTACATACATTGGTAAGTATTTAAAAGTATATTACGTTTGTTGAGAATAAAATAAGTATTTTACGTATATTGGTAAATTTGAGAAAGTTTGTTACGTATATTCAAACTTCACCCTAAATAAAAACACTATTTTGATCTTGTTTTTGACACAAAAAATACTCTATTATAATGGGCCTCATGGGCCGGCCTTCATAGGCTTACAAATAGTGTATTCTAATACATACTAAATAAGTCCAAATACACAATAAGATCACCACTTCTAAAGTTAACAATGGACAGATGGCAGACCAAGATAACGTGAGTGTCGTCTCATTAAATTAACACTAAGACGATCATAAAATTCTTTTTGCACATCAGGTGGAGTGTTAGGAGAAAACATCAATTGAGACTTGGTAAAGTCTAAACGCCAACCACATCCAACACAATAGCGATTAATAAGCTCGATAAAAAAAATCACACTTAGTAGTCTTTGCTTTCAGGAAGAATAAAGAGTCGTTAGCGAAAGAAATATGAGATATAACGGGACAATTTCTAACCATCTTTATACCTGTAAGAAAATATCGATGCTTGACATTGTTTATCATTTGAGATAAAACATCGGCGACGATGATAAACAAGTATGGTGACATGGGATCTCCTTGACGGATACCTCTGGAGGGCTTGATCGTACCAATAGATTCCCCATTTAATCATATATTCCATTTTATAAGATGATATATACGCTAAAACCCAACTACACCATTGATCTCTAAAGCCCAATTTGCGCGTTACCATTAAAAACTTTCATTCAACTCTATCAAAAGCTTTATTAAAGTCAAGATTTAAGCCATAACCTTGTGATCCTCTTTCTTCTTATTGCATATATAATGAAATGCGTCATTAACAGCAATCATGTAATCTTGAATGAGCCTACCCGGGATAAATGCATATTATTGCGGAGAAAAGATACAATGCATAAATGGTTTCAAACAATTCATCATTACTTTTGATATAACTCGATACACAAAGTTACAAAGACTAATCGGACTGAATTGACCAATAGTCTTTGGAGAAGGGACCTTTAGGAGTAAGACTACTAGCGTTTTATTAAAAGATTGCGGCATGATACCATGATTAAAAATTGTTGTATAGCCTTACTAACCATATCACCAACAATGTCCCAATACTTTTAAAAAGAAATATGCCTGGAAATCCATCTTCGTTGGAGCTTTATAAGCACCCAAATTCTTAACCGCTTTATCAATCTCGACTTGCGGGACTCGGGCTTCAGGTTGTGTGGACATGCTATTATTAATAACAGGGGTGAGCATATCCAAACGTTATTATGTTCAATAAATTTTAGAAAAATGGTCGAGTATCAACTTATGAAGTTGAGTAGTGCTCATTCTTTAGCGTCGAGATTCTATTTCATTGGTTGCGATGTATTGTTTATATATGAAAAAACCGAGAGTTTTTTATGCGTATTTTCATCCTGTTTTAAATTTATAAACTTAGAAATACAAGGATAAACACATACTAACGGGCAGAGAACCCGATCGCATGTAGCAAAACCTAGGTAAATCCGAGTGTCGTCCCTAAGAGCTGCTCTGAAAGAAATCAAGATATGTTATGTGATAATAATAGGTAAAGATTGATAGAGATGATAAACAGAGTAGTTAACACAGATGTAAGTCATAGATTCGAATCAAGAGAAGGAAAGTAAGAGCATAGAAGAATAACTTAAGCAGTTCTAGTTAATGCATAAACATCGTACAGTGGCATAAATATCACTAGGAATCGTAGGGTAAAGTCATCGTAGTCTATCTTTCCTAATATCGTCTCCAGAACCACAGGCACTACCCCATGCTAGTAAGCGGAGATTAGATACTTGGTAGAGTCATTAAGTGCCAAATCTAATAGATCACATTCGGTAGAGATTCGGCCTCTCGAATCTTAGATCTCTCTAACTTCTTAAGCACCTCCACTTGTAAGGTGGTCCTATGGTCAATTCTCACACAAGGCAATCTGTTCAGTTGTCATCCCAACCTGTGGAAAACTAGAAGGGGGGTTGAATAGTTTTACGTCTTTTTAATTAGTTGTAAAAATAGTTTTAGTGTTTACTTAGTTTTTAAAACTTAGATTCGATAATATGTGATCTCAAGTATTGCACAATACAAACAAATATCAATACAAAATATATAACAATGATAAGTAATGAAATAAGTAAGAGATGGAAAGATCGAACCGCGAGACAAGAGATTTATAGTGGTTCGGCTACAAGGACACCTTCCTTGCCCTACTCCACTCCCCGAGCACCTAACTCGAGAGTTTTCTTCACTATATCAACAAGCTCCCTTATGGCGGAGAAAACCTTACACACCAATTTACACACCAATATACACACCAATTTACACACCAATTTACACACCAATAATCACACCACAACACCTTCACACCTAAGTCACAACTTCTACACACCTTCTTCAAATCAATATACTTCACAACTAACTACTTCAACTCTATCTTCTTCACACCAATAGATTTCCTAGCTTTTCTTCTTCACACCAAGCAATCAACTAATCACACAATCTATATCTAACACAACTATCTACAAGCAAATATTCACAACAATCTTCACAAAGAATATGTAAATAATCTTGATGATACACCAACAACTTGGATGTGGAGATCACAACAAGTTGTAATACTTCTTGTCTAGGAAGATAGAAGTATTCTTCTCTTGCACTTGAGAGGATGGAAATTGGATCACTTTGAAACAAAGAATATATACACTTATGATCAAAGGATGAGAGAATAGAGAAATAGATCTAGATCAGAAAGTTTTGAAGTGCAAAAGGTGAGAAAAATCTGAGGGATGAATCAGTATTTAAAGGGGGGAAAATACTGTTCTGGAGCGTGCCGGTCCCCTTAATTGTAGGCCGGTCCCCTTAATGATTAAGGGGGCCGCCTAGTAAAATTAAGGGGGCCGCCCTCCTGAACGTTTCAAAAGTTTTTCTGGATAAAATTTGCCCTTTTTGGTTGGAAATTTGAAATCATATTTTTGTGGTTTAATAAAGCTATACCAAAAATGATTTACAAATATATATAAAATGTTAAAATCATTTTATATAATGTTATGTATTAATATAAAATTTCCTTTGATCATGAAATGTAATAAACTCTTTGTTTATTCATACCTTAAGTGATATGGAAGCAAAGACAAGTATTAAGCACCAAAAACTTGTTTATGTCATAAGTTTTAGATTAATGAGTTTATGCTTTGCAATTATCAAAACATAGAGACATTGTTAATATGCTAACAATGTTTTAAGACATTATTTATGTCAACACAACCATTTCCTCGCAATCTATCAAGCTAGTGTCCTATGGTCAATTCTTCTAGCCTACTAAACGGACTAAGGTATTAAGTCAATCACGTCTAGCGTAATAGATACAAACAAGTTTATAGCACTACCGAAACTAGTATAAATGAATGGAAAAAGAAGATATCTCTACGAAGTAATGAAAGATAGCAAATAACAGAATGATACTTGAATTAATTATAAGAATCCATCAAATGATTATGAAAAGAATAAAAATAATCCAAACTCGAAAACAAAGATGATTAATGTAGACGAGAGCTTATATCTCTAACTCCTAACTCTGTCATCTTCTGCTGTGGTTGCTCTCCCCAAACCCTAGAAAGGTTTGGGAAAGGGGAGATGATTTCAAAGGGCAAAATCGTCTTGTATTTATATGCAGGAGAGAGCTACGGCGTAACGCTATTACTAGTTACGCCGTAGTTAATGTTATCTTCACTTCATCTTATCCGTTGAGCTAGTTATGGCGTAGTTGGATAGTGTAGATACCCCGTAATAATGGTACGCCTTAGATGACTTGAGGTGCTACGCCGTAGTCTCCATAATTTCCACAAAATTGCCGCAGAGTCTTCATTACGGGCGTAGTCTTGAGAATGTGGATAATTCCACGTCATAATTTAATTACGGCGTAACATAATCACGTAGTTACGCCGTAGTCTTATTGTAGTAGGTGCTTTTGTCCATCTTGAGGTCAACTTCGTCCATTAACCGCTTCATACCCGATTAATAGTCCTGAAACGAAATACGAAGTAATAAGACAACACTACAGACAATATTAAGCTAAAATGGTCAATAAATAGGGGAAATTGATACTTAGAATATCATATTATTTGACGTCATCAAATATCCCCCCACTTGAACTCTACTTGACCTCAAGTAGGTCTTATTAGAAGTATTCTCAAAAAGATATCCCCCATTATTACTAGGGAAATATGAATTTAAAAATATCCTATGCTAGAATTTCTCAAAGCCGAACACCTCACGAAAAGGGGAACAACACTCTCTCTCTATATATTTTAAGTGTCAATTTTCGGGGTGATCACTCATTGCTCAGGCATAGTATGTATGCTATCATAGGCTTGGCAGTTACATAAAACTCCACCACTAGAGCTAATGTCAAAACAACTCTTGAAGGCAACATTGGGTGAACATATATGGTTAAGGGTGTAGTGTCGTTACTAACATACTACGTCGAAAGCGAGAAAGAACATTGATACATGACCGGAACGCCGGGCAAGACACCAATGCCTGCTCAAATCCATCACCTAAGCATGATTCATGACTAAAAGGTAGGAATAGACATGGGATTTCACAAAATGGGTGTAAAAATAAAAATAACAAGCAAATAGTCTAAGCCTACAACTAAGTCATCACCATTTACCGTTCGCCCAAGGTCTAAGCTTTGAAACGCCGGAACTGGATCATAGCAAGTACATATGCCATTAGAGGACGTCATTAAGGGCACATATCTTGGTCTTCATGTTGGTGTAGAAATGATCACCAACTCATATCTTCAAATGTGACCGAATGGCCTCTTCGATACTAATTCTTGATGAGCTCATAATCATGGTGCTTATACAATGGTGCACCATTTATTCAACTATAAATTCATATATATTTTTTTACTTGAATACAAACAATATGTACATCCCCCCACTTGAGATGAACAATACATGATGATTTGCGGGGTCTTCAAATGATCTTTAATAATTTGTCTTCGACGTAGGCGTAATTCCCGAATTCTTCTACTTAGACCTTGAACTTAGGCAAACAATGACTTCCCAATTATAAACTAAGACTACAATGTAGGCTAAGGTGTAATGGTATATCGAAACAATATTTATAAGGGTAAGAAATGAAAGGAAAGGCTCAAGAGGTTGTACTAGGGGTATCTTGCACTAAAGATGAGTGCAACAAAAGGGTTTACACGGGGGTCGAGAAGTCGAGGTGACTAAGCGATAAACACACACATATAAGGCTATTTGGGTGATAATCCTAAAACGTTGCCTTCTAAAATTGTTCCTTCCAAATGTATCTAGCACATTACTCGTCTATGGTCTCGAAATAATGCAAAAGCCAAGTTCTAAAGTCTATAAACTACCGGCACACTCAATATTTAGGTAGATTTGGGGTAATTCAATGGAAATGGATAGGCAAAATCTCACCATGGGAATTCAAGGGTTAAATGTGCTCGGCTAAGGTCTATTCTAGTTCGGTTAAGAAAAACATGTCAAAAGTTTTAAAAATGGCAAAAATTTTCAAAATAAACTAGAAAAATGAGGACAGAATAAAGTTCAAGATAATTCTACTCCTGTCCCCCCACTTGAAATGTACAAAGTCCCTTTTGTGCTAAAAATTAAGTAAATGTGAAGAGAAGGTAGAATTAGAGCGAGAACTTCCCTGAAATTTGCTCCATAAATGAAAGAAGGATCACGAGAAATCTTCGTGCCTTCGACTAGCCTCCATGAGCAAACTTCAAATCCTTGAAATCACGATGCTACCACAAGCATAAATCTATAAAAACAAGAAAATCCTAACTCACTTTCGTAGGAATCACGGTTGCATTTAGCGAATGAAACAAGCCTTTTAAACCACTTGGTGTCCCAAGTGGACGAGTGTAGTCTCGTGAGGGTTTACAGGGAACATACCTACAAAGTTCATTTATTTACTAATACAAGTTTGGTATGTTTGAAAATATTTTTAGGAATTTTTCACAGAAAAATGCTACGGCGTAACTAAGGACAAGTGTTACGCCGTAGTTAGTTAAAACCTGGAGTCATCAGATACATGAGGGTGGTTACGGCGTAGTCATAAGACCGAGCTACGTCGTTACTCATGAGCCGAGAGCATCAATTTCTGCAGTAAACCGATTTCCTCAATCCTCCATGCTCCAATTCCTGCAAAAAAAAAATATAAAACTAACAAAAACAAAGAAAAGGATAATACGGGTTGTCTCCCATAAGAGCACTTTTATTTATTAACGAGTCTTTAAGTTAGACTCATCCCCATGGTTTATTGCGTAGGTTGTTGAGCCATTATGCTTGAACCATTGTTTCCACAAGTGGAAGAATTCCCCCAAAATGCCGGTTCTATCTTAGGATTTAAACAAGGGTTCTCTATATGAGAAAAGTGCACTTCCGCCCATTCATTGCGGCATTGAACTTCAATTTGCTTGTTAAGTTGAACATCCCCAAACTTAACTTTAACCCAATCTTCAAATGATATTCCATGATAGTCGACTTGAGCTCTTTTGTATGCATTAAAACATGCCCATTCACAGCGTTTGGCAAGAATAGTGTAGGACCTTAGATATAACAACTTTAACAATACTATAGCACTAGATGAAGTAAAGATGGTGACTTGTATAGAATATATGTGTGGCGTAAATTATAAAGAGAGAATAATAGATGAAGAGAACTTTTATTAAAACACACACAATACACACACAAGCACACCTTACAAATGAGAGGTAAGGTGCCTTATATAGTTAGAGAGAAAGGCCTCATGGGCTTTCTAATGGACTTGGGCTTGGACTTGGTTACATGGTTGGATAACAAGGCTTATGAAACATAGCACATGACATATTAGCTTGCCAAGTCCAAGGCCCAATGACTAAACTATTACTAATCTTAACAAACGACACAAAGTTACAATATGAGAATGACCATCACTTCTATATATAAATATTTTAATGCTAACAATCTCCCCCTAAGGGGTGGTCATTCGAATGATGCTCCACGTGAGTGGGTCTTCCGTGTTCTTTGTCTTTAACTTTGTGTGTCGTTGTAGAATAGTCTTTAGTCTTTGTTCCTTCATGCTTTGTGATCTTTGATAACTGATTTTTCATCGTTCTTTGTTCCTTTGTGATGTGGAGTTATCTGCATTTCGTCACTTCTGCGTCTGTGGTGGTAGTTTGCCATTCCAACATGCTCATACATCTTTGGACTTTGATATTCATATGCACGTAGTTCCCTTTCTTTCACTTTGATCCTTAGTCTTTATACTTTGTAGATTCTTCTTTTTGGCGTAGAATCTTTCTTTGAACTTTCTGTTGTATAGATCTTTGAGGGAGCTTTCTTTAACTTCCAGATGTATGTATGAGCACGTGGAATCTGTCGCCAGGGAGATGAAGTGTCCCTGCATATAAACAGTTAGCAATAAAACATCCGGTACTTACAGATAAGAATTAGAGATCGTCAACAGCATAGTGTGAAGACTCCTTCTAACCCTTACCAAGGCCGTTCCCATGTCAGATACTCTCGAGAGAGCTTACGAGACCTACTAAGTAGCTCAATGACTGGGTGAGTCGCTGGGGATCACTCCACAACTGTAGACCGTTTGAAACCACCGCAAACACTAAGCGTAACCCATAAAGAATTACCGAAGTGACCTGCTGTCAGGGCTGCTTGATGTTGACCCTGGCAGGAATTTCCATTCAATCATTGAGAATCACGAAAGTAAATCCTCTCATAAATGTTCTGGCAGATTGCTAAGATCTGCGTAGGACTCTATAATTTACAGCTGGTATCCATTGATGTAGAACACCAGTTGTAGAAATACTATGTGTTCCTATGAGATCTTTTGATGAATCTCGAGGCTCTAGACTTGATAAGTGCGCATTTGGTTTCCTATGCGGAGATTAGGGAGAGGTCTCCTGCTTCAATATCAACCATCTCTAAGAGACAGGTCGATAGATTACACCGGTTCCCCGTGAGAATGAAACAAGCTCTTTTAAGAGAACTTGAGTGGTTAAGAAGGTTAAGTGCAGTGCGTCACTGGGTCCATGACGTCTTTATCTTCAATACCGGTGTCACCTTAGTAACGACCAGTAGCATACGAATTGAACCCGGTGTCTGCCCTAAGGTTGAACATTTGGAGGGCAATTTCTTTTCACCCTTTTTCATATCTTTTCTTTTTAATTCTTCAACCCCTTCTTTCTCCTTTCTCATTTTCTCCTTTTTTCAATCATACCTAAGGACTTCTAATTCTAATCTATTGGATTTGTCCTTGGGTAGATCCCTCCGGCTCTGGCGGATCATAGGACGGTTTTTCCTAACCTTAGTCATCTTATAACTCCATGACTATCCTATAATTGCCATGAAACCATTTATGAAAAATCTCTCAAAGTGTTTATGATAATAAAACACATTGTTGACACTTCGAGAGTTTTGCATTTCTTTTGAAGGACTCCCCCTTCACATGTGCTCATGAATTTTTAAGAAATTTGCACATGCGTGAGGAGTTTGCACTTTTTGAATTGATCCACTTTCAGTGAACATGACCGATTCGAGACACGATTACATCACTAGTTAGACTAGCTTGAAATTATTACCCGTCCTGGTTAAGTCCAAAGAAAGTCTCTCGATACGGTACATTCTACTCAGACAAGTCCTATTCGAGACACGCTTACATCACTAGTTAGACTAGCTTGAAATTATTACCCGTCCAGGACAAGTCTTTTCGATTACTGACATTTTAAGCTTCGTCAATTCATTGGTACTTTCTGAGTTGAGCTCTTTCGAGATTCAGTCACAAACTTTAAACATCTTTGATCACATTTTAATCATGTCTTCTCCCCCTCAAAAATAGCATATTGTGATATTTTTGATATCAACAGATTAAGAAAAGTCTTTTTGGAGAGAAAGATTCATTTTGCATGAATTTGGAACAATTTTGTTTTTGTACTCCCCCTTAATGATAGCACATTTTAAAATCAATTAAGGGTTTTGAGGGAGTTATTTTGAGCACTCATTTGAAAGATTTTGAGAAATATTTTGAACAATCTTGAAAAAGTGCTCAAGAATTGTATTTTGAAAAACGAGTTTATGTTTGAAATCCTTTTCGTTTGATTATACTCGAACTTTTGAAAATGATTTCATCTTTGAACGTACGAGTCCTTGATTTGAAAATAATCAGAAGTCATCATTTAAGCCCGGGTTTCGTACTGAAGTATACGAAAGCCATTGTGAAGAAAATTTTGAGAAACGACATGTTTTAGAAAAACATTAAAAAGAACTCCCGCTCAAGCATCTGTACATGTCCGTATCATTGTTGAATGACATTTCTAGAGACGTACAAAATATTGATTTATACGAGAGACATGTCGTGAGAAGAATATTTTTGTATTTTTTGATTTTATATTGTTTTTGTATTTTTTGAAAATTTTATATTTTTGTATTTTGTTTTTTGTTGGTTTTTCTAATTTTGTATTTTGTTTTTTCAAAAATATTTACAGCGAAGCGATTTTGAAAACATTTTTCAAGAAGATTCGAGAAGACGTTCTAGCTCCTCAGGAGCTAGGCTTCGCATGCCAATTCGTCGAACTAAATAGTCAAACCTTTCTTTTGGAAGGGCTTTAGTAAATAGATCGGCGAGTTGGTAATCAGTCTTAACGAAAAATAATTCAACAGTACCCTTTTTCGCGTGTTCTTTGATGAAATGGTAGCGGACTTTGATATGCTTCATCTTAGAGTGATGTACGGGATTGCACGAGATGGCTCTGGGACTTTTTGAGTCACAATACATAGGTATTCTGTCAAAAGTAAAGCCATAATCTGTGAGTTGTGTCCTCATCCAAAGAACTTGGGCACAACACGCAGATAGAGACACATACTCGGCTTCGGCGGTTGATAGCGCAGTACAATCCTGTTTCTTTGACGACCAGCTTACTAGCTTTTCACCCAAAAATTGTGCTCCACCTGATGTACTCTTTGCTGTAACTTGATCACCGGCATGGTCTGCATCTGAAAATGTTGTTAAATTAAACCCCGAATCCTTCGGATACCAAAGTCCCATGTTAATGGTGCTTCGTAGGTACCGAAAGATCCGTTTAACCTCTTTGAGGTGAAGTTCGGTAGGCTTTGCCTGAAACCGTGCTAACAAACAAACAGCAAATTGAATATCGGGTCGGCTAGCAGTTAGGTACATGAGAGAACCGATCATGCTCCGATATTTTTTCGGATCGATGGGTTTCCCAAACAAATCAGCACCTATTTTTGGTGAAGTGACCATTGGTGTACCAACAGAATCACAATTTTCCATTCTATGTTTTTTCAAAATCTCTATTGTATATTTAGCTTGATTGATAAAAATACCACGAGGGGATTGATGTATTTGTAAACCAAGAAAGAATTTTAGTTCCCCCATCATGGACATTTCAAATTTCCTTTTCATGAGATTTTCAAAATGTTTTGAATGGTTAGGATTGGTTGATCCAAAAATTATGTCATCCACGTAAATTTGAACGATCAAAATGTCATATTTGAATTTTTTGATAAACAAGGTGTCATCAACCGTTCCTTTTGTGAAATTGCTTTTGAGCAAGAAAGATGATAGTTCGTCATACCACGCTCTTGGAGCTTGTTTTAAATCATAAATGGCTTTCTTAAGCTTGTAGACGTAGTCTGGATGATCTTTGTCAACGAATCCCTCTGGCTGACTCACATACACTTCTTCTTTCAGAGTTCCATTCAAGAAAGCAGTCTTAATATCCATCTGATAGACTGTGATGTTTTTGTGAGCGGCATAGGCTAAGAAGATCCGGACTGCTTCAAGTCTAGCTACAGGCGCAAATGATTCTTCAAAATCTATCCCTTCTTCTTGTGGAAAACCTTTAGCCACGAGACGAGCTTTGTTGCGAATAACAGTCATTTCCTCATCCAGTTTGTTCTTCCACAACCACTTAAGATCAAGAACACGTTTATCAAGTGGTCGTTCAACAAGTTCCCAACTATCATGTAACAGGTATTGAAGAAATTCTTCCTGCATCGCTTCAATCCAAGGGTTTTCTGCCATTGCTTCCCGAATGTTCT
This sequence comes from Artemisia argyi, assembly GCA_030686995.1. Lineage (NCBI taxonomy): Eukaryota > Viridiplantae > Streptophyta > Magnoliopsida > Asterales > Asteraceae > Artemisia > Artemisia argyi. The sequence goes on along the minus strand of CM060709.1, from coordinate 67,590,004 downwards.
TTGGTTCTTTGAGGCTGATTGAGCAAATGTAAATGCACAATTTGAGATCGGTGGCAAGTTGTCTCCTTGTCTGAACTGGATTTGAAGGTTCACCAATAATATGTTCTATTGGATGGTCTTTTGTCCATTGAAACGTAGAAGGGTACCTTAGGTTTAACGAATTTGTGTTAGATGGTTCTTGTAACCTTGAAGAAGATTCAGCAGAGTCTGTTGCAAACGGGTTTTCAAATACTTCTTCTTCTTCTTCTTCTAACGCAACATCGTTTGAATTATTTGTAGGTTCTTCTTGAAAATTAGTGTTTTGATTTTGCTCATCAACTCTTGGTAGTTCAATTTCAATTATTGGAGTTGCTTGAGTAGATGTAGATGATGTGGATGTAGTTGGTGCTTCAGCTTCGATTGTTGTAGATGCATCTTGTGATGGTGGTGGTGGTTGATGGTTTTGAGCGGGTGCAGCGGAATGTTCTGGAGATGCATTTGTCGAAGTTCCACCATAATATTCATCAAACATTAACTCGAAGAAATTTTCCAGTTCTTGTTCTGAAGGTTTATCCGTGTTTGTTGACTGAGCTCCTTGAGGCACGAGTCCTGAACTGATGTGTCCAGAAGTCTGCTGGTTTGGTGCGGGTCCTAATCTGTTTTGATTGGAAGCCATCGGATTAAGCGCGGGTTCTAGAGCGTATCTCTCAGAAGCCATCTGTGAAATCTCATCAAACTTCACATTCATCGTCTCCATTATCTTTTTCGTTCTTCTATTATACACCCTGAATGCCCTCGAGTTTTCTGAATATCCATTGAAGATTCCAATATCACCCTTAGCTTTTAACTTCCCTAGATCTTCTCTGTCATTCGTCGGATAGCACAAAGCGCCAAACACGTGAAGGTAAGAGATGTCAGGTTTACGGTTGTTCACTAGCTCATATGGGGTTTTATTGAATCTCGGATGGATTAGGGATCGGTTTTGAGTAAAGCAAGCAGTGGCTACAGCATCAGCCCATAAGAATAGTGGTGCACTAGAAAAAATCAGCATTGTACGAGCAGCTTCCACAAGAGTTCACTTTCTTCTTTCAACTACCCCATTCTGCTGTGGAGTTCTAACAACTGATGTTTGATGTGTAATTCCAACATCTTCGAGGTAAGTTCTTAACTCCTGATTTGTGAATTCTGTGCCATTATCTGTTCTTATAATCCTTACTGGAGCTTGAAGTAGAACTTGAATACGCTTCAGAAAGGTGATGATGATGCCTGGTGCTTCGTCTTTTGATCTCAAAAACTTTACCCAAGTATATCTTGAATAATCATCAACAATAACAAGAATATACTTCTTCCCATTAATGCTTTCAACTCTCATTGGGCCACATAAGTCCATGTGCAACATATGTAACCTTGCTTCCGAACTAGGTACGGTTTTGGGTTTATATGATGCTCTTTTACTTTTTCCTTGTTCGCATGATGGACATAGGTGTTCCTTGGTGTATTTGAACTTAGGAAGTCCGGTGACGATGTTGTCTTTGGCTAACTTGTTGATCGTGTCGAAATTGAGATGGGATAATCTTCTATGCCACAGCCAGGACTTAGTTTCGGTTGCCCTTGTCATAAGACAAATTGGTGATGTAGAAGCCATTTGGTTGATGTCGATAGCATACAAATTTGTACCACGATTACCAGTTAAGAGATCATCACCAACCAAATTTCTTATAAAAACTGTGTTTCTCCTGAATGCAACTTCTAAATCTGCATCACAAAACTGCCCAACTGAAAACAAGTTGTGTCCCAACCCTTCGACGTAGTAAACTCGAGTGATTAAGAAATTCCCAAATTGTTGATCTCCATAACCCTGAATAGCTGCTACATGATCATTTCCAAAGCGTACAGTTCCCATGAATTTCTAGATGAAATTGACCAGCCGCTTTAAATTCCCGGTCATGTGCTTGGAGCAACCCGAGTCGACGATCCAAAGACATATTTCGATAACCTGCCAAAAACAGAAGAGTTTGTATTTGGAAACCGTTTTGAATTTGGTTCCATTTGGTTAGGGGTAAAATCTGAATCACATTCATAGAAGGTATCTACTTGTCCATTTTGAACAACTTTCAATTTGCCATCCTGAAGAATGAATTCTCTACCCGTAGGTTTCCACATACAAAACTTAAGGTAGTTCCTATGCATTCGACTACTAGTGGTAGACCTAAAGCGTGCAACTAATCTTTCTATATATCTAGATCTGGCACTAGTTCCCTTTGGAACATACTTCTGTTTAGGCGTAACATACACATTCTTAGAAACACATTCATCATGAACATCATTAATTAAACATTTCTTGCATATTAAACAAACAGAGTCATTACATGCATTAGAAACAGTACTCTCGACATTACATTCAGATGAAACATGTCTCTTATTACAAAGCGATAAATTCCTAGGGTGTTCTTCTACTTCTTCAACTTTATTCTTGCTACTACTCTTAGATGCAGGCGAGACTCTATTGTTCCTTGTATTGCTCCTAGGCTTTAGTCTGCTGCTCCTAGAGGTGCTTTCTAATCCTGTAGAAGGTAAGGCACACACATTAGGATTTATATTGTTGTCCTTTTTAGCATCCCTAGATTCTTTAGAATTAGCCTTTATGCACGCATTTGTCTTAGATGTTGAGGCAGACGCATTAGTGGGACTAATCCTAAAAAGGCCAGGTGCTATCACTTTTGGTGTTTCGACAACCGCTTTTCCTTTATCAACAATCTTAACATTTTCACTTTTCTTGGGCAAGGGTGTTGGAGTGACTGGTTTTGTCAAATTCTTTTTCTCATCGACTTTTGGAGCAAACCTTGAAATTGACATCTTTGGTTTTTGAACCGTGTTTGAAACATTTGGTTTCTCCAAAGTCGACGGTTTTGCAAACTTAGTTTCCTCACCCTTTCCTTTTTGACTTTCAAGCTGAGCCCTCAAAAGATCATTTTGCTCTTTCATGTTCTTTAAGGCACGCTCATACGACAATTTGTCATACTTGCATTCTTCCTTTTTTCGATCAAGTTGTTTAAAATATGACACATTTTCTTTTTCAAGCTTTATAAGAGCATTTTCATATTTTGAAACAATTTCGGAGGTCTCAGCTCTCAGTCTTTCATCGTCTTGAACAGAATATGTTTGTAAAATGATGGACATAATGTCAGTGGTCATAACAGCTTCGAAGAGAGAATCATTTAGGTTTTCCAAAACATTCATGTTTTCACAAGTATCATTAGCTTCGTTTACCAGGGATTTGTGGTCCTTGACAAAGTTGGCCGTTTCTTTTAAGAAAGCTTGTTTAAAATGGATTACCCTCGCACTGATGTTATTCAGTGGGATAGTAATTTCGTTTTCAAAAACTTTTTTCTGCTCAATATGAAAACTAGAATGCCAGTTGTTAATATTGATTGTAGTTTTAGAAGCAACAATATTTTGAAGTTCTTGAATTCTCTTTTTAACGTCATCCAAAATTTCTCTAGCCTCACTTGTATTAAAAGTGTTGTTAGAAGAAATTTGTTCCATTTTTGAAAGAGATTTGGAAACAATTACTTTCTTAGAAAACATTTTTGAGAATGGTCGTTTTATGGAAAACACAGATGGTTCTTTTTGTGGAACAAAAGTAATTCCCGAAAGTTTGTTCAATTTGTTGTAATCAATGGGTTTCAAATCCTTTTGTTTCATTTTAGTAATGCTCTCTTCGACATGTTCTATCGTTTGCACAGAATCCCGAATGACGGGAGGATCATGTTTGGTGTAAATCATATTACCATTATACAAAACATTCTGTTCTTGCTGAGCTTTCTTGAGATTACTGGGGGTGTTGTTACCAAGAGCCACTTTATGTTTTGTATGGTAAACCGGATTAGTTTGATTTGAAATCATTTTCATTGTTTGACTTGACTGACCCGATTTAACCACTAATTCTTCTAAATGAGCAATCATGTGTTCTGACTCTACGATTTCGGCCAAAAGTTTGTCTTCTTTCTTTGCAAATTCCTTTTTCAACTCGTCCCTTTCTTTTTCAAGATTGGTATAAGCTGATTTTTGTTTAGAAAGTTGGTTTTGCAAATTAGAAATTTCCGCGTTTAAAGCTTTTATCTTCTTGAAAGAATTAACATCAAGTGTATCAAACTTGAGTTGCAATTGTTTTTCCCTTGAAACGGAATTTTGATAACCAGTTTCTAATTCAGACAATCTTTTGTTATGAAATTCAAAAGCTTTAACGTTTTCTTTGTAACTCTCAAGCTCAGCGGTCAATTTAACATTCGCGGCCTTAACATCGCGATTGACCTTTTTCACATTCTCAATTTCAATACGACAATTATTCAATAATGATTCAAACAAAGCACGTGTTTCCTCATCATTCTCAGCATGCTGTGAAACGAAGCCTCCATTATGATTCACATATGGAGTTGCTGAAGGAGTATTGCTACTACTTGGCGTGTCCAGGTATGTATCATAAGTGGGTGCTAGCTTCTCAGAATGTTGTTCCTCATAAGGAGACATATCAAATATATCATTATTGTGATATGTGTTGAAGTTTGATACCTCAGATGGTGCATTGGTGTCATAAACAGGAAGTGTATCAGAATCCGTGTCATACTTAGCTTCTTGAAGATTCGCCATGAATATGCAGTTCGCATCGATATCCTCTCTATCTTCCATGTCATCCATAAGAGCCATAAAATCATTCTCCTCTGCGTTCAACTGAAACCCTGCCTCATTCTTTTGTGCCAACAGTAATGCTTTCTGCAAGTATGCTGTGTCTTTCTTGTTCGGCTTAGTAGGACAGTTCCTTGCCATATGACCTACACCCTGACAGTTGAAACACTTAACCGGATTACCCTGATTTACATTTCCCAAATTCCCAACTACTGGAGCTGCAACATTTCTATTCTGATTACCCATTGCCTGATTACCAATATTCTGACCCCTCTGATTTCCAACAAACTGACCCAACTGATTCCCTGCATACTGACCATACTGATTTCCTGCATTTTGAATCCCTGTATTCAGCATATTCTGATTCCCCATGTTAATTCTAGTAGCATATCCTTGCTGATTCCCATAAACTCCAACCATTTGGCCTCCGTTGCCCATATTGAAACTCGGCTGAGCAATTTGCTTATTGCGAGTGTTCGATGAAATCCTTTGGTTGTTGTTTGTTGGTGTAGAATAGCGTCCTTGGAATGCCTTTGACAGAAAAGCAAATGCTTAGGTCAATGCTGCAGTAGCTTCATCATTTTCAGTGAATTCTGGTTCTTGGAATTGTTGGTATTGCTGTTGTGGAATAACATGTAGTTGTTGCTGTGGGTAGAACTGTTGTTGGTAGACCGGTGTTGGTTGTTGAATGTATGATGATTGCATGTAGTTGTGAGTGGAAGATGATGATGATTGTTGTGTGTTCACTGGTAGCGGTGTTGGTGTAGTAGCAATTAATGCGAGAGGATCATGATTCTTTGCCAATCTTTCTTTCCTTACTTCATTAGCCTCAGCTTGGTTTTGCTTCAAAAAGTCATAGAGTTGATCATAATTCACCTTATGTAAATCCTTTGTTTGATTGACAATTGTAACATAACGACCCCATTCTTCTGGAAGGTTATTGATGAATTTGATGTTTGTTGCAATTGTTCGAGGTGTCAACTTGTTTCTGATTAACTCATTCATCAAAGTGCAAAACCTTGTGTAGTAAGATTCAATTTGTTCACCTTTAGTGGATGTAAAGTTCTCCCATTCAGTAAGAAGTTTGTTCTCAACGTCTTGTTGTCCAATCTCTGTTCCATGACAAATCCTTCTAACACGTTCCCACATAGCATAAGCAGTTTCACAGCTGTCGACCGCAGCAAAGATCTCCCGTGGTAATCCAAGTTGGATTAAATGCATTGCCATATCATCTGCGGCGATCTGCTTCTTATCTTCCTCTATGTAATCTGCTTCTGTTTGTTCACGCACGAATGGTTGAGTGGGAGGTGTTGTATTTGGATTACCTTCAATTTGAACTTGTCTTGGCTTGAATGGACCATTTGTAATGGAGTTGATCATTAATTTACCATCAGGCTTTGTTTTGATGTAACGAAGCATGCGGCTTGTCCATGGGAGATATCCACCTTTTTCAAGCATTGGAGGTCGGTTTTCCGCACCAGCTGCATGAATATCTTGCTGAGTAGCCATTGATGAAGTGTAGATTGAAAAAGTTGATTCTTGGATCGTTCCAACGAAGTAGGAGTTGTGTTTAGTGTAAGTTGATGCAAGCTTTTATGATGAAAAATATGATCTGAAACCTTGAAACCTCAATAACTTCTTCCCGGAGCGTTTTTAGGCCTCGAAACTTCGCCTAAATCGATAAATCTATTTAGCGTGTCGTTCTCCTCTGTCTCACGGTCGTTTTGACAGCTGATTCGTCGAAAACGGAGTTACGGTTCAAAAGTTATGGCCGTTTGAAGTTTGGTTGTCAAAAAGTCAAAAAACTTACGCGTAAACCTTTAATCTTATGCGTAAACAGTAATCTTACGCGTAAAGATGAGACTTATGCGTAGACTTCAAAGTTACGCGTAAAGTATGATCTTATGCGTAAACTTTCGAGTTATGCGTAAGATATACCTTATGCATAAGTTTTAATCTTATACGTAAGATTCTTATGCGTAAGGTTCAAAAGACCAAACAAATCTTTCAAACTTATCCAAGCTTGAAAGATATCCGAAGTCGAAGTATTCCACTAACTTATCCAAGCTAGGGAAGTATTGAGTCACCGATGCACGAAGAGAAGACCTTTGATGAGGTTATGCGTAGAACTCTGAAACTTACTCGTAGAAACTTACTCGTAGAAACTTACTCGTAAGAACTTACTCGTAGAAACTTACTCGTAGAAACTTACTCGTAAGAAAAGGGTTTTGACCAAAAGTTACTCGTAGGAAGGACAAAAAGTACTGTTGACAGCTTTAGAATCGTACTATTCACGTGAGTTACGCGTAAGATGACCAGAAATGTGAAAAATCCGATTTTTTCAACCAAAACCACTTTTTCCACATGATTCTTTTGATCAAATCTTTCCCAAAACACTTAGAATCACTAAAACTTCAATAAAAACAACAACTTTAACACTCAAACACGTAAAAATCGAAACTTTTTGAAGAAAAAGTGCACAAATGAATGAAAAATGCAACTTTTTAACAAAAAACTTGATAAAAACACTCCTAAATCATTGTTAGGCGATTGATACCACTTGTAAGACCTTAGATATAACAACTTTAACAATACTATAGCACTAGATGAAGTAAATATGGTGACTTGTATAGAATATATGTGTGGCGTAAATTATAAAGAGAGAATAATAGATGAAGAGAACTTTTATTAAAACACACACAATACACACACAAGCACACCTTACAAATGAGAGGTAAGGTGCCTTATATAGTTAGAGAGAAAGGCCTCATGGGCTTTCTAATGGACTTGGGCTTGGGCTTGGGCTTGGGTTTGGACTTGGTTACATGGTTGGATAACAAGGCTTATGAAACATAGCACATGACATATTAGCTTACCAAGTCCAAGGCCCAATGACTAAACTATTACTAATCTTAACAAACGACACAAAGTTACAATATGAGAATGACCATCACTTCTATATATAAATATTTTAATGCTAACAAATAGCCTCCGGGGACTTACCACCATTACATTCTTTTTGAAAGGGGTCACATGTAGGCCAAGCTTGGGTGGTACCATCGTGTCTCATCATAGCGGGTTTACAGAAGTGGACTGTCCATTCCACCTTTTCATAAGCGTACGATCCGGAAAGGTAATAAGTTAACCAAGCATCTTTAACTTTCCTAGAGTTTCTGAAACACCACCATACTCGTGCTTTCGTAGTTAATTTGTCCACTCTGTTCCTCCACCGCCATTACATGTATTGATAAGATGATTGCAGGTTGGAATAATAAGCCTTGCATTGCTTTTAATTACTCCCATTGGTGTGCAACAATGAATAATCCCAGTAACCTTAAATGGGCCCACATCACTAGCCAAATATTCCTTAGTTGCTTCATCATAATCACTGTCCTCATCAAAAGAGTCATTGTGAATGCAAGAGTCATCTTCTTTTTCATATCTTAAGCAAAAGGGTTTCTTGTCGAAAATGTCATCAGGAACTTCAAATGTTTCAAGAGGAGGATCAACCACCCTCATATACTGATCAGAATTACCCAAGTGATTGTTTGAAAAGATGAACAAACAATCAGTAATAATTATCATCCAGCTACGGCGTAGTTCCATAACTATGTTACGCCGTAACTATGATTATCGCATAACACCAGACCCTAATTATAAGATTAAAATATTGATAAAAAGCAATCAATTTAAAAAGCTTAAGATGTATTAAGATTTCCCAAGTCAAAATGTGAGAAATCTGTAAATAAGAGAGTCAAGAATTATTAACCTGCGATAGGATGTAGGGAAACAAAGAAGGTTTGATTTGGTGGTGGTAATAAAAATTTACTGTGCCACTGTGATAAAATATTAATGATAAAGACGTCTATATAAGCCGTCTTAGGGTTTATTTATCATATTGGGCCGAACTATGGCGTAGATGGGTTAATATGTTACGGCGTATAATATCAGGCTACGCCGTAACTGTTGTTCATATATATATATATATATATATATATATATATATATATATATATATATATATATATATATATATATATATATATATATATATTAGAGGCTCCAGCGTAGTTCAATGACTGGCTACACCGTAACTGGAGAATATTTAGTGAAAAATACTAAATTTTGAAATTATAATACGACAGAACGAATTACATACCTGAGTCATCACTGGTCAGGAATATCCGTCTCATAAATAGGTCAAACATAAACATACCTTAAATCAGTCAACTAAACTACTCCCCAGCAGCGGCACCAAAAACCTGATGCGTATTTTCATCCTTTTTTAAATTTATAAACTTAGAAATACAAGCATAAACACATACTAACGGGTAGAGAACCCGATCGGATGTAGCAAAGCCTAGGTAAATCCGAGTGTCGTCTCTAAGAGCCGCTGTGAAAGAAATCAAGATATGTTATGTGATAATAATAGGTAAAGATTGATAGAGATGATAAATAGAGTAGTTAACACACATGTAAGTCACATATTCGAATCAAGAGAAGGAAAGTAAGAGGATAGAAGAATAACTCAAGTAGTTCTAGTTAATGCATAAACATCGTACAGTGGCATAAATATCACTAGGAATCATAGGGTAAAGTCATCCTAGTCTATCTTTCCTAATATCGTCACCGAAACCACAGGCACTACCCCATGCTAGTAAGCGGAGATTGGAGATTCGGTCGAGTCATTAAGTGTCAAATCTAATAGATCACATTCGGTAGAGATCCGGCCTCTCGGATCTTAGATCTCTCTAACTTCTTAAGCACCCTGATGAGTGCTCAAACACTCATCGTTTTCGATATATTTAAACTGCCAAAACGCACAAAAACAATCAAAAAGATATCAAAATACTTAAATTATCCCAGGGATTGTGTTTTATGTGTTTTAAAAGCAAGATGTGCAAAAACAAAGAAAAAACGTACAAAGTTTGCAGTATTGGCAGTTTCAGTCCCCCAAGTTTCAAAACTTGTCAATTTTAGTCCCTATGCATTTATTTTTAAGGAAAAGTCAACCCAAGGTCTTAAAAGTCAAATAAAGTCAAAATTTCATAATTGGGTTGCAAGTTTTCATAAATTACATAATTAGTCCCTGAAAATCCAAAGATGGCAAAAGTAGTCCCTGGGATGTTTTTGAAATTGGAAAAAGTGGAAAAATACAAAATTGGTCCTTGAATTATTGGCATTTGGAAACATTGATCATTTGAAGAAGATTTGGGAAGTTACATTTTACACCCCTCAGTTTTGGAAAATTGCAAAATGGTCCTTGTGTTAACCTTGTACCATCCGGACCCTATTTTGTCTAAAACCATAGCCCACCCAATCCATTCCTTAGCCCAGTCCAAGCCCACTTATGTTTTAAATAATACCCGCGTTGACCCAGGTCAAACCCATCCCTGACTATCTTCTTCCCCCAACACAAACCGCGAAACCAGGTAATATTGTCTTCCCCCCCCTCCACCTTTTCCACCAACTAAGCCCCCACAATCAATGCCCACACCTAACATCTCCACCACCATAAATGATCCACCAAACCCTCACCAGAACCACTAAAAATTGCCCCGACACGTTTTTGGCGCCAATTTTGCAATCAAGGGTGTGGATGCATCAAAAGCTAATCCAATGGATGGGATTTGGTCAGAGGGTCAAGGAAAAGTCATTGGGACTCTCAGTTTTCAAAAAGTAGCCATGTGGAAGGCTTAGGGATTTATTTTTAGCTCGATATATATAAGTTATGCTCATAGAAGCTTGGTGTGTAATTTTTTAGCTTTTTATGTATTTTCAGTTTATTTTCAATGTATTGTACTTTTTATTATCAATGAAAGTTTGTTTCTAAGTTAATTCTCATTTTCACTTTTTAAAGTATCATTTTAAATTCTCAAGTTCTTATTTAAGCACATAATGTTTGTCTAATCCTCTCAGAAGCTCTTACAAACTCAGATAAAAAGGTTTTAGAAGCTTTATGAGCCTGTGTAAACATTATTAAATCAGTTTTCAATAATTGCTAAAAAATAGTAGAAAAATAAAAATAAAATAAAAAATTGTGAAAGAAAAGAAGAAAAGCATGGAGCATGGTGAATTTGGGATGGCCATGGGTTAGTGGCTCTGTGGAGGGCCTATAGGATTGTTCTTAAATCACTGGTTCATGGTTTTATGCTTGGAAGGCTTTGTAAGCATTTTTGCTCAATTAATCTCTTTCACTGTTTGGTTGTTTACACTTGTTTCTATCTGTGTTTCTGTGCTATTTAGGTGAATTTGAGTCAGGTATAGTTTAATATTGGGTGTGTGTTCTTTGGAGTTCTTTGTTGCTCATTTTTACATGTTAACTGTCATCAATTAGTATTTCTAGTAATCTTAGGTATCTGTTGTTGTTTATGGTCTTTGAATGTTCAAAACAGTTTAATAAATCATTATATGTGTTTAGATTTCCATTTCATGGCCTGAATCAGCATAACTCTTTGAAAATCTCAAAAACAATCATTTAAGAGGGTGTTTGGTTGTGCTTTGTTTGGTGTGTTGTGGTTGTTATTCTGAGTACTTATTGGTTTGTAACAGTTTTTTGTGCATAATTAAGCTCAGAGGAACAAGTATTTTGGTGCAAAACTCTTCAAAAGTCAAAATCACACAACAATAATCACCACAGTCCACTGTGGTGATTTTTGAAGTCCAAATCCCACAAATCCTTTTTAAAAGTTAAAGTTTTACCTAAAATAGTTTTAATATAGCTTATCATAGCTTATTGGGTCATTAAATCAGCTTTTCAAGTCCATAAAAGTCAAAGGTGAGTAAAACTCTTCAAAGTCAAAACCTTGTTCAGTCATTTTGAGCAATTTTGGGGAGGGTGTAACTTGTTTGATCCTAGTTGTTAGAAGCTGAAACTTTGTGTGCCATATTCTCTACCACTTTGTAGATTTTTGTGAATTTATTCAGATTTTATGGATTTTATTTAGTGGGTCCCACCAGGCCTTGAAGTTGGTTGCAGGGCAAAGGTCTGCCCTGTTCTCAGCAGACCACCCTCACACCACCACCTTTTGTGGTGGTTTGTGACCAATTCAGTGGTCCTTACCACTTAAGTTTGGTTCCCCTCAACCCCCCTCCTACCAGGGTGTGTTTGTGAACCTTTGGTTTGACCCATAAGTTATTGGACCCCACCTTATTTGGACCCTCAAGTTTGTCCCCAAACTGCCTCAGTCCTATTTTGGCAATTGCTTATTTGTAGCTTTCTGGCTTATTGATGCTTGTTTGTTGGTTGTAACTTGCTAAATATTGTTCCTAAGACTCAGAGAAACCAATCTCAACCATTGTGGACCCCACATTTCATCATTTGAGCTAAAACACCCCACAGTCAACAAAAGTCAACTGTGGATGCATTAAGCACTTGAATTGCTTATTCAGTGGGTTTAAACAAAAGTGTTTTTATTAAAGTTACTTGTTTTTATCTTATTATCAGTTTAGAAAAAGAAAAAATCCAAAAAACCAATTTTAACTTTAGTGATAGCTTCTATTTAATAGGAGTTATCAATTTATTTTTCTTTTTTATTTATTTCTAAGTAATATATCACTTTTATATTTTTAGAAATTATATTTTAGGTTAAAATAATTTTACAAATTTTTCCAGATTTTTTATTTTGTCATTTAGTGGTATTTCTAATTAATTTTAGTTTAATTTAGTTTTAATTAATATTAAACAATTAAATAGCATAATTAGTTTTTATATAGTATAACCTAGTTTTTATAATTTTTATAGCTTCTATTTTAGTTAAAATAATTTTATAATTTTTTCTAGAATTTTTACTGTTCATTTAATAGTTTTCATAATTTAAATAGTTTAATTAGATATTAATTAATAAATAGTATAATAATTAGTTAATTAGCTTAAAAATACTTAGAATTAACTTTTTATAATTTTTTAGGATTCCTGTAATGGTTAATTAGATTTATAAAATTTTTCTTAATTTTCTAAGTCTTTTAAGTATTTTTGATAATTCTAATTAGTTTAATTAGTATTAAATAGATAATTAGTAATTAATTAATTATAAATAATTAAATAGTGTAAAAATAATTTTTATTTTTCTTAAAATTTTCTTTAATTAATAGGATTGTAAAAATACAAATTTTACACTTTTAACCCTCCCGGTCCTCCAGTTGTACTTTTCGTTTTGTTCGTCTGTATACGTTTTTTAATTGAAACGTACGTTTTTAGGTTTAGCTCAAATCTTCGTACTCCAAATTCCCGTAACCATTCACATAGCTTTCCTAAGCTATTTTTGTTTATAAATTCCAAATAATTTTCACAACAATCCCTTTTCTGTGAATAACACCCGATTACGAACACGCTATAGTTACATTTCACACCTCAACGGGATTTTACGACCCGGTGATACATTATATTACCCGGAGCATTGATCTAGGCTATTTGACTTAGTTGACCATTCTTTGGTTAATTTAAGTTAGGTGGTTTAGCATCAATCAATTTATGGCGCCGCTGCCGGGGAGGTGTGCGCGTTTCTGTAGCGTTTTTCGAGATTAGTGTTATCTCACCTCACTCACTGTACAAATACCATCACTTGTGAATATTTTCAAAATCTAAACACATAAAAATGTCATTGACACTTTTCCTAAAGTGTTAAAACACCAAAAAAAAAAAAAGTAAAAAACCAACAAAACATATCGTAACGTTTTCTGATTCGGTTTTCTTTTAAGGTGATTCTTGAAGAGAAACGAATCTGGATTACGGGACGATAACAAAAATATTGTCCAAAAAGTTTTTATCCCTAGTGCATGCGCACTCGTTCTTCAAGGTCCACTAGCCCATTACGTGAGCTGGTTCAGAGACCTCGAAGACCTCGTCGACGTTCTGCACCATCAGTCGGATCTGAAATCCGTACTGTTCCACCTCCAGCTGTCATCATGGCAGCTGAACCCACTATGAACGAGCTTCTCCAAGCACCCGTCGAGGGTTACGGAGATGCTATCGTTGTTCCAACAATCATGGCCGATAATTTTGAGCTTAAAACAGGATTAATAAATCTGGCCACATCACGTCAATTCTACGGTTATGAGAGGGACGATCCTCAAGATCACATTCGATGGTTCAATAAAATCACTTACACCATCAAATGCAAAGATGTCCCCTCTGAAGCAATCAAACTTCTTCTCTTCCCATTCTCCCTGGAGGGACAAGCCCGGGTTTGGCTTGAAAAACAACCTCCACGATCTATTGAGACATGGGAAGATCTTGTGAAAAAGTTCGTGAATGAATTCTTTCCTCCTTCCAAAACCACAAGTCTCAAGAACGATATCATGAAATTCACGCAGAAATTTGATGAACCCTTTAGTGAGGCATGGGATCGTTACAAGGAATTGCTCCGAAAATGCCCTCACCACGGTTTCTCTGATCTCATGACACTTGATACTTTCTACAATGGTGTAAGCCAATCTGATCAAGACTCTCTGAATGCCTCCGCTGGAGGTAACTTCTTGAATCGCACCACAAAGGATGCTTTAGAAATCATTGAGAATAAATCTAAGGTTCGCATTCCCCGAAGCAGATCAGTTTGTTCCCAAAGGGATGTTGTTCCTTCTTCCTCATCGACCGTGGCTCAGTCTAGCACCGATGCTAGACTTGATCAACTCACGGAAGCCGTCCACGCATTTGTTCTCGCCCAAAGCAAGAAAGATTCTTCTCCTTCTCCACAAGCTGAAATCAAAAAGATAGAAGTTTGTGTCACTTGTGGTGGTCCACATTCATATTATAATTGCCCTGCCACCGAAGGCAATCCATTCGAAGTAAATGCAATAGCCGGCAGTTCCAACCAAGGAGGTATCCAATACCGTCCTCAAGTGGAACCAAATTACCGGGCTAGCAATCAGGGTGGACCACCCGGTTTTCCTCAAAATCCAAATAGGTTTAATCCTAATCCACCAAGGGGGCCTAATTTGCAAAATCAAAATCCTGCCCCCGTCAATCAGTACCCACCCCAAAGGGGTAATCAAGGGTATTCAGCTCCAAATTATCAAGATCCCCTCCCAAACGAGCTCAATAACTATATCAAAGTTAATGAGACCAAAATGAGGGCAATGCAAAATCAAATCTCAAATTTGAAAAATGATTTCCAATCATCAATAGCCAAACAGGGTCAAGAGCTGAAGAGTGAGTTGATGCAAACAAACAACAAAATTGATCAAAATCAAAGCAAGATTGAAAATATGCTTGCCAGTCTTATGAATCATCTCACTCCACCCTCTACATCAGGAGGTCTCCCGGCTAATACAATTGTTAACCCCAAGGGTGAACTCAAAGCTATTACTACACGAAGTGGTAAAGCTTATGAAGAGCCGCCAGTTCCTCCTGTTTCTCCTCTTCCACCTATGCCTCCTCCTCTTTATTCTGAGGAAGTTGAAATTGAGCCTGAGGCAACCACGGACAAGGTGCAATTTACTAGCCCACGAAGTACCGCACACGTCCACCCTCAGGTTGTTCCGGAAATTGTACCAAAATCTGGACTTGTACCAAAACGGGGAGTTGTATTTGAACCATCAACAACTCCTGAAGAGAACCCTAAATCCAAACCTTCACTACCATACCCGTCAAGACTTAATGAGCAAAAGCTCCGCGAAAAGGCTAGTTACCAAATGGATAAGTTTTATCAAATCTTTCAAGATTTGCACTTTGACGTTAGCCTTGCGGATGCTATCATCCTGATGCCCAAATTCGCATCGATGATCAAGAACTTGTTAAGCAACAAGGAAAAATTGTACGAAATAGCAAAGACTCCTCTGAACGAAAACTGCTCTGCGGTTATCTTAAAGAAGCTTCCTAAGAAGCTTGGAGACCCTGGGAGATTTCTCATTCCATGTGTTTTCCCTGGGATGGTTGAGTGCTTCGCCTTAGCTGATCTTGGCGCTAGCATCAACCTGATGCCTTACTCAGTGTGGGAGAAACTCTCTCTTCCTCAACTTACTCCTACGTGCATGACTCTCGAGCTTGCCGACCGTTCAATCTCACATCCTCTCGGCATTGCCGAAGATGTATTCGTGAAAGTAGGAAAGTTCCATTTCCCCGCTGACTTCGTTGTTGTTAAGTTCGATGCTGACCCACGTGTTCCTCTCATTCTTGGGAGAGGATTCTTAAAGACGGGTCGTGCGTTAATTGATGTGCACGAAGAGGAAATAACTCTTCGTGTTGGTAATGAAGCTGTAACCTTTAACCTCGATCAAACTTCGAGGTACTCCTCTAACTATGACGCCGAAACGGTTAACCGAATTGATGTCATTGATGTCGCGTCTGAGGAGTACGCTCAAGAGGTTTTAGGTTTTGTCGATGATTCTCCGAGTGAAAACTTCACTCCATCTTCTCACCCCATTATTGCCAATTCTTCTCCTTCCCTCACTCCGTTTGAGGGAAGTGACTTCATCTTCTCTGAAGAAATTGAGGCCTTTCTCAAGAGTGATTCGATTCCCGATGGAATTGATAACCAAGAGATCGACCTCGAGAGGGATATTCACCTGCTGGAAAAATTGTTAAACGAAGATCCCTCACATCTTCCTGTTCTACCACAAACACTTCATAAGGAGGAAGTCAAAAATGTTGAGAAAACTGATGACTTTCCCGCGGTTGAACTTAAGGACTTGCCGCCTCATCTTGAATATGCATTTCTGGAGGGTGATGATAAATTGCCCGTCATTATTGCTAAAGACTTAAGTGTTGAGAAAAAGGCTGCTCTTATACAGGTTTTGAAGTCTCATAAGCGAGCAATTGCTTGGCGTCTCTCCGATATCAAGGGTATCGACCCTGAGTTCTGTACTCACAAGATATTAATGGAGGATGACTTCAAACCTGCGGTCCAACATCAAAGAAGGGTGAATCCAAAAATTCACGAGGTTATCAAACAAGAGGTTTTAAAACTTCTTGATGCCGGATTGATTTACCCTATATCGGACAGTCCTTGGGTCAGCCCAGTTCACTGTGTTCCAAAAAAGGGTGGCATTACTGTTGTCACAAACGAGGAAAATGAGTTAATTCCAACTCGTCTGGTTACGGGGTGGCGCGTCTGCATTGATTATCGTAAATTGAATGACGCCACCCGTAAGGATCATTTTCCTCTGCCCTTTATGGATCAGATGCTCGAGAGATTAGCGGGGAATGAGTACTATTGCTTCCTCGATGGTTTCTCGGGTTACTTTCAGATTCCCATTGACCCGCAAGACCAAGAAAAGACCACTTTTACGTGCCCCTATGGAACCTTCGCATATAAACGTATGCCATTTGGCCTATGTAATGCTCCGGGCACGTTTCAAAGATGTATGATGGCCATTTTTTCCGACATGATCGGGAAAAGTATGGAGGTCTTTATGGACGATTTCTCGGTCATTGGGGATTCGTTTAAAACATGTCTCTCCCATTTAGACAGCATGCTAAAACGTTGTGAAGACACAAAGTTATGTCTAAATTGGGAGAAGAGTCACTTTATGGTCAAAGAGGGCATTGTCCTCGGCCATAAAATTTCAAAAAATGGGATGGAGGTTGACCGTGCCAAAGTGGACGTCATTGCAAAATTGCCTCCTCCTACGACTGTGAAAGGTGTTAGGAGCTTTTTGGGTCACGCCGGTTTTTATCGTAGGTTTATTCAAGATTTTTCAAAAATTGCCCGGCCCATGACCCATCTCCTCGAGAAGGATGCTCCTTTTGTCTTCTCCCCTGAGTGCATCGAAGCCTTTGAAACATTAAAGAAAAGGCTTACCGAGGCACCGATTCTTGTTGCCCCCGATTGGGACTTGCCCTTCGAGCTCATGTGTGATGCTAGTGATTATGCTATAGGGGCAGTCTTGGGGCAACGCAAAACAAAACATTTTCAGCCTATACACTATGCCAGCAAGACTATGACCGAGGCACAAAGTCATTACACCACCACTGAAAAAGAATTATTAGCTGTGGTGTATGCTTTTGAAAAATTCCGGCCATACTTGATTCTGACTAAAAGCATAGTGTATACGGATCATTCGGCTTTGAAGTATCTATTTGCAAAACAAGATGCAAAGCCGAGACTCCTCCGATGGGTTCTCCTCCTTCAGGAATTCGATATCATTATTCGTGATAAAAAAGGAGCTGAGAACCTGGCTGCTGATCATCTCTCCCGTCTTGAAAACCCTCACCAAAATGATTTCGAGAAAAAGGAAATAAATGAAACATTTCCTCTCGAGACCCTCAATGTGGTTTCATTTCGTGGAGACTCGATTACCCCATGGTTTGCCGATTTTGCAAACTATCTTGCGGGTAATTTCATTGTGAAAGGGATGTCGTCCCAACAAAAAAATAAATTTTTCAAAGACGTAAAACATTATTTTTGGGACGACCCCTATTTGTTCAAGATATGCGCGGATCAAGTCATCCGGCGGTGTGTGTATGGTCAGGAAGCCGCTGAAATCTTAAAGGCTTGCCATGCTGGTCCCACGGGGGGCCACCACAATCCCAACTACACCGCCAAAAAGGTGTTTGATTCCGGCTTTTATTGGCCCTCGATCTACAAGGATGCCCAAGAATTGGTCAAGTCCTGTGACGCTTGTCAGCGCCACGGGAATATTTCACAAAGAAATGAAATGCCTCAGAATGCAATTCAAGTTTGTGAAATCTTTGATATCTGGGGCATCGACTTTATGGGGCCATTTCCATCTTCTCACGGTAACAAATACATACTCGTGGCAGTTGACTACTTGTCAAAATGGGTTGAGGCAAAAGCCTTACCCACAAATGATGCCCGAGTAGTGGTGAAATTTTTAAAAGCTCTCTTTGCCCGATTTGGAACTCCACGCGCTATTATTAGTGATCGTGGTACGCACTTCTGTAATGACAAGTTTGACAAAGTCATGCAAAAATACGGTGTGACTCACCGTCTTTCCACTGCGTACCACCCTCAAACAAGTGGACAAGTCGAAGTGTCCAATCGGGGCATTAAAAGAATATTGGAGAGAACTGTAGGTGAAAATCGTGCATCGTGGTCGGACAAATTAGATGATGCACTTTGGGCTTTCCGTACGGCTTACAAAACACCCATTGGGTGTACGCCTTATAAACTTGTGTACGGGAAAGCGTGCCATCTTCCGATCGAGCTTGAACACAAAGCCTATTGGGCTCTCAAGCATGCAAATTTCGACCTCAGAACGGCGGGTGATCATAGAAAAGTTCAACTAAATGAATTAAACGAACTGCGTGATCAGGCTTACGAGAACTCTTTGATCTATAAACAAAAGACAAAGAAGATTCATGACTCAAAAATCAAAAACCGCGTTTTCAACGTTGGTGATCGAGTCCTTCTTTTCAATTCTAGACTCAAGATCTTCTCGGGAAAGCTCAAAACCCGATGGACTGGTCCATTCACTATCGCAAAAGTCTATCCTTATGGTACCGTCGAATTATCTCAAAGTGACGGTCCAAATTTCAAAGTGAATGGGCATCGGTTAAAGCACTACTTTGGAGAGGACGTACCATCCATGGTCGTCCCGGATCTCCAAACTTTCCCCAAGGACAATTGAATTCGGGGATAGAGTCAAGCTAGCGACTCAATGACCAAAAACTAGCAACAATACGGGTTTTCACCCGTATCTCTGATTCTTTCTATTTTCTACCACCGAGTGTGGGGGAATGGCCAACCCCCCGCTATTTGAAAAACATGTATATATGTATATAAGTCAAAAAAAAAAAAAAAAAAAAAAAAAAAAAAAAAAGGTTGTATATATATAGAAATAAAGTGAAATTGGTATTTCCGCAGTTAGATTCGAATCTTGGCTTTTTACGTTCATAGCTTCGGCATAATAGCCGGGACTTTGAATATTGAGGACAATATTCATTTCTAAGTGTGGGGGGGGAAATTCTAACGAATTTTAACAAATATCTTTCAAGTACCCCCGTTTTTGGCCAAAAATTTTTAAAATTTTTTCACTTTATTTCAAAATTTTTGTGGTAATCAGTCCGCCAAAGTCTAAATGACAAAGGGATTGGCTAGTCCAGGAGCAAACGGCTCTTGGTAAAGACAACTCAAATCCGTTGACGGCTGGCAATTTGCCCAAAATTGTGTGGTTCATCAACTCCCCGAAAACAAATGAGTTGGCTAGCCCGCAAGATTATGGCTTGTGGTAAAGGCCGTGGAAAAATCCATAATTGGTAATCAGCTCACCAAGATGTTGACTAGGTCCATCAAGAGTTGGCTAGTCCAGGAGCAAACGGCTCTTGGTAAAGACTTATCAAATCCGTTGGAAGCTGGTGGTTTGCTCAAAATCACACGGTTATCAGGTGTGCCACAGTTCTTACACCTGGCTACTCCAGAAGTGATGGCTTTTGGTAAAGAGTTTAAAATCCATCAAGTTTTCTAAAAAGATTGCTAGGGACTAGCAATAGTTCAGTGTGGGGGATTGATGAGTGCTCAAACACTCATCGTTTTCGATATATTTAAACTGCCAAAACGCACAAAAACAATCAAAAAGATATCAAAATACTTAAATTATCCCAGGGATTGTGTTTTATGTGTTTTAAAAGCAAGATGTGCAAAAACAAAGAAAAAACGTACAAAGTTTGCAGTATTGGCAGTTTCAGTCCCCCAAGTTTCAAAACTTGTCAATTTTAGTCCCTATGCATTTATTTTTAAGGAAAAGTCAACCCAAGGTCTTAAAAGTCAAATAAAGTCAAAATTTCATAATTGGGTTGCAAGTTTTCATAAATTACATAATTAGTCCCTGAAAATCCAAAGATGGCAAAAGTAGTCCCTGGGATGTTTTTGAAATTGGAAAAAGTGGAAAAATACAAAATTGGTCCTTGAATTATTGGCATTTGGAAACATTGATCATTTGAAGAAGATTTGGGAAGTTACATTTTACACCCCTCAGTTTTGGAAAATTGCAAAATGGTCCTTGTGTTAACCTTGTACCATCCGGACCCTATTTTGTCTAAAACCATAGCCCACCCAATCCATTCCTTAGCCCAGTCCAAGCCCACTTATGTTTTAAATAATACCCGCGTTGACCCAGGTCAAACCCATCCCTGACTATCTTCTTCCCCCAACACAAACCGCGAAACCAGGTAATATTGTCTTCCCCCCCTCCACCTTTTCCACCAACTAAGCCCCCACAATCAATGCCCACACCTAACATCTCCACCACCATAAATGATCCACCAAACCCTCACCAGAACCACTAAAAATTGCCCCGACACGTTTTTGGCGCCAATTTTGCAATCAAGGGTGTGGATGCATCAAAAGCTAATCCAATGGATGGGATTTGGTCAGAGGGTCAAGGAAAAGTCATTGGGACTCTCAGTTTTCAAAAAGTAGCCATGTGGAAGGCTTAGGGATTTATTTTTAGCTCGATATATATAAGTTATGCTCATAGAAGCTTGGTGTGTAATTTTTTAGCTTTTTATGTATTTTCAGTTTATTTTCAATGTATTGTACTTTTTATTATCAATGAAAGTTTGTTTCTAAGTTAATTCTCATTTTCACTTTTTAAAGTATCATTTTAAATTCTCAAGTTCTTATTTAAGCACATAATGTTTGTCTAATCCTCTCAGAAGCTCTTACAAACTCAGATAAAAAGGTTTTAGAAGCTTTATGAGCCTGTGTAAACATTATTAAATCAGTTTTCAATAATTGCTAAAAAATAGTAGAAAAATAAAAATAAAATAAAAAATTGTGAAAGAAAAGAAGAAAAGCATGGAGCATGGTGAATTTGGGATGGCCATGGGTTAGTGGCTCTGTGGAGGGCCTATAGGATTGTTCTTAAATCACTGGTTCATGGTTTTATGCTTGGAAGGCTTTGTAAGCATTTTTGCTCAATTAATCTCTTTCACTGTTTGGTTGTTTACACTTGTTTCTATCTGTGTTTCTGTGCTATTTAGGTGAATTTGAGTCAGGTATAGTTTAATATTGGGTGTGTGTTCTTTGGAGTTCTTTGTTGCTCATTTTTACATGTTAACTGTCATCAATTAGTATTTCTAGTAATCTTAGGTATCTGTTGTTGTTTATGGTCTTTGAATGTTCAAAACAGTTTAATAAATCATTATATGTGTTTAGATTTCCATTTCATGGCCTGAATCAGCATAACTCTTTGAAAATCTCAAAAACAATCATTTAAGAGGGTGTTTGGTTGTGCTTTGTTTGGTGTGTTGTGGTTGTTATTCTGAGTACTTATTGGTTTGTAACAGTTTTTTGTGCATAATTAAGCTCAGAGGAACAAGTATTTTGGTGCAAAACTCTTCAAAAGTCAAAATCACACAACAATAATCACCACAGTCCACTGTGGTGATTTTTGAAGTCCAAATCCCACAAATCCTTTTTAAAAGTTAAAGTTTTACCTAAAATAGTTTTAATATAGCTTATCATAGCTTATTGGGTCATTAAATCAGCTTTTCAAGTCCATAAAAGTCAAAGGTGAGTAAAACTCTTCAAAGTCAAAACCTTGTTCAGTCATTTTGAGCAATTTTGGGGAGGGTGTAACTTGTTTGATCCTAGTTGTTAGAAGCTGAAACTTTGTGTGCCATATTCTCTACCACTTTGTAGATTTTTGTGAATTTATTCAGATTTTATGGATTTTATTTAGTGGGTCCCACCAGGCCTTGAAGTTGGTTGCAGGGCAAAGGTCTGCCCTGTTCTCAGCAGACCACCCTCACACCACCACCTTTTGTGGTGGTTTGTGACCAATTCAGTGGTCCTTACCACTTAAGTTTGGTTCCCCTCAACCCCCCTCCTACCAGGGTGTGTTTGTGAACCTTTGGTTTGACCCATAAGTTATTGGACCCCACCTTATTTGGACCCTCAAGTTTGTCCCCAAACTGCCTCAGTCCTATTTTGGCAATTGCTTATTTGTAGCTTTCTGGCTTATTGATGCTTGTTTGTTGGTTGTAACTTGCTAAATATTGTTCCTAAGACTCAGAGAAACCAATCTCAACCATTGTGGACCCCACATTTCATCATTTGAGCTAAAACACCCCACAGTCAACAAAAGTCAACTGTGGATGCATTAAGCACTTGAATTGCTTATTCAGTGGGTTTAAACAAAAGTGTTTTTATTAAAGTTACTTGTTTTTATCTTATTATCAGTTTAGAAAAAGAAAAAATCCAAAAAACCAATTTTAACTTTAGTGATAGCTTCTATTTAATAGGAGTTATCAATTTATTTTTCTTTTTTATTTATTTCTAAGTAATATATCACTTTTATATTTTTAGAAATTATATTTTAGGTTAAAATAATTTTACAAATTTTTCCAGATTTTTTATTTTGTCATTTAGTGGTATTTCTAATTAATTTTAGTTTAATTTAGTTTTAATTAATATTAAACAATTAAATAGCATAATTAGTTTTTATATAGTATAACCTAGTTTTTATAATTTTTATAGCTTCTATTTTAGTTAAAATAATTTTATAATTTTTTCTAGAATTTTTACTGTTCATTTAATAGTTTTCATAATTTAAATAGTTTAATTAGATATTAATTAATAAATAGTATAATAATTAGTTAATTAGCTTAAAAATACTTAGAATTAACTTTTTATAATTTTTTAGGATTCCTGTAATGGTTAATTAGATTTATAAAATTTTTCTTAATTTTCTAAGTCTTTTAAGTATTTTTGATAATTCTAATTAGTTTAATTAGTATTAAATAGATAATTAGTAATTAATTAATTATAAATAATTAAATAGTGTAAAAATAATTTTTATTTTTCTTAAAATTTTCTTTAATTAATAGGATTGTAAAAATACAAATTTTACACTTTTAACCCTCCCGGTCCTCCAGTTGTACTTTTCGTTTTGTTCGTCTGTATACGTTTTTTAATTGAAACGTACGTTTTTAGGTTTAGCTCAAATCTTCGTACTCCAAATTCCCGTAACCATTCACATAGCTTTCCTAAGCTATTTTTGTTTATAAATTCCAAATAATTTTTACAACAATCCCTTTTCTGTGAATAACACCCGATTACGAACACGCTATAGTTACATTTCACACCTCAACGGGATTTTACGACCCGGTGATACATTATATTACCCGGAGCATTGATCTAGGCTATTTGACTTAGTTGACCATTCTTTGGTTAATTTAAGTTAGGTGGTTTAGCATCAATCACACCCCCACTTATAAGGTTGTCCTATGGTCAATTCTCACACAAGCCAATTTGGTCAGTTGTCATCCCAACCATTTCCTCGCAATCTATCAGGCTAGTGTCCTATGGTCAATTCTTCTAGCCTACTAAACGGACTAAGGTATCAAGTCAATCACGTCTAGCGTAATAGATACAAACAAGTTTATAGCACTGCTGAAATTAGTATAAATGAATGGACAAAGAAGATATCTCTACGAAGTAATGAAAGATAGCAAATAACAGAATGATACTTGAATTAATAATAAGAATTCATCAAATGATTATGAAAAGCATAAAAAGAATCCAAACTCGAATACAAAGATGATTAATGTAGACGAGAGCTTCTATCTCTAACTCTTAACTCCGTCATCTTCTACTGTGGTTGCTCTCACCAAACCCTAGAAAGGTTTGGGAAATGGGAGATGATTTCATAGGTGCAAAATCGTCTTGTATTTATAGGTAGGAGAGAGCTACGGCGTAACGCTATTACTAGTTACGTCGTAGCTAATGTTATCTTCACTTGATCTTATCCGTTGAGCTAGTTACGGTGTAGTTGGATAGTGTAGATACGTCGTAATAATGTTACGTCGTAGATGACTTGAGGTGCTACGCCGTAGTATCCATAATTTCCACAAAATCGCCACGGAGTCTTCATTACGCCGTAACATTATTACTAGTTACGGTGTAGTCTTGAGAATGTGGATAATTCCACGTCATAATTTAATTACGGCGTAACATAATCACGTAGTTACGTCGTAGTCTTATTGTAGTAGGTGCTTTTGTCCGTCTTGAGGTCAACTTCGTCCATTAACCGCTTCATATCCGATTAATAGTCCTGAAACGGAATACGAAGTAATAAGACTACACTACAGACAATATTAAGCTAAAATGGTCAATAAAGAGGGGAAATTGTTACTTAGAATATCAAATTATTTGACGTCATCAGTTTTAATCACCATATTTGATTCAATTAAACCTTGATCATTGATTCCAAAACATCTCTTCAAGCAACCATGTTTCCGCTAAGCCATTTATTATTCTTGTTCTTCTTATTCCATTGATAAAAACACCTCTTTCTCATTATTCAGATACAAATCAAATCATAATTGCAAATTGTTTCACTAATTTATTTGGGTTTTACCATTATCAAGTAGTGAATTAAGAAAAAAAAGAATTATATATTCTTTATTGACTTTTAGAGTAAAAATAAAATACTCCTTTTGTTCACAACTTTTTCAAGATATCAACTGCATCCGTGCTTAAAATAGGGGGAATTACATATATCCCTAATGAAACTTTAAAAATTACATATATCCCTAAAACACAAGTTTTCAATGCATGGTGTACAATGCTATTAAAGCAAGGTTTAGGGAAATATGTAAATATTGAAGTTTTATTGGGGATATATGTAAATTCCCCCTTAAAATACATGCGAAGAAGTTTTTCTTTTTTTTTTTTAACTTGAAATCATTACTTAAAATCCTTTGTGTTATGACACAAGAGAAGTAGTAAGTAGAATGGTCATGTATATTCTTATATATGAATCATATTTTGATATATGCATTCACATTTTGATTTTGGGTAAATATGTTCATGATTTTATAGTAATTGTTAATGTTAAAAGTGTTGAAGAGAAGAGTAAAATAGTTAAATAAAATTATTTAGATTAAAATGGTGTTTCAAAGCTAAATGACACTTAATTACTAATTAGAGTTTAATTGTATATTTGGATATTTTGAGTGTTTTGGAAAGATATTGATGCGATTAAAAAATTAGCGAGAATATTTTGATGGTTTTGCAAAGTAGATGAAATTCTCCCTACTTTTAAAAAGTTTATGAAAGCTGCATAAATATGTTATATAATACAAGATAAACAATTATGTGACAAACTGAAACAAACGCGCATTTTTACATTGTTGCTTCAAGGGCCTATTATTAGTTATCGCACGGGGCCTCAAAATTTATGAGGTGTCTTTGGTTAAATGCATACAATGAATATAAGTGAGATCGTTTGTATTTGTTTTAAAAGTGGTGTTGCCTGAAAAACACGTAATAACCACAATGGTTCATTGAAATAAAAATTTTGCTTATTTCTAATTTTAGAAAGGAAAAATAAAAAAAGACACGTATGTTTTGTTTTCCTATGAAAGAAAAAGACATTCGGGTACGTTTGGTAAAATTAATTGTAAAATGTTAGCTGTAAGCTAATAACTATAAACTAATAGCTTGTAGATGAGGATGCTTGGTAAGATTGTTGTAGCTGTATATAAAAATTGTAAAATGACCTAAAAGGACATTTGGATAGGCTGAACCCAAAAGGAAATCCATTAATCATTGATAACATGTATTTTATATTGAAGAAATAGTCATTAAGTGTTTGTTTTATGACAACAAACATCATGAGTACATATAGTCATTTGCAATATAGAAGATGTTGCAAGTTTAATTGGTATGCGTTTTTGTTCTTAAAAAAAAAAGAAAAGAAAAAAAATAGATAATATAGAATAATATAATATATAATATGTTATTATGTTAACTATAAAATGTGAAGATTAAAAGTATAAATAAGTTTTAGTTCAACGAGACAAAAGAGCAGCATGTATTCATATGTTAATTAAATAATTTCAAATTAAATAAATTTAAATAGTTTAAAAAGCTGCATTTGTTAGCTTTTTGTTTAGGAGTTACGAGATTCAAATAAAAGCTTAAAGTTTAAGTTAATAAATAAAGCTTTTTAATATGATTTTAAAAAGCTAGGGTGTTTTTTTTTTTTTTTTTTTTTTTTTTTAATAAAAAGCTCACGGCTTAAAAAAAAAACTTTTATCCAAACTAGGGGCGTGCAAAAAGCTGAATCTAGACCGGAAAATCAAAACCATGAAATCAAAATCGAAAAACCGATGGTTCAGTTTTTGTATGTCATAAAACCGAAGTTTATGGTTTGGTTTGGCTTTAGCCTAAAAACCAAACCGAAAAAATACATATAATCTTTAAACAATCTAATAGATATTGATTTTTGAATGTGTCATTTAAACTGCATAAACAATTTCTTACAAGATTTTGTGGTAATTATATTTGTTATTGTTATTATTATATCAATTTACGATTATCTTGTAGATTTTCTTTATTATAATTAGTTTCTTATTGACATTAATGTGTGTTTCTTTATTGTTGTAACCTAAAAATTTTAATGTATAATGCATAAAAAGTTAGACCTTGAAAAGACTATGCCCGTTTAGTTTGTAAATGGTTAGATTAGGATTTGGATTTGAATGTAAAGTTGTAGATTGAGATTTGGATTTGAGGTTTAAATTAAATGAGAAGATAGAAAAATATAATATAATAATATATTATATATGTTATAAATGGGTATTTTAAAAATATTGTTATTGTAAAAAAAAATCAATATGGATGGTTGTGGTATAATAAAGGCCCACAAAAATGATAATATAACAAAAAAAAGACAAGTTATATGGGTTTTGCACATGAATATATATTTGGTATTTATCCACCCTTGTGGGACCCGCATAAACAAACCAAACAACATTTTTTGGCATCAATGTCAAATCCTAATCCTACTCCCTCAAACCAAACAGGCCCTAAACATCAATAAACCAAACAGAAACCGAAAAACCAAACAAAAAAAAAAACAAAAACTGAACCAGATAAAACCTAACCGAACCAAACCGAACCATACTAACCCATAACCCTAAAACCATCTAACAATCCAACCCTTTGAAGCTTCATCATCATCATCATCACATCTATGGCAGAGTAAGCTCTTCTATGTTTCCATTCCTATTTCTATCTGTTGCATATCTGGCTTATTTAAAAAAAAAAAAAAAAAAAACATTGTTGTGGATCTGGTACTCAGTTGGTTTAATGTCATTGAAAACTTGATAGTTTAATGTGTTTTAGTGTTGTTTTTTTTATTTGATTCATTGCAGATGGCTTAGAGGGTGTTTGGGATTGCTTATAAATAAGAGCTTATGATAATAGTGTTTGGATTTGCTTATTTTTGTAAAAATTGCATCAATACGATAATAAGAATAATCAGAAAATGTCGATTATATTCATATATAAAAGGTTTTAGATCAGATATCTTGGTAAAATATTAGTGTTTGGATTTGCTTATTTACACAACACACCTAATCGATACCATTTTATCATCTCACGTTTTATTAATTCAAAAACATTAAAACCCATTTGTATTTAACCCGAAACCAAGACTTGTCACTAGTTTGACTCATTGACCGAGTCAACTCACGCGTCAAACGCGTTTTCTCACCTTGTCTTCACTAGATCTATGGATAGAAGTGATGGTGGTGGAAGTAGTACACGGTGGTGAGGCAAAGAAATGATGGTGGTGATGTTTATATGTGATTGTGTAGGCGCGTGAAGTGTATAGATGAGTTGGGGAGGTCACAAGCTACGAGATGGTGGTGGCGATGTAGTTGTGATGTTGGTTTGGGGTAGGGCTGAGCACCGAAGGTTCAAAACCGAACCGGACCGTCGAAACCGACAGAACCGATAAAAACCGAACCGGACCAACGGCCCGTCGGTTCGGTTTCGGTTTCAGGTTTTACATGATTTCGGTTTCGGGTCGGTTCGGTTCGGTCCGGTTCGGCCCAAAATCGACAAAAACATACCAAAATACACTTCGACCGACAAACCCGAACCGAACCGACGAAAACCGAACCGACCCGACAGCCCGTCAGTTCGGTTTCGGTTCCGGTTTTTCATGAATGGTCCTCGGTTTTTTCGGTTCGGGTCGGTTCCGACCCGATGCTCACTTTGGGATGTGGCAGATGGTAGCGCAGAAGAGAGAAAAGAAAGGATGGTGTTATTTTAGGGTTAGTGTAAAATGAAGTAGATAGAGATGAAGTAGGGTTTTTATTGTTGGTAGGGACCTTGGGTGCAAATATTTAGTGGATAAAAGGGGCCGGTTGCAATGGCTAATAAGGACCATCGGTGTAATTTTTATAGACTTTCCCGAAACACATGTTTTGGCTCGTGATAAATATTAAACGGCACCAAAAACATTTGTAAACATTGCCATTAGTTTTAAAATTGTTTTTCCGCAAGTTTTGATTATAAAAACTTTTATTTAAATAAACATGCCCGTTACTTGTTTAATTCTCGTTTTATTAGGTTTTTCTAGTGTCAAAGTCGGGTAGTGCCTAAAGTAATTTCACAGTTACTCATACCAAGAAAATTTCAGCATATAACAATTATTCAGATAACCAGATATCAATACGTGCCATATTTCAAAAATAGTCTGAAATCAGTTTCAAGTTAATTATCGGTTTAATTTAATTTATAACATGGCATTTAAAATGGCTCCCAAATTGCCAGTTGTCACATATGTAAATTCCCCCTTAAAATACATGTGAAGAAGCGTTTTTTTTATTTTATTTTTTTAAAAAAACTTGAAATCATTACTTAAAATCCTTTGTATATTCTTATGTATCATATTTTGATATATGCATT
Source organism: Artemisia argyi (assembly GCA_030686995.1). Classification (NCBI taxonomy): domain Eukaryota; kingdom Viridiplantae; phylum Streptophyta; class Magnoliopsida; order Asterales; family Asteraceae; genus Artemisia; species Artemisia argyi. The sequence continues at coordinate 67,560,731 of CM060709.1, read as the reverse complement.
TACTTTTTGATTTTGGGTAAATATGTTCGAGCATGATTTTATAGTAATTGTTAGTGTTAAAAGTGTTGAAGAGAACAGTAAAATAGTTAAATAAATTATTTATATTAGGGTACGCTTGATATCCGACTATTGGAATGACACTATGACTACGAAAGTGATTAAATGTGTTTGTTTAGGATGAGAAGGCCTACAACTATAGTAATGAATGATATAAATGCTCCATACTCCATATACTTCAAAAGGGTAAGGTATGAATCTTTCATACCAAGGGGCCCACCACTACTATCAAAATCATTCCCATTGTAATTGATGACGGCATACCAAACGCACACTTAATTACTAATTAGAGTTTTATTGTATAGGGTAAATTTCAAAAATGGTCCTTAACGTTCCACAAAATTGCAAAAACGGGACCGAGACAAAAAGTAGCGCAAAAAAGACACCAACGTTCCACATTTTCGCAAAATCGCCACTAAGAGGCCTTTTCCGTTAATTTTCCCGTTAAGTGCCACGTAGTTGAGGGTAGTATCGTCATTTTACTGTTCACCGGGTACTAAGCTAGTGACACTCTAGCTTGAGGGACAAAATTTGCAAGCGATTGTTTGCTTTTTTTTACAAACGGTACACTATCCAGTCCCAGTTAAATATGAACGTTGCAGCACATTAAAGTTTCACACTTTCCGAAATCCGGCAAAAAATATGGTCTTGATCTGTGACTGTGGGAAACAAGCAACAATCAAAACAAGCTGGACAAACAGGAACCCAGGACGACGATCCTACTGTTGTCCTTCATGTGGGTTTATTGGACGGACGGATCCTCCAATGTGTTGCCGAGCAGTTGCTGTGATTCCTGGCCTATTGAGGGCAAGGAACGAGCTTGAAGAAGAGTTGGAGGAGCAGGTGAGGTTGATGAGAGAGAAGGATCAACGGATTAAGAAGCTCAACAAGTTTCTTATTTTTAGTTAGCTCTTTTTTTTCATTGTGATGAGTGCTCAAACACTCATCATTTTTGGTCAAATCTGAACTGCAAAACATACAAAAACACTCAGAAATGCATTAAAATACTGAAAATATTCCAAAATTGTGTTTTATATGTTTTAGAAGCAAAAAGAGTAAAAACAGATGAAAAACGTACAAAGTTTGCAAAATTAGCAGTTTCAGTCCCCAACTCTCATAAAATGTCAAAACCAGTCCCTGGTCATTCAAAATATGGAAAATTATCACCAAAGGTCCTTTTAAAATCATAAGTTGTCATATTTAGTCCTTTGGTGAAAAAGTCTAAAAGTTTTGAGAAATTTACAAAATTGGTCCCTAAACTTCATAATTTGGCAGAATTGGTCCCTGGTGGGATATTTTTGGAAGAAAAGTTATTTTTGGTCCTTGGAAACTCAAAGGTTATAAAAAATAACCTTTTGATGAAAAGTTTAAGGAAAATGCAATTTTGGTCCCTGCAGTTTGAAATTTACATAAAAGGTCCCTGGGAATTTTTAAAAGTGGAAAATGAAATCAATGGTCCTTGGGAAATTAGAGATTGGCAGGAATGGTCCCTTGGGTCACATTACAGAACTTGGAAAAATTGGTCCTTTGGTTTTCTGAAATTACAATATTAGTCCTTGTGATATTATTACTTAAACCAAATAAACCCTTTTTCAATCCAATCCAAAACAAATAAAACCCATCCACCCATGGCCTGATCCACAAAACTACCCAAACCCATCCACCCTTGGCCCATGTATCCTTCCTAGCCCACTCCAAAAATAAATAAAAATCCAAACCGTTTAATATCACCCCTGAGTCAAACCCAGTCAACCACACCATCTCCCCCACTCTTCCCCCATTCCCTGCAATTTTGACCCCCATCCACCACCATCACTTTGGTGATTCACCCTGGCCAACTCAGTGGGTCCCACAACCTAAATGTTGGTTTCTTCAACCCCCCTCCTGGCCATCTTCAAAGGTTGACCAAGCTCCTGAGCTTATTCACCCTTGTGGGCCCCCTAGGAAGCCTCAAAGTCTGTCCCTTTTCTGTGTTGAGCCAAGTGCTCAGTTTGTGATGAGGCGAAAAATGATCCATTTTTAGGGGGTCATTTAAGCCCGAATCCGACTTTATTTGATCAAGTATTGCCCTAAATCGTTCCTTTTGTGATTTTAGGTACTTGGAGAGTGAATTCTGGAAAAGAAGCCATTTTGGACGTTTTTGGAGCATAAAAGTGAAGAAAACGGCAAAGTATCAATTTTCCATGCTGGAAACACTAGGCGACGGCGTCAGACATCAAGAATAAAATACCGTAGTTGATGACGGCGTCAAAAGTCATCCTGACGGCGTCAAAGTACTAAGAATAAAATACCGTAGGTGGTGACGGCGTCACACAGGCCGTCATAAGTAGATCAAGGCCGTCCAAGGAAGTATTTGGCGGCGAGGTGATGGCGTCACATGGCTGTCTTGACGCCGTCAGCCCAGTATTCCTATATATAGTTTTCTAGTTTTTCACATAAAAAGAGAGAAGTTTTGGAGAAACCCTAAAGACGAATTTGGTGCAACTTTTACAGGTTTTTCAAGGGTTCCAAACCCTTGATACCTTGCATTGTAATTGAGATAAGTGTTCTTCTAATTCAATCAATATGTCTATGTGTTGGTTGTCTATATCTTGTTCTTGTCTCAATTCAATTATGATAGGCTAGATCTCCTTTGTGTTTGCTTAGATCTAATGAAACCTAGATATTGATTATGTGTTGATTACTTGTTTATTCTTGTTCTTGGATGAATGATTTTATATGTTAGGCTTAAGAAAACTGGCAGATCTCCAAATGGTAACATGCTTGAACGTCTTAAGAAACATGAACCGAGGCGTACTAGGTCTTTATTGGTTGTATTTAATGCATGAGCCACTGTTTATAATCCCTATAGTTGTGCTGGGTCATGGTGTAGGAGGAGATAAGAGCTCATAGAATTGGGGAGTTATGTATGCCACCCCATGAATGGGATTAAGGAATACGATCCGTCATCCATGCAATTATAACAAGCAATTAACATGTAAAAGATATCTAGCGAGTAATGAAGTCTAAGTAAACACATTTTCTCCAATTACTGCTCACAACCTTAGTATAAATTAGTTTAATTTCAATTTTAGTATTTTATTTTGATTGCATCTTAGTTTTGGGTTAGTTGAATAGCAACTAATTCCGCCCACTCTTTCAAAACCCGAGATTTTACTTGCTTTCCATAAAATATAAAAATACAAAAAAATAATCATCCCTCACCTTTAGAACTAGTAATTTAGGCTTTCTAATCCTAGCGACACTATTCCTAAGCTGAATGATCAATCCCCCGGTACTTGTCACTATACTATACTACAACGATCAGGTACACTGCCTGGTGGGGGTAAAGCCTGTTGCGATTCCCACGCATCAGTTTGCTTATTTGATTGCTATTTGCTTATTCAGGGGTTTTGTTTAGTTGTTTTTGGCTTATTTCCATTCATCAAACATGTATCTACCTTAAACCACCCCTGGTCTCAGCTTAGAGCTTATTTGAAAGCTTTTAGCTCTGACAGTTGACCAAAGTCAACTATCATGCTTTTAAGCTCCCATTGTGCTTATTTTTTATATCTAAAAAGTTGTTTTTACAAAAGTTTAATGTTTTTAGGTATAAAATTGTTTTGTAAAAGAAAATTTCAGAAAAACCAATTTTAGAATAAGTGATAGTTTCTATTTAATTTGATTTATCTTTTTAATTTTCCTTTTTAGATTTTCATTAAGTAACTTGCATTTTTATATTTTTCTTAAATTTCTTTTAAGTTAAAGTAATTTTAGTAATTTTCTTAGATTTTTATATTATCATTTGGTAATTATTAGATTTAATATTAGTTTTATTAATAATTAATTAATAATTAAGTATTAAATACCAAAACTAGTTTTTATAAAGTAAACCCTAGTTTTTATATTTTTCCTAGCTTTTATAAGTCATAAAATAATTTTAGGAATTTTCTTGTAATTTCTACTGTTCATCTTCTAGTTTTTATAATTTAAATAGTTTAATTAGTAATTAATTAATATTTAGAATAATAATTAGTAAAATAGTCTAAATATAATTTTTAGAAACTTTTATATTTTTCTAGGATTCCTGTGATGGTTAATTAGATTTGTAAAAAATTTCTTAATTTTCTAAGTTAGTTTGTTATTTTTAATAATTTAAATCAATTAAAATTAGTTAAGTAATTAATAATTAGTAATTAATTAATAATAAATAATTAAATAGTGTAAAAAGTTATTTTCTTTTTCTATAAATTTTCTTTTAACCTTAGGTTTTTAAAAAAGTCATTTTCACCCCCTGGGGGTTTTCAGATTTCAGTTTTCACTTTTTATTTCGTACGTTCGCGTAAATTTAAATTGAACGTAAGCGTTTTTAGGTTTTACACGTTTCTGGTTTTTCAAATTTTACAGTCTTGTTATAATAGCTTACTTAAGCTATTTCCTTGTAGATTCCTTAGTTCAAATCAATCACAAACCCTTCCTTGTCCAAATTCACCCGATCACAAACCCGTTTGATAACCATTCACACCTCGTCGGGACATAACGACTCGGGAATACACTGTATTTCCGCGGAGCATTGACTCTAGGATGTTTGACCTTGTTGACCATTCCCTGGTCAATATAGGTTGACCGTTTGGAGCCAATCAAAATTTGGAGCCGCTGCCGGGGAGGCTGTGCGCGCTATTCTAAACGGTTTTGCGTATTGGTGAACCTGGATATACATACGTTGTATATTTATCCATCCTTGTTCATATTTTCTCATCATATAAAAACAAAACTGTTCCCGAAAACATTTTAAAATCAGTTTTCAACGAACACAAAAACAGTTTCTTTCTTATTTGTACAAAATGTTTATCCAAAAATCCAAAAATATTCATCTTTACCCTCCTACCCTTTTGATTCTTCATTCCTTACCCTCCCAAACCTTTTGATTCTTTCTATGTCTCATCCACACTTTCTGATTTGTCAATGGTGTGGTAATCCTCATAATGGTGGCAATTGCCCCAGTTGTGGCATGGTAGAGTCAGGAAACGGGTCTGTCTATAATCAAGATCCCTATTCCTACTATGACACGACTGATTTATTCCATCAACTACCACACCATGAGAGTCAGCAGTTTTACTGTTGTGAGTACTGTGGTGGTTCACACTACAGTTCTGATTGTCAATCGGGAAACACGCTTGTCTATGAGCAGTTTCCTAATAACGATTATAACTCTAGCACATACGACTCACAGCCACATCAGTTTTACTGTTGTGATTACTGTAGAGGTCCACACTTCAGCTCCGATTGTCAAACAGGGAACCCATTTCCTTGTAACAATTTTGACACATCGTATTATGACGAACCTCCACCTCAGCCAATTCCTCAAAGTCTTCTCCTTGATCTTTTGGATTTAGTAAAAGATTTGAAAGGAATAACACATACCCCAGATAATCCAAAACAAAAATCGATGGAAGAATTGTTAGCTGAAGAACAGGCTGCTAAATTAAATTCCCAAGATGCTTATGAAAGATCTATTAGGGAATCAATTGCAAAAGAAAAAGCAGCCAGATCTAGTTCTCGATTCTGTTTCATTCCTGATGACAGTGATGATGAAGATACACTTGATATTCTTCAATTTTATAAAGATTCATCAGATGAAATTCCATCAGTTGAGATTCCATCTCAACCTACTGTTATCACACCCGAGGTTCCCACTCACTCTTTGATCATGGGGGACGAGCATCTTGACACTGTTCCTAAAAAGGAATCGGACGAATTCATAAAGTCTAGTGTTGAGAACCTTGTCTCAATCCCAAGAGAGTCACAGGGAATTCTTGATCATATATGTGATATTCCTCCTCCTCTCATCTTCCAAACTGATCATGTTGAGATGTTCTCCGATTCTACTGATGATGATTAATTATCTTGTGGAGACATTGTTTTTATGGAAGAATTACCTTCTAAGCTAGTTAGCTTAGAAGAAGAGAATGATGAGATTGACACTGAAATCAAGGATGAAGCACTTCGTGCAACATTATTCAATGTCGATCTCCTCATTTCTAAAATTGAGGCTTTCAATATGAAACCTATTTCATCTCCTATCCCGATTAAGGATAGTAACATTTTCTCCGATGATCCTATTCCGGAGTTTGAAGCCTTTACTTTTGATCATATGGGAGAGAAGATTATTGGCAGTACCACTTCTCATTCTCAAATTTCTCTCCCCATGTATGATTCATTCACCTTTGAGGAGTTCTCCGGTGAACTCACTCATATCATATCTCCACCGGAGTATGATAACTTTTACTTTGATCTAGACAAAGATGATCTTTGTGTTCCGGAGGGAAATATTCTCAACCTTGAGAATTTGATTGATATCAAAATCCCAACCCTCCCACCCATAATATGTCTAGATCATACGAGCTTAAATGATGAGATTCATGATACACCAATTATGGATTCTCTTGCTGATGACGATGACTTTATCTTGATTGTCATCAAGATCTTTCTACCCTTCTTCACCTACCGGGTGACTTCTCATGTTCTTCATTACTTCGGGAATGAAGACATTATCTTTGACCCCAGCATCACCGCTTATAGTTTATACTATTTTAAGCTAGGGTCTACTTATCTCATCGGTGTGGAACTTTCACGTGCTTCAAATGTTTGTCCAAACATCTTGAATGAAAGTCCGATTGAGATTGTTTCTTCCACATCATGCTTCCCCAAGAACCAAGAGTCAAGCTAGCGACTCGGTAAACAAAAATAGTAGCATGCTTATAGGGTTTTCACCCTAAGTGTGGGGGAGTTACCCCTGCTGTGGTTACCAAATAAAGTGAAAAAAAAATAGTGTTTCCACATTTAGATTGTAATTTTGCCCTTTTACGTTCAAAGAGTCGGCATAATATCCGGGACTTTGAATATTGAGGACAATATTCATTCTAAGTGTGGGGGGGGGGGGGGGGGGGGTATTCTAGCGAATTTTATCACATTTTACTATCTAGTACCCCCGTTTTTGGCCAAAATTTTTCACTTGAGTTTCAAAATTTTTGTGGTTATCAGTCCGCCATGTCTAAACGACAAAAGGATTGGCTAATCCAGGAGCAAACGGCTCTTGGTAAAGATATATCAAATCCGTTGACGGCTTGCAATTTGCCCAAAATTGTATGGTATCTCAACTCGCCATATCCTAAAAAGTGAAAGAGTTGGCTAGCCCGCAAGATTATGGCTTGTGGTAAAGGCAGTGGAAAAACCATAATTGGTAATCAGCTCACCAAGATGTTGACTATTCCATCAAGAGTTGGCTAGTCCAGAAGCAAACGGCTTTTGGTAAAGACAAATCAAATCCGTTGACAGCTGGTGGTTTGCTCAAAATCACATGGTTATCAAGTGGACCATAGTTCTTACTTGAACTGATACATTTGGCTACTCCATAAGTAATGGCTTTTGGTAAAGAGATTAAAATCCATTAAATTTTCAAAACAGTTTATTGCTAGGGACTAGCAATAGTTTAGTGTGGGGGATTGATGAGTGCTCAAACACTCATCATTTTTGGCCAAATCTGAACTGCAAAACATACAAAAACACTCAGAAATGCATCAAAATACTGAAAATATTCCAAAATTGTGTTTTATATGTTTTAGATGCAAAAAGAGTAAAAACAGATGAAAAACGTACAAAGTTTCCAAAATTGGCAGTTTCAGTCCCCCAACTCTCATAAAATGTCAAAACCAGTCCCTGGTCATTCAAAACATGGAAAATTATCACCAAAGGTCCTTTTAAAATCATAAGTTGTCATATTTAGTCCTTTGGTGAAAAAGTCTAACAGTTTTGAGAAATTTACAAAATTGGTCCCTGAACTTCATAATTTGGCAGAATTGGTCCCTGGTGGGATATTTTTGGAAGAAAAGTTATTTTTGGTCCTTGGAAACTCAAAGGTTATAACAAATAGCCTTTTGATGAAAAGTTTGAGGAAAATGCAATTTTGGTCCTTGCAGTTTGAAATTTACAGAAAAGGTCCCTAGGAATTTTTAAAAGTGGAAAATGAAATCAATGGTCCTTGGGAAATTAGAGATTGGCAGGAATGGTCCCTTGGGTCACATTACAGAACTTGGCAAAATGGGTCCTTTGGTTTTCTGAAATTACAATATTAGTCCTTGTGATATTATTACTTAAACCAAATAAACCCTTTTTCAATCCAATCCAAAACAAATAAAACCCATCCACCCATGGCCTGATCCACAAAACTACCCAAACCCATCCACCCTTGGCCCATGTATCCTTCCCAGCCCACTCCAAAAATAAATAAAAATCCAAACCGTTTAATATCACCCCTAAGTCAAACCCAGTCAACCACACCATCTCCCCCACTCTTCCCTCATTCCCTGCAATTTTGACCCCCATCCACCACCATCACTTTGGTGATTCACCCTGGCCAACTCAGTGGGTCCCACAACCTAAATGATGGTTCCTTCAACCGCCCTCCTGGCCATCTTCAAAGGTTGACCAAGCTCCTGAGCTTATTCACCCTTGTGGGCCCCCTAGGAAGCCTCAAAGTCTGTCCCTTTTCTGTCTCAGTCACCCAATAAGCAAGTGCTTATTGTGGCTTATTTGCTTATCCTGTGGTCCCCATTTGCTTTTTCCAGCTTAAACATGTCACAAAAACATATTTGAATCAGAATTAACCATTGTGGACCCCACATAAGCTCATTTGAGCTTAATCTCTTGTTGGTCAAAGAAAGTCAACTCATTAGGCTAATAAGCACTCAAGTGCTTATTTTCTGAGTTCTAGTGAAAGTGTTTTTGTAAAAGTTGTTAGTTTTTAGTGTAAAAGTAGTTTGGAAAAAGAAAAAACACAAAAAACCAAATTTAATTATAGTGATAGCTTCTATTTAATAGAAATTATCTTTTTAATTTTCTTTTTAGCTTATTTATAAGCACTCTAGCATTTTTATATTTTTATTAATTCTCTTTTATATTAAAGTAATTTTAGAAATTTTTCCAGATTTTTCTTTTGTCATTTAGTGGTTTTTAGAATTAATATTAGTTTAATTAATTATTAATTAATAATTAAGAATTAAATAGCATAATTAGATTTTATTAAGTAACACCTAGTTTTTATAATTTTCCTAGCTTTTATATAAGTTAAAACATTTTTAGGAATTTTTCTAGAATTTCTACTGTTAATTTTCTATTTTTTAGAATATAATTGGTTTAATTAGTAATTAATTAATAATTAGAATAATAATTAGTAAATTAGTTTAAAAATACATAAAACCAACTTTTTATAATTTTTTAGATTCCCGTGATGGTTAATTAGATTTATAAAAATCTTTTTAATTATCTAAGTCTTTTTAGTAATTTTTAATAATTTAAACAATATAATTAGTTAATAAATAAATAATTAGTAATTAATTAATAATAAATAATTAAATAGTGTAAAAATAATTTTTCTTTTTCTAAAAATTTTCTTTGTTCATTAGGATTGTAAAAATAATAATTTCACACTCGTAGCCTTTTTAGTTCATCAGTTTTACTTTCTCTCACGTTCGTCAGTGTACGTTTTTAATTAAAACGTACGTTTTTAGGTTTTAAATCAATTCTTCTTAATCTTAATTCCAGTAATTAATCACATAGCTTTCCTAAGCTATTTATGTTCATAATTTCCAAATAATTCTCATTACCACCCTCTTCTGTGAATAATCACCCGATCACAAGAACGCTAAAGCACAATCCACACCTCGTCGGGACATAACGACCTGGTGATACCCTTTATTACCCGGAAGCATTGGTCTAGGTAGTTTGACCTTGTTGACCATATACTTGGTCAATTTAGGTTGACTGTTTAGCACCAATCACATTGCCATTAAGTTGCTTTAGGTTGGTCATTGGTATGTAGGTGTGTTGACATCTTTCTGGGTTGTATCATCACAGGGTATAAGGTCATCCCTGGTTTGTATTGACCTTCATGTTAATAAAAAGTGTTTGATTTTAGCAGTATAGTGGGATCATCGTTGTTTTGGTTGTCCTTGTTATTATAAGAAGACAAATGTAGTCAATATTACAGAATCAATATGCAGTAAACTTGGTTTCTGGTTCCTTATCAACTTTGACTTACAAAAAGTCAAAACAAGTTTGGGTCATTCGGTATACTTACGTAGTGGGCATGTTGGGTCATTCAATATACGTAAGTATATGATGATGGCAAACCACAAATTGTGCACAACATTATACAACAAATAAGTATATGATGATGGCAAACCACAAATTGTGCACAGCGTTATGCAGCAAATAATGATGGTAAACCAAAATGAAAACAAATACCATTCCTGATTAATCAAGTCTAAAAAACAAATCACGTACAAATTATTGTCTAGAAGACAGAAACTCAGTTACACAATCCATACACTCATTGTGTTAAAACACATAAACAAATAACCAACCCAAGGTTATTGCACCATCACAATTGTGTTGACTCACTTGGCGATTTTGGCTTTTCTCTTGATCCTATTCTTCCTTTGACCTCCACCATTCCCAGTAGATTATGATACATGACTTGCTTGTGTTCCAACTTGATGACTTGGCCCTCCTGCTACCTCACTTGCTTGTGTTCCAACTGGCTGACTTGGCCCTGCTCCCACCTCTATTGCAGAAGATCCCACTGGCTGAGTTGATCTTTCTATTACCTCATCTGGTACTCCTTCCCTTCTTCTTGTCCCTTGGTTGCCTCTTCGTCCCGTACAAGCTCTCTTATTATGACCCTGCCCACCACATGCACCACATTTGATAGTCTTGCCCCTTTTTGACAGCTTCCCATTCTTCACCATTGATTTTTTCATAACCTGTTCAGCAATCTCATCCCTTGACACTCTTCTCTTCTTCCGTGGTCTCCCAATTGGAACATGGTAGTGAGGTGGCTTTAGTTCACTAGGGATAGGGCATTTGGGCCAAAAGTGTCGACCAGCAATTCCTTCAATCTTGTGTTGATACATCGTCCTCCATGTGGTTAACCAATAACATTGGTGCACATAATCCTCTGGGATCACAACCATGTTGTCAGTTGATTCCTTGTTGTGTTTAGCCATTTCGTTGATAGCCGCAATAGCATGCTTACATGGAATACCAGTGAGTTCCCATCTCCTACATGTGCATTCCATTTTCGGCATATTCACAACACATTGGTCACCCCAACCTCCCGCACACTGGTATGTATTCCCCCCAATCCATAAAACCTTATATTGATTTGCTTCCTCCTTGATTGTTTCTAAAATTTTAGTTGCTGTTGGGGTTAAGAGACCTTCACATCTGTCTATTACATGCTGCAAACTAACACTTCTCTTCACAAGATACTGCCTGATGTACTCCAAACAACCAATGATTGGTTGATCTCTGCCGCCCACCAACTTGCTATTGAACGATTCACATAAGTTGTTAAGAAGGATGTCACATTTAGCTCTCCCTGTAACCAATATATCAATATCAACATCACTTTTAATCTTATTAATATTACAGATGACAGTCATAATATCAACATCACTTTTAACCTTATTAATATTACAGATGACAGTCATAATATCAAAATCATTTTCAATATTATTAATAGTACAGATGAAATTCATAATATGTGTATAGTGTACTTGAAAAATGTGACCTTGACCATGATGATGCTGGTATCTTCCTTAACCAGTCATAAGCTTTAGAGTCGATTGATTTTAGCTCTTACATTCCTCTATTAAACTCAGGGATTGTTGATGCTCTAGCACACCTCCAAACAAGCTCCTTGATACTCTCCCCCTTAAATAACTGCTTCATGTTGTCATATATGTGTCGCACACAGAAGCGATGTTCAGCAGCAGGAAACAGTTCTGCAATGGCTGGTAATATTCCATGTAGATTGGTACAAAACTTAATATGTTAATGAGGATTGAATTGGATTGGAAATCAACTAATTGAATTTACACAATGTTTATACCTTTTGTCTGTCGGATATAAAGGTGAAATTTGAATTTGGTTGCAAATCAAGGTCATCTCCAAGATTGCTAAGGAACCATAACCATGAACTCTTGGACTCAGCTTCAACCTGATGAGGCGAAGAACCACTTTTAGGAGGTCATTTAAGCCCGGAATTGAATTTATTTGATCAAATATTGCCCTAAATCGTTCCTTTTGTGATTTTAGGTACTTTGGGAGTGAAATCTGGAAAAGGAAGCAATTCGGACGTTTTTGGAGCATAAAAGTGAAGAAAACGCCAAAGACTTAATTTTCCAAGCTGGGAACAGTGTGTGACGGCGTCAAGAGTAAGAAGTTGACGGCGTCAAGAGTAAATATCATGACGACCCAGTACAGAAATGAAGGCGTCACAAAGAAGAGCGTCAAGAGTTAAATACGTAACGGCCTGGAAAAGTGTATAACATGACGGCGTCAGATTTAGATCAAGGCAGTCCGAGGATTCTTTTGGCGGCGAGATGACGGCGTCACAAGATTGTTCTTGACGCCGTCAGCCTCTATTTTCTATATATAGTTTTCTAATTTTCATTCATTAGAGGGAACAAGTTTGGAGAAACCCTAAGGCCGAACCATATACGAATTTTACAGCTTTTCAAGGGTTTTCAGCCCTTGAATGCTTACATGTGCTATTGAGATAAGTGTTCTTCTAATTCAATCAATATGTCTATGTGTTAGTTGTCTATATCTTGTGCTTGTCTTGATTCCACCATGCTAGGCTAGATTTATCTTGTGTTTGCTTAGATCTAATGAAACCTAGATATTGATTATGTGTTGATTACTTGTTTATGGTTGTATTAGATGAATGATTTCAATGTTAGGCTTAAGAAAACTGGCAGATCTCCAAATGGTAACATGCTTGAACGTCTTAGGAAACATGAACCGATGTGTACTAGGTTTTATTGGTTGTATTTAATGCATGAGTAAATTCTAATGATCCCATGTTAGGAGCTTCTTAGCCGGCTCGACATAGGAGTGAAGTAGGCACTCATAGGATTAAGGAGTTAAGTACACCACCCCATGAATGGTATTAAGGAATACAATCCGTCATCCACGCAACTATAACAAGTAATTAACGTGTAAAAGATATCTAGGGAGTAGTGAAATCTAAGTAAACACATTTCTCCACTTATTGTTCACAACCTTAGTTTAATTTAGTTTTATTTTCATTTTTAGTATTTTATTTTGATTGCATCTTTAGTATTGGGTTAGTTGACTAGCAACTAATTCCGCCCAAATCCTTCAAACCCGAGATTTTTACTTGCATTCAAAAAATATAAAAAAATACAAAAAGAATCATCTCTCATCTTTAGAACTAGTATTTAGGTTTTCTAATCCTAGCGACACTATTCCTAGCTGAACGATCAATCCCCCAGTACTTGTCATTATACTATACTACATCGATCAGGTACACTGCCTGGTGGGGGTTGTAAGCTTCTCAAGATCCCTTGAGAGGTAAAGCCTGGTGCAACCCCTACGCTACCACAACCACTGCGTAAGCAACTGGATAGAGGCTGATGACGTATAGTCTATAGTTGGGCCACGAGCCCAAATGATAAACATTACTAAGCCCAAACCCACCACGAGTAGGCTATCATGACAAATGACTTAGGCCATAATACCAATGGCTTGGACTCACGAAGTCCGAAGCCCAACCAAACTACCCGGTCATAGGATAAGGATCTTCTATTTACGGAATAGATATCCTTACCCCGGATAAGCACCACGTGTGCGAAGAGTAAGGAGCAAGAAACCTACACGGTTTTTGCGCCCCTATATATAGAATAATATATTCTCATTAAAGGTACGATTCACACAATCCCTAACTCTTAAACAAAACCCTAAAACCGATTACTTACTCTCACGCCGGAGTCTAATCGTGGGAGACAATCCCACAATAAGCCTAACGGTGTTGTTTACTTTCTTAGTGCGCAGGTTTCAGGCATTAAGAAGCGAATTGGTACGAGAGCAAGTGCCCAAACTAGGAACGCCCAACTTTTGTATCAACAAGTGGCACCATCCGTGGGACCAACACTAAGAACTAAGGAACTAGAATGACAAAGAATAAAAATTCAAGCCAGCGGACTCCGCAGTTGGAAAAAACATGTGACCCCCAGAGGAAGAATCAACAAGATTCGACCCCTAGGCAGGCCTTTGGGACAACCAACGCGCCTGGTCACCAAGAAACAGGACCAACCCAACCTCTCCCAGCGGTGGAATTTCCTGTAAGGACTACCCACATCACCACCGTAGTCCCAAGCGTTGAAGAACTCCAGCGCACTCTCTTCAATACTCCTCACCAAACGGCACCTACAGTGGACAACACTGTGCCGCCGGGCGCACCTAACAGAGATAGGGTGCTCAATACTGAGGCATATATTATTGCAGCGAACAAGGACGCGCCTGATCTAACGTTGGGTAATTTTGTATCCCAAAATTATGAAACCCTAACTGCACTCATGCAAGAAGAAGCAAGGAGAAGGTCGAGTACGAGCCTACAAGCCCGGATCAACTTTGGTCCTGAACGCGAAGCATCATCACCGCGCCACCCACGAGGAAGATGCGAAAATAACGAAAAACGTACCACTATCTATGATAGGTTGGGTACGACATCTAACGTTCATTCCAGACTTGGTAATCGAGGGATACAAGATAGATTAGGACCTCAACGTTCACCAAGCGAAGGTTCCTCCAGGTCTGGGAACAAAAGAATTCAGGACAGATTAGGGAGGAGGATATCCCCAAGTGAAAGCCCCTCAAGTTCTTCCTCTGAAGGAAGCCGGCGCAAGCACCGCAAAAGAGACTACTCCTCCTCCAACGACTCCTCGGACAACGAGGATAAGGAAACAGGACATTGGAAGTCAAGAGGAAGACGTCGTGAAGAAGAAGACAAAGACATGGCCCTTCCATGGCGTCGCCAGAAAGTTGATGCATTTATGAGACGCATCAGCGATTATTCTGATCGCAAGAGGAGGCGCATGCCCACTAATGTCAAAACATATGATGGGACAGGTGATCCGGATGATCACCTAAAAATTTTCGAATCAGCTGCTACTATCGAAAATTGGCCACAACCTGTGTGGTGCCATATGTTTAACTCCACATTAGTAGGGAATGCGCGCACGTGGTTTAGCAAGCTCCCACGACGGAGCATCGACGGGTTTGAAGAATTACGGAAAGCATTCCGTTTAAACTTCACCCAAAGAAAGAAGTGCGCTAAAAACCCGGTTGAACTAGCAAGAGTAAAACAGCGCCAAGGGGAATCAACTAGTGCTTATATGGAACGCTTTAAAGATGAGTGCATACATGTCAAAGCATGTCCTAAAATCCTAAAAATTTCAGGGTTCATGAATGGGATTAACAACCCAGAACTCATTCGGAAGCTAAACGACAAGGTTCCCCAAACCTTTGATGAGCTAATGAAGCGCGCAAGATCCTTCATACAAGGAGAAGCAGCCGCTGCGGACAGCAAAAAAGGCTACTCAAATTATAGGCAACAAGAACAGCCTAGGAGACAATCCAATGATCAGAGCAGCAACCGCAGCAAAAATTATCGCAGTGGACGAGATAATGACAAATATACCCCTCTCACAAAAACTCCGAGGGAAATATTTGTTACAGAAGGAGCAAACTTCCCAAAGCCTCCGCCAATGCGTACCGCAGAGGACATGCGCATAGGGAATGGATACTGCGAATATCATGGCCAAAAAGGCCATACAACTAACGAGTGCGTCCAACTACGACAACTAATTAAAAAATTAGTAAGGGAAGGCAGAATGGATCACCTTGTAAAAAACATTAAAGAAGGGAAGGACAAACAAAGGAATGGGGGCAAAAAAGAACCTTCCAAAGACAAAGCGGACGTCATCTACATGATACAGTCATGGCAACGCAAAACAAAACAAAAAGTCAGTCAAAGGTTCTCTTCAGAAAAGGTTATATCCTTCCCCACTTTAGCTGTGGACAACGCAGTAGTGGAGCCACTAACTATTGAGATACATACAGGGGGACACGAGATTCACCGCATGTATATCGATGGAGGGGCATCCGCAAATATTCTATATGAGCATTGCTTCAAAAGACTACGACCTGAGATCCAAAGTCAATTAATACCAGCTACAACGTCGCTGACTGGATTCACAGGAGAAAAGATTTAGCCTATGGGGCAATTGCGCTTGTTAGTAGTTGTGGGCGATGAACAACACTCAACAGCAACATGGATAAATTTCATGGTAATCAAGTCTCCCTCACCATACAATGGCATCATTGGGAGACCTGGAATATCATCCATGCGCGCTGTACCATCCACAGCACATGGGATGCTCAAATTTCCAGTGGAAGGAGGAGTTGTCACCCTCTACAACACCATGGTACCACCAAAAGAATGCAACGCAGTAACCACTGAGGTGGAAAGTATTCCAGAACAGCGCACAGAAAAAACACCAAACTTAAAGGTCGCTATTCACCCCGATTACCCAGATCAACAAATCTCGATTGGAGGATCTTTATCTGACAAAGGTAAAGCAGCTGTGTGCGCACTCTTGCAAAAGAACCTAGATATCTTTGCATGGGAACCAAAGCACATGACCGGAGTGCCACGCTCTATCACGGAGCACAAGCTACAAATCCGACAAGGATATCCCCCAATACGACAAAAGAAGCGCGGCCAGGCCCCAGATCGTGCAAAAGCTATTCTGGAAGAAGTACACAAACTCGTAGACGCAAGCATCATGCGCGAAGTATACTATCACGACCGGCTTTCTAATCCAGTGATGGTAAAGAAGAGTGATGGCAGTTGGAGAATGTGCGTAGACTTCACAGACCTTAACAAAGCATGCCCACAAGACTGCTATCCACTGCCAGAGATAGACTGGAAGGTAGACTCCCTGTGCGGATATCCTTTTAAGTGCTTCCTAGACGCATACAAAGGGTACCATCAAATCCAGATGGCAGTCAAGGATGAAGAAAAAACAGCTTTCCACACCAGTCAAGGGGTCTATTGCTACACGAAAATGCCTTTTGGCCTAAAAAACACAGGCGCAACATACCAGCGATTGGTGGACACGGCTTTCGAGAAACAAGTAGGTCGAAACTTGGAGGTTTACGTTGACGACCTTGTCATCAAAAGCCACACAGAGGATGAATTGGTGCGCGACATCGAGGAAACGTTCAAAACATTGGGACAAATAAAAATGAAGTTAAATCCCAAGAAGTGCACCTTTGGCGCGACAGAAGGCATGTTCCTCGGATACTTAATAGAACTTGATGGAATCAAGCCTTGCCCGGAAAAAACAAAAGCTGTTATTGATCTTCCCTCGCCGCGCACACTCAAAGAAGTCCAGTCATTAAACGAAAAGCTAGCGGGGCTGAACCGTTTCTTATCTAAATCAGCAGACAAATCACTCCCTCTCTTTAAAACACTCACGAAGTGCACTAAAAAGGGAAACTTTCGTTGGACTGAGGAAGCAGAAGAAGCTTTCCAACAGCTAAAACAGCATCTGGCATCACTCCCTAAACTTGTCGCACTGCGACCAGGGGAAGAGCTAATCATGTACTTATCTGCAACCCATGAAGCAGTTAGCGCAATACTATTGACAGATAGAAACTCCGTCCAGACACCCACATATTTTGTAAGCAAAGCATTGAAAAAGACAGAGACTAACTACAGCGCCATGGAAAAGCTGGTCTTAGCTCTAGTATTCGTAGCTAAAAGACTGCGCAGATACTTTCAAGCGCACCCAATAGCTGTAATCACAGACCAGCCAATCAAATAAGTTATCTCTAAACCTGATACATCAGGACGGCTACAAAAGTGGAGTGTGTTGTTAAGCGAGTATAACATCTCATATAGACCGCGCACCGCAGGAACCTTGGATTCTATTCACAGATGGATCCTCATGCGTGGATGGATCAGGCGCAGGCCTTATCCTTACTAATCCAGAAGGAATGGAGTTCACCTACGCGCTGCGTTTCGAATTCACAGCCACAAACAATGAGGCGGAATACGAAGCCTTACTCGTTGGACTGCGTATTGCAATTCAAATGGGTGTACGCAACCTGGAGGCAAATGTGGATTCCAGGCTAGTAGCTAACCATGTGCTAGGTGAGTATGAAGCCAAGGATGAACACATGATCCAATACCTGGAAAAGACCAAGTCCTTGATCCAGAACTTTGATAGGTTCACAATCAAACAAATACCTAGAGGGGACAACAGAAAAGCTGATGCGCTTAGCAAGATTGCATCTACAAGCTTTGCGCACTTGTCAAAACAGGTATTGGTAGAAACTCTAAAAAACAAATCAATTTTGGAGATGGAAGTATCCACAGTGATAGAAGAACAAGATCCCACGTGGATGACACCTATCATTGAATTCATCCGCAAAGGAATCTTACCACAAGATCATAAGGACGCTCGAAGAGTGCGACGCACAGCGCAACGATTTGAACTACGAGACAACATCCTCTATCGACGTTCTTTCTTACAACCTTGGCTCCGATGTGTCAGACCTCTTCAAGCAGACTATGTACTCCGAGAAATCCACGCTGGATCATGTAGCATGCACTCAGGACCACGGTCTGTTGTAGCACGCGCTCTACGGTCGGGGTATTATTGGCCTACTATGCACCGCGACGCGCGGGATATGATAAAAAAATGCAGCAATTGCCAAGTACACAGGCCAATTCCACGCTAACCACAACAAGAGCTAACACCCATTACCTCACCATGGCCATTCTACAAATGGGGCATTGACATCGCAGGCCCTTTTCCAGTTGCAGCAGGAGAGCTAAAATTCCTCATCGTAGCCATAGACTACTTTACGAAGTGGATTGAGGCAAAGGCAGTGGTGAGTATCACGGGCAACCAGGTAAAACGCTTTGTATGGGATAATATTGTATGTCGCTTCGGACTACCCGGAGAGATCATATAAGATTGGTGCGCGCAATTGAACATCACACAACACTTTGCTTCAGTAAAACACCCACAAACTAATGGTTTAGTTGAGCGCGCGAACCGCAGTCTAGGTGAAGGAATAAAAGCGCGCCTTGATAGACACAAAGGCAAGTGGGTGGAAGAGTTATCACATGTCTTATGGGCGCATCGCACCACAATCAAAACCAGTACTGGAGACACACCATTCTCCCTTGTCTACGGAACAGAAGCCGTCATACCAGCTGAGATAGGAATGCCAACTATACGAACAGCAGAGGTCAACGTCACAACAAATGACGAGGAGCGGCGCATACACTTGGACTTACTGGAAGAAAGACGTGAATGCGCAGCTATACGCGAGGCAAAGGCTAAGGCAAAAATGAAGAAGTATTATGACGCAAAAGTCAAACATACTTCCTTCAGGCCAGGAGACTTTGTATACCGCACCAATGATGCAAGCCACGCAGAAGACACAGGCAAGCTTGGACCCAAATGGGAAGGACCCTATGAGGTCACCGATGTGCTAGGCAATGGTGCATACCGGTTGCGCGATATGGAAGGCCACGACCTAGCGCGCACTTGGAATATCTGCAATCTCAAAAGATGCTATCTCTAGGAAAGGCTACGGCCCACAAACAGATATCTTTGCACTCTAGTATGTGCCCAATAATTGTTTGTTTTTCCTTTTCTTTATTAGGAATTGTTTTTTTTACTTTCTCAAAAACTTGCAAGTATCAATAAAACGTTGTGGTTTCTAGCTAACTCCACAACACATTTCAACATTATTGCTTACATCATTCATTTATGTTTCAATTCTGTTTATTTATATTATTGCCTACATGGCGTGCATGCACATATTAAGACCACACGAGGGCAGACAGGATGAGTAAACCTACTAACATACTCGTTGAATAAGAGGGTTGCAAACCCATCAACACTGGATCACGTATCCTTGTTAAACACCTTACTGTCAAGACGTTGGAGTAAGTTCAAAGTACATCCCACGATGGATGCACTTCAACACACACTGTGCGCGTTTAACAAAACATGGATTCAAGACAATTGACTCCTAAATAGTAGAATTCGCAGTACGCTGCATACCACCACATGGATTCAAAACAATTGACTCCTAAGTTCGTACGCAAACTCACTAACAAATGCGCAACAACGCACACTGTGCAAGTTTAGACGAACTAAGAAACCAAGACCCTTGGTTCCTCAAAATAATAAAGGTAGCACGCTACACACCTACCTGCACGTTTGTTAAGGTTATGGACCACAAACGTTTATTTATTAAGTTACGGACTTAATGCATAAGTTATGGACTCAATACCAGATATTATATGCACATCGTAACTCTGGGAAAGTCTTTCACATAATAAAGACAAAAAATCTAAGTACAAAACGATATATGCGTGCAAAAGTTCCATACTTTCATTTAATAAAAACCACGAGTTTTTACAACGATATAACTACAAGTTATACATACATATCTACAAGCTACGGCAGCGTGGAGGGCTGCGTCCTTGGTCAGTAGAACTCCCAGCCTCTTGGAGTTTCTTCAAAAGCAATGCATCTTTTGGGGATACGGTCGTCACACTGACTGCAACCCCATCTGACCTAGGGATATGCGCAGCACCTACACCGCAGAGAGTAGCTTTCCCTTTAAGACCTTTCTTCTTGGCCGCCCTCTCTGCGTGACGCTCTAAAACCTCCTTCAGAGGAACCTCCTTCTCAATAGCGAAGGGGTTAAGAATATCACGCGGCTGCGCGAACACTGGAACCTGCAACTGAGACTCGTCAGGCTTCAAGTAAAAATCAGGTTCAGCCTCTCCGTTCTCCAAGATATGCCTCCCCAGAGTTAATCCCGCCATTATTGCTGTGATGGGACAATCTTGGTCATGGTCCAGCCGCGCAATATGTGGAAGCTCGAAGAGCCTCATCCCCTCCATCGCCTTCACAAGCTCCTCAAAAGCATCAGCATTGTATTCAGGAACCTCAGCGAGGGGAACGGTCAGTAGTTGACCCTCAACAAGCTCTTCCACAGCCTGCGCCTTGCCACGAGCAACGGCGCACTCCACCACCTTACCAAAGGCACCCACGACCTCTAGGGACTCCAACGTGCCCATGGCAGCCAGGCGCAAACCATGGATGATCAACCACCTGCACAAACAGCAAAGAATGCATTAGAAAAGAAAAAAAAATATACAAAAATCAAAGGATAATGTACAACAAGTACCTGCGCTCCGCAATCATGGACATAAGATGAGGATACAACTCCTCATCATACTCTATACTCAACCTGCGCAACTTTTCCTCCTGCACCTCCACAGAGCTCTCCACTTTCTTGCCAAAGTCAGCAAGCTGGCCGCAGAGCTCATTCTTCTTCTCCTCAAGGTACTTTACCCCCCAGGTGAGGTTAGCCCTATACTACTGCGACTCCCCACGCTCGCGCTGCAGCTCAGCCATCACAATTAACTTCTCCTCAGTAACCTTCTTTGCGCGCTCATCGGCAGCCAACACCTCTGCCTGCGCCTCAGCCAACTGCGCCTTGAGCAGGGCAATCTGCTCATCCTTCTGAGCAAGGCTGCCTCCCTCCACAACAGCCTTCGCCTTTAGCTGAGTGACCAACTCAGCCTGGCGAGCAGCAACAACGGCTAGTTCATCCACCAACTCATGCGCAGACATCTGCGCTGCTGCCTTCAAAGGCTCCTCCGCGCGGGCAGCCTGCGGTGATACTGCACGGTCAGCAAACACCACATCATCATTTGCAGCATGGTCACTATAAAACAACAAAAAAGGAAAGATCAGTACGAGGATATAGCATATAAGGGGAAGGAAAGTTGTACACACTTACACAAGCGGTGGGGACCTGGACCGATTCTTCTCTGTCCCAGAAACGGACATATCATCCGGTGTAGCAGACTCTTCATCAGCAATCAGATGGCGCCTCCTCTTGGAAGTGCCAGCGCCATAACCACCAGAAGACGCTTTCTTACGCTTCTCTCCCTGAGCCTCCGCAACAAGCTCCAGGATCTCCACGCTGTTGGAAGACTCAACATGCATCTCCTCCACCAAGGGAGACTGCTCCCCAGTAGGAGGAACACTCTGCACTGGCACAACAAGCGTAGCTGCAGGTGGAGAATCTTCACGTGCAACGGGCCCAAACACCGTTAAGTGCCCCGGAGTAGCCTGTAAGATGGGCTCCTCACCATCCCTCAGAGGGCGCACCCCCACTGTCACGCGCTTGGGCTCCTTCAACTTCACAACAGCGAACAGGTCCATCTCTGCGACAAACAAAAAACAAATAACAAGAACAACTTAGTTATTCAAGCAAAACAAACAAACACTTACATTATAGAGGCAAAGGCAAGAAAGGATGAGCACCCACCCTGGCTGTTCCCATCAATGAAGGTTGGACCAGTTGCGACTCAGTCCCATATGCACCAAAAACTCCTCAGGATAGGAGTTAATGGGAATGCGGTTACTATCAATTGTATCCGCATCCGCGACACTATACGAACCAGGGATAGGACGCTCATCCCTCGGCAGCGACCCTTGAGTATAGAACTCAAAGCGCGATGGAAACACAACATCATCCACCCAGAAAAAATATTCTCTTCAATGCCTTAAGGAATCTACTTTATCGGTATAGCATTGAAGGCGCCCTGAGCGCTTTGCAAAAGAAACCCACCCGTGCGACCACGTTGTGTGGTAGAACGCACGAAATAGGTCGACTGTCGGGTTGATTGCAAGTAACCGACAGTTTATTTCAAAGTTGGATATCTTCGCCGCACCTATACAGTGCAGCTGTGAGATATGGAGTTGGTAGAAATTGAGCACGTTGCTAAAAAATACGGATATTGGTACGCGATAATTCGCGTAATGAAAAAAGCGTGTATATAAACCTATCTTCCCATCGGGGAAATCGGCAATACACGCATCAACATCTGGTGCTTCAGGATGGACGTCGAGAGGAATGAAGTAATCAGAAGAAAACTGACGTACGTCATCCTCATCCATCTCAGAGCGAAACTCGTGCAACTGAGCAACCATTTTTCAAGGTATAAACAAGATGTACTAAATTGCGCACGCGCGGTTACCTAGTAGAACAGTAGATCGAAGAAAGAAAGCTTTGAAAGGTTTAAAAATGGCAGAAATGTTTTTACTATGTGCTCCACAGTGAAAGGAGGCGGGTGACTTTTATAAGCATGAAAAACCCTAAAAGGGACGCCACGTGGATCCCACTAACAAAACGTGTGGCTAGGATGAGGCAGGTACAACACTTTTTCCCTCTTTCCGAGGAACACGTGGACACTCTCCCCGTTTTTCGAAGCATTTCTTATGATATTTTTGGACTCGATACATTGTTCCCACTTTTGGGGCGGGAAGTATTTGATTTTTTTCCGCCACGCTTACCGCTATTCTCACTAGTCTAGTATCCGGGGCTACGAGCCGCGCACACTAGACTGGGGGGACATGATGATGTATAGTCTATAGTTGGGCCACGAGCCCAAATGATAAACATTACTAAGCCCAAACCCACCACGAGTGGGCTATCATGACAAATGACTTAGGCCATAATACCAATGGCTTGGACTCACGAAGTCCGAAGCCCAACCAAACTACCCGGTCATAGGATAAGGATCTTCTATTTACGGAATAGATATCCTTACCCCGGATAAGCACCACATGTGCGAAGAGTAAGGAGCAAGAAACCTACACGGTTTCTGCGCCCCTATATATAGAATAATATATTCTCATTAAAGGTACGATTCACACAATCCCTAACTCTTAAACAAAACCCTAAAACCGATTACTTACTCTCACGCCGGAGTCTAATCGTGGGAGACAATCCCACGATAAGCCTAACGGTGTTGTTTACTTTCTTAGTGCGCAGGTTTCAGGCATTAAGAAGCGAATTGGTACGAGAGCAAGAGCCCAAACTAGGAACGCCCAACTTTTGTATCAACAGAGGCCATTATTGCTATCGACACCAACAGCAGTTAAGACTTGACCAGTGTGATGTCCTTTGATAAACGCCCCATCCAGCCCTAGTATGTCCCTTCTGCCTGCTTTGTAAACTTTTTTCAATGCACCAATACAAACATAGATCCGTCTAAAAACCCTTGAAGAAACACTTGAATCAGGGTTTGCTTCAACTTGAATCTTCACAGTTGTATCAGGGTTTCTATTCTTCAATTCCAAAGCGTAATCCCTAAGATTGACATACTGTTCTTCATGGTCGTCGTCAATTTGTTTATGAGCAAATTCCCTTGATCTTGATGTCTTTGTTGAAGGGACATCAAGCTGCAATTTTTCATTTATTTCCATTGTTATTGCAGCTGTCGGGGCTGTCCGGTCCCTAACAAGAATTTTAGCAACCTTGGATGAAAGGAATCGTGCAGTCAACAATTTAATTTTTCTTGTTTGTAGGCATTTATGTTCATCATTTAATGTTTTGACACTCCAACTCCTTTCATCACCCACTTTTGACACATGTAGGGACCATTCGCACATGGCCTTGCTATTTTTTTTGTAGGTTTTGGAACTTGCAAATTTGCCCTTTGACTGCGAAGAAGAAGCTGATGGTTGACAACTTCCTGTATCATTTCTGCCATAACCCACAACAGTCCCTCTACACATCGCTCTAATCCTTTCTTGGTTACACTTTTCAATCCTAATATCTCTTCGGGACTCCAACGCATAGATTCTGAGCTTATCTTTGATATCCTTGGGTTGTTTAAATGTTTCTGTTACAAAAAACTCTCCCTTCTTGACATTCGCCCTACCCTCATACTCCTTCCTTATTTCTTTTAACCTTATCTTGCGTAGGGTGACAAATTTGTTATTATTGCCTTCTTCATCACTATGAAAAACATCATCAAAGTTATAGCCACTATCATGATCCGTATAATCTGCCATACACTCATCAGCTAACTTTGATACATTCTCAAAGTGGGGATCAAAATCAAACTTAAAGTCCGTCATTTCCACTTGTGGCTCAATAGGGGCTCTCACATCATCCTTTTCATCTTCAAACTCATACACATGTACAACATGTTCTTCCTCGTTTACCTGCTGTGTTGAGGTGCCCACATCATCCTTTTCAACATCATCGCTTTCAACATCATCCCTTTCCACTACTTCTTCTAAATCAACATAGTTTTTGTTGAGCTCTAAAACCACATCCTCACTCTGGTCAAGTTCTGCAACCATGTCTGTAATCAAGTCGTCTCCCACACCAACATTATCTTCAGGACTGGCGAACTGGTGCAAGTCGTCATCTGTAAGTTGAGATTGTTGCTCAACTTGTTCTGGGCCATCAACGCCACTTACAGGTTGTTGCGCAGCATGAGTGTCTGTGTCACCAACAACTCGGCTTACATGTGGTTGCGCAGAAGGAGTGTCTGTAATCAAATCGTCTCCCACACCAACATTATCTTCAGCTTGTTGTTCTTGACCAGCAATCATAGGCACAGGTGATTGACCATTGGTACCATCAATTGAAGTCTCAGCTTGTTCTGGATCGATGGTAGGATCATTTGAAGGCTCCACCCGTACTTCATCCGTTATTTTACATTTTTGTCCTCTTTTGGGTCTTCTGCGTTTCAACTCAACATACACCTCAATCTCTCTATGCGTTGGAATCAAATCCAACATATTCATCACATCCTCATCAGACTTCAACGGGTACAACCCAACATCCAACGTCTCGCCTGGTATCCTATAATAATAGCCTGCAACCCCACCTTTCACACCTATGTCATCTACCAACTCTTCAAAGGCGTAAAAGCTAAACAAGTCATAATCCACACAATCATACCACGAAATAACTGGATCAACATACATCCTTCCTAGTGGTGGCGTAAATTTTCCACCGTGGGTTACTTTCAGAGTGAAGTAGGTCGGCTTTGATTCTGTATGCAAACAATAAACATCAACACACACACACTAACAACATGAAAAATCAACTTAATGTATAATCCACATCCTATTCGTACTCACTGTAGATAAAAAAAATCGATACAATTAACAATGCCCAAAACATACCATAAAGTTGATGAAGATTAGGGATCGGGGACGATCGTTCGCGGTTTTTCCCAAATAAACTAGCCATCTTCTTCAATTTTTTCCGGTTCGGAAATCGTAATTGGAAACTTTAGGGCAAAAAATGCGATTGACTTCGGGCAAGGGAGTGTTTGGATCAGGGGATTAATGTGCTTGTTCGGTGGGTCTAATATTGTTTTAGGCGGGAACCGTGAAATGATGATACTACCCTCAACTACGTGGCACTTAACGGGAAAATTAACGGAAAATGGCTCTCAGTGGCGATTTTGCGAAAATGTGGAACGTGAGTGTCTTTTTTGCACTACTTTTTGTCTCGGTCCCGTTTTTGCAATTTTGTGGAACGTTAAGGACCATTTTTGCAATTTACCCTATTGTATATTTGGATATTTTTGAGAGTGTTGGAAAGATATTGATGTGATTAGAAAATTAGCGAGAATATTTTTGATGGTTTTGCAAAGTAGATGAAATTCTCCCTACTTTGAAAAAGTTTATGATAGCTGCATAGATATGTTATATAATACAAGATAAACAATTATGTGAAAAACTGAAACAAACGCGCATTTTTACACTGTTGCTTCAAGGACCTATTATTAGTTATCGCACGGGGCCTCAAAATTTATGAGGCGTCTTTGGTTACATGTTCAAGTCATTACAATGAATACAAGTGAGATTGTTTGTATTTGTTTTAAAAGTGGTATTGCCTGAAAAACACGTAATAACCACAATGGTTCACTGAAACAAAATTTGTGCTTATTTCTAATAGCTGGTAGATGAGGATGCTTGGTAAGGTTGTTGTAGCTGTATATTTAAATCATAAAATGACCTAAAAGGACATTTGGATAGGCCGAACCCAAAAGAAAACCCATTAATCATTGATAACATGTGTTTCACATTTAAAAAGTAGTCATTAAGTGTTTGTTTTATGACAACAAACATCATGAGTACATATAGTCATTTGTAATTTAGAAGATGATGGAATTATTTATAATAGGAAATGTTGCAAGTTTAATTGGTACGCGTTTTTGTTCTAAAAAAAGACAAACTAGATAATATAGGATAATATAATATATAATATGTTATTATTTTAATTATAAAATGTGAAGATTAAAAGTATAAATAAGTTTTAGTTCAACGAGACAAAATATGTTAATTAAATAAAAGGTACTTAAGTAATTTCAAATTAAATAAATTTAAATAGTTTAAAAAGCTGCATTTGTTAGTTTTTTGTTTAGGAGTTACGAGATTCAAATAAAAGCTTAAAGTTTAAGTTAATAAATAAAGCTTTTTAATATGATTTTAAAAAGCTAGTTTTTTTTTTTTTTTTTTTTTTTTTTTTTTTTTTTTTTTTTTTTTTAACTCGCGGCTTAAAAAATCTTTAAAAAGGCTCTATCTAAACTAGGGGTGTGCAAAAAGCTGAATCTAAACCAGAAATCAAAACCATGAAATCAAAACCAAAAAATCGATGGTTCAGTTTTTGTATGTCATAAAAACAGAAGTTTATGGTTCGGTTTGGTTTTAGCATAAAATCAAACCGACAAAATACATATAATCTTTAAACAATCTAATAGATATTGTTTTTTGAAAGTGTTGTTTAAAACGCATAAACAATTTCTTATATAATTTTTTATGGTAATTAGTTTTTTTTATTATTATTATTGTATCAATTTACGATTATTTTATAATATTTTCTTTATCATAATTAGTTTCTTATTGACACTAATGTGTGTTTTTTTATTGTTGTAACTTGAAAATGTTAATGCATGATGCTTAAAAAATCCGATCTTGAAAAGACTAAGGGTATGTTTGGCGAAAGTAACTGTTGCTGGAATTGGTGCTGGTGCTGGTGCTGGAGATTATAAAAAAAAGATTATTTTTATAAGATACATGAAGTAACCTTTGGTTTTAAGAGATTATGAAAGATTATTTTTTTTAGAATCTCTTATAAGTTATGTCTGCCAAACAAAGATTATTTTTTAAGTAGCTTATTTTTTAATCTCCCAACAATTTTGTGTGCCAAACATAGCTTAAACATTAATAAACCAAACAGAAACTGAAAAAAAAAAAAAAAAAAAAAAAAAAAAAAAAAAAAAAAAAAACACGAAACGAACCAAAGTGAACAGTGCACACCCATATAATCCAAACATCCCACTGTTTAAAACAATAAAACCAAACTAGGTATGTATTGGTCCGTACGTTTCTCACCCAACTTGCAAATCTAAACACTTTCAACACTTTAGCTTTTCCTTGCACTTCATTCTTCTTTTTCCTACAAAACCCTGAAACCATCTAACAATCCAACCCTTTCAAGCTTCATCATCATCATCTCATCTATGGCAGAGTAAGCTCTTCAATGTTTCCATTCCTATTTCTATCTGTTGCAGATCTGGCTTATTTTGAAATTTTTCTGTTGATTAGTTGTGGATCTGTTACTCATTTGGTTTAATGTCATTGAAAACTTGATAGTTTAATGTGTTTTAGTGTTGTTTTTTTTTATTTGATTCATTGCAGATTTGATGACTTAGAGGGTGTTTGGGATTGCTTATAAATAAGAGCTTTTGATAATAGTGTTTGGATTTGCTTATTTTGTAAAAATTGCATATATATACGAGAATAAGAATAATCTGCTGAAAATGTCGATTATATTCATATGTAAAAGGTTTTAGATCAGATATCTTGGTAAAATATTACTGTTGTTTTAAACATTTTGGAATACGTAGCTCGCCCGCGTAAGGTGAAATAAGCAGATAAGCACTGCAAAATTGCTTCTACTTACTTTAAAAGTAAACAGAAAAGCGGAAGCAATTTGGATAACGTGAAACTTTTTTTTTTTTTTCTTTTTTTCTTGAAAGTAGGTAACTAGAAAAATTAGCGATTCCAACCCAAACACACCCCTCAATTGCTTGTAATATGATTGTACCATAAAATAACTTAGCGTCACCCAACCCATTCATTTTGTAGCCCTTGCAAGAATCCTTATAACCACTAGTCTCCAAACATACATAATAAAAACAGAATTTGTAAATACAAAAGTATTTACAAATTCTGTTTTTATTATGTATGTTTGGAGACTAGTGGTTATAAGGATTCTTGCAAGGGCTACAAAACTTTTTTTCTTTTCTTAAAACACTACAAACTCTTATAAATATAAGCAATCCCAAACACACCCCTGAATTGAATTGCTTGTAATAGGATTGTTTTGTGCTAATTAGTTACTTGCATTCGGTCCACTGTATAATGATGGCTTCTTCACTTGTATTTTGATCCCCTTTTGCATTCTATTCATTGCAGACCTGACGGTTATCCAAAGGAATACTGTACTCAGCAAACAGGATCTCGATTTGCATCTTCATCACCGTCGCGATCAACATCAACGACTAGCATTCATGTAACAGCGCTAGATGGGCTCGTAAATGTAAACTCTCTCTTCACAATAGCTGTCTTCGTTGGACTATCTCTCACAACAGCAGGCCAACACAGTCTTGAGAATCGCTCCGCTTGTGATGCCGATATCTCAGTTGCAAAGAAGCTTCTAGTATTCGAAGTTGTTTCCTTTAGTTTCTTCCTGTTTTCGTCACTTGTAGCTCAAGGACTAAAACTTGCGATTAATCTATTGAACAGTAAGGATGTTGATGAAGCGTTTAGGGCGCACATAAATTTGAAAGCATTGCGATTTGGGATGCTTGGATCTGCGGTCGGATCGTGTATGGGGTGTTTGTTTCTGATGCTTTCGATGGTGAATGTGATTGAGATTCGACTGGGGATGTTGAGTTGTGGGAGTAGGTCGACTGTGAATGCTGTTGCGTCAATGATCGTATTGGTGACTTCTGCTCTTTTGGTTTATATTTCCACAGCTGTCTATGCTTTTTTGCATTGATTTGAATTGCTTTTTGAAATCAGTATGTACTCTTTTAACATTACTTGTTAAAATGAAAGATGCATTTTGATGGTTGTAAGTAATCTTTTAAAGAAATGTGATCCGTTTCATTAGTTATTATGTTTTGAAGACTTATTGTTGCATCTTGATGGTTGTGCTTGTAAGTATTTATTTCAACTAACAGCTTACATAAACTAACTAGCTCGATCAAACTATCAAAGTCACCTTGAATCATTTAAATAATGTGCTCTTGGTTTTTCCTTTTTTCACTTTTTGATTCTACATTCCTATAATCAGTGTGTTGTGAACTCAACAAGCAGTATCATAGTTTTACAGTTTAGATTTTGTTTGTTTCTGCACATTTAGAGATAGAATAGACTGCAAATTACCATCAAATTAACCATTGTTCTTTGAAGCTAATGTTGATTGGTAACATATTCCATTTGTATCTAGTAGCTAAAATAGTTTTCTGTAGACTATAAAAAGTCACCAAATTTGCTATCAATGTATAGTTTGTGTCGATACTGTCAACAGAAGTAATAAGTATCAAGCTAGCTCAGTATATGCAAATAAACGGGGTAGGTTTTTCTACTAAAAATCGTGTGGTTGCAGTGAGACAAGGATAGTTAGATAAGAGAATTTACAGTGGAATTACAACATCAAACCCAACTATATGCAGCCTGTTGGGAAAAATTATTAAAGCTTCTAGCTGATGTTGAACACCAAGGGGAACAAGTGCTTCCAAGGTGCAAGAAGTAGTTGAAAACATGAAAAAGTTTTTAGCCCAAGTGTAAAGATCGAAGTTCCATCCGAAAGGTACATCATTTGAACTTTTTCTTCTTGTTACAAACGAGCAATGCCATATGTGCATAACTGTACGTATATACTATATAGCATCTGCACACACCTTATAACAAACAAATAAACACAAACAAAGCTTACGGAATATAAATCGACACAAGATATAACGTGGTATGCATGACTAGGATAGTCGTGGCAGTCAACAGGGTCAAACCAGAGAGATATTATTAAGCTCTGTGTAAATCTGCACAGGCTGTGTGCCAAACTGCACGAGGTACAACCGCACACAAGGTGAGTTTGCAATTACATTGAGGGGGTATTTAGAATGGTGGAAAACCTAACCCTAGCTTTCTCCCCAATAATACAATCCAAAGGCCGGACTAAGTCCATATGGGCCAAGCTCATGCTTCTAGTTACAGCCCAGGCTCAGTCCGCCTGACAGAGTGTCTGGATCAAGCCTTCTGTAGAAGCCTCTGTTATGGCGTCAGAGCCTATGTCTCACCTCACAAAGCTTTGTCAATCTTCTTCTGCTTCATTTAAGAGTAGGATCCTAAGGAGCTACTGCATACACAGACTCCTACCTCTGTACGCTTGGTAGATTAACGTCGGAGCTTATCAAAGCCTATATCAGTCTCCGCAACTCAACATAAACTCCTTCAAAAAGGTTACCAGTTGAGGTTGGGAAACAACTCGTGTTTGTATAGAATTGACTTAAGAACACAAGTGTTTTAGTATGCGGATTCATTGGTTATCTGACACAGTATGTTACCTTGAATCTCATATATTTCTAGTAATTATTTGGTCATGTATAAGTGTAGGATTCAATCTTTAGATTATTGTTATCTTAGATGCATGTCATCCTGTTATAATTTAGTGGAGAGAGTGCTTTAGATTGTCTTTGAAGTAGAATGTATGACTAATTTTGAGCATCTAGGCGAGATTTTGCAGTTGAAACTTCTATGGATTCAAGTTTTTTTACTCGTAAGTAGTGACTTTTTAGTAAATTTGCGGTACACATTCCGAGCTCGGAAAAGTGTGCAAAGTTTTTGAATTTCAGGAACGTCTCCATCACCATCTGTTTGACCTGCGGACCAGAAAGCTCATTTTTCTCAGTGCCTCTTACTTTTCATTTTCATTCAAGAAAGAGTTTTCCTTATGGCATTTCAAGCACCAATCTCTCTTTGAAAATGAAAAGTAAGAGGCAAGAGAAAAAGGAGCCTTCCAGTTCACCAGCCAAACGTTGGTGCCATAAACATGTAAATCTAAAAGCTTTGCCCAGTCCCAAGTCAAAGCCGAAAAAGTGCATCATGCCCTTTTTCAATAAATATTTTAGATACTTATATGTACAATCACTACTTAAAGAATGATTTTAAATTACAGTTATAATCATAAATATAAATAAAACTGGAAATAAAAGAAGAAAAATGAATCCGGCGTGAATCGAACACGCAACCTTTTGATTCCAAGTCAGTCGCGCACCCATTGCGCCTCGGATTCTGTATGTTTTCATTTCCCTCTGTTTTTATATATCCTATAAGTTAGGATTCCGCATAAGCTTTATCAGCTTGTACATCTTGCCTGAAAATCTGGACACATGTAGCAGCAAAGGAATAATAAATTTCTATGGTTTGGCTTTTAGTACTTTGTATCTTTCCACACCAGCATAATGTTATTTTTAAATCATCAAGCCAATCACAAGAGCTATTAAATATTGAATACATTACAAATGACTGCACTATCTTAAGGTAAGGATACTGATCATTAGCTTTAGTGACTAGTAAAACCGGTTTATGAGGAAAGGGTGAATCTTTGACTTATATGTACATGGCCTAACCGATGTATCCATGTGACCTTTCCCAATCCCTTTTTCTGGCCATCCCCAAAATGATTGCATACTGAGGTTCAAACCTACCTCTTCTGAGGAAAACAGGACGGCCTTACCACTAGGCCACCTTGGTGATGGTTCATTACTTTTAATGACTATTTTAGCAAAAATGATGTGTGGAGTTGAATGAAGAAGTTTGATTAGATTTCTGCTTTATTTTAGGAACTGTATTTGTTTTGGTGTGGCTTGAAACTGAAACTCTTTGATGGTAAATTGGTGCGTGAGTTCCCCTTTGTGTTGCTTACCATCACAATGTGTTCACTTCGATGTTATTTAATTCTGTAGCAACATATACTTATCTGAAGCATACATATCCAAAAGGGTTCACTTGTCTTACTTACTCATGGATTATTGTCAACTGTATATATATAAGGTTTGATCTGTCAGGTTAACGTCTCGTATTTTATTTTATAATATATACTCTATAGTTATTTTAATAAGTCTAATGATTGGCTTGATGATTTAAAAAGAAAACAATGACAATTATTAAAGATGCAAAGTGCTAAAAGCCAAAGTATAGAGATTATAAATATTCTTTGAAAAATACTAGATCCACCTACACTTTACAAAAAATTTCCCACACGCTGACGTGGCGGAGTGTTGATTGGTTGGTTTTCTGTGGGCCACAGAAAACCAACCAATCAACACTCCGCCACGTCAGCGTGTGGGAAAATTTTTGTAAAGTGTAAGTGGGTGTAGCATACCTCATATTCTTTTGCTACTGCATTCGTATAGCTTTTTCTGCAAGATGTACAAACGAGCAAAGCGTATGGGGATTTCTTAATTAGGGGATATATAAAAAACAGTGGGCAATGAAAACATATAGAATCCGAGGCGCAATGGGTGCGCGTCTGACTTGGAATCAGAAGGTTGTGTGTTCGATTCACACCGGATTCATTTTCTTTTCTCTTTTCTGTTTATGGCATTTCAAATACCAATCTCTGATCCAAGTTCATTAGTACTTTTATTTTTCTGATATACTGTTTCTTCCACAGGGAAGTACACACACGACTTCATTAGTCTTCCAATCTTAGGTAATCCTGAAGGTAAAGTAGTGTTTAGCTGTTTTTTACAGTTGATGTAAATAATATATGCAGTTTTTTCGTCCTTTAGTTTTCATCGACTTAGCATGGTGTCGGTGTTGAATTAGTTAAGAATCTGGCCAAACACTTCCTATGTGGTTTCTTTGAAAGCAGATCTGCGGTTCTGCCCAAGTAGGATTGTCAAGCAAGTTAGCAAGGTCCTAAATCCTACTGGTTCCATCAAAAGAGTGTGAAAATACCAAAATAACCCTCCGTCAAATATTTCAAGGCTTCACATTATACAAGTTTAAATACTTTATGAAACTGCCACACCATTTTTGAACCTTTGATTAAGTCAAAATCAGTTAAGGGTGGTTATGATCTCCTAAATATTTTAGCTTAATATTCTTTTTTACTTGATATCTCTCTTCAGTGTATAATGTAATGATAAGTGTTACACAGCTAGCGACAACTAAATATTTGACACTTAAATAATTATACTATAATTAGCGAAAGTGGGCTCTAGGAAGTTATAGTCTACAAATATGTACATAGGAGTTTGCAACAGTATAAGCAATACCACTATATTGATCATATGACAATTGTTTTTGTTGCAGCTAGTTTCAAACCGATTTTTTTGGTGGCGTATGCAAAAGTAGTAAATCTAAACACCAGAAACTTAAGATCTAATCACATAATTTCTTCATAAAACACATATCCAAACCCCCCTAATTAGGCTCCTGTCCTCATGTTAGTTATCTGCAGCGTGCATGTAGGATGACCTCTCTTTTGGTGATTTTAGAAAAACCAAGTCAGACAATACTGTCGTAAAATCTGCGCGTTTTTTGAGTGAGATGCTACTTTTGGATGAAGGAGCACTAGATTCAGTGACAACTTATGTTTTCAGCTTTCGATGTTAATAATGGAAACTCGTATATACATTTGGATGACATGGAATATTTTTTGGGGACAGTAGATATTGATAAAACAGCTGAGAAAGTGGCAAACAGTGACGTTAATGATGTATGCACATTGATGTGCTTAGTGCTCTCATGAAAAAGGAGCCCTCCAGTCCACCAGCCAAACGCCAGTGCCGTAAACATGTATGAAATCTAAAAGCTTTGCCCATTCCCAAGTCAAAGCCGAAAAAATGCATCACTTTTTCAATAAATATTTTAGATATTTATATGTACAATCACTACTTAAAGAATGATTTTAAATTACAGTTGTAATCATAATATAAATCAAACATGAAATAGAAGAAGAAAAATGAATCCGGCGTGAATCGAACACGCAACCTTCTGATTCCAAGTCAGACGCGCACCCATTGCGCCTCGGATTCTGTATGTTTTCATTGCCCTCTGTTTTTATATATCCTATAAGTTAGGATTCCGCATAAGCTTTATCAGCTTGTACATCTTGCCTGAAAATCTGGACACATGTAGCAGCAAAGGAATAATAATTTTCTATGGTTTGGCTTTTAGTACTTTGTATCTTCCACACCAGCATAGTTTTATTTTTAAATTCAAGGAATCACAAGTGCTAGTATTAAATATTGAATACATTACAAATGACTAGTAAAACAGGTAAACGAATGAGTTTTTCTCTCTTTAGGTTTATCTGGAGAGGGTGAGTCTTTGACTCAGTACGTGGCCTAATCGATGTATCCCTGTGACCTTTCCAATCGTTTTTTCTGGCCACTCCCAAAATGATTACATAGGTTCAAACCTAAAACCTCTTGTGAGGACAACAGGACACCTTACCACTAGGCCACCATGGTGATGGTTCATTACCTTTAATATCTCAGCAAAAATGATGGTGGAGTTTAATGAAGTTTGATTACATTTCTGCTTTATTTTAGGAATCGTGTATGTTTTGTTGTGGCTTGATATAGATGCTTTGTGATGGTAACTTGGTGCGTGAGTTCACTTTTGTGTTGCATACCATCACAATATGTTCACTTCGATTTTTATTTAATTATGCAGTAACATATACTTATCTGAAGCATACATATCCAAAAGGGTTCACTTGGTCTGTCTTACTCATGGATTAATGTCAACTGTAGATATATTATGTTTGATCTGAACGTCTCATATTTTATTCTTAATATCTATTCTATATTTAGTTTAATAAGTCTAATGATTGACTTGATGATTTACAAAGAAAACAATGACAATTATAAAAGCTACAAAGTGCTAAAAGCCAAACTACAGATATAAATATTCTTTTGCTACTAGCTTTTTCTGCAAGATGTACAAACCAACAAAGCGTATGTGGATTTCTTAATTATGGGATATATAAAAAACAGTGGGCAATGAAACAATATAGAATCCGAGGCGCAATGGGTGCGCGTCTGACTTGGAATCAGAAGGTTGTGTGTTCGATTCACACCGGATTCATTTTCTTTTTTGTTTTCTGTTTATGGCATTTCAAACACCAATCTCCGATATACTGTTTCTTCCACAGGGAAGTACACACATGCACGACTTCATTAGTCTTCCAATCTTAGGTAATCCTAAAGGTAAAGTAGTGTTTAGCTGTTTTTTACAGTTGGTGTAAATAATATATGCAGTTTTTTCGCCCTTTTCATGGGCTAAGCAACATGGTACGTGTCAGTGTTGAATGTGTTAAGGATCTGGCCAAACACTTCCTATGTGGCTTCTTTGAAAGCAGATCTGCGGTTCTGCCCAAGTAAGATTGTCAAGCAAGATAGCAAGGTCCTATTTCCTACTGGCTCCATCAGTCTCTTTATCAATTTTATGGTTACCGAAATGGTTTTGTTGGTTCTAAAGTTAAGCTAATTCTTCACTTCTCCATAAAGTGGCAGAGTGCTAGATGTCCATTATTTTACTTTTTGTTTGGTACTCATATATTCATGGCAACAACTTCATCAAGTGGATTTCTTCTTTGAAGTTTGCTTTTCTCATCAGTAGTTGTTAAGTATAGAAATAATAACAGATTATAAAACCGAGGGGTCGCATTTGATTTGGTTAGAAGGTTGGGTGATCGATTCATGCCGGGTTCATATTCTTGTTCTATTCACACTTTTAGAAATGTTATTGTGATCTAACATATATTTTGGATAAAAAAAAGTGTAGATTGGCATGGACACCTCAACCATGTGTACCATAATGGTACCCATCAACCCTACCTAGCAAAGGTTTGATGCCTGTGAAATACCTCCACCCAATACCCAACCATGTTGCGGAACGGATTCGAACTCGCGTCCTTTGTTGGATCTAACATATATTTTTAATCACACTAATATTGACTAACAAATACAGATCCTTGTAGATTTTAAGGAGTATGTCACAGTGATTGCTGTGTAAAATGTTTGTTTTTAAGTTTCGAAATGAATTATGAGCTTATGTATGTATATATGACTGTTGCATCATTTTCCTAATAAATATGCGGTTTTACTTTATTGGAACTTAAAAGGTACAATATTTATACAATAATTAAACATAGTGGCCGACACCTATAACTGAACTTGATTACATGCTGGCACGTCGAGCATCTTTTATTTGGTGACGATTTAATTTTAATGATTGTAGGCAATAATCATCCCTTTTAAGTCACGAGCCGCTATAAAATAATTAAGTCAGTAATGGCTCTTTGAAATATACTAGGCATATTCTCTAAGTTCGTTAGCCTATAAAAGGCTTTTGTATTTCCAGGTACCGATCATCCGATTACCCACCAAAAACCTCTTACCATCACCATTGTAAAATATTCAAGCTTCCGCAGTTTTAATAAAAGGTGTGTTTAAGTACTTGTACTTTAACGTTTTAGTTTTTGAACTGAGAAACGTAATTTTTCTTTGAATCAAAACATTCTTAGCTCTATGAAAAGCTAAACTACTAAGATATATTAAAAAAAAGCAGTAAAAGTATTATTTAATCAATTACTTGTATTTCTACACAAACATTGCTATCAAAGACTTCATAAAACCACTTTTTTTTTTTTTTAAAAAAGACAACGTAATTGCTTATTTATAAAAAGTGCCAAAGGAGTCGAGATAAGTTTGAAGTTAACCGTTTTGTGAATCTCTAAACAAGTTTGTAAATATAACTTTGAAGTTTTTAATGTTATGTCCGATCGCTTTGAGCAAGAAATACAGTATTGGTACGATAATTCACGAACTGTAAATCCTGAAATACAAACTCCTTTTATAGTCTAACAAACTAGATAATATGTCTTGGCATCTAGCATATTCTAGGGACGCATTATTGACATAATTATATTACAATGGCTCGTGACTCAATTCTGACTTGAAGGTACAATAATTAAACATAGTGGCCGACATCTTTGACTGAACCCAAAATAAAATATGCTCAACATGCCTGCATGTAATCAAGTTCAGTCAGCAAAGATGTTGGCTACTTTGTTTAATTATTGTACATTTAAGTCAGAATTGAGTTACGAGCCACTGCAAAATAATTAAGTAAATAATAGCTCCCTGTAAAATAATTAAGTAAATAAGTACTCAACAAAGAAGAAAACAAGTTTACATACGAGGATATTCAAAAGTCAAATCTTAGGCGATTGCTATAACCTTGAACTGGTTATACAATATACTCGACACAGAACTGTTTTGTCTTTGCTTCAAGGAGGTTAAGGAGTGTCCTTCAAGATGAGTCTATGATCATGCTTACCTTGATGATCGATTTCCCCATCAGATGGGAATGAGGGATAATGGCCTCAATTCGAGATGGATGCTCTGGATATAAAAAGTGACTAGCAGCAGTATTATTGTACAGTGCTGATATGCATTAGCTCAATTCAACATTGTTGTTACATTCTCTAGTGCTCCGATGAAGCAATGAACATCTGAAAAGAAAATATGCCGAAAATGGCATATTGAAGTTGTATTACCTCAATCAAGAAACTATTGGCTTGCTTCTTCCTTCTTATTGTTGGGAAACATGAAATTTAATCTGGATCAAGGGTTAAAATTGTTACAATTAATACAGAAGGAAAGCGCTTCCATCGATGATACATTGAAATTTAATGAAAACCTGCATGCCATTTGACATAATATCCAATGTCTTTGCACTAGGAGATCATAATAGCAAAATTGGGTTAAGGAAAATGAACATCGAGAATGACGAAAGATGCCCAAATTGGCCATGATAATCTATACTACATTATAATTAGAAAGTTTGTTAGGAAGCAATTGGTTGTTCAAACTAAAATTATTTACAACTAAACATGTAACAAAATAATGCAAAATATAATCACACGATACCCGCCGCCGCATTGCGTGAGTACTGTTCTAGTATGATCTAAGACACAGAAGATCTCTTAGGCCAAACGACCTGAATTTCTCACTCCAATGTGTTTCTTGGGGGTGTGTTATCTCAAACAAAAGATTTTAGCTTGGAAAGACATGAGTAAACCAATATGTTTCCTGGGTTGTGTTATCTCAAACAAAAGATTTTAGCTCCAAAAGACATGGGTTATTTGGGTTGAAACTATGCAAGAGATCATATAGTAATCTAAGTATATTCAAGTTAGTCGATTTCGTGATACATATTTCTGTGCTAATGGCCGCAACAAATCCTAAGCAGCCATTAGCACAGGAACATGTTTCACGAGAACGACTAACTTGAATATACTTATCTAAGTATATTCAAGTTAGTCGATTTTGTGATACATATTTCTGTGCTAATGGCCGCAAAAAATCCTTAGCAGCCATTAGCACAGAAACATTTATCACGAGATCGACTAACTTGAATATACTTATTACTATCTGTATAAGCCATTCTACATTGCTCGATGCTCATGAATAGATATTTTTCGAATATTATACAACAAAAACAGTCCAAT
Organism: Artemisia argyi; assembly: GCA_030686995.1. NCBI lineage: Eukaryota > Viridiplantae > Streptophyta > Magnoliopsida > Asterales > Asteraceae > Artemisia > Artemisia argyi. Next base: position 67,521,296 of record CM060709.1, on the reverse strand, counting down.
CACAACCATATTCAGCCACCAACCCCCCTATCTTTTCTTCTTTAAAAGCGAAGCAGCACGCAGCACCACACGATCAACCTCATCAAAATCTGGTTCCAAATCTTTTTCCTTCTTAGACTTGGCAGATATCCGCCTTAAATGCTCTTCAAAATCTTCTTCAACCTCGTTACGTTCCACAGGAAACTTCTCAAATTCATCCAAATACAGGGGTTTTTCATCTTTATCTTCATCTGTTTCACAATCAGTCTCAAAGATATCAGACAAATCTTCTGAATCTGAATTTAGTTCTGAACCCGTCACAGAATGATCATCATCTTCATTGTATTTATCATTTTTAGCAACGAGTTCTTTGAGTTTTTGTGTGGCTTCAAGTTTTATGCTCGATAATTCTTCAGGTTCAGTAATGTCAGTATCAGATAATTGTGTTTCTGCATCAACTTCAACATTGTTTTCAGCCTTTGCACGAAGAAGCTCAAGATCCTGCTCAAGTGCAGGAATGTGTCTCCTTACAGCACGAAGTGCGTCTCTATATTTTGATTTGTCTAATGCCTACATAATACACATAGCAAAATGAAAATAAATAAATAAAAAAACGAACAAGTTATGGGTCAGGTTGAGGCAACCGGACAATCTTCTGTCCATTGTTTGAATTACTAACATAATTAAAACATGATTACAGAAACTATATTATAAAAAATAAGGAAAATTTTGCAAGTCCACATAGTCCAAATTGGTAATTATACTTTATAATGTCCTAATCTGGAAACTAAACTTACGACAATGTACTCACGACGACAGAAATGACGCGAAAAATCCAGACCCGGAAAGGGGAAGGGCCAGTGGTGGGCATTTGGTAGTTTTAAGTAAAGTTCTTTACTCCTATTTGGTCATTATATTCTGGTAACCAAGTTTTCTTGTCCGCTTTGGTACTTTTTTAACTGTAATCACCAAACTAGCTTGTTTAGAAAAAGCTAATTACGAGATTGGTACATTAAAAGTTTATGTACTGCAATAGACCACCTTGAAAAGTAGGTTGCCATTTAAACGAACGACCCAGACAAATATAGATTTTTTTTATTTTTTTATTTTTTATTTTTTATTTTTTTTTAAATATTTAGGATTTAGGACAATGTAAGAATTGATATACAAGTTAAAGAACTTTTGACCCAAGTTAACTCAATTGACACATTTGATCCCGTTCATATTACGCAAAATTTGCATTCGACCCGTTTGACCCATTATCATATAAATGGGTTGTAAATCTTACCTTTTTCCTAGGGAGAGTGACCCTAGGCGACATGATCTCGGTAGGTGGTTGTGAATAGTTCTTCCCTCTATACATAATAATAGTATCTTTATCCTTACCCTGAATATCGAGCACAATGCCACCACTCAATCTTGCAAGCTCTACAGCCATCTCTTTCACTTCATCTAGTGTGAATGTCTTTACTATCACTTGTAGAGTCTCGTGTTTCTTCCAATGCAAATGCATGTTAAGAATGACACCTTGATATATCCCTCGTCTACCAATTGGCACATAGTTTTTACTCTTTATTCCCATTTTCAAGAAGTAAAAGTGTTCTTCGGGGGTCAGTATTTCTGGATCATGGGTTGTTTCCGATGATTCTTTTGGTTCGATCTTGTTCAGAGCTTCAACCAGTTGTTCCTCCTTTCTTCGAGCCTGACAGCAAGATTAAATAGTTGATTAGGAAGGATGTGCATTTAAACTTATCATCATGACTTGAAGTCGCTAAATTGACACATATTATGATTCAGATGAGTATCTAGGGTCAAAATAGACGGATTTTGGAAAGCAAATAAAAATCTGTTATAGAAAAACTGACTATTATAAAAATACAGTTTAACTACCAATCTAGTTTAGGGGTGTTCAGATGTGCATCTTAAAGGTGATTATGTGATTTGCAATAATTGGCTGTAGTAAAACTGATTGGGATAGTGTTTGGAAGTATGTTCGCTCCTTGAAGTTATGATAATCATATAAGCAGTTGTTCTAGTGTTTGGTAAAATCTGATTATTTCAGGAATTAATACATAAAAATGACAAAATAAAGATAATTATTGTTGTATAAAAGGAGATACATTTATGAGATGGGAATCATAGTCTCAAAATTAAGTTTAAAAAACAGGTATGTAATTTTGTTTCTCCTTAATTATCAGCTATTTTGCAGAAAATTTTTATTTGACCCCTAAATAATCAAATAAATATAAGCAAAATTCAAAACTCATCATTCCAACAAGTCGCAATAACTATACAGTCAGTCTCATAACACAAATCCAACTAACTTGGATGAAAGTAATGCATATACCGAAACTTACTTTTCTCAATTTGAAAAGGATTTTTTCTTCTGCGGTCATTCTTTCATAATCTTTCTTCTTCTTAAATCTAAAGAACTTTAACCACCTTACAACCGCTCTTTTCCCCTTTAATTTTTTTCTTTTTGGTTTAGCTTCTGCTGAATCATTAACAACCATGGGCTCTGGTGGTTGCTCTAGAACTTTGTGAACCGTGTCCGTAGGAGCCGAATGATACCACAAGATACACCCTGGGAGGTATCTTTCAGTTCCATATGATAAAATGGCTGCTTCACGATTCAAAACCTTGTGTATGACATAAGAAAAACTACACCATCATAAGATTAGTAGGAAAAGGAACTATCAAACTAAACTAAACTAAACTTAATTAAAAGATCACAACTTTCTTGTTTATGAATCAAGTTAAACTAGCACATCGTTCACATGAATTAGTGAATTGAATAGCCCCCTCGGTTCCAATTATCGTATCTCAAATAATCAACGGAGACAAGCATGGTACTCTCATGAGCTTACAGAGGATATCATTCTCGTGTAGCCTTATGCCGTTTAATCGCAGTTGAAAGAAGCTCTTTGTGACAAGTTTGTCCAACATAGCAACTGTAGTGCCATTCCACTAACTGAACTACTGTATCCTATGAAAATTTCTCAAAGAAGCGATTTAAAAAAGACTTAGTAACCCCTTTTGGAAGATTACACATGAGATAAAACAACACTCTACAATTAAGCTATGTAGACCTTTGCAATTCCACAAATTGATACAAAGGTAACTAGCACATCCTTCAGTCAAAGGATTCCGCGAGATACTAAGTACTTCGTAGCAGGATAGAACAAAAGACCAGGGAATTCACATATTTGTATAGGGCTGTTCGAAAAAAGCTATTGGAGTGCAAATCTATTAAGGCAAACAACCATACTTTCTAACTGGCTGACTTTTATAATTCTTTTAGTTTCACCATAATCTGATTTCCTAACAACATGTGAGAAAGGTTTAGTGAAAGGATTGACATGTGCAAACTTAAGGTCTTGAATAATGATGATGTTGATATAACATCCAATTCACAAACGGAGACAACAATTTCATCCTCTAATCACTCTAAATTATGCATCTTCTTAAGGAATTTTAGGTTCAATGGTTCAGAAACATCGTTACAATAACCAAAGAAGGTTTTAGCAACCCCTTGCATACCGGCATTCGCCTAACATAAAATACTTTATGGTGTCTAAAAATTCTAAAATTTTTTCCCCACATTTCATATGTCCATTGATTGGTGAGAGGTCGTTAGACTTATTCTCTAATGATTCAGCTAACCTATGGACACGATTCAGAAAGTTCTAGAGCAAGTGGCAATTTTTGAAACTTGTTAAGAGGAATAGATCTAATGGCCTCCTGCCAATCATGAGAAAATAGAAATCCTAATGTGTAGGAGAATTTTTAACCATTGAATGCCTCAAAGGACTATATGTTTGGCAAATATTTAGTTGAAGACTTCATTAAACGTTTGTATGTAAGGGTTTGCTTAAACTTACGTAGATTGCTTTAACAATCTCTCTGAACCGCTGAACCTAAAATTGCTTAAGAAGTTGTATAATCTAGAGATATCAAGGGATGAGATTGTGGGCTACAAGTGTGAATTGGATGGCATATAAGCAACACCATTACGGCATTACCCCTTAAGTCTGCAGGTGTCAATCATTTAACTAAAACTTCCTACAATATGTGAGGAACAGAACAAGACTATGACGAAACTAAAAGAGTTATATAAGTCATCATGTAAGAAGTATGGTGGTGTAACTTTGTGTTGGATCATCACATAGCCTACAAGGAAAACATATAATCCCAAGTGTTCCACTCTAAAACCACCAACTGGTAAAAGGAATTACCCATAAAGCTCATATGTTTAGATGTACAACATTGCTTTTCCAATGTGCATCGAAAAATCATCCACACAAATCAAGAAGACTTGCCCTGGGCCTTAGTGCTGCATAGAATTACTCAATATCTCGGGGGATCCTTTGACTGATGGATGTGCTAGTTACCTTTGCATGATCTTGCAGAACAACAAGGGTCTTTTACAACTTAAATATAAAGCGATGTGTTATTAAATCTATAACCATCCTAAGGCTATGTTTGGCACACAAGATTGTTGGAAGATTGTGCTTATTTTTTCAAAAAATAAGCTACTTAAAAAATAATCTTTGTTTGGCAGATATAACTTATAAGAGATTATAAAAAAAAATAATCTTTCATAATCTCTTAAAACCAAAGGTTACTTCATGTAGCTTATAAAACTAATCTCTTTTTATAATCTCCAGCACCAGCACCAGTTACTTTCGCCAAACATACCCTAAGTGTTACTAAGTCTAAATTCTGAAAAGCTTCTTTCAAAAACTTTAATAGAATAGAATAGCTCCATAATGGAATGGTATTACTTCCGGACAACATGAGTACTTGACACTCTAAAGAGCTTATATCAACTGCAATTTAAACGGCATAAAGGTACATAAAACTGTTGTTGATAGCCTTTGTAAGCTCAAGGGAGTGCGATGTTTATCTGGACTGATGATAGCATACGAGAATTGGAACTGAGGGAGCCATACAATTGACTGACTGTTAACCAGAGGTGCGATAATGCGCGAATATCGGTAATGTTTTATCTCAAAAGGACCAATTAAAAACTTTATACTAGACTAGAAACGAAACAAGCGCAATGTTCAAGGTTCAAAGGGGTTGAAAGTCACACAAAGCTGCTTTGTAATCATCTAATGCATACCTCTTAAATTGTTATATAAATTAGTTCTGTTTCATAAACAAAAGTTTGACCGACTTGTTTCCCCACACACTAAATAATTACGATTGACTTGTTACTTAACTTGCCTTTATTGCCCAATAATCTTAATAAAAAAACATGATAGTTTGCAATTGGATTGGCATTTATGGAAAATGTCTATACAAAAAATACCATCATACTTGGCAACTCGCATCCATACAAAAGTACTTTTCCTGAGTAAAATTTTACCAATAAAATACTTGAAGATTTCAAACTTTTAACATTATAAATTACAAAATGTTCCTTAATTAGGGATGTCCGGGATTTCTCACATAAGCAACTCTAAGCTCCTTGTCAAAAGAAAAGTTTCATCACTCACAAATAATCATATAAGCTCTTATGATAAGCAATCCCAAACACCCCAAAAACTGCTTTTCCATTGTATCAAAAGCCAATAAGCAGATTTTAAAACGCAATAAGCACCCATCAATTTTTTAGTGCAGCCAAAACTCATAAAAACTTATTTATCTATCAAAGATCAGCGATATGAGGAAGGGTTATCTATTTTATCATCTAACCATCATAAGCCTATAAACTAATCCAAACACTAATCTAAAACATGGGTTTTAACAATACATATAGTAATAAGCTATTTTTATTAAAAAGCCTCAAACTTTTTAAATAACCTATCATATATTGCTTTTTGGGTAACCATGGCTTTCTACATTTTCGCCTACTAATCCACGCGGCTTGAGCCCATCGCCACACAGACTCAAACATCATATATTGTTGATAAAATATTAAAGATGATCAAAATTAAACCCTCTGCATATTCTTTGACATAAATTATCCATCTTTTATATCAAATCACACATTTTTTATAAAAAATTTTTTAATGTAATGATAATGAAAGAAAATGTATACCTGGGTTTGTAAAGAAACTGGCGATATAAAAATGGGTTAAAGAAAATATTCTTTAACTGCTTTGATTTGCAAAATACCATCTTCATCAGCATCATTTCTTGATTTGTTTTTTGCTGGTGATGAATTAGGGTTTAGGGTTTTATAAATGAATATGTATTCGGGTCAAATATTTACACACCCATTTTCAATTGTTTTAGCTAAAACCAAAAGGGTTTTTATAGTGAGGTAATCAAGAATTAAATCATTTTAAAAATAGTACTGTAGTAAATAGTTACTGTACTATAACAATGCAAATTATTTTGAGGTAACAAAATAATTTTTGGGATAATTTCATATCTCCCCCTCTTTTTAACATTAATTTCAAATATACCCAAAATACAATCATTGAACGCATTGTGTACAATGCTTTAAAAGCATCATTTGGGTAAATATGAAATTTTCATGATTTTGTTGGGTAGATATGAAAATGCCCCATAATTTTTTAAGGTAAGTGTATTACTAATTGAAATTTTCATTATAAATGCTAATTGTAGATGGTATCGAGATTCTCTCAAGTTGGTATGAACATGATCGAATTATGTTGTCTCACAATCAAAATAAAATTGAGCACCTGAGTAAGTTTTAATCTTTTGTTTGTGAGTATTTAAGTAGATCCTACTATTTTGTTTGTGAGAAAATATTACCGATCATGCTTTAAAAAAATTAAAAAAAAAAAAAAAAAAAAAAAGATTGGTGAATCTTGATATATGTTATTTAGATTTTCGAAATCATACTAAAAAAAATTAAGAAATGCATGTAAAGAACCTTAACTTTTTAGGAAAAAAAAAAAAAAAAAAAAAAAAAAAAAAACTTCTCTCGTCCCATAATTCACCTTTATAATTTTAGAAAATCTCACTAAAGCCACTAATCAAGTATCATTCTATTCATTTAAGTCTATTTTTATTGGTTTAAATGTAAAATGGACAATTAGACATAAAAAAAAATAAATAAATAAAAAATAAAAAATATGGACATTTAGTATGGAACGGATGGAGTAATACTTAATGGCTCATATGTTTAGGCTAAAGAACAATCAATATATGGAAGACAATGTTTTTTTGAGTGTATGTTTGTTTTAATGAACGTAATGCAGGACGCGAAAGCGAATTTTGTTAACCCCAATCAATATGCAATTATAGAGAAAAGTGTAATTCGTTAGAAAAGTGAGAAAAAAAGTTATATGGTCGAATTTGAAACATCTCAAACTTCAGAGGTAAGTTTTGAAACATACCCCCCCCCCCCCCCTACAAAAAAAAAAAAAAAAAAAAAAAAAGCTTTTTTTCCCTCCAAATTTTTTTCCCACCAAAAATCTATAACTGTGATGCACCTTTTGTTTGTGTATCTCAGTTATAAAATTGGTGCATCATAGTTATAACTAATTTTTTTAACTGTGATGCACCAAAATAAAAATGTGCATCACAGTTATAAAATTTTGGCGGGAAAATTTTTGGCTAAAAAAAGATTTTTTTTTTTTTTTCTGGGAGAGGGGGGGAGGGTTAGGGTGCGAATATACAAAACCTCCTTTAAAGAATGAAGGAAAATACAATAAGGTCTTTGTAGTTTGGTGAGAAAAAATGAAAAAGAAAAAATGACTAATTTGTACACTTTTCTTACTTTCTACTAAATTTTACTATTTTTAAAGAACCAACTTCTATTACTAATAATCAAGATCTAAAGATGTCAATTACAAAACCCTAAAGGTTATATTTATAAAATCTTGTAGAAAAAGATAGCTTAAACAACATTGTAGAAAAAGATAACTTACTCAACTTAATTATACTAGCAGGGTACCCGCGCGATGCGGCGGCGGGTACCCTGTGACTATATTTTATGTGAATGTAATGTTATGCGACCTTTTTTTTAACAATTAATTTACAAATAACAATAATTTTAGTTAAAACAGTAGTATAATTCTATCTCCTGTTAACCAAAGCTACCACAAACAAAATTTTTGATTATTTCTTCAGTACAATCACCTTTAAATTTTATGACCTTAAGAAATGTTTAGCCCAACATTTGTATAGGTCCAAAATATAACTCACCTACACAACCCAATTTAATCATGACCCTACCAACACAAATATAATTCCTGCGACCTACAACCGACCATTTAGACGGAGTAAAACGACCGATATATATTATTATTATTATTATTATTATTATTATTATTATTATTATTATTATTTCATTTTTTTACAACTTTTTAACAACAAAAATTAAAATTCATTAATAATAAAACACATTATATAATAACCCAAAATACCATTTCTTATATAAAAATTATTTAAAACATTATGTATGAAACAAATTTGGATATCATTTTGTTGCAAGGCCGAATGACATTTTCAGATGATAAAGCCCGACTATGTCATCCATCAACCCGCTATTCGGATAGAGAGTCCAAAACAATATGATAGAAAGTCCAATTGTTCAGGCCTAATATCAAGCTATTAAATTCATACCTTAACTTTTTCATTTCATTTAACCTAATTAAACACACACAAATAATCACGCCTCCACCTAATATTTCTCATCTTCATCCAACATCATCTCTTTCATCCCACCCAACAACAAAAATGCAGTAATCATCCTTGTATCCACCATCTCCATATCACAATATACCCACAAACCAAAACCCACATGCTATGAACCGTACACCTTTTGTGTTTCTTTAAAAATTATTTTCTTTTGATAATATAAACGGTTGCTTTTTTGTTTGTTTGTACATGTGACCTAGTGTGTATGATGGTCGAGTAAACGACCCTTATGGCCAACGACCTCCGCCGACTGATATCTCCACAAAGGGCAACCAACAGCGACCTCTATTAGATGGCTAATAGCGTCGTACATATCTATATCTATGATGGGTTCTTGTTCATACACTTGAGATCGTTAAAGATCTTTTATTTTGTTGAACAAATCTGAGGTTATGTTTTGTTTTCGAGTCTTGGTCTTTTCTTTTGGTTGACTGTGAGTTGGGGAGTAAAAGTGAGATGGTTGGTATGAGACCCACCAAAAGAAGTGTTATTTACGGCAGATTGTGTCGATAGAGGAAGAAGTGTTATTTAACGGAGTGTTGTACATTATGTTTACCAATTGTAATAATAGGTCCATGGGTGTTTTAAATGCTATTTAATGTTTAATTGTAGTATTTTGATCTGAATTTCGAGTTGTGCTTTTTTTCATTGTACACAATGCTTTGCTTGTTGTAATTCTAAAAAATCCTTGCTTTAAAGTGTTATAAACATTGCATAATTTTTTGTACATTTAGAATTTTTTGAGAGAGAGTCATTTATCTATTATATGTAGTATATATGTAGTATAGATGTGTTAAATTCATGTATTTCCAGAAATTATGTGTTAATATATGACAACATTCTTATTTAAGATAAGCTTAAATAATATCAATTATCAAAACCTTTAAATTAAACAATAAAAACTAAAATAAATGTACTTTCTTAATTAAACAAAATGCTAAAAACCCAACATAATGACTATTTTCTTGCAAAATAAGATAAACTAAGCAACACGCTTGTAAATTAAGGGTTTGTCTAACGAGTTCTCTCTGAGCACTGCTTTAGATAATTAAATAAAGAAACTTTAAGTTTATTAATTACAAAACTAGATTTAATTAAGATAAATTATAAGATCACTTAATATATATTAAATGCATTTTTTTTAATTTAAAAAGAAAGTTCGAGATAAATTAATACACCTTAAACGATGCCCTAAAGGCAATTGTTAGGCAATTCCATAAATTAAACTAAAGTTGTTGCCGATAGAGTGATGCTTTTAATTAAGTTTGTGTAAAGTTTAATTTGAACTTGAACCTCTACTAGAAAATATGTAAAATTAAATGTAAATACGTTTAAACATACATTTTATTTTGATATTAAATTTGATTCCGATTTTCGAAGATGGCAATATTTACCTTGAAGTCATATCGAGACATCCCTTAACAAACACACTAGAGCGAAGTTGATTTTTATACTAACATGAAAAATCATAATCGTTGAACAAACCAATCGTAAATGCTAGACGTGGTGTTGATGTAAATATGTGACCAAAATCTATGACACAACATTGACTATGTTACATTTTACAAAGAAAATGAAAATTCATAACCATATGTTTATGAATAGTGATCAAAACAATATTTTATTTAAAGAGAGTACAAAGTAAGTAAATATGCATATTGCAGTCAAGCGAGGCTTTCTTTGCAAAGTAAAAGTGATGATACTTTAATCTACAACTCGAGCCTAAGATGTTAGTAAGACTCGATTCTAAAGCAACTTCTTAAGTAAAAATCGTATTTTGACTAATATTGTGTACACATTCAGAACTTAATGTAGAGGAACGAACTAACATATTTTCCTCTCGACAACAAGTTTAAAAAACCAACTACGTACAACTAAAATTCATATTATCATCTACAAAACTATTTTTAAGATACGTCGCAAAGCGCAGGCAAACATACTTGTATTATGGTACGATTAAAACCTCTAAGTGAGCTCAGTATCAATTTTCTCATAGCTTCGAAAGAACAACAGATATAAATTCTTTACTTATTATTATTTTGAACATACCGACATTTCATGTTAACAAAATGAATGATATAACGGATTTATTGAATTTGAACACTCCCTATTGATCATGTTCTGTTTATTCGAGTTTTGTGTCAACTTTGTCATAACCTCTAAGAGCACCGGGAACCGTTGGTGTCATGGCTTGGTGCCGTGAGCTTTTTTTGCTGCCACGTCAGCAAAAAGCTCCATGGCACCAGAAATCCTACGGCACCACATTTCAGGGGTATCCGTTGGCACCAGAATTTCTGGTGCCGTCGGCCATTTTTTTTTTTTTTTTTTTTTTTTTTTTTCCATACAATAAAACATACACAATATTAACTAAAATAAACTTCATTAAAAAAAAAAAAAAAAAAAAAAAAAAAAAAAAAAAAACTCACACATTACAATTAAAATAATAATAATAATAATAAAATTGCATGAAAAATAAAAGAATACTAATTGCAAAGACTTCCCAAAACCCAAACAACACACCAAATGTGCAAAGACTTGGCCCAAAGCCCAAACAACACACAAATGTGCAAAGACTTAGGCCCAAACAAAAATATACCCTTTCTTCAATCTTCTTCTTCTTCGTGTGGACCTGAAAAAAAAAAAAAAAAAAAAAAAAAAAAAAAACACCATCACGAGCACACCAGCCCAAAAAAAGAAAAAAAACATCACAAACACACCAGCCCAAAAAAACATCACAAACACACGGTCAAATCCAAGAAAAAAAAAATCACCCACGGCGCTGAGCCATGGTGGTGGCGCAAGGACTCACGACACAGATGATGGTACGGTGCGCCATAGAAAAAGTTGGACTGGTGGTGATGGCGCCACCGACGGCACCACCGTATCATGTGCTCTAAAGAAAAGCAAGGTTTAAAGAGGAAGACATAAATAACACATGACGAATTACTAATGTTCTCTCTATAACAACTTTTTTCAAGTGATATTTTTAATTGGATAAGGATTTTCTCAAGTTGTAGGTACAACTTGAGTCAAGTTGAGGCATTATGAGCCATTGGATTTGATCAAATGGCTCAAATTAAAAGAAGTTCTTTTGATTTGAGCCATTGGAATTTGGATCAAATCCAATAGCTCATAATGCCTCAACTTGACTCCGGTAGATCCCATCCTTTTTTAATTTCGGAAAATCAAGTCTCAATTCCCACATGGATCAAACAAAGGAAACTTTGTGATGTCTGTCGGCTTGATTAGTTAGTATTAGGGTATTATGTTTATGCTGGGTGACTTCGTACACTAGTAAATTTGAAAATTTTATTAGCATGTGGGTCGAAAGCATAACTTTATACCTGGGTGTACATTAGTAAATTTGAAAAGTTTATTAGCATATGGTCGAAAGCATAACTTTACACCCGGTGACCTCGTGCACTAGTAAATTTGAAAAGTTTATTAGTATATGGGTCGAAAGCATAACTTTATACCTGTTACCAGTGTTGCAAAAATCGGCCTACAAGGCCGATTAATCGGCGATTACAAGCTAAACGGCCTTGGACCTTGGAGCGAATTACAAGGTAATCGGCCGATTAATCGGCCTTGGACCTTGGAATCGGCGATTAATCGGCCAAAAATCGCTACACGGCCCTCGACCGCCTCAGGACCGATTCACGATTTTTGCAACATTGCCTGTTACTAACTTTTTAAGATTTTAGAACATTCATAATCTTTTATAAAATAGGCGATTACCCAGGTATAGCAGTGATGACATTAAGTAGTGTTAATTTGTGTATGATTTTTCTTATACATTTATGAGTGTGGAGTAATTGAAAGTTAAGAAAGTTAGTAGTTTAAATTGTAATTAAGTATTTGAATATGTGATTTTCTAAAATGTACCCCTAAGGCACATAGTTGAGTTTTTATAAAAGTAAAGTTAGAGATTATTAAATTCAAAATTACATTTATTTATGGTAATTTGTAAGTATGTTTAATGAGAATTAAATACATTTTTTGATATATAAAAAGAAAGTGTGTGTTTAATAAACATAGCTTAAAATGTGCTTGAGGGCACGTTAAAAAAACCTTGACTTTTTTATAAGTAGTGATATTTTAGTCTAAAAACATTACTCATTTTTAAGATTTTTATGCTTTAAAAATATTTGCTTTCTATTTATAGATAAAGAATATCTGGAATTGCAGTTTGGTTTTATTTGTTGGTATATCAATAAAAGACGTCCTAAATCTAATAGTAAAGTAACTTATTTGGTTGCAATCACTTTTACTAAACTTCGGCTATGTTTGGCGTGGAGCTTTTTTGGAGCTTTTTTGGGTAATGAGCGGTGAGAATGAGCTTTTTTATTTTTGATGTTTGTTTGGCATGAGAGCTGTGGGCTTTGCTATTTTTTAGGAAAGCTCATTTTCCCAATGCTTCTTTATGAAGCTGTGAGCTTTTTTGGCTACTGCTCACAGCTCACAGCTACTGCTCACTGCTCCTGCTCAATGCTACTGCTCACAGCTACTTTTACCAAACATAGCCTTCATGTGTCTACATTTTATTATCTATAGTGTTTCGGACAATGTGATCGAGTGTATGCGTTTGTAAATATGTTTAACCATGACATGTTTAAAACAAACGGGAAAATAATACACATTACTTGTTGAAACTTACATTGATGAATAATTTTTTAAACTGATATTGGATATCTTTTCAATATTCAAACAAGATGATGATTGATTCACATTATGAAGTAACACTATCTTACTTGATGAACATTTAAGTTTCCAAGCCTGCAAACTACCTGCTTTCATCATTTGCTTGAACTCTTTGTAGTTAACCATTCCATCGCCATCTTCATCCACCTTCTTTATCATGAGCGTACATTCCTTGATATACTGGCCTTGCCTTAATCCAAACGAGCTCAAAACAGAACTAAGCTCTTCCAATGTGATAAAACCGTCCCTATTTTGATCAAACACATTAAATGCCTCTCTCATATCCTCTTCCTCGTCCCTCTCACCCAATATTTTTTGATAAAGCTCACCACATTCCTCCATGTCCACAAAGCCATCCTTGTTGACATCAATCTTCTCGATCATTTGGGCTAGATCATCATCCGGGATGTATATGCCTAGGTTGTCACGTAGATAGCGAACTTAACCAACCCGCTGCTGAATTAGGAGAATACTTACACATTGCACTAATGAGGGTGACAAAGCAATAAGTTAGAGAATTCAACTAGTGAGTAGTGCATGATTAAGTGAGCACGTTTGTTTACCTATACGAGTTTTCACCATTTTACATTTCTTGTTATTAGTTTAGATTTTGTTTAATTTAGTTTTATTATTAGTTTAAAAGCCAAGTCTTTCAAAACCCGAGATTTTTACTTGCTTTTAATTAAAATATAAAAGACTAAAAAAATAATCTTCTCACAACCCTTATACGTTATTCGTCATGTACTTTGAGCCTACCTTAATATTCCCCTAGAGAAAGATCAATCCCCCGTGTCATACCTATACTACACTACAACGGTTAGGTACTATGCATAGGAGGATTGTAAAACTTTTTGTGTTTTGCAAAATCTGCATCAGCGCCCGTCTGTAGAAAGATAATTAAATGCTCATCATAACGGTATAGTTTGTTTTGGCTAACGATAAACGGTTCATGAGATATATAAATAATAAAAAAAGTGTAATTATAATTTTAATTTAAGTATTTATTAATCTCTCTCTTTTTATCCCAACAGAAAAATGAATGACTTAGATTTGTCTTTTAGTATATGAGAAAATTTTGATATGTAAAATAACTCTCTTCTAATGTTGCTTCTTAGAAGAATATATACACATCACATACAAAACAAAAGTTAAGGTTAAAGAGACCATTTAGTCATTTACTATCAAGTGCACAACCACCCTTTACTCTATTTCTACATCATTGAGTGCGTGTTTAAAATTTAGGGGGTAATTCCATTTATTTGACCGCATACATTCAGTGCGTGTTTAAAATTTAAGGGGAAATTCCATTTATTTGACCGTATACTAAAATAAATAAATAAATAAAAATTAAAAAAAACCATTTTTTATTTCACCCATATAACTTTACTCCATTAACGCCACTTTACCTAAGAGCACTCCCAATGCTAACGCAAGGCTTGCATTAAGGGTGACGTGAAGCTGCCATGTTATCGCGTTAAGCTGAGTTACCACTACGTTTGTCCAAGTGAAGACCGTGTTAACGTGTGGCGTTAGCAACTTCACGCCACTACGTTAAGCATTTTTTTTTCTTTTTTTTCCTTCCGATTTAAATGATTTAAATGGTTTTTTGTTCGGTTTTTTATGTGTGTTTCAGTGTGTGTGTTGTGTATGTTTTAGTATGTGTTTTGTGTGTTTGCAGGTTCACTTCGAAGAAGAAGAAGAAAGCTTTTGCAAAGTTACATTTTCAGTCCTTGTGGTTTTCGGTATTATGCTTTAGTCCTTGTGGTTATTTGTTTAAAGTAAATAACATTTTCAGTCCTTGTGGGGTTTTTTTTTTAAGTAAATAACATTTGTATTTTTAGTGATTTGTTTAAATAAAAATGTAATTTGTTTTAATTTGTATTTTGTTTAAATAATTAGAAAATAAGAAAAAAGTGGGGCCAAAAATATTGAGTTAAAGCTTAGTTATTATTGGAGGTGTTTTTTTGTGAGTTAAGGTGAAAGTGTTAAAGCTGATGTGACGCTGACGTGACAGTATGTTAAACTTTAACCTGAGTTACCATTGGGAGTGCTCTAATAATTATTCTCCTCTTGGAAAGCTTTGAAATATACTTACTGAACTCATGGCAATCACCACAAATCCTTCAGTTCTTAGTAATCAAGATTGGTGAACCACTACCAACATGAATAAATCCAAAAGTGATTGCTAGTTTCTCACTATGACTCGAAAGCCTCGCCATTTTTCTCTCATCGTCTTCATCATGAAGAACCCACCTCAAATCAGGAACATACCCCATTTCTTTAGCATAAGTCAACAAAAAAGTCAACTTTTTGTAAATATTTTTGAACTTCGGGTGTGATTTATCTCTCTCTGCAAAGAAATGGAGTTTACTTTTGATAACAATCCAACTTCTACCAGCTGGTTTCTTCAACACCTAGTTTTCGACAATTAATCTCAAATTTTTTACCATAGAGAAAAGACCAGAAGTTGCATAAATGTTGGATAATAACACATAATCCCCGGCATTTGTTGGTTCTAATTCTATAAGCTTTTCAAAGGCAGTTTTAGCCATGTGGGTATTAGAATAGATCTGACAAGCACCAATAAGAGCCCGCCAAATGGACGCATCTGGTTCCATAGGCATGGTATCAATAGCATCTTTGGCTTCATCTAACAATCCACCACGAGCAAGAAGATCAACCAAACAAGCGTAATGTACAAGTTCAGGGGTTATGCCATAATCTCGAACCATTGAATGAAAAAGGTTTAAACCTTTATATACCATCCCTGTATCTCCCTCCTACACTTCTACTTCATTAACTCCACACACGCCTTAACGCTCTGTTCTCAAGTCAAATTTTTAAAGAATGGAAGGGGATGGGATGGGAAGGGGAAAGTAAGGAATGACATTGTGAAGAAAGTGGTTATTTTTATTTGTGTTTTTGAGTTTTTATTTTAAATTGCAAGGAAAATAAAGGAAGCTACCCAAATTACAAATATACCCTCAAAACATAATTTACTCTTCACATGAAGAGATAATTGCAAAAATCATCCCTAAAGTTTGGCCAAATTGCACATTTCTTCCCGGATGTTTGAAAAGTGCAAGGATCGTCCCTGTGGGGAAACTTCTGGTGCAAGTATCGTCCTTTTTGGGGAAACCTTTAGTGCAAGTATCGTCCCTGTGGGGGACGATATTTGCACCAAAAGTTTCCTCACAGGGACGATCCTTGCACTTTCCAAACATCCGGGACGAAACGTGCAATTTGGTCAAACTTTAGTGACGATTTTTGCAATTCTCTCTCACATGAAATACTATCCAGCTTTTTCTCAAAAAAATAATAAAATTAAATAAAATAAAAAAATATAGTACTAAAACAGGTTCAAACGTGGCTCATGAGGAAGATTTGTGCTTAACTACTCAGCATTGAATTGCTTGAAAATACACATAAATAGCATGTTCAACAATACTAGTGTGATTCGGGTTTAACTTAAAAGATATAACCACGACATATACCTAAAAAACTATAAAATGGATCAAGTTTAAATGTGACTGTTACAACATACAAGCATTGTTTTTCTTGTGGTTAAAACTGGATTTTCATCAGTTGTACTTGTAACTGTTCAATGGGTTTTTTTCCAGTTGCACATAGTTAAATAGTATGGTTGTGGCTTTAAGTCTCGGTTAAGCCATTCAAGGGAAGTCAAGGCCTCTCGGAACTATCATATATTATACAGTCACATCTCCCATTGATGTACATGAAAAAACAAGGATATAATAGTAATTTAACCAAAGCCCATGTTCTCAGTTGTATCCTAAATATGGGCGGATTAGAAATACACACAAAAGGCCATCCCTTCCCTCCCTCCCTCCCACCTTCCCGTCCCCTACCTTTCCATCTTAAAAAAACTCAAGAACGCCCTTTTTTTTTATATTTCCCTTCCCATCCCCATCCATTACTTAAAAAAAAAAAAAAAAAAAAAAAAAAAAAAAAAAAAAAAAAAAACTCGAGAACAGAGCGTAAGCAACTCCACAATAGTAACCCTATTCGCTTTCAAACCCCCCCCCCCTGCATCTCCAAGACGTTACAACCATTGATGGCCTGTCACATTTGCAGTTTTCATTGCAAAGATAAGAAGACATGATTTGATTTGATTTTGATTTGGGATTAGTTTTGATTTTTGAAATAAATAATTGAGTGGGTTATGACCATTAGAAATTAGGGTTTAGGAATAAAGAGGGAAAAAAATAGAGATATAAGGGCCTGTTTGGTTTATAGCTTTCGGATTCAAGGAATGGTTTCATTTCAAAAATTAAATGTTTGGTTCAAGTTTTTGGGAATCGGAGTGGGCCCGGTAAGTTTTAGGGGGTCATTTAAGCCCGAAATTGAATTTATTTGATCAAATATTGCCCTAAATTATTTCTTTTGTGATTTTAGGTACTTTGGGAGTAAATTCTGGAAAAGGAAACATTTTGGACGTTTTTGGAGCATAAAAGTGAAGAAAAAGGCAAAGATTTAATTTTCCATGCTGGAAACAGTACCTGACGGCATCAAGTAGGAAAATATGACGGCGTCAAGAGCAAAATGCATGACGACCTAGAGAAAACCTGACGACGTCAGAAGTATGGCGTCAAGAGTTATTTTGGTGATGGCCTGGAGCAGAATTATACATGACGGCATCAGACCCAGATCTAGGCAGTCCGAGAACTTTATTGGCGGCGAGATGATGGCGTCAGAAATTTACTCTTGACGCCGTCATCTCACAAAATCTATATATACTTTTCTATTTTTCATTCATTAGAGGAGGAACTTGTGTGGAGAATACTAGGGCCGAACCTAATAAATCCTAGGTTGTTTGTAACAGTATTTTCAAGGGTTTTCACCCCTTGAAACCTTTCATGTTCAATTAAGATAAGTCTTCTTTCAATTCATTCAATATGTTTATGTGTTGTTTGAATATATCTTATGCTTGTCTTGATTTTAACATGCTAGGCTAGATCTTTCATGTGTTTGCTTAGATGTAATGAAACCTAGATGTTGATTATAGGTTGATTGTTTGTTTATAGTTGTAATGGATAAATGATTTCAATGTTAGGCTTAAGAAAACTAGCAGTTCTCCATTGTGTAACTTGCTTGAACGTCTTAAGAAACATGAACCGATGTGTACTAGGTTTTATGATTATATTTAATGCATGAACGAATTCTAGTGATCTCATGTTAGGAGCTTCTTAGCCGGCTCGACATAGGAGTGAAGTAGGAGCTTATAGGATTGGGGAAGTAAGTACGCCACCCCATGAATGGTATTAAGGAATACAATCCGTCATCCACGCAACTGTAACAAGTAATTAACCTGTAAAAGATATCTAGGGAGTAGTGAAATCTAAGTAAACACAATTCTCCCATATATTGCTCACACCACTAGTTTAATTTAGATTATTTTCATTTTTGTTATTTTATTTTGATTGCATCTGTAGTTATTGGGTTAGTTGATTAACAACTAATTCCGTCCACTCTTCCAATACCCGAGATTTTTATTTGCTTTTCTAAAATATAAAAAATACAAAAAGAATCATCCCTCACCTCTAGAACTAGTTCTTAGGTTTTCTGATCCTAGCGACACTATTCTTAAGTTGAACGATCAATCCCCCGTTACTTGTCACTATACTATACTACAATGATCAGGTACACTTCCTGGTGGGGGTTGTAAGCTTCTCGAGATCCCTCGATAGGTAAAGCCTGGTGCAATTCCCACGCATCAAGTTTTTGGCGTCGCAGCCCGGGGAATAGTTATTGTCTAGGTTAGAATTTCTTTTTATTAGGTCTACTTGCTAGATTCCTTTCTAGTAAGATTTTTTATTTTTATTTTTAGGTTCTCTTTAGTATATCTTATTTCTTTGTGTTTTTGTTCGTAATCTTTACCATCCGACATCATGGAAGGTGGTAACATCTTTGAACCCATCAACCCACCACAATAAGACTACCCACAAAACCCACCACTAGCTAACCAACCTCTTAGGCCCCGAACCCTAGGAGAGTATTCCCGACCTAGCCACCAAGGCTACCGAAACACCATTGAGCTCACCCAAGGAGCCAATGTGTCTCCCTTGCGATCCGACACCATCCGGTTGGTGCAAAGCGGATGTGCATTCCATGGACTTCGTTCCGAAGATCCTAACCAACATCTCAAGAACTTTCTCAAAATCGTAGATTCTATAGACTTTGATGCTACAACTAGAGAGTCAACCCGATTACGCCTATTCCAATTCTCTCTACGTGATCAAACTAGTCAATGGCTTGAGCGTTTACCCGCGGGATCCATCACCTCATGGGATGATCTCACCACTCGTTTCCTTGCCCAATTCTTCCCACTGGGGAAGACTGCGATGCTTAGAAATGACATTTTGATGTTTGAACAACATCAGGGTGACACTTTCTACGAAGCATGGGCTCATTTCAAGGATCTACTCCACAAAGTCCCTCATCATGGTATAAATCTTTGGTTATTAGTTCAGATTTTCTATGACCATGTCGACTATCACACTAAACGTACAATCGATAGAGCCGCAGGAGGTAGATTGTGTGATAAGGACGCCGAGGAGTCTTGGGCAATTATTGAAGAGCTTACCGCCGATAATCAAGAGTTATGGGAGTTTAATCATACTATAAAAGCGGCCATCAATGCAATCTCGACACCTGGAGGGACTAATCAAATCTCTGATGATCTCCTTTGCAAACTTGAGGCAAAAGTTGACTATTTTGAGGATAGGCAAAAGAGACCCTTAAGTCCTAGACGGGCTACTGTCAATTCTGTCTCGAAAATGACTTCAACGCCGTTATCAGAGTCACACTCTAGAGAGAATGTTGAGACTTTTCAAAACTATGCCCCACCTTATTCCCCTCCCGAGAAACTTAGCCCGGAATTTGAAGCCAGAATGAGGGAATACATGGCAACTCATTCAGAGCGGCTTGCTAGATTCGAGGAAGCAGTTTATAAACAAAAAGAGGAGATGCAAGAGAAAATGAATGAGATGATGAGCCTAATGGAGGAGTATGCCAACCAGAAAACCCCCGAAAGGATGTTACTGAGGAAAGAAAGCGTCATCCCCACTACCCGATTTATTAATTCCATCACAATTGTCCACACGGATAATGAGAAAGTAGAAGCCCCTAGTGAACAAACCGTAGAAGAACCACCAAAATCCCAATCCTTAAGTTACTACCTGAAACATGATATAAACGAAAGCACTATAACCAATTGGATAAAGGGTGACGGGGTAACCAATCTTCCAAACAGGGTTCAGAGAAGGAGGAAGAGGGAAAAGATGAGTATGATACATTACCTGGGGGACCGATATTCGAGAAACTATTGGTACAAAAAGTGGCTACTAAGCAGATGGCGTGTGGGAACTTTGAGATACCGGCCAGAATCGGGAATTTGAAATATCTAAACGCTTTCGCCGAACAAGGATCAGAAGTAAATCTTATGCCCCTAACTATCTACACCCAACTAACGTAAAAAATGCCAGCCCCCACTCGTGTTAGGCTATCCTTCATTGGACACTCTTACGTGTACCCCCTGGGAATCACAGAAGATGTGTTGGTCAATGTCGCAGGATTCATGTATCCCGTTGATTTTATGATCATCGATGATAAGGGAGATGGATGCATGCCAATAATCCTTGGGGCACCATTCCTCACCACCGCAAGAGCTGTCATTAAGTATGAAGGTAGGAAAATTGAGCTTAAATCAGGAAAAAGAAAGATTAGCTTTCCCATGACCCCGCAATATGGGCAAGAGAGTTTAAGGGGGAGAAAGCTCAAAAACAACATTGACACATCACCTATTCATGTTCAGGCGAAAATACTTGCATGGGAGGCAAAAGTCAAAAGCTACAAAGAGGCTAAACATGAAAGAAGCAAAAGCAAAAGCAATGAAGTTCATGTCGAGTTCGAACATAGTCAACCAACGAGGAACCATGTACCATTCGAAAAAGGGAACTTAGTACTCTTAAGACACTTGGAGATAACGATACCTCTCGATAAACCGAGTCCCTGGTGGTATGGGCCTTTCACAATTGAAAGCATAAGCCGAGATGGGATGGCTAACTTGAGAAGTAAAGGAGGAGGAGAGGTGATTGCAAATATCGATAGATTGAGACACCACCACCACGATAGTAATGATCGCAACTACATGGGGTACATCATCTCAAGGGATGAGGTCACGTAGTAACCTATAACCTTGAGTCTAGCTACAAGACTCATAAATAAAGAAAAGCGCTTCTTGGGAGGCAACCCATGCTTTGTGTGATTTTTATTTTGTTTGATTTTTATTTGTTTCCGTATGCATGCGTTATTTTTATTGTTGGTAGATCATGTTTCAAACTAAAATGGTGAAAATACTTTATTTTGTCGTTTGGCTTAGTCTTAACTTCATCCAAAGGTATTTCGCAAAAGATAAGTGTAAGGGGAAACCCCAAATATGTTTTTAAGAAACAAACTTGATCATGATTCTCCACAATATTAAGTGAACATGTATATTCGTATTTGTAGAGTCAAATGCTTATATCGAGTTATAATGATGTTTTGCAGGATTTTCCAAAAATTTTCCAGAAACTTAACATAAGAATTTCTACAGGTCACTTCTGACGGCGTCAGGAAGAAATTCCTGACGGCGTCACGTGTAAAATTCTGGAAATCTTACCAGTTTTGTTTTTCTAACGGAGTCTTAAAGTCTTTGTTGAATCTTTAGTTTTATAATCTCCAGGAAATCTGCAAACATCATTCCACAAGCATTATATCTTATTTTGTTTTCTAGGATTTGTTAGCATATATAGATTGCCGCCAATTTTACGCGAGGTTGCCTTGTCTGTTTTCTCAGGTTTAACAGGTTATGTATGACAAGAAGATGATTTATATTCTAGAAGGGAAGCTTTGATTGTTCATATTCTTGGAGGAAGATCTAACCTGGTTACCATATTATCCATACCGAGTGAATCAGGGGAGTATTTTGGTAGCATAGGGATTGCACCAGGCTTTACCTCTTGAGGGATCTCGAGAAGCTTACAACCCCCACCAGGCAGTGTACCTGATCGATGTAGTATAGTATAATGACAAGTACCGGGGGATTGATCGTTCAGCTAGGAATAGTGTCGCTAGGATTAGAAAACCTAAAGACTAGGTCTAGAGATGAGGGATGATTCTTTTTGTATTTTTATATTTTTTAGAAAGCAAATTAAAATCTCGGGTTTGAAGGATTTGGGCGGAATTAGTTGCTAGTCAACTAACCCAATACTAAGATGCAATCAAAATAAAATACTAAAAATGAAAATAAACGAATTATACTAAAGTTGTGAGCAATAAGTGGGAGAAATGTGTTTACTTAGATTTCACTACTCCCTAGATATATTTTACACATTAATTACTTGTTATAGTTGCGTGGATGACGGATTGTATTCCTTAATACCATTCATGGGGTGGCGTACTTACTTCCCCAATCCTATGAGTGCCTACTTCACTCCTATGTCAAGCCGGCTAAGAAGCTCCTAACATGGGATCATTAGAATTTACTCATGCATTAAATACAACCAATAAAACCTAGTACACATCGGTTCATGTATCCTAAGACGTTCAAGCATGTTACACAATGGAGATCTGCCAGTTTTCTTAAGTTTAACATTGAAATCATTCATCCAATATAACCATAAACAAGTAATCAATACATAATTAACATCTAGGTTTCATTAGATCTAAGCAAACACAAGATAGATCTAGCCTAACATGTTGAAATCAAGACAAGCACAAGATATAGACAACCAACACATAGACATATTGATTGAATTAAGAGAAAACTTATCTCAATAGCACATGTAAGGATTCAAGGGCTGAAAACCCTTGAAAAATCTGTAAAATACGTACAAGGTTCGGCCTTAGGGTTTCTCCACACAAGTTCCGCCTAATGAATGAAAATTGGAAAATTATATATAGATTTTGGAAGGTGACAGCGTCAAGAACAAACTTCTGACGCCGTCATCTCGCCGCCAAATAGTTCCTCGGACTGCCTAGATCTTGGTCTGACGTCGTCATGTGTACTCCTTATGCAGGCCGTCACCATATTAACTCTTGACGCCCTTTTTGTGACGCCTTCAGGTTTCTTCTGGGTCGTCATGGATTTTACTCTTGACGCCGTCAGGATTTCCTTCTTGACACCGTCATACACTGTTCTCAGCATGGAAAATTAAGTCTTTGGCGTTTTCTTCACTTTTATGGTCCAAAAACGTCCGAATTGCTTCCTTTTCCAGATTTAACTCTCAAAGTACCTAAAATCACAAAAGGAACGATTTAGGGTAATATTTGATCAAATAAATTCAATTCCGGACTTACATGACCACCTAAAAGTGGTTCATTTTTCGCATCATCATATACCCTTACACTTGAGATTTGCTTGTCCTCAAGCAAATGCGCTTTTATTCTAATCAAAATACAAGTTAGGGGTCATTTAACACTAATATAAAAGTAATTACAACAAATAATCGTTCCACTAAAGACCAAAGACAAGCACGGAGGTCATATATTAGCACCTCACAAATAGTGTTTAGATACTCACATCTCTCGGGTGTAATAAAGTATAAATTACAATATGGAAACGGAAGATATCTCTCACTACCTGTCATAGCAAAATAGATTACCATAGGCTTGGGAAAGGATCAAACCTCCACCACATGGCGTAAGCACCTAGGATAAACTAACAAAGAGGTCTTTTAAAGGGTTGTAACATTAGGTGTAGGGATATGAAATACACGGTTTTGTTGGATATAGACAGTCTTTACTGGTGGCGAGTTAACAATCTTGGTTAATTACATGTACAATATGGCGTTGCTAAGCCAAGACCAGACTCGACTTAAGCTAATAAATGAAAAATAACAAAAACATAAAATGAACATAGAATGAAAAGGGATGGTAGTCCGTATGTTTTTTCTCTATTTATTTTTTTTTTCTATCTTTTCTTTTTCTTATTTTCTAGATTTTTTTTTTTTTTTTTTTTTTTTTTTTTTTTTTTTTATACACTCTTACCTTTTCATCCAAAATAATACATAATAGGGAATGAACATTCCCCTTACACTTGAATCTTTACATACTTTACAATAAACTAATCTAATGACTCGAATTAAGAAAATCAAAACACTTGGAGTACTTTTAAGATTAACGTACATATGGGGGTAATATATGATGTTCTTCCCCATTACTCCGTAAAATAAGTACTTTACCCATGAGTCCCAACCGTTCCAAAACAATATGTACAAAGATATGACTCGACTTAACAACCTTGTAATCAATTAGATAATTAACTTAGGGTTTAATAAATAACAATAATGCACTAAAGATGAGTGCATACACGGAAGGCTAAGGCGATTTGGGTGTACATTTAAGTGGGGTGTAACAAATTCTTCCTTTAAGTAAGATGCTTAAAGTTATAAACGAAAAGATAGGCTCGGAGGGGTGTACTAGGGGTTTCGTGTACTAAAAATGAGTACAACGCTAAGGTATGGGAAAAATTAGTTGACTTAACTAGCCAAGTAATATGACTTAAATGGTCAAGTAATTATGATACGGGTTTAACACAAGGGTGATCCTAATGCCTATTATCATGCAGTAAATCCTACTACACGAATGTAGTCTCACTAGCGTCTCGGGATGCATCACTAACGCAAGTTCTAGAATCTAAATGCTACCGGTACACTCATAAGAACTAATAGTAAATACTTTTCCTATCAAATCTAAAGGCGAACCTCACATATTTGGGTAGAAAATTTTTCTGAATAGTACGGTTTTGTGCTAGTCATACAATCTCCTATCCATGAGACGCTTGCTATGGCTAAAGTTTCACTCCTAAATGTTGTAAAAAAATTTAAATTTGGCGCTAAAATTTACTAACTAGTATTTCTCATAGTTTTATTACACATCTACTATCAAACAAACAAACTCAAGCGAAAGTGTATCTGTAAGGTATCATCATTTTACCGTCCCCTTACACTTAGGATGAACATTGTCCCCAATATTCAAGTAAAGAATGTAAAAGTGAAATAAGTAAAAAGAATGAAATCAAATACTCCTCTGATTCGCTCGGTATGGATAATAAGGTGGCCAGGTTAAATCTTCCTCCAAGAAAATGAACAATCAAAGCTTCCCTTCCAGAAAAATAATCATCTTCTTGTCATACATAACATGTAAATCCTGAGAAAACAGACAAGGCAACCTCGCATAAAATCGGCGGCAATCTACATAAGTTACTAAATCCTAGAAAACAAAATAAGATATAATGCTTGTGGAATGAAGTTTGCAGATTTCCTTGGGATTATAAAACTTAATAATTCAACAAAAACTTTAAGACTCCGTTAGAAAAACAAAACCGGACAAATTTCCAGATTTTTACACGTGACGCCGTCAGAAGTGACCTACAGAAATTCTTATGTTAAGTTTCCGGAAAATTTCTGGAAAAACTTGGTTCTACTTCCTGGAAAATCCTGCAAAACTTCATTATGACTCGATACAAGCATTTGACTCTAACAAATACGAATATACATGTTCATTTAATATTGTGGAGAATCATGATCGGTTTGTTTCTTAAAAACATATTTGGGGTTTCCCCTTACACTTATCTTTTGCAAAAATACCATTTGGTGAAGTTAAGACTAGGCCAAAACAACAAAGTAAAGTATTTCCACTATTTAGTTTAGAAACATGATCTACCAACAATAAAAGTAAAGCATGCATATGGAAGCAAATAACAAACAAACAAAATAAAAATCACACAAAATCATGGGTTGCCTCCCAAGAAGCGATTTTCTTTATTTACGAATCTTGTAGCTAGACTCAAGGTCATAGGTTACTACGTGACCTCATCGTTGGTTTCACTCTCTAGGTCGTCTTCTAAGCCAGTTTTGTATTCCGGGCCTAGTTGCAAGCATTCTTTGTAGAAACCAAGCATCTTATTCTTCACATACTCTACTCCTCTACGTCTATCCTCATCATTCCTATAATAAGCCGCTTGTTTGTGTTCCTTTTCTATATTAGAGAGGAGGCGGTATTGCTCAATCTTGTAGGGCATTTGGTAGGCAATCTCATCATTCTCCTCTTTGAACCTAACTATCCATAAAGTTGGATCATAACTCATCCTAGCGGCCTCCACAAATAGTTTTCCGAATATTACTTGGCTTAGGCAATCGTCTATCACCGGACGAGTGTCTTCTACTATCATAAAATCGATCTCATAAGTGAAATTACCTATAATCACATGCAACCCCTTCACTCTTCCTACAAAATTACTTATCAAATTCTTATTGGGCATCATCCTATAATCAAGTTGTTTCTTCATCACCCAATTGTAATAAGTCCTAGTCATGATGTTTACAGAAGATCTAGGATCGATGTAAGCTTTCCATATATGCATATGCCCGATGTTGCAGGGTATGTTGATGTTAGAGGGGTCTCCCATTTTGATAAGGGGTGTGCCAAGGATATATGGTCTCTCGGGACTATCGAATAAATCCTTATGGTATTCCCGTTCTTCCTTGGTGGACAATTTATCAAAGTGCTTTTCTATAGTCTCTACCTCCTCTAATTCCTCTCCCCTATTAACCTTAACTTCCCTACTTTCATCCCTAGTCTCAGTTTCTACTCCAACTTCATCTTTGTCACTTTCTTCCATATTCTTATCTATTGATTTAATGGTGATAACATTGACAAAGTGAACATGTTTGGATGATGAGGGGTCCTTAATTTGGATTCTGTTATTGGTGTCCCTAGTGTCCTTCCTAGGTGTGGTTAACGCTTGGTTGTTGAGGGCTTTCAACAAGTTGTCTATCTTGTTGGTCATCTTTGTTTGTTATTGGTTGAATTCGGTTTCAAACCTAGCTATGTAAGCTTCTTGAGATGCCATGAACTTAGACATCAATCCTTCAAGATTGTTGGTACTACCATAGTTGTTAGAAGGTTTGTTGTTGAAAGTACGGTTGGAGGGTGGACCGTTTGGTTGGTAATGATTAGGTGGATTGGAAGAATTGGCTTGATTTTGTTTCCACATAAGGTTTGGGTGATTTTTCCAAGAGGGGTTGTATGAATCACCGTAAGGATTTGGCTCGGGTTTGAAAGTGTACCATTTATCTCCCGCTTCGTCGGTACGCGAGGATGCGTAGTCCTCAAAAGCTGTTCCGGGGAGTTCAACACAAACACGAGTGTCATGGGGACCACTACATAATTCGCATGAATAAGTGATTTTGTTCACTTGGCTTGAAGGCTTAGGAGCTTCGTAAGATTTCATGAGAAACTTGACTTGGTCTTCAAGTTTCGTGATCCTACAGTCGGGAGTACTAGAGTTGTTCGAAGGCAACGATATTGCCTTGACCGTTTTGTTTAAACCACGGGGATCATTCCAACTTTCGTTATCATAGAGAACAAGATCTTCTATGAGTTCCCATGATTGTTCCGCACTTAGATCACGTAGCTTACCACCGGCCGATTGGTCAATGGCTCGCCTCGTGGAGAGATCGATATGGTTATAGAAGATTTGGAATTGGAGCCAAAGATCTATGCCATGATGAGGGACTTTTTGGAGTATGTCCTTGAAACGAGTCCATGCTTCATAAAGAGTTTCATTTTGACGTTGTTGGAACATCAAGATGTCATTTCTAAGCTTGGTAGTTCTCCCCGGTGGGAAAAATTGAGCAAGGAAACGAGTGGTGAGATCATCCCATGTGGTGATGGATCCCGCGGGTAAACGCTCAAGCCATTGACTAGCTTGATCATGTAGAGAGAATTGGAATAGGCGTAATCGGGTTGTCTCTCTAGTTGCAACATCTAAGTCAATGGAATCTACGATTTTAAGGAAGTCCTTGAGATGTTGATTTGAATCTTCGGAACGAAGTCCATGGAATGCACATCCGCTTTGCACCAACCAGATGGTGTCGGATCGCAAGGGGGTCACATTGGCTCCGGTGAGCTCAATGGTGTTTCGGTAGCTAGGTCGGGAATACTCTCCTAAGGTTCGGGGCCTAAGAGGTTCTAGTGGTGGGTTTTGTTGTGGTGGGATGACAGGTTCAAAGATGTTCCCATCGTCCATGATGTCGGGTGGTGAAGAGTTACAAACGAAAACACAAAGAAATAAGATAGACTAAAGAGAACTTAAAGATAAAAATAAAAATAAAATCTTACTAGAAAGGAATCTAGCAAGTAGACCTAATA
Organism: Artemisia argyi; assembly: GCA_030686995.1. Taxonomy (NCBI): domain Eukaryota; kingdom Viridiplantae; phylum Streptophyta; class Magnoliopsida; order Asterales; family Asteraceae; genus Artemisia; species Artemisia argyi. Next base: position 67,492,778 of record CM060709.1, on the reverse strand, counting down.
AAAAGAGATTCTAACCTAGACAATAACTATTCCCCGGGCTGTGGCGCCAAAAACATGGTAGCGTAGGGATTGCACCAGGCTTTACCTCTCGAGGGATCTCGAGAAGCTTACAACCCCCACCAGGCAGTGTACCTGATCGATGTAGTATAGTATAATGACAAGTACCGGGGGATTGATCGTTCAGCTAGGAATAGTATCGCTAATATTAGAAAACCTAAAGACTAGGTCTAGAGATGAGGAATGATTCTTTTTGTATTTTTATATTTTTTAGAAAGCAAATTAAAATCTCGGGTTTGAAGGATTTGGGCGGAATTAGTTGCTAGTCAACTAACCCAATACTAAGATGCAATCAAAATAAAATACTAAAAATGAAAATAAACGAATTATACTAAAGTTGTGAGCAATAAGTGGGAGAAATGTGTTTACTTAGATTTCACTACTCCCTAGATATCTTTTACACGTTAATTACTTATTATAGTTGCGTGGATGACAGATTCTATTCCTTAATACCATTCATGGGGTGGCGTACTTACTTCCCCAATCCTATGAGTGCCTACTTCTCTCCTATGTCGAGCCGGCTAAGAAGCTCCTAACATGGGATCATTAGAATTTACTCATGCATTAAATACAACCAATAAAACCTAGTACACATCGGTTCATGTTTCCTAAGACGTTCAAGCATGTTATACAATGGAGATCTGCCAGTTTTCTTAAGCCTAACATTGAAATCATTCATCCAATACAACCATAAACAAGTAATCAACACATAATTAACATCTAGGTTTCATTAGATCTAAGCAAACACAAGATAGATATAGCCTGACATGTTGAAATCAAGACAAGCAGAAGATATAGACAACCAACACATAGACATATTGATTGAATTAAGAGAAAACTTATCTCAATAGCACATGTAAGGATTCAAGGGCTGAAAACCCTTGAAAAAGTTGTAAAATATGTACAAGGTTCGGCCTTAAGGTTTCTCCACACAAGTTCCTCCTAATGAATGAAAATTAGAAAACTATATATAGATTTTGGAAGGTGACGGCGTCAAGAACAAACTTCTGACGCCGTCATCTCGCCGCCAAATAGTTCCTCGGACTGCCTAGTGTCACAACTCGTAAATTTCAGGTCATTTTTCCAAACTTCGACATTCTACTATTCACAAATTACTATTCATTGATCACTATTCATCGTTTTACTATTCATCATTTTTGAGGTCAATTTGACATTCCGAGACACATTCAGAAATTTTACTATTCACTTGACACTATTCATTTCCGAGAGGAAATCACTATTCACGTGCATTACTCATGTCGTCGTAAATTTAGTTTACGAGTGTTCAAATTCGCGTAACCGTATTGGTTCAGGAGCGAATTCATGCATTATTATCAGGGATATTTCATACGGACTAGAAATAGTCTGCATATCATCATTAGGGCACTTGCATGCTATTCCACTCGTAGGATAATTAAATTTATACTTTTGGTACAATTAACGATTTACGTACGTTTATTTTAAATAAACCCTAATACGCGAACTATAAATGTGTCTAACATGTCCGACACTCCCGACTATTGTCCCAATATATTTTTATACTCATTTTTATAATATAAAAGTTGTAATATTAAATTACCCGGTATTTTGGAAATTTATTTATTACGTATCATACGTTTAACTTAATAACGACGGTTTTCAACAAAATTAAACGATAACCACCCAAACTCTCCGTACTTGTACCCGGCATATTTTTACAATTTTTACGACTTTATTACGTCCCGAATAACTTCAATAAAATTTATTTCTAACAAACCCGGTACCCCGATTAAACCTAAAACTAACTTTACTACATAATACTAATACTAATCTTTTAATTAAACCCAAGACAAACCCCCCCCCCCACCTTTTCCCTCCTTTTGGACCGGCCAACCCCCCCCCCCCCCCCCCCCCCCCCAAGGTCCTAATACATTGCAACTACACCAAACCTCTTAATTGCTCACCAAACATTTGTCCCCTAGGTATAAAATAAACTTTTTCATCCATTTTAATCACAAAATCATTTTTACTTGTGCAAGAAAACTTTTCTTCTCTCTTTTTCTTATGGTATAATCGACCAAGGTGGTCAAGGAGCAAGAACAACAAGATTTTTCAAGATCTAGGCATAAACTTGTTTATATAATCATCCTTGTTAGAGTTTTGAAATAAAAACTCAAGGATTAGTAGGTTTTTATCATCTAAACTCCCTAAACCTTCAAGTAAGTAACAAACTCATTTTTATGATTTTTTACAAGTTATTACCATGTTTATATATATTTCTTACAAGAACTCATGCATATAATGACTTATACCACTTTATTTTGTACATATGTAACTTTGAGCCCTAGAAATGGACACATAAGAAACCATTGTTAGACCTAGTGGATTGATGATGTTTAAGGACCCATGACACCCTAAGAAGGTGTATGGTAGGTTTAGACTAACCTTGTGGTGTTTGAAAGTGGTTTGATTGAGGTTAGAACTAGCTTGGAGACTTGAAAATGGTTTTTGAAACATTTGAAATACCTACTGTCCCTATTTTAATTTCGTGGGAAAATCAGTAGATGGTGACTAAGTTTTGACCAAAGATTTAGAAAATACATTCAAAAACGAAACTTTAGGCGAAAGAATGGACTAAAACAAGCTTATAACGAAGGAGATATGATTTTTGCAAATTTAACGACGAAAACTACTTTTACAAAAACTGCTTGCTGTTGGGCAGAATTCAATGGGTAAAAAGAGGCATTAAACGTAACCTAAAGGAGCCGAGTTGTCAAAAATATACTAGTATATACAAAGACGAATCCGTGGACATAAAGAACGAGGAAAATGAGCCTAAAACGACCGAGTTATACCCGTTTTAACATCGTCAAAACTATATATATATATATATATATATATATATATATATATATATATATATATATATATATATATATATATATATATATATATATGGTCACAAATAGAAATAATAACTTACGCACCAAATGGTATATTTTCTAGAAATATTACTAAGAACTATATTCTTAACAAATGAAATACGTATGACCCAAAGGAATATTTATACGACTTAACGACGTTATTTTAAGGTTTTCGATACGAGGAATAGAACGCTAACATTTTTATACGATATATTACGACAAGTTTTTATAACTCCATTGGGACTTATTTTTCCTAAGTATGGAAACTATTTTACTTTGACAATAACTAGTGTTTCCAAGTTACGAGTGGTATAGGCATCATGTGCACGTGCATTCATTTCATTATGTCATGATCTAAGGTAGATCGTTATTACTCATATTAGGTTGCGGTTAGAGATCGTGCCTCATTTCAGTGTATCCATTCTTGTCATCGTAGCTATCGCTCCAGGTGAGTCATAGCCCCTACTTTTTCAATTGTTTTGGTAAACTCTTTGGGGGAGAATATATGCTCGTTTTACTTAAACGCACTACTTGTTTTACCTGGTTGATTTCTCAAATATTTCCAATGTTACCTAAACATATGTTTGATCACCTGCATTCATTTGTATGTTGATCACCTGCATTCATTGGTATGTTTGATTTCCTGTATTTCATGGGATTGATTATCCTTGTTTATATGACCTCATAGTCACCAATTGTTCCTTTATGCTCATTGTAATACTGTGGTATTCCCCACTTGGCTGTGATGTCAAACGTAATATTGTGGTATTCCCCACTTGGCTGTGATGTCAAACGTATTGTGGTATTCCCCACTTGGCTGTGATGTCAAACGTAATATTGTGGTATTCCCCACTTGGCTGTGATGTCAAACGTAGTATTGCTGTTTCCCTACTTGATTGACCTATATGTTCATTGTAATATTGTGGTATTCCCCACTTGGCTGTGATGTCAAACGTATTGTGGTATTCCCCACTTGGCTGTGATGTCAAACGTAATATTACTGTTTCATTTCTTGACTGAATTGCGATGCCTTTGCATCAACCTTATTACGGGTTTTCCCGCTTGACTGATTTATCATAAGGCCTCATTGACTGAATTATTTATATAGCCGTTTTGCTATATTTATCTGGGAATTTGAATGCCAGTATTGCTTTTGTTCATGTAGACTTTGACACTTTTGGCAGTGGGTTGTAAACACACAGGTTACAAGTCTCTTATGGCGGGACTTGCAACTGAGTGGATTTACAATACCTTTGCTGGGCGATCATTTCTCTATAAGCATTATTTGTTAACAAACTCTATGAACTCACCAACCTCGTGTTGACACTTTAGCATGTATTTTCAAGTTTTTAACATATGGCACGCTACAGGAGGTTTTGGCAGGGCATGGCATGGTCATAGAAGACTCTGATTATTTATACGGGGACCGTTTTAAACTATTTAAGGGCCTACTTCCGCACTACTTTTAACGATGTAAATTCAACATTTTTGAATTAACGATTTTATTCTAAATGATTAAAGTGAAAACCATTTTTGTACTTGTGTTGTGATATCGATTGAGTTACACCCCAGCTACACATATGCTTCCGCTGGACCCGATTTTGGGGGTGTGACAGATTGGTATCAGAGCTTTGGCTATAGCGAACTAAGTGTTTTTAAAACCTAGACTATAGCTACTTTTACGAAAAACTTAACCCTATGACCGTCACGTGCCTGCCTGCCAAGATGATGCCTCACTTGTGGTTTGTTGCTGACTTAGGTGATGAGATTTGTGTCTCATTATCTGGTATATTATATTCACTTATTCTAGTTGATTACTATAATTGTCTTTCATATAAGCATGTTCACGTATCATATATGTCACCCGCGTTATGTATCCCCTTGCATAGTTTCATCATTTGACCTCGAGTTTGGTCACCTGCCTTAGTCTTTCTGAACGTCTTGGTATTTGCGAAGGACATAGTCTTAGTATAACTGAGCTGAGTATTTCAAAATTCATGGAACCTCGGTGGAATATAGACTAGTCACCTATATTCAACCCGGGATAGTGGGACATAGGCTGACTACCTATATCCGACTCAGAAATGAATTTTGCAACACTGAGAATGGTTATAATAAAAATTTTGTCTGGATTGAATTCTCTACCCAATTTCCAAATGTTTCATTCATGTGTGCGTACTTACTTTCATCACAATCTCGTTATGTCGCAGCTGTCACAGTCTTTTCCCTTCTCACCATTATTATCATTCCTCTTCCCCATATATATAAGGAATTAGCTCACACTCTATAGATTCATATGTCACCTATCACTCACTACTACAAATATTGATAAGTGGATATTATCAATGACCTCCCTAGGAAAGACTTCCCATACCATATATAAAGAGGATCTCTAGGTACATTATGATCATTTAAAACCCAACAGAAATCTCAGGATATCACAAAACCACTTGAGCCACGTCAACGCGTCATATCGCAACATCAACCTTTCATTCTATAATAACCCACTCTCGAACATCTACTACTAGGAAACGTCTTAATTATGTCTCACCCTTCTTTTCTCGTTTTGAAGAGCTATGCCGCCAAGGAGAGTTAAAGCTACTCCAACTATGACACCTGTTGCTATTCGGAAATTGGTTAAGGATAGTATCGCCGAAGCTCTAGAGATCGAGAGAGCTGAGATAGCTGCAAGGGCTGCTGAGGCCGCTCTACAGACAGGGATAGATGGACAATCCGATAATAAGCGCGAATGTACTTGGAAAAATTTTAAGATTAGTGATCCCATCAAGTTTAAGGGCACTGAAGGAGCGGTTGCTTTGATTCGCTGGTTCGAAAAGACTGAGAATGTGTTCCTCATGTGCAACTGTCCTGATGGCAGCAAGGTAAAATTCGCTACTGGTATGCTTTTGGATGAAGCTATGTCATGGTGGAATTCTCATGCTCAACCGATTGGTATGGAAAATGCCTACAAGCTCACCTGGGAGCAATTCAAGAAATTGATGACTGATAAGTTTTGCCCTCGTACTGAGGTGCAGAAGTTGGAAACAGAATTCTATGAGCTGGTGACTAAAGGTGATGACATCGAGACTTACTTCAGGAAGTTTCAAGAGTTGGCTGCACTATGCCCAACTATGGTTTCAGATAATGAAAAGCTGCTAGAAAAATTCATCGGTGGACTACCGCGCAACATCAGTGGGAACGTAATTGCTTCTAAATCAGACACGCTGGAGGAAGCTATCAGAATGTCTCAAAAGCTTATGGCTCAAGTAATAAAACAAGAAACTACTGTCAACAACAACAACGAAAACAAAAGGAAAAGGGATGACAACCAAGGAAACGATCAAGTATGGCAGCCAAACAAAGGACAAGAAGTGTTTAGAGCTTATGTTGCAGGACCAAGCGCAAAGAAAAGATATACTGAAAATTTACCTTACTGCAACATGTGTAATTTGCATCACTTATATCATTGCAGTGGACTGTGTGGAATATGCAAGAAGCGGGGTCATCTAACTAAGGACTGTACGAAACCCACAAATCAGAGGATTCCAGGAAGTTGCTTCAAATGTGGAAACTTAGGGCATCTCAGAAAGGACTGCCCGGAGCTAAGGGACAAGAAGACTAAAGCCTAAACTCTCTTGTGTTGTATTTCTTTTGTGTTTAATTCTACGTTCTATCGTATAAGTTTCATGTACTATTAACGAATTCCGATCTAATGAATATTCTATCTTTTATCACCGCAAACTCCTAGCGATTTCATTAAGATTCCTTTGGAACTACACCACCTATCATCTGCAGACCAATGGTCAGGATTAGAGGACGACTCAAACATAGGGAGATATGCTTAGAGCATGAGTGAATGGTACGGTTTTGTGCTAGTCATACGACTCCTATCCATGAGACGCTTGCTACGACTCAAACATGGATAGGAGTCGTATGACTAGCACAAAACCGTACCATTCAGAAAAATTTTCCACCAAAATATGTAAGGTTCACCTTTAGATTTGATAAGAAAAACATTTATTATTAGTGCTTATGAGTGTACCGGTAGCATTTAGATTCTAGAACTTGCGTTAGTGATGCATCCCGAGACCGCTAGTGAGACTACATTCGTGTAGTATGATTTACTACATGATAAGAGGCATTAGGATCACCCTTGTGTTAAACCCGTATCATAATTACTTGACCATTTAAGTCATATTGCTTGGCTAGTTAAGTCAATTAATTTTTCTCACACCTTAACGTTGTACTCGTTTTTAGTACACGAAACCCCTAGTACACCCCTCCGAGCCTATCTTTTCGTTTATAACTTTAAGCATCTTACTTAAAGGAAGAATTTGTTACACCCCACTTAAATGTACAACCAAATCGCCTTAGCCTTCCGTGTATGCACTCATCTTTAGTGCATTATTGTTATTTTTTTAAACCCTTAGTTAATTATCTAATTAATTACATGGTTGCTAAGTCGAGTCATATCCTTGTACATATTGTTTTGGGACAATTGGGACTCATGGGTAAAGTACTTGTGTTATGGAGTAATGGGGAAGAACATCATTTTATTACCCCCATATGTACGCTAATCTTAAAAATACTCCAAGTGTTTTGATTATCTTAATTCGAGTTATTAGATTAGTTTATTATAAAGTATGTAAAAATTCAAGTGTAAGGGGAATGTTCATTCCCTATGATGTATTATTTTGGATAGTAGAGTAAGAGTGTATGCAAAAAAAAAAAAAAAAAAAAAAAAAAAAAAAAAAAAAAAAAAACGTAAAAACTAAGAAAAAGAATATATATATATATATATATATATATATATATATATATATATATATAAAGAGAGAAAGAAAAGAAAAAAAAAAACATACGGACTACCATCCCGTTTCATTCTATGTTTATTTTATATTTTTGTTATTTTTCATTTATTAGTTTAAGTCAAATCTAGTCTTGGCTTAGCAACGCCATTTTGTACATGTAATTAACCAAGATTATTAACTCGCCACCAGTAAAGACTGCCTATATCCAACAAAACCGTGTATTTCATATCCCTACACCTAACGTTACAACCCTTTAAAAAGACATCTTTGATAGTTTATCGTAGGTGCTTACGCCATGTGGTGGAGGTTTGATCCTTTCTCAAGCCTATGGTAATCTATTTTTCTATGACAGGTAGTGAGAGATGTTTTCCATTTCCATATTGTGATATTACTTTATTACACCCGAGAGATGTGAGTATCTAAACACTATTTGTGAGGTGCTAGTGTTTGACCTCCGTGCTTGTCTTTGGTCTTTAGTGGAACGATTATTTGTTGTAATTACTTTTATATTAGTGTTAAATGACCCCTAACTTGTATTTTGACTAGAATAAAAGCGCATTTGCTTGAGGACAAGCAAATCTCAAGTGTAAGGGTATATGATGAGGCGAAAAATGAACCATTTTTAGGGGGTCATTTAAGCCCGAAATTGAATTTATTTGATCAAATATTGCCCTAAATCGTTCCTTTTGTGATTTTAGGTACTTTGGGAGTGAATTCTGGAAAAGGAAGCATTTTGGACGTTTTTGGAGCATAAAAGTGAAGAAAACGGCAAAAACTTAATTTTCCATGCTGGGAACAGTACCTGACGGCGTCAAGTAGGAAAATATGACGGCGTCAAGAGCAAAATGCATGACGACCCAGAGAAAACCTGACGGCGTCAGAAGTAGGGCGTCAAGAGTTATTTTGGTGACGGCCTGGAGCAGAATTATACATGACGGCGTCAGACCCAGATCTAGGCAGTCCGAGAACTTTATTGGCGGCGAGATGACGGCGTCAGAAATTTACTCTTGACGTCGTCACCTCACAAAATCTATATATACTTTTCTAATTTTCATTCATTAGAGGAGGAACATGTGTGGAGAATACTAGGGCCGAACCTAATAAACCCTAGGTCGTTTGTAACAGTATTTTCAAGGGTTTTTCACCCCTTGAAACCCTTCATGTTCAATTAAGATAAGTTTTCTTTCAATTCATTCAATATGTCTTTGTGTTGTTTGAATATATCTTATGCTTGTCTTGATTTTAACATGCTAGGCTAGATCTTTCATGTGTTTGCTTAGATGTAATGAAACCTAGATGTTGATTATAGGTTGATTGCTTGTTTATAGTTGTAATGGATGAATGATTTCAATGTTAGGCTTAAGAAAACTGGCAGATCTCCATTGTGTAACTTGCTTGAACGTCTTAAGAAACATGAACCGATGTGTACTAGGTTTTTATGATTGTATATAATGCATGAGCGAATTCTAGTGATCCCATGTTATGAGCTTCTTAGCCGGCTCGACATAGGAGTGAAGTAGGAGCTTATAGGATTGGGGAAGTAAGTACGCCACCCCATGAATGGTATTAAGGAATACAATTCGTCATTCACGCAACTGTAACAAGTAATTAACCTGTAAAAGATATATAGGGAGTAGTGAAATCTAAGTAAACACAATTCTCCCATATATTGCTCACACCACTAGTTTAATTTAGCTTATTTTCATTTTTGTTATTTTATTTTGATTGGATCTGTAGTTATTGGGTTAGTTGATTAGCAACTAATTCCGCCCACTCTTTCAATACCCGAGATTTTTATTTGCTTTTCTAGAATATAAAAAATACAAAAAGAATCATCCCTCACCTCTAGAACTAGTTCTTAGGTTTTCTAATCCTAGCGACACTATTCCTAAGTTGAACGATCAATCCCCTGGTACTTGTCACTATACTATACTACAACGATCAGGTACACTGCCTGGTGGGGGTTGTAAGCTTCTCAAAATCTCTCGAAAGGTAAAGCCTGGTGCAATTCCATGCGTCAATCCCCAAGGCAAGAAAATGGACATACTCCCCAATAAGAGGCTAAATCAGACGTGAAACCCACATATCCTCCTATATAGAAAAAAGAAACACCACCTTAGTGGTTTATATTGTACTTAAGGGTTTAAATATTTAATATATTGCATAGACTTTTTTTAATACTCTCCCCGTCTCAAAATTATAGTTTACATTTTCTTTTTGGGATGTTTCAAAATAATTGTTCACTTTATTTTTTAAGTAAAAACTAGAGAATATATTAAGGGAATATTCTCTTTGAGTGGTTAAGATTTATAGTGCTCCCATTTTTATTAAACTTTGTGATTTCTTTCTCATGATAATAATTTTGAGACGAAAGAAGTAGTATTTTAGTCCACAACATTACTCATTTTTAAGTTTTTAAATTAAAAAATAAAATAAAATAAAAAAATAAAAGAAAAAGTGTTTTCCCCCACATATTTTCACGTCCATTTGTAAAGATACAGTTTGACATTTTCACGTCAAACGGGCTAAAATTCATTGCAATTTTATTTTATTTTATGGTCGAGGTGAGTTATTTTAAAGACCAATTTTTTGTTGAATACTGAGGGACAAATCTCCACCATTCATCTAATTTGATCTAATGGTGGGGATTAACCTAAGATTTAATATGAAAATCTAAGTCCATGTTTTTTTTTTTCTTTTTTCTTTGTCTTTTTGTATTTCTTATTTATTCACTATTTTTAATCACGTTTTTAGATATTTTTTTCCTTCCCTTTTTGGTCTTTTCTTTTTGAGTCACGTTTCTATAAATCAAGTTTTTTTTTTTTTTTTGAGCCACGTTACTTTTTAATCAAGGCCTTTTTTTTGAATCACGTTATTTTTAAATCAAGGCTTTTTTTTTTAACCACGTTACTTTTTAATCAAGGCTTTTTTTTTTTTTTTGGAGCCACGTTACTTTTTAATCAAGGCTTTTTTTTAATCACGTTATTTTTAAATCAAGGTGTTTTTTTTTAATATATAAATTCACGTTTTTTCACTTTATTACGTTTTTGTCTGTTTGCACATGTTTATATACGTTTTCCGACGTTTGTGTCCGTTTTCATACGTTTTCATCCATTTTTATTCATTTTTTACGTTTTCGTCTGTTTTTATACACTTTCGTCCGTTTTTGTCCATTATATACGTTTTCATCCGTTTACGTCTATTTTTAGGCGTTTTTATTCGTTTTCATATGTTTTCGTCCATTTTTTAAGTTTTTGTTTGTTTTCAGCGTTTTCATTTATTTTTATACGATTTCGTTCGTTTTCAGATGTTTTCGTCCGTTTTTATACTTTTTCGTTCGTTTTTTTTGTCCGTTTTCATATGTTTATATACGTTTTCGTCCATTTTCATATGTTTTCGTCCGTTTTTATACGATTTTGTCATTTTTTATACGTTTCCATCCCTTTTTATATATTTTTGTCCATTTTCATAAGTTTTCATCTATTTTCGTCCGTTTTCATAAATTTTCGTCCGTTTTCTTACTTTTCGTTCGTTTTAGACGTTTTCGTCCATTTTTATACATCTTTCTCCGTTTTCAAACTTTTTCGTTCGTTTTCGTATATATTCTTACATTTTTGTCCATTTTCATATGTTTTCGTCCATTTTAAATGTTTTTGGCCATATTTAGACCTTTTTATACGTTTCTGAATATCAAAAGTAATATTCCTTGATACTCAGAATATTACAAGTGATATTCTAAATATCAAAAGTGATATTCTGAATATCATAAGTGATTTTCTACTAATGTTTTGTAACATGCAAATCACTTGTGATATTCAGAAAATCACAAGTGGTATTCAGAAAATCACAAGTGATATTCTGAATATGACAAGTGATATTCTGAATATCACAAGTGATTTTCAACTAATGTTTTATAATATTAAAATCACAAGTGATATTCTAAATATCAAAAGTGATTTTCAACTAATGTTTTGTAACATGAATATCACTTGTAATTTTCTGAATATCACTTGTGATTTTCATGTTACAAAACATTAGTTGAAAATCACTTGTGATATTCAGAATATCACAAGTGACATTTAGAAAATCAAAGGTGATATTCAGAATATCACAAGTGATATTCTGAATATCACAAGTGATTTTCAACTGATGTTTTGTTACATGAAAATCACAAATGATATTCAAAAAATTACAAGTGATTTTCAACTAATGTTTTGTAACATGAAAATCACTTGTGATATTCAGAATATCACAAGTGATATTCAGAAAATCACTGATCTTCAGAAAATCACAAATGATATTCAAAAAATCACAAGTGATATTCTGAATATCACAAATGATTTTCAACTTATGTTTTGTAACATTAAAACCACAAGTGATATTCTAAATATCACAAGTGATTTTCAACTAATGTTTTGTAACATGAATATCACTTTTAATTTTCTGAATATCACTTGTGATATTCAGAATATCACTTGTGATTTTCATGTTACAAAACATTAGTAGAAAATCACTTGTGATATTCAGGATATCACAAGTGACATTTAGAAAATCAAAAGTGATATTCAGAATATCACATTTGATTTTCAACTAATGTTTTGTAACATGAAAATCACAAGTGATATTCAGAAAATTACAAGTGATATTCAAAATATCACAAGTGACGATTTTCAGGTTTTTTTTCACCTTCTTACGGTTTCGTCCGTTTTCATTCGTTTTTGTCTATTTTCATACGTTTATGAATATCATTCCTAATATCACAAGTGATATTTTGAATATCGCAGGAGATCACTTATGATATTAAGAATATCAGTTGTGATATTTAGAAACGTATGAATATGGACGAAAACATAACAAAACAAACGAATACGTATGAAACTGAAAAACACGCCTGAAAACGAACGAAAACATATGAAAAATTGTTGAAAACAGATCAACAGATGAAAACGTATAAAAAATTGCCAAAAACATATCAAAACTGCTGAAAACGTATGAAAACAAACGAAAACGGACAAAATACATAAAAACGGATGAAAACGTTTATAAATGTATCAAAACGGATGAAAACATATTAAAATGGACGAAAGAAAGGTCTAAAATGGACGAAAACGTTTGAAAAACGTAGAAAAACAGACGAAAAGCGGGTAAAAACGGTTGAAAGCGTATAAAACTGCCGAAAACGTATGAAAATGGACGAAAATGTTTGAAAACGGACAAAAATGTACAAAAACGTCTCAGTATCACAGAATATCACTTGTGATATTTGGAAATGTATGAAAACGTCTGAAAAGTCTGAACAATTTTAAAAGCGGACTAAAACCTATAAAAATAGACGAAAACGTAAGAAAACAGACGAATATGTAGGAAATGGACGAAAATGTATAAAAACGTATAAAACAGACGAAAACATTTGAAACGGATGAAAACTTAAGAAAATAGACGAAAACAAATGTAAACAAATATAAACTGATGAAAACATATAAAAATGGACAAAATCGTGTAAAAACGGACGAAAACGCACAAAAACGGACTTAAACGTACCAAAACGGACCAAAAAGTATAAAAACGGATGAAAACACACGAAAACAAACAATAACGTCTGAAAACGTATAAAAATTGCTGAAAACAGACAAAAATGTCTTAAAGCAGACAAAAATGTAAAAAAAACGCACGAAAACATATAAAAACGGACGAAAACGTCTGAAAACAAACAAAAACGTAAAAAAAGGGACGAAAATGGACAAAACATCTGAGGACGTATATAAACATGTGAAAACGGACGAAAACGTAATAAAGTGAAAAAACATGAATTTATTTATAAAAAAAAGGCTGGATTTAAAAAAACGTGATTAAAACAAAAAACCAAAAACTAGATTTATAGAATACGTCATTTAAAAAAAGCAAAAGAAAAAGGAAAAAAGAAAAAAGAGTATCACGTGAGTTAAAAAAAAAAAAAAAAAAAAAAAAAAAAAAAAAAAAAAAGTGAATAAATAAAAAAAAGACAAAAATACAAAGAAAAAGGAAAAAAAAAAAAAAAAAAAAAAAAAAAAAAAAACATGGACTTTTCTCCTATCAATATAAGACTTCCTAAATCTAATAATAAAGTAACTATTATTTGGCTTCAATCACTTTTATCAAACTTCATGTGTCAACATTTTATGATTTATATAGTGTTTCGGACAATAATATACAAACTTATAACATTTAGGGGTGGCTGTGGTTGCGGTTTGGAGCTTGGCATGAGCAATGCCGCTCGACATCATGACCGCCACTGTTTAGGCATGAACAATTCGACAAGAGAATCGGCAAACTTTGCCGAAGAATCATGGGCATTAAACCCCAAAAACTAGCCGTTAGTCCCCTTTAATATTGACCGTTTGGTCATTTAAAAAAAAAAAAAAAAAAAAAAAAAAAAAAACCCTTTAAATTTACAATTTCAAATCATAATTCACACCTCAAATCACACAAACAATTCACATTTTATTAACCATGTCTTCATCATTCTCTTCTTTATCCTCGGACGAGTTAATTATTCCCGCCGAATCATCCGAACTATGGTTATCCGGTAGTACCTTCGAAACCTTTTTAGCCGCGTACGATGCCCTTGAAGATACGGCAAGCTCTACCGAAATCCGGGGGTATGTCACCCGTTTTCGTGAAAGAGCACGTAGCGGCTCAAGATTTACCATACTTCGATGACTAGTGATTTCTTATTTTGTGTTTTTTTTTTCTTCTAAGTATCATGTAATTTTTTTTTAATTATTAATGAAATATAATGTTTTTTTATTAAATTGTTTAATATAATTATGAATATAAAAAATAAAATTGGTTTTTATTTGAATCATAGTTGCCACTAAAAAAGTATGATGAGGTATGGTTGAATCATGTAATGTGTTGACTTGATTTGATTGGTTAATGACGAATCATGAGGGAGGTATCGAATCATGACTGCCACCCCCTTACATAAAGAGTGCACAATAAAGATTTCCATCAAGCACATAAACTATGGAAAACCAATTGTTTGCTATTTGATCACACATGAAAAGTAACATACAAACTTACATTGATGAATAATTTTTCAAACTGAGATTGGATATCTATGCAATATTCAAATAAGATGATGATTGATTCACATTATGAAGTAAAACTATCTTAGTTGATGAACATTTAAGTTTCCAAGCCGGCAAAACCACCTGCTTTCATCATTTGCTTGAACTCTTTGTAGTTAACCATTCCATCGCCATCTTCATCCACCTTCTTGATCATGAGCCTACATTCCTCGATAGACCGGCCTTGCCTTAATCCAAGCGAGCTCAAAACAGACCTAAGCTCTTCCACGGTGATAAAACCGTCCCTATTTTGATCAAACACATTAAACGCCTCTCTCATATCCTCTTCCTCGTCCCTCTCACCCAATATTGTTTGATAAAGCTCACCAAATTCCTCCATGTCCACAAAGCCGTCCTTGTTGACATCAATCTTCTCAATCATTTGGGCTAGATCATCATCTGGGATGTATATGCCAAGGTTTTCTAGAGATTTTGCAAGCTCTTGCTTTGTGATCTTGCCATCGCCATTGCGATCAAACATTTGGAACACACGGCGTAGCTCAGCAGGATCCATTTTGCATGAAAATGCCACATATATCAAGCAAATCAAAATATATGTTTGATGATTGATGGTACAATTAGCTACAATAAAATTGAAAAAAGCGATTAACAATATGATTTGGTTAATAAAAATTTGTAAAAATTGGTACAAAGGTAGAGTGAAGGGTTTATTGAGGAGGAATTGGTATACTTAAGGGTGCTTGTGGTTAAGAGAAAAATATGGAGAAAATATATGGGGGAAGATATTAGTGGACACCCTCTAATTTCGTAGTTTATCATTTTGTTTGCGATGTTAACAATTGATATTGCTCTTGATTTAGTCATTTTAAACTCTAAGTACTCATTATTATCAACTTCTTAATTTTCAAACGTATCTTTAAGAATGCACTAATTATTTGGAAAATGATTTATTAGAAAAATCCAATTATGTTTTAGGACAACGTGATTGAAACTACTACTACTGCATAATGACAATTATCACACATGGTCTATCACAAACAAGAGGACATTATTTTCTTACCTCAAATAACATTTTCTCATAACTTAATTAAAATGTATATACATAACTTTCAAGGTAATGCCATTCAGAACCAAAAGGCAGTAAGCAAAATCCAAATCATGTATTAATACCAACATTTCTTTCAACTGTTATCATTACATTTGCTATGTTATTTTTGAACACAAATATTCTCCAACTAACAGGTACATAAGTAGTGTAAGACGCCCCATGACAAAGATAATTGGGACTTTCCTATATTGTCTTTCCTTCCAACCAACGACTGTATAATGCCAAACCTTCCTTTGGTTTGTACTCAGGTACTGTATGCCCCGATCCCTACATCAACATTACAAACCAATTAATCATATGAACATGTAACATGAATAGCTTATATGGTATTTAGCTTGTTCCATAGGTTCATTCTCCACTAATCTTTGTAGATTATATCCATATGTTCAAATTATGTTTTAAAACGTGAACTTTAAATACGTCCCTTGTTAGAATTTTAATGTGACCACCTAACGTTCCACACTAGCTCAAATATGTGAGTAACCATATGAAAACTTTATAAATTGCATGTCTTAAGATACAATTCCAAAACAGTCAAACACTAATGCATGTACGACATACCTTAACAGTGAGAAACGTGAGGTTGTTGTCGTATCCTTGTATGAAACTGCAACCACGATAAACATTTATAGATCAACATAGATATTATATATACTCATTTGTTGTATATATTCTCGTATCATGTTTTCTAAATAAGAGTTAGAAACATACCCCGAGACTTGGCCATCGACGAGCCAATGCCTCCACTCATCAATAACCTTGTAACCTAAAGATCGTGTCCAAGCTTCACTTCCCGTAAAAGGAACACACATATCATGATCCCCACTGCACGTGCATGCCAAAGTTATAATAGTTTTTCATTGTTAGTCCCATTAATATGATATGATTTTGATAACACATTTTTTTTAACACCAAACCAGTCTATTACAATTTTCCTATCTTATCAACACGACAAAATGTTGTTCTAATATACCTAAAAATAAGAGATGGGATACTGTTAAATACATAATAAAGATGATTATACCTGAAAATGAGAGCACGATAACCACGAGCCGTGAGGTTTTTGTGGTAAGGGATCATGCTCCCGGCATCATGATAATATCTTATTTTATCTGTACATAGCTCCCAATCACCAGCCATGCTAATCTGAAGAAAAAATAATTTATAGTTAAACTTATTTTTCTGTTTAGAATTATGTTAGCGTAATGGTAATTAAAATAAATATGACTATTTTACCGGATCGGCATGAATTGCCTTCCGGACTGCTTCATTGTTTAGCCATACGGTTGCTACTTCATCATCCTACAAAAAACAGACAAGATTAGGTTAATTTTATAACAAGTACAGTATATGTCACTCTCTCTGTCCTAAGTCCTAACTCCTGCAAGAATATAACACATTAACACTTGATATTTGACTTATTGGGTTGAACCACCAAGACTTGTATTGAATTACTCTTTTATGAACCATTGATTAAATAAAACATAATGACAAAAACAATCATCGATTTAGTGATTAGCTTTTTTGATTGAAGGCTTTAGAATATACTCGTATAATGCAGTAAAGAAAAACTTAATATATAAAATGTGTAAATGGGTGAGTCTACTTTGACTACTATTAGACCTTAGAAAACTTTTATTTCTACCCGTTTGACCTGTTGTCAATGAATATAACCCACATTAACCCTTTTTCAGATAAATATACTTACCGTACATGGAACATTTTCTGCACTGTTGAGAAGCTCAGGCCAAGAAGGAACATAACCAGCCTTAACTGGGGCTCTAAAAGGCCAAGCACGGCCAAACATTCTGGTTCGAACGGGAAGGGGCCTTTCGGTCTCTCCCAATCTCCTGAAGCTCTCTGGCAAGTTTGACTCGGACGTTCCAAGTCTAATTTTACTTGAACTATCACCATGATAGCATGGCTCTAGAATGTCATATATGTTTATACCATCAAGATCCTGGATTTACATGTTTAAATTCATAATTAGCAAGAATATTGTATAAGGCACGTAAATTTTACTTAAGTATGGAAAAGGAAAGAAAAGATTACTTGGTCAACTTTTTGAAGCTTGCTTTCACAATTGTCGTTTGCAGGATTGTAGTAGTTCCCATTACACTCTGTGGTAACTTCCTGCATGTTTTTTTTTTTGGTCAACCTTCATTTGTAAAGATACAGTTTGACATTTTCACATCAAATGGACTAAAATTCATACTTTTGTATAAAATTTTCAGCTATAATGATCTTTATATAAAATCAGAATGCAGATCATCATGGGTGTCAAAAGCTGTAACATAGTCCCTATAAAAATAGTCTTGATAAAATATTTGACCTTTGAAGTCAAAGATCCAAAGGAAGAGGGAATGTATATGCGGTTTGACTTTTTTAGTCCAAGCAACTAGTTCTACCATGTTAAACTTTGCAACATTTATTAAGAGATCATTGTGGAGTTAATTTCTGAATTATGAAATTCTAAACTTGAAATAAAAGATTTGACCTCGAAAGTTAAAGGTTCAATGGAAGTGGGAAAGTATATCTTATTTGACTTATTAAATCAAACATACTAGTTCTTAGCTTCACATTTAAAATAGAAGAAAACTAATATGTCTCTGGAACTGAAAAAGAAAATAATGTGGATGTCAAAGTTGTAACGAAATTTATTATTTATATGAATTAACCCAAAGGATACCTGATACAATTCATCAGAAATGAGGCCCATTCCGTGAGCAAATGGAACAAGAGCATTGCCATCAAACACATCATCGGTAACTCCATTTCCAACCATGTATCCCTGTATTTCATACAATTTAAATTGCGTAAAATAGTCGTATGTTTGTGTCTACGTATGTTTGATTGAGAATGTACCTTAAAGTTGAGAATGGGTTTATCACCAGCATCGAGTCCTGAAGAATATCGAAAAAAGGGCATTAAGAGAAGTTTCTCCGAGTTGTGTTGGTTCTGGTTTAAGAAGAGATAATTACCTTTGACCACTTCATATGACAACATAGGGACATATACTCCAGCATATGACTCGCCAGCAATAAAAAATGGATTTGAAAGGTATTCGGGATATAGCTTGAACCACTACAATTACACAAACATAGAATGTAAACATGTCGAACCTTTCAGACACTAAACACATGAAGATCAATTTGCTAACATATGCTTGTCGCTAAAAACAAAATCATATCATGGAAAGGATAACTATCAGGAAATTTATAGTATATATGATGAATAAGATCCATACATTCTGCATTTGAAGGTATTTTTTTTATTTTAATTTCAATAATACCTCAAGGAGAAATTTGTGCGAATCTAAAGCAGTTTTTGTATCCATGGTAGTATAGTCAGATGTGTTTCCTGAATAAGACATTCCAACTCCAGCTGGAGAGTCCAAATATATCATGTTTGAGACCTGCACATATTTAGACAAAAATATGTAATCAGTAACTTATCATAGGTTTTTAATTTTTAATGAACTCCAAACGATAGAAAGAGTATATATAAACCTTTGTCCATGCATATGGATTGAGATGAAGCTTTGGCAAGCTTCCGGTTTTCTCAAAATTAAATGGACCTGCAAAATGACATATTTGTTTTTAGACAAAACCAAGAATCATACATATTAAATACCCATCATATTTAAACTACTAATTGTAGATACATTCTGTCTTTGACCATTAAACTTTACAATGATTAGGCTTGAGTGTATGGGCAAAAGTAATTACTATAACTTGCAAAATGGGTGACTCTGGTGGGTCGGGTCCTGGGTCAATATGTTTTCTGATCAAAACATGTTCAGGACAAAGCAAGTATTTTTATATGCGGGTTAGGTCAGGTTGGACCGACCAGCAAGTCTGTGACCACTCTTCTGTATAATGTAAACAATAATGTATAAAATTGATTACAAAAACTGTTTTATTTATAACTTATACTTGAAGAAAATGATTATTGAGTTAAGAGTTATCTACCTATCCCTTTTAGTCTATAATCATCTAGCTATCTGATTCTGATTCTAGAAGCCACAATAATCACTTTAATGTGATCCAAACACATGATTATTGAGTTAAGAATTCAATTTTTTTCCTTCTAGAAGTGAAGTAGACCATAGTCAATTTTGTACATAAATTTGCATAAAAAATAGTCAATCTTGTACCCCTAGATTTCGCATAGATCCTCTAGCTTTGCAGACTGTTAACTGTATTATGACTTTGAAAGAAATGATTATCAAATTGGAGTCGAGATCATTTAAGAACCTTTAAATGTTCTTTATGGTTCATACCAAATCATTTGGTACTAAATAACACGAAAAGTAAGAGTATTTATATGAGCACATGATCTTAATAAAAGAGTTAAGAATAGTAGTAAATTATACCATGTTCATACACAAAGCCATCAAAACTAGAGCAACCAGGACCACCATTGAGCCAAAGCACCACTGGATCTTGAGAAGGGTTTCTTTCGGAAAGCACATAATAGTAATACAATTTCTTGCCATGGTTTTTATCTACTGTCACATACCTGCAAACCAAACAAAAATTGTGCATAATTAAAACATACCCCAAAAAAACCTAAGAAAGATTATGCACAACAAAAACGACCCGTAAAGAGATTATGCAAAATAAGTACTAACCCACTAGATTATGCACTGTAAAACAAAGATAACCCATCATTTATTTATTTATTTATTTATTTTCCCCTTTTTTGAGCACTCACACTTTTTTTTAACACCCTACACCAGGTATCTCGCAATATTTCTCAGGGGGTGTTTGTTTAAGCTTATACGTGGCTTATGATGAGCTTATTTGTTTTTCGGCTTATATTTCATAAAGCCCCAATTTTCCGGCTTATTTTGAGACTTGTGTATAAGTTTATTATGATATGATAAACTCATATAAGCCCGTAAGTCTCAAAATAAGCCAGAAAATTAGGGCTTATGAAATACAAGCGGAAATCAAATAAGCTCATAAGCCCACATATAAGCTTAAACAAACACCCCCTCAATGTCCGTGAATAAGACAAGAGACTTGAACCCACAACCTTTTGGCTGGTGGGCAACTTTATCAAAAGTATGCAAAAATAAAACAAACCCACCAAAGATCATGCATAATAAGAACAAATTCAGCAAACCCATTAAAGATTATGCTAAATTAAAACAGACCCAACAAAGATTATCCAAATATAACATAAAAAACATCAAAATTATGCAAATAATAAAGTTGAAATCTTTAGTTAAGAACATGAACAATTATTGAAAAAAGATTAAGAGAGTACCCAGCATAGTGTTTGGAAGGAAGAGTGCCATCAAACCCAGGAAGATTAGTAACCAATGCATCTTCAGGAGCAGATTGTGCCAACAATATACTAAATGAAACACAAAAAAATAAGATTAAATGAATTGACTTCATTATCTTAAACCAAAAAATAGGAAAAAAAGATTCTTGAATCTGTTTTTTTTTATTGGGGTGTGTGTGTGTGGAGTGAATATATATATAGAAAGTGGGAGTGTTGAAGTAAGTGCACTGTTGTGTCAGATAGTTTGCTTACAAGGCAAGTGTGCCAAAAAAAGTTGTAACGGTGGAGGAATGGGTTCCAATAGACCCATCAACTTTTGTATAATTGGGATATGTTAACCGGACCCTTCTTATCATGGGGTCTACCTACTTTAATCAAAATGTATAAGTTTTAATGTAAACAATACAGGCGGTGGCAGCACTGTCTTTCACAAACCCTCTCTATAAGAGTCCGGTTAATTCATGCCTTTTTCTTTTCAAAGCCTCCACCCATTCCAAATGTTTTTCCACATAGCGACAAAAAGTCAAAAATTCACAAGGTTTATTTATTTTATACTCCAAACTCCAAAGATAAAGTAGACTAAGGATCATAAGAATATTTAAAATAAGAAAATAAGAAATAACTATAATTATACGTTAGAGATGCATCAATTTAAATAAGATACATATTTAATTTTTTAGATGCATCATAATATATTTTCTAGTTAAAAATTGGATACATGTACATATATTAGATGCATTTCATCAAGTTAGACGAATCCTATGTATTTTTCGTTCTCTGCGGATCAAATTTGTTGCTAGTACTACTTTACATTGTTTTCACTTCAAAATCACTTTCGGAACTAATTGTGATGCATCTAAATGAATAGAGATGCATCTAATTCAAATCGATACATCTCAAATATGCGGCAATAGTTATTTCTCATTCTTCTCATTTTAAGTTTTCTTCTCACTTGATCCTTACCCAGATAAAGTTAAGTCCTAATATAGAAATGAGGAAAGTTAATTTAAAGATAAAACATAACTAAAGACACGAACAAATAATCATTATTCATTTTTTCATTATACGAAAAAAAAAAAAAAAAAAAAAAAAAAAAAAAAAAAAAACTAACTTGCATTTTTTATAAAAAAAAAATTAATATATCACAAACTGTTAGTCGGCATGTGAAAATAATCATATCATCGTGACAAAATTTAAGTTATCTTCCTATATTGGGACTTTTCTATATACTTTCGACAAACATTTTTTTCAACTTTTTTTTTTTACGAGCATTGAAATTTACGTCTGTAAAAATCACACGTGATTTGGTATTTTAATATCACATGAGATTTATGAAATCACGTGTGATTTGTGAAAACACGTATGATTTCTAGAATAATAAATCACATGTCATTTTTGCAAACCCAAATTATAACACTAAAAACAAAACTCGAAAAAAAAATTGTCGAAAATTGCCTGTTTACTGAAAGATAAAAATTTATCGTCGTGGTGACATTTTTTTTGTCACTTAACGATTTACCGTTTACAAAATATTTTATTTTCAAAAAGAAGGTAAAACGTGGTTTATTTTAATTTTGTGAAAAATTGATAGTCGGGATTTGTTTATTAGATCTATAAAGAATCTGTGTCCTATATTTATCTCAACTCACTCAAAAATTTGAAACTAACATATTTATACATTACACTAGAAAATTTCATGTAGTTCACCGCCGTTTTCGAACCCCTTGATCCGTCCCTGATCGTATACTATTAACCACAAAGTTATAAGCTATATAAATAAACTATAACATCTTATGTAGAGCGTGAATATTATGCGACGGCTAATATTACGGTGTCAAATGGAGATATTATATTTGTAGCAAATGGATTTAGTTTGTAAAAGTTACTCCCTCCGTCCCATTTTATAAGTCCATCTTTGCAAAGTAAAAATCTTTTTCTTAATAGTTTGACCGTAATTATTTTTGTTCGTGTTATATAATAGTTGATATAAAATATATAAATTGATTTGTGTTTTAAATGTATTTTCATTGATATACTTTTCATCAAGTATTACATAACACGAAAGAAAATGATTATGGTCAAACTTTGCGTAAAAAGACTTTGACTTTTCAAAGATGGACTTATAAAATGGGACGGAGGGAGTATTTATTAAAAATAAATTCGTAATAGTCGCTAAAACACATGAACTATTACAATTTACTTAAATTGTATACAACGACTGAGATGAGGACAATGGAATATGAGGACAATGGATAGAGATGGCAACTGGGCCAGGTTTGCGGAGAATTAATGTTCCCATCCCCATCTTCGATTCCTCATACTAATCCCCGTCCTCATCCTTGCTGGGGAATTTGATTATATCCCCATCCCTGACACCAGCGGGGATCAGGGACAACATAGGGGAGTAAGGGTTTTTCTTCATCGAATAATTTCGTGTTTTTTCCTTCATATATTAAAAAGAAAATCTAATAGCAACTTATAAAATTGCAACATAATAAATTTTCGAGCTAATAACTATATTTTTGTAACAACAAATATATCAATTATGTGAGCTTTTCATCCGATATAATTATAGGTTTTAAAACCCAAAAACTGAAAAGACAACTCGACAAAATAATAACCAAGATTAAAAAAGGTTTTACTAGAATGCATTAATATTTCTTTTTTATGTCACGAAAAGGGTTAGAATTTTGTTTATGATGTTATTACTTAGTTACTTATTCACTAATCATCATATAAAGTTCTCGTATTGTTTTTACGTACCATATAGGATTATGAACAAGTTAGTACATTGAAGTGCTTGTTAATCAAGATTAGTATCTTTGAAAATATTAATCATATTCAAAAACCTGCATGATTAATACCAAATATCCTACATCTCATTATACAATTTAAAAAATATATATACACATGCTTTACTACTTGGGTTCGGGGACGGGTTTCGAGACCCGAGGGGTAATACCATCCCCACCTCCATCCTTGGTTTTAGATTCGGGGATTCCCCATCCTCATACCTGGTCAACTAAGGGATTCCCATGTCAAATGAGGGTCGGGTTTTGGGTTCTCATCGGCTATGGATTTTTTTGCCATCTCTAGGAATGGATAATAGAGGTAAGTTCAAAACATTCCAACTTCCAGTAGAGTTGAACCCTCTTATGCGTGGACTAGTTGATACACAATAAATACATAGTAGATAACGTTGATCATTTGTACTCGTAATTCTTTTTAGTTAGATAACTGTATAACTATAATGCGTTATGCGGAAGTAATAGAGAACAATAAGTTGGTGGATAATGCCATTGTACAACTACTCTCATTTAGCAGTACGAATTCACTAGTTTTCGTACAAGTTAAATTGTTTGGTTGAGTATTTTCGAGTAAGTTAATGATGAGGCGAAAAGTGTATCACTTTTAAGGGGTCATTTAAGCCCGAATTCGTAATTATTTGATCAATTATTGCCCTAAATCGTTCCTTTTGTCATTGTAGGTACTTGTGAGAAGAAATCTGAAAAAGGAAGCATTTTGGACGTTTTTGGAGCATAAAAGTGAAGAAAATGACAAAGTCTCAAAATCCTTGCTGGGAACAGTACCTGACGACGTCAAGACTTCACACATGACGGCGTCAAGCTTGGCAAAAGAGGTGGAAGTGGAAAATACACGTGACGGCCCTGAACATTTTTAGTGTAATTGACCTGACGGCGTCACCAAGGCCGTCAGGGTCATTTTGCAAGTGACGGCCCAGAGCTCTATTTCTACATGACAGCGTCAAGACTGGATCTAGGCAATACAACTCTTAATTTGGCGGCGAGTTGACGGCGTTAGATGCTACAACGTGACGCCGTTAGGATGTATTCTCTATATATATATTTTTCCAAATTTTCATTCATTATGTGTGGAACATTTAGGAGAAACTTTACCACAAACCCTAGGTCGAATTTTCATCATATTGTAGGGGTTTCAAACCCTTCTTTCATCCATGTTTGAATAAAGATAAGTCTTCCAATAATCATTCAATATGTCTATGTGTTGTTTGATTATATCTTATGCTTGTCTTTCTTTTAACATTCTAGGCTAGGTTTTTATTGTGTTTGCTTAGATGTAGTGAAACCTAGATGTTGATTATTGGTTGATGGTTTTTTTATAATTGTTGTGGATGATTTTATTTGATGTTAGGCTTAAGAAAACCGGCAGACTTCCATTCGTAACTTGCTTGAACGTCTTAAGAAACATGATCGGAGGTGTACTATGATTTTTGGTTGTATTTAATGCATAAGTGAATTCTAGTGATCCCATGTTAGGAGCTTTTAGTCGGCTCGACATAGGAGTGAAGTAGGAACTTATAGAGTTAGGGAATATTGTATAAGGCCCTACGACTAGTATTAAGGAATATAACCCGTTGATTCGTTGTCTTTTGGTGTGTGCAAAAACAATTTATCAATATATCAACAAACGTGAGGTCTAAGTTATCGTGAGACAACTAGACGTAGAGAAATACAAGTAAACCTTTTAGGAAAAAGATTACCTCGCAAGACTCGTGAAAGTGATATTAAATTGTGAAGCCGGGAAGTGACTTCCCGGGTCGTACCCCAACGAGGTGTGAATGGAAAGCTTCGTGAAAAGATCGAGATTAAAATCTTGTATGTTTGGATGAGAAAGGTTATTTGGTTTTGTCGTACGTTAAATTAACGGAAATTGACGATTAACGAATGTAAATGAAAATAAAACAACCTAAAGGGAACAAAAGACAAATGGAGAAACTAGGGAAGTCCTAAAACTCTACGGGAATCATGATTAGGTATCGGGAAATCCTAAAACACAATATAACATATAAATGTGACGTTTATTCTAAATAAACGTCAACGCGCACACAAAAACGTGAAATCTAAGCTACGCAAGTCCTACGGGCCTACAAATAATTTTCTTGTGAACTAAACGACAAA
This sequence comes from Artemisia argyi, assembly GCA_030686995.1. Classification (NCBI taxonomy): domain Eukaryota; kingdom Viridiplantae; phylum Streptophyta; class Magnoliopsida; order Asterales; family Asteraceae; genus Artemisia; species Artemisia argyi. The sequence continues at coordinate 67,466,594 of CM060709.1, read as the reverse complement.
AGATTTTTTATTTTTTTTTTATTTTTTTTAAAGAAAATTAACTTTCAATAAAAATTCTATTTATTATAAATTAATTACTAATTTAACTAACTTAAATTAAAATAAATACTAAAACTATTACAATAAATCTAAAATTTTTATGGCAATTAAATAAACTTAAAACTATCCTAAGAAAAATAAAAATTTGTAAAAAGCTAGTCCTAATAAGCTACTATTAAGCCAACAGATTATAAGCTTTAGAAATTAAAATTAAAATAAAAACATGTTAAAAGGATTAATAATAGAAACTTGTTGAATAAAGTCCCTAGGGCGCGATGGTTGTGGTTGTATTACTTGTGTCTGTGTGAAGTTGTAGTCCCAGGTTCGAATCCACTTAAACCAAATTTTTTTGCACTATTTTTTTTTTCAGGTTTTCTTTTTTGACAAAATGTTTAAAAGCAGCTTTTGACCAACTTTTTAAAGAAACATTTTTTTTACTAAAAAGCCAAAGTAAGCTTGTGCAAGCTCAAACATGCAACAGACTTATGGTTTAAACCCAAAGTGAATTTTTGAGGCAAACACTTGGCCAAAAAAGGAGTACGAGCTGGACCAAACCACACACAAGCCAAAGCAATCTAGGCACACACATCAACACACTCAACTGAAATCTAGCAATAGATATCTAGGTAAAACAGAAATTCGAATCAATAAGCTCAAGTTACCAATAACAAGATAGCATTAGTAATCAACAAGCTGATAATGGGCTGCTGTTGCATAAGCATAAGCAAACAGCCAACAAGCGGTGCAAACAAGCTAACGGAAGCTAACTAGGGGGGAATTACACAAGAGAATCTAGAGGGAACCTTAAATAAGCACTAAAGGACAGGAAATAAGCAAGCTACAAACACCTAAATGCACAATCCAATCGATCCTAAGCTATGGCTGCTGAGGTGATGAGCCAAGTTTGAGCTTATGAAAGGGGCTTAAGGAAAATGTCTAAAATTAATCTAAAATCATGAACATGAACACAAGCTGTCAAACTAATTGTAAACCAAATTCCGGAGCTACAAGGCGACAAATGAGAGAATTAAAATTACTCAAAGTGGTGTCTGTGGTACCTAATGTAGCAGACCATAAGGGCTGTTAAGGAGGGCGTATATGCAGCCTCAATAAGCTAACCACACATGCTACCTGACTATCAAATAAGATCAAAAACATAAACTCTATACTACCACCTACTTGTCTGACTAATCTTAAGCATTAAATCCTACTCAATCCTACAAATTTTTAGATCAAAAGGGGTTGTGTGGGGCAGGAAGCTGCTGAATGCAGTGGGCGAATGTGTGGGAAATGCAATTTTTGACCTTAAAAGGGTCAACTATAATCATCAACAACATACACTATCCTACTTGGGCTAATCTTAGACGAAAACTACAACTAAATATGGCATAAGCCAGACTTCACCCTAAGCTATTATGGAAACAGTAATAAGGTGAGATTTTCTGGAAATAGGCTTAAAAGCTTATAATCTAACTAAATCTTAACTTCTAAACTACTTACTACATTAAATTAAAACTAATTGAGTTCCATTATATGACCAAAGTTGGATTTTTACACTAGAAGCCACCTTAAACCAAACACCCCCATAGAGATTTTTAAAAGATTAATAAAAAAAAATGCAGAACTGAAATAAGCCAAAGAAATGTTTAAAAAAACTTGAACTTTGTATTAATCTAAAATCTTGAGTACAATAAAGCTTAAAAACTGAGACTACAAATGATAGAGACTTAAATTAAAAACTACAACCTAACTTGACTGCCTCTATGGGCTTACAATAGCTTCAATTTATACTACTCATTCTAGGGTTTTACATGAGCTCTTTTGTCTTCTTCTGATGTGCTTGTTCTGTGAGAGCAGAGGTGAGTTGTCCATCCTTTGTGTTTCTTGAGATCAATTCACAGCCCTAGATTAAAGTGGAAGCCATCTCAGCCGTTTAATTGGGTTTTGGCGCCCAAATGGAGGTGGATTGCCAGCTTGGCATGGTATCTTGTGACTCTTTTATTTGAGGAAGTGAGATGGGGAGCTTTAGGGTTACAGAGGTGTCACGGGTTGGAGGAGAAAGGGATAGGTTGTTTGACTGGTCAAGGCTTATTTTGGTACGTTTTATTATTAAACGTGAAATGGATTTGGGTGTTGGGTTTGGGGATTGTTAAGGGCCCAAGGAGTGGTGATGGGTGGACTGGATTAGATAGTTTCTGTAAAGGGTTGGGTTTAAGATTTGGTGATGTGAAAAGACCCGTTTGGTATTTTATCAAATAGACACAAGGACCAAATCTGTAATTTACTGAATCTTAAGGGACCACTTCTGTAACATTTTCAAAATTACTTCCAAGGGTTATATTTGCCAGCTCTAATTTCCCATGGACCATTGATGTTTAATTTCCAACATTAAGTACCTGAGGACCGAAATTGCCAAATTCCAAATTCCAGGGACTAAAATTGTACACTTTTGAAAACTTTTCACCCAAAGATCATTTGTGATGTCTTTTGACTTTTAAAGAGTTTGGGTTGACTTTTCTTTAAAATAAATGCTCAGGGACTAGTTTTGTCAAAATTTGAAAGTTGGGGGACTGAAACTGCTAATTATGCAAATTTTGTTCGTTTTTCGTTTGTTTTCACTCGTTTTGCATATGAAACATATAAAACACGATCTTTGGGGTTTTTTTTTCCATATTTTGGTGCGTTTTTGAGTGTTTTTAAATGTTTTGCAATTCAGATTTGACTAAAAATGATGAGTATTTACACACTCATCAATCCCCCACACTAAACTATTGCTAGTCCCTAGCAATCTTTTTGAGAAAACTTAATGGATTTGAATCTCTTTACCAAAAGCCATTACTTCTGGAGTAGCCAAATGTTTCAGTTCAAGTAAGAACTGTGGTCCACCTGATAACCATGTGATTTTGAGCAAACCACCAGCTTTCAACGGTTTTGATTTGTCTTTACCAGAAGCCGTTTGCTTCTGGACTAGCCAACTCTTGATGGAACAGTCAACATCTTGGTGAGTTGATTACCAATTATGGTATTCCACTGCCTTTACCACAAGCCATAATCTTGCGGGCTAGCCAACTCTTTTACTTTTTAGGATATGGCGAGTTGAGATACCAAACAATTTTGGGCAATTTGCAAGCCATCAACATATTTGATATATCTTTACCAAGAGCCGTTTGCTCCTAGATTAGCCAATCCTTTTGTCGTTTAGACATGGCGGACTGATAACCACAAAAATTTTGAACTTAAGTGAAATTTTTTTAAAATTTTTGCCAAAAACGGGGGTACTAGATGGTAATATGTAATCAAATTCGCTAGAATACCCCCCCCCCCCCCCACACACACTTAGAATTGAATATTGTCCTCAATATTCAAAGTCCCGGCTATTATGCCGACTCTTTGAACGTAAAAGAGCAACATTACAAGCTAAATGTGGAAACACCATTTTGTTTTTCACTTTATTGGTAACCACAACAGGGGTAACTCCCCCACACTTAGGGTGAAAACCCTATAAGCATGCTACTGTTTTTGTTTACCGAGTCGCTAGCTTGATTCGACCCCGAATTCATTGGTTCTTGGGGAAGCATGATGTGGAAGAAACAATCTCCATCGGACTTTCATTCAAGATGTTTGGACAAACATTTGAACCACGTGAAAGTTCCACACCGATGAGATAAGTACCTGACTCTAAATAGTATAAACTATAAGCGGTGATGCCGGGGTCAAAGATAATGTCTTCATTCCCGAAAGAGTGAAGAACAGGAGAAGTCAGCCGATAGGTGAAAAAGAGAAAGAAAGTCATGATAAACATCTTGACTAACTCATCATCATCAGGAAGAGGATTCATGGATTCATCATCATGAATCTCATCATTAAAGCTCATGTGATCAAGACATATCCCGGGTGTATCTAGATCAAAGTAGAAGTTATCATATTCCGGTGGAGATATGATATGAGTGAGTTCACAGGAGAACTCCTCGAATGTAAATGAATCATATTCGGGATTGATGTGAGTGAGTTCACAGGAGAACTCATTGAAGGTAAATGATTCATAATCGGGGAGAGAATTATGAGAATGAGAAGTGGTACTGCCACTTCTCTTCTCTCCCATAGGATCAAAATGGAAGGCTTCAAATTCCGATATAGAATCATCAGAAAAAATGTCACTATCCTTAATGGGGATAGGAGATGAAATGGGTTTCTCTTTGAAAGCCTCGATTTTGGAAATGAGAAAACTGGCATTCAATAATGTTGCACGAAGTGCTTCATCTTTGATTTCAGTGTCAGTTTCATCATTCTCTTCTTCTAAGCTGACTAGCTCAGAAGGTAATCCTTCCACATGACTGATGTTTCCAGAAGATAAATAATTTTCATCAGTATGTGAAGTACTAAGCTCGATGTTGGGATTAGAATTTAAAAGGTTTTCAATTTCTCCTAGATCGGCTTCGAAATCAAACAGATCATCATCACTTCCCAATAGAAGTGGATTGATGTGAGTAAGTTCATCTGTGAACTCCTCAAGGAGAAGGTCAACATCAAAATGAGGCAGTGATGCCTCTACATACTCAACTTCTCCATAAGATGTACAATCATCATCAAAGTCGGAGAAAGTTTCAAAATGATCTTTTGGATTTTCAGGAGGGGAAGGTGAATCACACATATGATCAAAGTTCCCTGTGACTCTCCTTGGATTGGGATAAGGTTCTCAACACTAGACTTTATGAATTCGTCCGATTCCTTTTCAGGAATAGTGCTAAGATGCTCATCCCCCATGTTCAGAGAGTAAGTGTGAACTTCGGATGTGATAGCAACAGACTGAGGGAGTTAAGAAGTACTAGCAGTTATGGAATCTTCAAGTTCCATTTGATCAACGACTAGTGACTTCGTCACATTATTTTCTCCCTGATTTTTCATGGAAGGAACCACAACTGATGAATTTGATGAGCCTTGACGAATATCAAGGGTATCTTCATCATCACTATCGTCATCGTCATCGTAGATGATAGTTTTACGCATTCGAAATCTTACTCTAGCTGCTTCTTCTGCTTCTTCAGCTAGTATTTCTTTGTAAGACTTTAGACGAGGTTCTTCCGGAGCAGGTTTGTTAACCAAATCCTTAAGATCATTTAAAGTATTTAAGACATTTTGCAAAAGTTCTTGAGGAAATAGTTGAGGTTGTGTTTCAAAAGTTTGGTATTGTGTAGGTTGGTCGTGATAATTGTTGTCACAAGGAAAAAGATTCCTAGTTTGACAATCGGTGCTAAAATGCGGACCTCCACAATACTCACAACAGTATTGTTGTGAAGTTGGTGCATTTTGAAACGATTCGGCATTGCAATTTTGATAACACGGATTATGCTCATATGAAATGAAATTGTTTTGTGGCTCATTGCAAAGGCTCGGATTAGAATCGTAAGCGAATGAATTACTCGAACCACAAAGCAAACAACTTCCGTTTTGAATAACATTACCACATCGTTCACACGTGCACCAACGACATGGTAGACCGAAAAGTGGCTCACCACAACCGACGCAAGGAATAAATGATTGCCTTAGAGAAGGAATCGGACCATTCAAAGAATCAACAAAATAATTCGAATGATTATCAAGTCTCGAAGAACATTTTGAAAAATCCGGAGGTGGGACAAGTGGTGTGCTCTGAGAGCTAAGAATTTCTACCACTTCTGTTATGGTCCCCGGTTTTTGTTCTTGATAAACGTGATGATCAGGCAAGTCATTTATTTTAGTCACCGTTTTAAGCTCAGTACGTTTGCTTGATAAACTTCTAATTGTAAATCGTGAGAGGTGTGGATCGACTCTTGACGGTTTGCCATTAATAGCACGTATCTCGGGATGTGAGGGGTAGTCGGAAGAATTTTGAGAATCATTGAATGCATTCGGATATGCTTTGCACCATTTACAAAATCCGTCTCTAATATTACTTACACACCGCTCACACCCACACTTGTAACAACGAAGATTGTCATCCACCGGACCTTTACAATGAAAACAATGATAGTCGAGTGATGACATAAGAATTAAACATTAACGAGGGATGAGAAGGAAGAATTAAACGGTTAAGAGGATAAGAAGACGAGAATTAAACGTACAGGAGACGAAGATTATTTTTGGGTTTTTCGAAAAACACATCAATTAGAACAAGACCGATTCAAAAAGACAATGGAACTTAAACCAATAATCACAAACGCAAGGTTAACTTTTAAGGACAAACGTACAAGGAGCGGGAGAAAAGAATGGATTTCTCACTAGGGCGAAGTTCGTTGGATCGCCCTATACCGTTTCGACTCCTCTTAACGTAAGCTTATCGATTAAAAGTTTTCCAAAACGCAAGTGAAACAAAGGCAAGTTTTGATCTTTAGTTTGGGAACTTATTATGGTCACACCCCTAGTTGGTAGGTGTTCTGCCTTGGTTTTCGGCGGTAAGATTTTATTGTTGTAATTATTAAACAAAGAAAACGGGAAAATCTTTTTGTGTTTTTAATCTTTTATAGATATAATACATATATAGAAACAAAAGAAAAATATTTTTGGTTTTTTATAAGTTTTTGAAAGCGATAACTTCTTGCGAAGGTTCTACAAGACTAATCGTTAAAATCTTTTACGAGACTTTCGACACACAGCCTCCCCGGCAGCGGCGCCATTTGATTCGTTGTCTTTTGGTGTGTGCAAAAACAATTTATCAATATATCAACAAACGTGAGGTCTAAGTTATCGTGAGACAACTAGACGTAGAGAAATACAAGTAAACCTTTTAGGAAAAAGATTACCTCGCAAGACTCGTGAAAGTGATATTAAATTGTGAAGCCGGGAAGTGACTTCCCGGGTCGTACCCCAACGAGGTGTGAATGGAAAGCTTCGTGAAAAGATCGAGATTAAAATCTTGTATGTTTGGATGAGAAAGGTTATTTGGTTTTGTCGTACGTTAAATTAACGGAAATTGACGATTAACGAATGTAAATGAAAATAAAACAACATAAAGGGAACAAAAGACAAATGGAGAAACTAGGGAAGTCCTAAAACTCTACGGGAATCATGATTAGGTATCGGGAAATCCTAAAACACAATATAACATATAAATGTGACGTTTATTCTAAATAAACGTCAACGCGCACACAAAAACGTGAAATCTAAGCTACGCAAGTCCTACGGGCCTACAAATAATTTTCTTGTGAACTAAACGACAAAAGATTTTTTATTTTTTTTATTTTTTTTAAAGAAAATTAACTTTCAATAAAAATTCTATTTATTATAAATTAATTACTAATTTAACTAACTTAAATTAAAATAAATACTAAAACTATTACAATAAATCTAAAATTTTTATGGCAATTAAATAAACTTAAAACTATCCTAAGAAAAATAAAAATTTGTAAAAAGCTAGTCCTAATAAGCTACTATTAAGCCAACAGATTATAAGCTTTAGAAATTAAAATTAAAATAAAAACATGTTAAAAGGATTAATAATAGAAACTTGTTGAATAAAGTCCCTAGGGCGCGATGGTTGTGGTTGTATTACTTGTGTCTGTGTGAAGTTGCAGTCCCAGGTTCGAATCCACTTAAACCTAATTTTTTTGCACTATTTTTTTTCAGGTTTTCTTTTTTGACAAAATGTTTAAAAGCAGCTTTTGACCAACTTTTTAAAGAAACATTTTTTTTTTTACTAAAAAGCCAAAGTAAGCTTGTGCAAGCTCAAACATGCAACAGACTTATGGTTTAAACCCAAAGTGAATTTTTGAGGCAAACACTTGGCCAAAAAAGGAGTACGAGCTAGACCAAACCACACACAAGCCAAATCAATCTAGGCACACACATCAACACACTCAACTGAAATCTAGCAATAGACATCTAGGTAAAACAGAAATTAGAATCAATAAGCTCAAGTTACCAATAACAAGATAGCATTAGTAATCAACAAGCTGATAATGGGCTGCTGTTGCATAAGCATAAGCAAACAGCCAACAAGCAGTGTAAACAAGCTAACAGAAGCTAACTAGGGGGAATTACACAAGAGAATCTAGAGGGAACCTTAAATAAGCACTAAAGGACAGGAAATAAGCAAGCTACAAACACCTAAATGCATAATCCAATCGATCCTAAGCTATGGCTGCTGAGGTGATGAGCCAAGTTTGAGCTTATGAAAGGGGCTTAAGGAAAATGTCTAAAATTAATCTAAAATCATGAACATGAACACAAGCTGTCAAACTAATTGTAAACCAAATTCCGGAGCTACAAGGCGACAAATGAGAGAATTAAAATTACTCAAAGTGGTGTCTGTGGTACCTGATGTAGCAGACCATAAGGGCTGTTAAGGAGGGCGTATATGCAGCCTCAATAAGCTAACCACACATGCTACCTGACTATCAAATAAGATCAAAAACATAAACTCTATACTACCACCTACTTGTCTGACTAATCTTAAGCATTAAATCCTACTCAATCCTACAAATTTTTAGATCAAAAGGGGTTGTGTGGGGCAGGAAGCTGCTGAATGCAGTGGGCAAATGGGTGGGAAATGCAATTTTTGACCTTAAAAGGGTCAACTATAATCATCAACAACATACACTATCCTACTTGGGCTAATCTTAGACAAAAACTACAACTAAATATGGCATAAGCCAGACTTCACCCTTAGCTATTATGAAAACAGTAATAAGATGAGATTTTCTTGAAATAGGCTTAAAAGCTTATAATCTAACTAAATCTTAACTTCTAAACTACTTACTACATTAAATTAAAACTAACTGAGTTCCATTATATGACCAAAGTTGGATTTTTACACTAGAAGCCACCCTAAACCAAACACCCCCATAGAGATTTTTAAAAGATTAATAAGAAAAAAAAATGCAGAACTGAAATAAGCCAAAGAAATGTTTAAAAAAAACTTGAACTTTGTATTAATCTAAAATCTTGAGTGTAATAAAGCTTAAAAACTGAGACTACAAATGATAGAGACTTAAATTAAAAACTACTCTAACTTGACTGCCTCTATGGGCTTACAATAGCTTCAATTTATAGTACTCATTCTAGGGTTTTACATGAGCTCTTTTGTCTTCTTCTGATGTGCTTGTTCTGTGAGAGCAGAGGTGAGTTGTCCATCCTTTATGTTTCTTGAGATCAATTCTGATGCGTGGGAATCGCACCTTGCTTTACCTCTCGAGGGATCTCGCGAGGCTTACAACCCCCACCAGGCAGTGTACCTGATCGTTGTAGTATAGTATAGTGACAAGTACTGGGGGATTGATCGTTCAGCTTAGGAATAGTGTCGCTAGGATTAGAAAACCTAATTAATAGTTCTAGAGGTGAAAGATGATTATTTTTGTGTTTTTATATTTTATGAAAGCAAGTAAAATCTCGGGTTTTGAAGGAGTGGGCGGAATTAGTTGCTATTCAACTAACCCAAAAACTACTTTATAACTAATTAAACTAATGAAAATAAAATTAAACTAATATTAAACTAAGGTTGTGAGCAGTATGTGGAGAAATTGTGTTTACTTAGACTTCATTACTCCCTAGATATCTTTTACATGTTAATTACTTGTTACACTTGTATGAATGACGGGTTGTATTCCTTAATACCATTCGTGGAGTGGCATACATAACTCCCCAACTCTATGAGCTCTTATCTCCTCCTACACCATGACCCAGCACAACTATAGGGATTGTAAACAGTGGCTCATGCATTAAATACAACCAATAAAGACCTAGTACGCCTCGGTTCATGTTTCTTAAGACGTTCAAGCATGTTACCATTTGGAGATCTGCCAGTTTTCTTAAGCCTAACATATAAAATCATTCATTCAAAACAAGAATAGACAAGTAATCAACACATAATCAACATCTAGGTTTCATTAGATCTAAGCAAACACAAGAGAGATCTAGCCTAGCATAGTAAAATTAAGATAAGAACAAAAGATAAACAACCAACACATAGACATATTGATTGAATTAAGAGTATACTTATCTCAATTACAATGCAAGGTCTCAAGGGTTTGGAACCCTTGAAAAACCTGTAAAAGAGGCACCAAAATCGTCTTTAGGGTTTCACCAAAACTTCTCTCTTTTTTATGAAAAAACTAGAAAACTATATATAGGAAAATCGTCCTGACGGCGTCAAGAGTTAAATCTGACGCCGTCAACTCGCCGCCATACACTTCCTCGGACGCCCTAGATCCAATCGTGACGGCCTATGTGACGCCGTCACCACCCACGGTAAATTAATCTTGGTCACTTTGACGCCGTCATCACTCCATCTGACGCCGTCACGAGCTACGGTAAATTAATCTTCATGTCTGACGCCGTCAAGAGAAAACCCTTGACGCCGTCACCTTGTATTTCCAGCTTGGATTTTTGGTACTTTGTCGTTTTCTTCACTTTATGCTCCAAAAACGTCCAAAATAGCCTCTTTTCCAGAATTCACTCTCCAAACACCTAAAATCACAAAAGGAACGATTTAGGGCAATATTTGATCAAATAAATTCGGATTCGGGCTTAAATGACCCCCTAAAAATGGATCATTTTTCGCCTCATCATATACCCTTACACTTGAGATTTGCTTGTCCTCAAGCAAATGAGCTTTTATTCTACTCAAAAGACAAGTTAGGGGTCATTTAACACTAATATAAAAGTAATTACAACAAATAATCGTTCCACTAAAGACCAATAGACAAGCACGGAGGTCATACACAAGCACCTCACAAATAGTGTTTAGATACTCACATCTCTCGGGTGTAATAAAGTAATATAACATTATGGAAATGGAAGATATCTCTCACTACCTGTCATAGCAAAATAGATTACCATAGGCTTGGGAAAGGATCAAACCTCCACCACATGGCGTAAGCACCTAGGATAAACTATCAAAAAGGTCTTTTAAAAGGGTTATAACGTTAGGTGTAGGGATATGAATTACACGGTTTTGTTGGATAAAGGGAATTTTACTGGTGGCGAGTTAACAATCTTAGTAAATTACATGTACAAGATGGCGTTGCTAAGCCAAGACTAGACTCGACTTAAGCTAATAAATAAAAAATGACAAAAACATAAAATGAACATAAAATAAAGACGGGATGGTAGTCCGTATGTTTTTTCTCTTTTTTTTTCTCTCTATTTTTTATTTATTTATTTATTTTATTTATTTATTTTTTTTTTTGCATACACTCTTACCCTACCATCCAAAATAATACATCATAGGGGTTTGAGCACTCCCCTTACACTTGAATCTTTACATACTTTACATTTAACTATTCTAATGACTCGAATTAAGAAAATCAAAACACTTGGAGCACTTTTAAAATTAACGTACATATGGGGGTAATAATATGATGTTCTTCCCCATTACTCCATAAAATAAGTACTTACCCATGAGTCCCAATCGTCCCAAAACAATATGTACAAGGATATGACTCGACTTAGCAACCATGTAATCAATTAGAAAGTTAACTTAGGGTTTAACAAATAACAATAATGCACTAAAAATGAGCGCATACACGGAAGGCTAAGGCGATTTGGTTGTACATTTAAGTGGGGTGTAACAAATTCTTCCTTTAAGTAAAATGCTTAAAGTTAAAAACGAAAAGATAGGCTCGGAGGGGTGTACTAGGGGTATCGTGTACTAAAAATGAGTACAACGCAAAGGGTGTGGGAAAAATTAGTTGACTTAACTAGCCAAGTAATATGACTTAAATGGTCAAGTAATTATAATACGGGTTTAACACAAGGGTAATCCTAATGCCTCTTATCATGTAGTAAATCCTACCACACGAATGTAGTCTCACTCGCGGTCTCGGGATGCATCACTAACGCAAGTTCTAGAATCTAAATGCTACCGGTACACTCATAAGCACTAATAATGAATGCTTTTCCTATCAAATCTAAAGGCGAACCTCACATTTTTGGGTGGAAAATTTTTCTGAATATACGGTTATGTGCTAGTCATACAACCTCCTATCCATGAGACGCTTGCTATGGCTAAAGTTTCACTCCTAAATGTTGTAAAAAAAATTTAAATTTGGCGCTAAAATTACACTAACAAGTATTTCTCATAGTTTTATTACACATCTACTATCAAACAAAACAAACTCAAGCGAAAGTGCATATGTAAGGTATCATCTTTTTACCCTCCCCTTACACTTAAGATGAACATTGTCCCCAATGTTCAAGTAAAGAATGTAAAAGTTAAAAAGTAAAGAGAATGAAATCAAATACTCCCCTGATTCGCTCGGTATGGATTATAGGTTGGCCAGGTTAAATCTTCTTCCAAGAAAACGAACAATCAAAGCTTCCCTTCCAGAATATAAATCATCTTCTTGTCACAAATAACCTATAAATCCTGACAAAAGTAGACAAGGCAACCTCGCGTAAAATCGGCGGCATCCTATATAAGTTACTAAATCCTAGAAAACAAAATAAGATATAATGCTTGTGGAATGAAGTTTGCAGATTCCCTGGAGATTATAAAACTTAATAATTCACAAAAACCATAAGACTCCGTTAGAAAAACAAAACCGGTAAAATTTCCAGATTTTTGACTCCTGACGCCGTCAAGAGCAATTGCCTGACGCCGTCAGAATGGACCTGCAGAAATCCTTATGTTAAGTTTCCGGAAAATTTCTGGAAAAACTTTGTCCTACTTCCTGGAAAATCCTGCAAAACTTCATTATGACTCAATACAAGCATTTGACTCTAACAAATACGAATATACATGTTCATAAAATATTGTGGATAATCATGATCGGTTTGTTTCTTAAAAACATATTTGGGGTTTCCCCTTACACTTATCTTTTGCAAAAATACCTTTAGGTTGGAGTTAAGACTAGGCTAAACAACATAATAAAGTATTTCACGTTTTAATAGAGAAACATGATCAACCAACAATAAAAACAAAACATGCATACGGAAGCAAATAACAATCAAACAAATAAAATTCACACAAAACATGGGTTGCCTCCCAAGAAGCGCTTTTCTTTATTTACGAGTCTTGTAGCTAGACTCAAAGTCGTGGGTTAACGTGTATCGCTTATGCTCACGTAACCAAGTGTGAGCCATCTAATAGTCGCCTCATCTTTCTTGTATTCGTCTCCTAAATCTAAGCACCCGCGATAATATCTTTTATTCTTTTCATACGTGTACTTAAGTCCTTTCCTCTTATCATTCTCACTTAGCATTTCCATAGGCGGATACCTACTACACTTTTCCATGGAGAAATCCTTGAACCTAGGGTGTGTGCGGGGCATTTGATAGACAAATTCTTCATCCCCATCCGAGAATGTAATTAACCCTTCTATGAGTTTTTCATCGAGGTTGGTCAATCGTTTGAAAGATCTTCCAAACACAACTTGGGTCAATTTATCTTCAATAAATTCTCCTAGATTCTCCATAACCATGAACTCAACAAGATAAACCAAACTTCCTACAAACACATGTAATGGTATTGTCCTAGCCACAATGTTTTCTCCTTTGTATTCTAACTCATCTACCATGATTTTATTGTATTCATTACGTGAGATTATGTTCATGGGAAGAGATGAGTTGAGATAGGCGTTAAAGCTCTTAAATCCAATCTTACAAGGGAATTGCATGTTAAATGAACTATCGCACTCAATCCTAGTTCTAGGGTCAACATACCTAAGAGGGTTTACTTCTTCTTCCATTCTATCCTCATTAATCACATCACCATCATCAAGATCCTCATCGGAGTCTGAATAGTAAAAAGGACTAGCCCTATGGTCATCATCATGATCAGACTCTTCTAACTCAGAATTATTATCAAAGTGGTGGTTGGGTGACAGGTTAGGTGGGTTCTCATTTTCCGCTAAAGGAAGTGGGACGGGCATTTGGAAAATCCTACGACGAAAAACACGAATAACAGGAATCGAGCGATTAATGTTATTGTTATCCATCGAAATTGTTTACGAACAAAGAACACAAAGAAATAAGATAGACTAAAGAAGACCTAAAAATAAAAATAAAAAATCTTACTAGAAAGGAATCTAGCAAGTAGACCTAATAAAAAGAAATCCTAACCTAGACAATAACTATTCCCCAGGCTGCGGCGCCAAAAACTTGATGCGTGGGAATCGCACCTTGCTTTACCTCTCGAGGGATCTCGCGAGGCTTACAACCCCCACCAGGCAGTGTACCTGATCGTTGTAGTATAGTATAGTGACAAGTACCGGGGGATTGATCGTTCAGCTTAGGAATAGTGTCGCTAGGATTAGAAAACCTAATTAATAGTTCTAGAGGTGAAAGATGATTATTTTTGTGTTTTTATATTTTATGAAAGCAAGTAAAATCTCGGGTTTTGAAGGAGTGGGCGGAATTAGTTGCTATTCAACTAACCCAAAAACTACTTTATAACTAATTAAACTAATGAAAATAAAATTAAACTAATATTAAACTAAGGTTGTGAGCAGTATGTGGAGAAATTGTGTTTACTTAGACTTCATTACTCCCTAGATATCTTTTACATGTTAATTACTTGTTACACTTGTATGAATGACGGGTTGTATTCCTTAATACCATTCGTGGAGTGGCATACATAACTCCCCAACTCTATGAGCTCTTATCTCCTCCTACACCATGACCCAGCACAACTATAGGGATTGTAAACAGTGGCTCATGCATTAAATACAACCAATAAAGACCTAGTACGCCTCGGTTCATGTTTCTTAAGACGTTCAAGCATGTTACCATTTGGAGATCTGCCAGTTTTCTTAAGCCTAACATATAAAATCATTCATTCAAAACAAGAATAGACAAGTAATCAACACATAATCAACATCTAGGTTTCATTAGATCTAAGCAAACACAAGAGAGATCTAGCCTAGCATAGTAAAATTAAGATAAGAACAAAAGATAAACAACCAACACATAGACATATTGATTGAATTAAGAGTATACTTATCTCAATTACAATGCAAGGTCTCAAGGGTTTGGAACCCTTGAAAAACCTGTAAAAGAGGCACCAAAATCGTCTTTAGGGTTTCACCAAAACTTCTCTCTTTTTTATGAAAAAACTAGAAAACTATATATAGGAAAATCGTCCTGACGGCGTCAAGAGTTAAATCTGACGCCGTCAACTCGCCGCCATACACTTCCTCGGATGCCCTAGATCCAATCGTGACGGCCTATGTGACGCCGTCACCACCCACGGTAAATTAATCTTGGTCACTTTGACGCCGTCATCACTCCATCTGACGCCGTCACGAGCTACGGTAAATTAATCTTCATGTCTGACGCCGTCAAGAGAAAACCCTTGACGCCGTCACCTTGTATTTCCAGCTTGGATTTTTGGTACTTTGTCGTTTTCTTCACTTTATGCTCCAAAAACGTCCAAAATAGCCTCTTTTCCAGAATTCACTCTCCAAACACCTAAAATCACAAAAGGAACGATTTAGGGCAATATTTGATCAAATAAATTCGGATTCGGGCTTAAATGACCCCCTAAAAACGGATCATTTTTCGCCTCATCAAATTCACAGCCCTAGATTAAAGTGGAAGCCATCTCAGCCGTTTAATTGGGTTTTGGCGCCCAAATGAAGGTGGATTGCCAGCTTGGCATGGTATCTTGTGACTCTTTTATTTGAGGAAGTGAGATGGGGAGCTTTAGGGTTACAGAGGTGTCACGGGTTGGAGGAGAAAGGGATAGGTTGTTTGACTGGTCAAGGCTTATTTTGGTACGTTTTATTGTTAAACGTGAAATGGATTTGGGTGTTGGGTTTGGGGATTGTTAAGGGCCCAAGGAGTGGTGATGGGTGGACTGGATTGGATAGTTTCTGTAAAGGGTTGGGTTTAAGATTTGGTGATGTGAAAAGATCCGTTTGGTATTTTATCAAATAGACACAAGGACCAAATCTGTAATTTACTGAATCTTGAGGGACCACTTCTGTAACATTTTCAAAATTACTTCCAAGGGTTATATTTGCCAGCTCTAATTTCCCATGGACCATTGATGTTTAATTTCCAACATTAAGTACCCGAGGACCGAAATTGCCAAATTCCAAATTCCAGGGACTAAAATTGTAAACTTTTGAAAACTTTTCACCCAAAGATCATTTGTGATGTCTTTTGACTTTTAAAGAGTTTGGGTTGACTTTTCTTTAAAATAAATGTTCGGGGACTAGTTTTGTCAAAATTTGAAAGTTGGGGGACTGAAACTGCCAATTATGCAAATTTTGTTTGTTTTTCGTTTGTTTTCACTCGTTTTGCATCTGAAACATATAAAACACGATCTTGGGGATTTTTTTCCGTATTTTGGTGCATTTTTGAGTGTTTTTATACGTTTTGCAATTCATATTTGACTAAAAATGATGAGTATTAACACACTCATCACCCGTCATCCATGCAATTGTAACGAGCTAATCAACCGGTAAAAGATATCTAGGGAGTAATGAAATCTAAATAAACACATCTTTTCTCATTATTGTTTTCACCACATAATCACATTAGTTTATTTTCATTTCTTTTTATTTTATTTTGATTGCATCTGTAGTTATTT
Organism: Artemisia argyi; assembly: GCA_030686995.1. Classification (NCBI taxonomy): domain Eukaryota; kingdom Viridiplantae; phylum Streptophyta; class Magnoliopsida; order Asterales; family Asteraceae; genus Artemisia; species Artemisia argyi. The sequence goes on along the minus strand of CM060709.1, from coordinate 67,450,048 downwards.
GGGTTAGTTGACTAGCAACTAATTCTGCCCACTCCTTCAAAACCCGAGATTTTACTTGCTTTCATTGAATATAGAAAATACAAAAAGAATCATCTCTCACCTCTAGACCTAGTTTAGTAGGATTTCTAATCCTAGCGACACTATTCCTGAGTTGAACGATCAATCCCCCGGTACTTTTCACTATACTATACTACAACGATCAGGTATACTGCCTGGCGGAGATTGCAAGCTTCTCAAGATCCCTTGAGAGGTAAAACCTGTTGCGAGGGCGCAATCCCGCGTATCAAGTTTTTGGCACCGCTGTAAGGGAAATAGTTATTGTCTAGGTTAGAATTTCTTTTTATTATGTCTACTTGCTAGATTCTTTTCTAGTAAGATTTTTATTTTTATTTTATAGGTTTTCTTTAGTATATCTTATTTCTTCGTTTCTTTGTTCGTAACCAATACCATCCGCCATCATGGAAGGTGGTAATATCATTGAACCCATCAACCCACCACAACAAAACCATCCACAAAACCCACCGCTAGCAAACCAACCTCCTAGACCCCGAACTTTAGGAGAGTATTCCCGTCCTAGCCACCAAGGCTATCGAAACACCATTGAGCTCACTCAAGGAGCCAATGTGTCTCCCTTGCGATCCGACACCATCCGGTTGGTGCAAAGCAGATGTGCATTCCATGGACTTCGTTCCGAAGATCCTAATCAACATCTCAAGGATTTCCTAAAAATCGTAGATTCCATAGACCTTGATGTTGCAACTAGAGAGACGACCCGATTACGTCTATTCCAATTCTCTCTACGTGACCAAGCTAGTCAATGGCTCGAACGTTTACCCGCGGGATCCATCACCTCTTGGGATGATCTCACTTCTCGTTTCCTTGCTCAATTTTTCCCACCGGGGAGAACTACTAAGCTTAGAAATGATATCTTGGTGTTCCAACAACGTCAAGGTGAAACTCTCTATGAAGCATGGACTCGTTTCAAGGAGTTACTCCAAAAAGACCCTCATCATGGCATAGATCTTTGGCTCCAAGTCCAAATCTTCTATGACCATATCGATCTCTCCACAAGGCGAACCATTGACCCATCGGCCGGTGGCAAGCTACGTGATCTAAGTGCGGAAGAATCATGGGAACTCATAGAAGATCTTGCTCTCTATGACAACTAAAGTTGGAATGATCCCCGTGATTTGAACAAAATGGTCAAGACAATATCTTTGCCTTCGAACAATTCTAGTACTCCCGACCGTAGGGTCATGGAACTTGAGGACCAAGTCAAGTTTCTCATGAAATCCTACGAAGCTCCTAAGCCTTCAAGCCAAGTGAACAAAATCACTTCTCATGCAAATTATGTAGTGGTCCCCATGATACTCGTGATTGCGTGGAACTCCCCGGACAAGCTTTTGCGGAATTACGCATCCTCGCGTACCGACGAAGTGGGAGACAAGTGGTACACTTTCAAACCCGAGCCAAACCCTTACGGTGATTCCTACAATCCTTCTTGGAAAAATCACCCGAACCTTAGGTGGAAACAAAACCAAAACATGTCCCAAAACAATTCTTCCAATCCACCTAATCGTTACCAACCAAACGGTCCACCTTCTAACCGTACTTTCAACAACAATCCTTCCAATAACTATGGTAGTACCAATAATCTTGAAGGGTTGATGTCCAAGTTTATGGCATCTCAAGAAGCTCGCATAGCTAAGTTTGAATCTGAATTCAATCAACAACAAACGGAGATGACCAATAAAATTGACAACTTGTTGAAAGCCCTCAACAACCAAATGCTTACCACACCTAGGAAGGACACTAGGGACACGAGTAGCGGAATCCAAATTAAGGACCCCTCATCATCCAAACACGTCCACTTTGTCAATGTTGTCACCATTAAGCCAATAGATAAGAATATAGAAGAAAGTGATAAGGATGAAGTTGGAATAGAGACTGAACCTAAGGATGAGATTAAGGAAGTTGAGGATATGAAGGAAGAAAACTTAGAGGAAGTAGATAATGTAGAGGAATACTTTGATAAGTTACCCACCAAGGAAGAACGGGGATACCATAAGGATCTATTCGATGACCCCGAGACACCATACGTCCTTGGTTCACCACTCATCAAAGCGGGTGATTCCTCTAACATCAACATACCATGCAATATTGGGCATATGAATGTGTGGAAAGCCTACATAGATCTTAGATCTCCCATAAACATTTTGACTAGGACCTATTATAATTGGGTAATGAAGAAGCAACTTGGGTATAGGATGATGCCTAACACGAGTTGGATGAGTAACTTTGTGGGAAGAGTGAAAGGATTACATGTCTTTGTAGGAAACTTCACTTATGTTACCGATTTTGTGATTGTAGAGGATATTTGTCCGGTAATAGATGGTTGCCTAAGTCAAGTAGTGTTCGAAAAACCGTTTGTTGAGGCCTCTAAGATGAATTATGACCCGTCCCTAGGGATAGTTAGATTCAAGGATGAGAACGATGAAATAGCTTACCAAATGCCCTATAAGATTGAACAATTCCATCTTCTATCAAACCTTGAAAAGGAACACAAGCAAGTGGTTTACTATCGAAATGATGAGGATAGACATAGAGGAGTAGACTATGTCATGAGTAGAATATTCGGTTTCTACAAGGAATGTTTGCAACTGGGTCCGGAATACAAAACTAAGATTGAGGATGACCTAGAGAATGTGACCAATGACGAGGTCACGTAATAGGCCGTGACCTTGAGTCTAGCTACAAGACTCGTAAATAAAGAAAAGCGCTTCTTGGGAGGCAACCCATGTTTTGTGTGTTTTTATTTGTTTGATTTTATTTGTTTCCGTATGCATGTTTTATTTTTATTGTTGGTAAATCATGTTTCAAACTAAATTGTGAAAATGCTTTATTTTGTTTTTAACTTCGTCTTAATTACATATAAAGGTATTTTACTAAAGCTAAGTGTAAGGGAAATCCAAATTTGTTTACAAGAACGAAAATGAGCATGATCCACTACAATATTAAATGAACATGTATATTAGTATTTGTTAGAGTCAAATGCTTGTATCGAGTCATAATGATGTTTTGCAGGATTTTCCAGGAAATAAGGCGTAAGTTTTTCCAGAAATTTTCCGGAAACTTAACATAAGATTTTTCCAAGAACATTCTGACGGCGTCAGGAGTTACAACCTGACGGCGTCAGGTACTAAAATTCTGAAAAATTTTGCGAGTTTTGTTTAAACCGGAGTCTTAAAGTTTTTGTTGATTCTTTAGTTTTATAATCTCCAGGAAATCTGCAAACATTCATTCCACAAGCATTATATCTTAATTTGTTTTCTAGGATTTTTTAGTATATATAGATTGCCGCCGATTTTACGCGAGGTTTGCCTTGATTGTTTTCTCAGGTTTAACAGGTTATATATGACAAGAAGATGATTTATATTTCTGGAGGGAAGCTTTCAAAGTTCATTTTCTTGGAGGAAGATCTAACCTTGTTGACACACTATCCACACCGAACGAATCAGGGGAGTATTTGTTTTCATTCTTTTACCTGCTTTACTTTTACATCCTTTAATTGAACATTGGGGATAATGTTCAGCCTAAGTGTAAGGGGAGGGTAAATGATGATACCTTATAGGATACAATTGCACTTGAGTTTGTTTTTTTGATAGTAGGTGTGTAATAAAACTAAGAAATACTTGCTAGGGCAATTTTAGCGCCAAATTTAAAATTTTTTACAACATTTAGGAGTGAAACTTTAGCCTTAACAAACGTCTCATGGATAGGAGTTGTATGACTAGCACAAAACCGTACCACTTAAAAAATTTTCCACCCAAATATGTGAGGTTCGCCTTTAGATTTGATAGGAAAAGCATTCATTATTAGTGCTTATGAGTGTACCTGTAGCATTTAGATTCTAGAACTTGCGTTAGTGATACATCCCGAGACCGCTAGTGAGACTACATTCGTGTAGTAGGATTTACTACATGATAAGAGGCATTAGGATCACCCTTGTGTTAAACCCGTATCATAATTACTTGACCATTTAAGTCAAGTTACCTTGACTAGCGAAGTCAATTAATTTTCCCACACCTTAGCGTTGTACTCATTTTTAGTACACGAAACCCCTAGTACACCCCTCCGAGCCTATCTTTTCGTTTCTAACTTTAAGCATCTTACTTAAAGGAAGAATTTGTTTACAACCCACCCAAATGTGCAACCAAATCGTCTTAGCCTTCCGTGTATGCACTCATCTTTAGTGCATTATTTGTTATTTGTTTAAACCCTTAGTTAATTGTTTAATTGATTACATGGTTGCTAAGTCGAGTCATATCTTGTACATATTGTTTTGGGATGATTGAGACTCATGGGTAAAGTACTAGTGTTATGGAGTAATGGGGAAGAACATCATATATTACCCCCATATGTGCATTAATCTTAAAAAGTACTCCAAGTGTTTTGATTATCTTGATTCGAGTCATTAGAGTAGTTTATTGTAAAGTATGTAAAAATTCAAGTGTAAGGGGAATGCAAATTCCCTATGATGTATTATTTTGGATAGTAGGGTAAGAGTGTATGCAAAAAAAAAAATAATAATAATAAAAAAACGGACTACCATCCCGTTTCATTTTATGTTTGTTTTAAGTTTTTGTTATTTTTATTTTATTAGCTTAAGTCGAGTCGAGTCTTGGCTTAGCAACGCCATATTGTACATGTAATTAACAAAGATGTTTAACTCGCCACCAGTAAATATTGCCTTTATCCAATAAAACCGTGTTTTCCATATCCCTACACCTAACGTTATAACCCTTTAAAAGACCTCTTTGATAGTTTATCCTAGGTTCTTATGCCAAGTGGTGGGAGTTTGATCCTTTCCCAAGCCATGATAATCTATTTGCTATGACAGGTAGTGAGATATAACAACCCACAAACACGCATTACTATCATTCCCATTACAAATACCTATAGTAGGTATTTCACAGGTAAATTTTTGATTTTTATATACATAATTACTTGCATGACTCACTAGACCTGCTCACGTTTCTACACAAGCCAAATAACTCAACACTCACGTCCTATAAACCCCAGGTAGGTCAAGCATAAACTCATAACAGCACCATAATAAGTAATACACCAATCTAAAACACTAAACATAACATAAAACACCAATAAACCCTAAACTAAAACTTAAGTAGGATTATGTGCTTATCTGAACCTATATGCTTAGTTAAACTAGTAAGAATGTGTTCAAGGCTTAAATAAGAGTATCTTTAGGTATATTAGGATATATTAGGACTATTAGGTTATAGAATAGAACCCTTAGAACTTAGATATAAACCCCCTAATCCCTAAACCATAACTAGGTCATAGATAACTAGAATTAGGTCTAAACCCACCCAAAACTTCCCCTTAGGTCACTACCACTTAGTATAAGCCTTTAGGAACTTAGGAATAGTTATTAGATACCCTTAGGACACTAACTTAGGCACAAAACCATAGGATAAACCCTAGTCTCTCACTAAACCCACTTAGGTCATTTAGGTTAGAAAATTAGGTCAAACCTTCCCAAAACTCCCCCATAGGTTACCCACACTTAGTATAAACCCTTTAGGTCTTAGAATTAGTTACTAGGCACACTTAGGAACTTAGATTAGGCACTAACCCCTAGGTAAAACCTTAAACACATAGTAAGTAGAAACTAGGTCTAAACTTAACTAAAACTTAGTAAAACCTAAAACATAAGCTCCTTAAACACCTCAACCTAGCACCCTAACACCTTAGTCATACCCAAGCACCCACCCTAACACCTCTAAGCACATACACAAGTAGGTGCATCACCTACTTGGCTAATCCACCACTAATCACCACTAATCCACCCTAAACCTCCCCTAATCCACCACTAAACCACCCCTAATCACCCTAAACCACCCTTAAACCCACCAAGCAGCTTACAAGCACCTCCAAGCACCCAAGCAAGGAGGTGCATCACCTCCTTGTAAGCTACTTGTCGCCCTTTCTTCCTAACCGCCTCCCTCGGCTGATTTCCACCACAACCGGCCTACTCCAGCCCCCTAGCTCTTCCTTGTCACCCTAAGACCTGCCACAACCCCCTATCCTTGCTTGCTCGGCCCTCCCCTTGCTCAACACCTATGAGGCCATTTCTCCCAAACCGCCTCTATCGGGCCTATAAAAACCCCCTCCTCTCTCATTTCTTCTCTACACCTTTACCCCTCCTCTCTACCTCACACTTCTATGGTACTAAGCCCTTAGGAGCTGTTAGGAATGAGTAGCTAGGCCTTGTTCGTGTTTTGTTGTGGTTTGAAGTCGTACGAGGTGTAGGAAACCCTAGAAAACCCTAGTCTTAGTTCTAACCCACGTAAACCCCCCCTAGCCAAGTAAGTCTTACTTTTAGTTATTATATATTTAATATAGCCTTAGGATATACTTAGATAGCTTAGGTAACCTTGCATGAGCCTTGAACCCCTCTACTTGCTAGTTTACGTTTTAAAACCCTAGATCGAGTCAAATACTTGCATGCATGCTTTAGGTAGTTAGATTAGGTCATACACTAGTTAAATATAACTTAAATAACTTAAAACAAGTAGAACATAGGCTAGAAAACTTAAATACTAGATAAAATATAAGTTACATGCATATTAGGACTAGTTTTGCAATAGTTTACATGCATAGGGGTATATATTGTAAATTCCTAAAATTATAAAGTCTAGGGACTGTTTTTGACCTTTCCTAGAAGTTATAAGTAGTAAGGATTAGTTTTGCATAATATTAAAACCTTAGGATAGATAATAACATAAATATAAACTAAAAGGACTAAAAACGTAAATAGTATAAAGGTAAAGGTCTAAAAAGGTAAATATAGAAAACTAGGAGTCTTAGGTTAATATAGAAGTCTAGGGACTAGTTGTGTATAGTATAGATAGTTATTAGTATAAGTAATATAAGTAATATAAAACTTAGGGTAGAAAACGTAAATATATAAACTATAAGGGTAAAAAGTGAAAATATCATATAAGTATAAAACCTATATAAAGTTAGAAGCATAACACAATACTAGGGAGCTTTATGCGAGGAGTACTATGTGGATATTTCATTTTTGACGAGTTTGTTGGGTTTACGAATTAAAGTACCCTGACTCCTCGAACGATTATTGTATATACTTCTGAGATATGATGGCCCGAACGGTGATATGATTATAACTAAACCCTAATAACAACATAACTCAATAATAGGGAGCTTTGTGTGAGGAGTATTAACTTTTGAATTATGATGGCCCGAACAGTATTATGTTGATAACATAATACAATAGTAGGGAGCTTCGTGTGAGGAGTCATATACTTCTGAATTACAATGGCCTGAACGGTGTTATGTTATATCTAAAACATTAACAAACCTAAAAACAATAACTTAAGAAACATAAAACATGATAACTAAAAGCTTGACATACATACAAAACCAACAACAACAACACTAGGATACGTGAGTAAGGCGGTCTAGTCCCCGAGTCACTATTTGCATTACTTAGATTACTCTACACCCAGGTGAGTCTTCATAGCCTTACATCTTTTTAAACTTTCTCTCTAAATACTTTTATAAAACCTGTAAGGGGGATACATGCAAAATGCTTTACTTAAAACCGAATACAAGTCTTTTTCTTTGGTTGTTTGCACGAGTAAACTAACTGCCACCACTACACAAACAAAATTCATGAATCTAATCGTTTGGAAGGTTTTATCCAATCGAACGCGAATATAGTTGATAGATCTATTGGAGTTTGACAACTCTCGTTGGTATTAACACCCCACTAGGTGGTACCAATAAATACTATATTTGAATCCACTCAAGGTATAACTTTGGCAAGTTATCCTTCTTTCCCCTAATGTTGGGTCTGCAGCCCACATGACCCGTATCGTTAAGGTGTGATTCATGAGCTTAGTGCAACCTACTAACTCCTGATAATTGTGCATGCATCACAATTATCACAAAAATTTGCATTTTCCCAGATGGGTGTAACAACTGAACCCAAGGAACTTGTATTCACTGACCCCTAAACCTATGATTCTCACTCAACACCTAGTGTTGACTTTTTATGCATGTATTCTAGGTTAATTACTTCTATGGACCTGTGGCGGAAGGAGGTACTGAACTCGGAGGACTTCTCATGGTTATCATTCAAACACCACCAACCTAACTCTTAGATTTTTGGGACTTCAACAAAATAAAAGTATATCTTTTTTAATTAAAACTCTGATAATTATGAATGATAACTAAAGTTTTCAAAACGTCTATTTTCGAGTCGTTTTCTATTACTGTATCTGTGATTCTATGAAGTAATACCCCAAACACTTTATCCGCTGCGATCAGTGAAAAATGGGGGTGTTACATGAGAGATGTTTTCCATTTCCTTATTGTGATATATACTTTATTACACCCGAGAGATGTGAGTATCTAAACACTATTTGTGAGGTGTTAGTGTATGACCTCCGTGCTTGTTTTTGGTTTTTAGTGGAACGATTATTTGTTTTAATTAATTTTATATTAGTGTTAAATGACCCCTAACTTGTATTTTGATTAGAATAAAAGCGCATTTGCTTGAGGACAAGCAAATCTCAAGTGTAAGGGTATTTGATGAGGCGAAAAGTGTACTGCTTTTAAGGGGTCATTTAAGCCCGAATTCGTGATTATTTGATCAATTACTGCCCTAAATCGTTCCTTTTGTCATTTTAGGTACTTTTGAGGAGAAATCTGAAAAAGGAAGCATTTTGGACATTTTTGGAGCATAAAAGTGAAGAAAATGACAAAGTCTCAAAATCCTTGCTGGGAACAGTACCTGACGACGTCAAGACTTCACACATGACGGCGTCAAGCTTGGCAAAAGAGGTGGAAGTGGAAAATACACGTGACGGCCCAGAACATTTTTTGTGTAATTGACCTGACGGAGTCACCAAGGTCGTCAGGGTCATTTTGCAAGTGACTGCCCAGAGCTCTATTTCTACATGACAGCGTCAAGACTGGATCTAGGCAATACAACTCTTAATTTGGCGGCGAGTTGACGGCTTCAGATGCTACAACGTGATGCCGTCAGGATGTATTCTCTATATATATTTTTCCAAATTTTCATTCATTATGTGTGGAACATTTAGGAGGAACTTTACCACAAACCCTAGGTCGAATTTTCATCATATTGTAGGGGTTTCAAACCCTTCTTTCATCCATGTTTGAATAAAGGCAGACTATTTGAGGAGGCTTAGGGACATATATTTTAGACAGGTTTTCAGGGTCCCAATTCTTAATTTTGGTAGTTTGGCATTGATTGGGGGTGGAGATGCTGTTGGTATAGCTAGAGATAGGATGGAGATGATACACAGAGATGCTAAGGGGCAGATAGGGAGATAGATTTGGAGCTTGATACTGCTGATACTTTGGTGTTTAGGTTAGGTGGGATACATAGGCAGATGTCGATGCAGCATTTTATTTTGGCTATGGGTTTACATACTGAGGAGGAGATACAGTCTCCTAGATTTGCTGCTTATTGGGGTGAGAGTTTGAGAGTGGTCCCTGATAGGAGGGACCTTAGTGATTAATGGGTTGGTATTTCTTCTGGTGGGGATTCTACTGTGACCACACCATCTTACACTCTGATTAGGGAGCCATTGAGGAGGCTATGTCACAGATTGATCGCACTGACAGTTGCTGGGAGAGGTCAGTCACCTGAGAAGGTGACCACTCTTGACCTCTTCATTCTTAGGAGCATGGATGAGGGACCTTTGGTGAACGTCCCTCACTTCATAGCGCATTATCTACACAGGATTGCTCCTGGGAGGGATCGTAGGAGCCAGATTACAGGTGGACATTTTGTTTCCAGGTTAGCTATTCACTTTGGGATTATCGGTGAGGATGTTCCAGCTGAGTTGGATGTGTTTGAGATCGAGCTTCCCAAGATTGGTATAGATTATTTGTAGAGGAGGCTCAGATTATGCAGGGTTATACTGGGAGCCTACCATTGGGCGCCTTTGGGCCCACCTAGACCAGTTGTAGCTGAGGAGGAGCAGGGGGATGATCAGGAGGCCACGGCTGCTGTTCCTGCTCAGGAGGGTCCGCAGGTACCACTGCACCCACCACATGCTCCAGCTCCACGCACCACTGCTCAGCGACTGGACAGGATAGAGGATGAGGTTAGATTGATGCGGGGGAGCATTGATGACCAGATTGAGGCCATCCAGGGGATTGCAGATGAGCAGAGACGATTGGGATCGTGGCTGGTAGAGCGGATAACAGAGGTTATGGAGGAGCGTGGTATGAGGTACCAGAGGTACGATGGACCAGTGGTGACTGACACACATATACATTTTGAGAGACGCAGAGTCAGACAGCGGACCGATGGAACCAACACCTCTGCACCTCCCAATGACGCTCAGCCTCCAGTCTAGATGTTGATTATGGACATGTTTCTTATGTTTATTCTTTTGGGCATGTACTTATTATACACTCTTATTATTATGCTTATATATTTGATGTTTCAGGTATTAATTATTCATAGAGCATAATATTATTTGAGAGAGCACGAGGGATAAGCCGTGGAAAAAGTCAAATTTACAACAGACTCTAACAGTCTGTTTGGTAACCACATGCGCCGCATCTAGTAAAACAGATGCAACGCATCCTATCTTTTACTTTATTTAATTCGTACTTATTCCAGGCTCCATACGACGCATCCAATCTAATGGATGCGGCGTATCGACTGACCTGATGATTTCCAGATTTTTATTTTTAATTTTTAGGTTTTGTTTTCGCTAACTACTAATGAATTACGTGCAAATAGTTATTTTCTTAATACAAGTGTGTTATTTGAACAAGGGTATATATATATATATATATATATATATATATATATATATATATATATATATATATATATATATATATATATATATATTTCTGTACTTTCTATGGAGACGTCATTCATGGAGGCTTGAACACCTTTTTTTTTTGGTAAAAGGTCAACGACCCGGTAAATATATTACTCCAAAAAACGTTTAAGTACAACGGATATGGGTGAATCCCATATCTCAGCCCGTTACATAGGCGAAAAGCTTACATAACAAGATACTTCCTATTTTCAAAACAAGAAAATAAACCATTACTCACATGATGGTAGTGACTCTGACAAAAAATAAACTACTTCCTACGACCTTGGAGATTAAGACCATAAATGGCATTAAGAGCATCCAATTCCCCTGGTAGATCATAAATTTGCTTTGAATAATCATCATAGTCATACTCATCTTCACGCTCATGACCACCACCAAAAATATTTGCTGATTCATGAAACGTGTTAAGAACCTCCTCCTCTTCACTATCCGAAACCACAACCTCGCCCACCTTAGAAAATGGGTTAGCCCTCTTAGAAGCAGAGGTAGACGGAATAGGATGACCAGCATCATCCACAAGAGTAGCTTTCCCATCGATTAGCAGCTTTTCAAGCTTACTAATTTTCTCAACAATAGGAGTAGAACCAACTTCCATTGTTCCCATAGAATCACTCACAAGCGAATCTTGCGTATCACTCACAAGAGGGACTTGTGAAGTAGTACCAGTCGTAACCGACTCATCCTTATTAACTTCCATTGTACTGCCTGTATCCACATCCATGTTAGTAACAACCTTAGGACTACCAAAACCATCTGCGTCATCCATATTAAGAGCATCAAACTGATTTGAAGTAGTGATCTTGGTTCCACTCGTACTAGCCACATCAGAAGCCTTCTTCTTACTGACATTTGCTTTCTTTGATTCAGGAAGAGTCTTTTTGGGCTGATATTCAAAATGCTTACCCACCACAGGTTTGGTAAAACCTCCTCGACCCGAATTCGAAGCCATTTGCTTACCCTTCTTCTTATTGTTAACAGGCTGGAAACCATCACTTGCATACATAGTAGGTTGAGCATTCGGTATAACAACCTTAGGGCACTCAACCAAAGTATGTCCAAATACCTTACATTTATCACAGCGAGGCGGTTTCCACTGCGATCCAACGAGAAAGACCAGATTATAATACACTTCATATAAAACTAGCAATAAAACAAGTGACAAGCTACTTAATTATCAGAACAGGTCTTCTTATAGTCTCTATTATCTATTTGTGTACGTGTTGCTATTTGCTGATTTGTTCTCATTAGTTTAATTTACTATTTAATAAAACCAAAATTGTGCTAGTCTCTCAGACTAAAACCCCATTGCGTTAGATTAGATTGTAAAACTAACTTAAGATATTAAAATACTGATAGACAAATTAAGGTTTTCGTTCCACTCTTAGTGATCGACACTCTACTTACCACGTATACATATTGATCGGATACACTATCCATTAGAGTGTGTGTTATAGGATAAGCCGGCTAAATATAAATTTCAAACTTTGAAATAGGCAATTACCCCTGTACTGCATATGACACAACACGCACATCAGTACCCCATCGCCAAGCATTCCATGGGGCACCTTCATTCCATCATCTGAACCCGATGCCATCACATCAATGATAGCCTCATACAAGGCCAGTAGAATATAAATGGATGGAGGAAGCTAAGTCGACATAATGTACGAACATTGCTTCAACAAACTCCCAGATTACATCAGGTCGAGCCTCAAGCCACCAACTCCACTGCTAATCAGCTTTTCAGGGGAAAGATCCTATCCTGAAGGTGTAGTCACCCTAGAACTCACAATAGGAACATACCCACTGTCGAGAATAATCATGTTACAATTCCACATTGTCAAACCCACATCTAATTATAATGTGATACTGGGAAGGCTAGCACTTTAGAAGCTTAGCATGGAGGTTTCATCCATCAGGTCATTAGTAGAATTTCAAATAGGGGCGGGAGTTGCTACAGTCATAAGCGACTACCCTAGTAGAGATGCGAGCTTAGCTGCTGCAGTGGAAAAAGCAACATCAGGGAGATCGTGTGGGATCCTATTTCAGAAGATAATCCCAAATAGGTGAAAGTCATCGTTAACCTTGAATACCCAGATCAACCTATCAGAGTCGAACCTGACCTCACACCTCAGGTAAAAAACCAACTAGTGCAACTACTAGCAAACAACCTAGATGTATTTGCCTAAAAACCATTAGACATGACCGGTGTCTCTAGGGAATTAGCAGAACATAGTCTAGGCCTGAACCAATACGCAACTATTTCCAGGTCATAAACCTAATCCAGGCTGGTGGTGTGTTGTATCTAAGCTTTAAATTTATAGTATATCGAATCCTTTAGACAATCACCAAGACTTACGACCAGTGTACCCGTTCGTGTAATATAGTGCATCAACAAGACCTAGTCGTTCGCAGGGAGCAAACAGATCCTAAATGTCTATTAGTTTTTAAGGTTGTCACATATGTTTTAAATCCGTCGATTATATTTTAAATTCTGCTTAACTAATAAACTAAAAAGAAAAATAAAATAAAAACAATACGATACGGTGGTTCTGGCGAAAAGAAGATCAAGAGATAAAGGCTAATCCCATAATTTCTTTAATGACATAGTTCTAAGTGCAATGTTCATATAGTGTGCTTTGGTGAAAAATATTGATGTATCTATCTTTTTAAGGCATTTAGTTTTTCAAAAAAAAAAAAGACAAAGAAAAAAAAAAAAAAAAAACAAACAAAAACAAAAACTAGCATATATCTCACTGTTTTACTTTACTACTCCCTCCATCCTATATTCATTGTCTATGTTTTTTTTTCCTTAAATTAATTGTCCAACACTAAAATTATAAAAGAAATTTTGATCGAGTTTACCATATTACCTTCATCTGAGGTTATTGTTACAAATTTTAAAGATGATATTATTAGTTAAGGGTAAAACTATCTTTTTGCAAAAAGTAAAAAAGATAAAGTTGTAATAATTATGTTTTTTTTAAACTGTGTTTTCTTTGTCAGTTGACAATTATTTTGAGACAAAAGTAGTATATAGAGTAAATTACAAAAAATGTCCCTGAGTAATACCCAATTCGCAAGTTATGCCACCGAGGGACTTTTTTTTTCAAGTTATGCCATCATTGTTCACTTTTTGCTGCAAATTGTGTCCTTGTGAACAGTAAAATGGTTAATATACCCTCGTTTTCATCTCCTTTTGATTTTATATTAAGTATATTTAATTTTATTACAAAATGAAGAATACCAAGAACAACCAAGAACTTCAAAAAATACATCAATGATTCGGTACAATCAAATTCATACATAAGATTCTAAACACTTTGTTTTAAAACCCGTGGGTTTAACCCGTAGGATTAGACTCACTTTGATACCATGTTGAATGATAGAAAACCCGTAGGTTTAACTTTATTTATGATCAATATTTATAGATTACAATGTAGAAACCCGTAGGTTTAACTTTATTTATGATCACTATTTATAGATTATAATGTAGCATGAACTTAACCCTAATAGACCCTAAGCCCAAAGACCGGGCTTGATCTGACTATACTAAAACCATAATCTATACTTAATAATAAGTAGTGTAAGACGCCACATAACAAAGATAATTGGGACTTTCCTATATTGTCTTTCCTTCCAACCAACGACTGTATAATGCCAAAGCTTCCTTTGGTTTGTACTCAGGTACTGTATGCCCCGATCCCTGCATCAGCATCAACACATAACTGATTAATCAAATGAACATGCAACATGAATAGCTTATATGGTATTTAGCTTCTTCCATAGGTTCATGCTCCACCAATCTTTGTTGATTACGTCCATATGTTCAAATTATGTTTTAAATCGTGAACTTTAAATACGGCCCTCATTAGAACTTTAATGGGACAAACCTTAATAGTGAGAAACGTGAGGTTGTTATCGTATCCTTGTATGAAACTGCAACCACGAGAAACATTTATAAATCAACATAGATAATATATATATATACTCATTTGTTGTATATATTCTCGTATCATGTTTTCTAAACAAGAGTTAGAAACATACCCCGAGACTTGGCCATCGACGAGCCACTGCCTCCACTCATCAATAACCTTGTAACCTAAAGATCGTGTCCAAGCTTAACTTCCCGTGAATGGAACAGCCATATCATGATACCCACTGCACGTGCATGCCAAAGTTATAATAGTTTTTCGCTGCAAGTCCCATTAATATGATATGACTTTGATAACACTTTTTTTTTTTTTTTTTTTAACACCAAACGAGTCTATTACAGTTTTTCTATCTTATCAACACGACGAAATGTTGTTCGATACATTAATATACCTAAAAATAAGAGATGAGATACTGTTAAATACATAATAAGGATGAACATACCTGTAAATGAGAGCACGATAACCACGAGCCGTGAGGTTTTTGTGGTAAGGGATCATGCTCCCGCCATCACTATAATATTTTACTTTATCTGTACACAGCACCCAATCACCGGCCATGCTAATCTGAAGAAAAAAAATTATAGTTAAATTTATTTTTCTGTTTAGAATTAAGTTCACGTAATGGTAATTAAAATAAATATTAGTAATACTATTTTACCGGATCGGCATGAATTGCCTTCCGGACTGCTTCATCGTTTAGCCATACGGTTGCTACTTCATCATCCTACAAAAAACAGACAATATTAGGCAATATTATAACAAAGTACAGTCTATATTTTACTCTCTCTGTCCTAAGTCCTAACTCCTGCAAGAATATAACACTTGATATTTGACATATAGGGTTGAACCACCAAGACTTGTATTGAATTACTCTTTTTGTGATCCATTAATTAAATAAAACATGATGGCAAAACAACCATCGATTTAGTGAGTTGCTTTTTTGATCGAAGGCTTTAGAATATACTCGTATCATGCAGTAAAGAAAAACTTAATATATAAAATGCGTAAATGGGTGAGTCTGCTTTGACTACTATTAAACCTTAGAAAACTTTTATTTCAACCCGTTTGACCTGTTATCAATGAATAATATAACCCACATTGACCACTTTCAGATAAATATACTTACCGTACATGGGACAACTTGTGCACCGCTGAGAAGCTCACGCCAAGAAGGAATGTAACCAGCCTTAACTGGGGCTCTAAAAGGCCAAGCACGGCCAAACATTCTGGTTCGAATAGGAAGGGGCCTTTCGGTCTCTCCCAATCTCCTGAAGCTCTCTGGCAAGTTTGACTCGGACTTTCCAAGTCTAATTTTACTTGGACTGTCACTATGATAGCATGGCTCTAGAATGTCATATATGTTTAGACCATCAAGAAGCTGGATTTACAGGTTCAAGTCCATAATTAGCAAGAATATTGTATAAGGCACGTAAATTTTACTAAAATATGGAAAAGGAAAGAAAAGATTACTTGGTCAACTTTTTGAAGCTTGCTTTCACAATTGGCGTTTGTAGAATTGTAGTAGTTCCCATTACACTCTGTGGTAACTTCCTGCATGTTTTTTTTTTTTTTTTTTTTTTTTTTTCTTCCAACCTCTATTTGTAAAGATACATTTTGATTATTTCACGTCAAACGGGCTAAAAGTCATACTTTTGTGTAAAATTTTCAGCTATATGATATTTAGAAAATCATAATGCCATCATGGGTGTCAAAAGTTGTAACATAATCCCTATGAAATTAGAGTCTTGATAAAATAATTGACCTTTAAAGTCAAAGTCCCAAAGAATACCTGATACAATTCATCCGAAATGAGGCCCATCCCGTGTGCAAATGGAACAAGAGCATTGCCATCAAACACGTCATCAGCAACTCCATTTCCGACCATGTATCCCTGTATTTTGTTGAGTTTAGATTACAGAAAATAGTCATATATGTGTGTGTGTGTCTATATATGTTTGAATGAGAATGTACCTTAAAGTTGAGAGTGGGTTTATCACCAGCATCTAGTCCTGAAGAATATCAAAAAGGGCATTAAGAGAAGTTTCTCAGACTTGTGTTGGTTAAGGTTTAAGAAGAGATACTTACCTTTCACCACTTCATATGACAACATAGGAACATATACTCCAGCATATGACTCGCCAGCAATAAAAAATGGATTTGATAGGTATTCGGGATAGAGCTTGAACCACTAAAATCACACAAACATAGAACGTAAAGATGTCAAAACTATCAGCTCTAAATACATAAAGAACAATTACTAATTTATATTTTCAATTGCTTGTAGCTAAAAAATATCAAAGAAAAGATGGAAGAAAGCATAAAACAAAATGCAGATGCAACATAAAGATCATGAAATTTATGGCATATACGATGTATAAGATCCATAAACTTTGCAATTCATCGATTTTTATTTATTTGATTTTAAGAATACCTCAAGGAGAAATATGTGCAAATCTAACGCAGTTTTTGTATCCATGGTAGTATAGTCAGATTCGTTTCCTGAATAAGACATTCCAACTCCAGCTGGAGAGTCCACATATAAAATGTTTGAGACCTGCGCATATTTAAATAAAAAATGCAACCAAGATGTGGTCTTTGTGCTATTGATCACT
The DNA here is from genome assembly GCA_030686995.1 of Artemisia argyi. NCBI lineage: Eukaryota > Viridiplantae > Streptophyta > Magnoliopsida > Asterales > Asteraceae > Artemisia > Artemisia argyi. The sequence goes on along the minus strand of CM060709.1, from coordinate 67,432,558 downwards.
TCTATGTAATAAATAACTTATCATATTGGTTTTAATGAACTCCAAATGATAGAAAGAATATGTATAAACCTTGGACCATGCATATGGATTGAGATGAAGCTTTGGCAAGCTTCCAGTTTTTTCAAAATTAAACGGACCTGCAAAATGGCATATTTGTTTTACACCAACTAAATAAACCAAGAATCATACATTTTACATATCCAACATGTATGAACTACTAATTAATTGCTGATACGACCAAAAGACTTTAATTTACAATGATCAGTCTAGTGGTTGACCACTAAACTTTGGTGGTCAAAATGGTTAAGGCAAAGTGAGTAATTTTACATGCAGGCTAGATCGGGGTTAAGTTGGACCAACCTGCGCGTCTGAGACCACTCTTTTTTATTATGTAAACAATAATGTATAAAAACAATTACGTAACTCTTTTATAACTCTTTTACGTAACTCTTTTTTTTTTCCTTCTAGAAATTAAGTAGACCATAGTCAACTTTGTACATAAATTTGCATAAAAAATAGTCAATCTTGTACCCCTAGATTTCTCATAGATCCTCTAGCTTTGCAGACTGTTAACTGTATTATGACTTTGAAAGAAATGGATTATCAAATTGGAGTCAAGATCAGTTAAGAACCTTAAATGTTGTGACAAAGTGAGAACCAATAAGAAATGCACAATTAAACAAATAAATTCAGATAATAGCGCTTTTTTTGTAAGAAGCGCAAAAACTTTTATATTAAAGTCACATGTTATTTATGGTTCAACCAAAAACGATTTGGTACTAAATAACATGAAAAGTAAGAGTATTTTATATTTATACGAGCACATGAACTCAATGAAATTAAGAGTTAAGACTAGTACAGTATACCATGTTCATACACAAAGCCATCAAAACTAGAGCAACCAGGACCACCATTGAGCCAAAGCACCACTGGATCTTGAGAAGGGTTTCTTTCGGAAAGCACATAGTAATAGTACAATTTCTTGCCATGGTTTATATCTACCGTCACATACCTGCAAACCAAATAACGATTATTCACAATTAAACATACACGTAAAAAGTCTATGCTAAGAAAACCTTAAGAAATTAAGATTATGCAAAACGAAAACAACCCATATAATAGAGATTATGCAAAATAAGTACTAATGCACTAAATTATGTACTGTAAAACAAAGATCAACCCATCATTTTTTTTTTTCTTTTTTTAGAACGTCACTTTTGTTAATTAACACCCTACACTATCTCGCAATATTTCTCAATGTCACTCAACAAGATGAGACTTGGGCAACTTTCCACTAGGCCAAAAGCCACCCATCAAACCCACCAAAGATTATCCAAATATAACATGAAAAACATCAAAATGATGCAAATAAAAACCAACAAAGTTCAAATCTTTACTTAAGAACGTCAACAATTTTTGAAAAAAGATCAGGAGAGTACCCAGCATAGTGTTTGGAAGGAAGAGTGCCATCAAACCCAGGAAGATTAGTAACCAATGCATCTTCAGGAGCAGATTGTGCCAACAATATACTAAATGAAACACATATTATTAAGATTAAGTATATTGAGCTCATTATGTTAAATATGTTTATTAAGAGAAACTGCTTTTTTATTTGTGTGCGTAGAGTGAATTTATATAGAAAGCGGGCGTGTTGAAGTGAGTGTAGTTTTGTGTCCGTTTGTTTGCTCACAAGACACAAGGTAAGTGTGGAAAAAAAGTTGCAACGGTATAGTTATATTAAGAGACTTATATTAAATAACAAAGTTTTCTTACATACCACCATCTATCTAAAAAGAAATCAATGGTTGAGATTAAAAACATTTTGATATTTCACTTATTTTTTATAATTTAAATATATCTTAAACCGTTAATCGTTAAGCAAAAATAATTACACCATCGCGACGAACATTTAATTATCTTTTTATAAACGGGCACTTTGATATACTTTCGACAATTTTTTTTTTCATTTTTTTCACTTTTTTTTTGTGGCCGAAAAAATCACATGTGATATATCACACGTGATATGTAATATCACACGTGATAGGTAATATCACATGTGATATATCACATATGATTTTTTCGGCCATGAAAAAAAACGTGAAAAAAACGATTTTTTTTGGCAAAAATATATCAAAGTGCCTATCTATATAAAAATAATTAAATGCTCGTTGTAACGGTATATTTTTTTTCGCATAATGATTAACGGTTATTAATATTTGAAAAAAATTATGAAAGTGGGTTTTTAAATTATTGGGATTAATCGCATCCATTAGATCAAATAAAGATGGAGGTAAGATGGAGGGTGGAACCCTTGGTATGTAAATAAAATTTGGTCCTCAAATGATCTTAATTCATCAACTATTGTAAATTTCCTTCGTTTATTCAAAGCCTTCCAAAGGCTTTTTCGAATAGCGACAAAAAGTCGGGAGTTTTATTTTAGAGTAAATTGCAAAAATCGTGTTTTGCCAAAAATTGCAGGTTTAGTTCTTATCATTTTAAATGCGCACTCGTCATCTTTGTAAGGAATTTACAAATGCACTCTTTGTTCCTGACTAAAATTAAATGAGTAAATTACTCTCACAGGAACCAAAGTGAAAAGGAAAATAAAAAGAGTAGTTTAGTAATTTAACTTTAGTCAAGGAGCAAATGTGCATTTGTAAATTCCCCGTAGAGATGATGAGTGCGCACTTTCAAAAAGATACTAACTGAACATGCAATTTGGCCAAACCACATGGACGAATTTTGCAATATACACTTTATTTTATCAAGGCTAAAGTGAAGGCCTAATCCAAAAATTTGAGACTAGATACTTTCGGTATTCTTAACACATTACTAGAAAATTTCATGTAGTTCACAGTCATTTTCAGAAACCCCCGTCGGTCTGTCTTTGGTCGTATACCATAACCAAAAAGTTATAAGCTATATAAATAAACTAAGACATATATAAGGTATTATGTAGTGCGTGAATATTATGTGACGGGCAAACATAACAGTGTTAAAATGAGAGATTATATTTGTAGCACATCGACTTATTCATAAAATGACTTTTATGATAAACCAAATTCGTAATACTCGGTTAAACACATGGACTACATATATAATTTACTTAACTTGTATAAAACGGCCAATATGAGGGGAATGGATAGAGATGGCAACGGGGTCGAGTATGCGGGAATTAGTGTTTCCATCCCTGTCTCCGATTCCTCATACTAATCTCTATCTTCGTCCCCATCTCCACGGGGAATTTGATTACATCCTCATCCCCGTCCTCAACGGGGTCGAGGACACCATTGGGAAATAAGGTTTTTTTTCGTCGACTAATTTCATGTTCTTTTTCTTCATATACATTAAAATTTTCTGATAGCAATTTATAAAATTACAACGATATGACCTTCAAGCTAATAATTATATTTTTGTGACAACAAATATATCAATTATATGAGCTTATATTCTGATTATGATTATAGGTTTTAAAACCCCAAGAGAAACTAAAAAGACAACTCGACAAAATAATAACCAAGATTAAAATAGGTTTTATTAGAATGCATAACATATTTCTTTATGTCACGAAAAGGCTTAGAAGTTTTTTGATTTCGTTTATGATGTTATTACTTAGTTGCTTATCCACTAGTCATCGTATAAATTTTACGTACTATATGGTATTATGGACAAGTTATTATAGTGATGTGTTTGTTAATCAAGATTAGTTTCTTTGGAAATATTAATCATATTCAAAAACCTACATGATTAATACCACTTATCCTACATCTTGGTGTGTGTGTGTGTATATATATATATATATATATATATATATATATATATATATATATATATATATATATATATATATATATATATATAGAGTGAGGATCACGTGCGGATGTTTTGTTTTAGTGCGGACGTGCGGATAGATCTAGGCCGTCCAATCCAGATCTGATCTTGACTTTTTGTAAAAAAGTCAAGATCTACGCAACTATCACGGTACCAAATCACCATTCAAACGATTTTTTTTTAATTTTTTTCCTTTTGAGCGATCCTTAATATTGTTATCTTCTTTCATTTTTTTATTTTTTCAGATTTTTCTGAGAACTTTTTGTTTTTAAGATTATGAGTGCTACCGTGATATTAACCATATTATGAGTTCTACCGTGATATTAACAATATTATGAGCCGTGATATTAAAAACCCATGATAGCTACGGTGATATTGTAAAACCAACGTGATATTAAACTTTTTTACATGTAAAAATGAACCGTGATATTAGTGAAAAACTTAATATAATTGTTTTTTTATTATGATATTAAAAAAACTTACGGTGATATTAAAAAAATTGAAAAAGAATGTATGAGTATTAGAGTGATATTAAAAAAGCATGATAGTTACGGCGATATTAACAATTTTTATTAAGAAAAAGTTTTTACGATATTAAAAAAGTTATTGTGATATTTAATTTTTTTATTAAAAAAAAAGTTTCAGAATCTGATTTTGACTTTTGTAAAAACGTCAAAATCATACGCTAATATCACAATACCTTTAACGATGAAAACGATTTTTTTTTGAAATTTTTTTCAGCGATTCTTAATTATTTGTTGTCCTCTTTATTTTTTTAATTTTTTCAGATTTTTTTGAATTTTTTTCAGAAAAAAAGCTAATACGATAGTAACGATTTTGAAAAAAGACGGGATATTTACGATATTGCCACTCCGCCTTTTTCAGATGGTTGACTAAATGGAGGGCTGAGATTCGTCCGTACCATCCGCACTAAAAGACAAAAACGTACCTGATCCTCACCCTATATATATATATATATATATATATATATATATATATATATATATAGAATGAGGTTCAAGTGAGATAGTTTTTAATGTAAAATAGTGTAGGAAGCCAATAATATAATGACATGTGGAAACTTAGCATCTAAAATAAAACAAAATCAATATGGAAATTAAAGGGGCAATATATATAGGTATTTTGTCTTCCCTTATCTCTTGCATTAAAACTCTGTCAAACTCAAACACCCTCTCACTAAAATTGTCGTTGCATATTCCACACCTATAACCTACATTTTCGTGACTGCCCACCATAAAACCAATGTTGGCTTTGTGAGATCTAGTGATATAAACCTTAACAACGGCTGTTGTATTCCATCTCCGGTCAATGATGCCGTCATAAGTTCACGGTAAAGCATTTAACGTGTCTCGATTGATACACTGCATAAACATGTCGAGAGATTTGTGTATTTATGTATCATTGGATATGGTGATTTTTGTTCGTAATTCTTATACCCAAATTGGATATGGTGATTTAGATTCTCGTTATTTGAATATTTTTATTTCTTTTTCTGTCTCATTTCTTAGAGTTTTGATGATCAACGATGATGATCCCGAAATCCATAATAAACGTCGATCGAAAAAGATGACGAATGAAGTTGAAGATGATGGTCAATAAAGATGATGATGGTCGATGATGCTAATGATGATGACGAGTCCCGTGAGGGTAGATGATGATGAAACATGACCATATTGATCCGCTGAGTGAATCAAGATGATGAAATCGATTTGCTGGTTTTTTCGTAATTGAAATCTAAGCATGTCGATGTATATTATTAGATGCTTTGCTTTGGTTTTTGAAGATTGTGATACATGAAAAGATGATACATGAAAAGTTAAAGATGATGCGTTAAGCTTCAGCTTGATGCAAGCTTCAAATGATGGTGACGATTTGATGATGATGCATGAATGTTTCATCTTTAGGCTTGCATGTTAAAACCGTTTACTTATTTAGATGCAAATAGTATGATTAAGGTGCATGCCATGCAATTTTAATTTGCAAATAATATGCCTGAAGCAGGTTCAAGAAACCAAAAGCCTACAAATTACAAGTTCGTTTAATATTTAATACTAGTATTTAATTGCAAGTTTAATTTTTATTTAATTGCAAATTGAAAAGTGGCTTGACTTTTCGTCAAAAAAGCTGATGGCTATGTTTGGCGACAGGTAGCAGTAAGCAGTAGCAATAAGCAGTAAGCTATAGCTGTAAGCATTAGTTGCTTGTTTAAAAAATGTGTTTAGTAACGTAGCTGTAGTTGTAATTATAAAATATAAAATTACGAAAAAGGGTATATACTTATGAATGATTGTTATTTTTTAAGGGTAAATTGGTAATATTAAAAGTAAAACGCTAGCAGTATATTGGAAAACTTCTTTAAGAAGCATTAAAATTGCAAGTTTTTGAGGTGTTGCTAAACGCTAGTAGCAGTGTTGCCAAACAAGTATTAAGACTGAAACGCTTGTCGCTTGTCGCTTACCGCTCTTAAACGCTTCCAAAAAGGTGTTGCCAAACATGACTGATATCGTGGGTGTTTACCACCTCAGTTTTTATTGGATGATACAAATGCCACTACGTTTCACATTTATTACAAAAATGCCATTGATCTATTTGTATTTAATGACATCATCTTTGATACTTCCGACGATCAGGATTACTTCTTATTCTTCCTATTTTAACAACTATCTTACAATAACCTCCCTATATATATATATATATATATATATATATATATATATATATATATATATATATATATTTTGAAAGATTTTTTCAGAGCCTATTTAAATGACAAAACTGACAGAACCAATTTAAACCATTAGATAAGTTGGTTGATGGTTAAAATTGATTGTGGCAATCTTCTATTTAAATAGAAAACGTGGAACATCTGACAATGAGAAAAAGGGTATTTTAGTCTTTTTATAAACAATATTAATGGAATTTTTCAAAATTCACCTCTACTACCGTAAATGTGGGATCTAGAGATTGTATCTAAAAAAACGTATACTATATCATCTCTAAACAAATCACCGCTCAACTTCTCTCTGTAAAATCAACATCCAAATTACTAGCAATACAATATTTTTTCGATAAATAATAATAATGATTGTAATATTTTTGGCCTAATCATGTGGCGATCACAAACGATGAAAAGTAAAAGCTTTGATGATCACAAGTCGATCTAATGCGTATATTGTTCAATTATGGGAAAAGGCAAATTGTTTTTTTTTTTTAATCTAATCCATTACATCGATGTACTAGAATTCATACAAATATAATGGTCCTCACTTCTTGTGGCACATGAGAAATGTGTTTCTTGTTTGTTCTATATTTTAGGCACTACTAATGATTTTCAATTTTAGGCACCAGAATAATTGTTTGTGGTCATGGTTTTTTAAATGTGCATAAAAGTTTGCTTGTGATTTCATATGGCTTAATATGGTCATTTTTTGGGCAAAAGTGTTTGGTCTTTTGATGTGATGCGTGGGAATCGCACCTTGCTTTACCTCTCGAGGGATCTCGAGAAGCTTACAACCCCCACCAGGCAGTGTACCTGATCGTTGTAGTATAGTATAGTGACAAGTACCGGGGGATTGATCGTTCAGCTTAAGAATAGTGTCGCTAGGATTAGAAAACCTAATTACTAGTTCTAAAGACGAGGGATGATTATTTTTGTATTTTTATATTTTATGAAAGCAAGTAAAATCTCGGGTTTTGGAAGAGTGGGCGAAATTAGTTGCTATTCAACTAACCCAAAACTAATATATAATCAAACTAAAATACTAAAAATGAAAATAAACTAAATATTACAAAGGTTGTGAGCAGTAATTGGAGAAATTGTGTTTACTTAGACTTCATTACTCCCTAGATATCTTTTACACGTTAATTACTTGTTATAATTGTATGGATGACGGATTGTATTCCTTAATACCATTCGTGGGGTGGCATACATAACTCCCCAACTCTATGAGCTCTTATCTCCTCCTACACCATGACCCAGCACAACTATAGGGATTGTAAACAGTGGCTCATGCATTAAATACAACCAATAAAGACCTAGTACGCCTCGGTTCATGTTTCTTAAGACGTTCAAGCATGTTACCATTTGGAGATCTGCCAGTTTTCTTAAGCCTAACATATAAAATCATTCATCCAAGACAAGAATAAACAAGTAATCAACACATAATCAATATCTAGGTTTCATTAGATCTAAGCAAACACAAAAGAGATCTAGCCTAGCATAGTGGAATTGAGACAAGAACAAGATATAGACAACCAACACATAGACATATTGATTGAATTAGAAGAACACTTATCTCAATTACAATGCAAGGTATCAAGGGTTTGGAACCCTTGAAAAACCTGTAAAAGATACACCAAATTCGTCTTTAGGGTTTCACCAAAACTTCTCTCTCTTTAATGTAAAAACTAGAAAACTATATATAGGAAAACTGGGCTGACGGCGTCAAGACAATCATGTGACGCCGTCACCTCGCCGCCAAATACTTCCTCGGACGGCCTTGATCTACTTATGACGGCCTGTGTGACGCCGTCACCAACCACGGTATTTTATTCTTGGTACTTTGACGCCGTCAGGATGACTTTTGACGCCGTCATCAACTACGGTATTTTATTCTTGATGTCTGACGCCGTCAGGGTGTAACTCTTGACGCCGTCACCTAGTGTTTTCAGCATGGAAAATTGATACTTTGCCGTTTTTTTCACTTTTATGCTCCAAAAACGTCCAAAATGGCTTCTTTTCCAGAATTCACTCTCCAAGTACCTAAAATCACAAAAGGAACGATTTAGGGCAATATTTGATCAAATAAGTTCGGATTCGGGCTTAAATGACCCCCTAAAAACGGATAATTTTTTGCCTCATCATATACCCTTACACTTGAGATTTGCTTGTCCTCAAGCAAATGAGCTTTTATTCTACTCAAAAGACAAGTTAGGGGTCATTTAACACTAATATAAAAGTAATTACAACAAATAATCGTTCCACTAAAGACCAATAGACAAGCACGGAGGTCATACACTAGCACCTCACAAATAGTGTTTAGATACTCACATCTCTCGGGTGTAATAAAGTAATATAACATTATGGAAATGGAAGATATCTCTCACTACCTGTCATAGCAAAATAGATTACCATAGGCTTAGGAAATGATCAAACCTCCACCACATGGCGTAAGCACCTAGGATAAACTATCAAAGAGGTCTTTTTAAAGGGTTGTAACGTTAGGTATAGGGATATGAATTACACGGTTTTGTTGGATAAAGGAAGTTTTACTGGTGGCGAGTTAACAATCTTAGTTAATTACATGTACAAGATGGCGTTGCTAAGCCAAGACTAGACTCGACTTAAGCTAATAAATGAAAAATAACTAAAAACATAAAATGAACATAGAATAAAAACGGGATGGTAGTCCGTATGTTTTTTCTCTTTTCTTTTTCTATTTTTTTTTTCTTTTTCTTGATTTTTTTTTTTTTTTTTTTTTTTTTTTTTTTTTTTTTTTTTTTTTTTTTTGCATACACTCTTACCCTACCATCCAAAATAATACATCATAGGGGTTTGAGCATTCCCCTTACACTTGAATCTTTACATACTTTACAATTAACTAATCTAATGACTCGAATTAAGAAAATCAAAACACTTGGAGCACTTTTAAGATTAACGTACGTATGGGGGTAATAATATGATGTTCTTCCCCATTACTCCATAACATAAGTACTTACCCATGAGTCCCAATCGTCCCAAAACAATATGTACACGGATATGACTCGACTTAGCAACCATGTAATCAATTAGATAGTTAACTTAGGGTTTAACAAATAACAATAATGCACTAAAAATGAGCGCATACACGGAAGGCTAAGGCGATTTGGGTGTACATTTAAGTGGGGTGTAACAAATTCTTCCTTTAAGTAAAATGCTTAAAGTTAGAAACGAAAAGATAGGCTCGGAGGGGTGTACTAGGGGTTTCGTGTACTAAAAATGAGTACAACGCTAAGGGTGTGGGAAAAATTAGTTGACTTAACTAGCCAAGTAATATGACTTAAATGGTCAAGTAATTATAATACGGGTTTAACACAAGGGTGATCCTAATGCCTCTTATCATGTAGTAAATCCTACCACACGAATGTAGTCTCACTAGCGGTCTCGGGATGGATCACTAACGCAAGTTCTAGAATCTAAATGCTACCGGTACACTCATAAGCACCAATAATGAATGCTTTTCCTATCAAATCTAAAGGCGAACCTCACATTTTTGGGTGGAAAATTTTTCTGAATATACGGTTATGTGCTAGTCATACAATCTCCTATCCATGAGACGCTTGCTATGGCTAAAGTTTCACTCCTAAATGTTGTAAAAAATTTTAAATTTGGCGCTAAAATTACACTAACAAGTATTTCTCATAGTTTTATTACACATCTACTGTCAAACAAAACAAACTCAAGCGAAAGTGCATATGTAAGGTATCATCCATAAGACTCCGTTAGAAAAACAAAACTGGTAAAATTTCCAGATTTTTAACTCCTGACGCCGTCAAGAGTAATACTCTGACGCCGTCAAAATGGACCTGCAGAAATTCTTATGTTAAGTTTCCGGAAAATTTCTGGAAAAACTTCGTCCTACATCCTGGAAAATCCTGCAAAACTTCATTATGACTCAATACAAGCATTTAACTCTAACAAATACGAATATACATGCTCATTTATTATTGTGGAGAATCATGATCGGTTTGTTTCTTAAAAACATATTTGGGGTTTCCCCTTACACTTATCTTTTGCAAAAATACTTTTAGGTTGGAGTTAAGACTAGGCCAAACAACATAGTAAAGTATTTCCATATTTTAATTGAGAAGCATGATCATCCAACAATAAAAATAAAACATGCATACGGAAGCAAATAACAATCAAACAAATAAAATCACACAAAACATGGGTTGCCTCCCAAGAAGCGCTTTTCTTTATTTACGAGTCTTGTAGCTAGACTCAAAGTCATGGGTTACTACGTGATCTCATCATTTGAAATGATATACCCCATATAGTTGCGATCATTACTGTTATGGTGTTAGTGCCTCAATCTATCGATACTCGCGATCACCTTCCCACCTAATTTGCTTCTCAAGCTAGCTACCCCATCTTGGCTCAATCCTTCGATTGTGAATGGCCCATACCACCAAGGACTTGGTTTATCGGGTGGTATTGTTGTTTCCAAGTGCCTCAAGAGCACCAAGTTCCCTTCCTCAAATGGTGTATGATTTTTTTCGTGTTGAGTGTGTTTGAGTTTAATCGGAACCTTATTGCTTTTTCTTCTTTCATCCTTAGCTTTCTTATAGCTTTTGATTCTTGCCTCCCATGCAAGAATCTTGTTCTGAACTCGAATGGGTGTCGTGCCAATGTTGTTTTTGATCATTTTCCAACTCAGATTCTCATGCCCATTTCGCGGGGTCATGTGGAAGCTAATCTTTCTTTTTCCAGATTTAAGCTCAATCTTCCTATCTTCATACTTAATGACAGCCCTAGCGGTGGTGAGGAATGGCGACCCAAGGATTATTGGCATGCATCCATCCCCTTTATCATCGATGATCATAAAATCAACGAGGTACATGAATCCTGCGACATTAACTAATACATCTTCCGCGATCCCTAAGGGATATACATACGAGTGCCCAACGAGAGATAGCCTAACACGAGTAGGTGCTGGCGTTTTTGACGTTAGTTGGATGTAAATAGTTAGGGGCATAAGGTTTACTTCCGATCCTTGGTCGGCGAAAGCACTAAGATGTTTCAAGTCCCCGATGCTCGTTGGTATTTCAAAGTTACCACATGCTACCTGCTTAGTAGCTACCTTTTGTACCACTAGTTTTTCGAATACTGATCCTCCAGGAAGCGTATCATACTCATCTTCCTCTTCCTCCTCTTTCTCAGGAACCTGTCCAGAGGATTGGTTACGCCCATCACCCTTAATCTAATTTGTTATGGTGTTTTTGTTTATATCATGCTTCAGGTAGTAACTTAAAGGTTGGGACTCTGGTGGTTTTTCTAAGGTCTGTTTAGCAGGAGTTTCTACCTTCTCGTTATCTTTATGGACAATGGTGATGGAGTTAACAAATTGGGTGGTGGGGGTGGCGCTTTCTTTCCTTAGCAGTATTCGTTCGGGGGCTTTCTGATTGGCATACTCTTCCAATAGACTCAACATCTCATTCATTTTCTCCTGCATCTCCTCTTTTTGCTTGTAAACTGCTTCTTCGAATCTAGCAAGCCGATCAGAGTGAGTTGCCATATATTCTCTCATCCTACCCTCAAATTCCGAGCTAAGTTCTTTGGGAGGGGAACAAGGTGGGGCATAGTTCTGAAAAGTCTCGGCGTTTTCCCTAGAGGGTGATTCAGATAATGGTGCCGAAGTTGTTTTTGAGACCGAATTGACAGTAGCCCGTCTAGGACTCAAAGGTCGCCTTTTCCTTTCCTCAAAATAGTCAATCTTTGCCTCAAGTTTGCATAGGAGTTCATCGGGTATTTCGGTGGTTCCTCCAGATGTCGAGACTGCATCGATGGCCGCTTCTATCGTATGTTTAAACTCCCACAATTCCTGATTGTCAGTGGCGAGCTCCTCGATAATTGCCCAAGACTCCTCGGCGTTCTTATCACGCAATTTACCTCCCGCGGCCCTGTCGATGGTGCGCTTAGTGTGATAGTCAACATGGTCGTAAAAAATCTGGACTAATAACCAAAGGTTTATGCCATGATGAGGGAGCTTGTGGAGGAGATTCTTAAAACGGGCCCAAGCCTCGTAAAAAGTTTCACCCTGCTGTTGCTCAAACCACAAAATGTCCCTTCTAAGCATTGCAGTCTTTTCCGGCGGAAAGAATTGGGTGAGGAAGCGATTGGCGAGATTGTCTCATGTGGTGATGGATCCCGCGGGTAACCGCTCAAGCCATTGATTAGCTTGATCCCGTAGAGAGAATTGGAATAGGCGTAAACGGGTAGTCTCTCTAGTTTCAACATCTGGGTCTATGGAATCTACGATTTTGAGGAAGTCCTTAAGATGTTGGTTTGGATCTTCGGAACGAAGTCCATGGAATGCACATCCGCTTTGCACCAACCGAATGGTGTCGGATCGCAAGGGGGTCACATTGTCTCCGGTGAGCTCAATGGTGTTTCGGTAACCTTGGTGGCTAGGTCGGGAATACTCTCCTAAGGTTCGGGGCCTAAGGGGTTCTAGTGGTGGGTTGACGGGTTCAAAGATGTTACCACCTTCCATGATGTCAGATGGTAAAGAGTTACAAACAAAGGCACGAAGAAATAAGATAGACTAAAGAAGACCTAAAAATAAAAATAAAATCTTACTAGAAAGGAATCTAGCAAGTAGACCTAATAAAAAGAAATCCTAACCTAGACAATAACTATTCCCCGGCAGCGGCGCCAAAAACTTGATGCGTGGGAATCGCACCTTGCTTTACCTCTCGAGGGATCTCGAGAAGCTTACAACCCCCACCAGGCAGTGTACCTGATCGTTGTAGTATAGTATAGTGACAAGTACCGGGGGATTGATCGTTCAGCTTAGGAATAGTGTCGCTAGGATTAGAAAACCTAATTACTAGTTCTAAAGACGAGGGATGATTATTTTTGTATTTTTATATTTTATGAAAGCAAGTAAAATCTCGGGTTTTGGAAGAGTGGGCGGAATTAGTTGCTATTCAACTAACCCAAAACTAATATATAATCAAACTAAAATACTAAAAATGAAAATAAACTAAATATTACAAAGGTTGTGAGCAGTAATTGGAGAAATTGTGTTTACTTAGACTTCATTACTCCCTAGATATCTTTTACACGTTAATTACTTGTTATAATTGTATGGATGACGGATTGTATTCCTTAATACCATTCGTGGGGTGGCATACATAACTCCCCAACTCTATGAGCTCTTATCTCCTCCTACACCATGACCCAGCACAACTATAGGGATTGTAAACAGTGGCTCATGCATTAAATACAACCAATAAAGACCTAGTACACCTCGGTTCATGTTTCTTAAGACGTTCAAGCATGTTATCATTTGGAGATCTGCCAGTTTTCTTAAGCCTAACATATAAAATCATTCATCCAAGACAAGAATAAACAAGTAATCAACACATAATCAATATCTAGGTTTCATTAGATCTAAGCAAATACAAAAGAGATCTAGCCTAGCATAGTGGAATTGAGACAAGAACAAGATATAGACAACCAACACATAGACATATTGATTGAATTAGAAGAACACTTATCTCAATTACAATGTAAGGTATCAAGGGTTTGGAACCCTTGAAAAACCTGTAAAAGATACACCAAATTCGTCTTTAGGGTTTCACCAAAACTTCTCTCTCTTTAATGTAAAAATTAGAAAACTATATATAGGAAAACTGGGCTGACGGCGTCAAGACAATCATGTGACGCCGTCACCTCGCCGCCAAATACTTCCTCGGACGGCCTTGATCTACTTATGACGGCCTGTGTGACGCCGTCACCAACCACGGTATTTTATTCTTGGTACTTTGACGCCGTCAGGATGACTTTTGACGCCGTCATCAACTACGGTATTTTATTCTTGATGTCTGACGCCGTCAGGGTGTAACTCTTGACGCCGTCACCTAGTGTTTTCAGCATGGAAAATTGATACTTTGCCGTTTTCTTCACTTTTATGCTCCAAAAACGTCCAAAATGGCTTCTTTTCCAGAATTCACTCTCCAAGTACCTAAAATCACAAAAGGAACGATTTAGGGCAATATTTGATCAAATAAGTTCGGATTCGGGCTTAAATGACCCCCTAAAAACGGATCATTTTTCGCCTCATCATGATGCTTCTTTTTTCGATCACGTTTTAAATTTATAAAGTCTCATTTATCTATGATCTACGTGAGAACTAACGGGCAGTATACCCGATCATGAGTAGTCTAGAAATTGGTAAAACTAAGGTATTCCCAAGAGTTATGAGCGGAGTCTAACTTAAGTCTTTAATGTCACTAAAATGGTTTTTTAGTTGAATTATAATTAACTATTTTAATAAACGAAAATGAAATAGAATTAATCAGTGGGAGAAGAATGGCTAGCCTAGTTACTACTACTATTATGCAATGATCTAGTTCCTATGTAAAGTGTCTACTTTCGTCTTATGTAGTGGTTCTAATTCATTAGGCACAAATGATAATTGCAACCTTACCTATAATGCGTAGACCTCAACTCCGATGATCACAGTAGCCGAAAGTCTAGTCTTAGTCATTACGCACCAACTATCTTCTAGACCTATCTTAGTGATTTTAACACTAAACCCTCGTTTGGTCCATGTAGGGTTCCCGCACTCCTTAAGCATTTCTACTAGTGTAGGTAGTTCTATGGTCAAGTCATACACAATGATGATGGTCACACCCCAAGCAACCCATAGTCTAACTTTCTAACGGTAATGTACTAACTAGCATATGAGGTACTAACTAGCATCAATGCTACCAAAACACGGGATATGTTTTGCTGCGTGTCTTGGTTCTTTATCATCTTTCATGAGAATTGCTAACTTAATGCATTTTTATTTTGTTAGGTATTTTGATGGCAGGATGCGTCGTTCTTGAACCTTGCACCATAGTAATGGGTTTCGAGGGTATTGCCGCGAAAGACCGAGGAGAGGTTACTACTACTTATTATTTAAACTACTTTGGTTGTTTTTGTTGTGTATACATGACATAATCACCACTGTAGCATCTATGACATGATCCTCGAGTTTCTCCATTACATCTCCAACCCATGATATTGCTTTATTTGAGCTACATGATCACTCTTGGATCGAGTATAATGAAATATATCTACCATTCAGAGTAAATGAGCAGCAAAGATTAAAAGAAAAACTATGAACATAGAATGTGTACAATTCTTAAAGTAATAAAATTTACTAATGGACGTATCACACTGTAGGAGTTCTCACCCGATGGGAAGTTCATTGTTATTGTTGACCGTGATTTCAAAATTTGTGTAACACACTTTTCATGCCTTAGTTTGCATTATATACACTGTAATACCGATCTGATTAAACATGCTCTTTTCTTTTCTGTGTATCGCAGGTCGCATTCCCAAAGAAACTTTTAGATGGAGCTCATGAGATGGACAATTTTGTCTTGGCCATATAGAGTGAGTGAGTGAGTGAGTTACTTGAGGTGGCATAGTTCTTTATTCTTTTAGGAAATTTATGAATACGTATTTTCATCAGATTCAAATAATCTGTATGCGAAATTAATAAGCTTTTTGTTATCGCATCATAATACTTTTTGTTCTCTAATAGGCATTTTGCTAACGTGTGATTGGATTTATAGGATAAAGAAGGTATCCCGCCAGACCAGCAAAGATTGATATATGCCGAGAAGCAATTATAGGATGGTCGGACACTTGCTGATTACAAAATCCAAAAGGTAAATGTCGGATTTAGGATAATTTTTTGTATACTCAAGGTTTTAGGCTAATGCGTGCTTGTTAATTTATTTTTCTTTGATACTAATGACATGATTGATCGCATTACGCTGTGTTTCATTTGTCATTGTTAAATAACTTGGCAGTTTAATTCTTGCACTGAAACCGTCTTAGTTGTGTAACCATTTATTTCATGAATTTACATGTAGGTACCTTGGAGTGACGAACGTCCATTAGAGAACAAAGAGTTGAATGCCATCATTGGTGGATGGTTTACATTGTGGTGCGATTAATCCCAGTCTCCCAGATAACGATGTTCAATTATGTTGAATTCTAGTGTGTTTCTTTATAGTTTGTTGAATTCTAGTGTTTTAATTTGGATTTTGTCTAGGATTTATGTTTAGTTGAATTGACATATTATCTTAATTTACTTTGTTGATTTCGACATGTTTAGTGTATTTTAATCACTTTATATATAGTGCAACATTTATATATATTTCTTTATTTAAAAAATATCATTCTAAAATTTTCTAATTTCTAGAAAATTGGAAAATTTTAGAAATTATTATTATTATTATTATTATTATTATTATTATTATTATTATTATTATTATTATTATTATTAATAAAATTGATTTACCAAAAAGATAGGTTTTGAGATAAAAACATATCTTTTTACTCTATATAGATAGATTGGATGCTTCTATAAAGATAGGTTGTGGGAGAACCGGTGTCAATGTCCAATAAAAATATGTTTGTTTACTCTATAATGGAGACTGATATTCAGGAGAAAACTGGTGTCAATGCTTCTAATAGAGACATGTTGCCAAATCGGTTTCTATGTGTTTCGATCATGGAGATACCCCCCCCCCCCCCCCCCCCCTTTAGAGAGTGGTTCTAAAACCATTCTTCATGGGCCATTTTGACCGGTTTCTGTGAGATTTTTTGTAGTAGTATGCATCTCTATTGAATGATAATTAAATTCTCGTCATAATGGTGTAATTTATCTTCGTTAACAATTTGCAGTTCTTGAAATATGTAATTTTTTAAAAAGAGGAATTAGGATTTTAATTGAAAATTTGAATTAATCTCTTCCCATTTAACTTTATAAAATAAGTGGCTAAGATTGGTCATTCATTGTATAGGAAAATATTAGTACCTAATTGAACTTTTATGTTTACAATGTTTCCAAGCTTTTTATACGTTTTAGTTGTTTTCGAGTTCAAGGGTCCTCTAGTGTAGGAGCGGGGCCATAATTTTTAGTTAAGGAGTTCGGTTGTGCTTCACACAAAAAATCATAATGATAAATATAGCTTCAAAAATTATTTATAGTGTTGTCTTTGATTGTTTTAGTTAGTTATTTATAAGTTTTATAGACATGTATATAGAATAAGAGGGTTTAATGTAAAAACTAGTAGAAAAATGGTTTATAATATAAATAACTAATGAATAAAGTTGGTTGAATAGGGTAAATTCAGTACTCGCTAGTTATTCTACTAGCTCTGCCCCTAGTCTAGTGTAACCATGCATGGCGCAGGGCCTTTAAAATTAACGAGATGGCCTTGTACACAACAACACACACACACACATATATATATATATATATATAACAGTTTATTATTTTTTTTCGTACTAAACTTGCATTTTTGGTATTTTTGTGTAATTTATGACCATTTTGTCTGATTAATAAAATAAAAGGTAAAATGATAATAAAATATACAAAAAATGCCAAAAAAGTAAGCTTACTACATAATAATAATAATAATTGTTTGATACATATAGAATAAAATTATGACAACTATGATCAATTATCAAGCCATTAGCCCATAAATTTATTAGTAGTTTTTATGAGTAAATCGGATCCGATAAACACGAACAGTGCATTATTTATACGTGTACTAAAATTTTGATTTTTGAAGACTAATTTAGTCGTCTGTTTTTTTTAACAGAATATATGTATGTAATATCAAAATTTGGCAAATTATATGGAGTGATTTTATACCGGTCTGTACAATTTCGTGACCCAAGAAAATGTCCAACATGCGGTACTTTAGAACACCATTTTTTACGTACATACTTTCTTCTTCTTAGTCGTACGTCCTTTGGTTAATTTCCCATTTGTTGACAATTTCAAGAGTCAAACTACGAACGTGTCGTTTAAAAAGTCCCCATAATAACAACTCCATATATAAATAGGCCATCCTGCCATTATAGACCTCACCCAAAAACATTCGATTTGCCACAACAAAATGAAATCATTCATGCATTCTGCTAAATCTTATCTTCTTACATTCATAAAGAAACGTTTCATCCTTGGCGATTTTCATGAAATCTTTGATAAAATGACACTCCTCGACCAACTTCTCTTCTTGGTACGTATGTGTCCATGTATGGACCTAAACTCACAACCTATCAGTTAGTGGTTCGCAATTTCGAATGCATGAATGTTAATTACACATATTCTTAAGTCGATAAAGAAATTCGAACTGTAATATACAAATCATTCTCATTAATGATTTTTGTTTTTGTCTATGTAGATCATTCATAGTGTTGATAAGTCAGGGATTGCGTGGCACCGTCTACCCGTGCTCTTGGGGCTTTTTTACTTGGGTATACGTCGTCATCTTCACGACAAGCACAATTTGATCAACGTTGGGAAAACTCGGGTTGCAGTTCAGTTCGGTGCCGATGACGTTCCGTTCAGGACAACCAATGGAATGTTCAATGATCTTTCTGATGGAGCTGCCGGAGGCCAAGGAACTTTCTTTGGGCGGAACATGCCCCCGGTTGATCAGAAAGATAAGGTATATGGTTTAACAAATTTAATGATTCAAAATTATAAAGCATGCATGGTGCATATATTATTCAAAGTTATTTAAATTTGTTCATGGTATTTTTTTTTACTTGAATCTACTACATGCGATTACGTGAATCACTTAATTTCGAGATCTGTTAATAAACAAATAGTGAATTTTTCTTATATGATACGGGGTATAGTAGTATTATTAGGATCTTTTCTTTATAAAGATAAATGACAAACTTTTGAGTAAACGTTTGAGTCCGACATGACAAAGACATGTGTAGAGTGTATGTTCGAAAATATACCTAGATACATACGATGATGTTATTAGCAGCTTTAATATTAGTGTAACCAAGGCGGATACTATACGTACGACCCACCAAGATTTTGTCACGATGTTTAATATTTGTATGCGACTCTATTTGGCTGTTAGTAATCATTTTAACAACTGCTCCATCTACTCTATTTTATATTGACCCAATCAGATAAAGTCGATAGGTACCTGTATTAATATTTTGACCTTTTATTATATCCTCCCATAAGAAACTAAATAAGTTCCAATTCGTGGAAATCAAAACCATGTTGGAATTAATTTATTTTAATTACTATATCTACTTATGATGATGTACGTAAGTAACAACTCTTTAAGAAATAAAACAATTTATATTTAGTTTACTAAATTAGTTACATATGCTTAAAGAAAATAGCTTTTGTTCTCATATATATAGTTTGATAAGAAATGAAATCCGAGATGGGATCTAGTGAGAAGAAAAAACTAAAATGAGAATAGTAAGAGAATTTTTAACCACACATTTCAAATAAGGCGGAAGAATTTTAGAGGGAGATGCATATATTTTTGTAGGTGTATCTTAAATGTGTCGTTTCTTCTAACCATTCTCATTTACTATGAGTCTATGACTGTAAATTTGTCAGGTTTATTAACTAACAAGATATATAGTATCCAAGAACAGGGGCGGACCCATGTACAAAGTTTGGGGGGGCGGTGCCCTCCACGACTTGTCGAAAAAGTTCAGATTTTAGTGTAAAAAAATTTTTTTTTGGACCTTTTTATTAAAGTGCACCCCTCCAAAAAATCAAATTGCCCCCCACCTTGAAGCAAAAAATGTAAAAACCTTAGATTTTAGTGTAAAAAAAATAAAATTATGACATTTTTATTAAAGTGCATCACGATTTTATCAAAAAAAATTTTTTTTGCCCCCCGCCTTGAAAAATCCTAGGTCCGCCACTGTCCAAGAACAAATTATTAAAGCAGCTAAGAGAAAACAAACCACCAACTGAAATTGAGTGACCAAAACTGAAACAAGATTCAATAGTAACATGTGAGATATATAATTGTATTAACGCCTTATTTGTCTGTTTTCAGTTGTTGAAACCAGATCCGATGGTGGTGGCAACCAAGCTTCTAGTACGCAAAAAACTTATAGACACCGGAAAACAGTTCAATGTGATTGCTGCTTCATGGATCCAGTTCATGATTCATGACTGGATCGATCATCTTGAATCAACAAAACAGGTTCAATCATTATAAATTTGTATATGATAAACATTATTGATCCATATCTAGTCCTCTAATGTAAACCATATATACGTGATCACTAAACCATATCCCCAATCATTTGCATTTCAGATTAAGCTTACGGCACCTGCAGGAGTGGCTAGTCAATGCCCACTTAAATCCTTTAAGTTCCTCGAGACCAAAGAAGTGGATACGGGGTTATATGATATTATGAAAGGTCATCGTAACATCAGAACTCCTTGGTGGTATGGTCACTAATATGCTTAACTTTTTTTTGTTCGTTACTCGTACTTTATAATGGATAATGTCCTAAATAAATAGAGAAGAAATAATCCATGACCCAAATTAACAGGGATGGGAGTGTAGTATATGGAAGCAATACAAGCCAAGCAAGTCACGTTAGAACATTTAAAGATGGAAAGCTAAAAATCACAAAAGATGGACTCCTCCAACACGACAACAATGGATTGGCCATATCAGGTGATGTTCGTAATAGTTGGATCGGGGTATCAACTTTGCAAGCCCTCTTCATCCACGAGCACAATGCCATTTGTGACGCCTTAATGGTATGCATATATAAACACATCCATATATTTGTGTAATAAATGATCTTTAACTTACTAGTAACATTTCTCACTTACAATATACTTATGATATATTATCAGAGTGAATACCCTGATATGGATGATGAAGATCTATACTGTCACGCAAGATTAACAACTTCTGCGGTGATTGCTAAGATCCACACCATTGATTGGACCATTGAGCTTCTCAAAACCGACACCCTTGTTGCTGGAATGAGAATTAACTGGTAAATTACTTTTATTTAACTATGTATATGGTTGATTTTGTGTTTTAGTTACTATTATACTATATATTCATGAAATTCAATATAATTTTCTGCAAATGGACCAATTCAGGTATGGGATGTTGGGGAAAAGATTCAAGGACACATTTGGGCATGTTGGAGGAGCCGTGTTGGGAGGTCTGGTAGGGTTAAAGAAACCTGATAACCATGGAGTACCCTACTCATTAACGGAAGAGTTTACGAGTGTTTACCGAATGCATTCTCTCTTACCAGATCAACTCAACATTAGGGATGTTAATTCAGCTCCCGGCCCTAACAAGTCTCCAAAACTAACTAAAAAGTAAGGCCTTTTAAATCCCACAAGATATATCTGCAGAATATTATTCTATGTTTACAAATTTTATAAATGAATTATTGTAAAATTACAGGGTTGACATGATAAATTTGATTGGTAAGAATGGAGAAAAAGAATTATCAGAAATAGGATTTACAGCACAAATGGTATCAATGGGACATCAAGCATGTGGGGCACTTGAGCTATGGAACTATCCAGTGTGGCTCAGGAACATTGTGCCTCAGAACGTCGATGGCACAGATCGTCCCGATCATGTAGACTTAGCATCACTAGATAGTAAGTATCATTTATCTTTTACTAATTTTAATATTGTGTGGATATGATTATGGATTTTAGTACTAATTTACATATGAATATATGATGATACAGTTTATAGGGATAGGGAGAGGAATGTAGCAAGATACAATGAGTTCCGTCGATCAATTTTATTGATTCCCATATCCAAATGGGAAGATTTAACGGACGATCAAGAAGCGATTAAAACATTGCGTGAAGTGTACGATGATGACGTGGAGCAGCTAGACTTATTGGTGGGAATGGCAGCTGAGAAAAAGATCAAAGGGTTCGCCATTAGTGAGACGGCTTTTATAATTTTTCTCAGCATGGCGTCAAGGTACAGCTTAATACAGTACTAAAATATAACTGTTGAAATGAAACAAACTAAATGAATGTAGTAATTGATTTATGTGTTCATGAATTGTAGGAGACTAGAAGCAGATAGATTTTTCACTAGCGATTTTAACGAAGATGTGTACACGAAAAAAGGGTTTGAATGGGTGAACACAACTGAGAGTCTTAAAGATGTGTTACACAGGCATTACCCTGAGATGACTGATCGATGGCTGAACTCGACAAGTGCTTTTTCGGTGTGGGATGCTGCACCGGAGCCTTATAATCCCGTACCAATTTACTTTCGTTTACCCAAGTGATTTTTTCTGCCAAAAATAGAAATCGTAATATATTCATTCATTGTTATTCTTTGTGTTTTGTATATATGTAGTATGTATGTATGTATGTATGTATGTTAGTATTTATGTATTGTAATGTGGTGCTTTTGAAAAAAATGTATTGTATTGTGCCAGTTTTAAGCCTTAGCTAGAGCTCTGTCCAACAAAATAAGATATAAAGTGGTTTACTTGTTTTATTCAAAATATTCACAATGTTTTCACTTCAAATCACAATTATTCAAATCAGTATTAAAATGTGCCTTAGTAGTTTCTAACCACAAAAGTACAAAACATACTTAACTCATCTATAAATTCTTTGATAACGTTATTACTAAAAGAAAAGAACAAGAATAGGTCTTGAAATACGTTCTTTTACGAATTTAGGAGAAAAGTTCGATATATACCACAAATTCTATCCAATAAACAAATTACAGTCATTCCTTTTTGCATTAAAAAAAAAAAAAAAAAAAAAAAAAAAAAAAAAACTCATTTTTTTTACATTAAACATCTCACAAACTATTAATCGTTACGCGAAAAGAAAAATTACATCACAACGAGAAATAAATCATCTTTTTATAAAGGGTCATTTATATATACTTTCGAACAAATTTTTTTTTTGACTTTTTATAAGCGTTGAAATTTACGCCTAGAATTAAAAAATCACATGAGATTTGTTATTTTATTATTACACGTGACTTTTTTTTATTTAAAGTATACGAGTTTGGAGGCTCAATGATCCCTAAAAAGCATATGAAATTGCACCTCATCAATGTCGTTCGGGGGTCGTCTAATATTGGTTAATTTGGTTCTTGGTAGCTCGCCATTGTATTATTTTTTTAATGTTTCGTGTGCCTTAAGTGTTATAAAATCACTTGAGAGTGTTAGAAAAAATTTCTTTTGAGGTGGGGTGAGTGAGAGGAAAAATTATCATGGGTTAAATGAGACAATTTACTAGCCTCACATGGGAAGGGGGTTAAATGTTCGGTCTTTACATGCAAAAGATGTGGTACTTCTAGGAAATTGGTGGTGAGGTTTATGAAGAAGGGAGAGAGTCTATGGGTTAGGGTCATAAAGAGTATTCATGGTGATTATGAGGGATTAGATGATATTAAGGGGGTTGGGGGAAATCGAATGGGGTGGGATGTGGCGTGATATAATGAAAATAGGTTAGTAGTTGGATGGTTTAGGAATAGAATTCTCTCCTTCTTTTGAAAGAGTGGTGTGAAATGGTAAAGATATTAATTATAGTTTAGGTAGATAGGTAGGTTGATAATACAAAGTTATGTGATAGATTTCTTTGGTTGTATCATTTAGATTGACAAAGAGAGGGCATTGTGGAGGAAAAAGGGTCTTGGGTGAATAATGTTGGCAATGGGAATGGGATTAGGTGAGAAATATCAGGGGTAGGGTATTTAATGGGTTTGTATAATTTTTAGGCGTTTTGCAAAATATTGTTATTTCCAATAACTGTAGGGATAGATGGATACGGACGTTAAATAGAGATGGGAATTTTTTGGTCCAAGATCTTTCAAGATTGGTCGAAGAGAAGATTCTAGACGTGGAAAGAGGCAGTCAAGAAAGATATGGAACAAATTGGTACCTAAAAAGGTAAACATTTTCGTGTGAAGAGCTTTAAAAGGGAGAATTTCGGTTCGTAAGGAGCTCGATCAAAGAGGCATTGATCTAGATTCGGTTCTTTGTCCATGTTGTGATAGTGTGGTGGAATCATGTGCTCATAGCTTGGTTCTTTGTAATCTAGCTATTGGTGTTTAGGAAAAGAGATTTAGTTGGTAGAAGTTTGGGTATGTTAATGCCTTCACTATTGATGAATTATTTTAATCTAACGGGGGGCGTTAATGTTCCTAATCTCTCATCTCGATTTTGGCAAGCTGTTATTTGGACAACTGGTTATTACATTTGGAAGGAAAGAAATGCGCATGTGTTTGGAAAGAAAATTTCGAGTGTTTACAAAATTGTTCAAAACATTCAAGTGAAAATTGATAATGATCCTGTGAACAAGAATTTAAGAAGTGAAGAATGTGAGTTACTTAAGGAGTACAAAGTTGTTGTAGCTGATGAAGAGAAGTTGTTAAGGCAAAAAGCAAAGATCACCTGGCTTAATGAGGGAGATAAATATACTGGCTTAATGAGGGAGATAAATATACAGCTTATTTTCACAAGGTTCTCAAAGGTAAAATTAATAGAAGCAGAATCATGAATATATGTGGAGAGGATGGCACTAGATATGAATACAAGGATGTGGCTCAATAGTTTTTGATGCATTTTGAAAAGTTTCTTGGTATTTGCACTGAAGTGAGAAGCATGAATGAAGAAGATGACAGTCTTTTTGATAATAAAGTTCCTCATGAAGAAGCTGTTACTATGATCAGGGAAGTTACTAATGTTGAAATCAAAGAGGCTTTATTTGACATTGATGATGACAAGGCTCCAGGACTAGATGGCTTCACCTCTAAGTTCTTTAAGAAAGCTTGGAATATTTGTTGATACAAAAGTTGGGCTTACCTTGTTTGGACTCCTGCTCTCGTATCAATTAGAACTTTAGTGCTTATGAAACCTGCGCACTAAGAAAGTAAACAACACCGTTAGGCTTATCGTGGGATTGTCTCCCACGATTAGACTCCGGCGTGAGAGTAAGTAATCGATTTTAGGGTTTTGTTGAAGAGTTAGGGATTGTGTGAATCGTACCTTTAATGAGAATGTATCATTCTATATATATAGGCGCAGAAACCGTGTAGGTTTCTTGCTCCTTACTCTTCGCACACGTGGTGCTTATCCGGGGTAAGGATATCTATTCCGTAAATAGAAGATCTTTATCCTATGACCGGGTAGTTTGGTTGGGCTTCGGACTTCGTGAGTCCAAGCCATTGGTATTATGGCCCAAGTCATTTGTCATGATAGCCCACTCGTGGTGGGTTTGGGCTTAGTAATGTCTATCATTTGGGCTCGTGGCCCAACTATAGACTATACATCATCATGTCCCCCCAGTCTAGTGTGCGCGGTTCGTAGCCGCGGATACTAGACTAGTGAGAATAGCGGTATGCGTGGCGGGAAAAAATCAAATACTTCCCGCCCAAGAGTGGGAACAATGTATCGAGTCCAAAAATATCGTAAGAAATGCTTCGAAAAACGGGGGAAGTGTCTACGTGCTCCTCGGGAAGAGGGAAAAAGTGTTGTATCTTGTCTCATCCTAGCCACACGTTTTGGTAGTGGGATCCACGTGGCATCCCTTTTAGGGTTTTTGATGCTTATAAAAGTCACCGCCCCCTTTCACTGTGGAGCACACAGTAAAAACATTTCCGCCATTTTTAAACCTTCCAAAGATTTTTTTCTTCGATCTACTGTTCTATTAGGTAACTGCGCGTGCGCAATTTAGTACATCTTGTTTATACCTTGAAAATGGTTGCTCAGTTGCACGAGTTTCGCTCTGAGATGGATGAGGATGACGTACGTCAGTTTTCTTCTGATTACTTCATTCCTCTCAACGTCCATCCTGAAGCACCAGATGTTGACGCGTGTATTGCCGATTTCCCCGATGGGAAGATAGGTTTATATACACGCTTTTTTGATTACGCGAATTATCACGTACCCATATCCATATTTTTGAGCAACGTGCTCAATTTCTACCAACTTCATATCTCACAGCTGCACTGTATAGGTGCGGCGAAGATATCCAACTTTGAAATAAACTGTTGGTTACTTGCAATCAACCCGACTGTCGACCTATTCCGTGCGTTCTACCACACAACGTGGTCGCACGGGTGGGTTTCTTTTGCAAAGCGCTCAGGGCGCCTTCAATGCTATACCGATAAAGTAGATTCCTTAAGGCATTGGAGAGAATATTTTTTCTGGGTGGACGATGTTGTGTTTCCATCGCGCTTTGAGTTCTATACTCAAGGGTCGCTACCGAGGGATGAGCGTCCTGTCCCTGGTTCGTATAGCGTCGCGGATGCGGATACAATTGATAGTAACCGCATTCCCATTAACTCCTATCCTGAGGAGTTTTTGGTGCATATGGGACTGAGTCGCAACTATTTTGATGGTGCGGACGAGGTTCTAACCTTCATTGATGGGAACAGCCAGGGTGGGTGCTCATCCTTTCTTGCCTTTGCCTCTATAATGTAAGTGTTTGTTTGTTTTGCTTGAATAACTAAGTTGTTCTTGTTATTTGTTTTTGTCCGTCGCAGAGATGGACCTGTTTGCTGTTGTGAAGTTGAAGGAACCCAAGCGCGTAACAGTGGGGGTGCGCCCCCTGAGGGATGGTGAGGAGCCCATCTTACAGGCTACTGCGGGGCACCTAACGGTGTTTGGGCCCGTGGTAGAGGAAGCGCATGTTGAGTCTTCCAACAGCGTGGAGATCCTGGAGCCTGCTGCGGAGGCTCAGGGAGGGAAGCGTCTTCTGGTGGTTATGGCACTGACACTTCTAAGAGGAGGAGCCATCTAATTGCTGATGAAGAGTCTTCCACACCGGATGATATGTCCGTTTCTGGCGCGGAGAAGAATCTGTCCAGGTCCCCACCTCTTGTGCAAGTGTGTACAACTTTCCTTCCCCTTATATGCTATATCCTCGTACTGATATTTCCTTTTCGTTGTTTTATAGTGACCATGCTGCGAATGATGATGCGGTGCTTGCTGACCGTGCAGCATCACCGCAGGCTGCTCGCGTGGAGGAGCCTTTGAAGGCAGCAGCGCAGATGTCTGCGCATGAGTTGGTGGAGGAACTAGCCGTTGTTGCTGCTCGCCAGGCTGAGTTGGTCACTCAGCTAAAGGCGCGGGCTGTTGTGGAGGGAGGTAGCCTTGCTCAGAAGGATGAGCAGATTGCCCTGCTCAGGGCGCAGTTGGCTGGGGCGCAGGCAGAGGTGTTGGCTGCCACTGAGCACGCAAAGAAGGTTACTGAGGAGAAGCTGACTGTGATGGCAGAGCTGCAACGCGAGCGTGGGGAGACGCAGCAGCATAGGTCTAACCTCGCCTGGGAGTTAAGGTACCTTGAGGAGAAGAAGAATGAGCTCTGCGGCAAGCTTGCCGACTTTGGCAAGAAAGTGAAGAGCTCTCTGGAGGCGCATGAGGAAAAGCTGCGCAGGTTGAGCATAGAGTATGATGAGGAGTTGTATCCTCATCTTATGTCCATGATTGCGGAGCGCAGGTACTTGTTGTACATTATCCTTGATTTTGATTTGTATTTTCTCCTTCCTTTCTAATGCATTCTTTGCTGGTTGTGCAGGTGGTTGATCAGCCATGGCTTGCGCCTGGCTGCCATGGGCACGTTGGAGTCCCCAGAGGTCGTGGATGCCTTTGGTAAGGTGGTGGAGTGCGCCGTTGCTCGTAGCAAGGTGCAGGCTGTAGAAGAGCTTGCTAAAGGTCAACTACTGGCCGTTCCCCTCGCTGAGGTTCCTGGATATAATGTTGATGCTTTTGAGGAGCTTGTGAAAGCGATGGAGGGGATGAAGGTCTTCGAGCTTCCACACATTGTGCGGCAGGAGCGCGACCAAGATTATCCTATCAAGTTGATTATGCAGGGGTTAACTCTTGGGAGGCACATATTGGAGAACGCAGAGGCTCAATCTGATTTTTACTTGAAGCCTGATGAGTCTCAGTTGCAGGTTCCAGTGTTCGCGCAGCCGCGTGACATTCTTAACCCCTTCGCTATTGAGGTGGAGGTTCCTCTGAAGGAGGTCTTGGAGCGTCATGCAGAGAGGGCGGCCAAGAAGAAAGGTTTCAAAGGGAAAGCCACTCTCTGCGGTGTGGGTGCTGCGCATATCCCTAGGTCAGATGGGGTTGCAGTCAGTGTGGCAACCGTGTCCCCGAAAGATGCGTTGCTTTTGAGGAAACTCCAAGAGGCTGGGAGTTCTGTTGACAAAGGACGCAGCCCTCAACGCTGCCGTAGCTTGTAGATATGTATGTATAACTTGTAGTTATAGCGTTGTAAAAACTCGTGGTTTTTGTTAAATGAAAGTGTGGAACTTTAGCACGCATATATCGTTTTGTACTTAGATTTTTTGTCTTTGTTATGTGAAAGACTTTCCCAGAGTTACGATGTGCATATAATATCTTGTATTGAGTCCATAACTTATGTATTAAGTCCGTAACTTAATAAATAAACGTTTTTGGTCCATAACCTTAACAAACGTGCAGGTAGGTGTGTAGCGTACTACATTTATCATATTGAGGAACCAAGGGTCTTGGTTTTTTAGTTCGGCTATCTTTGCACGGTGTGCATTGTTGTACATTCAGCGTGGGATGCGTATTAGACTAAAGTCATAGTCGTGTATGAAGTTAGTGAATTTGCGTACGAACTTAGGAGTCAATTGTTTTAAATCCACGTGGTGGAATGCAGCGTACTGCGAATACCACTCTATAGGAGTCAATTGTTGATGCATAGGGATTGCACCAGGCTTTACCTCTCGAGGGATCTCGAGAAGCTTACAACCCCCACCAGGCAGTGTACCTGATCGATGTAGTATAGTATAATGACAAGTACCGGGGGATTGATCGTTCAGCTAGGAATAGTGTCGCTAGGATTAGAAAACCTAAAGACTAGGTCTAGAGATGAGGGATGATTCTTTTTGTATTTTTTATATTTTATGAAAACAAGTAAAAATCTCGGGTTTGAAGGATTTTGGCGGAATTAGTTGCTAGTCAACTAACCCAATACTAAGATGCAATCAAAATAAAATACTAAAAATGAAAATAAAACTAATTATACTAAAGTTGTGAGCAATATGTGGGAGAATTGTGTTTACTTAGATTTCACTACTCCCTAGATATCTTTTACACGTTAATTACTTGTTATAGTTGCGTGGATGACGGATTGTATTCCTTAATACCATTCATGGGGTGGCGTACTTACTTCCCCAATCCTATGAGCGCTTACTTCACTCCTATGTCGAGCCGGCTAAGAAGCTCCTAACATGGGATCACTAGAATTTGCTCATGCATTAAATACAACCAATAAAACCTAGTACACATCGGTTCATGTTTCCTAAGACGTTAAAGCATGTTACACAATGGAGATCTTCCAGTTTTCTTAAGCCTAACATTGAAATCATTCATCCAATACAACCATAAACAAGTAATCAACACATAATTAACACCTAGGTTTCATTAGATCCAAGCAAACACAAGATAGATCTAGCCAAGCATGTTAAAATCAAGACAAGCACAAGATATAATCAACCAACACATAGACATATTGATTGAATTAAGAGAAGACTTATCTCAACAGAACATGAAAGGATCCAAGGGGTGAAAACCCTTGAAAGCACTGTAAAATATGACCTAGGGTTTACAAAGTTCGGCCCTAGTTTCTCCACACAAGTTCCTCTCTATATGAATGAAAAATAGAAAACTATATATATAGAGTTTGATAGGTGACGGTGTCAAGAACAAATGTCTGACGCCGTCATCTCGCCGCCAAATAGTTTCTCGGACTGCCTAGATATGGATCTGACGCCGTCATGTATTCCCCTTGTGCAGGCCGTCACCAATTTAACTCTTGACGCCCTTGTTGTGACGCCTTCAGGTTTGCACTGGGTCGTCATGGTTTTTACTCTTGACGCCGTCAGGATCTTCCTCTTGACGCCGTCAGGTACTGTTCTCAGCATGGAAAATTAAGTCTTTGGCGTTTTCATCACTTTTATGCTCCAAAAACGTCCGAATTGCTTCCTTTTCCAGAATTCACTCCCAAAGTACCTAAAATCACAAAAAAAACGATTTAGGGCAATATTTGATCAAATAAATTCAATTCCGGGCTTAAATGACCCCCGAAAAGTGGTTCATTTTTCGCCTCATCATATACCCTTACACTTGAGATTTGCTTGTCCTCAAGCAAATGCGCTTTTATTCTAATCAAAATACAAGTTAGGGGTCATTTAACACTAATATAAAAGTAATTACAACAAATAATCGTTCCACTAAAGACCAAAGACAAGCACGGAGGTCATATAGTAGCACCTCACAAATAGTGTTTAGATACTCACATCTCTCGGGTGTAATAAAGTAATATCACAATATGGAAATGGAAAACATCTCTCACTACCTGTCATTGCAAAATAGATTACCATAGGCTTGGGAAAGGATCAAACTTCCACCACATGGCGTAAGCACCTACGATAAACTATCAAATAGGTCTTTTAAAGGGTTGTAATGTTAGGTGTAGGGATATGGAATACACGGTTTTGTTGGATATAGGCAGTCTTTACTGGTGGCGAGTTAACAATCTTGGTTAATTACATGTACAATATGGCGTTGCTAAGCCAAGACTAGACTCGACTTAAGCTAATAAATGAAAAATAACAAAAACATAAAATGAACATAGAATGAAAAGGGATGGTAGTCCGTATGTTTTTCTCTTTTTTTTTTCTTAATTTTTTCGACTTTTTTTTTTTTTTTTTTTTTTTTTTTTTTTTTTTTTTTTTTTTTTTTTTTTTGCATACACTCTTACCCTACCATCCAAAATAATACATCATAGGGATTGAAAATTCCCCTTACACTTGAATTTTTTACATACTTTACAAATAACTAATCTAATGACTTGAATTATGATAATCAAAACACTTGAAGTACTTTTAAGATAAACGCACATATGGGGGCAATAATATGATGTTCTTCCCCATTACTCCATAAAATAAGTACTTTACCCATGAGTCCCAATCGTCCCAAAAAAAATATGTACAAGGATATGACTCGACTTAGCAACCATGTAATCAATTAGATAATTAACTAAGGGTTTAACAAATAACAATAATGCACTAAAAATGAGTGCATACACGGAAGGCTAAGGCGATTTGGGTGTACATTTAAGTGGGGTGTAACAAATTCTTCCTTTAAGTAAGATGCTTAAAGTTAGAAACGAAAAGTTAGGCTCGGAGGGGTGTACTAGGGGTTTCGTGTACTAAAAATGAGTACAACGCTAAGGTGTGGGAAAAATTAGTTGACTTAACTAGCCAAGTAATATGACTTAAGTGGTCAAGTAATTATGATATGGGTTTAACACAAGGGTGATCCTAATGCCTCTTATCATGTAGTAAATCCTACTACACGAATGTAGTCTCACTAGCGGTCTCGGGATGCATTCACTAACGCAAGTTCTAGAATCTAAATGCTACCGGTACACTCATAAGCACTAATAATAAATGTTTTTCCTATCAAATCTAAAGGCGAACCTCACATATTTGGGTGGAAAATTTTTCTGAATGGTACGGTTTTGTGCTAGTCATACAATCTCCTATCCATGAGACGCTTGCTATGGCTAAAGTTTCACTCCTAAATGTTGTAAAAAAATTTAAATTTGGTGCTAAAATTGCACTAACAAGTATTTCTCATAGTTTTATTACACACCTACTATTAAACAAACAAACTCAAGCGAAAGTGTATCTGTAAGGTAGCATCATTTTACCCTCCCCTTACACTTAGGATGAACATTGTCCCCAATGTTCAAGTAAAGAATGTAAAAGTGAAATAAGTAAAACAAATGAAATCAAATACTCCCCTGATTCGCTCGGTATGGATAATAAGGTGGCCAGGTTAGATCTTCCTCCAAGAAAATGAACAATCAAAGCTTCCCTTCCAGAATAATAATCATCTTCTTGTCATACATAACCTGCAAAACCTGAGAAAACAGACAAGGCAACCTCGCATAAAATCGGCGGCAATCTACATATGCTAATAAATCCTAGAAAACAAAATAAGATATAATGCTTGTGGAATGATGTTTGCAGATTTCCTGGAGATTATAAAACTAATAATTCAACAAAAACTTTAAGACTCCGTTAGAAAAACAAAACTGGTAAAATTTCCAGATTTTTACACGTGACGCCGTCAAGAGTAAACTCGTGACGCCGTCAGAAGTGACATGCAGAAATTCTTATGTTAAGTTTCCGGAAAATTTCTGGAAAAACTTGGTCCTACTTCCTGGAAAATCCTGCAAAACTTCATTATGACTCGATACAAGCATTTGACTCTAACAAATACGAATATATATGTTCACTTAATATTGTGGAGAATCATGATCGGTTTTGTTTCTTAAAAACATATTTGGGGTTTCCCCTTACACTTATCTTTTGCAAAAATACCTTTGGATGAAGTTAAGACTAGGCCAAACAACAAAGTTAAGTATTTCCACCATTTTAGTTTTGAAACATGATCTACCAACAATAAAAATAAAGCATGCATACGGAAGCAAATAACAAACAAACAAAAATAAAAATCACACACAACGAAGAATGACACCATAAGCACATTCCATTATTACTAGTAAGCATAAAGATGAAAATAAAATTATCCAAGGCCAACAGAGGCCACAACCTAAACTATTACAATCCCAATTGTTTCAAATTACATCATCATCAATAAATTGTTCAAACATAACAGATATCAAGAAAGATCACTGGGGAGGAGGACCATAACGGTAGTCATAACCAGGAGGGAGGTGCCCTGTGTACCCGTAGGGAGGGTAGTCCGTCTCACGACCGAGGAATGGATCAATCTGCAGGTGGGGCTCGAGCTGATCATGGGTGGAGAGGTGCTGCATCTGGCGGATGATATGATCATACATCCAATCAAAGCGCTGGTCTGTGGTGGTCCGCCATGCGTCCACCTGACCCATCCAGGCCCCCTGGTGTGCCTGCCAGTCTCCCCGACTCATGTGTCAGTAGTAATCAGCTGACCCAACCTCATAACCCCCGAACAGATGCTGCTTGGGCGCTCCCTCATCATCATCATCATCATCATCCTCAGCATCATCAGGTCCCCCTACCGCGTACCAGCCATAGGACCCATCCGCCAGCTGCATCACGATGCTCATCTGCCTGAGGGATTTAGCCCTCACTACCCTACAAGCCCCGCAGTCGCTCAAGTATCCCATGATCGGGGGAACAAGTAGCTCATAAGATCGAGCCAACCGGGTCACGAACATCCCCCCATACACCTTGTCAATATCCCTCTCCCCCACACTGGTCTTCAAATAGCTAGCTACCCAAAATGGGATGTTGCAGTAAACATCCGCTAAAAAGATGGTATATAGGTAGAAAAGATCTGAAGCAGTGACACGGTGAGTGGTGCCATGACGCCCCGACAAGCTGTATGTTATGCATCTGTGCACTAACCTGATCACGGGGTCCCTTATTGATGCTGCCCCAGTAGTCGAGGTGTACACCCCGTTCCCGATGGTCGGCCAAAAAGTGGTGCACCTCATATCGCTCCTCACAGTCTCCCCATGTAACAACCTCTGCATAAAACCTCCCTCAACAGCCTCCTCCCTAGTATACAAACCTATCCTCCATCCAAACTCAGTAACCGAACATGATCGAACCTCCCCTCCTAACCTAAAGTAAATAGTGGTACCCCCATGTCCGTCCTGGCCTCTGCCTGATCAAAGTGGAAGGTCGCAAAGAACTCCCTCACCAACTCACTATATACAGTCTCTCTCATCCTAAACAACCTCTCCCATTGAGGACCCGTGAACCTATCAGTTTGGATCCTCCCCAAAAACGCAGCCTCTAACCCTTGGGACCTCAGAAACGCCCAATCAATCACAACACCAGCATCAATGTGGTGATTAACAAGCTCCGCATACTTAGTTGTAGCGGCAACATTGTCGAATTCACCCCAACTATGGACCAATTCCCCATAGTTAACTTGTTGGGACCTAGAGGAGCTGCCACGGTGTTGTCGTGATCGCTTGCTCATTTTCCTGGAAAAAGATAGAGTGGACGAAAATGATTAGAACGAGAATCTTATTGGCTTATGCTGTCAGACACATCTGACGCCGTCAGGAAGGAGATTCTGACGCCGTCAGATCAAGCAGAAATCGAACCATGCAATTACGAGGGAAAAATCAATTTTCAAACTCTTAACCCATTACCCAAACACTCCCTTAGGCAGAAAACATGGGTGGGGGGACAAAAAATCCGTGGCATGAAAGACTTTTCCTAAATTAACGCATGATTCAAGCAAGACAACATCATCAAAGGGTAACCCCATGATTACAAATCACCAAGGGGACGGCATTACGATTTATCAAAGATGGGTCAAAAATGGGGTTTCAGATGAAAGGGGTTTTCAAAATTGGTTGAACCTAAGGACAATTGAACGAAAAAGAGTGAGGAAAAACTACTTACCAAGTGGAGATTAGTCACGGAAGATGTCGGACTGGATGATGGAGACTCGGAGGTGGAGCAGCAATTTGGGTGAGATTTGTGGGGTATGAGTTGAAAGTGATGGAGGTTGGGTTATTTTTGCTGAGATAGCGAGGTGACGGTGTCAAGAGTTACCATCTGACGCCGTCAGATGCCCGTATCAGGAATAAAAAGTGGTAATTTCCACATTCAGTCCCTGCACTTAGTGTGAATAGCTAAACACAAGTAAAACTATGAGTAGCTATCCCATTAGTGAAGTCCACCAGGGTCGAACGTCTCATTACTGTCATGGAAAAAGGTGTGGTGGTAGAGAGGGGTGGGTGAGGTTTTAGTTAAGTTGTAACCTTCGCATTGGTCAACAGTGGGCACAAAGAGGTGTTGTTCCATAGAGGGTCTCAAAGCTGTGGTGTTTTTGAGGTGCAACCTCTTCACACCGGGTTTAAAACCAAAAGAACGTCTCTTGCACAAATTTGGGAGCGTGGTTTGTAAGCATCCAACGAAAATGTTGTGAAATTGCGAATTTTTCTCTTCCTGAGGATGCTCACAAAAGTAGGAGGTGATTGATGGTGAAACACTTGGAAGGGATTTCTCGTTATCCTCTTGGTCAAACACTAAAGGAGTTGAAACCTCAAAGACTTTTTCGATTTTTCTTGGCGCAGATTTTTCCTTAATCTTCTCTTTGATCCTTGATATGAATTTGTCTGCTAAATCCATAAAAGCATTGCGAGTGCTTTCCATGCGTGCTTCTAAGTGCCGGATTTGTTTTTCCTGATTATTCATGAAGGTTACCATTATCCCTTCGAATTCCTCTTGTCGTGAACGTTCAGGAAAATTATGGTCGATAACCGCATTCCTACGTATATTAGGACTCCATGCGGTTTCGGTAGCAGGCTTTTCAGCTCTCATTAATTCTTGTACCTGCTTCTCGATACATCCTAATAATTGTTCTTGGGTGGCGTGTGCGTAATCAAGTTTCCCCTTGCTTGAAAACATCGGGTCCTCCCATCCTTCTTCTTCGTACTGTGCCAACCCCTCAAGAACTTTCCAGCATTCGTTAATACTAAGTCTGTTTAGCCTGCCCTTGTGTAATCTATAGCCCTCCTTGTTTGATAGTTAATTTTATCGTAAAAGATTTGAATCTGGAGCCATGGTTCGATGCCATGATGAGGGACTTTTCGGAGTAGGTCTTTGTATCGAGTCCATGCTTCGTAAAAGGTTTCACCTTGATGTTGCTGGAACATCAAGATATCATTTCTCATCTTGGTAGTTCTCCCCGGTGGGAAAAGTTGAGCAAGGAAACGAGTGGTGAGATCATCCCATGAGGTGATGGATCCCGCGGGTAATCGTTCAAGCCATTGACTAGCTTGATCACGTAGAGAGAATTGGAATAGGCGTAATCGGGTTAACTCTCTAGTTGTAACATCAAGGTCTATAGAATCTACGATTTTATGGAAGTCCTTGAGATGTTGGTTTAGATCTTTGGAACGAAGTCCATGGAATGCACATCCGCTTTGCACCAACCGGATGGTGTCGGATCACAAGGGGGTCACATTGGCTCCGGTGAGCTCAATGGTGTTTCGATAGCCTTGGTGGCTAGGTCGGGAATACTCTCCTAAGGTTTGGGGTCTAAGAGGTTGGTTATCTAGTGGTGGTTTTTGTTGTGGTGGGATGACGGGTTCAAAGATGTTCCCATCGTCCATGATGTCGGGTGGCGAAGAGTTACGAACAAAAGCACGAAGAAATAAGATAGACTAAAGAGAACCTAAAAATAAAAATAAAATCTTACTAGAAAGGAATCTAGCAAGTAGACCTAATAAAAAGAGATTCAAACCTAGACAATAACTATTCCCCGACAGCAGCGCCAAAAACTTGATGCGTAGGGATTGCACCAGGCTTTACCTCTCGAGGGATCTCGAGAAGCTTACAAACCCCACTAGGCAGTGTTCCTGATCGATGTAGTATAGTGTAATGACAAGTACCGGGGGATTGATCGTTCAGCTAGGAATAGTGTCGCTAGGATTAGAAAACCTAAAGACTAGGTCTAGAGATGAGGGATGATTCTTTTTGTATTTTTTATATTTTATGAAAACAAGTAAAAATCTCGGGTTTGAAGGATTTTGGCGGAATTAATTGCTAGTCAACTAACCCAATACTAAGATGCAATAAAAATAAAATACTAAAAATGAAAATAAAACTAATTATACTAAAGTTGTGAGCAATATGTGGGAGAATTGTGTTTACTTAGATTTCACTATTCCCTAGATATCTTTTACACGTTAATTACTTGTTATAGTTGCGCGGATGACGGAT
This sequence comes from Artemisia argyi, assembly GCA_030686995.1. Classification (NCBI taxonomy): domain Eukaryota; kingdom Viridiplantae; phylum Streptophyta; class Magnoliopsida; order Asterales; family Asteraceae; genus Artemisia; species Artemisia argyi. The sequence continues at coordinate 67,395,373 of CM060709.1, read as the reverse complement.
TGTATTCCTTAATACCATTCATGGGGTGGCGTACTTACTTCCCCAATCCTATGAGCGCCTACTTCACTCCTATGTCGAGCCGGCTAAGAAGCTCTTAACATGGGATCACTAGAATTTGCTCATGCATTAAATACAACCAATAAAACCTAGTACACATCGGTTCATGTTTCCTAAGACGTTCAAGCATGTTACACAATGGAGATCTGCCAGTTTTCTTAAGCCTAACATTGAAATCATTCATCCAATACAACCATAAACAAGTAATCAACAGATAATTAACACCTAGGTTTCATTAGATCCAAGCAAACACAAGATAGATCTAGCCTAGCATGTTAAATCCAAGACAAACACAAGATATAATCAACCAACACATAGACATATTGATTGAATTAAGAGAAGACTTATCTCAATAGAACATGAAAGGATCCAAGGGGTGAAAACCCTTGAAAGCACTGTAAAATATGACCTAGGGTTTACAAAGTTTGGCCCTAGTTTCCCCACACAAGTTCCTCTCTTTATGAATGAAAAATAGAAAACTATATATAGAGTTTGATAGGTGACGACGTCAAGAACAAATGTCTGACGCCGTCATCTCGCCACCAAATAGTTTCTCGGACTGCCTAGATCTGGATCTGACGCCGTCATGTATTCCCCTTGTGCAGGCCGTCACCAATTTAACTCTTGACGCCCTTGTTGTGACGCCTTCAGGTTTGCACTGGGTCGTCATGGTTTTTACTCTTAACGCCGTCAGGATCTTCCTCTTGACGCCGTCAGGTACTGTTCTCAGCATGGAAAATTAAGTCTTTGGCGTTTTCTTCACTTTTATGCTCCAAAAACGTCCGAATTGCTTCGTTTTCCAGAATTCACTCCCAAAGTACCTAAAATCACAAAAGGAACGATTTAGGGCAATATTTGATCAAATAAATTCAATTCTGGGCTTAAATGACCCGCTAAAAGTGGTTCATTTTTCGCCTCATCAATTGTCTTGAATCCATGTTTTGTTAAACGCGCACAGTGTGCGTTAAAGTGCATCCATCGTGGGATGTACTGTTAACTTACTCCAACGTCTTGATAGTAAGGTGTTTAACAAGGATACATGATCCGATGTTGATGGGTTTGCAACCCTCTTACTCAACGAGTATTTTAGTAGGTTTACTCATCATGTCTGCCCTCGTGTGATCTTAATATGTGCATGCACGCCATGTAGGCAATAATATAAATAAACAGAATTGAAACATAAATGAATGATGTAAGCAATAATGTTAAAATGTGTTGTGGAGTTAGCTAGAAACCACAACGTTTAATTAATTCTTGCAAGTAAAGACAATTTCCTAAAAGAAAAAGTAAATACACAGACATTTATTGAGCGCTTACTAAAGTGCAGAGGTGTCAGTGTGTGGGCCGTAGCCTAAAGGTAGCATATTTTGAGATTGCAAATGTTCCAGGTGTGTGGTAGCTCGTGGCCCTTCATGTCGCGCACTTTGTACGCACCATCGCCTAATGCCTCTGTGACCTCGTAAGGTCCTTCCCATTTGGGTCCGAGTTTGCCCATGTCTTCTGCGTGGCTTGCATCGTTGGCGCGGTATACAAAGTCCCCTGGTTTGAAAGAAGTGTTTCTGACTCTTGCATCATAATACTTCTTCATCTTTGATTTAGCTTTTGCTTCGCGGATAGCTGCCCTTTCGCGTCGTTCTTCCAACTGATCTAAGTCAATGCGTTGTTCATCATCGTTTGTTGTGACGTTGACTTCCGATGTACGGATTGTTGGCATTCCAATCTCTGCTGGTATAACAGCTTCTGTCCCGTAGACAAGAGAAAAAGGTGTATCGCCGTTGCTGACTTTGATTTCTGTGCGGTGGGCCCACAGAACATGCGATAATTCGTCCACCCATCTTCCTTTATGTTTGTCCAGGCGCGCTTTAATTCCTTCACCCAGACTGCGATTCGCGCGTTCTACTAATCCATTTGTTTGTGGATGTTTAACTGACCCGAAGTGTTGTGTGATGTTTAATTGTGTGCACCAGTCTTTGAATGGGTTATCACAGAATTGTTTTCCGTTGTCCGAAATAATCTCTCCAGGTAGGCCAAAGCGGCATACAATGTTATCCCAAACGAATCGTTTGACCTGGTTGCCTGTGATACTTGCCACTGCTTTTGCCTCAATCCATTTGGTGAAGTAGTCAATGGCGACAATGAGGAACTTAAGTCCTCCTTCCGCGACTGGAAAGGGTCCTGCAATGTCAATTCCCCATTTATGGAATGGCCATGGTGAGGTGATGGGTGTTAGCTCATGTTGTGGTCGACGCGGGATGGGTCTGTGGACTTGGCAGTTGTTGCATCTTCTAATCATGTCTCGCGCGCCGCGGTGCATGGTAGGCCAATAGTACCCGGATCGCAAAGCACGCGCTACAACAGACCGTGGTCCTGAGTGCATGCTGCAAGATCCGGCGTGGATTTCCCGGAGTACGTAGTCTGCCTGAAGAGGTCCGACGCACCTAAGCCATGGTTGTAGGAATGAACGCCGATATAGGATACCATATCGAAGTTCGAATCTCTGCGCTGTGCGCCGTATCCGTTGAGCGTCCTTTTGTTCCTGGGGGAGTGTTCCCTTGCCAATAAAATCCATGATGGGTGTCATCCATGTAGGATGTTCTTCCTCTATCACTGTGGATATTTCCATATCAGAGATGGATTTGTTCTTCAAGGTTTCCACCAATACCTGTTTTGACAGGTGTGCGAAGCTTATAGATGCGATTTTACTTAGCGCATCTGCTTTTTTATTTTCTCCTTGTGGGATTTGTTTGATGGAAAACTTGTCAAAATTCTTGATCAAGGACTTGGCCTTATCGAGGTATTGGATCATGTGTTCCTTTTGGGCCACATACTCGCCTAACACGTGGTTAGCTACTAATCGTGAATCCACATTAGCTTCTAGGTTGCGTATACCCATTTGATTTGCTATGCGGAGTCCAGCCAGTAATGCTTCATATTCTGCCTCATTGTTTGTGGCTATGAATTCAAAACGCAGTGCGTAAGTGTGTTCTGTTCCATCTGGGTTGGTAAGGATAAGGCCTGCGCCTGACCCTTCTGCGCACGAAGATCCGTCCGTAAATAGAACCCATGGTTCTTGTAATGGTACGTCAACCGTTGGTGATGGAGTATCAGCATCTGGCTTCTCGATAATGAAATCAGCCAATATTTGTCCCTTGACTGCAGTGCGCGGCCTATAAGAGATGTTATGCTCGCTCAATAACACGCTCCACTTTTGTAGCCACCCTGATGCATCAGGTTTAGAGATAACCTGCTTGATGGGTTGGTCCGTAATTACAGCTATTGGATGCACTTGGAAGTACCTGCGCAGTCTCTTAGCTGCGAATACTAAGGCTAGGACTAGTTTCTCCATAGCGGTGTAGTTAGTCTCTGTCTTCTTGAGAGCTTTGCTTACAAAGTATATGGGTGTTTGAACAGAGTTTCTGTCTGTCAGTAGCACCGCACTGACTGCTCCATGGGTCGCTGATAGATACATGATCAGTTCTTCCCCTTGTCGGGGTGCGACAAGCTTGGGTAGCTCTGCTAGGTTTTGTTTGAGCTGTTGGAAAGCTTCTTCCGCTTCCGGAGTCCATCGAAAATCTCCCATTTTTGTACACTTCGTGAGTGTTTTAAAGAGAGGAAGTGACTTGTCCGCTGATTTAGACAAGAATCGATTTAGTCAGGCTAATTTGCCGTTTAGTGACTGGACTTCTTTTAGTGTGCACGGTGAAGGTAGTTCGATGACCGCTCTTGTTTTTTTTGGGCAGGGTTTAATACCATCAGGTTCTATGAGGTATCCAAGAAACATGCCTTCTGTTGCTCCAAAAGTGCACTTCTTGGGATTCAACTTCATGTTTATTCTTCCCAATGTCTTAAACGTTTCCTCTACGTCACGCACCAATTCCTCTTCGGTATGGCTTTTTATGACTAGGTCATCAACATAGACCTCCAAATTGCGGCCCACTTGCTTCTCAAATGCGTTATCCACTAACCGTTGGTATGTGGCTCCTGCATTTTTTAAGCCAAAGGGCATTTTTGTGTGGCAATACACCCCTTGACTCGTGTGGAAGGCTGTTTTTTCTTCATCCTCCTTGGCCATTTGAATTTGATGGTATCCTTTGTATGCGTCTAGGAAGCATTTAAAGGGATACCCGCACAAGGATTCTACTTTCCAATCAATTTCTGGTAGCGGATAGCAGTCTTGTGGACATGCTTTGTTGAGATCGGTGAAGTCCACGCACATTCTCCAGCTACCATCGCTCTTCTTTACCATCACTGGGTTAGAAAGCCAATCGTGGTAATAAACTTCTCGCATGATACCTGCGTCCACGAGCTTGTACACTTCCTCCAGGATAGCTTTTGCGCGTTCTGGAGCCTGACCGCATTTTTTCTGCCGTACTGGAGGATATCCTTGTCGGATTTCTAGCTTGTGTTCCGTAATGGCTCTTGGCACTCCGGTCATGTGTTTGGGTTCTCATGCAAAGATGTTTAGGTTCTTTTGCAATAATGCGCACACAGCTGCTCTGCCCTTGTCGGACAATGATCCCCCAATTGATATCTCTTGGTTAGGATAATCTGGGTGGATTGCAACTTTCAGGTTTGTCACCTTGGTTGTGTGCTGTTCTGAAGCGCGCGGAACTTCATCAGTCACTATGTTGCATTCTCTTGGAGATGCAGTGGTGTTGTAGAGGGTGACGATCCCTCCTTCCACTGGGAACTTGAGCATCCCATGTACTGTGGATGGAACTGCACGCATAGCTGATATTCCTGGTCTCCCAATGATGCCATTGTATGACGAGGGAGACCTGATTACCATGAAGTTGATCCAGGCTGTTGTGGAATGGTATTCATTACCGATTACTACAAGTATGCGTAATTGTCCCATGGGCCAAATCATTTCACCTGTGAATCCAGTCAGCGACGTCATGGCCGGAATTAACTGGTTTTGTATCTCAGGTCGTAGCCTCTTGAAGCAGTGTTCGTACATGATATTCGCAGACGCTCCTCCGTCAACATACATGCGGTGGATATCGTGACTCCCCGCTTGTATCTTGGTGGTGAGTGGTTCTACCACTGCGTTGTCCGCAGTAAGAGTGGGGAAAGAGATTTGGTTTCCTTTGGAATATCTTTGGCTGACTTTTTGTTTCGTATTTCGCTGCCATGATTGTATCATGTATATTGTGTCAGCCTTACTTTTTGGTATCTCTTTTTTGGCCCCATTCTTTTGTCTATCTTTCCCCTCTTTAATGTTTTTAACGAGGTGGTCCATCTTCCCTTCTTTCACTAATTTGTCAATTAGCTGATGTAGTTGGACGCACTCGTTAGTAGTGTGACCCTTCTGTTCATGGTATTCACAGTATCCTCCTCCTATGCGCTTCTCTTCTGGGGTGCGCATAGGTGGAGGTTTTGGGAAATTTGCTCCTTCTGTCGCGAATATTTCCTTAGGGGTTTTTGTGAGTGGGACGTACTTATCGTTATCCCTTCCACTACCTTGGTTGCGGTTGCCACTTTGATCATTGGATTGTCTCCTAGACTGTTCTTGTGGTTTAAAGGTTGAGTAACCTTTTTTGCTGTCTGCCGCCGCTGCTGCCCCTTAGATGAAGGATCTGGTACGCTTTGTTAGCTCATCAAAGATTTGGGGTACTTTATCGTTTAGCTTCCGTATCAGCTCTGGGTTATTGATTCCGTTCATGAACCCTGAGATTTTTAGTACCTCGGGGCATGCCTTGACTTGTATGCATTCATCCTTGAAGCGCTCCATATAAGCGCTTGTGGATTCCCCTTGGCGTTGTTTCACTCTGGCTAGTTCCACAGGGTTCTTTGCTCACTTCTTTCGTTGCGTGAAATTTAGGCGGAATGCCTTTCGCAACTCTTCAAACCCATTTATGCTTCGTCGTGGAAGCTTGCTGAACCATGTTCGTGCATTCCCTACTAAGGTAGAGTTGAACATATGGCACCACACAGGTTGTGGCCAATTTTCGATAGCAGCCGCTGACTAGAAAATTTTTAGGTGATCATCAGGATCACCTGTTCCATCATATGTTTTAACATTGGTGGGAATGCGCCTTCTCTTGTCATCTGAGAAATCGCTTATGCGTCGCGTGAACGCGTCAACCTTTTGGCGACGCCAAGGAAGGGAAATATCTTCATCCACCTCGTACCGACGTCGGTTTTTAGATTTCCAATGTCCCGTCTCTCTATCCTCGTTGTCTGAGGAGTCACTTGAAGAGGAGTTGTTCCTTTTGTGGCGCTTGCGCCGTTTTTCCTCGGAGTCCGAGTTTGAAGGGCTTCTACTTGGGGAGTAGTGTTTCCCAAGCCTATCTTGGATTCTTCTGCTTCCTGATCTTGAGACGCTTACGCTCGGTGAGCGTTGTCGTCCAAGTCTATCTTGCATCCTGCGGCTACCAAGCCAAGCGTAGACATTGGTGTGCCTCACGTTGTCTTCGTATTCCTCCGAGTATTGAGAGCTAGATGCTGTACCAAGTCTATCGTGGACATTGGTGTGCCTCTCATTGTTTTTGCGCTCATAGTGGCGCGGTGGAGATTTTTCTTGGCCGAAGTCTAGCCGGTTTTGCAGGCCGTGGCTTGACCTTCTTCTTGCCTCCTCTCGCATGAGACTAGTTAAAGTCTCGTAATGTTGGGACACAAAATCGTTTAATGTCACCTCAGATGTATCCACTTCTACTGCGAGGATGTCCGTCTCTGCACGGGGTTCCCTCTCTCTATTAGGTGCTCCTGGTGGCACAGTGTTGTCTGATGCGTAGGGATTGCACCAGGCTTTACCTCTCGAGGGATCTCGAGAAGCTTACAACCCCCACCAGGCAGTGTACCTGATCGTTGTAGTATAGTATAGTGACAAGTACCGGGGGATTGATCGTTCAGCTAGGAATAGTGTCGTTAGGATTGAAATTGATCTAACTAGGTCTAAAGGTGAAGGATGATTCTTTTTGTGTTTTTATATTTTATGAAAAGCAAGTGAAAATCTCGGGTTTTGGAAGAAGGGGCGGAATTAGTTGCTAATCAACTAACCCAAAAGCTACTAATTAAACTAGTGTGCAAGAAAACTAAACTAAGGTTCTACAAGATAAGTGAAGCATGTCTACCCATGATATGTTACTCTTTGCTAGCTATCCAATTCTACCTATTGAATTGTAAAACCTTGTTTTAATTGACGGGTTGTATTCCTTAATACCATTCATGGGGTGGCGTACTTACTTCCCCAATCCTATAAGCTCCTACTTCACTCCTATATCGAGCCGGCTAAGAAGCTCCTAACATGGGATCACTAGAATTCGCTCATGCATTAAATACAACCATAAAAACCTAGTACACATCGGTTCATGTTTCTTAAGACGTTCAAGCATGTTACCCTATGGAAGTCTGCCAGTTTTCTTAAGCCTAACATTGAATTCATTCAATCAAAACAAGAATCAATAGGAAACAAGAATTATAAACTAAACCAACTAGATCTATTGAAGTTGTCACGCCTTAATTGATGGAGATAGACACACACATCAACAAGCCCTCATTGATGGAGATAGACACAAACATCAACAAGAAATCAATGAGATCTAATTAATTATACACAAGTTTCACACAATCATAAGTAGACACAAGGTGAATTAGCAAAACATCATCAAAGAAGAGCAATCAACAATGATAATGGAAAACATAATTAAGATAGAATCAACAAACCAATACATGATGTTTATGGAGTGATTGAAACCCTCTAAGTTGCTGGAAAAACACCTACCTAAACCCAGGAATCGACCTTAGGGTTTAGGGCTTACAAAAAGTGAAGTTATGATGTTATATTTATAGGCTATTTTCTGCCCGGCCCGATCATGACGGCGTCAGCCAAACCTTGACGGCGTCATGAACAATCTTTCTTCACCAAATCGTAGATCTTTTCGTCCCGATCGTTTTCTTCTTTGAATCGCTCAAATCCGAGTTCGTATGCAAAAGTTATGGCCAAAACGGTGTCAGCTACCGCGCGCGCAAGTTGTGACAATTTACACGTGACGGCCTACGTGACGCCTTCATGAAGTTTCTGGGCCATCACCAACACACGTGATAGCCTTAGTAACGGCCTTGGTGACGTCGTCAGGTGCTGTTCCAGCAAGGAAAATTAAGTCTTTGGCGTTTTCTTCACTCTTATGCTCTAAAAACGTCCGAATTGCTTCCTTTTCCAGATTTCTCTCCCAAAGTACCTAAAATCACAAAAGAAACGATTTAGGGTAATATTTGATCAAATAAATTCAATTCCGGGCTTAAATGACCCCCTAAAAGTGGTTCATTTTTCGCCTCATCATATACCCTTACACTTGAGATTTGCTTGTTCTCAAGCAAATGCGCTTTTATTCTAGTCAAAATACAAGTTAGGGTCATTTAACACTAATATAAAAGTAATTACAACAAATAATCGTTCCACTAAAGACCAAAGACAAGCACGGAGGTCATACACAAGCACCTCACAAATAGTGTTTAGATACTCACATCTCTCGGGTGTAATAAAGTATAAATTACAATATGGAAACGGAAGATATCTCTCACTACCTGTCATAGCAAAATAGATTACCATAGGCTTGGGAAAGGATCAAACCTCCACCATATGGCGTAAGCACCTAGGATAAACTATCAAAGAGGTCTTTTAAAGGGTTGTAACGTTAGGTGTAGGGATATGAAATACACGGTTTTGTTGGATATAGGCAGTCTTTACTGGTGGCGAGTTAACAATCTTGGTTAATTACATGTACAATATGGCGTTGCTAAGCCAAGACTAGACTCGACTTAAGCTAATAAATGAAAAATGACAAAAACATAAAACAAACATAGAATGAAAAGGGATGGTAGTCCGTATGTTTTTCTCTTTTCTTTTTCTTTTTCTTTTTCTATTTTTTTTTCTTTTTCTTGATTTTTTTTATTTTATTTATTTATTTATTTTTTTTTTGCATACACTCTTACCCTACCATCCAAAATAATAAATCGTAGGGAATGAACATTCCCCTTACACTTGAATCTTTACATACTTTACAATAAACTAATCTAATGACTCGAATTCAGAAAATCAAAACACTTGGAGTACTTTTATGATTAACGCACATATGGGGGTAATAAATGATGTTCTTCCCCATTACTCCATAAAATAAGTACTTTACCCATGAGTCCCAATCGTCCCAAAACAATATGTACAAGGATATGACTCGACTTAGCAACCATGTAATCAATTAGATAATTAACTTAGGGTTTAACAAATAACAATAATGCACTAAAAATGAGCACATACACGGAAGGCTAAGGCGATTTGGGTGTACATTTAAGTGGGGTGTAACAAATTATTCCTTTAAGTAAAATGCTTAAAGTTAGAAACGAAAAGATAGGCTCGGAGGGGTGTACTAGGGGTTTCGTGTGCTAAAAATGAGTACAACGCTAAGGGTGTGGGAAAAATTAATTGACTTAACTAGCCAAGTAATATGACTTAAATGGTCAAGTAATTAGAACACGGGTTTAACACAAGGGTGATCCTAATGCCTCTTATCATGTAGTAGATCCTACTACACGAATGTAATCTCACTAGCGGTCTCGGGATGCATCACTAACGCAAATTCTAGAATCTAAATGCTACTGGTACACTCATAAGCACTAATAGTAAATGCTTTTCTTATCAAATCTAAAGGCGAACCTCACATATTTGGGTGGAAAATTTTTCTGAATAGTACGGTTATGTGCTAGTCATACAATCTCCTATCCATGAGACGCTTGTTATGGCTAAAGTTTCACTCCTAAATGTTGTAAAAAATTTTAAATTTGGCGCTAAAATTACACTAACAAGTATTTCTCATAGTTTTGTTACACATCTACCATTAAACAAACAAACTCAAGTGAAAGTGTATCTGTAAGGTATCATCATTTTACCCTCCCCTTACACTTAAGATGAACATTGTCCCCAATGTTCAAGTAAAGAATGTAAAAGTGAAATAAGTAAAACAAATGAAATCAAATACTCCCCTGATTTGCTCGGTATGGATAATAAGGTGGCCAGGTTAAATCTTCCTCCAAGAAAATGAACAATCAAAGCTTCCCTTCCAGAATATAAATCATCTTCTTGTCATACATAACCTGTTAAACCTGAGAAAACAAACACAAAAACCCAAAGCATCAATCCGAACAAAGAAAACTCACAACTAGATGTAATTCCAGACTTAGGAATAGAAACAAAACAATTAAAGATATAATGCTTGTGGAATGAATGTTTGCAGATTTCCTGGAGTTTATAAAACTAAAGAATTAACAAAAACTTTAAGACTCCGGTATAAACAAAACTAGCAAAATTTCCAGAATTTTACACGTGACGCCGTCAAGAGGAAACTCATGACGCCGTCAGAAGTTTCCTGCAGAAATTCTTATGTTAAGTTTTCGGAAAATTTCAGAAAAAACTTCGTCCTACTTCCTGGAAAATCCTGCAAAACATCATTATGACTCGATACAAGCATTTGACTCTAACAAGTACTAATACACATGTCCATTTAATATTGTTGTGGTTCATGCTCAATTTCGTTCTTATAACAAAATTGGATCTCCCTTACACTTATCTTTTGCAAAATACCTTTATATGCAATTAAGACGAAGTTAAAAACAAAATAAAGCATTTTCACAATTGACTTTGAAACATGAGCCACAAGCAACAAAAATAAAACATGCATACGGAAACAAATAAAATCAAATAAACAAACAAATAAAAACACACAAAACATGGGTTGCCTCCTAAGAAGCGCTTGTTTTTGTTCGAGTCACGAGCCTGACTCTACCCTTATTTAACGGAAATAGGGGAGGTTCTCCCTACACTTAGGATTAAGTGTGGGTGAAAGTAGCAATACACACCCTTAGGGTGTGAATATGCCACGTGAGGTGAAGGGGGTGAGTGAATGGCTTCCTTCATCCTAAAACTACCCGGATAATATTGGTTGATGGGTGGGTCGGTTCCTCTTTTGTCTCCTAGAAATATATCTAAGGATGGAAAGGTGTGTAAAGATTGAGGTTCCGGTTCATCAACACTAGGAAATTCCCTAGAACTAGGAGTAAGGTTATCACTACAAGTATTCAAACCTATATCCTCAAGTGGTGCCTGGTCCAAGGGTTCTACCTCCATCGGAATTCCTAAAGTTTCTTCTACTTCCTCCGGGTAAGTCACGGGCGGTGTGTGTGCCTCAAATGATGGTTGAGTATTTTGTGGGCTTATGTTACTTACCTCATCATTCCATGTGTCACGATCACCTATATCCTTAGGTAGTGATAATAACAAACCTAGTGCTTCATCCAACTTACGGTTTATTGATACGGCTCTATCCATAATTTCTTGGCAAACTAGGTTGCTTTTTCTATTAGCCTCACTAAAACGAGATCCTAAACATGGAGGTTGTTCATAAGAATCTATCCTAGGTGAAGGCTCATATGATTCATAGGTGTCTCTAAATGAGGTATTTTGCACTTCTTGGTGTTCTAGCCACTCAACCATATATTGCAATCTTAGAAGTCTAAGTGAAGTGTCCATTTGAAGCAAATTACATACAAAATCACAAAGAAAAGATAGACTACGAGAAAGCTACAAAATAAAAAGAAAAAATCTCACTTGATAGGAATCTAATGAGTAGACCTAATAAAAATCAAATTCAACCTAAACAATAACTATTCCCCGGCAACGGCGCCAAAAACTTGATGCGTAGGGCTTGCACCAGGCTTTACCTCTCGAGGGATCTCGAGAAGCTTACAACCCCCACCAGGCAGTGTACCTGATCGTTGTAGTATAGTATAGTGACAAGTACCGGGGGATTGATCGTTCAGCTAGGAATAGTGTCGTTAGGATTGAAATTGATCTAACTAGGTCTAAAGGTGAAGGATGATTCTTTTTGTGTTTTTATATTTTATGAAAAGCAAGTGAAAATCTCGGGTTTTGGAAGAAGGGGCGGAATTAGTTGCTAATCAACTAACCCAAAAGCTACTAATTAAACTAGTGTGCAAGAAAACTAAACTAAGGTTCTACAAGATAAGTGAAGCATGTCTACCCATGATATGTTACTCCTTGCTAGCTATCCAATTCTACCAATTGAATTGTAAAACCTTGTTTTAATTGACGGGTTGTATTCCTTAATACCATTCATGGGGTGGCGTACTTACTTCCCCAATCCTATAAGCTCCTACTTCACTCCTATGTCGAGCCGGCTAAGAAGCTCCTAACATGGGATCACTAGAATTCGCTCATGCATTAAATACAACCATAAAAATCTAGTACACATCGGTTCATGTTTCTTAAGACGTTCAAGCATGTTACCCTATGGAAGTCTGCCAGTTTTCTTAAGCCTAACATTGAATTCATTCAATCAAAACAAGAATCAATAGGAAACAAGAATTATAAACTAAACCAATGATGAGTGCTCAAACACTCATCATTTTTGGTCTCATCTGAACTGCAAAACATACAAAAACACTCAGTAATGCATCAAAATACTGAAAATATTTCAAAATTGTGTTTTATATGTTTTAGATGCAAAATGAGCAAAAACAAATGAAAAACGCACAAAGTTTGCAAAATTGGCAGTTTCAGTCCCCCAACTTTCATAAAATTACAAAACTAGTCCCTGGATATTCAAAATATGGAAAATTATCACCAAAGGTCCTTTTACAATCATAAGTTGTCATATTTTGTCCTTTGGTAAAAAATTGGAAAGTTTTGGAAATTTACAGTTTCGGTCCCTGGAGTTTCAAACTTTGGCAGAAAAGGTCCCTGGTGGGATAATTTTGAATGAAAAATCAATTTTGGTCCTTAGGAAATCAGAAATATTAATTTTAGTCCTTGGGTGTAAAGTTTGGATAAATGTCAGTTTTGGTCCTTCAACTTTACAAACTTGTCAATTTTGGTCCCTGGTGCTTTAAAATGAAAAATATAAATTTTGGTCCTTGTTCTAACAAAACTTGACAACTTTGGTCCTTGTCACAATTTTGGAAAATGTGAAACTTTAGCCCTTCATCTTGTGGTGTTTTACATTTTTGGTCCTTAATGGTTATAGTTACTAAGTCAAACGGACCCTTTTATTTATCTTAATCCAACAATCAAACCAAACCAAACCCATGTACACCCCTGATCCCCTTTGGCCCAAAATTGCCCTTAGCCCAAAACTCACCCAAACCTTTTAATATAATAACAAGCGGGGTCAAAGTCCGGTCAAACAAACACCCCAACCATTTCCACTGTTCATCACCTCCATTTCCCCCCATAACCAGGTACCATGTCTCCTCCATGCCCTCTCCTCTCCACAATTTTCTCACCAACATCACCCCCTCCATTAATAATCTCACCCTCCCCATTAATTACATCTACCTGTCAAACCAACCCCGACTACCCTGCCAAATCTCCTTTTCCCGCCAAAAATGTTTTGAAGGTTGAGATCAACTTAAAGCCATCCAATGGCTGAGAATAGAAGTGGGAAAGTCCAAAGAAGCTGCAAGGAGCTATAAAAGAAAAAGAAAAACAGAAGATGGAGTAGTAGTTAGTGTAGAATTTTTCCTAGTGTAATTTTTAGGTCGAAATCATGTAATGTAATTTTCTAGTTGTTGAAACTAGCTTTAAAGGCTTGAACTCAGTTCCTTAAATGTAATTCCATGTTTATTTAAGCTCCATATTAGTTATCTTTATAAAAGTCAGTTTTCACCATTTTTAGTCAAAATATCAAATAATTCTGTGGTTGTTATAAGTGTTATTTATTGTTTGCTTAAGCTAAACTCAGCTTAGTTATAAGCTTTCTCAAGTTTTCTAAGTAAGGTTAAACAAGTTTAGTTCACAAATCCAAATAATTTCAAAAATCCAATAAAATAGTCAAAATTCACAAATGCAAAAAGGAAATGGATGAAGCAATGAAATCAGTGGATTATGGATCTTTCATGGTTTAGAACTCATGGTGAGTAATTAGGTAGTGGTTTGGTTCTTCTAATCTCAGTGTAAACTTGGAATCAATTTGTAAGCAAATTCTTACATTTTTGCTTATTACTGTACTAGAGCTTATTGATTGCTTATTTTTACTTTTGTTTGCTTATTATATGTGTTTAAGTCATTTTAGTGTTTAATACTAGGTGTTAGTATAGCAAATGTCATTGTGCTCTTAAAATTTTTACTTAACTGTCATTTGCACCCTTTTGTAGAAATATTAGTGGTTGCAGTTTTAACTTATGTTTCTGTGCTTATTTATGTTTACTTAATCATAATTGACCATTGTATAAAGTTCCACAGTCTAAGTTGTTCATTTCCTTCATTAATATGTAAAACAGTCAAAGTAAAGAGGTGTTTGGATCAGCTTGTTACCCTGAGTTCCTTGGCTTGTTTGGTGTTGTTTTCTGTTTGAAAAGGTCATATTAGATGTAAGTCAGTTACTAAAGTCATAAAGTTGGGTAGATTCAGTTTAAAAGTCAATTTTGCTCTCAACTCTTCATAATCTGTTAACTGTTGGTGTTTAATTCTCCCAAATCATTCCTACTAGTTCATTAAGTGTTGTAGTTGCATCATTTAGCTTCATATTAACATATAACATCAATCTCAGTCCATTAGATCCAGTAGAAATTCATAAAAGTCAAATTGCTAGTTTCTTGTAAAAGTCAAAAGTTTACCTTTCAGATTTTCATAAAAATTCAAGGAATTAAATAGAATTTTGTGTTTGTCTTCATGGCTTAAAATTTGTTTCCTTTGGTAGTATACCAGCTCATCTATTGAATTCCAACTTCCATTGATTTTTGTGATTTTTGTTGTGGGCCCCACAACCCTCCAAAGAGGGCTGCAGGGCAAGCTGATGCTCTGTCTCAGCAGATGCACCACCACCACCACCACTTGGTGGTGGTTTTCCAGCCAACTCAGTGGACCCCACTCCCCATAATTAGGTTCCCTCAACCCCCTCCTACCAGGGTTGAGGTTTTGACCTCTTGGTTGACCTAGAAACCTCTGGGACCCACTTGATTTTGCCCTTAAATCTTGTCCCAGTTTTCAGTTAAGAAACAAAAAAGATAAGTGCTTATTGTCAGCTTTTGGCTTATTCTGTGGGAACCTTTTGGCTTATTTCAGCTTATATAAGTTAACCTAACTTATTGGAACCAGATTCAGCTATTGTGGGTCCCACCCAAGCCAATTTGAGCTCATTTCCTCCCACAGTTGACCAAAGTCAACTGTCTCAAGTCTTAGCTTGTTTTCAGCTTATTTTTGAGTTACAAAAAATTTGTTTTTACAAAAAGTTCTTGTTTTTAGTTATAAATCAAGTTTCTAAAAAGAAAATCCAGAAAAACAAATTTATTTATAAGTGATAGTTTCTATTTAATTTAATTTAAATTTTATTTTTCATTTTTAGATTTTAATTAAGTACTTGTCATTTTTATATTTTTATTAATTACTTCTTATATTAAAGTAGTTATAATAATTTTCTCAGATTTTTATTTTATCATTAAGTATTTATTAGAATTAATTTTAGTTTTATTAATTATTATTTAATAATTAGTTTAAAATAGCATAATTAGTTTTTATTAAGCAAAACCTAGTTTTTATATTTTTTATAGCTTTTATAAGTTGTAAAATAATTTTAGAAATTTTCTTAGAGTTTTTACTGTTCATTTGCTAATTTTTATAAATTAAAATAGTTTAATTAGTAATTAGTAATTAATTAGTAATTATTTAATAGAAAAATCACAAAAAGACAAAAATACTTATTTCTATTTTTAAAACTTATTTTTAGTTATTTTATAATTTTAGAAATTTTATTTTAATTTTTTCTAGTATTTAATGTTGAAATCAAAGAGGCTTTATTTGACATTGATGATGACAAGGCTCCAGGACCAGATGGCTTCACCTCTAAGTTCTTTAAGAAAGCTTGGAATATTTGTTGATACAAAAGTTGGGCTTATCTTGTTTGGACTCCTGCTCTCGTATCAATTAGAACTTTAGTGCTTATGAAACCTGCGCACTAAGAAAGTAAACAACACCGTTAGGCTTATCGTAGGATTGTCTCCCACGATTAGACTCCGGCGTGAGAGTAAGTAATTGATTTTAGGGTTTTGTTGAAGAGTTAGGGATTGTGTGAATCGTACCTTTAATGAGAATGTATCATTCTATATATATAGGCGCAGAAACCGTGTAGGTTTCTTGCTCCTTACTCTTCGCACACGTGGTGCTTATCTGGGGTAAGGATATCTATTCCGTAAATAGAAGATCTTTATCCTATGACCGGGTAGTTTGGTTGGGCTTCGGACTTCGTGAGTCCAAGCCATTGGTATTATGGCCCAAGTCATTTGTCATGATAGCCCACTCGTGGTGGGTTTGGGCTTAGTAATGTCTATCATTTGGGCTCGTGGCCCAACTATAGACTATACGTCATCAATATTATTCATGAAGATTTTTGTGTTGCTGTCAAAGACTTCTTTGTTTCAGGAAAGCTACTTGGGGAAGTTAATGCCACACTCATTGCCTTAGTTCCTAAATCAAATACTCCTCAAAAGGTATCTGATTTCAGACCTATTGCATGTTGTAATGTCATCTACAAATGCATTAGTAAAATTCTAGGAGAGTTTCATTTATCCCAGGGAGAGCTATTACAGATAACATTTTGTTAACTCAAGAACTTCTCAAGGGTTACAATTGTACTAATTGTCCTAAGAGAGTTTCATTTAAGATTGACATACAAAAGGCATATGACACAGTTAACTGGCAATTTTTGGAGGTGATCATGATGAAATTTGGCTTCCCTAAATAGATGGTGGATTGGATTATGACATGTGTTACCAATGCTAAGTTCACTATATGTGTTAATGGGGAAAGGTATGGTTATTTTAATGGTGGAAGGGGACTGAAACAAGGTGACCCTATTTCACCTTATATTTTTACTTTGGTAATGGAAATGCTCAATTTGATTGTGAAGGATGAGATTAGAAAGAATAGAGCTTTCAAGTATCATTTTGGTTGCAATCAATTGAAGATTACACACTTATATTTTGCTGATGACTTGATTATGCTATGTCATGGTGGAGTGGAATCAGTTAATACAATTAAGCAAGCCCTTAACAAGTTCAGTGCAGTATTTGGTCTCCATCCAAATCTTGGGAAATGTACAATGTTTTGTGGTAGTCTTAATGATGAAACAATTAATGCTATAAGTAATATCATGCCTTTCAAAAAAGGTAAGTTGCCAGTGAGGTATTTAGGTGTTCCTTTGGTTACTAAGAAGATTGGAGTTGCTGATTGTAAGAAATTAGTGGATAGAGTTCAAAACAAGCTCAATGATTGGAAGAACAAAAATCTCTCTTATGGAGGAAGAGCACAATTGATTGCTTGTGTACTCTCTTCAATGCAGTTATATTGGGGCTCTGTGTTCTTACTTCCTAAAACAGTTGTCAATGATATTGAAGCTCAATTCAAAAAATCCTATGGAATTGTGGAGATAGCTGTAAAGGTAAGGCTAGAGTGGCATGGACTGATGTGTGTAAGCCGAAAGATCAAGGTGGGCTGGGGTTTAAATCATTGGAATCATGGAACAAAACTTTATTGTCAAAACACCTATGGAATGTGGCTTCAAGAAAAGAATCCCTATGGGTAAAGTGGATTAATGTGGTAAAGCTTAAAAATAGAAGTGTTTGGGAGGTTAATGTTGATAAGAAGGACAATTGGTTTTGGAAGTGTATTCTGAGTTTAAGAGATTGGGCGGGTAAGCATATGAGGTACCAAGTTGGGAATGGCAAAACTATTAATATTTGGCATGATAAATGGCACAGTGAATTAACATTAGATACTTATATCAGCAAAAAAGAGATCTTTTATGCTGAATATCAAGATGATGCTAAGCTTGTTGATGTTATTGTTGATACTGGGTGGAAATGGCCAATTCATTGGACTGGCAAATTTCCTCAATTGACAAGAATTCCTGTTCCTTTGTTGACTAACAGTCCTGATAAGCCTGTTTGGGTGGATAAAAATGGCAATGCAGTGAAATTTACTATAAGCAGAGTTTGGAAAGACATGAGAGAAGAAAATAGTCAAGTTAAGTGGAAGAATCTTGTGTGGCATTCTCACTGTGTGCCTAAGCATACTTTCATTTTGTGGCTTGCTGTTAAGCAAAAATTGTGTACTCAAACAAGCTTCAAAGATGGTATCTTAATAAAGTGTATGAATGTAGTTTATGTGGGAAAGAAGTTGACTCACACAACCATTTATTCTTCAAATGTGAGTTTGCAAAATTGGTATGGCAGAGTATGTGCAAGATGGCTAAATTTCAGTATTGGATATTACATGGGATGGAATAGTGGATAAAATGAGCAATGTAACTAATGGTGGGGGAATTTGGGAGCTGATAAAAAAGTTATGTCTAGCTGCAACAGTATGTTACATTTGGCAAGAATGGAATAGCAGAATTTTAATGGTCAGAAAAGAAGTGCAGAAGACATGGTTAGAATAATATGTGATGAAATCAAAGCTAAGATGGTAACAATAAAGGTCAAGACAAATTCCAATGTTCTTAATGCTAAAGCCATGTGGAATATCAAATTTGACAGGAAAGTTTAGAATGTATTCAGCAGAGGACTTAAAGGGGGGTATTTGGCTGAATGTGAAGCTGGAGTATATTGGAGTTGGAATGCTATGATCTGTATGAAACTGTTTGGAACATGGATAAAGAGCACTGAATGTATGATCTTATGCTCTTGTATTTCTTATCAGGCCATTACAATGGGTAGTTACCTTGTACCTTGGAGTCCTAATTGGTGTGATTGTACCTAGTTTAGTCACTTTGCTGGTTCAGTCCAGCCTTGGGAGGAGATTGTACAATAAAGTTTGACTAGATAGGAGGTCTAATTCAATATGGATGTACCATAAAGTAGGGACTCCCATTGTAAAGGGTAAATGGCTTGGGGGATAATGCATGATGGATGGAATAGAGAGGAGTGAAAGATGATCTTTCTTGGTCCATCCAATGCATTGTCAAGGAGGTTAGGTTGGTCATCATGGAGGGTGTGTGTTCCCAAGAAACTGAAGCCTTCCTTTGAGAGGGAAATATAGGTTGTCTTGGCAGAGCCCCCTGGATGGGTTATGGATTCCTAGTGATGCCTCTCTTCATTTCTAGCTTGTTACTATGGTGGCAGGATGAGTGACTTGTTAGAATGAAGTGGAGGAAATGTAGCTAGATGGTAGGTGAAACAATGGTGAGATGATGCTAATGGAAGAAGTGGAAAGATTGAAGAACTAATTCTTGAGATAGGATGTCTGCAATCTATCTAAAAGTTTAGTTCTGTCATATATAGTTGGTTGTGTTGTCTGATATCGGATAGGCTTGTTATTAGACTGTTTGTTTCAGTTCTTGTATCAGATTTGGAAATGTCCAAATCTTTGATTCTATTCTTATGTTTGTACATATTTGAAGTATCAATATAAATATTCTCACCTTTGCGCGCGCGCGCACAAAAAAAAAAAAAAAAAAAAAAAAAAAAAAAAAAAAAAAAAAAAAAAGCTACGAGTGGATAGTGAGAAAAAAAAGTGTTAGATTGGTAGCAATGGTTTTGAGATCCCATAAACTGTCGATATCAAGATATATAGCATGAGTTGATTTGTGTCAGTTTCATCAGTAGCGTTTGCAGCAGATAGATACAGTGTGTTTGGTTCAGGTTCTAATGGTCCTTGCTATATGAATCAGCTACTGCAATTTTACTAATGGTCTACTGTGTGACTGGTCTACAATACAAGGTTCTATGATTGTTGTCAAGTATGGGTCTGATCCAAAATTGGGCATGCGGGCTCTTGTTTATTGTGAGGGTCCGTGTGGTTATTGTCATGAGAGTGGGGAACAACACTTTTACATCTTTTGTTATTGTCGCCACACATATTATGATGGCTTTCTTATGTTTGTTTTGGTTTGTCCCTTTAATTTGTAAGTTTTTTTTTGTTCATATTTTTTCCAGGGGCTCACTTTTTTAATCGGCTTGTTGATGTAGCGAGTTGATTGGAAGATAACAAGTGGGCCAACTTCTTCATCCTGTAACTTCATCCGCGAATGTTTTCTGACTACTATGATTAGGTAATAAATAATCCCTACGTTATTGAAAGATTTATCAAAGATAAAAATATTGAATATGTATCATAAAAATATTGAATCTGACTACGAGAAATGTATTTTTGCAATAACATTATTAACACTCTGTTCTAGAGTTTTTTTTTAAGAGGGAAGTAAAGTAAAGTAATGCAATGTAAAGAAATAGGGAAGAGTGGATGTAAAGTTTATAGATTTTCATATTCTTTATTTATAGTAAAGTAAAGTAAATGAAAGTAGGTGGTCTCATTTTATACTTTTTTATATTTATGGAATTACTATTATAACTTTGCTCAATAATAAATACACATTAAAGACAAAGGGTATTTTTGACATTAAAGTCTTTTCATTTTTGTCTTATTCTCTTTACTTCCTTTCCATCCCAAATATGGGCGGAAAGTGTGGACCAAAAAAAACAAAGAGCCAAATCTCTTTTTCATGTGTTTTACTTCCATTTACTTACCTCCAAAAACTTGAGAACATGATTTTTTTTTTTTTTGTGATCCTTCATTTACTTCCATTTACTTTCATTTGCAAACTTGAGAACAAAGTGTAAGAGAGCTGTGATAAACTTATTACATATTTTATGGTATAAACAATTTCACATTCTAATTACTAAATAAGATTTTTTTTTTCTTTTTTTTTTATAATTTTAAAACATTGCAAACATGATAATTAAGATTATATCAATAGACCTTAATTTACTTTCATAATTGTATATTATGCTATATAATTAATACATACTTTATAGTATAATAAATAAACAAAACTAAGACTGAAATTAAACTTTGTCAAAGCTAGGGTAAAAGAAAACGTTTGTTTTTGTGAGCATTTATCTTATATACTAAAAACTTAAGTTGTCTTATAAATGCAAAGTGCTCACAATAAATGTTTCATGAATTAAAAGTGAAATGTGGAGGCTTCATGTGTTAGTACATTGATTTAATAGTCATGCGTAAGGGTAAGTACATAAGATTAGTAACTTGAGTAATTGAAAAAATTTATACGGTACAAGGTAGTTTAAGCAACATCAAAAGTATATATCAATTACACAATATTGGGTGACTTAATTTAATGTTCAAGAGAATTTGTGCACAAATTGTAGTACGGTACAAGGTAGTTTAAGCAACATAAAAAATATATTTTATATACTATCTAAAGATTAAAGTGTTTAATTTAATGCACAAGAGGAATTGTGCACAAAAGTTTGTACGGTACAATATGTTTTGTATGAGGAATCGTGCACAAAAGTTTGTACGGTATAACATGTTTCAAGCCATCTCTAAAGCTCAAAGAATATAGACCAAAAATGCCATGAATGCATAAATTAAACACACCAATTAGTGGTTAGTCTTTTTACCTTCCCGTTCATGAGTTACAAATTTATCAACTATATAATGTGTCAAAAATCACACACTACAAACCACAACTTCCTCCACACCGCGTGCACATTGGGCTACAACTTATTATGGTGGTAAAATAAGCATCATATCGTCTTACTTATTTAGCATATTAATTTATATTATTTTATGTAAATTTCATGTGTGTTTTGTGTGTGTAAGAATGTAGGACATAAAGATAGTGCTTAGGAGGTTTGGCAGTAACATCATCTTCTATAATGGTTTAAGAGATCCTACACATCGTTGTCTTATCAATTAAGTGAAACATGCATGAACATTTTTACATTGATCGAAAATGCAATATATTGATTAACTGTATTTAAGTTACTAATGATCAATTATATCTAATTGTTTTTTGTAGTGTGTCAAGAAGCATTAAAGAAAGAGATCGAGAAGTCACAAAAATTGTATCAAGAACAAAATATGCAAAAAGCCAATGAACAACAACGACAACGACAACAACAACAACAACAATGCCACGGGCACCGGTGGGATGAATACTTAGCATTCATATTAATAGTACGTTACAAATTAAACATGCAATATTTTACTTCATGTAATACCGCTAAATGGGCTAATACTATTTATTTGTTAGCAAATAAGTTTATTGAAAATAATGTGACGAGCATTCAATTTTTAGTCAATAATTATTACTACACTTTGTTGGTTCATTTCAATATTTTTGCTCTTAATGTAGTTTTTTGTCTTGCGGTGTGTTAATGTTACTTTCTTATTTAAACGTCTTGGAATATTGGGTGACTTTAATATTTGATATGACTGTGTAAATTATGTCAATGTTACATATTGAAAATGGTAGTATATAATAAAAATATCTTCACACTATCATCTTAACAATAAGAATCTTCTAAATCGAAGAAGTATATAAAGGAGAAAAAAATTGTATTTCAAATGTTATCCTACACCTATCACGAGGGAAGTATTATTCATTTGAGTTTGAGATCATGTGATTCATGTTGTCATACTGTAAATACTTAGAGTGAGTTACTAATGAATACTCCAAATTCGATATTATAATTTACGGAAAAATGTTGTAATAATGTACTCCCTCCGTCCCTTATTAAATGTCCTGTTTGAATTTTCAAAGTCTTTTTTTTCTCAACTTTGACCTTAAATAATTTTGTTTGTGTAATATAATATTTGATACAAAATATATGAATAAATTAAGTTTTAAATGTATTTTCATTGCGTATAATTTTTATCAAATACTATATAACACAAGTAAAAATATTCAAGGTCAAAGTTGATAAATAAATACTTAAAAAGTCAAACATGGACATTTAATAAGGGACGGAGGGAGTATTAATTAAAAAATAATTTATGTAACTTACTCACATTAAAAGATTACATATGAAAAGCCTCATTTAAATATAACATTTTACAAAAAAACCTCTTCACATTAAAGAAAGAGATCGAGAAGTTACGAAAATTGTATCAAGAACAAAACATGCAAAATGCCAATGAACAACAACAAGAACAATGCCATGGCTACCGGTGTCAATATAGATGAATATTTAGCATTCATATTAATTGTACGTTACAAATTAAATATGCAATATTTTACTATACGAATTATAATTTATTATTCGAATTATAATTTATACTCTTGAATATACTAATTATTTTAATGTTTTATGTTTTTATAGTTTCGTTAAAAAAGAAATTTGTTTTATAGCTCGCTTTTAATAATGTAATTTATTTGAACAACGAAATCCGTCTTTCACAAAAAATGAGAGTTTCAAACATGAACCGAAAATTAGTCCCGAACATTACGAAAAAAACAATTAGATCCAACCTGTGTGCATCGCATGGGTCCTGAGGCAGTCCAAACTTGTGTGCATCGCATGTGGATAAATATAAAAGGTCTCCAACATTAATGTCATCGCTTCATATTTAAAATAATTTATGTAACTTATACATATTAAAATATTACATGTGAAGAGACTCTTTTCAATGTAAAATCTTGAAAAAAAATCTCTTCACATATACTCTTTTAATGTCAATAAATTATTTTAAATGTGTCACATGCTTGAAAATGTGATACCATCACAACTTAGATATATAATGACGAAAAAAAGTGTCGAAGTTTACGCTATAAAAACTTATATACAACCTATGTGCAACTCAATAAAGTATTTTAAATATGTATAAAGCTTAGCAAATGTGTGACACCATGACAACTTAAATATAAAATGACGAAAATAAATGCCGAATATTACGCTATGAAAACTTCTATACAGCCCATGTGCATCGCACGCATTTTAAATGTATGAAAACTTCTATACAGCCCATGTGCATCGCACGACATTGTTGACTATCATAAGAAATAGTTATAACTTAGACGGGTGTATTAATATTAGTTAGTTCCAATAAAAAATGATGGAGTCAATACTAAAATAAATAGACAAAAAATACTACGTAAAAAATACATCTTAAAGTATTACATGTCAATAAACTATTTTAAATACGTATCATGTTTACAAAATGTATGCTACCATGACAACTTATATATATAATGACAAAAATACGTCTCGAATATAAAATGACAAAAATAAAAGATGGATATTAAACTTTGAAAATTTCTATACAGCCCATGTGCATCGCACGGGCTTTCAGAGTTTGCTAAAATAATAAAATACGACATATTAAAAATATCACCTTGAATAATGATTGTACAATAATTCGCACTACCAGGCCTTCGATGGTGATCAAAGGAAATGTAGGGTGTTGTGATTACGCCAAGCTTGGATATAAGCTAAAATAAGAAATACTAAAACACTACGTTAAGTGATTGCGCAGGGGTTGGACCCTGCGAACCACCTCCGGCGTGTGAATAAGTGATCGGTATGAAAGTTTAAGTAAAGTAAGGTGAGAGAGATTGCATACCAGATTTGTCATCGTTCAGGACTATTTATAGGTGGAGAAAACGGTCCTGGAGAGTGGTCACATGTTTGAGAGAGATCATGGGGGCGTCCCATGATTTGTGGTAACCGCTAGGGTTTAGTGTCCCACTCCTCCTGGTTTAGTGGGGGAGCTAAAGAGAAAGAGGAGACGTGGGTAAGACTTGGTCTCACCAATATTTGGACTTGGCATCGTTCCGTCCTTAAAACTTATCGAGAGATACCCCGAAGGGCTTAATCCTTCGATTGGCGAATTCCCACTTGGTAACTAGATCATTGATGATTAGTTTTACGCCAAAGAAAGTTTAAGGAGGCTAGCCAGAGCCTTCGATTATGTAGATTGCGATCAGACTCGAAGAGGGTCCTTTGACCTGATCGGAGGGTACATCATCAAGCCCCCCATTCAAAAGAAATGTATATGAACGAAAGTACATTGCTTACGACTCTAAAAGCACAATCACACATGAAACCTGCTTCATATCGAAAGATGCTGCGAAGTATAGTTGTGTCCAACTAATTACGTATTTAATGCGGTAATTATTGCTCAAGCTACTTCCGTCAGACTTAATATAATAATAATAGTATCGGTAACCCCAAAAGTCTAATCCATTTTGAAATATCAATTTAAATTCCGCATAGATGAGAAAAAAAGGGGGCACGTGGGTGGTCCAGATTAAATGGTCAAGCGGTATAACTTCCTCATTACCCCAACCCTAATTTACTTTTACACTTGCGCCCAAAATCTTGTTTCCAACACTGTGTGCAGATTCCGATCAAAATTTACACACATCATCTCGTGTTATTAACCTTCGCAAGAAAAAAAGGTAAATTTTCTCTTCGTCAAGCTATACTTCATTGTAGTAGTAGTATTCTTCGTTAATCAATATGGCCAAAAATAACAAGTTTGTGATTAAAGAACAAAAATGTACTTTATCAAAAGATGAATAACATGCCTTTCTTGAGGATTATCCTATTCCAAACGAGTTTAAGATAATGCTCCCTAGTAAAAATCAAACTATATTTGATGCTCCTGAGGGATATGTAGGTCTGTACACCCATGCGTTTAGGTTGTCAAACTTTAGAATACCAATCCATCATTTGATTCTAGAGTTTATGCAATACTACCAAGTGCACATCTCTAGTTTCAACCCATTTGGCCTGGCTAAGCTTACAATGTTCATTGTGATGTGTAAAGCCTATGGATATGAGCCTACACTGACAGTGCTTAGGGGTTTTATGAACTTGTACCCGGGTGGGGATTGATTGACTTTGGCAAAAAGAGGTGACCCCGATGTTCCAACCATACTATTAAAGCCTTTACAAACATTACGGACTGGAAAGGGAGTTTCTTTTACATTCAGGATACAATAATACCTCCGGATTACCTTGCTTTAGTGAACGAAGCATACAAGTTTGACAAAAAACGTTTCAATGATGAGTTACCTTATACTGTTCGAAGAAATCCATTGTACCAGCGTCTTGTTCGTCATCCAGTGAATGTTCAGTCATTCCCCGAGCCCATTCTTTACATGGCTGGTGTTGTTGACCATTGGGAGGGTTCCCCCATGAAGCCTGAAATAGTTTGTGATGGAAAAAGTATGTACACTCTTATTTAAATAAATTTAAACAACTTATCTGATGATATTTATCTTCTTTCTTTCGTGTTTTAGAAATGTCATTCCGAAACTTTGTTGTTGCCGATGGTGCCAGAGAGGTGAGTTTTCTTCCAAAGAACCCTGATGAAGTCAGCTATGGGGTTGGCTCACCCTCCGTTTCAGTTAACAATCAGGAGGACGATGCTCAGATGGTGGAGCCCATAGCTTCTATTCAGCCCTCCAAACCTGTGAAAAAATCGAAGCCAGTGACCGCAGAGGAGACTTCACAGTTGGTGGAAAATGTTGCTGAATCTGATGACCCCCTCTCCGAGGATGACCAAGTGACCATCGTTGGCTCATCGTCTGGCATTTCTGACAGGGTTCGAAACAGGAAGGGTACGAGTGCCAAAGCAGTAAAGGCAACTCCCAAAAGGAAGTTGGTGCTACCAACACCTCCCTCCAGGAAAACCAGGCAAAAAGGTCAAGTTACCACCAAGAAGGCTGCTGAAGCGTTGGATGAAGATATCCATGGTAAGTATACGTGCTATTAATTGAACCAGAATATTTTTACATGCCTTCTTATTGATTGTGTATTCCTCAGGTCTTCCCAATACTAAAGAGCTTCCTGATGCTTCAGCCTGCCATCGCCTTGCTTTGCACATCACTCCCCCAAGCTGGAGGTCTGTGCTAACAAACATGTCCATTGAGGAGTTGTGCGATCTGCACGACAAGAGTTATACAAGACAGGCTGTGCTGGATAATCATCTCAATTCTCAGACAAGGGAGGTGGTGCGTGTTAATATAAATATCGCCTAAAAACGTTATTTATATTTTACGATCTTTGCTAAGTTTTGTTAATGACAAAGTATGAAGTTTAGCTAATAGTAAATCATCACTTTAGTGTTTAAGTCTTGTTTAAACTAAAGTCTACATTTCGTTTTAAACAAAACATTGTTTTTATTTCTTTAATTAGAAAGTGTCTTGTCACATCATTTATTTATGGCAAGCTTGTGTATTTGACTTGCCATAACATCTTACACACTTTTGGAAGCTTTCCAAATTGGATTAAATGTGTTTGACTATTCGTTGTTGATGTGACTTTGGTTGGTTTGAAGTATTTATGGTAAAACCTACTGCAAGCCTGGCGGAACCCTGGGGGTACACGGGCGGAACCCATCTGAGGGTTCCGCCGTATCCGCCAGACCTGCAGTTTGTTTTAATATAAATACCAAGCCACTTGTTTGTTTTGTGTAATCACTTTAGGACATATATTTTTATATACTCTCTCAACTAACTCAGTAATATTTGACTTGTGTGATTCTCTTATGTAGCAAGGGACTTCACAAGATCATTCAATAAGTTACAAGCTTCAACTCTAAAGTTGCAAGACATGTTAGCTTTGTTATGTATAAGCTTTGGTAGTTTATACTTCATTTGTATCATGTGTGTAGAAGTGATCGGTTAGTATTTTAGGCCTCAAAATAGATAGTGTGTCGGGAGTTGTTGTACCCTTGTAAAAGAACTAACGGGAGTGGTTGTACCCTTGGTAAAGAACTCGACATCTAGCTTAGTGTCGGTAAAAGTGTAAGCGACGATGAGAGTAGTTGTACCCGTGTAAAAGAACTCGACATCTAGCTTAGTATCGGTAAAAGTGTAAGCGACATTGTAAAGGTTTCTCCACCGGGAAAGGAGCTTGTTGATTAGTGCTTATAACTCTCGAGTTGGAAACTCGGGGGGTGGATGTAGGGCAAGGAAAAAGAGTCCTTGTAGCTGAACCACGATAAACAATCGTGTTGTGGTTTGATCGTTACTTTCTTTATCTTTGCTTATTACATATTGTCTTTAGTTAGAATTGCTAATCACACGTAAAGCTTTTCAAAGAATTAAACAAGTAAAGTTGTGTTTATATCTTTAAACAAATGTAAAGCTTTTCAAAGAACTAAACAAGTAAAGTTTGGATTGTTATTCACACATAAAGCTTTTCAAAGAATTGAACATGTAAAGTTGTGTTTATATCTTTAAACAAACGTAAAGTTTTTAAAGGATAATCAAGTCAAAAAGCGGTAAACTATTCAACCCCCCTTCTAGTTTTCCACAATTGGCATCAGGAGCTACGTTACTCAAGATCTTTAAAATATAGTGTATTTTAAAACTTGGATCGATCCATAGATTTTGAAAGTCTCAAAGAAGGGCAACCTATTCAAAACCCACCGCTATTTGAAAAAAAAAAAAAAACTTCATTGAATGGAAAAGTAATTTTGAAAAACTATGTGAAATCAATTGATCAAGATCTTTGGCATATTATTTCTTTTGGTGATTTCAAACCAAAGAAAACAAGTTTTGAAAACCAAGATGACTATCCTAAACTTGATAAAAATACTAAAAGCTAAGATAATGATTTATAAAGCTTTATCAAGTACCAAATATGAAAGAGTGTATTTTTGTCAAACGGCTAATGATATTTGGAAAAATATGTTATACTTTTATCAAGAAATATGTCAAGTCAAAGATGATCAACTTGATCTCACATATGAATTAGAAGTCTTTGAAAAATTAATAGATAGACTTTTAAGTTGAGATAAATACATGTGCTACTAGTTTAAATGTTTTAAATGAAGGTGTAAGTGAAGATGATTACTCATGTCATGCTCTTAGTGGACTTGCTTACGATTCATGGAATAACACGGATGAAGATGAAGTCAACCATCCGGCTTGTGATTCTCAACTAGATAAAACATCAAGCAAGGTACATTTTGAAACCAAACACTTTTGCTTTGACACATTTATCCTAGAGTTTTCTAAACTAGAAATTAAGTCTAAACTTTTATGGAACATGGACCTAAAAACTATCTTTAACAATGAACCTTCAAAATCTTGTGTGAACAATATTGAAAATGAAATCATGTTAGAAGATAAGATGTCTAGACTTGAGAGTCATGTTGAAATTGATTTAGAATGCAAATTATGTCTAGATTTCAAACATGAAATTCAAAGACAAAATGAAAAAGGAAAAATGTTAGCTAAATTTGATGAAAGCTCAAAATCTCTTGAAAGATTGTTGAGGAGTTAAAGGTTGTTTAATGATAAAACCAGATTAGGATTTAACTCAAAAGCATCATCAACTAGTAAAACAAAGCAAGTAAAATTTGTTAAACCTAGAAGAGAGAATTATAGAAAATTCAATCTCTAATAGAAACTCATGATAAAAGGATTAAGATTATCATGTTCTATGCTTTTATATGATTATCTAACCTTCTTGAATACATGAGTAATTGAGTTTCCAAGCGTGTCGTCAAACCAAGATTTTACGCTTTGTGTTTATTCTCTTGATAGCATCTCTATGCAATTTAAAAGGTACGCATTACTTCAACTTGACTTTGATTGTCTCTTGTTTCTAGCATTATGTATTATGAGTAGTATTCTATAGTGTTTACCTGCTATTAGTAATAACAAAGATTAGATTCTCTGCGACAAGGAATTTCGTCATTAGTACTAGTAGGAGATATAAGGTGTTTCGGTTCTTTAACCGTCAAGAGATAAACACGAGTAACTCTTGAGTGAGTCTTACTTAATACTTGTCTACAAGTGAGCTAACCAAGAATCTCCTAAGTGATGAGACAACCAACACTTTTGTGATGCTTGCAAATCTAGCAAAACCACAACATTTCATAGATATTTGTAGTACAACGTCTTTTGACATTATACCTTACATTTTCAATTGTGTCTTAAATTCAACCATTCTTTTGTTAAAATTTCATATAAGACACACAAAGAAAAATGAATCATTTGAATTCATTAGGATGATTGGGAGAAAATGATTTATAAACATCTAGGATTTGCACATCAAATTTGACCTATAGTCTTATGATGTTGCATCTCTTGGACATTTACACTCATAGTGTTTTAAGTAAATAAACCCAAAGAGTCGAGGAGTCATTGAATTTAACATTCGATGAAAGACCACCTCCTTCTAAGACATCATCTTTGGTAGATGATGACTTAGTCGAAAGTCCAAAATTGATAAGACAAGTAAGTCAAGATCAATAACAAGGAAGATGAACTATTAAGATTGAAAAACAACATCCTTTCGTCAAACAATGAGTCAAGCAATATTGACATGGTCATAAAAACTTGATTCATAAGTCATAGTTGTGATTTAAACAAATTTGATGAAAAGTGTTTTTAGACATTAGAGTAAAGCAACCATTAAAATAAAATGGATCTTTCAAAATAGAAATTAATGTAAATCTATGAAAGATTTTTTTTAAGCAAGTTCCAAAAGCAAGGGATAATCACTCAAAGACATTCTTAGTTATTCACATGTTCACAATGATTAAGTCCTTATGACTTATCAAGAATGAGATTAGTAAATCCGTAGGTAAAACTAACCATAGAGAAATGTTTGGAAGTATACTTGTTCTCACAACGAATAAATCCAACATTATGTTTAGTGCTTGTCTATGTGCTCGTTCTTTTTTTAAAGAAGATCCTAAAACAACTCTTTAGGAAGAGCTTGTTTAGATACATCAAAAGGTACTACACAACTAAGATTATGGTATCCCAAAAGAACGGGAATAGAAACCATAGTGTATGCCAAATGGAATTATGTCAGTAATAAGTTGATAAGAAAAGCCCAAGTGGTACTTGCACTTCTATACTTACTTACCCAATGATTCTCCAATACGCGTAAGGTTCTCAAATTTGTATCGAATGGAGAAGCACATCAACAAGCTCCGCTTGAACAAGCAAATTCGTGCCAACAACGAAATTCATTTTATCAACATTGTTATCCCTTCAACAAAGGAAGCATCGACTTCAGCGACAATTCAATCCATTATGTTCTTAATTGACATATTGTGATCCATCATCATCGCCTTGGTAAAAATGTTCATTGAGGAACATCTTAACTAAGAAAGTCTTATACGTTAACCATTCTATCAACGTTTTCACAAAATCTCTTGAATAAGAAGCATTCATCATCCCTAGGCTTAGTCAAAGACTCATAAGACCTAAAACCTTAGTTTTGAACATTAGGATAAAACCACAAAAATCAAGACAATCCCATTTGAATTTTTCCCTGCAGTACCCACGGAACCCTCAGACCATACGGGCGGAACCCTCCCATTGGTTCTGTCTGGTCCGCCAAATCTACAACATGTTTTATTTTTAATTTCAAAACCAAACAACTCTTTACTCACAACTCAAACTTACCAACAACCATTCCTCACTCACCAACACCTTACCACACGAAAATTAGGGCTCTCACTTACATCTCTTCCAAACCAATCAACTTTGTAAGTGTTCTAATCATAATTGCATTTTTTTATTCAAGTATAACATTTTCATTTATTAACTAGAATCTTAGGGTTTATGCACAGAACTTTTTGGTTCATGAAAAACTTGGTTGCTAACCAATCATGCCTTCCATTAGTTAAGAACTGTATCCTTTTTGTTGTTATTTTGATTTGCCAAACACACCAAGTGCATTGTCTTTCAAAAATTACCATCCACAACTAGGACATAACTCTTCACCACATTGTTAAAACAAATGAAAAACATCATTGAAACATCACTTGCATATTGTCTCTTGAATGCTAAAGGGGATACATAACTAATATGTATTTTCGGGTACATTCAATCAAAGACACATTCAATTAGGAGAGTTTTGGTTATCTTTTGTTGTTATAACAAAACTTGCATAACAAAACAATTTGGACATCAAAATGAGTCAAGATAACCAAGTCTCCACATTGTTTGAATATAGGAACACATTAGAACATCCCCATTGTTAAAAGTCGTTAACATATAATTTTGTGTTTTCTAGGAATCAACATGCCTCCCGCAAATTTCTCCGATCACAAGGAAACCCTTAAGTACTTGCCCAAACACCATAGGACCAAAGGTCTCAACAAAGTTCAAGTAGAAACCTTTAAGGCATTAGAAAAAATCTATGTTCACGAAGGTAGAACCATTGATCCATCCTTTCTAGAAGGAACATCTATTCGCTAAAGCTTTGCCGCAATCAACTTTGATTGTCTCCTTGATATCGATGAGCCAATTTGTCCTAGGTTCATCTTAGAATTCTATGCAACCATAAGCCTTTCCACAAATGATTTTGGTGAGATATCATTAAAATTCACAACCAATCAAATACCAAATTTCTTAGATTTAAAAGACTTAGCTATCATTCTTGGTGTCCCAAATGCGGGTACTTGTCTCTACACGGATAAGTGGCCCATTTCAAGCCTTGATTCGATTGAGCGTTTTCATCCATACAACAACCCTCTAGCTAGTAAGGAAACAATTAAAGAACATCTCTTCGTTAGAACCTCTACCACTAGGAAGAATCGTTCGGGGAATAATGTGGATAAGGATCCTTTTGGTATGGAGCTCAATGAGCTTAAACCACAATTTAAGAAGTGGGAAGAAATTCTTAGAGCTAACGTCATAAGTTCCATAGGAAATAGAGATCATGTCAACACATGTCTTTGCTACATGCTCTATAGCATTTCCACCGGTCAACCATTTAACTTATCCTACTACCTAGCCAAAAGAATGGCCGACATACCCTTAGTTGGAACAACCGCTCTTCCTTATGGAATGCTTCTCACCCAACTCTTTAGAGCAATCTCACCCATTCCTCCTAATGATAAGGGAATGCGCCTTGACTATTCTTTCATTCCTCACATCTTTGTCCCTCTTAGTGATAAACGAGTCTTCAAAACTAAGGGCAAACGTACTCGCTCACCTTCACCATCATCATCATCATCCGACATGAGCGAGGACGATAAACTTCCTAACTCTAAGTTACCTCCTTTAGACTACCTTTAAGAACTCCCCGTCATTGACAATGAATCCGAAGAGTTCAAGCAAACCAAAGGAATTTTCAAGTGCTTTGGAAGGTACCTAAGCAAGCTCAATAAGAAGATAGACCGGTTGTGAGAAGCGTGATTAAGGAGTGTTTGGCTTATGAAGGTTTTAGAACCTTGTATGTGTTAAACTATGTGATTTGTATTGTTTTTCACGTTCATGTTTTATTACGTTTGTCGGAACATGTTTTGAATGAGCTTTTATGCATAATGACAATATTTGAAGTGTTTGTCAATTTTTATGCTTATGGTAAATTTCACTAAGTTTAGTGAAAATCGCTAGCCCCCGGTCAAAGTCCAATGGTATGCGTGTTTACATGTCTATTTTTTGCATTTCCTAACCAGATATGCATTATATTTTTGATTTTAGGAGTTTTCAAAAAATTTGAAAATCGTCTCGCGGGTCAAATTAGTGGACTGTCTCGTTTTTGGGGTCTGACGGATCTGGCGGTACCCTAGATTGGGTTCCGCCAGTGTAATTTCTGGGCAACCCAGAAATGGCCCAACGGACCAGACGGAACCCAAAACAGGGTTCCGCCTGTGTATCGCGAGGGTTCCGCCAGTCACCTGCAGAAAAGTTTTGTCATTTTTCTTAAGTTCAAAACTTGTAAAGTGTCAAACCATTTTCTTTAGTGAGAAACATCTTCCCTTACCTCCAATAACCATATTAGGACAACTCTCACTCACGAAAACAATTAGGAAATCACTCCCCGCCAAAAGTTCAAATTCAAACATAACTAACCCAAGGAACCCTTTTAAAGGATCCTTCAAGTCATTGGAACATTTTCAACCAAATCACTTCCCATGATCACAAAGCATTGAGTGCATATGTTGGTCTTTCACTCCACCCAATTCCATTGGATTGACATCCAATGATTTGACATGTTCATGAAAATTTTCCAAATCATTTGAAACCTCAATCTTTGTATGGTAGAACATCAAATCTAAACACCCATTCCAACATCTCTTCCACCCTATAAATTTGAAAGTTTTGCAACAATTCAAATCACACCATCACCATCAACATTTCCTCTCTCAAAACCTCAAAACCACTCCTTTGCAATGACTAAATCCAACACCTCATCCGAATCATCAAAATCTTTGGCAAAAACCACTAAGATTAGTGTTAAACCTTGTTGCTTCAACAAAACCGTCAAGTCAAGCTCATCATCTTCAAGTGATGCTTCACTTAACATTTCTTCACCTATCCAAGATTTCCTTAACCTTACTACCTCAACACCATCCTCAACACCTTGCAATACCAATGTGATCACTATTCAAGATTTGCTTAATCTTGCTACTCCAACACCCTCTCCACCACATTGCAACACCAACATAGCCACTATTCCACCAACAACTAGACCTTCAAGCAATTCAACATCACCATCTCAACAAGCTCAACCATCAAGAACTCCATCACCCCAATCACCACAACTTACACCAATGGAACTCTTCCATACACCACCAACATCACCACTACCCTATTTGGAAACATTAGAAGACCTATCACCTAAATCATCAAACCCACCATCCTTGTCACTCTTTGACACCATTGCTCAAATGGAAACCCAACAACAACCTAGTGAGCAATTATATGATGAACCCCATCAACCATCATTGGTAGAACGGTTGGCTTACCGTTATGCTAGACCATCAATTTTTCTAAATGATCAAGGTCATACACACTCACAATCATTTGTGTTTCACCCTATCTACAAAGACATCCATGGTCCTCTAACCAATGAAATGAGGTTTATCCTAAACCACATTTTGGATCGTCTCATGTTTAGAGTCTCCAAAATGAAACAAAACCGTTTCTTTTGGAAAATATTTCTCATTAAAACCAACAAACCAAGTTTAGAGCACCAACACCACCTCATGTTTAGAGTCTCCAAAATGAAACAAGACCGTTTCTTTTGGAAAATGTTTCACCATTTAAACCAACAAACCAAAACCGTGTCACCTCCACAACATTCAAAACAAAACCCGCTACACCCTCCAACACAGATTTTCATCCTTAAACAACCTTAGCCTTGTTTTTGGAAAATGTTTCTCATTAAGGAAAATGATGACTTCCTTGTAGCATTTTATGTTCTTAGTTTATTTTTTGTTTTTCATTATTTTTAAGAAGTAGGATGATGTCGTCCTAATTTCTTGTCTTTGACTTTCTAAGAGTCAAAATTTTACATGAAATAAATTTCATTCTACTACAAGGTTTGCATTGTTTGTTGACCATTTAGGTATAATGAGTTAACTATACCTTGCTATGGTAGCATACATATATCTTGTGTTTTAGAAACTAACCTTTCTTTTTGTAGGATCATTATCCATGTTTTCTTTCCTTGATACTCCATTTAGGGGAGTATTATTCAAGGGGGAGCATGAGTATTGCATTATTCCGCTTCACAACTCTTAGTTGTGTTTTAGACATGAAATGCTTTCATGACTTGTCTTGTGCGGCAACTAACATTTTTTCTTGTAGGTTCAAAATCTATGTCTCCTCTCTTGGCACTCCATTTAGGGGGAGTATTGTCCAAGGGGGAGCAAGTGCATACTTCCGCTTCGCTACTCTTTTTTTTGTTTCGACAAAAAGGGGGAGAATTTATATATAAACTTGTTTCAAAATTTTTTTTCTTAACTCTTGCATATCACATCATCTTAGCAAAAACAAGTTTTTATACTAACTTTATAAGACTTAACACTAAAACTAGTGGCTTACTTATAAACAAAGTTTATGTTTTGTCATCAACAAAAAGGGGGAGATTGTTAATACAAATATCGCCTAAAAACGTTATTTATATTTTACGATCTTTGCTGAGTTTTGTTAATGACAAAGTATGAAGTTTAGCTAATAGTAAATCATCACTTTAGTGTTTAAGTCTTGTTTAAACTAAAGTCTACATTTCCTTTTAAACAAAACATTGTTTTTATTTCTTTAATTAGAAAGTGTCTTGTCACATCATTCATTTATGGCAAGCTTGTGTATTTGACTTGCCATAACATCTTACACACTTTTGGAAGCTTTCCAAATTGGATTAAATGTGTTTGACTAGTTGTTGTTGATGTGACTTTGGTTCATTTGAAGTATTTATGGTAAAACCTACTGCAAGCCTGGCGGAACCCTGGGGGTACACGGGCGGAACCCATCTGAGGGTTCCGCCGTATCCGCCAGACCTGCAGTTTGTTTTACTATAAATACCAAGCCACTTGTTTGTTTTGTGTAATCACTTTAGGACATATATTTTCATATACTCTCTCAACTAACTCAGTAATATTTGACTTGTGTGATTCTCTTATGTAGCAAGGGACTTCACAAGATCATTCAAGAAGTTACAAGCTTCAACTCTAAAGTTGCAAGACTTGTTAGCTTTGTTATGTATAAGCTTTGGTAGTTTATACTTCATTTGTATCATGTGTGTAGAAGTGATCGGTTAGTATTTTAGGCCTCAAAATACATAGTGTGTCGGGAGTTGTTGTACCCTTGTAAAAGAACTAACGGGAGTGGTTGTACCCTTGGTAAAGAACTCAACATCTAGCTTAGTGTCGGTAAAAGTGTAAGCGACGATGGGAGTAGTTATACCCGTGTAAAAGAACTCGACATCTAGCTTAGTGTCGGTAAAAGTGTAAGCGACGTTGTAAAAGTTTCTCCACCGGAAAAGGAGCTTGTTGATTAGTGCTTATAACTCTCGAGTTGGAAACTCGGGGCGTGGATGTAGGGCAAGGAAAAAGAGTCCTTGTAGCCGAACCACGATAAACAATCGTGTTGTGGTTTGATCGTTTCTTTCTTTATCTTTGCTTATTACATATTGTCTTTAGTTAGAATTGCTAATCACACGTAAAGCTTTTCAAAGAATTAAACAAGTAAAGTTGTGTTTATATCTTTAAACAAATGTAAAGCTTTTCAAAGAACTAAACAAGTAAAGTTAGGATTGTTATTCACACATAAAGCTTTTCAAAGAATTGAACATGTAAAGTTGTGTTTATATCTTTAAACAAACGTAAAGTTTTTAAAGGATAATCAAGTCAAAAAGCGGTAAACCATTCAATCCCCCTTCTAGTTTTCCACAGTGCGGACCCTTGCTTCTGCTAGGGAAAAGATGGATGAGATTTGGAAAGAGAAAAGAAGAAGGGCCAAGAGTTTGCAGAGGTTCAAGCCAAATGTGAAGAGGCTTTGAGGGATCTTGAGCAGAATCCCCTTGTTCAAGACCTTAGTACTGACATCGTAGGCTTGGAGAAGGATCTAAACAAGGTGAAAGCAGAATGTAAGAAGCTCCGAAAAGAGGAAGCAAAGGTTGTAGGGTACAAGGAGGAGATTGTTGAGTTGGAGGTCAAATGTGAGGGTCTCGAGGAAGAAAGGTCAAAGTTGGGTGAGCTGGAGATCAAGCTACGTGAAGATCTCGATGGCCTCAAGCGCAAGTATAATGCGCTTAAAAAAGATAGGGCTGCTGTTGTCTCGAAGGTCATTCCGTACATAGCCATGGAGTTATATCATAGCGACGAGGTGGGGAAAATGATAGGTGATGTTGTCAATGTTGCCATCTATAATGGGAAATGCACTACACTGGAGGAAGTTGCTGCGACTGGCAAGCCTGTGGAATTGTCTGAGGTAGCTTATTACCGTGCCACTCATAAAACAGAGTATGATCATGCAATCAACCTCCTCGCAGCTGTAGAGTACCCCTTCCTTGTTGTTGCTACCAAGGATCCAATGGCCTCAGTTGAGACGCTTCTTTCAAAGAAGCCGCGTAGGGTGAGCCAACGTCTGTGAGCAAGAAGGATACCCTTGTGAAACCTGCATCTAAGAAAGCAAATCCTGAGGAGCCCTTATCTTTGAAAGTAGTCACTGAGAAGCCCCAGTCTACGGGCAAAGGTTCTGCTGTACAGCCCCCCTCTCCGAAGACTAATTTGGTAAAAGCATCTTCCCCTAGCAAAGCCAGTCCCGAGGCATCCTAGGTTCAACAAGGAGCCCTTATCTCTGAAAGTAGTCACTGAGAAGCCCCAGTCTCCGGGCAAAGGTTCTGCTGTGCAGCCCCCCTCTCCGAAGACTAATTTGGTAAAAGCATCTTCCCCTAGCAAAGCCAGTCCCGAGGCATCCTAGGTTCAACAAGAAAGCCCCAAGTCTCCTGGTAAGTGAAGGCTGCAATGTTTGCAGTAATTTGGCTCCAAGGGTGGTGTGTACCCTTTAAGACAATGTTTATTTATGTTATGTAGGCTATGGCCTTATGTCCTGAACAATTTACGTTTATGTTGCACCTAGACAATATTTATCATCTTTTGAGCAGCGTAAAGTATATGCTGCGTAATGGTTAAATTTAATGGGTGTGCTCCCATTTTTGCTTATATGTTTTTCTCTTCATCGTTTATTAATTAAACGTTAATATACATCCTAAGGCTTAGAACAAGGAGCCTTATTGTGTGTATTTTGAACCAAGATTTTATAGCAATCGTATAATTTAATTGCTGACAGAGGGTTGCGACCCGCTCGGTCTCCATCCTTTAAGTGCGAAGGGCTTCGCATACCCTAAGACCATTTAGGAAAGTTAATGTGAATTGTGTTGGATGTTTAATAGCATACAAGACATAAGTATCTTGTACCATCCTTCGAACATTGAACTTGTAATTACTTGGCTGAGCAAATCTTTATTGTTAGATGTAACAAAAGATTCGAGGGAAACATGTGATATCATTAAGTGGGTAGGGGAGGATTACATCATTTATACAAATGAACACTAAGACGCCTACCATTAATGCTTTTTTCCCGAAAGAAGAGTTTAATACATAATAAGAAAAAAAATTTGCAAGTCTTGTACGTAGGACTTACGAAGGATATGGCAAGTCATTCGTACGCTGAAGGAGGGTTGCTGACGCGTAAGCCTCGCTACTTTTGGTTTGGACTTGCTCCACATATTCTTCCTCGAAGTATGTTCCAGGAAGCTCCCTTGTTTATTATGCTTGCAATTAAACAGGTAGCATATTGCTATGAAGCTTGTGATTTGGAGTGTAAAAGGTTCGTTACTTTGTCGAAGCCTGCTGCTCCGCTCTGGATTCGAGACGTTCTTCTTTCTTTCGATTGTGTGGGACCGAACGTGCTTTGAATCACCTATGTGATGTTTTTCCTTTTGTTTAGTTTGGAAGACTCTTTTGTTGGAGGACATACTCGATTCGCATGTTTCAGCTGGTTCATCACTTTGTCCTTCGAAAGGATCATTTTCTCCATATTCTATGTCATATTCCTCCAATTCTTTAGCCCATTTGACCATTCTCCGTGTTCCATCAGGGTTCAGGAATGCCCTTTCGAATGGCTTATCCGTAAGTACTCTGATGGGGTGATCCTTGAAATACCTTCGGAGACGTCTTGTAGCGTGAATCAAGGCTAGGATTAGCTTTTCTGATGCCGTGTAGCTTTGTTCCACATCTGGTAGAGCTCTGCTAACTAAATATATTGGTATCTGTAAGCGTCTTCTCACTGCGAAGAGCATTGCACCGATTTCATCAGGGGACATTGCTATGTGTAAGAACAACACTTCTCCTCTGGTTGGGGGCGCAACCGTTGGCATGATCTCCATGCAATTCCTCCATCTTTGGAAGGATGTTTCGGATTCCTTGTTCCATTGATAGGATATGTTGTTGATGACTTCATTGCGGACTTTGTAGAGAGATAAAGACCTGTTGACACCCTTTGACAAAAACGCTTTTAGTGTTTCTAAGTCATCTTTTAGGTTTTGAATCCTCCCTTGCGTTCTCCGAGTTTGCATCTCTGGGGAGGTTTCTTCATTGTTTGGATTGGTTTGCCTTAAGAATGGGCGTTCGTTTGACCCTTCCTTTTCAATACCGAAGGAGCACATTATTGGGTTTAGCTTTAGGTTGATCCTCCTTAGTTGCATGAGGGTTTCTTCGACATCATGGAGGATATCTTCTTTTGTCTTGCTTTGCGTGACTAAGTATCCTTCGTGAATTCTCAGGTTCCTCCCTATCTGTTTTTCGAAGGCCCTTCGAATCAGCCTATTGTAAGTGGCTTCGGTGTTTCGTAAACCGGAGGGCATGCGTTTGAAGTAGTAGGAGCCGAAAGGCTGTTTTTTCTTCGTCTTCTTTCGCCATATGTATCTAATGGCATCCCATATTTGTACTAAGGAAGCATTCCCAACGAACTCCAGGCAGTGGTTGCTGTTCTTCTACCGACAAATAGCTTTCTTTTTGGCAAGCTTTGTTGATGTCTTTGAAGTTAACCTATATTATCCATTCTCCATTTCTCCGTTGGGCTGCAATTGGATTAGTAACCCACCGTTGGTTTTCTACCCTCCGGAGTATCCCTGCCGCTGTGAGTTTGTCCACTTCTTCCTTAATTGCTGCACTTCGTTCAGGTGTCACCTGATGAGGCTTCTGCTTGACCGGTTTCATGTGTTTGGATTCATTGAGCTTGTGTTCCGTGCTAAAAGGCCTGCCACCGATTTTGAGCAACCTCGAAACCCCTGTTATGTCTGAATATTTTCCTACAAACACATCTTCATAGGCTTCGAGCAGTTTTTCCAATCTTTTTCTGAAAGTGGCGGGGAGTCGCTTCCCCATTTCCACCTTTCGTACTGGGTGAGATTCGTCTAGTGCCACCTGCCCCTTGGGACTGAAGCCTTCTCTGATGTCCATCGTACGCTTTCGATTACCTTCTTCCTTATTCTTTTGGGCTTCCTGGTGCTTCCCTTCGTGATAACTAGAGAATATGGTTCCGACACCATTCGCGGTTTGGAATTTCACTGTTGCATGCACCGTAGAGACCACAATGCCAATCTTTTGCATGGCAGTTCGTCCGATTAACATATTGTAGGGTGACTTCGATTTTACGATGACAAATTTGAGGATTTCCGTTCTCGCAAGCTTTCCACTTCCGAGCTTTACCTCCAGAGGTATTTCTCCTAAGGGTCACGATCGTTCCCCCGAGAAACCTACCAGAGGCATTCTTGACTCTACTCGTTTGGATCTGATTGTAGGGCTGAGTTTCCTAAAGCAATGTTCGTAGATTACCTCGCAAGAACTCCCGCAGTTTATATAAACTTTGTTAACCTCCACATTCGAGACTGCGACCTTAATGATCACTGGATCCTTTGAAGGGAATCCTCCTGCTTCGGACGGAAACGTTATTTCCCCTGCATCGTATGTTTCCCTTTCGGAGGCCTTTCTTTTCAATCGGGAGGAATCCCATCGAACCATTTTTTTTGAACGGCGAGTTAGTAGTTAGTGATCCGAGCCTACAGTGACATCCAATTGGGCAGTATGCAAGCCTCGAACCTTTCTCCTTAGGGGATAAACCCCACTCCTGCTTCTATTTATTTCGGGCCCCTGAAGGTCCATGGTGAGACTCGAACCTGAGACCTCTCCAAAGTAACCTCCCCAAGGTTTCCCAATTGCGTGGAGCTTCCTGAGGGGTATTATCCTTTCCCAATTGCGTATCAGTGGCTTTCTCTTTGCCCTTTCTTATCCCTTTTACGAGATTTGTTAATTGCCCGGATTTTACTGCCTCTTCTATCTGCTTTTTCAGCTCTCGACAACTGTTTGTTTCATGACCAAAGTCTTCATGGAAGTGGCAATACTTAGTAGTATCTCTGTTCTTGCTTTTTCCCACCATGCGAGGGGGTAGTTCGAAGGCTTTGGCAGCTTTCTCTGTCGCCAAAATCTCTCTCAGAGACTTCATGAGATTTCCCAATAAACCATGGTTCGGACCCTTGTTGTAGGGAGTAAACCTATTATGGCTTTTGTGTTTGTTCTTCTGTCCTTCCCACAAAGACGGCTTCGCTCCTTTATTGTTCTCCATCGGAGCCCCATTGGTAGATACTTCTTTGGCTTCTATCCACGTGTATGTTTTTTCCATCAGGCCTTTGTATGTTGCTGGAAGATCTGTGGATAAGAATTCCACAAGAGTCCGGTTGCGTAGGCCATAGAAGAAGCCAGAAATGCGTTGCTCTTCGGGTAAGCCTAGAATCTGCAGAGTTTTGTGAGTGTACCTAGTAACGAAATTTCTTGTGCTTTCGTTCTCCTTTTGCTTAATGTTGTGCACCGTGAGGTATGTTCTTGTGAACTTCTTTTGTTGGCTAAAGTGGGATCGAAACTTGGCCTTCAAATCATCAAGGTTGATGATGCTTTCTGGTTTCTGCCCATTCCACCAAATACGTGCGGAATCCCGGAGGGTATACGTAAACATGTGACAGGCTACGGGCATGACCCATTTCTGCATTCTTATGGCTCCTTCGAACAAATGCAAGAAATTATCTGGATCCCCCTTCCCATCGTAGGTGTCTATATGTGAAGGCATCTTTAGACCATCCGGAAATTGATAGTCTTCGATCCATCTTACAAAGGGTGTCGTAGGACCTGCGGGCTCTGCGTATGAGTGGGTGTAAGGTGGTATGTTCATGGGAACATTATGGTATGAATTATAAGGAGGGGGTACCCCTGAAGAGGGTTGATGAGTGTAGAAATGATGAGTTGTACTCGTGTTTGGAGGGTAACCATTATACATGGTATACGGGGGGTATATCATGGAATGGTTATAGGGTACAGCAGTTTGTGAGGGATACTAATTGCCGGGTTGCCCATTCATAGGGGGATAAAGGTTTGGAGGATAACTCTGAACCGAAAACTGGGGATATAGGCCAACGGGAGGGAGGCTTCCTCCTGTGTTGACTGAACCTGGGTTACCTCCCACACCGGATGCGTGGGAGGGCTGCAGTGGAACTCCTCATTCGGTCCTCCCCAAATGTGCCGCTAGTAATGGAGGTAGGTTTACCTCCGTGTTTTCCCTCTGCTAGCTCCTCCC
Organism: Artemisia argyi; assembly: GCA_030686995.1. Lineage (NCBI taxonomy): Eukaryota > Viridiplantae > Streptophyta > Magnoliopsida > Asterales > Asteraceae > Artemisia > Artemisia argyi. The sequence goes on along the minus strand of CM060709.1, from coordinate 67,352,660 downwards.
ATTAGAGCCTTCAGCGACAGTTCCTTCCCTCCTTGTGGGAGTTCTTTCGGGAACTCCCTCAAAGCCTACGTTACTTCCTCCAGCCCTTCTACCCGCAGGAGACCCAATACGCAGGATGGGGTGATGAGTCCAAGGGACCGAAGGCCTCGGCTCCATCTCGATCTCCTCATCATACTCATCGCTGGAATATTCTAACTCCCTTCGCATCTCCATGTTTCTGATTTGCCTCCTTCGAGCCCTTAACAAGGACTCTAGTTCTTCGTAATTAGCATCGACAAAGGCGGGGCTAATGATGGGCTCTGGATTAGCTGACGTGGATGCGTGGTGTTTGGGCGTTATTTCAGGGTGAGATTGTGTGGTAAAGGTGGAGGCCGTGATTGGCGGAAGGTTGTTGGTATCAGTTACGGGTAAAGGGGTTAAGGACGAGAAACCCGGTGAGGTGTAACCTCTCTTTCTGGATTCATGCCGGAATAATAGCGAGTGTATTTGTCTTGGTTATTCTACTTGGAAATAACGGGACTAATTGTAGCGGGTCCCACGGATGGCGCCACTGATCGTACAATAATTCGCACTACCAGGCCTTCGATGGTGATCAAAGGAAATGTGGGGTGTTGTGATTACGCCAAGCTTGGATATAACCTGAAATAAGAAATACTAAAACACTACGTTAAGTGATTGCGTAGGGGTTGGACCCTGCGAACCACCTCCGGCGTGTGAATAAGTGATCGGTATGAAAGTTTAAGTGTAAATGTAGTAAAGTAAGGTGAGAGAGATTGCATACCAGATTTGTCATCGTCCAGGACTATTTATAGGTGGAGAAAACGGTCCTGGAGAGTGGTCACACGTTTGAGAGAGATCATGGGGGCGTCCCATGATATGCGGTAACCGCTAGGGTTTAGTGTCCCACTCCTCCTGGTTTAGCGGGGGAGCTAAAGAGAAAGAGGAGACGTGGGTAAGATTTGGTCTCACCAATATTTGGACTTGGCATCGTTCCGTCCTTAAAACTTATCGAGAGATACCCCGAAGGGCTTAATCCTTCGATTGGCGAATTCCCACTGGATAACTAGATCATTGATGATTAGTTTTACGCCAAAGAAAGTTTAAGGAGGCTAGCCAGAGCCTTCGATTATGTAGATTGCGATCAGACTCGAAGAGGGTCCTTCGACCTGATCGGAGGGTACATCATCAAATAATAAATAGAATGGAAAATTACATAATTTTGGCTCGCAGTCATTTATAAATTATAATAACAAAGAAAAAAGCTGCGTGCATCGCATGAGTCATGAGACAGCCCTAGTTATATATTGTATTTTGAGTGTTTGACTCGACCTCAATTAAAAGTAACGAAATAACGGCATCAACATTTTTCATGTCATGCTAACAAACACAACTTAGAAACTTATTGACCAACAAAATCCATCAATGATCAAAATGACGAAAATTAGTGTTGAACAATACGCTATGAACATTTAGATCGAGCCCGTGTGCATCGCACGGGTCTGAATGCCTAATATAAGTAGTTTTTATCTTTTTGTTTAAATCGATGCCATTAGAACATTCGAGCACAAGTTGTATTTGACTAATATTTTCTCATTTAAACAAATCCTTCACCACTGATTATTCATCCCTCATTGATACCAACGATCAAATCCTCAATTTGTTGCCGTCTCTCTTCATAACATCAATTATCTACTCACCACTTCCTCAAATGATTTGTTTGATCCGCCAATCAACTACATCCAATGTCTAAATATTTTTTAAAATTTTCTCTGTTAGATCTACCTTTTTTTGGTTGGATTACTGTGAAAATTAATGTTTGTGTGATTATTATATTCTACTGATTCTTTTTTGCATAGTAATTTGTTTGGTTTGTACAATTACTTTTATTAATTGTAGTTTTAATTGAGTGGGTATTTTTAGGATTATATTAATTATAGTTGTTGACCAAACACTATACTTAATTGGCAATTTAGATATATCTTATATCTATTAAAGACTTCAACACAATTTCATGTTTTTATACAAAATTAAATACACATAAGATACTCTAAAATGTTTAAATTGGCAGGGAAACCTAATCGTGTACATTTTTTGAGTGTCGACTGATCTTTTCACAAAGACGTAGCCTCAGACAATGAGCACTCATCTAGTTATCTTTTAGCCAGAAGTCGTGATCGATCCCGTGACCTTTATATTTCTCAGAAATCCTATTTTGGCCGGTCAACTAGACGTTTACATTAGCGAAGTAATTGCTCCAATGGTTGGATATATAAGATACTATAACAACCTAGAAGCTAGTGCTTATGTAGTTAGAAAACAAGATTAAACCAAAATTATCAAAGACTTAAATTTATATAACAAAAAATTCAAGATAGGACAAGAATGCACAACTTATGAAATAAAAGAAAGACTATTGACTAGTACACATGGTATGATAATACAAAATCAACTACCACAAAGGCACAAACGACTTGACTTTTGAATATTCAATTCAACACTTCTAGTTTGAGGTTAGGGCATCCACGATCGGATGACATGACAAACGCATAAATACCTCACTTACACGGTCCAATCAGTTGTAGCTATTGCCAGGTCACCATGCATTTAATAATCGTGTGTCTCTGAACAATCGGCTTTTATACGGTAAAGTTGGGCCCATAAGCATAATGTTGCGTTTAACAACCAATTCATTGCATTATCTTCATAATGTTGCTATTAATAAAATGAGAATTGATCCACTGAAAATAAAAATAAAAATAAGAAGAATGAAAAAAAATTTGAGTTACACATTTCAAATGAAAAAAATGACTTTTATGGGGAGATGCATATATTTTTATAGGTGCATCTAAAATGTGCGGTTGTGATTATTGTTCATCATTCTCATTTTACTTTTATTTATTATTTGATCCTTAATAGGGACTAGATCCACTAAGAAGAAATTGTTAAATATCTCAAGTATCATATTCTTCTATGCAAAACAACTGTTAAATTTTTTTTACATTCTATTAGCTTATAAAAAATTTGGTTAATAAGAAGTCTAATGATGTGGTAATCTATTAAACTATATTAAGTTCAATGCACTGTAATGATTTTATATGAAAGTTGATATGTTGAAGTGACGATGATCTGGAGATGTACTGAACCTTGTATCTCAGTATGCATTGGAGATGCTCTTAGGAAATCCTCAACTAGCTTGGGGGAGGGAGTGGTTCACCCATTCTCTCTCCCATCACTCACTCCCTACCAATCCTTTTCTGCCACATCATTCACCTACTTTTTCCATCACTCACCCATATTTTTAGAGTCAACACTTCACTTCTTTTTTTTTCTTTTTTCTTTTTTAAATTCCATTAAAATTATAAAAAAAACTAAAATTATCCGTTATTCCTCCCCAACGGTCAAATTAAAGTTGCAACGTTCAAAAAAAAAAAAAAAAAAAAAAAAAAAAAAAAAAAAAAAAAAACGAGTCCCGTGCGTGAAACTTTGAGGTACGAGGTCCTTGCCGTGCGTTAAGGGAGAGCCGGCGGCGGTGTTCCCGTGCGAGAGAATCCCATCCCGTGCCATCCCGTGCCCACTCCCACCTCTCTTAAGTGGCATCTTATAAATGAAAAAAGTTGTCAGGTGATTAAATGCTCAAACCCATTGTACGTCTCCACCTCACCAAACGCATAAATGTAAGTATGTTTATGAACACATCGCTTTTATACGCATATGTTGGGCCCAATTGTAATAATTTATTTGTTTGTTGTTTATTTTTTTGCATGTCTTTTTATTTTACTCGTGATTTGTTTGAGGTTGTGGACTATTTTGCTTATAAAACGTTGAAACATATAAGTCATGCTTAAACAATATAAAAGAATTATGGCACCTACGTTTAACATCTCAAAAATCAAAACAATACACGTTACACGATATGGATTCTACTAAATTTAAACGTAGCTAATAAAACATGATAGAATACAATGAAGATTCGTTTATTTTGATAGCTCTCTTGAAAAAAAACCATTCCCATGTTTGCTCGGACTAATCATTTCAAAGCTTCTGATCATGTATGATCACGTGGTTGAGAATTCCTTTGTATTCGATGTCGAGTTTTTTTTTTTTTTTTTTTTTTTTTTGAAGTAACTTATCTCCTAAAATTAGTGTAAGAAAATGACTAAATTAATATGGTGATCTGGAAATGCATTAAACTGTGTAAAGTTTAACGCACTATGAGAGTTTTGTATAAGATAATGAAATGCTACCATGACGATTATGTGGAGTGTACTGAAGTCTGTATTATACAATGCACTGGAGATGCTTTTAGAACCAATATATTGAAATTATTTACCAATCAAAACAAACTTAGAATCTCCTCGTACATTCATCCAAGACTAGACACAATGGTGACAACATCTTTTAGCGCTGTATCACCGTTCAACATGTCATCATTTACCTCGCCTTTCAGACATAATGGTCACCACTCTTTTCATCATAAAAAATACCTCATTTTATACAAACATATCTCACAAGATACCGCACACACACTAAAACAAAAAAGCTACATTGTAAGTACTGCACCGTCACCTTTTTTTATTTGAACGGTAAATTGAATAAAAGTAGCAAAGAGCTAGATAATTACAATGGGACGGATAAGGCATTACAAGGATTATATAGCTAATCTATCCAATTTATTATAACTTTCCTAAATCTATTGGAGATCTAAGAGAAGGTAAATTGCTTAATGTCATTGAGAATAAGGTCCTTTCTTGGGCCTTTGGCAGCGAACATGAAGTCATTCCGAAAGCGCCAAAGAGTCCAAAGTGTAGATTGAACACCGGCATCAAACACTTTGCTTACGTTAGGAGGAAGTTTAGCATGATTTACAAGGGAAAACACATCATTTAGGTTATCAGTATGCAGTGGCGAAGCTTGAAAATTCGAAGTGGGGGGTCGGGATCTAAAATTTTTTTTTCCTAACGCTATTTTTCGGGTAATATGTTCGGGTCAGTGATTCGATTCGGGTCGGGTCAAAAATTAAATACTATTATTATATTAAAAAAAGTTTCAATCACTAATAAACTCAACATTTATCCAAGACAACTAAACATTAAAAAGGAGACAAACGGTTGGTACCTGGTTCGATTCATTGAAAAAATTAGAGATCAGCCCTTCGACCTTTAAGACCCTTGAATTCTTCAATTATGGACTCCGAATCAAACTTGTCAGCAATTTCTTTTTCTATGTAAATCACCATACTGTTTGCTAGATTGTCATCTGACATCTTATTACGTAGGCGATTCTTGAATATCTTCATTGCCGAAAATCCCCTCTCTGTTGTTGCAGTCGAAACCGGAAGTGTCAAGAGTAGCCGACACACTCTTTCAACCAAATCGTACATGATATTTTTCCCAGTTTCTACAAGAGTTTGGCAGAGATCAGAAAGAGTTGATACCTCACTTAACTTGGCATTATTTATCCTTTCAACTTGAAAAATCTCCAATTGACCAACTAATTGATTTCTCTCCTGCTCAGTAAAGTCCGCAGGATAATATTTCTCAACAAGAAGAACAATGTGATCAATATTAATCTTTTTTGAACATAAAGTCGAACCAAGAGATAACAACTCCATTGATTGCTCACTGAATCTAGAATCCAACTCTTGTATTTGCTTATCCAATGTCTCCATAAACAAATCTACTCGGTAAAAATGTTCAAATGTAACATGAAGATCTTTTTTACGAGGCCGATACCGGGTAGATCTATACGGAGCACTCATATCGGGCATCTCTATTTCATGTCTTTGACAAAAAAAAATAACTTCCTCAATTAAAGAATCCCATCCATCGTTTCTAAAATTATTTAGACTAACCTTTGTGGCTGAAACTAAATCCATTGCATTAAGGATGTCTTGGGATTTCTTTTGTAATCCTTGACAAAGTGCATCAGTCTTTTGCATCACACTTTTCATCATGTGAAGAACAAACACAAACTCAAATGACTTCAAGTAACTATAAGCAATACTAGCATCTCCACGTTGAGTACGTGTATTACGAGTAGTGTCGTCCATTATTCCCTTGAGAACAGCCCGAGTGACATCAAACATGTTAACCAAACTACAAATGGATTTAAAATGGGAACCCCAACGTGTATCCCCGGCCCTTCTTAATGTCCCAACCTGGTTTTTACCTTTTCCCGATTTGATTTCACCCAACGCCAATAAATTTTTAATCTCAATTGCCTTAGCCTTTTGTAACTCATCGTGACGCTTACTAGAAGCACAAACCACATTTATTACAAAAGCTAAGTACTCAAAGAACTGGTGTACCGGATCAACTTCCTTTGAGACACAAACCAAGGCAAGTTGTAACCTGTGATAAAAAAAAAATGTTAACTCCATATGTGTATTTTTAGTCAAACCTAAAAAAGAACAAACAACAATACAAAAGTAACTAACCTGTGAGCAAAGCAATGAACGTAATATGCATAAGGACTATACTGCCGAACGAGTGCCTGTAAGCCGTTCCATTCCCCACTCATATTGCTAGCACCATCATAACCTTGACCACGAATTTTTCCGGTATCAAATTTGTGATTCAAAAGTTTATTCCACAAACTAGCCTTTAAAGTCGCCGCAACAGTATCCTCGACATGAACTAAATCCAAGAACCTTTCCCGTATCACCCCTTTCGCATCAACAAATCTTAAGACTATGGCCATTTGCTCTTTTTTGGATTCATCTCGTGACTCATCAACCATGACACAAAACCATGAATCCCCCACTTCTTCCCGTATATACCTTCTCACTTTATTTGCCAAAATACTAAGAACTTCTTGTTGGATATCGGAAGATGTATACTTGGAATTATAAGAAGCATTTAAAATAACATTTCCAAGATCATCATTATAAAAAGCTAATAGTTTTAGCAATTCAAGAAAGTTACCTCGATTCTTTGAATTGGAAGATTCATCATGTCCTCGTAAAGCACAAGCTTGGTATGTTAACCAACGAACTACATCAATTGTGCCTTTCAATCTTAAACGGTTTTTCCTTTTTTCCTCTTCACTTTGTTTTTCTATGAAATTTTCAATGTGTGCTTCTTGATTCACTAAATTAGACACAAATACAAATGCCTTTTTGTGTGTTGCAGATTTAAGGTGCTTCAACAAAGGACATTTATCCCCATCATTACATTTTTTCCAATTGTCAAATCCGTCACAACTAAATGCACTATGACCACTTTGCTCATTTGGTTTCTCCTTATACAAATAACATAGAAAACAATAAGCCTTGTGTGTTGTTGGAGAATACTCTAACCAATTAGGGAACATACCAAACCAAGCAAATTTAAATCGACGAAGATTATTCTTTGGACCTCTAGGCTTATACTCTTTAAGCTTAGGTTGATACACTCCTAATGATATATATGCTAGCCTTACTTGCTCACGTGCCTCAACCGGATATTTCCACATTTCAAGTCGTTTAGCAGGATCTCTTTCTAGGCTACTAACATCATATGGTTGTTGTTCATTGCATTTAGCTTGTGGAATATCAGATGGTTGTTCATTGCAAATATCAGATGGTTGTGCCTCAACCGGTTCGCTTGTTGAACCTTTTTGACGTTTACTCTCTTGACTTTCAACATCAATTCCTTCTACTTGTTGTTCTTCGTTCTTTCTTTTAAAAAATGAAGTTATGGTTTTATTCTTTACCATATTCACAATGTATAAATCTGTAAACCTACATAAATTGCAAATAACTTATATTAGTGATTTAGTGGTATCCTAATTTCTAACTCACAATCTATAAATTAAACAATATGAGATTGAACCCATTCACCCAATTGACCCAATCACCCAAATCTGGTCCTAACTCCTAACTCCCAAAACTGGTCCTAATTTCTAACTCACAATTTGATGGATAAATTAAACAATTAACAATTAACAATTAACAATTTAACATACCTTCGGGGAATCGGCCAATCGGGGTTTGGGAGGAGATGGAGATGAGCAGCAGCCGAGCAGAGCTGCAGAAGCAGCCAAGCAGAAGCAGCCGAGCAGCAGGGGGGGGGGGGGCGAGCTCAGGTTCGGGGTTTGGGACTTGGGAGAAATCGAGAATGGGAGGATAGGATGGATTTGAGATTTGGTTTTTTTTTTTTTTTTTTTTTTATTGTTTGTTTACTTTAGATCCGGTTGTCACTTGTAGTTGTATGTTTAGATTATAAGATCCGGTTGTTTTTTCTTTTTTTTTATGTTTTTTCTTTTTTTTTTTTTTTTTTTTTTTAAATGGGCTAAATAATAACTAAATAAGATGGGCTTATGTAAATGTATTGGATCAATTTTTTTTTTTTAAGATGGGCTTATGTAAATGTATTGGATCAATTTTTTTTTTCTAAAACTATGGGGGGTCGAAACCGAATTAAAATGGGGGGGTCGAAACCGAATATACCGAAATTTTTCTACACGAAAACTATATACCCCCTATATCGCAAAAAAAATTTCGGGGGGTCGGGCGCCCCCCCCCCCCCCGCCCCTACTAAGCTGCGCCCCTGTCAGTATGTACATCCCACCGTCACTACTTGTCTCTTTTTTATTTCGTTGCCCATAGGTGATACAATGGAGATAGAGTGTCAAGTGGGATGGTGAGAGTGCTGGCCCACCCTCCAACGGGTATGCAATTGTTATTTGTATTCCTTTAAAAGTAAAAATAAAAAAGCTATATGCAGTATAAAAAGAGTTTTCCTTAATTCTCTAAAGTTTTAAGTTACATTCATACTATTTCTTAAGTAAAAGAAATTCATTTTGATTACTTTTTCGTAAATATTATTCAATTTATCATTCTTGGGAGGCCGCTATCCAATCATTGTTACCTAGTTTTGTGTAGTGAAAATTATTTTTATGACTATATATATACTTAACTTTTATACTATAATTTGTAATTAAGTTGCATTTATCAGCTTATGTTCGAGAACAAGGTTTTAAATCCGCACGTTGTCGCGGGATGTTTCAAATTAAGGTATGCATGCCCACCCGGGTCCGAGTAATCTCAAAAAAAGGGGGCCACAAATGAAACAGGCTGAACTTAGTACGCATGCCCACCCGAACCAAAAAAAAATAAAAATAAAAATAAAAGGCCCAAGGCCCGTTACTGTAGAAAGAACAGTACCCCGGGTTACTATTCATCAAAGGGGACGGGAAATGTATATATTAGTAATGTTTCAGTTCCTAGCTGGTTGTATATGTGTGTATCATCTATATCTATATCTATACTATCTATAATGTAAAAATGGTCAAAGGTGAAAAGTAGAAAAGTGGAATAGTCAATATTGTGGAATGTTGAAAAATGTATATAAGGAAATATTAAAATTTATTTAATACTCTTATTAAAACACCCCATTACTTAAAAGTACAATGATTTATTCACATTGTACAACTAATTAAAAACATATATACCAAATTAAATACAACAAATTAAAACACAAATCGGGTTGACCCGGGACGCTTCAAACACGGCGGGTTGACCTGGTTTAATTTGACCCATTTTCAACCCAACCTAGCAAGTTGACCCGGTTTAAATCGACATATTTTTTGACCGGAACGGTGCAACTGGTTGAACCACCCGGGTCGAACCGGGTTTCAAAACATTATCCATTACTTAAAAATACAATGATTTATTCACATTATACAACTAATTAAAAACATATCTATCAAATTAAATACAACCAATTAAAACAAAAACCGGGTTGACCTGGGACGCTTTAAACCCGGACGGGTTGACCCAATTTAATTTGCCCCGTTTTCGACCCAACCTAGCAAGTTGACCCGGTTTAAATCGACCCATTTTTCGACCAGAACGGTTCAACCGGTTGAACCACCCGGGTCGAACCGGGTTTTAAAACATTATGTTAAATTCCCAAATCTTTAAACTTTTATTATTTTTCGTTTATAACCTATAAACTTTTTTTTATCAATAAACTATCTGTCGCTATAAAATCTCGTTGCTATGCACGGGTACTCGTCTAGTTTTATAAATATACTCAAAGAATGATCGAATACGATGTTTTCATTTAATTAGACTAGTGACAGGTTGCGCGGATGGTCTCTCAAGCGATTCTTTTAGTAGCAAAAAGAGACAGATAAATGGCTACGCTTCCAGATTAATGAAGCAAGAAATGACTGGGTTCTAGAATATGAAGTTCATCCTCTTAAAAATACGTCAAGAATGTTACCTTAGTAGTACTCCTAATTCACATTTTTAAAATGCTTAAAATTCATGTTGATAAGCTATACATATGTCTATACAAAATCACATTTGCTGTTCAAAGTATGTAGTATATTCAAAAGAAAATTTAAATTTGTTCACTTTACTACACAAACACATGTTTTCAAAATACGTCTTGATAGAATTGAAGGAAACACAATATAACATATTGAATTACTTTTTAGATTGATAAGTATTACTCGTATATCTTGATACATTAATACTTTTGTAATTGGATTAAGTAAATTTAAAAATTGAATCATCTACATCTTTTCCTCCTAGAGTTTATGGACTTTACACACTTGTATTACATTTTTTTAGTTTTAGTTTCAAAAAAGAGTGAAGATTTACATAATTTAATAGTTTAACCCTAGTTCTCAAAACATTACTATATATATATAACGTCCCGGCAAAAACGACACGCTCTTTGTCGTTTTGGGCCTGGTATATTCGTATGGTCTGCTTTGTGTGTGTCGGCCCATCTGCTTATTTTATACCGTTGTTTTATATTAACGATGCCACCACTTCGACATTCATTGTAATCTTCTTTCTGCGATCATAGTTATCAGGTAGCCATCCTTTCACTCTTTCGATTTTCTGTTGTTTTTCTTGCTTTTATTTTTGGTATAGTGTTCGTATAGTAATCGATCGTCGATTGGTAAGGTGTTCTTTTGCTGTTTACCGTGTTGTGATTTTCAATATGAGAACCAAAACTAAGGCCATGCGTAGACATAGTGGTGGCCAGCCGTTAGAATGGGACGTGTCTGTTGGGACTGATACAACTGTCGTTCGAACTGATTTTGCTAATAATTTAAACGGTTGTCCACTTAATAGTGTCGTAGTTGAGGGTTCTTCTGGTGATGTTCGTGGGGTGGTTTCTGATGATGGTAACTGGATGGGTAGTTTGGGTGTGCCTGCTGATTTAGGTTCGTTTATTGAAGTCGATGATGGATTGCAGCGGGTTGGTGTTAATGTTCATACGAGTGTCGCGGGGAGGCCTTCGAATGGTATTACTATTAACGAGCCTCATTCACCTGACGTAACGGTTACGAATACCTATCATCGGTCTTTCATGGAAGTCGCTGTTACTGGGAAGGGAAAGGCGAAGATCGATGATGTGCCTCAGACCTTGGCCGATGGTATAACATACTTCTTCTTTAGGTTGTTTAGTGGCCGTGTATGCTATATATTTTTGCTCTTTATCTTCTGTTGTCATAATTGCTACCTTATCATTATTCATGTCCATTTTATTAGTGTGCAATGATGATAGGTTAATAGATTCAGTTAGTAGTTTGGTAGTTACCTTTACTGATATTGGATTAGTCTATCTATGCTACAGCTTATGCACTATTTTAGCTGAATTCTTACATACTCATGTTCCTGTTTCGTGATACTTAGGCTACAAGTTAACGCTCAATGATTATTATTGTCACTTTACTGTAGGTTTGAACAGCAAACAGGGTGTCGATCAATATGGTAAAAAAAGTTACATAGTTTCACATGGAAAAGGAACTTTAGCTTATGAATTTTTTGTTTAGGCGTTATTGGTAAAAATTTTAACCTCTCATAATCAGGTTCGCTATTCTGAAAGTGTGTTTTCGTGCTTTGTGCAATCGTATTACATACATCTTTTTCGTGTCATTTTGTACCCATGTGTGCTATATGTTTTTGCTCTTTATCTTCTATTGCCATGGCGTTCATTCTATCATTATTCGTGTTCATTTTATTGTGGCCGGTGAGGATTGGCTATTGGATACATTTCTTAGTTACGTGCTTACCTTTACTTATGTTGGATTAGTCAATCTAGGCTTCAACTTTTGCATTGATTTATCTTAATTTTTACATACTCATGTTCCTGTTTGGTGATACTTAGGTTGTAAGTTCAGGGACAATGGTTAGTATCATTACTTTGCTGTAGGTTTGCCCAATGCATACGCCATGGATCAACGTGGTAAAAAAAATCATTATTTGACATGCGCACATAGCTTTAGATTATGAATCTTTACTTTGCGTATTGTCGCTGCAGCTTTTAGCCTGCCACAGTCATATTTAGTGTTTTGAAACCCTATTCCCAGCGGTTTTCTTATAATGACGTGATTTTTATGTACGTTTTTTTTCCTTCCATATGTCGTTGCCACTAAATTTTTTCTACTGCTGTTGTTGTAGGTGCTGTTGCTACAGCAAACAGTACCTCTTCCATTCCGGCGGCTGATGCAGGTATATTATCTTACGGTTGTGCAGTGTATTGTTTCTGTTATTGGTTTTCGTATGTTTATCCTTTTAACGTTTCCGATGTTCTTTGCTTCTTTTTAAGGTCTACCGGTAGAAATTCATATGCATACTCCTTTCCGAGCTGCACATGCAGTTTTACGGAGCGAATGTGCGTCGCCTTCATACACTCCTGGTATGCAGCCTGCTCCATATATTGTCAGACATGAATCTGTTGCCGCCGCGCAAAGCCGTGATTTTTCGCCTACAACTCCATTAGTGCCTTCGGTGGCTATTCAATGTACTACCAGTTCTTTAGTAATATGTGTTGTTTAATTTTTGAATTGCGTGGTTATCAGTTTCTTCAGGTTACTTATGTTGTTGTTTTGTTGTTTCCCTTTGTTGTAGGTACGCGCCGTGCATCACAAAGGAGGCAATCACGTGGGCCTGCCCGTCCACCAGTTCACGAACAGGTCCACAGGGGTATGTTTGTTTTTAGCATTTTACTGTTGTTGGTCTTTCTTTATAGTTGGCTGTTCTTACTTCGGTATTGTTTATCGTTCGGTTTTATTTCCTTTTGTAGGCGTACCCGCAGATTATGTGTCGGTGGGTCTATGTAACAGAGTTTGTCGCCATTGCAAGGCGTTATTTTTGTTAGAGGAACGGCTTAAGCACGGCACTATCCAATCTCCAGAATACTATAAGTGTTGTATGGCCGGTAAGGTCGTGTTACGCCCGCAGCCTGAATACCCTGCTTATGCGAGATAGTTGTTTACTAATCGGCATTTTTTGGAAAATATAAGGGCTTACAATTCCATGTTTGCGATGACTTCTTTGGGGGCTCAGGTGGATGAATCAGTTAACAGGGGTTAAGGGCCTTACGTGTTTAAAATCACAGGCCAGATATATCATCGGATAGGTAGTCTTTGCCCCACTGAGAATGATGATCCGGCTTTTTTGCAGTTATATATCTTTGACACGGACAACGAGGTCCGCAATCGGTTAAGCAATTTTGATAAGAGGGGTAGAGTCTTGCGTCCTGAGATCGTGCAGGGTTTGATTCATATGTTGGACGAGCACAATCGGCTGGTTAGAATATTTAGGACCACAAGAGACATGCTTCAGGCAGGAAACGTTCCTGAGTTTAAGATCAGGCTATTTGCAATAGCAGGTGCATGTCAGTACGAGCTCCCGTCTAGAGACTCGATAGGGGCAATTGTCTACGAAGGGGGTCCAGATACAGGGACTGAATATGATATCATTATTCATAGAAGGGCTGGAGACCCGGAAAGGGTAAGTAAATTGCATTTGTCCTATATGGCATTGCAATTTCCTCTGCTATTTATTTATGGAGAAGACGGGTTTCATACTGGTCTACGATTATGGGATGTTGCTACCCGATCGATGGATGAGGAAAAGAAACTGTCAATGAAAATGTATTATGCGTATCAGCTGCGAGACCGTTTCCAAGAGTACAGTTTGTCAACTAGAAGCGGGAGGCTTTTTCAGCAATACGTTGTAACAGCCTATTGCAGTGTCGAGCAATACCGTTTGGATTTTATTCGTGAACACCAGGACGATATCAGGAACGATTATCTGTCCGGGGTATATGACGCAATGGCAAGGGGCGATCGTAACGGTTCTGATGTAGGGACAAGAACCATTCTCCCAGCATCATTTGTTGGCGGTTCGAGATATATGTACAGCCATTACTTGGACGCGCTCGCCATTTGTCGGGTTCATGGAAATCCATCATTCTTTATTACTTTCACTTGCAATGTTAAATGGCCGGAGATATTAGACTTTATGCAAGACTTTCCGAATGTCACTGTGGCGGATAGACCCGATGTTGTCGACCGTGTTTTTGAAATCAAAATTCATCATCTGATTGCATATCTACGTGACAGGAAGCCTTTTGGGCCAGTGTCAGCTGGTACATTATGTTTTCCAAATACAGACGCTTATCGGTAAACTCATCGTTTTGTGAATTTCTAATTTGTTTATCTTTTTTTGAAGTTTTGTACACTGTCGAGTTCCAAAAGCGGGGCCTACCGTATTGTCACTTGCTATTGTGGATACAAGAGCATTCAAGAATACGGACAAACGCACAGATTGATAGATACATATCTGCTGAGTTACCCGATCCGACATTAGACCCCGAAGGTTATCGGATTGTTACGGAACTTATGATGCACGGGCCTTGCGGTTTACTAAACAGGTCAGTCGCGTGTATGAAGGGTGGAGACACGTGTACAAAGGGCTTCCCAAAACCATTTTGCAATGCTACATTCATTGACAAAAAGGGGTACGTTCATTATCGGCGGCATGTTGGCGGGAATGTTACAATTAAACACAATGTTCAGCTGGATAGTGGGTATGTTGTTCCGCACAACATGTCATTGCTCAGGCGGTTCTACGCACATATAAATGTAGAGTACTGTGAATGGACGATGCTAATCAAGTACCTCTTCAAGTATATTTCTAAAGGCACGGATCGTATAGTGACACATATTACAAGAAATTTGGGGGACACGGGTTCGACAAGCCGTTCACCTGCCATTAGAATTGATGAAATAAAAAACTATCTGGATGCACGATACGTGGGTCCGCACGAAGCGTGTTGGCGTATATTCGGATTCGATATTCACTACAGAGATCCGGCCATGCAAATATTAGCCGTTCACCTTGAAAATATGCAGAACGTAAGATTTAGAAGAGAGGATACTTTAGAGTCTGTCGTTAATAATCCGAGCAACAAAAGGACCACACTGACGCAATGGCTGCACTACAACTCCCATTTTACAGACGGTCGCCACTTAACATACTTAGATTTTCCAAAAGAGTTCGTGTGGAACCAGCCGCAAAACTTTTGGTCACGGAGGCGGAATCTCAACAAGCCACTCATTGGTAGATTAGCATATATACATCCTAGCGCTGGCGACCTATTGTACCAAAGGCTATTGCTGTGTCACCAGAAAGGGTGTATGTCTTTTCCAGGGATACAGACAGTTAATGAACGTCTTTATTCCACTAATAGGGCGGCGTGTGATGCGATGGGTTTTTTGGCTGGTGACGGCGAATGGTCAATCGCTTTGGTCGAAGCAGCTTTCACAGCCACGGCTGTAGAAATCCGTCAACTCTTTTGTCAAATCCTTATATTCTGTGATGTGGCCAACCCAGTTTCTCTATGGAACACACACTAGCGTCTTATGAGCGACGACATACCGCGAATTTTATCAGATCTATTGCATATACCTCAATTGAATTTAAATGACGAAGAGTTGCAGGGTGGAATTTTGTATGAACTGGAAGCCATTCTCAGATTCTACGGAAAATCTGTTATGGAGTTTAACCTACGTCTTCCACCTCTACACCTATTAGAGATTCTCAAAAACAGGACAGTCATGGAGGAGAGGAGTTATGATACAGAAGTGATGGCGACTGAACGGGATCGATTGCTGCCAAACCTTAACACGCAGCAACGAAAGATTTTCGACACAGTTACTGAAGCAGTTTCAAATGGTAGGCAAGAACTGATGTTTGTTTACGGCCATGGCGGGACTGGAAAGACCTATGTATGGAAAAGTATAATCTACACGCTCAAAGCACAGCGCAAGATAGTTCTGGCAGTGGCATCTTCAGGGATTGCTTCGCTTCTATTACCGTCAGGCCGTACTGCCCACTCGAGGTTTAAGCTACCGCTTGACCTAACAAATGAATCTATGTGTACCATCAAAAAACATACACAGTTTGCAGACCTGTTAGCACAGACAGATCTCATCATTTGGGACGAGGCCCCGATGAGTGATCGGAGATGTTTTGAGACTCTTGATAGGAAATTGAGAGACCTTATGGATACGCCAACGAATGTTTTTGGCAACAAGTCCGTCATCTTAGGTGGCGACTTTAGGCAGACGCTGCCGGTCAAAAAAAGAGCTTCCAAACAACAGATTATTTCCTCTTGCATTACAGAATCGTATCTATGGAAACATTTTAAGATTCATTTCTTGGCAGAAAACATGAGAATAAAAAGGATGAACGGTACGACTGAACAGGTGCACAACACGGAAATGTTTTCGCAGTGGTTACTCGATATAGGGAATGGTGTCATTGGTACTCCTGATGAAACAGATCCTAAAAACAGTTCTTGGGTACACGTACCTGACATGTACCGTATACCTGACAGTGACACTGCTTTATTAGAACTTATACATTTTATATACGGTGATGGTATACTACACTCGCCAACCGTTGAAGCACTGCAAGAAAGAGCAATCGTTTGTCCTAAAAATGAAACGGCGGACGCAATTAACTCGCATGTCTTAAAGATGCTATCTGGTGTCGGTTCAGTTTATAAGAGCGATGACGACGCTATACCGCGTGGAAATAATGGAGGTGCCGCGGAACTGCTGTACCCACAAGAATATCTGAACACACTCACATTTCCTGGGATCCCGCCACATAATCTTGAACTAAAGATAGGCGCTCCTATCATGCTTCTCAGGAACTTAAACCTAGCAGGCGGCCTTTGTAACGGCACGAGAATGATTGTTACACAGATGCTTGACAGGATTGTCGAAGGGAGAATTATTACCGGTACCCGAATGTCCCAAAAAGTGTGCCTTCCACGGATCATGTTATTTAACAAAGAAGAACACCTGCCCTTTATATTCAAAAGGAAGCAGTTCCCGATTAAAGTGTGTTACGCGATGACCATTAACAAGAGCCAGGGACAATCGTTGAACAAGATAGCAGTTTTTTACCAGAGCCAATCTTTGGGCACGGCCAATTATACGTGGCACTTTCAAGAGCCACATCCCCTGAAGGTTTAAGAATTCTCATTAAAGAACAGTCCAACAGACCGTCCAACATCACCAAAAATATTGTGTACCGGGATTTTCTAAAAACCATTGCCAGACACCAGGTTTTGTTCATACCAAATCCAATAGGCATGCTATGTTCTGTTATGATCTTAATATATGGTCATGTCATCAGAGCAAGGCCACATACCGGTTCTTAATAGTCATATTGATTTAAACCTGAAATTTTTTTTATGATAGCCTGTGTTAGTCCCTTTGACTATCGCCTTGCCCAGATCTTTAGATATACATTCATGTACCAACAATATATTTTGCCTATTAAGATAAATTTCTTGCGCCTTTATTATTGCTACCTTTGAATACCAACTTTTTCTTGCCCTAACAGGATTTATTGATGCTATGTTTTTTACCTATACTAACGCATACAGTTGGTATATTGTTGTGAAGGAAAATGTCAGGTGACGCCGCATTAGCTGCAGCAGCAAAATCCGCAGGGAAAAAACCGATACAGGAACTTGAGGTTACTGGAGTAGCTGATCTAAAGCCATCGGATATTGGTAAGGCGGTGTGCATTAAAGTATATCGTAAGTGGATAGTTACATCGAACAGAGGTGCTAGGCAATCAACACTCAGCTTCATATTGCTTGATCAACAAGTAACGTTATTTCGTACAACCGATTAGCACGTGCGACTAAAAAAATAACAATGGCTTTTTCATTGTCTGATGGCATTATAGGGCGGAGCAATACAGGCAAACGCTGAAGGCAAATAACGTATCCGATTCGATCACACTCTTCAAATAAA
This sequence comes from Artemisia argyi, assembly GCA_030686995.1. Lineage (NCBI taxonomy): Eukaryota > Viridiplantae > Streptophyta > Magnoliopsida > Asterales > Asteraceae > Artemisia > Artemisia argyi. The sequence continues at coordinate 67,334,588 of CM060709.1, read as the reverse complement.
TGGGACATACTTAATTACCGGCTTCGGGCTATTAGATACTAAGAAATGGATGCAGACTTTGCCTAATAATTTCACACTGATATTCGGAAAGCTGACAGATATCCAGGCATATACCGGGACAGGATTCCCGGAACATCATTTTAACTTTGCACACTACGATGAAGTGGCTTTACGGGCTGATAGGACCGACGTGATATTGACAGGTACATATCTTTAACAGTTCTTCGTTCATCAGAATAGTAGTATTCACAAACAATTGGATGGCTGTAGATTATATTGCATGTATCCTCTACGTGGGTGACATTCAGGAGCCCAAAAACCCATGCCAACAACCAGTTGTTTGGAGAGATATAATGCTCAAAAACCTAGAGTGAGTTTTATCTTTTAATGGTTAAATAGAAACTTTAATTGACCAAATCAAATGACACTTGCTTTTATATACAGAGGAGACACTCTCAGGTTCACGCTATGGAATGAAAAAGCAAGAGGCTTCAACGTCGAAGAGTATGAAAAAGAGCCGAAACCGACTGTAATGGCAGTGAGTTCTTGCTGGGTCAAAACATACGGAGGTAATTTCATAGCCACATTTACGCATCAAAATATCTTAATATAATTTTTATTAACATAGAAATGAACAAATGCAGGTTTACAACTCTCTGCCTCTCCTGCAACCTGCTACTACCTAAACCCGGCAATTCCCGAAACTGATTATATACTGAGCATGTAAGTTACCAATTATGTGACACGTATATTCACGTTTTAGATATATAACTTATTGATACATGCCTACACACACAGCTCATAAACGGTAACAGATATCGATACCCGTAATTGCAGCTATTTTTAGACATTAAAATGGCAAATAAAAATACAGTTGTTTTGCAGGTACAGTCAATTGGTAGCTCCTCCGGTCATACAGAATATAAGGACATCACGCTACAGTGATATTGAGCAAGAAAAAACTAGGAATAGGGTGACAGTAGATGAATTGCTAAGAGAGGATCCGCGGAACCAGACGGTAAATGGCCAATACTAGCATAGATCTACTTCCCATAAGAATCACGATTTAATTTTATTTGTTAATGCAGAATGTCAGATTCACAGTCATCGCCACTGTCTTAGAAATTGTCGGTGGAAGACCATGGTACTTTCTCCAATGCCATGATTGTCGGCGCAATATATTTAACGACCGTCCACACGTGTACTGTGCACCTCTCCCTGCCGGGGAACCCGAACACTACAGGTAATAATAACGGAACAGGTACATTAAAAAGGCAGGTGTTCAGTATTGTCTTCAAAATATACATGTTTAAAGCTTCGGACTTATTATCTTTCCTTCTCAAAATGTGCAATTACTGCTTTAGAATGCTCATATCGGACAGTACCGGAACACTGACATTAGCATGCTTCAGTACTGAATCACATTCAATGGTTACGGAATGCAGCAAAGTCGTGTTAGAACAGGGGCAATCAGATCCGTATTCATTGCCACCGGTTTTGATAGCCTTAGAAGGGGCCACTTACCTGTTTCAGTTACATTTTTCTACAGAGTCTACAAAGGAAAATCCATTATTCGTTCTTGACACAGTCATGTATACTGGACCACACTTGCTGGCCATTCCTTTGAACACCGAACCAGCTGCCATTACAGAAATAGAAACAGAAGGAGAAATACTTCTATTAGCGGGACCTGATGCTAGAACAGAACAGACAAACGTTTCTCGAACAACAATTGAACAGCCACCCGACACACCATCCCCATCCGCAACTCTAACATCACAGGAGCGTCCTATTCACAGCATTGTGACTGACGTGCTCAAGAGTGAACTGAAACCTGAACAGGCAGACCAACAGGCTCAATCTCCAGCAACAACCAAAGGGTTATTATTCACACCTCCGCCAGCTGAAGTTTTACAAGGTTCAAGCCCGGACACTGCACATAGCACTACCAATTTACAGAAACGAGAAACGAGGAGCCAAGGTGCAAAGCCATCTGTTCGGAGACAGTTACTCAAGAACGACCCTCCTGAAGAAATGGGCACGCCACCAAAAAAAACAAAGCAGGGGGATTGACAAAGCCACACCGACCTGAGTAGTATGCTCTACTGATAGATATTATATAGTAGTCTGTCTTGGAAATGAACGTGCATAACCTAACTGCTATGTACAGTTGATGTGCCTTTAAAACAGACCATCATATGTAGGACAGTAGAACTCAATTATGAGATAGCCTACCAGTACTATTGCCGCGATTTTGAACTGCTATGTTAATAGCGGCATATATACTAGATTCTGTAATGTGACAGTTACCCTTTTATGTTAGTAGCAACATATGTACCACTTTTGTATTGTAACACGACTATGTTGTAAATATGTTACACTCTAAGTAACCATGTTAGATGATATTCGGCTAGAATTACTCCTAGCCTTGCAACACTCGATACGATTACTGTAATGGTTTGACATGTTAGTTTACAATCCTCGCGACGTTACACTGAAAGAATCATAATACGGTAATTCTAAGAATAGGGCAGGTCAAACGACCAATAATTTAAAATCAGTCGCAAAACCATGGTAATTAATCAGCCAAAAAAACAGTGTATTGACATTCCCATTTTTATCACAGACCTAAAACAGAGCTGATTGCAAAATACAGGCCTATGTTTAAGCTACGTCTTTAGTTTGCAAATTCCATGAACTGATGATGTTGGTTTCAGTACGCTTGACCGAAAAAATTAACAATAACAATCAACAATGGCATATACATGTACAATACAATTCATATCTTTGGCAAATATTATTCTGCTATGCGAACAATACAAACAGTACAGGTTCCGGTAAAAACAACATTCGAGAGACGCGACAATGCATAGTATCAATACGATGTCACTAGCAGTAGGACGGTACTTAAACAACATAAAATGCTTTACCCTCCAAGACATAACATGCGATAGATTCAAAGACATAACGTGTGACATTGCAATAGAAAAACAGTCACGAAAAAACAACACAAACAAACGTGCATCACAGTAGTTCTCCTGATGGACCTCTTTCTGAAAACACATCACCATGAGTAGTAATCCATCAAGCCTGCAAAAAGTTAGAACATTAATTCTATCTGATATACCCACAGTAACAGTAGCCTATCACATAATCGATTTAGGTTTAAATGGCTAAAAAAAGCCTCGGATAAGTAAAGTAGAATGCAACGCAAACAGTTGAAAAAAAAAAAACAAATGACTGCTAAAGTCTATGGCAACAGAATGAGTACTCCAGAAATTGAAAACACCATTTCTAGATTCAGTTTCTATTGTAACTTACGAACCTAAACGAGCACACATTTTTGCGGACACATTCCACCATGCATCACTCCAACAGATCCCACCCCCAAGATCATTCTTAATTGTTTACGAGACAGTGAGACACAAATCAGAACAACATGAAACTTAAACATAAAACATAAAAAAAAAGAAAAAAAAACATTTAAAAACTGTACAACAAACATCCTTATCCGATTAAGATACGCATACGATTCCGCAAACTAACTATGCAAACCCCTTTGCCAATCAACAGACGATCACCTCCCGTACGATTCATGACTCACTAATACTGTCAATTCCAAACTAACCGAAAGCATCCGACAAGTTTTCAAAACACTTTACTTGGCACAAATAAATATAAAGCAAGCGACGTAAATAAGCAAACACTAGCAACTAATCCTTATAGAATTCGCAGCGGCTAGATGATGGATAAAAATGGGTCACAGACACCACACTACACACCTATTAACAAGGATCTTGCATGGCTGAATACCGATCCATTTTCAAAAAAATAATGCAATCTCATTTCAGGCATGTGATTGAAAATAAGTAAAGAATAACGCATGATTAAGACAGCAACACATCTCATTGCCACTTACGATCAATCATAATGGTTCATACTACAAACTTATTATGTACAGCTTGAGGACGTAATTAACAGATAATTAACTCGAATAATGTGTTTAATATAAATCATACCAATTTCTTTTGGCGATGCTTATGGCTTTTGTACGTATGAAGCACATGAACAGAATATAACAATACAACCAACGTTAAGATATCAGGACCAATGCCAACAAGAAAAATCAGGCTACGACATTTTCCACTACCAAATATCTTTTTTTCATATTAAAGATAAGGCCTTTGACAGGTATGCTTTCATGGCCATTTTAGTGATATCAGGTACTGCAAATATATCGAAGTCGTTTAGGTTAAGATATACACAACTATCAAAGGCCAAAAAAAAAGGAAACTATCAGGACAATAACTTTTCAAAAACATTATCATGAAACAACCTATGACAAGATCAAGAAGCTTCAACCATGTCAAGTTTAGAAACTGATAGCCAAAAAAAAAAGAAAAAAGAAATCAAAAAAATGTACAGCAAACATCCTTATCCGGTCAAGACACGCATACGATTCCGCAAACTAATTATGCAAACCCCTTTGCCAATCAGGTGATGATCACCTCCCGTACAATTCGTGGCTCGCTAATACTGTCAATCACAAACTAACCGAAATCATCCGAGGGCATTTTAGCAATAGCAGGTACTGCAAATATATTCAAACCATTTAACTTACGGTATACATAACAATCAGAGACTAGAAGAACATACAAATATCAGTCCAACAACTTTTGTGTAGCATTATCATGAAATGGATAAATTGAAATGGATATTTACATTAACAAAAAACCTGATATCAAGCCAATATATTTTTCTGCTGATGTTTTACAAAACCTGATATTTATAACCTAAATATGCAACAAATTATGTAACAGTCACTACTACTCTTGGCGCACCGTATACCTACATGAAATGTATAAATTGGGGTTCTGTTTTATATATAACCATTTTCCAGTATTACCTACATATGCATCATTTTAAGAATCCAGTTACATGAAAATATATTAACATGTTTGCCTACAAGTATACCGATAGTACTTCTAAAAACTACTCAATTCGCGGGTTCACTTTTCGATAGTTAACGGAAAAAAATTATAACTTTTGTCATCTAAAAATCCTAACAGGGTGAAAATAAAACATACTAATAGCAACGCCAACAGCTTGCACTTTACTAACCAAAAGACGGAATACAGACTCTCGAATTAAACAACGACAGAGACATAACATTTACAACGAGAGTGTGTCGTCCGACCACCATACTAGCAAAAGATAGACTTCGTACGACTGGCTACAACCATGCTACAAACCAAGTAGACGGAAAAACAGTGCAAAAGCAACCGCCCAGCACTTACAACTATATACAGACTAGACCAACTTACATACCATTGATCTAAGCCACTATATGGCTTAAATCATCACTAAAGAACTACTTAATTTACAACCACATATATTTTAGAGGCCCAGAACCGCATACACAAAAGTCAGCCTACAGGTGCATCACATCTCCAAGGTAATCCATAAGGAGCCCTACCACACGACCAGCATCGACAACACCACGGCCATATGCGCAGATACGCTGCTCTTCTACGGCAACAAGTGCACGAAGAAGAGACAAGGTGCGGCTGATCAACACAGAGCCCTCAACAGCCTCGAGTTCCCTAACAAAGGACTGGAGTTGCTGCAGAAGCACGCTCTCACGCGTTATATGGCGCCTATCATCACTCTGGTGGTTCAGAAAAATAAACCTAAACCTTTCAAAGAAGAGGTAAAATTGCCTTCCCCTGTCATTGGAATTGGCCACACGAGCTAGCCTACCAGTGATCGAGACATGACCATTAACAGTGTGATTATTCATATCGGTGATCGAGACATGACCATTGACAATATGATTAGTCATATCAGTGATCGAGGCAGGACCATTGACAGTGTGATTATTCATAATTTTTGAGATATTGAAAGACAATGGCGCAAAGAAAAAACTAAACTAAAGGCCGTATTTATAGGCGGGAGAAGAAGGAAAAAACAACAAACATCAATTATAAGATAAACGATGACATACCTACAAGCCACAGAGTACCGCCAATTCAGAAGTAGAGCAACCTCGAAAGCCAAACCCACAGAGAGGATGAATTATCCACAGAGAGGATGATTAACCTTTGGATAATGATGCCCAAAAGTATGACTTATCCTAGATATAAGGTTTATGTGGAGATATTTTTAATCAAAGTTTAAGAAAATATATTAGCCTATGTATTTCTAACTTTTTATAAAACGTCCTACTATCGGATGTAAATACCATGAAACAAAAGGGGAAAAAACAGGACCCCCAGAAAAAAAAGAGAGAAAAAAAAGGGACCTAAATAAATCCTATAAGAATCGGTACTCGCGTAAAAATTTTGTAAGTAACCCAGATAACAACCGACAGAATTAAAAAAAATAAAAAATACTGAATATCATACCAGTACCTAAAGCTTAATACAAATTTAAAAATTAACTAGAAAACGAATGTCCGTTTATGGCACAGATAAACACAACCACCCATGAAATTGCCGTGTACCACAGTCGTAATGCACTTGCAAGTAACCCGTAAAAAAAAAATTACTTCACCCAAGGTACTATTGTAGAGTTAAATAGGCACAATTAATACACGGATCTACGACTGAATGACCAGTTTGTGAACCCAGTAAGCGCCATGAAAATGAAACACTACTTTCACATATAGGCCATCCGTAACGGCTAAGTAACATAATAGAACAGAGACTAAAAATCCAGGACAACGCCAACACTTAGCATTCTATAAATGCAATTTGCCATTCCCGGCTACACAGAACATTTCAAATCCAATGTACAACAAACTCAAAAATTAATACAACCGTCGTACTGCTAGGCGAAGCAATAGAATGTTGTACCCTAAACGCCGAAAATCCAATAGCCAAAAGCATCACTAGCTTAACTATAATTCGTCCCCTACGGCGTGTTAATCGGCACTTTTCACAAATTTTAAAAACATAAACTCTTATTCATATTTGCCATTCCTCACTTTAATTTTCAATCGACTTCTTAAAATAAAATAAATTTCATGAACTTTTGAGTTTTTAATGGTAAATTAAATAGTAGTTTACCATTATAACTTCCATGCCTTTTTATTTTTTTTACATTAAATCGCTCTCATAAACATACATGAAAATTCGATCATTTAACATAATATAAATAACTTAATTTCGTATTGTTCGATGACCGATCCTTTTAATCCAGTCCATATAATGTATTTTTCGAGAACAACAGATAATGCATCTTCCTCATAGGCTATACGCACGGATACGGTAAAATAAAAGTACAGCTAATCAACACAACTAAGCACAGACATCCATCAAAATGTCCTTAAACACAGTTATAATGCACTCGCAAAATAACCGCAATGAATCCGAGGATCTAGGAATCACTAACAAATTCACGAACCCAGTACGCGGCATGAAAATGAAACATCACTTTTACACATACGCCAGCCGGTACGGCTAGGTAACATGATAGAAAACATGATTAAAGTCGAAGACAAACCCAACGCTTAGTATTCTAGAAATAGAATTTGCCGTTCCCACATCTAGAAATTGAGCTTTACAGTTATATACAATAGTAATCACAGTGAATACGAAGTTCTAGGAATGAATGTCAAGTTCATGCACCCAGTATAAGGTAGCCAGTACGGCTACATAACATAAAAGAAAAAAGGATAAAAAACGAACAAACCCACAACGCTCAGCATTCTGTAAATGAAATTTGCGATTTCCACCTACACAGAATATTTCAGTTACAAGGTACAAGGTACAACAAACAAACATAAGCTACGATCTTAGTTACAGCTACATACGATATCAGAACCGAATGGTCACCGCCCCGCCGCAACGCGGCGGCCCAAAGCCAACCTCGTTTTACATAATGTAAGAAACTTGACGGCAAGTGTTGTTTTTGTGCTTTTGCTGACCTTGAAATTCTTTTTATAGCTTTTAAAATATTATAAGTTTTTAACACGTTTTAGCTGTTTTCGAGTTCAAGGGTCCTCTAGTGTAACTATGGCACGGGGTGTTCAAAACTATCAACAACAACACCACATGCATAATAAGTAACTTGGGTTTTTATTAATTGCCGTAGTATTTAGGGCCTGTTTGGCAGGGGCTTTTTGGAGGAGCTGTTAGCTTTTTGTTACAAAAATAATCTCTTCTAAAATAATAGCTCCGTGTCGAACTTTTATTTCAAACAAATAGTTCTTAAATGAAAAGCAGATCCATGAAGCTTTTTAAACATATCGGAGCTGTTAAAACTTTAAATTACTGATATACCCTCCAAATATTTATTTATGATAATATATATGTCCTTTTATGTCATTTTACATCTTATAATTACTTTTAACAGCTAACTTACCAAACACTTTTATTTAAAAAATGATTCAGCTTGTAGCTCATGTTAACAGCTTTGTAGTTTACAGCTTACAGCTTACAGTTTACAGCTTACAGCATACAGCTTACAGCTAATTTTGCCAAACATACCCTATAGTCCTGTAACAGTGTTCACACATTTACAGTCCTTATAAATTTCCATATATAAAAAATAGTGTTCATGAGTAAATTGGATCCGATAAACATTTCGAACAGTTTATTTTTGGACGTGTACAAAAATTTTGTTTTTTGAAGACTAATTTAGTCGTCTGTTTTTTAACAAAATATATGTAATATCAAATTTTGGCATACAGGGTGTTTGGTTCTGTCAGACTTGTGGTCTAGTGGGTGGGGCTTAACTTGTTAAGCGAGCCACAAGTGGGAGTAGTACCGGGTGGGTGACCACCCGGGAAGTCCTCACTTGTGGTCCACTTGTAGACCATATTGTTCCGGAGATATATTGCAATGATAGATTTGAACCTTCAAGCCACTCGTTGCGGGGGTTCAAATCTTGAGCATGACCCGGTTTTCATCCGGCTGTTTCTCCAGCAAGGTAAACTTGTGTGGAGGCAGTACGGTTTCTGGGGGAAACCCGTTACCACCTGAGATCAGCGTGGACCCGGTTAAGACAACATAGTCTGGCGGGGTGGCGATGGGGCCTTCGCTGTCCGCGAAGGTAGTCGTTTCTTAATTGAAATTCACATTTCAAAAAAAATACTGCAGGGCGTTTGGTTATGCAAAGTGACTGTGTCATGCAGGGTGTTTGGTTCTACAGTTCAAATCAATGTTTTGAAACCCGGGTTTGGGATCGACCTGGCCGAGTCACCGGGTCAACCCGGTTAGACCCGGTTTTATGCACATTTCCAAAAATTCATTTTCTATTGTTCAAAGTTTAATGTCCAAACTTCAAACACTACTCTGCTGTGAAAAAAAAAAGCAAAGAACTTTCATATAAATCTTCATAAATGTAGTTTAAAGTTCAAACTAAAGACAAAAATAAGCGCTTTGGATATCAGAACCCGAATTCAATCTAATAAGTGAAAACTAATCACAAATATGAGTGAATAAACACCATAAGAAAGTTATATTAAACAAAAATAGCACCTTAATAATGGCAAATAAATAAAAAAGAGTCAAAATTTAAATTAAAAAAAAAATCCAAATCCGGCCGGGTTTCAAAACCCGGGTTGACCCGGGTCACTCAAAACCCGGCGGGTCTAACCGGTTGACCCGGTTTTAGAAACCCGGGTTTTTTTACTCGTTTTTTGACCGGGTTCCGGTCCGGCCGGGTCGACCAGGGTTTGAAAACATTGGTTCAAATCAGTAGCACCATACAACAACAATTATAGGATGTTTAATGATGTGGGTCTGCTCCATTTATTTCATAGGTGGTGAAATAAAGCTATTGGTCAGTTTGTTGTCTGCTTTTGATTCGTTCTTTTGGTCTTTGTCGTTTTTGTAGTTTGCCAAAATTCTATTTCCATGTATTTTTTTTAGAGGCACGCTATGTAACCATCTTTTTGATTTACTGGGCTGCCTTGGTTTGTATTTTGTTTCCGTTTTCTTGGTAATAAAGTTGCCTTTAAAAAAAATTTTAAATTTTGATTATATAGTGATTTTATACCGGTCGGTATACGTGCAATTTCGCGGCCAAAAAAATAATGTCCAACATGGGGCACTTTAGAACACCGTTTTTCACTAATATTCTCTTCTTCATCTTCAATTCGTACCTACTTTGGTTAAGTTCCCATTTGACAGTTTTACAAACCTGTCGTTTAAAAGTCCCCATAATAACTACTGCGTATATAAATAGGCCATCCTGCCATTTTAGACCTCACCCAAAAACATTCAATTTGTCACAACTAAATGAAATCATTCATGCATTCTGCTAGATCTTTTCTTCTTACACCCATCAAGAAGCGTTTCATCCATGACGATTTTCATGAAATATTTGATAAAATGACACTCATCGACAAACCTCTCTTCTTGGTACGTATGTGTCCATGTATGGACCTGACTATCAGTTAGTTGTTCACAATTTCGAATGCATGAATGTTAATAAGGCGATAAAGAAATAGGAATTGTAATATATAAATCATTCTCATTAATCATTTTTGTTTTTGTCTATGTAGATTATTCATAGTGTTGATAAGTCAAGGACTGCGTGGCACCGTCTCCCCGTGCTCTTGGGGCTTTTTTACTTGGGTATACGTCGACATCTTCACAACAAGCACAATTTGATCAACGTTGGGAAAACTCGGGTTGCAGTTCGGTTTGGTGCCGATGACGTTCCGTTCAGAACAACCAATGGAATGTTCAATGATCTTTCTGATGGAGCTGCCGGAGGCCAAGGAACTTTCTTTGGGCGGAACATGCACCCGGTTGATCAGAAAGATAAGGTATATGGTTTAACAAATTTAATGGTTCAAAATTATAAAGCATGCATGGTGCAAATATTATTCAAAGTTATTTGTTCATGATATTTTTTTAACTTGAATCTACTACAATCGATTACGTGAATCACTTAATGTCTAACCAATGCCCTAAGGGCATTGGATAAGAAAGCAATGACCCACATAATAAACACTCAGGGACAAAAAAAAAAAAAAAAAAATGACAAAAAAAAGTAATTTTTTTAGTTAAAAAGTTACAGGGCCCACATAAAAAGAAAAAAAAAAAAAAAAAAAAAAAAAATCTTATGGTTAGACTTTCCCATAAACAAATAGCGATTTTTTCTTATATGAACGGAGTGATCATTATTAAGATATTTTCTATATAAGACTTAAATGACATAAACTTTTGAGTAAACGTTTGAGTCCGACATGACAAAGACATGTGTAGAGCGTTCGAAAATACACCTAAATACATACGATGATGTTATAAACAGCTTTAATATTTATGTGACAAACACATGTGTAGAGTGAAGACTAATATTTGTGTGGACTATATTTGGTTGTTAGTAATCATTTTAACAACTGCTACAGCTACTCCATTATATTATAGTACTAATAAGGTCGATACCAGTATTAAATAAGTACCATTTCCTCCGATAAGAAACTAAATAAGTACCATTTCGTGGAAATCATAACCATGTTGGAACTAGATTATTTTAATTACTATCTACTTATGATGATGTAAGTAACAACTCTTTAAGAAGGAAAACAATTTCTATTTAGTTCACCAAATTAGTTAAATATGCTTAAAGAAATTAAATCGCTTTTGTTCTCAATAATATAGTTTGATATGAAATGAAATCTAAAGTGATGATTACTATGACTGTAAATTTGTGAGGTTATCTAACTAACAAGATATAATAGTATCCAAAGCGCAAATATTAAAGCAACTAATAGAAAATAACCATTAAACTATATAAAGTGACCAAATTGAAACAAGATTCAAAAGTAGTAACATTTGAGATATGTAATTGTATTAAGGCCTTGTTTGTCAACTTTCAGTTGTTGAAACCAGATCCCATGATGGTGGCAACCAAGCTTCTAGCTCGCAAACAATTTATAGACACCAGAAAACAGTTCAACGTGATTGCTGCTTCATGGATCCAATTCATGATTCATGACTGGATGGATCATCTCGAATCAACAAAACAGGTTCCATCATTATGTATAAATTTGTAGATGATGCACGTTATTGATACATATATAGTCTTCTAATGTAAACGATCTAAAGCATGAATTACTAAACCATCTCCAATCATTTGCATTTCAGATTGAGCTTAAGGGTTATTGATCTATATATATAGTCTTCTAATGTAAACGATATAAAGCATGAATTACTAAACCATCTCCAATCATTTGCATTTCAGATCGAGCTTAAGGCACCTGTTGGAGTGGCTAGTGAATGCCCACTCAAATCCTTTAAGTTCTTCGAGACCAAAGAAGTGGACACGGGGTTATATGATATTAAGAAAGGTCATCGTAACATCAGAACTCATTGGTGGTATGGTCTCTAATATGCTTTAAAAATAATTGTTCTTTACTCGTACTTTATAATAGATAATATCCTACAAAAATAAAGAGCAAATAATCCATGGCCCAAATAAATAACAGGGATGGCAGTGTAGTATATGGAAGCAATACGAGCCAAGCAAGTCACGTCAGAACATTTAAAGATGGAAAGCTCAAAATCGCAGAAGATGGCCTCCTCCAACACGACAACGATGGATTGGCCATAGCAGGTGATGTTCGTAATAGTTGGATTGGGGTATCAACTTTGCAAGCCCTCTTCATCCGTGAGCACAATGCCATTTGTGACGCCTTATTGGTATGCATATATTAACGCATCAATATATCTGCTTAAAAAAACAATCTTTAATCTAATGGTAACATTTCTCACTTATAATACACTTGTGATATTTTATCAGAAGGAATATCCTGATATGGATGATGAAGATCTTTACCGTCACGCAAGACTAACAACTTCTGCAGTCATTGCTAAGATTCACACTATTGATTGGACCGTCGAGCTTCTCAAAACTGACACCCTTGTTGCTGGAATGAGAGCAAACTGGTAAATTACTTCCACTTATAACTTATGAAATATGGTTATGTGTTTTAGTCAAATAATACAGCATTGAATTCTTAAATTCAACATAAGTTCTTAAATATGGCCCAACTCAGGTATGGGATGTTAGGAAAAAGATTCAAGGACACATTTGGGCATGTTGGAGGAGCCGTTTTGGGAGGTCTTGTAGGGTTAAAGAAACCTGATAACCATGGAGTGCCCTACTCATTAACGGAAGAGTTTACGAGTGTCTACCGAATGCATTCTCTCTTACCCGATCAACTCGACATTAGGGATGTTAATTCAACACCCGGCCCTAACAAGTCTCCGAAATTAACTAGGAAGTAAGGCCTTTTAAATCTCACAAGATATATCTGCAGAATATTATTCTATATATGTTTACAAGTTTAAAAAATGTGTAATATAAAATTACAGGGTTGACATGATAAATTTGATTGGTAAGAATGGAGAAAAAGAATTATCAGAAATAGGATTTACAGCACAAATGGTATCAATGGGACATCAAGCATGTGGGGCACTTGAGCTATGGAACTATCCAGTGTGGCTCAGGAACATTGTGCCTCAGAACGTCGATGGCACAGATCGTCCCGATCATATAGACTTAGCATCACTAGATAGTAAGTATCATTTATCTTTTACTAAACTTAATATTGTGTGGATATGATTGTTGATTTTAGTACTAATTTACATATGAATATTTGATGATACAGTTTATAGGGATAGGGAGAGGAATGTAGCAAGATACAATGAGTTCCGTCGATCAATTTTATTGATTCCCATATCCAAATGGGAAGATCTAATAACGAACGATCAAGAAAACTATCAAGAAGCGATTGAAACATTGCGCGAAGTGTATGGTGATGACGTGGAGCAGCTCGACTTATTGGTGGGAATGTTAGCTGAGAAAAAGGTCACAGGGTTCGCCATTAGTGAGACAGCTTTTATAATTTTTCTCATCATGGCGTCAAGGTACAGCTTAACACAGTACTAAAATATGACGGTTGAAATGAGACAACATGAATGAATATAATAATTGATTTATGTGTTCGTGAATTGTAGGAGACTAGAGGCAGATAGATTTTTCACTAGCCATTTTAACGAAGATGTGTACACGAAAAAAGGGTTTGAATGGGTGAACACAACCGAGAGTTTGAAAGATGTGTTATACAGGCATTACCCTGAGATGACAGATCGATGGCTGAACTCGACAAGTGCTTTTTCGGTGTGGGATGCTGAACCGGAGCCTTATAATCCAGTACCAATTTACTTCCGTCGACCCAAGTGATTTTTTTGGGCCAAAAATAGAAAATTGTAATTTATTCATTCACTGTTATTCTTCGTTTTTCGTATCTATACTACTATATAATATATTTGGGATTATTCTATAATTAGAAAGGCTTAAAAATTCAGACTTTTACTTACTAATTATGGAAACAACCACCCCTAACAATCACCCCCAACAATTTATAACCACTTCAACAACCACCCCCAACAATTTATAACCACCTCAACAATTTATAATCACTCCAACAACCACCTCAACAACCACTTTCCACCATACTAGTTTTATATAAAACTAGTATGTTACTCGCGCGATACGGTTTCGGATGTCCTGTAATTTAATTTTTCGGCTAATAATTTATTTTATTTGTACGTTTTTTGGCAATAACTTCACTGATTAGATTGTTCGTTTAGGGAATATACGCGACGTCAAAGGTTTGATAAAACTTTGCTTAATTTGAATATTAATTTTTTGAGTTATTTAATAATTTAATTGTACATTTAGCTTTTATATTTGTATTACAGATTTTTTAAAACTTAGTGCATTAAATACATTGAAAGGACTAAATCTATAAACATATAAGATTGAGTCCTAAAATTTAATGTGGAGGAGTCAAGATTGCATAGAGTACAAGTTACCTAATGCTCGGAATTAAATGCAGAAAATAGAGTTTCATTATGCGGAGGCTTCATGCGTAAGTACCTTGATTTAATCTTCATGCTTAAGTGGTAAGTATATATGAGCTATATTTAGTGTTTCAAATGTAAATGATTGAAACCATACGAAGTATTGCTAGACTTTATTTTCATTTAATCATTTGCTTCTTTCATTTGCCTTCAAATAAATGTACAAACCCTTCAACCACCATCATTGAATACTATAAATAACACCATTTGGTCTTTGTTAATGATATGTGTGTGTGTGTGTGAAACTTTAATTTGCGTGTAGTTTGATGATTTTGTATGAAGCACATGTTTGCTGTTAGTTTATTATTGTTTGTGTGTAAATTCAGTGCAGCACCAACTAACCAATTTCCTTTTGATCTCTACTTTTTGTTTTGATGAGGCGAAAAATGAACCGTTTTTAGGGGGTCATTTAAGCCCAGAATTGAATTTATTTGATCAAATATTGCCCTAAATCGTTCCTTTTGTGATTTTAGGTACTTTGGGAGTGAATTCGGGAAAAGGAAGCATTTTGGACGTTTTTGGAGCATAAAAGTGAAGAAAACGACAAAGACTTAATTTTTCTTGCTGGGAACAGTACCTGACGGCGTCAAGAAGGAATTTTTGACGGCGTCAAGAGCAAAATGGATGACGACCCAGAGAAAACGTGACGACGTCAGAAGTAGGGCGTCAAGAGTAAATTTGGTGACGACCTGGAGCAGGATTACACATGACGGCGTCACCCATGGATCTAGGCAGTCCGAGAACTTTATTGGCGGCGAGATGACGGCGTCAGATTTTTCCTCTTGACGCCGTCACCTCACAGAATCTATATATACTTTTCTATTTTTCATTCATTAAGGGAGGAACTTGTGTGGAGAATTCTAGGGTCGAACCTAATAAACCCTAGGTCGTTTGTAACAGTATTTTCAAGGGTTTTCACCCCTTGAAACCTTTCATGTTCAATTAAGATAGGTCTTCTTTCAATTCATTCAATATGTCTATGTGTTGTTTGAATATATCTTATGCCTGTCTTGATTATAACATGTTAGGCTAGATCTTTCATGTGTTTGCTTAGATGTAATGAAACCTAGATGTTAATTATAGGTTGATTGCTTGTTTATAGTTGTAATGGATGAATGATTTCAATGTTAGGCTTAAGAAAACTGGCAGATCTCCATTGTGTAACTTGCTTGAACGTCTTAAGAAACATGAACCGATGTGTACTAGGTTTTTATGATTGTATTTAATGCATGAGCGAATTCTAGTGATCCCATGTTAGGAGCTTCTTAGCCGGCTCGACATAGGAGTGAAGTAGGAGCTTATAGGATTGGGAAAGTAAGTACGCCACCCCATGAATGGTATTAAGGAATACAATCCGTCATCCACGCAACTGTAACAAGTAATTAATCTGTAAAAGTTATCTAGGGAGTAGTGAAATCTAAGTAAACACAATTCTCCCATATATTGCTCACACCATTATCTTAATTTAGTTTATTTTCATTTTTATTATTTTATTTTGATTTCATCTTTAGTAATTGGGTTAGTTGACTAGCAACTAATTCCGCCCACTCCTTCAAAACCGAGATTTTTACTTGCTTTTATAAAATATAAAAAATACAAAAAGAATCATCCCTCACCTCTAGACCTAGTTCTTAGGTTTTCTAATCCTAGCGACACTATTCCTGAGTTGAACGATCAATCCCCCGGTACTTGTCATTATATTATACTACAACGATCAGGTACACTGCCTGGTGGGGGTTGTAAGCTTTTCGAGATCCCTCAAGAGGTAAAGCCTGGTGCAATTCCCACGCATCAAGTTTTTGGCGCCGCAGCCCGGGGAATAGTTATTGTCTAGGTTAGAATTTCTTTTTATTAGGTCTACTTGCTAGATTCATTTCTAGTAAGATTTTATTTTTATTTTTAGGTTTTCTTTAGTCTATCTTATTTCTTTGTGTCTTTGTTCGTAATCTTTACCATCCGACATCATGGAAGGTGGTAACATCTTTGAACCCATCAACCCACCACAACAAGACCACCCACAAAAGCCACCACTAGCTAACCAACCTCTTAGGCCCCGAACCCTATTAGAGTATTCCCGACCTAGCCACCAAGGCTACCGAAACACCATTGAGCTCACCTAAGGAGCCAATGTGTCTCCCTTGCGATCCGACACCATCCGGTTGGTGCAAAGCGGATGTGCATTCCATTGACTTCGTTCCGAAGATCCAAATCAACATCTCAAGGACTTCCTTAAAATCGTAGATTCTATAGACCTTGATGTTACAACTAGAGAGTCAACCCGATTACGCCTATTCCAATTCTCTCTACGTGATCAAGCTAGTCAATGGCTTGAGCGTTTACCCGCGGGATCCATCACCTCATGGGATGATCTCACCACTCGTTTCCTTGCTCAATTTTTCCCACTGGGGAGAACTACCAAGCTTAGAAATGATATCTTGATGTTCCAACAACGTCAAGGTGAAACTCTATATGAAGCATGGACTCGTTTCAAGGACTTACTCCAAAAAGTCCCTCATCATGGCATAGACCTTTGGCTCCAAGTCCAAATCTTCTATGACCATATCGATTTCTCCACAAGGCAAACCATTGACCAATCGGCCGGTGGCAAGCTACGTGATCTAAGTGCGGAAGAATCATGGGAACTCATAGAAGATCTTGCTCTCTATGACAACGAAAGTTGGAATGATCCCCGTGATTTGAACAAAACGGTCAAGCCAGTGTACTCAGTGATATGGGACAAGGTTTAAGCTGCTTGCAGCCCTACCAAATAAGCTAAAATTAAGCACTTAAGCTCAAAACCTTAAAGTTGGGCTTATGTGGTTTCTAAAAAGCTAAAAAGCTAGGGGTGGGGCCCACTAATGAAGTAGCTATGGTCTATTGAAGTTGGTGGTCAATACTGAGTACTCAGTATATGATGGTGAAATAAGTAAACTCTAAGGCCAAAATAAGCTATGCTACAGTGAACTGAGATCCAATCTTATTTATAATCTAAAAAGACTAGCTGATAAGCTTTCCAAAAAGCTAAAAATCAAGAGCTAAGGTTTTGGTTTGCACCCTGGAGGGGGGTTTGAAACTTGTTTCACTAATGTCACCAGCATTTACCTAAATGCACAAATCCTAGTGCAACAAAAAGTAACACCATGCATTGACGAAATTAGGTACACTGGATTCTCATAGCAGGTGGTGCTTTATTAAGTACACTATCAGTTCGTCTTGGTTATAGGCTCAAACAGGTGCTAGACTCGAAGCAGCCACAAAATGCTACCAATTGTTTAAAAGGTATTGTCAGCTGTGAATTAGCTACACTTGTGGTCGACTGATAGCCTGTTCTTCATTAAGCTATTTTTTCAAATTTTACCCATTAGAGATAAAACATAACTTGAGTAGAGAATTTACCTCTTCTAGATTTTACCTTACACTTTTAAGAAATTTTAGATACTACATACTCAAATTTTAAGCTCAAAGTGAGCTGGTTGATCAACGAATCCAATGTTTACTTCTTACTTGATTATGAACATTGAATTTTCTGCATTATTTAATATGAGAGGCTAAACATTTTATGTGTTAGCCTAGTTATGAATTTATCATTGCCTTGATTTATGTTCTTCGTTTATTTATCACTTTATGTAGATATGCTAAAACGATGAATGAAATGAAATGATTTCTCCCTTGGAAAGTGGTTTCGAACTGCTGAATTTCGTCCTTCAATAAGCTGTAATTCGTTCCCTTGCGAATTTGTTAAGTGAATAATGATAAAATGCAGAATTAGGGCTTGTATTTATGATGTAACCTTAAGTAGGCGTAACCCCCTTTATACCTGGACGATCTCAAGCCTTGATAATAGTTGCGGTGTAACCTCATTGGTGGAGTTACATCACAGAACTCCCATTAACATTTTCTTCTATTTCTACACCGTAACCATTTGCAAAGGTTACGACGCAATATTCTTGACCAATGAATTTGGCTAAGTCTTTGGATATCTATGGCGTAACCTAGTCGATGGAGTTACGCCGTAGTCTTGAGTTGCATTGACTTTAGTCTTCTAGTGACATCTTTAGTTACGGTGTAAGTTGAACATGGTACTTACGCCGTAACTATCCTCTGGTCATCAAGTCCATGTGTAACTTCATTAGTCTTCTTTCCAAATTCGCGTTTCTTCGTTTCAATGCTCATTTATACTCTGAAATGAAATAATAAGTGATAAGAGCATATATTCATGCAGAACTACACCAATAATGAGTTAGGGGAAATTGATGCTAAAATATAAAGACTATTTGATGTTATTATCTTTCTTTGTTACTTGCTAGGCAACTGGTTATTTCAGTTCTGCTACTTAAAGTCAATATTTGTTTCATTTTTTTTAATTGTGCCTAGAAAGTGCTTGATGAAACGTCTAAACGGAATATTAACATTTAACAACACCAACTCCGGGTTTTAGAGATAGTTTATAAAACGTTTAACTATCTCTTTACTGGCAATGGGTACTTTGACATTGTTAACAACTAAGTGTTTTGGTTTAGGACTCAAGTTTGATTTAAAATTCGAAATTGATTCGTCTTCAGCAGGTGACGGACAAAAGGTACCCTTAAATTTAAGGGTGTCGTCCTAACATTTAATGGTGTCGTCCCTTGTAATTTCAGTTTCTTTTGATTTAACAAATTTTACTTGTTTTGTCTCACTTGTTGAAGTTTCTCTTAAATTAAAACCTAGTCCCGTTTTATCACCGGATGGTTTTTCAATACTTAACATTTCTTTTAAAAAATGAGTACGTACTCTTTTCAAATTTAGCGAGCCTAGTTGCTTCCTATTTAAGATTTTCATTTTCACCTATAAGATCTTGACAAGTCGTACAGCCGACAGCAATCTCTTTGTTTTTATCAAGAGTTTCTTTTCTAACCTAGTTCTAAACCGATTTAAATGTTCGGTTCGGCTTTAAATCAGGTTTAGTTTGTTTCAATTTTTGTGGGTGAAACCAAAATTCTGTACACCCCTAGAGCAAAAACTAAAGGGTTTCAAACCCTTTGTCAACTTCCTAATCGACTAGTATACTTTAACGTTGGATAAGAACTAGCCCTAGCTCTACCTATGCAGCACCTGTGGATACCTGACGCAACTAACAAAGTGATCCTCCCCTCTAAATCCTAACCGAACGAATTAAGAAAGCAAGAATGTGACACCCCGAAAACCGGATCAGCGGAAGCCTACAATGTTGATATAAATAATGTATAAAAACGTTATTAATATCGTTCGATATCCTAAAGTTTTGACGATCACAAAATATAAGAACATTAAACGCAAAGTTAATACGTAAACAAGTTTTAAGCAAGTTTATATCATCTCATCCAACATAATCACTTAAGGTATCAATAAACAAGTGACTAATACATTTTATGATCAAAGGGATGTTTATTTAAATAATACAAAGTTTATAAAATTAAATAAACTTATTATATATTTTGAAAAACATTTTTGGTAATAAAGGAAAATGTTTTATTCATAATAAATATATGAATTCAAAATTTTAACCAAAATCAGTTAGTTTTTCACCAAATAAACTTTCCCCAGAAAAAGACAAGAAAACTACATTTTTCGTCTGGGTGCCCCCTTAATTATAAGGGTGGCCCCTTAATTTTAAGGGGGCCGGCACACAATTAAGGGGACCGGCCACGCTCCCCTGTCAGATTCTGTCAGAAATTTTTCCCTATAAATACCACCTTAAATCTGGAATTTTTCCCCACCTCTTGCACGAAAATTTTCAGATCCAAATCACTCTAAACATCCTCCTAAAAACCCTTTGATCATATAATTGTTAATACTTGTTTCAAGTGATTCATTCCCTCACCTCTCATCTCTCAAAGTGCAAGAGAAGAATACTCCTTCAACATCAAGTTGTGAAGTATTGTAGATTTGTGTATATAGTCTAGTTGTTGTGTACATTCATTGTAAAGGTGTGATAGTAGTGTAACTAGATAGATCTAGGAGTAGAACTTGTGAATAGAAGTAGTGAGATATAAGTAGTGGTGTGAAGAAGAAGTAGTGGAGTAGTGAGAAGTTGTGAAGTAGTAGTGGTGTGTACAAGTTGTGAATAAGGAGTGCCAAGTCGTGAAGAAGTTGTGTAGAAGGTGTGAATAAGTTGTGACGAAGTTGTGGTGTGTATAATTGGTGTGTAAGGTTTTCTCCGCCATAAGGGAGCTTGTTGACATAGTGAAGAAAACTCTCGAGTAGGTGACTTGAGGAGTGGAGTAGGGCAAGGAAGGTGTCCTTGTAGCCGAACCACTATAAATCCTTTGTCTCGCGGTTAGATCTTTCCATATCTTACTTATTATCTTGCTTATATGATTATTACTTTTGTAGACGTAGACGTATATGTATAGTTGCTCATATAGTGCTAGTATTGATTTTACTTAAAGATCAAACAAAAGTTTCATTCACAAAACAAAGTTTTTACAATCAAACTAAAAAGGTAACATACATTTAATTGATCATTTCGATCAAGTATAGTTTTCATACAAAATATAACTAAGGATTATAAAATAAACGTTTACTTACTTATCTCTCGTATATAGCTATAATTGTTTATAATATGCATGTGTTGATTTCACATACTTAGTTTGCATTATTATTATTGCTCATACTTAGATATAGTTGTTCATATTGTTCAAGACTTGAATTCACATAAGATCGAATCAAAGTTTTAAGAGTAAACAAGAATTTTAAACAACTAAGTTTTCATAAAACTAAAAGGACGTAAAACTATTCAACCCCCCTTCTTGTTTTCCAGAATTGGCATCAGAGACAGGTTAAACAAGATTTTTAAAATATACTGTATTTTAAAACTTGTATCGATCTATGGAATTGGAAAAATATTTAGAAGGGCAGTCTATGCAAAGACCACCACTATTTGAAAGTGATGGATTTTTATATTAGAAAAATAGATTCGAAACTTATGTGAAATCGAAAGATCTTGATCTTTGGCATGTCATTACCTTTGGTGATTTTCCCCCTATTCAATATATTTTTGAAACTAAAATGGATGAAATTGTATCTTTTGAAAAACAAAATGATGATTTGAAAAGGAAACTAGCAAAAAATAATGAGGCTAAAATGGTTATTTATAATGCGTTACCACGCAAAGAATATAAAAGAATCTTTATGTGTAAAACCGCAAAAGAAATTTGAGATTCTTTACTAATCACTCACCAAGGTAATAGTCAAGTTAAAGATAATAAAATAGATCTTCTTGTTCAACAATATGAACAATTTACGATTCCGGAAGAGGAATCAATAGATAATGCTTTTGCTAGGTTTAACACTATCATCACAAGTTTAAAAGCACTTGATGAGAATTTTTCTAGTAAGAATTTTGTTAGGAAATTTCTTAGGGCTCTTCATCCAAAATGGCGAGCTAAAGTTACGGCAATTGAAGAATCGAAGAACTTGTCAACTCTTCAACTTGATGAGTTGATCGGCAACCTGAAAGTCTATGAAGAAATAATAAAGAAAGACTCCGAGATGGTCAAAGGAAAAAGGGAGCAAAGCAAATCAATTGCGTTGAAAGCTAAAAAGGACTCTAGTGACGAAGAATGCTCAACCTCCAAAAGTGATGAAGAGTATGCTATGGCCGTACGAGACTTCAAGAAATTCTTCATAAGACGAGGAAGATACGTTAGGCAACCATATAATGAAAGAAAGTGTTTTAAGTGTGGAGATCCAAATCATCTTATTGGAGAATGTACGAAATTGTCAAGAAGTCAAAACCACAAGGCCTTTGTAGGAGGATCATGGAGCGATAGTGATAATGATGAAAAGGAGACAACAAAAAATGAAAAGTGTCTCATGGCAAAGGCATCCGATGAGGTACGTTCTAAAACCGAATACTATAGTGATGAACATTTATCTTTAGATGAAAAAGACTTAGATAACGAATATAGTAGATTATGTAAATTAGGTCAAAAGGTCATAGCTAAAAATAAGTCACTAAAACATATTAATAATAAATTAGAAAATGAAGTACTCAAATTAAAAATTAAACTACAACATTTGGAAAAAGAAAATGAAGTTTTTATAGAATGTAAAACATGTTTAGAGGTCAAAAATGAAAACGAAAAACTTAAAGATGAAATTTTCAAACTGGACAAGTTTAAAAATAGTAGTAACTCACTTAAGAAAATAATAAGTGTTCAAGAAACTTTGGGAGATAAAACCGGTCTAGGATTCGGCTTAACTAATGTTTCAACTAGTGAAAATAAAAATGGAAAGTTTGAATGTGAATCTAGTAAACAAAAACCATTAGACTCAAAACCTAAGTATGTACCTGCAAGAGATAGAAAAATACCTATTGCGAGTAATGAGGAAGTAAAAAGTTTTTATAAACCATCATTAAAAGCCAAAACCGGATTTTCTAAACCAAAATTAAGATCTAAAACTCCACCTCCAAATAGACCAAATAATCCTCATCCTCGGTCTAAAACCCCTCAACATAGGAGAAATCAAGGTAGACAACACTTTTCTAATAATAGTCACCCAATGTGGAATTATCCATATCAACCAAGCTTCAACCCATGGGGAATACTTCCACCATACATGCATCCTAGTCAATTGCAAACCATGTTTGGTTCAAACAACTTTGGACCAATGAGACTATGGGAACCAAGTGGCTAAGTTGTCTCTTTTGGAAAATATTGGTATCTCATCTACAAATGGCTTCTACAAGTCAACATGGCATCTTGAAGTGTTTGAAGAAACTTTATTGAAGACTACAAGGTACGCGTTTCTTTTAAGTTCATCGTTAAAATTTATATTCTTAGATTAACAACTAGTTAGAATAATGCTTGGTTATATAGCTAGTTATACTTACTTACTCACGCATTATGAACCCCTCTTAGGGGGCGTTTATTTTTTTTTCTGGATTCAGTGGGTTATAAGTATTGGTGGGACCATGTGGGTCCACGTCTGGTTTAGCATCTGGATGGGGAATGCTTGCTTTTGTTTGTCCTTTAGATGTAGAGGATTTAGTGGATTATAGTGGACCCTATCACAAAAGAAAACATTAATATATATAAAGTGGGGTTGCTTTGGGCCCACCCTTTAGCACTCAGACATATTAACAAAAAAAAGAAACATCACCTTAGTTGGCTTTCCTAGGATTATAATAAAATTGTTCATTGTCGAACAACATAGAAAATGGAAATCTTCTATGTCCACTAGTAGAAAACTCATGGTGATGAAGTGAAATGAGTCAAGTGGATTAAGTATTAACATAGAAGTAAGATTAGATTTCACGTGTTAGAAAACTATGGATGAAACAAGCTCTCGTAGACTATGGCATTAAGTTAGATAAGTGTGCAACAACAAAGGAGCTATAGAAGTTAGGATATACCCTATTCAACACTCTCACATCAAACATATAGAACTACGTCATCAATCACTTATGATCATAGGTTATGTAGAAAAGGTAGCTTTGGAAGATATCATTGCCGATATGTTTACCAAACCCTTTAAGCGTAAACTATTTAAATCACTTGCGTTTAGGATTAGGAATGATGGAGCAAATTGATTAAATTCTTGGAATACTTTAAATCTTCCGAAAAATCAAAGTTCTGAAAATTTCTTTTCTGTCAGATGGGTGGACCCCTTAAATTTATATAGGCGGTCCCCTTAAACATTAAGGGGACCGGCCTAACTTTAAGGGGGCCGGCCATCTGAGAAATAAATTTCCAAGTTTTATCTACTTTTTCACTAATCTGAGTCTAGGATTCTATTTTGCACAAAATCAGGAATTGGGATATTTTGTTATTGCATCAATATGTTTTCAAAGGAAACCCCAATTCAAGTTTTAAAATCATTCTCATGTTTAGGAGAACTCATTGTTGAATAATGATAAAAACGTTTTTCTATCAAACCATGCACAATAGTCTCACTCTCGTTGTCTATATATATATATATAATCCAATATATACATATACATGACACTTAGAAGTGAGCAAAGCTAAATCAAGGAGATCAAGGATCATTTCTTAGGAAAATTTGTTTTTCTTTTATAGGAGTCAAAACGATCTTAACTCCGTATTTGTTTCATATAGGCTTACACTAGAACAAAATCAAGAATTACACTATCACATTTGTTCCATCACTAGTGTCTCACTCATTAGTTGCTTTTGCCCTTACCCTAAGTTAGTCATGTTAGGTAGAATGCCTTAATTGCTTGATCTATTACTTTATTAAGTTTGCATGCATGCGTAGTTGTAATTATATTACATGTATGTTTGCCTATATACTTTTCATGCATATTCCATTAAGATAATACATGCATAGTTGCCTAAAGAGTTGGACTTGCCCAAAACCAAACCTCGTAATCTTTACACACTCAAACCACCAAAGTGAAATGAAAAACCAAGGCATCCCTTCCGTGAACATCGCTATTTCACTCTCACCAATCACACCACTTGATACTCATCTCCCATCCTCACCAATAACTCCATCTAGTCATCCTCACAAAAAGATTCAACCATGAAACCATTCCCTACACTCTACAAAGTGTGTCATCACCACTACAACTTAACCCATGAAGGTCAAACCATACTTCATGATACACAAACCTCATGTTCACTCAAATGAACCCTTTCACAAACCACATCATAATAACCAACCATCCATCAATGACTACCTAAACTCACAAATGTTTCCACCACCAAGAGTAACACCACCACTTCCTAACAACACACATGATATTCTCATGTTGCATATCCAATCATCCATCACAACCCAACACCTCCATCATCACCTTCGTCCGAACAATGAAAGTTCGTTGAGGAGCTCAAAGAAGCTCATGAGCTTAGTGCTCTTCTTGTTATGCATCTTGTTCTATGCAACTTGGACCAACCACCTTTATCACCCTACTCAAATTGTCTCCCTCACTCACTCCACTTAAAGCAAGTTGAGCATCATACCCACTATTGTCCTTGTTTCATTTACCTCCAAAAACAAACCATTCTCTTGGAAGAACACCTCACTTTGATTGAATACCTCCTCACTAGGAAAAACTCAAACCCATCACTCACTCAAGACACCAACAATTCATCAACCGCTCCAAACCCACAACTTACCATTGAAAATGCATCCGTAGACATCACCCTTTCATTATCACCCATAACATCCCTTAATGCAAACTACTCCTCATCACCAATCAACCTACCAAACTTCAATCCTATCCCATGAAGCTTACTTGAAGCCAACTACCATGCTTCCCATCAACAACCACCAAACTCTCCAAACACCATTCCAACAAAAATCTATCTCCACTAAATCCAACTACCATGATTCCCATCTACAAATTAATTCTCCACAACCCTTTTGTGTTCCAAGCAAGTCCAAGAGACCTCAAGTTGGCAACTTAGTATTATCTAGTGTAATTTGCTAGAAAAGCATATATATATATATATATATATATATATATATATATATATATATATATATATATATATATATATATATATATATATATATATGCTTATGTATTAATGATTATGTTTTTAACATAATCTATTTAAATTATTCTTGTTAGTTATCTTATATTTGTTCCATGTATATATATATATATATATATATATATATATATATATATATATATATATATATATAGAATTGAGATCAAATGAGAACTTTTTTAAAGTTGTAAAAATGAGAACCTACCAAAATCTCACAAATGACACTCAACTTAAAAGAAAATAAAAACATAATTAATTACAACTGAAATTGTTAAAGATTTGATGGGTTTTCTTATGAAAATTGACGTAAACCAAGTGATACACTTTGATTCAACGTGTAATGTGTATCATGGTTTAGTATTGTGTATCAAGTTTTTAGTGGTTGTTGTGTATTAGGTGTATCAATTTATGTATAAGAAATTAGTTTTTTGAGATTTTAATGTATATGTATCAAAAATTTAATTGTGTATCAGTAATCCGTTTCTTATGTATGAGTTGGTTATTAGTCGATTTATTGTTAACTTGTGTTAATTTATAATATTTTGGTACATATTTGCTAAAATGGTTATGTATCAATGTTTTAATGGTATTTTAGAATAGTTCTCATTTTTACAACTTTAAGAAAGTTCTCACATTATCCTTTCCCTATATATATATATATACACACACACACACACACACATATATATATATATATATATATATATATATATATATATATATATATATATATATATATATATATATATATATATATATATATATATATTGCTTGTGCTCTAAATATTTTTGCAAGCATTCCATATCTCGATTTCTTATGACCTCAAAACGAGGGGGAGTATACTTCAAGAGGGAGCTATACATTCGTCGGGATAACCTTTTTGATGTTAACAAAAAAAAGGGAGAAGTGATATAAACTCACACTAAAAACTTGCATATATATGAATTTTTAGTTTAATGAGTTTAGATTTTGTAATCATCAAAAAGGGGGAGATTGTTGATATAAATAATGTATAAAAACGTTATTAATATCTTTCGATATCCTTAAGTTTTGACGATTACAAAATATAAGAACATTAAACGCAAAGTTAATACGTAAACAAGTTTTAAGCAAGTTTATATCATCTCATCCAACATAATCACTTAAGGTATGAATAAACAAGTGACTAATACATTTTATGATCAAAAGGATGTTTATTTAAATAATACAAAGTTTATAAAATTAAATAAACTTATTATATATTTTTGAAAAACATTTTTGGTAATAAAGGAAAATGTTTTATTCATAATAAATATATGAATTCAAAATTTTAACCAAAATCAGTTAGTTTTTCATCAAATAAACTTTCCCCAAAAAAAGACAAGAAAACTGCAGTTTTCGTCTGGGCGTCCCCTTTAATTATAAGGGCGGCCCCTTAATTTTAAAGGGGCCGGCCACGCTCCCCTGTCAGATTCTGTCAGAAATTTTTCCCTATAAATACCACCTTAAATCTGGAAATTTTCCCCACCTCTTGCACGAAAATTTTCAGATCCAAATCTCTCTAAACATCCTCCTAAAAACCCTTTGATCATATAATTGTTAATCCTTGTTTCAAGTGATTCATTCCCTCACATCTCATCTCTCAAAGTGCAAGAGAAGAATATTCCTTCAACATCAAGTTGTGAAGTATTGTAGATTTGTGTATATAGTCTAGTTGTTGTGTACATTCATTGTAAAGGTGTGATAGTAGTGTAACTAGATAGATCTAGGAGTAGAAGTTGTGAATAGAAGTAGTGAGATATAAGTAGTGGTGTGAAGAAGAAGTAGTGGAGTAGTGAGAAGTTGTGAAGTAGTAGTGGTGTGTATAAGTTGTGAATAAGGAGTGCCAAGTCGTGAAGAAGTTGTGTAGAAGGTGTGAATAAGTTGTGACGAAGTTGTGGTGTGTATAATTGGTGTGTAAGGTTTTCTCCGCCATAAGGGAGCTTGTTGACATAGTGAAGAAAACTCTCGAGTAGGTGACTCGAGGAGTGGAGTAGGGCAAGGAAGGTGTCCTTGTAGCCGAACCACTATAAATCCTTTGTCTCGCGGTTAGATCTTTCCATATCTTACTTATTATCTTGCTTATATCGTTATTACTTTTGTAGACGTAGACGTATATGTATAGTTGCTCATATAGTGCTAGTATTGATTTTACTTAAAGATCAAACAAAAGTTTCATTCACAAAACAAAGTTTTTACAATCAAACTAAAAAGGTAACATACATTTAATTGATCATTTCGATCAAGTATAGTTTTCATAAAAAATATAACTAAGGATTATAAAATAAACGTTTACTTACTTATCTCTCGTGTATAGCTATAATTGTTTATAATATGCATGTGTTGATTTCACATACTTAGTTTGCATTATTATTATTGCTCATACTTAGATATAGTTGTTCATATTGTTCAAGACTTAAATTCACATAAGATCGAATCAAAGTTTTAAGAGTAAACAAGAATTTTAAACAACTAAGTTTTCATAAAACTAAAAGGACGTAAAACTATTCAACCCCCTCTTCTAGCTTTCCACATACAAGTCTAGGGGTGTTACTCGATTGTTATCATAACAAAGGGTACAAGGAACGGTTTTATATAAACCATTTTGGAGGAAATTTAATAATTGAAAATATTCAATTTACATCGATTGAAATAGTGCGGAAACTATAGTTCAAAACTAGACTCAAAACAAGGAGTACAAAGAACGGTTTACATAAACCATTTTAGAAGAAAACTTTACAATTAAAAACATTCATTTTGCAACAGTTAAAATAGTGCGGAAGCTATAATTCAAAATTTACTTAAAATAAGTCCCAAACGGTTTTCGGAGTCTTCTATGACCAAGTCATGCCTTTCGCCAAGCTCCTCCTATAAAATATGTAGCGGCAATATCTAACACCTGAGATAAACATGATAAAGTCAACACAAAGGTTGAGTGAATCCATAGGTTTAAAGTAACGTAGTTGAGCACTAGATTTTAAGTTCGGGGTATATCTGCACCAAGTGCATATACCAAATAAACAACAGCCAATATATATAGAGTAACAATACCAATACATCCCTGTGCGTAAGGTATTGCGATATGCTAAGCTCATGACACGCAAAACGTTAACCAAAACCAGTCAATTTAATGACAAACAACCGCGAAATTCATAATAAATGCCCCCAAGGCCGGGCACTTGCCAATACCCGGCAAAACGACAAATAGTACACCCGCATGTCAAGCCCTTGACAACTACGAATGGGATGGTCAGTCCTATAGGCCTATAAACTAATTTGCGCTCACCCGCAGGTGATTAATGGCTCATGATCTGAGGGTCTTTCTGGCAAGACAAGCTACTTAGCATATCCTCTCGAATAGTATACCAATTCAGGAAAAGCATCCAAATAAACAATTGTGCTCAGAAAACATTTAAAAGCATGTATCTCACCCCAAGTAGTTTGCAAAGTAATTAAAATAGATAAAAAGTGGAGCTATGGACTCACCTGAGTATGCAGCAATGCAAGATATAACGACTAGCACCAACTAGTCAACACAATGGCATCAAAGGTAGGAGAGCACAACGGCATCAAAATATAGTCACACGGCATCAAGCAGTATAAGTACAACAAAACTGGATCGGCACAACCTAACGAGTAATATTTATTAGAAATAAAACTCAATAATATATATAAAATAACGTTCGTCGAAAACCCATGTTGTTTTTAGTTTTTCAATGTCGTTAAAAGAAGTAAACGTTTGAAATCTCGTGTGGTTCTTAGGAAAATACCGTTTCAAGAATAAGACGAAGAAAGGCGGCGAAACGAAATCAAACACGTAGAAAGAAGTGACAAAGGAGAGTAAAACGCTCTCGTGAAGAAGTCGTAAAATGTGTGACCAAAGAATAACTCACGCTAAAACAAATAGAAATTACAATGAAATAATAAACGGGAAGAGAAAAGAATAAAAGAATAGAAGGTATAAGATAACACAAACAAAAGAAAACAATGATAGATAGTTTCGTCGTTTACCCATTTTTCCCAAAATAGTTGACAAAATATCAAATCGTATAAGTTTTGAAAATGCTTTTAGAATATCGATAAAAGATTAAGTTTATAAAAGATATGATGAAATTTTAGCATGATCTGCCCGTTTATAGAACATTTCCGAGTCATTTGACTCTTTTGAAATAACCAATTATAGTCAAATGTCACAAGTTATAATATACAATTGGACATATCATTCACGTTAATGTTAGTTGTTTAGATTTATCGACCATTTCGTATTATTCGTACCAAAGGGTCCATATAGTCCAAATAACCACACCGCAAATCCAAGACGTCCAATCTTGTCCATCACAATTTATCACCACAATATCAATATCCGGAATCAAGTCCGATATCATAAATCCATTTAACTATATTAATATGGTTTTAGGTTTCATATTTATTACGTCAAGTTTATTATTATCGTTAAGTTTCCCGTCTTAAAATATTTAGCCAAAACCGTTATCAAAACCAAAACTAAACAAACAACATAAATAACAATATCAACACTTGCCGTGACTCGCTACGAATCACGGCTCAACCAAACGAGCCGATAAGTAATCAAAGCATATACAAATAGCGTTTAACGTTTATTTTTAAAACGTATCATAAAAACAATTTTGTTATTTTATAAAATACTTTTTAGGAAAATACTTTATTTATATACATATATCTATTGAAAAACATTGTTAAAACTATAATAATAAGTAAAAATATATTTAGTGAATAAAGCTTTAAATAAAGTTTATAAAACATTTAATACTTTTACAAATCCTTAATAAACTTTTATAAAAATTTTATAATAACCTTATGAAAAATTGATAATAACTTTTATAAAACTCTCTACAAAATCTATATAAGCCTTTTATAAAACTAGTTTTTAACGAGCCACAGCTCTCAGCTCATCCAATCCGAGACAACACAAACACAAACGACAACACATCCTCCAAACCGAGTCTCCAAAACCTCGGCCTAACCACAATCAAATCCAAACATAACCCAAATATCACTCCTAAACCTAGTCTCACACAATCAATAACATCAATCACCTCACACCACACCACCACACGAGTCACGAGTCGACTCGGTGGTGGTGGTAAGTCCACTGCCGAGAACAAGAAACGACCAATCAGACCTCAAAATAGAAAATATATTTATATATACTCCCTCGTCGTCACAACAATCGGAACACAAAAAGAAAATAGCAAAACCTCAACGAGTCAACATGGGTCGACTCAGTGAGTCGACCGAGTCGCGACAGGAATGAGATCCACACGGGGTTTCAAGATTAAAATACGTTTTATTAATAAAGATTTTTACAAAAACCGGATTTAAATAAATTTGAAAACTAGGGTTTGTAAAATATTTAGTAAAAAGTAAATATAGGGGCGCGTGGGTGTGATGTTTACCGTCGGGAAGCAAGGGTGAGGCGGGAGACGTCTCGGTGATGGTGGCGCGTGACGGGGCTACATGACGCGTCACGAGCTAACAAGCTCCAGAAATAATATAGATGCTCGGATCTATTGATTTGGGTGAGAAAATGTATCGCCAGAAAAATTTCCGGCGATGGTGGTGGCCAAACAGTGAGAGAGAGAAGAGTGGGAGAGAATTTCAAGTGTGTGTGTGTATAAAATGAGTTAAAAATGAATTTTTGGGTTTTATATATTTTGTTGGTAGGATTAATAAATCACAGGGACTGACGGGCAATTAATCAAAAGTTCAAGGTGAGGTGTAGTGAAAATATTACAGGGACCGAAATTGAAATATTACTTATCTTCTATATAATTAGAGTGTGGGTCCCACGTCACATATGAAACGAGCATTTTAAAATACGGGACTTTCGCCATTGAGTCCGAAATAATTTTTCCAATAAAATCAAGCATAGACTTCAAAGTTTTTGTCAAATCCAATATAATTCAAATAATTTGGAAAATGTAATACGATTCAAGTTTTCTAGATTGTGTCGGCTCGATAAAGGAATAACGCTCACGTTAAATAAGATATCCGCAGTTTTTTTTTTCTAAACCCAAACAAGTTCAAAGGAGTTCAAAAGTTAAGGAAAATAAAAAATAACGGTTTTGGCTCGTAAAATAGTTTTAGGAAAAGTACCGGGGGTTACAAAGAACATCAAGAAGGTGATTTCGTGCTATCAAAAGTTTACTTATAGCTTAGGGAAAACATGAGCAAGTAAGTAATTCTGTAAACATTGTCTTTATGTGTTTAGATTATGATATATCTCTAAGTCGGTGATCTATATATTAGGGGTTCGGTCTGCATGGTCTTTATTTGTTTGCATGTTTTATACGCCATGTAGGTCACTGCCACCCTGCACATAGCACGTCGCTTTTTAGGAGAGTGATATGAGTGATTCTACTTTGGTCTGCCTCAGTCTGAATTGGCCCTAATATCATTTGTCATGGAGTTATTTCTTCGACATCTGTATGACGTCCTTAACTCAATAAGGACCAGCTTTGTTGAATCCCAGTTGAGCACTTGATTGAATTTCTTAAGATTGTTTAACCTTGTGGATTAGATTTGACAAACTCTATATTGGCAATACTAGGCCTAACTGTTTTCTTTTCAATCTTAGGTTGAGACACATCCGTTTCCTCATCATCTGACACCCAGTCTTCAATAATTGGGGCATTATCATTCTTCCTATCTACCTTAGACTCTTCTTCACTAGACTTAGCTTTACACTTCTCAACTACAGGGTCATTAACAAACTCATCTAAATCAGTAAAAGACAAGTCAGGTGTTGGAGGCATGAATTTTTCTATGAAGGGAGGTGGAACTTCATTATAGCCTAAACCACCTTTTTCGGATTTGTTAACAATCTGACACTCTATGAGCTTGTTTACACTTTTAGATGCATATTTAAGTTTATCTACATTTAGTTGAATGCCATCTTTTTCTTTTTGAACTATTTCAAGCTTCTTCCTAAGCGCTCTAATAGCTATTTCTCCACAATGAATTTCAAATTCTAAGCCCTTAATCTATTCTCCATAAAGAGACTCATTTGCTTTATAAAATTCAAGTTTTTCTTCCACTGACTCTAAACATGTCTTATAACCTAGAATCATTAACTCATATTTCTTTAAATCTTTTAATAATTTATCATTTTGAGATTTAAGAGATTCAACAATTTCCAAGCAAGATTTTGAACAAATAGAATCATTGGATATCTTTGAGTTAGAACTTGAAGATGAGTAAGCCATGAGTGCATAATTAGGCCCTTCCTCTGCCTGATCACTCCAGTCATAACCACCAAGACCATCACATGGCACCAAAGCTGTGGAAGTAGAAGTTTCCACAGGCACACTCCTTCTTGAGCTTTCCTTGTTCTTGTAGTCTTGATTTCTTGGAGCTCTGCACTCCCTAGCAAAATGTCCCCTCTTGTGGCAGTTGTAGCACTCCACTTTGGACTTATCAAAACCAATGTTCTCATTGCCATTGACAGTTAGCTTCCTTATTTATTATTCAAGAACCTTCTAGCCCTCATCTCTTCAATGTCATCTTGATGAATTTGTAGCAAGTCCTCATGTACAAGTTGAGGACTATTAGGATCACTAGCAAAGAATGTTGATGTGTAAGGAAAGCTTTAAATTTAAATTACTAGTTTTACGTATTTTAATAGACCAATTACACGGGTAAAGTATAACCCACGTATGTAGTATAAGAACTTTAGGTAAGACCTGGTCGTATCCACAGGAACTTAGTTCGTTCGATGTAAATATGAAATGATTAGTAAACAAAACGTTAATTCAACAAATAGCATTTAGTGTAATAGGGAAAATTCAAATGATAAAACAAAAGATTGCTTGGATAACTTATATAATTCAGTGACTATGCTTATGCTAGATCTTAGTTTGATGATAGAGATGGTGCACAACTTATAACTTAGTCATTTTCGTCAAAAGAGCAATTTCATAAATTGTTAGTTTCAATTCAAGATTCATGTTTATCCACCAAGAGATTTCTCTCGAGATAGTATTATACTTCAAGTCTAGATTATTACCAATTCTCCTAAGCGGATTCCTCCAACCAAAGGCTAAAAACACAGACAAGTTCCTAAAATTGCTTATAACAAATTGGTTCTTTCGACCTATCCCAACAGGTTATACTCAATCAGATTTGATAAACAAATGTAACAAGACTAGAGATATAATAGTTCACAGAATAAACTTGAAATTGATAAAGATCAAAGTATAATCATAACATCACTTTATTATATTTACATATCCAAGCAATCACAAGAGCTTTAGCCTCTCGTGACTAACGAGTTAATGATAACAGTAATGATAGCATAGTGAACAAGAGACATACGGATTGGAATGATCAAATAGATTACACTAGTGTCACAAGTAACCAAGAGTTCCACACCAAAGAGTATGTTAGTTCCTTGTTCGTTTCTTTCTACCCCTGCTTGTGGCTCTGAATCACGATCTTACTTCGTATTTCTTCTTCTGACTTTGTTGGGAAAATTGGTTATAGAGCGGAGAGTCAAATGCTTGAAAATGAGCTCTATTTATAGGCTTCTGATAGGCGAAGTACGGTGTACTTCAATTGTAAGTGTGGCGCATTTATCTGTTTTCTTGGCGCCAAAGTTTCATAATTGCATAGGAAGTACGGCGCACATCAAATACAAAACCGGCGTACTTTTATTAAATTCTGCCTCTTGACTTTTATTTACTGAGCAAACAAGTGCGGAGCACATAAGAGGAAAACCAGCGCACTTGGTTAGGATATTTAGACTTACATTGTAGACTTCATAGGTATTGGCATTATTCGCTGAAATACTTGTGTTATTTATATTTCTTGCTTCAGAGCATTCGTGAGTGAACCTGCATACATATCAAGCTACTAAGTATCAAAAGTTCTAAACAAATGATAATAAAACATATAACATTATGCCCAAAAATATGTATAATTAGGGCGTTATCAAATACCTCAACACTTAGCTATTGCTTGCCCTCAAGCAATCAAAGCGAGAAAATTTTCATTTGTTGTGGATATGGAGTTACATATTATCAAGATTTTATTTATAGCTAAAAAGGAATTGACACATAACTAAGACACCTCACAAATGATTATTTTTACGATTCATACAATTCACTCAACAGGGTTGAGATCACTCAATTTTTGCACAGACACGACTAAATAGCTACCATAGGCTTGCACAAAACACAAAGACAACTTCGATAAGACATAAGCGCCAGACAATGATATCAATGAGGACTTTCTTTGGGTAGGCTTAAGGATTTAGGATATGGTTAAGACATGGGATAATTTTTTTCTTGTTTAGATAAATTCAATAAGCGATAAACCAATAAGCTGTAGTGCATCATCAATATTATTCATAGATTTTTCTTTCTTTTGGTCAACATTCTGACCTACTGATACGTGGGAATCGCACTAGGCTTTACCTCTCAAGGGATCTCGAGAAGCTTACAACCCCCACCAGGCAGTGTACCTGATCGTTGTAGTATAGTATAGTGACAAGTACCGGGGGATTGATCGTTCAACTCAGGAATAGCGTCGCTAGGATTAGAAAGCCAAAAAACTAGGTCTAGAGGTGAGGGATGATTTTTTTTGTATTTTTATATTTTATTAAAGCAAGTAAAAATCTCGGTTTTTGGAAGAGTGGGCGGAATTAGTTGCTAATCAACTAACCCAAATTACTAAAGATGCAATCAAAATAAAATAACAAAAGTGAAAATGAAACTAATTAAACTAGTGGTGTAAACAATAATGGGTAAAGTTGTGTTTACTTAGATTTCATTACTCCCTAGATATCTTTTACAGGTAGATAATTTGTTACAATTGCATGGATGACGGGTCGTATTCCTTAATACTAGTCGTAGGGCCGTGTACAATATTCCCTAACTCTATAGGATCCTACTTCAATCCTATGTCGAGCCATTAGAAGCTCCTAACATGGGATCATTAGAATTCTCCTACGCATTAAATACAACCAAAAATCATAGTACACCTCTGATCATGTTTCTTAAGAAGTTTAAGCATGTTACCAATGGAAGTTTGCCAGTTTTCTTAAGCCTAACATCGAATACAATCATCCGTAACAACTATAAACAAACAATCAACCCATAATTAACATCTATGTTTCACTACATCTAAGCAAACACACAAGAGATCTAGCCAAGCATGTTAAATTCAAGACAAGTGTAAGATATATTCAAGCAACACATAGACATATTGATTGAATTGAAAGAGTACTTATCTCAATTGAACATGAAAGGTTTCAAAGGGTAAAAACCCTTGAAAAAGCTGTGAAAATCGGACTAGGGTTTATCTCCAAAGTTATACCCTAAAAGTTACACACCAATGAATGAAAATTGCAAAACTATATATAGATTTTACAGGGTGACGGCGTCAAGAAGAAATTTCTGACGCCGTCAACTCGCCGCCCATAATGAAATCAGATTGCCTAGATCGACTTTTGACGCCGTCATGTGTAATTCTACTCTGGGCCGTCACTAACAATTGGACCATGACGGCCTATGGTGACGCCGTCATCTCCATAGTGCAAAACTCTTCTGGATCGTCACGGACTTTATCCACTTCCACCTCTTGTATTACTCTTGACGCCGTCACTTGAGAACTCTTGACGCCGTCAGGTACTGTTCCCAGCAAGGAAAATTAAGACTTTGCCGTTTTCTTCACTTTTATGCTCCAAAAATGTCCAAAATGCTTCCTTTTCCAGAATTCACTCCAAAAGTACCTAAAATGACAAAAGGAACAATTTAGGGCAATATTTGATCAAATAAATTCAAATCCGGGCTAAAATGACCCCCTAAAAATGGTTCATTTTTCGCCTCATCAAATACCCTTACACTTGAGATTTGCTTGTCCTCAAGCAAATGCGCTTTTATTCTAATCAAAATACAAGTTAGGGGTCATTTAACACTAATATAAAAGTAATTACAACAAATAATCGTCCCACTAAAGACCAAAGATAAGCACGGAGGTCATACACTAGCACCTCACAAATAGTGTTTAGATACTCACTTCTCTCGGGTGTAATAAAGTATATATCACAATATGGAAATAGAAAACATCACTCACTACCTGTCATAGCAAAATAGATTACATAGGCTTAGGAAAGGATCAAACCTCCACCACTTGGCGTAAGCACCTAGGATAAACTATCAAAGAGGTCTTTCAAAGGGTTATAACATTAGGTGTAGGGATATGGAATACACGGTTTTGTTGGATATAGTCAATATTTACTGGTGGCTAGTTAATCATCTTGGTTAATTACATGTACAATATGGCGTTGCTAAGCCAAGACTAGACTCGACTTAAGCTAATGAATGAAAAATAACAAAAACATAAAACAAACATAGAATGAAACGAGATGGTAGTCCGTACGTTTTTTCTCTTCTCTTTTTCTATTTTTTTTCCCTCTTTTCTTTTTCTTGATTTTTTTTTTTTTTTTTTTTTTTGCATACACTCTTACCCTACCATCCAAAATAATAAATCATAGGGAATGAACATTCCCCTTACACTTGAATTTTTACATACTTTACAATAGACTAATCTAATGACTCGAATCAAGATAATCAAAACACTTGGAGTACTTTTAAGATTAACGCACATATGGGGGTAATATATGATGTTCTTCCCCATTACTCCATAACATAAGTACTTTACCCATGAGTCCCAATCGTCCCAAAATAATATGTACAAGATATGACTCGACTTAGCAACCATGTAATCAATTAGATAATTAACTAAGGGTTTAAACATGTAAAAATAATGCACTAAAGATGAGTGCATACACGGAAGGCTAAGGCGTTTTGGGTGTACATTTAAGTGGGTTGTAACAAATTTTTCCTTTAAGTAAGATGCTTAAAGTTAGAAATGAAAAGATAGGCTCGGAGGGGTGTACTAGGGGTTTCGTGTACTAAAAATGAGTACAATGCTAAGGTGTAGGAAAAAATTAATTGACTTTACTAGCCAGATAATATGACTTAAATGGTCAAGTAATTATGATACGGGTTTAACACACGGGTGATCCTAATGCCTCTTATCATGTAGTAAATCCTACTATACGAATGTAGTCTCACTAGCGGTCTCGGGATGCATCACTAACGCAAGTTCTAGAATCTAAATGCTACCGGTACACTCATAAGCACTAATAGTAAATGCTTTTCCTATCAAATCTAAAGGCGAACCTCACATATTTGGGTGGAAAATTTTTCTGAATAGTACGGTTTTGTGCTAGTCATACAACTCCTATCCATGAGACGCTTGCTAAGGCTAAAGTTTCACTCCTAAATGTTGTAAAAAAAATGTAAATTTGGCGCTAAAATTACACTAACAAGTATTTCTCTTAGTTTTATTACACACATATCATCAAGCAAACAAAGTCAAGTGCAATTGTATCCTATAAGGTATCATCATTTACCCTCCCCTTACACTTAGGATGAACATTGTCCCCAATGTTCAATTAAAGAATGTAAAAGTGAAATAGGTAAAAGAATGAAAGCAAATACTCCCCTGATTCGTTCGGTGTGGATAGTGTGGTAACAAGGTTAGATCTTCCTCCAAGAAAATGAACAATCAAAGCTTCCCTTCCAGAAAAATAAATCATCTTCTTGTCATACATAACCTGTTAAACCTGAGAAAACAAACAAGGCAACCTCGCGTAAAATCGGCGGCAATCTATATATAATAACAAGTCCTAGAAAGCAAATTAAGATATAATGCTTGTGGAATGAATGTTTGTAGATTTCCTGGAGTTTATAAAACTAAAGAATTAACAAAAACTTTAAGACTCCGTTAGAAAAACAAAACTAGCAAAATTTCCAGAATTTTACACATGACGCCGTCAGGAATTAATTCCTGATGCCGTCAGAAGTAACCTGCTGAAATCTTTACGTTAAGTTTCCGGAAAATTTCTGGAAAAACTTATGTCCTACTTCCTGGAAAATCCTGTAAAACATCATTATGACTCGATACAAGCATTTGACTCTAACAAATACTAATACACATGTTCATTTAATATTGTGGAGAATCATGATCAATTTCGTTCTTAAAAACAAATTTGGAGTTTCCCCTTACACTTATCTTTTGCAAAATACCTTTGTATGAAGTTAATACGAAGTTAAACGACAAAATAAAGCATTTTCACAATTTTAGTTTTGAAACGTGATCAACCAACAATAAAAATAAAGCATGCATACGGAAGCAAATAACA
Source organism: Artemisia argyi (assembly GCA_030686995.1). Classification (NCBI taxonomy): domain Eukaryota; kingdom Viridiplantae; phylum Streptophyta; class Magnoliopsida; order Asterales; family Asteraceae; genus Artemisia; species Artemisia argyi. Next base: position 67,294,949 of record CM060709.1, on the reverse strand, counting down.
ATCAAACGAAAATAAAATCACACAAAACATGGGTTGCCTCCCAAGAAGCGCTTTTCTTTATTTACGAGTCTTGTAGCTAGACTCAAGGTCATGGGCAATTAGGTGACATGGGTGAGCTCCTCGTTGAGGACATCTTTGGGATCAAACTTGGGTTTCAACTTCCTATCGGTTTTCTTAGTACGGTATGACCTTTCAAAATTTTCTCCATCCGGATCATATAAACTCATTTTCATATGCCATGATCCGTCACCTTCCTTAGGAGGCTTGTCCCACCTCCATTTACACTTATCCCCTTCTCTCTACCACTTGTTCATCTCTATGTTAATAGGCATTACGCATAAAAATTCAATTATTTTCCTAAAGACTAAGGGATCCTCAAAAGGGTCTAGCTCCTCATCTCTAGCTATGAGTTGTTCCACCGAATGTGTTTTATCGATGAAGTCTTTTTCTAGATAGAATGGTCGTTGAGGTCCTATAAAGTTTCTTTCTATCCAAGGTCCATATCTAGATGGTCTCCTATTCATTTCTACCCAATGCGGTGTCGGTTCGTCCTCACAATCGTAGCTATGCTTCCTAACATCATAAACCGACCAAGTATCGCCTTCTCCTAGCGCTATCTTAGACTCCTTACAATCTATCATGGCACTAGCCGTTGCTAAAAATCCTCTTCCTACTAACAAAGGGCATGTAGTATCACTAACCATATCTAGGACGTGAAAATCCGCTAAAATAGTTAACTTTCCTACGTGAACCACTACATCTTTGATCATTCCGACCAGATGGGCAATACTTCCATCCGCTAGACCAATTAGTACTTCCGTCTCCTCTAACTTTCCTAGCTTAAGAGTGATAAAAAGGGATATGGGAATCAAGTTGAGGCTTGATCCTAAGTCGGCTAGTGTGTCGAAAGCTTCGGATTTTCCTATCTTACAAGGCAAAACAAATATACCCAGATCATCAAGCTTCTTAGGTAACTTGTTTTGAACGAAGGCGGTCCCATTTTTACCCAACTTAAATTTCTCATATTTTTCTAGTAGGGCACTATAGTAGGGAGCACGGGCTAAGACATCAATGACGGGGCGTTCAAGGTGGAGCTCCTTGAATTCATCGCCAAGGTCTTGTGTAGGAGGTGTTTCAACTATGTTATTGACCGGTTTGACATCGGATGTTTTATTCATTTGGTCCTTTTGAAGAATTTGGGTTTGCTTGTAACACGTGCTCATTTATTTAATCAAGTAGTATTGTGGACAAGAAGTAGGTGACGTAACCGATGATATGGAATTAACGTTTAGTTTCGGGTTCTTGACCGTGTCGCTTGGGAGTGCTCCCATTTCTCGGTCATTGAGGACTTTCAACAATGTGTCAATTTTGGTGGTCATCTCGCTTTGCTTTTGTTTGAAATCGGCTTCAAACTTAGATATGCGAGCTTATTGAGATGCCATAAACTTGGACATCAACCCTTCAAGATTAATTGTACTACCATAGTTATTGGAAGGATTGTTGTTGAAAGTACGGTTAAAAGGTGGACCGTTTGGTTGGTAACGATTAGGCGGATTGGAAGAATTGTTTTGGTTTTGTTTCCACCTAAGGTTCGGGTGATTTTCCCAAGAAGGGTTGTAGGAATCACCGTAAGGGTTTGGCTTGTAACAATTCGCAATTTCAGGTTAACTTTTATTCTCGAAAATTTTACTATTCACTTTTTACTATTCACATCCAAATTTTTTATTTCATATTCTCGTAAGTTAAACTATTTTAATGATAATCCGAGAATTTCACACTCGTCGGATCATTTCTGCAAAAATCACGAAGCCGTGTCCGAGATTTACTTTTAGGTTTAAACGTCATTCTAGCATCCCGATATGTCCATAAAACATTATAAACAATAGAAATATGATTTTCTCTCATTTTAGGACAATTCCAAAAGTTTTGGAATTTTACGTTTTCTAGTTCAGCGTTTTACGCAAATTACGCGTTTTAGACCCGCGTTTCTAGTTTTTAGCAGAGTTTTAGCACCCGATAGAACCTACCACTCATTTTATACTTTATTATGGAGTATATTGATAAGTTCTAGCAAATTTATAAGTTTCATATTTTTAGGATACCCGGTTTTACGTTTCGTGACTTAAAAACTTACGGTTAGCATTTTACGGAGTCAAAACTAGCTACATACTTAGGATATTATCATCCAATGACCATGACTACTCATCTAGTCACCCTTATCCCATTGAAACCGCCATGGGGGGGGGGAGTCACCATGTGTGGTTAAATTTTAACCATTGATCTCTAGGATGGTTACAAGTGTCTTTAGGAAGCAAAATTGATAACATCTAGCCTATCAAAGAAACCTCCTCAATGAACCTTCCTAGACACCTTCCTAACCTCCTCTTCATGCTATAAAAGCAAGCTCATACCTTCATCTTTTCATCATAAAAACGCCACACCATTAATCCCTAGCACCATGATCCTTTGATCTTCAAACTATAAGTTACACATAAGAGTTCAAGGTCTTAATATTCTCTACCTAGTTCTCAAGTTTGTTTGGTGATTCCATGGTTGATTTAGGAGCTACACAAGGTTACTAGGGCTGAAGTTAAATGGTTTTCACAAGGGTTATATCAAGGCTAGCAAGGGTTACAAGAGTTATGGTGAAGGGTTTACAAGCTTAGGTTTAGTGTCCTAGTTCTATACTTGACTTCCTTTCTTAAGAGAAAGCCAAAAGTTGTAAGCAAACCCTAACATACTCCTTGCTTAATTATCATTTTCATGCTTATTATGTTTCTTTCATGCTATATATGGTCTTTGTATTGTGTTCATGATGTTTAAAAATGGATAAAACAAGTATTGGTATACATATGTTAACTTATGACAAGTAAACTAGTGACTTTTATGGAGAACCATGACCAAAATAGTACAACTATGATATTTGACACTTACTTACTGTTAAAGAGGACTTAACAAGGAAAACATAGCAATTTGAATCACCCAAAACGAGTACACGAGTCAAAAGTTATGGCCATAAGAAGTTAGCGACACCAAAACGCCGAAACTGCCTATAACCTACTGTTTCGCATTCTGCCAATTTGAAAGTCACCCTTCTGGTCCGATTCATCAAAAAGTTAAAACACGAAAGTTGTCCGGAACGCCGTTTTCGTTCAGGAATAAAGAAGCTCGAGCCCTGAAAATGCTTTCTGAGTGATAATTTTCTTCAAATTCTTAACAGCCCATTTTTAGACCAAAGTTACTATATAATCATTATAATTAGATGAGACCAAGAGGTCTAATGACCTAAAGCCAAGACCACAACCATGGCTAAAGCCAAGGTTGAGTCTCAAGACCATGGTAACAATGACCAAGGTCACGGCAAAGCCACGGCTAAAGACCATATAACTTTTAAAGATCAAAAAGCTTATATATATATGTTATCAAATACTACAATAGTAGGGAGCCTCATGTGAGGAGTTCATTAAGTAAGCCGTCGAGATGAGTTGTGGATTTACGAATTAAAGTGTCCTGGCTCCTCGAACGTTTACTCCATGACTTCTGAATTATGTCAGCCCGAACGGTAGTAAGAGATGTACAACCTATACATGTTTCATAAACCATTTATATTTAAAGACTTACACTATATACTAAGTACTACATCATGAACTATATGCAAGACATATATGGGCAATTCTTCGTATTCTTAGACGTTACTCCAAACCTAAGTCGCAACGTTCTATTATAGGCTGCTCTTAGAGACTTTCGCGATTCGACTACCACTTTCATTTCTCATTACATAAGCTTAAGGTGAGTCATAGCCCCTACTTTTTCATACTTGTTTTAACTCTTTGGGGGGGGGGGGGGATACATGCACAACTACTTGCTTACTTGTACAAATACTCAAAACATTTATACTTGATTGTTTTATACTTGATTGTTTTATACTTGATTGTCTTATACTTGATCGCATTATACTTGATGTCATATATACATGATTGCATTATACTTGATTGTGAGACTTCCAGTGGCTCCAGATTAAGTTGCTGGATGACCATTGAGACTTCCGGTGGCTCCAAATTAAGTTGTTGGATGACCATTGAGGCTATTGATACATCCTAACATTTGCGAATGTTGGATACATCATAAACGTGAGGTCTTCGGAGATGAAGAGTAGACTCACGACTAATTGCTTAATTGTTTTGATGAACTTATACATGTCTTAATCATACTATATTGTAGCAGTGGGTTGTGAACACACAGGTTATAAGTCTCTTATGGCGGGACTTGCAACTGAGTGGATTCACGATGCCTTTGCTGTGCGAATATTCTTTTAAGGCTTTTCAACTATTTTAAGACAAACTCTATGAACTCACCAACCATTGTGTTGACACTTTAGCATGTTTATCTCAGGTTAGTAAGGCGATAGCTAGTGCGTGGAACTTAGAGTCAAGCTGCATATTCTGAAGACTTACGCTTTTATCATTTACCATTCAAAACTTTGTATACATTTATGTATCATACTTTGGAATCTCAAGTTTGTAACTCGGAATTTATTAATCGAATGGTAACTTTTCAAAACGTCTCATTTAGAGTTCGTTTTCTATACCTTGTACTTTGTATTATGAAGTAGCACCCCTGTGACACAGTCTTCCGCTGCGGTATTTTGGGGGTGTTACATGGCTCAAGTTTGAAAGTGTACCACTTATCTCCCGCTTCGTCGGTATGCGAGGATGCGTAGTCCGCAAAAGCTGTTCCGGGGAGTTCCACGCAATCACGAGTGTCATGGGGACCAGTACATAATTCGCATGAAGAAGTGATTTTGTTCACTTGGCTTGAATGCTTGGGAGCTTCGTAAGATTTCATGAGAAACTTGACTTGGTCTTCAAGTTCCATGATCCTACGGTCGGGAGTGCTAGAATTGTTCGAAGGCAAAGATATTTCCTTGACCGTTTTGTTCAAATCACGGGGATCATTCCAACTTTCGTTGTCATAGAGAGCAAGATCTTCTATGAGTTCCCATGATTCTTCGGCACTAAGATCACGTAGCTTGCCACCGGCCGATTGGTCAATGGTTCGCCTTGTGGAGAGATCGATATGGTCATAGAAGATTTGGACTTGAAGCCAAAGATCTATGCCATGATGAGGGAATTTTTGGAGTAAGTCCTTGAAATGAGTCCATGCTTTATATAGAGTTTCACCTTGACGTTGTTTGAACATCAAGATATCATTTCTAAGCTTGGTAATTCTCCCCGGTGCGAAAAATTGAGCAAGGAAACGAGTGGTGAGATCATCCCATGAGGTGATGGATCCCGCGTGTAAACGTTCAAGCCATTAACTAGCTTGATCATGTAGAGAGAATTGGAATAGGCGTAATCGGGTTGACTCTCTATTTGTAACATCAAGATCTATAGAATCTATGATTTTAAGGAAGTCCTTGAGATGTTGATTAGGATCTTCGGAACGAAGTCCATGGAATTCACATCCACTTTGCACCAACCGGATGGTGTCGGATCACAAGGGGGACACATTGGCTCCTTGAGTGAGCTCAATGGTGTTTCGATAGCCTTGGTGGCTAGGACGAGAATACTCTCCTAAGGTTCAGGGCCTAAGAGTTTGGTTTGCTAGTGGTGGGTTTTGTGGGTGGTTTTGTTGTGGTGGGTTGATGGGTTCAAAGATGTTACCACCTTCCATGATGTCGGATGGTAAAGGTTAGGAACAAAGACACAAAGAAATAAGATAGACTAAAGAAAACCTAGAAATAAAAATAAAGTCTTACAAGAAAGGAATCTAGCAAGTAGACCTAATAAAAAGAAATCCTAACCTAGACAATAACTATTCCCCGGGCTGCGGCGCCAAAAACTTGATACGTGGGAATCGCACTAGGGTTTACCTCTCGAGGGATCTCGAGAAGCTTACAACCCCCACCAGGCAGTGTACCTGATCGTTATAGTATAGTATAGTGACAAGTACCGGGGGATTGATTGTTCAACTCAGGAATAAAATCGCTAGGATTAGAAAGCCTAAAAACTAGGTCTAGAGGTGAGGGATGCTTCTTTTTGTATTTTTATATTTAATTAAAGCAAGTAAAAATCTGGGTTTTTGGAAGAGTGGGCGGAATTAGTTGCTAATCAACTAACCCAAATTATTAAAGATGCAATCAAAATAAAATAACAAAAATGAAAATAAAACTAATTAAACTAGTGGTGTAAACAATAATGGGTAAAGTTGTGTTTACTTAGATTTCATTACTCCCTAGATATCTTTTACAGGTTGATAATTTGTTACAATTGCATGGATAATGGGTCGTATTCTTTAATACTAGTCGTAGGGCCGTGTACAATATTCCTTAACTCTATAGGATCCTACTTCACTCCTATGTCGAGCCGTTAGAAGCTCCTAACATGGGATCATTAGAATTCTCCTACGCATTAAATACAACCAAAAATCATAGTACACCTCTGATCATGTTTCTTAAGACATTCAAGCATGTTACCAATGGAAGTCTGTCAGTTTTCTTAAGCCTAACATCGAATACAATCATATGTAACAACTATAAACAAACAATCAACCCATAATTAACATCTAGGTTTCACTACATCTAAGCAAACACACAAGAGATCTAGCCAAGCATGTTAAATTCAAGACAAGTGTAAGATATATTCAAGTAACACATAGACATATTGATTGAATTGAAAGAATACTTATCTCAATTGAACATGAAAGGTTTCAAAGGGTAAAAACCCTTGAAAAAGCTGTGAAAATCAGAATAGGGTTTATCTCCAAAGTTATACCCTAAAAGTTACACACCATTGAATGAAAATTGCAAAACTATATATAGATTTTACAGGGTGACGGCGTCGAGAAGAAATTTCTGTCGCCGTCAACTCGCCGCCCATAATGAAATCGGATTGCCTAGATCCACTTTTGACGCCGTCATGTGTAATTCTACTCTGGGCTGTCACTAACAATTGGACCATGACGGCCTATGGTGACGCCGTCATCTCCATAGTGCAAAACTCTTCTGGATCGTCACGGACTTTATCCACTTCTACCTCTTGTATTACTCTTGACGCCGTCACTTGAGAACTCTTGACGCCGTCAGGTACTGTTCCCAGCAAGGAAAATTAAGACTTTGCCGTTTTCTTCACTTTTATGCTCCAAAAACGTCCAAAATGCTTCCTTTTCCAGAATTCACTCCAAAAGTACCTAAAATGACAAAAGGAACGATTTAGGTCAATATTTGATCAAATAAATTCGAATCCGGGCTAAAATGACCCCCTAAAAACGGTTCATTTGATCAAATAAACTCGAATTTTGATGATTTAGGAAATGGTCCCATAAAGTCTATACCCCATATGTCAAAAACGAACTTGAATATTGTTCAGGGGAATTTCATCTCTTTTGGATATATTCAATGTTTTCTGGCATGATTCACAAAGGCGAACTAGAATATGAGCTTCCATTTCCGTCACTGTATAATTTAGTTGGGCAGCATTGAGCGTTTTACTAGCAAAATAGATAGGATGGAAATTTTTACCATCTCTTTGTCCTAAAACGACACCGACTGCGAAATCGCTTGCATCACACATTAATTCGAATGGTAAATTCCAATTTGGACTTGTTATGATTGGAGTACATGTGAGTTTTTCTTTTAAAATATTAAAGGCTTCGTGACATTCGTCATCAGATTCGAATGTGATGTCTTTTTCAAGAAGTTTAGTTAAAGGACGAGTGATGAGGCAAAAAATGATCCGTTTTTAGGGGGTCATTTAAGCCCGGAATTGAATTTATTTGATCAAATATTGACCTAAATCGTTCCTTTTGTGATTGTAGGTACTTTTGGAGTGAATTCTGGAAAAGGAAGCAATTTGGACGTTTTTGGAGCATAAAAGTGAAGAAAACGGCAAAGTCTTAATTTTCCTTGCAGGGAACAGTACCTGACGGCGTCACCAAGTTCTACATGACGGCGTCAAGAGTATTACAAGAGGTGAAGTGGATAGAGTCCGTGACGGTCCAGAGAGTTTTACACTAAGGGGCATGACGGCGTCACCATAGGCCGTCATGGTCCCATTATACATGACGGCCAGAGGAAATTTGCTCTTGATGGCGTCAGATCTGGATCTAGGCAATCCGATATTATTATGGGTGGCGAGTTGACGGTGTCAGATTTCTCTTCTTGACGCCGTCACGTTGGAAAATCTATATATAGTTTTGTAATTTTCATTCATTAAGAGAGGACAATTAGAGGGATAACTTGGAGAAACCCTAGCACGATTTTATCAGTCTTTTCAAGGGTTTTTAGCCTTTGAAACCTTTCATGTTCAATTAAGATAAGTATCCTTTCAATTCATTCAATATGTCTATGTGTTGTTTGAATATATCTTACGCTTTGCTTGATTTTAACATGCTAGGCTAGATCTCTTGTGTATTTGCTTAGATGTAGTGAAGCCTAGATGTTGATTATGGGTTGATTGCTTGTTTATAGTTGTTACAGATGAATGATTTCGATGTTAGGCTTAAGAAAACTGGCAGACTTCCATAGGGTAACTTGCTTGAACGTCTTAAGAAATGTGAACCAATGCGTACTAGGTTTTTATGGTTGTACTTAATGCATGAGCGAATTCTAATGATCCCATGTTAGGAGCTTCTTGCAGGCTCGAGATAGGAGTGAAGTAGGAGCTTATGGAGTTGGGGAAGTACGTACGCCACCCCGCGAATGGTATTAAGGAATATAACCCGTCATCCACGCAATTGTGACAAACTATCAACCTGTAAAAGATATCTAGGGAGTAACAAAATCTAAGTAAACACAATTTTCTCATTTATTGTTCACACCACTAGTTTAATTAGCTTTATTTACACTTTTGTTATTTTATTTTGATAGCATCTTTAGTTATTGGGTTAGTTGATTAGCAACTAATTCTGCCCACTCTTCCAAAACCCGAGATTTTAATTGCTTTTATAAAAATACAAAAAGAATCATCCCTCACCTCTAGACATAATTTTTAGGCTTTCTAACCCTAGCGACACTATTCCTGAGTTGAACGATCAATCCCCCGGTACTTGTCACTATACTATACTACAACGATCAGGTACACTGCCTGGTGGGGGTTGTAAGCTTCTCGAGATCCCTTGAGAGGTAAAGCCTGGTGCAATTCCCACGCATCAAGTTTTTGGCGCCGCAGCCCGGGGAATAGTTATTGTCTAGGTTAGGATTTCTTTTAATTAGGTCTACTTGCTAGATTCCTTTCTAGTAAGATTTTATTTTATTTTTAGGTTTTCTTTAGCCTATCTATTTCTTCGTGTCTTTGTTCGTAACCTTTACCATCTGACATCATGGAAGGTGGTAACATCTTTGAACCCATCAACCCACCACAACAAAACCACCAACAAAACCCACCACTAGCAAACCAACCTCTTAGGCCCCGAACCCTAGGAGAGTATTCCCGACCTAGCCACCAAGGCTATCAAAACACTATTGAGCTCACCCGAGGAGCCAATGTGTCCCCCTTGCGATCCGACACCATCCGGTTGGTGCAAAGCGGATGTGCATTCCATGGACTTCGTTCCGAAGATCCTAACCAACATCTCAAGGACTTCCTTAATATTGTAGATTCTATAGACCTTGATGTTACAACTAGAGAGTCGACCCGATTACACCTATTCCAATTCTCTCTACGTGATCAAGCTAGTCAATGGCTTGAATGTTTACCCGCGGGATCCATCACCTCATGGGATGATCTCACCACTCGTTTCCTTGCTCAATTTTTCCCACCGGGGAGAACTACCAAGCTTAGAAATGATATCTTGATGTTCCAACAATGTCAAGGTGAAACTCTATATGAAGCATGGACTCATTTCAAGGACTTACTCCAAAAAGTCCCTCATCATGGCATAGCTCTTTGGCTCCAAGTCCAAATCTTCTATGACCATATCGATCTCTCCACAAGGCGAACCATTGACCAATCGGCCAGTGGTAAGCTACGTGATCTAAGTGCGGAAGAATCATGGGAACTCATAGAAGATCTTGCTCTCTATGACAACGAAAGTTGGGATGATCCCCGTGATTTGAACAAAACGGTCAAGGCAATATCTTTGCCTTCGAACAATTCTAGCACTCCTGACCGTAGAATCATGGAACTTGAGGACCAAGTCAAGTTTCTCATGAAATCCTACGAAGCTCCTAAGCCCTCAAGCCAAGTGAACAAAATCACTTCTTCATTCGAATTATGTAGTGGTCCCCATGACACTCGTGATTGCGTGGAACTCCCCGTAACAGCTTTTGCGGACTACGCATCCTCGCGTACCGACGAAGCGGGAGATAAGTGGTACACTTTCAAACCTGAGCCAAACCCTTACGGTGATTCCTACAACCCTTCTTGGAAAAATCACCCGAACCTTAGGTGGAAACAAAACCGAAACAATTCTTCCAATTTGCCTAATCGTTACCAACCAAACGGTCCACCCTCCAACCGCACTTTCAACAACAATCCTTCTAATAACTATGGTAGTACCAACAATCTTGAAGGATTGATGTCCAAGTTTATGCCATCTCAAGAAGCTCGCATATCTAAGTTTGAAGCCGATTTCAAACAAAAGCAAAGCGAGATGACCACCAAAATCGACACATTGGTGAAAGTTCTCAATGACTAAGAAATGGGAGCACTCCCAAGCGACACGGTCAAGAACCCAAAACTAAACGTTAATTCCATATCATCAGTTTCGTCACCCACTTCTTGTCCGCAATACTACTCGGTTAAATCAATGAGCATGTGTTTCAAGCAAAACCAAATTCTTCAAAAGGACCAATCAAATGAAACACCCAACATCAAACCAGTCAAAAGCATAGTTGAAACACCTCCTACACAAGACCTTGACGATGAATTCAAGGAACTCCACCTTTAACGCCCCGTCATTGATGTCTTAGCCCGTGCTCCCTACTATAGTGCCCTCCTAGAAAAATATGAGAAATTTAAACTAGGTAAAAATGAGACCGCCTTCATTCAAAACAAGTTGCCTAAGAAGCTTGATGATCCGGGTATATTTGTTTTGCCTTGTAAGATAGGAAAATCCGAAGCTTTCGACACAGTAGCCGATTTAGGATCAAGCCTCAACTTGATTCCCTTATCCCTTTTCACCACTCTCAAGCTAGGAAAGTTTGAAGAGATGGAGGTATTAATTGGTATAGCGGATGGGAGTATTGCCCACCCGGTTGGGATGATCAAGGATGTAGTTGTTCACGTAGGGAAGTGATGAGGCGAAAAATGAACCATTTTTAGGGGGACATTTAAGCCAGAATTGGAATTTATTTGATCAAATATTGCCCTAAATCGTTCCTTTTGTGATATTAGGTACTTTGGGAGTGAATTCTGGAAAAGGAAGCATTTTGGACGTTTTTGGAGCACAAAAGTGAAGAAAACGGCAAAGTCTTAATTTTCCTTGCTGGGAACAGTAGATGACGGCGTCAAGAAGAATTTTATGACGGCGTCAAGAGCAAAATGGATGACGACCCAGAGAAAACGTGACGGCGTCAGAACAAGGGCGTCAAGAGTAATTTAGGTGACGGCCCAGAGTAGAAACATACATGACGGCGTCAGCTTTGGATCTAGGCAGTCCGAGAACTTTATTGGCGGCGAGATGACGGCGTCAGATTTTTCCTCTTGACGCCGTCACCTCCTAAAATCTATATATACTTTTCTATTTTTCATTCATTAGAGAGGAACTTATGTGGAGAATTCTAGGGCCGAACTTTATAAACCCTAGCTCATTTGTAACAGTATTTTCAAGGGTTTTCACCCCTTGAAACCCTTCATGTTCAATTGAGATAAGTATTTCTACAATTCATTCAATATGTCTATGTGTTGTTTGAATATATCTTACACTTGTCTTGATTTTAACATGCTAGGCTAGATCTATTATGTGTTTGCTTAGATGTAATGAAACCTAGATGTTGATTATAGGTTAATTGCTTGTTTATAGTTGTAATGGATGAATGATTTCAATGTTAGGCTTAAGAAAACTGGCGGATCTCCATTGTGTAACTTGCTTGAACGTCTTAAGAAACATGAACCGATGTGTACTAGGTTTTTATGGTTGTATTTAATGCATGAGCGAATTCTAGTGATCCCATGTTAAGAGCTTCTTAGCCGGCTCGACAAAGGAGTGAAGTGATGAGGCGAAAAATGAACCACTTTTAGGGGGACATTTAAGCCCGGAATTGAATTTATTTGATCAAATATTGCCCTAAATCGTTCCTTTTGTGATTTTAGGTACTTTGGGAGAGAAATCTGGAAAAAGAAGTAATTCGGACGTTTTTGGAACATAAAAGTGAAGAAAACGCCAAAGTCTTAATTTTCCTTGCTGGGAACATTGGGTGACGGCGTCAAGAAGGAAATTCTGACGGCGTCAAGAGTAATTTCCATGACGACCCAGTACAGAATTGAAGGCGTCACGAGGTAGAGCGTCAAGAGTAAAATACGTGACGGCCTGGAAAATGCTATAACGTAACGGCGTCAAAAGTAGATCAAGGCAGTCCGAGAAGTATTTTGGCGGCGAGATGTCGGCGTCACCAAATTTGTCTTGACGCCGTCAGCCTCAATTTCCTATATATAGTTTTCTAATTTTCATTCATAAAAAAAGAGAGAAGTTTTGGAGAAACCCTAAGGCCGAACTTAGTACGAATTTTACAGGTTTTTCAAGGGTTCTCAGCCCTTGATCCCTTTCATGTGTAATTAAGATAAGTATTCTTTTAATTCAATCAATATGTCTATGTGTTGGTTGTCTATATCTTGTTCTTGTCTTAATTCCATCATGCTAGGCTAGATCTATCTTGTGTTTGCTTGGATCTAATGAAACCTAGATGTTAATTATGTGTTGATTACTTGTTTATGGTTGTATTGGATGAATGATTTCGATGTTAGGCTTAAGAAAACTGGCAGATCTCCAATTGGTAACATGCTTGAACGTCTTAGGAAACATGAAATGGCGTGCACTAGGTTTTATTGGTTGTATTTAATGCATGAGTAAATTCTAATGATCCCATGTTAGGAGCTTCTTAGCCGGCTCGACATAGGGGTGAAGTAGGCACTCATAGGATTGGGGAATTAAGTGCGCCACCCCATGAATGGTATTAAGGAATACAATCCGTCTTCCATGCAACTATAACAAGTAATTAACGTGTAAAAGATATCTAGGGAGTAGTGAAATCTAAGTAAACACAACTTCTCCACTTATTGCTCACAACCTTAGTTTATTTTAGTTTATTTTCATTTCTAGTATTTTATTTTGATTGCATCTTTAGTATTGGGTTAGTTGACTAGCAACTAATTCCGCCCAAATCTTCAAACCCGAGATTTTTACTTGCTTTCTAAAAAATATAAAAATACAAAAAATAATCATCCCTCATCTTTAGAACTAGTATTTAGGTTTTCTAATCCTAGCGACACTATTCCTAGCTGAACGATCAATCCCCCAGTACTTGTCACTATACTATACTACAACGATCAGGTACACTGCCTGGTGGGGGTTGTAAGCTTTTCAAGATCCCTTGAGAGGTAAAACCTGGTGCGATTCCCACGTATCAAGTTTTTGGCGCCGCAGCCTGGGGAATAGTTATTGTCTAGGTTAGAATCTCTTTTTATTAGGTCTACTTGCTAGATTCCTTTCTAGTAAGATTTTATTTTTATTTTTAGGTTTTCTTTAGTCTATCTTATTTCTTTGTGTTTTTGTTCGTAACTCTTCACCACCCGACATCATGGACGATGGGAACATCTTTGAACCCGTCATCCCACCACAACAAAACCCACCACTAGAACCTCTTAGGACCTGAACCTTAGGAGAGTATTCCCGACCTAGCCACCAAGGCTACCGAAACACCATTGAGCTCACCGGAGCCAATGTGACCCCCTTGCGATCCGACACCATCCGGTTGGTGCAAAGCGGATGTGCATTCCATGGACTTCGTTCCGAAGATCCAAACCAACATCTTAAGGACTTCCTTAAAATCGTAGATTCCATAGACCTAGATGTTGAAACTAGAGAGACAACCTGATTTCGCCTATTCCAATTCTCTCTACGGGATCAAGCTAGTCAATGGCTTGAGCGTTTACCCGCGGGATCCATCACCACATGGGATAATCTCACCAATCGCTTCCTTACTCAAATCTTCCCGCCGGGAAAGACTGCAATGCTTAGAAATGACATTTTGATGTTTGAACAACGTCAGGGTGAAACTTTCTACGAAGCATGGGCCCGTTTTAAGGATCTCCTCCATAAGGTCCCTCATCATGGTATAAACCTTTGGTTATTAGTCCAGATCTTCTACGACCATGTTGACTATCACACTAAGCGCACAATCGATAGGGCCGCGGGAGGTAAACTGCGTGATAAGAACGCCGAGGAGTCTTGGGCAATTATCGAGGAGCTCGCCGCAGATAATCATACAATAAAAGCGGCCATCAATGCAGTCTCAACATCTGGAGGAACCACCGAAATCCCCGATGAACTCCTATGCAAACTTGAGGCAAAAGTTGACTATTTTGAGGAAAGGCAAAGGAGACCTTTAAGTCTTAGACGGGCTACTGTCAATTCTGTCTCGAAACCAACTTCAACACCATTATCTGAGTCACCCTCTAGAGAAAATATCGAGACTTTTCAAAACTATGCCCCACCTTGTTCCCCTCCCGAGGAGCTTAGCTCGGAGTTTGAAGCTAGGATGAGAGAATATATGGCAACTCACTCAGATCGGCTTGCTAGATTCGAGGAAGCAGTCTATAAGCAAAAAGAGGAGATGCAGGAGAAAATGAATGAGATGATGAGTCTATTAGAGGAGTATGCCAACCAGAGAACCCCCGAAAGAATGCTACTAAGGAAAGAAAGCGCCACTCCCACTACCCAATTTGTTAACTCTATCACAATTGTCCACAAGGATAATGAAAAGGTTGAAGCCCCTACCAAACAGACCTTAGAGAAACCACCAAAATCCCAAACCTTGAGTCACTACCTGAAACATGATATAAACGAAAACACCATAACAAATTGGATTAAGGGTGATGGGCGTAACCAACCTTCCAAACAGGGTTCTGAAAAAGAGGAAAAGGTAAAAGATGAGTATGATACGTTACCTGGGGGATCAGTATTCGAGAGGCTATTGGTACAAAAAGTGGCTACTAAGCAGATAGCGTGTGGGAACTTTGAGATACCAACTAGCAACGGGGATTTGAAATATCTTAGTGCTTTCGCCGACCAAGGATCAGAAGTAAATCTTATGCCCCTTACTATTTACATCCTACTAACGTCAAAAATGCCAACCCCTACTCGTGTTAGGTTGTCCCTCGCTGGACACTCGTACGTATACCCCCTAGGAATCGCAGAAGATGTATTAGTTAATGTCGCAGGGTTCATGTACCCCGTTGATTTTATGATCATCGATGATAAAGGAGATGGATGCATGCCAATAATCCTTGGGGCACCATTCCTCGCCACCGCTAGGGCTGTCATTAAGTATGAAGGTAGGAAAATTGAGCTTAAATCTGGAAAAAGAAAAATTAGCTTCCCCATGACTCCGCGAAGTGGGCATGAGAATTTGAGTTGGAGAAAGATCAAAAACAACATTGACACGACACCTATTCGTGCTCAGAATAAAATTCTTGCATGGGAGGCAAGAATCAAAAGCTATAAGGAGGCTAAATATGAAAGAAGCAAAAGCAATAAGGTTCAGGTCGAATTCAAACATACTCAACCCGCAGAAAATCATGTACCATTTGAGGAAGGGAACTTGGTACTCTTGAGACACTTGGAAACAAAGATACCACCCGATAAACCAAGTCCTTGGTGGTATGGGCCTTTCACAATTGAAGGCGTGAGCCAAGATGGGATGGCTAACTTGAGAAGTGAAGTAGGTGGAATGGTGATTGCAAGTATCGATAGGTTAAGGCACTACCACCATAACAGTAATGATCACAACTACATGGGGTATATCATTTCAAGGGATGAGGTCACGTAGTAACCCATGACCTTGATTCTAGCTACAAGACTCGTAAATAAAGAAAAGCGCTTCTTGGGAGGCAACCCATGTTTTGTGTGATTTTATTTCGTTTGTTTGTTATTTGCTTCCGTATGCATGCTTTATTTTTATTGTTGGTAGATCATGTTTCTCAATTAAATAGTGGAAATACTTTACTTTGTTGTTTTGGCCTAGTCTTAACTCCACCTAAAAGTATTTTTGCAAAAGATAAGTGTAAGGGGAAACCCCAAATATGTTTTTAAGAAACAAACCGATCATGATTCTCCACAATATTAAATGAACATGTATATTCGTATTTGTTAGAGTCAAATGCTTGTATTGAGTCATAATGAAGTTTTGCAGGATTTTCCAGGAAGTGAGACCAAGTTTTTCCAGAAATTTTTCGGAAACTTAACATAAGAATTTCTGCAGGTCACTTCTGACGGCGTCACGAGTTAACTCTTGACGGCGTCACGTGTAAAAATCTGGAAATTCTACCAGTTTTGTTTTTCTATCGGAGTCTTATGGTTTTTGTGAATTATTAAGTTTTATAATCTCTAGGAAATCTGCAAACTTCATTCCACAAGCATTATATCTTATTTTGTTTTCTAGGATTTAGTAACTTATATAGGTTGCCGCCGATTTTATGCGAGGTTGTCTTGTCTATTTTCTCAGGATTCACAGGTTATGTATGACAAGAAGATGATTTATATTCTGGAAGGGAAGCTTTGATTATTCATTTTCTTGGAGGAAGATTTAACCTGGCCACCTTATTATCCATACCGAGCGAATCATGGGAGTATTTGATTTCATTCTTTTTACTTATTTCACTTTTACATTCTTTACTTGAACATTGGGGACAATGTTCATCTTAAGTGTAAGGGGAGGGTAAAATGATGATACCTTACATGTACACTTTCGTTTGAGTTTGTTTTGTTTGATAGTAGATGTGTAATAAAACTATGAGAAATACTTGTTAGTGCAATTTTAGCGCCAAATTTAAAAAAATTTTACAACATTTAGGAGTGAAACTTTAGCCATAGCAAGCGTCTCATGGATAGGAGATTGTATGACTAGCACATAACCGTATATTCAGAAAAATTTTCCACCCAAATATGTGAGGTTCGCCTTTAGATTTGATAGGAAAAACATTTATTATTAGTGCTTATGAGTGTATCGGTAGCATTTAGATTCTAGAACTTGCGTTAGTGATGCATCCCGAGACCGCTAGTGAGACTACATTCGTGTGGTAGGATTTACTACATGATAAGAGGCATTAGGATCACCCTTGTGTTAAACCCGTAACATAATTACGTGACCATTTAAGTCATATTACTTGGCTAGTTAAGTCAACTAATTTTTCCCACACCTTTAGCATTGTACTCATTTTTAGTACACGAAACCCCTAGTACACCCCTCCGAGCCTATCTTTTCGTTTCTAAGTTTAAGCATTTTACTTAAAGGAAGAATTTGTTACACCCCACTTAAATGTACACCCAAATCGCCTTAGCCTTCCGTGTATGCGCTCATTTTTAGTGCATTATTGTTATTTGTTAAACCCTAAGTTAACTATCTAATTGATTACATGGTTGCTAAGCCGAGTCATATCCTTGTACATATTGTTTTGGGACGATTAGGACTCATGGGTAAAGTACTTATTTTATGAAGTAATGGGGAAGAACATCATTTATTACCCCCATATGTGCGTTAATCTTAAAAGTGCTCAAAGTGTTTTGATTTTTTTAATTCGAGTCATTAGATTAGTTAAGTGTAAAGTATGTAAAAAATTCAAGTGTAAGGGGAATGTTCATTCCCTATGATGTATTATTTTGGATGGTAGGGTAAGAGTGTATGCAAAAAAAAAAAAAAAAAAAAAAAAAAAAAAAAAAAAAAAAATCGAAAAAAAAGAAAAGAAAAATAGAAAAAGAGAAAAGAGAAAAAACATACGGACTACCATCCCTTTTTATTCTATGTTCATTTTATGTTTTTGTTATTTTTCATTTATTAGCTTAAGTCGAGTCTAGTCTTGGCTTAGCAACGCCATATTGTACATGTAATTAACCAAGATTGTTAACTCGCCACCAGTAAAACTTCCTTTATCCAACAAAACCGTGTATATCATATCCCTACACCTAACGTTACAACCCTTTAAAAGACCTTTTCGATAGTTTATCCTAGGTGCTTACGCCATGTGGTGGATGTTTGATCATTTCCCAAGCCTATGGTAATCTATTTTGCTATGACAGGTAGTGAGAGATATCTTTCGTTTCCATATTGTAATTTATACTTAATTACACCCGAGAGATGTGGGTATCTAAACACTATTTGTAAGATGCTAGTGTATGACCTCCGTGCTTGTCTATTGGTCTTTAGTGGAACGATTATTTGTTGTAATTACTTTTATATTAGTGTTAAATGACCCCTAACTTGTATTTTGATTAGAATAAAAGCGCATTTGCTTGAGGACAAGCAAATCTCAAGTGTAAGGGTATATGATGAGGCGAAAAATGAACCACTTTTAGGGGGTCATTTAAGCCCGGAATTGAATTTATTTGATCAAATATTGCCCTAAATCGTTCCTTTTGTGATTTTAGGTACTTTGGGAGAGAAATCTGGAAAAGGAAGCAATTCGAACATTTTTGGAGCATAAAAGTGAAGAAAACGCCAAAGTCTTAATTTTCCTTGCTGGGAACAGTGGGTGACGGCGTCAAGAAGGAAATTCTGACGGCGTCAAGAGTAATTTCCATGACGACCCAGTACAGAATTGAAGGCGTCATGAGGTAGAGCGTCAAGAGTAAAATACGTGACGGCCTGGAAAATGCTATAACGTGACGGCGTCAAAAGTAGATCAAGGTAGTCCGAGAAGTATTTTGGCGGCGAGATGACGGCGTCACCAAATTTGTCTTGACGCCGTCAGCCTCAATTTCCTATATATAGTTTTCTAATTTTCATTCATAAAAAAAGAGAGAAGTTTTGGAGAAACCCTAAGGCCGAACTTAGTACGAATTTTACAGGTTTTTCAAGGGTTCTCAGCCCTTGATCCCTTTCATGTGTAATTAAGATAAGTATTCTTTTAATTCAATCAATATGTCAATGTGTTGGTTGTCTATATCTTGTTCTTGTCTTAATTCCGTCATGCTAGGCTAGATCTATCTTGTGTTTGCTTGGATCTAATGAAACCTAGATGTTAATTATGTGTTGATTACTTGTTTATGGTTGTATTGGATGAATGATTTCGTTGTTAGGCTTAAGAAAACTGGCAGATCTCCAATTGGTAACATGCTTGAACGTCTTAGGAAACATGAACTGACGTGCACTAGGTTTTATTGGTTGTATTTAATGCATGAGTAAATTCTAATGATCCCATGTTAGGAGCTTCTTAGCCGGCTCGACATAGGAGTGAAGTAGGCACTCATAGGATTGGGGAATTAAGTGCGCCACCCCATGAATGGTATTAAGGAATACAATCCGTCATCCACGCAACTATAACAAGTAATTAACGTGTAAAATATATCTAGGGAGTAGTGAAATCTAAGTAAACACAACTTCTCCACTTATTGCTCACAACCTTAGTTTAATTTAGTTTATTTTCATTTCTAGTATTTTATTTTGATTGCATTTTTAGTATTGGGTTAGTTGACTAGCAACTAATTCCG
The DNA here is from genome assembly GCA_030686995.1 of Artemisia argyi. Taxonomy (NCBI): domain Eukaryota; kingdom Viridiplantae; phylum Streptophyta; class Magnoliopsida; order Asterales; family Asteraceae; genus Artemisia; species Artemisia argyi. The sequence goes on along the minus strand of CM060709.1, from coordinate 67,275,308 downwards.
CCCAAATCCTTCAAACTTGAGATTTTTAATTGCTTTCTAAAAAATATAAAAATACAAAAAATAATCATCCCTCATCTTTAGAACTAGTATTTAGGTTTTCTAATCCTAGCGACACTATCCCTAGCTGAACGATCAATCCCCCGGTACTTGTCACTATACTATACTACAACGATCAGGTACACTGCCTGGTGGGGGTTGTAAGCTTCTCAAGATCCCTTGAGAGGTAAAGTCTGGTGCGATTCCCACGTATCATGAAGTAGTAGCTTATAGGATTGGGGAAGTAAGTACGCCACCCCATGAATGGTATTAAGGAATACAATCCGTCATCCACGCAACTGTAACAAGTAATTAACCTGTAAAAGATATCTAGAGAGTAGTGAAATATAAGTAAACACAATTCTCCCATCTATTGTTCACGCTACTAGTTTAAATTAGTTTATTTTCATTTTTGTTATTTTATTTTGATTGCATCTGTAGTTATTGGGTTAGTTGATTAGCAACTAATTCCGCCCACTCCTCTAAAAACCCAAGATTTTATTTGCTTTTTTAAAATATAAAAAATACAAAAAGAATCATCCCTCACCTCTAGACCTAGTTTTTAGGTTTTCTAATCCTAGCGACACTATTCCTGTGTTGAACGATCAATCTCCCGGTACTTGTCACTATACTATACTACAACGATCAGGTACACTGCCTGGTGGGGGTTGTAAGCTTCTCGAGATCCCTCGAGAGGTAAAGTCTGGTGCAATTCCCACGCATCAAGTTTTTGGCGCCCCTGCTGGGGAATAGTTATTGTCTAGCTTAGAATCTCTTTTTATTAGGTCTACTTGCTAGATTCCTTTCTAGTAAGATTTTATTTTTATTTTTAGGTTTTCTTTAGTCTATCTTATTTCTTCGTGCCTTTGTTCATAACTTCTTACCATCCGACATCATGGAAGGTGGTAACATCTTTGAACCCATCAACCCACCACAACAAGACCACCCACAAAACCCACCACTAGCTAACCAACCTCTTAGGCCACGAACCCAAGGAGAGTACTCCCGACCTAGCCACCAAGGCTACCGAAACACCATTGAGCTCACCCAAGGAGCCAATGTGTCTCCCTTGCGATCCGACACCATCCGGTTAGTGCAAAGCGGATGTGCATTCCATGGACTTCGTTCCGAAGATCCTAATCAACATCTCAAGGACTTCCTTAAAATCTTAGATTCCATAGACCTTGATGTTACAACTAGAGAGTCGACCCGATTACGCCTATTCTAATTCTCTCTACGTGATCAAGCTAGTCAATGGCTTGAACGTTTCCCCGCGGGATCCATCACCTCATGGGATGATCTCACCACTCATTTCCTTGCCCAATTCTTCCCACCGGGGAAGACTGCGATGCTTAGAAATGACATCTTGATGTTTGAACAACATCAGGGTGAAACTTTCTACGAAGCGTGGGCTCGTTTCAAGGGTCTACTCCACAAAGTCCTTGATCATGGTATAAATCTTTGGTTATTAGTTCAGATCTTCTATGACCATGTCGACTATCACACTAAACGTACCATCGATAGAGCCGCAGGAGGTAGATTGCGTGATAAGAACACCGAGGAGTCTTGGGCAATCATTGACGAGCTTGCCGCCGATAATCAAGAGTTATGGGAGTTTAATCACACTATAAAAGCGGCCATCAACGCAATCTCGACACCTGGAGGGACTAATCAAATCTCTGATGAACTCCTTTGCAAACTTGAAGCAAAAGTTGACTATTTTGAGGAAAGGCAAAAGAGACCCTTAAGTCCTAAACAGGCTGCTGTCAATTCTGTCTCGAAAATGACTTCAACGCCGTTATCAAAGTCACCCTCTAGAGAGAATGTTGAGACATTTCAAAACTACGCCCCACCTTATTCTCCTCCTGAGAAACTTAGCCCGGAATTTGAAGCCAGAATGAGAGAATATATGGCAACCCATTCTGAGCGGCTTGCTAGATTCGAGGAAGCAGTTTATAAACAAAAGGAGGAGATGCAAGAGAAAATGAATGAGATGATGAGCCTAGTGGAGGAGTATGCCAACCATAAAACCCCTGAAAGGATGTTACTAAGGAAAGAGAGCGTCATCCCCACTACCCGGTTTGTTAATTCCATCACAATTGTCCACACGGATAATGAGAAAGTAGAAACCCCTAGTGAACAAACCACAGAAGAACCGCCAAAATCACAATCCTTAAGTTACTACCTGAAACATGAAATAAACGAAAGCACTATAACAAATTGGATAAAGGGTGATGGGCGTAACCAATCCTCCAAACAGGGTTCAGAGAAGGAGGAAGAGAGAAAAGATGAGTACGATACATTACCTGGGGGACCGATATTCGAGAAACTACTGGTACAAAAAGTGGCTACTAAGCAGATGGCGTGTGGGAACTTTGAGATACCGGCCAGCATCGGGAATTTGAAATATCTAAACGCTTTCACCGACCAAGGATCGGAAGTAAATCTTATGCCCCTAACTATCTACACCCAACGAACGTCAAAAATCCCAGCCACCACTCATGTTAGGCTATCCTTCGCTGGACACTCTTACGCGTACCCCCTAGGAATCGCAGAAGATGTGTTGGTCAATGTCGCAGGATTCATGTATCCCATTGATTTCATGATCATCGATGATAAGGGAGGTGGATGCATGCCAATAATCCTTCGGGCATCATTCCTTACCACCGCAAGAGCTGTCATTAAGTATGAAAATAGGAAAATTGAGCTTAAATCAGGAAAAAGAAAGATTAGCTTTCCCATGACCCCACGATATGCACAAGAAAGTTTGATGAGGAGTGGGCTCAAAAACAACATTGACACATCGCCAATTCGTGTTCAAGAGAAGATACTTGCATGGGAGGCAAGAATTAAAAGTTACAAAGAAGCTAACACATGAAGCAAAAGCAAAAGCAAAAGCAAAAATAACGAAATTCATGTAGCGTTTGAACACAGTCAACCAACGAAGAATCATGTACCATTAGTAAAGGGGGACCTTGTACTCTTAAGACACTTGGAGGTAACGATACCTCCCGATAAACCGAGTCCCTAGTGGTATGGGCCTTTCACAATTGAGGGCATAAGCCAAGATGGGACGGCTAACTTGAGAAGTAAAGGAGGAGGAGAGGTGATTGCAAGTATCAACAGATTGAAACACCACCACTACGATAGTAATGATCACAACTACATGGGGTACATAATCTCGAGAGATGAAGTCACGTAGTAACCCATGACCTTGAGTCTAGCTACAAGACGCGTAAATAAAGAAAAGCGCTTCTTGGGAGGCAACCCATGTTTTGTGTGATTTTTATTTTGTTTGATTGTTATTTGTTTCCGTATGCATGCTTTATTTTTATTGTTTGTGGCTCATGTTTCAAAGTGAATTGTGAAAATGCTTTATTTTGTTTTTAACTTCGTCTTAATTGCATATAAATGTATTTTGCAAAAGATAAGTGTAAGGAAGATCCAAATTTGTCTATAAGAACGAAATTGAGCATGAACCACAACAATATTAAATGAACATGTGTATTAGTAATTGTTAGAGTCAAATGCTTGTATCGAGTCATAATTATGTTTTGCAGGATTTTCCAGGAAGTAGGACAAAGTTTTTCCAAAAATTTTCCGGAAACTTAACATAAGAATTTCTGCAGGTCACTTCTGACGGCGTCAGGATGAAATTCCTGACGGCGTCACGTGTAAAAATCTGGAAATTTTGCTAGTTTTGTTTTTCTAACGGAGTCTTAAAGGTTTTGTCGAATCTTTAGTTTTATAATCTCCAGGAAATCTGCAAACATCATTCCACAAGCATTATATCTTACTTTGTTTTCTAGGATTTGTTATCATATATAGATTGCCGCCGATTTTACGCGAGGTTGCCTTGTTGTTTTCTCAGGTTTAACAGGTTATGTATGACAAGAAGATGATTTATATTCTGTAAGGGAAGCTTTGATTGTTCATTTTCTTGGAGGAAGATCTAACCTGGTTACCTTATTATCCATACCGAGCGAATCAGGGGAGTATTTGCTTTCATTCTTTTACCTATTTCACTTTTACATTCTTTAATTGAACATTGGGGACAATGTTCATCCTAAGTGTAAGGGGAGGGTAAAATGATGATACCTCATAGGATACACTTTCGCTTGAGTTTGTTTGTTTGAGGGTAGATGTGTAATAAAACTATGAGAAATACTTGTTAGTGTAATTTTAGCGCCAAATTTAAAATTTTTTACAACATTTAGGAGTGAAACTTTAGCCATAGCAAGCGTCTCATGGATAGGAGATTGTATGACTAGCACAAAACCGTACTATTTAGAAAAAATTTCCACCCAAATATGTGAGGTTCGCCTTTAGATTTGATAGGAAAAGCATTTACTATTAGTGCTTATGAGTGTACCGGTAGCATTTAGATTCTAGAACTTGCGTTAGTGATGTATCCCGAGACCGCTAGTGAGACTACATTCGTGTAGTAGGATTTACTACATGATAAGAGGCATTAGGATCACCCGTGTGTTAAACCCGTATCATAATTACTTGACCATTTAAGTCATATTACTTGGCTAGTTAAGTCAATTAATTTTTCCCACACCTTAGCGTTGTACTCATTTTTAGTACACGAAACCCCTAGTACACCCCTCCGAGTTTATCATTTCGTCTCTAACTTTAAGCATCTTACTTAAAGGAAGAATTTGTTACAACCCACTTAAATGTACAACCAAATCGCCTTAGCCTTCCGTGTATGCACTCATCTTTAGTGCATTATTGATATATGTTTAAACCCTAAGTTAATTATCTAATTGATTACATGGTTGCTAAGTCGAGTCATATCCTTGTACATATTGTTTTGGGACGATTGGGACTCATAGGTAAAGTACTTGTTTTATGGAGTAATGGGGAAGAACATCATATTATTACCCCCATATGGGCGTTAATCTTAAAGGTACTCCAAGTGTTTTGATTATCTTAATTCGAGTCATTAGATTAGTTTATTGTAAAGTATGTAAAAATTCAAGTGTAAGGGGAATGTTCATTCCCTATGATGTATTATTTTGGATGGTAGGGTAAAAGTGTATGAAAAAAAAAATCGAAAAAAAAAAAAGAAAAAAGTAAAAAATATATATAGAAATAGAAAAGAGAAAAAAAAACATACGGACTACCATCCCGTTTCATTTTATGTTTATTTTATGTTTTTGTTATTTTTCATTTATTAGCTTAAGTCGAGTTTAGTCTTGGCTTAGCAACGCCATATTGTACATGTAATTAACCAAGATGATTAGCTCGCCACCAGTAAAGATTGCCTATATCCAACAAAACCGTGTATTCCATATCCCTACACCTAACAATACAACCCTTTAAAAGACCTATTTGATAGTTTATCCTAGGTGCTTACGCCATGTGGTGGAGGTTTGATCCTTTCCCAAGCCTATGGTAATCTATTTTGCTATGACAGGTAGCGAGAGGTGTTTCCCATTTCCATTTTGTGATATATACTTTATTACACCCGAGAGATGTGAGTATCTAAACACTATTTGTGAGGTGCTAGTGTATGACCTCCGTGCTTGTCTTTGGTCTTTAGTGGAACGATTATTTGTTGTAATTACTTTTATATTAGTGTTAAATGACCCCTAACTTGTATTTTGATTAGAATAAAAGCGCATTTGCTTGAGGACAAGCAAATCTCAAGTGTAAGGGTATATGATGAGGCGAAAAATGAACCGTTTTTAGGGGGTCATTTAAACCGGAATTGGAATTTATTTGATCAAATATTGCCCTAAATCGCTCCTTTTGTGATTTTAGGTACTTTGGGAGTGAATTCTGAAAAAGGAAGCATTTTGGACGTTTTTGGAGCATAAAAGTGAAGAAAACGGCAAAGTCTTAATTTTCCTTGCTGGGAACAGTAGATGACGGCGTCAAGAAGAATTTTATGACGGCGTCAAGAGCAAAATGGATGACGACCCAGAGAAAATGTGACGGCGTCAGAACAAGGGCGTCAAGAGTAATTTGGTGACGGCCCAGAGTAGAAACATACATGATGGCGTCAGCTTTGGATCTAGGCAGTCCGAGAACTTTATTGGCGGCGAGATGACGGCGTCAGATTTTTCCTCTTGACGTCGTCACCTCCTAAAATCTATATATACTTTTCTATTTTTCATTCATTAGATAGGAACTTGTGTGGAGAATTCTAGGGCCGAACTTTATAAACCCTAGCTCGTTTGTAACAGTATTTTCAAGGGTTTTCACCTCTTGAAACCCTTCATGTTCAATTGAGATAAGTATTTCTTCAATTTATTCAATATGTCTATGTGTTGTTTGAATATATCTTACACTTGTCTTGATTTTAACATGCTAGGCTAGATCTATTATGTGTTTGCTTAGATGTAATGAAACCTAGATGTTGATTATAGGTTAATTGCTTGTTTATAGTTGTAATGGATGAATGATTTCAATGTTAGGCTTAAGAAAACTGGCAGATCTCCATTGTGTAACTTGCTTGAACGTCTTAAGAAACATGAACCGATGTGTACTAGGTTTTTATGGTTGTATTTATTGCATGAGCAAATTCTAGTGATCCCATGTTAGGAGCTTCTTAGCCGGCTCGACATAGGAGTGAAGTAGGAGCTTATAGGATTGGGGAAGTAAGTACGCCACCCCATGAATGGTATTAACGAATACAATCCGTCATCCACGCAACTGTAACAAGTAATTAACCTGTAAAAGATATCTAGGGAGTAGTGAAATCTAAGTAAACACAATTCTCCCATCTATTGTTCACGCCACTAGTTTAAATTAGTTTATTTTCATTTTTGTTATTTTATTTTGATTGCATCTGTAGTTATTGGGTTAGTTGATTAGCAACTAATTCCGCCCACTCCTCTAAAAACCAGAGATTTTATTTGCTTTTATAAAATATAAAAAATACAAAAAGAATCATCCCTCACCTCTAGACCTAGTTTTTAGGTTTTCTAATCCTAGTGACACTATTCCTGAGTTGAACGATCAATCCCCCGGTACTTGTCACTATACTATACTACAACGATCAGGTACATTGCCTGGTGGGGGTTGTAAGCTTCTCGAGATCCCTCGAGAGGTAAAGCCTGGTGCAATTCCCGCGCATCAGGAAGTTGACTATTTTAGCGGATTTTCACGTCCTAGATATGGTTAGTGACACTACATGCCCATTGTTTGTAGGAAGAGGATTTTAGCAACCGCTAGCGCCATGATATATTGTAAGGAGTCTAATATAGCGGTAGGTGAGGGCGATACTTGGTCAGTATATGATGTTAAGAAACATAGCTACGATTGTGAGGATGAACCGACACCACATTAGGTAGAGATGAATAGGAGACCATCTAGATATGGACCTTGGATAGAAAGAAACTTTATAGGACCTCATCGCCCATTCTATCTAGAAAAAGATTTCATCGATAAAACACATTCAGTGGAACAACTCATAGCTAGAGATGAGGAGCTAGACCCTTTTGAGGACCCCCTAGTCTTTAGGAAAATGATTGAGTTCTTAGGCGTAATGCCTATTAACATAGAGATGAACAAGTGGAAAAGAGAGGGGGATAAGTGTAAATGGAGGTGGGACAAGCCACCTAAGGAAGGTGACAAATCATGGCATATGAAGATGATTTTGTATGATCCGGATGGAGAAAAGTTTGAAAGGTCATACCGTCCTAAGAAAACCGATAGGAAGCTGAAACCGAAGTTTGATCCCAAAGATGTCCTCAATGAGGAACTCACCCATGTCACGTAGTTACCCATGACCTTGAGTCTAGCTACAAGACTCGTAAATAAAGAAAAGCGCTTCTTGGGAGGCAACCCATGCTTTGTGTGATTTTTAATTGTTTGATTGTTATTTGTTTCCGTATGCATGCTTTATTTTTATTGTTGGTAGATCATGTTTCAAAATAAAATGGTGAAAATACTTTACTTTGTCATTTGACTTAGTTTTAACTTCATCCAAAGGTATTTCGCAAAAGATAAGTGTAAGGGGAAACCCCAAATATGTTTTTAAGAAACAAAATCAATCATGATTCTCCACAATATTAAATGGACATGTATATTCATATTTGTTAGAGTCAAATGCTTGTATCGAGTCATAATGATGTTTTGCAGGATTTTCCAGGAAGTAGGACATAAGTTTTTCCAGAAATTGTCCGGAAACTTAACTTAAGGATTTCTGCAGATCACTTCTGACGGCGTCAGGAATTAATTCCTGACGGCGTCATGTGTAAAATTCTGGAAATTTTGCTAGTTTTGTTTTTCTAACGGAGTCTTGAAGTTTTTGTTAAATCTTTAGTTTTATAAACTCCAGGAAATCTGCAAACATTCATTCCACAAGCATAATATCTTACATTGTTTTCTAGGATTTATTAGTATATATAGATTGCCGCCGATTTTACGCGAGGTTGCCTTGTTTGTTTTCTCAGGTTTAACAGGTTACATATGACAAGAAGATGATTTATATTCTGGAAGGGAAGCTTTGACTGTTCATTTTCTTGGAGAAAGATCTAACCTTGTTACCGCACTATCCACACCGAACGAATCAGGGGAGTATTTGTTTTCATTCTTTTACCTGTTTTACTTTTACATTCTTTAATTGAACATTGGGGACAATGTTCATCCTAAGTGTAAGGAGAGGGTAAATGATGATACCTTATAGGATACAATTGCACTTGAGTTTGTTTGTTTGATGGTAGGTGTGTAATAAAACTAAGAGAAATACTTGTTAGTGTAATTTTAGCGCCAAATTTAAAAAATTTTACAACATTTAGGAGTAAAACTTTAGCCTTAGCAAGCGTCTCATGGATAGGAGTTGTATGACTAGCACAAAACCGTACCATTCAGAAAAAATTTCCACCTAAATATGTGAGGTTCGCCTTTAGATTTGATAGGAAAAGCATTTACTCTTAGTGCTTATGAGTGTACCGGTAGCATTTAGATTCTAGAATTTGCGTTAGTGATGCATCCCGAGACCGCTAGTGAGACTACATTCGTGTAGTAGGATTTACTACATGATAAGAGGCATTAGGATCACCCTTGTGTTAAACCTGTATCATAATTACTTGACCATTTAAGTCATATTGCTTGGCTAGTTAAGTCAATTAATTTTTCCTACACCCTTAGCGTTGTACTCATTTTTAGTACACGAAACCCCTAGTACACCCCTCCGAGCCTATCTTTTCGTTTCTAACTTTAAGCATCTTACTTAAAGGAAGAATTTGTTACAACCCACTCAAATGTACACCCAAATCGCCTTAGCCTTCCGTGTATGCACTCATCTTTAGTGCATTATTGTTACATGTTTAAACCCTTAGTTAATTATCTAATTGATTACATGGTTGCTAAGTCGAGTCATATCCTTGTACATATTGTTTTGGGACGATTGGGACTCATGGGTAAAGTACTTGTGTTATGGATTAATGGGGATGAACATCATTTATTACCCCCATAGGTGCGTAAATCTTAAAAAGTACTCCAAGTGTTTTGATTATCTTGATTCGAGTCATTAGATTAGTTTATTGTAAAGTATGTAAAAATTCAAGTGTAAGGGGAATGTTCATTCCCTATGATGTATTATTTTGGATGGTAGGGTAAGAGTGTATGCAAAAAAAAAATAATAAATAAAAAAAATAAAAAAAAAATAAGAAAAAGGAAAAAAAAATAGAAAAAAGAAAAGAGAAAAAACATACGGATTACCATCCCGTTTCATTTTATGTTTGTTTTAAGTTTTTGTTATTTTTCATTTATTAGCTTAAGTCGAGTCTAGTCTTGGCTTAGCAACGGCATATTGTACATGTAATTAACCAAGATTATTAACTCGCCACCAATAAAGATTGCCTATCTCCAACAAAACTGTGTATTCCATATCCCTACACCTAACGTTATAACCCTTTGAAAGACCTCTTTGATAGTTTATCCTAGGTGCTTGCGCCATGTGGTGGAGGTTTGATCATTTCCTAAGCCTATGGTAATCTATTTTGCTATGACAGGTAGTGAGAGATGTTTCTCATTTCCATATTGTGATATACACTTTATTACACCCGAGAGATGTGAGTATCTAAACACTATTTGTGAGGTGTTAGTGTATGACCTCCGCGCTTGTCTTTGGTCTTTAGTGGAACGATTATTTGTTGTAATTACTTTTATATTAGTGTTAAATGACCCCTAACTTGTATTTTGACTAGAATAAAAGCGCATTTGCTTGAGGACAAGCAAATCTCAAGTGTAAGGGTATATGATGAGGCGAAAAATGATCTGTTTTTAGGGGGTCATTTAAGCCCGGAATTGAATTTATTTGATCAAATATTGCCCTAAATCGTTCCTTTTGTGATTTTAGGTACTTTTGGAGTGAATTCTGGAAAAGGAAGCATTTTGGACGTTTTTGGAGCATAAAAGTGAAGAAAACGGCAAAGTCTTAATTTTCCTTGCTGGGAACAGTACCTGACGGCGTCACCAAGTTCTACATGACGGCGTCAAGAGTATTATAAGAGGTGAAGTGGATAGAGTCTGTGACGGTCCAGAGAGTTTTACACTAAGGGGCATGACGGCGTCACCATAGGCCGTCATGGTCCCGTTACACATGACGGCCAGAGGAAATTTGCTCTTGACGGCATCAGATCTGGATTTAGGCAATCCGATATTATTATGGGTGGCGAGTTGACGGCGTCAGATTTCTCTTCTTGACGCAGTCACGTTGGAAAATCTATATATAGTTTTGTAATTTTCTTTCATTAAGAGAGGACAATTAGAGGGATAACTTGGAGAAACCCTAGCACGATTTTATCAGTCTTTTCAAGGGTTTTTACCCTTTGAAACCTTTCATGTTCAATTAAGATAAGTATCCTTTCAATTCATTCAACATGTCTATGTTCAATTAAGAAAACTGGCAGACTTCCATAGGGTAACTTGCTTGAACGTCTTAAGAAACGTGAACCAATGCGTACTAGGTTTTTATGGTTGTATTTAATGCATGAGCGAATTCTAATGATCCCATGTTAGGAGCTTCTTGCAAGCTCGACATAGGAGTGAAGTGGGAGCTTATAGAGTTGGGGAAGTACGTACGCCACCCCACGAATGGTATTAAGGAATATAACCCGTCATCCACGCAATTGTAACAAACTATCAACCTGTAAAAGATATCTAGGGAGTAATGAAATCTAAGTAAACATAATTTTCTCATTTATTGTTCACACCACTAGTTTAATTAGCTTTATTTACATTTTTGTTATTTTATTTTGATTGCATCTTTAGTTATTGGGTTAGTTGATTAGCAACTAATTCCGCTCACTCTTCCAAAACCCGAGATTTTAATTGCTTTTATAAAATATAAAAATACAAAAAGAATCATCCCTCACCTCTAGACTTAATTTTTAGGCTTTCTAATCCTAGCGACACTATTCCTGAGTTGAACGATCAATCCCCTGGTACTTGTCACTATACTATACTACAACGATCAGGTACACTGCCTGGTGGGGGTTGTAAGCTTCTCGAGATCCCTTGAGAGGTAAAGCCTGGTGCAATTCCCACGCATCAACGAGCAATTTTTGAGAAATCCTTAATAAATCGTCGATAAGTTTAGAAATCACCTCAATTTTTGCTTTGTCGACTTCAAGTCCTGCTCCTGACACTTTATGTCCGAGCACAATTCCTTCTTTGACCATGAAGTGACACTTTTCCTAGTTGAGGACGAGATTTGCATCTTCACAACGCTAGAGCATTTTATCCAGATTGTTGAGGCACTTATCAAAAGAGTTTCCAAAGACAGAAAAATCATCCATGAATACTTCTACGTACTCTTCGATCAAAAATCATGAAAAATTGCTATCATACACCTCTGAAAAGTAGCAAGTGCGTTACATAAGCTAAATGGCATACGTCGATAAGCGTAAGTTCCGAAGGGGCATGTGAACGTTGTTTTTTCTTGATCCATTGGATCGATTGGTATTTGGAAATAACCGGAAAATCAATCAAGAAAACAGAAGTATTCATTTCTAGCAAGTCTTTCTAACATTTGGTCCATGAATGGGAGAGGGAAATGATCTTTTGCGGTTGCGTCATTCAGTTTTCTATAGTCGCTACAAACATGCCAACCAGTTACAGTTCTAGTTGGAACAAGTTCTTCATTTTCATTTGTTACTACTGTGATACTACCTTTCTTTGATACACAATGAATAGGACTTACCCACGGGCTATCAATAATTGGGTAGATAATGCCTGAATTAAGAAGTTTGACTACTTCCTTTCTCACAACTTCTTTCATACTCGGATTGAGTCTCCTTTTCTTTTGAACAACTGGTTTTTTATCTTCCAACAACTGAATTTTATGTTTACAGAAAGATGGACAAATTCCAGGTATGTCACTTGTTTTCAAAGCAAAGGCTCTTTTGTGATTTTTGATAACCGATATTAACTTTACTTTCTTCTTCTTAGATAGTTTTGAAGAGATTATCACTGGAAGTAAAGATTCTTCTTCTAAGAAGGCGTATTCCAAATGATCGGGTAATTGTTTGAGAACAAGATCGGTAGGGGGTTCTTCCAGAGATTTTCTAATTTTGTGTTCCGTATCAAATGCTATATTTTTTAATGCAACTTCTTCTTCTTCATCATCGTCGAAACTTTCATCATCTTCCTCGATAGTCATTGCCATGAATTGATCATATTCGGTAAAGACTTCATCTTCAAGGAGTGTTGCATCGATAGAATAGAGGAGTTGATTGTATTCATTGAGAATTTCATAGAAATCTTCTTCAAGAATTTTGTCGATTACATCAATTCTAAAGCATGTATCATCATTAGAGTAAGAATGTTTCATAGTTGAGTCAATAGAGAAAATAATTTGTTCTTCTCCAACTCCCAAGTTGAGTTGTTTTTGTTTAACTCTGATCATGACATCGGCTGTATGCAAAAACGGTCTCCCTAATATTAAAGGAACTTTACTATCTTCTTCGATTTCGAGGATAATAAAATATACCAGGAAGGAAAATTTTCCAATTTCGACTAACATGTTTTCGGCTATCCCAACGAGATATTGAAAAGATCGATCTGCTAACCTCACACTCATTTTGGTGGGTTTGAGTGTTTCGATAGATAGTTTTGCATAGACAGAGTAGGGCATCAAATTAATGCTAGCACAGAGATCGGCTAATGCATTACATGAGAATGTTTTGCTAAAGGTACAAAGAATTAGGAAACTTCCGGGGTCTCCAAGTTTTGGTGGGATTTTGTTTTGAACAATCGTAGAGCATTCCTCGTTTAGGAAAGTTGTAGAGATTTGTTCGAACTTACTTTTGTTACTTATGAGATCTTTAAGGAACTTTCCATAATTGGGCATACCGGCTAAAACGTCAACAAGAGAAACATTAATTCGAACGGCTCAAATTACGTTGGGAAATTTTCTGTATTGGGATTCCATTTTCTCTTTTCTCAAACTTTGAGGGTATGGAATTCTAGGTTTATAAGGTTTAAGAATAGGTGTGTCCGATGTTGTTGTTTTAGTTTTCTTTTGAGGAATCAGTTCATCCTCTTCTTCGTCATTAGTAAAAACTTCAACGGCAGGTTGAGTTTGACTAGGATTAGGTGGTGGTTCGTATGAAGTACCATTTCTGGTTGTGATAGCATTCACATGCTCGTCTTGAGCTTGTGGTGGTTGGTAAGGTTTTCTTCCAGATGAGCTATTCCTTGGATTAGGTTAAGTATTACTAGGAAGGGATCCAGAGGCTCGACCAGATTGCTTGTCAGCAAATCTATCGAATTTAGCTTCTAAATTCTGAATTTAGGCTTGGTGATTTTTGGTTTTGGACTGTAATTTATCTTTGAGGTCCACGAACGTTTCTTTGACAAAAATATTTGTTGATTTTTGTGCTTTGATAAATTCACTCAATTGTTTTTGTGTGTCTGTTTTTCATCAGAATTCATTGGTCTGTATGACTCTCGGTTGTATTTTGATCTTTCACTAGGTCGCCATTTATCTCGATCTCGCTCGCGGTCACGATAGTTATCGTAAAAAAGAGTACGTCGAAATGATTGCCTAAATTTGGCTTCCTCTTCACGAGACATAGGTGTATCATCATCATTGCAATTTGCGGTTGAATGATTTCCACCACAATGATTACAAGTTTCACGTTTTTCTTTTATTTCTCTATGCTGAGCATCCATTTTTAGGGTCATGGCGTCCATTCGGGCCATAATTTTGTCAGTGTCAGAATTACTACTACCTTCCTCGACGAAAGCAACAGTTTTACGTATGGCAGTTTTAGGTTTTTGATCTTTAGCCCAATCAAGCTTAAGTAAGACTTTGTCTTCAAGAAGTTGGTATGCTTGATTTGGTGTTTTATAAAGAAGTATACCACCGACTGCAGCATTTAAAGCTTCTTGAGTTTGTTCATCAAGACCGCGGTAAAAGATTTTGATTATATTGCCTTTTGTCAGTCCGTGTCCATGACAATTCCTTAACAATTATTTCATTCGAAGCCAAGCTTCGGTGAGGGTTTCACGTTCGTGTTGTGGGAATCCTTAGATTTCTCTAAGAAGGCGATCAAATAGAGCTGGTGGAAAAAATCTACTATAGAAAGCAGTGTGAAGCTCGTCCCAAGTTTCAATAGTTCATTCGTCGAGTTCGTCAAGCCAAGTTTTAGCTTCTCCCGTTAAAGATAGAGGAAACATCATGAGTCTTACCGCTTCAGTTTTGGTAGCTCTGTATTTTAAACATATCACAAACTCTAAGGAATTCATGAATGTGTTTGTGAGGATCTATTTTGGTTCAACCATCAAATTAGTTACCTTTGACAAGAGTCAAATGATTTCCTTTTATCGCAAACTCATTTGCAGTTTCGGAAATGGTTATGGCTAGTCCAGGAGTAGGTGCAACAATACGATCGTTAGCCCACTTGGGTTCCTTATCAGCGTCATCCATTGGATCGTAGAATTCAATGAACTTAATGAAAAATCTGAAACTAAAGATATCGTCAATGGGTATGTGGATAACACAAGGTTGTTTAGGTCTTTCGTCTTTTCGAGATATACGAACTCTTTTGTTATTACGTTTTCTTTTATTCAAAGTTCTTTCAGGTTCGGATAGGATCAGTTTCAGATGAACGAGTGTGCATCCAAAACACAATAGAGAGCGAAATTTAAAATAGGTGAGACAAATTTCATTTTCTGAGAAGGTGAGTGCGTCGTACACAGAAATGTGTGCAGTGTACTTGTGCTAAAGTGGTAACGTCGGCGTACTTGGGATTAAGTACGGCGGTCTTAGTGTTACCGAGATGATTTTTTTGAAAAATAGAAGTTTCTATAGATCAAGAAGTGATTGGATTTTATGATTCGATTTGAAAGTTTGCGAGGTTTTAGGAAAAACACCACGGGTTTAATTAAGTGCGTCGTACTTGGTGACAAGTACGGCGGTGTTGTGTGTTCTGTGATTGAGTGCAGCGCACAAGAGTGATTGTGTGTCGGCCTTTCTGCAGCAGATGTCATAGAAATGAGCAGGATGATGTTTTGAAAAGGGAATAAGGTTTTGTTTTGCTAGATTCACTTAGAGAATACTTAAGGAACATATTTAAGTCCCAGGCAGCGGCGCCAAAAACTATGATGTGTAAGTAAAGCTTTAAATTTATATTACTAGTTTTACCGATTTTAATAGACCAAACACATGGGTAAAGTATAACCCACATATGTAGTATAAGAACTTTAGGTAAGACCAGGTCGTATCAACAGGGACTTAGTTTGTTCGATTTAAGTATGAAATGATTAGTAAACAAAACAATAATTCAACAAATAGCAATTTAGTGTAATAGGGAAAATTCAAATGATAAAACAAATGATTGCTTGGATAGCTTATATAAGTCAGTGACTATGCTTATGTTAGATCTTAGTTTGATGATAGAGATGGTGCACAACTTATAACTTAGCCATTTTCGTCAAAAGAGCAATTTCATAAAGTGTTAGGTTCAATTCAAGATTCATGTTTATCCACCAAGAGATTCCTCTCGAGATAGTATTATACTTCAAGTCTAGATTATTACCAATTCTCCTAAGCGGATTCCTCCAACCAAAGGCTAAAAACACAAACAAGTTCCTAAAATTGCTTATAACAAATTACTTCTTTTGACCTATCCCAACAGGTTATACTCAATCAGATTTGATAAACAAACATAACAAGACTAGAGATATAATAGTTCACAGCATAAACTTGAAATTGATAAAGATCAAAGCATAATCATAACATCACGTTGTTATATTTACATATCCAAGCAATCACAAGAGGTTTAGCCGCTCATGGCTAATGAGTTCATGATAACAGTAATGATAGAGTAGTGAACAAGAGACATACGGATCGGAATGATCAGATGGATTACACTAGTGTCACAAGTAACCAAGAGTTCTATACCAAAGAGTATGCTAGCCCCTTGTTCATTTCTTTCTACCCCTGATTCTAGCTCTGAATCACGATCTTACTTCGTATTTCTTCTTCTGACTTTGTTGGGAAAATTGGTTATAGATTGGAGAGTTTAAATGCTTGCAAATGAGCTCTATTTATATGCTTATGATAGGCGAAGTACGACGTACTTTGATTATATGTGCGGCGCATTTATCTGTTTTCTTGGCGCCATAGTTTCATAATTGCAGAGGAAGTACGACGCACTTCAAATACAAAACCAGCGTACTTTTATTAAATTCTGCCTCTTGACTTTTATTGACCGAGCAAGCAAGTGCGGCACACATAAGAGGAAAACCGATGCAGTTGGCTAGGATATTTAAACTTATATTGTAGACTTCATATTTATTGGGTTTATTCACTGAAATACTCGTGTTATTTAATTTCTTGCTTCAGAGCATCCGTGAGTGAACCTGCATGCATTTCAAGCTATTAAGTATCGAAAGTTCACAATAAATGATCATAAAACATGTAACATCATGCCCAAAAATATGTATAATTAGGGCGTTATCAAATGCACAAATAACAGCATCACTCAAGTCACTGGTACAAAAATGGCCTTTCATCACACATGGTCGATTTCAAACGGTCACACTGTAACATATTTACGTGACTAAATGTATGAAAATAAAATAAACAGCCACACTCGATCCGACTTGTGTGACCATTTCGGAAGATATATGTCACACATTTGTGTATTTATGTGACTAGAGGGTAGCTGATAAATATTTTTCGATCATTTAGTCACGTTTAATTTGGGACGTGTGGCCGATACAAATCAGCTTTAAGCATTAGTCACACCACAGATATACATATGTGACAAATATATGTCACACAATTGAAGAGTATAACCAAAATAGATATATGGTCACATGAAGTAATTGTGTATGTGACTAAATTATATAGTCAAGTTTGTCACACATTATTTAAACGTGACTGCTATTCTTTGCTGAATATTTAGCCACATAGCGTTTGAAATGTGTGACAACTAAAAAGTAAGTTTGAAGCGTTAGTCACGATATGCATTTAATAGTGACAAATATATATGTCACACACTTGAAGAGTGTGACCAAATGTCATATATGGTCACACGAACCATAGAAACATGATTAAGTGTAACGAAAATTCGATACATATGGTCACATAAGTAAATATGTGTGTCTAAAGTTTAGTGTGTGTTTGCTTGCCACAACCTAATGTGTATAGTCACATTTAATTGTAGCATGATCATGTGACTATAGGCTTTACAATAGTCACACCATATCACAAATGTGTATCTAAATTATGTTTATTGCCACATTATAAGGGTATTATATGTGCAATACATTCAAAATAGTCACATTGTGACATTTATGTGACTATTATTTATAGCAAAATGTGATATTTAAGTGTAACGAAAATTCAAAATATGTGCAACACATTCAAAATTAATGTTGCTAGGCATAAGTTAATGCTGCTAGGCATAAATTAATGTTGCTAGGAATAAATCAAGCTTAATGAATAGATGAAAAATCAAGCTTAATCAAGCTTTAATGAAGCAAGAAAGTTAAAATTCATATATAATAAACCAAAAAAAACATTATTATCCATATATAACAAAAGTAAAATAAAGCATTTCATACATATAAAAAGTTTAACAATTAAATTTCGGAGATTTCTCCGGATCAAACAACAAATGCACATTATCGTAGTCAATGGAGTCGAATCTCTCTTCCTCACTCAAAAATCCAACATCAGCCGCATCCTCTTCCACTGAACCAACCCGCGGCTTTGATCGCTTGTATTCCTTCTCATCTTTCTTAATTTGAAGCAAACTTGCTTTGCATCTTGCCTTGTTTCTTCGAGAACTCCACGACTCATACCACTCTTCAATGTTAAATACCTTCTCTGGTTTCCTGAAATCAAATAAGCATTAGATGATAAATTTACAGATTATCCTTTTAATTTTGTATTCTTAATTATATGATGTATATAATGTAACATTCTAACACAATTTCATAACTGATTACCTAATTAGCTACCAATTGATAACCATTTTTATAAATTCATAAAAGCTTAATACACCAAAATTATTATGGATTAACTAACTTCTACTAGAAAGAAAAAAAAACCAAGTCAAAATGTACGTACATAACATCTTTACAAACTTTGAATGTTTACGTGTACAAAAGTTTAAGTAGTAGTACTTACTTTGAACGCTTCTTCTTTGATGAAATGCACCTTTTCTTGTTTCCAGCCATAACTTTGATCTTAGATTGTTTTAAAAAGTGTGTGTTGAAAAGCTAAGTGATGGTCTTAAAAAGGGATGCGACATACTATACGCCTAGGGAATTTTGAAAGTCTCAACATTAAAGATTATTGCAATTTACCAAGTTTAACGTCACATTAGAAGGTGAAATGCACTAATTACTCGTGCCTAATTGTAATCATTTTAATTTTACACATTAAATGCGCGCTCCTAAACATTCTATAATTTTATTTTTAAACTTTAAATGGTAATAAGCATTGTAAGTGGTTTCAAATGTTTGAAAATATAGTAAGAATAAACATAATGGTAGTAATCTAGTTATTAGTTGTGTAAAATTTGTGTTTGTGACAATGTTTACTCCCTGAATTGGCAAACTTACTTCCACACTGTTATGACCTGATTAATAAAGAACTTAATGCTGCTAGGCATAACTTAATGCTGCTAGGCATAACTTAATGTTGCTAGGCATAAATTACTGTGAACCGGTGTAACTGTAAAAAAGTAACTGTAAACCGTTGTGACACTTAAACGTTGTGACATAGCGACTCTTGTGTGCCTATAAATACAAAGGAATTACAACCAACTTCTTTCATCTTTTCATTACGTATTCAATTTTTGTTTGAAATTGCAATGGCTTAATCATCTTCAAATCCTGCTTCAAAGAAAACAAAACGTTCAAGGGATACTTCTCCTCCTCCTCCTCCTCCTCCTCCACCAATGCCAGAAAAATATAAAATCCACGGCCTAACCCAAGAGTGTTGGGACAAATGCCATTCTCAAGGCCAATATGGTACTAAACGATAGTTGGTTGAACTTTACAACAAACGAATCGCGCTGTTGGAAGAACCAAACAAAAAACACCAAGATATCAGAACAAAGTTAATGTTTGTAATCAAGAAATAGAACAAATCCGTGGAAACATTGCTGATATTTACAAAGGCATTCAAACTAGTTTGTATAATTTTCATTGAATTAACCCTGATGTAAGATGATATTAATCATTATTATGTTATTTCTTTGAAGTTTAATATTTTTGTGTTCAAAGAACACTTATCTTATGTTTCTTTGTTAATCAAGTTATCGATTATATTACTATATGATCAAGTTATCTTTTTGTTGATTAATTATGTTATGTTGCTTTGTTGACTAGGTTATGATGCTTTGTTAAAAGTCAAACAAAGAATGTCATTTGCAAAAGTTAAAGATTGTTAAACTTATCTAATGGGCAACTCCGGGTTTGGATTGGAATTTGGGTGAATGCTAGTAACTCAGAACTTAATGCTGCTTGGCATAACTTAATGCTGCTAGGGATAAAAATAAAATGCCACAAAAATTAACCGATTCATATTCAGTTCATTAATGAGAAAATTGAGCAATGACAACATGTTTATTCATAAAGTCAAATAAAGTAGTACAAACGGATTACACAGGTTTATTCAAATTACTTCCTAACTCAACTAATACATTTTCTTTTTACCCTTCCCTTTTGAACAAACTTTGGGCATTTTTGGTTCCCATGGTTTTATACTCTTGTCTTCACAAGTCTTAGCACTGGGCAGGCCTAGCACCTGATATGTCACACCCCCAATTTACCTGAATGGCAGCGGAATGGAATACCTGGGGGTGACGGTCATAGCACCACAGTTACAGTTATATTGAACGACC
Source organism: Artemisia argyi (assembly GCA_030686995.1). Lineage (NCBI taxonomy): Eukaryota > Viridiplantae > Streptophyta > Magnoliopsida > Asterales > Asteraceae > Artemisia > Artemisia argyi. The sequence continues at coordinate 67,254,939 of CM060709.1, read as the reverse complement.
TAAAGTGTCATTTGCAAAATACATCATTTGATTTATTTAAAAACATTCAGAGTTACAAAACATAGGTCCCAAAGTATTTAAAAGTTGAAGGAAATAAGTTTGGTACAATCAAACGATAATATATAAGTGCATGAAAATCCAAAATGAGACGCGTCATCCTTGCTACTCACTAAAATGACTCCATGCATGCCATGAGGGATAAACCTTAGTTACCTGAAAATACATTGCTAAAACGGTCAACATAAAGTTGGTGAGAAATCATATGTTTATAAGTTAAATCGGATGTACATTAGCCATAAGTAAAGTAAAGTGACAAAATGTCATAAAGAAAGCTGCATTGACTCTTAAGCTCATGTCCCCGAAGCTAGACATAGTTACTTGGCCCCAAATGAGTGTTTACCAGACACTCTAATATATTAGACATGAAATGCATCCGTAATTCCGTTGGAGCAACCCAAACACGGATGGAGGAGTCACCCTCAATAGATCTATTCAATCACTCTCGCTCGTACTTTAATTAACGGTCCATGAAAATAAAGGGGACTTGTCAAGACGTAGTAATAAGGCAACTTAAGCAATGTAAGGAATTTAATACTTAGGCATGTACAAAAAAATAAGTGATGCAATGTATTCTCCCCCGTAGGATTTGAAATCAAAATATTGAATTAAAAACGGGGCTATGAAAACTCACCTCGAAGTGATGATACTATGAGATGAAATGATAGAGACAACAAGGAACGAAAATCAACCGCAACCTATGATGAATGATAATGATCTAATTTAGATCATGCAAATCTTTTCTCCTGTGAATCCTGTTAATGACGTTGTAGCTGGTATCAATTGACTTTGGATTTCAGGTCGCAGTCTTTTGAAACAGTGATCGTACAGGATGTCCGCGGATGCTCCACCATCAATGTACATTCGATGGATGTCGTGTCCCCCTGTATGTATTTCAATGGTTAGAGGTTCCACGACTGCGTTGTCCGCAGCTATAGTAGGGAAGGATATCTCTTTTTCTGGAGAGAATTTTTGGCTGACTTTTTGCTTTATCTTGCGTTGCCATGATTGTATCATGTATATAGTATCAGCTTTTTCCTTTGGAGGTTCTTTCTTACCCCCGTTTCTCTGTTTATCTTTTCCTTCCTTGATGTTCTTTACGAGGTGGTCCATCCTGCCTTCTCTAACTAGCTTTTCAATTAGTTGTTTTAGTTGGACGCACTCGTTAGTTGTATGGCCTTTTTGGCCGTGGTACTCGTAGTATCCACTACCTAGGCGCTTTTCTTCTGCAGTGCGCATTGGTGGTGGTTTTGGGAAGTTCGCACCTTCTGTTACAAATATTTCTCTCGGAGTCTTAGTGAGAGGAGTATATTTGTCGTTGTCTCTTCCACTGCGATAATTCCTGCTGCGGTTGTTATTCTGATCATTGGATTGTCTCCGCGGCTGTTCTTGTTGCCTATAGTTTGAATAACCTTTTTTGCTATCCGCAGCAGCTGCTTCTCCTTGTATAAAGGATCTAGTGCGCTTTGTTAACTCGTCAAAGGTTTGTGGAACTTTGTCATTCAGCTTGCGGATGAGTTCTGGGTTATTGATCCCATTCATGAACCCTGAAATTTTTAGGATTTCAGGACATGCTTTAACTTGTATGCACTCATCTTTGAAACGTTCCATAAAAGCACTGGTTGATTCCCCTTGACGCTGTTTCACTCTTGCTAGCTCCACGGGGTTTTTAGCGCACTTCTTTCGCTAGGTGAAGTTGAGGCGGAATGCTTTCCGTAGTTCCTCAAATCCACCGATGCTCCTACGTGGGAGTTTGCTAAACCATGTGCGCGCGTTTCCTACTAACGTGGAATTAAACATGTGGCACCACACAGGCTGTGGCCAATTTTCGATGGTTGCGGCTGATTCGAAAATTTTTAGGTGATCGTCAGGATCACCTGTTCCATCGTATGTTTTCACATTAGCGGGCATGCGCCTGCATTTGCGGTCTGAGTAATCGCTGATGCGCCGTGTAAACGCATCAATTTTCTGGCGTCGCCATGGGAGGGACATATCTTCATTCTCTTCCTCGCGACGTCTTCCTCTTGACTTCCAGTGTCCTGTTTCTTTATCTTCGTTGTCCGAGGAGTCGCTGAAAGAAGGGTAGTCTCTTTTTCGGCGCTTGCGCCGGCTTCTTTCAGAAGAAGAGCTTGAGGGATCTCTGCTTGGGGATCTTCTTCCCCCCAATCTGTCTTGAATCCTCCTACTCCCAGGTTTGGAAGATCCTTGCGATGGCGAATGTTGAGGCCCTAATCGATCTTGTATTCCCCGACTGCCAAGTCTGGAGTGGACATTGGTGCGCCTCTCGCTGTCTCCTGAGTATTGTGAATCAGATATCGTACCCAACCTATCATGGATAGTGGTACGTTCTGCGCGTCTTCCTCGTAGGTGACGCAATGGTGATGGTTCGCGTTCAGGACCAAAATTGAGTCGGGCTTGTAGACCCGCGCTTGCTCTTCTTGTTGCTTCTTCTTGCATGAGGGCGGTTAGTGTTTCATAATTTTGGGATACAAAGTTTCCCAAAGTTAGATCAGGTGCATCCTCAGTTGTTGCAAGAATTTCTGCCTCAGTGTTAGGCGCCTTGTTTCGTTCAGGCGCGCCTGGCGGCACAGTGTTGTTCACTGCGGGTGTAGCTTGATGAGGAGTGGTGAAGAGGGTGCGTTGGAGTTCCTCAACGCTTGGGACCACTGGTGTGACTTGAGTAGTTCTTATAGGTAGTTCTACTGCTAGACGAGGTGGGGTTGTTCCTGCCGGTGTGCTGGTTGTTCCAGCGACTTGTCTGGAGGTTGGATCTTGTTGATTCTTCCTCTGATGGTCACGTTTTTCTGACTGCGGAGTCCGCTGGCTCGAATTCTTATGTTTCGTCATTCTAGTTCGTAGTAGGGTCCCACGGATGGCGCCACTTGATGACGTATAGCCTATATCTGGGCCACGAGCCCAAATGATAGACATTACTCTCACCTAAGCCCACCATGAGTGGGCTACCATGACAATGGTACGGGCCGCAGTATTAATGCTTTGGGCTCACGAAGCCCAATGCCCAATCCAACCCACTGGGTACACAATAAGGATTATCTATTCATGGAATAGATATCCTTACCTCGGATAAGCACCACGCGTGCGAAGAGTAAGGAGCAAGAAACCTACGTGGTTTCAGCCCCTATATAAGGAATGATATCTTCTCATTCAAAGGTACGACATACAAACCCTAACTCTTTAAGAGAACCCTAAATCGATTACTTACTCTCACGCCGGAGTCTAATCGGGGGTGACAATCCCTCGATAAGTCTAACCGTGTTGTCTTATTTTCTTAGTACGCAGGTTACAAAGTGCTAAGAAGCGAATTGGTACGAGAGCAAGAGCCCAATAACCATGTACGCCCAACTTTTGTATCAACAATAGTTATAGTCAAAATAAAACATTTTCCATACTTAAGAAAAATAAGTCCAACTAGACTAATAAAAACTAGTCGTAGTATATTGTATATAAAATGTTAGTGTTATATTCATCGCCTTGAAAACCTTGAAATAACGTCTAGTAGTCGCATAAATAAGCCTTGGGTCGTACGTACTTCGTTAGTTAAGAATATAATTCTTGAACAATAAATCTAGAAAATATAGTATTTAGTACGTAGTTATATTATTTCTATGAGTGACTAAATATATATATATATATATATATATATATATATATATATATATATATATATATATATATATATATATATATATATATATATATAGTTTTGACGATTTTTAAAACGTGTATAACTTGGTCGTTTTAAGTTCATTTTCTTCGTTCTTTATATCCACGGATTCGTCTTAGTAAGTACTAATATATTTTTGATAGCTCGGCTTCTCTAGGTTACGTCTAACGCCTCGGTTTGTCCGACAAAAATCGTCCAACAGCATGAAATTTTCAGAAAAATAGTTTTCGTCATCAAACTTGCAAAAATTATATCTCCTTCGTTATAAACCCGTTTTAATCCGTTCTTTTGCCAAAAGTTTCGTTTCTGAAAGTATTTCTAAATCTTTGGTTAAAACTCTCCCCTGAGTTCTTGAGTTTCCCGGATGTTACATTTTGGGACAGTAGGTTCATAGACAAGTTCTAAACTCATTTCCAATGTTCCAAACTAGTTTCTAATCCACCCAAATCACTTCCAATCACGACAAATCTAGTCTATTCCTACCATACACCTTCTTAAAGTGTCATGGGTTCTTAAACAACATCAATCAACTAGATCTAACAAGGGTTTCCATTTCTAGGGTTTCAAAGACATAAGTATATATAATGAGTAGTATAAACTAACATATGCATGTAATCTTGTAAAGAAATCACATGATCATAAAGATAACTTGAAGAAATTATGAAAAAGAGTTTTGATAACTTACTTTGAAAGATTATGGAGCTTGGATGAGTAAAACCTAAGAATCCTTGAGTTTTTATTTCAAAACTCAAACAAGGATCACTAAATGAACTAGGAAATAACTTGATCTTGGAAAAATGGTGGATTTGTTCTTGATTTTTATTTGGGTCGTGGGTTTTGATAGGAAAGGAAGAAGAAAAATTTGATGTTTTGATCTAAAGCTTATAGATGAAAAAGTGTTATAAGTTTTTAGATATTTTCTAGTGAAATTTGAGATAAGTTAAAGACAATCAATGCCAAGGGTTGGGGTGGGGGGGTTGTGGCCGGTTTTTCAAAGGAAGAAAAAGGGCAAAAATTGTTTTGACTTAATTAGGATTAGTAGTGGAGGATTTGTATAGTTTTTAGTAGTATAATTTAGGTAGTTTTAGTTAGTTTTTGTTATAATCGGGTGCCGGGTTTGCGAGAAATAAATTTTAACGAAGTTAACCGGGACTTAATAAAATTCTAAAAATGATAAAAATGTGTTGGGTACAAAAATTGAGCGTTTGGACAATTATTATTTAGTTTTTACAAAAACCGTCGTAATTATATTAAACTTACGATATAAATTTAATAAATTCCCAAAATACCGGGTAAATGAATTTTATAATTTTTGTGACGTTGTAAGGAGTTTAAAAATATATCAGAACCAATGTGGGGATTTTTAGATATGTTGGTTATATTTATTAATCGCGTGTTAACGTCTAATTAAAATAAATATACGTAAAACGGTAAATACACCAAAAACATTAATATGAATATTCTACGAGTGGTATAGTATGCAAATGCTATTATGATGATATGTAGACTATTTCTAGTCTGTATGAAATGTCCCTAATGATAAAGCATGAATTCGCACCTGAACCAATACGGTTACGCGAATTTAAATACTCGTAAACTAAATTTACAATGAAATGAGCAATGCACGTGAATAGTGTTTTCTTTCCGGAAATGAATAATGTTTGGTGAATAGTAATATTTTTGAACGCTTCTCAGAATATCAAACTGACCTCAAAAATGATGAATAGTAAAATGATGAATAGTGTTTTGATGAATAGTGATTTATGAATAGTAATTTGTCGAAGTTTGGGAAATTACCTGATATGGTGAGTTGTGACAGTCGCCCACCCAAAAAGGAATTCAGTCCCTGAATTCAGCTAGTGTTGGTCTCGGTAATAGGTTTGGTGAAAAGATGTGGATACTTGCGTCGCATTTGGTCTTCTCGTTCCTAAGTAAACTCGGGTCCTCTTCGAGAATTCCAGCGAACCTTCACGATCGGAATTCGACTCTGCTTCAATTGTTTGACCTCTCGGTCCATGATTTCAACTGGTTCTTCCACAAAATTAAGCTTGTTATCGAGTTGTATTTCTTCTAGTGGTATAACGGAAGACTCGTCCGAAAGACATTTCTTGAGGTTTGAGACATGAAAGGTGTTATGTACGTTGCTGAGTTCTGACGGAAGTTTAGGCTTGTAAGCTACTGGACCAATCCTTTCTAGTATCTTAAATGGACCAATGTATCTCGGGTTCAACTTCCCGTTTTTCCCGAATCGTATCATGCCCTTCCAAGGCGAGACTTTCAACATGACTTTGTCTCCGACCTGGAATTCCAATGGTTTGCGTCGAACATCTGCGTAGCTTTTCTGTCTACTTCTAGCTGTTTCAAGTCTTTCTCGAATCTGGATTATCTTTTCTGTTGTTTCTCTTACCATCTCCGGGCCAGTGCATTGTACATCACCGACTTCAGCCCAACAAACTGGAGATCGACACTTTCATCCATAAAGTGCCTCGAATGGTGCTGCTTTTATGCTTGAATGGTAGCTGTTGTTATAAGAAAACTCGATCAACGGCAAATGGTTAGCCCAACCATTTCCAAAGTCAATCACATATGCTCGCAGCATGTCCTCAAGTGTCTGAATAGTTCTCTCACTCTGACCATCGGTCTGAGGATGGTAAGCAGTGCTCATGTCTAACTTGGATCCAGAAGAATCTTGTAATGACTTCCAAAAGTTTGAAGTAAAGCGACTATCTCTGTCAGAAACAATGGAGACTGGTGCTCCATGTCTTGAGACTATTTCCTTGACATAAAGTCTGGCAAGTTGTTCCATGGAATAAGTCTCTCTAATGGGTATGAAGTGGGCTGATTTGGTAAGACGATCAACAATTACCCAAATAGCATCGTAGCCTCCTGACGTCTTGGGAAGTTTAGTGACAAAATCCATTGTAATACGCTCCCACTTCCATTGTGGAATCTCTGGTTGTTGAAGTAATCCTAACGGTTTCTGGTACTCAGCTTTCACTTTAGCACAAGTAAGGCATTTGCTGACATACGTAGCTATTTCTGCTTTCATGTTCAGCCACCAATAAAGCTTTTTGAGATCCTGATACATCTTGTCAGAACCTGGGTGAATAGAGTACTTCGACTTGTGTGATTCATGCATAATCAATTCTCGTACTCCACCATAGAGTGGTATCCAACTTTGGTCCTTGAAGCATAACACTCCATCTACTCTCTTCACAAAGCCATTTTTGTTCTCTGGCATACCATAAAGTTTCTCCTGTGGTCGATTTTCTTCCTTGAGAGCCTCAATCTGAGCTTCTAGAATTTTTTCGGGTAATGGTGAATTGATAGTCATTCCCAATGACCTGACTCTCAAAGGTTTGAGTCGTTCTTTTCAGCTAAGTGCATCTGCTACAACATTTGCTTTTCCTGGGTGATATCAGATTTCACAATCGTAATCACTCAGCAATTCTAGCCAACGACGCTGTCTCATATTAAGTTCCTTCTGACCAAGTATATGATGTAAGCTCTTGTGGTCGGTAAAAACTACACACTTGGTACCATAAAGATAGTGTCTCCAAATCTTGAGTGCAAAAACTACTGCACCCAACTCCAAGTCGTGAGTAGTGTAATTTTTCTCGTGTGTCTTAAGCTGTCTAGATACATACGCTATCACCTTCTCGTTTTGCATTAGCACAGCTCCAAGTCCTTTATGCGAGGCATCGCAATATACTACAAAGTTCTCAATCCCTTCTGGTAGTGACAAATTGGTGCACTACAAAGCTTCTGCTTCAATAACTGAAATGCAGATTCTTGCTTCTCTCCCCATTCATACTTTTGATTCTTTTGTGTCAGCTTAGTCAGCGACTTCGCTATCTTGGAAAACCCTTCAATGAACCTTCTGTAATATCCTGCAAGTCCTAGGAATTAACGAATTTTCGTAGGAGACTTGGGCGTAGCCCAATCCTTAACTGCCTCGATATTTGTTGGGTCGACTTGTAATCCTTGGCTATTGATGACATGGCCAAGAAATTGAACTCTTTGTATCCAAAAATCACACTTTGAAAATTTGGCATACAATTGCTCCTTCTTGAGTAGTTCCAGGATTGTTCTGAGGTGTTCTTCGTGCTCTTCCTTACTCTTGGAATAAATCAAGATGTCGTCAATGAATACAATCACATACTTATCAAGATATGATTTGCACACTCTGTTCATGAGATCCACTAATACCGCAGGTGCATTTGTTAATCCGAAAGGCATTACTTGAAACTCATAATGACCATAATGTGTTCTAAATGCCGTCTTCGGGATATCCTCTTCCCGAACTCTAAGTTGATGGTAACCTGATCTTAAATCGATCTTAGAATAAAAACAGGAACCTTGTAACTGATCGAACAAGTCATCGATCCTAGGGAGTGGATAACGATTCTTCACCGTTAACTTGTTCAGCTCACGATAGTCGATGCACATTCTGAAAGATCCGTCCTTCTTCTTCACAAACAAAACCGGTGCTCCCCAAGGTGAGGAACTCGGTCTAATGAATCCTTTGTCTAAAAGTTCTTGTAGTTGGTTCGACAATTCTTGCATCTCAGAAGGTGCAAGTCGATACGGTGCTCGCGCAATTGGTGCGGCTCCTGGCACTAATTCAATTTGAAACTCAACTTGGCGTGTAGGCGGAAGTCCTGGCAATTCTTCCGGAAAAACTTCTGTAAATTCCTTAACAATTGGCACATCTTCAAGTCGTTTCTCATCCGACTTCTTCTCCGTGATGTGAGCCAAGAATGCATAACAACCCTTCTTTATGTACTTCTCGGTTTTAATGCATGATATAATACTTAGTCTAGTTCCACTTCGCTCTCCGCGAACAACTAAAGTTTCACCACTGTAAGGAAGATGAACCACTTTCTCATCACAAATAATTCTTGCACGATGTTGAGACAACCAATCCATACCAATAACAACGTCGAAACTTCCAAGTTCTACAGGCATAAGGTCTATATTGAATGGATGGTTTAGGAAATTGATTGTGCAACCACGGACAACGGTGTTGGTGTTAACTAAAGACCCATCGGCTAGTTCAACGATATAAGGAATGTCTAAGGTGGTTGGTTCTATGTTAAGTAAAGGTGAAAATGCAATAGAAACAAAACTTCTATCCGCTCCTGAATCAAATAAAATGGATGCATAGCGATTATTAACGAGGAACGTACCCGCAACAACATTCGAGTCCTCTCAGGCATCTTCTCCTCCCATAACATAAGCTCTTCCTCGAGCCACTCCACCTTGGTTTCCAGTTCCTTGATTCTTCTTCTTTGGGCACTCACTCCTATAGTGTCCAATTTCTCCGCAGCCAAAACATGTTACTGGTGGTTTTTGATTGTCACCCAAGATTGGAAGCCTGCAATCTTTGGCGTGGTGACCAACCTTCTTGCAGTTTCCACATAGATCTGGGCAACGTCCTGGGTTATGATGCTTCTGACACTTCTCACACTTGGGTAGATTACCCGCATATCCTTTCCCTTCAGTCGGCCCTGCAGCATAGGCCCTTGCCACTTCCTGTCTCTTAGGTGGTGGCTGAATAGCATTTCCACCTTGGTTGTAGTCGAACCTCCTCTTGTTGTTGTTGTTATTGTTTGGGTTGTTGTTTCGGTTATTGGGATAATTACGGTTTCGATTGTTGTTATAGTTGTTGTTGTCTCGAGTGTTGTTGTAGTTGGTGTTGTTTGAACGGTTATTGTTGTTGTTGACAGCAGACTTACCCTTTACCACCTGAACCATAAGTTTCTGAGTTATTCGAATAGCCTCTTCCATTGATTGTGGGTTGAAAGACATCACTTCCCCTCGGATGCTTCCAGGCAGTCCACCAGTGAAGTTCTCCATCTTTTTCTCATCGTCAGGAACCATAGTTGGACATAGTGCAGCCAACTCCTGAAACCTCCTGATGTAGGTCTCGATGTCATCACCTTTTGTTACCAGCTCATAGAATTCGGTCTCCAATTTCTTCACCTCAGTACGAGGGCAAAACTTCTTAGTCATCAGCTTCTTGAATTTATCCCATGTGAGCTTGTAGGCATTCTCCATACCAATAGGCTGAGCATGAGAATTCCACCATGACATAGCTTCATCCAGAAGCATACCTGTAGCAAACTTTACCTTGCTGACATCAGGGCAACTGCACATGAGGAACACATTCTCAGTCTTTTCAAACCAGCGGATCAAAGCAACCGCTCCCTCAGTGCCCTTAAACTTGACGGGATCACTAATCTTGAAATCCTTCCAAGTGCATTCACGCCTAGTAGTGGGTGGTTCAACCGCCCCAGTATTAGGAGCAATCTCAGCAGCCCTAGCAGCAACCTCAGCTCTCTCAGTCTCCAGAGCTTCTGCTATACTATCCCTGACCAACTTGCAGATAGCGGCTTGAGTCATAGCTGGTGCTTCTGGTGCAGCCTTTCCTTTCCTTGGCGCCATACTTCTGATAAATCATAATAGACAACAACCATGAGAAAATCATAATAGAAATAGTCATCGTACCAAAGGTACACACCCACAACATGTATATATACAACCACAACAAGTATAAATACAACCACGACATGTACGAGTACAACCACAACCTGTATAAATACAACCACGACATGTATAGATACAACCACAACAAGTATAATTACGATAACAATAAAGAGCAACCACGAAACATCATAAATATAATCACAACACATGAATATAATACATGAAAATTTTGGCCTACATGGACCGATATATATATATATATATATATATATATATATATATATATATATATATATATAGCACAACCATTCCAACATAGTAGAGTCATACTTGATACATTTGTTTGTACAACAACCAAAAAGCTACAAGTTCTTGAACTATGTCCCACACCTCGGGACTAGGAAAATAGTAAAAGCTAATATAATACAAGTCTATGCCTAGGCTCCTCCGGGTGCTCTAGATGCTCCAGGTGCTCCAGATCCTCCAGGTCCTCCCCTAAGGCGGCGAATCTCCCGATCCATCGCAACAACAATCTCCTCCAAGTGCTCAACTCGAAGTTGGAGGGCAGCCTCCCTGGTCTCTGCAGCTGTCATCCTCTCCTGAGCTACTGCCAACTGATGTGCCTGATCTCCCTGCGTCTCCTGAGTCATCTGAGCTCTGTCTCGTATCTCAGGAAACTCATCCCTAAGCTGATCAATCAGCTCCTGGTGTCCCATCTGCCGTGCCTCAAGTCCATGATAAGACACGTCAATGCTAACCCTGTCTAGGAGTAATCCCTCAACCTGCTCCTCGACCTCCTCAAGTCGAGTAGTGATAATCTCATCTACCCTATAACCCAACCTATCAACCTACTCCTGTTGATCCCCTATCTGGGCATCCAAAGTATGTGTTGTAGGCCCTCTAGCAGCAGCTGCTCTCGAACTCTCACCTATATGATAAAGTGGTGGTGGTGGAAGGTCTGAAGTCTCAGTAGTAGGTGATGCTCGGGTAGTAAACCTTGCACGCTTCCTGAGCGGCAAAAGTGAAGTAGGTGTAGAAGTAGTAGTGGGCATAGCTGGTGGTGTAGGTAATGTAGGAACAGTAGGAATCCTAAAAGTAGAGGTAGCAGTGCGTACACTCTTTCTAGCACCTACGGTTGTCTTGCTACGAGGAAACATAAGTGTTGGTTCTGGGGAAATAGAAGTGGTAGGAGATGATATATCAGTAGGTACACGGGTAACATCTAGTGGTGCAATGGGAGAAATATGAGGAGTAGGAGCAATCTCTTCCTCCTCAAAAGGCTCAGTATCCTCACCTGATGCCAAAAGTGGCAACACGGGTACTGGAGGAATGGGTGGTAAAACAGCAGTGGAAGACATAGCGTCCTCAATGTCAGAATCTAAGTAAAGTATGATAATGTACATGTCTCTGTGATAATAAAGGTGAAATGAAATGAATAATCCATGTAATGAAATCACCTAAAACAATAAATATGCATTTATGATGTAATGATGAGATGCTATGATGATGTGGTTATAGTCTGGGTCTATGATACATCCTAGTTCGCTATAACCTTAGCTCTGATGCCAATCTGTCACACCCCCAATTTACCTGAATGGCAGCGGAATGGAATACCTGGGGGTGACGGTCATAGCACCACAGTTACAGTTATATTGAACGACCTAAAGTGTCGTTTGGAAAATACATCGTTTGATTTATTTAAAAACATTCAGAGTTACAAAACATAGATCCCAAAGTATTTAAAAGTTGAAGGAAATAAGTTTGGTACAATCAAACGATAATATATAAGTGCATGAAAATCCAAAATGAGACGCGTCATCCTTGCTACTCACTAAAATGACTCCATGCATGCCATGAGGAATAAACCTTAGTTACCTGAAAATACATTGCTAAAACGGTCAACATAAAGTTGGTGAGAAATCATAGGTTTATAAGTTAAATCGGATGTACATTAGCCATAAGTAAAGTAAAGTGACAAAATGTCATAAAGAAAGCTACATTGACTCTTAAGCTCATGACCCCGAAGCTAGACATAGTTACTTGGCCCCAAATGAGTGTTTACCAGACACTCTAATATATTAGACATGAAATGCATCCGTAATTCCGTTGGAGCAACCCAAACACGGATGGAGGAGTCACCCTCAATAGATCTATTCAATCACTCTCGCTCGTACTTTAATTAACGGTCCATGAAAATAAAGGGGACTTGTCAAGACGTGGTAATAAGGCAACTTAAGCAATGTAAGGAATTTAATACTTAGGCATGTACAAAAAAATAAGTGATGCAATGTATTCTCCCCCGTGGGATTTGAAATCAAAATATTGAATTAAAAACGGGGCTATGAAAACTCACCTCGAAGTGATGATACTATGAGATGAAATGATAGAGACAACAAGGAACGAAAATCAACCGCAACCTATGATGAATGATAATGATCTAATTTAGATCATGCAATGATGAAATGAATGTACATGCACATGATACCTATACCACTCATAACTTGAAAATAATAGTTATAGTCAAAATAAAACATTTTCCATACTTAGAAAAAATAAGTCCAACTAGACTAATAAAAACTAGTCGTAGTATATTGTATATAAAACGTTAGTGTTATATTCATCGCCTTGAAAACCTTGAAATAACGTCTAGTAGTCGCATAAATAAGCCTTGGATCGTACGTACTTCGTTAGTTAAGAATATAATTCTTGAACAATAAATCTAGAAAATATAGTATTTAGTACGTAGTTATATTATTTCTATGAGTGACTATATATATATATATATATATATATATATATATATATATATATATATATATATATATATATATAGTTTTGGCGATTTTTAAAACGTGTATAACTTGGTCGTTTTAAGTTCATTTTCTTCGTTCTTTATATCTACGAATTCGTCTTAGTAAGTACTAATATATTTTTGATAGCTCGGCTTCTCTAGGTTACGTCTAACGCCTCGGTTTGTCCGACGAAAATCGTCCAACAGCATGAAATTTTCAGAAAAATAGTTTTCGTCATTAAACTTGCAAAAATCGTATCTCCTTCGTTATAAACCCGTTTTAGTCCGTTCTTTCGTCAAAAGTTTCATTTTTGAAAGTATTTTCTAAATCTTTGGTTAAAAATCTCCCCTGAGTTCCTGAGTTTTCCAGATTTTACATTTTGGGACAGTAGGTTCATAGACAAGTTCTAAACTCATTTCCAATGTTCCAAACTAGTTTCTAATCCACCCAAATGACTTCCAATCACGACAAATCTAGTCTATTCCTACCATACACCTTCTTAAGGTGTCATGGGTTCTTAAACAACATCAATCAACTAGATCTAACAAGGGTTTCCATTTCTAGGGTTTCAAAGACATAAGTATATATAATGAGTGGTATAAACTAACATATGCATGTAATATTGTATAGAAATCACATGATCATAAAGATAACTTGAAGAAATTATGAAAAAGAGTTTTGATAACTTACTTTGAAAGATTATGGAGCTTGGATGAGTAAAACCTAAGAATCCTTGAGTTTTTATTTCAAAACTCAAACAAGGATCACTAAATGAACTAGGAAATAACTTGATCTTGGAAAAATGGTGGATTTGTTCTTGATTTTTATTTGGGTCGTGGGTTTTGAGAGGAAAGGATGAAGAAAATTTTGATGTTTTGATCTCAAGCTTATGGATGAAAAAGTGTTATAGGTTTTTAGATATTTTCTAGTGAAATTTAAGATAAGTTAAAGACAATCAATGCCAAGGGTTAAGGGGGGCGGGGGGGGGGGGGGGGGGGTGTTTGTGGCCGGTTTTTCAAAGGAAGAAAAAGGGCAAAAATTGTTTTGATTTAATTAGGATTAGTAGTGGAGGATTTGTGTAGTTTTTAGTAGTATAATTTAGGTAGTTTTAGTTAGTTTTTGTTATAATCGGGTGCCGGGTTTGCGAGAAATAAATTTTAACGAAGTTAATCGGGACTTAATAAAATTCTAAAAATGATAAAAATGTGTTGGGTACAAAAATTGAGCGTTTGGACAATTATTATTTAGTTTTTACAAAAACCGTCGTAATTATATTAAACTTACGATATAAATTTAATAAATTCCCAAAATACCGGGTAAATGAATTTTATAATTTTTGTGACGTTGTAAGGAGTTTAAAAATATATCGGAACCATTGTGGGGATTTTTAGATATGTTGGTTATATATATTAATCGCGTGTTAACGTTTAATTAAAATAAATATACGTAAAACATTAAATATACCAAAAATATTAATATGAATATTCTACGAGTGGTATAGTATGCAAATGCTATTATGATGATATGTAGACTATTTCTAGTCCGTATGAAATGTCCCTAATGATAAAGCATGAATTCGCACCTGAACCAATACGGTTACGCGAATTTAAATACTCGTAAACTAAATTTACGATGAAATGAGCAATGCACGTGAATAGTGTTTTCTTTCCGGAAATGAATAATGTTTGGTGAATAGTAATATTTTTGAACGCTTCTCAGAATATCAAACTGACCTCAAAAATGATGAATAGTAAAATGATGAATAGTGTTTTGATGAATAGTGATTTATGAATAGTAATTTGTCGAAGTTTGGGAAATGACCTAAAATGGTGAGTTGTGACATGAACCCTCTCATCAAAAAGCTCTTTGGCAGTCTTTTTTAGAGTTTTAACCTTCCCAACATCTTCCTTTTTTGTGCCTGATCCAGAATATCCCTTTGGAAAGTAGTCTGCCCATGTATTTGGAGGACCTTCAGAACTGCTTGATATGTGAAACGAACTTAAGTCACTGCTGCCAACATATGTAACCCTTCTAAGTTCCCGATACAGCTCCTTTTGTCGTTTCAACTCCCTTTGAGCAAAGGACTGCACCAGCCGCATTGCTAGATTGTTGAAAAAACAAAAGGAACTGTATGGGAACTCAGAATGGAAAGGTATGTTGAAATGAACTTGAGTCACTGCTGTCAATGTATGATTTCTGTAAAAAAAAATTAAAAAAAAATATATATTAAAATTTTAAAAAATATAGTGTAAATGAAATAAAATATAATGTTGCAATTCAGGGTGTATTTGAAACAACCTTTGTTCTTGGAACTCCAATGGCCACATTACTTGATGGATGGTTGGTTTTAGAACATAAAAAAGAATGGAATGCAATAAACCAACATACGTAACCCTTCTAAGTTCCCGATACAGCTCCTTTTATCATTTCAACTCCCTTTGAGCAAAGGACTGCACCAGCCGCATTGCTAGATTGTTGAAAAAATAAAAGGAACTGTATGGGAACTGAGAATGGAAAGGTATGTTGAAATTACAGACTCATTTAGATCATAAAAAAGATTTGAATGCAAATAGAGTTATACAAACAATCTAGAAATGTTAAGTAAAGAATAGAGTCTAAGTAACATCACTCATCTTGAATGCGATGATGAAGGAGTGTGGCATGTCATGAACAATACACACTATATCATCATCGCATTAAAGACGTCTCAATGATCAGGCCAGATATATCTAAAGTTGCAGAAAGGTTCCATTGCTTTGTTTTTTGGACACCGTCTAATAACGGTAGTAGAGGTTTTCCAAATTAAGTAATGGAACCGTTCTACAACTTTAGATAGATTTGCCCTAACATTGAGCTTTAAGTTATTAGAAAATAGATTCTTACTATCGTTTATATTGCTCCCTTAGATGTGACGAACATACATATTAATTATGTAGATTCTACGACATTAGAGAGCTAATCGTGCATGAATGAAATCATATTAAACTTATAATAACAATGCAATGAACTACCATCCTTTCTACCCTAGCCAACAACAACATATTATTCAGCCTTGAATCTCTAACCTACCAACATTCATTGAAGACGAAGACGCTAAATTCAAGTATCGAACCTACAAATTATACTTGATAATTGTTTTTGGATTTTGACAAAGAGCAAAGATGAATCAACAATGGATGAACAACACCAAAACAAGTTTATGCTCATACTTGAAAGTGGTGTCTGTTCATCCAACGTTGATACTTCTTCCATCTTTGATACTTGGATGTTTTAGCCTAAATATTCGCACACACATCCGCCACTTATCTTCATTATACTCTCAATACAAATGAAACATAATTCTTATATCAAAAATACATCATACATATATATAAAGCAAACAGAGTGATACAAACAATCTACAAATGTTGAGTAAAGAATAGAGTCTAAGTAACATCACTCATCTTGAATGCGATGATGAAGGAGTGTGGCCTGTCATGAACAATACACACTATATCATCATCGCATTGAAGACGTCTCAATGATCAGGCCAGATCTATCTAACGATGTAGATGGTTCCATCACTTTAATTGGACCCCGTTTTCTAACGATGTTTAATCTTGATTATTGAAAGAACCATTAAACATCGTTAGAAAATAGGGTCCAGTTAAAGCGATGGAACCCATCTACATCGTTAGATAGATCTGCCCTGATAATTGAGCTTTAAGTTCTTAGCAACCAAATTCTTACTATCATTTATATTGCTCACTTAAATGTGACGAACATACATATTAGTTATGTAGGTCCTACGACATTAGAGAGCTAATCATGAATCAATGAAATCATATTAAATTTATATCAACAATGCAATGAAAATATTTTCATTGTAACTAAATACATGAAAAAACTCTTTAAGTTCTTGATATTTTTATGGTACTTCAACCTAATCCTAAGATAAAATATTTTCATTGTGTCTGTATTTTGGCAAAGAGGAAAGATGTATCAAGAATGGATGAACAACGCCATAACAAGTTTATGTTCATACTTGAAAGTGGTGTCTTTTCATCCATCCTTGATACTTCTTCCATCTTTGATATAGATACATATTATGTTCATACTTGAAAGTGGTGTCGGTTCACCCATCCTTGACAAAGAACAAAGATGAATCAATAATGGATGAACAACACCAGAACAAGTTTATGTTCATACTTGAAAGTAGGGCTGAGCAAACGGACCGGCCGGACCGGACCGACCGACAAAACCGACCGGACCGAGACCGACCGGACCGGACCGACCACATTCGGTCCGGTCCTCGGTCTAAGCTTTTTGCCAAATTCGGTCTCGGTCCTGTCGGTCCGGTCCGGTCCGGTCCGGACCGACCAAAAACCCGAAAAAACTTGCCTAATTGGACCGGACCGACCGAAGACCGACCGGACCGAGACCGGACCGAGACCGGACCGACCATATTCGGTCCGGTCTCGGTCTATGGTTTTCCGGTTCTCGGTCTTCGGTCCGGTCCGGTCTTGGCCGGTCCGGTCCGGTTTCCGACCGATGATCACCCCTACTTGAAAGTGGTGTCTTTTCATCCATCATTGATACTTCTTTCATCTTTGATACTTGATATTTTAGCCTAAATATTCGCACTAAAACTAAAAAACAACCATAAACCCTATCAATAAAAAACACAAATATACAGATCATACATAAACCCTAACACTAAATAACACTAATTAAATAAACACAAACAATGAAATAATCAGATAAACCAAAAAAACAACTAAATAATCAGATAAACCAAATCATCTATCTAAGTATGTTACCATATGCTTTCGATCTAACTTAGGGTCAAACTTAGGGTGTAGTAGTGAGAGAGAGAAAGAAAGAACAAGGCAGCTGTGTGTGATTGTCGGATATAGTATTAAGTATATGTTGGAGTGTGTGAAGTGTGTTTGAGAAGCTTTGTAAATAATATATATTATAAGTGATATGTGTTTGATAAGCTTTGCATATGTTATATATTACTAGCGGGGCACATGCGCGTTGCGGCGGGAGGTACCCTGTAATTAAAGTTTACAGATAGCGAAAATATTTTTAGATGCATGATAAACTGTTGAAGTTATGAGAAAATGTCTTACAAATTTTATGAAAAGAGTGTTTAGCAGCTTGATTTGTTTGTACACTGTGGTTTATAAATGATACTTTTAATTGAAAAGGTGTTTTATATGTTATATATATTAATTATAAGTGTTGACCAGTCAATGTGTGTAGGTGCTAATGCTTAAATTGATTGTACATATAGCTTAATTTGTTGTATTTACTTAAAATGTATAAATGAAAATCTTAAAAAATTGGAAGAGAGAGAGTCAAAGATGCATTATAAGATGTATAGATAAGTTTAAAATGATTAAAAGTATAAAAACTAAAGGTATTAAAAGTTTCAAGATCGGGATGATCAGATCCTACCCAGGATCGTTTTCGTCTTTGCAATATCATGATCGTATGATCGGATCGGGATCGTAAGATCCTACTAGCTATAATGTCATTTTCTTAATAGTCTCGCTCTTTTTAACATGCGGTTTCCTTGTAAAATCGGATACATGAACTTGCATGCATGCCTACCTTAACTCATTAGTACTTGTTTGAGTCAAATGCGTGTATCGAGTCACAATGAATGTTTTGCAGGATTTTTAGGATGAGTTACACCACCGGCAAACTCATTAACTCATTAGTACTATACTCATTAGTACTTACACTAGTCAGATCTATCTTCTATCTATTCATCTATTCTCCTTCTCTCTAGAACCAACTCACACCACCGCCAAACTTCACAGCCTTATCTCGCCGTGGTTCCACCAACCATCAATCCTCCACGCCATCACCGTCATCAAGACAAGGGAACTGTATGGGAGAGTTTGTTTGCTTCGGTTTTTTGGTTCGAGATAACCACCACATCCACCACCATCACAGTCAAGCCTCCATCACCCTCGCGATCATGTTATCCGGGATCGAGAAAGTTTGAACTCGGCTTGAGCTTGACTTGAAAAGCTCGATTTATCTGTAAAGATGTGTTTTCTGACAAAAATTAAAATTGAGATATAATATAACCTAAGAATTGAATTAGGTTCGACTTCAGCTCGAAAAGCTTGATACATTCATAAATAAATATTTACACTTACTACACTTAAAAAAAAAGAAAAGAAAAGAAAAAAAAAAATACATATTTTATGTTACTTACAAGCTCGAGAACTCAACAATAACTCGAGTCGAACTTATATAAGATTGAGCTCAACTCATTAAACCTTTCGAGCTCATTTGATAGGCTTTCAATCTCTAGAATTTTAATCAGGCGCTCAAGATCTCAACATCCGCCTCTAATTTTTCCCCAAAAATCTCAATCTCCCGCTCAAGATCCCGCCCCTTTTTCCCCAAAATCAAAACACTAACACTTACACTAGTCAGATCGATCTATCTATTCATCTATTCTCCTTCTCTCTAGAACCGACTCACACCACCGCCTTATCTCGCCGTGGTTCCACCAACCATCGATCCTCCACGTCGTCACCATCATCAAGACAAGGGAACTATATGGGAGAGTTTGTTTGCTTCGGTTGTTTCGTTCGAGATAACCACCACATCTACCACCATCACCCTCTCGATCATGTTATCCGGGATCGAGAAAGTTTGAACTCGGCTTGAGCTTGACTCGAAAAGCTCAATTTATCTGTAAAGATGTGTTTTCTGACACAAATTAAAATTGAGATATAATATAACCTAAGAATTGAATTCGGTTCGACTTCAGCTCGAAAAGCTTGATACATTCATAAATAAATATTTACACTTACTACACTTAAAAAAAACATATTTTATATTACTTACAAGCTCGAGAACTCAACAATAACTTGAGTCGAACTTATATAAGATTGAGCTCAACTCATTAAACCTTTCGAGCTCATTTGATAGGCTTTCAATCTCTAAAATTTTAATCAGGCACTCAAGATCTCAACATCCACCTCTAATTTTTCCCCAAAAATCTCAATCTCCCGCTCAAGATCCCGCCTTTAACAATTCGCATTTTCAGGTTAATTACTATTCCCGAAAAATTTCACTATTCATTTTTACTATTCATTTTCCAGAATTTGATTTTTATTTCATATTCTCGTATGATAAATCATTTCCATGACAAAATAAAAGTTTGACACTCATCAGATCATTTTCGCGAAAGTTATTAAGGAATTACACGTTTTAGGGTAAAACGTCATTCAAAAATCCTACGCACAATGAAACTCGACCGCGTTAATTTTCCCCGCATCAGAAAAATGTTTGATACACTCATAATTTATTTGAGAATTAATCATGACTGAGAAAAATGTGACCAAATAAACCTCGGCCGTGAAAAACATGAATTTTCGTTTTTAAGCACTTTTACTTAGCCGTAACCTTAGCCTATACCTGCACCGCATTTCTAAGACAATTTGAGTTTTCACATTTTTGGAATAAGTCAACATATTTTTCCCTCCTCCTTTGACCAAAAATCATTCCTTGATTTTTAGACTTACGGTTTTATGTCTAAAAGACATTAAATACCAACTGACACTAGACTGAGCCCAGTCTAGATATTATAAGTCATTTTAAATCATTATTATCATATTAGAAAAGTAACATTTTATTTTTCTCAATTTTACACAATATTCGTACGTTTTACGTATTACGCGTTTTAGACCCGTGTTTCCAGTTTTAGCAGGGTTTTAGCACCCCAATGGAACCTACCACTCATTTTATATTTTATTATGGAGTATATTGACATGTTTAATCATTCTTTCAAGTTCCACATTTTTACGATACCCGGTTTTATGTTTTGAGGCTTAATCACTTATGGTTAGCAATTTACGGAGTCAAAACTATCAATATAACTAGGATAATATCATCACAAGCCAACTCACTCCCCCTTATCCATCTTGAACCGCCTCTAGGGGGGGAGTCACCCTTGTGTGTCTTGATCTCAAACAACTAGCCCTAGGATTAAAACAAGTGTTAAACTTGGACATCAAGCTTCCTAAAAATATCCCAAGTCTTGCACCTCCTTAAGACAACTTCCTAGTTACTTCCTAGCACCTCCTCAAGCTCATATAAAGCCCCCTCCCCCTCCTTCCTTGCCGTCCCACAACACACACACCAACACCATACCCTTTTGGCTAGTTCACTTCAAGTTTTATTCAAGAATCAAGGACAATATCAACACTTAAACTCTAGTTTGGTTTTGATTCATCAAACTATTTCCAAACCCTAGAAACTTTGGTGATTTCTCTTGAGTTTGAATCTACTCAAGTCACCTCAACTTTCATCATCTCTCTTTCAAGAATACAAGGGTAGAAAGATTGCATGAAGTGAAGAGAAGTAATCAATCAAAGTCCTTACCTTACATGTTACTTATCTTTCTTGTAGAAAGCCAAAGTTGTAAGCAAACTCTAATACACTTCCTTGCTTAAATATCATTTTCATACTATTTGTATTTCCTTCATACTATATATTGTCTTGTTATTAAGTTCATGATGTTTAAAAATGAGTAAAACAAGTATTGGTATATATATGTTAACTTATGTTATTTAAACAAGTAAACTAGTGACTTTCTTGGTGAAATCTGATCAAAATGGTAAAATTATGATATTGGACAATTACATATTGTAGTAGAGAACTTAACAAGGAAACCATAGCAATTTGAACCACTTAAAATGAGTACATGAGTAAAAAGTTATGACCATTTGAAGTTTCAAAACTTTGCGGCAAAACTGCCTAAATACTTTCTGTAACAGAATTAAACACGTAAAAAGAGGCCCTTCTGGTCCGTTTCATGAAAAAGTTAAAACACGAAAGTTGTCCGGAATCACGTTTTCTTCTAAAATTCAAGAGCACGTATCCAGAAAATCAATAACGAATGAGATTTTCTTCAGTTTCTTAACAGCTATTTTTGTATACCAAAGTCACTATATAATAGTTATGGTTTAATAAGACCAAGAGGTCTAATGACCTAGATTCAAGACCACAACCATGGCTAAAGCCAAGGTTGAGTCTCAAGACCATGGAACAATGACCAAAGGTCATGGCAAGGCCATGACTAAATGACTATATAAACTTACCTAGGCGAAAACATGAGCTAAAGAGTTGGCGATAACTTAAACATACAATTTGGATCTACTCCATTAAAAGAACCATGAGATCTTACAAGTAATTGTCATACAAGATTAAGAAACTCATCCTAATAACAATCTTCATGTAAAAATAAACTTTCCTAAGTTTATTCAAATATTGGACATGTAACTTTTCGGATCAAAAACTTATATATATATATATATATATATATATATATATATATATATATATATATATATATATATATATATATACTTTATCAAATACTACAATAGTAGGGAGCCTCATGTGAAGAGTTCATTAAGTAAGCCGTCGAGATGAGTTGTGGATTTACGAATTAAAGTGTCCTGGCTCCTCGAACGTTTACTACATGACTTCTGAATTATGCCGGCCCAAACGGTAGTAAACGATATATAAACTATACATGTTTCATGAACCATTTCTTTTCAAAGACTTACACTACACTTAGTACTACATCATGGACTAAATGCAAGACATATATAGGCAATTCTTCGTATTCTTAGACATTATTCCAAACCTAAGTTGCAACAATTATTCTAGGTTGCTCGTAGAAGTTCTCACAGCATATCCATCATTCTCATTATACATCATCTAACTCACGGTGAGTTCATAGCCCCACTTTCCATTACTTAATTGTTTTACAAACCCTTGGAGGGAATACATGCTATTTTAAACCGAACACAATGCTTTTCAATTGTATGCTTGCCTGATTGTTTTATTATCACTAAGTACTATCCTTGCTAAAACCAATATCCCTTATTATGAACCATTTAATCACTAGTAATAGTGAGCGCGAATATTGTGAATAGGCCTATTGGGATTGACGAATCCCATTTGTTTTGACTAAATTCAAACAAATGCACTAATATTTGAGATTTAGGTATGTTAGCAAAGTACCTACCGGGATAACTCCGCCGATTGATATTGGTACCCGTTAACGTTTTGGTGTCATAAGCTTAGTGTATAATACATTTTATGGGCGTATAATAACGTAGCCTACCTGTTTTGTTTTCCAACCATGAGTATGAGTCTAATTAACTCATACTACCAACATATTGTGTTCAACCATTAAACAAACTCTATGAATATCACTCAACCTCTGTGTTGACCTCTTAAGCATGTATTGCAGGTCTATGATGATCAAGGATGGCACGGAAGGGCACGGATATTCAAGAGGGCTATAAATTTTATTATCATTCAAAAACTCATTTAATGTAAATTGTAAACATGGAACCATCTGGGACCTCATTTTGTATTCTCTGATATTTATATAATTTGAATGATAAATCCTTTAAAACGACTCAATTAGAGATCGTTTTCTATTATTATGACTGTTGTGCCGTTGAGTAACACCTAGTTTGAATTCCGCTGCATCATTGAATTGGGGGTGTTACACCCCCCCCCCCCCCCTTTTTTCCCCAAAATCAAAACACTAACACTTACACTAGTCAGATCTATCTATCTATTCATCTATTCTCTTTCTCTCTAGAACCGACTCACACCACCACCAAACTTCACCGCCTTATCTCGTCGTGGTTCCACCAACCATCGATCCTCCATGCCATCACCGTCATCAAGACAAGGGAACTATATGGGAGAGTTTGTTTGCTTCGGTTGTTTGGTTCGAGATAACCACCACATCTACCACCATCATAGTCAAGCCTCCATCACCCTCTCGATCATGTTATTCGGGATCGAGAAAGTTTGAACTCGGCTTGAGCTTGACTCGAAAAGCTCGATTTATCTGTAAAGATGTGTTTTCTGACACAAATTAAAATTGAAATATAATATAACCTAAGAATTGAATTCGGTTCGACTTCAGCTCGAAAAGCTTGATACATTCATAAATAAATATTTACACTTACTACACTTAAAAAAAATAAATAAATAAATAAAAACATATTTTATATTACTTACAAGCTCGAGAACTCAACAATAACTCGAGTCGAACTTA
Source organism: Artemisia argyi (assembly GCA_030686995.1). NCBI lineage: Eukaryota > Viridiplantae > Streptophyta > Magnoliopsida > Asterales > Asteraceae > Artemisia > Artemisia argyi. The sequence goes on along the minus strand of CM060709.1, from coordinate 67,230,815 downwards.
TATAAGATTGAGCTCAACTCATTAAACATTTCAAGCTCATTTTTCCCCAAAATCAAAACACTAACACTTACACTAGTCAGATCCCGCCCCTAATTTTTCCCCAAAAATTTCAATCTCCCGCTCAAGATCCCTCCCTTTTTCCCCCAAAATCAAAACACTAACACTTACACTAGTCAGATCTATCTTCTCTCTATTCATCTCTTCTCCTTCTCTGTAGAACCGACTCACACCACCGCCACACTTCACCGCCTTATCTCGCCGTGGTTCCACCAAGCATCGCTCCTCCACGCCATCACCGTCATCAAGACAATGGAACTGTATGGGAGACTTTGTTTGCTTCGGTTGTTTGGTTCGAGATAACCACCAGCATCACAGTCGAGCCACCATCACCCTCATCTCACCTATCCTACTCTGTTCATGGGTATGCTCAAACACATATTTAATTTATATTTTCTTAAATGTGTAATCGAATATAAAACGATTTAAATTGATTTTCGTGGATTAAACTAGCCTAAAACATGTTTTTGATTATAAATTCGTGTGGTAGTAATCTTTGCAGGTAGACTTATTAAGACGAAACAGTTTTCCTGTTTATTGGAATGGAGACAATCGACGTGTTCTAAATAGGCCACTTTTTTGCTCGTAAAGGGAGTCTTGACTGGTTTCCACTCCGGGAGGATGTTGCTGAACAGTTGGAGTTTGCTTATCGTAGTTGCGTAAGTTATCTATCAAAAGATTAACATAACGTATGTTTTATAGGAAATTAACTCAAATATGGTTGCTTTTTGTCAAACTGTTTCATTTGTACCAAATGTTAGTGATTTGCTTGCTTGGTAATGTGTTTAATATTTATTCGTTCCACGTTTGGCACTGCATAAAATTGCAACCAATTGTACATTATTTGTTGCCCGATTCGATATGCAACCCGTATGTTTGTTTTTGAGGCTAAACTTATATTTGGGACATCTAATGTTGTCGTCTTTTATGTTAGCATTAATCACGTTACTTGTTTCTTGCAGGGGCTACATGCTATTTTCATGGGTGAGGATGATACATGGGATGCCTGGCAAAAAATCCCTCAGATGGATTTTCTGGCACACTTCATTTTCGAGGCGTAGGTATGCTCCATCTTAGTCACCAAAGCCAACCCATGTATATTTTTACGGTTTCATGGTTGGCAGATTTTATATTATGCAGCGTTATTAGTGCCTTAGTTTCTTACATTTCCCATTTTTTTTTTTTTTTTTTTTTTTTTTTGCAGAAAGAAACTGGCATTAGACTCAGATGTAAGCCACTTTTTATGTTGTTAACAATTTCATTTTCTAATGATAACACCATTGTATTTCTTAATTTGTATTGCAGGTGACCACTCCAATGGCCATTGAAACTTTGGAAAACGTACCAGTAATGGAAACAGTGGTAAGTAATAAAACATCCACCTTTGACTTTTTTAGTTTTACGTACATGACTAATGTACCGTGTTTTATATATACATATAGGAACCTGTTAAAACTATCGGACATACGAAAACGCTTGAGCCACGACAAACCGGTTCTACAGGTTACACCACCAACTATGATACCAAATATTAGTGAACAAAATACAGGACTAAAATTAGTACCAACGAAGCGAAAACATTTGGTCTCTAGTGAAACCTTGCAAAAGCAAGCTAAGGCGGCGAAGAGTCAACAGGTTTTAACTTATGATAGTTGAGAATTTGATTATATACGACATTACAATTATATATATATATATATATATATATATATATATATATATATATATATATATATATATATATATATATATATATATATATATATTTGCTTCATTTATATACATTCGATTTTTATTGAATTTGAAATACAATTGTATATATATTTGCTTCATTTATATACATTCTGTTTTATATATATATATACTAGCAGTAGTAACTCTGCTCCAGCAGTACTAACGTGGTACTAGTATTAACTCTCCTATCATGTTTGTGCAGATAGTTGAACCAGTGGCTCATCTAGTTCTGTTATGTTGTGAGCTTTGACATGTTCTAGTCCTGCTCTCCTCCTGATGTGTTGATATGCAGCAGCCTACATTTTCAAGGTTTTTATATCCAGATGATGAGATTAGATCAATGGGAGAAAAACTTGTAAGTTTAACTGCAAATTTTATTAGTATGTTCATTGTTTTGGATTAAAAGTCTTCATGATGTTGTTTGAATTACTGTTGATCATGTTTGTGTTAATATTTTTTAGATGGATTTAGTGCAGCTCATGAACTTCAAAGAAAATGTGGCCAAGTATTTACTACTGCTAGTACAAAAGTTACTACTGCTAGTTAAAGTTGGTACTGCTCAGAGATTAAGACCGCTCGAAGTTGCTACTTGCTTATGGAAAAGATTATAGATACTTATAGAGAAATTATTGTAAGCCGACTAGGACTCCTTGGTGTATAAAAGGATGTCCAATTTTATATTTTGTTCAGTTATATACATTCCAATTTTATTGTATTTGAATTTGTTTTGATATATATTTGAATTGTTTTTATATATATTAATTTTTTAAATGTGACTAAAAGATGCATATAGTTACACTTATTAACACTTTTAGTCACTGTTTGCTTTAGTCGTTGTGTGACTAAATATTACCGAAGGCCACACAAACATAAAATTCACGTGGCCATTGGATGATCTATAGTCACACAAAATACACATTTCTTCACTTTAAACAGCATATGGTCACACTTATTTACACTTTTGGCCACTGTTTGATTAATGGTATGTGACTAAATACCCAAAACAAACATGCTTTGTGTGACTAAATATTACAAAAGGCCACACAAACATAAAATTCACGTGGCCATTGGATGATCAATAGTCACACAAAATACACATTTCTTCACTTTAAACAGCATATGGTCACACTTATTAACACTTTTGGCCATTGTTTGTTTAATGGTATGTGACTAAATACCCAAAACAAACATGCTTTGTGTGACTAAATATTACAAAAGGCCACACAAACATAAAATTCATGTGGCCATTGGATGATCAATAGTCACACAAAATGCACATTTCTTCACTTTAAACAGCATATGGTCACACTTATTAACACTTTTGGCCACTGTTTGCTTAATGGTATGTGACTAAATACCCAAAACAAACATGCTTTGTGTGACTAAATATTACAAAAGGCCACGTAAACATAAACTTCATGTGGCCATTGGATGATCAATAGTCACACAAAATACACATTTCTTCACTTTAAACAGCATATGGTCACACTTTTGGCCACTTTGTGTTAAATTGTATGTGACTAACTCCAAAAAAAATAACACCCATTGTGTGACTAAATCATCCCAAATGTCACATTTATTGTATATTCATGTGGCCACAGGACGGGAAATAGTCACACAAAATACACATTTACTTGAATATATCATCTCAAATGTCACATACATTATATATTTATGTGGCCAAAGGCTGAAAAATAGTTACTCTCAAAAAACATTTGCGTGACTATAAAGTGTTTATGGTCACTGATAATGACTAATCCAACAAAACTTGTGTCTAATTTGTCACACATATTCGGGGTTTTAGTCACTCTTTTTCGATGGAAAGGGCCACGAACTCAATAATGTGACCATATGCCACCTACGGTGGCGGGACCTTTAATGACACACAACGAAAAAAACGTGTGTGACTATAGGCATATCGTCACACATTTTTGGCGTGACCAATACAACTTTTTGTACCAGTGAGTTATCAATATTTGTAAATAGAGCAGCATTAACTTGAGTGCTAGCAGTAGAAACTCCATGAGCGGTATTAACTCCTCCATTAGTGCTGCTAGTGTTGTTATTTGAAGAGGACACAAAAGCCATGTTCTGTGTGCTTGAACTTAAGCTAGACATCCCTTTAACTTCTGGTTCATACACCTTGAGATTGTTGTAGAGATCATCCATGCTCATAGTATCTAAATCAGCTTTATTCCTCCACACAACTGCATGTGTGTTCCATTCAGGTGACAAACTTCTGATTAACATCATCTTCTGAAAGCTTTTCACCCAAAAGCTCCAACTGACTCACAAGCTTTTGAAGCCTGTCAAAAGTCTGATAAAGCATCTCAGAGCTTGGAGCAGAGAAGTTTTCATATTGCTGCTTTAAGAGATTCTTCTTAGTCTTTCTTGTAGCATCATTCCCACCAAATCTCTTTTCTACAGTTTCCAGCAACAACTTAGCATCTTTTATGGAGTTAAACTTTAACTGATGTTCATTGGGAATGCCCATCATTTGAGTACTTCTAGCTTTCACCTCTAGCCTTCTCTGAGCCTTATTTTCAGCAGTTAAGATATGCAATACTGTCATAACACCTTCCACTTCTTTTGTTTTTGGCAAATGTTACCATTCTCTATGACTTCCTATAGTGAATAGCCTATCATTTGGATGTATTGTTCAATCCTCATCCTCCATATCTCAAACTCACCAGGTTTGAGCATGGGAACTTTGGATGCAGCCACCATGTATGTAGACTCTTAATCCATATCTTCTAGCAAGATCTTGTGTAAAAACAGATTCTTTTTAATCACAGCTTCTCAACCTGGCTCTGATACCACTTGTTGAATCCCAGTTGAGCACTTGATCGAATTCCTTAGGCTTGTTTAAGGTTTAGTTATATTAGATAAATCTAACACAACTATGATAGAAACTGTGTTTGAGTGTATGAAAGATTATGCAGAATCTAATCTTTAATATTAAGAAAAATTTGTTAATGAAACAGTAACACAATGAAGAAACAGTTTAACAAAAAGACAAGCCTCAATATTATTAATGAATAATACGAATACTCTCCACAATATTAGGGTTACAAAACCTTGAAGCTATAAGAATTTCGTGTGTTGTACATCTCTAACTCTATGCCCTAGGACCTCTTTTTATACACAAAGGAGTCCTACAACGGCTTACAATACTTTCCTAAGTATATCAAATCTTTTCTAGCAGCAGTGACACTAAGCGTATCTTTTCTAATACATATCTTGTATCAAAGGTTATCTCATACATATCTTATAAGCAGTACTAACAAAAACGTCTAATAGTACTAACTTAAGCCTAAGAGTTGTAATTGACACCAGCAATCTGAACTCTGAACAACATTAAATTTGAACCAACAGTAGTAACTTTATACTAGCAGTAGTGACACTCAGCGTATATTCAATGAAGTTCTTCAGCAGCATTAACTTGTACTAACAGTCTTAACTCTTACACCAGCACTTGTAAAGACTAAGCATATTTTCTTTGAAGTTCATGAGCAGTTGTAACTTTGTAAGAGTAGCAGTAATACCAATATAAGCAACAGCAACATAAATATAAACAAGAGTAACAACAAGAAGGCTTTTAATCCCAACAAGCTTTGACTCATCAGGGAAGTGCCCTCAACTCCCTACGAGTGTTATGTCAAGTCAAGTCCTGTACCTGTGGCACGTATTACACCTTATCATTAGGGTGCTCGAAATTGACCAACGTGATAAACCAAAAACCCACGCATTCAACGCGCCTCCAAACAAAACACAACCCCTCAAAATTTTGCTCATGACAACATGTACACTTTTAATACGTAGTTGTAAGCTTACCCTTGTTTCCCCATTTCCCGTTGTTAATTTAAACTTTAATATTGCAAATGATAATAAAAAATGATGTATTTAAAAAAGGAAGTTACATGTAGAGAGTCTCATAAACCACTAAATGGAGTTTAGACTAACAAAGTTTCTGGTATCTTACTTGTACCCTAGATCAACAAGCATTTTGCCAATTTAGTCGATCTCATATTCTTATGCCTTTAATGTCCATTTATACCCAAAAACGCAAATGTGTTTATCAAACAAGTTTTCTAAACTCTAAAGTTGTTGAATTCCTATTTTTGGCGGTAACTTAAAATTGTTGTTGTCATTTAAATCTTCTGACTTCTTTAAGAACTTTTCTTCCCTAAAATGCTTAAACAAGTTTAGGCTTAAGCATTTTCCAAATGATTTTTAAGCTATGTATCAAATTTTGTGGTCCTATTTGTACATATATGGTATGAAGTATGAAATGTGAACGAATCATTGCCTGCAGTGTTTGCTCTTTGTGGTCATATGCGTCTAGGATTATAGTAATATTCATGGACCAAGCCAGTTAGTGAGATAGTGGATATACCCGAATGGTTTATGGTGTTGTTTTAGTTTTTTTGTCTTTTAGCCTTTTGATGTTTTTGTATTTTAACCGGTAGTACTGATACCGAACCACTTCGGTCGGTCCCCAAGAATGAATGCTTCCCCCAGCCCTCTCTACTAGACCATAACAAACACGTCTCTTCCCCCCAAAAAATTGAAAGATCCAGTCGCCTAGCTGACAGGATGAATTGAGTTTGTTTGTGTTTGTTTCATTGTTTTTTCTTAGGTCATATTGTTGATACAGTGCATGACTTTGTTTGTAATTTGGTTGCCATTTGTTGGTATTATATATAGCTTTCCAAAAAAATAATAAATAAAAATTGTCTTGCAAAATTTCCATTAATTTCTAACTTACAATCACTCGTTACTTATTTGAGCGGTATGTACTATTACCATATGGAAATCAATAGTAATGTTTGAATATTTTGTCATCCATATTCTAGTCCTACATTCATGTGAGCCCTTCTCACAAGTCACATATACTTCAGTTTTGGATCCCAACCAGGTGAACGTGAAACCTTTTCTTTATCATATCACTTAGCGTAAACAGTTTGGTTTGTAATTTTCTTAGGCGTACTTTACCTCCCTAGTTACACACAACCCTTTGTCACGCGTAAAGGCAATAAAAATACAAAATCGGTGGTGCAGACCACCAATTTCACAACCCGTTGTCATGGTGAAGGCAATAAGAAAACGGAATTGGTGGTGCAAACCACCACACTACCAATTGAAATAAATTTTGTGCGAGTGTAATATAGTGTATTTGTGTGTTTAAGTGGTACATAGATAAATGGTAAGGAAGGTGCACTACGAGGGTCAAGGTGGTGGGAAATATATGATGTGCCGTTGCTGTGAAGGTGGTGATCCCCATTCACCAACTTTATGTCTTTAGCACTACAACTTGTCGTATCTAAAAGTTGCATCATACACTCGCTAGAAGAAAATGATGGTTCAAAGTTTCCTGTTGCTTTTCTCTTAAACAATGATCCTTTACAATTATTTGTTTATTTTATGACGATTTGCAACATGCTTTCTTAATCCATCATCATCTTATCTTAAAAGAGAAACACTTTAAAGTAAAGTTAGCATGACAAAAGAAAAGGGAAAGAGGCGAACAACCATACATACATCGATGCATAATATACATACAACTGTGGCCAATAAACCAATGCTAACTCTAGAAAGCGGTTACAACCGAGTACACAAAACGCCTCAAAGACAACAATGGACAGGCAGTGACTAGGGATGTCATGCCCCGGTTTACAGGGGCAATAATGACTTTTCACCTAGGAATGAACTTTTACAATCTAATTACAGTTAAAGTAATGAACACTGAGGTAGCAGCATTCATGGGAAGATTTACCTATAAATGTGTCAAAACTGAGTTCTAGGTGATATTTAGCTGCTCAACCATGGCTGCTGATGGTGTTTACTTTGTGAAAATTCCGAGGAATGTGATTATTAATGCAATAAGAATTCTTGTAATTACTATAGGAACCAAAGATGCCTCGGAAAACCGCACTCTCTGAGCCTGGTCCCTGCATTTGTATATAAATTAATTAGATTTTGATATAAGTGGTTTAGTCTTTATGTGTCTGATGTAGACAAAAATTGAAACTTCATGAGACGTGCTCAAAGGTGGAATATCAATTCATTTGCCTGCTTTGGACCATTACCCAGTCCCCGTCTAACCCGCCCCCAATCTACATAGAGACATGCTTTAACCATTTAGGAATATAATTGTTGTGTATATATCTTACCTCTGTAGGGACGACAGCACACCACAGTAGATGGCATTCTCAGGCACGGAAAGCTCGGTTTTTTCAGAAACCTCGGGGTTAACCACACTCAAATAAACTTCTTGGCCAAGGTACCATGTATCTAGATTCTGTGCTCGCAGGTTCCACAAGCCAGCATTATCAAGATAAACCATAATCGCGGTCCATGCTCCAGGAAAAACCTTCAAAAAATATGAAACAAATTTCAAATACATATCTAAAACAAGATAAAAGTTAACCAAGATATAGCCAAAGTTATAGAAAGATAACAAGAATTTTAGCCATGACCATTGATGTAGAGTGTAGACATATAGTTGAACCATGCTAGCGAGTTTAACTTCCGGGCCTAAATCTATTCTCTGGGTGTCATTATATATCTAACAAGTTCAGATAAGCTAGTTTTGAATTAAGCCTCAAAAACTACGATTCTTTTGCTTTTATTGAGCATAATTTTTTTGTATCTGTAAAACTTCTTGTTACTTAATGAGGGGATATATATTTCGACACACAATAAATGAATCTGTATCAAATTTCAAGTTAACAAACACTCAATTTGACTCCAAAAGTCATATTAAGAGACTTTAAGTGGAGTGGTGGGAATAAAGTGTAGCTGTAATAATATACATGAAATTAAATTCATTTGTAGCAACAGATAATCATAAAAAAGATTACCTGAGTAGTGCTGCGAGCTACCCCGTCCAACTTGTTATATTCACTTCTACTATTTTCCGTCCATACTCCATAATCCATCCTAACATATATACCAAAATAACTAACCTTGAGGATCTTTTAAACTCATAAGAAATTAGAACATTAATATAAAATAAAACATACCCGACTACGAAAAATGCATAACCATCCAAATGGTAGCTTTGGATAGTAGTATCACTGTTTTGGAGTATAATTTCAATAAAATCTTTGTATGTACTATTAATCACAGACATATCAACTACGGAGGGCGGTTCATTGGTCTCTTTGGGAAATCAAGCTTGTAGATTCCCAAAACATTAAACTGTTGCGCAAGCTTCAATGGTGTTGAAGGAATAAAAAATGAGATATCATTCAAAGTAGTACGCCTTTTTCCATTTATAAGCTGTGGTGGTTTATTTTGGATCAAATATACATTTGACACTGTAATCTCGCCATATTTGAAAGATCCTTGTGGGTTGGGACGAGCAGCACCAGTAGTAAGGTTCCTCCTTCATACACCATATAAATTAAAATCATTTAACGTAATCAAGAAATCTTGGAAAGACAGTAGAGGTGGCGAATCAGGTGGGTCGGGCAAGTTGGTAACTGGTCAAAACGTGCATTTTTAGAACAAAAATTTGAACTTTTTATAAAGGCCTAATCGCATAACAAGGTAATGACTTTAGGCTATCTTGCATAGTTAAAATAAATCATGGATTTGAAATTTTGATGGCATTTTCTGGCCTAAAATAAGTAGGCTAACCAAAACGCAAATCAGAAACAAATTTAGCCTTTACCATAAAGAATAGTGTCAAAGATGATTACAAAATTATATTATTTAATTAATAATCAAAATTGCTAAAAAGAAATGTGCATTTAAACTACACCTTTTATGACTCTCGACCCTATTGACATTTAAACTTCTCTAATTTCGTCTGTTTGACCCATTCATGAGTAAATATGTTGAAATTGTCACCTCTAGAAATAGGAAAAAAGAAAAGGCTGTAAAACTAAAACCTTATGGACTTTGCTTGATTAATCGAGAATGACGGGTCAGATTCGCTAGGAAGATCTGGAAGAGGCCCAGAAGCTGGACCTTGAGAATTTGAATAGTGCAAGATGGCAACTCCTGAAGCTTTAGTTGAGTTGACAAACCGGGGACTGGCAACAATGTAATAATCGTTACTTCCAGTTTGATCCATAGTCACCAAGAAAGAATATGACTGGCCAACATGAATATCCATGTTTTTATAGTTCTGTTGTACTGTGTATGAACCTTCGGTTTCTACAAGCAACATGTTATGGTTTTGAATTCTGAAGTTCAAACTCGTCGATGCACCAACATTGTGTACGCGAAAACGGTATGTTTTTCCTGTAAGAGGAAAAAAACATCATATCACATAATTAACAAAAAAATAAGAACCACAACCACTTTTAGGGGTTGTTTAGAGTTGCGGTTTGGAACTGCTTATCAGATTACTGTGACTTAAAGTCCAAATAATCAGTAATCAGTTTTGAAAGTTTAAATAAGGATATCCCGTTTTGGATTATGTGATAACTCAGGGGTCAAATATCTTGTTTCATACCCGCTACAACAATAACTCATTAACTAAAATTAAAACAAACTACTTGTACGTTTTATGGCTTCTCTTAACCCAATCTTTTCTCGGCAGACCTCTCTATTTTTTTAAAGAAAATGTCATTCTTGGTCATTTTATCTATTATTCAGAAATATTAACAATATTCAACAGACTCAAATATTTGATAACTTCAAACAGCATAAGCCATCCAAACACTATCTTCTACAACCCATTTATTAGCCGATACCTAGTTCCTTTTATATAAAATTATCACATAATCACTTTAAAGCACCCCCCGAACACTTGTGATTTGAAACTTAATAAATATAGCATCTGGAACAATGCTAAAAGACCTTACCTGGTTCAACATTTATCACCTGGTATGGAATACCGTCAGGAACAATGGTGCTATCATATCGATAAGGACCTAGTCCATTAAACAATATACCATCAGGAGATCCAAGATCGTCTCCATTTTCAATATTCTTCCTAAGGTCCTGTACAAATATGCAAACTCTTTAGTCATCTAGGTCCTAGCATGCATTGTTTCCATATTAACACATTTACTTGTAAACGGATCAGTTTGAGTTCTGTTTCATCTAGATACGGGTCGAATGGGTCAGTAGCCCAAAATGTGCCTCGACAGACCCATGCAAAAAATATCCATTTTACCCCATTACCAAAACCACCCATTTTGCCTCCTCTATTACAAACGGTGAATAAGGTTCTGTATTATGCTAACCTTATGACTCTTTAAAAACCAGTCCCCAATAGTGAGTGTAACGTCTCCATCTGGAGTCCCAAATGGTACGGGAATAATGTCTCTATTGTTGACAATGATGCCTCCAAATCCACCTGCAGCCCGTTGGAAATTTGTGGAAGGGAAGTAGAAAAAACTTCCAATCTGATCCTTAACCTGAAACGCATATGTCCAATTCCAACCAGCTGGAATCGGACAATTTGTGCCGAGTACACCATCTTGCCATGAGTTCTTTCTATGTTGGATCCCATTCCTGTGGTGAAAACCGCTATAATTTCCCGAGAATTATAACTGTCATAAATTAAATTTTGTGAACATGAAATATACCAAGTGAGAAGCAAGGGCTCGTCAAGATCGTTTTTGACATTAACCACAACGTTCCAGTTTGTTGTTGCTTCAAGAATAGGTCCAGGAAAGTTCCCATTTATTGCAATCACCTACAGAGGAGGAGTTGCATGTACAGGTTACAAATCTTCAATTCTTTATATGTTTCATTATTTCTTAAAATTATGAGGTTCGTGTCTAGTGGTAATGAAAGAGTCGTTATGAATATGGTACTTTGATTATTTAGGATAAACAGATTCAAATTTGGAGTAGCTCGTAAGGAGCGGCTATAAGAAAACTCATCAATGTGATAAAAAAAAAATGGTAAAATACCTATATAGTAACCACTAAGCTTAATTCAAATACTTATGAACATGCCAGCTAAGGTTGTATTTAATCTCTAGAGGGTCAAAAGGACAAGAGTCACCAAAACTGTATTCTATAAGCAAAACAGCTGCTAAATCACTTTCTTCACAAAATTAATTTGTACTATTACTAATGAAATAACATGATTTCTTTCGTCATATTTGATAATTGACACACTAATCACTTGTTAAAGAAAATATAAGCATTTGGTCGATAGGTGTTCCTGGTTAACCCAATCTAACCCGACCCGTTTACCAAAATTACACGTCGTAACTAACGAGTTACCCAACCGACCTGACCCGTATATTTTGCCACCTTGACAAAACACACATCCAAACTCCCTCCTAATAGCAATTATTCGACCCCCCAGGGGCAAGGATTTGTGTTTAGTAGGTTTGGTTTTGCTATTCAGAAAGGGGTGGCGGCGCAGCTTGTTGCCCGTCTACCAGTCATTATGTGAAAAAATTGTTTCAATTAAAAATAAATTTGAAATTGGAAATACATTAAGAATGAAAATTGACCGGTTTGATGTCCTAAGGTAAACTTTAACTCTTAATCAGAACAGTGGAAGAGTAATTCTGTCAAATTCCGAGCCCTTAACTGAATATCCTTCAAATAATAGTGGACCCACTATGTAATTCCCAAAACATTGGGGATAGCTGATACTCATTAAATTCTGCTCCCAGAAAAGTTAACGCTTATTATAATTCTAATTTCAAGGACATTGCTTTTGCAATAACTTTTTAACAACCAGTGACAAATAAACTACCCAAACGGCCAAAAGGACCCTACTGTCTTAAAAATTATAAATTCAACCTTATGTTTCAAATCATAACTAAGGGGGTGTTTGAGAGTGCTTATTTTTCTGCATACGATATAAGCTGCTAAAAAAATAAACATCTCCGAGTTGGTGTTCGGATATGCAAATTTTGTAGAAAGTGCAATAATACTCTAAAAAAGATATCACTCGTAATTCAATAGAGATTTTTAATCAAATCCCGTTATAAAAAGGCATAAGATCAGATACGATATTAAAGAGGTAACTTCAGTTTCATTTCGAATAAGCACTTTGTAATAAGCAACTCCACCAGCTAATCACAAACCGTTCATTTTACCTCAAAATAAGCATATAAGGGACTAAGGGGATGTCTGTATTAGCTTATTTACTGGGCTTACTAGCTTATGCAAATTTAGAAAAGCTCGCAAACCCACTTTACTCGGCTTATGGCTTATAAAAGGTCATAAACTCACAAGCCAAAAAAAAGAGGCTTATGAGCTTTTCCAACTTTAAATAAGCTCATAGGCCCGGTAAATAAGCTAACACAAACACCCCTAAGCCAAAGCAACTTAGATGACACAAAACTGTTTCTGCTTAAAAAGTAAGCACATAAGCAGAAAACAAAAACCACATAACTAATCACATATATATATATATATATATATATATATATATATATATATATATATATATATATATATATATATATTCTTATTTTGCAAGATCTAAGCATATTAAAAATGATCAAAGCATCAATATTTAAATCAAGAAAACATAAAGGTCACCTTTTGTTGAACACCAAGTGGTGAAGCAGTGATGTAAGATACAGTCCAGTCATAATAAACAAAAGGGTCACTTGCAAATGCATAATTAAACACACCCACAAAAAGATTTAAGAAAAAGCACCAAGATTTGATGTGCATTGCATAAAAACACACACTAACTCTGTGTGTGTAAAATGAGTGTGACAAGAATTTTATGGGGATCTGCAAATTTGAATTATATTACTGAAGAAACAGTGTATGTACAACTTGATGATTGGCACTTTTTGGGGCCCATTTTGACAGATTGTTTGATTTTTGTGTCAAGTGTATCTTTATTAATGGGTTATACCGTATAGGGGTGTCATAAATCCCGACTCGACCCGGACCCGACCCGGACCCGAACCCGACTAAGGATACTCGGGTCGGGTTACTCGGGTCCAAAATCTTAGTCGGGTCAATCGGGTCAACCCGACTAACCCGATTACGAACTCGGGTCGGGTATCGGGTTTCAAAAACTTGCCTATTCAGGTTCGGGTCAACCCGACTAACCCGAGTTTTTTTTTTTTTTTTTTTTTTTTTTTTTTTTTTTTGTCTTTGTTCAATTGATAGGCCCAAGTTAAATTAAGTGATCTATGTAGTAAACTTGGCCCATTTTCTATATAATTTTTTTTTTTTTTTTTGCCTCGACATAGTGTTTGAACGTAGAAATTACTTCCTCGAGAAAAAGGTGGTGGGTTTGAGAATTTATAGTGTTTGAACTTTGAAGGTATGACATGCCCCTTTTCATATGCAACGTGGATACCTCACACTTGAAACATGAACATGGCTCTACTACATGCATATCTTCTCTTTTTATTTCGTATGAATGAAATCTTTGGTATCTTAGTATATACATAGTTTTTCATGTTAAAGGTACAAACTACAAAGTGAATTTGGTTTTTCATAATTGTCATTCGCAAAAAAAAAATAAAATAAAATAAAAAATAAAATAAAATAAAATAAAATTATATGATTTTGTAAATTGGACAAACCCGAACCCGACTTGACCCGACCCGACTTGACCCGACCCGATTTGACCCGAACCCGACTAACCCGAGTTCAAATAGGGTCGGGTTCGGGTATATTATTTTTACCCTCGACCCGACTTGGACCCGACCCGTTTGACCCGAACCCGACCAACCCGACCCGAATAGCACCCCTAATACCGTATACACACCACCTTGACACACCATATAATTTTTTTATTAATAAAAAACACAAACTTCCAAAAATTCACAGGTTTAGTTTTTACAGTGGTCCCCAAACACATGAATTTCTCTTCTCCCATTTTATTCGAGTGTTATGCTTGCCACACCATCTATGTACTCTTTAAGGCATGAGTTATAAGGACGGGGGTACTTTTTTTATTCTAACGGGGGTTTGACTTTTTTGGCATTTTGTGCCATTTTTTTTTTTTTTTTTTTTTTTAATTTTTTTTTTATTTTTATAATTTTGTTTATATCAAAAAGCTATAAACCTGAAAGTGCGGAACAGAAAATATAAAGTTTAATATGTCAAACTGTTAAAACTGTCAGAAATACGGAACAGAAACTGGGCTGCGCTGGGAAAAAAAGGGGGACAAAACAAGGAGACAAGGGGCTGACACCCTTGTCCCCCCGTTAGAATAGTACGACCCCTCTTTAATATAATTTTTGTTTTTCTGACAAACACTGCAACTCCATTTTCAATATCAAACAAATACAGAGTAATATTTTTCTTTAAAAACACAATTTCTCTCTCTCACACATTATACACATATTTTTTATCATCTCCTTCCTCAAAACCACCATTACCAATACAACCCATTACCACCACCAAGTCACCAAACTACCGCCGTTGATATCGCCAAACCATCACCACCACCGCTGCAAAGACGACGCTAAACCACTGCAGCGATCTGAGGTTGATCTAAGTTTCAGATTCGCCGTTGACAACGTTTGGAACATCACTTCCGGCGAGTGGATGCTCCTCCCACATTTCTGAGGTTGATCTAAGTTGCAGATTCGCCAACCGGTTTCTTCCGCCATTGTTCATTGCCGGAAACGTCTTAAACCGACTAACCATCGCTGACGTGAGCAGCGGTGCAACCACAAATGTTGGATCTACAACTTAAAACACCGGAAATATTTAAGGAGATAAAAATGACTAATTCTTGTTTTGTTTAATGATAATGATAATAAGCTGTTTTTTTAGTTAAGAGAAAGAGTAATTGTTTTAGAGAGAGAAAATATGTAAAGAGAGAAGTGTTACGAGCGAGAAGCAGAGTTTATTCTATTTTATCGTCTGCTGCTATTTCTTGTTTTATTATCTGCTGCAATATCTTGAAAATGTAAACAATGAGTGGTGTGTGGATGCTAAATAAGTGGTGTGTAAAGAAACAACCCCTTATTAATTTTTGTATTGCTGTAAAAGTTAAAGAATCTTCTTATTTACAGTTTCTATTCTTGCGTTTCTTTCTTTTTTTAGGTCGGCGTTTATTTAGTTATTGACATACATCGAATTTAATTAGATGCATTTATATTCATTTAGATAAATTTTAATTAGTTTCAAAAGTAATTTTGAAGTGAAATAATGCAAAATACTAAAAGCTATATTTGTGGCGATAAGAAAAGTTTATGGTTTATAAACGAAAAATAATAAAATCTTGAGGATTTGGAGATTAAATATAATATTTTTAAATCCGGTTCGACCCGGTCGGTTCCACCGGTTGAACTTTCGATCGAAAAAATGGGTCAAATAAAACCGGTTTTATATTTTCGAAACCCGGTTAGACTCGAAATTTGGTTTTGTATATTTTTCCCGAAAATTGGTTTTGTATATTACTCATTCAACATTTTGGAAAATTAACATTTCATATATTGCATTAAACATTCAATATTTTCCTTACCTATTTTTCAACAATTCAACAAGTTAAGAATTCAAGTTTGACCATTTTTATTTTTATGTAGTAAAGATGATGAAATGCATTTAATATGTATATGCATTTAATTTTGAGTTAGAAAATATATTAGACTAAGAATACATTCAATTTAATTGATACATCTTAAATGTATGCTTCTAATTATTTCTTACTATTTTTAAGTTTTCTTTTCTTTTGATCCTAAGATTAAAAATACTTTCAATTTAACTTGATGCATCTCAAATGTATGCCTGTAATGATTTCTTATTATTTTTAAGTTTTCTTTTCTTCCTAACTCTTATACTTTAGGCTAAAGTCGTCTTAAATGTTAAAGAAAGTACTGGTACTTGTTTAGAAATAATGTGTAGAAATATCTAGAGTGGTGATATAGTCAAATAATCATTTAGTTTTTTTTCTTTTTTAATCATTTCATTTGAAATAATACGATTGGTGTTGTTATACATATCTTTCGTGTCTCACGTTTTACCTCATCCTAACTCATTTTTTACTTTTTCTGTTTATAGTAAAACAATTTTCATGTTTTGTAATATTTGTCTTTTAACATTGTTTCACTTGTAAAATTTTATATTTTATATTTCGTATTTTCTGATTCATAGTTTTATAAAAATAGAAATATATAAATTTAAAAAAATGAAAGATATTGAAATCCATTTTAGAAAGTGTATATCCATACCCAAATAAAAAATTTAGATTTCTTTATAACCATCTAATCATGGGACACTAAGGGGTGTTTGATAGCCTTTTATCGGACTTTATCATGAATCGGTAAGTGTGATTGATTATTTGATAAAATTTTTTCTTCTCTTAATTGTTCCACTAAGGGTTTAATTGGTAAGCATTAAAGACATGCAAAATGATTAAGCACCACAAAAGTTTAAAAAAAAATGCATCTTCGAGTGTGTTCAAAAATCAACTTGTATATATGTATTTTATCATTTCTTTAAGAGTAAACTAGTTTGCGTGATTTCACAATCAAATTGACATGTTATTTTTATGATCTTTTGATAAAACTATTTACATTTTATTGTTAACTCGAAATTTGATATATATACATATATATATATAGTAGGGATAGAATGAGAAGGGGCTTAAAATAAGAAGAGTAGGAAGGATTGTGGGAGTGACATGTGTCATCCCCATGTCACATCATCATGCCGCATCACGGTTATTGCATCGTGATGCAGTAAAAATTTTGGCAGGAAAAAAAATTCCCGCCAAAAAAAAATGTTGGCAAAAAAAAATTTTTCCCGCCAAAATTTTTACTGCATCACGATGCAGTAAAATGTTTTACTGCATTACGGTTATTGCATCACGATGCAGTATATTTTTTTACTTCATTATGGTTACTGCATCACGATGCAGTATAATTTTTTACTGCATCACGGTTACTGCATCACGATGCAGTAAAAATTTTGGCGGGAATTTTTTTTGACAATTTTTTTTTTTTTTTTTTTTTTTTTTTTTTTTTTTTGCAAAAAAAGTAAAAATAAAATAAAAATTGGCGGGATTTTTTTTTACAGGGTGATACATGTCACTCTCACAATCCTTCCTACCCTTCTCATAATATCCCATCTATATATATATATATATATATATATATATATATATATATATATATATATATATATATATATATATATATTTCTATTTGAGTTAATAATTTTTTTTATTATCAAACTATGTATTTTACTCCATACAAAACTAGACAGAAGGTTAAACTGGTAATTTAAGGCAACTCAAATTGTTCATTCAGAATAATTATCAAACAATCATTTTTCACACAAAATTAGGTTCACTCATCATTTGGAATCATTCAGCAGCTTTGATTCATTCATCGCTAAATCATTTTTCTATCAAACAGCCCCTCAGACTACCTTATTCGTCACATCAAAACACTCACATTCACCATCCATCTCAACGCCACATCAAGTTTCTGTCTTTACCTTTTCACCCTCGCTCCCTCTCACCATTCACCCTTATCAGTCACACACTCACACAACCCTCATAATTCAAACCTTTCAATTAAATACACACTTTATACAAATATATCTCATTTACCCACATACACTCACAAACTAAGTAAATAATAAAAAGTAACACAGATGCCAAAAAGTGTTCGGCTCAACTTTATGAGCCATTTTATGCCTCACTCACGCGTCACAACATATCCCCACACTGGGCTCACTGTTGACTTTTGTCACTCACTCACTCTCACGAGTGATGGATACGGGGAGTCTAAGGTGAATTATGCATAACAATAGTTAATTTGTAGATAACAAATGGTGCAACTATATAACCTTTTTTTCATTACTTCCTTGGCTGTGCCTTGTGACACGACAACGCTTGTACTGTTGAAATGGTTTATAAGTTTATACGTGTTCTCCCAAGATTGAGAAGCCATCTATCCAATTAGTGGAAAAGTTCATTAAAATCTTCTTGCGACTATGATTTGGCTCTACAGTGATAGAACCTAATGAACTGGATATACAACTTCTCAACCTTATTTGATAATAAATGATGTAGAGTGCTCGTGTGATGTGACGAGTGTCAATAAACTAAAGCTTTTTATGAACAAGGTTCTATAATTATACGCTTTCTAGTGATAATTATACTATATAACATTTTTCAGAGTATATATGGGAGTCGACACTGTTCTGAATCCCCGATGAGGAGGTCGACTCGAAGGAGTGGGAAGGCTTGGGTGCACCATGGAGCCGCAGCTCGAGTCGGCACTATTCACATACCGATCCAAGCCGAGCCGTCGACTTAGAGGGATTAAAAAATTGGATTGGTGTGGTTTTACTTAATGGACTCTCCAATGATTTGCCACTTAATTTGTTGGACTAATTGCATGTTTAACACCTGTTTTGGATTATTAGAAATTGGATGGGTTCCCTCCATGTTGTACACATGTGTTCAATTGCCAATTTGAGAACCATTTACATAAGGAATCCGGTTTCAATTGTTTGGTGTTTTACACGAAAACTCGCACACACACATTCGAAGCAGGTAAGGAAATTAGAGCTAATTTAGGGTTTTTTATTTAGGTGGTTGAAGCTGAAATTGTTTTAGGGGTTTTGGTGGGAATGATGAGTAAAACGTCTGATTACTCTTTCTATATCATTACAGTTTGAATCACAGTTGTTGAGTTCGATTTTATTGATTTTGCGTTTATCTCATGTTCTTATGTTGAACGTTTTTTCACATTTTTGTAGGTGTGTACACTTTCTAGATATCAATTGGAGTAACAGTCGTGAGCTTGCATTGAAACTAATATCAAGTAATGTGAGTGTTATATTTATTTATAATGGTCCTGCTTTAGATCTTAAGGAGTGTGGTTGTTTAGCTGTTTCGATGTTTCAGAGATCGACGTTCAGCTGCTTATTAGTGTTCGGTTACAAATTAAGGGTATGTTTTTTGTTGTTGCTTATTTGTGTGAGTTTGATGATGTTTTGAGTGTGTAAAATTTGGGAAATGATACGTTGCATGTGGTGGTTGGAACTTGTTTTTAGGTTCTTTTTAACTTGATTTAGTTTGCTTCTAGGTTTTTTTTACCTAATTTTGTTAAATTATTGCAGGTTCAACATACTGTTTTGGGCTCCTTAAGCTTTAAATGTTTTCCATGTTCTTGAGTGCAGGTGCATTGTTGCCCATGTTAAAAAGGTATAGTTCTCATTTTTTATTGTCTATCTTTGTAGATATTGAAAATTGATGAAGTTTTTTTGGCGAGTTTAATTAAGTTTAGTGTTGTGTGTTCGCGTAATTTTATAATGAGTCATCTGAAAGAAGTGCGAAGAGATTACCAATTCATGATTTAAGTTATTATCTGAGGGGTCTATAAGTTGTGTTCATTATTGTTTAATGACACTGTTATGTGTTAAATAAGTGTGTACTAATTGCATGTTTTATACTTGTTTTGCATTATCAGGCCTGGGATGGGTTGATTCTTTGCAATTTTATATGTGGTCATATGAGTTATGGAACGCAAAATTGTAGTAGCTTGTTAAATTTTATGTTGCTGCTTGATATGTGGTCATAAGTGATGGTTTTGTTTGCTTAGGTTTGGAGTAGACTGTTCTGTTTTTTTGTTGGTTGCGCAAAACAATTGCGTTTGTCTATTTTTTTGCTTCTTAAGTGTTACAAGATATTTTTTGGGTGTGTAAAACAAGTGCTTCACAATGTTTGTTAGACTGTTATGTGTTAAATAAATGTGTGCAAAACAAGTGCTTCACAATGTTTGTTAGACTGTTATGTGTTAAATAAATATGTACTAATTGCATGTTTTACACATATTTTGCTTATCAGAACTTTGATGCGTTCATTCTTTGCAATTTTATATGTGGGCATATGAGTTATGGAGCGCAAAATTGTGGTAGCTTGGTATAGTTTACGTTGTTGCTTGATATGTGGTCATGGGTGCTGATTTTGTATTCTTAGGTTTGGATTAGACGATTTTGTTTTTTGTTGGTTGTGCAAAACAATTGCGTTTTGTTAATACAAATATCGCCTAAAAACGTTATTTATATTTTACGATCTTTCTTAGTTTTGTTAACTACAAAAGGTAAAGTTTATTTTTAGCAAATCGTAAATATAGTTTTAAAAGTCTTTTACTTAACTTCACTCAAACTACATTTACATGTTTTCATAAAGTGATTTCTAATCAAGTATACTTTAGTTTAAGTACATGTGTTAAAAATGTATTATTATAAGTATATTTAGCAAGTTTTCTAAATAGTATGTCTTATTAGTATATAAGCAAGCAAACTCTTTTTGGTAAATCATTTGCTTGCTAAACATCTCAAACAAACATTTTTGAGTCTATACATAAACTCTTTTACAAGTATACTTTCCTTTTTAAAGATTATCTAAAATTAGAAATCATATGTATACTTACATCATTCCTTGCATCACACATGTCCCTTCAAGGAAAAATGTGTGTAAGAAACATGTTTTATTTTGTATAGATTCATACTCAATATCTCAAAGTTGACTTTGTGAGATCTTGAGAATATTGTGTTAGATTTTGTAATATCTTGTGCAGGATTCTGTCAGGGGTTCTGGCGGAACCCTCAGGTACAACGGACGGAACCAAAGTATTGGTTCCGCCGTATCCGTGGGTTCGTCTGTGTAACACCCCCAAAATTCGGGTCCAGCGGAAGCATACATGCATTAGGGTGCTACGAAATTGGTATCACAACATAAGTACAAAGAACGGTTTTTATTTCATTTATTGAGAGTAAAATACATTAGCAAAAATGTTAAGTTTACATTTTATAAGAGAAGTGCGAAAATAGGCCCGTAAAGAAGTTAAAGCGGTCCCAAATATTTATCAGAGTCGCCTATGACCAATGCCCCTTGCCAAGCGCCTTCAAATAGTGAGCTAACGCCTTAAACCTGAAAATACACGCTAAAACGGTCAGCTTACGCTGGTGAGTCCTTAGAGTTTTAGTTGAAAACATTATAGTGAACCAAAGGGTTTCCGAGTTCAAATCATCCTTTCCAACAAGTCAAATTAACGTAGGCTTACACAGCTTAAATCACCATACCGAATCAAATAACCGAAATCAACTCATAATCAAACAACTTGAATCATAATCAATCACATGGATACTACACTCATATAGAGTCACATAATGTTATCCTGTTACGCTGGCTAAGTCAAACCACAAAAGAATTCCCTATAGTGCACACTGTAGTCCAATAACCAAACCAAATCAAATCAATCTGTATGCGTAAAGATACGACATACCCAACATGCGTAAGGATACGACATGTTCAACTTACCTAGATCTAGTCTAGGCCTCGTTGTATAGCTTACCTAGCTCTAGGCTAGGCCTCGCTCCATAGCTTACCTAGTTCTCGACTAGGCCTCGCTCCATAGCTTACCTAGTTCTCGACTAGGCCTCGCTCCACTAAACCAATTCAATCTGCATTCGCAAGGATGCGACATGCCCTTAGCCAGCTCATGTAACAGGTTCATAAACCACAATCACAAATCTCATACCACATAAATGAACAAGTAATCACATAATGCATTCAAATAACCGAATCAAATATATCAACCAAACAGTCAAATCTTGGGTAAACAATTCACGTATCCAAATAAGCATCTATATGCAAGACTTATTCTAACACGAGATCCTCAGCGATGAACCAAGTCTTCCATAAGCTATCTACTTCCAAGTAATACCCAATCTTCTATCTCCAAATCTCTATTTATCCATTTATTTGTGTTTGTGTTTGGTATCATTGTGTGTGTAGTGAGAACACGACATATAATCAAGTGAACTCACGCCAAAGACTAAACAAGCGAAGTCAACAAGAATCGAGACAAGACTCAAAGGTACTCACGCCAATAGATGAGTAACATACGACTTCAACCAAAAACGAGACAAAACTTAATACGAAACATCCGGGTCAAAGCTATATAATCCATCCAAAGCAATCATACCTAAAAGGGCTACTAAGTCAACCTTATGGTCAAAGTCAATCTCGAGTAACCAAAAGTTTAACAAGGGAAATGGTACGAATTATTGGATACTTATCCTATTTGCTAATACCATAAGTTCAACAATTCCTACAATACACTTGTTAATCTAAAGTTAACTCATAACTACTAAAGAGATATGGTAAGTCGTAGGATGGGTTACCCATTAATATTGTCTCCCAACACGTTTATCGACCCTAATTGGCTTTAGTACCCCAATTAGTCCGTTAACCGTGCCGGATGATAATATTAATGTTAACCAATCCGTAACTCGGCAAGTACTAACACGAACCTTAATAACTCCTAAAGGGTAAGTCTTGATAAACATGCCCTCAAAACGTTAAATAACTCATCCGTATTAAGTTCAACACCGTTTCATTTATTATTTCCATAAAATATTAAATAACGTTCTTTTAGTTATTTAATGTTTCCTTTTAACTTTAGAAATATTAATTACGTTTCAACGTCACTGAATATTTCTTAGTAAGAAAACATTATGCAACATATTAATCATTATTTAATAATTATTAGTAACTTATAAATATCAAGTAACGATGTTTAATCATTAGTTAATATTTAAAGTTACTAATATAAACATATAAATGTGTCATTTAATCGTTCAAGTATAATTTATATTTTTCTCGAGTTATTTCACGTTTCGAGTTTACATTTATCACGGGTCAAAAGTCAACAACCTAAGTCTAATAGCAATATTATGTCCATACTAACTATTCGCCACAACAACATCAACCATAACGGTCGAACTACGGCTCATTCTAATCCTAGCTCCGTCATTCTAATACCAAGACCTTCAATAACAACTCCACAACCTCAACACCTTGCCGAGACCCTAGTGGTCTTGGCTTCTATTCCCTCGGCACCAGATAAACAAAAACATCAAGGACCAACAACTACCTGGACAACGACAACAGTAACAGGAAACAACAACAATAATATCTCAACAACAACAAGGATTCGGCAACAACAACGAGACTACAACAATAAGAACATGACTTCAACATCCCGACATCCCTCCAAACTCAAATCCAACTTTCGGCAGAAACACAACCAAACCAAATCCATCATTAAATCCAAATCCTAACACCCACATACAAATCTAAACTCACTCTCGTCTGTCACATTTGCGGACCCAAAACCACAACTAGAATTCAAACCGAGACCCAAGCAAATCACTACCATACCAGGTCTTGACTCAAAACTAAGACTCAACAACCAAGACACATATGGCCGTAAGCTCAGCTCACGGCACCACCTGATTTGCCACACAAAACAACAGCGAGACCCACACCATGATACCAAACTAGCTTTAATCTGATTTCTATTATCATGCTCTCAAAACCCTTGGGTCTTGAGTCTAATCGCGACACCAGCACCTCCAAAATTGCAAGATAGACTCACCTAAAATCCAGTTTTCAAGAACCACAAAAGAAGAGACTAGAGTGGTGGTGATTCGAGGGTTAATCTCAAATAAAGAAGGTGTTAGGGTGAGTTTTATGGCGCGTGGTGTACATCAAATGAAAGAGGAGAAGATTTGGTGAACAATGGTGGCGGAGGTGCAGCACCACTCGCGGTGGTGTGGCCAGAATATGGCCGGAAATATATATAGAGAGAGAGAGGGAGGGTGGGGGCTGCTAACTCTAGGAAGAGAGAAGTGAGATGAGAGGCAGTGAAAAAGTGAGGATAAGGGAAACCCTAACTCTAATATCCTTATTTAAAAATCTCAAAACAAAAGTTACCATTTCAAGTGTAAATGTGGTGAAAGGTGAGGGGCGCGGGGTAAACTATCTCCAGGGACCATTCTTGAAATTTGTTATATCTTTCATAATATTACGTTTCGGGAAACGTTTAGGCGAATAAATTATCATTTCATGATACGAGGATTACGGCATCACGCTCAGAATAATATTTCCAAAGAGATTGACTACAAATATGTCCAATATCTCGAATTGATGCCAAACTCAAAAATTGATGATCGTTTCTCTGAATAGAACATATCAGGAATTTTACGGGTTGTCACAGTCTGGAAGTTGGCCTATAAATAGCAACCCACTCTTTGAGTTTTTCTTATCACTCACTATCATAATATACTGCATATACTTCATTTCTAACTCAGTACACTTTCATATTTGTGAGTCTTTCTTTGTAGCAAAAAAGATCACGAACTTACAAGCTTCAACACAACGTTGCAAGACTTGTCAAGCATAGCATAGTGTAAACTAGTAAAGTTTATACATCATTGTATTGTATCCATTTGTAGTGATCGGTTAGTATTATAGTCCTCAAAATACTTAGAGTATCGGGAGTTGTTGTACCCTTGTAAAAGAACTATCGGGAGTGGTTGTACCCTTATGAAAGAACTCGACATCTAGCTTAGTGTCGGAAATAGTGTGTAAGCGACGTGTAAGGTTTTCTCCGCCGGATAAAGGAGCTTGTTGACTAGTGCAAGAAAACTCTCGAGTTGGATACTCGGGGCGTGGAGTAGGGCAAGGAAAAAGAGTCCATGTAGCGGAACCACGATAAACAATCGTGTTATGGTTTGATAGTTTCTTACTTTTATTCTTGCATATTATTTATTGTTTGGTAAGTCTTAATTGTCGATTACACGTAAAAGTTTTCAAAGAAAATCAAATTAAAACCGGTAAACTATTCAACCCCCATTCTAGTTTTTCACACGTTTATCAATTTTTTTTTTCTTCTTAGGTTTTACGAGCTATTATTTGGTTGTGCAAAAAAGGTGGTTCCCATTGTTTGTTCGAATATGATATGTGGTCATATGAGTTGTGGAACGTGAAATAGTTGGAGCATGGGATTTTATATGTTGCTTCGACTGCTTATTAATAATCGTTTCAGGCAACGTGTAGCTTTTTTGTTGAAAGTCGGTTTGATTCAGCTCGAACACAATTTCTATATTAAAAAAATCTAATAGTGTTGGCCAATTATGTGGACATATGATTTGTAGAGCGCGGAACTGTGGCAGCTTGGTATATTTTATGTTGTTGCTTGATATGTGGTCATACATACTATTTTTTATGCTTAGGTTTGGATTAGACTGTTCCATTTTTTGTTGGTTGTGCAAAACACTTGCGTTTGGCCATTTTTTCCTTCATAGGTTTTACGAGCTATTTTTTAGATGTGCAAAACAGGCACTTCCCAATGTTTATTAGCATATGATATGTGGGCATACGAGTTATGAAACACGGAATAGTAGGAGCATTGGATTTTATATGTTGTTTCATGCTAGACTGCTTATTAATAATTGTTCCAAGTAATGTGTAGCTTTTCTGTTGAAAGTCGGTTCGATTCAGGTTGAACACAATTAGGGGTGGAAACGAGCCGAGCTGAGCCCGCCAGAGCTCAAGCTCGGCTCGTTTATACATAAAAAGCTCGAGCTCGGGCTCGAGCTCGTTTCGAGCCTCATATTTTGAGCTCGAGCTCGGCTCATGAAATTTTTCACAAGCTCGAGCTCGAGCTCGGGCTCGACTAATTTATATAATGTGTTAAAGAAAACAAAGTCCAAATGGAGTTCGGCTAGTTAATCACATAAGGCTTGAGCTCGTTTACTACTTGGAAGCTCGTTTACACACATTTATGCGTATATATTTCTAGGGCTCGTTTAGGCTCGCGAGCCTACTCGAGATTTTTGTATAGAGCTCGGGTTCAGGCTCGATTATTAAATGAGCCCAAACTTAGGCTCGAGCTCAGGCTCGAGCTCGTTTAAGCCCGGCTCGTTCGAGCGTTTTACCGATTCGATCCAGAGCTTTTCACGAGCGGCTCGGCTCGTTTACACCCCTAAACACAATTTTATATGTTAAAAAAATCTAACAGCATTGGACAACTGTGGTTATATTGATTGAAAATAGCACTGTTTAAAATCACTTTGTTTTGGAATTGGCCGCTTTTCTGAGCGTCGATGTTATCTTTGGAACTGTGGAAAATGAAAAATAGTCAAGTTGTGTGTTCTTTGGTTGTGCAAAATGAGTGCTTGCTATTTAGTGCTTGCAAAATGTACACTTATGGTTCTTAAGTGGTGTGACTTTAAGAACATATTTATTCATTTAAACATGTCCAATTGAGACTAGAGGAGCAAAAAAATCGGTTTTTTTTCGGTTTTCGGTTTTTTATTAACCAGTTATAAAAAAACCAGTTTTTCTAATAACCAGTTTCGGTTCGGTTTCGGTTTTTCGGAATCGGTTTTCTTCGGTTATAAATGTTCGGAATCAGTTTTTTTCGGTTATAAATTTTTGGAATCGGGTTTTTTTGGTTTTTTACCGGTTCGCTTTTTTCGGTTAAAAATATTCGGATTCAGATTTTTTATCGGTTATTTACCGGTTCGTTTTTTTCGGTTCGTTTTTTTCCGGAATTTGACTAAAAACTTCGAACATTTATTTAATAAAATTGTTAATTATCAAACATATAATTAAACAATATTCTCATAACTTTTATTTAAACAATACAATTATACAATCATAACTTTTATTTAAACAATACAATTATACAACAAAAAAATACAATCATAACTTTTATTTATACGATACAATCACAACTTTTATTTAAACAATACAATCATAAAAACATATAAATACTAATACATTTCGAGCTTCGGCATGGCCATCACCCGAAAACATATTAGTGTAATCAAGTATATCGAGCTTCGGCATTGCCATCACCCGTTATACTCAACTACTATCGTCAAGATCATTTTCTTCCAGAAAATCTTGCACATCTACATCTTCAACATCAAATTCTTCAAGCTCACCCTCATCTAATTCGCCTTCGGTATTTGAAGGTGATATCTCCATTTCATCTTCTTCTCTTAATATACCTTCTTCAACTTCTTTATCTAATATTGGACCTTCCAACGATGATTCATGTTGTATCCTATCTACTCCGTCCAAATAATCTTTCAAACATACACATACTTCCACGGCTTCGGGGGTTAGTCTTGTCCTTCTATCCGATATAAGTCGACCACTAGTAGAAAAGGCCGATTCGGAAGCTACCGTCGAAGCTTGGACCGCTAATAAGTCACGAGCCATAGCGGATAAAATTGGAAATTGGATTTCCCTTTCTTTCCACCAAGCCAAAATGTCAAAGTTTACAAATTCATCGGGACTTAAAGTTCTTAAAAAGTTTGTAGCCATATATTATCCCAATTCGCTTGTTGGAGCCGATTTTCGTTGACGCTTTGTAGCGTTTTCAAAAAAAAATTATAAAGGTTTATATTAATGTCTCTTGTCATTCGGGACGATCCGGCCCGCATTTGGTCAACAATTGGGTTTTGTTGTTGACCATATTTTGTTGCATAAACTCCAAATAAATTTTTAAAATTATCATTAAATTTAAAAATTTGAGATGTTATATAGCTGGGGTCTTCACCTTCTACCTCAAAAGATAAGTCTAAATTTTCCATTATTTTTGTTATTAAAAGTTCTACACCTCCAACATTTAAACATGGATTAAGTGCGGCGAAACAAGTAAAAATCAAAGGTAAACTAGCAAAATATTTTATAAATTTCTTTTTTATAATTTTAACCATTTTTCTAAACATTCGAGTAGGTGAGTCTTTAAATTCATATAATTTTTCCGTCATAGCATAAATTTGGTTTAAAACTAATGGGCTAGTTGAGTAATAAACACCCGATAATATAGTTGTTGCCTCTTTAAAAACTTGTAAAAACATAGTTAATTCATTTAGTCAATCCCAATCTTGGTTGGATAGTATTATAGTGGACCAATTTCTATTAAGAAGTCTATCATTAAAAGCATGTAAAGTTGCTCGTTGTCGTAATATATTTTTAAACATTATGCAAGTAGAATTCCACCTAGTATTATTATCAAAGTAAGGTCCTAGGGGTTGTTCATTACACATTTTTCGAAAACGTTTATAGTTAGTTTGTGATGCGTAGGGATTGCACCAGGCTTTACCTCTCGAGGGATCTCGAGAAGCTTACAACCCCCACCAGGCAGTGTACATGATCGATGTAGTATAGTATAATGACAAGTACCGGGGGATTGATCGTTCAGCTAGGAATAGTGTCGCTAGGATTAGAAAACCTAAAGATTAAGTCTAGAGATGAGGGATGATTCTTTTTTGTATTTTTATATTTTTAAGAAAGCAAGTTAAAATCTCGGGTTTGAAGGATTTGGGCGAAATTAGTTGCTAGTCAACTAACCCAATACTAAGATGCAATCAAAATAAAATACTAAAATGAAAATAAAACTATATTAAACTAAAGTTGTGAGCAATAAGTGGAGAAATGTGTTTACTTAGATTTCACTACTTCCTAGATATCTTTTACACGTTAATTACTTGTTATAGTTGCGTGGATGACGGATTGTATTCCTTAATATCATTCATGGGGTGGCGTACTTAACTCCCCAATCCTATGAGTGCCTACTTCACTCCTATGTCGAGCCGGCTAAGAAGCTCCTAACATGGGATCATTAGAATTTACTCATGCATTAAATACAACCAATAAAACCTAGTACACATCGGTTCATGTTTCCTAAGACGTTCAAGCATGTTACCAATTGGAGATATGCCAGTTTTCTTAAGCCTAACATTGAAATCATTCATCCAATACAACCATAAACAAGTAATCAACACATAATTAACATCTAGGTTTCATTAGATCTAAGCAAACACAAGATAGATCTAGCCTAACATGATGGAATCAAGACAAGCACAAGATATAGACAACCAACACATAGACATATTGATTGAATTAAAAGAATACTTATCTCAATAGCACATGTAAGGGTTCAAGGGCTGAAAACCCTTGAAAAAACTGTAAAATACGTATATGGTTCGGCCTTAGGGTTTCTCCAAACTTGTTCCTCCTTTATGAATGAAAATTAGAAAACTATATATAGATTTTAGAGGCTGACGGCGTCAAGAACAAATGGGTGACATCGTCATCTCGCCACCAAATAAATCCTCGGACTGCCTTGATCTACATCTGACGCCGTCATGTAGTCCACTTTTGCAGGCCGTCATGACTTTAACTCTTGACTCTCTACTTGTGACGCCTTCAGGTTTGTACTGGGTCGTCATGGATTTTACTCTTGACGCCGTCATGCAATTCCTCTTGACGCCGTCACACACTGTTCCCAGCATGGAAAATTAAGTCTTTGGCGTTTTCTTCACTTTTATGCTCCAAAAACGTCCGAATTGCTTCCTTTTCCAGATTTCACTCCCAAAGTACCTAAAATCACAAAAGGAACGATTTAGGGCAATATTTGATCAATTAAATTCAATTCCGGGCTTAAATGACCCCCTAAAAGTGGTTCATTTTTCGCCTCATCATATACCCTTACACTTGAGATTTGCTTGACCTCAAGCAAATGCGCTTTTATTCTAATCAAAATACAAGTTAGGGGTCATTTAACACTAATATAAAAGTAATTACAACAAATAATCGTTCGACTAAAGACCAAAGACAAGCACGGAGGTCATATACTAGCACCTCACAAATAGTGTTTAGATACTCACATCTCTCGGGTGTAATAAAGTAGAAATTACAATATGGAAATGGAAAATATCTCTCACTACCTGTCATAGCAAAATAGATTACCATAGGCTTGGGAAAGGATCAAACCTCCACCACATGGGGTAAGCACCTAGGATAAACTATCAAAGAGGTCTTTTAAAGGGTTGTAACGTTAGGTGTAGGGATATGAAATACACGGTTTTGTTGGATATAGGCAGTCTTTACTGGTGGCGAGTAAACAATCTTGGTTAATTACATGTACAATATGGCGTTGCTAAGCCAAGACTAGACTCGACTTAAGCTAATAGATGAAAAATAACAAAAACATAAAATGAACATAGAATAAAAATGGATGATAGTCCGTATGTTTTTTTTTTTCTTTTTTCTTTTTCTATTTTTTTTCATTTCTTTTTCTTGATTTTTCGATTTTTTTTTTTTTTTTTTTTTTTTTTTTTTTGTGCATACACTCTTACCCTACCATCCAAAATAATACATCATAGGGAATGCAAATTCCCCTTACACTTGAATCTTTACATACTTTACAATAAACTAATCTAATGACTCGAATTAAGATAATCAAAACACTTGGAGTACTTTTAAGATTAACGCACATATGGGGGTAATAATATTATGTTCTTCCCCATTACTTCATAACAATAGTACTTTACCCATGAGTCCCAATCGTCCCAAAACAATATGTACAATGATATGACTCGACTTAGCAACCATGTAATCAATTAGATAGTTAACTTAGGGTTTAACAAATAACAGTAATGCACTAAAAATGAGCGCATACACGGAAGGCTACGGCGATTTGGTTGTACATTTAAGTGGGGTGTAACAAATTCTTCCTTTAAGTAAGATGCTTAAAGTTAGAAACGAAAAAATAGGCTCGGAGGGGTGTACTAGGGGTTTCGTGTACTAAAAATGAGTACAACGCTAAGGTGTGGGAAAAATTAATTGACTTAACTAGCCAAGTAATATGACTTAAATGGTCAAGTAATTATAATACGGGTTTAACACAAGGGTGATCCTAATGCCTCTTATCATGTAGTAAATCCTACTACACGAATGTAGTCTCACTAGCGGTCTCGGGATGCATCACTAACGCAAGTTCTAGAATCTAAATGCTACCGGTACACTCATAAGCACTAATAGTAAATGCTTTTCCTATCAAATCTAAAGGTGAACCTCACATATTTGGGTGGAAAATTTTTTTGAATAGTACGGTTATGTGCTAGTCATACAACTCCTATCCATGAGACGCTTGCTATGGCTAAAGTTTCACTCCTAAATGTTGTAAAAAATTTTAAATTTGGCGCTAAAATTGCACTAACAAGTATTTCTCATAGTTTTATTACACATCTACTATTAAACAAACAAACTCAAGTGAAAGTGTATCTGTAAGGTATCATCATTTTACCCTCCCCTTACACTTAAGATGAACATTATCCCCAATGTTCAAGTAAAAAATGTAAAAGTGAAATAAGTAAAACGAATGAAATCAAATACTCCCCTGATTCGCTCGGTATGGATAATAAGGTGGCCAGGTTAAATCTTCCTCCAAGAAAATGAACAATCAAAGCTTCCCTTCCAGAAAAATAATCATCTTCTTGTCATACATAACCTGTAAATCCTGAGAAAACAGACAAGGCAACCTCGCATAAAATCGGCGGCAATCTACATAAGTTACTAAATCCTAGAAAGCAAAGTAAGATATAATGCTTGTGGAATGAAGTTTGCAGATTTCCTGAAGATTATAAAACTTAATAATTCAACAAAAACTTTAAGACTCTGTTAGAAAAACAAAACCGGTAAAATTTCCAGATTTTTACACGTAACGCCGTCAGAAGTGACCTGCAGAAATTCTTATGTTAAGTTTTCGGAAAATTTCTGGAAAAACTTCGTTATACTTCCTGGAAAATCCTGCAAAACTTTATTATGACTCGATACAAGCATTTGACTCTAACAATTACGAATATACATGTTCACTTAACATTGTGGAGAATCATGATCGGTTTGTTTCTTAAAAACATATTTGGGGTTTCCCCTTACACTTATCTTTTGCAAAAATACCTTTTGGTGAAGTTAAGACTAGGCCAAAACAACAAAGTAAAGTATTTCCACTATTTAGTTTAGAGACATGATCTACCAACAACAAAAATAAAGCATGCATACGGAAGCAAATAACAAACAAACAAAATAAAAATCAAACAAAATCATGGGTTGCCTCCCAAGAAGCGCTTTTCTTTATTTACGAGTCTTGTAGCTAGACTCAAGGTCATGGGTTACTACGTGACCTCATCGTTGGTTTCACTCTCTAGGTCGTCTTCTAAACCAGTTTTGTATTCCGGACCTAGTTGCAAGCATTCTTTGTAGAAACCAAGCATCCTATTCTTCACATACTCTACTCCTTTACGTCTATCCTCATCATTCCTATAATAAGCCGCTTGCTTGTGTTCCTTTTCTAAATTAGAGAGGAGGCGGTATTGCCCAATCTTGTAGGGCATTTGGTAGGCAATCTCATCATTCTCTTCCTTGAATCTAACTATCCCTAAAGTCGGATCATAACTCATCCTAGTGACCTCAACAAATGGGTTTCCGAATATTATTTGGCTTAGGCAATCATCTATCACCGGACGAGTGTCTTCTACTATCATGAAATCGATCTCATAAGTGAAATTACCTATAATCACATGCAATCCCTTCACTCTTCCTACAAAATTACTTATCAAATTCTTATTGGGCATCATCCTATAATCAAGTTGCTTCTTCATTACCCAATTGTAATAAGTCCTAGTCATGATGTTTACGGGAGATCTAGGATCGATGTAAGCTTTCCATATATGCATGTGCCCGATGTTGCATGGTATGTTGATGTTAGAGGGGTCTCCCATTTTGATAAAGGGTGTGCCAAGGATATATGGTCTCTCGGGACTATCGAATAAATCCTTATGGTATTCCCGTTCTTCCTTGGTGGGCAACTTATCAAAGTGCTTTTCTATAGTCTCTACCTCCTCAAATTCCTCTCCCCTATTAACCTCAACTTCCCTACTTTCATCCCTAGTCTCGGTTTCTACTCCAACTTCATCCTTGTCACTTTCTTCTATCTCCTTATCTATTGGCTTAATGGTGACAACATTGACAAAGTGGACATGTTTGGATGATGAGGGGTCCTTAATTTGGATTCCGTTGTTGGTGTCCCTAGTGTCCTTCCTAGGTGTGGCTAACGCTTGGTTGTTGAGGGCCTTCAACAAGTTGTCTATCTTGTTGGTCATCTCCGTTTGCTGTTGGTTGAATTCAGTTTCAAACCTAGCTATGCGAGCTTCTTGAGATGCCATGAACTTAGACATCAATCCTTCAAGATTTTTGGTACTACCATAGTTGTTAGAAGGATTGTTGTCGAAAGTACGGTTGGAGGGTGGACCGGTTGATTGGTAACGATTAGGCGGATTGGAAGAATTGGCTTGATTTTGTTTCCACCTAAGGTTTGGGCGATTTTTCCAAGAGGGGTTGTATGAATCACCGTAAGGGTTTGGCTCGGGTTTGAAAGTGTACCACTTATCTCCCGCTTCGTCGGTACGCGAGGATGCGTAGTCCGCAAAAGCTGTTCCGGGGAGTTCCACACAATCACGAGTGTCATGGGGCCCACTACATAATTCGCATGAAGAAGTGATTTTGTTCACTTGGCTTGAGGGCTTAGGAGCTTCGTAAGATTTCATGAGA
The DNA here is from genome assembly GCA_030686995.1 of Artemisia argyi. Lineage (NCBI taxonomy): Eukaryota > Viridiplantae > Streptophyta > Magnoliopsida > Asterales > Asteraceae > Artemisia > Artemisia argyi. The sequence continues at coordinate 67,196,888 of CM060709.1, read as the reverse complement.
AACTTGACTTGGTCCTCAAGTTCTATGATCCTACGGTCGGGAGTGCTAGAGTTGTTTGAAGGCAAAGATATTGCCTTGACCATTTAGTTCAAATCACGGGGATCATTCCAACTTTCGTTGTCATAGAGAGCAAGATCTTCTATGAGTTCCCATGATTGTTCCGCACTTAGATCATGTAGCTTACCACCGGCCGATTGGTTAATGGCTCGCCTCGTGGAGAGATCGATATGGTCATAGAAGATTTGGACTTGGAGCCAAAGATCTATGCCATGATGAGGGACTTTTTGGAGTAAGTCCTTGAAACGAGTCCATGCTTCATAAAGAGATTCATTTTGACGTTGTTGGAACATCAAGATGTCATTTCTAAGCTTAGTAGTTCTCCCTGATGGGAAAAATTGAGCAAGGAAACGAGTGGTGAGATCATCCCATGTGGTGATGGATCCCGCGGGTAAACGCTCAAGCCATTGACTAGCTTGATCACGTAGAGAGAATTGGAATAGACGTAATCGGGTTGTCTCTCTAGTTGCAACATCTAGGTCTATGGAATCTACGATTTTAAGGAAGTCCTTAAGATGTTGGTTTGGATCTTCGGAACGAAGTTCATGGAATGCACATCCGCTTTGCACCAACCAGATGGTGTCGGATCGCAAGGGGGTCACATTGGCTCCGGTGAGCTCAATGGTGTTTCGGTAGCCTTGGTGGCTAGGTCGCTAATATTTGATCAAATAAATTCAATTCCAGGCTTAAATGACCCTCTAAAAGTGGTTCATTTTTCGCCTCATCAATTGGATGAATGATTTCAATGTTAGGCTTAAGAAACTGGCAGATCTCCAATTGGTAACATGCTTGAACGTCTTAGGAAACATGAACCGATGTGTACTAGGTTTTATTGGTTGTATTTAATGCATGAGTAAATTCTAATGATCCCATGTTAAGAGCTTCTTAGCCGGCTCAACATAGGAGTGAAGTAGGCACTCATATGATTGGGGAGTTAAGTTCGCCACCCCATGAATGGTATTAAGGAATATAATCCGTCATCCACGCAACTATAACAAATAATTAACGTGTAAAAGATATCTAGGGAGTAGTGAAATCTAAGTAAACACATTTCTCCACTTATTGCTCACAACCTTAGTTTAATTTAGTTTTATTTTCATTTATAGTATTTTATTTTGATTGCATCTTGAGTATTGGGTTAGTTGACTAGCAACTAATTCCGCCCATATCCTTCAAAACCTGAGATTTTTACTTGCTTTCTAAAAAATATAAAAAAAATACAAAAAGAATCATCTCTCATCTTTAGAACTAGTATTTAGGTTTTCTAATCCGAGCGACACTATTCCTAGCTGAACGATCAATCCCCCGGTACTTGTCACTATACTATACCACAACGATCAGGTACACTGCCTGGTGGGGGTTGTAAACTTCTCGAGATCCCTTGAGAGGTAAAGCCTCATGCATTAAATACAACCAATAAAACCTAGTACACATCGGTTCATGTTTCCTAAGACGTTCAAGCATGTTACCAATTGGAGATTTGCCAGTTTTCTTAAGCCTAACATTGAAATCATTCATCCAATACAACCATAAACAAGTAATCAACACATAATTAACATCTAGGTTTCATTAGATCTAAGCAAACACAAGATAGATCTAGCCTAACATGATGGAATCAAGACATGCACAAGATATAGACAACCAACACATAGACATATTGATTGAATTAAAAGAATACTTATCTCAATAGCACATGTAAGGGTTCAAGGGCTGAAAATCCTTGAAAAAACTGTAAAATACGTATATGGTTCGGCCTTAGGGTTTCTCCAAACTTGTTCCTCCTTTATGAATGAAAATTAGAAAACTATATATAGATTTTAGAGGCTGACGGCGCCAAGAACAAATGGGTGACGCCGTCATCTCGCCGCCAAATAAATCCTCGGATTGCTTTGATCTACATCTGACGCCGTCATGTAGTCCACTTTTGCAGGCCGTCATGACTTTAACTCTTGACTCTCTACTTGTGACGCCTTCAGGTTTGTACTAGGTCGTCATGGATTTTACTCTTGATGCCGTCATGCAATTCCTCTTGACGCCGTCACACACTGTTCCCAGCATGGAAAATTAAGTCTTTGGCGTTTTCTTCACTTTTATGCTCCAAAAACGTCCGAATTGCTTCCTTTTCCAGATTTCACTCCCAAAGTACCTAAAATCACAAAAGGAACGATTTAGGGCAATATTTGATCAAATAAATTCAATTCCGGGCTTAAATGACCCCCTAAAAGTGGTTTATTTTTCGCCTCATCAGTTTGTCGTTCGTTGCTCACACTATATATAGTTACTAATAAATTCCTAAATTTCATCTTTAAACTATCACATATTTTTAAAGCCGCTTGTACGGATAAATTTATAACATAAGCAACACAACGGGAATGAAAAAAAGCACCATCTAAAATAGGTTTTACACGTAATTTTAACAATTCCATAGCTTTAGTATTATTTGATGCATTATCTAGTGAAATCGTAAAAACTTTATCATCTAATTTATATTCAATTAAAGTGTCATGTAAAATTTTTCTTAAATTAGATCCCGTATGAGGATAAGCAAATAGTTTAAAAGCAATTGTCCGTTTCATTAATAACCAAGATTCGGGATTAAACCAATGAGCCGTAACGGCGAGAAAAGAATTTGCCGTACCATGTGGTGCCGTCCAAGTATCCGTATTTATAGCAACACCATATTTATAATCACGAAAACCATCAATAATATCTTTTTAGCCGTTTTTCATAAATTAAAAGCATCACTTCTAAGAGTAGTACGACTTACATGTTGATACCGCGGTTGTAGCCTCCTTTTGATGATCTCCGTAAGCTTGACGTTATCGAAGTGGTTGAATGGAAGCCCTTGTTGAATGACAAACTTCGTAAAATCAAGTCGAAGCGCATCCGCATCATATATAAAAACTTGACCATCCGCACCAATAGTACCTTGCAACATATCATTTCGAACCGCCTTACAACTACCCATATGATTCCTAAGTGTAGTGTTAGATCTGGCGATATAAAAATTCCCACATTTCTTGCAACGCGCCCTTTCACTACGATCTTTCATAATACACAACTCAAAATTAGACCACACATCACCTTTTCGGTTAGTTGGTCTAATTTTCTCAACATCATCATTTGTGTAATGTTGTTTTCGGCTAGCAGCAACGGAGGAGGGAGTAGTGGAAGCTTGTTGTGATTGTGCATTTTCCATTATAGCGAATTAGCGATATTAGAGTGTTTTTGAGAGACTAAAGAAAGAAATGAGATTGTTTTTTTATGTGTTTTCAACCCCAACTCATTACCTCTATTTATAGTTGCTTAAAACACTCAAAAACATTCAAAAAACACAAAAAAAAAAAAAAAAAAAAAAAAAACGGCTCTTTGGCTAACTAGCCGTTAGCCTCGGTAAATAAAAAAAAAATGAAAAAACCAAAAAAAACCGGGTTTAACCGGTTAAAACCGGGTAAATCCGGTTAACGGCTATTTTTTTTTTCAAAAAACGGGTATAATTTTTTTTTTTTTTTTAAAAAACCGGGTAAAATCGGTTAAATAATAATAATAATAATAAATAAATAATAATAAATATTAAAACGGTAATTTTTTTTTAAAACGGGCCACGTGTGTATATATATATATATATATATATATATATATATATATATATATAAAATAATAATAATAAATAAATAAAAAAAAAAACCGGTTAAAACCGGTTTTATTTAAAAACCAGGTAAAACCGGTTATAGAACCGGTAAAAAACCGATTGGGCCTAAAAACCCACAACCGGTCCAACCCGTTCGGTTAAAATAAACCGGATCGGTTTTTTATAACCGGTTTTGTAAAAAACCGGGTCCGGTTGAACCACCGGTTAAAAAAAAAACCCGGTTTTAGGTTTGCACCTCTAATTGAGACTACTTTGACTCTGAGGTAGAGATGGCTATGTTTGTTACACATTAATGACATGGGTTATACAATCGGTTTGACAAGAACTTATACACATGGGCCGAACGCCCGAACATATGGACTTATATACATTACTTAAAAAAAAATACATATATGAAAGCCAAAATTTAAATATATAAATACAGAACTTGATATTTACTAAAAAAAAATGAGGTATTAGGACATGAATACGGAACTTAATATAAAGTCGGGGTTAGTAATGTTCGGGTTCAGATGAACTCGAATATGAGTAAAATTGTCGTATATGTTGCAGCTGCACTTATGTAATAAACTTTTTAGTTAAACATGTATTTAGTCATATATGTTGCAAGTGCACCTACGTATTAAACTTTTTAGCTAAACATGTCTTAGGCGTATAGTTCTAACCATCGACACAATGCTCCTGCGGCAATGCGCAGGCTAAACGACTCGTTAAATTTAAATAATATACAATTCTTGTACACAAATAATTAAAAGTTAGATATATTATGAATTATATTAAAATACCGTATGTAAGGTTTATATCAAAGTGTTATGCGTGCACGGAAGTATATAACTAGTGTTTGTACATAGAACTACGATTTAGAAGAGTTAAATATTACTAACAAGTTACTCGTATAAGTTTAACTTTTAGTATTTATGAGCTCATTCAGCTTTACAAACTTAAATAAGATAATCCAAACATCCTGTAAATCTTAACACCCATGCTATCACTTGATGGGCCTCAGCTTGGTGAGGGAGGTTACCTGGGCTGATGGAGGTAAAACTAAACGTGTAATGACATAACGTAGTTTCATTAATTGAAGAGCCCAAAATATTCTGGCATGTCACAAGCCCAAATATCAGCGATAACTTTTCATTTCAAGGTGTTGTGGCTAAACAGTAACACTATTCAGATTTACAAATGTCTCGAGAACTTCACATCTTCAGACTTTGAAAATCATGAAAAGTGCTAAGTCAAGTTTGTTAGAAGCAAGACAACATTAGACTCGATGATTCCAAATGCACAATCGCTTTTGCATATTTTTATACAATTTAGGGCATGTTTGGTATGCGGGTATGTAATGAGTTTTGAATTGACAAGACATTAATTATTTGTTTAGTTGGCTCTTTTAAAATGGGGAATGGAGTTTGGATTGAAAAAGTGATAGTTGGCTATGAAGGTGGGTTTCAAATGAGTATATGTATTTTTGTGGGCCATCTTAATTTTTTCCCTTTATACATGTGAACCGCATTGTATTCTTCATATTCTTTTTTACTATTTTATCATTCAAAATAATGTATTTTATTTAAAATTTATTATAAAATATATTTAAAAAAAAAATCTAATTTCTCTCCTAAAACTACCACAAATCCAAATTTTATACCAAATCCAAATCCTAATCCAATCCCACTTGTAAACCAAACGGACCCTTAAAGTAGGACGCTTGGTTTGAATCAAAATAATTTTCTAATAAAATCAACGTTTTTACATATTTTCATATTTGAGAAGCTATTGATTGTGAAACACAGTGATCAAAAAGTTCAAAATAGTAAGAGTTTAATCCAAATTTCGATCCTCGATAGAAATTCCATATTTCAAACTTTCATAGTTCATTTGAGTCTAAGTTTGATTTGGGGATCGTTGTTTGTGAATCCGATATCGTTTCTCTTCTAACAACTCACGAAACCTTCCCCAGCCAAGGCTACCAAATTAAGGATATTAAACCCCACGCATCGCCCAATTTCTTCTCAGAATAACAAGGGATCGTGCATATAAGCATATTTATGGATCATGGATTTTCGACTAGGGTGTGAATGATTAAATAGTGTAACATAAATTTCTTGTAATGCATGTGCCCACTCTAAAATCTCCAACAAAATGTACGAAAAGGAATTAATCATGGGTTGACCATAACCCGTAATTATCATTTTGACATTTTTAAAGCATAAAGAAAAAGACTAAATACCCTGAAATGATAGAAGTTTAATATGTTAAATGATTTTGTTGATACTTATGAAAGATGCATTGATTTGATGTTGAAAACGTAAGAAGAAAGCTCAAATTGTTCATCATGTGTTTATATCAATTTGGGGAAACCGTAAGCAGGGTTTCATTATAATGCTTGGCGTGCCATTTTTGCATTTAAATATGGGAAATTTGTGTTTAACTCAATTACACCATTTTTATAAGTCATCCAGTGCAAATCTAATGGTGGTCCATTGGATATAATAATAGTTTGGTAGAAAATTTAAAATCTAATCTGTTAAAATTTAGTAATGAATAGAGAAGTGAAATGTCAACAGGACTTGTTTAATACAAGTTCAGAGCAGTGATGTGTATTATCTCGTTTTAAATTAAATTTATTAAACCGAATCGAATCAACTGAGAAATACCAACACTTTCGAGCAGTGTATCTGTTTACGTATAATAAAAATTCGGTAAAACCGGATCGTTCGCTGGAGAGAGGCAAATCTAAGAATTTAAAGAGTAAATTAATTTAATCAACAACGGTGCAATGTGATTATAGAAATTATGAAATAACTAAAATGACAAAAAAAATAAATGACAAATAAATTGAAACGAAGCTTAAATCAATAGGATGAAAATGTACTTGCCTAGCCATTCCCCTTGCCTATCAACGACATGATCAATTAGTGCAATGTCTACCTCGCAATGCATTAGTGGTTCTTTTGTAGTGTAAGTCTAATACGGGCTATTAGTCCCTACACACTATGTCTAATAACTACTTATCCCGACTACAGTGGGTGATAACCTAAGTGGGTGATAACCTAATTATTGTCTATGCTTTAAATTCCCCAACTAACTTATGTGGCATGTTTTACCCGAGACTTTTACCCCTTCATGCAATGTTTAGCTAGGGAAGATCTAAAATTCGAGTCTCACCCGGGACTTTTATCCCTTCTGGCGGTAAAAGAGGAACAAGGCGGGTCTCAGGGTCAGCATACTGCCCAATTGGATGTCACTACTTGACCTGACCACTAACAACTAACAAGCCGGTAAAAAAATAATAATAATAAAAAATAAAAAACAATATAAAAAAAAATAATAATAATAATAAAAAAAAAAAAAAAAAAAAAAAAAAAAAAACCCTGTATGTGACATGTTTTGGTGAGCTTGTCAGACACTTAATTACTAACAAGTTGCCAATTCAAAGTAACTAAATCTTAAACCTTATCGTCTACAGCTTTTAATCTCGTTAGGTTACTGTCAATAATCCTAATCACTAAGTGATATTGGTCAATATACTAGTGATTCATGTACTCAACTTTCAGTGTTTAACCTACTAATCAACAGATAGTCACGATAAACTCAAAGGCATAAGTCTAAGAACACGCACATAAATATCTATAGCAAATCAAGAATAAACTTAATAAATCATATCATTAATAACGAAAGTTTCATAACAAGGCGAGCACATAATTGCTTAGCCTTCCATAATAGCGAATATACAAACAATACTCAAGTTTGAAAGATTAAACATAGTTTAGAGCATGAAAACAATCAAACCGAAAAAAACAAGTGTTTATGATGTGTTAGATCCTCGATCCTGTGATGTTTTCTGCCTTGGGAACTGGTCTTGAAGCTTTCAAAATCGTGGTACACTTCTAGGGTTAAGAAAGTGTATCTTCAATGAATGACAAAGTCGGTATTTATAAAATAAAAGCTCACCCCGTCAGTCGATACGACGAATAGACATAAACCTTCATACGTCGTATGGGGTCTTCATATGCACTTTTACGCCTCTTTTGCACTTTATTCCACGTCACTAATCTTCAATGTATACGGTGTATATGTATGAGTTTCATACGTCGTATGATCTTCAACACGTAGACGAATTTCAAATCTTCTTCTCATACGGCGTATATGTATAGAATGGTATACGTCGTATGGTCTTGTTTCAGGTCTTGAATGTATGCATCGTATGACATTTAATGGCTATATTGCGTATTGAAGTTCAGACTGCAATTTTTGCTCCTTTTTGCTTTATTTTGCTCATTTTCCTCATATTTTCTGTATCTTTTACTTATTGCTCCAATTTAGTAATAAAACATGCAAAATTAGCAACTTAGTACCAAAATATACAAAGATCATATAAAATGAGCAATAAATATGGGACATTGATACTAAAAACAGTTGATGTTAAATAACCCCCCCCCCCCTCCTCCTCCCCCAAAATAATAATAATAATAATAATAATAATAATAATAATAATAATAATAATAATAATAATAATAATAATAATAATAATAATAAAAGTTTGATAAAACTTTATAATAAAAGTTTGATTTCTACTTGTCCTCAAGTAGCCTTTAGATTTAAACTAAAAAAGATATCTTTCAGGCAAAACCTAGAAATATGTATTTAAATATAACCTATTCTAGTAAATCGCAAAACCGAGTACCTCACGAAAAGGGAAAAGAAATAACATTCAGTTTCTCACTAATCTATGTGTTATAATTTTTTGATCACTCAAAGGCTCAGTCATGGCGAATACACGATCATAAGCTTGACAATATTTCAATTCTCCACTACTAAAGTCTAGATTTGATTAAGCTAAAAGGCAAAAATGGGCAAACAATATAAAGGCTTCGGGTTAAACAGGTAAGATAAAGACATGAAAAACATTTAACGGGTGTAAATATAAAAATGGAACAAACAAGTAGTTTCCTAAGTCCATAATCCCTTGTCGCTAATTGCTTTCAATTCCAAAAACCCAAATATGCGTATCATTAAGAATATTTAATCTTCAAATAACGAGTTAATGCGTAAAAAATGTGAATCATGCCATAAAGCCTCATATATAAGAATACTTACACATATAAAACGCATTAACTCAACCTTCATCATAAACGAACATAACAGTTATGAGCTAATGTGCAATATTAATGAAGTTTGCCTTTAAACTTGATATTTAACGATACTTAGACAACTATTAGCAAATTAACACATAACTAAACATAATAAATAAAACTCAGCGGGTTTATAAGACGTACCTACTGTAAACATAAATACTATACTATTTTTTTGAATACATAATAAAACAAAATACAAAGGGAATAATCACCTCCCCTCACTTGAACACAACTAATGTCACATAATTGAGATTTCTTCAATACCCACATTCTTGAATAAAAAATATCCACCAATTGAACCAAAAACAACTAGCAACCCATTATCATGAACTTAAAAGAATTATAGGGAAGGCTAGGTGTAAGGGTGTAATGAAAAAAAACATTTACTGGTGTGTAACAAAAGAAAGAAATGGCTCACACGGGTTAGCTAGGGTGGGTATCTTAGACTTAAAATGAGTGTAACAAATAAGGGTTCCACAAAGAGATTGACTAACTAATTTCAAAATTCAATATGCATATAAACATAAAATGATGGGCTATTTGGTTTAAAATCCTTTGGATTTTCCTTCAAAATCTAACTAAATCGATTACACCAAGTTTCCATGTGTAGTGCTCATTTTGGTGGTCTCAAGATGTAGATAGAGTCAAGTTCTAAAGTAGTCCTACAAACCGCCGCAGACACTGAAATATGCAAAGAATAAGCATATATAAAAGAATAAAGGCTAAATCATCACATAATAGAATGTAGGGTAAATGTGCACTCGGTTTACGCTAACTAGTTCGGTCATGAAAAAAACATGTCAAAAATTTAAATTATGGCACAAATTTCATAAATAACTAGCTACAAGGACAAGTAAAACTTATTTTCTTTCTCTCTGCTCACTTAAGATGTACAATGTTTTCATTGTACAAATTTAAGCATAAAGGAAAAAGAAAAAAAATGGAAAATGAAACGGAAACCTCCCCCAATTGTGCTTGATATGCTTTCATTGTACAATGCTTTCATTGTACAAATTTAAGCATAAAGGAAAAAGAAAGAAAAATAGAAAATGAAACGGAAAAACTCTCCTGATTGTGCTTGATATGATCAAATGGATTCGAGAAAAAGGTAACGACTCCAAAATTTCGTTGAATAACTGCCAGCATAACACAGACAATCCAACAACATTTTAGAGAAAACCATATAGAATCATCAAATGCATATGCTTAACACATATGTTAATACAAATATCTTGTTAAACCGTTACTTATATTTTTATGATCTTTTTAAGTTTTGTTAATGACAATTATAAACTTACGTAAAGTTTAAAATAGACAAGTTTTAAACTATAGTTTCAACGTTCCATTTACATCACTAAGGTACGAATAAATAGATATCTAACATTTTGGTAATGATTAAATGAATACAACTTGCATTTACAAGTATTTTATACAAATGCATATTTCGTAAAATGTCTACTAACAAGTATATACTTTTATTTGTATAAGTAAACTAATCACCTTTGATACAACGGGTGGCACCCTTTGAAAGGTACTGCCGGATCCACCGGCTTGACAGACTAAATGGCTATAAATAGTGCCCATTTGATCTAATTTGAAATCATTCTTTACATAAACAAATATGTATATTCTCTCATTCATTTTATACTCAATTCATAGTCATTACCACATGCTTACATATTCATTTTAGTGATTCTACACTAACCCTCTTATTAGCAAAGAGATGATCATCATCATTCAAGACTACAGAGCTTCAAGTTTTTTTACTAGTCTTTACATTGTACATTGTATTGTATATTGTTCATCATCATATACCATCATTGTATCAAACCACCATAAACCTTACAGAGTGATTGGTTAGTATTTTAGTCCTCAAAAAAATACGTAGTGTGATGGGAGTGGTTGTACCCAAGAAAGAACTCGACATTTAGCTTAGTGTCAAAAATAGTGTTTAAGCGACGTGTAAGGTTTTCGCTGCCGGATAAGGGAGCTTGTTGACTAGTGAAAGGATACTCTCAGATTGGATACTCGAGGAGTGGAGTAGGGCAAGGATCGTTCTATCTTTACTTTACTTTATATCTTGAATTTACATTATTACTTTTCTATAACTATACTTGTCGATTACATATTAAAGTTTCGAAAGAAAACAAATTTAAATCGGTAAAACTATCCAACCCCCTCCCCCTTCTAGTGTTCCACAACATCATAACATAACAGAAACATAGAAAAAAAAAATACCTAACATGCAACCTATATGGCGTATAAGACAATAAGTCTATACGCTATAATAGTATACGTCGTACATGGAAAATTCATATACGTCATATACAATACTCGACTCAAACTATTTAGAAAATAAAACTCCTAAAAATAACAATATCCAACACAATATGGAATATACATCCACGCAGAACATAAAGAGAAACAGAAAAATAAAAGAGAAAATAAAAATAAGTTGTATCAAGAACGAAATGTAAAATCATCAATCAATGAGCATGACACTCGTCCATGTCATCACGACCATCACCATGCTGACGGGAAGTGTAAGGATCTCCAAAAAATGGAAGAAACCGAGGAGGAGTGTAGGTAGTCCTATCAAAACGCTGATGTCTAATCTGCTGATGCTCCAACAAACTGCTCATCATATCAGAACTCCACTGTCAAAGACGACGCTGAGCATCTGGCTCTCGAATGATCTATGAATAAAATTCAGCCCGAACATCCTCTACACCATACATGTCACTACTAAATGCCTCACACTCCTCACGTATAGCATCCATACTGATACTAAGGCATCTGATCTCCTCATCCAGTGTTTGAATCCTATCACCAGCCTTCCTCTTACGACCCCAAGCAGCAGTAGCAGCAGCCGCAGGTGCACCCTGCTCAACTCCTGCATCATCATCATCATCATCATCAACATCCCTGCTAGGTCCATCCACTAACCATATAAAATCTCCCTCAGCGTTCCTACTACATATATTTAAGCGAATCAAATCCTCAAAACTAATCATACCTATATCCTTCATCTCAACAGTACCCTGGAGCGTATTCAAACCCATTAAACCATAATAGTCAGCTAACCATCCAACAAACTGGCCACCAAATATCCGACTACCATCTTTCCTACCACTATCCCCTTTGGCCAAAAACCGGGCCAAACAGTAAAGAATGTTAACAACCAGAACATCATCCATACTGCAAAGATTGAATAAATCTTGAGTCGCTACCTTCTTACATCCCACACTCCTACCAGAAATGGAATGAGAAAGCATCCTGTGAATCATCACCCTCTGGCTCACGAATCAAATTGTATAATGGAGAACCATTACCACGTAAAGTACCACTAGAAGAAATTGAATGCCAAGACTTAAATCAGCCTTATCAAGACACTTGGCCTCACCAGCCCTATAATAAGCATGAACGGATTTCTTCTTCGTGTCCTCAATAGTGTGCAATCCCATATTGTGAATGAATTCTGCATAGATAACTGAAACGAAAGACCACCCATCTAAAATTTAAAAGTAGTGGATCAATCAAGCCTTATATGAAAATCCTCAAACTCGAAAGTGTTGAAAAACTCCAGAATAAGTTCCCGCACAATTGGAACCCCTAATCCTAAACAAGTTACTCCAAGACTCTGAAGTATAATACGCCGACTCATTACTCCTCCTATGAATCATATGAAGTCTCTCATCAACTTCTTCATCAGGCGTACCTAGTCTAACCTTCTACAAACCTCTGAAATTCTAAGACTTTATCTTAACAATTTCCTTGCGATAGATCTTGTTATAATGTTCCAAATATCCCTTCCTAACTTTGGCATCGTAGGAATCATGATTAAAACGCAACAACTGGTGTTGCTCCCTAAAGGGTAAAAATGCCATGCTCCTAAGAAATTATCAAATATACATTAGTCAGATATAAAAAAATAAATAAATAAAAATTTGACAAAATAAAGCACTCCCAAGATGGCTAATACAAAAACCAGGCATACTGATCAGAAGCTGGATACGTCATATGGACAAGAATGTCCACACGTCGTATTAACTTGTTAGCCACCATACGCCGTATAGACAGTAAGTTTATACGCCGTATGGATCTTGGAAAACATGAACATGCAGCTTAAACATAAAACATATTTCACTTGAAGTCATCACAATAAAACTATTTTGACACATATTCCCATTTAAACTAATTGCAATAACACTAAACAATTACATGAAGCCAAAATCAAAACCCCTAATTTGGATTTAGAACAAACCCTAATTCGAACTAAACACGAATGATGCGGGGTGGATCATAAGGAATTCCTAGCAACTTACACTTACGTTACTCGTAAGCTTCCTCTTCACTGTCTACAAAACCAGGGTTAGAACGTTTAGATAAATAGTCATACAAAAACTCAAGTTCCTCATCACTAAATGATGGCTCGTCTCCATCTTTAGTCCTTTTTCTTAAAATCATCAAACAACTCTCATAACCTTTTCCTTCTACGCGCATCACACTGCTCTTAATCAAAAGTAAACTTTGAAATTATGCACTTAATTCACCCTCAAAGACACATTTATGGTTAGAATTTTCATATAGATTAGAATATGAGCAATTAGGTTAAAAATTAACCTTTACAAGAGTTTCCGAATCACCCCCATTGCAATAACCATCAACTTCATAGCTACAGGATCGCCATACGACATATGGACGTACATGATTCCATACACCGTATACGGCTACAACTATGCACCACTTTGTTTGATTTTTTGTCCATTTTGTACATGATTCTTCATCATTATTTTAAATGCACCATGGTTTTTTTAACACAAGTATGTTTGACCATTTTTTAATAGTTTCTTCATATGTCTCATATATAGATACTTTCAAAGGTGAATAATTGCATATATATATTTTATACAAATTTTTAATATACATCTTACAGTGATATTTAAGCATATTTTGGATATATATGTAATTTTGCATTTTTAGAAAAATATGAGAAATGATTTATTGTTTTAAAATTTGTGTCTAATAATCCTCCTGATTGTATGTGTAATGAGTTGATTGGAAAATAAAATAGACCATTTTCATCATTCTCTAAATCTAAGATAAGTGGCGTTTGGAAGGTTTTAAAATTTTGAGCTTTTATTTAGGGCTTAAAATGTGACATAATGAATAAATGACTTATACAGTTACTGTATAAGTCGTTTATTTATTATATCACTTTTTAAGTCTCGTTAGTTAGGCTCATTTATCATTTTCGAATAAATTTTATATCATCATTTGAAAAGATATTTATATAAATGCCTCTTAAATTTTAAGAAACTTACACATGTAAGATTATTTATATAATATTAGTTGTATAAAGTACTATTCATTTAGTCTTGTTGAGTTGTTGTGATTATTAAATCGATCACCCTTACGCACATAATGAAATATTAATTTGCAAATTTTTAATTAAACAAAGACACGTATTGTAATTTACTTTTATTTAAATGGTTTGTTATGTAAGAGAATATAGAACACAATACACGTGGCCATAGTTCCACCATGGCATAATGTGCTCCAGCGTGTCGACAGTGATGTACAAATATTTTGTTTATCTACGTGTACATTTGAAATTAGTTATGTAAAGACAAAAAGCATAAATTGTGATTATCTTCGTATCTGGGCCCTCACCTCTTGCACATGTGTAGTCTATCTGTCTATATGTGTCTACCGCACGTTAAAATGTCGTAAAAGATTATATTCCAAGTTTTTACTAAACGGTGAATAATGCGAAGTTGAGAGAGCATTGCTGCCTGGCCACGAGTAGGGGTGTCAAATTTTAATAAAGATACTTGGGTCGGGTTAATCGGGTTTAAAATTTAATTCGGGTCAATTAGGTCAACCAGATTAACCCGAATATAAAATAAGGTCGGGTATCAGGTTCAAAATATTTTTCTATTTGGGTTCGGGTCAACCCGACTAACCTGAGTGTGTTTTTTTTTTTTTTTTAATCATATAAACTTTGCTTATTCTTTATAGTTTTAGAAGGTTAATATGTTTAGAGTATGGAAGCTTATTTTGTTGATTAAAGCTTATCTTGTGGATAATATGTATTACTTGTTAGTTGTTACTTTACATGCCTATTGTTGTAAATGTTAGTTTATGTTTTTGTTATTTAAGTGATACAATTTATATCTTGTGGATAATATGTATTACTTGTTAGTTGTTACTTTATATGCCTATTGTTGTAAATGTTAGTTTATGTTTTTGTTATTTAAGTGATACAATTTATAAGTTGCAATTAATTTCAAGTCATAGTAGCCTTGTTCTTTTATTTTCCTATTATTATATATTCTTAGTGTTTGCCATTTTGCCTACTTATACAAGTTGTAACTTGCAGTTTTACAAATATGCAATTCTACAAACTAGTGCAATCTGCTCCAACCAACATATGCAACTTAATTATTCATTTAGTAAGTAGTTATACATACACTTCATGGAAATGTTAGCTTGTTACAATGCACGGTTACAACTTACAAGTTGCATGATATTTGTGGTTCTTTGTTATTTATACATAGTTATAATACCCGCGCACGTGCTGGTTTTTAAAAAAATTTTGAATCATATATTTTTATTTATTAAAAAACAAATAATTTAATCTTTGTTTTGTTTGATTTATAATGTTTAATTATAGTTTTTTTTATTATTAAAGATAATTATTTAAAAAATTTAATCCTATATTAATTGCATCTTATCTATATTTTTTGTATTTATCTTCTAATTGTGTTATGGATAAATATAAAATATTACCTAATAAGAAAATAACTTTTATTTTTTTAATAAAATTCTTACTAAATAAGGTATGAATACATTTTTTTGAAATGAAAAATTCCCAATAGGGGTTTTATTATATTATATAAAAGATTTGCCAACCGCAAATTTGCAATAAACCTACTGTAATAAACAAAGGCAACAAACAACTTATGCGATTTATACATGTGCTTTTTAGTTGTTTAAGATTTTAATTACTAAGTTTGAGAAATTAAATTCCGTGATTTTATAAATGGCTCAGACCCGAACCCGACTAACCCAAGTTCAAATAGGGTCTGATTCGGGTATTTATTTTTAGTCTCGACCCGAGTTTGACCCAACCCCGACCAACCTGATCCGATTAACACCCCTAGCCACGAGGACACCCTGATGAAATCTCCAATGAGAATGAGATGGGTTTGAGAGAGCATCACGCCCCAAAAGGATGCTCTGACAAGATCTATGATGAAAATTGACGCGGGGTTTGAGATGTGCTTTGATAACCGGGTTCGAATATAGGATGGCCGCACCACACATAACTTAACCCATTTTCATTTCTTGTTTTCTAACACTTATATGAAGTAGTGGACATTTATATTAAGGGGATTGATTTGCACACCAATTTTTTTATAAAAACATCATTTTGAATATTTTGTATAAGTTGTATAGCACACCGTAAAACATTGTAATGCGAAGTTTGTGTTGAAAAAATAAAAAATTGTGATATGCAAATATATTTAATAGAAGTGTAGGTTTATAATATTGAAAACATATACATAAGTTGTGGATTTGACATAATAAAAAAAAAGTCCACCAAAAGATGCTCTAAAAGAAGTTATAATAATCAAATACTCCTCGTACATACCATTTATATATCCATCATGAAGTCTAATCTAATTTGAAAAATGACTTTGTGGATCTATCATGTAGCTAGATGGATGTTTACAAAATCGCATTCTCATGCTATGTTTCTATAAGACATGAGTACATGACACTTTGATATGATGAACTCATTTCATTGTCAAACTCAAAACCGGTTGTTTTGATAAGGAAACTAAGAATATCATAACTCTTGTTGTATCTATACTGCATTATAAAGTATTTGAGATCTTTCAAAATAAAAAATTTAAAATATTAAGCTATCACACTTACTTATTATAGCAAATTTAAAAATTTGACTAATCAACGTCTAATTTATTACATTATTAAAACAGCCCTTAAATGAAAAAGATACAAGTTATTAAGCTTATTATACAACCGATATAATTGAAAATGTAATCTCATTTTAATGTAAAAATATAATTACATCAATAGAGTTTCAAAATGCATACTAAATTACAATGCTCGAAAAATATTATTAAATTTTAAAAACATTACCAAATAATGTGTTTTATAAAAAATCAGACGTTTTTTTCAAAGCTAATGGTGCAAAGTGCTATAAATTATTATCTTTTAATATTCATAGAATCAAGCGCTTATAAATTATTATCTTGTCTTTCTAATCCTTATCAACAAGTTTTGTAGTCGTAATAATAAAAAATATCTTCAAACAATCCATGTATCTCATGTTCATTACAAACTCGTATATAATTTGAAAAACGACCGTTGAGGGTCTACAAAACCTACGATGGAATCTCAAGAGATCGCATCCTTGTGCCAAGTTCACCCAACAAGACACTTAACATCAACTCATTTTATTCCAATCTTGAAAGACTAAAAGAGCTAGGTGCACTTTGCACCCTATAAATGTTATTGAGTTATCATTTCACTTACACACACAATAACATCACAATAATTAAAACATCTTTCCAGCTATAACTGTTATAGACGTAAATGAGTACCATAACACCATAAAAGAAAATACTCCAGTCACTCAAAAAAGAAATAAAAAAAAGTAAAAAAATAAATAAATAAATAACTCTCAATTGTCTAACTATTTTTCAAGAAAAAAGAATTCAACAAATTCATAATTGATATAGCCATTAAACAAACAAAATAGCACAATATCCACATGGCATACCATGGTTGGTTATAGATAAGCCACACAACACACAACCCTAAATCCAACATTAAAACAAAAAAAACACACAAACTCTTGCCAGCCTATGTCTCTGACCACTTCATTCTAAACCCAATCATTGTTTTCATACCTCTTAAACCCTTTTATCACACACACTAAACAAACCTTAAAACACACACACACACACCATGATTCTTTCACAATACCTTACACTCTTCATTCTTTTTTCTATAGCTATATTAGTTTCATGCCATCAAAAGTCACTTACAATATATGAAGTACTAAAACAAAATGGATTACCAATGGGTATATTTCCAAAAGGTGTAACAAATTTTAGCCTTGATGATTATGGCAATTTTCAAGTGTTTTTAGATCAAGCTTGTAATTGTAAATTTGAAGATGAGTTGCATTATGATAGAAATATTTCTGGTAATCTGACTTTTGGTCAGATTGGTCAACTTTCTGGTATTACAGCTAAAGATTTGTTTTTGTGGTTTCGGGTAAAAAAGATATGGGTGGATACACCGAGTTCGGGTTTGATTTATTTTGATGTAGGAGTTGTTTCTAAGCAATTTTCTTTGTCTTCATTTGATACACCAAGAGATTGTGTAGCATCCCCTGTTTCTAAGGTAATAGATTTTAATGTTTTCATGTGTTTGACTTTTTCTTATGTTATATTGGTGTCAATTTGAGTTTATATTTCATATTGATGTTAAATGTGTTTCACTAGTTGGTACGTTAGATAAGAAACTACACTAACTTAAACAGTTTTTCATATCTAATGGCTTTTTTTTAACTTGTTAATTGTTGTTAGTTTAGACTTATTTTCCCATTTCTTGATTTCTTGTTATTTTTACTTTATGTATGTGGTTTTTGCTATTGAGTTTATACAGATTAAAGTGTGCAGTTAACCACTAAAGTCTTCATATATTTTACTCTTTTGTTGTTGATGGTTTTTACTTTGACTCTATATTTGTGCTTTTTTGCTATTAGGTTCATTAAATCAGTTTTGATCTTATAAGAGTTTCACCAATTTGAAATGAAGTGTGTACATTTTGGTCATTTTGGGGTTAATTATTCAAGTTCCAAATGCTGATTCCTCTGTCATGCTTTTCTGTGTGGTATGTTTGAAATGACTATTATTGATTTATAAAGTTATACAGTAATTTTTTTGCATATGGTTTTGCCATTTTTCTAGGTATAAATACAATGTTCAGAATTTTGATCGATGAAGTTTTAATCTTTTTATTTCTGGCTTGCAGATCCAATCAAGAAAGCTCGGGCATGATGAACCCAGTGATCAAGACCTATTGAGGGCGGCTTTATGAAAATGAGTTTAAAGAGTACTTAAAGATGATTTAAATCGGCACAAATTGCTGACATCAAGTAATGGGTATTTCCATTTCTTGTATGTATGTTGTCTTAAAGTCGAAAAGTTGTTACTTTAGTTGGTCATATACTTTGTCGCAAGTGTGCATGCTTTACGGATTTTTTGTGTGTAGTATACGGAAATATGTTCAAAATGATTGAAAACGAGAGAAGATGATACAGGAACACAATGTAGAAGAAACTGATATCAAGCGAATTGTAAGTTATCGTGTAGATTGGAAAAAAGGGTGATACAGGTTCAATTTGAATTCTTGCATTCATTACGAATTTGAACATAAAACATATCATTGTTTTTGTTTATATAGTCTTTTAAGTATTTGATAAGGCCGGTATGTTTATTTATTTGATTGAAGAAACGAGAAATAAGCTCGGTTTTTATTATCTTTTGTTTTCATATTGTTCATGTATCTAAAATTCATTCCTGTGACACTTGAGTCCATAAAACTTGGTTCTTCAAATACAGGATCGTAAAATAAACAAAAGTAAACTAAGACGGCAAGTTATCATCGTCATAATCTACATTTGATTACGCAATGTCAACTTAAGATCTCTCTTAACAATGGCAGCATATCATAACATTTTAAATGTCACAACTTCACTGCAAATGGGACCATAGTGAACATTGCGTCTATCTAATTCAATTGTTTGCTTTTACTTTCACATAACTTGAAGTCGAGGCTCTTCTCATTAATAGATTTGTCTTTATACATATTGAGAATCATCAAATCGTACAATCATTGGATTGTTTATATCATTATAGTTCAGAAAGAAGATTCTCTTTTGTAGGCATGGTTTTAATATGGACCCTGTTTGGTACATGTTTATTCTCTCCTCAATGTGGCAAAGGTCCTTACAGGCGTAGTTAGCAAGATATGGTTGAAAAGGGTACATACTCTTTTTATATAGTCATGAGATAGAGATTTATCTATACTATTTATAAAGGAAAAATAGTTAAAGTGAAAAGTTGAGATTTCAATACTTAGTCATACGAGAGAGAAAAATAATTAAATTAAATACTCTTATTAAAAAAATACAATGATTTATTCATATTGTACAACCAATTAAAAACATATCTACCAAATTAAATACAACGAATTAAAACACAAACCGGGTTGACCAGGTACGCTTCAAACCCGGCGGGTTGACTCGGTTTAATTTGACCCGTTTTCGACCAAACCTAGCAACGGTTTAATTTGACCCGTTTTCGACCAAACCTAGAAAGTTGACCCGGTTTAAATCGACCCATTTTTCGACTGGAACGGTTCAACCGTTTGACACCCGGGTTGAACCGGGTTTCAAAACATTATGTTTAATTCTCAAATCTTCAAACTTTTATTATAAACTTTTTTTTATTAATAAACTATCTGTCGCTATAAAATCACGTTGCTATGCACGGGTACTCGTCTAGTATATCTAATGGGGAAAATTGTCCAGAAATGCATCTAACTTGCCACCTTTTGCTTTTGTATACCATGAACTTTTTTTTTTTCTTATTGTATACACGAACTTTCTTAATCTTCCTATTGTATACATGAATCTGGCGTGGCATGGAGTTAATTACATGAATCGTCCCTGTGGCTCAAAATAATTACACCATTCGTCCTTGAAACAATTACATAAAAGGTCCCTTAAGCTCAAGAGTTAAAATATTTGCATCGTTAGTCCTCATTGAGTTAAAATATTTGCATCGTTAGTTCTCATTGACTATTAAGTTAAAATATTTGCATCGTTAGTCCTCATTGAGTTAAAATATTTGCATCGTTAGTCCTCACTGCCACCCACCGCCACCATCACCGCCACCCACCACCGCCCACCGCCGCCGCCGCCCACCACCACCACCCACCACCACCGCCGCCGCCCACCACCACCACCCACCAACACCCACCGCCACCACCCACCACCTCCACCCACCACCGCCACCACCATCACCCACCTCCACCTCCGCCACCACCACCCACACCCACCACCTACCGCCACCACCACCCACCGCCACCTACCAACACCTACCGCCACCACCCACCACAACCCATCACCACCACCAACACCACCATCACCACCACATCCACCCACCACCACCCACCATCACCACCACCACGACCACCCACCGTTACCACCACCAACCCACCACCGGCACCACTACCCACAACCATGGTTTCATGAGTATTAATTTATAGAATTTCTAGTCTGTGTGGTTGAATGATTTAAGCTTATCTTTGTTTTTAGATTGGTATATTTTATTTACTTTTACTGGTTTTTAGATTGGTATATTTACTTTTAATAGTTGAATGATTTAAGCTTATCTATAAATTAATACTCATGAAACCATGGTTGTGGTAGTGGTGGTGGTGGGTAGTGGTGTAATATTCCGTAAAATCACAGGTCATTTATTAATGCTAATTATCGACACTATTCTAAACTAAGCCATTTTTGCGGGCTAATTTGAATTTTTTACATGAGAAACCATTTGTTTGACACCCGATTGTTTTGATCACTATTTGTTTGACACCCGATTGTTTTGATCACTATTTGTTTGACACCCGATTGTTTTGATCACCGTTTGTTTGACACCCGATTATATTTTGTAACCCGATATCACCCGATTGTCACTCTTTGATGTCACCCAATGAGGTTAGCACCGGTAACTCCCACTTGCGACCCGACACCCTAAATTGGACACCGAGACATTATATATATATATATATATATATATATATATATATATATATATATATATATATAACAATATGTATATATTAATTATTACAAATTTATTATTACCAAGTATATATGAGTATATATACACGTATGACGACACCGTTTATATATTTATGGTTTTCACAAACCGACACCGACACCGAAATTAAATTCACAATTTTATGAATCACCGACACCCCGTCATATTTGGGCCGACCACAAGCCCACACGGATTTTTCTTTCTTTGTGTTACACTGTTACTTGGGCTGAAACACTCTCACAAGCCCACACGTTTTTCTTTTTCCTTGTTTCGTTTGGGCTGAGTTTACCACAAGCCCATATGGCTTGTTATGTTTTCTTTTCTTTGCGTAGTATGTCACCCGAAACAGAAGCCAACCCCCTTGCCAACCAAATACTTACACACGCTTTTCTTTCTTGGTTCCCTATCTTCTCGACATCAAATACACCATTCCATTTGACCTTGTTTCATGCGTATGAGATTAGCCAAAAGTCGACCACAAGCCGACCTATCAAAGTCTATAATACTTGACTAACCACCATACCAACACCTTACCCCATGAGATCTTATTAACCAAGGGATAACATGTTTCTTAAACTACTAACACAAACAATAAACAAGATCTTCAAAGTACACACATGGCCTAAATCCCTCCAAGTCCTCGCATTATAATATGGTTATAGCCTTCAAAACCTTTGCAACCCGATTTGACAACGCCCTTGGGAGCTAGACAATGTTGTCGAGTATGAAATGACCGCTCGAAGGGTGTTGTGTCCCAAGGAAACATTCGAACCACTCCATCCCTATTATATAAGCCACATTAAATGCTAACTTACTCACACTCTCAAGTTTCACCAAGTTCTCAATCACAAAAACTCTCTACTTCTTTTCTTGGTTGCTGTCGAGAGGATCTAGGGCACGAGTAAGGTTTTTGGGTTTGGAAAAGAGTTGGGTAACTCTCGAAGGAAAAGGATCGATTGAAGCAAAGGGACGCCACGTTTACAAAGTTCTCGTAGCTCACACGACATCCTCACCACCCTAGGCAAGTCATTATCTCCCTTTTCAATTCATACATTGTTCATTTCATGCATTACACGCTCTACACTCTTCGTTGTCACAATGAAAACACCTAAGCAAAGATCACATGTCGTACAACACTTGGACTTTAAATCACACGTAACACTAGCACCTCGACACCCTTGAATAAAGGGCTCGTATACTTGTTTTCCTACGTACAAAGTATATATATTTCTTGGCACACTAATTCCTTGACCTAAGCTTAACCAAACTAACGAAACATGCAAACCTTACACGATTTATTACTACGAAAACAAGACCAAAACTGAATCCTAGTCGAGCAACGTTTTAAACAAACTAAACCCACCTTGGGCCTGATTTTGGGCTAACGAGCCCATGAACTTATTAAAAGGAAATTTCGGTTTAATATTTTGGAGATAGCGAGAGGTACAAAAACGAGTTTTAAAGAGTTTTGTAAGTTATTATCACTACTTTCATTGTACCAAAGAGTTTATTTTCTTTAAACTTAAACAAGGATCATTTTTGCAAAAAGTTATCGTTAAGGGGCTAAAACCGTCAAAACCACAAACTTTCGAACTAGTTTTGACAATATCGATTTCTAATAAGAAGTTGAGGGTAGAAAATGTATTTTTCAAAAGTTCGGGGAATAAAGTGTAAAAAGTACAAAAAGGACTAAAATGTAATTATTTTGACCAAAGGGTAAAAAGTGTAACTTTAATAAAGTTAAAGGTTAAACATGACAAAGGTACTTTATTAATTAATTATTTTGTATAGTTTGATTTTATATAAATACGTATACATATTTTTGTAACTTTAAAATATATGTACAACTTTACTAAAAATATTTAATTATAAATATTTTTAAACAATATTATTTTCACAAACGAGTTAATATTTATCGAACACCGGTTCGTAACACGTTACAAATAACTACGTGAAGTTATTTTGGAATATATTAAGACACCCGAACGGATATCACCGTACACGAGACATATCACATGTCATTTACGAAACGAATCTAAAACACCGATGACTATATATTTATAGGTCGCAAGTCGGAGGAATTTCATTGCTAGTCGTAGCAGTACACCATCACTTTTGAGCACCGTTGTGATTCACACCACCTGACAGGTGAGTTCATGGTCTCACATTTTTAATTGTTTTTAAACCCCGTGGGGAGATACATGCTATAAATCGAACACAAGTATTTTTCTGTATGCTGTTATCATCTGATATTGCCTAAGTTGACACCCGTGCTACAAATCCCTCATATCACAAACCTTAATCACTTGCGAGTGAGCGCGAATATAGTTGATAGATCTATTGGAATGGCAGCCCGCCTCTATCAAGGTGATCACTTGGCAGGAGGTGTGCTATATTCGAGGTATTTTGGAAATTTGGCACATTTCCTGTCACCGAGGGTCCCTTGTCATTTACATCCGCTGTGGTGTAAGTGATTGTTATTATCTTTATGATATGTCAAATCAATGTTAAGGCTTGCGTTTCGTGAGGCTTAGGAGCAATATTACACCAGTTTAGTCAAGACCTGTCTATCTTGGCTTGTTTATTTCAAATGTTTGGCTTGTGTTCACGCTATTACTATTTAAACTACTATGGATTCACTCAACCTTTGTGTTGACTTTTTAAGCATGTTTATCTCAGGAAATTAGCAAGCATGGCGGCACGGAGCTGGCAAAGGGCACAGGACCTCCCTTTGATTTCAATAATTATATCATTCTTTACAAACTCATCACTTCTTTTGCGAAACAATTAACATTTTGGAAAAATGTTTGTAACTCTGAATATTTGAGTTTTCATGGAATGATATTGACTATCTTTTGAATTGTTTTCTATGAGTATGACTGTGTACTAAACTGTAATGACCCCGATTAGACTTCCGCTGCTTATAAATTTTCGGGGTGTTACAGATTGGCATTAGAGCCATGGTTATAGAGAACCAAATAATTTTTTAAAACATTGGACTATAACCTCACCGGATTTTTAAACAAACTATTTATCACCAAAGTGCCCTCCGTGCCAGCGCTTGTCAATGTTATGTTTTAAGGTTTGATTTTAGCACCCATTGCATTTAGCTCACTATGACACTATGATCACTGTGCATGTAGCATTATGTAGACTAAATGACTTATATTACTGCTATTTTGGGATATTACAGTACCATGTCGCCCCCGGTTATTATTTTGTCCGACAGTGACGACGTCGTGCCAGCATCATCCACCCACCCTACTATTGACCTATCTGACTATGACACCCATGACACCTGAGACGCCCATGATTCTGACCATGACACCCAACCTGTATCACCTGCTATACCATCTCCTGTTCCATCTGGAGACCCATCTATCGATACTGAGCCCTTTGAGGATGGTGAAGTTACTTCTACACCCATTGATTCTTTTGCTATTCAGCCTCTTTTTTGTCCTGTCTGTGGACCTATGACACAGGGGCAGTACCTTTATGATCAGTACCTGACATCTCAGCAGTTTCTTGCGGCTGATGATCGTCCTACACCACTTGCTAGTCACCACACCGGTTCAGATGCTGATGACGAGTCTTCTGACTCTGATACTTCTGACACTGCTGCTTCTATCCCACCATCATCCCCGCCTGCATCGATTCGTCGGCGCAAGCGAGTGAGGATTCTTGAGCCCTTTGAGCCCGAGCCTTTCGGAGAGTTGTTTCGATATCATGAGGGAGACTATACCCGCAAATGCACGGCTCGGAAACGAGTCTGTATTTTGCCTGCTTCTACTGTTACACCACCTGTACCTACACCTGTACCATCACCCATATCTGTACTACCACCTATTTCTATGCCAGACCTGACACCTGTGGCATCACCAGCACCTCCACCATCACCCGTATCACCCCCACCTGAGCCACATCCTTACATGTTACCTACTTACACCGCACCCCACACCTCTGAGGTTTTGCCACCCATGCCACCACCTACAGTTTTCTACTCACAGACTACTACCATACCGATACCATCACCTACTACATCACCTGTACCATCACCTGCTCCCACCGAGACTCCCACCTCACCCGGCATTCATATATTGGTTGATGCTCGTCGATGGTCATTTTTGTTAGACTACATTCGTAGATGGAGATTGGTTGAGGGATCGCCTAGGGCTGCTGAGCTTGGAGATGGCTCTTCAGCGGTGTTACCGGTCACTGGGGAGCCGATACACCATACTATCCCTCTTTTGGCTGCTAGATTAGTGAGACATGAGGATCGTCTCGATGAGCTGTTGAGCATTATTGAGGATATATCCTTGGAGAGGATTGAGTGTATGCAGGAGGAGGTCACGAACCTCGTGGTACATAAGACAGCTTTAGAGATGGTATTTAAGATGATGGGGACAGAGATCGAGGAGGCACAGGCTACCATCATTGAGTTTGGTCATCGACTAGATATTTAGAGGCACGAGATAGATGATTTGAGAGCGATTGCGGCCATCACACAGGAGATGATGGAGCATCAGACACAGGAGTTAGCCGCATCTAGTTCTACCATCCACACACTTTCAGCCACTATTGAGGAGATTCAGGCCCGTGAGAGATCCAGGGATTTGGATATGTTAGAGATGATCAGGATCATCAGAGAGCTGGAGAGGAGATCAGGAGGCGCACCTGGACCTTCATAGATCTATGACATGTCATTACTTACAGAGACATCTTAACTTGCCGCCTGTGGCATTAATAATGTTGTATCTTATTGTTTTATAACAATGAATTCAAAATTATTAAAACTCTATGTTGGTTATATGATTGTAACGTATTGATATTGATTTATGATGTTCTAGTTGTTTGATCTTTTATTATGCTCCCATATTGAGATTCATTATAATTTCCATGTGTGTTGTTACATGCCGTGATGTTTATCTATGAATGATATGGTTTATGTTGATGTATGTATTTATGGTGTGGTTGTGATATGTACTTTGTGATGATCTCGACTATTATGAGTTTGGCTACATTATTTCTCTTGTCATTGATGTTTGGGATTTGTACTTATGCACTTGTGATTTTATAGAGTTATGGCCCCAAGGAAAACCGCTACTGCTACCTCGTCACCCGCTATGACCCAGGCTGCTATCAGAAAGTTGGTTGCCGACAGTGTTGCTGCAGCTTTAGAAGAGCAGGCTGCTGCAATGGCACGAACTAGTAGCAATAACTGAGCCACTGCTGAGAGCGAGTCTGCTGCGACTCGAAAGTGTAACTATAAGGACTTCATAGCTTGTAAACCATCTCACTTCAAAGGGACTGAAGGAGTGACAGAGCTCGCTTGATGGTTTGAGCGAACTGAGACTGTGTTTGTGAGGAGCGGTTGTGCCGCTGAAAGCAGAGTCTCGTTTGCTACTGGAACATTGTTGGAAGACGCGTTGTCTTGGTGGAATGCAACTGCTCAGAAGATAGGTGTGGAGGAGGCCTATCAGATTACATGGGCTGACTTTAAGGAGAAGATGTTAAAGAAGTTCTGCCCTAGAGGCGAGATCAAGAAGTTAGAGGATGAGTTTCACACGTTGATTGTGAAAGGAAATGATCTCAGGGCTTATGATAGGAGATTTTAGGAGCTTGCCACACTTTGCCCTTCAAAGGTTCCCGATTTGGAAAAGTTGTTGGAAAGGTACATTGAGGGATTACCCAGGAGCATTGAGGGAAACGTCACCTCGTCTAAGCCTCAATCTTTGGAAGAAGCAATGACTATTGCCCAAAGACTGCTAGACCGGGAGATTAAGCGTAACTCTGCTCAGGGGAACAACGATCACAAAAGGAAGTTTGATGATCGGAAGGCAAACAACAACAACAACAACAGCAACAACAACAACTGTAACCCCAACCGTAACTACCACCATGACAGAAACACCCACCACAACCAACAGAATCAACGACAAGAAGCTGTCAGAGCTTATGTCGCCGCACCAGTTAAGGATGCTAGGTATGCTGGACCTCTTCCATTCTGTGACAAGTGTAAGATGCATCACACTGGACCCTGCTATGCTAAGTGTGGGAAGTGTTCAAGGATTGGACATAAGACACAAGATTGCAAGGCTACAGGAGCTAACTTGCAACCCGTGGCAGTAGTATGCCATGCTTGTGGAGAGAAGGGACACTACAGGCGTCAGTGCCCTAACAAGGACAACAATGCACGTGGGAGAGCATACGTGCTGGGAGATGGAAATGTCCAACAAGATCCGAACATAGTTACGGGTACGTTCTTTCTAAACAACCGCCTCATTAAAGTTTTATTTGATTCCAGAGCCGATCAAAGTTTCGTATCTATTTCTCTTGCACCCCTACTTAATATTACACCGACCAAACTAGACACCACATATGAGATTGAACTAGCCGATGGAAAGCTAGTAAGTACTAACACTATACTCCGGGGTTGCACCCTACGACTACTAGACACCCCATTTGTCATTGACCTTATGCCTATTAGACTTGGTAGTTTTGACGTCGTTGTAGGAATGGATTGGTTATCCGAGAACCACGCTAAGATCATTTGTGACGAAAAGGTCGTTCACATCCCACTGAATAACGAAACCCTGGTTGTTCGCGACGAGCGAAGTAAGACACGTCTGAGCATCGTTTCTTGCGTCAAAGTAGTAAAGTACATCGAACGTGGATGTCAAGTCTTTTTGGCTCAAGTCACCGAGAAGAAGTCAGAAGAGAAGCGACTCGAGGATGTGCCAGTAGTCGGAAACTTTCCAGAAGTTTTCCCTGAGGACTTGCCTGGCCTTCCGCCGACTCGTCAAGTGGAATTTCAAATTGACTTGATGCCAGGAGCAGCACCCGTAGCACGAGCACCCTATAGGCTAGCGCCGTCAGAAATGAAGGAGTTATCTGGACAATTGCAGGAATTGTCAGATAAAGGATTTATTCGCCCTAGTTCATCACCGTGGGGAGCCCCAGTGTTGTTTGTGAAGAAGAAGGATGGAACCTTCTGGATGTGTATCGATTATCGTGAGTTGAACAAACTGACGGTTAAGAATCGATATCCGTTGCCAAGGATTGATGATTTGTTTGATCAACTGCAAGGATCGAGTGTCTACTCGAAGATTGATTTGAGATCGGGTTATCACCAACTGAGAGTTAGGGAAGAAGACATCCCTAAGACGGCTTTCAGGACAAGATACGGTCACTACGAATTCCAAGTAATGCCATTCGGTCTAACAAATGCACCCGCTGTGTTTATGGACTTAATGAACCAAGTGTGCAAACCCTATTTGGATAAGTTTGTGATTGTATTCATCGATGATATCCTTATTTATTCACGTAGTAAGGAAGAGCACGCAGAACACTTGAAGGCTATACTAACACTGCTCAAAGAAGAGAAATTATACGCCAAATTTTCAAAGTGTGATTTTTGGATTGAGAAAGTACAATTTCTTGGGCATGTCATCGAGAGTAAGGGTATTCATGTTGATCCCGCCAAGATCAAAGCTGTTAAAAATTAGGCGTCAGCTACGAGTCCTACCGAGATACGTCAATTTTTAGGTCTTGCCGGATATTATCGAAGGTTTATTGAAGGTTTTTCAAGGATTGCTAAACCTTTGACTGAGTTAACACAGAAGAAGAAGAAGTTTGAATGAGGAGAGGAACAAGAATCGGCATTTCAGTTTTTGAAGCAGAAGCTTTGTGAAGCACCGATATTAGTACTACCCGAAGGAAGTGAGGACTTCGTGGTATATTGTGACGCATCAATCCAAGGTTTGGGTGCAGTATTGATGCAAAGACTTAAAGTAATCGCTTACACTTCTAGACAACTTAAACCCCACGAGGAGAACTACACAACTCATGATCTAGAATTAGGGGCGGCAGTATTCGCTCTTAAGATCTGGAGACACTACCTATATGGAACCAAGTGTACGGTTTTCACCGATCACAAGAGTATTCAGCACATTTTAGATCAAAAGGAGTTGAACATGAGACAACGTCGATGGCTAGAGTTGCTAAGTGACTATGATTGTGAGATTCGTTATCACCCGGGGAAGGCAAACGTTGTAGCAGATGCCTTGAGTTGAAAGGAACGACTTAGACCCCTCAGAGTTAGGTCATTGGGTATGACAATTAGATCACCACTTCCGTCTCAAATTCTTGAAGTTCAAGCTGAGGCCCTTAAGGAAGAGAATAGACCGCATGAGAAGATTTACGGCATGCCAGAAAGCACGAATGGATTTGTCAAGAAACCAGATGGAAGGCTGTGTTTCAAGGACAGAAATTGGATTCCATTGTATGGAGGAATACGAGACCTCATCATGCACGAGTCTCATAAGTCTAAATATTCCATTCATCCTGGTTCGGACAAGATGTATCATGATCTAAAGAAGTTGTATTGGTGGCCAAACATGAAAGCTGACATTGCAGAGTATGTCGGTAAGTGTTTGACCTGATCAAGAGTAAAGGCTGAACATCAAAAACCATCCGGTCTTTTGATTCAACCCGAGCTACCAATGTGGAAATGGGAAAGGATTACAATGGACTTCATTACGAAATTACCCAAGACATCGAGTGGGTTGGACACTATTTGGGTTATTGTCGATCGTCTCACGAAGTCAGCGCACTTCTTGCCAATGAAAGAGACTGATGATATGGACGTTCTTGCACGTTTGTACCTTAAGGAGATAGTTATGGAGTGCCGATTTCTATTATTTCCGACCGAGACAGCCGTTTCACGTCTAACTTTTGGCGATCTTTACAGAAAGCCTTGGGAACTAAGTTAGATATGAGTACAGCTTACCATCCACTGACTGATGGTCAAAGTGAAAGGACTATACAAACCCTAGAGGACATGCTTAGGGCATGTGTGATTGATTTTGGAAAAGGCTGGGATAAACACCTACCGTTAGCAGAATTCTCATATAACAACAGTTATCACGCTAGCATTAAGGCTGCACCGTTTGAAGCACTTTATGGAAGAAAGTGTAGATCACCAGTTTGTTGGGCTGAGATTGGAGATGTACAACTCTCAGGTCCCGAGTTGATTCTTGAAACCACTGAGAAAATTGTAAAGATTAGACAACGATTAAAAGCCGCTAGGGATCGGCAAAAGAGTTATGCCGATGTGCGAAGGAGACCCATAGAGTTTCAAGTTGGAGACAAGGTCATGCTTAAGGTATCACCTTTGAAAGGGATGATTAGGTTTGGAAAACGTGGAAAGCTAAACCCAAGATACGTTGGACCCTTCGAGATCATTGAAAGGATCGGTCCCGTGGCATACAAACTTGAACTACCTGAGGAACTCAGTAGAGTGCACAACACTTTCCACGTGTCAAATTTGAAAAAGTGTTTATCAGACGAAACACTTGTGATTCTGTTGAAAGAGATCAGAATCGGCGATAAGTTGAACTTTTTAGAGGAACCCGTTGAGGTTATGGATAGGGAGGTCAAACGACTTAAGCATAGTCGCATTCCCATTGTTAATGTCAGATGGAACTCTAAGAGAGGACCCGAGTACACATGGGAGCGCGAGGATCAAATGCGTGCCAAATACCCACAACTATTTGATGAGACAACCCCGAACACCGATTCAACTTTGGATTC
The DNA here is from genome assembly GCA_030686995.1 of Artemisia argyi. NCBI lineage: Eukaryota > Viridiplantae > Streptophyta > Magnoliopsida > Asterales > Asteraceae > Artemisia > Artemisia argyi. Next base: position 67,165,518 of record CM060709.1, on the reverse strand, counting down.
CGGGACGAATCCAATCTAACGGTGGGTACTTTAATACTCCGTAAAATCCCAGGTCATTTATTAATGCTAATTATCGACACTATTCTAAACTAAGCCATTTTTGCGGGCTAATTTGAAATTTTTACATAAGAAACCATTTGTTTGACACCCGATTGTTTTGATCACTATTTGTTTGACACCCGATTGTTTTGATCACCGTTTGTTTGACACCCGATAATGTTTTGTCACCCGATTGTCACTCTTGGATGTCACCCAATGAGGTTAGCACCGGTAACTCCCACTTGCGACCCGACACCCTAAATTGGACACCGAGACATTATTAATATATATATATATATAACAATATGTATATATTAATTATTACAAATTTATTATTACCAAGTATATATGAGTATATATATACGTATGACGACACCGTTTATATATTTATGGTTTTCACAAACCGACACCGACACCGAAATTAAATTCACAATTTTATGAATCACCGACACCCCGTCATATTTGGGCCGACCACAAGCCCACACGGATTTTTCTTTCTTTGTGTTACTTGGACCGAAACACTCTCACAAGCCCACACGTTTTTCTTTTTCTTTGTTTCGTTTGGGCCGAGTTTACCACAAGCCCATATGGCTTGTTATGTTTTCTTTTCTTTGCGTAGTATGTCACCCGAGACAGAAGCCAACCCCCTTGCCAACCAAATACTTACACACGCTTTTCTTTCTTGGTTCCCTATCTTCTCGACATCAAATACACCATTCCCTTTGACCTTGTTTCATGCGTATGAGATTAGCCAAAAGTCGACCACAAGCCGACCTATCAAAGTCTATAATACTTGACTAACCACCATACCAACACCTTACCCCATGAGATCTTATTAACCAAGGGATAACATGTTTCTTAAACTACTAACACAAACAATAAACAAGATCTTCAAAGTACACACATGGCCTAAATCCCTCCAAGTCCTAGCATTATAATATGGTTATAGCCTTCAAAACCTTTGCAACCCGATTTGACAACGCCCTTGGGAGCTAGACAATGTTGTCGAGTATGAAATGACCACTCGAAGGGTGTTGTGTCCCAAGGAAACATTCGAACCACTCCATCCCTATTATATAAGCCACATTAAATGCTAACTTACTCACACTCTCAAGTTTCACCAAGTTCTCAATCACAAAAACTCTCTACTTCTTTTCTTGGTTGCTGTCGAGAGGATCTAGGGCACGAGTAAGGTTTTTGGGTTTGGAAAAGAGTTGGGTAACTCTCGAAGGAAAAGGATCGATTGAAGCAAAGGGACGCCACGTTTACAAAGTTCTCGTAGCTCACACGACATCCTCACCACCCTAGTTGGTGTTGTAAGTCATTATCTCCCTTTTCAATTCATACATTGTTCATTTCATGCATTACACGCTCTACACTCTTCGTTTTCACAATGAAAACACCTAAGCAAAGATCACATGTCGTACAACACTTGGACTTTAAATCACACGTAACACTAGCACCTCGACACCCTTGAAGAAAGGGCTCGTATACTTGTTTTCCTACGTACAAAGTATATATATTTCTTGGCACACTAATTCCTTGACCCAAGCTTAACCAAACTAACAAAACATGCAAACCTTACACGATTTATTACTACGAAAACAAGACCAAAACTGAATCCTAGTCGAGCAACGTTTTAAACAAACTAAACCCACCTTGGGCCTGATTTTGGGCTAACGAGCCCATGAACTTATTAAAAGGAAATTTCGGTTTAATATTTTGGAGATAGCGAGAGGTACAAAAACGAGTTTTAAAGAGTTTTGTAAGTTATTATCACTACTTTCATTGTACCAAAGAGTTTATTTTCTTTAAACTTAAACAAGGATCATTTTTGCAAAAAGTTATCGTTAAGGGGCTAAAACCGTCAAAACCACAAACTTTCGAACTAGTTTTGACAATATCGATTTCTAATAAGAAGTTGAGGGTAGAAAATGTATTTTTCAAAAGTTCGGGGAATAAAGTGTAAAAAGTACAAAAAGGACTAAAATGTAATTATTTTGACCAAAGGGTAAAAAGTGTAACTTTAATAAAGTTAAGGGTTAAACATGACAAAGGTACTTTATTAATTAATTATTTTGTATAGTTTGATTTTATATAAATACGTATACATATTTTTGTAACTTTAAAATATATGTACAACTCTACTAAAAATATTTAATTATAAATATTTTTAAACAATATTATTTTCACAAATGAGTTAATATTTATCGAACACCGGTTCGTAACACGTTACAAATAACTACGTGAAGTTATTTTGGAATATATTAAGACACCCGAACAGATATCACCGTACATGAGACATATCACATGTCATTTACGAAACGAATCTAAAACACCGATGACTATATATTTATAGGTCGCAAGTCGGAGGAATTTCATTGCTAGTCGTAGCAGTACACCATCCCTTTTGAGCACCGTTGTGATTCACACCACCTGAAAGGTGAGTTCATGGTCCCACATTTTTAATTGTTTTTAAACCCCGTGGGGAGATACATGCTATAAATCGAACACAAGTATTTTTCTGTATGCTGTTATCACCTGATATTGCCTAATTTGACACCCGTGCTACAAGTCCCTCATATCACGAACCTTAATCACTTGCGAGTGAGCGCGAATATAGTTGATAGATCTATTGGAATGGCAGCCCGCCTCTGTCAAGGTGATCACTTGGCAGGAGGTGTTCTATATTCGAGGTATTATGGAAATTTGGCACATTTCCTGTCACCGAGGGCCCATTGTCATTTACATCCGTTGTGGTGTAAGTGATTGTTATTATCTTTATGATATGTCAAATCAATGTTAAGGCTTGCGTTTCGTGAGGCTTAGGAGCAATATTACACCGGTTTAGTCAAGACCTGTCTATCTTGACTTGTTTATTTCAAATGCTTGGCTTGTGTTCACGCTATTACTATTTAAACTACTATGGATTCACTCAACCTTTGTGTTGACTTTTTAAGCATGTTTATCTCAGGAAATTAGCAAGCATGGCGGCACGGAGCTGGCAAAGGGCACAGGACCTCCCTTTGATTTCAATAATTATATCATTCTTTACAAACTCATCACTTCTTTTGCGAAACAATTAACATTTTGGAAAAATGTTTGTAACTTTGAATATTTGAGTTTTCATGGAATGATATTGACTATCTTTTGAATTGTTTTCTATGAGTATGTCTGTGTACTAAACTGTAATGACCCCGATTAGACTTCCGCTGCTTATAAATTTTCGGGGTGTTACAAGTGGTGGGTAGTGGTGGCGTTGGTAGGTTGGTGGTGGGTGGATGCGGTGGTGATAGTGGTGTTGGTGGTGGTGATGGGTGGTGGTGGCGGTGGTGGGTGGTGGCGGTGGGTGTTAGTAGGTGGCGGTGGGTGGTGGTGGCGGTAGGTGGTGGGTGTGGGTGGTGGGTGGCGGAGGTGGAGGTGGGTGGTGGTGGTGGTGGCGATGGTGGGTGGAGGTGGTGGGTGGTGGCGGTGGGTGTTGGTGTGTGGCGGTGGTAGGCGGCGGGGGTGGTGGTGGGCGGTGGTGGGTGGCGGGGGTGTTGGTGGGCGATGGTGGTGGCGGTGGGTGGCAGTGAGGAATAACGATGCAAATATTTTAACTCAATAAGGACTAACATTGCAAATATTTTAACTTAATAGTCAATAAGAACTAACGATGCAAATATTTTAACTCAATGAGGACTAACGATGCAAATATTTTAACTCTTGAGCTACAGGGACCTTTTATGTAATTGTTTTAAGGACGAACGGTGTAATTGTTTTGAGCCACAGGGACGATTCATGTTAATTTATGTAATTAACTCCATGTCACGTCAGATTCATGTATACAATAGGAAGATTAAAAAGTTCGTGTATACAATGTGGAAAAAAAAAGTTCATGATATATAAAAGCAAAAGGTGGCAAGTTAGATGCATTTCTGGACAATTTTCCCATATCTAATGTATTAAAGATTTTATTACATTTGATTTTGACAATCTGATCTTAGATGCACAAAAGTAATGTTACTAGATGGGCATATTAAAAACGTAATACTCTTTGATCTTGTTGAAAAAAAGAAGCAATAAAGGTCTATATATAAATATTATGGATCATGATACCAAGTCACTACCAACGTACCTTTGGTCATACATGACCTAAGTAGTACCGAGCCATGAAGATAAATAATAAAACCGAACCTATTGAAGGTATTATAGTGAGCACTGACACACCATTGGTCAATTAAGAAGCAAAAGTATTGCAATTTGCAAACATGAAAACATTAGCTTCCTAGTCCAATTGAGTGTTTTTAGATGGTCAAGTTTCCTCCAAAATACTTAAGAAATACTTAGTTCGACACTTACTTGATAAAATCTTAGTTGGACACTTAGTAGGGCAAATTGCGCACATATATATTGAACATTTTCTGAAACAAGTTGCAGTTAACAAATCATAATAATATCTAAACATATATGGTCTACATTGTTTCAACATTATCAGGTTTATTTGTAACATTTGTAGGCCAACACCAGTTCATTATTTAAGCTTACATTTGGATTCATATAGCTGTTTGAAAAAAATTGTGAAGCTAAATGATGTTGAAAGTACAAAGCATAAAATGAAAAGTAACACAAATTATGTGTCTTGTTTATGCTCTTTTATTCATTTACTTAATAAAGACTTACGATGATATGAAAAGGAACTCTTTTGAATTTTGATATTTCAATATTTGATAATGTATTCTTTTTTAATTTAAACATTAAAAGACCATGTTTGAGCCCAACAAGTTGTGCTTGGCCTATAACGTTTTAAGAAGCAGCCTTTATACTGAAAGTGGGCCTGTGCTCGTTTAGAGTTAGCCTTCTTATATTCACGAAGCTTTTTCAATTCTTTCAAACCATGACAATAAATGAAACTGTTGATATTTAATATTTCATTGATTAGAGGTGATTCGAACTAACACTTAAGTCTATCACGCACACGAGATTATCACAAATGATATCAAGGATTCGTAGATATATACTAGCTAGGCATTCTTTTTGGCTGTCTCTTAGAACTGTAAGAAAGAAGCATAGTAGTTTTGGTTCAGCTTGTAATCATTCAACAGTGAGTAAATCTAATAAAACTATGTGACAGAAGTTATGCAGTGAAGTTGAATGTAATGGCACCATATTACAAATTACGTACAAATTAAGAAGTAACGCGTGAATAAAGTTACTTTTTTTTTGAGTTAGTATCATGATACCCGGCCTGTTTATTCAAAAGCCAAGAGTAGAATTATGAGTTTGTGAAGTTTGCCATCAATCTATTCTGAGCAAAAAAGATAGCGGTATTAGTAATTGTGTTTGATATTTTTTCTAGAGTTGTTAATGTGCACAACAGCACAGTACACAATCTCCTTAATACCACCAAAGCTTTAAAAATGACCCAATAAAAGTTCTACATATCCTCCTCTACAAGTACCGCACTTTATATTACTATCGGGAGCTCTTCCAGTCTTCCATTGTAGTCTGGAGATTCTTCTTCCCTGAATCACTTTTTAGCTATTCAAACCTCATTCTCCTTTAACTGAAGGCACGAATACTATTGTATCAAAACTGATGTATTTACGAGCTAACAAACTGTATGGATGGTCTCCGGCGAATCAAAGAAGTTATGATATACAGCAACATAAATTTTTAGGTCATATTTCTTGAGGTTAATAGCTAAGCCAATAGATTTCAATACCAGCACATAATAATAAACTACTTACTACCCACTTTTCAAGATATAAGCATTATTGTTACATAAATCACTGCACATTCACCCCTGTTGATAATTTATGGAAACAAATTGTTATCCTTGAACTAAAGAACACAAATGTCGCCCCATCTGGTGAAAACTGATTCTTTTCGGACCAAACTCCAAACTGCCTAACTCGTCGGATTACAGAATATATTTTAATCCTGCCATAAAGCACAATATCTAGTGCAAATCGAAGTTATCATTATTTGTGATTATATGTAGGTACCTCCCTTGTGCAATTGTTAAGTTGCTCCTTGCTTCTTGCTAAGTGGCTCCTTTTTATGAATTTATTCTCACTTGCCATTTAAAAAAAAAAAAAAAAAAAAAAGAAAAAAAAACCTCTATTATATCAATCCACAGATGTATAAGTGTATACATCATATTTGCACACATATTCTCGAGTAGAGATATGGCTGCTTGCATACAATCTACCCTCTTTAATTAGCTAGCTTGGTTTGTTTTTTTTTTTTTTTTTTTTTTTTTTTTTTTTTTTTTTTTGTAATACATGAGCTTAAGGATGGCTTTACAGTGGCATAAGGGGGACACACCCATATTTGTTTTGTGGTTTCACTTTTATGTGCATCACTATTACATAATGCATTATGCATGTGTGAATATCTATTTTACAACTAATTAACAGCTTATAAGTTTGGATGTCGTTTTCCTTCGAACTCCACAACCTCCCTCCGCAGTTTAACACCTTGATCATCAATTGCAGCCCCGTACTCACACATACACATGTAGATACTTTTTCTTTTGAACAGAAATTATATAAGATTTTTATTAATATAACTAGGAAGGAGCTAGAAAATACAAAGCGACAACGAAAGTGATATCAAAAAACCAAACCTACGAACCTAGCACCTCGATTAGATCCACATGCGATAGATACCACTAAACCAACCCTAGAAAATACCTAAAGACATGTCACCTTTGAGATCGAAAAAACATCTCAAAACCACTAGAAAAGAAGCTAAAAATACGTACACCTCTTAATCGCCTTTGTAATCTACCAATATCGGAAGAGGAATTGTAATCGTGCTCCTTCATAAATTGTTCGACGGCCAATACTTTGCTTGCAAGTCAAGCAAAGTATTCCTAATATGATTAATTCTAAGCACATAAACCCCCTTATTAGACAAATTTACATCTAGATCTGCTAACTATTATCAGCGTTGTTAATTCTAGCAACCAATTACTAAACTAACATAAGTTGTGTATGTTTTACCTTAATGTTAATGTATGTGTCAATTCTAAATTTGTACAAATTATCTTGGGACGAATAATGTAGTTCCTACATCAAACATTGTATGCAAAATCAATATGGCCTTATGCCACCGCTTCATTGTGCTCTGTTAGGATTCGTTAACAGGGGTAAGACATAACAGTTAGAAATGCTACTTCACTCAACGTATATATAAAATAAGTTCGATCAATGCATTTTTTTCCACGGTTAATAAGAACGAGCAGTGTAAAGAATGCAATAGTTGTTAGAATAATATTCTGTCCTAGCTTATAAAACACCCACACTTTCTAATTTAAGCTTTTAGATTCTTTTAGATATCTCATATCTTACATTGATAAGTCATACTGAAAAATTAACAAAACATGGGACCTCATGAAGATTTGTGCCAACCGATTTCTTCACACTCAAAGCAACAGTTGCATACCTGAAGCTCATATATAGCATTCACACATTTATGATCGTTGTTTACTGAATTATTTAGTCAGTTGTCGCAATAAATAGCTAAACAAGTTAGCTAGTGACAAGTTTTCACCTATTTAATTTTTGAGCTAGGCATGTTTTCACGATTAACCTAGATTAGAAGAGTAATCTAAACTCAAACTCAATTATGATCATACTTTTTTCCAATTTTAATAAAATTCATGATTTTGATTATATCTAAGGAGCAGACAGAAACAAACAAGTTATTCCGATCCGTTAGGTAGCATAATTTTGTGAAGATATATACTCCTCACATGGGACCTTGATTTAAACCTTCTGTTTTGTAATCGTGAACTACAAATGCAGCCCCTACTTTCAATAATGTATTTGCAACTCACATTCTTTTAAAGATAAGATAAGAATACAACTATAAAACATCAACCAGTTAAGTAATCTGAAATCAAATTTAATATGGATATATCCAATTGAGCAGTATGCTGACCTCGAGATCTGCTTACTACTCCTTTATCGCCCGAAAGGGTAAAAGTCCCGGGTGAGACTCGAACTTGTGACCTCACCTAGCCAAACATCCCCTCCCCAAGGCACCTAAATGAAACCTTAGTGGCCAATTGAGCTAGCCCAGTTGGTTAAGGGCATCCAGAGTGGGTCTAGCTGGCAACGTATAATGAAACCTTTTATGTGCGTAATCCATTGCAGAAGTACCACCTCACTAGTTCGTATAAATGGAGTGAGTCTCTAAACAAACATCTATTATATGGTGGTATGTGGGCATCCGGTATATATTGGTCTAATAGCCCATGTCTTATAATTATTTTAATTGTATTTCATACGAGAATTAAATTAACCTGCTACCAAGTTCAGTCAGTTGTGAAGATTTTATATGCAAGAGTTCAATGATGATGTCGCAATATATTACACTTTCAAATGCTCAATAGATGGGAGATGCTCTGATACTAAGAACTAGTGATCTGATTATATATAGAAAAGGGCAAATTATTTAAAAAAAAATATTATACTTGTCATGGTTTCGTCTTTAGGGTAGCAAACAATTTTTTTTTTTACTTTTGAGGGTAATTTTCTTTCATATTCATCCTCTTTAGGTTATTTTGCGAAATTTCTAGACAATTTTGCCCCTTTTAGCTAATAGATTTTTTTTTTTTTTTCCCGAAAGACAAAAATGTCACATAATACCCTAAAGATGATGAATTTGAAAGAAAATTACCCTTAAAAAAAAAAAAAAAAAAAAAAAAAAAAAAAAATTGTTCACTACCCTGAAGACGAAACCATGGCAAGTATGATACTTTTTTTTTTATAATTTGCCCTATAGAAAATAGAGAGCGTCCTTAAATTAACTTACATGGGTGTTTGGGATTGCCTTTGCAAAATATAATCGGCTTTTCCAAATTTGCATTTTCTCCCGAAGAACCATTTTTTTTTTTTCAAATGAAAGAATTTGATTAATCAGAACGCAATGTCTATTAATTGGTCAAACTATTCAAGAAATCTGATTCTCATTTTCTTTAAAAATGTATGACAGGCCATTTTCTTGAAACATACATCATACACATAAACATGAAATGCAATAGACTTATATACATCATATGGTATATATGTGTATTGATTGTTTTTCGACGTACTGATATTTTATATGAGAAAACTAGGAAGATATTAGAAGGGGGGAAAAAACGATGAAAATCCTGGAGCAACAGTGCCAATACTATACATGCGTAAAACACCCAGGCTTGAAAAAAAAAACAAAAACAAAAACAAAAACTACTAAGTCGATATGATGCTAGGATACAACTGAAACCAAAGCACCAACTTGAAAATATATATATATATATATATATATATATATATATATATATATATATATATATATATATATATATATATATATATATAAACCCTCGGTAAACTGCATTACCTCAAAGCCAAGGATGAATGCATGGTAGCTAGAGCAACCCTTTAACAAGGGGAATAATTTGCACACTCTAAGTTTTTATTGACACACTCTATTTTGTGCATCATGCACTTATACATTATTTATAACATGCTTTACTTATTTACAGTGTAGTGTGCAAATCAAAAACAAAATGTATGCAAATTATCTCTAAAAAAAGGTTTTTGTATTGATGTGTGTGGATAGATGAGTTTTATCTATAAACCTGAGTTGTACCTTTTATATATGTAATCATATGAAGTTGAAACAGTAGCTAAAAAGTGACATAAAAGCGCATTTAAAAACATAAATAGGTACTTTTGCATAATTCTGTTTATCAGAATCTAAATTCGCTTTAAATAGCTAAAATGTTCATCTTGCTTCCTAATCTGAACCTTATTGTGTGTTCACGGTTTTCACGTCATTATGTGACCAACTACTACGTAAACTTAAGAAGCGGATAATATATAGTCAAATAAAGATACAAAAACTAGTGATTTCTATATATATGTACTGATATGCTGGTAAACAAGCTCCCTATTTTGCTTTCAAAAGAAAAACAAACTCCATATTTTGTCCTTGATTGATTTATTGCAAAGCGTGAGAGTTAGTACACTAAGAACATGATGACATAAAACACAAAAAACCCTTGTATTAATTTTAACAAATATCATAAAAACACATATATAGTACATTACTAAACTCTCGATCTGAAGCAAGATCGTGTTTATCAAATACATATTCAAAGTAGAATTGGTTCAATAAATATAGAAAGAAAACTGAATACCATCCCAAACCATCTTCACAAAGTATTCTCCTGTTTTCTACACAATAATATACATACACTAACTTTGTATTTATATATAGGTATGTTAACATATATATGTGTGTTTGGATATATATTATCAGTACTTGCATGTATATTTAAACTTTTGTGTAGCAGAGATCCACAAGGGATTTCATGACCTCTACCTGTGCAACAAGACACTTGATGTAATCAGCTGTTTCAGTCATCAAAGAACATGAATCCATGGTTTCAGCACCAGGAACAATTTTCCTCAGCTTCAATTCTTGACCCGAGTACCTAAACGCATTAACATCTTGTCTTTTAGGGTTAGGGTTTCTTCTCTTTGAAGACACCTTTGCATGATCAGCCCTTTTTTTATTCCTTAGCAACAAACCGCGATTTCTTGATCGATTTCTGATCTTCCATAACAAAGCACGGCTCCAAGCTCTTTTTGATCCAACGACAGAAGCCATGGCGGTGTATGCTGCTATCTTGACTCGACGAGATCTTAGAAACATGTTTTTGTGATCATTATGAGGTGAACTTTTAGTGGCGTTTATATTGTTTAGAGCACGAATGAATCTAATGGCGAATTGATTCTTGAAATGAGTAGGATTTATTGATGGAGACATGATGAAGATAATGAATTAATGGATTGTGAATTAGGGTTTGCTGAAAAAAGGCAAAGTTTGAGGATTAAAGATTTTGTTTCTGACACAAAGGGGTCCTCAAGGAGGACAAACTTCAAGAAAACTGAAGTTTCTGACACAAAATCTAAATATATGGGTCAAGAGGGAGAGATATATGTGGTTATGAAGCACAAACATGTGAAGGGATAAAAGGAAGAATATCTGAAGTGGGAAATAGTCTTTGTGAGAAATGAAACATAACGTGAAAATGTAAAGATAATTGTGAGGGTATAATTGTTCAAACATAATAAATTAGAGTGTTACAATCATTTTATTGAGTGTGCAAATCACTTCCTTTTGACAAGGGAAATGAGTTTTCCTATCTCTAAAAAAATGCTAAAAACTTAAAAGAAAACATGTTTATTACATTTTTTTATATATATATATTTGCTGTTAATAAATTGTGTTTAGGTAGCAACGTATAAATTTTTAGGATGCCTTTAGTTGGAGAAAAAATTATCTTGTTTTTTATATCTAATTTTGTGAGAGGAAATTTATCTTTACAAAACATTTAAAAATATGAAAAACATGTTTAGTTGATATTTATATTTTCTATTTTGAAGAAAGGAAGGGAGGGTTATGGGTTAAATAGAAAACAAAGAAAATAACTAAAATTTGTTTTGTAATTTCCTTATTAAGTTAAAAAAAATAGGGGATTTTGTGTTTTGCACAATATTTTGTTGGAAAAAAGTTTATTTGAACGCGATCTTTATTTTCTTTGTTTTCCATAAAACATTTTGTGAAAAACATGGGTGTTTCCACCAACTAAACGCACCCTTATGTTTTCAAAATTTTAGTTAAAAATACAGAAACTGAGTTTTACTTTTGTGGGAATTTTTTCTAAAAGAATATTATTTGAACGCGAAAGGAAATCCACTTATTCTTTCTTAAAAATGCCTCATTTTTCACCGACTAAAATTTGTTCTTATGAAGCCAACCTTTGTGTGTCGTTTATACGCATTCCAGGTAAGGGTGAGCATCAGTCAAAAACCGGACTGGACCGATCAAAACCGGACCGAGACCGAATTCGACCAAAACTCTAGACCGAAGACCGGACCAAATATGTTTGGTCCGGTCCGGGTTGGTCCTGTCCGGTCAGTTCTTTCTGTTGGTCCGGTCTAATAAGGCATAATGGTGGGTTTTTATGTAAGACCGGACCAGACCGAGACTGAAATAAAAAAAAAAATGGTTAAGACCGAAACCGGACCAATGGTCTTTCAATTCGATCGATTTTCTCGATCTCGGTCCAGTCTGCGATGCTCAAGTTAAGGTTTAGGTTATGTATACAATCTATTAGAAGTTAATAAATATATTCTCCTCTTTTATGGTAAAGCAAGTATCTAGTAAAAATCAACTAAAACTTAAATATATAATCGATTAGAAGTCACGGAATGTATTCTAACGAGGTTTATTGTTGCAACTCGTTGATGCAGGTTGTATAATTTTTAAGTTCTACGTCACGATAAGTATTAAAAATATGTAAGTTAAACTTTATAAAATATTTTGATTTATGTTACTTTTTTAGAACGGCATTTTCATTAAACTAGCAAGAAGCTAGAAAGAAAAAAGATTACAAGGTAATATTACAAAAAGATTTTGGATCACAAAACCAATTGAACCACTCAGGTTTAAGAACTCTATTTCTATTAACAATTCAAGAGTGCGAGAAAACCTTGATATCATTAAAGAGAGTGTCTATCCGAGGAGGTCTTAAATCGAAGCAAACTCTGTTTCTAAATCTCCAAATAACCCAAGCCCAAGCCTTAGTTTAAACCACCAAATTGAAACAACTTTTTGCTGAGTTGTTTAGGTCGAACGTAGCCCCCCGCTTAATTAGCAAGACCAGAGAGTGAGGAAAACAACTTAACCCCCACCAAGTAGCAACTGAACTCCAAATATTGGAAGCCAATGTGCAATCGATGAAAATGTGATGTGTATTTTCAATTTCCCCATCACAAATCATGTTGGGATATGAACATATTCGAATAATGTTTGTCTAGGTAACACGTGAGCCTACGAGGACACACATTAATACGTAAAACAATTAATGTAATTTATATATTAAAGTATATATTAATTATAAGTGATAAGCTATAACGGTCGTTAAATGTTAATAGAAGGACCTAGAAGCAAAAACAAGAAAAAAGAAAGTTGGGATCACCTCCTTTGAGTCTAGGCCGATCGGATGGAGAGTCCTAATGAGATTGGGATTGCTTGGCTTGCAAGCCAAGTAATCCATGTGTATATAAGGAAGCTTAAGGTTCATTATTGATAATCCCTAAAAACATTAAAAGTGATATACACGACATTCATGTTCTAAATATCTGTGTGGATGCAGGGATACTTTGGTGTGCACGTAATAAGACATGCATTATATACATTCATGTATATAAAACCAAAAGTTATATATATATATATATATATATATATATATATATATATATATATATATATATATATATATATATATATATATATATATTTGACTTTACTCTTGTCTTTTTGCTTGTTTGTTGATCGATTAGTAAGAACATATGTGTTCCAAATTGATTTTATCAGTTTGGTTTAATTTGGTCGATCAAACGTAATCAACAACAAGTGTTTCGGATTTTCTTGATTCAAAGATCGAAGAAGTCGTTAGCTTATCACTACTAGAACCAGCATACTTAATTGTTTGCTAAGAACGTATTGTGTGTAAATAGGTGGAAAAGATCATACTTTGATATTTGGTGGTTCGTGTGTTAGTTTTACTCACACGCGAGTATTCAAGATTCGTTGTTCGATAGCTTTTAATTGCTAAAAGGTACACGTTCTTGAACTTATGCTAATTACATTATACTTGATCTTATCTTTCGATGCGTTTACTTGTGATTATGTGTTTAAATATTAAGTGTTAATATGATTTAAAATTCCAACAAATCGCTATTTAATATTTGCTACTCCTCAACATCACATAATCGGCCATATCTCATAGTGTGCACTTTCATTCTTCCCAAAAATTACATTCTCTTCACTGTCGTCTAATTCAAGCCATGATGACACCCATCTCGACCATATTCGTGCACACCGGATTCCGTCCAGAACGATCTCGGAGATACTGCAATCCAATTGCAAAGTGATGGTTATGTGATAAAGAAATGGGACACCGTTCACACCCAGCAGTTGCTTAAATTCGACATCATGCGAAGCGATTACGATTGTTTCAACAGAACGTAATTGGCACCGTGATATTACAAGGTTGAGTTTCCTTTTCCGATAAAAATATCTAATGATAATTTAAATAAAGTACTAAGTATTCCTATAAATACATGTTTATTTGCTCAAAAACCAAAGAACTATCTTCATCTACATACCAGATTATTTCACTTCAAATTTTCTCACATTACTTTATCATGTTTTTCAAAAGCATTCGTAAAAGCTACTCAATAACATCTAGAAACACAAACCTAAAAGTTTCAAAGGTAAACATTAGAGTTCAAAGAGACCACAAAGCTCAATGACAGAGTTCATCTTTGCCCTTAAATTACTTGATGGTTACCCGAGCTGTAATTCTAGGTCACTAAGTTAGTGTGGTTATCTGAACGTTTAGCATATTTTTTCATAATGATTGTTATGAATAAGATCATGCTATCAAAGTTTTGAATCTGGTTGATATAAATATAGAAGGATTCCTAGGGCACTCAAATTATTTACAATGATTAGGCTCCTTTTTGCTATTGTTTTTCAAATTACTAATTTATACACTACTTGTATTACAAAGATATTGTGAATGTACTATTTTTCAAACTTGTAAATTATGCACTACTTGTATTACAAAGACGATGTGAATGCACTGAGTTTTTTTTCATTTGTTGTTATATTGTGTAATGGTATGGCGTTATCCTTGTATTACAAACAACATTTTGATATGGTAGTTCAAACTACTTTTTCGATGATTTAGGGCTAGAAACTGTATTTGTTTTGATATCAAAACTCCTAGGAAAGATACATTAGAGGAGGTGACAAAATTGTTATCTCATACTTCGATTTGTAATGGGAGTAAACGTTTTTGTCTTTTGTGGACCGATTGGATTTCTAACCTAATCGAATCATGTAATATTCTTAGGTAAACTTTTTTATCAGCATAGTGCTTGCTTTTTATAAAAATTGTTGTTTCAAAAAAATAAAATAAAATAAAATAAAGGTTAAGTAAAGGTAATTTTTTAGTGATAGTTACAAGTTTAGGATATTTTTAAATTTATAAGGTATTTCGCCAAACTAACTGAAAAAGATAGTGAAAATAAAGCATATTTTTGACAAAAGTGACATAATACCAAATTGAAAATTTGCTAAGGATGTTGAGATGGTTATTGGTTGGTTGAATGCATTTCTACTTTGCTTGTTTGAAAAGTAAAAATACTTTTTTGCATGTGGATTTTTTTTTTCTCGCTTTACACATTTTTCTATCACCCATAAGTTATATGTGGTAGCTAATAGCTTTAACCTAATAAACAAACTCAAATGTGTATACATATGTCATAGGTAAAAAATATATATATATATATAAGCATAACGATAGTAGTAATGGTGATCGCAGGTGATTGCGGTTATTTTTTGTCATTCTAGCGTTAACTCAGTTTTTTTTTTCTTCTTATATTGTATGCAATGGTCATCACTCTCTCATCTTCTACTTCAGTGTTACATCATCATTCAGCACATCACCACTCTCATCATCTTTCACCCACAATGGTCACCAATTCTCTCACATTTTATGCATAACCTACAAAATACTTCACACACACTCACAAATCAAACAAATAATAAAAACTTGCACATGTATCGAGTGATTATCATTGTCACGATTATTATCTTTTTTTCCATACTCACACGTGGCTAACAGGCGTGCAATAGTGTGAATTGTGTGAGGTAAAGTCGAAGGTGACCACTCACACCAATTGCATAGTCTTAGACCTTCTGCATGACTAAATACCCGAAATGATGATTGCGGTCATCTTTTTTTCTTTTTATTTTTTTTAGACAATAAATTTATAATTCATTAATACTTAATAAACATTACATTAAAAATTCAAATAAAAAAATTACAATAAAATTATAGTTCATTTGTTCGACGTCAAATGTGTTTCATGAAATCGACTTTAAAGTTTAGATGAGTTTCATTGTTGTGTATATCTCTAATAACTTGCAACATTTCTTCATTTGTTCGTACGACATCATCATTATGATGTTGCTCCTCTTGATAAAATTTGGGAGAGATTACCACCCCTTTGTCTTTATAATCATATATGTAATATGATGCATGTGTACATCATATCATTTATTCAACGCTTGTTTCACATCTTTCCTTGTTGATTCATGTGCGTTCTTATACCTTATTCACTTTGTATCAGTCGAGCCCGACTGTGAAATAGACTTAAATAGAATAGACCATTCCGGATATATAACGTCAGTAAGATAATATCCCCATTTATAAGTCACCTCATTAGCCACAAATGGAACCTCTAGTGCCATCGCATCTTTGAGATCGTTGAAAATAGGCGATTGATGTATAACATTCACATCATTATTCGTCTCGGAAACATCAAAGAACGCATGTCAAATCCATTATGGATTGTGAGGCAACTACTTCCAATAAAATGAGTGGATGTGGCCCGTGATCACCCCTACAATATTGAGCACACGATACATTTGAGCAATTAGCCCACGGCCAACCCGTATAATCAATGCTTCATAACAGACCAGAAAACCCATGTTTCTGCTTGTGAAAAGCATAGAGTTTTCCGATATCAATATAAGTAGCTATTCGCAAAAACTCCTCTCCATATAAGTTCATAATACCCTTACAGAACGCTTGGAGAGAATCACGGGATGTTTTGTCACCCATTTGCAGATATTCGTCTAGAGTATCTAGAACGGTGCCGTATTCAAACTGACAAACTGGGAAGGTACACTTTATTAATAGGGAAATGTCAACTTTCCCGTACAATCAATACCTTAGTGAAAATACGACGCATTATCAGTTAATTTCCGAACAATGTGTGTGAATAGTGTCCGGCTCATTCGGAACCGCTTACGGAATGTACGTGCATCGTACATTGTGTTTTCAGAGAAGGAAGCAGTCACTAGACGATCATTAGCATCGTAACAATCTCTATCTACCGAGTTACGTGAAGTTTTGGGATTAAAGAAGTGGAAGCTTGAATAAGCATAGTGGCTTCTTTTAAAAACTCAAACTCGATACTATTAACTTCTTCTTCTTCACATGAGAGTGTGTGAACGTGGGTGGACTCGAATAATAGATGTGACTGAAAGCTTAGATATCGATTAGACAATTTCCATGATTGCAAATTTTAACATGGTAGACCCAGTTTTTGCCTCTAAGTCGACAAACATCAAGTACTTTTAATACTAAGACTTCCCAACCAATCTCATAATTAACATTAATTCGCATTAGATACAAGTCTTAGGTTAGCATCGTGTCGGCACATGGTGTCCCTAATCTTCGTCGGACTAAAGTACATCAGTATATACGGTCACCATTTAGCAAACAATTTGTTAAGTTAGTCGAGTAGGTTTCATGTTCACGCACAAATATTTGGAAAATTAGTAGCTTTAAAAAAAGGATATACATTGACGGGTTTGTTTGATTGTTGGTTTTATTACATGGTGGAAAAGGAGTGGGAATTTTGCTCAAAAGAAAAAAGGGAAAAGGAGTGGGAATCAAATTTATTAGCTATCAGCTGGTTTCGTACCATGGAGAAAATGAAAGAGTGATAGAAAGTAACTAATGCATAATGTCGTGAGCGTTAATGTCAACGAGAGAGGTAGGGGCCGAAAACAGAAATCAGTGTCGAGATAAAATAGCATGTTGTCTTCATTGAAGTGATATAATTTTTTTGCAACAAAAACACATGTCAGTCGTTGTCATGCTAGTAACTCTAAGAGTGCCAGGTATGATGGCTCAAGCAAAACTTCATTTTAGGTGCACGTTATGTCATTTTAGCAAAACATCTTTTTTCACTCATATAACAAAAAACTTCATCGTTTTATTTTTTATTTTTATGTTTTTTTTCAAACCAACTAATTTTTTCATTCAATAAAATAAAAATACAAACTACAAAATAAATAAATAAATAACATAGACGACTACATATCACGTCTATATTTTTGTCGGATTTCTTCTTTGCATGCTCATGATAACCTCGCGGTGCTAGTGCCAAGAAACTTAATTTCTTTCAACCTTATTACTATCGCGTCATTCACTTTAGTCATCACATACAACTCTTGTCCGGTCTCCCATTTGAGTCTTAATTCATTTTGTACACTCTCCCCAAAATCCTGGTTACTCCTTGTGGTGCCCAACGTAGTCTTCGATTTACTTTTTTTCACTTTTCATGTTTTGCCGGGGAGAAGTGGTCTCGGATCATCTTTGAAGTCCGAATAGCTCGGTAAATCCGGTGTCATCATCCGGATCAAGGGGCTCGGTCGCATCCCACTTGGGGTGTTTTTTCAAGATTGCCCATGTAAACGCTTTTCCTCCGTCCCTCTCGTCACGATATGTACTCCTACAACGGCTCAAAAGTTCAATCTCGTTTTCCCCACTTCTACTCAAACATTTTAACCGTTTGTAGGTAGAGTTGAACTTTTGGCAATTTCCGTTTAAGTTTGCCCACTTCCCTGTCATCATATCTTTGGTACGTGGGTGTGGAACGCTTTTGTTGAACTCATTAAAAACCTGACCCCAAAATTATTGCTCAACTTGGTCATTTCCAATCTGGTTATCCTCGGAAACGACAACATAACACTCGGCTAATAATATTTCCTCTTCTTGCGTCCAACGAGTAGGATTCTTTGAGGATGCCTCGGTTGTTGTGGTTGTTTTTTGATGGGTTTGCGTCTTTTGCCTTTTCTTCGTCTATCGGTTTTTTGGGTTTCTCATGCTGGTTGTAATGATTGTGGTGGTGGTGGTTTGGTGGTGGTTGTGGTTGTGTTTGTTGTTGTGAAAAGAATTATGGTGGATGTTATTAAAGTTGTAGAAGTAGTAGTTGTTGTTAAAGAAAATATTGTTCGGGTGTGTATATATGTTGGCTTAATTAGTATATTTGCTATCGAACGGAGCAAATTAGGTGTGTGAGGAAGATATTGAGGCGGATGAAGATGTAGCGGGATTCGACGAAGATGACGGATTTGGAGCTTGCGACGTCCTGAGAATGTTATTGTAAAAAACATCATTTTGGTGCTTATTTTGGATATATGATAAAATAGAGTGAAAGTGAAGGTGAAAGATGAGCTTGTATGTCAAAATTGTTGTGTAAAAAGGGTTTATATAAAGTGAATTGTGTAAAATAGAGCGAAAATGTTTAAGTTTAAAATGATAAAATAAAAGTTTGAAAATAGCCTCCGACGGTCAAAAAATTGCAAAAATTCGGCTCTTGGCTTAAGCCAAGAATTTGGCAAATGGTTTGGCGTGGGGTTACTCGGTGTTATGGCTTGCATTTGGCTTGGGTACACGTAGGATGGCGAGGGTGCTCAGGCCACAATACCCAGCCCTCTGAAGGTATATAGGACGTGACGATATTAGAACAAGAAAAATAAAAAGGCAATAAGAATTAAGGATTTGAGAATCAGTAGACGAATTTTGTTGTAACTTAGGTTTAATATATTAATAATGAATATCCTGTGCTGGAGTGACGAAAATGACGCGATCACACGAGTGATGAGTATTGACTAAAATTTTACTCCATAAAGAGTTACCAAGCAATAAAATATGTCAGTTTGCAAACGGTACAGGGTCAACCTCGGTATAATAAGTGAGCAAAATAAGTGAAAACCTGAAATAGTTCTATATATCGAGTTACAATATATAGAATTCAAACCCATCATAGTCTTATAATTCAAGTCCAGTGGGTGCTCGTGTAACAATAAAAGCGAAGAGAAGTAAAATTACATTAACCTAGAAACAATGATCGCCATACAATACAAGGAAGAAAACATGATTGAGGCTCATTAATACTTTGCAATAACAGTAAATCACTGAACATAGTAAGATATCGAGGGAAAAAAAAAAAAAAAAAAAAATCACAATTAATAAATTAAAATCTAGGGGTAAAAAACTTGTCATGAAAACAATTCCGCCCAAAATGCCCAAAAAGATGAATAAAATTGCAACTGAGTTTAAGCCTGTAATGGTCAGGAGGATTGGTCCATTAAGTTGGGCCGGGCAAAACACAAAAATGAGATACATTACTATATATATAACGTACCGTCAAAAACGACGCTTCGCCTGTCGTTTTGGACTTGCGTTCTCTTGGCCCAGTCCATGCTATTGTCCATTGGGTATATTAGCCCTTTTCTTCTCTTTTTTCGTTTTTTTATACAACTACGATGACACCGCCTCTTCATACTTATCTTCACTTCCATCTTCTTCTAGAACGGTTATGTCGTCGGTGCTGTTGGTGCACACTTCTACACGTCCTTGGCCTGTAACAAACGAGATTGTTCATCTGATCTGCTAACCCTTTTTTTCCTGTAACAAACAAGAAAAGAGATAACCTTCCGGTCGGTCGTTTAATTGGTTTAGATAAGCCGGTAATCAAGCAGACACTCCTCATCGTCTCTCTATGCTAAACATCTGATTTCATGATGCGATGTGATAGAATCAGGTGGACTCGGGTTGTAGATAGGTTAAAACCGGTGACTATATTCAAATGATAAATTTCACGTTTTAAGGTACATTTTTCTCAAATATGTTGTCATAAAATTTTTTTGTCATGTTTGATGATCAAAAATTATATTAATAACCATAATTTCAGGATTGAGGATGCTTTTTCAGAGGCTGCTGCGATTATTGGGTAAACGAGAAGCTCAGACTGGTATGCTTTTATGGTTTTATTTGATGTTATTGGTTTCATAAATTTGCTTTCATTGTGTTTTAAGGTTTTAGGTGATGTTTGGAATTGTTAATTAAAATGGGTTAATTAACGGGTTTTTTTAGATGACATGTTACTGTGGAACAAAGATTAAGGGTATTTAGTTTAGTTTTTATATAAAACAAGTTTTTTTATTCCTAGGATTTTGGTATCTGACACGTGGCTGCAGAACGTACGGTGGTGGTGGTTATGGTCGTTTTGGAGATCCCTTACATGCAAGGGATACATTTTATAGTCAAAGTCAACATTGAAAGATCAAAAAATGTAAGTAACTTAAACGCTTTCTTTTTAATATATTATTGATTGTTGTAGGATGCTTGCTGTGTTATTGTTTTATTTGTTATGTGCGTGTTTGTGTCTATTGGGATGTTATCGGTTGATGTGTTATGGGAGATCCTTACTCGCAAAGAGCCTTATGCAAATATGTACTTTGGTGCGACCAGAGGTGAGTGTTGACTGGTCAAAATGGGTGAAAACATAAAATATAACAAAATATAAATGACTGGGTAACATTATACTATAGCTTAGAAGTCAGTACTTTTTGTTCTTTCGTAGTTTCTATCGACAGATTATGTTCATTACAATGTATATGTCGAAAGTTTTGTCTGTAGATATTCAGATTATTTTGATAAACGCGATGCTCACAACTTAATGAACTTAAAACTGATTTTGCTATACATATTTGAAATCGGCCACGTGGATTTAGATTTCTTACATATGTAGCGTTTGTAACGTTTTGCTAATTGTGTAGGTGTCGACGTGCGAGGTAGCAGCATGTCGGCCTGCGTACTTGGCCACGCCGACCGTAGGTGAGCTTCAACATATTTTGAACTGAAATTATGTGTATTGGTAGTCGCTTGAAGCATGAGATAATGATTATTCATTGTTGTGCAGACCAATAAAAATAGATGGGGATTAGCGTAATAATTGAGAGCGATCACTGGAATGCCCAAATTCTATGCGTCTCTTGCCGAACATGTCACCCTGGATTCGCTTGCGATAGTAGTCCGGTTCTTTGTATTAAGTAGCCAAAGCCGGATAAAGAGGTATGTGATCTGCCGATTTTTTTTGCTTGGTAGTAATATTTTGTTGTAACAGATAATTGTGTGCACATAATTTGATTTTTCTGTATCATGTGTTGGTTTACTACAGTCAGTTTCTTACTGACTCTTGAGGACAAGAAAAGGGAAAAATATTGAAAGACAAAGGGGCACGATAGATTACAAAGTTGGAAGAAAAATAACAAAGTATTCAGCAACGGTCTACAGGTAATTAATTCAAACTATTTTATCGAATTTAATTCTTTCGTTTAATAATCTCAGTTCAGAGATTGCAGATAATAAATAGTTATGTCGAAATATGTGTTTATCGAATCTTTTTTTCTATTTACATTGCGATTCAGAAACCATATGTGGTATCTGGCACACTTCCTGGTACAAACCTGGAAGGCATGATTTTCGGACTCAAGTATATATGACATTACGGTTTTAAAAGTAATTTATCTGTATGTTTCAATACGTACTACTCAATCAACGGTTTCAGACAAGGTATGTCGGGAAGAGACCGACAGGAAGTTCAAGGCATGCCCACAAACTACCGGAACAGCGGTTCCACAAGCATAAGCTGAAAATAAGAACTCCCGCACACCCCGGTATAGGTATTACAGTATTACAAAACGTTAATATAGTCAGTATTCGGAGTTACTTTATTTTATTTTTTCCTTTTTTTGATTCTCAATAATTTGTGGTTGTCACACGTATTAACAACAATACACAAGATTGTTGCAGTAGCTCACACCCACAAAGTACACGCTCATGTTCCCTGGATGAAGGTAATTTAGAGTACTGCTACATTTAGCAATTATTTTATGATGCATTGATCTCTTTCAACGTGCTTATTTTTTGCTTTAACTTATACTAATTTTTAACAGTTTGCTGCTATAATAGGTATTAACATTGGCGTACAAAATGGACGACGCTGCACTTAGTGGTTACCTGATGGTGACCTCGGTATTCATACCGCCTTAGAGGATGGATAACCATTTGTTCCTGAATCATACGTTATCCGGCTGTGGCAATTCACACGCTGCCAGGTTGAGGATTTCCAACTTCTAATGCTACAGGTAGTGTTTCCTACCTAAAAACTCTTCGTGCATGTGTTTCTTGCTTGGCGGGTACTCCGCTGATACATGCTGCTACTTTTGCTATATCTTTAGTAGTTTCTTAGATGCCAAATTTGTTGTCCTTAGATACTGATTTACCATTTCTCTATTTCTGCAGCTTGCCAAAACGGGGCATTCCTTTCATACAAGAGTTGCTCACACATGACAAGCCAAGGTATTTGATGTCATTTATGCCAACATGTTTTTACTGCTATCCTACAGAATCTGCTGGTCTTAGATATTGACTCGATACCTTTCTTCTGATGCGGACCAGCAACATGGATGATCTCTTCGCATATCTGGTACAGATAATAGGCAACAACATCATACAATCGTCGGCTATAGGTATCTTAATTAATCTCTTGAAATACAAACTGGTGCTTGCATTCGCGTCTTTTAGATCATACAATATATCAGGTCGAGTTGTGTTGCATGAATATACTAATGATTGCTGTTGTCTTAGGTGCGACTGAAAGAACGAAAACGAAAGCCGGTGTCCTAGGCAAAAATTATGTCGTTCGCTATGCAGAAGATGTGTAAGATTTTCCTTTTGACAGGCGCTGATGATGAATGCATCTTTGCTCTATGTAAAGAATTCCACGAAACCAACCATATTTACTAGCCTTCAAGAAGATACATCTCAGGTATGTATTCTTTGTTTTTTTATTTCTTCATTTCAAATTTGGTGCCATCACTGGAGTGAACGGCACATGCTTTTCAATTTTGACTTATTCTCTGATTAATTTGGTTTCTAGATTATTCCAATTCTGATTTTTGCAGCTGCAGTGCAATGTTCTTCATGATTAATTCAGTTGAAGTCACTTCTATGATGGTTTTTGCTGAGATCCAACAAAAGGTTAGTTAAGATGATATCGATTCTTCAGTTCAGTAGCAGTTCAGTAGCTGGGATAATCAGTTGGGAGGGCAAACTTATTTCCCAACAACTTTTGTTAATCCTTAATTACCTATATACGGTATTTATGTTAAGTTAATATCTGATTTTTTTGACTTTGTAGGTATAAATATGCAAGACAACGACGAATGTGCCGGTGTACGTATGGGTAACAATTATGCACAACCACTAACTATAGGGAAATGGTCACAAGGTTTGCCTTTTTCCTGCTGTTGTACATCGGCGATGGTCTTATATTCCCGCACCATATACCCATTGTTTGTCTGTTACAATATGTAAATACTAATTCGTTGACGAATGGTATTATTACAGGTGTAGCTGAACACCCGCACACCACTTTCCAGAATTCGGACGCTGATTGTATACGAGCACGTTCTGTTCCACAAGGTTAGATGATCACTTATTTTATATATTATTTCCATACTGTATTGCAATTGTTTCTATTGACCACCGTTTGTTTATGTCATATATATTAATCTGTCATATATATTAGTTTGAGCATCTAAATGGCCTACAGTTGGGAAACTACTGCAGACTCCTTTTTTGGTATGACGAGAGACTAAAAGCATCCAACTGTAGATTTCCACAGTACCATCGGTGCTGCTGACGAGGGTGTGTCGCTTTACCTATGCAGTGTTGTAAACAGTTTAGCAGTTTTGTAGTGGAACTGCATAGGATCAACTTCACATTCACTGACTTGCCGCCACTAAACTACTTCGTTAGTTACAATTGGGGTTAAGTAGGGGATTGTCGACGGCATAACGAAATATATCTTTTGCAAGGAGCTGATGATCAAAGTGGACGCACGTTTGCTGTCGTGTTTGATGCTGGGCATTTCTATAACAAAACAAGGAAATATATCTTCTTTTATGCAAGTAACTGATGATAAAACTGGACGCCTGTTTGCTGTTGTGTTTGATGGTGGGCATTTCTATAGCAAAAAAGGAAGTCTAGAAGAGTTAACTATATTTCCCTAGATGACAGTATTTAACCGAATGATTAAAGCAAGTACAAAATGGTGCATACAATTTAACTTTGGTCAATGTAATGAGGCACAATGGGGATTGACTTTTGATTTTGCAGTTACTGTACATGTTTAGATCATACTTGAACCTTTAGCTTTACCACTATCTCATGTTAGTTTTTATATTCATGATTTTCTCATATATGATCCGACCCACTTTCTACTAAAAAAAATACTTTCCAATGATCAACGCCCCGCCGCAACGCGGCGGTCGTAGCCCACCTCGTTGAGTATAAATCTTGGAAATTATTATATATGCTAAAAGGGGAACCTCCACCGTAGCAAATCAATGTAACTACAGTGGACGAAATAGTGCTCATGTGCATTTTAGTCCCTGAGATGAAACTGTTGTTGCAATATAGGTCCTTTGACGACTAACGAAGCAACACACTGGGGACTAACGATGCAACACGTCGAGAATTTTAAGGACTTTTTACATAAAAAAACATATTATTTCTAGAATTATTTTGTACCTAACGAATTTACAAAAATGGTCCCTCATGTTAGCTGTAAATAGCATCGTTATTCCCCTGTTAGCGATATTTTGCAAATTTAGTCCTTAATAATTTTTTTCACGATCGTTTTATTTCGATTTTAGATTAGACACAACATTCTCGCAGCAACGCACTGGTGCTCCCACTCGTAATAAACTATAGTTGATTATGTAACTTTACATGGGTGCGTTTGATATGCTGTAATGAATCACAATAGGTATGAGTTTAATAGTAGTGGTGGGCCCGTCGGGTATTAAAGATCCATACCTTGCCCTTTTGAGGTATATAGAGTACGGAACATATCTATCATTCATTCTCATATTTGAAAGATTTACATCTTAAACAAACACGTGATTGGAATGAAAATTCATTCCTTGATTCCCATTCCGAACACACCTAAGTTTTCTTGCCCCCGAGTACTCATATTAGTTTTTTATTTAAAAATAAATAAATAGTTTGCATCATATCTCGTTTGCCAAACAAACATTTTTATATTGACTTGATTCTTACTTTCTTCTGTTCACAATAATAAGGGTTAAACACATTTAAACATTTTATAAGTGTACAAATTAAGGTTGGTTATAAGGTTGATGCTAATAGCGACTGTAAGTATTGTGGTCACCTCTTTGCTATATCAGCGCCACATAATGGCGGAGCTTGATCATCTTGATTGGGGAGGGGGGGCCAAAAAATTTCAAGAAAGAAAATATGATATTCTAATATAAAAGACTATCCTTGTCGTCGTCATATGTATAGATAACAAAGATATTAAGATAATAAATAAGACATTAAAACAAGTAAACTATTAGTGTATATATTAAATGGCGTTTGAAACGACACCGTGTCATGCATTGGGCTCCCGCCATTTTTTTGGGCTAACTGGCCTACCACTGATACATCGCCTCAATTGGCCGGCATCACAATGATAAATATCCTCCCTTCTTCCAGTTTCTACACTCTTCCAGTCTTCCACCAGTCACACACCCTTCACCGCCTTTCTCTCTTATTCTTCATCCAATTTACAACCAGAGGTATGGCCGGATCCTTAACACTTGCCGGAAAAGTATACCAAGAGTTGAAGGTATGTGTTTGCAAAAAGTTTGGCAAAAGTTTTTCTTTAATTTTTTTTAGTTTCGGATATTGTTTTTCTTCAGAGGGTTATTGAAGTAGGGGTTTAATCAAGTTGATATCTAATGGTTTTTGGATTTTATGAACACGGTGTAGTTTGATTTGTTCTCAATTTGATTAAATCATTAGAAATTTTGAGTTGACTTTGCTCATAATTTGATTAAATCATTTGAATTTTGGATTTTATTGTCCAGTTACCTATCCAGGACTGCTATCTTAGCCCCCCTTTGTTTTAACCGCCTGGGATGTTTGATATAAACTGTGACACCGCCTCTTATACTTATCTTCGCTTCCATCTTCTTCTACCTCGAATCACACACACAAATCTAAGATATGGAAAAGGGAAGAGGAAAATGGATGAATGTCAGACGCCCCGTCTATTGGTATGCTCACGCATTTTTCTATCGCCTTTTATTTCAGCCTTATGGTATTCGTGTTCGTGTTATCCTCAGTTTGTGTTATGTTTGTAGGATGCTATATTACAGCCGCGTCTACTTCTACGAGTTTCGCATTGAATGAAGATGTTGCAGCCATTCGTGGTAGCGTTCGTATGTCCCTTTGCAGATAGCTTCTTGCTTTGTGATTAAGAAAATACTAACGTTTGATAATAGTTAGTAATTAGTTAATGAACTGTGGGTAATATTTTTCTTTCATGATGTTCATATCTGTTGTACTTATTTTTGTTTATTATGGTCAATATAGTTTCAGTTTTATTATGGTTGATATATGAATCACTGGACTTTGGAAAAACATAGACTCAGATCACTAAAATAACATATTAACATGTGACCTATTTGTATTGTATTTTAGACGGGTTTTTTCTCTTTCACTTTTTGTCCTAATCGTAAGCTGGTAACATCTGGTGAAAATGATGAGTACTTGAACTTTGACATGTCCCACTCATTAAACAAATGCAAGTGATGTGTTTCATGCTACATAAACATATCAGGTTATTTTAGATGCTTGGTCCCAATCACTCTTTTTTCCATGTTTCATATGCTACCTGAACTATCTATTTCATGTCACAACATAAAAAGTTATACCACTTTTGTTTATAAATATCGCAACATTGGATTTAATGTTACAAGGGAAATGATAAAATGCAAAAAACATCGTATGTACAAAGTAGCTAGATGGTTGTTTATGAAATTAATCATGAGCTCATATATCAGTTTGCATTACCCCTCCTATTTATGATAACTGTTTTTCAATTTTCAGAAGCAACTTCTTTTCTTTTTAATTTGAATATCAATCCAAATTTTATAGGTTGCGTCCTTTTGTTGTTTTTATAGAACTTGATATGTGCCGTGTTGGTGAGCCACCAACAACACAACCGTGCGACATTCAAGGTAACTTATCGGTCATTGTATCCTGTTGTTTGGTCATATTTACTATGCTCATTTGCTTCTGATTGCTGCTGTTATAGCTCATGCTGGTGCCTTCAGTGGTGGTGTTGGGTGTAGTTGTTCATGAAGGTGCGCTACTATGTTCTTACCAAAGTGTAGTGTATCAGTTTCTTTCCCTGTTTCTTTATATGTTTCACGAAAATATCAAATAAGGATTTGCCAATACTGGCCAAGGCAGCTTTTAAGGTATTAAAATGGAGAATATTTCTGAACACTCATATATGAAAGAATATTTCAGTTCTTTTATCTTCAGCAGATGATCCTAACTGGCGAATGTGATTCGCAACTTTGACTTTTCTTCGCAGCTTTATGTACATGTATGTGTATTTCTATGTTAAAGTTACATTTGTATCCACTGAAATAATTTTTAATATTGCTGCTTTGGCAGGCACACTTTCATCCTCTCAAACGATGAGAAACAGATAATCTGGAAGACGGTTGAGAAGCTACTTACAGATAACCAAATAGAGGCAACTTTCATTCTCTTCTTACTTTTTGTATTAGTTAACTAATGATATTATCATAAATAAAGGGTACTGAAGTTTGTGTGTTTGTGAGATGTGCTACAGGTGAGGGATCGTGCAGCGACAGTTTTATATACAGTAATAGAGCGTCAAATGCGAGCCTCTCAGAAAATATAATGCAGCCTTAAGTTTTTCAAAGTAGTGAAACGTTATGGGGTAAGTGGACAGTTGGTTTGGCTGTTGCCACTTGCCGGGTCAAACGTTTTCGTACATGTTTTTGCTTCTGCTAATAATGTTCGTACGCGTTGGTCATCTATTTTCTTCTTTGTTTTTTACTTATACCGTGTCTTAAACAACTAATTTATGTCAATCTAACCTTTAACGTCTTGGGTTTTTAGCAGGCACACATAAACCAACACAATAACTGGATGTAATTCCACCTACTTATATCGATCATGGAAAACAACCCGTTATAGCCAAGTAATATATTCTTTTAGTTACTGTTACACAACTGAATCATAAAAGTGCATACCTTTATGTATTAATGACTAGGGTATTGATACGAATATTTTTGGATATCGTTGCAGGTTGGAAGAGTGGACCGAAGGTGCTTCATTTGACTGGATGCGTGGTTAGGAAACGTTTTCCCTAAGGCCGGTCATAATAAACCAACGGGTTCACATTTATTACTTGATCAGAACAAGGTAGCTGACACCAGGCTTCCCTACAATTGCAACGGCTATTACAGCCATTGGTAATGATATGCTTGAGTATTACTTTACAGCCTCAATTGCAATTTTTCTTCATAATATGTGTTTATACATATTTGTGATAACTTCTTATGATACATTGCAGAACCAGATGGTACTAACTTCTAACAGTTCGTGTACAAATAACAAACCTGCCAGATCATGAATATATCAATACGATCAAAGGAGGTAGCGAAAAGACGCACACACAGGTACGGTTTTTTGACAACCGTACAGCAGGCATAATACATTAAGATAGGTAAATAATGTAAAAAAATTGCAATTGAGAAACTCCGTTATCTCTCAGAACTGTATAGAAAAATGTCATGAATACAAATTCGAATATTTGAAGCTGATATAAATTTTGATGTATTCATACAACTTTCAACTCTTTTTTGTTCCATACAACTTTCAACTCTTTTTTGTTGTGTCAAAGAATCTGGGTTGCATAATATTTTGCAGCCCTGCGTTTGTGTTGCAAGTCGGGAGGGGGAATAAAAGCCGATCTAAAAATGATGGGACGTTTGATCGATGTTGGGTTGCAAAACGAACTGCCAATACATGTACGTACATATTATGTTATTTTTTAATTTCTTCCTGTCCAATGCCTCAAGAAGCTACTAATACATGTGCGTACAGGTACCATCCTGTACCTACATCGGATATCCAACCTGATTCTATGGCAAAAATGACCCCACCACTGCTGGAAATTACTCGGGTCAGAAATCATGTACAAGTGCATGACACCAATCTCGAGTATTGATTTTCTTCTTGCAGAGGGTAGCAGTCAAGCAAGAGGTAAGAAATAATTTTTTTAGCAACTCATTCTCATAGATTATGAGGTAATGTGACCCAACCTTAGCAATTTTTTTAGAACGTTAATGTTAGTATCGATGATCACACTCATTACTTGGATTATGCCATTATCGTATATCTCATTATGTTTCTTACGTAATACCAAGAGAGAGTGACAGAGCGAGACAGAACCGACATCCCGAGTGACAGTTTGGGGGATTGATTACGTGGCTGAATCTCCCGTTAAGGAGCTTTGCTACGTTCCTGCAGTTATTACAACTTATAATTTTTTAGCTACGTAAATGGAAAAGCATAAATCACCGCCAGGCACTACATGTACCTGTTTATTTCTGAACTCTTTGAAACTAACCTGTGACAAACGATGGGGAGCCCACACCATATACGACGTCGTTCGTGATGGAAACGATGGGGTATGTACCTGTTTATTTCTGAACTCTTTGAAACTAACCTGTGACAAGCACTACATGTTTTAAAAGAAAGCATAGTTATGAGGATAGTTAAATAATTTATTCCAATCAATGGTCCATCATTTAGGCCTTTGTTTACTCTTTATGTTTCAAGATTTATTTAGAGTAGTAACAATTATATGGAGTAAGTTGTATAATGAGAAATCATGCTTTCATGTGCTTTATACGATATTTGGTAATCAGTAAGCAATGCGACATTTTGTCACTTAAAAACCGCATATAACTACTTAGTTTCAGAATTCGGTTTTCTATTTAACTTTGGGTTCTTTTTTATGGACAAACAGGCATTACGTCTATCAGACTATGTAAGAAGGCCCGTTCTACATTGTGTCACCAAGATAAATCCAGGGGTGGAGGTGATCAAATAAGGTATCAGGAAGTATTAAAGGTGAGCTCAACAAATTTACAACTAGCAAAAGATGATGTAAACTTTGACTTGCAATGTAGGTGAAGTTCAGTTGGTAGATAATAAGTGTCCAGAAATTGTCCGTTCATACCAATATATGACATGATGCGTGTTTGTAACTTTGAATTTTGTAAAGCAAGATTGTAGAAACATTTGATGTTGCCTACTGGTATTCATTGTTATGGATGTCCATAAATAAGAAAACTTTTGTTGTTTGTGACTTAAATCGGTTTTTCTTTGGTATAATTTTTTTTGCAAATTAAATTAGAATATGGTGGTTCAGCTTAGTAGTCATCAGTTGCAAATGTGGTGGTTCGGCTTAGTAGCCTTTGCAAATGTGTTGATTTGGATTAGTAGTCTTCGCTTGCAAAAACGCTAACTACAGTGCCCCGCCGCAACGCGGCGGACCGGGGCCCAACTCGTCTTGTTCATATCTGATTACCGAAGATTATCAATTGACAGCCAATTCCTTGAACTCTTAAAAACAAAAGACATCCATCATCCATGTCATTAGCCAAGTCTATTACCACATTTTTAGCAGCGCACAACTATAAATATAAGCTGAAATCCACGCATCTATAAAAATCGCTAATTTTGACCAAAATTTTAGAGGGGGGGAGCACCCCTTCCTGCCCCTTATAATCTTCACCAGCTATTGGCGCCACATCAGTTTTCTCTCTCCAAGACTACACGCAACCACAATTTGCTAATAAGGCGACCATAACCACAATTCAAAAACATACCCCACAAAAACAAATGAAATAGAAAAATACACACGCAAAACAATTGAAACTTATGATTGGCTGACAAACAATAACTTTGAAAAGGTTGAGGGTGACATGTCACCAATTCGGTTGAGCTAGTGGTATCACAATTCCCTACCACAATTCAGTTGGGGATCAACCAAACAAGCTATTAGCATTGGCATAAGGATTGGTGATTATAGGCTGCCTTCAAGGAAAATGGGGGTAAAACGAAACTTGGGTCTAGTAGTTGGTCACTTGGTTGTGAATAAATGAGTCGGAGTTAGCTATGTAGTTAAGCCAAGCTCAGGGTCATAGAGCATACACGAGCAATTAAGAAATTTATTAATATATAACCCTAATAGTTTCAACTTTCTTTTAACTTTTTGTCATAATGTTTTAGAGGACATAACCTCTACGGCTTTGCCATAGAGTTCGCTTTTACTTTGCATATATAACTCTGTTCTAGACGTTTGTTGCTTGGTTGATCATGGTTATATTTGCTTCTGCTCGATCAGATCACATCCTTAGGATGTCATACGGCAATATGTTTTGGATTTACTATTTAGTGACTCATGTGCTTTTTTTGCAAAGGGTATGTGTTATTAATATTGATAAAATTTTGGGTTATTTTATTGCATTGTAGATCAACCGTTTGGCAAGATGATAGGTTTTTTTATGAAAACTTGTTGTAGTAATATTTTTTCCTTCACCATGTCGTTTTCTTTTAGCTTATTTTCAACATTTATGGTTGCGAGATCTTTCTTCAATTTTGTTAGCATAAGCAACAAGTTAAGCATGCTTCCCTTAGTTATCAAGTGTTATCTGAGTTTTGTTTTACCCTATGTTTAAAAGTATACTCGAAATACTTATGGATTTTTCTAACTTGTGTCCCTAGGGCACAAGTTAAGCACACTAAAAAGTACTCAGGGACTCACACAAAAATACTTAAAAATATACTTTTGTATGGATTAGTAAGTTATTTTTCGTGAATTTCATAGTACTTTCGGTGTGCTTAACTCGTACCTTTAAGTTACAAGTTAGAAAAACCCAATACCTAAAGTGTGTCGAGGTCATTTAAAATCAACAAATAACATCATTGAATCATATTGAAGAGCTTTACACTTTACACCCTTGTTTGTACTGTGGAAAAGCATAGAACTACCAGAAGTTGCAAGAAAATGGCCAGTCACATTGCTGTTTTGGTCGTCTGTCTTGTACTGTCTACACTATTGTTGCATTTGCATACACAGCCTTCGTACTTTTTGCATTCAAACATACACTTATTAAATTAATTTTGGTTAGGTAAAAAGAAATTATAGAATGTTTCTTTAAAAAAGATTATTGACTCTAAACCATAATACGTAACAGTAATAATTTATACACTCCAGAAAACTATATATTTAATTTAGTCAAAGTATCTAGAAATAATGAAATATATGAAGATAGATTTGTCACAACACCTATGAGTTGATGTTATAGTTAAGAATAAATGAATGTGAATGAGAGATTTGACGTGGCTAGTGGAACATCATACATCATCGTACCAAAATTCAATACAAAAACTGACTTGATGTTTACACTCCCATCTTCTTTCATTTCAACACTCAAAAACACAAAGAAAAATACGTATTATGTTAAAATTTATTAATAAAGACTGACTTTAATAAGGGCCCTTTTCACGTCTTATGATGGGTGTGTATTGAAGATGATTTAATTTGGTGAAAGTAGTAAAGTGTGACTTGACGCTGGTGGATGTACCACTACATCATGGGGTGCAACGGTAATGGTGTTTCTGACTATTTTTCGTGTCGCATCATAACTTTTTTTTCAAAAATGCTAAAACCTTCTACAATTTTTTTTACAAAACATCCTATTCACATAATAATGGTAAATGTCAGAACAGACAGTTTAGATGCAGAGAGAGAATAAGTGGAAAAAAATTATATAATATTTTTGTGTTGTATAAGAATTTGTATGATAAACTAGTAGGAGCTTGTAAAGCTTTTTTTTTTTTTTTTTTTTTTTTTTAACACCTCTCCATTATACTCCATATCCATTATCTTTTCTTTAGTTGCTTAAACAAAAACATTTCACACTCAAGCACAAATACTCATTTCGCACTCACGCACAATATATATATATATATATATATATATATATATATATATATATATATATATATATATATATATATATATATATATATAGAGATCGAAATAACCTACAAAGAAAAACTCATCAGTCAGTTCTTTCATGCTATTTATATTAGAGATCGAAATAAACATGTCTAATTATATACTATCTAATATTGTGTGACAATAGTTTATTAATTTATGAAGACTACTTCGCTGCAACCAAGTACATAACACGTTTAGTAAACTATAAATTTAAGCATATTTTTTGTCATTCAAATTGATTTACTTGTAATTTATATATTACGGAGTATTTGACTTAAGGAATTAATAAATACAGAAATATTTAAATAGTTTAAATTATACAGTGGTACTATTTTAATATTTTTAAAGAAAAACGGTATAGGTGAGATAGTAAAAATGTTAAATGCTCCCGTCACTTTTACCTGCGTCTCTAGTAGTAAAACACAAGGGAGTAGGGATACTGTTTCACACCTCACTCTTTTCTTCTTTTTTTTATCTGGTTGAGTCAAACTTTAAAACCGAAAATTTTGGATTCTATTCGTAGAAAATACCTTTCATATAACAATTCTTTCACTTTCGTATACAGATATGCATATGTTAGGAAGCATTGATAAACTTTAAATAACTATGTATTGTCTAAACTTTTCAAAAGGAAGGGGTTTCGCATGGTATGCATATGTGTGATAGTGGCTCAAAACCTGTAAATTAATTTATTTGAATAAGAGATTAAAAAAAATAATAATAATAAAAAAAAAAAAAAAAAATGATCATCTAAAAATATTTGAGTTTTGTATGCAGTAATATTTTATGCTTGATAGACTCTCTAGCAACTGTACATAAGTAGAAATTGTCATTTTACAAGGACCACCATCCCACATGAACAGAAACCCTGTGTTGGCCACTTAATGACAACAGCCATATTGACTAATTTTTGGAAGAATAAAAAGGAGTTTGTTGACGTAAATAGAAGACTATGGTTAAGTAGGAGTAGCTGATAGATATGTAAACAAAATCAAAAACAATTACTGGTTTTTTAGTACCTTTTCATTAATCCATTCGACCAAATTTTGTACCTATCGTTCTTTTCGTTTATGGATGTGTCTGTGTTAGGACTGGTTTTTTCTTTTCTGCTTTTAATTCCAAAAAATAAAAAAATAATTAAAATCTTCTTAAAAATAACTAGTTTAGAAAATAGTGTTTCGATTTGCTTATGAATAATAGTTGTATTTAGAAACACTAGACGAGTACCCATGCATAGCAACGAGATTTTATAGCGGCATATAAAATTCGGTTTCTATCACGGGTACTCGTCTAGTATTTAAAAGTTTGTTTTTATACACGTGTGTATTCATTATTAAGTTGACAAAACAATTTTGCATTTTCATGCTTTCATTTATTAATTATTCATTTAACTTTCCATGTTCTTAAGTTGATAAAAATTTTGAACGTGTAATATACGTTTGCATGTTTTCTTTTAAGTTTTGATTAAGTTTTAAATTAGAGGTATTAAAGAGTGGTAAATGCATTAATTAAGGATAATTTAGGCAAAACATTAATTTAAGTTTTTCACTTTTCACTTCTTGACTTTTTAATCATTTTCTCTTTATATATAGTATTTAGAAAGATAAATATTAAATAAAGAGTAAATTGCAAAAAACCGTCTTTGTCGAATGTCCAAATTGCAGGCGCAGTTCTTATCTTTTCAAAAGTGCAAGTATCGTCCCTGTGAGAAACCTTTTGTGCGGATATCGTCCCTATCCTAATGTGAAATAACCGAAATTCGCTTGCTTTAGCGGCATTTTATTCATTTCACATTCCAACACGGACAATATCCACACCAAAGGTTTCTCACAGGGACGGTATCTGCAATTTTAAAAATGTAAGGACTAGGTCTGCAATTTGGATATACCACAAGGATTCTTTTTGCAATTTACTCTTAATAAATATAAGTACTAACTCATAATACAGAATTTAGCCATATTAGTTCTATATTACACTCGGCTTGGGAATGTCGTTTGTTTCTCAGAGATGGTGAATGAATGTGCTAATACTAGACACTGTTAGCCTCACTGTAGGAAGAGGGTCCGACAATCAACCTCGGGTTAAAGAATAAGTGTATGTTTATGTGTATTAAAGAGTTAAGAGAGTATTGTTCAAGTATATGTGTGGAAAAACCTTAGTTCAAATGATCTAGTGCTCGATATTTGTAGGCAAGGGTTTTGTATTTTTCCCCGGATTACGGATGGCGGATCACGCTAATGTTCGACGGACAATAGTGTGCATGCATCGAGATTGGTAACTTAACCCATGATATCTGATCCTTGTTTGCACGTGTGAATTTCAGCCGCCTTTGGAATTGCGCCGCTGCCGGCCTAGCCTTCTTACTCATATATCGAAGATTTTGTCCACACTCATTTCCTATAAGGTATTCGTTTCCTCTACGAGCAAGTCATGTGATTCGTGACATGGAGCTTACTCGGTGGCTGCTTCTTCTCAATCTCGGCCTATTGGTGGTGTTCGGCTTAACAAACCAAAACCCAATTTTTAGAGGCCTAAATCGACGGCAGCTACCAACCAAGGTTCGGATCCTAAAAAATGATCTGAACATCCTCAGGTTCAAAAGGAGACTTCTTCCTCTAATGATAAATCTGGTATGAACACTAAGTCTTTCAATCCTTTTGATGTTTTGAATTCGTTGGGTGAGGAGGATGTTGATGGGTTTCAATCGAAGGGTAAGGGGTCTCAAGATTAGCTTATGAGTGATTTGAATGAGAAGGTGCAGGTTGAGACTTATTAACCTTGTACTTCTTCATCTCCTTGTACTTCTTCAACCAAGGTGGGTAACCCATTTTCTAAGGTGGGAAATGTGTTGTTTCTGATAGTGATGACGACGACGTTCTTGAAGATCGCAACGTCACTAATTATTTTGGTGGTGGAAGGAACATGAAGAGTCTTTTGGAGCAATGGAAAAAGGGAACATGTGACTACAATAATTATGAGGATAATTACTTTATGATTGTGGTCTCTTTACGGCCCAATTAAAGGCTGCTGGCATCCACAACATTAGACTTGGATATGTTGTTATTAGGTTTTGCATAAATTTAATATGTCTTATTTTATGCTAGTTTAGATTTGGTTTCTAGTTGTTTGTAGCTAGGTGATCATTTGTGGCATGTCATAAATGATATAGTGGTTGTTCAAACGGTTGTTTGAGGTTAATGTGGTATTTCAGCCACATTCCATTGTAATTAACTGTTTTGTGGAGTAATATATTTTATCAAGTGGAAGGCCCTTTACCCCAAAAGACATGGAGCTTACTCATCCTTTCCTATAATATATTCCTTTCCTTTCCGAGCTTTATTTGTTTGCCTCGGTGGTCGGTCTTGCCTTCTGGTTTCAGCTTTGCTTTATTCCCCGTTCGACTTCGTCCCAGCTGGGACTTGCGTTCTGCGGCCGACCGTGGCATTATTTACTTCTAAGGCAGATTCCGCCCTATACGTTAACATTAACATTATATAATTCAAAAAGACATGACATGATGCTCCATTTTGTCAGCATATAGTCTTGTTTGGCAGCAAGCATATTGGTGCGTTTTGGAGCAACTAGTAATTGATGTATTAAATGTAAAGCTTATTTCAACTAGCAACTACCATTTTCATTTTATGTAACCGATCATATTAAAAACGCTTTTTGAGGAAGCATTAGAATTTTAGTGCTAGCGTTTTGCTTATTAAAATTACATACATACACCTCAAAAATTTTAAATTATATTTTGTTTTAATGTATATATGTAATTATACACTTTATAATTAAAGCTACAATTTTGTTATAATACGCTTTTATTAAGCAAACGACTACTGACAACTGCTATTATTAACTTTTACTGCTAACTGCTAATTGCAGCTGCTATGTTGGTTTCACCGAAACATATATCCAAAATAATCCTAACTTTTACTCTATTGGTACATATATATTCTATCCTACAATGTGTATAAGTGTCTTTATCTATTTAACAAGCATTAGTAAGCTTTTGAGTCGTTGGATGTTAAGATTCTTGTTGTACATCATCAAATGCTTAATCAAAATATATTGTTCAATGACATTCTTTTAACGATGAATGGATAAGGGTGAAGTCTGAATATACGTAACAAACTTTCTGAAATTAACCGATATATGTAACATACTTATTTTATTCCAAAGATACGTAATATACTTTTAAATACTTATCAATGTACGTAACATTAACGATTACCATTTTAAAAAGTTATAGTTTTGGTCTCTGTCGTTTGCGTTGACTTTCACCGTTAGTCCTTTGACATTTTTTTACTTAGAAAAGTTACAGTAATGGTCCCTTGACATTTTTGTTGACTTCTATTGTTAGTCCTTTGATATTTTAATAATCTTTCATCCGTTTTTCTTTACGTTTTTATCCGTCTTAAGCCGTTTTTATACGATTTCGTCCGTTTTTCTTACATTTTTTTCTTCATTTTTTGTCCTTTTTCATCTATTTTTATAGGCTTTCGTCCATTTTTCTTACGTTTTCATCTATTTTGTGCATTTTTATCCGTTTTTATATGCTTTCGTTCGTCTTTTTTACGTTTTTATCCGTTTTTGTCAAATTTTAAACGTTTTTGTAGAACCGTAGAAGGGGGTGAATACGGTTTCTTCGGCTTTTTAGATGTTTAAAAACTTTAAGCCAAGAAGAACACCAAGTGGTTGTATAAGAAACCAACCACAAACACAATCACAACAAAGTATATAAAGCGAGTAAATGACACCACGATATATACTGGTTCGGGATGGGGGGTTTATACCATCCGTACGTCCAGTTGCGAATCCACGATACCGATACTATTACTCTAGTATAATCCTTTTGGTGGATTACAAACCGTTACAACTTCACTCCACCGATATGCACTAAGATCGGTGCTCACTAAGAAGAGCTACTCCCCAACATTATTCCGCCCTTGGAAACCACCCAAAAGAATCTCGTGATTCGACTTAACCACAAAGACCACTAAGACTTCCCACCAGAAGTATCAAACCCCAACTAGATCCCCAATGATCTAGGCTTGGTCACCAAGACACAAGACTTCAATCTAGATTCCCAATGATCTAGGCTTGGTCACTAAGACACAAGACTTCCCTTACAAACAAATAGAAAGAATAAGTTGTTTGTTTATTCAACCAAGCCCTAACCTAACCTAGAGACTCGATTGTAGTAGAAAGGGTAAAGATAGAAGACCCTCGATACAATCACAAGAGTGGATTAGGTTCTTGTGATTCTTCCCTTGCAAAGAAGATGTGTTCTTTCAATAGATGTTAGTGTGAAAGATTAAGAACACAAGAGACAGAATTAGAGAGATTAGAGAGAAAGAATGTAGAGAGAAAGAAGAATGGCAAGGGGTGAGGAATACAAGAGGCAAGGCATGGAATTTATAGACAAAACCTAATCTTGGGAATATTTTACCGAGGCCGGTGCGTCACCCACGTGTTGACGCATGGGAGGCGCGCCAGACACCCAGGGAAAATATTCCCGAGGCTTTGGGTGTTTGGCATTATAAATGCCTTACCTTGCTAAACCCCCAATTGTACTTCACACTAAACCCTAACATTAATCAATCTAAGGTTTACCAACTCAAATAGCCAATTTGGAAAATCATTTGTGAAGTGTTTATAAGAAAACCAAATACCAAGGGTAGAAGAGTAGAAAAGGTAATTT
Source organism: Artemisia argyi (assembly GCA_030686995.1). Lineage (NCBI taxonomy): Eukaryota > Viridiplantae > Streptophyta > Magnoliopsida > Asterales > Asteraceae > Artemisia > Artemisia argyi. The sequence goes on along the minus strand of CM060709.1, from coordinate 67,126,035 downwards.
GGTGGGGGTAGAAATGGTATTCCTCACATGACATAATAGAGAAGAGAATATGCCATGGGATATTCCTCAAGGGAAGGGTTAAGGTGTAACTATGGTTAGGTTTGAAGGTTTAGAGGTTAACCATGGTTAGGAGTAGAAAGGTTAAGTATTGAGAAGTAACCATGGTTAGGTTTAGAGAGAGAAGTGTATAGAGAATAAACCATGGTTAGGTTAAAGGGTTTACTCAAGGGAATGTTTCATCCTTGGTGTGGTTAAGAGTTAACCATGGTTGGGTGTAGAGAGGTAACCATAGTTGGGTTAGGTTGTATGTTGGTTAAGTTAACCAAGGTTGGGTTAGGGTTAAGTGTTGAGAACTAACCATGGTTGGATGAGGTGAACCATGGTTGGGTTAAGAAGGGAATAATCCAAAGGTATATTCCTTTGCTTGGGGGGAAATGTTTGATGAAGGGTTGAGATGAGTTTAGTTTGAAATGGATGGTTAAGGTGTGTTGTAAGAGATTGGATGGTTGAGATGGTTTTGATTTGAAATGGATGTTGGAGATCAAATGAGCCTTTTTGCTTGGGGAGGAAGGTGAATCAATGGTTGAGATTGTTTTATGTTTTAAATGGATTGTTGTGATTAAACACATGCGGTGAAATAGAGAAGAGGTTGGATGGATGGTTGAGATGTGTTTAATTTGAATTGAACGGTTGAGATTGAAGATGTGTAAGGAATATAAGAGATGTGATGTTGTAAGGGAATGGGTGGTTGAGATGAGTTGGATTTGAAATGAATGGCTAGGATCAAAGTGTGTAGGAGACATGAGCACACTTTGTGTAAGAGGTGTAAGGGAATGTTGGAGGAGGATATTTGGGAAGGATTGTGGGAGATTTGGTGGTATTGGGTTTGATGGTTTTGGGTTAAGTGGTATTTTGATGAAGAAGATAATTAACAAAAGTAATTAAGAAGAAAATAATCTAATTGTCATTAAGAGAAAAAGGTTTAGACAATTAAGATTATAAGTTGAGAAAATCATAAGTTACTTATTAGTTCAAGTAACACAACGTCGAGAATCGATAGTTTCATATCTCGTGACTTTCCACGACTCGACGTTCTCAACTAATGCCTTGGTTCAAACAAGTTAAATGCTTTGCCTTAATGTAAAGTATAACCCAAGTGGGAAAGGATGCGTTTACGCAAAGTGATCTTTGACTTAGTTTGACCAATAAGGGAGTAAACCCGTTACGTAATTAGAGAAGACGTAAGCACGGGATATGAGCATATGGATGCTTTCACATGATGTTACGTGAAATATATAAGCTTGATATAGTGTATTTGTATAGGTTAAGTGTTCCGAAGAAATACTCACGAAAGTATTTCCCGGGTCGTTCTCCCAACGAAGGTTGAATGGAATTTTGATTTCGGTTCGTGATTCGTGTTGTGAAAAAGGGATAAAAGTGAGATTTAGAAAATTTAAACTACAAATATGAAATAACAAGTAAACAAGTAATAGAAACAAGTAGTAAAATCTAAAATGTAAACACGAATTGAAAACGTAACGTAACAAAATAAATGTGAAATTTAAGAAAGACTAATCCTATGGGAATGAAAATGAGTTTTCTACATTTTAAACTATAAAAGAAAATTATGGAAAAAAAGAAAAATATTTTTTGGACTTTTTGTTTATTTAATATGATTTAAATTCTAATTGAAAGAAATAAATTCGAGAAAAATAGTAAAAGCTGATGGAAAATTCTGAAATTTTGCAAGAAATTACTTTACTCTATTCTAAACCTAGGAAAAATACTAAAATTGAAAATGCTACTATGATTAAGCTAATAATAAGCAATTCGGTCTATATAAGCTAATAAGAAAAGGAAATTTTAAAAAGGAATAAAAGCTTTAAATGTGCAACATATTTGAGAAAAATCCCAAGGGTGCAGTTGGTGTTGGACTTGTGTTGTGAGGCTTGGTAAAGGGTAGTGACCAGGGTTCGAATCCTGGCACTATCTTTTTGTAAAATCATTTTATTTTATTTTATTTTATTTTTCTTTTAACTTCTCGATAACGGATTTCATTTCAGCAATAAATTCAACCGGAACTTGAAACTTGTTGGGACTTTGTGGGGATTGGTTAAAACCATGAGAATCGTAACACAAATTAGGTTCATAATAAGAATTTTCAAACGATCCCCCACAATTTTCAAAATTTGATGAATTTTGGAATGAATTACCATTAATATACGGTTCTTGCTCATAAAAGTTTTGAGAAGGAAGATTAAAATCATTTTGAGGATAATTATCAAACCTCGTATCATAAGCATAAGACGTTTCAGCACTCGGGGCGTAGCACATACAATTCGTGTATCCACATTGGTTACAAAAACATTGCCCACACGGTAATCCTTCGTTGGATGGACTTCCACAATTAAAACAAGTGAACGGAGACGGCGGTGGTGTTGGATAGTAATCGAGAACGTTGTGAAGGAGTGCTCTTTGAACATACTCGGGAGAATTACAAAACCAACAAACTCCATCATGAATATCACTACCACATTGTTCGCACGTACACCAAACACATGAACCTTCAAAGAACGGTTCTCCACATCTAAAACTAGTCGGATCCATAAGAATTATCGGTTTAAAGGATTAGAAGAAAAGAATTATACGGAAAAGAGGATAAGAAAATTGTTTTTGGTTTTTCGTATCATAAAACAAATCAAAATAAAAGTGAAAATCAATTATGAAAGAAAAATATTTTTGGATTTTTATTATTGTGGACGTATGGTCCGGACTGGACCCTACATGGGCCAGGCCCGGCAGACAGCGGCCCACTCTATGCCTAAACCCTAATCCATGCCTTATAAATATAGGGCTGAGGTTCCATTCACCACATAACATAACAGGTTATCCTAAACCTAACTCATATATGCTACAACGCATCGATACTAACTTGACCGTCGGAGGTGGATCCCGGGGCTATGGCCTCGGGTCCACTCCTAACGGGTTCTCTTTGTTGAACAGGTCTACTTAGGTCTTGTGAAGACGACAAACGGCCCAAGGAGAGTCGTCGAATCAGCCCGCACCAGATTATGCATCAACAAGTTGGCGCCATCCGTGGGACATGACTATGACAAGTTCCGTGTTCTCATATTACCGAAAAGCATAAATCAGTTTCTAAAGTCGGTAACTCTAAAACCCTTGCGTTTTTGTTTTTCACTCATGGCATTCTGCCATGCGTAAGATTTGATTTACCAAATCAGTAAACGCCACAGACATGTGAGTTTAATATCTCCTTTGGGAAGTCAACGCCACAGACATGTGATTTTAATACATTATTACTTTAAAAGCACCGCACATGTGATTTTAATATACTATTCCCACATGATTTGAATACAAGTCTATTAGTACGCAACTATATCTAATATATTTACGTAGCCGTCGACATATACCATATTTTCTTTTTAAATCGGTAAGATATATTACCTTTTAAATATTGAAAAGATTTTATGTAAATCTTTTATCTATGGTAAACACGATTTTACCTATAACTGCATTAAATCCGCACGAACGGACCTACTTTATCTTTTAGCCGCGAATTAATTCGTGCATATAATGTTTTTTCGGTTGGTATGCCTGTCCGCGCTAGTTTTCGTGTTCGAACAATGCAGTCACGATAAATCTACCCGCGTTAGGCCATGCGTTCGAAAATCTTCACAGATTGGCGCCATGAGCGCACTGTCACGTACAGTCACCACGATGATAGTCAATCTCCATGAGCGCACTGTCACGTACAGTCACCACAATGCTAGTCAATCGCCATGAGAGCACTGGACGAAAGCCGTGGTCATCTGCGATTATCCACAAAACGTTAGAGTCTATGCGGTCACGATACATCCATCTGCGTCTGTGCATGCACTTGAAACTCTTAGTCGCGGTCACAGTACATCCATCCGCGCCATTGTTTTTATTATAATAAAAACGAAAAACAATCAATCAATCGCCATGAGCGCACTGTGTTCGTAAATTAGCTACGTGCTACTTCTTTTATATATTAATTATATATGTTATGTGCTATACTTTTGCTATGCGCTAATCTTTTACCTTATTAGGTTTTATAAGTCGCGATTCGCGGCATATACTTTTAATATTTGCATTAAGTGTTTTTCAGGATTTGAATACCTAAGTTTAAATGCTCCTACACGAGTAGCACCATCAAACTTGGGGGGCTACCAGAGTATATAGTACCACTGTTTCCGTACAAGTCACGTAGGCATATTTGGAAGCAGATCGTACGTAAGAGGTATTGCAAGCCCGGTACAAAGACGGATTTAAATATTCGCACCATCTTGCCGCATGGGAGACGTCCTTTGTCGGTTGTAAAGACGAATGTAACGTTCGCGCACAGCGCGCACTTCTGCCACAGAAGCACGTCTTCTGTCGCATCATGTTGCATTGCTACTGGTACAAAAGGTACGCCCTTACCCAGGATACATCATGCGGAATCCACCTTCACCATTGTGAGACAATCACAATCGCAATCCCAGTGCGCGCCGTCGCATGGAGACTGCGCAGTATGATTCATCCCATGTGCACACAAGTTGCGCACATATGGGCCATGTTGTCATGGTTGATTGGGCCTACGCTGCCATGAACAGAACTTAACTCTAGCATAACATAGCCACGCACTATGTCATACTAGACTTGGGGGGCTTGTGGATGCATGGTCCGGACTGGACCCTACATGGGCCAGGCCCGGCAGACAGCGGCCCACTCTATGCCTAAACCCTAATCCATGCCTTATAAATATAGGGCTGGGGTTCTATTCACCACAGAACATAACAGGTTATCCTAAACCTAACTCATATATGCTACAACGCATCGATACTAACTTGACCGTCGGAGGTGGATCCCGGGGCTACGGCCTCGGGTCCATTCCTAACGGGTTCTCTTTGTTGAACAGGTCTACTTAGGGCTTGCGAAGACGACAAACGGCCCAAGGAGAGTCGTCGAATCAGCCCACACCAGATTATGCATCAACAATTATTTATTGAAAAACAAATCACAAACTTTTATTTTCTTTTTTAAAACGTTACGTTAATCGCAATCGTTTCCTTCATAACTACTCGCAACGAAACGAGAGAAAAGAATTTTCCCGCTTAATCGGTTTTGAAATTGAAGTAATCCGATAAACAACTAATTTCACGTTTTTGTTATGTTGTGAGACTTATTTGGTTTACAACGCCCTCCCTTCCACGGGAGAGTCGAGGATGTAACTTTATTTTTTTATTTTTGAAAACACTTTAGGAAAAGTGTTTTTGATTTTGCAATTTTTATATTTTTATAGAAAATATTCACAAGATAGAGGAAGGTTTTTCAATACACGATTTTTCAAAACGAAATTCGAAACTCACTTCAAGCCTTCCCCGGCAACGGCGCCATTTGATATAGTGTATTTGTATAGGTTAAGTGTTCCGAAGAAATACTCGCGAAAGTATTTCCCCGGGTCGTTCTCCCAACGAAGGTTGAATGGAATTTTGATTCGGTTCATGATTCGTGTTGTGAAAAAGGGATAAAAGTGAGATTTAGGAAATTTAAACTACAAATATGAAATAACAAGTAAACAAGTAATAGAAACAAGTAGTAAAAACTAAAATGTAAACACGAATTGAAAACGTAACGTAACAAAATAAAATGTGAAATTTAAGAAAGACTAATCCCACGGGAATGAAAATGAGTTTTCTACATTTTAAACTATAAAAGAAAATTATGGAAAAAAAGAAAAATATTTTTCGGACTTTTTGTTTATTTAATATGATTTAAATTCTAATTGAATGAAATAAATTCGAGAAAAATAGTAAAAGCTGATGGAAAATTCTGAAATTTTGCAAGAAATTACTTTACTCTATTCTAAACCTAGGAAAAATACTAAAATTGAAAATGCTACTATGATTAAGCTAATAATAAGCAATTCACTCTATATAAGCTAATAAGAAAAGGAAATTTTAAAAAGGAATAAAAGCTTTAAATGTGCAACATATTCGAGAAAAATCCCAATGGTGCGGTTGGTGTTGGACTTGTGTTGTGAGGCTTGGTAAAGGGTAGTGACCAGGGTTCGAATCCTGGCACTATCTTTTTGTAAAATCATTTTATTTTATTTTTTTTCTTTTTAAAACTTACAAAGCATAAGAAAATGAGAATATTTAAAAAAAAAAAAAAAAAAAAAAAAAAAAAAAAAAAAAAAAACTCTTTTATAAGCCAAAATAAGCTGAGAATTAACCGAAATCTTAAACAGCTTTAGTAGTAGAAATTTAAGAAACCAAAGCTTTTAAAAAAAATCTAAGTGCTAGATTCTACAAGCTATAGAACTAGAAGCTACCCTACAATAATGCAAACTCAACAAACTTATACTATGAACTACTCATGATACGTGGGAATTGCACCAGGCTTTACCTCTCGAGGGATCTCGAGAAACTTACAACCCCCACCAGGCAGTGTACCTGATCGTTGTAGTATAGTATAGTAACAAGTACCGGGGATTGATCGTTCAACTCAGAAATAGTGTCGCTAGGATTAGAATGCCGAAAAACTAGGTCTAGGGGTGAGGGATAATTCTTTTTGTATTTTTTTATATCTTATAAAAGCAAATAAAATCTCGGGTTTTGGAAGAGTGGGCGGAATTAGTTGCTAGTCAACTAACCCAATAACTAAAATGCAATCAAAATAAAATAACAAAAATATAAATAAAGCTAATTAAAGTAGTGGTGTGAACAATAAATGGGAGAATTGTGTTTACTTAGATTTCACTACTCCCTAAATATCTTTTACAGGTTAATTACTTGTTACAGTTGCATGGATGACGGGTTATATTCCTTAATACCAATCATGGGGTGGCGTAGTTACTTCCCCAATTCTATAAGCTCCTACTTTACTCCTATGTCGAGCCTGCAAGAAGCTCCTAACATGGGATCACTAGAATTCGCTCACGCATTAAATACAACCATAAAAACCTAGTACACATCGGTTCATGTTTCTTAAGACGTTCAAGCAAGTTACACAATGGAGATCTGCCAGTTTTCTTAAGCCTAACATTGAAATCATTCATCCATTACAACTATAAACAAACAATCAACCTATAATCAACATCTAGGTTTCATTACATCTAAGCAACACACACAAGAGATCTAGCCTAGCATGTTAAAATTTAGACAAGCGTAAGATATATTCAAACAACACATAGACATATTAAATGAATTGAAAGGATATTTATCTCAATTGAACATGAAGGGTTTCAAGGGGTGAAAACCCTTGAAATTACTGTTACAAACGAGCTAAGGTTTATAAAGTTCGGCCCTAAAATTCTCCACACAAGTTCCCCTTTAATGAATGAAAATTAGAAAAGTATATATATATTTCAGGAGGTGACGGCGTCAAGAGGAAAGTTCTGAAGCCGTCATCTCACCGCCAAAAATCTTCTCGGACTGCCTAGATCCAGAGCTGACGCCGTCATGTGTATTTCTGCTCTGGGCCGTCACCACTTTTACTCTTGACGCCCTTGTTCTAACGCCGTTACCTTTTCTCTGGGCCGTCACCAAAATTGCTCTTGACGCCGTCATCAAATCCTTCTTGACGTCGTCAGGTACTGTTCCCAACAAGGAAAACTAAGACTTTGCCGTTTTCTCCACTTTTATGCTCCAAAAACGTCCAAAATGCTTTCTTTTCCAGAATTCACTCCCAAAGCACCTAAAATCACAAAAGGAGCGATTTAGGGTAATATTTGATCAAATAAATTCCAATTCCGGCTTAAATGACCCCCTTAAAACGGATCATTTTTCGCCTCATCAACTCAGAAATCCAAAAATCAGATTTAGATAAGCTACATAAACGAAGAAAATAAACTGAGAATGGAGCAGTTAGGGACAGATGGCGGAAAGCAGGGCGTAAACAGGCTAACTATAGGCTACGAGATAAACACCAAAATACTAAATAAGCTAATCCCATTAAAATCTATACTACCTTGAACGGTGATCATACCAGAACACCAAAGTTCACTCAATGTGATTCACTAAATAAAAAATCTATGGGCTGTTAAAAAATGGCAGTTGGGCAGCGATGGAAGTGCAAGCATAAACAGCCTAAGGGGAGGTATGGATCAATCAGTAAAAAATAGTCTAGTTAAAAGCTAATATAAAGCTATACTAAAAATTCATAAAAATGAGGAATAACTAGATTACCAACACAAGAATTATCATACCAAATTAGAGGTTAATTGGACTTGAATTGAGTTCATGGAAAATCAAAATCAAAAGTGCTGTGGGAACATATACTTAACTGATGCAGACGTAACACAATGGGATCACAGATTCTAATATTGCAAAAATCTCAATTCAAATGAAGTTTAAGGCTTCAGTTGATTTTTTTATACTTCACCCTACCACTTAAAAGTCATAACTGAGCTAATAATTTCTCAGACACACTATTAGAACAGATCAATCAGCAATTTTAACAACTAGAGTACCAAGAACTAAGCTATGACAAACACTCCTATAAGCACTTTACACTATTATTATAAATTCTAAGCTTCAACTACCTAAACAAATTATCAAGCTATCAAACTAAAATGCATATAAACCTAAATGAACTCACAAGTCACCAATCAAACAACAAGTACATCTAACTGCAGAATCAAACAGTTTACACTATCACTATAAGAAACACGCTAAACAATTATAATCTAATGACTAATCTAAATCACTGATGTGTATACAAGATCAAAATGAGCAGAAACATCATACAACAGACGTCTAAATCAACAAATTATAGATTCAATAGTATCCATTATACTATGCTACCAAATGAAATGAAGACTTACAAATGCAGTCCCTAACTGAAATAGGGTGAGTTCCCAACCAAGCCTATCTCTAAGATAGGCTACCACCATTCAGTAACACCAATAATTACCATGAATCCACCACTACAGTACCAATTATTGTCACTTTCATTGACCAGAGCTTATTCAACCAATTTCAAGTAGTGATAAAGGAACAAATCTCATAACTAGCCATATTGAGCTTATTGGAACAGTAAATGAAAGTTTGAACACAAATTTAAGGATATTAAATTGCTAAGAATATCAAATGGAAAGTATATTAAAACTGAAAAACTTGAATTCTATTGAAAACTTTAAAGTGAATACAAGGATGATCATAAACGTTTAACAAACTAACATAATCTCCCCTAAGCTACTCTATTTTACCCCCACTCCTAATCTAATCTAACAAGACAAATTGTGAGGTGAGGAGCTTCTATTTATAGCCTTGAGTTGAATTGGGGGCCACGGATTGCCAAGCTGGCAATCCGTGTGCCTATGCTTTCTCTCAATGTATCTCAGCCATCAAATCATTGCATCATAATTTTATCCGTTGGTTTAGACCTCTATGACATGTTAGGACCAATCACAAGCTGCCACTTCATCCCCTTGTGTGTTTCTTTGCTATTACAAGATCTTACATGTACTTAATCCTTCTAGAGACACTTGAATTGACCAATTAGCCCTTAATTATGGTAAATGGGACGGGGTACAGTAACTAGGGTTCTGGGTAATTTTGGGGGTGAAGATGTACGGTGTAAACATGGAGCGGGTAATATTTTTTAATTATTTGTTTTGACCGGAGTAATTATAATTGACCAAGGAAGATGGGCTTAGGGGCTTTAGGCTTTGAGATGGGTTTTGGGTTAATATTTGGACATGATTAAATATTGGACTTGGATTTTGATTCTTGAAATTTTAGATTTTTGTTGTTTAGAAATATACAAGGACCATTTGTGCAATTAGTAAAACTCCAAGGACTGATTCTGCTAACTTCCAATAATATCTTCCAAGGGCTATTTTTGACAAGTTGAGCATAAGAGTGATCCATTATGGTAATTTTCTCCCCGACCTCGGCTTTTGAACGCTCTTTCCAAAATCTCGTGCTCGTGTTGTCGGTTTTGGCATTGTTTTTGGCCTTTTCATTCATATTCTTACCTGCACACACATAAACACGAAAACAACATATATTTGGCATTTTAAGGACGGTTTTTGGTCTTTTGGTCCGGTTTTGGTCTAATAAAAGGTGTGTAAATTAATACACACTAAAATCCCCCCGACTAAAGTATTGTCGTGTCCTCACATAATGTGATTAATTCAAGATTTTGAGATAAATAATTTCATAACTCTTTCTACTGACTTTGTAAAGTAGCAAGGAGGTTCAAAAGAAATTACAAAATCATTTATTCCCGCAAACGCTCCATTTTCCAAATTTATTATTTATTTGATTTATCACTACTATTTTTGTACTTTTCACACTTCATACTTGTGACGGTTTGTTGAACTTTAATTATTTTGCAATAATTTTAAGGTTGACGAGTAGAAACACTTCTCATGGAAAAGTGATCATACGGATAAAAATCATCATCCTAGATTTTTCACGAGCTCCCAAACTAAGCGTACAAACGAGATCACAGCTTATCTACAAGTTAAATGCTAACACTACTCATAATAGTTACTTGTGGAAACTCCTTACTCCCACGTCCTAAGTTTTTATATCTCAATATTTTATTTTTGTTGAGAAATGAATTGCTTCATATTTTCTCGTTTCAATACTTTTTAATTCAAAAATGATACCAAGTTTAAACGATAAGTAGTTTTCCATTTTCTCTCAAGAACCACTGCAATAGAAATTCGGTCCACATCAAGGATTTTTGGGTATATACAATATCATAGATATAAGTTTCGGAGTACTACACGTGCACCTCATGTGTCCAATTCAGAATCATACACATGCACCTCACGCGCCAACAACTTATTTACATTGAAGCTCTTATTCATCATAACTTTCAACTTTCATTTTTTTTCACTTTTCTCTTTTCTCATATTTTTTATACTTTTCACTTTTTTACTTTTCTCAACATCAATGGAAGCTTATCGGGTAGCTCCAAAACCACATACATAATCAACTTTTGACTTTTGATTTTTTACTTTTTTTGCTCTTATTTTTTATGTTTCTAGATATGTACCCAACTTCTAAAGAAAAAATTCTCTTAAGAAAATAAAGAACTAAATATTATCCAAACCCAAATACCACTAATTAACCTAGAACCTCTATTATATATTAGTGACGTATTTTATGGGAGTAAAAAGCCACAAGTACCTCTCATGAACTCTAAAGAGAACCACTGCAACACGTTTAGCATCTAACTTCAAAATAAACTCTATCATTTCTCGCTCTTCGCAATTTAAGATTCCAAATAATGAAACCCGCGAATACTTAGCCGATAATCAGCCACGCATACATAAAGTCAGACACGGAAACTTGCAAATTCTAGAAAAAGAATTCGCGTTTTCTAGCTCCTGATGTAAAAGACTAGCGAAAGCTTTTAAGCTGCGCATGTATAAAGTCAAGTACGGGAACTTGCAGATTCTTAAGAAAGAATTCGCATTTTATAGCTCCTGGTGTACAAAACTAGCACAATCTTATGTGATTATCATTGGTTAAGGGAACAAGCTAGGGCTCAACATGCCCGGTCAAGTCAAAATATTTATTCCTACTCTCGCCAGCTGGAAAGTCAACAAGGTGTAAAAACACTTATTCAAACTTTATTATATTTTTGCACAACTTTTTCACTTTTTCTCATTTTTTTTTGCTTTTCCATGACTTTTATATTCATTTTTCTTAAAATTTTTCAAATTTTCAATTTTTTCATTTTTTTAGGAAAAACGGAGTTGCGAGAGTTCACAGCAAAGTGCAAGGAGAAAATCAGATCGAAAGATCACCCCCCAGACTAAAACGAAACATTGTCCTAAATGTTTAAAGGGTAAGGGTTCTCCTACATAAATCTAAGGCCGTTTATTAAGTATGCCAAAAGATAAATGTTAGTCGATAAGATTAGGATATTTGGATAAGCAACGAATGATGAAACTCGAGTGGAGACAAAACAACGAGCACGAGAGTCTTCAATATTTGGGCAAATCCTGGACATTCCAAACAACAACGAAACACGAAAAAATGGAAGAGGTATCCCTTCTCACGTCACATTAGAAATAAGAAATTTAAGAAGATGAAAGGATAAGCATGGGGTGCCTCCCACGAAGCGCTTGTTTTTGTTCACCGAGTCACATGAGCTTGACTCGATCCCGGAATTAAGTTGTCCTTGGGGAGAGCAGATGGAACGGACACCCGACAAGATAAACGGAGATGCCGGGGTCAAAGACGGTATCCTCACTCCCGGTGGAGTGGAAAAGTGAAGAAATGATGGGATAAGTAAAATATGGGTAAAATAATCGGACGGTAAAAGCATAAACATCATCAGAATCATGGTTGGTTGGGTGGGTAAAATATCAAACATAGGAACATCTTGTTCAGAAATCTCGTCCACCACTCCAATGATAATAAGCTTGTATTATTGCATTTACGGTGGGACAGACAATGATAACTTCAAAAATACAATGTTATCGTAAATAATTTTGAAAGTACTCGTTTTGTTAAATAAAAATTAAAAATACTATGGTCAAACAAAAAACTCTAGAAATCTAATAAACCAAAGCTTTAAAAAAAAAATCTAAGTGCTAGATTCTACAAGCTATAGTACTAGAAGCTACCCTACAATAATGCAAACTCAACAAACTTATACTATGAACTACTCAGAAATCCAAAAATCAGATTTAGATAAGCTACATAAAAGAAGAAAATAAACTGAGAATGGAGCAGTTAGGGACAGATGGCGGAAAGCAGGGCGTAAACAGGCTAACTATAGGCTACGAGATAAACACCAAAATACCAAATAAGCTAATCCCATTAAAATATATATTGCCTTGAACGATGATCATACCAGAACACCAAAGTTCACTCAATGTGATTCACTAAATCAAAAAGCTATGGGCTGTTAAAAAATGACAGTTGGGCAGCGATGGAAGTGCAAGCATAAACAGCCTAAGGGGAGGTATGGCTCAATCAGTCAAAAATAGTCTAGTTAAAAGCTAATATAAAGCTATACTAAAAATTCATAAAAATGAGGAATAACTAGATTACCAACACAGGAATTATCATACCAAATTAGAGCTTAATTGGACTTGAATTGAGTTCATGAAAAATCAAAATCAAAAGTGCTGTGGGAACAAATACTTAACTGATGCAGAAGTAACACAATGGGATCATAGATTCTAATATTGCATAAATCTCAATTCAAATGAAGTTTAAGGCTTCAGTTGATTTTTTTATACTTCACCCTACCACTTAAAAGTCATAACTGAGCTAATAATTTCTAAGACACACTATTAGAACAGATCAATCATCAATTTTAACAACTAGAGTACCAAGAACTAAGCTATGCCAAACACTCCTATAAGCAGTTTACACTATTATTATAAATTCTAAGCTTCAACTACCTAAACAAATTATCAAGCTATCAAACTAAAATGCTGATGCGTGGGAATTGCACCAGGCTTTACCTCTCGAGGGATCTCGAGAAGCTTACAACCCCCACCAGGCAGTGTACTTGATCGTTGTAGTATAGTATAGTGACAAGTACCGGGGGATTGATCGTTCAACTCAGGAATAGTGTCGTTAGGATTAGAAAGCCTAAAAACTAGGTCTAGAGGTCAGGGATGATTCTTTTTGTATTTTTTATATTTTATAAAAGCAAATAAAATCTCAGGTTTTGGAAGAGTGGGCGGAATTAGTTGCTAGTCAACTAACCCAATAACTAAGATGCAATCAAAATAAAATAACAAAAATGTAAATAAACTAAATTAAACTAGTGGTGTGAACAATAAATGGGAGAATTGTGTTTACTTAGATTTCACTACTCCCTATATATCTTTTACAGGTTAATTACTTGTTACAGTTGCATGGATGACGGGTTATATTCCTTAATACCAATCATGGGGTGGCGTAGTTACTTCCCCAATTCTATAAGCTCCTACTTCACTACTATGTCGAGCCTGCAAGAAGCTCCTAACATGGGATCACTAGAATTCGCTCATGCATTAAATACAACCATAAAAACCTAGTACACATCGGTTCATGTTTCTTAAGACGTTCAAGGAAGTTACACAATGGAGATCTGCCAGTTTTCTTAAGCCTAATATTGAAATCATTCATCCATTACAACTATAAACAAGCAATCAACCTATAATCAACATCTAGATTTCATTACATCTAAGCAAACACACAAGAGATCTAGCCTAGCATGTTAAAATTAAGACAAGCGTAAGATATATTCAAACAACACATAGACATATTTAATTAATTGAAAGAATACTTTTCCCAATTGAACATGAAGGGTTTCAAGGGGTGAAAACCCTTGAAATTACTGTTACAAACGAGCTAGGGTTTATAAAGTTCGGCCCTAAAATTCTCCACACAAGTCCTCTCTTAATGAATGAAAATTAGAAAAGTATATATAGATTTAAGGAGGTGACGGTGTCAAGAGAAAAGTTCTGACACCGTCATCTCGCCGCCAAAAATCTTCTCGGACTGCCTAGATCCAGAGCTGACGCCGTCATGTGTATTTCTGCTCTGGGTCGTCACCACTTTTACTCTTGACGCTCTTGTTCTGACGCCGTCACGTTTTCTCTGGGTTGTCACCAAAATTGCTCTTGACGCTGTCATCAAATTCTTCTTGACGCCGTCAGGTACTGTTCCCAGCAAGAAAAATTAAGACTTTGCCGTTTTCTTCACTTTTATGCTTCAAAAATGTCCAAAATGCTTCATTTTCCAGAATTCACGCCCAAAGTACCTAAAATCACAAAAGGAACGATTTAGGGCAATATTTGATCAAATAAATTCCAATTCCGGCTTAAATGACCCCCTAAAAAAGGATCATTTTTCGCCTCATCAAATGCATATAAACCTAAATGAACTGACAAGTCACCAAATAAACAACAAGTACATCAAACTGCAGAATCAAACAGTTTACACTATCACTATAAGAAACACGCTAAACAATTATAATCTAATGACTAATCTAATTCACTGATGTTTATACAAGATCAAAATGAGCAGAAACATCATACAACAGACGTCTAAATCAACAAACTACAGATTCAATAGTAACCATTATACTATGCTACCAAATGAAATGAAGACTTACAAATGCAGTCCCTAACTGAAATAGGGTGAGTTCCCAACCAAGCCTATCTCTAAGATAGGCTACCACCATTCAGTAACACCAATAACTACTATGAATCCACCACTACAGTACCAATTCTTGTCACTTTCTTTTACCAGAGCTTATTCAACCAATTTCAAGTAGTGATAAAGGAATAAATCTCATAACCAGCTATATTGAGCTTATTGGAATAGTAAATGAAAGTTTGAACACAAATTTAAGGATATTAAATTGCTAAGAATATCAAATGGAAAGTATATTAAAACTCAAAAACTTGAATTCTATTGAAAACTTTAAAGTGAATACAAGGATGATCATAAACGTTTAACAAACTAACATAATCTCCCCTAAGCAACTCTATTTTACCCCTATTCCTAATCTAATCTAACAAGACAAATTGTGAGGTGAGGAGCTTCTATTTATAGCCTTGAGTTGAATTGGGGGCCACGGATTGCCAAGCTGGCAATCCGTGTGCCTGTGCTTTCTCTCAACGTATCTCAGCCATCAAATCATTGCATCATAATTTTATCCGTTGGATTAGACCTCTATGACATGTTAGGACCAATCACAATCTGCCACTTCATCCCCTTGTGTGTTTCTTTGCTCTTACAAGATCTGACATGTACTGAATCCTTCTAGAGACACTTGAATTGACCAATTAGCCCTTAATTATGGTAAATGGGACGGGGTACAGTAACTAGGGTTCTGGGTAATTTTGGAGGTGAAGATGTACGATGTAAACATGGAGCGGGTAATATTTTTTAATTATTTGTTTTGACCGGAGTAATTATAATTGACCAAGGAAGATGGGCTCAGGGGCTTTGGGCTTTGAGATGGGTTTTGGGTTAATGTTTGGACATGATTAAATATTGGACTTGGATTTTGATTCTTGAAATTTCAGATTTTTGTTGTTTAGAAATATACAAGGACCATTTGTGCAATTAGTAAAACTCCAAGCACTGATTCTGCTAACTTCCAATAATATATTCCAAGGGCTATTTTTGACAAGTTGAGCATAAGAGTGATCCATTATGGTAATTTTCTCCCCGACCTCGGCTTTTGAACGCTCTTTCTAAAATCTCGTGCTTGTGTTGTCGGTTTTGGCATTGTTTTTGGCCTTTCCATTCATATTCGAACCTGCACACACATAAACACGAAAACAACATATATTTGGCATTTTAAGGACGGTTTTTGGTCTTTTGGTCCGGTTTTGGTCAAATAAAAGGTGTGTAACTTAATACACACCAAAGCTCCCTAAGTTTAGAAAAGCCTTGGCTAGAGGCGATAGCTAGAAAACATGAGTTGGAGTTTTACCGTAAATGGGTGCTTTAAAAGTTGGATCTCTCTAATCCCAAAACTCGTTTCGAGTGTTCTTATATTCATACCTGTATTGAAAGATCCACATTTGTCGGGTAAGAGGAAACCCGACTTTCAAAATTCGACCCGAAATTCACAGACGCCTGGCGCTTTACCCACGCGTTGACGCGTGGGAGGCGCGCCAGGAGCAGCCATGTGAATCGGGGAATTTTGGCTAACGTTTGTTATTTTATTTGTTTCGATGGTTTATTTGTCATCATTAAAATATAAAGAGATCTTGATCATGTTGCCTCAATAGTTTTCATCCATTTTTAACTGTTTTCATCCATTTTTGTACACTTTCGTCTATTTTTCTTATGTTTTCATACGTTTTTATCCATTTTTATACGCTTTCGTTTGTTTTTCTTATGTTTTTATACGATTTTATCCGTTTTATACATTTTTATCCATTTTTATACGCTTTTATCCATTTTTTAACGCTTTTGTCCATTTTTCTTACGTCTTCAAATGTTTTTATCCGTTTTCATCCATTTTTATAAGAAAAAAAACGTAAGAAAAACGGATTAAAGCGTATAAAAATGAATGAATACGAACAAACACAGATTAAAACGTAAGAAAAATAGACAAAAGCTATAGAAACGAACGAAAGCATATAAAAATGGATGAAAACGTAAGAAAAATGGACGAAAGCGTATAAAAATGGATGAAAACAGATAAAAATGTATAAAAATGGATGAAAACAGACAAAAACGGATAAACATATGAAAACGTAAGCAAAATGGACGAAAGCGTATAAAAACGAAAGAAAATGGATAAAAACGGACAAAAAATGATAAAAACATAAGACAAAACATACGAAATTGTATAAAGACGGAGGAAAATGGCTAAAGACGGATAAAAACGTAAAGAAAAATGGATGAAAGATTATGAAAATGTCAAAGGACTAACAATGGTAGTTAACAAAATGTCAAGGGACCATCACTGTAACTTTTCTAAGTAAAAAAATGTCAAAGAACTAACGGTGAAAGTCAACGCAAACAACAAGGACCAAAACTGTAACTTTTTAAAATGGTAATCGTCAATATTGCGTACATTGGTAAGTATTTAAAAGTATATTACGTATATTTGGATTAAAATAAGTATGTTACGTATATCGGTTAATTTCAGAAAGTTTATTACGTATATTCAGACTTCACCCGATGGATAATAGTTAAAAGTCTCATTTACGCCTTTAAAGGTCGGTGCACATGTGACAACAATTTTTTCATGTCAAAAATCAAGTATATGAAGCTAGATCATTGAAACTAGCAGGGTACCCGCGTGTTGCGACGGCGGGTACCCTATAAATAAAATTTTATGCGAGTAATGAATTATAAGTTTTTCGTGACGAATGATGATAATATTATTGAGTTAAGAGGTATACAACCAATGTTTTGATAACCGGATTGGCCGCTTCATCCGGGAACCAGTTGGTCAACAACTGGCCTGCTGAACCGGACAAAACCACAAAAAACCACAAAAAATCAGGAACCGTTTGGGAAAGTGGTTCGTTGTAAGGTCTAGTTTTAAAAACCATGTACAATATAAAAGGTAAAGTTATATTAATTGTATGAAGATTTATATATTGTTTAGCTTGTATAATAAGCATATTAACATGTATCTTTTTTATAATATCAAATAGGGAGTTGAAAAGTTAAATGGTTGAAATTTATTGTATTAGATGGTTTTACTAATAGCTTAACTAATTGTATTTAATTAAATTTTATTTTGAGAAATCTTAAAATTTATTAAGAAAGAGAGTGCTAAATGCTTTATAAGTAGTATAGATTTTATGTTTCGTTATTTCAATTGATGATTTGATATCACTTTGATCGTCATGTTTATTTATTACACAAGATTTCGTGCACACAACCTATTTGTTAGCACAACCATGACCTTGCTTGACAATTCTACGATATATTAACATGGTACTTCGCGATATAAATTGTTTTTTAAGTTATGAGACATTGTCTAATTTCTTCAACGGGTCGTGTTATCCGCACCCCTCACATTATTTGTATCCCCTTATGTGGACAAAAACATTGTTTTTCTACATTTGCATTTTATTTATTTATTACGACTAAATTTATTAGTTGCAGTCTCGCTAAATACTATAATTTATACTACATTATAATGCATTTGATACTATTCTATAATTAGAAATGTTTAAAATTTTGATTTTTTTCTTGCTTATTATGAAAAGATTTCAATATTAATTTGTTAGGAAGCAAGTTGGTTAGAAAATTTATTAGAAAGCAGTTGTTTGTTCTAACTAAAATTATTTTGATTAACAATATCTAATATCTCTACTTATAAAACATGAAAACAACTAAATGTGCAACCAAATAATGCAAAATATAATCACACGATCAAACGGTACCCGTCGCCGCATTGTGCGGGTACCGTTATAGTTGGGAATAATATCCATTGTCTGTGATTCTTGAAACAACTGACATAAAAATGCAAAGAAAAACAAAAATTAGCAAAACAGTTTTAAAATACATCGAGTTAGGGGTTGGCAACACACCCCTCACCCCAAATCCCTTCACTCACTTACAATCAATCCTCTTATGGCACATCATTCTCCCACTTTTTCCTTCACTCACCCATTTTTTATTGGCATCACACCCTCACCCTTCACTCACTTCATTTTTTTTTTAATTCTATTAAAATTTATTAAAAGACAAAAAAATTAATTAAAATTAAATAAACATTACAAAATATTATTAAAAGACTAAAATTACATTAAAACTTAAAAAATATTACATAATATTATTAAAAAACATAAAATAACTAAAATTCCATTAAAACTAAACTTAAAACCATTAAATCCTACAAACTACACGGTCACTCGTATTTTGCGCATATCTCGCGTTTCTTGTTGATGACGAAATCCTTAAAAGTCGGGTCTAGGATATTGTCATGCGGATCCATAACGAACTTCATGTCACGATTCATCACCCCCCCCCCCCCCCCCCATCAAGAAACTTGAAATATTCTTCGTCTTTTTTCTTTTGAACCTCTAACTGCGCCTGCATTAAACTTTTCTTTTCGGCCATGTAACTTGCAAGGGTATCACGCATCGAGCTTCGGCTTGAATCTTCATAATTCGTCTTTTTTTTACCTTTCGATTGACGTGATGGAGTTGGGTTCTCGTTGAGGTTCGGTAAGTCACATTCGAAATCTTCCGTAAAAAAAAACCAAAACTCTACCAACACCAAAACCAAAATTAACCAACTTTTAATTCACCAAATGTAAATTCCGTCAAAACACACTTCGAGAATCACTAATCTATCATTACCACCAATACAATTGGTTTTTATTATTTATAATCTTGAAGATTAGAGTTCGAAGGTGTGATTGATTATTACAAATTCAAATATGGTGATCAAATATAAACAAAAGACAGACTCTGATGGATGGACTTGGAGAATCGGGAAGAATAATCAGCGGAGTAACGGAATCGAAAGTAAGTCCATTTCTAACCCTTATGTTCGATCTGTGGAGAACATTTCAGCTTCTTTTTTTATCACAAATTTCCCAAAGACGATGGACTCTACGGCATTATGGAATTGGTGCAAGTTACATGGCAAAGTTGTCGACGTTTATATCGCCAAAAAACTTTCAAAAGTAGGAAAGAGATTTGGTTTCATTCATTTTATCGGGGTAGAGGATGAATTAGGATTTGCGAAACAATTGTCTCGTGAATGGATTGGCTCGTTCCATTTATTTGTCTCAGTTGCGAAGTTTAAACGGCCTAACCATAAAGCTAGTACCACACATGTAGCAATACCAAATATTGATAAGAAATGTCCTGAGATGGGGAAACGAATGGTGTTGAATGAGAATGAGAATGATTTAGTGAAGGTGATGACGCATGAATAGGAGGTGAAACGAATGGTGTTGAATGAGAATGATTTAGTGAAGATGGATGATTCGGCGGAGGTGGTCTTGGCAAAAGTAAGAGAGGTTGAAGTAATAGGTAAAATATACAGTATTATGGAACATGAAGGTTTTAATGGCTTTGAGGTACATCATGTGGGTGGGTTATGGGTATGGATTGAATTTAACAACCTAAAAGCTTGCGACAGATTCAAAAACAAGGATTCTATGAAGGCATATTTTTCTGAAATAATACATGTATTGAGAAACTTTGTTGTGGATGAGAGATTGGTATGGATTGATATAGATGGACTCCCATTATGTGCATGGAGTTCGGAGGCGTTCAAAAAGATTGGGGGTTTATGGGGCAAGTTCATGTTTTTTGAGGATGATACAAGGGATAACATTAGCTGTGGTCGTGTTTGTATTCGTACTTCTGAGAAGCATTGCATATCCGAAATGATTCAAGTGGAAGTGGCAGGAGTAGCTTACTGGGTAAGGGTTCGTGAGACAGGGATATGCTCAATTAAAATAGAGAAAGATGCATCTGCAAGTGAGTCTAATAGTAGATTAGATAGCAGTTCCGAAGACGAGAGTAATGATGGTTTGGAGAGTTTGGATCCAGACATATCAAGGTGGCCTGATGATAAAGAAAATGAGGAGAAACTGAACTATGTTAATGATGTAGCTGAGGTAGAAGACTCCACGTCTGATATTAAGGTAGTGAAAGATGATGGTAAAATAGAAGAGAAGGAAAATGAGCCTCGTAATGGTAATACGCACTCGTGCAAGGAGAACATGGTAGGAGAAGAGAGGGAATCTGAGACACTTAGTCGTCCACCAGGTTTTGAAAATGTGCGAATTGTGACACATAAGGTGAGTCAAGATGTTGACGACGCGAATAGTGGATGGATAACAAGCAAGCCTTGGAGCACAAACTCACGATGTGGCACCTTCTTTGGACGGAAGAGTAAAAATGGAATGGGAAAGGGACGAAGACAAGGAGTGATCAATGTTGATGATGAATATTCTTTCAATTAATGCTCGGGGTATTGGTAGTATCGAGAAACGGAAGTGGATTCAAAATCTTTCTTATATGCAAGGAGTTTCGTTTTTGGGTGTCCAGGAAACGTTAATGACCAAAGTTAATTTGTTTCATTTAAAATCTTTGTGGGGGAATTACAACTTTGATTTCGCATGTAGCACAGCTATGGGTCATTCTGGGGGGATAGTGTCGATGTGGGACACGACTGTTTTTGTAAAATCTCACATCCACTGTGGAGTTAACTGTGTTGTATTGGCAGGAAAGTGGATGGGACTTCAAGGGGTTTGTCATGTTATCAATGTATATGCTCCTCAAACTGTGGAAGCCAGAAAACATCTATGGGAAGAAATCCGTCATTACATGCAGTCAAAAAGTGGTCATTCCATTGTATTTGGAGATTTTAATGAAATGCGAGATGTTTCAGAAAGATTTGGATCGGTTTATAATCAATATGGTGCAAACGTCTTTAATGAATTTATTAATCAGACCGAGCATGTGGATCTAAATATTGGAGGTCGTAACTTTACGTGGATGAATAAATCGGGAACAAAAATGAGTAAACTTGATAGGTACCTTGTTTCTGAAAGTGTTACTTTAGAGTTTCCAGATATCTCAGTGATAGCATTGGAGCGAAAATGGTCGGATCATTTGCCTATACTCCTTCATTCTAAGCGGATGGATTTTGGGCCAATTCCATTCCGGGTGTTCCATTCCTGGCTAGACTTAGATGGATTCCATGATGTGGTTGTTCAAAGTTATAATGAATTTGATGGGGATCAGGAGGCGGGTTGTAACTATCTTAAAAACAAGATGAAACATCTAAAAGGAAAAATAAAAGATTGGCATAAGGAATTTAAGGTTGATAAGACAGCGTGGTCCAAGACTCTTCCTAGCAAGATTGGGGCTATTGAGAACAAAATGGATGACATGATTGCTTCTGAAGACGAGGTCGCTCAGAGGATTCTTTGTTTAAAAGAGCTTGCGGATATCGAACGTTTAGATGGTATTGATGAGGCTCAAAAATCAAAGATTAAATGGGAGGTAGAGGGTGACGAGAACACTGCTTTCTTTCATGGTGTGCTGAATCAAAGAAGACGTAAACAAATGGTTCAAGGCATTATGGAACACGGTATGTGGCATACGGATCTAGTGACGATTAAGAATATTTTTGTAGACTTCTATCATGAGAAATTTAATGCGGTTCAAACTCATATGCCATCCTTGGACCGGAACAGATTTGTTCAATTGGATAGCCATGATATTGAGTTTTTGGAAGGCCCATGTTCGATTGAGGAAGTAAAAGCAGCGGTATGGCATTGTGGTAGTGATAAGGCGCCTGGACCTGACGGCTTCACTTTTAATTTCATTAAGAAATATTGGGATTTAATGCAACATGATATTTATAATATGGTTACAGCCTTTTTTAATGAAGGAAAACTTCCAATTGGTTGTAATGCATCGTTTATAACCTTGATCCCGAAGGTAGCAAATCCGGTTTTCGTTAATGATTATCGGCCTATATCGTTGATTGGTTTTCAGTACAAGATTATTGCTAAGATGTTGGCGATACGGTTGACACGAGTAATTAGTAAACTTATCAGTAGTGAGCAGTCGGCATTTGTTAAAGGCAGGCAGATTCTCGATGGGCCTCTAATGGTTGGTGAGGTTATGGAGTGGTATAAAATTAAGCGGAAGAAGTTAATGATTTTCAAAGTCGACTTTGAAAAAGCATATGATTCGTTGTGTTGGGAATATATTGACTTTGTGATGACGCAATTTGGTTTTGGAACTCGTTGGCGTAATTGGATCCGAGAGTGTCTAATAACCGCAAGGTTATCTATATTAATTAACGAAAGTCCGACTGAGGAAATTTCTATGTTTCTTGGACTTCGACAGAAGGACCCTCTATCACCTTTTATATTTATCCTTGCAATGGAAGGTCTTCACATTGCGATTCAAAAAGCGGTGGAAAATAAGAAAATTGCAGGTGCTGTTGTAGGTGATATTAAATTCAACGTCTCGCATCTTTTCTATGCAGATGATGTTGTATTTCTAACAGATTGGTCCCATAGGGAGGTGGACGGAATTATTGACGTTCTTCATAACTTTTATGTAGCATCGGGATTAAAAATAAATATAGCAAAGTCAAATATGTATGGCGTTGGTATTAGTATGGAGGAGGTGTCAAACATGGCAAGAGCTACGGGTTGTGCAGCAGGTACATTACCTTTTACATATCTTGGTATTCCTGTGGGAGCAAACATGGCTCGAACAAGTAGTTGGGATGGCGTGGTTCAACGATTCCGCAATCGTCTATCCAAGTGGAAGGTAAAGATGTTATCAAGTGGGGGAAGATTAACTCTAATTAAATTAGTTCTTGGAAGCTTGGGTATTTATTTAATGTCCTTGTTTCGAGACCCACAAGGTGTTATAAAAGTTTTGGAACAACTTAGGGCCAAGTTTTTTTGGGGGTGCCAAAACGATGAAAAAAAGATAGCATGGGTGGCATGGGACCAGGTACTTGCTTCAAAGGATAGAGGGGGTTTAGGAATTGGTAGCTTGGCTTCGTTTAACTTAGCCCTCCTTCAAAAATGGCGTTGGCGCTTCTATAACGATTCAGAAGCTATATGGTGTCGTGTAATTAAAGCAATTCATGGAGACCAGGGTGGAGTTTCAAACAGAAATGACCAAAGAATTCGTTCAGGTACATGGTCTCGTATCGTGGGCTCGATTAACTATCTTCATGACTCTAATGTTATAGCCTATAATACTTTACGTTATAGTCTAGTAGGGGGGAATCGTATTCAGTTTTGGATGGATATCTGGATAGAAGACCAGCCCTTATGTTCTCGGTTTACTCGTCTATATATGTTGGAAACGGAGCAAAATTGTAAGGTACGTGATAGATGGAATGATGGAGGTTGGGTTTGGAAATGGCGTCGAGATGTTAGAAGTGGTATAGAGCAGAGCCAACTAAACAACCTTCTAATATTGCTCGCAAATGTTGAATTGCAAAATGGTCAAGATAAAGCTCGATGGACGTTAGATGATCAAGGTATATTCTCGGTTGCTGGAACACGTTCGCACATTGACGAAATGCGATTGTTGGGCCAAGATTTGGTTACTAGATGGTGTCCTTTTATTCCAAGGAAGGTCGATATCTTTGTTTGGCGGGTTATGTTGGACCGATTACCAACTCGGTATAACTTGTCTCGGAAAGGTTTGGAAATAGAAGCAATTTCGTGCCCTTGTTGTGGAACGGGTATGGAAACCATTTCTCATGTGCTCTTTACATGTAATCTTGCGAAAGAGGTTTGGTTGAAGATAGTTCGATGGTGTCAAGTCCATATGCTAGAGATCGGTTCCTATGCTGATTGGGTATCATGGTGTAATCAGGTTCCAAACGTTAACAATAGTCGGGTGAGGTTGGAAGTTATCGGGTTGACAACATGTTGGATGTTATGGAGGTACAGAAATTCAGTGACATTTGATTCCGGTAAAATGTTCAAACGCGATTTAGTAGATAATATTATTTTGTATTCGTTTTTTTGGTTAAAGCATCGAAACTCAAAGAGTAAAATCTCTTGGGTTGAATGGCTTAAACATCCATTGTATTGTTGTTTAGTCTAGCGATTTGCTAGATTTTTCTCTCGTTTTTTTAATCTAATGCTGTTCCAAAAAAAACATTCGAAATCTTCCACGTTTATTGGCGTCTCGTTTGTTGGCGTTTGAGCACTACTTGACTCCGACGACTTTCTTTTCTTGTTCGATCCCGTGGATTCAGCAGCCTGACTAACCAACGGTTGTTCTTTTCACTTTTGTTGATCTTTGAGAATGTGCCACGCTTTGGTATGCGCGGAAGTTTTCCTAAATTGTTTTTCAAAATCGAGTATGGCTCTCTCATAAACTTGAAGATCGTCGCATTTACTTTCTTTCAAACGTTTCTACAAAATAAAACAAGTATATATGAAACAAAATAAAACAAGCATATATAAAACAAAATAAAACAAGTATATATGAAACAAAATAAAACGAGTATATATAAAACAATATAAAACAAGTATATATATTTAATGTATGTAAAAAATATAAATATAAAAAAATATACCGCTTGTATGTAGTAACCGTTGAACGCAGCGATCATTTGATGCATAGGAGTCCATTTCGAGTTCAATTGATTATGAGTGCGTTCGGTTCTCGGGACAAGGGTTCTAAAATGCTTTAGAACTCGCTTCTAAAATCCTAGCTTTGTTTGACGGTCGCCAACTTCTTTGTCCACCGAAATTTTTATCCAAGACTTAGCTAATGTCTCCTCCTCATCGGGCGTCCAAATCTTACTTGGTTTTTTTCCACTTTTAGGCCGCGGCACCTCTTCGACCTCATCGACTTGTTCGGCATCTTCATCAATTGGTTGTCTCTCGGGTATCACGTCAACATTGTTGAAATATTCATCATCATCGGTATCATCATGAATTGGTAACGGTTCACTAACCCGGTCATGCCTTTTTTGTTGGGTATAGCGCGGCTCATACGGGTCAAAGTTAGTAGGCATTTGCGGTGGGGGTTGTTGGGTATATTGATAATCAAACGGCTCGAAGTTTGTAGGAAGTTGTGGGAGGGGTTGTGGGGTGTAGAAAAATGGTGGAGATTGCGGGTACATTTGTGGGCGGTAACCGGGTTGTGAAGGAGATGATTCGTGACCGGGTTGTGATTGCGGGTACATTTGTGGGTGGTAACCGGGTTGTGAAGAAGATGATTCGTGACCGGTTTGTGATTGTATTTAAGGACGAATTGGGCCTCTCGATCCACCTCTCGATCTACAAACACTTTTTTTAGGATCCCTATTTTTTTTGGCTCCATCGTAAACTTTCTAGGCGGATTTCTTTCTTTTTTTTTAGCAGTGAGTAAGTTTTTTTTTTTTTTTTTTTTTTTTAAAAAAAAGAAAAAAGAAAAAAAAAACCGTTAGCCCCAAACGGTCAAAAAACTAAAGGCTCCAACGTCATTTTTTTCCTTCTCTCCGTGTGGTAAACTTCCCCGCAAATCCTCCCCACCGCGCGGTAACAGGGGACCGGCGGCGGTGTTCCCGCAGGGGAAGCCCCCGTGCCGTGCCTCCCCGCACCCATTGCCAACCCTTACTGTTAATTGTTACACACTTACACTTACACCAACTAATAAAAAAAAAAACACTGGATGCATGTTATTCTTGAAATAAGCTGAAAAAGAAAATACAATAAAAACAAAAAAGTAATATAGTCATATAGAGAAAGCTTGAATATGAAAATGGAAGAGTACGGATAAGTTTACCTTTCTTCAACATGTTACAAAAACCAAATTACGATTTTATGAGTATTCATGTTTTTCCATTTTTTTTTTAGGTATACCAACAATATTTTAGTAACAAAATGTAAGACTAATGCTAATGGTGACTATTTTATCACTCAAGCAACTCCGCCACGTTAGTGACACCTCAACTTTCTCTCTCCACAACTTTATTCTAACCACAATTTGCTAATAAGGCGATCATAACCACAACCAAAAACATACCTCACAAAAAATAAATAAATAAATAAGTATACACACAAAAGAATTAAAAGTTTTGGTTATGCAGTCAACCATAACTTTAACAAGTTTGCCAAGCGACGCGTCACATTTGTTTTGGCTAGTGAGGGAACGCGTTGCATTTTTGAGTTTGGAGTTGCGAAGAGACTCCCATTATCATTAGTCTAAATAAGAGAATGTGACATTAATGGAAAGTTGAAGTGTGTGATCGGTAATTGGGGCGTAAAGCCGTAAAGTGTTGGACACATCCGAGAGAGAATGAAACCGAGTTTGACATTTTGGTGAATACTGACTTACCTATTAATCCTAGGCTTGTTCTGTTTCTTCATTTTCTGTTCTATATTTGACTATAGGTTTATTATATAATAGAAAAAAGCCTTATAAAGTTGAATTAAAATAAAAAACCTACACATGTATAAATCCCAAAAAAAAGTAACCCTAATACGAAAATGTAAAATAATGAATTAGAAACTCATATCAGCAATACTATGGTGAATCATGATGGTACATTCAAGCAATATAGCGCCAATGTGTATTATGGATTATACAACACATATATTGTAGAAGAAGATGGAAATAAAGTTTTTGTTAGCTCTCATGTCACAATGTATGCTTATTTCGGAATGTACCATGCGCATGTAGAAACTTGCTCAACAAACTAATTAATTCGCTACATGACTTGTGAGAAATACATGCGCGTTTGTCATCGATGTATAATGTTGAGATTGAATGTCGACCTTTAAATCATAAGTTAAATGAGTCGGTTGGATTTCGGTTGTGTCATTGCCATGGAAGTAATAATATCATAAAACATACGCGTATCAATCACAACATCAAAGTAATTTTTGTTAACACAATAGATTGAAATGCATATACGGCAAGCTTTTAAAAGCTTTCAAAAGTTAGAAACTAGAAAAAACCATTCATCTCACATCATTAATCTACACTAATCTTTGCTTTACGTGCTATTATAAACGTTATGTATGATCACACTCACCAAGCTTATTCCCCCGACATATAATTATCTTATACGCCTTGTTAATTAGTAGCCTAAAATCACTCGTCTGCTACACAATCCAATACTATTTTTTTTATTATTTTGAGTTATTAGTAGAGATAATTTTGGTTATATACTCTTAGATCATGTGAAACATCTTTTGCATACAAATATAACTAAACCAATGAAACATAAATAGACGGTAAAAACACATCTTTTAATGCCAATCGGACCCTTGTTTAAAAACTCGGTCTCAGACAATCATCTGTCTCAGCGACCTAATTAGTTAAAAGTTTGGTTTGAAACCTGGTCATTCTCCAAAGACATGCTATGACCGATCAACTAAGCTGTGAATTTATTATAAATAGTCGAGGACACATGGTACCGACTAATATTAAACATTTTCTAACGGTAATCCTATTGTATGCATAGCACCGTCACACTCTATGTGTCGTATGAACAGAAAGTTATTTTTTTTGTAAAAACGAGTTATCATTTAAAAAAAATTCTACTTGCATATACAAACAACAAAACATCAACTTTATTTAGAATTTAAAGTGTGAATTTATTATAAATAGTCGAGGACACATGGTAGCAGAAACTAAAGAAAAAAGCCTGGTGTTAATGTTGTGCCTTTTGTTTTAACAAAATTAATTTTATGAATTGTCACACTCAATAGCTTAAATGCCTCTTTCACCTTTTTCAGTTTCCCCCACCCTATGACAGTAATTTAATATTGAATTGATTTGAGGGGAGTTTATACGGACCCCTCCCGTAATGAGTTGCGAGTTTGTACGATTTGCATTACGGTCTGTATATTTTGATCAAAATCTCATATTGTCACATCATAGAGGGGTATTAATAACATAACCCTTGATTTTATAACTGGAGGAATTTATACGAACCCTCTCATAGGAGGGTTTCGTAGGCCCTGTGCATTGCGGGTTTATACAATATGCATCGCGGTTTGTATACATTATATAATAAGAGATCTTAATAACATGGGTTTCTCCAACTTGTACTCTAGGAGCACAAATTAAGCACATCAAAAGTACACAAAGACCTACATAAAAGTACACATGCCTGTACTTTTATGTGAATCCATATGTACTTTTTTGTAAGCCCTTTTGTACTTTTGATGTGCTTAACTTGTGACCTTTGGGCACAAGTTAGAAAAACCTTATCCTTTATAACTAAGGAGTACGTAGTACTACCTCCGTCCTATATTAAGTGTCCACTTTCATAATGTACAAAGTTTTAGAAGATTCCACTAACTAAACTCTCCACCAATCAAATATTACTTTTACCCACTAAACTCTCATCTTATTGGTTGAAAGGTACAAGTGGACACTTAATTTGGGACATCCAAAGATTCCATTGTGGACACTTAATATGAGACAGAAGGAGTATTATACTACTATTTGTTAAGCTACAAGGTTTTAGAAAACTCACAAAATGAGATCCAAAAATCATGGATTTTGATATGGTGTAGTACGGTGTTACATTTTAAGAGGTAAAAATAAGAATAATAAATGTCTTTGGTGGTACATAATAATATGACTTGTTATGTTATGATGGATAAGAAGTGTTTCTTTGTACATTTGAGATAATTGATTCGAAATGTGACGAGAGTATTTATTTGATTTAGATGTGACGTAACGAATGTATCATTAAATAATCATGTTAGTTGGGTTTGAATCATGACCAAATATATATTGGACCCATTCTTTTGCCCATTGTGGTATTAAGTGTGAAGTAAAATAGTAAAATGTAAAGATGGTTTCTAAATTCATTATACTCAATTAAAGTTACGTGTGTTGTTTTCACAAGCAACTTCTTTATAAATTCGATATGAAAAGACAGTTGGATTGTCACGCAATTGATGGTTAATTATGGCTTGGTTTACCAATGTGTATGAAATCGGGTATAAGTTATTTATTCAGCGAAGAAAAGAGATCGAAAATAACTAAAAAGATTAAAGAGTTTTTTTTTTTTTTTTTGAATGGCGAGTTAGTAGTTAGCGATTCGAGCCCACAGTGATATCCAATTGGGCAGTATGCAAGCATCGAACCTTTCTCCTTAGGGGATAAACCCCACTCCTGCTTCTATTTTTTTGGGCCCCTGAAGGTCAATGGTGAGACTCGAACCTGAGACCTCTCCAATTATACCTCCCCAAGGTTATACTTTTACCAAGCTTGCCGCTTGACTCTTGAATATCTATGTCGTTAAGCATTTTCGTGATCCCTTCCTCTATAAGACTGAAAGATTTGTTGCAACAAGCTCATTGTTACCAACTTGGCATTGTAAGGACATTGTTGATTGACCATTAGGAGCAACCCACTGATTAGAGTCAAGGTTGTGCGAAAGCAAGATTCATATAGCACAACTTGTATGTATCAACTCAACTTATGATAAGCATACAAGTCTTCTTGATAAACATTCCCCCAACACTTGTTATAGCTCGTCAAGCTTAGTATACCTATTTCCGTCGTTATCAATAAACAAATTCACGCGTATAAATGCATTGGTTTTTCTCTCGCGACTACAAAGTTTATGTACAGGTATTAGCCACAAAATCGAAACCAATTACGCATGAGCCCATTAAGAAATGAGTTCGGTTTTTTATAAAAACCGACTATTATCCAAATTTGCAGTGGTTTGGAAAAACCGAATTGGACCGGCCAGTTATACCCTGTTGTACCAGAGAAAACTGAGTTGAACCAAAAGCAACCAAGAACCATGTTAAAACCCGGTAAAATACTGGTTGGATGTCTACTTAAGTTTTAAAAACCAAGCAAAGTTAGGTGTCATTTGCTTATTATTATTTTTTTTTTAAAAAGCACTTTTATCTCTTTTCAATTATTTGTTTTATTTCACTTCTCACTTCTTCAAAAATTAAATATAAACATTCACTTCCTTTATACAAACCTTATTTATTTATTTTTCATTCTTTTCTTTCATAATCATAAAAAATAAAATGGTCTATTTTTTTGTAAATGAATACTTTAAAGAGTAAACTACACCGTTCGTCCATGTGGTTTGCTCCAAATCACTACCGTAGTCCCTGTTCTATTTTTTTTGCTTTTTTGATCCTTATGATTTACATATTGCACGCTGTCAGTCCTTATCGCTAACTGTCGTTATCTTCTCCGTTAGGAGACAATCGTCAAGTGGCAACGTTAGTGTATTAACCAAACGATCATTTGCAACGTTAGTCCTTTATACTTACGACCGTTACTAATTAACTCAAACTTTGGTTTTCTTAGAAAAATTCTTTTCTACGCAGTTTTTACTGTTTTCGCCAGTTTTCATGCGTTTTCTTACGTTTTCACAGTTTTAAACGTTTTTGTCTGTTTTTCTTACGTTTTCATATGTTTTTATACGTTTTTATTCGGTTTTATACGTTTTTATCTGTTTTTATACATTTTCGCTTGTTTTCTTATGTTTTCACCCGTTTTTATACGTTTTCATCCATTTTTATACATTTTTTGTCCGTTTATATACGTTTTCATCTATTTTATACATTTTTCTTGCATTTTTAATCATTTTCATATGTTTCTATCTGTTTTCATCTGGTTTTATACGTTTCTATACGTTTTCTCTTGTTTTATTACGTTTTTTTACGGATGAAACTGTATAAAAACATATGAAAACAGATAAAAATGGATAAAAACGTATTGAAACGTAAGAAAGTGTATTAAAACAGATGAAAACATATATAAACGGACAAAAATGCATAAAACGGACGAAAACGTAAGAAAACGTATAGAAACATAAGAAACGGGTGAAGACGTAAGAAAACGAGTGAAAACGTATAAAAACGGATGAAAACATATGAAAACGTAAGAAATACGGAGAAAAGCGTAAAAAACGGAGGAAAACGTATAAATAAAAAAACGGATAAAAACATATGACAACGTAAGAAACCATAAAAACGCATGAAAACGTAAGAAAAACAGATGAAAACGTATAAAGACAGACAAAAAAGTATAAAAATGGACAAAAACGTATAAAAACGGACAAAAACTTAAGAAAACGCATGAAACGGGGAAAAACAGACAAAAACGTATAAAGACGGATAAAACCGTATGACAACGTATAAAAACGAATGAAAATGTAAGAAAAACAGATGAAAACGTATAAAGACGGACGAAAACGTATAAAAATGGACGAAAACTAAGAAAATGCATGAAACGGACGAAAACAATAAAAACTGCGTAGAAAAGAATTTTTTTAAGAAAACCAAAATTTGAGCTAATTAGTAACGGTCGTTAGTATAAGGGACTAACGTTGCAAACGATTGTTTGGTTAATGGACTAACGTTGCCACTTGACGATTGTCTCCTAACGGAGAATATAACGACAGTTAGCGATAAGGACTGACAGCGTGTAATATGTAAACCATAAGGATCAAAAAAGAAAAAAAAATTGATTAGGGACTACGGTATTAATTTGGAGCAAACAACAGGGACGAACAATGTAATTTACTCTACTTTAAATATACCTTTTTTTTAGACATAATTTGCAACAAAAAAATAAAACTTTTGAAAAAACAAACGAAACTCGTAATAAACTCATAAACATAACTCGACTTTGTTCCTTTAAAATAAAAGTATTTTTATACAGTACTTATTATTGACAAATAAACAGTGAAAAAGATACTACGTATTGAACTAGTTATTGACCACTTTTGAGTTTGACTTTTGGATGTGTTACACCCATGACCTATATCACAAATTCCCTTTGGTCTCCATTCCCCTATCCCTATCACCACCATAGGTTCTATATGTTGTTGCTTTCATTTACTCTTTTACCCTTTACCTCAATAACCCTAATCCAGCAAAATGCACACTTTCTAATACACAATGTGCAACTCACTAAACCATTATTCATTAAATTCAACAACATTCCACTTTTGCCTATAAATACCAAAAGCTCAACTCCACTTCACTTCGTAAAACCACATTCCAACTTCAAGTCAAAAACCAAACAAACAATGGATGTAAGTTACCATTTGACTTTCCATCTTGTTCAAATCCAACTTATTACTATCTTTTAAACACTAATGGTTTCTTTATGGGTTTTTTTTGCAGGAGTTTAGGGGGAATCATATACCAGCATTTGGAAGCTGGGATTGTAATAATCATTTACCATTTACTGAGTGTTTTGAGTCTGCTAGACAAGCTGGTTTTATTGGGTATGGTTATGGGTACCCACAAGATCGTGATCTTTATGTTGCTGGTGATCTTTATGAGAATAATGTTGTTACTCCTGCCATGATTGTTGTTCCTCGTAGACGAGTAAGTACTGCTTAAACTTTTCATCTTCAAGTTTATGTTTTAGTTCATTTAGTAACTCCAAAATAGCAAAATGTAACATACTTTTTTAAAATCTAACATTGTTACATGTAGAAAATATTTACACTTTTTTGTGGAATTGTATGTGAAGATTCTTACATTGAATGTCAAATTACAAGAAATATAACTAGGGAATCAATTTTGTCCCATCTTTCGGATTTTGTTTATAAAAGTGGATTTTGTTTGACATTAAGTATGTTGCATTTTGTTTCTTTATGGTTAAAGTGACATTTTGTGCTTGTTCTTTTTGGGGGTTATTTGTTTCATTTTAGTTGTGGAAAATGTAATATCTTCTTTGCATTATAAATGAACAAAAAAGACCCAAAACATGTTCTAAAGGAACAAAAATAACCCAAAAACAATAATATGAAAGCCAAAAGAGAACCAAAAAATATATATATACTAGTTCTAAACTTAAGTCGTTACCATTCATGGGGTGTTTGTTTCGGCTTATATAGCCAGCTTGTAGCTTATTTGGTTTTGAGCTTATGTTTCATATGTTATTTTTTTTGGCTTATTTCGAAACTTTTCGGCTTATATAAGTGTGTTAATGATCTACAAGCCCTTTAATAAAAAAACTCCAATATTATGTTTTTAACTCATTTTTTATGGTTCAACAGAGAAACATGCCAGTGACCGAAAGAAAAAAGAAATCAAGGGTCGTTTGTAACTACAACTACGATTTCAACTATGACTATGACTTCAACACTTACGCCGGAAAAGCTACTCCGGTGGCTGAGCCACGACAGAAAATAGTCACCGTAAAACCAAAGGCTGTTGATGAAGACTTGTACAAGATCTCACCTGACCTCCTCCGTGCACCACCTAGAAGGGTAACTTTTTTTTACACATTTCACAATTTTTTTTTTTTAATTTTAAATAGTAATATATTTCCTGACACTTTTGAATCCCCGCAGTTTACGTTGTTGTTGATAATTCAGTTTTGTCTGTTTTGAACATGATGTGGGACCCATTTGTTGCCATACCAATGCATAAAGTCAACACTATACACAAGTCAAATCTTGTGTGGTTTAATTTAGTTTTAAGAGTAATTATACAATGGGTTATTTTTTTGGGTTATTTAGGGATGTTTTTTTTTAAGAAAGTTAAATTAGAATTTTGAGTTTTTTGATCTTAAGTTGGGTTTTATTTTGTTTTCTTTAGAGAAGTCAAATATCGTATGTGACAATTTTTATTCGTTCGTTTGACTAGAAAAAGTGAGATTTTAATTTTTGTGGGTATTTTTTTTCAACTTGATTTAGGGAGGGTCGGTCAAAGTTAAAGTAATTTATTAGATAAGATTCTTTTTAGATTAAGTTGATTTTGTTTTGTTGTGTGTAAAGAGCTAAAAGTCAAATATGCTTCAAATAACTGTAATTCTTTATAGGTATTTTTGTTACGTGATTTTGGGAAGAGGGTCATAGAGTAATTAAGTTAAAAGATATGACATTTAAGTCTTCAAGTTGAATTTGTTTTGTTATGAAATAAGAAAAAAATAAGTCAAATCTCATTGTTAATTTATTATTAGTTCTTATTTAAGATTCATTTACATCATAAACACGTGTAATGATTCTTTAAGGTGACTTCTTACTTGATTTTGGGAGATGGAGATTTTAACATTTTGTTTTGTTATGCAGAAGAGCAAGAAGTGGGGGTTGTTTTCAATGTGTATGCTGCCAACTTGTGTCATGTGAAGCCTTTGAAGACCAAAGCTTAGAAGTATAATAGAGTTATATGTAGAAGAAGTATGTGTTAAAGGTAGTGAAATGGCTCATGGGTATGGTAAGAAGTTGAAATGGTCAAATGGACATGGTTTATGGTTTTTTTTTGATGTAATCTGATTTTGTGCAACTCTTGACAAATCCGAAGTAATGAGTATATTGGGCAATCATTATCTTTAACCCTTTATGATGTGAAAGTTTTTACCTTTTTGTATGCAATTCTTGTGTGGAAATGATTGTTCTTGGTATTGATTTCATGTTTCAGCATCGGTCTTAGAAGACAAGATCTAAAACGCCGAAACTAAATCAACTAGCACTCCTAAATCTCGCACAACCTACGCCAAGATAACTCCTCTAGAAAGCAACCCTAAACACCACCGACCAGGATACTACACTCGCTTGATAAAGTTACAAAACACGTAAACACTCCTCAAACGACCGGGATACTACACTTCAAGTCGGAAAGATCATCTTATGCCCTCTTAGGACACGGATACTCCGTGTCCTCTATAAATTTACCCAACACAACTCAACGGTATCCTCTTAAGTAGTACTACTGTCTTTTAAGATGTATGTATAAGAAAGAAACACCTTAAACAAACAAGGAATACTGTCTACTAAGTTTACTTTCCTAAAAGTTACATGTATAAAAATGTAAGAAATTGAAATCAAGAACTTAAGAAGTACTTTCCTAAAAGCAAGTATGTATAAAAGACTTATTGCATGTATAAAGTTATAGGATAGCGAAAATTACTGCAGAGGCACCTGTGGAAACAGGTTGCCTCGCAGAGGGTTGGTTTATTTCTCGTTCCCTATAAGGCCACTTATTTCGCTGCAATCTTGCAGTGAAATACAAAACATACACGTGTCCTTCTCTCCTTAATTCTACAAATAAAAAACAAAAAAAACATGTATTTCGATTTGCATTTGCAGCGAAATACAACATATGTAGGCCCAATTGCATTAAAAAAAAAAACAAATATATGTATATCACATATCCTTTGCCACACACATCACTTTCAAGTATAAAACTTACATTTTTAACCCTAAACTTTTTAATATTTACAAGTTTTTTATATAACAAACTTTATTTGTAAAATATTTAGCAAATATATAGCGAATTCGTTAATAAAAAAAATACCGTTGCGAAGAGCTCTAAATTACGAACAAAACGAGCCCAATATTGATATGCTTTTGACGTACGTACGATTTTATAAAAAATATTAAAAGTAAAAGTTTATTGGACCAAAAAAACGTACAATTATACTAAAAAAGTAAACTTGTAAAGTTATTAGAAAATGTATTAACTTACTATATGATATTTAGTAAGTTACTAAAAATGTTTGATGTACTTATGTTGTTATAATTTTGTGCTACAAGCTATCCCATATATATATATATATATATATATATATATATATATATATATATATATATATATATATATATATATATATATATATATATATATATATATAGGGAAAATGTTAGCTACAATTAATTGTAGCTAGTTGGCTACAATTCCTTTGAAAAAACTTTTAATAATGTGCAGTTCAGTCCCTGCGGTTAGACCCTGACACATATTTTCCCCCTGTCCCCACCTTTTTTTTCAAAGGAAATGTAGCCAATTGGCTACATTGTGTTGTAGCTATGTTTTCCCCATATATATATATATATATATATATATAGTGTATCTTTATTTTCAGAACCCTGTTAAGTGCGGGAACTGCGAGAACTCTAATTTTACATTAGAAAACATGCATGTTCATATAAAACATGTATGTTTTCTTACATACACATACATGCATAACATACATGTTCATATAAAAACCTGTTAAGTGCAACAAATCAATGCAAAATGATTTTATTTTTAGAACCTTGTTAAGTGCGGGAACTGCGAGAACTCCAATTATGCATTAGAAAACATGCATGTTCATATAAAACATGTATGTTTTCTTACATACACCCTAATACGCAGGCATGTGTATTAAGGTGTATGTAAGAAAAGATACATGTTTTATGTGAACATGCATGTTTTCTAATGCAAAATTGGAGTTCTCGCAGTTCCCGCACTTAACAGGGTTCTGAAAATAAAGCTCCCCTATATATATATATATATATATATATATATATATATATATATATATATATATATATATATATATATATAGCAGATATACTAATGATTTTGACGTACGTACGATATTATTAATGAATTCGCTATATATTTGCTAAATATTTAACGAATAAAGTTTGTTATATAAAAAATTATAAAGATTAAAGAGTTTAGGTAGTATGTATGTATAATATTTTCTTTAAGAAAAAACTTTCAAAACACACTTTTTGGGTCAAATACGTATAATTCTATGAAAGATGAGTATCGTTTTAAAATAAAAACATAAACATTCATAAACCAAAAAATGGTAAACTGTACAATTCTATGAAAGATGAATACCGTTTTTTTTTGTCCAATGAACCTTTACTTTTTTAGTATAATTGTACGTTTTTTTTGGTCCAATGAACCTTTACTTTCAATATTTTTTATAAAATCGTACGTACGTCAAAAGCATATCAATATTGGGCTCGTTTTGTTCGTAATTTAGAGCTCTTCGCAACGGTATTTTTTTTATTAACGAATTCGCTATATATTTGCTAAATATTTTACAAATAAAGTTTGTTATATAAAAATCTTGTAAATATTAAAAAGTTTAGGGTTAAAAAGGTAAGTTTTATATTTGAAAGTGATGTGTGTGGTTGTTCGCTGCAAAGGATATGTGATATACATATATTTGTTTTTTTTTTAATGCAATTGGGCCTACATATGTTGTATTTCGCTGCAAATGCAAATCGAAATACATGTTTTTTTTGTTTTTTTTTTTTGTAGAATTAAGGAGAGAATGACACGTGTATATTTTGTATTTCACTGCAAGATTGCAGCGAAATAAGTGGCCTTATAAGGAACAAGAAATAAACCAACCCTCTGCGAGGCAACCTGTTTCCACAGGTGCCTCTGCAGTAATTTTCGCTATAGGATATCAAACAAAAAAAGCAGTACTTTCTGGGTCAGTGCCTGGACTATTTCTGTATCAACATTAATTAGGTCATCAAATACAGAATTTAAGTTTAGAACTTGGTGAAAAATGTGAAGTGTTTGTAGAAAAAGGGTAAAAAAGTTGGAGTTATGGATGGTGGGTCATTGTTTGTTCCTATAATTATGAAAGTTTCTGCATGCTATAAAAATCAACCACGAAGAAAAAAGAGCCTTTGTTCTGCATGCTCTGATATAATACCACTCGTCTCACTTTACTGAAAGTGACTTGAGTATGTCCTTGTTGACAATTTATGTTTGCTTGTATCAAAATCTACAATATTGTCTCCACTATATTTAATTTTGTATTAAAGGTTTTGTAATCGATAATTTTTAAGATACGATGTTTAGTTGTGCTTGTATCATCTACCTTCAAAATTCATGTTTTAAAGTAAAAAGTTAATTTATGAAATTTAATAGTATATGATGATAACTTTTTAACGGGGAACATAAAAGTATCCATGCAAATTAAACAATTATGAGAAGTTTCTTGAGTTGAAACTTTTTGTCTTTGGCTTTAGAGTTTAGACTTTATAGGCCGCCTTCTTTTTATGTCCTTTTTGCACAAGAGTTAAAAATGTGGCATTTTGCTTATAAGATACAAAAGCATAATATGGGTTATCTTTTAAGGAAAATTATGTGAAGGAGACAACATGAAAAACAGAAAAAGGGTTAGGATTTTGGTGTGGTGATGAAGTCTTTATGGAAAAAAAGGTAAAAGAACATCAAAATGTTTGTGAGGTGTTTCCTTTTATTGGTGGTGCACATGTAAATGGGAGAGGAGAGTGGCTTGTTTTGAAAGATTGGTGGACTATCCAAGAACTTTTCAATTTTGATTGTTAATTTATTAACTAACCTATATTTGTGGAATAAAAACAAATACTTTATTTTGTTAATCTCGATACTAATGACACTCTACATATGTTTAATTAAGGTGAAGATTTAAAATTTAATTTGGGGATGATTTGGTAGTGTCTTCTGAAAAAATCAGGTGGAGATTGAGATGATTTGCGTAGTTTGTCTTTTTATTTGCATACTTCAATGTTGTTAAAGCAAAATTTCAACTATTGCTTAGATCGGAATGTCTCAATCAATAGTAGACGTGTACAAATAGAGATATGGCCATTTGGGATTAACAACGCTTTAATCCCCATACGTGTCAATAGAGGATCATAATTTACAAAGTAGAAGTAACATTTTTATTGATTGACTAATTGATCGGACTACTATCTAGGTGTTTGTAACACCGCAAAAGATTCTTCCCAAACTTTTAGGTGTTTTGACTTGTAAGATAGGCATAGGCATTTTAGCTACAAGTCTCAACGGAGTAAACTTCTAAATGAGGTTATGAAGATATCATGAAAGGACATGGCTAGCTATGATTATGGCTCAGCAGCTCATGCATCTACTTGTCTCACTCTTGCTTATTATGAGAGTGATGATAAATCATTTGAGAGATGAATTAGTCAATCAATAAAATGTTATTTTTACTTTGTAATTTATGATCCTCTTTGACACATACGGGGATTAAAGCATTGTTAAAGTTGCCTCACTCTTGCATTTCCGATTGCTTATTAGGAGAGTGATGATATATTTTGGAATATTGCCATAAAGAAATACAAAAAGATTAGGTTGTCGCAACTTCATGGCCATAGGCCCACACAATTCGATGATAATGTGTCAGTTTCAGCACGTTTATATAAGAACAGGTTATACAGAACAATAGCAAGAAAGACATAGTTAGTTCATACATATACCTTTACAAAATCTACATCATAAAAAGACCCATTGTGCAATCAACATTACATTAATAGGCGATGATTAACAACCAAAGAGATAGCATTGATACGAAGATATGATACGACTAAATGAGATTGCACAACAATTGATATAACTAAAAGAACTAACACTTGGAAACAAGGGAGCAGGGAAAAAAAAATGAAAAGATGGGATAATACATACAACATTGAATTACGATGCTTGCAAAGCCCTGACTCGTGCGGTTAGTTCCCTCACTTGATTTCTCAAACGATCAGGATTGCAGAAGAAATCCACAAAAACTTGTCTTTGAAGTGCCATTTCTTGAGAGTGGTGTTTTACAATCTGTTGCAGCA
The DNA here is from genome assembly GCA_030686995.1 of Artemisia argyi. Lineage (NCBI taxonomy): Eukaryota > Viridiplantae > Streptophyta > Magnoliopsida > Asterales > Asteraceae > Artemisia > Artemisia argyi. Next base: position 67,085,788 of record CM060709.1, on the reverse strand, counting down.
AGAACGTGTATCAAGATTTAGAGAACAATAATGTTTAACTATAAGACAAAAGTCGGAAAAACCTTATGGACTTGGATTGAGAACACACTCCTCTTTGGACTTATAAACTAAAAGAAAAAACTGTATAAAGTTGGACTTCATTAAAAAAAAAAAAAAAAAAAAAAAAAAAAAAAAAAAAAAAAAAAAAAAAAAAAAAAAGCACCTGTCCTTTGAGTATTCATATTTATGCATAGAACCTATTTGTTAAAACTAATATCCATGGAACTTTCGCGGTTCACAAATTAAACGTCTAATCATGAAAACCAAATGTTAAGTACTTATGGTTATGAGTTAATTTTGCGAATGTCCATGGATTTTTTTTTACATTAACCTACAAGTCTCAATTATCGACTAACAAGAGACATTGTTACAAATGCATCTAGTATAAGTGGCAATTTCGACTCATTGCTCATGAATGGGTCCACACGTTATATATCAGGTTATGTTATATATCTCATATATTAATGAAGTTACCTCGTTCTTCTTGCAGTGCTCGAGTGTTACTTCTTCGACTGCGGCAGACAGTTTGGCATTCACCTTTTCCATCTCGTCCAGCTCTTTCATTAAAGTCTATAACCACGATAAATTGTTACTATTTCAGTTTAAATATAGAAAAAGGACATGTTGGTACAAGAGAAAAAGCACTGGTTTCTAATTTAGTCCCATTTTCAAGATATCTCATTTCTTTTTCATTTTGCGTTTCAATGTATATCTCGTTATGTAAGAGCTTGCCAGTCACAGGCTATCTCAGATTCTCAGGTTAGGAATTTCAATTATGTAGGTAAGAATTTTGAAGTTTCGGTCAAAATTGCCAAGATTACACCAGATATTATATATAAAGGAGAATCTGTAAGCTTAGAAGGCATTCTGTAATAAAATGATTTTCTCTAAAAGCATGTGTTTTAATATTTAAAGGATAGCAAATATGCAAAAGATTTGATGAGTTGTGTACCCGAGGAGTCAAAATTGGCTGTGCAGTGGTTGAGGATGCAAACAGTAGCTGTTGCAGACTTTGGATAAGAGTGCACCTATTTATAATATCAAGTGGAAAACATGAGATTCAATCTATAAAGTTTAAGTACATCAAATCTACAATCTTTAATAGGATATGAAGGATAACTTACAACTCGTTAATGCATCTACTTCTATCTTCTGGAAGGGCATTATCTAAGTCGGATTGCAGGGCCATGAGGTCCGATTGAAGGCTGGATATCTGCTGCACGAGTCCTGGTGCCGAAACATAAGTAGACAGACCACCTTGAGCATCTAAGAAAAAGTTAACGTATGAAAGTGTGTTAGAAAAAGTTAACTTATCGCAATGTAGGCCCATTTATTTACTAACAGACGAGTTATGTTATGTTGTATCCCATACAAGCCAAATAAAAAAAAACATCTGGCAAAAAGGAACCGGGCCAAATAGTTTGTAAGACATCCAAAGCATAGTGTAAATTCATACAACGGTACAACATCCTGAACTGTTATATTTGTAGATTTAAGTTGCATTGTAATAAGATTGATTTTGTAGTCATAAACTCATAATTAACACATTAAATTTTAAATTCAAACAGAATCCTTTGTTTTTGTAGTCATACTTTTATTTTTAATTTGAACGGCAATTTTTTCTCACCCTATACCACCTATCCACAATATATCTCACAACTGTCTCCAACGAGACTCAACCTACAACCTCTTGGCTGGTGGGAGACTCACATACCACTAGTGATAATTAACACATTAAATTTTAAATTCATACAACATCCTAAACTTAAACCGACCCGCACAAGAAATATCCATTTAACACAAGCACTTTTCGCCGTTAACCAACCAGCCCAATTCACCCATCTTGCACCTCTACTTATCATAAAGCTGTGTAACTTACTCGAATGGATGCTCAAAAGGTCTCTGACACCATGTAAAAATGTATCCCGGTCATCTACAGCTCCTTGTTCTTGTACATCTGATGCTGCTTGAATTAATGCCAAGCAACGGCCCTAGAAGATCAGAAGATATATATTATTCCAATAAATCTTGTCAAATAAAACAATTAGCAAATGCCAAGAAGTTAGATACCCAACACTAGTTTTTGTCAGAGCCAATGCCTGAACAATGGTTAAGGTGGCAAGATGGTCAGGTTGGAAAGGGGTCACAACAAGTTCAGATTAAAAGCAGATCGGTCAAGTTTGGGTTGCCCCATAACACCTTTTAATTCTTTATTTGCATTTTTTATAAACAAAATCAACAATTACCAATAATTTTTGATAAAATTATATTATTTCAATAATATAATCTATATCTTTGAATAGAATGATTTCAAAGGTTGTATGCATTCAACAGTCTGGAACTTTTAACTCGTTCAGACCATTCGAGACCATTACCTTTTAGCTAAATTTCTATTTGACTGGTTTGAGATAAAAAAACAATCTAAGTAGACCCATTCATAAGTAAATTGGTAGAGATTACCACCTCTACCCAGTACAAAGGTAAGAATATATGTGATTACCACTCTTCCTTTGGTTGCCAATAGGTAACCTTGCAGCTCCGACTCAATAACTTTTAGCAATGAAAACGCTCCAAGCATCGTCTTCTTTTCAAATTGGCATGCTAATTTTAAAAACTGATGCCTTGCAAGTTGGTTAATCAGATGACTTATGAACTGTTGAATAGAAAAGAGAAACAAACAAAAGCACGAATGAGTTGTAAGGAATTGACCGTAATATCACTTCAGCATATGAGAAATGCACATATAAACACATGAATAGAGTTAACTGAACTCATTTTAAACTTTTATGATAGCACTTGCTTCACATGAAACTTGGAAGAGTTGAAGCGTGTTCAAAATAGCTAGCTGGAAAACACAGATAATACGAAATGCTGTCTCTGGCCTTGTAAATGGAGGTGGCAAAATAGGTGGGTTGAGCAAATGCTAAAAAAAGGAAAATTTTATGGGGGATTAAAAAAAGGGGGGCGCAGGATGACCCGCAAACACTTTCGTTTCGAATTTGTAGTTAATTAATGTATTAACAAGGATTTAAAAACCATATTATTATAATGATAAAACAATTTCTATACTCGTTTGACCCATTTTAGTATAAGTGGACTGAAACTGAGATACACATTCACTGGTAATACTAAGTACCTCATTAACATTGAGTGGTGGGGATTCAAGATTCACACAATCAAACTTAAACTGAACATTATTTAATTTGCATACACATTTTGTTTCAAATTCAATTCGTAAATCAGGAAACTGAATTCTTGCAGTAATAGTTAGAAAATTATACCGCTTTCTGACGTTGAATATAATACTCTTGCCGCATAACCTTTAAATCATAATCACCTGCATTTATGATAAATTTACAGTCCCATTACAAAAAAGGATATGGGTGTCCTGACTCAAAAAAGATTGATATATCAATCTTCACAAGCAAGTTCAAAGGTTGATTCAGATATATACCTTGCAAAATGTATGTGTCTTGCAGCTGAGCCAGCTCCCAACATAGATCAGGGATAGTCTGGGAAAGAGAAGTGATATCATTACTCACGAAAAGCCATGTCAAAATGTATGAAGAGTTATCTTGAGCATGAGAAAAACACTTTAGAAAAAAAAATAGAAAGATGATCCAACTTATGTAATAAATGATTTTTCCACAAATTCCTTGGAGTGGAAGAATGATGAGACCCAAACAGTATTAATGTTAGACATAGCAGAAATACAAACAGAATCTAGTGGCAGCCATCTCTCTTGATAGTGCTCAATCCAACCTTATTTAGATAATCAAACCAAACATACTAAATAATATATCCTAATCCCTTATTTATAGAGTTATCCGATAAAGAGAATACATCATTGCCTAATCTTCTAATAAACCCAAGAAACAATCCTGCATGTGGTTGAGGCCCGTGTGTGGGCCTAGCAAAAAGAAAGGAGATATAGAGATGATGCAGTTCTAAAGAAATAATTTTGCTGCGATTTGCATAATAGTATGGTCAAACTCCAATATTTTATCTCTCAAGTGTCACAAACAACTTTAAAATATCCAAATCCAAATCGACTTTATCATCATATAGGTAAATCGGTGGAAATTCCCAGCTCTATAAACTACATAACATACAATATTAAACAATATATATTTGAAACTAATGTGTGCATACCTCAGATAACAGCTTCTCTTCTTTGTTATGTAAATTTGAAAGCTCTGCAGCCAATTCGACATGCTTCCTCCTAATAAACAATTTAAGAAGTAGAATTACATAAACCACAGAATCATAGTTTGTAAACTGAGAGAACTTGGGTCATGTATTTCATGATACTCCCTCCACCCAAAATTAGAGTTCAGATTCCAAGAGAGAATTGAGTTTGAGATAATATAGGCGGCAAAGTAGACTCTAATTGTGGGAGGAAGGGCCTAAGGAGTAACATATATCAGCATGTCAGAATCATACTATATACATTATTAAAACGTGTTATTAGAGAAATGCATATTCTCATGCATGTAAGCTGAAAATCAAAAGGGTTTGTCTTATACCTGAGTGAATGAAGATCGAGATGAATATGAGCTTCATCTGAATTTACTTGACCTTTAAGTGCCAAAAGAATAGCTTGCTGCTTTGCATTCTCAACTTGAGCTTCAACCCACTGCCTTTCACTGGTTCCAAATCTGCACATTGAACATTCACATCGTATAAAACAAAGATATATGTGAATAAGATAAAAACAAGAAATACATTTGACATACAGATACACACATACATGGACCGAAGCCTTTGCAGTTCTGAGACGCGTTGATGTTGTGATTTTTGGGAGTCTGCTGCATCAAGAAATTTCCAAAAACATGGAACACATTAGTGGCTCGTCAATCACAAATAATATATGCAACTTATGCACACATGCATAATACATTCCTTTTATAGACAACGAGACAAAAGACAGCAGGCAATACTTTTGACATTGACATTGAAAACTTAAAGAATTAAGCCATATCCACAAATGGAAGATTAAAAAATATAACAAATCGATGCAACTGATGATCACCTCGCACTAAGGTATTGGAGACGTCATCAAGATTGACCCATGAACATTTGGATTTTCCCTCCTCTGCCACCAAGCGGTAAGGACCCTGATTCAACATATACAAACAGAATGTTCCAGTTTCTTAAGATAAGATATGCAAGATTATACACTCTAAATTGACGAGAAACAAGGTGGATTCCCAGGTCGTATTATTTCAACATTAACATATCATGGGGCTTTGTGGTCCACTGGGTGAAGCTTATTAAGTTAAGCGAGCCTAGGTGAGAGTAGTACCGGATTGGGTGACCAACCGGGAAGTCCTCACATGGGGACCATAAGCTCTAATGATATCAACCAGCTACCTTAGAAGCCTGGGCCCAACCATGTGATGTCTTGATCCAACTAAAGGACGCGAGTTCGATTCCGTTCCGCAAGCATGGTTGGGTATTGGGTGGAGGTATTTCACAGGCATCAAACCTTTGCTGGGTAGGGTTGATGGGTACCATTATGGTACACAGGGTTGAGGTGTCCCTGCCAATATACACTTTTTTTTTTTTTTTTGATCCAACATTAACATGACTAAAAACCCACCTTGTTGTAAAGAACTAATCAAGAGGTGGCAATTTCAGCCCACTTACTTATATAGAGTCAATGTGGGCTGTATTTTATCTCAAACAGGTCAAAAAAGCCTTTTAGCTAGAAGATAAAGGAGTCAAACATGTGAAAGTCAACAAAGTTGGTTTTTGTAATCATATACATTTTATTACTTATATATATAAGAACTTAAGAATGGGCAAATAGTGCTAGCGTGTCAACCAACCTGACCTGTAATATAAAATGAATTGTTTCATCCCGAATCAGTATTGATCTCTTACCCGGCCCACCCGACCCACCCATCTTGCCACTTTTAAACTGCTCAATTGTTCCCCCACATATTGAGAGAAAAAAAAATGTATAAAATGCTATACCGTATCTAGTTGCTTTACAAACCATTGATTCAGCTCTTTCATACACAATGAGTCAACAAGCAAATATGGATGAAAGTCAGAGTATGCCAAATAGATGCCATCTTCTGCAGATCAGGAAACCAAAAGACATGAAGAAGAGAGACATATAATATACCAAGACCACTTAACTAAAAATTATATGTTTTGGTTGATTGAAATAACTTTCAGAGGAAGAATGAAAGGAAAAACAGTACCATCCCCTGAATGGAAGTGAGCCAACTCTTGTGCTGTAGACGCAATCCTTCCAAGAACTGCATTCATCTTAAGTTACAATGAAACAAGTTTTAGGGCTCATGTTTAAGCATTGAAGTATATGCCAAATTATCATTTAAAGATCCTGTTAAGAACAAAATTACGGACAGTTTAGTTCTCTGTGACTGTACCTCTAAGTTTCTTGCTGAAAGACTATCATCTATGCTATTCAGTTGTCCATTAACAGTAGATGTTGAAGCAACTCTTGCCCTCTTTCCTTGAATCAAAGCAGAAGCCTGTGTACTGAGCATGTCATATTGAAACTGTAGATGCCCAAGTTGCCTCTGCAGCTCAACTGCTTCTGCTTTATAGGCTAAAGTAGCATCCCTATAGAGACAAAACAATATGTCAGAACTGGGTAATGATGAAATGCAGTATTATTGTATAGCAAAATAAAGATCCTAGCGTGTCATAAATGAAAAAAACACAACTATTCTGTTTTGTCATGCGGTTGCAGTGGTTATTGCAGGAGATGCATTAATTCAGGGTATAAAACCACATTATGTTACTAGTATGCATAGATGATGTTTAAAGCAAAAAATCATATTAGAATGCAAGCATTTATGTTCTCAAATTCAATCAGTTAGTGAGAAAACTCCGAGCATTATCAATACATTGGTAAGGGACACTAAACAGGTTGGATACATTGATAGGGTACTAAAAATCTGAAAGTCATTTAAAATATGCTCTGGAACCATGAGCTATCTAGTAAAACTATGATACTACGGAATTCAAACTTGGAACTATCCAGCAAGACTAAATTATGACCTTGAAATGGACCAGTGGCTTATCAAAAAGGTAGCCTCCGCGCTGCTGGCTGTGATTGGTTATGTTGCGTTGGCTCCGAAAGATAGAGGGGCATACATGAAAATAGCATGTAACTAATTCAGCTAGGGGAATGGGGTGATGGACTTCCAATTCAAATTCTTATTCAGGTTGAGCTACTATATTAACTTATCGCTCTCCGTTGACTACATGTTGACATTCACCGAGTAGTTCTTATGCTAAAAATAATCTCTAACCATCATCATAAAAGATAAAAACAAATAACGATAATTAGAATTTTAATCTTGATAATTATCAATTTGGTCAATTTTTTATACATCCACCCACCATAACGTAGATAGCAAATAAATTAAAGATCTAAAGATTAAATTACACCCTTCTTAAAAATGTAGAGCCAAAAAAATTCAAGATCTACAAATTAAGGCTTAGGTAGAAGAGATTCGTTTACAGGTGTTGCCCATTGATGTGAGCAATTAGTTGAGAAAAGTACATTAGAGACAATTTGAATACAAAGGGTTTCCTGTCAATTCTTAAGCAAATCATAAAAATGTTCTGTTGACAAATTATTACTTTTCTGCATGTGCCAACAATAAACAGTTCTGCGAGTCAAAACTTCAGATCTCGACACTTAAGCAGATAATGAAGAGGATAAATGCAGGAAAATGTACCTTATGTCTTTAAGCCCTTCTTCTGCTCCAAAAACTGCTTCCTGGTTGTCTCTCCTTGTTGAAAATGCTGATATGCTTTCATAAGCAAAATCTAGGTCTTCACCCTGTGAACGCATTTGATAGTAAAATTTAATACTACGTACTTATTATTCTACAATCATTGGCTTTCATCTTTGTTACTCCGTATATAAAAAAAAAATCATAAATTGCCAAGTCAAAATCGAGCAAATGCAGCAAACTAAATATGCTTCTCCAACTAAAACCCAATTTAGTGATGCTAAATGTGAACCACAAACGAAAATTTGCAACCTAGCTCAAATATTTCTTGTATGCCTTTATCCTAGTTGTACAGCAATTAAATTGGAGCCTATAGGCATTTGTGTTTAAAGTTGCCCCTCAGTAGAACACTAAGTAGTAGGTACAGCATATTGTGGTGTATGGGTTGTTTGCTAAACTGTTAGAATTTAAATACTTGATTTATCATCAACAAGCAAAACAATCCACACCTTTAACTGGAGGTTCTCCAGTTTTAAGACGGTATTTAGCCAACAAGGCCATAAATCACCTTTAAGGATATCAATCACTTGGCCAAAATAGATAAACATCATTCAAGTTAATTATTCCCAGCAATTAACATCATTCCCGCCTCGAGCAAACAAATAGACACCTATTTACGTAGTTCATCAAATCCAATTTAAACCAGAGATACTGACTTACTTTCACAGTCTGCGTGGTTTTTTGATACAAAAGTGATGTTCTCATCTTAAAAATGACATTTATTATTTATACGAGTATTATTTTTTAGATAGTCCTGCCAAATCTACTTAACATTTGTTTGCTTTACTGATACAGCATAAATCTGGATCCTAAAGGTGTTTACTTATCTGATTACAAATTCGTACTATATCAACCATAATAAAAAATAAGCCTGTCAATTACCTCCAAAAGCTTTCCATCTTGTATAAATTGTTCATACCTGAATAATAAGAGAAGCACAAAAGTCAGATATACTAATACATACATAATATGGTATTAAACTCTGTAAATTCTAATATAAAACTCTTAATGATTCATGCACCAATGTAATTCACGCGATCACATTACCAATATTAGTCCTCAAAATGAAATCAATCTTACTTCATTCTATGACCAATCCGAAAACAACAATCAGCTAAGCAGCTAGATATAGATACCTAAAACACGCATAAATGAACGCAAAAACATTGTCTAAAGAGAGCTGTTACAAATCAGGGTATAGTACTAAAATTCCAGATTACAAATACAAAATTACAAATTCGATCCTTTTTCCTTAAATTAACTAATCCACGTAGATACACACACACATCCATTTATGTATCTGTATAAGCTAAACACCTAGATACACATACACATAACAAGCATATAATAAACCAGGGACAGTAACGCTCTACAATGAGGATAACAATAACAACACGATCTGTCAGCTAAACACTTAGATAGAGATGCGTAACACACTTTCGGTCTATAAATATAGAGATAGAGAAGGATTATAATCTAAATTAGAAATAAGCAACTGATGCTGCCGTTCAAAACCTGACACAAACCGAATTAGGGGGCGCAGTACACGATAACAAACTGATCATTTCCACATTCAATTAACCAATTCTACAAGCAACAATCAGCTAAACACCTAGACAAATACTAATGAATTAGGGCACAGTAAGCTCTACAATGGTGAATAACGATAACAACTTGATCTGTCTATATTCAATTAACCGATCCTACAAGCAACAATCAGCTAAACACCTAGACAAACACACACTAGCTAATTTCAATTAGTGATAAGCAAGGTTTGGTTTGGTTTAGTTTACTACCAAAACTGGAGACAAACGGAATTAGGTCACAGTACAGTACACAATAACAAACTGAACATTTCTATGTACAACTAAGCGATCCTACAAGCAACAATCAGTGAATTACATATACTATAGTGGAGTAATAAATTAGCGCACGGTACGCTAAAAGATAACAAAATGATCATTTCTACATTCAGTTAACCAATTCTACAATTTAATATACACATAGACACTAACAATCAGCTACACACACACACACACTAACTAACTAACTAACTAACTAACTAATTTCAATCATAAACACCTAGATAAATAAGAAGGATAATTTAAATTAGAGATAAGCGCGACTAAAACCGGACACTAACTGAATTAGGTCACAATACGCTAAACGATAACAAATTGACCAATTCTACATTTAGTTAACCAATTGTATAAAGTAATACATATAGTTTATAATTTTATATTTATAGAGAGAGATTGGGATAATAGTACTGTTGTAGTTCGGAGGCAGTGAGGACGTTAGAATGGCGTAAACTGGAACAAAGCCAATCGAGTATGGGACGAGCGTCTTCGTACTGAAAAGGCCATTCGAAACTATCTGGATCCAGTGAGCTGTGTCCTTCGTAACCTAATTCGCCTAATAATCCGCATAGTTTCGCCCCACTCATCTGTGTTAGCTCTCTGATAATTAGGTTAATGAAATGTAGATCGGAGGGTGGATGGTTTCCGGTGGAAATGTGGGTCCCGGTTGGATGGTTTGATTCAAAATGGGGGGTTTTGGAGCCGGCTAATTTGGTTTATTTCTAAATTTTGATACTCTATTTATGTCTTGTTTTTGCTTTTTCAGATAAACATATTCTATTTGCTCAAAAAAAATATAACATATTCTAATTCTCAGTATCTCTAAAATATTTTTTAAGAACAATTTCATATGCGAAAAAGATAAAAGGATATTTTAGTCAAAGATAACCGGTTAAACCGGTCATATTAGCGCTATTGACAAGTATTTGAAAGTATTTTAGCGTTACTGACAATTAATAAAGTATGCTACGTATTTCAATAGTAAATTATGTGAATTTAGCCTTCACCCTATTTAAATTTTAGATTGGCGAGAGAACTTTGATCGGTGCATCTTTTTTGAATGTCGGCTGACCTTTCCTCAATGATCTAGCTTCAGACAACAAACATGACCTATAGCTAGGAGTTGTGATTGAACCTAAAGTCATGCTAAGCTAATAAGTTAAAATATAAGCCGGAAAAATAAACTTGTGAAGCATTTTTTTTTGGCATGAGTTATAAGGACCCCCATAGGGAGGGTTTGTGGAAGTTTTGTGTTGCCGCCGCCTGTACTGTCTGCTTTAATGCTTGTACATTTGACTAAAAATAGGTGAGACCCTCACAGTAGACCGACAACCCTTTTTTTTTAGAAAGGCATAAACTTGTGAAGCATAAGTCAAGTCAAACAAGCTAATAAGTGCACGTGTAAGTTTATAAAATTCTTTTTTTTTTTTTTTCTTTTTTTAAGTCGAGTCAAACAAGCTCATTAGGTTCAATACTCTGATTGTGCTTAAATTACAGAATTACAATTTTTTAGTGGGTTCGGTTGACTCCATTGGAGACAATGTAGCTCTACCCCAAAGGTTTTTTTCATTAGTTTTTAAAGTTACGCCACTCCCGTGTACTCGGATTTAAATTTAATTGATAAATTTGAAACTAGCTTTCGGTTCCAATTGTCAATTGTAATAATAGGTGCAAGTCGGTTTAATAACAAGTGAAGCAGGTATATAAAACGGTTCACCTAGCGTAACAATGCTTTTGTACCAAAGCATAGAGGCATCAATCTACACGATAAAAAGGTTGATGCCATTAGTAAACTAGCCTCAGCATTTATCCCAGGTTCATGTGACCTGAGTAACTAAAAACATATGTACAACTTAGTAATGGTACATTTGTGGTTTATTTTAGACAAGTCAGTTAAAAAATTGATGAAAAAGAAAAGAACTAAACAAGTTATAATAATTGAAAGCCACCAAGAAGATATCTTCAGCACCACCAAACCATCCCCATTTTAATCACTACAATCTACACTTGTATTGACCTCTTTTTGTTATTTAACCCCACCAATCTTTCTTAACAACTAAAGAGGCAAATAAACCATCTTTATATAATGGGCTGATATAGAGGGGGTTGAGAGTGGGTCTCTTTAATCTTGCATTTCAAGCTACATTACCAAAAAGGTATATAAATCACTTTTTGTAGTTTGTTGTCATCTTGAGACATCTTTGCCGTAAAAATACATTAGTTTGAAAGCTGCATATGTACATATTTTGAGTTTTCTAACCTCCCAAGGGAATATAATGTAGAACAAAGTAGAAAATTCTCAATCAGTCAGCGTAGAACACATGCCTACAACATACAGACCAAAAGCACATCTTTAATAGAGGTAAAATCCATAAGTTAGCAATTCCGTTCTGTGAGGAGAAGCAATGACAATATCCCCATTTCCAAGAATCAAAGTCAAAACTTTTCCGGAAGCAGTCAGTTAGAGGCATTCATAACTTTGTGGACCAGAAACTAACGGATAGATTCATCATATCAGTAAATCATCTTCCCTTGGATCTGCTAAAACAAATAAATCATAGATGAGTTAAGATTTTAAATGGGTAGGGCCAAGAGGGTCAAGTGTCCATTCAACATGTTCCCTTAATCCCTTTTGGCTAATATTCTCAATCGACCCTTTTGACGTGAAATACAACCGAAATTGGCCATTCAAAATGGGTCAAAAAATGCCATGTCTAGAAATGAGCTATTTAGCTGCAAATCCTGGGATGTTAAAATGGGAAATATACATATCGTTGACTGCCTTTGAATTATTCGCTGTCACTGGAGGAAAGGTATCTCTTTGGATCAAATGATTGATTCCTTGAGGGAGAATCAGGAGCCGTGAACTGCATTCTTCCATTCATAGGTGCAAATGCTGTGAAGACAGATATAAGACTTCCGTACACAAAAAATCTAGGATTTTATTTGTGGTTATATGCAAATTAATAACAGGGCTCTTTCTTCATTCTTTAAACTTTAAAGAAAAGGGAGGGGTTGACCACAAACTATCATATGTGAATGTAAATTTTTTTAGACAGGACTACTTTTGGAAGAAATTTATCTATGTGGCTCTTTTGGGAGTCTGATAAACTAACTACTAAAAACATGAACACATAAGCACACATAGAGCCGAATTATAGAAGACTTGATTATTACTAGTATTCAACAAAATGAAGTACATGTATACTGTATCTATTCTATTGTCTATGGCTAATAAAACAAAGTTGTGTTCTGCTTTAGTCTAACAACGTAGCAAGATCGTGTAGAATTAAAGGGCTAGAATTAGAGTGGCAAATGGGCCGGGCCGGGCAACTTTTTTAATAGGTTAGAATGCCCAAAAGGCCAAAACAGTTGTCCAAAAGACTAGTGAGTCATATAAAAGTACAAAAATTTATAAATTTCTAGAAGAATCTAAAAATTTCATAACAAAATCTTAGGAGGCATTATACAGTAAAATCAACACTTTGGGCAACTTACAACTAGTTAACTGAATTCACATAAGCACCGTCAGAGATAACATAACCCATTTGACATGTTTCCTTTGCAACTAGTTAACTGAATTCACCGTCAGAGATAACATAACCCAAATTGACTCAAACATAAGCATATGGATCAAAATGGCTACCTCTAGTTAAAACAATTAGATATAAATCGACACATATTGTGATTTGATCAATGACTATAGTAATAACACAAGCTCTGTAACTGGATGCAGTGTAAACAATAACTAACCTTTATCTCTCATTCTTCTCTCTCGGTCAAATTCAAACTTATCTCGGATCATCCCTGCCTTTTCCATTGTATCCCCCTGCCTGTTTCTCCCAAAAGCATGATTATTCTGCTTTCAAAATTGAGCCCAGTATTAATATATTGATATATAACTTATATCATCGATAAAACTAAATGCTTCGAACTGTAAATAAACAGAGTAGAACATGGAAGATTGGAGATGTAAACAAAGGAGGACAAGATTTTAAAAGGGTTATAAAACCACTGTCACTAGTGGTGTTATGGGCGGAAGCAGATTTTATATCATCCCTAAAATTAATTGGATATGATCACCTTAGCGCCAGATAAAAGATTGAACTTTGGTCGTCTATCTTAAGTAAGTTGTGCAAGAACGAGATGAAGAGATGGGAAATAACTAGTTACACAAGAAGGATGCCAACTACTAGGACAAGCATTCAAATAGCACAACAAAGGTTTGTTGCCAGAAACATAAACTTGGGTAGTGCTGTATGACCATGGAACCTGTGTAAAAGTTCAATGCAATATTGTATTTTTGTAAAACAGAAAGAATGTCTTTTTACTGTATATAAAACCTTTTCTTACTACACAAAGGCAGGGTCCCAAACGCCAAAATATATATTATTTTTAATGGCTATATCATTCAGAACTAATAATCAGTATGATACACCTTTGAACTATTTCATACGAGTCAATAGTATATGCAATCAAGCATCAAGTACCTTCATTTCGTCAGCATGGGGTTGTCTCCTTCTGAAAAACAGAAACAATATATAAATGGTTTGTATAAAAATAAGAGTAGAAATGTAGAATACAAGAGCTTTTTAATCAGTGAATGGCTTGAAGAACATATCTTGTTAGACAAAGTTTCGAAATCTGTCAATAATAGAAAATAAAACTAATACATGGTTCACAAGCAAGCATCAAAATTATAAAAATAACCAAAAGGAAGAAACCTGTAAGGCGAAAAGTCTTCATCATCATCTTCAGCAGAGTCATAACTTGTACGTTCTTGACCATGTTTCTTGGAATAACCCTCGTCCCAATATAACCTCTCCCAATTCTCTCTAAGCTCCTGATAGAGTTCCATATACTTTTTGCACCAAGGCTCATGCTCCTACAGTGAAACATTAAATTATAAGCTGAACCAATGTGATATCACTAGGAAAGATAGAGAGCAAAGATGCTATTAATAAACATAAAAGGAACATCAAAGCACGGTATATTGGTCTCCACCATACAAATGCCCTACTAAAAAGGTTCTAGGATGTCCAAGCCACACTGGTAACACAAACAGACTAGGGATGCTAATCTATAAGTTAACAAAAGAAGTAACAGTCAGTTGCATGTTCATGTTTGGAGACAACTGTTTATTTAATTAAAAAAGCAATATGCATTATACTAGTGCAGGGTGTGATACAAAATGTAGAGCTCTAAGCATATGTTATAATATAAGTATATAACACACATGGACTAATGACCTCACTTAACCTAAACGATAATACTTCCAAAGAAGCAAAACACTTAAACGTAGTAGCATCTTTCCCCCATAACTCCATAAGAAACATGAAGTATATTAGGGGAGCGTTTGTTAACTTGTCTAAGCTAATTTTTGGGCTTATGTGGTTTCGGCTTGTGTTTCATAAGCCCGTTTTTCCAGCTCATTTAGAAACTTAAGGGCTTATATAAAGCTTATTGTGACATAATATAAGTTCAATAGTTGCAAAATAAGCCGAAAAAATTAGCTTATGAAAATATAAGCTGCACCCAGAAAAGCTCATAAGCGCTTAAACAAACACCCCTAATACAAATGTTCAATTACTCAGAAAAGTACAAATAACATCATTTTCGTATAATAAAAGCATTTCAACATTAGGTTTTGCCTTCATGATCTTTGCTACTATAATCATCACGATAGTTCTCAATCGCCGGAATCGCCTAAGAGGGTGTTTGCTATTTTACTATGAAAGTGCTAATCCAATTAGTTTTCTAGTAACTAAGGCATGGTAAAGCTAATCACCAAGTATATAATCTATATACTACATTATAATGCATTTGGGACTATTCTATAATTAGAAAGGCTTAAAATTCAGACTTTTTTATTGCTTATTATGGAAAGATTTCAAAATTAATTTGTTAGGAAGCAAGTTGGTTAGTAGGAAGTTTGTTAGGAAGCGGCTGGTTAATATCTCTACTTATAAAGCATGAACACAACTAAACGTGTAACCAAATAACACAAAATATAATCACACGGTACCCGCCGCCGCATTGCGCGGGTACCATTCTAGTCTGCTTAAAAGAAGCTACAACAAAACCTATTTTAATTATCGTCTTATTGGATTACATGTTTATTCTACGCCACACTATCATTTCCAAAACACAATACCAAACACCCCTTAATTCAAATACCCTAACAAGTCATAACCAACAGAATAACATCAAATAAAAGAAATGACTAACAGAATCTTTGAGAACGAGTCTGGTGCGCTTCATAAACTGCTCACGCAACTGCTTCCTTCTTTTATTAGGAATATTATCTCTAGGTATAACAAATCTCTCACGTGGGGGCACGTGTTCTCCTATTTCGTGCATTTCTCCGTCCACTACCCACCATTCTGACTTCTCATCGGGTTTTCGCATTGCTGGTGGTGTGTATTTTGAGCGGCGGCGCGTGGGTTGGGAGGCGGCGGCGGCGGTGAAGGGGTTTGATTGTTGGAGATGGGTGGGGAGGAGGTGGTGGAGTGAGGTCCGGTAGCGGCGCGTGAGTGAGAGCATCGGGATAGTGGTTGATTTTCTTTTCAAGGAAAGGTGTGTGCAAAAACCAACTGGGTGTTTGTTTCAGGGAGTTTGAAGATTATTAAAAAAAAGAGTAAACTACGCCGTTCATCCTTGTGTTTGCGTTGACTAACGAGTTTCGTCATTTAAACAAAAAAATGCAATGTCCGTCCATTTAAACAAAAAAATGCAATGTCCGTCCCGAAATGTGAAACGTCGTTTGTCCTTCATTTTAACGACTGTAAATAACGCTTGTTAAGTTAGGCCACATAAGGGTATTTTGGTCTTTTCCGTCTCATTTTTAACTTCTCATCTTCTTCATCCATTTATCTTCATTTCCAACTATCATCATTCAGCACCCATCACCATCTCTTCTATTCATCTTTATCACTACCTACCACCATCATCTTATTTCAAAACACACACAAAATCAAATTTTAAACTTACACTTAGCAAATTTTCTATTGATGACTTTAAAAAAAAAAAAAAAAAAAAAAAAAAAAAAAAAAAAACCTTTCCTCCGCCGTCATAAAACTAATCTCTAATTTATCACATTTCAGCATAATTACACGAATAACATTAAAAAAAATGAAAAAAAAAAAAAAAAACAAATGATTAAACACATACCCATAAGGCCATAATTATTACAGCTGATAAAACAAGTCTTAAAACTCAATGGCCAATTCATACAACTCATGTAGCACATCACAAATAACTTATAACCACGGTACCACACATACAATTCAAAAAGTCCAAATCCTCTCTTCCATAAATTCATCACATTTAAACACAAATAAAGAAACAATGTAGAAAGCATACCCACTTTTCTCAATTTTGTAACTAATCTCATTACATCTAATTAAAATAGTCTTAAAACACTACCAATCCATACACCTGAATTAGTCCACAATATAATTCACAATCACAAATGAAGCAGATGAGTGTGTGTTTGTTATTGGAATATAAAATTGATTAAGGGGTTTGCGTTTATTTGGGAATGAAGCAAGGACTAGTGGTGGGTGGTTCTTATTGGCAAGTGGTTTGACGACAACAGGCAGTGGCAGGGGTGAGCATGGTGCGAGTTGGTGCGGGTTTTGGTAAAAACCGAATCGCATCCGCAATTGCGGTATTTAAAAAGTTAGAATCCGCAAGTGCCCGGTTTTACGGATTTGCAGTTTTTGCGGTTTTAAAGTTTTATATATATATCTCTATATTATATATAACTAGAGGCGTTTGACCATTTTATGCCAAATAAGCACGGTCAATGCCTTGTCATCACTTTTTGAGTGCCATGTCATCAGTAGTGTTAGCCACCTAAGCAGTGTGTTTGGTGTAGCTAAAATCGGACTACGAAAATGTTTAAAAATTTGGTTATTTACAGGATCGAACCTAGGTCTGTTAGTTTAGAGACAAGCACTCCAACCAATGGAACAAGCCAGAAGTTGTGATAGACAATACAAAAACAAAATGTTATGTCTTAATCACACCACTCTAAATAAAACCCTAGATGTAAATCCCTGTTAGGGTTCGTTACAAGCAAGCAATACGGTATTTTATGTATTTTATTCATTCGACAAACCCTAATATAATCATCATCATCATATTCATTCATATATCAGTGATACCACATCATCATCATCATAAGGTATTTTTCCAAAAAACTGCACATGTTCTATTTATTCATTCGACAAAAGAGAATGGAGTATTATATTCAGTTAACATTACTTCAATAATTATAATTTGTGTTTGCAGTTTGAATGTTAAAACTCTGATATTATATGTGGAAGCAAGCATGTTAGGGATCACAGCGGTTATATCTACAGATCGTTAACACTAATCTGGTATTCCCTTCTCACCAAACATCTTTTTTTTCTAATGCTCATGTAAACGAATTTTTTTGGTTCATATATTAGGGTTATTGAAACATTAATGAGGCCTGTAGAAAAACATGCAACGACCAATGATATCAACTGAAACTCCTACAGAGACTACTGGTAAAGCGTTACGTGCTTGCCTTTCACAGCCACTATCGATGACGGAGGTATAGTCACATCTATTATCCATAGAATGTTGTAAATAAGATATCAGTGTGATTTTTAAATCCGTATTTTGTATGGTTTTAATGCAGTATTCACAGAATAATTCTTCGGGTGTAATTAGTCTAGCGGATCATCTTGGTTCTAGAATTTGTGATCATGTTCCTGAAACACCAAACAAGCTCTCAGAGGATATTGTCCAGTGTATGTCAGCTATATATTCTAAACTTGCTGACCCGCCTCTTGTAAATAATGGTATTGCATCTCCTACTTCATCTTTGTCATCAGTGAGTGCATTTTCACCAAAAAACCATTCGGATTAGGCAAGGTAAGGGAGAAGTTCCCTCTTGAGATGGCTGAAATTCACGGGGCTGTAGTAGCTGCTGATATTAATGATGATGGGAAGATTGAATTGGTTACTACTCATACACATAGTAATGTTGCTTCATGGACTCCTCGGGTTGTGGAGATTTGGGAAGCCCGTCTTAAGAGCTTAATTCATCAGAGCAACGTGCATTAAACAATACATTATATATTAACTGGAATTATTGTAACCTCATCAAAGAAGTTTATGATGTAACTGTTTGGTCGTTAGTTTTCAGAAATCAGATGGTACTTGATCAGGTGGTTGATAACACCTTTAAGAGGAGCTGGAATTGGCTCGATATGGCCTGTATAGACGTGAATAGTAGAACATTAGGTAGTAGCATCAGAGATGGCTTTATACAGATCGACTCTATACATTTTGAACTGCACTAAAACCAGTTTGATCCATTTAACCTGTGACTATTATTTACTGTCTTGGGTTTTGGTTGTAGCTTCGTCTTTTATCTGGCCAAAAATAGGAGCTCCAAACTCAATAAGCTCTCTCTTAATAGTCTTTGATTGTTGATTGTACATTATAAATGTCTCACCTAATGACATTAAATTAGAACATTACAAACTCAAAAAAGGGATTTCAGTCTTGCAATATTTAGGAAGTTTCTAATTGAAGGTGTATAGAGTTTTGTCTGAATTTCTCAATCACCAAACCTGTTCGATTCTTTACTATAGGGGTTGAATAGCTTCACCATTTTAATTACGCTTTTTGTAGTGATGCTACTATTTGTGAGTCTTATTTGTTCTGCATCTTACGATTTTTCTTTCTTTCAGTTCTTTTCACCTCTTTCAAGAGTCAAGGAGGAAGAAGATAGGGTGTTGGAGTTGGAGCCAATTCAGAACAACGAGAGGTCCAAGTACCACTTTCTGATCTCACCTTCATAAAGAACATGCTGAAAAGAGAGATGGTAATCAGGCCATGTTAGAATGTACAAGAATAAAGAACATGTTGAAGTCGAATTCACTGTGAGTAGAGAATTAGCTGTAAGCATTTACTTTAAAAAACTAAAATTACATATTTAAAGCATTTCAAGATTAGGATGTAAATGTTGTGGAACTTTCATTACACAGGTCCAAGGGAAATACTATCTTAAAATACCGGTTGGGGAGGGCAGTAAGTGGCGTCGATCTTATGGTCAGGAGATCTATTATCCACTTCTGCTGGCCTTCACTGAGCAGGTAATATAAAATTTCATTTATGTTGTTGCGTTGAGTAACCTTAAAAAAATTCTGAATATGAAGTGGGTCTATTTTTTTATAGGAGTACACATTATGTTCTCAATCAGATATTATGTGATAATGTCCAAATACTCAAACTGTAGCTACAGAACAAAAGTTTGTAGAATGATTGGTGCGTGGGAATTGCACCAGGCTTTACCTCTTAAGGGATCTCGAGAAGCTTACAACCCCCACCAGGCAGTGTACCTGATCGTTGTAGTATAGTATAGTGACAAGTACCGGGGGATTGATCGTTCAACTCAGGAATAATGTCGCTAGGATTAGAAAGCCTAAAAATTAAGTATAGAGGTGAGGGATGATTCTTTTTGTATTTTTATATTTTTATAAAAGCAATTAAAATCTCGGGTTTTGGAAAAGTGGGCGGAATTAGTTGCTAATCAACTAACCCAATAACTAAAGATGCAATCAAAATAAAATAACAAAAATGTAAATAAAGCTAATTAAACTAGTGGTGTGAACAATAAATGAGAAAATTGTGTTTACTTAGATTTAATTACTCCCTAGATATCTTTTACAGGTTGATAGTTTGTTACAATTGCGTGGATGACGGGTTATATTCCTTAATACCAATCGTGGGGTGGCGTACGTACTTCCCCAACTCTATAAGCTCCTACTTCACTCCTATGTCGAGCCTGCAAGAAGCTCCTAACATGGGATCATTAGAATTCGCTCATGCATTAAATACAACCATAAAAACCTAGTACGCATTGGTTCATGTTTCTTAAGATGTTCAAGCAAGTTACCCTATGGAAGTCTGCCAGTTTTCTTAAGCCTAACATCGAAATCATTCATCCGTAACAACTATAAACAAGCAATCAACCCATAATCAACATCTAGGTTTCACTACATCTAAGCAAACACACAAGAGATCTAGCCTAGCATGTTAAAATCAAGACAAGCGTAAGATATATTCAAACAACACATAGACATATTGAATGAATTGAAAGGATACTTGTCTTAATTGAACATGAAAGGTTTCAAAGGGTAAAAACCTTGAAAATACTGATAAAATCGTGCTAGGGTTTCTCCAAGTTATCCCTCTAATTGTCCACTCTTAATGAATGAAAATTACAAAACTATATATAGATTTTCCAACGTGACGACGTCAAGAAGAGAAATCTGACGCCGTTAACTCGCCGCCCATAATAATATCGGATTGCCTAGATTCAGATCTGACGCCGTCAAGAGCAACTTTCTCTAGGCCGTCACGTGTAATGGGACCATGACGGCATATGGTGACGCCGTCATGCCCCTAGTGTAAAAACTCTTTGGATCGTCATGGACTCTACCCACTTCACCTCTTTTTTTACTCTTGACGCCGTCATGTAGAATTTGGTGACGCCGTCAGGTACTGTTCCCAGCAAGAAAAATTAAGACTTTGTCGTTTTCTTCACTTTTATGCTCCAAAAACGTCCAAAATGCTTCCTTTTCCAGAATTCACTCCAAAAGTACCTAAAATCACAAAAGGAACGATTTAGGGCAATATTTGATCAAATAAATTAAATTCCGGGCTTAAATGACCCCCTAAAAATAGATCATTTTTCGCCTCATCATATACCCTTACACTTGAGATTTGCTTGTCCTCAAGCAAATGCACTTTTATTCTAGTCAAAATACAAGTTAGGGGTCATTTAACACTAATATAAAAGTAATTACAACAAATAATCGTTCCACTAAAGACCAAAGACAAGCACGGAGGTCATACACTAGCACCTCACAAATAGTGTTTAGATACTCACATCTCTCGGGTGTAATAAAGTATATATCACAATATGGAAATGGAAAACATCTCTCACTACATGTCATAGCCAAAATAGATTGCCATAGTCTTGGGAAAGGATCAAACCTCCACCACATGGCGTAAGCACCTAGGATAAACTATCAAAGAGGTCTTTCAAAGGGTTATAACGTTAGGTGTAAGGATATGGAATACACGGTTTTGTTGGATATAGGCAATCTTTACTGGTGACGAGTTAATAATCTTAGTTAATTACATGTACAATATATCGTTGCTAAGCCAAGACTAGACTCGACTTAAGCTAATAAATCAAAAATAAAAAAAACATAAAATAAACATAGAATGAAACAGGATGGTAGTCCGTATGTTTTTTCCCTTTTTCTTCTTTTCTATTTTTGCATACACGCTTACCCTACCATCCAAAATAATACATCATAGGGAATGAACATTCCCCTTACACTTGAATTTTTACATACTTTACAATAAACTAATCTAATGACTCGAATCAAGATAATCAAAACACTTGGAGTACTTTTTAAGATAAACGCACATATGGGGGTAATAAATGATGTTCTTCCCCATTACTCCATAACACAAGTACTTTACCCATGAGTCCCAATCGTCCCAAAACAATATGTACAAGGATATGACTCGACTTAGCAACCATGTAATCAATTAGATAATTAACTGAGGGTTTAAACATGTACCAATAATGCACTAAAGATGAGTGCATACACGGAAGGCTAAGGCGATTTGGGTGTACATTTAAGTGGGGTGTAACAAATTCTTCCTTTAAGTAAGATGCTTAAAGTTAGAAACGGAAAGATAGGCTCGGAGGGGTGTACTAGAGGTTTCGTGTACTAAAAATGAGTACAACGCTAAGGGTGTGGGAAAAATTAGTTGACTTTACTAGCAAAGTAATATGCTTAAATGGTCAAGTAATTATGATACGGGTTTAACACAAGGGTGATCCTAATGCCTCTTATCATGTAGTAAATCCTACCACACGAATGTAGTCTCACTAGCGGTCTCGGGATGCATAACTAACGCAAGTTCTAGAATCTAAATGCTACCGGTACACTCATAAGCACTAATAGTAAATGCTTTTCCTATCAAATCTAAAGGTGAACCTCACATATTTGGGTGGAAAATTTTTCTGAATAGTACGGTTTTGTGCTAGTCATACGACTCCCATCAAAGAGACGCTTGCTAAGGCTAAAGTTTCACTCCTAAATGTTGTAAAAAAATTTAAATTTGGCGCTAAAATTACACTAACAAGTATTTCTCATAGTTTTATTACACACCTACCATCAAACAAACAAACTCAAGTGCAATTGTATCCTATAAGGTATCATCATTTACCCTCCCCTTACACTTAGGATGAACATTGTCCCCGATGTTCAATTAAAGAATGTAAAAGTAAAACAGGTAAAAGAATGAAAGCAAATACTCCCCTGATTCGTTCGGTGTGGATAGTGCGGTAACAAGGTTAGATCTTCCTCCAAGAAAATGGACAGTCAAAGCTTCCCTTCCAGAAAAATAAATCATCTTCTTGTCATACATAACCTGTTAAACCTGAGAAAACAAACAAGGCAACCTCGCGTAAAATCGGCGGCAATCTATATACTAATAAATCCTAGAAAACAATGTAAGATATAATGCTTATGGAATGAATGTTTGAAGATTTCCTGGAGTTTATAAAACTAAAGAATTAACAAAAACTTTAAGACTCCATTAGAAAAATAAAACTAGCAAAATTTCCAGAATTTTACACATGACGCCGTCAGGAATAAATTCCTGACGCCGTCAGAAGTGATCTGCAGAAATCTTTACGTTAAGTTTCCTGAAAATTTCTGGAAAAACTTATGTCCTACTTCCTGGAAAATCCTGCAAAACATCATTATGACTCGATACAAGCATTTGACTCTAACAAATACTAATACACATGTCCATTTAATATTGTTGTGGATCATGCTCAATTTCGTTCTTATAAACAAATTTGCATCTCCCTTATACTTATCTTTTGCAAAATACCTTTATATGCAATTAAGACGAAGTTAAAAATAAAATAAAGCATTTTCACAATTTACTTTGAAACATGAGCCACAAACAACAAAAATAAAATATGCATACGGAAACAAATAAAATCAAATAAACAAACAAACAAACAAATAAATAAATAAAGCTTGGGTTACCTCCCAATAAGCGCTTGTTTTTGTTCGAGTCACGAGCCTGACTCTACCCTTATTTAACGGAAATAAAGGAGGTTTTCCCTACACTTAGGATTAAGTGCGAGTGGAAGTAGCGATACACACCCTTAGGGTGGAAATATGCCTCGTGAGGAAAGTGTGGTGGATGAATTATATGCTCAAAGGGGTGTGCTCCTATCATCATAACCTTACCAAATTCAATCGGGTTAATGGGTGGATTAAGATTTTCTCCTAGAAATGGATCATTTTCTATCAACTTCAAAAGACTACTAGTTGGGGATCCATCTTGACCTAATAAACCCGGTTTAAACCCATAATGTTTCTTGTGATCAATCATAAATGGGTGATGTAAGCATGTAAGGTCATTTTCCACTCCTATATTGGCTTCCTCTCTACAAGGCTTAGAGTCCACTACCTTTATCCTAAGACTGCCCGGACTACATGGGTTGATGGGTGGGTCGGCTCCTCTTTCGTCTCCTAGATGTATATCTAAGGATGGAAAGTTGTGTGAAGATTGAGGTTACGGTTCATCAACACTAGGTAATTCCCTAGAACTAAGAGTAAGGTTATCACTACAAGTATTCAAACCTATATCCTCTAGTGGTATTTGGTACAAGGGTTCTACCTCTATTGGGGCTCCTATAGTCTCTTCTACTTCTTCCGGGTAAGTCACGGGCGGTGTGTGTGCCTCAAATGATGGTAGGACTTGTGGGGTACTTGGTGGGCTTAGATTTTCTACTTCATCATTCCTTGTGTCAAGATGACCTATATCCTCAACATGTGTTTTATTATAATCTAACCCTAACATTTTCACAAGTATCTCAAGTGCTTCTCTAGGCATCTCAACTTCTATATCCGAATCATAAGGATCATCCTCAATATTCTGACTGCTATATTCAAATTGCCCAAAAGATTCATCATGTGTTTCTTGAGATTCATCATCATCGATCATAAAACCTAGGTCTTTTTGATCAATGTGATCATGTTCGGCTAAATCCTCCATCACATCAAGGTCACCTATGCGTTCATCCTGTATTATGGTAGTGCCTAACCATGACATGCAGCTAGGTGGCTCATACGAAACTATCCTAGGTGAAGGCTCATATGGTGCATAGGTTTCACTAAGTGAGGCATTTTGAGGGGTTGATGGAGCTCCTAAGGTGAATTCTTTAAAAGTCTTATGCACTTGGCCTCTTTTCTCAAGGTACTAAATAAAATCAATATAAGATCTTGTCCTCCTCATTTCATTCGTCCATCTTGGTATATCCAAACTGGTGTAATTATATTTTTCTGGTAAAACTCTAATGTCGGACTTGATGGATTCACGTTCTCCATAATGGTGAACGGAAGAGTCAATGGAAAGGTTTTTACGAACAAAGACACAAAGAAAAGATAGACTACGAGAAAGCTAATAAAATGAAAATAAAAATCTCACTAAAAAGGAATCTAATGAGTAGACCTAATCAAAATAAATTCCAACCTAAGCAATAACTAGTCCTCGGGCTGCGGCGCCAAAAACTTGATAGCGTCGCACTCTTTTGCGAAAGTTTAGGAATAAATGTAAAGATAGACAATCCCCGGCAGCGGCACCAAAAACTTGATGTGTGGGAATTGCACCAGGCTTTACCTCTCAAGGGATCTCGAGAAGCTTACAACCCCCACCAGGCAGTGTACCTGATCGTTCTGGTATAGTATAGTGACAAGTACCGGGGGATTGATCGTTCAACTCAGGAATAGTGTTGCTAAGATTAGAAAGCCTAAAAATTAAGTCTAGATGTGAGGGATGATTCTTTTTGTATTTTTATATTTTTATAAAAGCAATTAAAATTTCGGGTTTTGAAAGAGTGGGCATAATTAGTTGCTAATCAACTAACCCAATAACTAAAGATGCAATCAAAATAAAATAAAAAAAATGTAAATAAAGCTAATTAAACTAGTGATGTGAACAATAAATGAGAAAATTGTGTTTACTTAGATTTCATTACTCCCTAGATATTAGTTTGTTACAATTGCGTGGATGACGGGTTATATTCCTTAATACCAATCGTGGGGTGGCGTACGTACTTCCCCAACTCTATAAGCTCCTACTTCACTCCTATGTCGAGCCTGCAAGAAGCTCATAACATGGGATCATTAGAATTCGCTTATACATTAAATACAACCATAAAAACCTAGTACGCATTGGTTCATGTTTCTTAAGACTTTCAAGCAAGTTACCCTATGGAAGTCTGCCAGTTTTCTTAAGCCTAACATCGAAATCATTCATCCGTAACAACTATAAACAAGCAATCAACCCATAATCAACATCTATGTTTCACTACATCTAAGCAAACACACAAGAGATCTAGCCTAACATGTTAAAATCAAGACAAGCGTAAGATATATTCAAACAACACATAGACATATTGAATGAATTGAAATGATACTTATCTTAATTGAACATGAATGGTTTCAAAGGGTAAAAACCCTTGAAAATACTGATAAAATCGTGCTAGGGTTTCTCCAAGTTATCCCTCTAATTGTCCTCTCTTAATGAATGAAAATTACAAAACTATATATAGATTTTCCAACGTGACGGCATCAAGAAGAGAAATATGACGTCGTCAACTCACCGCCCATAATAATATCGGATTGCCTAGATCCAAATCTGATGCCGTCAAGAGCAACTTTCTCTAGGCCGTCACGTGTAATGGGACCATGACGGCCTATGGTGACGCCGTCATGCCCCTAGTGTAAAAACTCTCTGGATCGTCATGGACTCTACCCACTTCACCTCTTGTTTTACTCTTGACGCTGTCATTTAGAATTTGGTGACGCCGTCAGGTACTGTTCCCAGCAAGGAAAATTAAGACTTTGCAATTTTCTTCACTTTTATGCTCTAAAAACGTCCAAAATGCTTCCTTTTCCAGAATTCACTCCAAAAGTACCTAAACTCACAAAAGGAACGATTTAGGGCAATATTTGATCAAATAAATTCAATTCCGGGCTTAAATGACCCCCTAAAAATGGATCATTTTTCGCCTCATCAATGCTACTTGCTGGTGACCCTTTGCCTTTATGGCCACCAATGTCATTTCCTCCATGCTTTGACTGAGAAGGACAAACTCATGACCTACATCAACAATTAAAGATCGCTCCATCTACTGTTGGGTATGCATATTCATTGTGGCCACTAGATCAAAACAACATTCATTCTAAGTTTACTGGTTCAAATTAAGAATGTTTGTATTTCTTAATAAATAATTTTCCTGGTAACAAAAATAATGACTGGAAAATAAGTAAAAAAAAAGACCATTGCAAGTAAGTAAATTGAAAGCTGAGACGTGTCTTCATTATTCATTGACTTTGGGTTGAACTGAATTTGGTTTGATAAATTTATGTTGTACTTTTTTGCTGAATTGAATTTGGTTTGAAATAATGGATGAGTTCCAAAAATGGTTTGTTTTTAATATTTTTCTGTAAACTTTTGACTTGATTTTGCATTCTATTCTGTAAGTAAACAATAATAGGGGTTTTGTGATTTGATTATACATTGGCTTTTTTACTTATTTGTATTGGAGTAGACAAAGTAGAATGTGTTTCATTGTTCACGCATAGAAGTAGCCCTTAGAAACATGAACACGACCTGTTTCAAGCGCTGAGTCCTGAACCTGTTCTTTGAGAGTTAGCAAGTCACCACTTTTAGTAAACTTAATTTTTAGTAAACTTAATTGTTTAGTTATTCTTCTAATGTTCTATACGAGTCTAACTTCCACTTTAGTACTAAGCTCCACAATTCAAGTTGTATGTATCCTATTTTCATATCTCATGTACAATGAATATGAATTAACCAGCAGCCACCACTTCAGCTACAAATGTTGGCCCTAGCGGTCTTTTGCGCCGCGGTCGGTTCTATAAATTATCATCACAAATAAAAACGTTCTCACGCTTAAAAATTATTAAATATCAAGTTCATTTGTTTAAATTTCGGTCGTATTTTTCAGCTCTTATTTATAAATATGAAAACTTTAAGTGGTTTACATAATTCTCTAAGTGTTTATATAAGGTGCAATTTTGGCTACTTAAAAGATGTCAATTCTACTCATCTATTTGGATATCGAACTATCTAATATTGTTCAATTTGATATTGTTAAAAGGTTGGTTGTTGGCCGGCTTGGAGCTATTTTTGAACAGGTATTTTCGACGAACTTTCACTCGACACGTTACTTGTGCATAAGATTAAGATGTAAACATGAATGCACCAGGTAACATATTACGAAATGCCTCTTTTTTGCTTTTCAAGGCTGTTACAGTTAGAATATAAGGTTAGTTTAATTTTTTTTAGTATAATAATCTTTTTAAATATATTGTGCGCACACCGACATTTAGCATAGGATGAGCTTGAATGAATGAACCACGCCATCAAACACATGTCATGATCACGATAAGCTTGAACTAATTTGCTAAGAAACTTCTGCTGTTAAGTGCTATTAACATACTTCTACTGTTAAGTACTATTAACATAACTCTCAATTAAAAATTAAGGTTAACATATGGACAAATGATAACCACCACAATCTCCATAACCACCATACCGACCATAGTGAACAACTCTTTCAGGACCATACTATAACAACCGTGGTTTTAGCAGGTCTGTTTGACTGATAGTCTTGACTCGGTTGACGTTTGTTTGGTGTGTATTAGGTGTTTGAAGTGATATATGAATGATATAGGTGAGTTTTAGCACTAAATCCCTTTGCGTAAATGGTTTTTATTGTGATTTGAAAAGTTTGGAATTTGGAAAAGTTCATTTTGATCACCTTTGTGGTGTAGAAATGACTTGTGTAGTTTTGGTGTTTTTGTGTTTTTGCGTAACGAGGTTTCGTTCAAGTAATTGAGCATTAGTAAGTTACGTGAGATTTGTTTTTATGAGTTATATTTCAAAAAAGAGTGTGAAATTCTATTTTTGGAAACTTTGTTTTGAAAATGATAATTTTTCCGGTTGTCGTAAAAGTTGAGATTTATCGCGTAAGACGTTAGGATTAGTTACGGGTATTTATAAAATATGAAAAGTATGAGGTTTTGTGTGTAATAAATAAATTTAATAAAAAAAATAAAAATATATATTTTATATATGTAAAATTCGGATTTAAGGGATAAGGGGGAAAAAGGAAACCCAATTTGAGTCCAAATATGACTCTTAGGCCCAAGGAATCCTAGTTCAACCCAAACAAGCCCAACCCCTACCCATATAAGCTATACCAACGACCCTAAACCCATTTTTTCTGCAATTTGAGTCGAACACAAGGAGGAAAGGAAGAGGGAAAAAGTTAGGGTTTATAATTGTGAAGCAATAATCAAGAATCAAGGTAAAATCTTTAAACCCTATGTTCAATTAATTGGTTAATTAATCTAATTCATGTAATATTAAGTATGATGGATCTAGGGTTCGTATACTTCTGTAAATTTATGTTATAAAACATGTTGGGATCAATTAATGATTATATTATGATGATTAGTTAAGAGAATTGAGCGTAAAACATGCTAGTTATTGAGTTAGGGTTTGGACAGATTTGTAAGGCTGTAAAGATGTGAGTGTAAATAACAGATGGTGATGAGTTAAGTCACTAATTTTAGGTCTAAATTGTAGTATAATGAAAGAGCTTTCCAAAAAGTCCAGCCACGATTGATTTCAAGGTCGGGAAATTGGTCTTTTGATTTTTCTTTGTTAAGGTGTCAAAGCTGTCAAACCGGGACAGATTTTGGGTAAACGTTTGAGGGTGTCATGTGGTTGTAAATGTGGTATTTTGACTAGTCCTTCTGGAATAGTTAAGTATTAGGTTATATTAGACTACCACGAAGAGGATTCGCGATAAAAACTTGTGGAAGTATTTATTAAAAACCAAAACTTTTTTGTGGGCGTTCAGATCCGAATTTGAGTAGTTGACAAGTTTGAATTTCTTATGAGTATTTGTGTGTGTTATTGGTCCATGGCCTTTTGGGATTAGCTTCTATGCTTATGAGAGACCATGGTAAATATTTGGTGTGAGTTGTTGAGCTTTATTTATCGTGATTTCATGTGAGTGAATGTACTCAAAAATTCTGCGTTTTCTGATTTTAAGAGTGCAATGGATTTAGTGAGTATTAAATTACAGTAGTGGTTAGTATGGTGTCTAGGAGATCCATGGTGGGTCATATGAGTCTTAGACATCCATCATATGTGTATTACATGGGTTGTAGCTTTTAGCTTGACCTTGTGTAATGTGGATTATTTTTATGTGTTATAGATTGTGAGTTGTTTTTGTGGAAGCTGCGGAGTTTAAGGTGAGTTCATAGTCCCATATTTTTACTTTGTTTTAAACTTGGGATGGGAATGATGCTTGTCTTAAATGATTTGATTTACTGTGATTATGTGTGTGGAATTAAAGAGCTTGGATTTATAATGTTATCGTATGTATGCTATGTGTGATTATTTGCTTGTGTGGATGTTTATGGGATCCAATTAGGTTAGCGACCTAATTGATGATCTGTTTGATGGGATCCAATTAGGTTAGCGACCTAATTGATGATATGTTTGATGGGATCCAATTAGGAGGATGCTTACCCTGTTGCTCGCGCATGCAACCTAATTGATGATATGTTTGATGGGATCCAATTAGGAGGATGCTTATCCTGTTGCTTGCGCATGCGACCTAATTGATGATTATGGGGTCGAAGAACACGAGCCGTCCTAATGGTTGCCTTATGAGTGTTGTTGCCTTTGCGTGTGGATATTGATTTGCAAATGCATGTAGCTATATGATAACCTATAATTATTTGTCCAGCTATATTTTGTAATCACAGTGAATTCGGTTGCCTTGTGTGTTGAGTCTCAAACCTATGAATCTCACCAACGTAATGTTGACATTTTAAGCATCATTTTCAGGTGAGCTTTCTAAGGATAAGATAGAAGGATGTGGATAGACGAGACCTTAGTTGCATTGGAAGTGGTTTATCATCTATGTTTGGATTTATGTTTTGTTTTGGTTATTTTATTTTTGGGGTATTGTTACAACACTTTGTGTTTGTAAATTGCTCTATTTATGTGCATGTAGTTGTTCTTTATGAAGACACCAGGTGTTGTGATGATATCCATGAAGTTACACCCTCGCGTTTCCGCCGTGGCGGGGTGTGACAGATTGGTATCAGAGCCTTGGTTATAGAGAATTAGGTGGTTTAACCTAGACTATAACTTAGGAGTCCCTCATATAGTTGCATTTAGGATCTATGTGTAAGTATAGTATTTTATATGTCTATTTTCCTATATTTCTGAGATGTTTTATTGAGTTTCGGACGTCTATTTTATCCTCTATACGTAGTATTGTATATATCGACTTTATTATATCGTCTCTCGCGTGTAAGATGCTTCATTTGACAACCGTTGTCGCTATCGGATGCGAGAGAAGTGGTACCGCAGAATCTGAGTTCTCGCTAGCATGTATTCATGTTCGGACAAGGAGAGGATGTTTATGGGAAACATTGGTGGAGAAAAGTGGAGAGGTTTGGAACCACGGTGACTTCTAGAGATGGAGCCATTACCAAATACCCTTGGTAGTGTCCTCACTTCACCTAGGAAGGAGATGTGGTTTAGTCTAAACCTCGTTATTTGTATGCGCTTGTGAATTATGTAGAATTGGAAGAAAAGAATAGAGATAGTTTTGCATGTTGTCAACTACCTCAACATGTAGGAAACATGATGGGTGGTTGAGTAAAGATGAAAGGGAGTTAGGATGGAATGGTGTGGATTCGGATCTAGAGTCCACAGCGAGTAGTAAGTTGAATTGATCTGAGTGGGGAGATAAATGCGAGAGTGGAGTTGAGCCATTATGCGACGTGTTTTGTTTTGTGTTATGTTTTGGAATTTGTATATTGTCTTTTGCCGTCTGGAGCCATGTTGGAGCGTGATTACTCTTGGATATTGGATCGACCTTATCCAAGTGATTTTGATTATAGAGTTTACGTGATCGTTGGAATTGTTCCATGCGAGATGATTGTTTGCGACGTCTTTAGTTTTTGTTTGCATGATGTGTTGTCATAGGAGGGAGTACATTTATGAAATGGGGCATAGATAATTATGGTGGCCAACATAATTATACATGCGTCACGCCACAAGTGGACTTGCAAGTATGATAGCATGGATTGAATGGTGTATTAGGTGCTATGTGGTATATGTGCGTTATCATTGATATGTGTGGTTTGGAAGTAAGAATGCGTGTGGAATAGGCTTATAACTATGGTCGAGAACATAATTATAAGGGTATCACACACGTGGACTTGTGACCATTATTGCATTGATTGATGTTTGTTGTTATATGTTGTGGAAGATGGTATGTGATATCATGTTGGTGATGGCTGTATGGTTAGAGAAGTATTCTCTTAACCGTTCGGGCAGTCGTTATACGTTGGGGTATGTAGGTGGTAAGATTCCATCCTACCTATCATATGTTGATACCTCAATTATCGGTGGGTATTTATGTTGTGGTATTGAAGTTGATTCGTTTGCTAGACACTCCGTTTGTATACCTAATTCTTTGGTTGGCATTCCTATTCGTACCATGATGGTACAGATGCCATATTTTTTCCCTTTGACGTCATTCGTTTTGTTAGATACTGGTTCATTTCTTTGGTTATTCCATACATTCGTTCCTCGGATGAATGTTATACAACTCTTCAAGTATTGTTGGTTCGTGACGAGTTGGTATGGATATTTGATCCCTCATTTACACACACCAATTGAAGTTGTGACATGTTTTGTGACCTGTTAGTATCAGTGTTTTTCAATGATTTTGGTTTGATCGTTGTACGAAGGAGTCTGTGAGTTCATCGTTTGGTTTGTTTATGGCATTTTACAAATTTGTTTTGGGTATTTCAAGGTCGTTTGATGGAAACTAATATTTTTATGGGAAATGAAGTAAAAAAAAAATGGTTATGTTGATGTCTTACATAAAATGGTTTATATATATTTTATTAAAAAAAATGTATAAGTTTAAGATATGTCTTGTGAAAAACGGTTTTCATTTTTTTTGGGAAGGTCGAGTACGGGAATAAGAACTGTCTGTGGTTCTCATTTACCAAACTTGTTATGTATTTGGTTCATCGAGTGTTTCTTTCGTTGAGGTACGCTTGTGGATATTTTATGGGCACGTGTATTTATATTTTCTTTGTATGGGTTTTCATGAAATATTTTATCCGTGTCTACTTTTATTGGGAAATATTTCTCATTGTGTTATTTCTAGCTTTGATTTTGATGTTCGATACTTCGCTATTCGGTAATTTGTACCCCTTTTGACTTCGTTGATATACGTTTTAGTTCAACCGGTTTCATGGTTCGCGTCTTCTACTTAGGATAGATTTTCGTTTTGATTATAGATTTGTTCGTTGAAGAAGAAGAGGGTGTTTGCCAAGTTGTTCAAGTGAGAGGTGTAGCTTTAAGATGTACGTTCTTCAGGAAGGTGGTCAACGATAGCGAGTGTTCGTGGACATTAGTAAGATAAAAGTGGTGAAAAGTGGAAAGTACCTAAGACACCATCTGAGAGACGATTGTCCTCAGGATTGGCAGGTACTAATGACGATTCATTTCTATCTTTCTATAGATTGCGTAGGCATCGCGGAGGTGGAAGATCTATAAGAGGAACTATGTGATACATGGTTTAAAGTTGGGAAATAGAACTTGGAGATGAGATTTGTATGGAGCAGGAAGTGTTATCTACACGGATCATAAGAATCTTTAGCATATATTTGACAAGAGATTAATATACGTTGAAGAGAAGTTGTATGGTGTGGAATTTCTCAGTGACTACGATTGTCTGATTCGCCACTGTCAAGGGAGGGTGGACATTGTGGTAAGAGCGCTGAGTAGGAGTGAACGAGTGAAATTTAGATGTTTGTGAGCAATGATTTTGATAAATCCGTTCGGAGGTAAGAGGATGATATTGACAGCCTAGAGAGAGAGGTTCAAGGATGAGAACATGTAAGAAGAATGATTATTTGGTTTAGACCAATAAATGGAAAGGAACGAAGATGGAGGAATGTACTTTGCGGACCAGCTATTGGTTTCATTGAGAGGAAGCGTAAGGACATCATTCATGCAAGGTATTTGATACATCCGAGAATGGATAAGACGTATTATTACCTTAGCAAGAGGTGTATGGAGGAGTTGGTGAGACTTTTTCTTGGTGAGTTGGTAAAGAACCGTGGGGTGTCGCGTTGATCATCAAGATACATGATGAAATACTTACTTTGCGATAGGGGTAAATGTGTTATACAGTTTTGAGAACACGTATGAAGATGAGTACGACTTATCATTCTCTAATGAGTGAACTAAGTGAGCGTACAAATCAGGCGTTGGATGGTAAGCTGAGAGTATGGGTGTGTTTGATTTTGTAGAAAGCCGGGGTATACATTTATCCTTAGTTGAGTTCCCCTATATCAACAATTATCATTCTAGTATTGGTGTGTGTCGTGTGAAAAGTTGTATGGAATGTAATGTAGGTCACCTGTTCTGTGGGCAAAGGTTGGAACAAGCCAACTAATTGGTCCTGAACAAGAACGAGAGACTACGAATAAGGTTTTCCGATTAAGGAAAGACTTAAGGCAGCAAGAGGTCGCCAAAAAGAGTTATGCGAATAATTGTTGTAAGCCCTTAGAGTTTGGTGTTGGTGATATTGTGAGGTTAAAAGTATCTCCTTGGAAGGGTGTTGTGCGTTTCGGTAAGAAAGGCAAGCTAGCACCGAGATACTTAGGACCATTTGAGATTTACATAAAGGATTGGATTTGAGACATATCGGTTGAGTTTGCCTGAGGAGTGAAGTACAGTGCATGATACGTTTCACGTATCTAATGGAAAGAAGTGGTTGGCGGATGCTAGTCTGCATGTGCCATTAGATGAATGTAAGGTTGACAAGACTCTTCGTTTTGTCAAGAAACCTGTTGAGATTATGGATCGAGATGTTAAGGGTTTGAAGTGTGGTGAGATAGCGTTGTTAAAAGTATGGTGGGATTCTAAGCGTGGTCCTGAGTTTACTTGGGAACGTGAGGATCAGATGATATTTAAGTACTTAAATTTGTTTGCGAATGTGGTTGCTGAGCAGATCGTTTGTAGTTGGATTTAGATCGTGGAAGTTAGATGCGGGATATTCATAAATGTTTGTTTTATGGGTATTTGGTATTTATGAGTGCGTCTTGCGGTTACCATTCGGGTTTTCATTTGGTTCGAGGGTATCGTACCTACCTGTGAGAAGTCGTTTGGATCATTGGTGTTATTGATCGGTGTAGTGTATCTATTTTCGTGTATCGTTGGAGTGACAGAATGTTTTCTATCGTGTGAATTCGAGCATTTAGTCGGTTCACATTTTTGCGATTCTTTCTCTGTGTTTTTATGGTGTGGTATTTTCCCGCTTAAAAATCCATAAATTTCCTTTTGCTGTTGTGAGTGGTGACTATAGTAGTTGAAATCTCGGGACGCGATTTCCCTAAGTGGGGGATGATGTAACAACCGTTGTTTTAGCAGGTCTGTTTGACTGATACTCTTGACTCGGTTGACGTTTGTTTGGTGTATATTAGGTGTTTGAAGTGATATATGAGTGATATAGGTGAGTTTTAGCACTAAATCCCTTTGCGTAAATGGTTTTTATTGTGATTTGAAAAGTTTGGAATTTGGAAAAGTTCATTTTGATCACCTTTGTGGTGTAGAAATGACTTGTGTAGTTTTGGTGTTTTTGTGTTTTTGCGTAACGAGGTTTCGTTCAAGTAGTTGAGCGTTAGTAAGTTACGTGGGATTTGTTTTTATGAGTTATATTTCAAAAAGAGTGTGAAATTCTATTTTTGGAAACTTTGTTTTGAAAATGATAATTTTTCCGGTTGTCGTAAAAGTTGAGGTTTATCGCGTAAGACGTTAGGATTAGCTACGGGTATTTATAAAATATGAAAAGTATGAGGTTTTGAGTGTAATAAATAAATTTATTAAAAAAAATAAAAATATATATTTTATATATGTAAAATTCGGATTTAAGGGATAAGGGGGAAAAAGGAAACCCAATTTGAGTCCCAGACTCTTAGGCCCAAGGAATCCTAGTTCAACTCAAACAAGCCCAACCCCTACCCACATAAGCTATACCAACGACCCTAAACCCATTTTTCCTGCAATTTGAGACGAACACAAGGAGGAAAGGAAGAGGGAAAAAGTTAGGGTTTATAATTGTGAAGCAATAATCAAGAATCAAGGTAAAATCTTTAAACCCTATGTTCAATTAATTGGTTAATTAATCTATATTCATGTAATATTAAGTATGATGGATCTAGGGTTTGTAGACTTCTTTAAACTTATGTTATAAAACATGTTGGGATCAATTAATAATTATATTATGATGATTGGTTAAGAGAATTGAGCGTAAAATATGCTAGTTATTGAGTTAGGGTTTGGACAGATTTGTAAGGCTGTAAAGATGTGAGTGTAAATAACAGATGGTGATGAGTTAAGTCACGAATTTTAGGTCTAAATTGTAGTATAATGAAAGAGCTTTCCAAAAAGTCCAGTCACGATTGATTTCAAGGTCGGGAAGTTGGTCTTTTGATTTTTCTTTGTTAAGGTGTCAAAGCTGTCAAACCGGGACAAATTTTGGGTAAACGTTTGAGGGTGTCATGTGGTTGTAAATGTGGTATTTTGACTAGTCCTTCTGGAATAGTTAAGTATTAGGGTATATTAGACTACCACGAAGAGGATTCGCGATAAAAACTTATGGAAGTATTTATTAAAAATAAAACTTTTTTGTGTGCGTTCAGATCCGAATTTGAGTAGTTGACAAGTTTGAATTTCTTATGAGTATTTGTGTGTGTTATTGGTCCATGGCCTTCTGGGATTAGCTTCTATGCTTATGAGAGACCATGGTAAATTTTTGGTGTGAGTTGTTGAGCTTTATTTGTCATGATTTCATGTGAGTGAATGTACTCGAAAATTCTGCGTTTTCTGATTTTAAGAGTGCAAGGGATTTAGTGAGTATTAAGTTACGGTAGTGGTTAGTATGGTGTCTAGGAGATCCATGGTGGGTCATATGAGTCTTAGACATCCATCATATGTGTATTACATGGGTTGTAGCTGTTAGCTTGACCTTGTGTAATGTGGATTATTTTTGTGTGTTATAGATTGTGAGTTGTTTTTGTGGAAGCTGCGGAGTTTAAGGTGAGTTCATAGTCCCATATTTTTACTTTGTTTTAAACTTGGGATGGGAATGATGCTTGTCTTAAATGATTTGATTTACTGTGATATGTGTGTGGTATTAAAGAGCTTGGATTTATAATGTTATCATATGTATGCTATGTGTGATTATTTGCTTGTGTGGATGTTTATGGGATCCAATTAGGTTAGCGACCTATTTGATGATATGTTTGATGGGATCCAATTAGGTTAGCGACCTAATTGATGATATATTTGATGGGATCCAATTAGGAGGATGCTTATCCTGTTGCTCGCGCATGCGACCTAATTGATGATATGTTTGATGGGATCCAATTAGGAGGATGCTTATCCTATTGCTCGCGCATGCGACCTAATTGATGATTATGGGGTCGAAGAACACGAGCCGTCCTAATGGTTGCCTTATGAGTGTTGTTGCCTTTGCGTGTGGATATTGATTTGCAAATGCATGTAGCTATATGATAACCTATAATTATTTGTCCAGCTATATTTTGTAATCACAGTGAATTCGGTTGCCTTGTGTGTTGAGTCTCAAACCTATGAATCTCACCAACGTAATGTTGACATTTTAAGCATCATTTCAGGTGAGCTTTCTAAGGATAAGATAGAAGGATGTGGATAGACGAGACCTTAGTTGCATTAGAAGTGGTTTATCATCTATGTTTGGATTTATGTTTTGTTTTGGTTATTTTATTTTTGGGGTATTGTTACAACACTTTATGTTTGTACATTGCTCTATTTGTGTGCATGTAGTTGTTCTCTATGAAGACACCAGGTGTTGTGATGATATGCATGAAGTTACACCCTCGTGTTTCCGCCGTGGCGGGGTGTGACACATACCCACAGGCCCCAGGTGCCCTATAGGGATTATACCCACTATAGTGATCACAATTCCAGGAGCCCTAGATGCCCTAATGGGACGAGGGCCATATCTACCATCGAAGCTATCATACGCACCATTATATCTACAAAATTTATCGAAGAAAGAATGTGAGCTAGACTTGATAACAAATGGGGGATTTGTCACTTTCTTTGGTTCTACTTTTTTGATCTCCACCTACAAGAAAGTAACTTAGTCAACCTAATTCAATTGTAAATGCACTATAAGATGAGCCTCCTAGAAGACCTACACATGTAAAATCTTAGCCTACATCATATAAATATGCACAATTTATTTGGATGCGTTAATTATTGTATTAGAACTTATATGTGAAAACACTTGAGATGTAAAACAACTTTTGGGTTGCTATAATATTCATGTTTACAGATGGTTTTCACTAAAGAAGGGATACCAAATCGCACATTATTATCAGCCATAGCTATCATATTTCCTTTAGATACTAATTCATCAACAACTTCAACACTATCAAAAACAAAAAACTCAAATATCCTAGATCGGTTGGTCGCATGATCACATACTATCTGGTGCTCCACCACCTTTCCATACTTCGAAAAGAAAGTTCCAAGCTCATCTGAGCAAGTTGGAATTATCATATTAATATCATATGATTACAGAAAACCATCACAAAAGAAAAAATTAGTGGTGTACCTTCACCAAGTGAGGATGAAATACCCCCGACAAATATCTTCTTTGTTTTGAAATCCTTTGAATTAGCAGACCCTTTCGGAATGGTCCTCTTAATCTCAAACCCCAAAAAAAGGAAATAATATGAACAAAAGATACACAGGCCAAGAAGACGTAACCGCATATAGCAACTAATTTTAGTTTTTACCTGCTTCCTGATGAAGACATGGTTGTCCACTTGAAACAGACTCAATTTGTCCCATGGAACTCTTAAGAATTTGTGTGGTCCATTATGTATTATAGATGTAGAGGTGGACAAAGGGGAGGGTGGGCAGATTTGATAGCGAGCAAATTTTCAGTACATGTTGAACTAATTTTTTTACCAGAAATAATTTTTTTAGCTTTTTTAATTGACTTTTACTATTCAATGTTAAATCATTTCAGTATCAATCTAATTTGTTTTAATATAAAGAGTTTATAAGGTTTATGTAAAATACACTTTGGGTGACTTTGACCCGTTTTCATCTCACGTATGGTTTGGTTTGGTATGCCATGATAATGATTTTATATGTATTTGTGGTGTATGACAGCTCTTTCAGATGTTGTACCCTGATCAGCCCAAAGTTTGGCAGCAAGGGTGAGGTGAAGGAAGATAAGCGAGAAGACACAAAAGCTCGGGAAGCTATGCACGCTCCATTAGAAGAATCCAGGGCAATTGTATTCCATGATACTACATAGTAAAACATGTAGATTACAGGTGTTAAATATGTTGTCCTAGTTGTTATGTCTTACATTCATTGGAACAACATTGGTTTTCTGTCTTATTTAGATACCTGATGTAGGACATTTATTTTAGCATCGTTGTTGGCTCCATTGTTCACAATGCAGGGATAATGGCTCCACCGTTCACGCTTCCGAAAGAAATAGTATAACTATAGT
Source organism: Artemisia argyi (assembly GCA_030686995.1). Taxonomy (NCBI): domain Eukaryota; kingdom Viridiplantae; phylum Streptophyta; class Magnoliopsida; order Asterales; family Asteraceae; genus Artemisia; species Artemisia argyi. The sequence goes on along the minus strand of CM060709.1, from coordinate 67,046,291 downwards.
TTGCCACAAACCATTTAGGTATGTAGACAAGTTCGATGGGTCGGGCTGGATTTAGTTACAGGTCAGATTGGATTGGTTCTATTTGAATGTACGGTTTGTTGTTGTATTCATTTGATTTAAAGCTCTATATTTGAAATAGCTTACATTTTTTTTGGTAGATACAGATGCCGGAGAGCAACAAGGTACATGGAAACATAGCAGGTTACTTCGGGTTTCTTTGACATATTAATTAAAAAAACAAATTCTCCACTTGCTACCTAATATTTTCTACCCATAACCTGTTTATAGGGTCCGAGGAGCAATAACGGGCAACGAAATTCCTTACTAATGCAAGAAAGCTGAGTGTTGATATAAATAATGTTTGTGAATGTTATTAATATTTCTCAATAAACCTATGTTTTGATAATCACAAAACTTAAATCAAATTAAGTTAAGAATAAGACATAAACATGTATTTGGTGACAAATATTTACCTCTACATCTTATATCACTCAAGGTATGCATAAACTTAGTAACTTATGCATTACATGATCAAAGGAAATTTTATATTAATACATAACATTATATAAAATGATTTTAACATTTTATATATATTTGTAAATCATTTTTGGTAAAGCTTTATTAAACCACAAAAATATGATTTCAAATTTCCAACCAAAAAGGGCAAATTTTATCCAGAAAAACTTTTGGAACGTTCAGGAGGGCGGCCCCCTTAATTTTACTAGGCGGCCCCCTTAATCATTAAGGGGACCGGCCTACAATTAAGGGGACCGGCACGCTCCCGAACAGTAAAATCTGGCCCTATAAATATTGGATCATTTCACATATTTTTCTCACCTTTTTGCACTATAAACTTTCTGATCCAATCTTCTTCTCTAGATCTAAAATCCTTTGATCATATATTTCATAAGTCTTTGTTTCCAAGTGATCCAAAGCTTCATCCATTCAAGTGCAAGAAGAAGAACACTTCTCTACATCCATCTTATTGTAGTGGTGTTGTGTATAGCTAGTTTCATATAGTACTAGTGATAGTTATTTGTTAAGGTGTTGTGTATATTTGTTGATTGTAGAATCTTGGTGTGTTGTAAACTAGTTTAGTAGTTGTGACTTAGTTGTGCATAGAAGAAGGTGTGAAGATTGACAAGGTGTGAAGACGGTGTGAAGTCTTGAAGAAGGTGTGAAGGTGTGATTAAGGTGTGAAGATCACGTGGTGTGATATTTGGTGTGAGATTGGTTCTAGCTACGATTAGAACTCGACATTTAGCTTAGTGTCGTTAACTTGTGTAAGCCAAGGTGTGTAAGGTTTCTCCACCATAAGGAGTTTGTTGACATAGTGAAGAAAACTCTCGAGTATGGTACTCGGGGAGTGGAGTAGGGCAAGGAAGGTGTCCTTGTAGCCGAACCACTATAAATTCACGTGTTGTGGTTTGATCTTTCTAACTCTATCTTTTCTTCATTATATTTCAATACTTTCAATATTAGTTTAGACTTGCTTATATTGGTTGTTGCTTGAACTCACTTAAGATCGAATCGAAAGTTTTTATAACCTACAAAATATTTTGGAAATAAATTTAAAAGGACATAAAACTATTCAACCCCGCCCCCCCTTCTAGTTTTCCACATTGAGATCTAGCTCCATTACATCATCCTTAGCAGTAGGTGTCTAACTTTGTAAATATTCGCTAAATTTTGTACCACATTTTGTATTTCTTAGTGTCATAACCACATGTACACCTTACATGGCAAGGACTCGTGTTGTTCAGCGTCGATACCACTTGAAGCTCCTAATACACAGATAAATACTATATGACTAAATGTTATCAAATTAACTCAAATGCAACAATAAGTTGCATTCCCTTCATGTCGAACCAACCTACTGAACCACACAATTATGAGAAGTGTAAATCAAGGTTAAGTTTAGCTTTTGCTATATAAATGTATAAATAGTTTGTGCTATTAAAAGTAACAATGCAGGGTGAGGTTAAGCTATATGATGACATTTTCTCAATAAGATTAGAATTTGGAAGTCAAGATATTTTACAACTTAAACACTATATTCTTTCAAACACAAGAAGTCAGAGGTGTAATAGTAGATAGGGCCTCTTATAGTATTAATCGTTCTCGATTCCTCATTTTGTAGGTAACAAAAATGATAACACCATAGTCAGTTGGTTTAACGAGATAAATTGGGTATTTTGGGTAACGGGTCAAATTTCTGATGAATGACACTTTATATTTATACGTCATAGTAGGTTAAAATCTGTTCATCTACAGTTTTCATTACATTGTAAAGGCGAGCAAGTTGTAAAGCCAGAGGCTGCACTTTAAAGCTTGTGGAGGTATTGCCAACGGAAAGAAAAAGATCAATCATGTTTTTTATTGTACGTTCTTGATTTTTGATAATTCTTTTTGCGTTTATAGGGACACTCATGTGATAGTTATAACCTGCGGTAAAGTAAAATGTTTTAAAAAAACGAGCAACAAGATGAAGATACTAAAAGTGAAGAAGAGGAAAATCACAATGTTGGTTTGCTATCAACCCTCGAGCTTCATGGTTCGAGATGAAAACGTTTTCAAGTATTATGTCATCTTATTCCACTTCAAAATACTAATGATATGTAAATAATAGTTTAACTAAACAAGAAACTAATTTGCATAAGTAAAACAAAAAGTCCTGCTCCAAGTTACTGCCTTTATACTCCAATTGGCGTTGATTTCTTTACATCTTCGAGAAAAGTCAACCACATTGCCCAACATCTTAAGCTCCTTTCAATCTAAGGCGATGAAAAGCTACCCCATCTTCTCATTGTCAATATACAGGTCCTCAAAGATTTTTTCGTTTTTCATTTTCTTGATGTCAATGTTTTTATAGAACAAAGTTATAAAATGTTATATTTGGTTTTCACGGCTTCCAACTTATCCTACTGCTATGTTAAATAGTGTCAGAGATGGTGAGGGGTTAGACCTTGTGCTATAGTTCAAACTTTCAGAAACATACGAGACTGATGCATCTTCTCGGTTTCAAAAGATGTACAAGGTAACTATGACAACACATGTCATTTGTTTATTCTTAAGAAACAGCTTTTCTATACTATGTAGACAAGAGCTCAAAGAAGTTATTCTATTACGCATACAAAGTTTCTAGGTTTTATAAGCCAATCCTAAATATTGGTTTTAAGTGACGAAATAGGAGGGCCATACGGGTTACATAATGAATCAAGACTACTATCATTGTCTAACTGGCTTTTGTCTAAACTGTTTTGCCAAAGGAACCCTTTTCCTAAACAAGTTTTGCAAAACAACACATGTCAATGCTTATTAAATATGGTCTTAAACGTTTACTTTTGTGTATTTAAGCCTTAAGTTTGACTCTATAATCAGTTGGTAAAAAATACTCAAGGTAGTGTTTGGATTATCATTAAATTTAAATGTAAAATTACAAGTCATGCCCGCCCATTGGGCGGGCTTTGAGACTAGTATATATATATATATATATATATATATATATATATATATATATATATATATATATATATATATATATATATATATATATAGTGGTGTATTCTATGCAGTACCAATATTAGATACAGTACTTTACAGTACCATTTAAACTAATATAAACCATTAGATCACTTAATCAATGGATAAGATCACTTGTGCCTTTTATGTAATTAATTGAAAGTTCAAGCCATTATTTAAAAAGGTGAAAAAAGCTAAAAGGGTAATCTAGGTATTTCCTAATATCCCTAAAAAATATGCCGGCCTCTTTACATTCATTATTGGAAAAAATAAAAACCGTCACTTATATATCGATCTACATCTCTCTCTCTCTCTCTCTCTCTCTCTCTCTCTCTCTCTCTCTCTCCTCCACTTGACCTAAAAACCACCGTCAGATCTTATTCACAAATCTCACCGCCGCCGTCCCCTCCACGCGTCGACAGCCACTTTCTCAAAACCTTCGTATATCATCAATAAAATTTTATGATCGGCGGTTGTGACTGTGTTTTCTCTCAGACTTGGTGGCGCCGCCTATCGTGGCAGATCCGGATCATAAAATAAAGATCTTGTGAATCATAGATTTAGATCTATAAGAGTTGAATTCTTATTCACCTTTTGGCTCTTCAAATAAGTATTTGAAAAAAAAAAAGAAAAAAAAAAAACGCGCATTTTTTATGGCTTGGCAAGATCAAGAAAGAAGATATGGATATGATGGTTATGGATTTTCTCGTAAACATTGTTTGTAACAGATTTGTATGTTTTTTTTTGTTGTTGCTAGCATTCATATCTTTTCTTCCTTAACCAAAAATTTCAATTAATTTTATTTGACCATCTGTTGAATGAAAAGATTATTGTTGTATTGGATATGATTTTTATGAACTCGATTTTGCATATAGTTGTTTACATCCAAATTAAATTGAATGTCTCATAGTGTATCTTCAAGATCGATGAGTCTTTCAAAGAGTTACATGTATCATTGATGTTACATGTTAATCTTCAAGATTGCATAACAATACTTTTGTAATCACATTTTTTTGGTGCAGAATTTTGATTTCCTCTATAAGTTGTTTTCATTTTTTTTAGTATACATGTATCATTGATGTTTCAATGGGGGTTCATTTTTTGCAGGACGCTGTCGACTATCCAGAGTGGGAGGTTGAGTGGTAAGTCTATTTTTTTTTTTTTTTTTTGGTTTTGTTTTGACCGATTTTTAATTTTAAGAATGTACGTAGACCAATAAAGTTTATGAGATAGATAGTGGATACATTTTGTTGTTAAATATATGAAAAGGTTGTAAACAAAAAGTTGATTTGGACATGTTGGTTAAGTGGGTATATGAAGTCGCTTGGTCAAGAGTTCGGATCTTTGTGGTGTTATGAAATCAGTGAAAAGAGTGCATATGTGTTTTACGGAACAAGGAAATATGTAAGCATATATGTTTTAACTTGTGCGTATGTGTTTAGATTGTGCATACGTGTTTTCCAGTGATAAAAATAATAATAATTGTTTGTAATTTCAGGTATTAATAAAGATGTGGCCAATACACATGTGTTTTCAGCAAGTACGTCATTTAAAAAAAGTTGATTATGATAAAGATGTAAAGACACAAGTGCAGCGTGCATCTATGTTTTAATGAATTTGATGAGAAAGTGAAGCGTGCACATATGTTCTTGGAATAGTGCACATCTATGTTTTAATGAATTTAATGAGAAAGTGAAGCGTGCACGCATGTTTTTGAAAGAGTGCACACATGTTTTTGAGCGTGCATATCTATATTCAACAAGTTACATTTGTATTTGAATAGTGTTTCATTCGATATCAATTGTTTGTTATAAATTTATAGATTACATGTATTTGTTTATGATTTTAGTAATGCCGAAGATTAAAGAAGATGTACTAGAAACATATGAGCAATTACCATTTTAAGGAAACAAGTTTGATATCTAAACAATTATACATAAGAAACATATATAAATTTACAATATGAAAAAGAATAAAAAAACACATATGCACCTCATTTTTCTGAAAACATGTAAAAAAAAAAAAAAAAAAAAAAAAAAAAAAAAAAAAAAAAAACGATTATTAAGGAAATTAAAAAACGTTTTTCAATAAAAAAAAATTCAGAAAGTAAAAATGTGTTTGACCATTATGCCCTTTTCAATTAAATAAAAATGTTTATTAATACTAAATTTCTATTGGTATAAATAGTACTGTAAAGTTCTGCATCTAATATTAGTATTGCATATAACGTGCCTCTCTCTCTCTCTCTCTCTCTCTCTCTCTATATATATATATATATATATATATATATATATATATATATATATATATATATATATATATATATATATATATATATATATATTGTTTCGTATATATTTAACTGAAATATACCATAAGATTATATAATGGGTTGAAACATATATACAAAATATTGTGTATAAGTATGAATTAATAAATCTATGCAATAGTACAAGTCAAATGAGGTGAAAAATTTTAAAATTTTTGGTGATAAATGATGAAGCGAAAAGTGTACCGCTTTTAGAGGGTTATTTAAGCCGTAATTCAAGATTATTCGATCAAATATTGCCCTAAATCGTTCATTTTGTCATTTTAGGTACTTTTAGAGAGAAATCTGGAAAAGGAAGCATTTTCGACGTTTTTTGAGCATAAAAGTGAAGAAAACGACAAAGTCTCAAAATCCTTGCTGGGAACAGTACCTGACGGCGTCAAGGCTCTACAAGTGACGGCGTCAAGCTTGGCAAAAGGGGTGGATATGGCAAATACACATAACGGCCCAGAACTATTTCAAGGCAATTTGGCCTGACGGCGTCACCAAGGTCGTCAGGGTCAGATTACACGTGACGGCCCAGAGTAAATTTACACATGACGGCGTCAGGATTTAACCTGACGAAGTCAGATGATTTAGAGTGACGACGTCAGGAAGAAGGCTTACACAAGAAGAAACCTTAGTGAAATCGTCACAAGATGATCGAGACAATCACAACTTGCGTGTGGAGTAGCTGACATTGTTTTTGCCATAACTTTTGCATACGAACTCGGATTTGAGCAATTCAAAAAAGGAAACGATCGGGATGAAAAAATCTTCGATTTGGTGAAAAAATGGTCATGATGCCGTCACCCCTTAGGGCTGACGCCATCAGATCGGGCCGACAGAAAATCTGCCTATAAATCTAACCTTATTACTTCATTTTTTGTAAGCCCTAAACCCTACGGTCGATTCCTAGGTTTAGGTAGGTGTTTTTCCAGCAACTTAGAGGGTTTCAATCACTCCATAAACATCATATATTGGTTTGTTGATTCTATCTTAATTATGTTTTCCATTATCGCTGTTGCTTACTCTTTTTTGATGATGTTTTGCTAATTCACCTTGTGTCTACTTATGATTGTGTGAAACTTGTATATAATTGATTAGATCTTATTGATTCCTTGTTGATGTTTGTATCTATCTTCATCAATTAGGGTGTGACACTTCGATAGGTCTAATTGGTTTAGCTTATAATTCTTGTTTCCTATTGTCTCTTGTTTAATTGAATGATATCGATGTTAGGCTTAAGAAAACTGGCAGACTTCCAATTGGTAACTTGCTTGAACGTCTTAAGAAACATGATCGGAGGTGTACTACGATTATATGGTTGTATTTAATGCATAACCGAATTCTAGTGATCCCATGTTAGGAGGTTTTAGTCGGCTCGACATAGGAGTGAAGTAGGAGCTTATAGAGTTAGGGAAGATCGTACACGACCCTACGAATAGTATTAAGGAATACAACCCGTTAATTAAAACAAGGATGATCAGATACACTGCCTGGCGGGGATTGTAAGCTTCTCAAGATCCCTTGAGAGGTAAAACCTGTTGCGAGGGCGCAATCTCGCGTATCAAGTTTTTGGCGTCGCAGCCCGGGGAATAGTTATTGTTTAGGTTGAAATTTATTTTGATTAGGTCTACTCATTAGATTCCTTTTTAATGAGATTTTTATTTTCTTTTTATTAGCTTTCTCGTAGTCTATCTTTTCTTTGTGTATTTGTTCGTAGAAACCTTTCCATTGACTCTTCCGTTCACCATTATGGAGAATGCGAATCCACCATACTACCGACCACGAAACCCATTCACTCCTAATGACATCTTGATGTTCAACCAATATCGAGATGAACCTATCTAAGATGCATGGACTCGTTTTAAAATTTTACTCCGAATAGTCCCTTATCATGATTTCAATCTATGGTACCTAACTCAAATCTTTTACTATAGTGTCCACCCGTATTACCAAAGGTACATTGATGATTTTGCCAACGGGGACCTTAGGGAATTAAATGCTGAAAAAGCATGGGATGCCATAGAAGATTGTGCCCAATATTATTATAGAGTAGACAACCCGACAAACAACATAACAAATCAATTGACAACAAATTTGAAGGATCATGAAACAAGTTTGTTGGGGGAAGAATATGCTCATGTTGAGATACCTAAATGGATGGCGCCTAATAACATAGTACAAAACAAATACATAGGTAATCTAGATACAATGGAGGATGAGGTGGATAATCCAAGCCCACAAAGTACCCCACAAGTCCTACCATCATTTGAGGTACACACACTGCCCGTGACTTACCCGGAAGAAGTAGAAGAAACTTTAGGAATCCCAATGGAGGTAGAGCCCTTTGACCAAGCACCACTAGAGGATATAGGTTTGAATACTTGTAATGATAACCTTACACCAAGTTCTAGGGAATTTCCTAGTGTTGATGAACCGGAACCTCAATCTTTACACGACTTTCCATCCATAGATTTACATCTAGGAGACAAAAGAAGAACCAACCCACCCATCAACCAATATTATCCGGGTAGTTTTAGGATGAAGGAAGCCTTTCACTCACCACCTTCACCTCACGTGGCATATTTCCACCCTAAGGGTGTGTATCGCTACTTCCACTCGCACTTAATCCTAAGTGTAGGGAAAATGATACGTGGGGATTGCACCCTCGCAACAGGTTTTACCTCTCAAGGGATCTCGAGAAGCTTACAACCCCCACCAGGCAGTGTACCTAATCGTTGTAGTATAGTATAGTGACAAGTACCGGGGGATTGATCGTTCAACTCAGGAATAGTGTCATTAGGAGTAGAAAGCCTCCTAAACTAGGTCTAGAGGTGAGGGATGATTCGTTTTGTATTTTTATATTTTATAGAAAGCAATTAAAATCTCGGGTTTTGAAGGAGTGGGCGGAATTAGTTGCTAGCCAACTAACCCAATTTATCTAAAGATGCAATCAAAATAAAATAACAAAAATGAAAATGAAACTATTAAACTAATGTGGTGGAGACAATAATAAGGAGTTGTGTTTACTTAGATTTCATTACTCCCTAGATATCTTTTATAGGTTGATTAACTTGTTACAATTGCATGGATGACGGGTCATATTCCTTAATACTAGTCGTAGGGCCGTGTACAATATTCCCTAACTCTATAGGATCCTACTTCACTCCTATGTCAAGCCGTTAGAAGCTCTTAACATGGGATCATCAGAATTCTCCTATGCATTAAATACAACCAAAAATCCTAGTACACCTCCGATCATGTTTCTTAAGACGTTCAAGCAAGTTACCAATGGAATCTGCCAGTTTTCTTAAGCCTAACATCGAATACAATCATCCGTAACAATTATAAACAAACAATCAACCCATAATTAACATCTAGGTTTCACTACATCTAAGAAAACACAATAAAGATCTAGCCTAGCATGTTAAATAGAAGACAAGCGTAAGATATAATCACAAAACACATAGACATATTGAATGATTTGAATGAATACCTATCTTCAATTGAACATGGAAGAATCAAGGGGTTGGAACCCTTGAAAAACTGATAAAATTCGGACTAGGGTTTATTCCCTCAAAGTTGCACACTAATGAATGAAATTTGGAAAACTATATATAGATTATACATCTTGACGGCGTCATGTGTTAGCTCGTGACACTGTCAACTCGCCGCCTTGATAAAATCGTATTGCCAAGATCTGTTTATAACGCCGTCATGTAGGAATTTACTCTGGGCCGTCATGTGTAGTTGGACCCTGACGGCCTTGGTGACGCCGTCAGGTCCTAAGCTTAAAAATACTCTGGATCGTCACATGTATTTTCCACTTCCACCTCTTTTGTAACTCTTGACACCGTCATGCACAAAGGCTTGACGCCGTCAGGTACCTTTCCCAGCAAGGAAATTTGAGACTTTGCCGTTTTCTTCACTTTTATGCTCCAAAAACGTCTAAAATGCTTCCTTTTCCAGATTTCTCTCCAAAAGTACCTAAAATGACAAAAGGAACGATTTAGGGCAATAATTGATCAAATAATCTCAAATTCGGGCTTCAATGACCCCTTAAAAGCGGTACACTTTTTGCCTCATCAGAAAACCTCCCCTATTTCCGTTAATAAGGGTAGAGTCAGGCTCGTGACTCGAACAAAAACAAGCACTTCTTGGGAGGCAACCCATGTTTTTAATTGTTTAATTTGATTTTTTTTTTCATATATGCTTAATCATAGTTGTTTAATTTTCATGTTTCGAATAATTTGTGAAAATGCTTTATTTTGTTTTTAACATCGCCTTAATTGCATATAAAGGTATTTTACAAAAGACAAGTATAGGGAAGTTTATATTTCGTTAAAAAGAACGAATTTCGAACATGAAAAATTTACAATTCATGATTAGCATATATTTTATCTTGTTTGTGTGTCAATACCTGTGGATATGTTTTATGAGTTACTATTTGTAATTCATTCCACAAGTATCATATCATTTTATTGCTTTGTTTTGTGTTTATTTCTAAGTCTGGAATTACATATAGTTGTGGTTTTTCTTTGTTCTTTTTGATGCTTTGGTTTTTGTGTTTGTTGATTGCAGGCTTTATTGGACAAGAAGATGATTACATTTTTGGAATGGAGCTTATCATGTTAGGGGTCATTTAACACTAACATAAAAGTAAATGCGCTTTTATTCTAATCAAAATACAAGTTAGGGGTCATTTAACCCTAATATAAAAGTAATTACAACAAATAATTATTTCACTAAAAACCATAAACAAACACGGAGGTCATACACTAGCACCTCACAAATAGTGTTTAGATACTCACATCTCTCGGGTGTAATAAAGTATATATCACAATATGGAAATGAAAAACATCTCTCACTACATGTCATAGCCAAAATAGATTGCCATAGTCTTGGGAAAGGATCAAACCTCCACCACATGGCGTAAGCACCTAGAATAAACTATCAAAGAGGTCTTTCAAAGGGTTATAACGTTAGGTGTAAGGATATGGAATACACGGTTTTGTTGGATATAGGCAATCTTTACTGGTGGCGAGTTAATAATCTTGGTTAATTACATGTACAATATGGCGTTGGTAAGCCAAGACTAGACTTGACTTAAGCTAATAAATCAAAAATAACAAAAACATAAAATAAACATAGAATGAAACGGGATGGTAGTCCGTATGTTTTTTCCCTTTTTCTTCTTTTCTATTTTTGCATACACTCTTACCCTACTATCCAAAATAATACATCATAGGGAATGAACATTCCCCTTACACTTGAATTTTTACATACTTTACAATAAACTAATCTAATGACTCGAATCAAGATAATCAAAACACTTGGAGTACTTTTTAAGATAAACGCACATATGGGGGTAATAAATGATGTTCTTCCCCATTACTCCATAACAAAAGTACTTTACCCATGAGTCCCAATCGTCCCAAAACAATATGTACAAGGATATGACTCGACTTAGCAACCATGTATTCAATTAGATAATTAACTGAGGGTTTAAACATGTACCAATAATGCACTAAAGATAAGTGCATACACGGAAGGCTAAGGCGATTTGGGTGTACATTTAAGTGGGGTGTAACAAATTCTTCCTTTACCTCTCAAGGGATCTTGAGAAGCTTACAACCCCCACCAGGCAGTGTACCTGATCATTGTAGTATAGTATAGTGACAAGTACCGGGGGATTGATCGTTCAGCTAGGAATAGTGTCGCTAGGATTAGAAAACATAAATACTAGTTCTAAAGATGATGGATGATTATTTTTGTATTTTTATATTTTTTAGAAAGCAAGTAAATATCTCGAGTTTGAAGGATTTGGGCGGAATTAGTTGCTAGTCAACTAACCCAATACTAAAGATGCAATCAAAATAAAATACTAGAAATGAAAATAAAACTAAATTAAACTAAGGTTGTGAGCAATAAGTGGAGAAATGTGTTTACTTATATTTCACTACCCCCTAGATATCTTTTACACGTTACTTACTTGTTATAGTTGCGTGGATGACGGATTGTATTCCTTAATACCATTCATGGGGTGGCGCACTTAACTCCCCAATCCTATGAGTGCCTACTTCACTCCTATGTCGAGCCGGCTAAGAAGCTCCTAACATAGGATCATTAGAATTTACTCATGCATTAAATACAACCAATAAAACCTAGTGCACATCGGTTCATGTTTCCTAAGACGTTCAAGCATGTTACCATTTGGAGATCTGCCAGTTTTCTTAAGCCTAACATCGAAATCATTCATCCAATACAACCTTAAACAAGTAATCAACACATAATCAACATCTAGGTTTCATTAGATCTAAGCAAACACAAGATAAATTCGCCGCCAAAAGAATTCTCGGACTGCCTTGATCTACATCTGACGCCGTCACGTTATATATTTTTCCAGGCCGTCACGTATTTAACTCTTGACGCTCTTCCTTGTGACGCCTTCATTTCTGTACTGGGTCGTCATGAAAATTACTCTTGACACCGTCAGGATGGTACTCTTGACACCGTCACCTACTGTTCCCAGCTTGGAAAATTAAGTCTTTGGCGTTTTCTTCACTTTTATGCTCCAAAAATGTCCGAATTGCTTCCTTTTCCAGATTTCACTCCCAAAGTACCTAAAATCACAAAATGAACGATTTAGGGCAATATTTGATCAAATAAATTCAATTCCGGGCTTAAATGACCCCCTAAAAGTGGTTCATTTTTCGCCTCATCATATACCCTTACACTTGAAATTTGCTTGTCCTCAAGCAAATGCGCTTTTATTCTAGTCAAAATACAAGTTATGGGTCATTTAACACTAATATAAAAGTAATTACAACAAATAATCGTTCCACTAAAGACCAAAGACAAGCACGGAGGTCATACACTAGCACCTCACAAATAGTGTTTAGATACTCACATCTCTCGGGTGTAATAAAGTATAAATTACAATATGGAAACGGAAGATATCTCTCACTACTTGTCATAGCAAAATAGATTACCATAGGCTTGGGAAAGGATCAAACCTCCACCACATGGCGTAAGCATCTAGGATAAACTATCAAAGAGGTCTTTTAAAGGGTTATAACGTTAGGTGTAGGGATATGAAATACACGGTTTTGTTGGATAAAGGCATTCTTTACTGGTGGCGAGTTAACAATCTTGGTCAATTACATGTACAATATGGCGTTGCTAAGCCAAGACTAGACTCGACTTAAGCTAATAAATGAAAAATAACAAAAACATAAAATGAACATAGAATAAAAAGGGATGGTAGTCCGTATGTTTTTTCTCTTTTCTTTTTCTATTTTTTTTCTTTTTCTTGATTTTTCGATTTTTTTTTTTTTTTTTTTTTTTTTTTTTTTTTTTTTTTTTTTGCATACACTCTTACCCTACCATCCAAAATAATACATCATAGAGAATGAAAATTCCCCTTACAATTGAATTTTTACATACTTTACAATAAACTAATCTAATGACTCGAATTAAGAAAATCAAAACACTTGGAGTACTTTTAAGATTAACGTACATATTGGGGTAATAATATGATGTTCTTCCCCATTACTCCATAAAATAAGTACTTTACCCATGAGTCTCAATCGTCCCAAAAAAATATGTACAAGATATGACTCGACTTAGCAACCATGTAATCAATTAGATAGTTAACTTAGGGTTTAACAAATAACAATAATGCACTAAAAATGAGCGCATACACGGAAGGCTAAGGCGACTTGGGTGTACATTTAAGTGGGGTGTAACAAATTCTTCCTTTAAGTAAAATGCTTAAAGTTAGAAACGAAAAGATAGGCTCGGAGGGGTGTACTAGGGGTTTCGTGTACTAAAAATGAATACAACGCTAAGGTGTAGGAAAAATTAATTGACTTAACTAGCCAAGTAATATGACTTAAATGGTCAAGTAATTATGATACGGGTGTAACACAAGGGTGATCCTAATGCCTCTTATCATGTAGTAAATCCTACCACACGAATGTAGTCTCACTAGCGGTCTCGGGATACATCACTAACGCAAGTTCTAGAATCTAAATGCTACCGGTACACTCATAAGCACTAATAGTAAATGCTTTTTCTATCAAATCTAAAGTCGAGCCTCACATATTTGGGTGGAAAATTTTTCTGAATGATACGGTTATGTGCTAGTCATACAATCTCCTATCCATGAGACGCTTGGTATGGCTAAAGTTTCACTCCTAAATGTTGTAAAAAAAATTAAATTTGGCGCTAAAATTACACTAACAAGTATTTCTCATAGTTTTATTACACATCTACTATTAAACAAACAAACTCAAGCGAAAGTGTATTTGTAAGGTATCATCATTTTACCCTCCTCTTACACTTAAGATGAACATTGTCCCCAATGTTCAAGTAAAGAACATAAAAGTGAAATAAGTAAAACAAATGAAATCAAATACTCCCCTGATTCGTTCGATATGGATAATAAGGTGTCCAGGTTAAATCTTCCTCCAAGAAAATGAACAATCAAAGCTTCCCTTCCAGAAAAATAAATCATCTTCTTGTCATACATAACCTGTAAATCCTGAGAAAACAAACAAAGCAACCTCGCATAAAATCGGCGACAATCTATATAAGTTACTAAATCCTAGAAAACAAAGTAAGATATAATGCTTGTGGAATGAAGTTTTCAGATTTTCTGGAGATTATAAAACTTAACAATTCAACAAAAACCTTAAGACTCCGTTAGAAAAACAAAACTGGTAAAATTTCCAGGTTTTTACACGTGACGCCGTCAAGAGTAATCTCGTGACGCCGTCAGAAGTGACCTGCAGAAATTCTTATGTTAAGTTTCCGGAAAATTTCTGGAAAAACTTGGTCCTACTTCCTGGAAAGTCCTGCAAAACTTCATTATGACTCAATACAAGCATTTGACTCTAACAATTACGAATATACATGTCCATTTAATATTGTGGAGAATCATGATCGGTTTGTTTCTTAAAAACATATTTGGGGTTTCCCCTTACACTTATTTTTTGCAAAAATACTTTTAGGTTAAGTTAAGACTAGGCCAAACAACAAAGTAAAGTATTTCCACTATTTAGTTTAGAAACATGATCTACCAACAATAAAAATAAAGCATGCATACGGGAGCAAATAACAAACAAACAAACAAGCAAAATAAAATCACACAAAGCATGGGTTGCCTCCCAAGAAGCGCTTTTCTTTATTTACGAGTCTTGTAGCTAGACTCAAGGCCATGGGTTACCGTGTATCGCTTATGCTCACATAACCAAGCGTGAGCCATCTAATGGTCGCCTCATCTTTCTTATACTCATCTCCTAACTCTAGACATCCACGATAATATCTTTTATTCTTCTCATGAGTATACTTAAGCCCTTTTCTCTTATCATTCTCACTTCGCATTTCTATGGGCGGATACCTACTACACTTCTCCATGAAAAAATCCTTGAACCTAGGGTGTGTGCGGGGCATTTGGTAGACAAAGTCTTCATCCCCATCCGGGAATGTAATTAACCCTTCTATAAGTTTTTCATCAAGGTTGGTCAACCTTTTGAAAGATCTTCCAAACACAACTTGGGTTAACTTATCATCAATAAATTCTCCTAGATTCTCCATAATCAAGAACTCAACAAGATAAACCAAGCTTCCTACAAACACATGCAATGGTATTGCCCTAGCAATAATGTTTTCTCCTTTATATTCTAACTCATCTACCATGATTTTATTATATTCATTACGCGAGATGATGTTCATTGGGAGAGATGAGTTAAGATAGGCGTTAAAGCTCTTAAATCCGATCTTACAAGGAAATTGCATGTTGAATGAACTATCACACTCAATCCTAGTTTTAGGGTCGACATACCTAAGAGGGTTTATTTCCTCTTCCATCCTATTCTCATTAATCACATCACCATCATCAAGATCCTCATCGGAGTCTGAATAGTAAAAAGGACTAGCCTGACGGTCATCATCATGATCAAACTCCTCTAACTCAGAATTATTGTCAAAGTGGTGGTTGGGTGAGAGGTTAGGTGGGTTCTCATTCTCCACTAAAGGAAGTAGGTCGGGCATTTGGAAGATCCTACGACGAATAACACGAATAACATGAATCAAACGATCAATGTTATTGTTATCCATCGAAATAGTTTACGAACAAGGGAAACATAGAAATAAGATAGACTAAGGAAAACCTAAAAATAAAATTAAAATCTTACCAGAAAGGAATCTAGCAAGTAGACCTAATAAAAAGAGATTCTAACCTAGACAATAACTATTCCCCGGGATGCGGTGCCAAAAACTTGATGCGTAGGGATTGAACCAGGCTTTACCTCTCAAGGGATCTTGAGAAGCTTACAACCCCCACCAGGCAGTGTACCTGATCGTTGTAGTATAGTATAGTGACAAGTACCGGGGGATTGATCGTTCAGCTAGGAATAGTGTCGCTAGGATTAGAAAACCTAAATACTAGTTCTAAAGATGATGGATGATTATTTTTGTATTTTTATATTTTTTAGAAAGCAAGTAAATATCTCAGGTTTGAAGGATTTGGGCGTAATTAGTTGCTAGTCAACTAACCCAATACTAAAGATGCAATCAAAATAAAATACTAGAAATGAAAATAAAACTAAATTAAACTAAGGTTGTGAGCAATAAGTGGAGAAATGTGTTTACTTAGATTTCACTACTCCCTAGATATCTTTTACACGTTAATTACTTGTTATAGTTGCGTAGATGACGGATTGTATTCCTTAATACCATTCATGGGGTGGCGCACTTAACTCCCCAATCCTATGAGTGCCTACTTCACTCCTATGTCGAGCCGGCTAAGAAGCTCCTAACATGGGATCATTAGAATTTACTCATGCATTAAATACAACCAATAAAACCTAGTGCACATCGGTTCATGTTTCCTAAGACGTTCAAGCATGTTACCATTTGGAGATCTGCCAGTTTTCTTAAGCCTAACATCGAAATCATTCATCCAATACAACCATAAACAAGTAATCAACACATAATCAACATCTAGGTTTCATTAGATCTAAGCAAACACAAGATAAATCTAGCCTAGCATGGTGGAATTAAGACAAGCACAAGATATAGACAACCAACACATAGACATATTGATTGAATTAGAAGAACACTTATCTCAATTACACATGAAAGGGTTCAAGGGCTGAAAACCCTTGAAAAACCTGTAAAAATCGTATATGGTTCGGCCTTAGGGTTTCTCCAAACTTGTTCCTTTTATGAATGAAAATTAGAAAACTATATATAGGAAATTGAGGCTGACCGCGTCAAGACCAAATGGGTGACGCCGTCATCTCGCCGCCAAAAGAATTCTCGGACTGCCTTGATCTACATCTGACGCCGTCACGTTATATATTTTTCCAGGCCGTCACGTATTTAACTCTTGACGCTCTTCCTTGTGACGCCTTCATTTCTGTACTGGGTCGTCATGAAAATTACTCTTGACACCGTCAGGATGGTACTCTTGACGCCGTCACCTACTGTTCCCAGCTTGGAAAATTAAGTCTTTGGCGTTTTCTTCACTTTTATGCTCCAAAAATTTTCGAATTGCTTCATTTTCCAGATTTCACTCCCAAAGTACCTAAAATCACAAAAGGAACGATTCAGGGCAATATTTGATCAAATAAATTCAATTCCGGGCTTAAATGACCCCCTAAAAATGGTTCATTTTTCGCCTCATCATATACCCTTACACTTGAGATTTGCTTGTCCTCAAGCAAATGCGCTTTTATTCTAGTCAAAATACAAGTTAGGGGTCATTTAACACTAATATAAAAGTAATTACAACAAATAATCGTTCCACTAAAGACCAAAAACAAGCACGGAGGTCATACACTAGCACCTCACAAATAGTGTTTAGATACTCACATCTCTCGGGTGTAATAAAGTATAAATTACAATATGGAAACGGAAGATATCTCTCACTACCTGCATAGCAAAATAGGTTACCATAGGCTTGGGAAAGGATCAAACCTCCACCACATGGCGTAAGCACCTAGGATAAACTATCAAAGAGGTCTTTTAAAGGGTTGTAACGTTAGGTGTAGGGATATGAAATACACGGTTTTGTTGGATAAAGGCAGTCTTTACTGGTGGGGAGTTAACAATCTTGGTCAATTACATGTACAATATGGCGTTGCTAAGCCAAGACTAGACTCGACTTAAGCTAATAAATGAAAAATAACAAAAACATAAAATGAACGTAGAATAAAAAGGGATGGTAGTCCGTATGTTTTTTCTCTTTTCTTTTTCTATTTTTTTTTTCTTTTTCTTGAGTTTTCGATTTTTTTTTTTTTTTTTTTTTTTTTTTTTTTTTTTGCATACACTCTTACCCTACCATCCAAAATAATACATCATAGAGAATGAAAATTCCCTTACACTTGAATTTTTACATACTTTACAATAAACTAATCTAATGACTCGAATTAAGAAAATCAAAACACTTGGAGTACTTTTAAGATTAACGTACATATGGGGATAACAATATGATGTAAAGTGAGTTATAATTCAGTCATTTCATTGATCTGTTATGTAATAGTGTAAGTTTTTATGTTACAAAAATTACTTTTCTACAAATTCACAATTCCATGCGTGCACTGCTGTACAAAACTTTGGGCATTGCTGTTGCTAGCAGTGCCTAAAAGTTCATAGGTTTTCAATATTTCATGGCTAGCTGGTGTTGAACAAGGGTTCTAAGCTAGTAACAAAGTAAAATAAAGATATGTGATATACTAAAATAAAGATAGGTGATACTTCTAGCAGTAACAAAGTAATGATTAAGAACCTGAAGCTGTTTGTATATAAAAGAAAGAAACACACCTGAACATCTTTGGATCCTGAGGATGGAGTACTAGTGCATCTTGTAGTACTTGGTACACAAGTCATCGTGTATTGTGGATCTAACATGGAACCCCACCTAAAAACTCCACCTTTCGTATCATCTCTGGCACATTGTTTCCATAGGTCATCATCATAGATGGGATGGTTAGCAGGATTTGATCCATATTTATCCACCAGAGCGCCATTACATGCAGCCTATAGATAGTCACGTGAAACACAGTAAGAATAAATATGGATGTAAGAATAAGTGAATAACTGTGGAAGTAAGAATAAATACCGCCACTCTCTCTAATTTAGACGTAATGAATGGTCCTTTCTTCGCATGTGTGAGCTCAAATAGTTCAGCAGCAGTTGCGGGGCATTTGTGTACTTGTTCCTGTAAATTCGTAATTTTTTTGTAAGATTTAAAAAGATTACAAAATAATACTTTGAAACTTGAACTAAACATAACAAATATTACAAAAAAAAAAAAAAAAAAAAAAAAAAAAAAAACACACACACAAAAAACAAAGAAAAAAACAAAACAAAACGCAAACGGAAATATAAGTATAATCTTACAAATTTCCTTTTATGTTGAGAAATTGTAATTGAGCCCACACAATGTTTCGACACAGAACCTTCTTTTAAGGTGTTCCGATTCTGGCTACCTGATACCGCTTTATTTAGCCATTTTGGGGCGTTCCAGACACGGTCAATCTTGTCTTCCCAATGGCTTGATTTTATCCATTCAGGGTTGTAAGGTTTAAGAATAGTACAATCAGCACCATCAAATTTAACCCCGGCCACATGTGCTAACTTCACTGACTCGTTTCTTGCCTTTGACATGATATCTGGATATCGCTTCTTCATACTATTCTCCCACGCATCATGAACTAACAAATCACTCAAACCTTCCCACTTGAACAATTCCTACACATGCATAAGTTATGATGTTAGTTAGTTATATCATAAAAATATGTTCTGGCATATATGGTTTCAGCTTAAGGTTTGGCTTCAGTTTTTGTGGGATTAGTCTGTTGTGTTTCAGTGTTTGGGGTGTTCGGTTTAATGGTTCAACTACAACTAGTGTTTAGCATATCAAGATTATGGTTAAAGTATTTTCAGTGGTTAAGTGGTCATGACAGTCTAGTATTGGTCATAATCTTTGATGATGTTCTTGTCTGGTAATTGATTTAATTGGCAGACTGGTCATTTGTTAGTTTGGGACAGTTTCCAGTTTGTAATGTAACATAACAACACCAACATTTGAGAAGGTTAAAACCCAAAAAGTAACAGTGTACATACCTTAAAATGCTCCCATAATTCATCACGAGATGACTTGTCAACCTCCTTCCATGTTGTCCAAGAACCATTAAACATGGTCTTCAAGATAGAAGTTATCTTACGAGAGACCTTTGGGTCAGTAAACCTACAAAGGGAAAATTGCAATACTAGTAGTAGATTATCAAAAAAAAAAAAAAAAAAAAAAAAAAAAAACTTATATCATAAGCAACATGTAGATGTAGTTAAATAAATATGCATACTATCCGCCATCCAAACTGATCATCGTCCTCTTTGATGGGTCATGTAGGACTTGTTCGATAATTTTTGAACCTCTTCGAAGTTGGGATATGTCCGTGTTTGGCTCATCCTGGACTACAGCTTCTTGAACACATGTATCAGATGACATGGTTGCATTTTTCTCAGAATGGGTACTAGTGGTGTTAGTCTGTATACTTTTCTGACCCAACCATGAGCGGTTGCATGATCACTAAGGCCACGTTCACCTCTACCTCCGCGCTGGGATATGTCCGTGTTTGGCTCATCATTGCCTACAGCTTCTTGAACACATGTATCAAAGGATATGGTTGCATTTTTCTCAGAACGGGTACTATAGGTGTTAGTCTGTATACTTTTTTGACCCCACCCACGAGCAGCTGCATGATAACTAAGGCCACGTCCGCCTCCACGTCCACCTCTACCTCCACGCTCAACATTAGTGCATCCCATAATCACTGTAAAGAAAAATATCAAACCAAAAAGAAATATAACATTATATGAGAAATGAAAGATGAAGAATAGATCTTAATTAGCCCGCAAACAATCATGTATATATGAACTATCAAGCATAAGAAAACCATATAATACATTGACCACATATTGTTCACATATGGCATTCATTCGACTGACAAATGCACGTGGTATATACAACTGAAGAGTGTGAAGTTGTACACAAGTCCATTATAATGATGTAATGTACTTAGCTAGGGACCATAACCTCTTTTGCATTATTGATGAATCTTACATATTTATATATATAATAAATTTTGCATTTGAAAGGGACTAGTTTTTATTATTGTCAAGGGTCATTGAAATCCACAGTACAGCCTCGTAGACGATGAGCATGTAACATCGAGAATAGATAACCAGATGAAAACAAATTGAAGAGTAAGTGCTGTCTATGTATGCTAAGAAGGAAAAAATGTAATAATTCAAAAAATACTTAATAAGCTATTTATTGAATGTTAGGAACCTAGAACTTAGAATCCTTTAAAATGGTTACTAATTAATAAAAAGGATAAAAACAAAGGTGAATATGCATATATCTGACACTAATACTACCTAAATTCTTAAAACAAAGGTAAAAAAAAGGATGAGTTACCCCTGTTCCTAAAACAAAGAACCAAGAGAAAAGCATCTAGTAGTCATTTTAAGGAATCTGTAGTCTGCTCGCTAAATTAAGAAGCCTACAAGTAAACATAAACTAGATATACATGAGTCGACAACAGAGAAAAAGAGAACACATACTTGGTGACTATCTAGTAGATAACCATATCACATAATTAGTTTAAACATATATTGTTTGACTTCATAAGTCGAATTATCAAGAAGAAATAAAAGGGATAAATTTACAGTACTTTAGCAAGTTATCAATTAATACTTGGTGACAATCTAGTAGAACAAAATGCTACAAGAAGAATGAAGTCAAAATAAAAAATAGGGAATCAAAAACTATCTTTTCTCCTTATTGTTAAATAATCAATCAACCATATACCTCAATTTCTTACCTTAACCTTATCCTATATCAAGAACCCTAGATTACTAACATAAAATTGAAAAGTAAAAAATTACCTAATTAACTATAATCATGCAATCAAACTCAATGAATCAAGCACCCTAACATTAAATTAAAAGGTAAATTAAAACAAATGACCACAAATTATGATCTAAAATAGTGAAGGGTGTATGAACATACCTTCTCCTACTGCTTCTTAAAAGTCTGTTGCATCCCATAATCCACAACATAAACCTTCTGTGGAAGGAGTCAGTACTGCTCCACGATCCCCACATATCTAGGGGCGCCAAATAATTTCACACAATGGCGCCAATATTTTCACACAAAGTGAATAACCGTATGTTCTAATGGTGTCTGGAGTATCTATGTTAAAACTTAGAAGTAGATGATAGCATAAGTGATCCTATAGTTTTATTATTAATTATTCACTATATATTATAATCATTATTATTAGTAGTAGTATATTTTTTGAAGGGTATTATTATTATTATTTTACAAAAGGTAAAATATATTAAATATTTTTAAGGGTATTATTAGTAGGGGTGTCAAGTTCTGACACGGCATAAAATCTGGCCTGAGACCTACACAAAAATAAACATATTCAAGTTGAGTCTAAATAGGTTTTGGGTCGTGTTCAGGTCGACCATCTGACCTGTTTATTAAACATGTCAGGTTCGGGTTTGATATACGTTAAACAGGTCAACCCGCCATCCCGTTTAAGCTTTTTTTCAAACATTGAAAAATTTTATATACTTTATTAATTATACGAGTTAAATGGGTCGACCCACGAACCCGTTTAACTTGTTTAACCCATGTTATTATTAACTAGAATGGGTCACGTCAATCAAATTACCGGTCTATAGGATGTTCAAAGAAAAATCGAACCTATATTAAACGGATTTGTCGGGTTTAGGTCAATCAGCTTATTAGGTTACTTAGTAACATACAAAAAACAATTGTAGATATATCTTTCTTCTTTCACAAAGGGATTGTCTTGTTAGGTTTTTATACGCTTATCGAGTTTTTTTTTTCACATTTTCTACAACATAATCAAATCCAAAACAATATGCCTTAAATAGCTTAAATTCAAGTTTCGTATATGCATAAACATTATACTAATCGACACAAGTAAAATTGTAAATGAAATAAGCTACTTATGAGATAATTGAACTTAGCTTGTTAAAAGGTCGACTTAAGCTCTACTTGAGCTTTAGTTAAACAACGTCAAATCGAGCTTGACTTTTAACTTAAAGTTTTATTAGTCTTCGAGCTCAAGATTAACTCAAAGCTTCATCGATTTAACTTTTTTGAGCTCGAGCTTCATACAGCAACCCGTTATTATTATTTTTATTATTATTATTTTATTGTTAATATCAATTATTTAATAAATCTGCTATCTTTTAGTTTTTCAATCACTTTTGCACCTGCAACCCACCTAACAATCAAACAAATTTGTTTGGTTGGGTTGAGGAACAAACATCAGTTGTATATATTTTTCTTCTTTTGCAATTGGGTTGTCTTGTTAGGTCTTTATACACTCACTGAATAATTTACTTTTACATTTTTACAGCATAACCAAATCTAAAACGATATAGCTTAATTTTAAGTTTCATGTAAGTATAGGCATAAGAATCGATACAAGTATGGGTGTAGATGCTCAAAGAGGTATTTGTGAGTTACTCTTAAATTCAACTAGTTAAAAGGACAAACCCTTAATGCAACACTTATGGTTCAATTTGTAGTCATTGCAAGAAAAAAAAATCTATTGGTTATGAATGAAAAATGATACGAAGTAAAAGTTTGAAAACTTGTGGATTAAACAATATTTAAACTATTAAGAAAATAAAAGAATTTGAGGATTTTGTTACTATTTTTAAGTTTATCAGGTTTTAGTAAAAGGCATTTGCCCTTCACATACATACTCGCAAACAAGATTAAGAAGCTCGATAACAACTCCAAGCGTACTTAGGCCGTGTTTCAAATTATTATAATTAAGAATGATTCATTTTGCAAAATGATTCTGATGATGAATGGTCTAACTTTATCTAAATAATGAAACAACATAGCTATTAAGATCTCGATGTAGCTCTTATGACCTTCCGATTTTATGATATCGTTAAGCAAAAACGATTTGATCTTTCGTAGGATCTTAAAAGACATAGGATCGCGATCTTATCATAGAATCGTAAGATCTGGATCCGATTGCACTTGGGTGAGTATGCTATTGCTTTGTGATGATGCTGATGTTGATAATGGTCTTATGTTTATTGCAGTTGACTATGTTTCAATCCATACCTTGCAAGTAGGGGTGTTATCGGGTCGAGTAGTCGGGTTATCGGGTCATGTTTAATTGGGTTTTTATTTTGAAAAAGTGACCCGCAACCTGACCCGATAAGTAATCGGGTTGTCGGGTTCGAGTTGACCCGATAAGTGATCGGGTTGTCGGGTTCGAGTTTTTATCGGGTCAGGTGATTCGGATTAATCGGGTTATTTAGTTTTTTTACCCACAGATAAACAAAGAATGAATATTCTTTCCTATGCTGCACATGAAGTGCATAGAAAACATGGTTAGATTAATATATATTTACACATGAGTAAAATTTACGACTGATTGTTCCGCATATTTGTATACTGTTAAACAGAAAATAAAATTAGTGTGCTTATATGAAAAAAAACACCAGTAGTTTATTTATAAAGAAACTAAAAGAAACACTAGTAGTAGGCTCACAAATGTTCGTCTATTTCTATACTGATAAAGGAAAAAAGAATTAGTGTGTGCTTATAGGAAAAGAAAACCAATAGCTATTTTATAAAGAAAATAAAAAGAACCAGCATGCAAGTGCACTAAATGAACTACTTTTTTTGCTTACTGTTACAGGAGCTACTTGCACTATATTAAAGTCTTTCCATTACTACACAAAGATTAAATTTTGACAGCAACCCAATTGAGCTAAGGCAAAACCAATATGAAATAACACATAAAGATAGCAAGATCATGATTCTTGATATGAAAAAAAGATACATGTATAAGAAGTCAAAGGAGTATATTCAGTACCATATCAAATTTGGAGACCTGACTTTGACTAAATAGACTAAAACTTACAACATAAACTAATAATAGTACCTGACACAAACAATACCAAAATACATCAACCATATATCAAAACATATGCACCAGATGTTCCCCTGGTGCAGCAACTAAACACACCAAAAAGACAGCAAACAATGAAGTACCAAACGCTGAAATCTGTAATTCATATATATAATTCAAATGAAGAACCAAACTCAGTCCCTTACTAAAATCTTTTGTTCATATATATATATAATTCAAATGAAGGGCCAAACACCTTTTTGACAGATTATGCACACAAATTCTGCAGTAGTAGCACCAACGTAAAGAAAAGACCAATTGTACCAATAGTATTCAACAACCATAATGTTTAACAAAGACCAAAGACTAAAAGTACTACTAAAGTTCCAGTAGTAGGCGTGAAAAAACCGAAAAAAAAAAAAAAAAAAAAAAAAAAAAAAAGCCTTGCAAACATAAAGTAGGAAAACAGGTCCATGTTGGAAACTTTGGAACTATTAAAAATGTTAGGAGTTTGAACTAAAAAGTGAAAAGAGTTTGAACTAAAAAGTGATACCAAACTTAAACAATCACTAACGACAATACTACCACTGTGATAGACGATCAAACGTTTCTACATCATCCAAATCAAATAACAAAACATCCAAAATTCAACCACATAAAAAGGAGTCTGAACTAAAGAGTGAAAAGAAACTAAAAAAGCATGAAAATTTTTTGAACGAAAGATGTGATGTTGAATTTGTACCGCCAGATCGTTACCCTGGTTACATATCGAACTCACCCAAACAATCAGCCTTTTATGACCTCTTGGGAACAAGATGTCTACAAATCAACATCAAAGATGGGATGGTTAAGAGAATCTGGTCCATATTTAGCTACCATGGCCTCCTTATACGCAGCCTGTAGATTTTAATGAAACACACTTTATGAGACCATTATTAACTATGTCAAAAAGTTTTACCATAGTATGATTTCGATGCAAAAATTTCAACAAGATCAATCATAGTTTAAAAGGCATATTGCACATTCTTGGCAATTACAAACTCCATTATGTCACTACTATGTGACTACAGTAACTAACTACAAATACATAGAAAAATGGTTTTTTTAGAAACACATACTCAATTGCATCATTCTCTCACATTCAAAAATATCTCTTTCTGCTAGAATTCTCAATATATAACCTATATGGCTATATATATACTTTAGCATCTTACACATATTCACACGTAGAAAAAACTGGGAAATCATATATAAATTATAACATTGCAGCAGCATATAACTTAAGTAGACACGACGAACACATACATATATGAGTTTAAGAATATTACGCAAACTACCTCTTCTTTTAGTTTCATGAACTCGTATAAACCATTCCCAAACCCTTTCTTCGTATGTGTGAGTTCAAAAATCTCAGAAGCCGTTAGAGTTAAAGGGGTATTGAGTTCTTTTTCCTACAAATCCATATAATTTAATCAAAATACATAATATTTAAATCAAGAAAATGTAAAAATGGAAATGTAAAAATTCGACATCATATGAGTTTCCTTTTATGTTGAGCAGTAGTAACTGAGCCTGCACAATGCTTTGATACCTCTTTCATGATGAGCTGATTCACTCTTCTAGATTTTGACTTCGTTTTCCATTCAGCAGTGTGTCTTCCCAGTAGCTTGATTCTATCCACTTCAGGTTATAAGGCTTGAGAACAGAAAAGTCAGAACCATCAAAATGAACCCCGGCTAACCGTGCCATCTTAATTGGCTCATCTCTTGCCTTTAACATGATATCTGGATAACGTTTTTTCATACTATCCTCCCACACCTCACGAACCAACACATCACTCACAACTTCCCATTGAAAAAAGTACTAGGCAAACAAAAGTAATGATGTTATAGAAGTATGTTTGTTGAAAACATGTTTAGTTTTTTTACTAATAAACACTTGTATGCACACCTTAAAATACGCCCATAGTTCATCGAGAGCAGTCTTGTTAACCTCCTTCCAGGTGGTCCAAGAACCATTAAACATGTTCTTGAGTATAAAAGTTAACATTCGAGAAACCTTTGCATCAGCAAATCTACAAAAGAGAAACATTGCAGCATAATGAGCCCATATAATAAAAGCGTAAATGCATGTTAAAATAGATATGCATACCCTCCACCGTCCAAAGTGATCATTTTCGTCATTGATAGGTCACGTGGGGCTTGGTTGATAAAGTTAGAACGCCTTCTAGCGTGAGATGATTCTGCGTTTGACTCATCCTCACGAACACATACACTTCCACTTGTACCTCCACGTTCATTGGTACTGCGTGCCATATTGCTGTAACAAAAAAAAAATTCAAAACTAAACTGAAATAAATATTTAATATTATACCCGAAAAAAGAACAAAAAACATATAGACAATGCATAAATAACAAGCAAATGATTTGTACAAGTATCCAAGTATGAACTATTAAGCATTGGAAAAACCGTTACTTATGATAGTGCTCCCACTAAAACTGAAAGCTAATTTAAAACTTTTGTGCTTGCAGCAAAATTCTAAAACTTTACCAACTTAAAAAAATGGATATAAAGATGTTGGTGGTTTATGTCCCTGTTGCATGCCGATGAGATGTTACCTGTTGTAGCTTCTTTCCCACTTATATTGCACTCATATTTCAACAAACAATTGCAAAAATGATGCAAGGCACTAATTAGAAATTTTAAAGAAATCCTAAAATAAGTTATTTTGAGTGGTTCAATGGGTACAACACCAGGTGTATACAGATCAAAAGAGTGAATCTTTGTTCCAAAGCATTTATTTACACAAGCTTTGTGGCACAAAATTAGTTTACCTTTGGTTAACACCACCACTACACAATTAATTATCCGAGAAGCTGTTATATTTATATTCTTTTAATGTTTGGTTTAGTTCTACAAGTTTGAGAATGAATTTGAACTTAGCCTCAAATTACAGAGCTAAAGTACATCAATGTGATTCATATATGTAAACATGTAACTGAAAGAAGTAATCGACAATTAATAGAAACATAGAGACCAAATTGTACCTCAATTATTAGGGTCGTAGGTTGTTGTTGTTCCTCAATTTTCTTTAGTGGGAGAATGAATTAACATAATAGTTGAGCTTTTGTTGACCCAAATCAGTAGGTAATTGTTACCTCCAATTTATGTTTCGCGGGTTATTTGTTGACTAAATCAAAGAAGTTCACCATTGCCTCCTACATCCATGTGTTGGCGGGAAGTAACTGTTGCCGCCTACATCCTTTAACTGTTGCCGCCTACATTGTTTGTGGGTGGGTTATTTGTTTCGCCTGGTTTCATTTGAGCTGTTATATGATTTTTATCCTCTTTTTATATTTGTTAATAGTTTAGTTGTTTTAATATTTTTTTACGGTAATTTAATATGATAAAGACTAAAGAGATATAAAATATCAAATTTAAAAGATAATTTAGGGCCTGTTTGGTTTGTAGATGGGTTTATATTAAGATTTGGGGTTGATGGATAAAGTTGTAGATTAGGATTTGGATTGGGTTTAAATTAAATGAGGAGAGAGAAACATAATATTTTAAAATTTTGTTATTTTGTGAATTAAATAAGGTATAAAATAAAAAATTTATTTAAAAATAATAAAAATAAGTAAAAGATAATAGAGGTTGTGGCTAATAATTGAGATGGGCCCACACAAATGTTCTATCCCCACAAAAGAGGTGGGATTTACGCATGGTATATTATTCTGCATGATACCTTGTGTCAGAAAATGCAATAAGAAACCAAACATTGGATTTGGTTCATCCATGAGTCCAAACCCACTCAAAGTGGTATACCAAACGGGGCCTTAGCTAACAAGGTCCATAGGAATTGGTAAAGCATTTAAAATATTTTCTTTCGGTAACAAATAATACTCTTTTAGTTAAGTAATTGAGTTGCCGCAATTGAAATATATACATACAAGTCGATCGCTAAGGGCATTCGCTATAAATGAACGAATTAAAGGTTTATAAAATTATCACTTCTTATAATGTCATTAATTCTTAATACTTTTCATATTATGAACCTATTCTTACTATGGATAAAGTTTATAAATTGTTCCAACATTCAAATGTCATTTATCATTTAGTTAAAAACAAAAATCAAAAAAAGATAATAAAAATTTCTTGAACCTCTCCAAGATCTTAGACCTTTTTATTACACTTAGCCACTTAAGTATGAAATAGTTCATCACTATGGTATAAAAATTCTTATTCCTTTTTATAAGTGTTTAGACCTATTATTAAACATCTACAGTGGATGCTATAATCAATAGCTAAGTGAAAAATTTTAGTGACGTATTTAAGACAGCTAAAAAAATCCATCATTATGTCGTCAGAATTCTGTCGCTAATAGTTCCAACCTAAGTTTGTCGCTAACTTCATCTCTGTATGATTACATTTAACGATGGAATTGTGACAGATGCGTAATTCATCTCTAATTTTGTTACTGATTGGTCACTACTTTGTCGCTAATTTATCAAAACCAGTTTTGTAGCTAATCTATCTCTAATCCGTCACTGTAAACCATTTTCTTGTGACAGAATAATTCAGTTGCTAATTTCCGTCACTGTTGTCCAGTATTCTAGTAGTGAGTTCTAGGGTCGACATACCTAAGAGGGTTTATTTCCTCTTCCATCCTATTCTCATTAATCACATCACCATCATCAAGATCCTCATCGGAGTCTGAATAGTAAAAAGGACTAGCCTTACGGTCATCATCATGATCAGACTCCTCAAACTCAGAATTATTGTCAAAGTGTTGGTTGGGTGAGAGGTTAGGTGGGTTCTCATTCTCCACTAAAGGAAGTGGGTCGGGCATTTGGAAGATCCTATGACGAAAAACATGAATAACAGGAATCAAACGATCAATGTTATTGTTATCCATCGAAATAGTTTACGAACAAGGGAAACAAAGAAATAAGATAGACTAAGGAAAACCTAAAAATAAAAATAAAATCTTACCAGAAAGGAATCTAGCAAGTAGACCTAATAAAAAGAGATTCTAACCTAGATAATAACTATTCCCCGGGCTGCGGCGCCAAAAACTTGATGCGTAGGGATTGCACCAGGCTTTACCTCTTAAGGGATTTTGAGAAGCTTACAACCCCCACCAGGCAGTGTACCTGATCGTTGTAGTATAGTATAGTGACAAGTACCGGGGGATTGATCGTTCAGCTAGGAATAGTGTCACTAGGATTAGAAAACCTAAATACTAGTTCTAAAGATGATGGATGATTATTTTTGTATTTTTATATTTTTTAGAAAGCAAGTAAATATCTCGGGTTTGAAGGATTTGGGCAGAATTAGTTGCTAGTCAACTAACCCAATACTAAAGATGCAATCAAAATAAAATACTAGAAATGAAAATAAAACTAAATTAAACTAAGGTTGTGAGCAATAAGTGGAGAAATGTGTTTACTTAGATTTCACTACTCTCTAGATATCTTTTACACGTTAATTACTTGTTATAGTTGCGTGGATGACGGATTGTATTCCTTAATACCATTCATGGGGTGGCGCACTTAACTCCCCAATCCTATGAGTGCCTACTTCACTCCTATGTCAAGCCGGCTAAGAAGCTCCTAACATGGGATCATTAGAATTTACTCATGCATTAAATACAACCAATAAAACCTAGTGCACATCGGTTCATGTTTCCTAAGACGTTCAAACATGTTACCATATGGAGATCTGCCAGTTTTCTTAAGCCTAACATCGAAATCATTCATCCAATACAACCATAAACAAGTAATCAACACATAATCAACATCTAGGTTTCATTAGATCTAAGCAAACACAAGATAAATCTAGCCTAGCATGATGGAATTAAGACAAGCACAAGATATAGACAACCAACACATAGACATATTGATTGAATTAGAAGAACACTTATCTCAATTACACATGAAAGGGTTCAAGGGCTGAAAAACCTGTAAAAATCGTATATGGTTCGGCCTTAGGGTTTCTCCAAACTTGTTCCTTTTATGAATGAAAATTAGAAAATTATATATAGGAAATTGAGGCTGACCGCGTCAAGACCAAATGGGTGACGCCGTCATCTCGCCGCCAAAAGAATTCTCGGATTGCCTTGATCTACATCTGACGCCGTCACGTTATATATTTTTCCAGGCCGTCACGTATTTAACTCTTGACGCTCTTCCTTGTGACGCCTTCATTTCTGTACTGGGTCGTCATGAAAATTACTCTTGACGCCGTCAGGATGGTACTCTTGATGCCGTCACCTACTGTTCCCAACTTGGAAAATTAAGTCTTTGGCGTTTTCTTCACTTTTATGCTCCAAAAACGTCCGAATTGCTTCCTTTTTCAAATTTCACTCCCAAAGTACCTAAAATCACAAAAGGAACGATTTAGGGCAATATTTGATCAAATAAATTCAATTTCGGGCTTAAATGACCCCCTAAAAGTGGTTCATTTTTCGCCTCATCAAACCCTAAGGGTGTGGGAAAAATTAGTTGACTTTAATAGCCAAGTAATATGCTTAAATGGTCAAGTAATTATGATACGGGTTTAACACAAGGGTGATCCTAATGCCTCTTATCATGTAGTAAATCCTACCACACGAATGTAGTCTCACTAGCGGTCTCGGGATGCATAACTAACGCAAGTTCTAGAATCTAAATGCTACCGGTACACTCATAAGCACTAATAGTAAATGCTTTTCCTATCAAATCTAAAGGTGAACCTCACATATTTGGGTGAAAATTTTTTTCTGAATAGTACGGTTTTGTGCTAGTCATACAACTCCTATCCATGAGACGCTTGTTAAGGCTAAAGTTTCACTCTTAAATGTTGTAAAAAAATTTAAATTTGACGCTAAAATTACACTAACAAGTATTTTTCATAGTTTTATTACACACCTACCATCAAACAAACAAACTCAAGTGCAATAGTATCCTATAAGGTATCATCATTTACCCTCCCCTTACACTTAGGATGAACATTGTCCCCAATGTTCAATTAAAGAATGTAAAAGTAAAACAGGTAAAGAATAAAAACAAATACTCCCCTGATTCGTTCGGTGTGGATAGTGTATCAACAAGGTTAGATCTTCCTCCAAGAAAATGAACGTTCAAAGCTTCCCTTCAAGAAATATAAATCATCTTCTTGTGATATATAACCTGTTAAACCTGAGAAAACAAACAAGGCAACCTTGCGTAAAATCGGCGGCAATCTATATATACTAACAAGTCCTAGAAAACAATTTAAGATATAATGCTTGTGGAATGAATGTTTGCCGATTTCCTGGAGTTTATAAAAATAAGGAATTAACAAAAACTTTAAGACTCCGTTATAAAAACAAAACTCGCAAAATTTCCAGAATTTTACACGTGACACCGTCAGGAGTTAAGACCTGACGCCGTCAGAAGTGACCTGCAGAAATCTTTATGTTAAGTTTCCGGAAAATTTCTGAAAAAACTTATGCCCTATTTCCTGAAAAATCATGCAAAACATCATTATGACTCGATATAAGCATTTGACTCAAACAAATACTAATATACATGTTCATATAATATTGTGGTGAATAAAGATCATTTTCGTTCTTAGAAACAAATTTGGGGTTTCCCCTTACACTTAGCTTTTGTAAAATACCTTTATATGAAGTTAAGACGAAGTTAAACAACAAAATAAAGCACTTTCACAATTTTAGTTTAAAACATGATCTACCAACAACAAAAATAAAACATGCATACGGAAACAAATAACAATCAAACAAATAAAAACACACAAAACATGGGTTGCCTCCCAAGAAGCGCTTGTTTTTGTTCGAGTCGCGAGCCTGACTCTACCCTTACTTCACGGATAAAGGTGAGGTTTTCCCTACACTTAGGATTAAGTGCGGGTGATAGTAGCGATACACACCATCTCGGTGGAAGTATGCCACGTGAGGAAAGAGTGGTAGATGAATTATATGCTCAAAGGGTTGTGCTCCTATCATCATAACCTTACCTAATTCAATCGGGTTAATGGGTGGATTAAGATTTTCTCCTAGAAAGGGATCATTTTCTATCAACTTCGAAAGACTCCTAGTTGGGGATCTATCTTGACCTAATAAACCCGGTTTAAACCCATAATGTTTCTTGTGATCAATCATAAATGGGTGATGTAAGCATGTAAGGTCATTTTCCACTTCTATATTTGCTTCCTCTCTACAAGGCTTATAGTCCACTACCTTTGTCCTAAGACTACCCGGACTATATGGTTTGATGGGTGGATCAGAACCTATTTCAAATCCTAAACTTTTATCCAAGGATGGAAGATTAGGTAACGGTTTTGGTTAAGGCTCCGGTTCATCAAAACTAGGAACTTCCCTAAAACTAAGAGTAAGGTTATCATTATAAGTCTTCAAACCTATATCCTCTAGTTGTGTTTGGTTCAAAGGTTCTACCTCTATTGGGGTTCCTATAGTCTCTTATACTTCTTCCGAGTAAGTCAAGGGAGGTGTGTACGCATCAAATGATGGTAGGACTTGTGGAGCATTGAGTGGGCTTATGTTATTCACCTCGTCCTCCATTGTATCTAGATTACCTATGTATTCATCTTGTATTATGGTGAAATCAAACCACTCCGTGCACTTAGGTATCTCATCTATAGGCTTATTATCCCCAAACAAACTTCTTGCTTGTTCCCTCAAAATTGCTATCAATTGATCCGTAACAACGTTTGTTGGATTGTCCAACTTCTTAGCGAGTATGGCACAATTCTCTATGGCTTCCCATGCTTCTTCAGCACTTAATCCCCAAAGGTTCCCATCTGCGGCATGGTCAATGTCCATTTTGGTATAGTGGTCGACACGATGATAAAATATTTCAATTTGGGACCATAGATCGAAACTATGATGAGGGACTTTTTGGAGTAAATATTTAAAACGAGTCCATGCATCATAGATAGGTTCATCTTCATATTATTTAAACATCAATATGTCATTTGGAGTGGGTGAATTTTGTGGTTGGTAGTATGGTGGATTCGCGTTCTCCGTAATGGTGAACGGAAGACTCAATGGAAAAGTTTTACGAACAAAGATACATAGAAAAGATAGACTAAAGAAAACCTATAAAAATAAAATAAAAATCTTACTAGAAAGGAATCTAGCAAGTAGACCTAATAAAAACAAATTCTAACCTAGACAATAACTATTCCCCGGGCTGCGGCGCCAAAAACTTTATACGTGGGGATTGCACCCTCGCAACATGTTTTACCTCTCAAGGGATCTCGAGAAGCTTACAACCCCCACCAGGCAGTGTACCTGATCGTTGTAGTATAGTATAGTGACAAGTACCGGGGGATTGATCGTTCAACTCAGGAATAGTGTCGCTAGGATTAGAAAGCCTCCTAAACTAGGTCTGGAGGTGAGGGATGATTCTTTTTGTATTTTTATATTTTATAGAAAGCAATTAAAATCTTGGGTTTTGAAGGAGTGGGCGGAATTAGTTGCTAGCCAACTAACCCAATTTATCTAAAGATGCAATCAAAATAAAATAACAAAAATGAAAATGAAACTATTAGACTAATGTGGTGGAGACAACAATGAGGAATGTTTTGTTTACTTAGATTTCATTACTCCCTAAATATCTTTTACTGGTTGATTAGCTTGTTACAATTGCATGGATGACGGGTCATATTCCTTAATACTAGTCGTAGGGCCGTGTACAATATTCCCTAACTCTATAGGATCCTACTTCACTCCTATGTTGAGCTGTTAGAAGCTCCTAACATGGGATCATTATAATTCTCCTACATATTAAATACAACCAAAAATCGTAGTACACCTCCGATCATGTTTCTTAAGACGTTCAAGCAAGTTACCAATGGAAGTTTGCCAGTTTTGTTAAGCCTAACTTCGAATACAATCATCCGTAACAATTATAAACAAACAATCAACCCATAATTAACATCTAGGTTTCACTACATCTAAGCAAACACAATAAAGATCTAGCCTAGCATATTAAATAGAAGACAAGCGTAAGATATAATCACACAACACATAGATATATTGAATGATTTGAATGATTACTTATCTTCAATTGAACATGGAAGAATCAAGGGGTTGGAACCCCTGAAAAACTGATAAAATTCGAACTAGGGTTTATTCCCTCAAAGTTGCACACTAATGAATGAAATTTGGAAAACTATATATAGATTATACATCTTAACGGCGTCATGTGTTAGCCCGTGACGCCGTCAACTCGCCGCCTTGATAAAATCGTATTGCCTAGATCTGTTTGTAACGCCGTCATGTAGGAATTTACTCTGGGCCGTCATGTGTAGTTGGACCCTGACAGCCTTGGTGACGCCGTCAAGTCCTAAGCTTAGAAATACTCTGGATCGTCACGTGTATTTTCCACTTCCACTTCTTTTGTAATTCTTGACGCCGTCATGTACAAAGGCTTGACGCCGTCAGCTACTATTCCCAGCAAGGAAATTTGAGACTTTGCCGTTTTCTTCACTTTTATGCTCCAAAAATGTACATAATGCTTCATTTTCCAGATTTCTCTCCAAAAGTGTTGGCTAAAAAAGAGGGAGAGAGGAGAGCCTCGGGGTACGCTCACTTCTGTACCTAAAATGACAAAAAGAACGATTTAGGGCAATAATTGATCAAATAATCTAGAATTCGGGCTTAAATGACCCCTTAAAAGCGGTACACTTTTCGCCTCATCAGAAAACCTCCCCTATTTCCGTTAAATAAGGGTAGAGTCAGGTTCGTGACTCGAACAAAAACAAGCGCTTTTTGGGAGGCAACCCATGTTTTTAATTGTTTGATGTTTTTATTTTTTTATTTTATTTGTTTGTTTGTGTCATATATGCTTAATCATAGTTGTTTAATTTTCATGTTTCGAATAATTTGTGAAAATGTTTTATTTTGTTTTTAACCTCACCTTAATTGCATATAAAGGTATTTTACAAAAAGACAAGTACAGGGAAGTTTATATTTTGTTAAAAAGAACGAATTTCGAACATGAAAAATTCACAATTCATGATTAGCATATATTCTATCTTGTTTATGTGTCAATACTTGTGGATATGTTTTATGAGTTCCTATTTGTAATTCATTCCACAAGTATCCTATCCTTTTATTGCTTTGTTTTGTGTTTATTTCTAAGTCTGGAATTACATCTAGTTGTGAATTTCTTTGTTCGGTTTGATGCTTTGGTTTTTGTGTTTGTTGATTGTAGGCTATATTGGACAAGAAGATGATTACATTTCTGGAATGGAGCTTATCATGTTCATTCTCTTCGAGGAATATTTAACCATGTTATCACATCGTCCATATCGAGCGAATCAGAGGAGTATTAGTTTATTTCATTCTTATTTATTTTTACTTTTACATTTTTTATCTAGAACATTGGGGACAATGTTCGGTTTAAGTGTAGGGAGGGTATATTAGAAACTATAACTCCACTTGATTTTTGTTTTATTTGATAGTGAATGTGCAATAAAACTGAGAGAAATACTTGTTAGGGCAATTTTAGCGCTAAATTTAAATTTTTTTACAACATTTAGGAGTGAAACTTTAGTCTTAATAAGCGTCTCATGGATAGGAATTATACTAGCACAAAAACCATACCACTCGAAAATTTTCACCCCAAAAATGTGAGGTTCGCCATTAGATCTTTAGGAAAAAAACATTCATTCTTAATGCTTGTGAGTGTACCGGTAGTATTTAGATTCTATAACTTGTGATAGCGATGCATCCTGAGACCGCTAGTGAGACTACATTCATGTAGTTAGGATTTACTACATGATAAGAGGCATTAGGATAACTCTTGTTTTACACCTGTAATATAATTACATTGACTTATTAAGTCAAGTAATTCTTCCACACCTTTGCGTTGTACTCATTTTTAGTACACGATACCCCTAGTACGCCCCTCAGAGCATATCTTTTTCGTTTCTAACTTTAAGCATCTTACTTAAAGATAGAATTTGTTAACAATCCACCCAAATGTACACCCAAATCGCCTTAGCCTTCCTTGTATGCACTCATCTTTAGTGCATTATTGTTAATTATTTAAACCCTTTGTTAGTTGTCTAATTGATTACATGGTTGCTAAGTCGAGTCATATCTTGTACATATTATTTTGGGACGATTGGGACTCATGGGTAAAGTACTATTGTAATGGAGTAATGGGGAAGACGTCAATTATTACCCCCCATATGTGCGTTAATATCTAAAAGTACTCCAAGTGTTTTGATTATCTTGATTCGAGTCATTAGAATAGTTGATTGTAAAGTATGTAAAAGTTCAAGTGTAGGGAAGAAATGAGCTCCCTTTGATGTATTATTTTGGATGGTAGAGTAAAAGTGTATGCAAAAAAAAAAAAAAAAAAAAATCGAAAAAAAGAGAATATATATATATATATATATATATATATAAGAAAAAAACATACGGGCTACCATCCATTTCTTTTATTTATGTTTAAGTCAAATAGTGTCTTGAAAAATATCCAAAAAGAGTCGTAGTTAGTTCGAGTTGAGTCGAGTCTTGGCTTAGCAAAGCCTCATTGTACATGTAGTTAACTAAGACAATTGACTTGCCACTAGTAAAATATCCGTTTATCCAACAAAAACGTGTTTTCCATATCCCCTAAACCTAACGTTATAACCTTTTAAAAAGACGTCTTTGATAGTTTTCCTAGGTGCTTACGCCAAGTGGTGGAGGTTTTGATCCTTTCCCAAGCCTATGGTAATCTATTTGTTATGACAGGTAGTGAGTGATATTTCTCCATTTTCAATTATGACATATAAATTTACAACACCCGAGAGATGAGAGTATCCAAATACTTAATGTGAGGTGCTAGTGTATAATTTTCGTGCTTGTTTTGACTAAGTTAGAACGATCATTTGTTGCAATTACTTTTATTTTAGTGTTAAATGACCCCTAACTTGTATTTTTATTGGTGGAAAAGCTCATTTGCTTGAGGACAAGCAAATCCCAAGTGTAGGGATATTTGATGAAGCGAAAAGTGTACTGCTTTTAGGGGGTCATTTAAGCCCTAATTCGAGATTATTCGATCAAATATTGCCCTAAATCGTTCCTTATGTCATTTTAGGTACTTTTGGAGAGAAATCTGGAAAAGGAAGCATTTTGGATGTTTTTGAAGCATAAAAGTGAAGAAAACAACAAAGTCTCAAAATCCTTACTGGGAACAGTACCTGACGGCGTCAAGGCTTTACAAGTGATGATGTCAAGCTTGGAAAAAGAGGCGGATATGGGAGATACACATGACGGCCCAAAACTATTTCAAGGCAATTTGGCTTGACGGCGTCACCAAGGCCGTCAGGGTCAGATTACACGTGACGGCCCAGAGTAAATTTACACATGAGGGCGTCAGGATTTAACCTGACGACGTCAGATGATTTAGAGTGACGACGTCAGGAAGAAGGCTTACACAAGAAGAAACCTTAGTGAAACCGTCACAAGATGATCGAGACAATCACAACTTGCGCGTGGAGTAGCTGACACTGTTTTGGCCATAACTTTGCATATGAACTCGGATTTGAGCGATTAAAAAAAGGAAACGATCGGGATGAAAAAATCTTCGATTTGGTGAAAAAATGGTCGTAACGCCGTCACCCCTTAGGGCTGACGCCGTCAGATCGGGCCGACAGAAAATCTGCCTATAAATATAACCTTATTACTTCATTTTTTGTAAGCCCTAAACTCTACAGTTGATTCCTGGGTTTAGGTAGGTGTTTTTCCAGCAACTTAGATGGTTTCAATCACTCCATAAACATCATATATTGGTTTGTTGATTCTATCTTAATTATGTTTTCCATTATCGTTGTTGCTTGCTCTTCTTTGATGATGTTTTGCTAATTCACCTTGTGTCTACTTAGGATTGTGTGAAACTTGTATATAATTGATTAGATCTTATTGATTCCTTGTTGATGTTTGTGTCTATCTTCATCAATTAGGGTGTGACACTTCGATAGGTCTAATTGGTTTAGCTTATAATTCTTGTTTCCTATTGTCTCTTGTTTAATTGAATGATATCGATGTTAGGCTTAAGAAAACTGGCAGACTTCCAATTGGTAACTTGCTTGAACGTCTTAAGAAACATGATCGGAGGTGTACTACGATTATATGGTTGTATTTAATGCATAAGCGAATTCTAGTGATCCCATGTTAGGAGGTTTTAGTCGGCTCGACATAGGAGTGAATTAGGAGCTTATAGAGTTAGGGAAGATCGTACACGGCCCTACGAATAGTATTAAGGAATACAACCCTTTAATTAAAACAAGGATGTGACAATTCAATAGGTAGAATTGGATAGCTAGCAAGGATTAATACATCATAGGTAGATACGCTTCATTTACCTTGTAGAATCATAGTTTACTTTTCTTGCATTTGTAGTTAATTGGGTTAGTTGACTAGCAACTAATTCCGCCCACTCTTCCAATACCCGAGATTTTTACCTGCTTTTCATAAAAATATAAAAACACAAAAAGAATCATGCTTCACCTTTAGACCTAGTTAGATTAATTTCAATCCTAACGAACACTATTCCTGAGTTGAACGATCAATCCCCCGGTACTTGTCACTAGGGCTAAGCATCGGGTCAGAACCGAGCCGAACCGAAAAAACTGAAAACCGAAATACATGAAAAATCGGAACCGAAACCGAACCGATGGGCCGTCGGTTCAGTTCGGTTTTTGTCGGTTCGGTTCGGGTTTGTCGGTCCATGCGTATTTCCGCATGTTTGTAACACCCCGCCTTATAGACCACAATATTGTCCGCTTTGCCCGAAGGCTCACGGCTTTGTTCTTGTGGCCCTCATGTGAAGACTTCCCGGCAGGTCACCCAAGCCAGTACCTCTCACATGAGCACGCTTAACCGTATGGCCGATTAACCGTTCCACCACAAAACGCGTTGTTGTCATATAAGGCGAATGTTAACATATATGTCCCAGCATCACTCCAAGTCACAGCCAATGTGGGATTTGCCTGGGGTATTACATTCACCCCCCGTAGGGACTCATCGTCCCCGATGAAGTTTGCCCCATAATGTAATACCCTAGGCAAATCCCACGTTGGCTGTGACTTGGAGTGATGCTGGGACATATATGTTAACATTCGCCTTATATGACAACAACGCGTTTTGTGGTGGAACGGTTAATCGGCCATACGGTTAAGCGTGCTCATGTGAGAGTAGTACTGGCTTGGGTGACCTGCCGGGAAGTCTTCACATGAGGGCCACAAGAACAAAGCCGTGAGCCTTCGGGCAAAGCGGACAATATTGTGGTCTATAAGGCGGGGTGTTACAGATGGTATCAGAGCCACTCCAAGCTGTTCAGGATGTGGGGCAAACTTCATCGGGGACGATGAGTCCCTACGGGGGGTGAATATAATACCCCAGGCAAATCCCACATTGGCTGTGATTTGGAGTGATGCTGGGACATATATGTTAACATTCGCCTTATATGACAACAACGCGTTTTGTGGTGGAACGGTTAATCGGCCATACGGTTAAGCGTGCTCATGTGAGAGTAGTACTGGCTTGGGTGACCTGCCAGGAAGTCTTCACATGAGGGCCACAAGAACAAAGCCGTGAGCCTTCGGGCAAAGCGGACAATATTGTGGTCTATAAGGCGGGGTGTTACAATGTTTTTGTCGGTTTTGGGCCGAACCGGACCGAACCAAACCGACCCGAAACCGAAATACATGAAAAACCGGAACCGAAACCGAACCGACGGGCCGTCGGTCCGGTTCAGTTTTTGTCGGTTCGGTCGGTTTCGTCGGTCCGGTTCGGTTTTGAACCTGCGGTGCTCAGCCCTACTTGTTACTATACTATACTACAACGATCAGGTACACTGCCTGGCGGGGATTACAAGTTTCTCAAGATCCCTTGGGAGGTAAAACCTGTTGCGAGGGCGCAATCCCGCGTATCAATTAATTGATTGAAAAATAAAATTATATGACCTAAAAACTCAGACAATAATTAACCTATAAAATGCGTTTGAAATAACTAATTATGAAAGTATAGACAGAAGCATTTATCATACAAAATTATGAAATTTAGTTGGTTTATTTAGAAAAAATAGAAAATATATTTGAATATGACTTTGTGGTTCTGTGCGGTTATTGCGGTGTGGTTTTTCGGTGGAAACTGAAACCGCACCGCAAAATGCGGGTTTTTAATTTTTGAAACCGCACCGCGGTTTTTGTAGCCGTTTTCGGTTTTTGCGGTGCGGGTTTTGCGGTTTGCGATGCGGTTCCTGCTCACCCCTAGGCAATTGTGCCAACAGTTGTGGTGGTTTGATCATATTTGTGGTCGTGGTTGGTTGATTGGTGGATTTCATAAATCTAAGGAATGATGTGTTTTGTTTTTATAATTCGGTGATGATTTTTAATGAAGATGCAAGATCATGGGTTAGTATTCGTGGGTTGGATTTTGTGTTTAAGTATATAAAGATGAGGTGTTGGTGTTTATATATAATGAGAGAATGAGATGGGTGTTTGTATATGGGGTTTTTGATGATTGGACTGGTGGTGGACGGTGGTGGCAGGACTGGTGGTGGATGGTGGTAGTGGTAGGTGAAGATTAAGATGAAGATGTAGTGATAGGTGGGAATGTGTGAGCGGAGTGATTGAAGAAGAGAGAAGAAAATGATTGGTGGTGGTGGTTTTTATTTTTTTGTGTTTAAAAGGAAAAGAAAAGAATGTAGTAAATTTACCATTATACCTTGTATCAAGTAGAGTGACTTAACAACAGTTAATGAAGGCCGTTAAAGAGAGGGACCAACGATACATAACGTTTCACATTTAAGGACGGATGGTGCATTTTTTTTCTGTCAAAGGATAAAACTTGTCGGTCAACGCAAACCACAAAGACAACCGATGTAGTTTACTCTTAAAAAAAATAAGAGTTAATTGCATTTTTGGTCCCTGTGGTTAAAAAAACAAGAGTTAATTCCCTTACCGGTTTTAGTTTAAATTAATCACGTAAGTGTCAAAAGTGAAATAATTCAAGCTTTTGGTTAAATATTAACCTGCAAAATCGCCAGTTGTCACACTATCGAAGAAATTGAAAATGCAGAAGCGCATAGCAAGATGTTATCGGCAGTTAGACATCCATCTTTAAAGACAAAATCGTCACTGGAAGAACAAGCCTTTGAAGTTCTCACGGCGTTTGCTTCAATAAGTTTCAAGAAGTGGTGATGAATTTATAATTAGATATTTTAATGGATATAATAAAAATCTCGAGGTGTTTTGGGATGGAAATATAATCATGTGTCGTTGCAAGAACTTTTAATTTTGGGGGATACTTTGTCGTCATATATTGGGGTACCTCACAAAGATTGTTTCAATATACCACTAGTTTACTTGCCTTTACATTGGTGTTCATATAACTTACAAAGGAGTACCAAGGATAATGAAGTATCAATGGATGAGACATTGTTAAACATGCCGAATCCTGAGAAGGATATTCTTTGTCCTCAAAAATCAACAACAAAAGGTCGTCCAAGAAAAGGGCCCGCAAAGGGTGGAAAAAAATCGGCGAGTAAGGGGCAAAATAGATGTTCTTTATGCAAAGAACAAGGGCATACAAAACCTAAGTGCCCGCAGAAGAAAAATATTTTTTTTCGTAGTAAATGATGCTACAAGTACATCAGAAAGAAGAAAAGATGTTTGCCACACAGGGCTAAATCCGATTTATAATTTGAAGCACTCAAAGATTATATTTCCGTTACTTTTCTGCATAACTTCCATGTTTTCCTTTAGTATCTTTACATTGAATAATTGAAATGAATATTTGCTTGTTATGTTTTCTTAAGTGCGTTTCTAAGTTTAAGTCTGACTTTTAATTTTACATGTTCATGTTTGATGTTTCTATGTAAGAATTTTTGTTTACGAGTATCTTGTTCAATGTTTGTTTGAATAAATTAATTAATTGCTTTACATGCGACCTCCTAAATTTTAAAAAATTATAAAATTGATAGTGAGAAAAAAATGGGATGAAAAAACGTCAAAGCAATGGGTACGGTAACGCTTGATACAACGTCATGGCTGCATTGCCATACCAGGTTCTTGGCGTTATTGGTGTCGTTGAGCTACACGTTGCCACAACAACGTGGGAGAGAACGTAGAAGTGGACAAAAAAAAAAGAAAACAATATTAAACCACCCCATACGATTTAAATTAGATGTTTTTGTGTTTTTGTAGTGTTTGTTTTTTTAAGTGTGTGTGTAATGTGTGTACAGTTATGGATCGGGGAAGATGATATATAAATGAACTTTGCAGGTTAGTCCATGCGAACTTTACATTTTAGTCCCTGCGGCCATTTATTATTATTATTATTATTATTATTATTATTATTATTATTATTATTATTATTATTATTATTATTATTATTATTATTATTATTATTATTATTATTATTTCTGTAGTTAAAGAAAATAACATTTTTATTTAGTATTTTTATGTGTAGTTTTTTTAAATTCGTAGCATTTTTTATTTTGTATTGTAATTTTCAAGTTTATTAATGAAATATTAGGTTGTTGAATGAATGAAATAATTAAAATGTTAATTTGTAAATTGTAACTTTTTAAAAGGTGAATCCTAAAAGATGGTGTTATGATAAGGGAATTTTTTTGTTGTTAATGTTAAAATGATAAAGCTGATATGATGGTGACGTGACGAAATTTTTTTGGTAACTCAAGTTACCATACCCTAAGCTCTTAGTCATTATGGTCATGGATACTTATTGTTTTGGGTATGTTTAGTTGATGAAAAATATAAGAAATTTTTATAGGAAAATAGAAAAAATTGAAAATCTATTTAATCACATTTTCTATTAACAATTTTTAAAAATTTGATATTTTCACTTTTCACATTTTAACTAGAAAAATAAAAACCCCAATCTACATGTCTCTACTTTTTTCTCTCTAACAAAAAAAAAAAAAAAAAAAAAAAAAGAAGAAAAAAAGAAAAGAAAAAAAAGACGGGATTTCCCGATCTACCATTCATGTATCTTATTTTAACCATAATCACCATTGGTTACTTCGCCACCTTTCGTCCTGCCCACCGTTGAAGGAAAAATATAACTTTATCTAAACGGTTTTTTAAAATTCCTAACTCTTTATTGAGAAAAAACTTATTCCCTCAGGAATCTAAAAAGGGGGAAACAATGTTTGTTTTTTTTTTTTTTTTTTTTGTTTTTTTTTTTTTTTTTTAATTATAACTAAATGCTACTTTTGTCTTAATTTTCAAGAAATTTTGATGGAAATTAGTTACTAAGAATGAATTCGGTGAAAAAAAAAAAAAAAAAAAAAAACTAAAATGATAATGAAAATAATAAAAAGTATTTATAATTAACAAGAATTTTTTAAAAAATGCATCTAATTTTTTAAATTTTAAATGCATATACCATGACTAATTGTGGTTTACCAATTTAAAATTAGTCCACTAACATCAAAAATAACAAGTTGGTCGGATTCCGTGAAGAACTCCATTTGACCATTTTTCAACACAGTTAAAAAGCCGTAACAAACCGCAAAGAGGCAATCCAACCCTAATTACATTTCCCGCCCTTTTCCAACACACACACACACACACACAAATCATGTGCGGTCGTTGCCGTTGTTCAATCCGTCCAGACGACATCCCTCGCTCTTGCAACATCAATAACCGCCCCGTTCGTTTCGTCGACACTGATCGGTATACTTCATAACACTCTTAAATTATATTTTATCTATCGGTTTAAATTATACTTCAAACCTGTAGAATAATAATAGTTACTATTTAATACTGTTACCAAAGGGCTTGTGTCCCAGTGGTACCT
Organism: Artemisia argyi; assembly: GCA_030686995.1. Taxonomy (NCBI): domain Eukaryota; kingdom Viridiplantae; phylum Streptophyta; class Magnoliopsida; order Asterales; family Asteraceae; genus Artemisia; species Artemisia argyi. Next base: position 67,001,626 of record CM060709.1, on the reverse strand, counting down.
CATGTTGTGTGACAAGCTCCCTAACCAATTGGTTGCGGGTTCAAGTCCTGCTCACGACATGTGAGATATATTTGTGGTATAAAATGTTAGTGAGATAGTTAAAAATTTGCAGTACTTAAAAATAAAATAAAATAAAATAAATACTGTTACTGTCTTGTTAATAAGTTCGTCTTATCACTACTAGCAATTTACTTAATTCAAATAGTTTCATCGATACCGCGAACCTTTACTTAATTTACATAGTTCGGAGTGTGAAATTTACAATTTGATTAAGTTAGTGCTTTCTAGAAATCATGTACAACGTATTGTCTATATACGTTGTTCAGCAATCATTATATTAATTCTTACAAGCATGGCTTAAGGTCAGTGAGTGGTCTATGTGCTTGGTTATTTATCACAGTTTATGAATGTTGGAAACCTGAATGCAACTTGTGGAACATTATATATGTCACTAAACAAAGTTAAAACGTAAGCAGTAAGGTTTTTGATCTAGTTTTACCAAACAAACAGTTATAAGGTATTCAAATTTGATATGGTGATATCTAGTAACTAGCAATGTTTGTCCGTGTCAAGGATTCATCATCAAATGTGTCGATAAATAAACACTTTCTAATTGCTAAAGTTTTATTAACAATATTGCCAACACCATAAGGTGGTTTGCAGTCGCACGCATGTCATCACACACTACATTATTTAGATTTTATATGTGAAATTGATTATTCTCATTGGCATTTCAGGTATCGTCCATCATATAATGTTGCACCTGGATCAAATGTTCCTGTTGTTCGAAGAGATGCGGGACCTGATGGTCAAGGTGCCGTTGTGCAGTGCATGAAATGGGGGCTTATTCCAAGTTTTACTAAGAAGAATGAAAAACCTGACTATTATAGGATGGTAAGTAATAAGTGGTATAATTTATACATCAAATGTTAAGTGTCTTAGCTTTTTTATAATTACATTTGTAGGTGAAAGTGATGATATATGTGGGGTTTTTTTTTTTTTTTTTTTTTACTTCCTGGAGATGGAAATGTGTCGAGTGACTAGTAAATGTTTGACCAAAAAAGATCATATATCGTTTTTCTGACTACAATTGGCTTGTTTGGTAGTCTATAACAATCAGGTTATTTAGTGTTATATACTTTTCTCTAATAAAACAAGCCTTTCTTTCTTTTGGGTCAATCTGATGGCCATGATATTATTGACAGCTACTATGAAGACTTTCGTGACGTAATAAATTTACGCAGACTGATTGATTTTGTGTGTAACAGTTTAATGCTCGATCAGAATCAATAGGTGAAAAGGCTTCCTTTCGCCGACTTCTTCCTGGAAACAGGTGTCTGGTTGCAGTTGAAGGGTAAGTAGCATGTCTTAAACGAGCTGCAAGTGTTTACATCAAAATATATATGCCCTAGTATACATACAGAAGACCAGGTCTTACCCTGGTGCACATACAGAGGACCATATCATATTATGTCTCGCTCGCTCATATGTGTGTTTGTGTCGGTTCAATCAAGCTTTTCGTTTTCATATTAGGAATTCTTGTTAGCATGGAAATGAATATCTTTTCATTTTTCAAGCAGAACGATAATGTGTTTATTCATACTAGTACAACTGTAGAAGTGTGTTGCATATGATTTCAGGGTGCTTTCACTAGAGCTTATGATAATTATTGGTGTCATATTGGAAGTTCATTTCTGTTGTTATATAATCCAGCGGGTTTTGTATCTACCTCCAAATCACTTCAATACGTAATGCCTAAATGTTGCATGATTTTTTTCCCCTTCTAACTACTGATAAACTAACCATACTTTCGCTAGGTCATATTATACTTTTTTTGTTCCGTCTATCAAACCTTGTTTGCCATTTTCAGGTTTTACGAGTGGAAGAAAGATGGATCCAAAAAGCAGCCATACTATATTCATCTCAAGGATGACCGCCCCCTTGTGTTTGCTGCTCTTTACGATTCTTGGAAAAATTCAGAAGGTGGCATAACTTTTACCTATTTATAAAAATATATGAAAGTTATGCTTTTTTGTTTTCGTATTGCACAAGTGAGCTTTGCATGTGTGTTTAACTGCTGGTTGCAACTTTTTATTTTATTTTTATTTATTTTTTATTGTGCTTATTAGTTTATGACTCCACTAATCAAAGAAGTTATTTCTAGGTCACTGTATAGATCTTATTATCTTATCGTTCCTCTACTTGGTAATAAGATAACAGTGGCTTTAAATTGATGGCTACCTGCTGTAATTTAGTTTTGGGTTTTATCTTCTCATTATGGTTCTACAATATGTATTTTGGGTTTTATCTTCTCATTATGGTTCTACATATGTATTACATGACCCCCCCTCATGATCCATAATGGCTCTTATTTTGTGCTTTCAGGGGAGATCCAATACACCTTCACTATTTTGACAACAAGTTCTTCGTCGGCCCTAGGTTGGCTGCATGGTTAGTTTTGTCCTATTGTTCTTTTTGCTTTTGTAAATTTGTAATTGATGATGTTTATTTGACTTTTGTCTATTGTAGACAGGATGCCTGTGATTTTAGGGAATAAGGAGTCAACTAACGAGTGGCTAGACGGTTCATCTTCTAAGTTTGATGCATTACTTAAACCATATGAAGAGCCAGACTTGGTATGAGCTCAGATTTTGCGACATTCTTTCATAAGTGGTTAGCTTATGTCTAATATTCTTGAGGGATGATCTGGTTTCAGGTTTGGTACCCTGTGACACCTGCAATGGGCAAGCCTTCTTTTGATGGACCAGAGTGTATTAAGGAGGTATGCTTTCAGGCCTGTTCTCTAGTTTTTATATATCCAAAATGGTTGACTGAGCCTGTCGGGTTGGTAGGATAGGTTGGTTAACGGGTTAAGACGGTTCTATTTTGGTTGATTTCAAAATTGTTCGTCCAAAACTTTTAAATTTCTGATAAATAACTAGTGTGTGAATTATGATTACAAGTTGTATTCCGATGATAATTAAAATTCTGAATAAAATGATGCAGGAGGTTTTATGCATTAAAAACACACTTAGGCCCACTTTTAACCCATTTGACTCGTTTTCTTTTAAGTTCTTTATACTCGTTCCCCTTTTTTGAGATAAAAATCCAAATTCGTGGTCAATGGGTCTAAATGGCCAAATTGTTGAAAATCAGTCCTTTCATAGTAGCATTAATGGTCAAGGTTTTAGATGGTTACACGTACTTGCGCAGAAGGCTTGAATTTTCATTAGTGATCATGAAAGTAAAAGTTACTGCTGTTAATATCAGTCTCTATATGTGTTTGGATGTATATCATCCTCACTGGTGATGTTGAGATATAATTTCTAACTGAAATTGATTTAAGTCTTAAGGCTGAAATTTGCAATTACTGACTACAGATTCAAGTAAAAACCGAGGAAATAAAACCAATCTCAATGTTCTTTGCAAAAAAGGTCACGAAGAAGGAGGATCAATCAGAACCTCAACTTACCACTCCACATAAAGAGCTCGTCAAAACTGAAAAACTAAAAAGCCCAAAAGATGAACCTGAAACTGCAGACAACAACAATCAGGAGTCATATTCTGAGAAAATTTCTGATGAATCAAAGTCTATGGTAACAACTGTGGGGCCTGACACTTTGCCTCTCAAACGTGAGTATAATGAGTTCTCTTCCGATATAAAACCATCTCCGGATGAAGCTGACAAGCAGTATTCGAGCCCAGCTAAAAAGAAAGGAAACATTAAGGGTGCTGGTGATAAACAAAAAACACTATTCTCTTACTTTGGGAAAGGTTAGTCCTTAATCCATGAAAACTGGTGTAAATATACTCAAGTCGGTTGTTGTATTTGGAATGGCTTCTAGTCATCTCTTTGTTGTTGGAATTTTGAACACTTTGTCTTGTACAACTCTAGCTGTCAGTCTAATGCTAGCAGAACTTTGACTAGTGGTATCTTTTTTGGCATTTGGGTGGTGGCTAGGGTTTCTTAGAGCTTGATAAGCTTTTGAATTATGACTAGTGTTGCATTCATGAAAATCTTACAGTTTGTTAAGCATGAACATGTATGAATCTGGATATGCACAAGGAGGAATAGACTGGCTTCAATTAAGAGGTTTACAACTGAGCATCGGTTATGATGGTTATTTGTTTTTTACCTACATGCTGAGTCATCCTAGTCCTCTCTTGACACAAATTCACAGACAAACAAGCTTTGTTTATATATATATATGGACTAAATAGAAACATTGTAAAAGAGGCTATAGGCGTAGGTTATTACGGTGAAAACACAAGATGTTTTGGAACTAATACACATGTGAACTATGGAACCAAATGAAATACTTCCAATTTTTTTGACGAATAATGTATTTATTTATTTATTTATTTTTGAATGACAACTTTATATATCAAAGAGCTAGCAAGATGCTAGAAGAAACAAGCACCAAACAAGAAGGAAACACTCTTAAGAAACAACCTTAAAATTACAGACACCCAAACGTGACCACAACATAGGATTGAAATAAAGAAACAACATTTAAGAGAGACTCAGGACCAAAGAACACCTAAAACAGACCCAAGACACTAACAACCCATCCCATTAAGTAACAAGCAAACGAATTACAATGTCATTTAATGAATATGGAAAATCCTAGCGACAAAGGCAAGTAGCTCGGGGTCAGTTTGAACGATGGCCATCTCTTGCTTCTCCAAACTAACAAATACTTCAATGCCATCCTGGTCCGGAGTAGAGATCATAAGAAAACAATTTGTCATCATACCTCCTGCAACAGTTGCTTTTAAAGGCGTTCCCCACCCAAAATCAACATCATATATAGGATACCTAGATAAACTTGAACAGAAATAGGCGGCATCAATTATTCCTTGCATCTCTTTTAAATCAGATTCTGAAGTCGGAAGACTAGCTAATGCAGTTTCGATGTTTCTTAGACTACAAAATTCTATCTTTTGCTTCTTGAAGTCATTGATGAATGCCTCCGGCTTTATATCACTTTGGTTATTTGTAAACATTTTCAGTATCATGAAACGATTGCCGATGCTATTATTTGGCAATGCCTCGGTCATTTTGTTTCTTATATTTACAGCGTGGTTGATCCCAGTTGGTATTGAGAATCTAGAATTATTATTTGTGGTGGCTGCTGCGACTGCAGACTTGTAGAGCAGCCAGCACAAAACTTCAACACGAGTTGGGTTGGTGATGGGTTGTCCGGATTCAGCAGTCATGGCTTGGACTTTAAGTTTAAGTTCATTTATCTTTGAGTTGGGAAAAATAAAACTTCTAGTGACAGTGTCTTTTGAAGTTGGAAGTGTAAGTCCATCGAAATTTAAGTTTATGTTTGGTACATATAAAAACTTTGGGTCAATGGAAAATTCATCATGTTTCGTCATTTTACCCCAATCATATAAAAATTGCGAGATACTGCCTCCATCTGCTACCTTGTGAGACAATGACGTTGCCACTGCCATTCCTCCACATTTAAAATGGTTAACTTGAACGGCAAGGATGATCACTTCATCGCTTTTACCTTCGCGGCCGTGGTTGTTTGAGGTGGTCCATACTTGATTGTATGGGAATAATTGGTCGAAATCTTCATGTTGGGAGTTTTGGAGGAAATCCGTGAGTGTACTGTCAATAGTTGCTTCAAGGAACTCAGCACCATGATCATTGCAATCAACGTAATTTGGTGCAGTTTTGGCATGTGTACCAGCAAAAGGGTAGTACATTGTTAATGTTTTAGATAATGACTTCTTCAGATCAATCTTTTTATCATGAGAACTACGAGCTGTGGTGTTTGGGTAGAATAAAACTATGGGAATGAATGTGGGTACGCTGGTTTGATCAAGCAACGAAAGATTGTAAGTTTTGAGGTGACTAGGGGTTGGGGAAGAAGGTTTGATAAATTCTTTTGAGATGATTGTGAGGTTGCCTATCATGGCCATCTTCACAAGAACAAAGATTGTATAATGGTAATTTTGATAATGTTAGCCTAGCTTGTAGTTCTTCATATATATAGCTAGTTACTTTCGGAAAAATATTACTACGTAATTTAGTAACAACAGATAATAGTACAACAGTCATAGGACCACCTCCTTTTTTCCTGCAAGGTGTAGAACTAGAAAGAAGACCACAAACAACTTGTACAGTATGATACAACCTAAAAAGGGACAAGTTATCCACACCCTCTTATAGGAAGGGTAACGCATCGCTGACTTATACGGTGTGCATCGCGGTTTGTATGATTTGACCAAACCCCCTGATGTGACAACATAAGGAGAGTTTGTATAATATGACCCATAAAAAATTGTCCAACCCTTTGTACAATATTTGATACACATAATTGTAGAAGTTCAATATACTTTAACCATTTGTACTACATGTTGGTATTTTAGTGTAAAATAGATTGAGTTTAATATGCATATAAGGGTCGACACTTATATGAATATTAACTGGACTAACGGGGGTTCCAAGCCCCCTTGGTGGGGGTTCGGGGGCAACGCCCCTGAGAGAAGCAGGGTCCAAGGGGCAGCGCCCCTGGCTGGGGTCGAGCTGCCAGGTCAGCTGGAAAATTTTTTATTTCCACTAAGTTGCTATGTCAAAAATTCCTCAGAAAATTATATTTTCGGAAATTGAGGGACTAAATTTGACAGCTTGAAACCTTGAAACTGCCAAAAGGCAGTTAACCCTAAATAACGTTTTATCAGATAAACGGTTCTTATGGAATATACAGAAAGAACAGAAGGATACAGAAACATACGGTTTTGCAAACAGAACAACATACACAAACTTGAATCAATTAGATTTTATCCGGTCGTTAATTGGTATCCACTCCAATTTAATCGATCTGAAAGCGTTCATACTCGTGACTTCTAATTGCTATCAGGATACCCTATCACCCCATATACGACATATAAACAACAAAGATCGATTAAATTTCTTAACAAGATGGCAGGAGAATCTGTACGAGATATGACATCTAAGTTTGTGAAGTTAGCCAAATTCGAAGGGCAGGATTTTCGAAGATGGCAGAAGAAGATGCAATTCTTGTTAACCACCATGAAGGTTGTGTACGTTTTGACAACACCAGCACCGGAGGAAGTGGAGGGTGAAACCATTGATCAAATCAGAAAACGCAACAAGTTCTGGAATGATGACTTCATATGTCGAGGAACAATTTTAAATGGTATGTGTGACACTCTTTTTGATATTTATCAAAACGTAGAATCTGCAAAAGAGTTATGGGAAACGCTTCAAGCCAAGTACATGGCTGAAGATTCATCCAGTAAGAAATTCTTGGTTAGTGATTTCATGAATTACAAAATGATAGATGGTCGTTCCGTTATGGAACAATACAATGAGTGTTTTAGTATACTTGGTCGCTTTACCCAACATGGTTTAAAAATGGATGAATCCATTGCGACGGCATCTATTATTGACAAACTTCCGCCTTCTTGGAAGGATTTCAAAACTACTTTGAAACATAAGAAGGAAGAATACAATTTGGTTGAGTTGGGAAGTACCATTAGTATTGAGGAAGGGTGTAGACGTATGGAGAAAACATGGGTGAACGAAAAAGACAAGGATATTGGCGGTTCAAATGTCAATATGGTTGAAGAAACTAATAATAGTTTCAAAAAGGGTTCGGATTCTAAGAACAAGAAACGAAAGTTTCAAGGTAACGATTACAAAAAGGGAAATGGAAAGAAAGCAAAACAGTCCAACGATGGGGGCTGTTGGAAATGTGGGAAACCTGGATATTTCAAACGTGATTGCCGTAGTGGAAAAGGCAAAAACGAGGCTGGTACTAGTGGTGGATCCAAAGGAGATCCGAAACAAGCAGGTACAATATTAACAATTAATTATAATTCGGATTTGAATTATGTATCATTAATTTGTGAATCGTTCTATGTACAGGATGATGATATTGCTTGGTGGTATGATTCTGGTGCGACGTGTCATGTGTGCAAGGACAGAACCAATACTTGGAATTGGACTAGTAGATTTAACTTTTACTTCTGGAAAAACAATTTCGTTGTGTAATGTATTGTATGTGCCCGGTATTCGGAAAAGCTTGTTGTCCGGTGTAGTATTAAATAATTGTGGGTACAAACAAGTGTTAGAATCCGACAAGTATATCTTGTCGAAACATGGTTCTTTTGTTGGATTTGGTTATTTGTGTAATGGAATGATTATGCTTAATTTAGATATGCCTTCTACTTTTAATTCGATTTGTATGGTTAATTCTATATCTAGTGTTAAACTTAGTAACATGGAATTATGGCATGCTAGACAAGGACATGTTCATTATAAAAGAATGAAAGAGATGTCTAAAATGAGTATGATTCCATCTATTGAGTTGGACCATAATAAGTGTAAAACTTGCATGTTAACTAAGATTACTAGAAAACCATTTAAAAATGCAAATCATGAATCCAAACTGTTAGACCTTATTCATAGTGATCTATGTGATTTGCATGCTACACCATCTCTAGGAAATAAGAAATATGTCATAACTTTCATTGATGATGCATCACGTTATTGCTATATATATTTATTGCATTCAAAGGATGAAGCTCTTGATAAATTTCGTATTTATAAACAAGAGGTAGAGCTTCATCAAAAGGATTTGGTAAAAATCTTGCGTACCGATCGTGGAGGGGAGTATTATGATCCGGTATATTTCCAATCTACCGGAATAATACACCAAACAACGGCTTCATACACACCACAACAAAATGGTGTGGCTGAAAGAAAGAATAGGACATTGAAAGAAATGGTGAATTCAATGTTATCTTATTCGGGGTTAAGTGAAGGATTTTGGGGAGAAGCCATGTTAACGGCTTGTTATTTGCTGAACCGTATCCCCGGTAAAAGCAATAAGAAAACTCCTTATGAACTTTGGCATAAAAAAGCACCAAACTTGAGTTTTCTCAAAGTTTGGGGATGTAGGGCTGTTGTTAGGCTCACTGAACCTAAAAGGAAAACTTTAGGTGAAAGAGGTATAGATTGCATATTCATTGGGTATGCTGAAAACTCATATGCATATAGGTTTTATGTATTAGAACCTAATAAGTATGTTTATGTGAATTCTGTGATAGAATCACGAGATGCAATCTTTGATGAAGAAAGATTCACATCTATACCTAGGCCAAGGGACATGATTCATAGTTCTAAGGAACCGGTTAATACCGAAGATGTTCCATCGACTAGCACTGAACCAAGAAAGGGTACACGAGTAAGAAAAACCAAAACTTTTGGTGATGATTTTCAACTTTACTTAGTTGAAGGATCAAGGAATGAAATTAGTTATCAATATCAATATTGTTTTAATATTGATAAGGATCCAATGACATATAGTGAAGCAATGGCTTCAAGGGATGTTGCTTTTTGGAAAGAAGCAATCCAAGATGAGGTGGATTCTATCTTGCAAAACGAAGTTTGGAAATTGGCTGATTTACCTCCTGGTTGTAAACCATTAGGAAGTAAATGGATCTTCAAGAGGAAGATGAAAGTAGATGGTACTATTGATAAGTATAAAGCCAGGTTGGTAATCCAAGGCTTTAGACAAAAAGAGGGTATTGATTATTTCGATACATATGCTCCGGTTGCTAGGATATCTACTATTAGATTGTTATTAGCATTAGCTGCTATACACAATCTTGTAATTCACCAAATGGATGTGAAAACTGCATTCTTGAATGGTGAATTAGATGAAGAGATTTATATGAAACAACCCGAAGGGTTTGTTATGCATGGACATGAACACAAGGTATGTAAGTTGGTTAAATCTCTTTATGGGTTAAAACAGGCACCTAAACAATGGCATCAAAAATTTGATGAAATTGTGTTGTCAAGTGGTTTTGTTTTAAATCAAGCTGACAAATGTGTTTATAGTAAATTTGATGATTCTAAGAATGGAGTCATTATATGCTTATATGTAGATGACATGTTGATCTTTGGTACAAACCAAGATCAAGTGGATGAGACAAAGGAATTCTTGTCATCTAAATTTGCTATGAAAGACATGGGGGAGGCGGAAGTGATCTTAGGTATTAAGATCATACGTGAAAACAAGGGTATTTCAATTTCTCAATCTCATTATATTGAGAAGATCTTGGATAAGTTTGATTTTAAGAATTATTCTCCCACAAGTACTCCCATGGATCCGCAAGTTAAGCTATTACCTAATAAAGGTAAAGCGGTGTCTCAACTTGAATACTCGAAAAGGATTGGATCCTTAATGTATGCTATGATAAGTACTAGGCCGGATATTGCTTATGCAGTCGGAAAGCTTAGTAGGTTTACTAGCAATCCTAGTACATTTCATTGGCGAGCATTGGATCGAGTATTTCAGTACTTGAAAGGAACAGTTGATTATAAGTTAACTTACATTGGGTTTCCTTCAGTAATTGAGGGTTTTAGTGATGCAAGTTGGATATCCAATAAAGAAGATCATTCTTCCACATCTGGATGGGTGTTCCTTCTTGGGGGAGGTGCCATTAGTTGGGCATCAAAGAAACAGACTTGCATAACAAACTCAACTATGGAATCCGAGTTTGTTGCTTTGGCAGCAGCTGGTAATGAGGCTGAATGGTTAAGGAATTTGATTTATGAAATTCCGTTGTGGCCAAAGCCGATTTCTTCTATTTCTATCAGGTGTGATAGTCAAGCTACTTTGGCTAAGGCTTATAGTCAAGTGTATAATGGCAAGTCAAGACACTTAGGTGTACGACACAGCATGGTTCGTGAGCTCATAATGCATGGTGTCATATCCGTTGAGTGGATTGCAACTCATCGGAATTTAGCTGATCATTTAACCAAAGGGTTATGTAGAGATCTCGTGAAAGGATCAGCTGTGGGATTGGGGTTAAAGTCCATATAAAAGCTCTCATGTTAAGATACCCAATTCCCACCTAATATGACATTAGGTGCTGAATTTTGAATGTGGAAAGCTTAATATCTAGAGTTTGGAACACAACATTAAATTATCCCAAAGGTATGTGTTCGGTTCTGCAAGATAAAGAAGGTTGAAGTGTTCTTCTTAATAGTTCTTTTGAAAAATTGCATTTGCAGGTGCGAGATTAAAAGAACTACCTATATGAGTACGAAGTTTAGCTGCTTCAAGAAGTTGGGACTTGGCTTCGATGTACTCAAGAAAGGATAGGGACATAGGCTAGTAAAATAATGTGTCAAGTAAGAAATTGTGTATGTAAAACTAATGTGTATATTATCTTCATGTATTCAATAGTGATATTACAAGGTTCAATCTTTCGGGAAACCTTGATATCCGAATATTTGGAATGTGTAATATACTAATATGAAATTCAATCGTCTCGACATTTCATTTATGCATTAGTTTGATTGTTTGCTGTGAACTAGTTAGTTAATTTATGATTACACTAAAATGGGGGAGGTTTGTTGGTATTTTAGTGTAAAATAGATTGAGTTTAATATGCATATAAGGGTCGACACTTATATGAATATTAACTGGACTAACGGGGGTTCCAAGGGGGCGGTAGTCCCCTTGGTGGGGGTTCGGGGGCAACGCCCCTGAGAGAAGCAGGGTCCAAGGGGCAGCGCCCCTGGCTGGGGTCGAGCTGCCAGGTCAGCTGGAAAATTTTTTATTTCTACTAAGTTGCTATGTCAAAAATTCCTCAGAAAATTATATTTTCGGAAATTGAGGAACTAAATTTAACAGCTTGAAACCTTGAAACTGCCAAAAGGCAGTTAACCCTAAATAACGTTTTATCAGATAAACGGTTCTTATGGAATATACAGAAAGAACAGAAGGATACAGAAACATACGGTTTTGCAAACAGAACAACATACACAAACTTGAATCAATTAGATTTTATCCGGTCGTTAATTGGTATCCACTCCAGTTTAATCGATCTGAAAGCGTTCATACTCGTGACTTCTAATTGCTATCAGGATACCCTATCACCCCATATACGACATATAAACAACACTACAATCAACAATGGCTATGTTGTCTTATAACAAAAATATCTTCCACATATCCAAATCGGTCTGATTAGCAAAGTCTTGTGCTGGCTTCCAAAACATTATGAGTTCGATTCCAGCGGTAACACTAAAACGTGAGTCAAGATCCAAACTTTGTTGTGACCTGGCCCGCAACTCAACACATCATTCTGACGCACAAGCGCAGTTTGATTTAAAAAAAAAAAAAAGAAAAAAAAAAAAGCCTAAATGTAATGGTGATCAACCTTATCACTGTCAACTCAGCATCACATGAGCGTTTCACTCCACCACCAACATCACCGCTAAACAAGTATATTAAGACCACCAACTTCACCATAAAAACATATACCACTTAAATACAAATATACCTCACAATATATTCACAAACACACCCACAACCAATATCACAAGTCAGTCTTAGCCAAGACCGACCACCTATCTCATTGAAGACGAGAGCTTGGAGGGGGGGGGGGGGGGGGGGTTGTGAGGATGCGTGGTAGGGGAAGGGAAGACGCGTCTTCCTTTGCCTATCACACCCGACCCAACTAGTCGATAGATGTTAATGTTTAAAAGATAACTTTTTAGAAATGGCCTAGTTGACCCAGTAATCATTTTCTTCCCAATGTCTATATTTCTTATATTACAAAATAAACCCTATTTATGTTACGTACATTGGGATTATATATTGTGACATTGGGGTTAATTAAAAGACAAGTCCAGTTTGAGTGTGCCGTTCTCTCCCGTTCAAACTGTGGAGAGTTAGACGTATTGTATCCTGTCCAAAGCAATGGGCTTTGTTATTTGTTAATAGGCATAGCCCGATTAATGATATGTATCTAGAATAATCCTTAGGGATTATATATTGTGACATTGAGTTAAATTAAGAGACAAAGTCAATTGATACTTCCGGATAACTTAACGCAAGAACAAAGATTGTACTCCTTCCGTCTTATATTAAGTGTCTATTTTTATAATGCACAGATTTTTAGAAAATCACCACCCTCACTAAAGTATATTTTCATTGGTTTAAATACAAAGTGAACACTCATTATGAAATATTCTAAAATAGTAATTTGACAGTTAGTGTGGGACAGAGAGAGTGTAATGATACTTTTGATAATGTTACCATTGCTCGTAGTTCATATATAATTATATATAGTTCCTTTTAAAAATATATTAAATTGTAGATAATATATAATTGTGGACCGGTAACTTTTCACTACAGAACAAAACGGGATTATGTGAAACTTGGATGGTTTTTATGATAAATTTAAAGTTTAAGTGGCTTAACTGAAACACTTATGAAACTTTGTTATTGTCGTAAAACATTTTCCCATTTATTTTCTAAATAGTATACCATTAAATAGATTATGTAAATAAGATCAATATGAACCTAATATTGCAGCGTTTCTAAGATTTCGGCACGATTAATAGAATGGTTTAATGTATAAATGATATAGGAAAAGTTAGTTTAGTAAGATTTGTGTAAAAATTTTAGTTTATACATTTACCTATTTATGGAAGGGATCCGATTAAAAGAAAACCTAAAATGAGATGAATAAGAAAAACCTAAAAACCTCAAATAAGTGAGAATTTAAACGGGAATGCTTTTTTATTATTTTATTTTTTATTTTTTTATATGCATTTGAAATTTGTGGTTGTAATTTATCCTCACTCTTCTCGTTTGATCCTAATTGTAACTATTTATTTGTAACAAAAAAGTTACAATTATTAGATTAATTTAACTTATAGTACATATTCATGTTAATATATTGATTTCATGTATTTAACAAGATGTGTAAGCTTAGTATGTCGCTACAATGTGGTTTTTAATTCTCGCGAAAATTTTTTGTAAGTCTGATTGAGAAATTGGGCATGATCCCTTTGAACTTAAAAATTGGTATCTGCCACAATTTTTTTTTTTTTTTTTTTTTTTTTTTGAACATAGATTTCATTTCACGCCTCACAAATGGAGGAAATTTGAACACAACAAGTTACATTGAATATAACAAGTTAAGCCAAAACAAGACATACACCAAAATAGTTATGACCACCTACAGCAATCTGCCACAACATTGACCCTTTTAAACTTTCAACTTGGGATAACAAAATGATGCCGTAGCTATTTAAAGACTATTGTCAAAATGAAAAGCATAATTGTACACCAACAATGTATGTATACATGTTGATAGACTAAAATGTGAAGCACACTAGAGTACTGTACATTATAGCTTAATGATCTTTTCATATTATTTACTTAAGAAAAACTATACTTTTAGATTACAGATCCAAAAGTGAATGATGTATGCGGATAAGAAACTTTATGATCTATAACTCAAATGATATGTAAAAGTAAATTGAATTATGCAAACAGAACATATGGGTTAATTTATAATTATAAAAAATAAAATTATGATTTTACATGTCACAAATTGTGATATTATAACAACTGCAACCGGCCATTATTTACTCGTTTAGTAACATCAGATAAGTACAAGAGTCACAGGACCACCTCCTTTTTACCTGCAAGGCGTAGAACTAGAAGACCACAAACAACTTGTACAATAGGATACACATAATTGTAGATCTGCAATATACTTTAACCATTTGTACTGCAATCAACAATGGCTATCTTGTCTCATAACAAAAATATCTTCCACATATGACCAAGAACGTCCCGTGATTTTCAGCGGCTCTAGACGATAATAACAAAGAGGTCCATTATACTTGTAAACTAAAAAAGAATTGCATGTGACTTGAATTATGTGCCTCATATATGTTTAATATATAACGTTTTTATATATAAGACTAAAAAAATGTGCCCCTTTTAAGTAGAGGCCCGGTGCGACGACACCACTTGCACACCCCTTGAGCCCCCTTTGCACATATCCAAATCGGTCTGATTAGCAAAGTCTTGTGCTTTGTGCCGGCATCCAAAACATTACGAGTTCGATTCCAGCGGCAACACTAAAACGTGAGTCAAGATCCAAACTTGGTTGTGACCTGCCGCGAAACTCAACACATCATTTTGAAGCACAAGCGAAGGTTTGATTTTGCCAAAAAAAAAAAAAAAAAAAAAAAAAGTGAGCGTAAGGCATAAGGCTGAGTGTAATTGTGACCAAACTCATCACCATTAACTCAACGTCGCATAAGCTTTTCAATTCACTATCAACATCACCACCAAGCGCAATAAAATCACCAACTTCACCACTCAAACATACACCATTTAAACACAAATATACCTCACAAACATACCCACAACCAACATCACAAGTCGGTCTTGGCCAAGACCGATTCACCCATAAATCTCATTGAAGACGCGTGCTGGTGGGGGGGGGGGGGGGGGTAAGGATGCTTGGTTGTGGGAGGGAAGACGGGTTTTCCTTCCTCTGTTACGCTCGAGTCTCGACCCAACTAGTCAATAAATATTTATGTTAAAAAGATACAATAACTTTTTAGGAATGGTCTAGTTGACACATGAACATTTGTTTTCCCAATATATTTTCTGTATTACAAAATAAACCCTATTGAACGCAACAAATAAAAAAATGAATAATTAATGGCCAGTCTGATTGCTCAAAATTGCATTTGCATGCGTCACTAACAAAGAGAAAAAACTAGAAAAACATAGCGGATTTCACTTAATTTTTTCATCATTTCATCCAATCACTTTTTCAAATATCATAACTTCATGGGTAGACATACAAGTAAGAAGATTTTGTAAGAATATTTAGCATTTTCCTTTAAAAAGTAGCAAAAACGTAAAATTACGTATGAGCCTGATAGTCACGTCTTCAAAGTTCAACACTAAAATTGTGTTTATAAACGCTCTTAATATCTCATATTTCAAATTTTATTACCTTAATTTTGAAAATCAAAAACTCAGATTCTAATGACGAACTAAAAAAAGTTTAAAATTTACACAAGGATATGAAAGTCACGATTTCCAAAATTTATTCAACTGAAAATATTGAAAAGCTCAAGCTTTTTTCAATTAAGTGACTTCCAAAAGGCTTGTATGTTAAAAGCTTATGGGTGTGTTTCTGAACGACCTCTTACGAGCTCACAAGAGCTTGGCTTTATAACTAAACTATCTTATATATAAAATAACGCCTGTATTTTGTTTGCCACATAATTTTATATGTTAAAAGTATTCATAAGCCCAAGCTAATGAAAACAAACTTTTATGAATGACTAGAGCTTATTATAAATGACTAGAGCTAAATCGTTTGGCATTCTCACAAATTAGGTACTTGTTGTTTTTAACTGCCGAGACTCTTATGACTCTATGAGTCTATGACATTGATAATATTAAGAATGGGTGTTTTGCGCAAAGACAACTTGAAGGTTGTTGTGTGATACCTCACGAGTCACGACCAATTAGGGGGAAATTGCTGACTGGTCGGCTCAAGTCATCCGACCAACCATTTTGAGGTTTGTGTAACTTTCACGCATGTGTATCAAATGGTGATTCGCCTGTAACACTACCTCAATTACCATTGAGCACCACAAACTCATACGAAAAGTTGTTGCCAATACACAAGATGAGACCATTGGTGATGATCGACATTTGCCACTTTGTTTACATCTGTTATGTAACCAGAAACAACAAATGACTGATTAATGTTACTTGGCATTATTAGTTGTCTCACCGTGTGTATTGACATGTTCGTCATTGTGGTGTACTACTAGTCTGTTAGGCTTGGTGAACTTATGATGGAATATCCCTTGGTAGTGGTAGAGTCAGATCCTCAATGGGTACACATGCTCATAATGCTTCACATTTATCCACTTGGGATGTCAAAATTCTATCTGATACGCAACTTGAACCTCCTGCTCCTGGCTCTCGAGCTTAGTGACTCTAGTGGAAATTGTGAGCGGTAGACGAAGGTGAACCTTAATTTGATGGCTGTAGGCCTTGAACCGGGCTTTTCATTAATGTCCTCCTTGTGGTGTTTTAGAGGTGAACACTTAAATGTCCCTTAAGAAGTTAATCTATGTCATTGGAGCCTTATCACTCGTATTACAACAAAGAACACAAATTGTTAGAGGGGTGTGCAATGACTGAGTAATTCTATAGCCCAACTGAACCATCAGTTACATTACACATTTCAAAAAGGTTTGTTTTTTGGTAACACGAACTGTACCAGTTACGTTGCCCCTTTTAACATAAATTACCCAAATAGGCCATGCGTAGGCATAATACATCCATACCGCTAGTAAAAATTCAATCGTAGTCTCAAAGTCATGTGTGATGTGTTCCTACACTAACTAGAATCAGATGGGACAATTTTGACCATTTTGCATAATCAGTGATCAACTTGAGTTACATTTAGTTGTAAACTAGTCTTAAATGTTTATTATGTTCAGTTTTTCTTAAGGCCTGATGGTTAAGTTCCAAACCGGGCTGTGAACTAAACTGTATCTTTTTCAAGGCTAATGTCTTGCCTAAAACATTTCTCAATTAAAAAAGGGTCTGAACCTGACCAAACCGGAATGTGACGAACTTTACTACGAATCCATTTATTTTTACCCTGAGTAACCATCTTTCCTACCTTGGATAGTTGGATCCACTGAAACAAGTCATCAAATGAAAAGGCATGACAAAATAGGCCGAAGGCGGGCTGAAGCAGAACTGGTCAATGGAGGTTTATGTCAAAACATGTCACTTTTAGAATGGGTCGAGTTGACCTGCAAACATGTGTTTGCCAGATGTTAATATTCTGATATACAGCATCTTGATAAAGTAGTAAACATGTGTTTGCCAAATTGAAACGATAAGAGACTGCAATGTTGAATGTAGTAAAACGGATATCGGCAGCTGTTACCCGTTCAATACATTCCCCTTTTAGCTTAAATATTCACTTGACCTTTTTTACAAAAAAACATATCTAAACACTGCCTTCTTCAAGATATTGTATTAGAACTAGTGCCTTCTTCAGCATATTGTATTAGAACTAGTTATAGTTATTTGATTTTGATTATAATCACGTAATAATTGTCATACGCACTTGCAAAAACCCCCAAAATAGAAGCCTGAGTTCAATAAAGTATATTGCCATGAAATTGTATGTATTTGAGTTGATTAAGCCTTAAGAACATTAGTAGTTGGCCATGATGTCATTTGACCTTATTGATGGTTATTGAGAAACTTATGATCTTTATACATTAGCCTTGACGCAAAAAGCAACATTTCGACAACAATAACACATGCATAAATCAAATACTCTTGCGTAACATGAAAAAAGAAACTTGCATACCCCTTCCCGGAGTTTGCAGTAAGTTCTGATCCGTGTTTAATAGTTGTTCTGTTGAGAAGAGACAACAAAATATGACTTCAAGATTAGTTGCGCGTTAGTTTGAAGCATGCTTCATTTGTCTCTTAGCATCCTGAGTAAATGTTGTTAGTTGATCTAGCAAGTACCTCGCTGTATCCTTTTCTTTCTGCGTCGATCAAAAGCACTTTAATTATACTAATATGTTGTTTGTGCTGATTGAGTGCAAGTCACTTCTATGATTAAGAGTAGCAGTTTATTTTATAAAAGTGTTTGGTAGAGTAGTTGTGTAGCTGTAATAATAATGTGTAAAATTTCGTAAAAGGACATACATATTTAAATAGAAAATTTAAATAAGTAGAGTTACTTTTACAAGCTTAACGTTACATAAAGACAATGATGCATTAATTATAAATTATTGGCGATGTGCATTCCATATTGATGTGGCAATATCATTTTGAATATAATTCATCTCGTTAGCAGTTCCACTATGAATATCTATCATTATTTGTGCTTGAGCCACGTACATCACGAAGATCATCACCTCCCATGTAATTTGGATGTTGTTCAAACGTAGTAAACGACATGTCTTCTTTGTCATTATTACAGATGAAGTTATGCAAGGCAAATGCAACAATAATTACATCATGTTGGGTTTCTAAACTATATTTTGGCATTCTAGTAAGTATTTTCCACTGTTTTTTCAAAATTCCATATGATCTCTCAATTGCACTTCGTAGAGACGAATGAGAATGGCCAAAAGCCTCCTGCATGTTATTAGGCGGCTCATTTTCAAATTGTGATTTATGATATCTTGTCTTTGTATATGGAACCAAATATTATTTTTTATCTGGATATCCTTTATCAACTAAGTAATATTTACCTAGTAAAAAGCTTTAGAATAAGTAGCTTGTAATTTATTATGATAGCTATGGTATAACAACACAGGCATATAAAATTACCTTCCGGCAGTTTCAAAAAGTACATAGATGGATTGTTAATTGCATTGAGGAAAAACACGTGTATCATATGCTAACAGCCGATATAAATGTAAAACATAAATCAAAGTCACATATTCTCATCATAAGTAGGTGTGCGTACCATCAATACAACCAATGCAATCCTAAACACAAATTTTAATCAAATAAAATGATTAGGATACGGTATAGTAGTTATAAAATCCGATAACCAAAAGTTAATTGGATACCTTGAATTAAGACATGTATCTTTTATCTTTCACGATTTGAAGTGATGTTAATTCAAGATCATTCGGCTAATTAAATCATCTCACGGGCTAGACCATGAAAACATTTAGATCTAGCGGTTATAGCCTCTAGAACTTCATGAAATTATCTACTGAAGTCTATCCCGAGCGTTGAAAACACTCACCAACATCCCTATTAGACACACCTAACGCAAAGGTAAACACCCCACTTCTCGACAACCGTCATTTCATCACTCGATTTTAACTTGTAACTTTTCCAGTTCCTCGCATAATTTTAAAAATACAGTTGGATGTATTCTAAAAGCATTAACACATCGTATAGGGTTACCATTTAATACTTCATTCATCCAAGCTTCTCTTGTTTGGGACAATTTCATGCATGGTTCGCTGTGCATATATATGGTTTCAGGAACCGTGCATGACATCATTTCAAACGGGAGAAGCTCGGATGAACAAAGTCTTAAATGGTAACCTTATACAACGTGTTAATGCTTTTAGAATGCATCCAACTGTATTTTTAAAACTATGCGGTGAACTGGAATCAAGTTACGGGTTAAAATTGAGTGATAAAATGACGGTTGTCGAGAAGTTGGGTGTATTTGTGTATACCCTTGTGTTAGGTGTGTCGAATAGGGATGTTGGTGAGCGTTTTCAATGCTCCGGAGAGACAATCAGTAGATCATTTCATGAAGTTCTAGAGGCAATAACCGCTAGATCTAAAGGTTTTCATGGTCTAGCCCGTGAAATGATTTAGCCGAATGATCCAAGCTTTGAATTACCATCACTTCAAATCATGAAAGATAAAAGATACATGTCGTACTTCAAGGTATTCAGTTAACTTTTGGTTATATGATTTTATAGTTATTATACAGTAACTTGATCATTATATTTGAATAAAAAATTGTGTTTAGGATTGCATTGGTTGTATTGATGGTACATACATTGGGGCATGCATCCTAGAGACCGAACAAGTGTCTTACATTGGTAGGAAAGGGATACCTACTTACAGTGTGATGGCGTGACTTCGATTTATGTTTTACGTTTATATCGGTTGGATGGGAGGGTTTAGCACACGACAGACATGCTTTCCTCAATGCAATTAACAATCCATCTATGAACTTTCCGAAACCGCCAGAAGGTAATTTCATAAGCCTATGTTGTTATACCATAACTATCATAATAAATTAAAAGCTACTTATTGTAAAGGTTTTTACCAGGTAATATTGTTTAGTTGATAAAGGATATTCGGATAAAAAAGGATATTTGGTTCCATGTCCAAAGACAAGATATCATAAATCACAATTCGAAAATGAGCCGACTAATAACATGCAGGAGGCTTTCAACCATTCTCATTTGTCTCTACGAAGTGCAATTGAGAGATCATTTGGAATTTTGAAGAAACGATGGAAAATACTCAATAGAATGCCTAAATATAGTGTGGAAACCCAACATGATGTAATTATTGGCGTGTTTGCCTTGCATAACTACATCCGTAATAATGACAAAGAAGGCACGTTGTTTACTACGTTTGAACAACATCTAGATTACATGCGAGGTGATGATCTTCATGATGTACGTGGCGCAAGCACAAATATTGATGGATATTCATAGTGGAACATCTAAGAAGATGAAATATATTTGAAATGATATTGCCATATTAATATGGAATGCACATCATTGATAACTTATAAATTACGCATAATTGTCTTTATGTGATTTTAAGCATTTAAAAGTAACTCTACTTATTTAAAGAGTTTTATATTTAAATATGTATCTCATTTTACGTAATTTTACACATTATAATTACTACTCTATAAAACACTTTTATAAAATAAACTTCTACCGCTAACCGCTTACGGCTACTGTTACCGCTAGTTTTGCCAAACATAGCCATAACATTGTTTAGTTCTATTGACATGACACTAAACAGCTACTGTTACCGCTAGTTTTGCCGAACATAGCCATAGCATTGTTTAGTTCTATTGACATGACACTAAACAAGGATCACATGAGACCACAATCTCTTATTGTAAGACTAAGCCTATTGTAAGACTAAACTAATAAGGCACTGTGCAACTTTTAAGAATATATGGAGTTGCTAACCATAATCTCTTATATTGCAGGTAGGTCAATGGTTTTCTTCTTTTTAGAGGCAATAATGTAGGTCCGTTGTTGTGTGAATTTAGTAAGCTAATATTTGGCAAAACTAGCGGGTCGAACCGGCTCCAACTAGAATAAAACTAGATTATCATAAATTTGACTTTAAAAAGAATTATAAACTTTTAATTATGAAGGATTTGAACAAGAGAGCCTAAACAGGGGAAACAAGAACAGCTTTCTTGAAAGGTCCCTTTTCTAAACAACATGAGAAATAGTTTCAAATTCCACGAGATCGATGACATTTTGTATACAGTTTATGATCAAGTATGTAGTGCTAAGAATATTCTGTGCAATTATATTGATGCAGAACATAAACACCTCTTGAAGTCGTCAATTTGACAGCTTCGTATATTCTTGTATGATTAGTGATATCCATGTTATATAGTGCAACTAGTTTATCTCATAGTTGTTAGAGTGGTATAGTAAAGTAGAGGCAAGGCATAACTGAGAATTGTAAAAATAAAGGATATCTTCTAAAATGAGTATAACTTGCTGATTTTATATCGACTTGTGTTTACTTAACTATATGCTTTTAGTGTTTAGACACTAGTTTCTTAAGATCATGCAAAATAACCTTAGATGGATGTTTATTGTATTTGCAAGTAGAACCAAAGAAACCCCAATTGCTACCAATCAGCCTTAAATCCGAAGCTAAACAGCACAAAAGCCCGAAATCTATACAATAACAAAACCCAAGAACCAAAATTAATGTCCACATTCCACAAGCAATCCTAAATCAGAATCAAACAAAAGGAAAAATACTAAACCTATACAAAAGTTAGAACCTGCAGAACTACAGCAAATCGAAACCATATTTCTGTTAAAAATAGACGCAAACATTAGACAAAGGGTTTAATTTCCGGAGAAAGAATGAGAGATGGGCATCAGCTATTTAAACAATTAAACCCCGCAAAAAATAAGCCATTTTGACCCACCAATATTGCCACCTCTACTTATCAACAAGAAAATGTTACTGAAAATCAATTGCGTTTTAGGTTTCTTTACAAGCAAACAAGAGACTTTTAATAGATTTAGTGAACTTATAAACATCTAAAATTGTGCACCTGCCTATGCAGCTTGCTACACGCAGCTGACAGAGCCTGAATAAGCATGGAGTGTTCTTTTCTACTTAAGTGTAAAAGTAAGATGACCAAGTTCTTTTGTATTAGTCACAGCTGCAATGCTTCATGTCATAGATCAAGTTTGACTTTTTTTACCGACCTAGCAAAAAACCTCTAAACACAACCACAAGGGGTGACCCAGCAGTAAGAATGCCAATCTTCCAAAGAAGAGGTCAAGGGTTCGAATCCAACGGAGAGAAAATTAATCCCTTTGTGGGCAAGAAGGTTACCTATGCCGACTCCAGGCTATCCAAAAGGGTTGTCGCCCTGGGATTAATCGGCTCGCAACCCAGTTAACAAAAAAAAAAAAACCTCTAAACGTACACATGAATGGCCAAAGACAGAAGATACACTTTCTAATAGCTTTGAGTTCATTGCTTCTTTATCTGGTGTGTGATTATGTTTTTCGTTTGAGTTATGATCTTATATTTTACTGTCCCTACATCGATAACAAACTAGCAATACCCACGGACACAATAGATTATAACATTCCAATGCATGAAACCAAGGCAAAAAATAATATGCACTTCACATAATAGAACCAGTGATCAGACTTAATTCATAAAGGACTGGACTCACATTCATGTATTAACATACGTACAAGGAGTGTCATACTAACCTGTAATCACGTGTTCTTCTATGGAATGAAAAAGGTTATGGGAAGATGATGTTCGTGTTATATGATAAAACTAGGGTTTCAATATGGGAAAACTATATATGTACGTGTTATAGGAATGGGGGTATTTAAGTAATTTAGAAATTCTACTCCTCTAAAATCTTCTTCAAAGAGATGTGGTATTGAAGTATTTTTCTTTTTTTTTTAAATTTTCTTTTACCACTAGTTATAATGCCCGCATAGGCACGGGTTTTTAAATTTTTTTTTAAATCATATATTTTTATTTATTAAAAAATAAATAATTTAATGTTTGTTTTGTTTGATTTATGATGTTTAACTATAGTTTTTATTATTAAAGATAATTATTTAAAAATTTTAATCTTATTATTAATTGCATCTTATCTATATTTTTTGTATTTATCTTCTACTTGTGTTAATTGCATCTTATTTATATTTTTTGTATTTATTTTTTACTTGTGTTATGGATAAATATAAAATGTTACCTAATAAGAAAATATTTTTTTTAAATACAATTATTACTAAATAAGGTATGAATGCATTTTTTTGAAATGAAAAATTCCCAATAAGGGTTTTGTTTTATTATATAAAAGATTTAGAAAGTAGAAAAGTACTACATCCATCCCAAAATAGCTGTCCTCATTTGACTTTTTAAAATCTTAATTTCTCAACTTTGATCTGTAATATTTTTATACGTGTTATATAATAGTTGATAAAAATTATACTAATGAAAAAACATTTAAAAATCAACCCATTCGTATATTTTACATCAGTTATTATATAAAACAAACATAAAAATTTATATCAAAGTTGAACAAAAAAGACTTTAAAAAGTCAAAAGAGGACAATTATTTTGAGACGGATGAAGTAATTTTTACACCCTTAGGATTAGCATAGCTTAAAAATCACGTTTTAATTTGCGCACTTACGTTTTTTATTATATTAACTTTCGCGCTTTTAACTTAGGTTGCGTTTTAGGTTTTCCTTGGCTCCCGATTATCATTCCCGTAGTATTTTAAGTAGTTTGTAAGTTTTATTTAGCATTCCTTGTTTAGATTTATGTTTTAGTTGCGTTTACTTTATTTCTCGTTAATTTCCCGTAGTTGTAAATTCCAAAACCAAAAATCGTCAATCAAGCACTTTAATTCCAAACCCTAATCGATATCCTCAATTCACGTCTCGTCGGGAAACGACTCGTGAAATCACTTACCCGGTACTCTTCAGAATATCGTATTCGTAGGTTTTACGCGTTAACCTTTTTAACGAAAGGTTGATTTGTGATTCTTACGTTTTATTACCTTCGAGGTAATCTTGCCCAATATTCTTGATCCTCTTCTCTCCCCTATTGGTTGGTTTATCATCAACCAAAATTTTGGCTGTTTTTATAATTTTATAAATGTTAACTGCTTCCTTCCAAACAAGCTTTGTACCAATACCGCTAAATGCTAAATGCTACTTGCTCAAAAATGCTCTCATAATATGCTTGTTGAAGTATAGATAGGATATTCACCATTTATATAGGAGTATAGATGACCAGATTAAACATGAGATTTACCTTACCATGCCACTTGAGAGCGAAAGACCTATATTGGAAAAAAGCTGCTTAATACATTATTGTGTTTCTAACAATAACCATTTCGTTTAAAGGTATCAACTTTTAACCTATGAATCTTAAATTGTGGTTGTTAGGGGACGGTGAAAACTGTTGGGTCACTGAATTCCCCAATCTTCTTACAAGGATTTGAACGTAAAATAACCTAAGTGTAAACAAGTCACTGAGTGAACAGTAACTCAGTGAGTCATCTTCAGGATGCTTAGACCGAGCCTAAGAAGAAAGGTTCTCCATTCAGTGAGGCGGAACTCAGTGAAGTGTGATCTAAGCCAAGAAGAAGGTGATGGGTTCAGTGAGGATGACAATAACTCACTGAACCCCAAGACTCCTCACAACTTCATGGTACTGAAGACTGATGATTTAAAGACTGAAGTTTTGGCGGGACTGGGCGGGAAAGTTTGATCTGTTTCACTAAAGTGCTTTATCACTTTAAGGTCAAACTTTCCTCAAATGGTTAAAACCAGGCTGTCATCAGAAAGTGCCTTTTGGACTTAACCCAAAGAAGTTTCCCTTGCCAGAGAATAAAATCTATCAAGATTTTATTGAGGAACACTTAAGTCCATTGTATAATAGGGTTGTCCACATTTGTGTATAAATAGGTAGCATAAGAGAAGAGTAAAAGTAGACAAGTTTGTGCAATTAATGCAAAGCATTCACAAACCACTTTTACTCCTCCAAAGAACAACATAACCCATGAGATAGCTCAGTGGGTCCTGAAAGTTGTCACTCAACATTGTGAGTTTAGTGAGGAGTCAATACCATACTTGTCGTTTTCAATCCCAAGTGTTATTCCGAAAACACTTGGGTACGATTCTTTTTGATTAACTTCTAATAAAGAATTAAACGTTGAAAAATATTGTCTCTTATATCTACGTTACTTTATTGTTAATCATTTTATACATCTTTGTTTAATGTCATATAACTTGGTTACTTTAGCTTTGTAGTTATAGTTAACCAAGTAAAAGGGACCAACAAGTGGTATCAGAGCCTCTGATTTGTAAAACTTAAACCTGTTTTCAAAACTTAAGAGTGCTCAAGTTTTTAAAATCAAGATCCCACTATGACTGACATAGATGTTCCCCAACTTGGCGACAAAAAGGGTGGAAGTTATTCAGCAACTGCCCCTCGACTAGAAGTTGGCAAATTTAATAAGTGGAAAAAGCGAATGCTTTGCTACTTAACTAGGATGGAACCATATTACATTAAGTTGATTAATGATGGTCCATATGTCCCAACAACTGCCCAAGGTTTAATTAAACCTGAAGCTCAGTGGACCCCAGATGAAAGGAGGGTGGTCAATCAAGATCAGCGCCTGAAAAGCATCATTATATCATGCCTTCCTGATGATATAATGGAATCAGTGATCAACTGTCCCACTGCCCAGCAGATATGGACTGATCTGGTTCATAGCTATGAAGGGTCTTCTGATACCAAAGAGAATAGAATCATGGACCTGAAGCTAGAATTCAATACCTTCAGGGCCAAGGATTTTGAAAGTCTCTCTGAGACTTATACTCGGTATAAGACCCTCCTGAATGAGCTGACCAATGATGGTGTTATACTGTCAAAACATGAGATAGATGTTGGTTTTGTCAATAGTCTCCCTGAGAAGTGGTTAAACTTCTCTCAGGGATTGAGAAATGCAAACCACATTCAGAACCTTGAGCTCCCTGCCATCTATGGGAAGTTTGTCTATGAAGACAATCTTATCACTAGGAGATACCCTGGTAAAGCTCAGGAGACCAAAAAGGCCTTGACAATTTCACCCATATCAACTGCTTTCTATTCAAAAGGTGTTGTGCAGGATTTTCAGGATGGATCAGATGATGAGGTTGACCAAAGAACCAGTGAGGAGTACCTAAATGATCTTCAAATTGAATTTCATGAAAGGGCACTCCTTGCTAATTCAAAAAGGTTTTTTAAGAAAAACAAATTCCTTTCTTCAAAAGCAAATGAAAACACTGAATGTTTTAAATGTGGCAAAATGGGCCATTTTGCTAAAGATTGTTTTTCAAAAACAACCTCAGAACCATCCTTCAAATTTTCAGGGAATAACTCTTTTTCAGGACCCAGCAAATTTCAACCAAAAATGCTTCAGTCTAGTCAAAGATTTGAAAAAGTCCCTCAAATTGACTTTGAAGCCAAGTACAGAAAGACAAAAGCTAAACTTGCCCTTCTTGAATCATCCTCAACAGTCTCTCAGCCTCCTCAGGCGCCAAAGCCTTCTCAAGCCAAGAACAAAGGGCTTGTTGCTGAAACATATGACTAGGATGAGGTTGAATTGTCCTCTGATGATGATGAAGTTCACATCAGTGCCCTGATGGCCCTATCAGATGACAACAAGCTTGCTGTGGGGAAGAGCCATGCAAGAAATGGTGAATGGGTTAACATCACTATAAGGAAGGTAAATCTTTTACTTTCTATGGATGATGATGATGATTGGAAATCTTACTTAGATTATATTAATGTTGATCTTAAGTATGTTGAAGAGCAAAGACTGAACTTGTTTTCAAAATTTAACAAACTGAGTTTTGAATTAAATCATAGTAGAGATGAACTACTTGCTATAAAACAAGCCAAGCTTGAAAGTGTTACACTTCAAATTCAAAACTCTGAACTAGTAAAACAAAATCAAGCTCTTCAGGAAGAGCTTAAGAAAGAAAAGGAAACTATTTGGAAATGGACTCAGAAAAACCCCAAACTTTATGAAACACTGAGTCTCTCACCCAGCTCCAAAAAGACTGGTTTGGGTGATGATCAACTCACTGAAGTTTCTGGGGAGAGTAGTCATTCAACAACTTTTCTGTTAACTAACATACTCTCTAGCAAAGAACTTGCTCCTAAACCCAGTGATTGGATTGAAAGAAATAATCCTGACAGTAAAATGCCAAATTTTAATACTGGAAGAATCCTAGAGCCTGAAAGTCAGGCTATCAAAGAGCTGCTAGGAGTCACTGACGAACTTAGTCCTACTAAGTCCATTACTGAGTCTAAGTCTGATTCACCAGTCCCTCCACTGAAACATCTTCAGGGAGCTGAACCCAATTCTGACCTTGCACCATTAGTCTATCAACCACATTCTCCCAAAGAGAAATCAGGTTTAGGAAAGACTGTACTGAAAAGACCTACTACTGCACCTACTGAACACCAAAAACCTTTAGTACCCACTGAAGTGAAGCATGAAAGCACTAATTCAAAGGTTGATCAGCTTGCTGAACTTGTCAGGATGCTGAGTGAGAAAATTGAGTCTACTGAGAAAAACTCTGACTCAAAATCTACAAAGCCCTTAGTACCCTCAAGTTCTTCCAAACCAAAAACCACACCCAGACCCTTAGGGAGATGTGAACTGTGCAATTATCCAAATCACAGCACTGATAAATGCTACAGAGTTCTGTTTTGTATGATATGCAAACAAGAGGACCACAGAACTTATGATCACATCCCCCACACTGCTTCTTTAAAAGCAAGAGGTCTATACAAAAAACCAAGGCTATCAGTATGCCACACCTTCCAAACAAAGACTGAAGGCTAAGCCTTTCTCGCCATGTCCTTACTGTGGTTTCAATGATCATCTTCCTGATGATTGTATGATGAAAGATTGCTGTGACATCTATGGAGATCCCTCCCATGAAACCAGGGGACATGACAAAGTTATTCAGTCCAGAAGGAAAAACCAGACCAACACTTCTCAGTCACCTGAGGCATCAACCTCCACAAAATGTAAAACATGTGGAAGCTCAGGTCACACAACTTCAGACCATGATTCATTAACTGAGTTCAAAAAGTCCCTGAGGACTAAGCCCACTAGAAAGTGGGTCAACAAGAAAAACTAACCCAGTTTACTGTTTGTGCAGAAACACATCAACGATCCTACTTGGCATCTAGACAGTGGATGCTCTAGAAGTATGACTGGTGTGAAAAGTTTTCTGCATAAATATATGGAAGAACCAGGACCCAAAGTAGTATTTGGTGATAACTCATCAGCTCCCACTAAAGGTTATGGTTCAGTAAACTGCAATGGTATAGTTTTTACAAGAATAGCTTATGTTAATGGTCTCAAGTACAACCTGATAAGTGTTTCCCAACTATGTGATACCAAATACATAGTTCAGTTTGATGA
This sequence comes from Artemisia argyi, assembly GCA_030686995.1. Lineage (NCBI taxonomy): Eukaryota > Viridiplantae > Streptophyta > Magnoliopsida > Asterales > Asteraceae > Artemisia > Artemisia argyi. The sequence continues at coordinate 66,972,502 of CM060709.1, read as the reverse complement.
CAAGAGAGGGACCATCTTCAATGCCAATAAGGAAGTTGTGTTGATTGCCCCTAGAAGGGATGATGTATATGTCCTTGACATGTCATCCTTGACTCAGAATGGGACTTGTCTATTCTCAAAGGCAAGTGAGACAATCAACTGGCTATGGCATAGGAGACTCTCTCATCTCAACTTCAAGAGTATCAACAACCTGGCTAAACAGAACAAAGCTCTGGGCCTACCATCCCTGGTGTATACCAAAGACAAGCCTTGTTCTGCTTGTGAAAAAGGAAAACACCACAGGGCATCATTCAAAACCAAACAAACCTTTTCCATCAAAAGCTGCTTACATCTTCTTCATATGGACCTTTTTGGACCTGTCAGTCTAATGTCCATTCACCATGAGAAGTATACTCTGGTCATAGTGGATGAATACTCAAGATATACTTGGGTTTACTCCCTGACCAAAAAGAGTCAGGCAGCTGAAACCATCATGTCATTTGTCAGGAACATTGAAAATCAAAATGATGTCAAAGTTAAACAGATCAGGATTGACAATGGCACTGAATTCAAAAACCAAGACCTTGAGTGTTTTTGTGATGAGAAATGAATTTCTCAAAATTTCACTTCTCCCTATACTTCTGAACAAAATGGAGCAGCTGAAAGGAGAAATAGAACACTCATTGAGGCAGCAAGAACAATGTTAAATGGCTCAGTCCTCTCAAAACATTTTTGGACTGAGGCAGTTAAAATAGCCTGCTACACTCAAAATAGGTCAATCATTGTGAAAAGGCACAATAAGACTCCTTATGAGATATTCAAAGGAAGGATTCCTGACATCAGCTACTTTCATGTATTTGGGTGTCCTGTGTTTATACATAATCACAAGGATCACTTGGGTAAATTTGATGCCAAAGCTGATGATGGATACTTCCTGGGATATTCCCTGGTTTCTAAAGCCTTCAGGGTGTTCAACACAAGGAGACAACAAACTGAGGAAACTTATCACATTACTGTTGATGAGAGCACTGAATCCATCAGGTTATCAAATTCCTCAGTAGAAGAAATTGGTATTGATGACTCATCAAGGTATCCTCCTGATGAGTATCATCCTGAAAACAATCCCTCAACCCAATACCAAGCTGATGCTGACGTCTCCTATTACATCATCCCTCACAACCTACCCCAACCACCTATCAGTGAGTTCATTGAAACTCAGCATGTCTCAAATGAGACTGAAAACCACTGAACAAATTGTTCAGGAACCCTCAGAGCAAATTGTTCCAACAAATGTCACTGAAGCGCATAGTGATGAGTCACCTCATGTTCTTGAGTCTGAACCTAATCAGGCTCCTTCAAGCTCAAATTCCTATCCCAAACCTCAGGATAGCTGGACTAGATCCAAAATCATTGAGCTTGTGAACATCATTGGTGAACCCACTGAAGGCATGCTCACAAGAAGCAAGGCTGCTAAACTCAAAGCCGCCACTGCCAATATATGTCTTTATGCTGACTATCTCTCAGAGATTGAACCTAAAAATGTTAAAGAAGCCCTGACCTATGAAAGTTGGGTTCAGGCTATGAGAGATGAATTGGAACAATTTGACAGAAATGATGTCATGACCCTTGTTAAATGCCCCCAGGGTGTTTTAATCATTGGTATGAAATGGGTCATTAAGAACAAGACCGATGAGAATGGCACAATCATCAAAAATAAAGCAAGACTGGTTGCCAAAGGATATAATCAACAGGAAGGTATAGACTATGAGGAAACCTTTGCACCTGTTGCTAGAATGGAAGCCATCAGGATCTTCCTTGCCTATGCAACTTACATGAACTTTAAAGTTTACCAAATGGATGTTAAAAGTGCATTCCTGAATGGTAACATCAAAGAAGATGTTTATGTGCAACAACCTCCTGGTTTCGAAAGTAGTGAATACCCCAACCATGTCTACAAGCTTAACAAAGCCCTTTATGGACTGAAACAAGCACCCAGGGCATGGTATGAAACTCTTTCAGCCTTCCTGATCCAAAACAAGTTTGTCAGAGGAAAGATTGATAACACACTGTTCATCTACAGAACAAAGAGTGATGTCATTCTTGTCTAAGTATATGTTGATGACATCATCTTTGGCTCAAAAAGTTATAAACTTTGCGAACAGTTTGAGAAACTGATGACCACAAAGTTTGAAATGAGCATGATGGGTGAACTCACATACTTTCTTGGACTCCAAATTAAACAAACTGAAAAAGGAATATCCATTTGCCAAGAAAAATACCTCAGGAACCTACTGAAGAAGTATGGGCTCACTGACTGCTCCTCAGTAAAGACTCCTATGGTTCCTCCAAACAACCTTGGCCCTGATCTCACTGGAAAATCAGTGAATCAAACCCAATACAGAGGAATGATTGGCTCCCTGATGTACTTACTTGCCTCAAGGCCTGATATCCAATTCTCAGTCTGTCTGTGTGCAAGATACCAGGCTGACCCTAAAGAATCACATCTCACTGCTGTCAAGAGAATCATCAGGTACCTGAAGGGTACTCCAAACCTTGGTTTGTATTACCCAAAATGTTCAGGATTTGATCTAAAAGGGTACACTAACTCTGACTATGCAGGATGTAATATGGATAGGAAAAGTACTTCAGGATCCTGCCAATTTCTTGGTGGTAAACTTGTGTGTTGGAGTACAAAGAAACAACAGTCAGTAGCCATGTCCTCAGCTGAAGCTGAATATATGGCTGCTGCAGGATGTTGTGCAAATGTACTATGGATGAAGAGCCAACTGAGTGACTATGGCATTCAGTATAAGATGGTACCTATCTTTTGTGATAATACAAGTGCCATAGCCATTTCAAACAATCCAGTACTTCATCAAAGAACCAAACACATTGACATTAGATACCACTTCATCAGGGACCACATCACTAATGGAGAAATTGAACTACATTTCATCCCCACTGAATATCAGCTAGCTGATATCTTCACAAAACCTTTGGATGAACCCACTTTCACAAGATTGAAAGCTGAATTGGGCATGTTGGACATAGAAGCAGGAAACTGATCAAAAGTGTTCCAACCTGATGAAAATTCTCTGGGTCCTTGATCACACCCTTCCTGAAAACTCCTTTTTTCGAATGAAAATTCATTCAGGGGGCTCAAGATGAAAAATGGCATTGAATATCCTAACTAAATGCTCTAAGTACTTAGTTAGTTAATGTCCCAGTAGGTAACTGAATCCTATTAAATATAGGAATATATGTCACTTACACAACTGGCATCCACTCCTTGGGCCCCCACATCTCTCTCACCAAACACCACTGAGCATTAAATGCTCCCTCACACACAAAAGTTGTGATGATTTCTTTTTCTCTGCAAAAGTGCATTATTTGCAGAGCCGCACAACTGTTCACCCATGATGTGAGAGAAAATAGGGGTAATGGGAATCGTGATATTTAATGCGGATATCAAACCAACATTATTATGCCGTTTTGGTTGAATAATTTAAACCTTTGGTATCCGCAACATCACTACCCTAATTCCCACCCTATAAATACCCCCACAAAGAAGAACACACACACGCTTTAAAATCTTAACAAAACTCTTGCAAAATTATTTCAAGAACTCTTTTGTTTTCAAAATCTGTGTTTGCTTCTTCTTTATTCAAAACCAGACCTTTTATTAAACTAAAATGGCATCTTCAAAGGTCATAAAATACGCACCCAATGTGGAATTCCAAATGGAAAGCGTAGACCTTACCAAAAACAATGTGGTGGGGAACTTTGCCTACCCTGAAGGGTTCCCTGAATACAAGGATGTGGTGAAGTTCCTACAAAACTGTTTTCTCACCACCACATTCACAAAGACCCCCTCGGTCATCTATCATGACTACTTGAGGGAATTTTGGTACTCAGCGGTGGTTGAAAACCCTGATGCGCCAAAGGAGGCCAAAATCAAGTTCTCAGTGAAGAATGGGACTAAGTCCCTTATTCTTGACTACAAAACCTTTGTCAAAGCCACTTTCCTTGACTACACTGAGACTTTTGTAGCTCCACCCACTGAAGAGGAAGTTAAACAACTCCTCTTAGAACTAGGGCCCTATGATAAGCATCATCCTGATGTTACTCCAGGGGCCCTACTGAACAAAGCCCCCATCATCAAAACATGGTTCCCTGCCCCTTGGAGGATCCTGATGACATTTGTAATTCAGGTCCTTGGGGGGAATAAGTCCTCAACTGAGCAACTAAACACTACTCAATCAATGATAGTGTACTGTCTCATTGAGGGTATAAAGATTGACCTTGGAGAAATTATCTTCAGGGACCGCATAGGCAAATTGGGTGGGAAGTCTAGGCAAAAACACATGTCTTACCCTAGATTCATTTCCTGTGCCCTGAATGACCTACTAGGGTCTGAGTATATCAACCCTGACAGTGTCGGCTTTGAACCTGATGTTTTACATAAGGCAAACTACTCACGTGACCCTAATGAGGTAACACCTGTCGCCCTGACCACATACATGCTGACTGCTATCCAGGGTGACAACATAGTTTCACCAATTCCCTCTCCCACCAAAAAGGTGAAGAGGAAGAAGGGACAGGGGTCCAGGAAGGTGGCTCAACCCAAGCCACTCGCCACTAAGACCTCTGTCCCTAAGCCTGACAATATGGGGCAACAACAACAGACCCTGACTGCCGACACCATCAGGATCATTAGCCAATCTTTAGCCACAAAACAAAGGCCAACAGAGGGCACTGAGACATCACACTCAGTGTCCTCGGGCGAACCCGTTCCCAAAGGCCCTGCTGGTATAAACAAGTCAGTGGGGTCGGAACCAACTAAACCTCCACATCCTGCTAAAAACTATGGCAAATCACAACCAGAGTATCAGGGAGTAAGGGGTCCTATACCCTCGGTGGGGCAGCATTACTCCACTGAGAAGGGGACCCACAAACATTCACATCCTGCCAAAGGCTCGGGTAAATCACAACCCAAGCAACAGGGAGTTCTCGCCCCTAAATCTTCGACAGGCCAGCACAAGCCTGCTGGAAAAGGGGGCATAACCACTCAGGTGCCTGATGAGGACATTCGCAAATCAAAGCTTTTGTCTGAGGGCACAAAAACTCATCCTAAAGACTCAGAGGGAAACATACAACCCGTTGATAGGGACACAACATTCACGGCTCCTAGTGATGGTACTGAGAAACACCCATCAGTGCCTGAAGGGGTCACGAGGGACAAAAATTCAGAGGGACACATACCACCCGCTGATATAGAACTCACAACCACCCCCGAAGGTGTGCATAACTCGGGAACTGACCCTGAGGACCAGGTAAATAAAACCCAATCTACCGGATTTGAGGGGTCAGGACCTGGCCAAAACGAAGGCAAGTCTTCTTTTGAAGAGGAGCCGGATAACCTTACTTTGCAGATTCAGTCCCGAGCTGAAGCTCAGGCAGTTTTGTACTCTGATGATGAATTCAACAGTGATGAGGAAGTCTTCAAGGCCGGAGATGATATGGAGCTTGAGGAGACAGTCCCTGAACCAATTCCTCAGTCTCCTCAATCTTCTAACCATGATGATGCTGACACACATTCCGAGCCAGAGACCTCAGGAGATGATCAGGCTCTTCTCATTGTGAAGACCTTCACCAAATTCATCAAAAAGATTGCTAACATTTTGTACAGGGGGATCACTGATGAGGTCTTTGACATGCACACTGAACAGGCGGTTCACTATCATAATCTCAAAGATGCTGTCGAAGACTTCGATGAAGATGTAAGGGAACAACATGCCTCAATCAACTACTCCCTGACACAGATGATCACTCGCCTGAATCAGTTTTTGATAACCCTTAACCAGCTGAATGTAGGGGTTCAGTCGGTTCAAGACTCAGTCAAGGATGATCCTGAACTCACCAGGAAGCTACTTCAGGCATCTGAGACGTATCAGGTAAACTCAGTGGCCCTCACTGAGTTACTTGACTTGTTGAAGGGTTCTAATCTTCAGGGTCTCACCACTACTGTGGAGTCTCTCAAATCTTCCTTCATCAAAATGGAGGAATCAGTGACAACTCAGTCCCAAAGGTCTACTTCCCTGGCATGGACCTTGGGATCCAGGATGACAGATCTTGAACATGCACAGGCTGCACTTGACTCGAGGGTGTCCATCATTCAGCAGGATGCTCAGGAGATCAATTCTATGATGACTGAAATTTTTCAAGCCTTCAAGGGAGCATCTACTTCTTCTTCAGTACAGCCAACACTTGCCATCACTGATACTCAGGCAAATGTTGAGGGGGAGAATGCTACTGAAGCCCCTAATACTGTTGAACAGGAAGCTGGACAGCCCTCTCACACTGAGGGGGAGCATGTCACTGAAGCAACACCAATCACTGAAGTTCCACCACAGGAGGAACCAGTCTTCTCTTCTCTCAGACAGGATAGAGGCAAAAGTATTGCTACCACCTATAGTCCTGAAATTGTGCTCAAGTCAGCCTCAACCTTGGTCATATTTGACCCTGATGCACCTATCAGAGTCCCGTTTGAAATCAATGGAGTAGTACATCATCTCACTCATGACGAAATTCAAGCTCACATGGAAAGGACTGAGACACTACTAAAGGTGGCTGAAGAAGAGAGAATGAGCAAGCCTGTTCTCATTCAGGCTGTTCATGAGGAAGCTGAAAAGATTGGGTTGAATACTGAGGCACTAGCAACTGAACAAGCTGGTGCAGCCTTTAAAAAGGCTCAGGAAGAAGAGCTAAATGCTATCAAAAGGGAAAGGGAAAACAAGCTCAGGAAGGATGCTCAAATCAGAAAACACAGGGTTGAAAAGTATACTTGGGTGATGAAAGAAAGGTTAAGACCTGAAACCATCACTGACATTCAAATTCACAGGAACACTGATCCTGCAGTGATCACCGTCTTCAGGGGACGTGATAAAAGAATACTTGACATCCATAAGCCTTTCAAGTTTGCTGACTTTGGCATCACTGAGCTTGATGAGCTTCGTTCTATCATTGCCAAAAAGAACAATGTTGTGGTTCCTAAACTTCTCGAATCACTGAAGGAAAGGTACGACAGACTGAGAGCAATGCCTGAAGCTCTTAACATTCCCTCACTTTTCCCTGACTCAGCAAAAAAGACTGCTCCATCTAAGGCTTCCAAGAGGAAAAGGAAGCAAATTGAGATGGGGCCTGAGATCAAAATACCAGGGTTAGAGTGTGACAGGTCGCTTCCTGAAGGGATCACGTTCGTGAACAATGCGGTCCTTGAAGCTCCTGAAAGAGGCTTATGCTTCACTGATGAGTATGGAAGCCTGGCGTTCCAAAGGTGGTCTGATATGGATAAGGCAGGAATCAAAGCTATGCTCATGTACCTCATGTTGGCGTCCCCCATCAAGAGTGATGAGAACAAAAGATTCTGCCAGGACTTGGAAGCAATGATCAATGAACATCCTGAAAGACACCTACTCAGATCAAAGAAAGCAAAGCTTGAAAACCTTGGATACCACCTGAACATCTGATCTGCAACAACTATCTGTTTTTTTTTTTTTTTTTTTTGTAATTTGTAGGACTTGTAATAACTATGAATAAACTTTGATGTTTTGTTTAAATTATGTGTCCTATTTTTAAATTACAACAACATTTAGTAAGAGATGAAGACCCCTGCCAACTCACACTGAATCAAGAAACACTTAGGCTATTTGTATGTTCAAATAGGGGGAGATTGTTGGGTCACTGAATTACCCAATCTTCTTACAAGGATTTGAACGTAAAATAACCTAAGTGTAAACAAGTCACTGAGTGAACAGTAACTCAGTGAGTCATCTTCAAGATGCTTAGACCGAGCCTAAGAAGAAAGGTTCTCCATTCAGTGAGACGGAACTCAGTGAAGTGTGATCTAAGCCAAGAAGAAGGTGATGGGTTCAGTGAGGATGACAATAACTCACTGAACCCCAAGACTCCTCACAACTTCATGGTACTGAAGACTGATGATTTAAAGACTGAAGTTTTGGCGGGACTGGGCGGGAAAGTTTGATCTGTTTCACTAAAGTGCTTTGTCACATTAAGGTCAAACTTTTCTCAAATGGTTAAAACCAGGCTGTCATCATAAAGTGCCTTTTGGACTTAACCCAAAGAAGTTTCCCTTGCCAGAGAATAAAATCTATTAAGATTTTATTGAGGAACACTTAGGTCCATTGTATAATAGGGTTGTCCACATTTGTGTATAAATAGGTAGCATAAGAGAAGAGTAAAAGTAGACAAGTTTGTGCAATTAATGCAAAGCATTCACAAACCACTTTTACTCCTCCAAAGAACAACATAACCCCTGAAAGTTGTCACTCAACATTGTTTGAGTTTAGTGAGGAGTCAATACCATACTTGTCGTTTTCAATCCCAAGTGTTATTCCGCAAACACTTGGGTACGATTCTTTTTGATTAACTTCTAATAAAGAATTAAACGTTAAAAAATATTGTCTCTTATATCTACGTTACTTTATTGTTAATCATTTTATACATCTTTGTTTAATGTCATATAACTTGGTTACTTTAGCTTTGTAGTTATAGTTAACTAAGTAAAAGGGACCAACAAAAACCCAAAACCACGATCAATTTCCTAAGTAACCTTAATTTTTCAAACGGTCAAGTATCAGATTACTGCAACCTTAAATACTAGAGATGCATCCAAACGTACCACTATATTTCTATAACAGTTGGTTTATCTATATCTATATCTTATTATATCACTCAAAAAGACACATCCAAACACTCTCAAAATGAAACCCATGTTTAAAACTAAACTATAGTTTCTCAACAGTCAAACACAATGTAAATTGATTATACTGATATTGATGTTAACGGAAGCCGTAACATCTTTACACACCAGTCTTGAGTACAACAAAAGTTAACACAAAGGAAATAATTGGGGCTGGAGAATTGGCAACGTTAGATAATATGCTTCCATGAGCCTGCCTTTCGATACCAACTTCATGATCAACTTCTTCAATATCAGAAACGGGGACGCCATAGCCCGACAATATATCACTCTCCTCGATCTACACCGGAGCTTCCTTTGCTTATTTCCCAACCAGATTGTGCTGCTTTTCCTCCTCCTCAGCCTGTAACATTGGAGCCACAACTTTACCATGATGCTGTTTGTAAACACAGAAAATGTGATGGCTTCTTTTAGAAGTGGTTTAAGATATAGTGTTACCTCAAAATGCTGCTTTTCATCTAGCTTTCTATCTAGTAGCTGGTATAAATAGTGTCCAACTTTAAGGGGTTTGAAGCTTATTGATCAATGATCTTGGTGGTCCCATAGAAATCATCTATCACTATCATTACGCCAAAGGAGGTGATGTGATCATTAAAGTAATCAGCCCATTTGTTTAAGTCTTTAAGCTATTTGAAATATCATTTTAGGGGGTTTCAATTATAGATGCAATCCTTGGTTGGGCAGTTAGAGCAACGGGTCAAGATGAGTACGTAATAGTTTAGCACCACTCACGTCGGGTTGAGCTCATGCGAAACATTACTAATCCATATCAAGTACTATTTTTGTTAACCATGATTGTGGAAATATGTTATTACAAAAAGAGTGTTGAAGAAAGTGTGTGAGGACACTATACAAATACAAGTTGGACGCTTTCGAGTGGTTTAACCCATTTGATTTGTTTCTATCAGGATTTTTATAACATTTTATGCGTTTGACGTGTTAGATGTGAAACATAATCACCAAAGGAGCATTGCTCTGGTGGTATCATTGGATCCCCCAGTGCAAACACTGACTTTACTCATCAAAGAGGATCTCTTTGAGAAACTTGCCTAAGTTCAATCTCAGCTCTTGCCGAAAGGCCATTGTGACATTCCCTAAGGTTGGTTTTGAGGAAAGGTGTTGGAACTCACGGGTTCATGGTTTCTCTGCCAGTTTGAACCTTTTGAGATAAGAAACATAACCCCAAGTCAAATAAACTCATACGTTAATGAGTCGAAACTGACATATCTAACCAAATAGCAAGTTGTTATGGAAAAGAACAATACGAGTATTATATTTTTGAAAGATCATCTAACCGAACTACTTGGTGTTTACGACTCTATAATCAGTTTACGTTTCTGTTAAATGTCTTTTTAGGATGTGAGAGTCATGATTAGAGGTTGAGGTATGTTGATTTTATATAACAAAAATGACTTTTTAACAGGCCTAATATGGTCCCAAAGAAGGTCCGGATGCCATGAGTAGTTAAATTAGTGGACAATCATCTACGTAATCATTAAGATTTACTTTTAGTTTGATTAATTATTTTAAAAGGTTGCATCTAATCTAACTTTGGCACTAAACCTTAACGTGGGACACAACGAGATGACCATTAACATACATGAAGAGTTCTTAAAAATGGTTTGCGATGCCAAAGTTGATTCTGTACGTTATAAAGAGCAACTCTTTGTGTGTATGTATGAGTAGTAATAATTTTAATTTTCTTTTCGTAGTCCTGTTTAGGCAGCTAGTTGAATCTTAAGTATAAAGATTAAATATATAAGGTACTACGTACTAAATAATTAGCTTTAAGAGCGTGCTTGGGATAGCATTATTCAGGATATTGAGAAAACGGAGTTTCAAAGGTGATCATTATCTGTGTTTTCTTAGAGAAACAACGCAGTTTTGAAAAAGCAAGTCGACATGCTTTTTTGAATTGGCTGTTTGGCAAATGCATAACACACTTACACAAGTCCGAACACCCTTAATTATGTCTAAATAAGTCGGGTCTTACTCAGCCCAACTTTGAAGACTGAAGTCAGATAATACATAACTCTTGCAATCGATTGTACTTCATGATCTACATGGAGTAGGTTAAAATGTGCAACTTTGTGTGCATAAGGATACATGGATTCTTTCTTGTCTCGACGTGTGACATATTAGAAGAAGGAAAAAAAAATTGTTTTTTTTTAGAAAGGCATCAATATATTATGGAACCAAAATACGAACATTACAAAAGAAATGACAATCCACCTTCTTAACAAGACAATTAAAAAGAATGGACCCAACCAAAAAAAGCAAAAAGACAAACTAAGCAAAATACTTAGCAAGTTTTCATGATGTTGTTGCTCATTTACTTCATGCCAATGTTGTCATATTGATCGACATTTATATACTAGTGAATAATTGTTCGAGTTAGTACATGGTCGAAAGTATATTTTAGATCATTTGGACGTAGTAAATTTCTAATTTCTGATATTCACATTTTGTACTACTATGACTTTAGGTAGTCTTTATGGCATGTGAGTCAAAAGCGACATTTTCAAGTTAAGAGAATAATTTACCAACAAATTCGGTCAGGAATCTCAAACTCTTATGAAATCTGAGTCATTATCATGTGATCTTTGTAAAGCTGGAAATTTTTTCAAGTGAGACTAAGGATGTGTTTGTCACACAAGTTAATTTGGAGCTTGAAGTTTTTTTTTTTTTTTTTTTTTTTTTGATAATAAATTTAAAGTAAAAGTTTTATTTAGCTCACAAAGCTTATAAGATTTTTCAAAATAAACTCGCCTAAGTATCATAATTATGGGATTAAAAGTGTTTCAGACTCAATAAACTAAAGGGATTGATTATTGGTACACTCTTTAAATTGATTATAATACTCTCTAATTTTTTTATGTTTTTATTATTTTATTTTTATAATTTTGTTTTTATTATAAAACTACAAAACAAAAAATATAAAACAAAAAATATAAAAGTAAAAACCATAAAAAAAATTATCTTTTGCTATTAATTAAATGAGTAAAACTGGTGAAAAAAGGTTGTACATAAAATTAAAAAGTTTAACAAGTAAAAGTAGTAGAAGATATAGAATAAAAAAGTAAAAACCATCAATTTGTTTTATACTACTATCTAAAATAAGTGGTAAGAGGTGTAAGGGGTACAAGTAGTCAAGTACTACCTAAACTAAAACCATAATGGGCTAATATATATTGGTTTTGAATCAAAATCGTGGCCCTAAAAGTCTAAAACAGCTAAAGTATTTAGTTAGGTTCAAAAGTTTATATTTGTTGGACTTTATCTGTTTATCATATAACTTTTGACGAGTAAGATGTCAAAACTCAAAAGCCAAATTCTTTGCTCTTTTTAATGTAAAAAAAGCCCTGTGTTAAATTTGTCATTTTATGGTTTTTAATGCATATGCCCTGATTTCGTTTAAGGTTTGTTGTTAAAGGTGGTGGTTAAGCTTAAATAATTACTTAAAAAGTTGAAGTAATAATGTAATATATAGACTATAGAGTACAATATTTTAATACAATTTATCATGGTTAAAATGTGATTGACTACCCTTTTGATGAATGAAAGTCGCTTTAGTTGTAGACCATGTAATAAAAGATCAACTAATTCAAGTTATCATAACTTTTTCACTTAATGGGAATACAAACGCTTAATATCCAATCTGGTTTCAAAACATTGTACTATAATTTAATGATAATTTGAAACTTGAAGTTAAAATTTAGGCATGTAACTCAGTTGGTTTTGGAAAATAGAACTTTGCAAGATAATTGTCACGTCTTCAGAAATAAAGAGACAATCATAGAAGCCATTATCTAAATATCGTTTTCCATATATTGTTTCTTAACTGGTACCAGTATTAATGTATTATCAAGAATATTTATAAACAGCTTAACTATAATAATTAACAAGCTTTAGGATGTGTTTGGCGTGAGGCTTATAAGGGCTTATAGAGGGTTAAGCTTTTAAAATAAACTTTGTTTGTCACAAAGGTTTATGAAAGCTTTTATAAGCTACAAGCCTCTATAAGCCTGAGCCCACTGAAAGGAGCTTATGGGAGTTATAACTAGTCAATTTATTTAAATATCCTTCAAAATATAATGTATTGTCAAGCAAAAACCGGAAATGATTTGAACTTAGTTTATATATTTTTATGCGATTTTACGTTAATAAACTTCAGGTCTAACTAACTTATCAAACAACTTTATAAAAGTATAAGCTCCAGCTTTCGGCTTATTTTTATAAGCCTGTTGGCGTATGTGTCCGAACGGTGTACACCCTTCGGACTTTTCTACCGCCTCCGGTAACTAACCCTTCGGATCCTCAACCAGAAGCCGGAGGGTCAAACACAGCTATCATATTATCCGAGGACTCCTCTTTTACACAAAGGACAATAGCATTAATTGCGGTCACGCTGCCATCCCAGATTCTCAGGGATTGTGTTACCCACGTGATCTGACAACCTACCTACTATGTACAGTGTAACACTGTTTGCTCCTTCCCGAGGTAAAGCAGGTAAGGAGGTGGGATAGTATAAATACCCCCACCTCATTTATGTCACACAACTAACACACACATATTGCATTTACTCCTAACTGCTCCCTTACCCTCCGTATCATTCATACTTACTCTCACACCGGAGGTTGGTCCTGGGTACGTACCCGGGGCGAGCCTAACGTGTGCTTCTTGTGTGCAGGTCCCTATACTTGTCCGAAGGTCTTATACAAGAAGTACATCCTCACAAGATATTACCTTAACAAATTGGCGCCATCCGTGGGACCCGTTATTCATTCTACCAAAGAACGATGACTGATCCTCCTCCTCCACCCTTCCATACCCCGATTACATCGGCCGGAGGGAGTGGAGTAAACACCAACTCAAACACCAACACAAACAATCCCTTGAATAATTCCCCGAACCTTCAAGAGTTAATTCTCGGACAAATGGCATCCCTTACCGACCTGATTAAGATGCATAATGCTCTGGGGGAAAATGTGCTCAGGCCGATACGTTTGGATTTTGGGGATGATGGAAATGAGGTCCGAAGAGAAAGGGTGGTCGAAGTGAATGAAGATTTAAGCAAACCGTTCAAAGAAGCTTTACGGTCACCATTTACTAGCCGGATTGTAGAGTTTGCTGGGGAAAAATATACAATGCCTCTAAACATGAAGTTTTATGACGGATCCACTGATCCGAATGATCATCTCACCCGGTTCACTGGAGCAGCCAACCAGGGGCAATGGCCGATGCCCACTTGGTGTTTAATGTTTCAACAGACCTTGGACGGAGCGGCCGGAGGGTGGTTTGAGCGTTTAGAACCTGGCAGCATCAACAGCTGGAATGAATTAAGAGAACAATTTTCCACACGATTTGCCCTTCGAAGAAAATGTACAAAGGACCCCACGGAAATTACCAAGATTGTCAGAAGAGCCCATGAGTCGTTGGCGGACTTTAAGGAAAGATGGACCGACGAAGCCAGCTACATCAGTGGTGTGCCGGAAATCATGCGCATCTCGGCTTTCATGAATGCTCACAGATGTCCAACTTTGGCTAAGAAATTTTCGGACAGGGTACCTCGTACGGTAACCGAAATGTTTGCAAGGGTGGATGATTTTATCAGGGCAGAAGACGCGTACCGGAACACGGAGTTACCCCGGGGGGAAGGGTTTGAGTCAAACAGAAGGAGAAGCTTCAAAGATGATAAATACCGAAATGAAAGGAGGAATGAACCTCGTCACAAAGATACATATCACCCGTATGTGGCCCCAAGAAAAGACTTGAACCGAAATGATTATTATCGCCCAGATCGAAGACCGGTGGGGGCCTTCAGGGAAGGACAGCAGCGTCCTGGATTGAATGCACTCACAAAACCCCCGAGAGAGATACTGGCCACAGAACGTCATCTGAACCTACCGCCCCCTCGGCCCACGGGCGGTAAACCCTCGCGTGAAAACATGGGTAAGTTCTGTGAATATCATAAAGAAGCTGGCCACTTAACCAACCATTGTCGAGAGTTGAAGAAGCAATTAGAAGTGGCATTGGAGTCCGGTAGACTCGATCATTTGTTAAAGGAATGGAAACAGAGAGATACCGGAAGAGACAGGGAACCGGTGAGAAATTATGACAAAGGAAAGAAAGTGATTAACATGATAAGGTGTTCCGGAGGGATAAAGCGACGAAGTTATAACCATGAGGAAGTGTGGATGAAGGCTCCAATTATTTTCCCTCCTGTCATGACGGAGGATTTATCCGATGAGCCCCTCATCATTGAAGGGGACATAAGTGGGTATCTCGTTCGGCGAATATATGTAGACGAAGTCTCTGCGGTGAATGTTATGTACGAACATTGTTTCAACAATCTTAGCAATGACATCCAAAACAGGCTAAAAGAAACCACCACTTCCCTAGTGGGTTTCTCCGGTGAGACAAGCAAACCATTGGGGAAGATCGAGTTAGAAGTATGCTTCGGTGACCATGGCATGTACCGAAGAGCAATGATGAGCTTCTGTGTCATTAACTCCCCCTCACCGTATAATGTGATCTTGGGAAGAACAGGGTTGAAGGAAATAAGGGCTGTACCATCCACCATACACTCAATGATCAAATTTCCCACTCCCAAGGGAATAGCAACTTTAAGGACTCGTCCGTCAATAATATCCGAGTGCCGAAGGTTAGAGGAAAAGCAAATGATCGAGGGACCTCGATCAGAAGAACCTCGGGAAATAAATGACGGAGAGGACGTTACAGCAACAACCGAAGAAATTCTGGTTAACCCCGCCTATCCCGAACAGTTGGTAACCATCGGAAAGAATTTTTCCAAAGAAGGTCGTAGAAATCTTATTGAGCTTTTAAGAAAAAACAAAGACGTGTTTACATGGCAGCCATCAGATATGACGGGAGTGCCTAGATGGTTGATAAAGCATCGGCTAAACGTCAATATGGCAGACACACCGGTGGCACAAAAAAAGCGAAGTCTTTCGGCAGAGAAGAATCAAGTGGTGATGAAAGAAGTGGAAGAATGGTTGAGGACAGGAATAGTCAGACCCGTCAAATATCCGACATGGATCTCAAATCCGGTTCTAGTGAAAAAGTGTGACGGAAGTTGGAGGATGTGTATCGACTTCAAAAACCTCAATTCCTCATGTCCGAAAGATTACTATCCATTACCGGAAATTGATTGGAAGATAGAGTCGGTGGTAGGCTATAGATACAAATGTTTCCTAGATGCCTACAAAGGATATCACCAAGTTCAGATGGCCGAAGAAGACAAAGAGAAAACAGCGTTTTACACAGAGCAAGGCACGTACTGTTATACCAAGATGCCCTTCGGTCTCAAGAATGCTGGAGCAACTTACCAACGGTTAGTAGACTCAGCCTTCCAAAGTCAAATAGGACGAAATCTAGGGGCTTACGTAGATGACATGGTGGTCAAAAGTAAGACCGAAAAAAGAAATGTTAGCAGATATATCAGAAACCTTTTATAATCTCCGGCAAATAAACATGAAGCTAAATCCGAAAAAATGTTCCTTCGGTATGGAAGAAGGGAAGTTTCTGGGCTACATTGTAACTTCCGAAGGGATCAGAGCTAACCCAAGGAAAGCCACGGCGATTGCCGAGATGAAATCTCCGTCCACTTTGAAGGAAATGCAAAGCCTAAGTGGAAAGTTAGCAGCTTTGAACCGTTTTTTAGCCAGATCCGCAGAAAAATCCCTCCCATTCTTTGAGACTTTGAAAAACATCACAAAGGAAAACAAGGATGAATACAAATGGACGGAAGCGGCGGAAGAAGCATTCCAACTACTGAAGCAATTAATCCTGAAGCTCCCATTATTAACCACCTCTAAGCCGAAAGAAATCCTATATGTTTACCTAGCTGCTTCTGGTCAAGCGATAAGCGCCGTTCTCGTAACTGAGAGGGACGGAAGGCAACTACCGATTCATTATGTCAGCCGGACACTACAGGAGGCCGAAAGGAATTATTTGCCTATCGAAAAGTTGGCTTTGGCGCTCCTGCACGCATCTAGGCGGCTCAGGAGATATTTTGAAGCGCACCCAATCAGAGTCATAACTGATCAGCCCGTCAAGCAGATTTTAAACAAAGCTGAAGCGTCAGGGAGACTGACCAAATATGCCGTGGAGTTGGGAGCATACGACATAACATACATTCCAAAGAATTCTGTAAAAGGGCAAGTGCTGGCTGACTTCATCTCAGAAATATCGGTTGACCTCAAGGGAAGGAATGATACGTCATTAACGAAAGAAGTATGTGATGTATCCAGTTCGGACGAATGGATTCTATACACAGACGGCGCGTCCAGCACGAAGGGTTCAGGAGCAGGGCTGGTTCTAATTGGTCCTGATCAGATCGAACACACCTATGCTCTCCGTCTTAACTTCATAAGCACCAATAACGAAGCAGAATACGAGGCACTTCTCGCCGGCCTCCGAATAGCAAGAAAGATGAATGTCGAAGCTCTAGACGTCAGAGTAGATTCCAAGCTAGTGGCAAGTCAAGTAAACGGAGAGTTTGTGGCATCCAAGGAAAGTATGATACGGTATCTAGCAAAAACAAGAGAGCATATCGGACTATTCAAAAAGTTCAGAATCCGAAACATCCCGAGATCGCAGAATCAAAAGGCCGATGTATTGAGCAAGCTGGCTTTCGTAGCCTTCAACCATCTCACTAAAGAAGTTTTAGTCGAAGTACTGGAGAAGCCTTCTACGTCTGAAGAAGAGGTTAAAGCTATAGTGGAAGAAGAGGGTGACAATTGGATGACACCAATTATAAAATGTTTGAAAACCGGCACCTGGCCAGAAGATCCTAATGAAGCAAGAACTCTCCGGATGAAAATTCCCCACTATGTCATGGAGGGAAACGTACTGTTTAAAAAGACTTACCTGGGTCCGATGGCTCGTTGTGTAGGCCCCCTACAGGCTAATTACATCATCCGA
Organism: Artemisia argyi; assembly: GCA_030686995.1. Classification (NCBI taxonomy): domain Eukaryota; kingdom Viridiplantae; phylum Streptophyta; class Magnoliopsida; order Asterales; family Asteraceae; genus Artemisia; species Artemisia argyi. The sequence goes on along the minus strand of CM060709.1, from coordinate 66,954,795 downwards.
GAGGTTCATGAGGGTGCTTGCGGCATGCACTCCGGTCCAAGAGCAATTGTGGCAAAGCTCATCCGTCAAGGATACTACTGGCCAACCATGCACAAAGATGCTCGGGAAGAAATAAACAAATGTGACTCTTGTCAGATTCACTCTCCAGTACCGAAATTGCCTAAAACTACGCTGACTTCCATCATGGCTCCATGGCCCTTCTATGAATGGGGAATGGATGTGCTCGGTCCACTAACAGAAGCCCCAGGGAAGGTAAAGTTCGTGATTGTAGCAATAGATTACTTTACCAAGTGGATCGAAGCGAAACCTCTTGCGAAGACGACGGGCAAGGAAGTTAAGAAGTTCGTCTGGGACAACATAGTTTGCCGGTTTGGATTACCAGCTATCATAGTCACGGACAACGGCACAAATTTCGTGAATGATCCTTTCAAAAGCTGGTGTGCGAAGCTAAAGATCAAACAAATAAACACGGCCGTTGCACATCCTCAAGCAAACGGTTTGGTCGAAAGAGCTAACGGAAGTCTCATGCACGGTATAAAGACAAGGCTAGGCAGGGCAAAGGCCGGATGGGTCGACGAGCTACCCAACGTCTTATGGGCTTACAGAACTTCTTTGAAAACAAGCAACGGTGAAACGCCATTCAGCCTAACGTACGGAAGTGAGGCCGTTATACCGGCCGAAATTGGAATGCCCACGTACCGCACAATAACATTCAACCCGGATGACAATGAAGAAGAACAACGTCTAAACCTAGACTTGCTACAGGAAAGGAGGGAAATGGCTGCGATTCGGGAAGCCAAATATAAAGCAAAAGTTGAGCAATACTACAACCGGAGGGTCCGTCCGATATCATTCAAAGTGGGTGACTTTGTCTATAGAAGGAACGAGGCTAGCAGAGTGGAAGACCAGGGGAAATTAGGCCCAAATTGGGAAGGTCCTTACCGAATAATAGAAGCGTATCACAATGGGTCATACAAACTGGAAACAACAGAAGGCCGAAGCATCCCCCGAACATGGCACGCTATTAACCTCCGGAATTGTTTCCGATAAATGTAAAATGTAACAGCTTTGCTTTGATAGTAATCTACACTTCTCCAACATCCGGAGAAGAATTTTCCCCATCCAGTTAGTATATTTATTTCCATCAAACGGTCCGTTATATTACACCGTTGTGATTAAATCGTATCAAAAATCAAGCGGATCGTTATATTACACCGTTGTGATTAAATCGTATCAAAAATCAAGCGGGTCGTTATACTACACCGTTGTGATTAACTTATATTTAAACCAAACGGTTCGTTATATTACACCGTTGCGGTTAAAACAAGCCAAATCAAGCGGATCGTTATATTACACCGTTGTGATTAAATCGTATCAAAAATCAAGCGGATCGTTATATTACACCGTTGTGATTAAATCGTATCAAAAATCAAGCGGATCGTTATACTACACCGTTGTGATTAACTTATATTTAAACCAAACGGTTCGTTATATTACACCGTTGCGGTTAAAACAAGCCAAATCAAGCGGATCGTTATATTATACCGTTGTGATTAAATCGTATCAAAAATCAAGCGGGTCGTTATACTACACCGTTGTGATTAACTTATATTTAAACCAAACGGTTCGTTATCTTACACCGTTACGGTTAAGCCAAGTCAAATCAAGCGGATCGTTATATTACACCGTTGTGATTAAATTATATTAAAATCAAACGGTTCGTTATCTTACACCGTGGTGATTAATTTACATTAAATGGGTCGTTACTTTACACCGTTAGTCAAATGTTTCATTTATATTACACCACCGTGATTAATTTACATTAAATGGGTCGTTACTTTACACCGTTAGTCAAATGTTTCATTTATATTACACCACCGTGATTAATTTACATTAAACGGTTCGTCACTTTACACCGTTAATCAAACAGTCCGTGATATTACACCGTGGTGATTAAGTCATGTTAAAGCTTAACGGTTCATTATTTTACACCGTCGTGGTTACAAAAAGTCAAAATCATACGGTTCGTTATTTTACACCGTTCATCCAGTGATTTGTTATTTTACATAGTTAAAGTCGAAATAAAACGACTCATCATGCTACACCGTCAATCTAACGGTTCATTATCGTAAGCCATCACAAAACAATCGGTAGGCTTACATTCATCGGTTATGTCAGCATCATGTAAAAAGATAACACAAAAATGGGTCGTTATAATACACCATTCGGCCAGAATATCTTAAAGCACCATTTGCCAGAAGTGCAAGCAATAAAACTACATGTAAAAAGTTTCATCACGGACACAGACGTCCGGTATATCAAAATACAAAGATTGGGAAGTAATCCGACTAGGTATAATTACAAGAAAACACTCTCGGATACTTTCTTATCCCCTTCTTTCAATGTGGAGGGTTCAGCAGCAGCCACTGTTGGAGTTTCCTTAACGTGAGTGCTTGGTTCGGGAGGTACATACCCCTCCGGCTGTAAGTTCATTAAATCCCCCAACGGCAGACGGTATGACCCAGCCACCTTCTGCACGTATGGGTACTCAGCATCAAAGATTTTGTTGAATTCAGCTTTCCAAGTTGCCGATGCATCCCGGTTAAGGTTCTTCACTTGACTTAAAACCCTTTCAACATCCTCCTCCTTGCGGTTCACCTTGGCTCCACCGTCAAACTCGGCTTTCACGCCATCAATAAAGCCGGCGGTATAAGAGAGGCTGTACACTCGGCCCATACTCTTCTTGTACTCACGAGACTGAAAAAGTCGACTGCAGACAGCCGGAATGAGTTCCTTCACAGTATTATGGCGAATCATTTCGGACTGAGCAAGCTTGGCTGTCAAATCTTTATCTTGTGCTTTCAGCTCATTCACCTCTGCAGATCTATCGGCCAACTGCTTCTCAAGTTCTTTGATTCTAGCAGCTTGGGATGAAGCCGTTGACCTCCACTCATTCTTATCCCTCTCCATCTCCTCCAGCTGCTCAACCAAACCTTCCTGACGAGTGGAAGCAGCACTCACTTCGTCCTCCAGAGCGTGAAATTCTTTCAAGAGTTTGTCAAACTTGGCTGTCCCAGCATCACGCTCCTCTTCAACTTCCTTCAGCTTCTCAGACAAATCACCACACCCCATATGGGCCTCCGTCAGCTCCCTATAATCTCGGTTCAGCTGACTGAAGCGCTGCAGGAGTGCAGCTTGGAGAACCACCCCGGAACCAGAATTGATGTAAACTTGGCGGGCCAGTTGATTGTTATTAAACCCTGAAATGGCCTCTTCTTCAGCTGGGGTGGCAAGGTGATTCAACATCTCCCGGCAAGCCCGGAAAGAATTCATACGGACATCATCACGGAGGGTCCACCCAGGAACAAAGTACCCTCCGGTTTGATTCGAATTACCTGGAGAGAATGCAGAAACATGTTAAATAAAAAAAAAAGAGAGCAAAAATAAGAAGCCAGGATAGTCTTCGGATAAACGCACCAGGTTCAACCGGAGGCGACTTGTTTGAAGGCTCCGGTGGGGGAGAAGCATGATGTTCAGAGTGGGCAGTATGAACCGATACATCTGAGAACAAAAGGTAAGGGATGATCAACAAAAGAAACAAGACAGTTAGAAAAGCAAAAATCACATACCATGAGAGTGAGGCTTCGGAGAAGGCTCTAGGTTCTCTCCATCATGATGACCAGACCCCTCGGCCAAGTCGTTGTCCGGCTGTGTTTCTTCTTGGTCTTCATTCTCTCGAGATCTCTTCTTAGACCCGGCGTCGGTTTGCGGTTCAGCTTGGTGGATAGGAGTGACGTCCAAAGTTTTGCTCTTGCTCTTATCCTCCGAAGACACAATCTCCTCCACTACCAGATGCTTCCTACGTTTCGGAGCATTCTTGCTGGTCGCAACGGCCTTTCTCTTCTCGGCAGGAATCTTCTCTTTGGCCTTCCTCTCCTTCTCTTCCCGAGCAGCTACAACGTCTTCATCAGCAACTTCCACTACCTTCTGCAGATTGCTTTTAGCAGGAGGTTTCTTTCCGGGTGATAGGGGTCGAGTGGTGTGGTCCGGGCGGACATGCCCTTCAGGAAAAGGATCCCCCCTGCTCACCACTGTACCTTCTAGGTCCGGGAGCTCCAAGTATTCAGACATCGAGATAACTACAAGGAAGCCAAAGCAAGAACAAATAAGAGAGATGAGAAAGATAAGTGCAAAGGACAATTAAATAAAAAGTAAAGCATTACCACGCCCCTCGGCATCCTTTATAACCAGATTATGTCCGGTAATCTGGAAGACATTGCACAGTCCGTATGCATACAAAAGGCTGGAAGGTGTTTTACGAAGGACAATCATCTTATTGGCAATCTTCTTTGCATCCTTCAACGAATAATTCTCAGGAAACCTGTCCGAGATCTTGGAATCTTTGTGCCTCCAAGGCATGGCATCCGGAATAGCCCTACGATCAATCAGAAAGAAATAGTCTTTCCAGAACTTCAAACCTGACAGCTGTTCCTCAAAACACTTCATGGCTCTCTTCCCGGTGCGGCTCTCAAATGAGAACCAATGGCCTTGTTTACACAGCCGATAGAAAACTCTGAAGAGTGGGACGGTCGGTACAACGTTCAAGCTATAGCACCGAACCTCAAAAAGGGTAACCCTATTTAAACCTATAGGGACAAGTTGGGAAATATGTACTCGAAAGTAGCCTATCACGGCTAGAAGAAAGGAAGAGAAAGGAACCCTAACACCCCCCAACTTAACCTGGTGCACATAAATCCCTATCTTACTCTCCGGTAACTCATTCATGGTAAGCCCATCAGGAGGAACCATGGGATGTAAGTCGGCCGGAATGCCGTATTCTGTACAAAGGCGATCTAGAGTATGTTGGGATAATTTAGATGTATGTACATGCATATCAAACTTTCCTATCGGTTTAGATCTACTAGTTGTAGGCTCGTTATCCGGATTATTCATCTCACCGGGTTCACTCGCGGCCATTCTTAAGAAAGGATACCGAGGGATACTTATATGAAAAGAAAACTACGAATATAAAATAACGCACCTCGGTAAAAAGTCGAAACGCAAAATGTGAAACGCTCCGGCAATTATTGTACTGTGCAAGGAATAAACAGAAGGGCAGGTGTGAAATGAAAAATACGAGGGCACTATTTATAGGGGCAAACCTTGAGAAACGTGAACGACGCGTCGAACAGTACATCATGACGTGGCATAACATGGACCGTTCGATACCTGCAAGAGAGGTTAGTGGCATCCAGCTGTAACAGAATAATAATATTATTTTAATAGGCCCATGGGCCGCTCGGATCCTAAAGCCCGATATGAGCCCGCCACGCTAAAATTCACTCGGACTGTCAAGTATTGAACCATCGGTCTACAACCAATACTCCAATACTGGGGGGGACATGTTGGCGTATGTGTCCGAACGGTGTACACCCTTCGGACTTTTCTACCGCCTCCGGTAACTAACCCTTCGGATCCTCAACTAGAAGCCGGAGGGTCAAACACAGCTATCATATTATCCGAGGACTCCTCTTTTACACAAAGGACAATAGCATTAATTGCGGTCACGCTGCCATCCCAGATTCTCAGGGATTGTGTTACCCACGTGATCTGACAACCTACCTACTATGTACAGTGTAACACTGTTTGCTCCTTCCCGAGGTAAAGCAGGTAAGGAGGTGGGATAGTATAAATACCCCCACCTCATTTATGTCACACAACTAACACACACATATTGCATTTACTCCTAACTGCTCCCTTACCCTCCGTATCATTCATACTTACTCTCACACCGGAGGTTGGTCCTGGGTACGTACCCGGGGCGAGCCTAACGTGTGCTTCTTGTGTGCAGGTCCCTATACTTGTCCGAAGGTCTTATACAAGAAGTACATCCTCACAAGATATTATCTTAACATTTATTTAAATATCCTTCAAAATATAATGTATTGTCAAGCAAAAACCGGAAATGATTTGAACTTAGTTTATATATTTTTATGCGATTTTACGTTAATAAACTTCAGGTCTAACTAACTTATCAAACAACTTTATAAAAGTATAAGCTCCAGCTTTCGGCTTATTTTTATAAGCCACAATTTAAACATAAACCTTAAGCTAGAGTGTTCCCGCGCAAATTCAAAAGATAAACCAACTTTGAAAGAATACCAAACCTTTATCTCTACACCTGGTTTTCTCATTCTCTTATTATTTCCCACTTTTTATTAAAATGGCGATTATCATCTTCCATACACAACATCCTTCATCATCTTCCTTCTTATCTAAACCACCCTCTATTTCCCTCTCAAGAAAAGCATCAAACCTTCATAAAACCCACCTTCAAACCCCTCTATCTCCCAAACCAACCCACTAAATCAAATTCTGTAAATTGCATTGAACTCATCTCGAAAAACCCACAAAAACCCTTTTGGGATTTCGCCTAATTTTACGGAAAAAAAAATGTCGAATGAACAGCAAGTGCTCGATGAAATGCCTAAACCAATGGAAACGGAGATGCCAGTGCCGGTTCCAGTGTTTTTTGATAAATATTCGGAAAGGGTGTTGGTGAAAACGATACTGGATCGTAGGGACGGTGGTTTGGGGCTGCTTGATCAGAGAGTTGTGGTTGGAGGATGGGTTAAGTCGTCGAGGGAAATTAGGAAGGATCATGTTCCTGCGGTGCAGGCGCAGGCGGGTGGTGAGGTGAAGGAGGGTGCAGGAGGGAAGGATGTGAAATGTGTTGAGGTTTTTCAGTCGCGGATTCCTTTTTTAAGGACCATTATAAAAGTTTTTGGTGGGAATACGGGTCACGGTCATGGTCATGGTCATACTAAAGACAAACTTGAGTCAGTTGCGCCCAGACCGCCACAGCCTGCGATTTCGATGTTGCAGATTAGTGATGGTTCTTCTGTGATGAGCCTTCAGGTAACTCACACACCTTTCGGCTTGTTTAGTTAGATGCCATGTTTTGGATAATTGTCAAATAGGTCACCCATGTTTCATAATTCTCATTATTCTTCATTTGGGCCGTTACGTGCCAAAAAGATGTAGCAATACTATAAATGACCATTTTAGCCTCGAAAGGTAAAGTGAAAACAATAGCCCAGATGACGTGTGAGCGAGCCACAGCTTATCACATAGTTTAGGTGACTCTTTGGCTGGAAACAGCTTGAATATACTTAAATGAAACATGGTTGGCCTAACGGCTCATTTTGGTTCATTTGTGCGTCTCTGACCAAAAAATCGTCTTAATACTACAAAATGACCAAATTACCCTCATAATTGTAAAATGATGTAAATGCCCCTGATGATATGTCGCAATCTTTTTACACATGTTTAGTTATTTTTTCCTAAACAGTTCAAATATTTTAAACTGAATCGTGGGTGATCAATATGTTTTGTTTGGGCTGTTTCCAGCCAAAAAGTTGAAATACTATAAAATGGTGAATTTACTCTCGAAAGAGTTTAATAACATGTCGCGAGTTTTGAAGAATTCGGTTACTTTTTTTTCTTTTTTTTTTTTTTTTTTTTTTTTTTTTTTTTTTTTTTTTTTACCACAAATGCTTCAAAGTGCTCAATGAAAGAATGGTAGCCTGTTTGATGATTTTCCAATACATGGGTTGCCTAAACTGTATACTCTCTCAATTCCATACAAGTTTTACAACAATATTCTTTATTGTAGATCATAGTGGATTCTTCCATAGCTCCTCCAAGCCAACTCTTGCCTACCGGAACTTGTATATTAGCCGAAGGGGTTTTGCAGAAGCCTTCACTGCAAGGGAAACACGCAATCGAGCTCAAAGCTGAGAAATTGTTGCATATTGGAATAGTTGATCAGGAGAGTTATCCGTTGTCAAAGAAAAGTTTGCCTTTGGCTAGATTAAGAGATTGTGCTCATTTTAGACCTCGAACAACCACGGTAAACTAATTACTTATATTTCTATGCATATTGTTTAAAGGTTGCAATTTTGACTAATTCACTATGGGGTCTATTTGGGTTGTCTTTTTATACTCAAACGGGTCAAATGAACATTCTAGCGGGTCAAAGGGTAACGGGTACAATGGGTTGAAAGTCAACCATACTCTCTGCAAATAACCTCTTAAATCGTCTTTTTTTTTTCTTTTTTTTTTCTTTTTTTTTCCTTTTCATTTTAAGATTCGGTTAATAAATTTGTATTTGTAATCATAATGACGCATTATTTATTAAAAAAAGTTAAACAGGTGCACAAAAGAATTTCTGGGTACCCAGTCTTTAGCAACTGACTCATACAAATTCGTTTGTTGTTTTGTAGGTTGCATCTGTTATGAAGGTACGTAGTGCGTTGAATCAGGCCAGTCATGCCTTCTTCCAGAACCAGGGGTTTGTTCATGTGGAGGTGCCGATTCTAACCGCAACTGATACTGGAGCATTTTCCAAGAATTTTCGGGTTTCGACATCAAACTTTTCTTCTAAAGAGGTGGATGTTGAAGAGCCCGTTTCAATGGATGATACAGCTAATGTTAGTCTTGAGACTGTAAAGCATTCACTTGTTGAAAAAATCAAGAAAGTTGAAGAACTTAAAAGAAGTGATAGCAATAAAGAAGCACTTATTGCAGCTGTACAAGATCTTCATAAAACAAATTTATTGGCTGAAGAACTAGAAGCAAGATCAAAGTCCAAGTCCAAGTCTAAAGCTCACTCAAAGACCAAAAGTGTCAAGACACACAGTGAGTTCTTTTCTAATCAGGCCTTTCTCACTACCTCTGGAAGTCTTCATCTTGAGAGCTGTGCATCCGCTCTTGGAAATGTATATGCATTTGGGCCAAGGTTTGAAGCAGATAAATCAGAACCGAAAAAATATTTAGCAGAAAGATGGATGGTTGAAACCGAAATAGCATTCTCAGAACTTGAGGTTGGTAATTGTTGCTTAAAAAGCTCAATTTTTAGTGTTACATATTTGTTTAACCCGTATTTGTGTCTTTTTTTACAGGGTGCAATGAATTGTGCTGAAGACTTTTTTAAGTTTGTATGCGAATGGGTTTCAGAAAATTGTTATGAAAATCTTTACTTTCTTTCGAAAAGAGTTGATAGAGGCATTGTTGATCGCCTTCATTCAGTGGCAGCAACTCCATTTGAAAAGATCACGTATGCAACTGCAGTAGAAGTCTTAAGCAAGGTAACTTCAAAACTTCACTAGTATCATAAAGGTGACAAGATGGTTTAGTTGGGCATTGGGTAACAATTAATAAAGGTGTTGGGTTTCACCTACAATTACTTTTTGGCCGATATATTTTACTTTTACATAAATAACCGATACAAAAATTATATATTTACAGTAAAAGTGTTACTGCTTGAATACAAGCGATTAAGGAGGTAGTATGAATTAGATATACATTTTAATCGAATTTTGACCAATATGATTGCTTCCCTTTTAGTTAATTTTTTTATTTGACTGATTTTAGATTACACATAACCAAATCAACCCGATCATAAGCAAATGGATCGAAATCACCATCTTAGTGTTAAACACTGATAGTTTTTTACTGAATTAGCTTTATCATCGTTTTTTTCAGGTTACAGACAAGACCTTTGAAACCAAAGTGCAATGGGGCGTGGCTCTAACTGAAGAACACGAAAGGTCTGATTCAAATCAAATCTCGTTCTTGTTTTGTATATTTTACATGATTCTCAAGTTTCACATATTTTCTTGATGCAGTTATCTGGTTGACGAGTTCTATAAGAAGCCTGTAATTATCTATGATCATCCTAAAGAACTAAAGCCCTTCAATGTGCGAATAAATGATGATGGAAACACTGTCGCAGCCTTTGATGTGATCATACCAAAGGTTAGTCTTTCCATTCTTAGATTAGTTGGATACATCATGCCTCATAAACACTATAAAAGTTTGCTGATATCGAATCGCTATCGAACCTATTTTGTAGGTTGGAGCTCTGATAAGGGGCAGCCAGAAGGAGGAACGCCTAAACCAATTAACTAAAAGGTAAAAACATAAGAACTAGTTTACTCAAAGTGTGCGGTTCAGTTGGGCTGATCCACGAACACCTTTTATCTGTTTAGGAGGTTTTATGCATTTGAATACACTTTAAATGATTATCAACCCGTTCGGCTATTAGACATTTATGGAAATAAACCATAACACAAAAATGGGTTAAAAATCTCACCTTTAATTACAAGATACTAGAACGACCTACAATACTACATCACGACCTCTGCAACTTGAATACATTCCTAAAGAGTTCGTGAGAATGTAACAAGCTTTGGTTGTATAATTTTCTTATGGGTTTCCGTTTGGTTGCAGGATCGAGGAATTAGGGTTGCAAAAAGATCAATACGAATGGTATTTAGATCTTCGCAAGCAAGGAACCGTCAAGCATTCAGGGTTTAGCGTTATGTTTGATGTTATGGTTCTTTTTGCCACCAGCCTCAATGATGTTAGAGATGCTGTTCCCTTCCCCCGACATCATGGAAAGCTCAATAACTGATTGACTTTTAAGCTTAAAATCATGTAAAAAAGTGTGAAGTACAAAGTCATGTTCAAGATGCACGAGTCTTGGATCATCATGTTTATAACATATACTTGTAAAAAGTTCAAAAGTGAAATGATATTATGCTATGTTTTATGACATTTCATTGTAAATTTAAAAAGAAAAATGATTCTCGTATCTAATAAGTATGCTTCTTTGTATGTTGATTGGTTGATATGTATGTCATGTATCAAATGACTGATCAATTAGACATGTATTACAGTATTAGGTTAACACTACTCATTTGAAAATTAACGTTTTCTCCATTTTTCACTATTGTAACGTTTTAGTCCTTAACGGATGAATGTACTTCATTTTAAATTTCTCTCTTTAATTTCAAATGTATGGCTGAAATTTCTTTCTATTTCTTCTCTTCTCCCTAGTTCTATCGGTAACAATATTGACAAGAGAACAATTTATAGAAACAACTAAAAAAAAAAAAAAAAAAAAAAAAAAAAAAAAAAAAAAAAAAAAAAAGAATGAGGGTCGTTGCTATGACTCGAACTAGAGACTACCGTTATAGGGAGATGAGCCTCAGCCATCACACCAACTCACACCTATGGTATACGATTGAATTAGTAATTATTTATTGTTGAGTTAATTCAGAGGAGACAAAAATAATGAAAAATTTATGGTTGCCAAATGTTACTAGAGTAGTTCCAATCAGTAAAGAACTTACTTCCCATTTGCATACGTATTGATTTTACATCATCAGTTATATTTTCTTGCTTTACACTTATTTATTTTGTAGAGATTTGGTGAATGTTGTGTGGAGCCTCATGAATAGAGATGGCAACGGGGCCGGGTATGCGGGGAATGCTTGATACCATCCCCATCAACGAAGTTAGATAGTTATCCTCATCCCCGTCCCCATCCCCGTCGGGGGTCACAATTGCATCCCCATCCCCATCCCCAATGGGGAACGGGGATCCCCAATGGAGAATCGGAGATTTTCCCCCATTACATAATTGACATTTTGAGTAGATGTCAAATGGTGCAACCATACTAAAAGCAAACAAAATTCATTCATTAGATTAAGTTCAAGCATTCGACAAAACATAGTAAAGAGTACGACTTATCGTAAGTACGAAAACGACTACAATTGGAAACAAAAACGCGAACTAATCCAACATGCAAAGGTACAACGACCATTAACAAGAGTATATTAGCTATTAATTGAGAAGATTTTAAGTATTATATACATATATAATTTTATTCATATATAAAAGATATTCGGAGACGGGTACGGGGACCCGAGGGTATTACCATCCCCGCCTCCATACCCGCTTTTGAGTAATGGGGATTCCCCATCCCCATCCCCATACCCAGTCAACTCGGGGATTCCCCGATCAAATCGGGGTCGGGTATCGGATTCTCCGTCGGATTCGGATTTTTTTGCCATCTCTACTCATGAACTTAAATTCGAATAATCTTCTAGCATGATTATTGTATTCAAATTCAAAAGTATTGATGATGATTGATGAAGTTAAAGGATCGGTAATTGGCATTATTGCAAATGTTCTTGTAACTTGATCAATATCAAAACATGGTGTAGCCGTACAAATCAAGGCCGATCGAAAACAAGTCGGTTGAAAAACTTTTCCATGCGGTGTGTATGACATTTATTTGACATGTTTGGAATTGGAGAAACAAAATTCTTCATGCTTCTTCAGACCACGAGGCAAATGTCATTCGTCATGAGCATATTTTTCCTTCGGTGCAAAGATTGTCTCTTTTATGGGCTTATAATCGTTCGTATAAGAAACTCTTTTCATGGGAAAATTGGATCCAAAATCCCGGTGAATTGGCTTCATCATCGTTTCTCTAGTTTTTGGGTTCTTGGTGTTCTTTTGTTTTGTTTTGGTGTTTCTTTCTCCGGTGCTCTATCTTAGAACCCATTATTTGTTTTTGTTTGACTTTGTGGCTTAATAAATTCTTTGCTTCTTCTCAAAATAAATAAAAAAGGCCGATCGAGAAGCAAAGGCTTATAGTATGCATGCCTCTGAGCTAGCAGTATCGACCCATTCGTGTGGATTGTTCAATCTCTCATGTCTAAGTGCCTCAAGAATCGCTCGTGAGTCTTGTTCCCCGAAGTTAGTCAAACCATAATAAATGGTTTGAATGTAAAATAAACCAATTAAAAGGCTGTCGCTGAAATTCTTTATGTTTTAATTATACCCTTCTATGCGCAAGTAAGGGATTTTGGTCTTTTAACATCTATTTTCTTTTTTATTTTGAGTTTTTTTAAAAGAAAATGACATACATCTAAAAACCGTAAGTAAAACACCCAATCAAACCCAAAATCATATTTATACGGGATACTCTAGAATAAACTTATAGTGAATAAATAATTTAATTTTAATTGTGATTTAATTTAATTTAGACAAATTTTGACTTATTACGTAACTCATCCACTCGCTAGTTATTATTATTATTATTATTATTATTATTATTATTATTATTATTATTATTATTATTATTATTATTATTTATTTTTATTTTTTTATTATAAACCGTCACTTTTCATTGAAACCAAGGAAATTACATGAAATTGGAGGGGAGTCTAGACACAATCTGTGCTCCCACTCCTTTTTGAATACACAAACTAACTCGATGAAAAATAAAAGCACCGCTCTTAACGTTGTTAGAGTGGCTGCTGGCAATAGTCCCGACACGCGAAAGTGTATTCAAAGCTTCCACATCAAGTTCCCCAAACGTGGAAAAAGCAAAAGGGAGGAACTTGTATCCATTGTCTTCACATTTTGACGCATACTTCTTCCTTTTCTTTTCCACAGCATTACTCAAAGTAGCCCCAGGAGCCCATGTCGTAACCCCAGTCCCAGCAAACGGGGAGACCCCAGTCACATCCAGACATGCGTCCTTACCTTGGAACCAGTTAAACAATAGCACATCTGCAGGACGTAATTCTCTCCCTTCCTCTGAAAGAAATCCCATTGGAGCCTCTTTACGCACCATAATCCCGGCTTTGGAACATATATCAACAAGGATATCACGCACCAAATTATGCCTGAACTTAACACCCACTTCGCTAGCGCAGTGAACCGCGTGATCCCCCCACTGGTCCATACGGTGTACATTGCAACTCGGGCATAAGCTGCCTTCAGAGAACATAGGAACCGCAAGCCTGTAGCATAACACCGATCGAAATTGGCGAGGATTCATCCTTTGTCCGAGACCGTCAATAGGGATGGCGAAGAGGAAGTCCTGCGAGTGTGGGGCGCGGATACTGCTAAGTATAGCCACCTGCCTTGGACTTAGTGAGTACTTGGAAACAAGGTCTTTCTCAATGACACCGAAATAACACTTTGCCAAGGTTTTCATCATTTGGGGGGCAGAAGCGCCCCCGGTGACAGTGAGGAAGTCGGTGTTACAAGTATCGTTGAATATGTCCAAAGCATGCTGGAATGAAGGGCCATGTGTAACAAAAGTTGGGCGTTCCTGATTATGGGCTCTTGCTCTTGTACCAATTCGCTTCTTAATGCTTGAAACCTGCGCACTAAGAAAATAGACAACACCGTTAGGCTTATCGTAGGATTGTCTCCCACGATTAGACTCCGGCGTGAGAGTAAGTAATCGATATAGGGTTCTCGTAAAGAGTTTTAGGGTTTATGAATCGTACCTTGAATGAGAATTATGTCATTCCTTATATAGGCGCATAATCCTTGTAGGGTTCGTGCTCCTTACGTTTCGCACACATGGTGCTTATCCGGGTTAAGGATATTCATTCCATAGACATAAGATCTCTATCTATTCCGTATATAGTTTGGTTGGGCTTGCGTGAGCCCATTCCTATTATTGATGCGGCCCAAGTTACAATAGCCCACACATGGTGGCTTTAGGCCTTAGTACTGTTTAATATTTGGGCTTGTGGCCCATATATAGACTATACGTCATCATGTCCCCCCAGTCTAGTGTGCGCGGCTCGTAGCCGCGGATGCTAGACTAATCACAACAACGGTAAGCGTAGCGGGAGAACTTTGAAGTATTGCCGCCCAATTTGGAGTACAATGTACCTAGTCATAGATATTTCAAAGAAATACCTCGAAAATCGGGGGTTGTGTCCACGTGTCCCTCGTAAATCGGGAAAAAGTGCATGTACCGGTTCGGTTTCTAGCCACACGTTCCACGTGGACATCATCTAGGGTTTTTGACCTCCTTATATAAGAGTCACCGCCTCCATTTTACCAAGAACACACAGTAAAAACACATACTCACTTCTTCAAAGCGTTTTTTGCAAAGAAAGTAACTGTGTTATTAGGTAATTTTGTGTGCGTTTCTCAGTAAATTTATGAAAATGGTTGCCCAATTAGAAGATTTTCGCTCTGCGATGACTGAGAAGGATGTGCGTCAGTTTACATCTGACTACTTCATTTCTCTGGATGTGCATCCAGAGGCTCCAGATGTTGACGCGTGTATAGCCGATTTCCCCGAAGGGAAAATAGGATTATACACGCGTTTTTTCGAGTAAGCGAATTACCGCGTACCGGTATCTATTTTTCTGAGCGATTTGCTCAATCACTATCGTCTCCACATCTCACAGCTGCACTGTATAGGTGCGGCTAAGGTGTCGAATTTTGAAGTAAACTGCCGTTTACTTGCGATAGAGCCGACCATTGCCTTGTTCCGCGCCTTCTACCACACGACATGGTCGAATGGGTGGGTGTCCTTTGCGAAGCGCCCGGGGGCGCTTCAGTGCTATACTGAGAAGGTAGACTCCCTGAGGCATTGGAGGGAGCATTTTTTCTGGGTTGATGACGTGGTATTTCCATCACCCTTTGAGTTTTATACTCAAGATACGTTGCCAAGGGATGGGCGCCCCGCACCCGGTTCCTATAGTCTGACCGATGCGCAGACCCTTGATGCCAACCGCATTCCCATTAACCCCTATCCGGAGGAGTTTTTGGTGCACGTGGTGTTGAGTCGCAATTACTTCGGTGGTGTTGATGAGGTGCCAACCTTCATAGATGAGGAAGGCAGGGGTGGGTGTTTGTCCCTTCTTCTTCAAATATGTAAGTTTTTCTATATGCGCACGTTTAGTAACTGATTCTTTCTTTTGCTGCTTGTTTCCGTGTGCGCAGAGATGGATCTATTTGCTGTGGTTAAGCTGGAAAAGCCAAAGCAGGTGACTGTAGGAGTGCGCCCTCTCAGGGAGGGTGAGCAGCCACTTCTGGACGCGACCCAGGGGCATTTGACTGTGATGGGAGATGTTGTTCACGAAGATACGCCGCCGCTCCAAGTAACACCCGTTCAGAGCGTGGCGCCGGATGTGGAGATGGCGCAGGAGGAAGAGGCGCACGCTGAATCTTCTGATAGAGTGGAAATGTTGAACCCTGAGGAAGTGTTGAAACCTGAGGAGGTAGCGCGAGAGCTGAAGCGCAAGGGAGAGGCTGGTAGCAGTGGTACCTCCAAGAGGAGACGCTACATCATCGGAGATGATGAGTCGTCTGCGGAGGAGGAGACATCCGCTCCTGGTGCGGATAAGGAAGCTGCTAAGACCTCTCCGTTTATGTAAGTCGTATTCCTCATGCGTCATTTATATTTTTATTACTTGTCGTAATATGTACTAACTGATTCCTTCATGTTTTGTAGTGATGATGCCACGAAGGGTGATGGAGCCTTCGTGGAGGTGGTGTCCCCTCCGCAGAATGAAAACAAGGAGGGGGAAGTGAAGGTTGATGAGGGCGTATCCGCGCAGCGACTGATGGATGAGTTGACTGTTACTGCTGCACGTCAGACTGAGCTGGTGGCTCAGTTGAAGACGAGGTACGTCGGGGAGAGCAGCACTCTCGCCCAGAAAGATAAGGAGATAACTATGCTCCGTGCGCAGCTGGCTGAAGCGCAGGCGGAAGTCCTCCAGGGTGTACACTGAGAAGGTCACCCATGAGAAGTTGACCGCGATGGTGGAGCTGGAGCAGGCGCGCGGACAACTTCATCAGTACAAGGCCAACCTTACTTGGGCAGTAAGGTATTTGGAGGAAAAAAAGGAGGAGCACTTCACGAATATTGCCAAGTTCAAGGAGCGCATGGAGGAGATTGTCCAGATGCAGGAGAACAAGCTGCGTGGCCTGCGCATAGAGTACGATGAGGAGTTATACCCTCATCTGATGTCGACTATTGTTGAGCGAATGTACTTCCTTTTCAGCTTTTTATACTTTATTATATTTTGTTGCTATGCTTTTCCTTAACACAATTTGTCCTTGTTGATGTAGGTGGTTGATCAGTCACAGACTGCGCCTGGCAGCTATGGGCACTTTGGAGTCCCAAGAGGTGTTGGGTGCCTTTGGGAAGGTGGTGCAGTGTGCCGTGGAGTGAGGGAGGTCGCAGGCTATGGAGGATCTCCATGAGGCTAAGCTATTGAGCAAGGCCTTGACTGAGGTGCTTGGCTACAACGCGGGTGCGTATGACGAACTGGTGCAGGTTATGGAGGGGATGAAAATTCTCGAGCTGCCTCATATTGCACGTTTGGAGCGCGACCAAGACAACCCCATAAAGGTAATTATGGAGGGGTTGACCTTGGAGCGCCATATTTTGGAGGATGCAGAGGCGCAACCGGACTACTTCCTCAAGCCCGATGAATCGCAGCTGCAAGTTCCAGTGTTTGTGCAGCCTCGCCATATGCTGAATCCTTTTGCCCTTGAGCGGGAGATTCCTCTGAAGGAGGTATTGGAGCGCCACGCGCAGAGAGCTGCCCAGAAAAAAGGGATTGAGGGCAAGGCGGTCTTATGCGGTGTAGGCGCTGCACATATCCCCAGGTCTGATGGGGTTCCTGTGAGTGTGCCGACCGTGTCTCCCAAGGATGCGTTGCTCTTGAGAAAGTTTCAAGAGGCGGGGAGTTCTGCTGCACCAGAAGATAGCCCCGAGCATCGTCATAGTATATAGGCTTCTTGTTGTAGTTTGTATATTTATCGTGTAAATAACAAGGTGTATCTTTTTTGTGATGTAGTAGTTGTTTTTTCTCTTTTATGTAAAAAGATGGAATAAGATAACTTGTTGTGTATAAATTAAGTGTATGACTTAAAAATATACTTGTATTAATGTTTGCTAAGTTTTATGTTTTGACCAAGTGTCTTGGCTCGTTTGTTGCTAAGCTTTGTACGGTGTACTTAGTATTTTGCGCACCCTTCGTGGGATGCGCACGAAAAACTTACCTCAACGTCTCAAAAGTAAGGTGCTTAGCAAGGATGCGTGATCCAATGTTGATGGGTTTGCAACCCTCTTACTCAACGAGTGGATTAGTAGTTTACTCATCCTTTATGCCTTCGTGGGTCTTAATTAGTGCATGCACGCCATGTAGGCAAAAAAATATAAGAGAACAATATCGATATATATATAAGTATATACGCAATAAAGTGAAATACGTTATGGAGTTAGCTAGAAACCATAACATTTTATTGATACTTGCAAGTTTTTTGAAAAAGTAAAAATACAATTCCTAAGAAAGAAAAGAAAAAACAAACACTTATTGGGCACATCCTAAAGTGCAAAGGTGTCTGTGTAATGGCCGTAGCCTTGCCTAAAGATAGCATCTTTTAAGATTGTAGATGTTCCAGGTGCGCGCTAGGTCGTGGCCTTCCATGTCGCGCAGCCTGTATGCGTCATTGCCTAGCGCATCAGTGACCTCGTAGGGTCCTTCCCATTTAGGCCCGAGCTTGCCTCTGTCTTCTGTGTGGCTCGCATCATTGGCGCGATACAAAAAGTCTCCTGGCCTGAAGGAAGTGTGTTTGACCTTTGCATCATAATACTTCTTCATTTTTGCCTTAGCCTTTGCTTCGTGTATAGCTGCACGTTCACGTCTTTCTTCCAGTAAGTCCAAGTCTAAGCGCCGCTCCTCGTCATTTGTTGTGACGTTGACTTCTGCTGTTCGTATAGTTGGCATTCCTATCTCAGCTGGTATGACGGCCTCTGTTCCGTAGACAAGGGAGAATGGCGTGTCGCCAGTACTGGTTTTGATTGTGGTGCGATGCGCCCATAAGACATGTGAGAGCTCGTCCACCCACCTTCCTTTGTGTCTGTCAAGGCGCGCTTTTATTCCTTCACCTAGACTACGATTTGCGCGCTCAACTAAGCTATTGGTTTGTGGGTGTTTTACTGAAGCGAAGTGTTGCGTGATGTTCAATTGCGCGCACCAATCTTTGAATGGGTTGTCGCAGAACTGTTTTCCGTTGTCTGATATAATCTCTCCGGGTAGTCCGAAGCGACAGACAATGTTGTCCCAGACAAAACGTTTGACTTGGTTTCCCGTGATGCTCACCACCGCCTTTGCTTCAATCCACTTCGTGAAGTAATCTATGGCTACAATGAGGAACTTTAGTCCTCCTGCTGCGACTGGAAAGGGTCCTGCAATGTCAATGCCCCATTTGTAAAATGGCCATGGTGAGGTAATGGGTGTTAGCTCTTGTTGTGGTCGGCGCGGAATTGGCCTATGTACTTGACAATTGTTGCATTTCTTTATCAGATCGCGTGCGTCGTGGTGCATGGTCGGCCAATAATACCCCGATCGTAGAGCGCTTGCTACCACAGATCGCGGTCCTGAGTGCATGCTACATGATCCAGCGTGGATTTCTCGGAGTACATAGTCTGCTTGAAGAGGTCCAACACATCTGAGCCAAGGTTGCAAGAAAGAGCGTCGATAGAGTATGTTGTCTCGTAGTTCAAATCGCTGCGCTGTTGACTCCTCCCAAACCAACCAGTCAGCCGTGTGCAGCTGTTAGGCCCACTTGGGAGAAAGTGCAAGTTAATATTGACCGTGGAAGTACAGGGAAATCCTTGGGTCGTTAAGTCCCAACGAGATTGAAATTGTATTTGTAAACGAGTATGAGAGTGAGTGGTACTGAGGACAGTAACAAAGATGATTTGAGGGTTTATTATACTACTGATTGCTTGATATTTGGAAAATATGAAATTATAACAGAAATACAGATATAAGCACAAAATCAGATAATCAGATAACAGACAAAGAAAAGTGGTATTTAACAAGTTACAAACTACAGGGGTAAAAAGTGAAACTTTTGAAAACTTAAAATTACAGAAAATGGAAAATGAAATTTAAACTATGAAAATGATTATTATAATATTTAATTACTATTTAATTAATAAAACTAATTAAAATCTAATTTAAAACTTAATTTAAATTAACTAAAAATTACAACGATTACAAATTAATCTAAAAACTTAAATAAATAATTTCTAAACCTAAATAAGAACTTGAAGAAAGTATAAAAAATGAAAATAAATATTTTTGTCTTTTTATGAGTATTCTATTAATTATAAACTATTTAACTTAATTAATCTAATTAAATTATTTTAAATTACTATTATTACTAAATTACCTTAGAAAATTATGATAAAATTTACAAAACTATTTAATTACTACAAGAATACTACAAAATTATAAAAAGTTGCTAAAAATTATATTTAAGCTAAATGATTAATTAATTACTTATTAATTAATTTTAAACTAATTTAATTAATTTAAATAAGAAAATTAGAAAATGGACAGTGAAAATTATGAAACTATTTTTTAAAAGTCTTAACTACTTTATAAAACTTAGGAAAAATATAAAATTCTACTTTAGTTAATTAAAATTAAAGAAATCTATTTAATTACTAATATTACCTATTTAATTATTTAAACTAGTTTTAAATCTAATAAATAGTAAACTGCTTAGGAAAATTCTAAGAAAATTATTTTAACTACTTTAAGGTACTAAGTAATTTATAAAATTGTAAAATTGGACAAGTGCTTATTAATAAGCTAAGATGAAAATTAATTAGATAATTTCTATTAAATAGAAGCTATCACTATTTTTATGTTTGCTTTTTCTGGTTTTTCTTTTATAAAACTACTTAAATACTTAAATTAAGAAACTTTTACAAAGGAAACTACTTTAGAACCTTAAAATAAGCACTGAGAATGCTTATAAGCTTATACAGTTGACTATGGTTGACCAAACTAAGCAATAAGCTAAGTTGAGGTTATGTGGGGTCCACTATGGTTAAACTAGGTTCACCTAAGTTACTTATGCCTATTTAAGCTAGATGTGGTGAGATAAGCTCCTAGGATAAGCTGGAAAGCCCAAATAAGCACTTGCTTATTTGGTTTCTCACTCAAAAATGGGACAGAGTTTGGGGACAAGTTTAGGTGGGGTCCACTGATCTATAGGTCAAACTAAGGGTCAAGTTTTGAACCTGGGTAGGAGGGGGGTTGTAAGAAGCTAAGTTTGAGGTGTGGGACCTACTGGTGTGGGCTGCAGCCACCACTAAAGTAGGTGGTGTGGTGGTGGTAAGCTGGTGCAAAGGGTATTGGTTTACCCTGCAGTCCACTTTCAATGAGTGTGGGGTCCACAAAAGTTGAAGAGGGTTCAAACTAAACCTAGGGGTTCAAATATGGGTTGATAAGCTACACATTAAACCAAGAAGCTAAGCTTTTGGCTTACTAATAAGCTCTGTGTGAGCCTTTGAAAAAGTGATCATATACTGAGTGATCAGTATGGCTTGTTTTACACAGGTCACAAATTGGATCCTAAAAGCTATGCTACAATAAGTTAAAGGCTAGACTAAACCTAGATGTGAAAAGCTGATGTATTAAGCTACAATTAAGCTGAATCCTAGGATGTGGGGTCCACTGAAGAGCACACTATGGGTCTTGGTATTTTGCCTAAAACCTGTGCACAGGGGAGATGCTTGCCCTGCAAGTGATTTCCCTAGCTTGTGGAGACCAGAGTAAAAATCCTAAAAATACAATCTATGTGGGAATTTAAAGATGAGGTGGTAGTATATTACTAAAACAAATTTCAAGTCTTAAAACCTACTCCTAAATTCTAAACAATTCTTGGAAGTTTTGTAAAAATCTGAGAATGACTATTTGACTTTTTATGAAACTTGAGCTACTTTGACTTTTATGAGTTTCTAATCAATCCTACTAGTTATTTATGATGTAATAAGCTACTGAGATATGAAATTAAGTTATATTACCAACTAATGAACTAGTATGGTGAAAATGGAACTACAAATTCTAACAGTTAATTAGTAAAGAGAGATTTAAGGCTATGTTGACTATTTGATTAATAAGGACTAAATTTTATAGTTTGATTAACCTAAATAGACCTAATGTAGCATGTAGCAGTCAAGAACAAACTCATAAACAACCTGTATGCCACAGCTATAAGCAGAACCAAACACTCCCTTATATGACAGATTTGAAAGTTTTAAGAGGTAAATGGCTTATAAAACTTATGCTACTGATCCATACTGACTTATTATGATATATTAAGTATTAATAAGTGCTTAGAAACAGATAATGACTACAAATACACACTAATGATAATTATACTAAGTTGACTGTGAACTTTTGATTATTTAGTAACTATTAATTCCAACATACAAGGTATTAATTTAAGGTTATATTATAACTATATAAGACTGAATAAGCATTAAACACTGAAAAGGCAAGCAATAAGCAAAGCAATAGTACAAAAGCAGAAATGAGAATTTTGATAACTTACAATAAGCTTTCCTGCTCAAACCATGAACCAAGAACAACCTATTTCCTCCCCTGAGGATCTAAACCAATACTCCAAAGCTGCTTCCTTTCCAAATCTCCTCTGAATCCCAGAAATCAAGTTCAAATTGCCACAGTTGACTTTAGTTGACCAATTTGTGAGATTTTTTATATTAAACTGATTAGTAGGTTACTAAAAGCTTTATTGAGCTTATGGGAGCTTATATGAGCTTACTCAATCCATGAAACCATATAGTAACAACAACACAGCTTATTTAGATTTTTGATATGAAATTGAAAATGGCACAACTTGAGATAACAACACAAACTTAAATTTTATTAACTAAAAAGATTACTAGTACACTGAGGATACTTAAACTGAAACTTGAAAGCTTAGATTACACTTGAACTTCTAAAACAAATTATACGACATACACTTTTTTTAAAATTAAAACTAGATAGGCTTCTCTTCTGCTTCTCTTCCTTTTATAGGCTCAATTAGGGTTCCTTGTGAGTCTCTGAGTCATTCCCACTTTAGATCTTGACCCTTGGTTGCTCTGACATGATCCTAGCCATTTAAATGATTTTGGCGCCAAAAGTCTCCAAGTTAACTTGGAGCCAACCTTCTGCAATTAAAGAATTGTGGATTGTTGTGGATGTGTCAGGGGGCAAGGGGAATGTTTTTTATGCAAGTTGGGATTGTTTAGAAGAAAATAGAGGATGTAATGTGGTTTGGGGAGAAATTTTGGTGTGGAATGCATTTATTAGTGATGGGATTTGACTGTGAGGTGGAAAGGAGGTTAGGGGGAGTAGGGGGTGAGCTGGGGAGGTGAGGTGGAGGTGGAATACCACCTGGTTTTGGTGGTTTCAGGTGGTGGTGAGGGCGATGAACAGTGCGTGTGGTTTTGGGCGGTATTGGATGGGTCAAACGGGGTCAAACCGTTTTAAATAATCAAAGGGGTGTTGGACTGGGCTTATGTTGGGCTAGGGGTGTGTGTGGGTTGGGTAGTTTAGGTGGGTTGGGTTTGTGGATTTTGTTAAATAAATAAAAGGGTCCGGTTTGGTTGTGGTGTACACAAGGACTAATTTTGTAAACTTGGCAAAGTTAAAGGGCTGTTATTGTGTTTCTCCCAAAATATTTTAAAAGACTTAACTTGCCAAATATGATAAACCAAGGACCAATTTATTTATTTTTTTCATTTAAAAATATCCAGGGACCTTTTCTGTAATTTCTCAAACTCCAGGGACTATTATTGTAAATTTGGATTTTTAAGGGACTGTGGTTGTAATTTCTCAAAATGTTATCAAAATTGTTCCATTTTGTCATTCATGCATAGTACAAGGGTATTATTTGTAAATTTCCAAGTTTTGAATACCCAGGGACCATTTTTGCCAATTTTGTAACTTGAGGGGTAAAAGTTGCCAGTTTGTGTAAACTTTCATCCAGGGATCATTTGTGAATATTTTTGGTTTCCCAAGGACTTAAGTTGACTTTTCATTCATTTTAAACCTTTAGGGACTAGTTTTGTCAATATTTGAAACTTGAGGGACTGAAACTGCCAATTATGCAAACTTTGTACGTTTTTCATTTGTTTTTGCATATTTTGTATTTGAAACATATAAAACACACTTCTAAGATATTTTAAGTATTATGATGCATATTTGAGTGTTTTTGTATGTTTTGGCAGTTCAGATTGGTATAAAATGATGAGTATTTAGACACTCATCAATCCCCCACACTAAACTATTGCTAGTCCCTAGCAATCTATTTGAGAAAAAATTAATAGATTTTTACTCTTTACCAAAAGCCATCACTTCTGGAGTAGCCAGGTGTAAGAACTGTGGCACACCTGATAACCGTGTGATTTTTAGCAAACCACCAGCTGTCAACGGATTTGATTTGTCTTTACCAAAAGCCGTTTGCTTCTGGACTAGCCAACTCTTGATGGAATAGTCAACATCTTGGTGAGCTGATTACCAATTATGGTTTTTCCACGGCCTTTACCACAAGCCATAATCTTGCGGGCTAGTCAACTCATTCGCTTTAAGGGATATGGGGAGCTGAGGAACCATACAATTTTTGGCAAATTGCAAGCCATCAACGGTTTTGAGAAGTCTTTACCAAGAGCCGTTTGCTCCTGGACTAGCCAATCCTGTTGTGGGTTAGACATGGAGGATTGATACCATTATTTGCATTTCTAAGTGTGAAAAAACTGATAATTTTGATCAAATGGGGGTTCTTGATGGAACATGTGTTTTGCATTCGTGAGAACGCTCACCCACACTTAGAACTGAATATTGCCCTCAATATTCACAGTACTTGGTGTCCCACCAAGACTTAGAACGTAAGAAGGCAATACTATTAACCTTTTTATTTTACTCTATTTACATACAAACTCACTTTTTTCTTTTTATTTGTCTTATGCCATTTTTTTTTTTTTTTTTTTTTTTTGAAAAAATATTTTACATATGTACAACATGTGGTTCGTCTCCCCCACACTAGGGTGTTAGAAAGGGATGAGAAGACAGAAATATGGGTGACGACCCATATTGCTACTGTTTTTGATTACCGAGTCGCTAGCTTGACTCGACCTCGAATTGATTTGTCCATGAGGTAGCTTGTTTTTGATTCCCGAGTCACTAGCTTGACTCGACCCCGAATTAAAATTATCCTTGGGGAAACTTGTTTTTGTTAACCGAGTCGCTAGCTTGACTCGATCCCGAATTTATTGGTCCATGGGGTAAGTTTGGAGATCCGGGACAACCATTGGTTGTATGTCCCCTCCAAAATAGTGTTTTAACCGATGACCATTTACTTTAAAATTGGGACCGTCGGGTTGTAATAACTCAACAGTTCCATATGGGTATACTTTTGTTATAGTAAATGGTCCAGACCAACGGGTTTTTAGTTTACCCGAGAAAATTTTTAACCTTGAATTGAAAAGAAGAACTCTGTCACCAACGATGAAAACGCGGTTCTTTATTTTAGAGTCATGTATCTTTTTAGTCTTTTCTTTATAGATTAAAGAATTTTCATAAGCTTGATCACGTAATTCATTTAGTTCGTTTAGTTGAATTTTACGGTGATCACCCGCTGTCTGAAGGTCGAAATTTGCATGTTTTAAGGCCCAATAGGCCTTATGTTCTAATTCGATCGGAAGATGACATGCTTTCCTGTACACTAGCTTATATGGAGTACACCCTATGGGTGTTTTGTAAGCAGTGCGGAAAGCCCATAATGCATCGTCCAGCTTATCTGACCAAGAGGCACGGTTTTCACCAACCGTCCTCTCGAGAATTCTCTTAATACCCCGATTTGAGACCTCCACCTGCCCACTTGTTTGGGGGTGGTATGCTGTAGAAAGACGGTGAGTTACACCATATTTCAGCATTACTCTTGCAAATTGTTCATTGCAAAAGTGAGTACCACGATCACTGATAATGGCACGAGGAGTCCCGAATCTGGCAAAGAGAGACTTTAAAAATTTAACAACTACTCGGGCATCATTGGTGGGTAAGGCTTTTGCCTCAACCCATTTTGACAGATAGTCGACAGCGACGAGTATATACTTATTCCCTCGTGAAGACGGGAATGGCCCCATAAAATCAATGCCCCACATATCAAATATTTCACAGACTTGGATGGCGTTTTGCGGCATCTCATTCTTTTTAGAAATATTCCCGTGACGCTGGCAAGCCTCACAGGTTTTGATAAGTTCATGGGCGTCTTTATAGATCGTGGGCCAAAAGAATCCTGAATCAAACACCTTTTTGGCGGTGTAGTTTGGGTTATGATGTCCCCCCGTGGGTCCATCATGACAAGCTTTAAGAATTTCCATGGCTTCTTGGCCATGGACACACCGTCGGATGACTTGATCCGCACATATTTTGAACAAGTAGGGGTCGTCCCAGAAGTAATGTTTTACATCTTTAAAGAATTTTCTTTTCTGTTGGGACGACATCCCTTTCACAACGAAATTTCCCGCACGGTAATTTGCAAAGTCGGCAAACCATGGGGTGATGGCATTATCCCGGTTAGAGATGAGATTTAGAGTCTCCAGAGGAAAAGTTTCATTAATTTCTTTTCTCTCGAGAATATCCTGATGAGGATTTTCTAACCTGGACAAGTGATCAGCTGCAAGGTTTTCTGCTCCTTTTTTATCTCTTATGAGAATATCGAATTCTTGGAGGAGCAGGACCCAACGGAGTAGTCTTGGCTTTGCATCCTGTTTAGTGAACAGGTATTTCAAAGCCGAATGATCCGTATATACCACGCTTTTGTTTAAGATTAAGTAAGACCGAAATTTTTCGAAGGCATATACCACGGCTAATAATTCTTTTTCTGTGGTGGTATAGTGTGTTTGAGCCTCATTCATGGTCTTACTTGCGTAGTGTATTGGCTGAAAATGTTTGGTTTTGCGTTGCCCCAGAACTGCACCAATAGCATAATCGCTAGCATCGCACATAAGTTCAAAGGGTAAGTCCCAGTCGGGGGCAACAAGGATTGGTGCTTCGGTAAGCCTTTTCTTTAAAATTTCAAAGGCTTCAATGCACTCTGGTGAGAAGATGAAAGGAGCATCCTTTTCAAGAAGATGAGTCATGGGCCGGGCTATTTTGGAGAAATCCTGAATGAATCTCCGATAGAACCCGGCATGGCCGAGGAAACTCCTAATTCCTTTAACAGTGGTGGGATGAGGCAGTTTAGCAATAACATCAATTTTTGCCTTATCGACCTCAATCCCACTTTTTGAAATTTTATGGCCGAGGACAATGCCCTCTTTAACCATAAAATGGCTCTTCTCCCAGTTTAGACAAAGATTAGTGTTTTCACAACGTTGAAGCATTTTTTCTAAGTGGGAGAGGCACGAGTCGAAAGAATTCCCGATGACAGAGAAGTCATCCATAAATACCTCCATGGTTTTTCCGATCATGTCATGGAAAATAGCCATCATGCACCTCTGGAAAGTGCCCGGAGCATTGCATAACCCAAAAGGCATGCGACGATAGGCAAATGTCCCGTAAGAGCATGTGAAGGTAGTCTTATCTTGATCCTGTGGATCAATGGGAATTTGGAAGTAACCCGAGAAGCCGTCAAGGAAACAATAATACTCATTTCCTGCTAGTCTTTCGAGCATTTGATCCATGAAGGGCAGAGGAAAGTGGTCTTTACGGGTGGCTTCGTTAAGCTTTCTGTAATCAATACATACTCGCCACCCAGTAACCAAACGAGTTGGTATCAACTCGTTGTCCTCATTTGTGATAACCGTGATACCACCCTTCTTTGGAACACAATGTGTTGGGCTAACCCAAGGACTATCTGATATTGGGTAAATCAATCCCGCATCAAGAAGTTTGATAACTTCAGCTTTTATAACTTCGTGGATTTTTGGATTTACCCTCCGTTGATGCTGCACGGTAGGTTTAAAGTCCTCTTCCATTAGGATTTTGTATGTACAAAAATCGGGGTTAATACCCTTTATGTCTGAGAGCTTCCAAGCAATTGCTTGCTTGTGGGACTTTAGAACCTTAAGCAGCGCAGTTTTCTCCTCATCCTTTAAGTCTTTTGCAATAATGACCGGTAACTTATCGTTACCTTCCAAGAATGCATATTCTAGATGAGGAGGCAGGTCCTTAAGTTCAACCTCGGGGAAGTCATCATTTTTCTCAACATATTTGACTTCCACCTTATGAAGTTGTGGAGGTAGAACAGGAATGGGAGAAGGATCTTTGTTCAATAACTTCTCAAGGAGAAGTATATCCCCCTCCGGGTCAATCTCTTGGTTATCAATTCATTCGGGAACTGAATCACTTTGGAGAAAGGCCTCTAATTCCTCAAGGAGAAATTCACTTCCCTCAAACGGAGTGAGGGAAGGAGAAGAATTAACGATTATGGGATCAGAAGAAGTAGTGGGATTACCACTCAGAAAATTATCAGCTGATGAGGCGAAAAATGATCCGTTTTTAGGGGGTCATTTAAGCCCGAATCCGACTTTATTTGATCAAATATTGCCCTAAATCGTTCCTTTTGTGATTTTAGGTGTTTGGAGAGTGAATTCTGGAAAAGAGGCTATTTTGGACGTTTTTGGAGCATAAAGTGAAGAAAACGGCAAAGTACCAAAAATCCAAGCTGAAAATACAAGGTGACGGCGTCAAGACCAAAAGCTTGACGGCGTCAGACATGAAGAATTAAATATCGAAGGTGGTGACGGCGTCAGACGTACTGGTGACGGCGTCAAAGTGGCCAAGAATAATTTACCGTGGGTGGTGACGGCGTCACATAGGCCGTCATAGGTGGATCAAGGCCGTCCGAGGAAGTTTATGGCGGCGAGGTGACGGCGTCAGAATTAACTCTTGACGCCGTCAGACTGTTTTTCCTATATATAGTTTTCTAGTTTTTTCATTAAAAGAAGAGAAGTTTTGGTGAAACCCTAAAGACGATTTTGGTGCCTCTTTCACAGGTTTTTCAAGGGTTCCAAACCCTTGAGACCTTGCATTGTAATTGAGATAAGTGTACTTTCAATTCAATCAATATGTCTATGTGTTGGTTGTTTATCTCTTGTTCTTATCTCAATTCTACTATGCTAGGCTAGATCTCTCTTGTGTTTGCTTAGATCTAATGAAACCTAGATGTTGATTACGTGTTGATTACTTGTCTATTCTTGTTTTGAATGAATGATTTATATGTTAGGCTTAAGAAAACTGGCAGATCTCCAAATGGTAACATGCTTGAACGTCTTAAGAAACATGAACCGAGCCGTACTAGGTCTTTATTGGTTGTATTTAATGCATGAGCCACTGTTTACAATCCCTATAGTTGTGCTGGGTCATAGTGTAGGAGGAGATAAGAGCTCATAGAGTTGGGGAGTTATGTATGCCACTCCACGAATGGTATTAAGGAATACAACCCGTCATTCATACAAGTGTAACAAGTAATTAACATGTAAAAGATATCTAGGGAGTAGTGAAGTCTAAGTAAACACAATTTCTCCAATTACTGCTCACAACCTTAGTTTAATTAGTTTAATTTCATTTTTATTATTTTATTTTGATTGCATCTTAGCTTTGGGTTAGTTGATTAGCAACTAATTCCGCCCACTCCTTCAAAACCCGAGATTTTAATTGCTTTCATAAAAATATAAAAACACAAAAATAATCATCTCTCATCTCTAGAACTATTAATTAGGTTTTCTAATCCTAGCGACACTATTCCTAAGCTGAACGATCAATCCCCCGGTACTTGTCACTATACTATACTACAACGATCAGGTACACTGCCTGGTGGGGGTTGTAAGCTTCTCGAGATCCCTCGAGAGGTAAAGCCTGTTGCGATTCCCACGCATCAAGTTTTTGGCGCCGCAGCCTGGGGAATAGTTATTGTCTAGGTTAGGATTTCTTTTCATTAGGTCTACTTGCTAGATTCCTTTCTAGTAAGATTTTTATTTTTATTTTTAGGTCTTCTTTAGTCTATCTTGTTTCTTCGTGCCTTTGTTTGTAACTCTTTACCATCCGACATCATGGAAGGTGGTAACATCTTTGAACCCATCATCCCACCACAACAAAACCCACCATTAGAACCCCTTAGGCCCCGAACCTTAGGAGAGTATTCCCGACCTAGCCACCAAGGCTACCGAAACACCATTGAGCTCACCGGAGCCAATGTGACCCCCTTGCGATCCGACACCATCCGATTGGTGCAAAGCGGATGTGCATTCCATGGACTTCGTTCCGAAGATCCAAACCAACACCTTAAGGACTTCCTCAAAATCGTAGATTCCATAGACCTAGGTGTTGAAACTAGAGAGACTACCCGTTTACGCCTATTCCAATTCTCTCTACGGGATCAAGCTAGTCAATGGCTTGAGCGTTTACCCGCGGGATCCATCACCACATGGGATGATCTCACCACTCGTTTCCTTGCTCAATTTTTCCCACCGGGGAGAACTACTAAACTTAGGAATGACATCTTGATGTTTCAACAACGTCAAAATGAATCTCTTTATGAAGCATGGACTCGTTTCAAGGACTTACTCCAAAAAGTCCCTCATCATGGCATAGATCTTTGGCTCCAAGTCCAAATCTTCTATGACCATATCGGCATCTCCACGAGGCGAACCATTGACCAATCGGCCGGTGGTAAGCTACGTGATCTTAGTGCGGAACAATCATGGGAACTCATAGAAGATCTTGCTCTCTATGACAACGAAAGTTGGAATGATCCCCGTGATTTGAACAAAACGGTCAAGGCAATATCTTTGCCTTCGAACAATTCAAGCACTCCCGACCGTAGGATCATGGAACTTGAGGACCAAGTCAAGTTTCTCATGAAATCTTACGAAGCTCCGAAGCATTCAAGCCAAGTGAACAAAATCACTTCTTCATGCGAATTATGTAGTGGTCCCCATGACACTCGTGATTGTGTGGAACTCCCCGGAACAGCTTTTGCGGACTACGCATCCACGCGTACCGACGAAGCGGGAGATAAGTGGTACACTTTCAAGCCCGAGCCAAACACATACGGTGATTCATACAACCCCTCATGGAAAAATCACCCAAACCTTAGGTGGAGACAAAATCAACCCAATTCATCCAACCCACCTAATCGTTACCAATCAAACGGTCCACCATCCAACCGTACCTTCAACAACAATCCTTCTAACAACTATGGTAGTACCAACAATCTTGAAGGATTGATGTCAAAGTTCATGGCATCTCAAGAAGCCCGCATAGCTAGGTTTGAAACCGAATTCAACCAACAACAAACGGAGATGACCAACAAAATCGACAACTTGTTGAAAGCCCTCAACAACCAAACATTAGCCACACCTAGGAAGGACACTAGGGACACCAATAGTGGAATCCAAGCTAAGGACCCCTCATCATCCAAACATGTCCACTTTGTCAATGTTGTCACCATTAAGCCGATAGATAGGGAGATAGAGGAGAGTGACAAAGATGAAGTTAGAGTAGAAGCCAATAGTGAGGATGAGAGTAGGGAAGTTGAGGTTAATAAGGATGAGGAATTAGAGGAGGTAGAACCTATAGAGGAATATTTTGATAAGTTGCCAACCAAGGAAGAACGGGAATACCATAAGTATTTATTCGATAGTCCCGAGACAACATATATCTTTGGCGATCCCCTGATCAAAATGGGAGACCCCTCTAACATTAACATCCCATGCAATATCGGGCACATGCATGTATGGAAAGCTTACATAGACCCTAGATCCCCCGTGAACATCATGTCTAGGACTTATTACAATTGGGTGATGAAGAAGCAACTCAATTTTAGGATAATGCCCGGTAAAAGTTGGATAAGTAATTTTGCAGGAAGAGTTAAGGGAGTACATGTGATTATAGGGAATCTCACCTATGAGATTGATTTTATGATAGTGGAAGACACGCGTCCGGTGATAGATGCTTGCCTAAGTCAAATAATATTTGGGAAACCATTTGTTGAGGCCACTAGGATGAGTTATGATCCGACGTTAGGGATAGTTAGATTCAAGAAAGACAATGATGAGGTTGCTTATCAAATGCCCTACAAAATTGAGCAATACTGCCTTCTTTCTAATTTCGAAAAGGAACGTAAGCAAGCGGCTTATTATAGGAATGATGAGGATAGACGTAGAGGAGTAGAGTATGTTAGAAATAGGATGCTTGGTTTCTACAAAGAATGCTTGCAACTAGGTCCGGAATACAAAACTGGTTTAGAAGACGACCTAGAGAGTGGAACCAATGATGAAATCACGTAGTAACCCACGACTTTGAGTCTAGCTACAAGACTCGTAAATAAAGAAAAGCGCTTCTTGGGAGGCAACCCATGTTTTGTGTGATTTTTATTTGTTTGATTGTTATTTGCTTCCGTATGCATGTTTTATTTTTATTGTTGGTTGATCATGTTTCTCTACTAAAAAAGTGAAAATACTTTATTATGTTGTTTAGCCTAGTCTTAACTTCAACCTAGAGGTATTTTTGCAAAAGATAAGTGTAAGGGGAAACCCCAAATCCGTTTTTAGGGGGTCATTTAAGCCCGAATCCGACTTTATTTGATCAAATATTGCCCTAAATCGTTCCTTTTGTGATTTTAGGTGTTTGGAGAGTGAATTCTGGAAAAGAGGCTATTTTGGACGTTTTTGGAGCATAAAGTGAAGAAAACGGCAAAGTACCAAAAATCCAAGCTGAAAATACAAGGTGACGGCGTCAAGACCAAAAGCTTGACGGCGTCAGACATGAAGAATTAAATATCGAAGGTGGTGACGGCGTCAGACGTACTGGTGACGGCGTCAAAGTGGCCAAGAATAATTTACCGTGGGTGGTGACGGCGTCACATAGGCCGTCATAGGTGGATCAAGGCCGTCCGAGGAAGTTTATGGCGGCGAGGTGACGGCGTCAGAATTAACTCTTGACGCCGTCAGACTGTTTTTCCTATATATAGTTTTCTAGTTTTTTCATTAAAAGAAGAGAAGTTTTGGTGAAACCCTAAAGACGATTTTGGTGCCTCTTTCACAGGTTTTTCAAGGGTTCCAAACCCTTGAGACCTTGCATTGTAATTGAGATAAGTGTACTTTCAATTCAATCAATATGTCTATGTGTTGGTTGTTTATCTCTTGTTCTTATCTCAATTCTACTATGCTAGGCTAGATCTCTCTTGTGTTTGCTTAGATCTAATGAAACCTAGATGTTGATTACGTGTTGATTACTTGTCTATTCTTGTTTTGAATGAATGATTTATATGTTAGGCTTAAGAAAACTGGCAGATCTCCAAATGGTAACATGCTTGAACGTCTTAAGAAACATGAACCGAGCCGTACTAGGTCTTTATTGGTTGTATTTAATGCATGAGCCACTGTTTACAATCCCTATAGTTGTGCTGGGTCATAGTGTAGGAGGAGATAAGAGCTCATAGAGTTGGGGAGTTATGTATGCCACTCCACGAATGGTATTAAGGAATACAACCCGTCATTCATACAAGTGTAACAAGTAATTAACATGTAAAAGATATCTAGGGAGTAGTGAAGTCTAAGTAAACACAATTTCTCCAATTACTGCTCACAACCTTAGTTTAATTAGTTTAATTTCATTTTTATTATTTTATTTTGATTGCATCTTAGCTTTGGGTTAGTTGATTAGCAACTAATTCCGCCCACTCCTTCAAAACCCGAGATTTTAATTGCTTTCATAAAAATATAAAAACACAAAAATAATCATCTCTCATCTCTAGAACTATTAATTAGGTTTTCTAATCCTAGCGACACTATTCCTAAGCTGAACGATCAATCCCCCGGTACTTGTCACTATACTATACTACAACGATCAGGTACACTGCCTGGTGGGGGTTGTAAGCTTCTCGAGATCCCTCGAGAGGTAAAGCCTGTTGCGATTCCCACGCATCATCAGCGAATCCAAGGAATTCTTGAGCATACTCCTCGGATGCAATGTCAATGACATCAATTCGGTTAACCGAATCAGCATTATAATTTGAGGAGTATCTCGAGGTTTGATCAAGGTTGAACGTTATCGCTTCATTGCCAATTCGTAACGTGATTTCCTCATCGAAAACATCGATTAATGCACGTCCCGTTCTTAAGAATCCCCTCCCAAGAATGAGAGGAACTCTTGGATCTGCATCGAAATCAACAACGACAAAGTATGCCGAAAAATTGAATTGTCCCACTCTCACAAATACGTCCTCGGCAATACCGAGGGGACGTGAAATTGAACGGTCTGCAAGCTCGAGAGTCATGCATGTGGGACTAAGTGCCTGAAGAGAAAGTTTTTTCCAAACTGAGTGAGGCATTAAGTTGATGCTGGCACCAAGATCGGCCAAGGCAAAACATTCAACCATACCCGGGAAAGTACATGGTATTAGGAATCTCCCGGGGTCTCCTAGCTTTACGGGAAGCTTTTTCAATAGAACCGCAGAGCAGTTCTCATTGAGTGGAGTTCATGCCATTTCAAACATTTTTTCTTTATTGCTCAACAGGTTTTTGATTGTCGATATGAATTTGGGCATTAAAAGAAGAGCATCCGCGAAGCTAATATCGAAGTGTAGTTCTTGGAAAATCTGAAAGAATTTTTCCATCTGATGATTAGCTTTTTCACGGAGCTTTTGATCTTGCAATCGTGAGGGATATGGAATTGTTGTTTTTGGGTTGGCTTTTGGATATTCAACAGGACCTTTGGTAGTTTCAAACACGACTCTTTTAGTGGGAGTCGGGACCGGGATAACTGGAGGAGGGATGTCATTGGTACCTCCGTTATTATTAGGAAGTACCGTATCCGTAGTATCCTCAGTTTCACATTCCTCTACAAGGATAGGAGATGAGGTAGAGGGAGCTGTAGGTCCTTGGTAAGAAACTCCACTTCTTGTGGTGATCGCCTTTACATCGCCCCTCGGATTAGCGATCGTGTTGCTAGGTAAAGTTGTACCTGAGCCCGAGGGTCGATCATTTAAAGACTTCTGGATATTAGACATTTGACTAACCAGCATTCTGTTCAGTTCTTCTTGGGATTTCGTAAACTGTTTTAATAACTCATCATGTGATGGTCCAGTTGGAACAATGGCTTGATTTTGGTTTTGAAAATTTTGAGCCCGATTGTTCTGGAAATTCCCATGTTGCTGATTGTTGTTACCTTGGAAGTGGTTTTGTTGTTGGAAATTACCCTGTGGGTAATTGTTCTGACCTTGATTACGGTTATAGTTCCCTTGGTTCTGATTTTGGTGAACCTGGTTTTGACCAAAGTTGAAATTACCTTGGTTGTTATAACCTTGGTTCATTCGGTTCTGGTTAAAATTCTGGTTCCTGTTTTGAGGTTGATTAAACCCTGGTGGTCCAAGATAGTTATTAGAACGATAGCTCAAAAGGTTTCGGTCTCCTGGCGGTTGGTAAAAATTACCTCCCGTATTATAGGAACCTTGAGCTGCAGACACGTTTTCACGAGAAAAGCCACCGGAAGCTGGGCAATCTGTGTACGTATGTGGACCACCGCAAGTTTCACAACTTGGGTTAACAGTTTTGACCTGATTAGGATTATTCTGATGGATACGCAAAACTGCTGTAGACAAATCATCCAGCCTTTTAGCTATGATTGATATTTCATTGCTTGCCGGAGTGACAGACTTAAATGAGTCATTCCTCTCAGCAGAGGAGTCCCAAAAATTATGATGGGCAGTCATGTTTTCGATCAAGTCATAGCACTCTTCAGGGGTCCTTTTCATAAAGGTGCCCCCAGCAGCAGCATTGATTGTGTCACGATGACGGAGTGTCAAACCGTTATAAAAGGTGTCAATAATGGTGACAAGAAGCATGTTATGATTGGGACACTTATCAATGGCAAGTTTGTAGCGTTCCCATGCCTCAAATAAGGACTCTTCGGGAAGCTGTCTGAAGTTGCTGATGTCATTCCTCAGCTTTGTGACCATAGATGGTGGAAAGTATTTGGCCAGAAATTTAGTGATCATCTCATCAAAAGTGTGGATCGAATACTTTGGAAGTCGATCGAACCATGAAGTTGCATGATGAGTGAGAGAATAGAGGAACAAGTATAAACGTAGGCTGTCTTCGGCGACGCCATGTTGTTTCATGCTTTGGGTGACAGTTAAAAATTTGTCGAGATGCATGTTGGCATCGTCACCCGGTAATCCGTGGAACTGGCACGTATTCTGGATCTGTTGTATCATGTCGTGTTTTAATCCAAAATCCGTGGCTCCAATAGTGAGTGGTGCAATTGGTCCACCCCTCCCGTGCATGGTAGGTTGACACAGTTCCTCCATAGTTCGGGTGTCAGGAACTGGCTCATCCTTGGGAAGGAATGGGGGCTCGTCGTTCATTTTGATTATGTGTTCTTCTGTAACAGTACGTAACTCGGGTACGTTTTTCTTCTTTGTTTGTGAACGAGTGCGCATGCACAAAAATTATTTTTCAACACAAGATCGAGGCAAAACTACAGTGAACTTAAACCCAATAATCACAAATGAACAGCTTCTTTAAAAAAGGTACACTATTCAAAAAGGATACAATGGTAAGTTTTAAATCTTAGGTTTGGTAACTTATTATGTTCACACCCCCAGTTGGTAGGTGTTCTGCCTTGGTTTGCGGTGGTAAACTTTTATGTAATTTATATTCACAGTAAAATGTTTTTGGCTTTTCATGTATGGGTGAAAAAACTTGGAAAATATTTTTGGAACTGAGTCGTTAACCGAAATCTGTCCTTTAAGATTACTCGCAGATCGGCGGGAGGAAATAAATGGATTCCTCTTCAGTTCGCAATTTAATGTCAGAACTTACCTTAAACCAACTGTATAGGTTGTAATCTTAAAGATACGAAGTAATTTAACTTCACAGTTTGTTTTTGTTGTTTATGATTTGTTTGGTGTTGTTAACACTTCAGGAGAAATGTTAATGAACGTTTTCAGATATGATTTTGATTTTCTTAAAAATTTACAAAGTGGTGATATTTGTACAGGAGGGTTTTTGAAAACCACTAAACTTTTACCGTTTTGAAATACGCAACAACCTCCCCGGCAGCGGCGCCAAATTTTGACTCCTCCCAAACCAACCAGTCAGCCGTGTGCAGCTGTTAGGCCCACCTGGGAGAAAGTGCAAGTTAATATTGACCGTGGAAGTACAGGGAAATCCCCGGGTCGTTAAGTCCCAACGAGATTGAAATTGTATTTGTAAACGAGTATGAGAGTGAGTGGTACTGAGGACAGTAACAAAGATAATTTGAGGGTTTATTATACTACTGATTGTTTGATATTTGGAAAATATGAAATTATAACAGAAATACAGATATAAGCACAAAATCAGATAATCAGATAACAGACAAAGAAAAGTGGTATTTAACAAGTTACAAACTACAGAGGTAAAAAGTGAAACTTTTGAAAACTTAAAATTACAGAAAATGGAAAATGAAATTGAAACTATGAAAATGATTATTATAATATTTAATTACTATTTAATTAATAAAACTAATTAAAATCTAATTTAAAACTTAATTTAAATTAACTAAAAATTATAACTATTACAAATTAATCTAAAAACTTAAATAAATAATTTCTAAACCTAAATAAGAACTTGAAGAAAGTATAAAAAATGAAAATAAATATTTTTGTCTTTTTATGAGTATTCTATTAATTATAAACTATTTAACTTAATTAATCTAATTAAACTATTTTAAATTACTATTATTACTAAATTACCTTAGAAAATTATGATAAAATTTACAAAACTATTTAATTACTACAGAAATACTACAAAATTATAAAAAGTTGCTAAAAATTATATTTAAGCTAAATGATTAATTAATTACTTATTAATTAATTTTAAACTAATTTAATTAATTTAAATAAGAAAATTAGAAAATGGACAGTGAAAATTATGAAACTATTTTTTAAAAGTCTTAACTACTTTATAAAACTTAGGAAAAATATAAAATTCTACTTTAGTTAATTAAAATTAAAGAAATCTATTTAATTACTAATATTACCTATTTAATTATTTAAACTAGTTTTAAATCTAATAAATAGTAAACTGCTTAGGAAAATTCTAAGAAAATTATTTTAACTACTTTAAGGTACTAAGTAATTTATAAAATTGTAAAATTTGACAAGTGCTTATTAATAAGCTAAGATGAAAATTAATTAGATAATTTCTATTAAATAGAAGTTATCACTATTTTTATGTTTGCTTTTTCTGGTTTTTCTTTTATAAAACTACTTAAATACTTAAATTAAGAAACTTTTACAAAGGAAACTACTTTAGAACCTTAAAATAAGCACTGAGAATGCTTATAAGCTTATACAGTTGACTATGGTTGACCAAACTAAGCAATAAGCTAAGTTGAGGTTATGTGGGGTCCACTATGGTTAAACTAGGTTCACCTAAGTTACTTATGCCTATTTAAGCTAGATGTGGTGAGATAAGCTCCTAGGATAAGCTGGAAAGCCCAAATAAGCACTTGCTTATTTGGTTTCTCACTAAAAAATGGGACAGAGTTTGGGGACAAGTTTAGGTGGGGTCCACTGATCTATAGGTCAAACTAAGGGTCAAGTTTTGAACCTGGGTAGGAGGGGGGTTGTAAGAAGCTAAGTTTGAGGTGTGGGACCTACTGGTGTGGGCTGCAGCCACCACTAAAGTAGGTGGTGTGGTGGTGGTAAGCTGGTGCAAAGGGTATTGGTTTACCCTGCAGTCCACTTTCAATGAGTGTGGGGTCCACAAAAGTTGAAGAGGGTTCAAACTAAACCTAGGGGTTCAAATATGGGTTGATAAGCTACACATTAAACCAAGAAGCTAAGCTTTTGGCTTACTAATAAGCTCTGTGTGAGCCTTTGAAAAAGTGATCATATACTGAGTGATCAGTATGGCTTGTTTTACACAGGTCACAAATTGGATCCTAAAAGCTATGCTACAATAAGCTAAAGGCTAGACTAAACCTAGATGTGAAAAGCTGATGTATTAAGCTACAATTAAGCTGAATCCTAGGATGTGGGGTCCACTGAAGAGCACACTATGGGTCTTGGTATTTTGCCTAAAACCTGTGCACAGGGGAGATGCTTGCCCTGCAAGTGATTTCCCTAGCTTGTGGAGACCAGAGTAAAAATCCTAAAAATACAATCTATGTGGGAATTTAAAGATGAGGTGGTAGTCTAATACTAAAACAAATTTCAAGTCTTAAAACCTACTCCTAAATTCTAAACAATTCTTGGAAGTTTTGTAAAAATCTGAGAATGACTATTTGACTTTTTATGAAACTTGAGCTACTTTGACTTTTATGAGTTTCTAATCAATCCTACTAGTTATTTATGATGTAATAAGCTACTGAGATATGAAATTAAGTTATATTACCAACTAATGAACTAGTATGGTGAAAATGGAACTACAAATTCTAACAGTTAATTAGTAAAGAGAGATTTAAGGCTATGTTGACTATTTAATTAATAAGGACTAAATTTTATAGTTTGATTAACCTAAATAGACCTAATGTAGCATGTAGCAGTCAAGAACAAACTCATAAACAACCTGTATGCCACAGCTATAAGCAGAACCAAACACTCCCTTATATGACAGATTTGAAAGTTTTAAGAGGTAAATGGCTTATAAAACTTATGCTACTGATCCATACTGACTTATTATGATATATTAAGTATTAATAAGTGCTTAGAAACAGATAATGACCACAAATACACACTAATGATAATTATACTAAGTTGACTGTGAACTTTTGATTATTTAGTAACTATTAATTCCAACATACAAGGTATTAATTTAAGGTTATATTATAACTATATAAGACTGAATAAGCATTAAACACTGAAAAGGCAAGCAATAAGCAAAGCAATAGTACAAAAGCAGAAATGAGAATTTTGATAACTTACAATAAGCTTTCCTGCTCAAACCATGAACCAAGAACAACCTATTTCCTCCCCTGAGGATCTAAACCAATACTCCAAAGCTGCTTCCTTTCCAAATCTCCTCTGAATCCCAGAAATCAAGTTCAAATTACCACAGTTGACTTTAGTTGACCAATTTGTGAGATTTTTTATATTAAACTGATTAGTAGGTTACTAAAAGCTTTATTGAGCTTATGGGAGCTTATATGAGCTTACTCAATCCATGAAACCATATAGTAACAACAACACAGCTTATTTAGATTTTTGATATGAAATTGAAAATGGCACAACTTGAGATAACAACACAAACTTAAATTTTATTAACTAAAAAGATTACTAGTACACTGAGGATACTTAAACTGAAACTTGAAAGCTTAGATTACACTTGAACTTCTAAAACAAATTATACGACATACACTTTTTTTAAAATTAAAACTAGATAGGCTTCTCTTCTGCTTCTCTTCCTTTTATAGGCTCAATTAGGGTTCCTTGTGAGTCTCTGAGTCATTCCCACTTTAAATCTTGACCCTTGGTTGCTCTGACATGATCCTAGCCGTTTAAATGATTTTGGCGCCAAAAGTCTCCAAGTTAACTTGGAGCCAACGTTCTACAATTAAAGAATTGTGGATTGTTGTAGATGTGTCAGGGGGCAAGGGGAATGTTTTTTATGCAAGTTGGGATTGTTTAGAAGAAAACAGAGGATGTAATGTGGTTTGGGGAGAAATTTTGGTGTGGAATGCATTTATTAGTGATGGGATTTGACTGTGAGGTGGAAAGGAGGTCAGGGGGAGTAGGGGGTGAGCTGGGGAGGTGAGGTGGAGGTGGAATACCACCTGGTTTTGGTGGTTTCAGGTGGTGGTGAGGGCGATGAACAGTGCGTGTGGTTTTGGGTGGTATTGGATGGGTCAAACGGGGTCAAACCGTTTTAAATAATCAAAGGGGTGTTGGACTGGGCTTATGTTGGGCTAGGGGTGTGTGTGGGTTGGGTAGTTTAGGTGGGTTGGGTTTGTGGATTTTGTTAAATAAATAAAAGGGTCCGGTTTGGTTGTGGTGTACACAAGGACTAATTTTGTAAACCTGGCAAAGTTAAAGGGCTGTTATTGTGTTTCTCCCAAAATATTTTAAAAGACTTAACTTGCCAAATATGATAAAACAAGGACCAATTTATTTATTTTTTTCATTTAAAAATATCCAGGGACCTTTTCTGTAATTTCTCAAACTCCAGGGACCATTATTGTAAATTTGGATTTTTAAGGGGCTGTGGTTGTAATTTCTCAAAATGTTATCAAAATTGTTCCATTTTGTCATTCATGCATAGTACAAGGGTATTATTTGTAAATTTCCAAGTTTTGAATACCCAGGGACCATTTTTGCCAATTTTGTAACTTGAGGGGTAAAAGTTGCCAGTTTGTGTAAACTTTCATCCAGGGATCATTTGTGAATATTTTTGGTTTCCCAAGGACTTAAGTTGACTTTTCATTCATTTTAAACCTTTAGGGACTAGTTTTGTCAATATTTGAAACTTGAGGGACTGAAACTGCCAATTATGCAAACTTTGTACGTTTTTCATTTGTTTTTGCATATTTTGTATTTGAAACATATAAAACACACTTCTAAGATATTTTAAGTATTATGATGCATATTTGAGTGTTTTTGTATGTTTTGGCAGTTTAGATTGGTATAAAATGATGAGTATTTAGACACTCATCAGCTGTGCGCTGCACTCTTCGAGCGTCCTTATGGTCTTGTGGCAAGATTCCTTTGCTAATGAATTCAATGATAGGTGTCATCCATGTAGGATCTTGTTCTTCTATCACTGTGGATACTTCCATTTCCAAGATTGACTTGTTTTGTAGGGTTTCTACCAATACATGTTTTGATAGGTGCGTAAAGCTTGTGGATGCGATCTTACTGAGCGCATCAGCCTTCCTGTTGTCCCCTCTGGGCACCTGTTTTATTGTGAACCTGTCAAAGTTTTTAATTAAGGACTTGGTCTTTTCCAGGTATTGGATCATGTGTTCATCCTTGGCTTCATATTCACCTAGCACATGGTTAGCGACTAGCCGAGAATCTACATTTGCTTCCAAGTTGCGTACACCCATTTGGATTGCGATGCGTAGTCCAGCTAGTAGGGCTTCGTATTCTGCCTCATTGTTTGTGGCTGTGAATTCGAAGCGCAGCGCATAGGTGAATTCCATACCTTCTGGATTTGTGAGAATAAGGCCTGCGCCTGATTCATCTACACATGAAGACCCATCTGTGAACAAAATCCATGGTTCCTGCAGATCTGTTTTGGTTGTAGAGGTTGGACTATCGCTATCTGACTTCTCAACAATGAAATCAGCTAATATCTGTCCTTTAATTGCAGTGCGCGGTCTATATGAGATGTTATATTCACTTAACAGTACACTCCACTTTTGTAACCGCCCTGATGCGTCAGGTTTAGAGATAACTTGTTTGATTGGCTGATCTGTGATTACAGCTATTGGATGCGCTTGGAAGTATCTGCGCAGCCTTTTGGCTGCGAATACTAAAGCTAAGACCAGCTTTTCCATAGCGTTGTAGTTAGTCTCTGTCTTCTTCAGTGCTTTGCTTACAAAGTATATGGGTGTCTGGATAGAGTTCCTATCTGTCAATAGCACTGCGCTAACTGCTCCATGAGTTGCCGATAGGTACATGATTAGCTCTTCCCCTGGTCGTGGTGCGACAAGTTTGGGAAGAGATGCCAGATGGTGTTTTAGTTGCTGGAAAGCTTCTTCTGCTTCTTTGGTCCAACGGAAGTCTCCTTTCTTAGTAAACTTTGTAAGTGTTTTAAAGAGAGGTAGTGATTTGTCTGCTGACTTAGATAAGAAACGGTTTAGCCCTGCTAGCTTTCCGTTTAATGACTGGACTTCTTTGAGTATGTGTGGTGAGGGAAGATCAATAACAGCTTTTGTTTTTTCTGGGCAAGGCTTGATTCCATCAGGTTCTATTAAGTATCCGAGGAACATGCCTTCAGTTGCGCCAAAGGTGTACTTCTTGGGGTTTAGCTTCATGTTTATTTGTCCCAATGTTTTGAACGTTTCCTCGATGTCGCGCACCAATTCATCCTCTGTATGGCTTTTGATGACAAGGTCGTCAACATAGACTTCCAAGTTTCGACTTACTTGTTTCTCAAAAGCTGTGTCCACCAATCGTTGGTATGTTGCGCCTGCGTTTTTCAAGCCAAAAGGCATTTTCGTGTAGCAGTAAACTCCTTGACTGGTGTGGAAAGCTGTTTTTTCTTCATCCTCAACTGCCATCTGTATTTGATGGTACCCTTTGTATGCGTCTAGAAAACATTTAAAAGGATATCCGCACAGGGATTCTACCTTCCAGTCTATCTCTGGCAGTGGGTAGCAGTCCTATGAACATGCTTTGTTAAGGTCGGTGAAGTCCACGCACATTCTCCAACTGCCATCGCTCTTTTCTACCATCACTGGGTTAGAGAGCCAATCGTGGTAATACACTTCGCGCATGATGCCTGCGTCTACGAGTTTGTGTACTTCTTCCAGAATAGCTTTTGCACGATCTAGGGCTTGGTCGCGCTTCTTCTGTCGTATTGGGGGATATCCTTGTCGGATTTGTAGCTTATGCTCTGTGATAGAGCGTGGCACTCCTGTCATGTATTTTGGTTCCCATGCAAAAATATCTAGATTCTTTTGTAGGAGTGCGCACAC
This sequence comes from Artemisia argyi, assembly GCA_030686995.1. Lineage (NCBI taxonomy): Eukaryota > Viridiplantae > Streptophyta > Magnoliopsida > Asterales > Asteraceae > Artemisia > Artemisia argyi. The sequence goes on along the minus strand of CM060709.1, from coordinate 66,911,665 downwards.
GGCTACTTTACCTTTGTCAGATAAAGATCCACCAATCGAAACTTGTTGGTCCGGGTAATCGGGGTGAATAGCGACCTTTAGGTTTGATGTTTTTTCTGTGCGCTGTTCTGGAATATTCTCTACCTCAGTGGTTATTGCGTTGCATTCTTTGGTGGTACTGTTGTGTTATAGAGGGTGACAACTCCTCCTTCCACTGGAAATTTAAGCATTCCATGCGCTGTGGATGGTACAGCGCGCATGGATGATATTCCAGGTCTCCCAATGATGCCATTGTATGGTGAGGGAGACTTTATTACCATGAAATTTATCCATGTTGCAGTTGAGTGTTGTTCATCTCCTACGACCACTAGCAAGCGTAATTGCCCCATAGGCCAAATCTTTTCTCCTGTGAATCCAGTCAACGACGTTGTTGCTGGTATCAGTTGACTTTGGATTTCAGGTCGCAGTCTTTTGAAACAATGATCGTATAGGATATCTGCGGATGCTCCTCCGTCAATGTACATGCGGTGGATATCATGTCCCCCCGTATGTATTTCAATAGTTAGAGGTTCTACTACTGCGTTATCCGCAGCTAGAGTAGGGAAGGATATCTCTTTTTCTGGAGAGAATTTTTGGCTGACTTTTTGTTTTATCTTACGTTGCCATGACTGTATCATGTATATGGTATCAGCTTTTTCTTTGGGAGGTTCTTTCTTACCCCCGTTCCGTTGTTTGTCTTTTCCCTCTTTGATGTTTTTTACAAGGTGGTCCATTCTGCCTTCCCTTACTAACTTTTCGATTATTTGTCTTAGCTGGACGCACTCGTTAGTTGTATGGCCTTTTTGACCATGGTACTCGCAGTATCCATTCCCTACGCGCTTTTCTTCTGCGGTACGCATTGGTGGAGGTTTTGGGAAATTTGCCCATTCTGTTACAAATATTTCCCTCGGAGTTTTTGTGAGAGGGGTATACTTATCATTGTCTCTTCCACTGCGGTAACTCCTGCTGCGGTTGTTATTTTGATCATTGGATTGTCTCCTAGGCTGTTCTTGTTGCCTATAATTCGAGTAACCCTTTTTGCTGTCCGCAGCAGCTGCTTCTCCTTGTATGAAGGATCTGGTGCGCTTTGTTAGCTCATCGAAAGTTTGGGGAACTTTGTCGTTTAGCTTCCGGATAAGTTCTGGGTTGTTAATCCCATTCATGAACCCTGAAATTTTAAGAATTTCGGGACATGCTTTGACCTGTAAGCACTCATCCTTGAAGCGTTCCATAAAAGCGCTGGTTGATTCCCCTTGGCGCTGTTTTACTCTGGCTAGTTCAACAGGGTTTTTAGCGCACTTCTTTCTCTGGGTAAAGTTGAGACGGAATGCTTTCCGTAATTCTTCAAACCCACCGATGCTCCGTCGTGGGAGTTTGCTAAACCATGTGCGCGCATTCCCTACCAACGTACAATTAAACATATGGCACCACACATGTTGTGGCCAGTTTTTGATAGTGGCAGCTGATTCGAAAACTTTTAGATGATCATCCGGATCACCTGTTCCATCATATGTTTTCACGTTAGTGGGCATACGCCTCCTTTTGTGGTCGGAGTAATCGTTGATGCGTCGTGTAAACGCATCAATTTTTTGGCGTCGCCATGGAAGAGATATGTCTTCATTCTCTTCTTCGCGGCGTCTTCCTCTTGATTTCCAATGTCCTGTTTCTCTATCCTCGTTGTCCGAGGAGTCACTGGAGGAAGAGTAGTTTCTTTTTCGGCGCTTGCGCCGACTTCCTTCAGAAGAAGAGCTTGAGGGGCTTTCACTTGGGGACATTCTTTTCCCCAATCTGTCATGAATTCTTTTGCTCCCAGATTTGGAGGACCCTTGGCTTGGTGAATGCTGAGGTCCTAATCGGTCTTGTATCCCTCGACTGCCAAGTCTGGAATGAACATTAGTGCGCCTCTCGCTGTCTTCATATTCCTCTGAATATTGTGAATCAGATGTCGTACCCAGCCTATCATGGATAGTAGTACGTTTTTCGTTATCTGCGCGTCTTCCTCGTGGGTGGCGCGGTGGTGATGGTTCGCGTTCAGGACCAAAATTGAGCCGAGCTTGTAGGCTCGTACTTGACCTTCTCCTCGCTTCTTCTTGCATGAGGGCAGTTAGGGTTTCATAATTTTGGGATACAAAATTTCCCAAAGTTAGGTTGGGTATGTCCTCAGTTGCTGCAAGAATGTCTGCCTCAGTATTGGGCACCCTATCTCGGTTAGGCGCGCCCGGTGGTACAGTGTTGTTCACTGTAGGTACAGTTTGGTGAGGAGTAGTGAAGAGGGTGCGCTGGAGTTCTTCAACGCTTGGGACCACTGTGGTGGTTTGGGTAGTCCTTACAGGCAGTTCTACCACTGGAAGAGGTTGGGTTGTCCCTGCCTCTTGGTGACCAGGTGCGCTGGTTGTCCCAGCAACTTGCCTAGGGGTCGAATCTTGTTGATTTTTCCTCTGGGGGTCACGTTTTTCTGGCTGCGGAGTCCGCTGGCTTGAGTTCTTATTTTTTGTCATTCTAGTTCTTTAGTTTTTCAGTAGGGGTCCCACGGATGGCGCCTCTTGTTGATACAAAAGTTGGGCGTTCCTAATTATGGGCTCTTGCTCTCGTACCAATTCGCTTCTTAATGCTTGAAACCTGCGCACTAAGAAAATAGACAACACCGTTAGGCTTATCGTGGGATTGTCTCCCACGATTAGACTCCGGCGTGAGAGTAAGTAATCGGTTTAGGGTTCTCGTAAAGAGTTTTAGGGTTTATGAATCGTACCTTGAATGAGAATTATGTCATTCCTTATATAGGCGCAGAATCCTTGTAGGGTTCGTGCTCCTTACGTTTCGCACACATGGTGCTTATCCGGGTTAAGGATATTCATTCCATAGATAGAAGATCTCTATCTATTCCGTATATAGTTTGGTTGGGCTTGCGTGAGCCCATTCCTATTATTGATGCGGCACAAGTTACAATAGCCCACACATGGTGGCTTTAGGCCTTAGTAATGTTTAATATTTGGGCTTGTGGCCCATATATAGAATATACGTCATCAATTATTATTATTATTATTATTATTATTATTATTATTATTATTATTATTATTATTATTATTATTATTATTATTATTATTATTATTATTATTATATGATAGACAAGTAAATCACAGGGAAAGTTATTAATAGGGGTGTTCATCGGTTCGATTTTTGGTTTTATGGGTTGTACGGTTCGGGTTAATCGATTTGAAAATTTTAAAAGTTAAAACCAAAACCAAACCAAACCAATGCACCAATTTAGAATTCGGTTTGGTTTCAGTTAAAACCAAGAAAACCAAATTAAAGTAAACTTCTAAATGTAATCTAAAAGTCACAAATAAAAACCTAAAAGTTCAAATAAAACTACCAAATAAAAAGGTCTCACAAAGTGTCTAAGTAAATCAACAAAACAAAAGTTTAAGAAACCAAAAGGTTTCGTAACTTAACGGAAATAAATGAAAGCGAAATAAGATAAAAAGTTCTTTGACAAAGGTTTACAGAAGTCTTATGCTTGAATATTCATCTTCAAGCATCCTTGATTTGAGGAGTGGTTAGTTTATAAGATATTTTAAATTTTTATGATTTTTTATTAGGAAGATAACATATAAAATCTGTATATATATAATTTAAACTTTTTTGTGTGGATAGATATATATTCGGTTTTTTCGGTTTGGTTTGGTTATATATTTGTCAATCCCAAAACCAAACCAAACACCAATTAAATACTTCGGTTTGGTTTTAAACCAAACCATACACTAATTAAAATTTTTGGTTCGGTTTTATTTGGTTTTGGTCCGTTTTATATTTCGGTTTGTTCTGTGTCAAACCAAATACTGAACACCCCTATGTATTAATACTTTGTCCATCTAGTCAAACCTGAATATATGCCTAATATATTTGAAAGTTTTTATTCGACTCTTGTTGGCGAGTGTGAGCAATGACGGAATTAGAGGTCTCTCGGTGTCATGGGATTTGATGAAATTTTGGCTCGTAACGTTAATTTTCATGAAAATTCTAAACTTTCTTAAATTCGCCCGATTTACATGCATTGTATTTCTAATACTTGGTTAGTTTAGCAGGTGAAAATAGACACAATTCCTATTAAACTCAATTGTTTTAATGAAATTGTATGTTAGTACTTTATTTTTTTCTTTTAATTACAGTTTAAAAAACTTTGTGCATTCGACTACTTTTAATTCTGATTCCGTCACTATGTGTGTGAGAACGTATGAGAACGTGAGGTGTTTTATATGCCATGTTCATATAGAAAATCTAAGATACATTGCTTGCGTGTGAGATGTGTTATACAAAATCAAATAAACATTTTAAATTGAACGAATCAAATAAGTTTGACATTATGATCTACATAAATAATAATAAAATAATGATGAGAATAATTATAAGAATGAAAAAAAAAGAAAAAAATAAAATAGACAGAAGACAAAATATGGTTGGGCATGTTTAGATCCCGTGAGTTGCGCATTTATTCCCTCCTAAACACTCCCCTCCACTCTCTCTTCAAATAGATATTTTATAAGCTACGTACATTACATACAGTACTTTTTATAATTTCAAAATGATTATCTAGAATAAATACCCTATTTATAAAATTTCGTTCATTCTTACTTTTCATTTGCATATATTCTCTCAAAATATTGTAATCTAAGCGGTAATTTAGTTTTGAGGTGTTTGTTTTGAGCTTATTTTAGGCTCATGTAATTTCATCTTATATAAACTCACAAGTTTTAAAATAAATAAAAAATAACTCACAAGTTATATTTAACAAACACCCTTTTATTATGTTCATTATTATTAGAGATGTTATTGTGTTATGTTTTCAAAAACCTTTTCTTATTAAAAAAGGTATACTCTTTTACCATCCTTGATTGTGATGGTAAATTTGCTGTAATATATAGTTTGAAGAAAAACCTCAAGTCTGGAAAGTCTTTATTTTTTTGTTAGCTTAAATATTATTCTAGTTTAGAATTTGCTATCTATCTATGGCTTTAAAGGTTATGGTAAAATGTTCACGCACATGCAATATTTGTTTGTACCTTGAAAATAAACTTACATAGTTTTGTTTCTTAAACATAACCATTTTATATTTAGTGAAACCCAACCTCTAGTTTTAACTTGATGATCTGTCAACAATCGAGTAACTACATATAATGCCGCTTTTTTATATATAAAATCATAACAACTTTTCCTAAAAAGAAATTTTTTTCTTTGTCTATAATAACGTCAGATAAATATTTAAGCTAAAATTGAGAAGATACTCCTTCTGTCTCAAAATAATTGCTCCCGACACAAAAAAGTTATAAAAAAAAAATAATTATTACTGATTTTTTTTTTTTTTTTTTTTTTTTTTTTTTTTACAGAATTATAGTTTTACTATTAAATAACGTTTTCTTTAAAATATGTAATATCAATTTTTAGTAACAGTGATGTGGAAAATTCAATAGAACTTCTCCGGCTAATTGTAAATTTAATGGTGTGACAATTCCACTGGACAAATCAAAATAAAATGTGAAGAAATAATTTATGATTATTTAAAGATTTTCAAACAATAAATATAGACAAAATAAACCTTCCTTAAAAAACATCACACATCTCCGACACCCTTACCATAACTTATCTCTCTGTTTCAGAAAAACAAAAAAACCAATCAAACATTTCTCAAAAAAACTTTAAAAAAAAATGGACGACGCAGAAAATGGTAGCAACAATGGAGGAGAAGAATACCTTTTCAAAATAGTGGTCATTGGCGACTCAGCAGTTGGCAAATCAAATTTACTATCACGTTTCGCTAGAGACGAATTTGATGCACATTCAAAAGCAACTATAGGAGTTGAGTTTCAAACACAAACTGTTGTTATTGATGGCAAGGAAGTTAAAGCTCAAGTGTGAGATACTGCTGGTCAAGAAAGGTTTCGTGCTGTTACGTCTGCTTATTATCGTGGTGCTGTTGGTGCTCTTATTGTTTACGATATTACGAGGAAGGATACTTTTGCTAGTGTTAAAAGATGGCTTGCTGAACTTAATAGTAAGTTTTTGTTTATGCTTTTTTTTTTTTTTTTTTTTTTTTTTTTTTTTTTTTTTTTTTTTTTTTAACAAATGGATGATGAGATCTCCAAGATGTTGCAACTTTGTTGAAATCATTTGACTTATATTTTAGGTTTAGGAAGTATGTGAAATCATTTTGACCTTTTAGTTCAGTGTGTTTAGTTGCGGAAAAAATTTCCTAGTTTACTATCTAGATTCTGGGATTGCTAATCTATTTCATGAAAACTCGCTAAATTCAAGTTCTCTAAACTCTAGTTATAAATGATGATCATAGTTTTCAAAAGAGTTAGCTTTGTAATCTAAAAGGGGCTAGAGGCACAGCTTGTTGCTCGTTTGCCCTTCTACCACTATGTAATTTCTATACTTATTCATTGTTATATACAGTGATGATTACTAATCAGAGAGCTTTTATTTCATCATCAATCAAATATTAAAAAGAGTAAAAATAAATATAAATAAACATAGAATTTTCAATTAAAAAAAGAAGAAGAAGAAAAGGAAAAAGAAAAAAACCATTTGAACAAGTTTTCTGTTATGTCGATACCAATTGAATCAATGTCATTTTCACATTTTTAAAATCATAAAATATTATAAAACTCTCAATGAAAGCACCAATTGATACGACCCGGTTAAGGATTGTATCGGGATAAGGCACCACTTTTAGCATGTGCGAGCTCCTTAAGAAATAGAAGAGAAGAACTAGAGAATTATTGATCTTAAAACTTTGATTGATTATAATAAAGGTTTACAAGAGTATTTATAAGACAAAACCCTAAGACCTAAATAAGTCATGGGCTCGGGCCCAGGCGTATCAAAATATACTCAATCTTGTATAAAAATCTAATAAAATCAGTTCCTATGAGTGTTTGTTTTACATAATACAAGAAGTAAACATTATTAACCAGTCAGATGGTTCATAACAATAATGTTATTAGTTATATTATTTGTTGTAGGTAGTTTGCACTAAAGTTATAACAGCAGTAGCAAATGAGGATTTACAATGTTAACCCACTAGTCAATTGGAGTTGTGATCACAAACTGATTGAATAGCTTCTTTTTTTTTTTTTTTTTTTTTTTTTGGGTAAAAACTGATTTGATAGTTTATGATACAAGATTCTTGGTTTTGACACTGTTAGTCTTACTAGTCAAGTCATATTAGAACTTGACTCGCACACTAACTCAGGAATCATTCACCGACTCTCTGATTCAAGACTCTTACGAATCAGAGAATCTAGCAGACTACAAGTCTAATGCCTTTTTAATTTTGTATGTTGTTCATCAACGACACTCACCCCTGCTCCAGAGAACCAAAACTTAAAAGAACGATCTTGTCCCTTCAAGTGCTAAGAAACCATAGAGACTGAGAGAGGTGTTATTAAAGAAACAGTTGGAGAATTGAGTTTTTACAATAATTTCACTTACCCGCTCCTAATCTCAACACCAAATTTTATAATTTACATAACAATTACAATATCTTCTTATCAACTTGGTATATATTATTTACTTAAATATTTGTATAAGTTTAAACTCATTTACTTAGAATTTTCTACTTTTATTAACTTGTATGGCTGTATGGCTGTACCATGCACTTTGAAGTATGAAGGGATTTAATCTATAATATATCTTACTCCTCATTAGTGTCCTCTTTTATATTACGAATCAAGTGACGAGTTGAAAATCTATAGTTTTTAGCAATGAGCCGATTCACGAGTAAACTACTTTAAATAGATATGATTTGTGTGGAACCAAATAAGGATTATTCATATGTTTTAGTATCCTAGGCATCTCAACAACAATTATGGGTTGAATTATGTTGGGACTGTAAGATTATGTAAAACGTGTATATTGATTGCATAATAATGTTCGGTTACATGAGTATATAAAAGAGATAATATGGGCCAAGATACATCACGGGCCAAATCCTAATCTAATACTAATTCTAACTGTCTAAAATTCTTGCTTAGGGGCCTCTCTATTGAACTTATGGTATTCATTGGGTTTTTTTTTTTTTTTCCTTCTAAATGGCACGGAGTATCTATGCTCTTGTTCTTGCCGAGGTGGAAATCATTACATTCATGACTGACAAAGAAAACGAATGAACTTGTGCTGAGGGGTCCATTTCTACCTTATGAGGTACTCCAGTGAACACATTTATGAGATGTGAAATTTAGGTCCCAAATAAGTGGAGGGGTGATAGAACCATTAATAAGTTTGGTTTTTAGGTCCAAAAATAAGTTCACCTGCTACAAGTAGTTGGGTCTCTATGTAATATCTTATTATATTGAACGGTTAATTGCTTTTTTAAACACTGGCAGAGTTTCATTTGAGTACATTATAAGTATGGTTTTCTTAGCAAGATATGTGCATGGGCAGAACTCCCTTTAGTTTTTTGGGTTATTAGTGTGAGCTCCACTGTATGTCAAGGATAAACAACTTATTTACACTGTGAAAAATATGGGTTATATACTTTCAATGACTTTGGCCCCCCATTACAATGTTCATGTTTTGCCATTAGATATGTGTTGGGACATATACTTGTTATTAGAAATGACAACCTAACCTTGCAGTCTTGCACATTATGTGTGCCTCGGGTGTTAATTTTGTAAGTGGTAGTTTGGATCGGAGTTTTGGATAATGGTGATCAGGGTACACCAAGTTACCAAGGTTCTTAGCTTTGTGAAGGCTGAGTACGCAACCCTCTATAGGAGCCTTTCATTCAATTCTAGAGTAGTCAAACCCTCGGTCTTCCGACTTCCAGTCAAAAAAAGGTTGTTCGGGTACTAAAGTATAGATAATCTGTTATATAAACATGTTCTTTATTCCAATCCTCCCTCACAACTAAAAGTTAATAATGATTGTATTAGCCTTACTTAAAATCCCATCGCTTTCTTCTAAAAGAAACTCCCTAACATTAGGAAACAACAATAAGCAACCCGTATGTTCAACTCCTAATATTGTAGGTAGTTTTGATTTAGCTAAATAGGGTAGTTATGGTTAGAAGTTGATAATATTTATATATGTCGTATAAAATTAAAAGCTTAGGTCTCCAGCACCAACTGTAACATGAACTACATTTATATACCACACATTACTTTGCTTTACATGTTGTTGGATTATTATAGGACTTACCTATTTGTGAACACGTGGTACCGTTAAACAACCACATTTATGACCTAGAGAGCTGACCGATGAACTACATCATTAATAAATATGGTTGATGACCAACAATATCATAGAGATCTTACTATAGAACATTTTGAGACTTGCCTGGCCATGTGGGTCAAAAATGGTTATTTTTAGTACATTTCAAGACTTGCCTGGCCATGCAGGTTAACCTGCTAATCCTTTATTTTTTCCAATTTTCTAAACCCTTAGATAAAAATTCATTTGGTTAAAGATCTGAATGTCTTTGTAATAATAATCTAAATCTTTGTGTAATATTTTCTAGAAGTTTGTGTGTTCTGAAATTTGATTTTGAGGCCTGCTTGACATGTTCAACCCATTTGACTCTCTGCCCATTGAAGTAAATTTGTTGATTTGACCCATTTGAGATAAAACTCAACACGAAGCAACAAGTAAAATAGGTCAAAATTGCTACTTGTAACTATATATGGTTTGGGATGTCTTTTTTTGTCTATATGATTTATCTGTTTTAGAAATATAACCCTTTGTTTAACGGTTATGCAGCTCACTGCGACACTGCAATGGCAACAATGCTGGTTGGGAACAAGAGTGATTTGGAGAATATTAGGGACGTGAGTGTTGAAGAGGGCAAAAGTCTTGCAGAAGAGGAAGGACTTTTCTTCATTGAAACGTCTGCACTTGATTCAACAAATGTTTCAACAGCTTTTGAAATCGTCATTCATGCTATTTATGACAATATTAAAAGAAAGGTCTTAAGCTCTGATTCTCACAAGGATGGAGTGTCTTTGACTGGTGTAAGCCTAGTGAAAGATGCTAACACGAACCAAAGCTACTGTTGTTCTAGATGATTTTTTTTTAGCCTCGGTACTAACTTTGAAGGGATCTGGTTCATTAGTGCTAGCACATTCAAATGTCATTTTCTAGTGCCGAAGCTTTTTGTCCTTTTCTGAGGTGGTTAATCTTGCAACTCTATGTTTTGTGTTTGATAAATATTGGGAACTATTTTGTGAGTTTAATCTTTCATCAGGTCATTGACCTAACTAATCTACAAGATCAATGTAAAACACCATGTTTTTTATTAATGACTTTGAATTATTTACGGTTTACATCATGTTCACTGATCAAAAATAGAAGACACGGGCATTGGTTCCTATTACACCTAAAGTGCAATCCGAGTCCATTATTGAGCCAGGCGAGCATAAAGTTTGTTTGTATCGGACGAGAAAAAGTTATTATCTTTGTAAACAATGCTCGCATGTCCAGTTCCTATACACTATTTTATTTTCTAGATTTAAGATCTTCTTGTCGCTTAAATTCGAGGAAGTTATGGGCATAACTATTGTCCAATGTCCATATGGTACTCATTAAGAAGGCCATTCAATTACAATGGCACATAGCACATGTACATTAACAAGTCATGGGCTGTCTTCACTTGTTTTTGCTGTACAAAAAGCACCTTTATTAAAGTTGTATGGTTGGCGTGACAATAAAATTGTATCTGCAACCAAAAATGAAACAACAGAAATTCTGGTTCTTAAAGTTGTTTGTATGATTAGTGTGGTTGAGACTTGAGAGGGCAAGACCTGGACTATTAGCTGTATGATTAGTTAGTTACAAGGCCATACTTATAAGCTTATATGATAAGAACTCGTGTAATATGCATAGCGTTTGTCAATATGGCATTTAAGTTCATTTTGATTCCTTGAAATGATGTTGGAACAAACATTATGTAGCATGTTACATTGGCCATTAGACGCATATGAAGATTACCCGGAGAGAAGGGAATGCGGATCACAAATTCACTGTGTTTTTTCCACTATAGTGGTGCTGGTGCATACTGAAGTTAGTTACGATACTGAAACAAATATAACTCGATTGTTAGCAAGTTTCTTAAAGGCACTGTATTTGTGTGATTTATGATTTTCCATAAAACAGTGGGGATGAGTATAGCATGCTTAGTCTAGGAAACTAGCTACTACTATATAATTTGAACAACCATCTTAGTGTTTAACTTTTGTAAGACATGAGGTACAAATCTTAATTAGGGGTGGGATTCTTTATGATTGGGCATAGGATTCTTGTTTTTAAGATAATTTTGTTGGTATCTATTTATACTAATTATAATAGAAGAATGACTTTCTCCTTAAAAAAATCAGATATACAAAAAATGATGCATGATTTACAACACTTTAAAGCAAGCAATTTTCATAATTACAACAATGAAACTACCAAAACATTGTGTACAACAAAAACTAGCATGAATCAAAATTCAGACCACTTTTCTTAGAATTCTACATTAATAACATTAAAAACACCTTTAAACCCAATATTACAATCATTTAAACACAATGTACAACCCTCATTCTACATTAATAGCATTAAAAACACTCATACACCCAATATTACAATTATTTAAACACAATGTACAACCCTCATTCTACATTCATAGCATTAAAAACACCCCTACACCCAATATTACAATCATTTAAACCCAATGTTCAACCCTCATTCTACAATAATAGCATTAAAAACACCTCTACACATAATATTACAATCATTTAAACACAATGTACAACCCTCCATCTTAACCTAGACACGAACCTGTGACCAAGACTCAACTAAATAAAACTCGACTCGAAACACAAGGCTGTGAGCTCAAGCTCACGACATCCCTTGTTTTCGCGACTTAATAACAACAACAACAACAACAAAAAGAAAGAAAATGATACTAAACAATTATTTTGCTTCATATTTATTAGTTTTAATCTTTATTTAATCAAAAACTCTTGAAAATTCATGTACTTATCCTCCACCGTCGCTAGAACGACAAAAAGGGTGGTGGGTTTTCCTACCTTCGACCGCCGGTATCAACAAAACGAGAGAGAGAGGTGGTTTTGGTGATGAACTCGAGCTGTGGTGGTGTTAATCGTGGTGTTGGGAGGTGTTTCTTGGCGCGTGATGTACGTCAAAATGATGGGGAGGTTGTAAGGAGTGTGGTGGTGGTGGCGGTGAGTTTAAGTGGTTGGCGGTGGTGTTTGTTTGGCCGAAAAAACGACTGGGGAAGAAGAAGAAATAGGGTGTGGCTGGTTTGAGAGAGAAAAGGGTGTCAAACCCTAAGTGAGGGTATAATGAGGTTTATATAAGAAAGTGTTTTAGACCTTGTGTGAACCTTATTGCACCCTTAGGGACTAAGATTGTAAATATATGCTTGGGTGGGAATTGTAGTTTACCAAATCTTTTAGTATTTCGTTCTCAAGGCAAATTTAGGTGTCGGAATGACTTCTCATGACATTTTTATTAATTCCATCAAAAAATTTTATTCAGGGTACTAGCCGCTGCAGCGCGCGGGTACCCTGCTAGTATGTAACAATATACAAAGGATAAGTAAAAGTTATGTTGGAGACTAACCAACACACAACTGTATACATATGTATTGTGCTTGTGTATTTAATGCTAAAGTTTGAGTGAGATTAAGTGTGGCCGGAGCCAGAAAATCTGAACATCGGGGGCGAAAAAAAATATATTCACTTAAAAAAAAATTGACCGGCCAAAATGCGGCCTTAAAACAAGGGTTTTTCTGACAAAAAATACTAAATGACTCACAAAAAATACATATTTTATGGATTTCTAACTCCATTTTTGTAGGTCCCTAATACTTTTTGTGTACTTTTTGCTTTCTTATCTTATGCCCTAGAGTACAAGATAGAAAACACAACAAGAAATAGTAAAATTATTTAACCAATGATTGAGGGCACTGCCCCATATCTGCTGAATGTGGCTACAGCTAGCAATGTGTATATTCTTGTAAATTATACGGAGTAGTTACCTAGCTACTGTTTAAGAGCACTTGGTAAGATCACTCAAGTTTAAAAGTTAACACACTACCACCTCAGCGCCACATCAGCTTTTACCTTTTAACCTTAACACTTGACTTTCCACCCCGGTAACATAACTTACATTTAACTCACCTTAACTCACTTCCACTCCAAATATTTTCAATTTCAACCCCAAGTTTTAACAAACACTTCATTTATTTAAAACATTAATTAAAACACAACATTACATTATGAAATAAAATAAATAAATAAATAAATAAATAAAACGCTAATTAAAAAAAACGAGATAAATAAAACACAGCATCACATAAAAAAAGTACGAGATAAATAAAACACAACATCATGGCGATTCGATCCTTTTCCGCATTAACGAACGCCACCCAATGTGGATCTTTGCCGGTAGTGTCGAGCATCAAAAATTCTAGCTCCTTCAACCTTTGTTGTGTACCTTGATTTTCTGCGGTCGCCTGGTACGCCCTACTCGCTTCTTCACGTTTTGACCGGTACTTTTCGCGCATCATCTCTGCGAAATTGAATGAAGAAAAGGAACCACCGGTGCTAGCGTGCCTCTGGTGCTTGTCGTTGTCTCGGATTTTTGTTTCTTGGTAGCCCGCTTTTTTCCAATGGGCCGTGGTTCTGCGTCATGACCAACAAATCCTCGTTTGTTTGGCTTGGGACTTCGCCGGTTAAATCAACCGGCACCGACGCGTCCCATTTTTGATGTGTACGCAACATGCTCCAAGCCTCTTCATTCGTGAACGGCGGGTTTTCTTGACGATACAGTAGGTTAGCACATGTTAGGATATCAACTTCATTTTCACCACTTTTCACCTCCCGTTGCGCCTTTTTGTAGCAAGCGTTGAACTTATTGCAATCACGGTTCAACGTTTTTCACTTTCCTTGTAGCATATTCTTGTCGCGTTCTATTGGATTTATTCTATTGAACTCGGCTAGTATCTGTTGCCATAACGTATCCTTAGATTGGGATCTCCCGACCTTAGGATCCTCTGAACATGTCACCCAACACTTGGCAAGTAATTTTTCCTCAATTGGCGTCCAACGTTCCTTCGCTTTTTCAACATCATTTTCCTCGGCTTGTACCGGTTCTTTGGATTTTTTTGCCTTACGTTTTCCACGACTTTTTGGTTTTTGAGGAGAAGTAGGTGTTTCCGGAACTTCATTTGTTTCCGTTTGGGAATGTTGTGAGTGTTGAGAGAATTGAAGATTTTGGAAATTGGAATTTAAGTTGGATTGTTGAGTTTCGTTCCAATATTGCAAGGTTTGATATTGTGCGTACATTTCTACAGTCGACAAACCCAATTCGCTTGGGTTACCCCAAATCAGTTGTGACGAACCCTCATTTGGATTTGAGGAAGAACCCGCGTATGGGTTATTTCACCTACCACCGAGAAGATTCATAAACGAGTCTTGGTTGTTGTTGCCACCCGACATTATTTTTTTTAGCTAGTAGAAGTGTATTATAGATGAAAAGAGAAGTTAAAGTGTGAAAAAATATTGTGTGGGTGAATTGGTATTTATAGTTGTAATAAAAAGGGTTTGGAAAAGTCTTTTTTTTTTTTTTTACCCATATAGCCGTTTGTAAACGGTTTAAAACATAGGGGTCTAATGTGAAACTTTTTTTTTTAAATTAACGGTAACATTATAGGGGGCATATTGTATTTTTTTTTTTTTTACGCAAGGTTTGCTTCTTAACGCACGGCAAGGGGTTAACGTGCTCGTTAACGTAGCCTCTTAACGCGATGCTCGGTAAGGTAACGCACCCTAAAATGGAGCTGTGTTAACTTTTAATCGGGGTGATACGTTACCTTACCCACAGCTCTAAGCAAAAGGAAGGCAGGCATCTGGTCTAGCTGTTAGTTTTAACGGATAATAAATTAATATATCATGACCAGACTCGAACTCGAGACTTCGGGATTGCACACTTTACGTATGAGTTTCAATTAATTAATAATTATTGTTTTGGTGACGAATAATTATTAAATTCACAAAATGATCGTTGGAGGAAAGATGAAGGACTCAACTTAAAATAAAGTTCAAGAAAAACATGAAATGGGCTTGTAAAACCCATGTTTGGCCAAACCCAACCCATTAGGGTGTAGGGTTTGTGTCTTGTGCTCCAAGATGTTGATTAGTATATAAACAAACCCCTTTGTTCATTCTAATCATCCCTTGGTTCACTTGCAAACCAAATCTCCTTCTCTTTCTCCTCTTGAGTTAGAAATCGAACTACACCCTTATAGGGTTCCTACTAGATTTCTAAGCTCAAAACCATTCTTGTTTAGTTGATCAACTACACCCTTCTAGGGTTCCTACGCGATCTTCTAAATATTGTGTTTGGATTGCTTGTGAATTAAGAACCTAGTTTTTCTTATTGAAACGCTACTAATACGTGTGTTCAAGAACGAAGTGTTGGCATACTTTTGCTAACAAGGTGATTTGCCCTATTCGACTAACCCTAGTCGATCCACCATTAAACCCAATTAGGGTTTATAGTTCTTGTTCCATTGGTTTCTTGTTCTTGCTAGAAATCACAAAGAGGTACGCATCCATTTATATTCGGTTAATTTATTATTTGTATTTGATCTATTCCGCTACGTACTCTTTGATGCTTATATGTTTATAGTTTATTATTATTCATATATTCCAACAGTGGCATCAAGAGCCGTTAATACATTATAATGAATTACCGAAACACATAAAAATTGAATCGTTTGATTAATCACATGCTTGGTGTTCTTATGTTTTTATATTTTTCATAAACCCTAGATTTTATTTTTTTTAATTTTTCGAAATTTATTTTTTTTTATAAATGTCGATTTTTTTTTTATTTAAAAAAAGGAAATTAGGGTTTGATGAATTATGTGATAAAAACTTGTAGAAACCCTAGGTTGCATGTAATTTATGTGTATATAAATGGATATTTGCGATAGGAAAGTGATTGGCACACTCCAAAAAGTTATTTGCACACTTATAGTACAACCAGTTAAAGCATGTTATATTTACTGTACAACTGTTTAATGCATTCAATGGAGTGTGCCAATAAATTATGAGAGTGTGCAAATCATTTCCCTTTGCGATATGCCGTTTGGTTGCGTTCCTTGATTGACATGATTATTTGTTATAATATGTGCAATATGGGCATCCATGACAAACCATGCATGTGTTGTCTTGGATTATTATGATTTGGTTTTAAGATTTCATGCTTATTATGCGAACCTTTTATAATTGATAAATTGTTTAGTAAATATTATGAATAAAGATTACTAAAATTTGATTAATTATTAGATTAGGGAAGACCCTATTAATCTTGTATTAAATCAATTGTGTGTTTTAAATTGATTTTTATTTGCATGTCCATTATTGTTGTCGTTTGTTTATTTTATTTAATTACTTTTGTTTTATATGTTTTGTGACATGATAGTAACAAAAGGGTAATTTCAAAAATAAAATATTAAACGGACTTAATAATGGTGAAATCCTGTTTTGAGCTTATATATATATAAATCTTGAACTTTTGGTTGATTGATCGCGACTGTATTAAGTGGTTGTAAGGTGAAACTATTTTGACAAACTATAAAGTGGGTATAAGGATGGCTTTGCATTAAATTGCGGCCTTAGTGAGCCTCCATTCTGGCTTGCCGCTCGCCTGTGAGTCAAATTTAGTTTTACCTAACATCCATGATAACTACGAAGCACTTAAGGCAAAGTTGTAAGTTTCTCAACGCCTCAATCAAAACTTTGGAGATTTAAACTCGTAAAGAAACTAATGAGTAAAGTTTTTTTACATGAAACATATGCTACAAGATTAATGCATGACATCTTTGTACATATATTTTGATTACACACATCAAATTTACTACCCTTAAATTTAAGTTATATGCCATCCAATGAAACGGAAACACCTAAAATTGGGTCTACGTCAGGGCGTAACCTGGCTAGATTGCAATGGAAGGGCAAATTACATGATTTCATCACTAGCAGATCAACTGGTGTGGTGTAATTATGTAAGTTTGTTGTTTCTTAAATTGGTTAACTTAATTGAGTTGATAGCGGGTTCTGATCACTCAAGGCATAAGAAGATGGGGATAAAACATGCTTACATTGCAACTGCGGTTGGCAAATATGTAAATCCCATCGTTTCTAGAAATTGCAATTGAATATTGGCAATTGGGACACGTCTCGTACCTTGTTGAATACCGTCATCACTAGCAGATCAACTGATGTGATGAACCTATGTCAATTTGGATCCTAGTTTTTCAGTGAAAATTAAATGGTTATTTGATTATGAACCATGGGTATTTAATTTTCTTGAAAATTTAATTATCGAAAATACTAAAATTGAATTTTGTAATTCTTTTTAACGTATTAATGCAACATTAAACCTGTAAACGTGGTTTGGTCTTAAATTGGTAAATTGATATAATTCTGCTTTCAAACATAATGTTTGATTGAGAAAAATTTACCGAAATGAAAGAAAGTCTATTTTCCATAAGAGAAGAATAAGACTCAATCCTATTCCTTTTCATGATTGAGAAAGGTATGATAGGAACATAAGAATAAGACTCAATCCTAAGTCTATTTTCCATGAGAAAAGAATAAGACTTAATCCTAGTCCTTTTCATGATTGAGAAAGGTATGATAGAAACATTAGAATTGTCTACATTCTAATATATAACTCATAGCAATCTTTAATATTTAAGGATATAGCACATCTTATTTTTCATAAGAAATTTCATTACCCTTATTTGGTGAATGAATTCTTCTATAACAAACAAGGCATTTGGTTAAATGGAAAATATGAGTTATTAGAAGCTGGACAGATTACCGCAAAATTGGTAAAAGGCAAAGCTAGTATTTTATCTAGTTGTTGTGCTTTAAAGGTGCTACATACTATTATGGGAATGGTAGGCCTATTAAGGAAGAAGCAGCATGCCCAATTTCTTCAAGTTAATATCATTGATGGATAATCCATCATAAACATAGTAGAATACACATTTTAGAACCTGAGTAATTATTACGTATGGGTTTTTCTAAATGTGTAGGAAAGTAAAAACAAGCAAATTGTTTTCACTGGTTATGAAACACGTAAAATGTTGTCAAATCCAGTGGGAGCTTTGTGTTGTTTATTGAGTATAGAGTTATTGTTATGTTCTCTAATTCAGTGGGAGCTACAAGACTTAATTTCTGTGTAGTAGCCCAAATTATCTTCAAGATAATTACTTTCAAATTGTAGACACTCATGTTCTTAGGATAGCCATATGCGTTTCCTGATAAGACAAAGTAGTCCTACATCTACTTATGACACAAATCATATTGAATCACATAAACAAACTTATGTTGTGTTGTTTATATACTACATGATATTGTTCAATGCACAAGTGGGAGAATTGATTATTGTGTGCAAAGGAACAATACATATAAATATGATGATAGGATTCTCTTAATTGCAAGGTAAGATATCAATGTTCTAATAGGACTTATACATTTAATGTATAAGATTATCTTATGTATAACATGTGTCATGATTATAAGACTACTTTTATGTCTTATGATATTCAAATTAAAAGAAATACTTGAATTTACAATTTACGTCAGGGTGTAACCTGCCTAGATTACAATAGAAAGGTAAACTACATGATTTCATTACTAGCAGATCAACTGATGTAATGGAATTATGTGAGTTTGCAGTTTCTTAAATTCGATAATTCATAAAATGACATAAGCAAATGAAGTAGTAAATTAACTTGAAATTACTATTGAAACCAAGTGCTGGTGTTCACAAATACTTTAGTTATTTATGTTTATATCTTCTTATAAACATGAAGTCTTTTAACTATTACAAGACTTATAATAAAGTAAGACGTTAAACTTGTTATGTTTCAAACAAGAAATCATTGAGTTGATCAAATGATGTACAACGTAAAGTGGGAATATAACAGTTTATGTCTTCTTAAGACATGAACATGAAGTAACTTGTTCAAAAGGTACTTATGTTATATAGCATGCAATTGGCTTGGAAATTCTATTGTACCATTAAGTTGACTTAGTTGGTAAATAGGCAAGCCAAAGGGAATAAGTTTATCTTACATATTGTTAGTTTGTCTCACAATATTAATTCTAATGAAACATCACAAGTTGGTGGTGTGTTCAGTTAGGAAAAATCAAACTCTTGTTATATTGTTTGATTAAAAGATAAATATGACTTCTTTTCTTTCAAAAGTTATCAAGGTTAGAATATTGAGTATGGATTGAATATACTTAATAAGACTCCAACCTAGAAGATTAAATAAGACATTATGGAATGTGATGAATCACATTAAAGTCTTAAAATGAAGTTCTGATTTTGTTAATAAGTAGTTTTAACAAACAAGAGTCAGGAACTGTAAAATATTTTTGTAATATCCCAAATGAGAACGATTTAGTGTTGCTCATCTTGCTAAAGTATTTATAAAATACAAAAGGCAAGTGGGAATTTTTTTTTTGATCTTGAAAGATCAAAATTACAAAATATATAATCTTCTAAAACCACACTAGTGAAAATCATGATGAGGTTTGAAATGTAAAGGTTAAATCTCAACATGATGAAACTCTCATTCATAGATCCATAGGGATGTCTCAGATATTTAATTAATATGCTGAGAATTATGAATTACAGGATCAAGTAAGCCTGTTAATCATAATGACGCATTTACTAATTATGGTAAATTGCTCATACTATGAATGTTAAGATGTTGTCCATAAAGATAAGTCAACTTTGAAAACTTGGTTTATCTTAATAAAGATGAGTTTCTGCAAGAGAAGAAAAACCCTAGAGGTTTAAATCTTTGCATAAAGAATCATATGGACAAAATTGTATACATGTTTTAATGTATGTCTTATGACAAGATTATTAATCATACTTAAATAAGTAACTATGATTGAATACTCTTTCCTAAGCACATTAAAAATACAAAGATGGTAATTGTCATATTCATGAAATTTGACAATGGATTATAAAACCTCTTTCTTATATAATTACTTAAGCGAGGACGATGAGTAATTAAGAGTTTTATGAATTCATTTAATCTTTGAAAGTATACAAAATGCAAGAATCCAAGTATGGATAGATGCATGCATCAAGGAGATAAATCTTATGTTTAAATATTAAATCTAAGTTTTGATTTATAATTTAAAATAAGATAACTCCTAAGTAATTCTGAAAGCTAGTGGGAGTTTTATGTTTACTTATTTAAATCATATATGTTGTATAACATATAGGAAGTAACATTCTATATAAGTAAAATGGTAAGTCATAACTTGGAATGAAACTTTACTTGAAAGATTTAATAAGTAAAACATACAACCTTGAATATATGTTTATTGATGTAAACATGTGCGGAAAATGAATCTAATAGAACATGATATATCATTTAGAAAGTTTAAATGGATATGTTGTACATGAATGAAATTAAGTTGGACACGAGAATTTTTCATGTACATCATGTTGTTGTTATATAATGCTTTGATAAAAGATGATATGACAACATTGATATCTAATGAAAGATATTAGATAAGTTGTGTAATGAATATTCTAAAAGAATATATTTGGATATAGAATCACATCCTCAGCCTGGAACAATTTCTAGATTCTATAAATGAATAATTTGTAAAATTGTCATAGCCAACAAACTTGAAAGTTTGGAAGGAATAAAACATTACACATTGAAGTTTACGGATAAGAGCATATTGTTGTTTGCATACAATGATGCTAATATAAATTGAGATGACACTCAATACTAGTCATGGAAGGATTTCATCCTTGTTGATAACCATGTGTACTAGTTATGCTTAACGAAAAGCATAGTTGCATTATACGTTAAAGAATAAGAATACTTTAAACTTTAAAGGTTTGGAAGTTTAATTATCATAAATTGTATGTTGAGGATGTCATACACATTTTATGATATATGTTGTGGTTATATCAAATTATTTGAATGCACATATACAAGAATTTCATTATTGAAATAAGTATTTTCAAAATTCCGATAGATCAAAGTTAGTTGAATAATGCCTTGTCAACAAGTATGATTATCATTACTTGGGCATAATTGTCAACAAGTATGATTGTTATTACTTGAGACAAAATTCATTAACAAGAATTTTTCATGCATTGATCTATTTAGTATTTGGATAAGGGATGTTAAGCAATTATTATTTAATAATGAATTAAAGTACTGAGTACGGTTGTTTTCATTAATAATAGATTGTATCCCATATTTGCATGTTTAATCCATGAATAACTTATGTTATGTTATTCTAAATAGTCCGTTGTCAATTAATGATATGGGAGTATCATTGAACTAAGACAAATCTGAGTTTTGGTATAATATATTAAAATATATTGATGCGTGGCCATGCCAAATTCACATGATATTCAATACTGGATAAATTGGATATAGGACAAAATCCCAATTACATGATTGTACTTATGGATGTTGTCATTAGAGTAAATCATGAATATTTATCCTCAGACTTGAGATACCAGGTAACTACTGTGGATGTAGCTCATTTTCTGTGAGATAATCTAACGCTATCCGTAACTGGTAGTCAATACAGGATTTGGTTCCTTCAAATTTGTTTTGAAGTTTAATACTGTTTGGCCACTCGTAGGATTAACAAGATGTTTGCATGGCCATGCCCAAGGTCTATCTGGAATGCGTTCAGATGAATTGGTAATCTTGCTTGATCATAAATAATGAGAAACACTAGTTAATTATGGAATGACTTCGATCCATATCCATATTAACATAGTATTAGAATCAAAAGGATAAGTATGATGATGAAGCATCAAAGGTGGTTTTTTCCAGGAAACCATACTCGAGATCGTTCTGGGGACATTGGCGTGTTATGCTAGACTAACCATTGTCATTGTTACATTAATCTATATCCGAGTGGGAGCTGTTAGTTTTAACGGATAATAAATTAATATATCATGACCGGACTCGAACTCGAGACTTCGGGATTGCACACTTTACGTATGAGTTTCAATTAATTAATAATTATTGTTTTGGTGACGAATAATTATTAAATTAACAAAATGATCGTTGGAGGAAAGATGAAGGACTCAACTTAAAATAAAGTTCAAGAAAAACATGGAATGAGCTTGTAAAACCCATGTTTGGCCAAACCCAACCCATTAGGGTGTAGGGTTTGTGTCTTGTGCTCCAAGATGTTGATTAGTATATAAACAAACCCCTTTGTTCATTCTAATCATCCCTTGGTTCACTTGCAAACCAAATCTCCTTCTCTTTCTCCTCTTGAGTTAGAAATCGAACTACACCTTTATAGGGTTCCTACTAGATTTCTAAGCTCAAAACCATTCTTGTTTAGTTGATCAACTACACCCTTCTAGGGTTCCTACGCGATCTTCTAAATATTGTGTTTGGATTGCTTGTGAATTAAGAACCTAGTTTTTCTTATTGAAACGCTACTAATACGTGTGTTCAAGAATGAAGTGTTGGCTTACTTTTGCTAACAAGGTGATTTGCCCTATTCGACTAACCCTAGTCGATCCACCATTAAACCCAATTAGGGTTTATAGTTCTTGTTCCATTGGTTTCTTGTTCTTGCTAGAAATCACAAAGAGGTACGCATCCATTTATATTCGGTTAATTTATTATTTGTATTTGATCTATTCCGCTGCATACTCTTTGATACTTATATGTTTATAGTTTATTATTATTCATATATTCCAACACTAGCGCCATCAACTAAAGAGTTGTAGGTTCAAATACAGTTTAAGACATAGAGATATCATTTATGAGCTACGTGGTGTATGTTATAAAATGTGTGGGTTAGAAAAGATAAACAAATTAAATAAAGTTCAAAGATGTGTAATTGTGTATCATTACATGCAACTGTATGTTTACATCAACTTTTTCTGGTGACAATGATTTTCTCTAAACCTAGTTATCATCTACTTTTGAGGTAAAAAAAAAAGAAAGAAATCTAGTCTTGATATAATTCCGTTTGTTGTTGGCAAATATTGTCACTAAAAAGGTTTGGGGACATCTTGATATCTTGAATCATAGATTCATAGATATACCAAAACATGCATAAATTTAGTTTATATAATTGCTGGAAATTAAAATGTCATCCCAACATTACACAATTTCATATAAGAATGCACGAAACAAACTCGGATCTGTTTTTACTATACGAAATTGTGTTGATCCTGACTTTTTATCACCGAGACATTACAAGGTGTAAGGTAAACGGTAGCCGTGGCCATTTCCCGGATCGGGCAAAAACCGGAACCGGTTCCAATCCGGTCTGGTTCAACGGTCAAAGTCAAAGAACCGGATCCGGTTCCAATCCGGTTCGGTTCTTTTCGGATCAGGAGGGTAAAAATCCGGGACCGGTATACCCGGTTCCGGTTCGGTTTCAAATCCGGTTCCTGTGCAAGATCCGGTCAAACCGGTTCCAAAGAACCGGTCGACATATTGTTCACAGTGGGCTTGCAAAATTTTTGTTTCCGGGTTTTTTTTTTTTTTTTTTTCGTTCGCGTTTTCCACACAATAAACTTAATAAACTTCGACTTTTATTAAAAAAACTAATAAACGTTACACATAAAGTACTTGAATCACAAATTAATACATTTTGACTATTTATTCAAATTCGGTTTCATCTTCATTTGCATCTTCATCTTGAACGGCGGACCTTGCGGCGCTTGTAGCTTCATCGTAAGCGATTTCTTCTTCGCTAAGATTGATTACATAACCTTCTTCCACCTCGACCTCTTGTAATTGTTTTTCGTAGTCCATCGGTTCTTCAAGTATTGAAACGTCTTGTATACGTTCATTCCCATCTAAATAATCCTTCAAGCAAATACACATCTCCAACGATAAAGGTGTGAGTCTTGTTCTTCTTCCCGACAATACCCTTCCACTAGTAGAAAAAGCGGATTCCGAAGCAACGGTTGAAGCTTGTACGCTTAGTAAATCCCGGGCCATTGCGGCTAGAACGGGAAATTGAGATTCCCTTTGTTTCCACCAATTCAAAAGTAAACTATCAAATTTCTTGAACTCTTCGGCCGTGATAGTGTTTAACCAATCAGTTCCCGTATATCTCCCATATTCGTTGCTCGATAAATTCTCACTCCTAGCCCGTTTACCGCTTTCTTGTCTTAAATTTGAAAATAAGTCCAAATCCGGATCCACGGTTGAAGACGAAGACCACATACTTTGCGCCGAACTCGTTCCCACATTTGTTGCACCATATTTCTCAAAATAAACATCATATAAACGTTTGAAATTTTGTTTAAACGATTCTTGTGCATTTGTTACATAAAAAGGGTCCATTTGGTTCAAATCGAAGTCGTTACCAATCTTTTCGATAAGATATTCCACCCCGCTAAGGTTAAAACATGGGTTTAATGCGGCGGCACAAGTAATTACCGGTGGAATTTCTTGAAAATATTTTGTAAGTTTTTGTTTCATCGGTATAACCATATTCGCAAAAAGTGGACCTTCATATTCGTATGTTCCTAATTTTTTACACATCAAATAAATTTGGTTGAGGACCGAATGACTCGTGGGATAATAAACACCCGATAACAAAGTTGTTGCGGTTTTAAAAACTTTGAGTAACTCGGTTACTTTTTGAATAAGACTCCAATTTTCAACCGAAAATGGTACCATATTTTCCCCACGCCTTTGTCTAGCACAAAGGTCATCATGAAAATGTTGTAACGTGTGTTTTTGGCGTAAAGCACAAACAAACATGTTGTAAGTCGAATTCCATCTTGTAGGAACGTCCCAATTTGGTGATAAAAAAATGGAATTCGATTCATGGCACAATTTTATATACTCCAAATATCTTGTCGGTCCATTTTGAAAAATATCTTGTAACATTTTCCTAAAAGATTCTCTTAAATTAAACATTTGCTCGGTCGCTAGTCCGCTTTGCACAACCAAGTTAATGATGTGTGCAACACATCGACTATGATAAAAAATGCCATCAACAATCGGTCGGTATTTTAGTTTTAGTAATCCTACCGCATTTGTATTGTTAGAAGCGTTATCGAATGATATTGAAAAAACCTTGTCTTCTATTTTAAACGTTTTCATAACATATCTCAACATTAAACTTAAATTTTCACCCGTGTGCGGATTTGGAAATATTTCAAAACCAATAGTACGTTTCATCATTTGCCAAGTATTGGGGTCAACCCAATGTGCGGTAACACAAATGTACGAACCCGGCAAACCATGACCCGCAGACCAAACATCGGTTGTTAAGTTTACACTAGTTTTTAAAGCATCAAAACCAATTATTAATTCATTTTTAACCTTTACCCAAGATTTAATACAATCACGTTTAAGAGTTTGACGACTTACATGAGTGTAACGTGGTTGAAGCCTTTTTTGAATCAACCTCGTTAACCGAGGGTTGTCGAAGTGGTTGAACGGAAAACCCTCTTGAATCACAAAGTGAGCTAAATCTTGACGAAGCGCCCTCTCGTCATATACAAAAATACTCCCATCTTGTCCCATAACACTTTGTCCCGATCCCGAAGCGCCTTTTGTTGCTTTACAATGATTATTCGTGTGCTTCTTCAACGTAGAGTTCCCATCGGAATTGATAAAAGTGTTACAAGCTTTACAACGAGCCTTTTTTGAATTATCTGAAAACCTAACCAAGTCGAAATGACACCAAATTTCTTGGTTTCGAGTTGTTTTTTCAATCCCAACCTCAAACGGTTGGTTTGTAGAACCTTGAGGTTGAGAAGCGGTATTGTTTGATGATGTTGGTTGAGATTGAGAAGCTTGGTTTCTTCTAGACATTTTTGATCAAGTTTGTGAGCAATTTTTGAGTGTTTTTAGTGTGTTTGATTGTTGTGATTCAACCAAAATCATGGATGGTATTTATAGGAATGTTTAGGATGTCAATTTGGTGTTTTTTGATGTTTGTTACCGTTTCTAAACGGCTAGAAACAGCCCAACGTCCCCAAAAAAACGGCCATATTGCCCACTGTGAAGGAAATGCAGAAAAAGAGAAGATAGCCGTTGGATCCGGTTCGGAACCGGTTCCCAAGAACCGGATCGCGAACCGGTGTCAAAATATCCGGATCGGAACCGGTGCTAGTGGCAGAATCATGGAACCGGTGTGGGTCCGCCGGATAATCTAGGAACCGGGACCGGATCTTGCCGGAACCGGTGTTGACCGGATTCAGTTCCGGATTTTTTTCCGGTTCCGGTTCAGGAACGGGTGACAATGGCCACGGCTAGTAAACGGGTAAGTATATTAAGGTTTTTTCATGTTCAGGCTACGCGGCCTAATCATGTATCTTGTGACTGCTTTTAATCTCTTTTCTAACCGCCGTAAGATGTTTACTCAGTGAAATTTAAATTTACGATCTCTTGTAAATATGTCGGGGGTCTTACTGTGTCACGCAGTGGTCTTAAAAGGTGTAAGCTGTTATCTTTATTTTTATCACGTTGTCATGAAGAAGTGGGCGTACAATAAATTGCAGGGTGGGTCTTGTTTTCGCAGACCACTATTTTCCTTTGACCAATTCATGAGAATGTGATGTTCATTTATAACATCAGCAACTTAACTTTTACACATTGTTAGATACTTTCATGCACCCCTAATTAATTGAGATGAATTAACTAATCTCTTTAACCAAAACAATGGCACCATATAACTTGCATATCATATCTCATGCTTTTTAGTTATTCAAATTCAGTTCCATTAATTAGTACGTACTAATGAGGAACGACATGTAAAATTCTATAATCATTCATATGCCCACCCAATCATATCAATACCAAATAAAAAGATATCAATGTCGCCATGCTCATTCAAGTATGTACTCAACCACCAACAATGATCCAACTCATCTACTGTAATATTACATCTACTGTAATATGATTTAACACTAGTAGCAAGTGTACGTAATTTTGCATCAATTACTATATAGTTCTTATTATATCTCAGATGCCAGAATGTAACGAAGATGAAGACAGTAACATCGACGAATTTTTTCAGCAAGATTCGAATAACCGAAATACAACTGATTTCTCACTTGAATACATACTAAAGACCATGATCACATAGCCAAATGAATTGAAACAAAAACACACAAAAATCATTCAATCAAAACATATATAATGTTGATAAATATATTCTAATTAATTCAACATCAAAACCCCAAGGATAGCGACCACCAAAAACACACACATAACATTGTTTCTATACGCATCACTGGCGCTAGGGCTCGGAGCAACAACTGGACTACCAGTATTGTCCGTCGACAGGAAATTTAACTTCGCAATTGCCATCAAATTCTCAGCCGTAAATGCATGTCTAACCGGGACACCTTTCACAACTTCACCACCAACTTGCCACACATGATTCACTTCCTTCATCGTCTCGGGCAACTTAACAGTCACGTAAATCCTCATCATGCCATCACTATACTCACTTTTCATATCCTTAACATCAAAAGCAATGTCACCTTCAGTGACACCAGAATACGAACTTATATTATAAGTTTTCACAATCATTGTTGCCTTATTTTCGTCGTGAAATGCTATAAAAGCTTGTGACCCTGCCATACGGGCATGTGTTGGATTAATGGCCCATGCTATCCATCCTTGAGGGTGTATGGGAGGTGCAATGAACGCGACTTGAAGCGATGAGGTTTTGTTGGTGTATGTGTAGTGAAGGGTCGAGTTTAGCGTGTGGAGGTCAGTGCAGTGTGTGTATAGGTTGTTGTTTGTAAACTTTTGTGACGACGCGCAGTTGAGCGCGTTTGTTTGTGTTGTTAGGGCGATTAGCAAGGCGAGCATTGTTAGTATGAGGGTGATGAGTGGTGGTTGATGGTGGTTGTTAACTGCCATTGTTTCTGTTTTTGTGTTTGTGTGTGTGGGAAGTTGATGTATAGAGGGGCATAAATAGCTTTATAGAAACTTTTAATTCTTTGTGCTCAGAAAGTAAGGAATGGGATTAAAATTTATTTTTCTGTTCAAACATATCAATTTATAAAAAATGTGATAACTGCCATATGTTACACCTAAAGTTTATATATTTTTAACATAAGTAAGACAATTATCTGATTTTATAAGCCAAAAACAATTAGTAATTAATATGTCTTAAGTTTAACCATTTTATATTGGAAAAGATGTCGACGAAGTGTATCTTAAACAAGGTATATTTCTTTAGTCATGTTATGGTAATACAGTAGTCAATTAGACATGTTTGTTTTGAGTGTAACTCAAACAAAGCATGATTACAACTTTGGAAATTTTGGGTTTGTACCTTTTTTTCACAAAGTACTCGCGGCAGGTCATAGCAAGATGTTGCAAGTGTTCACAGTCATTTTAGAAACTAGTTAAAGTTTTTGTTAAGTAATTTATCGGTCTTTCGTAGAAAAGAATCTCTCATATGATAAGAGAACAAAATATGAAATCAAATCTTTAAAGAGATTCAATTAAACCGAAAGTTTAATTTTAACTAAACCAGAAAGCTTAATTTTGACATGTAAGAAAAATAAAATCATCTCATTGGATAATAAATAATTTGATCTGACCCATCTAAATATCATTTTGCAAAAAATTATGTACAAAAACATATGTGTTGACTTTGTAAAAAAAATTACAAGAAAATGAGAAGTAATAAACTTTAATTGTTAATTTTTAAATAAATTATATTGACTTAATTAAATTTTTCCGTTTCCGTTTCCGTTTCCATGTTATAAATAACTTTTATAAATTAAATAACCCTCGTCACGAGGTGGGTATATATAATTAGGGTTGTTAGTTGGGTTGACTCGGTCGGGTTCGAGTCAATTTGGGTTGAGGCTAAACAGAACATACTCGAACCCAATTCTATTTAGAGCTTCGGTTAGTCGGGTTCGGGCGGGTCAATTCGGGTTCGGGGTCAACATGAATATAAGTAAAATGACTAAAAGAATTGCTTATTTCAATATGTTTACATTGTAAAAGTGTTAGTTTAATCAGGTTGGTCGGGTCAACTCGGGTCGAAGCTAAAAAACATACCCAAACCATACCCTATTTAGAACTCGGGTTAGTCGGGTTGACGCGAATAAAATTATTGAGCCGATTAACCATATCCAAATAGGCTTAATCAGGTTCAAGTTCGGTTCGGGTCAACCTTTTTGACACCCTATATATAATGAAGCAATATTCATTCCAGCCCTCCAAGGTTATATCTTCATAAAACAACCCCAAACTCTTTATTTCTTCTTTAGTCCTATTCTTTGCTTTTTTTCCAAAATACTCTGTGAGATATTTTAACATATCATATTACGATATTTCAGCAAGTGATGTGAGTGTAAGTGTTAGTATGAGGATGTCAAGTAGTGGTTGGTGGTGGTTAACCGCCATTGATTTCGGTAGAGTATGTAAGTTGATGAATACTTAGCTTTTCTAAACCACAATATAAGGTTGTTAAGATGGGACACGAACCAACATTTTGAACAATTGTACGAGGAAGTTAGCAACCAAATTATACATGACATAGTGTAGTAAGTTTTAGTATTGTTTCTATTGAAACAATGTCGTTTGATTTGAGTGAAAAAACTAACTAATGTTGGTTGAAATTGAAGCTAAAATTATCATTTTTGTGTAAACCTCAAGCTAAAATGGTTAACTCAAGCCAACAATAAATTGTGTTCAACCAAAACATTCTTAATGCTGCCGTTGGGCTAATTCAGTGTCCAATTGTCTCTAAATTGATTTAAACATATGTTAAATTAAGTATAAGAAGACTCACTGATAATGAAATC
Source organism: Artemisia argyi (assembly GCA_030686995.1). Classification (NCBI taxonomy): domain Eukaryota; kingdom Viridiplantae; phylum Streptophyta; class Magnoliopsida; order Asterales; family Asteraceae; genus Artemisia; species Artemisia argyi. The sequence continues at coordinate 66,881,785 of CM060709.1, read as the reverse complement.
AGTAAGCAACTTCAGCAAGGTTCAAGTCAGAGACAGGTTCAAGAGATCGAAGACATATTGAAGATATTCTTGCTAGCTGATGCGGTATCAACTAGTAAAAAATATGAACTAGAAGCTGAAGGATAAAGGAGCATCAGGGATCGGCAATGCCCTGGCGACCCTTTGAGCTCTCTGATCAGACCAATAGAGTTTAACTCGAAAAATCTCTTAGATATTTAGGCGAGACTTTTCTAAAAAGCGAATGAGCGGGATAAAGTACAATCTTGAAAAAGACAAGACAAGTACTAGTTGGTGAAAAAACAGTAAGAATTGTCATAAGTGTTTCTCAAAATCATGGTTATTGTGTTTCCAAAAATAGAAACATTTAATGGAAGATGTACTTTTTTAATAAGTGCTTGACAAGTCCCAACAACAGCCACGTGACATCCTCGTTTGTCTCCTTTTAGCTTATAGACCCGTCAAATTGACGGGTTTTTAGAAGAGATAATGCAAAAAAAAAAAATTAAGAAAAACATTACACCTCTGCTATTAGAAGAGATTTGTTACTTTGTTCACACATAAACCATATCAGACCTCCAACAAATACTAACCATTACACCTCTACAATTAGTATCAACCACTAAATCAGAAAAGCAACTCATCATATAATCCCACCAATCTCCTGCAACACCCTGTTAAAAAAAGACAACGGGCAAATCAGTGATTCCGAGTTGTACATATATAGTGAGTTAATTTACACTAACCACTCTCCATGTGTAATGACCAATGACCCTAAAAAGTCTGTAAGCAGTTGATCATGTTCCTATATGTAGAAAGAGCAACATTCATCTTAATAATTAACCCAAACAACCTATAATATAATAACCAATCCCGACACCCTCTAATGAGTTTTTTAAAAATAGACTTACTTTTGAAAATGGCTTGTCAGCCAGTAACTTTGCTTGGTCTTTCTCTTCTTTTCTTTGGTATTTGTTGGCATGCAATAATTTGAATCCATGATGTACACAGTACCTTGTTTGGGGCATATAAGAAACAATGACCAATGACTCATGTTAATGAATAAACAACTTAGTACGCTATAAAAAGAAACTCGCACTTTTATAATGTGCAATTTTCATAAGCTACCCAAACAGTCCATAATTTTTATAAGGTGCAGTTTCATATGCAATTCCAAACAGCTACTATTCCACTAATGTGCAAGTTACAATTTAAGACCCCATTAGCCGTGATGATTAGCAGAGTCTTTTATGTGCAATCCCAAACAACCTATTGTCCCATTTCAATCCCAAACAACAACTAATCTAATAATGCGAAGTTTTAAAAAAAATCACTATGTTCAAGGAAAGGCAAACCTCGATAATAAGGACCATGAAATCCCCAGCTCATCAGTCACCTGACCCATTCACTTCAAAATCGTCATTCGATAGTAGAAGTTACACTAAGTAGTAACACACCAGGAGCATTTTCTATTGCCTGCACATTTTTTTCTTTAGGTTGCTTTTCTAGTCCATCACATATAAGAACCAATAGGTTGTAGAAGCAATATAAAATGCCCGTCACAAAAAACATTTTACATCAGCAAATAATGTAGTAAATTATGTTTTGTGTGACGGGCATTTTGTATTCGCAGGTAAAATTTACTACATTATTGGCTTTGGATTTTCAGGACTTTAGCGCCTTATCATTAACTCAGGTGCAATGCCATAGAAACCAGATCATCACGTCTCTTTTCGCTCCCGTTTCATCTACAAATTCATAGATAAAGAAACATCAATATCATTCACCAAGAACACTACATTAAGTACAATTTACCTTACGTAACTTTAGCTGACATGTTGTCAATTTTGTGCGACTTTCAAGTCATAAACTTCGATTTAAAAAAAAGTGAGATCAAGAAATATACAACAATTAATGACAACTTTATTATTGCTTAAAATGCAGACTCCGTGAATTGTATGATGTAATTCTGTTTTTCTTTTGCAAACTAAAAAATGAACAATAACTTCACACATGGAGCAGCAAACCCGCAGACACAAATCTGTTGACCCCTTTAACATGATAAAGCTATTGAGAATGGTAGTGATTGATCATAATAAAACACATTAATGATCATAATAGCATTGCGAAGATCGATAATACGGACAGGGACAAATGGAGTTCAGCAAAAATATTATGTATTAGGATAAAATTAGAGGCGGTGACTGGTCATACTAAAGAATGGTCACATTAAAGGAATAGGGCCAATGAGGGCAACAGAAACATACTATAATCACTGCCTTACTGTAATTTTCTTCTAACTGATCCAGCCACCTTTGAATCGTCGGTTTCCTTAACTGAGCTTCTTTTGTCAACTGCACTATCTTGTTTCAACATAGATTCTTTCCATGTCTTCTTTGCCAGTAAGGCAACATTTGGATTTGAGGAAAAAATAATCAAAACTCAAAATTTGAGGCAACATTTAAATTCTTTCCATGTCTTCTGTCAACTGCACTATCTTCTGTCAGCTGCAATATCTTGAAAAAGGGAAACTTTTACATGCTGTTGTAGATTTGAATTCTGCATTTTAAAGAAAGGATAAGCATTAGAATTGCAATGTTGACCCATTATTTATTGCTAATAAGTAAATTTCAGGCCTATAATACTTTCATCCGTTTTATATAGAAAATTAGATTAAGGCTTGGATGGAATATCCTTTCTAACATCAGATGGTAATCACATCGTAAGTTTTACACCCGCTGAAATCCTTGAACATATGATAAACTAAATATAAAGATACAAAATTGTACCTCCACTGTTATCAATCCCTGGCATTCCAAGTGAGTTCACAGCGGATTAAAATAAAATAAAAAAAAAAAAAAAAAAAAAAAAAAAAAAAAAAAGGTAGCAAAAATTTACTAAAAAGCTTGTAGCTTCCAAAACCACTTTCATTCAAAAATTGTAAAATCATAGTGAAATCATCAACTATTTTCAAAACTTTAAAAAATGATGTTAAATTGTTTTTATTTATCGGCATAAACTAATATGCTCATCGATTAGCACCCAAAGGTACCTATTCATCTGAACAAAAAAACCCATTGCATATTAGTATTCGTACAGGGGAGTTTGGATATATGTTTTAAAAGTAATTACATGATTAAATTATCAGAATCAGATAATCGACTATAATAAGATAAGCTACTAATGTCAAAGATCGATCTTTGAGTGTACGAAAGTTCTAATTGTTCAAAAGAATATATTTGTGGAAAAATAAAGTTGTTCTCACTGGTGAAATTAGAGAATGAATCTCAAATTAGTCTTACTCAAGTTTTAATTAGTGCTCAACATGCTATATCAGAGCTTTCAAAGAACGACAACGTAGCAAGTTGTCATACTTGAAATAATATAAGCCCAAAAGGAAGAAGAAAAAGGGTACCTCTTCTATATCCCTCTGTTTGTCTATAATAATAGCAAGGGCCGAATTGTTGCATTCCCAATTCTTCCGAGGATCAAAACTTGCTCACTTAGTATATCTTTTTTTAATCAGACTTCATAGGCCTAATATAACAATTTAGAGACGGTGATGGTTAATACACACACTAAACTTTATGTTATCACCTCGCTGGACAGACCAAGTTTTTTATGTAACAAAAAGAATATTGATATGAACTCATTCAACATACCTGCATGTCATGAAAATCTCTGCCAGTAGGAGGGTTAACTTCAAATAGCACATGCAAATACTAATACATAAAGTATATTGAATCGCATTCTTTTTTTGCAGCCAGAAGTGAGACACTACTTCAGCAGGAGTAATCAAGCGTCTGTGATAATAGTGAAACTACGCGCTTATGATCAATCACGATTAGTTGCGCGACCTGTAAACAACATATGAGAGATTTACAAATCAGATGAATAAACAAAAAGATAACAGGCCTGTAAGCTAAGCCGGTTTAAAAAGCTAAAAAAATTGGATCCCTATCGACTGCATATAAGATAAAAGAGTATTTAAGTACAATTTGCTTCTAAGTGCAAAATCTATTACCTTCACACGAATGGAATCATGCAAGTTATGCTTCGCAATGAACTCGAATATATCTGTTTTCATAAGCTGAAAGATTAAATTTAATAAAAAAGCAATAAGTTATTGCCATAACCCAATCATAGATGAAAAATTCTATGATTTAATTGGTACCGATGATTTTGAGTGAACATTTACATCAACATAAAGTACAAAAGCTTTCTCGTATTACCCGTCAAATTCCTGTGACACTGCGAGTGCCTGATACATCAAATGATCGCCTTCCGCTACCTCTTCCTTGAGATTGATTCTACAATAAATTAAGCAAGTATTACTCAATTAGTAAAAAAAACAAATCCATGTTTACATGTAGAGATAACCAATACATTTTATTCAACACATTCAAGAAAAATATGAGTTCAATTGTCCATATCAAGAGCTACGTCAATACTAAATTGTAGAAAAAATTTAGCTCAAGTAGCTCACATTGGATAGATTATTGAACACCATAAAGGTCATATGCCCCATGCATTCAAATTATTTATTGGCTCAGGCATCACTAATCACATTAGCAGTATATAGTTGCCATTCAAGATTCTACTTTAAGCAATCTTCATTGATTAAAAAACATTCCTGAAATTGGGATACAACTTAAATCAATTAGTTTGATATTAAGAACTTTGAAAACTTTGCACACTTCAAGATTACATGCAATTAGAAAATAATAAAAAGCATAAAAAATTGCAACTAATGAAGAATATGGGTACAAAGATCATTTATTGAATAGGTTGCGGCATAATAACTTTGGTTAAACCAATTCAATGATGAATCAAATATAATTGATTCAATAAAATGGCTCACGTAAATTTGAATACTTACCTTGGATTATCCGAAAGTGATCACCTTGATTTCTAGATTATTTAATCACCAACTTCTTTCTACAACCAAAATATGAAACCGTAATTAACAACCAGCAATCTTGACACCAACGTTTGTTTGAAATTCAAAACTCAAACTAAAAACATAAATAAGCTTTAACAAAAACAATGAAATGGTAAAAATTAGAATAATAATGTAACACCCCCAAAATTTGATACAGCGGAAGACTCAACAAGCTTTCGGGGTGCTACGGGGATTGGTATCCAACACAAGACATAATAGAACGAGATAAAGTAAACATAATAAAAACGCAACCAAAACGAGGTTTTAAAGTTTACATTTATCCCAACATCATTCAGAGTCAGGCCCAAAATAACATAACAGTAGGTCCAAAATTAATTATCAGAGTTTAGAAAAATAGATCCATAAACCATGAGCCTTAGCCGAGCCTTCCATTCCAAGCATCCATATCATCACTTAATTACCTGAGAAAACGTGCTAAAAGTCAGCTTTCGCTGGTGAGATCATAGGTTTAAATTCATCTAACAATATAGTAGACATATACGCAAAACGCTTGCTAGCTAGACTAAGGATTCACTAAAAGCCTGCGGATACCCTCCGCTCCAATCCTAACACACGGATACCCTCCGTTCCAACATAGATATTCGGGTAACCCCCGCAATACCAAATAAATACTCGGATAACCTCCAAAGTATCAATAACCTATAGGTGCACACTACAGTATCTAAATAAGCCAACCTTGAATAGTACACACGAACCGTGTGACTAAAGCTGACAATTCCAAATAAGCCAACCATGAATAGTACACACTAAATATGTGACTAAAGTTGACAATGCATCCTAGTCCATATGCATAGCAAGTTTAGAATGAATATAGAAGCGATAAATAGTCCACATAAAATAATTTGCACGTTTCTCACCCCAAGTATTGAAAACATAGTTCAAGAGTAAAAGTGGGGCTATGACTCACCTCAAGTCCAGAAAATAGCAAGAAGAAGTCGGTAGAAATAAGATGTATAGTAACTCACGAAACAGCAACTACGGACTCGGCACGACCTAACAATATTAACTCGTTCAGAAATCATTTCCTCAAATTCAAAATATTCCTAAACCCGGACGAAATCCGTTTTATTTCCGAAAATCCATTTCGTATTAGTTTGCTGTATTTGCGTTTGGTATCCATACGGGTGGTGGGTCGACACAAAACAAACCAAAAAGGTCACACAAAGAATAATAAAATGAACTATAGATCTAATATTAGCCCAATATATTATTTAAATAAATCGCCGAAGTTTATCAAATCCGTCGATTTAATAATCCTCATATTTATTTACGTAACATACCGTTCCAAGATTACACCCAATCCTAAAACACATAGCACATAAATACTATATGGTATATATCGTAGTTTAATAAATTCCTCATATACATCGTCAAATTGGCCAGATTTCCCGATATATATATTCGCAATTTATTACACTTTACATATACCACAACCTATGGGCGTCGTAGGATACGATGCCCATTAATATATTCATTTCATATAGCCAAATAACCCGGTTCAACCCTATGGTTAAGTGGTTATTTAGTTATAGAAAACGTTTATATTAATCGTCATATATCCGTGACAATACGAAAGTCACAAATAAAACTTACCTGAACTCGAGTGACAACAACTCCGCATAACTCGATAAGTTTACTCGTTATATATATAAAATGGCATTTTGTTTAATATTTAGTAATTGTCGAGAGTTTCTCGTTTTATAACACATTTTTATAATAATAATACGTTCAATAATATTACGCCACTTTTGTAGCATAATATATATCTAGTCGTATTATTTATAATATGACTCGTGATTATTATTATTATTAATATACGCGCTTATATAATTATATATCCGTTATTCACGTCTATATATTCATATAAACGTTTATATTATCAATAACTATTATTACGAGTTTTATTACTTATGTTTTATTTGTAAATAGTTATCGAGTCATACGAAATGGTCACATGTCCGAGTCATGACTCTCGGCTCATTGTCCAAGTCCAAAGTAATAAGCAAATGTTATAAATACAAAAGTATCTCCGTCCAACACAATCCCAATCCACGTGCTACAACAATAGGGTCCGACTACGGCACCCGACTAACCTATCTCCGTCAATCTAAGTGACCGTCTCACAATCGGTCCCCAAAACCATTTTTCGTCAACACTTCTTCAATATATACCACGAGTCCAAAATAACTCGTCATCCGCTTAAAAATCCAATAAGCCGAAATAATGATGATAACCAATCAATATATACACAAATAACCATAACAATAAAAATTAGCCGAAACATATATATTTCGACATCAACCACGGTTCTCAAAAATTAACCGTACACGGGTCAAATATCAATTCAACCAAAGTCAAATCATATACCAAGAGCCATGTGGGTCCCACCCGAGACCACTACGGTCGCGGCTAGCTCACACGAGCTCGACCCAAATGACCCCATTCGACCCATTTTGGGTCTTCGGCTCCCACAAGAGTCGACCAACACCAAAATAATCAAACCATGGGCCAAATCAATTAAGCCAAATAATCACCATGACCAAAAATGGTCAACCATCCAGAAAAACGGGTCAAAATGACCACAACGACCCGAAATCAATAAAAATCGAGGAGGGGGAGCCTCGGCTAGGGGTCGACCACGCATCAAAACCCAACCAAACATCAAAACCCGGATACCAAACCAAGATTTAACACGTTTTTAGCAAAACCCATTATTACTTTTATCCATTTTCTCCAAATCCGATCCATATTAATAAAAATTCGTGGGTTTGGGTAAGTTTTTCAACAAAAACGATGCACCTCGTGCACACTTACCCGTGGATCTACAATAATAAACCAAGAAAGATGGTGAAGGTGATGTGGGTGGCGTCGGTGGTGGTAGAACGAGGCGAGGAGGATGGTTTTTGGGCGCGTGAATCACCACAACGTAACATGAAGAAGGTGGGGAGTATTTTGGAGTGGCGGTGTACAGTGGATAACGGCGGTGGTGGCCGGATTTTGGGTGTGGCCGGCGGTGAGGAAGAAGAGAGGAGAGGGAGTGGGTGAGATTGAGTGAAAATGATAAATATGGGTTAGGGTTAGGGTTTTTAATAGGGTATTTTCACTTTAGGTCCCTCAACTAAGTTTTCTTATTATTTGCACACCAAACCTTTTACTCCCAAGTTTAATTAATAAAAACGTCCCCTCACGTAAGTGAAAACTTACGATAAAAATATTGTACGTCCCCGAAACTCGTTATTTTTCACCATTAGACGGGCTATATATATATTCCACCGAAATTTATAATAAATACGTTATTAGATGTCCAACGTATTAAAACTCGTAAGTTTTTAAACTTTTAAGTTTCCTAGTGCCAGAGTCAACGTAGTACTAAGTGAGAATTTAAAAATACATCACCAAACATAATATCAAAATGAATTATTAAAATAATTCACGAATTCCATAACGTCATAAATACATAATTATCCATAAAATAGGTCTTACAAGTTCGTTGTGAATAAAAATTCCAAATAAAAATTATAAACGAACTTTAACGTAATGCGGGTTTTCAAAATAACTCCCTAAATTGGCGGTTGTCACATCCTCCCAGTCTCAGAAGAAACCCGTCCCGGGTTTCACTCGGAACAATTTATCTACGAAGCGAAAAGCTTCGGATATCTCTTCCGAAACTCGTCCTCACGTTCCCACGTAAATTCTGGTCCGTGTCGGGAATTCCAACGAACCTTGACGAGCGGAATGCGACTTCGCTTGAGTCGTTTAACTTCACGATCTAAAATCTCAATTGGTTCTTCCACGAAATTCAATTTCTCATCGACACGAATATCCTTCATTGGAATAATAGGCATCTCATCAGAAAGACATTTCTTCAAATTACTAACGTGAAACACGTCGTGAACTTTACTCAGTTCATGTGGTAATTCCAACCTATAAGCCACGGGCCCAATTCTTTCTAAGATAAGAAATGGTCCAATGTAGCGTGGGTTGAGTTTACCACGTTTCCCGAAACGTATCACACCCTTCCAAGGTGAGACTTTCAGCATCACTTTGTCTCCAACCTGGAACTCTAAGGGTTTACGTCTCTGATCGGCGTAACTTTTCTGCCTATCTCTGGCTGCTTGCAACCGATCACGAATCTGAGCCACTTTCTCTGTAGTGTCCAAGATAAGTTCAGGGCCTGTGAGTTGGCTATCTCCAACTTATGCCCAACCAATAGGCGAACGACACTTTCTGCCATACAAAGCTTCGAATGGTGCAGCTTTAAGACTTGTGTGGTAGCTATTATTATAGGAGAATTCCGCAAGGGGTAAGTACTTCTCCCAGCCTTTACCAAAGTCTATGATACATGCACGAAGCATATCCTCTAAAGTCTGAATGGTCCTCTCACTTTGACCATCGGTTTGGGGATGATATGCAGTACTCATATCAAGTCTCGTCCCCAAAGCCGTCTGAAGTGATCGCCACAAAGCTGACGTAAAACGGCTATCGCGATCCGAAATAATAGATATCGGGACTCCATGACGAGAAATAATTTCCTTCACATACAACCTCGCAAGTTTATCCACGCTATCATCTTCACTAATTGCTAAGAAATGAGCAGACTTTGTCAGACGATCCACAATTACCCAGATAGCGTCACAACCGCTAGCTGTCCTCGGTAATTTGGTAATGAAGTCCATTGTAATCCGTTCCCATTTCCAGACTGGAAGTTCTGGTTGCGTTAGTAATCCTGATGGTCTCTGATGTTCGGCTTTAACCTTAGAACATGTCAAGCACTTACTAACGTACGATGCTATATCTGCCTTCATGTTTGGCCACCAATAGAACTTCTTAAGATCCTGGTACATCTTGTCAGACCCAGGATGAATAGAGTACCTTGACTTATGCGACTCACGCATAATTAACTCCCGAATTCCTCCATATAAAGGTACCCAAATCCGATCTCCAAAACATAGCAATCCATCAGAACGCTTAACAAATCCTTTCTCATTCTCAGCCATCCCAAATATATTCTCAGCAGATCTGTTTTCTGCTTTCAACGCTTCCGTTTGAGCTTCAAGTATTTGAGACGGTAATGGCGATACGATAGTCATTCCCAATGACCTAACTCGTAACGGTGGTATTCTTTCCTTTCGACTAAGAGCATCAGCAACAACGTTTGCTTTACCAGGATGGTAGCGAATTTCACAATCATAATCGCTTAGCAACTCAATCCAACGTCGCTGTCTCATATTGAGCTCTTTTTGATTCAAGATGTGTTGTAGACTTTTATGGTCAGTGAACACAACACACTTTGTTCCATACAAGTAATGTCTCCATAACCTTAAGGCGAAAACCACAGCACCTAATTCCAAATCATGGGTGGTGTAGTTTTTCTCATGCTTTTTGAGCTGTCGGGAAGCATAAGCTATCACCTTCTCTCGTTGTATTAACACGGCTCCCAATCCTTTATGTGAGGCGTCACAATAGACGACGAAATCCTCGTTACCTTCCGGTAACGCTAAGATAGGAGCACTACACAACATCTTCTTAAGCAATTGAAATGCTTCCTCTTCTTTATCTCCCCATTCATACGTAACACTCTTTTGAGTCAATTTGGTTAATGGTTTAGCTATCTTCGAAAATCCCTCAATGAATCTTCGGTAATAACCAGCTAAACCCAAAAATTGACGAACTTCGGTTGGGGTTGTAGGTGCAGCCCAATCTTTTATTGCCTCAATCTTAGCAGGATCCACATGGACTCCTTGTCTATCAATCACATGACCCAAAAATTGTACCGTCGGAATCCAAAATTCGCATTTCGAAAACTTGGCATAGAGTTTCTCCTTCCTGAGCAATTCTAAGATGAGTCTTAGATGCTCCTCATGCTCCTTCTCACCCTTTGAATAAATCAGGATGTCATCGATGAACACAATCACGAACTTATCTAAGTAAGGCTTACACACCCGATTCATGAGATCCATGAATACCGCCGGTGCGTTAGTCAACCCAAACGACATCACCTGAAACTCGTAATTCCCGTAACGGGTTTTGAAAGCCGTTTTCGGAATATCTTCCTCGCGAACTCGAAGTTGATGATATCCCGATCTCAAATCGATCTTCGAATACACACTCGATCCTTGGAGTTGATCGAACAAGTCGTCGATCCTAGGTAACGGGTATCTATTCTTCACTGTTAACTTGTTCAGCTCTCGGTAATCAATGCACATACGGAACGATCCATCATTCTTCTTTACAAATAAGACTGGGGCTCCCCAAGGTGAAGAACTTGGTCTTATGAATCCTTTTTCGGCTAACTCCGCTAATTGTTTTGACAACTCTTCTAGCTCGGTAGGTGCAAGATGATAAGGCGCTCGTGCTACAGGTGCAGCACCAGGTATCAACTCAATCTGAAACTCCACTTGTCTAGTCGGCGAGATTCCCGGCAAATCATCGGGAAACACATCAGGAAAATCACGAACTATAGGCACATCTCCAATGCACCTTTCCTTTTTCTTCGTCCCTCCTTTCTCAGAAATTTGAGCCAAGAAAAGGTAACATCCCTTCTCCATTAGCTTTGGTAACTTAGTACAAGAAATAACTGCTAATCGGGATGGGCTCCTAGAATCCTTCCGATCTCCCAATATATTTAGGATTTCCTTTCCGTATGGCACACGCACGATCTTCTCGTCGCAAAGTATGTGAGCACGATACTTCGACAACCAATCCATACCAATGATAACATCAAAACTTCCTAACGTGACGGGTAGAAGATCTATATTGAAAGGGTGGTTCAAGAAATTTAACGTGCAACCACGAATGATGGTATTAATCCTTTCTATATTCCCGTTTGCTAACTCAATATCATATCCAATTCCTAAGGCCATCGGGGGTTTCTCTAGTAAGGGTGCAAACGTAGTGGACACAAAACTCCTATCGGCACCAGTATCAAATAGTATGGAAGCATAACGATTATTGAGAAGGAACGTACCAGTAACGACGTTCGGATCTTCTCCTCTCTCGTTCCCGAGTGCATACACTCTTCCCTGAGCAGCTCCAGCTTCCACACGTTGGTCCCCATTATCTTGTCGTCCACGGTTTCCTCCAGCTCCACGGTTTCCATGATTGTACCCATTACCACCAGAGCCTTGATTTCCATGGTTCCAAGATTCTCTACACTCGTTCCTATAGTGTCCCTTATTTCCACACCCATAACAAGTAACATCTGCCTTGTTTATCATATCAGGAGCAGCCTGAACCATAGCAAGAGGTCGAGCTCTACAATCCTTAGCTATGTGTCCTTTCTTTGAGCAGTTCTGGCATTTCACACTACACCATCCAGTATGATGCTGGTGGCAACGACCACACTTGGGTGCATCACTGTTCTGATTCTTCTTATCTCCATTCCCAATAGCATAGGCCTTAGCTTGTCTCTTGCTTCGGTGATCATTACCCTTAGAGTGTTGGTCTCTCTTTCTCTTTCTATTCTTCTCCTTATCAGCTCCTTCTAATTCCAACGAATCCATAAGTTGTTGAGCAATAGTGATTGCCTCATGGATGTTTGCAGGCCTAGCAGAAATCACATCATTCCTTGTAGCTACAGGCAACCCATCAGTATACCTCTCGATCTTTTGAGTCTCGGTTTTCACCATATCTGGGCAAAGTAAGGCTAACTCATGGTAACGACGATTGTAAGTCGTCATATCATTACCTTTCACCTTGTGGTTCCAAAACTCAATCTCTAGCTTCTTAACCTCATTCCTTGGGCAATAAGTCTGAATCAGCAAAGACTTAAATTGCTCCCAAGTCATGGCATAAGCCACATCACTCCCAACTGAATTTCGGTAATTGTTCCACCAAGTTAAAGCTTCATCCTTGAAAGTAAAAGAAGCAAACTTTACCTTCGCATTCTCCGCACAACCACTGACATTGAACACTGACTCAGTCTTCTCAATCCATCTGACTAAGTAAACCACTCCTTCAGTTCCACCAAACTCAATGGGTCCACAAATCTTGAACTCCTTGTATTGACATCCATTAGCACGAACAGGTGGAAAAGTTCCAGCAGAATTGTTGGAATGATTTGACTCAGCTAGTAGTTCAGCAACTCTTTGTTCCACAAGTTGATTGATCATTGCTTGATCTACAGTAGGTGCATTAAGTGGAACATGATCATTGTCTCCCTGAACATCAACATTTTGATTCCTGTTGTTGCGGTTAGTAGTGTCCAGGTTGTCAGGAGTAGGGGTTTCAACATTTCGAGTAGGTCGGCGTCCTCGGCGACCAGGAGTAGTCACTGCCGGACCAGTTCTGGTAGCTCTAACAGGGTTTCGTCGTGTGGCCATTGATCTGAAACATCACACAAGTTCATGAGTCTCCAATAGAACTTATCAATATGCTCAACAAAAGAAATTCAACGAAGCCAAGTCATGGAAAAAATAGCAACAATACACCATGAAACATCAATAAAACGGATAAGGACTCAATTTCCATAACACCCAAAATCACATAATACCATATACTAATAACCATCAACCATACAATAGCGATCTAACATCGTTCCAACTACTGGATAACACAAAACGTACTAATCGTTCCAAAAGAGACGAATACTGAACAAAATACATCAAAATATGATAACTAGTTTTTCTAACCGAACACTCCTCGGTTAAGAAAGCAACAAGACAACATAACCCAAGCAACTAGCCACGCTACTGGCAGAGGCTCCTCAACTCCTGCCTCAAGCCATCAAGATCTCTCCATAACGATCCTAGCTCCACGCTATGGGTGTCTCGGTCTCTCTTGAGGTCAGCCACCTCCTTCTCTAGCTCGGCATTCCTTTGCCATAGCTTGCTGTCAGCCTCTCGAGCAGTAACAAAACCTCGCTGCAAACTATCGATATGCTCATGAACCTCCATCAAAACTCTCCTCATCTCAGTAGTCCTGCCCACAACCACAGTCATATCAACTCTCAGATCCGCTATGAACTCTCCAATAACCCTCTCCAGTCGATCAGATACACGTGCAACTCTCTCACCAAGCTCAGTAATCTGAGCCCATAACCTACCAATCTCACCTAACTCTGCATGCTCAGCAGAAACCTCAGAAGATGCATCCGACCCATCGGGACTACCAGGTGGCAACTCAACCAAAAACGGATGATCAGGTGAATCAGGCTCAATCGGATGTACAGGTGAATCAGCCTCCTCAGCCTGAGCTGGTGGTACTAACACATCATCATCATCAGGCATCTCATCCTCCTGAGGGTCATCCTCCTCCTCAGGGTCATCATCATCACCCTGCTCAGCCTCCTGAGGGTCATCCTCCTGCTCAGGGTCATCAGCCTCATCCTCACCCTCGTACTCCTCCTCATCCTCATCGGAAGAGTACCTCATCAATCGTCGTCTCCTACTAGGTGAACCATGTGGAGATGTGGTAGGTGATCTAGGAGACGACGCAATGATGTGGGTGGCGCCTCAGACAGGAGAGAGTGAGCATCAATCTGTAAAGGTGATGGAGTAGGGCGTACCGACATGCGTGCCGTAGCTCGGTGGGCAAAGCGTGGGGCCACACGAGCCAAAGCCTGATGAAGAGTAAGTTGCCTCGATGTACCAGGGAGCCCTAAAGAAGATGAGGGTCCCTGCGTAGAGGCAGCAGGTAGTGCTGAAGTAGAAGCTGTCTGCGGCACAGTAGCTGAAAGCATGGCCATCTGGTAAGGATCATCAGATGCCATAGTGAACTGTGCAGGTAAAACCGGTGCAGTAAGAATATCCTCGACAACATCGGGCATATGGGAGGCCATGGTCTGTGACAACGGCGTAGGGTAGGTGTAAGTGTTTCAAAACAACTGAATCACAACTCAAAATACCATACCAAAAATCCTCATCAAATAATTCAAACATATAATCTCAATAAAAAGAGTTTCAAACACCGCATTACTAAAATGTTTATAAAACATTTAGACCATATAATTCCTCGAAACACCATCTTATTACTAAAATCCATAAACCTCAAATCATCTCAAGAATCCCAAATCAAACAATCATCTCAAATATCTCATAATACCTCAAATAATAGAAGATGCTTCGGCTTGGCGGGCTGGCGGGCAATGGTCAAGGATCATTTTCTATAAAAATTCGGTTATAGTTTAGGCGTTTATTTACCTAGTTCTCTATAACCTTGGCTCTGATACCAATCTGTAACACCCCCAAAATTTGATACAGCGGAAGACTCAACAAGCTTTCGGGGTGCTACGGGGATTGGTATCCAACACAAGACATAATAGAACGAGATAAAGTAAACATAATAAAAACGCAACCAAAACGGGGTTTTAAAGTTTACATTTATCCCAACATCATTCAGAGTCGGGCCCAAAATAACATAACAGTAGGTCCAAAATTAATTATCAGAGTTTAGAAAAATAGATCCATAAACCATGAGCCTTAGCCGAGCCTTCCATTCCAAGCATCCATATCATCACTTAATTACCTGAGAAAACGTGCTAAAAGTCAGCTTTCGCTGGTGAGATCATAGGTTTAAATTCATCTAACAATATAGTGGACATATACGCAAAACGCTTGCTAGCTAGACTAAGGATTCACTAAAAGCCTGCGAATACCCTCCGCTCCAATCCTAACACACGGATACCCTCCGTTCCAACATAGATATTCGGGTAACCCCCGCAATACCAAATAAATACTCGGATAACCTCCAAAGTATCAATAACCTATAGGTGCACACTACAGTATCTAAATAAGCCAACCTTGAATAGTATACACGAACCGTGTGACTAAAGCTGACAATTCCAAATAAGCCAACCTTGAATAGTACACACTAAATATGTGACTAAAGCTGACAATACATCCTAGTCCATACGCATAGCAAGTTTAGAAAGAATATAGAAGCGATAAATAGTCCAAATAAAAAAATTTGCACGTTTCTCACCCCAAGTATTGAAAACATAGTTCAAAAGTAAAAGTGGGGCTATGACTCACCTCAAGTCCAGAAAATAGCAAGAAGAAGTCGGTAGAAATAAGATGTATAGTAACTCACGAAACAACAACTACGGACTCGGCACGACCTAACAATATTAACTCGTTCAGAAATCATTTCCTCAAATTCAAAATATTCCCAAACCCGGACGAAATCCGTTTAATTTCCGAAAATCCATTTCGTATTAGTTTGCTATATTTGCGTTTGGTATCCATACGGGTGGTGGGTCGACACAAAACAAACCAAAAAGGTCACACAAGGAATAAAAAAATGAACTATAGATCTAATATTAGCCCAATATATTATTTAAATAAATCGCCAAAGTTTATCAAATCCGTCGATTTAATAATCCTCATATTTATTTACGTAACATACCGTTCCAAGATTACACCCAATCCTAAAACACATAGCACATAAATACTATATGGTATATATCGTAGTTTAATAAATTCCTCATATACATCGTCAAATTGGCCAGATTTCCCGATATATATATTCGCAATTTATTACACTTTACATATACCACAACCTATGGGCATCGTAGGATACGATGCCCATTAATATATTCATTTCATATAGCCAAATAACCCGGTTCAACCCTATGGTTAAGTGGTTATTTAGTTATAGAAAACGTTTATATTAATCGTCATATATCCGTGACAACACGAAAGTCACAAATAAAACTTACCTGAACTCGAGTGACAACGACTCCGCATAACTCGATAAGTTTACTCGTTATATATATAAAATGGCATTTTGTTTAATATTTAGTAATTGTCGAGAGTTTCTCGTTTTATAACACATTTTTATAATAATAATACGTTCAATAATATTACGCCACTTTCGTAGCATAATATATATCTAGTCGTATTATTTATAATATGACTCGTGATTATTATTATTATTAATATACGCGCTTATATAATTATATATCCGTTATTCACGTCTATATATTCATATAAACGTTTATATTATCAATAACTATTATTACGAGTTTTATTACTTATGTTTTATTTGTAAATAGTTATCGAGTCATACGAAATGGTCACATGTCCGAGTCATGACTCTCGGCTCATTGTCCAAGTCCAAAGTAATAAGCAAATGTTATAAATACAAAAGTATCTCCGTCCAACACAATCCCAATCCACATGCTACAACAATAGGGTCCGACTACGGCACCCGACTAACCTATCTCCGTCAATCTAAGTGACCGTCTCACAATCGGTCCCCAAAACCATTTTTCGTCAACACTTCTTCAATATATACCACGAGTCCAAAATAACTCGTCATCCGCTTAAAAATCCAATAAGCCGAAATAATGATGATAACCAATCAATATATACACAAATAACCATAACAATAAAAATTAGCCGAAACATATATATTTCGACATCAACCACGGTTCTCAAAAATTAACCGTACACGGGTCAAATATCAAGTCAACCAAAGTCAAATCATATACCAAGAGCCACGTGGGTCCCACCCGAGACCACTACGGTCGCGGCTAGCTCACACGAGCTCGACCCAAATGACCCCATTCGACCCATTTTGGGTCTTCGGCTCCCACAAGAGTCGACCAACACCAAAATAATCAAACCATGGGCCAAATCAATTAAGCCAAATAATCATCATGACCAAAAATGGTCAACCATCCCGAAAAACGGGTCAAAATGACCACAACGACCCGAAATCAATAAAAATCGAGGAGGGGGAGCCTCGGCTAGGGGTCGACCACGCATCAAAACCCAACCAAACATCAAAACCCGGATACCAAACCAAGATTTAACACGTTTTTAGCAAAACCCATTATCACTTTTATCCATTTTCTCCAAATCCGATCCATATTAATAAAAATTCGTGGGTTTGGGTAAGTTTTTCAACAAAAACGATGCACCTCGTGCACACTTACCCGTGGATCTACAATAATAAACCAAGAAAGATGGTGAAGGTGATGTGGGTGGCGTCGGTGGTGGTAGAACGAGGCGAGGGGGATGGTTTTTGGGCGCGTGAATCACCACAACGTAACAAGAAGAAGGTGGGGAGTATTTTGGAGTGGCGGTGTACAGTGGATAACGGCGGCGGTGGCTGGATTTTGGGTGTGGCCGGCGGTGAGGAAGAAGAGAGGAGAGGGAGTGGGTGAGATTGAGTGAAAATGATAAATATGGGTTAGGGTTAGGGTTTTTAATAGGGTATTTTCACTTTAGGTCCCTCAACTAAGTTTTCTTATTATTTGCACACCAAACCTTTTACTCCCAAGTTTAATTAATAAAAACGTCCCCTCACGTAAGTGAAAACTTACGATAAAAATATTGTACGTCCCCGAAACTCGTTATTTTTCACCATTAGACGGGTTATATATATATATATTCCACCGAAATTTATAATAAATACGTTATTAGATGTCCAACGTATTAAAACTCGTAAGTTTTTAAACTTTTAAGTTTCCTAGTGCCAGAGTCAACGTAGTACTAAGTGAGAATTTAAAAATACATCACCGAGCATAATATCAAAATGAATTATTAAAATAATTCACGAATTCCATAACGTCATAAAAACATAATTAGTTATAAAAACATAATTATCCATAAAATAGGTCTTACAAGTTCGTTGTGAATAAAAATTCCAAATAAAAATTATAAACGAACTTTAACGTAATGCGGGTTTTCAAAATAACTCCCTAAGTTGCCGGTTGTCACAAATAAGAACAAAATATAGAACGTAAAAATAGTTCCTATATATCCAAGAAAAAACTGACAGTTATGAACATATTAACAAAAACAACCTAGAAGGCTAATTCAATACTAATTCCTAGCGTAAGCATTGGTTCCTTGACATGAGCAAAGATTGCCTCCAAACCACTATGCCTTACATAATTATCATAAAAAATTATAAATTTAACTTACCCAACAATGATATTTGAAATATAAATCAACCAAAGATATTTTGACAACCAAAATCAGGAATCCTAAAACACAACCTGCAAAAAATACAAAAACAACAGCCATATGAACAACATGATTAAAAAAATTAGTTCCCAATCAAAAATGATATCAGAAATAACAAATTAGTTCCCAAACAAAATTAACTTTAGCCGATACATATACCACATTGAACAGTCATACATAAAGATCATTAGCCCTAAACAAACTTACAATCGAAACCAAAAATAGCTTTTGTATTGAATCAAGATCATTAGCCCTAAACAAACTTACAATCGAAACCAACAATTGATTCCATTAGGGACAATTGATTAACCTAATTAACTGAATGAACATATAAAACAATATATTGATAAATAAATTGTATAAAAATGCAATAAAAATGCATAATAACTCATTCAAACATACATATTAAAGCAATTGAATCAAATCAAATCAATTTAACAAAATCAAAACCATAAAAAAAACTTACAATCGCCCCTAAAATTAGGTTTGGTGTGTGTGTGTGATTATTCGTTTGAGTTTTGATTTTGTTTTGAATGAAAGAAGAAATTCGGTTACATCTTGGGCTGATTTAAGTGAATTGATTTCTTTGAATGAATTTTTGATTGACATAAATGAGTTACCAAATTTGATTCCTATAATTTTGACGAAGATGAGGTGCAGCAGTAGTGTTGTACACAATTAATATCCAACCAATGAGAGCTCAGACACGTATGAAAATTAAATGCTTGGGGTGCTTTAGTTGGTTTGTACATTATTCATGTTTATTAGATAAAATAGATATAAATAATGTTGGTCGAAGTAAATTCTATTCCATATTAATTATCACATTTAAGAAGGGCATTTACTCTCGTTTTGAACTCGTCATTGTCCTTAATCCTTTCAAAGAGAATCAGAGTTCATTTGTAAACTCTAACCTTTGTTTGAGTTTTTACTTGATTAGAGAGCAACACCTATTATCATTTAATTAAGTGTCTATTCCCAAGATACTTTGTAATTCTTTGATTCATTATAATAAGAATTCTATGTTGAAAAGTTTAACTTGTGTGCTATCACTTAAATCTCTCGTCATTGTTTTACAAAATAGTCATGGATTCTGGAACTACAGGTGCTTTGATTCAAAATAGCTTGTTATAATTGAATTGGAGCAAAGTTGGATATGCTTATAATTTAGAGTGGTTTGAGATCACTTTGAGTTAAGGATATAGTGTCGCACATACTTGTAAAAGAAGTTGAGGAGTATAATATCTCAGAGCTTTGAGTTTTGATATTTATAACTTAAGCAAGATGTTTATCTACATTCTTTCGGTCTTAGAACTATATATTTCTCTTTAAGTTGTTCCATTTTTATTAGATTTTGGATAAGGTGTAAACGAAATGTAGTTCGGACAAAACATTTGTCTTTAGTTGGTTTATAATTTTATATGATAATTATCAAATTGCCAATTAAAAGGTTTGATGTATTTTGAGCATAGCTAAAACAAAATATAAGGTGTTTGTACCATTAATTTAACCCTCAAACCACCATGGCAATATCTTTTATTACCATGACAAGAGTATAAAAGGAGTTAAGACAGAAAAACCAAAACTACAAACCATCATGGCAATATCTTTGACCTTCAAACCACCTCAATAACCCCCTACTAAAAAAAGAAGAATGATTTAATGACTCTCAATGCTACATGACCCAAGTGGTACTAGAAAGTTGAAACCCACTTACAAAAAAGGAAAATAATAATAATAAAATAAAACGATACTAAAAAATATGGAGATCCCTTCAATGCCCATACAACACAAAACTAAAAAAAGCTTAGTCACTAGAAAGCCTTTCAATCCCATACATTGCTCCATTTAATAGAAACAATAACTTGCTCTTCGGTATCAATACTTGCTTAGCCCTTCAGATACCTTGAGATCAGGTCCATAATGAACCTACAAGGGACAATATACACGCGTTAGTCTTGTTTCAATTTTTGTTCTAAGACCAAACTCTGGCCTGAAAGTAAGATAAGGTAAAAGACGTATGCCAAAAAATCAATATGGTAAGTGAAAGTGTAGTAAATGCTATGTTTAAATGAATCAACCAATGCGAGATTGTATTTACATTACCCTACTTGAAAGCCTAACTATTCAATAAAACATATCTAAGACCTCGACGAGACACCTCCTTCACCATCATGAGAAAAGACCCAATGAAGCTCAGTGTAAGCAAATGAGATATACCATGCTACTCCACCGTTTTTATCCTTGAATTTCTCAAAATTTTGAAAATGAACAACACCACGCACACGCAAAACTTCATAGATTCTTATGTGGGCCTTTCCACTTTGCTACCCTTTTTTCTTTCTTTACCAATCCCAAATTCCAAATAGAATAAATACTTGACATAACATCGGAACGAAGCGCCGAGTTATATCTAACCTAGGTGATGCTTGATCGATACCATCGTGAGGAACACATCCCACAATATCTGGGTAGGCGACACATTCTTTGTTGTAATCAGTAACCGCCAAATAAAAGGCTTATGGGTAAAAGAGTGATCACCCTTGCCACGTGGCAACCGGTCAACTATGCACTCCGCCCACGACGTGTCTCTCAAATGTGGGTCCCTTCGGTCCACTTACATCGTCACCAACAAAACAATTACTATATATAGTAATAGAGCGTCAAATGACGCAAGCTTACGTCATAAAATATTATTATTTTTGTTAGCCCAAATTTAGAGCCCAGTAGCTGTGTCATGTTTGGCCCATACTCTTTTTTGAATCTATTTCACATGTACGTTATAAGATTTCATGGCAATGTTGATTTCCAATTTGTAGTCAAACACAAATTACTATTACTATATATAGTAATTATGTGGCAAATGATGCAAGGTGACATCATTGGGCTGCAGAAATTTTTTTTCCCCCAACAACAAGCCCACTTTGGCCCAGGTAAAAGCCCAAAATATTATTTACAAAGCATACCCTCTACTATATAATGGGTTAAAAAACTGCGCAAAATACTATTTACGAAACATACCCCCTACTATATAATGACTTGCGAAAATTACTTTAAACTTTTATCTAACATATATTTAGCGAGCCCCGCTGCAAAACGTCATCAAGAACCACGCCATTTTAATTTTTTTTTTCCGGGACTTTTTAACCACGCACCAAACACCTAACCCACTTTCTACTTAACCAAAAAAAAAAAATACTGTGCGATAATCAACGACATGAAACAACGCCCCGCCGCAACGCGGCGGACCTTTGCCCACCTTGTTCCACACAAATTTCTTTGTATTTTAACTGCTAATAAAAACAGATATGGACTTAAGTGGGCCAAATACAATTTAAGAGAAACTCCTAATTGGGCTGATAATATACATCGGCCCATTCATAGACACCGGCTGGTATAAACTCTAGGGTTCCTTTTTTATTCATTCTCTTCAACGAGTTATTCTGCGCCGTTTTCAAAATCATCAGGTCCGAATCTCATTCTTGTAATTTATCTGTATGTATTGTTCATAGATCTAGTAGCATACTTTTATCACTAAAGTAATTTCATTTCACTTTACTATATTATGCCATTTTTTAGATGTTTAGTGAAAATGTTTCTTTCCTTTTGTTTTTAATATTGCATGTAGCTTATGATTGTTAGATGTATCAGGGGTTTAAATTTTAACTTAGAAGTGTTTGTTCCAGCCTACATTTGAGCTTATGAGCTTATTTGATTCGGCTTATATTTCATAAAGCCTCATTTTTCTGGCTTATTTTGAGAATTAGGGTGTTAGTTTAAGCTTATATGTGGCTTATGAGCTTATTTGTGTTTCGGCTTATATTTCATAAGCCCCAATTTTCTGACTTATTATGAGACTTGTGGGCTTATATAAGTTTATTACGATATGATAAACTTGTGTAAGCCCGTAAGTCTCAAAATAAGCCTGAAAATTGGGGTTTATGAAATATAAACCGAAATCAAATAAGCTCACAAGCCCACATATATGCTTAAACAAACACCCCCAGGCTTATTGTAGGCTTGTTTTTGACTTTTTTCATAGATGAAGCTGGTTGTGTATTAAGATGATTGGTTAGTTCTTAAATGTTTTGTATGTTTAGTGATGCAACTTACTTTATAGTAAATATTATTTAGTGTGTTGAATTGAAGTTTTGTTGCAAATGGTTTCTGTGGTTTGATTGTTTTGACTTTTCGTCATCGATAGCTTTGTGTTGTGATATCACGCCTGTTAATTCATTACCTGGTAATCAGAGGTTACATATAATGATAAAAAGGTTGTATACTTTTTTTTTTTTTTTTTTTTTTTTTTTTTTTTTTTTTTTTGTGCTTAATGAATGCTTACTTTTGTTCATTTAAGTTCGTTGGGTTTTATAAGAAGGTTGGTTGTTTTTTCTCTTCTGAACGTAGTGTTCGTTTACAATTTGTTTCAGGTAAGCAATGGCAGTTCCTAAGCTTGATAAGAAGATCGTCAAGAAGCGTGTGAAGAAGTTCAAGAGGCCTCACAGTGACTGGAAAATCTGTGTTAAGGTACATCTCTCTAGTTGCGATTTAATAAAAAAATTCACTTTGATAAACAAAATTCATAAAACCAAGTTTTATGCTCACTTTGTTGCTTTTGATATATAATGATGTATTTTAATGTCACAGGAAAACTGGCGCAGGCCAAAGGGTATTGACTCCCGTGTGAGGAGGAAGTTCAAGGGTGTGACTCTTATGCCCAACATTGGTTATGCCTCAGACAAGAAGACCCTTCACTACTTGCCAAATGGTTTTAAGAAGTTTGTTGTGCACAACGCCAAGGAGCTTGAAGTTCTTATGATGCACAACAGGTAAATTATTACCATATATTGTAACATGGTTAAACCTAGAAAGCAACACTAAGCTATTTACATATGAAAGTAACTTTTAAAATTGATTGTGATCACTAAAGTGTATTTGTCATGCATATTAAATGGCTCTATCAAAAAGTTGGATTATTATTGCAATTGTTTGCACAAATTATATTGACCTTGCATATCTTGATGCCTATCTGTTTTGAATCTTTACCTGATGTGCCCAAAGATGCTTGTTTAACCATGTTAAATTTCTATGCGCATCTAACATATTTTACTTCATGATTTCAGAACATACTGTGCGGAGATTGCACACAATGTATCAACTCGCAAAAGGAAGGAGATAGTTGAACGTGCAGCACAGTTGGATGTTGTCGTCACCAACAAATTAGCTAGGTTGCGTAGCCAGGAGGATGAGTAAGCTTGTTAAGTTTTCCGTGTGCTTTGTTTGTAAGCATTAGTAGCTTTTGGTATACTTGATGTTGGCAAATGATTTTCTCTTAACCTAGTTATCATCTACTTTTGAGGAAAAAATGGAAAGCTAGTCTTGATATAATTCCGTTTGTTGGCAAATATTGTCACTAAAAAGGTTGGGGACATCTTGAAATCTTGAATCATAGATTCGTAGATATACCAAAACATGCATAAATTTAGTTTATATACACGTATAATTGCTGGAAATAAGGTTTTTTCATGTTCAGGCTACGCGGCCTTATCATGTATCATGTTACTGATTTTAATCTCTTTTTCTAACCACCTTAAGACGTTTACTCAGTGAAATTTAAATTTACTATATCTTGTAAATATGTCGGGGGTCTTACTGTGTCACGCAGTGGTCTTATAAGGTGTAAGGTGATATCTTTATTTTTATCACGTTGTCATGAAGAAGGGTGTGTACAATAAATTGCAGGCCGGGTCTTGTTTTTGCGGACCGCTATTTTCCTTTGACCAATTCATGAGAATGTGAATGTGATGTTCATGACTTCATGTCTTTAACATCAACAACTTAGCTTTTACACGTTCTTAGATACAAGTCTAAATGTGCTGTATCTTAATGCAAATTACCATACATAGTACCAATAATTTCATGGACCCCAAATTGAAATGAATTGTAAGTTTGTAACTAATCCTTTTAACCAAAACAATGGCACCATATAACTTGCATATCATATCTCACGCTTATTATAAAGTTCAGTTCCATCAGTAGTTCTGTACTAACGAGGAACGACATGTAAAATTCTTTAATCATTTATCTATAACGCCATGCTCATTCAGGTATTCAACCTCCAACATTGATCCAACTCATCTATGTAATATGATCAATAAAACTAAGTCCTTAATTAATACGGTATGATTTAACACAAGTAGCAAGTGTAATATATATCTTAATTGTCGAAGAGCCATAAGATACAATGATCACTATTCGCTTTGCATCATACTAAAGTATCCTTGTAGCAAGATTTGAATAACCGAAACACAACTGACTTCTCACTTGAATACATACTAAAGACCATGATCATATAGCCAAATAAATTAAAACAAAAACACACACACAAAAAAAAAAAAAAAAAAAAAAAAAAAAAAATCCTTCAATCATCAAAACATCAAAACCCCAAGGATAACGACCACCAAAAACACACACATAACATTGTTTCTATACACATCACTTGCGCTAGGGCTCGAAGCAACAACTGAACTACCGGTATTGTCCGTCGAGAGGAAATTTAACTTCGCAATCGCCTTCAAATTCTCAGCCGTAAATGCATGTCTAACTGGGACACCTTTCACAACTTCACCACCAACTTGCCACACATGATTCACTTCCTTCATCGTCTCGGGTAACTTAACAGTCACGTAAATCCTCATCATGCCATCACTATACTCACTTTTCATATCCTTAACATCAAAAGCAATGTCACCTTCAGTGACACCAGAATACGAACTTATATTATAGGTTTTCACAATCATTGTTGCCTTATTTTCGTCGTGAAATGCTATAAAAGCTTGTGACCCTGCCATACGGGCATGTGTTGGATTAATGGCCCATGCTATCCATCCTTGAGGGTGTACGGGAGGTGCAATGAACGCGACTTGAAGCGATGAGGTTTTGTTGGTGTATGTGTAGTGAAGGGTCGAGTTTAGCGTGTGGAGGTCAGTGCAGTGTGTGTATAGGTTGTTGTTTGTAAACTTTTGTGACGAGGCGCAGTTGAGCGCGTTTGTTTGTGTTGTTTGGGCGATTAGCGAGGCGAGCATTGTTAGTATGAGGGTGAAGAGTGGTGGTTGATGGTGGTTGTTAACTGCCATTGTTTCTGTTTTTGTGTTTGTGTGTGGGGGAAGTTGATGTATAGGGACTAGGGAGGCATAAATAGCTTTATAGAAGGGAAGTGATTTGCACACTCACAAAAGTGATTGGCACACTCAAATTTTGAGTGTGTTGACATTTATACCCTCACATTTTTTGGACTTATTCATATCCTGTAAGGGTATAAATGTCAACACACTCATATTTTGAGTGTGCCAATCATTTTTTAGAGTGTGCAAATCACCTCCCTTTATAGAAACCTTAAATTATTTAAAAGTTAGGAATGGGATTATAACTAATTTATTTTTCTGTTATAACATACCCAATATATAAAAAAATGTGATAACTGCCATATGTTATACTAACTTTCCTAAAGTTTATATATTTTTAACATAAGTAAGCCAATTATCTGATTTTATAAGCCAAAACAATTAATAAATATGTCTTAAGTTTAACCATTTTATTTTGGAAAAGATGTCGACGAAGTGTAGCTTAAACAAGGTATATTTCTTTAGTCGTAACAGTGAATTAGAAACGTCTGTTTTGAGTGTAACTCAAACAAAGCATGAGTACAACTTTGGAAATTTTGGGTTTGTACCTTTTTCACAAAGTACTCGCGGCAGGTCGTAGCAAGATGTTGCAAGTGTTCACATTCATTTTAGAAACTAGTTAAAGTTTTTGTTAAGTAATTTATCGTCTTTCGTAGAAAAGAATCTCTTATATGATTAGATAACAAAATGTGAAATTAAATCTTTAAAGAGATTTCAATTAAACCAATAAGAAAGCTTAAGAAAGCTTAATTTTGACACGCAAGAAAAATAGATTCATCTCATTGGACTGTAAAAAGTCTTGAAACAATTTGGTCTAACCCATCTAAACATCACGTTACAAAAAAAAAAATAATAATAATAAATAAAAAATAAAAAATGCATAAAAACATATGGGCTCACTTTGTGAAAATCTAAAAGAAAATGATAATTAATTAACTTTAGTGGTTAAATTTTAAATACATTATATTGACTTAATTAAACTTTTCAGTTTTAATGTTTTTAAGAGTAAATTGCAAAAATCGTCCCTAAAGTTTGGCCAATTTGCATGTTTCGTCTCAGAAATGTCGAAACTGCAAATATCGTCCCTGACCAACATCAAACGACTAAACTACCCCTGTCCAAACTTTAGGGACGATTTTTGCAATTTACTCTTCTAAATCTCTTTTTAGTTTTTTACACAAATTGTCCCTGTGTTGCAGTTATTCCCTAATTTGGATGACAGTTAGTTTATCCGTTAAGTTATTTGCACAGTTAGTCCTCAGTTAATATTTTTTGCAAAGTTAGTCCTCATTTTCTAAAAAAGTCCTCATTTTTTGCACCGTTAGTCCATCCGTTAATATTTTGCAACGTTGTTAATATTTTTACATTTTCGTCCATTTTTTTACGTTCTCGTCAATTTTTCTAACGTTTTTGCCTATCTTTTTTTACGTTTTTGTCAATTTTTTTACGTTTTCGTCTATTTTTTTTACGTTCTCATCCGTTTTTTTTAACGTTTTCGTCCACTTTTTTACGTTTTTGTCAATCTTTTTACTTTTTCGTCCATTTTTTTTACATTCTCGTCCGTTTTTTAATGTTTTCGTCTATTTTTTTTACGTTTTCGTCTGTTTTCTTATGTTTTTTTTATCCGTTTTTGCCATTTTTTTTTACGTTTTCGCCCTTTTTGTGATTAGGTAAGTATACTAGAAGAAAACTTGACATTTAATAAAAAAAAGTTTCTGTATCGATTTAAATCACGATTTTGACCCCTTTCTGGTCCGAATCATCTAAAGTGTAAAACACGAAAGTTGTCCGGAATAAAATGTTACATAAATGCTCGCGAGATTTTAACCTGAAAATGCAAAACAAGAGCTGTTTACTACCAAAACTTAAGCCATTTTTTTTTTTGCCAAATTCATAACTTGTAAACTATTGTAAATTTTGTACTTGTGTAAATCATCAAACTTATTTGAAAAAATGGACGAAAACGTATAAAAACGGCTTATTTTTTTTGCAAGTAAATAGCCCTTGTTTTGCATTTTTCAGGTTAAAATCCATGAGTCTTGATGTATAGCATCATTCCGGACAACTTTCGTGTTTTACACTTTTGATGATTCGGACCAGAAAGAGGTCAAAATCGTGATTTAAAATTGATACAGAAACTTTTTTTTATCAAATATTAAGTTTTCTTCTAGTATACTTACCTAATCACAAAAATGGCGAAAACGTAAAAAAATAGCGAAAACGGATAAAAAAACATATGAAAATAGACGAAAACGTAAAAAAGCGGACAAAAACGTAAAAAAAAATAGACGAAAACGTTAAAAAATGGACGAGAATGTAAAAAAAATATAAAACGTAAAAAAATTGACAAAAGCGTAAAAAAAACATAAAAGAAAACGTTAAAAAATATTAATGGATTGACAACGGTGCAAAATATTAACGGATGGACTAACGGTGCAAAAAATGAGGACTAACTTTGCAAAAATATTAACTGAGGACTAACTGTGCAAATAACTTAAAGGATAAACTAACTGCCTATCCAAATTAGGGACTAACTGTAAAACTTGACGCAACACAGGGACCATTTATGTAAAAAAATGAAAAGAGATTTAGAAGAGTAAATTGCAAAAATCGTCCTTAAAGTTTGGACAGGGGTATTTTAGTCATTTGATGTTGGTCAGGTGTAAAACCTCGCAAAAATCCATATAATTAAAAACGTTTAATTATATATTAATCTCTGTCATTATTTTAATCACCATTTTTACAGGAAAATTTGAAATTTTCTTATTATATTAAATGGTCACGATTACAATATCACATAATTCACCAAACGACGAAACAAATTCTCGACACGTTTAACAGAACTAAATAATTCACTAATCCTAATTATACACTAATACAATCCAAACGGGCCCTTGATTTTTCCTAAGCCCAATCGGTCCAAATCTTTAACCCATTTTCATTTCTATATTTATATATAGATCGACTAAACTAGCAACAAAACGACTCTCGTTCTCACACATCTTAAACACGACACCTATATATTTTTGCACCATCTCATTCCTCACCTTGCCGACTATTAGTGTGACAAAGCTCAAGTCCATAGGTCGAGTTTTGATATGTTTTTAGGAGGCAAAGTGATTGACAAAAATTCCAACCAATCGACATAAAATAAATTCATTTCTTAACCGTTTCGACTCTAGTTTGTTTCTATGAGTTCCAAATAATATTTCTAAGATGATTACATGTTTAGAAATCATATTCGATCAGCTAAGGCCAAGAGATACACGATTATACAAATCGTATATGGATAAAGGGTGGTCGACATATATGGTGACTCACAAGAACAACTTCCATATTTTATGCCCTCCCATTCATCCTAAAGTCCTAAGATCACAGTAAATATATAAGAGAAATAGTTCCTTACTGACACAACATAGTAACATATGTTTGTTGAGATAATAGAAACCATACGATATGCAAAAACGTCTACTATATCTATCATTCGTTTACCACCTTTCTTCCTCCACAAAATACTTCTAATAACTCTCAAAATAGCCTCTGAAAGTCCAGAGGTAATACATTCGTACGTTTGGAAGCAAACAAGGAGTAACGAGTTTCGTATTACTTGGGTTATATCGAACGTGTTTATTTCTTGTGTTTTCCTTCATCACTCTCGACTCTCTACCACCTTTGAAGGTGTTGTAAGTTGTTTCCAATCTCTTTTGAACTCAATTTCATACGTTTACATATCCATGCATCATGTTGTATTTTTATTTAACGTATTATTGTTTCACGTACTTATTTTACGTATGCATAATCACGTAGCACACAAAACGTGACTAGCCTCTATCTTGGAAGGCCTAGGAGTCACGTAACACACTTGTTGCACCTTTATTTTTATGTTACATGCATCGTACGAATCTATTTTGAACCTAGTGTTAATCGGTACCAAAAACTTTAAACACTTAGAAAATATTCTAAGTCTTTTAATACATCACAAGTAGCCTAAGAAACACACGTATATATAAAAATTTTACTTAACGAGCACCATATATTTTTATACGACTCAATAGACCACCTAGATAACTATCATTTTCGTTTATATAACTTGTAAAAATACTCACGTTTCGACACTCAAATTACTTTATTTCGATCGGCAAATCACAAGGTTTTCTAAATCTCATTTTATTCAAAAACTTAATAAATTCGATTGGGCTTATACTAAGCCCAGTAAGACTTAGCATTTTATCAGTTCACCAGGCCCATAAAATATATTTTCAGAATCACAAAAGTAGCCACAGTCCAGGCCCAAAACTGTTTTCATGCCCTCGCCTCCAAATTTCTTAACGGGCCTTTGTTTTGGTTCGTTAAGGCCCAATTACTAAAAAAATAAGCTTTTTAGCAAATAAGCTGTTGAAATAAGCTTGTTATTCATAAAATAAGCTTCGGAGATTTTTATATATTTTTTCTCATAATTTTTGTACATTTGGACTAAAAATGTAACGCGACGACACCTTCAGGGACTAAAACTGCCAAACTGTTAAAATAAATGACTGGAACAGTAAAAACAGAAACTATAGGTTATAAAATGACATATTATTAATTTCCAAGCTTAGATTGTAATATTGGACATGTAGTGGACTGTAATTATAAATTATATATAAAAAGGATTAACGGTGTAACGCTAACGCCGTTAGTATAAAAAGTGTAAAATCTGGAAAAGGACAAGGACCAACATATTTTATTTGACATTCTTATTTTATTTTCTATTTTACGTCACCCATCACGTCATATGCATTTTTATTACATTTTATTTATATATTATTTATTTTTACGTTAATAATATATATACCGACTTTTTAACTAATTATCATTACGTATTGTTATCATCATGGTTAAAAAAAATAAAAACTTTAGAAATAATAGTATATCTCGTCATATTATTATAAACATAATAATTCCATTCGCATATCATTCTTTCATCTTAACGATTTATCGTTATTCGTTTACCAAATAGTAATTGGTTAGATTCTCAGATAAATTTATTTATCAGGTTCCGTATCAAAGACATTTCCATAATCATTCTCATAATCTCATCCTACTTTACTTTTCATCATCCCAACATCAATCAAGGTGAGTCATAGCCCCATTTCCAATACTTGTTTTTAACTCATTGGGGGAGATACATGCTTACATATACTTTGATAACTTTATAAGTATATGAATAAATTACATGATTCAAATCAATTTCCTAATTAATATTTATCTGATATGGTTTATGACTTAACATGTGATATATATATATATATATATATATATATATATATATATATATATATATATATATATATATATATATATATATATATATATATGTTATTGGCGAATTACTTAACTGAAATACTGATACTCAGATGATAATGTTTCCAATTTGATTATTGTGGCATGTGATATATGTATGTTACTGGCAAAATACTTAACTGAAATCCTGATACTCAGATGATAATGTTTCCAAAGTGATTATTGTGGCATGATACTTGACTATACTATCTATCCTGAATGATTCCATTATCTATATATGACATTTCTATGTTCAACAGAAATAATTGCTAGGAAGAGCATAAATACTCTAATTACATTATTACCTTGATATTGCCTAAGTTACCTTCATCGCCATAAAGTACCTCAATCATGAGTCATTAATCACCTGTATGTGAGCGCGGATATAGTGAACAGCTTCGAAACCTGTTAAGGATTGACCTCCTATCCCACTAATACTTGACGGAATGCCATATGCATATGGTTAGTCGTATTAGTCGTGATACACTATATTTGAATAAAAATAGGAATTGGCAAATCACCTATTATAAGAGGGCAAAATTTATCATTGACTTGATAAATCACCTCTTTTGTTAACGTTTTGCGTGTCATGAGGCTTGGTGCAATATCCATAAGGAAATGTATGTTTTCAACATATATTTAGATACAGCTGTATAGGTATTTGACCAAACTTAAATTGCATATCTCATTAAATTAGCATCATGAGTTTCCATCTCGTGTTAGGATTATTGATCTCTTATTTGAATTTGATTGAATATCTATATGATTTATTTGTGATTATAATTAACATCACTCATTACTTGTTCTATCACTGTTAGTATTTATTATTATCAAATATTCCTGAAATCTATTGAAATAAATGGTTTTCCACAAAACTCTATGAACTCACTAACCTTTGTGTTGACACTTTTAAGCATGTGCATCTCAGGTAATTTAACGGAGCAGGACAAGACACGGAGCGGACATTTATTACTCTGATAAATTAAAATGGTGTAAAAATCAAATATGTCATTCTTTCAAGTCTTTATATCTTTTAATAAGATTCTAAATCAAATGGTTCATCTTTTATCAAAAATATTATTTGAATGACAAAAACTTTCAAAACGCTTCTTTTAAGCCGTTTTATGAGATTATAACTTCGATCCTCCCCGTAACACCCAAATTACTTTTCCGCTGCTACAAACTTTAATTTGGGGGTGTTAAATCAGGGACGATATTTGCCCCAAAGGTTTGCCATAGGGACGGTTTTTGCAGTTTCGAAATTTTCTGGGACGAAATATGCAAATTGGCCAACCTTTAGGGACGATTTTTGCAATTTAATCTGTTTTTAATAACCTTATAAATTTAATAGACAACCCTTATCACGAAGTGGGTATATATAATTAGGGGTGTTAGTCGGGTTCGGGTCAATTCAGGTCGGGTCAACTTGGGTTGAGGCTAAATAAAACATACCCGAACACGACCATATTTGGAACTTAGTTTAGTCGGGTTCAGGTCAATTTGGGTTGAGGCTAAACAAAACATACCCGAACCCGACCATATTTAGAACTTAGGTTAGTCAGGTTCGGGTCAGGTCAATCGGGTCGGTTCAACCCAAATATAAGTAAAATGACTAAAATAATTGCTTACTTCAATATGTTAACATTGTAAAAGTGTTAGTTTAGTCGGTTGGTCGAGTTAATTCGGATTCGGGTCAATTCTGGTTGCGGCTAAAAAAACATACCCAAACCCGACCCTATTTAGAACTCGGGTTAGTCTGGTTGACTCGATTTACCCGAATAAAATTATTAACCCAGTAACCCAACCCGAATAGGCTTAATCGGGTTTGAGTCCAGGTCAAGTCGACTTTTTGACAACCCTATATATAGTGAAGCAATATTCATTCCAGCCCTCCAAGTTTATATCTTCATAAAACAATCCCAAACTCTTTATTTCTTCCTTAGTCCTAGTCTTTGCTTTTATTCCAAAATAGTTTGTGTGATATTTTAACATGCCAGATTATGATATCAATAAGTGATGTGAGTGTGAGTGTTATTATGAGGATGTCAAGTAGTGGTTGGTGGTGGTTAACCGCCATTGATTTCAATAGAGTGTGTAAGTTGATGAATACTTAGCTTTTCTAAACGACAACATAAGTTTGTTAGGATGGAACAAGAACATACATTTTGAACAATTGTACTAGGAAGTTAGCAACCAAATTATATATGACATAGTGTAGTAAGTTTTAGTATTGTTTCTACAATGTCGTTTGATTTGAGTGAAAAAACTAACGAGTGTTGGTTGGAATTCAAGCTAAAATTATCATCTTTGTGTAAACCTCAAGCTAAACTGGTTAACTGAAGCCAATAATAAATTGTGTTCAACCAAAACATACCTAACATTGTCGCTGGGCAAATTCAGTGTCCAATTGTCTCTAAATTGCTTTAAACATAAGTTAAATTAAGTCTAAGAAGACTCGTTAATAATGAAATCAGTGAGCAACTTCAGTAAGGTTCAAGTCAGAGACAATTTCAAGAGATC
This sequence comes from Artemisia argyi, assembly GCA_030686995.1. Classification (NCBI taxonomy): domain Eukaryota; kingdom Viridiplantae; phylum Streptophyta; class Magnoliopsida; order Asterales; family Asteraceae; genus Artemisia; species Artemisia argyi. Next base: position 66,847,886 of record CM060709.1, on the reverse strand, counting down.
GAAGACATCTTGAAGACATTCTTGCTAGCTGATGCGGTATCAACTAGTAAAGAATATGAACTAGAAGCTAAAGGATAAAGGAGCATCAGGGATCAAAAATACCCTAAACCCTTTAAGCTCTCTTAGATATTTAAGCGAGACTCTTCTAAGAAAGCAGATGAGCAGGATACAATACAATCTTGAAAAAGTCAGGACAAGTACTAGTTTGTGAAAAAACAGTAACGATTGTCATCAATGTTTCTCAAAACCATGGTATTGTGTTTCCAAAAATAGAAGCATTTAATGGAAGATGTACTTTTCGAATAAATGCTTGACACGTCCCAAAAACTCCCACGTAATATCCTCGTTTGTCTCCTATATAAATAGAATGTTTGTCGAAGTAAATGTTATCCCGTCAATTTGCATTAACTCTCGTTTTGAACTCGTCATTGTCCTTGATCTTATCAGAGAGATTTAGAGTTAATTTGTAAACTCTAACCTTTGTTTGAGTTTACTTGATTAGAGAGCAACAACTATTATCATTCATTTAAGTGTTTATTGGCAAGACACTTTGTAATTCTTTGATTCATTATGATAAGAATTATATGTTGAAAAAGTTTATCTTGTGTGCTATTACTTAAATCTCTCATCCTTGTTTTACAAAATAATCATGGATTATGGAACTATAGTTGCTTCGTTTCAAAACAAGTTGTTATAATTTAAATCGGAGCAACGTTGAATATGCTTATAATTTAGAGTGGTTTGAGATCACTTTGACTTAAGGATTTAGTGTCCAACATACTTATAAAAGAATTTGAGGAGTTAATATATCATTGCTTTGACTTTAGATGTTTATAACCTAAGCAAGATGATAATCTATTCTTTTTGTCTTAGAACTATATATTTCTCTTTAACTTATCCTATTTTTATATTAGATTTTGGAGAAGGTGTAAACGAAATGTAGTTCAGACAAAGCATTTGTCTTTAACTGGTTTATGATATTAATTTTGTATGATAATTGTCAAATTGCCAACTAAAACGTTTGATGTATTTTGAGTGTAGCTCAAACAAAGTATAAGGTGTTTGTACCATTAATTTGACCCTTAAACCACCATGGCAATATCTTTGATCACCATGACAAAGTTTAAGAGGAGTTAAGACGGAGAAACCAAAACTACAAACCATCATGACAATATCTTTGACCCTCAAACCACCTCCATAACCCCTACTAAAAAATGAAGAATGAATTAAAGACTACCAATGCTACATGACCCAAGTGGTACTTGAAAGTAGAAACCACTAACCAAAAAGAATTAAAACAAAAAAAAACATATGGAGATCTCTTTAATGCCCATACAACACAAAATTAAAAATAGCTTAGTCACTAAAAAGCCTTCCAATCCTACACATGGCTCCAGTTAGTAGAAAAAATAACCTGCTCTTCAATATTAATACTTGTTTAGCCCTTTAGATACCTTGAGATCACTACAAGGAACCTACAAGGGACAACATACACGCGTTAGTCTCGTTTCAAGTTTTGTCCTAAGACCAAGCTCTGGCATAAAAATAAGATAGGGTAAAAGATGTATACTAAAGCCAATGCTAATGGCAACCATAAATATAAAGGTTACATCCCAACCACAAACAAATAGTAAGGCGACCGCAAAAAAAAAAAAAAAAAAAAAAAAAAAAAAAAAAAAAAAAAAACCCACAAAAATGAACTAAATAAAAAAAACACACACAAATAAAATAAAAGTTATAGTTGGGTAGCCAACCTAAAGATTAAAAAAGTTGGGGTGAAACTTAGTTGCATCCGGTTGAGCTAAGAGGGGAGACTAGGTTGGGGGTCGGTTAGTTGGGGTGCAACCCCTCCCATTAATATCAGCCTAAGAAATAAATATGGCAAGTGAAAGTCCAGTAAATGCTATATGTGTTAATTTGTTAAATGAACCAACCAATGTGATTGTATTTATTTTCCCTAGTTATTGAAAGTCCAACTATTCAATAAAACACATCTAAGACCTTAACGAGACATCTCTTTCACCATCATGAGAAAAGACCCAATGAAGCTCAATGCAATCAAATGAGATATACCACACTATTCCACCTTTTTGATCCTCGAATTTATCTTGAAAATGAATGACACCACACACACGTAAAACGTCATAGATTTTTATGTGGGCCTTTCCACTTTGCTAGCCTTTTTTCTTTCTTTACATATCCTAATAGAATAATACTTGACATCACAGCGGAATGCAACACCAAGTTATGCCTAACCTAGGTAACACTTGGTACTTGATCCATGCTAACATGGGAAACACATCCCACAATATCTGAGTAGGCGACACATGCTTAATTATAATTAGTGATCGCCAGATAAAAAGCCTATAGGTAATAGAGTAATCACTCTTGCCACGTAGTTACCGGTCAACCATACTCTACGTCCCCAACGTGTCTCTTGAATGTGGGTCCTTCGGTCCACTTACGTCGTCACCAATAAAATAATTCCACACAAATTTCTTTTGTATTTTAAATTTAAACGCTAATAAAAACACAAATGGACTTAAGTGGGCCAAATACAATTTAAGAGAAACTCCTAATTGGGCTGATACTATACATCGGCCCATTCATAGACACTGGCTGGTATAAACCCTAGGGTTCCTATTTTATTCATTCTCTTCACCACTCGTTTCTTCAACGAGTTATTCTGCGCCGTTTTCAAATTCATCAGGTACGATTCTCATTCTTTATAGATCTATTAGCTTACTTTTATCAGTAAAGTAACTTCATTTCATTTTTATGCTCGCTTTTGTATATTATGCGATTTTTTAAAGTGTTTTTATAGTAGCATGTTTAGGGAAAATGATTCTTTTTTGTGTTTTTTAATATTGCATATTGCTTATGATTCTTAGATTTATAATGGTGTTATGAAATAAAGTTAGATGAATCAGGGTTTTAAATTTTAACTTTGGGGTGTTTGTTCAAGCCTAAATGGGAGCTTATGAGCTTATTTGATTCGGCTTATATTTCATAAGCCCCATTTTTCTGGCTTATTTTGAGACTTATGGGCTTGTTCTAGGCTTGTTTTTTTTTTATAGATGAAGCTGGTTGTGTTTTAAGTTGTTTGGTTAGTTGTTAAATGTTTTATATGTTTAGTGATGCAAATTACTTTTTAGGAAATTTTATCTAGTGTGTTAAAATGAAGTTTTGTTGCAAATGGTTTCCGTGGTTTGATTGTTTTTTACTTTTTGTCGTCAATAGCTTTGTGTTGATAAAAAGGTTGTATACTTTCTTTCGTGCTTAATGAATGTTTACTTGTGTTCATTTGAGTACGTTTGGTTTTAAGAAAGTTGGTTGTTTAGGGGGTGTTTGTTTAGGCTTATATGTTGGCTTATGAGCTTGTTTGATATTGGCTTATATTTCATAAGCCCAGATTTTCCGGCTTATTTTGAGACGTATGGGCTTATATAAGCTTATTATACAATAACAAACTCATATAAGTCAGCAAGTCTCAAAATAAGCCTGAAAATTGAGGCTTATGAAATGTAAAGCCAGAAAATAGAGGTTACATGTAGACTATGTAGTGATTAAAAGGTTGTATATTTTTTTTCATGCTTAATGAATGCTTACCTGTGTTCATTTTAGTTCGTGGGGTTTTCAAGAAAGTTGGTTGTTTTTTTCTCTTCTCAACGTAGTGTTCATTTACAATTTGTTTCAGGTAAGCAATGGCAGTTCCTAAGCTTGATAAGAAGATCGTCAAGAAGCGTGTGAAGAAGTTCAAGAGGCCTCACAGTGACTGGAAAATCTGTGTTAAGGTAAGTATCTTTATTTGGGATTTTCATAAAATTTTCACTTTTGATGTCTGATAAAAATACATTACACTGATAAAATATAAATTCATAAAACCAAGTTTTATGCTCACTTTGTTTCTTTTGATTTAATGATGTATTTTATTGTCACAGGAAAACTGGCGCAGACCAAAGGGTATCGACTCCCGTGTGAGGAGGAAGTTCAAGGGTGTGACTCTTATGCCCAACATTGGTTATGCCTCAGACAAGAAGACCCTTCACTACTTGCCAAATGGTTTTAAGAAGTTTGTTGTGCACAATGCCAAGGAGCTTGAAGTTCTTATGATGCACAACAGGTAAATTACTACTGTATACTGTAACATGGTTAAACCTAGAAAACAACACTAAGCTATTTACATATAAATACAACCTTGCCTATCTTGATGCCTAAAGAAGTAATCTGTTTTTGACTCATTTACCCATTGTGCCCAAAGATGCTTGTTTTACCATGTTAAATTTTTATGCACATCTAAAATAATTTACTCTTATGATTTCAGAACATACTGTGCGGAGATTGCACACAATGTATCCACCCGCAAAAGGAAGGAGATAGTTGAACGTGCAGCACAGTTGGATGTTGTTGTTACCAACAAATTAGCCAGGTTGCGTAGCCAGGAGGATGAGTAAGCTTGTTAAGTTTCCGGTGTGCTTTGTTTCTAAAGCATTAGTAGCTTTTGGTATACTTTGGATGTTATGGTTTTTTAAATCATGTAGTATTGTTGCAAAAACTTGTTGGTTATGTTATTCTTGAAATGAGTTTTGTCAAAGAGGATATTTGTTTGACACTGCAGTTTTATGTTCTCGTTTTAGTAAGATCTTGGATTCTTGACATACGAGGATGATGTTTTGTGTCATGTTTCTCTACTTGTTAGTGAGATTAAGTTTGTTTATTATTCGTTGCTGAATGTTGAAGTGAAAAGTAATGTCGACAGCTAAAAATAATTTAGGTGGATATTGATTGTCACCAACGACGATGGTAACTACTCTTTTAACATTGCTGTTACCGTCAAAAACCACTTAAATAGTTTCTAGCTGTTTTCATTACTTTTTTTCTCAAGCAACTGATGTACCATCAAACTTGCATTCTCAACGAAGTGCTAACTCAAGACACTTGATATGCAAAAATATTGTTCAGCATGAAGCATGCTAGACTTGCAAAAACCTTAAATTCCAAATAATTACCCGGTAATTGCGATACATTGTAGTTTGTCTTTTTATTGTCTGACAATTTCATTGACAATGGTGGGTGACTACTCTTGAACATCAAAAACCACCTTGATAGTTTATTGCTATTGGCATTACTTTTCTCTCTCGATCATCTGGCAATAGATCTACCACCAAACGTACATTCTCACCGAGATACAAACTCAAGACACTTGAATACTTGATACATCGTTATCATTTGGATAGAATCTAACATCTTTTAAATCACTATGTAAACTTAATTGGGAAATAATTGGTGTTGACTTGCACCAGTAGGAAAAAAAAAAAAAAAAAAAAAAAAAGATCCTGAAAGGTTGGCTAAAGCCCGAGCCCCGGCCTGGTTCGGCTTGGGCTAAGTTCTAAACCCTCAAAACAAACTGAATTTAAATTTTGGGAATTGCTACAACTCCCACACAACTCCCACACAAAACCCACACTCACTGACGTGTCAGCGGGTGGTTGGTTTAATCAAAGACGCACTCATTGATTAAACCAATCACTCGCTGACACATCATCGAGTGGAGGTTTTGTGTGAGAATTTTATGTGGATGTAGTGTACCTCTTAAATTTTAATCCACATGGATTAAACTCGCTCCATGTAAGCATTTCAAGGTCATTAAGACACATGATACACACAGAAAATGGATTTTGAAGTTTACTGTTATATAAGCAAAAAATAGAAGGTACACAGAATTTGAAATAAAAAATGACAAGTTATATATATTTCTATTTTTTTTTAATTATTATTATTATTATTATTATTATTATTATTATTATTATTATTATTATTATTATTATTTTTTATAAATTTAGAAAAACCATTTTTTACAACCTACACAACCTATTTCACAAACTCTATCTCACGTGTCTCCAGCGAGACTCGAACCCACAACCTCTAGAGATAAAAAGTTGCATTGCAATCATACATGATTTTATCCGGTCACTAATGACTACTCCAATCGATCCAATTAGGATTCAACTTCCTAATTTAATTACTAATCCAAGTATGTGAGAATAAATTGTCCTCAATGGTCATGTTACGAAACAACCATTTTATTTTTTCGTTAGATTTTAATCTAAATATTTTGTTAGTGTGACATGGATGACATTATAATTCTAGGTTTACCAAGTATGCAATTTCATAACAACTTCTAGAAAACTAAAGAGAGAAATGTTATACTCCGTATTCTTTTAGTTAGGCAGTGTTTCTTTTTTATTTCTAGATTAAGTGGCTATAGGGGCCACGTCTATTGCAACATCTTATTGGAGAGAAGATCATATTTTTTTGTCTTGGTCATATATAGGATTTAATAAAAATAAGTGGCTCCTACTCTAAAAATAAATACTATTAGAGGGCGTTTGGTTGGGGATTATTGGAGGCGTTTGCATTTTAATTCCATTCAAATATCATGACTGGTAACTCAAATGATGTAATTAACAAATTTTACGAATTACTAAAATAGAGAGAATTAGAATGACTCCAAAAAGTGAGAAATTTTAATTTACTTGGAAAATTTTTAAATAAGCTTTTTTTTCTTGTCTTTCTATAAACTTTTAAATATAATATTTATCAACCAAGCGCCCCTTTAAATTCTCATGATTCCGAAATTTCAAATTCATCAACTAAGCGCCCCTTTAAATTTATGTGTGGACCTAATTATTTAGCTAAGAGTAAAAAGAAACAACCCCTTATACTCAAGTTAACAGGTCAATCATTTCAAAATGACCAATAATATATTCCGCATTTTAAAATAATTATCCATATTTATATTTTGATATGTGGAAATTAATTATCAACTACTAGAAATAAACGGATAAATCTGATTTTTATTGAACATTACTCGAAATTATTTAAAGGGTAAAATGCAAAAATGATCCCTAAATTATCACGAAATCGCAATAATGGGACCGAGACAAAAAGTCACGCAAAAAAGCACTAACGTTACGTAAATGTGCAAAAAAACCACCGAGAGCTATTTTCCGTTAGTTTCCTCGTTAAGTGCCATGTCACTGAGGGTAGTATCGTCTTTTTATCCCTTTCCCGCCAATAACTTCAATTGCCAGTGCTTTGTTTTACAAATTTAGTCCTTTAGAACAATAGTTTATCTACGTGGCTCAATTTCTTCCAAGGAGAACATTAATTTCACAAGTAAATATCTTGAGAATGGTTAAGCTTTGGCAAAATAGTGCACGCAGTACCCCGATACTTGATTTAGGAATCCTTTATAGTAAGAATACGCTGTTCCATTTTAATGTTTTCCATTTAAACTTGTTATTGTTGTTGGAAGTAATTGATGTTTTATGTGTTCCATAGATTTGAATGAAAATGTGTTTTCTTTGCAAATCCATCACAATGGTGAATTTACCTCAAAACCAGGAAGAAGGTATCTCTTTGGAGATAAAGATCGGTTTGACGGAATTCACTCTGATGTTTTCTTCATGGAATTATTGGGCGAAATGTTAGAGGATTTAGGTTACTCGGATAGTACCCTTATGTTTACTCACTTTAGGATACCTGGGGAGTCACTGGATGATGGTTTGCTACCACTAAAGTCTAACGAAGATGTGAAGACACTTGTGGAGTATGATCCTATATTTACACAATTGGAGTTGTATATTGAAACCAATGTTTCAATTGTTGAGTGTGAGATGATGGATCGAATGATGACTAAGGGCAAGGGTGTGGTGATAGAAGAAATAGTGGATGATGATTTGAATGAGGCTGCTGGAAAGGGTGTTGATGGTGAGACTGGAAACAGTGGGAAATTACTATTGTTAGAGTGGCATAAGACAAGCCAACCTGAGAAGGTTGAACCTGTTTTTGATACTGATTCTGACAGTGACTTCCCACCAACATTTTGTGCCGAAAAAATGATTGCAAATCATACAAAAGGGATGAGTGATGAGTTTCAATTCAGAAGGTTATTGGAAGAGATTGACCAAGACTATACTGTGGAGGATTCAAGTGAGGAGTCTACAGGTTTGCTCGATTTTTATGATCTCAATTTTGATGATGCGTATTATGATGACACAAGTGATGAAGAGGTTGATCAAGGAACTAATGTTGAATGGTATGATGAAGAGGTTGATCAAGGAATTAATGCTAAATGGCATGATGATCCATACCATTTAGTTGATGTACCTGAACCTGAAGAGATGCATGCGGTTGAAGAGCCTCAAGAGATTAGTGACATGTTTGCTGAAATATATCAAGCATTGGATGAACTTGATGACGTAATTGCAGCTGGAGAAGGAACAGAGGTGTATGCTCTTTTTGCTGAACCAATTAGTTTCAGTTTGGTTCCACTTGTGGATGTTGATGGTGATGATGGTGAACAAAGAGTTCGTGATGAGGATGTGATTCCAGATGAGCAGTGTGCTGAAGTAGTTGGTGATGCTAAACAAGGAGATGAGCCAGATGAAGTGCTTGAAAAAAATGGAGTTGGGCAAGATGGAGTGCTTGCAGAGGACAAGTTTGAAGACCAAGGAAGATCAATCAAGAGGCGAAGACTGATGGCTGACAAGAAACCCAACGATGATGCTGACAAGAAACCCAAGGATGATGCTAAATAATGGTTATGCTTTTATGCTTCTAACGTTTATCTACCGGTTATGTAATATTAACTAGGGTCAATGGTTGCATAACCTTTTATCTAATCTAATGGAAGCCAAAAAACTAGGCAATTTTGGGATGTGTCTGTTGGTAACCCAAACGTTTAGCATTTATTACCCAAACACGCCTAAAACACATTTCCACATGTAATTACCCCGCCTATTTATAAGCTATAACCCAAGTAATTTCCTCATTCATCCAGTAATAAAAACAGTAAACACATAAATTGTATTAAAAGGTGTAAGAATGTTTCAATTTGTGCTTTTTCAGAAACTTGCAGCGGTTGCTAACTCAACTGAGTTACCATACCAGATGTCGGTTTATTTTGCTAGGGAGACACAGCGGGATGTGAAGTATGCGAAAGATCTTTTTAAGGCATATCAAGAGTTGCTTGATATTGTTATTCAAAGGAACAAGTACATGGCTGAAATGGAACTTGTGCGTCCCTCAGTGCAGATGTTCAATTGCTTGGAGTATTTTAAGAAGCTTCAAAAGGCCGACGTTATCGAGCTTTTGGAATTGAAGAAGAAGATTGCCGAAGCGAAGCTGAAGCTTTTCAACAAGCACGCATTTGTCAAGGGACTTTAGAGTTTCTTTCAAGGTTTTTTTTATCAATCATGTTATGTTTGTTTGAAGTTTAATGTTTTGTGGTCAAAGAAAACTATGTTATGTTTCTTTGTTTATCAAACTATGTTATATTATCAATTATGTTATCTTTTTTGTTGATTAAGTATGTTATTTTGCTTTGTTACTAATGTTATGATGCTATGTTAAAAGTCAAACAAATATTGTCATACTATGTTATATTGTCAAACTTGGTAGATTTGTAATGAGGATGCTACTCAACATGGGTCAAAACAGTCAAGTCAAGCTAATAACTGCAGAACCAAACACTCCTTTGTACAGAGCTTCCAAACTGGTTCAAGACAGCTTAATACACCTCACAATAATGTGTGATAATGCATCTGCCATTGCTCTAGCTTCCAACCCTGTGCATCGTGCTAGAACTAAGCATATAGAAATTGATTGCCACTTTGTGAGAGACAAGATTAGAGGTGGTCAAATTCTACCCACTTTCATACCAACCAAGTCACAATTGGCTGATATTCTCACAAAGGGCCTAAGCAAACCTCTGCACTACAATTGTTTATCCAAATTGGCTCTGTGTAACCCTTACACACTGCCAATTTGCGAGAAGGATAATGAGGATGAAACTCAAAATGGGTCAAAACATTCAAGTCAAGCTAATAACTGCAGAACCAAACACTCCTTTGTAGTCAAGTAGTTCTAGAAGGCTCAGTTAGTTATTAGCTAGTTAGTTTTAGTTTCCCGCCAATATTGTATAAACCATAGAGTTTACCATTCACCAAAAGATCGGTTACATCAACCACTGCAAACAAAAGACAAACATTAAACAAAGAAACTAGCTTAACTGTCACAAAATGGTCAAACACCATCCTCAAACCCAACACCCTCAAACAGCGATGACACAAACACATTGGGTTCAAACGGAACCATCACACTTCCGGCATCATTCACAGGTGGAGGCGTCAGATGACACTGGTACGCCTGGTACTCCGGCAGAGCAAAAGTGGTATCATAATAACCCGAAGTGGTGGTGGGGTTCATGGGGTTTTTTTTTTTTTTTTTTTTTTTTTTTTTTTTTTCTTTTGTTGTTTTTTCGAGTACCACCTCCAACGGGGATGTCCCGGAGAACGCCACCATGAGTTCAGTGTCTACGGCAGCTACGGCAAAAGTGACGAGGCTGTGAAGTGCTGTAGTTGTTGTAGTAACAGAATTTTGTGTCTTCTGAATGACAACGTGGACATGGAAGTTGTTGTGGGGTTTGATTAACAGTCGTTGTTGTGATCAACGTTGATGTTTCTTGGTGTGTGTTGGTGGTGGTGATTATTGTGGTGTTTGGTGATAATTCCATTTTCTGCAAACTGTGTTTTTTTATTGTTACCTCGAGTCGTGATTTGCAAGTGTGGGTTGTAGGGGGTTTTATGGGGTTAAAACTTTTAAGTTACTTTGCAAATTTAGCCATTGAGGTCATGTCAAATCGATACCCAAGCACAGAGCTAATTATGACGGCAAATTTAATAAGTATGAACAGTAAAAAGACGATACTACCCTCAATGACATGACACTTAACGAGGAAACTAATGGAAAATGGCTCTCGGTGGTTTTTTGCACATTTACATAACGTTAGTAGCTTTTTTGCGTAACTTTTTGTCTCGGTCCCATTATTACGGTTTCGTGATAGTTTAGGGACTATTTTTGCGTTTTACCCTTATTTAAATTTGTTGGTTAACTTAAAGGTTAAAAATATATATTCTTTTTGTACAATTGAAATAAACAAATAATCAATCCGAGTCAGACAGCAATTACTGTTTCCTTTCTTTATTCGGTCACACACACTCCCACCATCGTTGACAAGTAATCAGTCAGTCATAATTCGACGGCGATCCAGAACCTTCTTCTCCCCTCCGATTAAACTCACCATCATCCTATCCGTACAACCAAACAAAAACAATGGCAAAAGGCGTAATATCCGCAAGCGATCAAGCAGAACAACTCAAACAAGACGGTAACCTTTATTTCAAAAAGAATCGTTTAGGTGCTGCTATTGATGCTTACACTGAGGTTTTCCTTTTTTTATTTTATGTTATGCACATAACCTGTTTGATTAAATGTCAATTTATTTATATAAATTTTAACTGTTCAATTTTGTTATAAAATTTGAGTTTTATGCTATGCAGATAAGTTGTTTGATAAAATGTGTGTTTAATTTCAGGCGATTACTTTGTGTCCTAATGTGCCTGTTTATTGGACTAATCGGGCGTTGTGTCACTTAAAGCGAAAGTACGTCTTTATTTAGGGTTTATAGTGAAAATGGATTGAATGTTTTTGGTGATGAGTTTGATTTTGTCTGTGTAGTGATTGGAAGAGAGTTGAGGAGGATTGTTTGAAGGCGATACAGCTTGATCATAAGTCCGTTAAGGTATATTCGTTTTTCGAGAATGTTTGTTGTTGTGTGTAGTTTTGTGTTTTTGTAACTGTTAAAATTGTCGTTATTTTCGTCATGTTTGAGTTTTGCGTGTTTGTTTATGACAAGTTGAAGGAGAGTGACGTAAGATAAGGAAATGTTATATATGGTTGATTGAGGTTCGTAGTTTGATTTCTAGGGTCATGAGTCATATTTCTATTGAACAACAATGGTTTTACACGTGCATTGGAGTTAATTATTTGTTTTTAACCAATTGAAGGAATGAATGACGTAAAGATTGGTATGGTTTTTTTTACGTAGAGATGTGAATGTGTTTCCTTATTTTTCTTGCTCATAAGCAGTTTGAGCTTTGTAGTGTTGTTTACTAGGGTCATGAGTTAAATTTTATATCAAGTGATGGTTTAACAAGTGAGAAATATGTCTGAAATGAGCTTACGGACAAACGTATTTGTCTATTTATGTATACTTGATTTTGACAAGGGGGAATGGAACTAAGCTACACTCTGTATTATACTATAATATTTTGTGTAGATGCTTACGTTATACATTTGTGCTTCTATAGTGTTGACAGGCATGACGTAGGTAAATTATCCTTAACCTTATTAGGAAAATCTCTAGGTTGAAAAGGAACAGAGAAGAGAAAACCATGAAATGAAAGACTTTTTTTTGGAATAGTGGGAGTGTGGGACTGTAATGATATAGACACCCCATTAATGCGAACCACACAGCAATAGAGCTTTATGCTAATTTTAACACTGTCCTTATTTGGATGACATTGAATGCTGGGGAAAAAGAGATGATAATAACGTGTTCGGAATAGTATTTAAGAAGTTGTCATAAATCATATGATAATCATGATTCATGAAGCTACATTCCTTTTAACGGATTGTTAGCTTCTGATTCTTTATAGATATGAATGTCTCATTATCATCATTGATACTTTTTTTGTATCTTGGTTATATTTTTGAATTATAATTGTGGTGACACTGCAAACCATGTTGTTCAATTGACATCTTATCGCTAGGAAACATTGCATCTAGCCTGGTGATTCTTACTAAGTACCCTGTGAATTTTACGGTGGTAAATATGCGGGAAAATTTCATCTTGGAATGTACAAAAAATCATAGATTCATTACCCAATAATATTTTGTCTTTTTCTGGCAGCTTGCATGTTAATCTAGTAATATACTAATACCTATTTGTTAGGTAAATCTTATACGCATTTAAGTGCATCTTCAGGTTACAATTCTAAAGGCTAAATTGCTAAGTTACCTTACTGTAATTAGATGAATGCCGTGATTTTAGGTTGTAGCTGTATATTAGCTGCAAATACAATGAAGAGTGACTACCATATATGGTGTGACATAACTTTATTCCATATCCTTTTTATTTTGGTATTGGAAGGGCTAACGGTTTGAAGCACTTGCTGAGCTGCAGGGTCATTACATGCTTGGGCTTGCTCTACTAAAAAAGGAAAAATATGCTGAAGGGATAAAATCATTGCAAAGGGTATGAAATATATTTTCGGTAGTCTTGTAGAATCATTGTATATTAAACTGCAAAAATGCTATCATTTTCCTTCTACACATAGCATACATATCTGTCAGATGATATGCCTAGAAAATGAGGCTTTATTTAGGGTTTTAAAAGAAACAAGTCGGCTTTGAGTGCTTGTTTGTTGAACTTTAATTCCAACGCTGTTTTCCTTTTCTCGATGCATCCATCCCTTGTATGATTGGATTTTCCCATGATCATACTTGTGTAAGTGTGTAACCAACCACCACCGCATGGACTAGTGGTTAGGCACCTGATGTCCTCGCAAGAGGTCTAGGGTTCAAACCTCACTAGCTACACCTTTGGGTTTGGCGATGGAAAGGGTCAGAAATGGGAGTATGCTAGTTAGGCCGCGTACATCTGAGTCATTACCCGTTTTATCATACTTGTGTAACCGAGGAGCAATTGGCTATGATTGTGTTTATGTTCAAAGTCTGTCATATTGCTTTTGAGACCTTATTTTACTTCCTCTGCAGGCTTTGGATCTTGGAAGAGGTGCACATCCCAACAGTTATATGGTGGAGGAGATATGGCAAGAGCTTGCAACAGCGAAATATCATGAGTGGGAGCGTGATTCTACCAAGCGATCTTGGGATTTGCGAAACCTCGAGTATGTTTTTTGTTAATTAATTACCATCTTCTGATGTCAATTCAGGGTGACAATTCGACCAATTTACTTTTAATTGGGTGTATTTGGCTGTTTTCTGGTATCTTAAACAGGTCAGATAAAAAGTAACGAAAACAGGAAGGCGTCAAAGTGTCAAACATGCTAAAAGTGACCCTTATTTATTCTTTATACACGCAACCTTCTAAATTGTTTAAGCCAAAGTTTTAGATTGTTACTAACTTACTATAAAACACTAGAAAGGTGCGGATTGTTGGGGTGAAGATGAGGGAGGTGGGGTGGTGGAAAGTGGTTGTTGGGGTGGTTATAAATTGTTGGGGTGGTTGTTGAGTTGGTTATAAATTGTTGGGGGTAGTTGTTGAGGTGGTTATAAATTGTTGAGGTGATTATTAGGGGTTGGTTGTTTCCATAATTAGTAAGTAAAAGTCTGAATTTTTAAGCCTTTCTAATTATAGATGTCCTAAATACATTATATAGTAACTAGAACGGTACCCGCGCAATGCGGCGGCGGGTACCGTGTGATTATATTTTGCGTTATTTGGTTACACGTTTAGTTGTCTTCATGCTTTATAAGTAGAGATATTAGAGATGGTTAAGCCAAATAATTTTAGTTTGAACAACCAACCGCTTCCTAACAAACTTTCTAACCAACTTGCTTCCTAACAAATTAATTTTGAAATCTTTCTATAATAAGCAAGAAAAAAGTCTGAATTTTAAGCCTTTCTAACTATAGAATAGTCCCAAATGCATTATATAGTAGTATAGATATAGATTATTAATTTTGTAATCATAGTGTTTTACGAAAAAATCTGACGTTTCTTAACCTGTACTAATACGATTCATTACAACATGTAATCTGATTTGTCCAGAGTATCTTGTGAGGATGTCTTTTGTATGGCTTTGCACTGTTTTTTTCTGTTTCTAAAATAATGTTGGGTGATATGTTCCACAGAGAATCTTGTGAGGCAGCTCTTAAAGAAAAACATTCTCGTGATGCTAGTAAAAAAGAAGATGATACAGATGAAGCTACAGATTCTATTTCAGAACAGTTAGCTGCTCTGAAATTAGTATTCAGCAAAGCAGCAGAAGACGACGTACCAATAGATGTGAGTTTTTGATTTTTCTTTTTAGTTCTCATACTTCCTTTCACAAGCAAAATCTATGTTTTCTTCTTAGACGCACATTTAATTTCAGATACCGGACTATCTTTGCTGCAAAATCACACTGGATATATTTCGTGACCCTGTCATCACTCCAAGCGGTTTAACTTACGAAAGGGCCGTCATTCTTGATCATCTGGAAAAGGTATTTGTTCTTTTAGCATTTAGTTTTGATAGTCCTCCAAAATGTGATCCGTAGACCCCATTAATGAAGTAAATCTAGTCTTTGACTATTAATAGCCATTTAGATTATACACAAGCTTTTAAAACCTGGAGGTGGCAATATTGGCCCATTTGCTCATGAATGGGTTTGTAATAATATCACATCATTTCTAAATGTGTAAAACTGTATCTGCTAGTCAGCCCAACCCGTTTTGACCCACACTGTATCTGACCTGACCCGACCCCACCATTCACACTAAAAGCAGAAAACAAAAAACCTCGGTTGACATTTGTAATGACACATTTATCAAAATTTTCCTGGATTTGTCATTTGTAGTCCAGTCAATTTCAAAAGTGAAAGTCTTGCCTCTTTATAAGAAAAAAGGGAGGCATAATGATCTCTAAATTTTAAAACCGTCTTTCTTACATTATGTATTGTTAATGATGAGGTAGGTAGGGAAGTTTGATCCAATTACAAGGGAAACCCTACTCCCGTCGCAACTGATCCCAAATTTGGCAATTAAAGAAGCAGTGGAAGCATATTTGGAAAAGCACAGTTGGGCATATAAGATGGATTGAGAGATAAATCTATATACATATTGTGATGGTAAATACTTGGGATTTTTAGATTGTTGATTCTGCCATATGCAAATTTGGTTGTGCATTGATTTATTGTACAGTTTCATTTTCGAAAGCTGTCATTTTTCGTTTGCTAGAATTGAGGTACATCTGGATTCTGTGCTTGTACAGCTGAGTGGCACAACTTGTCACTCAAATTAACGTGGGATACATATTGTGAAATGCTTCTTATGGATTTTGTTCGGTCTTTCAAACCCATTTGTATAAGTTGTAGGAAAAAAATTGCCATGAATGAGCTTTGCATGTTAAATCTCGCTTATTTATTATACTAGCTAAATGACCTGCTAAATTGATGGGTTTTTAAGAGAGGTAATGAAATGTGCATAACAAAGTTATATTAGTATAATCAGTTGAAAAAATATACTTGAAAAGGACAAAGTTACTTAAGAACGCAATGTGGTTTATGTTTTTGTTGAGTTTGGTTTTCTTGCGGGCATCTTATTGTGTGTTGATTTATTTGTAGATGTCTATTTACAGTATAATAATTTGAATCATTCGTGTTGATTTATTTGTAGATGTCTATTTACGGTATAATAATTTGAATCATTCGTGAAGTACCTGCAAATCACATGATAGCCTATTTGATTTAAAGAGACATAATTTAAACACGGTTGATTTAAATACAACACAGCGTAAACATAATAGTTGGGTAAGTTTGGTAACCTTTGATCATGGATTTTATAGCACCTTTTTGTAGAACCCGTTTGTTATTGTTGTTTTTGTAGACCCCGTTTCTTGTGCTATTCGTGAGGTTTCCGTCTTCATAAAAGATAACTTTTTAATACTTTTTTTGCTTACAACACGAGATATGATAACATATAGCTGGCATGTGTGAAAACAGGACGTGACATATACAAACCAACTTGAATGAGAGATTGTCCATGACTTATGTTGATCGTAATAACAAAAGATACTAACATGACCAACTGCTTCCTTACAATCTTTAACGTCAAAGGTTTGTCCCATAACAGCTTCCTTGATTTTATTGCCTCAATGCAAGTTTTGGTCAACCTAACCAGGCCACACGAAGTCTTGTTCCATTGTACAACCGTTCGGTTGATCAATGTTTCGTAAAAGCATTTTTGGAACACCCACTTTCAATGTAAGCTTATGGGTGGGGACATAAGAGAATTTAACACTGTTAATAAACTCTGTAGAGAATACATCTTCGTTTATGTTGGTACCATTTTCTTACTTGCAAACACTGTTGCATCTTAGACATGCGGCTTTTTTCGCTTGAAATAACCGATAACAAATGATTGTTTATAGTATCAACAAACTCATTTATAGGTGCAACTATGGCTTTTTCTATGAAGTATCGGTGGCTGTCAAAGTTAACCAACATGTTCGAGCAAGCAAAGTCAATGGTGGAGGCCACTGGGTCGTTTGAATCCTTAATGAGGATTTCATATGGTATGCTCAATCTCTCCATCGTTTGCATCTCCAAGATTGCCATCTTCAAGTTTCATAATCCATTCAACAAACTCTAGTCTCATTCACATCTTTTGGACAACAACTTACAGTCAGACGCGTATTTGCGGTTAATCGCAACATTTTACAGTGGTACCATATGCACTACTTTATTAAAGAGGCGCTGACAATGTCTTGTCGATAACCTTTAGAAATAAGGGGTAGCATCTACCTCAATTAAGTCACCATCAAAGATAACAGTCATGTTACCGAACTGAGAATCAAGGATGTCATGCTTTGAATTACGCAAAATCTATCAATATCTATTCTATATCTATATCTATACTATCTATAATGTATTCAGGACTTTTATAAATAGAAGTCTTAAACTTTTTAAGTTTATAAAACTTGCTACATTTAGTAATTTTTAAAACCAAACTTTAAAATCCACTATTTACGCATTACTTAATAGCATTAAATTGGATGTTACAATGATAAGATATAACTACTATAATAAATTTAAGGGAAAATTCTAAAAATGTCCCTGTTACCTAAGGCATGGGCTTTTCTAGACAGAATCTTTTGTGTTTGCTTTTATAGACCAGGCTAACCAGTACTTTTTGTGCAACTAAAATCTGCAAGTGACAAGTGTGACTTTATGGATTACAAAGTAGCACAACTTGTGTACTTTTGGGTAATTGATATACTTTTTTGGCAACTGGTGTACTTTTTGAGCAACTGGTGGCCTTAATGTCAGACAAGTGGCTGCACATGGGTGGCTAAATTCAAGTTGCCAAGGTAACCGGTCTAGAAAAGAACACACAAAAGATTCCGTCTAGAAAAGCGCACGCATCGGGAAACCCGGGTATTTTTGAAATTATCCCTAAATTTAATATATTTATAGTTTGAAATCATAACTCTAAAATTTGAAGATAATAATGTTACATATTAAACTCCTCACCATTACACATCACAAGCACACGACCACTAAAGACTATCAGTTATCATCTGAAAATGTCTTTTACAAAAAGAAAAGCATAAAGATCAATCCTAAATATAGTACTTGCCCCTAGTCGTGTACATTGAACGGTTATTGACATAAAACGAGCCGGGTTTGAAACCCGAACCGGTTTTGGTCAATAGTCAAAAAACTGTTTTGGCCAAAAACTCGTTACGGTCCGGTTTGTGTTTTGAGGTTAAAAAACCCAAACCGGTGGAAATCGGTTAGGGTCGCTTTCAAACCATTTTTTCCAAAAAAACCCTGGTTAGAAACCGGTTTTTATTTTTATTTTTAAGCTGTTAACGAGGTGTTTATTAGGATTTTCAGGTATTTTTTCGTTTGTTCACGTTTTCTACACAATAAACTCAATAAACTTCAACTTTTATTTAATCACATTGCTAGATGCTAAGATATGTCCAAGTGTGAGCTGTTAGTTTTATGGATATAAGTTACTAGATGTATGTTAGGATCGAACTTGAGATCACGGGATTGCACACTTTACGTATGAAGAGTTAATGATTAACATTTTAATATAAAAGGTTATATTTAATTATTAAATACACAAAACGATTAATGACCATTAAGTAATTAATGAATATTGACTAATGGTTAAAGGAAAAGGACAAGAATGAAAATTGGGAGTTAAGAAGGATCCGGAATACCCTTTGTGGGCTATGGCCGGTCGATGGGTACAAGGGGTATCCCAAACCCACTCAAACTTGCTCTCTAAGTTTTGCATCCTATATAAAGAAACACAAGGGTCATTGTTTTGCTAACTTTTGTACACACAATAACCCTAATTTTTTTTTTCTCATTCTCTTTTCTTGGTTGGCCGATCGTACACCTCCACAAGGGTTCGATTGGGTTTTGTTTACCAAATAAAAACGTTTTGTGTTCTTTTACTCTCATAACTTTAATTTGGTTATAGCACGTGTGTACAAGAACGTGATACTAACACACTATTGTTAGTATCTTGGATTGAATTGTAATACGGTAATGGACAATTCTTATAATTCACATAAACCCTAATTAGGGTTCATCTTGTTGATTGATTGAAGAATTGCTAAAAGGTACGCATAATTCGGTTAATTATTTACGTGTTATATGATCTATACGCTTCCACATGTTTTCTTTGATGTTTATTGGTTTTATTATGGTTAGTCATGTTATTAAATTCCAACAGTGGCATCACGAGCCGTTATAATGTGTAATTAATTACCAAAACACATAAAAAACGAATCTTTGATTGTGTTATACATGTTTAGTCGTTTTTAGGGTTTGTAAAATTGAAACCCTAACTTTTTTATATAAGGGCCGGTTGTCCCAAATTTTTTTAGGGCTTGGTTTTGGTAAATTAATTTGATTAGAAACCCTATGATTAACATGTTATGTTTATGTGTTATGTATGCGATCTTGAGACAACGTGTTATAATTGTTATGAAAATCCATGATTAAACGTGCATGTTTGTCATGGATTATTGTTTATATGAATTAATTGTTAAGTTTTTACTCAAATGTATTGTTTTGATAAATCTTGAATTGGGGAAGACCTCAATACAATTAATTAATCAATTATGTGCAAGATCTGACCGGGGGATTTCAGATTTATAGTGACGCTTCTAAGAATGGTTTAGGGTGTGTTCTTTTGCAACATGGGAAGGTGATTGCTTATGCATCTCGACAACTTAAGCCGTACAAGGAGAACTACCCTACACATGACTTGGAACTAGCGGCTGTTGTTTTCGCTCTCAAAATTTGGCGACACTATTTGTACGGAGAAACTTGTGATATTTTTACTGATCACAAAAGTTTGAAGTACATTTTCACACAAAAGGAACTCAACATGAGGCAAAGAAGATGATTAGAGCTCCTGAAGGATTATGATGCCAATATACAATACCACCTGGGCAAGGCAAATGTTGTTGCATATGCCCTTAGTAGGAAGAGTTATGGGAGCATGTCTTGCCTAGTTTCTCAGCCGGAGATTGTAGCCGATTTGAACCGTTTGGAGGTGGAAATATACATTGTTTATTTTTGTTTGACATATTTTTAAACAAAAGGGTAATTTTTTGAATAGAAAAATAACCGGATTAAATAATGGTGAAACTTGATTTGTGTATAAATTATTAATCTTTCAAGGTCTCATATGCTGATAGTGGTTTGCTTCGCACGGTAATTCGCTCCCAGGCGAGACTAGAAAGTTTTATAATTTATGACATGTTTTTAAGAGTCAAAGCTATTTCTCGACATTGGCCTGTTCACCAGCTTGATATCAAGAATGCTTTTTTACATGGTGATTTAGCTGAAACTATTTATATGCATCAACCTCCCGGTTTTAGGGATCCAGAGCATCCGGATTATGTTTGTTTATTACAGAGGTCTCTTTATGGTCTTAAGCAGGCACCTTGGGCATGGTTTCAGCGGTTTGTTGCTTACATTACTACTGTTTGGTTTACTCCAAGTCGTTGTGACTCTTCTTTGTTTATTTACAGACAGGGTGATGATACTGCATTTTTGTTACTATATGTAGATGATATTGTGCTTACTGCTTCATCTGATAGTTTATTACAATGGCTTATTGCTTCTTTACATAAGGAGTTCTCTATGACAGATTTGGGTGCTCTTAATTATTTTTTGGGTGTGTCGGTTACGCGTGACTCTTCCGGGATGTTTTTGTACACAGCGTAAGTATGCTATGGAGATTTTGGACCAAGCTCATATGGTTGGTTGACTTACAGGTGTGACTTTTGTAATGACACATTCATCAAAATTTTCCTAGATTTGTCATTTGTAGTCGAGTCAATTTCAAAAGTGAAAGTCTTGCTTCTTTATAAGAAAAAGGGTAATGTTCTCTAAATTTTAAAACCGTCTTTCTTACATTATGTATTGTTAATGATGAGGTAGGTAGGGAAGTTTGATCCAATTACAAGGGAAACCCTGCTCCTGTCGCAACTGACTCCAAATTTGGCAATTAAAGAAGTAGTGGAAGCATATTTGGAAAAGCATGGTTGGGTATATAAGATGGATTGAGAGATAAATCTATATACATATTGCGATGGTAAATACTTGGGATTTTGAGATTGTTGATTTGCCATATGCAAATTTGGTTGTGAATTGATTTATTGTACAGTCATTTTCCAAAGCTGTCATTTTTCGTATGCTAGAATTGAGGTACATCTGGATTCTGTGCTTGTACAGCTAAGTGACACAACTTGTCACTCAAATTAAGTTGGGATACATATTGTGAAATGCTTGTTATGGATTTTGTTCAGTCTTTCAAACCTATTGTATAACTTGTAGGAAAAAAATTTGTCATGAATGAGCTTTACATGTTAAATCTGGCTTATTTCTTAAACTAGCTAAATGACACGCTAAATTGTTGGGTTTTCAAAAAAGAGAGGTAAAATCCAAAAGTAATGAAATGTGCATAACAAAGTTATACGTTAGAAAGAACCATATATTAGTATAATCAGTTGAAAAAATATACTCGAAAAAGTACATAAAGTTACATAAGAACGGAATGTGGTTTATGTTTTTGTTGAGTTTGGTTTTCTCTCAGGCATCTTATTGTGTGTTGATTTATTTGTAGATGTCTGTTTACAGTATCTTTAATCATTTGAATCATTCGTGAAGTACCTGCAAATCACATGATAGCCTATTTGATTTAAAGAGACATAATTTAAACACGGTTAATTAAAATATAACACAGTGTAAACATAATAGTTGGGTAAGTTTGGTAACCTTTGATCAAAGATTTTATAGCACTTCTTTGAAGACCCCGTTTCTTGTGCTATCCATGAGGTTTTCGTCTTCATAAAAGATACCAACTTTTTAATACTTTTTTTTGCTTACAACGCGAGATGTGAGAACATATAGCCGGCATGTGTGAAAACAGGACGTGGCAGATACAAACCAACTTAAATGAGAGATTGTCCATGACTTATGTTGATCGTAATAACGAAAGATACTAACACAGCGAACTGCTTCCTTACAATCTTTAACGTCAAAGGTTTGTTCAACGGTGATATTTTCATAATTGCTATAATGTCTCGTTTCCCATAATAGCTTCCTTGATTTTATTGGCCTCAATGCAAGTTTGGGTCAACCTGGCCACACGAAATCTTATTCCATTGTACAAACCGTTCGGTTGATCAATGTTTCGTAAAAGAATTTTTGGAACACCCATTTTCAATGTAAGCTTATGGGTGGGGACACAAGAGAATTTAACACTGTTAATAAATTCTGTAGAGAATACATCTTCGTTTATGCTGGTACCATTTTCCTACTTGCAAGCGCTGTTGCATCTTAAACATGTTACTTTTTTCGCTTTAAATAACTAATAACAAATGATAGTTTATAGTGTCAACAAACTCATTTATAGGTGCAACTATGGCTCTTTCTATGAAGTATCGGTGGCTGTCAAAAGTTAACCAACATGTTCGACAAAGCAAAGTCAATGGTAGAGGCCACTGGGTCCTTCGAATCCTTAGTGAGGATTACATAAGGAATATCAATCTCAATCTCTCCATCATTTGCATCTCCAAGCTTGCCATCTTCAAGTTTCATAATCCAAATATCCAATCACTAAATACTCTAGTCTCGTTCACATCTTTTGGACAACAATTTACATTCAAACGCGTATTTGCGGTTAATCGCAACATTTTACAGTGGTACCATATGCACTACTTTATTAAAGAGGCATAAACAATGTCTTGTCGATAACCTTTTGAAATAACGGGTAGCATCTGCCTCAATTAAGTCGCCATCAAAGATAAAAGTCATGTTACCAAATTGAGAATCAAGGATGTCTTGCTTTAAATTACGCAAAATCTATCAATATCTATATCTATATCTATTCTATAGATATATACTATCGTATTTAGGACTTTTATAAATAGAAGTCTTAGACTTTATGAGTATATAGAACTTGCTACATTTAGTAATTTTCAAAACCAAACTTTAAAATCCACTATTTATACATTATTTAATAGCATTAAATTGGATGTTACACTGATAAGATATAACTACTATAATAAATTTAATATATTTATGGTTTGAAATCATAACTCTAAAATTTGAAAATAATAATGTTACATATTTGTCTCCTCATCATTACACATCACAAGCACACGACCATTAAAGACTATCAGTTATCATCGGAAAATGTCGTTTATAAAAAGAAAATCATAAAGATCAATCCTAAATATAGTACTCGCCCCTAGTCATGTACATTGACCGGTTATTGACATAACCGAACCGGGTTGACAACCGAACCAGTTTTGGTCAACGGTCAAAAACCGGTTACGGTTTGGTTTGTGTTTTGAGGGTAAAAACCCAAACCGGTGGAAACCGGTTAGGGTCGATTTCAAACTGGTTTTTTTATTAAAAAAATATTTGAAGCTGTTAACGAGGTGTTGGTTCGGATTTTCAGGTATTTTTTCGTTTGTTTGTGTTTTCTACACAATAAACTCAATAAACTTTTATTTAATAAACCCATAATACATCAAACATAAAGTACTTGAAACACAAAGTTAATACATTTGAGCAATTTATGCATCAAACATAAACAAACTTATCAAGATCATCTTCGAAACCCATTTCATCTTCGGAGGACCTAGCCTCGACGGCTTCATTATCTTGAGCGATTTCTTCATCGGAAAGATGGGTTGAATCACCCTCTTGCACCTCTTCATTTTGTATTTTTTCTTCGTACTCTAGGGGATCTTCAAGACTTAGAATTTGTTGTATACGTTCGGCCGTGTCTAAGTGATCCTTCAAGCAAATACAAATCTCTAAAGATGCCGGCGTGAGTCTTGTTCTTTGTATCAATAATAAACTTCCACTAGTAGAAAATGCGGATTCTGAAGCAACCGTAGAAGCTTGTACGGCTAGTAAATCCCGGGCCATTGTGGCTAGAACGGGAAATTGATTTTTCCTTCCTTTCCACCAACCAAAATATCAAAATTGTTGAATTCTTCGAGCGCCATATTTTGAATCCAATCGGTTCCAATATATCTCTAAAATTCGTTAGTTGCCAATTGATCACTCCTAACCTATTTAACACTTTCTTGTCTGAGACTATAAAATAAGTCCATTTACGGATCCAAGGTAGCATTTGTAGAAAGCGATGACGAAGCCGAACTCGTTGAAACATTTGTTTGACCATATATATTATAATAAACATCAAATAAATCTTTAAATATTTGTTGAAATAAATTTTTGCATTTGTTGCAAAGAAAGGGTCTTCTTGAACCAAATCAAAATCCAAAGTAATTTTTTCAATAAGTAGTTTGACCCCGCTAACGTTAAAACATGGGTTTAGTGCGGCGGCACAAGTAATTACCGGTGAAACTTTTTGAAAATATTTTCTAAGTTTTTCTTTCATTGGTTGAACCATAGTTGCAAAAAGTGGACCCTTAAATTCGAATTGGCCTAATTTTGAACACATTAAAAAATTTTGGTTAAGTACCAATGACTCGCGGGATAATAAAAACCCGGTAATAAAGTTGTTGCTTCCTTAAAAACTTTGATTAATTCGGTTATTTTTTGAATAGTATCCCATTTTTGAACCAAAAACTTCTTAATTTTACGAACTTTGCAAAGTTCGTCATTAAAAGATTGTAAAGTATTTTTTTGGCGTAAACCACAAACAAACATTTTACAAGTCGAACATCTTGTAGGAACGTCCCAATTAGGGGCTAAAAAAAGGACTCCGTTTCTTCACACAATTTCATATGATTTACATATGTAGGTTTACCCGATTGAAATATATCTTGTAACATTTTTTTTAAAATCTTCTTTTACCTTACTTATTTCGGGTGTCGCTAGTCCTTCTTGCACAACCAAGTTTAAGATGTGTGCAACTCGACTATGAAAAAAAAAGGCCATTCAAGGGTGGTTCGTATCTTACTATTAGCTTTTAAATTGCATTTGTATTATTAGAAGTGTTATCAAATAATATTGAAAAAACCTTTTCTTGTAATAATTTATTACGTCTCGTAATATATGAAATAAATTTAGACCTATGTGAGGATACCCAAAGTTTCAAAAGCAATCGTACGCTTTATCATTTGCCAAGTTATGGGATCAACCCAATGCGCGTAACACAGAGGTACTAACATTGCAAATTATTAGGAGCCGACCGAAATATCGGTTGTTAAGCCTACACTTGTATTTAATTGTTCAAAATATTTTACTAGTTTAATTTTAGCCTTTTTCCATTGTTTCATACAATTGCGTTTAAGAGTAGCACGACTGACTTGATTATATCGAGGTTGAAGACAATTTTGAAGCAACTTGGTTAACCGTTTGTTGTCGAAGTGGTTGAACGACAAACCTTCTTGAATCACAAACCCCGCCAATTGTTCTCAAACCCGGTCCGCCTTGTATGCAAAAATAACCCTCCCTTGTCCCAAAGATGAGTTTGAGTCTTTCACAATACTTATCGACATGAAATTGCAATGTCGAGTTGGAATTGGGTTGCAAAAAATGACTGCAATGTTTACAATGAGCCTTAATTGAATTATCCGACAACTTCACCTTGTTGAAATGACACCAAAGTTCGGGTTTTTGGGTTGTGGGTACAACTTCAACAATCGTTGGTGCATTTGAAGAACCAACACCAGCGGAAGCGAAAGTTGAAGAAGCTTGAGTTGCCATTAGTGACTAGTGAGCGTTTTGATTGTTTCAATAGCAATTTGAGAGTGTTTGAGTGTTGTCACTAAACCAAACTCAATACATCTATTTATACTAAAGTTAGGAGAAAAATAAATAAATAAATAAAAATAAAATGTTACCGTTTAAAAACGGTAGAAAAATAAAAAGCCCAATAAGGCCTGCGGCCACCCTTTATAACTCCTCTAATTGTTTACCCTACCCTTCACTCTCTCAGCCGCTTTACTACATTTCACTTCTCAAAATTTCGATCAATTCAATGGAGCAACATTTTGTTGTACTCTCCTTTGCAAGGGACGCAATTCTTTCGCTAAACAAAGGATTAGTGACTTTTGAGCAAGCCCGAGCTTTGTTTGGTATTGAGTTGTCGAGTTTTAAAAACGTGCTGGTGGACCTAGACATCTTTGTGTGGAATGAGGTTAACCGCGGACCAGTAAGGATTCATGGGGGTGATTATTCAATAACGATTGTTATTAAGGAAAGACAAAAGAGTTATGTTGTGCAGGCCACTAAACCGTTTGAAAATGTTATCAGCATGATTGAGGCGGATCTTAGTCTGTCTCGTGGATGTTACAGACTAACCTACATCCTTCCACCAGGTGTGAATATTTTGGTCAAGACAGATCGTGATTGGCACTTTGCGGTTGAGTTTTCCAAGGAAAGGGGCAATTTTGTGCATTTCGACTTGGAGATATGTCCATCCAGCACAACCGCTGATGTGGATGCTTCTGATGATGAGGATGCTTCTGAAATCTAAATGATTTTATGCATGGTTGTCGGCTTTGAATGAATTATTATTATTATTATTATTATTATTATTATTATTATTATTATTATTATTATTATTATTATTATTATTATTATTATTATTATTATTATTATTATTATTATTATTATTATTTGCATGGCCAGTTGTCGGCTGTGAATGATTTTTCTTTATTATTATTATTATTATTATTATTATTATTATTATTATTATTATTATTATTATTATTATTATTATTATTATTATTATTATTATTATTATTATTATTATTATTATTTTTCTTTTTTTTTTTTTTTTCTTTTAATTTGCATGATTGTTATATTTGGTTGTGAACTTTGTTAGTAGGACAAGGCAGTATTTGTCTATGTTTGCAGTATTAATGTATTTGGATGTGTTTCCTTTTGTGCATGGTTCCAGTTTATTAACGTTTTGAGTTTCCAAAAACAAAAAGCAATATATTTGCTATTTATATGTTATGCAAATTATTGTTAAACTCAGCATTATTTTAAAATCCACAACGTGCTCAGTGTAAGCGTGAGTGGATTTGCAGTTCACAGTGACGCACCATCATCAGCAATCGATCAAGCAGAACAACTTAAACAAGACGGTAACTTCTATTTCAAAAAGAATCATTGAGGATGATTGTTTGAAGGCAGTACAGCTTGATCCAAAATCCATTAAGGTATATCCTTTTTCGAGAATGCTTGTTATCATGTATAGTTTTTTGTTTTTGTAACTGTTAAAATTGTCGTTATTTTCGTCATGTTTGAGTTTTGCGTGTTTGTTTATGACAAGTTGAAGGAGAGTGACGTAAGATAAGGAAATGTTATTTATGTGAAACAAGAATGGTTAATTGAAGTTGATTGAGGTTCGTAGTTGGATTTCTAGGATCATGAGTTATATTTCTATTGAACAACAATGGTTTTACACGTGTATTTGAGTTAATTATTTGTTTTTAACTAATTGAAGGAATGAGTGACGTAAGATAGGTCTGGTTTCTTTTTATGTAGAGATGTGAATGTGTTTGCTTAAGTTTCTTGCTTGTAAGCAGTTTGAGCTTTGTAGTGTTGTTTACTAGGGTCATGAGTTAAATTTTATATCTAGTGATGGTTTAACAAGTGAGAAATATTTCCAACATGAGCTTACAGACAATTGTATTTGTCTATTTATGTATTACTTGATTTGACAATGGGGAATGAAACTAAGCTACACTCGGTATTATACTATAATATTTTGTGTAGATGATCACCTTATACATTTGGGCTTCTATAGTGTTGACAGTGTTGACGGGCATGACGTAGTTAAATTATCCTTAACCTTACTTGAAAAATCTCTAGGTTGAAAAGGAACAGAGAAGAGAAAATTAAACCATGAAATGAAAGACATGTTTTAAGGAATAGTGGGACTGTAATGATATAGAGTATAGACACCCCAACAATAGAGCTTTATGCTAATTAAAACACTGTCCTTCTAATTTGGATAACATTGAATGCTGGGGAAAGATGATAATAACGTTCTCGGAGTAGTATTTAAGAAGTTGTCATAAATCATATGATAATCATATGAACGTCTCATTATCATCATTGATACTTTTTTGGTATAATGTTATATTTGTGAATTATAATTGTGGTGACAATGCGAACCATGTTGTTCAATTGACATCTTATCGCTAGGAAACATCGCATCTAGCATTGTGATTCATACTAAGTACTTGTGAATTTTACGGTGGTAAATATGCGGGAAAATTTCATCTTGGAATGTTCAAAAAATTATAGATCCGATACCCAATAATCTTGTCTTTTTCTGGCAGCTTGCATGTTAATCTAGGAATATACTAATACCTATTTGTTAGGCAAATCTTATACACATTTAAGTGCATCTTCAGGTTACAATTTTAAAAGCTCAATCGCTAAGTTACCTACTGTAATTAGATGAATGCCGTGATTTTAGGTTGTAGCTGTATAATAGTTGCAAATACAATGAAAAGTGATCTACCATATATGATGTGACGTAACTTTCTTCTATATCCTTTTTATTTTGGTATTGGAAGGGCTAATGGAATGAAACGCTTGCTGAGCTGCAGGGTCATTACATGCTTGGGCTTGCACTACTACAAAAGGAAAAATATGCTGAAGGGATAAAATTATTGCAAAGGGTACGGAATTTACTTTCGATAGTCTTGTAGAATCATTGTAGATGTAAACTGCAAAAATGCTATCATTTTCCTTCTACGCATAGCATACAATCTGTCAGATGATTTTTCGGGTTAATGAGGCTTTATTTAGGATTTTAAGAGAAACAAGTCGGCTTTGAGTGCTTGTTTATTGAACTTTAATACCAATGCTGTTTTCCTTTTCTCGATGCTCCCTTGTATGATTGGATTTTCCCATGATCGTACTTATGTAACCAACCACCACCACATGGACTAGCTAGTGGTTAGGCACCTGATGTCCTCACAAGAGGTCTAGGGTTCAAACCTCACTAGCTATACCTTTGGGTTTGGCGATGGAAAGGGTGGGAAATGGTCACAGGAATATGCAGGTTGGGCGGCGTACATCTGAGTCAAATGACTCGCCTTCCGCTGGTAACCTGAACACGTTTACCCATTTTATCATACTTGTGTAATCGAGGAGCAATTGGCTTTGATTGTGTTTATGTTCAAAGTCTGTCATATTGCTTTTGAGACCTTATATTACTTCCTCTACAGGCTTTGGATCTTGGAAGAGGTGCACATCCCAACATATGGTGGAGGAGATATGGCAAGAGCTTGCAACAGCGAAATATCATGAGTGGGAGCGTGATTCTACCAAGCGATCTTGGGATTTGCGAAACCTTGAGTATGTTTCTTGTTAATCAGTTACCATCTTCTGATGTCCAGTCCGGGTGACAATTCGACCAATTTACTTTTGATTGGGTGTATTTGGCTGTTTTCTGGTATCTTAAACAGGTCAAATTAAAAATAACGAAAACAGGAAGGTGTCAGTGTCAAACATGCTAAAAGTGACCCTAAATTTATTCTTTATACACACACCTTCTAAATTGTTTAATCCAAAGTTTTAGATTGTTACTAACTTACTATAACATTATTGTTTTTACGAAAAAATCTGACGTTTCTTAACCTGTACTAATACGATTCATTAGGACCTGTAATTCGATTTGCCCAGAGTATCTTGTGAGGATGTCTTTTGTTATGGGCTTATGGCTTTGCACTGTTATTTTTTCTATTTCTGTAATAGTGTTGGGTGTTATGTTCCACAGAGAATCTTGTGAGGCAGTTCTTAAAGAAAAACATTCTCGTGATGCTAGTCAAAAAGAAGATGATACAGATTTCAGAACAGTTAGCCGCTCTAAAATTAGTATTCAGCAAAGCAGCAGAAGACGACGTACCAATAGATGTGAGCTTTTGATCTATCTTTTAGTTCTCATACTTCCTTTCACAAGCAAAATCTATGTTTTCTTCTTAGACACACATTTAATTTCAGATGCCGGACTATCTTTGCTGCAAAATCACACTGGATATATTTCGTGACCCTGTCATCACTCCAAGCGGTTTAACTTATGAAAGGGCCGTCATTCTTGATCATCTGGAAAAGGTATTTGTTCTTTTAGCATTTAGTTTTTATTGTCCTCTAGAATGTGATCCTTAGACCCTATTAATGAAGTAAATCTAGTCTTTGACTATTAATAGCCATTTAGATTATATAGAAGCTTTTAAAACCTGGAGGTAGCAATATTAGCCTATTTGCTCATGAATGGGTTTGTAATTTCTTTGATTTGTAATAATATCGTACATTTCTAAATGTATAAAAATGTATCTACTGGTCAGCCCAACCCGTTTCGACCCACACTTGAAATAATAACTTACAAACTTAGCTGGCCCGACCCGACCCCACAATTCAAACAGAAAACATAAAACAAAAAATCTCATGTGACGTTTGTAATGACAGATTTTTCAAAAATTTCCTCAATTTTTTTAGTGGATAATTAGGCCCAAGCCCGGTTGGTGGGTTTTGGGTATTAGGGTTTCACTATTCTAACATGGTATCTGAGGGGGTCTCATCCTCCTCAGACCTAGGTAGATATGTTGAGCCGCCTCCCGCTAGGCTACCCGTCAAACCCTAATACAACCTAGCCGTCACTCTTTAACCCTTATTCAAAATAAAAAATAAAAAATAAATAAAAAAAAGAAGAAATCCAATATTGGCTGCCAAGAAGAAAGGAATCCTAACAAGAGTTGCAACAAGCTGCTTAATGATTTAGTTCGAGCTGCTTTGCTTGGTGCTCCTCCTCAAAAGATGTGAAGTTGGCAAGTTTCTCCACGGTCAACTAGTTGGAAGAATCTACTAACTATATAAAGCATGGTTTTGAAAAGTCATCTCTAGCCCAAAATACCTCTAAATTCGCCACGTGGATAAATACCTTTAATCAACGGCCTAAATTGCATTTCACTAAAAGAATTCCCCTCAAAACATTAACTGCTCAAGAACCCTCCCCCAAAACTATGTGAAAATAAATACAATTTTCAAACCACGACAATCAATTTCATCTTCATTTCCATTTTCAAATCCTAACAACATATCAACAATGCCTAAAAAAATAATTTCATGATCGAATTTCATGATGGTTTTAAAAGGCCACATATACGAACCCTAATTTCATCAAAATGATACCGACTCATCAATTAACACCAGGTTTGTCAATTCTTCATTTTACAACAACAAATTGATTGATTTGTTTTTTCACATATAATCCATTAACTTGATTTTAGATTATTGGTTGTTTTTTTAGATTAAATGTCTCATTGATCAAAGCCACTGCTTCAATTGAATCAGGTATCTTATTTGTGAAAATTCTTTTGTGTTAATTATATTTTGATTTCAAAATCTATGTTTATTTGGTGTACTGATTCAGAACAAAAAAAATTAATGTTGTGAAAAGATTCATGGTTATTGGTTAATCTAATAAAAACTGAAAGGGGGAAACTTGGTAGTTATATGATATGGAATAATCATAAAAATATATATGTAATTAAAGAGTGTTTGGCATTGTTTTACAAGTGAGTTGCAGATGACTTATGTGATTGTGAGTGTTTGGCATTGTGTTACAAGTGAGTTGCAATTCATATCGTCATATTCTATATATGTTTTATTTTGTATAATTGTCTATTATAACATGTTATGTATGATTTGGAAAAAGATATTTCCGGTAAACTCGACACATCCGAGCATGTATTAACATGTACAAGAAGTACCCATTTAGACCTGTTACCACAGTTACCGATGTTGATCGTTAAATAAACTGGTGTATGTAAATGAATGGTTAAGATATGAGAATGAATTAAAGTCCGTAAGATGTTGTCAACATGGGGGCTTTGTCATTGGGACTTAATGAGGTTGGTTCTATAATTTTGTATTGAACTTCGTTACCATATTTCATGATTAATTTTACTTGCTAAATTGCGTTTTATAAGTTTACTGCTTTAAGTTTATGGGTCATACCAATCCTAATGCTATTTGACATGCAAAAAAGCAGCTCTAATGACATCTTTTATCATACACAAACCTTGGGGAAGATTTGTAGGACCTTAAATAACACAACTTTATCACAAATATAGAAGATTAGAAGAAGAAAGATGGTGACTTGGTGAGAGTATATGGATCGTGTATGTGTATCTAGAGAGATGGAAAATGAGAGAATATTATTAAGAAACACACACACTTACACACACAAGCACACACCTCAAATGAGCCTTTGAGGTGTTTAAATAGTAAGATACATGAGATGCCCTATGGGCTTTCTATGGGCTTGGGCTTGGACTTGGTTACATGGTTGGATAACTAGGCTTATGAAACATAGCATATAACATATTAGCTTGCCAAGTCCAAGGCCCAATGACTAAACTATTACTAATCTTAACACACGACACAAAGTTACAATATGAGAATGACCATCACTTCATAATACATATTTTTAATGCTAACAATCTCCCCCTAAGGGGTGGTCATTCGAATGATGCTCCACGTGAGTGGGTCTTCCGTGTTCTTTGTCTTTAACTTTGTGTGTCGTTGTAGAATAGTCTTTAGTCTTTGTTCCTTCATGCTTTGTGATCTTTGATAACTGATTTTTCATCATTCTTTGTTCCTTTGTGATGTGGAGTTATCTGCCATTCGTCACTTCTGCGTCTGTGGTGGTTGTTTGCCATTCCAACATGCTCATACATCTTTGGATTTTGATATTCATATGCACGTAGTTCCCTTTCGTTCACTTTGATCTTTAGTCTTTATACTTTGTAGATTCTTCTTTTTGGCGTAGAATCTTTCTTTGAACTTTGTGTTGTATAGATCTTTGAGGGAGCTTTCTTTAATTTCCAGATGTATGTATGAGCACGTGGAATCTGTCGCCATGGAGATGAAGTGTCCCTGCATATAAACAGTTAGCAAAAAAACATCCGGTACTTACAGATAAGAATTAGAGATCGTCAACAGCATAGTGTGAAGACTCCTTCTAACCCTTACCATGGCCGTTCCCATGTCAGATACTCTCAAGAGAGCTTACGAGACCTACTAAGTAGCTCAATGACTGGGTGAGTCGCTGGGGATCACTCCACGACTGTAGACCGTTTGAAACCACCGTGAACACTAAGCGTAACCCATAAAGAATTACCGAAGCGACCTGCTGTCAGGGCTGCTTGATGTTGACCCTGGCAGGAGTTTCCATTCAATCATTGAGAATCACAAAAGTGAATCCTCTCATAAATGTTCTGGCAGATTGCTAAGATCTGCGTAGGACTCTTAAGTTTACATCTGGCGTCCTTAATGATGAACAACCAGTGTAGAAATATCATATGTTCCTATGAGATCTTTTGATGAATCTCGGGGCTCTAGACTCGATAAGTGCACATTTGGTTTCCTATGCGGAGATTAGGGAGAGGTCTCCTGCTTCAATATCAACCATCTCTAAGAGACAGGTCGATAGATTACACCGGTTCCCCGTGAGAATGAAACAAGCTCTTTTAAGAGAACTTGAGTGGTTAAGAAGGTTTAGTGCAGTGCGTCACTGGGTCCATGACGTCTTGTCTTCAATACCGGTGTCACATTAGTAACGACCAGTAGCATATGAATTGTACCCGGTGTCTGCCCTAAGGTTGAACATTTGGAGGGCTATTTCTTTTCACCCTTTTTCATGACTTTTCTTTTTAATTCTTCAACCCCTTCTTTCTCCTTTCTCATTTTCTCCTTTTTTCAATCATACCTAAGGACTTCTAATTCTAATCTATTGGAATTGTCCTTGGGTAGATCCCTCCGGCTCTGGCGGATCATAGGACGGTTTTTCCTAACCTTAGTCACCTTATAACTCCATGACTATCCTATTGTTGCCATGAAACCATTTATTGAAAATCTCTCAAAGTGTTTTTGATAATAAAACACATTGTTGACACTTCGAGAGTTTTGCATATCTTTTGAAGGACTCCCCCTTCACATGTGCTCATGAATTTTTTTAAGAAATTTGCACATGCGTGAGGAGTTTGCACTTTTTGAATTGATCCACTTTCAGTGAACATGACCGATTCGAGACACGCTTACATCACTAGTTAGACTAGCTTGAAATTATTACCCATCCTGGTCAAGTCCAAAGAAAGTCTCTCGATATGGTACACTCTACTCAGACAAGTCCTATTCGAGACACACTTACATCACTAGTTAGACTAGCTTGAAATTATTACCCGTCCAGGACAAGTCTTTTCGATTACTGACATTTTAAGCTTCGTCAATTCATTGGTACTATCTGAGTCGAGCTCTTTTGAGATTCAGCCACAATCTTTACACATTTTGATCACATTTTAATCATGTCTTCTCCCCCTCAAAAATAGCATAACGTGATATTTTTGATATCAACTGATTAATAAAAAGTTTTTTTTGGAGAGAAAGACAGATTTGATATTGCATGAAATCGAAACATTTTTCTTTTTTGTACTCCCCCTTAATGATAGCATATTTAAAATTAATTAAGGGTTTTGAGGGAGTTATCTTGAGCACTAATTTTGAGAGATTTTGAGAAATCTTTTGAACAATCTTGAAAAAGTGCTCAAGAATTTTGTTTGAAAACGAGTTTATGCTTGAAATCTTTTTCGTTTGTTTAGACTCGAACATTTTGAAAAAGAGTTCGTCATTGAACGTACGAGTCCTTGATTTGAAAATAATCAGAAGTCATCATTGAAGTCCGGGTTTCGTACTGATGTATACGAAAGCCATTGTGAAGAAAATTTTGAGAAACGACATGTTTTAGAAAAACATTAAAAAGAACTCCCGCTCAAGCATCTGTACATGTCCGTATCATTGTTGAATGACATTTCTAGAAACGTACAGAATATTGATTTATACGAGAGACATGTCGTGAGAAGAATATTTTTAGATTTTTTTGATTTTATATTGTTTTTGATTTTTTGAAAATTTTATATTTTTGTATTTTGTTTTTGTTGGTTTTTCAAATTTTGTATTTTGTTTTTTCAAAACTATTTACAGCGAAGCGATTTTGAAAACATTTTTCAAGAAGATTCGAGAAGACGTTCTTGCTCCTCAGGAGTTAGGCTTCGCATGCCAATTCGTCGAACTAAATAATCAAACCGTTCTTTTGGAAGGGCTTTAGTAAAAAGATCGGCGAGTTGGTAATCAGTCTTAACGAAAAATAATTCAACAGTACCCTCTTCCACGTGTTCTTTGATGAAATGGTAGCGGACTTTGATATGCTTCGTCTTAGAGTGATGTACGGGATTGCACGAGATGGCTATGGCACTTTTTGAGACACAATACATAGGTATTTTGTCAAAAGTAAAGCCATAATCTGTGAGCTGTGTCCGCATCCAAAGAACTTGGGCACAACACGCAGATAAAGACACATACTCGGCTTCGGCGGTTGATAGCGCAGTACAATCCTGTTTCTTTGACGACCAACTTACAAGCTTTTCACCCAGAAATTGTGCTCCACCTGATGTACTCTTTGCTGTAACTTGATCACCAGCATGGTCTGCATCTGAAAATGCTGTTAGATTAAACTCCGAATCCTTCGGATACCAAAGTCCCATGTTAATGGTGCTTCGTAGGTACCGAAAGATCCGTTTAACCTCTTTGAGGTGAAGTTCGGTAGGCTTTGCCTGAAACCGTGCTAACAAACATACAGCAAATTGAATATCGGGTCGGCTAGCAGTTAGGTACATGAGAGAACCGATCATGCTCCGATATTTCTTCGGATCGATAGGTTTCCCAAACAAATCAACACCTATTTTTGGTGAAGTGACCATTGGCGTACCAACAGAATCACAATTTTCCATTCCATGTTTTTTCAAAATCTCTATCGTATATTTAGCTTGATTGATAAAAATACCACGAGGGGATTGATGGATTTGTAAACCAAGAAAGAATTTTAGTTCCCCCATCATGGACATTTCAAATTTACTTTTCATGAGATTTTCAAAATGTTTTGAATGGTTAGGATTGGTTGATCCAAAAATGATGTCGTCCACGTAAATTTGAACGATCAAAATGTCATCTTTGAACTTTTTGATAAACAAGGTGTCATCAACCTTTCCTTTTGTGAAATTGTTTTTGAGCAAGAAAGATGATAGTTCGTCATACCACGCTCTTGGAGCTTGTTTTAAACCATAAATTGCTTTCTTAAGCTTGTAGACGTAGTCTGGATGATCTTTGTCGATGAATCCCTCTGGCTGACTCACATACACTTCTTCTTTCAGAGTTCCATTCAAGAAAGCAGTCTTAATATCCATCTGATAGACTGTGATGTTTTTGTGAGCTGCATAGGCTAAGAAAATCCGGACTGCTTCAAGTCTAGCTATAGGCGCGAATGATTCCTCGAAATCTATCCCTTCTTCTTGTGGATAACCTTTAGCCACGAGACGAGCTTTGTTGCGAATAACAGTCATTTCCTCATCCAGTTTGTTCTTCCATAACCACTTGAGATCAAGAACACGTTTATCAAGTGGTCGTTCAACAAGTTCCCAACTATCATGTAACAGGTATTGAAGAAATTCCTCCTGCATCGCTTCAATCCAAGGGTTTTCTGCCATTGCTTCCCGAATGTTCTTTGGTTCTTTGAGACTGATAGAGCAAATGTAGATGCACAATTCGAGATCGGTGGCAAGTTGTCTCCTTGTCTGAACTGGCTTTGAAGGTTCACCAATAATATGTTCTATTGGATGGTCTTTTGTCCATTGAAACGTAGAAGGGTACCTTGGGTGTAACGAATGTGTGTTAGATGGTTCTTGTAACCTTGAAGAAGATTCAGCAGAGTCTGTTGCAAACGGGTTTTCAAATATTTCTTCTTCTTCTAACGCAACGTCGTTTGAATTATTTGTAGGTTCTTCTTGAAAATTTGTGTTTTGGTTTTGCTCATCAACGTTTGGTAGAACAGTTTTCAAGTACTGGAGTTGCTTGAGTAGATGTAGATGATGTTGATGTAGTTGGTGCTTCAGCTTCGATTGTGGTAGATGCATCTTGTGATGGTGGTGGTG
Source organism: Artemisia argyi (assembly GCA_030686995.1). Taxonomy (NCBI): domain Eukaryota; kingdom Viridiplantae; phylum Streptophyta; class Magnoliopsida; order Asterales; family Asteraceae; genus Artemisia; species Artemisia argyi. The sequence continues at coordinate 66,810,718 of CM060709.1, read as the reverse complement.
GTTGATGGTTTTGAGCGGGTGCAGCGGAATGTTGTGGAGATGCATTTGTCGAAGTTCCACCATAGTATTCATCAAACATTAACTCGAAGAAATTTTCCAGTTCTTGTTCTGAGGGTTTATCCGTGTTTGTTGACTGAGCTCCTTGAGGTACGAGTCCTGAACTGATGTGTCCAGAAGTCTGCATGTTTGGTGCGGGTCCTAATCCGTTTTGATTAGAAGCCATTGGATTAAGCGCGGGTTCTAGAGCATATCTCTCAGAAGCCATTTGTGAAATCTCATCAAACTTCACATTCATCGTCTCCATTATCTTTTTCGTCCTTCTATTATACACCCTGAATGCCCTCGAGTTTTCTGAATATCCAATGAAGATTCCAATATCACCCTTAGCTTTTAACTTTCCTAGATCTTCTCTATCATTCTTCAGATAGCACAAAGCGCCAAACACGTGAAGGTAAGAGATGTCAGGTTTACGGTTGTTCACTAGCTCATATGGGGTTTTATTGAATCTCGGATGGACTAGGGATCGGTTTTGAGTAAAACAGGCAGTGGCTACAGCATCAGCCCATAAGAATAGTGGTGCACTAGAAAAGATCAGCATTGTGCGAGTAGCTTCCACAAGAGTTCGGTTTCTTCTTTCAACTACCCCATTCTGCTGTGGAGTTCTAACAACTGATGTTTGGTGAGTGATTCCCACATCTTCAAAGTAGGTTCTTAACTCCTGATTTGTGAATTCTGTGCCATTATCTGTTCTTACAATCCTTACTGGAGCTTGAAGTAGAACTTGAATACGCTTCAGAAAGGTGATGATGATGCCTGGTGCTTCGTCTTTTGATCTCAAAAACTTTACCCAAGTATATCTTGAATAATCATCAACAATAACAAGAATATACTTCTTCCCATTAATGCTTTCAACTCTCATTGGGCCACATAAGTCCATGTGCAACATATGTAACCTTGCTTCCGAACTAGGTACGGTTTTGGGTTTATATGATGCTCTTTTACTTTTTCCTTGTTCGCATGATGGACATAGGTGTTCCTTGGTGTATTTGAATTTAGGAAGTCCGATGACGATGTTGTCTTTGTCTAACTTGTTGATGGTGTCGAAATTGAGATGGGATAAACGTCTATGCCACAGCCAGGACTTAGTTTCGGTTGCCCTTGTCATAAGACAAATTGGTGATGTAGAAGCCATTTGGTTGATGTCGATAGCATACAAGTTTGTACTACGATTACCAGTTAAGAGATCATCACCAACCAAATTTCTAATAAAAACCGTGTTTCTTCTGAAAGCCACTTCTAAATCTGCATCACAAAACTGCCCGACTGAAAACAAGTTGTGTCCCAACCCTTCGACGTAGTAAACTCGAGTGATTAAAAAATTCTCAAACCGAAGATCTCCATAACCCTGAATAGCTGCTACATGATCATTTCCAAATCGTACAGTTCCCATGAATTTCCAGACAAAATTGATCAACAGCTTTAAATTCCCGGTCATGTGCTTGGAGCAACCCGAGTCGACGATCCAAAGACATATTTCGATAACCTGCCAAGAACAGAAGAGTTTGTATTTGGAAACCGTGTTGAATTTGGTTCCATGGGGTTAGGAGTAAAAGCAGAATCACACTCATAGACAGTTGCTACTTGTTTAGCTTGAGTTATTTCTAATTTGCCGTCCTTAAGAGTGAACTCTCTACCCGTCGGAATCCACATACAAAACTTAAGATAGTTCCTAGGCATTCGACTAATAGTGGTAGTCCTAAATCGTGCAACTAATCTTTCTATAGATCTGGATCTAGCACTAGGTCTTTTTGGAACATTCTTCTGTTCAGGCGTAACATTCACATTCTTAGAAACACATTCATCATGAACATCATTAATTAAACATTTCTTGCATATTAAACAAACAGAGTCATTACATGCATTAGAACCAGTACTTTCGACATTACATTCAGATGAATCATGTTTCTTATTACAAAGCGATAAATTCCTAGGGTGTTCTTCTACTTCTTCAACTTTATTCTTGCTACTACTCTTAGAGGCAGGCGAGACTCTATTGTTCCTTGTATTGCTCTTAGGCTTTAGTCTGCTGCTCCTAGAGGTGCTTTCTAATCCTGTAGAAGGTAAGGCACACACATTAGGATTTATATTGTTGTCCTTTTTAGCATTACTAGACTCTTTAGAATTATCCTTTTTGCACGCATTTGTCTTTGATGTTGAGGCAGACGCACTAGTGGGACTAATCCTAAAAAGGCCAGGTGCTAACACTTTTGGTGTTTCGACAACCGCTTTACCTTTATCAACAATCTTTTCATTTTCACTTTTCTTGGGCAAGGGTGTTGGAGTGACTGGTTTTGTCAAATCCTTTTTCTCATCGACTTTTGGAGCAAACCGTGAAATTGACATTTTTGGTTTTTGAACCGTGTTTGAAACATTTGGTTTCTCCGAAGTTAATGGTTTTGCAAACTTAGTTTCCTCACCCTTTTCTTTTTGACTTTCAAGCTGAGTCCTCAAAAGATCATTTTGCTCTTTCATGTTCTTTAAGGCACGCTCATACGACAATTTGTCATACTTGCATTCTTCCTTTTTTCGATCAAGTTGTTTAAAATATGACACATTTTATTTTTCAAGCTTTATAAGAGCATTTTCATATTTTGAAACAATTTCGGAGGTCTCAGCTCTCAGTCTTTCATCGTCTTGAACAAAATATGTTTGTAAAATGATGGACATAATATCACTAGTCATAACAGCTTCGAAGAGAGAATCATTTAGGTTTTCCAAAACATTGATTTGCTCAAAAGATTCATTAGCCTTCTTTATCAGGGATTTGTGATCCGTGACGAAGTCAGCTGTTTCTTTCAAAAATGCTTGTTCAAAATGAATTACACGAGCATGAATGTTATTAATTTGAGGAGCAAATTCATTTTCAAGAATCTTTTTAAGCTGTAAATGAACCGTGGAATTCCAGTTAATCTCATTGAGTCTCGTTTTAGATTCTAAAGTCGTTTTAAGTTGCCCAACTCTTGTTTTAAGATCATCAAGATATCCTCTGGCAGCACTTGAGTTAAAAGTGTTGTTTGAAGACATCTGTTCCATGTTTGAAAGCGATTTGGATGCAACTACTTTCTTAGAAAACATTTTCGAGAATGGTCGTTTTATGGAAAACACAGATGGTTCTTTTTGTGGAACAAAAGTAATACCCGAAAGTTTGTACAATTTGTTGTAATCAATGGGTTTCAAATCCTTTTGTTTCATTTTAATAATGCTCTCTTCGACATGTTCTATCGTTTGCACAGAATCCCGAACGACGGGAGGTTCATGTTTGGTGTAATAAACACTACCATTATACAAAACATTCTGTTCATCCTGAGCTTTCTTGAGATTACAAGGATTGTTGTTACCGAGAGCCATTTTGTGTTTCGTATTGTAAATCGGATTAGTTTGGTTTGAAATCATTTTCATAGTTTGACTTGACTGACCCGATTTAACCACCAATTCTTCTAGATGTGCAATCTTGTGTTCTGACTCTACGATTTCTTCCAAAAGTTTATCTTCTTTCTTTGCAAAGTCCTTTTTCAACTCATCCCGTTCTTTTTCAAGATTGGTATAAGCTGTTTTTTGTTTTGAAAGTTGGTTTGTTAATTCAAAAATTTCTTGTTTTAAAGAGTTAATGGTTTTTGTTGAACTTATTTCAAGATTAGCAAACTTGTTTTTCCATTCCATATCTTTAACAAGTAATTTCTTATAACCAATTTCAAATTCTGACTCGCGTTCTTTGTGAATTTGAAAACTTTTTGCATTTTCCTTGTATCTCTCAAGCTCAGTGGTCAATTTCTCATTCGCGGCCTTAACATCGCGATTGACCTTTTTCACTTTCTCGATTTCAATACCACAATTGTTTAATAATGATTCAAATAAAGCACGTGTTTCCTCATCATTCTCAGCATGCTGTGAAACAAAGCCTCCATTATGATTCACATCTGGAGTTGCTGAAGGAGTATTGCTACTACTTGGCGTGTCCAGGTATGTATCATACGTGGGTGCTAGCTTCTCAGAATGCTGTTCCTCATGAGGAGATATATCAAATATATCATTATTGTGACATGTGTTGAAATTTGATACCTCAGATGGTGCACTGGTGTCATAAACAGGAAGTGTGTCAGAATCCGTGTCATACTTAGCTTCCTGAATATTAGCCATGAATATGCAGTTCGCATCGATATCCTCTCTATCTTCCATGTCATCCATAAGAGCCATAAAATCATTCTCCTCTGCGTTCAACTGAAACCCTGCCTTAGCCTTTTGTGCCAACATCACTGCTTTCTGCAAGTACTCTAGATCTTTCTTGTTCGGCTTAGTAGGACAGTTCCTTGCCATATGACCTACTCCTTGGCAGTTGAAACACTTTACCGGATTACCCTGATTCACATTTCCATAATTCCCAACAACTGGAGCTGCCACATTCCTATTCTGATTACCCATTGCCTGATTACCAACATTCTGACCCCTCTGATTTCCAACATGCTGACCCATCTGATTCCCTACATACTGACCATATTGATTCCCTGCATACTGACCTGCATTCTGCATATTCTGATTACCCATGTTAATTCCAGTAGCATATCCTTGCTGATTCCCATAAACTCCAACCATTTGGCCTCCATTGCCCATATTGAAATTCGGCTGAGCGATCTGCCTGTTGCGAGTATTCGATGAAATCCTTTGGTTTTTGTTTGTTGGTGTAGAATAGCGTCCTTGGAATGCTTTTGTCAGAAAAGCAAATGCTTGTGTCAAGGCTGCAGTAGCTTCATCATTGTCAGTGAATTCTGGTTCTTGGAAATGTGGGTATTGCTGTTGTGGAATAAGATGTTGTTGTTGCTGTGGATAGAACTGTTGTTGGTAGACCGGTGTTGGTTGTTGAATGTAGGATGGTTGCATGTAGTTGTGAGTGGAAGATGATGATGGTTGTTGTTGTGTGTTCACTGGTATAGGTGTTGGTGTATCAGCCATTAATGCTAGAGGATCATGCTTTTTAGCTAGTAATTCAGCTCTTACTTCATTAGCTTCATCTTGATTTTGCTTCAAGAAGTCATACACCTGATCATAAGTCACTTCATGCAAATTCTTTGTCTGATAAACAATAGTGACATATCTTCCCCATTCTGGTTGTAACTCATTCAGAAAAATGGTGTTGTTAGCAATATTTGTCTGACTGAGATTGTGTCTTGATAAATCATTCATGATCTTACAGAATCTGTGGTAGTACGTCTCTATGGATTCACCAGGAATTGAAGTAAACTTGCGAAGTTCCTTAAGCAATTGTGTTTCCATTTCCTGTTTCCCGATGTCTGTCCCATACATTAACCTCTTGACTCTTTCCCAGACTGCATGAGCACTTACTTCACTGTCAACAGTAGCATAGATGGTTTCAGGTAAACCAAGAACGACGTAATGAAATGTCTGATCATCAGCTTTAATCTGTTTTCTGTCTTCCACAGTGTATTCAGTCTCATTCTGATATCTGTAGTATGGTTGTACTGGGGGGGGGGGGGTACCATTTGGATCACCAGGGTCTAGTACTTGTGATGGTTTGAAGGGTCCATCCATAATGGATTTGATGAGAAGAGTTCCATTTGTTTTGCTCTTAAGATAGCGCATCATACGACTAGCCTACTGTGAGTATCCACCCTTTGACAGCATGGGAGGTCGGTTTTCGGCACCGGCTGCATGAATGTCTTGCTGAGTTGCCATAGATGAAGTGTAGATGGATAAAGTTGATTCTTGGATCGTTCAAACGAAATAGGAGTTGAGTTTGGAGTGAGTTGATGCAAGTTTGGATAGTGAAAATTTTGACTTAAAACCTTAAAACCTCAATAACTTCTTCTCGGAGCGTTTTTAGGCCTCGAAACTTCGCCTAAATCGATATATCAAATTAGCGTGTCGTTCTCCTCTGTCTCACGGTCGTTTTGACAGCTGATTCGTCGAAAACGGAGTTACGGTTCAAAAGTTATGGCCGTTTGAAGTTTGGTCGTCAAAAACCTCACTTTTTTCAAAAAATCTCGAAACTTTGCTGTGTTCTCGAAACTTTGGGATTGCGAAACTTCTGGATTGCGAAATTTTGTGTTCTCGATAAATTGAGTTCTCGAAAGTTTGTCCAAGTTCTCGAAAGTTTTCAAGTTTTCGATAAATTGTCCAAGTTTTCGAAAATTTTCCAAGTTTGCGAAAATTTTTCAAGTTTTCGAAATTTTCCCAGTTTGCGAAAATTATCAAGTTTCTCGAAAATTTTTCAAGTTTGCGAAAATTATCAAGTTTCTCGAAAATTTTCACTTATCGAGAAAGTCCAAACTTATCTAAATTATACAATTTAGAAAAGTATCCCAAGTCGAAGTGTTTTTTCTAACTTATACAAGGAAGAAAAACACCGAGTAAACCACGGAATCGTCTGAAGATTTCTTGTAGAAAATTCTCGATAAAAGGTGTTGAAAAGTTCTCGATATATGGCAGAAAATTCGTGTAACAAAAAGCACCCCGAAATCAAGTATGTATACCAAGATTCTTGTACTTCTAGGCTTAAAAACACCAAAACTTGAAGAAAGTTCCAAACTTGATGATTTTTATTAAAACTTTTTGAGATCTCGAAAACAAGTACAAAACCAAAGTCGAATTTTTTAAGCTAGAAATTTTCAAAAAGATTAAAACTTTCTTGTTGGGAAAGGTTTATAACACTAGTTTGTAATCAAAAAAGTGTTAAAAACACAAAACAAACAAGAAAAGTAATGATTTTTTTGAAAAAAAAAACGTGAATAAAGCTTGAAGAATACGAAACAAACAACCCCTCAACCCTCCTAAATCATTGTTAGGCGATTGATACCACTTGTAGGACCTTAAATAACACAACTTTATCACAAATATAGAAGATTAGAAGAAGAAAGATGGTGACTTGGTGAGAGTATATGGATCGTGTATGTGTATCTAGAGAGATGGAAAATGAGAGAATATTATTAAGAAACACACACACTTACACACACAAGCACACACCTCAAATGAGCCTTTGAGGTGTTTAAATAGTAAGATACATGAGATGCCCTATGGGCTTTCTATGGGCTTGGGCTTGGACTTGGTTACATGGTTAGATAACTAGGCTTATGAAACATAGCATATAACATATTAGCTTGCCAAGTCCAAGGCCCAATGACTAAACTATTACTAATCTTAACACATGACACAAAGTTACAATATGAGAATGACCATCACTTCATAATACATATTTCTAATGCTAACAAGATTAAGTTTCACCAAGGTTGCATTAAAACTGCACAAGACCGAGCATGCTCTTTATGCACCATTAATCTTTGTTCTGTGTTTAGCTCTGCATTTATACGCCATTATTCTTTGATGTATCCGTGGCGTTTGTTGAAAACTTTGTGAAAGATCACTTTCTGCCAGCTACGTTTCGTGGATTATAGAAAAGGCGTCGAAAAGTCAATATCAAGTAAGTTCTTAAAAACCTTTCAGTTAGTGCGTTTAACATTTTGTTCACCATTTTCCTATATTATTCATTGCTTAATCTTCTTTTTGGGGTTAAATTTAAAAGAAATATCACCCTCTAAACAATTAGTGTTAGGATATTATAATATTAGGTATGATCTAAAAAGTTAAATTATATAGAGTTAATCAATGTTGGGCATTCAATTAGTGTGAATTAATGTACGCAATTTAGTTGTACGAGAAGATCGATGATGAATATAGAGTTAACATGTAAGTTGCATAACATAGATATTATTCAGGGGTGCTTGGATTTGCCGCTTTGCGCTTTGGATTTGACTTTCTATTTATTGACAGGATCTTAGACACCTACCATTGGTTGTTCCCATGACAAGCTTGGTAAGGGATTCACCTGTTATATATCAACATGGATATTTGGTTGGACGTAAAGTACAGTATGCAGGACTGCAGGGGTGAGTATAGAAACAAACTTCAGTAACTATAATAAATTTACCTTCTTTTATCACCCAATTCTGTATTTAGTGTTTTTCTAACTTCTGGTTATGTGCAGACTAAGGAAGAAAAATATTTTATCAACATTTGTTTGACATTCACACTCAAATATCACAAGGACATCAAAACAGACTATGCAAGGATTGTTGGATTTGAAGTTAATGCTTTCAGGTAATATCACCTATTCATCAGTTTAGGGCATCATTAAGGATTGTATTGTGTTAAGTTGCTCAAACCTCAAAGTGCGTCCAAAATGCATAAAAACGTTCTAAAGCATTTTATTAGAAATAGATAACTATTTAGAAAGATTAGTGCAAAAATTGTTAACGAACCTTGGTTGATAACCTAATTTATGATTTTGTAACCACATTTATTCATTGAATATAAAGGCTCAATCTTACTATAAAAATTAATTGAAAGTACTCTTGACCCTGTTAAAAATGATGACCATGTATATGACATGTTCGTAACCTTGACGAGTTGGCCTTTTTTTGTGACACTAGCTGGAAATTAGTTGGCTTAAAAGATTTTCTAAAAATAATGAGATTCGACTGCTTGAGCCAATTGGTTACCCATAACAAAGGTCAGACCAAACTTTGTAACCATTTTTATGCAACTTACTCTTATTGTCATATAATAGTTTTTGGTCATATAGACCACATTAAGTATTCTTTTATTTATTTTTGAACCGGTCCTGAAGTCCGCTAATTTGACCATTTTCTTTATTTAAAATGGACCAGTCCAATAAGGGGTTATATATTAAATGTCGTGTAATATAATTGAGGTGTTTGCTAGCTCAGTTGGCAAACACTCCCCACATACACAAGGTCTCAAGTTCAAACCGTGCAAGGGACTTTGGTGGGTTATTTTATAGCCTCGTCATGTGGCACCCCCTCAGTGGTCCACGTGGCACCGCACCCCAACCCAGATCCGACCCGACCCAAACTGTTGACCGGCGTTGACTGGTCGTTGACCGGCCGCCACGTGGCACTACTCATGTGACGACCGTTAGGACTTATTTTGCAACTTGGTACTAACGAGAAGGACGATTTATGTAAATAACTCTAACGAAAAACCTTAAACACCCCATTAGTACACAAGTTAGCAAAGATTAGTAAGTTCAGACCCCAATTTAGTAAAATTAAAAGTTCCATACACAACTTAGTAAAACGTGGCAAATTTGATACATTTAGAAATCATTATCCCAAAAATTACATGTGTTGATTTTGTAAAAAACTAAAAAATGGAGGGATAATTAGTAAAACTTTAGTTGTTAAATTTCAAATAAATTATATAACATTTTTATCGATTTTCATTTTTTTAATAGCTTTATAAATTACAAGTTGGATACCCGCGCATACCGGCAGCGATAAATAACAATAACAACAACAAGAATAACAAACCTAATCCCGTTGGAGCAGGGTATGGGAGACGTAAAATGTAGACAGATCCTACCCCTACCCCGGGAAAGACCAGGAAATAGAGAGATTGCTTCCAACGAGACCTCCGGCAAGTGTAGGTGTGCGGATGAGAGAGTAAAGAAGAGAGAGCAGAAAGCCAGTAAACTACAGGCAAAAGAAAGCAGACAAAACAAGCAAACACAAGCAAACAAAGCGGAAAAAAACATGGAGCCGAAGAAAGGCAAGCAAAGGAGCACAAAAGCAAAGCCCAAACAAAACAAAGAGCCAAGGCGCAAAGAAAAGCAGACAAACCTAAGGGCACACAGAGTAAAGCAAAGTAATGCAGAGGCCTAAAGCTAAGGCAAAGCAAAACGAGCCACCAAAAACAGAGGGGGCAAGAAAAAGAAGGCAAACCTTAGGGAGCAAGGCAAAAAAACGCACGGGGCCTGTAACACCCCCAATTCAATGATGCAGCGGAATTCAAACTAGGTGTTACTCGACGGCACAATAGTCACAATAATAGAAAACGAACTCTAATTGAGTCGTTTTAAAAGATTTATCATTCAAATTATATAAATATCAGATATTACAAAATGAGGTCCCAGATGGTTCCATATTTACAAACTAGCTTCAAGACCCGCCCGATGGGCGGGCTAGCTCTATAAAATATTTTGGTTCTTAAGTATCATGTATCATAATAGAATGTAGAAAACAATAACATTATTTGTGAACAAAATAACAATCGTATGAATACATGTGCTCTTTAAAAGGAACCATAAACTACAAACGATATTCATAACAAAAAAACAATTGAAGTAATAAAAAGAACCATAAACTACAAACGATATTAATAAAAAGAACCACCCTTTAGAGCAAGTAATCAATTACTTGTTTCAACACTATTGTTCATACCCTATTACCCAACCCACCCATCTTTTCACCATTAAAATAACAATTAAGGAAGAAAAGTTAGAATGATATTCCTGCCATAAATAATGTAAAGATGGATGGAGAAAAATGGACAAACAGGTTTCAATTAGGATTCAGGTTGTTAATGTATATTGAGTGTCAAGTCAGTTATTACTTGGTTCAGTTTCAATTGTGATCGTGGTATCATCTCCTCCAAGATTGGATGACTTAGAAAGATTGAAAGATGGTCGAGCAGAACCTGCAAAATAAAACATGTGAAGTTAGAAAGTGATTGTGGATTCAACGCAATGAACCTACCCCTTGAAATCACCCACTGAACACACAAACTAAACTAACTTAACTGGGAATGTTTGAATTAGCTTATTTACTGGGCTTATATATATATATATATATATATATATATATATATATATATATATATATATATATATATATATATATATATATATATATATATTTGAAATAGCTGATAAGATCATATTTTTCTGCTTATGAGCTTATCAAATATACATAAGCTCATAAGCCCTGTAGGCACACTAAAACAAACACCTTTTTTTCCTTTTTTTCCTCCAAACATAATATACAAACGAAATTAGCAAAAGGCTAAAAGTAGTACCATGATTGGAAGAGTGTCGCCCCGTTTAGGTTTTGATAACAATAGTCTTCTTATTGAGGTACCAAAGAGTAATCATGTGTCAAACCATCTGTCAAATTAGTTTTATTTCCAGTTACTTTTAGTGACTTTTTATAATAAATTAGTCATGGTACTTAACGATATTAAGTATCAAAAAGCTCACATGTAAGTTAGACCTTAAAAATTAAAGCTAAAGATGCATAGAGTGTAAAAATGCATACCTGATTCCACATTGGTCTTGTCTGATCCAACATCAACTTCATCATCCATAAATGAATCAATCTTGACAGCTTTTCCGCTATCCTTCTTCACCCTCGTCTCTGTGGATTTCTTTTCAGTCACCCTAGTTGATCCGGATAAGCCATTCAACCGATTACCGCCAGACATGTTTTCTTTCACATCTACCTGAATCATCAATCTCCTTATAGCTTCTATAAAAAGATCATTTTTTATCCCAAAATAAGCAAATAAGTCGTATCGCTTTATATGATAATCTATAAAAGACCATCTAAGCACTATTATTGGGTGTTTGTTTAAGCTTGTCTATACGCCTATGAACTTATTCTACTCACCCTATATATTTTTGACTTATTTTCCCATTTAAGAGCTTATTTTCATGTTTAATGGGACTAAGGTTATTGAGAGTTTGATAAGCTTATAAGCTTACTTTAGCATATGTATGCTTGATACTATTTAACGTTATATGTTAAAAAGACAAAACTTGATGCACTAAGTAATTATGTAATTACACTTGGAATAGCAGTGGCAATGGTAGCTAACACTGCATATTTAGCTCTTGCAATTACTCCTACGGATGAACAGGTTCGTCTCTACTCTCCGTGAATTATAGGTACTGTAAGTAAGATGGGAAACAAAGGGAAAAGTACCTGTATTACGAAAATATGTTCATTTATGGTTCATCAATGACGCTATCTTTGATTCTTTTCTTCTAACCACAAAGGCCATAGCCATTTGCATTGCTACCTCAATACCTGCCAAATCACATACCATAGTTACTAATAACTACAAACCCGCGCTTCGCTGCACAACGCTTGGCTAAAGAAGTATTTTAAGGTTCGTTTCATTTAATTTCATTTAGTAATGATAATTGCAAGGTATTTTTTATAGTAGAATCTGGGCTGGTGAAGAAAATGAATTTCATAATAATAATAGTAACAAATACAATAGCTAAAAATTTTAGATAAACTCTTAGCATCTACATCACTTAATACTTCATTTCAAATGTTGCAACTTTAGTGTGCTGCTATGAATTCCGATCCTAAGCCGGTTGAGATTATGTAACTCGAAACAATGTCGTTTAAAGCACAATAAAGACAGCATACAGATGCTAATTTGGTAATCAAGTTTGTAGCCGGTGGTACCTGTTTGTGACCGTATGCACAACCCGAGACCGACCAACTTCTTAGTGCCTTCTTGGTTAATCTGGAATAAGAACCAAATAAACGAGACTATAAGCCAGAAAGGAAGCGTTTTTATGCGTGTGAAACCACTAATACAACATTTAGTAGGTAACACACCAGACTACTAATAGCTATTAAACATAACCATGCGATTGCCGGTATATTAGAATGTAGGAACTATTGGGTTGGATAAGCTTTGTATTTGTATGTATCTATTAAGATTACCTGTAGTTTGGAACTGGTTGTTTACCAAATTGCTGATATATTGATCTCCTCATCTCTATATGTCTGCTCAGAACCGCACGACTACTGTCGAGTGCTCCTTTCATCACAGTAAAAATACACAATTAATACTAAAAAAAACCTAAAAACATATATCAAATTAGCTTATTCAAATATTGATAGAGTAATTACCATCAGATATCATCATTAGCAATCTTCTTCACTATCTGTTACTCCGTAATCAATTCACCTACAACAACCATCCAAATACACCATTAAAATCGACCAAATATAAAAAATGTAACAAATTAAATGAAGAAAATACAATCGCTCGAAAGCAAAAAATGAACAAACACTTCAAAACAATCAAAATGGATATAAAGAACAACATTATTAAAGAATTACAACTAATAATTAATTAAATCAAATTCGAAGAACAATATTAAAATGGAAAACAAATTTACCTTTGGTTGATTTTGGTAAGTATTAAGCATGAATTTTTCAGCAAGCATTTAACCTCCAAAAAAAAAGCATGTAACAGCATAAAAATCCTCAATTCGAAAAAACCCCAATTCAAAAACCCTAAAAATCAAATTCCATTGGATGTAATTGTTAGGGTTTGTGCGATTGATTAGTTTTAATTAGATATTTGAGTTACAGTCTTCTTATGATTTTAAAAAAATTAAATTATTATGAATATCAAGAATGAATTATGAATAAGTAAAAACAAAAAACATACATTGGATTGATTAAACAACAACTAGTGATGAAACACTTTGCTGATTCATGAAGAAAATTGTGGTGGCGTGTTTTTGTTTCTCCAAGATCCGGCATTTTCTTAGATGGTTACACATCTGTTTTTGTTTCCCTATTTTTCTCTCGAATTTGATTTGAAAAAAATTTCTAAATCTTTCTAAAAGGGGTGAGGTTTACACGTGTAGTTTTGTGGGATTTTTGGGAGAGTTTTTGCTTCTAAAAATAGCAATCACACTTATGCTATATATAGAGTGAGATTACATTAAATGAGTTTTTGAATGATAATAAAATTTATAGCCCTCTTGAATATCCGTGCTCCTCCGTGCTATCCTTGATAATTATGGACCTGAAATACATGCTTAAAAAGTCAACAGAAAGGTTGAGTGATACTTATAGAGTTTGTTAAGTAGTGGAACACAATATGTTGGTAGTACGAGTTAATTAGACTCATACTGATGGTTGAAAAACAAAACAGTTATTATTATACTAAGCTCATGACACCAAAACGTTAACGGGTACCAATATCAATCGGCGGAGTTATCCCGGTAGGTACTTTGCTGTCATACCTAAATCTCAAATATAGTGCATTTGTTTGAACTTAGTCAATACAAATGGGATTCGTCAATCCCAATAGGCCTATTTACAATATTCGCGCTCACTATTACTAGTGATTAAATGGTTCATAATAAGGGATATTGGATTTAGCAAGGATGATACTTAGTAATAATAAAAAAATCAGGTAGCATACAATTTCAAAGCATTGTGTTCAGTTTAAAATAGCATGTATTCCCCCCAAGGGTTTGTAAAACAATTAAGTAATGGAAAGTGGGGCTATGAACTCACCTTGAACTAATGATATCACAACGTATAACGGAATCGATGGATAAGCTGGGAAGTCTCTACGCGCAACCTAGAATATGATGTCGTGTCTTAGGTTCTAAAACAATAAAGTGAATATATAAGCATGCCTTATATATTTATTACATTCATTATGCTTGGATGTTTAACGTTTGTAGGTAAAAGTGGTCAAGTATTAATATTCGTCACGTTACGATCTTTTAAACATAGTTATTCTAACTCTATGTCTATGTTTATTCCTAACACGTAAATGGTCATGAATTGGTTTCTATGTATTTGAAATTGTATTTGAATGTATATATAATTTCTAGCGACTTTACATCCTTATTTACATCATAACATGATTCAAATTACTAATTTACACTTGCATTTTAATACAGAAATTTAGACAACACTCAGCAGTCCCACGGCAAAGGCCATATTTTGAGTTCTACAACACTTTAGGATGCGAGGCTTTTTCCTCTGTTTAAGTTTATATATTAGCTACATTTCATAAAACTACGACAAGTTCCAGAAATGACCAGAACTGTCCCTTTTTGTCCAATGAAATCTGCTAGTCAGATTTTGACATGTTTTACCGTTTTAGCTCTAGTTTAATCATCGGGATGAGTTACGGCATGAGCCACCCGGGGAAACGACCAAAAGACATCCATCTATAAGCCTATGTTTTTAGCTAAGTTTCAGAGTTCACGAATTTTGCCCAGTAATTACGTTTATAGCCCCTGTCCAGTTTCTGTTTTGCAAAACTAGTCCTTTCGATAATTTCTATTGTTTTAGTCAAATTTTCCAAGCATAATCAAGTATAATAAGCATATATAACATATTAAATATATGAAATACTAATATTAACAGGAATCAAAGGTAGATATAGAGGTTTGCTTACAAAACTTGTGAAGAAACTAACTAGAACCAAGATCAAAACCAAGAATCACTACTTAATCTTTCAAATATTTTCCAACCATAGCCAAGCTTCAATATCAATAACCAAACCTTAGAATCTCTTGATAAACACTAATCTAAGATAAAAAAAAAACAACCATATTAAAAATCTTCAATAAGAACACATGGAAATTTGATGAGAATTTGTGGTGATTTATGGTGATTTTATGGTTGAAATGTATTATGGATCAAGCTAGGAACTTAAACCTTCAACTTTAATGGAATGAACTAGATAAATCATGATCAAAATGGTAAGTAATGGTTGTTTTGGGTCGTTGGTATTGAGAGAAATGGAAGAGAGTGAGTGATTTTCTTCTTATCTTGACTAGTGTATGACAAATGATAAGGATATCTAGATCTTTATGTCTTAAGTCTTAAGTTAGCTTATGTGTTACCATGAGTCATCACCAAGACATTAAGTCTTGGTGATTCACCCTCTAGATGTCGATTAGTATGTATATGTAGTGATAGTTGTATAACTTTTGTGATATAACTGAGTTACGGAGTGTTGTTTGGTCCCGATAATTACTAACCATAAGTCGTTAAGTCATGAAACTTAAAATCGGGTATCCTAAAAATATGAAACCAATAAATATGTTAAAACTTATTAATATAACCTATCTTAGCATATTTAATGAGTGATAAGTTCTATCGGGTTGCTTAAGCGATGTTAAAACTGGAAACGCGGGTATAAAACGCGTAATTCGCGTAAAACGCACGAATATTGTGTAAAATTGAGAAAAGTAAAATGTTAATTTTCTAATAGGATAATAATGCATTAAAATGACTTATAATGTCTAGACTGGGCTCAGTCTAGTTTCGGTTGGTATTTAATGTCTTTTAGACGTAAAACCGTAAGCCTAAAAATCATGGAATGATTTATAAAATCAAGGAATGATTTTTGGTCAAAGGAGGAGGGAAAAAATATGTTGACTTATCCAAAAATGTGAAAACTCAAATTGTCTTAGAAATGCGGTGCAGGTATAGGCTAAGGTTACGGATAAGCAAAAGTGCTTAAAACGTAATTTTTCTGTTTCTTACGGCCCAGGGCCTATTTGGTAATATTTTTCTTAGTCATGATTAATTCTCAAATTAATCATGAGTGTATCAAACATTTATCTGATGCGGGGAAAATTAACGCGGTTGAGTTTCGTTGTGCGTAGAATTTTGGAATCTAAAACGTGTAGTTCCTTAATAACTTTCGCGAAAATGATCTGATGAGTGTCAAACTTTTATTTTGTCATGGAAATGATTTATCACATGAGAATATGAGATAAAAATTAAATTTTGGAAAATGAATAGTAGAAATGAATAGTGAAATTTTTGGGAATAGAAATTAACCTAAAAATGCGAATTGTTACAGTCTCTACCCCTGATGGAAACTTCGTCCCGAAGTTCTATGTGTGTTATTTGTTGGAGTGGTGTCGATGAAGAGGTTTGGTTACTTATGAGGACTAAAGTCTGGAATTACCAGTGATGTAGTTTGATTTGTCTGAGAATACGGTGTGTCAATAGAAATTGATAACATAGTTGAATATCAGTAGAGATCCATATAATAGTCGAATATCAAAGGAAATTGATATATCAGTCGAATATTAATAGAAATTGATATAGTAGTTGTACAGAAATTGATATAGTTGAATATCAAATAGAAATTGATATAGTTGTTAAGTATCAATAGCAATTGATATAGTAGTTGAACAACAATAGCAATTGACATAGGAATCGAATAAATGGAATTTGATATAGTAGTCGAATATCAATGGAAATTGGGATAGTAGTTGCAATCATAGCCTAGTAGGTAATCTGTTGTTGTACCTAGTGTTTATTGACTTCATACTTATGTTATTTTGGATACAAATAAGCCCACTTGTTTATAATTCTTTATTTACATAGAGAGGCATCCCAAATAATGTAAATAGGGGAATATAAACTTATGGTTCGGTGCTTTACAATTTCTTTATTTAAATGAAAAGGCATCCCAATCCATTCAAATAATTATAAATCATCCTATTTAAGAATTCCCAACACAACGTTCATACTTAGCCGGTGAGTTACAAGGTAGTGTATTACGAGATGATACTGGTGTTCCAAAAGTACAAAATGAATATTCAATCTTGTAAAGCTGATGAAGGTGCTTGTGGTGTAACTAAGGATGATTTGAGCTTTAAAAGTGCATCAAGATCTGTTAATGAGCTTGTGGTTGTAACGTTTGTGAAGATAATGCTGTGATATGTTGATGAACAAAATTATGTAGTGTATGCTTAACATTAATATTGGTAGAGATGTCAAGTTTGCTTTAAAATTTTAAGAGATTTTAAAGGTTTATGACGGAATGGTATCCTTAGGACCTAAACAGGATAGTACTTCTACGGGATGAAGAGAAGAATTGATAACTATCCCAAGATAGTAGTTCGCATTATCTCATAAATGAAAACTTTCAAGAATGAAATTAGATAGTACAAATAAGGTGTTAAGATTTCGCTGAGTGGTAAGACACTATCGTGTCTCTAGATTGTTTTAATGAATTCTGGTGGTTTATCGAGTTCATGTAGGAAATTAATCTGAACATAACCCTAGTACATCTATTCCCAGTATTTGAAAATTTTAAGTCGAACATAGTTAGTCAGACTATGTTCCACTGTCCCTAGGTTAAATATAGGTGACTAGTCTATATTTAGCCAAGGTTCGATAAAATTTTCAAATATCTAAATTAGGTATACTTTTGATATGTCCGTTGCTTTTGAGAAACTGTCCACTAAACAAAGGCGATGTCAAACCATTCAATTGCAAGTCCCGCCCATACAAGACTTGTTACCTATGTTTTCACATTCCATTGCATAGAAGATAGTACAGGTAGATATGTATGGAAAGAAAGTTTTAAGTAATTCTAAAACAGTCCATACTTGGCCAGGATCACAAACTTTTAACAATGAAGGTTTCAGAAGAAAACTTTGATGAATGTAGAGAAAGTTGCTGAACTTTGATGAACGTAGAGAAACTCCAGCTTTTGTAGATGATGGATTTGTTTGTCCTTTAGAAATCTCATATTCTATTTAGAAATCGATAGATTGTGATGGGTTTTTGATATCATAAGAAATGATACTGATGATGTGATGGAATAATTCCAGAGACCATTACGCAAATCACAATGTCCCGGAAGTAGATTAGACCATTGTGCAATTCACAATGTCTGGGAAGTAGGTTAGACCATTGTGTGACTCAAAACATTTGAGAAATGATTAAGACCATTGTATAATACAATGTCTTGGAAAATAGACGAGACCATTGTATCATACAATGTCTTGGAAATAGGAAAGACCATTGCAATAAGTTACAATATCTTGGACATAAAATGTTGGAGTAGGAACATGATTGGGAGGATGTGGTTGTGCCAAAATGCCCTAGAATAGGCATGTGCAGATATGTTTAGTCCATTTTTTAGATAAATGATTGAAAATAAATCGAGTTTATATATCAATATACTAATATGTTCATGTAGTATAAAATGCTTATGGGGAAATGCTCAATTATGTTAAGGGTACATATATCCATATGCTAACATGTTTGTGTAGTATAAAATGTTTAATAAGTCCATAATCGTCTGGAGGATAGAAGAAACGGAGAGCGGAAGGCTATAAAATGTTTTTGCTTGTAAGTGTGGTTATAGTTTAGGTCTCAATTAGACCGGTTTCTCTATAACCATGGATCTGGTACCAATCTGTAACACCCCCAATTCAATGATGCAACGGAATTCAAACTGGGTGTTACTCGACGGCACAATAGTCACAATAATAGAAAACGAACTCTAATTGAGTCGTTTTAAAAGATTTATCATTCAAATTATATAAATATCAGAGATTACAAAATGAGGTCCCAGATGGTTCCATGTTTACAAATTACATTAAATGAGTTTTTGAATGATAATAAAATTTATAGCCCTCTTGAATATCCGTGCTCCTCCGTGCCATCCTTGATCATTTTGGACCTGAAATACATGCTTAAAAAGTCAACACAAAGGTTGAGTGATACTCATAGAGTTTGTTAAGTAGTGGAACACAATATGTTGGTAGTATGAGTTAATTAGACTCATACTCATGGTTGAAAAACAAAACAGTTATTATTATACTAAGCTCGTGACACCAAAACGTTAACGGGTACCAATATCAATCGGCGGAGTTATCCCGATAGGTACTTTGCTGTCATACCTAAATCTCAAATATTGTGAATAGGCCTATTGGGATTAACGAATCCCATTTGTATTGACTAAGTTCAAACAAATACACTAATATTTCAAATTTAGGTATGTTAGCAAAGTACCTACCGGGATAACTCCGCCGATTGATATTGGTACCCGTTAACGTTTTGGTGTCATAAGCTTAGTGTCATAATACATTTTATGGCGTATAATAACGTAGCCTACCTGTTTTGTTTTCCAACCATGAGTATGAGTCTAATTAACTCATACTACCAACATATTGTGTTCAACCATTAAACAAACTCTATGAATATCACTCAACCTTTGTGTTGACCTCTTAAGCATGTATTTCAGGTCCATGATGATCAAGGATGGCACGGAAGGACACGGATATTCAAGAGGGCTATAAATTTTATTATCATTCAAAAACTCATTTAATGTAAATTGTAAACATGGAACCATCTGGGACCTCATTTTGTAATCTCTGATATTTATATAATTTGAATGATAAATCTTTTAAAACGACTCAATTAGAGTTCGTTTTCTATCATTGTGACTATTGTGCCGTCGAGTAACACCCAGTTTGAATTTCGCTGCATCCATGAATTGGGGGTGTTACAGATTGGTATCAACTGTAACAATTCACATTTTCAGGTTAATTACTATTCTCGAAAAATTTCACTATTCACTTTTACTATTCACTTTACTATTCATTTCCCAAAATTTGATTTTTATTTCATATTCTCGTGTGATAAATCATTTCCATGGCAAATTAAAAGTTTGACACTCATCAGATCATTTTCGCGAAAGTTATTAAGGAACTAAACGTTTTAGGGTAAAACGTCATTCAAAAATTCTACGCACAACGAAACTCGACCGCGTTAATTTTCCCCGTATCAGAAAAATGTTTGATACACTCATGATTTATTTGAGAATAAATAATGACTGAGAAAAATATGACCAAATAAACCTCGGCCGTGAGAAACTGGAATTTTCGTTTTTAAGCACTTTTACTTAGCAGTAACCTTAGCCTATACCTACACCGCGTTTCTAAGATAATTTGAGTTTTCACATTTTTGGAAAAATTCAACATATTTTTCCCCCTCCTTTGACCATAAAAATCATCCTTTGATTTTTATCACTTCCGGTTTTAAGTTTGGCGAACGTTTAACACCAACCGACACTAGATAAGGCCTCGCCTAGACATTATAAACCTTTTAAGTACATAATAATCATACTAGAAAAGTTACATTTTACTTTTCTTAATTATACGTAGAATTCGTTCGTTTTGCGTATTACGCGTTTTAAACCTACGTTTCTAGGTTTTCATGACTTTAAGCATCCAATAGAAGTTATCACTCATTTAATATGCTAAAGTGGAGTATATTAACAAGTCTTAACATATTTATAAGTTTTGTAATTATAGGATACCCGGTTTTAAGTTTCGTGACTTAACGACTTACAGTTAGTGATTAACGGGACCTAAACTTGCACCGTAAAATCAAGATAACTTCAAAAACTCACCAATCTCATCCACTAGCCATATGTGGCATTTTTCCTAGCCAAATAAGTCAAGTAATTGAAGCTTACCAAGAAAGCTAAACCATGTGCTAGTTACTTAAGTCTTAAGTCTTAAACTTAAGACTTAAGTCTTAGATAATATCCTAACTTGCACCTCCTCATGCACCATCCTCACACCTTCCTTAAACCTCCTCATTTTAAGTATAAAAGAGAGCTCATCCTCTTCATTTATTCATCATACAAACGCCCAACTTCAATTCACAAGCTCATGATCCTTTCATTTCCTAGTTACAAGTTACATACCAGTGTTAAAGGCCTAGTGATTCCCTACATGAATCTCTAGTTTGTTTGGTGATTCCATGGTTAAATTAGGATCTACACAAGGTTTTAGGGGCTGAGATTAAATGGTTCATAATAAGGGATCTCGGTTTGGCAAGGATGATACTTAGTGATAATAAAATAATCAGGCAAGCATACAATTTGAAAACATTGTGCTCGGTTAAAATAGCGTGTATTCGCCCCAAGGGTTTGTAAAACAATTAAGTAATGGAAAGTGGGGCTATGAACTCACCTTGAGTTGGATGATGTATAATGAGAATGATGGATATGCCGTAAGAACTTCTACGAGCAACCTAGAATATTTGTTGCAACTTAGGTTTGGAATAATGTCTAAGAATACGAAGAATTGCCTATATATGTCTTGCATTTAGTCCATGATGTGGTACAATGTATAGTGTAAGTCTTTGAAAAGAAATGATTCATGAAACATGTATAGTTTATATATCGTTTACTACCGTTCGGGCCGACATAATTCAGAAGTCATGTAGTAAACGTTCGAGGAGCCAGGACACTTTAATTCGTAAATCCACAACTCATCTCGACGGCTTACATAATGAACTCCTCACATGAGGCTCCCTACTATTGTAGTAGTTGATAAAGTATATATATGTATAAGTTTTGATCCGAAAAGTTACATATCCAATATTTGAATAAACTTCAATAGTCACAATAATAGAAAACGAACTCTAATTGAGTCGTTTTAAAAGATTTATCATTCAAATTATATAAATATCAGAGATTACAAAATGAGGTCCCAGATGGTTCCATGTTTACAAATTACATTAAATGAGTTTTTGAATGATAATAAAATTTATAGCCCTCTTGAATATCCGTGCTCCTCCGTGCCATCCTTGATCATTATTGACCTGAAATACATGCTTAAAAAGTCAACACAAAGATTGAGTGATACTCATAGAGTTTGTTAAGTAGTGGAACACAATATGTTGGTATTATGAGTTAATTAGACTCATACTCATGGTTGAAAAACAAAACAATTATTATTATACTAAGCTCATGACATCAAAACGTTAACGGGTACCAATATCAATCGGCGGAGTTATCCCGGTAGGTACTTTGCTGTCATACCTAAATCTCAAATATAGTGCATTTGTTTGAACTTAGTCAATACAAATGGGATTCGTCAATCCCAATAGGCCTATTTACAATATTCGCGCTCACTATTACTAGTGATTAAATGGTTCATAATAAGGGATATTGGATTTAGCAAGGATGATACTTAGTAATAATAAAAAAATCAGGTAGCATACAATTTCAAAGCATTGTGTTCGGTTTAAAATAGCATGTATTCCCCCCAAGGGTTTGTAAAACAATTAAGTAATGGAAAGTGGGGCTATGAACTCACCTTGAACTAATGATATCACAACGTATAACGGAATCGATGGATAAGCTGGGAAGTCTCTACGCGCAACCTAGAATATGATGTCGTGTCTTAGGTTCTAAAACAATAAAGTGAATATATAAGCATGCCTTATATATTTATTACATTCATTATGCTTGGATGTTTAACGTTTTTAGGTAAAAGTGGTCAAGTATTAATATTCGTCACGTTACGATCTTTATAAACATAGTTATTCTAACTCTATGTCTATGTTTATTCCTAACACGTAAATGGTCATGAATTGGTTTCTATGTATTTGAAATTGTATTTGAATGTATATATAATTTCTAGCGACTTTACATCCTTATTTACATCATAACATGATTCAAATTACTAATTTACACTTGCATTTTAATACAGAAATTTAGACAATACTCAGCAGTCCCACGGCAAAGGCCATATTTTGAGTTCTACAACACTTTAGGATGCGAGGATTTTTCCTATATTTAAGCTTATATCTTAGCTACATTTCATAAAATTACGACAAGTTCCAGAAATGACCAGAACTGTCCCTTTTTGTCCAATGAAATCTGCTAGTCAGATTTTGACATGTTTTACCGTTTTAGCTCTAGTTTAATCATCGGGATGAGTTACGGCATGAGCCACCCGGGGAAACGACCAAAAGACATCCATATATAAGCCTATGTTTTTAGCTAAGTTTCAGAGTTCACGAATTTTGCCCAGTAATTACGTTTATAGCCCCTGTCCAGTTTCTATTTTGCCTAACTAGTCCTTTCGATAATTTCTGTTGTTTTAGTCAAATTTTCCAAGCATAATCAAGTATAATAAGCATATATAACATATTAAATATATGAAATACTAATATTAACAGGAATCAAAGGTAGATATAGAGGTTTGCTTACAAAACTTGTGAAGAAACTAACTAGAACCAAGATCAAAACCAAGAATCACTACTTAATCTTTCAAATATTTTCCAACCATAGCCAAGCTTCAATATCAATAACCAAACCTTAGAATCTCTTGATAAACACTAATCTAAGACAAAAAAAAACAACCATATTAAAAATCTTCAATAAGAACACATGGAAATTTGATGAGAATTTGTGGTGATTTATGGTGATTTTATGGTTGAAATGTATTATGGATCAAGCTAGGAACTTAAACCTTCAACTTTAATGGAATGAACTAGATAAATCATGATCAAAATGGTAAGTAATGGTTGTTTTGGGTCGTTGGTATTGAGAGAAATGGAAAAGAGTGAGTGATTTTCTTCTTATCTTGACTAGTGTATGACAAATGATAAGGATATCTAGATCTTTATGTCTTAAGTCTTAAGTTAGCTTATGTGTTACCATGAGTCATCACCAAGACATTAAGTCTTGGTGATTCACCCTCTAGATGTCGATTAGTATGTATATGTAGTGATAGTTGTATAACTTTTGTGATATAACTGAGTTACGGAGTGTTGTTTGGTCCCGATAATTAGTAACCATAAGTCGTTAAGTCATGAAACTTAAAATCGGGTATCCTAAAAATAAGAAACCAATAAATATGTTAAAACTTATTAATATAACCTATCTTAGCATATTTAATGAGTGATAAGTTCTATCGGGTTGCTTAAGCGATGTTAAAACAGGAAACGCGGGTATAAAACGCGTAATTCGCGTAAAACGCACGAATATTGTGTAAAATTGAGAAAAGTAAAATGTTACTTTTCTAATAGAATAATAATGCATTAAAATGACTTATAATGTCTAGACTGGGCTCAGTCTAGTTTCGGTTGGTATTTAATGTCTTTTAGACGTAAAACCGTAAGCCTAAAAATCATGGAATGATTTATAAAATCAAGGAATGATTTTTGGTCAAAGGAGGAGGGAAAAAATATGTTGACTTTTCCAAAAATGTGAAAACTCAAATTGTCTTAAAAATGCGGTGCAGGTATAGGCTAAGGTTACGGATAAGCAAAAATGCTTAAAACGTAATTTTTCTGTTTCTTACGGCCCAGGGCCTATTTGGTAATATTTTTCTTAGTCATGATTAATTCTCAAATTAATCATGAGTGTATCAAACATTTATCTGATGCGGGGAAAATTAACGCGGTTGAGTTTCGTTATGCGTAGGATTTTGGAATCTAAAACGTGTAGTTCCTTAATAACTTTCGCGAAAATGATCTGATGAGTGTCAAACTTTTATTTTGCCATGGAAATGATTTATCACACGAGAATATGAGATAAAAATTAAATTTCGGAAAATGAATAGTGAAAAGTGAATAGTAGAAATGAATAGTGAAATTTTTGGGAATAGAAATTAACCTAAAAATGCGAATTGTTACAGGGCCTAAACTAAGGCAAAGCAAAACAAGGCAACTAGGGGCAAGGCAACAAAGGGGCGCCTAAAAAACAAAACACCCAAAAACATGACGGAGCTTCTCTTGTCAGAGGACATGACCTCAGATAGAAAGGCGTGGAGAGATAGAATTAGGATCTGCGGATAGCTCAAGCTAGGTGTTTAGTTAGTTATATTATACATATAGTGAATGAATTGCTAACCCAACTCTCCCCGCAAATCTCTACCTACTTAGTGAATTCGTTTCATAACATTCTGAATGTATATGTGTTTGTTGTATGTGTTTATTTGGGTTTTTCGTAGCTTTCATGAAACACCATATTGACATCATTATTCCCTGATATACAAACACCCTCACACTCTCTTACCCTTCAAACACTCCCTCCAAAAGTATATAATTTTGATAAATCAAGTTTGTATTAATTCAAATTAAGATTAAAGTTGTAAAAATTTGAATCAAAATAAAATAAACCAATTAAAAATATAAAAACTAAAAATTCATAAAAATATATCAAAATGGATATTGAATTAAAGAGCACAAAATTTTAGAAAATATGGTAAAATTAGATTATAAAAAAATAAGGAAAAATTCCTGAAGTAGACTAGTTACCTTTCAACTCGTCACTTTCTAGATCATTTTTTTGGGTGAGCCAAAAGTAGACCGCGAGCAACTGCCACGTTGAGGAACTCCTTTTATTGACTACACTACCCCTCTGTACCAAACTATATTACAAAATCAATAACATTTGAATATCTGCTACTTCTACATGAAGATCTGCTGCTGGTACAAGGCCTTATAAACAAGAACACAAATAATTCAACACACATACTCCGATTCCATCAACAAACACACCTCTTGATCTCCTACTCCGATTGCACCCCAAACACACCTCTCGATCTACAAAGCCTTGATTCCATCAACAAACACACATACTCTGACCACCACTACCACAGTCTGCACCAGAGACGAGTCGGGATTTTGTTATGATCAGGTATGTTTGGAATTTTATTATGAATATCTTTGGGATTTTGTTATGAATATGTTGTGTTAGATCGAGAGGGTATATCATCACTTTCTAATTGTTAATTGTTGTGATTGATTTGCAGAAATGGTGGTATGGATGCACTGTACAAGAAATGGCAAAAATGTTAATTGATGTGTTGTGATTGATTTGCATAAATGGTGGTATTGTTGCAGAAATGGTGTTAGATCGAGAGTTTTTGAACTCAATGATGGTAGTGGTGATTGATTTGCAGAAATGGGGATAGAAGTATAATTGGTGTATTTTTGATAACATTTAGAAGAGAGGGGTAACTTAGTCATTCAACATTTCTAACTTGTCGATTGTTGTTGACACGTGTTGATTTGTGGTTCAGATAGCACAGGTTGCCAAGGCAACCGGACTATTTTTTTCTCACCCAAAAAAGTTATATAGAAAGTGATGTACCCAAGTGCAACTGGTCTACTTTGGGCATTTTTCTAAAAAATAAATAGATAAAAAGATATTTTATTTGAAAATAAATGTGATTTTTTATTTGAAAAGTGTCACATGTCACCTTATAATTGCATCTCCTTATCTCAATTTTTGATAGACCCAACAACAAAAGTATTTTTTATAGTAGTATAGATATAGATATAAATAAACCCTAGCTTTATATAACAATTTTTAAAAGAACAATGCAGATGTTGTTACACGAGATTGTACATATGTGAACAACTCATGTTATTACTCTTTTTGAAATTAACTAAGGATGTCGTGTAACAACTCATGTTGTTACACGAGATTGTACATACGTGAACAACTCATTTTATTACTCTTTTTGAAATTAACTAAGGATGTCGTGAAAAAGTATTTTCTTTTTTACTATCTACGTTCAATAACGACTCATGTTATACCTCTTTATAGGTTTAGCCTGCGTGTACATGGATTTAAAAATTAATTGCGGCTAAAATTATGATTAACATGAATATAAATATCAAAATAAAATCACGGCCAAACTGGTTTAAAGTTTAAATAAAGATATCCGGAAAAACAAATTTTCAAGGGTCATTACGTGTTATTAAACATGCATAATGTCTAAAACCAGATATTAAGACTTATTTTAAACAAAATCAACCTTAACACCTTGCCAATTAAACATATAATGAAAATTTTATACATAATATTAATCTATCTTAATACTTAATGAAAGTTTTATATAATATTCACGCATGCACGAGTATTATAGCCATATAAGTTAAAAGAGTTTACTTGATGTTATTATAAAGAAAATTTTATGTAATACTTGATGTTACAAATAAATCTTAGCGTAAACTGCAAAAAACATAATTGTGATTTTCTCAAATTTGAGACTTATCATTCCATTATGTTATTATAAGCAAATATCATCTCTAAGAGGCTAAACGTTTTGCACATTACACCCCTCCGTTATGTTAGGATAAAATGGTCATTTTTTCTTTAGTTTGCATTGAGCCCACAAAACTCACCTCCACTTCACCTTCACCAACATCGTCACGGTCACCACCACAACTATAACAACCCTCAATTTTTCAGGCTATTATTTTATAGTACTACTATTTATTTTATCCGAAAGTGAAAATTTTATATTTTTCCGACGTTTACTGACAAGCAAACTTAAAAACGAGAAGTTATCTCAATAATCGAGACCACACGCGTACCGACATGGCAGTAATAACGAATCATAACAAACAATTATTAATTTGAGTTAATAATTTTTATCTCTATTTAATACTTATAAAAACGTTAACAAAAACGTATTTCGAACATTTTTGTTAGACGAAAAGCCGCATTAAATTGTGTCACAGTGGGACAGAGATGCACTTAATACAATAAATTATAACTAATACACATAAATATAACCCTATAGGGATGAGCACGGTACCGGTCCTGTACCGATCCGTTACCGAATTAGTGGTACCAGTTTTTTTCTGAGCATAAATTAGTGGTACAGGTACCGTGAACAGGATTCGGATACAGGTACCGGTATCGGTACCGGTACCGAGAAATCGGGTTTTTTCCGCTTTTTTTAAGGAATTTCCTGATTTGGTACCGGTCCCGTACTGAATTAGTGGTCCCGATTTTTTCATATTATTTCGTAGTCCCGGTACCGTACCGTATATTAAAAATTGGTACGGTTCTAGTACAGTTCCGGTCTAATTTCGAGATTCGGGTCGAAATGCTCATCCCTATAACCCTACATTTTTCTCTTATAGCCGCCCTATGTATTTTTTTCTCAGATATATTTCTTTGGGATAATTCTACAATTGCCCCACCAAGTACAACTTGGTAACCCCTAGTGCCCCAAAATGAAAAGTTTTCTTCAAATACCCCAAAGGCAGAGGGTCGCCCAAGAAACTTGGGCGAATATCACCCCAGCTTGCCAAGTGTCCCCTAAGTTTTACCAGTTATGATAGGTATGTTCTTGGGCGACTGGGTCCACAAATCTTGGGCGACCGGTCATTTTTGACTTTTAGTCCAAAAGTATAGTCTTTTTATAATAATAAATAAATAGTACATATTAGTTGGGCGACTGAGTCCCACTATTTAGAATACTTGGGCGACTAAGTACACTTTAATACTATTTTTTGTGTTGGAACTTGTGAATACCTTTATTTACCCCAAATACAATTTAAATACATAACTTAAAAACAATTTATAAATACTTTTATATCATTTAAAACAAATACATTTTAAATACAAAGCTTAAAACAACAGTTTTTATTTTTTTCTACCTCTTCTTCTACTTTACTCACACACAGTAACTGTTAACCAACTCCTCATCACACACATATAGCAATTTCTAAACTGACTTGCTATCGCCCAAGAGTTATTGAACAGTATATGAATGAAGCATCAATACTTGTAAAGCTTGAACATGATAATTTGGTCAAGTTGGTTGGATATTGCATCAAAGGATCAGAAGTGTTCCTCATCTATGAGTTTGCGTATCATTCAAGACTCGATCACTTAATATTTGGTACGAGTTTTCTTTTTCATAGTATATTGCAACTCGTGGGAACTTGTGACAGATTTTAAGAGCAATCAATCACTGTTTCTAACCTTCTTATATCTAAATATGATGAAACTTGATTTATATTCTAACAAACATGTGTTATGTGATCTTTGTTTGTAGATCCTATGTGTACTCTTTTGGACGGGAATAAACGGTACAAAATAATACTAGGTATTGCTAGGGTACTTGTTTACCTTCACAAGCAGGCTCCCATTCGGATCATACATTGTGATGTACAACCTGGAAACATTCTCTTAGATGAAAGTTATTGCCCCAACCTGTCATGTTTTGGGACATCAAAGTTAATCAACGAGACTGACTACGTTCAAGATGATAATGTTTGTGGGACCCTGTAAGTACATAACCTTCTACACCAAACGTAACTGTTAAACACATAAAAAAAACTCACAATCAACACCCAAACCCCTGATAATCGCCATTCCCTGCTGCGCGGTGGCAACACAGAAACACACAATCATCACCAAACCCCTGCTACTCGTCATTCCCTGCTACTACATCGACAATGTTTGACGCAAAGGTAACCGTTAGATCTAGATTAGAGATTATTCAATCGATTAGAGGTTTGTTGAGTACAAATAGAACCACCTTGTTTAGGACGACTGTATTTGGGCCTTGGTTAGACATCCCCACCCTTTCTGCTGATGTCCATTTGCTTAATTATTTTTACCAAAATCAGGTTAATGTCGATGAAAGTGATGATTGCCCTCCCCTTAGTTTTAAAATAGGTGATAATGTGCTTGAATTTGGGCGTGAAGAATTTTGTTTGATAACCGGGTTTCTTTTTGGTCCTGTTTCGAGAGAAGAAACTGACGTGGGTCGTCTTGTTAAAGGTATAGAACATAGTCCATTCCATGATCGATTGTTTCGACACCAAACTGGTAGGAATATGAAAAAGAAAACGATAAAGGGTGATGAGCTTTTGGCACTGTTAAAGACTGGTCAAGTGTGGGATGCGTTATTTGATGATGATGCTGTCAGGGTTTGTTTATTGGTCATTGCAACATGTGTATTTATTGGTCGTGAAGGAAGGTACAACATTCCAGATCACATGCTGACAATGATCGAGGATTTCTCTATTTGGAATTCGTATCCCTAGGGTGAGTATATGTGGGCACATTTGTATAAAAGAACGGTGAATGTAATACAGAAGCATAATCAGGCTGAAGCAAAGAAGCCCATTAAAAAATCACCAAAGAAAGAGCAAACATACAATCTGTATGGCTTTGTATGGGCCCTCAAGGTGAGAATTTACTTGTAACATGCGGGCTTTCTACTTGTATATAATTATCATGTTTAATATGTCTACCCATACATTTGTAACATGTCGTCCTTCCGTTAGTCATCGGTTCTTCAAACATAGTTATGATTTTGAATCAGGTCACATTGACAATCTTTTAGACTAATATGATTGTTATATTTATGATAAGTTTTAGATTAGTTTTTTGCATATGATTAACCAATTACAACCCTTGCGTGACTAAATTTAGTTATTTATTAGTAAGAATGCAAGTCCAAAGGTCCCGTGCCGAACTGCATTCTTGTGTACAGATATGGATTTTTGAAATGTTCTCTAACAACATGCAGTGGTGGTTCAAAGACCCTACAAAGACCACACGTGGTGTGGCGTGGTCAAAGTTTAAAAGCTTTGAGAAAAAACATTACAAGATTCTATTTGATCCGGTTAGTAAACCATGTATATATCCCCCAAATTAGTTATCTAGTGTTTGTTTCTTCCTCTGCATTCATCATATAAAGTATGTTTGGTTTTTCCCTAGGCTTTTAAACCATTAAAAAAGCTGGTAACAAGAAATGACGAGGCAGTCCATCTGTGGTACATTCGTAGCATGGATTACATCCGAGGACTCCAGTTGAGAGTTGTGGAAGCAACAGTTGAGCCAGGGAGCCGTTCAATTGCAAAAAGTTCGTTGCATTTGAAAGGGGTGGATGTTGATGTTGATGTAAGTGAAGGGGACGTGAACAAACCTGATGATATTGCGGATGCTGATGGTGATGATACAATTGAGAATGGTACTAAAGGTGATGTAAACATTGGTGATCACGGTGGAGAAGGAGCCGGAAGCGGTGCTGCATATGTTGATGTTGGAGAAGCTGGTGGTGCAGGTGGACACGGTGAAGGGGACGTGAACAAACCTGGTGATATTGTGGATGCTGATGGTGATGATACAATTGAGAATGGTACTAAAGGTGATGTAAACATTGGTGATCACGGTGATGTTGATGCTGGAGAAGCTGGTGGTGCAGGTGGACACGGTGGTTTTGCTTTAGATGTAGCTGCTACAGGTAGGGATGGTGGAAGTGGATATGGTGATGCAGGTGCTGGTGGAAGTGTATATGGTGCTGGAGGTGGTGGTGGATCAGGAGTTGGTGCTTCACATTGTGACGAACAGGCATCAATTGTTCCCGATATTGGTCAAGCATGCCAGAAAATTGTGAAGCAAAGTCCCGAGGGTGAAGTCTTACCAAAGCTGGATTGTGAGCATATTCAATCTGAGATAAATTGTATTAAAGCAAAAGTCGGAGGCATTGAACAACGTGTTGGAGATGTTTCCGTTCAAAATCTATTGTGTGAGCTAGAGGTTGTTAAGAAAAGAATCGGGTTGCTTGAGGATGAGTTAGGAGTTAAGTTTGAACAAAATATGGAAGTTGATGTTGATAAGTCAGAAGATGTTGTTTGTGATAACAAGGTATGAATACAACTTCCATTTACTTTTTATTTGCAATTTACTCTTATTTCAATTCCTTTTCATTCTAGTTGCCGTTATTAACCAATTTGTTTACATGTTTCAATTGGAGGCTATCTGCCCAAATGGTAATGCTGACGCACATTTGAAGGCCAGTCTTGTTGAACTTGAGCATGTGTTAGGGGTAACCGTGGAACAACCTTTGGAAGCTGTTGATGACAAGTCACAAGATGCTGTTTGTGATAACAAGGTATTAAGGGCCCGTTTGGTTTGTAGATGGGTTTATGATTAGGATTTGGATTTGGATTTAAATTTGGTTTAGGATTTGAATTTAGATTTGATGTAAGAGAGAGAAAATAATATTTAAAAATATATTATAAATTAAAATTAAAATTAGTCACATAAAATATAACAAAAAAAATAATAAGCGGATGAAAATTTGCATGGGCCCACAAAAGTGAGATAAATTCAGAAAACCAGTGGATGAAGTAAGGAATTGCACATGCCCAATTATCCGGATTTATACTAAAAGTCAACAGTAATTTTTTCAAACCAAACAACAGTTTTTACTGTCAAATCCAAATACCCCCTCAAATCCCTCAAAGCAAACGCACCCTAATAGAAGTTCCATTTGCTTTTATTTATTTATTTATTTTGCAATTTACTGTTATTTCAATTCCTTTTCATTACTGCTACTGTTATAAACCAATTTGTATATATGTTTCAATTGCAGGCTGTTTGGCAAGATGTGCATGCCGACACACATGTGAAGGACACTGTTGTTGAAGATCGGCAAGTGTTAGGAGTAACGGAGGAACAAACTAAGGAAGTTCAAGATGACGTTTGTGATTTAATCTTTTTTTTTTTTTTTTTTTTTTTTTTTTTTTTTTTTTTTTTTTTTTGTAATTTAATCTTTTTTAAATTCCTCTTTCTTTCTAAAATTGAAGACCGATACACCTGTCAAAGCCAGTGGTGCTGAACATGATGATCATAAGTTGTATTATATGGACGCCCAAGCTTATATAGGCCCTATGACACAACTAATTAAAGCTGCCTTCCCCTCGACATCAGATCCTGGTACTGATTTCATGCAAGTGAACGATAACAATAACTTTGATTGTACGTCATTACCGAATTTGAATGCAGCATTCTCAGAATTTGGTGATGATGGGATTGAGCTTACACCTCCTCATGTATGTATATTTACAGTGTTACTTCATTTATATAATGTTGTATTATTAATATTCTTTTTTTACTTGTATTGTCTTTTAAATATATCACCGTTTTGTTTTTATATATTATAGGATTTGATGGGTATGGATGTTGACAAAGTAAAAGAAACTGCTGAGAACGAGGAGACGGCTGGGGAGAGGGTTGATACATCGGGAGAACCTGGTAGGGACGGGGGTAATGGATGTGACCATGAATTACGAAAAGGAAATGAAATGCCTAAGGAGCAGGGGGTTGATATACAACAACCACCGTCTAGGGAGAGGGCTGAAACTGGACAACAACCGGCTGGGGATGTGTGAGGTTCTTTTCAGAACCAAATAAATTGCGAGAACTGCGAGAACTACTTTATTACTCTTAATAATGCATAATGTACAACATATCTATGCAAAATGGCATTTTTGAAAATACATGTAGCTTATTTTGAAAAAGAAAATTAAATTAAGGGCAAATTGGGTATTTTAATCCTTCCATAAAAATAGGCATCCTCTAGCCTTCAATACCCCTAAAACCGTTTATTTTAACTCATCTCAAACCCTAGCAACCATCCTTACCTATCTATGTCACCAGAAAACAACAACCGTCATTAACTTCCGTAATGGCATCCTACCTACAGTCGGCCAATAACAACATCATTTCTAAATCGATCTTGCGTTCGAATTTCGTACAACAATCAAAAGGTAAATCTATTTTTATTTAAACGATTTATGACTTTGATTTTAGTTTTGAATATAACAATCGTATATTAGCATGGTTCAAGGAAGAAAAAAAAGTTTTTTTTTTTTTTTTTTTTTTCCTACATGAAAAATGGATATAAACCTCTTTTTTTAATCAATTTTAATTTTAGTCTTGATTCAAAACTGCAATCCTTTTCCTGTCGTGTATCTAATGGGTCCAATTGGCTCAGGTATTAGTATCAAGATTTTATTTTATTAGTACTTAACAATAATTTTTGCATTTGAATCTAATTTCTTATCCATCTTTCAAGTTTTTTTCTTTTTCACAGTTGCTAATTTTGTTTTTTGTGAAACAAGGAACAGGAAGGCATTACCAGCAAAGACTCTTTTGTCATCGCTAATGCAACAACGTTGACTAAGGTTAGTTGATTTTTGATATACATACTACGTAATATACTTCGTTCCAGTTTCCTTTTTGATACATTGTTTAAATCAACTATAACAAGGTTCACATTTTGTTGAATGTTTTTTATTTATTTTGTATGTTGTTGGTTTTTGTTTTGATCCAACACAAGTATACTTTTGTAATAACAGATTATCTTGGATAACATGTGAATATGCTGGTATAGATGTTACAAAATTAATAAAAGGAGTGTACATATTTGTTATTGAAAGTGCATATGTGTTTTTACAGATTCAGTAAATTTGATGCTATTTGTGCATATTTGTTTTTATAGTTTTTGAAGTTTAAATGTACTGAAAGTGCATATAGGTTTTTAGTTTTGATATAAGGATGTTTTGTGTTTAGTTCTGAGTTAAGGGTGCACTTGTGTTTTGTGTTATAAAGTTGTACTAATTTCTCAAAAAAGTTGAGAATAAGGCCTCGTGTGCACGAGTTAGAAATACATTGTGCATATGTTTTTTGTTAGTTTTATTAGTTATATGCCGAGTATATGATTCGAGTGGTTTTATAAAATTAAGTCGTCTACATTTTTTTTTTTTTTTTTTTTTTTTTTTTTTTTTTTGTTTACATCAACTTTTTGTGGATAAGAAGTGGTAAATGATTTGAGAACGTTCTATGCAATGCATATATGTTAATTAAGTCATGTGGATTTTGTTTTCTTTTTTAAATTCAATTTTGTTATAGCTTTTCTTTGTTATAATTCGACAAACGAGTTTCTTATTGTTTGACATAATAATACAAGCACATGCTCTATATGTTAACTCATATTTGTCGTGTCTCTTATATTTTTCATTCAGTTGACAAGGAGGATGATGAAGAATGCTACACATGTGTATATTTCAAGACGAGTGTATCTCGCGAAGAATTGACAACGAATGCACATGTATTTGTGTCACTAAAATGAAGATGAGGATGTTACATTATGCATATGTGTTTTGTTAGATGTTATGATTAATAATTGGTTTATTAATTTGTTGTGGTTACAGGTACGAATATGATGGGTGATGTCAAGAGTGCACATATGTTTTGTACATAATATCTAGCGAGAAAATAGTTATTATAAAGAAGTAAAGAGTAAAGACACAAGTGCATGAAGTTGCGAGAAGATTAGTAGACACGGCTATACATCAATGAAACATTCATTTATTCTTTACTTTTAGAATTTTGTATTTGAATTGTATATGACATGATTTTTTAATATTGTGTTTAATGTATTTGTTTTTGAAATGTATACGATACATGTACATTAATATGTTTGTCATTTAATGCACTTGTGTAAATATTTTTTACCAAAACATTAGAGGTTTAAACAATTGAACAATAAAAATATATGTAAATTTATCTTATATAAAAAAACACATATGCACTTTACCTTTTGAAATCATGCATACTGGAAAAATAATTATATAAAAAAATTCCTAAAATTAAGGACCTAAAAAACGTTTTTTATTAAAAAAAATTCAAAAAATCTAATTTTACTATTATACCCTTTTGAATTAAATAATAAAAGTAAAAATTCAAAAAAATCTGATTGGTTGATGTTGGTTCTCGCAGTTCTCGCAATTTAATTGGTTCTGAAAAGAACCTTACCCTATATATATATATATATATATATATATATATATATATATATATATATAGGGAGACTTTCTTACGAGAACTGAGAGAACCACAAAAAAACATACATGCACACCTTTTAAAATAAAATAAAAATATATGCAAATCATTAATAATCGTAAGTATCCACCTATGTTCTTCAATATCATCATGAACTCATCATCTTTTTTCACAAAAACCTTACACACGGCCGCAATATTGTCATTGCACGCCTTATAAGAACATACATGCACGCCTTCAAATAAAAATTTTGTATTTCCAATTTCTTATCAAATTCTTTAGAACAACTATGTTTTTTTTTTAAACATATATGTTGTTTTTAGAACATATGTGCAAAAATACAATTATTGAAGGCGTGCATGTATGTTTTTGGTGGTTCTCTCAGTTCTTGCAGATAAGATGGTTCTCGTAAGAAAGTCTCAGTATATATATATATATATATATATATATATATATATATATATATATATATATATATATATATATATATATATATATATATATATATATATATATATATATCTCAACATAATGGTAGAGTCATGACACCAACCCAGTAAGCCAAAAACACAAGTAGAATGTTATACGAATAATTAGTAGACCAATGACATACACATAAGGACAATACAATAAACACAAACATAGATGGTTGATGCACATTTGCCACAACCTTCATTGAAATGATTATAGAGTCTTTAGACCAGATACGTGACCCAAACCATCACACAACATATGTCTCACTGGGGCAACATACCCTTGAGCCTATGAATAAATACATCAATTTCTTTGCTCCTCAGCTCCATATCCGCAGCCAATCCCTCCAACTCCAACACCTTCCCCTCATCTTTGTATTGAAGCTCCATCAGAAACTGTGCAGTTTTTTGCGGCACTCTCTAGCCAACATATGTCGCCAACTCCGCAATAAGTATATATACCCCTCTCACGATTCTTAGCATTCATCTTCATACTCAGCTCACTTACTTCTCTAGCTAATCTAATAATATACCCAACTGCTGATGCTTGGCAATAAAAACTTAGCATGTCTTCCCACTCGTTCGATTTTGCTGCTGCCCGAAGCTCAGCCACCTTTGCATTACTTGCCATTCTTCCTTTTTTATTAAATATATTTTTTTTAATTATTTACTCAGAAAATTAGATGTCAAAATAAACACACCTCCATCCATTCTTAAATAACAAAAGGTGTTAAATAGTCCACATGTTGAATTCAGTCACATGCAAACAGTGCAAGCTTTTGTCCTCTAAACTTGTAGTAAAACCCAAACCACAAACTTAATCACAAGGTGATAACCCTGACCGACAATAATCCTGACCCTTAGAACCCATAACACAGTATTTTTTCCTTACAAGACTAAGTAGAAAAATCCAAATACTTGTATTCACATAGAATAAAACCAAGTAAAATTTTAGGAAACATACATATGCAGCTTAAGATTTCCAAAAAAAAATTAAATGTGAAAGATACCTTTTTTTCATTATTTTTCCCATGTATATCTTCAACAAAGTGCTTTCTGCAAAACATGAATACAATTATTAGATGACATAAATATAAACATATGTACATGAAAAAAAGGGTAATTCATACCACTACAAGAAACACGAGAACAGGCGACGAGCGTTATCCCGTCGACACAATGTCGACGGGACGGTGCAGAAAACGACAAAAATTCCGCTTGACCGAAGCCAAATGCGTTGAATTTTTGGGGTTAACATAATCCCGTCGACATGTCGACGGGAACAAATTGACCAAAATTTCCAGCCTCAATAATTGCCAAAACTTTGGCGCGAACTTATCCCGCCTTTATAATCCCGTCGACATGTCGACGGGAGGATATTAAAAATGAATTATTACGTAATTAACGTTTGATTAGTGTTAATTACGTGTTTTGTTTATTATCCTGTCGACGGGATAATAAAGTAAAAATAATAATGGTGAATTAGTGGTCAATACAAATGGCGGGATTTTTTCCCGCGTGTTTTTCCCGTCGACATGTCGACGGTATTATCTCCCCAAAATACTCTCCCTATATATACTCCACAAAAACATTCCCGTCTTATTTTTTACCTATATACATTCTCACAAAAAAATTTCGTCTCATTTTACACATAGATTCTTGATTCTCACAAATAAGTCAATCGTCAATTCTTACAAGACACACATGACTTGGCGTGGTTGCACAGTTGAAGAGGAGTACTCAAAAATCTTGTCACACGAGCTCCTCTTTAATGAAGTTATGTTAGCTGTTGATCATGCAGTTTATAAGGAATATGGTTCTTTTAAGGATGCTGAACCGTGGATGAGAGACAAGATTATCGAATGGTGTAGGAAAAAGCCGTACTACAAAGAGTACATGGACGAGCTAGATGCTGCTGAAGCTCAAGCTGCTTCTGAAGCTCAAGTTGTTGCTGTTGGAGGTGACGACTAAGCTGAAAGTACGTTATATGCATGTGTATATACAGTTTGAGAACAACAACGACAAGCAGTACCCATCACTCATCCAGACCTTTTACGACACACACTGCGACGAGGATGGTGCTTGGTTGCAGGATGAGGCGCAGGCTCAGTATGTAAGTAACGTTTTTTTTTTAATTTATTATTTATTTATTTATTTATTTATTTCCCCAAACACGCACTTTAATGATTCATTGAAACATAATCTTGTAATTAACCCGACATATATATTAATTTTCTCAAATTTTTTTCAACTAAATAGGAAGAGATGGTTCGTCTGAGAGATCTGGGAGCGAATACGCCTGAAGGGGTGGCGTACACAGAGGAGCAGTTATCAAGGGCAAGCAGCGGGGCCACATTGCCTGACGGGGTAGGGTAGTACCCGGCCTGAGGAGGCCACCGTTACCAGACACCCTGCCTCCACCTCCAGGTATGTACAGTGTCATAATATTAATTATAGATTACTCATGACTCAATTTATGTATTGCAATGGCTGTTTTTAAATTTTGATTATTTCGTGTTTAGGTGTTGCCGAACTATCTGCTGAGCTTGCTGCAGCTCATAAGAAGATTGCTGAGGCAGAGAAGAAGAGCCAGGAAGATGCTGAAGAACGCAAGAACATGATGAAGAAGCTTGATTTGTTGATGGGTTTTGCCTCGACCAACCCGCAATGGTCTCAGTATATTAGTCAGGTGGATTCTCACCATGTGGATGGCTCGGGCAGTGGAGCTGGCGGAAGTGGGAGTGGAGCTGGCAGGAGCGGGAGCGGGAGTAGAGCTGGCAGGAGCGGGAGCGATGATATGGATGTGGATGGTGATAGTGATCATGATGAGTGACTTTTGGGGATGTAGAGGTACAAACTTGGGTTATATATTTTGTGTTGTACTTATGGTTGAAACAATATTTTCACGATCCTTATCTTAGTATTTTCTAGTTTAACCTTTTGGTGATTTGAACATCGCGGGTATTGAAACATTTGTGGATATGGCAGGTAGGTTTAGATATTACCACACCCCGTTTTGTAGACTTTATATGTTTTCATGCATTTTGAGGGTGTTTAGCGAAAATTTGAAAGTGTTTTAGCCAATGTCGAATTGTATGTGTTAGGACATGTTGATATTGAGTGGTTATAGCTTATGGTTACAGGTTTAGGTATTACAGGTTTTGGTAGATTTTTCCGGAAAATTTTCCGAAAAAAATCTGGAATATTGCCAATATCGCAGCTTCCTGTTTGCTGTATATAACATTGGTACCGTCGACATGTCGACGACACCATTTAAAAAAAAATTATTGATTGTTTAATTATCTAGTCGACATGTCGACTGGATAATTATACAAAACATTGACCAACGCGTTGACCCTTCAAATTGTTCCCGTCAACTTGTCGACGGGATAATTATGCAACGTTGACCCATATCTTTGACCCGTCAAATTGTTACAGTCGACATGTTGACAGGATAGTATAAGTTAATTAACGTTTGATAATTAAGTTGTTAATTAATTATACTATCCCGTCGACATGTCGACGGGAACAATTTGACGGACAACGGATTTCTTTGACTGAAAAAGGACGTGGGACCCACAATGTCGACGGCGGTTGTCGACGGGAATGCTGTTCCCGACGGGGCACAGCCATCGTCATTATCCCGTCGACATGACGACGGGAACATACTCTGCCGTCGACATGACGACGGGAAAGGCCAAAAAAAATCGACGGGAGAAGTGTCGATTGTACTAGTGTACTTTGGAGATTTTCCTTTCTGCAACTCCAAATTTGCAACACTTGCTGATCTTTTTCTCGAAAAAGAAACTATGTTGGATGAAGACATTTTTTCTTATGACTTACAGTTAATATGTAGAACTTTGATTAGGATTTGATGATGTAAATATGCTACAATTACCCTGTATATATAGATGAAAAGAGGGAAAACCAACATGTAGAATTTGAATTACAATGACTTTAATTTATTGGAAGTTTAATATAATAAATATTAGAATTTAATTTAATAGAAAATCCAGTTAACTGTAAAAATTAACTGCATTAATATAACTGCATTCCTATTTGTAAAACTTTATATTATTAAAAGAAATAAAAATTACTTTTTTTCTGTCATACTATTGACTAAACTGTTTAACTATGTTTTATTTATTTACTTTTCTTTTGTTCAGAACCTGAAAAGAGTTCCGAAGGGGAAGAAATCAAAGGTTTGCGTGCCACAATCCATTCTAAAGTTTGTTAACAGCGGCAATAAAACTACGTTCGTTTTTCCATGGGGCAATCAAGACATGCTTGTTGATCGCCGTTTCTGGATGTGTTTACTGGGCCTAGATGAATATAGCGACGGATGGCTTAGGGACGAGGAATTATATATCAGTGGTTATTTTAATAGAATAAATGTATGTTTTTGATTATGTGTCAAATTTGATTTTCAACATAACCATAATTATTCACATCTTTAATAAAAACACGGCACTTAAATGTATGGGTTGAGTTGCTGTGGACTTTCCGCCAACCAGATGCGGATTGGGCTTTGGCCGGTTCGTTTTTCAGCCCTTGTCATGGGTGATAACATACCAAGCTTTTGGTCAGATGGTGTCAAGTATCCCGTCGCGTGGTTGGCTGTCAAAAAGGTATTCATATTTTACCATTACATGACGTATATTACGATTGTGTTACTTTAGGTTTCCTCCTCTAAAGTGTTGTTGGTAAAATGTAGGTGCTATTTCCAATTAATGAGCCAAAAAAGCATTGGGCTACAAGGGAGCTTCAAATACGTACAGGTGTTGTGACACTATAGGATTCTCTCCCTAAATATTCAAAGAAAAAATCCTGGTGGATTACGACCATGCAAGCAAAATTTGAACAAAATTTGACCAAGTATCTTAAAGACCAAGGAATTTTTAAAGCAAAAGGCATAGATGTCGATGGTTATTAGATAACTTGGAAAGACGCAGAGGATGTCTCCACACAAGGTGTTGCATATGGTGACTGGGGCATATGGGTTTGTATAACCCATTACCGGTTGGTTAATAATAGGTCGCTAAAGGTGGACGATGCTACGATAGCAGGTCTGGCATATCGTGAACGTATGGCCGAGTACATGTGGAAGTACAAGATCCAATATTCACCTTAGTTGATGCAATGCAGGACATTATAGGTTTAGGAGTACTATGATTCTTGCCATGTTATGGTATAATGTAAATTTGGTGTAAGTAAAATGTTATCAGTAGGTGGATGGATGTAGTTAATTTGTTAGAAACGCATTTTGCCAAAATTTATGTATTGTACTTTGATTGTTGAATGACGGATTACCAATGCTACACCAAATAGTTACTAGTATTTCATGGTAAGAAAATAATTATATCATAACAATTGCTTAACCAAAGCTTCAAAACAATAAAAAGTTCCTGATAAACCTTTAAACCTAACATAACTATTGGCCCAATTTCACGGATCTTTAATCAACGATATACTAAAATATGAAATAATCTCTATTTGCTAAAATATAAATGCTTTTATTAATTTGTCATATATGAATTCATACAGAATCTAATCTATTTATACTAACTGAAAAGGTACAATGAAAGGCTGTAATGGTTCGGATGGATGTGTCCATTCGAACAGATGTGTTGGTTTGATGTTAACTGCTATATGGCAGTTATTCTTTTGAGTTGACTTTTCTATGGTTGACTTTGACTTCGGGTTTGACTTTAGTTATGGGTAGATTGGGATTAACCCAATATTCTCCCCCTTAATCACAATCGTCGTTGTCGTAAATCTTCAACTCCAATAATTTGTCTTATTATTAGTAACTTGGTCTTCGGTAGTGTTTGAAACTGCCAATAGGAGGGTTGGTTCTAAATCTTCTTCGATGAGGTTCGTCTCTTCTTGTCTTTGATTTCTTTGATCTCTTTTATGACAATGTGAGGCATAATGTCCATAATCATTGCAATTATAACATTTTACTTTGCTGAAATCTCTAGGCTTTTTCGTTGCTTCATTGTGATGTCTTCGACCATTATTGTTGTGTTTTGTAAACAATAGTTTATCTTGATCATCGAATGCTCTTCCTTTCTTAACTTTTATTCTTTCTTCGTAGGTTTTCATTCTACCAATAGCTTCGTCTAGAGTCATCGTATCTAGATCGAAGTATTGTTCTATGGATGCGACAATTTGAATGAATCTTTCAGCTACAGAATTTAGCAATTTTCGTACGAGAGTTGATTCATCAAGTGTTGATCCAAGACTTGTCATCTTTGAAATAATACTTGTCATCTTTGCGGTGAATGAATCGATGGTCTCATCTTTCTCCATTTGTAATATCTCAAATTCTGATTTGAGTGTTTGCAGTTTTGCCTTTTGCACTCGATCTACTCCAACATTTCTGATCTTTAATGTATCCCAAACTTCTTTTGCGCTTTTGCTATTTGCCACTTGCAATGTCATTTCTTCGGATAGTCCTTGAAATAGGTATGCAATCGCAGTCTTGTCTTGCTTATCATCGATTTTAGTTTCAACGGTAGGTTCAATCATTTCCCCTAAACCATTTGCTTGTAAAATGATCTTCATTCTTATTGACCATATCATATAGTTTGTTGCCGTCAACAAGGGGCATTGGAAATAGGGTGTCGATCCCATCCCCTTAGTTGTACCGTTGTTCGAACTACTAGATTCGTTTTCTTTTACCATAATTAATTTTGAAAAAAACGTCTTGAGTCTAATATAATACTTTTAGAAAACTTTTAAAACTTTATATATAAAAAAATAAACTAAAAAAACTTAAAACTTATAAACCTTAAACTTTATATTTCTTATCCTAAATCCAATAAAAAACTTAAACTTTGTTTCTTACCATAAACCTAATAAGAACAACTTGAAAAAACTTGTTTCTTATCATAAACCAAATAAGAAAATCTTAAAAACTTATTCTTATCATAAACCAAATAAGCAAAAACTTTAAAACATTAAAACTCTTAAAAAAAACTTAAAAATACTTAAGAAACTTAAAACTAAAAGAGTAACTATTCTAAAAACAAACTTATATATAAATACTACTTTAAAATATGTATAAATAAAAGTAGAGGGTGGTTTTGTAATATTCGAAACCTGGGGGGTTTATTTAAAAACCGAAGCCCCTACTTTTTTGCCCTGACGCTTAAAACAAGCGCCTCTCTTTTCTTGTTTATCTCTTTGCAAGAGATAAAGTGGTCTATTTTCTTTGAAACTTGGAAACTGCTATTGGTTTCTTCTGATGGTTGACCGCCGATTATTTGGCTTTGGTTAACCTTAATCTCTTCACGGTTTGGGTTCTTTTTTTGAACTCCGATTGATCCTCTTGGGATTCTTCTGCCGTGTATTGGTTGAATCGTGTGATGATTCAACAACGACCGAGGGGTGTTTGATTCTTCAGGAAACAACAGGTGTGTTTGTTCCTTTGATGTTTCTGATTTGTGCCCCTTGATGATGACTTTGTGTTATCCTCTCGAATTTGGTATATGGTTCTTATCCTTGTTTTGAATCGATTAGATACCAGTTGTGTTTAACCTTGTCTAATCTTGTTTCGGTATGAATTTTTGGTCCAGATTTTTGCAAAAAGTAACGAGAGAAAAAAAATAAGAGGAACCCTTTTTGATGCCGGTAAAATTAATCACTATTGTGATTGTTACCGTGGTGACAAAAGAGTTGGATTTTCTTTGATTGTAGAACACAATAAAATGATTTTTTGATTATTGTTGTTCGAATGGTTTTGCAAAAAAAAAATTACCGAGACAAAACTTGTATTGATTCAAAAAAAACAGGGATGTAAAAAAACCTTGGTATATGATGATTTCGGCTCTGATGCCAATTGTTGGCCCAATTTCATGGATCTTTAATCAACGATATACTAAAATATGAAATAATCTCTATTTGCTAAA
This sequence comes from Artemisia argyi, assembly GCA_030686995.1. Lineage (NCBI taxonomy): Eukaryota > Viridiplantae > Streptophyta > Magnoliopsida > Asterales > Asteraceae > Artemisia > Artemisia argyi. The sequence continues at coordinate 66,766,668 of CM060709.1, read as the reverse complement.
ATATAAATGCTTTTATTAATTTGTCATATATGAATTCATACAGAATCTAATCTATTTATACTAACTAAAAAGGTACAATGAAAGGTTGTAATGGTTCGGATGGATGTGTCCATTCGAACAGATGTGTTGGTTTGATGTTAACTGCTATATGGAAGTTATTCCAGCGAGTTGACTTTTCTGTGGTTGACTTTGACTTCAGGTTTGACTTTAGTTATGGGTAGATTGGGATTAACCCAATAATAACAAACTAAACACAATGAAAAGCAACATAGCAAATACCAACACTAAAAATAAAATAATTGTATCATGAACTTTTGATTTACTCTTTAGATCCTTAATCTCTTGTTCTAGCAAACCAATAACTTGTAGGGAATCCCCCGGATTCGACACAAAACGTCCTTGTTGATTTGCAAGTGCCTTTTTTTCTTCTTGCTCATTCCAAAATAAGTCTTTGTGGTATTGCGATGGGAGCTCGGGGTCTAGGAAACCATACACTTTACATCTATCCACAGGACATGCTTTGTAGCTTCTTCCTGGGTTCTTATGTGACCAAGATACCTTGATTGGTAGTTCAAATGGCGGACGACATTTGCAATGCGTCATGTTAGCAACATCGTGGTATTCGAACTGGTTCCTACGATACGTGATACTCGAGGAGGAAGACGAATTCATGATGTAACCTTTTGTTGGTATAACATATAAGAAGGTATGTGTTAGAAAGTGGATAATGTGAGCTTCTATTTATATTGGAGTCGGGCTTAATTACGCAAGTACATGAGATGGTTGATGAAACTAAATGAACTAGTACACTTGGTGGTTCATTCATTTAACTATTCGTGGGCGACCTAATACAATTGAACTAATTGTTGTATACCCTTTAAGAATTAAAACCACATACGAATAAACTCCATTGAATACCAAAAAAAAAAACACTTTAACACACCAATGTTTGAAACATTTATGTATACCCTGTACGAATTAAACAATATATGCATGAAACATGAAATGCATGAACTGAACTATTAATATACACCCTAGGTCACTATTGGACACTTGAATTCAACAACAATTTTTGCATTTTATCAAAAGTACATAAGACGTTCAGCAACTGGCTTTTTTAATACGATTCAACAACCACATTACAAGTTCAATACATTTAAAAACATCTTACAACAACCTGGATTCGATAGTAGAAAATTTAAAAGCATAATAACTCAAAATGGCACAAACATTAGTGCAATGCCCTTTCAAGCTGTTAAGTAGAACATCCCAGTTTGTTTCATATCTGTAATTGCCAAAGTCTTCAGGTTCCGCTATCCCATAATCTATCTTCCACCACAAATCCTCAACGAGATCTTGTAGCACTTACCAATGAGGCCCTATCGATTAGTATTACACAGAAGAAATCAATTATAGATACTAATACAATTCGATCCGCTCTTTGTCGGTCTTCCCGCATTCTCTCCTCCATTTCCCTTTCAGCCCTGTCTTCTTCGAGTAGTTGTTCTCTTAGTGCTTCTTCGTCTAATCCTGCTTGAATTTCGTCATATTCAGTAGCAGAGTCATGAGCTTCTTCTGCTTCTAATGCTTCATCGTAATATGCTTCCTCGTAATATGCGTCCGCATATATTTGATCTAAGGATTCTTCACACTTTTCCTTTAACGGCTCCTCCAACTTTTCTTCCACAGCTTCCTTACCTTCTTCCTTCATATCTAATTGGTTACAAAATTATTAAATACAAAAATGAATATATTAAAAAACAAAAATAATATTACATAAAAAAATTAATAAAATAAATCATCTAACAACTGATTTTATAACTTTTGATGAAGATCATAATATTTCATTTTTGGGTTAAAGGCATGTAATAGCAATGTACTTTTCCATTTGTTCCATTATCAGATACGAACCACTTATTCTATTTAACACCTAAAGTGTACTTTGACACCTAAAATACTTAAAGACTCCTAAAGTATTTTAGTCATTCTAAATGGTTGGTCAAGGGGTTTGATCATAATGCTACATAACAAAAATGTACGAACCTGTGTTGTAGCATACGACACCTCGAGACGTTGAGAGGTGTTGAATGTATGTTGAGACAAACTATGATTACAAGTAACTTGTACATTTTACGTTATACGTTTGTCATCAATCAAAACAAACGAGACTGTATAGATTAAATATCGTAATATTTGCACTAACACATCCATTGTCTTTCACGAACTCACTGCCATTACTGTGGTTCTATCTCCATCATCCTTTCATTCGCACTCCCATTGCTGTGGTTCTATCTCCATCATCCTTTCATTCGCTCTAACTCGTCTCGCATGTATTTCATTCATCTATGTCCTATTTGTCTTGATAAAATCTTGTTCTGTTATGTTCCAATCAAACATTTACAAAATCCTCCCAAGACTCAGCAAGTGCTCTATGATCACCAAATTCTCTGTGCTGCTGATTGAACAGCTTAAGGAAATGAGTTGTGGTCAGATTTATAAACTTTGGAAGCATCTTCCAATTCCTTTACTTCATTCGCTCTAACTCGTCCCACTCCCACGTATATTTCATTCATCTTTCAGTTTATATAAAGTGCTTTTAATTTTTAAGTCAATATGCCATGATAGCTTGGGTCCGAACCCGGGACCTGGCACATACTAATAACTAGTTACCCTTTTTCATTTATCCGTTTTCTTGTATTTTGTATTTTGTAAAGTATTACTGCATGTGCCATCATTTTAAGAACTGTACTATAAGAAGGTAATTTTCATCTAAACGAAAAAGTCATATTTAATAATCAAGTTGCTATTTTCACAATATTCTATGGCTTGGTTACTTGTTACTCTGTATTATGTTTTTCTTAGCCTGTTACACAATCTGCTTGAATTCCCGGCTTGCCTCTGTTGGAGGATTCTAATTTAAATGTCAAATGTCATTATCCTATTCAAATCTTTAGTAATGTACAACGAAAACTATTTGGTTATTTGCAGGCAATGGACATGGTGAAAGCTCACCAGCTAAAGCGGTTCACACGGTGCCGCAACTTCTTTGATAAACTTGTAGAGAAATTGTACTTTGATGAAACCAAGGTATTGAAGCTCTACAATACATGTTTTATGTTGTTTGTCGAATACTAATGATATTGGTACTTGGTGTACAAAAGGGGAGTATGACTTATATAACATATGTGAATGGAGCTACACATTGGCCTTCAAATAGATTCCAGTGGAACTACTTAAGTGGGCTTGGCAGGTCAACAACCTAAACATGACCTGTTTAGGTAACTTGGTCTAATCTATGAACAACATGACCTATATAACTTTCAGGTCATATTCGCATATGGTAAGCCCTCAACATGAACTCTTTTGACAAAAATAAGAGTTATAGGCCTCACACATTTTTATAACTGGAATAACGGATAAATCTTAGTGGATCATCTGTACATTTTTATGTCAAATAACATATTGGAATGAATGTATTTTTGACCTAAAGTACATCTTTCTTTATTTTTTCTTTCAAAGGATCAATAAAATACATTTGAAGGCATTCCGAACCATAATCCAAGCTACACTCGTGGCCACTGTGGACTAACCTACAAAACGCCAAGACATTCAAAAAGTTATCCTCGAAACTCTAGTGATTTTAACGACTCACAACAATGATAATATAGGATATTTTCGATCTACTTATGTATCAAGAATGCCATAAGTAGACATGACATAAAAATGGGTCAAACACATCAGGTAGCGGCTCAAAATAAGCAATTTTATTATGGATCCAAAAGGCTTTGCTGGCGTTGAGCCGATAAAAAACTGTTTTTGTTTTCTCTATAAATAACTAATGGCTGAGAAAGTATATTACTACAAATAGATTGTATAATAAAACTTTATAATAGTTTGCAAAAATTAATGCAATTTGAATTCATTTTGGGCCACTTTAGACACCTTTAACACGACATGTTTCCAATTAGCTTAATTTCACCCATTTGACCCGTTGTAGAAGAAGTACAACCAAAACCAAAACCAAAACCAACCATAACTAGATCCTAACTGCTAGCCATCTCTTATCAGATGGATTAAACAACTACCTCAAGCGTGCTAAAAACTAATCTCATTCGGCTAGCAACAACTGATGGCTCTTCCGAACGCCCCACCACTGCCATTTGCTCCAGTTGAAGTGTTTTGACAGGAAGCCTAAGAAAACAGTTGTAATTTTCAGCTTAAGTTGTTTCTTTAATAGAAAAAAAAAAAAAAAAAAAAAAAAAAAAAAAAAAAAAAAAAAAAAAACTATAAAACACATTTTAACATTGAGCAAAAGATATAACAAGGTATTTTTTCCTCACCATGCCATTCCTCTTAAAAAGTAAGCATTTGCAATTATAGCACAAAATCCTTTCCATTGAAGCATTTGCGTGTATTTTCTATGCGGGTCTTTTATCTCATCTTTACCAATACAATCCCAAGCACCCCACACAGGTTGGATCTTTCGCCGAATAGGCCGCTTCATGTACAGAGCTGTATCAATTATTGAATAAAGTGGACATGATTATTGTGACTTGAATGATTATAATCCAAATAAAATGTTGACTAATCCAGTTTCTAACGACCACCCCTCCAAACCTGTTTCCTTTTACCATTATTAATTCGTGAATCTGAATTTTAATCAGTTTATCAGTTTTTGTTTTTCCAAATACTCAAGATTATCTAACTAGAATATGATATACCCAAATAGCAATCTAACCAAAATTCAATTGAAAAAGCAAGTAGGTATGTTTACCTGTAACGGACACCGCCGACGAGTGGGATGATAAGGGACTGATGTTGATAGATAGAAGATGAAGATGTGAGACATACCATAGATGCTTGATGGTATTTATATTGATTACTAGGGTGGTGGTGCAAATCGATTATTGGGTGGTGGAATTGAAGGGACGTTTGTGATGCTTGCCTTGAGAAGAAGATGCTTGGAGAAGAAGATGTGTGTTTTTCTTGAGTGAATCGTATTGTAATCGTATAGAAATCACTATAAAGTTTATTATTTTAATTGATGTAAATGACCAAAATACCCCGTTGCTCATGTATTGGTTGCCCAAAAATCAAAAGTTGCCCAAAATACAATACGTTCCATGTACCTCGTACCAACAGTGGTTGGTCGGACACGTGTCATCATGTAGTTGGCTGGACGTTAGTTGCCCAGGGCAACCTGGGCTAAAACGAGAATTTTCAAAAAAAAGGGCTAAAAATGCCTAACCCGCAGGACAACGGGCCATTTTGGTAATTTTCCCTAAAAAGAATGTCACTCTCAATATGTTTTGTCCGTTTGTGTTGAACAGGGTTGACAGACAAATAAATGGCACTAAAGTTGTCGCAGTAGACAAGTGTGGCAAATGAAAGAGGAGAGTGTAGTCCGCGAAGCATATTACCGAACAATGCAGTCTCAGCCACAACTTTAGCAACACCCCTATATTTAGCTTCAGTACTGGATCGAGAAAGGGTGTCCTGCGCTTGAATGACCAAGATGATAAATTATCGCCCAAAAAAACACGATAACCTAAAGTAGACCATCATGTAGATCAGCAACTTGCCCAATCTGTATAACCAACAAGAGATGTAGTGCAGGATGAATATAAGTGTAGACTAAAATCCAAAGTCCTGTGAACGTATCGCAAGATACGTTTGAGAGCAGCAAAGTGTGGTTCCTGAGAGCGCAAAAAGGTGTTGAATTAAGTACATCTCATGCTCTATTCATAGAATCTCACTCAATAAGCCTTCTAAAATGTAAAAACTGTAAATACGAGTATTGATGTAACAATATATACGAAAAACATATAAATGCATGGTTAAACATGATGTCCATTATTGGCAAAAAGAATAAACAACTTTCCCATACCCATACTCTCTGTCAAACATTCCTGACTGCAGTTCAATAAAATAACTCGGGAAATACACATAACCATATGATTTGGTTTAGTAATTGCATTTTCTTATAATTTTGTTTTTAGCAAATGACACTTCATTCCAACAGTATTATTTATGTCAGAACATGCATCATTCATTATCCTTTGTTATCAAACTTGTAAAAAAGAACTTTCACGTTAAATTATTTTTTTCAATTTTCTTGCATATAAGTTGGAACTTGGAACCCATTATCTTAAAACATTTTTGATCGAATTCTAACGTAGTAGCGGTATGCGTTGAGTAAAACGTAAAGCCAAGTGTAAAAATGATGAAGTACTCACAATTTGATCTACATTTTTTTAGTGAAAAAGCATGTCTCATTCGTGTAAACCTTTATACTTAGTTGGTAGATATATTGCATTCCGATCACACATGTTAGCTTAAATAAATATATAATTAATTAGTTTTGTAGCCTTTTACGATTGGAAAAAATAAAATGCCTAGGTGGTTGTTTTTGTGTAAATTTAACAGAAATGTCAAATGGGTACGTTGCAAGAAATCGTGGATATACTAAAGTTCAACGTCATTAAAGTTCAACGTCATTGAGTATGGGAGAATTAAGGTATTTATGAGAAACTTTTAGTTAGTTGGTGTGATATTGCCTTCACATGCAATTAAGCTAGCAAATATGCGTGGTGCAGTTGAGAGCTCTTTAAACGCCTTATGATGCATGGGTTGGCATATAGCCTTTTTCATCCATCTCCATGCTCTCACTAGTCACTATTGATGCTTGGGTAGGTCCCTAATCTTCATGGGAGGTTATTACTGAGCCAACCACTTAAGTACTTACTTCAATAAGCTCTCACTATATATACACAAGTCGCAACTGCTTCAAGTGCTCACTCCAACTTCAGGGCTTTTAGAAGCTACATAAATTCGTCTTATGTGCTTATTATTATTGACCCTTTAAGTTTTTGTTTTTTCACGCTAGCCTCTCGATGAGGGGTTTTCCCTGGCTTTTGCTGATTTTTTTGTTATCTAGTAGTTTGTGTTATGGCATTGCCAAAACTGTTGAGGTAGTTGGTTTTGGAGAATGTGTTGATTGTAAGGAGAATAATATCAAGACAAGCCAAGCATTGTCAGGTACTATGAATTATTTTGCCTATGATTTCATGCATTTTTTTCATTGTATGTTTGTTTCATGGGACAATACATATAATGTGTTTCATATAATAAATAGTGTTTGGGGAACATATTTCCACACAGACGTTAAAACAACCCAAGTATGCAGTCTTGGCACCGACACTGATAAACACCAGATTTTGGAATCAGGGGAATTCAGTACATGAATACATTTAAGCGTTAATAACTAATATTAATACCTAATCAGTGTTTTAGCGTATATACGTACCACATAGTAATAAATCAGATGGTGCCCATGTGGTTTTCATACCGTCGGTATCAAAGATCGCATTCTTTTTAGTTCTATTTTCAGGGTAAGCTGGCTACTAAGAGTCTAAGATACAAGTACATGAAAAAGTTTAAATTTTGTATCTACTCCTCCATGAATCCTATTCATTTTCTCCTATGATATTTTTTATCCGTTACAGGGCTAAAAGTAACCATTGACTGCAAGCTTGAAAACGGCCACTTCCAAAGAAGAGGTGTTGGAAAACTGAATGAGGAAGGACTATTCAAGGTGTCACTTCCGGAAAAGATGTTGAAAGATGGAAAGTTGGCTGAAGAATGTTATGTCAAATTGCACAATGCAGCAAATGCACCTTGTGCAGTTCACAATGGATTAGAAGCCGCTAAGATCGCTTTCGTTTCAAAGTCAAATGAAAAACACACATTTGGAACCAAAGAAAAACTTAAATTCTCGTCTGCAATTTGCACATCCGCCACCTTTTTGCCTCCTCTTCCAAAACCATATTTCCCTAAAGTACACACTTGGTTAAAGAAGTTTGGCCTACCACCCAAACCTTCGTTCAAAAAGCCATTTGGCCACGTCTTCCCTCATTATCCATTGCCACCCAAACCTTCGTTCAAAAAGCCATGCCCACCTCCAGTGGTTCCTGCAAAACCCAAGCCTAAGCCTGAGCCAAAACCCAAGCCTGCGCCGGAACCTAAACCCGAGCCTAAGCCTAAGCCTCAGCCAATGCCCCAACCAAAGGCAGAGCCAAAGCCACTACCACCAGTCAAAAAGCCATGCCCTCCCCCAGTGTTTGTTAAGCCCGAGCCAAAGCCGATACCAAAGCCAACCATTCCAATCTATAAGCCGCATCCAAAAATTCTTCCACCAATTCCAGTTTACAAGCCACACCCAAAAATATTGCCACCGCCTTTTCCAACTTACAAGCCACATCCAAAAATCTTGCCGTCAATCCCACCATTTTATAAGAAACCATGCCCACCATTATCACTCCCTAAGCTTCCTCCTCTTCCTACCATCCCTAAAAAAGATTTCCATCATCCCCTTATACCAGTGCCACCTCATCCTTAAACTTAAGTTTTAAACTGTTCAAATTTTGTGACTATGTCGTTTGCATGCATGTTAGGGTTAAGTGATTACTCATGTACCAGCATTTCAAGAAAGTAATAAAGATTTGATGGTATGAAGCATGATAGTATATCAAGTGATTAATATATGATACATAGAGATGGATAGATGTATCGCCACGGATGAGATTAATTTGTTTATGATATGAAGATTTTGCGTGTGAATTTGAGGTATTTAATGAACTTTGTAAATGTATTCAAGGTTTGATATGTTTTTGTGACAATTTGAATTACAATATTTATGTTCAGTACTATTTTATATTTATATGATTTATAATAATTTGTGATTTGTTGAAATCAAATAAGTCGTGTTGTTCCCATTTTTCATCTACGATCGGGTTCTTTCTATTTGGTCACCTACTCACCTTGTTTTTTGATAGAGTGGTTTCTATAACTCATGTAATGCTCTAGCCCAGGTTTTGTAAGGATACTCGGCAAAGGGGGAAAAATGCATTTGGTGAGTTACCATTCACGTGCCACCCTCTTGCCCTACGGTTCGAGTCATGCGCGAATTACACGCTCCAAGAAAGAATTAGGTGAGCGGTTGGTTGTGTTCGTAATTTTCGTGTGCCCCATTGTACTATTTAACCACTGCATGCTTAAAGAAAAATACACTTACTCATTTGTAGCCGATGCATGCTTTAAAAAATAATAATAAAAATAAAAAAATACACTTTATCCTATTTTACTTATAAATACCCATTATTTCACCATTTTTAAAACACAAACTCGCAATTTCTTAACTTTATCATTTCAAAAAATATATATCTCATTCTTTTTATTTTAAAATGAATTTCAAGAATTCTGATATGATTATGTTCACCGATTCAGAAGAATTACAAGAAATTGAAAGTCGGAACATGAATTTTATTGCAAGAGCGGTGTCGTTTATTAACAATAGACGAAAACCAAAATTAATAAAATGCCTTAAACGAGATCATTATGGTGCTCATGACCGTTTAGTCGACGCCTATTTTACTGAGAACCCGTTCTACGATACATGTACTTTTCAAGAGAGCTTCTGAATGAATCGATCACTTTTCAACTGGATAGTTCGGGAGGTAACTATTCATAATCCATTTTTACTAATAATATTGATTGTACCGGAAAAGAAGGCATTTCAGCGTTCATGAAGTGCACCTTCGCAATTTGTCAATTGCCTTATGGCGCGGTTCCTGATGCTTTAGACGAATATCTGCAGATGGGTGAGAACTTCTTGTCGATGTCTTGATAATTTTTGTAAGTCTTTTATGGAAATTTTTGGTCCAGAGTATTTGAGAAAACCTACTATGACTGATGTCGTAAAAATTTATCGACATCATGAAGAAACGCACGGGTTTTTAGGGATGATAGGAAGCCTTGACTGTACAGATTGGGAGTGGTTTGGTTGTCCTAATGCACACAAAGGGCAATACGTTAGATGTGATCATGGTTCGAATCCGTTCATTTTGCTAGAAGTTATTGCATCTCAAGACTTATGGATATGGCACGCTTTCTTTGGTGTTTCTATGGCGAACAACGACATCAACGTTCTTGATCAATCCCATTTATTTAACGATCTAAAACAAGGAATAGCACCGGAGATTTCGTTTGTTGCTAACGGGGTAACTTACCCATTTGGTTACTATCTTGTTGACGGGATATATCCGGAATTGGCAACACTCGTTAAGACGATTCCAGAACCATCAGATTATGACCACAAGAGAATAAGATATAAGCAAATGCAGGAATCAGCAAAGAAAGAAATAGAACGAGCGTTTGGTGTTTTAAAGAAGAGATGGGCGGTACTTGCCACTCCCACAAAAATCATGAAAAAAGAAAGAATAATTAATATGATGTATACTTGCATCATATTACATAACATGAATTTAAGAGACAAAAAAAAAAAGAGCAATAACTCTCGAATGGTAGCCGTAGGAAGCACATCAACCGGATGACCCTATACGATCTGATGAACAAATGTGAAAAGTTATGAGGTACATCAGATCACATCAAATGCATCAAAACCTTCGTGCCGATTTGGCCAACATTTGTCTCGTAATATTTAATTTTTGTTTTTAATGTATTATTTTTAATTTCTGAAGTATGTGTAATGCTTTTAATTTATGAATACAAGTTTTCTATTTCGTATGTTTACGTTTTTGTATTTATATGTTTATGTTTACGTTTTTAATTGCGTAAGTATTAAAAAAACGAGAGTTAATGTAACCAAGGTTCTACCTAGCTTGGCCATAAAAAGGTGAGTGGGATGAGGGGAATTGAGAAGATAGATAAAGCTGACGTGGTGCTAAAGCTGACGTGGTGCTGAGGTGTAAGGTGAATTTTGTGTGTCCTTGTCGGGTCAAACTTCTTGTTCTTGAAAAAAATGAATATAAAATTCAAATAAATAAAAAATTAGGGCGCTTCTTCAAATATCCCATCCCAGTAGGGGCTTTAATGCTTGACTAAGAGAAAGTGGAAAGAAAAGGGCCATGAATCTAGGAACTTTTGCTTGCATTGTCTTATTTGGTCTACGTAGCGGAACTGACAACATTCAGGATTATGCAGGAAGCCTAATCTGTTGTCTGCTTTGACATAGCTTCTTGATATGTCCTGCTTTTATACAAGGCCATCTCATGTATTTCAGTGGCCCCGCGTCATTACCACAAAGATACCCCTTAAACACATACACAAAATTATTGGAATATTGATTTCCTTATCTGCATTCACCAAATAAACATCAGTTTTATAATAGAGAATTCTAGACTAATACTAATGGGCTAGGCTACCACAAACACAAGTGGGCCTTATACTAAATAAGTCTATAACTACATCGAGAAATACGCCAGTGCAGTTGGAGGGGAGGGGCCGGGCGCTTAAACTGGGTCAAAATTCTTCAAACAAAGCGGAACGTAATCCCTTCGTGATAAATCGGCGTACTGGTACCGAAATGGTACATGGAGAACTCGCACCTGACCAACAGTAACCATGTCGCGGATAAAAAGAATGTCACTCTCAATATGTTTTGTCTATTTGTGTTAAACAGGGTTGGCAGACAAGTAAATGGCACTAACGTTGTCGTAGTAGACAAGTGTGGCAAACGAAAGAGGAGAGTGTAGTCCACGAAGCATATTACCGAACCATGCAGTCTCAGCCACAACTTTAGCAACACCCCTATATTTAGCTTCAGTACAGGATCGAGAAAGGGTGTGCTGACGCTTGAATGACCAAGATGATAAATTATCGCCCAAAAAAACACGATAACCTAAAGTAGACCATCATGTAGATCAGCAACTTGCCCAATCTGTATAACCAACAAGAGATGTAGTGGAGGATGAATATAAGTGTAGACTAAAATCCAAAGTCCTGTGAACGTATCGCAAGATACGTTTGAGAGCAGCAAAGTGTGGTTCCTGAGAGCGCAAAAAGGTGTTGAATTAAGTACATCTCATGCTCTATTCATAGAATCTCACTCAATAAGCTTTCTAAAATGTAAAAACTGCAAATATGAGTATTGATGTAACAATATATACGAAAAATATATAAATGCATGGTTAAACATGATGCCCATTATTGGCAAAAAGAATAAACAACTTTCCCATACCCATACTCTCTGTCAAACATTCCTGACTACAGTTCAATGAAATAACTCAGGAAATACATATAACCATATGATTTGGTATAGTAATTGCATTTTCTTATAATTTTGTTTTTAGCAAATGACACTTCATTCCAACAATTTTATTTATGTCGGAACATGCATCATTCATTATCCTTTGTCATCAAACTTGAAAAAAAGAACTTTCACATTAAATTCTTTTTTTCAATTTTCTTGCATATAAGTTGGAACTCGGAACCCATTATCTTAAAACATTTTTGATTGAATTCTAACGTAGTAGCGGTATGCGTTGAGTAAAACGTAAAGCCAAGTGTAAAAATGATGAAGTACTCACAATTTGATCTACAATTTTTTAGTGAAAAAGCATGTCTCATTCCTGTAAACCTTTATACTTAGTTGGTAGACATATTACATTCCGATCACACATATTAGCTTAAATAAATATATAATTAATTAGTTTTGTAGCCTTTTACGGTTGGAAAAAATAAAAAGCCTAGGTGGTTGTTTTTGTGTAAATTTTACAGAAATGTCAAATGGGTACGTTGCTAGAAATCGTGGATATACTAAAGTTCAACGTCATTAAAGTTCAACGTCATTGAGAATGGGAAAATTAAGGTATTTATGAGAAACTTTTAGTTAGTTGGTGGTGATATTGCCTTCACATGCAATTAAGCTAGCAAATATGCGTGGTGCAACTAGCTCTTTAAACGCCTTATGATGCATGGGTTGGCATATAGCCTTTTTCATCCATCTCCATGCTCCCACTAGTCACTATTGATGCTTGGGTAGGTCCCTAATCTTCATGGGAGGTTATTACTGAGCCAACCCCTTAAGTACTTACTTCAATAAGCTCTCACTATATATACACAAGTAGCAACTGCTTCAAGTGCTCACTCCAACTTCAGGGCTTTTAGAAGCTACATAAATTCATCTTATGTGCTTATTATTATTGACCCTTTAAGCTTTTGTTTTCTCACGCTAGCCTCTCAATGAGGGGTTTTCCCGGGCTTTTGCTGATTTTTTTGTTATCTAGTAGTTTGTGTTATGGCATTACCAAAACTGTTGAGGTAGTTGGTTTTGGAGAATGTGCTGATTGTAAGGAGAATAATATCAAGACAAGCCAAGCATTGTCAGGTACTATGAATTATTTTGCCTATGATTTCATGCCTTTTTTTCATTGTATGTTTGTTTCATGGGACAATACATATAATGTGTTTCGTATAATAAATAATGTTTGGGGAACATATTTCCACACAGATGTTAAAACAACCCAAGTATGCAGTCTTGGCACCGACACTAATAAACACCTGATTTTGGAATCAGGGGAGTTCAGTACATGAATACCTTTAAGCGTTAATAACTAATATTAATACCTAATCAGTGTTTTAGCGTATATACGTACCACATAGTAATAAATCAGATGGTGCCCATGTGTTTTTCATACTGTCGGTATCAAAGATCGCATTCTTTTTAGTTATATTTTCAGGGTAAGCTGGCTACTAAGAGTCTAAGATACAAGTACTTGAAAAAGTTTAAATTTTGTATCTACTCCTCCATAAATCATATTCATTTTCTCCTATGATATGTTTTATCCGTTACAGGGCTAAAAGTAACCATTGACTGCAAGCTTGAAAACGGCCACTTCCAAAGAAGAGGTGTTGGAAAGCTGAATGAGGAAGGACTATTCAAGGTGTCACTTCCGGAAAAGATCTTGAAAGACGGAAAGTTGGCTGAAGAATGCTATGTACAATTGCACAATGCAGCAAATGCACCTTGTGCAGTTCACAATGGATTAGAAGCCGCTAAGATCGCTTTCGTTTCAAAGTCAAATGAAAAACACACATTTGGAACCAAAGAAAAACTTAAATTCTCATCTGTAATTTGCACATCCGCCACCTTTTTGCCTCCTCCTCCAAAACCATATTTCCCTAAAGTACACACTTGGTTAAAGAAGTTTGGCCTACCACCCAAACCTTCGTTCAAAAAGCCATTTGGCCACGTCTTCCCTCATTATCCATTGCCACCCAAACCTTCGTTCAAAAAGCCATGCCCACCTCCAGTGGTTCCTGTACCAAAACCCAAGCCTAAGCCTGAGCCCAAACCCAAGCCCAAACCCAAGCCTACGCCGGAGCCTAAACCCGAGCCTAAGCCAAAGCCTCAGCCAATGCCCCAACCAAAGCCAGAGCCAAAGCCACTACCACCAGTCAAAAAGCCATGCCCTCCCCCAGTGTTTGTTAAGCCTGAGCCAAAGCCGATACCAAAGCCAACCATTCCAACCTATAAGCCGCATCCGAAAATTCTTCCACCAATTCCATTTTACAAGCCACACCCAACAATATTGCCACCACCTTTTCCAACTTACAAGCCACATCCAAAAATCTTGCCGTCAATCCCACCATTTTATAAGAAACCATGCCCACCATTTTCACCCCCTAAGCTTCCTCCTCTTCCTACCATCCCTAAAAAAGATTTCCATCATCCCCTTATACCAGTGCCACCTCATCCTTAAACTTAAGTTTTAAACTGTTTAAATTTCGTGAGTATGTCGTTCGCATGCATGTAGAGTTAAGTGATTATTCGTGTACCAGCATTTCAAGAAAGTAATAAAGATTTGATGGTATGAAGGATGATAGAATATCAAGTGATTAATGATATACATACAGACGGATAGATGTATCGCCACGGATGAGATTAATTTGTTTATGATATGAAGATTTGGCGTGTGAATTTGAGGTATTTAATGAACTTTGTAAATGTATTCAAGGTTTGATATTTTGTGACATTTTGAATTACAATATTTATGTTCAGTACTCTTTTAGATTTATATGATTTATGTGATTTGTTGAAATCAAATAAGTCGTCATTGTTGTTCTCATTTTTCATCTACGATCGGGGTCTTTCTATTTGGTCACCTTGTTTTTTGATAGAGTGGTTCTATAACCCATGTAATGCTCTAGCCCAAGTTTTGTAATCTGTTGTTTTTCTTTTGCCTAGCTTCTTGCTATGTCATTCTTTTATACAAGGTCATCTCTTGTATTTCAGTAGCCCCATGGTATTACCACAAATATACCTCTTAAACACATACACAAAATACATATGTATCAGTGGTACATAAAGTAATCAGACCCGAGACTCATATTGTGAATATATATAATAGAAGTGAATGAAATTGTGTGGCCCTCGTCAAGAGATGACCATGTACAATGACACCGTGTGCACTCCCGTATAGACCGCCCTGCCTATATATATAATCCGTTGTTCTAAAAAAATTCATTTCATTATTGATCTCAAGAAAAACAAATGTACAAAGTATCCAAAAAGTACAATGGCTTTGACAAACGATCTTTTACAATCATTGGCAAAGTTAAACTATCTCTTACATGACAATAGAACATACAAAATATAAAATCAAATCTTTCAAGAGATTTGAATTGGACGATAGAAGACCTCAACTTTGTCACGTATGAAAATGGAGTCATACCATTTGACAATAAAAAGTCAAAACTGAAACAATTTTGTCAAACCCATCCACCAGAAAAATATATATGTATAAAAATATAGGGATAATGAATTTTAAATGTATCCAATTTGTCACGTTTTACTGAGTTTTGTATCGAACTTTTAATTTTGCTAAGTTGGGGTCTAAACTTACTAATCTTTGCTATCTTGTGTACTAACGGGGTCATTAAGGTTTTTTGTTAGATTTATTTACATAAATCATCCTTCTCGTTAGTACCAAGTTGCAAAAGAAGTCCTAACGGGCAGTTAGAATAATTTACATAAAACGTCCTTGTGGTTGACCCCAAATTGCAGCGGCACGTGTCATAACATGAGTAGTGCCACGTGGCATTGGATCGGGTCGGGTCGGATCTGGTATCGGGTCGGGTTGCCACATGGACCAATGAGAAGGTGCACGTGGCATAGATAATATATGCCCGACTTGCACTGGATGGGAATCGAACCCGGGGTGCGTGGATGAGTGTGAAGGCTGCTAGCCACTGGGCTAAGCATACCTTCAAGTATATATGTGCAAGATTTATTATATAACACCCTTTTGCGAACTAGTCAATTTTACTAGTACTAAAGGGTCAAATTAGCGGAGTTTTGAACCAGTTCAAAGATAAATAAAAGTACCTACAGACTCGTTTTTTCGTGCTCTTTCCAATGGTGTGCTCCGGGAATTTTTTTGACTTCGTCTAAGCATCGTAAAACGCGAAAACATCATCGAAACTTATCCAAAAATCACCGATTTTTCTTTGTTTTCAAACCCTTGTACCTGCAATACATAATAACACATTCCAAATATATTTGGAATTTAGAATGTGTTATTATGTATTGCAGGTACAAGGGTTTGAAAACAAAGCAAAAACGATGATTTTCGAATAAGTTTTGACGACACTTTCACGTTTGCGAGGCTCAGACGAAGTCGAAAAAATTCTCCAAGCACACCATTGAAAAGAGCATGAAAAAGCGAGTCCGGAGGTAGGTATAACTTAAACGAAAAGACCAAAATGTTTGCGGCTCAGCACTCAACCGAACACTACCCATACTCAAGACTATCCAATTTGATCTCAACCCGCTTTCAACAGTTACCCAACAAACCCTTTTTGGCATTTTCCCACCTATAATCAAATTTATTAACTCATGAAAGACTCATAACCTTTTTTCTTGCAAGGAGAGCAACAGAATGTAGAATCCAACGTTGCTATTGCTGAAACAACACCATGGAACTCCGAATAATATTCGCCAAATACATTAAAAAAGTTTTGCCAAGTTAAGTGCCTCATTTAGAAAACAACTTTGAAAGCACATTTTGCAATGTCTTTATATAGTGTCATATTAGGATTAGTTTGTTGGTTAGAGAGATTAGTTAATATTGTTAAGAGTGTTGGATCTGTTATAATGAGCTAAAATTGTGAGATCTATTGCGTATGCTTGGTCGTAGTTAACTCGAGTTGAGATGTGTTATAGGTTAATATATTATGTTTATTTTTTTATTAGTCATCTGGTGAGTGGTGAGTATTTTCGTATTATAATTTTTGTCAGTGTTTAAGTAAATTATAATGTGTTTGGATAGTTAGACTTAACTACAATAGGACTAATTAGTGTGATATTTTAGGTATAGGTTCCATGGTATTTAATTGTTAATGAATTGATTTGAACTGTATGTGCGAATGTGTGTTCATATATTGGCATATCTGTTTAGGTTTGATTTGATGTAGATCAGTGTGTGATGTTTTAAATTAGGATTAGTCTATTAACTAAGTGTATATTTAGTGTTGATTGGATCTAGATCTGAGAGGTGGTGTTGATAGTAATTTATTGGACTTGACATCTTTCATAGTGAGTAACAAGCAACTCCGATAGCACATTCTACTTTATTTATTTGAAATTGTGTGCATCATAAGTTTGAAAGGATTTTAGGTTTATTTCATGATCTTTATTGCTAATGCACCTATGAATAATACTAACTGTTGTCAAGAGTCGGGGTTATACGAAATTATAGATTTTAAAGAAGCATAACATGAACCCTTGGCGAAAGTTATACGAAAGTTACGCCAATTTTGATGAACAATTCTACATTGTTGTTTCGAACTTTTGCAGCAGGTATATCACACATAGGTGGCAATTATCAACCCATAAAGTTTATGGCTAATAGGGTCACATGTCAGACTGTCCTTTATGGGTTGAATCTAATGCATTAAATCTCCTAAGTTGCGTTAAAGACAAATTTGTATTAAAAGTTTGGTTACTTTATCATTCTAAAGACTATTTACATGATTGACAGTTAAAATATAGATAAAGAATATTATGTTCATGTACTATGGTTTGAAATCAATTTTTGACCCTGTGAAAATTTGGATATTGATAGCTTGGGTGAGTTAGTCTAATTATGAAGATGATGTTAATGCTACATGGTAGATGTAGTTCAAGCAATGAAAAATTATAGTATCTCTTTATTTGAATCTACTTTTTACAGTATAAGATTATAAATTTGTATATTATATGCAGTCATTTACGAGGAATTTTTGGCTCGACATGACCAAACGCAACCCATATGATGGCCTATTGATGAAATTGAAGTATCGTATGAAAACAAAGTTAGTTTTCGTAACAAGGAAAAGGTTGATCAATTACATGAGTTAGCTTTGAATATTGGCACCTCAGTAATGTGTAGCGCAACATTGACCAAAGAGGGGACTATGTAATGGTACCAGGTTGAAGGTTTTTGAGAATGTGAATCAATAACATTGAGACCAAGATTATATTAGGTGGTAAATTGGGCACCTTTTGTGCTATACCTTGGATGATAATAAGCCATCAAATAGGATTGGAATGATTCTCAGTTTGTCTATAAAGAAGTTCTTCGTAGTTTTATTTTTTCACAATAAAGTATATGTAATTTTCTTATGGTTACTTTCAACATTATATTTGTTTAACGTTATTCTATCAAGCATTTTACTATGTCTTTTATCTTATAAACAAATTCTAAAAGCTAGCCGCCCATCGGGTGGGCCTTGAGGCTACTTCAATCATAAATTAGGACCCCGTGCCACACCTGCAATGTTTCTGGAACACGCAGACAATCATTTTGGCTATCGTTGTCTTGATCTTAACACCAACAAAATTATCATCTCTCGACATGTTACCTTTGATGAAACATTTTTTTCCGTTTCAATCCCATCCTTCCAAGCCCAACCCCTCATATGATTTTTTGGTGGATTCTTCCAATCTCATTTCCACCATTATCAGCACCACCCCAATTGCTCCTGAACCAACACCAAATGATATCCCTGCATCACCTACACCTCCTTTACCACCTACACCTCCACCAAATGATCATGTTCCTGCACCAACACCTCCTTTACCACCTCCGCCTCCACCTGTTGTATCTACTTATCCCATGGTCACACGTTCTCGTGTCAGTATTACTCGTCTCAATCCTAAGTATACTGGTCATGTGTCTACTGTTTCTCTTTTGCCTAGGTTCTATAAGGATGCTTTTAATGATCCCAATTAGCGAAATGCTATGTATGATGAGTATAATACACTTCTTAAGAATGAAACTTGGACTCGTGTACCTAGACCTGAGGGTGTCAATGTTGTTAGTTGTATGTGGTTATTTCGTCATAAATATTAGGTTGATGGCACTCTTAGTCGGTATAAGGCACGTCTTGTTGCCAATGGTAGTACACAGATTGAGGGGGTTGATGTTGATGAGACCTTTAGTCCAGTTGTTAAACCGAGCACCATTCAGATTGTTCTTAGCCTCGCTATTTCTTGACATTGGCCTGTTCACCAGCTTGATGTCAAGAATGCTTTTTAGATAGTGATTTAGCTGAAACTATTTATATGCATCAACCTCCCGGTTTTAGGGATCCAGAGCATCCGAATTATATTTGTTTATTACATAGGTCTCTTTATGGTCTTAAGCAGGCACCTTGGGCATGGTTTCAGCGGTTTGCTGCTTACATTACTACTTTTGGGTTTATTCCAAGTCGTTGTGAGTCTTCTTTGTTTATTTACTGACAAGGTGATGATACTGCATTTTTGTTACTATATGTAGATGACATTGTGCTTACTGCTTCATCTGATAGTTTATTACAACGGCTTATTGCTTCTTTACATAAGGAGTTCTCTACTGATTTGGGTGCTCTTAACTATTTTTTGGGTGTGTCGGTTACGCGTGACTCTTCTGGGATGTTTTTGTCACAGCGTAAGTATGCAATGGAGATTTTGTACCGAGCTCATATGGTTGGTTGACTTACAGGTGTGACATTTGTAATGACACATTCATCAAAATTTTCCTAGATTTGTCATTTGTAGTCCAGTCAATTTCAAAAGTGAAAGTCTTGCTTCTTTATAAGAAAAAGGGTAATGTTCTCTAAATTTTAAAACCGTGTTTCTTACATTATGTATTGTTAATGATGAGGTAGGTAGGGAAGTTTGATCCAATTACAAGGGAAACCCTGCTCTCGTTGCAACTGATCCCAAATTTAGCAATTAAAGAAGCAGTGGAAGCATATTTGGAAAAGCATGTGTTAGGAATTATACTTTGAGTTGATATTGACAAATATGAAAGATAAAGGATTTATGAAGACAAAGTGAAGAATGCAAAAGACAAAGGACTTGCTTTACAAAGAAGTTATTTCAATATAGTCCTTCGTAGTATTTGTAACCCTAATTCTCTATTATATAAAGAGAATACAGGGAATAGGTTTATTCATTCATATGAGTCACAATGTAAACCTAGTAAAGGTGTGTGTGTGTAGAGACGTTTTATGGGAAAACGTCTAGGGTAGATTGATGTTAAGCCTCAACTATCTTAGATAGCTGTTAGGATGTAACCGTGCTACACTTGATCACGTAGCATTGGGGCTTTGATGTTTGTTAGAGTAGATATGATGACGAGAAACCTTGTTAGCAATAATAATGATGTGTTTGTTTATTCCGTTGCGTATCGTATTATTCATTATTATTGTGTAATCCCTAGATGAGGTCTAAACAACCTCGAGCTATAAACGAACTTATCAGCATGGTTGGGTATATAAGATGGATTGAGAGATAAATCTATATACATATTGCGATGGTAAATACATGGGATTTTTAGATTGACGATTTGCCATATGCAAATTTGGTTGTGAATTGATTTATTGTACGGTTCATTTTTCAAAGCTGTCATTTTTCGTATGCTAGAATTGAGGTACATATGGATTCTGTGCTTGTACAGCTGAGTGGCACAACTTGTCACTCAAATTAAGTTGGGATACATATTGTGAAATGCTTGTTATAGATTTTGTTCAGTCTTGCAAACCCATTGTATAACTTGTAGGAAAAAATTTGCCATGAATGAGCTTTACATGTTAAATCTAGCTTATTTCTTAAACTAGCTAAATGACACGCTAAACTGACGGGTTTTCAAAAAAGAGAGGTAAATTCCAAAAGTAACGAAATGTGCATAACAAAGTTAGACGTTATAAAGAACCATATATTAGTATAATCAGTTGAAAAAATATACTCGAAAAAGGACATAAAGTTACATAAGAACGGAATGTGGTTTATGTTTTTGTTGAGTTTGGTTTTCTCCCGGGCATCCTATTGTGTGTTGATTTATTTATAGATGTCCGTTTACAGTATCTTTAATAATTTGAATCATTCGTGAAGTAACTTTAAATCACATGATAGCCTATTTGATTTAAAGAGACATAATTTAAACACGGTTAATTTAAATACAACACAGTGTAAACATAATAGTTGGGTAAGTTTGGTAACCTTTGATCATAGATTTTATAGCACTTCTTTGAAGACCCCGTTTCTTGTGCTATACGTGAGGTTACCGTCTTCATAAAAGATACCAAATTTTTAATACTTTTTTTGCTTACAACGCGAGATATGAGAACATATAGCCGGCATGTGTGAAAACAGGACGTGGCAGATACAAACCAAGTTAAATGAAAGATTGTCCGTCGCTTATGTTGATCGTAATAATGAAAGATACTAACACAGCAAACTGTTTCCTTACAATCTTTAATGTCAAAGGTTTGTTCGAATGTGATATTTTCATAATTGCTATAATGACTCGTTTCCCATAAAAGCTTCCTTGATTTTATTGGCCTCAATGCAAGTTTAGGTCAACCTGGCCACACGAAATCTTATTCCATTGTACAAACTGTTCTGGGTTGATCAATGTTTCGTAAAAGCATTTTTGGAACACCCATTTTCACGTAAGCTTATGGGTGGGGACACAAGAGAATTTAACACTATTAATAAACTCTGTAGAGAATACATCTTCGTTTATGCTGGTACCATTTTCCTACTTGCAAGCATTGTTGCATCTTAAACATGTTACTTTTTTCGCTTAAAATAACTGATAACAAATGATCGTTTATAGTGTCAACAAACTCATTTATAGGTGCAACTATGGCTTTTTCTATGAAGTATCGGTGGCCGTCAAAAGTTAACCAACATGTTCGACAAAGCAAAGTCAATGGTAGAGGCCACTGTGTCCTTCGAATCCTTAGTGAGGATTACATAAGGTATGTCAATCTCAATCTATCCGTCATTTGAATCTCCAAGCTTGCCATCTTCAAGTTTCATAATCCAATCAGCAAACACTCTAGCCTCGTTCACATCTTTTGGACGACAACTTACAGTCAAACGCGTATTTACGGTTAATCGCAACATTTTACAGTGGTTCCATATGCACTACTTGATTAAAGAGGCGCTAACAATGTCTTGTCGATAACCTTTTGAAATAACGGGTAGCATCTGCCTCAATTAAGTCGCCATCAAAGATAAAAGTCTTGTTACCAAACTGAGAATCAAGGATGTCATGCTTTGAGTTACGCAAAATCTATCAATAACTATTCTATAGATATATACTATCGTATTTAGGACTTTTATAAAAAGAAATCTTAAACTTTTTAAGTATATAGAACTTGCTACATTTAGTAATTTTCAAAACCAAACTTTAAAATCCACTATTTATGCATTACTTAATAGCATTAAATTGGATGTTACACTGATAAGATATAACTACTATAATAAATTTAATATATTTATGGTTTGAAATCATAACTCTAAAATTTGAAAATAATAATGTTACATATAATCGCCTCACCATTACACATCACAAGCACACGGCCATTAAAGACTATCAGTTATCATCGGAAAATGTCGTTTATAAAAAGAAAAGCATAAAGATCAATCCTAAATATAGTACTCGCCCCTAGTCGTGTACATTGACCGGTTATTGACATAACCGAACCGGGTTGACAACCGAACCAGTTTTGGTCAACGGTCAAAAACCGGTTATGGTTCGGTTTGTGTTTTGAAGGTAAAAACCCGAACCGGTGGAAACCGGTTAGGGTCGGTTTCAAACTTGTTTTTTTATTAAAAAAATATTTGAAGCTGTTAACGAGGTGACGGTTCGGATTTTCAGGTATGTTTTTGTTTGTTACGTTTTCTACACAATAAACTCAATAAACTTTTATTTAATAAACCCATAATACTTCAAACATAAAGTACTTGAAACACAAAGTTAATACATTTGAGCAATTTATTCATCAAACATAAACAAACTAATCGAGATCATCTTCTAAACCCATATCATCTTCGGAGGACCTAGCCTCGACGACTTCATTATCTTGAGCGATTTCTTCATCAGAAAGATGGGTTGAATCACCCTCTTGCACCTCTTCATTTTGTATTTGTTCTTCGTACTCTAGGGGATCTTCAAGACTTGAAATTTGTTGTATACGTTCGGCCGCGTCTAAGTGATCCTTCAAGCAAATACAAATCTCCAAAGATGCCGGTGTGAGTCTTGTTCTTTGTATCAATAATAACCTTCCACCAGTAGAAATTGCGGATTCTGAAGCAATCGTAGAAGCTTGTACGGCTAGAAAATCCTGGGCCATTGCGGCTAGAACGGGAAATTAATTTTTCCTTCCTTTCCACAAACCAAAATATCAAAATGGTTGAATTCCTCGAGCGCCATATTTTAAATCCAATCGGTTCCAATATATCTCTCATGTTTTTAGTTGCCAATTGATCCCTCCTAGCCTATTTAACGCTTTCTTGTCTTAGACTATAAAATAAGTCCATTTACGGATCCAAGGTAGCATTTGTAGAAAGCGCTGAAGAAGCCGAACTTGTTGAAACATTTGTTTGACCATATATGTTATAATAAACATCAAATAAATCTTTAAACATTTGTTGAAATAAAATTTCGCATTGGTCGCAAAGAAAGGGTCTTCTTGAACCAAATCCAAATCCAAATCCAAATCCAAAGCAATTTTTTCAATAAGTAGTTTGACCCCTCTAACGTTAAAACATGGGTTTAGTGCGGCGGCACAAGTAATTACCGGTGAAGCTTTTTGAAAATATTTTCTAAGTTTTTCTTTCATTGGTAGAACCATGGTTGCAAAAAGTGGACCCTTAAATTCGAATTGGCCTAATTTTGAACACATTAAAAATTTTAGTTAAGTACCAATGACTCGTGGGATAATAAACACTGGGTAATAAAGTTGTTGCTTCCTTGAAAACTTTGATTAATTCGGTTATTTTTTTAATAGTATCCCATTTTTTTAACCAAAAACTTCTTTGTTTTACGAACTTTGCAAAGTTCGTCATTAAAAGATTGTAAAGTATTTTTTGACTTAAACCACAAACAAACATTTTACAAGTCGAACATCTTGTAGGAACGTCCCAATTAGGGGCTAAAAAAAGGACTCCGTTTATTCACACAATTTCATATAATTTACATATTTAACTTTACCCGATTGAAGTATATCTTGTAACATTTTTTTTTAAATCGTCTTTTACCTTACTTATTTCGGGTGTCGCTAGTCCTTCTTGCACAACCAAGTTTAAGATGTGTGCAACTCGACTATGAAAAAAAAAGGCCATGCAAGGGTGGCTCATATCTTACTATTAGCTTTTAATGGCATTTGTACTATTAGAAGTGTTATCAAATAATATTAAAAAAACCTTTTCTTGTAATAATTTATTACGTCTCGTAACATATGAAATAAATTTAGACCCATGTGAGGATACCCAAAGTTTCAAAAGCAATCGTATGCTTTATCATTTGTCAAGTTATGGGATCAACCCAATGCGCGTAACACAAAGGTACTAACATTGCAAATTATTAGGAGCCGCCCAAATATCAGTTGTTAAGCATACACTTGTATTTAATTGTTCAAAATATTTTACTAGTTTAATTTTAGCCTTTTTCCATTGTTTCATACAATCGTGTTTAAGAGTAGCACGCCTTACTTGATTATATCGAGGTTGAAGACAATTTTGAAGCAGCTTGGTTAACCGTTTGTTGTCGAAGTGGTTGAACGACAAACCTTCTTGAATCAGAAACCCCGCCAATTGTTCTCAAACCCGGCCCGCCTTGTATGCAAAAATAACCCTCCCTTGTCCCAAAGATGAGTTTGAGTCTTTCACAATACTTATCGACATGAAATTGCAATGTCGAGTTGGAATTGGGTTGCAAAAAATGACCGCAATGTTTACAATGAGCCTTAATTGAATTATTTGACAACTTCACCTTGTTGAAATGACACCAAAGTTCGGGTTTTTGGGTTGTGGGTATAACTTCAACAATCGTTGGTGCATTTGAAGAACCAACACCTGCGGAAGCGAAAGTTGAAGAAGCTTGAGTTGCCATTAGTGACTAGTGAGCGTTTTGATTGTTTCAATAGCAATTTGAGAGTGTTTGAGTGTTGTCACTAAACCAAACTCAATACACCTATTTATACTAAAGTTAGGAGGAAAATAAATAAATAAATGAAATGTTACCGTTTAAAAACGGTAGAAAAATCAGAAAAAGCCCAATAAGGCCTGCCGCCACCCTTTATAACTCCTCTAATTGTTTACCCTACCCTTCACTCTCTCAGCCGCTTTACTACATTTCACTTCTCAAAATTTCCATCAATTCAATGGAGCAACATTTTGTTGTACTCTCCTTTGCAAGGGACGCAATTCTTTCGCTGAACAAAGGATTAGTGACTTTTGAGCAAGCCCGAGCTTTGTTTGGTATTGAGTTGTCGAGTTTTAAAAACGTGCTGGTGCACCTAGACATCTTTGTGTGGAATGAGGTTAACCGCGGACCAGTAAGGATTCATGGGGGTGATTATTCAATAACGATTGTTATTAAGGAAAGACAAAAGAGTTATGTTGTGCAGGCCACTAAACCGTTTGAAAGTGTTATCAGCATGATTGAGGCGGATCTTAGTCTGTCTCGTGGATGTTACAGACTAACCTACATCCTTCCACCAGGTGTGAATATTTTGGTCAAGACAGATCGTGATTGGCACTTTGCGGTTGAGTTTTCCAAGGAGAGGGGCAATTTTGTGCATTTCGACTTGGAGATATGTCCATCCAGCACAACCGCTGATGTGGATGCTTCTGATGATGAGGATGCTTCTGAAATCTAAATGATTTTATGCATGGTTGTCGGCTTTGAATGAATTCTTTTATTATTATTATTTTTTTATTTTTATTTTTAATTTGCATGGCCAGTTGTCGGCTGTGAATGATTTTATTTTATTTTATTTTATTTTTTGTTTGTTTGTTTGTTTTTGTTTGTTTGTTTTAATTTGCATGTTTGTTATATTTGGTTGTGAACTTTGTTACTAGAACAAGGCAGTATTTGTCTATGTTTGCAGTATTAATGTATTTGGATGTCTTTCCTTTTGTGCATGGTTCCTGTTTATTAACGTTTTGAGTTTCCAAAAAAAAAGCAATATATTTGCTATTTATATGTTATGCAAATTATTGTTAAACTCAGCATTATTTTAAAATCCACAACGTGCTCAGTGTAAGCGTGTGTGGATTTGCAGTTCACAGTGACGCACCATCATCAGCAATCGATCAAGCAGGACAACTTAAACAAGACGGTAACCTTTATTTCAAAAAGAATCATTGAGGATGATTGTTTGAAGGCTGTACAGCTTGATCCTAAATCCATTAAGGTATATCCTTTTTCGAGAATGCTTGTTATCATGTATAGTTTTCTGTTTTTGTAACTGTTAAAATTGTCGTTATTTTCGTCATGTTTGAGTTTTGCGTGTTTGTTTATGACAAGTAGAAGGAGAGTGACGTAAGATAAGGAAATGTTATTTATGTGAAACAAGAATGGTTAATTGAAGTTGATTGAGGTTCGTAGTTGGATTTCTAGGATCATGAGTTATATTTCTATTGAACAACAATGGTTTTACACGTGTATTTGAGTTAATTATTTGTTTTTAACTAATTGAAGGAATGAGTGACGTAAGATAGGTCTGGTTTCTTTTTATGTAGAGATGTGAATGTGTTTGCTTAAGTTTCTTGCTTGTAAGCAGTTTGAGCTTTGTAGTGTTGTTTACTAGGGTCATGAGTTAAATTTTATATCTAGTGATGGTTTAACAAGTGAGAAATATTTCAAACATGAGCTTACAATAGAGCAAACCATGAAACAAAAGACATGTTTTAAGGAATAGTGGGACTGTAATGATATAGACACCCCAGCAATAGAGTTTTATGCTAATTAAAAACACTGTCCTTCTAATTTGGATAACATTGAATGCTGGGGAAAGAGATGATAATAACATTCTCGGAGTAGTATTTAAGAAGTCTTAAATCATATGATAATCATATGAACGTCTCATTATCATCATATCATTGATACTTTTTTGGTATCATGTTATATTTGTGAATTATAATTGTGGTGACAATGCGAACCATGTTGTTCAATTGACATCTTATCGCTAGGAAACATTGCATCTAGCATTGTGATTCATACTAAGTACCTGTGAATTTTACGGTGGTAAATATGCGGGAAAATTTCATCTTGGAATGTTCAAAAAATTATAGATCCGATACCCAATAATCTTGTCTTTTTCTGGCAGCTTGCATGTTAATCTAGGAATATACTAATACCTATTTGTTAGGCAAATGTTATACGCATTTAAGTGCATCTTCAGGTTACAATTTTAAAAGCTCAATCGCTAAGTTACCTACTGTAATTAGATGAATGCCGTGATTTTAGGTTGTAGCTGTATAATAGCTGCAAATACAATGAAAAGTGATCTACCATATATGATGTGACGTAACTTTCTTCTATATCCTTTTTATTTTGGTATTGGAAGGGCTAATGGAATGAAACGCTTGCTGGGCAGGGTCATTACATGCTTGGGCTTGCACTACTACAAAAGGAAAAATATGCTGAAGGGATAAAATTATTGCAAAGGGTAATTAATTTACTTTCGATAGTCTTGTAGAATCATTGTAGATTAAACTGCAAAAATGCTATCATTTTCCTTCTACGCATAGCATACAATCTGTCAGATGATTTGTTGGGTTAATGAGGCCTTATTTAGGATTTTAAGAGAAACAAGTCGGCTTTGAGTGCTTGTTTATTGAACTTTAATACCAATGCTGTTTTCCTTTTCTCGATGCTCCCTTGTATGATTGGATTTTCCCATGATCGTACTTATGTAACCAACCACCACCACATGGACTAGCTAGTGGTTAGGCACCTGATATCCTCACAAGAGGTCTAGGGTTCAAACCTCACTAGCTATACCTTTGGGTTTGGCGATGGAAAGGGTGGGAAATGGTCACAGGAATATGCAGGTTGGGCGGCGTACATCTGAGTCAAATGACTCGCCTTCCGCTGGTAACCTGAACACCTTTACCCATTTTATCATACTTGTGTAACCGAGGCGCAATTGGCTATGATTGTGTTTATGTTCAAAGCCTGTCATATTGCTTTTGAGACCTTATATTACTTCCTCTACAGGCTTTGGATCTTGGAAGAGGTGCACATCCCAATATATGGTGGAGGAGATATGGCAAGAGCTTGCAACAGCGAAATATCATGAGTGGGAGCGTGATTCTACCAAGCGATCTTGGGATTTGCGAAACCTTGAGTATGTTTCTTATTACTCAGTTACCATCTTCTGATGTCCAGTCCGGGTGACAATTCGACCAATTTACTTTTGATTGGGTGTATTTGGTTGTTTTCTGGTATCTTAAACAGGTCAAATTAAAAATAACGAAAACAGGAAGGTGTCAGTGTCAAACATGCTAAAAGTGACCCTAAATTTATTCTTTATACACACAACCTTCTAAATTGTTTAATCCAAAGTTTTAGATTGTTACTAACTTACTATAACATTATTGTTTTTACGAAAAAATTTTACGTTTCTTAACCTGTACTAATACGATTCATTAGGACCTGTAATCCGATTTGCCCAGAGTATCTTGTGAGGATGTCTTTTGTTATGGGCTTATGGCTTTGCACTTAAAGAAAAACATTCTCGTGATGCTAGTCAAAAAGAAGATGATACAGATTTCAGAACAGTTAGCAGCTCTAAAATTAGTATTCAGCAAAGCAGCAGAAGACGACGTACCAATAGATGTGAGCTTTTGATTTTTCTTTTAGTTCTCATACTTCCTTTCACAAGCAAAATCTATGTTTTCTGCTTAGACACACATTTAATTTTAGATACCGGACTATCTTTGCTGCAAAATCACACTGGATATATTTCGTGACCCTGTTATCACTCCAAGTGGTTTAACTTATGAAAGGGCCGTCATTCTTGATCATCTGGAAAAGGTATTTGTTCTTTTGGCATTTAGTTTTTATTGTCCTCTAGAATGTGATCCTTTGACCCTATTAATGAAGTAAATCTAGTCTTTGACTATTAATAGCCATTTAGATTATATAGAAGCTTTTAAAACCTGGAGGTAGCAATATTGGCCTATTTGCTCATGAATGGGTTTGTAATTTCTTGGATTTGTAATAATATCGTACATTTCTAAATGTATAAAAATGTATCTGCTGGTCAGCCCAACCCGTTTCGACCCACACTTGAAATATTAACTTACAAACTTAGCTGGCCCGACCCGACCCGACCCTACAATTCTCACAAAAAACAGAAAACAAAAAATCTCATGTGACATTTGTAATGACAGA
The DNA here is from genome assembly GCA_030686995.1 of Artemisia argyi. Taxonomy (NCBI): domain Eukaryota; kingdom Viridiplantae; phylum Streptophyta; class Magnoliopsida; order Asterales; family Asteraceae; genus Artemisia; species Artemisia argyi. The sequence continues at coordinate 66,737,146 of CM060709.1, read as the reverse complement.
TTTTTCAAAAATTTCCTCGATTTTTTTAGTGGATAATTAGGCTCAAGCCCGGTTGGTGAGTTTTGGGTATTAGGGTTTCACTATTCTAACAAGGTATCGGAGGGGCTCTCATCCTCAGACCTAGGTAGATATGTTAAGCCGCCTCCCGCTAGGCCACCCATCAAACCCTAATACAACCTAGCCGTCACTCTTTAACCCTTATTCAAAATAATAAAAAAAAATAATAAAAATAATAAAAAAAATAATAAGAAATCTAATATTGTCGACCAAGAAGAAAGGAATCCTAACAAGAGTTGCAACAAGCTGCTTAATGATTTAGTTCGAGCTGCTTTGCTTGGTGCTCCTCCTCAAAAGATGTGAAGTTGGCAAGTTTCTCCAGTGTCAACCAAGTTGGAAGAATCTACTAACTATATAAAGCATTGTTTTGAAAAGTCATCTCTAGCCCAAAATACCTCTAAATTCGCCACGTGTATAATACCTTTAATCAACGGCCTAAATTGCATTTCACTAAAAGAATTCCACTCAAAACATTAACTGCTCAAGAACCCTCCCCCAAAACTATGTGAAAACCAATACAATTTTCAAACCGCGACAATCAATTTCATCTTCATTTCAGTTTTCAAATCCTAACAACAAATCAACAATGCCTAAAATAATAATTTCATGATCGAATTTCATGATGGTTTTAAAAGTCCACATATACGAACCCTAATTTCATCAAAATGATACCGACTCATAAATTAACACTAGGTTTGTCGATTCTTCATTTTACAACAACAAATTCATTGATTTGTTTTTTCACATATAATCCATTAACTTGATTTTGGATTATTGGTTGTTTTTTTAGATTAAATGTCTCATTGATCAAAGCCACTGCTTCAATTGAATCAGGTATCTTATTTGTGAAAATTCTTTTGTGTTAATTATATTTGGATTTCAAAATCTATGTTTATTTCAGAACAAAAAAAATTAATGTTGTGAAAAGATTCATGGTTATTGGTTAATCTAATAAAAACTGAAAGGGGAAACTTGGTAGTTATATGATATGGAATAATCATAAAAATATATATGTAATTAAAGAGTGTTTGGCATTGTTTTACAAGTGAGTTGCAGATGACTTATGTGATTGTGAGTGTTGATAAAAAAAAGTTGGGCGTTCCTAGTTTGGGCTCTTGCTCTCGTACCAATTAGCTCTTAATACTTGAAACCTGCGCACTAAGAAAATAAACAAACACCGTTAGGCTTATCGTGGGATTGTCTCCCACGATTATCCTCCGGCGTGAGAGTAAGTAATCGGTTTTAGGGTTCTCGTAAAGAGTTTAGGGTTTTGTGAATCGTACATTTAATGAGAATTATGTCATTCCTTATATAGGCGCAGAATCCTTATAGGTTTCGTGCTCCTTACGTTTCGCACGCATGGTGCTTATCCGGTCCGAGGATCTTTATCCATAGATAGAAGATCCTTATCTAGACCATAAATAGTTTGGTTGGGCTTGGGTCTACGTGAGCCCAATCCCTTTGATAATGCGGCCCAAGTTATAATAGCTCACTCGTGGTGGATTTGGGCCTTAGCGATGTTTATCATTTGGGCTCGTGGCCCAAATATAGACTATACGTTATCATGTCCCCCCAGTCTAATGTGCGCGGCTTTCTAGCCGCGGATACTAGACTTCTTGAAGCAACGGTAAGTGTGGCAGGAAAAATTACCGCCCAATATGGTAAACAATGTATCTAGTCACCAATATTATCAAAAAATACCTAGGGAAGTGGGGAGAGTGTCCACGTGTTTTATCGGGAAATGGGAAAAAGTGCATGTACCCGATCGTCTTCTAGCCACACGATTTGGATAGTGGGTTCCACGTGGCTAACATGCTAGGGTTTTGGTAACCCTATATAAATACCGCCTCCCATTTACTGAAAAACACACAGTAAAAAACACACTTCCGCCATTTTTACATTGCTTCACGTAGAGCTGCGCGTTCACGCCTTTCTTCCAGCAAGTCCAAGTCTATGCGCCGCTCCTCGTCATTTGTTGTGACGTTTATCTCTTCTGTGCGTATAGTTGGCATTCCAATTTCAGCTGGTATGACGGCTTCTGTTCTATAGGCAAGAGAAAATGGTGTGTCTCCGGTACTGGTTTTGATTGTGGTGCGGTGCGCCCGTAAAACATGTGACAACTTGTCTACCCATTTTTCTTTGTGTCTGTCAAGGCGCGCTTTTATCCCTTCGCTTAAACTGCGATTCGCGCGTTCAACTAGGCCATTGGTTTATGGGTGTTTCACTGAAGCAAAGTGTTGTGTGATGTTCAATTGCGCGCACCAATCTTTGAATGGGTTGTCACATAATTGTTTCCCATTATCTGATATGATTTCCCCAGGTAGCCCAAAGTTACACACAATATTGTCCCACACGAAGCGTTTTACCTGGTTGCCAGTGATGCTTACCACTGCTTTTGCCTCAATCCATTTTGTAAAGTAGTCTATGGCGACGATAAGGAATTTTAGCCCTCCCGCTGCAACTGGGAAAGGGCCTGTGATGTCAATGCCCCATTTATAGATGGCCATGGTGAGGTGATGAGGGTTAACTCTTGTTGTGGTTGGCGCGGAATTGGCCTGTGTACTTGGCAATTACTGCATTTTTTTATCATATCTCGCGCATCGCTGTGCATAGTAGGCCAATAATATCCCGACCGCAGAGCGCGCGCCACAACCGACCGTGGCCCTGAGTGCATACTACATGATCCAGCGTGAATTTCTCATAGTACATAATCTGCTTGAAGAGGTCCAACACATCGGAGCCAAGGTTGTAGGAATGAACGTCGATATAGGATTCCATTTCATATTTCAAATCTCTGCGCTGTGCGCCGCACCCTTCGAGCGTCCTTTTGATCTTGTGGTAAGATTCCTTTGCTAATAAATTCAATGATAGGTGTCATCCACGTGGGATCCTGTTCTTCTATCACTGTGGACACTTCCATATCTAAGATTGATTTATTCTTTAGAGTTTCTACCAATACTTGTTTTGATAGGTGCGCAAAGCTTGTAGATGCGATCTTACTAAGCGCGTCAGCTTTCCTGTTGTCTCCTCTAGGTACTTGTTTGATTGTGAACCTATCAAAGCTCTGAATTAAAGACTTTGTTTTTTCAAGGTACTGGATCATGTGTTCATCCTTGGCTTCATATTCTCCTAACACATGGTTAGCTACTAGCATCGAATCCACGTTTGCCTCTAGGTTGCGTACACCCATTTGAATTGCAATACGCAGTCCAGCGAGTAGGGCTTCGTATTCTGCCTCATTGTTTGTGGTTGTGAACTCAAAGCGCAGCGCATAGGTGAACTCCATTCCTTCTGGATTAGTAAGGATAAGGCCTGCGCCTGACCCATCCACACATGAGGATCCATCTGTGAATAGAATCCAAGGTTCCTGTAGATCTGTTTTTCTTGTTGAAGTTGGAGTATCGGTATCTGGATTTTCAACAATAAAGTCAGCTAATATCTGCCCCTTGATTGCAGTGCGTGGTCTATACGAGATGTTATACTCGCTCAACAACACACTCCGCTTTTGTAGCCGTCCTGATGCGTCAGGTTTAGAGATAACTTGTTTGATTGGCTGGTCCGTGATCACAGCTATTGGGTGCGCTTGAAAGTATCTGCGCAGTCTTTTAGCAGCGAATACTAGAGCTAAGACCAGCTTTTTCATGGCGCTGTAGTTAGTCTCTGTCTTCTTCAATGCTTTGCTTACAAAGTATATGAGTGTCTGGACGGAGTTCCTATCTGTCAATAGTACTGCGCTAACTGCTCCGTTGGCTACAGATAAGTACATGATTAACTCTTCCCCTGGTCGTGGTGCAACAAGTTTGGGGAGTGATACCAGATGCTATTTTAGTTGTTGGAAAGCTTCATCTGCTTCCGCAGTCCAACGAAAGTCTCCCTTTTTGGTGCACTTCGTGAGTGTTTTAAAGAGAGGGAGTGATTTGTCTGCTGACTTAGATAAGAAACGGTTTAGCCCAGCTAGGTTTCCGTTTAATGACTAGACTTCTTTCAGTGTGCGCGGTGAGGGGAGATCGATAATAGCTTTTGTTTTTTCTGGTCAAGGCTTGATTCCATCAGGTTCTATTAAGTATCCAAGGAACATGCACTTCTTGGGATTTAACTTCATGTTTGTTTTTCCCAATGTTTTGAACGTCTCCTCAATGTCGCGCACTAATTCTTCCTCTGTGTGACTCTTGATGACAAGGTCATCAACATAGACTTCCAAGTTTCGTCCTACTTGTTTTTAAAAAGCCATGTCCACCAATCGCTGGTATGTTGCACCTGCGTTTTTTAGGCCAAAAGGCATTTTTGTGTAGCAATACCCCTTGACTGGTGTGGAAGGCTGTTTTTTCTTCATCCTCCACCGCCATCTGGATTTGATGGTACCCTTTATATGCGTCTAGGAAGCACTTAAAAGGATATCCGCACAGGGATTCTACTTTCCAGTCTATCTCTGGCAGTGGATAGCAGTCTTGTGGACATGCTTTGTTGAGGTGTGTGAAGTCCACGCACATCCTCCAACTGCCATCACTCTTCTTTACCATCACTGGGTTAGAGAGCCAGTCGTGATAGTATACTTCGCGCATAATGCCTGCATCTACGAGTTTATGTACTTCTTCTAGGATGGCTTTTGCGCGATCTGGGGCCTGGCCGCGCTTCTTCTGTCGTATTGGGGGATATCCTTGTCGAATTTGTAGCTTGTGCTCCGTAATGGAGCGTGGCACTCCGGTCATGTGCTTTGGTTCCCACGCAAAGATACTCAGGTTCTTTTGCAAGAGTGCGCAAACAGCTGCTTTACCTTTGTTAGATAAAGATCCTCCAATCGATATTTGTTAATCTGGGTAATCAGGATGAATAGCGACCTTTAAGTGGAATATCCACTTTACTGGTTACTGCGTTGCATTCTTTAGGTGGTACTGTGGTGTTGTAGAGGGTGACAATCCCTCCTTCTACTGGAAATTTGAGCATCCCATGTGCTGTGGATGGTACAGCGCGCATGGATGATATTCCAGGTCTCCCAATGATGCCATTGTACGGTGAAGGAAACTTGATTATCATGAAATTTATCCATGTTGCTGTAGAGTGTTGCTCATCGTCCACAACTACAAGTAAGCGTAATTGTCCCACAGGCCATATCTTTTCTCCTGTGAACCCAGTCAGCAACGTCGTGGCTGGTATCAACTGATTTTGTATCTCAGGTCGTAGCCTTTTAAAGCAATGTTCGTACAGAATATCTACGGATGCTCTTCCATCGATATACATGCGGCGGATGTCATGTCCCCCAGTATGTATCTCAATGGTCAATGGCTCTATTACTGCGTTGTCCGCAGCTAGAGTGAGGAAGGATATCTCCTTTTCTGGAGAGAATTTTTGACTGACTTTTTGCTTTGTCTTGCGTTGCCATGACTGTATCTTGTAGATGATGTCCACTTTGTCTTTGGGGGGCTCTTTCTTGCCTCCATTCCTTTGCTTGTCCTTCCCTTCTTTAATGTTTTTTACGAGGTGATCCATTCTACCCTCCTTTACTAATTTTTCAATTAGTTGTCATAGCTGGACACACTCGTTGGTTGTATGGCCCTTTTGGCCGTGGTATTCGCAGTATCCATTCCCTATACGCTTGTCGTCTACGGTGCGCATTGGTGGAGGTTTTGGGAAGTTTGCGCCTTCTGTTACAAATATTTCCCTCGGAGTCTTTGTGAGAGGGGTCTACTTGTCATTGTCTCGTCCACTGCGATAATTCTTGTTGCGGTTGCTGCTCTGGTCATTGGGTTGTCTCCTAGGCTGTTCTTGTTGCCTATTATTTGAGTACCCTCTTTTACTGTCCGCAGCAGCTGCTTCTCCTTGGATGAAGGATCTTGTGCGCTTCATTAGTTCATCGAAGCTTTGAGGAACCTTGTCGTTTAACTTCCTAATGAGTTCTAGGTTATTGATCCCATTCATGAACCCTGAGATTTTTAGGACTTCTAGACATGCTTTTACGTGTATACACTCATCTTTAAAGCGTTCCATATAAGCGCTGGTTGATTCCCCTTGGCGTTGTTTTACTCTAGCTAGTTCTACAGGGTTTTTAGCGCACTTCTTTCTTTGGGTGAAGTTTAAACGGAATGCTTTTCGCAACTCTTCAAACCCACCAATGCTCCTTTGTGGAAGCTTGCTAAACCACGTGCGCGCATTCCCCACTAACGTGGAGTTAAACATATGGCAACACATGTTGTGGCCAATTTTCGATAGTAGCGGCGGATTCGAAAAATTTAGGTGATCATCAGGATCACCCGTCCCGTCATATGTTTTAACATTAGTGGGCATGCGCCTTTTCTTATGATCAGAGTAGTCACTGATGCGTCTTGTGAAGGCATCAACTTTCTGGCGACGCCACGGAAGAGATATGTCTTCGTCTTCTTCTTCGCGACGTCTCTCTCTAGACTTCCAGTGTCCTGTTTCCTTATCCTCGTTGTCCGAGGAGTCACTGGAGGAAGAGTAATCTCTTTTGCGGCGCTTGCACCGACTTCCTTCAGAGGAAGAGCTTGAGGGGTTTTCACTTGGGGATATTCTCCTCCCTAATCTGTCGTGAATTCTTTTGCTCCCAGACCTGGAGGAACCTTCGCTTGGTGAATATTGAGGTCCTAATCTGTCTTGTATCCTTCGACTACCAAGTCTGGAATGAACATTGGTGCGCCTCTCGCCGTCTTCGTATTCCTATGAATATTGTGAGTCAGATATCGTACCCAGCCTATCATGGATAGTGGTACGTCCTTCGTTATTTTCGCGTCTTCCTCGTTGGTGGCGCGGGGGTGATACTTCGCGTTCAGGACCAAAGTTGAGTCGGGCTTGCAGGCTCGTACTTGACCTTCTCCTCGCTTCTTCTTGCATGAGGGCGGTTAGAGTTTCATAATTTTGGGATACAAAATTACTCAACGTTAGATCAGGTGCATCCTCATCCGCTGCAAGAATATCTGCCTCAGCATTGGGCACCTTATCACAATTAGGTGCGCCATGTGGCACAGTGTTGTCCACTATAGGTGCCGTTTGGTGGGGAGTATTAAAGAGGGTGCGCTGAAGTTCTTCAACGCTTGAGACTATCGTGGTGGCTTTGGTAGTCCTTATGGGCAATTCTACCGCAGGGAGAGGTAGGGTTGGTCCCGTTTCTTGGTGACCAGGCGCACTGGTTGTCCCAGAAGCCTGCCTAGAGGTCGAATCTTGTTGATTCTTCCTCTGGGGGTCACGTGTTTTCTCTAACTGCGGAGTCCGCTTGCTTGAGTTTTTATTCTTCGTCATTCTAGTTCTTTAGCTCTTAGTGTTGGTCCCACGAATGGCGCCACTTGTTGATACAAAAGTTGGGCATTCCTAGTTTGGGCTCTTGCTCTCGTACCAATTAGCTCTTAATGCTTGAAACCTGCGCAAAAAGAAAATAAACAAACACCGTTAGGCTTATCGTGGGATTGTCTCCCATGATTATCCTCCGGCGTGAGAGTAAGTAATCGGTTTTAGGGTTCTCGTAAAGAGTTTAGGGTTTTGTGAATCGTACCTTTAATGAGAATTATGTCATTCCTTATATAGGAGCAGAATCCTTGTAGGTTTCTTGCTCTTTACGTTTCGCACGCATGGTGCTTATCCGGTCCGAGGATCTTTATCCATAGATAGAAGATCCTTATCTAGACCATAAATAGTTTGGTTGGGCTTGGGTCTACGTGAGCCCAATCCCTTTGATAATGCAGCCCAAGTTATAATAGCCCATTCGTGGTGGATTTGGGCCTTAGTGATGTTTATCATTTGGGCTCGTGGCCCAAATATAGGCTATACGTCATCAGTGAGTGTTTGGCATTGTGTTACAAGTGAGTTGCAATTCATATCGTCATATTCTGTATATGTTTTATTTTGTATAATTGTCTATTATAACATGTTATGTATGATTTGGAAAAAGATATTTCCGATAAACTCGACACATCCGAGCATGTATTAACATGTACAAGAAAGTACCCATTTAGACCTGTTACCACAGTTACCGATGTTGACCATTAAATAAACTGGTGTATGTAAATGAATGGTTAAGATATGAGAATGAATTAAAGTCCGTAAGATGTTGTCAACATAGGTGCTTTCTCATTGGGACTTAATGAGGTTGGTTCCATAATTTTGTATTGAACTTCGTTACCATATTTCATGATTAATTTTACTTGCTAAATTGCGTTTTATAAGTTTACTGCTTTAAGTTAATGGGTCATACCAATCCTAATGCTATTTGACATTGTGTTTGATGTGTGATTATAGTCGACATGCAAAAAAGCAGGTCTAATGATATCTTTTATCATATACAAACCTTGGGGAAGATTAAGTTTCACCAAGGTTGCATTAAAACTGCACACGACCGAGCATGCTCTTTATGCGCCATTAATCTTTGTTCTGTGTTTAGCTCTGCATTTATACGCCGTTACTCTTTGATGTATCCTTGGCGTTTGTTGAAAACTTTGTGAAAGATCACTTTCTGCCAGCTACGTTTCGTGGATTATAGAAAAGGCGTCGAAAAGGCAATATCAAGTAAGTTCTTAAAAACCTTTCGGTTAGTGAGTTTAACATTTTGTTCATCATTTTCCTATATTATTCATTGCTTAATCTTCTTTTTGGGGTTCAATTTAAAAGAAATATCACCCTCTAAACAATTAGTGTTAGGATATTATAATATTAGGTATGATCTAAAAAGTTAAATTATATAGAGTTAATCAATGGTGGGCTTTCAATTAGTGTGAATTAATGTACACAATTTAGTTGTACGAGAAGATCGATGATGAATATAGAGTTAACATGTAAGTTGCATAACATCTGAAGTTTGTATTGAGATATTATTCAGGGGTGTTTGGATTTGCGGCTTTGCGCTTTGGATTTGACTTTCTATTTATTGACAGGATCTTAGACACCTACCATTGGTTGTTCCCATGACAAGCTTGGTAAGGGATTCACTTGTTATATATCAACATGGATATTTGGTTGGACGTAAAGTACAGTATGCACAGGGTGAGTATAGAAACAAACTTCAGTAACTATAATAAATTTACCTTCTTTTATCACCCAATTCTCTATTTAGTGTTTTTTCTAACTTCTGGTTATGTGCAGACTAAGGAAGAAAAATATTTTATCAACATTCATTTGACATTCACACTCAAATATCACAAGGACATCAAAATAGACTATGCAAGGATTTTTGGATTTGAAGTTAATGCTTTCAGGTAATATCACTTATTCATCAGTTTAGGGCATTATTAAGGATTGTATTGTGTTAAGTTGCTCAAACCTCAAAGTGCGTCCAAAATGCATAAAAATGTTCTAAAGCATTTTATTAGAAATAGATAAGTATTTAGAAAGATTAGTGCAAAAATTGTTAACGAACCTTGGTTGATAACCTAATTTATGATTTTGTAACCACGTTTATTCATTGCATATAAAGGCTCAATCTTACTATAAAAATTAATTGAAAGTACTCTTGACCTTGTTAAAAATGATGACCATGTATATGACATGTTCGTAACCTTGACGAGTTGGCTTTTTTTTCTGACAGTGGCTGGAAATTAGTTGGCTTAAAAGATTTTCTAAAAATAATGAGATTCGACAGCTTGAGCCAATTGGTTACCCATAACAAAGGTCAGACCAAACTTCGTAACCATTTTTATGCAACTTATTCTTATTGTCATATAATAGTTTTTGGTCATATAGACCACATTAAGTATTGATATAACTTAAACGAAAAGACCAAAATGTTTGTGGCTCAGCACTCAACCGAACACTACCCATACTGAAGACTATCCAATTTGATCTCAAACCGCTTTCAACAGTTACCCAACATACCCTTTTTGGCATTTCCCACCTATAATCAAATTTATTAACTCATGAAAGACTGATAACTTTTTTTCTTGCAAGGAGAGCAACATAATGTACAATCCAGCGTTGCAACTAGTACTTTTTGGTTTGCTTTTATAGACGTGGGCTTTTCTAGACAGAATCTTTTGTGTTTGCTTTTATAGACTAGGGCAACCAGTACTTTTTGGGCAACTAAAATATGCAATTGACAAGTGTGACTTTACGGATTACAAAGTAGCGCAACTTGTGTACTTTTGGGTAACTGGTATACTTTTTGGGCAACTGGTGTACTTTTTGGGCAACTGGTGGCCTTCATGTCAGACAAGTGGCTGCACGTGGGTGGCTAAATTCAAGTTTCCAAGGTAACCGGTCTAGAAAAGAAAACATAAAAGATTTCGTCTAGAAAAGCGCACGCATCGGGAAACCCGGGTATTTTTGAAATTATCCCTAAAAGGTTATATTTAATTATTAAATACAAAAAACGATTAATGACCATTAAGTAATTAACGAATATTGACTAACGGTTAAAGGAAAAGGACAAGAATGAAAATTGGGAGACAAGAAGGATCCGGAATACCCTTTGTGGGCTATGGCCGGTCGATGGGTACAAGGGGTATCCCAAACCCACTCAAACTTGCTCTCTATGTTGTGCATCCTATATAAAGAAACACAAGGGTCATTGTTTTGCTAACTTTTGTACACACAATAACCCTAAATTTTTTTTCTCCTTTTTTTCTTGGTTGGCCGATCGTACACCTCCACAAGGGTTCGATTGGGTTTTGTTTTCCAAATAAAAACAATTTGTGTTCTTTTACTCTCATAAGTTTAATTTGGTTATAGCACGTGTGTACAAGAACGTGATACTAACACACTATTGTTAGTATCTTGGATTGAATTGTAAAACGGTAAGGGACAATTCTTATAATTCACATAAACCCTAATTAGGGTTCATCTTGTTGATTGATTGAAGAATTGCTAAAAGGTACGCGTACTTTTATATTCGGTTAATTATTTACATGTTATATGATCTATACGCTTCCACATGTTTTCTTTGATGTTTATTGGTTTTATTATGATTAGTCATGTTATTAAATTCCAACATTGGCATCACGAGCAGTTATAATGTGTAATTAATTACCAAAACACATAAAAATGAATCTTTGATTGTGTTATACATGTTTAGTCGTTTTTAGGGTTTGTAAAATTGAAACCCTAATTTTTTTATATAAGGGCCGGTTGCCTTAAATTTTTTTAGGGCTTGGTTTTGGTAAATTAATCTGATTAGAAACCCTACGATTAACATGTTATATTTATGTGATATGTATGCGATCTTGAGACAACGTGTTATAATTGTTATGAAAAATCCATGATTAAACATGCATGTTTGTCATGGATTATTGTCTATATGAATTAATTGTTAAGTTTTTATTCAAATGTATTGTTTTGATAAATCATGAATTGGGGAAGACCTCAATAAAATTAATTAATCAATTATGTGCAAGATCTGACCGGGGGATTTCAGATTTATAGTGACGCTTCTAAGAATGGTTTAGGGTGTGTTCTTTTGCAACATGGGAAGGTGATTGCTTATGCATCTCGACAACTTAATCCATACAAGGAGAACTACCCTACACATGACTTGGAACTAGCAGCTGTTATTTTCGCTCTCAAATTTTGGCGACACTATTTGTACGAAGAAACTTGTGATATTTTTACTGATCACAAAAGTTTGAAGTACATTTTCACACAAAAGGAACTCAACATGAGGCAAAGAAGATAGTTAAATCTCCTCAAGGATTATGATGCCAATATACAATACCACCTGGGCAAGGCAAATGTTGTTGCAGATGCCCTTAGTAGGAAGAGTTATGGGAGCATGTCTTGCCTAGTTACTCAGCCGGAGATTGTAGCCGATTTGAACTGTTTGGAGGTAGAAATATACATTGTTTATTTTTGTTAGACATATTTTTAAACAAAAGGGTAATTTTTTGAATAGAAAAATAACCGGATTAAATAATGGCGAAACTTGATTTGTGTATAAATTATGAATCTTTCAAGGTCTCATATGCTGATAGTGGTTTGCTTCGCACGGTAATTCGCTCCCAGGCGAGTCTAGAAAGTTTTATAATTTATTACATGTTTTTAAGAGTCAAAACTATTTCTCGACATTGGCCTGTTCACCAGCTTGCTATCAAGATTGTTTTTTTACATGTTGATTTAGCTGAAACTATTTATATGCATCAACCTCCCGGTTTTAGGGATCCAGAGCATCCGGATTATGTTTGTTTATTACAGAGGTCTCTTTATGGTCTTAAGCAGGCACCTTGGGCATGGTTTCAGCGGTTTGTTGCTTACATTACTAATGTTTGGTTTACTCCAAGTCGTTGTGACTCTTCTTTGTTTATTTACAGACAGGGTGATGATACTGCATTTTTGTTACTATATGTAGAGGATATTGTGCTTACTGCTTCATCTGATAGTTTATTACAATGGCTTATTGCTTCTTTACATAAGAAGTTCTCTATGACTAATTTGGGTGCTCTTATCTATTTTTTGGGTGTGTCGGTTACGCGTGACTCTTCCGGGATGTTTTTGTCACAACGTAAGTATGCTATGGAGATTTTGGACCGAGCTCATATGGTTGATTGACTTACAGGTGTGACTTTTGTAATGACACATTCATCAAAATTTTCCTGGATTTGTCATTTGTAGTCCAGTCAATTTCAAAAGTGAAAGTCTTGCTTCTTTATAAGAAAAAGGGTAATGTTCTCTAAATTTTAAAACCTTCTTTCTTACATTATGTATTGTTAATGATGAGGTAGGTAGGGAAGTTCAATTACAAGGGAAACCCTGCTACCGTCGCAACTAACTCCAAATTTGGCAATTAAAGAAGCAGTGGAAGCATATTTGGAAAAGCATGGTTGGGTATATAAGATGGATTGAGAGATAAATCTATATACATATTGCGATGGTAAATACTTGGGATTTTTAGAATGTTGATTTGCCATATGAAAATTTGGTTGTGAATTGATTCATTGTACAGTTCATTTTCAAAAGCTGTCATTTTTCGTATGCTAGAATTTGAGGTACATCTGGATTATGTGCTTGTACAGCTGAGTGACACAACTTGTCACTCAAATTAAGTTGGGATACATATTGTGAAATGCTTGTTATGGATTTTGTTCAGTCTTTCAAACCCATTGTATAACTGGTAGGAAAAAAATTTGTCATGAATGAGCTTTACATGTTAAATCTAGCTTATTTCTTAAACTAGCTAAATGACACACTAAATTGACGGGTTTGCAAAAAAGAGAGGTAAAATCCAAAAGTAACGAAATGTGCTTAACAAAGTTATATGTTAGAAAGAACCATACATTAGTATAATCAGTTGAAAAAATATACTCGAAAAAGGACATAAAGTTACATAAGAATGGAATGTGGTTTATGTTTTTGTTGAGTTTGGTTTTCTTTCAGGCATCTTATTGTGTGTTGATTTATTTTTAGATGTCTGTTTACAGTATCTTTAATCATTTGAATCATTCGTGAAGTACCTGCAAATCACATGATAGCCTATTTGATTTAAAGAGACATAATTTAAACACGGTTAATTTAAATACAACACAGTATAAACATAATAGTTGGGTATATTTGGTAACCTTTGATCATAGATTTTATAGCACTTCTTTGAAGACCCCGTTTCTTGTGCTATCTGTGAGGCTTTCATCTTCATAAAAGATACCAACTTTTTAATACTTTTTTTTGCTTACAACGCGAGATATGAGAACATATAGCTGGCATGTGTGAAAACAGGACGTGGCAGATACAAACCAACTTAAATGAGAGATTGTCCATGACTTATGTTGATCGTAATAACGAAAGATACTAACACAGGGAACTGCTTCCTTACAATCTTTAACGCGAAGGTTTGTTCAACGGTGATATTTTCATAATTGCTATAATGGCTCATTTCCCATAATAGCTTCCTTGATTTTATTGGCCTCAATGCAAGTTTGGGTCAACCTGGCCACACGAAATCTTATTCCATTGTACAAACCGTTCGGTTGATTAATGTTTCGTAAAAGCATTTTTGGAACACCCATTTTCAATGTAAGCTTATGGGTGGGGACACAAGAGAATTTAACACTGTTAATAAACTCTGTAGAGAATACATCTTCGTTTATGCTGGTACCATTTCCCTACTTCAAGCACTGTTGCATCTTAAACATGTTACTTTTTTCGCTTAAAATAACTGATAACAAATGATAGTTTATAGTGTCAACAAACTCATTTATAGGTGCAACTATGGCTTTTTCTATGAAGTATCGGTGGCTGTCAAATGTTAACCAACATGTTCAACAAAGCACAGTCAATGGTAGAGGCCACTGGGTCCTTCGAAATCTTAGTGAGGATTACATAAGGAATGTCAATCTCAATCTCTCCATCATTTGCATCTCCAAGCTTGCCATCTTCAAGTTTCATAATCCAATCTGTAAACACTCTAGTCTCGTTCACATCTTTTGGACAACAACTTACATTCAAATGCGTATTTGCGGTTAATCGCAACATTTTACAGTGGTACCATATGCACTACTTTATTAAAGAGGCGTTAACAATGTCTTGTCGATAACCTTTTGAAATAACGGGTAGCATCTGCCTCAATTAAGTCGCCATCAAAGATAAAAGTCATGTTACCAAATTGAGAATCAAGGACGTCATGCTTTAAATTACACAAAATCTATCAATATCTATATCTATATCTATATCTATTCTATAGATATATACTATCGTATTTAGGACTTTTATAAATAAAAGTCTTAAACTTTTTAACAATAAAGAACTTGCTACAGTTAGTAATTTTCAAAACCAAACTTTAAAATCCACTATTTATGCATTACTTAATAGCATTAAATTGGATGTTACACTGATAAGATATAACTACTATAATAAATTTAATATATTTATGGTTTGAAATCATAACTCTAAAATTTGAAAATAATAATGTTACATATTAATCTCCTCACCATTACACATCACAAGCACACGACCATTAAAGACTATTAGTTATCATCGGAAAATGTTGTTTATAAAAAGAAAATCATAAAGATCAATCCTAAATATAGTACTCGCCCCTAGTCGCGTACATTGACCGGTTATTGACATAACCGAACCAGGTTGACAACCGAACCAGTTTTGGTCAACGGTCAAAAATCGGTTACGGTTTGGTTTGTGTTTTGAGGGTAAAAACCCAAACCGGTGGAAACCGTTTAGGGTCGGTTTCAAACTGGTTTTTTTATTAAAAAAAATATTTGAAGCTGTTAACGAGGTGTTGGTTCGGATTTTCAGGTATTTTTTCGTTTGTTTGCGTTTTCTACACAATAAACTCAATAAACTTTTATTTAATAAAACCATCACACATCAAACATAAAGTACTTGAAACACAAAGTTACATTTGAGCAATTTATGCATCAAACATAAACAAACTTATCAAGATCATCTTCGAAACCCATTTCATCTTCGGAGGACCTAGCCTCGACGGCTTCATTATCTTGAGCGATTTCTTCATCGGAAAGATGGGTTGAATCACGCTCTTGCACCTCTTTATTTTGTATTTGTTCTTCGTACTCTAGGGGATCTTCAAGACTTGAAATTTGTTGTATATGTTCGGCCGTGTCTAAGTGATCCTTCAAGCAAATACAAATCTTCAAAGATGCCGGCGTGAGTCTTGTTCTTTGTATCAATAATAAGCTTCCACTAGTAGAAAATGTGGATTCTGAAGCAACCGTAGAAGCTTGTACGGCTAGTAAATCCCGGGTCATTGCGGCTAGAACCGAAATTGATTTTTCCTTCCTTTCCACCAACAAAAATATCAAAATTGTTGAATTCCTCGAGCTCCATATTTTGAATCCAATCGGTTCCAATATATCTCTAAAATTCGTTGATTGCCAATTGATCACTCCTAGCCTGTTTAATGCTTTCTTGTCTTAGACTATAAAATAAGTCTATTTACGGATCCAAGGTAGCATTTGTAGAAAGCGATGACGAAGCTAAACTCGTTGAAACATTTGTTTGACCATATATATTATAATAAACATCAAATAAATCTTTAAACATTTGTTGAAATAAAATTTTGCATTTGTTGCAAAGAAAGGGTCTTCTTGAACCAAATCCAAAGTAATTTTTTCAATAAGTAGTTTGACCCCGCTAACGTTAAAACATGGGTTTAGTGCGGCAGCACAAGTAATACCGGTGAAACTTTTTGAAAATATTTTCTAAGTTTTTCTTTCATTGGTTGAACCATAGTTGCAAAAAGTGGACCCTTAAATTCGAATTGGCCTAATTTTGAACACATTAAAAAATTTTGGTTAAGTACCAATGACTCGTGGGATAATAAACACCTGGTAATAAAGTTGTTGCTTCCTTAAAAACTTTGATTAATTCGGTTATTTTTTGAATAGTATCCCATTTTTGAACCAAAAACTTCTTAATTTTACGAACTTTGCAAAGTTCGTCATTGAAAGATTGTAAAGTATTTTTTTGGCGTAAACCACAAACAAACATTTTACAAGTGAACATCTTGTAGGAACGTCCGAATTAGGGGCTAAAAAAAGGACTCCGTTTCTTCACACAATTTCACATAATTTACATATGTAGCTTTACCCGATTGAAGTATATCTTGTAACATTTTTTTTAAATCGTCTTTTACCTTACTTATTTCGGGTGTTGCTAATCCTTCTAGCACAATCAAGTTTAAGATGTGTGCAACTCGACTATGAAAAAAAAAAGGCCATGCAAGGGTGGTACATATCTTACTATTAGCTTTTAAATGGCATTTGTATTATTAGAAGTGTTGTCAAATAATATTGAAAAAACCCTTTCTTGTAATAATTTATTACGTCTCGTAACATATGAAATAAATTTAGACCCATGTAAGGATATCTGTTAATACAAATATCGCCTAAAAACGTTATTTATATTTTACGATCTTCGCTAAATTTTGTTAACGACAAAATGTAAACTTTAGTTTTTAAGCAAAACATAATCTTAGTTTTTAAGACTTGCATAAACTAGACTTTTGCTACATTTTACATTTCATAAACACAACACAAGTTTATTTCTTAAATTAGAAATAGTCACATCACATTTATGGCAAGTTTTGTCATTATACATTTATGGAAAGAAATGTGTTTGACTAACTTTGTTGTTGCTTGCAAGCTTTGTATTTGACTTGTTTTTAAGTGATGTGACATTGTTTGGTTGCTAGGATTTATGAGACAAGACCTTGTTTGGTTTGAAGAGTTATTGCAAAAACCTATTGCAGACCCGGCGGTACCCTGGGGGTACACGGGCGGAACCCATCTGAGGGTTCCGCCTGATCCGCCAAGCATGCAGTATGATGTGCTATAAATACCAAGCCATAACTTGATTTTTGGCTAACCTCTTGAGATCATATTTTACACACACACACTCATCTTTTCTTCTAACCTCTTAACATTGTTAATGTGAAGTTTCTCTTTGTAGCAAAGAAGCTCACAAGGTCGTGAAAAGTTACAAGTTTCCAACACAACGTTGCAAGACTTGGTAGCTTAGTATTGTGTAAACTCGTGTTGTTTACACTTCATTTCTTTGTGTATATTCTGTAGTGAGTGGTTAGTATTTTAGTCCTCAAAATACAAAGAGTGTTGGGAGTTGTTGTACCCTAGTAAAAGAACTAACGGGAGTGGTTGTGCCCTTGTAAAAGAACTCGACATTTAGCTTTGTGTCGGTAAAAGTATAAGCGACGTGTAAGGTTTTCTCCACCGGTGAAAGGAGCTTGTTGACTAGTGAAAGAAACTCTCGAGTTGGATACTCGGGGCGTGGACGTAGGGCAAGGAAAAAGAGTCCTTGTAGCCGAACCACGATAAATACTCGTGTTGTGGTTTGATCGTTTCTTTCATTTACTTACTTGTTATATATTGTGTTTGTGCATGTATCTTTGATCAAACGGAAAGTTTCAAAGCAAACCTAACAAGTTAAAAAGATTTTAATCGGTAAACTATTCAACCCCCCTTCTAGTTTTCCACAATTGGCATCAAGAGCTACGTTACTCAAGCTTTTAAAATATATTGTGTTTTAAAACTTGAAACGATCCATGGATTTTGAAAATTATAAAGAAGGGCAATCTATGCAAAGACCACCACTCTTTGAAGCAAATGCTTTTATATATTGGAAAAACCGTTTTGAAACTTACGTGAAATCTAAAGATATAGATTTGTGGTATATAATTATTGATGGTGATAACGTAGTTACTAACATCAAAGATGATGATCAAAAGAAGTTAATAGTTAAAAATAATGAAGCTAAAATGATGCTTTATAATGCTTTGCCTAAGAAAGAATATGAAAGAGTCTTTTTGTGTAAAACCGCCAAAGATATTTGGCAATCTTTAATTGTCACTCATCAAGGAAACTCACAAGTTAAAGATAATAAAATTGATCTTCTTGTTCAACAATATGAACAATTTGTTATTTCCGAAGATGAGATTATTGACAATGCTTTTGCTAGATTTAATACCATTATTACTTCACTTAAAGCACTTGACGAATCTTTTTGTAGTAAGAACTTTGTCAGGAAATTTCTTAGAGCACTCCATCCGAAGTGGAGAGCAAAAGTGACGGGAATTGAAGAATCCAAAGATCTTTCAAGCATGTCACTCGATGAGCTAATTGGAAACCTCAAAGTTCACGAAATGGTAATGGAAAAAGATTTGGAACTAGTTAGAGGAAAGAAAGAAAAAGTTAAGTCCATTGCCTTGAAAGCTAGAGTCCAATCAAGTGATGATGAAGAATCTACTTCGGATAGTGATGATGAGGAATATGCTATGGCCGTGAGAGACTTCAAGAAGTTCTTTCGTAGGTGAGAAAAGTTTGTAAGGCAACCTAAAGATGACAAGAAAACCTTCCGGAAAGATCGTGATGATCGAAAAGGAAAAGTTGAAAGAAAATGTTATAGGTGTGGAGACACAAGTCATCTTGTAGGAGAATGTCCAAAACCACCCAAGAGCAAACCTCAACAAGCTTTTGTGGGTGGTGCTTGGAGTGACTATGAAGGAGATGATGATGAGCCAAAGAATGATGATATTGCTCTCATGGCTCACAACTCAAATGAGGTACTCTCCGACTCATCTTGCTCCTCTATAGATGATGATACTTTACAAAATGAATATAACAAACTTTGTGAGTTAAGCTTAAAAATCATAAACAAAAATAAATTTTTGAAAACTAAAAAGGAGTTTTTAGAAAATGAAGTCTATGAGTTAAAAGAAAAAGCTAAGAGATTAGAAAAGGGTAAAAGTATTGACACCTCATGCAAATCATGTGAAGAACTTATACTTGAAGTTGAGAAACTTAAAATTACTCAAAATGATCTAATCAAACAAACCACAAAGTTCAAAAAGTTCGATAAGAGCATTTCATGTGCGGATGAAATTATGAAACTTCAAAAGTCACCTTTTGATAAAACAGGTCTAGGTTTCAGGAAGGTAGAAATCATTAAGAGTCAAACGAAACAAGAAAAGAACGCACATGAAACAAACAAAATTGCTACAGCAGCCCGCGGACCAGACGGAACCTAAATTAGGGTTCCGCCCGTTGGCCCTGAGGGTTCCGCCAGGTCTGCTGCAGCAATAACTCCATCCACATCGGATCGTTCAAAATTTGTTAAAGTTACATATAAAAATGGAACAAACCCTGCCTTTAAAACTGGAGTAGGACTTAGTAAAAATGAATTTAGAGCTAAGACTACTCAACCAAGACCTAAGACTCCAATTCCCAAACGCCCCTTTCCAAAGAGCAACTTCAACGCTCGACCAAACTACCAACATATTTGGAACCAAAACACTCCTAGACATTACCAAACTCCAAACCACATGCCGTGGAACCCTTATGCTCTATTTTCATATTTGGAACAAATTAATGGCATGCTTAACCAAAATGGACCCATGAGAAATTGGGGACCAAATGTTTGAGTGTTTTTCATAAAATAGGTGTGCCTCAAAGTTTGTTTGGATCCGGATGAATGGATCAAAGATAGCGGTTGTTCAAGGCACATGACGGGTAATAAAAGCCTCTTCTCAACATATCACAAATGTGATGGAGGTAATGTTACGTTTGGTAGTAAAGCTGAGAGCAAAATCATCGGAAAAGGTACAATCTCTCATGACTCCCTTTCTATAGATGATGTTGCTCATGTTGATAACTTAGGATTTAATCTTCTTAGTATTAGTCAACTTTGTCGTAATAAGTATAATGTCCTTTTTAGTGAAAACGGTAGTAAAATACTTAAAGATGGTATAACCGTAGCCAAAGGTGTCCTTAAGAACAACGTATACGTCATGAAGTTGGATTCAACATCTAGAGACAAACTTTGTCTTCCTCATTAGATGAATCTTCAAAAACTTTGTCTTCCTCATTAGATGAATCTTCAACTTTATGGCATAGACGTTTAGGACACGCTAACATGAGACTAATCCAAAACCTCTCCTCCAAAGACTTAGTTCGAAACCTACCCAAGTTGAAATATGACCAACACTTTTGTGATGCTTGCAAAGTCGGTAAACAAGTCCATAGTAGCCATAAGGCTAAAAACATGGTGTCTACATCTAGGTGTCTAGAACTTTTGCATATGGATTTATTTGGTCCATCCGCTATACAAAGTTATGGAGGTAACTTCTATACTTTGGTCATAGTAGATGATTACTCACGTTATACTTGGACAAAGTTTTTGAAAAGTAAAAATGAAGCTTTTGATAAATTTGAGATTCTAAGTAAGAAAATTCAAAATCAAGTAGGGTCTAATATAGTGTCTATTAGAACGGATCACGGTCGTGAATTTGATAATGAATTTCAATTTGGAAACTTTTGTGATAAAAATGGAATTACTCATAACTTTTCGGCTCCACGTACTCCTCAATCTAATGGTGTAGTAGAACGTAAAAATCGGACATTGCAAGAGATGAGTAGAACAATGCTTAATGAACAAAACATTCCACAAAAGTTTTGGTGTAATGCCGTCGACACTTCAACATACACTTTAAATCGAGTCCTAATTAGACCATTTTTGAATAAAACTCCTTATGAACTATATAAAGGTAAAAAACCTACATTAGGATACTTTAGAGTGTTTGGGAGTAAATGCTTCATTCTTAACACCAAGGATTATCTCACCAAATTTGACCCAAAGTCTTATGAAGGTGTATTTCTTGGATATTCACAAAATAGTAAAGCTTACATTGTTTTGAACAAAGAAACCTTAAGAGTCGAGGAATCGTTAAACGTAACATTTGACGAAAGTCCACCTCCCTCTAAGACATCACCTTTGGTAGATGATGACTTAGTTGAAAGCCAAGCAATTGAATGTCAAGAAATCTTAGGTAATGACAAGGAAGATGAACTATTAAACAAAGAACTTGTCAATGTCAAAGAATCTAAAAGTCATCCATTAGACGGTGTCATAGGCAACATTAACGAAAGAACACTTAGATCAAAAGTTCAAAATGAAAGCAACTACTTTTGTTTTGTGTCATCCATTGAACCGAAAAACATTAATGAAGCCATTAAAGATGAATCTTGGGTAATTGCAATGCAAGAAGAATTAAACCAATTTGTTAGGAATGATGTATGGACATTAGTTCCTCAACCAAAGAGTCAAACAATAATTGGAACAAAATGGGTCTTTCGTAATAAAATGGATGAAAATGGAATTGTGTCTAGAAACAAAGCTAGGCTAGTAGCACAAGGATATAACCAACAAGAAGGCATTGATTACGATGAAACTTTTGCTCCGGTAGCTAGGCTCGAGTCAATTAGAATATTACTTGCTTATGCGTGTGCACATAATTTTAAACTCTTTCAAATGGACGTCAAAAGTGCATTTCTAAACGGAGTCATTAATGAAGAAGTGTATGTTGCTCAACCACCGGGCTTCATCGATTTTGAAAAACCTAATTATGTTTACAAACTTAAAAAGGCTCTTTACGGACTTAAGCAAGCTCCAAAAGCATGGTATGATCGACTTAAAACATTCCTAGTTGACCATAAGTATACCATGGGCTTAGTTGATAATACTCTCTTCACTAAGAAGAAAGATTCACATATTATCATAGTCCAAATCTATGTTGATGACATTATATTCGGATCAACTTGTCAAGAATTATGTGTGGATTTCTCAAAAATCATGCATGACGAGTTTGAAATGAGTATGATGGGAGAACTCAACTTTTTCCTAGGACTTCAAATCAAACAACTAGAAGATGGTATCTTCTTTAACCAATCTAAATATATTAAGGATATGCTTAAGAAATTTGGACTAGAAGATTCGAAACCTATCAAAACTCCCATGTCCACGGAAACTAAACTTACCAAGGATGAGGAAAGTGAATCCGTAGATAGTACTAAATATAGAGGTATGATTGGTAGTCTAGTTTACCTAACGGCTAGTAGACCCGACATTATGTTTAGTGTTTGTCTATGTGCTCGTTTTCAAGAAGATCCTAAAACCACCCATCTCGAAGCCGTTAAAAGGATTTTTAGGTATATTAAGGGCATTACACATTTAGGTTTATGGTATCCCAAAGGAACGGGAATAGACACCATAGTGTATGCCGACTCGGATCATGCCGGTGACTATGTCGATAGAAAAAGCACAAGTGGTATTTGTACTTTTGTTGGACATTGTCTCACCTCATGGTTCTCTAAGAAGCAAACGGCTCTTGCTATCTCAACAACAGAAGCCGAGTACGTTTCGGCCGGAAAGGCATGTCAACAAGCTCTTTGGATGAAGCAAGCTCTTGTCGACTACGGAATTCAACTCAACGACATCACGATTCTTTCTGACAACAAAGGTGCCATTGATCTTAGCAATAACCCGGTTCAACATGCTCGTACCAAACATATTGAAATCCGTCATCATTTCCTTCGTGCCAACGTCCAAAAAGGAAATATCTCAATTGAGAAAGTTTCTTCCGAAGATAACATAGCCGACATTCTCACAAAACCTCTTAAACGTGAACCTTTTAATCTTCTTAGGCTAGGCTTAGGACTCATGGAACCTACATTGTAGTTCTGGACATTAGACAAAAATCACAAAAATCAAAACAAATCCAAAACCATTTTTCTCAGCAGGGTCGGCGGAACCCTCAGCCATAACGGACGGAACCCAACCCAGGGTTCCGCCGTGTCCGTCGACCTGCAGAATCATTTTCTTTGTTTATATTTAACCAAACACCCATTATCTCATACCACCACTTCCAAACTGCTACTATTCACTTTACCACTCATCCACACCTACGAATTCTTGGTCCTCCATTCATTTACATTGCAAATCAATCATCATTGTAAGTATTCTAAACATGATTACAATCCTGATCTGAGTCTAGGAATTCTATTTCTTGCACAAAAACAAAAACTTGGGGTTATGCACTAACTTGAAAAACTCATGCATTAGATTAGGTGTTTAATAAAACTAATCATGTTTCCCATAGTTAGGAATTGCATCTTTAATTAGTATAAACATGTTTGCTAAAACACCCCATGTCAATTCTTTCCAAAAATTTCTCACAAGTAGGACAAATATTTTTTCGTCTCACATTGAGAATACAAAATCAAAACATTATGTTTAAAACATCACTTGCATAATGTCTCTTGAATGCTAAAGGGAATACATAACCAATATGTATTTTCGGGTACATTCAAACGAAGCTACATTGATCTAGGAGCGTTTGGGTTATCTTTTGTTTTATAACAAAACTTGCATAAAACGATTTCGAAGCATCAAAATGAGTCAAGATAACCGCACCTCCACATTGTTTTCATATAGTCACACACTAGAACTTCCACATTATAATAGTGGTTTACGTAAACTAAAATGTGAAATTTTGTTGTTCTAGGAATCATCATGCCTCCTCTAACCCACTACGACCACAAGGACACCATTAAGTACTTACTAAAACACCACAAAACCAAAGGCCTTACCACAAATCAAGTAAACGTTTTCAAATCCCTAGAAAAACATTATGTCCATGAGGGTAGAACCATTGACCCATCTTTCCTAGAAGGCACAAACCTTTACGGCGATTTTGCCACAATCAACTTTGAGTGTCTTTTGAATATCGACGAGCCTATTTGTCCTAGGTTCATTCTAGAGTTCTATGCATCCTCCGTCCTCTCCACGGATGACTATGGTCATATGTCTATCAACTTTAGGGTTAGCGGTTATCAATACTCCTTCACTCTTGAGGAGTTTGCTCAAATCCTAGGTGTCCCAAACCGTGGTACTTGCCTCTATTCCGACTTGCACTCCCTCTCAACTCTTGACAACCTCCAAGACCGTATCCACCCTTAGGACACACCCCTTGTCTCAAAAGACGTACTCCGTGACCACCTCTTTGTTAGGACCACCACTACTAGGAGAACCCGTTCGGGGAATGAGGTCGATAAGGACCCATATGGAATGGAAATGAACGAACTTAAGCCCCAATTCAAGAAATGGGAGGAAGTCCTTAGAGCCAATGTCATTAGCACAATAAGGAACCGTGACCATATCAACCTTTGCCTTTGCTACATGCTCTACTCCTTGTCCGTTAGGCAACCTTTCAATCTTGCCTACTACATGGCCAAGAGAATGGCCGACATTCCCGTGCATGGCACAACGGCTATGCCGTATGGAATGCTCTTGACCCGTCTCTTTAGGTTCATCTCACCCATTCCACCAACTCCAAACGGTCTTCACCTCAACTACTCTCTTATTCCACACACCTTTGTCCCACTAAGTGATAAGAGAGTGTACAAAGCCCAAGGAAAACGTCCACATCCTCCTACCTCATCTTCGTCTTCCTCAATGAGTGAAGATGACAATTTGCCAAACTCTAGGCTCCCTCCTCTCGAATACCTTTCTCAACTTCCGGATATTCCAAATGAATCGGAGTAGTTCAAGCAAACAAAGGGGATGTTTAAGAATCTTGGAAGGTTCCTTGGAAAACTCAAGAACAAGATCGACCGTCAATGAGTGAGGGTGTGTTAGGAGTGTTTGGCACAAGGTGCTATTTAAACAATTTGGTCGTTTAAACAATATTTGTGATGTATTTGTGTGTTAGTACAATGTTTGATACACTTTGGAACATGTTTTAACTAACAATGATGCAGGGAGACAACTTTTGGCAAGTTGTCAAATTTTCAAGTTTATGATATTTTCACTAAGTATAGTGAGATTCTCGACCTCAAGGTCAAAGTCCTATGTAATGCATGTTTACGTGTCTAATTTTTGCATTACCCAACCAGAAATGCCTTATATCTTTGATTTTAGGAGTTTTCGAAAATTTTGAAAATCATCTCGCGGGTCAAAAACGTGGACTGCCACTTTTTTCACCCCTGGCGGATCTGGCGGTACCCAAATTTGGGTTCCGCCAGTACAATTTCTGGGAATCCCAGAATTCGCCCAACGGACCAGGCGGCACCCTCAGATGGGTTCCGCCTGTGTATTCTGAGGGTGCCGCCAGCTTCCTGCAGAATTTTAGTTTTCATTTTCACAATTTCAACATCCAAACACCAAAATCCAATCCTTTTAGGTAGAAACCCATTACTTGCAATGTGTTTAGCAAAATAGGATACTCCTTCTTCCATAAACTTATCCAAAACCAATTCCCGCCAAAATTCAAATTTAACCATAACAACCTCAAGGACCCCTCAAACATTAAGGAAGGAACCCTTTTAAGGGATCCTTGAAATCCCTCAGATTTTTACTATCACAAATCCACTAAAACCACTAAGCATTTAGTGCAAAACTTGTCTTCTCACTTCACCATTTTCATTGGATTGACTCCCATGACATGACAACCCACAATTAGTTTTCCAAATCATTAGAAACCTCCATTTTTGTGTGGACTAACATCAAATCCAAACACTCCTTTCCATAATTCATCAACACTATAAATTAAGCCATCCTCAACACCATCAAATCACACCTTCCTCAACACAATTTCTCAACCTTATAAACCATTTTTCAACCATGACTAAGTCAACAAACACCTCTCAACCATCAAGACCCATCCGGAAAACCGCCCGGATTAGTGTTAAACCACTATGGTCCAATCAACCCATCAACCTAACCTCCTCATCCTCGGATGAATTCACATCACCCATAAAAAATGAACACTTTTTGAACCTTGCATCTCCATCACCATCACCCAATCAACCAAATGAGCTCACTCCACCACCAACTAAATCACCTATTGACCCAACTCCACCAAGTCCTCCAACTCAACCATCCAAAACCTCATCACCATCACCATTACCCAAAATTGAGCCAATGGAACTCTTTGGGTCTCCTCCCACATCACCACACCCATTTGTCCAAGATCTTAATGATCTTCCACCAAGACCTACACAACCACCACCTTTTGCAAATCAATCACCAAGGTCAATTCTAGACCTTGATGAGGATCTTAACCTTAACCAACCATCACAACAAGTGTACCATCCACCCACACCATTATTGTTTCACCCCATCTACCATGACATCCATGGTCCTCTATATGGAGAACCAAACTTTGAAAACCATGATCACCCAAATCCACCACACCCTCAACCTCAAACCTTTGAGTCTTTATTTCCTTCTTATGAGGATTTCCAAAACATGGTTGAAAACCATCTCCATCAAGCAATGGAATTTCAAACCACCTTGCTTGACTCAATACCAAATCCATCCTCTATCCAAGAACCAAAACCAAACCAACCCCTAAACCAAGAAACTAAAACCAACCCATTTTCACCCAACCATCCACATATTTGCTCAAATTGTGAGCAAATGGGTGAAACCATCAAAACCTTGCTTCACCAATTCCAAAACGAAACCCGTTTTGCATTCCAACATGTCATAGAACATTTGGATGCACTTTCCCACCCCAACAAATCCTAGACAACCTTTGGAGGCCATTTGCCCCACTCTAGGAATGTAGGATTTTATTTTATTTTCTTGGTTATTTTTTAGTTTTTGTGTACAAGTAGAAGAATAGTTCTCATTTCTTGTCTTTTGACTTTTATAGTTAAAATTTTACTTGGAATGAAATTTCTTTCTACTCACTTTAGTACATTGTTGGTTGATCATATTTGTGTTGTGGTTGCAATGTGTGTGGTAACTACAAGCTTGACTTTATATATCACCAACTAACCATTTTTTTGTAGGTCTCAAAATCCATGTTTCCCATATTGGTACTCCATTTAGGGGGAGTATCGATCAAGGGGGAGTATGGTCATTATTCCGCTTCGCTACTCTACTTTTTGTTTCGACAAAAAGGGGGAGAAATATATTAAACCTTCAATACTTGATATGCTTTTCGTCTCTTAAGTAAAACAAGGTTAATATAATTTTTTTTAAGTCTTGAAAACCAAGATTTTGCATGTTACTTAAAAACAAAGTTTATGTTTTGTCATCAACAAAAAGGGGGAGATTGTTAATACAAATATCGCCTAAAAACGTTATTTATATTTTACGATCTTCGCTAAGTTTTGTTAACGACAAAATGTAAACTTTAGTTTTTAAGCAAAACATAATCTTAGTTTTTAAGACTTGCATAAACTAGACTTTTGCTACATTTTACATTTCATAAACACAACACAAGTTTATTTCTTAAATTAGAAATAGTCACATCACATTTATGGCAAGTTTTGTCATTATGCATTTATGGAAAGAAATGTGTTTGACTAACTTTGTTGTTGCTTGCAAGCTTTGTATTTGACTTGTTTTTAAGTGATGTGACATTGTTTGGTTGCTAGGATTTATGAGAAAAGACCTTGTTTGGTTTGAAGAGTTATTGCAAAAACCTACTGCAGACCCGGCGGTACCCTGGGGGTACACGGGCGGAACCCATCTGAGGGTTCCGCCTGATCTGCCAAGCATGCAGTATGATGTGCTATAAATACCAAGCCATAACTTGATTTTTGGCTAACCTCTTGAGATCATATTTTACACACACACTCATCTTTTCTTCTAACCTCTTAACATTGTTAATGTGAAGTTTCTCTTTGTAGCAAAGAAGCTCACAAGGTCGTGAAAAGTTACAAGTTTCCAACACAACGTTGCAAGACTTGGTAGCTTAGTATTGTGTAAACTCGTGTTGTTTACACTTCATTTCTTTGTGTATATTCTGTAGTGAGTGGTTAGTATTTTAGTCCTCAAAATACAAAGAGTGTTGGGAGTTGTTGTACCCTAGTAAAAGAACTAACGGGAATGGTTGTGCCCTTGTAAAAGAACTCGACATTTAGCTTTGTGTCGGTAAAAGTATAAGCGACGTGTAAGGTTTTCTCCGCCGGTGAAAGGAGCTTGTTGACTAGTGAAAGAAACTCTCGAGTTGGATACTCGGGGCGTGGACGTAGGGCAAGGAAAAAAAGTCCTTGTAGCCGAACCACGATAAATACTCGTGTTGTGGTTTGATCGTTTCTTTCATTTACTTACTTGTTATATATTGTGTTTGTGCATGTATCTTTGATCAAACGGAAAGTTTCAAAGCAAACCCAACAAGTTAAAAAGATTTTAATCGGTAAACTATTCAACCCCCCTTCTAGTTTTCCACAATATCCAAAGTTTCAAAATCAATTGTACGCTTTATCATTTCCAAGTTATGGGATCAACCCAATGCGCGTAACACAAAGGTACTAACATTGCAAATTATTAGGAGCCGACCAAATATCGGTTGTTAAGCATAAACTTGTATTTAATTGTTCAAAATATTTTACTAGTTTAATTTTAGCCTTTTTCCATTGTTTCATACAATCACGTTTAAGAGTAGCACGACCTACTTGATTATATCGAGGTTGAAGACAATTTTGAAGTAGCTTGGTTAACCGTTTGTTGTCGAAGTGGTTGAACGACAAACCTTCTTGAATCACAAACCCCGCCAATTGTTCTCAAACCCGGTCCGCCTTGTATGCAAAAATAACCCTCCCTTATCCCAAAGATGAGTTTGAGTCTTTCACAATACTTATCGACATGAAATTGCAATGTCGAGTTGGAATTGGGTTGCAAAAAATGACCGCAATGTTTACAATGAGCCTTAATTGAATTATCTGACAACTTCACCTTGTTGAAATGACACCAAAGTTCGGGTTTTTGGGTTGTGGGTATAACTTCAACAATCGTTGGTGCATTTGAAGAACCAACACCAGCAAAAGCGAAAGTTGAAGAAGCTTGAGTTGTGCCATTAGTGACTAGTGAGCGTTTTGATTGTTTCAATAGCAATTTGAGAGTGTTTGAGTGTTGTCACTAAACCAAACTCAATACACCTATTTATACTAAAGTTAGGAGAAAAATAAATTAATAAATAAATAAATAAAAATAAAATGTTACCGTTTAAAAACGGTAGAAAAATCAGAAAAAGCCCAATAAGGCCTGCCGCCACCCTTTATAACTCCTCTAATTGTTTACCCTACCCTTCACTCTCTCAGCCGCTTTACTACATTTCACTTCTCAAAATTTCGATCAATTCAATGGAGCAACATTTTGTTGTACTCTCCTTTGCAAGGGACGGAATTCTTTCGCTAAACAAAGGATTAGTGACTTTTGAGCAAGCCTGAGCTTTGTTTGGTATTGAGTTGTCGAGTTTTAAAAACGTGCTGGTGGACCTAGACATCTTTGTGTGGAATGAGGTTAACCGCGGACCAGTAAGGATTCATGGGGGTGATTATTCAATAACGATTGTTATTAAGGAAAGACAAAAGAGTTATGTTGTGCAGGCGACTAAACCGTTTGAAAATGTTATCAGCATGATTGAGGCGGATCTTAGTCTGTCTCGTGGATGTTACAGACTAACCTACATCTTTCCATCAGGTGTGAATATTTTGGTCAAGACAGATCGTGATTGGCACTTTGCGGTTGAGTTTTCCAAGGAGAGGGGCAATTTTGTGCATTTCGACTTGGAGATATGTCCATCCAGCACAACCGCTAATGTGGATGCTTCTGATGATGAGGATGCTTATGAAATCTAATTAATTTTATGCATGGTTGTCGGCTTTGAATGAATTCTTTTTTTATTATTATTATTTTTTTTAATTTGCATGGCCAGTTGTCGGCTGTGAATGATTTTTCTTTTTCTTTTTTTTCTTTTTTTCTTTTTTTTTTTTCTTTTTTTTTTTGTTTTAATTTGCATGTTTGTTATATTTGGTTGTGAACTTTGTTAGTAGGACAAGGCAGTATTTGTCTATGTTTGCAGTATTAATGTATTTGGATGTGTTTCCTTTTGTGCATGGTTCCTGTTTATTAACGTTTTTAGTTTCCAAAAAAAAAAGCAATATATTTGCTATTTATATGTTATGCAAATTATTGTTAAACTCAGCATTATTTTAAAATCCACAACGTGCTCAGTGTAATCGTGAGTGGATTTGCAGTTCACAGTGACGCACCATCATCAGCAATCGATCAAGCAGGACAACTTAAACAAGACGGTAACCTTTATTTCAAAAAGAATCATTGAGGATGATTGTTTGAAGGCTGTACAGCTTGATCCTAAATTCATTAAGGTATATCCTTTTTCGAGAATGCTTGTTATCATGTATAGTTTTCTGTTTTTGTAACTGTTAAAATTGTCGTTATTTTCGTCATGTTTGAGTTTTGCGTGTTTGTTTATGACAAGTTGAAGGAGAGTGACGTAAGATAAGGAAATGTTATTTATGTGAAACAAGAATGGATAATTGAAGTTGATTGGGGTTCGTAGTTTGATTTCTAGGATCATGAGTTAAATTTTATATCTAGTGATGGTTTAACAAGTGAGAAGTATTTCCAACATGAGCTTACAGACAAACGTATTTGTCTATTTATGTATACTTGATTTGACAATGGGGAATGGAACTAAGCTACACTCTGTATTATGCTATAATATATTGTGTATGCTCACCTCATACATTTGTGCTTCTATAGTGTTGATAGTGTTGACGGACATGACGTAGTTTAATTATCCTTAACCTTACTAGGAAAATCTCTATGTTGAAAAGGAACAGAGAAGAGAAAACCATGAAACGAAAGACATGTTTTAAGGAATAGTGGGACTGTAATGAGATAAACACCCCAGCAACAGAGCTTTATGCTAAAACACTGTCCTTCTAATTTGGATGACATTGAATGCCGGGGAAAGAGATGATAATAACATTCTCGGAGTAGTATTTAAGAAGTTGTCATAAATCATATGATAATCATGAAGCTACAAATGGTTGTTAACTTCTGATTGTTGATAGATATACACTAGTACAATCGACACTTCTCCCGTCAATTTTTTTTTGCCTTTCCCGTCGTTATGTCGACGGCATAGTATGTTCCCGTCGTCATGTCGACGGGATAATGACGACGGCTGTGCCCCGTCGGGAACAGCATTTCCATCGACAACCGCCGTCGACATTGTGGGTCCCACGTCCTTTTTCAGTCAAAGAAATCCATTGTCCGTCAAATTGTTCCCGTCGACAGGATAGTATAATTAATTAACAACTTAATTGTCAAACGTTAATTAACTTTATACTATCCCGTCGACATGTCGACTGTAACAATTTGACGGGTCAAGATGTGGGTCAACGTTGTATAATTATCCCGTCGACATGTTGACGGGAACAATTTAAAGGGTCAACGCGTTGGTCAATGTTTGTATAATTATCCCGTCGACATGTCGACTGGATAATTAAACAATTAATTATTTTTTTTATGGTGCCGTCGACATGTCGACGGTACCAATGTTATATACAGCAAACAGGAAGTTGCAATATTGGCAATATTCCAGATTTTTTCCGAAAAAATCTACCAAAACCTGTAATACCTAAACCTGTAACCATAAGCTATAACCACTCAATATCAACATGTCCTAACACATACAATTCGACATCGGCTAAAACACTTTCAAATTATCGCTAAACACCCTCAAAATGCATTAAAACATATAAAGTCTACAAAACGGGGTGTGGTAATATCTAAACCTACCTGCCATATCCACAAATGTTTCAATACCCGCGATGTTCAAATCGCCAAAAGGTTAAACTAGAAAATACTAAGATAAGGATCGCGAAAATATTGTTTCAACCATAAGTACAACACAAAATATATAACCCAAGTTTGTACCTCTACATCCCCAAAAGTCACTCATCATGATCACTATCACCATCCACATCCATATCATCGCTCCCGCTCCTGCCAGGTCCACTCCCGCTCCCGCTCCCGCCAGCTCCACTCCCACTTCCGCCAGCTCTACTGCCCGAGCCATCCACATGCTGAGAATCCACCTGACTAATATACTGAGACCATTGCGTGTTGGTCGAGGCAAAACCCATCAACAAATCGAGCTTCTTCATCATGTTCTTGCGTTCTTCGGCATCTTCCTGGCTCTTCTTCTCTGCCTCAGCAATCTTCTTATGAGCTGCAGCAAGCCCAGCAGATAGTTCGGCAACACCTAAAAACGAAATAATCAAAATTTAAAAACAGCCATTGCAATACATAAATTGAGTCATGAGTAATCTATAATTAATATTATGACACTGTACATACCTGGAGGTGGAGGTGGAGGCAGGGTGTCTGGTAACGGTGGCCTCCTCAGGCCGGGTACTACCCTACCTCGTCCGACAATGTGGCCCCGCTGCTTGCCCTTGATAACCATGGCAAGTATCTGCTCCTCTGTGTACGCCACCCTTCAGGCGTATTCGCTCCCAGATCTCTCAGACGAACCATCTCTTCCTATTTAGTTGAAAAAATTTTGAGAAAATTAATATATATGTCGGGTTAATTACAAGATTATGTTTCAATGAATCATTAAAGTGCGTGTTTGGGGAAATAAATAAATAAATAATAAATTAAAAAAAAACGTTACTTACATACTGAGCCCGCGCCTCATCCTGCAACCAAGCACCATCCTCATCGCAATGTGTGTCGTAAAAGCTCTGGATGAGTGATGGGTACTGCTTGTCCTTGCTGTTCTCAAACTGTATATACACATGCATATAAGATGAAACAAATTAAAAATGACAAATCAAACACTATATATATTTTAATTAAACTTAAATACTTTTAAAAAATTAAAATTAATTACTTTTATATAATTAAAATTTTTAATTAATATATAATTAAAATTAAATAATTTTATAAAAATAAAATACTTTTATAAAAATAAAATGTGTCTTACATATTCGTGGCGAATAGCGGCTAAGGACTTGGAACCGTGGCGGCTGTACACCTTGTTCTTCTTTCGGTTCTCCTTGTTCACCGCAGCTCGCGCCATGTTCTTCTCATTCAGGTAGAACTTCATGTGTTGCTCCCACACCGATGGCTCAAGGTTCGGAGGAGGGTTCTGTCGTATGACATCCGCCGCCCCAGCCCCACCCTTCAGGGTAAAATAAGTTTTCTTCATGATGCCTTTATTGTCGGAGTAGCGCTTAGCTATATATTGATTGAGGCTATTCTTGATAAGTTCCCAGTCGGGCTTGTGCCTGTGGGTCTCCAAGTCGAAGAATCGCTGCAATCAAATATAGATAATATTAACATAAAGATATAAATAAATAAACAAATTTAAATAAATATACACAATTAAACAAATTTAAATAAATGTACACATTCAAATATTAAAATATAGAGATATAATTAAAAGGAAAATAAAATAACTGACCCCGAGTCGGTTCATGAAGGCAGCCCGAGTCGCTTTCTCAAGATCGGGCCAGGAGGGATAGTGCAACGGCAAGGTCCTAACCAGCTCGCCAACGTAGTTACTGAACCATGCGTGGTGGGACCCGACATGATCATACGTCTCCTGATCCTTAGTCTCAAACTCGATCGACTGCGGGCCATATAACTCTACAGATTTCCTCAGCGCTACGTTCTTGTTGGCTTGACGGGTCTGTGGCATGCCGCCAGCCCGACCTCCGCCCCTGCCTCCTCCACCGCTAGCCCTACCTCCCCGTCGAGGTCGTCGTCCACGCGATCCTACAAATGTAGTGAGTGAAAACGTCAAAAAATAACAAGTAACAAAATTCAATTAATCAAGTTTAAGTTTCTTACCACCACTATGGCAACCGTTATCAATCTAACGGGTAGGGGAAGGTGGTGGGTCACCGGCACCATCACCACTATGACCACGGGCGACTGCTGCTGGCATCTGTAAAAGTACAAGTTGAATAGCGTATAGAAATACATGAACAAATTAACATAAGCATGCACACATTCAAATACATACACATTCGAAATAAATATACACATTTAAACAATCCATAACAATTTCATTCAAATAAGTGTCGTTTTACAAAAATTTAAGATCAATCTGCTAAATCAACATCACTATCATAAACATTAGTCGCAACTTCAACTTCATCATCAGAATTGTTTGGATCAGAATCTACTAAATCATAAGGATCGTCTTCTTCATCATCAATAAAATCATCGTCGTCATCAACAGGAATGATTGGTGGTGGTGCCTCAACTAACGTTGATTGACCATCGATATTTAAGGGGGACAATTCCAAAGCATCCAAATTAGCAGACAGTCGGAGATTAGATGAGTTGTTGCCATGTATCACATCATCATCGTCTTATACCACGATGACATCCCATGTTGTGTTGTGATTCACTTCTTGGACGACCTTCCAATGGGGTGGTCGTCAGGCAGGATCTTCAAGGTAGAAGACTTGTTTTGCTTGTGTTGCGAGAATGTAAGGTTGATCTTCAAACGCTGTGCTACATGCCCAAATTTGTGTCATGTTGTTTCTAGTGTTATAACGTTCAACTCTACCTCTTTTGGCTAAGTCGAACCACTTAACTCGAAACAACACTACTTTGAACTGGGTATACTCAAACTCCGGAATTCCTTCTAGCAAACCATAATACATTTCTCCTTCCTTCTCGCCAGGTGAACAAATTCCGCTGTTCTGAGTTGTACGTTTTACATCGCGGCTGTGTACGACAAACTTCACACCATTGACTAAGCAAGAGTTGACTGAGGTTGCGGTCGATGATGGTCCACAAGCCAAAGCGAATAAGTTGGGAGTACATCTTGGGTCATTGGCTGTGTAAAGATTACCGATCTATGAACAAAGATAAGAATACATAGAGATGAGTTATATAGTCGTTATTTATACAAGGAAATACATATAATAAGTTTACCTTCGACTCAAACCATCTAGGAAATTCTTGCTGCATTCGCTTTCAGGACGTTCACTGAAAATGTTCATGATTTTAGAATTAATCGAAAAGATAAATTGGGAAAAAGAAATTTCAAAATAAAAATGCGTACCTCTGGAACTCGTTCATGTATGTGTCGATCTCAGGACTGTTGTGAAGTACATACCATATCACTTTCTTCATTTCTGAGAGACCTAACTGAATAATTGTCTCTTTACCAGACTTTTTACATAATGATCGGAACACCTGAAAATCACTTGTTGGGCGAGGACAACCCTCAGATGGAGTGGGACGGTTAAATTTTGTCCCAATTTCACCCCGAAAATACCGAGAACAAAAAGTTAATGCTTCGTCTTCAACATAACCCTCCGCTATTGAACCTTCCAGCTTAGCTTTATTTCGTACATAGTTTTTTAGTTTCTTCATGTATCTTTCAAATGGATACATCCATCGGAATGAAACAGGCCCGCCTTGAAGAGCCTCTTCAGGTAAATGCATAACCAAGTGAATCATAATGTCGAAAAAAGCAGGAGGATATATTTGTTCGAGTCTGCACAAAATATTGATCATCTGGTCTTTAGCTTTCACCATGTCATTCGCCATCAAAGTTCGGGCGCAAATTTACTTAAAGAATGAACAAAGCTCGATCAATGGTGCATAAGTTTGTGCGTCCAAGTATTGCTGAAGTCCATACGGAAGTAACCGTTGCATCATTATATGACAGTCATGCGACTTCATGCCCGTTATATTGTTATCATCTTTGGTCACTTTCGACTTGAACTTGGATCCGAACCCATCTGGTAGTTTAACTGTTTTGATGTATTGACAGAATAGTTTTCTTTTATCGGGTGTGAAGGAGTACTTAGCATGAGGCTTCGAGCACTTCCGTTTTGTTTGTTTCCGAGCCACAACTCCCGTTTAATGCCCAAAGCTTGCAAGTCTTGTCTTGCCTTGGCGGTGTCTTTAGATTTCTCATTCATTAACAAAGTGTTCAAGATACTCTACAACACATTTTTTTCAATATGCATGACATCCAAATTGTGTTTTAGAGTAAGAGAAGACCAATATTCAAGCTCGTAGAAAATAGACCGTTTAGTCCAGTTCAGGTCGGTTGTTGTTGGGAATTACAATTAAGTTGATAAGACAAAACATGTGAAACATGAGGGACTTATGGAGACAAAGAAAGAAACTTGCAAAGAAAGAAAAAGATTACTGCATATCTTTTTATTATTCTAGAATATCCTTTGTAACCCTAGTATCTCTATTATATAAAGAGATACAGGGAATTGATATTGTGTATGTACAAGATGTAAAACCTAGTAAAGGTGTGTGTGTGTGTGTCTAGGGTGTATAGTTATTGTAAACGCCTAGACTTGGTGATTAGTGTTAAGCCTCAAAGATCTTAGATCACGTAGCATTGGGGCTTTGATGTATGTTAGAATAGAGATGATGACGAGAAACCTTGTTAGCAATAATAAAGATGTTTCGTTTATTCCGCTGCGTACATGTTCTTTATCTTTATTATTGTGTAATCCCTAGATGAGGTCTAAACAACCTCGAGCTATAAACGATCTTAACATGTGGTATCAGAGCCATGGGGCTCGTGATCGTGGGATTAAACAAGGTTTGGTTTGTCGAAGTGGGAAGAAAATTCGAATCTGGTTCGTATCTTAAAAACTCACTGCAGGGCTGTTTTCAAAGGGCGATATCTCCTTCGTTAACCGTTGGATCGGGCTAAAATTTTTATTGGAGCTTCTCTATATATCAAGGAAGATTTCCACTGGAGGGATCTTCAATTTGAGCATTTATGTGAAAGTTCTGGTGTGTCAAAAACTGCTGCAGACAAAGGTTTTGTAAGTCGAATTTTTATGGTTTTTATGATATTCAACTTCATGAATTCATGTTCTATTCGTATCATTCATCATGGAAGTTGTTTATATGTTGTTTGGTATCTAAAGTTCATGAATGAAAGCAGCTTTGGATGTTTATGATTGATTTTTGGTGAAGTTAGGGTTTTAGCGACACTTTTAAAAGTGTTGTCTTTATACTTGAAGTTGAAGTGGAGATTTTGTGAAACCCTAACTGATCAAATCCCTAACTTGTTTAAAAGTCGATTAGGGTTTGATGCGTTATTTGATCAGTCATGCTGCTGTGTCATTACTGGTTTGGTAAAGGAGAAGAATGGAGACAACAAAGTGAGTAAACCCTAATCATTCATGTTACTGATGGCATGATTATAATTTGTGAATGGATTGGAGGTTGTAATGATTGGAACGAGTGCCTCTACTGCTAAAAATTCTTATCTTTATTTGAGGCTACTGATGTTAAGCTAGTTTTGGTGAGTCAAATATATATTTGACAATGAACCCTAGTTTTATATCTTTACTGGTCGAATGAAGTTCTGTTTGTTGTGGTCCTCTAGGAATTGTTCTACCCGATGTCGCAAGAGTGTGGACCACATGAGGTTTGATGTGGTTACTGGTTACGCTTTGATGGCCACACATGCTACTGCTGTTCGACAAAAGAAGGTCTGATGGGAATAAGGTTGCTCACGACAGAAAAGTAAGGTTACTTGGCTACGTATGATGGAAGAGTAAGTCTATTTCATGGTTTCCACTGCTACGTTTCAAGTTACCACTGCTAGTAGTATCGTTACCACTGCTCGACTTCGTGGTTACCACTGGTAGTACAACATTTACCACTGCTACGCTTCCCGTTACCACTGCAAGTTGTTCGTTACCACTGCTTATGCAAATAAGTTTCCACTGCTCGTTCTACGTTTCCACTGCTACGCTTAACTGGTCATTACACATGTTATAGTCCTGCTTCGAAGTTTGTTAAAGATGCTTGATGATGGTAGCGAGGTAGTGCATGCTAAGTTCTATATCAAACCTCGTACTAATTAATTATCCTGAGTCGGTGATGATTGGCTGCTTCATATTTACCTTGTACAAATTAAATTGCAAACATGGATCGGTGGTGCATGGTTGAAGAATAGCCTTTTGATGATTGTTATTTATGAAGAATTGATTTATCATCAATAGTGGGTCGGTGGTGGACTTCAACATGAGATGGATATGGCAATTCTTGATGGCTCATGCACTGTATATGATAGGTTAAATGCTTTATGGCTTTTATTGGTTTATTAGTATTGCACATTGCAAATTGGAAGATGATTAGCTTGTGCATACATTGATCAGTTTCAAAGCATTATGGATAATGATGTTAGCATACAGTTGCAAGGAATCAGTTGTGGCATGAGATTACAAAAGTGAGGGGAAGCATGTATTTTATTTTGGAATATGTTGGTTCTAACACACACACGAGGAAGACACACACCAGAAGAGATTAGATTTTTGAAGCTTGATTTTTGGTTCTCAACAGATTCAAATGGCTCGTTATTATTTGATTTAATTGATTACGAAGAAAGGTTTTTATCACCTATTTGAAGTTGAAGTGGAGTTTCTTGGATGCGTGTTCTTATCATATCTCAAAGTGAGTATGGCACTTTGAAGATAACTTGTTCGTTCGTTCAGGTGACTACAAATTGACAAACACTTGAAGGAGTTACGTTATTGTGCCCAGTGTTT
The DNA here is from genome assembly GCA_030686995.1 of Artemisia argyi. Classification (NCBI taxonomy): domain Eukaryota; kingdom Viridiplantae; phylum Streptophyta; class Magnoliopsida; order Asterales; family Asteraceae; genus Artemisia; species Artemisia argyi. The sequence goes on along the minus strand of CM060709.1, from coordinate 66,698,513 downwards.
ATTGTCAAGAGATTGCGATCTCCCTATACGTTAAGTATACGTTCGAAGTCAATTTTAGTACAAGATATAAGGCACAAATTTGGGTTGTTCTACTTCAGCATCAAGTTGGTTATACTTAGTTTTCTTCATCAGTAATCATTACATGGAGCCTACATTTTTCAAATGGTTAACATATGGGTTTCAGGGGAAGCTTAAGTGTACGAATGCTTAACCATTTATGTGCTACATCAAGGTGAAGGTTTTCATGATTATTCGTTGGTATTCTTACTGAAGATTTGGGATTTTTATGTCTTGAGTTCATTTAATAAGTAAGCGTTTTGGTGTTCTTAATGGTGGGTAATTCAAGACATTAAAGGACTAAATTGGATGTATGGTACTGGTTAGTGATTGTGAAGATCAAGGTTGCTTACATTTGTCCCCTATTTGATGATGACAAAAAGGGGAAGAAGCATATTTTGAAGATTGCAGCTTGAAGATCCTTGATGATATGCATGGTTTAAGGGGAAGTCACATGTTTCATGACATACTAACTTCAGGGGAAGTTCATGCTTATTGGTTTTGTCATTATCAACTAGGGGAAGATTGTTGGGAATTACAATTAAGTTGATAAGACAAAACATGTGAAACATGAGGGACTTATGGAGACAAAGGAAGAAACTTGCAAAGAAAGAAAAAGATTACTGCATATCTTTTTATTATTCTAGAATATCCTTTGTAACCCTAGTATCTCTATTATATAAAGAGATACAGGGAATTGATATTGTGTATGTACAAGATGTAAAACCTAGTAAAGGTGTGTGTGTGTGTGTGTGTGTCTAGGGCGTATAGTTATTGTAAACGCCTAGACTTGGTGATTAGTGTTAAGCCTCAACGATCTTAGATCACGTAGCATTAGGGCTTTGATGTATGTTAGAATAGAGATGATGACGAGAAACCTTGTTAGCAATAATAAAGATGTTTTGTTTATTTCGTTGCGTACATGTTCTTTATCTTTATTATTGTGTAATCCCTAGATGAGGTCTAAACAACCTCGAGCTATAAACGATCTTAACAGTTGTAGTATTACGTTTTATCTTCCCACCCCCATAATCTGGATGTTTCCCCGGCAAACGTGTGGGCAATATTGCAAGTTGAGTCAAGATATCAGCCGGAGTATCTTTTTTAGGAGGATCTGTAAAATCAGGTGCACCATTGAATGTAGTAGTATCCCTCCTCCATTTATGGTTTTTTTTAAAGAATCTTCTATGGCCAACATAACCTGTTTTGCTTATCACACGCGTAGCCAGAGTGCCTACTTTGCATGTAGGGCATGCGTAGTAACCTTGCCCACTCCAACCTGACAAACTACTACGAGTAGGAAAATCATTGATGGTCCATAAAAGCATCGCTCTCATGTTGAATTCTTTGCCTGTAACAGCGTCCATAGTCGGGACACCTGGTTCTTTCCATAATTCCTGAAGGTCATCAATCAAAGGCTTTAAGTAAACATCAATGACCTTCGTGGGTGATTTAGGTCCAGGAATCAACAACGTTAGCATCAAAGTAGTCTCTTTCATGCATAACCACGGAGGCAAGTTGTATGTTGTTAAGATAACAGGCCACATGCTGTAAGTCTGACTACGGTTGCCGAACGAATTGAAACCATCAGCAGCCAACCCTAATCGAACGTTTCTCGGTTCGTTAGCAAATTCTGAATATTTACCGCTGTCAAACTTCTGCCATGCTTCACCATCAACCGGGTGTTGCATCATACCGTTTACCGTTGACTTTCCAGTAGCATGCCAAGTCATATGTTTTGCGGTGTGAATAGATCTGTACAAACGTTGTTGTTGAACTATAAGACCTTGATAGATCTTCTTGAGCACTCTAGAATCGTTAGTTATGTTAATGTAATCAAAAACACACTAATAGATAATCTCTGTAACTTGTATTTTAAAGCGGAAACAAACACAAGTGTAATACTAAGAACTCTTGATCCTCTATGGATCTTTTAATAATAATGAGAGTGTTTTCTAAAAATGTTATGCAATACATAATCGTGTGTTCCTTTTATACACAAGGAACCCTAAACCGTTTCCCAAGAAACGTATATTCTAAAACTTCTAAAAGATATGCATTATCACTTCCTAAATAAACTCATGCATATCCAAACTATAATACATAAAATACGGAAATACTATATCCACAGAAACTAATAATGCTGAAACTAATCTTCAGCAGATACACTGCTTCAGCAGGAACCAACTCTTCAGCAGTAACCTTCAGCAGAAACAGTCAGCAGAATTCTTACTTAACAGAATTCCCAACAATCCTCCCCTAATCTTGAATTTGACCTGGTTAAGTTCAAGATTCTTGATAGATCTTCGAAATAACATACCAAGAGGATTGTAATAAGATAGCACCAGCAAAGAATCATCTTCAGCAGGATCTCTATGATCAGCAAATACTTGAAAGCTTCATTCTTTGCAGCAACAAATGACTAAATGTACATCAAAACAAATTAGTTTCATACTATTCTCATCACTTCCAGGTGTGTTAACTCCTGTGAGAGGTGAATCATTGAAAATAATGGATTTGATGTCTCTTTACCAATAGCCATCACTACTGGAGTAACCAAGTGTTCTAAGGTACACTGATAACCACATGATTTTTAGCAAATCATCAGCTATAAACGGATTTGAGATGTCTTTACCTGTAGCCGTTTTCTCAGGACTAGCCAATTATTTTGATGAAAATCATCTTGGTTAACTGATTACCAAATATGGTTTTCCACTGCCTTTACCACAAGCCATATACATGTGGGCTAGCCAATTATTCAGAATCCATAAAGGAAAAATCCATGGTCAATTGACAACCATTTCAACTACTCAACAATAAAGCATGGGTGAGTTGAAAACCATATGGTTTTGAGCAAACCATTACAGCTATCAACAGATTTGATATGTCTTTACCAAAGATGTACCCTTTGGACTAGCCAACTTTGTGATGGAATAGTCAACATCAGGTAAGTTGATAACCAAACCTGCATACAATAGATACAATACTATACAACAAAATGTTAGTTAGTTTTTTTTTTTTTTTTTTTTTTTTTTTAATAAAAACAAATATACAACATGATACCCTTAAACAGAAGTTGCTCTTGAAGTCTTAATCCTTTGTTTGAAGACCTTCACCAAAGATTCAGCAAACAACCTTGCATTCCCAACTGGATCAGGAGGAATCTCCAACTTTTATTGTAGCATTTTCTCCATCAGAGACACTTTCAGAGGATATCTTTTGCTAATATCCATAATAAGCCTTAAACCAGTTGTAGTTTCCAACACATGAACATAAGGCATAGGATAGAACTTCCAACTCTGAACTTTCCATCTCTGATTGTTCTTCCATATGTCATAGCTAGCACCAGTGGGAGTAGAAGAATCAAACAACACGATCACCCAACAAATACAATCCAGACCCTGTAGGAGTATGATTTGCATAATACTTGAGAACCAACTCATATAGAGTAACCAAATCCTGATGATCCACAAGATGTATAATCTCTTGAAGAAATGTAAAGGATATGAAAGTTTTATCCAATCTGTAAATGGTATTAACTTGACCATTTTCAGTTAACTCCCAGTGAACCACAACATCTCTAGTTGCCTCAGGCCAATCATCAGGGGATCCTTCTCTTATAAATGAAGCATCAGAAGCATTCACATTGATTAGGCTTTGTTTGGAATGTGAAGTTCTGACTTTAGCCATCCTTTTTGCTCTTCTTCCAGGAACATAAATAGCAACATGAGGTAGAGAAGATGTATCAGGAACTTCAGCTTCAGCAGATTCACCTTCTGCAGCATCAGTTTCCACTGATGGAGTATCCAATTGTTCATCAGTAGAATCCTGAGAAGATTCAAGTGCAGCAGATGCATATTGTTCATCCATAGCCTTTCTTATCTGTTTGTCTCTAGCAGCTTGAAGTTCAACTTCTCTTACCTTAAGCTCATGAAATCTTGCAAGTTCAGCTTTTTGTTCAGCTTTTTGTTCCTCATCTAACTTCCTAGCAGCCTCTTCACCCAATCTTTCCTCCTCCAGTTGTCTCCTAGTTCTCTTTCTAGATGCAGGATCTGCTGCTATCACTTGAGCTTTACCTTTATCCACATAAGATGAAGCAGCAACATGTGGTACATCAGCAGAAGTATCAGGTAAAGATACCTTTTCAGCGGCAACAGGAATATTAACAGATGAACCAGCATCAGCATTGAGGAGAGGAATATTCTTAGAAGCACCCATTCCAGCTTTGTCATTTCTAGCCTTGATTCTGTTATAAATATCAACCAGTTTGTCAAATGGAAGTGCCCACACTTGTTTCTTAGACCAAGCATTATTATACAATGAACTGCTTTGACTTTTCACATATGTTCTCATATAATCCCTCTGCTGTGTTTGAGTCATAGGTTTATCTCTTTTAGCTTTGGCTTTTAACTCATCTGCCACCTTCTTCCTCAACTTCAGCACTTTCACAATTTCAGAAGCCCAGTCTTGCTTCTCCACTCTTTTACCAAGAATGCCTTTAGCTAAATCAGAATTATCAAGCACTTGTTTTCCAATATGCTGCCAATCTGACTCATCAAACTCTTGAACAGCTGCATCCAATTCTCTTTGTCTTTCAATAGGCAAAGTAGAAACATAGCTTTGAGTGACAGACTGATATTGTCACACCCCCAGAATCGGGTCCAGCGGAAGCATACCAGTAGCTGGGGTGTAACTCAATTGGTATTACAACACAAGTTCAAAAATGGTTTTCACTTGACTCATTTAGAATAAAATAGCTTAATCAAAAATGTTGAATTTACTTTTTTTAAAAGTAGTACGGAAGTAAGCCCTTTAAATAGTTTAAAACGGTCCCCATAAGAATATCAGAGTCTTCTATGACCATGCCATGCCCTGCCAAAACCTCCAGTAGCGTGCCATTGCTCAAGACCTGAAAATACATGCTAAAACGTCAGCATAAAGCTGGTGAGTTCATAGGTTTAGTAAACAAGTATTTCCCGTAAACAAGTGTTTCCAGTAATCAAGTATTTTCCAGCAAAGACATCGTAAATCCACTGTCAAATATATAGTATGAGTAAGACATGTGTGCTTAAAAGAATGTTTCCACAGCAAAACGCATAAATAGTTTAACAAACAAAGTTTCATAGCACCAGTTTAGGAAAGAATATTGATTGCACTAAGTTCAAGGCACCGAAAAGGTTTTCTAGCTATATGCAGGAGGTTACGCTCCCAAGAACTTCTAGGTAATCAAACATACCTAGGATATTGTAGGTAATCAAACATACCCAAGAACTTCTAGGTAATCAAACATACCTAGGATATTGTAGGTAATCAAACATACCCAAGAACTTCTAGGTAATCAAACATACCTAGGATATTGTAGGTAATCAAACATACCCAAGAACTTCTAGGTAATCAAACATACCTAGGATATTGTAGGTAATCAAACATACCCAAGAACTTCTAGGTAATCAAACATACCTAGGATATTGTAGCTACCGGTCCTTAACTTAGGCAATATTTGGCAATCAGTAAATAGTTTAAATTTATGCACTCATGTCCATGAGTAAATAGCAAGTAGGTAGCAAGTGAATAATATTGTACTCGGATAATCAACAAGTATTTAGATAAAGCTGAAAATATTTGAGTAATCAACTATGTAAAGCGAATAATGCGTTTTAGTAAAACGAGCATTGAATTCAAATAGTAAGAAGCATGTATCTTCCCCCAAAACAGTTGTAAAACAAGTAAAAGTAGGGGTTATGAACTCACCTGGTGCAATAGCTACGATGACAACAATGAACACACAGAAATGAGGCACGATCTCTAATCGCAACCTAATATGAATGATAGTCTAATGTAAGAAACGAAATGATGCTACACATGCAAATACGTATGTTATCGATACCACTCATTAGTTTTGAAAATAACGTTTATCGTCGACAATTACGTTTTTGACGTCTCGTTAAGTTAATAACCACTTTTCATGGAAATAGATTGAAACGGTACTCCACGATCCTTGTTTGGTGACCTATCGGCAAATATAAGGTTTTTGTCGCAAAAATAACATTTTCATTACTTGAAAATATGCCCAAAATGGCCTCGCAAAACAAGTCGCGAAATGTTGTACGTTAAGGGTTAGTGATGAAACTCGGCGTTTTTGAAAACCTTGTAACAATATCTAAAAGTCGTGTCATTTAACTTTTGGCGATACGGGTCTCGATCGATGAGAAAATCGACTCTTATTGTTGTTACTTGAAAGTAGTATGTTCAACACTTAGGAAATTTTATTATAGTAAAAGCTGTCAAAATATATAGTTTATCGGGCATATAGATGAGATCGTAGTTTATTCGTTACAAGTCTATTCAACGAACGGCCAAATGATTTGAAAAGCTTGTTGGAAGATCTTGATTTTACTTAACTACGGCTCGGACTCAAACTAATCCGATCATAAAGAAAAACAGCCGTGAAAGTGGTGTCTCGCAAAGACAGTTTTGCGGCAAAAATGGTAATACAAAAGCTGATGGAAAAATATATGTATCGTCGGATTTCAAACACTTGTATCTTTTTCGTTATAAGCCCGTTTTCTATGTTCTTTATATCCCCGCGAAGGTAATCAAGTATACTAATATATTTTTGATAATTCGGGATGGCTAGATCGAGTTTTAGGCCTCGAAACAGTCCACTAAAATCGTGGGACAGCAAGGTATTTTTCAGAAAATAGTTTTCGTCGTTAAAATTGAAAATATCATAACTTCTTCGTCGTAACTCGGATTTTATCCCCGTTTTCGGCCACGGCTTCGTTTCGGAATGTATTTTCTAAATCTTTGGTCCAAAGTTACCCAAAACCCACTGATCTTTCCAGGTTTTACATTTTTGGACAGAACCTTTATATAGTTTGTAAAAATCAATTTTTCTAGTTCAAGACTTGTTTAGATCTTACCCAAACTATCTCAAATCAACTCCACAAGTACCCAATCCTACCATACACCTTCTTAGGGTGTCATGGGGTCCTAAACATCACCAATCTTGGTGGATCTCATGAGATCACTAGTAAAAATTATAGATCCATGTTTATAAACAAAAATAAATAATAAGTGGTATGGATCATAGTAGATTTGCATGTTTTACCAACACATCTTGAAAATACATAAAAATATAAAGTAAATGAAAGTATGAAAAGATCAAAAGTAGTCTTGAAGCTTACTTGAATATTTGAGGTGATTTGAGCAAGAAAACTTAATAATCTAGAGTTTTTACCACAAAACCCCAACTAGATTATGATTAGGACTTGAATAACACTTGGATCTTGAAAAGTTTATGATCTCTTCTTGGTGTTCTTGATGGTGGCCGAATGTGTGAAGAGAGGAGAGAAAGAGAGAATTTGGAGCTTATATTGCTAGTTTTGATGTGTAAAATGAAAGGAATTTTTGGTGAAGGAGTATATATATTATTCTAGGGGTGCAAGATCCCCTTTTTAGGGAAATTAGGCAAGGGTTGGTGATGGGTTTGGTTGATGGTGTAAGTAAATAAAAGACTTTAGGTGTTCTTTAGGTAGATATTGTGTAGTTTAGGTGTTACCGGGTACCGAGTTAACTAAAAATAAATCATGACGCTATGAAATAAAATATGACGAAGTTGTAAAAGTTGTAAAATATTATTCCTGATGAGAATCGGGTGTTAAAATAATTATCGTGTTGAAATAACGCAAACCGACGGAGTTATAAGCTCCGACTGTGAAATGTAGTAATTGATTTCAAAACACCGGGTAAATTAATAATATAATTTTTATATTATTATAATGAGTATGAAAATATATTAGGATCATAGTCGGGAGTATTGGGTATACGTTCGTAGTAAAAACTGAGTGGTAACGTTAATTACAAATTAAGCATACGTAAATGAAAATAATGCATATCCGTGTAGTAAGTAATGTGATGATAATATGTAGACTGCTCCAGTCTATATGAAATGTCATAAATGAAGGGTGCATGAATTCACAGCGAAACCACATTGGTTACGCGAATTTGAAGACTCGTAAACTCAGTTTACGATGAAATGAACGGCAATCGTGAATAGTGATTTCCTTCCGGAAATGAATAGTGTCACATGAATAGTAAAATTTTTGAACGCTTCTCGGAATCACAAACTGACTCCGAAAATGATGAATAGTAAAATGATGAATAGTGACCGGTGAATAGTAAATGATGAATAGTAACTGATGAATAGTGAATAGGAGAAATGTCCTGAAAATGCGGGTTGTTACAGTCTCACCCCCTTAGAAGGAACTTCGTCCCGAAGTTCAGTTTGTGTTGGTCTCTAAAGTGTACACAGTGAATAGATGTGGGTATTTGAGTCGCATCGCGGTGATAAAAGATAAGGATTTTTTTTTTTTTTTTTTTTTTTTTTTTTTTTTTTTTTTTTTTTTTTTTTTTTGTGTGTAAGCTATTGAGCTTTAACAAGCTTCAAGTCTGACGGCCACTAGGCCTACTCTGTCAGAAATCGTAAATGGTTCAGTGTATATTGGGTTTAACTTTATAAAGTTTTCTGAATAGTATTATGCCTTTCCTAGGCAGAACTTTCAACATGGCTCTACCACGAAGTTGAGATTATAAGGGTTTACAACTTATCGAAATTGTAACTGATTCTTGATTTGCAGGAAATTCCTGGTTATTCCATGAATGCTTTCTGGACTAGTGAGTTGGGTTTTTCAAAATTTTGATCCGTCAATGGATGTGGGCACTACAACCATAGAGTGCTTCAAATGGTGTAGTCTCTACGCTCGCGTGATAACTATGGTTGCAACTGAATTTGGTTTATGGTAAATGGTTAATCCAACCATTTCTAGTGTCAATCACACCCGATTTGGGCATATCCCCCTATGTTTGAATCAATCTCAAGTTCTGACCATTGGTCTACAGATGATAGGTGGAGTGGTTCCAAAGGGATCTTAATGAAATCGCTAGGAGTTGAGGTGAATCAAATTCCTTTATTAGGAATAATTGAAATGGGTATCATGAATCTTGTTTTGAAAGACTTACAGGGTTAAATCCGTAAAAGGGTGTTGTTGAAAATAATAGATTAGGATAAGGTTGTGATCCTCCACAGGATGTCAGGAAGTGAGTCTTTCTCCACCTACGGTGCTTAGTCTCCATTACTAAGATTTTCCCCAAGTTATAGGTCATCAACTCACAAACTCTTAAAGGTATAAGTGAGGTAATATAGTGACTGATTTTCAAACTTTGTTTTGAGATTGTGTTTTGTTCATAAACCCTTCCCGAATAAATGAATTTACAAGTTTAAGCAAACGGCTTTTTAGGTAACATCCTTCTTGATGTTTCAAAATTTAGTAGTTATGCAATATAGGAAAATTTTCAACATAAGGTGGATAATATGGTTTACCAAAGATCGATGTTTAAAATTTTGTAACATTCAATAGTTTTGTAAAAGATTTAGTCAAAAGGAATTTGCTTTGTCAAAATAAGTGCATCAGAAAAGTATTTCTCACAAGATATATGTTTTGTATAACGGTAGTTTTGGAGCAAATCCATTTAAAAAATGAAAGTATTAAGAGGATAAAATAGCCAGGTATTGTATGTATGCACAAATGCATAGGTGTCTAACATGTTTGAATAAAGGCTATTGGTGAGGTAGTGTTCAATTTATAATCTTGGGTAAGAGGTTGGATTTATATCTATGGTGTTGCTTAGTGAGCACTCGTATCGAAACTAATCCTGTAATTCAGTCAAGCCAATACTTTCTGGATGTTGGAATTTTTGGCGATCAGACCAGTGATATTGGTTCGAATGGTTTTGTGATATCTTGATATTTCGGTTGAGTTTTGAATGGTCTTAATGTACTGAGGGATCATCCTCATAGAAAGTATGGAAAGTCTTTCCTAGGAAGGTCATTGATAATATCCACTTATCAATATAGGGAGTAGTGAGGGATGAGTGACATCGGAATCTATAGAGTGTTAGCTAATTCTTTGTATATATGGGGGTGGGGAAAAGAAATGATAGTGATGGTGAGAAGGGAAGAGACTGTGACAACTGCAACAAAATGAGATTGTGACAAAAGAAATACTGCGATATGAGTGTATTGTGCATAAATATGAAAGTTCATGAAATAAAATGACTAGTTGACATGCTTCCAATCGGTGGTTTACGAAGTGATGAAAAGTATGAAGGTTCCAACAACGAGAGTATACACACACATGAATGAAACATTTGGAAATGAGTTGAGAATTCAATCCAGACATAATCTTATTATAACCATTCTCAGTGTTGCAAAATTCACTTCTGAGTCAGACATAGGTGGTCAGCCTATATCTCACTATCCCGGGTCGAATATAGATGACCAGTCTATATTCCACCGAGGTTCCATGAATTTTAAAATACTCAGCTCAGTTATACTAATACCATGTCCTTCACAAGTACCAAGACGTTCTGAAAGACAAAAGCAGGTGACCAAACTCGAGGTCAAATGATGAAACTATGCAAGGAAAAACATAACGCAGTGAAATATATGATACATGAACATGATTATATGAAAGATAGTTATAGTAATCAACTATGATAAATGAATATAGTATATCAGATAATGAGACACAAATCTCATCACCTAAGTCAGCAACAAACTACAAATGAGGCATCATCTTGGCAGGCAGGCACGTGACGGTCATAGGGTTAAGTTTTCGTAAAAGTAGCTATAGTCTAGGTTTTAAAAACACTTAGTTCGCTATAGCCAAAGCTCTGATACCAATCTGTCACACCCCCAGAATCGGGTCCAGCGGAAGCATACCAGTAGCTGGGGTGTAACTCAATTGGTATTACAACACAAGTTCAAAAATGGTTTTCACTTGACTCATTTAGAATAAAATAGCTTAATCAAAAATGTTGAATTTACTTTTTTTAAAAGTAGTACGGAAGTAAGCCCTTTAAATAGTTTAAAACGGTCCCCATAAGAATATCAGAGTCTTCTATGACCATGCCATGCCCTGCCAAAACCTCCAGTAGCGTGCCATTGCTCAAGACCTGAAAATACATGCTAAAACGTCAGCATAAAGCTGGTGAGTTCATAGGTTTAGTAAACAAGTATTTCCCGTAAACAAGTGTTTCCAGTAATCAAGTATTTTCCAGCAAAGACATCGTAAATCCACTGTCAAATATATAGTATGAGTAAGACATGTGTGCTTAAAAGAATGTTTCCACAGCAAAACGCATAAATAGTTTAACAAACAAAGTTTCATAGCACCAGTTTAGGAAAGAATATTGATTGCACTAAGTTCAAGGCACCGAAAAGGTTTTCTAGCTATATGCAGGAGGTTACGCTCCCAAGAACTTCTAGGTAATCAAACATACCTAGGATATTGTAGGTAATCAAACATACCCAAGAACTTCTAGGTAATCAAACATACCTAGGATATTGTAGGTAATCAAACATACCCAAGAACTTCTAGGTAATCAAACATACCTAGGATATTGTAGGTAATCAAACATACCCAAGAACTTCTAGGTAATCAAACATACCTAGGATATTGTAGGTAATCAAACATACCCAAGAACTTCTAGGTAATCAAACATACCTAGGATATTGTAGCTACCGGTCCTTAACTTAGGCAATATTTGGCAATCAGTAAATAGTTTAAATTTATGCACTCATGTCCATGAGTAAATAGCAAGTAGGTAGCAAGTGAATAATATTGTACTCGGATAATCAACAAGTATTTAGATAAAGCTGAAAATATTTGAGTAATCAACTATGTAAAGCGAATAATGCGTTTTAGTAAAACGAGCATTGAATTCAAATAGTAAGAAGCATGTATCTTCCCCCAAAACAGTTGTAAAACAAGTAAAAGTAGGGGTTATGAACTCACCTGGTGCAATAGCTACGATGACAACAATGAACACACAGAAATGAGGCACGATCTCTAATCGCAACCTAATATGAATGATAGTCTAATGTAAGAAACGAAATGATGCTACACATGCAAATACGTATGTTATCGATACCACTCATTAGTTTTGAAAATAACGTTTATCGTCGACAATTACGTTTTTGACGTCTCGTTAAGTTAATAACCACTTTTCATGGAAATAGATTGAAACGGTACTCCACGATCCTTGTTTGGTGACCTATCGGCAAATATAAGGTTTTTGTCGCAAAAATAACATTTTCATTACTTGAAAATATGCCCAAAATGGCCTCGCAAAACAAGTCGCGAAATGTTGTACGTTAAGGGTTAGTGATGAAACTCGGCGTTTTTGAAAACCTTGTAACAATATCTAAAAGTCGTGTCATTTAACTTTTGGCGATACGGGTCTCGATCGATGAGAAAATCGACTCTTATTGTTGTTACTTGAAAGTAGTATGTTCAACACTTAGGAAATTTTATTATAGTAAAAGCTGTCAAAATATATAGTTTATCGGGCATATAGATGAGATCGTAGTTTATTCGTTACAAGTCTATTCAACGAACGGCCAAATGATTTGAAAAGCTTGTTGGAAGATCTTGATTTTACTTAACTACGGCTCGGACTCAAACTAATCCGATCATAAAGAAAAACAGCCGTGAAAGTGGTGTCTCGCAAAGACAGTTTTGCGGCAAAAATGGTAATACAAAAGCTGATGGAAAAATATATGTATCGTCGGATTTCAAACACTTGTATCTTTTTCGTTATAAGCCCGTTTTCTATGTTCTTTATATCCCCGCGAAGGTAATCAAGTATACTAATATATTTTTGATAATTCGGGATGGCTAGATCGAGTTTTAGGCCTCGAAACAGTCCACTAAAATCGTGGGACAGCAAGGTATTTTTCAGAAAATAGTTTTCGTCGTTAAAATTGAAAATATCATAACTTCTTCGTCGTAACTCGGATTTTATCCCCGTTTTCGGCCACGGCTTCGTTTCGGAATGTATTTTCTAAATCTTTGGTCCAAAGTTACCCAAAACCCACTGATCTTTCCAGGTTTTACATTTTTGGACAGAACCTTTATATAGTTTGTAAAAATCAATTTTTCTAGTTCAAGACTTGTTTAGATCTTACCCAAACTATCTCAAATCAACTCCACAAGTACCCAATCCTACCATACACCTTCTTAGGGTGTCATGGGGTCCTAAACATCACCAATCTTGGTGGATCTCATGAGATCACTAGTAAAAATTATAGATCCATGTTTATAAACAAAAATAAATAATAAGTGGTATGGATCATAGTAGATTTGCATGTTTTACCAACACATCTTGAAAATACATAAAAATATAAAGTAAATGAAAGTATGAAAAGATCAAAAGTAGTCTTGAAGCTTACTTGAATATTTGAGGTGATTTGAGCAAGAAAACTTAATAATCTAGAGTTTTTACCACAAAACCCCAACTAGATTATGATTAGGACTTGAATAACACTTGGATCTTGAAAAGTTTATGATCTCTTCTTGGTGTTCTTGATGGTGGCCGAATGTGTGAAGAGAGGAGAGAAAGAGAGAATTTGGAGCTTATATTGCTAGTTTTGATGTGTAAAATGAAAGGAATTTTTGGTGAAGGAGTATATATATTATTCTAGGGGTGCAAGATCCCCTTTTTAGGGAAATTAGGCAAGGGTTGGTGATGGGTTTGGTTGATGGTGTAAGTAAATAAAAGACTTTAGGTGTTCTTTAGGTAGATATTGTGTAGTTTAGGTGTTACCGGGTACCGAGTTAACTAAAAATAAATCATGACGCTATGAAATAAAATATGACGAAGTTGTAAAAGTTGTAAAATATTATTCCTGATGAGAATCGGGTGTTAAAATAATTATCGTGTTGAAATAACGCAAACCGACGGAGTTATAAGCTCCGACTGTGAAATGTAGTAATTGATTTCAAAACACCGGGTAAATTAATAATATAATTTTTATATTATTATAATGAGTATGAAAATATATTAGGATCATAGTCGGGAGTATTGGGTATACGTTCGTAGTAAAAACTGAGTGGTAACGTTAATTACAAATTAAGCATACGTAAATGAAAATAATGCATATCCGTGTAGTAAGTAATGTGATGATAATATGTAGACTGCTCCAGTCTATATGAAATGTCATAAATGAAGGGTGCATGAATTCACAGCGAAACCACATTGGTTACGCGAATTTGAAGACTCGTAAACTCAGTTTACGATGAAATGAACGGCAATCGTGAATAGTGATTTCCTTCCGGAAATGAATAGTGTCACATGAATAGTAAAATTTTTGAACGCTTCTCGGAATCACAAACTGACTCCGAAAATGATGAATAGTAAAATGATGAATAGTGACCGGTGAATAGTAAATGATGAATAGTAACTGATGAATAGTGAATAGGAGAAATGTCCTGAAAATGCGGGTTGTTACAGATATGCTGCATCAAACTTGGCTTGTTGTTCCTCAGCCATGTTAGCACTCTTCTTATAATCTTCTCATTCTTGGAAGAGTTTTTCTTGTACAGCTCTGTCTTCAGCTGTAACAAGCTCATCCTCAGCCACATCTGTTCCTTCAGCAAGATCATCATGAGGAACATTCAAATCTTCCATAGGTTCATCATGTAATTCTTGAACCTCTCTATCAAAAGAAACTTGTTGATTCTCAGATGAATGATGAACAGGGGAATTCAAATACTCTTTCCCTGCCACAAAGAATGCTTCTCCTGATGTGTTACCTTTAACAGCAGATTTGTCAGTAGCAACACCACTTGGTGATTGTTTCTCCTGAAGTATATCAATAGCTTCAGCCATGAGCACATCATCATCACCACTAGACACTTTGGAAGATTCAGCAGCTTTCCTTGCCAAATACTGTCTTGTACTTCTTCTTCTGCTGAATTGAATTTGTGGTTTAGATTTAGGTACTTCAGCAGCTTTAGGAGGAACAACATGAGATTGTCTAGCAACTTCAGCTAGAATCTCAAGAGAATCCAAATTTGCCTCATGTGCAACTTCAGTAGTATCCAATCCATCCTTACTTTGCTTCTGCTGATTTAGCTGTGCCTCCAAATCTTGAACCTTACTTTTCAACCCTGCAATTTCATTACCAAGAGTAGTCTTGGTATCAGCAAGCTCTTTTTGGAGATCATCAGTCATTTTCATGTACCTGCAAAGTGAATCATATACAAAAGTGAGAGTAATAGGGTCCTCTGCTCTACCAGCTGATTGCTCAATGGTAAGAGGAGCTTCATTGAACCCAGCAGGAGAAACAGACTCATGTACAACATTAGGAAAACCTTCATTAATTGGTTCTCTCATAGGGCTGGGTGTAGGTAGTCTAGTGAACTCAGGTTCAAGAGGCTGAAAGTTATCTTCAAACTCATGAATTTGCTCAGCTGGAGCATCCTGAGCTGGTGAAATGGTAGGACTAGGTGACATATGTACAGGAGTAGGTGGTGGTAAGTCAGTAGAAATAGGTAATGGTTCAGCAGTTGTAGCTGGCTCTTCCTCCATTACCACTGAAGGATTACCATTAGCAGCAACACCAGAAGATGATGGATTACCATCATCAGCCGCATTAGGAGCAGGCACATTACCAGCATCATCACCCTCAACTTCATTGCCATGTGTCAACATAGCTTCTAACATAGGGTGATGTTCCCCAGTATAATTTGTTTTCATTGAGGCAAACAACTTAGAACCAAGACTTTTAATAGGCACATGGGTTCTATCTTCAGTGGTTATGTCTAAAATTATTTGTAAGAATCTAGGGTACATTAAAAACTTATGTTGTTGTTTATCAATGTTTTCTAGCATATTATCAAAAATAAACTTAGAAAAATTATAAGTTAGACCCTTAGAAAGACAAACAATACCACAACCCAATTGCAGAGAGAATTGGTTCCATCCACCACACTTGTTGCTTATACATTGGAGCAGCAAATGCACCAAATACCTCCACTTAGGACAAAATTGATTCTTGTGCCACTTAGATGTATCAGTACTTTGATATCCAGCTTCCCTTAGCCCAGCAAGAATCTCTGCAGTGTTTGAATGATACACACCATTCTCATCATCCAACTGAAGCTTTGTCCTAATCAAACCTTCTGTCACCACATACTCTACACCATCAATCTCAGCTACAATTTCTGTGTCAGATCTCTTAGTAGCAGATGCCCAAAATTGCTTCACCAAGGATTCACAAACCAGATTGGGACTATGTGTCAAAGCATAATGAATCTTTGACCTTTGTAGAAATTCCACCATTAAATCGAATTCTTCATGTCCCTTTGCCTTTTTCAGAATAGCATACTTGTTATGATCGCCTCTCAATTCAAGTTGTGCCATTTGAATGAACTTGCGTGAGACGGTTATGAATTACACAGAGAATAATGGGTTTAAGTGGAGTGATAAGCGAATAATGTTGTTCAGGAAGAGATATGCAAAGTGGGTTATATTTGGAAGTTCCCCAATCGTGGTCAAAATTATCGGAACTAATTATTGACCGAGTCTGACGTGTAATTCAAAAACTTCCAATTTGAAAATTTACCATTCAGCAGAAATGAAAGTCAAATCTGCTGAAGAATGGTCAACATCAGCAGAAACCAAGTAAATGTAAAAATATGTTCGGTGAATATCTTGATTTTACTGTGCCATCCAACTCGCATTAATTATTGTAACGCCTAAACTTGGCTTATTTAATCACCCCCAAATCACATCTCAGTCACCAATTTACCCCAAATCCTCTTTCAAACCCTAATTTCCTAATTAAACCCAATTCTCCACCAAAACCATGTCATCAAACCCAGAAACCTCAGATCAAAATTCCTCTTCTTCATCTTCAGAAGAAGATTTACCACCATATCCATGGGAGCTTGATGATTCCAACTATGAAAGAGAACTGGAGAGACAATGGGATGCACAAGAAAGACAATGGAATGCACATAGGAAGGGTGAACCAAGCTATGTACCCATTCCTGCTGAGAGAGAACTTGTCTCTCCCTTCATCTGTACCTCTGATGAAGACTCTTCAGAGGAAGAAAATGAAGATCCAACCTTTCTTCCTCCTTCCACACCAAAGAGATCCCAACCAAGATCAAGTAAGAGAGATCCATCTCTTCCAACATCACAAAATGAGGTGTTGGATCTTCCTGCTCCAGGACCTGATCTTTCTTCACAAGAGAACATCGGACAGAGCAAGAAGGCAGAGATCATACGTAAGGGAAAGGAGAAGTTGAAGTAGATGATTGAGGAATGTTGCCATGGACCAAAGTTCTTGAGTATTTTCTTTACTTTGGTACTTGAGCATCTTCACAGTCTTCCTTCTCTTCTTTTTCCATTTTCATCTTCAGCTTCATCATTGTACTCGTCATAGCCTCAAGTATTTTGTAATAAGTGATAGAAGCTAGTAGTACTCAATTAGGCAAATGTTTAGGAATGGTCATTGTAATCCAGTTGGAACTTTGAATGTAAACTGTAACTTGTTTCTTTGAATGAATGAAAAGATCTTCTTTATTAATCAACTGTGTAAGACCTTCGGCATAATCAACTAATCAGTAGAAACCATTTCAGCATACTTGACCACATTCCTTTGACTTCAGCTCTTGGTGACTTTAACATACAACTTACAATCTCAGAACATCTGCAAAACAGACATAAAACATGCAAATACACCAAACAACTTGCAAACATATTAGTGGGTTAGTGTTAAAACTCAAAAAGTACACTCATAATCCTCCCCTGAGGCATATGCCTCCCCTGAGGCTTATGCCTCCCCTTAAACTTTGCAGTTAAGGGTTAAGCATTCCAATATGGACCACCAAATATTGAAACCTTGGTCCATCAAATGCTTTAGTTAACAAATCTGCCACATTCTCATCTGTGTGAATTTTGACCACTTTAATTAAATGTTTCTCATAAGCATCTCTGATAAAGTGGTGCCTGATTTCAATATGTTTGGTTCTATTATGAAAAACTGGATTTTTAACAATACAAATTGTACTTTGATTGTCAATGAAAATGGTAGTGTTCATAAAGTTATACCCATAATCCAGCAATTGATTCTGAATCCATAGAACCTGTCCACAACAACAGCAGCAACATACTCTGCTTCAGTAGTAGAGGTAGCAACAATGGTCTGTTTCTTGCATTGCCAAGAAATCAGTCTTCTTCCAAGGAATTGGCAACCTCCAGTTGTGGATCTTCTATCCAAATTTGCACCAGCATAGTCACTATCACTATAAGCTGCTAGCTGAAATGGAGACTCTTTGGGATACCAAAGACCTAATTTAGGTTGGCCTTTTAGGTATTTAAAAATCTTTTTGACAGCATTCAAGTGAGAGATAAGTGGAGTGACTTGGTGCCTTAAACATGCACTCACAGCAAATGTAATGTCAGGTCTTGAGGCAGTCAAATACATCAAAGAACCAATCATTGACCTGTATAAATGAACATTCACAGGGAGATCAGGATCAATATTGTTCTTTGGTTTAGGAGCCTCATAGGGAGTAGTGGCAGTCCTGACATTCTCCATAGCAAACTTGGACAACATATCTTTTACATATTTCTCTTGATGTATGAAAATACCATCAGGTTTCTGCTGAACCTGTAAACCCAAAAAGAAAGTGAGTTCTCCCATGGCACTCATTTGAAATTCTCCCTTCATCAGATCCTCAAACTCTCTACACCATGCTTCTTTGGTGGAACCAAAGATAATATCATCCACATATACCTGCACAAGAATAATATCCCTAGAATCTTTCTTGAGGAATAGAGTCTTGTCAATGGCACCTCTTCTATAGCCATGCTTCAGCAGAAATGTGGAAAGTCTAGCATACCAAGCTCTGGGAGCTTGATGAAGTCCATAGAGAGCTTTGACAACCTTGTACACATACTCAGGATGATCAGTGTAACACCCCCAATTCATGATGCAGCGGAATTCAACTTGGGTGTTACTTGACGGCACAACAGTCATAATAATAGAAAACGATCTCTAACCGAGTCGTATTAAAAAGATTTATCATTCAAATTATATAAATATCAGAGGTTACAAAATGAGGTCCCAAATGGTTCCATGTTTACAAATCACATTAAATGAGTTTTCGAATGATAATAAAATTTATAGCCCTCTTGAGTATCCGTGCCCTTCCGTGCCATCCTTGATCGTCATACACCTGAAATACATGCTTGAGAGGTCAACACAAAGGTTGAGTGATATTCATAGAGTTTGTTTAATGTTTGAACACAATGTGTTGGTAGTTAAATCGTTGAACACAATAATCGTAGTGTTTGTAGTTAAATCGTTTGAACACAATAATCGTAGTGTTTGTAGTTAAATCATTTGAACACAATAATCGTAGTGTTTGTAGTTAAATCGTTTGAACACAATATGTTGGTAGTGTGAGCTATGGACTCACACCAATGTTTGGAAAATAAAACAGGCAGGCTACGTTATTATACGCCCATAAAATGTATTATAAACTAAGCTTATGACACCAAAACGTTAACGTGTACCAATATCGATCGGCAGATTTATCCCGGTTGGTACTTTGCTAACATACCTAAATCTCAAATATTAATGAATTTGTTTGAACTTAGTCAATACAAATGGGATTCGTCAATCCCAATAGGCCTATTCACAATATTTGCGCTCACTATTGCTAGTGATTAAATGGTTCATAATAAGGGATCTCGGTTTAGCAAGGCTGGTACTTAGTGATAATAAAACAATCAGGCAAGCATACAATTTAAAAACATTGTGCTCGGTTAAAAATAGCATGTATTCCCCCCAAGGGTTTGTAAAACATTGAAGTAATGTAAAGTGGGGCTATGAACTCACCTTAAGTAAGATAGCAAGTAATGAAGGTAATGGTTGGATCGTGAAGGTTTCTACGAGCAACCTATAATAGAATGTTGCGACTTAGGATCGGAGTAAAGAATATGAATAAGTGCCTATATAAATATCTTGCATTTAGTCCATGATGTGGTATGATGTATAGTGTAAGTCTTTGAAAGTAATGATTCATGAAACATGTATGTCTTATATATCGTTTACTACCGTTCGGGCCGACATAATTCAGAAGTCATGTTAGTAAATGTTCGAGGAGCCAGGACACTTTAATTCGTAAATCCACAACTCAACTCGACGGCTTACATAATGAACTCCTCACATGAGGCTCCCTACTATTGTAGTAGTTGATAAAATATATAGATATAAGTTTTGATCTGAAAAGTTACATGTCCAATATTTGAATAAACTTAGGAAAGTTTATTATTACATGAAGATTGTTATTAGGGGAAGTTTCATAAGTCTTGTATGACCATTTTTCTTTGTAATATCTCATGGTTCCTTTAAGTGAAGTAGATCCAAATTGTTTGTTCAAGTTATCGTTAACTCTTTGTTTCATGTTTACGCCTAAGTAAGCTTACACGGTCATTTCGTCATGGCCTTGCCATGACCTTTGGTCATTGTTCCATGGTCTTGAGACTCAACTTTGGCTCTAGCCATGGTTGTGGTCTTGATTCTAGGTCATAAGACCCCTTTGGTCTTCATAAACCATAACCTATATGTAATGACTTTGGTCTAAAAATGGGCTGTTTAGAATTTGAAGAAATTATCACTCGGAAAGCGTTTTCAAGGCTCGAGCTTCTTCATTCCAAAACGAAAACAATGTTCCGGACAACTTTCGTGTTTTAACTTTTTGATGAATCGGACCAGAAGGGTGACTTTCAAAAAGTCAGAATGCAAAACAGTATGGTTTAGGCAGTTTTGCCGAAAATCTTTGGTAACTTCAAATAGGCGTAACTTTTGACTCGTATACTCGTTTTAGGTGGTTCAAATTGCTATGGTTTCCTTGTTAAGTCCTCTACTGTAATATAAATGATCCAAGATCATAATTTTACCATTTTGGTCAGGTTATACCAAGAAAGTCACTAGTTTACTTGTTTTAGTAACTTATCTTAACAATCAATTACAACAACATGTTTTACTCACTTTTATACATCATGGACATTTATACAAGACATAATATAGCAAGAATAATATGTAAATAACATGAGCATGATCATTTAACAAGAAGCATGTTAGGGTTTGGCTTACAACTTTTGGCTTTCAAAGATGAAAGGAAGTTAACATGTAAGGATAGGACTTTGATAGACTTGCTTCAACCCACTTCACTTCATGCAATCTTTCTACTCTTGTAATCTTGAAAGAGAGATGATGAAAGTTGAGGTGACTTGAGTGGATTCAAACTCAAGAGAAATCACCAAGTATATGAGGTTATGGAAGTGTTTGATGAATGATAACCTAACCAGAGTTTCTACCTTGAACTTGCTCTTGAATCTTGCTAGAAATTAGAAGAGAATTAGCAAAGGAGATGGTGTTGGTGTGTGGTATGTGTGGCGTACAAGAGGAGGGGGAGAGGGATTTTATAGGAGCTTAAGGAGGTTACATATGTTGACTTGTCAACCCTTGGAGGCCAAGTTCTACACATGTAAGGATCTAAGGCCATCAAGCTTGAGATCAAGCCACCTAAAGGGTGACTCCCCCCCCCTAAGTCGGTTTGCTAAGCTTGGGGAGGAAGGTTTGACTTGTGATGATATTATCCAAGATATCTAGTATGTTTTGACTCCGTAAAATGCTAACCGTAAGTTGTTACGTCACAAAACGTAAAACCGGGTATCGTAAAAATACGAAACTTGGAAGAATGATTAAACTTGTCAAAATACTCCATAATAAAATATAAAATGAGTGGTAGGTTCCATTTGGGTGGTAAAACCCTGCTAAAACTGGAAACACGGGTCTAAAACGCATAATACGTAAAACGTACGAATATTGCGTAAAATTGAGAAAAGTAAAATTGTTACTTTTCTAATAGGAGAAAAATGATTTAAAGTGACTTATAATGTCTAGACTGGGCTCAGTCTAGTGTCGGTTGGTATTAAATGTCTTTTAGACATCAAACCGTAAGCCTAAAAATCAATGAATGACTTATAAAATCAAGGAATGATTTTTGGTCAAAGGAGGAGGGAAAAATATGTTGACTTTTTCTAATAAGTTGAAAACTCAAATCATCTTAGAAATGCGGTGCAGGTATAGGCTAAGGTTACGGCTGAGTAAAAACGCTTAAAAACTGAAAATTCCAGTTTTTCACGGCCGAGGCTTATTTTGGTCATGTTTTTCTCAGTCACGATTAATTCTCAAATAAATCATGAGCGTGTCAAACATTTTTCTGATGCGGGGTCACTTAACGCGGTCGAGTTTCGTTGTGCGTAGAATTTTTGAATGACGTTTTACCCTAAAACGTGTAATTCCTTATTAACTTTCACGAAAATGAGCTTATGAAAGTTAAACTTTTAATTTGCCATGGAAATGATTTATCACTCGAGGCCAAGAAACAAAAATCAAGTTTCGGGAAAATTTCGGGAAAAATGAATAGTAAAAGTGAATAGTGAAATTTTCCGGGAATGATAATTAACCTGAAAATGCGAATTGTTACAGTCTCTACCCCTTACGGGGAACTTCGTCCCGAAGTTCTATGTGTTTCATATGTTGGAGTGGTGTCGATGAAAAGGTGTGGTTACTTATGAGGACTAAAGTCTGGGATTACCGGTGATGTAATTTGACTTGTCATTTCAGTGTATGGTGTAGGATGAGGCTTACTTTTATGTAGGAAAGGTAGGGTAAGAGTGATTAATAGAGATTCATATGATATTCGAATATCAAAGGAAATTGATATAGCAGTCGAATATTAATAGGATTTGATATAGTAATTGCAATAATAGCCTAGTAGGTAATCGGTTGTTGTACCTAGTGTTTATTGACTTCATACTTATGTTATTTCGGATACAAATAAGCTCACTTGTTTATAATTCTTTATTTGCATAGAGAGGCATCCCAAACAATGTAAATAGAGAAATATAAACTTATGGTTCGGTGATTTACAATTTCTTTATTTAAATGAAAAGGCATCCCAATCCATTCAAATAATTACAAATCATCCTACTTAAGAATTCCCAACACAACATTCATACTTAGCCGGTGAGTTACAAGGTAGTGTATTATGAGATGATACTGGTGTTCCAAAATTACAAGATGAATATTCAATCTTGTAAAGCTGGTGAGGGTGCTTGTGGTGTAACTAAGGATGATTTGAGCTTTAAAAGTGCATCAAGATCTGTTAATGAGCTTGTGTTTGCCACGGTTGTGAAGGTAATGTTGTGATATGTTGATAAACAAAAGTGCTTAGTGTATGCTTAATGTTAATATTGGTAGAGATGTCAAGTTTGCTTTAAAATTTTAAGAAATTTTAAAGGTTTATGATGGGATGGTATCCTTAGGACCTAAACAGGATAGTACTTCTACAGGATGAAGAGAAGAATTGATAACTATCCCAAGATAGTAGTTCGGATTATCTCATAAATGAAAACTTTCAAGAATGAAATTAGATAATACAAATAAGGTGTTAAGATTTTGCTGAGTGGTAAGGCACTATCGTGTCTCTAGATCGTCTTAATGTATTCCGGTGGTTTATCATGTTCATGTAGGAAATCAATCTAAACATACCCCTAGTACAACTATTCTCAGTATTTGAAAATTTTAAGTCGAATATAGTTAGTCAGACTATATTCCACTGTCCCTAGGTTAAATATAGGTGACTAGTCTATATTTAGCCAAGGTTCGATAAGATTTTCAAATACCTAAATTAGGTATACTTTTGATATGTCCGTTGCTTTCGGGAAACTGTCCACTAAACAAAGGCGATGTCAACCCTTAAGTTGCAAGTCCCGCCCATACAAGACTTGTAACGTATGTTTTCATATTCCATTGCATAGAAGATAGTAAGGGTAGGTACGTATGGAAAGGAAGTTTTAAGTAGTTCTAAAATAGAACATACTTGGCCAGGATCACGAACTTTTAATAATGAAGGTTTCAGAAGAAAACTTTGATGAATGTAGGGCTGAACTTCAGCTTTTGTAGGTGATGGATTTGTTTGTCCTTTATAAATCTCATATTTCTATTTAGAAAAGATAGGTTGTGACGGGTTTTTGATATCATATGAAATGATATTGATGATGTGATGGAATAATTCTAGAGACCATTTGCACAAAACACAATGTCTCGGAAGTAGGTTAGACCATTGTGCAATTCACAATGTCTGGGAAGTAGGTTAGACGATTGTGTGACTCAAAACATTTGAGAAATGGTTAAGACCATTGTATAATACAATGTCTTGGAAAATAGGAAAGACCATTGCAATCAGTTACAATGTCTTGGGCATAAAATGTTGGAGTAGGAACATGATTGGGAGAATCTGGTTGTGTCGTAATGCCCTAGAATAGGCATACACAGATATGTTTAGTCCATTGTTTAGATGAATGATTGAAAATAAACCGAGTTTATATATCAATATACTAATATGTTCATGTAGTATTAAAATACTTACGGGGAAATGCTCAATTATGTTTAGGGTACATATATTAATATGTAATTATGTTTGTGTAGCATAATAATGTCTACGGGGAAATGCTCAAAATGGGTATATATGAATATACTAATATGTTTGTGTATCATAACATGCTTACTAAGTCCATAATCGTCTGGAGGATGGAAGACACGGAGAGCGGAAGGCTATAAAAATGTTTTTGCTTGTAATTGTAGTTATAGTTTAGGTCTCAGTTAGACCCGTTTCTCTATAACCATGGCTCTGGTACCAATCTGTAACACCCCCAATTCATGATGCAGCGGAATTCAACTTGGGTGTTACTTGACGACACAACAGTCATAATAATAGAAAACGATCTCTAACCGAGTCGTATTAAAAAGATTTATCATTCAAATTATATAAATATCAGAGGTTACAAAATGAGGTCCCAAATGGTTCCATGTTTACAAATCACATTAAATGAGTTTTCGAATGATAATAAAATTTATAGCCCTCTTGAGTATTCGTGCCCTTCCGTGCCATCCTTGATCGTCATGAACCTGAAATACATGCTTGAGAGGTCAACACAAAGGTTGAGTGATATTCATAGAGTTTGTTTAATGTTTGAACACAATGTGTTGGTAGTTAAATCGTTGAACACAATAATCGTAGTGTTTGTAGTTAAATCGTTTGAACACAATAATCGTAGTGTTTGTAGTTAAATCGTTTGAACACAATAATCGTAGTGTTTGTAGTTAAATCGTTTGAACACAATATGTTGGTAGTGTGAGCTATGGACTCACACCAATGTTTGGAAAATAAAACAGGCAGGCTACGTTATTATACGCCCATAAAATGTATTATACACTAAGCTTATGACACCAAAACGTTAACGTGTACCAATATCGATCGGCAGATTTATCCCGGTAGGTACTTTGCTAACATACCTAAATCTCAAATATTAATGCATTTGTTTGAACTTAGTCAATACAAATGGGATTCGTCAATCCCAATAGGCCTATTCACAATATTTGCGCTCACTATTGCTAGTGATTAAATGGTTCATAATAAGGGATCTCGGTTTAGCAAGGCTGGTACTTAGTGATAATAAAACAATCAGGCAAGCATACAATTTAAAAACATTGTGCTCGGTTAGAAATAGCATGTATTCCCCCCAAGGGTTTGTAAAACATTGAAGTAATGTAAAGTGGGGCTATGAACTCACCTTAAGTAAGATAGCAAGTAATGAAGGTAATGGTTGGATCGTGAAGGTTTCTACGAGCAACCTATAATAGAATGTTGCGACTTAGGATCGGAGTAAAGAATATGAATAAGTGCCTATATAAATATCTTGCATTTAGTCCATGATGTGGTATGATGTATAGTGTAAGTCTTTGAAAGTAATGATTCATGAAACATGTATGTCTTATATATCGTTTACTACCGTTCGGGCCGACATAATTCAGAAGTCATGTTAGTAAACGTTCGAGGAGCCAGGACACTTTAATTCGTAAATCCACAACTCAACTCGACGGCTTACATAATGAACTCCTCACATGAGGCTCCCTACTATTGTAGTAGTTGATAAAATATATAGATATAAGTTTTGATCCGAAAAGTTACATGTCCAATATTTGAATAAACTTAGGAAAGTTTATTATTACATGAAGATTGTTATTAGGGGAAGTTTCATAAGTCTTGTATGACCATTTTTCTTTGTAATATCTCATGGTTCCTTTAAGTGAAGTAGATCCAAATTGTTTGTTCAAGTTATCGTTAACTCTTTGTTTCATGTTTACGCCTAAGTAAGCTTACACGGTCATTTCGTCATGGCCTTGCCATGACCTTTGGTCATTGTTCCATGGTCTTGAGACTCAACTTTGGCTCTAGCCATGGTTGTGGTCTTGATTCTAGGTCATAAGACCCCTTTGGTCTTCATAAACCATAACCTATATGTAATGACTTTGGTCTAAAAATGGGCTGTTTAGAATTTGAAGAAATTATCACTCGGAAATCGTTTTTAGGGCTCGAGCTTCTTCATTCTTGAACGAAAACGGCGTTCTGGACAACTTTCGTGTTTTAACTTTTTGATGAATCGGACCAGAAGGGTGACTTTCAAAAAGTCAGAATGCAAAACAGTATGGTTTAGGCAGTTTTGCCGAAAATCTTTGGTAACTTCAAATAGGCGTAACTTTTGACTCGTATACTCGTTTTAGGTGGTTCAAATTGCTATGGTTTCCTTGTTAAGTCCTCTACTGTAATATAAATGATCCAAGATCATAATTTTACCATTTTGATCAGGTTATACCAAGAAAGTCACTAGTTTACTTGTTTTAGTAACTTATCTTAACAATCAATTACAACAACATGTTTTACTCACTTTTATACATCATTGACATTCATACAAGACATAATATAGCAAGAATAATATGTAAATAACATGAGCATGATCATTTAACAAGAAGCATGTTAGGGTTTGGCTTACAACTTTTGGCTTTCAAAGATGAAAGGAAGTTAACATGTAAGGATAGGACTTTGATAGACTTGCTTCAACCCACTTCACTTCATGCAATCTTTCTACTCTTGTAATCTTGAAAGAGATATGATGAAAGTTGAGGTGACTTGAGTGGATTCAAACTCAAGAGAAATCACCAAGTATATGAGGTTATGGAAGTGTTTGATGAATGATAACCTAACTAGAGTTTCTACCTTGAACTTGCTCTTGAATCTTGCTAGAAATTAGAAGAGAATTAGCAAAGGAGATGGTGTTGGTGTGTGGTATGTGTGGCCTACAAGAGGAGGGGGAGAGGGATTTTATAGGAGCTTAAGGAGGTTACATATGTTGACTTGTCAACCCTTGGAGGCCAAGTTCTACACATGTAAGGATCTAAGGCCATCAAGCTTGAGATCAAGCCACCTATAGGGTGACTCCCCCCCCCCCTAAGTAGGTTTTCTAAGCTTGGGGAGGAAGGTTTGACTTGTGATGATATTATCCAAGATATCTAGTATGTTTTGACTCCGTAAAATGCTAACCGTAAGTTGTTACGTCACAAAACGTAAAACCGGGTATCGTAAAAATACGAAACTTGGAAGAATGATTAAACTTGTCAAAATACTCCATAATAAAATATAAAATGAGTGGTAGGTTCCATTTGGGTGGTAAAACCCTGCTAAAACTGGAAACACGGGTCTAAAACGCGTAATACGTAAAACGTACGAATATTGCGTAAAATTGAGAAAAGTAAAATGTTACTTTTCTAATAGGAGAAAAATGATTTAAAATGACTTATAATGTCTAGACTGGGCTCAGTCTAGTATCGGTTGGTATTAAATGTCTTTTAGACATCAAACCGTAAGCCTAAAAATCAAGGAATGACTTATAAAATCAAGGAATGATTTTTGGTCAAAGGAGGAGGGGAAAATATGTTGACTTTTTCTAATAATTTGAAAACTCAAATCGTCTTAGAAATGCGGTGCAGGTATAGGCTAAGGTTACGGCTGAGTAAAAACGCTTAAAAACTGAAAATTCCAGTTTTTCACGGCCGAGGCTTATTTTGGTCATGTTTTTCTCAGTCACGATTAATTCTCAAATAAATCATGAGCGTGTCAAACATTTTTCTGATGCGGGGTCACTTATCGCGGTCGAGTTTCGTTGTGCGTAGAATTTTTGAATGACGTTTTACCCTAAAACGTGTAATTCCTTATTAACTTTCACGAAAATGAGCTTATAAAAGTTAAACTTTTAATTTGCCATGGAAATGATTTATCACTCGAGGCCAAGAAACAAAAATCAAGTTTCGGGAAAATTTTAGGAAAAATGAATAGTAAAAGTGAATAGTGAAATTTTCCGGGAATGGTAATTAACCTGAAAATGCGAATTGTTACAATCAGGGTCTTCAAATCCCTTGGGTTGAGTCACATAAACCTCTTCTTCAATCTCACCATATAAGAAAGCACCTTTAACATCCATCTGATAAACCATAAAGCCCATATAAGAGGCATAGGCCAAAAATATCCGAATTGCTTCAACTCTGGCCACTGGTGCAAAGACTTCATCATAGTCAATGCCTTCCTCTTGTCTAAACCCTTGAGCCACTAGTCTAGCTTTGTTCTTCACCACAATCCCCCTAGCATCTCTTTTATTCTTCAAAATCCATTTTGTCCCAATGGCATATTTACCATCAGGAAGAGGAACCAAAATCCAAACCTGCTGATTCTTAAATTGCAGCATTTCTTCTTGCATTGCTTCAAGCCAACTTGAATCTGCCAGTGCTTGAGGAACACTAGTAGGCTCTATCTGAGAAAGAAAGCATGCAAACAGACAATGTTTGAAGTCTGTGTGATTGTTCCTCTTTTGATTGTAGACATAAGAGATGAAAGCAACTTCACCATATTTTGTATTCTTTACAGTGCTTCTAGTTCTAACAGGATCTTTAGGATCTCCAATAACCTTTGATAGGGGATGAGCATTATGAATCCTTTTAGTTGTTGTAGGTTGAACATCAATTGTGGCATCAAGGTTGTTGACTGTAGGCCCAAACTCAGTATCATAAGAAGCTGAGTGAAATAGGACAGGCTTTGGCTGATAATTCCCAAGATCAGAAGGACTTGGAAATCTTGTAAAGGGCTTCTCAAAGTCTGCAGACACTTCAGTAGAAATGGGAGAGTGTGCCTCATTAGTATCAGCATCTTTGACCTTATCAGTGGGAATAGGTGTGCCTTCAGTAGAATCATCAGCAGTATCCTTGTTTCCACTGACTGCTTGTGCTGATTGATGTAGGATTGCTACAGTCTCTTGTGTAACCATTTCATTGAGTTTCTGAGCTTCCTGAGTAGCAGCATGTTCTTGCTTCTTCAGTCTTGCAAGATCCTCTACATAATGTGACTCATCATCTTGTTCAGCAGCAGAATGATTACCTACAAAATGGTTAGGTGGAAAAGATGGTACAACAATGGTATGTTCATCTGGCTCAGATTCACAGTCTGAGTCATCATCCATGGAACCTTCAGGGTTAGAATGTGGATCTTTGGTACCTGCATTAGGATTAGAAGCATGTCTAGTATAACCCAAATAGTCAGTCAAATAATCTAGGTCAAAATACCAAGAATGGCCTTGTCCCTGAGTATTAGGCTGATCTTCAAGAAATCTTAGATTAAGGGTCTCTTCTATCCTTTTGGCATTTAGATTATAAACCCTATAGGCCTTGCTATGAGCTGAATAAGCCACTATATATCCCTCATCAGCTTTCCCATCAAACTTACCCAGTATATCAGCAGTATTCAAAATGGTCACTTTGCATCCAAAAGGCTTAAGGTAATGAATATCTGGAACTTTCCCATTGAGAAGTTCATAAGGTGTCTTGACATGATGTCTAGTGATGGATACCCTGTTTAAGACATAGCAAGCAGTACTTATTGCTTCAGTCCAAAACATAGTGGGTAATTTAGAGTCTGCAAGCATAGATCTTGCTGCCTCAATGAGGGTTCTATTTTTCCTTTCAGCAACCCCATTTTGTTGTGGGGTCCTTGGAGTACTATAGTCCCTTCTAATCCCCTTAGACTTACAGAATTCTATGAAATCAACATTTTTGAATTCTGTCCCATTGTCACACCTAATTCCTTTAACCTTTTTATTAAGCTGGTTTTCAATTAAAATGATGAATTCTTTCAAAATAGGAGTTGTTTCATCTTTAGTTTTAAGAAAGAATACCCAGCAAAACCTGCTAAAATCATCTGTGATAACCAGGCAGAAGTACTTGTGATCAATACTTCTGATAGGAGTTGGACCAAAGAGATCCATGTGCAGCAACTGAAGAGGTTCTGAAATGGTGCTCACGGCTTTGATGGCTTTGTAAGAGGCTCTGTGTTGCTTTCCCTTGTTTCAAGCAATACAATTGTGTTCATTGGTGAAGAGTTTAGAAGGTAGGCCCTGAACAAGACCAAGTTTAGACAACTTGTTGATAGTCTTGTAATTCACATGAGCCATTCTCCTATGCCACTTGGTAGATTCATCCTGGGAAGCTTTTGCCACCAAACATGTTAGATCACCTTCTGGCTTGACATCATTTAGATTGAATGTGTACAAGTTGAAGGTTCTAGGAACTCTCAGCAAAACAGTTGTGTCTTCTGGAAGTTTGAAGTCCTTGGAGAGTACAAGGCACTCATCTTCAGAGAAGAAAACCTTATTCTTAGTGTCACAAATTTGTGATACAGAGAATAGATTAAAATGCTCTAGTTCCTTCACATAATAAACATTCTCAAAATCTAACAAAGGTGTCTTAATAGTTCCTTTCCCAGTAATTTTCCCATCTCCACCACCAAAAGTTACAGTGCCTCCTCCTTCAATGGGCACAAAGTCATGCATCTTGTCCTTGTTCCCTGACATACTTCTAGAACAACCACTATCAACTATACCTACTTCAGTACTTTTTAAAGGATGATCCTACAACAACAACAAAAAATATACAAAAGTTAGTACACATTGGAGACTCAAGTCATTGCTGACTTGAGCCTGCCTTGTGGATCATTAGTGATACGCCATGTAGATGTTTTAGATCCACCATTGTTCTTGGGCCTGTACTGCAAATTAGGTCCCTTCTTTGTCCAAGAACAACCTGCTGAGGGCTTCACAGCAGTATTCCAATACCCACCACCATAAAACATTGAGTCAAAGTTATTAGGCCAATAACCATTAGTAAAGAAAGAACTAGTGGGTCGAACATAAGGTCTAGTACTGGTTCTTCTCCATGAAGAATGTGGTTCAGCAGAATTGGATTTCTGCTGATGTGGAACAAAAGAGGGTATTTCACTAACATTCTTCCACGTTTGCCTAGGTTTCCTTTGACTAAAACATTCACCCATTCTTTGCTCATGAAATGTACAATCCTTAATCAGATGAGATTTACTTCCACACACAAAACATTTCTTCTTCTTAGAATATTTATTCAAACTAAAAGAAGTTCCATAACATGAAAAAGTATGCAAACCACCATGATAAACGGAATTGTTTTTAACATAACCAAAAGTATTATTTTGCAAAGAATTTAAAAACAAGTCTTCAGTAGAAACTGTCTTGTTATCAGCAGCAACTCTAGAAGGCTTGTGGGGAGTCTTGGGTGATGTCTTTGGTATGGTCTTGGGAGTGGTCTTGGGCAGGTCAGACTTCTCGCTTGAATCACAGCTGGCAAATGAGGTAGACCCTTCATCAGAAGACTTGTCACTGTCACAACAAGAGACAAAGTCAGTAGATTTAATAATAGGGTCTGGCAAGTCAGATGACTTTTTGCCATAGAGATGGTGTGATCCATCAAAGTCACTAGGTATGGATAGGTCTATAGGCATGTGTTCCCCTCTTATAGGTCCAGGGACAGCATTCATTCCCCCTTCCTTAACAAATTTAACAGGTGTTTGATAAGCTAAGGCTGGTTCAGGGTCAAAAACACTAGACATATCAGGATATGTTAACTCTTCAGGGTCTATATATTTCTCATATCCTAATGCTTTTCTAGACCTAACAGATTGGCGACCATCAATCAATTTACTCAAATTAGATGCTCCTTCCTGCCATTTCATACGACCAGCTATCTCTTTATCTAACTTAGCTTGTAATTCTTGTTTTTCCTTTTCTAGATCAGACTTCTCTTTTTCAGTACGTCTTAAGTCTATCTTAGCAATTTCTAAATCACTTTCTAGAACTCTTATTTTTTCATCATATTTAACTTGATTCTTTTGAAACCAGACTTTTTGTTTCTCTAAAGTTTTTAAAGCCATTTTATAAGACTCTACTTCAATATAACACTCATTGTACTTTGGTTTCAATTCATCAAATTCTTGTTTAAGCTCATTGTATCTTACACTACATCCAAACACACAATTGTGTACCTGAGAGATTCCCATCAAGGAGACTTGCTCCTTCTTGTCCTCTGAAGGTGAGTATGCCAGCAGATTCACTTGTGTAGAAGTAGAAGCTTCCTCTCCAGCAGGTTCATGTTCAGCCCAATCAATTTGATGATCCAGAGTTGCCATTGCCTTTGAAGGTGCAGCCTTAGAATTCCCTGCTTCCAATGGATAAGAGCCATATCTAACTTCATCACCAGACTTCCTCTCCTTGCATTCTCTTGAAAAATGTCCCACTTGACCACAAGTGTAGCATTTAACCTTCCTTCTATCAAACCTTGCTGCCTCTCTTCCATTAAAACCAAACTTCCTTCCAGACTTTGTTTCAAACCTCTTAATGTTCATGGAGATCATTGCAAGCTGCCATTTCAAGTGCATCTCCTCCATCTCCAATGGATCCACCTGTTCAAAATCCTCATAAGCAAGAAACTGCTGATGTTCATATTCAGCCACAAATGAATGAACAATATCATCCAACACACTATTGGATTTTGATTTAGGAGCAGATTGAGTTTGGGTTTGAGAAGATGCTCCTGATGAATAAGAGCTTGAGGCATTATGCACAGGTTTTGTGGTGGTGCTGACAAAGGCTGAGTGAGTGGATGGACGAATTGGACTTTTAACATCAGGCTCAAGAGATTTGAGCTTGTTGTAGAGGTCATCAAAAGTGATTAAGTCCAATCCACCCTTTGTTTTGAGAGCAATACTGACTTGCAACCAAGATGGTGGCAAAGATCTCAGGAACTTAGCATTGCAGTCCTCATTGTCAGGTCTAGCCTTCAGCTGATTAAGTTGACTTAAGATCCGGTGAAACCTGTCATAGCCTTTATGGATTCCCTCTTCCTCAGATATCTGAAACTCTTGGAACTGCTGCTTCAGCATTGACTTCTTCAACCTTCTTGATTCCTCATTCCCACCAAATCTAGCCTTTATTGCCATCCAAATGTCCTTGGCATCCTCCATGAAGTGGAAGTCACCCATGTGGTCATCTGGTATAGCTTGAAGCAGAATTGTTCTTACTTTACTCTCCCTCTGCACAGCCAGAATCTCTTCAGCAGTTTTGGGACCTAGAATTGTAACAATCCCATCAGCATCTTTAACATGCTTCTTCAGGCTATTCCCCTTTTTGACGACCTCCCAAAGATTCCAGTCTATGTTTGTGATCCAGTTCTGCATCTTCATGGACCACAGATGATAATCTTCAGCATTCTTCAAGTATGGAAACTTAGCATTACTGTTGGAGAGGTTGAGTTGTTGAAGAGAAGTGGTGTTAAGGTTTTGGGTTGTGTCAAGTTCATCATCAGATCCAGGCATGTTTCTTGATTGGTTTGGATTCTTAAGGTGTAAGATTTGTGTTTCTTAGTATAACAGAGACTCTCGAGGCTCTGATACCACTTGTTGAACTATAAGACCTTGATAGATCTTCTTGAGCACTCTAGATTCGTTAGTTATGTTAATGTAATCAAAAACACACTAATAGATAATCTCTGTAACTTGTATTTTAAAGCGGAAACAAACACAAGTGTAATACTAAGAACTCTTGATCCTCTATGGATCTTTTAATAATAATGAGAGTGTTTTCTAAAAACGTTATGCAATACATAATCGTGTATTCCTTTTATACACAAGGAACCCTAAACCGTTTTCCAAGAAACGTATATTCTAAAACTTCTAAAAGATATGCATTATCACTTCCTAAATAAACTCATGCATATCCAAACTATAATACATAAAATACGAAAATACTATATCCGCATAAACTAATAATGCTGAAACTAATCTTCAGCAGATACACTGCTTCAGCAGGAACCAGCTCTTCAGCAGTAACCTTCAGCAGAAACAGTCAGCAGAATTCTTACTTAACAGAATTCCCAACAGTTGTAGCCTAGGAATGACAGGAAAGTAACACAACACCTTGTTAGGAACTTTCTTCCCCGTTGTGTTCTTGTCTTTCCATCTACTCGTTTTACAGACCGGACAATACTCCAAATCTTCGGCACCAGTCCCCCGATATAAAAAGCAATCATTTTCACAAGCATGTATCGACTCACACCCTAACCCGACCTTTTTAAATGTTTTCTTTATAGCAGAGTATGATGGTGGGAGATTGTAACCTAACCTAGGAGGAAATACCTCCTGGAGAAATTTTAGCGTATTGTTAAATGAAGTATCACTCCATTTACCACTGACCTTGAGATGCGTAAACTTTGACATAAAATCCAAGGTTGTCATAAAGTCACAACCCGGGTAAAGAGGCTGGGTGAAACTGGCAAGTAACTCTTCATACTCGTTACATACATGAGGTGTCGTTGCTTGAGTCGGCTCGTTACTTGTCTCGCCAATATTTGGAGGAGTTGGCTCATTTTGTTCATTATTTAGAGGAATATCAATAATATCATTAAGGCACGCACGCATGTCACTCATCTCACATTGTGTTGTGTTATCTTCTATAGGAAGAGGATCCGGTTCACCGTGATCTACCCATTGTGTATAAGTTGGGTCCCACCCATTTTGGCTTATCTGGCTTTTAAGTTTGTCGAGAGATACCCATAGAACATTACAACAAAGACGACATGGACATTTTATGTTTCCGTAACTATTTAATAACGGCTTGCAATGTTCAGTGAATGCGGCAAGACCATCAAAAAACTCTCTTGAAACACGACTGTCTAAACGGGTCCAACTCTTATCAAGTATCATAACTGCATTTTGTTTTGTTCAACTCTTAGTTATTACACATTCAAAATAATCGACACATAAACACATATAACCATGGAATTATTACTAGTTGTTTTGTTCACCTAGTGCAACTATGGAAGGCAATCCTAACCCACTCTTTGAATGATTCATCTCATATATGAATGTGTATAACTGATTTACTATTTGAGAAAATTTCGGCAGCATTTCCCCTCAACTCCCCAAATATGTGCATTAAAGACATATTCGTAGGAGTAAAGGAGAAACACTGTCGAAATCATCTCAAATAGTAATCAATTATACGCATCCATATCCTAAATGAGACAAAACATTCAAAAAGCAGTCCCAAACAGGTTACTTTCCGAAATTAATTTCTAATAAATTAATTTCGGACGGGTTTTCTATAGGATGATTAACTTCGGACGGGGACTTTCCAAAATTAATCACTAAAATCCTAAAACATTCACATAAGTCTAACAATAACACACAAATCGACTATTTTAAGTTAAACAATTAATAGCATATATTTTAAGTTAAACAATTAGAATATAAACAATTGTTTGGTTTTCGGCTTTTCATAAGCTTATTTTTTGTGACTTATTTTTGAAACTATTTTGTTTATATAAATTTATGTAAAAACTATTTTGTTTATTTTGAAACTTATTTTTTGTGACTTATTTTTGAAACTATTATGAATACTAAGCCGAAAACCAAACAATTAATAGAAAGATATCAAATATATCTAAGGGGTTGTGTGTTTAGGCTTATATAACGGGCTTACGGCTTATTTGGTTTTCGGCTTATGTTTCATAAGCTTATTTTTTGTGACTTATTTTGAAACTATGTAAGGTAAAAAGTTTCAAAATAAGCCATAAAAATTTAGCTTATGAAAGATAAGCCGAAAACCAAACAAGCCATAAACCCGTTATATAAGCCGAAACTATTTTTTATATAGTTATTAACCAAACAAGCAATATCCTACGGCTAGTTCAATACCAAGTCCCCCAAGGTGCTATTTGCACCGTGGGTACATAATGAGCACAACCGACCTTGGTTGTGTCGTTAAAAAAAACCAAACAACTAACCAAACGCAATATCCTACTTAATACTTAATCCGTAAGCTATTACTTAATTAAATTTCACAATCCGCAACAATCCATTTTATATCAAAACCTAGTATACTAACCAAACTATACATACGACTGCAAGCACTAAACTAGTACCAAACGCTACGGGATACGAAAATACAACAAAGCATAAAAATGAAAAAAAAAAATACATACTGTCTCGGCTCCTGTATCAGCTGTGGCTCGGCTGTGGACTCGGCTGTGGTCTCGTCTTGGGTTCGGACTATAATAAAACATAGCAAATTAATATATCAAAAGTTTAAACAAAAAACTGTTGTCGGCAACATGTCGTCGGGATACCAAAAGTTAATAAAAAAATAAAATGAGGTACATTACTTGTTGTCTTGGTTGTCTCGGCTCTCACCCTCGACTCTCGCTCTCGGCTCTCACCCTCTTTACCTGGCCTTACTGTTGAAGAAAAAAAATTAAAAAAAATTAATAAACAAAAATTAAATTAACAATAATAATCACAATTAAATTAATTTAATTACCTGGCCTTACTGTTGAAGAAAGGGGTTGGGAAGAAGAAGAATTAAACAAAGGAGGGGTTGGGGAAGAATTAAACAAAGGAGGAGGAGGAGGAGGAGGAGGAGGAGGAGGAGGAGGAGGAGGAGGAGGAGGTGCATAGTGGTGCTAGTGTGTGGTGTTAGGACTGTGGTGGTGGAGCTGT
The DNA here is from genome assembly GCA_030686995.1 of Artemisia argyi. Lineage (NCBI taxonomy): Eukaryota > Viridiplantae > Streptophyta > Magnoliopsida > Asterales > Asteraceae > Artemisia > Artemisia argyi. The sequence goes on along the minus strand of CM060709.1, from coordinate 66,661,722 downwards.
GGTGTCGGAGATGGTGGTGTTGGTGGGGTACAATGTGGTGGTGATGGTGGTGGTAGTGTCGGAGATGGTGGTGTTGGTGTGGCCGGTGAGGTGTGGTGTGGTGTGGAGGTGCTGTGATGGATCAATAATCGCCGGAGAAGAGAGGTTATTGTTTTTGCGTTTTTTTTTTTTTCTAAGTGTTTGACCAGATCTGGTTTTGGTATATTTGTTTCTTATCCCGTCGACATGTTGACGGGATAGTTAACATAATTTTGTCGTTTAGCGTTTGGCGGGATAAATGAATTTTTCGCGAAATTTTGGCGCTTTCTTATACTGTCGACATGTCGACGGGATAAGAAAAAGGTATTAATTATAAATGCTTTTATAAAATAATATATATATTAAGAAAATTTTTATAAAAAAATAGTTTTATAATTTAAAAAAAAAACTAGTTAAATTTAATATTAATTACTTTTAATATAACTAAAAAAAATATTTATTATAAATACTTTTATAAAATAAAAAATATATTAAAAAATTAGTTTTATAAGTATTTATTATAAATAATTTTATAAAATAACTAGTTAAGTTTAATATTAATTACTTTAATATAATATTTATTATAAATACTTTTATAAAATAAAAAGAAAATATTAAAAAAATAGTTTTATAAAATTAATAAATTACTTTTATATAATTAAAATTTTTTACAAATACTTTTTTAAAATTAAAAAAAAAAATATATATATATATATATATATATATTTAAAAAATAGTTTTATAAAATTAAAAAAATAACTAGTTAAATTTAAAATTAATTACTTATAATATAATTAAAAAAATTATTTATTATAAATACTTTTATAAAATAAATAATAATTAGATAACATCGAGATCACAACCGGTCAAAATTCAAGTCTTGCTATGGATATTCACGAGATGTTAAACGAACGACTCGAGATGGTATGGTTATACACGAGATGTTAAACGAACGAGTCGAGATGCTATGGTTATACACGAGATGTTAGACAGATGAGTCGAGATTCTATGGTTGTACATGAGATGTTAAACGAACGACTCGAGATGGTATGGTTATACACGAGATGTTAAACGAACGAGTCGAGATGCTATGGTTGTACATGAGATGTTAAACGAACGAGTCGAGATGCTATGGTTATGCACGAGATGTTAGACAGATGAGTCGAGATGCTATGGTTGTACATGAGATGTTAAATGAACGATTCGAGATGCTATGGCTATACACGAGATGTTAAATGAACGATTCGAGATGCAATGGTTATACATGAGATGTTAAATGAACGATTCGAGATGTGATTGGGGATAAACCGTCAGATATTATTGATCTAAGAAAATTATTAAAAATACTTTAAGGTGACAAGAAATTAAGAAAATTATGAAAATGATGAAATTGCTTATTAATAAGCTAAAAGGAAAATTAAAAAAATATATATATATAATCTATTAAATAGAAGCTATCACTAATTTTAAATTTGGTTTTTTGTTGTTTTTCTTTTTGAACGAACGACGCGAGATGTTAAACGAACAACTATGGTTATACAAGAGATGTTAAACGAACGACGCGAGATGCACTGGTTATACATGAGATGTTAAACGAACGACTATGGTTATACAAGAGATGTTAAACGAACGAGTCGAGATGCAATGGTTATACACACACACACACACACACACTCACTCTACCAACTTATCCCACCAAATTTTTCCTACCTAATTTTTCCTACCTAACAACTCATCCTCACAATATAAACACACACACACACACACACACACACACACTCATCTCTCTCTCTCTCTCTCTCTCTCTCTCTCTCTCTCTCTCTCTCTCTCTCTCTCTCTCTCTCTCTCACTCTAGCAGTTTCCGTTTTTCGGCGACACCATCAGTTTTTGGCCGTCGGAATCTTTTTCCAGCCACCACCTTTTATCACCTGAACTTGTAGATCGGGCCACCCCGGTCACGATTCCACCACTCACAACCACTCAACCTCACAACCACAAACATACACTGTTATCATGGTGAAGAAGATGGCAGAATTTGAAGTTTTTCCTTGTCCTTCTGGACGAGGAGACGTGATTCTGCGAGAATCGTGTAAATCTTACTCCTGTGGTAAACTATACTATGCGTGTCCTTTCTCGCAGGTGAACAATTACACACTTTTTCGTGTATTATATAAATAATTTGGTTAGTTGTTAAAAATAATAGTTTTTACTCTTTAACAACCTGGGACAAAAGACCATGGATGTGATTTTTTTTATGGAAGGAGGAACGACTCGCCAAAATGATGATCGGTTCTCCGGGAGCTTCAACATCAAGCGGTTCTGGATCTGCTCCAACAAGGTGCTCAAAGTGTCATGAAAAAAATCTTAGAATAAACATGCTGGAGGCACAAAAACAGGTGTTGGAGGCACAAAAAAACGTGCTAGAGACAAAATTAAGGATGCTGGAGGCAAAACTTGACATGGCAACGTATCCCAACCACGACCACGCATGTCAGTCGGATGCAATACTCCGTGACCTTTTAAGTGACATGGATAAATTTCATATGTAGAACTGTTATCGTTGTTGTTGTTGTTGTTGTTGTTGTTGTTGTTGTTGTTGTTGTTGTTGTTGTTGTTGTTGTTGTTGTTGTTGTTGTTGTTGATGTTGTTTGCTGTTATTGTTGTTGTTGTTGATGTTGTTTGTTGTTGTTGATGTTGTTTGCTGTTGTTGTTGATGTTATTGTTGTTGTTTAATAAAATGTTGTTGTTGTTGTGGTAACTGATGTTGAACATCCTTTATATTTTAAATTGGTACGCACAAATAATAGAACTGAAGGAGCAATAATTATCAAACACAAGGCAAACTGTTTATTTAAAACAAGCAAGAGTTCTCAACCACATGCATTTTCATACAGACTCAAACTAAACAACTCGACAAACAAACTAAACCACTCGACAACCAAAGGAAACAACTCAAACTAAACAACTCGACAACCAAACGAAACAACTCAAACTAAACAACTCGACAACCAAAAGAACAGATCAAATGAAACAACCCGTTTATTTTTTTTTGCGGCTACTTCCCGCTTTACTCGAACTCGCACCCTCTTTTCCCTTCCTTGCTCTCATTTCCTTGATATGTGCAAACGTAGCTTCAAGATTTGTGACCCTATTTCCAATATTATCAAGTTTGGTTTCCAACGTACTTTCAGCTTCGTCATCACCTCCAACAGCAACAACTTGAGCTTCAGCAGCAGCTTGAGCTTCAGCAGCATCTAACTCGTCCATGTACTCTTTGTAGTACGGCTTTCTCCTACACCATTCGATAATCTTGTCTCTCATCCACGGTTCAGCATCCTTAAAAGAACCATATTCCTCATAAACTGCATGACCAAAAGTTAACATAACTTAATTAAAGAGGAGCTCGTGTGACAAGATTTTTGAGTACTCCTCTTCAACTGTGCAACCACACCAAGTCATGTGTGTCTTGTAAGAATTGACGATTGACTTATTTGTGAGAATCAAGAATCTATGTGTAAAATGAGACGATTTTTTTTTTTTTTTTGTGAGAATGTATATAGGTAAAAAATGAGACGGGAATGTTTTTGTGGAGTATATATAGGGAGAGTATTTTGGGGAGATAATACCGTTGACATGTCGACGGGAAAAAACACGCGGGAAAAATCCCGCCATTTGTATTGACCACTAATTCACTATTATTATTTTTACTTTATTATCCCGTCGACATGTCGACGGGATTATAAACAAAACACGTAATTAAAACTAATCAAACGTTAATTACGTAGTAATTTCATTTTTAATATCCTCCCATCGACATGTCGATGGGATTATAAAGGCGGGATAAGTTTGCGCCAAAGTTTTGGCAATTATTGAGGCCAGAAATTTTGGTCAATTTATTTCCGTCGACATGCGGTCAAGCGGATTTTTTGTCATTTTCTGCATTGTCCCGTCGACATTGTGTCGACGGGATAACTCTCGTCGCCTGATCTCCTATTTCTTGTAGTGATATGAACGTCTCATTATCATCATTGATACTTTTTTGGTATCATGTTATATTTGTGAATTATAATTGTGGTGACAATGCGAACCATGTTGTTCAATTGACATCTTATCGCTAGGAAACATTGCGTCTAGCATTGTGATTCTTACTAAGTACTGAAAGAATATGAGATAAAGTATCTTTTTTTGATTGATCATTTTACATTCGAATGAAAGCTGGTACATATAGATAGGATACCAAAGCTATTATGGGGAAGTGCAATCACCCTCTAATCATCTTACAAGTTACAGCTAATCAATCATAATCCTAAATCAATCATGATAAGGACAAATCAATCATAACAAATATATACAAACTAATACTCCCCCGCAGTTGGAGCGGGAGGAAGCCGGACGCTCAAACTAGATCTGAACTCTTCAAATAATGCGGAAGGTAAACCTTTGGTGAAGATATCTGCGTATTGATAGCGGGAGGGCACATGGAGAACTCGTACCTGACCAGCAGTAACCATGTCACGGACAAAATGTATGTCGATCTCAATATGTTTGGTCCGTTGATGTTGAACTGGATTGGCAGACAGGTATATGGCACTAACATTGTCACAGTATACAAGGGTTGCAGCGGACAATGGGGAGTGTAGCTCTCGAAGAAGGTTGCGAAGCCATGCAGTCTCAGCCACGACATTTTCAACACCCCGGTATTCAGCCTCGGTACTAGAACGGGAGATAGTATGCTGGCGCTTAGAAGACCAAGACAGGAGATTATCTCCCAAAAAGACACAATAACCTGAAGTAGACCGCCTTGTAGAGGGGCAGCCGGCCCAATCAGCATCGGTATATCCAACAAGGGAGGTGGTACTAGAAGTGTACAAGTGAAATCCAAAGTCTAGAGTTCCTCGAACGTAGCGAAGGATACGCTTGAGGGCAGCGAGATGAGGCTCACGAGGGTCATGCATGTAAAGACAAATCTGTTGCACAGCATAGGATATATCTGGTCTAGTAAATGTAAGGTACTGAAGACCACCTGCGAGACTGCGATATAAAGTAGGATCCTGAACTGGAACACCTTCGGGACCCAGTTTGGATTCTGTATCAACTGGGGTTCGTGAAGGGTTACAGTTAGCCATGTGAGCACGCTCAAGGAGTTCAATAGCATACTTCCTTTGAGACAAAAACAACCCTGTAGAATGGCGAGTAGCGGAAATACCAAGAAAATAATTAAGTGCGCCGAGATCAGTCATTTCAAACTCACTTTGTAGGAAAGCCATGATCTGCTGTAGTAAGACTGTAGAGGAAGCTGTAAGAATAATGTCATCCACATAAATAAGTAAATAAGCAACTTGAGAGCCCTGTTGGAGGATGAATAGAGAAGAGTCACATCGGCTGTGATAAAATCCAACACGAGTGGCATAACCTGCAAATCTCTGAAACCAAGCACGGGGTGCTTGTTTCAAACCATATAAAGTCAAACATGGTGAGGGTACCGAGGGTCCACAAATCCCGGTGGTTGGTACATATATACAGTCTCAGATAAATCCCCATTAAGAAAGGCATTCTTAACGTCAAGCTGGTGAATAGGCCACTTGCGAGATACTGCAAGACTAAGAACTGTGCGGATGGTAGCTGGCTTGACCACTGGGCTGAAAGTCTCGTCACAGTCAATACCAAGTTGCTGACTACTACCATTAGCAACCAAACGAGCCTTATAACGACTCAGAGTTCCATCAGCATGAAATTTATGTTTAAACAACCACATAGAGCGTATCAAATTAATACCAGAGGGTCGTGGTACAAGAATCCAAGTATCATTTTTAACTAACGCATTATACTCATCATACATAGCATTATTCCAATGAGGGTTCTGAAGAGCGAGGAAGGGAGATTTAGGTAGTGGTGAGATAGGAGACGTGTGAAGGGAGAGACGGTCAATGGGTTTGACAATGCCTGATTGTGACCGAGTGACCATGCGGTGAGTGCGGGGTGGTTCAGTGGGAGTTTGGTTTGGGCCGTTTAGTGGTTGGGTAGGAGGCTGTTGAGTTGGTGATGGTTGATTTGGTGCTTCAGGTTGGGGGCTGTTGGGTTGTGGAGAATTGATGGGTAGTGGGCTGGTGGGTGGAGTGGGGTTAGTATTGATATGAGGAGCGGCTTGTAAGGGAGTTGGGGGTTGAGTGAGTACTTGGTGAAGTAGAGGGGAGGGTGTAGGGTCTAAGAATGTGTAGGACGGTGGGGAATCGGGTGTCATGGAGCGATAGGGGAATTGGGTTTCGTCAAAGGTGACGTGGCGGGAAAGTAAAATTTTGTTTGTTTCAAGGTCTAGGCATCAAAAGCCACGATGATAGGCGGGATAGCCCAAGAAAATGCATGGTGTTGCTCGTGGGGCAAGTTTGTGGGGTGAGTGAAGGTGGGGGTAACAAAGACACCCAAAGATACGTAGGTTGGAGTATTCAGGTGTTTTGTGAAAAAGTCGTGTGTAGGGAATTTCGTTGTTGATGGTTGTGGATGGTAAAAGGTTGAGGAGATAAGCGGCCATATGTAGGGCCTCGACCCAAAAGGTGGGGGGTAGGTGTGCTTGAAACAAGAGGGTACGAATGACATTGTTGATGGTTCTAATCATGCGTTCCGCCTTGCCATTTTGTTGAGAGGTTTTTGGGCAAGAGAATCTAAATTGTATACCTTGTTTAGCAAAAAGGGTATGTAAGCGGTTATTGTCAAACTCACCACCATGGTCACATTGGAAACTTTTTATTTCGCATTTAAATTGGTTCTTAACATAATTACGAAAATGCAGAAATTTATCAAGCATGTCAGATTTATTACGTAGGGGGTAGATCCATAAGTAATGAGAGAAATGATCAAGAAATAATACGTAATATTTGAAACCACTTTTACTAATAATTGGAGATGTCCATAAATCGGAATGAATAATATCAAAACGGTGTTTAACAATAGACTTGGAACTATGAAAAGGAAGCTTCACATGTTTGCCAAGCTGGCATGCGTGACAAACATGAGGAGACTTTTCTTTATTACACGAAATAAATTGACGAGAAGCAAGAGACCGTAGCACCTCGTCACCGGGATGACCGAGGCGTTGGTGCCACGTGTAGGAGCTTGTGGAGAGAAGAGCAGTAGGAATTGTTGACGGCTTGGTAACGGGATAGAGATCCTCAGAACTATCACATCGAAGGAGGATATGGCGAGTCCAGAAGTCCTTCACAGAAAAACCGAAGGCATCAAATTCAATAGTACAATTATTATCTCTAGTAAATTGACGGACAGAAATGAGATTTTTAATAATATTAGGGGTTACAAGGACATTATGTAACTGAAGTGGGCGATGAGAAGATGGAATAATGCTATGTCCGGTGTTGGTGACGGGAATAGAATTTCCGTCACCAACATGGACAGATGGGAATAAACGTTTGTTAAAAAGTGTACTTAAATTACTTGCGTTGAAATTTAAATGAGAAGAAGCACCTGTGTCCATGTTCCATGTTGGGTCTTGTAAAGTCATAGTGCTAAATGCACTAGGGAGTGATGTAGCTTGAGACGGGTACACGGCGGGTGCGGGTCCAAGAATACCATTGGAGCTAAATTGCTGCTGATTGGGGGGCGTGTAATTTGTTGGTTGAGGCTGCTGTTGGGCTTGGTATTGGTGATGTTGGGCTTGGGAAGGGTAGTGGGCTAGCATAGGTGGTAAGTGGTGATATTGAGCCTGGTAATTTTGAGATAAATATGCATGTTGTTGGGTGGGTCGTGGAACAGAAAGGTTGTTTTGTTAAGTGATACGTGATTGGTAAAGACCAGGTGGAGCCCATGATTGAGTGAGATTATTGTTTTGAGAATTATATCGACCAACTGTGTTAACAGTGTGCCCCCCATTTATTTTCGAGGTGAGTCCAACTCGGTTTCGGTGGTCATGTATAAACTTGCAACGATCCCCAAATTTACATGTCCCTTTATTAAAGTGATTACACAATTGAGGCAAACTTTGACTGTTATTATATTGAACATTATGGTTACCTTTCTGTTCCGAGGGAGTGGTAGCCGCGAGAATAGTCGGGGAAGAGGAACTACTATCAAAGGTAGAGGAAGACCCGGCTTGTTCATTCAATGTAGACTCTTCAAGAAGCAACATGTTCCTCGCCGTTTCAAATGTTGGTAGAGGCTCACGGTGACGGATAATTTTAACAATTGTGGCAAACCGAGAATCAAGCCCATTGACCGCATATATGACCAAATTTTTTTCGCTAACAGAAGAACCAAGATTCTTAAGCCTATCCGCCATAGACATTATTTTGGTACAATAGTCATTGATAGACATCGATCCAATCTTGATAGAACGAAGTTCATTATCAAGATTAATAGCCCTAGCATCTTTATTATCATGAAATAAATTTTGTAGATGATCCCATAAAGCTTTTGCATTACCCGGTGTGGAGACGACTTGTTCTTGAAGGGAGTCACATAGGGATCCAAGGATCCACATCTTAATGAGATCATCTAGTTTACACCACTCCGGATTAATAGCACTAGACGAGACTTCCTGTTCCACATGAGATTTAAGACCGAGACTACCGAGATGGATTTTAAAAAAGGAACTCCAAGAGCTGTAATTGTGTTTTTCAAGGCTCAATTTAATAGGAACCTTGTTGGTGATGCTAAAGGAGATTAATTTATCAGCGGATGTGGGTGGTGGAGGAGGTGGAGGAGTGTCTTCATCACCAGCCATTAGTGCCGAATTGTGGTGGTAGGGTTTAGAAGAGGTAAGGTAATTTTAGAGGAGGGGGAGGGAGGAGCGGTATTTGGAGAAAAATTAGGGAGGATTAACTGGCTCTGATACCATGAAAGAATATGAGATAAAGTATCTTTTTTTGATTGATCATTTTACATTCGAATGAAAGCTGGTACATATAGATAGGATACCAAAGCTATTATGGGCAAGTGCAATCACCCTCTAATCATCTTACAAGTTACAGCTAATCAATCATAATCCTAAATCAATCATGATAAGGACAAATCAATCATAACAAATATATACAAACTAATAAGTACATGTGCATTTTACGGTGGTAAATATGCGGGAAAATTTCATCTTGGAATGTTCAAAAAATTATAGATTCGATACCCAATAATCTTGTCTTTTTTCTGGCAGCTTGCATGTTAATCTAGGAATATACTAATACCTATTTGTTAGGCAAATCTTATACGCATTTAAGTGCATCTTCAGGTTACAATTCTAAAAGCTAAATTGCTATGTTACCTTACTGTAATTAGATGAATGCCGTGATTTTAGGTTGTAGCTGTATATTAGCTGCAAATACAATGAAAAGTGATCTACCATATATGATGTGACATAACTTTATTCCATATCCTTTTTATTTTGGTATTGGAATTGCTAACGGTGTGAAGCACTTGCTGAGCTGCAGGGTCATTACATGCTTGGGCTTGCACTACTACAAAGGGAAAAATATTCTGAAGGGATAAAATCATTGCAAAGGGTACGAAATTTATTTTGGTAGTCTCGTACGTAGAATTATTGTATATTAAACTATAAAAATGTTATCATTTTCCTTCTACACATAGCATACATATATGTCAGATGATATGCCTGGAAAATGAGGCTTTATTTAGGATTTAAGAGAAACAAGTCGGCTTTGAGTGCTTGTTTGTTGAACTTTAGTTCCAATGCTGTTTTCCTTTTCTCGATGCATCCCATCCCTTGTAAGATTGGATTTTTCCCATGATCATACTTGTGTAACCAACCACCACCACATGGACTAGTGGTTAGGCACCTGATGTCCTCACAAGAGGTCTAGGGTTCAAACCTCACTAGCTACACCTTTGGATTTGGCGATAGAAATGGTTGGAAATGCTCACGGGAGTATGCTGGTTGGGCCGCGTACATCTGAGTCAAATGACTCGCCTTCCCCGGGTAACCTGAACACCTTTACCTGTTTTATCATACTTGTGTAACCGAGGAACAATTGGCTATGATTGTGTTTATGCTCATTCTGTCATATTGCTTTTGAGACCTTATATTACTTCCTCTACAGGCTTTGGATATTGGAAGAGGTGCACATCCCAACAGTTATATGGTGGAGGAGATATAGCGTGATTCTACCAAGCGATCTTGGAATGTGCGAAACCTCGAATATGTTTAGTGTTAATCAATTACCATCTTCTGATGTCAAGTCGGGGTGAACATTCGACCAATTTACTATTGATTGAGTGTATTTGGCTGTTTTATGGTATCTTAAACAGGTCAAATAAAAAGTAACGAAAACAGGAAGGTGTCAAAGTGTCAAACATGCTAAAAGTGACCCTAAATTTATTCTTTATACACGTAACCTTCTAAATTGTTTAATCCAAAGTTTTAGATTGTTACTAACTTACTATAACATTATTGTTTTTGTAATCATAGTTTTTACCGAAAAAATCTGACGTTTCTTAACCTGTACTAATAGGATTCATTACGACCTGTAATCCAGTTTGCCAAGATTATCTAGTGAGGATGTCTGTTGTGTGGCTTTGCACTGTCTTTTCTATGTCTATAATAATGTTGGGTGATATGTTCAGCACAGAGAAATCTTGTGAGGCAGCTCTTAAAGAAAAACATTCTCGTGATACTAGTGAAAAAGAAGATGATACAGATGAAGCTACAGATTCTATTTCAGAACAGTTAGCAGCTCTGAAATTAGTATTCAGCAAAGCAGCAGAAGATGTCGTACCAATAGATGTGAGCTTTTGATTTTTCTTTTAGTTCTCATACTTCCTTTTCACAAGCAAAATCTATGTTTTCTTCTTAGACGCACATTTAATTTCAGATACCGGACTATCTTTGCTGCAAAATCACACTGGATATATTTCGTGACCCTGTCATCACTCAAAGCGGTTTAACTTACGAAATGCCCGTCATTCTTGATCATCTGGAAAAGGTATTTGTTCTTTTAGCATTTAGTTTTGATTGTCCTCTAGAATGTGATCCTTAGACCCTATTAATGAAGTAAATCTAGTCTTTGACTATTAATAGCCATTTAGATTATATACAAGCTTTTAAAACCTGGAGGTGGCAATATTGGCCTATTTGCTCATGAATGGGTTTGTAATTTCTTGGATTTGTAATAATATCACACATTTCTAAATGTATAAAACTGTATCTGCTGGTCAACCCAACCCGTTTCGACCCACACTTGAAATATTAACTTTACAAACTTGGCCGGCCCGACCGACCCCACCATTCTCACAATAAGCAGAAAACAAAAAATCTCATTTGACATTTGTAATGACAGATTTTATAAAAAATTTCCTGGATTTGACATTTGTAGTGGTTGGCATATATAGGATGGATTGAGAGATAAATCTATATACATAATGCGATGGTAAATACTTGGGATTTTTAGATTGTTGATTCTGCCATATGCAAATTTGGTTGTGCATTGATTTATTGTACAGTTACATTTACAAAAACCTTTCATTTTTCGTATGCTATAATTGAGGTGCATTTGGATTCTGTGCTTGTACAGCTGAGTGGCACAACTTGTCACTCAAATTAACGTGGGATACATATTGTGAAATGCTTCTTATGGATTTTGTTCGGTCTTTCAAACCCATTGTGCTTGTAAATATGTATATAAAACTATAAAAGGTCCCATTTTTCCGAGAGTATAAGTTGTAGAAAAATTTTTGCCATGAATGAGCTTTACATGTTAAATCTCGCTTATTTCTTATATTTAGCCTTCTGATAACAAGATAATACAAGTAACGCCAGGTATTATCATATATTTTCTTAAGGATAGGTGTGATGGTATAGCATGATTTAACATTACCATTTGGATTGAGGGTACGGGAATGAGGGAATGACTTTCTTCTCAATAAAGTTGTTTGATATATAGGTTTTGTTTTTGAGAATCGGTATGAAACCCAAAAGGTAGGCATTTTTTAAACCTTTCATTGGTGATAGGTTTTAAACCCATTCCTATTCCTATATATGTACCTATAGTTGTACATGATACAAACCAAATGCCCCTTCATGCTTTATATCTGTTTGATAGAGAATACAATTGCTTAAGATTGAGGATTGTAAGATCGGTTGTAATGATGTCACAATCCACAAGTGGTCTCCCCCTTTTCAAGCGTTATGAACCAACCACCCCCCACACACACCCGCGTGCGCGTATGGGAGGCCAACTTTTGGCACCTGCGTACTGAACCAAATATAAGTGTCTTGTGTATATTTGTGTTTAAGTGAAATATGTTTGTGTGGTGGGTTTGGTGGTCACTACTAGAGGGGTTTAGAGGTTTTGTTTGGTAATAGGAGTAAAAACCGGTGCGGTGATGATGAGTCTGATGACCATTACATCTAACTTAATATAAACAGATCGAGGGAATGTTACTTATTGTGGATATAAATGTAACGGTTTTCTAAACCCATAGGATTTGTTAAAAATATACAAAGGACTACTTTTTGCAATTGGAGATGGTTTTGGAAAAGGTTTTCTTTGTCACGTTTGATGTTTTTTTGGGATTTCTTTTGCCACAAACTCAAATCCTTTTAGAATTAACTTTTTGTTCATAACAAATTCAAGATAGCTTTTACGAAATGTGTTGTTCTGAATGGGTGATTGTTTTGCCTTCTTATTAGGAGTAATTTACCCCTTGAGAGAATACGAGTAGTTATAATGAGTTAACATTACTATTAGTTCATTCGCACATGATAAAGCTTAACATTGCTAACTCTTCTTAATTACTTGGTTATCCTAGCGATAATAAGTATTACCAAGGTCCAATTGATTCAACCAGCTGAACTGGGAACAGCAAAAAAACGAGTTCAATATCCGATTCAATTTCAAAAACCATGTTATTGATAAGTTTTTTGACTTCTTTCTATCACCTCTTTTTTTTGAAAGCTAATATGTGTCAGTTATCTGATGTATATATGTAGTTTTCAGTTAACTGTTTGCTTCAACTCAGTTTGCACCTCTTTAACATGAGTTCCATATCTTAAAACGTATATTTTTTCAGCGTAATTGAAGATTTCTGTTTATTTCATGTTTTGTTTGTTAAAAACCTTTCAAATAAATGATACCTTTTAGATTTAGTACCTTTTTGGCCTTTTATAGCAACCATGTGTATTAAATGTACTATTGTAAGTCAGGTGTATTCTTGATGTTCGACTGGACAAATACCTCAGATATTTTTTAAGGTTAATAGGGACTAGAAGAGTCGATCAGTACTAAAATTCATATATAAAACAACTTTCTACTCATCTTCGACAATTGGTTGGATATCTAATGTCATCTAGTCATCTAGAACACATTTTAGACTAACAAATCACGAGCATGCGCGATAATATAAACAAGTGTCTAATGAAAACATGTCGATTAAGATTGATTCCGACACATGAGAGATATTTAAGACCATCCAATAACATGAAGACATTAGAATTTGACCTTTATTAAGAAATATCTACCAAACTAAAATAATATTAACTCCACCGTCATGGTTACTTAGTTCAAATAGAACACAATCACAACTTTCCAATCAACAACAACCAGAAGTCCAGGACCACCCACCGTTAGCAAATAGGCTTTTTAGTAGTTAAAAAAAACTATAACATGTTGTTGAATAGGACTTGTATCGAATAATCGAAACCAAAACACAAGAGGATCCGAGCAGAGGCGAAGCTTCATAGGGGCCGGGGGGGGGGGGGCGCCCGACCCCCCGAAATTTTTTTTGCGATGTAGGGGGTATATAGTTTTCGTGTAGAAAAATTTTGGTATATTCGGTTTCGACCCCCCAAAAATTTTGGTATACCTGAAATATAGCCTTAGGAAAAAAAAAATTTAGATCCCGACCCCCCACTTACAAAATCCAAGCTTCGCCACTGGATCCGAGGACCGTGAAACGGGCTATATAGGTTTTATCATAGTTGACATTGTTTGATTTCATTAGAAGAAAACCAATGTATAGTCAGGGCAAGGCCGAGGCCGTATTAACCTTAAATAGTAAGGCAATTTCTTTTGAGGCGTTATATATTTTTAGGTCGAAACTGTACCTAAGCCTAGATAGTTTCTAAAAAGAAACGGTTTTAGTTACAGAAATTGACCACAAAAGCTTATTAAGGAATTTATACATAAAAAAGTTCTTAAACTGAAAGTTTTATGAGCAAGACAAAGGTGTATCATAGCGTCATTAATTCCAGGCTCAATTTAGGAAAAAAAAAAAAAAAAAAAAAAAAGGCTCTTAAAACATCTTGAGATGGCCCTGGTTTGGACTCGATCACACGTTTTGAATACGGCACCGACACAAGTTCCGGTCCCCGTTCGATTTTGTTTCGGTCTTTGCGCATACTCCAAAAGGTGAACATTGTTAAAAGCGGAAATCTAGTTGTGTAGGACAAAAAAGGGTGATGTGGGTACCAACTGTTTCTCAATTAAGACTTTCATAAAAAGAGAGGTGTCATTTTGGAGAGTCTGATGGACCACCAAAATATGTTACATCTATGACACAAGGGACACATTGGCTTATTGATTATGGCCACATTCATCCTATTTTGGCTTTCTACCTTTCAACCCCACCTCAATAATTCACCATATTCGTATCTACCTTTCAAAAGAGATTGAAATATTTCATGATGCAAGTTCAAACTTCAAATCCAGCACATCGTATTGTCCAAAAAAAGTATTAGAACTTACAATCTTTTTCATGATAATCTTCTAGTCCTAAGTTGTTATTTCAATAGATGGATACCAAAACTTAGTATTCTTTTTAACAAAAACACCAAAAAGTTGGGAAAAAAGAAAAGTTTTAGTGAATGATAATATACAAGTGGTAGCTGAATTCTAACACATGGTTAACTTAGAATGCGATAGATGACACCCAAAACTTGGGAAAAAGTTTAAACAGTCAATTCATGTTTTGTCCTATATTTTTATGGCCCATAAGGAATCCAAACCATTTTAACTCAAGGATAAGATCGCACATCTATCTCCACCAATCAAGGCGGATGATGCATAACACATTGTGATATTGCATGCATCTTTTACAGAATATGCAACTTAAGTGTGCAAAACTATGCCTCAACTTCTAAAGGCTGTTGCAATAAAAGCAGGAACGATAAGGTACCGATGAGAATGGTTGTTACGCAAACTTAAAAGTCTAAAAATGATTCACGATTAAGGTATCAATGAGGATGGTTGCTACACAAACTATATAAGTTATGAACGGCAAATACTTGTATACATGTCCTAGTGGACACGAATTCAGTATCTATGTATACCGAAACACATAAATCAACTATAAAAGTATGTGTTTATATGTCTTTCATTAAAACATAACTAGGGTATGATTCCAAGAAAGATATCATATGCTTGCATTTGCAGATTAAGTAAAACAAAACATGTGATTATAGAGTGGAATTCAAGTTATTTGCTATAAAAGCCATGTGCAAGATCAATAGACAGCAAATATGCATATAATAAAAATGCATCAACTCTACATTATCTCATCAAGTAAACATCAACTTACCTTATAATATATCCATAGCAAACAGTTATTCACAGTAACTATGAAACCAGAACAAGAAACTTTACAAAAGCTGAGGTCAAACTTACCAACAAAATTGACTAAAAAAGTCAAACCTCATGTGTAGCAGAGAGATTGAACTTACGAACCCTATTTTTTTATGCTTTTGATGTAAAAGATGACGAATTTACATGTTTCCTTGAAACCTCAAGCGGTATGGGTGCGACTCATCGGTCTGTTAATACAATCAAGAACGCCTTCGGCTTTCCTTTTCGCTCTTAAAGTCCCGTTTTGTGCCAGTTGAGATAAAGTCCCATAAGTACTTTCTTCTTCTCTCATCTCCTTCCATTTTGTTCGGTCATTAAAACATATGGTGTAAAGTATAGCGACACAATTCTCCTTGTTTCTTGCACAAGTTGTCTCCCTCATCAACGAAAATAAACAAGAGACAGCCCCAAGATCACACATGTCCTCAATCGCTTTTTGGTTACTCGAAAGCATAGCAAGAATTGATAATAACTCGTCCACTTGAACCCTATCTTCAATTTTGTTTAGAAGCACGTTTATCGCACCATCTCGTACTGCTCTACCTTTATTTTCATGGATGATACACAAGTTGAAGATTGCAGAAGCAGCATCCTTCATAGCCAATGCATGCCCTTCGTCTAAAAGATCAATGAGTGGCTTTAAAACTCCCGCTTTACCAATTAGTGATTTATTGGAATCCAGTGCTGATAATGTGAAAAGGGTTGCAGCCGCATTGCTTCTTGTTTCAATTGTTCCTGATTTTAACGCATCTAATAAGATGGTGATAACCATAGGTGTCTCCGCAACCATTTTCTTGTTATTGTCGAGAATTGACAGATTCAAAAGGGTTGTGATCAAATCTTCTTGAAGATCAAGGTGGATTTCTTTCTTATTTTGGGACAATGGGGCTAAAAGCTGAGTTATTGCGTCACTACATTCGCTGAAAAATGCACGAAAAGATGGGATTCTTTTAGTCAATGAGCGTAACGTCTTTGCAGCCTCCTTTTGTTCCGATAGAACAGACGATGACAACTTCTTGAGAAGTGACAGGAAATGGTCTTGATCAGTTTCTGTTAGCCCGTCTTCATTTGCATATTGGAGAGGGCTAGGTAACCGAACTCCATGATTCTTGCACCATTGTGTGATCATATCGCGAACCAAGTGGTTTGGGGTTAGAATTGTGTGGGAAAGAACTTGTTGCGTTGTTGGACATGTTCTATTCCCTGCTTTTAACCATTTTTGGATAGAAGATCTATCATATGTCTGCAACACACACACAAAAAAAAACAGTTAATAAAAAGATACCAAATCAACAAACCTAAAATCCCTAATCTAATCATCAAACCATATGGCTAAAATTCAAAATCGAATGAACAATTTCTTGATATTGAACAATAAGTAAAGTACGTATTCAACAACAAACCTAACTACCAAAATGCTAACTCCAAGCAATTAATCAAAAACTGTCACTTACGACTAATCAAATAACCAATCAACACATTATCAACATTGTTTATAAATTGTACAAAAACATAATAAGCATCTATACACACATTCTATAACCATTCCAAAAAATGTCATTTATATAAAAACAACATTCAAAAACACTCTCAAAATCATTATTACTACTATTTGCATAAAAACATTGATAACCAGCAACGCTAACCAACAACAACATATAAAAACAATTTTAGTAACCAATCAACACATTATCAACTGTCACTTACGACTAATCAAATAACCAATCAACACATTATCAACATTGTTTATAAATTGTACAAAAACATAATAAGCATCTATACACACATTCTATAACCATTCCAAAAAATGTCATTTATATAAAAACAACATTCAAAAACACTCTCAAAATCATTATTACTACTATTTGCATAAAAACATTGATAACCAGCAACGCTAACCAACAACAACATATAAAAACAATTTTAGTAACCAATCAACACATTATCAACTGTCACTTACGACTAATCAAATAACCAATCAACACATTATCAACATTGTTTATAAATTGTACAAAAACATAATAAGCATCTATACACACATTCTATAACCATTCCAAAAAAATGTCATTTATATAAAAACAACATTCAAAAACACTCTCAAAATCATTATTACTACTATTTGCATAAAAACATTGATAACCAGCAACGCTAACCAACAACAACATATAAAAACAATTTTAGTAACCACCCCAAGTCCCCAACCCCAACCAGGGTGAGACCCGGGACACCCATTGAATTTTGCGGCGTAGTGTTAATTTTTGTAAAAAACCTCAAAATTTCATAAATGCATCTGGTCCAAAAAAACTGTGTACCACGTTTTATCTAATTTTTCGTAAATGCACCCGTTCAAATTCCGTCCCTGGCCCCAAGCCTCCAACCACCCACCACTCCATATTATAAACGGTGGTCCGATGACGGTGTTTTCGCACACCACCACCGTAACCACCGTTTTTTAACCACCCCCACCTCACCCCACCCCCACAAAAAAACCATCAGATATATCATATATCAAATATTTAACCATGCAACCACTCAAAACCAATAAATCCATCAAACCCATCAACCAATTCCCATAACAACAAAAAACCAAATCAATATCCATAAAAACAAGATCATCAAAAAAAAAAAAAAAAAAAAAAAAAAAAAAAAAAAAAAAAAACTCACTTTTCCAGTAGAGATAATAACAGGGTCTCTCATAACTTGATTAGAAACAGGACACTTAAATTCTTGAGGACACGTGTCAACTCCAACATGAACCAAAGAAGATGATTTCAATTTCTTTAAATTCATCAAGGTTTGTGTAGCTTGATCAATAACATCAAACCCATTATTGTGTTCATCATCAATGATTGATTTCACAAGCCTTTGTAACTCCTTTTTTAAGGTGGTTATGTTGGCACTTGGATCACCTTCGTATACACCACTTTTTGCCATTATTTATGACTATTACTCTGTTTTTTTTTTATATGATGCTCTGTTTTTTTTAAAGAATAAATTTTGAGATAGTGAAGAAGCAAAGTGCGTTTTGGAGGTGAATGAGAAAGAATGATGGTGTTTGAGTATGTGTGTGAGAGAAGGAAATAAAAAACAAGTTTATATTTATATGAGAAAATAAATATTAGAGTGTGTTGATTCTACTTTCTTTTTGTATTTTGTGTGTGAACTTGTATATTACATTCTCTTGTACTCTTTCTGTAATAAAATGACAATTTTATTTGTAGTTAATTGGAGTAATTAATATTTTGTCAAAATTATATGATAATTATTTATACTACATTATAATTCAATTGAGACTATTTTATAATTAAAAATACTTAAAATTCAGACTTTCTTGATTATTATGAGAAAATTTCAAAATTAATTTGTTAGCAAGCAAGTTGCTTAGAAAGTGGTTGGTCGTTCAACCTAAAATTATTTGACTTAACCATCTCTAATATTTCTATTTATAAAGCATGAAGACAACTAAATGTGTAACCAAATAACGCAAAATATAATCATACGGTACCCGCCTCCGCATTGTGCGTGTACCATTCTAGCTTTTAGAAAAAGATAATATGATAACCTCGATCAAACCTCTATTTATTTTTAATAATGAACAACTAAATTAAGACATTTCAAAATATAAATGTGAACTATTAAGTTGAGATGAAAGGACTAATACTTTTTAGTGATCAAGATTTGGCTCACTTAACATGTCTTAATTTTAATTTTTACAAGTAGATTATCTCATACGAGTACTACACAATTACTCTTGCATTGCAACAACGGTGAATAATAACGTCAATTCATATGCGCATGTAATTATTTTGTGAAATAAGTGATCGAGCCTTGAACTTGTAAGTGTAGTATATGAAAGTGGTGAAACTTTTAAGATTATATTGTAATTAAGTATTTGAATAATTAATATATTAAATTTGCTTTTATAAGTAACGGCATTTTTATGTTATCTATAAATCGAGCTTTTTCTGCTTTGATGTAAGCCACGATCATGTGGTTGTTCTCAGAATCCCCGTCTATCTTAAAATGTTCACTGACTGACGTTTGAGCAGTAGTCTATTTTAAAACTTTAGAGAAATTACCATTATGATACCTTATAATTTTATTAATTTAGAATGATTTAACCTTTGCATGATGGATATGTGAGATCTTGAACATGAATATTTACATTCTTTTAATATTTTATCGTAAATAAGATTTGATCAATTCAATAATGTTTCAATTTTTACAAATAGATCATGCCCATGTTTTGATTTTTAAAGATAAGTCGTGTGAGATTTAAGA
Source organism: Artemisia argyi (assembly GCA_030686995.1). Taxonomy (NCBI): domain Eukaryota; kingdom Viridiplantae; phylum Streptophyta; class Magnoliopsida; order Asterales; family Asteraceae; genus Artemisia; species Artemisia argyi. The sequence continues at coordinate 66,641,851 of CM060709.1, read as the reverse complement.
CGTGCTTAGTATTGATTATCATGATGGTATAGAATCATAGCATTATTTTTGTGTGTGAAACTGATATATTACATTACATTATGGAAGTTATTCTCACATTAAATCTTTGACCTTTTGTCATGATACTTTGACTATGGCAAGTAGATCGTATAGAAACTGAACCGTGTCAATTGTGTGTGTTTTTTTTTTTTTTTTTTTTTTTTTTTTTTTTTTTTTTTTTTTTTTTTTTTTGACTTGAAGACATAACTGTTTGATGTAAAGCATTCTCATATAACGTAGCCTATAGAGTACCATCGAACTCCCTTTTGATGTTTTATTTGTGAAGTTGTAAACATATGTAAATGTAATTACATTCTCAAATTTGCCCCCTATAAATTCACAATAAGTATTTAACATAGATATTTTGACTTCTACATATACTTTAGCTAAGTATTGGACCTATATATTTTGACTTTTACATCTATATTACTAGTATATGTAGTAAATGAATCATGTTAAATGTTAACTAAATATAGCTTTCAAAGGAACATTTAGCATGTATTTCGTGTGTGAACATACATTATTACGTACATTCTTACATATTACTCTCATAATTAGTATTTAGCCCATTACATTTATGTTTTGACTTTTGCATACAGACCAAGCATAGTAGTAAATGAATCATGTCCCATAACTCATAATTTGATCAAAAAGTATTTAGTGGTGCTCAAGAAATAAGTTTACATGTCACTATTACAAATACATTACTACGTATTACATTATTACATATTACTCTCATAATTACGAGTAGTATTATCCTATTAACCTATTACATTTATGTTTTGACTTTTGCATATAGACCAAGTATAGTAGTAAATGAATCATGTCCCATAACTCATAAGTTAATCAAAAAGACATTAGTGGTGCGAAATACGTTTTCATGTCACTGTTGCAAATTCACAATAAATAACAAAAGTGTATACTTTTTCTTTTATTTAAAACTATAATATACTACATAATGTTTTTGGTGTTTAGTTGTATTGGTGGCGGTGGTAGGGTCAAAAGGGAGTGAAGGTGGGTGAAATCACGGAGTCAAAAACCGGACAGCTAGCCGGTGTCTACGCGGACCAGACTCAAATTGACCACCGCAAAGTACCAACCAAATCTCATTTGTCTTTTTTATTACGGAGTAGATATTTCGGTGCCACTTTTTCTCATTAAAATAACTCGTTTCTTTGTATGTTTTTCCTATACGGCAAAATATGAAGTTTCGTAGTACAACTTATATTTAGTATACATGTTCTCTAATTCTATTATTTGTATGTGTCTACCAACATCATTGGCCTTTTAAATATGAATGGAAATACTAAAATGGAGAACTAGCGTATGAGGGGCGGAGCCGAAAATTGGTGTTAAAGGAGGCCGTGGTTACTTATTGTTACTAGTGAAATACAATTCATAGATCCGTTAACCTAACGCTTCAATGATTCAACCATCCTAACTGATCTTAAAGACCGATGAAATTACACTTATATCTAAGATTATTATATATGACTATATGAGCTTTAATCAATACACTAAAATACTGACATGTATAAAACAACTATATATAAAAAAAAGAAAAAAAAAATTAAAATGAAAATCGGCTTCATTTTTCACAAGTAATCTGACATCACAGTCGTTAAAGTATTATTACATACACAAACGATATTTTGTATTGATTTTTACCTATATTTCTTCTTACCTCAGCTTTTCATTTATCTTAATCACTTTTCTAATTCAATTAGTTGTTCTTTAAACACTCAAAGACCCCTTCTAAATTGTGTGAACTGTGTCATAGAATGTTCCTTACATATTCAAAAAGATTGAAATAATGGCTTAAATTAGCAGCTTCGACAAACAATTTTTTCTCACAAACGTAGTTGCGATGGGGATGCTTAGATATATGTAAATGGCAGGGGCTTGATTGAAGACACTCTGTAATGTTCGCTGGAAATCAAGCTAAAAGTTATGCTAGTTAGGTCGGTTGGGGGTGGTCGAGCACCCGACAACCCCCTAATTGTCTCTGCCTCTAAGCCGTATACTACATTACTACTTGGCCGATATTTAGTGCGGATACAATGTCAAAATAGGTTGTAAACCCGCAAAATAATATCTACTTGTTTGTTAACATAAAAGCTGTTTTTGCCTAAATAATACAGGTTTATTACGATTTTTGACCTGAACAAAATAAAAGTCGAAAATTAACTTCTTTCTTTTATAGCAAGAACCGAGATTCAAATGCTGTATGTCGGACTAGGTTCCATGCTATGATTTTTAGTGGTTGTTGTGCAAATCCTAACGAAATGAATCTAGTAAATTTCTTCAAACGGTATGTTTGGTTTTACCCTATGGGGTCAGAAAGTAAATAGAACACGAAAAGGGGGTGCAAAGTGTGTAGTGTTCTAAAAGAAGGTGGTGAAAATGTAAATAGTCCAGGGATGGGATAGGATCAGATGTAGTGGGTGGAAAAATTACACGCATGTAATTGGAACATGTGTCGTATAATAAAACATGTGTTGAAATCGAACGGTGGAGATGATTGTCATGTCACGAAACTAAAACGACAGGTGTTCATGCATGGTGTGCCTCAAAAGTAGAATTTGTCTTCTTTGCCTAGCGTCTCTTTAACCGAAAACAGCAGCTTAATTTGATTTTATCTTCTTTTTTTTTCTGGGTTTTTCTAACTTGTGCCCTTAGGGCACAAGTTAAGCACAACAAAAAATACATAAAAGTACAGACTCATATAAAAGTACAGACAAATGTACTTTTGTGTGAATTTTTATGTCCTTTTTCGTGGGTCTCATGGTACTTTTTGTGTGCTTAACATGTGCCTTAAGGCACATGTTAGAAAAACCCTTTTTTTCTTCTAACATATTTTAGAACTTTTTCGTTTTCATATACTACACGAGTAGCACGGTATTTTATAGCGACGGATAGTTTATTAATAAAAAAAAAAATTGATATGTTATAAACGAAAAATAATAAAAATTTGAAGATTTGTGAATTAAACATAATGTTTTGAAACCTGATTCGACCCGGGTGGTTCAACCGGTTGAACCGTTCTGGTCGAAAAATATGTCGATTTAAACCGGGTCAATTTGCTAGGTTGGGTCAAAAACGGGTCAAATTAAACCGAGTCAACCCACCGGGTTTGAAGCATCCCGGGTCAACCCGGTTTGTGTTTTAATTGGTTGTATTTAATTTGGTAGATATATTTTTAATTGGTTGTACAATGTGAATAAATCATTGTACTTCTAAGTAATGGTGTGTTTTAATATAAGTATTAATTACATTACTCGTTTCCATCAATAGCAGGTTGAAAACTCAACAATTTAACGTTGACCATTTGAAAACTCAACATTAACTATTTCTCCTTTATAAGTAGTCGAGATTTTAAGCATGTTAGATACATATATAATGTTTTCCATTTTAGAGTTTGGGATCGACATACAGAATATAGATTTTATAGGAACGATTAAACCCGGCTTAATCAGGCTATTTTAACCAAAACCACTTAAGTTACCAAATGCCGATTATAGAAAGAAAACTATTTTGAAACTATGGTTAACTGCAAATCGGAGACTCAATCGAATCAATTAAAAAACCGATTTCTAAACTACTGGTTAAGCTATAGGCAAATTAGTATTTGGCCCGTGAAAAATGTACAAGGCAAAGATTACAATACTACGTTGAACAATCTAATACATCTGCCATCTTAAGTGACGTTTGAAGCAACAACTATTTGTTCGGTTGGACATCCACGCCGATAGTGCTAGGTTAAGAACGCGTCTATGACTAGGTAAAATTAACAAGTAATGGACTAATTGTTACTACTCCGCAATTTTAAAGCTACAACTTACAAGTGATAGTCTGAAGTCTGAACTAACAATTGCTTAAAATAAAATATTTATTATTTCAAACAACTAGCTAGTGAAAGCTTGTGGTTTAAGCTTGAGGCAAATCTCTTATGGTGCACGCAAGTGGTTTTGGAATATTATGTCAGTTTTTCAACCTTTTATATTTTAATTTAGTGATCATAATACCTTTCTACTGTAATAAAGAGCATCCTAATTCAACGTTGGATCTAACATTTTAATATTTTACTAGAACGGTACCCGCGTAATGCGCGGCGGGTACTTGTGACTATATTTTGCGTCATTCGGATACACATTTAGTTGTGTTTATGCTTTATAAATAGAGATGGTAGAGATAGTTAAACCAAATAATTTTAGTTTAAACAACCAGCCGCTTTATAACAAACTTCTTAAATTACTAACAAATTAATTTTGAAATCATTCTAAAATAAACAAGTAAAAATCTGAATTTTAAGTTTTTTTAATTATTAAATAGTCACAAATGTATTATATATAGTAGTATATATACCCTTTAGTTAATTGATGTAAAGGATCGGAACATTATATGTGATAATGTGAATACATCCACTTTACGTGTCAAGTAATCATCATTAACCATTTGTCTGAATTTAAATTACTTGAGCCCACGTTCAGTACAATTAAAGATTCAAATTAAAAAAGATACAATCTTAAATGTCTCGTGTTTTTATTGATTCTAGAGGGGATTAGCTAGATAACACATTTGTAAGAAAATAATCAAAAGAGTAAATTACATGGTTCGTCCCTGTGGTTTGGCCAAAATTCCTAATTGAGGCCTTATCTTTTCAATTGCGTCAATTGAATCCTTATTTTGAAACTATGTAACACTGTTAGTCCTAATCGCTAACTGTCGTTATCTCAATTAGCAAAGTTAGTCCATTAACCAAACGATCATTTGCAACGTTAGTCCTTTTACTAACGATCGTTAGTCCAAAAAAATAATTTGAAAAATTCGAAAAAAATTCTAAATTTTTTTTTTCAAAAAAAAAATTGAAAAAAAAAATCTAATAAAATTATTTTTAAAAAATTCGAAAAAATTTCTAAAAAAAAATAATTAAAAAAAAAATTCTAATAAAATTATTTCTTAAAAAATTCGAAAAAATTTCTAAAAAAAAATTTTGATGAAAAATTTTTTTTTCCAAAAAAAAATTATTTGAAAAAAAAAATCTAACAAAAATTTTTGGTAAAAAATTCGAAAAAATTTCTAAAAAAAAATTTGATGATTTTTTTTTTCAAAAAAAAATAATTGGAAAAAAATTCTAATAAAATTATTTCTTAAAAAATTCAAAAAATTTTCTAAAACAAATTTTGACGAATTTTTTTTTTTCCAAAAAAAATAATTTGAAAAAAAAAATTCTAATAAAAATTTTTTGTAAAAAATTCGAAAAAATTTCTAAAAAAAATTGACGATTTTTTTTTTTCCAAATAAAATAATTTGAAAAAAAATTTTAATAAAAATTTTTCTTAAAAACTTTTCTATTAATAATTTTTTTTTTCAAATTATTTTTTTTGGAAAAAAAAAATTCATCAAAATTTTTTTTAGAAATTATTTCGAATTTTTTAAGAAAAAATTTCTTTATCAAATTATTTTTTTATGGAAAAAAAAATTTCGTCAAATTTTTTTTTAGAAAATTTTTCGAATTTTTTAAGAAATAATTTTCGATTTTTTTTTTTCAAATTATTTTTTTTGAAAAAAAAAATTAGAATTTTTTCGAAATTTTCAAATTATCTTTTTTGGACTAACAATCGTTAGTAAAAGAACTAACGTTGCAAATGATCGTTTGGTTAATGGACTAACTTTGCCAATTGAGATAACGACAGTTAGCGATAAGGACTAACAGTGTCACATAGTTTCAGAATAAGGATTCAATTGGCACAATTGAAAAGATAAGGACTCAATTAGGGATTTTGGCCAAACCACAGGGACGATCCATGTAATTTACTTTAATTAAAATATACATTACTCATACAAGTCTAGTACTAGTAAAGCTAACTCAATAATTCGCAAAATGTTTGATAACTGGCTACACACCCACGATTCACGGTTAATCCAATCACGCATTTTGTCACAAAGACGATATGCACAAAAAGAAGAAAATGAAAAACAATAATGACTCTTCGACATGCTTAAGAAATAAGAAAGTGTTAATCTTTAATGATAAACATAACGATTTATTTGCAAAGCACTCTACTTTAAATTGAAGTCGACTGACGCCTGAAAAATACCTCCAAACTCGACTACCATCTTGGAGTAATGTATTATTGCTAAGAATTCGAATGAGCTAGTGTATAGTCATTTTGAAGTTTCAATAGATATATTTTGATAAAATTTTATAAGGAAAATCTTTATAAAGGTACAAACGAACACGAACACCTTATTTCCTAGTTCGTTATCATAGTAGTTTGACCTATAAGATTAACGAACAAACACTTAAAAAGAGAGCATCAAATGATAAAAGAGAAACGATTACCGTAAATGAATGCTATTATATTCGTGTTCATTTATATATTTTATATGGTTAAGTTCATATGATAGCAACAAATTTAACAAAATTACAATTATCATTCGTTAACTTAAAAAACTATCAACATTGTATAAGTACTTTTAAATTTTGTTTTATTATTGACAAGGTATCAATATTAATAACTCAAGCCAATCAACAACACACTATACTCAAACCCAACACCAAGGCCCAATCAACTCTTGATTAAAACGGGACTTAAATTCCAAGCTACATGTATGTTTGGCAAAAGTTGATGGTGTTGTTGATGACGCTGGTGCTGGTGCTGGAAAATATTATAAAAAGAGATTATTTTTAACAATGTTGCAAAAATCGTGAATAGGTAGTCGGGCGTTCGACCACCCTACAGCGATTAATCGGCCAAGGCGGGATTAATCGGTGACTAATCGGATTGACATTTCTGCATGTTTTAGGTATTTCTGGAGAGCAAACTAAAGATTTTAAATGATTCTAAGCCTACTATGTTTCCAAACCTCAATAAAATGCTCCAATTCTGATTATGAGGGCCATTGTTTCTAAACCTCAATAAAAGGCTCCAATTCTGATTTTTTGCTGATTCAGCCGATTTTTGACCGATTCAGTCGATTTTTTATCGATTCGGCCAATTTTTGACCCATTTTTTCTTATTTTTTTTGCCTAGGTCGATTTTTTTACCGATTTTCAAAAATCAACAAGGTGTATGACCGATTAACGATTAATCGGCCGATTCGGCCGATTTTTGCAACATTGATTTTTAGACAAAAATATACTGTTGGTCCCTAAACTTTCCACAAAACATCGCCACGGACCCTAACTTTCCAAAATTGTCATGGTGCGTCCAAACTTTTGGATTTGAGGCCGATTGCTTCCCTCGCCCCGTAATAGTTACTACAACATCCCGTTATAGTTCCCAAAACCCCGTTACATGTTTAGTTTGGAGGGTATACATGTCTTTTTACTTAGTCGCATTTTTCTCTCTTGTTGTACTACCCATCAGAAGTCTAATCCTTTTTCCCGCCATTATGTCTAATATAAGTAGCACAAGTACTCATTGCTCATCCCCAAACTTGTTTTAGAAGCCTACAAGAAAAAAACCCCTAATGCAATGTCACTCACCAAATATAATAATTTAAGTAAAAAATCAATAATCTCAAACCTTGGATTTACATTATGGCAAATCAGGGATGAACCTTACTGATATGTAAGGAAAGCTTTAAATTTATAATACTAGTTTCACCGATTTTAATAAACCAAACACACGGGTAAAGTATAACTCTCGTTGGTAGTATTAGATTAAGGTAAGACCAGGTCGTATCCACAGGGACTTAGTTCGTTCAGTTTAAGTATAACAATTAGTAAAAGAAGACAAGTAACGATTATAGAAATAAAATGAATTCAAATATTAAGACAAATGATTGCTTTGATAGCTTAGATAATCAAGTGACAATGTTTATGTTTGATCTCAGTTTGATAAAGGAGCACAACTTATAAGAGAGCTATTTTCGTCAAAAGAGCAATTTCATAACTCGTAGCTTCAATTCAAGATTCATATCTACCCATTAAGTGATTTCTCTCGAAATAGTATTTCATATCAAGTCTAGATTATTACTGATTCTTCTAAGTGGATTTCCCCTTTCAAAGACTAGAAACGCAGACAAGTTCTTAGAATTGCGTTTAACACGTTGTTTCTTTCGACCTATCCCAACATATTATATTCAACCAGTTTCAATAAATAAACGTGATAAGACTAGAAATGAAATAGTTCGCAATATAAAATTGAAATTGGTAGAGATCAAAACATAATCATAAGTCGCTTTATTATATTCACATATCCAAGCAATCACAAGAGGTTTAGCCTCTCATGGCTAATGAGTTTATAATAACAGAAGTGCGTAAATGATAAACAAGAGACATACAGATTGGATTGATCAAATGATTACACAAGTGTCACAAGTAACCAAGAATTCGACACCAACAAGTATTTAACACCCCTTATTCTGATTCGTTCACCCCTGCAACTTGGCTCTGGATCACGTGTTACTTCGGACTTACCTTTGTAGAAATTGATTATAGAGTGGAGAGTTTAAATGCTTGTAAATGATCTCTATTTATAGGCAATCTGATATGCGAAGTACGACGCACTTGCTTTCTGAGTGCGGTGCACTTTCTTATTTTCTTGGCGCCAAAGCTTCATAAATGCAGGGGAAGTACGGAGCACTTAGTTTGCAAGAGGGGCGCACTTTTATTTAATATTATATATTTGACTTCTTTTGACCGAGAGGTAAGTGCGGCACACTTTCTTGTAAAACCCGCGCACTTGGCTTACATGAAAAGCTAATCATGGAAGACTTCATTATTTATTCACTTCAAGTGGCGAAATAGTAGTTTTTTTGGTGTTTCATGCTCAGACCATCCAAGAGTGAACCTGCATTCATTTTATGCTATTAAGTACCAAAAGTTCACGTAAAATGATCATAAAACATATAGAATAATGCTCAAGAAATATGTATAATTAGAGCGTTATCACTTAATTTGATAACCATGAAGTCGAGAGAAATTGGGCAATGAGGCAATATGGTTAGTGTTTTTGTTGATAATCGTTTACAAGCATATGTATCTTAGATTGTTTTGTTGTATTTCCCTTTTTTTGTTAGACAATCGTAATAGTGTTTTGTTTTGTGTTTCAACAGTTGGTCGACCTGGTGATTTTAGCATGAGATCTCACCACAATGGCCTATTCAAAAACTGCCCAGGGAGGATCTACGAGGGAGGTAAGGAATGTCAGGTTGATTATGTTTGAATTAATGAGATATCGATTGATGAACTGGATGCTCTAATGACCCAGATCGGTTATTTAGAAGTCGAAACCAATTACTACTATTTTGTTAAACCTGGTAGTACATTGGACGATGGCTTATATAGTTTTCGTGAAGCTGTCAATCTTGAGCTGTTGAAAGACATTGTGAAAGAACATAAGCTGATAGATGTGTATGTTGAAATAGGTAAGACTAGGTTAGAATTGTCTGAGATGTCCCCACAGTCTATTAAGACTGTATTTTTGGAGATGGATGAACCTAGTAGAAAAATAGCTAGTGCTGCTATTCAATCGTGCTGCAGAAGTTTGGTTCTAGATGACATTGATAATGATCCAGTCCTTAACCCATTTATGCAACTTACTCAACTAACTATGGATGTCTCTTATGTTAGGGGAATCTAGTGACTTGCCACACATTGAGCCCGGTTTTTCAAGTCTTGACATGTCTTCCTTTGCTAGCCAACCTGTTGATAACAATGATTGTGCATTAGTCATTATTGATAAGGAAAATAGTTTTCAGGACCTTGATAGTTTTGATGTTAGTCTGTTCAGAGTGAATAAGGATAAGCCGTTGGAGAAAGTAGAGAGACCACTAGTTGATGGCAATAACACCTTTGAGGAACCTGATGTGGAAATCACTCTATTACAAGTCAATTAGGATAACCAATGAGAGAATGTAGGAGGAGAACCTGTTGGTGGCAGTAACATGAAAGAGGAGGGTGATGTTGATATCACTCTGTTCCAACAGAGTGATACTAGTGACTTAGGCAATGTAGGTGATGACACAATTCAGGTAAATGAAATTAATGTTACTGAGGAGAATCATGTACAAGTTGCTTTGGTCCAACAGAGTCAGAGTGATGAGTTAGGCAACGCAGCATCTACTAATAAAAGTGATGACTTGAATTTAAAAACTCAATTACCTGTGTTGGATGATGATGCATTTTACACTACTTATGCTTCTGACTCAGACATAGGTAACTCTAGGGTGCCAAGGGTTAGGACAAATTCTGTTGATGATGGTATTGTTGAAACTTTCTTTTATTGTGATCAATCCTTTGATAGTGCAAAGGATGTGAAAGAGAGGGTAAGAAAGCATTCCATATAAACAAGAATGGAGCTTTCTATATAAACAAGAAGGGAGATGTTATTTCTAAATAATTAGGGCTGGCAATTTTGACACGAAACCTGTTAACACGACACGACACGACCTGTTCTTAACAGGTTTCGTGTTTGACCTTAACAGGTTTCGTGTCTTAACAGGCCAGACCTGTTAAGACCGGTTAATATTCGTGTCTTAACAGGTCAGACCTGTTAAGACCTGTTAGTGACCTGTTAATATTATACTATATATATAAAGTCACTACTACACTAATAATTTTTAGGTCATTCTCTTATCTCTCTCTCTCTCTTCGCCGGTAAACACACACACTTAACACACACTAAAAACCGGCCACTTTTCCGGCCATTACTCCTCCACCACCGCGCGTCCATCTACACCTCCACCACCATCATTCACCATTTTTCCTCCCCGTCATTTTGAGCTATCATACGCACCTTTTGACCGTCAATAACACCTTGCTCATTCGAGATTGTGGATCGAATCCACAACCCTTGTCACCTCGTTCTTGTGTTCGACTCACCCGAAGACCAAGGTGGGTTCGACTCACCCGAAGACCTCGTTAAGGATTGCAACAGGCTGGGTTCGACTCACCTTGTTCATTCGAGATTGTCGATAGAGATTGTGGTTGTTGTAATTTTTGTTGTTGTTCTCGTTAAGAGATAATGTTTTTGATGTTTTTGTTGTCGTATTTTTTTTGTTGTTCTGGATTTGTAATTTTTATTGAAGTTGTTGTAATGTTTTTGTTGTTGTTCTCGTTAAGAGATAATGTTACAATTTTAATAGTGTTATAATTTTAATCGTTATGTACTGAATATTGAAGTTGTAATTTTTATTTTTGTTGTTGTGGTTGAATCTAATAGATAATGTTTCCTGTTATGTGGCATGTTAAGTGTTAACAGGTTCTTAACAGGTCTTAACAGGTTAACCTGTTTATTTTCGTGTCGTGTTCGTGTTTGAGAAAAGTGACACGATAAGCTAACAGGTCGTGTTCGTGTTTGACCTTAACAGGTTCGTATCTTAACAGGTTCGTGTCTTAACAGGTTCGTGCGACCTGTTATGCCAGCTCTATAAATAATGACAAAAAAAAGAATAAGATTCAAATGTGTGGGTTGTGTTCCCCAATCTGGCCCAATTGCTACTGCTGGACTGGGTATAGGCCCGGTTAGAGGTCCATTAACAAGAAAGGGTTTAGAAGCATTAATTGCTGGTAAAATGTCCCTTCCCAAATACTCTGCCCATGGTTGTTGCTTGTCGGCAGGGATGGTAGTGAAAAAGGTGCTTGGACAGTGAGAGGATATAATGATCAACACACATGTTTGCAATCAAGGGCGCTCAAACATTTTGACCTTAACTTTATCTCAAAGCAAATTAAAGATAAGATTCAAACCAATCCAAGGATTCCTGTCAAGTCAGTTAATAATCAGCTTACTAACCAATTTGAGCTTGAAGTCTCAATGCAGAAGGTTTTAAGAGCAAAAAGAATAGCAGTGAGAGGCATTAGGAGGGAATTCAAGCTACAATTCACCATGTTGAGAGACTATGTTCAAGAGTTTCAGAAGAGGAACCCTAATACAACAGTTGTGATTCATGTGGAACGGCCTGCAGAGGATACTCTTCCAACAAGAGAATTCAAGAGACTGTATGTTTGTTTAGGTGCTTTGAAAGAATGATTTAAAGCCTGTCAGAGACAGTTGTTGGGGATAAATGCTTATCCAATTGATGGTCCTTTGAAGGGTCATATTCTAACAGCTGTAGGAATTGATAGCAACAATGGTATATACCCTTTAGCTTATGCTTTTGCTGAATCAGAAAACACAATTGCATGGACTTGGTTTCGTAATTGTTTATCTAATGATCTTGAACTTGAACCAAATTCAATCTTTACTTTTGTTACTGACATGAAAGGTACTCCCATAAACTAGAAATGATTTGAATTCCCTATTTTTTTTAAACAGACAGTAAATATATTTGTTTTTGTGTAGGATATTATATCAGCATTAAGAGATGTTTTTCCACATGCGGAGCACAGATTTTGTCTTAGAAGCATTCATGATCAAATGAAAGTTAATTGGCAAGGTAAGGCCTTCAAAGACCATCTTTGGAGATGTGCAACAGCCTCAACTATTGTATAGTTTGAGAAATCTATGGGTGCTTTAAAGACATTTTGTCAAGCTGCCCATGTTTGGTTAAGTTAGATACCACTAATCCATTGGTCAAGGTCACATTTCTCATGTAAGTCATCTAACTGTGTAAATTAAGTGGTATATGGTAAAGTAGTATGAAATGTATAAGTAATACAACTTTATTTGTCTTGTTTTAGGGCGACCTCATTCTGCTGTGTTACTTAATAACATTTGTTAAGTGTTTCAAGAGAAAATAATTGAGCCCACTAGGTTTTGCACCATAGGAGTTATAAAACAACCTTTGAGAACTTGCTTTAGGATTTCCACTTTGAAACTTAAGTTATGACCGGTGAGGATTGGGCAGACTGTAGGGCATTTGTTTAGGTATCGTTGCTTCCACATCACTCTGATTCGTGCCTTGCTTGTAGTTGAGCCTTTTAAGATTTCTCCTTCTGGAGATTTGAAGCCTATTATTTTGCATAACATAAGTTTAGTGACCAAGTAAGTTTAGAATGCGTCGAGAATTTTGTGGTAATGTTTGACACTACATAAGCTTCATCCTCTTTTGATTTCAACATCTGTTTCATTGTCTAACCATTTAGGATGTCTCTTTAATCATTCTAAGAATTTCTATGATCATGATGTGGTTGACACACTTTGTGAAATCTCTTGCTTTCTATAAGCATATTAAATTTTTCCCTACACTGCTAGATTTTTTTCGCCTTATCCATTCCTATGGGAAATCTTGTGGTGATTAACCACGAGAATAGGAATATTATTCCTCACTTCTGAATGATAAGATTTGCTATGCTGATCTGCCTTTCCTTGGAAAGTTTAAATTCGATTGTCATTCCTATATTGACTGGTGGGCTGAGCATCAAGATGGTAACTACTGTCATACTACGTCTCTCCTTTGACATTTTGAACCACTCTGATTTATTTTTGTCATGACTTATGATTGTTAGACTTTTATTATCCTTACTACCCTTGAAACTCATATGTTACTTTCGCGGTTGTGGAGTTTTACTAGCATCTATTCTTGTTTCCCGTGGGATGAATCTCACTTTGAGAGTCATTTTGCAATCTAAATTTTCCCGATGTAATCCCTGAATGAACCAAGATTTACACCAGGTTGTGAATTTGCTTTGACCTAGCACTGAGAGATTTTTTAGTCACGACTCGAGGTTGAATATGATTTCTATAAAGGCATGTTTATATGATGCAAGTATTATGACGCCTGGCCAACGTAATAATAATTACATCATATAACTTGAACTTATGGGGATCATGGGATTCTTTGAGAAGTGCCTGAGAACAGTAAAAGTTTGATAAGACAGAACCCTATCCGTATAAGAACGATGTTTTGGCTGATTTTGAAACTCTATATTGAACCGCACCAGTCGAATTGAGAGAACTAGAGGAGTGGCAACCAAAAAGCTATGAAATGGTTTGTTGTCTTCGTGTATCTCTTTAGGGTGCTTCAAATTTTTTTTCGCGATGAAGAAAGATGGTAGCAGGAGATTATCTATTAACTTCTGGAAGCTAAACCGTATCACTATTCGAACTCATTATTCCCTACCTCGAATCGACGATGTATCTGATCAACTTTAGGACACGGAGTTTTCCTTTAGATGGATTTATGGCTTGAAGTTATTCCAAAAATTTCATTTTGTATTCGTATCGGCCACTATGACTCTTAATGATGCTAATATTATTAGCTAATGCTTTGACTGTTTATCGAATTTGATAAATCTTGTCTTTCGTGAGTACTTAGACAAATTGGTCATAGCATGACATATTAGTACATGCAGAGACGAAGGAGAAACAGGAGAATCATTTTTGTATTATGTTGGAAACATAAGGATCAATTGTATATTCTGAAAGCATGGTATTGGTTGGAAGATGTTCACGAGTTGCGTTACCGTTGATGAATTTTATGAGTAAAGAAGAAAAGCTTAGTTTGGATGAGAACAAAGTTTTGAAAAAGCTGAAATAGAAATTTGCTTCAACTTTCATACTTTAAGGTAGTACCAATTTTGGGACATTTCAAGAAGAGACTTGGTTATGCCATTATGCAGCACGGGAAGGTTATTGCTTACACATCAAGACAATTAGAACCGTTTGAGGAGAATTATTCAATGCATGACTTGGAATTAGCGGCAGTGTGGTTGCTCTTAAGATTGGAAGACATATCTTACAAGGTAAATTTGGTGGCAGATGCAGTTAGGAAGAAATTTGAAGTTTCAGTTTGTCTTGGAGATTGAGCTTAAGAAAATCAAAACTTAGAACTCAGGGAAGTTGAGTCGTGGCGAACATTAAGGTTGAATCCAATTGAAAATTTTAGAAGCTCAGGAGCAAGATGGCGAACGATGATCTGTGATAGAAGACTGGAGAGAAGCTGTTATGATTGAGGTACAGTTTTACTTTCTCTATCCCTCTTAGTTGTACTAAGATGTATAAGGGATATAAGCAGAATGTTCAGAGAGAATGGCATGAAACTGGTTGTGATCACATTAGTGACGATGTGCTTAGTATGTTACAAGTCAAGATTGAACTTCAGCATACAAGGGAGTTCCTTTAACTTATGGACTTTCCGACTTAGAAGTAGGATTAAACTTTTCATGAACCTTGTAACGAAACCTCCTCGCACATTTGAGAAGAATGATATAATTTGAGTGGTGATGGATCGTTTGATTAAGTCAGCTCATTTTGCCTCTTAGAATGTGTATTCAGTTAGCAAGTGGGCCTAAATCCTTCGACAAATGATTATTCAATTACATGGCGCACCTGCAGTGATCGTTTCAGAGATTCGTATTTTACTTCACATTCCTAGGAAGGACTACTGAAGGCTTGAGGGACCAGACTCAAGTATAGTAATTCTATTCACCTACAGACTGATTGATAAGCAGAACAACTATTCGAACTTGGAAGAAGGGTAGAGCAGGAAGTTTGACCAGTGGTTGGTCTGGTTGTGTTTGCTCATTAAGAATTATGTCATGCAAGTGACAAGGGTTTTCCCTTCAAATTTGTATGAATGGAGATGTAGAGCACCTTCTGGTTGAATTAAGTCGGGAAGCTACTTATTGAATGTTCGGAGTCGATTACAATGACTAATGGATTAATTATCATTGTGTAAGAGAAATTCTGAAACTTTAGACCAGGAATTTGTGTGTCCGGTATGATGTTCCGTATAGAAGAGTTATGACATTTTGGCATATATGTAAGATTTGGTTCGTGATACGTTAATTTTTAGATTCATTCTTATCCGTGTGGTTATCCTATCTATCCCATTTTACATTCTGATACGATTCGATACTCCGATGTATGCTTAGTTAATCGTCAGTACGAATAGGTTACCAACCTCTTTAGGAAACTCTCGGTATGTCTGATAATTCGATATATGTTTCTCTAGTTGTTAGCAAGGTTCTTAGTTCGTACAGAACTTGATTGGACGTGTAAAATTTCTACCATCTAGCATCACTTCCGTATTTATTCTGTATTCATCTGATGTTCATGTATCTCTCTGTGAGATTTCGACTATCATCTGTTTCATGTTCAATTCGTACTCATTGGATCAGATTTGTTATGATTTGTTTTCTGTGGAGAACCCGAGGCTCTCCTATTTGTTTGGATCACGTCATGGGAAACAAACACTTCCGTTTGTTGACATCCTTTGGAAGGACCTCTCCGAGCAGGAGGTTAACTGTCGTCATTTCTCTTCGTGATTTGATACGTATCCGTCTAACTTTTGCGACTTCAATTTTTGAGGACGAAAATTTTCTTTTTAGACGGGAAGAGTTGTAAAACCTGAAATATTTGAACCATAATTTTTGCGCCATTTCAAAATTTCCCTAAGTATGAAATATTAATATAAATGTCATGGAAACTATGCCTTATAAATAAAATACACCTAATAATTAAAATACATAATGTTGATAACATCCTAAACTATATAATTATAACCTAAGTTACTAAATCCTAATCTATGTTTAAAAAAAAAGGGCACCCCCTTATTGTTGATGCATATCACACGTTTCTATGACACTACCATAATAGTTTATATTTTGTGACACACCTTCACATGTATAGAATATATGAGGGGATAAGAGTAGATCAACTTTAAACATTAGAAGATCATTGTTCCCTACTTTCTCTCAAATCAATACATGGTTTTCCTTATTTATCCCACTCCATACGTTTTATCACAAATCGTATATCAACACCTCTCTTTCACCTCTCAAATACCAAAAACAAGAAAACTCTCACACACATAAGCTTTTGCTGCCAAGAAGAAAAAGTAGAAGAGCAGAAGCAGTTGGCGTAAAAAGAAGTACAAACTTTGGAGTCCTTGTGTCATTCGAGCCCAAGTTTTTTTTTTTCATTCAGTCTCATTGTTCTTCCAGTCGACACAAAGGTATCCTAGTACCTTGTTTCTTTCAATTATTCAGCACATAACTATGAGTATACATGACTTAAAAACTATGATAGATAACCATTGAATCATGTCTTAATATATTTGTGTTCCTCGTTTGTTAAGTCACATAAAATCACAACTAGAACACGCCTTTATGTACCTGATATATCGCGAGTTTATGCACCCTATTGTGAATGAGTTGTGTCGTGTTGTGAACGGTTTTTGTGGACTGTTTTGGTGTTGTGTTTCCAGCCCATATGTCAACTAATAGAACTGAATAAACATGCCCTAAAATCAGTCTTAAAGACGCATTAAACGAAGTACAATAACAGTAAACCTAACGGTGAATGTTAACGAGATTTCATGATTTTATGTGAGATGTTTTATAGTGTTTTGGCCTCGATAAAATCCTCTATGTGTGGACTGTTTTTGTGTGGCGTTGGGTGAGTGTAAAAAAAAATCTGTCTAAACATGTTGCTAGATCGCGTGTATATGATGTTGTTGTGCCTTGTTGCTGCCTCGTTTGAAAACCCTCGCACACCTTTGTTTCTCACCCGCAATGACCTTTTTTCTTTCCTAGTCTTACTCGACTTTAACATGGCTATAATCTAATCAAATATGAGATAATACTTGTTGAAACCAGGAAAATGGAACTTAACTAATCTACACCAGCATACATGTTATTCGAATATTTATGGTGTGTTGAACATAGTTTTGTTGTGATGTGTAAATGGTGTCGATCATGGGGCTGTTTTGGATGTCACGTTTTGATATTGTAGGTGACTTAAAATCTGGAAACATGCATGCACATGAAATACAAACATGTGTAATACTAGTAAAATAAGCATGATATGCATGTGTATGATTAAATTTGTGTCGTGTATATATAAGGGTGCATTTATACGTTTGGAGTTTGAGTTGATTGCATGGTGTGGCGTGTGTATACTTATGTGAGTCGTGTATGTAGGCATGTGAAAATGGTATTTTTGGTCGTCGCGGCCTAAGATTAATGTCAAAGATACGTTAATAATTATTAATGACGGAGTCTAAAATTATCACCTTAATATAAAAATCATAGTATAACCTTTAAGATAATTTTATTTGACATTTTTAATATTTGATTTATTTTCGACCCTAAACTTTATTAAATTGAAATATTTAACCCTAAACCATTATAATTGTCCATTATAACCTTAAAGTATTAAATTACTATTTCAGGAAGTTACTAAAAATAGAAAGTAACTATTTTTTGGAAAGCTGCTATAAATGGAAAGTTACTAAAAATGAAAATCCGACTAAAACGAGTAACCTGAGTTAAAACAAGTTATTAACAATTAGCCGATCATTAATCAGTGTAGATTCGTTGTAGAAGACGTGGCGTGGTTTCCTTGTGATCGCTTTACCGTTTGCTCTCATTTCATTTGCGGTTTGAGGTACAGATATTCTAACCTTTCAGTAAGGTTTCCTATGACTCATGATCCGTTCCATTGCCACTATTATGATTTCTGATCTTTATACGCCTGATATCCTTGGTTCATTTGATAGTATGATTTCGTATGAAGACCCTTTTAAAAATATACCCTGATGATTTTTGAGAAAAACTATTTTTGAAATGATTTATGTGATTACGATACGATGCCAGTTTTATATAAAGGTTTTAATGACTTTTAAGAAATGTGTTTTTAAAGGAATACTTTTACGATAAATAGGTTTTAAATAATTTTTAAAAGTCCTTAATCTATTTTACTCTCTAAGATTCCTCATGACCTTCTTTAACATCTTTTGATTATTTACCTTCAAATTTTGAACCTTTGCTATGAACCCTTTTACTATTATGAACCTTTGATTTGAACCTCATGATATGAATCTTTGATTTGGACCTTTGACTTAAACCATTGCTATGATCCCTTATATGATCCATATTTGATCGATCCATTTTTGTTATGATTTGCTTGATATTGTTGCATGCTATTGTTCTTATTCTTATAGCATTCCTATGCCCTATTTGTTGCCCATTATTTGATTAATTTGTAGCCAGTCATGGGGAGTCCATGGCCTTGCCACTGATGCACCAGTGGTATTGACACTATCTGTGGAGGTGGGTTTTAGTCCACAGCGTTCCCTTTAAGCTAGCTATTCAGGCCTATATTTATTATTGTATATGTTTACTTAGCCTAGAGCTTTGTGCATATATATCTGTTTTGCAGGGGGCGTATGGATTATTTGGTGAATGTTTTGGTGTGTGTGCAATACACCCCTTTCACATTTGGTACAATGGAGGTCATGACTCCTATGTACAATTAGTATATATGTTGTTGGGCATTCCTATTTGTTCTACTTCTATATGATTCTTATTAACTTGTCATCTCTAATGTGATTAACTTATGATTGCTCTATTTCTTTTGCTTACTCTTAGGACTCATTTCATTTCGTTGATTGTTTGATATCCATTATCCGTATTTCCTTTGATCATATTCCATGTTTCTATATTCTTGATTTCTATCTCAGTAGGTTCGCTTGGACCTATGTAGTATTCACATTCGTTTTCCTTTTGTTACTAGTTTTCGTTGTTTATATCTGTTCACTGGGCTTTTTAAGCTCAGCCGCATTTCTTTTCCTGCGGCAGGTTTTTAAAAGGAAGTTGGGTTGGGTGAAGAGTGCTTAGGAGCTCTTAGTTGACTACACAATTGTTAGCTCCCCATAGATTAGAGATAGACTTAGAGATTCCCCTCTTGGTTCTTAACTTGTAATAAATTTTGAAGTTGTAATGCATAGAATTAGTCCTTTATCTTTTCTTTAGAACTGTTTTGTGAACCTTGTATTATTAATGTATTTCGCTTACTTATGTTCTAATTTGACCCAATAATGTTATACTTTAGCCCTTTTCGGGTTGGGGTGTTACAACATAAGTTTTCACACACTTAACCAAATACTGCCTCATAGCAATACACTAGGTACAATACACATAACATTTACTTGTCCCTTCAATCTTAATATTTTTTATGATATTTTTCAAGTATGCCTGTAAATTTTACACGCATTTTAACTATATTTATAGATTTAAGTATACGTTAAACGAAACATATATGAAAAAACATGAACATTTAAAGCTTCCACTATAGTGGTTTACAAATAAGTTTATAATATGATGAAGAGGTTTATATTTTTGTTAACCATAGTGAAAACCTATTTCATGCTTACTTGGCATTAAAAAAGGTCTAGGATCTTGAACCTTTTCACAATTTAATGCATTTGAGATATATGTAATGTTTATAAAGCTTTAAGAAGTTTAATTTATGTGTAGTGGAAATAGGCTTATACAACCAAAATGTTTAAGAATTAATGATATTGATCAATTATAAACATTTAGATAGGTATAACATAGTTGATGCCCTTAGTGAAAAGTATACAAAGTTGTTTTTTCAAGTCAATTCCGTAAAGTTTTAAGTACATTTAAATTTACAAATCTATGTTTTTAATTTACGATAAAATGTCTGTCAAATCACGAGTATCTAATATAGTAAGAGTATATATATCCTACAATAGCTATCATCGTAATCCGTAAACTTGCTATTTTTAGGAGAAAACATGTAACTATAGTACGTATTGGATCAAAATTTTCCAAAGAAAACTTTTTAATTGTAACATGACACCACAAAGTTTGAACGCGCTTTCTTGCTAGACTGGCCTTTTTACCTATTCAACATGTGTTTTGAGACTTCGTGATTTTAACTATCTGTAGTATAGTATACGGCATGAAAGTTGGCTAGTACCATGCTTGAAAGTTATTGATAGACATAGATTGTCGCAATATTGTTAAAAGCTTGCTAGACAAAATTAATTCTTTTTTGATGCAACGATAATGACTAATTCTTTTGAGTGTAAAACACAGTAAGACAATTAAGGGTGCGTTTGGTTTGTAAAAAGGTTTGGAATCGAATTTGGATCTAGTATTGCTTTGATAGAAAATGCGGATAGAGAAAATTAAATAATAATTTGAAATATTGGGTTTTTTTTTTTTTTTTTTTTTTTTTTTTTTTTTTTTTTTTGTTAACAAATATATACCGTACAGTATTTTCAAATGGAGAAAGAAAGTATGGTCTAGTCAAATTTGATAAAAGAGAAGAATGTGTGGTGCAAATTTAGTAAACATAGTATGGTCTGTCATATTTGTCAGGAAAGCGTCATAAAAAACACCAATTTATAGTGGAATCAAAATTTAGGTTTAGTATGATTGATGGTAATCAATAAAAGAGACCAATTTTTAAAAAAAGATTCCATTACTTGAATCAAAAGGTATAAAACAAACGGAACCTATTATTTGGGCTTTATTTATCTGGTATAGTTAGGAAACTGTTTTATAATAGTTTAGTGCGAAATATCTGTCGGTGAATAAAGATCCAAAAAGTTAACATGTCATTTTCATTGCAAGTTTGCAAATTGCGACTAATAGAATCTATGGGCGGTTTTGGGTCGGCGCATCATCAGCAATCGAGCCGGGCCCAACCCACTAAGGGGCACTAAAGCTTTTTATACCCATTATATGTACTAGGCCCAACTCCTAAAGGGTACTAAAAATAAACCCTATTAATCATTTAATCCAAAAAGTTAAAAATGATTGTGAAAGGACAAAAGAGTGAAGGGCTTAAGGCGTGAAACACTGAAACTTTGCTTTCAATAATCCATCTCCATCTTCAAATTATAACTAAGGTTAATTACAACTTAGAACTCTCAACTAGTTATCAATTTTAATTTTTTATTTATTATTATTATTATTTTTTATTTTATTATTATTATTTTTTTTTACATAATTGTATACATATACTAATATACAGTATATACTCAAATTGAGTAATTAATATTTGACAAATGACAAATTGTTAAATAATGTTAATTTTTTTCATATATAGTTGCTTAAAAAAATTATGCCTCCTAAACAATCATTCGTATTTTTGGCTTTTCGTACTTGATTATGGTCTATGAATATTATAATATAGGGACATTTTTTTTTTTTTCGTGCCAGGCCAAATTTTTTTTTTGACGTTCTCAGCACCGCCCCTGATAGAATCAGTGATTAAACAAAGTTCCCTTACAAAGTTACAAAACATTATGCATATGAAATATCGTAGTTATCAGATATAATTAAAGTGTTCATACCAAGAGGCTTGTAATTTAATGGCATTGCGTGATAATGTGAGATACTTGTGGATTCAAAATGTTTGTGAAATAGTGTACTTAGTTTTCCGATTCGAATTTAACTTCACAATGAGACAAAGTTATACACGAAAAAGGTTCTTCAACATGTCCATCTTGTTTCTTTCATCTGAAGCAGGATTCACTCGCCTGTCCATTAAAACACGTAAAAGGTTGACGATCATTTTTAATCTTGTCCGAATTTGACAGCTTGAGTTGTTGACAGACAATTGGGATAAGTTACGAAATAGCTAGAGTTAAACATTTTAGCACGCCTCTAGTATTTACTTTTGACATCTTCTATTCTTTCATCGACAATAATTGGACTACTCACCTAAATACTCCAATTAGTTACGACCAGATATTATAGTTTATGAGTTATTATTATTATTTTGAACCTTCCTTGAATCATCTACTGTAATAAAATATAATGCCTATAAGACACTAGTCTCATTCTGATTTTGTCACACTATATATAATATACATATTTGAATGGTACTATATGGGAGTTGCAAGATTACAAACCATGTCGGCATTTTTCTTGTCATTCAATGAAATTAACAATAATGTGAAATTTTTGAAAATGAAATAATAGAATGTCATATTCTCATGGCTCATACTTTTCTCTTACACATATTTTGACAAGCTTCACATCTATGTACGTACGATTCCATTGGACCCACATTTTATCCACCACGTGGCACTGTATAAATCATTTGCAACTGTTTAGGGTTTTAGCCCCACAGCCCACTATTCGTCGTCTTCAATGATCCACAAAATAGTGACAACCTAATAATGCTAGCTAGCCTTAAAAACTTAGGTCCATGTTTTTATGGTGCTCATCCAATAATTCTATTCATTAACTTGACATTTGATGTATATGTTCCACACGCAACATTGTAAAAAATTGTGTGTTAATTTATTCGTTATCTTTCAAGTTATTTGTGGCACGTCGTATCCATAAATTCTGTCGCATATCGGTAGACACATTTTAACAAATTTATCGTGCTGATTGCTTGATTGTTGTTTTTGGTTTCTACACTTGTAAGAACCACGAATTACATCTAGGTTTTGCAATACAATGAAGGAATTGTTAGGCCATAGAGAAAGAGAAAGAATCCATTTACTGAGATAAGAAAACTAAAGAGACATACTCATGTTTTAAAAATTCAATGATAATCAATCATGTACTAATGAAAAAACCTAATAATCAGTACATTAGAAATTACTTTACATGATTGTAGATAAGTGATTGATAGCAAATGTTCAATTATCACACAAATGCCTTTTCTCCCTTCTCCTTATGTTTAGTCAGTTAGATGATCAAAACTATATGCTACTTGACCAAATAAGTTTTATGTGGTACATTCACAATTGTATGCTGTTTTGAAAGGGATACGTTTTACACATGGTAAAAATACATATTTCAGCTAGTTAAACTGTGTTAGTATCACATTTATAACTGGGTTTTCTCTCTTGTAAACAATCATTTTTGAATGATTAACTAACTAATTTGTTATTCCCATAGGCGATAGCCCAATAAACTAGATGGGTATTAAAGTTCAAAAACAAGATGGGTCTTTAGCTCATGGAAAGTTCGGGCCCAAACTATTGAACTATAGCCTTGAGCCCTTGATAACTTTTTATTGTAGTTTTTGCACTAGATAATATATGGGCGAAACTTACAACTATACGGCTTTACATGCCAAGAAAACTAAACAATATAGGTTTTTTTACAATATGTGTTAGAGCAGAGTAAGAATTTTCACACATAAAATCCATGTAAAGACGATATCAAACAGGAGCTACTGTTACGACTCACGACAATGGATATATGTGGCGTGTACATTGTGGATGCTATGCATAAGGAAATATATTTTTCGCTGCTTCCACAAATCCCTATTAACAAACGACAATAACTTTAATACAGTAACAAACAGATCAATGATGAGATACATAACCACAAGAAATAAATTTGCTACACCCATTGTTATCCTAACTAAAAGATCATAGTATTGAATAAGCAGATTAATTATTTAAACAAGATGAGGTAGTTAATAGATTACTTTCATTCTTAGTGGTTTGCTATACATTAGTGCTTGCTAGTTAGCTAAAGTAGGCGTACACCATTTATTTCATATGTAGCTAAATCTGTATGCAACAAACTGAGATAAAAGGAATCACATTTGCCCTTGCGTTAACTTAGTGTCGTCTTGGTATTGCGTTCATAATCCCATATCCACTGTTCTGATATTGTTCGATCTCTTCTCAATTTGTAATCAATTTAGGGTTGGTTATTAGTTATGAGTTATCATGCAAGAAATGAGAAGAGAATGAAGGCCGTGTCTTTGGAGTTTTCACCAAAGCCTTTGTTCTTTTATTCTAAATACCTATTTTTGTCAAATCATATGTCTATGCCAGCAACGCAAATTACACATGTCATTAAACATAGAGATGCAATCAAAGAAGGCTACAAAACTTTAAAAATTACACAAGAATGAAACACTTGTGATACTTGAGTGGTTAAATCTCAAAAAAAAAAAAAAAGTATGAATGACTAAATTAAAATACTAATGACTGGGCTAGGCACGACTAAACAGACTCAAATGCAAGTATGCTTTAGGAGTTTCTAAAGAAAGACAATAAGGCGTCAACAGTGACGTCTAGCGCCTTTTAGGCTTAGGGCTTGTTTCTTTGGCAATCATCCTTTAGCTAATAAGAGTGAACCTACAAAACATAATTTAATATTTTTTTTCGAATGAGGCCTGCTAACAGGCATAAAATTTCATATTCTCCCCAATAAGAGGAAGAAACAGATATGGACCCCATGTATGACCACACAATCTTTATATGTCACTTATTCAATTAAACATGCCCTTAGTCATGTCTCCCCTGATAAGGAAGCAAAGCCATGAGAGAAGGCGTTCCTTCGCCGTTTTATTTTGATGAAGTGCTTAAGTCGAGACTCTTATATGTCAATAGGGAAAGCAGATTCAGAAAGAAAGCAAGTCATTTTAGTCTTTAATCTTGTAAAAGAGTGTTTTAACTAGACTACGGGTTGTTATTCTAGTAGACATAATTGAAACCGTGCAAACCAGATGACTCTATACTTTTTACACTTGCTCAATCTTTAAAGCTAATTCGGAAACTTTGGAATGGGAGTAAAGCCCAGCATTGGTGTTAACATCAGCACACATGAGTTGTTTTTGATACTTCAGTAATTACATGTAGCTCCATGTTCATTAAAAAGTTTAGTCTTTGTACAAGTAGCTAGCTAGCTATAATTTTAGATATATTTCGAGCAAAGATGGCTTATATCTGAATGAAACTTTGTTTAATGGAGAGAGTTTTGCTACAACTTTCTGTCATTTAATTCTACTAGACGAGTACCCGTGCATAGCAACGGGATATTATAGCGATAAATAGTTTATTGATAAAAAAAAGTTTATAGGTTATAAATGAAAAATAATAAAAGTTTAAAGATTTGGGAATTAAATATAATGTTTTGAAACCCGGTTCGACCCGGGTGGTTCAACCGGTTGAACCGTTCCGGTCGAAAAATTGGTCGATTTAAACCGGGTCAACTTGCTAGGTTGGGTCGAAAACGGGTCAAAGTAAACCGGTTCAACCCTTCGGGTTTGAAGCGTCCCGGGTCAACCCGGTTTGTGATCTGTATTAATTGTTTTAATTTGTTATATTTAATTTGGTAGATATGTTTTGAAACCGGTTCGACCCGGGTGGTTCAACCGGTTGAACCATTTCAGTCGAAAAATTGGTTGATTTAAATCGGGTCAATTTGCTAGGTTGGGTCGAAAATGGGTCAAATTAAACCAATCCAACCCGTCGGGTTTGAAGGGTCCCGGGCCAACCCTGTTTGTGATTTATATTAATTGTTTTAATTGGTTGTATTTAATTTGGTAGATATGTTTTGAAACCCGGTTCGACCCGGGTTGTTCAACCGGTTAAACCGTTCCGGTCAAAAATTTGGTCGATTTAAACCGGGTCAACTTGCTAGGTTGGGTCGAAAACGGGTCAAATTAAACCGGTTCAACCCGTTGGGTTTGAAGCGTCCCGGGTCAACCCGGTTTGTGATTTGTATTAATTGTTTTAATTGGTTGTACAATGTGTATAAATCATTGTACTTTTAAGTAATGAGGTATTTTAATAAGAGTATTAATTACATTTCATAATTTCCTTATATACATTTTTCAACATTTCATATTTCACTTTTATTGACTTTTCCACTTTCATCTTTGACCATTTTTGCTTTATAGGTAATATAGATAAATCTTCATACACATAATAATATTATATAATTTTTTTTTCACTCATTATCTCTCTTCATTTAAAACGTTCATTTTGAGATTTGTCAAGATCCTGTTAGTAGGATGTTTTGTAAGAATAATTTGCAAGAGGTTTTAGCATTTTTGTTATGGAAAACATGAGAGCTAGCTGATGTAATATTTTTGAGGATTGTACGTCAAGTTTGATACTCCGTATTTTGTAACTTGTAAGAAACTGTTTCAAATTCGGTAACTTCTTCTTCTTTTTTTTTTTTTTTTTTTTTTTTTTTTTTTTTTTTTAATTATTTTTAATTATTTGTTATTATTATTTATTTATTTATTTATTTATTTATTCATCTGATAAGCTTTGAGATTTTTGAATTGAATAGCGTCTTTGATTTTTTATTTTTGTGATCTATAACTTCTTAATGCGGTAGTTTGCAAAATCGGTGACTTGTTTTTAGTGAATCTATTTTGATACAGTTTGTTGTGATTTGGTAACATAACTTTGTAATTACCTGCTAAATACATGATAAATTATACGAGCATAATCATACAAATGATGCTTAAAAACAAAAAAGAAATCATGAGGAAATCTTTAATAATTGGTTTCATGACTAAAATCTCGTTAAATTATGTTGCATATCAGATGTGATATCTTAAAATGGGAAAGTTTATATCGATCCTATACAAACGATCAAAAATTTAAGCTAGAAAAAGCAAAAGAAAAGAAAAGGATAACATAAAATAACAAAGGATTCTTTATTAAAGCTATCAAATGTGAGTCGCAATGATTATATTAAATGAAATGTGGGACTTGCACGTGGTATGTTTTGTTTTCATTAGTTGTTTTTTGAGATCTAAATCTTAATATACTCTAAACAAGCATATTTCATGAAATGAATAACTGTGTCAATCCCCGATAGGAAACGCTTGTATTTTGCTTAAGAGCGCGGGGTAAGGTAACACACGACCCACGTTAAAAGTTAATGTACCTTCATTTTGGGGTACGTTACCTTACTGTGAAGTGAGCTAAGAAGACAAGTTAACGTGCACGATAAACTCTTGACTCGCGTTAAATTCCAATTCTTTAGTAAAATAAATAAATAAATAAATAAATAAAAAATAAAAAATTACAACAAGCCCCCTAGCCAAACGGTAATGTTACCATTTATTTCAAAAAAATGTTTCACACTAGACCCCTATGTTTTAAACCGTTTATAAACGGCTATTTATGTAAAAAAAAAAAAAAAAAAAAAAAAAAAAAAAAAAAAAAAAAACTTTTCCAAACCCTTTTTATTACAACTATAAATACCTATTCACCCACATAATATTTTTTCACACGTTAACTTCTCTTTCATCTACAATACACTTCTACTAGCTAAAAAAATAATAATGTCGGGTGGCAACAACAACCAAGACTCGTTTATGAATCTTCTCGGTGGTAGGTGGAATAACCCATACGCGGGTTCTTCCTCAAATCCAAACGATGGTTCGTCACAACCGATTTGGGGTAACCCAAACGAATTGGGTTTGTCGAGCGAAGAAATGTACGCACAACATCAAACCTTGCAATATTGGAAGGAAACTCAACAATTCAACTTAAATTCCAATTTCCAAAATCTTCAATTCTCTCAACACTCACAACATTCTCAAACGGAAACAAATGAAGTTCCGGAAACACCTACTTCTCCTCAAAAACCAAAAAGTCGTGGAAAACGTAAGGCAAAAAAATCCAAAGAACCTATCGAGGAAAATGATGCTGAAAAAGCGAAGGAACGTTGGACGTCAATTGAGGAAAGATTACTTGCCAAGTGTTGGGTGGCATGTTCAGAGGATCCTAAGGTCGGGAGATCCCAATCTAAGGATACGTTATGGCAACGGATACTAGCCGAGTTCAATAGAATAAATCCAAAAGATCGCAACAAGGATATGCTACAAGGAAAGTGGAAAACGTTGAACCGTGATTGCAATAAGTTCAACGCTTGCTACAAAAAGGTGCAACGGGAGGTGAAAAGTGGTGAAAGTGAAGTTGATATCCTAACACGTGCTAACCTACTGTATCGTCAAGAAAACCCACCGTTCACGAATGAAGAGGCTTGGAGCGTGTTGCGTACACATCGAAAATAGGACGCGCCAGTGGCGGTTGATTTAACCGGCGACGTCCCAAGCCAAACCAACAAGGATTTGTTTGGTCATGACGCAGAACCACGACCCATTGGAAAAAAGCGGGCTACCAAGAAACAAAAATCTGAGACAACGACAACCACCGGAGGCACGACTAGCACCAGTGGTTCCTTTTCTTCGATCAATTTCGCGAAGATGATGCGCGAAGAGTTAAGGGCAAAATGTGAAGAGGTGAGTAGGGCGTACCAGGCGATCGCAAAAAATCAAGCCGCACAACAAAGGATGAAGGAGCTAGAATTTTTGATGCTCGACACTACCGGCAAAGATCCACATTGGGTGGCTTTCGTTAATGCAGAAAAGGATCGAATCGCCATGAAACTTGGGTTGCCTCCTCGTCAATTATGAATAATTATCTCGTACTTTTTTTATGTGATGTGTTTTATTTATCTCGTATTTTTTTTAAATTAGCGTTTTTTTCCTAATGTAGTGTTGTGTTTTAATTTCGTAATGTAATGTTGTGTTTTAATTAATGTTTTAAATCAATGAAGTGTTTGTTAAAATTTGGGGTTGAAATTGTAAATATTTATGGTGAAAGTGAGTTAAGGTGAGTTAAATTTAAGTTATGTTACCAGGGTGAAAAGTCAAGAGTTAATGTTAAAAGGTAAAAGCTGATGTGACGCTGAGGTGGCGGTGTGTTAACTTTTGACATTGAGTTAACTTACCAAGTGCTCTAAGGGTCACGACTTATTGAGGGTGGGTCTGGTGCAGAGTTTAGAGTCTTTAAGAGCACTCGGTAAGTTAACCGAGGTGCCCACGTTAAATCTTAACGCATCATGGTTTCACTAGCGTTATACTTTACCAGCATTGAAAGGCAAGAGCACGTTAACGTGCTGCATTTTAGAACGCAACGTTAAGCTACGTGTCTATTAAAAAAAAGAAAAAAAATTACACTTTTGGCCCTTGTATTCTTATATAATTTTTATGAATTTCAAAATGCAAAATTTACAAAACACCCCTTATGTTTTAAAAATCAAACCATAACTTAAAAATCATTATTGAATAAAAAACAATACGAATACTATATAGATCATGCAACGATAGTCACGAAGCTTTTATATAGACTATTAATTGTCGATGAAGCTTTTATATAGACTGGTATGTGACAATACGAAGTTGAGTAAAGATGACATTTATAGGGATAAACTAGCCGTTAGAGAATTTTTTTTGGACAATTCGAGTGATGAGGGCTATGACACAGACTGAATCATTTTCTTGATTCGTAGTTTATGTTTAATTATCGTAGTTTAATTTAGATGTTTTATGTTTAATTATCGTAGTTTAATTTAGATGTTTTATGTTATTTATCATAGTTTAATTAAGATGTTTTATGTTTAAGTATCGTAATTAATGTAATTTGTGGTTAAGTATACTAGTTAATGTAATTTGTGTTTTATAAATATTTATGTTATTTTTAAATGAACTATTTGTTATAATTTGGAGTTGAAATTAAAAATAAGTGAGATGAAGGCGAGTTAAGGTGAGTTATAGGCGAGTTATGTTTACCATGGTGGACAGTAGTGAATTAAGGTTAAAAGATTAAAGCTGACGTGGCGCTGATGTGACAGTAAGTTATGGTATAACTCACAGGCAACTTACCTAGTGCTCTAAGGGCATGTTTGGTACAAAGAGTTGAAGATGGAAAAATGAAAATCAATTCATTTTTTAAGTTTGGTACTTTAAAAAAATAAAAAGATGAAGAATTATAACTCTTAAGAATTTATTCTTTTGTATCTTTTAAAGAGTTGGTTTCTCATCCATTTGGTAAATAAATGAACTCCACATCTTACACTCCTCCTAAAAATGAATTTGTTGAATCACACACATCGATCTAGGGCTGAGCATCGGGCGAAAACCGGACCGGACCGACCAAGACCGGACCGGACCGAGGACCGAGAACCGGAAAAACCATAGACCGAGACCGGACCGAATATGGTCGGTCCGGTCCGGTCCGGTCGGTCTTCGGTCGGTCCGGTCCAATTAGGCAAGTTTTTTCGGGTTTTTGGTCGGTCCGGACCGGACCGGACCGGACCGAGGACCGAATTTGGCAAAAAGCTTAGACCGAGGACCGGACCGAATGTGGTCGGTCTGGTCCGGTCGGTCTCGGTCCGGTCGGTTTTGTCGGTCGGTCCGGTCCATCCGGTCCGTTTGCTCAGCCCTACATCGATCCATCACCTAGCCTCTTTCCACATCTTATACACTCCTCCTAAAATTAAAATTGGTGAAACCCTAGCATATTGGGGGGTTTTGCTAATCTTTTATTTTTCTTCTTTTCACCGTCGATCCATCACCTCCTATTTGGAGGTTTTGCTAATTAGTTTTATTATTATTATTATTATTATTATTATTATTATTATTATTATTATTATTTGGTGGCCGAATAATTGGTTGGTTATGGTGTTGCAAGCTTGTTGGGATCAAAGTTTTACTATTTATCAAGTCTCGGTCATTTACTTGTAATAGGTTGCTAAGACTTGTATGTTTATTTAATCATAAGGCTTATGTAGCAAGCCCATGGGCCCTAAGCCCATTTTGATTTACTAGATAGGGAGGAAGGGAGTGTTGCCCTACTCCTTCCCTATATATACTAGTCATATGTGACTAGTAAACTTGTTGGTTATTTCATTATTCTAAGAAAACTCTTTCATTTCTATTTCTCATAGTGTCTTAATCAACCATCTCTCATTCTCATCTTATTTCTATCATCCTTATACTTGTGTTTACATAAATTGTGACCTAACAAGTGGTATCATTCGCCGGAAGAAGGTGTAGTTCTTGTTTTTAAGTTGAAGTCGATCCACAACCTCTTTTTCTACTCGATTTTTTGTGAAAATTTTGTACTTTCTTGTTTGTTTCTTGGTTTTTATCACATCTTTGCTTACAAACTTGTGCTACAAATCATAACAAACAAAAAAGTGTCAAACTTTCTTTCAAAAAAGTGATTTGAGTTTGGTTATATTTTTTTTAAGGCTTTCTAAACATTTTTGTTTAAAAAGATCATTACTTTTCTTGTTTTTCTTGGCTTTTAACACTTTTTTGATTACAAACTAGTGTTATAAACCTTTTCTAACAAGAAAGTTTCAATCTTTTTCAAAAATTTGGAGTTTTAGAAAAATTTCGTACTTGATTTTGTACTTTTTTCTAGATCGCAAAAAATTTTCATAAAAATCATCAAGTTTGCATCTTTCTTCAAGTTTTGGTGTTTTTATAACTAGAAGTATAAGAATCTTGAAATACAAACTTCATTTGGATGAGCTTTTAGTAAAATCAAAATTCTAGCAAACTTTCTAGATCACAAAAATTTTTTATAAAAATCATTAAGTTTGCAACTTTCTTTAAGTTTTGGTGTTTTTATAACTAGAAGTACAAGAATCTTGAAATACAAAATTCATTTGGATGAGCTTTTTGCAAAATCAAAATTCTACCAATCTTTCTAAATCACAAAGTTTCAAGAACACACTTGCTCCCGTTGCTTACTCGGTGTTTCCCTTGCTTGTATAAGTGAGAAAACACTTCGACTCGTGGTAAACTCTCTAAATTGTATAATTTAGAAAGTTTTGGTGCTAAGTTTCTAGAACACTGAAAAGTTTCTAAAACACTAAAAAGTTTCTAGAACACTGAAAAGTTTCTAAAACATTGAAAAGTTTATAAAACACTGAAAAGCTTCTAGAACACTGAAAAGTTTCTAGAACACTGAAAAGTTTCTAAAACATTGAAAAGTTTCTAAAACACTGAAAAGTTTCTAGAACACTGAAAACTTTCTAAAACACTGAAAAGTTTCTAGAACACTGAAAAGTTTCTAAAACACTAAAAAGTTTCTAAAACACAAAAGTTTCTAAAACACTCATTTTTTGAGAATTGGCATTACATCTATACCTTCTATAAGATCCATCTATCACACAAGTTTCTTTCTAACATCTTCTTACTATCTTCTTTCTATTTCTTAATAACAAAAAAAAAAAAAAAAAAAAAAAAAAAAAAAAAAAAAAAATCAATCAATTTTTAGGACAAAATTCAAAATTTTTCGGTAAAATTTGACGGCAAAATTTTTTAAACTAAAATTTTTTCGTGTGACCTTAGAATAGCATTTTACAGTGATTTTCAAAATTTTGGAACAGAAAATTTTTCAAATCATTTTGGAGGAAAAATCTGAAATCACTATTTCAACCTTGGTTTTACATTTTTGTTTGATTATTTCGATTACATCGCAACAATCAAGGGGGAGAGAAATGTCGTTTACAATGTCTCAAGTACCTTCTGCCAACTACCTTCCCCACCAATATTCTCATCAGCAACAGTATCATCAACAACAAAGTCACAGCTCCCTCATTCGTCAAGTTCTGCTATTTGACAATGAACCAAGGCCTCCAATGTTGCTACTAGGAACATATACTGATTGGAACCATAGATTTCTGCAATGGCTCACAGATCGTCCTGCTGCAGATCTTATGCTTAAATCCATTCAAGATGGTCCATACAAAATGATATTTCTTGCTGACTCAACAGGAATTATAAGAATGCAAACTTCTGAAGATTTGAATGCTACTGAACTTGATCAGTACTATGCTGACAAACAAGCTGCATGGTCCATGACATTAGCCCTTCCCGATTCAATTTACATGAATATGGACTTTCAAGCTAGTGCTTATGATATTTGGAAATATCTTGAAGCTATGCATCGTACAGAAGAACTTCATCACATCAGAATGAAGCAAATTCTTGAATCCTGTTTAAGCATGAATCCTATGAAGACCATCCTCCCTGCTCCACCATCTCCAGTTGTTGACCATGGATCATTAATTTACACTCCGAATGGTCTCTTCTTCAATCCTCCAAATTCACCTGAACCTATCTTCATCCCACAGTACTCTCCTGCAACACTATATAATCATATGCAATCACTTCTGCAAAATCTTGTGAAGCTTGGAAAAGTATCTACTGATAAAGGCAAATGCATGATGGAAGATACTGACGATGAAGAAGATCTTATTGAACCAAGCATGGCATTTATGGCATATACGGAAAATATTGCAGATGTGGAAGCTCATGATTATGATTCAACTTCACTCTCTTACGATAATGTTGAATACAATGCCACACTTAGTCAAATGGAAGTTGAAGGGGGTAATCTCAATGCTGTTTTGCAAAGTGTCATGGGAGATATTTCATCTGATGGTGAATATGCAGATTTGGAATCCAATACAACAGATTTGGAAGCCGATACAGCAGATGTGATGTTAATGGCAGATAGGGGTGCAATCAATCCAAGCTTTTATCAAGCAACTTGAGCTCGAGCTTGAGCTTGACTCGATCGAGTCAAGCTTTTATCGAGCTCAAGCCCGAGCTCGAGCCTAATAAACAAGCTCGAAACACATAACGAGCCGAGCTCAAGCTTTTAATAGCTCGAGCTCGAGCTTTTATCGAGCTTTTCAAGCTTTCAAGAACATATATATTTTTAGTATACATATTTATATAAACAACTTAAACTAACATAAATATTAGTATAATAATTAAATACTTGTAGGAGGACCATTTAAACTCTAATTCTCCTAAATGTTTTGTATAAATTCTTTCCTCTCAAGTTCATTGCATATTTTTTTGAATTATTGAAGAGTTTGGCTATCAAATTTAATGTTTATATGTAAATTCAAGCTTTTCGAGCCGAGCTCAAGCCTACTCGAGCCTTACACGAGCCGAGCTCAAGCCTGGTTGATTAAAGCTTGTCAAGCTATCAAGCCAAGCTCAAGCTCACCTTATACATTTCAAGCCAAGCTCAAGCCCTATCAAGCTCGAGCTCGGCTTGACTCGATTACACCCCTAATGGCAGACATGCAGGAATCTCACATGAATAATACAGGCCCACATGAAAGCAATGACACAGATGACGATGATGCAGTCAATACTCTGAATCAAGGACTCGCACTTGTTGCTCGTGTCCTCAGCAAATACTCCAACAAGACAAACAACCATCTTCGTTCTTCTTCTAACACAAGGAATCAAGCTATTGGGCAAAGTGAAAGAGTTGATAGACATGGAAGGAATGCTGAAAGGACTGTTGGGAATACTGCAGATGTCGGTAATACAGGCCTTAAGGATAAAGTTGCGATAAGAGTCATCCGTTCAAAGGAAGATTGTTTAGCATATTTTCATCCAGTTAAGATTCAATGCAAGATTCTCTCAGATACAAGATTTCCTTCGTGGAGTACCTTTTCTGCATTCTTTGGAACTGAAACGGACGTTCTAACCTTCCAAAAGAAACTCCGAGAAGACATAGTTCTACTTGAAAAGCAAATTGATCAGGGAAGCGATTGCATGGTAGGATTTATAGCGCTCAAGTATCTGTTCAAAGGGTTCATGACCATGGATTTTAAAGTGTTCAAAACTTCTCGAGACTATGAATCTCAATGTAGATTATGGAGAGAGAACATCACTAGTATGGAGGTTGAAGCTTTTAGAGATCAGTTTGTTTCACGAATGAGCTATCTTGAAAGGGTGCTTTATGAGAGATTACTTCATTTGAAGGATATGCTAGAGGAGAGAAAACTCAAAGTAATAAAGATGCAGATTCAAGAAGAGCAAATTCATAAAGTTGATGCATTGGAAGCTAATTTGGGTGTCATGGAAAGCAATGGGACAGGATCAGAAGAGCAAAATGACAGCACCAGATTGGGGAATGATACAAATGTTGATTCTGCTGATATCAGACCCACTTATGACTTAGAGCCCAACTTTGACAAAGGACAGATGGATGAGGAAGATGTCATACCCATCTATGACACAGAACCTAACTTTGACAAAGAGCAAATGGTTGAGGTACAATCTACTGTTGATCATATTATGCCTGTAAATGAGAAACAACAATCTGAGCAACCTAACTTCAGTAATGAAGGAGAGGTTGAACAGAATGTTGTACAATGTCTTAACAAACATTCTGAGTCTGAGTCCGTACCTGATAATCCAATAACTGTAACATCAAATCAAACTCTTGAGTCTGAAAGCCTTCTTCTCAAAAAGACCATTGCCCAGTGTCATAAAGATTTTTCAAAATTAGAGGCACATTGCATCTCACTTGAACTTCAATTGCAAAATGAATCTCTAAATTCGGGCAACAATGGTCAATTTTTGAATGAACAAAGAAAACGTGTGGATACATTAGTTAAAGAAAATGAGCTTTTAAAAGGTCAAATTCAAGAAAAGGTGTTTGCGCATGCTGCATTACAAAACAAATTAAGAAGACTGACTGGCAAGAGTGTGGATACTAAGTTTGCAAAACCATCAATCTTGGGGAAACCGCCTTCTCAAACAAACAGAAAACAATCAGTGGTTAGACAACCAACTGCATTTAAATCTGAACGACCTAAATTTTCAAAACCTCGGTTTGCCTCCCAAGTTGTTGAGAATAACAATTTGACAAAACCAGTCACTCCACATTCTTGGCCTAAGGAAAATGCATCTGTGTCTGCCAAATCTCAACACGTGATTATACCTGGCTCATCTAGGATTAGTTTGAAAGCATTGTCTAAAACGAGCATTAAAAGTAAAAAGTCTTATGGCACATATGACATGTACAAGAACTATGATCTAGAAAAGGCTAGGAAAAAGGCGCTACTTCAAAAGGATGGAATTTTAGGTTCAAAACCTCGTGTGATGCCTTCCATTGTAGTACAAAACACTGCTTGCAATAGCGCACCAAAACCTAAGAGTAATCAACAAACTAATAGGAATTGGCTAGCTTCTAAGAGTAGTTGCGTAAATAATCATGTTGTTTGTGCTTTAAAATATCTTCAAAAGGGAAATTCACTTGAAACGGCTCAATCGACTAAGACATACAAACCCGTTGAACCAAAAGTCTTAAGTCAGAAACCTAAGAAGTGGATCAATATAGGACGTAGGTTTTCTCAACCAAGTGATGCTCCCACTGCATCTAAAAGAAAACATCTCCTAGATCTAACACTAGGTGGGTACCCACGGGCAGAATTTTCAAATCGATTGGTCTTAGGTGGATTCCTACAGGAAAGATTTTAGACATTTGCACCAAAACTAATGTGAAATCCACAACATCTATCCCTGAGGCGAGAAAGGAAATCATTGATAAAGTGTGTCCGAGTGTCAAGAAGATAATTGACACTACATCTTTATGCTTCTAACATCCGGAACCCAATTACACTTGGGGATCCATGTCCTCTGTTTTGTCTATTCTTTCTTCTTTTCAGGCATAACAGGAATGGCTTTGGAACAAATCAGTTTCGGACCCGAGCTTAATGGATGGCTTTTGAGCACAACAGCTTAGGACCCGTAATCAACCGTTT
Source organism: Artemisia argyi (assembly GCA_030686995.1). Classification (NCBI taxonomy): domain Eukaryota; kingdom Viridiplantae; phylum Streptophyta; class Magnoliopsida; order Asterales; family Asteraceae; genus Artemisia; species Artemisia argyi. The sequence goes on along the minus strand of CM060709.1, from coordinate 66,604,992 downwards.
AAAGCACTTCAGCTATGGCTTCTGAGCACAACAGCTTAGGACCCGTAATCAACCATTTAAAGCACTTCAGCTATGGCTTCTGAGCAAAACGGCTTAGGACTCGCAACCAACCGTCTTAACTTTCCGGTATCTTTGGCTGAACCATTGTCACTTTCTCGTAAAGAAGTGGAAACCTTGTTTGCTCCATTGTTCGATGATACGATTGAAAACCGTCCTTCTGAGGTCTCACCAATTTCCGCTGCACACCTTGATCATAATCAAGTACCTGACACACCTCAACAAACAACAACAACTGTTGATAAAGACGGTCCTCCAATTGCATCTCCAACAACAGTATGACAAACCGCTTCCAACTCCAGACAATCAGCTGAAGATCCATTACAACAATCAGTACCACAACCTACAGATTATGATGGTAATACTTTCTTCAATCCATTTGCACCGACTCCAACCGTTCCTGATATAATGGAGTCGTCTTCTCGCAATTTGGATCCATCTAATATGCATACAACATCACCCTTCGACACATCATTGGAATTAAATGGATTTGGAAAAACAAGCTGGACGCAGAAGGCCCAGTGATTCGCAACAAATCTTGTTTAGTTACAAAGGGATACAGTCAATGAAGCAGGATTGTACATCACTGTCATCAACATAAGCTTAGTATGTAGCCATGTCTGCTTTCTATGCTCACAACATTTGGATGAGAACTTAGCTCACGGACTACGGCTATGTATTTGACTAGATCTCAATGTACTGCGACTCAAAGTGTGCTTTTGCAATCACGTGCAACACCATTCATCATTCCAAGGCCATACAAATTGCTCTCCACTACCATTTCATAAAGGAGCATGTTGAGAAGGGTACAATTGAATTAGAGTTTGTGGTAACTGAATACCAATTGGCGGACTTGTTTACAAAGGCATTACCTCCAAGGTTTGTTGATTTAGTTCACCATATTGGTATGCGGTGTTTGACTCCATATGATTTGCAAAACTTTCTTAAAAACTAAGAGAGTCAAACATCAAACTCTTTTTGTAAATATTCTATCATAAAGTAAATACAAAAACTGCAAAAAGAATCTTCTTTCTCTGTGTACAAACTTCTAATCTTCAAAACTATGTTCCTACATTAAAACATATTTTGCTTTACATTGTCAAAATTGAACATGTTTTGAGGGGAAGAAAATTTTTCACAAAATCATGAAGTTTGCACACCTAATCATTATTCTTCAAGGATAAAATGTTTCTTCAAAAACTCATTTTTTTTCCTGCAAGGATTCCAATTTAACCATGTTTAGACTTCAAATGGAAAAGTAGTTAACCTTTAATGAGTAAAGTTCACAAAAGTCTTAAACTTAGGTAAAAGGACATTGCATGAAAAAATAAAACAGGCTCGCATCAATGTTTTCACAAATGTTCTCAAAAGTTTCACACATAATCAGACTAAAATTTTTTTATCCTCGATTTCTTTTCGATTGTGAGTTTCTAATTTCTTCGTTGTTGTTATCTAATCGTTCCCTAAATTTTTCAAATGTTTTCAACAGTCAAAAAGGCATAATCAGAAACTAGGGTTCAAGTAATTATCGATCGGGGCATTTTCTTTTATGTGTTTAGTCTAATTAATCATTTCATATAACCTTAGAGAACACTAAAGAATGCTCGATTGGTGTGTTTGCACGATTAGATACAACATAGGTTTGAAATCAAGTGATTTAGGGTTTAAGATGTCGATGTCTTTGCTGCTACTACTAGGGCGTTTGTTTGTACAATATTCTTGCATTTTGATGCTAACATGCGTCAAAGTCTCAAATCATAACTCTAAACCATGATAATAATTGGGAAATTTCGAGTGAAAGAATGAATTAATCTGTGATCTTATGCGTAAATTTGAGAATTCTGAGCATTTTTCAAAGATTTGGAATGCGTTTTTTGATTCATCCGCATACTTGTTTATGCCTGATGCATTTTCTCTGTGTGCAAGTACATGTCATCCCATTGAAAGTCAAAACTTCAACAATTGTCAAAATGTTTCTCACGGAACATACTTTGAGGGCAAAGGGTTAAATGTTTTAAAAGGCTAAAACTGGTAAAAGGATTCAAAATAGTGAGAAACAAATTTTTTTCCAAACTCTACACTCTCATTTTACTCCGGTAAAGCAAGTGAGAAGACCAAAGCAAAGTTGTTCTAAACTTTTCAAATTTTCAAAATCTAGAATGCTTTGGCTACGATATAAGAATGACTCGGATTTGGGCATCCCTAATACCGGAAGTTTTCCATTCATCACAGAAACAAATCTTCAAAAAAAGAACCCATGAGGTTCAACTTTAGATGGAAATCTTCTTCTTCAGATTTTAAAACTCAAAAGAGAGACTCCGGGTCTCAAACAACTTTCAACAGTAAAAGAGTTTTAACATTCAAGCATTCTTTGTTGTATAATACTTGATTGTGTTTTCTAAAACCTTGAGCAGAATCTTCTCACGAATTTTCAAAAAGTATTTCTTAAATACGAATCAATATTCTGCTCAAGAAGACTATCTCTCAAATAACTTTCATTATTTGAGGGGGAGTATTTTGTTAAAAGAAAACTAATTTTGTATTAAAACAACGACTTGTGCACACATTTCAGTGTACAACTCGGTTTTCAAAGAAAGGAAAGTGCCTTGCTAAACCATTTCTTAAAACCAAACGTGCACTTATCCTAAAAACAAGAAGCAAGTTCTCTCGCTAAGTTTATCTAATGCTTCTTAATCTTGAGCAAAATTTATTCAAATTTTTTCAAAAGGTTTTTTCAAAACTTTTCAAAATTTTGCTCAAGATTTTTCAAATATTTACTCCCCAATTCGCTTCAAAAGTTTAAAATTCTCAAAACATATGCGAGTTTTGAGGGGGAGCATTTCCAATACAAAATGTTCTGTCAAAATCATGCTTTATGGCTTGTGCACACATAACAGTGTACAACTCGTACTTGTAATGAGAGGACCCTGAGGTACGCTTTAGTGCCTCAATCCTTATATAAGGAGCGAAGGCTTTTTACTTTTGAGTAGAATTAATCAAACATTTTCTGATTTTCATAATTCTGCTCAAAAGACAAGTATTTCACCTCAATGAGTATTCACTTGTTGAGGGGGAGCACTTGAAAAACTCATCGTTTGAAAACCAAAAGTTCTTGTTGATATCTCTTCATAAGACTCAAAAAGCATATTTTAATCAACAATTTATCAAAAACAACATCTCGTATGCTATTTTTGAGGGGGAGAAATGTGAAAGTGATTAAAATATGAAAGTAAAATGTTGCTTAAATGTCAAATCTCATGCGAGCTAGACTCAGAATTGACCCAGGAATTGACGAAACATAAAAGTTAGTAATCTCGAAAAGACTTATCCTCGACGGGTAATAACATCAAGTTAGTTAATAGAGCTAGTTGTCACCTAAAAGCTGACAATGGAACTCTTTAACTAGCCACGTAAGCGTGTCTCGAAAAGGATTTGTCTTAGTAGAAATGTACCGTTTCGAGAAACTTTCTGTAGATTTGACCAGGCCGGGTAATAACTTTAAGCTAGTCTAACTAGTGATGTAAGCGTGTCTCGAATCGGTCAGGTTCACTGAAAGTGGATCAATTCAAAAAGTGCTTGTTCCTCCCGCATGTGCAAATTTATTTAAACACTTATGAGCACATGTGAAGGGGGAGCCCTTCAAAAGTAAACATGAAACTCTCAAAGTGTTAAACAAAATGTTTGATAATCATAAACACTTTGACAGATTTTCAATCAAAGGTTTCTTGGCTATTGTTGGATAATCATGGAGTTATAAGGTGATTAAGATAGGAAATACAGTCCTATGATCCGCCAGAGCCTGAGGGATCTACCCAAGGACATCACCAATAGTTAGAATTAGAAGTCCTTAGGTATGATACGAAAAAGGAGAAAAGAATGAAAGGAGAAAGAAGGGGTTGAAGAATTAAAAATAAAAGTAAAGAAAAGGGTGAAAAGAAATAGCCCTCCATATGTTCAACCTTAGGGCAGACACCGGATTCAATTCCTATGCTACTGGTTATTGCTAAGGCGACACCGGTATTGAAGATAAAGTCGTCATGGACCCAGTGACGCAATGCACTAAACCTTCTTAGCCACTCAAGTTCTTGTAAAAGTGCTTGTTTCATTCTCACGGGGAACCGATGTAATCTATCGACTAATCTCTTAGAGATGGTTGATATTGAAGCAGGAGACCCCTCCCTAGTCTCCGCATAGGAAACCTAAGTGTGCACTTTTCGAGTCTAGAGCCATGAGATACATCAAAGATCTCTTAGGAACACTTAGTATTTCTACAACTTGTGTTCTACATCAATGGACACTAGCTGTAAATTATCGAGTCCTTCGCAGATCTTAGCAATCTGCCGAGAACGTTTATAAGAGAATTTACATAAGTATTTCTCAATGATTGAACAGAAATCCTGCCAGGGTCAACATCAAACAACCCTGACAGCAGGTCACTTCGGTAACTCCTTATGGGTTACGCTTAGTGTTTGCGGTGGTTTCATAGCGGTCTACAGTCGTGGTGTGATCCCCAGCGACTCACCCAGTCTTTGAGCTACTTAGTAGGTCTTGTAAGCTCCCTCGGGAGTATCTGACATGGGAACGGCCTTGATAAGGGTTAGAAGGAGTCCTCACAATATGCTGTTGACGATCTCTAACTCCTTATCTGTAAGTACCGGATGTTTTATTGCTAACTGTTTACATGCAGGGTTACATCATCTCCATGGCGATGGATTCCACATGCTCATACATGCATCTTGAAGTCATCAAAAGCTCCCTCAAAGATCAAAGCAACACAAAGTTCAAAGAAAGATTCTACGCCAAAAAGAAGAATCTACAAAGTATAAAGACTAAAGATATTAAGTGAAAGAAAGGGACTACATGCATGTATAAGTCAGAATTCAAAGATGTATGAGCATGTTGGAAAGGCGGACTACCACCACAGACACGGAAGTGACGGAAGGCAGACAACTTCATTACTTGATCACTATCACAACAACAATGAACAAAGCACAAAGAACGATGAATGATTATTATCTCAAGATTATTGAAAGACGTCTAAAGCTATGAAAGTCAAAGATGAAGAAATGACAAAGATGTCAAGCAACCGTGATGACCGACCCTTAGGGGGAGATTGTTGGGATCAAAGTTTTACTATTTATCAAGTCTCGGTCATTTACTTGTAATAGGTTGCTAAGGCTTGTATGTTTATTTAATCTTAAGGCTTATGTAGCAAGCCCATGGGCCCTAAGCCCATTTCGATTTACTAGATAGGGAGGAAGGGAGTGTTGCCCTACTCCTTCCCTATATATATACTAGTCATATGTGACTAGTACACTTGTTGGTTATTTCATTATTCTAAGAAAACTCTTTCATTTCTATTTCTCATAGTGTCTTAATCAACCATCTCTCCTTCTCATCTTATTTCTATCATCCTTATACTTGTGTTTACATAAATTGTGACCTAACAAAGCTACAATACTTTTCATAAAGGGTTGACTGAATAAATGGTTTTACAACATGAACATCAATGGTTGAATAAATGAAATGGTTGGATATGAGCAACTGTATTTTAGTAATATGGTGTTGTAATTATTTGGTTAACAAAATGATTTTTTTTACTGATTTTTTATGTCAATTTTTCAGAGTTACCAAACATCGAAATTTTAACTGAAATTCTGTGAGAATTCATTTATGTAAATTTGATTTTTGCGCTTTATTTTATTTCTCTTAATTTCACTCTACCAAACGTGCTCTAAGAGTATTTAGGTGTAGTGAGTAATGAATATTAAATGTTGTGATTTTTAATGGTCGTTTAGCAAAAAAAAGTAGCTTTATTAATTTTTTTGAAATGTTTTTTTTAACGCTCCATGAAAATCATCTATCTCAAACTTATTATCAGGAGACAAAAATTACATACATTAATAAAAGTGAGACCATTATGATTTTGAACCACTCAAATAAAATAATCTCCAACTATTTTTTTATTACTTAAAGCGGAAAGTGGATAATTTTTTTAGACATCCAAAAAAATAAATATGGACTTTTGAGACGGAAGGAGTAGCATTTAGGAGCATTAAACATTTACGAGTTGTTTTACACATTATAATTATAAATACAACTATTTTACCAAACGTTTTTATAATTACACAGTATAATACATGTTATTAAAAAGATACAATTTTTTAGCACAACTTTTTATTCTTTATTCTCTATCTATGTAAATCTTGAAGAGTGATAAAGTTTTTATAGTGGACTTAGATTAATTTTAGTGTTATTTATTTATTTTATTTAAAATGAGTACTCTCAAATAAATAAGGAGTTACCAATTCATGATTTAAGTTATTATTTGAGTGGTCTATTAGTTGTGCTTTAGATTGTTTAATAAGAATGTTATGTGTAATTGCTTCCTGATATGCTTTTAATTTTGATATGTGGCCATTGGTGCTGATTTTGTGTGATGCGTATAAGTGCTTCTTGATATGTTTAGAGTTTGGTATGTAGTCATACGTGATATTGTTTTTACGTTGTGTATTGATGAGACGAAAAGTGTATCGCTTTTAGGGCTCATTTAAGCCCTAAATCGTGATTATTTGATCAAATATTTCCTTAAATCGTTCATTTTGTTATTTTAGGTACTTGGGACGTGATTTCTGGAATATGAAGCATTTTGAAGCTTTTTGGACGTTTTTATGCTCAAGAATGAAGAAAACGAGAAAATCAAGAATCCATGCTGGAAAAAGTATCTGACGGCGTCAAGCTCTACAAGGTGACGCCGTCACTCATTGATAAAGAGGTGGATAATTCAAGTTGTACGTGATGGGCCAGAAAGATTTCAAGGCATTTGTACATAACGGCGTCACCAAGGCCGTCAAGATCACGTTACATATGACGACCCAGAACACGTTTATACATGATGGCGTCAGGACTAAACCTGACGACGTCTGATGATTTAAAGTGACAATGTCAGGAAGAAGGCTTACACGAGAAGAAACCTTAGTGAAACCAGCACAAGATGATCGAGACAATCACAACTTGCGCGCGGAGTAGCTGACACTGTTTTGGCCATAACTTTTGCATACGAACTCGGATTTGAGCGATTCAAAAAAGAAAATGATCGAGAAGAAAAAATCTTCGATTTGGTGAAAAAATGGGTCGTGACGCCGTCATTCCTTATGGGCTGACGCCGTCAAGATGGGCTGTGCAGAAAAGCGCCTATAAATACAACATCAAAACTTCATTATTTGTAAGCCCTAAACCCTAAGGTCGATTCCTGGGTTTAGGTAGGTGTTTTTATAGTAACTTAGAGGGTTTCAATCACTCCATAAACATCTTGTAATGGTTTGTTGATTCTATCTTAATTCATGTCTTCAATTATCATTATTGTTGCTTGTTCTTCATTAATTATGCTTGGCTAATTCATCTTATGTCTACTTATGATTGTGTGAAACTTGTATATAATTGATTAGATCTTATTGATGTCTTTGTTGATGTTTGTGTCTATCTTCATCAATTAAGGTGTGACAACTTCAATAGGTCTAGTTGATTTAGCTTATAATTCTTGATTCCTATTGTCTCTTGTTTGGTTGATTGAATTCGATGTTAGGCTTAAGAAAATTGGCAAACTTCCAATTGGTAACTTGCTTGAACGTCTTAAGAAACATGATCGGATGTGTACTATGATTTTTGGTTGTATTTAATGCATAAGTGAATTCTAATGATCCCATGTTCGGAGCTTTTAACGGCTCGACATAGGAGTGAAGTAGGATCTTATAGAGTTAGGGAATATCGTACATGGCCCTACGACTAGTATTAAGGAATACAACCCGTCAATTAAAACAAGGTGTAACAATTCAATATGTAGAATTGGATAGCTAGCAAGGAGTAACATTTCATGGGTAGACATGCTTCACTTACCTTGTAGAACCCTAGTTTATTTTCCTACACATTATTTTAAGTAGTAGCCCTTGGTTAGTTGATTAGCAACTAATTCTGCCTCTCCTTCCAATACCCGAGATTTTTACCTGCTTTTCATAAAATATAAAAACACAAAAAGAATCATCCTTCACCTTTAGACCTAGTTAGATTAATTTCAATCCTAACGACACTATTCCTGAGTTGAACGATCAATCCCCCGGTACTTGTCACTATACTATACTACAACGATCAGGTACACTGCCTGGTGGGGGTTGTAAGCTTCTCAAGATCCCTTGAGAGGTAAAACCTGTTGCGAGGGCGCAATCCCCCGTATCAAGTTTTTGGCGTCGCAGCCCGGGGAATAGTTATTGTTTAGGTTGAATTTTATTTTAATTAGGTCTACTCATTAGATTCATATCAAGTGAGATTTTTATTTTCTTTTTATTAGCTTTCTTGTAGTCTATCTTTTTCTTTGTGCCCTTTGTTTGTAAAACCTTTTTCACTTGTCACTATAGCGGATGAAATTCCATTTAGATCACTAACAATAGAGGAACAATTATATTTCACTAATAGATTTGCTTCCTATCTTTCCAATGATTTTTTATGTGATCTTAGTGACATCCAAGAGGAGTTGGAGGTAAAGTTAGATAGGTTTGATGAATTATATGCATGTGTGATTTCTTTTAGACGATCATTATCAGGATCAATTTCTTTTAGTCAGACCCGTTGAATGAATTTTGAGAAAAGCTTCCTAACCATGACCCATAAGCTCAACGAATTGGTGGATTCGTATGAGCAAGATGACCTTCTAAGAACATGAACTTAGAATCAAACCAAGATTATGAGATGGTTAGTGTTGAACTACCTAGTTGCATGAGCGGGATAGATTTCACCAAAACATACGACACACATGAGGTTAGAGGTGAACCACCTAGTTTCAGGTCATGGTTAGGCACTACCATAATACAAGATGAACACATAGGTGATATTGATGTGATGGAAGAGATAGTAGAAAACCCAAGCCCATTAAGTACCCCACAAGTCCTACCATCATTTGAGGCATACACACCGCCCGTCACTTACCCCGAAAGAAGTAGAATAGACTATAGGAACCCCAATTAAGGTAGAACCCTTGGACCAAGCACCACTAGAGGATATAGGTTTGAATACTTGTAATGATAACCTTACTCTTAGTTCTAAGGAATTTCCTAGTGTTGATGAATCGGAATCTCAATCATTACACAACTTTCCATCCTTAGATTTATTTCTAGGAGACAAAAGAGGAACCGACCCACCCATCAACCAATATTATCCGGGTAGTTTTAGGATGAAGGAAGCCATTCACTCACCCTCTTCACCTCACGTGGCATATTTCCACCCTAAGGGTGTGTATCACTACTTCTACCCACACTTAATCCTAAGTGTAGGGAAAACCTCCCCTATTTTTGTTAAATAAGGGTAGAGTCAGGCTCGTGACTCGAACAAAAACAAGCCCTTCTTGGGAGGCAACTCATGTTTTTAATTGTTTGATGTTTTTAATTTATTTGTTTGTTTATGTGTCAATACTTGTGGATATGTTTTATGAGTTCTGTTGATATAAATAATGCATAAAAACTTTATTAATATTTTTCGATATCCCTATGTTTTGACGATCACGAAATATAAAATCATTAAACGTAAAATCATTACGTAAATAAGTATTTAGTGACAAAATATCAGTATATCAAACTAATTCACTTAAGGTATGAATAAACAAGTGCCTAATACATTTTATGATCAAAGGAAGGTTTATTTACTAATTACAAATTATATAAAATTGTATAAACATTTTATATATTTAAGAAAAACACTTTTGGTAATTAAAGGAAAATGTTTATTTCATAATAAATATATGAATTCAAAATTTTAACTAAATTCAGTTAAATTTTTACTAAATAAACTTTCCCTAGAAAAGACAAAGAAATCAGGTCGTTACAGTGGGCGACCCCCTTAATTATAAGGGGCGGCCCCCTTAATTTTAAGGGGGCCGGCACACAATTAATGGGGCCGGCATACGCTCCTGTGTCAGAATTTTTTGCCTATAAATACTGGTTCAAATCTGAATTTTTTCCTCACCTTTTGCACAAAAACTTTCTGTTCTAATTCTCTCAAAACACCTTCCTAAAACCTTTGATCATAAACATATTAGTTCTTATTTTCAAGTGATACTTTCCATCCTCATTCAAAGTGCAATAGAAGAGTACTTGCCCAACATCTTGTTTAGAAGTATTGAAGAATTGTGTATATTGTTAGGTGTTGTGTAAATTATTTGTAAAAGCGTAGAAGGTGTGTAATTGATAGATCTAGGTGGGTTAGTAGTCGTAAATAGAAGTAGTGAAGAAATAGTTGTGTTGTGAAGAAGAAGTTGTGAAGGTGTGAGAAGTAGTGTAGTAGTAGTGGTGTGTATAAGTTGTGAAGAAGGTGTGTAGTGGTGTGAGGTTGGTTCTAGCTACTATTAGGACTCGACATTTAGCTTAGTGTCGTTAATCGGTGTAAGCAAAAGTTGGGTAAGGTTTCTCCGCCAAAAGGGAGCTCGTTGTGTTAGTGAAGAAAACTCTCGAGTAGGAGACTCGAGGAGTGGAGTAGGGCAAGGAAGGATACCTTGTAGCCGAACCACTATAAATCCGCCGTGTCTTGGTTTAATCTTTCCATCTCTTGTTCATTATCCTATTTACATCTTTATTGTTTACATACTCTTATATATATATATATATATATATATATATATATATATATATATATATATATATATATATATATATATATATATATATATTTGCATCTAGTTGTAAGCTTGTGATATTGTGCTAAAATTGATTTCACACAAAGTTCAAACAAAAGGTTCATTCACAAAATAAAGGTTTTACAAATAACCTAAAAAGATACAATATATACATACACATATACTAGCGAAATTGATCATTTAGATTGAGTAGATTTTTACAATAAATATTGTATTGATGATTTTGAAAACAAAATTTTTGAAATAAAAATTGACGTAAAACTATTCAACCCCCCCTTCTAGTTTTCCACAATTGGCATCAGAGCTACGTTAAACAAGATTTTTCAAATAAATTGTATTTTAAAACTTGTAATCGATCTATGGAATCGAAAAAATATTTAGAAGGAAAACCACCATATTTTGAAAATGGGAATTTTAGTGAATGGAAAAATAAATTTGAAAATTATGTGAAATCAATAGATCAAGATCTTTGGCACATCATTTCAATTGGTGATATTCAAACAAAAACAGATTTTGAAAAACAATACAATTACTCTCAAACAAAGATTGATAAAAATACCAAAGCCAAACTAATGATTTATAAAACCCTACCTGGAATTGAATATGAAATGGTATTCGTTTGTAAAACGGAAAATGATATTTGGAAATGTTTTTTAAACTTTCACCAATGGAGATGTCGAGCCAAAGATGATAAACTTGATGTTGCACAAGAATTAATTGTTCTAGAAAATTTAATAAACAAACATTTAGTTGATGTAAATACAAGTGCTACTAGTTCAAACATGGTCATTGAAGGTATTAATGACGAAGATTACATGAGCCAAATCCGAAGAAAGATTATTAATGAAACATGGAGCGACATGGAAGATGAAGATGATCGGTATATAGCATGTGAAGATTGTGAAGCATATAAAGCTCCAAATGAGGTACAATCCGGAACCAAACATTTTTAGTATGATCAATTCATATTAGAATTTTCAAAATTAGAAAGTAACTTCAAAAGTTTTTGCAACATAAACTCAAATATCACGTTTAAAAATGAATCTTCAACATCTACCGAAGAAAATTTTGAAAAAGGAAAAATACTTGCTAAATTTGAAAATAGCTCAAAATCATTAATATACTTACTTAATACTCAAAAGGCTTTTGGTGACAAGACCGGATTAGGATTTAATACTAATGATACGTTGACAAATAAATCAAAGCAAATAGAGTTTGTAAAACCTAGTGGAGAAATTTAGAAAATTACTCTAATCATAACAATTGTTTATCTCTTGAGACAAGAAGGACATTATCATTGTATGGAAACATATTGATAAGAAATTCTTGCACTTGTTACCAACATCTATACCATATGCATTTTAAATGAAATGGATGTTGTGACTAACCATCTGGGACCCATAAGACTTTGGGTACCAAGTTGTTTTACATGTTTGGTATCTCAATCATGTGGATTGGCACACTTGCATATACGTGAAGTTTGACGATCTATTAAGATTTGTATTTGAACCTTCACGTGTTTATGCTTCAAGAACTTGCTTACGATACTTTGATGTTTTCTTGTTGCGAGTTCTCTATTGCATTGCCTTCTCTCTACGATCTTCTTGGTACTCGTTGCTTCCTCTTTTCACTTTCTCATATGTCTTATTGAATTAATTCTCTTTAAAACGCAAGGTACGTTCTCTCTTTTATTATAACGTAAATTTCCAAGATTGTTAATTGCATGTTCGTGTGATAATTTTGTTTATTGTATTGCGGATATATTCACTAAACCCTTTTAGCATGTACGACTTAATCACTAGCATTTAGGATTAGGAATGATGGAGCAAATTGACAAAATTCTATTGATTTTTCATAAATAAATTATTGCATAAAATTACTTTATTTTATCTTCCTCATTCTTGAGTCTAGGTATCTACTTCACACAAAAATTGAAGATTGAGAACTTTACATTGTATTTTTTTTAACTCAATCTATCTAAACTATTCACATTTTTAGCAACAAATATTGTAAGTCATTAATAACACATTTCATCAAATTTTGGTCATAATCATCATTAAGTATTTCACTTCAATTTATTCAACATCATTTTGGCTCTTTCAAATCAAGTTTAAAATTTTCATAACTAAATGCTTTTCATAAGATTAAAATGCCTTATTAACAATAAAACCCCTTTACTACAAATCCTCTTTATGAAATTTCTCTTTGATTATACACTACTTTTCAAAAACTTTTCTTAAACTCATTGTTGAATAATGCTAAAAACGTTTTCTCATATATCATACTTGATACTACACGTGTAATTGTCATATTATATAATTAAATATATATTTTTGACAATCGTGGGTTCAACAAATAAAATCAGGAAGATTTTGGATTGCTTTTTAGAATTTTTTTTAGGAATTGAAGCAATCGCATCTTCACTAATGTTAAATCTAGACACAAATTATTACTATAACATAAGTCATTTTGTCACATTTGTTCCATCACTAGCTTCTCACTCACTAGTTGCCTTGGCCTTTTTTTTTACTAGGTTTGTTACCTTAGGATGTATGACTTGCTAAATTGACCCTTTACATGATTTTCTTTGCATGACACTATATGCTTAGTTACCTATATACATACTTGCATACTCCATTAAGATAATACTTGATTAAGTTGCCTAAAGAGATGGACTTGCCCAAAACCAAACCTCCAACCAAAGATCTTTCTGGAATAATCTCTGCCAAAAACCATTTCTGGCAATCTGGGAACCAAACATTGGGTGCCCCCCATAATTATAACGGGCGGTCCCATTAAAATTAAAGGGGCCGACCAATAATTAAGGGGGCCGGCCACCTGATGGTCGAGGTTCCCTGTTTGCTTTCTGCTTTTTAGCCCATTTCACCCTATTTTGATTCCTCACTTCCCTAAAATCACAAACACACTTTGTCTAGTAAATCCTCCACTAATTTATCCTTTCATAAACACATAATCATCACACTATAAATACCTCTCCTCATAACTTATCCTTGCTCAACCATTCCATCATGATCTCTCCCAACAAACCAAAATCAAAATCCTCTAAGCTAGCAAGGATGACTGAAAAACCCACATGGAGAAAGAAACAAAGCCCTCGAAACAAATCCGTCACAACAAGTGGATTTGGTAATCAATCAACACCTCCAATCACCTACTTTCCCAACTACACTCCTAAATCTCAAGGACACTCCTTTGAACCACTCTACAAACCTTACCACAATGGCCAATCATCCCACTTCATCCCAAATCATACATCAGTATTTCCATCCAACTACAACGATCCATATCACTTTGGGCAATCATCAAACTACAACCCCAACTACACAACACCAATTCATCCACCTCCACCAAATGATTCACTCCACATTACCACGGAAAGGCAAAAGTTCCGTGAAGAAATCAACCAAATCCATGATCTTAGTGATCTTAATGCTATGCATCTTGAACAACGCAACTTGCACAAAACTCCATCCTCTCCTTACTCAAATTGCCTACCTCACTCCTTTAACTTGGATCAAGTCATCAACCACACCCAATATTGTCCTTGTTGCTACTTTCTCCAAAAACAAATCCTTGACCTAAGCGAAGATATTTCGTGGATCGAATATCTCCTCACTCGTCCACGTCCAATACCTCCATTAGTTAGGTATAACATACCTAGATCCACTCCTTCCGCTCCACATCCCTCACCATCATACCACTAAATCCAATTACCATGTTTCCATCTTCTAATACATTCACCACAAACCTTTGTACCCCATGCATGTTCAAGAGACATCAAGTCGGCAACTTAGTTATATCTAATGTAGTTTGCTAGAAAAGCATATATGTTTACACATATATGTATGCCTTTGTACTAATGATTATGTTTCTAACATAATCTACTTTAATAATCAATAAATGTGACTTAGGTTCTATTAATATTATTTGCTTGGTGTTCATGCATGCTTTTCTTCTTGTTTTTTGATCTATATTTGCATGGTTAGTTCATAATTATATATGCCTCTCTAATAGACCAAAACTAAAATAAAATGTTCCAATAGAGCTTGCTGCAAATACAAAACCAAAATAAACCATTTTTAGAAAAATTTTGAAATTTGGTCGTCTGGGATTTTACCAGATGGGCGGCCCCCTTAATTAACACGGGCGGCCCCTTTAATTTTAAGGGGGCCAGCCAAGAATTAAGGGGACCGGCCACCTGGAACAGTTTTTACACTGTTTTCTTTTGCAACTTGTGATTCCTTTTGCTAGTCCCAGCTACCATTTTCCTTAAAAACTAAACTGATTTTGGAATCTAACAATGTAATTTCAAATTAATACCATTTCTAAACATGATTCCATGCTGTATAATCCTTATACACCTTTCATCCACACTCCATCATCACCATATTCATCAACCTCAACCAATTCATCATGTCATCACCAAAAACCACCACCTCCAACAAAGCCAAGAAACAAAAACTTGTTATCATCCTACCAAAACAACTCTTTATTGATCTCACTAATGAAGACAATACGACTCCATCACCACCACCTCAATGTTCATCTCCTAGTGCTCCAAATGCACCATCCAAAACACCATCAACACATGGAACCTCCACCTCTTCCATACCATCATCATCATCCATCAATGACTACATCAACACTCACCTATCACCTCCACCAAGAATTCCACCACCACCACCTCTTGAAAATGCAACCTTAGACATCACCCTTTCATTATCACCCATCACACCTATTGATGCACAATTTTCACCATCACCACTCAATCCACCAAACTACAATCCCATCCCATGGAGCTTGCTTGAAGCTCATGGTGATACTTGCCTTTGTTGCATCCATAACCGCACCATCATCTTTGGATTAAGAGATGAAATCCACTACATGTTTTCATACCTTAGAAGGTTGTTCCCTCAACCTCAACCAACAACATCCACACCTCCACCACCAAAATCAACCACACCTCCACCTCCATCAACATCAAACACACCTCCATCAACTCCATCATCTCCACCTACAACATTGCTCCTCCCAAACTAAGCATGGCTCATGGTTGGAAAATAAATTTGTTTAAACCATTTTGATAACAAGCTCTATGAAAAACATTTCTATTAGAGTTTTGGTTGATTGTAAGCCATTAAGGCTTTAGTTTATGTAACACCCCCAAAATACCGCAGCGGAAGACTGTGTCATAGGGGTGCTACTTCATAATACAAAGTACAAGTTATAGAAAACGAACTCTAAATGAGACGTTTTGAAAAGTTACCATTCGATTAATGAATTCAAAGTTACAAACATGAGATTCCAAAGTATGATACATAAATGTATACAAAATGTTTTGAATGGTAAATGATAAAAGCGTAAGTCTTCAGAATATGCAGCTTGACTCTAAGTTCCACGCACTAGGTATCGCCTTACTAACCTGAGATAAACATGCTAAAGTGTCAACACAATGGTTGGTGAGTTCATAGAGTCTGTCTTAAAACAGTTGAAAAAGCCTCAAAAGAATGTTCACACAGCAAAGGCATTGAGAATCCACTCAGTTGCAACTCCCGCCATAAGAGACTTGCAACCTGTGTGTTCACAACCCACTGCTACATATATAGTTGATACAATGCACCAGATTATATTCACCCAAGGTCAAGAATAGACACAAGGGCGGGGGCCTCTCCCCAAATAGTACTACGACATCCAAGGTCAAGTATAGACACAAGGGTAGGGGGCATCTTCCCATGAGTACTACCAATACCTCTCCGACAGAATAGAGTATTATGTATGCACGTAAATACGAATCTTGTATTTAAATTACGCAAGTATAGTGTATCAAGTATGTATAACGCAATCAAGTATAATTATCATGTATAACGCATTCAAGTATAATGCCAATCAAGTATAACACAATCAAGTATAAATGTTTTGAGTATTTGTACAAGTAAACAAGTAGTTGAGCATGTATCCCCCCCAAGAGTTAAAACAAGTACGAAAAGAGTAGGGGCTATGACTCACCTTAAGTCTATGTAATGAGAAATGAAAGTGGTAGTCGAATCGCGAAAGTCTCTAAGAGCAGCCTATAATAGAATGTTGCGACTTAGGTTTGGAGTAACGTCTAAGAATACGAAGAATTGCCAATATATGTCTTGCATAATGTTCATGATGTAGTACTTTAGTATAATGTGTAAGTCTTTGAATATAAATGGCTTATGAAACATGTATAGGTTGTATATCTCTTACTACCGTTCGGGCCGACATAATTCAGAAGTCATTGAGTAAACGTTCGAGGAGCCAGGACACTTTAACTCGTAAATCCACAACTCGTCTCGACGGCTTACTCAATGAACTCCTCACATGAGGCTCCCTACTATTGTAGTATTTGATAACATATATATATAAGTTTTGATCTTTAAAAGTTATATGGTCTTTAGCCGTGGCTTTGCCGTGACTTTGGTCATGTTACCATGGTCTTGAGACTCAACCTTGGCTTTAGCCATGGTTGTGGTCTTGGCTTTAGGTTATTAGACCTCTTGGTCTCATCTAATTATAATGATTATATAGTAACTTTGGTCTAAAAATGGGCTGTTAAGAATTTGAAGAAATTTATCACTCAGAAAGCGTTTTCAGGGCTCGAGCTTCTTTATTCCTGAACGAAAACGTCGTTCCGGACAACTTTCGTGTTTTAACTTTTTGATGAATCGGACCAGAAGTGGGACTTTCAAAATCATAATTTGATCAGAATGCTATTTAGGCAGATTTGCCGTTTTGGTTTCGCTAACTTCAAATGGTCATAACTTTTGACTCGTGTACTCGTTTTGGGTGATTCAAATTGCTATGTTTTCCTTTTGAGGTCCTCTTTAACAGTAAGTAAATGTCAAATATCATAGTTATACTATTTTGGTCGTGGTTCTCCATAAAAATCACTAGTTTGCTTGTTTACTTGTCATAAGTTAACATATGTATACCAATACTCGTTTTATCCATTTTTAAACATCATGAACACAATACAAAGACCATATATAGCATGAAAGAAACATAATAAGCATGAAATGATATTGAGCAAGAAAGTGTATAAGGGTTTGCTTACAACTTTTGGCTTTCTAAAGAAAGGAAGTCAAGTATAGAACTAGGACACTAAACCTAATCTTGTAACCCTTCACCATAACTCTTGTAACCCTTGCTAGCCTTGATCTAACCCTTGTGAAAACCATTTAACTTCAGCCCTAGTAACCTTGTGTAGCTCCTAATTCAACCATGGAATCACCAAACAAACTTGAGAACTAGGTAGAGAATACTAAGACCTTGAACTTTGTAGTGTAACTTGTGTATTGAAGATCAAAGGATCATGGTGCTAGGTATTGATCTTGTGGCGTTTTTATTGATGAGAAAGGAAGAAGAATGAGCTTGTATTTATACTATGAATGAGGAGGTTAGGAAGGTGGCTAGGAAGGTGCTTAAACTTGGAGACAAAGTTGTAATTAAGTAAGATCTAATGGCTAAAGTCAAGATTTAACCACACATGGTGACTCCCCCCCTCCTAAGTCGGTTTGTATATGGATAGGGTGTCTAGATGAGTAGTCATGGTCTTTGGATGATAATATCCTAAATATGTAGCTAGTTTTGACTCCGTAAATCGCTAACCGTGAGTTGTTAAGTCACGAAACGTAAAACCGGGTATCCTAAAAATATGAAACTTATAAATATGGTTAAACATGTCAATATAGTCCATAATAAAATATAAAATGAGTGGTAGGTTCTATCGGGTGCGAAAACCCTGCTAAAAACTGGAAACACGGGTCTAAAACGCGCAATTCGCGTAAAACGCTGAACTGAAAAACGTAAAATTCCGAAACTTTTGGAATTGTCCTAAAATGAGAGAAAATCATATTTCTATTGTTTATAATGTTTTATGGATATATCGGGATGCTGGAAGGACGTTTAAACCTAAAAGTAAATCTCGGACACGGCTTTGTGATTTTTGCAGAAATGATCCGACGAGCGTCAAACTCTCGGATTATCGTTAAAATAGTTTAACTTACGAGAATATGAAATAAAAATTTCTGAGATGAATAGTGAAAAGTGAATAGTAAAAAGTGAATAGTAAAAAGTGAATAGTAAAAAAGTGAATAGTAAAATTTTCGGGAATAAAAGTTAACCTGAAATTGCGAATTGTTACAGTTTATTAGTTGTATTGTTCATGCATCTTGATGCATATTGCTTATATTTTCATCTATTTAATGAAGTGTTTTCTTCCATGCTTATATTGCTTGCCTTATATATATATATATATATATATATATATATATATATATATATATATATATATATATATATATTTGTTGCATGCATATATATTGTATGTTCTAAATATTTTTGCAAGCATTCCATATCTCGACTTGTCTTGTAACCTTAATTAAAACGAGAGGGAGTACACATCAAGGGGGAGCTCATCCAACTTCGGGACAACCTTTATGATGTTCACAAAAAGGGGGAGAAGTTATATAAACTCACTAAATACTTGCATATATAATAATTTTTTATTTAATGAGTTTAGATTTTGTAATCATCAAAAAGGGGGAGATTGTTGATATAAATAATGCGTAAAAACGTTATTAATATTTTTCGATATCCCTATGTTTTGATGATCACAAAATATAAAATCATTACGTAAATAAGTATTTAGTGACAAAATATCATTATATCCAACTAATTCACTTAAGGTATGAATAAACAAGTGCCTAATACATTTTATGATCAAATGAAGGTTTATTTACTAATTACAAATTATATAAAATGGTATAAACATTTTATATATTTAAGAAAAACACTTTTGGTAATTAAAGGAAAATGTTTATTTCATAATAAATATATGAATTCAAATTTTTAACCAAATTTAGGTAAATTTTCACCAAATAAACTTTCACAGAAAAGACAAAGAAATCAGGCCGTTACAGTGGGCGGCCCCCTTAATTTTAAGTGGGCCGGCATACGCTCCTGTGTCAGAATTCTTTGCCTATAAATACTGGTTCAAATCTGAATTTTTTCCTCACCTTTTGCACAAAAACATATTATTTCTTGTTTTCAAGTGATACTATCCATCCTCATTCAAAGTGCAAGAGAAGAATACTTCCCCAACATCTTGTTTAGAAGTATTGAAGAGTTATGTATATTGTTAGGTGTTGTGTAAATTATTTGTAAAAGCGTAGAAGGTGTGTAATTGATAGATCTAGGTGGGTTAGCAGTCGTAAATAGAAGTAGTGAAGAAATAGTTGTATTGTGAAGAAGAAGTTGTGAAGGTGTGAGAAGTAGTGTAGTAGTAGTGGTGTGTATAAGTTGTGAAGAAGGTGTGTAGTGGTGTGAGATTGGTTCTAGCTACTATTAGGACTCGAAATTTAGCTTAGTGTCGTTAATCGGTGTAAGCAAAAGTTGTGTAAGGTTTCTCCGCCAAAAGGGAGCTCGTTGTGTTAGTGAAAAAAACTCTCGAGTAGGAGACTCGAGGAGTGGAGTAGGGCAAGGAAGGAGACCTTGTAGCCGAACCACTATAAATCCGCCGTGTCTTGGTTTGATCTTTCCATCTCTTGTTCATTATCCTATTTACATCTTTATTGTTTACATACTCATATATATATTTGCATCTAGTTGTAGCTTGTGATATTGTGCTAAAATTGATTTCACACAAAGTTCAAACAAAAGGTTCATTCACAAAATAAAGTTTTTACAAATAACCTAAAAAGATACAATATATACATACACATATACTAGCAAAATTGATCATTTAGATTGAGTAGATTTTTACAATAAATCTTGTATTAAAGATTTTGAAACAAAATTTTTGAAATAAAAATTGACGTAAAACTATTCAACCCCCCCCCCCCTTTCTAGTTTTCCATAAGTTCCTATTTATAATTCATTCCAAAAGTATCCTGTCCTTTTATTGCTTTGTTTTGTGTTTATTTCTAAGTCTGGAATTACATATAGTTGTGGTTTTTTTTTGTTCGGTTTGATGCTTTGGTTTTTGTGTTTGTTGATTACAGGTTATATTGGACAAGAAGATGATTACATTTCTGGAATGGAGCTTATCATGTTCATTCTCTTCGAGGAAGATTTAACCATGTTATCACATTATCCACACCAAGCGAATCAGGGGAGTATTAGTTTCTTTCATTCTTATTTATTTTTACTTTTACATCTTTTACTTAGAACATTGGGGACAATGTTCGGTTTAAGTGTAGGGAGATTATATTAGTGTTGGTCCCTTTTACTTGGTTAAAAGTAACTAAAAAGCTAAAGTAACCAAGTTGTATGACTTTTAACAAAGATGTATAAATGATTAACAATAAAGTAACGTAAACATAAGAGACAATATTTTTCAATGTTTAATTCTTTTTTAGAAGTTAATCAAAAAGAATCGTACCCAAGTGTTTGCGGAATAACACTTGGGATTGAAAATGACAAGTGTGGTATACTCCTCTCTAAACTCAAACGATGTTGAGTGACAACCAAAGTACCTACTGAGCTATCTCAGGGGCTATGTTGTTCTTTGGAGGAGTAAAAGTGGTTTGTGAATGCTTTGCATTAATTGCACAAACTTGTCAACTTTTACTCCTCACTTATGCTACCTATTTATACACAAATATGAACAACCCTATTATACAATGGACCAATAAAATCTTGATAGATTTTATTCTCTGGCAAAGGAAACTTCTTTGGGTTAAGTCCAAAAGGCACTTTCTGATGACAGCCTGGTTTTAACCATTTGGGGAAAGTTTGACCTTAAAGTAATAAAGCACTTTAGTGAAACAGATCAAACTTTCCCGCCCAGTCCCGCCAAAACTTCAGTCTTCAAGTCATCAGTCTTCAGTACCATGATAGTTGTTGAGGAGTCTGGTTTAGTGAGTTATTGTCATCCTCTCTGAACCCATCACCTTCTTCTTGGCTTAGATCACACTTCACTGAGTTCTGCCTCACTGAATGAAGAACCTTTCTTCTTAGGCTCGGTCTAAGCATCCTAAAGATGACCCACTGAGTTACTGTTCACTCAGTGACTTGTTTATACTTAGGTTATTTTACGTTCAAATCCTTGTTAGAAGAAGATTGGGGAATTCAGTGACCCAACAATCTCCCCCTATTTGAACATACAAATAGCCTAACTATCTCTTAATTCAGTATGAGTTTGCAGGGGTCTTTATCTCTTACTGAATGTTGTTGTAATTATAAGTAGGACACATAATTTAAACAAAACATCAAGGTTTATTCATAGTTATTACAAGTCCTACAAATTACAAAAAAAATAAAAAGATAGTTGTTGCATATCAGATGTTCAGGTGGTATCCAAGGGCTTCAAGCTTTTCTTTCTTTGATCTGAGTAGGTGTCTTTCAGGATGTTCATTGATCATTGCTTCCAAGTCCTGGCAGAATCTTTTGTTCTCAGCATTCTTGATGGGGGACGCCAACATGAGGTATATGAGCATTGCTTTGGTTCCTGCCTTATCCATATCAGACCATCTTTGAAAAGCTAAGCTTCCATACTCATCAGTGAAGCATAAGCCTCTTTCAGGAGCTTCAAAGACCACATTGTTCATGAAAGTGATCCCTTCAGGAAGCGACCTGTCACATTCTAGCCCTGGTACTTTGATCTCAGGCTCCATCTCAATATGCTTCCTTTTCCTCTTGGAAGCCTTAGATGGAGCAGTCTCTTTTGCTGAGGCAGAAAGAAGTGAGGGAATATTAAAAGCTTCAGGCATTGCTCTCAGTCTGTCGTACCTTTCCTTTAGTGATTTGAGAAGGTTGGGAACAACAACATTGTTCTTTTTGGCAATGATAGGACGAAGCTCATCAAGTTCAGTGATGCCAAAATCAGCAAACCTGAATGGCTTATGGACGTTAAATATTCTTTGATCACGTCCCCTGAAGACCGTGACCACTGCAGGATCGGTGTTTCTGTGGATTTCAATGTCAGTGATGGTTTCAAGTCTTAATCTTTCTTTCATCACCCAAGTATACTTTTCGACCCTGTGTTTTCTTATTTGAGCGTCCTTCCTGAGCTTATTTTCCCTTTCCCTTTTGAGAGCATTTAGCTCTTCTTCCTGAGCCTTTTTAAAGGCTACACCAGCTTGCTCAGTTGCTAGTGCCTCAGTATCCAAACCAATCTTTTCGGCTTCCTCATGAACAACCTGAATAAGAGCAGGCTTGCTTATTCTCTCTTCTTCAGCCACCTTTAGTAGTATCTCAGTCCTTTCCATGTGAGCTTGAATTTCGGCATTGGTGAGATGATGTACTACTCCATTGATTTCAAATGGGACTCTGATAGGTTCATCAGGGTCATAACTGACTATGGTTGAGGCTGGCTTGAGCACAATTTCAGGATCAGAGGTGGTAGCAATACTTTTGCCTCTGTACTGCCTGAGAGTAGAGGAGACTGGTTCCTCCTGTGGTAGAACTTCAGTGATTGGTGTGGCTTCAGTGACATGCTCCCCCTCAGTGTGAGAGGGTTGTCCAGCTTCTTGTTCAACAGTATTAGGGGCTTCAGTAGCATTCTCCCCCTCAACATTTGCCTGAGCGTAAGTGATGGCAAGTGTTGGTTGTACTGAAGAAGAAGTATATGATCCCTTGAAGGCTTGAAAAATTTCAGTCATCATAGACTTGATCTCCTGAGTATCCTGCTGAATGATGGACACTCTGGAGTCAAGTGTAGCCTGTGCTTGTTCAAAAGCTGTCATCCTGGATCCTAGAGTCCATGCTTAAGAACTGGAACTTTGGGATTGAGCTGCCACTGATTCTTCCATTTTGGTGAAGGAAGATTTAAGAGACTCCACTGTAGTGGTGAGACCCTGAACATTTGAACCCTTTATCAAGTCAAGTAACTCCGTGAGGGCCACTGAGTTTACCTGATACGTCTCAGATGCCTGAAGAAGCTTCCTGGTGAGTTCAGGATCATCCTTGACTGATTCTTGAACCGACTGAACCCCTACATTCAACTGGTTAAGGGTTATCAAAAACTGATTTAGGCGAGTGATCATCTGTGTCAGGGAGTGGTTAACTGAGGCCTTCTGTTCCCTGACATCATCATCGAAGTCTTCGACAGCATCTTTGAGATTATGATAATGAACCGCCTGTTCAGTGTACATGTCAAAGACCTCATCAGTGATCCCCCTGTACAAAATGTTAGTAATCTTTTTGATGAATTTGGTGAAGGCTTTCACAGTGAGAGGAGCTTGATCATCTCCTGAGGACTCTGGCTCGGAATGTGTGTCAGCTACGTCATGGTTAGAAGATTGAGGAGACCGAGGAATTTGTTCAAGGACTATCTCCTCAAGCTCCATGTCATCTCCGGCCTTATAAACTTCCTTATCACTGTCAAATTCATCATCAGAATACAAAACCGCCTGAGCATCAGCTAGGAACTGAATCTGCAAAACAAGGTTATCCGGCTCCTCTTCATAAGAAGACTTGCCTTCGTTGTGGCCAGGTCCTAACCTCTCAAATCCGGTAGATTGGGTTTTATCTACCTGGTCCTCAAGGTCAGTTCTCGAGTTTTGCGCACCTTCGAGGGTGGTTGTGGGTTCCATATCAGCGGGTGGCATTTGTCCCTCTGAATCTTTGTCCCCCGTGACCCCTTTAGGCAATGATGGGTGTTTTTCAGTGCCATCCTGAGGAGTCGTGAATGTTGTATCCCTATCAGCGGGTTGTATGTTTCCCTCTGAGTCTTTGGGATGTGTTTTTGTGCCCTCAGACAAAAGCTTTGATTTGCGAATGTCCTTATCAGGCACCTGAGTGGTTATGCCCCCCTTTCCAACAGGCTTGTGCTGGCCTGTCGAAGATTTAGGGGTGAGAACTCCCTGTTGCTTGGGTTGTGATTTACCCGAGCCTTTGGCAGGATATGAATGTTTACGGATCCCCTTCTCAGTGGAGTAGTGCTGCCCCACCGAGGGTATAGGACCCCTTACTCCCTGATTCTCTGGTTGTGATTTGCCAGAGTCTTTAGCAGGATGTGAAGGTTTGGTTGGTTCCAACCCCACTGACTTGTTTATGTCAGCAGAGCCTTTGGGAACGGGTTCGACCGAGGACACTGAGTGTGTTGTCTCAGTGCCCTCCGTTGGCCTTTGTTTTGGGGCCAAAGATTGGCTAATGATCCTGAGGGTATCTTCAGTCAGGGTCTGTTGTTGTTGTTGCCCCCTATTGTCAGGCTTAGGGGCAAAGGTCTCAGTGGCGAGTGGCTTGGGTTAAGCCACCTTCCTGGACCCCTGTCCCTTCTTCCTCTTCACCTTTTTGGTGGGAGAGGGAATTGGTGCAATGATGTTGTCACCTTGGATAGCAGTCAGCATATATGTGGTCAGGGCGACATGTGTTACCTCATTAGGATTACGTGAGTAATTTTCCTTATGTAAGACATCAGGTTCAAAGCCGACACTGTCAGGCTTGATATACTCAGACCCTAAGGGCACGTTTGGTAGGGTGAAATTCAGAGAAATGAAATGAAGCTCAGAAATGGAATTCACAGAAATGAATTACCAGGGAAATTGAATAATAATTCCAGTGTTTGGTAACAACAGAGACTTGACCCGAGAAATGAAAAAAAAATTATTTTTTTTAAATAACAATTCTAAAAAAATTATTTTTTTAAAAAATTGATTTTTTTTAAAAGTATTTTTTTAAAATAACAATTTAAAAAAAATTATTTTTTTAAAAAACTGAGTTTTTAAAAAAAAAATTGATTTTAAAAAAAATTATTTTTATATTTTTTAAATAACAATTCTAAAAAAAATTATTTTTTAAAACTTGATTTTTTTAAAATTATTTATTTATTTTTTAAATAACAATTCTAAAAAAATTTATTTTTAAAAAAATTTTGATTTTTTTAAAAAATTTGATTTTTTTAAAAAATCTGATTTTTTTAAAAAATTTGATTTTTTTTAACAATTCTAAAAAATTGATTTTAAAAAAAATATATTTTTTATTTTTTTAAATAACAATTCTAAAAAAATTATTTTTTAAAATAAAATATTTTTTTAAATAACATTTTATTTATTTATTTATTTATTATTATTATTATTATTATTATTATTATTATTATTATTATTATTATTATTATTATTATTATTATTATTATTATTATTATTATTATTATTATTATCCTCCCTAAGAAATGGTTTCCACTCCAAAAGCATAAGAAATGAATTCCTTGATTTTGTACATAGACTCAACTCCCAAAGATTTGCAAATCTCCACCTTTTTATTTCCTCGGCTATCAAACACGGGAAATGATTTCATTTCCATTTCTTTGATATCATTTCCCCAACCAAACATGCCCTAATAGGTCATTCAGGACACAGGAAATGAATCTAGGGTAAGACATGTGTTTTTGCCTAGACTTCCCACCCAATTTACCTATGAGGTCCCTGAAGATAATTTCTCCAAGGTCAATCTTTTTACCCTCAATGAGACAGTACACTATCATTGATTGAGTAGTGTTTAGTTACTCAGTTGAGTATTTATTCCCCCTAAGGACCTGAATTACAAATGTCATCAGGATTCTCCTTGATTGACTCACATGCCCACCTTTTTACTATTTTCCATTAATTCATTAATTGTGTTGCATGGTGTCATCACTGGATTTGATTTCACTTCACTATGCGTTGAACTAAAATAGCACAATCAGTTGGTGACTTGGCATTAAATATGTTGTGGGAACCTGCATAGTGTTTTGTGTGGTTAAGGTGTTTAGATTAGACACCATGAAACCCATACACAAGGGTTATCCGGTTTTACAAATACACCAACCTGCAACTGCACGTGCATAGATACTAAAAAACAATTTTAGTTTTTGTTTGAAAAGTCTAACTTTATTAACATTATGGCATTAAATTATGGCACCTGCAACTTCACAACTGTGTTTGCATTGCTTAAAATTATGGCATTAAATTGGTTTAAAAAAATTGCCATTAAACATTATGATGGATCTAAACACCTTGAACTGTGTTAGATTGATACTTTGAGTTATATCACTAAGTATGCGGAATCTACTTAGTAACACTTAGAAGTTTGATTGTGAGTAAGAACAATGTATGTAAACAAACGATTAGCTCTAATATTATTAATGATAATAATACGAGTGATCTTGATATCACTAGGGTTACACCTTGAACCTCTAGAAACGTATATCTAACCTTTAACCTAGGATCTCCTTTTATAGCACAAGGAGTCCTCTTCTACAAGATAAGTATAATGCTAATAGAATAAGATATATACAAGATCTATTCTATATTTATCTAAACACGTTTCCTAACAGTTAACTAATCAGCAGTGGTAATATATGTTCTTGCAGTGGTAATGAGTTTCCACTGCAAGTACAATCTTCAGCAGTTGTAACATCTTCACTTAGCCGTGGTAACTGTTAGTATAATTCCAAACAATCCTCCCTTAACTTATGATTAATAAATAAATCAATAAGTTTCTTGAAGTATTCAGTAAATATGAGGATATGGGAATTCTTCCAAACACTTATCTTCTTCTTCTTAACTCTTTATCAGCTCTCACACTTTGATCATAAATCCTTTGTAGCAAATCTTCTATGACTTCAGTTCTTTCCCAGCACCTAAGCTTCACTGACATCATCACATCCAATACTCCAGCTCTCAATGGATATTCTTTCTCAGCCAGCATAAAGACATCAACTCCATCTTGAGTAGAAAGATGATGCACAGTACTTGAGTCATAAAACTTCCACAAGGTATTCATGTTGTGAGCTTCAAATCTCCAATGTCTATCACTTGGGTCAGGTTCATATAATCTTCTAAAGTGAACCCATAACTCCTTAGCCTTGACATCAACAAGTTCATCCTTCTTGAACTGATCTTGAACAATCCTCCACAAAGTATCCAAGTCTTCTCTATCACAAGATCTAACAATATCTTCAAAATCTCTGCAAATGCTTGTGATACTTCCAGTTCTGATGATCTTCCAAGCTACTCCAAAACTATCAAAAATGATCTCCCAACCAACTACTGGATATTTTGCTTGTAGAGGTTCAATATTAAGTACATCAGTCTCTATGAACATCATGTTTGTAACTTGCTCTTCTGTCAACTTACTAGGACCCTCTTCTGCTTGAGATGATTCCCGAGTCTTCAACTTCTTAGTGTCTCTTGATTCAAAACTCACTCCAGACCTTTTTGTCTTCATTACTATAGGTTCTTGATCCATTGGAATGAATTTACTATCTTGTCTTTTGATTCTGTAGTAAATACCTTCAATCTGATCATGTGACATTCCTTTGAATTGAGCCATCTTCATATTACCAACATGGCAACAAAAAGTCTTCATCTCAGCAATTATCTGTGCCTTTGTAAGTTTTCTTGGCTTCTTTTGACCTTTTCTAACATCCCCAATGATTTCATCAAGAGCCTGCTGATTCTTCATTTGAATAAAGTCTTTTAATTGAGCAGACCTTTGTTCTTCATCCAAGGTTGTATTTGCAATAAGTTCAATAGCATTCTTCCTGATTATTTGATCATTATTAATCAAATAGTCAATCTCTTCTTCTGTAGGCACATAAGTGAACAAAGGAGGTTTCTCATGAATGACAGTTGGTGAGATAACTGAAATTGGTTCTGCCATTACTGCTTCAAGTTTATCCAACCTCTTTGCTTCCATAAAACTAGCAACTTCATCTTCCTCTAGCTTTCTCTTCCTTTCATTCTCTGCTGCTTACTCTTGCTCTGCCAATCTTGCATCAAAATCAATCTGAGCTTGATCTTTCTTAGAAATCTTTCTTGTATGCTCTTGTTCTGAACCAGTCACAATAGCTTTACCTTTGACTGATCTTATTTTGGCAGCTTCTTCCTCTGCAGTGATAACTTCTTGAGTAGTAGTGGTAACATGTTCACTTGCAGTGGGATTTGCTTGATCAGTGAGAACTTGTTATACTTCAGTGGAAATTGGTTGAGCAGTTCCAACTGTATCATCAAAGTGAAAATCAGCATCAGCATCCATATCTTCAAAATCTAATTTCCTCCCCTTAGTCTCAGCTGCATCTTCCTTTGCTTGAGCATTGACAGAATCAGGGAGCTCAGCAAACTCTTTTTCAAAATTAGTTCTCCTCCCCTTAAACTCTGCATCTGATTTCCTCCCCTGTTTGGAAGAATCTCTCAAATCTTTACTAGAATTTGCAGAAAAGTCATCCTGAGGTGAAAATGAGGAAGAGAACACAACTGTAGCAGGTCTTTTCTTCTTGAGATTCTCAACTTCATTCTGTAGTCTTTGAATCTCTGCCTTCAGTTGATTCAGCTCTGTGGCATGTTGTACTTTGGTCTGTGCCAGATCTTTCTCCAGAGCTTGAACCTGCTTGACTAATTTGGTACAAATGTCCATCAATTCAGGTAGTTGCACACTGCCTTCATCACTTCCAACTGTGTAACCTGTTGGGAGAGGTGAATCATGAGGCATTGATTCAGGCTCTTCCCTAGTTGGACTAGGATTAAGCCTTGAACCACCATTGCTTGTTCCTAAACCAAAGGGTTCAGCAACATGCAATGTTGAGATGAAAGAAGTTGGCTGTTTATGCCTTCTCTCATAAGTGTGAGTTACAGCAGGGGTATGGTGAATTGGTGGAACAACAAGAGTGGGTGTGTTTTGGGATACAACTGGGATTGTTGCATCTTCACCCTGTACTTGAGCAATTTTAGCAATCATTTGAGGAAAAAGTGGATGAACCTCCCCATTCCAAAGATCTGAAGCCTTACTCATGTTTTGAAAAACTTTTGGCTTAAGGCAGGAAGGTTCATAAATTCTATTGTGAGGTTGCAGTTGAAACTCATTTAACACTGCTTGCACAAATCTTGGATACATCAAAAATTTATATTGACTCTTTACATTGCCTTTCATATTATTGAAAATAATCTTTGAAAAATTGAAAGTCCTATCAGTTGCCAAACAAACCAAAGGATAAGCCATGGTTGATGCAAATTGTTCATAAGATGTTTTCTTAGGACTTAGGCAATGTAAAAGAGTGTGAATTAAAAATCTCCAATGGGGACAAAAACATCCTTTTCTGAAAGTTACTTTTTGTTTAGATGTATCATACCCCATTAAAGCAATATTAGTGAAAATTTCTGAATTGGGTAATGTGATGATACCATTGAGATCATTCAATTGGAGAATTCTCCTCAAGGATGACTCAGTAACATCAATAGTTACCCCATCAACTGTGACTCTTAGAGCATCCACAGATTCATGTGTTTCTCCCTGTTCAAGAGTTATGGACTCCACAGTGTTCCAAAACTGTTTGATATGAGAGACATAGATTGTGAGATTAATAGTTAAGGCATACCTTATATGAGTTGTGTTTAGAAAATCCACAATCTGATGAAAAACAGGGTCACTCTTCTCGTTTGACTTTTGTAGGTACTTGGTTGTGCTCCTCGACAAATTTTAGAATCGCCATGATATTTGTGAAAAAGAGAATAAAAGTGTTAGTAATCAAGATAAAAAGCAAGCCGTATAATGATCAATTTATACTAACAGGGTTTGAAGAGGCTGCGCAATGTGAATTATCTTTAGAAAGAATTTTCTTTGGAAAATAATAAATTATAATAAGTAAGTAGATAATTCACAAAAAGATTTACCTTATTAATAAGGAAAGACGGTTATATTTACAACGGCTAGTAAAAAATAGATTACTGACACAACAGTTGTAACGGCTAGTTCATCAGTGGAAAAATTACTCTTGCAGTGGTAAATAATGAACTAGCAGTGGTAAAATTTTCACAACATATCAAAGAGCAGGGGTAAGTAAAACTTGAAAATTTGCTGCTCTTATCATAGTTTTTAGCAAACTACCAGCTATCAACGGATTTGATATGTCTTTACCATGAGCCGTTTGCTATGGACTAGCCAACTCTTAATCACATGGAGTATGGTGAGTTGATAACCATATAGTTTTTGGTAAACTATCAACCATAAACGGATTTGATAAGTCTTTACCAGGAGCCGTTTTCTCTGGACTAGTTGATTCTTATGTGGATTAGACATGGTGAATCAATAACCATTTGTTGTATGTCTATTATACACACCTTATAACTCCAATGACTCCAATAATATGGGTTGTATGCTGCAGACCAAAGTAACTTTCAACTTAACCCATAAAGATTAACCCAAAGTAACTTTTTAACCAAGTTACTATTCACAAAAATATCTTCCAAAAGTCAACCCGATAATAACCAAATTTACTCCTCCAACCTACCAAAACAGGTGAGAGTAAATATTCTTCATTAATTAGAATTCGACCTTGACTTTGCTTATAAAAGGGGGCTCAAAACTTTTATCTCTCATCAACAAACAACTTCAATAACACAAACCCTTAATCAACACAATGAGTTGGTTTCCAATAGTCTACATATCTTCTGATGATTCATCTGATGAGGAGATCAACTATTGTTCAAACTCAGAGGATCTTTCAACAGGATGGAGTGATTACTTCCCACCAAGTGCAACCACATCCACAACATCCAACAAGACATCCAAAAAGACTGAAGCTTCTCCTGCTCCATCTTTGGAGTTCTATACCAGTTCTTCCTCTGATGATGACAATGATCCAACCTTCAATCTTTCCGAAGAACTTCCAAAGGCCCTAACTACAGCATTGAAGACTGCCATAAGCAACATGAAGTGGCCTGCTGTTGAGAAGCCTACCCAAGTACCAAGGCCTCCCAAGCAAGTTCTGGGACTTGCTTGTCCAAGGAAACAACTTTCTTTTGATGACAAGAGAAAGAGGGCATCCAAGGGCAAGCATGATTATGATGGAAAGGGAAAGAAACCTATGGAGTAGGTGTTAGGTTGTAGGTTTATGTCTTTTGGGATTTTCTGTGTTGGTGACAATGTTATCTTGAATGGTTGTGATGTACTTGCTATTATATCAATAAAAGTACTCTTTTTCTTTCTGCTTTTATCACCAATCTTTCCACTGTTGTATGATTATTTCCACTGTGCTTTTGATAACTCTACATACAAGTTAGTAGAAAACCATACATACATATACAAACAATATTAGTACCTAAAAACTATCCTGCAACACTGAAAAGTATTAGACATCAATGATTTATGGATTGAGCATTCCAATACCTGTTACCAAGTATTGAAACCTACCCACATCAAGCCCTTTTATTAATAAATCAGCATAATTGTCATCAGTATGGATTTTGACAACATTAATAAGCTTTTTCTCAAAACAATCTCTAATAAAGTGATGTCTAATTTTAATATGTTTAGTTTTAGTGTGTTGCACAGGATTTTTAATAATGCATATGGTACTACTATTGTCTATATAGATAATGGTGTTCTTGAAATTGTACCCATAATCCAATAATTGATTCTGAAGCCAAAGGATCTGAGCACAACAACTAGCAACTGCAACATATTCTGCTTCAGTGGTTGAAGTAGCAACCATAGTTTGCTTCTTGCACTGCCATGACACCAATCTATATCCAAGAAATTGACATCCTCTAGTAGTTGATCTTCTATCCAAACTTGCACCAGCATAGTCACTATCTGAGTATGTGATCAATTCCATAGGAGATTCTCTTGGATACCATAATCCTAGATTAAGATAAGTCTTCAAGTACCTAAAAATCTTTTCCAGTGCTGTCATATGTGAGGTCTTTGGAGTTACTTGAAATCTTGCACAAGCACATACAGCAAACATAATGTCTGGCCTTGATGAAGTAATATACATCAAAGAACCAATCATAGATCTGTTAGTGTGAACATCAATATTAGCACCACTAGCATTCTTCAACAATAGATGAGTGGTCTTGTCAGCAGGGGTATTTGAAGGTTTTGCATCAGTAAAATTGAACTTCCTAACCACATATTTTTCTTGACTGATAAAGATGCCTTCTTTACTCTGTTGTACTTGCAGCCCCAAAAAGAATGTACGTTCTCCCATAGAACTCATTTGAAATTCATCTTTCATCAGGTTTTCAAACTCTTTGCACATCTCTTGTTTTGTAGATCCAAAGATAATATCATCAACATATACTTGCACAAGCAGAATATCACCCTTGTCTGTCTTGATGAACAAAGTTTGATCAATCTTACCTCTATGAAACCCATTATTCAACAAATAATTAGCTAAGGTTTCATACAACTTCCTTGGAGCCTGATGTAAGCCATAAACAGCCTTAACCACTTTATTTGGGTGTTGAGGATCTTCAAAGCCTAGAGGTTGAGAGACATATACCTCCTCATCAATAGTACCATACAGAAAGGCACTCTTAACATCCATTTGATAGACTGTAAAGCCCATAAATGATGCATAGGCTAAAAACAATCTAATAGCCTCAATCCTTGCAATAGGAGCAAAAACTTCTTCATAATTAATACCCTCCTCTTGAGTGTATCCTTGAGCAACCAATCTAGCTTTGTTCCTGGTTACAATACCTCTTTCATCTTTCTTGTTTCTGAAAACCCATTTAGTACCAATGACCTTCATACAATCAGGCAAGTCACAAAGAACCCAAACCTTTTGAAGTTTAAACTGCAGCAACTCTTCTTGCATTGCTTCAACCCAGCTAGATTCTCCTAGAGCCATATAGACATTTTTAGGCTCCACTTGTGAGAGAAAACAGAAAAACAAAACTCATTCTTCTTACTATGTTTCTTGGACTCATACACTTCACTTGTGAACCCATGAATATCATCTTTCTTTGTTTGTCTTCTAGTCTTCACACCTGATTGAAGTTCACCAATAACATTATCAAGTGTGCACTTTATGAATTGAAGTCTGTGATGTGCTAGGAATATCATATGTTGTAGGCATGTTTGTAATCTCTACTTCATCACTTGGTGATTCCTGAGAAGTATGTTCCACATTTTGGCTGTCAGTGGAAACTTCTGGTGTAGCAGTGAGAATTGAGTTACCAATGCTAGTAGGAATTTCTTTATTTAATTCACCATCTGCATCACTTGTCTTTTCAGAATTATCAACAAAGTCCCAAAGTGGCATAACAATTTGATCTTCATCATCTTTGCAAGCTTCATCTTCATCAATGAACTCTTTTGAATCTTCAAGATCTTTGTCTCCAGTGCTTGAAGTGAGAGGTACATAATTCATTGTATTGGATAATGTTTCAAGATCAAATAGCCAATATGGTCCTGAACCTGTCATGTTAGCTTTATTTTCAAGAAACTCAACATGCAGATTCTCTTCAATCTTCTTTGTTCTTAAGTTATAGACTCTAAAAGCCTTGCTAACCATGGAGTATCCAACAAAGAAGCCTTCATCAGACTTTTCTTCAAATTTACCCAGATGATCAATGGTATTGAGAATAGTAACATGACACCCAAATTGCCTCATAAACTCCAAAGTAGGAGGTCTTCCTCTGAATAACTCATAAGGTGTCTTGATCTTTGTTTTGACCACTAAAACCCTGTTCTGAATGTAACAAGCAGTGTTAACTGCTTCAGCCTAAAAAGTCACTGGAAGCTTGGAATCAGCTAACATGGTTCTAGCAGCCTCAATTAGTGTTCTGTTTCTTCTTTCTGCAACTCCATTTTGTTGAGGAGTTCTTGCAACACTAAATTCTCTTTTAATACCTTTGTCTCTGCAGAAATCATCCATAACTTTATTCTTGAACTCTGTCCCATTGTCACACCTGATGATCTTGATTTTCTTTTCAAATTGATTTTCAACTTCTGTGATGAATGTCTTAAGGATGCCAGTGGTTTCATCCTTGGTTCTTAAAAAGAAAACCTATGTGAATCTACTAAAATCATCAGTCACAACAAGACAATATTTCTTCAAATTGATGCTGCTAACAGAAGTAGGACCAAACAAGTCCATATGCAGCATAAAGAGTGGATGACCAATAGAATTGAATGCTTTGGTCTTGCATGAAGCTCTGTGCTGCTTTTCTTTGAGACAGGCAACACAATTTTGGTCATTTTCAAATCTTTTCTCTGGTAGACCTCTGATAAGGCCATCTTTCACAATCTTGTTGATGGTCTTGAAGTTAACATGACCAAGTCTTCTGTGCCAAAGCATGGATTCATCTAAAGTGGCTTTTGCAAGCAAGCAAGTAACATCATTATTAGCCACTATGTTCTTCATGTCAATGCTATATAGGTTACCTTTTCTAGGGATTTTAAGCAAAATGTCACATTCATCAGGGAGCTTATAATCCTTAGATAAGATATAACATTCATCTTCTGTGAATAGAACTCTATGCTTCTTGTCACACATCTGTGACACACTAAAAAGGTTGTACTTGAGTTCTTTCACATACTGCACATCTTCAAAGTCAATGTTTCCAGCCTTGATTGTTCCTTTGTTAGAAACTTTACCACCAATTCCTCCTCCAAAGCTGACAAATTGTCCATCATAAGGTTGAAAATCTGAAATATAGGTCCTATTGCCAGTCATGTGCCTGGAACATCCACTGTTTGAGTATCCTTGATCATTTGTAGTCTTTGAATGTTCCTGCACACAAAATAAAGGAATTAATTCCTTTTGGGGACCCAAGCCACAAATGACTTGGATCTGCCTCGTGCATCAATATAATTATATCTATCAAAGGTCATTGATACACCATTGGGATTGTTTGAGGTGATGGTTCCTTTTGGTTTCCATTCCCAACGTGCTGAGGCCTTAACAGCATTTCCCATATTTACCCTTTTCTTGTTAACAGACCCTCCAGTGGTAACCTTTGGCCTTGCAGTGGTAACTGCTGGTTTTGAAATTTTGGGTACCCACTTGTGATTATTGTTAACTTTCTTTTCAAAATTGGTCTTTTTCCCTGTTTGAGTAGATTTAAAAAAAGTAGTAACAGGGGGCTTAGGGTAAACTCTGTTTTTATTTCTGGCAGTGGCAACTGCTGGTCTTGCAGTGGAAACTGCTGGTCAAGCAGTGGAAATTGGTTTAATGCCAGAGTTAAGCAAAACAGACCTGGGAATCATCTTGGTAAGTGGATTTGGGTGAGTTGAGTTATTTGCATTTTGTCCATTCACCCTAATATTCCCAAACACTTCCCTTCTTCCCAAGTGGTAGGTACAACTATAAGACAAATGGTCAAAGCTACCACATATATGACAGGGTTTGTTATTGAACACAAAATCACTATCAAATTGCCTAGATTTAACATGATTCCAACTCCTCATATTACCCCTAGGAGTTGGTGACCTACTTCTGTACATCTCTCTATATCTAGTAGTGGGCATAGTGAAATTAGGTTGTGACCTAGGCTTCTCTTTGACTACATCAGGAATACTCTTTTTAACCTCCACTTTAACATTCTCAGGAACACTAGGTTTAGACTCAACATTCAAATTTTCATCTTTAAGAGATGAGTCACTAGCACTATCAAATGTATCAACCTCAACCTGAACCTTTTCAATTTCAACTGGTTTAACAAACTTTGGTCCATAGGTCATAGGTGGTTCCTGGAATTCTTCTAATCCTATGTGACCTAAGTCAATGCCAGGAGGTAATGGAACACCTCTTAGATGTGGTGGAACTGATTTGTATCCAACTCCTGATTTGGCTTTGTTCACAACTTGGGCTTCCCAAATTTTGTCAATACACTTGGATTGGTGATACAGTGTACGGCAAGTTATCTTTATATTCTCACTAGCCATTTTTACCTTTTCTAGTTCTTCTCTAAGAACCTTATTTACAGCAACTTGATAATCTAAGTCTCTTCTTAATACTGCAATATCATCATTGAACTTAGATTCATTTGCCCTATAATGCTCTAATTGAGTTTCTAAAACACCTAGGCCTCTTTTATGATTTGCTAAGTTATAATTAGTATGATTTAACTCTAGCAATTGTTCATCATATTGTGCTTTAATTTTCTCATACTCTTTTAAGGCCTTACAAGATTTAGAATAAGCATTATTAATTTGTACCTCAAAGTCAGAAAAAGCCATTAGTGCAAGCTCAGTAGCAACCATTGCAGACTCTGAATCATCTTCTTCATCATTAGTCATAAAGCTCCAATCAAAGCTCACTCCATCAATAGCCAATAGCCCCTTTGGCTCATCAGTAGTAGGTTCCTTCTTCTTTTCCTGCTTATACCAAGTTGACCTGTTGTCAGATTTCCTTGGCTTCCTGCACTCCCTGGCAAAGTGTCCCTTCTTATTACAATTATAGCACTCCACCTTGTTTTTGTCAAAACCTACTGTCTCATTGCCACTGATGTTAATCTTTCTTCCAGTCTTCTTCCAAAACTTCTTTGTTCTCAAGCTTAGTAATGCCACCTGCCATTTAATGTCCATCTCCTCCATATCATCCTCATCAATTTGATCCAAATCCTCATGATTGAGAATTGAACCACCTACTTGACGTGATATAAAGGCATAAAAGGTAGTATCACTAAGTCCTGCTATCTGTTTCTTTGAGCTACCAGTGGAAACACTTCCACTGCTAGTGGAAACAACAATGTTAGCACTGTCATCATCACTATAACTTTCTTCATCTGAACTATCATCAAGGGATGATGATATGAGTGCTACACTTCCTGAACTTGAGCTTAATTTGCCAGCTTTCTTCAATCTTTGTTCAATAACCTTGAAGTTATTGTACAAATCATTAAGTTTCATGGTCTCCAAATCCGGCTTATCTTCCCACACAGTAACATTGGTTCCAAACTCAGAGGGTAAGCTTCTTAAGAACTTTAGATTGAGGTCTTCCCTTTCCACCTCAATTCCAAAAATAGTGAGTTAAGTAACAATCTTTTGTAGCCTTGTGAAGATGCTACAATAGATTCATTACTTGTTGAACCAAAGTTTTCATAAGTCTGCTTCAGCAGGGTCTTTTGAGTCTTCTTGGTGGAATCATTACCACCAAAAACATTACAGATCTCCTCAAAAAGAGTCTTTGCAGTCTTGTACTTGCTGAATGCTAGAACTTGGTCTCTGGGAAGTGTCATCAGCAACAAACCTCTGGCCTTCAGATCATTCTTCATCTGAAGTCTTTCATCATTAGTAACAGGTCCAGTGTTGACCTTAATTACTTCCTTCCCACCAACCATCTCTGAAGTAGAACTTGGTTTGAAAGAATTTCCAACCATAATGATCTCCCAGAGTGTGTAGTCTTGGACCATAAAGAATTGTTCGATCATTAGCCTCCACATCTCAAAGTCATTCAACTTAAGCTTTGGAAGCTTAGCAGCAATGTTTGAGTTACTGGTTTCTGTCTCCATTGATTCTTCTGAGTGAACTAGAGTCTTCTAAATCAAAGTATCAAAGCCTGGCTCTGATACCACTTGATGGATCTAAACACCTTGAACTGTGTTAGATTGATACTTTGAGTTATATCACTAAGTATGCGGAATCTACTTAGTAACACTTAGAAGTTTAATTGTGAGTAAGACATTTGTTTATGAATAAGAACAATGTATGTAAACAAACGATTAGCTCCAATATTATTAATGATAATAATACGAGTGATCTTGATATCACTAGGGTTACACCTTGAAGCTCTAGAAACGTATATCTAACCTTTAACCTAGGATCTCCTTTTATAGCACAAGGAGTCCTCTTCTACAAGATAAGTATAATGCTAATAGAATAAGATATACACAAGATCTATTCTATATTTATCTAAACACGTTTCCTAACAGTTATCTAATCAGCAGTGGTAATATATGTTCTTGCAATGGTAATGAGTTTCCACTGCAAGTACAATCTTCAGCAGTTGTAACATCTTCACTTAGCCGTGGTAACTGTTAGTATAATTCCCAACACATTATTAATAAATGTCCACTTCTTATGAAATCTTGAGGTAGCCTTACTCTCTACTAGAGTTGATAGGTAACAAGGTTCCAAACAAACAAAGGAGTAAACAAGGAAACAAACAAAGGAGTAAAATGTACAGTAATTATACGAAGTGTTTTGATTGAGATATAATGATTGTCGTTTCTTTCTAGACTAAAACAGATGTTTCAAGGCTGCAGCAGATGAAGTTAAGCAAGATAGCTAAGGTACATTAAGATAGCTAAGCAAGATAGTGGCTTCTTCAAGCAATGTCTTCAATTTGCAAGTGTATATAGTTAGACAAAAATCATTGTAAAGTACAATGCTTAAAGAGACTGCAAAATGGGTCGGTCGGGTTGGGTGACAGTTCGAATTGATTTGGGTCAAAATGGTTGGGTCGGGTTGACCAACTTGCTTTTTGTTTTACTTTTCAGTAACATTTTTATAATAATAACAATTATATTATATGACACTTTATCATTTTTATTTTGTATGTGCAAAGAAGTACAACAACAAAGTATTAAACTGATTATAGTGTCGGAGTACTGGGTTATGGCATATGTTAACCAATAGAGTAAGAAAAACTACAAGAATGGAAATATGTTTTTAAATAGGAGGATTTATCCATGCAATTAGACTCATCACGTTCTTAGTATACAATTCTATTTGACATGAAAGAGGCTGATAAAAGCTTCAGAAATACTTTTATTAAACAGGAAGGGCAGATGATGAAGACAATAGTGTACTGTGAATTGGCGTGACGTGGTGGTGGGATGGAAGTAGCTCATGTAAAGAATGTTATACTTTAACATCTCCCATCATTCATATACTTTAATACCTGAGAATATGCTGCTAAGGGGAAATTTGCTATTCACTTCAAAGTTTCTATCAAGAATCCGGAAGATATATTCTACCAGTATAATATATGTGGCTCTTTCACATGTCAAAAGGTTTCACAAGCCAATGGACATTTATTACATAGATATTTACAAGCATAGTAGTTTATGCTATCATTAACTTATAATTTATTATTCCGTATAAAGAACATCTAATTCCGTTTACGTTCGTTGTTATTTCTTACTTTATTGACACACTAAATTTTTTGATGCATAAACCCTTTAAAAACCCCGTGATTCCACAGGTCTATAAGCTAGTGATTTATATATGTGATGGTATTTATGGTGGAGACAATACATCCATCAATCATTTATTAAAACAAGGAATTAAGCAATTGAGCGTTGCAATTGAGCCAATTAAAGTATGCTATTTCTTCTTAATTATACTTATATATTGTTGATGGAGCTAAGAGAAAAAAAGATGACATGGCATCAATTCTAGCCATTCGATTTACATAAAAATGCATCCAACCCGTGTAAAATAGATTTTGTCCTGATTTGTAGGATATAACTCTAAATTGACAAGGTGGGTTGCATATTTTGGCACATTTACCATATCCAAAATCATGAAACTAACTTACCTTTAATAACGTAACTCACTTTAACAATCTCAAAAAACTATGATAAGTTTAGAAATTAGAGTAACTTTATTTTGCATACTATAATTTTGGTGCATACCAAGGAACAAATCCCTACCATTCATCTAGTTTGATCTAATGGTGAGGGTTAACCTAAGATTAAATAAGGAAACCTAAGTCCATGTTTTTTTTCTCCTTTTCTTTCTCTTTTTGTCTTTTTTATTATTCATTTTTTTTTCTTTTCTTCTTTTTGTTTTTTTTTGTCTCCTTTTTTCACGCTACTTTTTTTATTTTTGTTTTTGTTTTTGTTTTTTTTTGTTTCATTTTTTTTCCCTAATTCACACTTTTTTAATTCACTTTCTTTTATATCATTTTTTTTAATTCACTCTTTTTAGTTCACGGGTTTTTTCGTTTTCATGCGCGTTTTACTGTTTTCAAACGTTTTAACTCGTTTTCATATATTTTCGCCCTTTTTCTTACGTTTTTGTTCGTTTTCATACGTTTTTCTTCCGATTTCTTACGTTTTCGCTCGTTAACGTCTGTTTTCATACGTTTTCATCTGTCTTCTTATATTTCGCTCGTTTTCGTCCGTTTTCATACGTTATCGTTCATTTTTTTACGTTTTCGTCAGTTTTCTTCGTTTTCGTCTACGTCTTCGTCCGTTTTCAGACATGTTTTTACGCTTTCATACGTTTTTGTCCGTTTTCATACACTTTCGTTCGTTTTCGTCCGTTTTCAACCGTTTTCTTTCATTTTCGTACAGTTTTCAAACGTTTTTGTCCTTTCCATACATGTTTTTACAATTTCATACGTGTTCTTCCGTTTTCATACATTTTCATTCGTTTTTGTCTGTTTTTAAATATTTTTTTGCCATTTTCAGACGTTTTCATATGTTCTAAATATCGCAAGTGATATTCTAAGTATCACAAGTTATATTCTGAATATCACAAGTGATATTCTGTGATATTCTAAACATCACAAGTTATATTCTGAATATCACAAATGATATTCGATATCACAAGTGATATTCGATATCACAAGTGATATTTTGTGATATTCAGAATATCACAAGTATTATTCGGAATATCACAAGTGATTTTCTGTGATATGCAGAATATCACAAGTAATTCTATAAGTACCACAAATGATATTCTGGGTATCAAAGTAATATTCGTCCATTTTTCATACGC
Organism: Artemisia argyi; assembly: GCA_030686995.1. Classification (NCBI taxonomy): domain Eukaryota; kingdom Viridiplantae; phylum Streptophyta; class Magnoliopsida; order Asterales; family Asteraceae; genus Artemisia; species Artemisia argyi. Next base: position 66,563,834 of record CM060709.1, on the reverse strand, counting down.
CTTCGTCCGTTTTCAGACTTGTTTTACACTTTCATACGTTTTCGTCCGTTTTCATACATATCCGTTCGTTTTCTTACGTTTTCGTCCGTTTTCTTTCGTATTCGTCTAGTTTTCAAACATTTTTGTCCTTTTCATACATGTTTTTACACTTTCATACGCTTTCTTTCGTTTTCATACACTTTCGTCCGTTTTCTTACGTTTTCGTCCATTTTTCATTCGTTTTCGTCCGTTTTTAAATATTTTTTTGCCATTTTCAGACGTTATAATATGTTTCTAAATATCACAACTGATATTCTGAATATCACAAGTGATATTTTATGATATTCAGAGTATCACAAGTGATATTCTGAGTATCACTAGTGATATTATGAGTATCACAAGTGATTTTTTGTGATATGCAGAATATCACAAGATTTTCTATGATATGCAGAATATCACAAGTGATACTATAAGTACCACAAATGATATTCTGGGTATCAAAGTAATATTCGTCTATTTTTCATACGCCTTAGTCCGTTTTCAGACTTGTTTTACGCTTTCATACGTTTTCGTCCATTTTCATACATATTCGTTCGTTTTCTTACGTTTTCATCCGTTTTCTTTTGTTTCCGTCAAGTTTTCAAACATTTTTGTCCTTTCCATACATGTTTTTACACTTTCATACGTTTTCTTCCATTTTCATACACTTTCGTCCATTTTCTTACGTTTTCATCCATTTTTCATTCGTTTCCGTCCATTTTTACATGTTTTTTTTTTGCCATTTTCAGACGTTTTTATATGTTTGTAAATGTCACAACTGATATTCTGAATATCACAAGTGATATTCTATGATATTTAGAGTATCACAGGTGTATCACTAGTGATATTCTGAGTATTACAAGTGATTTTTTTTTTGTGATATGTAGAGTATCACAAGATTTTATGTGATACGTAGAATATCACAAGTGATACTATGAGTACCACAAATGATATTTTGGGTATCATAAGTAACATTCATCCATTGTTTATACATCTTCGTCCGTTTTCAGACGTGTTTTACGCTTTCATACGTTTTCGTCCATTTTCATACGTATTCATTCGTTTTCGTTCGTTTTCATACTCTTCATCCGTTTTCTTTCATTTTCATCCAGTTTTCAAACGTTTTTGTCCTTTTCATACTTGTGTTTACACTTTCATACGTTATATTCTGAATACCACAAATGATATTCTATGATATTCCAAATATCACAAGTGATATTCTGAATATCACAAGTGATTTTCTGTGATATGCAGAATTCACAAGTGATAAAAACGTATGAAAGCGTAAAAACACGGATGAAAATGGACAAAAATTTATGAAAAATGGACGAAAATGAAAGAAAATGGACGAAAACGTATTAAAACGAACAAAAACGTAAAAAATAGACGAAAACGTATGAAAACGGATGAAAATGGGCGAAAATGGACGAAAACATAAGAAAACAGGTGAAAATATATGAAAGCGTAAAAACACGTCTGAAAATGGACGAAAACTTATGAAAAATGGACAAAAACGAAAGAAAAATAGATGAAAACGGACGAAAACGTATGAAAACAAACGAAAACATAATAAAACAGATGAAAACGTAAGAAAAACGGACGAAAATATATAAAAACGGACGAAAATGTCTGAAAATTGACCAAAACATATTAAAATGAGCGAAAAAATAAAAACCGGACAAAAGCTTCTGAAAACAGACGAAAACGTGTATAAACATATGAAAACAGACAAAAATGTATGAAACGAACGAAAACATTTGAAAACGGACGGAAACAGACGAAAACGTATGAAAAAGTGAAGAAGAGGGGAAAAAACGTTAATTAAAGAAAACATGATTTTAAAAAAGAAAAGAAACAAAAACAAAACAAAAACAAAACAAAAACGTGAATTATGAAAAAAGAAAAAAGAAACAAAAAAGAAACAAAAAAAACAAGAAAAAAAAAAGGAAAAAAAAAAAGAGCGTGAAAACAAAAAAGACAAAAAAAAAACAAAAAACTAAAAAAAACTAAAAAATGAAAAGAAAGAAAGAAAAAAAAATAATAAAAAAGACAAAAAGACAAAGAAAAATGGAGGAAAAAAACATGGACTTAGATTTTCATATTTAATCTTAGGTTAATCACTACCATTAGATCAAATTAGATGGATGGTGGAGATTTGTCCCTTAGTATGCACCAAAATAAGGGTATGCAATTGAATTTTCCTTTAGAAATTATTATTTATTAATTATCCGTTAATTTAAATTTGTGAATCAGTAAAAGTAAATACAAATTTTGAATTCTGTTTATCCCTGTCTCATTGGATTTTCAAACACTTGCATCGCTATTCAAGAGAAAAAATTGCATTTCATAAACATATGATTTATTGAGTTAGAGCATCATCTCACAAAACATTTTGTACTATTGAGTCAGAGCATCATCTCACAAGCATGCACATGCATATGGTATTATTTGGATACAACATAATTTCAAAATGATTATGCACTGTATATGTCAACAATTTCGGTAACTTTTCTACCGTAAATCAGGCATGTATACTTCAGCAATTTCATTAACTTCTCTACAAGACTACAAATACTAGGGTGTTGTGATATTCAACGAGAACTCCAACGATGAGATGATACTATACGTCTATACCTCTTAAAAATACAGTAGCTAGGTGCTTTAGGTGCTTCATTATTGTTATAATGGAGTGTTTGAAAATATCTCTTGAACAAGTCGGTACATTATAATCTTATACCGGAGATGGTAATGATGATGAAGATTATAAAAAGAGATTATTTTAGGCTATGTTTGACACACAAGATTGTTGGGAGATTGTGCTTATTTTTTCAAAAAACAATCTATTTAAAAAATAATATTTGAAAATATCTCTTGAACACATACATATTTCTATCATTGTCGGTACATTATGATCTTATACCGGAGAAGGTAATGATGATGAAGATTATAAAAAGAGATTATTTTAGGCTATGTTTGGCACACAAGATTGTTGGGAGATTGTGCTTATTTTTTCAAAAAACAATCTATTTAAAAAATAATATTTGTTTGACAGATATCACTCATAAGAGATTCTAAAAAAAAAATCTTTCATAATCTCTTAAAACCAAAGGTTACTTCATGTAGCTTATAAAAATAATCTCGTTTTATAATCTCCAGCACCAGCACCATCTCCAGCACCAGTTTCAGCAACAGTTACTTTCGCCAAACATACTCTTAATAAGCTACATGAACCTTTGGTTTTAAGAAATTATGGAAGATTATTTTTTTTTAGAATCTCTTATAAGTTATGTCTGTCAAACAAGGATTATTTTTTAAGTAGCTTATTTTTTTGAAAAAATAAGCATAATCTCTCCACAATCTTGTGTGCCAAACATAACCTACTTAAGATCGATTTTGACTTTAAATTCTCAATTGATGATATATGATATAGTTTACGAGACGGTGTTGCTTTCTCATATTTTTCCTTTGCTAATGCTTTATTGTGATTTGTTGCTAATGCTTTATTTGTGATTTGTTGCTTTCTAGAAGTAAAAATATCTATTTTTTAACTATGTATTTTTAAAGGCTTCCTAATTTGTACAAACCTTACCAAAAAGAAGGTGTATCCGGGCGACGCACGGGTATTGCACTTGTTATTTTGACCCTCTTGCAATTTTACATAAATATTCATTAACATACATAATAATTTACACCAATTATGGTATTACTTAATCCACATGTAAATAGAAGAGCAAAATGACTATTAGGCACTTCTCTAATTCTTCATCTTTGACCATTTATTCATATTAATTTAACCAAACATACAAGAACACATTACACATGCCAATACCAAAGAAGATGAGAACGAATCTTCAACAATATCAAACCATCTATATCTCCTGATTAAACACTCACAACCCTTTGTCTTTCACAAAAGACCTAACTATCTTTGTCCCTCGCCAAAAATGAAAAATAAAACCACCCTGGATTCCTACCAAACCAATCCGTCTCTCACAAAAGATCAAACCATATGTGCCTCGCAACCACATCAAACCATCACTGTCTCTCATCAAAGATCAAACATTAAATCTTTATCTTTCTCTGACTAAAAACTCGTAACCTTGATATAGCGAAAAGAGAGACCAGGAAGAATCACCTCATGTTCCTCTTTAGATGTGTCCTTCTTATTTTGAGTGTCGAGTTAAATGCAGGTTCATATATCTATCCACTACATCATGTTCCTGTACAATATCAAAATGACTCTCATCATTCTAATGCGTTGTTTAGAACGCTATCAAAGTCCACCTACTTCAAGCATCATACAGAACCTTCATGTCAATTTTTCCTACTCTCCACACGCCACCAGTAGTATGCCTTGGCGAAATTTCTTGTATAGCCTAAATACAAAAGAAAACAATATGTTAACAATTGTTAATAAAAAAAAAATCAATGTTTAAGAAAAGAAAAAACTGTACATGTGGTGCAACTACTCTATGCCGAGAAAAGTTTTGGTAGCGGCGTGCACAAAATTTCCACGCTAACAATATCAATGCTTATCTGAAAACATGAATTGAAATCTAAGAACAGATTTGAAATCTAAGAACAGATTTGTAATGAATTTTAGATCTCTAAAGATTGTTGAGAAGCTACACTGAAAGACATTAAGCACAAAATATGATTAGATTCATATATTGTCTTGTGAAACCAATTTTTTACAGAAAAATATTGTAAACATATCAAACTCCAAAACAAATATTATGTTTCCTTTTCTAATTAGCAGCACTTGCAAAAGTGGCTATTATGATGACAACCTATACATACCATATAAAGTTAACTCCTCTGATCACACATAAACAAACACAACAAATCATGGGAGTAACCAACTATGACAAAATCATAAAGTATTTTAATGAGGTTAGGAATGGTTGGGTGAAATTACCATTTTCTATAAAAGAAAGATATTTGCCCTCACGATGATTCCTAATATTTCTGTACCAAAATATGCGGGTGAGTATTCCTGGCGCGGTAACCACCGATAAACTCAGAGTTGTTAATGAAATATTTCCATGGTTTCGAAATAGACTTGAATTGAATTAAAAACTTGACACCAGGATCCCTGACATTAAGTGCAAAATATTATTAGATTCATATACTGTCCTAGTATAGCCATTTTATACAACGACACATCGTTCCAATAGCGCAAAAAAGCAATCGGAAACACACCAGGCTCTAAAACACAGTTTCCTTTCAGAGTCATCATAGGAAATAAACTATTATCCAAATTACGTTTACAAAAAACAACGTATGAAGTATACGGAAGTACGAGTTACCTTAAACTAATGGTTGATGGGCTAAACTTCCACTCAAAGCGCTAAACAAAAACTTAATATCGATTTCTCCCATACTCCTCACGCCAACATTGATATGTCCATTTCATATTTCTTGAATAATCTAATACAAAATAAATAAATTTGTTAATAATTAGTGTGCGTAAAATTGTATTGCCTTACATTGATGTTTAATAATCCAGAGTATTAAAACGATTGAATAGCTACATTGAATGAAATTAAGCGCACAAGATGATTAGATTCGTATATTCTCTTCTGAAACCCTTTTTATATAACAGCACATTAGCCCCATACCGCCAGAAAAAATCTACCATAAAAACTTAAACGCTTAAAAGATCATCAATTTACATGGACCTACAACAACATGAAACATGCTCTTAATAAAGGTCGAAGAACATAAAAATGCATCAGACTTTCAATAATATGAGCAAGCACTTATTTTGCACTGCCAAAGAATAGATTGCAACACATATGAAGAAAACAGCTAAAACCACAACTTACACACAGTGTACAAAAAATAGCACGTACTACCAAACATCATATTTTTGAAGTTATCAAGAAGCAGTTATACACATCGCATAAAATTAGTACCTATTGCCACATATTATATTTTAAAGAATATCAGGAAGCAACAACGACAACACGCATTTCTAGATATAGATATCTAAAACAAAGGCCGCCAACATGATTATAATAATTTAAATCATGAACACGCAATTCCATCTCATTTATTTAACATATAACAGTCTCATTAAACAATCTTGAACACAACTTATAGACCACTTAGATAATAAACAAAATCATGAACTCGTAACTCCTTTTTAATTATTTCAGATGATTCATTATAAAATCAAATAAACACGTAACACTAAAATTAATTAAAGGACAAAAACAAATAATCAGATACCTTTTTTTTTAACAAACTACACATACAAAATCATCAATTATGACTACAACCTATACATAACAGATAAATCAGTACCCATGACGACATATAAGTCTTTAAGGGATATGAGGAAGCATTTAATCTGCATTTTGCATAGCATATAAAATCATCATTCATGACTGCATATCAGCCTTTAAAGGATGTGAGTAAGCATTTAATCTGCACGGCAAAAAAATAGATTGCAACACTTATGCAAACAGCAGTTACGACCACATCTTATATACATGATACGGGGGATTGCGCCCTCACAACAGGTTTTACCTCTCAAGGGATCTTGAGAAGCTTACAACCCCCACCAGGCAGTGTACCTGATCGTTGTAGTATAGTATAGTGACAAGTACCGAGGGATTGATCGTTCAACTCAGGAATAGTGTCGTTAGGATTGAAATTAATCTAACTAGGTCTAAAGGTGAAGGATGATTCTTTTTTGTGTTTTTATATTCTATGAAAACCAGGTAAAAATCTCGGGTATTGGAAGGAGGGGCGGAATTAGTTGCTAATCAACTAACCCAAAAGCTACTACTTAAACTAATGTGTAGGAAAATAAACTAGGGTTCTACAAGGTAAGTGAAGCATGTCTACCCATGATATGTTACTCCTTGCTAGCTATCCAATTCTACCTATTGAATTGTTACACCTTGTTTTAATTGACGGGTTGTATTCTTTAATACTAGTCGTAGGGTGTACGATATTCCCTAACTCTATAAGATCCTACTTCACTCCTATATCGAGTCGTTAAAAGCTCCTAACATGGGATCATTAGAATTCACTTATGCATTAAATACAACCAAAAATCATAGTACACCTCCGATCATGTTTCTTAAGACGTTCAAGCAAGTTACCAATTGGAAGTCTGCCAGTTTTCTTAAGTCTAACATCGAATTCAATCAACCAAACAAGAGACAATAGGAATCAAGAATTATAAGCTAAATCAACTAGACCTATTGAAGTTCTCATACCTTAATTGATGAAGATAGACACAAACATCAACAAAGACATCAATAAGATTTATTCAATTATATACAAGTTTAACACAATCATAAGTAGACACAAGATGAATTAGCCAAGCATAATTAATGAAGAACAAGCAACAATAATGATAATTGAAGACATGAATTAAGATAGAATCAACAAACCATTACAAGATGTTTATGGAGTGATTGAAACCCTTTAAGTTTCTGGAAAAACACCTACCTAAACCCAGGAATCGACCTTAGGGTTTAGGGCTTACAAATAATGAAGTTTTGATGTTGTATTTATAGGTACTTTTCTGCCCGGCCCATCTTGACGGCGTCAGCCCGTAAGGAGTGACGGAATCATGACCATTTTTTCACCAAATTGAAGATTTTTTCATCCCGATCATTTCCTTTTTTGAATCGCTCAAATCCAAGTTCGTATGCAAAAGTTATGGCCAAAATAGTGTCAGCTACTCCGCGCGCAAGTTGTGATTTTCTCGATCATCTTGTGACGGTTTCACTAAGGTTTTGTAGGATATCAATCAAGTCACAAACATGATGGTTCTTGAGTTTAGTGTGGCGTATGAATTAAGAGAGAAAGGAAGATGAGAGAACTTGGAACCTTGAGAGAAAATGTGATATTAGATTGAGATTAGTGTGAAGGTCCAACCCTCTCCACATGTGGAGAGGGGTATTTATACTAAGCTACAAAGAAAGATAAAAACGCCCACACCCGGGCTGTGGATCAGGCATACAGTGGGTAAAGACCCGTCCTTCTTCCACGATGTTAGTTAGACTAAACTAATATCTAACTAACTAATAAACTAACTACGAACTAACTTAAATGCTATTACATCAATTAGGTGACTGAGTCTTCTATAGGAACATTTGTATTCCTAACAATCTCCCCCTAAGCGAGGTCACCTTGGAAATTAAGCTCTTTGATCTTCAAGCATTCTTTACTTATGTAGCTCGTAGGTTCTAATTCTTCACTTTTCTGCACACTTTGTACTTCAAGCAAATGAACTTGTGATTTTGGATTCCTTTGTGATGTGTGATCTTTGAGCTTCAATGAGATCATCAGCCAATGTAAATCTCCAAGCTCATCCATAGTAGTATCGCCTTCATGTGATGTAGTGACATTAGGACCGTCATGCTCACACCCTTCTGGATCAGGAGACTTTACATCAGAGTTGTGGATCAGGAGACTTTTTTATCGGAGTTGCGGAAATGTTGTTGGTAGTCTCTCAACATTTGTTGTAGCAAGTCTCTCTTCATCATTGATAGTGAGGAGGATGTGTGAGCATGAGGTATGGATTGAGCCGATTCAACTGGAAATAGGAGCCATCAACGCCATCTTTATATGTGTCCCTGAAATTAAAACATGTAGCAATAAAGATAGTGAACGAATATGGCTTTATCATTCATTCTGCGAGGACAGACTACCCTCCAGTTTTGTGAAAACCGACCTGTGATCAGATATAGTCTCTTTTAAAGAAGACTCTCCTTGACAGGAATTTCCAGCTTGTAGTAATGAATTTTCCAAAGAATCCACTTCAGAATCTTCATACTAAGCATATTATCATACTGGAACGTCTCAAAGCAGACAACACGATAGAGTGAATCGGTGAATTGATATTCACGGATTGATGAAAAATTGATTTATATAAATCACTCGCGTGTCATATGATAAACATTTTTGAGACATGACGAGAGTTTTAAGTTTTGAATCATATTTCTATCAAAAATACTTTTGCTTTGAAAGATATACACAATCAACGTGCTCGAAATAAGTTTGTAAGCACATTGAAAGGTTTTTGCAAAAGTGTCCGTCAATCCATATCCTGGACAAGTTTGATTCAATGTTGAATCGCACCATCGTTACTTTATAGTTGTCACTTGATCATTGATCCAAGATGGATCTCACATGCCACCTACCAAGAGCTTGAGAGATGTTTGCTCTAGAAGGATTTCCATCTTCATCGTGAATATTTTCATATCACTCGGAGGTTCTGGCAATACCACAAGGATAATGCGTAGGACTCTAAATATTTTATCTTACTTTCCACATTGTTTGAAACAGTAAGCGTATTGGAGTTGTGTCCTAACGAGATTTATGGATGATCTCATGGCTCTAGAGTCAATAGTGCGTTTTGATCCGCTCCTGGAAACTGGGGAGGCGTCTCTTGTTTAGGTATCAACATAGCTCGCAATGAGCTGTCAATACATTGCACAGGGTTCCCCGTGAGAATGAAACAAGTTCTTTTAATAGAACTTGAGTGGTTGGGAATTTTAGTGCAGTGCGTCACTGGGTCCATGACGTCTTGTCTTCAATACCGGTGTTACCTTAGTAACCGCTAGTAGATTATGAATTGAACCCGGTTTCTGCCCTAAGGTTGAATATTTGGAGGGCTATTTCTTTTCACCCTTTCTCATTTCAATTCTTTTTAGTTCTTCAACCCCTTCAGTGCTTACCGAGACTCCACCACTAGAACCTTGTTGGGTTTGTTCCAGTCCTAGCTCTATCTCAGTCCGCACTCTTCCCTTTCTCACTTTACTCCTTTTTTTCATTCATTCCTAAGGACTTCTAATCTATCTATGGATTTTCCCTGGGAAGATCCTTCCGGTTCTGGTGGATCATGGGAACTCATACCTAACCTTAACCATCCTTATAACTCCATGCATTGAGATAAATGGTCGGTCTTTGGTATTACTTCCACAAACGCCTTTACTCCCCCTCAATATGTGCATCGATATACGAAAGAGTTTAGCACATATGTGGGAGCCTATTATTGAGTCTAAAAGATCACGTTTGATATCATATTTCATATTTAAATCACATTCTCTCCCCCGATCAAAAAATTCAAATCTTTTGAGATTTTGGATCTCAATTGATTTAAATAAATTAGAAAGCTTTTGGGAGAGAAATGCGGTCAATTTTAATATTTTCTAATAAAAGGAACTTTTTCTGCTCCCCCTCAATTTGTGAGGGAGGTTGTTATGTGTCAGATTCGATGAGTTTCCAAAAGATTTGAAGTTTTAACAAAAACTCTTTGAAAATGTACTCATTCTGACACATAACCATCACAAATAGTTTTGTTGCAAGGTTTTTGTACAAAGTGTTGGGAGTTTTGATAATACATAAAATTTTGAGAAATCACCCTCCCCCTCAATCAATGACGGATGTTAAAGCTTAAATAAATGATGTCATTGATTGAGGGAAAATTTTCATCGAAATTTTGAGTGCAATTTGATTTTTAGTCAAAATCTCATGGTACCACCAAGTTTTCCAAAAATACTTTCTGGAAAAATCATAGAAGAGAAAGTATTTGGCGGTAAAAAGAAGACTTCTCTTCTTTATCAAGAAATAATGCGCTGAAGCATACATTAGATCGAAGGTGCATGAATATAAAGTAATTCACGCTTGGATGAACGACACCCTTTGCTAGGAACAACCGTCTTTTTGGCAACGTGTTTTCCTCATTTTTGAAAACCGGGTTGCTATCTTAAGTAATAGCAAGCCATAATTTTGAAGTCCGGAAGCCATAATTTTGAAGAATGATTTGAGATACGACATGTTTTAGAAAAAAACTTTATTTGAAACCGAAAAACTCTTGCTCAAGCATATGTAAGAATCCGTGTCATTATTAAATGACATTTCTAGAAACGTACATAATATTGATTACACAAGAGAAATGTCGAGAGAAGAATATTTTTGGATTTTTGTGATTTTTTAAATTTTTATGGATTTTATAAGTTTTATATTTTTCTATTTTTTTTATATATTTTATGTACAAAGGATATGTGAAGCCAATCCTTCAATCATCATTCTCTTCTTGGAGAGACTTAAGAGTTTCTGGAGTGAGGCTCTTCATTCCAAGTCGTGGGAGAATGAACTGAAATCTTTCCCGAGAAAGAGCCTTTGTGAATATGTCAGCCAGCTGAAACTCTGTTCTCACAAAGTAGAGTTCCACTATCCCTTTCTCCACTTGTTCCCTGATGAAGTGATTGTGGAAAACTAGAAGGGGAGGTTGCATAGTTTACTGTTTAAAATCTTTTTAACTTGTTTAGTTAGCTTTGAAACTTTTCGTTTGATCAAAGATATATACACAAACACAATTATGCAAGTAAATGAAAGAAACGATCAAACCACAACACGAGTATTTATCATGGTTCGGCTACAAGGACTCTATTTCCTTGCCCTACGTCCACGCCCCGAGTATCCAACTCGAGAGTTTCTTTCACTAGTCAACAAGCTCCTTTCACCGGTGGAGAAAACCTTACACGTTGCTAATACTTTTACCGACACTAAGCTGGATGTCGAGTTCTTTACCAAGGGTACAACCACTCCCGTTAGTTCTTTTACAAGGGTACAACTACTCCCGATACACTGTGTATTTTGAGGACTAAAATACTAACCGATCACTACTGAATATACACAATCAAATGAAGTGTAAACTACACAAGTATACACGATGCTAAGCTAACAAGTCTTGCAACGTTGTGTTGAATACTTGTTACTTTTTATGAACTCGTGAATCTCTTTGCTACAAAAAGAAACTTCACATATGAAATGTTAAAGGGTTAGATGAAAGAATGAATGAATGTGTGTAAATATGATGTAGAGTGATAAGCCAAAAATCAACTTGTGGCTTAGTATTTATAGCAAAGCCTTCTGCAGGCCTGGTGGATACGGCGGAACCCTCAAATGGGTTCCGCCCGTGTACCCCAGGGTTCCGTCGGGCTTGCAGTTGGTTTTGCAATAAATCTTGCAAACCAAACAATGTCACATCTCATTACACCTTGCAAACCAAACAATGTCACATCTCATTACACATAGTCAAACACAAAACTTGCAAGCAAACACATAGTTAGTCAAACACATTTTCTTTTCATAAATGTATATTGACAAAACTTGCCATAAATGTGATGTGACATTTCTATTTTAAGAAATAAAAAGTGTTGTGTTTTATGAAATGTAAAATGTAGCAAAAGTCTAGTTTATGCAAGTCTTTAAAACTAAGATTATGTTTTACTTAGAAACTAAAGTTTACATTTTGTCGTTAACAAAACATAGCGAAGATCGTAAAATATAAATAACGTTTTTAGGCGATATTTGTATTAACAATCTCCCCCTTTTTTGTTGATGACAAAACATAAACTTTGTTTTTAAGTAACTCACAAAATCTTGGTGTTTAAGACTTAAAAAAAATTATATTAAACTTGTTTTACTTAAGTGATGAAAATCATATTAAGTTTTAAAGTTTCAATATATTTCTCCCCCTTTTTGTTGAAACAAAAAGTAGAGCAGCGAAGCGGAATAATGCACTTGCTCCCCCTTGGTTGTTACTCCCCCTAAAAGGAGTGCCAAGATGGGAAACATGGATTTTGATCCTACAAAAAAAATGGTTAGTTGGTGATATATATAGTCAAGCTTGTAGTTACCACACACATTGCAACCACAATGACAACACAAAGATGATCAACAAACAATGCAAGTAAGTGAGTAGAAAGAAATATCATTCCATGTAAAATTTGACTTTTGAAAGTCAAAGACAAGAAATGGGAAAGATTCTTCTACTTCTAAAAGAAAAACTAAAAATAACCAAGAAAATAAAAGAAAATCAAATCCTAATTTCCTAAATGGGGCAAACGGCCTCCAAAGGTTGTCTAGGATTTGTTTGGGTGGGAAAGAGCATCCAAACATTCTATGACGTGTTGGAACTTCAAAACAGGTTTCATCTTGGAATTGGTGAAGCAACAATTTGATGCTTGCACCCATTTGCTTACAATTTGAGCAAACATAGGGATGAGTGGGTGGAAATGGGTTGGTTTTGGTTTCTTGGCTTGAGGGTTGGTTGGTTTTTGGTTCTTGGGTGGAGGATAGGTTTGGTATTGAGTCAAGCAAGATGGTTTGAAATTCCATTGCTTGATGGAGGTGATTCTCAACCATGCTTTGGATTTCCTCATATGAAGGAAAAAAAGACTCAAAGGTTTGGGCTTGAAAATGCGGAGGAGTTGGGTGATCATGGTTTTCAAAGTTTGGTTTCCCATAAAGAGGACAATGGATGTCATGGTAGATAGGGTGAAACAACAATGGTTTGGGTTTATGGTACTCTTGTTGTGGTGGTTGTGTGTGGTTAAAATGCTCATTTTGGTCTAGAATTGACCTTCGTGATTCATTTGCAAAAGGTGGTGGTTGTGTAGGTCTTGGTGGAAGATCATTGAGATCTTGGACAAAAGGGTGTGGTGATGTTGGAGGAGACCCAAATAACTCGATAGGCTCAAGTTTGGGTAATGGTGATGATGATGGAGTTTTGGATTGTTGGGTTCGAGCACTTGGTGGAGTTGGGTCAATGGGTGATTTGGTTGGTGGTGGAGTGAGCTTATTTGGTTCATTGGGTGATGGAGATGGAGATGCAAGGTTCAAAAAATGTTCATTTTTGATAGGTGAGGTGAATTCATCTGAAGATGAGGAGCTTAGGTTGATGGATTGGTTAGACCAAAGTGGATTGACACTTATCCAGGTGGTTCTCCGGATGGGTCGTGATGGTTGAGAGGTGATTGTTGACTTAGTCATGGTAAAAATGGTTTAGAAGTTCAGAAATTGTGATGAAGAAGCTGTGATTTGATAGTGTTTAGGATGGTTTAATTTATAGTGATGAAGGAGTGTGGGAAGGAGTGTTTGGATTTGATGTTAGGCCATACAAAAATGGAGGTTTCTAATGATTTGGAAAACTAATTGTGGGTTGTCATATCATGGAAGTCAATCCATTGAAAATGGTGAAGTGAGAAAACAAGATTTGCACTAAATGCTTAGTGGTTTTGGTAAATTTGTTGAAGGATAAATCTCAGGGATTTCAAGGAACCTTTGGAAGGGTTCATTCCTTTATGTGTGAAGGTTCCTTGGGGTGGTTATGTCTATTTTTGAAATTTGGCGGGAAATGGTTTTGTTTAAGTTATAAGGAATGAGAAGTACCCTATTGTGCTAAACAAATTGCAGGAAATATGTTTCTATCTAAAAGGATTGTATTTTGTTGATTTGATGTTGAAATGTTGAAAACTAAAAAAAACATTTCTGCAGGAAACTGGCGGAACCTTTAGGATACACAGGTGGAACCCTTTTGAGGGTTTCGTCTGGTCCGTTGGGCCAATTCTGGGTTGCCCAGAAAATGCACTGGTGGAACCCAATTTTGGGTACCGCCAGATCCGTCAGGGCTGAAAAATTTTGCAGTCCGCGATTTTGACCCGCGAGACGATTTTCAAAAACTCATAAAATCAAAAAGATAATGCATTTATGGTTAGGCAATACAAAAAATAGACACGTAAACACACATATCATAGGACTTTGACCTTGAGGTCGAGAATTTCACTATAGTTAGTGAAAATTTGATAAACATGAAAATTTGACAACTTGCCAAAAGTTGTCTTCCTGCATCAAAGTTAGATAATACATGTTTCAAATAGTATCAAACATTGTACCAACACACAAGTACATCACAAACATTGTTTAAAAAACCAAATTTGTTCAAATAGAACCTAGTGCCAAACACTCCTACACACTCGCACTCATTAACGGTCAATCTTGTTCTTGAGCTTTCCAAGGAATTTTCCAAGATTCTTAAACATCCCATTTGTTTGCTTGAACTCCACTCATTTGGAATATCCGGAAGTTGGGATAGGTATTCGAGAGGTGGGAGCCTAGAGTTGGGCAACTTGTCATCTTCACTCATTGAGGAAGATGATGAGGAGGTAGGAGGATGAGGACGTTTTCCTTGGGCTTTGTAAACTCTCTTATCACTAAATGGGACAAAGGTGTGTGGAATGAGAGAGTAGTCAAGACGAAGACAGTTTGGAGTTGGTGGAATGGGAGAGATGAACCTAAAGAGATGGGTCAAGAGCATTCCATACGGCATAGCCGTTGTGCCGTGCACGGGAATGTCGGCCATTCTCTTGGCCATGTAGTAGGCAAGGTTGAAGGGTTGCCTAACGGACAAGGAGTAGAGCATGTTGCAAAGGCAAATGTTGATGTGATCTCGGTTTCCTATTGTACTAATGACATTGGCTCTAAGGACTTCCTCCCATTTCTTGAATTGGGGCTTGAGTTCATTCATTTCCATTCCATATGGTTCCTTATCGACCTCATTTCCCGAACGGGTTCTCCTAGTGTTTGTTTTCCTAATAAAGAGGTGGTCATGAAGTACATCTTTTGACACAAGAGGTGTGTCATAAGGATGGATGCGGTCTTGGAGGGTGTCAAGAGTTGAGAAGGAGTGCAAGTCGGAGTAGATGCAAGTATCTCGGTTTGGGACACCTATGATTTGAGCAAACTCCTCAAGAGTGAAGGAGTATTGATGACCACTAGTCCTAAAGTTGATAGACATGTGACCATAATCATCCGTGGAGAGGACGGCGAATGCATAGAACTCTAGAATGAATCTAGGACAAATAGGCTCGTTGATTTCTAAAAGAAACTCAAAGTTGATTGTGACAAATTCGACGTAAAGGTTTGTGCCTTCTAGGAAAGACGGGTCAATGCTTCTACCCTCATGGACATAGTGTTTTTCTAAGGCTTTGAAAACATTGACTTGGTTTGGGGTAAGGCCTTTGGTTTTGTGGTGTTTTGGTAGGTACTTAATGGTGTCCTTGTGGTCGTAGTGGGTTAGAGGAGGCATGATGATTCCTAGAACAACAAAATTTCACATTTTAGTTTAAGTAAACTACTATTATAATGTGGATGTTCTAGAGTGTGCCTATATGAAAACAATGTGGAGGTGCGGTTATCTTGACTCATTTTGATGCTTCAAAAGCATTTTATAATGCCAGTTTTGTTATAAAACAAAAGATAACCCAAACACTCCTTGTTGAATGTAGTTTCGTTTGAATGTACCCGAAAATAAATATTGGTTATGTATTCCCTTTAGCATTCAAGAGACATTATGCAAGTGATGTTTTAAAAATAACGTTTTGATTTTGTATTCTCAATGTGAGATGAAAAAATATTTGTCCTATTTGCGAGAAATTTTTGGAAAAATTTGTCATGGGGTGTTTTAGCAAACATGTTTACACTTAGTAAGAATGCAATTCCTAACTATGGGGAACATGATTAGTTTTGTTAAACACCTAATTTCATGCATGAGTTTCTTAAGTTAATGCATAACCCCAAGTTTTTGTTTTTGTGCAAAAATAGAATTCCTAGGCTCAGATCAGGATTGTAATCAAGTTTAGAATACTTACAATGATGATTGATTTGCAATGCAAGTGAAAGGAAGACCAAGAATTCGTAGGTATGGATGGATAGTAAAGTGAATAGTAACAGTTTGGAAGTGGTGGTATGAGATAATGGGTGTTTGGTTTAATATAAACAAAAAAAAATGATTCTGCAGGTTGGCGGATACGGCGGACCCCTGAAATGGGTTCCGTCCGTTGTGTTTGAGGGTTCTGCCGACCCTGCTGAGAAAAAGAGTTATGGATTTGTTTTGATTTTTGTGATTTTTATCTAATGTCCAGAACTACAATGTAGGTTCCATGAGTCCTAAGCCTAGCCTAAGAAGGTTAAAAGGTTCACGTTTAAGGGGTTTTGTGAGAATGTCGGCTATGTTGTCTTCGGAAGAAACTTTCTCAATTGAGATATTTCCTTTTTGAACGTTGTCACGAAGGAAATGATGATGGATTTCAATATGTTTGGTACGAGCGTGTTGAACCGGGTTTTTGCTAAGATCAATGGCACCTTTGTTGTCACAAAGAATTGTGATGTCGTTAAGTTGAATTCTGTAGTCGACAAGAGCTTGCTTCATCCAAAGAGCTTGTTGACATGCCTTTCCGGCCAAAACGTACTCGGCTTGCGTTGTTGAGATAGCAATAGCCGTGTGCTTCTTAGAGAACCATGAGGTGAGACAATTATCAACAAAAGTACAAATACCACTTGTACTTTTTCGATCAACATAGTCACCGGGATGATCCGAGTCGGCATACACTATGGTGTCTATTCCCGTTCCTTTGGGATACCATAAACCTAAATATGTAGTGCCCTTAATATACCTAAAAATCCTTTTAACGGCTTCGAGATGAGTAGTCTTAGGATCTTCTTGAAAACAAGCACATAGACAAACACTAAACATAATGTCGGGTCTACTAGCCGTTAGGTAAAGTAGACTACTAATCATACCTCTATATTTAGTACTATCTACGGATTCACTTTCCTCATCCTTGGTGAGTTTAGTTTCTGTGGACATGGGTGTTTTGATTGGTTTCAAATCTTCTAATCCAAATTTCTTAAGCATGTCCTTAATATATTTAGGTTGGTTAAAGAATATACCATCTTCTAGTTGTTTAATTTGGAGTCCTAGGAAAAAGTTTAGTTCTCCCATCATACTCATTTCAAACTCGTCATGCATGATTTTTGAGAAATCCACACATAATTCTTGACAAGTTGATCCGAATATAATGTCATCAACATATATTTGGACTATGATAATATGTGAATCTTTCTTCTTAGTGAAGAGAGTATTATCAATTAAGCCCATGGTATACTTATGGTCAACTAGGAAGGTTTTAAGTCGATCATACCATGCTTTTGGAGCTTGCTAAGTCCGTAAAGAGCCTTTTTAAGTTTGTAAACATGATTTGGTTTTTCAAAATTGATGAAGCCCGGTGGTTGAGCAACATACAATTCTTCATTTATGACTCCGTTTAGAAATGCACTTTTGACGTCCATTTGAAAGAGTTTAAAATTGTGTGCACATGCATATGCAAGTAAGATTCTAATTGACTCGAGCCTAGCAACCGGAGCAAAAGTTTCATCGTAGTCAATGCCTTCTTGTTGGTTATATCCTTGTGCAACTAGCCTAGCTTTGTTTCTAGACACAATTCCATTTTCATCCATTTTGAAAGACCCATTTTGTTCCAATTATAGTTTGACTCTTTGGTTGAGGAACTAATGTCCATACATCATTCCTAACAAATTGGTTTAACTCTTCTTGCATTGCAATTACCCAAGACTCATCTTTAATGGCTTCATTAATATTTTTCGGTTCAATGGTTGACACGAAACAAAAGTAGTTGCTTTCATTTTGAACTTTTGACCTTAGTGCTTTTTCGTTAATGTTGCCTATGACACCATCTAATGGGTGACTTTTAGATTCTTTGACATTGACAAGTTCTTTGTTTAATAATTCATCTTCCTTTTCATTACCTAAAATCTCTTGACTTTCTATTGCTTGGCTTTCAACTAAGTCATCATCTACCAAAGGTGATGTCTTAGAGGGAGGTGGACTCTCGTCAAATGTTACGTTCAACGATTCCTCGACTCTTAAGGTTTCTTTGTTCAAAACAATGTAGGCTTTACTATTTTGTGAATATCCAAGAAATACACCTTCATAAGCCTTTGGGTCAAATTTGGTGAGATAATCCTTGGTGTTAAGAATGAAACATTTACTTCCAAACACTCTAAAGTATCCTAATGTAGGCTTTTTACCTTTATATAGTTCATAAGGAGTTTTATTCAAAAATGGTCTAATTAAGACTCGATTTAAAATGTACGCTGATGTGTCAACGGCATTACACCAAAACTTTTGTGGAATGTTTTGTTCATTAAGCATTGTTCCACTCATCTCTTGCAATGTCCGGTTTTTACATTCTACTACACCATTAGATTGAGGAGTACGCGGAGCCGAAAAATTATGAGTAATACAATTAATATCACAAAAGTTTCCAAATTTAAATTCATTATCAAATTCACGACCGTGATCCGTTCTAATAGACACAATATTAGACCCTACTTGATTTTGAATTTTCTTACTTAGAATCTCAAATTTATCAAAAGCTTCATTTTTACTTTTCAAAAATTTTGTCCAAGTATATCTTGAGTAATCATCACTATGACCAAAGTGTAGAAGTTACCTCCATAACTTTGTATAGCGAATGGACCAAATAAATCTATATGCAAAAGTTCTAGACACCTAGATGTAGAAACCAAGTTTTTAGCCTTATGGCTACTATGGACTTGTTTACTGACTTTTCAAGCATCACAAAAGTGTTGGTCATATTTCAACTTAGGTAGGTTTCGAACTAAGTCTTTGGAGGAGAGGTTTTGGATTAGTCTCATGTTAGCGTGTCCTAAACGTCTATGCCATAAAGTTGAAGATTCATCTAATGATGTAAGACAAAGCTTGTCTCTAGATGTTGGATCCATCTTCATCACGTATACGTTGTTCTTAAGGACACCTTTGGCTATGGTTATACCATGTTTAAGTATTTTACTTCCGTTTTCACTAAAAAGGACATTATACTTATTACGACAAAGTTGACTAATACTAAGAAGATTAAAACCTAAGTTATCAACATGAGCTACATCATCTATAAAAAGGGAGTCATGAGAGATTGTACCTTTTCCGATGATTTTACTCTTAGCTTTACTACCAAACGTAACATTACCTCCATCACATTTGTGATAAGTAGTGAAGAGGCTTTTGTTACCCGTCATATGCCTTGAACAACCGCTATCTTTAATCCATTCATCTGGTTCCAAACAAACTTTGAGGCACACCTATTTTATGAAAAACACTCAAACATTTGGTCCCCAATTTCTCATGGGTCCATTTTGGTTAAGCATACCATTAACTTGTTCCAAGTATGAAAATAGAACATAAGGGTTCCATGACATGTAATTTGGAGTTTGGTAATGTCCAGAAGTGTTTTGGTTCCATACATGTTGGTAGTTTGGTCGAGCGTTGAAGTTGCTCTTTGGAAAGGGGCGTTTGGGACTTGGAGTCTTAGGTCTTGGTTGAGTAGTCTTAGCTCTAAATTCATTTTTACTAAGTCCTACTCCAGTTTTAAAAGCAGGTTTTGTTCCATTTTTATACGTAACTTTAACAAATTTTGAACGATCCGATGTGGATGGTGTTACTACTGCAGCAGACCTGGCGGAACCTTCGGGTCCAACGGGCGGAACCCTGGATTGGGTTCCGTCTGTTCCGCAGGCTGCTGTAGCAGTTTTGTTATTTTCTTGTGCAATCTTTTCTTGTTTCGTTTGACCCTTTGAAGTTTCTATTTTCATGAATCCTAGTCCTGTTTTATCAAAGGGTGACTTATAAATTTTCATAATTTCATCTGCACAAGAAATGCTCTTATCGAACTTCTTAAACATTGTGGTTTGTTTTATTAGATCATTTTGAGTAATTTTAAGTTTCTCAACTTCGAGTTTAAGCTCTTCACATGATTTGCAAGAAGTGTCAATACCTTTACTCTTTTCTAATCTCTTAGCTTTTTCTTTTAATTCATAAACTTCATTTTCTAAAAACTCCTTTTTAGTTTTCAAAAACTTATTTTTGTTTATGATTTTTAAGCTCAATTCACAAAGTTTGTTATATTCTTTTTGTAAGGTGTCATCATCAATAGAGGAGTAAGATGAGTCGGAGAGTACCTCATTTGAGTTGTGAGCCATGAGAGCAATATCATCATTCTTTGGCTAATCGTCATCTCCTTCATAGTCACTCCAAGCTCCACCCACAAAAGCTTGTTGAGGTTTGCTCTTGGGTGGTTTTGGACATTCTCCTACAAGATGACTTGTGTCTCCACACCTATAACATTTTCTTTCAACTTTTCCTTTCCTATCGTCATGATCTTTTCGGAAAGTTTTCTTGTCATCTTTAGGTTGCCTTACAAACTTTCCTCTTCTACAAAAGAACTTCTTGAAGTCTCTAACGGCCATAGCATATTCCTCATCATCACTATCCGAAGTAGATTCTTCATCATCATGACTCTAGCTTTCAAGGCAATGGACTTAACTTTTTCTTTCTTGCCTCTAACTAGTTCCGAATCTTTTTCCATTACCATTTCATGAACCTTGAGGTTTCCAATTAGCTCGTCAAGTGACATGCTTGAAAGATCTTTGGATTCTTCAATTGCCGTCACTTTTGCTCTCCACTTCGGATGGAGTGCTCTAAGAAATTTCCTAACAAAATTCTTACTACAAAAAGATTCATCAAGTGCTTTAAGTGAAGTAATAATAGTGTTAAACCTAGCAAAAGCATTATCAATAATCTCATCTTCGGAAATAACAAATTGTTCATATTGTTGAACAAGAAGATCAATTTTGTTATCTTTAACTTGTGAGTTTCCTTGATGAGTGACAATTAAAGATTGCCAAATATCTTTGGCGGTTTTACACATAAAGAGTCTTTCATATTCTTTCTTAGGCAAAGCATTGTAAAGCATCATTTTAGCTTCATTATTTTTACCAATCAATTTCTTTTGATCATCATCTTTAATGTTAGTAACTATGTTATCACCATCAATGATTATATACCATAAATCTATATCTTTAGACTTCACGTAAGTTTCAAAACGGTTTTTCCAATATATAAAACCATTTGCTTCAAAAAGTGGTGGTCTTTGCATAGATTGCCCTTCTTTGTAATTTTCAAAATTCATGGATCGTTTCAAGTTTTAAAACACAATATATTTTAAAAGCTTGAGTAACGTAGCTCTTGATGCCAATTGTGGAAAACTAGAAGGGGGGTTGAATAGTTTACCGTTTAAAATCTTTTTAACTTGTTTAGTTAGCTTTGAAACTTTCTGTTTGATCAAAGATAGATACACAAACACAATATATAACATACAAGTAAATGAAAGAAACGATCAAACCACAACATGAGTATTTATCGTGGTTCGGCTACAAGGACTCTATTTCCTTGCCCTACGTCCACGCCCCGAGTATCCAACTCGAGAGTTTCTTTCACTTGTCAACAAGCTCCTTTCACCGGCGGAGAAAACCTTACACGTCGCTTATACTTTTACCGACACTAAGCTAGATGTCGAGTTCTTTACCAAGGGTACAACCACTCCCGTTAGTTCTTTTACAAGGGTACAACAACTCCCGATATACTTTGTATTTTGAGGACTAAAATACTAACCGATTACTACTGAATATACACAATCAAATGAAGTGTAAACTACACAAGTCTACACGATGCTAAGCTAACAAGTCTTGCAACGTTGTGTTGAATACTTGTTACTTTTTATGAACTCTTGAATCTCTTTGCTACAAAAAGAAACTTCACATATGAAATGTTAAAGGGTTAGATGAAAGAATGAATGAATGTGTGTAAATATTATGTAGAGTGATAAGCCAAAAATCAACTTGTGGCTTAGTATTTACAGCAAAGCCTTCTGCAGGCCTGGCGGATATGGCGGAACCCTCAGATGGGTTCCGCCCGTGTATCCCCAGGGTTCCGCCGGGCTTGCAGTTGGTTTTGCAATAAATCTTGCAAACCAAACAATGTCACATCTCATTACACCTTGCAAACCAAACAATGTCACATCTCATTACACCTAGCCAAACACAAAACTTGCAAGCAAACACATAGTTAGTCAAACACATTTTCTTTCCATAAATGTATATTGACAAAACTTGCCCTAAATGTGATGTGACATTTCTATTTTAAAGAAATAAAAAGTGTTGTGTTTTATGAAATGTAAAATGTAGCAAAACTCTAGTTTATGCAAGTCTTTAAAACTAATATTATGTTTTACTTAGAAACTAAAGTTTACATTTTGTCGTTAACAAAACTTAGCGAAGATCGTAAAATATAAATAACGTTTTTAGGCGATATTTGTATTAACAGTGATGACAAATGTCTATATGCTTGGCTCTGTACTAGTGGACATTGTTGCAACATAGGGTGATGGCACTTTTGTTATCACAATACATTGGGATTTTGTTGAAATCATACCCAGAATCTGATAATTGTGATCTCATCTACAAAATTTGAGCACAACACGAGGACATGGCTATATATTCAGCTTCTGTGGATGATATTGAAGTGCACATCTGTTTTTTGGATGACCAGCTGACAAGTTTCTCACCCAAGAATTGAGCACCTCCGGAAGTACTTCTACGAGTATCTTGACACCCCGCATGATCAGCATCTGAGTAGGCCGTGAGAGCCATTGCATTGTCTTTAGGGTACCAAAGACCCACGTGGATTGTCCCTTAGAGATATCTGAAGACTCTCTTGACAGTTTCCAAGTGCTTTTTGGTGGGCTTGGATTGATATTTGGCGCACATGCATACGGCGAAGAGAAGGTCTGGCCTACTTGCTGTGAGGTACATGAGAGATCCAATCATGCTTCTCTATTTGGTCTGATCAATTGTTACCCCAGCTGAGTCGTCATCGAGTTTGGATCTTTCAACCATGGGTGTATCAACTATGTCACTTGAATCAAAACCAAACTTCTTGAGGATGTCACTAGCATACTTGGCTTGATTAATAAAGATGCCTCTCGGGTTTTGTGAAACTTGTAGCCCCAAGAAGAAAGACATTTGTCCCATCATAGACATTTGAAACTTGGAACTCATTTCTGTAGCAAAGCGATCACATTCCTTGGAATCAGATGATGCGAAGATGATATCATCAACATAGATTTGAATGTGAAGAAGATTGTTCCCAGTCTTCCTAGTGAACAAGGTAGGATCAACTACACCCTTGGTAAATCGATTTGCAAGAAGAAACTTAGAGAGTGTGTCGTACCAAGCTCTAGGAGCCTGTTTGAGACCATAGAGTGCCTTCTTTAAGTGATATACATGATTTGGTCTTTCTGGGGCCACGAAACCTTCAGGTTGAGAAACATAAACCACCTCTTTTAAGTCCCCATTCAAGAAGGCAGTCTTAACATCCATTTGATAAAACAATCATGTTACTGCTGGCAGCATTGGCAAGAAAGATTCTAATAGCCTCGATACGAGCTACCGGTGCAAATGATTCTTCAAAATCAATACCCTCTTGTTGACTGTATCCTTTAGCAACTAAACGAGCCTTGTTTTTCAACACATCCCCATGCTCATCAAGCTTGACTTTAAAAATCCATTTGAGAGCAATGATCATCGCACATTCAGGTGGTGGTACTAATTCCCATACATCAAGACGATCAAACTCATGGATTTCTTCTTGCATTGCGGTGAACCAAGACACCTTTGTAAGGGCATCTTTGAAGTCTTTGGGCTCGACTTTAGATAAGACTGAGTTGAAGTAACACCACAAGGCATCAGTGGCAAGTTGTTTTCTGGTGGACATAGGTCTTGAGGGGTTTCCTATGATGTTGTCAATAGGGTGATCATTTGTCCATTTTCTAAGATGTTCATGAGGTTGAGGATAGTGAACTGATATTGCATTGTTGGAATCTTCTGAGGAAGATGCTTCGTTGGAGGATTCAGGTGCAAAAACATTTTCAAATGGTTCTTCCTCAGGTGGTGCAAATGGATTGACTTCCCATGTGTTATCAGATCTAACTCCTTGGTGTTCAGAAGACGATTGTTTATTTGATTCATTTTGAGTGTTGCTACATTCTGGTGCATCCGGATCAAGAGAGATGGAGATGGATGGACCATTTGTATCATGAGGTGCATTCACAGCCATAATATTAGGCTCAGCAGCCGGTTGTGGCAATTCATGAGGTGGCTGTGACTCAAAGTACTCATCAAACATAGGATCAAATAACTTTTTCAAATCTTCACTCGTGGGAGGAACATAAGGAGTGAAATGATTGGAGTTCTGTACAAGTCCCGAACTTATAGGCCTAGGAGATAAAAGATTTTGTGAGGGTCCAGAACTGGTGTGTCCTAAAACCGTATGCTCCGTCAGCTCATCAAACGTGACATGGATTGTTTCCATGATTTTCCGGGTTCTTTTGTTGTAGATTCGGTACCCTTTTCGATCTGCTGCATAACCGAAGAATACCCCAGTATCAGCCTTAGCTTTAAGCTTCCCTAAGTCTTCACTATCGTTTGTTGGGTAGCACAGGGCACCAAAGACACGAAGAAAGGAGAGATCAGGCTTTTGAGGTGCACCAACTCATACGGTGTCTTGTTGTGGAGAGGATGTATCAATGACCGATTTTGAGTGTAGCAAGCAGTAGCAATGGCTTCCGCCCATAGAAACATTGGTGTCTTTGAGAATATCAACATAGTGCGAGCAGCTTCAACTAGTGTGCGATTCCGTCTTTCAACAACTCCATTTTGTTGAGGAGTTCGAGGAATACTCTTCTGATGACTGATGCCGATACTTTCATAAAATTGAGTGAGCTGATGATTTACAAACTTAGTTCCATTGTCAGTGTGAATGATTCTAACGGTTTTGTTGAGCCTTACTTGCAACTGCTTGATGATTTTGATAATGATATCGGGTGTTTCATCCTTGGATCTTAAAAATTTCACCCATGTGAATCATGAATAGTCATCCACAATAACAAGAATATATCTTTTTCCATTGAAGCTTTGCACTCTCATTGGTCCGCACAGGTCCATGTGAAGGGTATGGAGTACTTCAGTGTTGGAGTTGGTGGGTTTTGTTTATGAGTTTGTTTCTTGCTTTTACCCAATTGACATGATGAGCAGAGATGATCTTTTTCATACTTCAATCTGGGCATGCCTCGAACAAGATCTTTGTGAGAGAGTTCATTTATGGTGCCAAAGTTCAGGTGATTCAAACGACGGTGCCATAACCATGATTTGCTTTTTTGGCCTTAGAAAGTAAACAAATGGGAGAGGACCGCATCATGTCTTCAATAGAGATGGTATACAAATTTGTACCACGACTTCCCTTAAGGAGATCAACTCCGTCCAATTCCCTAACGAAACATGTGTGTTTTCTGAAGGCCACTTCAAGATCAGAATCACAAAATTGACCAACAGAGAATAAGTTGTGCCCAAGTCCTTCCACGTAGTAAACTCTTGAAATCACACTATCACCAAACACATAATCACCATACCCCATAATAGCCCCAAAGTGGTCATTTCCGAATCTAACTGTCCCGATAAACTTTTTCACGAAATTTCTGAGCCAAGAGCGATCGCCAGTCATATGTTTTGAGCAGCCTGAGTCCAAATACCACAGGACGATTTGTACGACCTGTATTTGAAACCAGACAGATATGGATAACTAAAAAACATGGATCCCCAAGTGTAATTGGAATCAATAGGTTAGCACATGCATACTTAAGAGATACAGGATCAGTATTTTCATTGTTCTCGCAGATGAACCGATACCAGTGGAAGCTGTTGTCTTACTGTCAAGGCATTGGGTCACTAAAGGGAATTTACTACTAGTAGCCTTCCATATCTTAACCTCTAAAGACTCGGGGTCGGGTATATAAGTCAATGGGCACTGGTTTCCTAGAGTGAATTTTCTTCCAGTAGGTTTCCACTGATATCCTACACTGTTAAAAACTTTTCATGTAGCTTTCCAAGTATTTTTATCCTTATCAGATTTAATAGGGGATTTATAAGATGATTGCAAAAACGACACAACACATTCATCATGATTACCAGAAATTAAACAACCATTACAAGTCTTACAAGTCGCATTAGAATTCGAATTAATTACAGTACACTTAATGCAAATACTAGAATCAACACGATTCTTTTCATTCAAATCAATCTTATTGTTCCTAAGGTGGTCTTCTACTTTCTTCCCTTGATCACTCTTAGTAGGCGAAGTCCTATCATTCCTTGTATTGCCTTTAGGCTTTGACCCACTAGCTTTAGTGACATTGATTATTCCAGTAGAATTGACGATGGGAACATTAGATTGCTGCACAGTTGTTTGGTTTCTAGGTGGTGATGTGCTATCTACAGAACTAGCCAAGGGTTTATCAAAAGTAACATGCTTCTTCAAATTCCTAGATGAGGATGTGCCATTTTTATCACGCATGTTGGGAATCTTGGGACATGTACCTATGGCATATTCTAACAACTATTGTGATCGCTTGGTAAGAAAGCAAACAACCGATAGGGAGTTATCAGATGGTCTTACCATTCTATCTTCTTCTATGGTTTCACGGGTCATGTCAAGGCAGTTCTTAAGATGTCTAAGGTAATCACTATGGACTAGCTCATTGTTCTTAAGGGGAAGAGGAATAAAAACAGCCTCACATGCATACTTTTTACAATTACAAACCACAGAATTGATATTGTCACTTACATTCAACGGCATTTTCCCTTTCACTTTTGTCTTTAGATTCTCAATTTCATTAAGCAAAGAAGTTATTTTTTTCATTGGTTTTATCATGAGTGATCTTGATAGAATCATATAAATCTTTGTAATGTTGTTTAACCTTAGAATTTTCAGCTTGAAAACAATCATTTTCATGTTTAAGTAATTTGATTGTGTTTTGAAGTTGAAAATTGTGAGAATCTGCAGATATTGGTTTATGGGAGTTGATCACAGCATTCATGGGAGACTTCAATTGGGTATTGAGCCCTCAATAACCTGATCGTGTTTGTGCGAGCTTGAATTTTTCATCCCTTTTTGCTAATTCAAAATATGCATCAAATTCCGGAGCATCAGAAGATGTCTTGGCCTTTGATATTTTCATTTTTTCTTCTAAATGTTGATATTTTAATTGTAAATTAAGATTATCAACTTCTAGTTTAGAAAGATGCTTGACCATGTTGTCATGATCATCATTTTGAATTTTTTCAAGCAATTTCACATTCTCCCCCTCAAGCTCAACAACACGATTGTGAAGGTTATTCAAAGCAATAGACATTTCATGAAATTGACAAGCATTAAGAGAAGAATCTGTAGCAGTGTAAAACACATCTTGTGTAATACATTTAGCAATCAAGTTATCATTCATGATGAGAATATTTTTTCTGGCAATTTCACTGTGCTGAAGATCTATTGCTTTTTGTTTACACTCGTTTTCCACATCTTTAAACACTTCTTTCATTTCTTTAAGCTCAACATCAAGGGATTGTCGTAAACCCTCAAAATGTTCTTTGATTTGTTTAAAAAATGGGATGACTTCAGTTAAGTAACACTCTTTGGTTAACTCAAATCCCCGTTCACCCTCAGTGATTCCCGTTGGTGTGATTCTCTTTTTGCATGTTTTTTTCAAAATCAGTAAACATTTGACACAGGACATAAATGCTAATAAGAGTTTTACATTAAGTGGGAAGTGACAACTGAACTAAGTGCATCGGTGTGTTGGGGGGATACACCGTTGGGGCAGCTAACTTTAGGGATGTCTTGGCCTTAATTTCTTCAACTTATATTTTCTCAATGTCTAAGGGCCAAAATACCTGTTCTGGTGTTAACTTAGTTTGAGGTGCAAAAACAGTCACTCGGTTTTGTTCATAATAATCATGGGGCTTAACATTGACTCTGTGTTTGATGCACTTTGGATCCTTCATTTTTTTTTTTTTTTTTTATCAAATCTCTCTCTATTGGCAGAATCAAGTTCATCCAATTCTTTATTGGACGAACTATTTGGGGGATCATGATTGGGAGTAAGTATAACCTAAGCATCATAGAGGGCAGGTGGAGAATCTCTAACGCTCTTAAGAAAATTTGTTTTAGGCAATCCTAAATCCTTATCACTATGCTTATCCCACAAGTTTCATGTGCTTTTCCACCATTTGAGCTGTTTGAGGTGTTTGGCCAAGAACATACAACTTGTTTCCAAGTTTGTTTTTCAACTGCTTAAGGTTGGAAAATTCGTTTAACAGTTTAGTTTCCTTTTGTTGAAATTCACTTTTTAGGAGATTTACACTATCCTGAATTTCTTGTTTATCCTTAAAAGCACGTTCAAGTTGTTTTTGAAAAGATTTAATCTCTTGTTTAAAGGCCATTTCCTTCAAATTTTGTTCTGTGATGTAGGCATGCATTTGTAATTCCAATTTTTGTTCACGTTCTGTAAGCTCAAATTTAGCACGTTGTTCATAGAACCTTACTTGATCCCTAAGAGTATTTATCCTAGTGGTTAGGGTGTCATCTGGTGCAACAACGGTATACTCATCTAAATCACACATTTCTTCATTAGCAAAGGATATATCACTTGGTACAATAGACTCGACGTTGTGCTACACATATTGTTCATATGGGACAATATTGCTATTCCCCAAATTTGCAGTATCTAATTCAGCAACGTTTGTTTGTTGTACATCGTTACATATCGTTTGCTCATGCATCACATCATTATCACACACAACAGAAGACTTTCCGCAAGATACGTCAGAATTACTATCGTGATCCGAATGTTGCTAAGTTGGGAACACTTTGATGGTTTCCAATTCAGCCTCATTTGATTCACAAACATTATTTCATCGTATATCATAGAAGGTCTTTTGTTCATCATTAACAGCGCATTTATCATATAATTTTAGTACCTCAGATATGATGGATGATTTGGATCGATCAGATTGTTGTGTGGGTGAGACAACTGATGATAAATTAGCCATGAAGATTGTCTGAGCAGTGGGTTCATCATCAACATCTGAGTCGAAAGCATCACAATCTTCTGCTTGAAAGATGTTTGGATCATTAAGAGCTAAATCCTGAACTGGCTGTTCATCCACTTCATCATCGAATGTCTTTCCATCATCCCTAGCAAGAAATGCCAATTCTTCCTCATTAAGCACCACTCCATTTTCTTGAGCTTGCATGAGCAACATTTTATCCTTAAAGTAATCTGAGTTTTGAGGACGTTTTGGTTGAGTGCAGTTTCTGGGAATGTGACCTAAACCCCCACAGTTGTAACATTTTGGTTACATTCCTTGTCCCTGATTCACATTTGCACCTCTGTTCTGAAAGTTACCCCTCACAGCATTCCTTTGATTCACATTCTGTCTTCCCTGAATGTTTTGCACCATAACTTTTCCATCTTCCACAATAGCCTGATTACGTGGATTGGAAGAAGTTCTGAGTTGATTGTTGGAAGATGGGAGTGCAGCCCTGAAATGTTGAACTAGCAGAGACACTTGATTGGAAAGATTGTCAATCATCTTGTCAGTAAGAGAGTATCCTGAATCGAGGTAAGTATTCATGGCAGCCGATGATTGTAGCGCTAAGTGATCCATTGATGACACAGGTTGATTAGTTGGCACCATGCAACTCATGAAAGCAAGTGAATCATTGGTGACAGTTGGATTGAGCTTCTCTCTTAGTTGAAGATCATAAGCAGCATGCTTCTCATGTTGTTGCAAATAAGCAAACAATTGCTCATAGTTCGTATTTCTTAATCCTTTGTTGAGCTTGACAGCAGTGAGAAAACGATCCCACTCAGGTGACATGTTGTTCACAAACTTAGAGTTGAGTTGAATGTTGGGCATTGTCATTCTGATCATTCTCATGTCATTAACCCGCTTGTGAAATCTGACATAGTAATCGGTAATATTTTCACCAGGAATCATTTTGAAATGCTCAAACTCATTATATAATTGAGATTCGCGGTCTTCTTTGGTCAGCTCTAAGCCAGACAGAAGCATTTTGACATTGTCCCACACCGCTTTGGCTTCAGTGTTGAAGTTGATTAGCTTGTACACATCTTTGGGTAACCCTTGTATTACAATGTTGGAGGCACGAATGTCAGCATCATAGCGCTTCTTTTCAACATCAGTGAGATCATTGTATGTGTGTGGTCTATCAATTCCCTGAACAACAGAGCCATCCTCAGCTGTGGAGATAGCATCTCTGGTTGTACCCATCTGCATAGGACCTTCATCGATAGATCATAGAATGTTCTCACCATTTTCTTTACCCAAGCAGTACAATCTGATTCTTTGTCCCCATGATTCATAATCTGTCCTGTCTAGCATCGGAGGTCGGGTGTCGGACCCAGCAGCTTGAATGTCATCTGATACTGTCGACATCTCAAAGTCTTCAAACGGGATTTTACAGCTTTAGTGACTTAAACCGAGAAATGATTCTTTCTAGGGATTTTACTAAAGTCAACAAAAGAAATCGGAAGATATATTTAGCGGATTAAACTAATAGAGAGATACTAGATGAGTCACAGTTTGCATCAAGTGTTAATTTGTGACAAGTCAAGTTGCAATATATCCAATTGAGATTAGTCAAGTCGTAAGGATTAACTCACAACGTCAGATCACAATTAGATCAATTGAAACGACTAAGGTTACAACAATTCACGCGCGAATTGCAAAATGATTACCCACTCACATGAATCTCATCACTTAGTAAATTGCCAAATGATTTGAGAAAGTCGCAACAATATGCATAAATCGCAGTAGGAGTTAAACGCAAGGTGAGCAAATCACAGTAGAAGGTAACCGCAAGGTAGGTAACCATAGAGAGAGGTAATCACAAGGTGAGTTAACCGCAGGGAGCAACTAACCGCAGAGTACACAAACCACAAGATGGGTTACACGCAAGTCACTAACACAAACAAGTAGCAAACCGCAGAAACTAAAACGCAGACCACTAAATCGCAGAAGCAAAACGCAGTCAGCTAACCACAGATACTAACCGCAGGAACTAGTCGCAGTCTACAATAGTCCAAATCTGTCACTATCCTTGCGATTTGTCCTTTAACTCAGAATAGTAATTGCAGACAACTAACCACAGAAATCTGGAGCAAACCACAACTAAGCAATGAAACAGTAGAGGTAATTGCAACTATGAATATTGATGAGTGTGTAAATACTCATCATTTTTACCTTTTCTGAGCTGCCAAAATATCTAAAAACACTCAATATTGAATCAAAATAGTAAAAATATCCCAGGAATGTGTTTTATATGTTTCAAATGCAAAACAATCAAAAACAGATGAAAAATGTACAAAGTTTGCAAAATTGGCAGTTTCAGTCCCTCATCTTTCAAAAGTTGTCAAATCTAGTCCCTGGTTGTTCTAAAAACTTGAAAAAGTCACCAAAGGTCCTTTTAAATCAAAAAGTTACACATTTAGTCCTTTGGTGCAAAGTTTCACAAAATGTCAAGTTTAGTCCCTGAACTTTGAAAATTGTCAAAAATGGTCCCTGGGATATTAAAACTTTGAGAAAAACAAAATTTGTCCTTATACTAACGTTCTATGGCAGGAATGGTCCTTGGATGGAAAGTTTGGTGAAATTACACGTTTGGTCCCTGAAGTTTGAAAGTTTGGCATAAAAGGTCCTTGGAGTTTTAAAAATGGAAAATATGCATTTATGGTCCTCGGGGTATTCAAGAATGCTAGAATGGTCCCTTTGATAAACTTGGAAAATTGCCAAAACCCCACCCTCAAAAATCAGTTATTTACATAATTGGTCCTTGTGGTTTCCTAGACTATTAAACAAACGGACCCTTTATTATTTCATAAACCAAACCCAAAATAACCAAACCCAACACCTTACCAGTCCACTCCCTAAGGCCCAAATCACAAAAGCCCACCCAACACCCCCGTTTTTATTTAATAAATCCCCAGGGTCAACTCCCCAGTCAAACCCACCCTTCCTACCAAAACCACCACTCATCCCTGCCAAACCACCCCTGGTATTCTCCCCCCTCTTGCACCACTTGCACCCATCCACCACCACCCTTATCCTCTTCCCCATTTCACTTCCCAAGTACAATTAATGCCACCCCCCCTATGGCATCTGTTACAGAGCCAATTGCACCATATAATCTTTTCCCGCCAAAATTGGAAAGAGAGCAAAGGTAATCTAAAATTCAATCAAGTTGGTGGGATATGACCAGTGGGACCCACAAGACCTTGTGGGATGCCATAAGAGAAGAAAGGAGCAGGGGAGAAGATGTATTAGTGTAGTTTTAATTTAGAGTAATCGTAGGTAGTGTGTTTTCTTTTTCAAATGTAATTTTTAGTTTTAAAGCCTTGTACTTAATATTTCTAGTGATAAATAAACTTTATTTCAGTGTAATTTAAAGTCTCTTTTGGATTTCCAGAATTTGTCAAGTTTAGTTAAAATTCCATTTTAATTTTGAAGTTATCAAAACAAGTTGTTATCTGGTCCTTGGAGCTAAGTTTAGTGACTTGTTAATCTTTCTTAAGTTTCCACTGTGATCAAATCAATCTTAACTCAATAAACAGAAAAATACAAAAAAAATAAAAAAAATAAAAATAAAAATCAGTTTCTGATAAGAAATAAGCAAGGAGCATGGCATGATATGGATTGATGATGGTTTAGTACCTCAAGGGAGGTCTTAGGATTGTGAATTTTGGCCCTGGTACCTCAATTCTCAGCCTTGATGCAATTGTAAGCAAGTTACAATAAATTTTGAATGTTACTGTTCCATTGAGTATATCTGCTTATCCTTGTTTTCTTTATGTTTGTTTAGTGTATCTTAGTTGAATTATTGCTTTGTATTGAACCTTTGGTCATTAGAATCTTTGTTTGCTAATTATTGTTTCTTAACTGTCAAATTAGCATTTTCATGGTAATTGAGTATTTGTAATTTAGATATGAATTTTTAGTGATTCATAGACTTACTTTATCATTTAAATACTGTTGGAATTAGTGGAATGGTTTAAATCATTAAAACCCTTCAAAAATTTCATCATCGGTGTGGTTAAGGGGTGTTTGGATCAATCTGTTAACATGTGTATTTGATGTTGAACATGGACTAAAACTATCTCAGTACCATTCTTATGCTCAAAATAGTCTAATTCAACTTTTACTTTAGTCATTTTAGTGAAAAAGTCAAAATCCATCTCAAATCTCATTATAGTGTATATGTTAGAACTTTAGAGTGCCATAATCATCATGTTAGCTCATTAGTAGTTAAGTTTACTTGATTTAGTTTCTAATCATCTTAATATATCATAATTAGTGATTAGGATTCAGTAGAAATTCACCATATTCAAACTTTTAAAAAATCTCAAAAAGTCAAAATTTGCACCCTCTCAGTTTTTACAAATCTTGTAGGATTTTTGTGGATTTCTGTACTAGGTTTTAGGAGTTAAGCTTTTTAGGACTTGTAATCTACCACCTTAGCTTTAGGAATCAACCTTCAATTGATTTTTGCCATTTTTGTTGTGGCCCCCACAACCCTCCAAAGAGGGCTGCAGGGCTGTCTGCTCCCCTGCACAACAGACACCACAGCCACCACCACCACTTTGGTGGTGGTTTCTGACCACCACAAATGGCACCCATTGGCCAAGCTTTGCTTCTTTCAACTCCCCCCCTTGAAGGCTTTAAGATTTGACCACTAGTTTGACCCTAGGACTTGTGGACCCCACCTGATTTAGTCCCTAGTTTCTGTCCCATTTTTCAGTTAAGAATCAAGATAAGCCAGTGCTTATTGGGGCTTATTGGCTTAACCAGTGGACCCCATGTGCTTTTTCTAGCTTCAACAAGTCCAACATACTTAAGTGAACCAAGTTTTACCCTTGTGGACCCCACCAAGGTCGATTTCTCTTGTTGGTCAAATAAAGTCAACTGTGTAAATTTTTGAGCTTATTATCAGATTATTTTCAAGTTGTAAAAAAGTTGATTTCACAAAAAGTGTTTGTTTTTAGTTATAAAATAGGTTTGTAAAAGAAAAGTCAAGAAAATCCAAATTAATTTTAAGTGATAGTTTCTATTTAATGTAATTTGAATTTAAATTTTCATTTTTAGATTTTTGTTAAGTACTTGGTGTTTTTATATTTTTATTAATTTCCCTTTATATTAATGTAATTTCAGTAATTTTTCTAGATTTTTATTTTGTAATTTAGTATTTATTAGATTTAATATTAGTTTTATTAATTATTAATTAATATTAAGTATTAAATAGCATAATTAATTAAATAATATTTAAATAGTAAAATAATCATTTTTATAATTTCATTTTCATTTTCAATTTTCTTTTAATTTTAAATTTCAAAAGTTTCAAAAGCACCCCCTGTAGTTTGTAATTTACCAAATCCCACTTTTCTGTCTGTTACGTGATCCAAATTGTAAATTTGTACATATATATGTATATCTGTTATTTGTGAATATTATACCTATGTACAAATACCAAAATATCAGTAGCAAAATCAATTCCATATCATCTGGGCTGCTGTCCTCAGTGCCACTCATTCCTAAACGATTTCAAATAGCACCATTTCAATCTCGCTGGGACATAACGACCCGGGGACACACTATACTATCACCGGAGAATTGGAACGAGGCTGTCTTTGACTTATTGACCTTGGTCAATAATATCTGACTGCTTTCACCCCAATCAAAATTTGGCGCCGCTGCCGGGGAGGTTGTTGCGTGTTTTTAAAATTGTTTTAAGTTTAGTGGTTTTTCAAAACCCTCCCTGTACAAATTTCACACAAATTTGTAAAATAATTTTTGTAAAAATATAATCATATCAAAAAAGTTCATTAACACTTTTCCTGAAGTGTTAACAACACCAAAAAAAATCAAAAACAACAAAAACAAACTGTGAAGTTAAATTACTTCGTTTTCTTTAAGATTACAACCTGAAACAGTTGGTTTAAGGTAAGTTCTGACATTAAATTGTGAACTGAAGAGGAAACCTATTTACTTCCTCCCGCCAGCCTGCGAGTAATCTTAAAAGAATGATTTCGGTTAACGAATCAGTTCCAAAAATAATTCCCAAGTTTTCTGCACACACACCCATAAGCCTAAGACAAGTTTTTCAAATTAATAAATACATAAAATCTTACCACCGCAAACCAAGGCTGAACACCTACCAACTGGAGGTGTGGACATAATAAGTTCCCAAACTTAAGATTAAAACTTGCCTTTATAACCCTGTGAGTGGTGTACCTTTTTCAAAGAAGCCATTCACTTGTGATTATTGGTTTAAGTTCACTGTGGTTTTGCTTCGATTTTGTTTTGAAAAATTGTTTTTGCTGCATGTGCACTAAACATGTTTCTCAAAAATACCAAAAATATTCACCTTTACCCTCTCACCTTTTTGGTTCTTCATCCCTTTACCCTCTATCCTTTCGATTCTAACTTCTTTCACTTGTCCTGTAATTAATGGCATCTCTCGATGACGATTTCTTTGAACAAAAGGCCTTTAAGATCAACATTGAAAAACTTCAGGCCTTGTCAAAAATGTTGAGATATTGTGTTGATTATGATGGACCATCGATTCCTATTCCCTCTCCGATAAGGGAAATGAAACGAGAAACCGGGGTGACAAAGGACCCTGTACTTTCCTCTGACTACGGAAGTGCTAAATACGTCCAACCTACGGTTGTCCAAAAATCTAAGCTCACAATTGCTCCTAACCTTTCACGATATACGGTTATAAACAAAAACCAAGAGCTTAGAGCTATGACTGAAAAGAACGACTTGCCTAATCTTCACATTCAAAAACCCGAGACCATAACGGAAGTGGTGGAAATTCCTAGCTCTAAGAGCACACCACTTGTCCCACCTCTGGATTTTGTTCCTTGTGTAGGTTGTGGTGAGCCACTTTTTGGTTTTCCATGTCGTTGGTGTACATGTGTACAATGTGGTAACGATATTCGAGACGGGAGTTGTTTGTTTTGTGGTTCGAGGAATTCATTTGCTTATGATCCTAACCAGAACTCATTCAACAACTCCTCAAATTTTTCCAACTACCCATCACATTCATACGAACAAGAATCATATTATCCAAATCTTAACAATGCTTCGTATCAAAATACACCAAGTCAAACTCAACAGTTTTTCTGTTGTGAGTATTGTGGTGGCCCACACTACAGCTCTGATTATCAAATAAGGAATCAGTTTGTCTATGAACAGGTTCCTTGTAACAATCATGAATTTGGTTTTAACCAGCCCTCACAATACACAAACCCCCAACCACCGCCTCAGGACGAGTTAGCTAGAGCTGAATTGATTACTAAAATGATTATGAATCAAAATCAAGTCAACAAGACCATTCAAGATAGTATAAACTGTCTTAAAGATTTGATTCTTAGAAAACAAAAGCCTCCTGTTAACTCATTTTATCTTGAGGATGAAAGTAATGAGGATGAACCATTTGAAGAGGAAAACCCTAAGGAAACTTCAGATATCTTGCCAATGGGGGACAAGGAAGTCAAAATCAATCCTCTTGAGGAAATTGATGACCTTGTTCCAATCCCAAAGGTATCTGAGAAACCTTTTGATTCAACTTCAGTTGAAACTGCTTCAGTAGAAATATAGGGAGAAAAGAATATGATTGAATCACTAGCAGTAGAAATCATGGAACTTGTAGAAACCATGACTGCTAGTCCTTCTCAACTCCCTTAGTCTGCTATTATCACACCCGAAGTTCACACTCACTCTCTGATCATGGGGGATGAGCATCTTAGCACTGTTCCTAAAAAGGAATCGGACGAATTCATAAAGTCTAGTGCTGAGAACCTTGTCTCAATCCCAGGAGAGTCACAGGGAACTTTTGATCATATGTGTGATATCCCTCCTCCTCTTATCTTCCCGAATGATGATGTTGAGATGTTCTCCGATTCTAATGATGACAATTCGTTATCATGTGGAGACATCAGTTATGTGGAAGAATTACCTTCTCAGCTAGTTAGCTTTGAAGAAGATAATGATGAGATTGACACTGAAATCAAGAATGAAGCACTTCGTGCAACATTATTGAAAGTCAATCTCCTCATTTCTAAAATCGAGGCTTTCAAAAAGAAACCTATTTCATCTCCAATCCCCATTAAGGATAGTGACATTTTCTCCGATGATCCTATTCCGGAGTTTGAAGCCTATACTATTGATCCTATGGGAGAGAAGATTAGTGGCAGTACCACTTCTCATTCTCATAATTCTCTCCCCGATTATGAATCATTTACCTTCGATGAGTTCTCCTGTGAACTCACGCACATCAGTTAAGAATATGATTCATTCACATTCGATGAGTTCTCCTGTGAACTCACTCATATCATGACTCCTCCAAATTATGATAACCCGGGGGGAGATGCACTCAATCATGAGAATTTACAAATTCCCACCCTCCCGCCCGGGATGTTTTCAAACCAAATGAGCTTAACCTTTGAAATCCAAAATCAGGCTAATGAGCCTGCTTTCGAGGAAGAAGATCTTATCATGATTTTCATCATGGTTTTCTTCCTTTGCTTCACCTACAGGGTGACTTCTCCTGTTCTTCACTCCTTTGGGAATGAAGACACTATCTTTGACCCCGGCATTTCCATGTATCATTCTTTTGAGCCGGGATTATATCTCATCGGTGTGGAACTTTCACGTGCTTCAAATGTTTGTCCAAACATCTTGAATGAAAGTCCGATGGAGATTATTTCTTCCTCATCATGCTTCCCGAAGGACAAATGAATTCGGGGTCGAGTCAAGCTAGCGACTCGGTAAACAAAAACAGTAGCATGCTTATAGGGTTTTCACCCTAAGTGTGGGGGAGTCACCCATGCTATGATTACAAAAGTGAAAAACAAAATTGTGTTTCCACATTTAGCTTGTAATGTTGCCCTTTTACGTTCGAGAAATCGGCATAATAGCCGGGACTTTGAATATTGAGGACAATATTCATGCTAAGTGTGGGGGGTATTTCGCTATTCTAGCGAATTTTATCACATTTTACTATCTAGTACCCCCGTTTTTTGACCAAAATTTTTAAAATTTTTTCACTAAAAGCTCAAAATTTTTTGTGGTAATCAGTCCGCCAAGTCTAAATGACAAATGGATTGGCTAGTCCAGGAGCAAACGGCTCTTGGCAAAGACATCTCAAACCCGTTGATGGCTTACAATTTGCCAAAAATTGTATGGTTCCTCAACTCCCCATATCCCATAAAGCGAATGAGTTGGCTAGCCCACAAGATTATGGCTTGTGGTAAAGGCCGTGGAAAATCCATAATTGGTAATCAGCTCACCAAGATGTTGACTTAGTCCATCAAGATGCTGGCTAGTCCAGAAGCAAACGGCTTTTGGTAAAGACTAAT
This sequence comes from Artemisia argyi, assembly GCA_030686995.1. NCBI lineage: Eukaryota > Viridiplantae > Streptophyta > Magnoliopsida > Asterales > Asteraceae > Artemisia > Artemisia argyi. The sequence goes on along the minus strand of CM060709.1, from coordinate 66,524,955 downwards.
CAAATCCGTTGACAGCTGGTGGTTTGCTCAAAATCACACGGTTATCAGGTGTGCCACAGTTCTTACACCTGGCTACTCCAGAAGTGATGGCTTTTGGTAAAGAGTTTTTCAAATCCACCAAGTTTTTCTCAAAAGATTGCTAGGGACTAGCAATGTTTTAGTGTGGGGGATTGATGAGTGTGTAAATACTCATCATTTTTACCTTTTCTGAGCTGCCAAAACATCTAAAAACACTCAATATTGAATCAAAATAGTGAAAATATCCCCGGAATGTGTTTTATATGTTTCAAATGCAAAACAATCAAAAACAGATGAAAAATGTACAAAGTTTGCAAAATTGGCAGTTTGAGTCCCTCATCTTTCAAAAGTTGTCAAATCTAGTCCCTGGTTGTTCTAAAAACTTGAAAAAGTCACCAAAGGTCCTTTTAAATCAAAAAGTTGCACATTTAGTCCTTTGGTGCAAAGTTTCACAAAATGTCAAGTTTAGTCCCTGAACTTTGAAAATTGTCAAAAATGGTCCCTGTGATATTAAAACTTTGAGAAAAACAAATTTTGTCCTTATACTAACCTTCTATGGCAGGAATGGTCCTAGGATGGAAAGTTTGGTGAAATTACACGTTTGGTCCCTGAAGTTTGAAAGTTTGGCATAAAAGGTCCTTGGAGTTTTAAAAATGGAAAATATGCATTTATGGTCCTCGGGGTATTCAAGAATGCTAGAATGGTCCCTTTGATAAACTTGTAAAATTGCCAAAACACCACCCTCAAAAATCAGTTATTTACATAATTGGTCCTTGTGGTTTCCTAGACTATTAAACAAACGGACCCTTTATTATTTCATAAACCAAACCCAAAATAACTAAACCCAACACCTTACCAGTCCACTCCCCAAGGCCCAAATCACAAAAGCCCACCCAACACCCCCGTTTTTATTTAATAAATCCCCAGGGTCAACTCCCCAGTCAAACCCACCCTTCCCACCAAAACCACCACTCATCCGTGCCAAACCACCCCTGGTATTCTCCCCCCTCTTGCACCACTTGCACCCATCCACCACCACCCTTATCCTCTTCCCCATTTCACTTCCCAAGTACAATTAATGCCACCCCCCCCCATGGCATCTGTTACAGAGCCAATTGCACCATATAATCTTTTCCTGCCAAAATTGGAAAGAGAGCAAAGGTAATCTAAAATTCAATCAAGTTGGTGGGATATGACCAGTGAGACCCACAAGACCTTGTGGGATGCTATAAGAGAAGAAAGGAGCAGGGGAGAAGATGTATTAGTGTAGTTTTAATTTAGAGTAATCGTAGGTAGTGTGTTTTCTTTTTCAAATGTAATTTTCAATTTTAAAGCCTTGTACTCAGTATTTCTAGTGATAAATAAACTTTATTTCATTGTAATTTAAAGTCTCTTTTGGATTTCCAGAATTTGTCAAGTTTAGTTAAAATTCCATTTTAATTTTGAAGTTATCAAAACAAGTTGTTATCTGGTCATTTAAGCTACGTTTAGTGACTTATTAAGCTTTTTTAAGTTTCCACTGTGATCAAATCAATCTTAACTCAATAAACAGAAAAATACAAAAAAAAATAAAAAAAAAAATCTGTTTCTGATGAGAAAGAAGCAAGGAGCATGGCATGATATGGATTGATGATGGTTTAGTACCTCAAGGGAGGTCTTAGGATTGTGAATTTTGGCCCTGGTACCTCAATTCTCAGCCTTGATGCAATTGTAAGCAAGTTACAATAAATTTTGTATGTTACTGTTCCATTGAGTATATCTGCTTATCCTTGTTTTCTTTATGTTTGTTTAGTGTATCTTAGTTGAATTATTGCTTTGTATTGAACCTTTGGTCATTAGAATCTTTGTTTGCTAATTATTGTTTCTTAACTGTCAAATTAGCATTTTCATGGTAATTGAGTATTTGTAATTTAGATTTGAATTTTTAGTGATTCATGGACTTACTTTATCATTTAAATACTGTTGGAATTACTGGAATGGTTTAAATCATTAAAACCCTTCAAAAATCTCATCATCAGTGTGGTTAAGGGGTGTTTGGTTCAATCTGTTAACATGTGTATTTGATGTTGAACTTGGACTAAAACTATCTCAGTACCATTCTTATGCTCAAAATAGTCTAATTCAACTTTTACTTTAGTCATTTTAGTGAAAAAGTCAAAATCCATCTCAAATCTCATTATAGTGTATCTGTTAGAACTTTAGAGTGCCATAATCATCATGTTAGCTCATTATTAGTTAAGTTTACTTGATTTAGTTTCTAATCATCTTAAGATATCATAATTAGTCATTAGGATTCAGTAGAAATTCACCATAGTCAAACTTTTAAAAAATCTCAAAAAGTCAAAATTTGCACCCTCTCAGTTTTTACAAATCTTATAGGATTTTTGTGGATTTTTGTACTAGGTTTTAGGAGTTAAGCTTTTTAGGACTTGTAATCTACCACCTCAGATTTAGGAATCAACCTTCACTTGATTTTTGCCATTTTTGTTGTGGGCCCCACAACCCTCCAAAGAGGGTTGCAGGGCTGTCTGCTCCCTTGCACAACAGACACCACAGCCACCACCACCACTTTGGTGGTGGTTTCTGACCACCACAATGGCCCCCATTGGCCAAGCTTTGCTTCTTTCAACTCCCCCCCCCCCCTTGTAGGCTTTAAGATTTGACCACTAGTTTGTCCCTAGGACTTGTGGACCCCACCTGATTTAGTCCCTAGTTTCTGTCCCATTTTTCAGTTAAGAATCAAGATAAGCCAGTGCTTATTGGGGCTTATTGGCTTAACCAGTGGACCCCATGTGCTTTTTCTAGCTTCAACAAGTCCAACATACTTAAGTGAACCAAGTTTTACCCTTGTGGACCCCACCAAGGTCGATTTCTCTTGTTGGTTAAATAAAGTCAACTTTGTGAATTTTTGAGCTTATTATCAGCTTATTTTCAAGTTGTAAAAAGGTTGGTTTCACAAAATGTGTTTGTTTTTAGTTATAAAATAGGTTTGTAAAAGAAAAGTCAAGAAAATCCAAATTAATTTTAAGTGATAGTTTCTATTTAATGTAATTTAAATTTAAATTTTCATTTTTAGATTTTTGTTAAGTACTTGGTTTTTTTATGTTTTTATTAATTTCCTTTTATATTAAAGTAATTTCAGTAATTTTTCTAGATTTTTATTTTGTCATTTAGTATTTATTAGATTTAATATTAGTTTTATTAATTATTAATTAATATTAAGTATTAGATAGCATATTTAGTTTTTATAAAGCAAAACCTGGTTTTTAGATTTTTCCTAGCTCTTATATAATATAATAGACTTTTAGAAAATATATTTTTAATTTCTACTATTCATTTTCCATTTTTCTTATTTTAAATATTTAAATTAGATTTAAGTTAATTAAAAGGTAATTAATTAGTAGAATAGCCTTAACATAATTTTTAGAAGTTTTTATAATTTTATAGGATTCCTATGATGGTTAAATAATTTTATAAATTTTCTGATAATTTTCTAAGTTAATTTAGTAGTATTTGTAATTTAAAATAGTTTAATTAGTTTAATTAATATAAATTGTTTTTAATTAATAAAAAACTCATAAAAAGACAAAAATGTTTATTTTTATTTTTTATACTTTCTTCAAGTTCTTATTAAAGTTTAGATATTGTTTTTGCAAATTTTTAGTTTAATTTGTAATCTTTGTAATTTTTAGTTAATTAAAATTAGATTTAAATTAGATTTTAATTAGTTTAATTAATTAAATAATATTTAAATAGTAAAATAATCATTTTTATAATTTCATTTTCATTTTCAATTTTCTTTTAATTTTAAATTTCAAAAGTTTCAAAAGCACCCCTTGTAGTTTGTAATTTACCAAATCCCACTTTTATGTCTGTTACGTGATCCAAATTGTAAATTTGTGCATATATTTGTATATCTGTTATTTGTGAATATTATACCTGTGTACAAATACCAAAATATCAGTAGCAAAATCAATTCCATGTCATCTGGGCAACTGTCCTCAGTGCCACTTGTTCCTAAACGATTTCAAATAGCACCATTTCAATCTCGCTGGGACATAACGACCAGGGGACACACTATACTATCACCGGAGAATTGGAACGAGGCTGTCTTTGACTTATTGACCTTGGTCAATAATATCTGACGGTTTATCCCCAATCAAATATCGACCTAAACCCAATCCAATCTTCAAAAATACATGTGAAACAGCAAAACCAATTGAGAAATAATGTAACCCTAACACAACTGATCACATAAGTACACCTCTAACACTTCAACTAACACTAGGTAATTCACACCAAGATGTTTTCAATGAAAGCACTACTAAATCACAAAACCACACAAAATAAGATTCACCAAGGCCCTAAGATGAAACCTTGGATCTTGATACCAATTGTAGGATATCAATCAAGTAACAAACTTGATGGTTCTTGAGTTTAGTATGGCGTATGAATTAAGAGAGAAAGGAAGATGAGAGAACTTGGAACCTTGAGAGAAAATGTGATATTAGATTGAGATTAGTGTGAAGGTCCAACCCTCTCCACATGTGGAGAGGGGTATTTATACTAGGCATACAGTGGGTAAGGACCCGTCCTTCTTCCACGATTTTACTTAGACTAAACTAATATCTAACTAACTAATAAACTAACTACGAGCTAACTTAAATGATATTACATCAATTAGGTGACCGTATTCCTAACAGGTTTCTTCTCATGTAAGCCTTCTTCCTGACATCGTCACTTTAAATCATCTGACGTCGTCAGGTTAAGTCCTGACACCGTCATGTATAAACGTGTTCTGGGCCGTCATATGTAACGTGCTCTTGACGGCCTTGGTGACGCAGTCAAATCTTTCTGGCCTGTCACGTGCAACTTGAATTATCCACCTCTTTATCAATTAGTGACGGTGCCACCTTGTAGAGCTTGACGCCGTCAAGTACTGTTTCCAGCATGGATTCTTAATTTTCTCGTTTTCTTCATTCTTGAGCATAAAAATGTCCAAAATGCTTCATATTCCAGAAATCACGTACCAAGTACCTAAAATGACAAAAGGAACGATTTAGGGCAATATTTGATCAAATAATCACGATTTAGGTCATAAATGACCACCTAAAAGCGGTACACTTGTTGTCTCATCAAATATCCTTACACTTGGGATTTGCTTGTCCTCAAGCAAATCAGCTTTTCCACCAATAAAAATACAAGTTAGGGGCCGTTTAACACTAATATAAAAGTAATTACAACAAATGATCGTTCCACCTTAATCAAAACAAGCACGGAAATTATACACTAGCACTTCACATTAAGTATTTGGATACTCTCATCTCTCAGGTGTTGTAAATTTATATGTCTGATGAGGCGAAAAACGATCCGTTTTTAGGGAGTCATTTAAGCCCGGAATTGAATTTATGTGATCAAATATTGCCCTAAATCGTTCCTTTTGTGATTTTAGGTACTTTGGGAGTGAAATCTGGAAAAGGAAGCAATTCGGACGTTTTTGGAGCATAAAAGTGAAGAAAACGCCAAAGACTTAATTTTCCATGCTGGGAACAGTGTGTAATGGCGTCAAGAAGGAATTCCTGACGGCGTCAAGAGTAAAGACCATGACGACCCAGTACAGAAATGAAGGCGTCACAAGTAGAGCGTCAAGAGTTAAATGTGTGATGGCCTACAAAAGTGGAAAACATGACGGCGTCAGATGTAGATCAAGGCAGTCCGAGGATTATTTTGGCGGCGAGATGACGGCGTCACAAGTTTGTTCTTGACGCCGTCAGCCTCTAATATCTATATATAGTTTTCTAATTTTCATTCATTAAAGAGGAACAAGTTTGGAGAAACCCTAAGGCCGAACCATATACGAATTTTACAGCTTTTCAAGGGTTTTCAACCCTTGAATCCTTACATGAGTTATTAAGATAAGTCTTTTCTTAATTCAATCAATATGTCTATGTGTTGGTTGTCTATATCTTATGATTGTCTTGATTCCACCATGCTAGGCTAGATTTACCTTGTGTTTGCTTAGATCTAATGAAACCTAGATGTTGATTATGTATTGATTACTTGTTTATGGTTGTATTAGATGAATGATTTCAATGTTAGGCTTAAGAAAACTGGCAGATCTCCAAATGGTAACATGCTTGAACGTCTTAGGAAACATGAACCGATGTGTACTAGGTTTTATTGGTTGTATTTAATGCATGAGTAAATTCTAATGATCCCATGTTAGGAGCTTCTTGCAGGATCGACATAGGAGTGAAGTAGGCACTCATAGGATTGGGGAAGTAAGTACGCCACCCCATGAATGGAATTAAGGAATACAATCCGTCATCCACGCAACTATAACAAGTAATTAACGTGTAAAACTTATCTAGGGAGTAGTGCAATCTAAGTAAACACATTTCTCCCACTTATTGTTCACAACCTTAGTTTAATTTAGTTCTATTTTCATTTTTAGTATTTTATTTTGATTGCATCTTTAGTATTGGGTTAGTTGACTAGCAACTAATTCCGCCCAAATCCTTCAAACCCGAGATTTTAATTTGCTTTCTAAAAAATATAAAAATACAAAAAGAATCATCCCTCATCTCAATAACTAGTATTTAGGTTTTCTAATCCTAGCGACACTATTCCTAGCTGAACGATCAATCCCCCGGTACTTGTCACTATACTATACTACAACGATCAGGTACACTGCCTGGTGGGGGTTGTAAGCTTCTTAAGATCCCTTGAGAGGTAAAGCCTGGTGCGATCCCCACGTATCAAGTTTTTCGCGCCGCTGCCGGGGAATAGTTATTGTCTAGGTTAGAATCTCTTTTTATTAGGTCTACTTGCTAGATTCCTTTCTAGTAAGATTTTATTTTTTATTTTTAGGTCTTCTTTAGTTATCTTATTTCTTTGTGTTTTTGTTCGTAACTTTTCACCACCCGACATCATGTACGATGGGAACATCTTTGAACCCGTCATCCCACCACAACAAAACCCACCACTAGAACCTCTTAGGCCCCGAACCTTAGGAGAGTATTCCCGACCTAGCCACCAAGGCTACCGAAACACCATTGAGCTCACCGGAGCCAATGTGACCCCCTTGCTATCCGACACCATCCGGTTGGTGCAAAGCGGATGTGCATTCCATGGACTTCGTTCCGAAGATCCAAATCAACATCTTAAGGACTTCCTTAAAATCGTAGATTCCATAGACCTGGATGTTGCAACTAGAGAGACAACCCAATTACACCTATTCCAATTCTCTCTACGTGATCAAGCTAGTCAATGGCTTGAGTGTTTACTCGCGGGATCCATCACCACATGGGATAATCTCACCAATCGCTTCCTTACTCAATTCTTCCCACCGGGGAAGACTGCGATGCTTAGAAATGACATTTTGATGTTTGAACAACATCAGGGTGAAACTTTCTACGAAGCATGGGCTCGTTTTAAGGATCTCCTCCATAAGGTCCCTCATCATGGTATAAACCTTTGGTTATTAGTTCAGATTTTCTATGACTATGTTGACTATCACACTAAACGTACAATCGATAGGGCCGTGGGAGGTAAACTACGTGATAAGAATGCCGAGGAGTCCCGGGCAATTATTGAGGAGCTTGCCGCCGATAATCAAGAGATGTGGGAGTTTAATCATACGATAAAAGCGGCCATCAATGCAGTCTCAACATCTGGAGGGACCACCGAAATCCCTGATGAACTCCTAGGCAAACTCGAGGCAAAAGTTGACAATTTTGAGGAAAGGCAAAGGAGACCTTTAAGTCCTAGATGGGCTACTGTCAATTCTGTCTCGAAACCGACTTCAACACCATTATCAGAGTCACCCTCTAGAGAAAATGTCGAGACTTTTCAAAACTATGCCCCACCTTATTCCCCTCCCGAGGAGCTTAGCCCGGAGTTTGAAGCTAGAAAGAGAGAATATATGGCAACTCATTCAGATCGGCTTGCTAGATTCGAGGAAGCAGTTTATAAGTAAAAAGAAGATATGCAAGAGAAAATGAATGAGATGATGAGTCTATTGGAGGAGTATGCCAACCAGAGAACCCCCGAAAGAATGCTACTAAGGAAAGAAAGCGTCACCCCCACTACCCAATTTGTTAATTCCATCACAATTGTCCACAAGGATAGTGAGAAGGTAGAAACCCCTAGTAAACAAACCTTAGAAGAGTCACCAAAATCCCAACCTTTGAGTTACTACTTGAAACATGATATAAACGAAAACACTATAACAAATTGGATAAAGGGTGACGGGCGTAACCAACCTTCCAAACAGAGTTTTGAGAAGGAGGAAGGGGGAAAAGATGAATATGATACGTTGCCTGGGGGGCCAATATTCGAGAGGCTATTGGTACAAAAAGTGGCTACTAAGCAGATGGCGTGTGGGAACTTTGAGATACCAACTAGCATCGGGGATTTGAAATATCTTAGTGCTTTCGCCGACCAAGGATCGGAAGTAAATCTTATGCCCATAACTATTTACATCCAACTAACGTCAAAAATGCCAGCCCCCACTCGTGTTAGGTTATCCCTCGCTGGACACTCGTACGTATACCCCCTAGGAATCGCTGAAGATGTATTAGTTAATGTCGTATGATTCATGTACCCCGTTGATTTTATGATCATCGATGATAAGGGAGGTGGATGCATGCCAATAATCCTTAGGGCACCATTCCTCGCCACCGCTAGGGCTATCATTAAGTATGAAGGCAGGAAAATTGAGCTCAAATCTGAAAAAAGAAAGATTAGTTTCCCCATGACTCCGCGAAGTGGGCATGATAATTTGAGTTGGAGAAAGCTCAAAAACAACATTGACACGACACCCATTTGTGTTCTGAAAAAAATTCTAGCATGGGAGGCAAGAATCAAAAGCTACAAGGAGGCTAAATATGAAAGAAGTAAAAGCAATAAAGTTCATGTCGAGTTCGAACATAATCGACCAGCAGAAAGTCATGTACCATTCGAGGAAGGGAACTTGGTACTCTTAAGACACTTGGAAACAACAATACCACCCGATAAACCAAGTCCTTGGTGGTATGGGCTTTTCACAATTGAGAGCATGAGCCAAGATGGGATGGCTAACCTGAGAAGTAAAGTAGGTGGAAAGGTGATTGCAAGTATCGACAGATTGAGGCACTACCACCACAACAGTAATGATCACAACTACATGGGGTACATCATCTCCAGGGATGAGATCACGTAGTAACCCATGGCCTTGAGTTTAGCTACAAGACTCGTAAATAAAGAAAAGCGCTTCTTGGGAGGCAACCCATGCTTTGTGTGATTTTATTTTGTTTGTTTGTGCTTCCGTATGCATGCTTTATTTTTATTGTTGGTAGATCATGTTTTTAAACTAAAGAGTGGAAATACTTTGATTTGTTGTTTTGCCCTAGTCTTAACTTCACCCAAAAGGTATTTTTGCAAAAGAAAAGTGTAAGGGGAAACCCCAAATATGTTTTTAAGAAATAAAACCGATCATGATTCTCCACAATATTAAGTGAACATGTATATTCGTAATTGTTAGAGTCAAACGCTTGTATTTAGTCATAATGAAGTTTTGCATGATTTTCCAGGAAGTAAGACCAAGTTTTTCCAGAAATTTTTCGGAAACTTAACATAAGAATTTCTGCAGGTCACTTCTGACGGCGTCATGAGCTTGCTCTTGACGGCGTTACGTGTAAAAATCTGGAAATTTTACCAGTTTTGTTTTTCTAACAGAGTATTAAAGTTTTTGTTGAATTATTAAGTTTTATAATCTCCAGGAAATCTGCAAACTTCATTACACAAGCATTATATCTTATTTTGTTTTCTAGGATTTAGTAACTTATGTAGATTGCCGCTGATTTTATGCGAGGTTGCTTTGTCTGTTTTCTCAGGATTTACAGGTTATGTATGACAAGAAGAGGATTTATTTTTCTGGAAGGGAAGCTTTGATTGTTCATTTTCTTGGAGGAAGATCTAACCTGGCCACCTTATTATCCATACCGAGCGAATCAGGGGAGTATTTGATCTCATTCTTTTTACTTATTTCACTTTTACATTCTTTACTTGAACATTGGGGACAATGTTCATCCTAAGTGTAAGGGGAGGGTAAAATGATGATACCTTACAAATACACTTTCGCTTGAGTTTGTTTGTTTGATAGTAGATGTGTAATAAAACTATGAGAAATACTTGTTAGTGCAATTTTAGCGCCAAATTTAAATTTTTTTACAACATTTAGGAGTGAAACTTTAGCCATAGCAAGCGTCTCATGGATAGGAGATTGTATGACTAGCACATAACCGTACTTTTAGAAAAATTTTCCACCCAAATATGTGAGGTTCGCCTTTAGATTTGATTGGAAAAGCATTTATTATTAGTGCTTATGAGTGTACCGGTAACATTTAGATTCTAGAACTTGCGTTAGTGATGCATCCCGAGACCGCTAGTGAGACTACATTCGTGTAGTAGCATTTACTACATGATAAGAGGCATTAGGATCACCCTTGTGTTAAACCCGTATCATGATTACTTGACCATTTAAGTCATATTACTTGGCTAGTTAAGTCAACTAATTTTTCCCACACCTTAGCGTTGTACTCATTTTTAGTACACGAAACCACTAGTACACCCCTCCGAGCCTATCTTTTCATTACTAACTTTAAGCATTTTACTTAAAGGAAGAATTTGTTACACCCCACTTAAATGTATACCCAAATCGCCTTAGCCTTCCGTGTATGCACTCATCTTTAGTGCATTATTGTTATTTGTTAAACCCTAAGTTAACTATCTAATTTATTACATGGTTGCTAAGTCGAGTCATATCCTTGTACATATTGTTTTGGGACAATTGGGACTCATGGGTAAAGTACTTATTTTATGGAGTAATGGGGAAGAACATCATATATTACCCCCCATATGTACGTTAATCTTAAAAGTACTCCAAGTGTTTTGATTTTCTTAATTCGAGTCATTAGATTAGTTTATTGTAAAGTATGTAAAAATTCAAGTGTAAGGGGAATTTCCATCTCCTATGATGTATTATTTTGGATGTTAGGGTAAGAGTGTATGCAAAAAAAAAAATAATAATCAAAAAATAAAAAAATAAAAAATAAAAAAATCGGAAAAACAAGAAAAAGAAAAGAAAAAAATAGAAAAAGAAAAGAGAAAAAACATACGGACTACCATCCCTTTTTATTCTATGTTCATTTTATGTTTTTGGTTATTTTTCATTTATTTGCTTAAGTCGAGTCTAGTCTTGGCTTAGCAACGCCATATTGTACATGTAATTAACCAAGATTGTTAACTCGCCACCAGTAAAGACTGCCTTTATCCAACAAAACCATGTATTTCATATCCCTACACCTAACGTTACAACCCTTTAAAAGACCTCTTTGATAGTTTATCCTAGGTGCTTACGCCATGTGGTGGAGGTTTGATCCTTTCCCAAGCCTATGGTAATCTATTTTGCTATGACAGGTAGTGAGAGATATCTTCCGTTTCCATATTGTAATTTATACTTTATTACACCCGAGAGACGTGAGTATCTAAACACTATTTGTGAGGTGCTAGTATATAACCTCCGTGCTTGTCTTTGGTCTTTAGTGGAACGATTATTTGTTGTAATTACTTTTATATTAGTGTTAAATGACCCCTAACTTGTATTTTGATTAGAATAAAAGCGCATTTGCTTGAGGACAAGCAAATCTCAAGTGTAAAGTTATATGATGAGGCGAAAAATGATCCGTTTTTAGGGGGTCATTTAAGCCCGGAATCGAATTTATTTGATCAAATATTGCCCTAAATCGTTCCTTTTGTGATTTTAGGTACTTTGGGAGTGAAATCTGGAAAAGGAAGCAATTCGGACGTTTTTGGAGCATAAAAGTGAAGAAAACGCCAAAGACTTAATTTTCCATGCTGGGAGCAGTGTGTGACGGCATCAAGAAGGAATTCCTGACGGCGTCAAGAGTAAAGACCATGACGACCCAATACAGAAATGTAGGCATCACAAGTAGAACGTCAAGAGTTAAATGTGTGACAGCCTGCAAAAGTGGACAACATGACGGCGTCAGATGTAGATCAAGGCAGTCCGAGGATTATTTTGGCGGCGAGATGACGGCGTCACAAGTTTGTTCTTGACGCCGTCAGCCTCTAATATCTATATATAGTTTTCTAATTTTCATTCATTAAAGAGGAACAAGTTTGGAGAAACCCTAAGGCCGAACCATATACTAATTTTACAGCTTTTCAAGGGTTTTCAACCCTTGAATCCTTACATGTGTTATTAAGATAAGTCTTTTCTTAATTCAATTAATATGTCTATGTGTTGGTTGTCTATATCTTATGCTTGTCTTGATTCCACCATGCTAGGCTAGATTTATCTTGTGTTTGGTTAGATCTAATGAAACCTAGATGTTGATTATGTGTTGATTACTTGTTTATGGTTGTATTGGATGAATGATTTCAATGTTAGGCTTAAGAAAACTGGCAGATCTCCAAATGGTAACATGCTTGAACGTCTTAGGAAACATGAACCGATGTGTACTAGGTTTTATTGGTTGTATTTAATGCATGAGTAAATTCTAATGATCCCATGTTAGGAGCTTCTTGCAGGCTCGACATAGGAGTGAAGTAGGCACTCATAGGATTGGGGAAGTAAGTACGTTACCCCATGAATGGTATTAAGGAATACAATCCGTCATCCACGCAACTATAACAAGTAATTAACGTGTAAAAGATATCTAGGGAGTAGTGAAATATAAGTAAACACATTTCTCCTACTTATTGTTCACAACCTTAGTTTAATTTAGTTTTATTTTCATTTTTAGTATTTTATTTTGATTGCATCTTTAGTATTGGGTTAGTTGACTAGCAACTAATTCCGCCTAAATCCTTCAAACCCGAGATTTTAATTTGCTTTCTAAAAAATATAAAAATACAAAAAGAATCATCCCTCATCTCTAGAACTAGTATTTAGGTTTTCTAATCCTAGCGACACTATTCCTAGTTGAACGATCAATCCCCCGATACGTGTCACTATACTATACTACAACGATCAGGTACACTGCCTGGTGGGGGTTGTAAGCTTCTCAAGATCCCTTGAGAGGTAAAGCCTGGTGCAATCCCCACGTATCAATGTCATAATTGGAAATGGAAAAATATCACTCCCTACCTATCATAGCAAATAGATTACTATAGGCTTGGGAAAGGTTCAAACCTCCACCATTGGACGTAAGCTGATGAGGCAAAAAATGAACCGTTTTTAGGGGGTCATTTTAGCCCGAATTCGAATTTATTTGATCAAATATTGCCCTAAATCGTTCCTTTTGTCATTTTAGGTACTTTTGGAGTGAAATCTGGAAAAGGAAGCATTTTGGACGTTTTTGGAGCATAAAAGTGAAGAAAACGGCAAAGTTTTAATTTTCCTTGCTGGGAACAGTACCTGACGGCGTCAGAAGTTTCTTAATGACGGTGTTAAGAGCAATACAAGAGGTGGAAGTGGATGATACACGTGACGATCCAGAAAGTTTTGTACTAAGGAAATGACGGCGTCACCATAGGTCGTCTTGGTCCAAGTGTTAGTGACGGCCCAGAACATAATTACACATGACGGCGTCAAAAGTGGATCTAGGCAATCCGATTAAAATATGGGCGGCGAGTTGACGGCGTCAGAATTTTCTTCTTGACGCCGTCACCATGTAAAATCTATATATAGTTTTCCAAATTTCATTCGTTAGTGTGCAACTTTGAGGGAAAAACCCTAATACGATTTTCACAGCTTTTTCAAGGGTTTTTACCCTTTGAAACCTCTTATGTTCAATTGAGATAAGTACTCTTTCAATTCAATCAATATGTCTATGTGTTGTTTGAATATATCTTACACTTGTCTTCAATTTAACATGCTCGGCTAGATCTATTGTGTGTTTGCTTAGATGTAGTGAAACTTAGATGTTAATTATGGGTTGATTGTTTGTTTATAGTTGTTACGGATGATTGTATTCGATATTAGGCTTAAGAAAACTGACAGACTTCCATTGGTAACATGCTTGAACGTCTTAAGAAACATGATCAGAGGTGTACTATGATTTTTGGTTGTATTTAATGCGTAGAAGAATTCTAATGATCCCATGTTAGGAGCTTCTAACGGCTCGACATAGGAGTGCAGTAGGATCCTATAGAGTTGGGGAATATTATACACGGCCCTACGACTAGTATTAAGGAATACGACCCGTCATCCATGCAATTGTAACAAACTATCAACCTGTAAAAGATATCTAGGGAGTAATCAAACCTAAGTAAACACAATTTTCCCATCATTGTTTACACCACAATAGTTTAATTAGATTTATTTTCATTTCTGTCATTTTATTTTGATTGCATCTTTAGTTATTGGGTTAGTTGATTAGCAACTAATTTCGCCCACTCTTCCAAAAACCGAGATTTTTAATTGCTTTTATAAAAATATAAAAAGAATCACCCCTCACCTCTAGACCTAGTTTTTAGGCTTTCTAATCCTGGCGATACTATTCATGAGTTGAATGATCAATCCCCCGGTACTTGTCACTATACTATACTACAACAATCAGGTACACTGCCTGGTGGGGGTTGTAAGCTTCTCAAGATCCCTCGAGAGGTAAAACCTGGTGCGATTCCTACGTATCATAAGCACATAGGATAAACTATCAAAGAGGTCTTTTAAAGGGTTATAATGTTAGGTGTAGGGGATATGGAAAACACGGTTTTGTTGGATAAACGGATATTTTACTGGTGGCAAGTCAATTGTCTTAGTTAACTACATGTACAATGAGGCATTGCTAAGCCAAGACTCGACTCAACTTGAACTAACTACGACTCTTTTTGGATTTTTTTTCAAGACACTATTTGACTTAAAAATAAATAAAAGAAACGGATGGTATCCCGTATGTTTTTCTCTTTTCTTTTTCTATTTTTTTTTCTTCCTCTTTTCAAATTTTTTTTTTTCAATTTTTTTTTTTTTTTTTTTTTTTTTTTTTTTTTTTTTGCATACACTTTTACTCTACCATCCAAAATAATACATCATAGGGAATCTACATTCCCCTTAAACTTGAATTTTTACATACTTTACAATAAACTAATCTAATGACTCGAATCAAGATAATCAAAATACTTGGAGTACTTTTAAAATTAATGCACATATGGGGGTAATATATGATGCTCTTCCCTATTACTCCATAACACAAGTACTTTACCCATGAGTCCCAATCGTCCCAAAACAATATGTACAAGATATGACTCAACTTAGCAACCATGTAATCAATTAGATAATTAACTAAGGGTTTAAACATGTAACAATAATGCACTAAAGATGAGTGCATACACGGAAGGCTAAGGCCATTTGGTTGCACATTTGGGTGGGTTGTAACAAATTCTTCCTTTAAGTAAGATGCTTAAAGTTAGAAACGAAAAGATAGGCTCGGAGGGGTGTACTAGGGGTATCGTGTACTAAAAATGAGTACAACGCAAAGGTGTGGGAGAATTACTTGACCAAAGAAATCAAAGTAATTATATTACAGGTGTAAAACAAGGGTTATCCTAATGCCTCTTATCATGTAGTAAATCCTAACTACACGAATGTGGTCTCACTAGCGGTCTCGGGATGCATCGCTATCACAAGTTCTAGAATCTAAATACTACCGGTACACTCACAAGCATTAAGAATGAATGCTTTTTCCTAAAGATCTAAATGCGAACCTCACATTTTTGGGGTGGAAATTTTTGAGTGGTATTATTTTTGTGCTAGTCATATAATTCCTATCCATGAGACGCTTATTAAGACTAAAGTTTCACTCCTATATGTTGCAAAATTTTTTTAATTTGGTGCTAAAATTGCCCTAACAAGTATTTCTCTCAGCTTTATTACACATTTACTTTTAAACAAAACAAAAATCAAATGGAGTTATAGTTTCTAATTGTTGGGTCACTGGATTCCCCAATCTTCTTCTAACAAGGATTTGAACGTAAAATAACCTAAGTATAAACAAGTCACTGAGTGAACAGTAACTCAGTGAGTCATCTTTAGGATGCTTAGACCGAGCCTAAGAAGAAAGGTTCTCCATTCAGTGAGGCGGAACTCAGTGAAGTGTGATCTAAGCCAAGAAGAAGGTGATGGGTTCAGTGAGGATGACAATAACTTACTGAACCCCAAGACTCCTCAACAACTATCATGGTACTGAAGACTGATGACTTGAAGACTGAAGTTTTGGCGGGACTGGGCGGGAAAGTTTGATCTGTTTCACTAAAGTGCTTTATCACTTTAAGGTCAAACTTTCCCCAAATGGTTAAAACCAGGCTGTCATCAGAAAGTGCCTTTTGGACTTAACCCAAAGAAGTTTCCCTTGCTAGAGAATAAAATCTATCAAGATTTTATTGAGAAACACTTAGGTCCATTGTATAATAGGGTTGTTCATATTTGTGTATAAATAGGTAGCATAATTGAGGAGTAAAAGTTGATAAGTTTGTGCAATTAATGCAAAGCATTCACAAACCACTTTTACTCCTCCAAAGAACAACATAGCCCCTGAGATAGCTCAGTGGGTACTTTAGTTGTCACTCAACATCGTTTGAGTTTAGAGAGGAGTATACCACACTTGTCATTTTCAATCCCAAGTGTTATTCCGCAAACACTTGGGTACGTTTCTTTTTGATTAACTTCTAATAAAGAATTAAACATTGAAAAATATTGTCTCTTATGTTTACGTTACTTTATTGTTAATCATTTATACATGTTTGTTAAAAGTCATACAACTTGGTTACTTTAGCTTTTTAGTTACTGTTAACCAAGTAAAAGGGACCAACAAGTGGTATCAGAGCCTCTGATTTGTAAAACTTAAACCTGTTTTCAAAACTTAAAGAATGCTCAAGTTTTTAAAATCAAGATCCCACTATGACTGACATAGATGTTCCCCAACTTGTCGACAAAAAGGGTGGAAGTTATTCAGCAACTGCCCCTCGACTTGAAGTTGGCAAATTTAATAAGTGGAAAAAGTGAATGCTTTGCTACTTAACTGGGATGGAACCATATTACATTAAGTTGATTAATGATGGTCCATATGTCCCAACAACAACCCAAGGTTTAATCAAACCTGAAGCACAGTGGACCCCAGATGAAAGGAGGGTGGTCAATCAAGACCAGCGCCTAAAAAGCATCATTATATCATGCCTTCCTAATGATATAATGGAATCAGTGATCAACTGTCCCACTGCCCAGCAGACACGGACTAACCTGGTTCATAGCTATGAAGGGCGTTCTGATACCAAAGAGAATAGAATCATGGACCTGAAGCTTGAATTCAATACCTTCAGGGCCAAGGATTCTGAAAGTCTCTTTAAGACTTATACTCGGTATAAGACCCTCCTGAATGAGCTGACCAATGATGGTGTTATACTGTCAAAACATGAGATCAATGTTGGTTTTGTCAACAGTCTCCCAGAGAAGTGGTTAAACTTCTCTCAGGGATTGAGAAATGCAAACCACATACAGAACCTTGAGCTCCCTGCCATCTATGGGAAGTTTGTCTATGAAGACAATCTTATCACCAGGAGATACCCTGGTAAAGCTCAGGAGACCATAAAGGCCTTGACAATTTCACCCATATCAACTGCTTTCTATTCAAAAGGTGTTGTGCATGATTTTCAAGATGGATCTGATGATGAGGTTGACCAAAGAACCAGTGAGGAGTACCTAAATGATCTTCAAATTGAATTTCATGAAAGGGCACTCCTTGCTAATTCAAAAAGGTTTTTTAAGAAAAACAAATTCCCTTCAAAAGCAAATGAAAACACTGAATGTTTTAAATGTGGCAAAATGGGCCATTTTGCTAAAGATTGTTTTTCAAAAACAACTTCAGAACCATCTTTCAAATTTTCAGGAAATAACTCTTTGTCAGGCCCCAGCAAATTTCAACCAAAAATGCTTCAGTCTAGTCAAATATTTGAAAAAGTCCCTCAAATTGACTTTGAAGCCAAGTATAGAAAGGCAAAAGCTAAACTTGCCATTCTTGAATCATCCTCAACAGTCTCTCAGCCTCCTCAGGCTCCAAAGCCTTCTCAAGCCAATAGCAAAGGGCTTGTTGCTGAAACATATGACTGGGATGAGGTTGAAGTATCCTCTGATGATGATGAAGTTCACATCAGTGCCCTGATGGCCCTATCAGATGACAACAAGCTTGCTATGGGGAAGAGTCATGTAAGAAATGGTGAATGGGTTAACATCACTATGAGGAAGGTAAACCTTTTACTTTCTATGGATGATAATGATGATTAGAAATCTTACTTAGATTATATTAATGTTGATCTTAAGTATGTTGAAGAGCAAAGACTTAATTTGTTTTCAAAATTTAACAAACTGAGTTTTGAATTAAATCATAGTAGAGATGAACTACTTGCTTTAAAACAAGCCAAGCTTAAAAGTGTTGCACTTAAAATTCAAAAATCTAAACTGGTAAAACAAAATCAAGCTCTTCAGGAAGAACTTAAGAAAGAAAAGGATGTTATTTGGAAATGGACTCAGAAAAACCCCAAACTTTATGAAACAATGAGTCTCACACCCTGCTCCAAAAGGGTTGGTATGGGTGATGATCAACTCACTAAAGTTTCTGGGGAAAGTAGCCATTCAACAACCTTTCTGTCAGCCAACATACATTCTAGCAAAGAACTTGCTCCTAAACCCAGTGATTGGATTGAAAGAAACAATCCTGACAGTAAAATGCCAAATTTTAATACTGGAAGAATCCTGGAGCCTGAAAGTCAGGCTATCAAGGAGCTGCTAGGAGTCACTGATGAACTTAGTCCTACTGAGTCCATCACTGAGTCTAAGTCTGATTCACCACTCCCTCCACTGAAACATCTTCAGGGAGCTGAACCCAATTCTGACCTTGCACCATTAGTCTATCAACCCCATTCTCCTAAGGAGAAATCAGGATTACGAAAGACTATTCTGAAAGACCTACTCCTGCACCCACTGAACAATAAACACCTTCAGTACCTACTGAAGTGAAATCTGAAAGCACTGACTCAAAGGTTAATCAGCTTGCTGAACTTGTTAGGATGTTGAGTGAGAAAATTGAGTCCACTGAGAAAAACTCTGACTCAAAATCTAATAGGCCCTCAGTATCCTCAAGTTCTTCCAAACCAAAAACCACACCCAGACCTTCAGGGAGATGTGAACTGTGCAATTATCCAAATCACAGCACTGATAAATGCTACAGAGTCCTGTTCTGCATGATATGCAAACAAGAGGACCACAGAACTTGTGATCACATCCCCCACACTACTTCCTTAAAAGCAAGAGGTCTATACAAAACTCAAGGCTAGCAGTATGCCACAGCTTCCAAGCAAAGACTAAAGGCTAAGCCTTTCTTGCCATGTCCTCACTGTGGTTTCAATGATCATCTTCTTGATGATTGTATGATGAAAGTTTGCTGTGACATCTGTGGAGATCCCTCCCATGAAACCAAGGGACATGACAGAGTTATTCAGTCAAGAAGGAAAAACCTCACCAACACTTCTCAGTCACCTGAGGCATCAACCTCCACAAAATGTAAAACATGTGGAAGCTCAGGTCACACAACTTCAGACTATGATTCATTAGCTGAGTTCAAGAAGTCCTTGAGGACTAAGCCCACTAGAAAGTGGATCAACAAGAAAAACTAACCCAGTTTACTATTTGTGCAGAAACACATCAAGGATCCTACCTGGCATCTAGGCAGTGGATGCTCCAGAAGTATGACTGGTGTGAAAAGTTTTCTGCACAAATATGTGGAAGAACCAGGACCCAAAGTTGTATTTGGTGATAACTCATCAGCTCCCACTAAAGGTTATGGTTTCGTAAACTGCAATGGTATAGTTTTTACAAGAATAGCTTATGTTAATGGTCTCAAGTATAATCTGATAAGTGTTTCCCAACTATGTGATGCCAAATACATAGTTCAGTTTGATGACAAGAGAATGACCATCTTTAATGCCAATAAGGAAGTTGTGTTGATTGCCCCCAGGAGGGATGATGTATATGTTCTAAACATGTCATCCCTGACTCAAAATGGGACTTGTCTATTCTCAAAGGCAAGTGAGACAATCAACTGGCTATGGCATAGGAGACTCTCTCATCTCAACTTCAAGAGCATCAACAACCTGGATAAACAGAACAAAGTTCTGGGCCTTCCATCCCTGGTGTACACCAAAGACAAGCCTTGTTCTAATTGTGAAAAAGGAAAACACCATAGGGCATCATTCAAAACCAAACAAACCTTTTCCATCAAAAGCTGCCTACATCTTCTTCATATGGACCTTTTTGGACCTGTCAGCCCAATGTCTATTCACCATGAGAAGTATACTCTGGTCATAGTGGATGAATACTAAAGATATACTTGGGTTTACTTCCTGACCAAAAAGACTCAGGCAGCTGAAACCATCATGTCATTTGTTAGGAACATTGAAAATCAAAATGATGTCAAAGTTAAACAGGTCAGGACTGACAATGGCACTGAGTTCAAAAACCAAGACCTTGAGTGTTTCTGTGATGAGAAAGGAATTTCTCAAAATTTCACTTCTCCCTATACTCCTGAACAAAATGGAGTAGCTGAAAGGAGAAATAGAACACTTATTGAGGCAGCAAGAACAATGTTAAATGGCTCAGTCCTCTCAAAACATTTTTGGACTGAGGCAGTTAAAACAGCGTGCTACACTCAAAATAGGTCAATCATTGTGAAAAGGCACAATAAGACTCCTTATGAGATATTCAAAGGAAGGATTCCTGACATCAGCTACTTTCATGTATTTGGGTGTCCTGTGTTTATTCATAATCACAAGGATCACTTGGGTAAATTTGATGCCAAAGCTGATGATGGGTACTTCCTAGGATATTCCCTGGTTTCTAAAGCCTTCAGGGTGTTCAACACGAGGAGACAACAAAATGAGGAAACTTATCACATTACTGTTGATGAGAGCACTGAATCCATCAGGTTCTCAAATTCCTCAGTTGAATAAATTGGTATTGATGACTCATCAAGGTATCCTCCTGATGAGTATCATCCTGAGAATAATCCCTCAACCCAATACCAAGCTGATGCTGACGTCTCCTATTACGTCATCCCTCACAACCTACCCCAACCACCTATCAGTGAGTTCATTGAAACTCAGCATGTCTCCAATGAGACTGCAACCACTGAACAAATTGTTCAGGAACCCTCAGAGCAAATTGTTCCAACAAATGTCACCGAAGCACATAGTGATGAGTCACCTCATGTTCCTGAGTCTGAACCTAATCAGGCTCCTTCAAGCTCAAATTCCTATCCCAAACCTCAGGATAGCTGGACTAGATCCAAAATCATTGAGCTTGTGAACATCATTGGTGAACCCACTGAAGGCATGCTCACAAGAAGCAAGGCTATTAAACTCAAGGCCGCCTCTGCCAATATATGTCTTTATGCTGACTATCTCTCAGAGATTGAGCCAAAAATGTCAAAGAAGCCCTGACTTATGAAAGTTGGGTTCAGGCCATGAGAGATGAATTGGAACAATTTAACAGAAATGATGTCATGACCCTTGTTGAATGCCCCTATGGTGTTTTAATCATTGGTATGAAATGGTTCTTTAAAAACAAGACCGATGAGAATGCCACAGTCATCAAAAACAAAGCAAGACTGGTTGCCAAAGGATATAATCAACAGGAAGGTATAGACTATGAGGAAACCTTTACACCTGTTGCTAGAATGGAAGCCATCAGAATCTTCCTTGCCTATGCAACTTACATGAACTTTAAAGTTTACCAAATGGATGTTAAAAGTGCATTCCTGAATGGTAACATCAAAGAAGATGTTTATGTGCAACAGCCTCCTGGTTTTGAAACTAGTGAATACCCCAACCATGTCTACAAGCTTAACAAACCCTTTATGGACTGAAACAAGCTCCCAGGGCATGGTATGAAACTATTTCAGCCTTCCTGATCCAAAACAAGATTGTCAGAGGAAAGATTGCCAACACACTGTTCATCTACAGAACAAAGAGTGATGTCATTCTTGTCCAAGTATATGTTGATGACATCATCTTTGGCTTAACAAGTTACAAACTTTGCAAACAGTTTGAGAAACTGATGACCACAAAGTTTGAAATGAGCATGATGGGTGAAGTCACACACTTTCTTGGACTCCAAATTAAACAAACTGAAAAGGGATTATCCATTTTCCAAGAAATATATCTCAGGAACCTACTAAAGATGTATGAGCTCACTGACTGCTCCTCAGTGAAGACTCCTATGGTTCCTCCAAACAACCTTGGCCCTGATCTCACTGGAAATTCAGTGAGTCAAACCCAATACAGAGGAATGATTGGCTCCCTGATGTACTTACTTGCCTCAAGGCCTGATATCCAATTCTCAGTCTGCTTGTGTGCAAGATACCAGGCTGACCCTAAAGAATCACATCTCACTGCTGTCAAGAGAATCATCAGGTACCTAAAGGGTACTCCAAACCTTGGTTTGTATTACCCAAAATGTTCAGGATTTGATCTCAAAGGGTACACTGACTCTGACTATGCAGGATGTAATATGGATAGGAAAAGTACTTCAGGATCCTTCCAATTTCTTGGTGGTAAACTTGTGTGTTGGAGTACAAAGAAACAAAAGTCAGTGGCCATGTCCTCAGCTGAAGCTGAATATATGGCTGATGCAGGATGTTGTGCAAATGTACTATGGATGAAGAGCCAACTGAGTGACTATGGCATTCAGTATAAGATGGTACCTATCTTTTGTGATAATACAAGTGCCATAGCCATCTCAAACAATCCAGTACTTCATCAAAGAACCAAACACATTTACATCAGATACTACTTCATCAGGGACCACATCACTAATGGAGAAATTGAACTACATTTCATCCCCACTGAGTATCAGCTAGCTGATATCTTCACAAAACCTTTGGATGAACCCACTTTCACAAGATTGAAAGCTGAATTGGGCATTTTGGACATAGAATCAGGAAACTGATCAAAAGTATTCCAACCTGATGTAAATTCTCTAGGTCCCAGATCACACCCTTCCTGAAAACTCATTTTAATTGAATGAAAATTCATTCAGGGGGCTCAGGATGAAAAATGGCATTGAATACCCTAACTAAATGCTCTAAGTACTTAGTTAGTTAATGTCCCATGTAGGTAACTGATTCCTATTAAATATAGGAATATATGTCACTTACACAACTGGCATCCACTCCTTGGGCCCCCACATCTCTCTCACCAAACACCATTGAGCATTAAATGCTCCCTCACACACAAAAGTTGTGATGATTTTTCTCTGCAAAAGTGCATTATTTACAGAGCCTCACAACTGTTCACCCATGATGTGAGAGAAAATATTGGCAATGGGAATCGTGATATTAAATGCGGATATCAAACCAATATTATTATGTCGCTTCGGTTGAATAATATAAACCTTTGGTATCCGCAACATCACTACCCTAATTCCCACCCTATAAATACCCCCACAAAGAAGAACACATACACGCTTTAAAAATCTTAACAAAACTCTTGCAAAATTATTTCAAGAATCCTTTTGCTTTCAAATTCTTTGTGTGCTTCTTCTTTGTTCAAAACCAGACCTTTTATCAAACTAAAATGGCATCTTCAAAGGTCATAAAATACGCACCCAATGTGGAATTCCAAAATGGAAAGCGTAGACCTCACCAAAAACAAAGTGGTGGGGAACTTTGCCTACCTTGAAGGGTTTCCTGAATACAGGAATGTGGTAAAGTTCCTACAAAATTGTTTTCTCACCACCACCACATTTACAAAGACCCCCTCAGTTATCTATCATGACTACTTGAGGGAATTTTGGTGCACAGCGGTGGTTGAAAACCCTGATGCGCCAAAGGAGGCCAAAATCAGGTTCTCAGTGAAGAAAGGAACTAAGTTCCTAACTCTTGACTACAAAACCTTTGTCAAAGCCACTGGCCTTGACTACACTGAGACTCTTGTAGCCCCACCTACTGAAGAGGAAGTTAAACAACTCCTCTTGGAACTTGGGCCCTATGATAAACATCATCCTGATGTTACTCTAGGGGCCGTACTGAACAAAGCCCCCATAATCAAAACATGGTTCCCTGCCCAAACCAAGTGTGACTGTGCATATTCGAAAATAACATCGGTTTTGGCTGATAATAAACCTGATAAGCTTTAGTCCAACTGAACTTCCGAGTGATGGAACATAAAAGCCGTCGTTTTCAAGTATCTGCCAAAAATCATATAATGAACATGATAATTAACTTATTTATCAACACAAAAGCATTATTGTTTTTCAAAATAAAAACATAAAGTTATCAATATTTTGTACTGATTAAACACCTTTTACACAATAAGCAATTCCAAACACCATTTTCATGAACTTGTGTCAAGCAACTTATAAATGCTTATTTGCACACATAAGCATGAGCAGGAAAAATTAGCAAGCCCAAACACTTCCTTATTACTAACGAAAGCGCAGAAGTTCGAGATTAATAACATTATTATCTTAACAGCCTACTAATAACACATCAAGCTAAAAAGGCATCACCAACCTATTTCCAGGAACAACACACGGAGAAGGCATCCTTCCTCATTGTAGCAAGACAAATCAAAACAACAATATTGATTTAAAAACCTATGACTGTGATTTCAAAATTAAATTAAAACATATATATTCAAAAATATATGAATGTTACCTCCCCAAGTTTATTTTCAAATATTCAAAAAATTATACAATTATTAGAAATGTAACCTGGTATAAAAATAAATTAAAACAACAAAAAAAACACATGCAAATCCATTGAACACATCAAAATACCTATACTATGAAATTTAATCAAAACCCTAAAAAAACTTGAATAGATGCGAATACTTACTAATTGACTGATGTATCGGAGGATCTGTATGTGTGTTTCTGAATCATTGACATTGAAGCGTGGGAATTGAAATTGATATGCACTGATTATCTGTGATTGTTCAATAGTAAGTTATTATTGGAGGTATTTTTGATAGCGATGAAATTTATTATTACTTTGATTGAATACATTTGAAATTTGAAAAATATGATGTACTCAAGAAGCTTATACATTGAACCGTGATTTTTTTTAAAGGATTTGTTTTAATTTTACTAAGGATTTAAGGCATTTAATGAGTATGTTCTACTTAGTCGTATGAAAGAAGTTTTCATTTATTTATTTGTATGTTTCATTGTTTGAAAAGTGATGCATTAAAGGTGTTGTACGCATTAAATCTTCAGTCAATCACAATTGAGACACATCAGCGCATTAGTGATTTATTATGTTTAAAGGGCTTTTAAATTAATTGCAAGCAACAGGTGTCATCCAAAATATAAGACATGATAAAATGACAAAGGAAAAGGTTCACATCAAACCAGTTGTCATATCTTATCCAAAACGGGTCACTATCATAAAATAGAATTCCGAAACTTTCACGTTTTACCAACTACAATTAGTATTGGTCTTTCCACGCCTTTTCGTGAACAATATTAAAATGGTAAAATACTTAAATGAACGTAATACAATGGTCATATATGAGGTTATGACCCATGACCCATCAAACTATCAAAGTTGTTAATTTTTTATAATATTTTAGCCTCCGTTTGTTTCGTGAATTTTTTTTTATGAAATTAAAATCTATCTGTGCAATTGGAATACGAAGAAACTAAATTGTTAAGAAATTAAAATGTGTAGCATTTAGAATCTCAAAAAATTGAAATTTGAAAAACTAACATGTATTTTGTTGGAAAAAAGTGAAATGAGAAAAAAAGAATTATATTAAAATATTTAAAATTTTATTTTTAATTAAAATTGATAAGCTGGATAATAATAATAATAATAATAATAATAATAATAATAATAATAATAATAATAATAATAATAATCAATGTGAGATCGCTGCCCTCAAACTCATGAAAAAATTGGCAGATATATATTTCACACGTGTTACACGAAAAGCCGAATCTACATTTTCTTTATCTACTCGACTGATGGCGTTATGGAAATCACAAATGGAAGAGTACACTTCAGACTGGCTTAGGGTGATTTCGATATCTGGGTTGGGACAGACTATGAATGCTAGGCCCTACCGATGCGTGTTATGTTATTGGCTAGGTGTTCCCCTATTCTCTTTTCAAAGGTCGTGCTCAGCTTGTTCTACGGTCTTTACTGGGGATGTTTATGGAGATCATGCTATATCTTGCGATGGTATTATTGATATTAAACATCGACATAATGTAGTACGTGATATTCTTGTTGACATATGTTCTCGGTCAGGGATTTCGGCTCGTAAAGAGGTTGATGTTGGGCTTTGTGGGGAGAGGGACAAATCCTTACGTTCTGCTGATATGTTGCTCTACTCATGGGACGGAGGGCTTGATGTATGTGTTGATTTGACTGGGTCATCGCCCTTGACGCAAAATGGTATGGTTGATTTTGCGCCAGGTCGTGCGGTAATTGAAGCTGCGCAACGTAAACGCGTCAAGTATGAGGCTAAGTGCGCGAGTATTGGATATGGGTTCCTCCCCTTCTCTTTCTCTTCTTTTGGGGAACTTGAGAAGGATGCAGTGACCTTACTGAAGCGAATCCGAAAGTTCTCGATTACCCAAGACATTGGAACACGTGGTGCTGCCCATATATTTAGATGGATTGGATTTTCTATAGCTAGAGGAGTGGGAGCCCAGTTGGTATCTCGGCTTCCCACTAACTTCTTGTAAATCTTTTGGGTTTCTAAGAAAGTGATGTTTATATATATAAAAATAAAATAAAAAAATAAATAAAATAATAATAATAAATTATTATTATTATTATTATTATTATTATTATTATTATTATTATTATTATTATTATTATTATTATTATTATTATTATTATTATTATTATTATTATTATTATTATCATCACTTTATTGAAAAACAAATAGGATTTTACAAGAAATTAGTGGGGAGCCTAGATACTAACTGAGCCCCCACACCTCTAGCTACAGTAAAACCAATCCTACTAAAAATATGTGGAGCAGCACGCGCTCTAATGTCTTGGGTCATAGAGAATCGTCTAATGCGCTTTAATAAGGTCACTGCATCCTTTTCAAGTTCTCCAAAAGAAGAGAATGAAAAGGGGAGGAACCTATATCCGATATCAGCGCATTTAGCTGCGTACTTAACACGTTTACGTTGTGCGGCTTCAATAACCACCCGACCGGGCATAAAATCAACCATACACGAACGCGTCAAAGGTGACGATCCAGTAAGATCAACACAAACATCAAGGCCACCATCCCAAGAGTAAAGTAACATATCGGCCGGACGTAAGGTTTTGTCCCTCTCTCCACGAAGCCCAATATTCACCTCCTTACGAACTGAAACTCCAGACCGAGAACATATATCAACAAGAACATCACGCACAACATTGTTGCTCTACTCGTGGGACGGAAGGATTGATGTATGCGTTGATTTGATTGGGTCATCGCCTCTATCTTAGACAGGTATGGTTGACTTTGTGCCAGGTCGTGCGGTGATTCAGGCTGCACAACGTAAATGTGTCAAGTATGAGGCTAAGTGCGCAAATATTGGATATAGGTTCCTCCACTTCTCTTTCTCTTCTTTTGAGGAACACTGGTACAAAAAGTTGTATTGGTTACGTGAGAAATGTGTGACGATATGCATATAATCACACACGTTTGTTTCGTTGTGTGTCACCAAAGGTCCCGCCACCGTAGGTGGCATATGGTCACATTGTTCAGTTCGTGGCCTTTTCCATCGAAAAAGAGTGACCAAAACCCCGAATATGTGTGACAAATTAGGCACAAATTTTGTTAGATTGGTCATTATTAGTCACCGTAAACACTTTATAGTCACACGAATTTTTTTGAAAGTAACTATTTTTCAACCTTTGACCATATAAATATATAATATATATGACATTTGAGATCATATATTCAAGTAAATGTGTATTTTGTGTGACTATTTTTCGTCAAGTGGCCACATGAATACATAATAAATGTGACGTTTGTGATGATTTAGTCATTGATGCGTGGGAATTGCACCAGGCTTTACCTCTCAAGGGATCTCGAGAAGCTTACAACCCCCACCAGGCAGTGTACCTGATCGTTGTAGTATAGTATAGTGACAAGTACCGGGGGATTGATCGTTCAGCCTAGGAATAGTGTCGCTAGGATTAGAAGACCTAAATACTAATTCTAAAGGTGAGGGATGATTATTTTTGTATTTTATATTTTTTTTAGAAAGCAATTAAAAATCTCGGGTTTGAAGGATTTGGGCGGAATTAGTTGCTAATCAACTAACCCAATACTAAAGATGCAATCAAAATAAAATACTAGAAATGAAAATAAACTAAATTATACTAAAGTTGTGAGCAATAAGTGGAGAAAATGTGTTTACTTAGATTTCGCTACTCCCTAGACATCTTTTACACGTTAATTACTTGTTATAATTGCATGGATGACGGATCGTATTCCTTAATACCATTCATGGGGTGGCACACTTAACTCCCCAATTCTATGAGCTCTTATCTCCTCCTATACCATGCCCAGCACAACTATAGGGATTGTAAACAGTGGCTCATGCATTAAATACAACCAATAAAGACCTAGTGCACGTCGGTTCATGTTTCTTAAAACGTTCAAGCATGTTACCAATTGGAGATCTGCCAGTTTTCTTAAGCCTAACATATAAATCATTCATCCAAGACAAGTATAAACAAGTAATCAACACATAATTAACATCTAGGTTTCATTAGATCCAAGCAAACACAAGATAGATCTAGCCTAGCATGATGGAATTAAGACAAGAACAAGATATAGACAACCAACACATAGACATATTGATTGAATTAAAAGAACACTTATCTCAATTACACATAAAAGGTATCAAGGGCTTGGAACCCTTGAAAAACCTGTAAAATTCGCACCAAATTCATACTTAGGGTTTCTCCAAAACTTCTCCTTTTTTAATGTGAAAATTAGAAAACTATATATAGGAAAAGGGGTCTGACGGCGTCAAGATTAAACTTGTGACGCCGTCACCTCGCCGCCAAAACTCTTCTCGGACTGCCTAGATCTACATTTGACGCCGTCATGTGAAAATTATTTCCAGACCGTCATGACTTTTACTCTTAACGCCCTACTTCGTGACGCCGTCAATTCTCTACTGGACCGTCATGGAATTTTGCTCTTGACGCCGTCAGGATGTTACTCTTGACGCCGTCACCTACTGTTCCCAGCATGAAAAATTAAGACTTTGGCGTTTTCTTCACTTTTATGCTCCAAAAACGTCTGAATTGCTTCATTTTCCAGATTTCACTCCTAAAGTACCTAAATTCACAAAAGGAACGATTTAGGGTAATATTTGATCAAATAAAGTCAATTCCGGGCTTAAATGACCCCCTAAAAATGGATCATTTTTCGCCTCATCATATACCCTTACACTTGAGATTTGCTTGTCCTCAATCAAATGCGCTTTTATTCTAGTCAAAATACAAGTTAGGGTCATTTAACACTAATATAAAAGTAATTACAACAAATAATCGTTCCACTAAAGACCAATAGACAAGCACGGAGGTCATACACTAGCACCTCACAAATAGTATTTAGATACTCACATCTCTCGGGTGTAATAAAGTGTAAATTACAATATGAAAACGGAAGATATCTCTCACTACCTGTCATAGCAAAATAGATTACCATAGGCTTGGGAAAGGATCAAACCTCCACCACATGGCGTAAGCACCTAGGATAAACTATCAAAGAGGTCTTTTAAAGGGTTGTAACGTTAGGTGTAGGGATATGAAATACACGGTTTTGTTGGATAAAGGAAGTTTTACTGGTGGCGAGTTAACAATCTTGGTTAATTACATGTACAAGATGGCGTTGCTAAGCCAAGACTAGACTCGACTTAAGCTAATAAATGAAAAATAACAAAAACATAAAATGAACATAGAATAAAAAGGGATGGTAGTCCGTATGTTTTTTCTCTTTTTTCTTTTTCTATTTTTTTTTCTTTTTTTTTCTTGATTTTTTTTTTTTTTTTTTTTTTTTTTTTTTTTTTTTTTTTTTTTGCATACACTCTTACCCTACCATCCAAAATAATATATCATAGGGGATGAACATTCCCCTTACACTTGAATCTTTACATACTTTACATTAAACTAATCTAATGACTCGAATTAAGAAAATCACAACACCTGGAGTACTTTTAAGATTAACGTACATATGGGGGTAATAATATGATGTTCTTCCCCATTACTCCATAAAATAAGTACTTTTACCCATGAGTCCCAATCGTCCCAAAACAATATGTACAAGGATATGACTCGACTTAGCAACCATGTAATCAATTAGATAGTTAATTTAGGGTTCGTTTGGTAGGATGAAATGAAATGTTAAATGAATGGAATGACCGATGTAATGGAATAAGTGGTGTAATGTAAAGAGTCATTACCATTATTTATCATGTTTGGTTTGTTTGATAAAACGTAATCGAATCATAATAAAAAGACTAAAATGCCCATTATTGATGAGAAGTTTCATTAATATGGTTAATTAATGGTGGAGTTTTATGTAATTTTGATTTTATTACGGGATGTAATGAAAAAAAAGTAGGGGGCCCCTAAGGAATGGTTTTGGTATAATGAGTCATTCCTTGTAATGAATTATTACATTACATAAATATGAACAAACAAAATTTTCTCGTTTCATCGTAATAATCCTTTCCATTCCCGCTCTGATTACGACATACCAAACTCTACGTTAGGGTTTAACAAATAACAATAATGCACTAAAAATGAGCGCATACACGGAATGCTAAGGCGATTTGGGAGTACATTTAAGTGGGGTGTAACAAATTCTTTCTTTAAGGAAAATGCTTAAAGTTAGAAACGAAAAGATAGGCTCGGAGAGGTGTACTAGGGGTTTCGTGTACTAAAAATGAGTACAACGCTAAGGGTGTGGGAAAAATTAGTTGACTTAACTAGCAAAGTAGTATGACTTAAATGGTCAAGTAATTAAGATACGGGTTTAACACAAGGGTGATCCTAATGCCTCTTATCATGTAGTAAATCCTACTACACGAATGTAGTCTCACTAGCGGTCTCGGGATGCATCACTAATGCAAGTTCTAGAATCTAAATGCTACCGGTACACTCATAAGCACTAATAGTAAATGCTTTTCCTATCAAATCTAAAGGCGAACCTCACATATTTGGGTGGAAAATTTTTCTGAAAGTACAGTTATGTGCTAGTCATACAATCTCCTATCCATGAGACGCTTGCTACGGCTAAAGTTTCACTCCTAAATGTTGTAAAAAAAATTTTAATTTGGCGCTAAAATTACACTAACAAGTATTTCTCTTAGTTTTATTACACATCTACCATTAAACAAAACAAACTCAAGCGAAAGTGTATATGTAAGGTATCATCTTTTTACCCTCCCCTTACACTTAAGATGAACATTGTCCCCAATGTTCAAGTAGAGAATGTAAAAGTGAAAAAGTAAAGAGAATGAAATCAAATACCCCCTGATTCGCTTGGTATGGATAATAAGATGGCCAGGTTAAATCTTCCTCCAAGAAAATGAACAATCAAAGCTTCCCTTCCAGAATATAAATCATCTTTTTGTCAAACATAACCTGTAAAACCTGATAAAATAGACAAGACAACCTCGCGTAAAATCGGCAGCAACCTATATAAGTTACTAAATCCTAGAAAACAATATAAGATATAATGCTTGTGGAATGAAGTTTGCAAATCTCTTGGAGATTATAAAACTTAATAACTTACAAAAACCATAAGACTCCGTTAGAAAAACAAAACTGGTAAAATTTCTAAATTTTTACACTTGACGCCATCAAGAGTAAACTCTTGACGCCGTCAGAAGTGACCTGCAGAAATTCTTATGTTAAGTTTTCGGAAAATTTCTGGAAAAACTTGGTCCTACTTCCTGGAAAATCCTGCAAAACTTCATTATGACTCAATACAAGCATTTGACTCTAACAAATACGAATATACATGTTCATTTAATATTGTGGAGAATCATGATCGATTTGTTTCTTGAAAACATATTTAGGGTTTCCCCTTACACTTATCTTTTGCAAAAATACTTTTAGGTGGAGTTAAGACTAGGCCAAAACAACAAAGTAAAGTATTTCCACTATTTAATTTAGAAACATGATCTACCAACAATAATAATTAAGCATGCATACGGAAACAAATAAAATCAAACAAACAAACAAACAAAAAAAACAAACAAATAAATAAATAAATAAAGCTTGGGTTGCCTCCAAATAAGCGCTTGTTTTTGTCCGAGTCACGAGCCTGACTGATGAGGCGAAAAATGATCCGTTTTTAGGGAGTCATTTAAGCCCGAATCCGAATTTATTTGATCAAATATTGCCCTAAATCGTTCCTTTTGTGATTTTAGGTACTTGGAGAGTGAATTCTGGAAAAGAAGCCATTTTGGACGTTTTTGGAGCATAAAAGTGAAGAAAATGGCAAAGTCTCAATTTTTCATGCTGGGAACAGTAGGTGACGGCGTTAAGAGTAATGTCCTGACGGCGTCAAACCTCAAGAATTAAAATCTGTAGTTCATGAAGGCGTCAAGAGTTTTCCTGACGGCGTCAAAACCCCAAGAATTAAAATCCGTAGTTGATGACGGCGTCACACACAGGGCGTCAAGAGTAATTTGTGTGACGGCCTAGGCCTTGACGGCGTCAGAAGTAGATCAAGGCCGTCCGAGGAAGTATTTGGCGGCGAGGGTGACGGCGTCACATTGTTTGTCTTGACACCGTCATCCCTATTTTCCTATATATAGTTTTCTAGTTTTTCACATTTAGAGAGAAAAGTTTTGGAGAAACCCTAAAGACGATTTTGGTGCAACTTTTACAGGTTTTTCAAGGGTTCCAAACCCTTGATACCTTGCATTGTAATTGAGATAAGTGTTCTTCTAATTCAATCAATATGTCTATGTGTTGGTTGTCTATATCTTGTTCTTGTCTCAATTCCATTATGCTAGGCTAGATCTCTTTTGTGTTTGCTTAGATCTAATGAAACCTAGATATTGATTATGTGTTGATTACTTGTTTATTCTTGTCTTGGATGAATGATTTATATGTTAGGCTTAAGAAAACTGGCAGATCTCCAAATGATAACATGCTTAAACGTCTTAAGAAACATGAATCGAGGCGTACTAGGTCTTTATTGGTTGTATTTAATGCATGAGCCACTGTTTACAATCTATATAGTTGTGCTAGGCATGGTGTAGGAGGAGATAAGAGCTCATAGAATTGGGGAATTATGTATGCCACCCCATGAATGGTATTAAGGAATACGATCCGTCATCCATGCAATTATAACAAGTAATTAACGTGTAAAAGATATCTAGGGAGTAATGAAATCTAAGTAAACACATTTTCTCCAATTACTGCTCACAACTTTTGTATAAATTAGTTTAATTTCATTTTTAGTATTTTATTTTGATTGCATCTTAGTTTTGGGTTAGTTGATTAGCAACTAATTCTGCCCACTCTTCCAAAACCCGAGATTTTTACTTGCTTTCTAAAAAATATAAAAATACAAAAATAATCATCCATCACCTTTAGAACTAGTAATTAGGCTTTCTAATCCTAGCGACACTATTCCTAAGCTGAACAATCAATCCCCCGGTACTTGTCACTATACTATACTACAACGATCAGGTACACTGCCTGGTGGGGGTTGTAAGCTTCTCGAGATCCCTCGAGAGGTAAAGCCTGTTGCAATTCCCACGCATCAAGTTTTTGGAGCCGCAGCCCGGGGAATAGTTATTGTCTAGGTTAGGATTTTTTTTTATTAGGTCTACTTGCTAGATTCCTTTCTAGTAAGATTTTTTTTTTTTTTTTTTTTTTTTTTTTTTTTTTAGGCCTTCTTTAGTCTATCTTATTAGGTCTACTTGCTAGATTCCTTTCTAGTAAATTAACCTCATTGACTATTCCGTTGACCATTATGGAAAACGCGAATCCACCCCTGTCCCCTAGAGAAGTGGTTGTGTTACGTGAACAAATTGAGAGTGAGATTAGAGAGCTTAGAGAACTTAATAGGTTGATTAAGATTGAACTCGAACATGCATTTAGTGACCTAGCAACCGCCTTGTATTCAAATAAGGACCTAGGGCCTAATGACTTTGTGAATGTTGTTGAAAGAATAGAAGAGGAGGAAATAGATCCGAAGCTTAATGACTACTTTAATCTATACTCCACTAAGGAGGAGATTGCATATTATAACAATCTTATTGATAACCCGCGATCTCCTTTCACCATAATTGAACCTAAGATCAAGAGAGGCGATCCTAAGAATGCTAAGATACCATGTATGATTGGATATAGGCACATTAGCAATGCTTACATTGACTTTAAATCTCCAATCAACATTATGTCCTCAACGATTTATAATGATATAGTGAAAACGAGACTTGAACCTAGAAGGGATCCCAAGTACCCCGGTGGAGTTTGTAACTTTGTCGGGAGAGTTAAAGGTTTACGTGTCTTTGTTGGTAATTTCACTTTTGTCACCGACTTTATGATTGTGTAGGATCTTGCTAATGTTATTGATTGTCGATTATCCAATGTTGTGTTTGGCAAACCATTTGTTGAGGAGTCTAAGTTGGAATATGATGAGGTAGAAGGCACGATCCGATTTGCAAGTAACACCGATAGTATCACTTATAGGATGCCTAATAGGATGAAAGAATTTCGCTTTATTTCTCGTTTTGATAAGGACAACGTTGGTGCTTTTGATGATATTGATGAGAAGGATAAGAAAAAGGGCATGGACTATGTATGGGAAAAAAAGAGTCTTTACTACAAAGATTGCTTGGCCCTTGGACCAAGGTATAAAGTCGATGAAGAATTTGCCCAAATGATTATGGGGGCGGTTGAGAAAAAGGTGATTGGTTTATACAAGGAATATCTACAATCGGAGAGTGGAACCAATGATGAGATCACGTAGTAACCCATGACCTGGAGTCTAGCTACAAGACTCGTAAATAAAGAAAAGCGCTTCTTGGGAGGCAACCCATGTTTTGTGTGATTTTATTTGTTTGATTGTTATTTGCTTCCGTATGCATGTTTTATTTTTATTGTTGGTAGATCATGTTTCTCAATTAAAATGTGGAAATACTTTACTATGTTGTTTGGCCTAGTCTTAACTCCAACCTAAAAGTATTTTTGCAAAAGATAAGTGTAAGGGGAAACCCCAAATATGTTTTTAAGAAACAAACCGATCATGATTCTCCACAATATTAAATGAACATGTATATTCATATTTGTTAGAGTCAAATGCTTGTATTGAGTCATAATGAAGTTTTGTAGGATTTTCCAGGAAGTAGGACCAAGTTTTTCCAGAAATTTTCCGAAACTTGACACAAAAATTTCTGCAGGTCCATTCTGACGGCGTCAGAGTTTTACTCTTGACGGCGTCAGGAGTAAAAATCTGAAAATTTTACCGATTTTGTTTTTCTAACGGAGTCTTATGGTTTTTTGTGAATTATTAAGTTTTATAATCTCCAGGAGATCTGCAAACTTCATTCCACAAGCGTTATATCTTACTTTGTTTTCTAGGACTTAGAAACTTATATAGGATGCCGCCGATTTTACGCGAGGTTATCTTGTCTATTTTGTCAGGATTTACAGGTTATGTTCGACAAGGAGATGATTTATATTCTGGAAGGGAAGCTTTGATTGTTCATTTTCTTGGAGGAAGATTTAACCTGGCCATCCTATAATCCATACCGAGCGAATCAGGGGAGTATTTGATTTCATTCTCTTTACTTTTTCACTTTTACATTCTTTACTTGAACATTGGGGACAATTTTCATCTTAAGTGTAAGGGGAGGGTAAAAAGATGATACCTTACATATGCACTTTCGCTTGAGTTTGTTTTGTTTAATGGTAGATGTGTAATAAAACTATGAGAAATACTTGTTAGTGCAATTTTAGCGCCAAATTTAAAATTTTTTACAACATTTAGGAGTGAAACTTTAGCCATAGCAAGCGTCTCATGGATAGGAGATTGTATGACTAGCACATAACCGTATATTCAGAAAAATTTTCCACCCAAATATGTGAGGTTCGCCTTTAGATTTGATAGGAAAAGCATTTACTATTAGTGCTTATGAGTGTACCGGTAGCATTTAGATTCTAGAACTTGCGTTAGTGATGCATCCCGAGACAGCTAGTGAGACTACATTCGTGTAGTAGGATTTACTACATGATAAGAGGCATTAGGATCACCCTTGTGTTAAACCCGTGTTATAATTACTTGACCATTTAAGTCATATTACTTGGCTAGTTAATTCAACTAATTTTTCCCACACCCTTAGCGTTGTACTCATTTTTAGTACACGAAACCCCTAGTACACCCCTCCGAGCCTATCTTTTCGTTTCTAACTTTAAGCATCTTACTTAAAGGAAGAATTTGTTACACCCCACTTAAATGTACAACCAAATCGCCTTAGCCTTCCGTGTATGCGCTCATTTTTAGTGCATTATTGTTATTTGTTAAACCCTAAGTTAACTTTCTAATTGATTACATGGTTGCTAAGTCGAGTCATATCCTTGTACATATTGTTTTGGGACGATTGGGACTCACGGGTAAGTACTTATTTTATGGAGTA
The DNA here is from genome assembly GCA_030686995.1 of Artemisia argyi. Classification (NCBI taxonomy): domain Eukaryota; kingdom Viridiplantae; phylum Streptophyta; class Magnoliopsida; order Asterales; family Asteraceae; genus Artemisia; species Artemisia argyi. Next base: position 66,488,249 of record CM060709.1, on the reverse strand, counting down.
ATGGGGAAGAACACAATATTATTACCCCCATATGTACGTTAATCTTAAAAGTGCTCCAAGTGTTTTAATTTTCTTAATTCGAGTCATTAGAATAGTTGAATGTAAAGTATGTAAAGATTCAAGTGTAAGGGGGATTTTCATTCCCTATGATGTATTATTTTGGATGGTAGGGTAAGAGTGTATGCAAAAAAAAAAAATAAATAAATAAAAAAAAATAAAAAAAGAAAAAAAAATCGAAAAAAAATCAAGAAAAAAGGAAATAAAAAAAATAGAAAAAAGGAAAAAGAGAAAAAACATACGGACTACCATCCCGTTTCATTCTATGTTCATTTTATGTTTTTGTTATTTTTCATTTATTAGCTTAAGTCGAGTCTAGTCTTGGCTTAGCAACGCCACATTGTACATGTAATTAACCAAGATTGTTAACTCGCCACCAGTAAAACTTCCTTTATCCAACAAAACCGTGTAATTCATATCCCTATACCTAACGTTACAACCCTTTAAAAGACCTCTTTGATAGTTTATCCTAGGTGCTTACGCCATGTGGTGGAGGTTTGATCCTTTCCCAAGCCTATGGTAATCTATTTTGCTATGACAGGTAGTGAGAGATATCTTCCATTTCCATAATGTTTTATTACTTTATTACACCCGAGAGATGTGAGTATCTAAACACTATTTGTGAGGTGCTAGTGTATGACCTCCGTGCTTGTCTATTGGTCTTTAGTGGAACGATTATTTGTTGTAATTACTTTTATATTAGTGTTAAATGACCCCTAACTTGTATTTTGAGTAGAATAAAAGCGCATTTGCTTGAGGACAAGCAAATCTCAAGTGTAAGGGTATATGATGAGGCGAAAAATGATCCCTTTTTAGGGGGTCATTTAAGCCCGAATCCGAATTTATTTGATCAAATATTGCCCTAAATTGTTCCTTTTGTGATTTTAGGTACTTGGAGAGTGAATTCTGGAAAAGAAGCCATTTTGGACGTTTTTGGAGCATAAAAGTGAAGAAAACGGCAAAGTCTCAATTTTCCATGCTGGGAATAGTAGGTGACGGCGTCAAGAGTAATGTCCTGACGGCGTCAAACCTCAAGAATTAAAATCCGTAGTTCATGAAGGCGTCAAGAGTTTTCCTGACGGCGTCAAACCTCAAGAATTAAAATCCGTAGTTCATGAAGGCGTCAAGAGTTTTCCTGACGGCGTCAAAACCCCAAGAATTAAAATCCGTAGTTGATGACGGCGTCACACACAGGGCGTCAAGAGTAATTTGTGTGACGGCCTAGGCCTTGACGGCGTCAGAAGTAGATCAAGGCCGTCCGAGGAAGTATTTGGCGGCGAGGTGACGGCGTCACATTGTTTGTCTTGACGCCATCATCCCTATTTTCCTATATATAGTTTTCTAGTTTTTCACATTTAGAGAGAAAAGTTTTGGAGAAACCCTAAAGACGATTTTGGTGCAACTTTTACAGGTTTTTCAAGGGTTCCAAACCCTTGATACCTTGGATTGTAATTGAGATAAGTGTTCTTCTAATTCAATCAATATGTCTATGTGTTGGTTGTCTATATCTTGTTCTTGTCTCAATTCCATTATGCTAGGCTAGATCTCTTTTGTGTTTGCTTAGATCTAATGAAATCTAGATATTGATTATGTGTTGATTACTTGCTTATTCTTGTCTTGGATGAATGATTTATATGTTAGGCTTAAGAAAACTGGCAGATCTCCAAATGGTAACATGCTTGAACGTCTTAAGAAACATGAACCGAGGCGTACTAGGTCTTTATTGGTTGTATTTAATGCATGAGCCGCTGTTTACAATCCCTATAGTTGTGTTGGGCATGGTGTAGGAGGAGATAAGAGCTCATAGAATTGGGGAGTTATGTATGCCACCCCATGAATGGTATTAAGGAATACGATCCGTCATCCATGCAATTATAACAAGTAATTAACGTGTAAAAGATATCTAGGGAGTAATGAAATCTAAGTAAAACACATTTTCTCCAATTACTGCTCACAACTTTTGTATAAATTAGTTTAATTTCATTTTTAGTATTTTATTTTGATTGCATCTTAGTTTTGGGTTAGTTGATTAGCAACTAATTCCGCCCACTCTTCCAAAACCCGAGATTTTTACTTGCTTTCTTAAAAATATTAAAATACAAAAATAATCATCCCTCACCTTTAGAAATAGTAATTAGGCTTTCTAATCCTAGCGACACTATTCCTAAGCTGAACGATCAATCCCCCGGTACTTGTCACTATACTATACTACAACGATCAGGTACACTGCCTGGTGGGGGTTGTAAGCTTCTCGAGATCCCTCGAGAGGTAAAGCCTGTTGCGATTCCCACGCATCACTGACTCTACCCTTATTTAACGGAAATAGGGGAGGTTTTCCCTACACTTTGAATTAAGTGCGGGTGGAAGTAGCGATACACACCCTTAGGGTGGAAGTATGCCACATGAGAAAAGAGTGGTGGGTGAATTATATACTTAAAAAGGTGTGCTCCTATCATCATAACCGTACCTAATTCAATCGGGTTAATGGGTGGATTAAGATTTTCTCCTAGAAAGGGATCATTTTCTATCAACTTCAAGAGACTACTAGTTGGGGATCCATCTTGACCTAATAAACCTAGTTTAAACCCATAATGTTTCTTGTGATCAATCATAAATGGGTGATGTAAGCATGTAAGGTCATTTTCCACTCCTATATTGGCTTCCTCTCTACAAGGCTTAGAGTCCACTACCTTTATCCTAAGACTACCCGGACTACATGGGTTGATGGGTGGGTCGGCTCCTCTTTTGTCTCCTAGATGTATATCTAAGGATGGAAAGTTGTGTGAAGATTGAGGTACTTTGTAGGTTTGTGTTATTTACCTCATCATTCTTTATCTCAATATCATCTATATCCTCATCATGTGTTCCTTGAGATTCCAAGTCATTGATCATAAAACCTAGGTCTTTTTGCTCAATATAATCATGCTCGGCTAAATCCTCCATAATTGTTTCTTCAAGTTGTGATGTATACAAATCCATCAATTCATTGAACTCATGGTTCACTGTTAGGAGGCTTTCCTCAAAAATTTTCCAAAGGGTCTTACTAAAAGGAATTGATCCTAACAATGATTGTTTAATATAGGCCACACATGCGCATAACTCATCAAACCTATCAAACTTTACACCCATCTCTTCTTGTATATATCTAAGATCACTTAAAAATTCATTAGAACAACAGAAAGTAAATCTATCCGAGTAAACTAATTGTTCCTCTATAGTTAATGATCTAAATAAAATTTCATCCGCCATGAAAACAAATGAAAATGGTTTTACAAACAAAGGGCACAAAGAAAAAGATAGACTAAAGAGAACCTAAAAATAAAAATAAAACCTTACTAGAAAGGAATCTAGCAAGTAGACCTAATAAAAAGAAATTCTAACCTAGACAATAACTATTCCCCGGGATGCGGCGCCAAAAACTTGATGGCGCCGCACTCTTTTGGAAAGTTTAGGAATAAATGTAAAGATAGACAATCCCCGGCAGCGGCGCCAAAAACTTGATGCGTGGGAATTGCACCAGGCTTTACCTCTCAAGGGATCTCGAGAAGCTTACAACCCCCACCAGGCAGTGTACCTGATCGTTGTAGTATAGTATAGTGACAAGTACCGGGGGATTGATCGTTCATCTTAGGAATAGTGTCGCTAGGATTAGAAGACCTAAATACTAATTCTAAAGGTGAGGGATGATTATTTTTGTATTTTATATTTTTTTTAGAAAGCAATTAAAAATCTCGGGTTTGAAGGATTTGGGCGGAATTAGTTGCTAATCAACTAACCCAATACTAAAGATGCAATCAAAATAAAATACACATGAAAGGTATCAAGGCCTTGGAACCCTTGAAAAACCTGTAAAATTCGCACCAAATTCGTACTTAGGGTTTCTCCAAAACTTCTCCCTTTTTAATGTGAGAATTAGAAAACTATATATAGGAAAAGGGGTCTGACGGCGTCAAGACTAAACTTGTGACGCCGTCACCTCGCCGCCAAAACTCTTCTTGGACTGCCTTGATCTACATTTGACGCCGTCATGTGATAATTATTTCCAGGCCGTCATGACTTTTACTCTTGACGCCCTACTTCGTGATGCCGTCAATTCTCTACTGGACCGTCATGGAATTTTGCTCCTGATGCCGTCAGGATGTTACTCTTGACGCCGTCACCTACTGTTCCCAGCATGGAAAATTAAGACTTTGGCGTTTTCTTCACTTTTATGCTCCAAAAACGTCCGAATTGCTTCCTTTTCATGATTTCACTCCCAAAGTACCTAAAATCACAAAAGGAACGATTTAGGGCAATATTTGATCAAATAAAGTCAATTCCGGGCTTAAATGACCCCCTAAAAATGGATCATTTTTCGCCTCATCAGTCATACAACAGGTATTGTTTTTTTTGATAGTCACATACAATTATAAAAAAAAGTAGCCAAAAGTGTGAATGAGTGTGACCATATACTGTTTAAAGTAAAGAAATGTGTATTTTGTATGACTGTTGTTCATCCAATGGCCACTTGAATTTTATGTTTGTGTGGCCTTTTGTAATATTTAGTCACACAAAGCATCTTTGTTTTGGGTATTTTAGTCACATACAATTAAGCATCAAGTGGCCAAAAATGTTAATAAGTGTGACCATATGCTGTTTAAAATGAAGAAATGTGTATTTTATGTGACTATTGATCATCCGATGGCCACATGAATTTTATGTTTGTGTGGCATTTTGTAATATTTAGTCACACAATGAATTAAGCAAACAGTAACCAAAGTGTTAATAAGTGTGACTACATGCATCTTTTAGTCACATATAAAAAAACAATATATATCAAAATAATTCAAATATATATAAAAAAAAATTCAAATAAAATAAAATTGGAATGTACATAATTGAACCAAATATAAAATTGGACATCCTTTTATACACCAAGGAGTCCTAGTCGGCTTTCAATAGTTTCCTAAGTATCTATAATCTTTTCCATAAGCAACTAGCAACTTCGAGCGGTCTTAATCTTTGAGTAGTACCAACTTTCACTAGCAGTAGTAACTTTTGTACTATCAGTAGTAAATACTTTGCACATCTTCTTTGAAGTTCATGAGCAGAATTAAATCCATCTAAGCAATATTAACACAAACATGATCAGTAGTAATTCAAACAACATCATGAAGACTTTTAATCCAAAACAATGAACATAATAATAAAATTTGCAGTTAAACTTACAAGTTTTTCTCCCATTGATCTAATCTCATCATCTGGATATAAAAGCCTTGAAAATGTAGGCTGCTGCATATCAACAATAACCACATCAGGATGAGAGCAGAACTAGAATATGTCAAAGCTCACAACATAACAGAACTAGATGAGCATACTGGAATAAAGTTCTTGATTAGATGCTAGAAAACCTTCCTCTGTAAAAAGTATGTGGTTATATGTATTGTTGACGGGTGCATCTATTTCTTGACATTTGACATAGACACACTATTGCCTTGTCTTTTGTCAGGTGCATCTAGTTTGTTAGGCGCCACTAGTTCAACTATCTGCTATTTTTGTGGTTTTGAGTCGCTTGATTCGCCACTGATTCAACTATTTGCTTTGGTGGTTATGAGTCGCTTGATGCGCCACTGGTTCAACTATCTGCACAAACATGATAGGGATAAAACGTATATCAGATCTTGTAACTTTGTCCCAACCATCCAATTAAAAATAAGGTATAGATTAAACTCTAGGAATGGTTTACAAAGGTACAAGTAACTTTGTCCCAACCACCCAATTAAAAATGGAAAAGATAAGTTGAAAAAATCGAATAAAACAACGTGACTACTTGATTAGAAATATCTATAATTTTTGATAATCAGATCTTGGTCTATTTCTGATTTTAGGCTTTCTTACAATCGATTCGGCATCTTTTATTTGTAACTTTTATTCAACCTTCCAAAGCTATATACATTTCAGATTATTTTATTCACACTAGAAAAAAGTAAAGATTACAAGGTAGCATTTGCTTTTGGCCAATTTGGTTATGATCAATCTAGTTTTCAAATCAGTCCCCGCATAATGGGTGCTTAAAAACATCTAAAAGATAAATTCAAGGATAAAAAACAATTTCAGATGTGGATGCACTTTTAAAAAATAATAAAATCTAATACCATATAAAAATGGCGGGCTGGGTAACATGTCATGAAAGACATTTTGAGTTGTTTTGCAACCTGATAACTTATTAATAAATTAAGGACTAAGATAGGCACCAGATAAAGATGCATGAATGCATCAGAAGTGTGTAATCAGGTATTCACAAAAAATATTGTCATTATAAGATAACAAGGCGGTATATGAACCTTGAGATTGTTTCAAAGCTTCATTGACAGCCTCATCAACCCGATTTAAATATCTGCACACATTACATATAGCTTTAGTGAAATCAAAATCAAGGAGCTTGAACCACGTAGCTCAATAACCATGTAAAACCAAAGTACCAATCAAGAACAGGCCGAGGTTGGAGTGTTCCTCGCCAGTAATTAGGATCAACCAAAGCGGCGGCATTCCTCAGCCAGTCAATTCTCAAAACATTAGCCACCACAATTGGAACACCATATTCTTCTAAATTCAATGCTAATTCTCATCGTGAGTTGAATACCGCCACCGCCGTATATTATCAGTCGCAACCATCACCGCCATTGTAATTGAGACCCCAAATCCAGGAATTGAAACATTTATCTAAACATTTATGCTACCGAGCCGGACTGGACCGCCAAACATGTCATTGGATCGGGCCTTAGCGATGGTCTTGGCGCGAGTGTGGTGGTGGTGCGAGCGGTGGCGTTGGTGAGGAGAGTGTTAAGGAGATAGAAGAAGACCAGATCTAGATATTGTAGATATTAATTGGGATGGAGTATTGAAAAACATGGGCGGGTCAATGAAATATTGGGGTGGAGGGCAATTTAAATTTGGGGAAAATTTTAAGCGGATTGGGGAAAAGTTAAAATTTGGGATGGAGTAGCTCAAGCTAATCAAATGAAGTTAAATATTTAACGAGTTGAGCTCAACCTTATAAAAGTTCGACTCGAGTTATTGTTGAATTTTTGAGCTTGTAAATGATATAGCATATGCTTTATATATATACTAGATTTCGAAGCCCGCCCATGACTTGTAATTATTTGTCGCTTAATATTAGTTGGTTGTTAAATAATTGTAATAATTGATTAGGTGTGATTAAGTATTATTATTATTTTTTATATGGATGTATTGTTTCTCTTTATGTTTTTGTTATATAGCAGTGAGTTATGAGCAGTAAGCTTTGAGTATTAGATGTGAGTAGTAGCCACAGATCACATCTCATTGCATATTGAAATGTATGGTATGAAATTGTAGGCCGTGTGTATTGATAGTTTTGTAATTTTTATGAACATAAACATGTTTTTATACGTGATTGATTTGTGATATCATTTAAATATGACATATTAAGTATTGATTTAATTTAGTCGTTATGATATATAATTTGTTTATATTTGTATTTTTGTAGAATGAATAAATTATATTAGTTTTATTTTATTGATCTTAAGATACGGTTACGTCTTAGTTTTTTTTTATATGGCAATGAAAATGATCATATTGTTATTTAAAAAGAGTTTGAGCACAATAAATATAATTCATGATAAAACAGTAACTTTGTTTTTGGGTTTTTAAGTAAAAAGTAAAATAAATATTTAAATAAAATTTGAATTTAATAACTTTATACACTATCACTTTCCAGCGCTTATATTCGGCTTCGGTGGTAGAAATAGCAAGAGCGATTTGCTTCTTTGAAAACCAAGATGTTAGACAACATCCCATAAACGTGAAAAATACCGCTAGTGCTTTTTCGATCCACGTAGTCTCGCACATGATCCGATTCCGCATAGGCAATAATTTCTATTCCGGATCCCAGGTAGCACAAAAGTGGTTGGTTGTTGTTTTCGATTCAAGACAAACGCACCCACATAGGACGTGTTTTGTTTTTTATGTGTCAGGTTACGGAAGACTTAGTCTTGCTTGGGTTCGACCACCATCCACGTAGGGTGTCATGGATCGGTTAACAACAACAACACATGGGTGTTGAATTTTGCGTCTGAGTTTTTGTTTTTTTTCTCGGTTTTAAGGATCTCAGGTCCATTGATTGGGGTACGTAGCCTTTGGTTGTGGTTTGTTTTGACTAATGAGTGAACGACCTGATGGGTTGCCTTTGTGTGAGTTGTGTAGTTTAATCTTGGTCGAAGAACAGCCCATATAGCAAGTTTTTGTATGTAGAAGTAAATTTTAGTTGTTTGTTGTATTGCAAAGATTCATTACATTCTGTGATTGATAAAGCATATTTTTTTTTTTGTGATTGAGACCCAATACCACAAGAGTTGTCTTGTGGTTGTTTTTTACTCAGACAAACGCACCCACACAATTTGTGATGTGTTTGTTTGTGTCAGGTTACGGAAGACTTGGCTTTGTTTGGGTCCGACCACCACCCACGTACGGTGTCACGGCTTGCTTTACTACAACACAAGGGGTGTTGAATTTTCCTTATGAGTTTGTGTTTATTTTGCTCAGTTATAAGGACCTCAGGTTCATTGTGTGGGGTGCGTAGGCTTTAGTTGTGGTTCGTTTGGCCTAATGAGATAACGTGTAGCTCAAGAACACCAAAGAATGCTCAGTTGACTCATGCCTTGTGGCTAATTATTATTATTATTATTATTATTATTATTATTATTATTATTATTATTATTATTATTATTAGATTTTTGTTTTAATTTTTTGTTGATTAATATGTGTGAATGTTAGTGAGCATGATATGTTTTTCATTTTATATTGGAATGTAATAGGAGTTTACAATCTTTTGTGGTCATGTATTTGAGTGGGTGATTTAATGTAAGTTATTAATTTGTGCCAGGTGTGAGTTGGAAACTTGTTTATGAGCTTATATAATGGGCTTATAAGGTTATTAGAATTTTGAAAGGCTCATAAGCTTATCTAATGAGTTGAACTTATGCCTTTAAATAAGGCATACTATCAAGGTGATATGCTTATAAGCCATTTAAGTTTAAAGTCGATGAGCTTATAAGCCATAATTGTGTTTGTTTTAGCGTTCGACAATAAAAGTATTCGTTGATGATTTTTTCAACGGAAAGAAATACATGTATCTCACAAGCAACTTACGGTATCATTTTAAGTGTGACCTGGTGAAACCAAATGGGAGATCAATTAGGATAACAGGAATTAGGCGGATTGAATTCTGTTTTGAAAACATTTGCGAATGAGAAGCGGAGGTTGCTGCTTTCTTCTTTGCATCCCTACAATGGATAAAAATAGATGGTACTCACGAACAGTTGGTATAGACAGAGAAGCAAGAATATAACATAGCATCCGTGACCTCAGGGCTAAGATCACCAACAAATATGTTGAAGTAACCTGCAAATCAAGAAAATAACAATGTCAAGCAGCATATCAGTGGCCCGAGAGATGGTGTAATTTGCTCCGCGGAAGCTATAACATGCATACCTCAGTGGTATTAGGGTTTATCGCCGTATTTTTTTTTACTTGAGGTGATACCATCTCAACTTTATTTTTTGTCTTCTTTTAGATTCGCTCCTTAACTCGAGTAGGGTCAACTTTACCCATTACCGTTTTTTTGTTGCCAGCCATATCCACATTCATACTTTCCACACCTGCAATATATCACATGGTTGTTAATGCACGAAATTTATGCATGTGGTTACATGGACTAAGAATTGTGTTTAGCATAACCCTCTAATATAGAAAAAATATATTTGTACATTTGAAGTGACGGATTGAGCTTTTAACTTTTTTGGCACACCCTTCACAATGCAAGTTGATTTTCAAGACGACTGCGGGTGATCAACCGTCGATCTTTTTCTTATCATCCTTCTGTAATAAAAATTGTCATATTGCTTATGAATATTGTTGACACATTTAACTATAGCGAAAGAAGACGGGTAAAAAATGGCTAAAAAAGTGACAAATGAATAAACTAAGCAATGGTTAACGAAGTACAAACATCGTAAAATATTTATAAAGTGAATAAAGGAAAAAAGTGAATGGTATCAAAGCATAGCCCAACCGATGTGCAAGCAAGTCTTATGTCATTAAAAAACTTAAGTTAACGAAAATAAATTATAAAATGCCGAATATGAACCTGGTTTTAATTGTTGTGGTTTTAAATTCAATAGCTGTTTTAAAACTTACCCATTAAGTGTGTTATAACCGGAACAACTTGGCTATTGTTTGAGAGCATCCATAGTATGATATCTTCCAATCTATCGACAATCGGATGAAATTCAAGTTCAAGATTCATGGCCTTAGCAAATCCCGACAGCCGAGCACCTGCCTCGAAGAGATCTTGTTTTGATTCACCAACACCAGTGATTCGAATGTGACTTGGTGGGCTATTTCGTGAAGCTAAACTTTGGAAAAAGCTAGGCCATTGAAGCCCTTGTTTGATATCGAAATCTATGATGTGAACTTTATCTTTTCCTTCAAATGCTCTTAACAGAATCTCGTTTGATGTGAAATGAATAAATTTCAGAGTTGGAGTTAATTGGTTTAGGAGACATAAAGCTGTCCCGTTTTGTTCTTCCATCTGATTAACCTCTTTAGGAATCGAAATCTGAAAAATATTAGGCTAAATTCTCGAAACCCTTAAAGCTAAAGCTTCTATGTAATAAGAAGAAAGCCAAGATAGCGAAGACTCGCCTCAAGGAGAAGTTAATTCGCCCAACTTTGAAATGAAGTGATTAACAGCATGAATGTTACATCCCAATCGCTTCCAAACACGCCAAAGCAGGCTTATAAGCTCAAACCCAACTTCTTCATCATGAGATTCATTCCCAACTGCTAAAAGATCCAAACTTTGATTCAGGTTTGGCGCCTCAACCCCATTCAAACCTCCCTCGAGATCTAAACTTATTACTCTCTCGTGAACTGCTTCTTGAACCTGAACCTGATGACATTTCCTTCATGACCCGGTCCCTATGACTACTTGAAGGAAACCCTTGTCCCCTAAATCCGCTAATTCATTCACAAAGCTCCAAGGATTCGAAAATGGAAGTGAAGTAACCGGAGGCCAAAAGTTCCCACAACCCAACTGACCTAAACTTAAATTCTCCTCATTTTCACCAAACTCTTCGACATTACTGCAACCCCTTTTCCTCTTAGCTCGAAAGGACTCGTCTTGATCATCTTCATATAGTCTTTTTAACCCCTTGTTACTACTGTTATCCCAAATAGCGCTTCGTTTCTCCACCACATTGTGCTTAAGTGAACAGCTGCAATCGGATTGTTGTCAACTGATAAACTTCCTACTGGTCTAACGAGTTGTGATCGTGTCGAATCTTTTCATAGGAAGTTAGTAGTATTATTACATGGTAAATCCATTCTCTGTGTGCTCATTGAAGGAAAATGACAAGCTTGAAACTGTGCAGATGGTTTAGTATATCCAGCCGGCATTCTTTAAACACTTCCAAACTTGTTAAATTTCAATATAACATGCGATTCAATCAGTTACAAATGTTTACATAGGATACATCCGTATGTTGTGTTGCGAGCTGTTTATTGCCTATGTAGGAACGGCAAATGAGCCATCGCTTCTTGTATGTTGCTGATAAAGGATAAAATTATCGTGTGGTCGCCATCTTTGTTTTTTAGCTTGTTTGTCGCTTTGCCACAGAAATATTTGGTTTTCAAATCCAGCAAGAGGAAGAAAAAGCAATGGAAGTTAATCACACATTTCAGTTGATAAATATTACAATCATTCATTTAGAAATGACCTTGGGCCTTGTGACGTCTGCAAGAAACTGTATACTGATTCAGTGTCATCAATACTGATTCGGGAAACTGTATTTTGGACCATAGATGGATAGAAAACTGCAAGAAGCTATATGACGTTACTGCATATATCATTCATCGTAATGTATCAATTACTTACATCCAAGAACTATTTTCTGGATCCAATTCATCTCGTGGCTGGATGCATGGGAAACCAATAGTAATAAAGAGATTACATGAACTTTCAATTTAACAGAGTACATATATCAGAAAGTGGACACTTACTGATGCTTGACAAAGTTCACATTGACTCCAGCCTTGTGAATCTGGTCAGATTCCATTTTCCCATAAAATAACAGTTGAGTCTTAGCTACAGTCTGTGGTTTAGCTGGCCTGTCCGCATGTGTTTCTCTTGAACGTATGGTGCACACTTCTGATATGCTTGGAATGACAGTAAAAATTTAGTAACACCAAATTAATTAAGATATCTACAGTAACTATGGAGAACATGTATCCACTAACTGTCAAGCAAAGGCCTTTAAAAAATTGATTAGATACCATTTGAAACACAGGAAATCTAATTTGAAAACACATACATTCTATAACATATGTGGACAGACAGCAGAGACGAAATACCAATCTGCAACCTTTTTTTAGTAAGGCTCGGTATTTTGACCCAAAAAATTGGGAAATTTCAAATCACATATACATGAATTATATAAAAAGATAAAAGGGAGGTGACTCACGCCTGCGCGACGCTGATGGTGGTGCTGATGTTTGTGGATCAATTGTTGTATGTCATCCTTCTGAACAATGTCTACCTACAATGATGGATATAAAGAATTTAATAAGGAGTCACTGAAATTTACATAACCTTTTACGATGGATTTGACGGTACTGAAAACTACCTGTGGACATCTGGGTGAGCCTCCTTTTTCTAGCACCATACCGAGCCCTGTTAGGGACTCCGTTGTCAAATACATTTGGAGCTGAGGTTGTATTAACTGTGGTTGCAACTATAACGGATAAGAGAAACAAATCTGAGAAGTGGGCGGTCACATGTACTAATGTTAGGAATACAAATATTCCTGTAAAAGTCTCGGTCACCTGATTATTGTAATAGCATTAAGATAGCTGGTAGTTTGTTTATTAGTTAGTTAGGTATTAGTTTAGTTTAAGTAACACCGTGGAAGAAGGACGGGTCTTTACCCACTGTATGCCTGATCCACAGCCCGGGTGTGGGCGTTTTGTAGATAACTATAAATATCCCTCTCCACATGTGGAGAGGGTTGGAACTTCTAATCATTCAATTTCTTTTTCTTTCACTTTCTCTCTCTAGAGTTTCCACTCTCTCAACTCTCTCTCTCTAAAACTCTTACCATGGATACCTTAATCTTCCACAATCCAAGACCACCCGAAACCATATGAATCATCATAATATTTCGATCCTTACAATTGGTATCAAGAGCCAAGGTTTCATCCTAGGATTGTTGGTGCTCAAATTTGTGGCTTGATTTTTGGTTCGAAATATTTTTCAATCAATCACCTCGAATTGATTTTTTTGGTTGAAGTGTTGTTGATGATTTGGTGGTATTGTTGTGTTTTGAGGTGTTAGTAGTTCTTAACTTTTCACTTGGGTTGGTTGAATTAGTTGTTTGGGTGATGTTTGATGTGATTTAGTGCATGATTCTTGGTTGAGATTAGCTTGTTTCTTGGTTGAGATTAGCTTGTTTCTTGGTTGAGATTAACTCTAAAACAGGAAAAAGACGAAAAAGGACGAAAGTGACTGTTTTGTCTCTATACTGCGGTTAGCTTTGGTCAACTGCGGTTATCTTTGGTCAACTGCGGTTATCTTTGGTCAACTGCGGTTAGCTTTAGTCAACTGCGGTTATCTTTGGTCAACTGCGGTTATCTTTGGTCAACTGCGGTTAGCTTTGGTCAACTGCGGTTAGCTTTGGTCAACTGCGGTTAGCTTTGGTCAACTGCGGTTAGCTTTGGTCAACTGCGGTTATCTTTCGTCAACTGCGGTTAGCTTTGGTCAACTGCGGTTAGCTTTGGTCAACTGCGGTTATCTTTGGTCAACTGCGGTTAGCTTTGGTCAACTGCGGTTAGCTTTGGTCAACTGCGGTTAGCTTTGGTCAACTATGGTTAGCTCAAGTTTGAGGTTAGCTCAAGGTTGAGTTTAGCTCAAGGTTGAGGTTAGCTCAAGTTTGTGGTTAGCTCAAGTTTGCGGGTATCTCAATTTTGAGGTTAGCTCAAGTTTGCGGTTAGCTCAAGTCTGCGGTTAGCTCAAGTCTGCGGTTAGCTCAAGTCTGCGGTTATCTCAAGTTTGCGGTTAACTCAAGTTTGCGGTTATCTCATCTCAAGTTTGTGGTTAGTTCAACTTTGCGGTTAGCTCAAGTTTGTGGTTAGCTCAAGTTTGTGGTTAGCTCAAGTTTGCGGTTAGTTCAAGGTTGCGGTTAACTCGCATCTTTATATAAGTTGAACTACAACAAGAACCATCACGTTCATCTAACAACCATCTAATCATTTACCAATCCAACAGTTTCTCATTTTTTCACAGCTAGTATCTAGGGTATATATATATATCGACGTGATTACAGAGTTTTTAAGTTTGTCTGCATTGTGGATGCCTATGATTTGTGTGAGCCTGCAATTTAATTTTTGCGACTTGAGTTACTGTTGACAACTTGCGATTTGATTAATTGCGGTTCGTCAAATTGCGTTTTGATTAGTTACGACTTGACTGATTGCAATTTGACCAATTGCGATTTGACGTTGCGAGTTAATACTTGCGATTTGACGTATTGCAATTTGGTTGTCTGCAATTTGACTTGTTGCGATTTTTCAATCTGCGACTTGACTTGCTGCAGTTTGATCAAGTTAATACTTGACTTCGTTGACTTAAGTTTTGAAGATTAGTATTGCAACTCACCCTTAGATGTTCTTGTTTATTTCGCGGTTACTCTTGATGTTTTTTTTAAATCCCGCGAAAGATTCGATAGGCTGGACTTGGTTTTTGACATATTAAAACTTGCGGGATTTGACTATTATCTTCGGGATAAGTTTGTGCTTCGAGAACAGCAGTAATTGGGAAATTACGGTGACTTGGTTGGTGTGTTAATTCACGGGTTGGTTTACTTAGTGTCACAAACATCTCGGGGTGGATGGACGCATGATGTTTGGTGACCCTTGCTCGTGTGTATTTAAGGTGATTAGACTTGGATGTTCAAGAAGTGGATATATACAGTTAAGGATGGAAGGTTGGGTATATATCACTACCTATATTTAAAGGAGTTACGTTGTTGTGCTCAATATAGGTTCTAAATCACGATTTTAGTGCAAGTATAAGTCACTAACTTGTCCTTTATCATGCTTCATCAAGAGATTGTTGTTTCTCAAGCTTCTAATGGGATTGTAGTACAAGAACTTCTCAAGAGATGGTTAGACTTAAAGACAGGAGGTGATTTGTTTAGAGACGTGCTTTAACCCGTTACTCACTCTATAGTTAAGCACATTTCATCCAGTGGTCTAGCATATTCCGAACTTCAATGAATCATTAATCTGCTAAATCATTGATGAGGAGTCCAGCAAGGTGTTACTACAAGCATGTCTTTATCACCATCTTCTCTGCAGTAGGTTTATGTGTCTCCTTCCATGTATCTGTTTTGCACATGTCAAATTCACAACTATCACAGACTTTCAGTTTTTGGCAAAAAGGTCATTGCATATCCTTTTTTAGGGGGAGAATTTGCGCAAGTTTCCTAGCGATTCCGTCTCCTGTAGTGTGAATGTTTGCAGTTCCGGTTTCAACAATTCAGGATTCAGTGGGTCAGTCTCTAGAGGTTTGCTCACTCTTTAGCGACTATCTCTAACTTATTGGCAAGTTACTAAGTGATGAGATTCGTGTGATTGGTTAATCATTTTGCAATTGGTGAATTGTTGTAACTTAAGTCGTTTCGATTTATCAAATTGTTATCTGACGTTGTGAGTTAATCCTTACGACTTGACTAATCTCAATTTGATATATTGTAACTTGACTTGTCACGACTTGACACTTAGTGCGGATTGTGACTCATCCGGTATCTCTCTCTTAGTTTAACTTGCTGAATATATCTTCCGGTTTCTTTTGTTGACTTTAGTAAAATCCCTAGAAAGAAACATTTCTCGGTTTAAGTCACTTAAGTTGTAAAATCCCGTTTGAAGATATTGAGATGTCGACTGTTTCGGATGACATTCAAGTAGCTGGGTCAGACAGCTATGTTTGATTGGTCTGACTATGAGTCATGGGCACTCCTAAGAATTTGCGCATGTTTCTTCTCACTTTGATTGCTCAACCACACAAAATGATCACAAAGCTAATTTGGTATCCCTTGCTTGAGGGTGAAGTTGGATTTCACGAAAGAGTATACCTATTTTATCTTGAAATCGGGGATGGTTGGATGCAGGATTTCAATGATAGCTTGCTCGCGCATATGATGTAAGTTGAAGACTTGGGTTATCTAGTTTCCAGAAGTCGGGGTGGATGGTTGAAGACCTGGTTAACTATCACTTAAAGGAGTTACGTTATTGTACTCAGTGTCACATGTTGATGACGTTGTGGATAATCGCAAGAGGTGATGAGTGTCTCATACTTTGTCAAGATAGTATTGAGTACTTAGAGATTTGCATGGTTCACAAATTCTCTACACCGTTCTTCCTAAAACAATGCAAGCTTAGGTAACAAATTTGAGTAATTCTACTTCATTTTCAAGATTGGTATATCGGGTTCCTTCATCATGTGGTCAAAATTGTTTGTGTTCAAGGTTGGTTAATTGGACAAAGACTTTAATATTGTGATGTGATCTGTAATTCTCACCTGATATTCTTAACCCAAACTGATGTTTGCCATAACCAAATCAGTCATGCCACATTCAACTTGTTACTATCTCACGGTTTCTTCTTGGTTTTGTAAAATCCCGTGAAAGAACTTATTTCTCGGTTTAAACTATAGATTTGTAAAATCCCGTGATGATGGGCTATGTGCTCTTGACCATGGTCGGGTTAAAACCATTATCAAAGTTCAGCCATAACATCACAAATGGCTGGATTGAGGCATTGAATTGACAAAATGTGACTACGGGGTTAGTTCAGTATTATTTATTTGAGGCTGAAGTGAAATTTCATGGGTGCGTGTACTTAGTATCTGAAGATATCGGGGAGGTTGGATGAAGATTCTTCGAGATCCTTGTTCGAGCTTTCAATACAATGACAAGGACTTGGATATCTAGTTATTTCTTCTTTCTCTCTATTGCAAAATAACTATCACTTTAAGGAGTCACGTTGTAGTGCTCAGTGTCACACGTAGTTGTGGATATCCAAGAGGTGATGTACATCTTATACTTGATGGTTGGTTGGTTGAAGAGTATAGATTACTTAGGAATTCGATGTTGCACGAAGTCTCTACACCGCTCTTTGTCTCGCATTAGTACAAGTTTAAGTCACAAATTCGGGTCATATTACTTCAGTCTCAAGTTCATCATATTGGGTTTCTCTCCATCAGTAGTCACGACATATATCCGATAGAATGATAATGGGGTTGGTAATGAGTTAGCAAGAGAGTAGAAGAAAAGAGAGAGATGACGTCTGAATACTTCAGTTCAGGCCTCGCTCTTCATCGTTATGATGTTTGGACACATCAGTTCAAACCTCGGTTCTCAACTTCAACATTATGGCGTCTGCTGACAACTCTTCAGGCCCCGCTCATCAATGAAAAGAAAGGTGTACGATTCAGTGCACTTTATCTTCAAAAGAAGAGGAATCTTCTTATTTATGGCCATTCTCATCAACATGTTCATGCTCTTTCCGTGCTTATTCTGTTTTCAAGTGGATCGGCGCATATTGGAGTATTCTATTATTCACTTATTCAACTAAAACTTGCATTCGACAGGCATATGCAATTTTTGAGGGGGGGAAAGGGTGAATAAACAACATGTCAGTCCTCAAGAACCGTCAAGTGGAGCTTCCTACCGTTGATGGTATTCATATTTACTAGTTCAATCATCAAAAATTGCAGTTGGCTGGCATATGCAATTTTTGAGGGGGGGAAAGGGTAAATATTAATCTACATGTTGGATGATGATTGAGAAATGGTCATACGACTCCTGAATACATCAGTTCAGGAGTCGTGCAAACCATGGTTCTCCAACACTACATCTTCCTCTCTATTAAGGTGTTGAAGAACATGGTCATGGTATACATGGTTCTCCAACACTACTTCTTCCTCTCTATCAAGGTGTTGAAGAACATGGTCATGGAATGCTAATCGACATAGTCTCACGGGCTGATTCAATCAGTAACCAAGGGTTTCTAGTCAATGCTTCAAGTATACGTCATCAGGCTACATGTACACATAATGATGATGATTCCGATTAATCGTAACCATCATGGGGGAGAGAAATGTGTACACCAAGGACGCACAAAAGGTTCACGTGATCGGGATTAATCGTGTATTCCGGTGTCGAAAAGCCGCAGAGATGATCAGTGGTTCAACTTGTCACCTTGGTATTAACGTTTCACTGTTACGTCATGGTATGATTAATCGTAACCATCAGGGGAGAGAGAATGTGTACATCAAGGACGCACAACAGGTCTATGTGATCAGGGCTTAATATCCAAGGATGGATACATTCTATAGATGATCAGTGGTTCAACTTGTTACTTTGGTGTTATACTAAAGACTGAAGAAGGTCGAGTCGTCAGTCTATTCTCTATTCTCGGTTGGGTGTTATCGTCTCATGTGTGCGCTGCGGGCTGATGGGTTATATGTAAGGTTACTGGAAGGCATTTGGTGAGATGAAGATGGTTGGCATTCTGTTCCTCCATATTGGGCAATCTTGAAGTAGGTCGTGTCTACAGTCTTCTCTACATTCTACGCTATGTGATTAGAAGACTAAAGACGGCATGTATTTGGTTATCAAAAGACCTCTTCATATTATGGGTGTTCGTCCAAATTCTTCCTTCTATTGTGGGTGTTCATCAGAAAGGTTGTCAGGATTGGGGGAGAGCACTAATTAGGGGAGTGTGTAATGCCTGAATTAATCCCTGGTTAAATGTGCTCACGTTACTCTTCAGCATGTCAAATGATGGAACCGGAGAAAAGTCTGGAAGCTGAGGAGTAATGATTTTGGTTTGGTATCCTTTGTACATATCTTATACCAATACGTAAATAGAAAAATATAAAACCTACAAAAACCATAAAAAATCAGAAAAATCATAAAAAATACAAAAATATTCTTCTCACGACATGTCTCGTGTGTAATCAATATTATGTACGTTTCTAGAAATGTCATTCAATAATGACACGGAATCATACATATGCTTGAGCAAGAGTTTTTCAGTTTCAAATAAAGTTTTTTTCTAAAACATGTCGTTCCTCAAAATATTCTTAAAAATTATGGCTTGTAGTCATTTCAGGCTACAACCCGAACTCAAAAATTTGACTTGCAGTCATTTCAGGCTGCAACCCGAACTTAAAACTAATGGCTTACAGTTACTTCAGACTGTAACCCGGACTTCAAAAATATGGTTTGCTATTACTTCAGATAGCAACCCGGTTTTCAAAAATGAGGAAAACACGTCGTCAAAAAGACGGTTGTTCCTAGCAAAGGGTGCCGTTCATCCGAGCGTGAATTACTTTATATTCATGCACCCTCGATCTAATGTACGTTTCAGTGCATTATTTCTTGATAAAGAAGAGAAGTCTTCTTTTTATCGCCAAATACTTTCCCTTCTATGATTTTTCCGGAAAGTATTTGTGCAAAACTTGGTGGTACCATGAGATTTTGATTAAAAAATCAAATTGAACTCAAATGTTTGATAAAATTTTCTCTCAATCAATGACTTTCATACTTTATGAAAAACATTTCAGTTTTAACATCCGTCATTGATTGAGGGGGAGAATGATTTCTCAAAATTTCATGTATCATCAAAACTCCCCACACTTTGTACAAAAACCTTGCAATAATACACGTTGTGATGGTTATGTGTCATAATGAGAAATTTTCAAAGAGTTTTCGTTAAAACTTCAAATCTTTTGTAAACTCATCAAATCTGACACATAACAACCTCCCTCACAGATTGAGGGTGAGCAAGAAAAAGGTTCCTTGTATCAGAAAATATTAAAATTGACCGCATTTCTCTCCTAAACATTTTCTAAATTATTTAAATCAATTGAGATCAAAAATCTCGAAAGATTTGAAATTTTTGATCGGGGGAGAGAATGTGATTTAAATATGAAATCTGATAATCAAAAGTGATCTTTTGGACTCATTAATAGGCTCCCACATATGTGCTAAACTCTTTCGTATATCGATGCACATATTAAGGGGGAGCAAAAGGCGTTTGTGGAAGTAATACCTAAGACCGAGCATTTACTTTAATGCACGGAGTTATAAGGACGGTTAAGGTTAGGTATAAGTTCCCATGATCCACCAGAACCGGAAGGATCTTCCCAGGGACAATCCGTAGATAGATTAGAAGTCCTTCGGAATGATTGAAAAAAGGACTAAAGTGAGAAAGGGATCAGTGCGGACTGAGATAGAGCTAGGACTGGAACAAACCCAACAAGGTTCTAGTGGTGAAGTCTCGGTAAGCACTGAAGGGGTTGAAGAATGAAAAAGAAATGAAATGTGAAAGGGTGAAAAGAAATATCCCTCCAAATATTCAACCTTAGGGCAGAAACCGGGTTCAATTCATAATCTACTGGCGGTTACTAAGGTAACACCGGTATTGAAGACAAGACGTCATGGACCCAGTGACGCACTGCACTAAACTTCCCAACCACTCAAGCTCTCTTAAAAGAGCTTGTTTCATTCTCACGGGGAACCCTGTGCAATGTATCGACCGCTCATTGCGAGCTATGTTGATACCTAAAACAGGAGACGCCTCCCCAGTCTCCAGGAGCGGATCAAAACGCACTATTGAGTCTAGAGCCATGAGATCATCCATAAATCTCGATAGGACACATTCCAAATATGCTTATTGCTTCACACAATGTGGAAAATAAGATAAAATATTTAGAGTCCTACGCATTATCCTTGTGGTATTGCCAGAACATCCGAGTGATATGAAAATATTCACAATGAAGATGGAAATCCTTCTAGAGCGAACATCTTTCAAGCTCTAGGTAGGTGACATGTGAGATCCATCTTGGATCAATGATCAAGTGACAACTGGAAAGCAACGATGGTGCGATTCTAATTTGAATCAAACTTATTCCAGGATATGGATTGACGGATACTTTTGCCAAAACCTCTCAATGTGCTCACCAACTTATCTTTCGAGCACATTGATTGTGTAATATCTTTCAAACAAAAGTATTTTTGATGGAAATGTGATTCAAAGTATAAAACTCTCATCGTGTCTCAAAAATGTTTATCATATGACACGCGAGTGATTTCTATAAATCAATTTCTCATCAATCCGTGAATATCTATTCACCGATTCACTCTATCGTGCTGTCTGCTTTGAGACGTTCCGGTATGAGAACATGCTAAGTATGAAGATTCTGAAGTGGATTCTTTGGAAAATTCATTACTACAAGCTGGAAATTCCTGTCAAGGAGAGTCTTCTTTAAAAGAGACTCTACCTGATCACAGGTCGGTTTTCACAAAACCGGAGGGAGGTCTGTCCTCGTAGAACGAATGACAAAGCCATATTCGTTCTCTATCTTTATTGCTAACTGTTTTATTTCAGGGACACATATAAAGATGGCGTTGATGGCTCCAATTTCCAGCTGAATCGGGTCAATCCATACCTTATGCTCACACATTCTCCACACTATCAATGAAGATGAGAGACTTGCTACAACAAATGTTGAGAGACTACTAACAACGTTTCCGCAACTCTGATGAAAAGGTCTCCTAATCCACAAACTCCAATGCAACGTCTCCAGATACAGAAGAGTGTGAGCATGATGGTCCTTAGTCACTACATCACATGAAGGCGATACTACTATGGATGAGCTTGGAGATTTACTTTGGCTGATGATCTCAAAGAAGCTCAAAGATCACATATCTCAAAGGAATTCAAATCACAAGTTCTCTTGCTTGAAGTACGAAGTGTGTTGAAAAGAGAAGAATCAGATCCTACGAGCTACAAAGACTAAAGAATTCTTAAAGACCAAAGAGCTTAATTTCAAAGGTGACCTCGCTTAGGGGGAGATTGTTAGGAATACAAATATTCCTGTAAAAGTCTCGGTCACCTAATTATTGTAATAGCATTAAGATAGCTCGTAGTTTGTTTATTAGTTTGTTAGGTATTAGTTTAGTTTAAGTAACACCGTGGAAGAAGGACGGGTCTTTACCCACTGTATGCCTGATCCACAGCCCGGGTGTGGGCGTTTTGTAGATAACTATAAATATCCCTCTCCACATGTGGAGAGGGTTGGAACTTCTAATCATTCAATTTCTTTTTCTTTCACTTTCTCTCTCTAGAGTTCCCACTCTCTCAACTCTCTCTCTCTAAAACTCTTACCATGGATACCTTAATCTTCCACAATCCAAGACCACCCGAAACCATATGAATCATCATAATATTTCGATCCTTACAACTAACATCTAAAACTGACTAAAAATCTAAAAAGAACTGGACCTTCAAAATTATAAAAATCAGCGGTGGCTGAGCAAGAAAGGGCCAAGTTGCCATGAACTCTTCTTCCTTCTTTTTCATTGCATCCTCTGTAATAGATGTAAAACAGTGTTAATACAAAGTTAAATCATGTAATTTAAAGTGACTTTAGTTTAGTCTTTAGTCAAAGATATAACCTGCATCCATGCATTTTTTGTCTGATGAATCAAGCATATTACGCAAGTTATCCTTTTCCGTAGCAAGGTCTTCTAAACTCTTCTGAAACAATTTTATACAAATTTCAGCCTTTTCAAATAATCCATAATCCAAACCTATTTTACCTGAAATACAAAAGAAGATGAAATATGGGTTGTGAGTGGTGTAGTTGCGGTGCACCTGGGTGCTGATAGGTGGCATTGGATACTATATGAGAGTAATTTTGATGAGGGTAAGGTGGCATAGAAGGTGGTCTAGGCTGTGATGTTAGTGGGGGTTGAAGTGGCATCTGAGGCATGCTACTCATATGCAAAACCTACTGCAATGGGGTGCTTGCAGCAGACATTGTGGATTGAACCACCGATGGTGGCTCGCTAGAATAATGAGGCGGAAGAGCAGACATATTTGAGGAATGTAGAGATGGCATTGATGTTGACTGAGCATTGATATGACTTTTGTTATGATGCATCGATTGTAAGGGGTGTGAAGGTAGCGAAGGGTTTAAAGGAGGCATAGATGCAGAGGGTGTAGGTGTGCTTGTTTGATCCCGCAAACTATTTTGAGATGGCAATGAAGCATGTTGAGCACTTGGCTGATGAGCTGGCGATGTTGCTTGCTGAGAATGTTGAGATCCGGCTGGTTGAATTTTAGGTATCTGAATCATCATCAAAATATTAATTAGTTTCCCATGTAAGAACATACAGCATGAGTAAGCATGCGCCAATAGTAGAGGCGGCAAATTTAACCAATGCTCTAACACAAGTCATGAATAGGTTTGTTCCACATCATGCACAAATAAGTTGACCGATGTAAGTTTACCAAGTAGGAGCCTAGAAAATAAAGAATAAAGATTAGATATTAGTTAATTTTGACCATTATCGTAGAGAAGAAAGGAAAAAATATATATAATCAGGAACTCTTGATTATCTTAGCACTTACTTCAATCTTTGTATAAAAAACACAGAATTTGTTGTTCGATTTATGTTGAAGCATTTGTCAGATCTATAATAGCAGAATTAGATCGCATCCCCACCCGTTCAGAGAGTGCTTCAATTGAATTTAATTCACCATCTCATTTTTCTTTCACAGATCCATGTTTGAGCTTTTTCCTAAAATCAGAAGATAGGGCAGTGGTAGCAGAGAATACGAAAGTCTGTCATTTTTTCCTTTGAAAACTTGTAGCTGTAACACAGTTTTTAGTATCCTCTGGGTGTCATTCCCTAACCATCGGGAGCAATTCAATAATTGACTTTAATTAATGAAAATGCCCCTCTATCATTCGGTTAGCCTTATCCAACACAAAGAATGACAATGAATGTAACTGCAAGGCAAAAATTTAATAGAGTGATTGGTAAGAATTATCATGATCCTTTAAAACTGCTGATCTCAGAAGCATACCAAAATGCTTTTTGAATGATAGATGTTTATTTGGGTTGTGCAGCTGGTTTCTCCTTGCTGAACTGCAAGAACGCGACATAACACAATCAAAACATAGACCACTACATATAAATAGTATAAAACAACCTGGAAAAAATTTGTACCCTCAACATTGCGGTTCCCCTTCTTCCCAAGGACTCCTAATACACTTGCTCCCTTCCAATATATGACTTTGCCTCCCTGTTCTTCAATTCTCAATAGTTCATCCAATATTTGTACAAACCCAAACATTCATCATGTTCGAAAGCAAAGTCAACATATGATTCCTCAAAAACATATATTCTTATGGGGGGCTTGTATGATCATCCAAGAAACAAAAGCAAAGTCCTAAGAAAAATGAAGAAGTCCAAGGATGAAGAAAAAGTATATTTAAAATATGGTCTTGAAAACATGTAACAATAAATTATTTCAATCACCTCAGGCTGCTGAACATTTATATCTACTGTCCCCGTGTAAACTACTACAACCCTCTCCTATTCCGTCATTGATACGTGTGACAACAACAACCTTCGCCGTATATCTATTAGGCGAAGCATCAAATATACATTAATCCTAGAAAAAGAGCAACATGTTCATACTACAGCAACTCAATTGTGTAAAAATTTATGAACCGACTTACCTCTTCTATAACATATTTATTGGTTACCACTGTTAGATACGTATAGAGATAAATCCTTATGAGAATTAGATGATACCTTTAGAGATCGTTGTTCAAGTTATCACACGAAACATATAGAGATTAACAAACTCATGAGCAGATACTACATGATCAAACTAACACTCGGCACGTTAGGGTTTTTTCTAACATCAAACTTTAAATTAGCAATGTGGCTACCTGTGATTAAGAAAACACAGAAAAAAGGATATTAGGGTTTTTGAGAAAAAATATATTACGAATTAACTAAAGATTTTTTTTCCGTATATGTTTGATAAGGGTTTGCCTAAGTTCATATAAATTGTTGATCATTATATTTATGGCTTTGCAAGATATAAATAAAAAATTAAGTTGTCCTAGTGGTAAGCATTGTTATGAATGTATCAAGAGATCCTAGGTTCGAATGTGGCATACTTGATTTTTAAACTAACTAAATCCGAATTGAATTGAATCCATGCAGGTGTTTTTTGTGGAAAAAAAATCAGCCAAATTTAATTATAATTTAATCCTTGCTTAGATGGACACATATAATGTACAAAATTTTGAAAAAAAATAAAAAAATACAAAATAAATTATAAAAATTGCTTACATGGCGACAATGTGATGACATGGCTGATAATGAATTACTGAGCAATGATGTGGCATATTCTTTAAACGCCTCCTGCTATATATAATGTAGATATATATAAGTTGCTTACATGGGCAGAATGTGATGACATGGTTGCTAATAACAATTACTGGGCAATGAGGTGGCGTTTTCTTGAATTATCTACGTGTAACGCCTCCTGTTATATATATATATATATATATATATATATATATATATATATATATATATATATATATATATATATATATATACGTATATATATATACGTCTATATATATACGTATATATATACGTATATATATATATATATACGTATATATATATATATATATATATATATACATATATATATATATATATATATATATATATATATATATATATATATATATATATATATATATATATATATATATATATATATATATATATATATATATATATATATATATATATATTTTGTATGTAAGCGTACTAAGTGTAAATAGTTATTTATAAATGTATCGAGATTTTCGAGCCGAAGGTGAACCGAATTCGATTATTAGGTTATATTTCAATTTTAATTTGTGTAAGAAAACACACCTTTACAAATAAATTGAGCTTTTCGAGTCAAGCTCAAGCCGAGTTCAAACTTTCTCGATCCCGGATAACATGATCGGGAGGTCCCTGCATACATGCTTCTTAGTGTCTGTGACAAACGGTATACACCTACCAAGCCGGTGCAACCCATGCATGAACGCCTTCAATAACTTCAAATACAATTCATATAACAATCAGCAATTTTCGCTCGTTTTCATATGTTCTAAGCTTTTCTGAACGTTTTCCTCTGTATTAAAATATTATGAAACGTTTATTACGTTTTCGTACATTTTTGTACGATTGTTTCATTTCCATACGTCCTTCTCCTTTTTATTCGGGTTATTTGAATGAATTTTAATTCAAAGAATTAGAATGTGTTATAATTATAATCTGTTGGAATTGTACTGATGAAATGTGTCATTGTGTTTGGTTTACTCGCAACGTAATGTAATTCAATAATAATAATAATAATAATAATAATAATAATAATAATAATAATAATAATAATAATAATAATAATAATAATAATAATAATAATAATAGATAATAAAATATAAATATTATTAATAAAATAATAATATTATTATTTATTAAATAATAAATAATATAATAATAATAATCTTGATAATAAAAGTAATATTAATATTAATATTAATATTAATATAATAATAATAATAATAATAATAATAAAAATAACAATAATAATAATAATAATATAAATAATAAAAATAATAAATAATAAAATAAAATAATAATAATAATAAAATATTAATAATAAAAAATAATAATAATATTATTTATTAAATAATAAATAATAAATAATATTAATAATAATAAAAGTAATATAATAATAATATAAATTTTATTATAATAATTATTATTATTATAATAAAATAATAATAATAGTAATAATAATAATAATAATAATAATAATAATAACAATAATAAATATTAAAATAAAATAATAATAATAATAATAATAAAATATTAATAATAAAAAAGTAATAATATTATTATTTATTAAATAATAAATAATATAATAATAAAGACAATATTAATAATAATAAAAGTGATATAATAAAAATAGTAATAATAATAATAATATAAATTTTATTATAATAATTATTATTATTATTATAATAAAATAATAATAATATAATAATAATTATTATTATTATTATTTTTACTATCCAGATGCCGTGTTCAGCTTATTCTAAGGTTTTTTCTGGAGATATTTTTGGGGATCATGCTGTTTCGTGCACAAATATAGTTGGTATTAAACATCGGCATAATGTTGTGCGTGATGTTCTTGTTGATATATATTCTCGGTCTGGAATTTCAGCTCGTAAGGAGGTTGATATTGGTCTTCATGGAGAAAGGGACAAAACCTTACGTCCAGCTGATATGTTACTTTACTCTTGGGATGGTAGGCTTGATGTTTGTGTTGATCTTACAAGATCGTCACCTTTGACGCGTTCGAGTATGGTTGATTTTATGCCTGGTCGGGCGGTTATTGAAGCCGCACAACGTAAACATGTCAAGTACGAGGCTAAATTCGCTGATATCGGATATGGGTTCCTCCCCTTTTTATTCTCTTCCTTTGGAGAACTTGAAAAAGATGCAGTGATCTTATTAAAGCGTATTCAACGATTCTCTATGACTCAAGACATTAGAGCACGGGCTGCTCCACATATTTTTAGTTGGATTAGCTTTGCTATAGCTAGAGGTGTGGGGGCCCAGTTAGTCTCTCGGCTCCCCACTAATTTTTTTTTAAAGTGATGTTTTAATAAATAATAATAATAGTAATAATAATATAGACCACATGACATGTCAAATTTTTACTTTTCTATCTATTACATCCGCTAAATGCACTTAACACTTTTTTTCGTTTTATACTATGTTTACAATTTACATAAACTCTTATCAACAACTTACTTTTTTTTTTCTTCATATTTAGCGCGCTGCCCATGAACTGAACATGGATTTCTCAATTGTTTAACGTTAACTGCATACCTTTGCTATTCAATGCATCTACCTGGTGTCAACGGGTCTTTAGTTAAGTTATGTTCATATACTTTTGAAAAAGAATCTACATGTAAAGAAGTACTTGAAGGTCTATCATCATCATATCACAAAGATTGGGTTTTTAATCGATAGGCGCTCACACAAAATCATTTTAATGTTCCAGTCAATCTATTTGAGATTCGCTAAAGCGTTGGTTGTAAATCAATAGACGGTCACACACATATTTTCTAACATTTGAAACCAATTACAATGCTTATTACCATTTAAAGTTTAAAAATAAAATTATAGAATGTTTAGGAGCATTTAATGTGTAAAATTAAAATGATTACAATTAGGCACGAGTAATTAGTGCATTTCACATGCTAATGTGACATTAAACTTGGTAAATTGCAATAATCTTTAATGTTTAGACTTTTAAAATTCCCTACTAAGACTGACCATAGGCGTATGTGCATCCCTTTTTAAGGCCACTTAGCTTTTCAACAAACACTTATTAAACAATCTTTTAAGATCGAAATCGATTATATACAATTATGGCTGGAAACAAGAAAAGAACATGGTGCATTTCATTAAGAAGAAGCGCTCAAAGTAAGTAAACTTTTGTACACGTAAACATTCAAAGTTTGT
Organism: Artemisia argyi; assembly: GCA_030686995.1. Taxonomy (NCBI): domain Eukaryota; kingdom Viridiplantae; phylum Streptophyta; class Magnoliopsida; order Asterales; family Asteraceae; genus Artemisia; species Artemisia argyi. The sequence continues at coordinate 66,459,642 of CM060709.1, read as the reverse complement.
AAAGATATTGATGAGGCAAAAAATGATCTGTTTTTAGGGGGTCATTTAAGCCCGGAATTGACTTTATTTGATCAAATATTGCCCTAAATCGTTCCTTTTGTGATTTTAGGTACTTTGGGAGTGAAATCTGGAAAAGGAAGCAATTCGGACGTTTTTGGAGCATAAAAGTGAAGAAAACGCCAAAGTCTTAATTTTCCATGCTGAGAACAGTAGGTGACGGCGTCAAGAGTAACATCCTGACGGCGTCAAGAGCAAAATTCCATGACGGACCAGTAGAGAATTGACGGTGTCACGAAGTAGGGCGTCAAGAGTAAAAGTCATGACGGCCTGAAAATAATTATCACATGACAGCGTCAAATGTAGATCAAGGCAGTCCGAGAAGAGTTTTGGCGGCGAGGTGACGGCGTCACAAGTTTAGTCTTGACGCCGTCAGACCCTTTTCCTATATACAGTTTTCTAATTTTCACATTAAAAAGGGAGAAGTTTTGGAGAAACCCTAAGTACGAATTTGGTGCGAATTTTACATGTTTTTCAAGGGTTCCAAGCCCTTGATACCTTTCATGTGTAATTGAGATAAGTGTTCTTTTAATTCAATCAATATGTCTATGTGTTGGTTGTCTATATCTTGTTCTTGTCTTAAGTCCATCATGCTAGGCTAGATCTATCTTGTGTTTGCTTGGATCTAATGAAACCTAGATGTTAATTATGTGTTGATTACTTGTTTATACTTGTCTTGGATGAATGATTTATATGTTAGGCTTAAGAAAACTGGCAGATCTCCAATTGGTAACATGCTTGAACGTCTTAAGAAACATGAACCGACGCGCACTAGGTCTTTATTGGTTGTATTTAATGCATGAGCCACTGTTTACAATCCCTATAGTTGTGCTGGGCATGGTATAGGAGGAGATAAGAGCTCATAGAATTGGGGAGTTAAGTGTGCCACCCCATGAATGGTATTAAGGAATACGATCCGTCATCCATGCAATTATAACAAGTAATTAACGTGTAAAAGATGTCTAGGGAGTAGTGAAATATAAGTAAACACATTTTCTCCACTTATTGCTCACAATTTTAGTATAATTTAGTTTATTTTCATTTCTAGTATTTTATTTTGATTGCATCTTTAGTATTGGGTTAGTTGATTAGCAACTAATTCCGCCCAAATCCTTCAAACCCGAGATTTTTAATTGCTTTCTAAAAAAAATATAAAATACAAAAATAATCATCCCTCACCTTTAGAACTAGTATTTAGGTCTTCTAATCCTAGCGACACTATTCCTAAGCTGAACGATCAATCCCCCGGTACTTGTCACTATACTATACTACAACGATCAGGTACACTGCCTGGTGGGGGTTGTAAGCTTCTCGAGATCCCTTGAGAGGTAAAGCCTGGTGCAATTCCCACTCATCAAGTTTTTGGCGCCGTTGCCGGGGAATAGTTATTGTCTAGGTTAGAATTTCTTTTTATTAGGTCTACTTGCTAGATTCCTTTCTAGTAAGATTTTATTTTTATTTTTAGGTTCTCTTTAGTCTATCTTTTCTTTGTGTCTTTGTTTGTAAAAACCTTTCCATTGACTATTCCGTTAGCCATTTTGGAGAACGCGAATCCACCATACTACCAACCACGAAATTCACCCACTCCAAATGACATTTTGATGTTTAAACAACATGAGGATGAACCTATCTATGATGCATGGGCTCGTTTTAAATATTTACTCCGAAAAGTTCCTCATCATAATTTTGATCTGTGGTCCCAAATTGAAATATTTTACCATCGTGTCGACCACTATACCAAAATGGACATTGACCATGCCGCAGATGGGGACCTTTGGGGATTAAGTGTTGATGAAGCATGGGAAACCATAGAGAATTGTGCCATACTTGCCAAAAAAATGGACAACCCAACAAACGTTGTTACGGATCAATTGATAGCAAGTTTAAGGGAACAAGCAAGAAGATTGTTTAGGGATAAACCTATAGATGAGATAACTGGGCACACAGGGTGGTTTGATTTCACCACAATACAAGCTGAGCACATTGGTAACCCTGATAAGATGGAGGATAGAGTTGAAAATTTAAACCCACCAAGTACCCCACAAGTCCTACCATCATTTGAGACATATCCACCGCCCGTGACTTATTCAGATGAAGTAGAAGAGACTTTAGGAACCTCAATAGAGGTAGAACCTTTGAACCAAACACAACTAGAGGATATAGGTTTGAATACTTATAATGATAACCTTACTATTAGTTTTAGGGAAGTTCCTAGGTTTGATGAACCGGAGCCTCAACCAAAACCGTTACCTAATCTTCCATCCTTGGATGAAAATTTAGGAATTGAAATAGGTCCCGATCCACCCATCAAACCATATAATCTGGGTAGTCTTAGGATGAAGGTAGTGGACTCTAAGCCTTGTAGAGAGGAAGCCAATATAGGAGTGGAAAATAACCTTACATACTTACATCACCCATTTATGATTGATCACAAGAAACATTATGGGTTTAAACCGGGTTTATTAGGTCAAGATGAATCCCCAACTAGTAATCTCTTGAAGTTGATTGAAAATGATCCCTTTCTAGGAGAAAATCTCAACTCACCCATTGACCAAAGTGAACTAGGTAAGGTTATGATGATAGGAGCACACCCCTTTGAGCATATAATTCATCCACCATTCTTTCCTCATGTGGCATACTTCCACCGAGATGGTGTGTATCGCTACTATCACCCGCACTTAATCCTAAGTGTAGGGAAAACCTCACCTTTATCCGTAAAATAAGGGAAGAGTCAGGCTCGTGACTCGAACAAAAACAAGCGCTTATTGGGAGGCAACCCAAGCTTTATTTATTTGTGTGATTTTATTTTGTTTGTTTGTTATTTGCTTCCGTATGCATGTTTTAATTTTTATTGTTGGTAGACCATGTTTCTAAACTAAATAGTGGAAATACTTTACTTTGTTGTTTTGGCCTAGTCTTAACTCCACCTAAAGGTATTTTTGCAAAAGATAAGTGTAAGGGGAAACGCCAAATATGCTTTTAAGAAACAAACCGATCATGATTCTCCACAATATTAAATGAACATGTATATTTGTATTTGTTAGAGTCAAATGCTTGTATTGAGTCATAATGAAGTTTTGCAGGATTTTCCAGGAAGTAGGACCAAGTTTTTCCAGAAATTTTCCGGAAACTTAACATAAGAATTTCTGTAGGTCACTTCTGACGGCGTCAAGAGTTTACTCTTGACGGCGTCAAGTGTAAAAATCTGGAAATTTTACCAGCTTTGTTTTTCTAACGGAGTCTTATGGTTTTTGTGAATTATTAAGTTTTATAATCTCTAGGAAATCTGCAAACTTCATTCCACAAGCATTATATCTTATCTTGTTTTCTAGGATTTAGTAACTTATATAGGATGCCGCCGATTTTACGCGAGGTTGTCTTGTCTATTTTATCAGGTTTACAGGTTATGTATGACAAGAAGATGATTTATATTCTGGAAGGGAAGCTTTGAATGTTTATTTTCTTGGAGGAAGATTTAACCTGGCCACCTTATTATCCATACCGAGCGAATCAGGGGAGTATTTGATTTCATTCTTTTTACTTATTTCACTTTTACATTCTTTACTTGAACATTGGGGACAATGTTCATCTTAAGTGTAAGGGGAGGGTAAAAAGATGATACCTTACATATGCACTTTCGCTTGAGTTTGTTTTGTTTAATGGTAGATGTGTAATAAAACTATGAGAAATACTTGTTAGTGCAATTTTAGCGCCAAATTTAAATTTTTTTTACAACATTTAGGAGTGAAACTTTAGCCGTAGCAAGCGTCTCATGGATAGGAGATTGTATGACTAGCACATAACCGTACTTTCAGAAAAATTTTCCACCCAAATATGTGAGGTTCGCCTTTAGATTTGATAAGAAAAACATTTACTATTAGTGCTTATGAGTGTACCGGTAGCATTTAGATTCTAGAACTTGCGTTAGTGATGCATCCCGAGACCGCTAGTGAGACTACATTCGTATAGTAGGATTTACTACATGATAAGAGGCATTAGGATCACCCTTGTGTTAAACCCGTATCATAATTACTTGACCATTTAAGTCATACTACTTGGCTAGTTAAGTCAACTAATGTTTCCCACACCCTTAGCGTTGTACTCATTTTTAGTATACGAAACCCCTAGTACACCCCTCCGAGCCTATCTTTTCGTTTCTAACTTTATGCATTTTACTTAAAGGAAGAATTTGTTACACCCCACTTAAATGTACACCCAAATCGCCTTAGCCTTCCGTGTATGCGCTCATTTTTAGTGCATTATTGTTATTTGTTAAACCCTAAGTTAACTATCTAACTGATTACATGGTTGCTAAGTCGAGTCATATCCTTGTACATATTGTTTTGGGACGATTGGGACTCATGGGTAAAAGTACTTATTTTATGGAGTAATGGGGAAGAACATCATATTATTACCCCTATATGTACGTTAATCTTAAAAGTACTCCAAGTGTTTTGATTTTCTTAATTCGAGTCATTAGATTAGTTTAATGTAAAGTATGTAAAGATTCAAATGTAAGGGGAATTGATGCGTGAGAATCGCAACAGGCTTTACCTCTCGAGGGATCTCGAGAAGCTTACAACCCCCACCAGGCAGTATACCTGATCGTTGTAGTATAGTATAGTGACAAGTACCGGGGGATTGATCGTTCAGCTTAGGAATAGTGTCGCTAGGATTAGAAAACCTAATTAATAGTTCTAAAGGTGATGGATGATTATTTTTGTATTTTTATATTTTTATGAAAGCAATTAAAATCTCGGGTTTTGGAGGAATGGGCGGAATTAGTTGCTATTCAACTAACCCAAAACTAATATATAATCAAAATAAAATACTGAAAATAAAATTAAACTAAGGTTGTGAGCAGTAATTGGAGAAATTGTGTTTACTTAGACTTCACTACTCCCTAGACATCTTTTACACGTTAATTGCTTGTTATACTTGTATGGATGACGGATTGTATTCCTTAATATCATTCGTGGGGTGGCATACATAACTCCCCAACTCTATGAGCTCTTATCTCCTCCTACACCATGACCCAGCACAACTATAGGGATTGTAAACAGTGGCTCATGCATTAAATACAACCAATAAAGACCTAGTACGCCTCGGTTCATGTTTCTTAAGACTTCAAGCATGTTACCATTTGGAGATCTGCCAGTTTTCTTAAGCCTAACATATAAAATCATTCATCCAAGAACAAGAATAAACAAGTAATCAACACATAATCAATATCTAGGTTTCATTAGATCTAAGCAAACACAAAGGAGATCTAGCCTAGCATAATTGAATTGAGACAAGAACAAGATATAAACAACCAACACATAGACATATTGATTGAATTAGAAGAACACTTATCTCAATTATAATGCAAGGTATCAAGGGTTTGGAACCCTTGAAAAACCTGTAAATGATGCACCAAATTCGTCTTTAGGGTTTCACCAAAACTTCTCTCTTTTTAATGAAAAAACTAGAAAACTATATATAGGAAAACTGGGCTGACGGCGTCAAGACAAGCATGTGACGCCGTCACCTCGCCGCCAAATACTTCCTCGGACGGCCTTGATCTACTTATGACGGCCTATGTGACGCCGTCACCACCCACGGTATTTTATTCTTGGCACTTTGACGCCGTCACTAGCTACGGTATTTTATTCTTGATGTCTGACGCCGTCAGGGCATAACTCTTGACGCCGTCACCTAGTGTCTTCAGCATGGAAAATTGATACTTTGCCGTTTTCTTCACTTTTATGCTCCAAAAACGTCCAAAATAGCTTCTTTTCCAGAATTCACTCTCCAAACACCTAAAATCACAAAATGAACGATTTAGGGCAATATTTGATCAAATAAAGTCGGATTCGGGCTTAAATGACCCCCTAAAAACGGATCATTTTTCGCCTCATCATATACCCTTACACTTGAGATTTGCTTGTCCTCAAGCAAATGAGCTTTATTCTACTCAAAAGACAAGTTAGGAGTCATTTAACACTAATATAAAAGTATTACAACAAATAATCGTTCCACTAAAGACCAATAGACAAGCACGGAGGTCATACACAAGCACCTCACAAATAGTGTTTAGATACTCACATCTCTCGGGTGTAATAAAGCAATATAACATTATGGAAATGGAAGATATCTCTCACTACCTGTCATACCAAAATAGATTACCATAGGCTTGGGAAAGGATCAAACCTCCACCACATGGCGTAAGCACCTAGGATAAACTATCAAAGAGGTCTTTTAAAGGGTTGTAACGTTAGGTATAGGGATATGAATTACACGGTTTTGTTGGATAAAGGAAGTTTTACTGGTGGCGAGTTAACAATCTTGGTTAATTACATGTACAAGATGGCGTTGCTAAGCCAAGACTAGACTCGACTTAAGCTAATAAATGAAAAATAACAAAAATATAAAATGAACATAGAATGAAAACGGGATGGTAGTCCGTATGTTTTTTTTTCTCTTTCTCTTTTCTATTTTTTTTTTTCTTTTTCTTAATTTTTCCGACTTTTTTTTTCTTTTTTTTTTCTTTTTTTTGCATACACTCTTACCCTACCATCCAAAATAATACATCATAGGGGTATGAGCATTCCCCTTACACTTGAATCTTTACATACTTTACATTTAACTATTCTAATGACTTGAATTAAGAAAATCAAAACACTTGGAGCACTTTTAAGATTAACGTACATATGGGGGTAATAAGTGATGTTCTTCCCCATTACTCCATAAAATAAGTACTTACCCATGAGTCCCAATCGTCCCAAAACAATATGTACAAGGATATGACTCGACTTAGCAACCACGTAATCAATTAGAAAGTTAACTTAGGGTTTAACAAATAACAATAATGCACTAAAAATGAGCGCATACACGGAAGGCTAAGGCGATTTAGGTGTACATTTAAGTGGGGTGTAACAAATTCTTCCTTTAAGTAAAATGCTTAAAGTTAGAAACGAAAAGATAGGCTCGGAGGGTTGTACTAGGGGTATCGTGTACTAAAAGTGAGTACAACGCTAAGGGTGTGGGAAAAATTAGTTGACTTAACTAGCCAAGTAATATGACTTAAATGGTCAAGTAATTATGATACGGGTTTAACACAAGGGTGATCCTAATGCCTCTTATCATGTAGTAAATCCTACCACACGAATGTAGTCTCACTAGCAGTCTCGGGATGCATCACTAACGCAAGTTCTAGAATCTAAATGCTACCGATACACTCATAAGCACTAATAATAAATGCTTTTCCTATCAAATCTAAAGGCGAACCTCACATTTTTGGGTGGAAAATTTTTCGGAATATACGGTTATGTGCTAGTCATACAACCTCCTATCCGTGAGACGCTTGCTATGGCTAAAGTTTCACTTCTAAATGTTGTAAAAAAATTTAAATTTGGCGCTAAAATTACACTAACAAGTATTTCTCATAGTTTTATTACACATCTACCATCAAACAAAACAAACTCAAGCGAAAGTGCATATGTAAGGTATCATCTTTTTACCCTCCCCTTACACTTAGGATGAACATTGTCCCCAATGTTCAAGTAAAGAATGTAAAAGTTAAGAAGTAAAGAGAATGAAATCAAATACTCCCCTGATTCGCTCGGTATGGATTATAGGTTGGCCAGGTTAAATCTTCCTCCAAGAAAATGAACAATCAAAGCTTCCCTTCCAGAATATAAATCATCTTCTTGTCATACATAACCTGTAAATCCTGACAACAATAGACAAGGCAACCTCGCGTAAAATCGGCGGCATCCTATATAAGTTACTAAATCCTAGAAAACAAAGCAAGATATAATGCTTGTGGAATGAAGTTTGCAGATTTCATGGAGATTATAAAACTTATAATTCACAAAAACCATAAGACTCCGTTAGAAAAACAAAATCGGTAAAATTTCCAGATTTTTAACTCCTGACGCCGTCAAGAGTAATACTCTGACGCCGTCAGAATGGACCTGCAGAAATTCTTATGTTAAGTTTCCGGAAAATTTCTGGAAAAACTTTGTCCTACTTCCTGGAAAATCCTGCAAAACTTCATTATGACTCAATACAAGCATTTGACTTTAACAAATACGAATATACATGTTCATTTAATATTGTGGAGAATCATGATCGGTTTGTTTCTTAGAAACATATTTGGGGTTTCCCCTTACACTTATCTTTTGCAAAAATACCTTTAGGTTGAAGTTAAGACTAGGCCAAACAACATAATAAAGTATTTCCACATTTTAATTGAGAAACATGATCATCCAACAATAAAAATAAAACATGCATACGGAAGCAAATAACTATCAAACAAATAAAATCACACAAAACATGGGTTGCAAAGATTAACCATCAATAAAAATTAAAAGCTGAACATGCATAATATTTGTTAAAAGAACAAAAATAGAAAGTGTCCAAAGCCAACAAAGGCTGAATCCTAAACTATTACAAGACCAAATGTTTCAAATCATACAACCAAGAATAAATTGTTCAAGAATCACAGATATCAAAATGAATCACTGAGGGGGAGGACCAAAGCGATAATCATAGCCTGGTGGGAGGTGTCCAGTGTACCCATAGGGAGGGTAGTCAGTCTCTCGGCCTGGGAAGGGGTCGATTTGCAGGTGAGGCTCAAGCTGATCTCGGGTGGAGAGGTGCTGCATCTGGCGGACGGTATGATCATATATCCAATCAAAGCGCTGGTCAGTAGTGGCTCGCCACGTATCCATCTGACCCATCCAGGCACCCTGGTGTGCCTGCTAGTCTCCCCGACTCATGTGTCGGTAGTAATCAGTCGTCCCCTCCTCATACCCAGCAAACTGATGCTGCTGGGGTAGTCCCTCATCATCACCATCATCATCCTCATCATCAGGCCCTGCTGCCACGTACCATGTGTAGGACCCATCCACCATCTGCATCACAATGCTCATCTGCCTAAGGGATTTCGCCCTCACTACCCTGCAGTTCCCACAGTCGCTCAAGTACCCCATGATCTGAGGAGTAAGAAGACCATAGGAACGAGCCAACCGGGTCACGAACATCCCCCCATAAACCTTGTCAATATCCCTCTCACCCACACTAGTCCTCAAATAACTGGCCACCCAAAACGGGATGTTGCAGTAGACATCCGCAGAAAAGATGGTGTACAAGTAGAACAGGTCCGAAGCAGTGATACGGTGAGTGGTGCCATGACGTGCAGACAGGCTGTATGTGATGCACCTGTGAACTAGCCTAACAATGGGGTCCCTGATCGATGCAGCCCCAGTAGTCGAGGTGTAAACCCCATCCCCTATAGTTGGCCAAAAGGTGACACACCTCATCTCACTCCTCTGAGTCTCTCCATGTAACAACCTCAGCAGAAAAGCCCCATCAACCTCCTCACTAGTATATAGGCTAAGCCTCCAACCAAACTCAGCCACAGAACATGACCTCAACTCTCCCCCTAGCCTAAAATACACAGTGGTGCCCCCCATATCTCCCCTAGCCTCAGCCTGATCAAAACGGATGGTCGCAAAGAACTCCCGTACTAACTCACTATATACTGTCTCTCTCAACCTAAACAACCTCTCCCACTGCGGACCCGCAAACCCATCTGTGCGGATCCTCTCTAAAAATGCAGCCTCCAACCCACTGGCTTTCAGAAAATCCCAGTCAACCACAGCCCCAACATCAATATGGTGGTTACACAACTCCTCATACTTGGTACTAGTACCAACATCGCCAAACTCGCCCCAACTATGCACTAATTCCCCATAATTGATCCCTTGAGATCTAGAAGAACTACCCTTTTGTTGGCGAGATCTTTTGCTCATTTTCCTGGAAAAAGGTGGAGTGAATGGAAACGATTAGAACGCGAAATTTTTTATGAACTTTATGCAGTCAGACACATCTGACGCCGTCAAGAGTAATCTTTGACGCCGTCAGATGGATCAGAATAAGAGCCATGCAAATGCGAGGGAAAAAATCAATTTTCAAACTCTTAACCCATTACCCAAACGCTCCTTTAATCAGGAAACAGGGGTGGGGGTCAAAGAATCCGAGTCATGATGGGTTTTCCCTAAATTAATGCATGATTTGGGTGAGACAACATCATCAAATGGTAACCCCACGATTACAAATCACCAATTGGATGGCATTACGATTTGCTAATAGTGGGTCAAGAATGGGGTTTCGGGCGAAAGGGGTTTTTCAAATTGACGGGTCCTAAGGATAATTAATCGAGAAAAGATGAAGAAAACTTACTCACAAAGTAGAGATCGGACGCGGAAGATGTCAAATTGGGAGGTTGAGAATCGGAGTAGCAGCAGCACTTGGGTGAGATTTGTGGGGTATGGGTTGAAAGTGATTGATTTTGGGTTAATATTGCTGATCAGTCGAGCTGACGGCGTCAAGAGTTAAATCTGACGCCGTCAGATGCCCGTGTAGGGTAAGGTTCGGATTAGTTTCATGTTTAGTCCCTGCTCTTTGCGTGAATAACTAAACACTAGTAAAACCCATGAGTAGCTATTCCGTTAACGAGGTCCACCAGGGTCGAACGTCTCATTACTGTCTCGGAAATAGGTGAGGTAGTAGCGGGGGTCGGGCGACGTTTTGGCTGAGTTGATCGTTATGCACCGGTCATTGGTGTGAGAAGAAAGATGTTGTTCCAGAGGAGGTTTCAAATCAGTGGTATTTTTGAGGTACGACCTCTTTACACCGGGTTTAAAACCAAAAGAACATTTTTCGGATGAGATCGGGAATGTAGTTCGCAAGCATCCAACGAAAATGCTATGGATTTGCGAGCTTTTCTCCGCATGGGGGTGTTTATGAGAACGGGGGGTAGTTAATGGTAAAGCTTTTGAGGAAAATCTCTCGCTATCCTCTTGGTCAAATACCAAAGGGGTTGACAACTCGAAGACTTTTTCAATTTTTTTAGGTATAGAATTTTCTTTGATCTTTTCTTTGACCCTTGATATGAATTGGTCTGCAAAATTCATAAAGGCTTTATGAGTGCTTTCCATGCGCGCCTCTAGGTGCTGGATTTGTTTTTCCTGATTATCCATGAAGGTCACCATTATCCCTTCGAATTCCTCTTGTCGTGAGCGCTCAGGAAAATTTTGGCTGATAACCGTATTCCTACGTGGATTAAGACTCCACACAGGTTCAGCGGCAAGTTTCTCAATACTCATCAATTCTTTTACCTGCTTCTTGATGCTTCCTAACAATTGTTCTTGGGTGGCACATGCGTAATCAAGTTTTGCCTTGCTTGGGAGCATCGGGTCCTCCCATCCTTCCTCTTCGTATTGCGCCAACTCCTCAAGAACTTTCCAGCACTCGTCAACGCTAAGTCTATCTAGTCTACCCTTGGCTGCGTAATCAATGGCTTTCCTTGTTTGATAGTCAACTTTACCATAAAAGATTTGGATCTGCAGCCATGGTTCGATCCCATGATGAGGAACTTTTCGGAGTAGGTCTTTATATCGAGTCCATGCTTCATAAAAGGTTTCATTTTGACGTTGTTGGAACATCAAAATGTCATTTCTAAGCTTAGTAGTTCTCCCCGGTGGGAAAAATTGAGCAAGGAAACGAGTGGTGAGATCATCCCATGTGGTGATGGATCCCGCGGGTAAACGCTCAAGCCATTGACTAGCTTGATCCCGTAGAGAGAATTGGAATAGGCGTAAACGGGTAGTCTCTCTAGTTTCAACACCTAGGTCTATGGAATCTACGATTTTGAGGAAGTCCTTAAGGTGTTGGTTTGGATCTTCGGAACGAAGTCCATGGAATGCACATCCGCTTTGCACCAACCGTATGGTGTCGGATCGCAAGGGGGTCACATTGTCTCCGGTGAACTCAATGGTGTTTCGGTAGCCTTGGTGGCTAGGTCGGGAGTACTCTCCTAAGGTTCGGGGCCTAAGGGGTTCTAGTGGTGGGTTTTGTTGTGGTGGGATGACGGGTTCAAAGATGTTACCACCTTCCATGATGTCGGATGGTAAAGAGTTACGAACAAAGGCACGAAGAAATAAGATAGACTAAAGAAGACCTAAAAATAAAAATAAAAATCTTACTAGAAAGGAATCTAGCAAGTAGACCTAATAAAAAGAAATCCTAACCTAGACAATAACAATTCCCCGGGCAGCGGCGCCAAAAACTTGATGCGTGGGAATCGCAACAGGCTTTACCTCTCGAGAGATCTCGAGAAGCTTACAACCACCACCAGGCAGTGTACCTGATCGTTGTAGTATAGTATAGTGACAAGTACCGGGGGATTGATCGTTCAGCTTAGGAATAGTGTCGCTAGGATTAGAAAACCTAATTAATAGTTCTAAAGGTGATGGATGATTATTTTTGTATTTTTATATTTTTATGAAAGCAATTAAAATATCAGGTTTTGGAGGAATGGGCGGAATTAGTTGCTATTCAACTAGCCCAAAACTAATATATAATCAAAATAAAATACTGAAAATAAAATTAAACTAAATTATACTAAGGTTGTGAGCAGTAATTGGAGAAATTGTGTTTACTTAGACTTCACTACTCCCTAGACATCTTTTACACGTTAATTACTTGTTTTACTTGTATGGATGACGGATTGTATTCCTTAATACCATTCGTGGGGTGGCATACATAACTCCCCAACTCTATGAGCTCTTATCTCCTCCTACACCATGACCCAGCACAACTATAGGGATTGTAAACAGTGGCTCATGCATTAAATACAACCAATAAAGACCTAGTACGCCTCGGTTCATGTTTCTTAAGACGTTCAAGCATGTTACCATTTGGAGATCTGCCAGTTTTCTTAAGCCTAACATATAAAATCATTCATCCAAGAACAAGAATAAACAAGTAATCAACACATAATCAATATCTAGGTTTCATTAGATCTAAGCAAACACAAAGGAGATCTAGCCTAGCATAATTGAATTGAGACAAGAACAAGATATAAACAACCAACACATAGACATATTGATTGAATTAGAAGAACACTTATCTCAATTACAATGCAAGGTATCAAGGGTTTGGAACCCTTGAAAAACCTGTAAAAGATGCACCAAATTCGTCTTTAGGGTTTCACCAAAACTTCTCTCTTTTTAATGAAAAAACTAGAAAACTATATATAGGAAAATTGGGCTGACGGCGTCAAGACAAGCATGTGACGCCGTCACCTCGCCGCCAAATACTTCCTCGGACGGCCTTGATCTACTTATGACGGCCTACGTGACGCCGTCACCACCCACGGTATTTTATTCTTGGCACTTTGACGCCGTCAGGATGACTTTTGATGCCGTCACCAGCTACGGTATTTTATTCTTGATGTCTGACGCCGTCAGGGCATAACTCTTGACGCCGTCACCTAGTGTCTTCAGCATGAAAAATTGATACTTTGCCGTTTTCTTCACTTTTATGCTCCAAAAACGTCCAAAATAGCTTCTTTTCCAGAATTCACTCCCCAAACACCTAAATTCACAAAAGGAACGATTTAGGGCAATATTTGATCAAATAAAGTCGGATTCGGCTTAAATGACCCCCTAAAAACGGATCATTTTTCGCCTCATCAGGAATGTTCATCTCCTATGATGTATTATTTTGGATGGTAGGGTAAGAGTGTATGAAAAAAAAAAAAATGAAAAAATCAAGAAAAAAAAAGAAAAAAAAATAGAAAAAGGAAAAAGAGAAAAAACATATGGACTACCATCCCTTTTTATTCTATGTTCATTTTATGTTTTTGTTATTTTTCATTTATTAGCTTAAGTCGAGTCTAGTCTTGGCTTAGCAACGCCATCTTGTACATTTAATTAACCAAGATTGTTAACTCGCCACCAGTAAAACTTCCTTTATCCAACAAAACTGTGTATTTCATATCCCTACACCTAAAGTTACAACCCTTTAAAAGACCTCTTTGATAGTTTATCCTAGGTGCTTACGCCATGTGGTGGAGGTTTGATCCTTTCCCAAGCCTATGGTAATCTATTTTGCTATGACAGGTAGTGAGAGATATCTTCCGTTTCCATAATGTAATTTACACTTTATTACACCCGAGAGATGTGAGTATCTAAACACTATTTGTGAGGTGCTAGTGTATGACCTCCGTGCTTGTCTATTGGTCTTTAGTGGAATGATTATTTGTTGTAATTACTTTTATATTAGTGTTAAATGACCCCTAACTTGTATTTTGACTAGAATAAAAGCGCATTTGCTTGAGGACAAGCAAATCTCAAGTGTAAGGGTATATGATGAGGCGAAAAATGATCCGTTTTTAGGGGGTCATTTAAGCCCGGAATTGACTTTATTTGATCAAATATTGCCCTAAATCATTCCTTTTGTGATTTTAGGTATTTTGGGAGTGAAATCTGGAAAAGAAAGCAATTCGGATGTTTTTGGAGCATAAAAGTGAAGAAAACGCCAAAGTCTTAATTTTCCATGCTGGGAATAGTAGGTGACGGCGTCAAGAGTAACATCCTGACGGCGTCAAGAGCAAAATTCCATGACGGTCCAGTAGAGAATTGACGGCGTCACGAAGTAGGGCGTCAAGAGTAAAAGTCATGACGGCCTGGAAATAATTATCACATGACGGCATCAAATGTAGATCAAGGCAGTCCGAGAAGAGTTTTGGCGGCGAGGTGACGGCGTCACAAATTTAGTCTTGACGCCGTCAGACCCCTTTTCCTATATATAGTTTTCTAATTTTCACATTAAAAAGGGAGAAGTTTTGGAGAAACCCTAAGTACGAATTTGGTGCGAATTTTACAGGTTTTTCAAGGGTTCCAAGCCCTTGATACATTTCATGTGTAATTGAGATAAGTGTTCTTTTAATTCAATCAATATGTCTATGTGTTGGTTGTCTATATCTTGTTCTTGTCTTAATTCCATCATGCTAGGCTAGATCTATCTTGTGTTTGCTTGGATCTAATGAAACCTAGATGTTAATTATGTGTTGATTACTTGTTTATACTTGTCTTGGATGAATGATTTATATGTTAGGCTTAAGAAAACTGGCAGATCTCCAATTGGTAACATGCTTGAACGTCTTAAGAAACATGAATCGACGCGCACTAGGTCTTTATTGGTTGTATTTAATGCATGAGTCACTGTTTACAATCCCTATAGTTGTGCTGGGCATGGTATAGGAGGAGATAAGAGATCATAGAATTGGGGAGTTAAGTGTGCCACCATGAATGGTATTAAGGAATACGATCCGTCATCCATGCAATTATAACAAGTAATTAACGTGTAAAAGATGTCTAGGGAGTAGTGAAATCTAAGTAAACACATTTTCTCCACTTATTGCTCACAACTTTAGTATAATTTAGTTTATTTTCATATCTAGTATTTTATTTTGATTGCATCTTTAGTATTGGGTTAGTTGATTAGCAACTAATTTCGCCCAAATCCTTCAAACCCGAGATTTTTAATTGCTTTCTAAAAAAAATATAAAATACAAAAATAATCATCCCTCACCTTTAGAACTAGTATTTAGGTCTTCTAATCCTAGCGACACTATTCCTAAGCTAAACGATCAATCCCCCGGTACTTGTCACTATACTATACTACAACGATCAGGTACACTGCCTGGTAGGGGTTGTAAGCTTCTCGAGATCCCTTGAGAGGTAAAGCCTGGTGCAATTCCCACGCATCAGATGTTATGTGTTGACTTTTTTTTTTTATTTTTTTTTTATTTTTTTTTTTGTTTTTGTTTTTTGTTTTTTGTTTTTTAGTAGAAGTTAGTTAATTCATAATAATTTTGATGTATTAAGCTTTTATGAATTTATAAAAATGGTTATCAATTGGTAGCTTTTGGTAATCAGTTATGAAATTGTGTTAGTTTCCTACGTAGTAGTTTGTATGTTTTATTCCTTATATTTGTTATCTTCTTGGTACATAAGATCCGTGAAAAAAAACCTTTACTCACCCATTCAAAACTTACATCATAAGAATACCAAAAGGATAATCTTTAATGTTAGAATGTTACATTATTATATCAAAAAATTTCGCCCCCCCCCCCCCCCAATCAAGACGGTCAAGCTCCGCCACTAATTCAAACCACATTAAACTTCTGTAAATTTATCATCTAATGCTTATTTGATTTCAGGAAACCAGAGAATGTGTTTAACGTTGAAGAGTGGTATGATTCGTGGAGTTCTCGAAGAAACTAGGCAAGATGCAAAGCAAGTTTGCTTCAAATTAAGAAAGATGAGAAGGAATACAAGCGATCAAAGCCGCGGGTTGGTTCAGTGGAAGAGGATGCGGCTGATGTTGGATTTTTGAGTGAGGAAGAGAGATTCGACTCCATTGACTAAGATAATGTGCATTTGTCTTTTGATCCAGAGAAATCTCCGAAATTTAATTGTTAACTTTTTATATGTATGAACCTAGCTTTAATTTACTTTTGTTATGGATAATATTGTTTTTTTTTGTTTTATTATTATATGAATTTTAACTTTCTTGCTTCATTAAAGCTTGATTTTTCATCTATTTATTAAGCTTGATTTATGCCTAGCAACATTCATTTATGTCTAGCAGCATTAAGTTATGCCTAGCAACATTAAGTTATGCCTAGCAGCATTAAGTTTTGAGTTACTAACATTCACCCAAATTTCAATCCAAACAGCTTTTTCTTTGCTTTCCTGCAAAATGTTAGTATAGAAACAAAGAAAACACAAGCTATAACATATGCACAATGATCACAACACCTAATTATACTTAGCAGTTCTAAGTATAACTAGCAGCATTGTAATGGGGCAAATGAAGAGTCATGATCGACTAATAGTCTGAACTCAATTCGTGCAGTGAATATCAATTTAGACTCAAACTAGAGAGACTATAAAATCCATATCTAACCCCTAAAAATTACATAAGTTGTCATAAATGTGTGACCATATGTATCGAATTGTGACTACACTTAAATAATATGTGACAAAATATGATTATGATTTAGATACCTGAATAAATACTTCATGTGACCATATATAATATCTTGAATTTAGTAACACAAAAACTCAATGTGACTAATATCAAGGTTAATGATAACCGAGTTCACATTTTGCTATAAATAATAGTCACATAAATATTTCACAATGTGATTATTTTGAATGTATTAGTCACATATAATACCCTTATAATGTGGCAATAAACATAATTTAGATACACATTCGTGATATGGTGTGACTATTGTAAAGCCTATAGTCACATGATCGTGCTACAATTAAATGTGACTATACACATTAGGTTGTGGCAAGCAAACACACACTAGACTTTAGACACACATATTAACTTACGTGACCATATGTATCGAATTTTGGTTACACTTAATCATGTATGTCTATGGTTTAGTGTGACCATATATGACATTTGGTCACACTCTTCAAGTGTGTGACATATATTTGTCACTTTTAAATGCATATCGTGACTAACGCTTCAAACTTATTTTTCAGTTGTCACACATTTCAAATTCATATGTGGCTAAATATTCAGCAAAGAATAGCAGTCACGTTTAAATAATATGTGACAAACTTGACTATATAATTTAGCCACATACACAATTACTTCATGTGATCATATATCTATTTTGGTCACACTCTTCAATTGTGTGACATATATTTGTCACATATGTATATCTATAGTGTGACTAATGTTTAAAGCTGATTTGTATCTGTCACACGTCCTTAATTAAAAGTGACTAAATAATCGAAAAATATTTACTAGTTACCATCTAGTCATATAAATACACAAATGTGTGACATATATCTTCCGAAATGGTCACACAAGTCGGATCGAGTGTGGCTGTTTATTTGATTCTCGTACATTTAGTCACGTAAATATGTTACAATGTGACAGTTCAAAATCGACCATGTGTGACGAAAGGCAGTTTTTGTATCAGTGGAACCTGAGAAGAATGCAGTGACATTACTGAAGCGAATCCGAAAGTTCTCGATGACCCAAGACATTGGAGTACGTGCAGCTGCTCATATCTTTAGTAGGATTAGCTTTACTATAGCTAGAGGAATGGAAGCCCAGTTAGTATCTCGGCTCTCTACTAACTTCTTGTAAATCCTATGTGTTACTAATAAAGTTATGTTTAATAATAATAATAATAATAATAATAATAATAATAATAATAATAATAACTGATTTTTGATGGTAAAAATATTGAATTTTATGAAATTGTAAATATTCTTCACATTTTGCTATGCAATGTTAAATTCTGCAAAAAATAGGATTTTGAAAAATTTTATTACATTTTATTTGCCAACTAAACACATTAAAAAATAGAATTAACTTATGAATTTCTAGAATCTGTCAACTAAACTTGTTATGTAATGAAATCAGATTTTAATTCCATAGGAATTTTGAAAATTTCTCGAACCAGACCGTGCCTTATAGAAATCATATATAACATTTGTAGTGCATTGTATTGTAACAGAATAATATGATAAACAAAATTGTTTGACCACTTGTAATAAAAGATGTAGTTGAGCAAGTTTCCAAGAAACTTACCTTGCTGGAGATCATATGATTAAGTTTTACTACATGTGCATGCATGGCTACTCTACGTATTTCTACACAGTCTTTTGTTATAATATAGTATTGGTTCCCGCATGAAAATCCACCATGGCTCCAACCGTCAACGTAATATGGAATTGAAGTGAGAATATGTATGTGTATGTAGTTAGGAACTTAAAGATTAAAATCGAGTTTAACTTATATCGAGATACTGAAGCTTCTCAAAATCTAACTTGATCTAGTTTTCTAGAGAGATTACTTAATTGAACATTAATTATAAATACTAACAGATAGATTTAAGCTAACAGCCTAACATCTTCCTCCATCCGACGTTAAAAAATTTGTAATGTTCTAGTTTATCTAAGTACATTGAACAAGCATGAATATATTGATCGACTTGTTTGCAACCTTATTACAATACATGTTCCAATGCTCGATTTTTTTAAGCACTTTTTGTTTGTCTAATAACATATCCAAAGTGTAATCACTAAACCTTAAAAAAACTATGTCATCCAGCAGAGTGAAATCATGAGCCTAAAACATACATAATTTTTTAAGGTTTAGTGATTACGCGAAAGAAGCATACTTTAACTTCTCAGTAACTTCTTAAGCAAAGCTTCCACTAATTTAATGTTAATAGCTTTTTAAATTAACAAATAACATGTGATTAACGTAAAGCTACCAATATATAATAATATCCTCTACTTTTAACGCCAAGCACCTATCTGCCTATCACGATCCCGTAATATTATACAGTCTAAAACTATTTAATAACATCACTAGGATTCATCAAATAATTTAAGTAGGGACGGAGTCAGGAATTAGTAATAAGAGGGGCCGATTTTTTTTTTTTTTTTTTTTTCAAGCTAACAAAATAATTTAACTAAAACTTCAAATAATATATTCTAATGATCACATACGTTAGGTTACAAACTTAAAATTTTGATTAAAAAAAAAACACATTAATAACTAATTAAAAAATATTAGATGAAAACATTATATATGAAACGATGTCAAGCTTCTCTTAATTCTTTTGACATTTAAAGGTTAGGGGGTCATTCGGTTATAGTTGACATTTAAAGGTTAGGGGGGTCATTTACTTATAGTTGGGTCATTTAAAGGTTATAGGCTTAAATTTTATAAAATAAATAACAAAGCAATTGAGCATGTTGGAGGGGGCTGAGCACCCCCTGACTCCCCCACTGTCTCCGTCTCTGAATTTAAGTATCATAAAATACTAACGTACACAATAGTCGTGGTAAAATTTGATGAGGTGAGTATGATCACGTACACAATTAATACTTCATCTGCTCATCATATAAGCCGTCGATCAATTAGTTAAGACTTGTCACATTAATCAACGGCAACAGTAATGTACACGTGGCAACATTAACAAATGCAAGTTAAACAAAGTTTTATCAAAACTTTTACGTTCATCTCGTACGTGTTACCGCGTTGCTAACAAAAACTCCGTTACTAACAGCGTTAAACCCAACCGCACTACACTTAACCACATTATTTAGCGACGACTTAACCGTCGGGATATAACTAACCGTCCTTCTGTACGGACCGAACCATTTCATTTGCATAAACCGATTTTTCCGCCACGGCGGAAGAATCAGTCCTTTTGTTTTTAGCGATCTACGTCCAGCGTCGCTAACTAACTTAACCAACGCTTTTAAATCATCACCTTTTCCAACAAACACCGTCGGGATGTGGCGCGTGAGGCGCGTGTACTCTTTTGTTTCTCTCGCGAGTGAGAATTCACTCGCGAAAGATAAATCGATGTAGTAACGATCGTTTGTATCTGATCTGACGACGTCGATAAACTCGTAGTTACCACCGCTAAGTCCACCGTTTGTAAGCCACTTTGTTTTACATATAGCTGCATTGTAACCATGTTGTTGTAGGTATAGCATTACGTTTCTGTTTAATACCTGTTTGTTATAGTTTAGACTCTGAAGGGTTTGAACTCCTTTTGTAGTATGTGTCAACAACTTGTTTCTATAATTATCACCATTTTGGATATTTCTGATGGAGTTTATGATGTTGATAATCGCGTCTGTGCGATCGGACTCACATTCCGAATCTGATTCCGAATCTGAGTCCGAGTCTGTTTTCATTTTTTGATCGACGGCGCGTGAAACAAAACACGCGCTATCGGCAAAAAGAAAAGGTGAGGAGAATGAGTCAGTAGCGGCAGCGCTGTGTTCGCTACCGCTACTAAAGTAATCGATTATACGGTTTTTGACCCGATCGTCTAACGGGTCGGTTACTCGTTTTGTTCTAGTGAGTTGAGGCATTTTATTAGTAGTGTAAAGTGTTTTAGGTTTTAATTTGGTGAGAGTTTTAGGTTTTAATTTATAGGTGAGATAAATGGAATTTTTAAGAGAATATTCGATCTTAAGATGGATTTTGATAAAATATTTGGGAAGAAATTATATTCAGATTACTCAATGATTAATCAATGTTATCTTGGCAGTTCTTTTTATTAAAGTGTTTTAAACAAGACTTTGATGGACACAAAATTGGGCGCATTAGGTTGTTGTAATGTACAAGTTTTGGTTAAATGATAATGGTTTTTGTGGAAGCATATCCAACGAATGAAAAATTATTCCAATACCAAGGAATAATTGGTAACTGGTACGAGATTGTAGAACAAATGCAAATATTATAGTATGATTGTCCATGTTATTAGTTAGACAATATATTTGGATAATAGGATATACCGATATGCCTTATAAGATTTGTGAACCGAATCAACAATGTGACAAAATACGGAAATCAGTTTGTTTCTCGCTTATGTTTACTTTTACATTCGAAATCTCTAATATGATTGCAAATCCATTAGATGTATGATGATTGCTCCTAGGCTACCCCCAACGCAACATCGTGAGTGATTGGAAAAAGCATGTTGCCTCATGACATGCATTGGGAATGAGGCGTGACGTGTTGGCAAAGAGGAGAATCGTGAAGGGTTTAAATTTTGATTACCATGCCAATGAGGTTCCGTTTAATGTTTTATTACTTGTTATTTGGTTTTTGTGTGCATGGGTTGTACTTAGTGTGGTAATTTAATAAATAAATAAATGTGTTGAACATTAAAATGGTGTATGATGATTAAGAGTGAAAAGTGAGATGATAATGAAGGAGAGAGAAAGCTGATGTGCCGCTGAGGTGGAAGTAAAATGTTGTGAGGGTTAAGAGTACTAACTGACTTAGTACTGCTAGTACATTTAGTTTGTACTGCTTAAGAAGAAGAAAACCGTGTAAAGTGATAATTATAGAAAAGATTTAGTGAATATCTTTTATAGTTAGAGTTATACGAATATTATGTAAGTTATACTTATCTTGTAAAGGACTCTGTGGAAAACTAGAAGGGGGTTGAATAGTTTACCGGTTTTTAATTTAGTTATCTTTTAAAACATTACGTGTAATCAATTAATGCAAATAATAGACAATAAGTAAATGCAAGATAAAGTAAGAAACGATCAAACCACAACACGGATGGTTATAGTGGTTCGGCTACAAGGACTCTTTTTCCTTGCCCTACTCCACTCTCTGAGTATCCAACTCGAGAGTTTCCTTCACTAGTCAACAAGCTCCTTTCACCGGCAGAGAAAACCTTACACGTCGCTTACACAAGATTACTGACACAAAGCTAGATGTCGAGTTCTTTTACAAGGGTACAACCACTCCCGTCACTCTATGTATTTTGAGGACTAAAATACTAACCACTCACTACTGAAAAGATACAATCAAATGAAGTATAAACTACACGAGTTTACACAATGCTAAGCTAATACGTCTTGCAAGGTTTATGTTGAAACTTGTATGATCTTGTGATCTTCTTTGTTATAAAAGAATCTCACACAAATGAAATATAAAGCTACTGAGTTAGATGAATGAAATGAGAGTGTATGTGAAAATTATAACTATGAGTGAAAAAGGATTTCTTGGATGTGGCTTGCTATTTATAGTGTCAACACTTCAGAAGTGCCACGGATCAGGCGGAACCAAATTATGGGTTCCGCCCTTGTACCCCAAGGGTTCCGCCAGATCTGACAGAATTCCTTCCAAGAAATATTTCCATATCTATGACAAGTCTAATCAAGATCTTCCAAAGTCAATTTCAAGATTGTAGTGTGTAAATCTACAAAAAATATATCTTGCAAAGATCCTTGATAAGACATGTATGATGCAATGTATGATGTAAATATATATATTTCCAAATTTAAACTTTTACTAATATTAAAGTGAACTTGTAAAAGTATTTATGTAGCAACTTGGAATAATTTTTTGTATGATGTGTTTAGTAAGTAATTGAGTTACTAAAAATGTTTGAAGACTTATAACTTAATAAGACACATTATTTAGTAAAACTCACTAAATATATTTTGACACTTAATATGCTATCAGCATTATTAGTTCAACTTGTGAACCATGAGTCAAATGAGATGTTTACTTTGAAATAAAGATTATATATGTAAGACTTATACTATATTTATGCTTTGATAAAAAATAAAGTTTACACTTGTCGACAACAAATATTAGCAAAGATCGTAAAATATAAACAACGTTTTAGGCGATATTTGTATTAACAATCTCCCCTTTTTTGTTGAGGACAAAACATAAATTTTATTTTTAAGCAGCTAGATAATTTAGTATCAAGTCTTTTTAAAAAAAACTATATTAAACTTTGTTTTACTCAGCTTTTAATTATATACGAATGATATGCTTAAAATGATATGCAAAAGTTGAGTATGCAAAAATGATATGCAAAGGTTGAGTTTAATATTTATTCTCCACCTTTTTGTCGAAACCAAAAGAAGAGTTGCGTAGCGGAATGGTGCGAGCCAAATGCTCTCCCTTTGACAATACTCCCCCTAGTTGGAGTGCCAAGTAAGGTTACATGGATTTTGATCCTACAAAAAGATAGTTAGTTGTCGAAAAAGACAAGTATATAATGTCAACCACAACAAGTCATCAGTAGATAATCAACCATATCACAATCACAACAAAGAAATAATCAACCAACAATGCACGCTATATAGTAGGATAAGCTTCATTTCTAGTAAAATTTAACTTTGACAAAAGTCAAAGCAAAGACAAGAAATGCAAAAGTAAAAAGTCCTACTTCTAAAAGAAAAATGCAAAAAGGAAAAATAACTAGAAAATAAAAATCCTACATCTATAAAAGAAAAGACAAAGAAGGTCCTAATGAGATTTATAAACTATTGGTGGTTCATAAGAAAGCTCTAAAGATGGGATGGATGACTAAGAGTATTGAGATGCTCTAGGATTTTTGGAGCATGATGCGGTTTTCATCTTGAACTTCGTGAAGCACGATTTTTATACTTTCACTAATCTTGGCCGTTCTCTCACAATGAGAACAATTGTGGCAAGGATTAGGAAGGATGGGATCATTGGTTGATGGTGGTGGTGGTGGAATGGTTGTTGTTGGTTGGTTGGTGTTTGGTGCTACATCGGATGAGAGCAAAGCGGTTTGGAACTCCATCGCTTGATGGAGGTGTGTATCCACCATGTTCTTTAAAGCATACAAGTTATCGAGGTGATCATTGATATCCTCATGGGTGTTTGGTGGGTTATTCCACAAGGATGCCTCCATTTCCTTATAAGAAGGAAACATGGATTCAAAGTGTTGAGATTGGGATTGGGGTTCTTGAGGTGGTGCTTGATGTTGGGGTTGATCATTTTGTTGAAAGTTTGGTTCTCCATATAGAGGACCATGTATGTCTTTGTAAATAGGATGAAACAACATTGGTTTTGGTTGTGGTGGTTCTTGTGGTCGAGATGATTTTGGTTCAAATGGTTGAGATGATTTTGGAGAAAGGTTCTCTAAGTCCTCAAGAAATGGAAGAGGTGATGATGGTGGAGTACCGAAAAGTTCCATGGGTTCTATCTTAGGTGATTTTGGAGGTGATGGTGATTTTGATGGTTGAGTTGGTGACGATGGTGGTATTGGATCAAATGGTGTTTTTGTTGGTGGTGGAGTAGAAATGACATTTTGTGATCTAGGTGATGGTGTAGGAGTGACGAGGTTAAGGAAATTTTCTTCTTTGATTGGTGATGATATGATGAGTGGTGATTCATCCGAGGATGATGAGCTTAGGTTGATAGTTGTATTGAAGCAACAAGGTTTTACGCTAATCCTAGCGGTTCTTCTAACGGGTCAAGATGGTGGCGATGAGTTGTTTGACTTTGTCATGGTGGTGTAAGGGTGATAATAAGGTGGTAAAGATTCAAGAAAGTGATGGTGAGGTATGAGTACAAACTATCCTAGATGTACTAATTTATAGAGTTGAAGAATTTTGGAAGGAGTGTTTGGATTTGATGTTCTTCCATACAAAAATGGAGGTTTCTAATCATTTAGAAGGTTTAAAGAGGTTGTCAATCATTAGAAGTCAATCCAATGAAGTTTGGTTGAGTAAGAAGACTAAGATGTGCATTAAATGCTATGTGATAAACACAAATCTTTGTGGTCAGAGGTGCCATGGATTTCAAGGAACCAAATAAATGGTTCATTCCTTTATACAGAAGGGTTCCTTGGGTGAGTTTTGTTTAAATTGAATTTTTGGCGGGAAGTGGTTTCCTATTGGTCCTAGAGGCTAAAAATGGTCTTAATGTACTTAACTACTGATAAGAAATGTGTTATAACAAAAAGGAATGGATTGTTGTTGTGATAAAGTTAAAATTTCGAAAATTTGGAAATCCTTATTGATGGATCGTAACACCTTGATCTGTGTTAGAATGATACTTTGAGTTATATCACTAAGTATGCGGAATCTACTTAGTAATACTTAGAAGTTTGATTGTGAATGAAACAATTGTATATGAATGAGAATAATGTATGTATCAAACGGTTAGCTCCAATATTATTATTAATAATAATACGAGTGATCTTTGTATCCTAGGGTTACAACCTTGAAGCTCTAAGAAAAACGTATATCTAACCTTAACCTAGGACCTCCTTTTATAGCACAAGGAGTCTACTTCTACAAGATACGTATAACTCTAATATAATAAGATATACACAAGATCTATTCTATATTTTTCTTTACAAGTTTCCTAACAGTTATCCTAACAGCAGTGGTAATAGTATGTACTAGCAGTGGTAATGAGTTTCCACTGCTAGTGCATTCTTCAGCAGTTGTAATCTTCATACATAGCCGTGGTAACAGTTAATATAATTCCCAACAATCCTCCCCTAAACTTATGATTAACATGTAAATCAATAAGTTTCTTCAAGAAGTCAGTAGATATGAGGATATGGGAATTCTTCCAAACACTTATCTTCTTTTTCTGAACTCCTTATCAGCTCTCACACTTTGATCATAAATTCTATGTAACAAATCTTCTATGACTTCACTTCTTTCCCAACATCTGAGCTTAACTGACATCATAACAGTGAGAACTCCTGCTCTCAATGGATAATCCTTCTTAGCTAACATAAACACATCAACTCCATCTTGAGTAGAAACATGATGTACAACACTTGAATCATAGAATTTACACAGAGTATTCATATTGTGAGCTTCAAATCTCCAATACCTGTCACTTGGGTCAGGTTCATATAATCTTCTAAAGTGAACCCACAACTCTTGAGCTTTGACATCAACAAGTTCATCTTTCTTGGACTGATCTTGAATAATCCTCCACAAAGTATCCAAGTCTTCTCTATCACAATATTTAACAACATCTTCTAAATCTCTGCAAATACTTGTGACATTACCAGTTCTGATAATCTTCCATGCTACACCAAAATCATCAGAATATATTTCCCAACCAACTACTGGATATCTTGTTTGTAAAGGTTCTATATTAAGCACATCAGTTTCAATATACACCATATTGGTAACTTGTTCTTCAGTCAACTTGCTGACACCTTCTTTTGCTTAAGATGACTCCTGAGTCTTCAATTTCTTAGCTTCTTTGGATTCAAGACCCACTCATGACCTTTTTGACTTCATAAATGTAGGTTCTTTATTCATAGGGATGAAATGACTATCCTGTCTTTTAACCCTGTAGTAAATACCTTCAATCTGATCATGTGTCATTCCTTTAAAGTGTGCCATCTTCATATTTCCAGCATAACAACAATAGGTCTTCATCTCAGCAATAATTTGTGTCTTTGTAGGTTGTTTTGGTTTCTTTTGACCCTTTCTTACTGTGCCAATGATGTCATCAAGAGCCTATTGATTCTTCATCTGAATGAAGTCCTTCAATTGAGCAGACCTTTGATCTTCATTTAAAGTTGTCTTTGCAATGAGTTCAATTGCCTTCTTTCTAATCACTGGATCATTTGCAATCATGAACTCAATTTCTTTTTCTGTAGGCACATAAGTGAACATTGGAGGTTTCTCATGTAGTATGGTTGGTGGAACAATAGAAAGTGGTTCTTCAATCACTGTTTCCAGTTTATCCAACCTCTTAGCTTCCATGAAACTTGCAATCTCTTCTTCCTCTTACTTTTTCTTCTTTTCAATATCAGCTGCTTCTAATTCCTTTGCCAATTCTGCATCATAATCTATCTAAGCTTGTTCTTTCTTTGAAATCTTCTTTGATTGTAACTCAGATGATTCATCAACAACCTGAACTTTTCCTTTTTCCAATCTTTTTCTTTGAAATTTTGCATCAGCAACATCCACTGCATCTGTATCTTTTTCCACTGTGACTTTATGAGTTTCAACTGCTTCAGCAAAAATTTCTTTAGATCCCACAACTTCATATTCCTTTTCTTGAACATTATCAAAATCATCAAACTCAGCAAAAGCTTGTTCAAAATTTAATCTCCTCCCCTTAAACTCTGCTTCAGTTCTAATCCTCCCCTGTTTGGGAGAATTCTCCAAATCTTCACTAAAGTAAGCTGAGTCATCATCATGATGAGGTGGAGTGGAAGATCTATGCTTCTTTAGGCTTTCAACTTCATCCTGTAACCTTTGAATCTCTGCCTTCATTAGATTAAGCTCTGTGGCATGTTGTTGCTTGGTCATTGCCAGATCTTTCTCCAGAGTTGTAACCTGTTTCACTAACTTGGTACATAATTCCATCAATTCATTTGGTTGCACACTGCCCTCAACACTTCCAACTGTGTGACCTATTGGGAGAGGTGAATAATAGGGCATTGATTCAGGCTCTTCTCAAGTTGGACTAGGAGGAAGCCTTGAACCACCACTGCTTGTTCCCAAACCAAAAGGTTCAGCAACATGCAATGTTGAGATGAAAGGAGTTGGCTGTTTTTCCCTCCTCTTATATGTGTGAGTTACTGCAGGGGTATGTTGAATAGGTGGAACTACAATTGTGGGTGTGTGTTGGGATACAACTGGGATGGTTGCATCTTCACCCTGTACCTGTGAAATCTTTGAAAGCATTTCAGGAAAAAGTGGTTTAACCTCCCCATTCCAAAGGTCTGAAGCCTTACACATATTTTGAAAAACTTTTGGCTTATGACAGGGGGTTTGATAAACTCTTTTATGGGTTTGCAGTTGAAATTCATTTAACACTGCTTGCACAAACCTTGGATACATAAAAAATTTATATGAACTCTTTACATTGCCTTTCATATTATTGAAAATAAACTTTGAAAAATTGGAAGTCCTATCAGTAGCCAAGCAAACCAAAGGTTAAGCCATGGTTGATGCAAATTGCTCATAAGATGTTTTCTTAGGACTTAGGTAATGTAAAAGAGTATGTTTTAAAAATCTCTAATGGGGACAAAAACATCCTTTTCTGAAAGTAACTTTTTGATCAGATGTGTCATACCCCATGGAAACAATATTTTTGAAAATATCTGA
The DNA here is from genome assembly GCA_030686995.1 of Artemisia argyi. Lineage (NCBI taxonomy): Eukaryota > Viridiplantae > Streptophyta > Magnoliopsida > Asterales > Asteraceae > Artemisia > Artemisia argyi. Next base: position 66,431,299 of record CM060709.1, on the reverse strand, counting down.
ATTGGGTAATGTGATGATACCATTGAGATCATCCAATTGGAGAACTCTCCTCAAGGATGACTCAGTAACATCAATGGTTACCCCATCCACTGTGGCTCTAAGAGCTTCCACAGTTTCTTGTGTGTCTCCTTGTTCAATAGTTATGGACTCCACAATGTTCCAGAACTGTTTGATATGAGAAACAAAGATTGTGGGATTAACAGTTAAAGCATACCTTATATGGGTTGTATTGAGAAAATCCACAATCTGATGGAAAATAGGGCCACTCTTTTCGTTTGACTTTTGTAAATAGGCCACTTAGTTGTGCTCCTCAGCAAAGTTTAGAATCGCCATAATTTTGTGAGAGAAAGATAAAAGTGTTAGTAATCGAGAATAAGAATCAAGCCGTATGATGATTAATTTATACTAATAGGGTTTGAGGAGTATGCGTAATGTGAATTATCTTAAGAAAGAATTTATCTTTGGAAAAAGAATAAATTAAAATAGGTAAGTGAATAATTCACAAAAAGTTACCCTATTAATAAGGAAACACTGTTATTTTACAACGGCTAGTTAAAAATAAGATTACTGACACAACAGTTGTAACGGTTAGTTCACCAGTGGTAAAAATTACACTTGCAGTGGTAACTTGTGAACTAGCAGTGGTAAATTTTCACAAAATATCAAAGAGCAGTGGTAACTAAAACATGTAAAATTAGCTGCTCTAATCATAGTTTTTAGCAAACTATCAGCTATAAACGGATTTGATATGTCTTTACCATGAGCCGTTTGCTATGGACTAGCCAACTCTTTATCACATGGAATATGGTGAGTTGATGACCATATAGTTTTTGGTAAACTATCAACCATAAACGGATTTGACAAGTCTTTACCAGTAGCCGTTTGCTCTGGACTAGTTGATTTTTATGTTGATTAGACATGGTGAATCAATAACCATTTGTTGTGTGTCTGAGATACACACCTTGTAACTCTAATTACCCAAACAATATTGGTTTGTATTCTGCATAAGTAAGAAACACCAAGCATAACTAATATAATTTAACCCAAAGTAACTTTTTGACCAAGTTACTATTCATAAAAATATCTCTCCAAATTCAACGCGATAATATCCAAATTTACTCCTCCAACCTACCAAAACATATAAGAGTAAATAACCTTCATTAATTATCCTTCGACCTTCACTTTGCTTACAAAAGGGGGCTCAAAACACATAAGACTTCATCAAAACTAATCTCCAATATCACAAACCCTACAAATCATCATGAGTTGGTTTTGACTCAGAAGAACTTTCAGCTGGATGGAGGGGATATTTTCCTCCAAGTGATGCAACAGCTACATCTTCCAACATGAAGCCTAACAAGAAGATTTCAGCTGCTCCTGCTCCATCTCTGAAATTTTATTCAAGCTCTTCCTCTGATGATGATGATCCAACCTATACCTTATCCAAGGAGCTTCCAAGAGCCCTCACTACAGCTTTGGAGTCAGCCATAGTCAACATAAAGTGGCCTACTGTTGAGAAACCTTAACAATTGCCAAAGCCTCCCAAGCAAGTGTTGGGCCTTGCTTGTCCAAGAAAGCAACTTTATTTTGATGACAAGAGAAAGAAAGCTTCTAAGGGCAAGCATGATTATGATGGAAAAGGGAAGAAACCCATGGAGTAGCTGGTTTAAAGGTTTAAGTGTTTGGTTGTGAATCCCTGTGTTTTGTGATGTTCTGTTTGTGGTTAGACTCTCTGAATGGATGTACTTTGTTTCCTCATGAATGAATTAATAAAAGTACTTTTATCTTATTCTTTTGTCACTGAGAGAGCAAATCTTTCCAATGTTGTATCATGGTTTCCACTGTGTTTTAATTCCTCTGCATACAAGTTAGTAGAAAACCATACAAACATATACAAACAATATTAGTACCTAAAAACTATCCTGCAACACTGAAAAATTTTAGACATCAAAGATTTATGGATTTAGCATTCCAATACCTGTTACCAAGTACTGAAACCTACCCACATCAAGCCCTTTTGTTAATAAATCAGCATAGTTGTCATCAGTATGAATTTTGACAACATTAATAAGCTTTTTCTCATAAAAATCTCTGATAAAATGATGTATGATTTCAATATGTTTAGTTTTAGTGTGTTGCACAGGATTTTTAATAATGCATATGGTACTACTATTGTCTATATAGATGATGGTGATCATGAAATTGTACCCATAATCCAATAATTGATTCTGAAGCCATAAGATCTGAGCACAACAGCTGGCAGCAGCTACATATTCTACTTCAGTGGTTGAAGTAGCCACCGTTGTTTGTTTCTTGCACTGCCATGATACCAATCAACATCCAAGAAATTGACATCCACCTGTAGTTGACCTTCTATCCAAACTTGCACCAGCATAATCACTATCTGAGTATGTGATCAATTCCATAGGGGATTCTCTTGGATACCACAATCCTAAATTAGGATATGTCTTCAAATACCTGAAAATCTTCTCTACTGCTGTCATATGAGATGTTTTTGGAGTAACTTGAAATCTTGTACAAGCACATACGACAAACATAATGTCTGGTCTTGATGAAGTAAGATACATCAGAGAACCAATCATAGATCTGTAGGTGTGCACATCAACATCTGCTCCACTAGCATTTTTCAACAATAGATGAGTAGTCTTATCAGCAGGGGTATTTGAAGGTTTTGCATCAGTAAATTTGAACTTCCTTATAATCTCAGTCACATATTTGTCTTGACTGATAAAGATGCTATATTTACTTTGTTGTACTTGCAGCCCCAAAAAGAATGTAAGTTCTCCCATAGAACTCATTTGAAATTCATCTTTCATCAGCTTTTCAAACTCTTTGCACATCTCTTGTCTAGTAGATCCAAAGATGATATCATCAACATATACTTGAACAAGTAGAATATCACCCTTGTCTTTCTTGATGAACAAAGTTTGATCAATCTTTCCTCTATGAAACCCATTATTCAATAGATATGTAGCTAAGGTTTCATACCACTTCCTTGGAGCTTGTTGTAAGCCATAAAGAGCCTTAACAACTTTATACACTTTATTAGGGTGTTGAGGATCTTCAAAGCCTTGAGGTTGAGAGACATAGACCTCCTTATCAATCTTTCTATACAGGAAGGCACTCTTAACATCCATTTGATCGATAGTAAAGCCCATAAAGTATGCATAGGCTAGAAACAATCTAATAGCCTCAATCCTTGCAACAGGAGCAAAAACTTCTTCATAGTCAATACCCTCCTCTTGAGTGTATCCTTGAGCAACTAATCTAGCTTTGTTCCTGATAACAATACCTCTTTCATTTTTCTTGTTTCTGAAAACCCACTTAGTACCATTCACCTTCATACCATCAGGCAAATCACAAAGAACCCAAACCTTTTGAAGTTTGAACTGCAACAACTCCTCTTGCATTGCTTCAACCCAGCTAGATTCTTCTAAAGCCTTATAAACATTTTTAGGCTCCACTTGTGATAGAAAACAGAAAAACAAACATTCATTCTTGTTCTTATGCTTCTTGGACTCATAAACTTCACTAATGAACCCATGAACATCATCTTTCTTTGTCTGCCTTCTTGTCTTGACACCTGATTGTAATTCACCAATAACATTTTCAAGTGGATGCACTTTGTGAATTGAAGTCTGTGATGTGCTAGGAATATCATATGTTGTTAGCATGTTTGAGATATCAACATCATCACTAGGTGATTCCTGAGATGAATTTTCCACATTTGGACCATCAGTGGAAACTTCTGTTGTAGCAGTGGGAATTGAATTGCCACTGCTAGTAGGAATTTCTTTATTCAAAACATCAAAATTCACAACATCTGCATCACTTTCCTTTTCAGAATTCTTTGAAGGTTGTGAGTCTTCATTATTGTCAACAAAGTCCCAAAGTGGCATAACAATTTGATCTTTATCATCTTCATCATCTGTGCAAGATACATCTTCATCAATGAATTCTTCTGTCTCTTCAAGATTATTGTCTCCTGTACTTGAGGTATAGGTACATAATTCATTGTATTAGACAATGTTTCAAGATCAAATAACCATTCTGGTCCTGAACCTGCTATGTTAGTTTTATTTTCAAGAAACTCAACATGCAAATTCTCTTCGATCTTCTTTGTTCTTAAGTTATAGACTCTAAAAGCCTTGCTAACCATAGAATATCCAACAAAGAAGCCTTCATCTGACTTTTCTTCAAACTTTCCCAGATGATCAATGGTATTGAGAATTGTGACATGACATCCAAATGGTCCCATAAAATCCAAAGTTAGGGGTCTTCCTCTGAATAGCTCATAAGGTGTCTTGTTCTTTGATTTAACCAATAAAACCCTGTTTTGAATGTAACAAGCAGTGTTAACTGCTTCAGCCCAAAAAGTCACTGAAAGCTTTGAATCAGCTATCATGGTTCTAGCAGCCTCAATTAGTGTTCTGTTTCTTCTTTCAGCAACTCCATTTTGTTGAGGAGTTCTTGCAACACTGAATTCTCTCTTAATACCTTTATCTCTGCAGAAATCATCCATAACTTTGTTCTTGAACTATGTCCCATTGTCACATCTGATGATCTTGATCTTCTTATCAACTTGGTTTTCAACTTCAGTGATGAATGTCTTAAGGATGCCAGTGGTTTCATCCTTGGTTCTTAAAAAGAAAACCCATGTAAATCTACTAAAGTCATCAGTTACAACAAGACAATACTTCTTCAAATTTATGCTGCTCACTGATGTAGGACCAAACAAGTCCATATGCAGCATGTAAAGTGGATGATCAATTGAATTATATGCCTTGGTCTTGCATGAAGCTCTGTGTTGCTTACCTTTAAGACAGGCAACACATGTTTGGTCATTTTCAAATCTCTTATTTGGTAAACCTCTGACTAGACCATCTTTCACAATCTTGTTAATGGTCTTGAAGTTAACATGACCAAGTCTTCTGTGCCAAAGCATGGATTCATCCAAAGTGTCTTTTGCAAGCAAATAAGTAACATCATCTTTAGCCACTATATTCTTCATGTCTATGCTATATAGATTGCCTTTTCTAGGGATTTTAAGCAAAATATCACTTTCAGCAGGGAGCTTATATCCTTAGATAAGATATAGCATTCATCTTCTGTGAATAGAACTCTATGTTTCTTGTCACACATCTGTGATACACTAAAGAGGTTGTACTTGAGTTCTTTCACATAATACACATTCTCAAAATCCAAGTTTCCAGCTTTTATTGTTCCTTTGCCAGAAACTTTGCCACCAATACCACCTCCAAAGCTGACAAATTGTCCATCATAAGGTTTGAAATCTGAAAGATAGGACTTATTGCCAGTCATGTGCCTAGAACATCCGCTGTCTGAATATCCTTGATCATCTTTAGGCTTTGAATGTTCCTGCACATAAAATAAAGGAATTAGTTCCTTTTGGGGACCCAAGCCACAAATGACTTGGATCTGCCTCGTGTATTAGTATAATTATATCTGTCAAGGGTCATTGATACACCATTGGGATTGTTTGAGGTGATAGATCCTTTTGGTTTCCATTCCTAACGTGTTGAGGCCTTTACAGCATTTCCCACATTTACCCTTTTGTTGTTTACAGAACCACCAGTGGAAACTTTTGGCCTTGCAGTGGTAACTGCTGGTTTTAAAATTTTAGGTGCCCACTTGTGGTTATAGTAAACTTTCTTTTCAAAATAGGCCTTTTTCCATTCCCAAACACTTCCCTTCTACCCATGTGATAGTTACAATTATAATGAAGATGTTCAAAACTACCACATATGTGACAGGGTTTGTTGTTAAACACAAAGTCACTACCAACTTGCCTAGATTTAACATGATTCCAACTCCTCTTATTCCCCCTAGGAGTTGTTGACCTATTCCTGTACATCTCTGCATATCTAGTAGTGGGGCTAGAGTAATTAGCTTGTATCCTAGGCTTCTCTTTGACAACTTCAGGAACACTCTTTTTAACTTCCACATGAATACTCTCAGGAACACTAGTTTTAGACTCAACATTCAAACATTCATCTTTAAGAGACGAGTCACTAGCACTATCAAATGTATCAACCTCAACCTCAACCTTTTCAATTGCAGCTTCTTTAACAAATTTTGGTCCAGAGGTCATGGTTGGTTCCTGGAACTCTTCTAATCCTGTGTGTGCTAAGTCAATACCAGGAGGTGATGGAACACCTCTTAGAGGTGGTGGAACTGATTTATATCCTACTCCTGATTTGGCTTTGTTTACAACTTGGACCTCCTAAATTTTGTCAATACACTTGGATTGATGATCTAGTGTATTACAAGTTATCTGTATATTCTCATTGTCCCTTTTAACCATCTCTAACTCTTTCCTAAGAGCCTTATTCACAGCAACCTTATAATCTAAGTCTCTTTTTAAAACAACAATATCATCATTGAACTAAGATTCATTGGCTCTATAGTGCTCTAATTGTGCCTCTAAAACAGCAAGACCTCTTTTATGATTTGCTAAGTTATAATTTGTTTGATTTAGCTCTAGCAATTGTTCATCATATTGTTCTTTAAGTTTCTCATAATCTTTTAAAGCCTTACAAGTTTTAGAACAAGCATTATTAATTTGTACCTCAGAGTCAGAAAAAGCCATAAGTGCAAGCTCAGTAGCATTCATTGCAGACTTTGAACCATCTTCTTCATCCTCAGCCATATAGCTCCAATCATAGCTCACTCCATCAATGACCAGTAGCACCTTTGGTTCTTCAGTTATAGGTTCTTTCTTCTTGTCCTGCTTATACCAAGTTGACCTGTTATTAGGCTTCTTTGGTTTCCTGCATTCCCTGGCAAAGTGCCCCTTCTTGTGACAGTTGTAGCACTCCACCTTCTTTTTATCAAAACCTACAGTTTTATTGCCATTTATGGTGATCTTCCTACCAGTCTTCCTCCAGAACTTCTTTACCTTTAAGCTTAGTAATGCAACCTGCCATTTAATGTCCATCTCTTCCATGTCATCCTCATCAATTTGATCCAAGTCTTCATGTGTAAGAATTGAACCATTCATCTGACTTGACAAAAAGGCATAAAAAGTAAAATCGCTAAGACCAACAATCTGTCTTTTTGAACTAACAGTGGAAACACCTCCACTGCCAGTGGAAACAACAATGTTAGCATCATCATCCTCACTATCACTCTCTTTATCTGAACTATCATCAATAGATGATGATATGAGTGCTAAATTCCCTGATCCTGAACTTAGTTTGCCAGCTTTCTTTACCTTTGTTCAATAACCTTAAACTTATTGTACAAATCATTAAGCTTCATAGTCTCCAATTCTGGCTTGTCTTCCCATATTGCAACATTTGTACCAAACTCAGAGGGTAAACTTCTTAAGAACTTTAGATTGAGGTCTTCCATTTCTACCTCAATTCCAAACACAGTAAGTTGAGTAACAATCTTTTGAAGCCTTGTGAAGATGCTGTCAATTGATTCATTACTTGTTGAACCAAAGTTTTCGTAAGTCTATTTCAACAAGGTCTTATGTGTCTTCTTGGTGGAATCATTACCACAAAAAACATTGCAGATCTGCTCAAATAAAGTTTGTGTAGTCTTGTACTTGCTGAAAGCTAGAATTTGATCTCTAGGAAGTGTCATCAACAGCAAGCCTCTGGCCTTCAGATCATTCTTCATCTGAAGTCTTACATCATTGATGACTGGTCCAGTGTTGATCTTTAGTACTTCCTTTCCATCAATTGTTTCTGAGGTAGTACCAGGTTTGAAAGAATTTCCAAACATAATGATCTCCCAAAGTGCATAGTCTTGCACCATAAAGAATTGTTTGATCATAAGCCTCCACATCTCATAGTCATTCAACTTAAGCTTGGGAAGCTTAGCAGCAATGTTGGACTGACTAGTTTCTGTCTCCATTGAATCTTCTGAGTGAACTTGGGGTCTTCTAAATCAAAGTATCAAAGCCTGGCTCTGATACCACTTGATGGATCTTAACACCTTGATCTGTGTTAGAATGATACTTTGAGTTATATCACTAAGTATGCGGAATCTACATAGTAATACTTAGAAGTTTGATTGTGAATGAAACAATTGTATATGGATGAGAATAATGTATGTATCAAACGGTTAGCTCCAATATTATTAATAGTAATAATAATACGAGTGATCTTTGTATCACTAGGGTTACAACTTTGAAGCTCTAAGAAAAACGTATATCTAACCTTAACCTAGGACCTCCTTTTATAGCACAAGGAGTCCTCTTCTACAAGATACGTATAACTCTAATAGAATAAGATATACATAAGATCTATTCTATATTTAACTTTACAAGTTTCCTAACAGTTATCCTAACAGCAGTGGTAATAGTATATACTAGCAGTGGTAATGAGTTTCCACTGCTAGTGCATTCTTCAGCAGTTGTAATCTTCATACTTAGCTGTGGTAATTGTTAATATAATTCCCAACACTTATGCCTGGTCTGTTGGGCCAAAACTGGGAATACCCAGAAATTATACTAGCAGAACCCAATATTTGGTTCCGCCAGATCCGCCAGGCTAAAAGTTGAGACATAGTGTAATTTTTACGGACCGAATGATTTTCAAATTTTGTAAATTCTCCTAAAACATATGTAAACATTTAAAACTAAATGGGAAATGACAGAAATGCATTTAGAAACACTCTTACCGATAGACTTTGATGGGGGGCTAGCATTTTTCACCATACTTAGTGAAAATATTGAAAATTTTGACAAAACTTTAATGTTGTCCACCTGCAAATTTGGTTAATACAAAGCGTTGTCTAAAGATAAAAAATGATCCTAGAAGTACATAAAACCGTAATTCAACATGAAACACATAGATTAACTACTAATAAGGTTCAAATGTCTAGTTATGCCAATCACTCATAAAGCAAGCTCTTCATATGCGATCCATCTTCATTTTTAGCTTTCCAAGGTACCTTCCAAAGCACTTCCCCATCCCTTTAGTTTGCTTTTATTCCTCGGACTTGTTGGCAATCGTTGGAAGTTCTTAGAAGTAATCAAGAGGAGCTAGCCTAAAGTTAGGAAGACCATCATCTTCGCTCATTGGTGATGATGATGATGAAGTAGGAGAACGAGGATGTTTCCCTTGAATTTTATAGACTCTCTTGTCACTTAGTGGGACAAATATGTGAGGAGTGAGAGGGTAATCAAGGCTAATTCCATTAGTGATTGCTGGAATAGGTTCGAAGGTTTTAAAGAGGTGGGTAAGAAGCATCTCATATGGAAGAGCGGTTGTTCCAAGCAAAGGTATATCGGCCATCCTTTTGGCCATGTAATAAGCCAAATTGAAAGGTTGAGTTGATATAAATAATGCGTAAAAATGTTATTAATATTTATCAATATCCCTATGTTTTGACGATCACAAAATATAAAATCATTAAACGTAAAATCATTACGTTAACAAGTATTTAGTGACAAAATATCATTTCATCCAACTAATTCACTTAAGGTATGAATAAAAAATTGTCTAATACATTTTATGATCAAAGGAAGGTTTATTTAATAATTACAAATTATATAAAATGGTATAAACATTTTATATATTTAGAAAAACACTTTTGGTAATTAGAGGAAAATGTTTAATTCAAAATAAATATATGAATTCAAATTTTTAACCAAATTCAGTTAAATTTTCACCAAATAAACTTTCCCCAGAAAAGACAAAAATTCAGGCCGTTACAGTGGGCAGCCCTCTTAATTATAAGGGGCGGCCCCCATAATTTTAAAGGGGCCAGTATACGCTCTCCTGTCAGAATCTTTTGTCTATAAATACTGGTTCAAATCTGTAATTTTTCCTCACCTTTTGCACTATAACTTTCTGTTCAAATTCTTTCAAATCATCTTCCTAAAACCTTTGATCATAAACATATTAGTTCTTGTTTTCAAGTGATACTATCCATCCTCATTCAAGGTGCAAGAGAAGAATACTTCTCCAACATCTTGTTTAGAAGTATTGAAGAGTTGTGTATGTGGAAAACTAGAAGGGTCTCATTATACCTAGTCAAACACAAAACTAGCAAGCAAACATATGGTTAGTCAAACACACTTTCTTTCCATAAATGTATATTGACAAAACTTGCCATAAATGTGATGTGACATTTCTATTTTAAGAAATAAAAAGTGTTGTGTTTTATGAAATGTAAAATGTAGCAAAAGTCTAGTTTATGCAAGTCTTTAAAACTAAGATTATGTTTTACTTAGAAACTAAAGTTTACATTTTGTCGTTAACAAAAGTTAGCAAAGATCGTAAAATATAAATAATGTTTTTAGGCGATATTTGTATTAACAATCTCCCCCTTTTTGTTAATGACAAAACATAAACTTTGTTTTTAAGTAACTCACAAAATCTTAGTGTTTAAGACTTAAAAAAAAAAATTATATTAAACTTGTTTTACTTAAGTGATGAAAATCATATTAAGTTTTAAAGATTTAATATATTTCTCCCCCTTTTTGTCGAAACAAAAAATAGAGTAGCGAAGCGGAATCATGCACGTGCTCCTCCTTGGTTGTTACTCCCCCTAAAAGGAGTGCCAAGATGGGAAACATGGATTTTGATCCTACAAAAAAATTGGTTAGTTGGTGATATATATGGTCAAGCTTGTAGTTATCACACACATTGCAACCACAATGACAACACAAAAATGATCAACCAACAATGCAAGTAAGTAAGTAGAAAGAAATATCATTCCAAGTAAAATTTGACTTTTAAAAGTCAAAGACAAGAAATGGGAAAAATTCTTCGACTTCTAAAAGAAAAACTAAAAATAACCAAGAAAATAAAAGAAAATCAAATCCTACTTTCCTAAATGGGGCAAAAGGCCTCCAAAGGTTGTCTAGGATTTGTTTGGGTGGGAAAGAGCATCCAAACGTTCTATGATGTGTTGGAATGCAAAACTGGTTTCATCTTGGAATTGGTGAAGCAACAATTTGATGCTTGCACCCATTTGCTCACAATTTGAGCAAACATGGGGATGAGTGGGTGGAAATGGGTGGGTTTTGGTTTCTTGGTTTGAGGGTTGGTTGGTTTTTGGTTCTTGATTGGAGGATGGGTTTGGTATAGAGTCAAGCAAGGTGGTTTGAAATTCCATTGCTTGATGGAGATGATTCTCAACCATGCTTTGGATTTCCTCATAGGAAGGAAAGAAAGACTCAAAGGTTTGGGCTTGAGAATGTGATGGAGTTGGGTGATCATTGTTTTCAAAATTTGGTTCTCCATAAAGAGGACCATGGATATCATGATAGATTGGGTAAAACAACAATGGTTTGGGTTGGTGGTATTCTAGTTGTGGTGGTTGGTTGTGGTTAAAATGCTCATTTTGGTCAAGAATTGACCTTGGTGTTTCATTTGCAAAAGGTGGTGGTTGTGTTGGTCTTGGTGGAAGATCATTGAGATCTTGGACAAAAGGGTGTGGTGATGTTGGAGGAGACCCAAATAACTCAATAGGTTCAAGTTTTGGCAATGGTGATGGTGATGGAGTTTTGGATGTTTGGGTTGGAGCACTTGGTGGAGTTGGGTCAATGGGTGATTTTGTTGGTGGTGGAGTGAGTTCATTGGGTGATGGAGATGGAGATGCAAGGTTTAGAAAATGTTCATTTTTAATTGGTGAGGTGAATTCATCCGAGGATGAGGAGCTTAGGTTGATGGATTGGTTAGTCCAAAGTGGTTTGACGCTTATCCGGGCGGTTTTCCGGATGGGTCGTGATGGTTGAGAGGTGATTGTTGACTTAGTCATGGTTAAAATGGTTTAAAAGATCAGAAATTGTGATGAAGAAGGTGTGATTTGATAGTGTTTAGGATGGTTTAATTTATAGTGATGAAGGAGTGTGGGAAGGAGTGTTTGGATTTGATGTTAGGCCATAAAAAAATGGAGGTTCCTAATGATTTGGAAGACTAATTGCGGGTTGTTACATCATGGAAGTCAATCCAATGAAAATGGTGAAGTGAGAAGACAAGATTTGCACTAAATGCTTAGTGGTTTTGGTAAATTTGTTGAAGGATATGTCTCATGGATTTCAAGGTACCTTTGGAAGGGTTCCTTCCTTTATGTGTGAAGGTTCCTTGAGGTAGTTATGGGTATTTTTGAAATTTGGTGGGAAATGGTTTCCTTTGAGTTATAAGGAATGAGAACTACCCTATTGTGCTTAACAAATTGCAGGAAATTGGTTTCTATCTAAAAGGATGGTATTTTGTTGATTTGATGTTGAAATGTTGAAAACTAAAAAAAATTATGCAAGAAATCTGGCGGAACCTTCAGGATATACAGGCGGAACCCGTATGAGGGTTCCGTCCGGTCCGTTGGGCCATTTCTGGGTTGCCCAGAAAATGCACTGGCGGAACCCATTCTAGGGTGCCGCCAGATCCGCCAGGCCTGAAAAAATTGGCAGTCCGCAATTTTGACCCGCGAGATGATTTTCAAATTTTTCGAAAACTCCTAAAATCAAAAATATAATGCATATCTGGTTAGGTAATGCAAAAATTGGACATGTAAACACACATACCATAGGACTTTGATCGGGGGTCGAAAATTTCACTATACTTAGTGAAAATTTCATAAACATGAAAATTTGACAACTTGCCAAAAGTTGTCTACCTGCATCATTGTTAGTTAATACATGTTCCAAATAGTATCACACAATGTACCAACACACAAATACATCACAAACATTGTTTAAACGACCAAATTGTTCAAATAGCACCTTGTGCCAAACACTCCTACACACCCGCACTCATTGGCGGTCAATCTTGTTCTTGAGCTTTCCAAGGAATCTTCCAAGATTCTTAAACATCCCCTTTGTTTGCTTGAACTCCGCCGACTCATTTGGAATATCCGGAAGTTGGGATAGGTATTCGATAGGTGGGAGCCTAGAGTTGGGCAAAGACTCATCTTCACTCATTGAGGAAGATGAAGAGGAGGTAGGAGGATGAGGACGTTTTCCTTGGGCTTTGTAAACTCTCTTATCACTAAGTGGAACAAAGGTGTGTGGAATGAGAGAGTAGTCAAGACGAAGACCGTTTGGAGTTGGTGGAATGGGAGAGATGCACCTAAAGAGACGGGTCAAAAGCATTCCATACGGCATAGCCGTTGTGCCATGCACGGGAATGTCGGCCATTCTTTTGGCCATGTAGTAGGCAAGGTTGAAAGGTTGCCTAACGGACAAAGAGTAGAGCATGTAGCAAAGGCAAAGATTTATATGATCTCAGTTTCCTATGGTGCTAATGACATTTGCTCTAAGGATTTCCTCCCATTTCTTGAATTGGGGCTTGAGTTCATTCATTTCCATTCCATAAGGGTCCTTTTCGACCACATTTCCCGAACGGGTTCTCCTAGTGTTGGTTGTCCTAACAAATAGGTGGTCACGAAGTTCATCTTTGGACACAAGAGGGGTGTGATAAGGATGGATGCGGTCATGGAGGGTGTCAAGAGTTGAGAGGGAGTGCAAGTCAGAGTAGATGCAAGTACCACGGTTTGGGACACCTAGGATTTGAGCAAACTCCTCAAGAGTGAAGGAGTATTGATGACCACTAGCCCTAAAGTTGATAGACATGCGACCATACTCATCCGTGGTGAGAGTGAAGGATACATAGAATTCCAGAATGAACCTAGGACAAATAGGCTCGTCGATTTCTAAAAGACACTCAAAGTTGATTGTGGCAAATTTGGTGTAGAGGTTTGTGCCTTCTAGGAAGGACGGGTCAATGGTTCTACCCTCATGAACATAATGTCTTTCTAAGGCTTTGAAAACATTGACTTGATTTGGGGTGAGGCCTTTGGTTTTGTGGTATTTGGGTAGGTACTTAATGGTGTCCTTATGGTCGTAGTGGGTTAGAGGAGGCATGATGATTCCTAGAAAAACAAAATTTCAAATTTTAGTCTAAGTAAACGACTATTGTAATGTGGTTGTTCTAGTGTGTGCCTATATGAAAACAATGTGGAGGTGCGGTTATCTTGACTCATTTTGATTCTTCAAAAACATTTTATAATGCAAGTTTTGTTATAAAACAAAAGATAACCCAAGCACTCCTAGTTCAATGTAGCTTTGTTTGAATGTACCCGAAAATACATATTGGTTATGTATTCCCTTTAGCATTCAAGAGACATTATGCAAGTGATGTTTTAAACATAACATTTTGATTTTGTATTCTCAATGTGAGACGAAAAAATATTTGTCCTATTTGTGAGAAATTTTTGGAAAAATTTGTCATGGGGTGTTTTAGCAAACATGTTCACACTTAGTAAGAATGCAATTCCTAACTATGGGGAACATGATTAGTTTTGTTAAACACCTAATTTCATGCATGAGTTTCTCAAATTAATGCATAACCCCAAGTTTTTGTTTTTGTGCAAAAAATAGAATTCCTAGACTCAGATCAGGATTGTAATCAAGTTTAGAATACTTACAATGATGATTGATTTGCAATATGAGTGAAAGGAAGACCAAGAAATCGCAAGTTTGGATGGATGGTAAAGTGAATAGTAACAGTTTGGAAGTGGTGGTATGAGATAATGGGTGTTTGGTTTAATATAAACAAAAATATTGATTCTGCAGGTCGGCGGATACGGTGGACCCCTGAATTGGGTTCCGTCCGCTGTGTCTGAGGGTTCCGCCGACCCTGCTGAGAAAAAGAGTTATGGATTTGTTTTGATTTTTGTGATTTTTGTCTAATGTCCAGAACTACAACGTAGGTTCCATGAGTCCTAAGCCTAGCCTAAGAAGGTTAAAAGGTTCACGTTTAAGGGGTTTTGTGAGAATGTCGGCTATGCTGTCTTCGGAAGAAACTTTCTCAATTGAGATATTTCCTTTTTAAATGTTGTCACGAAGGAAATGATGACGGATTCCAATATGTTTGGTACGAGCGTGTTGAATCGGGTTTTTGCTAAGATCAATGGCACCTTTGTTGTCACAAAGAATTGTGATGTCGTTAAGTTGAATTCTGTAGTCGATAAGAGCTTGCTTCATCCAAAGAGCTTGTTGACATGCCTTTCAGGCCGAAACGTACTCGACTTCCGTTGTTGAGATAGCAGGAACCGTTTGCTTCTTAGAGAACCATGAGGTGAGACAATGTCCAACAAAAGTACAAATACCACTTGTACTTTTTCTATCAACATAGTCACCGACATGATCCGAGTCGGCATACACTATGGTGTCTATTCCCGTTCCTTTGGGATACCATAAACCTAAATGTGTAGTGCCCTTAATATACCTAAAAATCCTTTTAACGGCTTCGAGATGAGTAGTCTTAGAATCCTCTTGAAAACGAGCACATAGACAAACACTAAACATAATGTCGAGTCTACTAGCCGTTAGGTAAAGTAGACTACCAATCATACCTCTATATTTAGTGCTATCTACGGATTCACTTTCCTCATCCTTGGTGAGTTTAGTTTCCGTGGACATGGGTGTTTTGATTGGTTTCGAATCTTCTAATCCATATTTCTTAAGCATGTCCTTAATATATTTAGATTGGTTAAAGAAGATACCATCTTCTAGTTGTTCAATTTGGAGTCCTAGGAAAAAGTTGAGTTCTCCCATCATACTCATTTCAAACTTGTCATGCATGATTTTTGAGAAATCCACACATAATTCTTGACAAGTTGATCTGAATATAACGTCATCAACATAGATTTGGACTATGATAATACGTGAATCTTTCTTCTTAGTGAAGAGAGTATTATCAACTAAGCCCATGGTATACTTATGGTCAACTAGGAAGGTTTTAAGTCGATCATACCATGCTTTTGGAGCTTTCTTAAGTCCGTAAAGAGCCTTTTTAAGTTTGTAAACATGATTTGGTTTTTCAAAATCGATGAAACCCGGTGGTTGAGCAACATACACTTCTTCATTTATGACTCCGTTTAGAAATGCACTTTTGACGTCCATTTGAAGGAGTTTAAAATTGTGTGCACATGCATATATAAGTAAGATTCTAATTGACTCGAGCCTCGCAACCGGAGCAAAAGTTTCATCGTAGTCAATGCCTTCTTGTTGGTTGTATCCTTGTGCAACTAGCCTAGCTTTGTTTCTAGACACAATTCCATTTTCATCCATTTTATTACGAAAGACCCATTTTGTTCCAATTATAGTTTGACTCTTTGGTTGAGGACCTAATGTCCATACATCATTCCTAACAAATTGGTTTAACTCTTCTTGCATTGCAATTACCCAAGACTCATCTTTAATGGCTTCATTAATGTTTTTCGGCTCAATGGTTGACACGAAACAAAAGAAGTTGCTTTCATTTTGAACTTTTGATCTTAGTGTTCTTTCGTTAATGTTGCCTATGACACCATCTAATGGATGACTTTTAGATTCTTTGACATTGACAAGTTCTTTGTTTAATAGTTCATCTTCCTTGTCATTACCTAAAATCTCTTGACTTTCTATTGCTTGGCTTTCCAATAAGTCATCATCTACCAAAGGTGGTGTCTTAGAGGGAGGTGGACTCTCGTCAAATGTTACGTTCAACGTTTCCTCGACTCTTAAGGTTTCTTTGTTCAAAACAATGTAAGCTTTACTATTGTGAATATCCAAAAAATACACCTTCATAAGACTTTGGGTCAAATTTGGTGAGATAATCCTTGGTGTTAAGAATGAAACATTTACTCCCAAACACTCTAAAGTATCCTAATGTAGGCTTTTTACCTTTATATAGTTCATAAGGAATTTTATTCAAAAATGGTCTAATTAAGACTCGATTTAAAATGTACGTTGATGTGTCAACGGCATTACACCTAAACTTTTGTGGAATGTTTTGTTCATTAAGCATTGTTCTACTCATCTCTTGCAATGTCCGGTTTTTACGTTCTACTACACCATTAGATTGAGGGGTACGTGGAGCTGAAAAGTTATGAGTAATACCATTAATATCACAAAAGTTTCCAAATTGAAATTCATTATCAAATTCACGACCGTGATCCGTTCTAATAGACACAATATTAGACCCTACTTGATTTTGAATTTTCTTACTTAGAATCTCAAATTTATCAAAAGCTTCATTTTTACTTTTCAAAAATTTTGTCCAAGTATATCTTGAGTAATCATCGACTATGACCAAAGTGTAGAAGTTACCTCCATAACTTTGTATAGCGGATGGACCAAATAAATCCATATACAAAAGTTCTAGACACCTAGATGTAGAAACCAAGTTTTTAGCCTTATGGCTACTATGGACTTGTTTACCGACTTTGCAAGCATCACAAAAGTGTTGGTCATATTTCAACTTAGGTAGGTTTCGAACTAACTCTTTGGATGAAAGGTTTTGAATTAGTCTCATGTTAGCATGTCCTAAACGTCTCTGCCATAAAGTTGAAGATTCATCTAATGAGGTAAGACAAAGTTTGTCTCTAGATGTTGGATCCATCTTCATGACGTATACGTTGTTCTTAAGGACACCTTGGGCTATGGTTATACCATCTTTAAGTATTTTACTTCCGTTTTCACTAAAAAGGACATTATACTTATTACGACAAAGTTGACTAATACTAAGGAGATTAAAACCTAAGTTATCAACATGAGCTACGTCATCTATAAAAAGGGAGTCATGAGAGATTGTACCTTTTCCGATGATTTTGCTCTTAGCTTTACTACCAAACGTAACATTACCTCCATCACATTTGTGATAAGTAGTGAAGAGGCTTTTGTTACCCGTCATGTGCCTTGAACAACCGCTATCTTTAATCCATTCATCCGGTTCCAAACAAACTTTGAGGCACACCTATTTTATGAAAAACACTCAAACATTTGGTCCCCAATTTCTCATGGGTCCATTTAGGTTAAGCATACCATTAACTTGTTCCAAGTATGAAAGTAGAACATACGGGTTCCATGACATGTAATTTGGAGCTTGGTAATGTCTAGGAGTGTTTTGGTTCCATACATGTTGGTAGTTTGGTCGTGTGTTGAAGTTGCTCTTTGGAAAGGGGCGTTTGGGAATTGGAGTCTTAGGTCTTGGTTGAGTAGTCTTAGCTCTAAATTCATTTTTACTAAGTCCTACTCCAGTTTTAAAGGCAGGTTTTGTTCCATTTTTATATGTAACTTTAACAAATTTTGAACGATCCGATGTGGATGATGTTACTGCTGCAGCAGACCTGGCGGAACCTTCAAGTTCAACGGGCGGAACCCTGGATTGGGTTCCGTCTGTTCCGCGGGCTGCTGTGGCAGTTTTGTTAGTTTCTTGTGCATTCTTTTCTTGTTTCGTTTGACCCTTTGAAGTTTCTATTTTCATGAATCCTAGTCCTGTTTTATGAAAGGATGACATTTAAATTTTCATAATTTCATCCGCACAAGAAATGCTCTTATCGAACTTCTTAAACTTTGTGGTTTGTTTTATTAGATCATTTTGAGTAATTTTAAGTTTCTCAACTTCGAGTTTAAGTTCTTCACGTGATTTGCAAGATGTGTCAATACCTTTACTCTTTTCTAATCTCTTAGCTTTTTCTTTTAACTCATAAACTTCATTTTCTAAAAACACCTTTTTAATTTTCAAAAACTTGTTTTTGTTTATGATTTTTAAGCTCAATTCACAAAGTTTGTTATATTCTTTTTGCAAGGTGTCATCATCAATAGAGGAGTAAGATGAGTCGGAGAGTACCTCATTTGAGTTGTGAGCCATGAGAGCAATATCATCATTCTTTGGCTCATCTTCATCTCCTTCATAGTCACTCCAAGCACCACCCACAAAAGCTTGTTGAGGTTTGCTCTTGGGTGGTTTTGGACATTCTCCTACAAGATGACTTGTGTCTCCACACCTATAGCATTTTCTTTCAACCTTTCCTTTCCTATCATCACGATCTTTTCGGAAAGTTTTCTTGTAATCTCTAGGTTGCCTTACAAACTTCCCTCTTCTACGAAAGAACTTCTTGAAGTCACTAACGGCCATAGCATATTCCTCATCATCACTATCCGAAGTAGATTCTTCATCATCACTTGATTGGACTCTAGCTTTCAAGGCAATGGACTTAACTTTTTCTTTCTAGCCTCTAACTAGTTCGGAATCTTTTTCCATTATCATTTCATGAACTTTGAGGTTTCCAATTAGCTCGTCAAGTGACATGCTTGAAAGATCTTTGGATTCTTCAATTGCCGTCACTTTTGCTCTCCACTTCAGATGGAGTGCTCTAAGGAATTTCCTGACAAAATTCTTACTACAAAAAGATTCATCAAGTGCTTTAAGTGAAATAATAATAGTGTTAAACCTAGCAAATGCATTATCAATAATCTCATCTTCGGAAATAACAAATTGTTCATATTGTTGAACAAGAAGATCAATTTTGTTATATTTAACTTGTGAGTTTCCTTGATGAGTGACTATTAAAGATTGCCAAATATCTTTGGCGGTTTTACACATAAAGACTCTTTCATATTCTTTCTTAGGCAAAGCATTGTAAAGCATCATTTTAGCTTCATTAATTTTAGCAATCAATTTCTTTTGATCATCATCTTTGATATTAGGAACTATACTATCACCATCAATGATTATATACCATAAATCTATATCTTTAGATTTCACGTAAGTTTCAAAACGGTTTTTCTAATATATAAAACCATTTGCTTCAAAAAGTGGTGGTCTTTGCATAGATTGCCCTTCTTTGTAATTTTCAAAATCCATGGATCGTTTCAAGTTTTAAAACACAATATATTTTAAAAGCTTGAGTAACGTAGCTCTTGATGCCAATTGTGGAAAAATAGAAGGGGGGTTGAATAGTTTACCGTTTAAAATCTTTTTAACTTGTTTAATTAGCTTTGAAACTTTCCGTTTGATCAAAGATATATACACAAACACAATATATGACATGCAAGTAAATGAAAGAAACGATCAAACCACAACACGAGTATTTATCGTGGTTCGGCTACAAGGACTCTTTTTCCTTGCCCTACGTCCACGCCCCGAGTATCCAACTCGAGAGTTTCTTTCACTAGTCAACAAGCTCCTTTCACCGGCGGAGAAAACCTTACACGTCGCTTATATACATTTACCGACACTAAGCTAGATGTCGAGTTCTTTTATAAGGGTACAACCACTCCCGTTAGTTCTTTCACAAGGGTACAACAACTCCTGTCACACTTTGTATTTTGAGGACTAAAATACTAACTGATCACTATTGAAAATACACAATCAAATGGAGTGTAAACTACACAAGTCTACACAATACTAAGCTAACAAGTCTTGCAACGTTGTGTTGAATACTTGTAGCTTTTTATGAACTCGTGAATCTCCTTGCTACAAAAAGAAACTTCATATATGAGATGATAAAAGGTTAGATGACAGAATGAATGAATGTGTGAAAATATGATGTAGAGTGATAAGCCAAAAATCAAACTTGTGGCTTAGTATTTATAACAAAACCTTCTGCAGGCCTGGCGGATACGGCGGAACCCTCAGATGGGTTCCGCCCGTGTACCCCCAAGGTTCCGCCGGGCTTGCAGTTGGTTTTGCAATAAATCTTGCAAACCAAACAATGTCACATCTCATTATACCTTGTCAAACACAAAACTTGCAAGCAAACATATGGTTAGTCAAACACACTTTTTTCCCATAAATGTATATTGACAAAACTTGCCATAAATGTGATGTGACATTTCTATTTTAAGAAATAAAAAGTGTTGTGTTTTATAAAATGTAAAATGTAGCAAATGTCTATTTTATGCAAGTCTTTAAAACTAAGATTATGTTTTACTTAGAAACTAAAGTTTACATTTTATCGTTAACAAAACTTGGCAAAGATCGTAAAATATAAATAACGTTTTTAGACAATATTTGTATTAACAGTGTATATTGTTAGTTTTTGTGTAAATTATTTGTAAAGGTGTAGAAGGTGTGTAATAGATAGATCTAGGTGGGTTAGTAGTCGTGAATAGAAGTAGTGAAGAAATAGTTGTGTTGTGAAGAAGAAGTAGTGAAGGTGTGAGAAGTAGTGTAGTAGTAGTGGCGTGTATAAGTCGTGAAGAAGGTGTGTGGTGACTAGTGGTGTGAGATTGGTTCTAGTTACTATTAGAACTCGACATCTAGCTTAGTGTCGTTAATCAGTGTAAGCAAAAGTTGTGTAAGGTTTCTCCGCCAAAAGAGAGCTCGTTGTGTTAGTGAAGAAAAATCTCGAGTAGGAGACTCGAGGAGTGGAGTAGGGCAAGGAAGGAGACCTTGTAGCCGAACCACTATAAATTCATTGTTTCTTGGTTTGATCTTTCCATATCTTTGTCATTATCTTATTTACATCTTTATTGTTTACATACTCATAAACATTTGCATCTAGTTGTAGCTTGTGATATTGTGCTAAAATTGATTTCACACAAAGTTCAAACAAAAGGTTCATTCACAAAATAAAGTTTTTATAAATAACCTAAAAAGATACAATATATATATACACATATACAAGTGAAATTGATCATTTAGATTGAGTAAATTTTTACAATAAATCTTGTATTGAAGATTTTGAAAACAAAGTTTTGAAATAAAAATTGACGTCAAACTATTCAACCCCCTTCTAGTTTTTCACAATTGGCATCAGAGCTACGTTGAACAAGATTTTTAAAATAAATTGTATTTTAAAACTTGAAATCGATTTATGGAATCGGAAAAATATTTAGAAGGAAAAATGACATTTAAACCACCATTTTTTGAAAATGAGAATTTTAGTGAATGGAAAAATAAATTTGAAAATTATGTGAAATCAATAGATCAAGATCTTTGGCACATCATTTCAATTGGTGATATTCAAACAAAAACAGATTTTGAAAATCAATTCAATTACCCCCAAACAAAGATTGGTAAAAATACTAAAGACAAATTAATGATTTATAAAATCATATCTGGAATTGAATATGAAAGAGTATTCTTTTGTAAAACGGCAAATGATATTTGGAAATATTTTTTAAACTTTCACCAATGGAAGTGTCGAGCCAAAGATGATAAACTTGATGTTGCACAAGAATTAATTGTTCTAGAAAATTTAATCAACAAACATTTAGTTGATGTAAATACAAGTGCTACTAGTTCAAACATGGTCATTGAAGGTATCAAAAACGAAGATTACATGAGCCAAATCCGAAGAAAGATTATAAATGAAACATGGAGCGACATGGAAGGTGAAGAGGATCATTATATAGCATGTGAAGATTGTGAAGCATATAAAGCCCCAAATGAGGTACAATCCGAAACCAAACATTTTTGCTATGATCAACTCATATTAGAGTTTTCAAAATTAGAAAGTAACTTCAAAAGTTTTTGCAACATAGACTCAAATATCACGCTTAAAAATGAATCTTTAACATCTACTGAAGAAAATTTTGAAAAAAAAAAATACTTGCTAAATTTGAAAATAGCTCCAAATCACTAATATACTTACTTAATACTCAAAAGGCTTTTGATGACAAAACAGGATTAGGATTTAATGCTAATGATACTTTGACAAATAAATCAAAGCGAATAGAGTTTGTAAAACCTAGTGGAGAAATTTAGAAAATTACTCTAGTCATAACAATTGCTTATCTCTTGAGACAAGAAGGTCATTATCATTGTGTGAAAACATATTGATAAGAAATTCTTGCACTTGTTAACAACATCTATACCATATGCATTTTAAATGCAATGGATGTTGTGACTAACCATCTAGGACCCATAAGTCTTTGGGTACCAAGTTGTTTTACATGTTAGGTATCTTAATCATGAGGATTGGCACACTTGCATATACGTGAAATTTGACGAACAATTGAGACATGCATTTAAACCTTCACGTGTTTATGCTTCAAGAACTTGCTTGCGATACTATGGTGTTGTCTAGTTACGGGTTCTCTTTTGCATTGCTTTCTCTCTATAATTTTCTTGGGAACTCGTTGCTTCCTCTTTTCACTTTCTCATAAGTCTTATTGAATTAATTCATTTTAAGACGCAAGGTACGTTCTCTCTTTTAATTATAAAGTAAACTTCTAAGATTATTTATTGTATGTTCGTGTGATAATTTTTTTTATTGTATTATTTACACTGTGGATATATTCACTAAACCCTTTTAGCATGTACTACTTAATCACTAGCGTTTAGGATTAGGGATGATGGAGCAAATTGACAAAATTCTGTTGGATTTTCATAAATCAATTATTGCATAAAATTGCTTTATTTTCTCTTATTCGTTCTTGAGTCTAGGTATCTACTTCATACAAAAATTGAAGATTGAGAACTCTACATTGCATAAATTTTTTTTACTCAATCTATCTAAACTATTCACATTTTTAGCAACAAATATTGTAAGTCATTTATAACACATTTCATCAAATTTTGGTCATAATCATCATTAAGTATTTTACTTCAATTTCTTCAACATCATTTTGGCTCTTTCAAATCGAGTCTAGAATCTTCATAACTAAATGCTTTCCATAAGATTAAAATGCTTTATTAACATTAAAACTCTTTAACTATAAATCCTCTTAATGAAATTTCTCTTTGATTGTACACTACTTTTCAAAAACTTCTTTTAAAAACACATTGTTGAATAAGGTTAAAAACGTTTTCTCATAAATCATGCTTGATACTACACGTGTAATTGTCATATTATATAATCTAATATATATTTTTGACAATCGTGGGTTCAACAAATAAAATCTGGGAGATTTTGGATTGCTTCTTAGGATTTTTTTTGCATTAGGAGTTGAAGCAATCGCATCTTCACATATGTTAAATCTAGACATAAATTATTACTAAGACATAAGTCATTTTGTCACATTTGTTCCATCACTAGTTTCTCACTCACTAGTTGCCTTGGCCTCTTTTATTAAGTTAGTTACCTTAGGATATATGACTTGCTTAATTGACCCTTTACATGATTTTCTTTGCATGAAATTATATTATATGCTTAGTTGCCTACATGCATACTTCTCTTGCATACTCCATTAAGATAATACTTGATTAAGTTGCCTGAAGAGATGGACTTGCCCAAAACCAAACCTCAAAACAAACATCTTTCTGGAAAAATTTCTACCAAAAAACATTTCTGGCAATCTGGGAACAAGACATTGGGCGGCCCCCATAATTATCACGGGGTGCCCCCTTAAATTTAAAGGGGTCGGCCATTAATTAAGGGGGCCGTCCACCTGATGGTCGACGTTCCCTGTTTGCTTTCTCCTTTTTAGCCCATTTCACCCTATTTTGATTCCTCACTTCCCTAAATTCACAAACACATTTTGTCTAGTAAATCCTCCACTCATTTATCCTTCCACAAACACATAATCATCATACCATAAATACCTCTCCTCATAACATATCCTTGCTCAACCATCCCATCATGACCTCTCCCAACAAACTAAAATCAAAATCCTCTAAGCTAGCAAGGATGACTAAAAAACCTACATGGAGAAAGAAACAAAGCCCTCAAAACAAATCCGTCACAACAAGTGGATTTGGTAATCAATCAACACCTCCAAACACCTACTTTCCCAACTACACTCCAAAATCGCAAGGACACTCCTTTGAACCACTCTGCAAACCTTACCACATTGGCCAATCATCCCATTTCATCCCAAATCATACATCCTCATTTCCATCCAACTACAATGATCCATATCACTTTGGTCAATCATCAAACTACAACCCCAACTACACAACACCAATTCATCTACCTCCACCAAATGATTCACTCCACATTACCATGAAAAAGCAAAAGTTCCGTGAAGAAATCAACCAAATTCGTGATCTTAGTGATCTTCATGCTATGCATCTTGCACAACGCAACTTGCACAAAACTCCATCCTCTCCTTACTCAAATTGCCTACCTCACTCCCTTAAGTTGGATCAAGTCATCAACCACACCCACTATTATCCTTGTTGCTACTTTCTCCAAAAACAAATCCTTGACCTAATCGAAGATATTTCGTGGATCGAATATCTCCTCACTCGTCTACATCCAATACCTCCACTAATTAGGTACAACATACCTAGATCCACTCCTTCCGCTTCACATCCCTCACCATCATACCACTAAATCCAATCACCTTGTTTCCATCTCCTAATAAATTCACCACAAACCTTTGTACCCCATGCAAGTTCAAGAGACCTCAAGACGGCAAATTAGTTACATCTAATGTAGTTTGCTAGAAAAGTATATATCTATACACATATATGTATGCCTTTGTACTAATGATTATGTCTTTAACATAATCTACCTTAATAATCAATAAATGTGACTTATGTTTGATTAATATTGCTTGCTTGGTTTTTATGCATGCTTTTCTCCTTGTTTTTTTATCTTTGTTTGCATGGTTAGTTTATGATCATATATTTACTTCTCTAATAGACCAAAACTAAAATGAAATGTTCCAATATAGCTTGCGGGAAAAACAAAACAGATAAAAACCATTTTTGGAAAATTTTTGAAATTTGGTCATCTAAAATTTTACCAGATGGGCAGCCCCCTTAATTATCAAGGGCGGCCCCTTTAATTTTAAGGGGGTCGGCCATGAATTAAGGGGACCGGCCACCTGGAACAGTTTTTACACTGTTTTCTTTTGCAACTTGTGACTCCTTTTGCTAGTCCCAACTACCATTTCCCTTAAAAACTAAACTGATTTTAGAATCTAACAATACAATTTCAAATTAATTCTACTTCTAAACATGATTCCATGCTATAAAAACCTTATACACCTTTCATACACACTCCATTATTATCACATTCATCAACCTCAAGCATTTCATCATATCATCACCAAAAACCACCTCCTCCAACAAAGCCAAGAAACAAAAGCTTGTTATCATACCACCAAAACAACTTTTCATTGATCTCACAAGTGATGATAATGCCACTCCATCACCACCACCTCAATGCTCATCTCCTAGTGCTCCCAATGCACCATTCAAAACACCATCAACTCATGGAACCTCTACCTTTTCCATACCATCATCATCATCCATCAATGACTACATCAACACTCACCTATCACCTCCACCAAGAATTCCACCACCACCACCTCTTGAAAATACATCCTTAGACATCATTCTTTCATTATCACCCATCACACCTCTTGATGCACAATTTTCACCATCACCACTCAATCCATTAAACTTCAATCCCATCCCATGGAGCTTGCTTGAAGCTCAAGGTGATACTTGCCTTTGTTGCATCCATAACCGCACCATCATATTTGGCTTAAGAGATGAAATCCACTACATGTTTTCATACATTGAAAGCTTGTTCCCTCAACCTCAACCAACAACATCCACACCTCCACCACCAACATCAACCACACCTCCACCTCCATCAACATCAAACACACCTCCATCAACTCCATCATCTCCACCTACAACATTGCTCCTCCCAAACTAAACATGGCTCATATTCGGAAAATAAAAATGTTTAAACCTTTTCGATGGCAAGCTCTAGTAAAAACATTTCTATTAGAGTTTTGGTTGCTTGTAAGCCCTTAAGGCTTTAGTTTATTAGTTGTATTGTTCATGCATCTTGGATGCATGTTGTTTGTATTTTAATCAATTTATTGAAGTGTTTTCTTCCATGCTTATATTGTTTGTTTTATTTATATATATATTTGTTGGATGCATATATATTGTATGTTCTAAATATTTTTGCAAGCATTTCATATCTCGACTTGTCTTGTAACCTTAAAAAGAAGGGGGAGTACACATCAAGGGGGAGCTCATCCGACTTCGGGACAACCTTTTTGATGTTCAAAAAAAGGAGGAGAAGTGATATAAACTCATTAAATACTTGCATATATAACAATTTTTGATTTAATAAGTTTAGATTTTATAATCATCAAAAAGGGGGAGATTGTTGATATAAATAATGCGTAAAAACGTTATTAATATTTATCATTATCCCTATATTTTGACGATCACAAAATATAAAATCATTAAACGTAAAATCATTACGTTAACAAGTATTTAGTGACAAAATATCATTTCATCCAACTAATTCACTTAAGGTATGAATAAACAATTGTCTAATACATTTTATGATCAAAGGAAGGTTTATTTACTAATTACAAATTATATAAAATGGTATAAACATTTTATATATTTAGAAAAACACTTTTGGTAATTAGAGGAAAATGTTTAATTCAAAATATATATATGAATTCAAGTTTTTAACCAAATTCAGTTAAATTTTCACCAAATAAACTTTCCCCAGAAAAGACAAAAATTCAGGCTGTTACAGTGGGCGGCCCCCTTAATTATAAGGGGCGGCCCCAATAATTTTAAGGGGACCGGCATACGCTCCTCTGTCAGAATCTTTTTCCTATAAATACTGGTTCAAATCTGTAATTTTTCCTCACCTTTTGCACTATAACTTTCTCTCCAAATTCTTTCAAATCATCTTCCTAAAACCTTTGATCATAAACATATTAGTTCATGTTTTCAAGTGATACTATCCATCCTCATTCAAAGTGAAAGAGAAGAATACTTCTCCAACATCTTGTTTAGAAGTATTGAAGAGTTGTGTATATTGTTAGTTGTTATGTAAATTATTTGTAAAGGTGTAGAAGGATAGTCGTGAATAGAAGTAGTGTAGAAATAGTTGTGTTGTGAAGAATAAGTAGTGAAGGTGTGAGAAGTAGTGTAGTAGTAGTGGCGTGTATA
Source organism: Artemisia argyi (assembly GCA_030686995.1). Taxonomy (NCBI): domain Eukaryota; kingdom Viridiplantae; phylum Streptophyta; class Magnoliopsida; order Asterales; family Asteraceae; genus Artemisia; species Artemisia argyi. Next base: position 66,403,694 of record CM060709.1, on the reverse strand, counting down.
AGTCGTGAAGAAGGTGTGTAGTGACTAGTGGTGTGAGATTGGTTCTAGCTACTATTAGAACTCGACATCTAGCTTAGTGTCGTTAATCGGTGTAAGAATAAGTTGTGTAAGGTTTCTCCGCCAAAAGGGAGCTTGTTGTGTTAGTGAAGAAAACTCTCGAGTAGGAGACTCAAGGAGTGGAGTAGGGCAAGGAAGGAGACCTTGTAACCGAACCACTATAAATCCGCTGTGTCTTGGTTTGATCTTTCCATCTCTTGTTCATTATCTTATTTACATCTTTATTGTTTACATACTCATAAACATTTGCATCTAGTTGTAGCTTGTGATATTGTGCTAAAATTGATTTCACACAAAGTTCAAACAAAAGGTTCATTCACAAAATAAAGTTTTTATAAATAACCTAAAAAGATACAATATATACATACACATATACAAGTGAAATTGATCATTTAGATTGAGTAAATTTTTACAATAAATCTTGTATTGAAGATTTTGAAAACAAAGTTTTGAAATAAAAATTGACGTAAAACTATTCAACCCCCTCTTCTAGTTTTCCACAGATTGTCTAGTAGAGATGCTATAGAGCATGTAGCAAAGAAAAGTTTTGACGTGATCTCTATTTCCCATGGTGCTTATGACATTAGCCCTAAGGATTTCTTCCCACTTCCTAAATTGAGGCTTAAGTTCATTGAGTTCCATTCCAAATGGGTCCTTATTGACTTCATTTCCCGAACGATTTTTCTTAGTGTTTGTAGATCTCACAAAGAGGTGTTCACGAAGTACTTCCTTGCTAACAAGAGGGGTTTCATATGGATTAGTACGGTCAAGGACCGAATCAAGAACGGTAAGTGGCCATTTGTTCGTATAAAGGCATGTACCTTTATTCAAGATACCAAGAATTCGAGCAAATTGATTTAGGGGAACATCAAATTGATGTTGGTTGATTTTGAAGACCAAGGAAATGAGACCATACTCATCGCCAGAAAGTGACATGGTAGCATAAAATTCTAGAATGAACCTAGGACAAATTTTGTTCATCGATGTCTAGAAGACAATCGAAGTTGATAGTGGCTAAGTCTTGGTGAATGGATGTCCCTTCTAGGAAGGATGGATCAATGGTTCTACCTTCATGAACATAGCGTTTTTCTAATCCCTTAAAGATTTTGACTAGATTGGGAGTTAGACCTTTGGTCATATGATGTTTGGGTAGGTACTTTAGGGTATTCTTATGATTAGAGAATGTTGCAGGAGGCATGTTGGTTCCTAGAAACAAAGATTGCACATTTTAAACAAGTTAGTGACAATTTGAGATTTAATGTTCTATTGTGTGCCTATATGACAACAATGTGGAGGTGTGGTTATCTCAACTCATCTTTATGCTAAAAAGGTTTTAAGTATGCAAATTTTGTTATAAAATAAGAGATAACCCAAACGCTCCTAATTTAGTGTAGCTTCGATTGAATGTACCCGAAAAAGCAGATTAGTTATGTATTTCCTTTAGCATTCAAGATATATTATGCAAATGATGTTTTCATGACGTTTTTCATTTTGTATTAACAATGTGAGGAAATATTTTTGTCCTAATCGTGAGAAGTGATTTTTCAAAAGTTTAACATGGGGTGTTTGGTAAATCATGATAATGTTTAACAAAATGCAATTCCTAACTAGGGAAAACATGATTGATTTTGTTCACAACTAATGCTTCTATATGATTTCTCAAGTTTAATGCATAATCCCCAAGTTTTTAGTTTGTGTGCTTAAATAGAAATCCTAGACTTAGATTAAGAATGCAATTATGTTAAGAATACTTACAATGATAATTGGAATGGAGGTTGTTTGAAGGAGAGCCTTAATTTTCGTGTGTAGTTTTGTTTAGAAGTGAATAGTAACTGTGAGTGGGTTATAATTGTGGGGTAAGGAGGTGTTTGGTTTAATATTTAAGAATAAAATGGCCTGATGGTTTGGCGGAACCAAAAAGTGGGTTCCGCCTGTTTAGTCGAATGGTTCCGCCACATCAGTAGAGAAAAACTAGAGTGATTTGTTTTGATTTTTATGATTTTATTCTAATGATCAAAACTATAGTGTAGGTTCCATAAGCCCTAGCCCAAGTCTAAGAAGATTAAATGGTTCTAGTTTAAGTGGTTTTGTGAGGATGTTGGCAATGTTGTCTTTTAAGGATACTTTCTTGATAGAGATGTTTCTTTTTTGAACACTGTCACGAAGTGAGTGATGACGAATCTCAATAAGTTTAGTACGCGCATGTTGGACTGGATTCTTGCTGAGGTCGATGTCTCCTTAGTTCTCGCAAAGAATGGAGATGTCGTTTAGCTAAATTTTGTAGTCGACAAGAGCTTGCTTCATCCAAAGAGCTTGTTGACATGCTTTCCAGCCGATATGTATTCGGCTTCAGTTTTTGAGATAGAGAGAGCCGCTTGTTTCTTAGAGAACCAGGAGGTGAGATAATGTCCAACAAAAGTACAAATACCACTTGTGCTTTTTCTATCGACGTAGTCACCGGCATGGCCCGAGTCGACATATACTATGGCTTCTACTCACATTCCTTTGGGATACTATAATCCTAAATGTGTAGTGACTTTGATGTATCTAAAAATTCGTTTAACGACTTCAAGATGGATTGTTTTAGGATCTTCTTGAAAATGAGCACATAGACAAACACTAGACATAACGCCGGGTCTACTAGCTGTGAGATCAAGTAGACTTCTAATCATTCCTCTATGTTTAGAGTTACCTATGGATTCAGTTATCTCATTCTTGGTGAGATATAGGAAACTTAATTCATGATGTACTTGTGCAGAACTAGGAATTTCTTAAGTGATTATACCGTGCTTTTGGAGCTTGCTTAAGACCTTCAAAACCCTTTTATAGATTACTCCCTCCGCCCCAATTTATTTGTCCACTTTTGACTTTTAAAGTCTTTCTTTTACGACTTTGACCTTAAATATTTTCTTTTGTGTTATTTAATACTTGATGCAAAATATATGAATGAATTGAGTTTTAAATATATTTTCATTCGGTATAAGTTTCATCAAGTATTATATAACACAAACAACAAAATTTAAGGTCAAAGTTAACAAAAAAAGACTTCAAAAGTCAAAAGTGGACAAATAAATTAGGACGGAGGGAGTATAACCTTGTGCTATTAGCCTAGCTATGTTTCTTGACACTATATCATCTTTATCTATTTTGAAAGATCCATTTTGTTCCAATGATTGTTTGACTCTTTGGTTGAGGAACTATTGTTCAAAAATTATTTTTATCAAATCGGTTTTAATCATAGCTATGACCCATGATTCATGTTTTATGGCCTCGTTTATATTTTTCGTTTCAATGGTTGACACAAGACAAAAGACGTTTCTTTTATTTTGAACTTTTGATCTCAATGTTTTTTCATTAATGTTTCCAATGATACTATCTAATGAATGATTTTTAGATTCTTTAACATTGACAATTTTTCTATTTAGTAGTTCATCTTCCTTATCTAAGCTTTCTTGTCTTTACCATTATTTGACTTTCGACTTAGTCATCATCTACCAAATGTGATGTCTTAGAGGGAGGTGCACATTCGTCGAATGTTACGTTCAACGATCCCTCGACTCTTTAGGATTATTTGTTTAAAACAATATATGCTTTGCTACTTTGTGAGTATCCAAGAAATATACCTTCATAAGACTTTGGGTCAAATTTAGTTAGATAATATGTGGAAAACTAGAAGGAGGGTTGAATAGTTTTACACCTTTTTTTTATTGTTAAAACGTTAGTTTCAAAACCTTTAATTAAAGTTTTGTATGAAAACTATACTTGATCGAAATGATCAGTTATATATATATATATATATATATATATACCTTTTTAGTTTGATTGTAAAAGCTTTGTTTTGTGAATGAAACTTTTGTTTGATCTTTATGTAAAATCCACACTAGCACTATACGAGGAACTATAAATATATATGTACGTCTATGTCTATGAAAGTAATAACGATATAAATAAAATAGTAAGCAAGAGATGGAAAGATCAAACCGAGACATAAAGGATTTATAGAGGTTCAGCTACAAGGACACCTTCCTTGCCCTACTCCACTCCTCGAGTTACCTACCTGAGAGTTTTCTTCACTAAGTCAACGAGCTCCCTTATGGCAGAGAAAACCCAACACTTTTGCTTACACCAGTTTAACGACACAAAGCTAAATGTCGAGTTCTAATCGTAGCTAGAACCAATCTCACGACTTCAATCACAACACTACTTTTATCACGACTTCTTCACTGCTTCACGACTTCTTCACTACTTCACGACTTCTTCTTTTTCACGACTTCTTAGCCACTTCATGACTTCTTCTTCTTTCTTATTTCACAACTACTTTGCTACTTCACAACTTCTACTTCATCCCACAAAAACTAAGTAACACTACTAGTTTACACCACAACTAATCTATACATATACACACCTTCTTCTATGCTAGCCACTACCTCTTTACACTTCTTCTTCTAAGCTCCTATTCTTACACAAGTTAGTTTTGTAGGAGAAGAGATATGGGAGAAAAGAATTGATGGAGTATCAAATTCTTTTCTCTTCTTTTCCTTTCTAATCCTCCGAAAATAAGAGGAAGACTTTAGAGTAAAAGCAGCCCCGAATCTTCCTTTCACTTCATTCCTCTTCATTTCTTTTTTTCTCTAAAAATTTTTGGAGAACACAATTTTTTTTTCAGTTTCTTTTCTTTTCTTTTCCTTTTTCTTGTACATTAATTTTAAGAACACAATGTTAGTAATTTGTCAGTTAAATAGTGAGTTAACAATGAATCATTGAACAAAAAAAAAGTTAAGTTTACGGATGTAAAAAATCTTAGTCAAATCAACTACAAGTTATTGAACCTCAATTCAACAACCAATAGATGAATCAAAATATCAAATCCACCACTGCTAATTAGGTATGGTACTATTATTTAAGATGATAATAGTTTTATTACAAACAAATTTCAATCTGGTAATGATCAACAACTAAAAACAATATTGGGTTATAAAAAAAACCCTGAAGGAAAAACTCTTTATGTAGCCCAGCGCCTAGGAGTTCCTTAACATGCCAAGTCCAACCCTCCATCTTTATATCAACTGTTATATCACTCTCAAAGTTTCAATCACACTATAAAACACAAATACGAAAACAACAAGTTAGTCCTTTAACTTATTTTCTAGGAAAAAGGTTATACAATTTTAGCATCCCTCTTTAACCTTAGCATGGAAAACATCAAATACCCTAGTTTTGAAATCAGATTTTAATGTTGATTTCATCCAACCCTTTAATGAAAATATATGGAAAACATCAAATAACCCCAGTTTTGAAATCAGTTTTTGATGTTGATTTTTATCCCACCCTTTAGTGAAAATATTGCATGTTTGATTAGTTGATCTTATCTTTTTTGTTTTAGTAACACCTGATAAAAAAAAGTTTCTCTTAGAAAGTGAAGATCTATTTCAAAATGATTAGTACTTCTTTCATGAAACACAAGATTAGCATCAACCTTAATTGCTACTTGACTATCACAAAACAATTTAATATCTAAGAAATGTTCCCAGTTCAAATCCTTAAGAAACTTAAGGACCCAAACAACCTCAGATGTCACCAAAGTTATAGCTTTATTTTCAGCTTCTACTGAAGACTAAGAGAGGGTATTTTGCTTTTTACTCTTCCAAGAAACTGATAAGCCATTTAAACTTAAACAAAATCATGTAACAGACTTCCTTGTTACAACACATTTATTCCGGTTAGCATCTACAAAAGCTTCAAGTGAAGCAATGAGACACTTGACTATATGAATCCCCTTATCGGGAGACCCCGTTAAGTATCTTAAAACCTTAAGTGAAATTTTTAAAGGGGATCTCAAAGGTTTATGTATAAACTGACTTAAACAATGCACTGAATAAGAAATATCAGACCTTGTATGAGTAAGATAGATCAACTTCCCAATTAATTTTTAGGTATTCTGTTATGTTGTCTAAAACAGGATCACTAACAGATGGTTCACTAGATATAGACAAGTTGCTCGGGAGGAGTAGCAGATGGTGTGGAAAATGAGAAGGGGGGAGGGGGTTGAATAGTTTTACGTCTTTTTAATTTGTTATAAAAATTGTTTGAAAGTTTTCTTTGTTTTCAAAAGTTTAGATTCGATGCTATATGAAATCAAGTCATGCACAATATGAACAACACTAAATATGTACGATAAGGCAATACTAATGTAAGTAAAGAAATAGATGAGAGTTGGAAAGATCGAACCGCGAGACAAGAGATTTATAGTGGTTCGGCTACAAGGTCACCTTCCTTGCCCTACTCCACTCCTCGAGCACCTAACTCGAGAGTTTTCTTCACTATGTCAACAAGCTCCCTTATAGTGGAGAAAACCTTACACACCAATGTTGATATAAATAAATGACTAAAAACGTTATTCATATCTTTCGATATCTCTATGTTTTGATAATCACAAAACGAAAACTCATCAAACCAAAGATTATAACATAAACAAGTATTTAGTAGTAAATACTCATCTTTACCATTAAATCACTTAAGGTATGAATAAACAAAGTGTCTAATGTATTACAAGATCAAAGGAACTTTTTTGTTAATCACTAGATAATTATAAAATGTTACAAAGCATTTTATATCTTTTGTAAAACATTTTTGAAATTAAAAGAATATGTTTTATTCATTACAAATTTGTGAATTCAAATTTTCAACCAAAAATGGCAAATCAAATCCAGAAAAATTCCCCTCACAAAAGGACAAGAAAAACCAACGTTCAGGAGGGTGGACCCCTTAATTATACTAGGCGGCCCCCTTAATCATTAAAGGGACCGCCCCTAATTAAGGGGACCGGCACGCTTCAGAACAGTATTTTCTGGCCCTATAAATATTGGATCATTCCACATACTTTTCTCACCTTTTTGCACTAAAAACTTTCTGATCTAAACATCCTTCTCCATCTTCTAAAAATCCTTCGATCTTATATACTTTGATCTTTGTTTCAAAGTGATTCAAGCCTCAACACTCAAGTACAAAGAGAAGAATACTTCTACTAGAAGTATTATAACTTAGTATTATCTTGCTATCTAAGTTGTTTGTTTGTTTCATCTTGTTGATCTTTCATACTTTGGTGAATAAGGTGTATGCATTAGTTTGCTAGATTTAGTTGTAGAATCTAGAATTGTTGTAAGTGTGTAGTGGAAGTTGAAGTGAAGAAGTAGTGTTGGATATTAGTGAAGATAGGAGAGAGTGGGAATAGTGATTGGTTGTGAAGAAAGTGAAGCTTTCAAGTGGAGAAGACTTGAAGACATTAGTAGATTGAAGTTGTGAAGACTCAAGTGGCTTGAAGGTGCAAAGATATTATTGGCTTGAAGTTGTGAAGACATTGGTGCTTTGAAGTTGTGAAGTTGCAAGACATTGAAGTCGTGAAGAATTTTGTGAAGGCGTGAAGATACTAGTGGTGTGAAGACATATTGAAGAAGTCAAAGGTGTGAAGAAATTGTGGTGTGTTATTTGGTGTGAGATTGCTTCTAGCTACGATTAGAACTCGACACCTTGCTTTGTGTCGTTAATTGGTGTAAGCATTTGGTGTGTACGGTTTTCTCCGCCATAAGGGAGGTTATTGACTTAGTGAAGAAAACTCTCGAGTTCGGTGCTCGGGGAGTGGAGTAGGGCAAGGAAGGTGTCCTTGTAGCCGAACCACTATAAATCCTTTGTCTCTCGGTTTGATCTTTCCTTCCCTCATTCTTTACTTGGTTACTTACTTGCTTCTCGTACATTATTATTATTGTGTGTTGTGCATATATTGGTTTCACAAAAAGATCAAACTAGGTTCCGTTCAAAACATTAACTATACATTAGTAAATTAAAAGTATATACAATCATTAAAACACATATACACATATAAATACATACTTATATGTTATATTTAAGTGAGATATATGAAATTATAATTTCTATTCAACACTTTAAATAAGTAGTATTTATGTGACATATGTGAATTAATTTGTATCTATACTTTAGCTTAAAAGGTTTTTACAAATTACCATCAATTATTTGAAAGTAAACTTTTATTAAAACGAAAAAGACGCAAAACTATTCAACCCCCCCTTCTAGTTTTTCACAATTGGTATCAAGAGCCACGTCTAGCAAGATTTTTAAAATAGATTGTATTTTAAAACTTGTAACGATCTATGGAATTTGAAAAATATGTAGAAGGGAAATTTGCACAACAACCACCTTTATTTGAAAATGATCATTTTCTTGAATGGAAAAACAAATTTGAAAATTATGTGAAATCAATAGATCTTGATCTTTGGTATATCATTTCAATGGGTGATCTTAAACCAACCAAATTAGATTTTGAAATTCAATATAATAATCTCAAACTAAAATTGATAAAAACACTAAAGCCAAATTACTTATTTTCAAAACTCTACCAAGAGTTAAATATGAAATATTATCTCATTGTAAAACGGCAAATGATATTTGGAAATGTCTTTTAAAGATTCACCAAGAGAAATGTAAAATCAAAGATGATAAACTAGATATTGCACAAGAAATAGTTAATCTAGAAAATTTAGTAAATAAATATTTAGTTGAAATAAACACATGTACTACTAGTTCAAATGTGATCATTGAAGGTATCTACAATGAAGAATACATGAGCCAAATCCGAAGAAAGAACGTGAATAAATCATGGTGCAACAAGTGCAAAGAAGACGATGATAATACGGCTTATGAGAATATTCAAACAAATGAGAACACAATTATTGATGGCAAGAACTACATATTTCTAGATCCAAGTGAAACTACAAACAAAACATGGAGCGACATGGAAAATGGAATTGATCACCATATAGCATGTGAAGAATGTACAACTACAAATAAAGTACAATCCAAAACCAAACATTTTTGCTATGATCAATTTATATTAGAATTTTTAAAAATGGAAAACAACTTCAAACATTTTTGCAACATTGACTCAAAAATTATTTTTAAGAACGAGTTTTCAACATCCGCTGAAAACAACTTTGAAAAAGAAATCATTTTAGAAGATAAATGTCTAGACTTAAAAGTAATATTGAAATCGATCTTGAATGTAAAAAATGTCGAGACTACAAACATGAAATTAAAATGGAAAATGAAAAAGCAAAAACATTGGCAAAGTTCGAAAATAGTTCTAAATCTTTAAAATATCTTCTCAACATTCAAAAGCCATTTTATGATAAAACCGGCTTAGGATTTATCGTAAATGATCCTTCAACAAATGTATCAAAATAAATAAAATTTGTTAAACCTAGTGAATAAATTTAGAACTAATACTCTTAACATTCATTACTTATTACTCTAGTCAAGAAAGTCATTGTTTGTTAATTAAAACAAACTATTGATGAATTCTTGCACTTATCGACGACATCCCCATCATCTGCATTCAAATGCAATGGATGTTCTCATCTAACCAACTAGGACCCATGAGAATCTGGGTACCAAGCTGTTTATCATGTTTAGGTAATTAACGAACGAAGAGTCTATTACGTGTTGATTTACTCATCTCGCTCTATTACCTTTGACGGATATTGGTTTCTATCATGTTGTTTCACATTCTGCTAATGTTTCGCCTATGACGTCGTTGCGGGAATCTTCTTGTCTCGGCATTTTGTTCTTCACTCTTGGAGTATTGGTATCATGGTGTGTCCGTTACTATTTCAAGATGAAGCCTCCTTAGTACTACTTCTATTAGCCTTCACGACTTGTGATGATTGGTGTGATTGATTGAGCATCTCGGATCCAGTTCCCTTGATTTCTATTCATGGGAATATTACTTGGCTACTTCGACATGTTTTGCACTAACTCTTAAGATTTCTTCTATCAACGTCATGCCCACTCTTAAAGAAAAGCTGGACCTGAGATAAGTTTTCTTTTCAAAAACTTGCCAATATTACATTATATTTTAGAATGTTTTAATTAGTATGTGAATATGATTTAACTTATAAGTTGCCATGCTTTTAGATCATTAACACTAATATATGCATACATGATATTAGCATTATAAACCTTCTTGTTGTTTAATCTATTATCATTCTTCTTAATCTTCTATAATCTATAGTAGAACCTTTCCACTTTATCTATATGATCTTACTAGTTGCATAAATAGATGTATTATAATTGAGACTTGTTTGCAACTTGATATTATGATGTTATTTGTATACACACACACTCACACACACACACACACACACACACACACACATATATATATATATATATATATATATATATATATATATATATATATATATATATATATATATATATATATGAATGCCTATCTTGTATCCATGAACTATTTACTCTACTCCTTCTTATGCAGTTGCATTTAGATCATAAATATCTATCATCTCACTTTAATACCTTTAGATGTTATTAGAGATGATTATGTATGACAATGGGCAAAATTGATTCTCTTGAGCATGATAAGCTTCCATTTCAAATCCTTCACTTGCAACTTCTTGATTATCATGATCAAAACATCATGGTTAAAACTTCTCTCTTTTTGAATGAAATAATGTTTTTTAAACAATTTACTTAACTAAAATTTCTTTCACAACCTTATTTTAATCAAAAACAAGATTGAAATTCTTTTTATACGTTATGAAACAAAACTCAATTTGTGTTATTGTAATGCACACTTGAATTTACTTCAAAACATTGTTGAATAAAACAAAAAACGTTTTGCTCAAAACACATTTGACTTTCTCACATATGTCATACACTTCTATTGGAAATGACATTCACAATTTCATCAAATCATCTCATGAGAATCATAGCTTGCCCATATGGACCTAGTTTGTAACAAGTCTTGAAGTCCATACAATCATATCCACCTATTTGTTACTTGTTAACAATCATCAACATGCTTGCTCTAGACTAAATGTTATCATCTTCATATAGTTACACATTTTACTTATTTGACTTATTGCCTTCTTAGTTGCATATCTTAATTGATAAATTATTAGATAGCATGATTATTAGAAATTAATTGCCTGATTCAATTATTTCTATATCACTCTCTACATTCATGAATAGTATGCCCTATATTGCCTCAAAGAGTTGAACTTACTTGAATCCAAATTCAAAAACACAACTTTTTTGAAAATTTTCTGCCAAAAACCCATTTCTGGCATTCTGGGAATCACCAGATGGGCGGCCCCCTTAATGATTAAGGGGACCGGCCATCTGATGGTCGGGGATACTGTTTTCTTTATCACTTTTTGACCCATTTCATCCAATACTTCCCAAAATTCACAAACATATTTTGTCCCATGCTATCCCTCAAAATTTGCCTTCCTAAACCACATTTCTCATACACTATAAATACCCTTTTTCCCATCATTAATGCCATCACACCCAAACATGTCATCTCCCAACAACCAAAAACCTAAGATTTCAAGAACCGCAAGGATCTCCGTCAAACCCGTTTGGAGGAGGAAACTTGATTCTTGTCATAACTCAAGTGATGTTGTTCCAAGTCAACCAACTACTAAACCTCAAACCTACAAAAATGATTCTTCTCACAACCTATCACCCACTCATTCCCTCATTCATGCTTCTTCTTATGATGAGCATGCTCAATCCCAAAACAACAATCCTAATCTCTCAATCAATACTTCACATATTGCTCATTCAACAAAAATACCACTCACTCTTGGAGAACCTCTTCCACCCATTTCATGTTTTCATGACTACCCAAGCTCAACCATGTCTCCACCACCAAGAGTACTACCACCACATCCTACAACCTCACATGCCATTCCTATGTTGCATGTTCAAACTTTCACCCAAGACAACCATTTTGCTCCACCATCATCACCTTCCTCCGAACACTTGAAGTTTGTTGAGGAGCTAAAAGAGGCTCATGCGCTTAGTGCTCTTTTAGCATTACATCTTGCTCAACGCAATTTGGATCCACCCCAATCAAGCTCACCATCATCACCACATAACATCAACCAAGTTGAGAAGCATGTCAACAATTGCCCTTGTTGCATCTTCCTTCAACAACAAACCATTGCTTTGAATGAGCACTTCACTTGGATTGAGTATCTTCTTACAAGATCTCAACAAACATCATCACTTGAACAACATCAAAACCCTCAATCAACAAACCCTATCTCTAGCCCACCACCTACAAGTTCCACATCTCCAAACTCACCAACATCCATGAAACCAAAAGTTTATCTCCACTAAACCACCAAGCATTTTATATGCTTATGTTTCTCATTTTCAAATAAAACCTTTCAACCATTTTGGGATTCAAGAAAGTTTGGTGACACTCCTTGTTAGCACAATAGGATGCTATACTTAGTCTTAGTATTCTATAGTTATGGCTTTTGTAAAAATGATTATGGGTTGACATAATCATTTTCTATCAATGAATGACTTAATATGTATTCCTTATTATCTTTTGCCATGCTTATTACTTGTTGGTATTATGATATATATGTTTGCTTTTACTATGCTTGTGCTTCTAATATTTTTCTTGCAAGAATTCCAATTCTCGAACCCTTGGTGCCCTCAAACGAGGGGGAGCATACATCAAGGGGGAGCTTACTTCCTTTTGGCTTAAACCTTTTTGATTTTACAAAAAGGGGGAGAAGTGAATATAAACTCACTAAATACTTGTCTAAAAATTAATTTTTGGATTTAATGAGTTTAGGTTTTGTAATCATCAAAAAGGGGGAGATTGTTGATATAAATAAATGACTAAAAACGTTATTCATATCTTTCGATATCTCTATGTTTTGATAATCACAAAACGAAAACTCATCAAACCAAAGATTATGACATAAACAAGTATTTAGTAGTAAATACTCATCTTTACCATTAAATCACTTAAGGTATGAATAAACAAAGTGTCTAATGTATTACAAGATCAAAGGAACATTTTTGTTAATCACTAGATAATTATAAAATGTTACAAAACATTTTATATCTTTTGTAAAACATTTTTGGAATTAAAAGAATATGTTTTATTCATTACAAATTTGTGAATTCAAATTTTCAACCAAAAATGGCAAATCTAATCCAGAAAAATTCCCCTCACAAAAGGACATGAAAATCCAACGTTCAGGAGGGCGGCCCCCTTAATTATACTAGGAGGCCCCCTTAATCATTAAAGGGACCGCCCCCTAATTAAGGGGACCGGCACGCTCCAAAACAGTATTTTCTGGCCCTATAAATATTGGATCATTCCACATACTTTTCTCAACTTTTTGCACTAAAAACTTTCTGATCTAAACATCCTTCTCCATCTTCTAAAAATCCTTTGATCTTATATACTTTGATCTTTGTTTCAAAGTGATTCAAGCCTCAACACTCAAGTGCAAAGAGAAGAATACTTCTACTAGAAGTATTACAACTTAGTATCATCTTGCTATCTAAGTTGTTTGTTTGTTCATCTTGTTGATCTTTCATACTTTGAAGAATAAGGTGTATGCATTAGTTTGCTAGATTTAGTTGTAGAATCTAGAATTGTTGTAAGTGTGTAGTGGAAGTTGAAGTGAAGAAGTAATGTTGGATATTAGTGAAGATAGGAGAGAGTGGGAATAGTGATTGGTTGTGAAGAAAGTGAAGCTTTCAAGTGGAGAAGACTTGAAGACATTAGTAGATTGAAGTTTTGAAGACTCAAGTGGCTTGAAGGTGCAAAGATATTATTGGCTTGAAGTTGTGAACACATTGGTGCTTTGAAGTTGTGAAGTTGCAAGACATTGAAGTCGTGAAGAATTTTGTGAAGGCGTGAAGATACTAGTGGTGTGAAGACATATTGAAGAAGTCAAAGGTGTGAAGAAATTATGGTGTGTTATTTGGTGTGAGATTGGTTCTAGCTACGATTAGAACTCGACACCTTGCTTTGTGTCGTTAATTGGTGTAAGCATTTGGTGTGTACGGTTTTCTCCGCCATAAGGGAGGTTATTGACTTAGTGAAGAAAACTCTCGAGTTCGGTGCTCGGGGAGTGGAGTAGGGCAAGGAAGGTGTCCTTGTAGCCGAACCACTATAAATCCTTTGTCTCTCGGTTTGATCTTTCCATCCCTCATTCTTTACTTGGTTACTTACTTGCTTCTCGTACATTATTATTATTGTGTGTTGTGCATATATTGGTTTCACATAAAGATCAAACTAGGTTCCGTTCAAAACATTAACTATACATTACTAAATTAAAAGTATATACAATCATTAAAACACATATACACATATAAATACATACTTATATTTAAGTGAGATATATGAAATTTTAATTTCTATTCAACCCTTTAAATAAGTAGTATTTATGTGACATATGTGAATTAATTTGTATCTATACTTTAGCTTAAAAGGTTTTTACAAATTACCATCAATTCTTTGAAAGTAAACTTTTATTAAAACAAAAAAGACGCAAAACTATTCAACCCCCCCTTCTAGTTTTCCACAACTAATTTACACACCACAACTGCGTCACAACTTATTCACACCTTCTACACAACTATTTCACACCTATTCACTACTTAATCACAACACTTTTTCACACCTATTTCCTTCACATTAATCTTCTACACACCTATCTTCTACACACCAATATTCTTCACAACTATCTTCTACACATCAATCTTCTTCCTAACTCTTCTACACCCAAATCTTCTTCCTAACTCTTTTTCTTCACAACTAACTACTAACCAATCACTATATATATATACCTACTTAAACTATCTTCTAACAAATATTCACAACTAATCACACAATGAGATAAATACAATGATGATGCTCTAACAACTTAGATATGGAGATCACAACAAGTTGTAATACTTCTTGTCTTGAGGGATAGAAGTATTCTTCTCTTGCACTTGATAGGATGATGTTTGGATCACTTTGAAACAAAGATTTAAGAATGTATGATCAAAGGATTAAGAGATTGGAAATGGAGATCTAGAACAGAAAGTTTAGGAGTGCAAAAGGTGAGAAAAATTCCAAATTTAAGGTGGTATTTATAGGCAACAGATTTTGACAGATGAGCGTGGCCGGTCCCCTTAAATCAAGGCCGGCCCCCTTAAAATTAAGGGGACCGCCCTTTATAATTAAAGGGGCCGCCCAGCTGTAATGGCCAGATTTTTTGTTTTTTAGTGGGGAAAGTTTATTTGGTGAAAAACTAACTGATTTTGGTTAAAAATTTGAATTCATATATTTAGTATGAATAAAACATTTTTCTTTATTACCAAAAGTGTTTTTCAAAAATATATAATATGTTTATATAATTAAATAAACTTTGTAATACTTAATTAAGTTTTCATTTGATCATAAATTGCACTAAACACTTTGTTTATTCATACCTTAAGTGATTTGGATGTAAAGAGAATGTTAATCACTAAATACTTGTTTATGTCACAAGTTTTAGTTCTATGAGTTTATATTTTGTAATAATCAAAACATAGAGATATTGATAATATGTTAATAATGTTTTTAAGCATTATTTATGTCAACAATCTCCCCCTTTTTGATTATTACAAAACCTTAGACTCAATAGATCTAAAACGTGTTTTTAGACAAGTATTATAGAGTTTACATTTCTCTTCTCCCCCTTTTTTGTAAAATCAAAAAGGTTAAGCAGAGTAAGCTTTGTGAAAGAAGTTTAAACGGGTAGAATGCTCCCCCTTGATGTATGCTCTCTCTCATTTGAGAGCACCAAGGGAACGAGCTATGGAAATCTTGGCTACAAAAATATTTGAAGAGAACAAGACACATATACATGCAAAATAACAATCATGCAAATAAAAATAAATTCATTCAAGCGTCATAGAAATGATTAGCATTACAACATTCAATATGCTTGAAGCATATTGATTACAATAAAACAAAAGAAAAGACATAGTCATATATTGCCTAAGAGAGCACTTGGACTTGCTTGCAACCCATGGTTGATAGTTTTATTTTGCTTGAAGCGGAACATAAGCATAAGGCTTAGTTGTTAGATGGAGAGGGATATGGAGTGGGGTATGGAGCGGAAGAGGTGGATCTTACGATATTGTATCGTGTTAAGGGTGGTATTGGATGAGGACGAGTGAGGAGATATTCAACCCAAGAAATATCTTCACTCAAGTAAAGAATTTGTTTTTGAAGGAAGATGCAACAAGGGCAATAGTGAGTGTGGTTTGTAACTTGATCCAAGTTGAGAGAGTGGGGTAGGCAATTGTTGTAGGGTGATGATGGAAGTTGCCCTTTGTTGCGTTGTGCAAGATGCATGGCACTGAGATCACTAAGATCATGGATTTGGGATATTTCATCACGGAACTTTTACTTTTCCGTGGCAATGCGGAGAGAGTCATTGTGTTGATATGGATGAATTGGGTTTGTGTAGTTGGAATTGTAGTTGGATGGTTGATCAAACTTGTATGGATCATTATAAATGGTTGGAGGATGAGATGAGTGGTTTGGCATGAAGGAAGATGTTTGGCCAATGTTGTATGGTTTGTAAAGAGGATCAAATGAATGTCCTTGTGAATTTGGTGTAAAGTTTGGGAAGTAAGTGGTTGGAGGTGTTGAGTGATTTCCAACTTCATTGGTTATGATGGATTTGTTTCGAGGGCTTTTTCTTCGCCAAACGGGTTTTTCCGTCATCCTTGCAAGCCTTGAGGCTTTTGGTTTTGGTTTGTTTGGAGAAGTCATGAAGGGATGAATGGAGAGTGTGGAAGATTGCGGATATTCATAGTATAAGATTTGTGTGTTTATGGATGGATGAAGTTTGTTTGGGAGATTAGGACAAAATATGTTGGTAAAAAATGGGAAATGTAGGTTGAAATGGGCTAAAAAGCAGAAAAGATCCTGTAAATCCGTCCAACAGATGGCCGGTCCCCTTAATTAGGGGGCGGTCCCCTTAAAATTAAGGGGGCCGCCCATCTGATGGTTCCCAGATTGCCAGAAAAGGGTTTTTGGCAGAAAATTTGCAGAAAGGTTGTGTTTTTGGATTTGGATTCAAGCAAGTTCAATTCCTTTAGGCAATATAGCATCTAATCTAATCAAGATATAGCATGCATGCAAAAACACTTAAGCAAAAGAGCAAATAAGCAACACATAATAAGCAAAAGTAGACAAATAAAGGCAAGAGCACTTAAACTTCCTAAGGCAACTATCTTAGATAAAAGGCAAAGACAACTAGTGAGTCAAAAATCTAGTGATGAAACAAGATGACAATGTTAATAGTGATTTTGTCCTAGTGTGTGCCTATATGCAACAAATGTGGAGTTGTGATTGTTCCGACTTCTAAATAAAAAAAAAATTCTTAAGAAACATTCGATTTTTGCTCGATCATGAATGTCAAAGATATATATTAGATTATATACCTTGACGATTTATGTGAGAGTTTATGCATGATTTTGGAAGAAAAATATTTTTAGCATTAGTCAACAATTCAAGGAAAATGATGTTCATGTAATTCCTAGATGTGTGAATAATTTTAAAAAAAAAATTGATTGAGTTTTACAAAAGAGTATATGCAAAGAAAATAGTATTTCCCAATCTTCAATTTTGTGCGAAATAGATTCCTAGACTCAGAAATAGAGAAGTGGAAGAAAAGTAAATCTTATGCAAAACTTAAAGAAAAATTTTCAAAATGCAATAGAATTTAGTCAACTTGTTCGATCATTCCTAATCCTAAACGCAAGTGATTGAATAATTCACGCTTAAGGGGTTTAGTGAATATATCCGCAATGTTATCTTCCGATGCAACTTTTTCTATAGATATGTTCCCTTTTTGTACATTGTCCCTAAGAAAGTGATGGCGTATTTCTATATGTTTAGTCCTAGAGTGTTGCACCAGATTTTTACTTAAATCTATCGCACCTTGGTTATCGCACATAATGGGAACGTTTTCTAACCTAATGCCATAGTCTATAAGAGCTTGTTTCATCCATAGTGCTTGTTGACATGCCTTTCCAGCGCTTACAAATTCGGCTTCGGTGGTAGAAATAGCAAGAGCGGTTTGCTTCTTCGAAAACCAAGATGTTAGACAACATCCCATAATCGTGCAAATACAGCTAGTGCTTTTTCTATCTACGTAGTCTCCCGCATGATCCGAATCCGCATAGACGATGGTTTCTATGCCGGATCCCTTAGGATACCATAATCCAAAGTATATAGTGCCTTTAATGTATCGGAAGATACGCTTAACCACTTCTAGGTGAGAGGTTTTGGGATCCTCTTGAAAACGGGCACAAAGGCAAACACTAAACATGATATCGGGTCTACTTGTCGTCAAGTATAGTAAACTACCTATCATTCCTCTATACTTGGTGTTATCTACGGACTCACCTTCATCATCCTTTGTGAGTTTTACTTCCGTAGACATGGGAGTTTTCATGGGTTTTGAGTCTTCTAGGCCAAATTTCTTAAGCATTTCCTTGATGTACTTAGATTGGTTAAAGAATATTCCATCTTCTAATTGTTTTATTTGTAATCCTAGGAAGAAGTTAAGTTCACCCATCATACTCATCTCAAACTCATCATGCATGATTTTGGCAAATTCATCACACATGTCTTGACAAGTCGATCCAAATATAATGTCATCAACATATATTTGAACAATGATGAGATTTGGGTCTTTCCTTTTAGTGAAAAGAGTGTTATCTACCATTCCCATGGAATAATTATGTTTAATAAGGAAAGCTTTTAATCGATCATACCAAGCTTTGGGAGCTTGTTTGAGTCCATACAAAGCTTTCTTTAACTTATAAACATAATCAAGTTTTGCAAAGTCAATGAATCCTGGAGGTTGTGCCACATATACCTCCTCATTGATAAAACCGTTAAGGAATGCACTTTTCACGTCCATTTGGAATAACTTAAAATCTAGGGCGCATGCATAGGCATGTAGTATCCTAATAGATTCTAATCTAGCTACGGGGCATAAGTTACGTCATAATCAATTCCTTCTTGTTGATTATAACCTTGGGCAACTAACCTAGCTTTATTCCTAGTAACTACTCCATTTTCATCTAATTTATTCCTATATACCCATTTAGTTCCTATGATGGTCATATTTATTGGATTTGGGACTAATCCCCAAACATCATTTGCCTTAAATTGATTTAATTCTTCTTGCATAGCTATAACCCAACTTTCATCTTTTAAAGCCTCATTAATATTCTTAGGTTCTATTGCTGAGAGGAAACAAAAGAAATTATTTTTATCTTGAGCTTGTGACCTAAGGGTTCTTTGGTTAAGATGTCCTATTATATTATTTAGTGGATGTGATCTAGATTCTTTAACATTTACAATTTTGTTATTTCCTAAGTTAATGTCTTCATTATCATTTCCTATGGGTTTTGTTTTACTAACCTCAATAGCTTCTTCTTCGACTAAGTCATCATCTTCTAAAGGTAAAGTTTTAGGAGGTGGTGGTGTTTCATCAAATGTTACATTTAGTGATTCTTCTACTTTCATGGAGTGTTTGTTAAGTATTATATATGCTTTGCTATTTTGTGAGTATCCTAGAAATATTCCTTCATATGATTTTGGATCAAACTTAGTGAGGTAATCCTTAGTGTTTAGAATATAGCATTTACTTCCAAATACCCTAAAGTAGCTTAAGTTTGGTTTTCTACCTCTTAGTAACTGATAAGGAGTTTTTCCTAGAATTCTCCTAATTGATACCCTATTAATAATATATGTTGATGTATCTACGGCGTGACACCAAAATTTTTGTGGGATGGATTGTTCATTTAACATTGTTCTACTCATTTCCTGTAGTGACCTATTTTTTCTTTCTACTACGTCATTTGATTGAGGAGTACGAGGAGCGGAGAAATTGTGAGATATTCCATTTAAATCACAATATTTTCCGAATTATACTTCATTATCAAATTTTCTACCATGGTCCGTCCTAATGGCTACTATTGTTCATCCTAATTTATTTTGAATCATTTTACTAAATATTTCAAATTTTTCAAAGACTTGGGTCTTGTCACTTAAAAACCTAGTCCACGTGTATCGTGAGTATTCATCTACTATTACTAAGGTATATTTGTTTCCTCCATAGCTCCGCACAGCGGATGGACCAAAAAGATCCATATGTAATAATTCTAGGCACCAAGTAGTGGATACTATATTCTTAGCTTTGTGACTAGCATGAACTTGTTTTCCAATTTTACATGCATCACAAAAATGCTTGTCATATTTTAGATTAGGCAAATTTCTAACTAGTTCCTTAGAGGCCAAAGATTGTATTTGTTGCATGTTAGCATGTCCTAATCTCCTATGCCACAATGTGGAGTTTTCATCTAGGGTCGTTAGGCATATCCTATCCTTAGGCTTGTTTCCTAGTTTCATAACATATATGCCTCTTTTCCTAATTCCTCTACCTATAATTTTTCCATTCTTAACTATTTCGCTATCCTCTTCGATAAAGTGACTCTACATTTATTATCACATATTTGTCCCATACTAAGCAAGTTATATGTTAAATTATTTACATGCTCTACATTTTTAATAGTAAGTGAGTCTTGAGAAATCGTACCTTTGCCAATGATTTTTCCACGTAAGTCACTACCGAAAATAACGTTACCTCCATTGTATGCATGGTATGTAGAGAATAGCTTGCGGTTCCCCGTCATGTGCCTTGAACATCCGCTATCCTTGATCCATTCGTCAGGCTCCAAGTCAATTCCTAAACATATTTCGTCGGTTCCTTTTGCATAAAACACTTTTCGTCTCTTGGCTTTTCCACTTCTTCTTTGTCACTATCACTCCATGTTCCACTAACAAATGCGCCTTGATTTTCATAACCCGGCGGCTTTAGACATTCGCCAATGAGATGATTTGGACTTCCACATCTAAAGCACTTTCTTTTCCCGTAGTTGTCACTTCTATTTCTTTGGAACGGTTCTCTTTCGTCTCGTGATGATCTAGTGAATCTTCCTCGTCTCTTGAAGAATTTCTTGAATTCTCTTACGGCCATTGCATATTCTTCGTCTTCACTTTCGTCACTTGAATCATCATCATCACTAGGTTCCTTTTTGGCTTTTAGAGCAATGGATTTGATTTGTTCTTTCTTGACTTTGACCGTTTCCGAATCTCTTCTTATAATTTCTTCATGGACTTCAAGTTGCCAATAAGTTCATCTAGTGATAACGTCATCAAGTTCTTTGATTCTTCAATTGCCGTGACCTTAGCTCGCCATTTCGGATGCAATGCCCTAAGAAATTTCCTAACACAATTTTTACTAGAAAATGTCTCATCAAGTGCTTTTAAACTTGTGATAATAGTGTTAAATTTAGCAAAAGTATTATCAATTGATTCCTCTTCCGGAATCGTAAATTGTTCATATTGTTGTACAAGAAGATCTATTTTGTTATCTTTAACTTGACTATTACCTTGGTGAGTAGTTAGTAAAGAATCCCAAATTTCTTTTGCGGTTTTACACATAAAAATTCTTTCATATTCTTTGCATGGTAACGCATTATAAATGACCATTTTAGCCTCATTATTTTTTGCTAATTTCTTTTTCAAATCATCATTTTGTTTTTTCAAAAGATACAATTTCATCCATTTTAGTTTCAACATTATACTGAATATGGGGAAAATCACCAAAGGTAATAATATACCAAAGATCAAGATCTTTTGATTTCACATAAGTTTCGAATCTATTTTTCCAATATAAAAATCCATCACTTTCAAATAGTGGTGGTCTTTGCATAGACTGCCCTTCTAAATATTTTAAAGATTCCATAGATCGTTACAAGTTTTAAAATACAATATATTTTAAAAAATCTTGCTAGACGTGGCTCTTGATACCAATTGTGGAAAACTAGAAGGGGGGGTTGAATAGTTTTACGTCTTTTTAATTTGTTATAAAATTTGTTTGAAAGTTTTCTTTGTTTTCAAAAGTTTAGATTCGATGCTATATGAAATCAAGTCATGCAAAATATGAACAACACTAAATATGTACGATAAGGCAATAATAATGTAAGTAAAGAAATAGATGAGAGTTGGAAAGATCGAACCGCGAGACAAGAGATTTATAGTGGTTCGGCTACAAGGTCACCTTCCTTCCCTACTCCACTCCCCGAGCACCTAACTCGAGAGTTTTCTTCACTATGTGAACAAGCTCCCTTATGGCGGAGAAAACCTTACACACCAATTTACACACCATAACTACGTCACAACTTATTCACACCTTCTACACAACTATTTCACACCTATTCACTACTTAATCACAACACTTCTTCACACCTATCTCCTTCACATTAATCTTCCACACACCTATCTTCTACACACTAATATTCTTCACAACTATCTTCTACACACCAATCTTCTTCCTAACTCCTCTACACACCAATCTTCTTCCTAACTCTTTTTCTTCACAACTAACTACTAACCAATCACTATATATATACCTACCTAAACTATCTTCTAACAAATATTCACAACTAATCACACAATGAGATAAATACAATGATGATGCTCTAACAACTTAGATGTGGAGATCACAACAAGTTGTAATACTTCTTGTCTTGAGGGATAGAAGTATTCTTCTCTTGCACTTGATAGGATGATGTTTGGATCACTTTGAAACAAAGATTTAAGAATGTATGATCAAAGGATTAAGAGATTGGAAATGGAGATCTAGAACAGAAAGTTTAGAAGTGCAAAAGGTGAGAAAAATTCCAGATTTAAGGTGGTATTTATAGGCAACAGATTCTGACAGACGAGCGTGGCCGGTCCCCTTAAATCAAGGCCGGCCCCCTTAAAATTAAGGGGACCGCCCTTTATAATTAAGGGGGCCGCCCAGCTGTAACGGCCAGATTTTTTGTTTTTTAGTGGGGAAAGTTTATTTGGTGAAAAACTAACTGATTTTGGTTAAAAATTTGAATTCATATATTTAATATGAATAAAACATTTTTCTTTATTACCAAAAGTGTTTTTCAAAAATATATAATATGTTTATATAATTAAATAAACTTTGTAATACTTAATTAAGTTTTCCTTTGATCATAAATTGCACTAAACACTTTGTTTATTCATACCTTAAGTGATTTGGATGTAAAGAGAATGTTAATCACTAAATACTTGTTTATGTCACAAGTTTTAGTTCTATGAGTTTATATTTTGTAATAATCAAAACGTAGAGATATTGATAATATGTTAATAATGTTTTTAAGCATTATTTATGTCAACAGATGGTTTGCATGCAAGCAAACCAAAATCAGTTAAGAGATCAAGAAAATATTTCCATTAAGACAAACAAAGTCCTTTTTCAGTTTCAATAACCTTGTTACCCAAAAGGTATTTAAGTTTACCCAGATCCTTAATCATAAACTTGGATTTTAAAACAACTTTAAACTTTTCAATTTCTTCTAAATTATTACATGTGATGATTATATCATCTAAATAAACCAGTAAGGCAAAAAAAAAACACATGAATCAGTCTTTGTAAATAGTTTAATCACTTTTACTTTGCATAACCAGTTTCAAGTAAGGCTTCGGTTAATTTAGCATTCCATTGTCCGGGTGCTTGTTTTAACTTATATAAATATTTTTTTAGCCTGCATACTCTCTTATCATTAGAATCAAAGTATCCATCAGGCAAAGACATATAAAGAGTTTCATTTAAATCATCATAAAAAAAGCATTATTAATATCAAGTTGAAATAAAGTCCACTGTTTATGTACTGCAAGATTAATAAGATATCTTACAGTAACAATTTTAACCACATGTGAGAAAGTCTCATGTAAGTCTATGCCCTATGTTTGGTTATAGGCTTTTGCAACAAACCTAACCTTATATCTTTATATTCCACCATTTGACTTATACTTGATTTTATAGACCCATTTATAACCTATAGGCTTTCTATCTAAATTCCTTCTACATTCTCTTTCTTTTACCTCTAGCCCGTTCATCATCAACGTCTTCACAACTTTCAAGCTCATCCAAGTCAATTACAGGTTCACCAGACTAATTCAAAAGTCTACTAGTTTCTCTCCTACTCTTTTGAATGGTTGAATGCAGCTCAAATGAGAAACCATGCATGTCAACTATTGGTTATGTTCCTGGCATGTCATTGGCATCATGCTCAAACTCACTAACACCCCCTTCTGGTTCTTTCCTTTATACACCTTCGTCTTCAATATCAGGTTCTTCCATTTCTACAACTTCCTCAATAACCTCTTGGATAGTTTTTGAAAAATCACACCCTCATTTTCTAGACATAACTCGTCAATCATTTCTATAATATCTTCTGGCCTACTATCAAGGCATGTATCCTCATCCAAATGCGATGTACTTTCTTGTTGGAACAAATCGTCTTCAAAAAATGTCTCAACTTTTCTACCGTTCAAAGGCATAAAACCACCCATAGGGTCACAATCACTCTCTTCCAACAGATTTATGTAACTGAATGCATTGGATGAGGATGGCGGTACCTTATTTTCACAATGCAGTAATCTACATTATCAGCATTACCAATACTTTAAACCAAAGGACAAACGTTACTAGTTGAAGCTTGAGTTGATGCCATTTCATGATTATACTCTAACAACAACAATTTCCTATCTTTTTCTTAGTAGATGCACTGACCACATTATCCTCAACAATTTCTTCAATCACTACAACCTTTGAGGACTAACAATCCCTAACCAGCATCACATGTTTTTCTACAAAAGATACATAAAACTCTACATAATATCTATTTCCTTATAAATAGGCATAAATTTTAACAATATCAGCACGTCCTGATCCGACATCAAGTGAACTAATCCATCATCTAAAGACAGTCCTGGGACCTTAAAATGGCTAAACAACAACTGATTATTACCCAAACCCAAATCAGTTAACATTTAGACCAACTCGTGAATGGAGATGATGCGTGGAATTGGGCCCTCATAAAAGGTTTTACCTCTCAAGGGATCTTGAGAAGCTTGCAATCCCCACCAGACAGTGTACCTGACCGTTGTAGTATAGTATAGTGACAAGTACCGGGGGATTGATCGTTCAACTCAAAGAATAGTGTTCGCTATAGTTAAAACTTACCAAAACTACGTCTAGAGGTGAGGGATGATTCTTTTTGTATTTTTATATTTTAAAGGAAAGCAAGAAAAATCTCGGTTTTGGAAGGAGTGAGCGGAATTAGTTGCTAATCAACAAACCCAAATAACTAAAGATGCAATTAAAATAAAATAAACTTAAACTTAACTAAATGTGGTGTAAACAATAATGAGAGAAAATGTGTTTACTTAGATTTCACTACTCCCTAGCTATCTTTTACAGGTTGATTAGTTTGTTACAATTGCATGGATGACGGGTTATATTCCTTAATACCATTCGTAGGGCCGTGTACAATTTTCCCTAACTCTATAAGCTTCTACCTCTTCCAATGTCGAGCCGAATACTAGCTCCTAACATGGCCTCATTAGTAGTTACCTACGCATTAAATACAACCAAAATATCGTAGTACACATCCGATCATATTTCTTAAGACGTTCAAGCAAATTACCAATTGGAAGTCTGCCAGTTTTCTTAAGCCTAACATCGAATTCATTCATCCACAACAATTATAAGGAAACAACCAACCCATAATCAAATACCCTTACACTTGAGATTTACTTGACCTCAAGTAAATGCGCTTTTATTTTAATCAAAATACAAGTTAGGGGTCATTTAACACTAATATAAAAGTAATTGCAACAAATAATCGTTCCACTTCAAACAAAAAACAAGCACGAAAATTATACGCTAGCACCTCTCAAATAGTGTTTAGATACTCACATCTCTCGGGTGTAATAAAGTATGTATCACAATATGGAAATTGAAAACATCTCTGACTACCTGTCATAGCAAATAGATTACCATACGCTTGGGAAAGGATCAAACCTCCACCACTTGGTGTAAGCACCTAGGATAAACTATCAAAGAGGTCTTTTAAAGGGTTATAATGTGAGGTGTAGCGATATGATAAACACAGTTTTGTTGGATAAAGGCAATATTTACTGGTGGCGAGTTAATCATCTTGGTCAATTACATGTACAATGTGGTGTTGCTAAGCCAAGACTCAACTCAACTTAAGCTAATAAAAAACTAACAAAAACATAAAATAAACATAAAAGGAAACGTGATGGTAGTCCATATGTTTTTTCTCTTTTCTTTTTTCTATTTTTTTTTTTCTTTTTCTTCATTTTTCGATTTTTTATTTATTTATTTACTTTATTTTTTTGCATACACTCTTCCCCTACCATCCAAAATAACACATCATAGGGGATTTACATTCCCCTTACACTTGAACTTTTACATACTTCACAATAAACTATTCTAATGACTCGAATCAAGATAATCAAAACACTTGGAGTACTTTTTAAGATTAACACATATATATGGGGGTAATATATGATGTTCTTCCCCATTACTCCATAACACTAGTACTTTACCCCATGAGTCCCAATCATCCCAAAACAATATGTACAAGATATGACTCAACTTAGCCACCATGTAATCAATTAGACACTTAACTAAGGGTTTAAACATATAACAATAATGCACTAAATATGAGTGCATACACGGAAGGCTAAGGCGATTTGGTTGCACATTTGGGGTGGATTGTAAACAAATTCTTCTTTTAAGTAAAATGCTTAAAGTTAGAAACGAAAAGATAGGCTCGGAGGGGTGTACTAGGGGTATCGTATACTAAAAATGAGTACAACGCAAAGGTGTGGGAAAAATTAATTGACTATGTTAGTCAAGTAATTATGACTTCATTGGTCAAGTAATTATGATACGGGTTTAACACAAGGGTGATCCTAATGCCTCTTAACATGTAGTAAATCCTACTACACGAATGTAGCCTCACTAGCGGTCTCGGGATGCATCACTAACGTAAGTTCTAGAATCTAAGTACTACCGGTACACTCATAAGCACTAATAATGAATGTTTTTCCTAACAAATCTAAAGGCGAACCTCAGATATTTGGGTGGAAATTTTTTTGAGTGGTACGGTTTTTGTGCTAGTCATATAACTCCTATCCATGAGACGCTCATTAAGGCTAAAGCTTCACTCCTAAATGTTGTAAAAAATTTTAAATTTGGCGCTAAAATTGCCCTAACAAGTATTTCTCTTAGTTTTGTTACACACCTACTATCGAACAAACAACCTCAAGTGCAATTGTATTCTCTAAGGTATCATCATTTACCCTCCCCTTACACTTAGGCTGAACATTGTCCCCAATGTTCATTTAAAGGATGTAAAAGTAATGAAGGTAAAAGAATGAAAACAAATACTCCCCTGATTCGTTTGGTGTGGATAAATGGATAAAAAGGTTAAGTCCTCCTCCAAGAAAATGAACGTTGAAAGCTCCCCTCCAGAAATATAAATCATCTTCTTGTCCAATATAACCTATTAAACCTGAGAAAACAATCATGGCAACCTCGCGTAAAATTGGTGGCAATCTATATATATAATGATATAATGCTTGCGGAATGAATATTTGCAGATTTCATGAATTTTATAAAACTAAAGAATTAACAAAAATTTTAAGACTCCGTTAGAAAAACAAAACTCGCAAAATTTTTTAGAATTTTTAACACCTGACGTTGTCAGGTTATGATCCTGACGTCGTCAGATTGTTCTGACAGAAATCTCATGTTAAGTTTCTGAAAAATTTCTGGAAAAACTTACGCCTTAATTCCTGGAAAATCCTGCAAAACATCATTATGACTCGATACAAGCATTTGACTCAAACAAATACTAATATACATGTTCATTTAATATTATTGTGGTTCATGTTCAATTTCCGTTCTTAAAAACAAATTTAGATTTCCCTTACACTTAGCTTTTGCGAAATACATTTTTATTAAGTTAAGACAAACAACAAGGTAAAGCATTTTCACAATTTTATGAAACATGACTCACAACAATAATAATAAAACATGCATACGGAAACAAATAAACAATCAAAATAAATAAAACAAATAAAACATGGGTTGCCTCCCAAGAAGCGCTTTTCTTTATTTACGAGTCTTGTAGCTAGACTCAAGGTCATGGGCTACGTTTTCCTTCCCCACTTTTCAATCGATTCTCTTAACCTTTGAACTACTTCTTTGTCAACTTTATACTTAGGTCCAAGGGCTAAACAATTCTTATAGTAAAGGCTCCTCTTTTCCCAAACAAAATTCATTCCTTTACTCTTATCTTCTTCGTTAATGTCCTCGATTGCACTAATGTTATCCATATCATGTTGAGG
Organism: Artemisia argyi; assembly: GCA_030686995.1. Lineage (NCBI taxonomy): Eukaryota > Viridiplantae > Streptophyta > Magnoliopsida > Asterales > Asteraceae > Artemisia > Artemisia argyi. Next base: position 66,375,415 of record CM060709.1, on the reverse strand, counting down.
CACATAACGAAACTCCTTCATTTTATTAGGCATTCTATAGGTGATCCAATCGATTCCATTGGAAAATTGGACCATTCCCTCTATTTGATCATGCTTTAACTTGGACTCCTCAACAAATGACTTACCTAATACCACATGGGATAAGCGACAATCTATAATATTGGCCAAGTCTTCAACAACCATAAAGTCTACGAGGTAAGTAAAGTTCCCAACAAAGACATGTAGAGCTTTAACTCTCCCAAAAAGTTACAAACTCCACCGGGGTATTTGGGATCTTTCCTAGGTCCGAGTTTTATTGTTACTAACTCATTATAGACACTTGAAGACATAATGTTGACTGGGGATTCAATATCGATGTAGGCTTGATCAATGCATTTATACATAATCATACATGATATCTTCACATTCTTAGGGTTACCTCTTTTAATCATAGGGTCGATCTTAACAAAGGGAAGCCTAGGGTTATCAATGAGATTGTTATAATAAGCGATTTCCTCCTCAGTGGGATATAAATTGAAATAATCATCATCTAAACCCTTCTCTTCTACTTCCTTAACATCTTCTACAATTGCCAAGTTATTGGGTTCAAGTTCCTTATCTAAGTCCATGGCTATTGCTAAGTCATTAAGCACATAGTCCAGCTCAATATCAACCAATCTATTGAGTTCTCTAAGTTCCCTAATCTTATTCTCAATCTGTTCATGCAACAAAGCAACCTCGATAGGTGAAAAGGGTGGATTCGCGTTTTCCATAGTGGCCAATGGAATAATTAATGAGGATTATACGAACAAACACACAAAGAAAAGATAGACTAAAGAAACCTATAAAAATAAAATAAAAATCTTACTAGAAAGGATTCTAGCAAGTAGACCTAATAAAGAGAAATTTTAACCTAGACAATAACTATTCCCCGGGTTGTGGCGCCAAAAACTTGATGCGTGGAATTGCGCCCTCGCAAAAGGTTTTACCTCTCAAGGGATCTTGAGAAGCTTGCAATCCCCACCAGGTAGTGTACCTGACTGTTGTAGTATATTATAGTGACAAGTACCTGAGGATTGATCGTTCAAATCAAAGAATAGTGTTCGCTAGGGTTAAAACTCACTATAACTAGGTCTAGAGGTGAGGGATGATTCTTTTTGTATTTTTATATTTTAAAGGAAAGTAACTAAAATCTTGATTTTGGAAGGAGTGGGCGGAATTAGTTGCTAATCAACTAACCCAAATAACTAAAGATGCAATCAAAATAAAATAAACTTAAACTTAAACTTAAACTAAATGTGGTGTAAAAAATAATGAGCGAAAATGTGTTTACTTAGATTTCACTACTCCCTAGCTATCTTTTACAGGTTGATTATTTTATTACAATTGCATGGATGACGGGTTATATTCCTTAATACCATTCGTAGGGCCGTGTACGATCTTCCCTAACTCTATAAGCTTCTACCTCTTCCTATGTCGAGCCGACTACTAGCTCCTAACATGGCCTCATTAGTAGTTACCTACGCATTAAATACAACCAAAATATCGTAGTACACATCCAATCATGTTTCTTAAGACGTTCAAGCAAATTACTAATTGGAAGTCTGCTAGTTTTCTTAAGCCTAACATCGAATTCATTCATCCACAACAATTATAAGGAAACAACCAACCCATAATCAATATCTAAGTTTCATTACATCTAAGCAAACAATAAGAAAACCTAGCCTAGCATGTTAAAGAGAAGACAAGCGTAAGATATAATCAAACAACACATAGACATATCGAATGATTTGATGAAAGACTTATCTTCAATTAAGCATGGAAGAAACAAAGGGTTGAAACCCTTAAAATAGCTGTGAATTTCGTCTAGGGTTTACTCCATTTAAAGTTTCACACAATGAATGAAAACTAGAAAACTATATATAGATTTTGTATCCTGACGGCGTCAAGAAATAGGTGTGACGCCGTCAAATCGCCGCCAAAATAAACTCGTATTGCCTAGATCCACTTCTGATGCCGTCACTCTTTATGGACTCTGGGCCGTCACTCTTTGCATTAATTCATGATGGCCTTGACAACTTATAATGTGACGCCGTCACAATCCCTTCAGAAAATATTCTGGCGCGTCATGTGTAATTGATTTATCAACCTCTTTGTCAAGTCATGACGCCGTCACTAGCAAGATGTGACGTCGTCAAGTGCAATTTCCAGCATGATTTGAGACTTTGTCGTTTTCTTCACTTTTTCACTTCAAAAACGTCCAAAATGTTTCCTTTTGTAAAATTCCTCTCAAAAGTACCTAAAATGACAAAAGGAACAATTTAGGGCAATATTTAATCAAATAATCTCGACTTTGGCCTTAAATGACCCCCCAAAAGCGGTACACTTTTCGCTTCATCAGGAGAACTTTTCAGAATCAATAAGGTCTAAATGATCAACCTTAGCAAAGTTGTATACTCTGTCAAGTGGATCAGAAAACTCACCAGTGTGGTGGATTTGAATATTGAGGGAGGTTTGGGTATAAATCTGGAAAGATAAAACAAAGAATCAAAAAACCCAAAATCAAAAAATAGCCATAACATTTTCATGAATCAAGGTAACATGCTTTAATTTCCAAATATATAGTGCATGTTCCAACTAAAAAAAAGTACAATAAAAAAGCTTACCTTATACTACACCAATATCCGCAATCGGTGAACTGCGAACTCTAATTTGCCAGCCACCCATGTTGGATCTACTGCTAAATTAGGTGATTTGCACAATATAGGGATGTTGGAAGCAAAGCTGTTCGATTGAAAATGTGTGTATATGTTGAAAATGAGTATTCAAGTGGCAAAATATAAGAATGAAAACATGGTTGCAAAAAATGTCCAAAGTGAGGTGTCAGGTGGATTTTATGGCGGAAAAAGTAAAATGACAAAAATTCCTCACATGAACGCACGTGAGGACTCACTAACAGAATTTTGTAAATCTCGTTAGCTAAATTCGCGAATTTGCAACAACAATGCTTGTTCAGGGGCGTTGTTCGTAAAAAATCCAACATTAGGTACACAATCGGGCAATTTTCTTTTCAGAAGCAGTTTTATAAAAATGACAAAGGTTATGGATACACTTTGCAATTTACCCTAAAATAGGGATGAGCGTGGGTCTGGAACCGGAACCGGTTGATCCGAGAACCGAATTTTATGAAAAGTAAGAATCGAGAACTGAACCGAATATAGTTTTTGGTTCTGTTCTAGTTTTGTTTCTTTGGATCTACCTAGATAAGAACCTGATGACATCAAATAAACTAGATATTTAAGTGTCAATTTCACCCTAATATGCTCATTATTTGTGTTTGTTTTATGAATATACTAGTAGGGTACCCGCGTGATGCGGCTGTGGGTACCCTGTGACTATATTTTCTGACAATGTGATATTATGCGGTCATATATTTTTTTTATCAATTAATTTACAAATAACCATAAATTTAGTTAAGACATTTTTATAATTGCAAGTAGTTAAAATGTTATGTGATTGTCAACGCGTTGTTGCGGTGATAAGGAGGCGAATATTGGTTGCATGACTATGTAGGAGGTCGTGATGGTCGACATTAACGGGTAGTTGTAAATAACTGAAAGATTGCTTGATCACATACTTATGCATATCATTTATAACATAAAACTTTTTGATGCGTTTAACAATGTATGTAGTTTAACACAACAAACTTAAGACACAAAAATTTCAGAAAAATTCTTCCCCTGTTTAAAGTTAGTTAACTAAAATTTTCAAAAACAAAATTATTTCTTTTTTTGTTTTACAAGTACAACAAATATTTTTGAGTCCAACGAATTGCATCCCACTTTGTGTTAGTAAAATTAGCTCAAGTCCAATAACAATACCTCCTTAATTTAACTTACCCTAATTTCACACCACTTTCACGCAGCCACAAACTCTTCCCACCTATCTTTTCCTTTTGACAAGAAATCAGTTCTAACCTTTCTTGTATATTTCTTCAAAAACCGAATGACCAATGTAATCAACATATGAGACCCTTCTATGATTTTTGTTATGCTTAAACACACGAACTGTAAACATGCTTATCTTGTTTTGTTCTTCGAAGCACACAAGACCACTACTTCAAGATCTCTACTTGAGGCGTGAGATGACAGTGATTTTAAGATAGAGACTATTTTGTATTTTGTTGTTAGTTAAATGGCAATGTTTTGTAAGAGTTTAACGGTTCTGAGTTTTGTAGCTGATCGACCGATTGGGACCTTAGAATATTCATGTGTGGAAGCTTACTTATATTGTACTTTGTAGTTAAAATGTTGTATTTTTCAATGAAGGGGTGTTTTTAATAGTGTATTAATTTTATTATATGAATAGTGTGTTTTTAGTTTTATGCGTGCTTTACATTTTGTATTAATTGGTGAAGGGGTGTATTAATTAATAACATTAATGTTGTTTGATAGAAAAGTGGTCTAAAAATGACACCATGCTTATTTTTGTTGTACCATATGCTTGTTTTGTTGTAATTATAAAAATTGAGTGTATTAAAGTGTTTTAAACCATGCTTTATTTCTTGTAAGTCTGAAAATTTTGGAAAGAGATTCATTTGTGCATTATATGTAGTATAGATATAGATAATTTGATTTCTCTATATTTCGTTTCCAGGTTACAAACGAGCATAGGAGTTAAAGAGACGCGAAAATTGGAAAGTACTTGAAGATATTACTAATCTTAGTATGCTGAAGCTAACTACGGCGTAGCTCACACTCTCAACTACGCCATAGCCAGGAGTTCAAATATGGATTGACTAGTCAACGCTTATCAGGAGTTACGGCGTAACCAACTTATGGGGTTATGCCACAATCATTTGAACACTTAGATGAATTTAGAGCTATGAAGGCTACGCCGTAACCACTCATGGAGTTACGGCGTAGTTAAGAAACAGTACGTGATCCAAGATTTTGTCAAGATTACGGCGTAACTACACTTCAAAGATTACAGCGTAAGTGGAAAGCCTAAGGAACTACGGCATAACCAACATCACAACTACGCCGTAGCCAACATTAAAGGATAAGATCGTTTCACGATTACACTAGCTACGGCGTAACGGTTACGCCGTAGCCATGTCGGGCATATAAATACCATCCCTAATCTCTGCATTTTACACAACTTATCTCACCACACAAGTGATGCGTATTTTCATCCTGATTTAAATTTATAAACTAAGAATTACATGGATAAACACATACTAATGGGCAGAGAACCCGATCAGATGTAGTAGAACCTAGGTAAATCCGAGTGTCGTTCCTAAGAGCTGTTGTGAAAGAAATAAAAGCAAATTATACTGAAATGGTAAATTTAAGGCATTTTAATTGATTGAAAACTTTGATTAGTAATAAGGTAACTCACATAGTTGAGCAAGAGATAACAAGTAAGAAGATAAAGTCTTAACCAAGTTCATCAAGCCAAAGTTCAAGTTTATAAAACTATATACAGTGGCATAAATATCGCTAAGAATCGTAGGGTAAAGTCATCATAGCCCCTAATATCGTCCCCGGAAGCACAGACACTACCCCATGCTAGTAAGCGGAGATTGGATACTCAGTTGAGTCATTAAGTGCCAAATTAATAGATCACATTCGGTAGAGATCCGGCCTCTCGGATCTTAGATCTCTCTAACTTCTTAAGTACCTCCACTTGTAAGGTGATTCTATGGTCAATTCGCACGCAAGGTCCGTGGTTGGTTGTCATCCCAACCATATCCTCGCAATCTATCAGACTAGGGTCCTATGGTCAATTCTTCTAGTCTACCAGATAAACTGAGGTTGGCTGCCCAATTGTATCCTGCATAATAGGTACAAACAACTATAATACTACTGAAACTAGTGCAAATGAAAGGACAAAGAAGATCTATATGAAGAAATAAAAGAGAACAAATAACTAAACCAACTTGAATTAAAATGAATTCATCAAATGATTAATGAAATAGCATAAGATAATTCAAACTCGAATACAATGATTAAAGTAGACGAGGACTTCATTATTCAGACTTCTAGACTTGACTTCTTCTTCTGTGGTTGCTCTCCCCAAACCCTAGAAAGGTTTGGGAAAGTGGAGATGATCTTAAAGGTAAAATTTTGCCTTGTATTTATAGGCAGAGATCAGCTACGGCGTAACGCTATAAGTAGTTACGCCATAGCTAGAGCATGTTACGGCGTAGCTAATTGTTGTGCTACGCCGTAGTCTTCAGAATTTGTCTTGATAAGCCACGGTGTCCTCGTTATGCCGTAACCCATATTAATGTTACGACGTAGTTATTAAGTTACATGTATTTCCACGTCATAAATTAGCTACGGCGTAACATCATCATTATGTTATGCCGTAGTCTTCATTAAATGGCCATATTATCTTGGTTTTGTCCACATTGATCCCAACTTTGCCTCATAGTCGTTCCATACTCTATTAATTGTCCTGAAACGAAATATGAATAAATAAGACAAAACTTAACAACATTAATAAGCATAAGAGGGGAAATTGATACTTTGAAAATCAGATTATTTGATGTTATCAACAGGTCAGAAAACGAAGGGAGCATTTAGAGAGGCATTCTACAGCAGTATACGGAGCTATTCCAAGGGAGAGATCACGATCATAATAAGTTTTATCTTTTCATTCTTTAATTCACATTTCGAATTCATGTATACTTTAAACATTGATTTGAGTGTTGTTATTAATATGATCGGCTAAGCAACTCTAGTGCTAGCCTAGTTTATCGTAGATCCTTTAGTTGTGGTAGTTTTGAAGAACCGGCTATACCTGGTATGCTAGACGAATTGACCGAAAGACCCTAGTGTAGTTGGGTTGTGAGGGAAATGGTTGGGATGACAACTAGCCAAACTACCTTGTGTGCAAATTGACCATATGACCATTTTTTGGGTTTCATAAACTTAAGTAATTAGAGTATGGCCTAAGATCTAAGAGGCCGGGCCATACAAGGATAAATCTAGCATGTAGTCGTACTTAGTGACTCAAACTAGTCTACCGTATGTCGGCTTACGACATAGGGTAGTGCCTTTGGTTCCCGACAAGATTTTAGGAAGATAGGCTAAGGAACTTGACCATATGAACCTAGTGATACATGTCCTCCCCACTTGAAACGTTAGAATAATTTAATAGAAAACATAAATTATAAATGATTTAGGATAATTAGCTAGGCTAATACACTTCTCTCCTACTGTTCACAACTTCAATTTAATTTTAGTTTTATTTCATTATCGCAAATCACCTTTAAAATCAGCTTAAAACGTGACATGTAGACTTAGATAAAATCCGCACCACATAGCTCTTGAGACGACCTCGGTTTTACCAGTTACTAATTTACACGCGATCGGATTCACTGTCCGTTAGTGCGAATAGAGTAGATCTTAGGTAAACGAGACTTTATAAAGATAAGACATGGTCAGTAAAACCTACATCAAAACCGCTATTCTAAAAAGATAAAAAAAATATATAATAAAAATAAAAAATAAGAAATAACCGTATGCACTAATGAATTAAGCTAATAAGAAACCCATAAAATTGATTTTTTTTAAGCACTTGCAACTATTTACATTTAAACGAATAACAATATTATGGTTATATAATGTTTGACTATATGATTTTGTTGGTACTATTAAACAAAAATATGTTTAACAATAACATATAGTATAACTATATTATAAATCTAAAATTTTGCAAAAGAAATATAAGGATAATTTAAGAAATATACAATGACTTAGTTAGATAGTTAAATTTTCAAATGAGACTTTCTAAGATAATGATGAACGTGTTACAATCTACTACATCGAATGCAAATAAAAATAAAATATAACACTTACTTCCATTGTTTTGATAATGATGATATTTGTTTATTTGAGTTTTGAATGTTGAATGATCTTGGAATGTATATTAGGTTTAAATTAATTATTAATTTGTGGATATTTTAATGAATTAAAGATTATGGTTTAGAGTGATTGGTTTGATTTTTTCGAAAGTAGGCTAGTAAGGTGTTTTTAATGGCACCGGTATTTATGATTTGAGAGTATGAAAAGTAAAATGAGGGTTATACTTATTAGGTATTTTGATGGATGTATCCTTTTTTAATGAACAAAACAATATGCTTAATATCCAATTACAAGTGGCATGCAGGTAAACGGACCACAAGCTGCGCCGCTACCTCTTTTTGTATTGCAAAGCCTACTCTATTGAAAATAAAACATTGGTCCTTAGCAGCCAGCGAGTTACTTTGTACAACTTTCTTCACGTGATCGAGGAGCTTGATTGCTTGGGGGGCCATCGCCCCGAAGGTATCAAAAGCGAAGGGCACAAACACATGCTGGTTCTCTAGACAAGCCGCTTCATGTTTATCCACTTTTTTACTTTCGGCTTTCAAAAGTGCCTGCCCCGCCACAAAGACAGAATCCCGGAGTCCCCTCAACGGGGATACCCCAGTAAGGTCAATGCACGCATGCTTGCCTTGCGCCCATCCAAACAAAAGAATGTCCGCTGGCCTCAAGGTGGACCGCTCGTCCAATGGGTCCGTCAAGAAATTTACGGGAGCCTCTTTCTTAACTGAAATCCCTGCCCTTCGTAGCACATCCCATAGAACATCTATAACCAGGTCATGTCTATATTTAAAACCTGGCAGCTCCTTATAATGTAGGGCGTGTTCTCCAAACTTGTCCAAGCATGCTTTTTTACAAATCGGACACGGTTTGTCAACGGGAAACATGGGAATCATAAAATAGGTATTTAGTTCCACTCAAGGATCAAAACTGAAACGTTGAGTTCTGGTTCAAGTACGGTACTTCTCAGTCCGATCTGGTTCTCAGTCCGATCTAGTTTTTTTTGGGCCTGAGTTATAAGGACGGGGGTAGATTTTTTAGACTAACGGGGGTTTGACTTTTTTTGGCATTTTGTGCATTTTTTTTTTTTTTTTTTTTTTTTTTATTTTTTTTTTTATTTTTATAATTTTGTTTATATCAAAAAGCTATAAACCTGAAAGTGCGGAACAAAAAATATAAAGTTTAATAAGTCAAACTGTTAAAACTGTCAGAAATACGGAACAGAAACTGGGCTGCGCTGGAAAAAAAAGGGGACAAAACAAGGAGACAAGGGACTGACACCCTTGTCCCCCCGTCTTTATAGGGCATCCCTTTTGTTGTTCGCTCATCCCTACCATAAAATGACAAAAGGAAAAGGGTTCACATCAAACCAGTTGTCACATCTTATCCAAAACGGGTCACTATCATAAAATAGAATTCCGAAACTTTCACGTTTTACCAACTACAATAGTATTTGTCTTCCCCCACGACTTTATGTAGATTATGTGAACAATATTAAAATGGTAAAATACTTTAATGAACATAATACCAGGTCATATATGTCCCATAACTCATCAAACTACTGGTATCAAAGTTCTTAACTTCTTATGATATTTTATAGAATTCGTAACATTTGTGGTGCATTGCATTGTAACAAAAAATATGATTAAACAAAATTATTTGATCACTTGTAATAAAAGATGAAGGGCGAGCAGGTTTCCAAGAAACTTACGTTTGCTTTAGATGATACGAATAAGTTTTACTATAGGTTATGTACTTATGTTATTAAGACTCTCTTTATAATTTGACAATTGAGGGTTTTTGTCAAAATATACAAATTGCGATGCACACTATACAAACTCACACCTATTGCTCTTATGGAAGGGTTCGTATAAACTCCCCTTTTACTATATGTAATATGTGCATGCATGGCTCCTCTACGTATTTTTACATAATCTACCGTTATAATAATATCCTCTACCTAGCTTTAACACCAAACACTGCACCTATCATAAGATATTAACGTAATATTATACAGTCCTTTTTTGAACTATAATATTATACAGTCTAACACTATTTAATAACATCATTAGGATTTACCAAATAATTTAAATATCATAAGATATTAACGTACACAATACTCGTGGTAAAATTTGATGAGGTGAGTATGATCACGTACACAACTAATTACTTCATCTCCTCATCATATAAGCCGTCTATAAATAAGTTAAGACTCGTCACATAAATCAACGGCATTAGTAATTTACACGTGGCAAGAGTGTCAAATGTAAGTTAAACAAAATTTTACGTTCATCTCGTACGTGTTACTGCGTTAACAAAAACTCCGTTACTAACAGCATTAAATCCAACCGCACTACATTTAACCACATTTAGCGACGAATTCACCGTCGGGATATAACCAACCGTCCTTCTGTACGGACCGAACCATTTCATTTGCATAAACCGATTTTTCCGCCACGGTGGAAAAATCAGTCCTTTCGTTTTTAGCGACCCACGTCCAGCGTCGCTAACTAGCTTAACCAGCTTTTTCAAATCGTCACCTTTCCCAACGAACACCCTCGGCATGTGGCACGTGAGGCGCGTGTACTCCTTTGTTTCTCTCGCGAGTGAGAATTCACTCGCGAAAGATAAATCGATGTAGTAACGATCGTTTGTATCTGATCTGATGACGTCGATAAACTCGTAGTTACCACCGCTAAGTCCACCGTTGGTAAGCCACTTTGTTTTACATATAGCTGCATTGTAACCATGTTGTTGTAGGTATAGCATTACGTTTCTGTTTAATACCTGTTTGTTGTAGTTTAGACTCTGAAGGGTTTGAACTCCTTTTGTAGTATGTGTCAACAATTTGTTTCTATAACTATCACCATTTGGGATATTTTTGATGGAGTTTATGATTTCGATTATCGCATCCGTGCGATCAAACTCACATTCCGAATCTGATTCGGAATCAGATTCTGAATCTGTTTTTATTTTTTCATCGGCAGCGTGTGAAACAAGACACGAGCTGTGAGCGAAAAAAGAAGGCGAGGAGAATGAATCAGTAGCGACAGCGCTGTGTTCGCTGCCGCTGCTAATGTAATCAATGATACGGTTTTTGGCTCGTTCATCTAACGGGTCGGTTACTCGTTTTGTTCTAGTGAGATGAGACATTTTATTAGAATTGTAAAGTGTAGGTTTTAATTGGGTTGTGTTGACCGAACCCCCTCTATGGTGAGAGGGTTTTAGGTTATAATTTATAGGTGAGGTTTATTGGAAGAATATACGATTTTTTAAAAATGGATTTTGTTTAATAAAATGTTTGGGAAGAAATTATACTCAATGATTAATCAATGTTATCTTTGAGAGTTCTCTTTAATTTAAGCGATCTAAACCAGGGTGAGCAAAACCGTTCGATTCTCGACAACCGACTCGATTTCGACATAAACCGATAGTTTTGAAATCGAATAATAGCTTCTCGAGTCGGGAGTCAGGATGAATTTTTAGCACTTTTAGAATTCGGGACGGGTCAAAAACCGACAAAATACAAGCAAAACTTACTAATTTCGGGACGGGACGAGCAAAAAAACCGACTACTTTCGGGACGTGTCGGGAAGGGACGGGTCGCGTCGGGATCCGGCCCGATGCTCAGCCCTAATGTAAACAAGACTTAGGTGTCGTTTGTTTTTTCAGAGCTTTTACCTCTTCATCTGCAAACCATATATGCAGAAGAAGAGGTGTACATAAGCTCTTCATCTACAAGAAGAAGACGGTTTGTTTTTATGCTATTAAAGCACTTCTTTATTTCTTTCATTTTTCACTAGTATTTTTTATGCTATTGAAGTACCCTTTTTTCCTTTTCTTTTTGCTTTCACTAGTTTTTTTATATTTTCGTCCGTTTTTTACGTTTTGGAACGTTTTTATGTTTTTTACGTTTTCGACTGTTATTTAACCTTTTTGTCTGTTTTTTTACGACTTCGTCAGTTTTAAACGTTTTTGTCTGTTTTTTTAAGCTTTCTTTCCTTTTTTTTACGTTTCTGTCGGTTTTTTTAGGGTTTCGTCATTTTTTATTATTACTATTTTTACGTTTTCTTCCGTTTTTTACGTTTTTGTCTGTTTTTTACGTTTTCGTCTTTTTTTTTTACGTTTTTCAATGTTTTTTTATGTTTTCGTCTATATTACATTTTTGTCGTTTTTTTTACGTTTTCGACCACTTTTTAACGTTTTTGTCTGTTTTTATACGTTTTCGTCTACTTTTTACGTATTCATCCATTTTTTTTTTGCGTTATTTACGTTTTCGATCTTTTTTACGTTTATGTCAGTTTTTTTAGGTTTTCATCCGTTTTTTTACGTTTTCGACTGTTCTTTACGTTTTGACCTTTTCGTAAAAAAAAGGGCGAAAACGTAAAAAAAAAAACGAAAACATAAAAAAAACAGATGAAAACATAAAAAAAGGGTCGAATACGTAAAACACCTGAAGAAGTCGTAAAATAATGGGTGAAAAAGTAAAAAACGGATAAAAGTATAAAATAACGGACGGAAACGTAAAAAATAAAATTTTGAAACCTTAAAAAGGGGCAAAAATGTAAAAATAAAATAGACGAAAACGTAAAAAAAATGGTTGATTACGTAAAAAAGGTCGAGAACGTAAAAAAATAGGCGAAACGAAAAAAAAATCAAAAATGTAAAAAAACGGGTGAAACGTAAATTAACGGGTTGAAACATAAAAAAAAACAGGAACATAAACTGGCGAAAATGTTAAAAAATGGGCGAAAGCGTAAAAAACGGGCGAAAACGTAAAAAAATATGAGAAAACGTTAAAAAACGGGCGAAAACGTAAAAACTGTTGAAAACGTAAAAATACGGTCGAAAACGTAATAAATGGTCAAAAACGTAAAAAAACAGACGAAAACATATAAAAACAGATATCGAGAAAGAGATGTAAGATTTGTGAAAGAAGAGGCAAGAAGTGAAAGAAGAGGTAAAAAGTGAAAAATAATGTCTGAAATTTAGAAAAGGAAAGAAGTGAAAAAAATCACTTATGTCTGCAAAAAAACAAACAAAAACATCTACCCTCCCGCAGACAAAAGAAGTGAAAAGAGGAAAAAAGTGATTATTGTGAAAAAACAAACGACACCTTAGATAGATAGACTCCAAATTCGGTGCACTGGCTTGTTGTACTGTACACGTTTTGGTGAAATGATTATATGGTTTTCGTGGAAGCATATCCAACGAATAAATGTTTATTCCAGTACGAAGGAATAAATAATGGCCTGGTAACTCGTACGACATTATATATTTTAAGATTTATTGACATAGTATTTACTGTAGATGAACAGAAACCGCCTTTTATTGTTTGACTTTATAAATGATTAACCCTTAAATTATCAAGCTTAATATTTTAACATGCCTTTAATGGTGTGGTTTGTTTTTTTAGAGCTTTTATTCTTTATCTGCAAACTATGTCTGCAGAAAAAAAGATGCACATAAGCTCTTCATCTATAAGAAGAAGACCGTTTATTTTTGTGCTATTAAATTACTTCTTTCTTTTTTTCTTTTTTTGACTAATATTTTTTGTGCTATTAAAATAATTTTTTTTCCGTTCTTTTTTCTTTTTCACTAGTTTTTTTTACGTTTTCGTTCGTTTTTTTACGTTTTAGTATGTTTTTATGTTTTTATGTTTTTTACGTTTTCGACCATTATTTTACGTTTTTTCTGTTTATTTACGACTTCGTCTGTTTTTTTTTTTGCGTTTTTTAAAGTTTTTTTTACGTTTTTGCCTGTTTTTTTTACGTTTTCGTCCAATTTTTTACGTTTTCATCCACTTTTTTACGTTTTTGTATGTTTTTTTACGTTTTCGTAAAAAACTTAAAAAAACAGGCGAAAACGTAAAAAAATGAACGAAAACATAAAAAAATAGGCAAAAACGTAAAAAAACTTAAAAAAAGGGACAAAAGTGTAAAAAAAATAAATAAAAATGTAAATAAAAATAAGGACGAAAACGTAAAAAGAAGGACGAAAACGTAAAAAAACGAGCGAAAACGTAAAAAAAATGGGTGAAAACATAACAAAACGGACGAAAACGTAAAAAAAACGAGCGAAAACGTAAAAAACGGGCGAACACGTTAAGAAACAGACAAAAACGTAAAAATTCGGTCTTAAACGTAAAAAACTGTCAAAAACGTAAAAAACAGATGAAAACGTAAAAAACAAACGAAAACGCATAAAAACGGATATTGAGAAAAAGATGTAAGATTTGTGAAAGAAAAGGCAAGAAGTGAAAAAAGAGGTAAGAAGTGAAAGATAATGTCTGAAATTTAGAAGATGAAAGAAGTGAAAAGAAGCACTTATATTTACAAAAAAACAAACAAAAACCTCTGCCCTCCTGCAGACAAAAGAAGTGAAAAGAGGAAAAAAGTGCTTATTGTGAAAAAATAAACGACACCTTAGTCTTAACACAAAATAACCTTTAAATTCATTAAACCCTGTGTGTTTGGCAGAAAAATTTTAAGAGCATTTTAGAGTAATTATCTTTTAGTATTTAGCATTATTATTACAAAACTCGTTTGAAGAGAAGTTTATAGCATTTATGAAATTATAAAAACGCTAGTTTTTCAATGCTATTTTAATAAACATTTAATATTATATCATTTTACACATTAAAATTACAGCTACAGCTATTTTATCAAAACTTTTATAAATTAAACTGCCACTGTTAGTTGTTACTGATAACTATTTACTGCTAACTGCTATAGCTTGTTTCAAGAAACACATCATTAACCTTTTTTACATCATTCCTCTTATTATTTCTAACATTTTTTATTTAAAAAAAATATATATATAGTTAGTTAAAGTCATAACTAAAAGACAAATGCTTTTACATTCGGTGCAACAGCGGACGTAACATCTCGTTGGAGAACAAATGCAATATTATAGTGTGACTGTCCCTATTATTAGTTGACAATATCGATATTTAGATAATAGGATATACCAATATGCCTTATAAGATTTGTGTAACGATTCAACAATGTGACAAAATACCGTGAAGTGTGCTTGTTTCTCTTGTAATATTGACTTTTACATTTGATCGACATGCCTTGTACGATTGTTGACATTAATACAAAGTATCGATGAGTTGATAGTGAGTAGATAGTGAACTGCAGTTGCTGAGTCACAACAACAAAAATGTCAATTATGTAGTTGTTTTAAACGTTTCCTGAAAGCGCATAAAAGAAATATCCTTTTTCTATGACTTGTAAAATGTTTCACAGATACAATTGTATAAATATATATTAGCACTTACTAGTGTGCATATATAATTATTATCTTTTTGCACCAAAAGTGTAGTTCAGCATAGCAATTTTTCCTACAAAGATGAATTCAAGCGTGGTGAAATTTGGATTTCCATAAGGTTTGATTGTTTGAACTTTCTCACATGTAAAAGTGTAAGATTTAGGTGTTGTTTGTTTGTTAAAGGGTCTTAATCTGAATCTGAACCGCACATCTGAATCTGAATCTGATGTGTAAATGTTTGAATCTGACCGTATCTGAACGGGAAGTAAAACTCATGTTTGAACCGCACATTTGGTTGCTCGTACTATTTTTTTTTATTTGTGTCAGCAAGAGGCAACAAGACGCATTCAGACACCCCTCTCAAGTCTAAACTGTTGAGAATTCTGTGAAGTAAGAATTCTGCTGCTGTTTCTGCTGAAAGGATCCTGCTGAAGAGTTGGTTTCTGCTGAAGCAGTGTATCTGCTGAAGACATAGTTCAGCTTTATTAGTTTCTGCGGATATAGTATTTCCGTGTTTTATGTAATGTAGTTTGGATATGCATGAGTTTATTTAGGAAGTGATAATGCATATCTTTTAGAAGTTTTAGAGTATACGTTTCTTGAGAAACGGTTTAGGGTTCCTTGAGTATAAAAGGAACACGGTTTATGTATTGGATAATTTTTAGAAAATTCTTATTATAATTAAAAGATCCATAGAGGATCAAGAGTTCTTAGTATCAAGCTTGTGTTTTGTTTCCGCTTTATAAATACAAGTTGCAGAGATTGTCTATTAGTGCGATATTGATTACAGTGACATTACTAACGATTCTAGAGTGCTCAAGAAGATCTATCAAGGTCTATAGCTCGACAAGTGGTATCAGAGCCTCGAGAGAGTCTCTGCCATACTAAAAAACACAAATCTTACACCTTTACAATCCAAACAAATCACCAAACATGCCTGGATCGGATGATGATGTTGATACAACCCAGAACATTAACACCACTTCTCTTCAACAACTCAATCTCTCCAACAGTAATGCTAAGTTTCCATACTTGAAGAATGCAGAAGATTATCATCTGTGGTCCATGAAGATGCGGAACTGGATCACAAACATTGATTGGAATCTGTGGGAGGTTGTTAAGAAAGGGAATAGTCTGAAGAAGCATGTTACAGATGCTGATGGAGTTGTTACTATTGTAGGACCCAAAACTGCTGAAGAGATTCTGGCTGTGCAGAGGGAGAGTAAAGTCAGAACTATTTTGCTCCAAGCTATTCCAGATGACCATATGGGTGACTTCCATTTTATGGAGGATGCCAAGGACATTTGGATGGCTATAAAAGCAAGATTTGGTGGGAATGAGGAATCAAGAAGGTTGCAGAAGTCTATGCTGAAGCAGAAATTCCAAGAATTTCAAATATCTGAAGAAGAGGGAATTCATAAGGGTTATGACAGATTTTATTGAATATTGAGTCAACTTAATCAGTTGAAGGCTAGACCCGACAATGAAGACTGCAATGCTAAATTTCTGAGATCTCTGCCACCATCTTAGTTACAAGTTTGTATTGCTCTCAAGACCAAAGGTGGGTTGGACATGATGTCGTTTGATGACCTCTACAATAGGCTTAAATCACTTGAGCCTGATGTTAGAAGTCCCGTTCGTCCATCCACTCATTTTGCATTTGTTGGTGCCTCTACTAAACCTGTGCATCAAGCCTCAAGTTCATATTCATCAGGAGCATCTTCTCAAACTTATAATCAAACTGCTCCTAAATCAAGATCAAGTAGTGTGTTGGAGGATCTTATTCATTCATTTGTGGCTGAATATGAACCTCAGCAGTTTATTGCTTATGAGGACTTTGAACAGGTAGATCCATTGGAAATGGAGGAGATGCACTTAAAATGGGAGCTTGCAATGATCTCAATGAACATCAAAAGGTTTGAAGCCAAGTCTGGAAGAAAGTTTGGTTTTAATGGAAAAGAAGCTGCAAGGTTTGATAGAAGGAAGGTTAAATGCTACACTTGTGGTCAAGTGGGACATTTTTCAAGAGAATGAAAAGAAAGAAAGGCTGGAGATGAAATTAGATATGGCTCTTATCCATTGGAAGCAGGGAATAACAAGACTGTACCTTCAAAGGCAATGGTGACTCTGGATCACCAGATTGATTGGGCTGATCATGAACCTGCTGGAGAGGAAGCTTCTACTTCTTCACAAGTGAATCTGCTGGCATTCACACCTTCAGAAGACAAGAAGGAGCAAGTCTCCTTGATGGGAATCTCTCAGGTAACCAACTGTGTGTTTGGATGTAGTGTAAGATACAATGAGCTTAAACAAGAATTTGATGAATTGAAACCAAAATACAATGAGTGTTATGTTGAAGTAGAGTCTTATAAAATGGCTTTAAAAACATTAGAGAAACAAAAAGTATGGTTTCAAAAGAATCAAGTTAAATATGATGAAAAAATAAGAGTTCTAGAAAGTGATTTAGAGGTTGCTAAGATAGAATTAAAACGTACTGAAAAAGAGAAGTCTGATTTAGAAAAAGAAAAACAAGAGTTACAAGCTAAATTAGATAAAGAGATAGCTGGTCGTATGAAATGGCAGGAAGGGGCATCTAATTTAAGTAAATTAATTGATGGTCGCCAATCTGTTAGGTCTAGAAAGGCATTAGGATATGAGAAATATATAGACCCTGAAGAGCTAACCTATCCTGATATGTCCAGTGTTTTTGACCCTGAACCAGCCTTAGCTTATCAAACACCTGTTAAATATGTTAAGGAAGGGGGAATGAATGCAGTGCCTGGACCTATAAGAGGGGAACACATGCCTATAGACTTGTCCAAACCTGTTGACTTTGATGGATCACATCATTTATATGGCAAAAAGTCAAATGACTTGCAAGACCCTATTGTGAAATCTAATGACTTTGTCTCTTGTTGTAACAGTGACAAATCTTCTGATGAAGGGTCTACCTCATTTGCTAGCTGTGATTCAAGTGAGAAGTCGGACCTGCCCAAGACCATGCCCAAGACCACTCCCAAGACCACACCAAAGACATTACCCAAGACTCCCCACAAGCCTTCTAGAGTTGCTGCTGATAACAAGACAGTTTCTACTGAAGACTTGTTTTTAAATTCTTTGCATAATAATACTTTTGGCTTTGTTAAAAACAATTCTGTTTGTTTCATGGTGATTTGAATACTTTTTCATGTTATGGAAATTCTTTTGGTTTGCATAAATCTTCTAAAAGGAAGAAGTGTTTTGTGTGTGGAAGTAAATATCACTTGATTAAGGATTGTACATATCATGAGCAAAGAATGGGTGCATGTGGTAGTCAAAGAAAAACTAGGCAAATGTGGACAAATGTTAGGTGTCGTTTGTTTTTTCACGATAATCACTTTTTTCTTCTTTTCACTTCTTTTGTCTGCGGGAGGGTAGATGTTTTTGTTTGTTTTTTTGCAGACATAAGTGATTCTTTTCACTTCTTTCCTTTTCTAAATTTCAGACATTATTTTTCACTTTTTACCTCTTCTTTCACTTCTTGTCTCTTCTTTCACAAATCTTACATCTCTTTCTCGATATCTGTTTTTATATGTTTTCGTCTGGTTTTTTACGTTTTCGTCTGTTTTTTACGTTTTTGACCGTTTATTACGTTTTCGACCGTATTTTTACGTTTTCAACCGTTTTTACGTTTTCGCCAGTTTTTTAAAGTTTTCTCCTATTTTTTTACGTTTTCGCCCGTTTTTTACGCTTTCGCCCATTTTTTAACATTTTCGCCCGTTTATGTTCCTTTTTTTATGTTTCAACCCGTTAATTTACATTTCGCCCGTTTTTTTACATTTTCGACTTTTTTTTTCGTTTCGCCTATTTTTTTACGTTCTCGACCGTTTTTTACGTAATCAACCATTTTTTTTACGTTTTCGTCTATTTTATTTTTACATTTTTGCCCCTTTTTAAGGTTTCAAAAATTTATTTTTTACGTTTCCGTCCGTTATTTTATACTTTTATCCGTTTTTTACATTTTCACCCGTTATTTTACGACTTCTTCAGGTGTTTTACGTATTCGACCCTTTTTTTATGTTTTCATCTGTTTTTTTTTACGTTTTCGTTTTTTTTTACGTTTTCGCCCTTTTTTTTTACGAAAAGGTCAAAACGTAAAGAACAGTCGAAAACGTAAAAAAACGGATGAAAACCTAAAAAAACTGACATAAACGTAAAAAAGATCGAAAACGTAAATAACGCAAAAAACAAAATGGATGAATACGTAAAAAGTAGACGAAAACGTATAAAAACGGACAAAAACGTTAAAAAGTGGTCGAAAACGTAAAAAAACGACAAAAATGTAATATAGACGAAAACATAAAAGAACATTGGAAAACGTAAAAAACAGACAAAAACGTAAAAAACGGAAGAAAACGTAAAAATAATAATAATAAAAAAATGATGAAACCCTAAAAAAAACTGACAGAAACGTAAAAAAAAGGGAAGAAAGCTTAAAAAAACAGACAAAAACGTTTAAAACTGACGAAGTCGTAAAAAAACAGACAAAAAGGTTAAATAACAGTCGAAAACGTAAAAAACATAAAAACGTTCCAAAACGTAAAAAACGGACGAAAATATAAAAAAACTAGTGAAAGCAAAAAGAAAAGGAAAAAAGGGTACTTCAATAGCATAAAAAATACTAGTGAAAAAAGAAAGAAATAAAGAAGTGCTTTAATAGCATAAAAACAAACCGTCTTCTTCTTGTAGATGAAGAGCTTATGTACACCTCTTCTTCTGCATATATGGTTTGCAGATGAAGAGGTAAAAGCTCTGGAAAAACAAACGACACCTTAGTGAAATACCATCTTTTGTTCCACATCAGCAGAAACCTAATTCTGCTGAATCTCATTTTTCATGGAGAAGAACCAGTACTAGACCATATGTTCGACCCACTAGTTCTTTCTTTTATAATGGTTATTGGCCTAATCACTTTGACTCAATGTGTAATGGTGGTGGGAAATTGAATACTGCTGTGAAGCCCTCAGCAGGTTGTTCTTGGACTAAGAAGGGACCTAATATGCATTACAGGCCCAAGAACAATGGTGGATCTAAAACATCTACATGGCCTGTTACTAATGATCCACAAGGCAGGCTCAAGTCAGCAATGACTTGAGTCTCCAATGTGTACTAATTTTGTATATTTTGTTATTGTTGTAGGAACATCCTTTGAAAAGTACTGAAGTTGGTATTGTTGATAGTGGTTGTTCTAGAAGTATGTCAGGGAACAAGGATAAGATGCATGACTTTGAGCCCATTGAAGGAGGAGGTACTGTAACCTTTGGTGGTGGAGATGGCAAAATTACAGGGAAAGGAACCATTAAGACACCCTTGTTAGACTTTGAAAATGTTTACTATGTGAAGAAACTGGAGCATTTTAATCTAATCTCAGTATCACAAATTTGTGACACTAAGCATAAGGTTTTCTTCTCTGAAGATAAGTGTCTTGTACTTTCCAAGGACTTCAAACTCCCAGAAGACACAACTGTTTTGCTGAGAGTTCCTAGAACCTTCAACTTATACACATTCAATCTGAATGATGTTAAGCCTGAAGGTGATCTAACATGTTTGGTAGCCAAAGCTTCCCTGGATGAATCTAATAAATGGCATAGAAGAATGGCGCATGTGAATTACAAGACCATCAACAAGTTATCCAAACTTGGTCTTGTTAAGGGCCTTCCTTCTAAACTCTTCACCAATGAACACAATTGTATTGCTTGCAACAAGGGAAAACAACACAGAGCCTCTTACAAAGCAGTCAAAGCTATGAGCACCATTTCAGAACCTCTTCAATTGCTGCACATGGATCTCTTTGGTCCAACCCCCATTAGAAGTATTGATCACAAGTACTTCTGCCTGGTTATCACAGATGATTATAGCAGGTTTTGCTGGGTATTCTTTCTCAAAACTAAGGATGAAACAACTCCAATTCTGAAAGAATTCATTATCTTAGTTGAGAACCAGCTGAATAAAAAGGTGAAAGGAATTAGGTGTGACAATGGCACATAATTCAAAAATGTTGTCTTCATAGAATTCTGTAAGTCTAAAGGGATTAGAAGGGACTATAGTACTCCAAGAATTCCACAACAAAATGGGGTTGCTGAAAGGAAAAATAGAACCCTCATTGAGGCAGCAAGATCAATGCTTGCAGACTCCAAACTACCCACCATGTTTTGGACTGAAGCAGTCAGTACTGCATGTCATGTCTTGAACAGGGTATCCATCACTAGACTACATGTCAAGACACCTTATGAACTTCTCACTGGGAAAGTTCCACACATACATTACCTTAAGCCTTTTGGATGCAAGGTAACTATTCTGAATACTGCTGATATACTGGGTAAATTTGATGGGAAAGCTGATGAGGGATATATAGTTGGGTATTCAGCTCATAGCAAGGCCTATAGGGTTTATAATCTGAATGCTAAAAAGATTGAAGAGACCCTTAATCTGAGATTTCATGAAGATCAGCCTAATATTCAGGGACAAGGCCATTCTTGGTATTTTGACCTAGACTATTTGACTGACTATTTGGGTTATACTAGGCATGCTTCTAATCCTGATGCAGGTTCCAAAGATTCAAGTTCTAACCCTGCAGGTTCCATGGATGATGACTCAGAATGTGAGTCTGAGCCAGAAGATAATACCTTTGTTGTACCATCTTTTCCATCTAACCATTTTGTAGGTAATCACTCTGCTGATGAACAAGATGATGAGTCACATTATGCAGAAGATCTTGCAAGATTGCAGAAGCAGGAACATGCTGCTACTAAGGAAGCTCAGAAACTCAATGACAAGGTTACACAAGAGACTGAAGCTATCCTACATCAGTCAGCACAAGCAGTCAGTGGAAACAAGGATACTGCTGAAGACACACCTATTCCCACTGATAAGGTCACAAATGCTGATTCTGCTGATGCTCACTCTCCCATCTCTACTGAAGTCTCTGCAGATTTTGATAAGCCCTTTACCAGATTTCCAAGTCCTTCTGATCTTGGGAATTATCAACCAAAGCCTGGCTTGTTTACCTCAACTTCATATGATACTGAGTTTGGGCCTACACTCACCAACATTGATGTTCCACCTACAGCTACCAAAAGGATTCACAATGCTCATCCATTATCAAAGATTATTGGTGATCCAAAAGACCCTGTTCGAACTAGAAGCACTGTCAAGAATACAAAATATGAAGAAGTTGCTTTTATCTCTTTTGTCTACAATCAAAAGAGGAACAATCACACAGACTTCAAACATTGTTTGTTTGCATGCTTTCTTTCTCAGATTGAACCAACTAGTGTTCCTCAAGCACTGGCTGATTCAAGTTGGCTTGAGGCAATGCAAGAAGAGATGCTGCAATTTAAGAATCAGCAGGTTTGGATTTTAGTTCCTCTTCCTGATGGGAAATATGCCATTGGGACAAAATGGATTTTGAAGAACAAAAGAGATGCCAGGGGTATTGTGGTGAAGAACAAAGCAAGACTAGTGGCTCAAGGTTTTAGACAAGAGGAAGGCATTGACTATGATGAAGTCTTTGCACCAGTGGCCAGAGTTGAAGCTATACGGATATTTTTGGTCTATGCCTCTTACATGGGCTTTATGGTTTATCAGATGGATGTTAAAGGTGCTTTCTTGTATGAAGAGATTGAAGAGGAGGTTTATGTGACTCAACCCAAGGGATTTGAAGACCCTGATCATCCTGAGTATGTGTACAAAGTTGTCAAAGCTCTCTATGGACTTCATCAAGCTCCCAGAGCTTGGTATGCTAGACTCTCCACATTTCTGCTGAAGAATGGCTACAGAAGAGGTGCCATTGACAAGATTTTATTTCTCAAGAAAGACTCTAGGGATATTATTCTTGTGCAGGTGTATGTGGATGATATTATCTTTGGTTCTACCAAAGAAGCATGGTGTAGAGAGTTTGAGGATTTGATGAAGGGAGAATTTTAGATGAGTGCTATGGGAGAACTCATTTTCTTTCTGGGTTTACAAGTTCAGCAGAAACCTGATGGTATATTCATACATCAGGAGAAATATGTAAAAGATATGTTGTCCAAGTTTGCTATGGAAAATGTTCGGACTGCCACTACTCCATATGAGGCTCCCAAACCAAAGAACAATCTTACTCCTGATCTTCCTGTGAATGTTCATTTATACAGGTCTATGATTGGTTCTTTGATGTACTTGACTGCCTCAAGACCTGATATTACATTTGCTGTGAGTGCATGTTCAAGACACCAAGTCACTCCACTTACCTCTCATATGAATGCTGTCAAGAAGATTTTTAAGTATCTTAAAGGCCAACCACACTTAGGTCTTTGGTATCCTAAAAAGTCTCCATTTCAGCTAGCAGCTTGTAGTGATAGTGACTATGCTGGTGCCAATTTGGATAGAAGATCCACAACTGGAGGTTGCCAATTTCTTGGAACAAAACTGATTTCTTGGCAATGCAAGAAACAGACCATAGTTGCTACCTCTACTACTGAAGCAGAGTATGTTGCTGCTGCCAATTGTTGTGGACAGGTTCTATGGATTCAAAATCAATTACTGGATTATGGGTATAATTTCATGAATACTACAATTTTCATTGACAATCAAAGTACCATTTGCATTGTTAAAAATCCAGTTTTTCATAATAGAACCAAACATATTGAAATCAGACATCACTTTATAAGGGATGCTTATGAGAAACATTTGGTTAAAGTGGTCAAAATTCACACAGATGAAAATGTGGCAGATTTGTTAACCAAGGCATTTGATGGACCAAGGTTTCAATATTTGGTGGTCCATATTGGAATGCTAAACCCTTAACTGCAAAGTTTAAGGGGAGGCATAAGCCTCAGGGGAGGCATATGCCTCAGGGGAGGATGATGACTGTAAACTTTGTATTATTTGCATAAGTTGTATAATTTCTGAGTTTTTAACACTAATCCTCTAATAGTTGTGCAAGTTGTTTGGTGTATTTGCTTGTTTGATGTTTGTTTAGCAGATATTCTGAGAATGAAAGTCCCATGATAAATGTCACCAAGAGCTAAAGTCAAAGGAAGGTGGTCAAAGTGCTGAACATGGTTTCTACTGATTAATTGAAACATGCTGAAGGTCTTACATAATGGATAAATTCAAATAAGATCTTTTATTCATTCATAGAAACAAGTTACAGCTAACATTCAATGTTACAATTGAGATACAATGACCATTCCTAAACAATTGACTAATTCAGTACTACTAGCTTCAATTAATTATTACAAAATACTTGAGGCTATGACAAGTACAATGATGAAGCTGAAGATGAAAATGTAAGAAGAAGAGAAGGAAGACTGGGAAGATGCTCATGAATTAAAGTCAAGAGAATACTCAAGAACTTTGCCTCATGGTTACATTCCTCAATCATCTACTTCAGCTTCTCCTTTCCCTTACGTATGATCTCAGTCTTCTTGCTCTGTCCAATATGTTCTTGATGTGGAAGACCAGGTCCTGGAGCAGGAAGATCCAACACCAAATTTTGTGATGTTGGAAGAGATGGATCCCTAGTACTTGATCTTGGTTGGGATCTCTCTGGTGTGGAAGGAGGAAGAAAGGATGGATATTCATTTTCTTCCTCTGAAGAGTCTTCATCAGAGGTATAGATAAAGGGAGAGACAAGCTCTCTCTCAGCAGGATTGGGTGCATTGCTTGGTTCACCCTTCAAATGAGCATTCCATTGTCTTTCTTGTGCATCCCATCGGTTCTCCAATGCTCTTTCAAAGTCAGAACCTTCAAACCCCCATGGATATGGTGGTATATCTTCTTCTGATAATGGAGAAGAGGAATTTGGATCTGAGGTTTCTGGGTGTGAAGACATGTTTTGAATGGTGAATTGGGGTTAATCAAAATTAGGGTTTGAAAGATAATTTGGGGTAAATTGATGACTGAGATGTGTGCTTTGGGGTGATTAAATAAGCCAATTTTAGGAGTTACGATATTTAATGCGAGTTGGGTGGCACAGTAAAACCAAGATATTGACCGAAGATATTTTTACCTTTGGTTGATTCTGCTGATGGTTGACTATGCTTCAGCAGATTTGACGTTCATTTCTGCTGAAGGGTAAATTTTCAAATTGGAAGTTTTGTCAGACTTGGTCAATAAGTTGTTCCGATAATTTTGACCACGATTGGGGAACTTCCAAATTTAACTCACTCTGCATATCTTTTCGAATCAAAATTATTCGCTTATCCCTTCAAATAAACCCATTATTCTCTGGAGTAATTCATAACCATCTCACACACATTCAGTCAAATGGCTCAACTTGAATTGAAGGGCGACCATAACAAATATGCTATTCTGAAAGCAAAGAAGGGACATGAAGAATTCGATTTGATGGTGGAGTTTCTACAAAGGTCGAAGATTAATTATGCTTTGACGTATTGTCCCAATTTGGTATGTGAATCCTTGGTGAAGCAATTTTGGGCATTTGCTACTAAGAGATCTGCTACAGAGATTGTAGCTGAAATAGATGGTGTAGAATATGTGGTGACAGAAGGATTGATAAGGGCAAAGCTTCAGTTGGATGATGAAAATGGTGTGTATCATTCCAACACTGCAGAGATTCTTGCTGGGCTAAGAGAAGCTGGATATCAAAGTACTGATACATCCAAGTGGCACAAGAATCAATTTTGTCCTAAGTGGAGGTATTTGGTGCATCTGCTGCTTCAATGTATGAGCAACAAGTGTGGTGGATGGAACCAGTTCTCTCTGCAATTGGGTTGTGGTATTGTTTGTCTTTCTAAGGGTGAAACTTATAATTTTTCTAAGTTTATTTTTAAAAATATGCTAGAAAATATAGATAAGGAACAGCATAAGTTTTTAATGTACCCTAGATTCTTACAAATAATCTTAGACATAACCACTGAAGATATAACCCATATACCCATTAAAAGTCTAGGTTCTAAGTTGTTTACCTCAATGAAAACTAATTATACTGGGGAACATCACCCTATGTTGGAAGCAATGTTGCCACAAGGCAATGCTAATGTAGTTGAGGGTGATGATGCTGGTAATGTGCCTGCTCCTAATGCTGCTGATGATGGTAATCCATCATCTTCTGGTGTTGCTGCTGATGGTAATCCTTCAGTGGTAATGGAGGAAGCGCCAGCTACAACTGCTGAACCTTTACCTGATTCTACTGACTTACCACCACCTACCCCTGTACAAATGTCACCTAGCCCTACCATCTCACCAGTTCAGGATGCTCCAACTGAGCAAATTCATGAGTTTGAAGATGACTTACAGACTTTTGAACCTGATCTTACTAGACTACCTTCACCCAGTTCTTTGGGAGAGCAAATTAATATAGGTTCTCCTAATGTTCTCCTGCTGGGTTCAATGAAGCTCCACATACCACTGAGCAATCTGCTGGTAGAGCAGAGGATCCTATTACTCTCACAGTTGTATATGATTCCCTTAGCAGGTACATGAAAATGACTGAAGATCTCCAGAAAGAACTTGCTGAGACCAAGACTACTCTTGGTAATGAAATTCAAAGTTTGAAAAGCAAGGTTAAAGATTTGGAGGCCCAGATAAATTAGCAAAAGCAAAGCAAAGATGGATTGGATTCTACTGAAGTAGCAAAGGAGGCAAATTTGGATTCTCTTGAGATTCTAGCTGAAGTTGCTAGACAGTCTCATGTTGTTCCTCCTAAAGCTGCTGTAGCACCTAAATCTAAACCAATGATACTAGTTCAAAGAAGAAGTACAAGACAGTATTTGGCAAGGAAATCTACTGAAGCTTCAAAAGTATCTGGTGGTGATAATGATGTGCTGATGACTGAAGCTGTGGATATACTTTAGGAGAAACAATCATTAAGTAGGGTTGCTGCTGATCAATCTGCTGATAAAGGAAATACATCAGGAGAAACATACTTTGTAGCAGGGAAAGAATATTTGAATTCTCCTGTTCATCATTCATCAGAGAATCCATAAGTTTCTACTGATAGAGAGGTTCAAGAATTACATGATGAACCTATGGCAGATGTGCATGTGTCTAATGATGATGGTGCTGCAGCTAATGTTCCTCATGATGGTTTGGATGAGCTAGTAACTGTTGAAGACAGAGCTGGACAAGGTAAATTATTACAAGAATGGGAAAATTATATGAAGAGTGCTAATCTAGCTGAGGAAGTACAAGCTAAGTTTGATGATGAATTAGATTCAGAGACTCAAAGATATGCTTCTACCTTACCCATTGCAAGACAAAGGGAATTGGATGCAGCTGTTCTAGAGTTTGATGAGTCAGATTGGCAGCTGATTGGAAAACAAATGCTTGCAAATCCTACTGTAACTGCTGAACTTATTGGAAAAAGGGTAGAGGAACAAGATTATGAATCTGAAATTGTGAAAATGTTAAAGATGAGGAAGAAGGCAGCTGATGAATTAAAAGCTAAAGCTAAAAGAGATAAACCTATGACTCAAGCACAGCAGAGAGATTATATGCGAATATATGTGAAAAATCAAAGCAGTTCTTTGTTTAACAGTGCTTGGTCTAAACAACAGGTGTGGGGACTTCCATTTAACAAACTGGTTGAGATTTATAATAGAATCAAGGCTAAGAATGATAAAGATGGAATGGTTGCTTCCAAGAATATTCCTCTCCTCAATGCTGATACTAGTGCTACTGAGAAAGTATCTTTACCTGATACTTCTGCTGATGTACCTCATGTTACTGCTTCAGATCCTCCAACAAGGAAGATTGTGGATAAAGGTAAAGCAAAAGTGATGACAGCAGATCCTCCAAGTAGAAAAAGAACTAGGAAACAATTGGAGCAGGAAAGATTGGGTGAAGAAGCTGCTAGGAAGTTAGATGAGTTACAAAAAGATGAACAAAAAGCTGAGCTTGCCAGATTTCATGAACTGAAGACAAGAGAAGTTGAAATTCAAGCTGCTAGAAACAAACAGATAAGGAAGGCCATGGATGAACAATATGCCTCAGCTGCACTTGAATCTTCTCAAGATTCTACTGATGAACAATTGGATACTTCATCAGTGGATACTGATGCTGCAGAAGGTGATTCTGCTGAAGCAGCAGTTCATGATGCTATTTATGTTCCTGGAAGAAGAGGAAAGAGAATGGCTAAAGTAGGATCATCACATTCAAAACAAAGTCTAATTAATGTGAATGATTCTGATGCTTCATTTATAAGGGAAGGATCATCTGATGATTGGCCAGAAGGAACTAGAGTTGTTCTGGTGAGTTGGGAGTTAAGTAAAGATGGTAAAATCAATACCATTTACAGATTGGATAATACTTCCATATCCTTTGCATTTCTTCAGCAGATTCTTCATCTTGCAAATTATCAAGATTTAGTCACTCTATATGAGTTGGTTATTAAGTATTATGCCACTCATACTCCTCAAGGTTCAGGATTATATTTGTTGGGTGATCTTCAAGTGTTGTTTGATTCTTCTACTCCTACTGGTGCAAGTTATGATATCTGGAAGAACAATCAGAAATGGAAAGTTCAGAGTTGGAAGTTCTATCCTATGCCTTATGTTCATGTACTGGAAACTACTACTGGTATGAGGATTATTATGGATCTTACCAATAAATATCCTCTGAAGGTATCTCTGATGGAGAAAATGTTACAACAGAAGTTGGAAATTCCTCCTGATCCAGTTGGTAATACAAGATTGTTTGCTGAATCTTTGGTGAAGGTTTTCAAACAAAGGATTAAGACTTCCAGAGCAGCATCTGATTAGGGATATCATATTGTATATTTGTTTTATTATTATTAAAAAAAAAAAAAACTAACATTTTGTTGTATTGTATTTGTATGCAGATTTGGTTATCAACTTACCTGATGGTGACTATTCCATCATAAAGTTGGCTAGTCCAAAGGGTACAGCTTTGGTAAAGACACATCAAATCTGTTGATAGCTGTAACGGTTTGCTCAAAACCATAGGGTTTTCAACTCACCCATGCGTTATTGCTGAGTAGTTGAAATGGTTGTCAATTGACCATGGATTTTTCCTTTATGGATTCTGAATAATTGGCTAGCCCACATGTATATGGCTTGTGGTAAAGGCAGTGGAAAACCATATTTGGTAATCAGTTAACCAAGATGATTTTCATCAAAATAATTGGCTAGTCCTGAGCAAACGGCTACAGGTAAAGACATCTCAAATCCGTTTATAGCTGATGATTTGCTAAAAATCATGTGGTTATCAGTGTACCTTTGAACACTTGGCTACTCCAGTAGTGATGGCTATTGGTAAAGAGACATCAAATCCATTATTTTCAATGATTCAACTCTCACAGGAGTTAACACACCTGGAAGTGATGAGAATAGTATGAAACTAATTTGTTTTGATGTACATTTAGTCATTTGTTGCTGCAAAGAATGGAGCTTTCAAGTATATGTTGATCATAGAGATTCTACTGAAGATAATTCTTTGCTGGTGCTATTTTATTACAATCCTCTTGGTATGTTATTTTGAAGATCTATCAAGAATCTTGAACTTAACCAGGTCAAATTCAAGATTAGGGGAGGATTGTTGGGAATTCTGTGAAGTAAGAATTCTGCTGCTGTTTCTGCTGAAAGGATCCTGCTGAAGAGTTGGTTTCTGCTGAAGCAGTGTATCTGCTGAAGACATAGTTCAGCTTTATTAGTTTCTGCGGATATAGTATTTCCGTGTTTTATGTAATGTAGTTTGGATATGCATGAGTTTATTTAGGAAGTGATAATGCATATCTTTTAGAAGTTTTAGAGTATACGTTTCTTGAGAAACGATTTAGGGTTCCTTGAGTATAAAAGGAACACACGGTTTATGCATTGGATAATTTTTAGAAAATTCTTATTATAATTAAAAGATCCATAGAGGATCAAGAGTTCTTAGTATCAAGCTTGTGTTTTGTTTCCGCTTTATAAATACAAGTTGCAGAGATTGTCTATTAGTGTGTTATTGATTACAGTGACATTACTAACGATTCTAGAGTGCTCAAGAAGATCTATCAAGGTCTATAGCTCGACATAAACCATTAAGATCTTACTGCATCTGAACGCGTCTGAACGGAAAAAAAATGTCTGACCGATTCAGACACAGTGCCCATTCAGAGGCTGTTAAGAGTCAAAAAACAAAAAACAAACACAACCTTAATTGTTTATGGAGTAAATTACATGGTTCGTCCCTGTGGTTTACTAAAAATCCCTGATTGAGTCCATATAGTTTCAATTGCACTTTTTTGATCCTTATTGTGAAACTATTGCACGCCGTCCATCCTTATACCCTATCCCAGTTAACTATCCTCGTTAACTCACCCCACCCCAAGGGTATTTATGTCTTTCTATATCTTTCACATATATTTATCCCACTTAGGGTTAATAAAACATACAAACAAACAAAAAAACGCACACAAACACAAACACAAGCACCAAAACAACACAACAAAGTGATTCGAAGATGGTTTTTTGTCGTTGTGGAAAACGGGCAGTGGTTCGTACATCATGGACACCAACGAATCCCGGTCGCAGGTTTTATGCTTGTCCTGATAGGGTAATGATTTTTTATTATTGATTTGGTATTTAGGGTTTGATGATTATTGATTAAAGTGGTTAATTATTTGATATGGTTTTCTTGTATAGAACTCTGATTGCAGGTTTATTGATTTTATGGACCCCCCAATGTGCCAGCATTCAGTTCAAATCATACCTAGACTGTTAAGGAACATCAACAACCTTCAAGCCAATTTGAGACAAGTTCAAGATGATCGTGATAGGGTCAAGAAATACCTGATTAGGACTTGGATTGGAATTTGCTTGTTTGTTTTGTTCAAGATAATATTTTAGACTGGTAAGATGTTGTAGGTTGTAGGTTTTATTAGTTGTTTGGTCTATGCACTAGATGTAATGTAGGTCTAACCTGTAACAAAAACAACCTATGTTTTGTATTTTGGTAACATTAATTAATGAATGGGTTGTTATATAGTTATTGTGTTTGTGTTTACATATTGCTGAATGGGTTGGCAGGTTTAAAATAGGTCAAATGATGGTTACATGGTTTGGTTGGTTTAAAATAGGTAAAAGATAGGTTAATACAAACACACTGCCATCACTTCATTAAAGATAACATTTGACTGTAAAAAGTCAAATGACATAGTTCTTAGGTTTACAACTTCATTATTCTACATCATTCAAGTGGCTTGATTTTATGAAATTCACTTTGAACCATCTTTTGGAATTTTTGCTACAAATGGCTTGATTTTATGAAATTCACTAGTCTCCTTATTTGGCAAGCCCAAAACCTTCTTCCTCTGAGCAAAAGCCATTTTATCAAGCTGTTTTGGGGTAAGGCTGTTGCTTAGTTCAACCTCCTTTGAACTTGACCCCACTTTGGACACAACTTTTGGGAAATAATCAGCCCATGAATCTTGATAGGGTAATGAATCATCACTTTCATCACTGGATATGTTAATGATCTCTGCAACAAAAAAAAAAAAAAAACAAATGTAAAATACAAAAAGACAAAAACCAGTAAAAAAACTACAAGAATGTTGTGAAAAAAGACCTGGTTTGATTTTATTGCTTGAACTCATGTTTTCAGTTAGTATGGATATGCAAATGCAATTACCAAATGCCTTTTTATAATGCCTATTTCCATTGAAGAAGGAGAAAAAATAGTGAAGATTTTGAAAAAAACAGTGGTATGCAGCTTTATTGTTGGAACTCATGTTTTGAGTTAGTATGGTTCAGCTTTATGTGAAGCTTTTGAAAAAAACAGTGGTATGCAGCGTTATGTGATGTTGGACTAAGATAATAGTCCAAAGAGAATAGGCCAAAAAACAGTGGTATGCAGCTTCATGTTGAAAGAAACAGTGGTATGCACCAACTATATACCATGTTCTAAGAACTTAAAACATACATACAAATCTCAGGAAAATGGTTGACTATTTAAGTCAAACATACATAGAAACATATAACTTAAAACAGCAGTGTATGTGACTGCATTCACATATCAAAGTAGCAAAATGGAACACATTGTTTAGTTGCATACACTGCAACATTGTTTAGTGCATACACAACACATCAAGTACAGACATAGAAAATAAAAAGTAGACAGTTACAATACAGAAATTGTTTAGTGCATACACAACACATCAAAATAACATGAGAAGAGAAAGTAGTTCACTACACTTGTTTTTTTCCCTTCTTGACAGGCTTCTTGGCTTTCTTAACTGGATTAACTTTTTTAGCAGCCTCAGAACTTGTCTGCACAACACCATCAGGCACACATCTTGACCTTTTGTTGGCTGTCTTACTAGTTCCACCAGTAGCCTCAGAACCTGGCCTTTTGTTGCCCACATTAGATCTTGGACCTGTGCAACTTCTCTTGTTATGGCCCTTTGTTTTGCACAACACACAAGTCACTGTCTTTGATCTCCTAGAAAGCTTTCCAGTGTCCTCCATTGGAATGTTCTCACCTACAGACCTCTTTCTTGCCTTTTGTGACCTACCAACTTGTGGATGATAATTTGGAGGAAGGATAGTGGTGGGAATGATACACTTTGGCCATAAGCTTTTATGTCTGATGGGATTAATATAGTGACTGTAAACTTCTCTCCATGTATCTAGCCTATAACAAGGATGTGCCCAACTTTCAGGCAATCCTACCTCCATGTTGTTGGCTGCCATATTCCAATTACATGCAACTGCATGCTTACATGGCATCCCAGTTAGTTCCCATTTTCTGCAAGTGCAAGTCCTCTTTTGCACATCAACCACACACACATCACCCTAAGGACCTGTAACCCCGTACAAATGCCCTCCATTAAAGTGAGGAATGCAATCTTTAGCTTGAAACTTCACCACATTTAACAACTTTGTAGCAGTGGGTGTAAATGGTCCATCACTTTTCTCTATCATTTTTTTTTCACAATGACTGCCCTTTTCATTAAGTACTCCCTAGCATACTCAAGAGTGCTTATTATAGGCCTATCCCTACCATCTACCAACTGAGCATTAAAAACCTCGCATATGTTGTTTAACAACATATCAGTTTTAGGTTGTCCTGTTAAACATATTCTAATTAGTCTACATGTAAAAATAGCAACATTGTTTAGTGATATTCTAAATAGGAACATGTAAAAATAGCAACATTACCTGAGAAGTATGCTCTAGCCCAATGCTGTGGGGGTATCTTTGCTAGCCAATCATGACATTCTTTGTTGAAATTCTTCAACTCTGTCATAGCTTTTTCAAATCTTGGTATTGTCAAAGATGTTGCTGCCTTCCATAGTAACTCTTTATATGCAGTTCCACTCCACTTCAATTTCATGTTTTCATGAATATGCCTAAGGCAATATCTATGTTCTGCAAGTGGAAACAGGTCTGCAATAGCTGGTATGATACCCTGTAACAAAAAAAGTATATATATATGACACTGTCTAAGTAAACTAATATGGGTAAATTAAAATAGAAGCTTACCTTCTGTCTGTCACTCATGAAGGTGAAGTCAGAGTTGTCTGCAAGGTCTAAGTCTCCTTTTAAGTGTTCTAAAAACCAGGTCCAGGAGTCCCTTGATTCTGTTTCTACAATCCCAAAAGCCAAAGGATAAATGCCATTATTTGGATCTACACCAACTGCTGTTAATAGTTGACCAGGGAAGGGTCCTTTCATGAATGTGCCATCAAATCCTAAAAACTGCCTCTTACAAGATTTGAACCCTTCCTTACATGCTCCCAAACAAACATAGATCCTCTTGAATGTCCTTGTTGGACACATATGATCTGCTTCACTTTCCACTCCAATTCTAACAGTTGTGTTAGGATTGCTATGTTGCAATTCCATAACATAATCCCTCAACTGTTTATATTGACCAGTGAAATCACCTCTGACATGTTCAGTTGCTTTTGCTTTTGCCCTAAAGGCCTTCATCCTAGACACCTCCAATTGAAACTTCTTTTGTAGTTGTTCTTGAATAGCCCTCACTAGTATCTCTGGGTTTGTCTCAATTTGATCCATAATATCTTCAGACAAAAAATCAGCAGTGCAATATTTGATCTTCCTTGATTGTAGACATTTATGCTCAGAATCATATGTTTTCACCTTCCATGTCTCATCTTCTAACTTGGAAACATGTAAAACCCAAGGACATTGATTGGCTGCTAGTTTTCTCAAAGTAGGTTTACCACCAACACTTTTTCTCTTTATTGGACTCTGAACCCCCTTACTTAACCCAACTTTCTGTTTTGTCCACTTAATCTTTTGACTGGACTGACTTGTTTGACTTGGCCCAACTACTTTACTAGGCCCAACATCTTGCCTTGTCCCAACATCACTGCTATTATTAAACACAGGAATTGTACCTCTACATTCAGCCCTCACTCTCACTTTATCATTCTTTTTAAAATACAATGATCTCCTAGTTTCAATGGAATGCTTATGCACCATGTCTTTTACCTCAGCAGCACTGGTAAATTCTTGACCCACAAAAAAATGAACCTTATGCAGTCCACCATCTTTATCATCACTCTGTTTCTTAAGATGTTTACGTTTTCT
This sequence comes from Artemisia argyi, assembly GCA_030686995.1. NCBI lineage: Eukaryota > Viridiplantae > Streptophyta > Magnoliopsida > Asterales > Asteraceae > Artemisia > Artemisia argyi. The sequence continues at coordinate 66,340,749 of CM060709.1, read as the reverse complement.
TTTCCTAATCCTGTCTATTGCATCATCATCAGAAGCACTCTCAAACTCTTCATTATCTATACCATCAATGCCAATATCAATATTAATGTCCTCTTCTGTATCCTCATTTCCTAATCCTTCCTCAACAGTTGTATCCTCATTTCCCATTGTCTTAGCATTTGCTGTGTCAAAATCATCCATGTTAACTGCTACATCAACTAATTCATTCTCCTCATCCATAAACACTGGACTATCACTACTCTCCCCATCCCTGTTTTCAGCCTCAGTTTGAACCATTTCCTCATACACTTGGTTATCATCTAATGCTACCCCTTTACCCTTACCAACACATTCACTATGGGTTGTAGCAGCCACTGGTTCACTATCTAAACCATCAAAAGGATCAAAGTCATCTAGTCCTGAGTAGAAATCCTCAACAAAATCACTTTGGATTGTAGACTTAGGCTGACTGCTTTCACCAATTAAATTGTTAGAGCTACCTTCATCAAACTCATTTGCATCATTGTCTTTCCATCCTAACATTAATTTCTTATAACAAGAACCTGGAAATTCTTTTCTAGGTTTCTTCTTGCTAGGTGCTGCATTTTTGGGGGTCACAGTCTCAGGAAGTTCCACAATCACACACCTTTTAGATGGTGTGTTATAGGCAGCATCTATATAAGTGTATACAGTAGTCTTCTCATGTTCTATGAAGACCTCAATCATCTTATACCCAAGCCTAATATAATTAGCCATTTTTCTAACATCATCATCATTTCCTAATGCATATAATCCTTTGTCTAAGTCCATATCAGGCCTAAGAAAACTGTAGTACATTATGTTTTTACCAGTAAATCCTAGTTCCTTAACTATACCATTAAGCTCATGCACTAAGAACTCATCAATATCAATGCAGTCATAAAAAGCAAAGTCTCCATTAGCATAAGTCCTACCAGGTGAATCAGTAAACATCCCAGCATAATGTATTTTCAATGAAAACAGAGCATCTGTATTTCTCTCTTTATTTGCTGCAAAAACAATATCAACAAAAAAGGGAAAATTAGGGTTTTGCTTAGATACTCAAAATTAGGGCTTTTCTTGTTAAATGAAATATTAATTCGTACATACTTAATTGACATTGAAAAAAACAAAAAAATTTCAAATGTTCAATATGGTAACATTTAACCAACCATACGCTTCATAAACATCAACATCTTCCTGAGTCTGACGCCTTGTCCATTGTGCTATCGAGGCAACCATTGCATTAACTTGCTCTGATTTTGATCATCAACTGTAGAAGACGAATGGTTTGTATGGGAGGGTGGGTGGGTGAGAGAAAATGGGGGGGGGGGGGAAGTGATTGTTACTTTGCGCTTTTTGGTAAAGGACTGGGATAAATATATGTGAAAGATATAGAAAGACATAAATACCCTTGGGGTGGGGTGAGTTAACGAGGATAGTTAACTGGGATAGGGTATAAGGATGGATGACGTGCAATAGTTTCACAATAAGGATCAACAAAGTGCAATTGAAACTATAGGGACTCAATCAGGGATTTTTAGTAAACCACAGGGACGAACCATGTAATTTACTCTTGTTTATGTATTGTATGCGTTTATGAAAATAATCAATTACTCCATCGTGCACATTATTCTAGAGTGTATTATAACTTATAAGAGCACCCGTTATAATGGCTAAAAAAAAAAAAAGTTGTCACATCATATCATCTCAATATTTTCTTTTTTTCACTTTTTTATTACTCACACACCCGAAACCAATGTTTTAAAACCCGGGTTGACCCTGTTTGCTAAACCCGACCGGGTTATGACTTTTATTAAAAAAATCTAACAAAATATTTTTTTCTCCATCAACCTTTATAAGTTTATTTGACAAGTTGATTTAAGTGTTTGTTTAAATTTTATAAAACACCAACTATTATAGTTTTAATATACATCGCCATAAGTTAGAATTATAAATTAATTATTGTTGCAAATTTTTGTTATATTATTATAAATATATAACTTAAAACCAAAGCCATATGGGTAAAGTCTTAATTTTTTTTCGTGTACTTAATCAAAAGATGGGAATAAAGTGGGATAAATCAAGTGATTATTCAATATTATATACTAAATATACAAAAAAAATATATATGAGTGTAAAACCAGTTCTACCCGGCGGTTCAATCGGTTGAACCAGTGACCCGATGACTTAACCAGATCAATTAAAAAACTGGGTTTTAAATCATTGCCCAAAACCCATTCCACTAATCATCACTCAAAGGAAAACTTCACTTTTTAGTTCCATTATATTATTATTATTATTATTTTCATTTTCTTCAACCCAACAAACTTTGCATTCATTGAAATACAAATTAAAATACGAAAATTAAGAAAAAAATTATATGAATTAAAATTTAGAAAAAGTACAAAATATTTATTAAAAAAAAATATATCAATAAACTAATGTTGTTGCAAAAAGTGCTTTGTAATATTTCTTCGAATAGTTTCATGTGTTTGTTTATTGCCTAATTATTTGACGTTCCTCGTTGTATATTGCATTTTTAGATCCAGGTACGTTGCATATTTGTTGTGACCAATATATAATTTGTTGAATCCAATTATCGCAAACTTTAAATCTTTTAAAATCATTTTATGCAATATGCTGCAAGTTTACATGATTCTTCGTAGCTTGTTGATAGTGTAAACACTCACCGGTTATTGTATAGTTCCCTAACGTCCTAAGAGAACACCAAAAGCTCATTCGGCATCATTTCTTGCACTTTCTTTTCGCCGTTTAAGGAATTCATGCTTCTTGTCTCGTGCCATCGTAAATGATTTGACAAAAGTTGCTCACTATGGGTAAATCTCGTCGGCTATGTAATACTCTCTTCATATGTAACTCTATTTATGTCAAACGGAGCTACGTAAGCGATATCATCAATAAGGCCGTTTAATAACGAAGAATAACTTAAAATGTTAAGATGATTATTCGAACGCGCTACACTAAATATGGCATGCCAATCTACACATCGTACTAAGCAATAACTTCAAGCATTATAGTTGGATATTTTTATCACCTCCCGCATATTACCCTTGCCATGATTTCGAACTGTTTGTCCATTCTCAGTGCATACAATCAACGCTTCCAAGCATTCCTGAAAACCTATGAACCTTCTTATGTGTAGCATATAAATTTTAAATCTCATTAAAATCTAGTATTCATAAAAACTCATACATGTACAAAATCGATAATGCACATAGTAAATAATTTAGACAACTACGTGTACAATATTCAACAATTTCCAAATATTCATCAAATGCATCAGAGCAAAGGGTGTGGTAACTCAGAATTAACCCTTAACTCAGCATCATATCAGCGCCACATCAGTGGCCGTGACCATTTCCCGGTTCGGGCAAAAAACAGAATCGGTTCCAATCCGGTCCGGTTCAACAGTCAAAGTCAAAGAACCGGATCCGGTTCCAATCCGGTTCGGTTCTTTTCGGATCCGGAGGATAAAAATCCGGGACCGGTATACCCGGTTCCGGTTCAGTTCCAAAGCCGGTTCCGGTGCAAGATCCAGTCAAACCGGTTCCAAAGAACTAGTCGACATATTTGTTAATAGTAGGCTTGCAAAATTTTCGTTTCCGGGGGGTTTTTTTTTTTCGTTCGCGTTTTCCACACAATAAACTTAATAAACTTTGTTGATATAAATAAATGTCTAAAAACGTTATTTATATCTTTAGATATCTCTATGTTTTGATAATCACAAAACGAAAACTCATCAAACCAAAGATCATGACATAAACAAGTATTTAGTAGTAAATACTCACCTTTACCATCTAATCACTTAAGGTATGAATAAACAAAGTGTCTAATGCATTATAAGATCAAATGAACACTTTTGTTAATCACTAGATATTTATAAAATGTCACAAAACATTTTATATCTTTTATAAAACATTTTTGGTATTAAAAGAATATGTTTAATTCATTACAAATTTATGAATTCAAATTTTCAACAAAAAAATGGCAAATCTAATCCAGAAAAATTTCCCTCACAAAAGGACAAGAAAATCCAACGTTCAGGAGGGCGGCCCCCTTAATTATAATAGGCGGCCCCCTTAATCATTAAGTGGACCGCCCCCTAATTAAGGGGACCGGCACGCTCCAAAACAGTATTTTCTGGCCCTTTAAATACTGGATCATTTCACATATTTTTCTCACCTTTTTGCACTAAAAACTTTCTGATCTAAACATCCATTTCCTTCCTCTAAAAATCCTTTGATCTTTGTTTCAAAGTGATTCAAGCCTCAACACTCAAGTGCAAAGAGAAGAATACTTCTATTAGAAGTATTACAACTTAGTATCATCTTGCTATCTAAGTTGTTTGTTTATTTCATCTTGTTGATCCTTCATATTTTGGTGAATAAGGTGGATGTATTAGTTAGCTAGATTTAGTTATATAATCTAGAATTGTTGTAAGTGTCAAGTGGAACTTGAAGTGAAGAAGTAGTGTTGGATAGTAGTGGTGATAGGAGATAGTAGCAATAGTGATTAGTAGTGAAGAAATTGAAGCTTCCAAGTAGAGAAGACTAGAAGACATTAGTGGATTGAAGTTGTGAAGATATTAGTGGCTTAAAGTTGTGAAGACGTTAGTGCTTTGAAGTTGTGAAGAAGTTAGTGCCTTGAAGGTGTGAAGTTGCAAGACATTGAAGTCGTGAAGTATTTGTGAAGGCGTGAAGATACTTGTGGTGTGAAGAAGTATAGAAGAAGTGAAAAGGTGTGAAGAAGGTGTGGTGTGATATTTGTTGTGAGATTGGTTCTAGCTACGATTAGAACTCGACATTTTGCTTTGTGTCGTAAATTGGTGTAAGCTTTTGGTGTGTACGGTTTTCTCCGCCATAAGGGAGGTTATTGACTTAGTGAAGAAAACTCTCGAGTTCGGTGCTCGGGGAGTGGAGTAGGGCAAGGAAGGCATCCTTGTAGCCGAACCACTATAAATCCTTTGTCCCTCGGTTTGATCTTTCCATCTCTCACTTTTTGCTTGATTACTTATTAGCTTTTCGTACATTGTTATAATTGTGTGTTGTGCATATATTGATTTCACATAAAGATCAAACTAGATTCCATTTACAACAATAATTGTACATTAGCAAAATATAAGTATAAACAATTATTAAAACACATATACATATATAAATACAAACTTATATTTAAGTGAGGTATATGAAATTATAATTTCTATTCAACACTTTAAATAAGTAGTGTCTATGTGATATATGTGAATTAATTTGTATCTATACTTTAGTTTCAAATGTTTATACTATTAGCATCAATTCTTTAAAAGCAAACTTTTATTAAACGAAAAAGACGCAAAACTATTTAACCCCCCCTTCTAGTTTTCCACAAACTTCGACTTTTATTAAAAAAAAAACTAATAAACGTCACACATAAAGTACTTGAATCACAAATTTAATACATTTTCAATATTTATTCAAATTCGGTTTCATCTTCATTTGCATCTTCATCTTGAACGGCGGACCTTGCGGCGCTTGTAGCTTCATCGTAAGCGATTTCTTCTTCGGTAAGATTGATTACATAACCTTCTTCCACCTCGACATCTTGTAATTGTTTTTCGTAGTCCATCGGTTCTTCAAGTATTGAAACGTCTTGTATACGTTCATTCCTATCTAAATAATCCTTCAAGCAAATACACATCTCCAACGATAAAGGTGTGAGTCTTGTTCTTCTTACCGACAATACCCTACCACTAGTAGAAAAAGCGGATTCCGAAGCAACGGTTGAAGCTTGTACGCCTAGTAAATCCCGGCCCATTGCGGCTTGAACGGGAAATTGAGATTCCCTTTGTTTCCACCAATTCAAAACATTAAATTTCTTGAACTCTTCGGGTGTGATAGTGTTTAACCAATCGATTCCCGTATATCTCCCATATTCGTTGCTCGATAAATTCTCACTCCTAGCCCGTTTACCGCTTTCTTGTCTTAAATTTGAAAATAAGTCCAAATCCGGATCCACGGTTGAAGCCGAAGACCACATACTTGGCACCGAACTCGTTCCCACATTTGTTGCACCATATTTCTTAAAATAAACATCATATAAACGTTTGAAATTTTGTTTAAACGATTCTTGTGCATTTGTAACATAAAAAGGGTCTATTTGGTTCAAATCCAAGTCTAAACCAATCTTATTGATAAGATATTCCACCCCGCTAATGTTAAAACATGGGTTTATTGCGGCGGCGCAAGTAATTACCGGTGGCATTTCTTGAAAATATTTTTTAAGCTTTTCTTTCATCGGTACAACCATATTAGCAAAAAGTGGACCATCATATTCGTATGCTCGTAACTTTTTACACATCACATAAAGTTGGTTGAGGACCAAATGACTAGTGGGATAATAAACACCCAATAATATAGTTGTTGCGGTTTTAAAAACTTTGAGTAAATCGGTTATTTCTTGAATAAGACTCCAATTTTCAATCGAAAATGGTACCATATTTTCCCCACGCCTTTGTCTAGCACAAAGGTCATCATGAAAATGTTGTAACGTGTTTTTTTGACGTAAAGCACAAACAAACATGTTATAAGTCGAATTCCATCTTGTAGGAATGTCCCAATTTGGTGATAAAAAAATGGAATTCGATTCATGACACAATTTTATATACTCCAAATATCTTGTCGGTCTAACTTGAAAAATATTGTTAGGAATACGAATATTCATATAAAAGACTCGGTCACCCCGAGTATCTAATAGCATTAAGTTAGCTCGTAGTCATTACTATCATTAGTTAATATTAGTGTAGTTTAAGTAACATCGTGGAGGAAGGACGGGTCTTTACCAACTGTACACCCGATCCACAGCCCGACATAAGGGCGTTTTGTAATAACTATAAATACCCCTCTCCCTCTAAGGGAGAGGGTTGGACCTTGATGCGTGAGAATTGCACCAGGCTTTAGCTCTCAAGGGATCTTGAGAAGCTTACAACCCCCACCAGGAAGTGTACCTGATCGATGTAGTATAGTATAATGACAAGTACCGGGGGATTGATCGTTCAGCTAGGAATAGTGTCGCTAGGATTAGAAAACCTAAATACTAGATCTAGAGATGAGGGATGATTCTTTTTGTATTTTTATATTTTTAGGAAAGCAAGTTAAAATCTCGGGTTTGAAGGATTTGGGCGGAATTAGTTGCTAGTCAACTAACCCAATACTAAAGATGCAATCAAAATAAAATACTAAAATGAAAATAAAACTATATTAAACTAAAGTTGTGAGTAATATATGGGAGAAATGTGTTTACTTAGATTTCACTACTCCCTAGATATCTTTTACACGTTAATTACTTGTTATAGTTGCGTGGATGACGGATTTTATTCCTTAATACCATTCATGGGGTGGCGTACTTACTTCCCCAATCCTATGAGTGCCTACTTCACTCCTATGTCGAGCCTGCTAGAAGCTCCTAACTTGGGATCATTAGAATTTACTCATGCATTAAATACAACCAATAAAACCTAGTACACATTGGTTCATGTTTCCTAAGACGTTCAAGCAAGTTACACAATGGAGATCTGCCAGTTTTCTTAAGCCTAACATTGAAATCATTCATCCAATACAACCATAAACAAGTAATCAACACATAATCAACATCTAGGTTTCATTAGATCTAAACAAACACAAGATAAATTTAGCCTAGCATGTTGAAATCAAGACAAGCACAAGATATAGACAACCAACACATAGACATATTGATTGAATTAAGAAAAGACTTATCTCAATAACACATGTAAGGATTCAAGGGTTGAAAACCCTTGAAAAGCTGTAAAATTTGTACAAGGTTCGGCCCTAGGGTTTCTCCACACAAGTTCCTCTCAATGAATGAAAATTAGAAAACTATATATAGATATTAGGAGGTGACGGCGTCAAGAACAAATGTCTGACGCCGTCATCTCGCCGCCAAATAGTTTCTCGGACTGCCTAGATCTACATCTGACGCCGTCATGTAGTCCCCTTTTGCAGGTCGTCACACATTTAACTCTTGACGCTCTACTTGTGATGCCTTCAGGTTTGTACTGGGTCGTCATGGTTTTTACTCTTGACGCCGTCAGGATTGCCTTCTTGACGCCGTCATACACTGTTCCCAGCATGGAAAATTAAGTCTTTTGCGTTTTCTTCACTTTTATGCTCAAAAACGTCCGAATTGCTTCCTTTTCCAGATTTCACTCCCAAAGTACCTAAAATCACAAAAGGAACGATTTAGGGAAATATTTGATCAACTAAATTCAATTCCGGGCGTAAACGACCCCCTAAAAGTGGTTCATTTTTCGCCTCATCATATACCCTTACAATTGAGATTTGCTTGTCCTCAAGCAAATGCGCTTTTATTCTACTCAAAATACAAGCTAGGGGTCATTTAACACTAATATAAAAGTAATTACAACAAATAATCGTTCCACTAAAGACCAAAGACAAGCACGGAGGTCGTATACTAGCACCTCACAAATAGTGTTTAGATACCCACATCTCTCGGGTGTAATAAAGTATAAATTACAATATGGAAACGGAAGATATCTCTCACTACCTGTCATAGCAAAATAGATTACCATAGGCTTGGGAAAGGATCAAACTTCCACCACATGGCGTAAGCACCTAGGATAAACTATCAAAGAGGTCTTTTAAAGGGTTGTAACGTTAGGTGTAGGGATATGAAATACACGGTTTTGTTGGATATAGGCAGTCTTTACTGGTGGCGAGATAACAATCTTGGTTAATTACATGTACAATATGGCATTGCTAAGCCACGACTAGACTCGACTTAAGCTAATAAATGAAAAATAACCAAAAACATAAAATGAACATAGAATAAAAAGGGATGGTAGTCCGTATGTTTTTTCTCTTTTTCTTTTTCTATTTTTTTTTTCTTGATTTTTTCGTTTTTTTTTTTTTTTTTTTTTTTTTTTTTTTTTTTTTTTTTTTTTTTGCATACACTCTTACCCTACTATCAAAAATAATACATCATAGGGAATGAACATTCCCCTTACACTTGAATTTTTACATACATTACAATAAACTAATCTATTGACTCGAATTAAGAAAATCAAAACACTTGGAGTATTTTCAAGTTTAATGTACATATGAGGGTAATATATTATTTTCTTCCCCATTACTCCATAAAATAAGTACTTTACCCATTAGTCCCAATCGTCCCAAAACAATATGTACAAGGATATGACTCGACTTAGCAACCATGTAATCAATTAGATAGTTAACTTAGGGTTTAACAAATAACAATAATGCACTAAAGATGAGTGCATACACGGAAGGCTAAGGCGATTTGGGTGTACATTTAAGTGGGGTGTAACAAATTCTTTCTTTAAGTAAAATGCTTAAAGTTAGAAACGCAAAGATAGGCTCGGAGAGGTGTACTAGGGGTTTCGTGTAGTACAAAAAATGAGTACAACGCTAAGGTGTGGGAAAAATTAGTTGACTTAACTAGCCAAATAATATGACTTAATTGGTCAAGTAATTATGATACGGGTTTAACACAAGCGTGATCCTAATGCCTCTTATCATGTAGTAAATCCTACTACACGAATGTAGTCTCACTAGCGGTCTCGGGATGCATCACTAACGCAAGTTCTAGAATCTAAATGCTACCGGTACACTCATAAGCACTGATAGTAACTGCTTTTTCTATCAAATCTAAAGGCAAACCTCACATATTTGGGTGGAAAATTTTTCTGAATGGTACGGTTTTGTGCTAGTCAAACAATCTCCTATCCATGAGACGCTTGCTATGGCTAAAGTTTCACTCTTAAATGTTGTAAAAAATTTTAAATTTGGCGCTAAAATTGCACTAACAAGTATTTCTCATAGTTTTATTACACGTCTACTATCAAACAAACAAACTCAAGCGAAAGTGTAAGTGTATATGTAAGGTATCATCATTTTACCCTCCCCTTACACTTAAGATGAACATTGTCCCCAATGTTCAAGTAAAGAATGTAAAAGTGAAACAGTAAAAAGAATGAAATCAAATACTCCCCTGATTCGCTCGGTATGGATAATAAGGTGGCCAGGTTAGATCTTCCTCCAAGAAAATGAACAATCAAAGCTTCCCTTCCAGAAAAATAAATCATCTTCTTGTCATACATAACCTGTAAATCCTGAGAAAACAGACAAGGCAACCTCGCATAAAATCGGCGGCAATCTACATATGTTATTAAATCCTAGAAAACAAAATAAGATATAATGCTTGTGGAATGAAGTTTGCAGATTTCCTGGAGATTATAAAACTTAATAATTCAACAAAAACTTTAAAACTCCGTTAGAAAAACAAAACTGGTAAAATTTCTAGATTTTTACACGTGACGCCGTCAAGAGTAAACTCATGATGCCGTCAGAAGTGACCTGCAGAAATTCTTGTGTTAAGTTTCCAGAAAATTTCTGGAAAAACTTGGTCCTACTTCCTGGAAAATCCTGCAAAACTTCATTATGACTCGATACAAGCATTTGAATCTAACAAATACGAATATACATGTTCACTTAATATTGTGGAGAATCATGATCGGTTTGTTTCTTAAAAACATATTTGGGGTTTCCCCTTACACTTATCTTTTGCAAAAATACCTTTTGGTGAAGTTAAGACTAGGCCAAAACAACAAAGTAAAGTATTTCCACTATTTAGTTTAGAAACATGATCTATCAACAATAAAAATAAAGCATGCATACGGAAGCAAATAACAATCAAACAAAATAAAATCACACAAAGCATGGGTTGCCTCCCAAGAAGCGCTTTTCTTTATTTACGAGTCTTGTAGCTAGACTCAAGGTCATGGGTTACTACGTGATTTCATCCCTTGAGATGATGTACCCCATGTAGTTGTGATCATTACTATGTGGTGGTAGTGCCTCAATCTGTCGATACTTGCAATCACCTCTCCACCTACTTTACTTCTCAGGTTAGCCATCCCATCTTGGCTCATGCTCTCAATTGTGAAAGGCCCATACCACCAAGGACTTGGTTTATCGGGTGGTATTGTCGTTTCCAAGTGTCTTAAGTGTACCAAGTTCCCTTCCTCGAATGGTACATGGCTTTTTGCTGGTCGATTATGTTCGAACTCGACATGAACTTTATTGCTTTTGCTTCTTTCATATTTAGCCTCCTTGTAGCTTTTGATTCTTGCCTCCCATGCAAGAATTTTATTCTGAACATGAATGGGTGTCGTGTCAATATTGTTTTTGAGCTTTTTCCAACTCAAATTCTCATGCCCACTTCGCGGGGTCATGGGGAAGCTAATCTTTCTTTTTCCAGATTTAAGCTCAATTTTTCTGTCTTCATACTTAATGACAGCTCTAGCGGTGGCGAGGAATGGTGCCCCAAGGATTATTGGCATGCATCCATCTCCCTTATCATCGATGATCATAAAATCAACGGGGTACATGAATCCTGCGACATTAACTAACACATCTTCTGCGATTCCTAGGGGGTATACGTACGAGTGTCCAGCGAGGGATAACCTAAAACTAGTGGGGGCTGGCATTTTTGATGTTAGTTAGATGTAAATAGTTAGGGCATAAGATTTACTTCCGATCTTTGGTCGGCGAAAGCACTAAGATATTTCAAATCCTCGATGCTAGTTGGTATCTCAAAGTTCCCACACGCCATCTGCTTAGTAGCCACTTTTTGTACCAATAGCCTCTTGAATATTGGCCCCCCAGGCAACGTATCATACTCATCTCTTCCCCCTTCCTCCTTCTCAGAACTCTGTTTGGAAGGTTGGTTACGCCCTTCACCCTTTATCCAATTTGTTATAGTGTTTTCGTTTATATCATGTTTGAGGTAGTAATTCAAAGGTTGGGATTTTGGTGGCTCTTCTAAGGTTTGTTTAGTAAGGGCTTCTACCTTCTCATTATCCTTGTGGACAATTGTGATGGAATTAACAAATTGGGTAGTGGGGATGACGCTTTCTTTCCTTAGTAGCATTCTTTCGGGGGTTCTCTGGTTGGCATACTCCTCTAATAGACTCATCATCTCATTCATTTTCTCTTGCATCTCCTCTTTTTGCTTATAAACTGCTTCCTCGAATCTAGCGAGCCGATCTGAATGAGTTGCCATATATTCTCTCATTCTAGCTTCAAACTCCGGGCTAAGCTCCTCGGGAGGGGAATAAGGTGGTGCATAGTTTTGAAAAGTCTTGACATTTTCTCTAGAGGGTGACTCTGATAACGGTGTTGAAGTCGTTTTTGAGACAGAATTGACCGTAGCCCGTCTAGGACTTAAAGGTCTCCTTTGCCTTTCCTCAAAATAGTCAACTTTTGCCTCAAGTTTACATAGGAGTTCATCGGGGATTTCGGTGGTCCCTCCAGGTGTTGAGACTGCGTTGATGGCCGCTTTTATCGTATGATTAAACTCCCACATTTCTTGATTATCGGCGGCCAGCTCTTCAATAATTGCCCAGGACTCCTCGGCGTTCTTATCACGCAATTTACCTCCCGCGGCCCTATCGATTGTACGTTTAGTGTGATAGTCAACATGGTCGTAGAAAATCTGAACTAATAACCAAAGGTTTATACCATGATGAGGGACCTTATGGAGGAGATCCTTAAAACGAGCCCATGCTTCGTAGAAAGTTTCACCCAGATGTTGTTCAAACATCAAAATGTCATTTCTAAGCATTGCAGTCTTCCCCGGTGGGAAGAATTGAGTAAGGAAGCGATTGGTGAGATTATCCCATGTGGTGATGGATCCCGCGGGTAAACGCTCAAGCCATTGACTAGCTTGATCACGTAGAGAGAATTGGAATAGGCGTAATCGGGTTGTCTCTCTAGTTGCAACATCTAGGTCTATGGAGTCTATGATTTTTAGGAAGTCCTTGAGATGTTGATTTGGATCTTCAGAACAAAGTCCATCGAATGCACATCCGCTTTGCCCCAACTGGATGGTGTCGGATCGCAAGGGGGTCACATTGGCTCTGGTGAGCCCAATGGTGTTTCGATAGCCTTGATGGCTAGGTCGGGAATACTCTCCTAAGGTTCGGGGCCTAAAAGGTTCTAGTGGTGGGTTTTGTTGTGGTGGGATGACGGGTTCAAAGATGTTCCCATCGTCCATGATGTCGGGTGGTGAAGAGTTACGAACAAAAACACAAAAAAATAAGATAGACTAAAGAGAACCTAAAAATAAAAATAAAATCTTACTAGAAAGGAATCTAGCAAGTAGACCTAATAAAAAGAGATTCTAACCTAGACAATAACTATTCCCCGGGCTGCGGCGCCAAAAACTTGATGCATGGGAATTGCACCAGGCTTTACCTCTCAAGGGATCTTGAGAAGCTTACAACCCCATCAGGCAGTGTACCTGATCGATGTAGTATAGTATAATGACAAGTACCGGGGGATTGATCGTTCAGCTAGGAATAGTGTCGCTAGGATTAGAAAACCTAAATACTAGATCTAGAGATGAGGGGTGATTCTTTTTGTATTTTTATATTTTTAGGAAAGCAAGTTAAAATCTCGGGTTTGAAGGATTTGGGCGGAATTAGTTGCTAGTCAACTAACCCAATACTAAAGATGCAATCAAAATAAAATACTAAAATGAAAATAAAACTATATTAAACTAAAGTTGTGAGCAATATATGGGAGAAATGTGTTTACTTAGATTTCACTACTCCCTAGATATCTTTTACACGTTAATTACTTGTTATAGTTGCGTGGATGACGGATTGTATTCCTTAATACCATTCATGGGGTGGCGTACTTACTTCCCCAATCCTATGAGTGCCTACTTCACTCCTATGTCGAGCCTGCTAGAAGCTCTTAACATGGGATCATTAGAATTTACTCATGCATTAAATACAACCAATAAAACCTAGTACACATCGGTTCATGTTTCCTAAGATGTTCAAGCATGTTACACAATGGAGATCTGCTAGTTTTCTTAAGCCTAACATTGAAATCATTCATCCAATACAACCATAAACAAGTAATCAACAAATAATCAACATCTAGGTTTCATTAGATCTAAGCAAACACAAGATAAATTTAGCCTAGCATGTTGAAATCAAGACAAGCACAAGATATAGACAACCAACACATAGACATATTGATTGAATTAAGAAAAGACTTATCTCAATAACACATGTAAGGATTCAAGGGTTGAAAACCCTTGAAAAGCTGTAAAATTCGTACAAGGTTCGGCCCTAGGGTTTCTCCACACAAGTTCCTCTCAATGAATGAAAATTAGAAAACTATATATAGATATTAGGAGGTGACGGCGTCATGAACAAATGTCTGACGCCGTCATCTCGCCGCCAAATAGTTCCTCGGACTGCCTAGATCTACATCTGACGCCGTCATGTAGTCCCCTTTTGCAGGCCGTCACACATTTAACTCTTGACGCTCTACTTGTGACGCCTTCAGGTTTGTACTGGGTCGTCATGGTTTTTACTCTTGACGCCGTCAGGATTGCCTTCTTGACGCCGTCATACACTGTTCCCAGCATGGAAAATTAAATCTTTGGCATTTTCTTCACTTTTATGCTCCAAAAACGTCCGAATTGCTTCCTTTTCCAGATTTCACTCCCAAAGTACCTGAAATCACAAAAGGAACGATTTAGGGCAATATTTGAACAAATAAATTCAATTCCGGGCTTAAATGACCCCCTAAAAGTGGTTCATTTTTCGCCTCATCAGACCTTTCATTTGAAGCTAATACATTCTACTTATTTCTCTCTATAAAAGGCTCCCATTGTTCTTCCTCTTTCTCTCTAAACCAACGAACTAAACCACCCTTGTAATCATGTTTGTGACTTAGTGTATATCTTACAATTGGTATCAAGAGCCATGGTTTCATCTTAGGGCCTTGGATATTTGGATTTGGTGTGGTTTTCTTTGGTTTTTGATGGTTAGAATAGTTTTCTAGGAAAACATCTTGGTTGGATCTTGTTGGTGATATATGAAGTGTTATGGGTGTACTTTAGTGATTAATGGTGTTAGATTTACTTAGTTTTTTTTGTTGGATAGGCTATATCATTCGTTAGTTTGGAGTTTGAGTGATTTTGGGTTGTTTTTCTTGTTAGCGGTTAGCTCTTCTGTTTGAGTTTCTTCTCAGCAGTTAGCTCAGTTTGAGTAGCCATTAAGTCCAGCGATTAGTGTGATTTTGCTATTTTTGGGCATACAAACAAAACGCTAGAAAGTGACTGTTTTGGAGGTTAGCGTTAGCGATTTGTACACTCTGTCGTTGAGTGAATCTAGCGGTTACCTCCCACCAGCGTTTAGCTCATGTTAGTGATTAACTATTGGTTGCGATTAGCTCCTTCCAGCGATTAGCTCCTTCTAGCGATTAGCATACATCAGTGATTAGATCTATCCTAGCGTTTACCTACTTCCCAGCGATTAGCTCTGACCAGTGATTAGCTCCAGCCAGCGATTACTTCTCTTCAGCGACTTGCTCTTTAGTGATTAACTCAGTTGTGAGATTCTAGTGATTTGTTAATTACTTGAATTTGGTGAATTGTTGTAACTTAAGTCGTTTTGATTAATCTGATTGTGATTTGACGTTGTGAGTTAACTCTTACAACTTGACTTATTACGATCGGATATATTATAACTTGACTTGTCGCGACTTAACACTTAGTGCAAACTGTGACTTATCCAAGATCTCACTCTAAGTATAACTCGCATATTACATCTTTCAGTTTCTTTTATTGACTTTAGTAAAATCCCGGGAAAGAATCGATTTCTC
The DNA here is from genome assembly GCA_030686995.1 of Artemisia argyi. Lineage (NCBI taxonomy): Eukaryota > Viridiplantae > Streptophyta > Magnoliopsida > Asterales > Asteraceae > Artemisia > Artemisia argyi. The sequence continues at coordinate 66,325,009 of CM060709.1, read as the reverse complement.
GGTTTAAGTCACAAGAGTTGTAAAATCCCATTTAAGATTATATCATGGAAACTAAGGCTTCAACTGATGACATTCAAGCTGCCGGGTCCGATACCCGACCTCCTATGCTTGATGGGACTGACTATAAATCATGGGCACAAAGAATTCGACTATATTGCCGGGGTAAGGAAAATGGTGAGAACATTCTTCGATCAATTGACGAAGGTCCCCTCCAGATGGGTACAACAAGAGATATTATCTCCACTACTGATGATGGAACTGTCCCCTTTGGAATTGACAGACCATGTACTTACAATGACCTGAGCGGTGCTGAAAGGAAGCGCTATGATGCAGATATTCGAGCCTCCAACATTGTGATACAGGGATTACCCAGGGATGTGTACAAGCTCATTAACTTCAATACAGATGCCAAAGCTGTTTGGGATAATGTCAAGATGCTTTTAGCCTGGTCAGAACTCACCAAAGAAGATCGTGAGTCACAACTGTATGATGAGTTTGAACATTTCAAGATGAATCCTGGTGAAAACATCACTGATTACTATGTCAGATTTCACAAGCTTGTTAATGACATGAAGATGATCCGAATGACAATGCCCAACATCCAACTCAAATCAAAGTTTGTCAAGAACATGTCACCTGAATGGGATCGGATTGTCACAGCAGTAAAACTCAACAAGGGACTCAGAAACACCAACTATGAACAACTCTATGCTTACTTACAACAACATGAGAAGCATGCAGTGTATGACCGTCAATTAAGGGACAAGCTCAACCAAACCTCAACAACTGATCCTCTTGCATTCATATCCAATGTTCAAACACTCAACCAACCATCTCATGATCAAGTCTTTCACCAAACTGTACCAACTGCACAGAACCAGTCATCCACTGTTCAATTATCTGTGCAATTACCAAGTGTCATGAGTACTCAACTGGACTCGGGATACTCTCACACTGATAAGATGATTGATAACCTATCCAACCAAGTGTCTCTACTTGTTCACCAATTCAGAGCGACACTTACTCAGACCAACAACTAACTCAGAACATCATCTAACCCACATAATCTTGTTGTTGTGGAAGATGGACGTGTTGTGGTTCAAGGAAGGCAAAATGTCAATCAAGGGAATGGAGCACGGGGGTTTTCTCAGAATAGAGTTGGTAATGCAAATTAGGGACAAGGAAGACAACCCAAATGCTACAACTGTGGTGGGTTAGGTCACATTTCTAGGAATTGCACTCAACCTAAGCGTCCCCAGAACTCAGACTACTTCAAGGATAAGATGCTGCTGATGCAAGCACAAGAAAGTGGAGTGGCATTGGATGAGGAGCAGCTGTTATTCCTAGCTGGTGATGAAGGAAACACTTTTGATGCTGATGTGGATGACCAACCTGTTCAAGACTTAGCACTTAATGATCCAAACATCTTTCAAGCAGAGGATTGTGATGCTTTTGATTCAGACGTTGATGATGAACTCACTGCACAAACCATTTTCATGGCAAATTTATCATCTGTTGTCTCATCACCTCAACAATCCGGTTCCTGCAAGTCATCCATCATATCTGAGGTACTTAAATTGTATGATGTATGTAAAAGTGTTGATGAACTGAAGATTCTCAACGACATACATCATATTAATGTTGCTGATTTAAATGAGGTTGAATTGGAAAGCAACAATGTTTCTCCAATTGAGCAACATATGGATCTTAACAAAATATCTGATGTATCTAGTGGAGCCTCATCGATTGTATGTGATAACAATGTTATACATGAACAAAGGATTCCTGACGAAGTACAACAAACAAACGTGGTGGGATTAGATATTGCTAATATGGGAAATAGCAATGTTGTCCCATATGAACAATGTGTAATGCACGACGTTGAGTCTGTTGTACCAAGTGATGCATTCTCTGTTGATGATAATGTGTGTGAATTGGTTGAGTACACTGCTATTGCACCCGATAACTCTTTGACTACTAGGATTAATATTCTTAAGGATCAGGTAACTTGCTATGAACTACGTGCAAATTTTGAGCTAACCGAACGTGAACAAAAAATGGATTGGCAAATGCGTGCATATATAACAGAATATAACTTAAGGGAAGAAAAAATAAAACAAGAGTTAAAGTCTGTACAAAATCAACTTGATCAAGCTGTTAAACAAAAACAGGAGATTCAGGATAGTGTAAGTGCACTAAAAGGTGATTTTCAAGAAAAAGAAACTAAACTCTTAAATGATTTTTCCAATCTTAAGACGTTGAAAAACAAACTTGAAAACAAATTGTACACTCAAGGCCAAACCATACAAACAGCTCAAATGATGCAAAAGCACATTAAATTGCGGGATAAGCACATTAATAAGGATTTAGGAGTGCCTAAAACAAACTTCCTTAAGAGCGTTAGTGCCTCTCAACCTGCCTTGTATGATGCTAATGTCATGTTTAAACCTGATCATGTCCCCCCCCCCCCACAATTGCTGGTCTGATGAAGAGATGGATGAGATAGAATTGGTCAATAGGGAAAAGTTAGAAAACAAAATGAAGGATCCAAAGTACATTAAAAGACGTGTCAATGTTAAACCACACAATTACTATGAACAAAATCGATTGACTGTTTTTGCACATCAATCTAAGGTAACACCTGAGCAAGTATTTTGGTCCCTAGACATGGAAAAAATGAAAGGTGAAGAACTTAGGGCCAAAACCCCTCTTAAGGTTGCTGCCCCAACGGTGTACCCCCGCCCAATACACCTATGCATTTAGTTCAATTATCACTTCCCACTCAATGTAAAACTCTTATTAGCATATATGTACTATGTCAAATGTTTGTCGACTTTGATAAAACTTGTAAAAAGAGAATTACTCCAACGGGAATTACAGAGGGTGAAAGGGGTTTTGAGCTTACGAAAGAGTGTTACTTAATGGAAGTTATCCCATTTTCTAAATTGATCAAAGAACACTTTGAGGGCTTACAACACTCCCTTGAAATTGAGGTGAAAGAAATGAAAGAGGTGTTTAAAAATGTGGAAAATGAGGGAAAACAAATTGCAATAGATCTTCAATATAGTGAAATTGCGAGGAAAAATGCCCTTATCATGAATGACAATTTGATTGCTAAGTGTATTGCACAAGATGTATTCTACACTGCTACCGACTCTACATTAACTGCTTGTCAATTTCATGAAATGTCTGTTGCTTTTAATGTTCTCCAAAATCGTGTTGTTGAGCTTGAGGGGGACAATTTCAAATTGCATGAAAAAAATTCAAAATGATGATCATGATAACATGGTCAAGCAATTTTCTAAACTAGAAGTTGATAATCTTAACTTACAATTAAAATATCAACATTTAGAAGAAAGGATTAAAATCTCAAATGCCAAGACATCTTCGGATGCTCCTGAATTTGATGCATATTTTGAATTAGCCAAAAGGGATGAAAAAATTCAAGCTCACACCAACACGATTAGGAAATTGAGGGCGCAAATTTCCCAATTGAAATCTCACAAGGGTGATGTGATCGGCCCCCATAAACCTCAGTCTGCAGATTATCAGGATTTTCAATTTAAAGACATGATCAACAAACTCAAATATGAAAATGATTGTTTTCAAGCTGAAAATTCTAAAGTCAAACAACATTACAAAGAGTTATATGATTCAATTAAGATCACACGTGCTCAAACCAATGAAAAAATAACTTCTTTGCTAAATGAAATTGAGAATCTAAAGACCAAGGTGAAAGGGAAAATGCCGGCCACTGCATGTGACAATATCACTTCAAAGGTCTGTGAATGTGAAAAATATGCTTGTGAGGCCGTGAATATTCCATTTCCCCTTAGGAACAATGAGTTAGTCCATAGTGATTACCTTAGACATCTTAAGGCTTGCCTTGACATGATTCGCGAGACCATTGAAGAAGATATAATGGTGAGACCTTCTGATAACACCTTATTAGACACTAGTTTTCTCACCAATCGGTCGCAAATACTTTTAGAGTATGCCATAGGTACATGTCCTAAGATCAACAATATGCGAGACAAAACTACTTCATCTTCCTCTAAGGTAGTGAACAAGCATGTTACCTTTGACATACTTTTGGCAAGATCTGAACATAACACATCACCTCCTAGAAAACAAACAACAATGCAAAAATTTAATGTTTCCATCGTTAATTCTACAGGAGTAAGCAATGACACTAAAGCTAGCAGGTCAAAGCCTTATGGTAATACAAGGAATCACTAGTACAACGCTGGGATTTCATCACACATGTTGTTTTTCGAACAGCCACACAGTAACTTTTTTATGTGACTAAATGTACCAGAATAAAATAAACAGCCACACTTGATCCGACCTGTGTGACCATTTCGGAATTACATCTGAGGCTATAGCCACACCATTTGAATATTTACGTGACTAGAAGTAACTGGTAATTTTTTTTTTATTATTTAGTCAATTATAATTTGGGACGTGTGACGGATACAGATAAGTTTGAAACATTAGTCACACTATATATATATACATATGTGACAAATATATGTCACACAATTGAAGAGTGTGACCAAAATCGATATATTGTCACATGAAGTAATTGTGTATGTGGCTAAATCATATAGTCAAGTTTGTCACGCATTATTTAAATGTGACTACTCTTGTTTGCCGAATATTTAGCCACATATGATTTGAAATGTGTGACAACATAAAATTAAGTTTGAAGCATTAGTCACGATATGCATTTAAAAGTGACAAATACATGTCACACACTTGAACGGTGTGACCAAATGTCATATATGGTCACACTAAACCATAGGCATACATGATTAAGTGTAACCAAAATCAGATACATATGGTCACATAAGTTAATATGCGTGTCTAAAGTTTAGTGTGTGTTTTCTTGCCAAATCCTAATGTGTATAGTCACATTTAATTGTAGCACGATCATGTGACTATATGCTTTACAATAGTCACACCATATCACAAATGTGTATCTAAATTGTGTTTATGGCTACATTATAAGGGTATTATATGTGACCAATACCTTCAAAATAATCACATTGTGAAATATTCATGTGACTATTATTTATAGCAAAATGTGAACTCAGTTATCATTAACCTTGCTATTAGTCACATTGAGAATTTGTGTGACTAAACTCAAGATATTATATATGGTCACATGAAGTATTTATTTAGGTGTCTAAATCATAGAGTAATATTTTGTCACACATTATTTAAATGTAGTCACAATTCGATACATATGGTCACACATTTATGATGACTTATGTATAGTTTATCTAGTTTGAGTCTAATTTGATATTCACTGCATGAATTGAATTCAGACTATTAGTCATGACTCTTCATTTGCCCCATTACAATGATCCTAGTTATACTTAGAACTGTTAAGTATAATTAGATGTTGGGATCATTGTGCATCTGTTATAGCTTGTATTTTCATTGTTTCTAGACTAACATTTTGCAGGAAAAGCATAGAAAAAGTTGTTTGGATTGGAATTTGGGTTAATGCTAGTAACTCAGAACTTAATGCTGCTAGGCAGAACTTCATGCTGCTAGCCCGTTAGTGAGCCCTCACGTGCGTTGCACGTGAGGGTAGTTTCGTCATTTCACTATTCCCGGCTTTAACACACTCCAGCTACCTCACTTTCACAAAAATCGACGAGGACATTTTTTGCAAATAACAAAACTAAGTCGTGTTTAACACAACAAAATCACACACACATAAACGCTCTATCTTCTTTTAACCCAATATCTCAAACAATACAGTCGGTGCTTAGCAGTCGTGATTCTTCAAAAAACACACGTACCAGGTAACCACATTTAATGATTTTTACTTCATTCAAACGGTATTTTGCATTTTTTTGTAACCTTAATCGTTAATGCAGCAACCATGTTTGGTAATCAATTTATTTGCGTTGTGGACAATCCTGATGTTTTGGATGAGTTTGTAAGTTAACACCATTATTGAAAAGCTGTTATTTCTCTAAGAAACTAGTTTAATTACTCCCTCCGTCCCACATTAAGTGTCCACTATGCCTTTTTCAAGTCTTTTTTCTTCAACTTTGACTTCAAATTTTTTTGTCGGTGTTATATAGTACTTGATGCAAGATATATGAATGGACTAAGTTTTTAGTTGTGTTTTTATTTGTATAATTTTCATTAATTATTATATAACACAAATAAATATATTTAAGGTCAAAGTTGGTGAAAAAAGACTTAGAAAAGTCATAGTGGACACTTAATGTGGGACGGAGGTAGTATTATTTAATTCACAATGGTTAAAAATTAATTTTCATATACATGAACTACATAATGATTATATACTAGGAGGTTACTATCATGGCAATGGTTTTATTTTCTTAGTTAACTGTGGGGGGGGGGGGGGGGGGGAGGGGGGTTAGATGGAAAGTTCGTGTAAGGAGAGTCTCAGAATTTAAGTGTGTTGTTGAGGGAGCAAGGTGGAATGATTTTGTCATTCACAACATCTCCTGTTCTGATGTTGAGTACATACATTTTGTTGAAGAGGGTGAGGATGTGTTTTATGTAACTTACTATGGTGAGGATGGGTTGGAGTTTCACAATTATGAACCCTAGAGTGCCCCATTTTGGAGATGTTTAGTGCCTGTGATAGACATATCTCTGCTTATGCAGTCGTTGTAGGAAGACTTTCTGACATATCTGGATGGTCCAACCCATACTAATTCGGTCGTGGTTTCCACTAACACAACTGACTACATTGTTAGGGTGGGCAGTGATCATCTCTATGATCGATACGTCCACTCCTTCTTCTATGGCGGTGGTTGGTTGACACTCGTTCGAGACTTGAATATGAAGGCTGGTCAGTGGATGGTTTTTACTCAAGTTGTCCCAGGCCAGGAATATAATGTGATGTTGTTTGAACCTGATGGAGGGGCCATCACAACTGTGGAGACATACAACACCAATATTGCCATGAATGCCTTGTGTCACCAACCACATGACTATGGTATCTTTTCCTTTATTAGCTTTAACTACATCAAGTATATGATATCTTTGTAACATTTTGGATTATCTATAACTTACTCATTTTGTATTATTAAATTCAGATTTTGAACCCGGACGGATGAACTGAATGTTCAAATAGTCGTTTCACACTGTCCATGACCAAGAAGATAGGGCATTCTACAGACCACTGACTGCATGCCTCTGGAGAGATGGACAACTTGTAAGTGTCTTGAAAACTTTGATAATTGTCAAATTGTTATGCTACAATTTCAATGAGATTACAAACTAAACAACTATCAATCTATACTAAAGAACTATCAATCTATAGCAGTTGTAACTTTGTACATTTTGTAACACACTATACCATCAAAAATTGTGCACAAGTACAACTTGTATGGGTACTCTGTCGCTGTTGTGAAGCAACAAATGATTCAGAAAGTGTTCGAAGTACGTAAGAGAACAGTGGTGGTACCTGGTCGAGGGAAGGTGAGGAGGAAGGTGTTTATTGTTTCATGCTTTAGTTTCAGGTAGTTGAGACAGGAAGCCTCTTTTGGTGCAGCTGCAAGGGTCCGCTTCTTTTTAACCGATGGCAAAAACAGGTCCCAAAGAGTTTTAAGGTTTGATGTGTGTTGATGGTTTGATGGTTGTTGATGGTTTTATGTTTGTTGATGGTTGAAAAAATGTTTGAAAGTTTTTGTAAGTTGGATAAACTTTTTTGTAAGTATCTGATGTATGATAAACCAAATGGGTTTGTCACTAGACAATGGTATGTAATTAGTTGATGTAGGATGAACCATACGGTTTTATCAGTAGACAATGTTATGTAGTAAACGATGTAGGTTGACATTATTGTACGAATGCGGCTTATACGACCTTATAACTAGTTAATTGGGGATTTAAACCCTTAAGTGTAAATGTTACCAATTCACCCCTGCACTCTCATATCTAGCAGTACAAACCCACCTGCAGTAACGTTTTCTTAGGAGCAGAAACTTTTGATTTTTTTTAACAGAGCAGAAACTTTTGATTAACATAATACAAAATATATCCCAAGTTCTTCTTAATGAACACAACAATCAAAATATTGTAACAATTAATGAGAAAATTTAGCAATGACAAAGTACGGGAAATAAAATTAAACATATTCCATTAAAACTTGAAATGAAAAATTACAAAATACTGGTAATAAAAGGTACACATTCTAAAAATCTACTAATCTAAAAGGATTACAACATGTTTATTCATAAAGTCAAATAAAGTAGTACAAAAGGATTACAAGGTTTATTCAAATTACTTCCTAACTCAACTAATACATTTTATTTTTACCCTTCCTTTTTGAACAAACTTTGGCCATTTTTGGTTCCCATGGTTTTATACCCTTGTCTTCACAAGTCTTAGCATTAGGCAGACCTAGCACCTGAACCCTCTCATCAAAAAGCTCTTTGGCAGTCTTTTTTGGAGTTTTAACCTTCCTAGCATCTTCCTTTTTTGTGCCTGATCCAGAATATCTCTTTGGAAAGTAGTCTGCCCATGTCTTTGCAGGTCCTTCAGAACTACTTGATATGTGAAATGAACTTGAGTCACTTAAGTCACTGCTGTCAATTTTAATGATTTCTACAAAAAATAAAAAATATATTAAAATTTAAAAAAATATAGTGTAAATGAAATAAAAGATAATGTTGCAATTCAGGGTGTGTTTGAAACAACCTTTGTTCTTGGAACTCCAATGGCCACATTACCTAGTGGATGGTTGGTTTTAGATCATAAACCAACATACATAACCCTTCTCAGTTGCCGCTACAGCTCCTTTTGTCGTTTCAACTCCCTTTGAGCAAAGGCCTGCACCAGGTGCATTGCTAGATTGTTGAAAAAACAAAAGGAACTGTATGGCAATTGAGAATGGAAAGGTATGTTGAAATTCCAGACTCAAAGTTTTACAAACTCATTTCCTACATATCAAAAATACATCATACATATATATAAAGCAAATACAGAAATACAAACAATCTACAAATGTTGAGTAAAGAATAGAGTCTAAGTAACATCACTCATCTTGAATGCGATAATGAAGGAGTGTGGCATGTCATGAACAATACACACTATATCATTATCTCATTGAAGACGTCTCAATGATCAGGACAGATCTATCTAACGTTGCAGAAAGGTTCGGTGCTTTGTTTTTTGGACACTGTCTAATAACGTTTGTGTACGCTTAGCTTTGGCACTTTCAAGAATGTATCTTCATTGTCGGGACAAAAGTTTTAATCAAGGTACATTATTGAAATAGCCGAAGCTTGTGATCAAGATCAACCACACAAACGGTAGTAGACGTTTTCCAAATTAAGCAATGGAACCATCTACAACGCTAGATAGATCTTCCCTAATCATTGAGCTTTAAGTTATTAGAAAACAGATTCTTATTATCATTTATATTGCTCCCTTAGATGTGATGAACATACATATTAATTATGTAGATTCTACGACATTAGAGAGCTAATTGTGCATGAATGAAATCACATTAAATTTATATTAACAATGCAATGATCAACCATCCTTTCTACCCTTGCCAACAACAACATATTATTCAGCCTTAAATCTCTAACCTACCAACATGCTGGAAGACGAAGACGCTAAATTCAAGCATTGAACCTACAAATTATACTTGAGAATTGTTTCTGTATTTTGACAAAGAGCAAACATGAATCAGTAATGGATGAACAACACCAAAACAAGTTTATGTTCATACTTGGAAGTGGTGTCTTTTCATCCATCAATGATACTTCTTCCATCTTTGATACTTGGATGTTTTAGCCTAAATATTCGAACACACATCCGCCACTTTTCTTCCTTATTCTCTCAATACAAATGCAACATAATTCTTATACCAGATAGTCAATCTAAGCCTAAGATAAAATAAGCTAATCCAAGCAAACCTTAATATCTCTTTTGCTCTAATTATTCGCAAAAACAACACAGCATGTTCTTCCTTTTTCTATCAATACAAATGCAACGCAATTCTTATAACAGATAATCAACCTAAGCCTAAGAATAAATAGCTCTAAGGGGGTATTTGGATTATATTAATTTGTGATCTTATCAGCTTTTTAAGATTTGAGATCAAAACCCTAGATCCGAGTGAGTTGTAACTGTGAGTGTGAGAGAGAAATAGAGGATTATGTTGAAATGTGTGAAGTGTGTTTGATAAGTTTGTATATATTATAAGTTTAAAAGTGAAGTGTGTTTGATACTCTTGGTAGGGGTGTTCACGGGGCGATTCGATTCGGTTAGTTGGAAGATTTTAACTACCCATCGCGGGGTGGGTAATTTATTTATATTATATACGGCTCAGTTTGGTTAACCACGGATATCTAAAAGTAAAAACCAAACCCGAATGCTTGGTTTGTCGGTTTCTCGGGTTTTTTGAACACCCCTAATGCTTGGTAGGAGGTTATAGGGGGTGAAGAATGGGAAATGTAATGAAAAAATATGCTTGGTAAAGCATAATGGAATGACCCGTTACCCAATAATGGCTAATGGATCATTACCCAATAAATTGGGGGGATTGATTTTCTTTACCTTTCCTTTTCTCGACCATTAGCTTACACTTTCCCTTTCCCTTTCCCAAGTTTGAACCAAGCACACCCTTAGTGTATTTTGTGTTTAAAAATTCGCCCATGTAAATTAGCCATTGTCGATAACATGACACTATAAGCCACTATAACCCAATGCACATGACCCATTACCCATGTTAATTACCCATTGTCGATCACCAGGAATGTATTGGTCGATAACATGACACTGTAATTGCCAAAAACATTCATAATGTAATAAACGTTTCATAATGTAAAATATCATAGTGTCATTTAGGCTCATGAGCCAAATCAAGTTTTGTATGTAAAACTCAGGCTCGAGCCCGACTGATAGATGAGCTGCAACTTAGGCTTGAGCTTGAGCTCATTTAAGCTCGGCTCGAGTTCGTTTAAGCTCGGCTCATTCAAGCTTTTTACTAATATGATCCTGATTTTTTCACGATCGGCTCGGCTCATTTCCGCCTCTAATATAAACAGAGATTAAGGTATTTCATGTGTTATAAAACTAGTTGGTTTATAAATAAAATATACAAATTTAATTAGATTTCCCTCTCACATTTTCAGTTGTCTCGCTCTAAGTTTTCTTCAAAAATCAAATTATCCCTCCATCCAACAATTTGAAAACCAAACAAAATAAACCACCATCATAATCCCCAAATCAATCCCTCATTATATTTCCCTCTCACATTTTCAGTTGTCCCGCTCTAAGTTTTCTCCAAAAATCAAATTATCCCTCCATCCAACAATTTGAAAACCGAACAAAATAAACCACCATCATAATCCCTAAATCAATTCCCCCCCCCCCCCCACAACAAAACCAATTATCCCCTAAATTAGTTATCCCAAAAAAACACACACCTTTAATCAATTATTCCACATTGCCGGTTTACAAACCAACAACACCAGGAAAAAACACTAGTCTTGAATCTAATTGTTATTTTTATCATCAAAGATTGATGCGTCGAATTGCACCCTCGCAAAAGGTTTTACCTCTCAAGGGATCTTGAGAAGCTTGCAATCCCCATCAGGCAGTGTACCTGACCGTTGCAGTATAGTATAGTGACAAGTACCGGGGGATTGATCATTCAACTCAAAGAATAGTGTTCGTTACAATTGAAATTAATCTAACTAGGTCTAGAGGTGAGGGATGATTCTTTTTATATTTTTATATTTTATGGAAAGCAAGTAAAAATCTCGGGTTTTGGAAGAAGGGGCGGAATTAGTTGCTAATCAACTAACCCAAAAGCTACTAATTAAACTAATGCGCAAGAAAAGTAAATTAAGGTTCTACAAGGGAAGTGAAGCATGTCTACCTATGATGTATTACTCCTTGCTAGCTATCCAATTCTACCTATTGAATTGTCACATCTTGTTTTAATTGTCGGATTGTATTCCATAATACCATTCGTAGGGCGGTGTATGATCTTCCCTAACTCTATAAGCTTCTACCTCTTCCCATGTCGAGCCGACTACTAGTTCCTAACATGGCCTCCTTAGTAGTTACTTATGCATTAAATACAACCAATTTATCGTAGTACACATCCGATCATGTTTCTTAAGACGTTCAAGCAAGTTACCAATTGGAAGTCTGCCAGTTTTCTTAAACCTAACATCGATTATCAATCAATCAAACAAGAGACAAACAAGAATTATAAGCTAAATCAACTAGACCTATTAAAGTTGTCACACCCTAATTGATGAAGATAGACACAAACATCAACAATGAATCAATAAGATCTAATCAATTATATACAAGTTTCACACAATCATAAGTAGACAAAAGGTGAATTAGCCAAGCATAATTAATGAAGAGCAATCAACAATAATCATAATTGAAGAATAACATAAGATAGAATCAATGAAAAAACCATTACAAGATGTTTATGGAATGATTAAGACCCTCTAAGTTATCTTTTGCAAATTTACAAGATGTTCATTTAATATTGTTGTGATTCATGTTCAATCCCGTTCTTATAAACAAATTTAGATTCCCCTTACACTTATCTTTTGCAAAATACCTTTATATGTAGTTAAGACGAAGTTAAAAACAAAATAAAGCATTTTCACAATTACTTTGAAACATGAGCCACAAACAATAAAAATAAACATGCATACGGAAACAAATAAAATCAAATAAACAAACAATCAAGCAAATAAATAAAATAAAAACATCAAACAATTTAAAACATGGGTTGGGTTGCCTCCCAAGAAGCGCTTGTTTTTGTTCGAGTCACGAGCCTGGCTCTACCCTTATTTAACGGAAATAGGGTAGATTTTTCCTACACTTAGGATTAAGTGCGGGTGGAAGTAGCGATACACACCCTTAGGGTGGAAATATGCCACGTGAGGTGAATGGGGTGAGTGAATGGCTTCCTTCATCCTAAAACTACCCAGATAATATTGGTTGATGGGTGGGTCGGTTCCTCTTTTGTCTACTAGATTTAAATCTAAGGATGGAAAGGTGTGTAAAGATTGAGGTTCCGGTTCATCAATACTAGGAAATTCCCTAGAACTAAGAGTAAGGTTATCACTACCAGTATTCAAACCTATATCCTCTAGTGGTGCTTGGTCCAAGGGTTCTTCCTCAATTGGGGTTCCTATAGTCTCTTCTACTTCTTCCGGGTAAGTCACGGGCGGTGTGTATGCCTCAAATGATGGTAGGACTTGTGGGGTACTTAGTGGGCTTGGGTTTTCTACTATCTCTTCCATCACATCAATATCACCTATGTATTCATCTTGTATTATGGTAGTCCCTAACCATGACATGCAACTAGGTGGCTCAACTCTAACCTCATGTGTCTCGTATGTTTTGGTGAAATCTATCCCGCTCATACAACTAGGTAGTTCAACACTAACCATCTCATAATCTTGGTTTGATTCTAATTTCATGTTCTTAGAAACTAGGTCATCTTGCTCATACGAATCCACCAATTCGTTGAACTTATGGGTCATGGTTAGGAAGCTTTTCTCAAAATTCATCCAACGGGTCTCACTAAAAGGAATTGATCCTGATAATGATCGTCTAATAGAAATCACACATGCATAGAATTCATCAAACCCATCTAACTTTACCCCCAACTCCTCTTGGATGTCACTAAGATCACAAAAATATTCATTGGAATGATAAGAAGCGAATCTATTAGTGAAATATAATTGTTCCTCTATTGTCAGTGATCTAAATGGGATTTCGTCCGCCATAGTGACAATTGAAAATGGTTTTACAAACAAAGGGCACAAAGATAAAAAATAGACTACAAGAAAGATAATAAAAAGAAAATAAAAATCTCACTTGATATGAATCTAATGAGTAGACCTAATTAAAATAAAATTTAACCTAAACAATAACTATTCCCCGGGCTGCAACACCAAAAACTTGATGCATGTAATTGAGCCCTCGCAAAAGGTTTTACCTCTCAAGGGATCTTGAGAAGCTTGCAATCCCCATCAGGCAGTGTACCTGACCGTTGTAGTATAGTATAGTGACAAGTACCGGGGGATTGATCGTTCAACTCAAAGAATAGTGTTCGTTAGGATTGAAATTAATCTAACTAGGTCTAGAGGTGAGGGATGATGCTTTTTGTATTTTTATATTTTATGGAAAGCAAGTAAAAATCTCGGGTTTTGGAAGAAAGGGCGAAATTAGTTGCTAATCAACTAACCCAAAAGCTACTAATTAAACTAATGCGCAAGAAAAGTAAATTAAGGTTCTACAAGGGAAGTGAAGAATGTCTACCTATGATGTATTACTCCTTGCTAGCTATCCAATTCTACCTATTGAATTGTCACACCTTGTTTTAATTTGTCACAACTCGTAATTTCCGGTCATTTTCCAAACTTCGACAATTTACTATTCATCAGTTACTATTCACCGATTACTATTCATCATTGTACTATTCATCGTTTTTGAGGTCAATTTGATATTCTGAGAAGTGTTCAAAAATTTTACTATTCACTTGACACTATTCATTTCCGAGAGAAAACCACTATTCATGTGCATTACTCATGTCATCGTAAATTTAGTTTACGAGTATTCAAATTCGCGTAACCGTATTGGTTCAAGAGCGAATTCATGCATTATCATTTGGGACATCTCATACAGACTAGAAATAGTCTTCATATTATCATTATGGCACTTGCATACTATTCACTCGTAGGATATTTAAATTAATACTTTTGGTATAATTGACTTTTTACGTATAATTATTTCTATATAAACGTTAACAAACGATCAATAATGTGACTAACACGTCCGACACTCCCGACTATGATCCCAATGTATTTTTATATTCATTTTAATAATATAAAAATTATAATATTAATTTACCCGGTATTTTGGAAATTTATTTATTTCGTATCGTACGCCTAATTTAATTACGACGGTTTTCATAGAAATTAAACGACGATTAACCAAACACTCAATATTTATATCCAACCTATTTGTATAATTTTTACAACTTTATTTTATCCCGGTTAACTCCGTTAAAATTTATTTTTAGTTAACCCGGTACCCGGTACACCTTAAAATTTCAAATGAATACATAAACTTACACCTTATACCACTAACTCAATTATTTGTCCAAGTTTTCATCCTTCCTTCATTAATGCCCCCCCCCCCCCCCCCCCCCCCTCCATACAAATCCTCTTACATGTTTGAAAACCTTCTACTAACTCCTATATGTGTCATAGATATTTTTACATGAAATATATATATATATATATATATATATATATATATATATATATATATATATATATATATATATATATACATATCACAACAATAATTCACTAAACTCTTCTCATTTTCACCACAACTACAAGAAACTCATCTTTCTTTTCTCTTCTCTTTTGGTTCACGGCAACAACAACACAAGAAGCAAGACACCTCATTTTTTCAAGATCTATTAACATTTAAGTATAGTTTGTATTCCTTTTTGGGTTTTGAAAGATAAACTCAAGGTTTACTTAGGTTTTCACCTCCAAAACTCTCCAATATTTGAAGTAAGTATATCAAACTCATTTTTATAATTTTTCCAAGTTTATACAAGATCCATATGGTTTTTATACTAGATCTACATGCATATGTTATTTATACCACTTTATTTTATAAACTTTTAACTTTTGAACCTTAGAAAGTGATTATTGTTAGATCTTTGTTAGATCTACTTTGTTTATGAAGTTTAGGAACCCATGACACCCTAAGAAGGTGTATGGTAGGATTAGACTAGTTTTGTGGTGATTGAAAGTAGTTTGGTTGAAGTTGGAACAAGTTTGAAACTAGGAAAATGATTTTGGAAAATATATATATACCTACTGTCCCTATTTTGGAAACGTGGGAAACTCAGGAACTCAGGGGTAATTTTTGACCAAAGATTTAGAAAATACTTTTAAAAACGAAACTTTAGGCGAAAGAACGGATTAAAACGAGCTTATAACGAAGAAGTTATGATTTTTGCAAATTAATTGACGAAAACTATTTCCTGAAAAACTGCATGCTGTTTGGAAATTTTCGACGGACAAATAGAAGCGTTAAACGTAACATAGAGGAGCCGAGTTATCAAAAATATATTAGTACTTACTAAAACGAATCCGTGGATATAAAGAACGAGGAAAATGAACTTAAAACGACCAAGTTATACGTGTTTTAAAATCGTCAAAACTATATATATATATTAGTCACTACTAGAAAATAATATAACTACGTACTAAATGATATATTTTCTAGATTTCTTATTCAAGAAGTTTATATTTAACTAACGAAGTACGTACGACTCAAGGTTTATTACGCGACTACTAGACATTATTTTAAGGTTTCTAAGACGAGGAATATAACATTAACATTTTTATACGATATACTACGACAAGTTATATACTTCTATATTTGGACTTATTTTCCTAAGTATGGAAACTATTTTACTTTGACAATAACTAGTATTTCCAAGTTACGAGTGGTATAGGTACCGTGTGCATGTGCATTCATTTCATCACGTCATGATCTAAAGTAGATCGTTATTACTCATATTAGGTTGCGGTTAGAGATCGTGCCTCATTTCAGTGTATCCATTCTTGTCATCGTAGCTATCGCTTCAGGTGAGTCATAGCCCCTACTATTTTAACTTGTTTTATAACGGTTTTGGGGGAGAATACATGCTCGTTTCCATCTAAATGTATACTTGATTTAATTGGTTTTTGCTACATGCTTAGTCAAACATTTACTTGCTCCATTTATGAATTTCTTACTCATTCGAATGTAGTGTATATTCATTTGCATCACACTTAATCTTTTATCTTCGGACCCAAGTCTTTTCCATTACGATGCACACTTAACCAAATGAACCAGCTTCACCACTATGTACATACATATCCGAATGTACGGGTCACTTAACCGAATGAACGGGTCACATATCCGAATGTACGGGTCACTTGACTGAATGAACGGGTCACATATCCGAATGTACGGGTAACATAACCAAATGAATTGGTCACGTAACCAAATGTATTGGTCAAACTACACTTATCTTTGATTTTTGGTCCACATATTACTTTTGTTTCCGTAGACTATAACATATTTGGCAGTGGGTTGTGAACACACAGGTTACAAGTCTCTTATAGCGGGACTTGGAACTGAGTGGATTTACGATGCCTTTGCTGGGCGATCTTTTCTCTATAGGCATTATTTGTTAAACAAACTCTATGAACTCACCAACCTCGTGTTGACACTTTAGCATGTATTTTCAGGTTTTAAGCAATGGCACGCTACAGGAGGTTTTGGCAGGGCATGGCATGGTCATAGAAGACTCTGATTATTTATATGGGGACCGTTTTTAAACTATTTTAAGGGCCTACTTCCGCACTACTTTTAACGATGTAAATTCAACATTTTTGATTAAACGATTTTATTCTAAATGATTAAAGTGAAAACCATTTTTGTACTTGTGTTGTGATACCGATTGAGTTACACCCCAGCTACACGTATGCTTCCGCTGGACCCGATTTTGGGGGTGTGACATAATTGACGGGTTGTATTCCTTAATACCATTCGTAGGGCCGTGTACGATCTTCCCTAACTCTATAAGCTTCTACCTCTTCCTATGTCGAGCCGACTACTAGCTCCTAACATGGCCTCCTTAGTAGTTACTTACGCATTAAATACAACCAATTTATCGTAGTACACATCCGATCATGTTTCTTAAGAAGTTCAAACAAGTTACCAATTGAAAGTCTGCAAGTTTTCTTAAGCCTAACATCGATTATCAATCAATCAAACAAGAGACAATAGACTCATGAACAAGAGCACCAAATGCCATAATGACACAAACTAATACTTATGCAACACAGGTATACTTATTTACTGGATTTTTGACAAAATTAAGTACAATATATGAATTTTTGAAACCTATCATAAAACCAAACTAAAATTCATAAAAATTCCCACAGAAGCCCATATGCCTTAAGAGTCTACTTGAATTTTCCCAGAATTTATTACCAGGTGGAAACCCCTTTCAACAATCGTTTCCCAAAACATGCCCAGAAAGTTAACTGCAGAAACACCCTGAAAGTTTGCATTTAATATACATACCCAGACATTGTAGAAAAATCTAAAAAAAATCCAGGAAGTCCCACATAACCCAAATATTAACCCTGAAAAAGGAGAGCTCCCAAATCTTTCTGTTTTGAAAACTAAAAATAAAAAACTACCACTGAATTTCAGACCATATTACTCAGCTTTGACACTTAATCATACAAAAATAAAAAACATGACCTATACAACTCCAAGTCACTCCAAACCAATTGGAAAACTTAATTAGAACATTAAGGAAGGTTTACAAACAAAAACCCAGAATTTTAAACTTAAGAAACTCACGAAATCAAGCACACATATCCAGCATACCAAGCTGTCTCGTTCAGAAATCCTTTTTAAACCACTATAACACATGTTTACGCACCCAAACGCATCTGAGACCTTCATTAATCATAAGACATGTATTATAACATCATTTTAATATGTTTCCATCATCTCACATGATCACCCAACAAGATTTTATCAAAAACCCTAATTCAATTTTGTTATATCATGTGATAGGTTTATGATTTTAAGTGGAAAATAATTTTGTATATCATGTTCTATATGTAGGCCGGTTATTATGATGATAATAATGATTACATAGGTAGACAAAGAAAGATCAAAATGAAGGAAAACATTGATGATACCTTAGGATGAGATCGAATCAAAGAACAACAAAAGAAATTCAAAATCAAGCCCTAATTCTCGGCTAACAACAACAAAATCGAATCCAAATTAAATTCCACGCCTCCTAGCACCCAAGTCACAAATCAAGGACACCCTTAAGCACCTAAAGAACCTTTATTGATCAATCAAACTGAATGGAGAAGCTCCAAAAATTCCATGCCGCCACTTCTTTTTTTCTAGGGTTCGTTCATTTTTTTTTTGAAACGTTTTTTTTTTTTTTTTTTTTGTGATGGTGAAATAAAAACCGGTCCTTCTTGTTTTGTGGTTGTGGGTCGAATTATGGGCCAAAGGGCCAAGGGGAAACATGGGCTCACTTAGTTAGGTTCATTTTGTTGATTATTGTTTGTGTACAAAAGGAAAACGGCCCAAATAAGTTTTCATATCTCGTAGAATAAACCTTCGAATTTTATTTTAGGTTTTCAAATATTTCCGGATTCAATATGATCAAGATTTCAATTATGAGGTTCCGTTTTAACTATTTGGGTTTACAATTTATTCGTTTAGTTATTCTCGGGTTTTATTTTTAATCGTATCCATAACTTACAAAAATTTCAAATTAGACGTAAAATTAGGTATTTAAAATTTAGGGTTTTACACAAGTAATTATGATACGGGTTTAAACACAAGAGTGATCCTAATGCCTCTTATCATGTAGTAAATCCTACTACAAGAATGTAGTCTCACTAGCGGTCTCGGGATGCATCACTAATGCAAGTTCTAGAATCTAAGTACTATTGGTACACTCATAAGCACTAATAACGAATGCTTTTCCTAACAAATTTGAAGGCGAACCTCACATATTTGGATGGAAATTTTGTTTTTGAGTGGTACGGTTTTTTTGTGCTAGTCATACAACTCCTATCCATGAGACGCTCATTAAGGCTAAAGCTTCACTCCTAAATGTTGTAAAAAAAAATTAAATTTAGCACTAAAATTGCCCTAACAAGTATTTCTCTTAGTTTTATTACACACCTACTATTGAACAAACAAACTCAAGTGTAATTGTATTCTCTAAGGTATCAGCATTTATCCTCCCCTTACACTTAGTCTGAACATTGTCCTCAATGTTCAATAAAAAAGATGTAAAAGTAATGAAGGTAAAAGAATAAAAACAAATACTCCCCTGATTCGTTCGGTGTGGATAAATGGAGAACATGGTTAAATCCTCCTCCAAGAAAATGAACGTTGAAAGCTTGCCTCCAGAAATATATAAATCATCTTCTTGTCCAATATAACCTGTTAAACCTGAGAAAATAAACACAAAAACCCAAAGCATCAAACCGAACAAAGAAAACTCACAACTAGATGTAATTCCAGACTTAGAAATAAAAACAAAACAATTAAAGATATAATGCTTTTGGAATGAATATTTGCAGATTTCCTGAAGTTTATAAAACTAAAGATTTAACAAAAACTTTTATGACTCCGGCAGAAAAACAAAACTTGCAAAATTTCTAGAATTTTACACATGACGCCGTCAGGTGTTAATCCTGACGCCGTCAAAAGTGACCTGCAGAAATTCTTTTGTTAGTTTCAAGAAAATTTCTGAAAAAACTTATTCCTTAACTCCTGGAAATCCTGCAAAATAATGATTATGACTCGATACAAGCATTTGACTCAAACAAATACTAATATGCATGTTCATTTAATATTGTTGTTATTCATGTTCAATCCCGTTCTTATAAACAAATTTAGATTTCCCTTACACTTATCTTTTGCAAAATACCTTTATATGTAGTTAAGACGAAGTTAAAAACAAAATAAAGCATTTTCATAATTTACTTTGATACATGAGCCGCAAACAATAAAAATAAACATGCATACGGAAACAAATAAAATCAAATAAACAAACAATCAAGCAAATAAATAAAATAAAAACATCAAACAATTTAAAACATGGGTTGGGTTGCCTCCCAAGAAGCGCTTGTTTTTGTTCGAGTCACGAGCCTGACTCTAGGAATAGTATGACGACTAGGACTCCTTGGTATATAAAAGGAGGTCCTAGTGTATAGAGTTATATACGAATTTCATATAGTTAGTATTGCTTGTATAGTATGATATGTATTAGTTGTTTATGAAAAGGATTATAGATACTTAGGAAAGTATTGTAAGATGACTAGGACTCCTTGGTGTATAAAAGGAGGTCCTAGGGTATAAAGTTATATACGAATTTTATATTTACAATTTTATTGTATTTGAATTTGTTTTGAAATATATTTGAATTTGTTTTGATATATATTGATTTCTTAAATGTGACTAAAAGATGTATATAGTCACACTTATTATCAGTTTTGGTCACTATTTGCTTTATTCATTGTGTGACTAAATATCATAGAAGGCCACACAAACATAAAATTCATGTGACCATTGGATGATCTATAGGCACACTGATACGTGGAAATTGCACCAGGCTTTACCTCTCGAGGGATCTCGAGAAGCTTACAACCCCCACCAGGCAGTGTACCTGATCGTTGTAGTATAGTATAGTGACAAGTACCGGGGGATTGATCGTTCAGCTAGGAATAGTGTCGCTAGGATTAGAAAACCTAAATACTAGTTCTAAAGGTGAGGGAAGATTCTTTTTGTATTTTTATATTTTTATGAAAGCAAGTAAAATCTCGGGTTTTGGAAGAGTGGGTGGAATTAGTTGCTAGTCAACTAACCCAATAACTTAGATGCAATCAAAATAAAATAAAAGAAATGAAAATAAACTAGTGGTGTGAACAGTAATTGGGAGAATTGTGTTTACTTAGATTTCACTACTCCCTAGATATCTTTTACAAGTTAATTGTTTGTTACAGTTGTGTGGATGGTGGGTTATATTCCTTAATACCAATTATGGGTGGCGTACGTACTTCCCCAACTCTATAAGCTCCTACTTCACTCCTATGTCGAGCCTGCAAGAAGCTCCTAACATGGGATCACTAGAATTCGCTCATGCATTAAATACAACCATAAAAACCTAGTATGCATTGGTTCATGCTTCTTAAGACGTTCAAGCAAGTTACACAATGGAGATCTGCCAGTTTTCTTAAGCCTAACATCGAAATAATTCATCCAATACAACTATAAACAAGCAATCAACCTATAATCAACATCTAGGTTTCATTACATCTAAGCAAACACACAAAAGATCTAGCCTAGCATGTTAGAATCAATACAAGTGTAAGATATATTCAAACAACACATAGACATATTGAATGAATTGAAAGGATACTTATCTCAATTGAACATGAAAGGTTTCAAGGGGTGATAACCCTTGAAAATACTGTAAAAGTCGTGTTAGGGTTTATCAAGTTCGACCTTAAAATTCTCCTCTCTTTAGAATGAAAATAACAAAGAGTATATATAGATTTAATAAGGTGACGGCGTTAAGAAGAAAGTTCTGACGCTGTCATCCCGCCGCCCATATTATTCTCGGACTGCCTAGATCCAGATCTGACGCCGTCATGGGTATTGCTACTCTGGGCCGTCACCACTTTTACTCTTGACGGCCTTGCTTTGACGCCGTCACGTTTTCACTGGGCCGTCACCATTTTTACTCTTGACGCCGTCATCTTTTTGCTCTTGACGCCGTCAGGTACTGTTCCCAGCAAGGAAAATTAAGACTTTGCCGTTTTCTTCACTTTTAAGCTCCAAAAACGTCCAAAATGCTTCCTTTTCAAGAATTCACTCCAAAAGTACCTAAAATCACAAAAGGAATGATTTAGGGCAATAATTGATCAAATAAATTCCAATTCCGGCTTAAATGACCCCCTAAAAATGGATCATTTTTCGCCTCATCATATACCCTTACACTTGAGATTTGCTTGTCCTCAAGCAAATGCGCTTTTATTCTAGTCAAAATACAAGTTAGGGGTCATTTAACACTAATATAAAAGTAATTACAACAAATAATCGTTCCACTAAAGACTAAAGACAAGCACGGAGGTCATATACTAGCACCTCACAATTAGTGTTTAGATACTCACATCTCTCGGGTGTAATAAAGTATATATCACAATATGGAAATGGAAAACATCTCTCACTACCTGTCATAGCAACATAGATTACCATAGGCTTGGGAAAGGATCAAACCTCCACCACATGGCGTAAGCACCTAGGATAAACTATCAAAGAGGTCTTTTAAAGGGTTATAATGTTAGGTGTAGGGATATGGAATACACGGCTTTGTTGGATATAGGCAGTCTTTACTGGTGGCGAGTTAATCATCTTGGTTAATTACATGTACAATATGGCGTTGCTAAGTCAAGACTAGACTCGACTTAAGCTAATAAATGAAAAATAACGTAAACATAAAATAAACATAGAATGAAACGGGATGGTAGTCCGTTTTTTCTCTTTTCTTTTTCTATATATATATATATATATATATATATATATATATATATATATATATATATATATATTAATTTTTTCGATTTCACTCTTACCCTACCATCCAAAATAATACATCATAGGGAATGAACATTCCCCTTACACTTGAATTTTTATATACTTTACAATAAACTAATCTATTTACTCGAATCAAGATAATCAGAACACTTGGAGTACTTTTAAGATTAACGCACATATGGGGGTAATAAAATGATGTTCTTCCCCATTACTCCATAACATAAGTACTTTACTCATGAGTCTCAATCATCCCAAAACAATATGTACAAGGATATGACTCGACTTAGCAACCATGTAATCAATTAGATAATTAACTAAGGGTTTAAATAAATAACAATAATGCACTAAACATGAGTGCATACATGGAAGGCTAAGGCGATTTGGTTGTACATTTAAGTGGGGTGTAACAAATTCTTCTTTTAAGTAAGATGCTTAAAGTTAGAAATGAAAAGATAGGCTCGGAGGGGTGTACTAGGGGTTTCGTGTACTAAAAATGAGTATGTTAGCATTAAAAGTGACGATCATTATTGTATCAACGAGTCTTGTAATAATGTTGTAATAGTCTTGTAGTTTAGTTAAGGGTAAACGGGCTTGGTTTAATCTAATATTGTATAAGTTTAGGTCTAGCTCATTACAAAAGCCCAAGCCCGGCCCATCTCCTTATCTTAGCTATATAAACCTCCAAATGCTCCCATTTGGAGGTGGTGCTTCTATGTGTAATTCTATGTGTTTCTCTCTCTAAAATAATACATCTTTCCTTTCTCTCACTAGAAGTATCCATCTCTATTCTCTATCTCTCTCTCTAATTATCTCTTCTATTCTCTCTATATAACTTGTGTTAGATATAAGATCAAGGGTCCTAACAAGTGGTATCATTCGCCGGAAGAAGGTGTAGTAGGTGGTTTTTTGTTAAAAAATTGATTCAAAAACTTGTTGTTCATCTCGTTTTTTTAAAATTTTTGTACTTTCGTGTTTGTTTCTTGGTTTCTATCACATCTTTGCTTACAAACTTGTGCTACAAATCATAACAAACAAAAAGTTTCAAACTTTCTTTCAAAAAATTATGATTTGAACTTTGTACTATTTTTCGAGATCTTTCAAATATTTTGAAAAGTGGTTCAAGTTTGCAACTTTCTTTAAGATTTCATCATTTTAAGGATAGTTGTACGAAAATCTTGGATTAAAAACTTGTTCTTGGATAGCTTTCTTTCAATATAAAAACTGCCAAAATTTCGAGAACAACAAAAGACACTTTTTCGAGATTTCTCTTCGTTGCTACTAAAGTGTTACCGATCGTGTACTCAGTGATTTCTCTCTTGTATAAGAAAGAAAACACTTCGACTTTTGGCATATTTTCGAAATTGTATAATTTCGAAAATTTTGAGTGATTGTATTCTCGAAATTGCAATTTTTCGAGAAAACACTAACACTTTCGAGAACCCACATTTTCGAAAAAATTTCGAGATCTCAAATTTTCGAGATCACAAGTTTTTCGAGAACAAATATTTTCGAAAAATTTCGAGATCAAAAAGTTTCGCAAACCCAAAGCTTTCGAGAACTGCTTTCTGACAAAGTTTCGAGAACACAATTGTGCAAGTTTTCGAGAATTGGAATTTCATCTATACCTTCTATAAGATCCATTCATCTACACAAGTTATCCTATCTTTCTTAAAAAAAGAAAAAAAAAGTTGAGTAAAATTTAATTTTTATAGGAGACTAAACGTTCAATTTTTACGCGAAATTCAAATTTTGGTATAACGGTGAAAATTTTGGCCCAAAATTCAAATTTTTAGGCCAAAATTCAAAATTTTTCGGTAAAATTTGGCGTCAAAATTTTTCATACTCAAATTTTTTCTATAACCTTAGAATTGCATTTCAAGGTGTTTTCAAAATTCTGGGAGAGCAAAATTTTCAAACTAAATTTTGGAGGGAAACGTCGATCTCTCTCGGAAAACTCGAAAAGCGTTTTAATTAAGCTTCACGTTCATGGCACATCTCAAAACTTTCTTTCCATCAACGGACGTGGAATCTATCAATGGAAACTACCTCTTTATGGCAAATCATCAGGCAACAACATCAAGCAGTGATTCTGATCTTCCTTCTATTTATGATTCAGATCCTTTCCATGAGGTACCAAATTATGGTAATAATGCTAATCTGTTTGTTCTTGAGAAGCCACATTATGTGCCACCTGAACCTAATTATGATACATATGTGGGGGAGCAAGTTAATACCAATGCTAACTATGCAACTCCATACATGGATCCTAATGGAGTTCAAGTTGCACAAAATGGTGCTAATGATGAGAAAACCCGTGCTTTATTTAAATCATTAATAAATAATCGTGGTATTGAAATTGAGAAAGTGAAAAAGGTCAATCGCGATGTTAAGGCCGCGAATGTTAAATTGACCGCTGAGCTTGAGAGTTACAAAGCAACCGTTAAAGCTTTTGAATTTCATAACAAAAGATTGTCTGAATTAGAAACTGGTTATCAAAATTCCGTTTCAAAGAAACAACAATTGCAACTCAAGTTTGATACACTTGATGTTAATTCTTTCAAAAAGATAAAATCTTTAAACACGGAAATTTCTGATTTACAAAACCAACTTTCTAAACAAAAAACAGCTTATTCCAATCTTGAAAAAGATATGAATGAGTTGAAAAAGGATTTTGCAAAGAAAGAAGACAAACTTTTGGAAGAAATCGTAGAGTCAGAACACATGATTGCTCATTTAGAAGAATTAGTGGTTAAGTCGGGTCAGTCGAGTCAAACAATGAAAATGATTTCAAATCAAACTAATCCGATTTATCATACGAAACATAAAATGGCTCTTGGTAACAACACCCCTTGTAATCTCAAGAAAGCTCAGCAAGAACAGAATGTTTTGTACAATGGTAATGTGATTTACACCAAACATGATCCTCCTATCGTTCGAGATTCTGATCTAACGATTGAACATGTCGAAGAGAGCATAAATAAAATGAAACAAAAGGATTTGAAACCCATTGATTACAACAAATTGAACAAACTTTCGGGAATCACTTTTGTTCCACAAACAGAACCATCTGCGTTTTCCATAAAACGGCCATTTGCGAAATTCTTGTCTAAAAAGAAAGTTGTTTCCAAATCTCTTTCAAAACTGGAACAAATGTCCTCTAACAACACTTTTAATACAAGTGAGGCTAGAGAAATTCTTGATGACGTTAAAAAGAGAATTCAAGAACTTCAAAATATCGTTGCTTCTAAAACTAGCATCAATATTAACAACTGGCATTCTAGTTTTCATATCGAACAGAAAAAGGTGTTTCAAAATGAAATTACTATCCCTCTGAATAACATCAGTGCAAGGGTAATCCATTTTGAACAAGCTTTCTTAAAAGAAACGGTCGACTTTGTCAAGGACCACAAATCCCTGGTAAACGAAGCTAATGATACTCGTGAAAACAAGAATGTTTTGGAAAACCTAAATGATTCTCTCTTCGAAGCTGTTATGACGACTGACATTATGTCCATCATTTTACAAACATATTCTGTTCAAGACGATGAAAGACTGCGAGCTGAGACATCTGAAATTGTGTCAAAATATGAAAATGCTCTTGTAAAACTTGAAAAAGAAAACATGTCATTTTTCAAACAACTTGATCGAAAATTAGAGGAATGCAAGTATGACAAATTGTCGTATGAGCATGCCTACAAGGACATGAAAAAGGAAAATGATCTTTTAAGAGCTCAGCTTGATAGTATAAAATGGAAGGGTGTGGATACTAAGTTTGCAAAACCATCGACTTTGGAGAAACCAAATGTTTCTAACACGGTTCAAAAACCTAAAATGTCAATTTCTTGGTTTGCTCCAAAAGTCGATGAGAAAAAGGATTTGTCAAAACTAGTCACTCCACAACCCTTGCTCAAGAAAATGGAAATGGAAAAGATTGTTGAAAAACGAAAATTGGTTGTTGAAAGAAACACAAATGTGAGTGCACTTGGCTCTTCTAGGAATAGTACACCAAATGTGACCATAAAAACTGTTAAAGAGTCTGTCGGTTCTAATGACATGGTCCAAAATCACCATCTAGAGGAAGCTAGGAAAAAGGCACAACATCGAAAAGACGGAATTTTAGGTGCAAAACCTAGTGTGATGAATTCTACAAGATTCCAAAGCACTGCTAGTAGTAGTAAACCATTACCTAGGAACAATCTACAAATTACTAGGGATTGGCTTGCATCTAAGAGTAGTGGCACAAAAGAGAATGCTAGGAACGTAGAATGCAATACAAAGAATTCCAAAGTCTCATCGAACTACAAACAATTTTCAAAAGACTGTAATGACAAAATTAAAATTGCTGTGTTAAACAAGAATGTTGAATTTGTCTGTCCTACATGTCAAAAATGTGTTTTTTCAACTAATCACGATACATGTATTGCAAAATTTATCAAGAAAAGAAAGTCTTGTGTCAAGACACAATCCACTAAGACACCAAATCAAAACAAACCCGTTGATAAAAAGCAAGAGGTTAAGAAACCTAATAGGTGGATACCGAAAGGATGTAGTTTTTCAAAGACTGAGACTTCCGCTGTATCTGATAAGAAGACTATGTCTAGATCTTACCTTAGGTGGATTCCTACGGGAAAAGTTTTTAACACAGTTGGTCTTAGATGGATTCCCACAGGAAAGATTTTTGATAGTTGCACCAAGACAAATAATAGTGATAATCATTAGGTTAAGGAAGTAGAAACCATTACACCGGTTGATAGTCAACACCCGCAGAGTGATGCTTCATGTACTTCTAACACTGGTATTTGTGAAACCTCTTCGTCTTTAGTTGCAGGTGCTTCAACTATCTCAGAACCCAGTTCTTCAGAGGGTTCAATTTCTATAAATTCTATAAAATCATTCTTTCAATCTTCTATTTTTGATTTTCCTTTTCTTTTATAAAACCAAAAACAAAATACAAAAATAGAAAATTTTCAAAAAATACAAAAACAATATAAAATCAAAAAATCCAAAAAATATTCTTCTCACGACATGTCTCTTGTATAATCGATATTTTGTACGTTTCTAGAAATTTCATTCAACAATGATACGGATATGTACAGATGCTTGAGCGAGAGTTCTTTTTAATATTTTTCTAAAACATGTCGTTTCTCAAAATTTTCTTCACAATGGCTTGTAAGTACTTCAGCTTACAACCCGTGCTTCAAAGTGAAATCTTTTCAAAACTTAAGTCCGGGTATAACAACTCGAAAAGATTTCAAATAAGGACTTAATCAAATGGCTTTCGTGTACTTTCGTACGAAACCCGGACTTAATCGAATGGCTTCTGGACACATCAGTTCAGGACCCGCGTTTCAAAGAAAGGAAAGTGCTTAATCAAAACAATGATTTCAAATATTTTTCGAGCACTTATCCTAAAACGAGTACCAAACACTTATCTGGCTTGAGCTTTCTTTAGAAAAACTTTCAAAATCTTTAAGCTCAAGACCATGATTGTTGATCTAATGATAAATTAGATTTTCAAAATTCTCTTACATTCTGAGCACCACCTTTTCAAGATTTTTCAAAAAGATTTTCAAAATCTATCAAAATCGGTGCTCATCATCAAAATGACTTGTGTACACCTTACAGTGCACAACTCAAGTTTTCAAAGAAAGGAAAGTGCTACGCAAACATGATTTTCATCAACAAAGTTCACTTATCCTAAAAATGGACACTGTTGTACGCCTCAGTCTATTCAAACAAAGAGAAGACTTTGTTTTTCAAAAAAACCTTGATGCAAAATTCAACAAATCTGAAACTTTTTTTTCTTTTAGAATTTTGCTTCGAGAAGACTCCTTCCCTCTAAACCTTAAAAAGTTTAACATTCTCAAACACATATGCGAGTTTTGAGGGAGAGTATTTCTCTAAAACAAAAATGTTCCAAATTCATGCAAAGACAAATCTGTCTCTCTCTCCAAAAGCTTTTTCTTAATCAGTTGATATCAAAAATATCACGATATGCTATTTTTGAGGGGGAGAAGACATGATTAAAATGTGATCAAAGATGTTTAAAGTTTGTGACTGAATCTCTAAAGAGCTCGACTCAGAAAGTACCAATGAATTGACGAAGCTTAAATGTCAGTAATCGAAAAGACTTGTCCTGGACGGGTAATAATTTCAAGCTAGTCTAACTAGTGATGTAAGCATGTCTCGAATAGGGCTTGTCTGAGTAGAGTGTACCGTATCGAGAGACTTTCTTTGAATTTGACCAGGACGGGTAATAACTTCAAGCTAGTCTAACTAGTGATGTAAGCGTGTCTCGAATCGGTCATGTTCACTGAAAGTGGATCAATTCAAAAAGTGCAAACTCCTCACACATGTGCAAATTTCTTAAAAATTACATGAGCACATGTGAAGGGGGAGTCCTTCAAAATTGCAAAACTCTCAAAGTGGTAACAACAATGTGTTTTATTATCATAAACACTTTGAGAGATTTTCAATAAAAGGTTTTATGGCATGTGATCAATGATAGGATAGTCATGGAGTTATAAGGTGACTAAGGTTAGGTAAAACCGTCCTATGATCCGCCAAAGCCGGAGGGATCTACCCAAGGACAATTCCAATAGATTAGAATTAGAAGTCCTTAGATATGATTGAAAAAAGGAGAAAATGAGAAAGGAGAAAGAAGGTGTTGAAGAATTAAAAAGAAAAGTTATGAAAAGGGGTGAAAAGAAATAGCCCTCCAAATGTTCAACCTTAGGGCAGACATCGGGTTCAACTCATATGCAACTGGTTGTTACTAAGGTGACTCCGGTATTGAAGACAAAGACGTCATGGACCCAGTGACGCACTGCACTAAACCTTCTTATCCACTCAAGTTCTCTTAAAAGAGCTTGTTTCATTCTCACGGGGAACCGGTGTAATCTATCGATCTGTCTCTTAGAGATGATTGATATTGAAGCAGGAGACCTCTCCCTAATCTCCGCATAGGAAACCAAATGTGCACTTATCGAGTCTAGAGCCCCGATATTCATCAAAAGATCTCATAGGAACACATAATATTTCTACACTGGTTGTTCATCATTAAGGACGCCAGATGTAAACTTAAGAGTCCTACGCAGATCTTAGCAATCTGCCAGAACATTTATGAGAGGATTCACTTTTGTGATTCTCAATGATTGAATGGATATTCCTGCCAGGGTCAACATCAAGCAGCCCTGATAGCAGGTCACTTAGGTAATTCTTTATGGGTTACGCTTAGTGTTCGTGGTGGTTTCAAACGGTCTACAGTCGTGGAGTGATCCCCATCGACTCACCCAGTCATTGAGCTACTAAGTAGGTCTTGTAAGCTCTCTCGAGAGTATCTGACATGGGAACGGCCTTGGTAGGGGTTAGAAGGAGTCTTCACACTATGCTGTTGACGATCTCTAATTCTTATCTGTAAGTACCGGATGTTTTATTGCTAACTGTTTATATGCAGGGACACTTCATCTCCCTGGCGACAGATTCCACATGCTCATACATGCATCTCAAAGTCAAAGGAAAGTTCTCACAAAGATCAATGCAAAGAAAGGTTCAAAGAAAGATTCTACACAATATGAAAGAATCTACAGAAGTAAAGTGACAAATGAAAGAACGGGAACTACAAATGCATGTATCACAAAGACTAAAGAAGTATGAGCATGTTAGAATGTCAAACAACCACCACAGACGCAGAAGTGACGAAAGGCAGATAACTTCACATCACAAAAGAACAAGGAACGATGTAAAGTCAATCATCAAAGATCACAAAGCATGAAGGAACAAAGAAACTAGCAAAACTATTACACAACAAGACTCAAAGTTCAAAGAGAACAAGCTTCAAAGAACAAAGATCAAGGTCACATGAGAGAGATCTCAATGATCACCCTTAGGGGGAGATTGTTAGCATTAGAAGTGTTGATCATTTATGTAATCAAAGGGAGATCTCAATGATCGTCCCTTAGGGGGAGATTGTTAGCATTAAAAGTGACGATCATTATTGTATCAACGAGTCTTGTAATAATGTTGTAATAGTCTTGTAGTTTAGTTAAGGGTAAACGGGCTTGGTTTAATCTAATATTGTATAAGTTTAGGTCTAGCTCATTACAAAAGCCCAAGCCCGGCCCATCTCCTTATCTTAGCTATATAAACCTGCAAATGCTCCCATTTGGAGGTGGTGCTTCTATGTGTAACTCTCTCTAAATATAATACATCTTTCCTTTCTCTCACTAGAAGTATCCATCTTTATTCTACATCTCTCTCTCTCTTCTTATCTCTTCTATTATCTCTATATAACTTGTGTTAGATATAAGATCAAGGGTCCTAACAGAGTACAACGCTAAGGTGTGGGAAAAATTAATTGACTTTACTAGCCAAGTAATATGACTTAAATGGTCAAGTAATTATAATACGGGTTTAACACAAGGGTGATCCTAATGCCTCTTATCATGTAGTAAATCCTACTACATGAATGTAGTCTCACTAGCGGTCTCGGGATGCATCACTAACGCAAGTTCTAGAATCTAAATGCTACCGGTACACTCATAAGCACTAAAGGTGAATGCTTTTCCTATCAAATCTAAAGGCGAACCTCACATATTTCGGTGGAAAATTTTTCTGAATGATACGGTTTTGTGCTAGTCATACGACTCCTATCCATGAGACGCTTGCTAAGGCTAAAGTTTCACTCCTAAATGTTGTAAAAAAATTTAAATTTGGCGCTAAAATTACACTAACAAGTATTTCTCATAGTTTTATTACACACCTACCATCAAACAAACAAACTCAAGTGCAAGTTTATCTATAAGGTATCATCATTTACCCTCCCTTACACTTAGGATGAACATTGTCCCCAATGTTCAATTAAAGAATGTAAAAGTGAAATAGGTAAAAGAATGAAATCAAATACTCCCCTGATTCGCTCGGTATGGATAGTGTGGTAACAAGGTTAGATCTTCCTCCAAAAAAATGAACAATCAAAGCTTCCCTTCCAGAATATAAATCATCTTTTTGTCAAACATAACCTGTTAAACCTGAGAAAATAAACAAGGCAAGCTCGTGTAAAATCGGCGGCAATCTATATATGCTAACAAATCCTAGAAAGCAAAGTAAGATATAATGCTTGTGGAATGAATGTTTGCAGATTTCCTGGAGATAATAAAACTAAAGATTCAACAAAAACTTTAAGACTCTGTTAGAAAAACAAAACTAGCAAAATTTCCAGATTTTTACACGTGACGCCATCAGGAATTTCTTCCTGACACCGTCAGAAGTGACCTGTAGAAATCTTTATGTTAAGTTTCCAGAAAATTTCTAGAAAAACTTTGTCCTACTTCGTGGAAAATCCTGCAAAACATCATTATGACTCGATACAAGCATTTGACTCTAACAAATACGAATATACATATCCATTTAATATTGTGGAGAATCATGATCGGTTTTGTTTCTTAAAAACATATTTGGGGTTTCCCCTTACACTTGTCTTTTGCGAAATACCTTTGGATGAAGTTAAGACTAAGCCAAACGACAAAATAAAGTATTTTCACCATTTTAGTTTGAAACATGATCTACCAACAATAAAAATAAAGCATGCATACGGAATCAAACAAATAAAAATCAGACAAAGCATGGGTTACCTCCCAAGAAGCGCTTGTTTTTGTTCGAGTCACGAGCCTGACTCTACCCTTATTTAACGGAAATAGGGGAGGTTTTCCCTACACTTAGGATTAGGTGTGGGTGATAGTAGCGATACACACCATCTTGGTGAAAGTATGCCACGTGAGGAAAGAGTGGTGGATGAATTATATGCTCAAAGGGCTGTGCTCCTATCATCATAACCTTACCTAATTCAATCGGGTTAATGGGTGGATTAAGATTTTCTCCTAGAAAGGGATCATTTTCTATCAGCTTTGAAAGACTCCTAGTTGGGGATCCATCTTGACCTAATAAACCCGGTTTAAACCCATAATGTTTCTTGTGATCAATCATAAATAGGTGATGTAAGCATGTAAGGTCATTATTCACTCTTATGTCAGCTTCCTCTCTACAAGGCTTAGAGTCTACTACCTTTATCCCAAGACTACCCGGACTATATGGTTTGATGGGTGAATCGGGACCTTTTCTAATTCCTAAACTTTCATCCAAAGATGGAAGATTAGGTAATGGATTTGGTTGAGGCTCCGATTCATCAAAACTAGGAACTTCCTTAGAGCTAAGAGAAAGTTTGTGACTACACGTATTCAAACCTATTTCATCTAGTTGTGTTTGGTTCAAGGGCTCTACCTCAATTGGGGTTCCTATAGTCTCTTCTACTTCTTCCGGGTAAGTCACGGGTGGTGTGTATTCCTCAAGTGATGGTGGGAGTTGTGGGGTACTTTGTAGGTTTATGTTATTTACCTCATCCTTCCTTTTCTCAACATCACCTATATCATCATCACGTGTTTTAGTAGAATCTAACCTAAACATGTTCCTAAGTATCTCAAATCCTTCTCTAGCCATTTCAAGTTCTAAGTCTGATTCATAAGAACCTTCCTCAATAACTTGATTACAATGTTCAATTTGCCTAAAGGATTCATCTTTTTGCTCAATATTATCATGTTCGGCTAAATACTCTTTAATTTATTCCTCAAGTTGTGATGTATACAAACCCATCAATTCATTGAACTCATGGTTCACGGTTAGGAGGCTTTCCTCAAAATTTTTCCAAAGGGTCTTACTAAAAGGAATTGATCCTAACAACGACTGTTTAATATAGGCCACACATGCGCATAACTCATCTAACCTATCAAACTTTACACCCATCTCCTCTTGTATATATCTAAGATCACTTAAAAATTCATTGGAGCAACAGGAAGCAAATCTATCCGAGTAAACTAATTGTTCCTCATTTGTTAATGATCTAAATGGAATTTCATCTGCCATCGAGACAAATGAAAATGGTTTTACAAACAAAGGCACAAAGAAGAAGATAGACTAAAGAAAACCTAAAAATAAAAATAAAATCTTATTAGAAAGGAATCTACCAAGTAGAACTAACAAAAAGAAATTCTAACCTAGACAATAACTATTCCTCGGGCTGCGGCGTCAAAAACTTGATGCGTGGGAATTGCACCAGGCTTTACCTCTCGAGGGATCTCGAGAAGATTACAACCCCCACCAGGCAGTGTACCTGATCGTTGTAGTATAGTATAGTGACAAGTACCGGGGGATTGATCGTTCAACTCAGGAATACTGTCGCTAGGATTAGAAAGCCTAAAAACTGGGTCTAGAGGTGAGGGATGATTCTTTTTGTATTTTTATATTTTTATGAAAGCAAGTAAAATCTCGGGTTTTGAAAGAGTGGGCGGAATTAGTTGCTAGTCAACTAACCCAATAACTTAGATGCAATCAAAATAAAATAATAGAAATGAAAATAAACTAAATTAAACTAGTGGTGTGAACAGTAATTGGGGGAATTGTGTTTACTTAGATTTCACTACTCCCTAGATATCTTTTACAGGTTAATTGTTTGTTACAGTTGCGTGGATGATGGGTTATATTCCTTAATACCAATTGTGGGGTGGCATACGTACTTCCCCAACTCTATAAGCTCCTACTTCACTCCTATGTCGAGCCTGCAAGAAGCTCCTAACATGGGATCACTAGAATTCGCTCATGCATTAAATATAACCATAAAAACCTAGTACGCATTGGTTCATGCTTCTTAAGACGTTCAAGCAAGTTACACAATGGAGATCTGCCAGTTTTCTTAAGCCTAACATCGAAATCATTCATCCAATACAACTATAAACAAGCAATCAACCTATAATCAACATCTAGGTTTCATTACATCTAAGCAAACACACAAAAGATCTAGCCTAGCATGTTAGAATCAAGAAAAGCGTAAGATATATTCAAACAACACATAGACATATTGAATGAATTGAAAGGATACTTATCTCAATTGAACATGAAAGGTTTCAAGGGGTGAAAACCCTTGAAAATACTATAAAAGTCGTGTCAGGGTTTATCAAGTTCGACCTTAAAATTCTCCTCTCTTTAGAATGAAAATAACAAAGAGTATATATAGATTTACTAAGGTGGCGGCGCCAAGAAGAAAGTTCTGATGCCGTCATCCCGCCGCCCATATTATTCTCGGACTGCCTAGATCCAGATCTGACGCCGTCATGTGTATTGCTGCTCTGGGCCGTCCCCACTTTTACTCTTGATGGCCTTGCTTTGACGCCGTCACGTTTTCACTGGGCCGTCACCATTTTTACTCTTGACGCCGTCATCTTTTTGCTCCTGACGCCGTCAGGTACTGTTCCCAGCAAGGAAACTTAAGACTTTGCCATTTTCTTCACTTTTATGCTCCAAAAACGTCCAGAATGCTTCCTTTTCCAGAATTCACTCCAAAAGTACATAAAATCACAAAGGGAACAATTTAGGGCAATAATTGAACAAATAAATTCCAATTCCGACTTAAATGACCCCCTAAAAACGGATCATTTTTCGCCTCATCACACACAAAATACACATTTCTTCATTTTAAACAGCATATGGTCACACTTATTAACACTTTTGGCCACTGTTTGCTTAATTGTATGTGACTATATACCCAAAATAAACATGCTTTGTGTGACTAAATATTACAAAAGGCCACAAAAACATAAAATTCATGTGGCCATTGGATGATCAATAGTCACACAAAATACTCATTTCCTCGCTTTAAACAGCATATAGTCACACTTATTAACACTTTTGGCCACTGTTTGCTTAATGGTATGTGACTAAATACCCAAAACAAACATGCTTTGTGTGACTAAATATTACAAAAGGCCACGCAAACGTAAACTTCATGTGGCCATTGGATGAACAATAGTCACACAAAATACACATTTCTTCACTTTAAACAGCATATGGTCACACTTATTAACACTTTTGGCCACTTTGTGTTAAATTTTATGTGACTAAAGCCAAAAAAACAACACCCATTGTGTGACTAAATCATCACAAACGTCACATTTATTGTATATTCATGTGGCCACAGAACGGGAAATAGTCACACAAAATACACATTTACTTGAATATATCATCTCAAATGTCACATATATTATATATTTATGTGGCCAAAGGTTGAAAATAGTTAATCTCAAAAAACATTCGTGTGACTATAAAGTGTTTACGGTCACTGATAATGACTAATCCAACAAAACTTGTGCCTAATTTGTCACACATATTCGGGGTTTTGGTCACTCTTTTTCGATGGAAAAGGCCACGAACTCAACAATGTGACCATATGCCACCTACGGTGGCGGGACCTTTAGTGACACAAACCGAAAAAAACGTGTGTGACTATATGCATATCGTCACACATTATTGGCGTGGCCAATAGCACTTTCTGTACCAGTGAATGATAGGACTTCGCCAGCTAAGAGTGCTCAAGGGAAGAAAGTAGAAGACCACCCTAGGAACAATAAGATTGATTTGAATGAAAAGAATCATGTTGATTCTAGTATTAGCTTTAAGCGTACTGTAATTCGTTCGAATTCTAATGCTACTTGTAAGACATGTAATGGCTGTTTGATTTCTGGTAATCATGATGATTGTGTTGTGTCATTTTAGAAATCTTTTTAAGTATCCTCAGTTAAGATTTCTAAGACACATAAACTGGAAAACCATACTTGGAAAACTATAGGAAAGATTTTCACCAGTGTAGGATATCAGTGGAGACCTATGGGAAGAAAGTTCACTTTAGGAAGTCAGTGTCCATTAACAAAAATGACCAATTCCAAGCTTGTAGACATTATGAAATGGAAGGCAACTGGTAGAAAATTCCCTTTAGTGACACAATGCCTTGATGATAAGTCAGTAGCACCCACTAGTATCGTTTCCGCTGAGAAAACCATTGCAAATACTAATCCCGTTTCTCCTAAGTATATTTGTGCTAACCAATTGGATCCCAACTACACTTGGGGATACACATTTATCAGTTATCCATATTTGTCTGGTTTCAAATGCAGGTCGTACAAATCGTCCTGTGGTATTTGGACTCAGGCTACTCAAAACATATGACTGGGGATCACTCTTGGCTCAGAAATTTTGTGAAAAAGTTTATCGGGACTGTC
Organism: Artemisia argyi; assembly: GCA_030686995.1. Classification (NCBI taxonomy): domain Eukaryota; kingdom Viridiplantae; phylum Streptophyta; class Magnoliopsida; order Asterales; family Asteraceae; genus Artemisia; species Artemisia argyi. The sequence continues at coordinate 66,287,681 of CM060709.1, read as the reverse complement.
AGATTCGGGATCGACCATTTTGGAGCCATTATGGGCTATGGTGATTATGTGTTTGGTGACAGTGTGATTTCTAGAGTTTACTATGTGGAAGGACTTGGGCACAATCTATTCTCTGTTGGACAATTCTGTGATTCCGATCTAGAAGTGGCCTTCAGAAAGCATACTTGTTTTGTTAGAGAATTGGATGGAGTTGATCTTCTTAAAGGAAGTAGTGGCACTAATCTTTACACCATCTCTATCGAAGATATGATGCGGTCCTCTCCCATTTGCTTGCTCTCTAAGGCCTCAAAGAACAAATCGTGGTTATGGCAGCGCCGGTTGAACCACTTGAACTTCGGTACCATTAATGAACTTACCCGCAAGGATCTTGTTCGAGGCATACCCAGATTGAAGTATGAAGAGGATCATCTTTTTTCAGCATGTCAATTGGTAAAAAGCAAGAAACACACTCACAATCCCAAGTCGGCCAACTCCATTACATAAGTTCTCTATACCCTTCACATGGATCTATGCGGACCTATGAGAGTGCAGAGTTTCAATAGGAAAAGATACATTCTCGTGATTGTTGACGATTACTCACGATTTACATGGGTGAAGTTTTTGAGATCCAAGGATGAAACTCCGGTGATCACCATTAAACTTATCAAGCAACTGCAAGTAAGGCTCAACAAAACTGTTAGAATCATACGCACAGACAATGGAACACAGTTTGTCAATATACAACTCACTCAATTCTATGAAAGTGTTGGCATCAGTCATCAAACAAGTGTTCCTCGAAATGGAGTTGTTGAAAGACGGAATCGTACTCTAGTTGAAGCTGCTCGTACTATGTTGATATTTTCTAGAACTTCAATGTTTCTATGGGCTGAGGCTATTGCTACTGCTTGCTATACTCAAAATCGATCATTGATACATCCTCTCAACAGCAAAACACCTTATGAGCTGGTGCATCTCAGAAAACCTTATCTTTCCTTTCTTCGTGTGTTTGGAGCTCTTTGTTATCCAACAAACGATAGTGAAGACTTAGGTAAGCTAAAGGCTAAGGCTGATATTGGGGTATTTGTTGGTTATGCACCAGATCAAAAGGGGTACCGAATCTACAACAAAAGAACCTAACAAATCATGGAAACAATCCATGTCACATTTGATGAGCTGACGAAGCATACGGTTTCAGGACGCACAAGTTCTGGACCCGCACCAAATCTCTTATCTCCTGGACCGATTAGTTCGGCCCTTGTACAGAATCTCAATCATGCCATTCCTTATGTACCTCCCAATAGTGAGGAATTGAAGAAGTTATTTGATCCTATGTTTGATGAGTACTTTGAGCCACAGCAACCTCACGAACATGAACCACCTACGGCAGACCCCAATGATTCGGTTGTTAATGCTCCACATGCTACTAATGATCCATCCTCTTCCATCTCTTTTGGGCTGGATGCTCCAGTATCTAGTCACTCTCAACATGCATCGATTGTACAATCATCTTCTGAACATCAAGGAACGGCAGCAGATAATTCATGTGAAGTTAATCCTTTTGCTCCACCAGAAGATGAGCTGTTTGAAAATATTTTTGATCTTGAACTCTCTAATGATGCATCCTCCTCAGGAGAATCAAACTCTGCTACATCAGTTCACTACCCTCAACCTCACGAACATCTCAGAAAATGGACCAACGATCACCCTATTGACAACATCATAGGGAATCCCTCATGACCAGTGTCTACAAGAAAACAACTAGTCACCGATGCCTTGTGGTGCTTCTTTAACTCCATTCTATCCAAGACCGAACCCAAAGATTTCAAGGATGCTTTGTCAAAAGAATGTTGGTTCACAGCAATGCAAGAAGAGATTCATGAATTCGATCGTCTTGATGTATGGGAATTGGTGCCTCCTCCGGAATGCGCAATGATCATTGCTCTCAAGTGGATATTTAAAGTAAAACTTGATGAGCATGGTGATGTTTTGAAAAACAAGGCACTGTTAGTTGCTAAAGGATATAGTCAACAAGAGGGAATTGACTTTGAAGAATCGTTTGCACCTGTAGCTCATATTGAGGCCATTAGAATATTTCTCACCAATGCTGCTAGCAGTAACATGATTGTCTACCAAATGGATGTTAAGACTGCTTTCCTGAATGGAGATTTAAAAGAAGTAGTCTATGTTACTCAGCCTGAAGGATTCGCGGATCCGGAACGGCCAAATCATTTGTATCGTTTGAAGAAAGCTCTCTATGGCCTAAAACAAGCACCCAGGGCTTGGTACGACACCTTGTCCAAGTTTCTTCTTGCAAACCAATTCACCAAGGGTGTCGTTGATCCTACCTTGTTCACTAGGAAGACTGGAATTCATCTACTTCATGTTCAGATTTATGTAGATGACATCATATTTGCATCTTCTAATCCTACCGAATGTGATCGATTCTCTAAGGAAATGAGTTCCAAGTTTCAAATGTTGATGATAGGACAAATGTCGTTCTTCTTGGGGCTAAAAATCTCATAAAATCCAAGTGGCATCTTCATTAATCAAGCTAAATATGCTAATGACATTCTGAAGAAATTTGGCTTTGATGCAAGTGACTCAGTTGACACTCCAATGGTTGAGAGATCCAAGCTTGATGATGATTCATCAGGAGTACAAGTTGATCAAACCAAATACAGAAGCATGATTGGATCTCTCATGTATCTCACTACAAGCAGGTCGGATCTTCTATTTGCTGTATGCATGTATGCTCGCTATCAATCCAAGCCTACCAAAAGGCACTTAGAAGCAGTCAAGAGGATATTTAAGTATCTCCAAGGAACCATTCACATGGGTATCTGGTACCCCAAAGACACTGCTATGGCTCTCACGGCTTACTCAGATGCTGATCATGCGGGGTGTCAAGATACTCGACGAAGTACGTCAGGAGGTGCTCAATTTCTTGGTGAGAAACTTGTAAGCTGGTCATCAAAGAAGCAAATGTGTACATCCATATCATCCACAGAGGCTGAATACATCGCTATGTCCTCATGTTGTGCTCAAATTTTATCGATGCGATCTCAACTATCGGACTACGTCTTTGTCTTCAACAAAGTTCCGATGTATTGTGATAACAAAAGTGTCATTGCTTTATGCTGTAACAATGTCCAGCATTCCAGATCCAAGTATATCAACATCCGTAATTACTTCATCAGGGAACAAGTAGAGAAAGGGGTGGTGGAACTTTACTTCGTGAGGAAAGAGTTTCAGCTGGCTGACATCTTTACAAAGGCTCTTCCGCGAGAAAGGTTTCAGTTTATTCTTCCACGACTAGGGATGAAGAGCCATACGCCAGAATCTCTTAAGCGTCTTCAGGAAGAAAATGAGGAGTAAAGGATTTTTCTCACATATCCTTTGTATATAGTTTAAATAAAAAAGAAAATAGAAAAATATAAAACCTACAAAAACCATAAAAATCTGAAAAATCTTTAAAATCCAAAAATATTCTTCTCTCGACATGTCTCCTGTGTAATCAATATTATGTACGTTTCTAGAAACGTCATTCAATAATGACACAGAAACATACATATTCTTGAGCAAAAGTTTTTCTTTTAACTTCAAATAATTTTTTTTTAAAAACATGTCGTTTCCCAAAATATTCTTTCTAAAGGTTTTCTATTACTTCAGATAGCAACCCATTCTTCAAAATGAGGAATACTCGTCCCCTAAAAGATGGTAGTTCATTTACTGGGTGATGTTCTCCCGGGCATGGATTACTTTATACCCATGTTTCTTCAAAATAATGTACGCTTCAGTGCATTATTTCTTGATAAAGAAGAGAAGTCTTCTTTCCATCGCAAAATATTTTCCCTTCTATGATTTTTCAGGAAAATGCTTGTGAAAAACTTGGTGGTACCAAGATTTTTTGAAGATCAATCAACTTGTAATTTTGTTTAAAATTTGCCACTCTGATGAGGCGAAAAGTGTACCGCTTTTAAGGGGTCATTTAAGTCCGAATTCGAGATTATTTGATCAATTATTGCCCTAAATAGTTCCTTTTGTCATTCTAGGTACTTTTGAGGAGAAATCTGGAAAAGGAAGCGTTTTGGACGTTTTTGTATCATAAAAGTGAAGAAAACGGCAAAGTCTCAAAATTTCTTGCTGGAACAGTACCTGATGACGTCAAGCTACAACACATGACGGCGTCAAGAGTGGCAAAAGAGGTGGATGTGGAAATTATAACGTGACGGCCCAGAACATTTTCTTTGTTATTGGCCTGACGGCGTCACCAAGGCCGTCAGAGTCCAACTACTAGTGGATGCCCAAAGCTTATTTCTACATGATGGCGTCAGAAGTGGATCTAGGCAATACAAATTTCAACTTGGCGGCGAGTTGACGGCGTCATAGGCTAATACGTGACGCCGTCAGGATGCTTAGTCTATATATATTTTTTCCAATATTTCATTGTAATGTGTGGAAAAAAGTGGAACAAGTTGTGCACAAACCCTAGGTCGAATTTCCTGCATATTGAAGGGGTTTCAAACCCTTCTTTCTTCCATGTTTTAATAAAGATAGCTGCTCCAATAATCATTCAATATGTCTATGCATTGTTTGATTCTATCTTATGTTTATCTTTCTTTTAACATGTTAGGCTAGGCTTTTATTGTGTTTGCTTAGATGTAGTGAAACCTAGATGTTGATTATTGGTTGATTGTTTGTTTATAATTGTTACGGATGATTGTATTCGATGTTAGGCTTAAGAAAACTGGCAGACTTCCATTGGTAACTTGCTTGAACGTCTTAAGAAACATGATCGGAGGTGTACTACGATTTTTGGTTGAATTTAATGCATAAGAGAATTCTAATGATCCCATGTTAGGAGCTTTTAATCGGCTCGACATAGGAGTGAAGTAGGATCTTATAGAGTTAGGGAATATTGTACACGGCCCTACGACTGGTATTAAGGAATATAACCCATCATCGATGCAATTGTAACAAGCTAATCAACCGGTAAAAGATATCTAGGGAGTAATGAAATCTAAGTAAACACAACTTTTCTCATTATTGTTTCCACCACATTAGTAAATTAGTTTACTTTTCATTTCTTTTATTTTATTTTGATTGCATCTTAGTTAATTGGGTTAGTTGGCTAGCAACTAATTCCGCCCACTCCTTCAAAACCTGAGATTTTACTTGCTTTCCATAAAATATAAAAATACAAAAAGAATCATCCCCCACCTCTAGACCTAGTTTAGTAGGCTTTCTAATCCTAGCAACACTATTCTTGAGTTGAACGATCAATCCCCCGGTACTTGTTACTATACTATACTACAACGATCAGGTATACTGCCTGGTGGGGGTTGTAAACTTCTCAAGATCCCTTGAGAGGTAAAACCTGTTGCGAGGGCGCAATTCCCACGTATCAAGTTTGTGGCGCCGCAGCCCGGGGAATAGTTATTGTCTAGGTTAGAATTTCTTTTTATTAGGTCTACTCATTAGATTCCTATCGAGTGAGATTTTATTTTTCTTTTTATTAGCTTTCTCGCATTCTATCTTTTCTTTGTGTCTTTGTTCGTAAAAACCTTTCCATTGACTCTTCCATTCACCATTATGGAGAACGTGAATCCACCAAGTCCGACCCTAGAGTTTTACCAGAGAAAATATAATTACACCAGTTTGGATATACCAAGATGGAGGAATGAAATGAGGAGGATAGGATCTTATATTGATTTTATTGATTACCTTGAGAAAATAGGCCAAGTGCATAAGACTTTTAAAGAATTCACCTTAGGAGCTCCATCAACCCCTCAAAATGCCTCACTTAGTGAAACCTATGCACCATATGAGCGTTCACCTAGGATAGTTTCGTATGAGCCTCCTAGCTGCATGTCATGGTTAGGCACTACCATAATACATGATGAACACATAGGTGACCTTGATGTGATGGAGGATTTAGCCGAACATGATCACATTGATCAAAAAGACCTAGGTTTTATGATCGATGATGATGAATCTCAAGAAACACATGATGAATCTTTTGGGCAATTTGAATATAGCAGTCAGAATATTGAGGATGATCCTTATGATTCGGATATAGAAGTTGAGATGCCTAGAGAAGCACTTGAGATACCTGGGAAAATGTTAGGGTTAGATTATAATAAAACACATGTTGAGGATATAGGTGATCTTGACACAAGGAATGATGAAGTAAATAACATAAGCTCACAAAGTACCCCACAAGTCCTACCATCATTTGAGGCACACACACCGCCCGTGACTTACTCGAAAGAAGTAGAAGAAACTTTAGGAATCCCAATGAAGGTAGAACCCTTGGACCAAGCACCACTAGAGGATATAGGTTTGAATAATTATAGTGATAACCTTACCCTTAGTTCTAGAGAATTTCCTAGTGTTGATGAGCTGGAACCTCAATCTTTACACAACTTTCCATCCTTAGATTTATATCTAAGAGACAAAAGAGGAACCGACCCACCCATCAACCAATATTATCCAGGTAGTTTTAGGATGAAGGAAGCCATTCACTCACCCCCTTCACCTCACGTGGCATATTTCCACCCTAAGGGTGTGTATCGCTACTTTCACCCGCACTTAATCCTAAGTGTAGGGAAAACCTCCCCTATTTCCATTAAATAAGGGTAGAGTCAGGCTCGTGACTCGAACAAAAACAAGCGCTTATTGGGAGGCAACCCAAGCTTTATTTATTTGTTTGTTTGTTTGTTTATTTGATTTTATTTGTTTCCGTATGGATGTTTTATTTTTATTGTTGGTAGATCATGTTTCAAATTAAATTGTGAAAATGATTTATTTTGTTCTTAACTTCGTCTTAATTACATATAAAGGTATTTTGCAAAAGCTAAGTGTAAGGGGAAACCCCAAATTTGTTTATAAGAACGAAAATGATCATGATTCGCCACAACATGAAATGAGCATGTATATTAGTAATTGTTGGAGTCAAATGCTTGTATCGAGTCATAATGATGTTTTGCAGGATTTTCCAGGAAATAAGGCATAAGTTTTTCCAGAAATTTTCCGGAAACTTAACATAAGATTTTTCCAGGAACATTTTGACGGCGTCAGGAGTTACAACCAGACGGCGTCAAGTACCAAAATTCTGAAAAATTTTGCGAGTTTTGTTTAAACTGGAGTCTTAAAGTTTTTGTTAATTCTTTAGTTTTGTAAACTCCAGGAAATCTGCAAACATTCATTCCACAAGCATTATATCTTAAATTGCTTTCTAGGATTTGCTAGTATATATAGATTGCTGCCGATTTTACGCAAGGTTGCCTTGATTGTTTTCTCAGGTTCAACAGGTTATATATGACAAGAAGATGATTTATATTTCTAGAAGGGAAGCTTTCAACGTTCATTTTCTTGGAGGAAGATCTAACCTTGTTGACACACTATCCACATCGAACGAATCAGGGGAGTATTTTTTTTCATTCTTTTACCTATTTTACTTTTACATCCTTTAATTGAACATTGGGGACAATGTTCATCCTAAGTGTAAGGGGAGGGTAAATGATGATACCTTATAGGATACAATTGCACTTGATTTTGTTTGTTTGATGGTAGGTGTGTAATAAAACTAAGAGAAATACTTGTTAGTGTAATTTTAGCGCTAAATTTAAATTTTTTTACAACATTTAGGAGTGAAACTTTAGCCTTAATAAGCATCTCATGGATAGGAGTTATACGACTAGCACAAAACCATACCATTCAGAAAAATTTTCCACCCAAATATGTGAGGTTCGCCTTTAGCTTTGATAGGAAAAGCATTTATTATTAGTGCTTATAAGTGTACCGGTAGCATTTAGATTTTAGAACTTGCATTAGTGATGCATCCCGAGATCGCTAGTGAGACTACATTCATGTAGTAGGATTTAATACATGATAAGAGGCATTAGGATCACCCTTGTGTTAAAACCGTATCATAATTACTTGACCATTTAAGTCATATCACTTGACTAGTAAAGTCAATTAATTTTTCCCACACCTTAGCGTTGTACTCATTTTTAGTACACGATACCCCTAGTACACTCCTCCGAGCCTATCTTTTCGTTTCTAACTTTAAGCATCTTACTTAAAGGAAGAATTTGTTACAACCCACTCAGATGTGCAACCAAATCGCCTTAGCCTTCCGTATATGCACTCGTCTTTAGTGCACTATTGTTACATGTTTAAACCCTTAGTTAATTATCTAATTGATTACATGGTTGCTAAGTCGAGTCATATCTTGTACATATTGTTTTGGGACGATTGAGACTCATGGGTAAAGTACTAGTGTTTTGGAGTAATGGGGAAGAACATCAAATTATTACCCCCATATGTGCATTAATCTTAAAAAGTACTCCAAGTGTTTTGATTATCTTGATTCGAGTCATTAGAGTAGTTTATTGTAAAGTATGTAAAAATTCAAGTGTAAGGGGAATGTACATTCCCTATGATGTATTATTTTGGATGGTAGGGTAAAAGTGTATGAACAAAAAAAAAAAAAAAAAAAAAAAAAATCGAAAAATCAAAAGAAAGAAAAAAAATATAGAAAAAGAAAAAGAGAAAAACATACGGACTACCATCCCGTTTCATTCTATGTTTTTTTTTTATGTTTTTGTTATTTTTGATTCATTAGCTTAAGTCGAGTCGAGTCTTGGCTTAGCAACGCCATATTGTACATGTAATTAACCAAGATGATTAACTCGCCACCAGTAAATATTGCCTTTATCCAACAAAACCGTGTTTTCCATATCCCTACACCTAACATTATAACCCTTTAAAAGACCTCTTTTATAATTTATCCTAGGTGCTTACGCCAAGTGGTAGAGGTTTGATCCTTTCCCAAGCCTATGGTAATCTATTTGCTATGACAGGTAGTGAGAGATGTTTTCCATTTCCATATTGTGATATATACTTTATTACACCCGAGAGATGTGAGTATCTAAACACTATTTGTGAGGTGCTAGTGTATGACCTCCGTGCTTGTTATTGGTTTTTAGTGGAATGATTATTTGTTGTAATTACTTATATATTAGTGTTAAATGACCCCTAACTTGTATTTTGATTAGAATAAAAGCGCGTTTGCTTGAGGACAAGCAAATCTCAAGTGTAAGGGTATTTGATGAGGCGAAAAGTGTACCGCTTTTAAGGGGTCATTTAAGCCCGAATTCGAGATTATTTGATCAATTATTGCCCTAAATCGTTCCTTTTGTCAATTTAGGTACTTTTGAGGAGAAATCTAGAAAAGGAAGCATTTTGGACGTTTTTGGAGCATAAAAGTGAAGAAAACGGCGAAGTCTCAAAATTCCTTGTTGGAACAGTACTTGACGACGTCAAGCTACAACACATGACGGTGTCAAGAGTGGCAAAAGAAGTGGATGTGGAGATTATAACATGACGGCCCAGAACATTTTCTTTGTTATTGGCCTGACGGCATCACCAAGGCCGTCAGGGTCCAACTACTAGTGACGGCCGAAAGCTTATTTCTACATGACGGCATCAGAAGTGGATCTAGGCAATACGAATTTCAACTTGGCGGCGAGTTGACGGCGTCATGATGCTTAGTCTATATATATTTTTTCTAATTTTTCATTGTAATGTGTGGAACAAAGTGGAACAAGTTGTGTACAAACCCTAGGTCGAATTTCCTGCATATTGAAGGGGTTTCAAACCCTTCTTTCTTCCATATTTTAATAAAGATAACTGCTCCAATAATCATTCAATATGTCTATGTATTGTTTGATTCTATCTTATGTTTATCTTTCTTTTAACATGTTAGGCTAGGCTTTTATTGTGTTTGCTTAGATGTAGTGAAACCTAGATGTTGATTATTGGTTGATTGTTTGTTTGTAATTATTACGGATGATTGTATTCGATGTTAGGCTTAAGAAAACTGGCAGACTTCCATTGGTAACTTGCTTGAACGTCTTAAGAAACATGATCGGAGGTGTACTACGATTTTTGGTTGAATTTAATGCATAAGAGAATTCTAATGATCCCATGTTAAGAGCTTTTAATCGGCTCGACATAGGAGTGAAGTAGGATCTTATAGAGTTAAGGAATATTGTACACAGCCCTACGACTGGTATTAAGGAATATAACCCGTCATCCATGCAATTGTAATAAGCTAATCAACCGGTAAAAGATATCTAGGGAGTAATGAAATCTAAGTAAACACAACTTTTCTCATTATTGTTTCCACTACATTAGTAAATTAGTTTAATTTTCATTTCTTTTATTTTATTTTGATTGCATCTTAGTTAATTGGGTTAGTTGGCTAGCAACTAATTCCGCCCACTCCATCAAAACCTGAGATTTTACTTGCTGTTCATAAAATATAAAAATACAAAAAGAATCATCCCCCACCTCTAGACCTGGTTTAGTAAGCTTTCTAATTCTGGCGACACTATTCCTGAGTTGAACGATCAATCCCCGGTACTTGTCACTATACTATACTACAACGATCAGGTACACTGCCTGGTGGGGGTTGTAAGCTTCTCAAGATCCCTTGAAAGGTAAAACCTGTTGAGAGGGCGCAATTCCCACGTATCACACTCAATCGATGCTAAATGATTAATCATTTGAAGTAAATTGATAAAATTGAAAATAGGTCATCGATTGAGGGGGAGAATGATTTCAAAATTTTTTATATCATCAAAACAAAGATCTTTGAACATAAAAAGGCAGTGAATAAAATGTGATTGTTATGTGTTAGTATCTGAATTTTTCATGAGTTTCTCGTTAAACTCTAAATCATTTATAAACTCATCATTTCTAACACATAACATGCTCCCTCATGGATTGAGGGGGAACAAATGTAACGTCTCATAATCAGTCATTCTCAAATCTGACAACATTTTTCTCCGAAAATCGTTGAACCTATTTAAATCACTTGGGACCACAAATCTCAAATGACTTGAAATTTTTGATCGGAGGAGAAAATGTGATTTAAATATGAAATCTGATTAAAATACGATGTTTTGAACTTAATTGTAAGCTCTCCCATATGTGCTAAACCCTTTTGTATATCAATGCACATACTGAGGGGGAGCAAATGATTTGTGGTAACAAAAAGGATGGGGTAGTTTATGTGAGTGCATCTCAGGCTTAACCAATGAATTGACGAAACAAAAATTGTCCTTAATCGAAAGTACTTGTCCTGGATGGGTAATAACTTCAAGCTGGTCTAACCAGTGATGTAAGCGTGTCTCAAAGAGAACTTGTCTGAGTAGAGTGTACCGTTTCGAGAAACCTTTTGTAGACTTGACCAATTCGGGTAATAACTTCAAGCTAGTCTAACTAGTGATGTAAGTGTGTCTCGAATGCCTGTTCATGTTCACTAAAGGCGGATCAATTCAATAGTGCAACTCTTCCCGACATGTGCAAATTTATAATTAAAACATCTGAGCACATGTTGAGAGAATTTTCAATGATTTGGTTTACGGCAACATAGGATAGTCATGATGTTATAAGGAGGCTAACGTTAGGAAAACCGTCCTATGATCCGCCAGAGCCGAAGGGATCTACCCAAGGACAATACCGAATAGATAGTATTAGAAAGTCCTTAGTCATAATTATGATAAAAGGAGATAAATGAGAAAGGAGAAAGAAGGGGTTGAAGAATGAAAAAGAAACGTAAAAGAAACCTTAGGGCAGAAACCGGGTTCAATTCATATGCTACTGGTGGTTACTAAGGTAACACCGGTATTGAAGACAAGACGTCATGGACCCAGTGACGCACTACACTAAACCTTCTAACCACTCAAGTTCTCTTAAAAGAACTTGTTTCATTCTCACGGGGAACCCTGCATAATCTAACGACCGCTCATTACAAGCCATGTTGATATTGAAATAGGAGACACCGCTCCAGTCTCCGATGACCAAATTATGCACTTATCGAGTCTAGAGCCTCGAGATGCATCAAAAGATCTCATTAGGAACATTGGATACTTTTGCACTGGTGGTTCATTATCAAGGACACCAGTTGCACATTTGAGAGTCCTACGTAGATCTTAGCAATCTACCAGAACATTCATGAGAGAAATTACTAATGTAATTATTAGTGATTGAATGGAAATTCCTGCCATGGTCAACATCAAACAGCCCTGAAAGCAGGTCACTTAGGAAATTGCTTGTGGATTATGCTTAGTGGTCGTGGCGGTTATAAACGTTCTACAGTCATGGAGTGATCTCCAGCGATTCACCCAATCGTTGATCTACTTAGGTAGATCGTGTAAATCCTCTCGGAGGTTGCCAATTGGGAACGGTCTTGGTAAGGGTTAGAAGGAGTCTTCAGACTATGCTGTTGACAATCTCTAATTCCAAACCTGTATGTACCAGTCGATTTATTGCTAACTGTTTGCTTACACGAATGTCTGATGATTGCTGCTAATTGCTGTTAAGATACCAATCCGTCACCCCGTGCTCACACTTCATCATACATGTCAAAGATATCATGAGAACTCAAAGGCCTTCACCCAAAGCTTCTGCTACTCTGGTGTTGTAAACATGAATCAAGGAAAGTGTGAGCACGCCAATTCCACAATCACAACTTCATATGGGGACAATGATGCTAAAGATGACTTGATGATGAAAGTTTGATGACTATCTCAATGAACTCTCGAAGATCATCCTAGATATAAAATGAGTCATCTAAAGCCTACTGCCTGAAGCACAAAGAGCAAAGACTTTGAAGAATCAAGGACTACGAGCTACGAAGTTTACTCCAAAGATTAGAATGCTAGAATTGATGATTGTAATTTCCGGGGTGACCTCCCTTGGGGGGAGATTGATAGGAATACGAATATTCATGTAAAAGACTCGATCACCCCAAGTATCTAATAGCATTAAGTTAGCTCGTAGTCATTACTATCATTAGTTAATATTAGTGTAGGTTAAGTAACATCGTGGAGGAAGGACGGGTCTTTACCCACTGTACACCCGATCCACAACCCGACAGAAGGGCGTTTTGTAATAACTATAAATACCGCTCTCCCTCTAAGGGAGAGGGTTGGACCTTTCATTTGAACTAATACATTATACTTATTTCTGTCTCTAAAAGGCTCCCATTGTTCTTCCTCTCTCTCTCTAAACCATCGAACCAAAACACCCTAGTAATCATGTTTGTGACTTAGTGTATATCTTACAAATATCTTGTAACATTTTTCTAAAAGATTCTCTTAAATTAAACATTTGCTCGCTCACTAGTCTGCTTTGTACAACGAAGTTAATGATGTGTGCAACACATCGACTATGATAAAACATGCCATCAACAATCGGTCGGTATTATAGTTTTAGTAATCCTACCGCATTTGTATTATTAGAAGCATTATCGAATGATATTGAAAAAACCTTTTCTTCTATTTTAAACATTTTCATTACATATCTCAACATTAAACTTAAATTTTCACCCGTGTGTGGATTTGGAAAGATTTCAAAACCAATAGTGCATTTCATCATTTGCCAAGTATCGGGATCAACCCAATGTGCAGTAACACAAATGTACGAACCCGGCAAACCATGACCCGCCGACCAAACATCGGTTGTTAAGTTTACACTAGTTTTTAAGGCATCAAAACCAATTACAAATTCCTTTTTAACCTTTACCCAAGATTTAATACAATCAGGTTTAAGAGTTTGACGACTTACACGAGTGTAGCGTAGTTGAAGCCTTTTTCGAATCAACCTCGTTAACCGAGGGTTGTCGAAGTGGTTGAACAGCAAACCCTGTTGAATCACAAAGTGAGCTAAATCTTGACGAAGCGCCCTCTCATCATATACAAAAATACTCCCATCTTGTCCCATAACACTTTGTCCCGATCCCGAAATGCCTTTTGCTGCTTTACAATGATTATTCGTGTGCTTCTTCAACATAGAGTTCCCATCAAAATTGATTAAAGTGTTACAAGCTTTACAACGAGCCTTTTTTGAACCATCCGAAAACCTAACCAAGTCGAAATGACACCAAACTTCTTGGTTTCGGGTTGTTTTTTCAATCCCAACTTCAAACGGTTGGTTTGTAGAACCTTGAGCTTGAGAAGCGGTATTGTTTGATGATGTTGGTTGAGATTGAGAACCTTGGTTTCTTCTAGACATTTTTGATCATGTTTGTGAGCAATTTTTGAGTGTTTTTCTTGAATTTGATTGTTGTGATTCAACCAAAATCATCAAGGGTATTTATAGGAATGTTTAGAAGGTCAATTTGGTGTTTTTTGATGTTTGTTACCGTTTCTAAACGGCTAGAAAAAGCCAACGTCCCAAAAAAATGACCATATTGCCCACTGTGAAAGAAATGCAGAAAAAGAGAAGATAGTCGTTGGATCCGGTTCGGAACCGATTCCCAAGAACCAGATCTCAAACCGGTGTGAAAATATCCGGTTCCGAACCGGTTCTAGTGGCAGAAACATCGAACCGGTGTGGATCCGCCGGATAATCTAGGAACCGGGAACAGATCTTTCTAGAACCGGTGTTGACCGGATTCAGTTCCGGATTATTTTTCAGTTCCGGTTCAGGAACCGGTGACAATGACCACGGCTACACATCAACTTTAACTTTTTAACCTTAACTCAAAAAAACACCCCTTGTAATAACTAACCATAACTAAACTATTTACAAATTCAACCCATAAACTAAAACTATTACTTCATTTAATAAATAACATAACATTAAATCTTAAACATTTTACAATACAAATTCATTGAAATACGGAAATAAACATTACATAAAATACACTACGATACACTACGATACGCTACGATACGAAATACATAAACCTAATTAAATTTGAGTACTCTCCGCATGCAGAATCATACGAAGGAGACATATACCCAGGAAATTTCTCAATAAACGCGATACGTTCTGCTTCTTCCTTCCTGAGTTTCTCCTCCCACCTTGTTGAAGCTTTGCTTGCTCTGCTTGAAATTCTCTGAACGTCTGTTCGCCAATGCTAATTTCATACAGCTGTGTTGTGGTTAAGCCAGAAGGATTATCTGCCTCGTCGGCATAAACTGTAAATGGGGGAAACTGGTTGTTGCTCAATAAATGTAGGTGCATTCGATGAAGTTGATGCACCTAGCCCAAGTTGAGTCAATTGTTGTGATACAGAACCAACCTCTTTGTTTTCCTCATAGCTCCACCGGATTTTGTTGCTGATGTTGGTTTGTATTTATGTAACACAACTGTTGGGAATTAAATAATCAGAAGAATCAGCATAAAGGTTTAAGGAAATACATCAAGTACGTTTCTGCTGATAAAGCACAAAGCATGTTTCCACTGATGGATTCTGCTGAAGAAGGTTTCTACTGACAGTGTTTCTGCTGATGCTACTATGACTCATACCAACAGCTGTGTAGATAAGTACAGCTTATTCTACTGTCTCATATACAAGAAAAAATATCTTTGTTGTAGTCATCAAATTGAACACTCCAAGTGAGTTCTAATCCTAGATACATGTTGTATCTTAATGACTAAACATAATAAGTCATCAACTAGCTAGAATGAAGCTTAGTCATAAGCTAGTAAATTAGATGAGTCATATAGATTGTAAAAAGATCTTTCCTTGGATTATAAAAGGAAAATCTTAGATATGTGTATAGACGCGCGTGTGATAGTGATAGACATATTCATACAAAAAACAATAGAACAAAACACAAGATTCAAGGTCTTTGTAACCCTAGTGATAAGTGAAGATCACTCGTATTATTTTGAATAATATTGAATCGTTTGGTAAAATACTTTCATTGTTCTTTGTTAAATAAACACAAGCATCACAGTTCCATTTCCAATATAAACATTCTAAGTGTGGTTAAGTAGATTCCGCATACTTAATCATATTTACTCAAAGTATCATATTTACACATTACAAAGGACCAACACCTCATAGTGTGTAATCACATCAAGTGATCCTCTCAGTTGGTATCAGAGCTTCCAGGTTGATACTTTTGATTTAGAAGAAGAAGAAATGGATACAGAATCTATTCAAACAAATGTTGCTGCAAAGTTGCCAGTTCTCAAACAGAATGAGTTTGAATTGCGGAGGTTAAGAATAGAACAGTTTTTCCAGGTGCAGGATTACACTCTCTGGGAAATCATTGAAGATGGAAACTCTTTCAAACCCACAACCACTTTATCAACAGTTGAAGGTAGGGAAATTTCAGTTGTTCAAACTATCCCTACAACTGCTGATGAAATAATAAAGAAGAAGAATGACCTCAAGGCCAGAAGTATGCTGATGATGACCATTCCAAATGATCAACTTATAAACTTCAGCAAATTCAAAGATGCCAAGTCATTATTTGAGGCAATAGTTGCAAGATATGGAGGGAATGAAGCCACCAAGAAGACCCAGAAAACCCTTCTCAAGCAGCAGTTTGAAAATTTCTCATCAACCATGAATGAATCTCTTGACCACATGTTTACAAGGCTACAGAAAATTGTGAGTCAACTTGCTGTTCTTGGGGTTGATATACTTCAAGAAGATTTAAACTCAAAATTTCTGAGAAGCTTACCAGAAGAGTGGGCTATGCATGTTGTTGTTTGGAAGAATAAACCAGACATAGACACTATGGATCTTATGGATTTGTATAGCAACTTTAAAATTGTGGAACAAGAAGTAAAGAAAACTGGTGTCTCTAGTTCATATACTGGGAACATGGCTTTTATGTCATCTCCTAGTATCTCAAACCCAGTTAAAGATGACAAGGTTGATAGTGGAGCTGGTGCTGCTAGTTCATCAAGCAGTACCTTTGGAATATTGAATGAAAAGGCTTGTTGTGCCTTTTTCACAAGTCAGAATAATGGGTCCATGCTTACTCATGAAGATCACTTAGAAATCAATGATGATGATTTAGAAGAGATGGACCTAAAATGGCAAATTTCTCTTCTTAGCATGAGGGCTAAGAAATTCTATTAGAGGACGGGGAAGAAACTCACCATTAGCAGCAATGATACTGCTGGTTTTGACAAGTCAAAGATAGAATGCTATAACTGTCATATGTTGAGGCACTTCTCAAGAGAATGTAGAAGGCCAAGACAGCAAGATAGCAAGAATAGAGGTTTTGGAAGCAAATCCAAGACAGGGGAATCAACCAATCCAAATGCTATGGTAGCTATTGATGGATTAGGATTTGATTGGAGCTTTACTGCTGATGAAGAAGAAGAAACTTCTCCTCAGACAGCTCTTATGGCTTTCACCATAGAGGTACAACCTGATAAAGTTTGTTCAAATAATTGTTCTGCTCTTAAAAGTTTAGAAACCTTAACCAAACGTTATGAGAATCAAAGGAAAGAATTAATTGATACAGCTCATAGCTTAACAAATCATAAAAGAGGTATAACTACTCTAGAGGAACAAGTCATACATTTTCGATCAAATGAATCTACCTTTACTGATGTCAAAATTCTTCTTGAAAGAGAAATAATGTTTAAAAATAATGACATTTGTAACTTAAAAGCTGAAGTAGATAGGTGTTGGGATCATACTTTAGTATTTTAGTCAAGTCTCGGTCATTACCTTTTGTAATAGGTTGCTTAGTTATTTTATCTAACTAGTCTATGTTTTAAGGCTTAAGTGTTAAAGCCCTATGGGCCTTAAAGCCCACGAAATTAAGGATAAGGGAGGAAGGGAGTGTTGCCCTAACTCCTCCCTTATAAATAGAGAACTTATGTAAATATTTCATTTGTTGGTTATTTGATTATCTTGAGGAAACTCTTGCACTTTCACCTTTTCATATTGTCTCATAATCAACCAATCTCATTTCTCATCTTATTTCTTTCTAAATCATACTTGTGTTTACAAAATGGTGACCTAACAAGTGGTATCATTCGCCTAATAGAGATTGAAGTGTTGTTCTTATTGTCTACGTGGGGTTTCATCATATTTTTTCATCTTTTTTGCTTTTTTCTTGGTTTCTTACACTCAAATCTTAAAGCTTGGATAAGTTTTAAGGTTAATATAGTGTTTAGAAGCTTAGATATTGCATAAAGTATTGATCTTTGATAGGTTTTTAGGATATTTTTTCATCAAAAAGTCATTTTTTGGATGAACAGTACGTTTTACGCGTAAGTTGGTCGAAAAAAGTACTAATTCCAGCTGTCTACATTGTTTTTTGGTCGGTTTACGCTTAAATTTTGGTCTAAACCCTTTTCTTACGCGTAAAATAGGTCTAAACCCTTTTCCTACGCGTAACTGTGGTTAAAACCCTGATCCTACGCGTAACTTGCTCATCTACGCCTTAAACCTACGCTTAAGTTAGATCCTACGCGTAAGTCTGATTTACGCGTAATTTGCCAGAATCTACGCTTAAGCTTCATCAACGATCCTCTCCTCGTGTAACGGTGACTCAGTACTTCCCTAGCTTGGATAAGTTAGTGGAATACTTCGACTACGGATATCTTTCAAGCTTGGATAAGTTTGAAAGATTTGTTTGGTTGTTTAAACCTTACGCATAAGTCTAAACTTACGCATAAGCCTAAGCTTACGCATAAAGAGAAAACTTACGCATAAACTTTTAGTTTACGCATAACCTATCTCTTTACGCATAACGTAAAGTTTACGCGTAAGATTAAGTTACGCGTAAGAATTGAACTTACCCCAAGGATTTTGCAACTTACTCAAAGGAACGTGCATTTCAATCTTCTACAAAGATCCATTTCTACACAAGTGTTCTAAGATGTCTCAACCACCGAATCATTACTTCCCTCATACTCAGCAACCTCTAAATCAGCAGTATCAACAACCTCAACATCAGCAGTATCAGCAACAACAATACCTCCCGCACCATATGAATCAACAACCCTCTCAAAAACAAACATACAATCCACTACATCATTACCTGATGATGCAACAACATCAGATCATTCCTCAACAACAACCATATCAAGTGCCACAACAAAACACTCAGTTTTCCTCCAAACAACCTCACTGGTTTGACAGAATGTGTGAAGTTATTACAACACAACAATCCCGACATGAGGCAGGATCACTTGAAACACCTCCAATGCTTACACCTGGGAACTATGTTCAATGGTCAAGTCGATTCTTACGATTTGTTGAGCTAAAGAAACCTCATGGGAAATTCTTGAAGCAAGTGATACTTGAAGGACCATTTGAGTGGCCAACTAGATTTGAAGCTGGTGATCCAACTGCTGATCCTCCACGTCCTCCTGGTGATACACCTCTTCTAGAAACTTCACTCACTGAAGAACAGAAACTACATCGTGAAGCTGATCAGTATGCAATGGCTTATATACTTCAAGGTATACCTAATCCGATCTATCGAAGTGTCGATGCTCAGAAAACAGCCAAAGCTATGTGGGAACACGTTCATCTCCTTATGGAAGGCACTCAATTGAACAAAGATGACATGGAATCCAAGCTTTACATGGAATACACTGACATCACAATTGAACCTGGAGAGTCACTTGAATCCTACTATCATCGTTTCACAAATGTGGTCAATGATCTGGAACGTCACAAAATCACAGTACCAAGGATCGCTGTGAACTCCAAATTTGTTGGTAGTCTTGGCCCTGATTGGCATAAATATGTGACATTTGTTCGTCAAACAAAGAATCTGCATGATGCTCCATATGGTTTGTTGTATGATTTTCTGAAACACCATGAACCTGAAGTAGAAAAAGATCGAGCTCTACGAGGAGGATACACACCAACTTCTACACCAAATTCTTTGGCTCTCGTAGCTCAGTCTCCCTACGCTCCACCACCAATGTCTAATCATGCATATGTTCAAGAGCAGAACTACTTCAGTTATCCACAATCTTCCACCTCGAACCAAATGGTCCCTTATGATTCATCTCTACAGAATGCTTCTACTCAACTTGTTCCGTTAAACAACAATGATGCTGTGTACTACTCCAACTCCAATGACGATGACGATGATGACTTTAATACATTGAATCAGGGACTTGCTCTTATTGCTCGTGCTTTTAGCAAATTCTCCAACAAAACAAACAACCGTCAACATTCATCTTCTAACACAAGGAATCAAGCTGTTGTTTATGATGGAAGAGTGGAAATTCAGAATCGTAGCTATGGTCGATCTGGTTCAGGAAGCTCTTCAGGAAATTATGGGAATGGTCAGAGGTTTAGTAACAATGGAGGGTTCAGGAACAACTCAGGATCTTCTCAGCAAAGGTCTGAACCAGTTGTAACTAGAAACTCCAACTCAGGGAATGCAGTATGGTGTTATAACTGCAATGAACAAGGTCATATTGCTACAGCATGTCCCAAACCGAGAACTCGGGGTAGTAAGTTTCACAAGCAGGCATTACTCATGGCTCTTCAAGATGAAAAAGATGGACATTTCCCTGAACAGGACAACAACTTCATGGCAAATGTGAACAATGATGATGACATGGAAGATCTGGAAGCCAATGCTGCTGTGATGCTTATGGCCAACATGCAGGAACTCCAGCTTAATGATTCAGGTCCAGTGTATGACACTGACAGCTTGTCTCAGGTACATGACCTAAAAGCATGCCTATTACATGAAATAGCCTCACCTTCTGCTTCTGAATCAGATATGGCGCAAGTTATTCCATCTAAATCATCTTCATCCTCTCAAAAAGATGAACAAATAAGCACAGTTGTCATATTCGATGATGACACAGTTGTTTCATTTGATGATCCTCTTGAGAATGATAAACATGATAATTTAGAACAACATGAACCATCATTTGATCCAGACCCTGACCTCATATTGTTATCTAAACAACTGGATGCTCAACAATTGCAAATCATTAAATGCAACGAGAAAAATAAAGTTTTAAAAGAGAGAAATGCGTCACTTGCACGAGACATTGAATGTTATAAAATTCAGCTTTCAAATCAGGAAGAGAAGATTAAAAATGCAAAAAGTTTTGAAAAAGCTTTTCAAGATTCTTACAATAAAGAACAAGATCTTCAACGCAAAATACAAGATACAATTGAGTCAAATGGAAAGTTGATTTCGAAACTCGAAAGTGAAAAGTGTGAATTGAAAATGCAAGCTGAACGTCTTCAAATAGTTCTTTCAAAAACAGAAACAGAATTGTCAAATTGCAAAAAGGAGTTTTGTGAACATAAAAAACGAAAAAGGAAGTATATAGATGACTTACTCAATGATATTGTTGATCTTGAAAAACAACTCAAAGAATTTCGTCACATTGTTTACAAACACGGGAAATCTATCACAACAATTCAAAAGTTTGCTTTAAAACCGAGACCCGATAAAGGATTTGCACTTTGCGATTTAAATCAATGTTTCTTCACAAAGCTTTCAAAGAAAATCCTAAGATTTACAGTATTGATCATATGTTTGATAATACAATTGTGCGTGCTGTTGTTTTTTATACTGAGGAAGAAGAAGAACTTGAAGACGAGAGTCGATCAAAAATGAGTTATGTTCAACACTGGACACCATATGACTATTCAAAAGCTCCACCTCTTTCCAAATCTTTTGTTACACAAAAGGATTTACCTAAGAAATCATGGTTTATCGAAGAGTCCTATGTTTCATCTCATAATGAGGCTCCTGTCCAAACTGTAGCACAAATAAATGGTCCTTTACCATCATCCGGTGAACTTTCACCTTTACCAAAAACGTGTCGTGTCTTAAATTATTTCAAAACTTTTATGGAAGACATCGAAATTTTGGAGGAAACAATTGAATGTAATTCTGAAATAAAAATTGAAACTTTTCAATCCGCTTACGAGCAAGAAAAGAGAGATATTTTTCAAAAACAAATGAAGCCAATTGTTCAACACCTCCGTCTATGTGCTACACGTTGGGATCAGGAACTTCAAAAGGAGGTGAAAAATATGATCCACGTTTTCAACTCAACTGAAAATGAGATTTTGGCTCAAATGCAAAGAAATAGAGTTTTAAAAAATGATGCTGATCGACTCTTGGAACAAGTTCTCAATGCTGATATTTTGTCTGTTATCATGAATGATCTCTATATATCTGGTATTTCTATGCTTATGGATGATCTTTGTGTTGATAATAATTTGTTGAATGAGGAAATTGAGACACTAAAACAGGAAAATGATAAGTTGAGAAGTTCAAATGATGATGTGACAAAACAATTTTCAAAAGAAATTTGTCTACTCAAACAGAGGATTGAATGGTGTCAAGCTCAAAGTATTGAACGAGAATTGGAACTTCAAAAACAAAATCTTTCAACCTCTTGTCAGCTTTGCAAAAACAATGAGTCTTTCAAAAGTTTGTGTCTCAAATACGAGCAAGAAATTGCGGATTTAAAAATTGAAAATGACGCATTTCTACAAAACCACATTGACATTAAACATTGCAATGGCATACTTGAGTCAAATATTCAGGATAAGAATCACATCATCATTGATTTGAAAGAGAAAATTAAGATACTCCAAAAAGGAAAGTTTGTTGACACCACGGTAATAGCACCAGGAATGTATCACGTAGACAAAACTGATAAAGGAAAGGTTGTTCAAAACACTAATGTTGATAATTCCACTTCTACAGGACTAGTCTCCACTACTAGCGTTAGCAGACCCAAGCGAAAAAGTAAAAAGAAGAATAGGATCTTGCAACGTAAGAGAGGACACCTAGAAGCTCAAGAAGTAGAAGACCAACTTAGGAATTTGAATAAAACTCATGTTGCATCAGATTTAGATTCTAATCTGGCAAATTGTAATCAAAATCTAAATGTAACGAATGATGAACCTTTGAATGTTTTGAATATTAATGCATCTTGTGTGTTTTGTCGTAAAAGCGTATCATATGGTGATCATACAAAATGTTTAGCTAATTCTCTTCTCAATCGTCATAAGAAACGTAGGACACGCATTCCTTCTAGGCCCACTATTGCCTCTAAGTCTAACTTAGGAAAGCCGTCTTCTACAGTTTCTAATGAAGCTGAAGTTACCCCCATAGGTGCCGAGAACAAATCTAGGAATGAGCCAACGACTAGTGCATTTAACATTAGGAAAGCAAAAACTAGTTGGAACTGGCAACGTTGGTTACAATACAAACCAGACTTTAAATGGATTCCTAAATTGTTGAATAAATGTGTTTCTAACCAACAGGAACCCGCATTGTCTTTGGGTTCCACCCTTACTTCTGTTCCATCTGTGTCTTCTTCTTGTGATGCAGGTGGCACAGATTGTTCTCTGGATTGTTGATAGCGGATGCACCCGACATATGACAGGCAATCTTAAACTGTTGAAAAACTTTGTCTCAAAGTTCATTGGTACTGTCAGATTCGGGAATGGTCATTACGCTTTAATCATGGGATATGGTGACTATGTAAATGGGAACATCGAAATAAGCCGTGTTTATTATGTGGAAGGCCTTGGACACAACCTTTTCTCTGTTGGTCAATTCTGTGATGGGGATCTAGAAGTTGCATTTCGTGAGAAAACTTGCTTTGTTCGTGACTTACAAGGAAACGATCTTATGTCTGGCTCACGTGGCTCCAATCTTTATACAATATCAATGTCAGATATGATTGCAACATCTCCGATATGTCTTCTCTCCAAAGCAGAATCAACTAAATCTTGGTTATGGCACAAACGTCTTTCGCACTTGAATTTCAAAACCATGACGGACCTTGTTCGTTATAAACTTGTTGATGGATTTCCAAGATTCCGTTTTACCAAAGATCACTTATGTTCAACTTGTGAACAAGGAAAAAGTACTCGTGCTCATTTCCCTTCTAAACCTGAACACAGTACGAATCATGTTCTGCAACTGCTTCATATGGATTTGTGTGGACCGATGCGTGTTCAAAGTATCAACGGTAAACGCTACATTCTTGTAATTGTAGATGATTATTCCAGATGGACTTGGGTTTATTTCTTACGAAGTAAAGATCAGGCTCCTTCAATGATCATCACCTTTCTCACTAAAATTCAAGTTCAGTTACGCAACACGGTCCGAATAGTCAGAACTGACAATGGAACTGAATTCAAGAATCAGACACTTAGGTCTTATTATGAGAAAGTGGGAATTGAACATCAAACATCTATTCCTAGAAGCCCAGAACAGAATGGAGTTGTTGAAAGACGCAACAGGACGTTAGTGGAAGCTGCTAGAACTATGTTGATTAATGCTCAATTACCAGATTACTTGTGGGCAGAAGCTGTTTCAACCGCATGTTATACCCAAAACCGTTGCATGATCACAAAACGTCATCGCAAAACACCTTATCAAATTGTTCACAAAAGAAAACCGAATATCGATTACTTTCATGTATTTGGCGCACTTTGTTATCCGAAAAATGATCGTGATGATTTAGCTAAACTTAAAGCAAAGGCTGACATAGGAGTGTTCGTTGGATACTGTGAAAATTCTAAAGGTTTTCGAATCTGGAATCGTCGAACAAGAGAAATTCAAGAAACCATTCACGCTAATTTTGATGAACTCACACAAATGGCTTCTGAGCAACACAACTTAGGACTCGAATTCAACCGTCTTAACTCTCTGGCATCTTCAGCTGAACCATTGCCACTCAACCGCAAAGAATTAGAAACCTTGTTTGCTCCACTATTTGATGACATAATTGAATACCGTCCTACTGAGGTCTCACCTAATTCCGCTGCTCAACCTGAAAACATTCCAGTACCAGACTCACCTCAACAAACTACCACAAGTGTTGAGAGAGACGGTCCTCCAATTGTATCACCATCTACAGCAGAACAAACTGGTTCTAACTCCCGCCATCCAGCTGAAGATCCAACACCACTATCAGTTCCACAAACCGCAGAGCATGATCCTGATGCGTTCTTTAATCTGTTTGCACCGGCTCCTACAGTTCCTGATATAGCTGAGTCGTCAACACGCAATTTGGATCCTGCTAACATGAGAGATACTTATCAACTACACCCTTCAACACACAAATGGACTCGAGACCATCCACTAGTTCATATTATTGGCCATCCAGATGCACCTGTCATGACAAGACAACGACTTCACACTGACGGAGAAACTTGCATATATGCACTCACAGTCTGTCACGAAGAACCTAAGAACATTAAAGATGCAATGACCTATGACAACTGGATCGAATCTATGCAAGAGGAATTTCAGCAATTCATAAGATTGGAAGTCTGGGAATTAGTTGAAAGACCTGACGGAGTCTTTGTCATCGGGTTAAAATGGATTTGGAAGAATAAGCTTGATGCTGAAGGAACTGTCATACGCAACAAATCACGTCTGGTAGCGAAAGGATACTCTTAACTGGAAGGACTTGATTTTGCTGAATCCTTTGCTCCAGTGGCTAGACATGAAGCTGTTCGAATCTTTTTGGCCTATGCTGCACACAGGAACATGGTGGTCTACCAAATGGATGTCAAAACAGCATTTCTTAATGGAGAACTCCGTGAAGAAGTTTATGTTAGTCAACCTGAAGGCTTCGTTGATCCTGAGCGTCCTAATCACGTTTACCGACTCAAAAAGGCACTCTACGGACTCAAGCAAGCCCCACGGGCGTGGTATGACAAACTGTCCACTTTCTTATTGGCCAATAAATTTTCTAAAGGATCGGTGGATCCCACACTATTTACAAAAACCTACGGGGAGGACTTACTTGTTGTTCAAATATATGTCGATGACATCATTTTTGCCTCAACAAAAAGAAGTTACTCGAATGATTTTGCAAAATTAATGAAAGATAATTTTGAAATGTCCATGATGGGTGAACTTTCGTTCTTTCTAGGACTACAAGTTCATCAATCACCCCGTGGAATTTTTATAAATCAGTCTAAATATGCTCTTGAAATTTTGAAGAAACATGGAATGATGTCTTGTGATACTTATAATACACCAATGGGCTATACCACAAAACTAGATGCTGATTTACATGCGACTCCTGTTGACCCTACCAAATACTGAAGTATGATTGGGTCCCTCATGTATCTCACAGCTAGTAGACCTGATATAGTATTTGCTGTCTACATGTGCTCTCGCTATCAGTCCAGACCAACTGAAAAACACCTCAGTGAGGTCAAGAGAATCCTTCGATACATAAAGGGAACCATTAACTTGGGGATCTGGTATCCGAAGGATTCTGGCTTTGAACTAATTGCGTTTTCAGATGCTAACCATGCAGGATGTTTAGACACACGCAAAAGTACATCTGGTGGATTACAATTTCTCGGAGACAAACTTGTGTCATGGCAATCGAAGAAGCAGGACTGCACTTCACTGTCGTCTACAGAATCTGAATACGTAGCCATGTCTGCTTGTTGTGCTCAAGTCATCTGGATGAGATCACAACTTAAGGATTATGGCTACCTATTCAACAGGATTCCTATCTACTGTGATTCAAAGAGTGCAATTGCTATCTCCTGCAACACTGTATATCATTGCAAATCCAAACACATCGATCTCCGATATCACTTCATCAAAGAGCATGTGGAAAAGGGTACAGTTGAGCTTTATTTTGTTGGAACTGAGTACCAATTGGCGGACTTACTTACCAAATCTTTAGCACCATCAAGGTTTGCTAGTCTAGTTCACCAAATTGGTATGCGATGTTTGACTCCAGAGGATCTGGAAAAGTTTTTAAAACACAATTGATCGTCAAACATCATAACTATCCTTGTAAATATTTTTTTTTAAAAAAAAAATAAAAAAAAAATAATAATAATAATAATAATAATAATAAATAAAAATGCAAGTATAAACCACCTCTTTCAACACTATTTTAAGAAATGTCTTCAATTATTTAAAACAAGTGTTGAGGGGGAGGAAAAGTAACATTTTTTAATTTCTCAAAAATTATTTTGTCTTTTATACTTGCATTTTACCAAAAATAATTAATACATTTTTCTTTATAAAAGTGTTGATTCAAAAGTATTTCGGGTTACTCTCCTCGACCAAAACCAATTAATTTTACTATGATCTAAGGTCGAGGGGGAGTACGACAAGTTGTTCTTATTATGTCTTGGTGTTAAATAAACGTAAGCTACATGTGTTAATGTGATTAGGCCTTGGTTAAATGTTTTGTTAGGTTAAGGGACTAATAATGTCAATGTGCATAACTTGAATTAACCCTAGTCAAAACCAATTTTGACCACACACATTTACTTTTTCTGCAAAATCATTTACTACCCTCAACAACCATCATCAACGACCCAAAATCATCTGAATAATCTGAGTACCAATCTTCTAATCTGTAAGTGTGACTATGTTTTGATCATGATTTATAACAAAGGTTTTTAATTTCATTACAATCCAATGGGTCAATCAATCACAATCGTTTAATTTGTCTTTTGAGTTGTGCGTAAAATCAGAACCCAGAAATTTGTTGTGCTATGATTGATTTGGTTAGTGGGATTTGCTCATATGATGCTACTAAACATGTTTGTGAACTCCAATCTCACCCAGAATCATCAATTGAGTGATTTGAGTGATTTGGATATTAGGGTTCATACGTATAGATTAGGGGTTCTTGATTGTGGATGTTTTGATAATGATTGACGATAGGGATAGCGTGTATTAGTGTTAAGGATCATATCCCAGTAGTTTAATTGCATCATAAACGTGTTAGAATCATTAATCTTTGATCTAGGGTTCTTCGACACTAGCAGTTTTGCTATTCAGATTTCATGGTCAGTTGTTGTTATAATTTGGACCATATGATCCTTAGGATATATATTTCACTCGCCCATGTCCAAATCATACCCAGAAACATGTTTGATTAAGGTTGTGATTAGTTGTTCATGCGTGTTTACGCGTTAAGTTGGATTTTGGCATGTTTACGCATTAAATGTGTGAATTAAGTGTGTTGGGTTAATTATTGATCAGTGGTAATGTTTGTACACTTTCAGGAAACATACAACTCGAATTTCAAAGGTGATTTTTTCTGGAAAAAGGCATTTCTACGCACAAAATACTCATCCTACGCGTAAAATTCGACACATAGACAAACATTGTCTTGGATAAGACATTGTTTACGCGTAAAAGAATAACTTACGCTTAAGTTGTTTCTTACGCGTAAGTCATGATCTTACGCATAAGTTTAAACCTACGCACAAGTTATATCTTACGCTCAAAGTTCAATTCTTTGCCTAAGCTCTAATCTTACGCCTAAGATTTAATCCTACGCGTAAAATTAAGCCTACGCAGAAGTTGAACTTACGCGTAACATATAAAGTTATGCGTAGAAATTAAACCTACGCATAATTTCATTTCCTACGCGTAATATAAGTTATGCGTAGATTTTTCTACTTACGCGTAAACTTGTCAAATTCATGAAATTTTCTAAGTGTTGTAATATTTCCAATGTGTAATCTCTTGTAGTGATGAACTCATGTTGTAACCTAAGTGTTATAAGTTTCTATCATGTGATTAAAACATAAGTTTGTCATATTACAAAAGTTTTTCACACACAAACACCCACTGATCAATCAATAATGTGTTCATAATCTAGTACTTGAATGTTTGTGCTAACAAAGTATATCATTGCTATGTTTGTGATTGTTTATAATCAAACCAGATGGCAGAACACAATGACATTCCTTATGGACCTGAACCTGAACCCATACGTGCATGGGAAGACACCTTTCCTGAGAACTACTCCAGAAAGATAGGAAAGAACAATCTGAGAGTCAACTTTAACAAAATTACATGCAATGAGTCTTCTTGCCTTGTTGCGGTAGATGCTCTTATCTATCACCCGTGCAAAGTTCTACTCACCAAATCTGCTGCAGTGGCATGCTTCTACATACATCAGTTTTGGCACACACTCCACTTGGACCTCCTTGAAGAATCCTTTACTTGTATGCTTCACATGAGACAAGTCACGGTCGACAAGGATCTTCTCCGTAGTGTTCTTGGACTTCCCGAACTTGAACCTAATGAAGAATATGACCAAGTTCCCAGTGAAGAAGAATTGATAGAATGGTTGAGAGATATTGGGTATGATGAGTCTGAAGAGGTAATGACTAGGCACACTAAGGTCAATATCAGATTTCTTCCCCAGCCTTGGAGAACTCTCTACATCATCATTGCCAAGTCACTATCAGGCAGAGACACAGGCCATGAACACCCTAAGCTCCAACATCTCAAGCTGTTTTGGGCTATTTCTAATGTCAAGAAAGTTGATTATGCCAGCATTATCTGGGAAGACATTGTGTGGCACATACAACACAAGACGACCAATATTCCATTCGTCCGTTTCACCAAGCTTCTCATTGCAAGCTTCCTCCATGAATATGATGACATACCTCAAAGACTGAATGATGAGTTTCAGCACACATACAAGAATGAGGACACACTTAAGGTCATCAAGAGAATGGATACTAGTACAAGGAAACAAGGAAAGAAACTTCCTGATTGCCTTCTGACTAAGAAGGTTCAAGAATGCAATAACTACAAGTACTACCTTCAAGCGCTTGAAGCAGATAAAGTTGGGTTCTTGGACGAAGTTGTTCTACCGTCATACAAGCAGAAGAAAGAAAAGAAAGGTAGCAAATCTGGCAGCTCAGAAAGTTCTACCAAGACCAAACCTAAGAAAAAGAGATCACTTAAGATCAGAATTCCTGCTAAGAAACCAACTGCTGAACCTGGGTGGTTTCCCTCACCACAACCTTCCCCAAAACCTGCTGACTCTGAACAAACCGAATCCGACGAAGGTCCTATTTACAGTGAAGCCTATGCCAATATCACCAAGAAAGTCAATCTTGATGACATTGACGACAAGGATTTGACATTCGAAGATTGGGATAAGATTATTGACGAATCTGCTGATCATGCTGAATCCCCCGCACATCTCAATCAACGACCACTCACCAAAGCTCAGACAATTTTGGAAGAAGAAAGGATTAGAAAAGAAAAGATGAAGCAACCAGTATCTGCTGAACATGAGACTGAAGGCCTTTCAGTCGAAGAAGAAAATGAAAGGGCTCTCAACCTAGGTCTCCTCCACAGCCGAATTGATACATTCAATGCTGATATACCTCCACCTCTAGTGTTCTCTCAGACCACCGAAGCTGGCGGATCAAGCAGCATTCCTGAGCCTACCACAGGGATCGCCACAGACTTAGTTGTTTATGACAATCCCTCAGTGTCTCCCACCGACATTGAAATGACTATGGGAGAGGAAGAAGAGGGAGATCCCATGGATACTGATGCTCCAAGGCTTATAACTATGGAAGAAATGGAGCTCAGAGAAAGGGCTCAGGAAGAGGAACTGAAAAGAAAACAAGAAGCTGAAGAGGCCAGGCTTGAAGAGATTGCTCAAGCTAAACTGGAAGAAACTATCAGAATAGAAGAGAGCAGGAAAGCAGAAGAGGCAGCCAAGCTGGCCGAAGAAAAGTTAAAGAAAGAAGAAGAAGCCAGGCTTGCTGAAGAACTAAGGCTCAAAGCCGAAGCACAAGTACAAAGGTTGAAAGAAGAAGCAGCCAAAGTCAAGGAAGTTGTACAACCCGAACCACAGAAAAGAGATGACAAAGACACTACCACCATCATTGAATCTACACAGTCATCTCCTCCTGCATCTGAATCAACACAAGACAAATCTATCAAGAAACCTAGCACCAAAGCCTCTGCTGCATCAAAGTTACTCAAGTCAGCTTTCAAAAGAGCACATGATAAGAAGAGAAGCAGACTAGAAGATCAGGTTGCAACACTTGTAACCCAAGTTGCTGAATTGACGAAGCTGAACTCGAACGTCCAAGAGCTACAAGACAAAGTTGATACTTTCTTAGCTAAAGACGTACAAGAGAACTTGGAAGCCGCTCTAGCAGCACAAGCACAAGAATACATGGCACAACACTTAGTTGCTGAGCTGAAAGATCTGCTGGCACCCATGAGAGATGAACTCACCAAGTTCGCAGAGCAAGCAGTCAAGAAAGTAATCCGATCAACAACCTTTACTCTTCGTGCCGACAAATCTACTGCTCCTCTACCAGGACTTTCTCTGGATGATTTGGAAGCTCAACTCCTAGAAAAGCTTGCAAACAAGTTCACCTTGACTCCTGAAGAAGCAAAAGTCCTGGAAGCACTGAAAGACAAAATGAACAAAGAGTCTTGCAGCACAGAGGCCGATAAGCTGAAACGTCAAAGAGATGATGAAGACAGGGATCCGAATTCTCAGGCAAAGAAACAAAAACAAGCCGAAGGACCCTCATCTCATACACCGGTCATCCCCCCAACCACAACAACTTCCTCACAACAACCGGAGGCATCAGGTTCTGCTCCCAAGGCACACGACCACTTCGAATACACTGGTGGTGACGACATACCTCAACCCGATGAAGTTCCAGAACCGTCATCCAAGAAGAAGAAGAAAGATAGGAAAGGAAAGCACCACCAAACCAAACAGGACACCTCACCAAAAGGCACCGAACCAAAGAAACCGAAAACCGTCCTTAAATGGCTAGAACACGACGATAGTGCCGAATACTCCTGGTTTGAGAAGATGATAAATTCGCAACCACCTCTTGAAGACAATCATGAACCTCAAGATGGTCGAACGGTGGAATACGCTCAACTGATTCAGCAAAAGTTTAAGATGAAAAAGATGAATAAGAAAGAGCTGCGAAGAATCAAGAATGATGCTTTCAATCTTCTGAAAGATCGGTCTGTTAACTCAATCGAGCTTGAGTATCATCTGGAAAATATTGCTCGAGCTATGTCAAGCAATATTGACTGGATCAATCCTGAATCTTATGTCGATCCAGTCACAAGGAAAACCGCACCCTATATTACTGACTGGTCCAAACCACTACCGATGATTGGGAAGCCTAAGGAACTAAAGATCCCGTACAAGTTCTTCTACAACACAGACTTGGAATTTCTGAAACTTGGCAGTAAGATTGAGAAGAAGTACGTTACATCACTCGCCTTTCTCCCTGCAGCTCGATATCTCAACAATGCCATCGAAGAAGAAGCTTCAGCATTATTCGTTGACAAAGTTGTTGAATATGACCGAAATGCTCTTTACGGTATACATCATTGGCCAAGCAACCGGGCACAATACTATCGAAGCAGCAGACTTAATCAGACGATAGGTGATGTAGAAAGTGATCTGAAGATAGTCTCCATTCAATTCATCTCGACTGTCACTTTCTTTGGGTACCCCTTCCTCAGCAAAATCACACTGAAAAGACTTGATGAAAAGGAGTACGATATTTCCTAGGCTGACTTTCCACGACTACGTCTCAACGACATTGAAGACATGTACCTGCTCAAAGTTCAAGGAAAACTCTGTGGCCTACCTAAAGAGATGCAGCTGGCCTTTATCCAAGCTCTCCTCATCTACATCAGGCAGATAGTCATCAGAGAAAGAGTAGAAGATCTTCAATTGGGAGTGGAAAGCTATCAGAAGAAGCTCAATCTCACCAAATCCAACATGTTCGACATCCCCGACCTTCCACATCTATCT
Source organism: Artemisia argyi (assembly GCA_030686995.1). Lineage (NCBI taxonomy): Eukaryota > Viridiplantae > Streptophyta > Magnoliopsida > Asterales > Asteraceae > Artemisia > Artemisia argyi. Next base: position 66,255,341 of record CM060709.1, on the reverse strand, counting down.
CAGTACACCTTGATCAGACAACCATTTGGGTTCACCTACCGCAGCATTAACGGTCGCAACTGCTTCATGGCTTACGACGAAATACATAAGTTCTGTGATGAAACCTTGAAGTTCGTAAGAGATGGAATCAAAAGCAGATTGGATGACATTGCTCTAGGAAAGTCTAAAAGGTGGAAAACCAATGAGGCCCGGGATGCTCGCAGATTCATCTTAAGGATCGAGAACAGATTGAAGCGCAGGGATCAGTTTCGAAGGTTGGAAAGTTATGTGGGAGGCAGACAGAAGTTTCCGGTGTTGACATTTCAGAGACCTGATTGGTAAATCATTGTAAGAATGTGATTTGATTTGTCAATTATATACTTCATAATGGCTTGTGCACGCATTACAGTACACAACCCGAACTTGTAAAGAAAGGACCCTGAGGTACGCATCAGTGCCTCAATCCTATATATAAGGAGCGAAGGCTTCTTACTTTTGAGTAGAATTAATCAAACATTTATGATTTTTCATAATTTTGCTCAAAAGGACAAGTATTTCACCTCAATAAGACTTTATCACTTGTTGAGGGGGAGCACATGTCAAAACAAAATACTTTGCTCAAAATCAAAAGTTCTTGGTGAATCTCCCCGTAAGACTCAAAAGGCATATTTTAATCTAAAAGTTTGTCAAAAACACCATTTTATATGCTATTTTTGAGGGGGAGAAAATGAAAAAGTGATTAAAATATACGAAGTCAAAGCTTTAAGTTGTATCATGTGTGAGCTAGACTCAGTATTGACCCAGGAATTGACGAGATAATACAAGTTAGTAACATCGAAAGGACTTATCCTCGACGGGTAATAACATCAAGTTAGTTACTAGAGCTAGTTGTCACCTAAAAGCTGACAATGTATCACTTTAACTAACCACGTAAGCGTGTCTCGAAAAGGATATGTCTTAGTAGAAATGTACCGTCTCGAGAAGCTTTCTGTGAACTTGATCAGGCCGGGTAATAACTTCAAGCTAGTCTAACTAGTGATGTAAGCGTGTCTCGAATCGGTCTTGTTAACGGAAAGTGGATCAATTCAAAAGTGCTTGCTCCTCCCGCATGGGCAAATTTATTAAATACTGATGAGCACATGTGCAGGGGGAGCCCTTCAAAAGTGTACACAAAAACTCTCAAAGTGTTAACCAAAATATTTGATTATCACAAACACTTTGAGAGATTTTTCAATCAAAGGTTTCTTGGCTACTGTCGGAGTTATAAGGTGATTAAGATAGGAATATCCGTCCTATGATCCGCCAGAGCCGGAGGGATCTACCCAAGGACATCTCCCATAGTTAGAATTAGAAGTCCTTAGGTATGATACGAAAAAAGGAGAAATGAATGAAAGGGAAAGAAGGAGTTGAAGAATTAAAAAGAAAAGTAAAGAAAAGGGTGAAAAGAAATAGCTCTCCATATGATTCAACCTTAGGGCAGACACCGGGTTCAATACGTATGCTACTGGCTGTTGCAAAAGACAACACCGGTATTGAAGATTAAGTCGTCATGGACCCAGTGACGTAATGCACTAAACCTTCTTAACCACTCAAGTTCTCTTTAAAGGACTTGTTTCATTCTCACGGGGAACCCGCGTAACCTATCGACCTATCTCTTAGAGACGGTTGATATTGAAGCAGGAGACACCTCCCCAGTCTCCGCATAGGAAACCTAGGTGTGCACTTATAGAGTCTAGAGCCTCGAGATACATCAAAGATCTCTTAGGAACACTTAGTATTTCTGCAACTGGTGTTCTACATCAATGGGCATCAGTTGTAAACTATCGAGTCCTTCGCAGATCTTAGCAATCTGCCGAGAACGTTTATGAGAGGATTACGTAAGTATTTCTCAATGATTGAATGGAAAACCTGCCAGGGTCAACATCAAACAGCCCTGACAGCAGGTCACTTCGGTAACCCCACAAGGGTTACGCTTAGTGTTTGCGGTGGTTCCATCTCGGTCTACAGTCGTGGAGTGATCCCCAGCGACTCACCCAGTCATTGAGCTACTTAGTAGGTCTCGTAAGCTCCTTCGGGAGTATCTGATATGGGAACGGCCTGGATAAGGATTAGAAGGAGTCTTCACACTATGCTGTTGATCAGCTCTAATTCCTTATCCGTAAGTACCGGTTGTTTTATTGCTTACTGTTTACTCGCAGGTACCTCATTTCCATGATGGTAGATTCCAACATGCTCATACATACATCTTGAAGTCAAAGAAAGCTCCCCCAAAAGATCTTAACAACACAAAGTTCAAAGAAAGATTCTACACCAATAAGAAGAATCTACAAAGTATAATGACAAAGATCTCAATGCATGAAAAGGAACTTCTTGTTCGTAAAAGTCAAAGTCCAAAGATGTATGAGTATGTTGGAATGGCGGACAACCACCACAGACGCAAGAGTGATGAACGGCAGACAACTTCATAACTTATTCACTACATCATCATCAAAGAACAAAGACAAAGGGCAAAGTACTTTCATTATCATTCACTCATTTTGAAGACGTCTAGAGTTTTACATGTCACAAGTCAATGACAAAGATGAAGACGTCAAGCAACCGTGATGACCGACCCTTAGGGGGAGATTGTTGGGATCATACTTTAGTATTTTAGTCAAGTCTCGGTCATTACCTTTTGTAATAGGTTGCTTAGTTATTTTATCTAACTAGTCTATGTTTTAAGGCTTAAGTGTTAAAGCCCTATGGGCCTTAAAGCCCACGAAATTAAGGATAAGGGAGGAAGGGAGCGTTGCCCTAACTCCTCCCTTATAAATAGAGAACTTATGTAAACATTTCATTTGTTGGTTATTTGATTATCTTGAGGAAACTCTTGCACTTTCACCTTTTCATATTGTCTCATAATCAACCAATCTCATTTCTCATCTTATTTCTTTCTAAATCATACTTGTGTTTACAAAATGGTGACCTAACAATAGGCTTATTAAGGCTAAAGAGAATATTCAAATGAGTGTAGAAACACTAGATTATGCATCTAAGGGTGTGACTAACTTAATTGAATGTCAAGTAATTAATAAAGCTAAATCTGGTGTTGGATACAAATCTGTTCCTCCACCATATAGAGGTATTCCTTCACCCCCAGGAATTGACCTAGAACACACAGGATTGCCTGAATTTCAACTACCTGAATTAAAATATGGTGTTCAACCAAAATCTAATGTAGTTGTTAATGAACCATTGAAAGAAAGTGAAAGTTTAAGTAAAACTTCACTTCCTAAGGACAAGGTGTGTTCTTGTAGAAAGTCAGATGTTCCAATCATTAAGGACTCAACATCTGATGATAAAAAGTTTAAACAGGTTATGTCTAAACCTGAAGTGGTTAAGAAAGCAAGAACAAAAGTACCTAAGATAGTCAAACACAATACTGATAGGCCTAAGACCAATGAAAAACATGTTAGGCAACCAGTAAGATATTGTGAACAATATAGAACCATAAACAAACCCAGAGGTAACCAAAGGAATTGGTATAGCCTCAAGTCTCTCCAACACAGAGATAACAAAGTTTGTTACACATGTGGTAGTTTTGACCATCTTGCAGCTTTCTGCAACCAATGGGTATATGGGTATGAAAGTAATATAGTGAACTACAAAAGGCAAACACCTAAATCTCATTTTCACTCTAATTCTAAAAGATCAAAACCCAAAACAGTCACAAAAGCAGTTCCTGCTGATAGAGCAAAAACTGTTCCTGCTGAAAGGAAAATGGTTTCTGCTGAAAAACCATATATGACTGTTTACCCAAAATCAACAATTAAGGGTGCAAAAACAACTTTCAAACATGCATCTAATATTGTTCAAAGGCCCATTCAAACAAAAGCAGTGGTCCAAAAACAAGTTTGGAAACCAAAGGATACAACTGCAAAGCCATCAGTTTCTGCTGATTGCCAAACAGTTCATATTACTGCTAAGGGAAACAGGGCAAATGCTGTTAAGGCCTCAGCATGTTGGATTCTTAAATCCAATGTTGCATCAACAATTCTCAAAAGATTACATCCCATTGATGCAAGAGGCGGATCCAAGTCAGAAATGGTTTGGATCCCAAAACAAAACTAATTCCTTTATTTATGTGCAGGGACATTCATCAGCAGATAATGAAGATCAAGGATTCTCAGATAGTGGATGTTCAAGGCACATGACAGGCAACAAGTCTTATCTCTCAAATTTTCAATCAGTAGATGGAGGCTATGTTACCTTTGGAGGAGGAATTGGAGGAAAAATTACTGGTAAAGGTACTATTAAAACCGGTAAACTAGATTTTGAAGATGTGTACTATGTGCAAGAGCTTAAGTATAATCTTTTTAGTGTCTCACAAATGTGTGACAAAAAGAACAAAGTTCTCTTTACTGACACTGAATGTCTTGTATTTTCTTCTGATTTTAAGATGCCTGATGAAAGTCAAGCACTTCTTAGAATTCCAAGAAAAGGCAACATGTACAGTGTTGATATGAAGAAGATTGTTCTAAAAGATTCTCTTACTTGTCTTATTGCTAAGGCCACATTGGATGAATCTATGAAATGGCATAGGAGGTTTGGTCATATTAACTTCAAAACCATAAATAAGATTGTCAAAGATGGTTTGGTAAGAGGTTTACCTCAAAAACGATTTGAAAATGATCAAACATGCATTGCTTGTCTTAAAGGCAAACAACATAAAGCCACTTGTAAGCCCAAAATTTTTAACTCTATCAATCAATCATTGTTTATGCTGCATATGGACTTATTTGGTCCTACAAACGTTAGAAGTCTGTTGCATAAAAGATATTGTCTAATTCTTACTGATGACTTTAGTAGATTTACATGGGTATTCTTTTTAGGTACTAAGGATGAGACTTCTAGCATCCTTAAGACCTTCATTACAGAGATAGAAAACCTAGTAAGCAAAAGAGTAAAAGTCATTAGATGTGATAATGGGACAGAATTTAAAAATAGAGTTATGGATGATTTCTGCAAAGAAAAAGGTATTAAAAGAGAATTTAGTGTTGCAAGAACTCCACAACAGAATGGAGTTACTGAAAGGAAAAATAGAACACTAATAGAAGCTGCTAGAACTATGTTAGCTGACTCTAAGTTGCCTATAACTTTTTGGGCAGAAGCAGTCAACACTGCTTGCTATGTTCAAAATAGAGTTTTAGTTGTAAAACCTCACAATAAGACATCATATGAACTTTTTAGAGGTAGAACTCCTGAAATAGGATTTCTCAAACCTTTTGGATGTCATGTGACAATTCTAAATACCTTAGACCATCTTGGAAAGTTTGATGGAAAAGCAGATGAAGGATTCTTAGTTGGATATTCCATAACTAGTAAAGCATTCAGAGTATACAACATGAAAACTAGAAGAGTAGAAGAAAATCTACATGTGAAGTTTTTGGAAAATAAAACCAATGTAGAAGGTCAAGGTCCCAAATGGCTATTTGATCTTGAAACTCTATCCAAATCAATGAATTATGTGCCTTTTGTTGCAGAAACTAATGAATTTTCAGGTTCACAAACTGCTGATGCAACAAATGGAGAAGGATTAGAGAAGGAGACAGATCAAGATTATATGATAATGCCAATATGGACAAATACAAGTGTGGATTCAACTTCAATTAATGGTGAATCTTCTTCTGGAAATTCTAAAGAAGATGTTGAAGATGAATACAAGGAAGAAAGAGCTAAGGAACAAGAGTTTCAAGTCAGAAGTAACACTGCTGTTTCTGCTGATAAGCAAATCGTTCCCGCTGATGAGCAAAATGTTTCTGCTGATGGACCATCAGAAGAAACACAAGCAAATCTCTCAGAAGATGAGGTGGATTTCAACAACCTTCCACCTGATTATCAAGTTCTTTCTACTCTAGACTCAAGGATTCACAAAGTCCACTCCCTGGACAATGTAATTGGAGATGTACAATCAGGAGTAAAGACAAGACAACAATTGATGTCTTCAGATCAACAAGGGCTTCTTGATGCCCTTTATGCTTCAAAACAGCATGAGTTTTCAAACTCTTGCTTATTTGTATGTTTTCTCTCACAAGATGAACCAAAGAATATTCATAAAGCCCTAGAGAATTCAAGCTGGTTGGAGGCTATGCAAGAGGAGCTTCTTCAGTTTAAGATTCAAAAGGTTTGGGTGCTAGTTGATTTACCAAGTAGTGTTAGAGTAATTGGCACTAGATGGGTTTTTAGGAATAAAAGGGATGAAAGGGGCATAGTGATAAGAAATAAATCTAGATTAGTAGCTCAAGGGTATACACAAGAAGAAGGGATAGACTATGAAGAAGTTTTTGCTCCAGTAGCAAGGATTGAAGCCATTAGACTCTTTTTGGCTTATGCTTCATTTATGGGATTCACAGTTTATCAAATGGATGTCAAGAGTGCTTTCTTATATGGTACTATTGAAAAGGAGGTGTATGTCTCACAACCTCCTGGTTTTGTTGATCCTGACCATCCAGATAAAGTGTACAAGGTTGTGAAAGCTCTATATGGCCTACATCAGGCACCAAGAGCTTGGTATGAAACACTGGCTTCCTACTTAATTTCAAATGGATTTCAAAGAGGCAAGATAGATCAGACACTTTTCACCAAGAAGCATAAAAATGATCTTTTGCTAGTTCAAGTGTATGTGGATGATATCATCTTTGGATCTACAAGGAAGGAGATGTGTTTGGAGTTTGAGAAGCTTATGCACAATAAGTTTCAGATGAGTTCCATGGGGGAACTTACATTCTTTTTGGGTCTGCAGGTTAAACAATCAAGAGAAGGAATCTTTATTAGTCAAGACAAATATGTTGCAGAGATTCTTAGAAAGTTTCAATTTGCTGATTCCAAAACAGCAAGCACACCAATTGATCCTGAGAAGCCACTTCTTAAAGATATAGAAGGAACTAATGTGGATGTACACACATACAGATCTATGATAGGTTCTTTGATGTATCTTACATCATCAAGACCTGATATCATGTTCTCTGTTTGTGCTTGTGCAAGATATCCAGTAACTCCTAAGGTTTCTCATTTAACAGCAGTCAAGAGAATTTTTAGATATCTCAAGGGTCAACCTAGGTTGGGTCTGTGGTATTCTAAGGAGTCATCTTTTGACTTGGTAGCATACTCAGATAGTGATTATGCTGGTGCTAGCTTGGACAGAAAGTCAACAACAGGAGGATGTTAATTCCTTGGGTGTAGACTTATCTCATGGCAGTGTAAGAAGCAGACAATGGTGGCTACTTCAACAGCTGAAGCTGAATATGTAGCTGCTGCAAATTGTTGTGGTCAAGTTCTATGGCTTCAAAACCAACTTCTTGATTATGGGTACAATTTCATACATACCATTATTCATATTGATAATAGTAGTACAATTTGCATTATTAAAAATCCAGTGCAACATTCTAAAACAAAACACATTGAAATTAGACATCATTTTATTATAGATTGCAATGAAAAGAGGTTAATACAAGTAATGAAAATTGCTTCAGAACAAAACTTTGCAGATCTTCTTACAAAAGCTTTTGATGTTGGTAGATTTCAGTACTTGGTAGCAGGTATTGGAATGCTTAATCTTTAAAATTTTCAATATAATGTGTTCTTGTATATAGATTTTGTTAATGCATCCAACTTTGTCATCTAAAACTACTATTACCAATTTAAAGTTATTCATACAGTTAGTCCTATACATAATTCTAATTCAAGACAAGTACTTTGTACTTTGTTCTTTTGGTTTTAGACTAACAGTTTCAGGTATGAATGTTTAAGCTGAAAGGCTATTTCAAGTGAAATCTGCTGATCAAAGCTACTGATCATTGCTGCTGAAAGCTGATCATTGCTGCTGATATAATAGGTTCATGATAGAAAAAGTTTGGGACTTCAAAACTCCTTAAAACTTCTTTCTTGAAATCTGATTATGATGTTTCACATTGAATTGATAAATTAGTTGATCAATTAATAACTGATACAACTCACTTTCTATCATTTTATACTCTCAAGTATAATGTGACTAATCTACGGATATCTGATAGAAAGAACAGTGAGCAACAGTGAATCTAACACTTGTGTTAGAGGTAACAAATGCCACGAGCTGGAAACCCTGTAAAGAAAGTCTTTTGAATAGGTTTATCTGTACACAGGCAGTTATTTATAACTGAATACATTGGTTCTCACACAACCAGAGGTTGCTTTAAACCAAAATTTAGATTAAGTGTTAGTTACCACACTTAATCCCTTCAAAATGGTTGTAAGCAGTATGATTTTTCATAATACAATCCTATACATACTGCTAAGGAAAAAGTTTCTTAAAAGGATTTTTAAAAGATGACTTTAAAAACCATTAACAGATGGACCATGAGTCAAAAACGTCCATTGAATCACCTCTCATAGGGGTTAACACACCTAGAAGTGATGAGGGCAGAATCTTAAACTCTTAAGGAATTGATGGCTTCATGTACAAATTGTCTGAAAACATGGAATTTGCTAAATCAGATGATATGATATGATTGTGAGAGATCTTCCAAACAGGGGTGGAAATTGCTCAAGAGAGAAATAAATCTCAGGGGATGTTTCAAAAGCTCTTTAAAAGAAGATTATCCAAAGAAAAAGAAGGAAAAGATAAGAGCATACAAGATGATGACATGGTTTCTACTGATAAAGAACAAGAACAAAGCTGATAGGAGAAAGTTCTATCTAGATCAAAAGATGAAAGGTTTCAAGTTCAGTTCACTACGTTTGTTCATCTCTTCCAAAGACATGCTGAAAGATGATTTCTACTTCTTGGAACAAGCATCCAAGATACACAGCATCATTGACTCTTATAATTCTTCAAGTTGAATATTGCACCATCTTTTAGTCCAAGATTGGAGCAAAGAACAGAAAGCTGATGAGTTACAGAGAAAGATATTCAATCACTCAAAAGAGAAGAAAGTTCAGATCAACAGTCTGACAATGAAGTGTTTGAAAGATCTTCACAAAGTCCTCATTTAATTCAGAAAAACATGTTTGAATGTAATTCACATGTTTAGGGGAGGATTATTGGGAATTAAATAATCAGAAGAATCAGCATAAAGGTTTAAGGAAATACATCAAGTACGTTTCTGCTGATAAAGCACAAAGCATGTTTCCACTGATGGATTCTGCTGAAGAAGGTTTCTACTGACAGTGTTTCTGCTGATGGATTCTACTGATGCTACTATGACTCATACCAACAGCTGTGTAGATAAGTACAGCTTATTCTACTGTCTCATATACAAGAAAAAATATCTTTGTTGTAGTCATCAAATTGAACACTCCAAGTGAGTTGTAATCCTAGATACATGTTGTATCTTAGTGACTAAACATAATAAGTCATCAACTAGCTAGAATGAAGCTTAGTCATAAGCTAGTAAATTAGATGAGTCATATAGATTGTAAAAAGATCTTTCCTTGGACTATAAAAGGAAAATCTTAGATATGTGTATAGACGCGCGTGTTATAGTGATAGACATATTCATACAGAAAACAATAGAACAAAACACACGATTCAAGGTCTTTGTAACCCTAGTGATAAGTGAAGATCACTCGTATTATTTTGAATAATATTGAATCGTTTGGTAAAATACTTTCATTGTTCTTTGTTAAATAAACAGAAGCATCACAGTTCCATTTCCAATATAAACATTCTAAGTGTGGTTAAGTAGATTCCACATACTTAATCATATTCACTCAAAGTATCATATTTACACATTACAAAGGACCAACACCTCATAGTGTGTAATCACATCAAGTGATCCTCTCAACAACCCCACAACGTGTCACTAATGGCCTCATCTTTCTTGGCTTCCCCGTTCAAAAATTGGTCAATCACAACTTTTCTTTTCGCAGAAGTGTCTGTGCATTTCACGTATCGTTGTTTTATACGTTCTTTTTTTGCTTTTGCAAGCTGAAACTGATCGATAACGTCAATAATAGCCTTTTGATGATCAACATCTTCTTTATCGCATTGTTTTTGAATAAACACTTGCATTTCTTTGACGGAATGTGACAGACGACAAGCCACAAGGGGAGTTTGTGTATTTTTTTTTTTTTTTTTTTTATTAATAGTATATGGAAATTATGTGAAGCTGACTTGTAAACGTTAGTATTTATATAAGCTTTTGAATTCAAATTGAACTAGCCATTAAGATTTTGATTTTTTTTACAAATCTGGCCGTTTATAAAACTATGAGGGGACAAATGTATTTTTTTTTATTTCAAACGTTGTACCAGCCTTTGGAGGTGTGGATTTGAATTTATTTATTTATTTAATTTTATATATCAAACACCTTAATGTTGCGTTAGCAGCTTACCTTAACGTGGCCCTTAACTCGAGTGGACGGTATGGTAACACAATCTTAACACGACCTGCGTTACTCCTTAATTCACTTCGTGAGTGATTTCACCGAGTGCTCTCAGGGATGTGCCATATGTCGATTGGCATATGGCGGAAGTGCATTTTATAATAATACTAAAACCCATTTGACCCTTACAATTGGGTCGGACTTTAAAGAAATTAAAATACTTGGGAAGATGATCGAAATTATAAGTAAATATATATTCGATTATCTCTAAAATTAGTTTTATGCTCATACGATATTAACGTGTAAAATAGGACTCTAGATATTTTGGATTAGGGAAGTGATTTGCACACTCCTTTAATTGATTGGCACACTCTAAATTAGAGTGTGTTGACAATTATACCCTCACATTAATTTACACATTTTCATTCTGTGAGGTTATAAATGTCAACACACTCTAATTTAGAGTGTGCCAATCAATTTGGAGAGTGTGCAAATCATCTCCCTTTGGATTAACACTAAAATAGTCAGCCAACAAACGTTCTTCTGCAGCATTACGTTCACGGTATATCAAATTACGCGTTTGTAAACTTTGAGTTTTTTGTTGTTGCAACAATTTTTAATACGGATAAGCTTGCTTCAAAAGCAAATACTCACCTTCATCCAGATTCATAGTTTAAAATATTTGAAGGTTTTTTTTTTTTTTTTTTTTTTTTTTTTTTTTTTTTTTTTTTAAAGTATTTTATGATATAGAGGATAAAGAAAGTTGTATAAATATATATTTAACCATTTTTCAAATAATCAGTTTGCAATTGTTAAACAATTGAATCTTACACTTTTATGTATATATCTTTGCACTTGCTATCGTATATTTTTCAAATAATCAATTTGCACTTGTTAAACAATTAAATCTTACACTTTTATGTATATATCTTTGCACTTGCTATCGTATTGTACGCGTTTATGAAATAATCAATTAAAATTTTGCACATTATTCTAAGTGTTATAAATAAATATGGACAAATGAGACATTTAGGATACTGTCTTCATAGCTTTGCTACAACTCTACCTTCTTGTATGACATGCATGTTTTTAGGCGAGATGCAACAATGCAAGGCGTGAAGTCCCAGTGGGTATGGATTTACCACCTACCACTGTGAAGGGGTAATTGATCGGCAAAAGTCCATATCTTGTGCCTAAGCTACGATTTAGCAGGTTGATCTTTGACGGAGTGCGTCATTTTCCTAATTATCTCTGAAATGTCGCCACTTTCCATTTTTAGTCCGATATTAGGTTGTCTAATACACTTCTCTTCTATGATGTGTAACATATGTCCAAAACGAAAGGCTTCTGTGTAATTTTTAATTCTTAATTGATGTTATAACATTCATTGTACAATGACACAACTTTTAGCAGTGTTGCAAAAATCGGCCTACAAGGCCGATTAATCGGCGATTACAAGCTGAACGGCCTTGGACCTTGGAGCGAATTACAAAGTAATCGGCCTTGGACGTTGGAATCGGCGATTAATCAGTCAAAAATCGCTACATGGCCCTCGACTGCCTCGGGACCGATTCACGATTTTTGCAACATTGATTTTTAGAGAAACATGAATATAGAAATGTAGAACTACGTAGTGATTGTTATAATTTGTTATATTCGAAAGAATAAACCATATGTGAAAAAGGATCTCACCGTTTAAACAAAATAAATATGAATATATTATCTGAATCGTACGTATTTATTTGAAAGATGATTATTACAAAAAGATAAAGGTGATGTGGAGAATCGAAAGAGTAACAGATGTCGTGAATACGACTATACGAGGAATGTGGGGGGGCCACTGAGCTGACCACGTGTGTGAGAGATAATATGTGAGCCGTGACTCTTGGATTCACCAAAGGTGGTACTGGTTTATTCTGGAAACTTGGGTTACAAGAAAGGGGTCATCTGGTACACTCTTTGGCCTTCTAGTTTTAAGGACTCTTTCAATGCCCTATAGTTAGGACTTTAAAAAGTATGACTAGTTTAGATAAGCTGTTTTACTTGTACAAAGTGACTTTCGGCTTAATTGGATATCCGTACAAAGTTCCCAATAATTGGAATTTTTAATCAACATTCGTTAATCGGTAACATTTTCCAGTTTACAAGTCCTATACTGGATATCCGTAAAAGATTATAGTCACGTCGCGCAATGGACCATTTGGGGAATTTTCCCTACGCTTAAATAAACGTGAGTATTTTTTCGGTACCTTTATCCAAAACTAGGATAGTTGCATGTTTGTGGAGTTGTGGGGTTAAACTTTAGTCTCCACTAAAAAAGTGACTGTCTGCTTTCATCTCATAGACACCACCTCGCTGAACATAAGGAAATTGTGCATCACTTTGCAAACTTAAGATAAGTTCCACGAGGAAATATTGAGATTGCAATATCTATTAGCTGAGTTGTAAAATAATGTCATAAAAAACCAACCTTTTTCATTATTGTACGTCAAATACATTATGGCATATCAATAATTCATGTTAAATGAAATAAATAAATAAATATCACTCATCTCAGATGCAGCTACAAAAATAGTTATACTCTTTTAAAAAAAAAATTTATTAAAAATGTGAGGCTAAAAATCATTCTTATTCTTCTTATTTTAGTTTTTTTCTCACAAAATCTCTTCTCATCACTAATTTTAGAGCATGTTTGGTTGGGGAAATGAGCACAAAGAAATGGAAATTAATTCATTTCCCTTGTTTGTTAGCCGGTGATATAAACAAGTGAAGATTTACAATTTTTGGGTGTACGTTTAGTTTATGTACAAATTCAAAAAATTGAATTTTTTTACTTTTTGATTGAAAACCAATTCTTTACACTGGAAAACATTTTTTGAGTGGAAAATAATAATAATAATAATAATAATAATAATAATAATAATAATAATACATGTAGGGGCGATTTTTCTTCCTGCGTATTTCTAGGATCTCCTTGATCCCAAGCTGCACCTTGCATCCTTCTCATCAACATCCTCTGTTGATCTTCCATTGTTCTCCTGTTATTAAGGTTCGATCATTCCTAGGGTTTTATCTTTATTCGGTTTTTTTTTTATTAGGGTTTCTTTTGGGACTGTCTTGGATCGTGGCTTTCTTCTCGGATTTTGGTTTCTGGTTTTATCAGTGGAGATCGTGGGTCTCTTCTGGTTTCTTGGTTTCCATCTTTCGTTAGAGATTCACTTCCTGGTGGTGCCTTTGGTTTCGCTGTTTGGTTTTTGGGTACTGTGTCGTGGTTCTACATACCTTACATTTGGCTTCTGGAATTCGGCTTCTGCTGTTTTGTTCTGGGAACTGTTTCGTGGTTTTACCTGCTGGTTTGCTTTTGGTATTCGGCTTGGGTACTGTTTCGCTGCTGGTATTCGGCTTCTGCTTGTTTTGTGCACTGCATTGGATTGTGGTTTCACCTGCATTTTATTTGGCTTTCTGGCTTCTGTTTTTGGCTTCTGGATCGTGGTACCATCTGCTATTACTCCTGGATTTGGTATTATCTGTTACTGTGTATCTGCTGCACGTGGTTCTATTTTCTGTTTCACATTGCATCTGGGTGTTTGTTAGTCTTCGTAAAAGTGTTTTCTATGCCTATTGTGAAATTCCATTGTCCCTTTGTGGGTCTTAGTGGATGTCGTGATGGTGGAGGAAATGGTCTTACTAAGACTTATTTGATCACTCATCTTCGTGATCGGCATTTTAGCGGTGAGGCTCAAGCTATCACTAGGGACTCTCTTTTGTCGGATTTGGCTGTTTTTGATAGGGCGGAGGTTACTTTGAAACGTATGGGTTTGTGGTTATGTGGTTGCTGCTTCAAGACGCATACTTTCCGTACTAAGTGTCGACATGGTAAGGGGTCTGATTTTGTGTCCCCCCCTGATTGTGGCGATGGTATTGTTCGGTTTGTGTTATATGATCTTCCCAAACCACAGGTTTCCCTTCATGTAGCCCTTGTTGATGATGTGGTTTTGGACGAGCTTAGTGGTTTTGATTTGCCTCTTCTTGATACCTTTTTCTCTAAGGGGTTGAGGACGGTCAAATCTATTCCTCCTAAATGTCGCTTGGAGTTCTCTCGTGTTCTGAAAGGAGCTCTTGATAAGGTGATCTGCACGCCTGGTGACATTTCTTGTTGGGTTAGTTTGTTTGTCTTGCCTCTTTGTCTCCTTAAAACCTTTTGTCCGAGGAGTAATCAAGAGAGTAGGTCAGCCACTAAGCGTCAACGCCAAGAGGAGTATATTGGTAATGCTATTCGTACTTGGGGTTCCCCTGGTGGTAGTTTGCAGGTTATGCGTGAGGTTTTAGCAGAACCCTCCCCACCATGGTCTAGTATTGATGAAGATGGCTCGGACCTGGGTGATCGCAATGTCAAGCAATGTAAAAGGAAGATTAGTGATGGTCATTATACTGCAGCAGTCAGAGTTCTTTCGTCGTCTGGCATTGCGCCTTATGATGCTTCTACTCTTGAGGACTTAACTGCTAAGCACCCTTTCCAGTCCGCTCCTCTTTTGCCTGATATACCCATTGATCACCATTATTTCTCTGCATCTTCTGCCATGGTTCTTGATATGATTAGGAGTTTCCCCCGTGGCACTTCTTGTGGGCGCGACGGGTTGCGTGCCCAACATCTTTTGGATTGTTTGAATGGGGCTGCTGTGGCTGTTTCTGATGAGTTGGTTGGTTCTATCACACAGGTTGTGAACCTTTTCCTTGCTGGTAAATGTCCGAGGGCGCTGGGTGAGTACATTGCTAGTGCTCCCCTCACACCCTTAGTCAAACCAGGAGGGGGTATCCGTCCTATTGCTGTTGGGACTGTTTGGAGGCGTTTAGTTTCCAAAGTATGCGCATCTATGATTGGCCACTCTTCAGATGATTATTTTGCCAATTTACAATTGGGTGTTGGAGTTTCCGGCGGTGGGGAAGCTATTCTTCATGCGGTGAATCGGTTGGTTGAGGATCGGGGGGGTGATGTTGGTCTTTCTATGTTGTTGGTCGACTTTAAAAACGCCTTCAATATGGTTGATCGGGCTGCTATGCTACATGAGGTTCGGCTTCATTTTCCGGCTATTTCGAGGTGGGTGGAATTCTGCTACTCTTGTCCTGCCAGGTTATATTATGGTGAGCACACTCTTTGGTCTCATCAGGGTGTGCAACAAGGTGATCCTCTTGGGCCTCTTCTTTTTGCTTTAGTGTTACATCCCTTGGCTTGTAAGATTAGGGACTCTTTTAACCTTTCCTTTCAAGCTTGGTATCTGGATGATGGCACTATTATTGGAGATACTTTGGTTGTGGGTAGGGTTTTGGAGTTGATTATGAAGGATGGACCTAGTCGTGGCCTACACCTCAATGTTGATAAAACCGAGATTTTTTGGCCAACAGAGGACCCCAGGAGCAGATTGGATGGTGTTTTTCTCCCAACATTTCTCGCCCTTTACATGGTGTTAAATTATTGGGTGGCCCTGTTAGTGTGGATGTTAATTTTGGTAGCAAGCTTGTTTTGAAAAGGGTGGCGAAAACCATTGATCTTATGGATGCTGTTGCCAAACTTAATGATCCTCAATGTGAGTTGTTGTTACTTCGTACATGTGCTGGTATTTCCAAGTTGTATTTTTCTATGCGCACATGTTCTCCTCGGGTATTTGAGTGTGCTCAGGTTTCTTTTGATGCGGCACTTCGTTCTTCTTTGGAGCGTATTGTTACTGCCTCTGGGCCTGGTTTTGGTGATTGGCAATGGAGACTCGCCACTCTACCTTTTGCTTTTGGGGGGCTTGGTGTGTATGCTGCAGGTGATGTCTTGCAATATGCTTTCATAGCTTCTAGACTTCAATCTTCTAGCTTACAGACTAAGCTTCTCTGTAGTTCTGGTATTGTTACTGCGGGTCCTTCTTTTGATGATGCCCTATGCACCTTTAATGGGAATATGGATATTGACTTGTTGAGTAACCCTAACGAGGTCGCTGCCCCCAAACTTATGAAGAAACTGGCAGATATATACTTTGATCGGGTTACCCAAACGGTTGAATCCACTTTTCATCTATCTCCTCGACAGATGGCTTTATGGAGTTCACTAAAGGAGGATCATACGTCGGATTGGCTTCGGGTGGCTCCGATTTCGGGACTGGGACAGACTATGAACGCCAGGACATATCGTTGTGTGTTGTGTTACAGGTTGGGTGTTCCTCTTTTCACCACTCAGGTGCCGTGTTCAGCTTGTTCTAGGGTGTTTAATGGGGATATTTATGGGGATCATGCTGTTTCATGTGCGGGTATTGTGGGCATCAAACATCGGCATAACATTGTGCGGGATGTCCTTGTTGATATTTGTTCTCGATCCGGAATCTCGGCTCGTAAGGAGGTGGATATTGGGCTTTATGGAGATACGGACAGATCCTTGAGACCGGCTGATATATTGCTATATTCTTGGGAGGATGGACGTGATGTATGTGTTGATCTTACTGGATCGTCGCCCTTGACGCAATCCGGGATGATTGATTTTTTGCCAGGGCGGGCGGTTACTGACGCTGCACAGCGTAAGCGTGTCAAATACGATGCCAAATGTGTTGATATCGGGTATGGTTTCCTCCCATTCTCCTTTTCTTCCCTTGGAGAACTTGAGAAAGATGCTGTAACCCTTCTGAAGCGCATTAGAAGATTCTCCATGACTCAAGACATTGGGGCGCGTGCAGCTGATTATATTTTTAATAGGATCGGTTTTAGTATTGCTAGAGGTGTGGGAGCCCAGTTGGTTTCTCGGCTTCCCACCAATTTCTTGTAAATCCTTTGAGTTTTTAATAAATCGAAGTTTATAATAAAAAAAAAAAAAATAATAATAATAATAATAATAATAATAATGCAAATTTTGTTCATTTTCTGGTTCAAGTTTATGTTGTTACCAAACGTGGAATCGATCTCAACTATCTATTGACTTTAATTATCTGGATTTAAATTCTTTTACTTATTTCATTTCTTATAATTTCTTTTCTATGCTTTTAGATTGTTTGGAAGAATAGTGATAAGATAAAATCAAGTCCAGATAATATAATTATGTTAATTATGTATCAGCCAAAGATATTTTTGCATTAGGAAAGATAATTTATTTTATTGCAATTTGGCTTATATTGCATTATCATTTAGTTCGAAATAGTTTGAAGATAAACCAAACAAATCCATAATGTCCTCATCTTGCCAACACATCTTCATCCTCTATCGCACAATTATACTTGATAGTTTGAATAAGTGTTTCATGATAGATAGATTATATCTGATTATTGTTCTAGAAAAAATGCAACAGTCATAATCAATATCTGATTTAATAAGTGTTGAGATGAATATAAATCTTTAGTAGAGGTTGGTACAGCTGAATTATTTAGTTTTAACTTACAAAAATTTTAAAAGTAGATATCACTACAACAACAA
Organism: Artemisia argyi; assembly: GCA_030686995.1. Classification (NCBI taxonomy): domain Eukaryota; kingdom Viridiplantae; phylum Streptophyta; class Magnoliopsida; order Asterales; family Asteraceae; genus Artemisia; species Artemisia argyi. The sequence goes on along the minus strand of CM060709.1, from coordinate 66,237,582 downwards.
CAATATTCTCTCTCGTTAGACGAGGATATGAAACAGATAGAATAGATAACCAAACATATCAGGTGAAAAGAAGACAAGTTTACAACTTGTTAATTTCCCTGAACTAAAACGTTAAGAAGTGACAACTTGTAAATTTTAGAGATAATTATATAGAAATGTATCTTGTCATTTTTTTTAATTGTCTATAGCCTTCTTTTTATTTTGCAATTATATACCTCAAATTTTTAAATTTTGATCGGTGTGTATTTGCTCATATAAAATTAGTAGGAGTATGCCTAAATTTTAACAAGACGCTGTGCTCATGTAATTTTTCAACTAAACACCAAATTTTATTTCACAAGACAACATGGCCCGTGCGATGCACGGGCTTCGATTATCATGAAATATCATTAGTCTAGCAACGGTTAATTAGGTGTGTTAATATTAGTCATGAAACTTAAAGTGTTAAACTAAAAAATTCGCTTTATTAAGCTTTTACAAATAGAAATGTTTCATATGAAATATACTCAAAGATATGTTTGAGCATTAGTACATGTGGTTGTAAGTAGTAGCGCACGTTTGATATGCTTACTTAGCGGTTCTCATGCATTTTATATCTTTTTCATCAAACAAAGTAGTGCACGTTTGATTTGTTTACTTAGTGGTTCTCATGCATTTTATACCTTTTTCATCAAACAATTCTATTTAAAAGAATAGTTTTCAAGCATCTGTTATTCACATCGCATATACCATTTAAAAAAAGGTGATCCAAAACAAAAGCATATTTACCAATTAATCAGTAGCAAGTGTATACAATAATTTACAACTAAACTGCTCGGCCCAGTAGTCCACTAACCAAAAGTTCCAGTAAATTAAACAAACTAAGCACCACATTTGCTTTATACAAAAGTCATTTTACCCTAAAACTTCTCACACACAAATAACCTAATCCCACGCCTCCATCCCTAAAATATGCAGTTACCAACTACTCTTCTTACATATCACTTTTGATCATATGGTTAGTTATCAATTCTGTGCTTCCAAACTTCATGTATTTGCACTCCATCTTGATTGATTGAACCGACGATGTTCTTTGAGATCTAGTAGTTCCTGTAATGGGATTGACATTTTTAGGCTCAAAGTGAAAACTTATGATAAGCTTTGTAGTGTATGTTGTGTTTAATGTTTTGTTTAATCGAAAGAAAAAGGAGAAGAAAGAAATTCGTTTCAATCTTTCTTTTATATTTTCGGATATTTAAAGAAGCAAAGCTTCAAAAGGGATCGATGATGGTTTTATTCTTTCGTTAACTTGACCTTCAAGGTCTGATATTTATGTTGTAGATACGAAAGAAAAACATATATCTTTAATTATTGCTTTTCATTTTTTATTAAGTGTTGGGGAGTGAAGGTGAGGGTCTTGGTTGTGCCTAGGATAGAATTTGGTTAAGGTTTTTGGACTGATTTCGTGGCAGTGGTTGATTCAATACACATAAGTCGAGTCTTGTTTATTTGTTTTATTTCATTTGTGCTTTTGACTGATGATGGGTGGGTTAACGGGTTATGTTACTGTCGGTTTGTTTGTGGCTTATTGTTTGGGTGTTGAATGAGGTTGAACGGAAATGGAGATGGAGATGGACTAAGATAGATTGTTATTTATACTCATCAAAACTCATATGAAAAGTCACATTTATAGACTTGTTGTTAATTATTTGTGAGCCATTGAAAAGATGAGAATTTACACCTATTAGAAGCTTTCAATAACCGAGACTTTAGACATTCGCATGGTTGGTTAATATCATGCGTTTAATTTAATCATAATAAGTGCTAAAAGAAGCTTTACGAAATTACTACTTGGTTTATGCATTAGTTATCTTTTGCATAATAGAGTTTTTTGCATAATAATAGAGTTTCTTTACTAATGACATTAATGCTCACATTTAATAGGGGAACTCATTTTTTATATATATATATATAGATTTTTAAGAACTTTTGGACCCAGTTTATATACATTTATTTAAACCCATCATACAAATAGTTCGGCCCACCAGTTTTAGTGTCCAAGTCCAAATACTTTGAAGAATTTCAATTACGGATCAACAGAATCCAGCAAATATGTCTTACGCTCAGTTCTCGAGTTTTAAGTGAAGGGAAATAGAAAAGAATTGAAAAGGAAAAAGAAAGGGAAAAGAAAAGTAAGTGTTAGTGGTTATGTTCTTGAGATAAAGGAAAGGAAAAGAAAAGTTAGGGTAATTATGTTTTGAGTGGGAGGAAAAGGAAAATAAATTGGTGAAATTACATATATGCCCTTTAGTTGTGAATGTAAAATGTTTTAAAAAAAGTATATTAGTCTTTACATAATAAAAACTTACTTTTCCTTTCCCTTTCCTCTCAAAAGTGGGAGGAAGATTTACTCACCAAAACTTAATTCCAATTTCTTTTCCACTTTCCTTTCCTTTCTTAAAAAAAACTCAAGAACAGAAAAATTATCAATTTCTTTTCCTTTCTCTCCAAATTACAACTCAAGAACTGCAAACAGAAAACTGAATGAGAAATAAAACTTAAATGTGATATAATGCAAGATCCATGTCATATTGGGTCATGTACATGTCTAGAACTCTTGAATTTTATTTGTTCTTGGATTTCGTTAAGTTAGACCCTCAAGTGCTCAAGATGGAAATGAAAAAGGATTCCATTTTTCACACAAAACTAATGAAAGTGCTATGATGAACAGGAATTGGTTTTTAAGCGCGTTCTAACATAGAACATAGGAAAATAAATGTCGGAAATGATAAGGTTGCGTTTAGTTAGAGGAAAACACCCATGTTTTCACAAATTTTTTTGTACAAAACAAATAAAACCAAAATCGCGTTCAAATTGCTTTGTTTCCAAAAAATTCTCCTCAAAACAAAAATCATTTATATTCTAACTTAATAAGAAAAATTACAAAACAAATTTTGATTGTTTCCTTGTTTTCCTTTGTAACCCAAAACTGTCCATCCCGGCCCTTCTTCAAAATGGAAAATACAAACATCAACTAAACACGTTTTTTATATTTTCAAGTGTTTTGTGGAGACATAAAACAAGTGAATTTTTTTTTCAACTAAATGCATCCATTCTCAATTTTGGGCTTTGTTTATGAATAACTCATTAAATCTAATCCAGTAACGCAACTTTTGTTAAGGGAAGTGACACTTACACCACTTTTTTTGATGCACATATCACAATTATACATATAGCATGTTTTAACATGTGCATTAATGATGTAACATTGTGGTGTGTGCATCAAAAAAAGTGGTGTAAGTATCACTTCCCTTTTATTAAATGGGCCCAAACCTTTTGTAAACTTTATTTAAAGATTGGGGCTTTAATCATGCGACCCAAACTAACTATTTTAATTATTTTATTATGATTGCAAACTTTTTATTACCAAGAAAAATGCCACATCCACATTAAGTTTTACACAAGAAAATTCATACAATAATATGTATGTTAATTTGTGAATGCAAATATATATGAGAAAAATCTCAAAATGATGAGAGATAATTCAAATAGGTAATATGACACGGGAAATGATTTAGTGAGAAGAAAAACTAAAATAAGAACAATAAGAAAAATTTCTAGCCACACATTTCAAATAGGATAAAGAATTTTAAGGGGAGATGCATATATTTTTGTAGGTGCATCTGAAATGTGTGGTTGTGGTTTCTTCTTATCATTCTTATTTTAATTTTTCTTCTTATGTGATCCTAACTCGTCATGACACATCATTGCGTGGATTTATTTTTATAAAACTTTTGTAGATTTAGCATTCCTCTCGTTATAAACTTTAAAGTTTTTTTCAGTGTATATAACTGTATTTCATATATCCGATAATAGTAATTCTTTCAAACTAGCAGTTTCTTTTCTCTTTTAAGTATATGACTGAACCTCAAAGATTTCTCCTGAATCATACGATGTGCAAAAGACTACTTGTCTATCCTTAAAATGTTGGGTCTAGTTAAAAAAGGTTCAAAGGTTTGATTCAAGGAACCTCAAATCTGAACTTATTAGGGGTTATTAGTTTCTTGAATTGTATGAAACGAAAATTTAATCTTTGTCTTGTACGATGTTAAAGATATGAAACAGTTAGTATTGCCATGTTAAAAATGTGAACTAGCGTTTTCCAGGTGCGATATCCAAAATAAAGTTTTAATACAATGATTTTCAACGATCAATTTGAAAGAGAATTAGTGCTCGAAATCAAGAAATAAGATTCTATTGACCATCCTTGCAAGATTCAAGAAGAAGAAGATGATGATATACTTGGAAAAATATAGGTTGGATTTAAGGTAAGTAAATTAACTATAACAAGATGTTATATTGAATTTATCATGTTTGTATCATATGTTATGTGTTTAATGATTGTTTGTGTTAAGGTTATGAATGGTCTAATGACTAGTATTCTTGGTTTAAGATGAAGATGTGGCTAGTTGGTTAAACTAGCTAATTTGCATAGTTGATATGTTATTGATGATATTTGGAGCTCGAGAGTTGATGTATAATTACTGGAGATGTGTTTAGCAAAAGATGTGATTAGTCTAGTTTTGAAACTAGTATGGTATGTAGAATTTATGTGTTATGAATGATGGGTTAAGTGAAGCTTATGATGATAATTGTGATTAATGATATATGATAACTTGTTATGTCTTTTACTTACTAAGCGAAAGGTTACGTTATAGTGTTACAATGTTTTATAGGTTCTTTTGGAAGTGCTATGCTTAGATTACAGTATAAGATTTGGAAGCACGGACTAGAAGGTTTATATGTATATATAAGCTTAGTACTAATTACCGAGCTCGAAGTTAAAGTTGTTCCCCGAGAGTCTTTAAATGGGTTAAATGTTTGTAATGTCAAGTCTTTGTAATGATTTAAGAGTCATTTACAGGTCCTAAAACATTTAAAAGATTTATGTTTAAGTTATGTATGTGAATGGGTCAAAATTGGTGTTTGGCACAACACCCGTCACTTTATAAAGTATGTTTTTGCGAGTCTTTGAAACCATGTTTATACATTATTATGTGTTATATATCGTGTTAATAAATTCTGGGAGTTTTGATGTTATGTCATGTTATAGAGATCGTTTTCCGGAAGATGGGTCAAAAATGCACAAAAAGGTTATGAAAAAAAGGGGTATTTGGGACAAAGTATATTTTAACCAATTTGGTGTCAAACGGGTCAAGAATTTTAGGAAACAATGTATCTTGTATATTTTAGTTTAATGTCAATTACATGTGTTTAAATATAGGTCTAAAGTATTGAATTAATATTTATAGGTGTTACGAGTTATTTTGAGAAAATAGTGCACAAGAGGGGTTCCTTATTGCATAAGAGGGTAATAGTGCACAAGAGGGGTCCTTAGAGCACAAGAGGGTAGTAGTGCACATGAAGGGGTCCTTAGTGCATAAGAGGAGGTCCTTAGTGCATAAGAAGGCTGTAGTGCACATAAGGGGGTGTCCATAGTGCACAAGAAGTTAGAAGTCGTGCTTTTAGTCTAGTTTAATATAAAAATAATCATAAGGGTTGGTTTGTAATATATTGTTGTCAGTATGATAAAGAGGAACTGGAGACCAATTTTCGGTGATGTCTTTTTCACATAAAAGTTTAAACTTTTAGTAAAAAGAAAGGGGCATACATTTGTGCCTTTAGCATGACTTTTAAGGGGCCGTTTGGTTTGAATGTATAGGAATGAAGGAATACTTTCATTCTCAACATAGTTGTTTGGTTTAAAGGTTTGCTTTTTGAAAATGGGAAAGAACCCATAAAATGGGCAATTCCCATACGGCCATACCCATCTATGGTGGTGGGTTTACAAACCAACTCCATATCCATATCCATAGTCATTCCCATAATCATCCTCATATACATATGATGCGTGGGAATTGCAGCAGGCTTTACCTCTCGAGGGATCTCGAGAAGCTTACAACCCCCACCAGGCAGTGTACCTGATCGTTGTAGTATAGTGTAGTGACAAGTACCGGGGAATTGATCGTTCAACTCAGGAATAGTGTCGCTAGGATTAGAAAGCCTAAAAACTAGGTCTAGAGGTGAGGGATGATTCTTTTTGTATTTTTATGTTTTTACAAAAGCAAGTAAAAATCTCGGGTTTGAAAGAGTGGGTGGAATTAGTTGCTAGTCAACTACCCCAATAACTAAGATGCAATCAAAATAAAATAACAAATATGAAAATAAAGCTAATTACTAATGTGGTGTGAACAGTGGATGGGAGAATTGTATTTATTTAGATTTCACTACTCCCTAAATATCTTTTACAGGTTAATTGTTTGTTACAGTTGCGTGGATGACGGGTTATATTCCTTAATACCAATCGTGGGGTGGCGTACGTACTTCCGTAACCCTAAAAGCTCCTACTTCACTCCTATGTCGAGCTTGCAAGAAGCTCCAAACATGGGATCACTAGAATTCGCTCATGCATTAAATACAACCATAAAAACCTTAGTACGCTTTGGTTCGTGTTTCTTAAGACGTTCAAGCAAGTTACACAATGGAAGTCTGCCAGTTTTTTTAAGCCTAACATCGAAATCATTCATCTATTACAACTATAAACAAGCAATCAACCTATAATCAACATCTAGGTTTCATTACATCTAAGCAAACACACAAGAGATCTAGCCTAGCATGTTAAAATCAAGATAAGCGTAAGATATATTCAAACAACACATAGACATATTGAATGAATTGAAAGGTTACTTATCTCAATTGAACATGAAAGGTTTCAAGGGGTGAAAACCCTTGAAAATACTATAAAAGTCATGTTAGGGTTTATTCAAGTCGACCCTAAAATTCTCCTCTCCTTAAAATGAAAATTACAAAAACTATATATAGATTTCCTAAGGTGACGGCGTCAAGAAGAAAGTTCTGACGCCGTCAACCCGCCGCCAAAAATATAATCGGATTGCCTAGATCTAAATCTGACGCCGTCATGTGTATTGCTGTTCTGGGCCGTCACCACTTTTACCCTTGACGGCCTTGATTTAATGTCGTCACGTTTTCACTGGGCCGTCACCATTTTTGCTCTTGACGCCGTCAGGTACTGTTCCCAGCAAGGAAAATTAAGAGTTCGCCGTTTTCTTCACTTTTATGCTCCAAAAACGTCCAAAATGCTTCCTTTTCAAGAATTCACTCCCAAAGTACTTAAAATCACAAAAGGAACTGTAGAGTATCAATCAAGTCATAAACATGAATGGTTCTTGTGATTAGGATCGAAATAAGAAATGTATTAGTTTGTAAATGAAGGTCCAACCCTCTCCACATGTGGAGAGGGGTATTTATACTTATCCTACAAAGAAAGATAAGAACGCCCACACCCGGGCTGTGGATCAGGCATACAGTGGGTAAGACCCGTCCTTCTTCCACGATGTTACTTAGTCTAAACTAATACTAAACTAACTAATAGACTAACTATGAGCTAACTTAAATGCTATTACAATAATTAGTTGACCGAGACTTTTACAGGAATATCCGTATTCCTAACAATCTCCCCCTAAGCGAGGTCACCTTTGAAATTAAGCTCTTTGGTCTTTAAGCATTCTTTCGTCTTTGTAGCTCGTAGGTTCTGATTCTTCACTTTTACGCACACTTTGTAATTCAAGCAATGAACTTGTGATTTGAGTTCCTTTGAGTTGTGTGATCTTTGAGCTTCTTTGAAATCATCAGCCATAGTAAATCTCCAAGCTCATCCATAGTAATATCGCCTTCATATGATGTAGTGACTTAAGGACCATCATGCTCACACCCTACTGAATCAGGAGACTATACATTTAGCGTTGTGGATCAGGAGACTTTTGCATCAGAGTTGCGGAAACATTGTTGGTAGTCTCTCAACATTTGTTGTAGCAAGTCTCTCATCATCATTGATAGTGAGGAGGATGTGTGAGCATGAGGTATGGATTGACCCGATTCAGCTGGAAATAGGAGCCATCAACGCCATCTTTATGTGTCCCTGAAATAAAACAGTTAGCAATAAAGATAGAGAACGAATATGGCTTTGTCATTCGTTCTGCGAGGACAAACTACCCTCCGGTTTTATGAAAACCGACCTGTGATCAGGTTGAGTCTCTTTTAAAGAAGACTCTCCTTAATAGGAATTTCCAGCTTGTAGTAATGAATTTTCCAAAGAATCCACTTTGGAATCTTCATACTAAGCATGTTCTCATACCGGAATGTCTCAAAGCAGACAGCACAATAGAGTGAATCGGTGAAGTAATATTCACGGATTGATGAGAAATTGATTTATAGAAATCACTCGCGTGTCATGTGATAAACATTTTGAGACACGACGAGAGTTTTATACTTTGAATCACATTTCCATCAAAAATACTTTTGTTTGAAAGATTATACACAATCAATGTGCTCGAAAAATTAGTTTGTGAGCACATTGAAGGGTTTTAGCAAAAGTATCCGTCAATCCATATCCTGGAACAAGTTTGATTCAAATTTGAATCGCACCATCGTTGCTTTCCAGTTGTCACTTGATCATTGATCCAAGATGGATCTCACATGTCACCTACCAAGAGCTTGAGTAATGTTCGCTCTAGAAGGATTTCCATCTTCATCGTGAATATTTTCATATCACTCGGATGTTCTGGCAATACCACAAGGATAATGCGTAGGACTCTAAATATTTTATCTTATTTTCCACATTGTGTGAAACAATAAGCATATTTGGAATGTATCCTATCGAGATTTATGGATGATCTCTTTGGCTCTAGAATCAATAGTGCATTTTGATCCGCTCCTGGAGACTAGGGAGGCGTCTCCTATTTTAGGTATCAACATAGCTCGCAATGAGCGGTCGATACATTGCATAGGGTTCCCCGTGAGATTGAAACAAGCTCTTTTAAAAGAACTTGAGTGGTTGGGAAGTTTAGTGCAGTGCATCACTGGGTCCATGACGTCTTGTCTTCAATACCGGTGTTACCTTAGTAACCGCCAGTAGATTATGAATTGAACCCGGTTTCTGCCCTAAGGTTGAATATTTGGAGGGCTATTTCTTTTCACTCTTTCTCATTTCAATTCTTTTAAATTCTTCAACCCCTTCAGTGCTTACCGAGACTTCACCACTAGAACCTTGTTGGGTTTGTTCCAGTCCTAGCTCTATCTCAGTCCGCACTCTTCCCTTTCTCACTTTTCTCCTTTTTCCAATCATTCCTAAGGACTTCTAATCTATCTAGAGGATTGTCCCTGGGAAGATCCTTCCGGTTCTGGTGGATCATGGGAACTCATACCTAACCTTAACCATCCTTATAACTCCATGCATAAAGGTAAATGGTCGGTCTTTGGTATTACTTCCACAAACGCCTTTTGCTCCCCCTCAATATGTGCATCGATATTCGAAAGAGTTTAGCACATATGTGGGAGCCTATTATTGAGTCCAAAAGATCACATTTGATTATCAGATTTCATATTTAAATCACATTCTCTCCCGATCAAAAATTTCAAATCTTTTGAGATTTTGGATCCCAATTGATTTAAATAAGTTAAAAAAAAACGTTTGGGAGATAAATGCGGTCAGTTTTAATATTTTCTGATAAAAAAGAGGAACCTTTTTCTTGCTCCCCCTCAATCTGTGAGGGAGGTTGTTATGTGTCAGATTTGAAGAGTTTACAAAAGATTTGAAGTTATAACGAAAACTCTTTAAAAATTTTCTCCTTCTGACACATAACTAATGAGGCGAAAAATGAACAACTTTTAGGGGGTCATTTAAGCCCGGAATTGAATTTATTTGATCAAATATTACCCTAAATTGTTCCTTTTGTGATTTTAGATACTTTGGGAGTGAAATCTGGAAAAGGAAGCAATTCAGACATTTTTGGAGCATAAAAGTGAAGAAAACGCTAAAGACTTAATTTTCCATGCTGAGAACAGTACCTGACGGCGTCAAGAGGAAAATCATGACGACGTCAAAAGTAAAAGTGGTGACGACCCAGTGCAAACCTGACGGCGTCACAACAAGGGCGTCAAGAGTTAATTTTTGTGACGGCCTGCATAAGGAGACTACATGACGGCGTCAGACCCAGATCTAGGCAGTCCGAGGAACTATTTGGCGGCGAGAAGACGGCGTCAGACATTTGTTCTTGACGCCGTCACCTTCTAAACTCTATATATAGTTTTCTATTTTTCATTCATTAAAGAGGAACTTGTGTGGAGAAACCAAGGGCCGAACTTTGTAAACCCTAGCTCGTATTTTACAGTATTTACAAGGGTTTTCACCCCTTGAATCCTTTCATGTTCAATTGAGATAAGTCTTCTCTTTAATTCAATCAATATGTCTATGTGTTGGTTGACTATATCTTGTACTTGTCTTGATTTAAACATGCTAGGCTAGATCTATCTTGTGTTTGCTTGGATCTAATGAAACCTAGATGTCAATTATGTGTTGATTACTTGTTTATGGTTGTATTGGATGAATGATTTCAATGTTAGGCTTAAGAAAACTGGCAGATCTCCATTATGTAACATGCTTGAACGTCTTAGGAAACATGAACCGATGTGTACTAGGTTTTATTGGTTGTATTTAATGCATGAGTAAATTCTAATGATCTGATGCGTAGGGATTGCACCAGGCTTTACCTCTCAAGGGATCTTGAGAAGCTTACAACCCCCACCAGGCAGTATACCTGATCGATGTAGTATAGTATAATGACAAGTACCGGGGGATTGATCGTTCAGCTAGGAATAGTGTCGCTAGGATTAGAAAACCTAAATACTAGATCTAGAGATGAGGGATGATTCTTTTTGTATTTTTATATTTTTTAGAAAGCAAATTAAAATCTCGGGTTTGAAGGATTTGGGCGGAATTAGTTGCTAGTCAACTAACCCAATACTAAAGATGCAATCAAAATAAAATACTAAAAATGAAAATAAACTAATTTAAACTAAGGTTGTGAGCAATATGTGGGAAAAATGAGTTTACTTATATTTCACTACTCCCTAGATATCTTTTACACGTTAATTACTTGTTATAGTTGCGTGGATGACGGATTGTATTCCTTAATACCATTCATGGGGTGGCGTACTTACTTCCCCAATCCTATGAGTGCCTACTTCACTCCTATGTCGAGCCTGCAAGAAGCTCCTAACATGTGATCATTAGAATTTACTCATGCATTAAATACAACCAATAAAACCTAGTACACATCAGTTCATGTTTCCTAAGACGTTCAAGTATGTTACACAATGGAGATCTGCCAGTTTTCTTAAGCCTAACATTGAAATCATTCATCCAATACAACCATAAACAAGTAATTAACACATAATCAACATCTAGGTTTCATTAGATCTAAGCAAACACAATATAAATCTAGCCTAGCATGTTGAAATCAAGACAAGCACAAGATATAGACAACCAACACATAGACATATTGATTGAATTAAAAGAAGACTTATCTCAATAACACATGTAAGGATTCAAGGGTTGAAAACCCTTGAAAAGCTGTAAAATTTGTACAAGGTTCGGCCCTAGGGTTTCTCCACACAAGTCCCTCTTTAATGAATGAAAATTAGAAAACTATATATAGATATTAGGAGGTGACGGCGTCAAGAACAAAGGTGTGACGCCGTCATCTCGCCGCCAAATAAATCCTCGGACTGCCTAGATCTACATCTGACGCCGTCATGTAGTCCTCTTTTGCAGGTCGTCACACATTTAACTCTTGACGCTCTACTTGTGACGCCTTCATGTTTGTACTGGGTCGTCATGGTTTTTACTCTTGACGCTGTCAGGAATGTCTTCTTGACACCGTCAAACACTGTACTCAGCAAGGAAAATTAAGTCTTTGGCGTTTTCTTCACTTTTATGCTCCAAAAACGTCCGAATTGCTTCCTTTTCCAGATTTCACTCCCAAAGTACCTAAAATCACAAAAGGAACGATTTAGGGCAATATTTGATCAAATAAATTCAATTCCGGGCTTAAATGACCCCCCTAAAAGTGGTTCATTTTTCGCCTCATCATGATCCCATGTTAGGAGCTTCTTAGCCGGCTCGACATAGGAGTGAAGTAGGCACTTATAGGATTGGTCAATTAAATGTACAATGTGGCGCTCCTAAGCCAAGAATAGACTCGACTTAAGCTAATAAATGAAAAATAACAAAAACATAAAATAAACATTGAATGAAAGGGGATGGTAGTCCGTATGTTTTTTCTTTATTTTTCTATTTTTTTTATTCTTTTTCTTAACTTTTTTTTTTTTTTTTTTTTTTTTTTTTTTTTTTTTTTTTTTTGCATACACTCTTACCCTACCATCCAAAATAATACATCATATGGAATTAATATTCCCCTTACACTTGAATTTTTACATACTTTACAATAAATTAATCTAATGACTCGAATTAAGATAATCAAAACACTTGCAGTACTTTTAAGATTAACGCACATATGGGGGTAATAAATTATTTTCTTCCCTATTACTCCATAAAATAAGTACTTTACCCATGAGTCCAATCGTCCCAAAACAATATGTACAAGGATATGACTCGACTTAGCAACTATGTAATCAATTAGATAGTTAACTTAGGGTTTAACAAATAACAATAATGCACTAAGGAATGAGTGCATACACGGAAGGAGGCTAAGGCGATTTGGGTGTACATTTAAGTGGGGTGTAACAAATTCTTCCTTTAAGTAAAATGCTTACAGTTAGAAACGAAAAGATAGGCTCGGAGGGGTGTACTAGGGGTTTCGTGTACTAAAAATGAGCACAACGCTAAGGTGTGGGAAAAATTAATTGACTTAACTAGCCAAGTAATATGACTTAAATGGTCAAGTAATTATGATACGGGTTTAACACAAGGGTGATCCTAATGCCTCTTATCATGTAGTAAATCCTACCACACGAATGTAGTCTCACTAGCGGTCTCGGGATGCATCACTAACGCAAGTTCTAGAATCTAAATGCTACCGGTACACTCATAAGCACTAATAGTAAATGCTTTTCCTATCAAATCTAAAGGCGAACCTCACATATTTGGGTGGAAAATTTTTCTGAATAGTACGATTATGTGCTAGTCATACAATCTCCTATCCATGAGACGCTTGCTATGGCTCAAGTTTCACTCCTAAATGTTGTAAAAAAATTTAAATTTGGCGCTAAAATTGCACTAACAAGTATTTCTCATAGTTTTATTACACATCTACTATCAAACAAACAAACTCAAGCGAAAGTGTATCTGTAAGGTATCATCATTTTACCCTCCCCTTACACTTAGGATGAACATTGTCCCCAATGTTCAAGTAAAGAATGTAAAAGTGAAATAAGTAAAACAAATGAAATCAAATACTCCCCTGATTCGCTCGGTATGGATAATAAGTTGGCCAGGTTAGATCTTCCTCCAAGAAAATGAACAATCAAAGCTTCCCTTCCAGAAAAATAAATCATCTTCTTGTCATACATAACCTGTAAATCCTGAGAAAACAGACAAGGCAACCTCGCATAAAATCGGCGGCAATCTACATATGTTACTAAATCCTAGAAAACAAAGTAAGATATAATGCTTGTGGAATGAAGTTTGCAGATTTTCTGGAGATTATAAAACTTAATAATTCAACAAAAACTTTAAAACTCCGTTAGAAAAACAAAACTGGTAAAATTTCTAGATTTTTACACGTGACGCCGTCAAGAGTAAACTCATGACGCCGTCAGAAGTGACCTGCAGAAATTCTTATGTTAAGTTTCTGGAAAATTTCTGGAAAAACTTGGTCCTACTTCCTGGAAAATACTGCAAAACTTCATTATGACTCGATACAAGCATTTGACTCTAACAAATACGAATATACATGTTCATTTAATATTGTGGAGAATCATGATCGGTTTGTTTCTTAAAAACATATTTGGGGTTTCCCCTTACACTTATCTTTTGCAAAAATACCTTTAGGTGAAGTTAAGACTAGGCCAAAACAACAAAGTAAAGTATTTCCACTTTTTAGTTTAGAAGCATGATTTACCAACAATAAAAATAAAGCATGCATACGGAAGCAAATAACAAACAAACAAAATAAAATCACACAAAGCATGGGTTGCCTCCCAAGAAGCGTTTTTTTTTTAATTTACGAGTCTTGTAGCTAGACTCAAGGTCATGGGTTACTACGTGACTTCATCGTTGGTTTCACTCTCTAGGTCATCTTCTAAACCAGTTTTGTATTCCGGACCTAGTTGCAAACATTCTTTGTAGAAACCAAGCATCCTATTCTTCACATACTCTAATCCTCTACGTCTATCCTCATCATTCCTATAATAAGCCGCTTGCTTGTGTTCCTTTTCTATATTAGAGAGAAGGCGGTATTGCTCAATTTTGTAAGGCATTTGGTAAGCAATCTCATCATTCTCTTCCTTGAACCTAAATATCCCTAAAGTCGGATCATAACTCATCCTAGTGGCCTCAACAAATGGTTTTCTGAATATTATTTGGCTTAGGCAATCATCTATCACCGGACGAGTGTCTTCCACTATCATAAAATCGATCTCATAAGTGAAATTACCTATAATTACATGCAATCCCTTCACTCTTCCTACAAAGTTACTTACCAAATTCCTATTGGGCATTATCCTATAATCAAGTTGCTTCTTCATCACCCAATTGTAATAAGTCCTAGTCATGATGTTTACAGGAGATCTAGGATCGATGTAAGCTTTCCATATATGCATATGCCCAATGTTGCATGGTATGTTGATGTTAGAGGGGTCTCCCATTTTGATAAGGGGTGTGCCAAGGATATATGGTCTCTCGGGACTATCGAATAAATCCTTATGGTATTCCCGTTCTTCCTTGGTGGGCAACTTATCAAAGTGCTTTTCTATAGTTTCTACTTCCTCTAACTCCTCTCCCTTATTAACCTCAACTTCCCTACTTTCATCCCTAGTCTCGGTTTCTACTCCAACTTCATCCTTGTCACTTTCTTCTATCTCCTTATCTATTGGCTTAACGGTGACAACATTGAAAAAGTGGACATGTTTGGATGATGAGGGGTCCTTAATTTGGATTCCGTTATTGGTATCCCTAGTGTCCTTCCTAGGTGTGGTTAACGCTTGGTTGTTGAGGGCTTTCAACAAGTTGTCTATCTTGTTGGTCATCTCCGTTTGTTGTTGGTTGAATTCGGTTTCAAACTTAGCTATGCGAGCTTCTTGAGATGCCATGAACTTAGACATCAATCCTTAAAGATTGTTGGTACTACCATAGTTGTTAGAAGGATTGTTGTTGAAATTACGGTTGGAGGGTGGACCGTTTGGTTGGTAACGATTAGGCGGATTGGAAGAATTGGCTTGATTTTGTTTCCACCTAAGGTTTGGATGATTTTTCCAAGAGGGGTTGTAGGAATCACCGTAAGGGTTTGGCTCGGGTTTGAAAGTGTACCACTTATCTCCCGCTTCGTCGGTACGCGAGGAT
Source organism: Artemisia argyi (assembly GCA_030686995.1). NCBI lineage: Eukaryota > Viridiplantae > Streptophyta > Magnoliopsida > Asterales > Asteraceae > Artemisia > Artemisia argyi. The sequence goes on along the minus strand of CM060709.1, from coordinate 66,222,164 downwards.
GCGTAGTCCGCAAAAGCTGTTCCGAGGAGTTCCACACAATCACGAGTGTCATGGGGACCACTACATAATTCGCATGAAGAAGTGATTTTGTTCACTTGGCTTGAAGGCTTAGGAGCTTCGTAAGATTTCATGAGAAACTTGACTTGGTCCTCAAGTTCCATGATCCTACGGTCGGGAAGTGCTAGAGTTGTTCGAAGGCAAAGATATTGCCTTGACCGTTTTGTTCAAATCACGGGGATCATTCCAACTTTCGTTGTCATAGAGAGCAAGATCTTCTATGAGTTCCCATGATTGTTCCGCACTTAGATCACGTAGCTTACCACCGGCTGATTGGTCAATGGCTCGCCTCGTGGAGAGATTGATATGGACATAAAAGATTTGGACTTGGAGCCAAAGATCTATGCCATGATGAGGGACTTTTTAGAGTAAATCCTTGAAACGAGTCCATGCTTCATAGAGAGATTCATTTTGACGTTGTTGGAACATCAAGATGTCATTTCTAAGCTTGGTAGTTCTCCCCGGTGGGAAAAATTGAGCAAGGAAACGTGTGGTGAGATCATCCCATCTGGTGATGAATCCCGCGGGTAACCGCTCAAGCCATTGACTAGCTTGATCACGTAGAGAGAATTGGAATAGGCGTAATCGGGTTGTCTCTCTAGTTGCAACATCTAGGTCTATGGAATCTACGATTTTAAGGAAGTCCTTAAGATGTTGATTTGGATCTTCGGAACGAAGTCCATGGAATGCACATCCGCTTTGCACCAACCGGATGGTGTCGGATCGCAAGGGAGTCATTGGCTCCGGTGAGCTCAATGGTGTTTCGATAGCCTTGGTGGCTAGGTCGGGAATACTCTCCTAACGTTCAGGGCCTAAGGCGTTCTAGTGGTGGGTTTTATTGTGGTGGGATGACGGGTTCAAAGATGTTCCCATCGTCCATGATGTCGGGTGGTGAAAAGTTACGAACAAAAACACAAAGAAATAAGATAGACTAAAGAGAACCTAAAAAATAAAAATAAACTCTTACTAGAAAGGAATCTAGCAAGTAGACCTAATAAAAAGAGATTCTAACCTAGACAATAACTATTCCCCGGGCTGCGGCGCCAAAAACTTGATGCGTAGGGATTGCACCAGGCTTTACCTCTCAAGGGATCTTGAGAAGCTTACAACCCCCACCAGGCAGTGTACCTGATCGATATAGTATAGTATAATGACAAGTACCGGGGGATTGATCGTTCAGCTTGGAAAAGTGTCGCTAGGATTAGAAAACCTAAATACTAGATCTAGAGATGAGGGATGATTCTTTTTGTATTTTTATATTTTTTAGAAAGCAAATTAAAATCTCGGGTTTGAAGGATTTGGGCAGAATTAGTTGCTAGTCAACTAACCCAATACTAAAGATGCAATCAAAATAAAATACTAAAAATGAAAATAAACTAATTTAAACTAAGGTTGTGAGCAATATGTGGGAAAAATGTGTTTACTTAGATTTCACTACTCCCTAGATATCTTTTACACGTTAATTACTTGTTATAGTTGCGTGGATGATGGATTGTATTCCTTAATACCATTCATGGGGTGGCGTACTTACTTCCCCAATCCTATGAGTGCCTAATTCACTCCTATGTCGAGCCTGCAAGAAGCTCCTAACATGGGATCATTAGAATTTACTCATGCATTAAATACAACCAATAAAACCTAGTACACATCGGTTCATGTTTCATAAGACGTTCAAGCATGTTGCAAAATGGAGATCTGCCAGTTTTCTTAAGCCTAACATTGAAATCATTCATCCAATACAACCATAAACAAGTAATCAACACATAATCAACATCTAGGTTTCATTAGATCTAAGCAAACACAAGATAAATCTAGCCTAGCATGTTGAAATCAAGACAAGCACAAGATATAGACAACCAACACATAGACATATTGATTGAATTAAAAGAAGACTTATCTCAATAACACATGTAAGGATTCAAGGGTTGAAAACCCTTGAAAAGCTGTAAAATTCGTACAAGGTTCGACCCTACGGTTTCTCCATACAAGTCCTCCTTAATGAATGAAAATTAGAAAACTATATATAGATATTAGGAGGTGACGACGTCAAGAACAAAGGTGTGACGCCGTCATCTCGCCACCAAATAAATCCTCGGACTGCCTAGATCTACATCTGACGCCGTCATGTAGTCCTCTTTTGCAGGCAATCACAGATTTAACTCTTGACGCTCTACTTGTGACGCCTTCATGTTTGTACTGGGTCGTCATGGTTTTTACTCTTGACACCATCAGGAATGTCTTCTTGACGCCGTCAAACACTGTACTCAGCATGAAAAATTAAGTCTTTGGCGTTTTCTTCACTTTTATGCTCCAAAAACGTCTGAATTGCTTCCTTTTCCAGATTTCACTCCCAAAGTACCTAAAATCACAAAAGGAACGATTTAGGGCAATATTTGATCAAATAAATTCAATTTCGGGCTTAAATGACCCCCTAAAAGTGGTTCGTTTTTTGCCTCATCATGATCCCATGTTAGGAGTTTCTTAGCCGGCTCGACATAAGAGTGAAGTAGGCACTCATAGGATTGGGGAAGTAAGTACGCCACCCCATGAATGGTATTCAGGAATAAAATCCGTCATCCACGCAACTATAACAAGTAATTAACGTGTAAAATATATCTAGGGAGTAGTGAAATCTAAGTAAACACATTTCTCCCACATATTGCTCACAACTCTAGTTTAATATAGTTTATTTTCATTTTTAGTATTTTATTTTGATTGCATCTTTAGTATTAGGTTCTCTTTAGTCTATCTTTTTTCTTCGTGTTTTTGTTCGTAACTCTTCACCACCCGACATCATGGACGATGGGAACATCTTTGAACCCGTCATCCCACCACAACAAAACCCACCACTAGAACCTCTTAGGCCCCGAACCCTAGGAGAGTATTCCCGACCTAGCCACCAAGGCTATTGAAACACTATTCAGCTCATCGGAGCCAATGTGACCCCCTTGCGATCCGACACCATCCGGTTGGTGCAAAGCGGATGTGCATTCCATGGACTTCGTTCCGAAGATCCAAATCAACATCTCAAGGACTTCCTTAAAATCGTAGATTCTATAGACCTTGATGTTACAACTAGAGAGTCAACCCAATTACGCCTATTCCAATTCTCTCTACATGATCAAGCTAGCCAATGGCTTGAGCGATTACCCGCAGGATCCATCACCTCATGGGATGATCTCACCAATCGCTTCCTTACCCAATTCTTCCCGCCGGGGAAGACTGCGATGCTTAGAAATGACATTTTGATGTTTGAACAACATCAGGGTGAAACTTTCTACGAAGCATGGGCTCGTTTTAAGGATCTCCTCCATAAAGTCCCTCATCATGGTATAAACCTTTGGTTATTAGTTCATATTTTCTACGACCATGTTGACTATCACACTAAACGTACAATCGATAGGGCCGCGGAAGGTAGATTGCATGATAAGAACGCCGAGGAGTCCTGGGCAATTATTGAAGAGCTTGCCACCGATAATCAAGAGATGTGGGAGTTTAATCATTCTATAAAAGCGGCCATGAACGCAATCTCAACACCTGAAGGGACTACCGAAATCCCTGATGAACTCCTATGCAAACTCGAGGCAAAAGTTGACTATTTTGAGGAAAGGCAAAGGAGATCCCTGAGTCCTAGGCGGGCTACTGCCAATTCTGTCTCGAAAACGACTTCAACACCGTTATCAGAGTCACCCTCTAGAGAGAATGTTGAGACTTTTCAAAACTATGCCCCACCTTATTCCCCTCCCGAGAAACTTAGCCCGGAGTTTAAAGTGAGAATGAGAGAATACATGGCAACTCATTCAGATCGGCTCGCTAAATTTGAGGAAGCAGTTTAGGAACAAAAAGAGGAGATGCAAGAGAAAATGAATGAGGTGATAAGCCTGATGGAAGAGTATGTCAACCAGAGAACCCCCGAAAGGATGTTACTAAGGAAAGAAAGCGTCATCCCCACTACCCGATTTGTTAATTCCATCGCAATTGTCCACAAGGATAATGAGAAGGTAGAAACTCCTACTGAACAAACTGTAGAAAAGCCACCCAAATCCCAATCTCTAAGTTACTACCTGAAACATGATATAAACGAAAACACTATAACAAATTGGATAAAGGGTGACGGGCATAACCAACCTTCCAAACAAGGTTCTGAGAAGGAGGAAGGGGAAAAAGATGAGTATGATACGTTACCTGGGAGGCCAATATTCGAGAAACTATTGGTACAAAAAGTGGCTACTAAGCAGATGGCGTGTGGGAACTTTGAGATACCAGCTAGCATCGAGGATTTGAAATATCTTAGTGCTTTCGCTGACCAAGGATCGGAAGTAAATCTTATGCCCCTAACTATTTACATCCAACTAACGTCAAAAATGCCAGCCCCCACTCGTGTTAGGCTGTCACTAGCTGGACACTCTTACGTATACCCCCTAGGAATCGCAGAAGATGTGTTGGTTAATGTCGCAGGGTTCATGTACCCCGTTGATTTTATGATCATCGATGATAAGGGAGATGGGTGCATGCCAATAATCCTTGGGGCACCATTCCTCACCACCGCTAGGGCTGTGATTAAGTATGAAGGCAGAAAAATTGAGCTTAAATCAGGAAAATGGAATATTAGCTTCCCCATGACCCCGCGATGTGGGCATGAGAGTTTGGGTTAGAGAAAGCTCAAAAACAACATTGACACGTCACCTATTCGTGTTCAAGAGAAAATACTTGCATGGGAGGCAAGAATCGGAAGCTACAAGGAGGCTAAACATGAAAGAAGCAAAAGCAATAAAGTTCACGTCGAGTTCGAACACAATCGACCAGCAAGAAGCCATGTACCATTTGAGGAAGGGAACTTAGTACTCTTAAGACACTTGGAAATAACGATACCACCCGATAAACCGAGTCCCTGGTGGTATGGGCCTTTCACAATTGAGAGCATGAGCCAAGATGGGATGGCTAGCCTGAGAAGTAAAGTAGGTGGAGAGGTGATTGCAAGTATCGACAGATTGAGGCACTACCACCACTGTAGGACCGAAAATATTATTGATGATTCATGTGGTTCGGGGGGTCGGGGAAGCTCAAAGTAAAGGAAAGACATGGTATTTATTAGATTAAGAAAGGGAAGATGTGTGTGTATTTTAGAGAGAAGAAGGAAAAACACACACACACACCTAAGATACAAAATGAGACATCCACCCTCCTAGTTGTGACTAGGAGGTGTATTTATACAAGAATACTAGCTAATCTATACTCTAATGGCAAGACTAGTCCTCGTACATAAATACTATTGCAATTCTCGAATATGACTTTACTTTAAGGCTAACAATCTCTCCCCAAAGTGATGTCATATGGGAATTGCTTACAACGTTCCCTACAAGTAAAATTAAATGCACAACATAAGCGCAGCAGCTCTGAGAGTGATCTTCAAACTTCATTGCACCATTCAGCTTCCTGAATCTTCTCAGCTGCCATCTCTTTACTTGCAGAAGAACAATGTGAGCAAATCTAATTAGGGATTAAATCTGGCTTTACACTCTCCCCTAATTAGTGCTCTCCCCCAAACTGACAACCTTTCAGATGAATTCCATGAATCTGAAGAAGTCTTTTGATAATTAAATGCAAACCGTCTTTAGTCTTCTAACACGCAGCGGAAAATGTAGAACAGACTGTAGACTCGACGTTCTTCAAGATTGTCCATTCGGAGGAATAAAATATCACCTTCATCTCACCAAACGCATTCCAGTTATATTACATATAACAAATCAGCCCGTAACGTACACATGAAATGATAACACCAAAGTAACAAGTTGAGACATTGATCATCTTGAATTTGTTGCCCAAAATTGGTGAAGGTGGATAAGGTAGAAATACGTAGAATAAGATGAGAAAATAAGGATATAGAATCAGCCAATCTCTGACAAAAATCATTTCATAAATCATTAAACCCGATCACGTGAACTTGTTGTGCGTCCTCGATGTAAACATTTCTCTCCCCTGATGGTTACGATTTATCGGAATCAGCATAATAATGTGTACGTGAAGCATTAACTGGAAGCACTCTATCATAAGTCATATCAGCTCATGAGAAGATGTAGATAAACCCAATCTACTAATAGTACCATTTGAGATTGTCTAACTCTTTACTAACCCCCTGTATCAAACAACGGCTCTCTGTAGTAGCTACATGTGAAGATAACCCGATATGACGAACTTGAGAATGAAGTAAAATCCCCCAAACTTGTTACTTAATGCTTGTACTATCCTGTGACTAAGAACGGTGTACCTTATACCCCTAAAGAAGTGTAATAAGCACAATCCCTCTTGACATATCCTCAACTACGTGAGACACTGAGCACTACAACGTAACTCCTTAAAGTGATAGCTACTTTGTCAGTATAGAAAGAAAGAATCACAAAAGTAACTAGATATTCAAGTCTTCGTCACTGTTAATATATGCCCAAACAAGTCATCTTCACGGAAGAGAAGAAAGAAAGAAGATGAAATAAGTGCACGCGCCCGTAAAACGTTACTTCAAACCCAAATAAATAATAATGAATCATCCCCGTAGTCACATTTGATATTCAATGAAAACTTTAGCCGTGTAATTTGTATCCCCGTGAAATTTGCAATACCAAAATACACTTCTTTACCATTGTTAAAAATTGTATCCAATATGTTTGTAAAAAAATTGGATAACAAATTTTATATGCAAATTCAATAAGTCAGCTCAGTCCATATAAACTTTAGTCTAATCAATTACTAACTGGATTCAAATTCAGCCTAATTCGAGATCCAGTAGCAACAGTCCACGTTTTCAAATTAAAAGGCCCAATCCAATTCTTTTGATAGTTAAATTCAGCCTGTTAGGATTGAGATAAACGTCCAGTTCCATACCACACAAACTTATAACATATCCTCAACCCTACCTAGTGATAATCGCCGCTCCTTTCTCTCACCAAACAAATCTCACCAAACTCTCTTCCCAAAACAGCTATAATCTCATTTACATATATCATCATATCATCATAACCGATTCAACAGCAGTCCATGTAAACGAAACCCATAAACACAAACTTAACCATACGCAACCTAGATGTCTTAAATTACTTCTCAATCTGAATCAAGAACGTGGCATGGCTTCATGATCCTAGAGGGTCTCCGGTAGGTTGTAGTTGTGTTTTTATGCCGTGTTTTCTGTAAACGAACCAAAGAGTGATTGTAACACGTTTGTTATAAATCAATCTTTATTGTTTTCGGATAGTAACAAGAAGCTTGGTCTTCAAATAAAATGATCTGTGATGATGTTTTTCTTTTCGTGTATTGATCTTTGAGGTCCTTGGCTATTGTTTTACCACACGAGAGAGAAATTTCTGAGATCTTGTTTCCATTTTATTTTTGAATCGAGTCTTGGATGAGATATGATGGTATATAGTGATTGTTGTTATGAGGAGTTGTGGATGGGATTAGGATAGTGAAGTTGACTTTTTCGATTTCTTTTTCATTTGATAAATACTTGGACTGATGACATATAACCTGAAGTGTAATGAGTCTTTGGTATTATGGTTTGTGGTCAACCGGTCTTCATCTGCATGTTCTCGAAATTTTTCACTTTTTATTTTCGAAACATTGCATCTTGAAAGATTTTCTAAACTTTGACATTTATCGAGAATACATATTTATCGAGAACGAGTTTTATCGAGAACCTGTTTATCGAGAATGTGATTTCGATAATAAAGGGTATTGTGTTCTCGAAAACTACTTGTGTTCTCGAAAACAAGTACATATCGAGAATTTCTTATACAAGAAATTCCGACCAGATTCCGGCGATTATTCCGGCCAATCTTTTTGCAGATTCTGATGAGTTTTCTGACGAGATTCAACCACTTTTCACGGATGGTACAAAAACTAGTCACAAAGGTAGATATGATACAAAACTGTTAACGAGGCTAAAAAACCACATGATATCAGTTTGTACGCAATAACAAATGAAAATACAAGACTTTTTTGTTTTGACCATTTTTTGATACATCAAGTATTGAAGGAAACTGTTAACAACAAAGATAAGGAAAAAAAATTTCCGGTTCCAAAAAATTAAGGGTAAAACAGCTTCAATACATGATACAAAACCACACAAATCAAGAAAACAAACACCGTGAGCTCCGATACCAATTGTTGGACCGAAAATATTATTGATGATTCATGTGGTTCGAGGGGTCGGGGAAGCTCAAAGTAAAGGAAAGACATGGTATTTATTAGATTAAGAAAGGGAAGATGTGTGTGTATTTTAGAGAGAAGAAGGAAAAACACACACACACCTAAGATACAAAATGAGACATCCACCATCCTAGTTGTGACTAGGAGGTGTATTTATACAAGAATACTAGCTAATCTATACTCTAATGGCAAGACTAGTCCTCGTACTTAAATACTATTGCAATTCTCGAATATGACTTTACTTTAAGGCTAACAACCACAATAGTAATGATCACAACTACATGGGGTACATAATCTCAAGAGATGAGGTCACGTAGTAATCCATGACCTTGAGTCTAGTTACACGACTCGTAAATAAAGAAAAGCGCTTCTTAGGAGGCAACCCATGTTTTGTGTGATTTTTATTTTGTTTGTTTGTTATTTGCTTCCGTAAGCATGCTTTATTTTTATTGTTGGTAGATCATGTTTCAAAACTAAATAGTGGAAATACTTTAACTTGTTGTTTGGCCTAGTCTTAACTTCACCCAAAGGTATTTTTGCAAAAGATAAGTGTAAGGGGAAACCCCAAATATGTTTTTAAGAAACAAAACCGATCATGATTCTCCACAATATTAAGTGAACATGTATATTCGTATTTGTTAGAGTCAAATGCTTGTATCGAGTCATAATGATGTTTTGCAGGATTTTCCAGGAAGTAGGACCAAGTTTTTCCAGAAATTTTCAGGAAACTTAACATAAGAATTTCTGCAGGTCACTTCTGACGGCGTCATGAATTTACTCTTGACGGCGTCACGTGTAAAAATCTGGAAATTTTACCAGTTTTGTTTTTCTAACGGAGTCTTAAAGTTTTTGTTGAATTATTAGTTTTATAATCTCCAGGAAATCTGCAAACATCAATCCACAAGCATTATATCTTATTTTGTTTTCTAGGTTTTATTAGCATATGTAGATTGCTGCCGATTTTATGCGATGTTGCCTTGTCTGTTTTCTCAGGATTTACAGGTTATGTATGACAAGAAGATGATTTATTTTTCTGGAAGGGAAGCTTTGATTGTTCATTTTCTTGGAGGAAGATCTAACCTGGCCACCTTATTATCCATACCGAACGAATCAGGGGAGTATTTGATTTCATTCTTTTTACTTATCTCACTTTTACATTCTTGCTTGAGTTTGTTTGTTTGATAGTAGATGTGTAATAAAACTATGAGAAATACTTGTTAGAGCAATTTTAGCACCAAATTTAAACTTTTTTACAACATTTAGGAGTGAAACTTTAGCCATAGCAAGCGTCTCATGGATAGGAGATTGTATGACTAGCACAAAACCGTACTATTCAGAAAAATTTTCCACCCAAATATGTGAGGTTCGCCTTTAGATTTGATAGGAAAAGCATTTACTATTAGTGCTTATGAGTGTACCGGTAGCATTTAGATTCTAGAACTTGCGTTAGTGATGCATCCCGAGACCGCTAGTGAGACTGCATTCGTGTAGTAGGATTTACTACATGATAAGAGGCATTAGGATCACCCTTGTGTTAAACCCGTATCATAATTACTTGACAATTTAAGTCATATTACTTGGCTAGTTAAGTCAATTAATTTTCCCACACCCTTAGCGTTGTACTCATTTTTAGTACACGAAACCCCTAGTACACCCCTCCGAGCCTATCTTTTCGTTTCTAACTTTAAGCATTTTACTTAAAGGAAGAATTTGTTACACCCCACTTAAATGTACACCCAAATCGCCTTAGCCTTCCGTGAATGCACTCATCTTTAGTGCATTATTGTTATTTGTTAAACCCTAAGTTAACTATCTAATTGATTACATGGTTGCTAAGTCGAGTCATATCCTTGTACATATTGATTTGGGACGATTGGGACTCATGGGTAAAGTACTTATTTTATGGAGTAATGGGGAAGAACATCATATATTACCCCCATATGTACGTTAATCTTAAAAGTGCTCCAAGTGTTTTGATTTTCTTAATTCTAGTCATTAGATTACTTTATTGTAAAGTATGTAAAGATTCAAGTGTAAGGGGAATGTTCATTCCCTATGATGTATTATTTTTGATGGTAGGGTAAGAGTGTATGCAAAAAATAAAAAAAATAAAAAAAAATAAAAAAAAAAATCGGAAAAATAAAGAAAATTAAAAAAAAAAAAGAAGAAAAACATACGGACTACCATCCCTTTCCATTCTATGTTCATTTTATGTTTTTGTTATTTTTGATTTATTAGCTTATGTCGAGTCTAGTCTTGGCTTAGCAACGCCATATTATACATGTAATTAACCAAGATTGTTAACTCGCCACCAGTAAAGACTGCCTATATCCAACAAAACCGTGTATTTCATATCCATACACCTAACGTTACAACCCTTTAAAAGACCTCTTTGATAGTTTATCCTAGGTGCTTACGCCATGTGGTGGAGGTTTGATCCTTTCCCAAGCCTATGGTAATCTATTTTGCTATGACAGGTAGTGAGAGATATTTTCCGTTTCCATATTGTGATATTACTTTATTACACCCGAGAGATGTGAGTATCTAAACACTATTTGTGAGGTGCTAGTATATGACCTCCGTGCTTGTCTTTGGTCTTTAGTGGAATGATTATTTGTTGTAATTACTTTTATATTAGTGTTAAATGACCCCTAACTTGTATTTTGACTAGAATAAAAGCGCATTTGCTTGAGGACAAGCAAATCTCAAGTGTAAGGGTATATGATAAGGCGAAAAATGAACCACTTTTAGGGGGTCATTTAAGCCCATAATTGAATTTATTTGATCAAATATTACACTAAATCATTCCTTTTGTGATTTTAGGTACTTTGGGAGTGAAATCTGGAAAAGGAAGCAATTCGGACGTTTTTGGAGCATAAAAGTGAAGAAAATGCCAAAGACTTAATTTTCCATGCTGAGAACAGTACCTGACGGCGTCAAGAGGAAAATCATGACGGCGTCAAGAGTAAAAGTGGTGACGACCCAGTGCAAACCTGAAGGCGTTACAACAAGGGCGTCAAGAGTTAATTTTGTGACGGCTTGCATAAGGAAACTACATGACGGCGTCAGACCCAGATCTAGGCAGTCCGATAAACTATTTGGCGGCGAGATGACGGCGTCAGACATTTGTTCTTGACGCTGTCACCTTCTAAACTCTATATATAGTTTTCTATTTTTCATTCATTAAAGAGGAACTTGTGTGGAGAAACCTAGGGCCAAACTTTGTAAACCCTAGCTCTTATTTTACAGTATTTTCAAGGGTTTTCACCACTTGAATCCTTTCATGTTCAATCGAGATAAGTCTTCTCTTTAATTCAATCAGTATGTCTATGTGTTGGTTGACTATATCTTGTGCTTGTCTTCATTTCAACATGCTAGGCTAGATCTATCTTGTGTTTGCTTGGATCTAATGAAACCTAGATGTTAATTATGTGTTGATTACATGTTTATGGTTGTATTGGATGAATGATTTCAATGTTAGGCTTAAGAAAACTGGCAGATCTCCATTGTGTAACATGCTTGAACGTCTTAGGAAACATGAACCGATGTGTACTAGGTTTTATTGGTTGTATTTAATGCATGAGTAAATTCTAATGATCCCATGTTAGGAGCTTCTTAGTTGGCTCGGCATAGGAGTGAAGTAGGCACTCATAGGATTGGGGAAGTAAGTATGCCACCCCATGAATGGTATTAAGGAATACAATCCATCATCCACGCAACTATAACAAGTAATTAACGTGTAAAAGATATCTAGGGAGTAGTGAAATCTAAGTAAACACATTTCTCCCACATATTGCTCACAACTCTAGTTTAATATAGTTTATTTTCATTTTTAGTATTTTATTTTGATTGCATCTTTAGTATTGGGTTAGTTGAATAGCAACTAATTCCGCCCAACTCCTTAAAACCCGAGGTTTTTAATTGCTTTCATAAAAATATAAAAATACAAAAAGAATCATCCCTCATCTCTAGACCTAGTCTTTAGGTTTTCTAATCCTAGCGACACTATTCCTAGCTGAAAGATCAATCCACCGGTACTTGTCATTATACTATACTACATCGATCAGGCACACTGCCTGGTGGGGGTTTTAAGCTTCTCGATATCGCTCGAGAGGTAAAGCCTGGTGCAATCCCAATGCATCAATAACCATTACAAATTGTTTTAATGCAAGGTTTTTGTACAAATTGTGGAGAGTTTTGATGATACATAAAATTTTGAGAAATCACTCTCCCTCTCAATCAATGACGGATGTTAAAACATAAATAAGTTATGTCATTGATTGAGTGAAAAATTTTATCAAAGTTTGAGTTCAAATTGATTTCCAAACAAAATCTCATGGTACCACCAAGTTTTGCACAAATATTTTCCGGAAAAATCATAGAAGGGAAAATACTTGGCGATAAAAAGAAGATTTCTCTTCTTTATCAAGAAATAATGCACTGAAACGTACATTAGATCGAGGAAACATGGATATAAAGTAATCCATGCCCAGGTGAACTTCACCCGGTACAAGGAACAACCGTCTTTTTGGCGACGTGTTTTCCCCATTTTGAAAAACGGGTTGCTATATGAAGTAATAGCAAGCCATATTTTTGAAATGCGGGTTGCAGCCTGAAATGACTACAAGCCATATTTTGAGGAACGACATGTTTTAGAAAAGACTTTATTTGAAACCGGAAAACTCTTGCTCAAGCATATGTATGATTCCGTGTCATTATTGAATGACATTGCTAGAACCGTACATAATATTGATTACACAAGAGACGTGTCGTGAGAGGAATATTTTTGGATTTTTGTAATTTTCTGATTTTTATGGTTTATATTGGTTATATATTGTATGTATTTATTTTTATATACAATATAGATGATAGGAGATACGTATGAGAACTGTAAGAGTTATAAGGATACAAAAAGTAGGCCACAAACTTTATACAGTACAAGTTACAAAACAATCACAGCATCCAAGATACACATATGACAAAGAACCCCACCACCAAACACATCATTTGTTGGGTTTTGAGTTCTGCTGCTGAGTGAAACTGCTGTTATGATGAAACTTCTGCTAGTGAAACTGACTCTGCTGCTGATGACAAAGTGCTGCTAATGGAAAATACTGCTGAAGGAAACTACTGCTAATGTGATAAGCATGTATTCATATTAGATAATTATAGAATAGATTGTATGTATATCTTATACGTCTAGAATATTCTTATCTTGCATAGAAAGTTATTGTAAACCTAGTAGGACTCCTTGGCCTATAAAAGGAGGATCCTATGGTTAGATTGAGTATGTATTGTTTAGTTTTCATTTACACTTCAAGGTTGTAAAACCCTAGCATTGTCGGGTGCTCGTATTAATAATATTCAAGTGTTGATAGTGAATTGTTCTTCTTAAGTTAAGCTTTTATATTCCGCATTCAAGCTTAAGTGTTTACTTTAAGTCAACTTCTATAAGATCGTTTGCTCAACTGGGATCAACAAGTGGTATCAGAGCTCGTGATCTAGAAGTTGTAATCAAGAAGAATCTGTTTCTTGCAAGTTTGTTGTTCCGTATCAACTGCTAAAGATGGGTGATGACACACATATGGTGACTGCTTCAAAGGTTCCCATGCTCAACCCTGGTGAATATGAGCTTTGGAAGATGAGAATCAGACAGTACATTCGCATGATTGACTTTAACATGTGGAATGTGATCATGAATGGTGACTCTTTACCAAAGAAGGGTGCTGATGGAAAAGAGATACCAATCAAGACTGCTGAAGAGAATTCGTTAAGGAAGATGGAGATCAAGGCACACAGTATTCTCTTAATGGGAATACCTAATGAGTTTCAGTTGGACTTTGATAGTTGTGAGACTATTAAGAGTTAATGGATGCTATTGAATTCAGGTTTGGAGGGAATGATGCTACCAAGAAGTCAAGGAAGAATATGTTGAAGCATCAGTTTGAGAACTTTACTGCTGAAAGTGGAGAGAAGATTATTGGCACCTACAACATGCTCAATCAACTTGTCAGTCATCTAAAGCTTGTTGGCTATGTGGTTCCTCAAGAAGATGTAAATCTCAAGTTTCTCAGAAGTCTTGCACCAGAATGGAGTATGCACACTGTTGTTTGGAGGAATAATCCTGACTTTGAAACTATGAAGTTGGAAAGCCTCTATAACAACTTAAGAGTGTATGAACCAGAGTTATCTACTTCATCTACTTCTGAATCACAAAATCTTGCCTTTGTATCTTCAAAGTTAAAGGGGTCTAAAGAATCTCACTCTGCTGCTTATGGAGTATCTACTGCTGATGGATCTGCTGCTAGTTCTAATGATAATAACTCCACCAGTGATATGGCTTTATATGCATTCTTGGCTGATCTAACTACAAGAATAAGGTCACAGGCACTTAATCAAGATCTGGATCACCTTGATCTAGATGATCTTGAAGAGATGGATCTTAAATGGCAAATGGCCATGTTGACCTTGAGGGCTAGAAAATTCTGGAAGAGAGATCAGGTATAGACCTAAAGAAAATGTTGGCTTTGACAAGTCAAAGATAGAGTGTTACAACTGTAACAGGAAGGGTCACTTTGCCAGAGAATGTAGAGCTCCAAAGAAAAATGGTGAAGCATCAAAGAAGACTGAAGAGACAAAGAATACTACTACTGCATTGGTGTCTTGTGATGGATTGGGAGAGTATGATTGGACTGATTTGGCTGATGAAGAACCAAATTATTCCTTGGTGGCTCAAGTCAAGCCTGAAGTGCATAACTTTGCACTTATGGCTTATTCATCATCATCTTCTGTATCTGACTCTGAGGTATCTAATGATTCTGATTTATCTGTGTGTTCTTTTAAGTCTTGTGCTGACACTATAGAAGAACTTAAGTCTAGGAATGAGAGTCTAATTAAAGAAGTTGAAAACCTAAAACTTGATAACTTAGGTTACAAAGTAGGTATTCAGAATGTTGAAAGAAGACTTGAGTACTTAAAAGAGTGTGAGATGGAATATGTAGATAGAATTAACCACCAAGATGTTGAAATTTTTAAGAAAAATAGTGAAATTGAGTTTCTTAAAAATAAAATAGAAGAAGTAGAAAGAGATAGGGATGCAGCTCTTGCTGAAAAAGAAAACCATATAGTAAGAGTAAACAAACAACAATATGCTTCTGACTTGGTTAATAAATCTATTGAGAGTACCATCATGAGGAAAGGCAGTGGAATAGGTTATAAAGAGGTTGCTCCTCCTGCTAAAAGTGCCTTTGCTCCACCGGGAAAAGAATTGTCCTTTAATAGTGAGCTTAATATTGAAAAACCAATAGGTGAGTCTAGTACAAGTGTCTTAGAAACACCTAAGGTAGAGGGCAGAAAATTTCCTGATGGTCCCATTATTGAAGATTGGTACTCAGATAGTGATGAGGAACAAGAACAGGTTAAACTAGAACATAATGTAGTAAAGGAAGAAATTCCTGCTAAAGTTGAAAAAGTTAAACCTAAAATTGAACAGGTGAAGTTTGTGAGACCTGTGTTAGGTAAGGGTATCTCTAGGAGATTGGTTGAATATAAAGAGATTTCTAGAGGTAGAATGAATGGTTCCAATAATAAGCCTAGGGGAAATCAGAGAAACTTTAATAACCTAGTTTCAAACAAATTAGGTAGTGAGTTTAAATTGAAGAAAAAGGCTTGTTATAAGTGTGGTAGCTTTGAACATTTGATTAATAACTGTCCTGACCACAAGAAATCTGTTTGGAATCAATACTCTAGGGTGAATCACAAATATGTTAATCAGAATACTCACCCTCATCCAAAAAGAAACATGATTCCTAGGGATGTGTTATTAAGATCTAGTGCAACTAGATCCATTTATGCTGCTAAATCAAATGGTGTTGTTAAAACCACAACTAGTTCTGTTGTTGGCTCTACTGCTAGCAAGCACTCTGCTGCTAGTAAGCATTCTGCTGCTAGTAAGCAATCTGCTGCTAGTACAAAACTTTCTACTTCTGGGCCAAAAGTTTTATCAAATACAGTTGTTGGAAATCATTTTTATGCTGTTAAGGCCTCAGCTTGTTGGGTTTGGAAACCAAAATCAAATGTTACGAACAATATTTCCAAAACCAACAGTGCATCAAGTGACTTAAAGAAATTTAACTATGTTGATGCACAAGGCAGATCCAAGTCAGTAATTGCTTGGATCCCCAAGAGAAACTAATTTCTCTATTTTCATGTGCAGGGTAATCTACTGGATGAGCTTAAAGACATGGTTATAGTTGATAGTGGATGCTCTGGACATATGACAGGTGATGAGTCTCAGCTTGAAGATTTTGAGGCTTTTGAAGGTGGTTACGTTGCTTTTGGGAATGATCCAAAAGGTGGAAAAATTGTTGGTAGAGGCATTTTAGGAACTGGGAATTTGGACTTTGAGAAGGTGTTTCTTGTGAAAGGGCTTAAGTTTAACCTCTTTAGTGGTTCACAAATGTGTGACAAAAGGAACTTTGTTCTTTTTACAGACACTGAATGTATGATCCTTTCTCCTGATTTTCAGTTGCCAAATGATAAATTTGTGCTATTGAAGGTCCCTAGAAATGAAAATATATACAGTGACCATATTATGAACATAGTTCCCAAAAGAGCTTTAACTTGTTTGATTGCAAAAGCCACTGTTGATGAGTCCAAATTATGGCATAGAAGACTTGGGCATCTGAACTACAAGACAATGAACAAGTTGGTGAAAGGAAATCTTATGAGAGGCATGCCTACAAAGTTGTTTGAAAATTGTGAGACTTGTGTTGCTTGTCAAAAGGGAAAACAACATAAAGTCTCATTCAAGTCAAAGACTTTGAATACAAATACAGAGCCCTTGCATTTGCTACACATGGATTTATTTGGGCCTGTTTTTGTGAAAAGTTTAAACAAGAAGTCATATTGCCTAGTTGTCACAGATGACTTCAGTAGGTTTACTTGGGTGTTCTTCTTAGCCACTAAAGATGAAACCCCAGAGATACTTAAAGAATTCATTACAAGAGTTGAAAACCTGCACAATCATAGAGTGAAGATTATAAGATGTGACAATGGTACTGAGTTCAAGAATAGTGTGATGAATCAATTCTTTGTGGGAAAAGGAATTCTAAGACAATACAGTGTTGCAAGAACTCCACAACAGAATGGTGTTGCAGAGAGAAGAAATAAGACACTTATTGAGGCTGCAAGAACAATGTTATCTGATTCACAATTACCTATACCTTTTTGGGCTGAAGCTGTAAACACTGCATGCTTTGTGCAAAACAGAAGTAAGGTAGTGAAGCCTCATAACAAAACTCCATATGAGCTCTTTCATGGGAAGAAACCAATGATTGATTTTCTTAAGCCATTTAGATGTCCTGTCACTATTTTGAACACTAAAGATCAGTTAGGCAAGTTTGAAGAGAAAGCTGATGAAGGAAATTTGGTTGGTTACTCTGTACATAGTAAAGCTTTCAGAGTATATAACAAGAGAATCAAACATGTGGAGGAGAATTTGCATATCAAGTTTAGTGAGAACACATCTAATGCTATTGGAAAAGGACCTGAATGGATGTTTGATGTTGACATCCTGACCAAGACAATGAATTATGTACCTGTTATTGCTAGTGTTGACACTAAAAAATCACAAGAAGACATTGTTTTGATTGAGAAACTAAAGGTTGGTCCTACTTTCATACCTTTACAGCAAAATCAAGATACACAAGAAGATGATGTTCCTCCAGAGAAACCTAAGGAAGCTCAAGCAGATGTTGAAACTTCAATTAATGCAGAAAAGATACCCAATGAAGCTCCAAAAATAGTTGTTGCTGACTCTCCTACAAGGCCAGAAGACTCTACTGCTGACTCAGAAGACTCTACTACTAGACCAAAACAAGCAACTACTACTTCAATCTATTCTGCTGCTAAGCCTTCTCACTCTGCTTCTACATCACAGTTTCCTTCTTTGGATACTCAAGATAGACCTTTTGATGATACAAATTATCCTGAAGATCCAAATATGCCTCCTCTAGAGAATATCTATGATGACACAGATGATGAAGCTCTTGATGGTAAATTATTTGGAGCTGAAGTAGACTATACTAATTTGGAACTCAATATTCCTGTTAGTCCCACTACTACTACAAGAGTTCACAAGGATCATCCAAAAGAACAAATTCTAAGTGATCCTCAATTATCTGTACAAACAAGGAAAATGATTAAAGAGCTCAAAGATCTTCAACATCAAAATTTCTTTGCAAGAACTCTGCATCAAAGAAACAGTCATAAAGATCTACAAAATTGCTTGTTTGCCTGTTTTTTATCTCAAATTGAACCCAAGAATACTTACAAAGCCCTACAAGAAGCTAGTTGGGTGGAAGCAATGCAAGATGACCTTCTGCAATTCAAACTACAAGAGGTATGGACTTTGGTTGATTTGCCAAATGGAAAAATAGTTATTGGTACTAAATGGGTTTTCAGATGTAAAAGAGATGAAAGAGGGATAGTCATCAGAAATAAAGCTAGGTTAGTAGCTTAAGGATACACACAACAAGAGGGACTTGACTATGATGAGGTATTTGCACAAGTAGCAAGAATAGAAGCCATTAGACTATTCTTGGCTTATGCTTCATTCAAAGATTTTGTAGTGTATCAGATGGATGTAAAGAGTGCTTTCCTTTATAAGACAATTACAGAAGAAGTTTATGTGTCTCAACCACCAGGTTTTGAGGACCCTGATTATCCTGACAAAGTTTACAAGGTGAACAGAGCAATGTATGGATTACATCAAGCTCCTAGAGCTTGATATGATACCTTGTCAACATATTTGTTAGACTCTGGGTTCAGTAGAGGAAAGATTGGCAAGACTTTGTTTCTCAAAAGACAAAAAGATGATATTTTGCTGGTTCAAATCTATGTAGATGACATCATCTTTGGTTCTACAAACAGGGCAATGTGTGTTGATTTTGAGAAGCTTATGAAGGATAAGTTTGCAGTGAATTCAATGGGAGAACTCAACTTCTTCTTGGGACTACAAGTGGTTCAAAAGAAAGATGGCATATTTATCAGTCAGGATAAGTATGTTAATGACATTTTGAAGAAGTTTGGATTTGAAGATGCTAAGCCTGCTAAGACAACCATGGATACCAACAAACCTTTGTTGAAGGATGAAAATGGAAAAGAAGTAGATGTTCATTTATACAGGTCTATGATTGGCTCATTGATGTATCTTACAGCATCAAGGCCTGATATTATGTTTGCTGTATGTGCCTGTGCAAGATTCCAAGTATGTCCCAAAGAATCACATCTCAATGCAGTGAAGAGAATTTTTAGGTATCTAAGGCATCAACCTAAATTGGGCCTATGGTATCCTAAGGATTCACCTTTTGATTTGGTGGCATATTCAGACAGTGACAATGCTGGTGCTTGCTTGGATAGAAAGTCTACAACTGGAGGTTGTCAATTTCTTGGAAACAGATTGGTGTCATGGCAATGCAAGAAACAGACAGTGGTTGCAAATTCTAAAACTGAAGCTGAGTATGTGGCTGCTTCCAGTTGCTGTGGTCAAGTGCTATGGATACAAAATCAACTACTGGATTATGGGTGCAATTTCATGAACACCAAAATTCATATTGATAACAACAGCACACTTTGCATAATTAAAAATGCTGTTTTTCATTCTAAAACAAAATATATTGAGATAAGACATCATTTCATAAGAGATTGCTATGAAAAGAAGTTAATTCAAATAGTAAAAATTCATATTGATAACAATGTTGCTGATCTTCTCACTAAACACTTTGATGTGGGAAGATTTCAATTCTTAATTGCAAACATTGGTATGATTAATCTTTGAAAAACTTATCTCGCATTGTTTTTGTAAACAGTGTAAAGTCCTTGTGCTGGTTGTTAATATGTTTCTGCTGTTTCTTAACAAGCAAATGATTAAGTTGTTATGTACTCCGCTGCTATTTTACTCTACTGCTAGTATATCTTCTTTTATACTTTGTGGTGGTTGGACTAACATTTTGCAGGATAAGCTAAAAGTTGAATGATTTGCAAGATTCTTAAAACAGAAATTCAAAAGCTTTCATTCATCATTCAAACAGAGTACATTCAACAAAAGTACATTTACATCAAGTTCAGAAATAACAAAAGACTGCTACACCACAAACTAATATAAAAAGGCTTAAACATCAAATTCTAGGGCATGGAAGCCCAAGTACAATCTCTCTCTCCTTTGGCAGAGGAGGGTTTGCCTTTCTTGCCTTAGTAGATGTCTTGGGTCTTGGCCTTGAAGATGATGGTCTTTCTGGAGTGGATGGTGGATTGTGGTGTGGCTCATCCTCACTCTGATTATGTGTAGATGAAGGGAGAAACAAGCTCCTTGGGAGATGGTGGTTTGATAGGGATCCAAGCAGGGTCTTCTGATGATTCTGAAGACGATGGAGACTTAGGGGACATCACCTCCTTACCCCTCGAAGTGCTTGGGGTTTGATTTAAATGTCAGAGATCTTTGAAGATAGGAAGATCATGCTTCCTCTTTCTGGCTTGCTCCTTGGTTCTACAACCATTGTGAGGAGGACGGAAGGGAGGGACATATGTTTGAAATGGTGAATCATCCTCAGAAGAAGAATCGGATGAGATGTTGATAATTTCAGGTGAAGATTTCATGGTTATTGATGATTTGATTTGGGTAATTGGAAGATTTGAATGCGTGATTGGCATTTCTGATTGTAATTAGGGTTTGATTGTGGTGAATTAGGGAAAAGATTGCGTCCGGTTTTATAGGGATTACGGATTATCAAGCGCATTAATTGTTATGGGTTATTGACTTTTTGACCAAGTTTGATTAGTCAACTCTGCTGCTGGCTTATTTTCACTCTGCTGCTAGTTGTTTCATTCTGCTGCTAGTTGTGAATGACATGGTTATGCTGCTACGGTTGTAAGTGAGAGGGTGGTATGTGTAACTTCTACCAATCAGTTTAAAACCTAATTAATCTTCATAATTGGTTTCTACACGCTCTAAATTGAAGTTATCACAAACCCTAACACTCCATTATTGTCAAAATCAATTATCCCCAATTTCTCTCAACCCTAATTCATGGATTGTTCACGTAAATGGGCAGAGCATCACAATAGTGTGGTCGTTTTGGATGAAGAGTTGGTTCCTGAAGAATTCACAGATATGGTAAAATTTTTGAATACTACTTCTCTTAGGCATGCACTCACCGTGAATCCTACTATATTTGTTTCTTACATCAAACAGTTTTGGCTTACTGCTAAAGTCAAAACTAGGAATCAAGAAAAATATGTCAGTGCTTTAGTAGATAGGCAAAAGGTTCGTGTAACTGAATCATCTATAATGGAATCTCTTCTCTTAAATGATGAAACAGAGACCACTTGTCTTGCTAATTCTGCTATTTTTGCTGGTTTAAAAACTTTGGGATATGAGGGAAAGCATACAACTTTAAAATATCAAAAGGCTCTCCTCTGCCCTCAATACAAGTTTTTGGTACATCTTCTCCTTCATTGTTTGAGTCCTAAAACTTCTGGGTGGCATGAGTTTAGTGCTACTATTGGTTCTGCAATGGTATGCTTAAGCACAGGTCAACCTTTTAATTTTTCAAGTATGATCTTGGAGGGGATTGTTAAAAGTATTAAAGAGTCTGGTTCTTATTTACTTTATCCAAGATTTATCCAGCTTTTTATTGTTGACCAACTTACAGATTTTAGATCCCATGCTGGTTATTATGAAGCTCCAAAATTGGTTTCAAAAACTTTTACTTTCTTGGTTAAGCGTGGAAAAGGTTTTTCAGGCACACATACAAATCTTACACCTTCAATGGTGCAACTTGTGCAAAATATTCAGGGTGAAGGATTAGGAAATCCCGCTGATTCCCATCACACACCCAATTTTTCTGCATCTGCTACACAACCCAAAATACACTACACCCATAGGAAAACCACAAAGAACACTGATCTACCTCAGGATACTGTTAGTATGGCTGTACCAGATGAGGTTGTCCCAGTTGATGAAGGGTACATGTTGGTGAGGGCTGTCACTACTGCTTCTAGCTTAGCAGCAGAGCAGGATAGTGATAACATAAATAAGACCCAAACAAGGGCAACATCTAGAGAAAAGGATTCTTCTGAATCTGCTTCTCAGGATGGTAACCCTAGCCAAATGGAAAACATAGGGGGCTCAGATGATCAAACTAGGTTTGATACTGAGTTTAAGTCCCAAGATTCACCTCTCGGACCAGGTTACACAGGTCGAAGTCATGAGGACAGGCAAGTGACAAATGAATTGACGGAAAATCTTGTACATGATGACAATGTCCATGATTCACCTCTCGGACCAGGTAACACAGGTCGAAGTGATACTATGCAACTCATTAAGGAATTGACCGTTACTTGTACCAATTTGGGGTTGAAGTGTACTACTTTGGAAGATAAAGTTCTTACTCTGTCTACAGTTGTTGATGGCCAGGCCAAGCTTATTTCCAAGTTAAAGAAACAGATCAAGAACTTGAAGAAATCAAGATCTTCAACCTCATTGAAAAGACTAAAGAAAGTGGGCACTTCTCAAGTTATCAGTTCATCTGAACTCTCTACTCATTTGGAAGAGGATGCTTCCAAACAGGGGAGGAATGAAGATGTCATGGGTTCAGGGGAGGCAAATTTGAAGAGGGTTGAAAGTGCTCAGGTTATGAATGAAGAAATGGTTTCAGGGGAGGTTCCAGAGATTGGAGACATGGATGTAGAAAGTCCTCAGGATGCTAAAAATTTTGTGATTGCTGATCAATCAGGGAATGAGGTTGTAATGGAAAAGGTGATTGCTACTCAAGAAAAGGTGGTGGAAAAACTCAAGACTTTAGAGCCTGAGCAATTAGTGAAGGCAATAGGGTTGATGGGTGAAGCTTTAATGACTTTGGGAGATTCAATGGTGAAAGAGCTTGAAAATGCTGCTATTGCTGACAAGACTAATGACTCTACTGCTACTCATGACTCTACTGCTAAGGATCTTGCTAATCCTGCTGCTAGTGGAAAAGTGAATTCTGCTGATGCACAAGACTCTGCTGCTGGGTCTAGTGATAATGCTGCTGCTGAGGCAATGGTTTTGTTAAGTAAGAAGACAACAGAAGTTCCATGTGAATCATCTTCAAAACATACACCACTACCAACTTCATCACTACCACAACAACCTACAACAACAATTACATCATCAACACCAAGTTTACCTCTAAAAGGAGTTGTATTCAGAGAACCTGCTGCTCAACCAAAGAAGATTGTGTCATCATCTACTGACAAAGGGAAGGGCAAGCAAGTTGAAGAACCTCAATGGATGTATAAGGGGTTTGACTACTCTGTAATACCTTTTCATATGTGGCCTAAGGAATTACAAGTTAAACATGATTCAGCTGCTGCATTGAGAGAACAAGAGTTGATTGATCAAGAAGAACAACAGCTGGCTCAGAAGGAAAAGGAAAGGATTAAAAAGGAAACAGAAGATTTAAGGAGGTATGAGGAATGGGTTGATGAAAAGATAAGAATGGAGGCAGATATTGAACTCAACAAGATGATCAAAATTGAAGAAAATGAAGTTCCAACTTTTGATGTAAGATCTTAGGTAAGGGAGTTCACAGCTAAGAAAAAGAAAGAAGATGATGCTGCTAGAAAGAAGAAAAAGATACTTAGATGTCCAACTCCATTGCAACAAAGAAAAGAGCAAGAAAGATACCTGAACAATATGAAGGGATGGAAATTGGTGCAGTTAAAACCTAAGTCTGATGAAGAGGTGTTTAACTTGTATGAACAAGCTAAGAGACAAACAGATACTTTCTATCCTATGGGTTGTGCTGAAGACTTGGAATATATTGCTCAGATGAATAAAAAGTTGGTACCTGAAAAAGTGACTGAAGTAGAGCATATTCAAGAAGCAGATGTTGTTAAGCAGCTTGATGTTAATGCAGATAAGACTACTTCTTCTGTGCAAAGTGGTAAAAGGAAGAGTGTGGTTCATAAATCATTTGCAAAGAAGAAGAAGGAAACAGGGGAAGAAAGCAGTTCTAAGCCAGAAGGAGATGAGTTCAAGAATGATTGTGATCATATTCCTCCTGAGCATTTAAAGGAACTATTGAAGGTTTACACTATGGTTGGCAAGATGGAAGATCCTGAAGTAGTTGATGCCATACCAATAGGAATCAAGTATCCTATTATCAAAGTAACTACATGATATGATACTAACATTGGAGCATTTCATGATGTTGAGAGATCTGATGGAAAGACTCACAGGTTTCTTAGATTTCAACAGATGCTATACTACTTTGATAGAGAGGATGTTGATGACTTGTGGAAGTTATACAAAGCAAAGTTTGGAGCTGAGAAGTTTGATGGTAAAAAGTATGAGAAAGATCAAGTTGATCATATCATAACTATGTCTGACAATGTTCTGTGGAGAGCTCTAAAACTTATGTATGAACCTTCAATGGATGATTCTGAGTGGACAGAGATAGTACAATACAAAGTAAGAAAATGGAGACTCTTTCAAGATTCTGGAGTTCATATGCTGGAAATTAGACCAATTACTTTGTATATGCTAGCTGAAAAGGATTACCCAGTGGTAAGATACTGGAATACTGTCAATCAGATGATTAATGGTGCTGGATTACTCAACTTGCAGAAAGACTATGATACTGATGACCAGGCATTCAATTTGCTATCAAAGTATAAGAAGATACTTGATCAACAGACATCTCAAGAATTGAGTGTTTGGAAGCATCCTCCTGGTGTTTAGATGAGCTATGAAGAAACTTAATGATTTAGAAATAAATGTTAAGTTTAGGGGAGGATTGTTGGGTTCTGAGTTCTGCTGCTGAGTGAAACTGCTGTTATGATGAAACTGCTGCTAGTGAAACTGACTCTGCTGCTGATGACAAAGTGCTTCTAATGGATAATACTACTGAAGGAAACTACTGCTAATGTGATAAGCATGTATTCGTATTAGATAATTATAGAATAGATTGTACGTATATCTTATACGTCTAGAATATTCTTATCTTGCATAGAAAGTTATTGTAAATCTAGTAGGACTTCTTGGCCTATAAAAGGAGGATCCTAGGGTTAGATTTAGTATGTATTATTTAGTTTTCGTTTACACTTCAAGGTTGTAAAACCCTAGCATTGTCGAGTGCTCGTATTAATAATATTGAAGTGTTGATAGTGAATTGTTCTTCTTAAGTTAAGCTTTTATATTCCGCATTCAAGCTTAAGTGTTTACTTTAAGTCAACTTCTATAAGATCGTTTGCTCAACTGGGACCAACATCATTCAGTGCGTTGTAGAAGGCGGTAGTCACCAGCTCGAACTCTACCACCCACGTAGCACTCCAAACTACTGAAGATTCTTCTCAATTTCAATCTCTTGCGAATACCAGCCAAAAATTTCTTGTTCTGTGTCAGGTCATGGTCAGTCCAGTGGTTGGTATATCGTCTAGATCCATAGTCATACACATGGTATTCTTTCACTCTGAAGTCCAAAGCCTCTTCAACCATTTGTAGAGTACCATCACTGAACTTGTGTATTTTATTGAAGCGCAAAACCATAGGAACGTTGTATCTGTCACGAAACACCACAACCAGAGGAGATTCTATGACTATAAAATCAGCAACTGGTTCCAGACTATTAACATCCCACAGCCAGAGGATATTCTATCACTGAACTTGTGTATTTCATTGAAGCGCAAAACCATAAAAACGTTGTAGCTGAGATTGATAGCTTTCTATGCCAAGCTGAAAATCTTCGACCTGTTTTCTAATGACGATACCCCTGATCCAATGATGTACGGCAAACACAAGAGATTTCTTTTCAAGAGATGGCAGGTGATGCAGCTTTCCTTGAAGGTGGAGCAAATACAGATCTTCGAAATCATTAGGGCGAAGATGTTTGAAATCACCTTCGGATATGATGTAGTCTTTGAAGTCAGCTCGACGGAGTGTTACACTCTTAAGATAGTCATATCCATGCATAGGATGAATCTGTATCTCAACCATACTGATGATCTGAAGTGGTGATCGAACAGACTTTCGGTCACTTTGAGCTTGAAATCGATCAATGTAAAATTGCTGCTTCTTTAGCCACCAGTGAGAAATACCCAGAGATGCGGAGATGTCGTAGTTACATTCTTGATCAATCCACATGCTATCAGGGACAAGATGTTCCAACCCAATATCTGAGTATTGGGCAGCTTTCATCTTGGTAATGGACAAGGCCGACTTGCATTGTCTACTACCAAGCCTAAGATATTCGAGGTCTTTGTTGAAGAAGAACTCTGCTTGGATAGTAACATTTCCAGGATTTCCACCCAAAGGAAGTGGATTGTTGCAGTTATACTTCATGATACCTTCATCCACAATATCGTTGAACATCTTGTGACACTCTTCCATTTGAAATTGTAGATGATTTACATCGTGATGAAAGACTTTGACAATGTTGAATGCCGGTCCTTCCAGGTCTTTCTGA
The DNA here is from genome assembly GCA_030686995.1 of Artemisia argyi. Lineage (NCBI taxonomy): Eukaryota > Viridiplantae > Streptophyta > Magnoliopsida > Asterales > Asteraceae > Artemisia > Artemisia argyi. Next base: position 66,195,402 of record CM060709.1, on the reverse strand, counting down.
GTAAGCCTTGATAGACCACGCTTCTTACAAAACCAGGTGATAAACGTCCCCATATCACCTGTTTGTGAAAGCAGAGAGTCTTCAGGAGGAGGAACGAAGCTGGTGGTGATAGCATTGATCCAGTTGTTGTCATTGGTTGGCTGATCAGAAGAAGGAATTGTCCAGTCAGGCTCAGGTGATTGTGATTGCTTGTCATCGGGTTTCCACCATGTCTCTTTGTCAGGTTTAGTTAAGAGAACAGGTGGTGGATCATTAGAGTCAATCCCGGTGAATGATGTCCACCACTGTCTTCCCGGGATATGAGTCGTAGAGGCATCATCTTCATCGTCATCGGAAGAATCAGTATGCTATGGAATGATAGATTCTTCATTGAAGACAAGATCATCATTGACATGAGATGCAATAGAGGTTGTACCAACGTCAATGGTGGTCCATGCAGCATACTTAACTTGCTTGGCCTGTTTGGAAGGTGCTGTCTTGGATGACTTGTCAGTTTGTTTTTTTTTTTTTTTTTTTTTTTTTTTTTTTTTTTTTTTTTTTTTGTGATGGTGATGAGGTGGGTTGTGATGGCCTAGTAGGAGCATGAGAACCACCAGGTAGCGAAGGAGTGCCTGATGGACCAGATCCCCCAGCAGGTGGAGGAGGTTGAGGAGGTGATCCAGATGGGGGCCTGGGATGACGCTGACGCCTCTGTTTTCTTTTACTTTCAATTTCCATGTCTCTGGCGTGTTCCTCAGCATCATCTTGTCTTATGGAGGCTTCTAATGTTTCATACAATTTGACATGTGCTTCATGTCCTGTATTTTGACCTTTTTCGTACATGTTGTGCTGCAAGATTACTTTCATATCATTGATCGGAAGGTCTTTGAATCTGGATCTGAGGGGAGCTTCTAGAGCAATGCTGACAGCTTCAGCTACCTGTTCGTTGATTGCCTGAGATACTTGTTGTTCAAGATCTAGATGCTCTAACTTGTACAATCTGCTGTCGTGATTAGTAATCATTTTCGGCAGATTGAGATTCACTAATTTTTGTATTACTGAGGCATGCATATCCAACTTCTCATGGATGGTGAGGTTATCTTGAACAATATCAGCTGTGATGCCAGCTAATGTATTCAGATCCAGTTTCTTTTCAGTGGCAGCAGGAGTGGCAGATTCAGTCAGTTTCTCTTGAGTTGCAGGAGCTTGTGGGGTGTCAGTGTTGTCAGGAGCTGCAGTAGGAGTTGGTGTAGACCTGGTAGGAATGGTGGAATTGTCTTGCTCAATAGGCACATCAACCATCGAAACAACTTCTTCTCGCTCATCACAAGACTTGTCACCTTCAGTATCATCAGGCTTATCCACGAGGAATTGATCTCTAAAAGTATCAAGATTCTTAAATGATACCAGGGTTCCAGTAGAGCTGTCAGGTTCCACGGCGAGCTTAGGATCATTTGTCTTGAGTTTGAAATTACCTTGTAGATCGGGATAAGCAGTGGATACAAATTCGTCATCGAGTGGGTCAATTGGTGTTACAGACTCAACAGCTTTATCCTGCACAGGTTGGTTACTGGTGACATCTTGAGTAGCTAAGTTGGAGTCATCACCCTTGAGTGTTGAGCTGGTATCAGTCTCTGATCCACTTGTGTTAGCAGGTTGCCCTAGACTTGGTGATGATGCTTTGTCAGGGGACATTTTGGCAGATGAGAATGTTGGGGATCGTCTTTTGAGGATATACTTTAAGCTTGTCGATTTGGAGGCAGGAGATGATATTTTCAACAAAGTGTGTGCAGCCAGTTCTTCCTTGGCAACATCCTTGCCTTTTCCTACCACATGCTGGAGTTGTGATGTCTTGTCTAACACAGGTTCTTTGATGCTGACACCACTGACTGGAGGCACAGGTGGCATGTACATATCCTTCAAACTTTCAGCAGTTGCCATTTGAACCATTTCATCTTCTGTGAGAGGCAATTGTGTAGTGCTAGGTGCATCTTTAGGATCATCAACACTTGGTGGGTTATTCTTGGTGTTGGGTCTTTTACTCACTGTGGTGCGCTTCACCCGTTTAGTTCCTTCAAAAGACGCAGTTGAGATTGTTACACCCTTGCGTTTCTTAGATGAGGTTCTTTCAGACTTGGTGGATAAGGAGGGCTCATTAGCAGATGCTTCCCGACTTGCCTTCAGAAATTTGAGGTAGTCCTCATAATAAGGTGCAGTCAGTATATCACAAGTGAGTAGAGCAGTGGGAATGTCCATGTCGAATATTATCTCGCTCGTACTTTTTGCATCATACTTGAGGAACCCAACTGGATGTTCATCTGTGGGTTGATGAAGAGGAGATTCTTCTCTGGGGTGGAATTTAAGAGATCGTTGAAGACTTAATATGATCAACTTAGTGAAGCGAATGCTTGGAATCAGGAGCTTGGCTGATCTCTTCTTACCATCTTTGTTTGCTTCAAGATTTGCCTTATCGACCAAGAACGAATGAATGGACTGACTAAATTCCTCCCAGATCCGTTCAGCAAAGTTGATGTTCTTCCCATTAACAATACCCCAAAGAATTTGTAGAGATGGAGCTCTAAGTCTTTCGTACCCAGATGTTTCGCCCGTCAGACATAAGTTGATAAGACTTGCAATGGCTCTCCATGGGTGATAGAGGTCATGGGTGATAACAGTGGAAAGCGTAGAGACCTGAGTGGGGTACCCAAGTTCATTGACAAAGTCAATTAGGGTAGCAGGATTAGGTGGGGGAGTGTATTCTACATTGTCAACCGTTGGTAATATCTGCAGTGCGCTACCAAGAGTTTCCATTGTGATGTTCACCCAATGTTCATCCAGCTGACACTTGTAGGTGTTGGTTGCTCTATCATGGCAGATAGTGTTCCAGAACTGCTGAATATAGATGGATGGGTGATGAGTGCTCAAACACTTATCATTTTTTGTCTAATCTGAACTGCAAAACATACAAAAACACTCAGTAATGCGTCAAAATACTAAAAATATTTCAAAATCGTGTTTTATATGTTTTAGATGCAAAATGAGCAAAAACAAATGAAAAACGCACAAAGTTTGCAAAATTGGCAGTTTCAGTCCCCCGACTTTCATAAAATGACAAAACTAGTCCCTGGATATTCAAAAAATGGAAAATTATCACCAAAGGTCATTTTAAAATCATAAAATGTCATATTTAGTCCTTTGGTGAAAAATTGGAAAAGTTTTGAAAATTTACAGTTTGGTCCCTAGAGTTTCAAACTTTGGCAGATTTGGTCCCCGGTGGGATATTTTTGGATGGAAAACCATTTTTAATCCTTGGAAGTTATAAAATATTCAATATGGATCCTTGGATAAAAGTTTTTCACAAAATGGCAAGAATGGTCCCTTAACTTTGAAAAATGCCATTTTTAGTCCCCGGGAAATTTTGAAAAATGAAAATGGAAAAAATTGGTTCTTGGTTTGTTGGTGATTGGCAATTTTTGTCCTTTGTTGCAACTTGGGAAATGTCCATTTTCAGTCCCCCATATTTTCTGAAATTACAAAAATGGTCCTTGTGACATATTTAACCAAACGGACCTTTTGTATTACTAGTACCCAACACACAAAACACAACCCAAAATAAAAACTATAAACCAAACCAAATCCAAATACCACTACCCCAAGCCCAATCACAACCGGCCCACTTCCCATAAAATTAATCCCCGTTTTATTTTAAACTCGGTCAAACCCCGTTGACCATCCCTAACCTCCCAACCAAATCCCCCCACTTGAACCTGCAAAACCAAACCACTCCATCACCTCTGCCAATCTCTCCACTACTTGTCCCCCCTCCAAACAGAACCAAACAAAACTCATTTAATGTTCCTTGAAATCCTCCAAGTTATCAAAAGCTGCCAAAAATTCATTTCCCGCCAAAAACCTTTTAACGGCCAGGATCAATTTAACCAATCCAAGGGAAAAAAATAGAAGTGGGATATGCTCAGGAATCCTACCTCAACCTTATAAATGAAAAAGGAAGACAAGAAGAAGCGGGTAGCAGTTTTAGTTTAAATTTATGTCGGATTAATGTAATTTTCATTTCTTAGTTGTTAAAATCAGTTTAACAGGTTGTAATCAATGGTTTTAATGTAATATCAAGTTCCTTTAATCTTGAGTTCAAGTCTTGTTGCTAAATTCTGTTTTTGCCATTTTAACTTAACATCTCATTATTAGCTTTAAAGTTGTTGAAAGTTCTTGTTTATTGATCTATTCAAGTCAGTCTTTCTTGTTATTAAGTTTTTATAAGCTCTTTAAGCATTTAAATCAGTTTTACTTAAAAATAACAAAATACCAAAAATAGTTTTTAAACAGAGTAAAATACAAAAAATCAGTGAAAGAAGAAATTGAAGAAGGAGGCCTGAAGGAACTTGGATGTTTATAGTATTAGAAGCTGGTGGAAGCTTTTAGGTTATGTTTTGAGCCCCTGGATACTTGATTATCAGTGGAACACCATTGTAAGCAATACTTCTAATCTTTTTGCAATTTACTGTAGACTTACATATGGTTGGGTCATTTATGTTCTTTTGTGCATTTGAATGTTACTTAGCAACATTATTGCTTAAGAATAGGTCCTGGTTCATCAGTTTTCATTTTAGCTCCAAATCTCAATGTACTGTCTTAGTTAAGCTTGTTTGAAAATTCTAGGTGTTTGTACCTTTAGCTATCATTCCCTTGCTAAGTTTGGTCTCTTTAACTATAATTAGTAATTTGGAACAAGATTTATAGTTTAAATTGCCCTTGTGTTTCAGAAATCATCAAATTTAGATACTTAAGGGGTGTTTGGCAAAATCCATCTCAAGGTACTCAGTCTGTGTTTGGTTGGTTTTTTCTGTTAAGGCATGTCACATTAGCTCAAAATAAGTTAAGTAACCTATAAAATCAGTAGGTCTTTTGTCTAAAAGTCAAAATCTGCTTTTAATCTCATCAAAGTGCTAACTGTTGGAAATTGATGAATCAAAACCATCATTTTGGATTGCAAACTTGTTAATCTTACTTTATTTTGTTTTATTTAGTGTTAACAAATCATTTTCAGTTCATTAGGATAGATCAAAATCCAATTTAGTCAAATTTTAAGTTTAATCAAAAGGTCAAAATTGCTTTGTTTTTAGTTTTTTTCCAAAACTTGCACGAATATTTGTGATTTTTGTGTGTAGATTTAGAACTTGAAACTTTTAGGACTTGTTCTCTACCAGCTAATCTTCAGGAATCAAGCATCATAATATTTTTGTGATTTTCTTTGTGGGTCCCACACCCCCACAAACTCAGCTGCAGGCTCACCCCTGCTGCTGCATCAGCAGTACAGCCATCCACCACCACCACTTTGGTGGTGGCTGCAACCTTCATCAGTGGGTCCCATGGCCCCCTCCTTGCACCTTTCAACCCCCCTCCTGGTGGGCTTCCTATTTTGACCTTAGGTTTGACCTAGAAACCTGTGGGTCCCACCTGATTTGGCCATTAACTCTTGTCCCAGTTTCTGATTTGACACAAGTATACAAGAGCTTATTTGTGGCTTATTAGCTTAATCTTGGACACCAATGGCTTTTTATTGCTTAAACATGTTCCCTAAACTCAGTTAAACCAGACTTAACCATTGTGGGTCCCACTTTAAGCCATTTAGCTCAATTCCTTGTTTGGTCAATGAAAGTCAACTGTCTCAATTTGTAGCTTATTCACAGCTTATTATTAATTTATAAAAAAGTTGTTTTTGTAAAATTTTGTTGTTTTTAGTTGTAAAGTAGGTTTCGAAAATAAAAATCCAGAAAAAACAAAGTAAATTTAAGTGATAGTTTCTATTTAATGTAATTTAATTTTAATTTTCATTTTTAAATTTTAATTAAGTACTTAGCTATTTTATATTTTTATTAAATTCCTCATATATTAAAGTAATTATAATAAATTTTTTAGATTTTTATTTTGTCATTAAGTATTTATTAGAATTAATCTTAGTTTAATTAATAATTAATTAATAATTAGTGTTAAATAGCATAATTAGTTTTTATGAAGTAAAACCTAGTTTTTATATTTTTTATAGCTTTTATATGTTATAAAACATTTTTAGAAATTTTATTAGAACTTTCACTGTTCATTTTCTATTTTTCTTAATTTAAAATAGTTTAATTAGGTAATTAGTAATTAATTAATAGAAAATCCACAAAAAGACAAAAACACTTATTTTTAATTTTAAAACTTATTTTTAGTTATTTTATAATTTTAGAAATTTTATTTTCATTTTTCTAGTGCTTAATTAATATTAAATTGTATTTAAGTATTTTAAATATTAGTAATTAGTAATAATTAGTAATTAATTAATATTAAATAATTAAATAGTGTAAAAATTTATTTTATTTTTCTAAAAATTTTCTTTTACCTTTTACTTTGTAAAAAAGTCATTTTCACCCCCTGGGTGTTTTCAGATTTCCGTTTTCATTTTTTACGTTTACGTTTTATTTAAAACGTGAACGTACGCGTTTTAAGTTTTAAACGTTTCTGGGTTTTCAAACTTTCCAGTATTGTTAATGTAGTGTATTTAAGCTATTATCTTTCATATTCCAGTAGTGTAATCATCACAACTCACTTATACCCTTTCTTGTCCAAATTCACCCGATCATAAACCCGTTTTAGTACCATCCACACCTTGTCGGGACATAACGACCCGGGGAAAGCCTATACTTCCACGGAGATTGATTCTAGGCTGTTTGACCTTGTTGACCATTCCCTGGTCAATTTAGGTTGACCGTTGTGTGCGTATCTAAACGGTTTTTCTGATTAGTGTCTTTGGAATTCGTTCCATTGTACATTTATCCATCCTTTGTTCATATTTTTCCATTATCAAAACAAAACCGTTCACGAAAACTTTTTAAAATCAGTTTTCAACGAACACAAAAACACAAAAACATTTTCTTTCTCATTTGTACAAAATGATTTCCAAAAACACCAAAAATATCCTTCTTCACCCTCCTACCCTTTTGATTCTCATTTCCTCACCCTCTATACACATTTGATTCATTCTATGTCTCACCCACACCTTCTGGTTTGCCATTGGTGTGGTAATCCTTATAATGGTGGCAATTGCCCCAGCTGTGGCATGGTAGGATCAGGAAACGGGTCTGTCTATAACCAGAATCCCTATTCCTACCATGACACGACTGATTCATTCCATCAGTTACCACACCATGAGACTCAGCAGTTTTACTGTTGTGAGTACTGTGGTGGTTCACACTACAGTTATGATTGTCAATCGGGAAACACGCTTGTCTATGAGCAGTTTCCTGGTAACGATTATAACTCTATCACACACCACCCACAACCACATTAGTTTCACTGTTGTGAGTATTGTGGAGGTCCACACTCTAGCTCGGATTGTCAAACAAGGAATCCATTTCCTTGTAACAATTACGACTATTCGTTTTCAGACCCACCTCCACAGTACGATATGATTCACACAACTCCTCAAGAAACTGGGCAAGACCTTTTACTAAAGGCTCTTGATATTTTAAAAGAACTTAAGGAGAAGTTGGTTACTACACCGTTTCAAGACTCTCGTGAGAAATCTATGGCAGAATTACTTGCTGAAGAACGAGAGGCTAAAACCAAATTGAGTAGGGAAGAATTACTTGTCTTAGAACAAGCAGCTATAACACGTGCCAAATTTCGTCAAGCTGCTCTTCTAGACTGTGATAATGATAGTGATAATGAAGACACCCTTGATATCCTTCAATTTTATAAGGGTTCGTCTGATTCATCATTTGTGATTCTTCCCACGGAAAATCAGGGAGAAAATAATGAGACGAGGAAATTACTAGCCGTTGAACAAATGGAACTTGAAAATTCCATGAATGCTAGCTCCTCTCATCTCCCTCAGTCTGTTGTTATCACACCCGAAGTTCACACTCACTCTCTAAACATGGGGGATGAGCATCTTAGCACTGTTCCTAATAAGGAATCGGACGAATTAATAAAGTCTAGTGTTGAGATCCTTGTCCCAATCCCGAGAGAGTCACAGGGGACTTTTGATCAAATGTGTGATATTCCTTCACCCCATGATAATCCAAATGATCAAATTGAGATTGTCTCTGATTCTAGTGATGACTGTTTATCTTACGGAGACATTGAGTATGTTGATGCATCCTTTCCCCACTCTAATGTTGACTTTCCTCTCGAGGAGTTCGCCGATGAACTCACTCAGTCCAATCCACTTCCATCGGGATGTGATGATGATCTCTTTGATTTCAAAAATGATATGGAGGAAGTCGAAGCATTCCTTGCTCTAGATAGTTCAACTTTGTATGAAGTTGATGATAACTATCTTGATTCAGAGGGGGATATTCTTTTTCTTGAAAGCTTATTGAATGATGATGATCCATCACTCAATTCATATCTCAATATCGGGCTTAATGATTCAACCACTGATGAAAAGTCTTTATCTCATGGAAACATCAGTGATGTTGATGAAATATCTTCTGAGCCCACCATTGATCACCTTATCATTACTCCTCCGGAGTATGATAACCCGGGGGGAGATACTCTCAATCTTGAGAATTTGCAAATTCCCACCCACCCTCCCGGGTTGTTTACGAGCTTAACCTTTGAAATCCAAACTCAGGCTATTCCGCCTGTTCTCGAGGTTCCTTCCTCTCTTCTACACTCCTTTGGGAATGAAGACACTATATTTGATCCCGGCATTTTCATGTATCATTATCTTGAGCCGGATACTTATCTCATCGGTGTGGAACTTTCACGTGCTTCAAATGTTTGTCCAAACATCTTGAATGAAAGTCCGATTGAGATTGTTTCTTCCACATCATGCTTCCCCAAGGACAAATGAATTCGAGGTCGAGTCAAGCTAGCGACTCGGTAAACAAAAACAGTAGCATGCTTATAGGGTTTTCACCCTAAGTGTGGGGGAGTCCCCCATGCTATGGTTACAAGAGTGAAAAACAAAATGGTGTTTTCCACGCTTAGCTTGTAATATTGCCCTTTTACGTTCAAAATGTCGGCATAATAGCCGGGATTTTGAATATTGAGGACAATATTCATGCTAAATGTGGGGGGGTATTCGCTATTCTAGCGAATTTTATCACATTTTACTATATAATACCCCCGTTTTTGCCAAAATTTCAAAAATTTTAAAAATTTTTCACTGGTGCTTCAAAATTTTTGTGGTAATCAGTCCGCCTTGTCTAACCGACAAAAGGGATTGGCTAGTCCAGGAGCAAACGGCTCTTGGTAAAGACAGCTCAAATCCGTTGACGGCTTGCAATTTGCCCAAAATTGTATGGTTCCTCAACTCCCCAAAAACAAATGAGTTGGCTAGCCCACAAGATTATGGCTTGTGGTAAAGGCCGTGGAAAATCCATAATTGGTAATCAGCTCACCAAGATGTTGACTATTCCATCAAGAGCTGGCTAGTCCAGAAGCAAACGGCTTTTGGTAAAGACTACTCAAATCCGTTGACAGCTGGTGGTTTGCTCAAAATCACACGGTTATCAGGTGTGCCACAGTTCTTACACCTGGCTACTCCAGAAGTGATGGCTTTTGGTAAAGAGTTTTTCAAATCCATCAAGTTTTCAAAATAGTATTGCTAGGGACTAGCAATAGTTTAGTGTGGGGGATTGATGAGTGCTCAAACACTCATCATTTTTTGTCTAATCTGAACTGCAAAACATACAAAAACACTCAGTAATGCATCAAAATACTAAAAATATTTCAAAATCGTGTTTTATATGTTTTAGATGCAAAATGAGCAAAAACAAATGAAAAACGCACAAAGTTTGCAAAATTGGCAGTTTCAGTCCCCCCGACTTTCATAAAATGACAAAACTAGTCCCTGGATATTCAAAAAATGGAAAATTATCACCAAAGGTCATTTTAAAATCATAAAATGTCATATTTAGTCCTTTGGTGAAAAATTGGAAAAGTTTTGAAAATTTACAGTTTGGTCCCTAGAGTTTCAAACTTTGGCAGATTTGGTCCCCGGTGGGATATTTTTGGATGGAAAACCATTTTTAATCCTTGGAAGTTATAAAATATTCAATATGGATCCTTGGATAAAAGTTTTTCACAAAATGGCAAGAATGGTCCCTTAACTTTGAAAAATGCCATTTTTAGTCCCCGGGAAATTTTGAAAAATGAAAATGGAAAAAATTGGTTCTTGGTTTGTTGGTGATTGGCAATTTTTGTCATTTGTTGCAACTTGGGAAATGTCCATTTTCAGTCCCCCATATTTTCTGAAATTACAAAAATGGTCCTTGTGACATATTTAACCAAACGGACCTTTTGTATTACTAGTACCCAACACACAAAACACAACCCAAAATAAAAACTATAAACCAAACCAAATCCAAATACCACTACCCCAAGCCCAATCACAACCGGCCCACTTCCCATAAAATTAATCCCCGTTTTATTTTAAACTCGGTCAAACCCCGTTGACCATCCCTAACCTCCCAACCAAATCCCCCCACTTGAACCTGCAAAACCAAACCACTCCATCACCTCTGCCAATCTCTCCACTACTTGTCCCCCCCTCCAAATAGAACCAAACAAAACTCATTTAATGTTCCTTGAAATCCTCCAAGTTATCAAAAGCTGCCAAAAATTCATTTCCCGCCAAAAACCTTTTAATGGCCAGGATCAATTTAACCAATCCAAGGGACCAAAATAGAAGTGGGATATGCTCAGGAATCCTACCTCAACCTTATAAATGAAAAAGGAAGACAAGAAGAAGCGGGTAGCAGTTTTAGTAGTATAGTTTTAGTTTAAATTTATGTCGGATTAATGTAATTTTCATTTCTTAGTTGTTAAAATCAGTTTAACAGGTTGTAATCAATGGTTTTAATGTAATATCAAGTTCCTTTAATCTTGAGTTCAAGTCTTGTTGTTAAATTCTGTTTTTGCCATTTTAACTTAACATCTCATTATTAGCTTTAAAGTTGTTGAAAGTTCTTGTTTATTGATCTATTCAAGTCAGTCTTTCTTGTTATTAAGTTTTTATAAGCTCTTTAAGCATTTAAATCAGTTTTACTTAAAAATAACCAAATACCAAAAATAGTTTTTAAATAGAGTGAAATACAAAAAATCAGTGAAAGAAGAAATTGAAGAAGGAGGCCTGAAGGAACTTGGATGTTTATAGTATTAGAAGCTTGTGGAAGCTTTTAGGTTATGTTTTGAGCCCCTGGATACTTGATTATCAGTGGAACACCATTGTAAGCAATACTTCTAATCTTTTTGCAATTTACTGTAGACTTACATATGGTTGGGTCATTTCTGTTCTTTTGTGCATTTGAATGTTACTTAGCAACATTATTGCTTAAGAATAGGTCCTAGTTCATCAGTTTTCATTTTAGCTCCAAATCTCAATGTACTGTCTTAGTTAAGCTTGTTTGAAAATTCTAGGTGTTTTTACCTTTAGCTATCATTCCCTTGCTAAGTTAGGTCTCTTTAACTATAATTAGTAATTTGGAACAAGATTTATAGTTTAAATTGCCCTTGTGTTTCAGAAATCATCAAATTTAGATACTTAAGGGGTGTTTGGCAAAATCCATCTCAAGGTACTCAGTCTGTGTTTGGTTGGTTTTTTCTGTTAAGGCATGTCACATTAGGTCAAAATAAGTTAAGTAACCTATAAAATCAGTAGGTCTTTTGTCTAAAAGTCAAAATCTGCTTTTAATCTCATCAAAGTGCTAACTGTTGGAAATTGATGAATCAAAACCATCATTTTGGGTTGCAAACTTGTTAATCTTACTTTATTTAGTTTTATTTAGTGTTAACAAATCATTTTCAGTTCATTAGGATAGATCAAAATCCAATTTAGTCAAATTTTAAGTTTAATCAAAAAGTCAAAATTGCTTTGTTTTTAGTTTTTTTCCAAAACTTGCACGAATATTTGTGATTTTTGTGTGTAGATTTAGAACTTGAAACTTTTAGGACTTGTTCTCTACCAGCTAAGCTTCAGGAATCAAGCATCATAATATTTTTGTGATTTTCTTTGTGGGTCCCACACCCCCACAAACTCAGCTGCAGGCTCACCCCTGCTGCTGCATCAGCAGTACAGCCATCCACCACCACCACTTTGGTGGTGGCTGCAACCTTCATCAGTGGGTCCCATGGCCCCCTCCTTGCACCTTTCAACCCCCCTCGTGGTGGGCTTCCTATTTTGACCTTAGGTTTGACCTAGAAACCTGTGGGTCCCACCTGATTTGGCCATTAACTCTTGTCCCAGTTTCTGATTTGACACAAGTATACAAGAGCTTATTTGTGGCTTATTAGCTTAATCTTGGACACCAATGGCTTTTTATTGCTTAAACATGTTCCCTAAACTCAGTTAAACCAGACTTAACCATTGTGGGTCCCACTTTAAGCCATTTAGCTCAATTCCTTGTTTGGTCAATGAAAGTCAACTGTCTCAATTTGTAGCTTATTCACAGCTTATTATTAAGTTATAAAAAAGTTGTTTTTGTAAAAGTTTGTTGTTTTTAGTTGTAAAGTAGGTTTCGAAAATAAAAATCCAGAAAAAACAAAGTAAATTTAAGTGATAGTTTCTATTTAATGTAATTTAATTTTAATTTTCATTTTTAAATTTTAATTAAGTACTTAGCTATTTTATATTTTTATTAAATTCCTCATATATTAAAGTAATTATAATAAATTTTTCAGATTTTTATTTTGTCATTAAGTATTTATTAGAATTAATCTTAGTTTAATTAATAATTAATTAATAATTAGTTTTAAATAGCATAATTAGTTTTTATTAAGTAAAACCTAGTTTTTATATTTTTTTATAGCTTTTATATGTTATAAAACATTTTTAGAAATTTTATTAGAACTTTCACTGTTCATTTTCTATTTTTCTTAATTTAAAATAGTTTAATTAGGTAATTAGTAATTAATTAATAGAAAATCCACAAAAAGACAAAAACACTTATTTTTAATTTTAAAACTTATTTTTAGTTATTTTATAATTTTAGAAATTTTATTTTCATTTTTCTAGTGCTTAATTAATATTAAATTGTATTTAAGTATTTTAAATATTAGTAATTAGTAATAATTAGTAATTAATTAATATTAAATAATTAAATAGTGTAAAATTTTATTTTATTTTTCTAAAAATTTTCTTTTACCTTTTACTTTGTAAAAAAGTCATTTTCACCCCCTGGGTGTTTTCAGATTTCCGTTTTCATTTTTTACGTTTACGTTTTATTTAAAACGTGAACGTACGCGTTTTAAGTTTTAAACGTTTCTGGGTTTTCAAACTTTCCAGTATTGTTAATGTAGTGTATTTAAACTATTATCTTTCATATTCCAGTAGTGTAATCATCACAACTCACTTATACCCTTTCATGTCCAAATTCACCCGATCACAAACCCGTTTTAATACCATCCACACCTCGTCGGGACATAACGACCCGGGGAAACCCTATACTTCCACGGAGATTGATTCTAGGCTGTTTGACCTTGTTGACCATTCCCTGGTCAATTTAGGTTGACCGTTTGGAGCCAATCAATGGGATTGTGGAGGATGCGGTGAAGACATTGAAGAATGTGGTGTTTTTCAGTATGTCCAGGGCCATTCTGAATATGGGATGATTCTAAGGTCTATCAGTCTTAACATAGCAGTTACTCTTTCCAATAGCTACCCACTTGTTGAACGGGAGGATATCGTTGCCAGAACGAACAGGTGGAGCCAATGGTCCTTCGATATTAGGTTCTGCCATAATAGCTGCATTTGACACAGATCACCACAGAAAGCAAACACATGTGACAGTGAGTGTTAGTGACTAGTGAATCTATGACACCACATGGCAAGGAGATATTATCAGGACCAAGAACCATGAGAGAACAGTGATAAGCACGCATGAGGGATATCATTCATCACATAGAATTACAATTTAGACAGACATGAATGAGTGCCATAAGTTCATAGCAAGCAAGGTAGAGACAATTAGACATCAATTTACATACATACACGCAGTGAAGAAACAGTAGGTAAGACTAACCGCAAGATAAGTAAATCAAGGTACACGCAGCCTGAGTTAACCGCAGGAAAAATTAACCTCAGGGCATGATACTCGCAGAATAAGTAAACCACAAAAAGAGATAACCGCAAACCGATTTAAACGCAAATCGGGTTAATCGCAAAGTGAGAAATTCTCATGGCGAGTTAACCGCAAAGCGAATTAACCGCAACTAGTCTTAACCGCAAGACAAGTTGATCGCAAAACGAGATAAACTCAGTTCTAGCTAAACGCAACCAATTGAATCGCAAGACAGGGTAAACGCACAGCAGGTTAAACTCAAGCACAGTTAACCGCAAAGCTAATTAATCGCAATCACAATCATAAGAGTTAAACGCAATCAAGACAGTACGTTAACCGCAATCAAGACAATATGTTAACCGCAATCAATAACGGACGCTAACCGCAACCAAGAACTGACACTAACCGCAGTCAAGAACTACACCTCACAAGCCGTCATATTCCATCAGGTCTTACTATGACTAACATATATGACTACAAGAGTAACAACCGAAGTAATAACACTACCAAAACTATATTCCTAGTCCCTTCCCAACACCTAAAACACTTCTAAAGGGATCACTAATCTAAACGCAACACTACAATACGCAAAGTCTCACAATCTCAGCAATGAATATCAAAATATAACTGATAAAGAACAACTAATCACAGTAATGAACAAATGATGAGTGCTCAAACACTCATCATTTTTGGTCTAATCCGAACTGCAAAACATACAAAAACACTCAGAAATGCATCAAAATACTAGAAATATTTTAAAATTGTGTTTTATATGTTTTAGATGCAAAATGAGCAAAAACATATGAAAAACGTACAAAGTTTGCAAAACTGGCAGTTTCAGTCCCTCAACTTTCATAAAATTACAAAACTAGTCCCTGGATATTCAAAATATGGAAAATTATCACCAAAGGTCCTTTTGAAATCATAAATTGTCATATTTAGTCCTTTGGTGAAAAATTGGAAAAGTTTTGAAAATTTACAGTTTAGTCCTTGGAGTTTCAGATTTTGGCAGAATTGGTCCCTGGTGGGATATTTTTGAAAGGAAAATCAATTTTTATCCCTGGAAAATCAAAACGTGTCAAAAATAGTCCTTGGAATGAAAGATTGGTGAAAATTGCAAGTTTAGTCCCCGGATTTTGAAAATTAACATAAATGGTCCCCGGAAATTTCAAAAGTTAAAAAATTGCAAATTTGGTCCTTGGGTTAATAAAAGGTGGCAAGAATGGTCCTTATACTACTTTTGGAAAATAACATGATCAGCCCTCACCTTTTTATAAATTACATAAATGGTCCTTGTGATTATATACATGAACCAAATGGACCCTTTCCTTATTACTACCCAAAACCAAACCCAACACCACCCTTAAACCTGATCCATCAACACCCCAGCCCATCACCACTTAACCCGGCCCACTCCCACTTTTAATAACCACCCCTGCTCTTTGACCATAGTCAACACCCAACACCCCAGTCACTATTCATCTTCCCTAACCATCCCCTAATTACCAGGAGCTTTGATCCCCCCTCCTCCTCTCCTTTTCACCAACCTCACTTCCAACACTCTTCCCTCATTAATACCACACCCCTCCTCATTAAATACCTCACCTAAACCCACTCAATCTGCCAATTGAGCCTTTCCCGCCAAATACCATTTAAACGATGGGGATCAAGTTTAGTCCATCCAACGGCTCACAAGGAAGTGGGAATGACAGAGAAAGACCCCAAGATCTATAAAAGTCAAGAAAAAACAGAAGAAGAGGGGTAATTAGCTTTTGTAGTTTTAAAAAAATAATATAGTATGTCGACTTAGTTTTTTTTTATCAATTCCAGTTTGTATAATTAGCTTTAGAAATGTAATTTCAGTTTAAGGTTGTTAAGTTCAAGTTTTTAAACAAGCAATTCCAAGTTTACTAATTGTAATTCAGAATTTACATTTTATTGTTAGTAAAATTCTCATGTTGCTTTAATCCCATTAAAAGTTATTAGTTATTGTTTCAGTAGCTTAAATTAAGTTCCAGTAATCCTTAGCAAGTTATTTTTGGCATCCAAACTAGTTTCAATTTAAATTAGCAAAAATTCCAAAAATTCAAATAAAATAAAAAGGAAAGCAAAAATCAGTGAGGAAGAAGGAAAATGCTTGAAGTATGGTGGAATGGTGGGTTGTTCTGGTTTTAGTGTCTCAGGGAGATAATTAGGTTGTGGTATGGTGCCCTGGTAACCCATCTCAGATTGGATGCTAATTGTAAGCTTCATCTCACCACATTACATTTTACTGTAGCCTTTGGTAACTCATTTGATTTCAGTATTTCTGTGTTTGTTTTGGTTTATTGCATGATTTGAGACTGTTGTCTATCAGTGTAGTAGATCAAATCACATTCTTGTCTCAAAAACTTAAAATCAAGTTGCATAAGGGACTGTTTGGATTAGTTATTTGTGTTGTGATCTTGTTGTTCAATTGATGTTATTTTTGCTTAAGTAGACTGCACTAGTACACATTTGGTCAAGAAAAGGCTTAAAACCAAGTTCCTTTTTGCAAATAGTCAAAAATGACCCATTGAACCTAATATCTGTCCACTGTTGTGGATTTAGGATCCACAGACCCTCAAATCAGTCCTAAACTAGTATATGTAGGGTAATTTAACTTATTTTAGGCTTAATACAACTTATTTAATCAGTATAATCATCCACAAGTTCATCAAAGTCAAAGTATCAAGTTTTTGCAAAAAGTCAATTTGCCTAGTCTCAGATTTTTCCTAAAGTTCAAGTAATTTTAATGATTTTTGTGTTTGCTCTCTGGGCTTAAAACTTGTTTGTATTTGTTCTCTACCATCTCAACTCTGGATTCCCATGGTTCTTACATTTTTATGAATTTTTCCTTGGGCCCCACAGCCACCCAAAGTGGGCTGTAGGGCTGAGCATTGCCCTGTTCACAGCAGCACCATGCCACCACCACCACTTGGTGGTGGTTTTCTGACCACCTCAGTGGGTTTCTAGGTTCAATATTTGTTCCATTCAACTCCCCCCTGGTGGGCTTTCTATTTTGACCTTAGGTTTGACCTAGAACTCAGTGGACCCCACTTGGATTCACCACAAAACTCTGTCCCCATTTTCAGTTTCAAAACAAGAACTCTAGGTGCTTATTGAAGCTTATTGGCTTATTCTATGGACTCCTCAGGCTTTTTCTTGCTTAAACAAGTTCAACCAACTTATTTAGACCTGAATTAACCATTGTGGGTCCCACTTAAGCCCAATTCAGCTTATTTCTCTCCTTGGTCAACAGAAGTCAACTGTTGACCAAATAAGCACCTCAAGTGCTTATTTTTGATTTTCATAAAAGTTGTTTTTGTAAATGTTTGTTGTTTTTAGTTGTAAAATAAGTTTCTAAAATAAAAATCAAGAAAAATCAATTTAATATTAAGTGATAGTTTCTATTTAATGTAATTTAATTTTCATTTTCATTTTTTAAATTTTAATTAAGTACTTAGCTATTTTATATTTTTCTTAAATTACTCATATATTAAATTATTTATAATAAATTTTTCAGATTTTTACTTTATTATTTAGTATTTATTAGAATTAGTCATAGTTTTATTAATTATTAATTAATAATTAGTTTAAAATAGCATAATTAGTTTTTATTAAGTAAAACCTAGTTTTTATATTTTTTCTAGCTTTTATATAATGTAAAATAATTTTAGAAATTTTATTAGAATTTTTACTGTTCATTTTCTATTTTTCTTAATTTAAAATAGTTTAATTAGGTAATTAATAATTAATTAGTAATTAATTAATAGAAAAACCACAAAATGACAAAAACACTTATTTTTATTTTTAAAACTTATTTTTAGTTATTTTATAATTTTAGAAATTTTATTTTCATTTTTCTAGTGCTTAATTAATATAATATTGTATTTAAGTGTTTTATATATTAATAATAAGTATTAAATAGTATTTAATTAATATTAAATAATTAATTAGTGTTAAAATTTATTTTAATTTTCTAAAAATTTTCTTTTACATTTTAGTTTGTAAAAAAGTCATTTTCACCCCCTGGGTGTTTTCAGATTTCACTTTTTACTTTTTATTTCGTACGTTTACGTTTTATTTAAACATAACGTACACGTTTTTAAGTTTTAAACGTTTCTGGTTTTTCCCATTTTCCCGTCTTATTCCTATAGCTTCTTTAAGCTATTTTCTTTTATATATCAGTAGTGTAATCAATCACAAACCCCTTTCCATCCAAATTCACCCGATCACGAAACCGTTTGAATACAATCCACACCTCGTCGGGACATAACGACCCGGGGAAACACTATATTCCGCGGAGCATTGACTCTAGGCTGTTTGACCTTGTTGACCATTCTTTGGTCAATTTAGGTTGACCGTTCAGAGCAAATCAAATTTTGGCGCCGCTGCCGGGGAGGTTGTGTGCGTATCTAAACGGTTTTTCTGATTAGTGTCTTTGGAATTCGTTCCATTGTACATTTATCCATCCTTTGTTCATATTTTCCCATTATCAAAACAAAACCGTTCACGAAAACTTTTTAAACTCAGTTTTCAACGAACACAAAAACATAAAAACATTTTCTTTATCATTTGTACAAAATGTCTTTCCAAAAACCCAAAAATATTCACCTTCACCCTCCTACCCTTTTGATTCTCATTTCCTCACCCTCTATACACATTTGATTCTTTCTATGTCTCACCCACACCTTCTGGTTTGCCATTGGTGTGGTAATCCTTATAATGGTGGCAATTGCCCCAGCTGTGGCATGGTAGAGTCAGGAAACGGGTCTGTCTAAAACCAGAATCCATATTCCCACCATGACACGACTGATTCATTCCATCAGTTACCACACCATGAGACTCAACAGTTTTACTGTTGTGAGTACTGTGGTGGTTCACACTACAGTTATGATTGTCAATCGGGAAACACGCTTGTCTATGAGCAGTCTCCTGAAAGCAATTGTAATTCTAGCACATACAACCCACAGCCACATCAGTATTACTGTTGTGATTACTGTGGAGGTCCACACTCTAGCTCGGATTGTCAAACAAGGAATCCATTTCCTTGTAACAATTATGACTATTCATTTTCAGACCCACCTCCACAGTACGATATGATTCACACAACTCCTCAAGAAACCGAGCAAGACCTTTTACTAAAGGCTCTTGATATTTTAAAAGAACTTAAAGAGGAGTTGGTTACTACACCGTTTCGAGACTCTCGTGAGAAATCTATGGCAGAATTACTTGCAGAAGAACGAGAGGCTAAAAACGAATTGAGCATGGAAGAATTACTTGTCTTAGAGCAAGCAGCTATAACACGTGCCAAATTTCGTCAAGCTGCTCTTCTAGACTATGATGATGATAGTGATATTGAAGACACCCTTGATATTCTTCAATTTTATAAGGGTTCCTCAGATTCATCATTTGTGATTCCTCCCACGGAAAATCAGGGAGAAAATAATGAGACGGAGAAATTACTAGCCGTTGAACAAATGGAACTTGAAAATTCCATGAATGCTAGCTCCTCTCATCTCCCTCAGTCTATCGTTATCACACCCGAAGTTCACACTCACTCTCTAAACATGGGGGATGAGCATCTTAGCACTGTTCCTAATAAGGAATCAGACGAATTAATAAAGTCTAGTGTTGAGATCCTTGTCCCAATCCCGAGAGAGTCACAGGGGACTTTTGACCAAGTGTGTGATATTCCTTCATCCCCTAATAATCCAAATGATCAAATTGAGATTGTCTCAGATTTTAGTGATGATTGTATATCTTATGGAGACATCGAGTATGTTGAGGCATCAGTTCCACAAACTGATGCTGATCATCTTCTTGAGGAGTTCGCTGATGAACTTGCTCACATCAATCCACTTTCACTGGAAAGTGATGATGGTCTCCTCGATTTCGAAGCTGATCTGGGAGAAATTGAAAGTCTCCTTTATCATGATCCGTCACTCACTTCTGATCCCAGCAGTCCAACAGAGAATAATATTCACTTTGTTCCCGAAACATTCAATACCACTCTCACCAATCCTCTATTTGAATTCGAATCTGAATTCACTTTGATTTCTGATAATCCACTCTTTGATATTCAGAACGAGGATTGTGATGAGTTTATTCCGGAACATGAATTCACAGATTCACATCTTGTGAATAATTCTCTTCATGAGGAGTTCTCCGGTGAACTCACTCATCATATCACGACTCCTCCGGAGTTTGATAGCCCGGGGGGAGATGCTCTCAATCATGAGAATTTGCAAATTCCCACCCACCCTCCCGGGTTGTTTACGAGCTTACCCTTTGAAATCCAAACTCAGGCTATTGAGCCTCCTCTTGAGGAAGAAGATCAAATCATGCTTTTTATCATGATTTTCTTCCTTTTCTTCACCTATAAGGTGACTTCTCTTGTTCTTCACTCCTTCGGGAGTGAGGACACCATCTTTGATCCCGGCATTTTCATGTATCATTATCTTGAGCCGGATACTTATCTCATCGGTGTGGAACTTTCACGTGCTTCAAATGTTTGTCCAAACATCTTGAATGAAAGTCCGATGGAGATTGTCTCTTCCACATCATGCTTCCCCAAGGACAAATGAATTCGGGGTCGAGTCAAGCTAGCGACTCGGTAAACAAAAACAGTAGCATGCTTATAGGGTTTTCACCCTAACTGTGGGAGAGTCCCCCATGCTATGGTTACTTATGAAGTGAAAATACAAAATGGTGTTTTCCACGCTTAGCTTGTAATGTTGCCCTTTTACGTTCAAAATGTCGGCATAATAGCCGGGATTTTGAATATTGAGGACAATATTCATCCTAAGTGTGGGGGGTATTCGCTATTCTAGTGAATTTTCTCACATTTTACTATATAATACCCCCGTTTTTAGCCAAAAATTCAAAAATTTTTAAAAAAAATTTCACTGGTGCTTCAAAATTTTTGTGGTAATCAGTCCACCTTGTCTAACCGACAAAAGGGATTGGCTAGTCCAGGAGCAAACGGCTCTTGGTAAAGACATCTCAAATCCGTTTACGGCTTGCAATTTGCCCAAAATTGTATGGTTCCTCAACTCCCTGATAACAAATGAGTTGGCTAGCCCGCAAGATTATGGCTTGTGGTAAAGGCCGTGGAAAATCCATAATTGGTAATCAGCTCACCAAGATGTTGACTATTCCATCAAGAGTTGGCTAGTCCAGAAGCAAACGGCTTTTGGTAAAGACTAATCAAATCCGTTGACAGCTGGTGATTTGCTCAAAATCACACGGTTATCAGGTGTGCCACAGTTCTTACACCTGGCTACTCCAGAAGTGATGGCTTTTGGTAAAGAGTTTTTCAAATCCATCAAGTTTTCAAAACAGTATTGCTAGGGACTAGCAATAGTTTAGTGTGGGGGATTGATGAGTGCTCAAACACTCATCATTTTTGGTCTAATCTGAACTGCAAAACATACAAAAACACTCAGAAATGCATCAAAATACTGGAAATATTTCAAAATTGTGTTTTATATGTTTTAGATGCAAAATGAGCAAAAACAGATGAAAAACGTACAAAGTTTGCAAAATTGGCAGTTTCAGTCCCTCAACTTTCATAAAATTACAAAACTAGTCCCTGGATATTCAAAATATGGAAAATTATCACCAAAGGTCCTTTTGAAATCATAAATTGTCATATTTAGTCCTTTGGTGAAAAATTGGAAAAGTTTTGAAAATTTACAGTTTAGTCCTTGGAGTTTCAGATTTTGGCAGAATTGGTCCCTGGTGGGATATTTTTGAAAGGAAAATCAATTTTTATCCCTGGAAAATCAAAACGTGTCAAAAATAGTCCTTGGAATGAAAGATTGGTGAAAATTGCAAGTTTAGTCCCCGGATTTTGAAAATTAACATAAATGGTCCCCGGAAATTTCAAAAGTTAAAAAATTGCAAATTTGGTCCTTGGGTTAATAAAAGGTGGCAAGAATGGTCCTTATACTACTTTTGGAAAATAACATGATCAGCCCTCACCTTTTTATAAATTACATAAATGGTCCTTGTGATTATATACATGAACCAAATGGACCCTTTCCTTATTACTACCCAAAACCAAACCCAACACCACCCTTAAACCTGATCCATCAACACCCCAGCCCATCACCACTTAACCCGGCCCACTCCCACTTTTAATAACCACCCCTG
This sequence comes from Artemisia argyi, assembly GCA_030686995.1. NCBI lineage: Eukaryota > Viridiplantae > Streptophyta > Magnoliopsida > Asterales > Asteraceae > Artemisia > Artemisia argyi. Next base: position 66,173,179 of record CM060709.1, on the reverse strand, counting down.
CTCTTTGACCATAGTCAACACCCAACACCCCAGTCACTATTCATCTTCCCTAACCATCCCCTAATTACCAGGAGCTTTGATCCCCCCTCCTCCTCTCCTTTTCACCAACCTCACTTCCAACACTCTTCCCTCATTAATACCACACCCCTCCTCATTAAATACCTCACCTAAACCCACTCAATCTGCCAATTGAGCCTTTCCCGCCAAATACCATTTAAACGATGGGGATCAAGTTTAGTCCATCCAACGGCTCACAAGGAAGTGGGAATGACAGAGAAAGACCCCAAGATCTATAAAAGTCAAGAAAAAACAGAAGAAGAGGGGTAATTAGCTTTTGTAGTTTTAAAAAAATAATATAGTATGTCGACTTAGTTTTTTTTTATCAATTCCAGTTTGTATAATTAGCTTTAGAAATGTAATTTCAGTTTAAGGTTGTTAAGTTCAAGTTTTTAAACAAGCAATTCCAAGTTTACTAATTGTAATTCAGAATTTACATTTTATTGTTAGTAAAATTCTCATGTTGCTTTAATCCCATTAAAAGTTATTAGTTATTGTTTCAGTAGCTTAAATTAAGTTCCAGTAATCCTTAGCAAGTTATTTTTGGCATCCAAACTAGTTTCAATTTAAATTAGCAAAAATTCCAAAAATTCAAATAAAATAAAAAGGAAAGCAAAAATCAGTGAGGAAGAAGGAAAATGCTTGAAGTATGGTGGAATGGTGGGTTGTTCTGGTTTTAGTGTCTCAGGGAGATAATTAGGTTGTGGTATGGTGCCCTGGTAACCCATCTCAGATTGGATGCTAATTGTAAGCTTCATCTCACCACATTACATTTTACTGTAGCCTTTTGTAGCTCATTTGATTTCAGTATTTCTGTGTTTGTTTTGGTTTATTGCATGATTTGAGACTGTTGTTTATCAGTGTAGTAGATCAAATCACATTCTTGTCTCAAAAACTTAAAATCAAGTTGCATAAGGGACTGTTTGGATTAGTTATTTGTGTTGTGATCTTGTTGTTCAATTGATGTTATTTTTGCTTAAGTAGACTGCACTAGCGCACATTTGGTCAAGAAAAGGCTTAAAACCAAGTTCCTTTTTGCAAATAGTCAAAAATGACCCATTGAACCTAATATCTGTCCACTGTTGTGGATTTAGGATCCACAGACCCTCAAATCAGTCCTAAACTAGTATATGTAGGGTAATTTAACTTATTTTAGGCTTAATACAACTTATTTAATCAGTATAATCATCCACAAGTTCATCAAAGTCAAAGTATCAAGTTTTTGCAAAAAGTCAATTTGCCTAGTCTCAGATTTTTCCTAAAGTTCAAGTAATTTTAATGATTTTTGTGTTTGTTCTCTGGGCTTAAAACTTGTTTGTATTTGTTCTCTACCATCTCAACTCTGGATTCCCATGGTTCTTACATTTTTATGAATTTTTCCTTGGGCCCCACAGCCACCCAAAGTGGTCTGCAGGGCTGAGCATTGCCCTGTTCACAGCAGCACCATGCCACCACCACCACTTGGTGGTAGTTTTCTGACCACCTCAGTGGGTTTCTAGGTTCAATATTTGTTCCATTCAACTCCCCCCCTAGTGGGCTTTCTATTTTGACCTTAGATTTGACCTAGAACTCAGTGGACCCCACTTGGATTCACCACAAAACTCTGTCCCCATTTTTAGTTTCAAAACAAGAAATCTAGGTGCTTATTGAAGCTTATTGGCTTATTCTGTGGACTCCTTAGGCTTTTTCTTGCTTAAACAAGTTCAACCAACTTATTTAGACCTGAATTAACCATTGTGGGTCCCACTTAAGCCCAATTCAGCTTATTTCTCTCCTTGGTCAACAGAAGTCAACTGTTGACCAAATAAGCACCTCAAGTGCTTATTTTTTATTTTCATAAAAGTTGTTTTTGTAAAAGTTTGTTGTTTTTAGTTGTAAAATAAGTTTCTAAAATAAAAATCAAGAAAAATCAATTTAATATTAAGTGATAGTTTCTATTTAATGTAATTTAATTTTAATTTTCATTTTTTAAATTTTAATTAAGTACTTAGCTATTTTATATTTTTCTTAAATTACTCATATATTAAAGTATTTATAATAAATTTTTCAGATTTTTATTTTATTATTTAGTATTTATTAGAATTAGTCTTAGTTTAATTAATTATTAATTAATAATTAGTTTAAAATAGCATAATTAGTTTTTATTAAGTAAAACCTAGTTTTTATATTTTTTCTAGCTTTTATATAATGTAAAATAATTTTAGAAATTTTATTAGAATTTTTACTGTTCATTTTCTATTTTTCTTAATTTAAAATAGTTTAATTAGGTAATTAATTAGTAATTAATTAATAGAAAAACCACAAAAAGACAAAAACGCTTATTTTTATTTTTAAAACTTATGTTTAGTTATTTTATAATTTTAGAAATTTTATTTTCATTTTTCTAGTGCTTAATTAATATAATATTGTATTTAAGTGTTTTATATATTAATAATAAGTATTAAATAGTATTTAATTAATATTAAATAATTAATTAGTGTTAAAATTTATTTTAATTTTCTAAAAATTTTCTTTTGCCTTTTAGTTTGTAAAAAAGTCATTTTCACCCCCTGGGTGTTTTCAGATTTTACTTTTTACTTTTTATTTCGTACGTTTACGTTTTATTTAAACGTAACGTACACGTTTTTAAGTTTTAAACGTTTATGGTTTTTCCTATTTTCCCGTCTTATTCCTATAGCTTCTTTAAGCTATTTTCTTTTATATATCAGTAGTGTAATCAATCACAAACCCCTTTCCATCCAAATTCACCCGATCACGAAACCGTTTGAATACAATCCACACCTCGTCGGGACATAACGACCCGTGGAAACACTATATTCCGCGGAGCATTGACTCTAGGCTGTTTGACCTTGTTGACCATTCTTTGGTCAATTTAGGTTGACCGTTCAGAGCCAATCAACAAACATGATCTAACCTATTGTTTATATGCAATCACACGAAATTTGAGCGAAGAGTATCACCACCTAAATGATGAGAATGACGTAACACATGAGTATACGAAATAGTAGAAAGATATAAATTATGTTCAGAGTGAAACACTAATCATACAAAGAAATAACAATCAAGAGAAGTAAGCAAGTCCAGTTGCGATTAGCGTGTAGTGAGTGTTAGTGAGAAAGTTGCAAAGAGTATTGAGATTAACTTTTTAATCGCAAGAAAAAACCATATTTATATGAGGGAAAGCACTTAGCTAGAATGACACAATAAGTCCTTGTACTTCAATGCCACAAAGTAGACAAAGTTACATGCGTTCAAGAATAGTCCCTGAAGTTATGAATGAAACACAAATGATGCGAAAGTCTACAGGGAGCACAGATAATACCATGAAGCCAGGAATGGGAAAAACAACAGACTAACTAAAGCATCACATAACACGAAGAGCTAGCATTCAGACACAATGGGCAGTAAATAAATATACACAGAAGGATGGCATAAAAAGAGAATGAATGCAACACAGACAATACGTATATGTACACAAACTACTAACAGAAAAAAAAAAAAAAAAAAAAAAAAAAAAAAACTGGGTATAAATCAGTAAGTGAAAAGTGAAATACGAGTCCTGAAAAGAATTAGTTAGGAGTCCACTTGATCACTCATCACATGTGAGTTGACAGGTCTCCAACCTTGGGAGATAACTATGTCTTTGGTTGCCACACAAGTACTTTCTTAGAACAGTTGTGTAGACCATTTGAGGTTTCAAAGTCTGTGGTACACACACGCGACCATTTGTAACCATTCATCATGAATGTTCTTCCAGTTGGTACCCATATCCAAGAAGATCTAGGCTTATATGGTATTTCATGCATTGTGACCTTCTTATGGTGAGTGATTAGGTTATCAGATTTCCTTGGTCTCTGTCTCAAAGACATTTCAGGTATATGACTATATGATTTTCTAGCCTTATCTTGTAGGTTGACCAATTGATTATGAATTTTAGGTTTCGAGCCCACAGACTTAGTCAAAGCACATTTTTCATCTACTTGGGAGACACATTGAGTTTTCAAGAATTTTGTTCTTTCAAAAATAAAAGCATTTGGTTGTCTAATGGTAGATTGATTACCAACTGTTTTAAAAACTGGTTTTCCCAAGATAGATGGTTTTGAACAATTAAGGTTAATTTGTCCATTTGAACCAGGATTTTTGGGACATGGAATCAGACTTTGAGCAATAAGATCATTGTGTTTAGTGAACTGAGGAGTTTTCAGGTTGGTTTTCTTAGCTTTTATTTCTTTGATAGAGTCACACAATTCTTTACATTGAGCTTTCAGAGTCTCATTTTCCATACGCAATTTAGCCATTTTACATTCAGTTTCATTGATATCATGTTTCCATCTGGCTTCATTACGTTGCTCATACATCTTGATTCGATTTTTAAGGTTGTTGATTGTTAAGTCCTTGTCTTGCAGCTGAGTTTTCAGATTGTTTATCAAAAAATATTCATTAAGGCCTGGACATTCCGGATTCAAACACGGTTTGTTATTTTGAGAACATTCTTCTTTATGTTGCATTTCAATTTCAAGTGAAATGCAATGTTTTTCCAATTGTGAGAACCTTTTTAGAAGTTGATTAAATGTCTCTTTTTCAACCATGCTTTGGTCAATTGTCCTATAAAACTCAGCTTTAAGGCAAGGACTTTCATTATACAGATCACTTTCTCCCCCTTTATGACACATGTCCGTCTGTTTCAACAGATTTGTGTCATAACTGAGTTTAATTTGATCTGTATGATGACATACATTAGAGAGTGTTGTGTGTTGATCAGTGAACGATACCTCATTACTAGAGTCAAGTGAATGCACAGGTCTGAGCATATTCTCCAAAACATGAGTCACCAACTTGTCAGAAGTGTTAATCTTATCATCTTCTGAATCCATGCATTCCGTGTTGACTGACTCAGCATCCGATGTCAAACCCAGACTGTCAAAACTGTCACTTGAATATCCCCCGTGAGTCTCAACTCTGTCATCAGTTACTGGTTCGTGCTTTGCCCTGTTCTCGATGTACTCCTTAACCTTATCCAAGTATTGGAGTAGCATGTCTCTGTATGTGTCAACCTCCATATCTGTGTGGTCAGCAAAACACTTCATAGTCATCTGACTATCGTAGTCATAGATCATGGAGGATTTTGAGTTAACGAATCTGTGCAGTTGTTTGCTGAGTACACATAAGGCAGCTAAGGATCCCTCATTAGTAGTTTCTTCTCGGTCCAGTTGTTGTCGTAATTGATCCAAATTCAGCATCATGATCTTTGTGAATGTTTGAACATCTTGACCGAAAAGAGTTATGAATGCACGTTCAAACCCCATTTTGAATCCAGTACCCTCTAACAACACGAAAAGATGTGACTGAAGTGTTAGAAGACATTAAATGTGACATTCCCTTATCAATTCAAGCAATTTGCTTGACTGTGGAGTCACATTCTCTTGAGAATCCGAGTATGATAGCACACTTGAGTCATCGTCAGATACTAGTCCACTCATATGTAGATAAGGATTAGAGGTTAACTGCACATCACCTATGTCGTATAATTTGAGAATTTCAGGAATTACAGAATCATGGGATGTAGTCATGACGTGCAAGTGGGTAACAGTTTGTACTAGATGTATAGTTGCGACAAGTCAAGTTACGATAGATCCGATTGAGATTAGTCAAATCGTAAGGATTAACCTACAACGTCCGATCACAATTAGATTACCAGAAACGACTTAAGTTACAACCAGACACTAGCTGCAGAATGATTCACCACTTACACAACTCTCACCACTTGATGGAATGCCAATACTGAGGATATGATCACTAAAGCACAAACATGTAGCAAAATATGGGTAACCGCAGGACTGAGATTACCACATAAGAGAGCTAAACTCAAGGTCAGGTGAGCTAGTCGCAATTCAGGAGCCAACCGCAACTTAGTAACCGCAGACTGAGATAACCACAAGGAGATAAACGCAGAGAGAATTAAACCACAAGATCTAATCACAGGCACCTAACCTCAAATCACTAGACTGCAGAAAGTAATCGCAATTCCCACTAATCATAATTCCCACGAGTCGCAATTCCCACTAATCGCAATACCCACTAATCGCAATTCAATAGTCCAAAACAGTCACTGTCATTGCGTTTTGTCAGTTAACCCAATATAGTAACCGCAGATATTTAACCGCAGAAATCACGTAGTAAACCGCAATTTAGCAATGCAACAGCGGAGATAACCGCAACAAGGAAATCCGACCCAAACTCAATCCAATCCTCAAAAATACGTGTGAAATGTTGGAACCAACTGAGAAATAGGGTAATACTAACACAAGTGATCATGGAGGAACACTTCTAACATGACAACTAACTCAAGAAAGATCAAACTAAGATGTATACAAGAAAAACTCTTCTAACTCACCAAAAACTACACTAAAACACACCAAATTCGATTCAACAAGGCCCTAAGATGAAACCTTGGCTCTTGATACCAATTGTAGAGTATCAATCAAGTCATAAACATGAATGGTTCTTGTGATTAGGATCGAAATAGATGAAGTTTTAGAGAGAGAGAGAGAGTTTAGAGAGAGAAAGTGATGGGAGCCTTGAGAGAAACAAGAAATGTATTAGGTTGTAAATGAAGGTCCAACCCTCTCCACATGTGGAGAGGGGTATTTATACTTATCCTACAAAGAAACATAAAAACGCCCACACCCGGGCTGTGGATCAGGCATACAGTGGGTAAGACCCGTCCTTCTTCCACGATGTTACTTAGTCTAAACTAATACTAAACTAACTAATAGACTAACTACGAGCTAACTTAAATGCTAATACAATAATTAGGTGACTGAGACTTTTACAGGAATATGGATATTCCTAACAGGAATGATTTAGGCCAATATTTGATCAAATAAATTCAAATTCCGGCTTAAATGACCCCCTAAAAACGGATTATTTTTCGCCTCATCATATACCCTTACACTTGATATTTGCTTGTCCTCAAGCAAATGCGCTTTTATTCTAGTCAAAATACAAGTTAGGGGGTCATTTAACACTAATATAAAAGTAATTACAACAAATAATTATTCCACTAAAGACTAAAGACAAGCACGGAGGTCATACACTAGCACCTCACAAATAGTGTTTAGATACTCACATCTCTTGGGTGTAATAAAGTATATATCCCAATATGGAAATGGAAAACATCTCTCACTACCTGTCATAGCAAAATAGATTACCATAAGCTTGGGAAAGGATCAAACCTCCACCACATGGCGTAAGCACCTAGGATAAACTATCAAAGAGGTTTTTTTAAAGGGTTATAACGTTAGGTGTAGGGATATGGAATACACGGTTTTGTTGGATATAGGCAATCTTTACTGGTGGCGAGTTAATCATCTTGGTTAATTACATGTACAATATGGCGTTGCTAAGCCAAGACTAGACTCGACTTAAGCTAATAAATGAAAAATAACAAAAACATAAAACAAACATAGAATGAAACGGGATGGTAGTCCGTAGGTTTTTCTTCTTTTTATTTTACTTTTTTTTTTTTTTTTTTTTTTTTTTTTTTTTTTTTTTTTTTTTTTGCATACACTCTTACCCTACCATCCAAAATAATACATCATAGAGAATGAACATTCCCCTTACACTTGAATTATTACATACTTTACAATAAACTAATCCAATGACTCGAATTAAGATAATCAAAACACTTGGAGTACTTTTAAGATTAATGCACATATGGGGATAATATATGATGTTCTTCCCCATTACTCCATAACAATACTACTTTACCCATGAGTCCCAATCGTCCCAAAACAATATGTACAAGGATATGACTCGACTTAGCAACCATGTAATCAATTAGATAATTAACTAAGGGTTTAAACAAATAACAATAATGCACTAAAGATGAGTGCATACACGGAAGGCTAAGGCGATTTGGGTGTACATTTAAGTGGGGTGTAACAAATTCGTCCTTTAAGTAAGATGCTTAAAGTTAGAAACGAAAAGATAGGCTCGGAGGGGTGTACTAGGGGTTTCGTGTACTAAAAATGAGTACAACGCTAAGGGTGTGGGAAAAATTAATTGACTTAACTAGCCAAGTAATATGACTTAAATGGTCAAGTAATTATGATACGGGTTTAACACAAGGGTGATCCTAATGCCTCTTATCATATAGTAAATCCTACTACACGAATGTAGTCTCACTATCGGTCTCGAGATGCATCACTAACGCAAGTTCTAGAATCTAAATGCTACCGGTACACTCATAAGCACTAATAGTAAATGCTTTTCCTATCAAATCTAAAGGCGAACCTCACATATTTGGGTGGAAAATTTTTCAGAATGGTACGGTTTTGTGCTAGTCAAACGACTCCTATCCATTAGACGCTTGCTAAGGCTAAAGTTTCACTCCTAACTGTTGTAAAAAAATTTAAATTTGGCGGTAAAATTACACTAACAAGTATTTCTCATAGTTTTATTACACACCTACCATCAAACAAACAAACTTAAGCGAAAGTGTATACTATAAGGTGTCATCATTTTACCCTCCCCTTACACTTAGGATGAACATTGTCCCCAATGTTCAATTAAAGAATGTAAAAGTGAAATAGGTAAAAGAATGAAATCAAATACTCCTCTGATTCACTCGGTATGGATAGTGTGGCAACAAGGTTAGATCTTCCTCCAAGAAAATGAACAATCAAAGCTTCCCTTCCAGAATATAAATCATCTTCTTGTCATGCATAACCTGTTAAACCTGATAAAACAAACAAGTCAACCTCGCGTAAAATCGGCGCGGCAATCTATATATGATAACAAATCCTAGAAAACAAGGTAAGATATAATGCTTGTGGAATGATGTTTGTAGATTCCCTGGAGTTTATAAAACTAAAGATTTAACAAAAACTTTAAGACTCCGTTAGAAAAATAAAGCTAGCAAAATTTCCATAATTTTACACATGACGCCGTCAGGAATTTCTTCCTGACGCCGTCAGAAGTGACCTGCAGAAATTCTTACGTTAAGTTTCTGGAAAATTTCTGGAAAACTTATGTCTTACTTCCTGGAAAATCCTGCAAAATATCATTATGACTCGATACAAGCATTTGACTCTAACAAATATGAATATACATGTCCATTTAATATTGTGGGAAATCATGATCAATTTTGTTTCTTAAAAACATATTTAGGGTTTCCCCTTACACTTATCTTTTGCAAAATACCTTTGGATGAAGTTAAGACGAAGTCAAACGATAAAACAAAGTATTTTCACCATTTTATTTTTGAAACATGATCTACCAACAATAAAAATAAAGCATGCATACGGAAACAAATAACAATCAAACAAATAAAAATCACACAAAACATGGGTTGCCTCCCAAAAAGCGCTTGTTTTTGTTCGAGTCACGAGCCTGACTCTACCCTTATTTAATGGAAATAAGAGAAGTTTTCCCTACACTTAGGATTAAGTGCGGGTGATAATAGCGATACACACCGTCTCGGTGGAAGTATGCCTCGTGAGGAAAGATTGGTAGATGAATTATATACTCAAAGAGGTATGCTCCTATCATCATAACCTTACCTAGTTCACTTTGGTCAATGGGTGAGTTGAAGCTTTTTCCTAAAAAGGGATCATCTTCTATCAACTTTGAGAGACTCCTAGTTGGGAATCCATTTTGACCTAATAAACCTGGTTTAAAGCCATAATGTTTCTTATGATCAATCATGAATGGGTGATGTAAGTATGTAAGGTCATGTTCCACTCCTATATTGGCTTCCTCTCTACATGGCTTAAAGTCCACTACCTTTGTCCTAAGACTACCCGGATTATATGGTTTGATGGGTGGATCGGAACCTATTTTAATTCCTAAATTTTCAACCAAGGATGGAAGATTAGGTAACGGTTTTGGTTGAGGCTCCGATTCATCAAAACTAGGAACTTCCCTAAAACTAAGAGTAAGGTTATCATTATAAGTATTCAAACCTATATCCTCTAGTTGTGTTTGGTTCAAAGGTTCTACCTCAATTGGGATTCCTAAAGTCTCTTCTACTTCATCCGAATAAGTCACGGGCGGTGTGTATGCCTCAAATGATGGTAGGACTCGTGGGGTACTTGGTGGGCTTAGATTTTCAACTCTATCCTCCATCTTATCAAGATTACCAATGTGCTCAACTTGTTTTGTTGTGAAATCAAACCACTCCATGCACCCAGTTATCTCATCTACAGGCTTATCCCCAAACAATATTCTTGCTTGCTCCCTTAAACTTGCTATCAATTGATCCGTAACAACGTTTGTTGGGTTGTCCATATTTTTGGCAAGTATGGCTCAATTCTCTATGGTTTCCCATGCTTCATCAACACTTAATCCCCAAAGGTCCCCATCTACGGCATGGTCAATTTCCATTTTGGTATAGTGGTCGATACGATGGTAAAATATTTCAATTTGGGACCACATATCAAAATTAGGATGAGGGACTTTTCGGAGCAAATATTTAAAACGAGCCCATGCATCATAGATAGGTTCATCCTCATGTTGTTTAAACATCAAGATGTCACTTGGAGTGGGGGAATTTCATGGTTTGTAGTATGGTGGATTCGCGTTCTCCATAATGGCTAACGGAATAGTCAATGGAAAGGTTTTTACAAACAAAGACACAAAGAAAAGATAGACTAAAGAAAACCTAAAAATAAAAATAAAAATCTTACTAGAAAGGAATCTAGCAAGTAGACCTAATAAAAAGAAATTCTAACCTAGACAATAACTATTCCCCGGGCTGCAGCACCAAAAACTTGATGCGTAGGAATTGCACAAGGCTTTACCTCTCGAGGGATCTCGAGAAGCTTACAACCCCTACCAGGCATTGTACCTGATTGTTGTAGTATAGTATAGTGACAAGTACCGGGGGATTGATCGTTCAACTCAGAAATAGTGTCGCTAGGATTTAAAAGCCTAAAAACTAGGTCTAGAGGTGAGGGATGATTCTTTTTGTATTTTTATGTTTTATAAAAGCAAGTAAAAATCTCAGGTTTGGAAGAGTGGGCAGAATTAGTTGCTAGTCAACTAACCCAATAACTAAGATGCAATCAAAATAAAATAACAAAAATGAAAATAAAGCTAATTACTAATGTGGTGTGAACAGTGGTTGGGAGAATTGTGTTTACTTAGATTTCACTACTCCCTAGATATCTTTTACAGGTTAATTGTTTGTTAAAGTTGCGTGGATGACGGGTTATATTCCTTAATACCAATCGTGGGGTGGCGTACATACTTCCCCAACCCTATAAGCTCCTACTTCACTCCTATGTCGAGCCTGCAAGAAGCTCCTAACATGGGATCACTAGAATTCGCTCATGCATTAAATACAACCATAAAAACCTTAGTACGCTTTGGTTCATGTTTCTTAAGACGTTCAAACAAGTTACACAATGGAAGTCTGCTAGTTTTCTTAAGCCTAACATTGAAATCATTCGTCCATTACAACTATAAACAAGTAATCAACCTATAATCAACATCTAGATTTCATTACATCTAAGCAAACACACAAGAGATCTAGCCTAGCATGTTAAAATCAAGACAAGCGTAAGATATATTCAAACAACACATAGACATATTGAATGAATTGAAAGGATACTTATCTTAATTGAACATGAAAGGTTTCAAGGGGTGAAAACCCTTGAAAATACTGTAAAAGCCGTGTTAGGGTTTATTCAAGTCGACCCTAAAATTCTCCCCTCCTTTGAATGAAAATTACAAAAACTATATATAGATTTCCTAAGGTGACGGTGTCAAGAAGAAAGTTCTGACGCCGTTAACCCGCCACCAAAAATATAATCGGATTGCCTAGATCCAGATCTGACGCCGTCATGTGTATTGTTGTTCTGGGCCGTCACCGTCAGCAACTGTTCCCAGCAAGGAAAATTAAGACTTTGCCGTTTTCTTCACTTTTATGCTCCAAAAACGTCCAAAATGCTTCCTTTTCCAGAATTCACTCCCAAAGTACCTAAAATCACAAAAGGAACGATTTAGGGCAATATTTGATCAAATAAATTCAAATTCCGGCTTAAATGACCCCTTAAAACGGATCATTTTTCGCCTCATCAACATACCAAACGCCACCTAAATTTCGTGCCCGATTTTTGGTAATTTTTAGTGTAGGCTTTATTTTGTCATTTCAATTCTATGAGGTTTTAAGACAAATTATTAAGGTTTAATTAGGGTTAGAATCATATAAGAAGAAAATTAAAATAAGAAATATGCGAAATAACAATAACCATATAGTAGAGATGCATTAATTTGAATTAGTTGTGTCTCTAATCTTTTATATGCATCGTAATATACTTTTTAGCAAAAACATAGATGTATATACATACTACGTATATTAGATGCATTTAATCAAGTTAGTCGAATCTTATGTATTTTTCGTCACTCGCGGGTCAAATTGGTTGCTAGTACTACTTTGCATCGTCTTCAATTCAAAATCATTTTTGAAACAAGTTCGGATGCATCTAAATGAATAGAGATGCATCCAATTCAAGTCGATGCATTTCAAATGTGTAGTTATAGTTATATCTCATCCTTTTTATTTTAGGTTTTCTTCTTACTGAATCTTTACATTTTACTAACTATTTAGTTTAAATAATTCTTGGGTTTTTATGAGGTTGAGTAGCGTGAAAAAAAAAATATATTAAATTTTAATGTTTGCTATTCAATGATTCTTATTTATCAATTTGTTAATTAAGTATGGTGCTAATAAATAATGTTGTAAAGAAAGTTGTCAGCAAAATATTATCCACATATTGCAATCTTTTATATAATAAAACAAAATCTAAGTTGGGATGTTTGCATTTCAAAAAAAATCAATTAATTTTATATTAACTAATAGTGGAATTATTATTATTATTATTATTATTATTATTATTATTATTATTATTATAAGATGTTGAATAAGAAAAAAGACTAAGTATTTCCAGATTTAGCTAAATTTTGAAGAGAAAAAAAAAAAAAAAAAAAAAAAAAAAAAAAAAAAAAAAACACGTTATTTTAATTAGATGTATGAAAAGGCGAAAAATACACATGTACCTGGTGGCTTATATTTGATAGATTTGAACCAAAAGTATAATTAAAAGTAACGTCACACTCTACCTAATAATCATAAGATGGAAAAAAAGACAAAAATATTCCCAGAAAATCATACCTTCGATTAGTTTCCCGCTCCCCTGTATCCAGCCGCTACCCATTAATCATAGCCTCACTGAAGGTATGGAAAAAAAATCGAAGGTATGATTTTGAATAAAAAAGGTTTAGCATCCATTCACAGAAGGTATGGTTTTTAGTTTTAGCTTTTTTTTTTTCATCTCTTAAAAAGAAAATTTGATTCATAAATTTTAATAATCAGGGTTGTAAATTTGTTTTTTGGTTTTGACTATTATATTTGTTATGAAAGATGTTACTATAAAAAAAATTAAAAGACTTGATATTCTATCCTTTTAATGGTTTAATTACAAGTCTTTCACTTGATTAGGTTTACACGTTGAATAGATGTAGTTAAATTAGATCACTAGGTGATACGTGTTGTGTCACGTGTAGTATAGAGTGATTTTGCCTATTCAAGTTTTAAATTTATATTTAGCCGACTTATCCTATAACACACACACTAATAAGCAGTGTACCCGATCAATATGTATATAGTGGTAAGCAGAGGGTCGATCATTAAGAGTAGAACGAATTATCTAGTTAATCTAATCAGTATTTTAAATATACTAAGTTAGCTTTACAATCTAATATAAAGCAAAGGGGGGTTTTAGCCTGAGAGACTAACACAATTTTGGTTATTTAATTAAACTAATAAAACTAATGAGAACGAAAAATCGATAGACTAACACATACACAGATAGAGGTCCTGTCCTTTTGTTAAGTAGCTTGTCACTTGTTTTATAGCTAGTTTTATATGATGAGTATCGTAAACTCTTCTCTCTCGTTGGATCCTAAATATAGCCGAGTAAACTCTTAATGATCACTTATGCCTATATTACTTTCTAGACGCTAGATAAGTAAGCGTGGAGGGGGTATGGCAGCCAAAGCAAAACACAGCTAGGCACAGAGGTTATCAAAGCACATATACAAGTCACCAAAAAAATATCATATAAACTAATAATCGATGGGAAAGTAATTTTAAGGGGAGCAGTATGGCGGCCACAAGCCCATCAGTCCTGATGGATTATAGTTTACTAATACAATAAAATAAAATTACTTAATTAATTAAATACATGCAGGACCTTCTTTCTGCTCTAAGATCTTCTTTGGAGGTGTGTCTTGTGTTGTCTTGTCATCTGAATTTGTCTCCTTAGGGTTTTGATACTCTCTAAATTCGTCTAGGTCTTAGGGTATTTATAGTTTCTGTCAGAAGGGTAGACACGGCACATTGACTAAGTAGATGCGGCGCATCTACTTAACTTCGCGTGGGGTCCAAGATTAATATATTCTGGAATATTCATACACCGCCTTTAGATGCGGCGTATCTTGAATCTTTATGCGGCGCATGTACTTCAGCGTCTTGGATTGTATCTGGTGAAGTCTTGATAGTGATACGGCACATGTTGATAATGAGATGCGGCGTATCTGGAGTAGAACAAGTTGGTTCTTCTTCGTTTGTCATAGTTTCATATGCGGCGCATGCTTCAAAGTCAGGCAATGGTCTTTATTCTCTTCAATTCAGCAGACTTTTCCGATCTTGATCTTTTATCTCCATATTTCATACAAAATCGCCAAGTTTCGCCAATTGCTTGTTTTTACCTGAGAATTACAAAAGTAAATGATTAAGCACCAATTCTCATACAAACTATAATAAAACAAGTCAATTTAATAGGACAAATGATGACAATATAATGTACTTATTTGATGTCATCAAATATCCCCCCACTTGAACTTTACTTGTCCCCAAGTAAACCTTAGATTATAATTATGAAAATGTATCCTAAAGAGATTAGGATGTATTTTTTCATATCTAAGCATTTATTCGTTTAATTAAAATTACACAACCAAACACTTAACAAACTAGAGATAAAATATCTCTCTCAATCTCTCAACTAATCTAATTCACTCAATTGCTCTGTTGTGATGAATATTCTTTCATAAGCATGGCAACGATACACATCTCCAACACTAAAGCTAAGGAATGACAAGTCTAAAGCGGTAAAAAGGGTTTTGAGGCTTAAGGGTTTAACCTAGCTTCGTTCAAACATTTCCTGTGCAATTAGTAGATCGCTGGCGTGAGTCCTCGATGCTTCAACTAACGGATGGTCACTAGTGTGCTTCTTGGATCGCTGGCGCGTTATTTGCATAACGGATGGTCACCAATTCACACACCAGATCGCTGGGGCATTAGCCAATTAATCTAATACTCAGATGGTCACTACCTTATTCATACATTTAACATTCTTACTTGGCAATCACTATATCCGGATGCTCGAAAGCTAACAAAGAATATAATAATACGATTGGGTAAGGATAACATATAGGATATAAATTGGTGTTAAATATAAACAAGCAAATAGATTAAGTCCTAATGTGTGGTTAATCACTTCCCAACCATCCCATGAATAAGACTCATATCATTGAATAACTCACGCTTTAACAATTGTAACTCACGCTTTAGGTAGATACGAATTATACTCAATAAAATCTTAAACAAAGAACAATCCTTAGTTAGCGTTCCCATAACGACCAACTCCCTTTCAATCCATAAATATAATGTAACAATAATAGTGGTGATATCAACCACTTAATACAAAACTTTACATGTTGGTTTATAAAAAACTCACCAACTTTTTTTTTTTCCATATACTAATGGTGTAAAATTTCACCACATCACTTATAACGATAAATCTGGATACTTTTTCCATACTTTTCATAACATCAGAAATAACGAAAATAGTGAAAGTAGTAAACACACAAAAATTAAAACTAAAGATATACAATATTTACTTTCACTTCCAATTGCATTGTGCAATTTCCCAACCTAACCAAATATAATGAATTTACGCACGCGAACACAGGTAACGCAAGGAAACACACTTTGCCTAAAGCAATTAACCACAAACATTAATTTATAGGGTAGGCTATGGTGTAAAGGTGTAACGAAACATTAAACACTGGTGTAAGAAACGAAAGGAATGGTTCTGAGGGTTTTTCTAGGGGTATCTTACTCTAAAAATGAGAGTAAGCAAAAGGTTTTATACGGGGGTTAACTAACCAATGTAGTTAGTTAATAACACATAACATATATAGGCTTTTTGGTTGTAATCCTAGAAATTTACCAAGTTATACAAGTCATTCCAATTAAATCAATAATACTCAATATGGTGGTCTCGAATAGTATACAAGCAAAGTTCTAAAATTTACAATTCACCGGCATACTCATATTTTTGTGGAATTTGGGTAAAAATTTGAAAACGGATACGCTCTATTCTCACAATTTTATATAATAGAAGTTATGTGTGCGGATATACAACTTAGATTTAACAAAAATATGCTAGAAAAATTTTAAAATTTGACATATTAAGCATAGATTAAAGCGTATTTTGAAAATTTTAGGACAAGTAACGTTCTAATTCTCTATCCCCCCACTTAAGTTAAACAACGTCCTCATTGTTTGTAATTTAAATTAAAAATGGGAAATTAAAAAGAATTAGAACGGAGAACTCCCCTGAGATTTCTCGGTATGATCCTCCATTATGCGTTTCTTGAGCAATATCAACTTTCTCGTGGATGAGAGGTGTTCAAGCCTCCATGAATGATGTCTCCAAAGAAAGTACAGAAGCTAAAATATGCCACCATTTTAAACACTTAACACACCTGAATTTGAGAAAGTCAAACTAGTGTGTAACTCATTAGTAGTTAGTAAAAAAAAATCATAAAAAATAAAAATTTTGAAAAATCATCAGGTTAGTCGATACGCCGAATCTATTGAATGAGATACACCGTAAAGAGCCTAGAATTAATACGAGTAAAATAATAGAAAAAGGATAGGATGCGTCGCATCTATTTTACCAAATGTGGCGCATGTAGTTACCAAACAGACTGTTAACAGTCTGTGTAAAAATGACCATATTCCACCACTCATCTCACGAATTCTCTCGAGAAACATGTTGAACTTAATGCCAGTTTCAATCGATCAACTTCAAGAAACACAAACTAAAGCATTAAATACATAAACATAACAATGATAGTTGATGAGGCGAAAAAAGAACCACTTTTAAGGGGTCATTTAAGCCCATAATTGAATTTATTTGATCAAATATTGCCCTAAATCGTTCCTTTTGTGATTTTAGGTACTTTGGGGGTGAATTCTGGAAAAGGAAGCAATTCGGGCGTTTTTGGAGCATAAAAGTGAAGAAAACGGCAAAGACTTAATTTTCCATGCTGAGAACAGTACCTGACGGCGTCAAGAAGAAAATCATGATGGCGTCAAGAGTAAAATCAGTGACGACCCAGTGAAAACCTAAAGGCGTCACAAGAAGGGCGTCAAGAGTTAATGTTGTGACGGCCTACAATTTGATTACACATGCGGCGTCAAACCCAGATCTAGGCAGTCCGAGAAACTATTTGGCGGCGAGATGATGGCGTTAGAAATTTGTTCTTGACACCGTCACCTCAGAAAAACTATATATACTTTTCTATTTTTCATTCATTAAAGAGGAACTTGTGTGGATGATACTATGGCCGAACTTTGTAAACTCTAGGTCGTATTTTATAATATATTCAAGGGTTTTCACCCCTTGAATCCTTTCATGTTCAATTGAGATAAGTCTTCTCTTAATTCATTCAATATGTCTATGTGTTGTTTGAATATATCTTATGCTTGTCTTGATTTCAACTTGCTAGGCTAGATCTTTCATGTGTTTGCTTTGATGTAATGAAACCTAGATGTTAATTATATGTTGATTACTTGTTTATAGTTGTATTGGATGAATGATTTCAATGTTAGGCTTAAGAAAACTGGCAGATCTCCATTGTGTAACATGCTTGAACGTCTTAGGAAACATGAACCGATGTGTACTAGGTTTTATTGGTTGTATTTAATGCATGAGCAAATTCTAATGATCCCATGTTAGGAGCTTCTTAGCCGGCTCGACATAGGAGTGAAGTAGGCGCTTATAGGATTGGGGAAGTAAGTACGCCACCCCATGAATGGTATTAAGGAATACAATCCGTCATCCACGCAACTGTAACAAGTAATTAACATGTAAAAGATATCTAGGGAGTAGTAAAATCTAAGTAAACACAATTCTCCCATATATTGCTCACACCTTTAGTATAATTTAGTTTCATTTTCATTTTTAGTATTTTATTTTGATTGCTTCTTAGTAATTGGGTTAGTTGACTAGCAACTAATTCCGCCCAACTCCTTCAAAACCGAGATTTTTAATTGCTTTACATAAAATATAAAAATACAAAAAGAATCATCCCTCATCTCTAGACCTAGTCTTTAGGTTTTCTAATCCTAGCGACACTATTCCTAGCTGAACGATCAATCCCCCGGTACTTGTCATTATACTATACTACATCGATCAGGTACACTGCCTGGTGGGGGTTGTAAGATTCTCGAGATCCCTCAAGAGGTAAAGCCTGGTGCAATCCCTACGCATCAAGTTTTTGGCGCCGCAGCCCGGGGAATAGTTATTGTCTAGGTTGGAATCTCTTTTTATTAGGTCTACTTGTTAGATTCCTTTCTAGTAAGATTTTATTTTTATTTTTTAGGTTCTCTTTAGTCTATCTATTTCTTCATGTTTTTGTTCGTAACTTGTACCATCCACCATTATGGCAACCGATGAATTCTCTAACCTTAGGATCACTAGGAGTCGTAGTTCCGCTAGAGACCTTGTCTTGCCTTATGCAGAACCCGATAGAGAAACGCGTAGGCTAAGACGATCCCACTCAATACCTGAACCATCTAGCATAGCCATTGATTTTGATGCACCCCTTTCTGAAGAAAATTCGGAAAATCACCTTACAACCCCTAGCTCCTAATCCAACAACGAGATGAGTACCCCCGCAACTCCCACTCCTAAGCGCCTCAAGGACTACTCCTCCCCAAACCCTCGTGGCTTCTCAAATGCGATTGTCTACCCAAACGAACACTCCAATGAGGTCTTGCATGCGACCGATGTTTGGCTTGTCCAAAGTGTGTGCAAGTTTTGTGGATTAGATGATGATGACCCGATTCAACACATTAAGGACTTCTTGATAATAGTAGACACCCTCCATACAGATGGGGCTACTAGAGACACGTCCTGATTACGATTCTTCCCTTTCACCCTCTATGAAAAAGCCCAAGAGTGGTATGATAAACTTCCTTCTGAATCTATTTTCATATGGGAACAGCTCATATCCAAGTTCTATGAGAAGTTCTTTCCAACTGGGAAAACTTCAGCATTTAGAGATAGGATTCTCCACTTCCGAAAAGGGAAGGACGAACCCTTCCATAAATCGTGGATTAGATTCAAGGATTTAATAAGATGAGTTCCCCATCATGGCATCGAACTTTGGCTTTTGGTCTAAATCTTCTACGACAATGTCTCCTCAAATGATCGGAACGGAATCATCAATTCTAGAAAAGGGAGATTAGCCAATCTTAGTGCCGAGGAAGGATGGGATAGGATTGAGGAATATGCTCAGGACCAGGATGACACTTGGGATGAACATGAGTCGACTGTCAGCGTGTCTGAAATCACTTCAACATCTTCAGATCGGTTAAAGAAAATTCACAAAAGAGTGGAATACCTAGCTGGGTCGCAGTTACCTAAACAACTTTCAAATCCTTACTTAATCTACGACTACTATGGGGGCCCGCATGAGGTAGAGGAATGCGGAGGAGAAACCACGACTGAACATGCATGCTTGTTAGGAGGTGACATCTATGCTGATCCCTCCCTCTTGCCTTTTTACCGAAACGACAATTACACCCTCTGGGGAAATCAGGTAAAAAGAAAAGAAGGAGAGGAAGGTCCTGAATTCGAAATCAGGAGCACTTTTGAAGATGACCTTGGTCACTTCACTCAAGAAAAAGGCTTACAATTAAAAGGTCTTAATAAACTTGTCGATGAGCAGCAGGATGACATTGCAGAATGGTTCAACATGCTTAACTCCACCCTCGATAACCTTGAAATGCCGTCAGTAAGCCAAAAAGACCCCATGCTCGCGATAACCACTCGAGCCGGAACAACAACCAAGGACCCCCTTACCCGAGCTCGCCCCCCATCACTCTCGATCCAAACAAGCCTCGCGAAGAGGAGGATGATGTGAGCAGCGAGGCTCCCAACCAACCTCCCTTGGCGATCCCTTCCCCATCAACCCCACCTAACCAACCTGTGAGAATCCCATTCCCATCCCGATTAAAAAACCAGAAAACTGAGAATGATAATAAAATATTCCTGTCATATCTGAAAGACTCAGTAGTCACCATACCTCTCCTTGATGCTTGTTATCACATGCTGAAGTATAGCGCATACTTTAAAAAATTACTCGCTAATCGAAAGAAATTCGAGGGTCTTGTGACCCTGGGGGAAGACTGTTCGGTGGTGACCCATCGAGGGCTACCAAAAAGGTAGATGATCCAGGCAGCTTCACCTTGCCTTGTTCCATAGGATCTCTATCAATAAAGAATGCTCTTGCCGATTTGGGGGCGAGTATCAACCTCATGCCTCACTCTATGTTCCTTAAACTAGGATACTTTGGATTAAAGCCTACCCGTATGAACATCCAACTAGCCGATAAATCAATCAAATACCCCGTAGGGATATGCGAGAATGTGCTAGTCAAGGTTGGGAAATTCAAATTCCCGGTCGACTTCGTAATCTTAGAGATGGAGGAGGATGACTTGGTACCCATCATCTTAGGGAGACCATTTCTTGCTACCGCTCGTGCAGTCATTGATGTTCATGACGGCAAGTTAACCTTACGGGTAGGAACCGATAGCATAACCTTCGACATTAAGGACACTATGGATCTCTCTCTCGAAGCAGCTAACTGGCTATATTTCATTGGAGAGGTCGATGAACTCACGGATGTCATTGATGGCTATGTTGATGAACAAATCGAGGAAGGCTGGTTACGGGATGAGAGTTTTCTCCCTTTGTTAGAGGTGGAAAAGATGGAGGATGTTGGTGCAGTCTCCTTCTACCCTAGACAAGAGGCCACCGAGTCTCTCGAGCTCCGAAAATCTGAAAACAAGCTTAAGCCTTCTATTATCGAACCACCTGAGCTAGATCTTAAGGAACTTCCTAACCATTTAGAGTACGCCTTCCTTTAGGGAGAGGACCAACTACCGGTAATCATAAACTCCTCCCTCGAACATGAAAAAAAAAAGGTAAACTGTTAGAGGTCCTAAAAAAATATAAGGGAGTGCTTGCATGGAGTGTAGCCGACATTAAGGGGATTAACTCGACTTTTTGCACGCATAAGATTCTCATGGAAGAAGATTATAAACCTACCGTGCAACCCCAGAGGCGGGTAAACCCCAACATTAAGGAAGTTGTAAAGAAAGTAGTCATCAAACTTCTGGATGTAGGATTGATCTACCCAATCTCGGACAGCCCATGGGTTAGTCCTGTACAGGTTGTACCTAAGAAGGGTGGAATGACTGTAGTTAAAAATGACAAGGGTGAGATGGTACCCCAAAGAACGGTTATTGGATGGCGGGTATGCATCGATTATAGAAAGCTCAATGATGCCACGAGGAAAGATCACTTTCCCTTACCATTCATTGACCAAATGTTAGAGAGATTGTCTGGGAACGAGTACTATTGTTTCTTGGATGGATTCTCAGGATATTTTCAAATTCCCATAGCACCTGAGGACCAAGAAAAGACCACGTTTACTTGCCCTTATGGAACGTTCGCCTACAAAAGAATGCCTTTTGGGCTGTGTAATGCCCCCGCCACTTTTCAGCGATGCATGACCGCAATCTTTCACGAACTTATGGAAGACAGCATGGAAGTTTTCATGGATGACTTTTCGGTCTTCGGGAACTCCTTCGACCGCTGTCTTGCTAATCTAGAAAAAATGCTTAAACGCTGTGAGGAAACCAACTTGGTGTTAAACTGGGAAAAGTGTCAATTCATGGTGAAAAAAGGGATTGTGTTAGGACATAAGATCTCTGGTAATGGGATAGAGGTGGCCTAAGCTAAAGTTGAAGCTATATCTAAGTTACCATATCCCACGACTGTTAAAGCAATACGCAGCTTCTTGGGGCACGCCGGGTTTTATCGGAGATTCGTCAAAGACTTCTCCAAAACAGCTCGGCCAATGACTCAATTGCTAATTAATGATGCTCCTTTCGATTTCTATCAAGAATGCAAGGATCCATTCGATCTCTTAAAAAAGGAGCTCACACAAGCTCCAATCATGATTACACCCAACTGGGAGTTACCGTTTGAAATCATGTGCGACGCTAGCGATTTTGTTGTAGGGGCTGTATTAGGCCAACGGCGTGACAAGCTATTCCAACCTATTTACTACGCTAGCAAAACCATGAATCCCGCTCAAGAGAATTACTCTACCATCGAAAAAGAATTGTTAGCCATAGTGTTCAAATTCGACAAATTCCGGCAATATCTTGTCTTTTCAAAGACAGTCGTTTTCACCGATCACTCGGCTCTTCGATATCTTTTTGCTAAGCAAGATGCTAAGCCACGACTAATTCGGTGGATCCTGTTGTTACAAGAATTTGATGTTGAGATTCGTGATAAGAGGGGGGCAGAAAATCTGGCCGCAGATCATCTATCTTGTCTTGAAAATCCCTTAGATGAGCACGATAGAAGTGAGATTCAGGATTCATTTCCTGACGAACAACTCATGTCAATAACTGATTCGGAGCCTTGGTACGCCGATTTCGCCAACTATCTCGCAAGCAGACTCATTCCAGAACACCTGACTAGGTACGAAAGGAAAAGGTTCTTTTCTCAATTAAAATACTACTTCTGGGATGAACCATTTTTATTCCGAAGGTGTCCTGACCAAATAATAAGACGTTGTGTTTCGGAGAGTGAGGCAGTAAAGATTATGAGGGAATGTCACTCTGGTCCCTCTGGTGGGCATCATGGGATAAGCACCACCGCCCGAAAGATTTTCGACACGGGATTCTATTGGCCCACAATTTTCCGTGATGTCAACGGGCCGTGACTTCATCGGACCCTTCCCATCTTCAGGGGGAACGAATACATTTTAGTTACCATAGGGATGAAGCACCTCAGAATTTTATACAAATATGTGAGGTCTTCGATGTCTGGGGAATTGACTTCATCGGACCCTTCCCATCTTCAGGGGGAACGAATACATTTTAGTTACCATCGATTATGTTTCAAAGTGGGTGTAGGCACAAGCCCTTAGGACCAACGATTCCAGGGTGGTTATTCATTTCCTGAAAAAGTTTTTCGCTAGATTCGGGATTCCTAAAGCCCTCATCAGTGATAGGGGGACCCACTTTTGCAATGCGCAAATGGAAAAGGTCATGAGGAGGTATGGGGTGTCCCATCAATTTTCCACCGCCTGTCATCCACAAACCAATGGCCAGGTCGAAAACACAAACAGGGCTATTAAAAGAATACTAGAAAAAATGGTTAGTCAGAATAGAAAGGACTGCTCATTTAAACTCGACGAGGCCTTATAGGCATTCCGAACCACCTACAAAACTCCTATTGGAATGACCCCGATTTGCATGGTGTATTGTAAGGCGTGTCACTTGCCAGTAGAATTAGAACATAAGGCTTATTGGACGTTTAAGGCATGTAACTTAGATTATACAATTGCCGGAATCAATAGGTTCTTGCAATTACACAAGCTTGATGAGCTTAGATTAGAAGCCTATGAGTCCTCCATTACATATAAAGAGAGGGCAAAAAGATGGCATGACCAAAGAATTAAGAAACCCAAGGAATTTTCAGAAGGGGACAAAGTCCTATTGTACAACTCTCGGTTAAAGTTAGTTCCAGGAAAACTCAAGTCTAGATGGTATGGACCATCTACGGTGAAAAACTCCTTTAAAACTGGAGCCGTTGTGTTATTAGACGATGAAGGTAGAGAATTTACTGTCAACATACAACGTGTAAAACATTATCAAGAAAATAATAATGAAATGATTAGTGAGGAGGATGTAACGTTTGATGATGAGGTCACGTAGTAACCCATGACCTTGAGTCTAGCTACAAGACTCGTAAATAAAGAAAAGCGCTTCTTGGGAGGCAACCCATGTTTTGTGTGATTTTTATTTTATTTTATGTGTTATTTGCTTCCGTATGCATACTTTATTTTTATTGTTGGTAGATCATGCTTCAAAACTAAAAAGTGAAAATACTTTATTTTGTTCTTTGGCTTAGTCTTAACTTCATCCAAAGGTAGTTTGCGAAAGATAAGTGTAAGGGGAACCCCAAATATGTTTTTAAGAAACAAAACCGATAATGATTCTCCACAATATAAAGTGAACATGTATATTCGTATTTGTTAGAGTCAAATGCTTGTATCGAGTCATAATGATGTTTTGTAGGATTTTCCAGGAAGTAGGACCAAGTTTTTCTAGAAATTTTCCGGAAACTTAACATAAGAATTTCTGCAGCTCACTTCTGACGGCGTCATGAGTTTCCTCTTGACGGCGTCACGTGTAAAAATCTGGAAATTTTACCAGTTTTGTTTTTCTAACGGGGTCTTAACGTTTTTGTTGAATTATTAGTTTTATAATCTCCAGGAAATCTGCAAACATCATTCCACAAGCATTATATCTTATTTTGTTTTCTATGTTTTATTAGCATATGTAGATTGCCGCCGATTTTATGCGAGGTTGCCTTGTCTGTTTTCTCGGGTTTTACAGGTTATGTAAGACAAGAAGATGATTTATATTCTGGAAGGGAAGCTTTGATTGTTCATTTTCTTGGAGGAAGATATAACCTGGCCACCTTATTATCCATACCGAGCGAATCAGGGGAGTATTTGATTTCATTCATTTTACTTATGTCACTTTTACATTCTTTACTTGAACATTGGGGACAATGTTCATCCTAAGTGTAAGGGGAGGGTAAAATGATGATACCTTACAAATACACTTTCGCTTGAGTTTGTTTGTTTGATAGTAGATCTGTAATAAAACTATGATAAATACTTGTTAGTGCAATTTTAGCGCCAAATTTAAATTTTTTTACAACATTTAGGAGTGAAACTTGAGCCATAGCAAGCGTCTCATGGATAGGAGATTGTATGACTAGCACATAACCGTACTATTCAGAAAAATTTTCCACCCAAATATGTGAGGTTCGCCTTTAGATTTGATAGGAAAAGCATTTACTATTAGTGCTTATGAGTGTACCGGTAGCATTTAGATTCTAGAACTTGCGTTAGTGATGCATCCCGAGACCGCTAGTGAGACTACATTCGTGTAGTCGGATTTACTACATGATAATAGGCATTAGGATCACCCTTGTGTTAAACCTGTATCATAATTACTTGACCATTTAAGTCATATTACTTGGCTAGTTAAGTCAATTAATTTTTCCCACACCCGTAGCGTTGTACTCATTTTTAGTACACGAAACCCCTAGTACACCCCTCCGAGCCTATCTTTACGTTTCTAACTTTAAGCATCTTACTTAAAGGAAGAATTTGTTACACCCCACTTAAATGTACACCCAAATCGCCTTAGCCTTCCGTGTATGCACTCATCTTTAGTGCATTATTGTTATTTGTTAAACCCTAAGTTAACTATCTAATTGATTACATGGTTGCTAAGTCGAGTCATATCTTTGTACATATTGTTTTGGGACGATTGGGACTCATGGGTAAAGTACTTGTGTTATGGAGTAATGGGGAAGAACATCAATTATTACCCCCGTATGTGCGTTAATCTTAAAAGTACTCCAAGTGTTTTGATTTTCTTAATTCGAGTCATTAAATTAGTTTATTGTAAAGTATGTAAAAATTCAAGTGTAAGGGGAATTTTCATTCCCTATGATGTATTATTTTGGATGGTAGAGTAAGAGTGTATGCAAAAAAAAAATAAATAAAAATAAAATAAAAATAAAATAAAATAAAAAAAACGAAAAATCAAGAAAAAGAAAAAAAAACAGAAAAAGAAAAGAGAAAAAACATACGGACTACCATCCCGTTTCATTCTATGTTTATTTTATGTTTTTGTTATTTTTCATTTATTAGCTTAAGTCAAGTCTAGTCTTGGCTTAGCAACGCCACATTGTACATGTAATTAACCAAGATTGTTAACTCGCCACCAGTAAAGACTGCCTATATCCAACAAAACCGTATATTTCGTATCCGTACACCTAACGTTATAACCCTTTAAAAAGACCTCTTTGATAGTTTATCCTAGGTGCTTACGCCATGTGGTGGAGGTTTGATCCTTTCCCAAGCCTATGGTAATCTATTTTGCTATGACAGGTAGTGAGAGATATTTTCCGTTTCCATATTGTGATATTACTTTATTACACCCGAGAGATGTGAGTATCTAAACACTATTTATGAGGTGCTAGTATATGACCTCCGTGCTTGTATTTGGTCTTTAGTGGAACGATTATTTGTTGTAATTACTTTTATATTAGTGTTAAATGACCCCTAACTTGTATTTTGACTAGAATAAAAGCGCATTTGCTTGAGGACAAGCAAATCTCAAGTGTAAGGGTATATGATGAGGCGAAAAATGAACCACTTTCAAGGGGTCATTTAAGCCCGGAATTGAATTTATTTGATCAAATATTGCCCTAAATCGTTCCTTTGTGATTTTAGGTACTTTGGGAGTGAATTCTGGAAAAGGAAGCAATTCGGACGTTTTTGGAGCATAAAAGTGAAGAAAACGACAAAGACTTAATTTTCCATGCTGAGAACAGTACCTGACGGCGTCAAGAAGAAAATCCTGACGGCGTCAAGAGTAAAATCCGTGACGACCCAGTGAAAACCTGAAGGCGTCACAAGAAGGGCGTCAAGAGTTAATGTTGTGACGGCCTACAATTTGATTACACATGACGGCGTCAAACCCAGATCTAGGCAGTCCGAGAAACTATTTGGCGGCGAGATGACGGAGTCAGAAATTTGTTCTTGACGCCGTCACCTTAGAAGAACCATATATACTTTTCTATTGTTCATTCATTAAAGAGGAACTTGTGTGGAGGATACTAGGGCTGAACATTGTAAACCCTAGGTCGTATTTTACAGTATATTCAAGGGTTTTCACCCCTTGAATCCTTTCACGTTCAATTGAGATAAGTCTTCTCTTAATTCATTCAATATGTCTATGTGTTGTTTGAATATATCTTATGCTTGTCTTGATTTCAACATGCTAGGCTAGATCTTTCATGTGTTTGCTTAGATGTAATGAAACCTAGATGTTAATTATATGTTGATTACTTGTTTATAGTTGTATTGGATGAATGATTTCAATGTCAGGCTTAAGAAAACTGGCAGATCTTCATTGTGTAACATGCTTCAACGTCTTAGGAAACATGAACCGATGTGTACTAGGTTTTATTGGTTGTATTTAATGCATGAGCAAATTCTAATGATCCCATGTTAGGAGCTTCTTAGCCGGCTCGACATAGGAGTAAAGTAGGCGCTTATAGGATTGGGGAAGTAAGTACGCCACCCCATGAATGGTATTAAGGAATACAATCCGTCATCCACGCAACTGTAACAAGTAATTAACATGTAAAAGATATCTAGGGAGTAGTGAAATCTAAGTAAACATAATTCTCCCATATATTGCTCACACCTTTAGTATAATTTAGTTTCATTTTCATTTTTAGTATTTTATTTTGATTGT
Source organism: Artemisia argyi (assembly GCA_030686995.1). NCBI lineage: Eukaryota > Viridiplantae > Streptophyta > Magnoliopsida > Asterales > Asteraceae > Artemisia > Artemisia argyi. The sequence goes on along the minus strand of CM060709.1, from coordinate 66,145,329 downwards.
ATCTTAGTAATTGGGTTAGTTGACTAGCAACTAATTCCGCCCAACTCCTTCAAAACCGAGATTTTTAATTGCTTTACATAAAATATAAAAATACAAAAAGAATCATCCCTCATCTCTAGACCTAGTCTTTAGGTTTTCTAATCCTAACGACACTATTCCTAGCTGAACGATCAATCCCCCGGTACTTGTCATTATACTATACTACATCGATCAGGTAGACTGCCTGGTGAGGGTTTTAAGCTTCTCGAGATCCCTCGAGAGGTAAAGCCTGGTGCAATCCCTACGCATCAATAGTAATAATAAGTACATGCCCAAAAGAATAAGATTGTGAAACATGTCCATAAGCAAACGAAACCTAAGCAACAGGCTGGTCATCAGTGGGAGGTGCGGAGAGGCCGGCTCCATTGGTCCTAGGTCGGACTCTACGTCTCTGTCTCTCGAAGTGCAAGTGCGTGTCCGTGACCTAATCCAACCCAATGGTAAGCTCCTAGTACCATCTCACATAACCTAAGCCTCTTCTCCATATAATCTGGGTCAATCCTGGGCAACTCCATCAAATAAACATCGAGCCCAGCTGGTACTACATTAGTAATCACCCCAAAGTGTCATGCCAATCGAGAAACGAAATGACCCCTAGTGGTCTGACTCCTACGATCTCTTCCAGGAGCTATCCGATGAAGATAATGGGCTAAGAAATGAGGGACACTCACCACGGGCCTCTCGTCCATGCTCCTAAAGAGAAAAAGGTCAAGAGTGGTCACCTTTTTCAGGTAACTGACCTCTCACTGCAACAGTCAATGCAATCAGCCTTTGGCACAGCCTCCTGATAGGCTCCTTGATCAGTGTGTATGATGGTGAGGTGACAGTAGAATCCCCACCAGAAGAAATACCAATCCAGTAGTCCATAAGATCCCTTCTATCAGGAACCTCTCTCACACTCTCGGTCCAATAAGTAGCAAACCCAACAGAATGTACCTCCTCCTCTGTATGCAAACCAAGACCTAAAATAAACTGCCTCATCGACATTTGATGAGGCTCTCCTACTAACCGGAATACCAAAGTATCGGGAGTATCAAGCACCAAATTTGTCTCTCGATAATGTATAGTGCTGAAATACTCTCTCATAAGATCTTGAATCAGTGGTCCCCGAATACTGAACAAACTCCTCCAAGCCTGAGACCTGAACACAACCTGTCCCTCAGCATCTCTATGAACCATCTCTAACATATCTCTCATAGCTCCAAAAACGTTCCCCCCATCTAGCAAGCCAAGACTGTCAAAATCAAGCACTTGAACCCTAAAAACATATCTATAATAAATGTCCCAAAGTCTCCTCAAATAATCAGTCTCCGTGGCCTCAGTCAATCCCGTATCCTTGAACCTAAGCCACTCGTGTCTGTATCTGAATGATGAAACTTTCTGAATGGTTGTTGTAAGATCTTTGCTGAATGATGAATAAAATCTTTTTCTTTTGAATGATACATGTAGCCTCTCCTCAAATAATGACTAACTAATAACTACTAATGCCTCCCCTCAAAAATAGTTTACATATTAATCATGACAATACTCACAACCAAAAAGGTAAATCTTGAAACATCAAAGCCCTTTGTGAGTAGATCTGCTACATTATCATCAGTATGAACTTTAACCACATTGATAAGTCTTTGTTCATAGCAATCTCTTATAAAGTGATGTCTAATCTGAATGTGCTTGGTCTTGGAATGATACACTGGATTCTTGACAATACAGATAGTACTCTAATTATCAATGTTGATAGGAGTATTCTTGAAATTCAATCCATAATCCAAAAGTTGATTTTGCAACCAAAGTACTTGTGCACAACAGCTTGCAGCAGCTACATACTCTGCTTCAGTGGAAGTAGTTGCTGCGATTGTTTGCTTCTTACATTGCCATGACACTAATCTGCTTCCAAGGTACTGTCATCCTCCAGTTGTGGATCTTCTGTCATAGTTATCTCCAGCATAATCACTGTCTGAAATAGCTTGGAGATGGAAATATGAATCTCTAGGATACCATAAGCCTAGCTTAGGTTGTTGCCTAAGATACCTGAAAATTCTCTTGACAGCATTCAAGTGAGATACCTTTGGATTAACTTGATGTCTTGCACATAAACATACAGCAAAAGTTATATCAGGTCTTGATGCAGTTAAATACATGAGACATCCAATCATAGACATGTATAGGGTGACATCAACATCTTCTCCTTCTTCATCTTTTCCCAAAGGTTTGTTAGTATCCACTGGTGTAGATGTAGGCCTAACAGTTGTGAAATTGAATCTCTTCAGAATATCTACAACATACTTATCTTGACAAATATATATTCCACTGCTTGACTGTTGCACTTGAAGTCCCAAGAAGAAGGTTAATTCTCCTATTGAACTCATCTGAAACTCTTTCTGCATAAGATCTTCAAATTCTTTGACCATAGATTGCCTAGTAGCACCAAAAATAATATCATCTACATACACTTGGACAAGCATGATATCCTTCTTATCTCTCTTGATAAACAAAGTCTTGTCAATAGCTCCTCTTCTATAACCATGTTGTAGTAGAAAATTGGAAAGTCTTTCATACCATGCTCTTGGAGCTTGATGAAGGCTATACAGAGCCTTGATTACCTTGTAGACTTTGTTTGGATGTGCAGGTTCTTCAAAACCAGGAGGCTGTTTGACATAAACTTCTTCTGTGATTTTCCCATATAGAAAAGCACTTTTAACATCCATTTGATATACAGGGAATCCCATATAAGATGCAAAATCTAAAAATAGCCTGATGGCTTCAAGCCTTACCACAGGAGCAAAAACTTCATCATAGTCTACTCCTTCTTCCTGTCTATATCCTTGAGCCACTAACCTTGCCTTGTTTTTGATAACATTCCCTCTTTCATCTCTTTTTACTCTAAAGACCCATTTAGTTCCAATAAGTTTCTTTCCATCAGGTAAATCACATAATACCCAAACTTCTTGAAGTTTAAACTGTAAGAGTTCTTCTTGCATAGCTTCCACCCAACTTTCCTTGGCTAATGCTTGTTTGATATTCTTGGGCTCTTCCTGAGATAGAAAACAAGCAAATAAACACAACTTCTGATCCTTGTGATTCACCCTGTTTTGCTTGTAGATAAAACTAAGTAAAGAAGTATGTTGTTGATACATATTCTTAACCTTAGTCCTTGTGAGCACCCCTGAAGCTGAGGGTCCAATTATGTTGGTAACAGGATGAGTTTTGTGTATTCTGAGAGTAGGAGTTGGTGAGACTTCAAGATTATCTTCCAAACTAGTTATATCAGGATCTTTATTAGAATCTGAGAAAATGCCTTCTTGATCCAATTCATCATCAGTGTCTTCTAAAGTAATCGTGTTTGGATCATCAGTATCTTCTAAGTCAGGCATATTAGAATCATTAACAGCATCAGTATTTATCCAATTTGAAGTATCTAAAGGTTGAAAAGTACTTTCAAATGGATTAGCAGTACTTTGGGGTAAAGTACTGGCTGTTTCTTTTGCTTTCTTCTTTTCTGCTTCATAAACTCTCCTTTGTTCATCTTCATACGACTTAGCCATTGTTTCTTGAAAAAGCATCCTAGAAAGTTCATCTTGAATGGCTTGATCTTCTGCAGATACTGGGATTTGTAATGGAACAGTACTTTGAGGATCAACATTACTGTTAGGTTCAGCAGTACCTTGAGGCTCAGAAGTACTCTTCTTCTCATCTTCAGATCTTAAATTAACATCATGAACAATGTACTGTGCTTCTTCTTCAGTGGGAGCAGCTTGATTTTCTTCTCTTACAGGTACATAATTCATTGATGAAGACATTAAATCAAGATCAAACATCCAATCAGGACCTTTACCTTTAGAATTTTCTTGTTCTTCCAGAAAATCAACATGAAGACATTCTTGAACCTTTTTGGTAGCCCTGTTGTACACTCTGAATCCTTTGCTATTGGTACAATATCCCAATAAATATCCTTCATCTGACTTCCCATCAAATTTGCCCAAATTATCAGTAGTGTTTAAGATGGTTAGGGGACATCCAAAATGTTTCATAAACTTGATGCTTGGCTTCTTTCCCATGAGTAACTCATAAGGTGTCTTCATTTGAGGTTTAGTCACTGATACTCTATTCAACACATAACAAGCAGCACTTACAGCTTCAGCCCAGAATGGAACAGGTAATTGAGAATCTGCAAGCATTGTCCTTACTGCTTCTATAAGAGTTCTATTCTTTCTTTCTGCAACTCCATTTTGCTGAGGAGTTCTAGCAATACTGAACTCTCTTTTAATTCCTTTCTTGGCACAAAATTCATCCATTAGCTGATTCTTGAATTCAGTCCCATTATCACATCTAATGCCTCTAACCTTGAGTCTTAACTGATTTTCAAGTGCTATTATAAGATCATGAATAGCATCAAAAGTTTCATCTTTAAAGCATAAGAAAAAGACCCAACTAAATCTGCTACAGTCATCTGTTACAACCAAGCAGTACTTCTTCTTGTTCGGACTAACAATTAAAATAGGTCCAAACAAATCCATGTGCAGCAATTCCAAAGGCTCTCTAATGGTTTTCTCATCAATCTTCTTACAAGAAGCCTTGTGCTGTTTATCCTTCTTACAAGCAAGACATGAGTGATCATTCTTGAATGTTTTAGAAGGTAAACCTCTAACTAAATTACCTCTGACCAGCTTATTGATGTTCTTAAAATTAACATGCCCTAATCTTCTGTGCCATTGATGTGCTTCTTCCATAGTTGCTCTTGCAATCAAACATGTTGCAGAGTGTACATTCTTTAAGTTTATGTTGTACACATCATTAGTTCTTGGTGCTCTCAGCAACACCAAGCTTCTATCTTCTAACTTGAAATCAGGAGAAAGTATAAGACATTCTATGTCAAAGAATAACACAGGGTACTTCTTATCACAAATCTGAGAGACTGACAAAAGATTGAATTTGAGCTCCTTCACATATCTAACATCTTCAAAATCAGTGTTTCCTGCCTTGATAGTTCCTTTGCCAGTAATTCTTCCTCCATCAGGATCATTCCCAAATGCAACTTTTCCTCCAAAATAAGCTTTAGAATCTGACAAGAGCTCCTTTTCTCCTGTCATACTGCCAGAGCAACCGCTATCTATAATAAGATGATCTTTAAGCTCCTCCTCTGGGTTGCCCTGCATTCACATAAAAAAAGGTTAGTTATTTTTAGGAACCCAAGCCATTACTGACTTGTGTTCCCCTTGTGGAGTGACATACTCAAAATTTTTGAGAATGTAATCACCACTGTCTTTGAAAGCATGATCAAGAATTAAGGTTTTTGTTTCCAAAACTGTTGGTTTTTCATGATCAATTTTCCCTTTTTCACCCTTAACCTCTGAAAGTACTGGTTCTACACCAACAGTACTTTCTTTCTTAACCCATTTTGTTGTGACTTTAGGAGTTGGGTTCTGTGTTCTAGCATCTTTTCTTGTGTTGTAAGGCCTTCTAGGGTTGTAGTAATTGTACCTCCTAGGTCTTACACTTGAGTGTTTGCTAGAGACCTCTTGGTTAGGGAACTTTCTATCAGTACTTTGTGAAGATATTGATGATTTGTAGTATGACCTTTTCTGATAAGGGTACCTATAGTCTTTTGAGAAATTACTATGGTTAACCTTATTTGTATAATTCCAAACTGGTTGTTCCTTGGCATATTCTCCCTATGACTTGGTTGTGCAGTTCTGGTCTTTGGATATTTACTAAGGTATTCTGAATAATAATCACAGTCTTTAATCAAATGATGAGGACTATAACAAACATAACAGACCTTAGGACCAATATCCCCAAATCCCCTTCCATAAGATTTTATAAAATTAGCGGTATTTTGAAAGAATTTTCTCTGAGGTACTGCTGAGTGATCAGCAGTACTTCAAAAAGTGTTTGGAGGTACTGCTTGTTTTGAAAACTTGGTCTCTTCAACCTTAGGTGCTTCAACATACTTTTCTAAAGTTTTAGGATTAGATTTACTTTTAAGCTTTTTCCTAAACTCTAGAGTATCTACACCATAACAGTCAACATCTTTTCTAGGTGGTTGAAAGCTACCTGGGGGTGAGGAATTGCATTATATCCCTTTTTCCTTTTTAAATACAGGAGGTGTTGGACTAGGGGATTCCTCATCACTAGAAGTGTTTTCATATAGACTTATGAACTCTTCATCACTAGTGGAGGTATCTACTGTAAGATTTAGTTCCTTGCCCTTAAATGGAATGCCTTCATTGCTATCATTATCATAACCTAGGCCTGTCTTAATATTATATGTTCTTTGCTTTTCAACAAATTGAACACGTGACACACCTGCCTCATTCCACACAGCAAGTTTTTCTAACAACTTATCCCTTTCAGCAGTCACTTTCTCTAGTTCAGACACCTTACAACCTAGTTTCCATTCACTTAACTTAACTAGGTAATCCTGTTGTTTATATGTTTCAAGCCATGCTACTTCATTGTTTTCATGTGTAATGATTTTGGCCTCCATTGACTCTAAAGTCAATTGATAACCAGTTATCTCAGCCCTAGCTTTTTGAAATTTATCTCTTTTAGCTACATATTCACTAAGTAACTTTTGATACATATCATTGCACTTAGAGCATACCTCAGAGTTAGTGGATGAACTTGGTGAAGCAGCTACCATAGCAAGCTGAACAGGTGCTTCTTCAAACTCCATGCTCCAATCAAAGCTTCCTAAACCATCTCTTGACTCCAAAGCAACATATCCAGGCTCTTCATCAAATGTTGTGCTCCAGTCTTCCAATGCAACCATTGAATAGGTTACATGTTCATCATCAAACTCATTTGACCAATCAATCTCTGAAAAATTCTCTTGAGCAACCAAAGCTTTTGGTTTTGGTTCAGTAATTGGAATCTCTTTTCTTTCAGGCTTGGGTGGTTCAATCATTTTGTTTGCTTGATACTTTGCAAACTTGCACTCCCTTGCAAAGTGACCAGTCCTTTGACAGTTGAAACACTCAATCTTGGACTTGTCAAATGTTATTCCTTGTTTAGCTCTAAAATTGATGCCCTTTCCTGTCTTATTCACATACTTCTTGATCCTTGCAGTGAGCATGGCAACTTGCCATCTGATATCAATTTATTCCAAAGCATCATCATCTATTTGCAATACATCTTCTTGATAGGTGACAGGTAGAGATGCTTGTTGAGCAAAGAATGAACATAGAACTTCATCTGAGGTGGGGGTAAGTGATTGTGATGAATTGGTGGTGACAATTGTTGTACATGGAACTTGTGTTTCAGTCACAGTACTTTGAACAGGATAAGCAGTACCTTTGTTGGAAGTACTGCTTCTGTTTTCAGAAGAGACAAAAGCAATGTTTTCAGGTTTCTGTTGTGTGCTTGAACCTGTAGTACCATTCATCTCATGCTCATACACCTTCATATTGTTGTAGAGATCATCAAAGTCCATAGTATCCGGCCCTGGTTGTCCTTTGATCATAGTAGCAACTACATGCCATGCTGATGGAAAACTTCTCAAGAACTTCAAATTAGCATCTTCAACTGATGCCTCAGCATCATATAGTTCTAGCATACTCAGAAGTTGTTGGAATCTTTCATAAGCAGAATCAAGACCTTCTCTTTCTCCAACAGTGAAAGTTTCAAATTGTTGCTTCAGCAAATTCCTATGCATCTTCTTGGAAGCATCATTACCTCCAAACTTCTTCTTTATTGCAGCCCATAGTTGTTTGGCATCCTTGGCATCATGAAACTTTAATAAGTGACCATCAGGAATAGCAGAAAGCAGTATGTTGAGAGTTTTGTCTTGATTTCTTTTGGTTGCAGCAAGTACAGTAATTTTTGGTGGTGTTGGTTGTCCAGGCACCTATACTGGTTCTTCAATTTGCATGTTACCATTGACAATCACATCCCACAGTGCATGGTCTGTGATGGCAATGTACTACCTCATCTTCATGGCCCATAGGTTGTATTCTCCCTTCTTAACAATAGGGATTCTAACAGAAGTGATTGAGGGAGCAGGTGCAGCATCTGTCGACATGTTGAAGGGTTTGTAGTGAAATCGGTTTAAAGGTTTAAAGGTTTGTCTTCTTAATCAGAGTCTCCAACACAAGCTCTAATACCACTTGTTGGATCGATATACTCTGATCAAACTACTTTGTAGCTTGTAAGGGTTTAACAATATTGAGTAAACTCAACACTATTAATATTGAAACATTGTTTTACTTTGTAAAGTATGCGGAATCTACTAACACAAAGCTTAAGAAGAACTTTTATATTAACCAAACTTTGAACCTGCTTTGTTACACAGATTCACTAACAATCCCTAACTATTTATCAACTTTGATCGACTCTAAAACTTATGAGAACTTCTCTAAAACTTGTATCGACTAATACCTCTTAAGGCTCTTTATATAGATAACCTTAAGTCGGTTTACAACATATAATCCTTGAACGACAAGTCATTATCCCTAACTAATTCTAGAATATTCGTTTAATATTACACATTAATCCTTATCTAATATTGCACACCAGTCCTTGTTTCCTTCGAAGTACTTTAAACATTCTTCAATAACAGCAGTACTTTGACTTTTTCCTTCAGCAGTACTTTGACTTTATTCTTCATGCAGCAGTACTTTGACATCCAGAAGTACTTTGATATTTTATATCCCAACAACAATAACGCTCCTAAAAACATGTACAATTTGAGCGTTATCAGCGGCGCACGATGAAATCAGATGCGGCGCATGCTTCAAAGTCAGGCAATAGTCTTTAATCTCTTCAATTCAGTAGATTTTTCCAATCTTGATCATTTATCTCCATATTTCGTCCAAATTCGCCAAGTTTCACCAATTGCGTATTTTTACCTGAGAATTACTAAAGTAAATGATTAAGCACCAATTCTCATATAAAATATGAAAATATAATAAAACAAGTCAATTAAATAGAAGAAATGATGACAATATAATGTACTTATTTGATGTCATCACTAGGTTTACATCTTAGGGTCATAAGACATAGTAATTTTATTATTAGCTGCAACAAAAGTATGGTGGTCTTAATAGTAAGTTTTGACTATACATAGATGAGAATAACTTTTAAATTATGATCGTTCTATGGTCAAAAGGTAAGATGTGGAAAACAAGTAAGAAGTTGTGAGAACTTATTAGTGTTCAATCATTTATACACTACTATTAGACCAGCTGTATTCATTAGAAGTTTGTGCAATGTTAAATAGCACTTCAGTGAGCTTTAATGTTGCTTCTTCATTTATTGGGTTACTTTGGTTATTCCCATTCAGAAGCAGTTCTCTCGGGTCTATTATTTGTTAGCATTGTAAGAAGAAATTGCCTTATAAAGGAACCAAAAAGGGATATTTGGACCAGAACCTGTCACCAATTAGATAATAATATTTCGTTGTCGTCTTTAATTCATATTAAATTAGGCCCTCTTTTAAGGAATCGAATAGTTTAAAACTTAACCATTTATCCCATTTTCATTTGGAAAGTGAACCATACTGGAAGGTAGGAATTAGAATTGTGTATCTATTTTTCGGCATCGTTATCAGTTTGATGAATGGATTGATTTCTCAACTATTTCATATAAATGTTTTTTATACATTCTATAAAAGTTTAAGAGTAGCTTGCAGAATGTTATGACCTTTCAGATTACTGCTATTCTAGGTTCTTGGTGGGGACGCTTTTTTATTTGCTTTTGAATGAAAATAAGAGCTATTCACAAATGCCAGCACCTTTTTATGCCATTTTGCTTTTATGAAATCCAAATTAATTGGTGAAAAAAAATATTTATTTCTAATGCCTGCCATTTTAAAAAGTTGTTATTTATGGTTAACGAATGATATAAAAATCGTTTAAAAAGGAAACGCATCATATGGTATATTTAATGCATAAACATGGAAATGGTGGAACAAGTTAATCCTAAACACCCCCTGTAGCATACCTAGAATACAGAAACTTCAAGCTGCATATTTATAGGTTAAAAGCTACAACATAAAGTCAGTTTGGTAGGATGTAAAGTGTACTTCAGTTAAAAAGAAAGGTCTTTGCTAAAAAAAAGTTAAAAAGAAAGGTCTCATGTTTGATTACTTGCTTATTATTTAGTGGAACCTTCTTTGTTTTATATTGCATTCTATATAACTGAACATTTATAGATATTAGAATTTTATCAGTAATTAGGTTGAAATAGCCACCTCTAACCTGCTTAATCTCCTTTGATGATAAATCTATAATTTGATCATTAAACTCTTCGCAATATTGATACTAATAGTATTCAACTTTTAAAAGCCATTATGCGTTGAACTTTACTGATGTTTGTTTTTTTGGTTGAACAGGTTGGAATTGAGAGAATAATGGAGATTAGTAAATCAAAGTGCATTTGCTAATTGTTCGATATGCATCTATCTTATGTCAGTCGCAATACTATTGTGGCATCTGCTTCAATTCAAGTATTTTAATGCGTTACGCGTCGTGGTGGTAGTTTGCATTTAACTGATTTCATGTAGATACTAACAATCTCCAAATTTTAGCTGTTGTATTTCTTAGTATTATTATTATTATGAAATTAATTCTCTTCAACTATTTTTGCTTGCGTCATTTATTTATTGGTGATATTATGCAAAACTTAATCACGTGAATCCACTATATAAGGATAACCAAGTGTCCGGACAACTTGACTTCTAGGGCAACCTAATATAACTACTTTTGCTTTTATGAAATAATGATATATGCAACCGATATAATCAGGTGTAACCTGGATAAGCGTCACAAAAAGGTTTTGGTTTCTTCATAAGGGTGAATATTTCATTGGACCAAAGAGCCTGTATCTGATAATCAAATATTTTGTGGGATAATGCTAGAACGCCGACACCCCGTGAAGGGTTGGAGGTAAAGAGAAAAGGGGATAAAGAGTATATTGCAAATATATGGTTGGAAATGAATTACATGCCAGAAAGATACAACCTTTTTTAAGCTATGGTGGAAGTTGTTTAATTTGAGGTTAATACTAGCTCAAGAATTATCGTTGCAACGTGGAGTTATGTGGAAGCTAGGAAGTCGCAGAATGAAGATGATCGCTCCAGCTCATTGGAAAGTATTAATTTTTGTGAGACCGGAAGTATCTCCACGCATCAAACATTCTCAACCGTGACTTGAAGTCTGGAAACTTCTTCATTAATGAAAACTTTGACCTGAAAATATGTGATTTTGGGTTCGCACAAACCAAAAGTGGTAAACATGTGCTCCAACTCTGTTTGGAAAAATAAGGTACCTTGATAACATTGTGGTATCGTAGGTGCATCTTTGCTGAACCTCTTGGGAGAAAACCCAGGTAGATATCGTCTCAACCAAATGAGATTCATTATCAACATTTTTGGCAACCAAAGACAAGATGAGATTGGATTTTTTGATAACATGAAAGCAAAAAAGCTCATAAAGTCAGCCTCCTCATTTCCTAGATTATACTATCATGCTCATCCATTAGCAAATCATTTATTGCAAATGATAGAAGTGCCACTTTTTTCTATTACTGTTTAGCTTATAAGATTATCTTTATTAACAATCTATCACAACCAAATCTTTTATTAAAATATTATTTTTTCTTTCCTTCACCTACATAACTAATATATACAACCAATTTATATCTTTTTACCATTTATCAACAACCCAACCTAACAAATTCATACAACCAATGATAAGTATTAAAAACAAAAAGAAAAAAAACCAGATAGCCATAAAAACATTGACATGTGGCAGATTGTGGGTTTGCAACTTAAGATACCATATTATTTAGATTGGATGAGAAGATTAAAAAATTACTATTTTGTATGTATTTTCAATGGGTTGGGTTGATAGCCTCACCAATAAGAATAGTTTAAGCAGATTGTGGTTTTGGACATGGAAGGATGTTTGCAGTGCTCTTATTAGCACAAAGAAGTAATGAGTTAATTACTATTGGTACATTATGTACATGAAATTCTTGCGAATTAAGTTAAGGGACAAGTTATCCACACCCTCCCATAGGGAGGGTATCAATTATTGGGCGCATCGCTGGCTTGTACGGTATAAATCGTGGGTTATATGGTTTGATCAAACTCCCTAATGTGACCAAATAGAAAGGGTATGTATAACACATCCCGTAAGTTAAACTTGGCCCTACAATATTTTATTTTACTTCTGTAAGTTACGAGATGCTCATTCTTTTAGCTAATAATGAGTTTTACTGTGTCAAGTGAAAATTATCACATTACTAAAGACCATCCATATAAGAGTGCTAGGTGTAGATGGCAAGCGTGCCTCTTCATTCGGGCCCCACATGTGCCACATCATCACAACACCTCTTCACAACTAACCCCTCCTCACCAAACAACTAACTAAGGTTGAGCAAACGGACCGGATAGACCGGACCGACCGACAAAACCGACCAGACCGGACCGAAAACATTCGGTCCGGTCTCGGTCTAGGATTTTTCATAATTTCGGTCTCGATCCGGTCCGGTCCGGTCCGGCTTAAAAACCGAACAATTAGCCTATTTAGACCGAGAGCGGACCGGACCGAACAAGACCGACCACATTCGGTCCGGTCTCAGCCTAGGCTTTTGGCCGGATTCGGTCTCGGTCCGGTCCAGTTTTTCTCGGTCTGGTCCGGTTTTGGACCGATGAGCACCCTTACAACTGACCTCAACTTCTTCATTTGGGCCCCACCACTTACAACTTTATTTTTTTTATTCATTTGTATTTCTAAATAAACTAAATTCAATTTATTAAAAATAAAAATAAATTAGATTCAAATAATACCAATAATATTTTTTATAAATTTTTTTATAAAAACAAAGTTAAAAAATATTAAAAAAAAAATACAAAAACTAAACCAAATGTCTAAATGGGCCTTACTAAACCCAAATCACCTAGCCCAATCCACCACTTTGTTAACCTTAAAATATATATATATATATATATATATATATATATATATATATATATATATATATATATATATATATATATATATATATATATATATATATATATATATCATCTTCTTCATTGCTGCAAACACACACAACCCACTGTAAATAATCTTCTTCAAACCCAAAAACATAAATTCATTAATATATCCGTTTGCAATGAATGCTCCAACGTCACTTTACTCACTATTTGTCAAAAAAACAAGCTCGATGTGTCAACGATACACCACCCAACGGCGATGAACGGCAAGGGGGGACGGTGCAGCAATGAGCAACGGCTCGCCGTTGACCTTGTTACGTCTGAACGGCGAAGGCTCAAGGCGAGCTGCACCTAGTGTTGGAATTATAATATCATGACAATCGTATAAATAACTAAATACATCAAGTAAGCATAGCGGAAGCAATTATAAAAAGATCATATAACATGTAATTAATTAATCAATAATAAATAGTAAACGTACCTTTGTGATTCTAGCCCGAACAAGAAACAATATGCAATCTTCAACTTACGAACCCTAATTAGGGTTTATATGAATTGTAAGAATAACCCCTTATCTTTTTTGTTATTCAATCCAAGATATAACCAATAGTGTGGTTATATCACGTTCTTGTACACACGTACTAATTCAAGTAAAACATTATGCAAGTAATTTAAATACAAAACTATTTTGAGCTTTATAAAAATCGAATCCTTTGCTCAAAGGGTTTGATGGATCGATTTTTAGGGACAAGAAAAGAAGGAGAGAAAAATACCAAGAACTATGTGTACAAGAGATGAGAAACAATGAATCTTGGGTTTGTATTTATAGTGTATGATTACTTGGAGTCCAAGGCACAAAGGAGGTGCCCCCTTTGTCTTGGTCGATTGGTTTAGGAACTCCCCTAGGGATTCCGGAACCTTCTTGACTTTCCAATAATTCATACAATAAACTTTCCTTATTTTTGTCTAACGGTCGTTAGCCATTATCCGTTAAATACTAACGGTCGTTACTCGTTTTGTGTTTATTAATAATTATATATAACATTTATAAATAATTATTCATTTACTCTTCATACGTAAAGTGTGCAATCCCGTGATCTCGAGTTCGATCCTAACACACCACTCTTAATTTATGTTCATAAACTAACAGCTCCCACTTGGACATATCTTAATAGTGTGATCACATCGGTTAGCGTCTTGCAATACGCCGATGCCTCTAGTACGATCTCGAGTAAGGCTCCTGGAAAAACCTTTTAATGATTTCTCATTATTATTATCCTTTTGTTTCTAATAACACGTTAATAAGGATATGGATTAAAGTCATTCCTTAATTAACCATTCTGTTTCTCGTTGTTTGTGATTGAGCAAGATTACCAACTCTTCTGAACATATTCAGGGGAGATCTTGGGTGCGGTGATGAGTGTGTAAATACTCATCATTTTTACCTAATCTGAGCTGCCAAAACATCTAAAAACACTCAAATATGCATCATAATACTGAAAATATCCCAGGAATGTGTTTTATATGTTTCAGATGCAAAATAATCAAAAACAGATGAAAAATGAACAAAGTTTGCATAATTAGCAGTTTCAGTCCCCCATCTTCCAAAAGTTGTCAAATCTAGTCCCCGGTTATTCTAAAAACTTGAAAAAGTCACCAAAGGTCCTTTTAAATCACAAAATGACATATTTAGTCCTTTGGTACAAAGTTTCACAAAATTGCAAGTTTAGTCCCTGAACTTTGGAAATTGACAAAAATGGTCCCTGGGATATTAAAACTTTGAGAAAAACAAATTTTGTCCTTGTACTTCTCATTTGTGGCAGGAATGGTCCTTGATTGGAAAGTTTGGTGTATTTACATAATTGGTCCCCTAAAGTTTGAAGGATTGGCAGATTCAGTCCCTGGATGTGAAATTTTGGAAAAACTCATTTATGGTCCTTACACTATTCATACTTGGCATATTTTACCCTTGGACTAAGTTCGGAAAAATGACAAATCACACCTTTCAAAATTCAGAATTACAAAATTGGTCCTTGTGTTATTCCCATATAAAACCAAACCGGACCCTTAATTTTATTACCAAATACAATCCAAACTAAATCCATACACCCAGCCCACCACCTTATTTCCCTAGCCCAAAATATAAAGCCCAATCCACACCCCTGAGTCAAACCCGGTCAACCCACCCTTAATACCACTCCACTGTTCACTTTCCCTCTCCCTCACTCACTACAACCAAAACCACTCCTCCATACCCACGGTTTCACTCCCACTAGCTAACCACCTTTCCCACCTTGTCCCCCCAACTCTCCACAACAAACCAAGAAGCAATTAAAACTTAAAATCTGCTTTACGTTACCCAAAAGATCTTTTGGCGCCAAAAAAAAGTTTAAACAGCCAAGATTAATTCAAGCTCATCCAAGGGTCAAGAAATGGTGGGAAAGTCACAGAAGCTCAAGTGGATCCATAAAAGTCTATAAAAATGGGAAAAGAGTCAGTGAAGAAACGTATGTAGTGTAGATTTACTTTTATCATGTCGTTAATATTGTACTTTCCTTTCCAGTTTCAATTTTTCAGTTTAAAATTATTGTAATCAGATTACCTAGTGTATTTTGAACTTCCTTTACCTTTAATTCCAAGTAATTTTTACAGAATCCTTACTTTGCATTTTCAAGTAAATTTGACAATTTTACTTGAATATTGTTATAAGTTGTTAAAGCTGTTCATTTTAGCTCAAATTAAGTTACCAATAAGTTTTTATACACTTTCTAAGCTTTTAAAACTGGTTTAATTCAGTTTACCAAAAATAATAAAAATACAAGTAAAATCAATGGAAATTCCGAAATTCAGAATAAGGAAGAAGTAAGCAATGGAGTATGGTTGAAATGTGGACTACCATGGGTTAGAACCTCAAGGGAGGTGATAGGATAGATCTGAGACTGGGTTCTTGGATTTGGATCACACAGTGTTCTCTTGTAAGCTTATTCCTCATTTTTGCATTTTTACTATAGCATAGCTTATATATGTTCTTGTATGCTTATTTAGTACATGTCAGTTCAATTAATGCTTATTTTTACTTATCTGTTTACTAGATATTTATATGCTCATTTTAACTCTTAAATGTCAATTTTTGGCATTCTATGTTATAGTGTGTATGTATGTTCAATATTAGTGTTTAAGTGCTTAAATATGCTTGTTATATCATGTTATGACCTTTTGAACTAGAAACATGGACTGAACCTGTGATCTCCTTTGAAAAACCAAAGACAGTTAATCTTTAAGGGGTGTTTGGATTAGGTTAGTACTCTGTGATCTTGGTGATCTCTTGCTATGTTCTTGGCTTGCTTAGACTGCATTAGGGTTGGTTTAGGTAGTTGAGTAATTAATTTGGTCACTTAGATACTAAAAAGTCAAAATCATATTCCAAGTCCTTAAAGTTGTTCACTGTTGTGATTTTCAGTTACATACTCATTCACTTAAGTTAATTAGATGTTAGATTAGCTTAAATTACTTTCATTTCACCTAAATACATCAATACTAATCATCTGGGATCATCCAAAACTCAAAATAGTCAAATTCCAACTTTTAGCAAAAAGTCAAAGTAGCATGTCTAGGCAGAAAACCATATTTTGCAAGATTTATTTGGAATTTTGTACTTTGATTCAAGCTGTGAGCTTTTTAGGATTTGTAGCCCCCCACCTCATCTATTGAGTCCCATCTTCCTTTTAGTTTTGCAATTTTTCCTTTGGGCCCCACAACCCCCCCAAAGTCACCTGCAGGGGGAGGATATCCCCTGCTGCACAGAACAGGCCTCCACTACCACCACTTTGGTGGCTCTTGCTGGCCACCACTGTGGGGTCCCATAGGCCCCCCTTGGGTTCTTTGAACTCACCAGCTGGCCCCCAATCCATTTCAAGCAAGATCCTGAGCTTAGGCTCCTTGGGACCCACCTTAATCCTCCCATGAAACTTGTCCCATTTTCAGTGTTTAAACAAGTAATCAAAGTTCTTAACCTGGCTTCTTGGCTTATTCATGTGACTTATAAGATTGAATCTAGCTTAAACATGTCAAACAAAGTTATTTGAACCAGATTCCACCCTTGTGGACCCCACACAAGCTCATTTGAGCTTATTTCTTGTTTTGGTCAACAT
Organism: Artemisia argyi; assembly: GCA_030686995.1. Classification (NCBI taxonomy): domain Eukaryota; kingdom Viridiplantae; phylum Streptophyta; class Magnoliopsida; order Asterales; family Asteraceae; genus Artemisia; species Artemisia argyi. The sequence continues at coordinate 66,128,202 of CM060709.1, read as the reverse complement.
AAGTCAACTGTGAAGCCTAAAAGCACTCACAGTGCTTATTTTTAATTTCTAAAAAAGTTGTTTTTGTAAAAGTTTAATGTTTTTAGGTGTAAAATAGTTTTGTAAAAGAAAAATCCAGAAAAACCAAATTTAAATAAGTGATAGTTTCTATTTAATATTAATTATCTTTTTAATTTCCATTTTTAGCTTTTTATTAAGTAAGTTGCACTTTTATATTTTTCTTAATTTTCATTTATCTTAAAGTAATTTTATAAATTTTTCTAGATTTTTATCATGTCATTTAGTATTAATCAGATTTAATATTAGTTTTATTAATAATTAAGTTTTAGACAGCAAAATTAGTTTTTATAAAATAATACCTAGTTTTTATATTTTTCCTAGCTTTTATATGTTATAAAATAATTTTAGGAATTTTTCCATAATTTTTACTGTTCATCTTTTAGTTTTTATAATTTAATTAGTTATTAATTAATATTTAGAATAATAATTAGTAAAATAGTTTAAAAATAATTTTTACAAACTTTTTATAATTTTTTAGGATTTCTGTAATGGTTAATTAGTTTTATAAATTTTCTCATAATTTTCTAAGTTATTTAGGTATTATTAGTAATTAAAAAGTAAATTTAAAATAGTTTAAATAATTATTAAATAGTTTAAATTAGTTTTTAATTAATAAAAAATGATAAAAAAATCTAAAAAATAGTTTTCTTTTTAATTTCATTTTCTTTTAATTTTAAGTTTGTAAAAGTTTCATTTTCACCCCCTGTAGATTATTTTCCTTAAAACTCACATTTTTCTCAGCACGCAATCGTATCTGATTTTAATTCGGTTTACGTTTGTACATTTTTGTTTCCCGTGGTTGTTAATACTAATATTTCTAATCCTTCCGGTTGTGTAAACAAATCCAAATTTTTATCTGGTTACTTCCAATTCAAATTCACCCAATCACAAACCCTTTTTTATACCATCACACCTCGTCGGGACATAACGACCCGGGGAAACACTGTATTCCACGGAGTATTGGTCTAAGCTATTTGACTATTACGGTTGACCATTCACAAGTGGTTGACTAATAATTATCTGACTGTTTCAGGACCAATCATGCGGCCACACATACATCTTACCAATCCTACGAGGGGCCCAGCAGTATTAAACTTCAAAAATAAATTTGAATGAACAAATTCTATTTTGACTACAAGCAAAACCCATAAACTTTGTAACATTTCTGAAAACAACCCCTATGACTACCAGTTACGTATAGCGTTAAGTTGTTCCACAAAAATGTACTACATTCATGATACTTATCTTGCATCTCAAGTCTGAGGATAACTTCTCATGATTTACTTAATATCAAAATCCATAAAGTAACATCATGTAGTTGGGATAAGTCCTATATTCGGTATCATTGAATATCATCTGAAATGGCATGACTACGCATCAATATACTTTAAGTATATTATACCAACCTTCAGATTTGTCTTGATTTAATAATATTCTTATATTATTAACTTACAACGGACAATTTAGAATAACATTTATTCATGGATTAAACATACAAATATAGGATACAATTTATTATAAATTAAACATACCATGTATTTTATTATAATAATTCTTTAACATCCCTTATCCAAATACTAAATAGATCAATGCATGATAACTCTTGTTGATGAATTATGTCTCAAGTAATGACATTCATACTTGTTGACAAAACATAAATCATCCAACTTTGATCTATCGGAATTTTCAGAATACTTATTTAAGAATTCAACTAGTGAAGTTTTTGTTTGTGCATACTCAACTATTTTGATTATGCCATATAACATTTCATAAAATGTGTGACATCCTTAACCACCAATTTATGATAATCAAACTTCCAAACATTTTAAAGTTTAAAATATTCTTATTCTCTTAATGTATAATGCAACTATGCTCTTATAAGCATAACTAGTACGCATGACTAAGGATGAAATCCTTACCATGACTAGTATTGAGTGTCATCTCAATTTCTTTAGCATCATTTTATGCAAACAACAATATGCTCTTAAAACCTTCCGTAAATATTTATATCTATTGTGTAATGTTTGATGCCCATCAAACTTTCAAGTTTGTTGGCTATGACAATTTTCAGAACAATTGAAAAATTGTTAATCTATAGAATTTTGAAGCTTTTCCAGACTTAGGATGTGATTCTATAATCAAACATATTCTCTTAGAATATTACACAAGTTATCTAATAACTTTTAATTAAATATTAATATTGCCAAATCATCTTTTATTCAAGCATGATACAACAAAACATGATGTTCATGAAAAATCTTTGAGTCATACTTAGATTTTTATTCATGTCATACATATATATTTAGACTTTCTAAATAATATATCATGTTATATTAGATTCATTTACCGCACATGTTTCAACAATAAACATTCATTCCATGGTTGTATATCTTATTTCCTAAATCTTACAAGTAAAGTTTCATTCCAAACTAAGAATTAACTTTTAACTTATATGGAATGTTACTTTTTATATGTTCTACAACATATATGATTTAAGAAATTAAACATAATACTCCCACTAGCTTTTAGAAATACTTAAAAATTATCTTATTTCAATTATAAATCAAAACATGAATTTAATAATTAAACATAAGAATAATCTTCTAGATGCATGCATTAATCCATCCATAGATTATTGCACTTTGTACACTTCTAAAGATTTATTTGAATTCATAAACTCCTTTTGATTACTTATTGTCCTCGCTCAAGTAATCATTCAAGAAAGAGTTTTGATGTTCCATTGTCAATTTCATAAATGTGACAATCATAATCTTTATATATTTAACGAGACATCGTGGCCCGTGCGATGCACGGGCTTTGTTCATCACGAATGAATACATGAAAACTGCTGACGTCCAACTTTCATCATATCATCATTATATAGAAGCATCAACACCTTCGTCCTAAAGCCAATTGCAATTGCATACATAAAAGATTCGTTGGGAGTTAGACAATCCATGAAAAGTGTTCACACAACTTTTTTTTTTTTTTTTTTTTTTTTGTCATTGCTTATGTAATAGTTTTAGAAGCATCTATGACACTTTTGAGGAGTTAATATGCATATGTACAATTCCTTGTAGAAGGTCAGTCATGAAACCCCTAATCTCTTCCTATGTGAAAGGTCTTTGCCATTGTCTAATTATGTGATACAAATTATGTTCCTAAAATAACGTTACATAAAAAGTAGTATTACTTTTATATAGCAATACCTAACTAATTCATGATCAAAATTGAACAGGCCAATGAAATAATAATCTCAAATTCATGAATACCCAAGTACCAAACATTACCAATTATATAAAACTAATTCAATGATCAGATTGCGATGAATTAAATCGTGAGGATGAAAAGGGTTTTTCGTGACTGAAGTACATCTGATCCGAAATACACGTGATGATATTAGTCAATAATATGGTAAGTAAGAATACCATGTATTCGAATAGGTAGATCGAATAGCTCATTATTCTATCACAAACATGAAATATGTCATGAACATGTATGTGCGTTGATAAACGTGTATGTATATGAAGATAAAAAGAAATAAATATATTTTATATGTACACCTCCTTTAACATGGTTTGTAAACTCCAACCAATTTGTCCAATCCTCGTCTTGCAAGGGAACCCGGTAGAATTTAGAGAGTTCCCTCTTTAATCCTCAGAAAGCTCGCACACTGAAAAGAGATATTTTCCAAGTTGTCATCCATTTATTAACTCATATGGGAACACACACTTTTATACATACAACATAATTTGCAAGAAACTTGCATCCGCTAAAAACATTGATTTTAGATATAACAATCCCAGGACTTTGATTTCTAAAATGAACAATCACAAAAGTACTAAGATGCGATGGAAAAACTATAAGAGACAACCTTTTATTGGAACCGCATAAAAACAAAACTGATTAGTTCTTTCCTCATTTCATGACATTAACAATAGCATCCTTCAATCTTTCTTTGCTTTCAAGCATCTATTATTCACATCGCATATACCATTTAAAAAAAGGTGATCCAAAACAAAAGCATATTTACCAGTTAATCATTAGCAAGTGTATACAATAATTTACAACTAAAATGCTCGGCCCAGTAGTCCACTAACCAAAAGTTCCGGTCCAAATTAAACAAACTAAGTACCACATTTTCTTTATACAAAAGTCATTTTACCGTAAAACTTCTCACAAACAAATAACCTAATCCCACGCCTCCATCCCTAAAATATGCAGTCACCAACTACTCTTCTTACATATCACTTTTGATCATATGGTTAGTTATCAATTCTGTGCATCCAAACTTCTTGTATTTGCACTCCATCTTGATTGATTGAACCAATGTTCTTTGAGATCTAGTAGTTCCTGTAAGGGGATTCACATTTTTGGGCTCAAAGTGAAAACTTATGATAAGCTATTTTGCTGCAAATCGATCATACAAAAAATCTAACCTATGCGTAAGGTGCAACAATCTTAGCAAATGAAAAATCTTGTTCAACTGAGTAGCCGATTCCTGAAAGAAGTCGTATTTAAAAGCATTGAAATTGGTTAAACATAAACGTGAAAAGAGAGGGAGTGAAAGGACACCTTCAAGAGTGGAAAACGCCCTAATTAAAAATGCGAAGGTGGATGGGAACCGAAAAGGCTGATGTGTTGCTATAGAAAATAGGCAGCAAAAGTTGTCTCCTGATCTGATTATTGATTCAACAAATTATCCAAAAAGAAATGAAACAATTTCCTAACCTATGTTCGTTTCAAACTTACAATCGATCATGAAGAAAAAGAACATATGTATGTGCCTGAATACAAATAATATTATACTTTTTACATACATGTGACATGTCTCCTGTAGGTTGAAGCGCTTAAAGACTTACCAAATTGTTCATAACCTGCATGACATGACAGAAAACGCTAAATTCAGCTATTCCAAATACATGCATCGTATCTCAATGGTAACAAAAACATGCCTTATTTTTTTATTATTATTTTTATTTTTTATTTTTTATTTTGCATATTTTCATAAACCGCCTAAAAAGATCCACCAATCTTTCTGGTGAAGGACTTGATCTCCCCCACCGTACCAAAATCATAGTAGATTACCGATTCATCCACGTCAATATATAGCAAGATTTCCGGGATGTGGATCAACGTGAAAGAAACCCGTTTTCAGGATCTGTGTAGTACGCATCTTTTTCAGTCAACAAAATATATCAAATTTGATGAATAAAGAGAGCGAAAGTAAACCTGAATAAAGCATGATTCAATAGCATCTATATTGTTAATCTTAATGCATTGAACATGCTACAAAGTCAGCACCTTGGTTGCAGTGTAATCCCAGAATACTTGTTGCACGATAACATGCGACCATGCTTCTTATGAGAGTGAAATTTATAATCTCTTAGTTAGTGTGTTTGTCACATGATACAGTTATTTCATTGACTTAATATAATTTAATAAAGAAGCTCAAAGAGCTTTATCATCATATGAAACGATACCATAAGTTACTATTGTGTGATGGTTTGTATCCTGGAAATTGCAGCAACAGTTCGTATTCTCTTCATGAGCTTAGACCATTTATTTGAGTTTCTTTGCTTGTTGCATTAATGCTAACATTCAATATGGGAACTTAATCTTTATATATATATAGATGTATTTAGGAAAGAATAATCAATCATAGTTAATTGCTTAAGTGTGATTAATAATCTTGTCATGCATTAAATACGTGCACAAAATTGTCCATATGATTTCTATACAAAGATTTAAACCACAAGGTTATTAATCACACTTAAGCAATTTGCTTAAGTGGTTACCTTATCTTTGAAGAAACTCATCTTCATTTTCTAGTCATTTACCGAATTAAAGTAATTGCAAGATTTAACACAAGATTAATTTTTGTTATAAAAAAATTTCGATCCAAACCCTTAGGGTTTAGGTTCGATCGGCCAAGGAAGAAACAAGGGAAGAAAACCAAACTTAGAGTATTGTGTGCACAAAAGGTGAGAAACAAAAGACCCTTGAGTTTGTATATATACTAGATGATTTCTTGGAGACCAAGCCAAGGCATGGATCGACCCTATTGGGTTGGGTCGACCGGCCATACACCCTCAAAGGGTGTTCCAGATCCTTCTTGTCTTCCAAATTACATTCTAGTCCCTTTCCTTATTATTTAACGATAGTTAGTCCATACGTTTAATCACTAACGATCATTAGTCCTTATACTTGTGTTATTAATAAATATACATAACAATTAATTTTATTAATCTTTAATTCTCGTTTGTAATGTGTGCAATCCCGAGGTCTCGGGTTCGATACTAGTTATTTACTTATTAATATTTATACGTAACTTTTAACAGCTCTCACTCGTATATCTATTAATAGTAAATTGACATTGGTTGGCGTGTTGCAACACTCCAATGCCCCCAGTTCGACCCGAGCTAGGTTTCCTGGAAAACCTTTAATGATTCATCATTATAATTATCCTTTTGTTTCTAATACTACATTTAATAAAGATGTGAGATTCTTTATTAATATTCTGTTTCTCGTTTCTTTATGATTGAACAAAATTACCAAAACATTTGAACGTATTCCAGATAGACTTTGGGCGTGGCCACGCAAACATTTTGTCAACCCTACGAGGGGCCCAGCAATATTATACTTCTGAACAAATCAGAAGGAAAAAAATTCTCTCTTGACTACAAGAATAATCCATGAACTTCGCAACACTTCTGAAAACAACCCTTATGACTTCCAATTACGGTAAGCGGTAGATTGCTCCACAAAAATGCACTACATCCATGACACTTATCTGGTATCTCAAGTCTGAGGATAATTTTAATATGATTCTCACATTAAATATTAAATCATATTGTTGGGATAAGTCCAATACTCAATTCATTGAATATCATGTGAAATTGGTATGACTACGCATCAATATACTTTCAAGTATATCCTTAACCAATACTCAAAATTGTCTTAGTTTAATGATATTCCCATACATTAATCGACAACGGATAATTTAGAATAATAACTTATTCATGGATCTTAAACATGTAAATATAGGATATATTATTAAGACAATGAATAAATAAACATAAACAATACTTTATTTCATTAAAATAATAATTGTACATTACATCCCTTATCCAAATACTAATCACAAATAGGCATGAAACTTTCAGCTAATTTAAGTCCTATTCCTTCAGCATGCTTGTAAAGCTTGGTGCCAGGTAAAAGCTTCGTAAATTGATCTGCTAAGTTTTCATCTGTGTGAACTTTGAGCATTTCGATTTCACCTATTTCGACTTGTTCTCGAACATAGTGATGCTTAATCGGGAAATGTCTGGTGCCTTTCATGATTCCAGGTTCATTGGCAAATGTAATTGCAGCTGAGCTGTCACAATACATTTTTATAGGTCGTTGAATCGAAGGCATAACCCCAAGCCCTGAGACAAACTTCCTAATCCAAACAGCTTTCATTGCAGCTTCTGAAGTAGCTATATACTCACTTTATGTAGCAGACATCGCTAGTACACTCTGCTTTCTGCTCCTCCAATCCACAGCTCCTCCATTAATGACAAATACATATCCCGTCTGAGACTTCATATCATCTTTATCACCTTTCCAAGAAGCATCGCAGTAACCTGTAACATCAAGTTCTGCAGATGGAGTACCCCCATAAACTAAGAACATCTCTTTAGTAGCCCTAAGGTACTTAAGAATATTGTTAACATCAGTCCAGTGTTTTTCACCTGGATTCTACTGATATCGACTGGTTAAGTTCTGAGCAAATGCCACATCAGGCCTTGTGCTTTTCACCGCATACATAATAGATCCCACAACCGAAGCATAAGGGACTCTTTTCATGCGTTGCACCTCTTCAGGTGTTGAAGCACAAACTTTCTCGCTCAAGCCATGTTGCTCTTGCATCGGCAAATATCCCTTCTTGGAATTTTGCATATTGAATCTCTTCAATATTTTATCAATGTAAGCACTTTGGCTTAATCCAATTAATCGCTGAGATCTATCTCTATATATCTTGATTCCCAGAATAAATGCAGCTTCCCCTAAATCTTTCATAGAAAAACAACTTCCAAGATATGCCTTAACCTTTTGCAAACTTGGAATGTCGTTTCCCATGATCAATATGTCATCATATAAAATAAGGAAAATCACATTACTCCCACTAGCTTTGTGATATACACATGGCTCATCAAGATTTTGAGTGAATCCATACTTTTTAATCTCACTGTCAAATCTCTTATTCCATTGTCGTGATGCTTGCTTCAATCCATAAATGGATCTTTTAAGCTTGCATACACGATTTGGGAATTTTGGATTCACAAACCCCTCAGACTGCGCCATATAGATGTCTTCATCTAGGCGACCATTTAAGAAGGCGGTTTTGACATCCATTTGCCAAATCTCATAGTCATAGTAAGTGGCTATGGCTATAAGAATCCTAATAGCCCTTATGTCAGCTACAGGAGAAAAGGTCTCCTCATAGTCAACACCAAAAGTTTGAGAATAGCCTTTAGCTACCAAACGGGCCTTATAGGTGTGTACAATGCCATCCATATCAGTCTTTTTCTTGTAGAGCCATTTACTCCCAACTAAATTGGCACTCGGAGGTACGTCTACTTCTTCCCAGACTTCATTGTCTTTCATGGATTGCATTTCCCCATTCATAGCTCCCTGCCATTTTTCATTTTCAGGACTATTCATAGCAGCTTTATAACTTGTAGGTTCATCAAGATCTCCTATCAAGTTATCATCACACTCCATGTTAAGACATAGACGTGTAGGAGCCTTCACAGGTCTAGATGACCTACGAACGGGAACCACTTCAACTTCAGGTGGAGGACCTAAACTTTCAGGTTCCACAGGAAGTTGGCTAGTGTTTTCAGAAGGTGCTACATCTTCATGATCGTCTTTCAGATCATATACTCTCCCACTGAATTCTTGAGATATGAGCTCTTTTTCCAAGAAGTCTTCATACCTTGCAACAAAAACTTTGTTTTCAGTTGGGTAATAAAAGTAGTAACCCATAGTTTCCTTAGGGTATCCTACGAAGATGCACTTCACAGATCTTTGTTGGAGTTTGTCTGATGAGTCACGTTTAACATACGCCTCACAACCCCAGACCTTAAGATAAGACAAGTTAGGAGCTTTTCCAGTCCATAACTCATATGGAGTCTTATCAACCTTCTTTGTTGGAACCATATTAAGAATGTGAACCGCAGATTCCAAGGCATAATCCCAAAACGAGTAAGGAAGAGTTGTTAGATTAAACATAGTTCGTATCATATCTTGCAATGTACGATTCCTTCTCTCAGATACACCATTTTGTTGTAGAGTATATGGAGAAGTAAGGTGCTGGACAATTCCCTCCTTTGCTAAGTAATCTATGAACTCCTGACTCAGGTATTCACCACCTCTATCGAATCGAAGAGCTTTAATCTTCTTTCCAAGTTGCAACTCTACTTCTGCTTTAAACACTTTAAATGTTTCAAACACCTCATGTTTATGTTTAAGTAAATAAAAATAACCATAACGGCTGTAATCATCCGTAAATGTTAAGAAGTAGCTAGCACCTCTCCTTGACACATGTCTAAGTGGTCCACACACATCTGTGGAAATAAGACCAAGTAGATCATTAGCCCTTTCAATCCTATTTTTAAAGGGTTTCTTTGACATCTTCCCAGCAATGCAAGATTCGCACTTATCAAATGATTCATCATTGATCTTTTCTAAAAGCCCATCATGTTGCAGCTTTTTCATGCGATCTTTGCCAATGTGAGCAAGTCGACAATGCCAAAGATAAGATGAATCCAGACCTTTCTTGATTCTCTTACTATTGATGCTATACATTGAATTATTTTTAACAAAAGCATTATCATTATCATTCATATCAATTTCAAATACACTATTCACAGCAATAGCATTAAAATAAAAAACACCATTTAAAGAAACTGAAATTCCATTGCTAGAAATAGTATGATGAAAACCAAGGTTCGACAAACATGAAAATGAAATTACACCTCTAACAATTGACGGTGCATAATGACAATTATTTAAAGATAGTACTAAGCCCGAAGGCAACACTAAATTAAAAACTCCTATAGCTTCAACTGCTGCATGTGCTCTGTTACCCACATGCAGGAATTGTTGTCCATAGGCCAGCTTTCTCTCAACTCTAAACCCCTGCAAGGTATTGCAAATATGAATGCCACATCCCGTATCATATACCCATGAATTCAATTTAGGAGTAAGAGTGAATAATTCAATCATAAAGAATGCACCTGATGAACTGGGGTTACCAGCTTTATTCCCCTGCTTCTTGAGTCGCAAGTCATGAATGTAGAGAGCACAATTGCGCTTCCAATGGCCCTTTTCATGACAATGGTGACAAGCCTGGTCCTTCTTGTTTGGCGGATTCACCTTGTTCTGCTTAGGCTGATGCTTTTTCACCTTGGGTTGAGGTTGATAGGCCATGACTTGCTTGCCTTTATCACCTTTCCCCTTGCCTTTGTTCACATGAAATTTCTTCTGGATTCTCCCCCAATAAATCGCCAACACTTGCGGGGTAGGAGCCTTGACCTTGGCTGGTAGACTTTTCTCATAATCAACAAGCAATGCGAGTAATTCTGAGACTGTCTTCCCCAAGCAGTGCATGTTGAAATTCTGCACAAAACCAACAAAGTCCTTGTTAAGGGCCCTGTTGATCAAGTGCACTTGCACATTTTCGGGGTAACCAAATCCAATTATGTGAAGCTGATCAAAAGATTCCTTCATCTCAGTCACATAATCTTCAACTGGTTTACCATTACCATGCTTGCAGTTGTGTAGCTTGTCAAGTTCATCATACAATTCAACTGCGAAAGGTTTCTCATAAGATTCCTGAAGTACTTCAAGCATATCTTTTAGGAAAAAGTACTCAAACTTCTTTTGTAACTGAGCATTCATGCTAGTGAGCATTAAACAAGCAACCTCATTAAACTTAGCATGTTTCTCCCTCCACTCAGCCTTAACTGCTTCTGTTGCATCAGCAGCAGGCTCAGCTGGACATTCTTCGGTCAAGAAATTGAGCTTACCGGCCGCCCTCAAGACAATTCTGAACGAACAGTGCCAATCATTGAAATTCTTTCCAGTCAATTATTCTCTTTCAAGATGACTCTTGAAAGCAGAAATCACAGTTGGGTTATCGGGTTGAGCCATATCTACAGATAAAAGTTCAAACATTAGTATTTTCGATAATAAATATCTTCAAGAAAATAAAATACCCATAGCTATATTCATATAACCACCAAAATTTTCTTGAAAACCTAGGATCCAACTTTACATAGTTTTACCACATCAGTTGATCTGCTAGTGGTGAAAGTACAAAAGATGGTAATCTGTCGAACAATAATTGGCAAACAAGATTTCCAATTCCTAGATCATTATGGGATTTACATCAAATTGATTCATCAATTTTTCTTGTAAGCATGTTTCATCCCATCTCATGCCTTAAGTAATAGGTCTCACGCACAACTTAATTAAGTCGTCTACCTTAGAAACTGTAAAATTACAATTATGGTCTCATGCGCTAAACGAATTTTACCTTGTTATAATAATTTAACCTAGGTCTCACGTTTACTAAATTAAAATTTCAAGTGTTCCTTATAGATAGATGGCATGTAACTTAAATTTTAAGGGTATTCAATTTTGATATGTAAATCAAAATATGTATAAAGATGCATGCACTCATCTTTATAGCATAAGTTTTCAAAACCTTTTTATTATCAATTCGTGAAATTAATACACAAAGTTTTACTTGAGGTTTAAAAAACCCAAAGATGACTTTCTACAATTTTGATTTTAAAAGTAATTCGTTTAAGACATATTCAAGATTGCGATAACCAAGGCAGACTCTAAGGCTCTTTTCTAAGCCTTCATATCACGGTTATGAATCAAGTCTTAAAAGAGTTAATTTTAAAAGCATATTTGTACAAAACATCAATCAAGCAAAAGTTTATAGATTCAATCTCAAAACATGTAATAAAGTATGAATCTTGCTAGTCTCGCCTTGGAGCGAATTACCGTGCGAAGCGAACCATTGTTGGCATCTAAGACTCCGCAAGATTCAATCTTTATCACTTAGGGTTTCACCATTGTTAGTCCGTATTATTTTTTTTATGAAAAGTTACCCTTTTATTGCTTACATCAAGTCAAACAATAAAAACACGTAATTCATAGAAAAACAAACAACTAATAATAATAAAGTAAAACAATTAGCTACATGCAAACCTTGTTAAAAAGATCCTAAAAAAATCAATTCTAGGTATAATTATGCATCTAATCAACTAAGGCCTTCTCCTCTTAATGGAGGAGAGCCACATGCATTGACGAATCAATTGCGTAGGCCAAAGCTAATAGACACACCACATAGCATATAAATTGATTTTAATAGATATAAATTGGAGTCTTCCCCAATTTTAGAACTATATAAAACATGTGACAAAAAATTAAAACAAACAAGGTCCATGACTAACATGCATGTTTCATCATGGATTAAACCTAACAATTAGCACATAAGTCACAAGTACGTTCACATAACCGGTTAAAGACCTAGAGTTTCAAGTGATTACAATTTAATCAAGTAAACCAAAAACCCTAATTAGGGTTTTATGTGGAAATCGACCCCTCCCCCTAAAATTAGGGTTACGGTTTAAATTTTAATAAAAAAATTTAAAGAAAAACCCTAGATCAAAAACATGTATCTAAAACAATTAAAGATCAAATTTTTATTACGTTTTAGTAATCAATTACATGTTATACATGGCTCGTGATGCCACTGTTAGAGTTTGACAATCAATATAACACATTATGTGGAAGCTAGGATCAAGTATAACACATATAAAGATTAACTAAAACATAAATAGTAACGTACCCGTTGCACTTCAATAAATCTTGAATCTTGTGTAAACTAGATCAATGATAAACCCCTTATCGTTTTTGTTTATCGATCTCTTGATAATTACTATAGTGAGTAATTACATCGTTCTTGTACACACAAACTAATACCGAATTAAAGTAATTGCAAGATTAAACACAAGATTAATTTTAGTTATAAAAAAAATTCGATCCAAACCCTTAGGGTTTAGGTTCGATCGGCCAAGGAAGAAACAAGGCAAGAAAACCAAACTTAAGGTATTGTGTGTGCACAAAAGGTGAGAAACAAAAGACCCTTGAGTTTGTATATATACTAGATGATTTCTTGGAGACCAAGCCAAGGCATGGATCGACCCTATTGGGTTGGGTCGACCAGCCATACACCCTCAAAGGGTGTTCCGGATCCTTCTTATCTTCCAAATTACATTCTAGTCCCTTTCCTTATTATTTAACGATAGTTAGTCCATACATTTAATCACTAACGATCATTAGTCCTTATACTTGTGTTATTAATAAATATACATAACAATTAATATTTATTAATCTTTAATTCTCGTTTGTAATGTGTGCAATCCCGAGATCTCGGGTTCGATACTAGTCATTTACTTATTAATATTTATACGTAACTTTAAACACATTGATCTAAAGCATATAGAAGCATCACTTTCTCATATTGCACGTATATTTAGGCTAGGCTTAAAATATTTGTCTTTACTTTGTCCACCTACTCATCAAAAAGAGTAAAATTTCAGACTCACCGTAACGCGCAGGTTTTATGATTCTCGTTTTAAACGTCAAGCATGAATCTACACCTCAAATGTTGTGTATCAAGAAATTTTACGCGACGAGTAACGTGTGTTGTTAGTTTTTATCTCATGACTGATGTAATGTTTTACTTTTAGTTTTATTAAATGTTTTTATATGTTGAATTATCACATATTACAACCGTTTGTAATTACATTTTGCTCGTTTCACGTTCTTTTTGAACACTACACAAAACACTTACCACAAAATGCGATAATCGTTAATTATGTGCTGCTAGGATTTTCCGTTGCTATGCACGGGTACTCGCCAAGTTATAGTGAAAATAGCTTTACTTTTCAAGAATTTACACGAGATTCTTGTTCATCGTCTTGTTAACTTTTCAAGAATTTACTACGAGTATATAAGTTCTTATACTTTATAAACCCAATAATTTAATAATCAAGTGCAAAGCGAACATCTCAAATACCTCTTGATCGAAGAATAAAAAAACGTTGACAAAGTCAAACAACCCAACTTGAGTCATATAAATAAATAATGAGCTAGTATTGGTTTTGACCAATTGCGTAATTTGTTCAAACTACATCTAGGGTTTTGCATGGTTCCATGCACATGGTTTTGCAAGTGTCCTACGGTTTCCAGCTTCTACAAGAAGCCGACCACCACGGTTGATAATAGTTTATTCAATCATTCTGTTGATAAACTGCAATTGAATAATTATGTAGTACTCCGTAAATATATATACGTAGTTTAGTTTATTAGTTATGTTTATGTTCCAGTACTTTAAGTGTATTTATGAAATTTTTTTAATTGAGATAATACAAGTACTACAATAAATAACAATTATGTAGGATCCAGATTGTTTCTGCTTTGTATTATTGTAAAATTATAAGATTATAATATTAGAATTGAGGTCTTAACATATATGGTATATAGGCTTGAATTCAAGATCTACCTATATGATGTATTCTTAATGAATTGATTGATGATTATTTTGAGGTTAAAATATTTGATGTTTCCAAATAAAAACAACATTATACCATCTAAAACTAAATAACTTCATTTAATCAGAGAATACGTGATGAGGTCAAACTTTGGAAGACTCGACTCGACAATTCATAAATGAAGTTCGAACTCTGCTTGATCATAAAAAATGTTAAGAAAAGTGATATCGAATTAATTGAAGCAAACCCCACAACCAGAGGGGCGAAGCCAGGATTTTTAGTTAAGGGGACCGACCGTGCTTAAGGCAAGTAATAGTGATTGATATTGTTTCAGAATTTAATCTATAGTGTTGTTTTTTATTGTTTAAGTTATTCATTATTGAATTTTGTAGGTATGCCTATAAAATAAGGAGGGCTGAATGTAAAAAACTAGTAGAAAAATGGCTCGTAGTCTAAGTAAATAATGAATGAAGTGGGTTAATTAGGGGGTGGCTCAGCACCCACTAGTCACCCTACTAGCTCCGCCCCTGCCCACAACAAAAAAATGAAATACAATAAAAGTTGACACACGGATTTAATGTGGAA
This sequence comes from Artemisia argyi, assembly GCA_030686995.1. Lineage (NCBI taxonomy): Eukaryota > Viridiplantae > Streptophyta > Magnoliopsida > Asterales > Asteraceae > Artemisia > Artemisia argyi. The sequence continues at coordinate 66,112,933 of CM060709.1, read as the reverse complement.
AACCTCTTCCACTTAAAGATTAGATTGAAGCCCAATTTATCTTCACACCATTATCTTTTCTTGCACTTTCATGTTGCTTATATTTCTACTAGGCCGTAAAAGGATTAACACCATATAAACTTGTCACAATTGATTGCTTTCGTCATATAATCTGACATGCTATCATTAGTATGAATTTTTTGCATATCCATGGTTCCTTCTTCCATTTTCTCACGAACGAAGTGATACTGAACTCGTATATGCTTTGTCTTTGAATGAAATGTTGGATTCCATGCAAGATAAAAGGCACTACGGTTGTCATAAAATAGAGTAATTTTCCCTTGTTCGTGCCTGAGCTCTTCCAACAACATCTTCAACCATATTGCTTCTTCGCTGGTTGGAGCAAGTGCAACATATTCTGCTTCTTTTGTTGACATAGCGACAACTGAATGTAGTTTTGAAACCAAACTTACTATTCTGCCAGAAAGTGTAAACATATACCCGATAGTTGATTTACTTCCGTCAAGATCACCTGCATAATTAGAATCAACATATCTCTTGACATTTAAATCCGATTCCCCATAACATAATGTCCGAAGTTCCTTCAATATATTTAAGGATTCTCTTCACAACTTCTCAATGCTCAATACCATGTTTCGCCATGTACCGGCTCACTACTCACACTGCATGAGCAATGTTTGGTCTTATGCAAATCATCACGAACATTGAACTTCCCACTGTCGATGAATACGGTACTCGAGACATCCATCCTCTCTTCTTCACTGCTAGGACGCATCTTGGAGGATAAGTTGACATTTGTAGAAAACGAGGTTGATATTGGCTTACAATCTTGCATATTTAACCGTTGCAAAGATTTTCTTCAAATAACTCTTTTGTGAAAGCCAAATCTTTCTGCTAACTCTATCTCGGTGAATTTGCATCCCTAGAATCTTGTTTGCATGTCCAAGGTCTTTCATCTCGAATGCCCATGCCAATTGAGCCTTCAGTTTACTGATAGTATCTTTGTTCGGGCCTGCTACAAACATGTCGTCAACATATAACAGCAAAATGATAAAATGATTATTTTCAAACCTCTTGAAATATGCACAAGGGTCTGCATGTAATATGTTATATTCAAGACCAATAATGGAAAGAACAAATCTTTATACCAACATCGCGACGCCTGCTATAAACCGTACAAAGATTTGTTTAACCTGCAAACCAAGTTCTCTTTTCCTTTTTGTTTTAAACTTTCTGGTTGGAGCATGTAAATTTCTTCCTTAATAGTTCCATGAAGAAATGCAGTTTTCACATCTAACTGGGCTAGATGTAAATTATACGTACCACACATTGCCAGTACCACTCGAATAGTTGTCACTCGAACCACAGGGAAAAATATTTCGTTATAGTCGATTCCTTCTTTGTGAGCATCTCCCTTGACTACGAATCTTTCATGATACCTTTCCACTTACTTTGTGATCCTTAGAGAGATTTGTCGAATCAGCCCACGTTATCAACCTACGAAGATCCCAAAGATAATCGTTTAAACCCAACCAAACTAAACCATAGTCTAAAGATTCGCCGCCACTATGCAATAAAAAAACGAGTGTTGCAAGCAGGGGTGGGCCTATTGGGGTTCCAAGGGTTCACGGGGACCCTATGAATGTTTGTCGCCTAATGTATTTTTTCATAAAAATTATGATTTCTCTAAAATGAACCTGGTCCCTAAATATAATGTCACATAAATGCGTGTCTTTTTATTTTGTTTAATCGTTTTAATTTAAATTATACCTTTTAGTTCCTTTTTCTTTTTTCTTTTTTTTTTCACCTAATGATTTAAAGTCTTAGGTTCACTCTTAATTGCAAGTTTCCAAAGCTTTATCACAAACCGGATAATGAAGCGAGTTTAAGTCACTCCCATGTGCATCTAAGTTATCCTTGGTGGGGAGCAGATTATTGGTCAAGTGCCATGTATGAATGTTGACTCTAATTTGTAAGGTTCTATTTCTTTCGAATGTTGTCACCTTTGGGTGTCAAGGTGGACTCATCGATCATATTAGGTAACAAATGGACATGGTAAGTTGTGGAATTATATAAAGTGCAAACCTAAGCATAAGGTTTGGATGAGGAAACGAAGTCTGGAAGCAGTCTTAACATATTATTATACTAGTTTAGTTGAGGCCCAATTCGTAAAGGGCATCGCCAGCCCAGGTTCTTGAATTATGCCCACTTGTTTTATTGCAATTAGGGGTGTTATCGGGTCGGGTTATCGGGTCTTATCGGGTCGGGTGAGTCGGGTTTTGATTTTTTAAAAACTCACCCGCGACCCGACCCGATAAGGAATCGGGTTATCGGGTTCGGGTGATAATCGGGTCGGGTTATGTCAGGTCGAGTGATTCGGGTTATCGGGTTGCATGCTAACCTCAGTTCATAGTACCCATTTTTTAAACCATAAAATAACAAAAGGCATAGTTAATATTCAGTTGTATACTAAGATATTGGTAGCAATTGTTTTCATGGTTTACCGTAATAGTAAAAGATATTCATTTTAATACTAGTACGTATCTAATATTAAGTTGTAAACTGGTAATATTAATAGTACAGTAGCTAATATTCATTTGTAAACTAATAAACATGTGCACCAAAGATGTTCATTTTAAGTGAACTAATAGTAGCAGTACATAGGCTACTGAAACAATATTCTTGACACAAAAAGACTAATAAAAAATCATATTGCAGTACCACCACTCCACTGGTAGCATAACAGTATAGTAGCAATGCACAAAACATTAATGAAAAATCAAATGAAGTACCAGTACCATAGCAGTAAACCAAATACAATCTTTAGGAACATAACAATTATAGTAGCAATGCACAAAAGAGTAATGAAAAATGAAATGAAGTACCAGACTACACTACACTGGGCTCTAAAAAGTAATAAAAAAATCAATAAGTGATTGTCGGGCCTTATCGGGTTGACCCAATTACCCGATAGCATTATTTATTTAACCCGAACCCGACCCGATAACACTATCGGGTTATCGGGTTCGGGTCAAAACAACCCGACTAGATTTTTGACCCGATTAGCCTTATCGGGTTCGGGTTCGGGTCGGGTCAACCCGACCCTACTGACACCCCTAATTGCAATGATCTATGATCATTAATGGTGCACACCCTCTTCGTTTCCAGTAGCCAGTAGGTATTATTAGGTGGGACAAATGGATTTGAAAGTTGACATTCCAAACCATTTGTCTTCCCTACCAAAATTTAAATGTAGAACGATCACTAACCTTTCTTGTTAAAACTGAATGAAATTGGTTTTAGTTCCCACTAACACTGTGTTCTTGAGTTGTAATTTGGAGAGAAAGGAAAAGAAATTGATAATTTTTCTGTTCTTGAGTTTTTTTTAATGAAGGAAAGAAAAGTGGAAAAGAAATTGGAATTAAGTTTTGGTGAGTAAATCTTCCTCCCACTTTTGGGAGGAAAGGGAAAGGAAAAGTAAGTTTTTATTATGTAAAGACTAATATACTTTTTTTAAAACATTTTACATTCACAACTAAAGGGCATATATGTAATTTCACCAATTTATTTTTCTTTTCCTCCCACTCAAAAACATAATTACCCTTACTTTTCTTTTCCTTTCCTTTATCTCAAGAACATAACCACTAACACTTACTTTTCTTTTCCCTTTCTTTTCCCTTTCCAATTCTTTTCCATTTCCCTTCACTTAAAACTCGAGAACTGAGCGTAAAGAAAAGTTTACTCAAGTGTGATTTTAATTAAATTACGTATATAAGATATATTCTATTATATATAACACCATCATTTTTATCACTCATCATTTGTAAATTTATAGAAGAAGATGAATAGATGTTGTTCAACAAGCTCTTATCAAAAAGTTTTACGTGATGGATAACATGTTTTTATAGTTCTTTTATATATTATTAGAAATTTAGAATCATTTTTCGAGTTGAATTATCGTATATCATAACATTTTCAATAGAATTTTGATTATTGTATGTTGTATGCATAAACGTTGCACGAAACAATTAACTATAATTATTTGTCGCTATAAATTTCTATCACTGTGCACGGATAATCGCCAAGTTTTATTAATAGATATGGTCATTGAATGTTATGAGAGATATCTGTTTGACAATATCGAGTGTAGTATTCTTAAAATTCTCAAATAAAAAATTAGAATTTAACAATGAAATTAATCTAACAGAGTATTATTTTATTTTTCAATTACAGCTTGCATGGAGACATTAGGAATAATTTTCAATTAGTTGCATGCTATGATTAGTTAAAATCTTGCAGGCAAAGACTAATTTATCACACAATTAGATAATTCATAATTAGTACTCCTCTAATTGTACTTATATTCCAAAAACAATTGATATTTTATACTGTACTTTACTTTGGCAAAACTAATGTATTCATACATAATAATCCTTCTTTACACTCTGGCATGCCACTATATCAGAAGTTAAGTTTGTTTAACATTTATACTAATTCTCATCATTCTTGACAAAAACAATATATTTATTAATTAGACTGCAGTACATTTTGTTATGTAAGGACCCGGCAGTTCCGGCACTATAACTCGAGGAAGTTGTGGGTCTAAATATCCGTCAAATGATAAACACTTAGTGTTAATAATTCTAGATATAGTAAACAAATTGTTTGTTATGCTATGAGGTACCCTAATTGTGTACACATGCACACCCTATGCTTCACGTATGTTCACCTTTTACATGAGGATTTCATAAAAACTTTGAAATTCTTCCTACTTAACCAATGAGGTATACAAAATACATCGACGATAAGAGCTGATCAGAACTTCTGTATCATCTCCAAACTCATTTGAGTAATGAGAAGTCAGATGTCGCATCATAAGTTATCAAATTATAGGTTAAATTATACAATACGTATGAATGTTCTTGTTACTTTAATATGTGGCTCCTGATTGTTTCAACGTTCAGTCAGGTGCATATATATGAATATATTAAGAGCATATACCAAGTATGCTCGATGACGAAGCTTGTTTATATCTTTGTCTATGAAGATCAGTTTCTTAGTATGTTGCTTTTGGATACGAAGAATAACCTTCAGATTGTATAAGGAAATCTTTGGGCTACGTGAGTTGGTTGCAAGATTATCATATCTTTGAACAATCCCGGCCTATCGCACTAGCTTTCAAAGTTTCAAGTAAATGTAAAAATTGCGGTTAAAGAAAAAGTAAATGCAAAGATTTTCAATCGTTTGGGATATATGATCGTATTTACTGCAAAATTACTTCAAATAATTAGCATCTACGTAATCACATTCTCAGGCTAAAAATGGATTTAATTATTACTACTAGTTTAAATTAAATGGTTACCATTTAACTGAATCTTGCAATTCTTTATTTAAACATACAAATTCGAACACCACCGATAGTAGAATCTAAGGCATTGTTTGGCAGAATTAGCATTAACAATTAATGACAATACTTACTACATGGTTATTTGTTTGGAAAGAGATCCGGTAGAAACAAAAACTAAAATAAGAAAATTAAGAAAAATTTATAACCACACATTTTAAATAGGAAGAATAAATTTTAGGGGAGATACATTTATTTTTGTAGGTGTATCTAAAATGTGTGGTTGTAGTTTCTTTTTATGTTTCGCATTTTAATTTTTCTTCTTGTTTATAATAAGGGTAAATTGCAAAAATGGTCCTTCACATTCCACAAAATTGCAAAAACGGGACCGAGACAAAAAGTAGCGCAAAAAAGCCACCCACGTTCCACATTTTCGCAAAATCGCCACTGAGAGCACTTTTCCGTTAATTTTCCCGTTAAGTGCCATGTCATCGAGGGCATTATCGTCATTTCATTGCTACTGTTGATTAAAGGACTAAATTTGCAATTTGAGTTTGAATTTTTATTTCACTTCACCACCACCACCACTCTCTACCACCGCCGCCACCCTCTACCGCCACCACCACCACCATCCTCTACCACCTTCATCTTCATCTTCCTCATCATCAAACCCAGATTCTGGCGAATTATTTCCAGCCAACACCATATTATTCGACCAAGGACTAATGAATGTGACCCGTAAAAACCGGTCTGACACTTCCCGATAATGTCGAAGGACTCGGTTTGATAGCTCGACTTCCGGTGGTAAACAGTAGCCTTTTGTTGGAGTTATGATCAGTCTCCTAACTTCTATTACATCGTTTTTTTCTAACGGTTTCGCGATAAGTTTTGGGTTGTTTAAAAACCATTTTTGAACTACTACTAAACTGGTAAATCCGTCGGGTAACGTGTGACGGTAGTATGAATAAATGTGCTTCAAAGCCGCGATGTTGATTTCCTCAGGTTGACCTCTGAGTAAGTCAAAGATTCTTTTGGTGAATTGATGCTGGTTAATGAGGCATCGATGCATAACAGAGTTGACTAAAAACAGGGTTTTAAAGTTTATGCCATCTTCATAATGAATCGAGAATATAGGATCTTGCATCGGTGCTCCAAACCCAGGTTCTTCTAGTACTTTAAGCTTTGTCTTAACATGTTCAATATGTACCAGCTGCTTTTTTAAAAAGTCTAAAGCTTTTCTAGCTTTCGGGACGTCTCGATTCCGAATCATAATCCGGTATGTGTTGCATCTCCCGATAACGCCACTTTGCGTGAAATCAGTGGTCCGGATCCAAGGGTCATCATCATCCAACGTTTGAAATGAATGCGGGATGGAAAATTCATCATCAGCGGTTCTATAAAATATCAATGGAGATGATGTTAACTGAAAAACCAACTCTTTATGACCGTCAAACTCTTTAATGGCATTTATGTCCCTTACTAAAAACTCGACTTTAAAGTTACATTTCATCACTGCATGATTCTTAGTCCCTTTGAAAGAAAAAGGAGTTTCTTTAGTGAAAAGAAACTTACAACTATAGTCAAAGGGGTCAACAAGAAACTCAACCCCAGATTTAGCGCCTCTCCAACCGACAACGAAATTATCGGGGTTACTCAATAACCCAACTTCAAGAATCACATTTTCTATCCTAATCGGCAATCCCTTCCTTCTTCTTTGGTTCATTCTGTAGGGGTTTTCCGGGCCTAAATTAACTTTCAACATTTTGTTCTTAAGTACAAGTTTACCTTTCTCTTTAGCTTCTAAAACCTTGTTGACCTGGTTAGGAACAACAAACTGCACAAAGGCATGTGGTTTGACTTTTTCGTAGTCGTTAACTTTTTTAATTTGGTCAAGATCAGCATTGTATTCAGGATAAGTGTCGGGAGGTGTTGAAGATTTTTTTACTCTACATCTCAAAACAACTCCAAATTTTTCTACAAAATAGTCCAACAGCTCCTTTGCTGTGACTTCATTATCGAATCCACCTACACTTACTTGGTCCACGATCAGCTTCTTATCGTTTCCATCTGATTCCATCTTCTTTCAAGATTTTTAGTGTGTAAAGTTTGAAATTTAATAAGAAAGCCGTCTTCAGTTGAGAACCAAACCTGCAAATTATCAAACCAAATCAGCAATAGTTAGTTCAACAGTAGTTGTGCCTCCAATTTGCGTCTTTATGACATCAGTGGTCCGGAAATAGTGCTCTCAGTGGCCAACACCATATTAACGGAAAAGTGCTCTCAGTGGCGAACTAATATGGTGTTGGCCGGAAATAGTTCGCCAGAATCTGGGTTTGATGATGAGGAAGATGAAGATGAAGGTGGTAGAGGGTGGTGGTGGTGGTGGCGGTAGAGGGTGGCGGCGGTGGTAGAGAGTGGTGGTGGTGGTGAAGTGAAATAAAAATTCAAACTCAAATTGCAAATTTAGTCCTTTAATCAATAGTAGCAATGAAATGACGATAATGCCCTCGATGACATGGCACTTAACGGGAAAATTAACGGAAAAGTGCTCTCAGTGGCGATTTTACGAAAATGTGGAACGTGGGTGGCTTTTTTGCGCTACTTTTTGTCTCAGTCCCGTTTTTGCAATTTTGTGGAACGTGAAGGACCATTTTTGCAATTTAACAACCCACGCGTTGCGGCGGGATATTTTCAAAACTTTTTATTTTGTAATCACTTAAAACCGTTGTAATTTATTTCTTTTTGGTTGTACATAAAATAAGTGTTGTGTGGTGACGACTAAAAACTTAGAACTATATTTTCATTAATTTTATATATGTTTTTGCAATTTATAAAGCCATGTAATAACAGAACCCTGTGTGTACTTATGTGTTCAACAATCTATGGTCTTTTAAGAACAATATTGTGTTCACTATTGTTCACTCTGATTTTATTTTGTTTTGGTGTTTGATTAGTTAAGACGATACTTCAAGTTGTTTTGTTTTTAATGGACAACTGAGGATGAAATTGAGATTCTGATTTTGGGTTACAAACGTGTCCTTGGATACTTTTTTGAGAACTTTTATTATTTAAAGGGTTTTACGAAAATTAGGTAGTTTTAAAAGGGTTCTACGAAAATTCAAGTTTTAATTTTAGTTACCAAACCATGTTTTTTAAGAATATTTTAGGAAAATTTTATTGTTTCTACAAAAAATGTTTATTTTTGAAGTAGGTTTTACGAAACTTATTTATAAAGAAACGGCACTTTTTTAATGAATAGCACATCGTCATGTTATATTTTTGCCAATTGTATTGTACAATACAATAATAGGTTAAGGGTTCGAATCCAATTGTGAGAAAATTAATCCCTTTGTTGTCACGGAGGTTCACTTGCGCCGACTCCGGGCTATCCAGAAAAGATAGTCGTCGTGGGACTAATCGGCTCGTAATGTTGAGTCAGAAACCCATGTTTAAAAAAAATAAAATAAAAATTGTAGCTATATGTAAAAACCATTTTTTAATGAGTAGAGTACCTCGTCCCATTATAGTTTTGTCAATTGTATTGTTCAATACAATAATATTGTTTTATAACATATTTGTAGCTATAATTTTAATTTTATTGTTCAAAATAATGTAAAAGTAGCATCAAATTTTGAACCTTTGTCAATAATGTTAGAAGTAGGGTTTAAAAATCGTGCAAATTCTACTTGCTTGTTGTCAAATTAAATTTATATCTAAAACGTTAAATGCTAAACGTTACAAAACGGTATGCTTATAAGACACCCTTCAATGTTAAATTTCCGTTTCAAATCGGATATATCCGATTCCGATCCGACACCCTTGAGAACCATCTTTGTATTAAGTAAGTTAAACTGAATAATTTGGCCCTAAGATCACAGTGACGAGGTCGACACTTTGGAACATATATTATGTGGTTGCTCGCCAACCAAGTTGGTACATGCACGCATCATTTTCAAAACTTTTAAATTTAACTTTTGACATATCCAAATGAATTATTTTGTTGAATTCATCTAACCATTTTACGTTGACAATGGTGAATCAGTTGCTTTCAGTGTGTCTGTTCTAGTGTATAACTTATGTCACCGTATCTAAAGAGGAGATAGTTTAAAGTTCAGAATTTCTTAATGGCGTATACGATTTAACTAAAAGTAATACGTGTTAAGTTTAGAGTCTTCGACTAATATCGTTTCGAAATGGACATGTTAGATAGTGACTATCTTTTGTCGTATACACGATACATACGCCAAAATATGTTTTTGTCGCCTAGTCAACTTTTATACTTCTTATGTACAAGAATAAATCTTTATATTTTAATTTTAGAAATGTCTTATTGGGTAAGGATCCAGTGAGAAAAAACTTAAAATAAGAAGGATGAGAAATAACTATAACCACACATTTAAGATGCATCGACTTGATTTAGATGCATCTCTATTCATTTAGATGCATCATAATTTGTTCCGAAAAGTGATTTGAAGTGAAAATCATGCAAAGTAGTATTAACAACAAATTTGACCCGTAGAGGACAAAAAATGTATAGGATTTTTCTAACTTGATGAAATGCATCTAATATATGTATATGCATCTAATTTTTTGCTAGAAAATATATTATAGTGCATCTAAAAGATTAGAGGTGCATCTAATTTAAGTCGATGCATCTCAAATGTGTGGTTATAGTTATTTCTCATCATTCTCATTTTAAATTTTCTTCTCATTTGATCCTAAGTCATGTCTTATTATAAAAGGTTTTTCTAATTTGTGCTCAGCACACCAAAAGTACACAAGGGCTCACGAAAATGTATACAGAGATTCACATAAAAGTACAGACAGGTGTACTTTTATGTGAGCCCCTGTGTACTTTTGATGTACTTTTGGTGTGTGCTTAACTTGTGCCCCTAGGGCACAAGTTAGAAAAACCTATTATAAATGGAGCAATGAAACATCCACAAAAATAATCTACTCGCCAAGGTGTCAGCGGGTGATTGGTTTTTGTGGGATCAATCCCACAAAAACCAATCACCCGTCGGCACCTAAACGAGTGGATTATTTTTGTGGATAGTTTTATGTGGGTGTACCAAATTTCTTATAAATGTATATTTTGTCTTCCAATTAATCACAAAGAGTTTAGTATGCAAATATTATATTTGATTGTTAAATAGTACAGGTAACCAGATTTCTTAAAATATTATGTCTTAATAAAGTGGACTATTTTGATAGAGAGGGAGCATATGTTGCCATTTACTTTGGTTTTAGATGTTTACATACGCCCATAAAATAAACCAAATCTTTAAGTTTTTTATGTTAGTTTTGTAGTGGTTTAGATTTTTATTTCTATTTATATTAATATTTTTACTTGACATCTTGCCAGTCTTATTTTATATTAATATTTTTACTTTAAAAAATATTATTAAATAAGTAAATACATACATAAATACAAATCTATTATATTATTTTCAACACATAAGTGACTCCTGAGAATATATTTGGAGTAATTCCTCACAAGGATAAGATTTCTCACGGCTGTCAATAGTTAGGGTTATTTTATAATGCTTACCTCTTCTGATAATTAAGCACGACGCTATAGGCTTGTCCGTACAATCCAATGGATGGGATTGCCTTTTTGGAATTACGTGGAGCTTGTGAGCTAGTGACGAATTTTTGGTTCGTCATTTTGGTATCGTCATTTTGTATCGTTATTTTGGTTCATCAGTGGATTTCATTTTAGTTAGTCTGTAAATCTTACCTTAGTTTCTCAGTGGATCTCACTTTGGTTCCTCAGTGGATTTCACTTAGATTCGTCAATTATCTATTCTTATTCATCGGTGAATCTCATTTTGATTTGTTTGTGGATCGGGTCCCTGGTGGAAAACCATGATGATACACCTTATTTAAAGCGGGAAAACGTATCATACGAATATCACCGAAATCCAAGATGATACGCTTGTCATTCTTTAAGGTGTGTTTGGTTCGGGTAAATTGAAGGGAATTTGAGTAATTTGGAATTAAAATTCCACCTCACTCGTGTTTGGATGATAGCTTGAAAGAATTTAAAATGATAAAAAAAACTTTATATGAAGGAAATATAAAATGTTCACTTTGAATTCTTTCACATATTATAAGTTAACCAAACAGATAACGAGAATTTGAATTAGAATTTTAAATTTAATAGCATTTGAAATTTCTTGGAAATCAAAATCTTTATTTTAATTTACTTGAACCAAACCCCCCCTAAATGTTTTGCAGAGTTTTAAATCTCCAACAAAAGTTTGATATTTGAGTTTTATTATTATTATTATTATTATTATTATTATTATTATTATTATTATTAATGGGGTCTTGTTATTGAAAAGCATACCATTTTCCTTTTTTTGAAAATTAAGTTCAACCAATATGGATTTACGGAAAATAGACGGTTACCTACCCATAGCAGAGAAGGTTTTAATAACGTGGGCTGTCAAAAATCCTGACCTGACTCGAACCCGACCCGGACCGGAATAAGGATACTCAGGTCGGGTTCAAAATCTAACTCGGGTCAATCGGGTCAACCCGATTAACCCGAATACGAAATAGGGTCGGGTCTCGGGTTCAAAATACTTTGCTATTCGGGTTTGGGTCAACCCGACTAACCCGAGGTTTTTTTTTTTTTTTTTTTTTCATCATCATCATCATCTAAACTTTGCCTATTCTTTATAGTTTTATAAGGTTAATATGTTTAGAGAATGGAAGCTGACTTTGTTGATTGAAAGCTTATCTAACATGTATGACTTGTTAGTTGTTACTTTATATGCTTAGAGCGTGGGGTACGGTTGGCTGGTGGCTGGCGCCGTCACCACCAGCCGACGAATCTCGTCGGCGCACCGTACCGGTGCTCGCGTCGCGGTGACGGCTCAGCGCCATCGCTTTTTTTTTTTTTTTTTTTTTTTTTGGTAGGTTTTTTGTTGTGGCTGTGTTTGTTGCAATGTTTTGTTTGTGTTTTGCAGGTAGCAGCAGCAGGAAGAAGAAGATGACCTTTCTTTTTTTTTTCATTTTCATTTTTGGACTTGGGCTTTGGCTTTACACATTTGTGTGTGTATTTGGGCTTTGGGGGCTTTAATAAGTATAAGTTATACTACTTTTCTTTTTTCATACAACTTTTTTTTTTTTTTTTAAATAATTAATAGAGTTTATTTTAGTTAATATTGTGTATGTTTAATTTATGTAAAACAAAAAAAAATGGCCGACGGCACCAGAAATTCTGGTGCCAACGGATACCCCTAAAATGTGGTGTCGTGGGTTTCTGGTGTCTTGGAGTTTTTTTGCTAACGTGGCAGCACTTTTTGCCCACGGCTCAACCGTACCCAATGCTCTTACTGTTGTGATTTTGTGACTAAAAAGCTTAATGTCTGTAAATGATTTTAGCATTATGTTTTTTGTTATTTAAGTGATACAATTTGTAAATTGCAAATAATCTCAAATCTTGGTAGTCTTGTTTTTTTTATTTTCTTATTATTATATGTTCTTAGTATTTGCGTTTTACCAACTGATGCAAGTTGTAACTTGCAATTTTACAAATAGGCAAGTCCACAATATACTGCTGTCTGCGCTAACAAACAGGTGCAGCTTAATTATTCATTTGGTAAGTAGTGATAGATACACTTCATGGCATTGTTAGCTTGTTACCATGCATGGTTGCACGCATTTGCTTAGTTACAACTTACAAGTTCCATAATATTTGTGGTTATTTAGTATTTATACATTTTGTCAATTGCAAATTTGCAATAAGCCTACTGTAATAGACAAATGCAACAAACAAAATATGTGATTCATGCATGTGCCTTTTAGTTGTTTAAGATTTTAACTACTAAGTTTGAAAAATTAAATTCCGTGATTTTATAAATGGCACATACCCGAACCCGAGTTGACCCGACCCGACTAGACCCGACCCGATTTGACCCGAACCCGACTAACCCGAGTTCAAATAGTGTCGGGTTCAGGTATATTATTTTTAGGCTCAACCCGACTTCGACCCGACCCGATTGACCCGAACCGACCAACCCGACCCGATTAACACCCCTAAATAACGTGTAGCGTGTGTAGAGGTTTTTTTTATGTATATAAATTGGTGAAAAGTAAGTGAGAGTTAATAAAGTAAATGGTTTAAACTGTAATTAAGTGTTTAAATATTTAATAAAATGCATTATCATTTGTAAGTAGGAGTATTTTACTCTTACAACATTACAATTTTTTAAGCTTTTAAGCTTTAAACAAATATGTTTTCTCTTTTTTTTATGCAGTATTGATATTAAAATTAACCTTGAAACGTTTTTCCCCACACTAATTAAAACTAGTTTAGACCAATATAATTAGTAACAAAAGTCGTACTATAAATGAAGGACAACGTTGATATACTCATCAAACATTAAAGTTCAAAACACTATAAATTAACATGCACTCTGGTCTACCCCGTCTTCTTAGTTATCTGCTGAATTACGTAAGTAGTTTTTTATATTTACGTCATTAGTTTCAATTCATTGATTGATTGACATATGACAAGCGGTATGAATTTATCTTATAACATTCGACTTATATTGGCATCCGACGACAATGATCAAAAGTATAGGAGGTGACACGTAACGTACTTCATTAGCATTAGCAATCTACGCGAAAAAAGGGTAGTACTGATGTATAGGGACAGAAATATATATATACTATCACAATAGAAATGAGGTGTGTACATGGGCGGCCATGCATGGCGAGCGACTGTTTGAGTACACAGAAGGTTGCAAGCTGTAAACCGTGTGATACGACCCTTTAAATACTAGTTTATGAGATAACTCTCAATGAAAGCACCAATTGATACGACCCGGTTAGGGATTGTATCGGGATAAGGCACCACTTCAAGCGTGTACTAGCTCCGTCAAAAAATAGAAAAAAAGAACTAGAGATTTGTTTATCTTTAACTTTTGATTCATTCATTCATTCATAGCATTATTACACCTTAAATACTAGTTTATGATATAACTCTCACAAAATAAGACTTATCATAACATGACTCAAGACATATCCTAAACAATGATTCAACATTTATCCTAATAAACATAATAAATAAACTACGATAGTTATCAAACACGGGCGTATCACCGTGAATAATGAGAAACCGAAAATGGTCATGACTAACGTATAATCAAGTTGTGACTTTCGTCCTGTCATGCATGTTTAAGAAATCACACGTAAAACTAACCAACTATGTTTTAAATTACAAGCAGCATCAATTAAGAAACTCAAATAACTTACCCAATAGGCTAAAATATTTTTGATTCATTTTATTATTATTATTATTTTGAACACTATTTTTGATTCATTTGATCATAAGGAAAACATATAACATGTTACATGAATAATAACATAATACGGGGTATAACAAGAATATACATATGTTGTGGTTCAAAGCAAGTACGAAGAGACATAAAATATTTTGACTCATTCTAAAAAATTTGCTTAAATATCGCCGACATGAAGTGCCATTGATTTTACTTTCAATTGTATTCATGTGACTATCGATGGTATAGTGGTAGGTTACTAGGTTGTGCATTGCCAAATGAAAGATTGATTGTATGCTTGATCATTGATGGAGTATTGTTTTCTTTCTACATACAAAAGTATCAGCAGTAGTTAAGGGGTGTCAGTCATACGGCACCATAATTCAACATGATGCAAAATTAACAAATAAAGTATTGCCAACACATTTCATGATTCACCATACCTCATCTTCATTTTTTAGTGACAATAATTATGCAAATAAAAACTAATTATATTTTTTATTTTTTTATTCATAATTATATTAAACAATTTAATAAAAACATTAAATTTTATTAATAATTCATAGAAAATTACATAATACTTAGACAAAAAAAAAATCGAAGGTACTACCGTATATCTATTCTTCTGATGAGTCGAGGGAATAATTATCTCGTCCGAGGATGAAGAAGATGATGACATGGTTAATAAAATTTGAATTGTTTGTGTGATTTGATATGTGAATTGTGTGTGAATAAATTTAGATCTGAAAGTAAATATTGAAAAGGAAATTTATTTATTTATTTATTTATTGGAAATAGACTCAAACGGCTAGTGTATTTAATTTGCAACGTTCATATTTTTTTTGGAACAATATAATGCTATGCCGATTCACTATACATTACCGATTGTGTTGCCGCATTCGCCAAACCACATGAGTGGTTTTCGTTAATGCCGATCGGCATGGCAAACCGCATGCTAAAACCGCATGGGTTGCCAGTGCCCTAAAAGTTCTTAAAGCTTGTAGGTTGTACATTTAGAACTCGTTTGCTTGAAAATGAAATAAAAGAGGATATCCTACTGAGGACGTAAATAAAAGGTTATCATAATTTTCATATGAATTTTGAGCTAGTTGTAGCGACACCTTGAAAAAATGGCCATGCTTCAATAGCAGATGGACACTCTACTAGACACTTTTTTTTAACATCTTTCGAAAATATTACTTGTTAGTCATTGACATAAAACATATTTAATTTTCCATTTCTTTTCATGTATTATGCATGAAGTAAACATATTTAATTTGAGTTGTGAACCCGACCGTTGCCGGTTTAACCGCTTTTGAATCGGACTTTAATGCAATCATTGACCCGGCCCGGACACGCTAAAACACAATTTTATTTATTTATTTATTTATTTATTTATTTATTTTTTAACATTAAAACACAATTTTATTGCTATCCTCAATTCCATAAATTTATTGCTAAAAAAATTGCATAAACTTACGGATATCATACATTCACTTTTAAGTTAAAAATAAAAACATAAATAAATAAAAAATAATAAAAATAAAAAATTTTGTTTGGAATCTCATCAAAAATGTTCAATTGTCTTTTAAGCTGTAAATATGTTTTAAGACTTTTCAAGATAAAAAAGTTTAACTCCACATTCGATATCAGAAAAATTAACTAAACGTCATAAAACAACATTAGTAATGTTGAATAATGAATCATCCGTATGTATGTTTTTTTATTAGGCGAAGTATATACAGAAAGTACATGAATATTACTAGAAAAAATGCAATTGGCATGAAGAAATTCACCAACGATCATAAATTTGTTGCTAATTTTTCGTATTATCAGTTGATAAGTGTGTAAATACTCATATTTTTTGTCAATTTGAACTGCAAAAACATTTAAAAACACTCAGAAATGCATCAAAATACAGAAAATATCTCAGGATTGTGTTTTATATGTTTCAGATGCAAAATGATTAAAAACAGATGAAAAACGAATAAAGTTTGCATAATCGGCAGTTTCAGTCCCTCAACTTTCAAAAACTTGTCAAAATCAGTCCCTAGGCATTTATTTTGAAATAAAAATCAACAAAGGTCCTTGGGAATCCAAAATTTGTCAAAATTAGTCCCTGGATGAAAATTTCCTGAAAATGGCAAAAATGGTCCCTGCAGTTTGAAACTTGGCAATTTTGGTCCCCGGGAATTTAATCTTGGAAAGTAAAACATCAAAAGTCATGGATAATTGAAAGTTTGTCAATTTTAACCCTTGAACAATATTTTGGAAACTTGGCAGCTTTAGACCTTCAATTTCAGAAAATGACACTTTTGGTCCTTATGCTTATCCTAAGCTATTAATCAAATGGACCCTTTGATATTTACTAACCGAAAATTAACACAAACCCACCAACAACCTGATCCACCTTATTACTCCATCCCATGGCCCAATTTCCTTCCCAAAGCCCAAAACTTAACACCCCGTATTAATAATACACGGTCAATGGGTCAACCCCCGGTCAAAGCTTGGTCAAACCTCACTCAATCCTTCTCCTTCCTCCCTCCCTTTGCACACTGGGTAAACACCACCACTCTATCTTCACCCCTGCTGTACTCCACCCCACCTCAAAAGCTCCCCAAGTCACAATTCCCCATCCCACTATCTCCCCCACCTCACAAACTCCTACCTAACACTTTTGGCAGGTCACCAATCCACTCCTCTAAATTGATCAGATGGCCCAGAATTGAGTTTGGTGCATAAGCAAAGATTAATGGTTGAGAAGATTTGAAGAAAGCACAAAGGATGAGGACAAGAAGGAAACCCTACTTTTTCTATTATAAATAGCAGAGTATTTGTAGCCATTGAGGGCAGTTAGGTAGTAGGTGATTTTTAGGGTAGAATTAGTTTTAATGTAATCTTTAAGTGCTGTTAAGTTCTTAATCTCAGTTGTACTCTTTTCTTAAAATTAAATTAAAGTCTAAATTTTCTTTTTCTTTTTTTTTACTGTAGCATCTGTTTATTATGAACTGCTTATTTCAAATGCCTATTTAGAAGTTTATTAATGCTGAATTTAACTTACTGTTACTTAATCAATCAGTTAGTACAAGTTCTTGTTAGGTAAAATCACATTTTCTTCAACAAAAATCAAAACTGACACTCCATGTAGGAGTGTTTGGCTTAACTAGTATTTTGAGGACTAGATGAGATCTGTTCTACTAACTAACTTGGTCTAGCTTTGTTTAAAGTGGTTGATAAGTATTTGATTGACTCTTAGCCTTATTGATTAGTTTCTAGCCTTTGTAGTGACTATCTGTCGTTAAGTGTTATAAACTAGAGTTCACAACTTGGATTGAATCAGTGGAGTTTAAGCTTGTTTAGTTGTTTTCATTTAGCTCAAATCAGTTTTCTATACATGTTTCTATTTCTAGTTCATTAGTTTTAGGTAATAAACTTGTTTGTACCCATTTTGACCCAATCCTTGAAACCTGTCAATCAGCTTCTTTTTTATCTTCATATTTACTGTACCTAAGCTAGATTTAGAATTGGATTTAAGTTTTTATTGTTAGTGGGTAGTATAGTTTTAATTGGTTCTAGCTTATCTAGGTTTGTTGTAACTTATTGTCAGCTTATGAGCCCATCAGTTGAGCTAGTTTTTGCCCATTTTGCATACCCACTGTAGCAGTCATGTCCCATATAAGCCCCTTTTATGCCTTAATTTTGGATGAGCTAGTCTAGGATTCATGCCTTGATTTCTTTGTTACAAATAGTTTATAGGTTATATGAATTAAGTTTGGGCTTATTTGAGCATTTGAGTACTAATTCCCTGCTTATCTGTGCCTGTCTATCCCGGCCAAAACAGGCCTGCACCTTCTTTTGTCCCAACTGCTTTAGATCTGGCATTTTTCACTTCTTTGTTTCTTATGCTTAGGCCCTGAAATTTGATATACAACTTATTTGTTAACTTGTCTACAAGCTTGTATTTTTCTTTTATTTTTATGATTTTTTTGTAGCTTATTTCAACCCCCAAAGTTTCCCCTCAAGGCTGTTTTTGCATCAGTAACTTTTTTGTCTAATGCACCATTTTCCATTCATTCTCTACCATTCAACTCTTGTTCAAATTGCATAATTTTTAGCATTCTGTGATCCTTTCTAGCTTATCTTTAGTTTTCAAAAGCTTATTTGCATTACTTTTTTCATTTGCGCACTTGAATCTTAGCCCCAAACCTTGCCCTTCAGCCACTTTTTCAACAGCCTTCTAGTGTTTTTTTAGCCTAGCTTAGTGCATATTTAGGGTTAGTTAATTGCTTATTCCTGTTACTTGTAGCTTATTTAGGATCTCCCATTAGATAACTTTGCTTGTTCCCCATAATTCAGCTTGTAACACCTTATTTCGTAGCTTTTAGTTTTCGAATGTCCTTTTATAAAAACCTCATTCTTAACTGCTTACGTTTTTCTTTCTTATTTATGTGCTTATTAGTAGGTTTCAATAAGAGTTGTAGTTTTAAATTTTGCTTATTTTCATGAGATTTATTAGTTTGTGTAAAAATTTTGAAAAAAAATGTTTTGCAAAAAGTGGGAAAACCCAGGACTCGAACCTGGGTCACTCAGCTCACACAACACACACGCACTGTAACACCCCCAAAATTAAGTTTGTAGCAGCGGAAAAGTAATTTGGGTTTTACGGGGAGGATCGAAGTTATAACCTCATAAAACAGCTTAAAAGAAGCGTTTTGAAATTTATTTGTCATTCAAATAATATTTTTGATAAAAGATGAACCATTTGATTTAAAATTTTATTAAAAGATATAAAGGCTTGAAAGAATGACATATTTAATTTTTACACCATTTTAATTTATTAGAGTAATAAATGCCCGCTCCGTGTCTTGTCCTGCTCCGTTAAATTACATGAGATACACATGCTTAAAAGTGTCAACGCAAAGGTTGGTGAGTTCATAAAGTTTTATGAAAAACCATTTATTTTGATAGATTTCAGGAATATTTGGTAATGATAAACACAAACAGTAATGGAACAAGTATTGAGTTATGTTGATTATAATAACAGATAAATCATATAGATATTCAATCAAATTCAAGTAAGGGATCAATAATCCTAACATGAGCTCGAAACTCATGATGCTAATTTAATCAGATATACAATTCAAGTATGGTCAAATTCCTATACAGTTGTAACTAAATATATGTTGAAAACATATATTTCCTTATAATATTGCACCAAGCCTCATGACACGCAAAACGTTAACAAAAGAGGTGTTTTATCAAGTCAATGATAAATTTTGCCCTCTTATAATAGGTGATTTGCCAATTCCTATTTTTACTCAAATATAGTGTATCACGACTAATACGACTAACCATATGCATATGGCATTCCGTCAAGTATTAGTGGGATGGGAGGTCAATCCTTAACAGGTTTCGAAGCTGTTCACTATATTCGCGCTCACATAACAGTGATTAATGGCTCATGATTGAGGGACTTCATGGCGATAAGGTAACTTAGGCAATATCAAGGTAATAATGGGATCATTCAGGATAACATTATATAATCAAGTATCATACCACAGTAATCAATTTGGAAACATTATCATCTGAGTATCAGTAATTCAGTTAAGTATTTCGCCAGTAACATGTATATATCACATACCACAATAATCAAATTTGAAACATTATCATCGAAGTATCAGTATTTCAATTAAGTAATTCGCCAGTAACATACATATATCACATGCCACAATAATCAAATTGGAAACATTATAATATGAGTATCAGTATTTCAATTAAGTATTTCGTCA
Source organism: Artemisia argyi (assembly GCA_030686995.1). Classification (NCBI taxonomy): domain Eukaryota; kingdom Viridiplantae; phylum Streptophyta; class Magnoliopsida; order Asterales; family Asteraceae; genus Artemisia; species Artemisia argyi. The sequence goes on along the minus strand of CM060709.1, from coordinate 66,092,501 downwards.
ATTATTGTATATATCACATCTTAAGTCATAAACCATATCAGATAAATATTAATAAGGAAATTGATTTGAATCATGTAATTTATTCATATACTTATCAAATTATCAAAGTAAATGTAAGCATGTATCTCCCCCAATGAGTTAAAAACAAGTATTGGAAATGGGGCTATGACTCACCTCGATTGATACGGGAATGATGAAAAGTAAAGTAGGATGAGATTATGAGAATGATTATAGAAACGTCTTTGATACGGAACCTGATAAATAAATTTATCTGAGAATTTGACCAAATACTATTTGGTAAACAAATAACGATAAATCGTTAAGATGAAAGGATGATATGCGAATGGAATTATTATGTTTATAATAATATGATGAGACGTGCTATTATTTCTAATGTTTTTCCTTTTTAACCATAATGATAACAATACGTAATTAGTTAAAAAATTGTTATATATATGATTAACGTAAAAATAAATAATATATAAATAAAATGTAATAAAAATGCATGTGACGTGATGGATGACGTAAAAATAGAAAATAAAGTTAGAATGTCAAATATAATATGTTGGTCCTTGTCCTTTTCCAGTTTTTACAATTTTTATGCTAACGGCGTTAGCGTTACACCGTTAGTCCTTTTCATATATAATTTACAATTATAGTCCTCTAATTGTCCAATAATCAAACCTAGGCTTAGAATATTAACTATTATCAATTTTTACCCTTATGTTTCTGTTTTTACAGTTTTAGTCCTCACTTTTCAATATTTACAACTTTAATCCTTCTAGGTGTCGTCGCGTTACATTTTTAGTCCAAAGTTACAAAAATTATAAGAAAAATTTTATAAAATTTTCGAAGCTTATTTTAGTAATAAAAAGCTTAATTTAACAGCTTATTAGGCCAAGAGCTTATTTTTTGAGCTTATGGGCTTCTAACGAGCCAAACAAAAGCCCATTAAGAAATTTGGAGGCGAGGGCATGAAAACAGTTTTGGGCCTGGACTTGGGCTACTCTTGTGATTCCAAAAATATATTTTATGGGCCTGGTGGACTGATAAAACGTTAAATCTTATTGGGCTTAGTATAAGCCCAATCGAATTTTATTAAATTTTGAATAAGATAGGATTTGAAAATCTTGTGATTTGCCGATTCAAAATGAAGGAATTTGAGTGTCGAAACGTGAGTATTTTTACAAGTTATATAAATGAAATTGGTAGTTTTCTAGGTGGTCTATTGAGTCGTGTAAAAATATGATATGTTTATTACGTGATATTTAAAGATATACGAGCGTTTTGTAGCATGTAAGGGACGTTTCAATATATGTGAAAAAGTTAGAAATATTTCTAAGTGTTTATGTGTAGTTTTCATGCGAGTGAGTATGGTTCAAAATGAGTTTGTAATATGCATGTGAAGTAAAAACTAATGTGAAATATGTGTGCTACGTGACTCCTAGGCCTTCCAAGATAGAGGCTAGCCACGTTTGTGTTGCTACAACTTTATACGTACGTAAATATATACATAAAGCTATATACGATCGAAAAAAATATATATTTGATGCATGGAGCATATTTTACGTGTGAAATGAATTGAAAAGAGTTTGAAACAACTTACTACACCTCTAGGGTGGTGGAGAAACGAGTATGAACGAAGGAAACACAAGGAAACAATCAAATCGACAACTACCCAAAATAATATACGTGTAACTTAAACCCGATACTCCTTTCTTGTGTCCAAATGATATTGTAACCACTTCTGGCCTTCAAGAGAGGATTATTAGGAAGAAAGAAAGCTTTGAAAATGAGTGATGAATGATGGAAATTGAGTGAACGAACAAGAAGTATATATCGTAACTCTTCATAACACGTATGGTTTAAAACTTGCAAGGGAACCATAAACACTATTATGTCAGTTACAATAGACTTATAGGATGAACTTATATCATATTATATTCATTTGTAAGAGCTTGAAATGAGGGGAATGGTCCTTGTGTTTGATATGCATGTCGACAACCATAAAAGTATGTACACGAATTGAGAAATCATGTAGAACTTTGATATAGTTGATAAATCGTGGCATTTAAACATAGAATCATACTAGAATTATTATTTGGAACTCGTAGAAACAAACTAGAGTCGAAACGGTTAAGAAATGAATTTATTATAAATCGATTGATTTGGATTTTTCGTCAATCACTTTGCCCCTTAAAAACATATCAAATGTCGTCCTATGAACATGGCACTTGACACACTAATAGTTGGCTAGGTGGTAAACGAGATGGTGCAAAAATATTTATGAGTCGTGTGTAGAAATCGAGAGAACGAGGGTCGTTTTGGAGGGGGTCTAGTCGGCTTATATATAAACATAGAAAAGAAAATGGGTTATAGTTTTGGGCCTGTTGGGCTTAGGAAAAATCAAGGGCCCGTTTGGATTGTAATTAATTTGTAATTAGGATTAGTGAGTTTTTAATATTTTGTTAAACGTGTCGAGAACTTGTTTTGTCGTTAGGTGAATTTTTCAATATCGTAATCGTGACCATTTTAATATAATAAGAAAACTTTAAATTTCCTCGTAAAAATGATGATTACAATAATGACATAGATTAATATATAATTAAACGTTTTTAATTATATGGATTTTTGCGAGGTTTTACAGTACCCACATGTCATTCTGAATTTCGTCCCGAAATTCAAATTTAATGTGATTACTTGAGTAAAAAATTTTTGAACAGAGAGTTGTCGAGAGAGTTTTATTCCTAAAATTAAGGAAACGGGATAAGATAGGTATTTATTGTGGTTTGTTCAATGTATTATTTATGAACAGTTCATTTTAGCTCTATATTTTGCTTTTGAATGAAGATTGTCATTTAGAAATTTGAAAATATAACTGTTCATTTCATAACATAATTCTTCCTAAATTAGACATAGTTGATCAGGCTATGTATAATTGAGGACCAAATGATGTGATGTTTGGCTCAATCATGTGTTCCTATAAATTGTTTTAGATGGTGTTCAACGTGTTGTTTTTATAATATAACACGTAATTCCTTTTAAGAATAAAGTAGAAAATTTTAGGGTTCATACTATAAATCAAAAATTTATGGAGTAAATATAGTATATTGCCATTTGGTAAATGAGACAGAAATTGAAATTAACTTAGATTATCATTATTATGGAAATATTACGAGGTAGATTTTTCGATACAGTAGAAAGATTGTTGTTATACTTAAGTTACATCCATCGTAACTTAAAGTGAAATACAGGAAAGAGATACAACTTAGGAAATTCTTAAACTAGATTTTATTTATCTACAACAGGAATTTATTCATCTGTTTAAATCTAGTTGCCATTCCCTCGATACTATCAAGGTCTTTAAAGATTCTTCATTTTCTTGTAAAAGTCTTGGCTTTCGAATTAACATTGTAGTTTGGACATCGGCTCATGTAATGCCCTTTCCCACCACATCCGTGGCATACTACTATTGTTGGTTATCCTTTCCTGGCCTTAGTCTTACAGCTAATTGCCTGGTGACCTGTTTTCTGACATTTCGTGCATTTAACCCTGCAGATTCCGGTGTGATGCTGGTTGCATTTTTGACACCAAGGTAGACTTCCACGATAACCACTTCTAGTAACAGGTGTGACGAGGCAATTTCTATTAGCTTTCTGATTGTGTTCCAGCTGACGTTGATAATTCATACGATCTTCTAGATGTTTACGATAACGGTCTTGAGCATTTATGATGTTGCAGTAGATAGGGTTGGTGGTTCCTATTTCGGGGAGTTTCCTCTTTTGATTATTTCCATTTGGTATAACCCCGTGCCAAATTCCTTGATGATGGTTGATGGTAGGGTTGATCATTCCTTCTTGAATCTTTAAGTGAGGTGGCCTATACTTCATGAAACTTGCAGGTTGGTGCTTACCAAATATACCCGTCTCTCTTCTCGGATAAACTATGGTAGTCCCTTCTAATACCACCGACACTATGTCTTTTACCAATTTCTGGATAGCTCCTGTAGTCATGGTGATTTCTGATGATGATTTATATGCATTGTTCATGTTGTCCATTTTCTGAAATCATAAATGAAACTCAACATTAGAATCCATATAATACCAGAATAATTCAAATAATGAAGTTAATTATTTCATTGATGATAGACTGAATTGACTCCCTACTGTAATCTAATTTCAAGATATGTCTGTGTTGTATCATATATAAATGATCAACTCTTGATATGGGATTACTAAGGAACAAACCGACTTGTCTACTAAAATTGAAGCTCAATAATCTTTTCTTCATTCTTTAAATTCCTTTTCAAGAATTGATTTTTAGACAATTCTTAAGATTTTGGGTTAATTATGGTAAGTTTAAGAAATCTTAACAATTTGTAAGAAATCTTACGGTAGATTTGAATAATATTACAGAGTTAAACAGAATATTAATAACTTGACTAATTATTTTTGCAAGATAAACGATATAAGAACTTTTATTAATACTCCATTGATCTGTGTAGAATCATTTGGTTATCAAAGAAAATAACGAATGATGAGATTTTTGCATGAAGATATGAGGATTCATTACATGCATGATTGATATGAAAGAAAAGATTGATTCATAACATAGAGATATAACAGAAAGGATGTTATTATACATTATGATGTGATTACAAGTTCTGAAGTTTCAGATTTATTAAACATTACACGAAATACTAACCAAAACTATTTGGTTTAGTAGGTACAACAAGGATACTTGTAAACTTAAGATTAGTTACGCCTCTGATGTAAATATCTAATTTCTTTCTCAAGTTCAAGTTGTGCAGCTTCCATGTTTGAGAAACGTTCTTGACACATGTTCATTTGATTTGCTAACATAGTCTCTAATGCGGCAATCTTTTGACCCTGGTTTTTGGCTGCATCTCTGGCCATCCATAGGGTTCTTTCAATATCTTCAATTCTTACATGTGTATGACCGTGTTCTCTTCTTGCACAACGGACCCTGGAATCCAAACTTCCAAGCTCCTGGGTGGTGTTGTCCTTTATTTCATTAATCTTTATTACTAACTCACATATTGTTCATCTCTCAACATCCGCCCTTTTGAACAATGCGTCAAGGTTACGGTCATACCATTCAAATTGAGTTGGTCATAACCCTTTTAGCTGTTCAGTGTGAGCATCCAATATGCTGGCTTGTCGATAAATAAGATTCCATATTGTATTAGGAGTGCTTATATTGTAGTCGGGTGAGTTAGGTGAGGATAAATTATTTGGAAAATCTAGTATTGAGGAATCTGAAGTATAAGGTAACGGAGAATTTGGCTCAACATTCTTCCATGGTATCCCTTGGCTTGAACTTTGTCCAACTTCGAATGTTGCTTGGCCACCAATCAAATCTTCATATGATTCGGTAGCTCTCATGAGTTTTTGACGTAAAGGTGAATGAATAGGTGACGATGGAGGTGATCTCTGAGTGAGTTCTATATCAGGCTGGGTTTGTGATATTTGTACGTAAGGATCTTCAGTATTCGGAGAATTTTGATTGATAGATGAGGTATTAGTATTATGGAGAGTAGTTTTGATATTCACGGGAGTTTCTGAAGGCATGTTACTGTATTAACCGAGAATAATATTTTATGAGGATTTTGTATGTTAAAGATATAACAGTACAGATGAAATAATTATTGTGTATGAGTAATTTCTAAACATGTAAGATAATCTCAACAGATAAGGTATTGAGCACGGCAGTCTGCAGACACGGAGGGCATAAAATGTTATGGTGTAAAATCATTATTTTGAAAATGTAGTTATAGTTTTAATGTTTGAAAATTTTTAATTCTCTATAACTCTAGCTCTGATACCAATCTGTAACACCCCCAAAATTAAGTTTGTAGCAGCGGAAAAGTAATTTGGGTGTTACGGGGAGGATCGAAGTTATAATCTCATAAAACAGCTTAAAAGAAGCGTTTTGAAAGTTATTTGTCATTCAAATAATATTTTTGATAAAAGATGAACCATTTGATTTAAAATTTTATTAAAAGATTTAAAGGCTTGAAAGAATGACATATTTGATTTTTACACCATTTTAATTTACTAGAGTAATAAATGCCCGCTCCGTGTCTTGTCTTGCTCCGTTAAATTACCTGAGATACACATGCTTAAAAGTGTCAACACAAAGGTTGGTGAGTTCATAGAGTTTTCTGAAAAACCATTTATTTTGATAGATTTCAGGAATATTTGATAATGAAAAATACAAACAGTAATGGAACAAGTATTGAGTTATGTTGATTATAATCACAGATAAATCATATAGATATTCAATCAAATTCAAGTAAGGGATCAATAATCCTAACATTAGCTGGAAACTCATGATGCTAATTTAATCAGATATACAATTCAAGTATGGTCAAATTCCTATACAGTTGTATCTAAATATATGTTGAAAACATACATTTCCTTATGGATATTGCACTAAGCCTCATGACACGCAAAACGTTAACAAAAGAGGTGTTTTATCAAGTCAATGATAAATTTTGCCCTCTTATAATAGGTGATTTGCCAATTCCTATTTTTACTCAAATATAGTGTATCACGACTAATACGACTAACCATATGCATATGGCATTCCGTCAAGTATTAGTGGGACGGGAGGTCAATCCTTAACAGGTTTCGAAGTTGTTCACTATATTCGCGCTCACATAACAGTGATTAATGGCTCATGATTGAGGGACTTCATGGCGATAAGGTAACTTAGGCAATATCAAGGTAATAATGGGATCATTCAGGATAACATCATATAATCAAGTATCATACCACAGTAATCAATTTGGAAATATTATCATCTGAGTATCAGTAATTCAGTTAAGTATTTCGCCAGTAACATGTATATATCACATACCACAATAATCAAATTTGAAACATTATCATCGAAGTATCAGTATTTCAATTAAGTAATTCGCCAGTAACATACATATATCACATGCCACAATAATCAAATTGGAAACATTATAATATGAGTATCAGTATTTCAATTAAGTATTTCGTCAATTATTGTATATATCACATCTTAAGTCATAAACCATATCAGACAAATATTAATAAGGAAATTGATTTGAATCATGTAATTTATTCATATACTTATCAAATTATCAAAGTATATGTAAGCATGTATCTCCCCCAATGAGTTAAAAACAAGTATTGGAAATGGGGCTATGACTCACCTCGATTGATACGGGAATGATGAAAAGTAAAGTAGGATGAGATTATGAGAATGATTATGAAAACGTCTTTGATACGGAACCTGATAAATAAATTTATCTGAGAATTTGACCAAATACTATTTGGTAAACGAATAACGATAAATCGTTAAGATGAAAGGATGATATGCGAATGGAATTATTATGTTTATAATAATATGATGAGACGTGCTATTATTTTTAATGTTTTTCCTTTTTAACCATAATGATAACAATACGTAATTAGTTAAAAAATCGTTATATATATGATTAACGTAAAAATAAATAATATATAAATAAAATGTAATAAAAATGCATGTGACGTGATGGATGACGTAAAAATAGAAAATAAAGTAAGAATATTAAATATAATATTATGGTCCTTGTCCTTTTCCAGTTTTTACAATTTTTATGCTAACGGCGTTAGCATTACACCGTTAGTCCTTTTCATATATAATTTACAATTATAGTCCTCTAATTGTCCAATAATCAAACCTAGGCTTAAAATATTAACTATTATCAATTTTTACCCTTATGTTTATGTTTTTACAGTTTTAGTCCTCACTTTTCAATATTTACAACTTTAGTCCTTCTATGTGTCGTCGCGTTACATTTTTTGTCCAAAGTTACAAAAATTATAAGAAAAATTTTATAAAAATTTTTGAAGCTTATTTTAGTAATAAAAAGCTTAATTTAACAGCTTATTAGGCCAAGAGCTTATTTTTTTTAGCTTATGGGCTTCTAACGAGCCAAACAAAAGCCCATTAAGAAATTTGGAGGCGAGGGCATGAAAACAGTTTTGGACCTGGACTTGGGCTACTCTTGTGATTCCAAAAATATATTATATGGGCCTGGTGGACTGATAAAACGTTAAATCTTATTGGGCTTAGTATAAGCCCAATCGAATTTTATTAAATTTTGAATAAGATAGGATTTGAAAATCTTGTGATTTGCCGATTCAAAATGAAGTAATTTGAGTGTCGAAACGTGAGTATTTTTACAAGTTATATAAATGAAATTGGTAGTTTTCTAGGTGGTCTATTGAGTCGTGTAAAAATATGATATGTTTGTTACGTGATATTTAAAGATATACGAGCGTTTTGTAGCATGTAAGGGACGTTTCAATATATGTGAAAAAGTTAGAAATATTTCTAAGTGTTTATGTGTAGTTTTCATGCGAGTGAGTATGGTTCAAAATGAGTTTGTAATATGCATGTGAAATAAAAACTAACATGAAATATGTGTGCTACGTGACTCCTAAGCCTTCCAAGATATAGGCTAGCCACGTTTGTGTTGCTACAACTTTATACGTACGTAAATATATACATAAAGCTATATACGATCGAAAAAATATATATATTTGATGCATGGAGCATATTTTACGTGTGAAATAAATTGAAAAGAGTTTGAAACGACTTACTACACCTCTAGGGTGGTGGAGAAACGAGTATGAACGAAGGAAACACAAGGAAACAATCAAATCGACAACTACCCAAAATAATATACGTGTAACTTAAACCCGATACTCCTTTCTTGCATCCAAATGATATTGTAACCACTTCTGGCCTTCAAGAGAGGATTATTAGGAAGAAAGAAAGCTTTGAAAATGAGTGATGAATGATGGAAATTGAGTGAACGAACAAGAAGTATATATCGTAACTCTTCATAACACGTATGGTTCAAAACTAGCAAGGGAACCATAAACACTATTATGTCAGTTACAATAGACTTATAGGATGAACTTATATCATATTATATTCATTTGTGAGAGCTTGAAATGAGGGGAATGGTCCTTGTGTTTGATATGCATGTCGACAACCATAAAAGTATGTACACGAATTGAGAAATCGTGTAGAACTTTGATATAGTTGATAAATCTTGGCATTTAAACATAGAATCATACTAGAATTATTATTTGGAACTCGTAGAAACAAACTAGAGTCGAAACGGTTAAGAAATGAATTTATTATAAATCAATTGATTTGGATTTTTCGTCAATCACTTTGCCCCTTAAAAACATATCAAGTGTCGTCATATGAACATGGCACTTGACACACTAATAGTTGGCTAGGTGGTGAACGAGATGGTGCAAAAATATTTATGAGTCGTGTGTAGAAATCGAGATAATGAGGGTCGTTTTGGAGGGGGTCTAGTCGGCTTATATATAAACATAGAAAAGAAAATGGGTTATAGTTTTGGGCCGGTTGGGCTTAGGAAAAATCAAGGGCCCGTTTGGATTGTAATTAATTTGTAATTAGGATTAGTGAGTTTTTAATATTTTGTTAAACGTGTCGAGAACTTGTTTTGTCGTTTGATGAATTTTGTAATATCGTAATCGTGACCATTTTAATATAATAAGAAAATTTTAAATTTCCCCGTAAAAATGGTGATTACAATAATGACAGAGATTAATATATAATTAAACGTTTTTAATTATATGAATTTTTGCGAGGTTTTACACGCACCATCTGCCCTTGGGTCTTTTTCAGTTAATACTTGCACTCTTTTATTCTTATAGTAGTTCTAATTTCCTATTGTTAAATAAGCCTAGATACTGATAAGCTTATTTCAAGCTTATCAAAATAGCTTTTTCACTTTTTTATAATTTTCTTACATTCCTATTATCATAAGTAATTTTAGAAAAAGTTTTGTGATTTTCAAAAATAGTTTAATATTTTTTATAATTAAATTTAGTTATATTAGTAATTAATTAATAATAAATAATTAAAAGATCAAAAAAAAATATTTTTCTTTTTCTTAAAATTTTATTTTATCATTAGGATCGTAAAAAAATAATTTTCATCCCTGTAAGACTAGCGTAGCATAAATTTCACTTTTTATTTTGCGCGTTGACGTTATTTTTAACGTAAACGCGCGTTTTTAATTTTAAATACGTCCTTGGGTAGCATAGCTTTACGATTTGGTTAATTTAGTTCATTTAACTTGTTTTCACTTATATTTCCTTAGCGTAATCATTCAAACCCCTATTACCCCCTGCCCATTCAAATTCACCCGATCACAAACCCGTTTTAAATACCATCCACACCTCGTCGGGACATAACGACCCGGGGAAACACTGTACTATCCGGAAGCATTGGTCTAGGGTATTTGACTATATTGACCACATCTGTGGTTGACTTTAGTTGACTGCTTTTGCATCAAATCACCAGCGAATATAGCAACAAATTTATTTTCTTACAATTTGTAAACGGAATACCTATGAGAAATGTTTTACTAACAGCGGCTTTTCCTCGCTAATTTTACAACACAAAACTAAATTAAAATTCGATGCTAATTGAGATTAAAATTCGGCTTATTAGAAACGCCCTTAATATTGATCAAAATGGGATTCTAGCTTGTTTAGCAACAGATTTTCTATGTTGCTACTCGTCGCATTTCTAGTAGTGACGAAACCCTAATTAACTAAAACATGTAAGCGGGCTTGTGTCATATTTATCGTTAAATACTCTCTAGCAACCTGTGCGGTGAAATCACGAAAGCTTAGATTGGATTATAAAACTAAAGAACATTAAAGAAAGCTATACAAAAAAAATAAAAAATAAAGAAATAAATAAAAATAATAATTTGTTGATTAAGAAATCTAGTAGCAACCGGAAGGAATTCTTCAAGCAGCAGCAAAAGCAAATAACAAATTAATAAAGACATCCGACAACAAACGAAGATTCACCTTAATCTTACAACAACAACAACAACACAAGCAAATAAACAAAAGCAAAGCGAATACTTTTTTTTTTTTTTTTTTTCACGGCGGTCAACTGGGTGTGTGACGGCGCGTCCGGATGGCGGCGAAGGTGTTATTGGTCGGATTTTGTACATAATTAAAAAAATGAATAGATTGACGTTGACCGCGTCATGCGGGTAAGGTTTTCACCGAAAATTGCAATTATTTTTAGTGAAGAATGGATAAATGGCAGCAGCTTAAGTTTGAGGAGATGGCTATAGAGATGGTGGCTCAAGGTGACTGACTAGATCTAGGATCTAACTTGCTCTGATACCATGTAGAAAAATAAATTTTTTGTAAGTATATTTTATTTTGGGCAATATATATATATATATATATATATATATATATATATATATATATATATATATATATATATATATATATATATAGTAGTGAGCGCAAATATTGTGAATAGATCTATTGGGATTGAACTCCCCCGTCCGGAAAGGATGCACTATATTTGAGGTCTCTAGGTGTTTGGCAAGGCACCTACCGGGGCAAATTTACATACATATTTCTTAAAGCGTCGATGTCATGAGCTTAGTGTAATAATACATTTTATGGGCATATAACAACGTAGCCTATCATTTTCTTAAATTGAATTATATTGTGATCAACTTCATATTATATAAACTCTATGAATTCACTCAATTTTATGTTGACTTTTTAGCATGTATTTTCTCAGGTATGATTTGGCTAGCTGAGCATTGGGAGCAATCGGAGTCGCGTGGATATCAAATATTGGAAGACTTGTTTTCTACACATTCGATAACTTTTTATCTATAAAATATACATATGTGTCATATTTTAATTCTTGTAACTTAAATTTTAAATATAAATTGTTGGGATCTTTATACTTTGATTTATCAAATCGAATGTGACATTTTATTAAACGTCTCTTTTGAGGTCGTTTTATGTAACTTCTGTGTATGAAATATGAAGTGACAACCAAATTGATATTCCGCTGGGTTGTAAATTTTGGGGTGTCACATATATATATATATATATATATATATATATATATATATATATATATATATATATATATATATATATATATATATATGATCAAATAAGAAGATTACTTAAAATAAGAAGGAATAAGAAGAACTATAACCACAAATTCGAGATGCACCGACCTAAATTAGATGCATCCCTATAATCTTATATGCATTATAACACACCATAGTATGTTTTCTAGCTTTTAATCAGATGCATATACGTATATTAGATGCATTTCATGATTTCTCTTATTTTTTGTTCCTCTGCACGTGCCAAAATCATGAAAATCAATTTGCACCATCTATACATCAAATTAACTTTTGAAACTCAAGATGTTGCATCTATATGAATAGAAATGCATCTAATGCAAGTTGTTGCATCTCAAATGCATGGTTTTGATCACTTCTCACCACTTCTTATTTTAATTTAGGTTGTGTTTGTTTGTTAAGAGGGTCTGAATCTGAATCTGAACCGCACATCTGAATCTGAATCTGATGCGTAAATGTCTGAATCTGACCGCATCTGAACGGGGAAAAAAACTCATGTTTGAACCGCACATTTGCTTGCTCGTACTATTTTTTTTTTTTATTTGTGTCAGCAAGAGGCAACAAGACGCATTCAGACACCCCTCTCAAGTCTAAACCATTAAGATCTTACTGCATCTGAACGCGTCTAAACGAAAAAAAAAATAATAATAAAAAAATAAAAAAAAAAACGGTCTGAACGTCAAAATGTCTGACCGATTCAGACATAGTGCCCATTCAGAGGCTGCTAAGAGGCTAAAAAGAATATATATATATATATATATATATATATATATATATATATATATATATATATATATATATAATAATAAAACCCTAATTATCTCATACCTAGAATCAGGATTGCGCTAAATTATCGTTTATTTTGTTTGAACGGCGGCAGATTTAGGGGTAAAAAAATCTAGCACGGTGTTAGAGATTACAAATTATAAAGGCGATTTAAGCCAATCATTTCAACTTCTGGACAATCGACCACTATGCTTAATTCAAGAAAAAGAATACAAACGAATATAATCAAAGATGTCACTTTTCCTCAAGGAATTATAGTTAAAAATGACACCATTACAATACCGCTAAATGAGCTATAAAGAAGTCGCAATAATCACGAACTGACTATGCTTTTTGTCTCTAGAAACAGGCCAAGAGTTCAACCAATCATTCCAATGAGCTTTAGAGTTAGAGTCGAAAAAAAGAAAAGAGTCATCTCATCACCTTCTAATAATCCTCCAAATCTTCGTGGCAAAATTAGATTGAAAAAAGATATAAATATTAGACTCAACATCATCGTGGCAAAAGATATAAATATTAGAGTTCAACCAATCATTCCAATGAGCTTTAGAGTTAGAGTCGAAAAAAAGAAAAGAGTCATCTCGTCACCTTCTAATAATCCTCCAAATCTTCGTGGCAAAATTAGATTGAAAAAAGATATAAATATTAGACTCAACATCATCGTTGCAAGAAGGACACGATATCTCTGGGATTTGAATACCTCTAGAAAAAAGATTAAGTCGATGTGGGAGCTAATCTAACTTCAACCACCAAATAATGATATTAACTTTGTGTGGGAGAGACTTATCCCAAGTCGTCCTGGTGTCTAAAGAAGGCAAAGCGTGTTCGTCGATTAGGCGTCTCAACTCTCCAACATTAAACAACCCATCATTCGCTAGAGACAAGGTACATTTGTCCCCATCAACTCTAATGTCAAGAAGACTGATTTCGGCAAGCAAATTATTAAGGAGTGCAGAATTTCGAATCCCAAGAGTGTCACTAGACCAGTTCCAGGACTATTGTCCATTGAATATACGATCTACAACCAAGCAATTTTTCACTTGTTGTAAATTATCGTTTATTAACTAAAAGCCTCAAATTAAATATCATATGAGGCAGTTTTTCTTTATATCAAAAGCTGCAATAAAGATGTCATATACTCGTATGAAGGATAGCATTATACTTGAAGATAGAATAAAATAAAAACTATGTACTCCGTATTATATTTATTTTGACTTTTAACACAATCATCCCAAATTCCCAATTCACACGCAAATTTTGGTTGACTAGAAATCTCTCTTGTGGAATTTAATAATATTAGTAGGATTAGGAGCGAGTTGCCCGACAAAGTAAATTTGCATCGAGATGAGAGATACTACACCTTGAAATGCAAACCGTTGTTTTTATATTCTTACGTTTATTTTTTATGTTGAAAGGGTATAGTTTAGTGTTCACCAAATATGCTATTAACATACTATATTCGAGCTTAGTAAACGACATTTTTTTGAAAAATGCACGTCCGTCTGTCGAATGAAGGAATATTTAACATTTTCGCATGACGGTATCATTAACTGCAAGCAGAAACCTTTGGGCTTTGCTTCAATAATGTTCACTCGTTCACCGCAAATTCACCGCAAATGTTTAGTTGACCCATAATTGAGATCTTTTAGAAAAATATGTTATAAGTCAAATCTCAACTCCTAACAAAAAGTTCACCGCAAACATATACTTTTGCTTAAGGTCAGGTCTTTGAAAAATGTTAGTCTACACTCAAAATAAGTGAATGAGGTTAAAACTTTCCCATGTAAACTTTACCAATATGTTAAAAGCCTCAGCTCACACAAAAGACATATGAGCATTTTATCCTTCTGCTTGTAATTTTACCTGTCTTTCCACACTATCGTATGGCATGACGAACATCGAAGCATCTAAGCGTGTGTAAAAAGTTACAGCAGCTTCTGCTAAATTAATTAATGAAATATGTAACGCTAAAAATAGACAATCAAACTACTCGTTACATGATATTGACATTTTTAATAAGATACGACTAAAACACTTTCTTTTTTGTTTTGCTCAACTTGTCTTTTCTTTTATAATTCACGTTATCATGCTTCATTAAATGGTAAGTTTGACAAAAAAAAGTATATTGCCGGTGTCATATATATGTTTATTCTTTCTAACAATAATCCCATCTACTTCATTTATGTAACAACTTTTTACAAGATGTTATCTTAACTCGTGGCTTGAACCATATAACAATATAAATGTGCTCGTATTTTCTGGAAACCGATTCAAATTTCACATGAACACAATATAGCCAAAGCTCTCATGAAATCTACAAGACAAATGTGTGTATACGAATTACCGTCGACTACATTATACTCATTTTTCTTTATGACGATTTAGTATTTATTTTTCAGATTAAATCATTCTTCACGTGCTCGTGACCGTTTAAGTATGACATGTATTTTAGCAGAAGTGTGTTGATGTATGCAGCGAAAGCATCATAATAAACCTCTAAATTTCATCCTTCTTCTATGTTTGACAAAATTAGCGGCTAAAGAAAGCAATAACAGGAAGTAATATCAAAAAGCAATAGTGCTTATATCTTAATAAATCTTTCAAGTGGCATTTCTAACACAAACGTTCAAACAAAATCCAAAATACTACATCGCCTTTTGCAAAGCAAACTTTGTATTATAAATTGTAAGTGCTAACACTGGTTGCTCTGAAGCGCTCTAAGACATCACACGCCAGAGAGTAAAAACGAAATAATTTGACTTGATCAAGTTTACTAAATAAGTTCATAATTGGTACAAGCTAAGAGAGAATGGAGACGTAGTTGAAATTAGTGAGTGACTACACAACACGTAACACATACGACTATGCAAGAAAATGAAAATGACATTGGCTTGTATTTTCTTTATTCACGTTGTCATCCATGCTTGAAAGTGATTTTTATAATCGTTTATGAAATTTAGTGAGCCTTATTGGTTTTTAATCAAAAGTTGAAGGGCTTAATCAAGCTACGTTGAAGCCAACTCGATAACACGGTTTTACATCGATGAAGTTCACTGTCAAGTGAACTCCTATACGAAATTACACTTCAATCCCACTTGTTTGCGTGTTTTACATTTATTGACCTTATTATAATCGGACATTCTTAATAATGCATATACTCGTATTAAGTAGCTAAAAGATATAAATTTGACAGTTTGGGATATGAAGTTAATATTTTTCACCACTATTTAAAATAAGTGAAAGTTCAATTTAAGTACATATCGTTCAAAAAAACTTCTACTAAATTGATATAAATATTGTTAAAATAAACAATTTAACCTAACAAAAAAATAACTACTCTATCATTTTCGTATTCTCAAAAACTACGTATGCAATCTTATATTTGTAAGAAAAGTAAAACCTCAACTTATTCAGATGGAAAAAAATTCATCTACCTTGCATTAACAAAGTATACGAATACATATTTGGTTCTTGGTTAGTCTCAATAATTCATTTGTGCAATTTTCATTTTTTTTACATGCAAATATTATTTTATGAGATTGTCTAACAGGTATACTCAAATACATGTTTAGCGTTATTATAAAAGCAAATTATTAAATTAAAAATTATATTTAATTATGGTTATTTACGAGTTTAATTAATGAATTTAAAAGGAATAATGGTGTTTAATGAACTCATGTCACTTGTTAGACAAGCCCACATTTTAAAGTAAATTACATGCATCGTCCCTATGGTATATCCAAAGTTGCATCTACCGTCCCTGATAGTTTCAAGTTGCATTGACATTCGTTAACTTTGCAAAGAATAACATTGATGATCCCTAATGTTAATTTTCGGTAACTTTTTTCATTAAATCCCACATGTGCTATGACATTAGGGTATAATGGTCATGTTATTTACTTGCTCACATATCATACTAACACTAATACTCGCACACACGATCTTTACACACACAAAATGATATACTCTTTTTCGCTTTTTCATTTTACCAAAAATCACTAGCCACTCATAAAACAAAACCTCGACTTCACCCTTCCACCACCACAACCACCATACTTCTAGAAACTTCACTACCATCATCATTATCGGACAAGTCGACCACCCAATCATATGACCTAATAAAACCCTAACTCAAGAACGAAACCCACAAATCAAAAATGATATCCTTTCATGAACAAACCTTAAATCAAGAATGAAACCCAATTAAACTAAACAAGTTGAGCTTAACTACAATGTTAAAAAAATGGTTTAGTTCTTGCCAGATTTATTCATCTTTTTGGCGAGATATTGGTGAAATGTAAAAGTCTGAGCTTTAGATCCATGGGTACATCTTCATGTTGTTGTATGTTGAGAAAGAAAAAGAATTGTAATCGTGTCATTGTCGATGATGACATAATCATACATTCGTACGATGGTAGTGGCGATGGAGTCGTATGGTATTAATTTTGGGAGAAAATGTTGATAGTATGTGTTTGGAATTTGGTTGCTTACGATCTTATTTATATTTTCTGAATTGAATATATATGGCATGATATAGATGTATATTCTTGAGTTAGTTGATAATTCTTGACTTTGTTGTTTAACTAACATTCGAAGTAGTAGTTTTTTCTTGTTGAAGTTTATAAAAAATGTTAGATCATGCTAGTAATAAGAACTTTGAGAGATAAATTACAAATGGGTGATAAAGAATAAAAATCAAGTGATAAGGGAAAAATAAAAAAGAAAATGACCACCTCATGTACATTGCACATGAGGGATTTAACATATTAACGGAAGTTATGATCAAAGATGATCGGTATTATTTTTCGCAAAGTTAATGACTGTCAATGCAACATTAAACTATCAAAGACCGTAACTGCAATTTTGGACATACCACATGGACGTTCCATGTAATTTAGATCTAAATTAGAAACTGGAGTAGTTATAATCAAATTATAGTTGGTCAAAGAGAATATTGTGACATTAATAATGTGATAGCCTTAGTTGAAACAATTTCGTTTTATATAGGGACAATTTGACAGTTTGTTATTTCTTCACTGCTATCAAAAAAGTAGTCTCGTCATAGCAAGTAGCTACTCACATTTTCCATAATAAAATTCATGCTTTCATCCTTATAATAATAATAATAATAATTAAAAAAAAAATCCGGTGCTAATTGGAGATGATCATCAGGCTTATTAGCAACGCCTTTAAAATATCGATGAAAATTAGAATTATAGCTTGTTTAGCAATGAATTTAAGGCATTGCTGCTCATCGTATGATCGACCTCTACAACATCGATGTAAATGAGTTACAAACTCATATAGATCATAATGGTAAAGGTAAATCAAAATAGGACGTGGTTAGAATCTGGAGTTTAGGTTCGTATCCATTTTCTCTAAAGAAAACTTAGTGGTAATATCATCATCCATTGATGACCATACTTTGTGTGCAACTATGAACACAACCATTTTTCATCTTAAATTTATGGATGGATCAGTCGTTGAAATTAGTAATCATTTTAGAGGTGTGAAAGTTTATAGAAGCTTTTGTAATTAAATTTGAGATGTTTCAAGTTTGAATATTCCTTAGCGCAAAATCTAACCACTACAAGAATCTGATGAAATACCCACGAAAATTACCCACACTCATCCTTTGGAGGGCATTTACCCACTTAATACCCGCCCATTACCCACGATCAGTGAGCTTCAAAGTCGATTTTATTTTCCCTCGAACTTCCCATGGATTTACCCACAAAAATAGCCACATAAATGTATTTGGTGTGTAATATGTGGGTATATAATTGGCGCCAAAACTTTTCCCACGGATTACCCACATCGTGAGTTACTGTGACTATATTTGTGGGCAATTTAGTGGGTAAATGTTATTTACCCACGAAATAAAAATATCCTTTTTATTGGTGGGTAAGTTAACGTGGGTATTTCGAGGGTGAATATATACCCATGAATTTACCCATCTTATTGTTTGTGTCAGTATTTTGCAATGAGTATTTCCCTGTGAATAAGTCGTGGTTACAAATACACCCACAATTATTCTTACACCATTGTTTTCATGGGAACTTTGTTGCGGGTATTTTTGTGTGTAATTTATGGGTAAAAAAAAAAAAAAAAAAAAAAAAGAGAAAAAACCTATTTAGGGGGTAGGAAAATGGGCGGGTAGGCGGGCACAGGTCGATTGCTATATTTGTTAGGGAAAATCGTAATCTAAGAGGGAAGGGTACCATCACTTTGCTCCCACGCCATTCACACATGGCGGAGAAAACGGCACCATCGTTTACTCATTACCACACCACCCTGCGTCGTTTCGAATGTCACTTCAGTCACGCTTGCTGATTGCTACTTTTTCTCCCTTTTTTAGGGGCTTATTTGTGTTGTGTTTGTGTAATAAGTGTGTTTTTGTGAACTATATGTATGTGTTTTGTATGAGGAACATCACAAGAAAGGGTTAGGATATGTTTAGTTGGACTTTTGTCTTATACTTTGCATATGCTTAATTTAAAATTATTAATTGGGCTGCGAATTATGTATAAAAAATAAAGGGTGGACAACATTTTATATGAAGGTGTTTGAGTTATAATTGTGTTATCAAAATTTAGGAGATATGGTTTGTACTTTGTTTATTTTTCGTATTGGTATTTGTATTTTTATCTTTGCGAATGAAAAATTAATTTGTTTGAAAAATTAAAAGAAATAATGATTGGAGCCCGAAAATTGCAAACGGCACGTAAACGGCTCAAGCCATGGTAGAAGGGGTATTTTTGGTGTGTGAATCTGAAATGCTGAGGTGACGCTGATTTAGCACAAACAACACCCAAACAGCATGTGACCATACCTTACGCTCTAATAAGAGGCACACATGATATTTATTTAAGGGTTTTTTTTTAACTTGTATCCTGAGTGCATAAGTTAAGCATGTTAAAAGTACACATGAACATATGAAAAAGTACAAAAAAGTACTCAAAACCCATGAATTTTGTGAGTCCCGGAGTACGTTTTTGTGAATCCTTGAGTACTTTTTGCATTTTTTTTTGTGTACTTAACTTGTGCGCTTAAGACACAAGTTAGAAAAACACTTTATTTAAATATACTTTTTATCAATGTTTTGAAAACCAGGTTCGAAATCGACCCGGTCTAGTCACCGGGCACCGGGTCAACCCAGTTTTCAATTTATTATTATTTTTTTTTACTGGGTCAACCGGTTCGACCACCGGGTCAACCCGGGTTTTTATTAAATTTTTTTGAAAAAATGAAACCCGGTCGGGTTTTGAGAACCGGGTTGACCCGGGTCACTCAAAACCCGGCGGGTTAAACCGGTTAACCCGATTTTAGAAACCCAGGTTGTTTTGACCCTTTTTTTTTGCCGAAACCGGTTAACTCGGCCGGGTCGACCCGGATTTCAAAACATTGCTTTTTATCACTTATATCAAATACGTGCTCTTTATCACTTATATCAAATACGTGGATGAAACTTTCATCTTTTTATTACGTAGTATTTGTTTTTTAAAAGTTTCCTCTTCAAAGCTAATTTCACTTTGCCGCTCCCTTCCACACCAAAAATTTGAATTCCCTCTTATAATTCGTTTTTTTTAATCTCCCTCCCCTTTAATCAATAACTTGCTATTCCTAAAATATCGTGTATTTCAAAAGATCATGTTGACTACCATTCACATCTTTTACCGGATGTCTATTAATCGAAAAGAGAAAACTACCACAGCGATATCGATTTAATTCTTAATTTTCCGTCGAGATCACAAAAGGATCATGTTCGCGGAGATGTATCTTCTTTTAGACATGTATTATATCTTATTTTTATAAATCTACCTTCGTGAGATTTCATATAATTTTAATCTTGTGTTTAATTCTGCTATTCCTAAAATCTTGTGTGTATCTGGTTTGAAAGTTATGGGATTGGGTTAGATTTATTTTTGTAGAATTTTGGAATCGGTTAGTGTGTGTTGCAGATCACTTGTGAAACTTGTTATCCATCACGCCCAATATGTGTTTGATGAAAGTCCTAAACTATGTTTAGCCTAAGTTCTGTTGTAATGATACATTGTGTATATAGTGAAGTTAATGAGATTACAATAAGGTTTTCTTCTAAGTATGCTCACTCTCAAAGCGTTAACATGTTTAACCTTTTACGCGCTCCATATATAAACTTATTTTTCTTTCCTTGACATTTTTTACTGTTGATGATAGGTTGAGAATCTTACGAATAACAGGAAATAAGATGCTTGAAGGGGACTGTGTGGTTTCGTTTTACCGTATATTTTGACTACAACCTAAAAGAGAAAAAGGAAAAACATGTATGCCTGATGTAGTGCATCTCAGTTTGTCTATGTATCTGAGAAGGGTCTACAAAAGCTTTACTCATGAGGAGACTTCATTCAACTATTCAAATAATAAAACATGTATCCTTCATCTCAGGTTAAATACTATGGGTGACTACTATATTGTTTTAAATTATTAATGTTCTTGAAACAATTTAGCATTTTTGTTATTCGTTTTCATCAGGTTAAGGTGACTGGTAGCAATTGCGAAAAATAGCAATAACTAAAAGCATTTGCGCCTCGGGTTTGGGGTCATTTTCATCGTATGTTTTAGAGGTTGCCATATACGAGGTTTGTGATTGTGAACTCTACTCTTAGTCTTGAATTAGACGAATATCATTTTGTGATATGAGCATATCATTTTTGATAAATTACTTACTAAATTGGCAGAGCATATATATTTTTGTGGAAAAGTCAGCCATACCGTGAGCCAACGTTGAACTATGTTCGACCCTTAAAAACCTTCTCAGTGATAACATGTCCTTTACCACGAGGATCGTTAATGTGTCGTAAGAGTTGTAATCACAACTTTTTCCTTTTGTGAAGGTTGACTCTTGTTCCTACATGTTTGTTTTTTTGAGTTATCCATACATAAATTTTTAATATGACATTTTCATGTTTATATTTGTAGTCGTAAAGGGTTGCCATGTTGAATGCTTTGTCAACATCTTGCTACAACAATGGGTTAATGCTTAACACTTGCATCCACTTTGGTAAATTCTTGTCTTTTCTTTTCTCTCTCAGTCTGTCCCTCATTTAAACATAGAATTTTGGAAATAAGAGAAGCAATTGATACCATTTTGTTGATTTTTCCGTTGCGCCATCAGTTAATGACTTAATTCTCTAAATCAAAGAAAAAAAGCTCATTTCCTATTATCCTACAATTTTAATCAGTTCTTTAGGGCTCTTCAGTATTCATCCCTATTAATGGTAGATTTTTGATTATTTAAATAACATGCTAAATTCGTGGTTGTTTGGCATATTTATAGTTAATTACATGTATATTGCATGATTTGTAGGGTTTGATGAACTTTGTTGATCTGCACACCAAAGCATAGAGAGTTGGCAATTTGACATCATGTTTTGAGGAGTCCACTCACAAAGAAAGTTGTTCCTTACTAATAGGTGGCTCGTGAATGTACCTTGAGATGTAACATATGAATTTTGTAGATGTACGTGTTATTGATTATCGAAACTTTCAAACAGTTTCTCCACATTTTTCTGTAATGGATAGTGGGTAGAACGGATACAAATCATAACTGGATGCCATATTAATCAAAGCTTTGTTTTCATGTATATGTTTTGGATTATACTTGTATACTTTTCAAAGTTTCATTGAGTTTTAGCAAGAAATATCCAATATACTACTGTAATGTAGCAGTGACCAGGAAAAATTTATGGTTATTTTAGTCACAAATTTACCCACAAATTATATGGGGCATGTCTTATATATTTACCTTCGATGTTACACACACCATTTTCATGGGAATTTTTACCCACACAATATCGACAACTATATATGTGGGTATTCTCGTGGTGACTTATGAAATCCCACAAAAAACATTGCCCACGATTCAACACAAGCACCCACCAAAAACATTGTGGGTAACGTTACCCATCGCTTGAATATTTTGTGGGTACAAAATTAGCATCGGAGGTTTTGCCCATGTATATATGTTTGTGGGTAATGCGTGGGTATTAGCCAATTACCCACGAATATTGCTCTTTTACCCACAAATTCGGTCCGTGTGTAATCAACAGAATTCTTGTAGTGAACTATCTTATAATGCATAAAGGACTACTATAATTAGAATACTTAAAATTAAGTCTTACAAGTATAAAAGCCTAAAGTACAAGTGATTCAAACATAATTAGACAATTAATACCATAAATGAAATATAATTAGACATTTACAAGTTTAGAAGCTTAAAGTACACATCACTTTGTTTTTGCCATTAAAGTTTAAAATTAATGATTTAAAATTGATCATTATGTATATTAAATATAATTAATTAAATAGTCAATAAATACAATTAAAACACTTATTAAAACTGTTGGATAGTGTGGTTTTTATGTCATTCTCATGGTAAATAAGTACAGGGACTATTTCTGTACTTATTCCTTATAGTTTGGTATATTTAGCTATATTTGGCAGGTTTATATTCTTGAAGGGCTGAAGTGGAAATTGGCACCATATAAGCTCTCATCCCCAGCTCTCTCTCTCATTATACGATTAGGGTTTTCTCTCTTGTTGCAACACAGTGTTATTGTATTGGTATTGTGATCATCTTGATCATCTGGTATTGGTTTTAGTATAGAACTGAGAGTTGTAGTGATGATATATTGTATTCAGATTCTTGTAGTGTGATAGTTGGATCCTTCTGAAGGGGACAACTGGTTTCTTGTGTATTCTGTTTGGTGAGCACACAGTTGTGGACTCATCTTCTTGATACTATTAGTAATAAAAGATATTCACCAAGGGGTGGTTGGCTGGGTGAAAACTTGTGTTGTGGTTGTTGTTTAAGAGCTGATCTATAGTTTTTACATGGTATCAGAGCCTCGGTTTTGATCTCCGTTGGCTCTTGATATTTTAGGGTTTGGTTAAGATTTGGGGTTTTTTTATTGACTTGCAATTGGAGTTGATTGTGGCTGTTTTCTTTACGGCCGAGGGTTGAATCGTTGATTTTCTCAACGGTTTTTGGTGATTCTTGATTTTCAGTTAGGATTTCCTGAAACCCTAAATTTGAATTTGGGGATCTTGATTCTTGGTGATCTGTGGAGGTTTTTGGTTGATTATCTTGGTTATCAACAGTCTTGACTAAGTGAATCAAGGTTGTTGGTGTTTGGTACTTGGTATTTCCGCTGCGATTTAAGAGCTCTGTAAGTTTCTTTCTTCTTTTAAACCCCTGAACACTTTAGTGGTGACACTGCAAACTCAAGGGGTAACATCTTGACCTACTTCCTTGAGAATCAAGGATACCTGCTCTTCCCCCTGACAGGTGTGAAACTGGGTGTTTCAGTTTGGTTTGGGTGTGAGTTTTTTGTTTTTCTTTGTAGTTTAAGTCTGTTATTTGAGTCTAGGTCGTTGGAGGATAGGTTCTTGGGGAGTCTTGGAAGTCTGGTGATTATTGGTTTAATTGTTTTGTTAGGTTGGTTGATTATCTGTTTGTTTAGTTATTCCTTGATTGTTTGCTTTTTTTTACTTGTTCTGTTATTATGGCTGAACAAGTTCTTATTAGTAGTTTAGATGCTGGTAATCCTCTTTATTTGCATGCAAATGATAATTCCAACTTAGCTTTGGTTAATGTGAAATTGACTGGTGCTGAAAATTATAAAATGTGGTCTACTGCTATGAAAATTGCTTTAAGAGGGAAAAATAAGATGGGTTTTATTGATGGTACTTGTGTTAAACCTGTTACTAGTGTTGTACTGTCTCAGCAATGGGAAAGATGCAATGCTATTGTTTTAGGATGGATTCTTGGATCTTTGTCCCAAGAGTTGTACCTTGGACAAGTCTATTCTGAGATTGCATCTAAAGTTTGGGATGAATTGAAAGAAACTTATGACAAAATGGATGGTTCTGTTATTTTTAATTTGGTTCATAAGATTAATGAGTTAAAATAAGGTGATTTGTCTGTCCCAGAATATTATCATAAACTCAACTCCCTTTGGAGAGAGTTTGATATTCTGACTCTCTTGCCTGCTTGTACTTGTGCTGCTCATGAGGATACTCTTAAGCATAATCAACTTGTTAGACTCATGCAGTTTCTTATGGGATTGAATGATGTGTATCAAAATGTCAGGAGTAATTTTTTGTCTAGAGATCTTTTACCTGATGTAAAGGATGCTTTTGCTGTGGTCTCCAGAGAAGAATCTCATAGAGGTTTTTCTCCTGGTTCTCTGATTGTTAAAAATGTACCTGCTGCTTTTACTGTTAAGAATAATGCTAATGCTAGTAACAATTCTAATTCTAATTCTAATAGTAATAACAGAAGAGGTAACACTAATAATAATAGAGGTCCTAATCCTAATCTTTTGTGCAAACATTGTGGATTAATTGGTCACACTATTAATAGGTGTTTTGAGCTAAATGGTTATCCTCCTGGTTTTAAAAGAAATCCTAATTTGGTTAGACAAAATGGTGCTAATAAAAGATTCAATGCTAGTTCTGATTTATCCCAAAACTTGCCATCTACTTCTGGTTCTTTGTCTGGTTCTTTCACTAATGATCAGATGGTGAAACTTCTGAGTTTGATTAATGAGAAGCCTGCTGTTGGTGCTTCTACTAATATGGCAGGTATTAAACCTAGTTTTCTTAATCATAATGTGTTTTTTAATCTCAACATTGAAAGATTCTTTTGTTCTAAAACTGGTGGTACTGGGTATAATGTTAGTTTGGGATGGATTATTTATAGTGGGGCTAATCAACATATGACTAACTCTACTACCAATATGTTTAATGTGGTTGATATTACTAGTTTGATGTTAATTGTTGGTCATCCCAATGGGACTATGGCTAAAGTTGTTGCCATTGGTAGTTTAAAGTTGATTAATAATATTGTTTTTTTTATGTGTTAGTTGTGCCTGATTATAATGATAGTCTTCTTTCTGTTAATAAAATGATAAAAGACAGTAAGTTCTTTGTTGGTTTTGATGAGCAAAAATGTTATATTCAGGATTTGAATCTGGGCAAAATTGTGGGGACTGGTAGTCAGTCTGCTGGTCTATATTTGTTTGATGGTCATACTCATGGTGAGTATGTTTCTGGTCTGTGTAATTCTGGTTTTATTTGTTATGTATCTAGAGATTTGTGGCATTGTAGACTTGGTCATCCTGCTGATCAAGTCATGAATGTTTTACAAAAGACCATTGGGTTTAGGAAAGGTGATCAGTCTACTCCTTGTGACATCTGTCATAAAGCTAAACAGACTAGAGAACCATTTCCTCTAAGTGACCATAAGTCTGTTAGTATTGGTGATCTGATTCATTGTGATATTTGGCGGCCATATAGAGTTACTAGTAGAGATGGGTTTAGGTACTTTCTTACCATTGTTGATGACTTTAGCAGGGCTGTTTGGGTTTACTTGCTTAAAACAAAAATGGAAGTTTGTGAATATATAGAAAGTTTTATAAAACTCCTCTTTACTCAGTTTGGTAAAAGAGTTAAAGTTGTTAGATCTGACAATGGAACAGAGTTTGTGAATAATAAAATGTCAACATTGTTTAATAATCTTGGTATTATTCATCAAACTTCTTGTACTTATACTCCTCAGCAAAATGGGATTGCTGAAAGGAAACATAGACACCTGTTAAATGTGGCTAGGAGTTTTATGTTTCAGGGGGGGGGGGGGGGATTCATTTGTCTATGTGGCCTGAGTGTATTTTAACTGCTGTTTATTTGATTAACAGGCTTCCCTCCTCTGTCTTGTATGGTGCTTCCCCTTTTAGAATAGTGTATGGTAAGGACCCTGATGTCTCTCATGTGAGGGCTTTTGGATGTCTGTGTTTTGCAAATGTTTTAAATAATACTGATAAGTTTTTTCCAAGGTCTGATAAATGTATTTTAATTGGTTTTTCCACTAAGAAAAAGGCTTATAAATTGTATAGTATTGACAAGAAAACTTTCTTGTTTTCAAGAGATGTTAAGTTCTATGAAACTATATTTCCTTTTAAAATGAAGTCTTGTAATGAACATTCTCTTGATCTAAATGAGATTGGTGGAACAGATTCTGAATGTGTAGCCTCTCGTAATTTTCCCAACGGTTAGTAAATACTTACAAGTTATTATGTTATTTAAATACCCACTTTTACGTATGAATTTTTTTTTCTATTAGACTTGATATATAAATCACAACGGTAAAACTTTGAATTATCTTTTGCTTAGAAACATTGCTTGCACACAAACCTAGATAGTCTAAATTATCGCGAATATATATATATTAAAAACATTTATATTTTTATAATATACGTTTCGTATATTTAAGGTACAATATTTATATATTCCCGGAGCCTACGAAAATTCCCGAGATCACTCACTAATATTATTTGATCGTAACCCGACTCTCAAAACACACCAGGTGGGCCCCGTTGACCATTGGGCCACTTAATCCACTTAACAAACCAACCGGACCCTTTAAATCTTTTTTTTTCCAGATGGGCCGACTGAACAAGCCCAGCCCACCCCTATATACATATTATTTTTTTTCTTCTTTGTCCTGATCGCGAACAGCCACAAACACCCTCATATACTTACGAATTCGACACACGACACCATCAAATTTTTACCTATCTCGATTCACCACCTAACAAATAATCACGAATGACAAATTTTATGCAAAATCTCAATCGTTTACCACTTCAAATTTGATCAAAGTAAAACCTCCAATTCATATGACCGAAAATGACAAAAACGTGGCCAAACATTTCTTAGCACCTCTCTATCACACCAATTGCATCAATTCGAACACTATACTCATTATTTGATGTCAGGAATGAATAGGATTCAGTCTTACATATTCTTCTTGTTGCTAGAACTCGATTGGTCAAGCTTGTGGTGCCACCCCATGCAAACGAGCCAACACAAGCGTTTGTAAACTTCTTGTGCTTATCATCACTCTCAAAACTCACTATATAAGCATCCCATGCAACCCTAACTAATCTCACACCCTCAAACACACCATAATACAATTTACGTGGAGTTTACAAGTCAAGATCGGGACAAGAAGTAGAAAACAAGTACGAGGTGCACAAGTGATCCAAGGAGGAACCAAATAGCTCGTTGTGAACCTTGCTAGGAGTGAACCATAGTACCTTGATCCTTTGTACCAATTCGAACCGAGC
Organism: Artemisia argyi; assembly: GCA_030686995.1. Lineage (NCBI taxonomy): Eukaryota > Viridiplantae > Streptophyta > Magnoliopsida > Asterales > Asteraceae > Artemisia > Artemisia argyi. The sequence continues at coordinate 66,064,532 of CM060709.1, read as the reverse complement.
ATTACGAAAACTCCACCCCAAGTGGTGAGGTGAGACGCGGAGAACTTTGTTACCTTTTATTTTTGATTTCTCACGTTCACTTTGATTCATTATTTCGTTAATACAAACGTAACATATATATGTTTTTCCTTCTTTTCATTTTTGACCACGCTAAAAATCGAGTATGATAATAATTTTGAGCTAGTAATAACGTATACGTACATTATATCACACGTTCCATGTATACCCTGACCCATTCGAATAAGCACAAACACTTAGAATATTTCTAAGTATTGAAAACTGTTTAAAAAATGAAGTTTGCTCGATCACTTTGGTCTCGTAAATAAATATTTAGACACGTGACATATTCTTTTTAAAACTCGACCTCATTAACAACTTATTAGACAATCACAAGACACATTTTATTCGACCTAATAAATTTGTTTAGACCTTGTACTCGACCCGTTTTGTACCGACAAAAACTCAAATTTTTATAAAACTATATAAGCCAAAACGTGGGCTTATCTTAAGCCCATTAAGCTTATGTGATACACTGGACCTGGGAGCCCAACTCCAGTGTTTTTAACGTCCTAAAATAAGTCCAAACTCAGGCCCAAACCTTTCGTAAGCCCATTGGATCGGAAAATATTAACGGGTCTTGATATTGTTTCGTTAAAGCCCATTTAGAAAAATAAATTGCTTTTAAGCTAATAAGCAGTTAAAATAAGTTATTTTGAATACCCTGAGCTTATTTATCATGTCAAAAAGCTAAGTTATTAATTTGGTAATTTTTGGACTAACTATGCAAATTTTCGTAACCGAGGGACTAAAAGTGTCAAAACTGCAAACTTGGGGTATAAACTGTCAAAACAGATTTTTATAAGTTAGAAACTGTTAATAATGAAATTTGGAAGTGAGAAATGTAAATAATAATACTTTTGGACCTAAAATGTAAATTATATATATTTTGGACTAACGGTGTAAAATATATATCGTTAGGGTTAAAAAGGTAAATTTTGGAAACTTAAAGGAATTTTCTGTAAATATTATTTTACAAAAATAATATTAACCTTTACATATTTAAGTATATAATTAATATAAACATAAACTTATATATACGTTATATATTCGTAATTATAATTAAACGATATAACGATACATTATTTATTTCTTGTAAAATGATACGTCTATTTTTATATCAATCATTAATCATTTTATTTATATATAACTTTATTTTTGAACTTAAAACACTTAAACAAACACGAGATTCGTTCGTAACTAAATATCAAATATTCGCGATAAAAACCAGATTTAGACTATTAACTGAAACTTGCATTATCTTTTAGGTTGTGTTGTGTGAAGCCGTTTCCTTGCTTCGTTGAGACTACGATACCACTGTACTACTAAGGTGATTTCATAGCCCACTCTTTAACTATTTTCCCGTGGGGGAGATACATGCTTAAAACTCGATCACAAGTCTTTTATACCGGGTATCGAAATACCGTCAGGCCAATGTTATTTGCTTAAGTTACTATTGTCAGAAGTCCCTCGATCATGAACCTTAATCACCTGAAGGGTGAACGTAAATAATTGTGGATAGTACTATTAGTGATTGACAATCCTCGTTTGGTTGTTGGAGAAAACACCAGGCGCACTTTATTGTTCTTATAAATAGGTTATTGACAAATACCTATCTTTGGGGGCCTATTACTTACCATCATAATTCATACTTATGATTGGCTGTTAATCGTTGAGTATCATGAGCTTAAGGCAATAACAGGAACATTTATATTTTTTTGTGATTACAATACACTCTTAACTTGTGATTCAAACTCTTAAACTCAAACCTATGAATATCACTCAACTTTATGTTGACTTTAGCATGTTTATCTCAAGTAACTAAACAAGACGGATCTGGATGGCACGGAGTGGGCAAAAGCATGACAAGAACCATAATAAACTACTTATTTTCCTTCAGAATAAAACACGTTCTTGAATTAATAATGTCTTGTATCTCAGATATTTGGTATTTTGAAATAAATTAAACTTTAATACTTCACTTTGTGTTGTCTACTATGATTGTGACAAAGATCCTTGAAGTAATACCCCAAAAGTCTTCCGCTGACATGTTAAGTCTTCCGCTGTTATTAACGACTTTTGGGGGTGTTACAGATTGGTATTCAGAGCCACGGTTATAGAGAACCAGATGTTTTTAAACATTAGACTATAACTACACTTTAACTGGACCATTTTTACAAAATACCACTTCATGCCCTCCGTGCCTACATTCCAACATCTGGTAGAAAAGTTACTTCTCATTTTTTTCTTACTTATATAACTTGATATATGCTTACATGTTATGATTATGCTAATAACTATGTTTACTAATCGGGATTATTACAGTACCATGTCTTCCAAACCCAACTTCATTGTTTTGTTATCGGATTCGGAAACTGAGAGCTCTACACCTATTGTACCAACTCTTGCTCCAATGACTGTGTCACCTACAACAGACAAGAATAAGGAAAGTCAGCAATCCTCTACTTCACCTCAAGCATCATCTGGTCCAATCAGACGCAGTAAGCAAACTTCTCCATTCCAGCCTTATGAACCAGCCACTGCTGGAAAAGCTCTTTCATATGCTGAAGAAAAAGACATCTGGGATGATACTAAATGGAAAAAGGAAATTGCTTCAACTGCAGAACCAGTGATACTACCTAGTATATTTTATCAGCAGACTACTACTGTACCAGTAACAATCAACAGTCCACCACCTGTGAAAACTTCCAGTGCTCCTCTGCCTTATCAACCAAGGAATTACCAGATTCGTCCTACCTCCTCAGATCCTTACTATTATGCAAGAACCAACCATAAGGCTCGTAAGCGGGTCAATGCTCGCAAATGGTCATTTCTACTACCAATCCTTAAGTATTGGAGATCTCAAGAAGGTACTCCCACCAACAGAGAACTTGGTGAAAGATCATCATTTGCTGCATCTAAGATCCTTCCAGTCACTGGAGAACCCATTCACCATACCATACCACTCTTGGCAGCTAGGTTAGTAAGACATGAAGACAGGTTAGACGCCATAGCCACCTTGGTGAACAACATCCCTAATGAACTGATAGAAGTTATGTCAGCTGAGATAGAACAACTTGTGATGGGACACCTAGAGATGGGAACCATGATTGAACAACTAAGTACCCAATTCGGTGAAGCTATGGAATTCATCGGATTACTTTGCTCTGCTAACACCGTAAACAAGGACATCATGTGTGACATCGATCAAGCTCTTGACACCACAAGAGCCCAAGTCATGTCCCTGCGACGTGCACAACAAGAAACACAAGCTAGGGAGAGAGACCGAGACCAAATCATAGAAACCATGGCCGCCAAAATTCAGGAACTAGAACGTCGTCTTGATGATAACCAAGGAAAACCCTAGAATGCCATAGATTGTCGACGTAGCCTCACCCACATCACAGTAATAACTTGTATTTGAATGTCCTAGAGATATGTCAACAAGAATAAATAAGTGATGTAAACTCAAAACGACAATCTAATCAATGATGTTATGTTTGCTTTATTTTCATAAGTGTTATGATATCGTATATTGCATCGTGATATATGTGACACTATTATAACTTTGAACCTATTGATGTTACTAAATAGTCTAACACAAGATGGTTATTATGAAAATTCTGAAAATATACTCTCATTTTTAGAAATATGGCACCTAAGAGAACCGCGACCACTACCTCAGCAGCAACCATGACCCCGGAAGAAATCCAACAAGCAATCACCAATGGAATCAATGCAGCCTTAGCCGAACAAGCAAATGCTAACGCACAACCGGCAAGAAATGTTGCTCCCGCACCTCGCCAATGTACCTATAAAGATTTTATGGCTTGTCAGCCGACTTACTTCATGGGTACTGAAGGGATAACTAAACTCGCCCATTGGTTCGAGAGATGCGAAACGGTATTCCAAAGGAGTGGATGCTCGGAAAACAACAGGTCACATTTGCCACAGGAACCTTAATGGATGACGCTTTGTCATGGTGGACCGCTACAACTCAAACTTTAGGTACAGAAGCAGCGTACCGACTCTCCTGGACGGAATTCAAAGCCAAGATCCTAAAGAAGTACTGTCCTCGATCTGAAATAAGGAAACTGGAAGACGAATTCCATGTCCTTGCAGTCAAAGGAATCGATCTTAGGGCTTACAACAGGAGATTCCACGAGCTAATGGCATTATGTCCTTCTATCGTACCAGATTTAGAGAAAACTCTGGAGAAGTATATTGAAGGTCTTCCCCGGAATATTGAAGGAAACGTCACAGCATCCAACCCACCATCACTAGAAGTCGCAATGGAGCTAGCACAAAAACTCCTAGACCGCGAAATCAAGTGCAACGAACTCAAAAGAAAGCTCGATGACAGGAGAACCACCCACCACCAAAACCACAATCACTACCACAATGGTCATCGCAACAACAACCATCACCACAACAACAACAACTACAACAGGATCAACCAACAACAACACCAGAACAAGAACCCACATCGTCAACAACAGAACCAACGACAAGAACCTCCTAAGATATTTACGGCAACCAATAGCAATGGGTACCAAGGTATTAAGCCACAGTGCAACCGATGCAAGCTCCATCACAATGGTGCTTGTACAGTAAAATGCCATAAATGCCAAAGGATAGGTCATAACACAAAAGATTGTAGGACCCCTGCTACCGGCAGCAACCTACAACCAATAGCACCAACATGTTACTCATGCGGAGAAACCGGACACTTCAAGAACCACTGTCCAAAAGGAAATGGTCAGAACACTGCACGAGCAAGAGCATACGTGATGGGAAATGAAAATGAACCACAAAACCCCGACGTTGTCACGGGTACGTTCTTATTAAATCATCATAATGCTAGAGTATTATTTGATTCTGGAGCAGATAAGAGCTTTGTGTCAGATACGTTTGCCCCTTTCATTAACTCTAACCCTTCTAAGCTAAACACCACATACGAGATAGAAATGGCCAATGGGAACTTAATTAGCACCAACTCTGTTTTAAGAAATTGTACCTTAACCCTCGTAGGAGAATCTTTTCCTATTGACCTGATGCCTGTCCAACTCGGTAGTTTTGATGCTATCATCGGAATGGATTGGTTATCCAAACATCATGCTAAGATTCATTGTGACGAGAAAGCCATACACATTCCTTTTAAGAATGAAACCCTCGTTATCCAGGGCGACAAGAATAAAAACCGATACGGAATCATCTCATGCCTCAGAATGATAAAATACATGAACGAAGGATGTCATGTATTCATGGTTCAGGTGACGGAAAGTAAGTTAACCGAGAAACAACTTAAAGACGTACCTATCGTTAAGGAATTCCCCGAAGTATTTCCTGAAGATCTACCCGGTCTTCCACCGACTCGTCAAGTAGAATTCCAAATTGAACTAGTGCCTGGAGCGGCACCAGTAGCAAAAGCACCTTACAGGTTGGCACCTTCCGAAATGGAGGAACTATCGGAACAACTAAAGGAATTATCCGATAAAGGTTTCATTAGACCAAGTTCATCACCTTGGGGAGCCCCAGTTCTATTTGTTAAAAAGAAAGACGGATCATTCCGAATGTGCATAGATTACCGAGAGTTAAACAAACTCACTATAAAGAACCGATATCCTTTACCTAGAATAGACGATTTGTTTGATCAATTACAAGGATCGAGTGTATACTCGAAGATTGATCTAAGGTCGGGATACCATCAATTGAGAGTTCGGGAAGAAGATATTCCCAAGACAGCCTTCAGAACCCGTTATGGACACTATGAATTTCAGGTAATGCCATTTGGTCTAACGAACGCACCCGCTGTGTTTATGGACCTAATGAACCGAGTATGCAAGCCATATTTGGACAAATTCGTGATAGTATTCATAGACGACATTCTGATCTACTCTCGTAACAAAGAGGAACATGCCAATCATTTGAGAACAATCCTAGAGTTACTTAGGAAGGAAAAGTTGTACGCAAAATTCTCAAAATGCGACTTTTGGATTCCCACGGTGCAATTTTTGGGACACGTAATCAATAGTCAAGGAATACACGTGGATCCTGCAAAAATAGAGGCAGTTAAAGAATGGTCATCACCTACAACTCCCACAGAAGTACGTCAATTTTTAGGTCTTGCAGGTTACTACCGGAGATTTATTGAAGGTTTCTCTAAAATCTCAAAACCATTGACCAAGTTGACCCAAAAGAACGAAAAGTACGTCTGGGGACAAGAAGCAGAATCAGCCTTCCAACTATTAAAACAAAAGCTTTGTGAAGCTCCAATACTAGCATTGCCCGAAGGAAGCAAAGATTTCGTGCTATATTGTGACGCTTCGTACCATGGTTTAGGTGCAGTTTTGATACAACGGGATAAGGTAATAGCTTATGCCTCACGTCAACTGAAGAAACATGAGGAAAATTACACAACCCATGATCTAGAACTAGGAGCAATAGTATTCGCTCTTAAATTATGGAGACACTATCTATACGGCACTAAGTGTATCGTGTTTACAGATCACAAAAGTCTCCAACATATCCTAGATCAAAAGGATTTAAACATGAGACAACGCCGTTGGTTAGAATTGCTTAGTGATTATGATTGTGAAATCCGTTATCACCCAGGAAAGGCTAATGTAGTAGCAGATGCATTAAGCCGGAAAGAAAGACTAAAACCTCTCAGGGTTAGATCGTTAGGCATGACTATTTGTTCACCCCTCCCAACACAAATCATTATCGCCCAGAGCGAAGCTCTCAAGAAAGAAAATCGACCAATTGAAAAGATTTTTGGTATGCCGAAAAACGAAAACGGATTTGTGAAAAGATCAAATGGAATGCTTTGTTTCAAGGAAAGAAGCTGGATTCCTCTCTTCGGAGGTATTCGTGACCTTATCATGCATGAGTCTCACAAATCAAAATACTCCATTCACCCAGGTTCCGACAAGATGTACCAGGATCTTAAGAAACTATATTGGTGGCCAAACATGAAAGCCGACATCGCTGAGTACGTCAGTAAATGTCTAACATGTTCAAGAGTAAAAGCAGAATACCAGAAACCCTCCGGATTGCTCACCCAACCTGAACTCCCCATGTGGAAATGGGAACGTATTACAATGGACTTCATCACCAAACTTCCCAAAACCTCTACTGGCTACGATACGATATGGGTTATCGTTGATCGTCTCACCAAGTCAGCTCATTTCCTACCAATCAAAGAAACTGATGAAATGAACACACTTGCTCAGATATATCTGAAAGAAATTGTGTCATGACATGGAGTACCGATTTCTATTATATCAGATCATGACAGTCGTTTCACGTCTCATTTTTGGAAATCATTGCAAAAAGCTTTAGGAACAAAGCTGGATATGAGCACAGCTTATCACCCACAAACCGATGGTCAAAGTGAGAGAACTATACAAACCTTAGAAGATATGCTACGCGCTTGTGTTATAGACTTCGGAAAAGGTTGGGACAAACACTTACCATTGGCAGAATTCTCATACAACAACAGTTATCATACCAGTATCAAGGCAGCACCATTCGAAGCACTTTACGGTAGAAAGTGTAGATCACCCGTTTGCTGGGCAGAAGTCGGAGAAATACAACTCACGGGACCGGATCTAGTTCATGAGACAACCGAGAAAATCATCAAAATCAAACAACGTTTACAAACCGCTAGAAACCGACAGAAAAGTTACGCCGACCTAAAAAGAAAACCCATGGATTTTCAGATCGGAAATAAAGTTATGTTAAAAGTATCACCATGGAAAGGAATGATACGATTCGGAAAGAGGGGAAAGTTAAACCCAAGATACATCGGTCCATTCAAAATCCTAGAAAGAATTGGACCCATGGCATATAAACTTGAACTACCCGAGGAACTTAGTAGAATTCACAACACTTTTCATGTGTCAAACCTCAAGAAGTGTTTATCCGATGAATCTTTGGTCATTCCATTGAAAGAATTACAACTTGATGACAAACTCGTTTTTACCGAGGAACCAGTAGAAATCATGGATAGAGAAGTCAAACAACTGAAACAAAACCGTATCCCTATCATAAAAGTTCGTTGGAACTCTAAACGAGGACCAGAGTATACTTGGGAACGCGAGGACCAGATTCGCACCAAGTACCCACACCTCTTCTCTTAGACACCCTTGGCAACCCTCCTAAACTCGAATTCCGGGACGGAATTCACTGTAAGATGTATGTACTGTAGCCTCTCGTAATTTTCCCAACGGTTAGTAAATACTTACAAGTTATTACGTTATTTAAATACCCACTTTTACGTATGATTTTTTTTTTCTATTAGACTTGATATATAAATCACAACGGTAAAACTTTGAATTATCTTTTGCTTAGAAACATTGCTTGCACACAAACCTAGATAGTCTAAATTATCGCGAATATATATATATTAAAAACATTTATATTTTTATAATATACGTTTCGTATATTTAAGGTACAATATTTATATATTCCCGGAGCCTACGAAAATTCCCGAGATCACTCACTAATATTATTTGATCGTAACCCGACTCTCAAAACACACTAGGTGGGCCCCGTTGACCATTGGGCCACTTAATCCACTTAACAAACCAACCGGACCCTTTAAATCTTTTTTTTTCCTGATGGGCCGACTGAACAAGCCCAGCCCACCCCTATATACATATTATTTTTTTTCTTCTTTGTCCTGATCGCGAACAGCCACAAACACCCTCATATACTTACGAATTCGACACACGACACCATCAAATTTTTACCTATCTCGATTCACCACCTAACAAATAATCACGAATGACAAATTTTATGCAAAATCTCAATCGTTTACCACTTCAAATTTGATCAAAGTAAAACCTCCAATTCATATGACCGAAAATGACAAAAACGTGGCCAAACATTTCTTAGCACCTCTCTATCACACCAATTGCATCAATTCGAACACTATACTCATTATTTGATGTCAGGAATGAATAGGATTCAGTCTTACATATTCTTCTTGTTGCTAGAACTCGATTGGTCAAGCTTGTGGTGCCACCCCATGCAAACGAGCCAACACAAGCGTTTGTAAACTTCTTGTGCTTATCATCACTCTCAAAACTCACTATATAAGCATCCCATGCAACCCTAACTAATCTCACACCCTCAAACACACCATAATACAATTTACGTGGAGTTTACAAGTCAAGATCGGGACAAGAAGTAGAAAACAAGTACGAGGTGCACAAGTGATCCAAGGAGGAACCAAATAGCTCGTTGTGAACCTTGCTAGGAGTGAACCATAGTACCTTGATCCTTTGTACCAATTCGAACCGAGCATTACGAAAACTCCACCCCAAGTGGTGAGGTGAGACGCGGAGAACTTTGTTACCTTTTATTTTTGATTTCTCACGTTCACTTTGATTCATTATTTCGTTAATACAAACGTAACATATATATGTTTTTCCTTCTTTTCATTTTTGACCACGCTAAAAATCGAGTATGATAATAATTTTGAGCTAATAATAACGTATACGTACATTACATCACACGTTCCATGTATACCCTGACCCATTCGAATAAGCACAAACACTTAGAATATTTCTAAGTATTGAAAACTGTTTTCAAAATGAAGTTTGCTCGATCACTTTGGTCTCGTAAATAAATATTTAGACACGTGACATATTCTTTTTAAAACTCGACCTCATTAACAACTTATTAGACAATCACAAGACACATTTTATTCGACCTAATAAATTTGTTTAGACCTTGTACTCGACCCGTTTTGTACCGACAAAAACTCAAATTTTTATAAAACTATATAAGCCAAAACGTGGGCTTATCTTAAGCCCATTAAGCTTATGTGATACACTGGGCCTGGGAGCCCAACTCCAGTGTTTTTAACATCCTAAAATAAGTCCAAACTCAGGCCCAAACCTTTCGTAAGCCCATTGGATCGGAAAATATTAACGGGCCTTGATATTGTTTCGTTAAAGCCCATTTAGAAAAATAAGTTGCTTTTAAGCTAATAAGCAGTTAAAATAAGTTATTTTGAATACCCTGAGCTTATTTATCGTGTCAAAAAGCTAAGTTATTAATTTGGTAATTTTTGGACTAACTATGCAAATTTTCGTAACCGAGGGACTAAAAGTGTCAAAACTGCAAACTTGGGGTATAAACTGTCAAAACAGATTTTTATAAGTTAGAAACTGTTAATAATGAAATTTGGAAGTGAGAAATGTAAATAATAATACTTTTGGACCTAAAATGTAAATTATATATATTTTGGACTAACGGTGTAAAATATATATCGTTAGGGTTAAAAAGGTAAATTTTGGAAACTTAAAAGAATTTTCTGTAAATATTATTTTACAAAAATAATATTAACCTTTTACATATTTAAGTATATAATTAATATAAACATAAACTTATATATACGTTATATATTCGTAATTATAATTAAACGATATAACGATACATTATTTATCAATCATTAATCATTTTATTTATATATAACTTTATTTTTGAACTTAAAACACTTAAACAAACACGAGATTCGTTCGTAACTAAATATCAAATATTCGCGATAAAAACCAGATTTAGACTATTAACTGAAACTTGCATTATCTTTTAGGTTGTGTTGTGTGAAGTCGTTTCCTTGCTTCGTTGAGACTACGATACCACTGTACTACTAAGGTGATTTCATAGCCCACTCTTTAACTATTTTCCCGTGGGGGAGATACATGCTTAAAACTCGATCACAAGTCTTTTATACCGGGTATCGAAATACCGTCAGGCCAATGTTATTTGCTTAAGTTACTATTGTCAGAAGTCCCTCGATCATGAACCTTAATCACCTGAAGGGTGAACGTAAATAATTGTGGATAGTACTATTAGTGATTGACAATCCTCGTTTGGTTGTTGGAGAAAACACCAGGCGCACTTTATTGTTCTTATAAATAGGTTATTGACAAATACCTATCTTTGGGGGCCTATTACTTACCATCATAATTCATACTTATGATTGGCTGTTAATCGTTGAGTATCATGAGCTTAAGGCAATAACAGGAACATTTATATTTTTTTGTGATTACAATACACTCTTAACTTGTGATTCAAACTCTTAAACTCAAACCTATGAATATCACTCAACTTTATGTTGACTTTAGCATGTTTATCTCAGGTAACTAAACAAGACGGATCTGGATGGCACGGAGTAGGCAAAAGCATGACAAGAACCATAATAAACTACTTATTTTCCTTCAGAATAAAACACGTTCTTGAATTAATAATGTCTTGTATCTCAGATATTTGGTATTTTGAAATAAATTAAACTTTAATACTTCACTTTGTGTTGTCTACTATGATTGTGACAAAGATCCTTGAAGTAATACCCCAAAAGTCTTCCGCTGACATGTTAAGTCTTCCACTGTTATTAACGACTTTTGGGGGTGTTACAGAATGTTTAAGTTTTTTTGACATCAAGAGTTCTCAAAGTCCCAATGATGAAGAGGGATCCTTCTAATGAGGATGGCAATAGAGGAACTGCTTCTGATGACTGTGTTAACACAGTTGAGGATGACGCAGATGCCATTGCAACCCAAATAGAAGATAATTTGGTCACCTCTGAGGGCAATGGTTTGCAAAATGAAAATGGTGAGGGTCCTAGCAACACTGAGGAAGAACCTCAGACTGAGTTTAGGAGGTCTACTAGACATAAGTCTCAACCTATTAGGTTTAATGATTACATTGTCTCTAGTTCTAGTAGATATGGTCTTGAAAGATATGTTGCTTACTCTAAGTTGTCTGCTAGGAATATTTGTTTTACCACCACTCTGAATAAGTCTGTTGAACCAAAGTCTTACCAAGAGGCTAGTCTTAATCCAAAACGGAATGAGGCTATGGATGCTGAAATGGAAGCATTACATAGGAACAATACCTATGAGGTTACAGACTTACCTCCTGGTAGGAAGGCTATAGCTTCTAAATGGATTTGGAAAATTAAGTATAAGTCTTCTGGTGAAGTGGATAGATATAAAGCTAGACTTGTTGCTCAAGGTTTTAGGCAGAAAGAAGGTGTTGATTTTGATTAAACATTTAGTCATGTTGTTAAGATGGTCACTGTTAGATGTTTAATTAATTTAGATGTTTCTAATGATTGGCCTCTTTATCAACTTGATGTTAATAATGCTTTCTTGTATGATGATCTTCATGAAGAAGTTTATATGAAATTGCCACCTGGTTATTATGATAAAGATGAAACTAAAGTTTGTAGACTTCTTAAGTCTTTGTATGGTTTGAAACAAGCTCCTAGGCAATGGAATGAGAAGTTAACTACTGTTTTGGTTGATCATGGTTTTATTCAAAGTAAAAATGATTATTCTTTGTATGTTAAACATGATAAAGATGTTTTTATGGCTTTACTTGTTTATGTGGATGATATGGTCATTACTGGGAATAATAAACTTGAAATTGAAAAATTTAAACAGTTTTTAAATTCTAAATTCATGATTAAAGATCTTGGTGTTCTTAAGTATTTTCTTGGTATTGAAGTTCTTGAGAATGATAATGGTGTTTGTTTAACTCAAAGAAAATATTGTCTTGAGCTTCTTAGTGAATATGGTTTGTTGGCTTGTAAGCCTGCTGCTACACCTTTACAACAGAATGTGGTTTTGAATCATGTTGAGTCTAATGGTGATAAATTTATCACTAATTTGACTGAGTATCAGAAACTGGTAGGCAAATTGATATATCTCTCTGTTACTAGGCCTGACATTGCTTATGTTGTGCATTGTTTGAGTCAACATATGCATGCTCCTTTGCAGTCTCATTTTAATGCAGATTTAAGAGTGTTGAGGTATCTTAAACAAGGTCCAGGTACTGGTATTCAGTTTAATAAAGGTAAAGAGTTTAGTCTGCATGCTTTTTCTGATGCAGATTGGGCTAAGTGTTTAAAAACTAGAAAGTCAGTTTCAGGTTATTGTGTTTATTTCTGCAATAATCTTGTTTCATGGAAAAGCAAAAAACAAGCAACTATATCTAGATCTTCTGCTGAAGCAGAGTACAGATGTCTTGCATATGCTACTTGTGAAATTATTTGGATAAATAAAATACTAAAAGATCTAAATATTGAGGGCTTGTTACCAGTAAACTTGTTTTGTGATAGTAGTTCAGCTATTCAAATAGCTGCTAATCCAGTTTTTCATGAAAAAACTAAACACTTTGAAATTGATCTTCATCTACTAAGAGAGAAAGTATCTTCTGGTGTGATTAAAATTGTGAAGGTTGGTTCTGCATATAATGTTGCAGATGGTTTTACAAAGGGGTTGAGTATAACTCAACATAAGTGGTTTTGTGAGAAACTTGGTCTTGTGGACATGTTTAAGCCATGAGACTGAGAGGGGGTGTTGGATAGTGTGGTTTTTATGTCATTCTCATGGTAAATAAGTACAGGGACTATTTCTGTACTTATTTCTTATAATTTGGTATGTTTAGCTATATTTGGCAGGTTTATATTCTTGAAGGGCTGAAGTGGAAATTGGCACTATATAAGCTCTCATCCCCAGCTCTCTCTCTCATAACATCATCTCTCTCATTATACGATTAGGGTTTTCTCTCTTGTTGCAATACAGTGTTATTGTATTGGTATTGTGATCATCTTGATCATCTGGTATTGGTTTTAGTATAGAACTGAGAGTTGTAGTGAGGATATATTGTATTCAGATTCTTGTAGTGTGATAGTTGGATCCTTCTGAAGGGGACAACAGGTTTCTTGTGTATTCTGTTTGGTGAGCACACAGTTGTGGACTCATCTTCTTGATACTATTAGTAATAAAAGATATTCACCAAGGGGTGGTTGGCTGGGTGAAAACTTGTGTTGTGGTTGTTGTTTAAGAGCTGATCTATAGTTTTTACAAAAACACCCCTTACATAAGAAATACAAATTATCAAGCATATTGTACAACCAACTTAAACACAATTCCTGCATTAAATGTCATTAATACAAATAATAAAGCATATTATACAAATTTTTAAGCTCGAACGAGCAATGGGCCAAATGAGCTCGAGCCCGAACGGGCACGGGTCAAACGGGCTCGAGCCCGAACGGACACGAGCTAAACGAAATTTTTGATATCCGTAAATTTATTTTCAAAAAAAACATAATAAACTTAAATATGTTCACATATTGTACAAAGTACAAACCAAGCAAACTACTAAACAAAAATATAAAATAATACAAACAAAGCAAAATTTCATCAAACTTCTGCCATAAAAAACTAATCAGTAAAGCTATTGCCAAAAAACGTACAGATAAAATAAATTATTAATCGAAAAAATTAAATTACAGTATGCCCGCAGCCGAATCGCGCGGATACCTGTTACTATTACTATGAGGTAGTCACGTCAGTTCTTATAAAAGAGAAGGGTTTTACACTTTTACTTTTACCCGATGTTTGAGGCTCTCATTTGAGGTAATGTTCTCAATGTATATTCACAAAATTTGTTTATTGTAATTCTTAGTCTTTATGAGACCAATATTCAATTATGATGTTTTTAGTTGTGACCCATATTTCAAGGTTAGTAACCTTTTATGGTGTTTTAACGTTGAAGGCCCGGCATATACACTTTCCCCAATTTTAAACCCCACAAATATACAACCCACCCTACCCTCTAAATAAATAAACACAATATGTCTTGAAATTTTCTAAAAGTGATAAATTAATTATTGTCTGTATAAGTTCTATGTAACTAGTTCTTAAATTTAGCAATTTTTGTTTTCTTTACTAAATGACTATTCTATAATCAAGCTTCTTTTAGTTTTGAGCCAGTAGATAGGGATGTACACGAACTTAAATGTTTGTAAGTTACTTAACTTTCCACTTGATTAAATCTTTTGCGAACAAGCTTGAATAAACCCTATTTTTGAGGCTAATAAAAGTAATGACCTCGATCTCAAGCTTAGTATCGAAATATCAATATACCTTACGAGTCTAATCGAGCTGAAACTATCATTAGATGTACAAATATTACGCTTGTTTTTTGATACTTTTATTACTAGGCAAGGTTTAAATATATGATTAAACATGAGCTTGATCTGCTTTATATGCCGAGCTCGAGTCAAGTTTTATTTCGTTTAGTTCTATTATAAAAGCAGACTTCGAGCTTTAATAATGTGCTATTACCGAACTTGGGTTAGAGCATAAAGTTGAAACAAGACGAGCTCCTTAAACTTAAATAAGTCGAGCTCAAGCTCTGCCGATATCATCAAACTCGGCTCATTTGCGTCCCTACCAACTAGTGTTATATCTGAGCGTTGCCTGAGTTGACAACTTAGTTGACAACTTACTTAATAACCAGTAACATTTAATAATATCTCGTGGTACATTTTTATTTTTGTCCACAATAAGTCGTAAATTGTAGTACAAAAACACATAGTTATGATAAAGGTGAGATAAAAAAAGTCAAAACATTGTTATCAGATGAAGGAAAAACAATAAATAAAAATAGCTAATAAGAAATGGATCTTATATAATTGTACATTTTAGCTAACTTTTAAAAACACACATTATATTACTTTCAAAAAACACACGTTTTGTATTAAGGGTCGAACCAGAATCACAATTTCAAAAGTATAATTATTTGTCGCTATACACTGTCATTTTGCGCAAATATTTATCCAGTAATAACATAAGTCACTAGATTATAAGAGTTACTTAATATGTAATCATTAAAATAGTCACAACTGATCAAACATATAAATGAAGTAAATTACAATAGAAAAAACATTCAAACACTGTTACTATTGACCTTGTGTTACACATTAAATACGAGTAATAATTTCCACAACAATACTGTAGAAAATATCCCCTCACCTTTTTCCTATATAACTTGATCATAACTCATTCATTAACCCTCCCCCTTGGTCTCAATCCATAACTTTGCATTGCTTGTATTTGCATTCATCAAACTCTCATTATCCAACCCAACTCCCACAATCATCACTCAAATTTCTTACTCAATCCCGTATAAATATAAATGTAATCTATCACCTTTTACATAATTTAATATCATTCCAAACCATTTTCCCCATTTGGGTTCACATTTTTATTACAAAAAAACTACTAGTATATTTTCATATTCAAATTTCCATATTTGTGATCAAAATGGACAGACATTTTTTCCTTAATAATGGGATGCATTCCTATTCGCAATTCGACTCAGTTTTGAGCTCCCCTGTTTCGAATTCGACGATTTCTAACGACATTGTGAAAGAGAATTTTCCAAGAATTCATAATTCAATGTCGTTGAGCCCGAATTTGCCATTGATGGCAGATGATCCTGGCTTCGCAGAACGAGCGGCGAAATTCTCGTGTTTTGGTAGTAGGAGTTTTAATAGTAGAAGTGATCAATTCGGGTTGAATTCGAATAAAGGAGAGTTTCCATTTGGATCTATTAATAATAATGTGTCTCCTGTTGCGAAATTCCCTCGTGTTTCGAGTGTTCCAATGCTGAAAACTAATACATCTCCTGTTGGATTTGAGGAAAAGATGAATTTAGATGAATTTAATATGAAATTGACTAGATTTGATGGCTCTGCTGCTAATTCTAATGAAGAATCCTCTGTTTCTGAGCAAATTCCTGTTAAGAAAGATTTCAGTTCCAGAAAAAGGAAAGGCGCATCAAACGCGAAAAAGGTAATAAACTCTAATTTTTTACTGTGGTTAAATTTTATTATTTAAGTTCGAGTTTGTAAGTGGACACTTATTTTGGGTCAAACTAAAAAGGTAATAAACTTTAAATTTTACTGTGGTTAAATTTTATCTATCTTTTTTTTTTTTTTTTTTTTTTTTTTTTTTTTTTTTTTTTTTTTTTTTTTTGTTTTTAGTATATGGTGTCTCAGTGATGCTTTTTGTTAACTTTATTAGTGGAATGTGAATAAAATTGTGAATTTTGAAATTTTTTAGGAAGTAGAAGCAAATGATGATTCGAATTTGAAAAGATTGAAGAAACCGGAGCAAGAAAATGGTGGTAAAACAGAGGAAAACTCAAAGTTACCCGAAGCACCAAAGGATTATATTCATGTTAGAGCAAGAAGAGGACAAGCTACTGATAGTCATAGTTTAGCAGAAAGAGTAAGTTTGTAATGGCTTTTAAATTTGTTAGTAGAAATTTTCAAGATTTTGGTGATAATAAGTTATGCAACTTTGTGTTTGATTTTCAGGTTAGAAGAGAAAAGATTAGTGAAAGAATGAAGCTTCTTCAGAATCTTGTGCCAAATTGCAACAAGGTGAGTAACTAAGCATAGAAATGTTGGCTTTTGACATTTTGAGCGGTAAAATTTAGCTAAAAATGCCGAGTTTGAATATATTAATGGTTAAAAAAAATGACTTCTATATAGGCAAAAATGACTAAACTTGTTAACTGTTAATGATTTAGGTAACAGGAAAGGCACTTATGCTTGATGAAATCATCAATTACGTGCAATCGTTGCAAAGACAAGTTGAGGTAACACATGGTTCCAATTTGATCATTTGGTTTTTAACATATAAAAGAGTAATCATCTTATTTTTTAGTAAATTTTGTGTTTTCATAGTTCCTTTCGATGAAGTTAGCTACGGTGAACCCAAGTCTCGACTTTGACACCAATGACCTACTCTCGCAAAATGTAAGTCAATCAGTGTATTTTGAAAGCTCGCTTTTTATCTTTCGAAAAATTTCTTAAATTAGCTTTCTTACATGGGTACGAATAAAATTTCAGGTTAATCAACAAAACACAAATCTACTACAACCATCGACTTTTTATCAACAAAACACACAAGGACTCTACAACGGGTCTGCCCCAATGACCCAACCCGTTCATGAATTCGTGGAACCTTTCCCTCAGTTTTCGGGATTTAGTCAAGATGATCTTCAAAGCGTTGTTCGAATGGGTTTTGGTGAAAATCTTGATCTTGATAACTCATTTTTTCAAACGACTCATGATCCACTATCTAATATGAAAATCGAGCTCTGACCACGATTATAAAAGTTGTGTATATACTAAAAGTTCGACGGTTCATTCAAAGACAAGTGAACCGCTATTTCGCTAATCCATCCATTTTTAGGTCTAATTGAAGCATATTCTTCCTAATATTTCTAGTCTTTTTTCTTGTAGTAATGTTCTATTATTTTGTTATGATCCTTATGTATTTGTAGTATGTTTAAACTGTGTGTTTTATTTCATTAAACATCACACGATTTGTATAATAATTTTTGTTAATAGAGATATATTGAGATATGGAAATTTCCATTTCATTCCAATGCATTTGCATTGCTCTCTTGTATTATATTCCACGGAATATAGCTGTATTATTTAATGTGTTACGGAGTACTGTTTAAAGTTGTGAAATCTATGGAAACGAAATTTACAAGCTAATTATTTTATATATTCAAATTGATGGTAAAATACTTGATTTTATGTTAGCATATCTATGAACATTTTTTTTTATCAACAATATATATGTATTTTTGTAAGAGTTGAAATCTCAGTTTTAATGTTGATGTTTCCCTTTTGCTAAAAAAAAATGTTGATGTTTCCCTAATGATTAATTATTAGTAATATAGTAGTAGATGATTAACGCAAATTTCATCATTAACCATTGAAAGAAAACATTACTACTATTTAATTAAAATGATTGGTTTGCTTGAGCTGTAATGAACTATCTATTTATTTGCATAATTTCTGCCACATTTTCTGCTCCTGTAATTTTCACAGATTAACCAAAAAAAGAACCTTCTGTTCCTCCATATTCATGATGACTGAAATACAAGGTTAAAAACTAATTGATTTTTAATAAAATACTTAAATTTAAAAATAGGAATAATTAGAAGAATCCCAGGTTGGCTTTGGTGATTTCTGACTAGACCCAATGAACACAAATGCTTTATACAATAAATAATAAATAATCTAATCATCTTTTTAAAATATTGGTGCGGCACAAGAAAAGGTTAACATTTTAGTGGATTTACAGATATTAAAAAAGATGCTCAATTTTAAATTTGTAGGGAGTGGTTAGTAAAATCTAAATTTTGAGGGTAGTTAATTAAAAAGGTTAATAATTTGGACATTTGTAGCTCACCCTATTATTTTATTAGAATTTGCATTATTGGATTGATTTATTTAATATGAAGATTCTTTGAAAATGATACACTCCGTATAATTTACAGAAGAGTTAAGAATAAAAAGTGAATTTTGATTATACCTTTTTGAAAATGGTTAGGTGCCAGAATTGTCCCCATAAACTTTACTATTAAATAATTAAATATTTTAGATTAACAAAACTCAATCATATATGGTGAAAGGTCTGTCTGGAACTCTGGATGTTGAATTCTAAGTAATTTAGTAGTGTTTTATTCCATTTAATTTATATGAAAAATCATTTTCAGAAAAAGAAAACGAAATTTCATTGGGCTTTAGAACTATTATCATTTATAATCATACGATTTCCAACCATCAGTATTAACTGTATTATGCTTATGTTTTGAAAAGACTGACTGCTAAAAGTGTAGAACTAGTTTATGATATTTTATTAATGTTACAAAAGAGAATTTTTCAATATAGGTCTACGAGCTTGAAAGTCTTTGCCAATATCTCGCCATAATCAAATGTTGACATTTTACATCTACTACTTGTTAATCTTGTCAGATATTCATTTTAAAAACATCAAGAAAAATAATATTTGGTGGCTACATGTAACTGTGACCATAATAATAACAAGGACACCACTACCACATTAGTTATCTGTCATGACCAATTTAGCGTAATAAAAAAACCGATGACCCCATAAAAAACATACCTTACCCACACACAAGAGTAAGCGAACGACTTGGTTTTAATGTAGACCGACTTCTTGCTTCACCAAGTACATGACCGCGGTCCTGTAATAGGGAGGACGCGTCCATTAATGGGGTCTTGCATGCAACGTCCTAGTAAATGACCATGCATTACGCATGGTGTAACTTTTGCATAATAACTATTTGTTCCCTCCGTCCTAATATTATTATCCAAAATTTTATTTTGGATTGTCCTAAATTAATTGTTCATTACGAAAAATAGATAGGAAAATTTTATAGAGATTATTATACTACCTTTATTTGAAATTGTTATTAGAAACTTTTAGTAAAACAATAATTAACTAGTTAAAGGTAAACTGTATAAAGTGAGAGAAAAACAAAATATTTGCTTTTAATAGGTAAACTACAACTAAGTCACTACACGTATCAACATCTATATTTATACTACTTATAAAGAGTGAATGTACATTCTTAAAATCTTAAAGCTTGAAAACTTAAATTAATGTAGTTTACCTCAATTACCCTTAAGTATCTTTTAATACATCTTAAGCTTGATCAATACTAGACTTGACAACTTTTCAAAATAGACATTATATTAACTTTAAAAAATACACTTTGTATTTCAAAAAACACATGCTTTGCATCAAAAGTCGAACCAAAATCACGATTTCACACGTATAATTATTTGCCGCTATATCAACACCCTCAAAATATCACATTGGAAGATAATGCCACTGGGGTGCTAGTTCATAGTGCAAAGTTGAGGTGGCAAAACAAGCGGGCCGGGCGGGCACGAGCCACGGGCTACGGACTAAACGGCATGGGCCAAACGGGCACGAGCTAAATGGGCACGGTCCAAACGGGCGCATGTTATACGAATTGCTTTAGAAAAGACCCAAATGACGAAATAAAATCCCTCAAACGTAACACCTCATTTATATTTAAAAAATTAAAGATATTACATCTATAAGTTTTCTTTAAAAACAATTATAATGTTCTCCAATTAAAATAAAATATGTGCCCGTTTATGCTCATTTAACTTTTAAATGAGCAATATATGCCCATTTAAAAAAATAAAGAAAGGGCTAAATGTGCCAAAATCTTATAAAAATTTGCCTAAATTAGCCTATAGTACAAAGTTCAAGTCATCCCGCTTGAAATTTGGGTTAAAATTTGGCATATCCCGCTTGAAGCTTGGAATACTGATGGCATTAGTAGGATAGCAAGCATGATTGGAACACCCATTATAATGGACAGAATTACAACTGCTATGTGTAATAAAGCATATGGAAGGGCTAATTTTGCAAGGGTGTTGGTTGAGATTGATGCTACTAATGGTTTGATTGAGACTGTTGATGTTTGTTATCAGAGCCTTGGAAAATCTATGAAGTTAAGTGTTGAATATCCTTGGAAACCCCCGATTTGTGATATATGTAAGGTGTTTAGGCATGGTAGTGATAAGTGTGCTACAAAAAGTGTTTGTACTGATAATAATAAGGAAGAAGAGGTCAAGAAACAAAAAAGTGATGTTGGTGCTAATGTTGTTGCAAGTGGTAGTGATTGGAAGACTGTGGATCATAAGAAGAATACAAAGAATCCTGTGGTTAATAGTGGTTATGGGCAGAATTATTATATGGGTGAAATTTCTTACAATAGAGGTGGTTTTAATGGCAGAGGGAGGGTGGTATGAATGGAAGGGGATATGGTAATCAAAGGGTGAATAAGTATAATGGTCAGACTAATTTTGTCAAAAAAGTGCCTGAAGTTGTAACTGGAAATGTTAAGAAGATGGATGTGCAGGATAAAGGTAAAAATGTAGTGAATGTAGAGGATAGTGAGAAGGATGTTAGATCTAAGAAAAAAGCTCAAGGGGTGGAATCTCAAAACAGGTATGCTACGTTATCGGAAGTAAATGACGATATAGGAAATGATGGTGAGGCAACGGTTAGAAGCAGGATTGATGAGGTATGTGTAAAAGGGGTATATGTTGGTATGGAAGAGAGAAGTAGTTGGTCTAATGTGGGGAGAGAATATTATAAAGATAAATTACAAAAATGCACTCAGTCTATGACTATTGAGGGTTTAGAAGGTATAATTCAGAAGTTTGATAAACAGATTGGTTATAGCAACCAAAACATTGCTATGGGTTCTAAAACCAAGGCTGATAGTATGGTAAAAGCGATGATGGTGGAACAAGGACTGACTGAGAATCAAGCTTTTACAAAAGCATATGATGAGGTATATAGGGATGAATTGGAAAGAATAAGAGAGTTGGGAGTTAAGAAAATGATGGCTGAAGTTCAACTATTCTTTAAAACAAATCAAGTGTTTACTCCTTTTGAGCTGGAAAGCTGGGCTGTTGTAAAACTTGAGATGGACAGGGCTATAGTTGGTGATGAGGCTTATGATAATCTGATATCGAAGTTTAGGAAATTAAATGAAGAGAGTGGTGATGATGATGTGGCTCAAGCTACTCAGGGAAGTGCTCTATTCATGACTCAAGATATGGTTGGTAATGTTGCAGGTTGTGATATCAATGAGGTGCAAAATGATATTTCATCTCATTCATCTCTAATCTAATTTTTTATGATTGTTCAGATTGCTGCTTGGAATATTAAGCGGATATGTAGTTCTCTTAAGCATAAAGAAATTAAAAAACTAATTAAAAGGAATGTTATTAGTTTATTTGGTATTATTGAAACTCAAGTTAGGAAGATGTTTGATGATAC
Organism: Artemisia argyi; assembly: GCA_030686995.1. Lineage (NCBI taxonomy): Eukaryota > Viridiplantae > Streptophyta > Magnoliopsida > Asterales > Asteraceae > Artemisia > Artemisia argyi. The sequence goes on along the minus strand of CM060709.1, from coordinate 66,041,940 downwards.
TATTTGTAATGAAGTTTTTTCTGAGTGGAAGTGGGTTTCTAATTCTAGTTTGAGTAGGAAAGGTTGTAGAATTGTTGTGGGATGGGATGAAAAGATCTTTAGGGTTCAATGTTTATCATTTACTGATCAGGTTATGAATTTTTTGGTCAGTAGGATTGTTGATGATGTGGAGATGCAGGTGTCTTTTATCTATGGTGAAAACAATACTAAGGCTAGATTGGAGTTATGGAAAGTGTTAAGAGATCATAAAGCTAATGTGGGTAATTCTCCTTGGTTAATGCTTGGGGATTTTAATGTTATTCTTAATTGTAGTGAACACTCTAATATTAATAAGATAAGTTATGATGGGATGCAAGATTTTAGAGAATGTGTTGAAGATATACGCATGGAAGACATTAAAACGAATGGGTTGTTTTATACATGGATCCAGAAAGATGAAGAATCCTGATAATGGAATTCTTAAAAAGCTTGATAGGGCTATGGGTAATGTTGAGTTGAATATATTTCCTACATGTCAAGCTAGTTTTCTACCTTATGGTATATCAGATCATTCTCTTATTTTGGTTTCTTATGATGATGGGCATATGGAGAGTAAGAAATCTTTTAGATTTAAGAACTATTTAGCTAGTAAATATGAGTTCTTACCTCTTCTTAATAGGAAGTGGAATTAAGAAGTTAATGGTTATAAAATGTATGTGCTTGTTAAAAGATTGAAAAGTATGAAAAACATCTCAGAGAGTTGAATAAATTGAATGGGAATGTTTTTGATAAAGTTAAATGTTTAAAGATTGAGTTAGACAGAGTTCAGATTTGTTTAGACAAAGATCCAACTAATTCTATTCTTAGAGAAGAAGAAATGGTTTATTATAAAGCTTATAGAAGTGCCTTAGAGGATGAAGAGAAGGTGTTAATGCAGAAGACTAAGATTCAATGGTTGAAGGAAGGTGATTCCAATAGTGCTTATTTCCATGCTGCTATTAAAGGGAAAAGAAGTAAATGCAGAATTGATATGGTGTATGATGATAATGGAGTTTGTGTTAGGGGTTCTGATGTCGCTAATAAGTTTGTGAGTCATTTTCAGGATTTTTTCGAAGCATGTAATACTGTTTATTCTATTGAAGATCCTGAATCATTGTTCATTAGAAAGATTTCTGTTGATGATGTTGTGGACATGATTAAGCAAGTTAGTGATGATGAAATAAAAGATGCATTGTTTAGTATAGAGGATAACAAGGCTGCTGGTCCTGATGGGTATTCATCCAAATTCTTTAAAGCTGGATGGTCTGTTATTGGATGCGATGTTATTGAAGCTGTCAAGGAGTTTTTCAGAACAGGTAAACTACTTACTGAGATTAATGTAACAACTCGCATTTTCGGATTACTATTCATTTTTACTATTCACTATTACTATTCACTTTCACTATTCACTCCCGAAATTTTTATTTCATATTCTCGTAAGTTAAACTATTTTAATGATAATCCGAGAATTTGATAGTCGTCGGATCATTTCTTCAAAAAACACTAGAAACCGTCGAAAGGACTTATATTGCAAAACAGAAACTGGATAGGGGCTGTAAATAGAATTACTGGGAAAAATTAGTGTACTTAGAATCTTAGGTGTAAATATAGGATTGTAGAGCTATGTATTTTGGTCATTTTGCCGCTTGGCTCACCCCGTAACTCATCCGTATGAATAAACTAGAGTCAAAACGGCAACACGTGTCAAAATCTAACTAACAGATTTCATTGGACAAAAAGGGACAGTTCTGTTTATTTCTGGAACTTATCGTAGTTTTATGAAATGTAGCTAAGACATAAACTTAAACGTAGGAAAAGCCTCGCATCCTAAAGTTTTGTAGAACTCAAAATACGGCCTTTGCCGCGGGACTGCTGAGTGCTGTCTAAATTTTTGTATTAAAACGCAAGTGTAAATTAGTAATTTGACACTAGTTAAATAATTTCTGGGGTAGTGGGACCCACTAATCTGTTTAGAACATTCAATTACCTTTCCGAGAACGTAAAAACCGAGTCGTTATCATTTACGGTTTAGAAATGACGTATAAATTAAGTCGAAAAAACTAAAATAACTAGAAACCCGTAACGTGACGAATATTAATACTTGACCACTTATACTTACAAACGTTAAACATCCAAGCATAATGAATGTAATAAATATATAAGGCATGTTTATATATTCACTTTGTTGTTTTAGAACCTAAGACATATCATCATATTCTAGGTTACGCTTAGAGACTTCCTGGCTTATCCATCGATTCCGTTATACGTTTTGATATCATTAGTTCAAGGTGAGTCATAGCCTCTACTCTTTTCATACTTGTTTTAAACTCTTTTGGGGAGATACATGCTTAAACTACTTGCTTTCTCTTTTACTAAAGACAATTTTACTCATATGCTATGATATACTTTTATACTCTTAAACATGATGTGTAGTTTTATTACGATATGTGCCTTAATGTGTTAAACTATTCTATACGCTATATTCTTTAACCACTGTTTAACTCCTGGATGGAGCCGATGGAGAGGTATTGATAGTACTATCGGGCTGACGCCCCCACCCTTGCCATATATTCCTGGCCATGGGTGAATATAATCCAGCTTTAAAGCATTTGTGCTTATTCTTGTCATGAGGTTCAGTAGGCTGTTATACTTTACATTAAGCGTGCATATATCGTATACACATATAATATTGAAATCATGCTATACTTTAGCAGTGGGTTGTGAACACACAGGTTGCAAGTGTTGTTATGGGCGGGACTTGCAACTGAGTGGATTCACGATGCCTTTGCTGTGCGAATATTCTTTAAAGACTTTTCAACTGTTTTAAGACAAACTCTATGAACTCACCAACCATTGTGTTGACACTTTAGCATGTTTATCTCAGGTTAGTAAGGCGATAGCTAGTGCGTGGAACATAGAGTCAAGCTGCATATTCTGAAGACTTACGCTTTTTATCATTTTCCATTCAAAACATTTTGTATACATTTATGTATAATACTTTAGAATCTCATGTTTGTAACTTTGAATTCATTAATCGAATGGTAACTTTTCAAAACGTCTCATTTAGAGGTCGTTTTCTATAACTTGTACTTTGTATTATGAAGTAGCACCCCAAGTGACACAGTCTTCCGCTGCGGTATTATGGGGGTGTTACAATTAATGCTACGTTAAATGCCCTTGTTCCTAAAACTAAAACTCCTATGAAAGTGACTGATTACAGACCAATCTCATGTTGTAATGTAATTTATAAGGTTATCAGTAAGATTATCACCAATAGGATTAAACCTGTTCTTAATGATCTTGTTGATGTTAATCAGTCTGCTTTTATCCCCGGGAGACAGATTTGTGATAATATATTATTGGCTCAGGAGTTTATGAGAGGGTATACATGGAATAGTGGAGTTAGAAAGTGTACGTTTAAGATCGATATTATGAAAGCTTATGATACCGTTAACTGGGAATTTCTAGAAAACATTCTTAAGCATTTTGGGTTCCATCCTGTTATGATTCATTGGATTATGGTTTGTGTGAAGACTGTGTCTTTTTATGTTTGCGGTAATGGTGAGATAAAAGGGTTTTTTAAATCTAGGAGGGGTTTAAGACAGGGTGACCTTGTTTCTCCTTATTTATTTACTCTTGTAATGGAAGTCTTAACATTGATGCTTAAGAGACAAATAAGACATGATAGTAGGTTTAAATATCATTCTCAATGCAAAGAATTGGAGTTGGTGAGTTTATGTTTCGCTGATGACTTGCTTCTTTTGTGTCATGGTGATCTGATCTCAGCTTCTGTTTTAAGAAGGGGATTAGATGAATTTACTCTTGGATCTGGATTGTATCCTAATCATAGTAAAAGCAATGGATTTTTTTCGTAATATCCCGGAGGTGGTTAAAAATGAAATTAAAATGGCTATGCCTTTCTATGAAGGATCTCTTCCTTTTAGATATTTAGGAGTTCTTATGATTTCTAAAAGATTGACTAGTAATGATTGTTGTGGGTTAATTGATGTTTGTATGAAGAGAATAAGTGACTGGAAAAATAAGAACCTTTCTTTTGCTGGTAGATTACAACTAATTGCTTCTATTTTGTCTACTTTGCAAAATTATTGGGCTTCACTATTCATGCTCCCTATTTCTATTTGTGATAAGATTGAGAAGCTGTGTAAAGGTTTTTTTATGGGCCAGGGGTGAGTCTGCTAAGGGGCAAGCTAGTATTTCATGGAAGGAGGTCTGTAAGCCTAAGAGTCAGAGGGCTTAGGGTTAAAATCTATGCACTTGTGGAATGAAGCCCTTATGGTGAAACACTTATGGAATGTGGCCAGTAACAAGAATTCTAGTTGGGTTAAATGGATAAATGTTCATATTCTGAAAGGTAGGAGCATATGGAGTTTAGAAGTTAAAACTAATTATTCTTGGAGCTGGAAACAAATTTTGAGTTTGAGGGATAAAGTGGATAGATTTATTGGTGTTAAGGTTGGTAATGGAAGCAGATGTAATGTGTGGTTTGATAATTGGAGCCCTCATGGTCCACTGATTAAGATTATTAATTTGAGAAGCATTGAATTAGCTGGTTTTAGTGAAAGAGTGAGTGTTGCTGATATGGTGAATGGTGATAACTGGTTATGGCCTGATGATTGGGATAACATATTTGGTGTTAATGTTTCTGTTCCTGCTCTTAATTTTGAAGTGGAAGATAAGACAATTTGGATTAATAAGAGTGGAAAGGATACAAAGTTTAGTTTAAAAGAAGTTTGGAATGCCATTAGTGAAGAATGTCCAAAAGTGATATGGTATGAGCATGTATGGTTTAATCAGTGTATTCCTAGGCATTCTTTCATTTTGTGGGTTGCTATTAAAGGTAGGCTAAAAACTAAAGATAGAATTGCCAAGTGGTTTGCTATTCAGGATCATGTTTGCTATCTATGTAAATCGGAGAATGAAAATCACAGTCATTTGTTTTTTGCCTGCCCTTTTTCGAAAAGACTTTGGGAAAGGTTAAAACCTATGGCTTGTTTAGAGAATGTTGGTGATGATTGGCCTGTTATTATTTCAAGTATTGTGAATAACCCGGCTAGGAATAAAATCTGGAGTATCATTCAAAGACTAGTTTTGGGTGCTGCTGTTTATTTTACTTGGCAGGAAAGGAACATTAGAAGAACTCAGACCATTGAAAGATCTGTGGCATGCTTGTTTGATACTATGGTTGAAACTGTTAGACTAAAACTTATGGGATTATCTTTGAAGTGGACAACTGATGTAGCTAAGGCTGCTGATATTTGGAAGTTTCAAGTTGATAAGTCTGTATTTGATTTTATGGGGGTTATTGGTGTGGTTATCTAGGTTTGATTTGTTAATGATTGTTGTGCTCTTTTTGTCCTTTTCAAGGTTTTGCCCATTTTGTGTTTTACTTGGTAAAGGTTTTTAAGGAGGCAAAATCATTAAATGAGAGTTATTATGATTTGATCTAATTGGTGTGTTCTTGTTTTTATATCAGATGTATTCTCTTTGAGGTATTATTTTGGTTAGCTGCTGAGCATGTTTTGAGAGGAGTTGGTTGCTTTCTGGTGCTTATGCTTGAGCTGGGGATGAAGTTGTATGTTCATTGGTTTGGTGGTATTTGCTATTTCTGGGCTTGGTTCTACCAGTTACTTCTGGATTTCTATTAAAATTAGTCCTGGCAGTTTAGCTTACCATGTGTTGTCAATATATGGTGATGTTTTGAGGTGCATTGGTTGGTCCCTTTGCATTGGCCCATGTATTCAGAGTATATTGATGACACTGGTTAAAGCAATCTTTCCTGCTCATGACTGATTTTTTTGGATTTATTGTCTCTAGTAATTCTGGATTTTTGTTCCATCTTTGTTATTGTAGTTTTGTATTGAGTTAGGGTATTGTCCTATGCCATATCTTTTAGTGAGATGCAAAGTGTGGGGGCTTGTTTGTGCTCTTTTTAACGCTTTGTATGTTTTATCTTGTACTGCCTTTTGGCTTCTGTTACTTAATGAATTTACCTTTAAGTAAAAAAAAAGTTCAAGTCATCGAAAACAACCTCTAAATGAAACGTTTTTAAAAATCACTATTCGATAAAAGAATAAGAGTTACAACATATGAGGTCCCAGAGTACAAAGTTACATAAACATTTTTAGGGGCCGTTTGGTTTGTTCCTAATAATCACAATGGGTATCGGATTTGGTATGAAATAGAATGACAATGGATATGAAAAAGTGTATCATTACGATTGTTTATGTTTGAATGACAAAATATGGTATGAAAAAGTATATAGATATTTGAATTTTATAGTGAAAAAGATGGACCAACGGAATAAATTTCATAGACATCAAATTGATAGGTAATGAAACTATCACTATGATATAGGCATTTCATTACTTGGCCCACAAAACAAACACCTTTAGTGACTTTCAAAGTCATAGTTTCATTCTCATACACCCGAACCAAATGGGCATTTAAAATGTTATCCAATGGTAACATGTAATGCATCCCAAGCCAAAGTTATGCCTTACAAACTTGAGAAAATACATGCTAAAACGTCAACATAAAGTTGATGAGTACATAGGTTTAAGTAGTATGGACCACAAGATTTAACGTTTGTTTGACCGTTACATTCGGTTATGAATAAGTAGTGGTTGACCGGTACATTCGGTCATGTATGTACATAGCAGTCTGGCCGGTTCATTTGGTTATGTATCCGGTACATTCGGTTATACATTTATAATGGTTTAAAGTACTTGTGTCTGTATATAAAAGCAAGCAATATATTCTCATCCAAAAGTATTTGAAAACAAGTATAAACAAGTACTCCCTCCGTCCCAATTTTATTGTCCACGTTTCCTTTTTGGGATGTCTCAATTTAATTGCCCACAACTAAAAATAGATAGGGAAGTTTAACCAAGTTTACTATATTACCCTTGTTTAAAATTATTATTATAGACCTTAAAGAAGACTTTAATTAATTACCTAATGGCAAAATTGTCATTCTTTCAAAAAGTAAGAAAGAGAAAGTTGTAATAAATATACTTTTCTTAAACTCTGTGTTTTTTGTCGGGTGATAATAATTTTGGGACGGAGGGAGTAAAAGTGTAGCTATGAAACTCACCTCAAGCAAAGCGATAAAAAGTGATGAAATATAAGACAATGGAAAGCCAAGAAAATCCTAGGAGAAGCCTAAATATAATGATGCATTTTAGGTTCTGAATAATATGCATATGTATGCAAATGAGTTTTATAAAATTTTTATATCAATTATACCATTGTACTTAGTGTTTACAAAATTTTTAACACGACAAAGACTAGTTTGGACAAGTTCAGAAAGTTCACTAAATTCTAGCTTAACTGCTGATTGGTTTTACAAAGTTATCCGATTTTATAAAATCCGTTTCTCCAAAGTTATCCGATTTTATAAAATCCGTTTCTCCTAAACCGTAAAGGGTTATGACTCTGTTTTTACATTCACGGAAAGGTATTTAATCCTACTAATTATATTTGTGGTCCCACTATTCCAAACATTATATATCCAGAGTGGAATTATCAAAATACCCTTATGTGTCAAAGCTGATTTTTAACTTCACAAAACAGACCCACGAAAATGGCTCTAGTTTACAATCTACAACTTCGTTTTAATCGATTTGAAAAGCCACGTTTAAGTTAAAGTGACATCTACATTTTCTCTTTTAAAGTGTCCTCTACATTTTCTCTTTTTACACCAACGGTTGGTTCTATACAAAAATTTAGAGCTTTTACCATTTGAAATATGTTATACAAATTTTGGACACTTTCACGATTAATTTTCTAATTAAATCATCAGGTATTATTACGGGGCGAGCAACTCAGCGAATCGAAGCTAAGACATAGACCTATAACCAAAAAAATTTCCCTAAGTCTAGAAACCCACTGATTATAGCAAAAAATTACGTTTATATCCCTTGTCAAAACTATCATAGAAACTTATGAACAAAAACATATTTTCTTGAGTTTTCTAGTTTTGTTATCTAAGTACAAGGTATAATCTCATGAAATAAGTTGAATAACATGCAAGGATGTGCAAAAATATAAAAATAAAGTTATCCATGGTTTTCTTATAATGATTTTATGGTGAGAAATGAAACAAGAATAAGAACACTAGCCTAGTTTTCTAATCACCAACAAAGTTTTACCCAAGCTTCCAAAATAAAACCAAAGCTTTCAAAACCTTTAAAAACTTGTATGATATGTGGTAAGTGACTTGAGGGTTGATCTAAATGGATCTTTTGTTAATGGCTTCTAATGGTTTCTTGTTGGTGAAAACGATAAAGGATACTTAGGTTTTTGTAGAGATGATCCTAGTTTCACTTTCTTTATTTTTGTTAGCTATAATTGGATGAATATGGTGTTGTGTTGGTGATGTTGAAATACAAAAAGGGGAGAAAACGAGTGTTTAGTTAGCTTATATGTGTGTAAAAATGAGGAGAAAATCTTGTTGTGAGGTTTATATATGATTTATGATTAGATGACAAGTATCATAAAAATTTACAAGTGCTTATGATGTGTTTAGGTTGTAAGTTGGAGGTGTTAAAGTGTGTAAGCATGAGGTGTTGTTTAGTTAGCTAGACATGTGGCTAGTTTTTGTGTTAATAAGAGTTTTATTAGTTTAGTTTAGTGGGTAGATTATACCTTAAATCGTTTTAAGTTTAAACCATAAACAAATAAACGCGTAAAACATATTAATCGGATAACGTAAAAACTTATAAAAATAGTATAAGTTTTTAAATAAATAACTTTAGTATTTTTGTAAACTAAACGTAGTCTATGGTCGGTTCAAGTTTAATGTACGTGTAACGACATACACAAGTGAACCTATCTGGTTACTTGTAAAAGTTAATTTTTTGTGAAATTAAAATAAAATAGTAAAAGTAAGTGGTTAAATAATGTCCTGAAAAATGCGTATTGTTACCCTATACACCGTTGCTGTGCATGGGTATAAGTCTAGTCTTAATTAATGCATAAACCATGTGCTAAATAACGAATTTTGATTTCAAATGAAAACCTCTTTCGAGCATATAACGAAAAAGACCAAGTTTGGATTTTGGTTGTTGCACATCAAGAGCTCAAAAGCTTATGGGTATGTTTGGCAAAACTAGTTATATGCTGTAAACTGTAAAGTGTAACAAGCTGTAAACTGCAAAAATGTTATTATGAGCTACAAGCTGCATCTTTTTTTTCCAATAAAAGTATTTGGTAAATTAGCTGTTAAATGTAACTATAAGTTGTTAATAGTTATTTAATTTTTTAACAGCTCCAAGATATTTTAAAAACTTCATGAATCATTTTTTCATTTTGGAGCTACTTGTTTAAAATAAAAGCTTGAAGTTGATGTATCCAAACGAAATTACTTGTTTTGGAGGAGATTATTTTTGTAAAAAAAAAAAAAAAGCTTGCCTCTCCAAAAAAGTTGCGTGCCAAACAAGCCCTCTATGTGATAAACTTTGGCATTTATGCATCAAATTTTTAAATCAAAAGTCCATATTTAGCATCAAAAGATTCTACTAATAAAATGTTCGTTTGTGTACATCAAGAGCTCGTCTATGTGATAAACTTTGTCATTTATACATCAAAATTTTACCACATGTCACGATCCGGATGTATTTTACATATGCATTTAATATACACATGCATGAGATGCGTTAATAGGATGATATTGAAGAACTTAAAGTCATGCGGTTTAACAAAAACAGTTTCGCGGAGAAATAAACCATGATATTTGCCAACTCACTTGATTATGAGACTTTTAAATAACACTTTCACTTAGGCACTGGCCAAGTCAGTAGAGGACCTTGTTGGGCTCCTTCCCCCTTCAAAAAGAAACTGTACGTGTGAATTTCCTTTCATACGGCTCGAATCATTCTCAGATGCTCAAGAGGCATCTTTTCCTTATTTGTTGGGTTTGTGACACGCGCGTAAACAAGCACCAGCCACAAGAGCAACAACCTATGACCACTAGAGTAAGAAAGTTAGCTACATCTCCATGCAAAAGGAATGTGGTTGTGGTTGAGGCTTTCTTTTCCTTATTAGTAAAGGGGGCTAGGGACGTTAGCTAAGTTCGTGCCTTCCGTTCCATAGAAAAGTCGTTCTTGGGCAAATCTCGCTCCTAAGATGTTATGGTGAAATTTGTTTTTAAGTGAAGATTTGCAACTTAACTCAACTTTCGGTCATATAACAAAAATTAATACTTTATTATGAATGACGAAATTGTCATCACTTTTACATGCAAATTATTACTTGTTGCAAATTACACAACTATCGCCTTTTGATCTCATGTATATGTAAAATTATAAAGTTTTTTTTTTTTTTTTTTTTTTTTTTTTTTTTTTTTTTTTTTTTTTTTTTTTATCAAACAACTTATACCAATAAACGTATGTTTTGATCATCTTTAAATTGATGTCCATTTTGTTAAAGTTTTTTTTACAATATTTTCACAAAATATCATAATATATTCGAAATTAAAGATTTTTCATTTTTATTAACATAAAAAAAGTTATAATCTAAAAAAATAAGAATTAACAAGTGACATATTGCAAAGTATTACGAAATCAAATAATGTTTCTATCTTCTAACATTAACTTTTTTCTTTCCAACTTTTATTTCTCTCTACTTATTAATTAATAAATATACTCTATCATAATTTTACTCATACGAATTTACTGTGAAATTTTACTAAGTTATTGCGAATTTTAACTACGCATTTTTTATTTTCTTTAATATCATTCAAAAAACATATACATACCTCTAAAATAACTAGGCAAGTACTCGTATATAGTAACGAGATACGTCAAACAGTTACAGTTGTGATGTTGAGATTAGAATACGGAGCGGGTTTGGAAGCAAAAATAGGACAAATATGTAAAATACAAAAGAATTGAATATAGATGATTAAAAAAAAACACACACAATTAATAAAAGATCACAATACCTATACACACCGATAGTCCTTAGACAAAATTTCACCGTTGGTCCCTAAACTTGTCACGATTCGCGCGGATCGTCCTTAAACTTTTTTTTTTTTCCATTTTCGTCCCTGAGCTTGTCGATATTGGCGCGGTTGGTCCTTTTGAGAAACGGACGTTGGGTTGCAGCGTTAGCTGACGTGTATACCATGGCTAGTTTCGTCATTTCACACCAAAACACCTCCAACAGTAATTCTCGCCGTTGGTCCCTAAAAGATAGTTGCAAGATTTGTTGGTACAATGATTTGCGTATTTCGTCCCTAAAAGTTGGCTATAAAGAAGGTTCTATTCACTTTTTCCTGAAGCCTTCGTTTTCCAAGATACGCCTACAAAAAACTTTCCCGCCCAATCACATCAACGTCAAAATCACAAAAGTATTGAAAATCGTCTCGAACAATGTCCGCACCAATGTGGAAGATGCGTAAAAGAGGAGTGACAGTCCCTGCAGATGAGTTGGAGGCGCAATGTGAGAATGACTAAGGTAATGAGTTTAAGTCCAGTTGATTTGAGCTTGTTTTGCTGTTAGCTTGTGTTTATATATGTTTAGGTACTAAGTAATTGACTTTATATTGCAGAATTTCATCGCAATTTATTCACCATTCGAATACATCATGGTGGGGCATTTATGCGTTTCCCTAACAGGGAATACGTTGGTGGTACTGAAGACATATTTGACATGGTGGATATTGATGTATTCTCAGTCTTTGATCTGGACGAGATGGTGCTTCAGTTGGGCTACATAGGTCAGAAAGAGCCTCTGTTTTACCACTATCTTAGTCCTATGAGTACTTTAGACCAAGGACTGTTTCCCCTGTCATCTGATGATGATGTCAGATGTTTGGGTTATCTAGTAGGTGGTTTCAAGTTGATAGAAGTGTACATAGAGCACGGTTGTTCTAGGGTCACTGGTAAAACAAGGGTAGTAATAGAGGAACTTGTGTCTAGTCCACCTAGAGCCTCTAAGGTAACTAAACCTCCTCAACTGTTGGCCCTGTCATGGCCTGATAATACTGATAGTGTTCCACTTCCAGCCAACTCAACTCAAGGTACTCCTTTTACACAACTGACTTTAAGTGAATGTGGTGAAAATGAAAACAATGACCTTCCCCAGATTGATTCACAATTTGGAAGTTTAAATTTAAGTTTCACCCCAGTTATACCTGCTAGTAAGGAGATTGTGGCAAAAAAACTTGCTAGTATAGTTAGGATGATGGACTTTGATGAGAATGAGTTAGATATGCCTCTTTCATTTAGTTATTTGGATGCCATGAATGTCGACACCACTAGTGGATTAAGTCCTGATGAACATTTTGGTGTTGCTGACCTGGACTTAAATGTAGGGTTGCCTGTTTTTGGCCTAGATGATCCCCAAACACATACAGGTGAGGGTCAACAGGATAACAGGCAAGATCAGCATGGTAATGGTGTCGGGTCACTAGAGGATGAGGAGGATGACATTCATAATGTCAATGATAGTGATTATGAAGGAGGGTCAAGTGACAATGCAGGTTCAGGTGATGAAGGAGAGGCTGCAGTTATGAATGATGAAGGACACACTGGAGTTGAGCCTCCTGTGCAAGTAAACAGTTTTCATCTAGCAAGGGATAATCCTTCTGTTAGTATTGGCAACAGCAGTGGTGATCAAGTAAATAAGTATAGACTAACAGGGAATAAAGCTTATGACAACATTGGCAACAGCAGTTTAGTTGGAGAGGTTGTAGGTGGAGTAGAAGCTGTTAGTGTTGAAGGTTTCGAGAGTCAATCAGGTTCTGATGGTGAACAAGATTCTGGTGTTAGGAAACAGTTAAGGGAAATAAGAAGAGCAATTGGAGTTGACATGTCAGAGAATCCTATTATGAAGTATTATTTTTTCACTCGACAAGAGTTTGCAACCCTAGAAGAGGTGAAGGAAAGAGTATACATGCATGCAGTTGAGAGCAGGAGAAATTTAAAGTTGGTCAAGAATGATGGTATTAGGGTAAGAGCTGTATGTGATAACCAAATTCCTGTCTTTACAGAGTCAGTCTTAAGTGGATCAACAGGCCCAACTATAGATACAGGTGTTGGGCCTAGTGGATCAAGTGGCTCATTAGGTAGAGGGAGTAAAAGAAAGAGAAACGATGTAGGAACTTCTGATGATGTTGATGATGAATGCCCCTGGGTCTTGTATGTAGGCAAAGAAAGACTTAGGCAAAACTAGATAGTAATGACACACAGAGACAAACACACCTGCCTTCAATCAAGGGAAATCAAACACTGCACTTATAAATATTTAGCAAACAAGATCTATGACCTAGTTAAGGTTAATCCAGAGATCCCAGGAAAGCCAGTTCAAGACCAGCTCCAGCGTGAATTACATCTTCAGGTTTCTATGACAAAAGCATTCAGGGCCAAAGCTAAAGCAGAAAAAGATGTTTCAGGTGATCACAACCTGTAGTATATGATGCTTAGGGACTATATTGGTGAATTGTTGTCTACAAACCCTAATACGACTGTGAAGCTTGGAATTGATAGAGATTCTGCTAATCCTAGTGAGTCTAGAAGGGTGTTTAAAAGAATATATGTTTGTTTGGGACCATTGAAGGAAGGCTTCAAGGCTTGCAAAAGAGAATTATTGGGGCTAGATGGTTGTTTCATGAAAGGTCCTTATCCAGGCCAAGTGTTGGTGGCTGTTGGACTTGATCCTAACAATGGGATTTACCCATTGGCTTATGCCTTGGTGGAAGCTGAAACTAAGAGTTCATGGTCTTGGTTCTTAATGTGCTTGGGTGATGACATAGATCTAGGCCCTAGATCTAACTTCACATTCATGAGTGATAGACAAAAGGTTAGTGAATGATGGTCCTCTAGTTGAATTCTTTAATAACCAACATAATATAAATTCTTATTTTGCTAACTTTGTTGGTTTATGCAGGGACTCATTATTGCCTTAAAATTTGTCTTCCCTAATGCAGAACACAGATTTTGCTTGAGGCATATTCATGAAAATATGAGGCAGCAGTTTAGTGGCTTAGAATATAAGGAAGCTTTGTGGAGATGTGCATCAGTTACAACCTTGTCTGGTTTTGAAAAGTGTATGGAACATTTGAAGGCTATGAAGAAGGAAGCACACGAATGGTTGAGCAAGATACCAGCTAAACATTGGGCAAGATCTCATTTTTCTGGTAATTGTTTGTTTGTTTTCAACATAAAAAAAATGGTTCAATAGTAGACATGTATATCATTTAAGTGTTTCATATTTTTGTGCTATAGGTAGACCAGTTACAGATTTATTGATCAACAACATTTGTGAGGTGTTTAATGGTAAAATAGCTCCAGCAAGGGACAAGCCAGTCATTACACTTTTAGAGTACATCAGAGAATACTGCATGAAGAGAATAGTAGCTGTACAAGGTATAATTGACAAAACTGATGGGCCTCTAACCCCAACTGCAGCTAAAATATTGGGAAAGATTAAGAGCGAGGCTGAATCGTTGCGGGTGATATGAATGGAGGAGTTAATTATCAGGTAACAGGGGCATGGGGTGATCAGTGTGTTGTGAATGTACAGGATAAGGTATGTACATGCAGGAAATGGAAATTGACATGGATACCTTGTAAGCATGTTGTTGCAGCCTGTTGGAATATGGGACTCAATGGCATTCAAGTTGGACCTCCTGAGTCGTGGGTACATAGCTGTTATTGGTTGTCCACTTGGAATGAAGTATACTCTCACCTCATTTTGGTTTGAAAATTGTTCAACAATAACATCGACAGTTTTTTTTTTTTTTTTTTTATTATTCACTTTTATCAACTATAAACTAATACAATACGTAGTAATAAAAAAGTTATAATATGGTGTCTTGTATAGTAACAATTGTTTTGTTTTATTTTATTTTTTTTGTTTTTGAAATTATATTAAAAATTAGTTAACATTGTCTGGATTTTCAGTGGAAGCGTTGTTAAGACAACTATTTTATTAAAGTAACGTTGTTTGGATATTTATGTGCACAAGTAAACAAAAGATTAAAGTTTAAGTTTTAACTGCGTATTTTGAGAATTGAACATTACCAGCTTTCATAAAAAAAACATTATTGCTTTATATATAATAGAGATATAGAAAGTAATAAAAAAAGTTACTAAAATTTTTATATCAAACATCTTAAATTTATTTCTCTTTCATTTGAGATCAATTTGATATATATATATATATATATATATATATATATATATATATATATATATATATATATATATATATATATATATATATATATATATATATATATATATATATATATATTATTTTCAGTTCTTAAATTTTAAGATCATTTCGTAATAAATTTCAATTGTCACTACAAGAATCAGGAGAACAGGCGACGAGAATATTCCCGTCGACACATTGTCGACGGCAATATGCACAAAACAACAAAAAACAAGCTTGACCGAGCCTAGCTGCGTTGAATTTTTCGGATTAATACGCTTCTGTCGACATGTCGACAGGACCATAATGGTCAAACCTTCACACCTCTATTATTGCCATAAGTTGGGCGCGAAATACCGTCGACATATCGATGGGAAAATTTTAACAACGAAACAAATAGTAATTAACGTGTGATTAACGTTAATTACTGTTTTTGGTTTAACTATCCCGTCGACATGTCGACGGGAGAATTTTATTTAATTATTTATAACAAAATGTTGTCCAATAAAAGAGCGGGGATTTTTCCCGCCTGTTTTTCCCGTCGAAATGTCGACAGGATTATGTCCACGTATTTTTTTCTTATAAATATTCTCACAAAATCATTCCCATCTCATTTTACACATACATTCTTGATTCTCACAAAACCCGATTGTCAATTTTCACAAATCACAAACAACAATGGACGGTTTAACGCCGAAACAGGAGTGGTCAAAGGCTTTATCACACGAGCTCCTGTATAATGAAATTATAAATCATTGGGGCTATGAATTTTTTGATGAATATGGTTCTTATGCGAACTGTGCACCGTGGCAGAGAGACCGGATTCTGGTATGGTTGAGGAAAAAGTCATACTATAGAGAGTATGATGAGGCGAAAAATGACCCGTTTTTAGGGGGTTATTTAAGCCGGAATTGGAATTTATTTTATCAAATATTGCCCTAAATCGTTCCTTTTGTGATTTTAGGTACTTTGGGAGTGAATTCTGGAAAAGGAAGCATTTTGGAAGTTTTTGGAGCATAAAAGTGAAGAAAACGGCAAAGTCTTGATTTTCCTTGTTGGGAACAGTACCTGAAGACGTCAAGAAGAATTTTATGACGGCGTCAGGAGCAAAATGGATGACGGCCCAGAGAAAACGTGACGGCGTCAGAACAAGGGCGTCAAGAGTAAATTTGGTGACGGCCTGTAACAAGATTATACATGACGGCGTCAGATCTGGATCTAGGCAATCCGAGAACTTTATTGGCGGCGAGATGACGGCGTCAGAATTTTACTCTTGACGCCGTCACCTCATGAAATCTATAAATACTTTTCTAATTTTCATTCATTAAAGGGTGGGACTTGTGTGGAGAATTCTAGGGCCGAACTTTATAAACCCTAGCTCGTTTGTAACAGTATTTTCAAGGGTTTTCACCCCTTGAAACCCTTCATGTTCAATTGAGATAAGTTTTCTTTCAATTCATTCAATATGTCTATGTGTTGTTTGAATATATCTTACGCTTGTCTTGATTTTAACATGCTAGGCTAGATCTTTTGTGTGTTTGCTTAGACGTAATGAAACCTAGATGTTGATTATAGGTTGATTGCTTGTTTATAGTTGTAATGGATGAATGATTTCAATGTTAGCCTTAAGAAAACTGGCAGGTCTCCATTGTGTAACTTGCTTGAACATCTTAAGAAACATGAACCGATGTGTACTAGGCTTTTATGGTTGTATTTAATGCACGAGCGAATTCTAGTGATCCCATGTTAGGAGCTTCTTGCAGGCTCGACATTGGAGTGAAGTAAGAGCTTATAGAATTGGGGAAGTAAGTACACCACCCCATAATTGGTATTAAGGAATATAACCCGTCATCCACGCAACTGTAACAAGTAATTAACCTGTAAAAGATATCTAGGGAGTAGTGAAATCTAAGTACACACAATTCTCCCATATATTGTTCACACCACTAGTTTAATTTAGTTTATTTACATTTTTGTTATTTTATTTTGATTGCATCTTTAGTTATTGGGTTAGTTGACTAGCAACTAATTCCGCCCACTCTTCCAAAACCCGAGATTTTTACTTGCTTTTATAAAATATAAAAAATACAAAAAGAATCATCCCTCACCTCTAGACCTAGTTTTTAGGCTTTCTAATCCTAGCGACACTATTCCTGAGTTGAACGATCTATCACCCGGTACTTGTCACTATACTATACTACAACGATCAGGTATACTGCCTGGTGGGGGTTCTAAGCTTCTCGAGATCCCTCGAGAGGTAAAGCCTGGTGCAATTCCCACGCATCAAGTTTTTGGCGCCGCAGCCCGGGAAATAGTTATTGTCAATGTTAGAATTCCTTTTTGTTAGGTCTACTTGCTAGATTCCTTTCTAGTAAGATTTTTATTTTTATTTTTATAGGTCTTCTTTAGTCTATCTTTTCTTTGTGTCTTTGTTTGTAAAAACCTTTCCATTGACTATTCCGTTAGCCATTATGGAGAACGCGAATCCACCATACTCCCAACCACGTAATTCACCCACTCCAAATGACATCTTGATGTTTAAACAACATGAGGATGAACCTATCTATGATGCGTGGGCTCGTTTTAAATATTTACTCCGAAAAGTCTCTCATCATAATTTCGATCTGTGGTCCCAAATTGAAATATTTTACCATCGTGTCAACCACTACACCAAAATGGACATTGACCATGCCGAAGATGGGGACCTTTGGGGATTAAGTGTTGATGAAGCATGGGAAACCATAGAGAATTGTGCCATACTTGCCAAAAAAATGGACAACCCAACAAACGTTGTTACGGATCAATTGATAGCAAGTTTAAGGGAACAAGCAAGAAGATTGTTCGGGGATAAACGACAATACAAGCTGAGCACATTGGTAATCTTTATAAGATGGAGGATAGAGTTGAAAATCTAAGCCCACCAAGGACCCCACAAGTCCTACCATCATTTGAGGCATACACAGCGCCCGTGACTTATTTGGATGAAGTAGAAGAGACTTTAGGAATCCCAATTGAGGTAGAACCTTTGAACCAAACACAACTAGAGGATATAGGTTTGAATACTTATAATGATAACCTTACTCTTAGTTCTAGGGAAGTTCCTAGTTTTGATGAACCGGAGCCTCAACCAAAACCATTACCTAATCTTCCATCCTTGGATGAAAATTTAGGAATTGAAATAGGTCCCGATCCACCCATCAAACCATATAGTCCGGGTAGTCTTAGGATAAAGGTAGTAGACTCTAAGACTTGTAGAGAGGAAGCTGACACAGGAGTGGAAAATGACCTTACATGCTTACATCACCCATTTATGATTGATCACAAGAAACATTATGGGTTTAAACCGGGTTTATTAGGTCAAGATGGATCCCCAACTAGTAATCTCTTGAAGTTGATTGAAAATGATCCCTTTCTAGGAGAAAATCTTAATCCACCAATTAACCCGGTTGAATTAGGTAAGGTTATGATGATAGGAGCACACCCCTTTGAGCATATAATTCATCCACCACTCTTTCCTCACGTGGCATACTTCCACCGAGAAGGTGTGTATCGCTACTATCACCCGCACTTAATCCTAAGTGTAGGGAAAACCTCTCTTATTTCCGTTAAATAAGGGTAGAGTCAGGCTGGTGACTCGAACAAAAACAAGCGCTTCTTGGGAGGCAACCCATGCTTTGTGTGATTTTTATTTGTTTGATTGTTATTTGCTTCCGTATGCATGCTTTATTTTTATTGTTGGTAGATCATGTTTCAAAACTAAAATGGTGAAAATACTTTATTTTGTCGTTTGACTTAGTCCTAACTTCATCCAAAGGTATTTCGCAAAAGATAAGTGTAAGGGGAAACCCCAAATATGTTTTTAAGAAACAAAACCGATCATGATTCTCCACAATATTAAATGAACATGTATATTCGTATATGTTAGAGTCAAATGCTTGTATCGAGTCATAATGATGTTTTGCAGGATTTTCCAGAAAGTAGGACAAAGTTTTTCTAGAAATTTTCCAGAAACTTAACATAAAGATTTCTGCAGGTCACTTCTGACGGCGTCAGGAAGAAATTCCTGACGGCGTCATGTGTAAAAATCTGGAAATTTTACTAGTTTTGTTTTTCTAACGGAGTCTTAAAGTTTTTGTTGAATCTTTAGTTTTATAATCTCCAGGAAATCTGCAAACATTCATTCTACAAGCATTATATCTTACTTTGTTTTATAGGATTTGTTAGCATATATAGATTGCCGCCGATTTTACGCGAGGTTGCCTTGTTTGTTTTCTCAGGTTTAACAAGTTATGTATGACAAGAAGATGATTTACATTCTGGAAGGAAAGATTTGATTGTTCATTTTCTTGGCGGAAGATTTAACCTTGTTACCATACTATCCATACCGAGCAAATCAGGGGAGTATTTGATTTCATCTTTTACCTGTTTTACTTTTACAATCTTTAATTGAACATTGGGGACAATGTTCATCCTAAGTGTAAGGGGAGGGTAAATGATGATACCTTATAGGATACACTTTCACTTGAGTTTGTTTGTTTGATGGTAGGTGTGTAATAAAACTATGAGAAATACTTGTTAGTGTAATTTTAGCGCCAAATTTAAATTTTTTTACAACATTTAGGAGTGAAACTTTAGCCATAGCAAGCGTCTCATGGATAGGAGATTGTATGACTAGCACAAAACCGTATTATTCAGAAAAATTTTCCACCCAAATATGTGAGGTTCGCCTTTAGATTTAATAGGAAAAGCATTTACTATTAGTGCTTATGAGTGTACCAGTAGTATTTAGATTCTATAACTTGCGTTAGTGATGCATCCCGAGACCGCTAGTGAGACTACATTCGTGCAGTAGGATTTACTACATGATAAGAGGTATTAGGATCACCCTTGTGTTAAACCCGTATCATAATTACTTGACCATTTAAGTCATATTACTTAGCTAGTAAAGTCAATTAATTTTTTCTCACACCTTAGCGTTGTACTCATTTTTAGTACACGAAACCCCTAGTACATTCTTCCGAGGCTATCTTTTCATTTCTAACTTTAAGCATCTTACTTAAAGGAAGAATTTGTTACAACCCACTTAAATGTACACCCAAATCGCCTTAGCCTTTCGTGTATGCACTCATCTTTAGTGCATTATTGTTATTTGTTTAAACCCTTAGTTAATTATCTAATTGATTACATGGTTGCTAAGTCGAGCCATATCCTTGTACATATTGTTTTGAGACGATTGGGACTCATGGGTAAAGTACTATTGTTATGGAGTAATGGGGAAGAAAATCATTTTATTACCCCCATACGTACTGATGAGTGTGTAAATACTCATCATTTATGTTACATTTAAACTGCAAAAACATATGAAAACACACAGGAATGCCTTAAAATACATAAAATATCCCTGGATTGTGTTTTTATGCAAAAGGATTGAAAATTGATGAAAAACAACACATTTCACATAATTTACAGTTTCAGTCCCTGAACTTTGAATAATTGGCAAAACTAGTCCCTGGTAAATCAAAACATGAAAAATATCATCAAAGGTCCTTAGGGATTCATAAGTTGTCAAGTATAGTCCTTTAAAGTTAAAAATTGCAAAATGACAACTTTAGTCCCTCAAGTTTGAAAAATGTCAAAAATAGTCCCTAAGGTTTTGTAAATGGAAAAATATAAAAAATAAACCTTGCACTATTATTAAATGGCAAAATTGGTCCTTATGATAACTTTTGAGAAATTACAACATCAACCCTTCAACTTTCAGAAAATTACAAGTTTGGTCCTGGGAGTTTGAGGAATTGGCAGAATAGGTCCCTGGGTTTTTAAAATGGAAAAATTATATCTTTGGTCCTTGGGTTATTCATAAATGGCATAAATGGTCCTTGTAACTACTTTGGAAATATTGCAAATTCAGTCCTTAATGTTTGAAATAATTGCAAAATTGGTCCTTGTTTACTACTAAATACAACCGAACCCTTTGTTTTTATTATAAACCCAAAACCAAAAGCCCACCCTTCCTTTTTGTTTCTGGCCCAAAACAAAGCCCAGTCCACACCCCTATTTAATAAAATGGGGGTTTGACCCAGTTGACCCTTCTTCCCCAATACCACCATCACTGCTCACCACCCTCACCCCCAACCTTCTTCCCCAAAACCACCATGGTTTTCACCACCTCACCTTCACCACCTGTCCATCTCACCAACTATACCATACCACAATAAATGCTTCTCCATTGCTTTTCACTGCAATCCCATCTCTGCTCATGAATTTCACCTCAAAGTCTCACCACTTGGCTTCAAACTCCACAAAACCCATGTTACTTGTCCCCTGCCACCTCCACAAAATACCAAGCTTCTTTAATTAGTCTTAAACCACTCCAATTCCACGTGTAAAGATTTGGCGCCAAAAGTATTTTAAACGGTTAGGATGAATTTTAGTGAATCAATGGTCAAGATTGGTGATGGGATTTGCTCTGAAGTCGACAAGGAACACAAACGGTCAATAAATATCAAGTGGGATGCATTGTGGAGAGTTATCTAGTTAAATTTTCATTTATGTATGTCGAATAGTTAAGCTTTTCAATTTCCAGTGTAACTTAAGCTCCCAAGTTTGAAATTCAGTGTTCTAAGTGTATTGTAAAACTTTCTTTAATAATAAATTCCAAGTTTATGTATGAATTCAGTTTTATGCAATTTTCAAATTTCCAAAATCTCATTCTGCTTTAGTGTTGTTCTTAGTTGATGATTACAGACTTAAATAAGCTCATATAAGCTCCTATAAAGCTTACAAAAGCTTTTAGTAACTTACAATTAAGTGTAGCTTAAAAAATTCCACAAATACAAAATCAGTCAACTAAAGTCAACTGTGCAAATTTTGGTTTGAATTCTGGATTGAGAGGTGATATGGAAGCATGGAAAGCTTGGGAAACATGGTTTTAGTACCCTGTGGAGGGTGTTAGGTTGTTCATTTGGTTCTCAGTTTCTTGGTCATGCTTGGATTTCAAGTAAGATTTTTGTACTCATTTTTCTTACATTAGGTACTTAGAGTAATTAGTGTATGTGGTTGTTTATTTATACCTATTTGAGTTTGTTTTAGCTTATTATACAGTAATTAAGCAAGATTATGGTTTGGATTGGTGTTTAGCTTCTAAAATCAGTAAAACAGCCCACTTAAGGGTTGTTTGGATCAGCTGAGTTCAAGGACTCAGAGGGTTTTTTGGTTATTGTTGTTGTTTACAATCTTTTTCATTAGGTTATTAGACATCAAATCAACCATAAAAACCAAGGTTTATTAAAGAAAAAGTCAAAATCACTAAAATAACACCTCACAATTAACTGTGTGGTGTTTTGAGTGCTATAAACCCTCACTTAAGCTTATTACCAGTAGATTAAGCCTAAATCAGCTTTACTTAAGCTTATTATATCATCTATAATCAGCTAGGATCAATCAAACTTCAAATAAGTCAACTTAGCTAAAAATTAGAAAAAGTCAAAAAGTGCTTGTGCAGAAAATCTCCAAATTGGCATGAATATTTGTGATTTTTGTGCTATGATCTAGGGTTTGAAACTTGTTGTGTGTGTAACCTACTAGCTTAACTTGAGTATCTTGCATCTATTTCATTTTTGTGATTTTTATTGTGCTAGTTACACAGCCTGGAACACACTTGCAGGGCAAGATGATGCCCTGCTACACAGACCATCACCACCATCACCACCACTTTGGTGGTTGATTGTGACCACCACAGTGGTCCCACAAGCTTCAATTTTGGTCCTTACAACCCCCCTCCTACCAGGGTTCAATATTTGACCCTTTGTCTGACCTGTACATCAGTGGACCCCACTTAATTTGGCCTCTTAAATTTGTCCCAATTCTGTCTCAGATTCAAAATAAGCAAGTGCTTATTTTGGATTCCTAGCTTATTTGGCCAACTTATTTGAGTAAATTTTGCTTATTATCATCCACACAACTTAATTGTACCAGGTTTTACCCTTATGGACCCCACAGAAGTCCATTTGTGCCTAATTCCTTCTTTGGTCAAACTTGGTCAACTGTTTGGTCTAATAAGCACTCACAGTGCTTATTCTGAGTTTCTAAATTATTTTCCTTTATAAAAGTTTCTTATTTTAAGTATTTTGTTAGTTTTATAAAAGAAAAAACAGAAAAAGACAAACTTAATTATAGTGATAGCTTCTATTTAATAGAAATTATCTATTTAATTTTCTTTTTAGCTTATTTATAAGCACTTCTGTATTTTTATATTTTTAATAAATCTCTTTCATATTAAAGTAATTTTATAAATTTTTCCAGAATTTTCCTTTGTCATTTAGTAACATTTAGATTTAATATTAGTTTAATTAATTATTAATCAATAAATAAGAATTAAAAAGAATAATTATATTTTATAAAGTACCACCTAGTTTTTATAAATTTTCTAGCTGTTATATAAGGTAAAACATTTTTATAAATTTTTCTGTGATTTATACTGTTCATTTTCTATTTTTAATAATATAATTAGTTTAATTGATAATTAATTAATAAATAGAATAATAATTAGTAAATTAGATTAAAAATACATAATATAAACTTTTTATAATATTTTAGGATTCCTGTGATGGTTAATTAGATTTATAAAAAAATTTCTTAATTATCTAAGTCTTTTTAATATTTTTAATAATTTAAATCATAATAATTAGTTAAATAATAATTAAATAATAATTAATTAATAATAATTAGATAAATAGTGTGAAAAATATAATTTTAGTTTTAAAATAAGTTTTATAATATTTTAGACTTTTAGAAATTTTAATTTTATATTTTTAGACTTATTTTACATTTTTCTATTTATTTGTGAATTATTAACTAATTAAAAATAGTTATTAAATAATAATAATTAATTAAATAGTTATAAAATTGATTTTAATTTTCTAATAAGTTTAGGATTCCAAAAATATAATTTTCATATTTGTGGAAGTTGTGTTTTACAGAATTCACGTTTAAATTTCGTACATTTACGTTTACTTAAATATAAACGTACATTTTATATCTTTTTACATTTTTTTTTAGGTTTTATTAAATTTTAAATAAATTAGTAATTATAAAATAAATATTTCAAGTTTATTTAATTTGCATTTAAGCCCCTAAGGCTTGCAAACTCCTACTATAGTTAAAGTTGTTTTTGTTTACGTTTAAATATTAAACGTTTACGTTTTCCAGTTCCTTTTCATTTGTACTTATCTGATTTCACGTATTAGTTGATATAGCTTATCAAAGCTATTCATACTTATATTTCAGTAGTACAATCACTTAAACCCTTTTCCTGTTCAATTCACCTGATCTCAAAGTCATTTTATTTCAGATTTCACGCCTCGTTGGGATTTAACGATCCGGGGAAACACTAAACTCCACGGAGTATTGGCCTAAGCTGTTTTATTTGTTGACCATTATTTGGTTGATATTATCTGACCGTTTCAAACCAATCACGTACGTTAATCTTAAAAGTACCCAAACTGTTTTGATTATCTTGATTCGAGTCATTAGATTAGTTTATTGTAAAGTATGTAAAAATTCAAGTGTAAGGGGAATGTTCATTCCCTATGATGTATTATTTTGGATGGTAGGGTAAGAGTGTATGCAAAAAAAAAAAAAAAAAAAAAAAAAAAAAAAAAATGGACTACCATCCCGTTTCATTTTATGTTTTTGTTATTTTTCATTTATTAGCTTATGTCGAGTCTAGTCTTAGCTTAGCAATGCCGTATTGTACCTGTAATTAACCAAGATGATTAACTCGCCACCAGTAAAGATTGCCTATATCCAACAAAACCGTGTATTCCATATCCCTACACCTAACGTTACAACCCTTTAAAAGACCTCTTTGATAGTTTATCCTAGGTGCTTACGTCATGTGGTGGAGGTTTGATCCTTTCCCAAGCCTATGGTAATCTATTTTGCTATAACAGGTAGTGTGAGATGTTTTCCATTTCCATATTGTGATATATATATTTTATTACACCCGAGAGATGTGAGTATCTAAACACTATTTGTGAGGTGCTAGTGTATGACCTCCGTGCTTGTCTTTGGTCTTTAGTGGAACGATTATTTGTTGTAATTACTTTTATTAGTGTTAAATGACCCCTAACTTGTATTTTGATTAGAATAAAAGCGCATTTGCTTGAGGACAAGCAAATCTCAAGTGTAAGGGTATATGATGAGGCGAAAAATGACCTGTTTTTAGGGGTCATTTAAGCCGGAATTAGAATTTATTTGATCAAATATTGCCCTAAATCGTTCCTTTTGTGATTTTAGGTACTTTGGGAGTGAATTCTAGAAAAGGAAGCATTTTGTACGTTTTTGGAGCATAAAAGTGAAGAAAATGGCAAAGTCTTGATTTTCCTTGCCGGGTACCGTACCTAACGGCGTCAAGAAGAATTTTATGACGGCGTTAGGAGCAAAATGGATGATGGCCCAGAGAAAACGTTACGGCATCAGAACAAGGGCGTCAAGAGTAAATTTGGTGACGACCTAGAACAAGATTACACATGACGGCGTCAGATCTGGATCTAGGCAATCCGAGAACTTTATTGGCAGCGAGATGACGGCGTCAGAATTTTACTCTTGACGCTGTCACCTCATGAAATCTATAAATACTTTTCTAATTTTCATTCATTAAAAGGTGGGACTTGTGTGGAGAATTCTAGGGCCGAACTTTATAAACCCTAGCTCGTTTGTAACAGTATTTTCAAGGGTTTTCACCCCTTGAAACCCTTCATGTTCAATTGAGATAAGTTTTCTTTCAATTCATTTAATATGTCTATGTGTTGTTTGAATATATCTTACGCTTGTCTTGATTCTAACATGCTAGGCTAGATCTTTTGTGTGTTTGCTTAGATGTAATGAAACCTAGATGTTGATTATAGGTTGATTGCTTGTTTATAGTTGTAATGGATGAATGATTTCAATGTTAGGCTTAAGAAAACTGGCAGATCTCCATTATGTAACTTGCTTGAACGTCTTAAGAAACATGAACTAATGTGTACTAGGTTTTTATGGTTGTATTTAATGCATAAGCGAATTCTAGTGATCCCATGTTAGGAGCTTCTTGCAGGCTCGACATAGGAGTGAAGTAGGAGCTTATAGAATTGGGGAAGTAAGTACGCCACCCCATGATTGGTATTAAGGAATATAACCCGTCATCCACGCAACTGTAACAAGTAATTAACCTGTAAAAGATATCTAGGGAGTAGTGAAATCTAAGTAAACACAATTCTCCCATATATTGTTCACACCACTAGTTTAATTTAGTTTATTTACATTTTTGTCATTTTATTTTGATTGCATCTTTAGTTATTGGGTTAGTTGACTAGCAACTAATTCCGCCCACTCTTCCAAAACCCGAGATTTTTACTTGCTTTTATAAAATATAAAAAATACAAAAAGAATCATCCCTCACCTCAAGACTTAGTTTTTAGGCTTTCTAATCCTAGCGACACTATTCCTGAGTTGAACGATCAATCCCCGGTACTTGTCACTATACTATACTACAACGATCAGGTACACTGCCTGGTGGGGGTTGTAAGCTTCTCGTGATCCCTCGAGAGGTAAAGCCTGGTGCAATTCCCACGCATCAGAGTATTTGGAAGAGCTAGATGCTGCTGAAGGTCAACGTGCTGCTGAAGCTCAAGTTGCTGCTGTTGGAGGTGAGGATGAAGCTGAAAGCACGTTTGACGTCAACATCGGAATTGATAATCTGGCAAATAGAATAAAAGGTCTTGAAGCTACGTTTGCACATCTCAAAGAAATGAGAGCAAGGAAAGGAAGAGATGGTGCGAGTTCAAGCAAAGCGGGAGGTAGCCGCAAAAAAAAGTAAACGGGTTGTTTCATTTGGTTGTCGAGTTGTTTAGTTTGAGTTGTTTTGTTTGGTTGTCAAGTTGTTTAGTTTGAGTTGTTTCATTTGATCTGGTTCGTTTGCTTGTCGAGTTGTTTAGTTTGAGTCTGTATGAAAATGTATCTGGTTTACAACTCTTGTGTGGTTTGAATAAAATGTTTGCCTTCATGTTTGAATAAAATATTTTTTTGTTAATATTGGAAACTATGTGGATAACAAGTTAATAATGCTAATTAAGCGTGTGGTGTTTTGGATTGCTTTATAAACTGCTTAGTTTCTTGAGTGTTTGGATAGAAGTTTACGATTTCTAGTGATTAAGCAGTTTTAAGTGTATCTAATCGTGTTTGGACTTCAGTTTTCACAACAACAACAATATTTTACTAAACAACAATAACACAACAAACAACAACAACAATAACACAACAAACAATAAACAAACAAACAACAACAACAACAACAATAACAACAACAACAACAACAACAACAACAACAACAACATTACATACGAAGATTTTCAATGTCACCTAACAGGTTACGGAGTAGTGCATCCGACTGACATGCGTGGTCATTGTTGTTGGGATTCGTTGCCAATTCAAGTCTTGCCTCGAGCACCCTGACTCTTGTCTCTAGCGCCTGTTTTTGTGCCTCCAGCATATTTATCCTAAGATCTTTTTCATGGCAGTTTGTACACCCAGAATCGTGAGATGTTGAAGCAGAAGAAATTACTTGTAATTTTTATCAAATTCACTCTTCCACATAAAATATTCACATCCATGACCTTTGTCTCTTGGCTTCGAAAGAGGACATGCATAATACTCCCATCCAAATGTATCTTGTTGATGTGATGTTCTTTTTTTTATATTTCCTGCTCCACAAGTACACATAAAAGGATTATATCGCTGCATCTGGTTGAGGTTGAGTGGTTTCGAGGTTGTGAGGTTGAGTGGTTTTGAGGATAAGAGGTTGTGAATTTGTGTGGATAAGATGTTAGTATATAAGAGCAGATTTGGTGGGAAGTTTTGGTGGGAAGAGTTTTGGCAGCAAGATTTTGGTGGGAAAATTTGGTGGGAAAGGTTTTGGTGGGAAAAGTTTTGGTGGGAAAACCCAACCCCTGAACCCTACTTTCTGAACCTGGTCACTGAGCCTGAACCCCCTGATCATGAACCATTAGCCACTGAACCTCCTGAAACCCCACTCAATGAACTCCGGTCACTAAACCCCCTGATCAATCGACTCATTTGTTTAACATCTCATGTACAACCATAGCGTCTCGACTCATTTGTTTAACATCTCGTGTATAACCATAGCATCTCGAGTCATTCATTTAACATCTCATGTACAACCATAGCATCTCGACTCATCTGTCTAACATCTCGTGTATAACCATAGCATCTCGAGTCGTTCATTTAACATCTCATGTACAACCATAGCATCTCGACTCATCTGTCTAACATCTCGTGTATAACCATAGCATCTCGACTCGTTCGTTTAACATCTCACGTACAACCATAGCATCTCGACTCATCTGTTTAACATCTCGTGTATAACCATAGCATCTCGACTCGTTCATTTAACATCTCGTGTATAACCATTGCATCTCGACTCATTCGTTTAACATCTCGTGTACAACCATATCATCTCGACTTGTTCGTTTAACATCTCGTGTACAACCATATCATCTCGACTCATTCGTTTAACATCTCATGTACAACCATATCATCTCGACTCATTCGTTTAACATCTCGTGTACAACCATATCATCTCGACTCATCTGTCTAACATCTCGTGTATAACCATTGCATCTCGACTCGTTTGTTTAACATCTCATTGACAACCATAGCATCTCGACTCATCTGTCTAACATCTCGTGTATAACCATTGCATCTCGACTCGTTCGTTTAACATCTCGTGTATAACCATTGCATCTCGACTCCTTCATTTAACATCTCGTGTATAACCATTGCATCTCGGCTCGTTCGTTTAACATCTAGTGTGCAAACATATCACCTTGGCTCGTTCGTTTAAGATCTAGTGTGCAACCATAGTATCTCGACTCATCCGTTTAACATCTCGTGTACAACCATGTCATCTCGGCTCGTTCCTTTAACATCTCGTGTACAACCATGTATTCGCCAGTATTTAAAATATTTTTTTTGACATAAACGGTACCCTACATGCAAAGTAATTAATTTTATAATTTAACTAGTTATTTTTTATTTTATAAAACTATTCTTTGAATATATTTTTTTAATTTTATAAAAGTTTTATAATAAATAATTTTTTTTTTATTTAGATAAAAGTAATTAATTTTAAATTTAATATTTTTTTAATTTTATAAAAGTATTTATCATAGATAAAAAATTTTTAATTATATAAAATTAATTAATATTAAATTTAATATTTTTTCTAATTTTATAAAAGTATTTATAATAGATAAATTTTTTTAATTAATTTTTTAACAAATAAAATTTTTTAATTATATAAAAGTATTAATTTTAAATTAACTAGTTATTTTTTAATTATATAAAACTACTTATTTTATTTTGTAATATTTATAATAGATAAAAACTAGTTATTTTTTAAGTTTATAAAACTAATTTTTAATAATTTTTACAAATAACTTTATTATCCCGTCGACATGTCGACGGGAATATAAGCGCCAAAATTTTCCCAATATTTTTATATGTCCCGCTAAACGGCAAACGACAAAATTACTTTGTACTCCCGTCGACATGTCGACGGGAAGACAAAAAGTAAAAACAAACTTGGATCTTGTCAATTATTGAACACAACACTCAGAAAAAAAAAAATAATCGATCTATCACTACTCCTCCGCCGGCGAATACACCACAGCCACCACTCCTCCACCTCTGACACTAACACCACCACCACAGTCTCCTTCACCACTACCACAGATCCACCACCACAACCACTACACGAGCACCAATGTGCACCTCCTCCTTCCCCACTTCTCATTTTTAATTCTTTCCTAGACCCTTCTCATGTTTAATTCTTCCTCTTCTTCTTGAATTCTTTCCTAATCCCTTCGCAGGTATTTTTAATTTTTGTTATTTTATTGATTTTTATTAATTTATGTAATATAAATGTTAATTTATCTAAAATTTGTTAATGTTTTGATGTTATTTTCTGTCTTTTATTTTTTTTCAGCCGAGACATAGCGAGAACCGAGAGCTGAGACAGCCGAGAGATATAGGTAATGTGGTATCTTTTTTATTTTTTTTAAACTTTTGATATCCCGACGACATGTCGTCATCAACAGTTATTTTTAAAACTTTTGATATATGTATTATGTGCTTTCTTTTAAAAATAGCCTTAACCCAAGACCGCAGCCCGAGACTGCAGCCCAAGACCACAGCCCGAGCCCAAGACTGCAGCCCGAGACCGCAACCGAGACAATATGTTGTTAATTTTTTCATATCCATATTATTTTTTTACATATCAGGTTGCGTTTAGTATAAAATGTGAGCGTTTAAGTATGTTTGTGAAATGTAAGCGTTTAGTTTATTAGGTTGCGAATGGGATTGTTTAAGCTGATTTTTAGGTTGCGTTTAGTATACAAGGGATTGTTTAATTAGTAGATTAGGTTTTGATATATTAATTATGTGCTCTCTTTAAAGTATGTTTGTGAAATGTGAGCGCTTAGTATGCTAGGTTGCGTTTAGTATAAAAGGGTGGTTGGTATGTTAGGTTGCGTTTAGTGATAACCGTATGGCTTTGCGTTGAGGAAAAATTAGTTGGTGTTGGATAAATGTAGAAATTTTGTGTTAGATGTAGAATAATTCAAGATAGAGGGTGTTTGTTTCGGCTTATATAACAAGCTTATGGCTTGTTTGGTTTTCGGCTTAAGTTTTATAAGCTAAATTTTTATGGTTTATTTTGAAACTTTTTAACTTACATAGTTTCAAAATAAGTCACAAAAAATAAGCTTATGAAACATAAGCCGAAAACCAAATAAGCCATAAGCCCGTTAAATAAAGCCCTTAGATATATTGTTTGGTTTTCGGCTTATGTTTCATAATAGTTTCAAAAATAAGTCACAAAAAATAAGCTTATGAAACATAAGCCGAAAACCAAACAATTGTTTATATTCTATTAATTGTTTAACTTAAAATATATGCTATTAATTGTTTAACTTAAAATAGTCGATTTGTGATTATTGTTAGACTTTTGTGAATGTTTTAGGATTTTAGTGATTAATTTCGGAAAGTCCCCGTCCGAAGTTAATCATCCTATAGAAAACCCGTCCGAACTTAATTTATTAGAAATTAATTTCGGAAAGTCCCCTGTTTGAGACTGCTTTTTGAATGTTTTGTCTCATTTATGATATGGATGCGTATAATTGATTTACTATTTGAGATGATTTCGACAGTGTTTCTCCTTTACTCCAACGAATATGTCTTTAATGCACATATTTGGGGAGTTGAGGGGAAATGCTGCCGAAATTTTCTCAAATAGTAAATCAGTTATACGCATTCATAAATGAGATGAATCATTCAAAGAGTGGGTTAGGATTGCCTTCCGTAGTTGCACTAGGTGAACAAAACAACTCGTAATAATTCCATGGTTATATGTGTTTATGTGTCGAATATTTTGAATGTATAATAACTAAGAGTTGAACAAAACAAAATGCTGTTATGATACTTGATAAGAGTTGGACCCGTTTAGACAGTCGTGTTTCAAGAGAGTTTTTTTATGGTCTTGCCACATTCATTGAACATTGCTAGCCGTTATTGAATAGTTACGGAAACATAAAATGTCCATTTCGTCTTTGTTGTAATGTTCCATGGGTATCTCTCGACAAACTTAAAAGCCACATAAGCCAAAATAGGTGGGACCCAACTTATACACAATGGCGCGATCACGGTGAATCGGATCCTCTGCCTATAGAAGATAACACAACACAATGTGAGATGAGTGACATGTGTGCGTGCCTTAATGATATTCTTGATATTCCTCTAAATAATGAACAAAATGAGCCAACTCCTCCAAATATTGGCGAGACAAGTAACGAGCCGAGTCAAGCAACGACACCTCCTGTACGTAACGAGTGTGAAGAGTTACTTGCCAGTTCCACCCAGCCTCTTTACACAGGTTGTGACTTTATGACAACCTTGGATTTTATGTCAAAGTTTACGCATCTCAATGTCAGCGGTAAATGGAGTGATACTTCATTTAACAATACGTCAAAATTTCTCCAGGAGGTATTTCCTCCCAGGTTAGGTTACAATCTCCCACCATCATACTCTGCTATAAAAAAACATTTACAAAGGTCGGGTTAGGGTATGATTTGATACATGCTTGTGAAAATGATTGCTTTTTATATCGGGGGACGGATGCCGAAGATTTGGAGTATTGTCCGGTCTGTAAAACGAGTAGATGGAAAGACAAGAACACAACGGGGAAGAAAATTCCTAACAAGGTGTTGAGTTACTTTCCTATCATTTCTAGATTACAACGTTTGTACAAGTCTATTCACACCGCAAAATATATGACTTGGCATGCTACTGGAAAGTCTACGGTAAACGGTTTGATGCAACACCCGGTTGATGGTAAAGCATGGCAGAAGTTTGATAGCGGTAAATATTCGGATTTTGCTACGAACCAAGAAACGTTCAATTAGGGTTGGCTGTTGATGGTTTCAATCCGTTCGGCAACCTTAGTCAGACTTACAGCATGTGACCAACCCGCGATGAAAAGAGTATGTTAGTCAGGCGGGTTCTCAGCACGTGGATGGCTCAGGCAGTGGCGCTGGAGGTAGTGGCTCAGCTGGAGGGAGCGGGAGTGGCAGAGGCGATGAGGATGGTTCTGGTGATGATGAGGGTTGTGGTGATGATGAGTGATTTGGGGATGTAGAGGTACAAACTTTGGTTATTTTGTATTGTACTTATGTTTGAAACAATATTTTGGCGACCCTTATGTTAGTATTGTGTAGTTTAACCTTTTGGCGACTTGAACATCGCGGATATTGAAACATTTGTGGATATGGCAGCTAGGTTTAGATATTACCATACCCCGTTTTTTAGACTTTATATGTTTTAATGCATTTTGAGGGTGTTTAGTAATAATTTGCAAGTGTTTTAGCCGATGTCGAGTTGTATGTATTTAGGACATGTTAAAATTGGTTGGTTACAGATTCTGGTTGGTTATGGTTTTTGTAGATTTTTTCCAGAAAAAATCTGAAATTTTGCTGGTATGAAACATGCTGTTGGCAGCATACAAGTATATTACCGTCGACATGTCGACGGTAACATAAAACTAAATTTAATTATTATATTTATGTTACCGTTGGCATGTCGACGGTAACGTAAACTAAATTTAATAATTAAATTTCTTGTACCGTCGACATGTCGACGGCATAATAACACACCATTGACCTGCATGTTGACTTTGACGAATACATACCGTCGACATGTCGACGGTAATTAGTCAAATAATTAACGAATTATAATTAGTAAAATAATTTACTTTATTATCCCGTCGACATATCGACGGGATTATAACGTCGGACAATCATAATCTTTGACTGAAAAACCATGTGGGACCCACCTTGTCGACGGGATATTCGTTCCCGACAAAGTTTTTACGACAAACAGTTGTCGTCGTCATGTCGACGGGAGCGTCTGATACCGTGGACATGTCGACGGGAGAAGGTTAAAAATGTCGACGGGAGTGACGTCGATTATACTAGTGTGTGATGCATATAAAACCACAAGCATTAATATGGAAACAAAGTGACAGACGATAGTGTAAGAGTTGTGTTGGATGTAAGGAGAAGGTAATCTTCGCCATTAAAAAAGAAAGTTATGTATTTGATATAATATGATACAAAGTTTAGTTAAGTTATAAATAAGTGATATATTCCTTCATAAAAATACATAAATTTCCTTATTATTTGATCTCATTTTCATTTCCATAGGCGTCAAGTATATAAATGATTATGTTTCTTGGATTTTATCAAAAATGTGATTATGATTATTTAAGAGAATCCAATAGCAATGACCAGACATACTTACGTAAAGGGTGAGGATAGCCGGACCCCCTGTAGGGAGGGTTTGTGGAAGATAGTGTTGCCGCCGCTTGTACTGTCTGCTTTAATGCTTGTACATTTTGAGACAAAAAGTACAATCTAGCCCTATAGAGGGGGTTTGGTCAACACATCCCTACGTAAATGATTAATCGTACAGTGGTGAACTGTTTTAACGCGTTACAATACTATTAATCATTGATTATTCTTTAACAAAAAGTTGTTACTTTGGTTTTTTTATTAATCCAAAAAAAAGAGAAAAAAAGAATCTTGGGAGCATATTTTAAACTGAAATTGTGGTTTATTATTACTTTCGTGTCTTCATTCAATGCATGAGTTTCCATTTATTTATTTCGTATGAAAATGATTGTTAAACCTTTAGTAAGGATTAGATTTATTAAAACACTTTGTAATGGGATTATTTTTTAATCAATTGATGGCATAGATCACATGGTATGTCTAGTTTTTGACCTTCATAAGACATCTTTTTGTGGCAAGTTAGCTATACCACTAAGGTTCAACAAAGTGCCAGTTTAAATAAAATAAGATAACAAGCTTTTTGTATCATTCATAGCATGTCACACGATTGGATATTTTATATGGTCTAAAATTTTGCGCGACAACATGTTTTTCTTATCATAAATCGGTTTCAAATTAATCATTGTCAACTGAACTGCCCGGCATTGACAACGTATTTTGTTATCATGTTTAGCCTCATATATGTATGAAGATTTTATTTCTTGACGGATAACAATAATCGGGGATCGTGCTATATCGGTGGTGATGGGTGATGATCGATTAAGATGGGTTTTTGCTAAATTTTTGTTTAGTCGGCCTCTCACCTAACCAGTTTTTGGCTATTGTATTAGAGTTATGTTATACCCTCCATATCCATCTCATTTATGTACAAGTTGCTAAGTTAGTTATCTAGTTTGTGCAAATATTAATTGCATTATTTTCAGATTAATTAAATTTTAACTCATGGAAAAACTTTCTTAAAACTTTAGTTGGTTCCACTAGAATGAAAACAATGATTATGGTTAGGGGAAGAGGAAGTTGATGGTGGTGGTTACACTCCATGATCATTAAGGGTGGGACTCCATTTACTACAACATTAAGATTTACTTGCTTTTCTTCTTCTTATAAAAATATGAAAATTCTATTTTATCACATAAAAAAGTATGTTAATATATAAAGTGTATCATATATATCAATTTAGAACAAACTGTGCTTCTAAATTTTGGATCGTTTGAAAATGAATAAACATATTGATATTCATTTATTTGTGTTTTTGTGGAAATTTACATGTTTTTCCATAATGGCTACAATATAACATGTTTAATCAGTCGCATACAGTCAACAACAGATAGTTAGAAGATTAATTGTCATCGTGTCGTCACGGCATTAGCTGGCTAGAGGTTGAAGACTATTGTTACCAAAGCTCCTATTGTTTTTAACACTTTAACATGTCTCATATCCACTATGTTCAACGTCAACTTCCTAAGGTCAAATTAATCTATCTATTCTGGAATGCTCTGGCTGTCTGACTCTTTGCTTGCCATTGTGATTTGTAAATCTAAATTGCTAGAAGGTGATACAATCAAAAACTAGAAAATAATATGTTAGCATTGTGGTTAACATATATTTTACTTTTGGAATGAAAAAAGAAAACTTTACAGCATAATACTTGATTTTTTTTTTTTTTTTTTTTTTTTTTTTTTTTTTTTTTAAATGCAGATCTTGCTTGCAAATATAACTTGATTATAAATAAAGTGTTTTATCAACAAAACAGTTTATTTAATAGATAACATCTTTATGATAAGGTATGTCAAACTTTTTGGTATTGGTGGGTTCAACTGTTGTTTTTCCGTTGTGCCATCCAACTATGTTTTGTGTGATTTCGTAGTTTTTTCCACTTTTGGTCCTTTTCAATAGAAAGCAACTTCCCATTGTCCACACATGTTGTTGTCCACTTTGCCCAACCAAATACTAGAAATTTAGACTTATGTTGTCTCCCTTCCTTTATCTAGGGCTTTGACGATAGGTGTGGAAGCCATAAATACTAGTATTGTTAGTCGGTTATTTATCAATTGCATAACACGATTTAAAGATTGTAGAAAATTATAAAATCACACACGCAAAACCCTTTATTGAATCTAAATTCAACACAATAGACTAACATGATCGCATTCAAATTATCGATAAAGAATCAACCCCAATCACCACTGCTACTCAGGTATGATTCATTCACCTATTTAGTGAATATTTCAAGGTTTTCAAGATCAGAATCCTACTCATGAACATTTTCATTTTTGCAAGATCAAAATCTTAAGATCGGATCGAGATCCTAAAATCCTACTACACTAGCTATAATGTCATTTTCTTTATAGTCTTTATAATATTGTTAAAATCTACAAATTATTATATATCATAAACACAAATTTATATGAATGTTTCCAGAAAATGTTATCATAAAATTATGAATATGAAATTCTTAAGAAGTTTAACATTTTTTTTTTTTTTTTTTTTTTTTAACATAATCCATAACTTTGTAGTTTTCTACGTAGTTTGCAGTTCGAGTAAAGTAAGATCGGATCGGACTAGATCTTAAGATCCTATAATCAAAATTGAGACCTTATAAGATATTGGGTTATGACATCTTAATGCAAAAATTATGCATTATATATTGCAACAACTTCAAGCAATTATATCAGCCTGTCCTTTAAACTTGACAACCTTTTGCTAATGTTTCTACTTTTGTCATAAATAAACCAAACTAGAAAACATCAAAATGACACACTAATTCCCTATTTTATTATATTTTACATAATCGATTTCTAACTTGTATCATCCCCTTTTAATCTGATTCTGAAAAATATCAAAGAAGGATTGTTTAGAACTTAAAAACTTCTGTTGTATTGTATCCAGCCCTTTTGTAAAGATATCTGCAATTTGGTTTGTGGTATCTACTTTCTTTGTTTCAACAACACCAGCTAAAAACTTTTCGTTACAAAACGCAAATCAAATTCAGGATGTTTGGTTCTTTCATAAAAGACTTGATTTGCTGCAACTTTAACTGTAGAATTACTGTCACAGAATAAAGAGACAGGCAAAAGATTTTCACATTACAAGTCCTACGTACTGGTAACTCGGGGCCATACAGGGTTGTTTTGGTATTGTGAATTATGTATATGAGGTGCATATAGGCAAAAGGACTTTGTCCTCTTATGATAAAAGCATGATACTGATGTGAGCCACTCGATGAATTAATTGATATTAATACGATTGTGACTGGTGTGGAAGAAACTGTTGTTTTAACTTACTTTAGTGATATTATAAAATTTAGATCGAGAAATATATGTTAGCGATTTGAGATGGCTTAATCCACGTCTCACATTAACATGTACGGAAAACAAAAATGGAATAAGAATAAAGTTCAAATTGCAAGATCATTAACCGTTAATGATTATTGTTTTCGTTCTAACGACGGATGGAAAGTTAATGTATTTTTGGGAGCCAAGTAAAATGACTATTGCTAGACGGTTACTTGTGGGGATTATTACCTTTAAGTTATATGCATGCCTAAGTGGGAGTTTGTAGAATTACGCGCAAGATATAACATAACTAAATACTTCCATTAATATATGAGACCATTGTGTCACACATAATAACATGAGACTTCAGTTTTATGTACTTATGATAATAATGCATAAGAGATCTATTAAAGCGAAAACATGATTGTGCTTAATCAGTTGGATTGATTAATAAGTAATGGGCTTAACCAAAGAACCGGATGGAGGGCCTATCTGGGTTCTTTAGTTCGTCCATCCTTATGGGGTGGGGGTGGGGGGACGAGCTTTAGGCCACGGTTATTTAAAGAAAAAAAAAGTTTATTATGAGATAATATCATATCTTTTTATTATAGCATATATCTTATAAATTTAAAGTATATCTTATATAAAATTATAGAAGATATCCTTTAAGAGTATTATAAATACCCTAATTAGGAATTAGGGTATTAGTTGATTGTTTTTACCATCTGGGGTTTTCGTAAACACTCCCCTTCCTCTCCTAGTATTCGGCCGAACCCCAAGCACAACCAAACACATTATTGTGTTTGTTAAATCTTGATTCTGATCATTGTTGTGGAGATCCAAGATCAAACACTAACATCCTACTAAAGTTGTTGGAGTGTTAGCGTGGATTATCTGTGGATAAGGTCATACTATTAATCTTTGAGTTCGTGATAGATCTCCCCTCCAAACACACTATTGTATTTGTTTTGATTAGTTATAAACTTATAGTCTTTAACTGGTTCACTTGAATGGAAATGGTTTTAAAGATTTATGCTTCCATTGTAATTCTAATTCTTAATTATTTAATTGTTAAATAACTCTTTTAATTTATAACTACGTTTTTCGTCAGTAACAAACATGCCCTTAATCAAAGGTCTATCAATCAACACAATTTAATTGATGAAAAAGTTTTTAAAAAAGTGATAAGCCCCAAAATTTTGGAAACCTTAATTTTTAAAATAAAACTTTAATTAGAGTTAGATTATCAAAACTTGCTTTGATATCATGTAAAAATTTATAAAATAACACACACAAAATCTTTATTGAATCTAAACTTAACACAACAAAAGAATCTGATCTCAATCATATTTTCAATAAATCAATCATAATCACCACGGCTACTCATGTGTGATTTATTCACCTATTTAGTGAATGTTCTATTACAACTGAGTATAGAAAACTCAACAACAAGATCACAAGATCGAAGTATATGTGTATGAGAAAAATGAGAGATTAGGTTATGAAACCTTAATGGAAATTATGCATTATATATTGCAACAACTTCAAGCAATTGAGTCCGCCCCGTCCTTTAACTTTCAAACTTGACAACCTTTAGCTAATGTTTATACTTTTGTCATAAACAACCCAAACTATAAAACAACAAAATGACTATAAGTCGTTATAAAATTATATTTTACAAAATCAGTTTAAAACTTCTTTTATCAAGGACATATTCAACATAGACATGTTATGATGTTCAACGTAGTTTTTTGTCAAAGGGTAAGAAGAAATAGAAAGTCAGAATGTATATGTGAGGAGTTGATAACTTGATATGACAACACCGGAGTAATAGTTAAACCAATTTACGGCTTCCGTAAGAGTTATGGAATACATGTGTTTTGAAGTAGAAGAGGGTATATAAGAAAAATTGTTGTCTAAACAAGATTTAGGTTCATCTAAAAATAGTAATCTATATAACCAGAGGTGCAATGTTCAGTTGTTAAATACATAGACTCCATTTTAAAAAGAGTGAGGTAATTAGATAGCCATCTTGCGGGATCATACAAATATCTTGTTCTTCTACTGCATTATGAAATTGAGGTGTGCTACACCCACTCACAATTTACAAAAAAAAAACCCACTCGCTGACGTGTCAGCGAGCTGATTGGTTGGTTTTTTGTGGCCCACAAAAAACCAACCAATCAGCTCGCTGACACGTCAGTGAGTGGGCTTTTTTTTATAAATTGTGAATGGATCTAGAAATATTCTATGAAATTATTTATTCTGACAAGTATTTAATTGTATTTCACTCTTGCTCCTAATATTCTACACAATCCTAAGCAATGATAAGTGGTGTAATCTTGGACAATGTGTACGTATAAGAATGAGTATCCCTAAAGATTGCACTCCATACTTGAAATTAAGGTGTATCTCACCTACAAATTTTGGTATCAAATCACCAACAACCAACTGCTAATCTGACACTCATAATTCATAAACACAAAAATATTGGCACCATCAATGAACTTATAGAAGCTATTGTTTTGATCATTTCGAAAGCCCATTCATCAAATATAAGACTAATGACCACCCATTGAGTATATTAATTATTGTTTTATCAATATATGTTATAAATTTAATTTTATTGATTATTTATGAACTAAAAATAAAAATAGGCCAAGACCTATCTTTGCTGAAATTAACAAATTTATGTTTTTGACCCTTTGTGCCGGTGGTCAATATCGCCACCTCATTGGAAGAAAGATT
Source organism: Artemisia argyi (assembly GCA_030686995.1). Lineage (NCBI taxonomy): Eukaryota > Viridiplantae > Streptophyta > Magnoliopsida > Asterales > Asteraceae > Artemisia > Artemisia argyi. Next base: position 66,001,757 of record CM060709.1, on the reverse strand, counting down.
AGGATCACTTAACCAAATTCATTTTGGTAAAAGATCATTTGGGTACCAAAGACTAATCTCTACCATCCATCTTCCTTCCATTTTTTATTTGATCTAATAGATGAGATTAATCACAATAATTTAAAAATTCATTTTCATCATTTTTTTTCAAATATTAATATTTTTCAAACCGTTAATCGTTAAACGAAAAAATATATACCGTTACGACGAGTATTTAATTATCTTTCTATAAATAGGCTATTTGATATATTTTCGACAATTTTTTTTTCATTTTTTTCACGTTTTTTTTTTGTTACCGAAAAAATCATATATGATATTACATATTATATCATATATAATATTACATATCATATATGATATGATATTTAATATCATATATGATTTTTTCGGTCACGAAAAAAAACGTGAAAAAAACGAAAAAAAAAAACTTTTGTCAAAAATATATCAAATAGCATATCTATAGAAAGATAATTAAATGCCCATCGCGATGGTGTAATTATTTTCGCTTAACGATTAACTCTTTAAGAGATATTTAAATTATAAAAAATGTGTGAAATATTAAAATGTTTTTAATCTCAAATATTGATTTCTTTTTAGATGGATGGTGGGAATGAGTCCCTTGGTATGTGAGAAATGTTTGGTTTTTTAAATAACTCGACTCTTATTAAAAAAGAAAAAAAGTTATGTTTTCTTACTTACAGAAAAAATCCGTAAGACAACAGTATATGAAAGTGCATCTATTTTGAAAGATAATTAAATGTTTTTTTGTAATCGTGTAATTTGTTTCGACTAACGATTAACGTTTTTTAGTTATATAATTTTCAAAAAAGAATGATGAAATTAACTTTTAATTATAAAAGAGTGGGGTGGAAGTGGATCTTTTTTTAGTCCGTTAGATCAAATAATTTGTGTGGTTGTGATTAACTCGCCTCAAGCTTACATCTCAAATACTTTATTTTATTTATTTTTAAAAAAAATAAGTATAGTCTTCCCGTAATCTTTTGTGCCAAACATAATACATTATCCTTATCGTAAATTCCTTAGTTGTTTTAAGACGACCTTGATCACACTGTCAGTAATCTTAAGCGCAGTTTGGAGTATGCAACAAGACTTAAGATTCATGTCATCTAAGTTCTAACTAATGCAAGTTCTTGAACAAAGTATTAAACATACTCTTGAAAGAAAAAGAAAAAAAAGGTGTCTTGATCAGAATTTCGGAAATAATCTGTTTTAAATGATTCTATCTGATCAACATTCATTTCTTTGGCAACTTAAAGCCAAAAACATGTATTAAGAAATCAGTTGTGTTACCCATCCCACAGTAAGCCGAATCAATTTATACGATTCATTTCAGCTCTTAAAAAAACACCCCGAATCAACCAATGCAGAAGTAAAAGGTTCAAGATTGTACAATCAACCGATGGGAGTGATCGGAATGCCTTCAAATTACTAAACTTTAACACAGCCTTCATAAATTTAGCAAAGCTTCGTATGAATTTGTGATTCATCTCTATAACAATTTGATGAGTAAAGTATGGAAATGGAGAACTACTACAGCATACAAATCTGAGCTCATGAGATACAAATCACTGTAGTACGATTCATGCTTGATTTATAGATTGTATGTTAAAAGTTATCGAGTACAAAAACTGAACTGTAAATAACAAATGCACTTCTACTATTACGTAACTAATCAGGCTTCTTGAGATTATAGCTCCTTGTTATCATTGTCTCCTCCAACTGCCCCTTTTCCGTTAACTGCAATAAGCTCCGTGTCGAATATAAGTGTGGCCCCGCCTGTTCAAAATTACCAGCTTAGTATCTTTAGAAAACTATGGATCCAACAAGGTGAGAAAACAAATCATGCATGTCAGTAGTAGAGGTGTCCTTGTTGACACATTTACTTGTGAATGTGTTAATGTTCTGTTTGAACTCTATCGGGTAAAATGTAAAATCTCAGCCTATCAAGTGGGTAGAACGGTCGAAAGTTAGGTAAGGTGTATTGTTAATGCACACAAATTTACTTAATTGTTAGTTAAGAAAAATGAGAACTTTTTGTCACAGTAAATTACTTGTGATAATATTTAGCAAAAAACTTGTCCATTATAAAGTTTTCAAAATTGGACAAAAGGTGTTTCCCAGACCCGACTCATGGTTTGGACCTGTTTCCAACTCATTTTGCCACCTCCGCATGCTTTCAGCCAACATGTACTCAAATGAATCAGTCTTCTATATGGCAGATATGCAAAAGATTGCCATTTAACGCCCACTTAAAGAAGCTATCTTTTTACAGATTAAGATAAAAGGGTTGCTATCTGTAATTAGCAAAATTGTAAATAGTTCTATTTTGTTTTCCTTTGCTTTTGGGAGAACCAGACGAAGAGAAGAAGTGAGAATTACCTGGGATTTTAGGTGGTGAACCACGCTCTCCGTAACCCATTTTGGCAGGTATCTTCAACTTACGCTTCTCTCCGACACACATTCCCAACAGTCCTTGGTCCCATCCTGCAAAAGCAAATTTGTTAAACTACAGTGATTACCTTGATCGAGTACTTTGTGAACTTAAAGATCAACATTAATATATAAATTAACTTCTACATAGCTTTGATAAGCCTCTGACTGCAAACACAACTTTATTTGATAAGCAAAGACAGAGTGTACATGCGCTTGTTACTCAATTATGATTAAGGTTACACTAGGATGGATCTGTGCTAAAACCTGAGATAACACGGTGGGTTGGATTTGTTATAATTATTGTTACAATTGTGCATTCACAGTTTTTAGGGCCATCTTATCTCTGTATGTATCCTCTTCAGTTAAAACTTCTTTTGAGGGCAAACAAAATTAGGAACAATTATTTAATGATCTTTGCAGTAGAGAGAAGAAAGTGAAGTTGGTTGTTTTCTACCTTTAATCACCTGGCCACCACCAAGCTCAAATTCGAATGGGGTTCCCCTTTCAAAGCTGGAATCGAAAACGGTGCCATCAGTAAGTTTTCCCTGCAAGACAAGTGAAAGTTGGTGTCAGCTAATAAAATGTTTTCAGAACAAATGCGAAGCACATCCCATCGAGGAAATCCTATCAAATAAAACAAAGTACGGCGTTTAACTTTCAAAACTAAATAACTAAACTAGTATTACTAGTTACAATGATAGTTGGAGAGCATGCATCACAAACCCCTTGATATGTCATACATGAACTAGCAATCTCTGATAACATAATGTACATCAAAATTAATCAACCAGTTTTGGTCAAAAGTAGTCTACATTATAAACTAAAGAACAAGTATGACTACATGGAATTGTGTCTATGGCGTCTACGTTGTACTATTTGTTTGCTAGTTGCATTGAAATATGATCTTCACATATCACAATTGTATCGGAACTATATGTGCTTCCAAAGACATTTGGTCATTACGTGCAGAGTTCCATAACAAGTTTGTGGAAAACAGCGACCAATTAACATAAGACTCAAGAAAGAACAACCTAAACTAGACAAACGGAGATATAAACAACATTAAATGCTATATATATTCTCACCCGATAATGAACTTTGATTTTGTCACCTTTGTGTGCTTGTATCTCACAAGATGCTGGCTTATGCTGCAACAATAAAAGAAACAATGAACAATGAATCATTTTGCTATTAAACTAAGGCAATATGGCCATAAAATATCAAGTAATAATGAAATTTAGCCAAACGACAACCTTAATAACAGTTAACCAGCTATTACAAGAAATGATAGTATGTGTAATGCAATGATTACAAATCCTGCTAATGAAAACACAGAGCGTCTTATTTCGTTCCATTATTCACAGGCTCACAGCTTATAAAAGCGGTCTTCACATACTAAAAAGCCAATCTAAACATATCGCCCTCAAACTCATGTAACTGTTTCCAAAGCCTTTTTTTTTTTTTGGAACCTGGGTTTCCGACTCGACATTGCGAGCAGACTAATCCCAGGGCGACTACCTTTTGGATAGCCTGGAGTTTTCTCCCCGTTGGATTCGAACCCTTGACCTCCTTTTTGGAAGGAGGGTATTCTTACCGCTGGGTCACCCCTTGTGATTATTTCCAAAAGCCATATTGACCACATATCGAGCCTTGATCACATATCAATAGCTTTGGAAGCAAGTTATGTTTCAAAGCTTAATCACTAGGTCTCCTTGAATATCTACGTGCGTTAAAGATTTAAAGGCAAACAATAGCAAGAATATAGGTCTGTTCCAATCCTTGATAAATTAATAAGGGATTAGGGGGTGTTCGGCATAGTGTTTTAAAAGTGAGTTTAAGATATCTTACGTTTTATGCTTTTCTGCTTATTTCTTAGGAGACAGTTTTGTGTCATCCAAACTACTTATGCTTAACTGCTTATTTTGATCTAAAACCTTTTACAAATAGAATCTGATTGAAAATTTCTAACCAATCGTCATTTCTCAAAAATAAAACACTTCAACAGTAATAACACTAGATTTATTTACCTTAATTCCGATCTGCAACTCGGTTACATCCTTGGACTTGGCTAAAACTGTATTAAATTATTAAAATACATCAAATCAAATAACAATATAACATTAAAGGGTTAAAGCTTTGAAAACCATAATGCAATAAATGTGTGATAGGTTGATTTATATTCGATTATTAAACTAACCTAGTGTAGCTGAAATTAATAGAATCAATATGAAGCTCCCTTTCATTGAAGAAATAATACTCATTTTGTTAGTGAAAAAATGGAAAATGTTTGTTTGACTCGAGGTGTTATACTTTGTTGAGAGATGATTGGACTTGGTGACGAGTATTTACCCAATCATATATTGACACGTCATAGAAGGTTAACAAAATGACATTTACACATTTTGAAGTTGTAATTACGTAATCAATAATAGATAAAGAAATTTGATCGAGATAACTATATTACACTTATTTGAAGTTGTTATTAACTTATTACTACATACTTTCAACAAAATAGTAATTTAGTTTGATCGAGATAACTATATTACACTTATTTGAAGTTGTTATTAACTTATTACTACATACTTTCAACAAAATAGTAATTTAGTTATGAGTAAAGCTGTTGTTCTGCAAAAAAGTAACAAAAAAAGAATAAGTAATAATTATGTTTTTTTTAAACTATGTTTATTTTTATCGATGAATAATTATTTTGAGACGAATGAAGAAAGGTGTGTGTTTCTTTTTCTTTTCTCGTATAAATTGAGTGAACTTTAGAAATATGTGGTCCTTCTTTTTGTTGTTGTTGCTTTATTGGGGAGGACCCTTTTTTACTTTCTTGGTGACATGAACTATTTAAAGGAAAAAAAAAAAAAAAAAAGAAAAAAAAAGCTCTAGGTTATAAGCGTCTTAACAACGAATTGACTTCATAAAACCCAATAAGGGGTAAAGAAACACCCTTTAGTTAACCTCTCGGGCATGAACGAACCAAGCCTTCAACCTGTTTAAGACTAAAGAAGCTTGAACTTACCCAACTTAAAATCTTACCTACAAAACTTGAGTTCTGTTGTACTTAATTATACACTCGAATTCGATTCCAGCTTGAATTAAGCTTTTAACTTTTTAAGTAGTTGTGTGCTTGTGTTTGAGTAGCTCAAGAGCAGTTCGAGTCATATACACTCATAATTCAGCCTATAAATGAGTAGGACGATCTTCTGTGTTCGTTCGTTTACATTTAATCTTATAGATTGACGCACGTTATTTTCAACATGTATTTTTTTTTTGTTTGTACGCATTTTTCTAGGATGTGAATTTATATGTGTTAGTTTACTTTATCTTGTCATTGCTCTAACGGTATCACTCCCCATCACAAACATCCATTGACTGATCATTGAGCGCTTTTGGAGAAATACGTCATGTGTTCAATCCCAACTTATTGCTAAAGATCACTTGAACAAATGTTCATTGCTGAGGCTAAGTACTTGAGGAAGGTGAGTTAGCACCTAAATGGGATGCCCAGGATCAAAGTTTCCGGCTGATTTAAAAAGAAAGTGATATACTCTTGGACAGATGCACTTTGTTAACGCAATAAAAGCCCGTCAAATGGCATGGCGCCCGGCCAAATTTATGTGTATTATCGGGCTTTGGCCCAATGTTCAAATTGTCACTTTGGTTGTATAGTTTTGAAAATAAAAGAACGACTGAACATGTATTCATTCATGGCCAAAATTAGTAAATCTGGAGAATTAGCTTGTTGTTTTTAACCGTCAAAGTGATACAATATTATACTAATTTCGATCTGTCTAACTAATTTTCTCTTATAGCTATATATTACTTTTTAGTAAATGAAAGAAGAGTCATTTTATTTTGCATACTAACAAATCCTCACATACCAATAAATATATTCTGACCATTAGATCAAAAGAACAAAAATTAAGAAAAAAAAAAAAACACGAAGGGACTAATAATGTAAATATTTAAAAAAACGGAAGGACTAGATGTGTAAATTATATTATAACTATCCTTATTCCACTTTCCCCAAAATCTCACTACTTCACCCCACTTTCTCTCTCTAAAATTCAAACTCTAGCCATTAAAATCAAAATTCAACTGTGATTAACCATAAATTAACCATCAAAGTTCATTAAATCACAATAAAATGGAAGCATTTATCGTTAGGAAGTTGATTCTCCTAATATTTACGGATCGAAATGAAAAAATCTAGACTCCGATTGAAAAAATGGTAATGTACAGTATAAAGTCAAATATTCGTGATTAAATCTGGTAATTTATTGTTATTTATGTTGTTTTAGTTGTTTTTGTTGATTGTGACATCTTTATTTGAATGTTTATTGATGATCACAAAAAATGTAGTTGTGACTGTAACATGCTTTTGGTTGTGTTTTTTAGTGTTTTCATTTGGTTGAGTTTCTGAGTAGAAAGTTTTGTGTACAAAGATGCACACCAAGTGTGTGGAAAACTAGAAGGGGGGTTGAATAGTTTACCGCTTTTTCGATTCTTATTTAGCTTAAATATCATTTTAGAAACTTTACGTTTGCTTAAAGATATAAACACAACTTTATATGTTTGATTCTTTGAAAAGCTTTTCATGTGAATAACAATTCTAACTTTACTTGTTTCATACTTTGAAAAGCATTACTTATGATGATCCTAACTTTGCTTGTTTTAGTTCTTTGAAAAGCTTTACATTTGTTTCAAGATATAAATACAACTTTACTTGTTTTAATTCTTTTGGAAAGCTTTATATATGATTAGCAATTATAACTAAAAGACAACATGTAATAAGCAAAGATAAAGAAAGAAACGATCAAACCACAACACGATTGTTTATCGTGGTTCGGCTACAAGGATTCTTTTTCCTTGCCCTACATCCACGCCCCGAGTTTCCAACTCGAGAGTTATAAGCACTAAACAACAAGCTCCTTTCACCGGCGGAGAAAACCTTTACAACGTCGCTTACACTTTTACCGACACTAAGCTAGATGTCGAGTTCTTTTACAAGGGTACAACCACTCCCATTCGTCGCTTACACTTTTACCGACACTAAGCTAGATGTCGAGTTCTTTTCCAAGGGTACAACCACTCCCGTTAGTTCTTTTTCAAGGGTACAACAACTCCCGACACACTACATATTTTGAGGCCTAAAATACTAACCACTTACATCTATATACATGACACACATGAAGTATAAACTATCAAAGCTTATACATGACCAAGCTACCAAGACTTGCAACTTTAGAGTTGAAGCTTGTAACTTCTTGAATGATCTTGTGAAGTCCCTTGCTACATAAGAGAATCACAAATCAAAAGGTTACTGAGTTAGTTGAGAGAGTGTGTGAATATATGTCCTAAAGGGTTACCAAAAACTAACAAATGGTTTGGTATTTATAGCAAACAATTCTGCAGGTCTGGCGGATCAGGCGGACCCCTCAAAAGGGTTCCGCCCGTGTACCCCCAGGGTACCGCCAGGGCTGCAGTTGGTTTTGCAATAAATCTTGCAAACCAAAAAAGGTCTTGTCTCATAACTCCTAGCAACCAAACAATGTCACATCTCATAATAACAAGTCAAATACAAAGCTTGCAAGCAACAACAAAGTTAGTCAAACACATTTCTTTCCATAAATGCATCATGACAAAACTTGCCCTAAATGTGATGTGACCTTACTATATAAAGAAATAAATATGATGTGACAAGACTCATTTTGGTTTAAGAAATAAACAGAATGTTTTGTTTAAAAGGAAATGTTAACCTTAGTTAATCAAGACTTAGACACTTAAAGTGATGATTTACTTATAGCTAAACTTCATACTTTGTCATTAACAAAACTTAGCAAAGATCGTAAAATATAAATAACGTTTTTAGGCGATATTTGTATTAACAATCTCCCCCTTTTTGTTGATGACAAAACATAAACTTTATTTATAAGTAAGTCACTAGTTTTAGTGTTAAGTCTTATAAAGTTAGTATAAAAACTTGTTTTTGCAAAGATGAGATGATAAGCACAAAAAAAAAAATGTTTTTGCAAATATGAGGTTGATAAGCACAAGTTTATATAAATTCTCCCCCTTTTGGTCGAAACAAAAAGAATAGTAGCGAAGCGGAAGTAACCACTTGCTCCCCCTTGGAAGATACTCCCCCTAAATGGAGTGCCAAGAGAGGAGACATGGATTTTGAACCTACAAGAAAAGGTTAGTTGTTGCACAAGATAAGTTATGAAAGTATTTCATGTTTAAACACAACTAAGAGTTGTGAAGTGAAATAGTACAACACTCATGCTCCCCCTTGAATATTACTCCCCTAAATTGAGTATCAAGGAAGGAAAACATGGATAATGAACCTACAAAAAGAGAGGTTAGTTTATAAAGCACAAGATTTATGTATGGTACCATAACAAGGTATAGTTCACACATCATACCTAAATGGTCAACAAACAAAGAAAACCTTGTAGTGTAATGAAATTCATTTCATGTAAAATTTAGACTTCTAAAAAAGTCAAAGACAAGAAATTTTGGTTACACTATCCTACCTCTAGAAATAAAGAAAAAGCTACAAATAAGCTACGACCATAAAAAGCTACAAGGAAATCATCATTTTCCTTTGTGAGAAACATTTTCCAAAAACAAGGATGGGGTTGTTTAAGGATGAAAATGTGAGTTGAGGGTTGTAGCGGGTTTTATTTTGAAAGGTGAGGAGGTGACTTGGTTTTGGTTTGTTGGTTAAAATGGGAGACATTTTCCAAGAGAAACGGTTTTGTTTCATTTTGGAGACTCTAATGTTGAGGTGGATGAGACAAGGATGTTAGACGATCCAAAATGTGGTTTAAGATAAATCTCATTTCTTCGGAAAGTTCCCTAAGTTCCCTTCTACACCCTTCACTAATGTGAGCGGTTCTTTCACATTGTCCGCAACCATGGCGGGGAAAGTTTGGTGGAAGAGAGGTTTGATTTGTTGGTGGTGGATGGGTTGAACTTGAAGGAGCAAATGTGGATGGTTGAGAGGTGTATTTGCTTCCTTCATTTGTTGAGCTTAATGCCGTATGGAATTCCATAACATGATTGATTTGAGAATCAACCATTCGTTTGAAGGCATTTAGGTGGTTTAAATGAGTGTTAATTTCCTCATTCATGTTTGGAGCTTTTTCCCACATGGATGCTTCTATTTTCTTATAGGAAGAAAGTAGGGATTCAAATTGTTGGGAAGGTTCTTGTGGTGATGGTTGTTGTTGTTGTGGTTGTGGTTGTTGATTTTGAACAAAATGGCAGAAACTAGGTTCGCCAGAAGGATTGCCATGAAGGTCTTTGTAAATTGGGTGAAACACAAATGATTGTGAATGGGTATGACCTTGATCATTTGGAAAAATGGATGGTCTAGCATAACGGTAAGCCAACCGTTCTACTAATGATGGTTGATGGGGTTCATCATCTAGTTGCTCACTAGGGTGTTGTTGGATTTCCATTTGAGTTATGGTATCAAAGAGTGAGAAGGATGGTAGACTTGATGATAGATCATCAAAAGTTTCCAAATTGGGTAATGGTGATGTTAGTGGTGTATGAAAAAGTTCCATTGGTGTAGGTGTTGGTGATTGAGGTAAAGGAGTTTTTGATTTAAAAGCTTGTTGAGAAGGTGAAATTGACTCACTCAAAGGTCTAGTTGGTGATGGATTAATGGCTAGGTTTGAGTTGCAATGTGATGGAGAAGGTGGTGGAGTAGCAAGATTAAGCAAATCTTGAATGGTGATCACATTGGTATTACAATGTGTTGGGGATTGTGTTGAGGTAGTGAGATTTAGGTAATCTTGGATAGGTGAAGAAATGTTAAGTGAAGCATTACTTGAAGAAGATGAGCTTGACTTGACGGTTTTGTTAAAACAACAAGGTTTAACACTAATCCTAGTGATTCTTGAAAGGGATTTTGATGACTCGGATGATGTGTATGATTTGGTCATTTTTAAAGATGTGGTTTTGATGTTTTGAGAGAAGAAGGTTTAATGGTGATGGTGTGATTTGAATTGTAGCAAAACTTTCAAATTTATAGGATGAAGAGGATGTTAGAAGGGGTGTTTGGATTTGATGTTTTACCATTCAAAGGTTGAGGTTTCAAATGATTTACATTGTTTTCATGAACATGTCAAATCATTGCAAGTCAAACTAGTGGAACAAGGTGGAGTGAAAGACCAACATATGCACTTAATGCTTTGTGATCATGGGATGTGATTTGGTTGAAAATGTTTCAATGGTTTGAAGGATCCTTTAAAAGGGTTCCTTGGGTTGGTTATGTTTGAATTTGAATTTTTGGAGGGAAATGGCTTTCTAATTGTTTTAGTGAGTGAGAGTTGTTCTAATATAGTTAATGGAGTTAATGGAAGATGTTTCTCACTTAGGATAATGGTTTTGACATATTACAAGTTTTGGACTTAAGAAAAATGGAAAAATTTTCTGCAGATTACTGGCGGATCCCTCAGAAGACACTGGCGGAACCCATTTGAGGGTACCGCCTGGTCCGTTGGGCCATTTCTGGAATTCCCATAAAATACACTGGCGGACCCCAATTTTGGGTACCGCCAGATCCGCCAGGGGTAAAAAAATTAGGCAGTCCGCGTTTTTGACCCGCGAGACGATTTTCAAAATTTTTGAAAACTCCTAAAATCAAAAAGATAAGGTATTACTGGTTAGGCAATGCAAAAATTAGACATGTAAACATACATATCATGGGACTTTGACCTTGAGGTCGAGGATTTCACTATACTTAGTAAGAATTCCCATAAGCATATAAAAGATGACAAACACCTTAAACATTGTCATTATGCATAAAAGTTCATACAAACATAATCCAACAAACATAATAAACCATGAAAGTGAAAAACACATAATTCACGTAGTTTTAACACAAAGACGATTCTAAAGCATTCTTATGCCAAACGCTCCTTAATCTTCTCACAACCGGTCTATCTTCTTTTTGAGCTTGTTTAGGACCTTTCTAAACACTTGAACATTCCTTTGGTTTGCTTGAATTCTTCGGAAGCATTGTCAATGATGGGGAGAGCTTGAAGGTATTCTAAAGGAGGTAACTTAGTGTTGGGAAGTTTATCATCCTCGCTCATTTCGGATGATGATGATGATGGTGTAGGTGATCGAGTACGTTTGCCCTTATTTTTGTAAACTCGTTTATCACTTAGGGGAACGAAGGTGTGAGGAACGAGAAAATAGTCAAGGCGTATTCCATCTTCGTTAGGAGAAATGGGTGAATTTGCTCTAAAGAGGCGGGTAAGAAACATGCCATAGGGAAGAGCGGTTGTTCCAACTAAGGATATGTCGGCCATTCTTTTGGCAAGGTAGTAGGCTAAGTTGAAGGGTTGACCAGTGGAAATGCTATATAGCATGTAGCATAGGCATGTGTTGATGTGATCTCTATTTCCTATGGTACTTATGACGTTAGCCCTAAGAATTTCTTCCCACTTCTTAAATTGTGGTTTAAGCTCATTGAGCTCAATACCAAAAGGATCCTTATCTACAGTATTCCCCGAACGGTTCACCCTAGTGGTAGAGGTTCTAACAAAGAGGTGTTCCTTAATAGTTTCCTTACTAGCAAGAGGTGTATCGTATGGATAAAAACGATCAATAGTATCAAGACTTGAAATGGGCCACTTATCCGTGTAGAGGCAAGTTCCCTCATTTGGTACACCAAGAATTATAGCTAAGTCTTTTAAATCTATGTCATGTGATATTTGATTGGTTGTGAAGTTTAATGAAATCCTACCACCAGCACATGAGGAAAGGTTTACGGTTGCATAAAATTCCAAGATGAACCTAGGACAAATGGGCTCATCTATATCAAGGAGACAATCAAAGTGAATTGCGGCAAAGTTTTGACGAATAGATATTCCTTCTAGAAAGGATGGATCAATGGTTCTACCTTCGTGAACATAGCGTTTTTCTAATGCCTTAAAGGTTTCTACTTGAACCGGGTTGAGACCTTTGGTCATATGGTGTTTGGGCATGCACTTAAGGGTTTCTTTGTGATCAGATTTGTTTGCGGGAGGCATGTTGATTCCTAGAAAACATAAAATTGTATGTTAATGACTTTTAATAACGAGGATGTTTTAATATATTTCTATATGCAAAACAATGTGAAGACATGGTTCTCTTGACTCATTTTGATTCCTAAATCATTTTGTTATGCAAATTTTGTTGTAAAAACAAAAGATAACCAACACTCTCCTAATTGAATGTGTCTTCGATTGAATGTACCCGAAAATACATATTAATTATGTATCCCCTTTAGCATTCAAGAGATAGTATGCAAGTGATGTTTAAATGATGTTTTTCATTTGTTTTAACAATGTGGTGATGAATTATGTTGCAATTTGAAAAATAATGCACTTGGTGTGTTTGGTAAATCAAAGTAACAATGAAGAGTTACATTTCTTAACTAATGAAATACATAATTGACTAGCCACCAAGTTTTTCATGAATCATGAAGTTTTATGCAAAAGCCCTAAGATTCTAGTTAATAATTGTAAGCAAAAATGTTATAATTAAATTAAAAATGCAATTGTGATTAGAATACTTACAAAGTTAGTTGGATTGGAAGAGATTGGATTAGAAGCCCTAAAATTCGTGAGGATATGTGTTTTAGAGAGGTGATGTTGTTTGAAAGTTTTTGTTAAGATTTAAGAGGATGTTTGGTTTTGAAATTACAAATAATACATTCTCAGGTTGGCGGACCAGGCGGAACCAAAAAATGGGTTCCGCCCGTATGGTCTGAAGGTGCCGTGGGTTCTGCAGGGAAAAACTTAAAAGGAATTGTCTTGATTTTTGTGGTTCTATCCTAATGTTCAAAACTAAGGTTTTTGGTCTTATGAGTTCATGAGTAAGCCTAGGGATGATGAATGATTCTCATTCAAGAGGTTTTGTGAAAACGTTAATAGAATGGTTAACGTATAAGACTTTCTTAGTTAAGATGTTCCTCAATGAACATTTTTACCAAGACGATGATGATGGATCACAATATGTCAATAAAGAACATAATGGATTGAATTGTCGCTGAAGTCGATGCTTCCTTTGTTGAGGGTATAACAATGTTGATAAGATGAATTCCTTTGTTGATGCGAGTTTGCTTGTTCAAGCGGAGCTTGTTGATGTGCTTTTCCATTCGATACTAATTTGAGATTCATACGCGTTTTGGAGAATCATTGGGTAAGTAAGTATAAAAGTGCAAGTACCACTTGAGCTTTTCTTATCAACTTATTACCGACATAATTCCATTTGTCAAACACTATGGTTTCTATCCCCGTTCTTTTGGGAGACCATAATTTAAGTTGTGTAGTACTTAATGATGTATCCAAATAGGCTCAACTAAAGAGTTGTTTTAGGATCTTCTTTAACACGAGCACATAGACAAAAACTAAACATAATGTTGGATCTCATTGTTATGAGAACAAGTAGTCTTCCGAACATTTCTCTACGTTTAGTTTTACCTACGGATTTACTAATCTCATTCTTGAAAAGTCATCAATAACCTAACCATTTGAGAACAAGAAAGTAACTAGGAATGTCTTTAAGTTAAAATCTCTTGCTTTTGGAGCTTGCTTTTATTATCAAAAAGACTTTCAAATATTGACACTTATAATCACATGATTTCTTCGAAACATTTATTTTGTTTCACTAGTTGTTTTACTTTAAATTTCAAAAACTGTTTTTGTTGAATTTGTTTAGACACAACTATGACCTATAAATCAAGTTTTATAACTTATGTCAATTTTACTTAACTCAATGTTTTACTCATGGTGAGAAGATGTTATTTTGTACATTTATCCTTAATGTTTTACACAACATACTTGTCTTGCCATCATTGAACTTTCGACTAAGTTATCATCTACCAAAGAAGATATCTTAGAAGAAGGAGATCACTCGTTAAATGTTGTATTCAACGACTCCTCGACTTTTTGGGTTTTCTTACTTAAGACACTATGAACTCTATTTGTTTTGAAAAAGTCCAAGAGGTACAACATCATGAGACAATGTGTCACATTTGATGAGTAAATCCTAGATGTTGAAAACTCATTTTCTTTCACACATCCTAATGTATGCTAATGTGATTTATTTCACCTTGTGTGTTTAATGTGAGATTATCATAAAGGAGTGATTAGAGAAAAACACAATTAAAGAGTCAAAGTATGGTGTTTGAGAAAATTGTTTAACAAAGGTTTGTTTTGCAAGCATCTCAAAAGTGTTAGACATTTTAACACTTAGGAAATTCTTAGTTAGCTTACTTGTAAGCAAGAGTTTAGTGAGACATACTCAAGAGTTTTTCGTGTTTATCTCTAGATGGTTAAAGAACCAAAACACCTTATATCTCCTACTAGTACTAATGACAAACTTCCTTGTTACATAGAGTCTAATCTTAGTTATTTACAAATAGCAAGTATACACTTTTAGAGTATTACTAATAACACATAATCCTACACATAATGCTACAAACAAGAGACAATAAAAGCCGAGTTGAAGTAATGCATACCTTTTAAATTGCATAAAAATGTTATCAAGAGGATAAGCACTTCACGTAATAACTTGGTTTGACGACACACTTTGAAACTCAATAACTCATGTATCCAAGAAGGTTAGACAATCATATAAAAGCATAATCTTAATCCTTTTATCATGAGTTTCTATTAGAGATTGAATTATCTCTAAATCTCTCTTCTAGGTTTGACAATTTTAACTTGCTTTGTTTTATTAGTTAATGGTGCTTTTGAGTTAAAACCTAATCCGATTTTATCTTTAAACAACCTTTGACTCCTCAACAATCTTCAAAAGATTTTGAGCTTTTGTCAAAGTTAACTAATATTTTTCCATTCTCATTTTGCATTTTAATCTTATGTTTGTAATCTAGACACAATTTACATTCTAGATCAATTTCAGCATTACTCTCAATTCTAGATATTTTATCTTCGAACAAGATTTCCTTTTCAAAGATATTCTGAAAAGATTTTGAAGACTCGTTCTTGAAGATAATTTTTAGGTCCATGTTGCATAAGCGTTTAGACTCATTTTCTAGTTTAGAAAACTCTAGGATAAATTTGTCAAAGCAAAAGCGTTTGGTTTCAAAGTGTACCTTGCTTGATGTTTTATCTAGTTTAGAATCACAAACCGGATGGTTGGCTTCATCTTCATCCGTGTTATTCCATGAATCGTAAGCAAGTCCGCTAAGAGCTCGTCATGAGTAATCATCTTCACTTACACCTTCATTTAAAACATTTAAACTAGTAGTACATGTATTCATCTCAACTAAAAATCAATCAATTAATATATCTAAGATTTCTAATGCATTTGTGAGATCAACTTGATCATCTTTGGCTTGACATATTTCTTGATGAAAATTTAACATATTTTTCTAAATATCATTCTTTCATATTTGGTACTAAAGCTTTATAAATCATTGTTTTAGCTTTAGTATTTTTACCAAGTTTAAATTAGTTATCTTGGTTTTCAAAAACTTGTTTTCTTTGATTTGAAATTACCAAAAGAATTAATATGCCAAAGATCTTGATCAATTGATTTCACATAGTTTTCAAAATTTCTTTTTCATTCAAGTAAGTTTTCTATTACAAAAAGCGGTTGGTTTTGAATAGGTTGCCCTTCTTTGAGATTTTCAAAATCCATGGATCGATCCAAGTTTTAAAATACATTCTATTTTAAAGATCTTGAGTAACGTAGCTCCTGATGCCAACTGTGGAAAACTAGAAGGGGGGTTGAATAGTTTACCGCTTTTTCGATTCTTATTTAGCTTAAATATCCTTTTAGAAACTTTACGTTTGCTTAAAGATATAACCACAACTTTATATGTTTGATTCTTTGAAAAGCTTTTCATGTGAATAACAATTCTAACTTTACTTGTTTCATACTTTGAAAAGCATTACTTGTGATGATCCTAACTTTGCTTGTTTTAGTTCTTTGAAAAGCTTTACATTTGTGATGAGGCGAAAAATGATCCGTTTTTAGGGGGTCATTTAAGCCCGAATCCGACTTTATTTGATCAAATATTGCCCTAAATCGTTCCTTTTGTGATTTTAGGTGTTTGGAGAGTGAATTCTGGAAAAGAAGCTATTTTGGACGTTTTTGGAGCATAAAAGTGAAGAAAACGGCTAAGTACCAAATTTCCATGCTGAAAATACAAGGTGACGGCGTCAAGACCATCAGCTTGACGGCGTCAGACATGAAGAATTAAATATCGAAGGTGGTGACGGCGTCAAAGTGGCAAAATTAATATACCGTGGGTGGTGACGGCGTCACATAGGCCGTCATAAGTGGATCAAGGCCGTCCGAGGAAGTATATGGCGGCGAGGTGACGGCGTCAGAAGTTACTCTTGACGCCGTCAGACTGTTTTTCCTATATATAGTTTTCTAGTTTTTTTCATTAAAGGAGGGAAGTTTTGGTGAAACCCTAAAGACGATTTTGGTGCCTCTTTTACAGGTTTTTCAAGGGTTCCAAACCCTTGAGACCTTGCATTGTAATTGAGATAAGTGTACTTTCAATTCAATCAATATGTCTATGTGTTGGTTGTTTATCTCTTGTTCTTGTCTCAATTCTACTATGCTAGGCTAGATCTCTCTTGTGTTTGCTTAGATCTAATGAAACCTAGATGTTGATTATGTGTTGATTACTTGTCTATTCTTGTTTTGAATGAATGATTTATATGTTAGGCTTAAGAAAACTGGCAGATCTCCAAATGGTAACATGCTTGAACGTCTTAAGAAACATGAACCGAGGCGTACTAGGTCTTTATTGGTTGTATTTAATGCATGAGCCACTGTTTACAATCCCTATAGTTGTGCTGGGTCATGGTGTAGGAGGAGATAAGAGCTCATAGAGTTGGGGAGTTATGTATGTCACCCCACGAATGGTATTAAGGAATACAATCCGTCATTCATACAAGTGTAACAAGTAATTAACATGTAAAAGATATCTAGGGAGTAATGAAGTCTAAGTAAACACAATTTCTCCAATTACTGCTCACAACCTTAGTTTAATTAGTTTAATTTCATTTTTATTATTTTATTTTGATTGCATCTTAGTTTTGGGTTAGTTGAATAGCAACTAATTCCGCCCACTCCTTCAAAACCCGAGATTTTAATTGCTTTCATAAAAATATAAAAATACAAAAATAATCATCTCTCACCTCTAGAACTAGTAATTAGGTTTTCTAATCCTAGCGACACTATTCCTAAGCTGAACGATCAATCCCCCGGTACTTGTCACTATACTATACTACAACGATCAGGTACACTGCCTGGTGGGGGTTGTAGGCTTCTCGAGATCCCTCGAGAGGTAAAGCAAGGTGCGATTCCCACGCATCAAGTTTTTGGCGCCGCAGCCCGGGGAATAGTTATTGTCTAGGTTAGGATTTCTTTTTATTAGGTCTACTTGCTAGATTCCTTTCTAGTAAGATTTTTATTTTTATTTTTAGGTCTTCTTTAGTCTATCTTATTTCTTCGTGCCTTTGTTCGTAACTCTTTACCATCCGACATCATGGAAGGTGGTAACATCTTTGAACCCATCATCCCACCACAACAAAACCCACCATTAGAACCCCTTAGGCCCCGAACCTTAGGAGAGTATTCCCGACCCAGCCACCAAGGCTACCGAAACACCATTGAGCTCACCGGAGCCAATGTGACCCCCTTGCGATCCGACACCATCCGGTTGGTACAAAGCGGATGTGCATTCCATGGACTTCGTTCCGAAGATCCAAACCAACACCTTAAGGACTTCCTCAAAATCGTAGATTCCATAGACCTAGGTGTTGAAACTAGAGAGACTACCCGTTTACGCCTATTCCAATTCTCTCTACGGGATCAAGCTAGTCAATGGCTTGAGCGTTTACCCGCGGGATCCATCACCACATGGGATGATCTCACCACTCGTTTCCTTGCTCAATTTTTCCCACCGGGGAGAACTACTAAACTTAGGAATGATATCTTGATGTTTCAACAACGTCAAAATGAATCTCTTTATGAAGCATGGACTCGTTTCAAGGACTTACTCCAAAAAGTCCCTCATCATGGCATAGATCTTTGGCTCCAAGTCCAAATCTTCTATGACCATATCGACATCTCCACGAGGCGAACCATTGACCAATCGGCCGGTGGTAAGCTACGTGATCTTAGTGCGGAACAATCATGGGAACTCATAGAAGATCTTGCTCTCTATGACAACGAAAGTTGGAATGATCCCCGTGATTTGAACAAAACGGTCAAGGCAATATCTTTGCCTTCGAACAATTCAAGCACTCCCGACCGTAGGATCATGGAACTTGAGGACCAAGTCAAGTTTCTCATGAAATCTTACGAAGCTCCGAAGCATTCAAGCCAAGTGAACAAAATCACTTCTTCATGCGAATTATGTAGTGGTCCCCATGACACTCGTGATTGTGTGGAACTCCCCGGAACAGCTTTTGCGGACTACGCATCCACGCGTACCGACGAAGCGGGAGATAAGTGGTACACTTTCAAGCCCGAGCCAAACACATACGGTGATTCATACAACCCCTCATGGAAAAATCACCCAAACCTTAGGTGGAAGCAAAATCAACCCAATTCTTCCAATCCGCCTAATCGTTACCAATCAAACGGTCCACCATCCAACCGTACCTTCAACAACAATCCTTCTAACAACTATGGTAGTACCAACAATCTTGAAGGATTGATGTCGAAATTTATGGC
Source organism: Artemisia argyi (assembly GCA_030686995.1). Taxonomy (NCBI): domain Eukaryota; kingdom Viridiplantae; phylum Streptophyta; class Magnoliopsida; order Asterales; family Asteraceae; genus Artemisia; species Artemisia argyi. The sequence continues at coordinate 65,982,566 of CM060709.1, read as the reverse complement.
ATCTCAAGAAGCTCGCATAGCTAGGTTTGAAACCGAATTCAACCAACAACAAACGGAGATGACCAACAAGATCGACAACTTGTTGAAAGCCCTCAACAACCAAACATTAGCCACACCTAGGAAGGACACTAGGGACACCAATAGTGGAATCCAAGTTAAGGACCCCTCATCATCCAAACATGTCCACTTTGTCAATGTTGTCACCATTAAGCCGATAGATAGGGAGATAGAGGAGAGTGACAAAGATGAAGTTAGAGTAGAAGCCAATAGTGAGGATGAGAGTAGGGAAGTTGAGGTTAATAAGGATGAGGAATTAGAGGAGGTAGAACCTATAGAGGAGTATTTTGATAAGTTGCCAACCAAGGAAGAACGAGAATACCATAAGGATTTATTCGATAGTCCCGAGACAACATATATCTTTGGCGACCCCCTGATCAAAATGGGAGACCCCTCTAACATTAACATCTCATGCAATATCGGGCACATGCATGTATGGAAAGCTTACATAGACCTTAGATCCCCCGTGAACATCATGACTAGGACTTATTACAATTGGGTGATGAAGAAGCAACTCAATTTTAGGATAATGCCTGGTAAAAGTTGGATAAGTAATTTTGCAGGAAGAGTTAAGGGAGTACATGTGATTATAGGGAATCTCACCTATGAGATTGATTTTATGATAGTGGAAGACACTCGTCCCGTGATAGATGCTTGCCTAAGCCAAATTATATTCGGGAAGCCTTTTGTTGAAGCCACTAGGATGAGTTATGATCCGACTTTAGGGATAGTTAGGTTCAAGAAAGACAATGATGAGGTTGCTTATCAAATGCCCTACAAGATTGAGCAATACCGCCTTCTCTCTAATTTTGAAAAGGAACGTAAGCAAGCGGCTTATTATAGGAATGATGAGGATAGACGTAGAGGAGTAGAGTATGTTAGAAATAGGATGCTTGGTTTCTACAAAGAATGCTTGCAACTAGGTCCGGAATACAAAACTGGTCTAGAAGACGACCTAGAGAGTGGAACCAATGATGAAATCACGTAGTAACCCACGACTTTGAGTCTAGCTACAAGACTCGTAAATAAAGAAAAGCGCTTCTTGGGAGGCAACCCATGTTTTGTGTGATTTTATTTGTTTGATTGTTATTTGCTTCCGTATGCATGTTTTATTTTTATTGTTGGTTGATCATGCTTCTAAAATAAAATGTGGAAATACTTTATTATGTTGTTTAGCCTAGTCTTAACTTCAACCTGAAGGTATTTTTGCAAAAGATAAGTGTAAGGGGAAACCCTAAATATGTTTTTAAGAAACAAACCGATCATGATTCTCCACAATATTAAATGAACATGTATATTCGTATTTGTTAGAGTCAAATGCTTGTATTGAGTCATAATGAAGTTTTGCAGGATTTTCCAGGAAGTAGGACAAAGTTTTTCCAGAAATTTTCCGGAAACTTAACATAAGAATTTCTGCAGGTCCATTCTGACGGCGTCAGGAGATTGCTCTTGATGGCGTCAGGAGTTAAAATCTGGAAATTTTACCGGTTTTATTTTTCTAACGGAGTCTTATAGTTTTTGTGAATTATTAAGTTTTATAATCTCCAGGAAATCTGCAAACTTCATTCCACAAGCATTATATCTTACTTTGTTTTCTAGGATTTAATAACTTATATAGGATGCCGCCGATTTTACGCGAGGTTGCCTTGTCTACTTTTGTCAGGATTTACAGGTTATTTATGACAAGAAGATGATTTATATTCTGGAAGGGAAGCTTTGATTGTTCGTTTTCTTGGAAGAAGATTTAACCTGGCTAACTAAAATCCATACCGAGCGAATCAGGGGAGTATTTGATTTCATTCTCTTTACTTTTTGACTTTTACATTCTTTACTTGAACATTGGGGACAATGTTCATCTTAAGTGTAAGGGGAGGGTAAAAAGATGATACCTTACATATGCACTTTCGCTTGAGTTTGTTTTGTTTGATAGTAGATGAGTAATAAAACTACGAGAAATACTTGTTAGTGTAATTTTAGCGCCAAATTTAAAATTTTTTACAACATTTAGGAGTGAAACTTTAGCCATAGCAAGCGTCTCATGGATAGGAGATCGTATGACTAGCACATAACCGTATATTCAGAAAAATTTTCCACCCAAAAATGTGAGGTTCGCCTTTAGATTTGATAGGAAAAGCATTCATTATTAGTGCTTATGAGTGTACCGGTAGCATTTAGATTCTAGAACTTGCGTTAGTGATGCATCCCGAGACCGCTAGTGAGACTACATTCGTGTGGTAGGATTTACTACATGATAAGAGGCATTAGGATCACCCTTGTGTTAAACCCGTATCATGATTACTTGACCATTTAAGTCACATTACTTGGCTAGTTAAGTCAACTAATTTTTTCCACACCCTTAGCGTTGTACTCATTTTTAGTACACGATACCCCTAGTACACCCCTCCGAGCCTATCTTTTCGTTTCTAACTTTAAGCATTTTACTTAAAGGAAGAATTTGTTACACCCCACTTAAATGTACAACCAAATCACCTTAGCCTTCCGTGTATGCGCTCATTTTTAGTGCATTATTGTTATTTGTTAAACCCTAAGTTAACTTTCTAATTGATTACATGGTTGCTAAGTCGAGTCATATCATTGTACATATTGTTTTGGGACTATTGGGACTCATGGGTAAGTACTTATTTTATGGAGTAATGGGGAAGAACATCATTTATTACCCCCATATGTACGTTAATCTTAAAAGTGCTCCAAGTGTTTTGATTTTCTTAATTCGAGTCATTAGAATAGTTTAATGTAAAGTATGCAAAGATTCAAGTGTAAGGGGAATGCTCATACCCCTATGATGTATTATTTTGGATGGTAGGGTAAGAGTGTATGAAAAAAAAAAAAAAAATCGAAAAAATCAAGAAAAAGAAAAAAAAAAATAGAAAAAAAAAGAGAAAAAAACATACGGACTACCATCCCGTTTCATTCTATGTTTATTTTATGTTTTTGTTATTTTTCATTTATTAGCTTAAGTCGAGTCTAGTCTTGGCTTAGCAACGCCATTTTGTACATGTAATTAACTAAGATTGTTAACTCGCCACCAGTAAAACTTCCTTTATCCAACAAAACCGTGTAATTCATATCCCTACACCTAACGTTATAACCCTTTAAAAGACCTCTTTGATAGTTTATCCTAGGTGCTTACGCCATGTGGTGGAGGTTTGATCCTTTCCCAAGCCTATGGTAATCTATTTTGCTATGACAGGTAGTGAGAGATATCTTTCATTTCCATAATGTTATATTACTTTATTACACCCGAGAGATGTGAGTATCTAAACACTATTTGTGAGGTGCTTGTGTATGACCTCCGTGCTCGTCTATTGGTCTTTAGTGGAACGATTATTTGTTGTAATTACTTTTATATTAGTGTTAAATGACCCCTAACTTGTCTTTTGAGTAGAATAAAAGCTCATTTGCTTGAGGACAAGCAAATCTCAAGTGTAAGGGTATATGATGAGGCGAAAAATGATCCGTTTTAAGGGGGTCATTTAAGCCCGAATCCGACTTTATTTGATCAAATATTGCCCTAAATCGTTCCTTTTGTGATTTTAGGTGTTTGGAGAGTGAATTCTGGAAAAGAAGCTATTTTGGACGTTTTTTGAGCATAAAAGTGAAGAAAACGGCTAAGTACCAAATTTCCATGCTGAAAATACAAGGTGACGGCGTCAAGACCATCAGCTTGACGGCGTCAGACATGAAGAATTAAATATCGAAGGTGGTGACGGCGTCAGACGGACTCGTGACGGCGTCAAAGTGGCAAAATTAATATACCGTGGGTGGTGACGGCGTCACATAGGCCGTCATAAGTGGATCAAGGCCGTCCGAGGAAGTATATGGCGGCGAGGTGACGGCGTCAGAAGTTACTCTTGACGCCGTCAGACTGTTTTTCCTATATATAGTTTTCTAGTTTTTTTCATTAAAGGAGGGAAATTTTGGTGAAACCCTAAAGACGATTTTGGTGCCTCTTTTACAGGTTTTTCAAGGGTTCCAAACCCTTGAGACCTTGCATTGTAATTGAGATAAGTGTACTTTCAATTCAATCAATATGTCTATGTGTTGGTTGTTTATCTCTTGTTCTTGTCTCAATTCTACTATGCTAGGCTAGATCTCTCTTGTGTTTGCTTAGATCTAATGAAACCTAGATGTTGATTATGTGTTGATTACTTGTCTATTCTTGTTTTGAATGAATGATTTATATGTTAGGCTTAAGAAAACTGGCAGATCTCCAAATGGTAACATGCTTGAACGTCTTAAGAAACATGAACCGAGGCGTACTAGGTCTTTATTGGTTGTATTTAATGCATGAGCCACTGTTTACAATCCCTATAGTTGTGCTGGGTCATGGTGTAGGAGGAGATAAGAGCTCATAGAGTTGGGGAGTTATGTATGCCACCCCACGAATGGTATTAAGGAATACAATCCGTCATTCATACAAGTGTAACAAGTAATTAACATGTAAAAGATATCTAGGGAGTAATGAAGTCTAAGTAAACACAATTTCTCCAATTACTGCTCACAACCTTAGTTTAATTAGTTTAATTTCATTTTTATTATTTTATTTTGATTGCATCTTAGTTTTGGGTTAGTTGAATAGCAACTAATTCCGCCCACTCCTTCAAAACCCGAGATTTTAATTGCTTTCATAAAAATATAAAAATACAAAAATAATCAACTCTCACCTCTAGAACTAGTAATTAGGTTTTCTAATCCTAGCGACACTATTCCTAAGCTGAACGATCAATCCCCCGGTACTTGTCACTATACTATACTACAACGATCAGGTACACTGCCTGGTGGGGGTTGTAAGCTTCTCGAGATCCCTCGAGAGGTAAAGCTAGGTGCGATTCCCTCGCATCAATTTGTTTCAAGATATAAATACAACTTTACTTGTTTTAATTCTTTTGGAAAGCTTTATATATGATTAGCAATTATAACTAAAAGACAACATGTAATAAGCAAAGATAAAGAAAGAAACGATCAAACCACAACACGATTGTTTATCGTGGTTCGGCTACAAGGACTCTAACACGATTGTTTATCGTGGTTCGGCTACAAGGACTCTTTTTCCTTGCCCTACATCCACGCCCCGAGTTTCCATCTCGAGAGTTATAAGCACTAAACAACAAGCTCCTTTCACCGGCGGAGAAAACCTTTACAACGTCGCTTACACTTTTTCCGACACTAAGCTAGATGTCGAGTTCTTTTACAAGGGTACAACCACTCCCATTCGTCGCTCACACTTTTACCGACACTAAGCTAGATGTCGAGTTCTTTTCCAAGGGTACAACCACTCCCGTTAGTTCTTTTTCAAGGGTACAACAACTCCCGACACACTACGTATTTTGAGGCCTAAAATACTAACCACTTACATCTATATACATGACACACATGAAGTATAAACTATCAAAGCTTATGCATGACCAAGCTACCAAGACTTGCAACTTTAGAGTTGAAGCTTGTAACTTCTTGAATGATCTTGTGAAGTCCCTTGCTACATAAGAGAATCACAAATCAAAAGGTTACTGAGTTAGTTGAGAGAGTGTGTGAATATATGTCCTAAAGGGTTACCAAAAACTAACAAATGGTTTGGTATTTATAGCAAACAATTCTGCAGGTCTGGCGGATCAGGCGGACCCCTCAAAAGGGTTCCGCCCGTGTACCCCCAGGGTACCGCCAGGGCTGCAGTTGGTTTTGCAATAAATCTTGCAAACTAAAAAAGGTCTTGTCTCATAACTCCTAGCAACCAAACAATGTCACATCTCATAATAACAAGTCAAATACAAAGCTTGCAAGCAACAACAAAGTTAGTCAAACATATTTCTTTCCATAAATGCATCATGACAAAACTTGTCCTAAATGTGATGTGACCTTACTATATAAAGAAATAAATATGATGTGACAAGACTCATTTTAGTTTAAGAAATAAACAGAATGTTTTGTTTAAAAGGAAATGTTAACCTTAGTTAATCAAGACTTAGACACTTAAAGTGATGATTTACTTATAGCTAAACTTCATACTTTGTCATTAACAAAACTTAGCAAAGATCGTAAAATATAAATAACGTTTTTAGGCGATGATGCGTGGGAATTGCACCAGGCTTTACCTCTCGAGGGATCTCGAGAAGCTTACAACCCCCACCAGGCAGTGTACCTGATCGTTGTAGTATAGTATAGTGACAAGTACCGGGGGATTGATCGTTCAGCTAGGAATAGTGTCGTTAGGATTGAAATTAATCTAACTAGGTCTAAAGGTGAAGGATGATTCTTTTTGTATTTTTATATTTTTTAGAAAGCAAGTAAAAATCTCGGGTTTTGGAAGAGTGGGCGAAATTAGTTGCTATTCAACTAACCCAATACTAAGATGCAATCAAAATAAAATACTAAAAATGAGAGTAAACTAATTTCCACTAAGGTTGTGAGCAGTAATTGGAGAAAATGTGTTTACTTAGATTTCATTACTCCCTAGATATCTTTTACACGTTAATTACTTGTTATAATTGCATGGATGACGGATCGTATTCCTTAATACCATTCATGGGGTGGCACACATAACTCCCCAATTCTATGAGCTCTTATCTCCTCCTACACCATGCCCAGCACAACTATAGGGATTGTAAACAGTGGCTCATGCATTAAATACAACCAATAAAGACCTAGTGCGCGTTGGTTCATGTTTCTTAAGACGTTCAAGCATGTTACCAATTGGAGATCTGCCAGTTTTCTTAAGCCTAACATATAAATCATTCATCCACAACAAGAATAAACAAGTAATCAACACATAATCAATATCTAGGTTTCATTAGATCTAAGCAAACACAAAAGAGATCTAGCCTAGCATGATAGAATTAAGATAAGAACATGATATAGATAACCAACACATAGACATATTGATTGAATTAGAAGAACACTTATCTTGATTAATCATGCAAGGTATCAAGGGGTTGGAACCCTTGAAAAACCTGTAAAGTTACACCAAAATCGTACTTAGGGTTTCTCCCAAAACTTCTCTCTTTAAATGTGAAAAATTAGAAAACTATATATAGAAAAATAGGTTTGACGGCGTCAAGAAGAAACATGTGACGCCGTCACCTCGCCGCCAAAACATTCCTCGGACTGCCTAGATCTACTTCTGACGCCGTCAAGACTTATATACTTCCAGGCCGTCATGACTCTTTTACTCTTGACGCCCTTCCCACGTGACGCCGTCAAAACTCTTCTGGGTCGTCATGGAAATTTGTGAAATTTGCTCTTGACACCGTCAAGGATTTGCTCTTGACGCCGTCACCAACTGTTCCCAGCATGGAAAATTAAGACTTTGGCGTTTTCTTCATTTTTATGCTCCAAAAACGTCCGAATTGCTTCCTTTTCCAGATTTCTCTCCCAAAGTACCTAAAATCTCAAAAGGAACGATTTAGGGCAATATTTGATCAAATAAATTCGGATTCGGGCTTAAATGACCCCCTAAAAACGGATCATTTTTCGCCTCATCAGACGATATTTGTATTAACAAAGTGTTTGATGAAAATATGTTAGTGAAAAGTATCATACGTGTGTATCACCAGTGATATTTGAAGTTGAACTGTATATGTGTATTATCACAAGTGATATTTGTATTATCACTTGTGAATTTTTTTTTTTTTTTTTTAAGCTTTATTATATGTCATATATAGTATCATTTTTGATATTTCATTGTTATTGTTTTATAATCATACTATTTACGATGTGTTTTATCACCTTTGTTTTATATTATAATTTTGATGTTTTATGTGCTTTTTGTAGATGATAATTGTGTTTTAGTTACTAATAAACTTTTTATTATAGTGCAATATTGCTTATTATTTAAGTTGTTATACTAAATAGCTTAAACAGGTTGATTTTGCTTTAAACACATAGTTATTTAGTGTGATTTTACTTAGGGGGTGCTTGGTGGGGGGTAAAGGGGGTGGGGAATGGGTAAGGAATTGAAAAGGGCCCACATCATTCAAATAATGGTGCTTGGTTAGGGAGGGGTAAGGTATTGATTACCCCGTAGTGGGTAATCGACCATTATATAGTAAATTGGGGGGGGGGGGGGGGGTAAGGTATTGATTACCCACATCACTCATTCCATTGCATTCATTTCCCTTTCCCTTTCCCTTTCCCCACTTTGAACCAAGCGGACCCTTAGTATTTAAGTTGTGATTGGATTTTTCCATTTAATGGATAGATTGTGCATATTTCAATAGATTTTACAACGAGATTTGAACATATATATGGTTGAATCAGCAAATTGAAGAAGGTATAGTTAAACAAAGCACAACATCTTCTTAAACAAACTGAAAAAGCTTAAACACATGTTATATCACATGTGATATTACATGTGATATCACCTGTACTGTGTATCACCAATTGATATCACCTGTGATATCACACGTGATATCACCTGTGATATCACACACGTGATTCAACAAATAGAAGAAGACGACACATCTATGATGTCACCTATAATATCAAATTCTCCTCCAAAAAGTTGAATAGCAAGAGAATGATATACACGAAAAATTAGCAATAAAAGTGTGGTAGTTAGTAGTTATTCAGGGATTGTTGTGATAATGTGAAAAATGTTGTGATAATATGAGAAATCACAAGAGACATTGAGCTTGTAACATGCTTACGTTAGATTTGTAATGTATTTATTTTCTTAATTGATAGAGTGCGCGTGTTTCGATAGGTTTAACACCTTATTCGACACCAAATATATATATATATATATATATATATATATATATATATATATATATATATATATATATATATATATTAGGTCCCGAGCCACATTGCATGGTGCCCAAGTTTGTACTATTTTGGGAATGGTAAGTGACTTGTATGATTATTTGTATGTAAACTGACAGTATCACACGTGATATTACTTTTAGCTAACTAAAACATTTTGGTTTACATGAAAATGGACGAAAACATATGAAAACGGATAAAAATGGACGAAAACGTAAGAAAACATATGAAAACAGACGAAAACGTATGAAAACGGACGAAAACATATAAAAACTGACGTAAACGGGCGAAAACATATGAAAGCGAAGAAAAAAAATATATGAATTATAAATAAAAAGGCAAAAAACGTGAAAAAAAAAAAAACAAAAAAACAAAAAAAAAACTTAGGTTTACATATTATATTTTAAGTTAATCCCAACTATTAAATCAAAGTAAATGAATAGTGAGAATTTTTCCTCGATAGGTAAAAGTAAGCATTTGAACTTTTCTTATTAAAGAAAGAAACACAAATTAATTAGTTTTGAGATGGGCCTTATCCTTATATGTGGTTGTCTTTCACAAATTAATTAGTTTGGACATGGGCCTTATCCTTATATGTGTTTGTGTAATGTAGCATGAGATCATTATAATTATAATTATAATTATAACTATAATAACATATATACATTTGTTGGGATTGCTTTTGGCAATCTCACATGCTAAACTACTGTAGAAACCATTTTAGGGCGGGTCGGGTTTGGGCGAGGCGGGTCGGATTTAATGGTCGTTAGTTAATAACTAACGGCTATTAGATATTTAACAGCTGTTAGCTAACGGTCGTTATCTTTAACATTTTCTTTAAAAATTCATACAAAATTGGTCCTTCATCTCAAAAGTTCGTTGCATATTTAGTCCTCGCATAATTTACATGATTGGTCCTTCATGTTATACGTCCATTGCAAAGTTAGTCCTTAGTCACTAAATTGACGTTAAGTAGCTACTGGCCGTTATTACACTTTCCCTATTTGAAAAACACCCCGCGACAACGCGCGGTTTTCCCAACTAGTTTTAATTTGTTTGTGTCGGGGTCCCTCAAGTTCACAGCTTGTTTGTTAGTGGGGGACTGCTTTGGTTTGTATACCGGATCTTTCTTTTGGCTTGGTATCTATATGATTGTTGTACCAAAAAAAAAAAAAAAAAATACAGTAATATTGTGACGTGAATGAGTTGAATTCTGACACTTCTGATGATACCGATGCCATTGCATTTCATCTTTGCATTGTCGAGTTTCCTATCATAAATAATTTTTTATTTTTATTCTTTTTTTTTTTTTTTTTTTTTTTTTTTTTTTTTTTATTATTATTATTTTTTTTAATAATAAATATCAATTGCAAGCTTCTTCTCTATCATTTTTATTTAAATGAATCTAAGGAATTATTTTGAACAAGATATTGTTATCCGTGAGTTACAGCGAGGATACAAACATTCATTTTATAATTACCTAATAAAGTTTTAAACAATAGTATTTTTTTTATTTTATTTTTAAATAAAAAGTGTTAATAATAACAAAGAAAATGAGTAAAAATATGAAGTTTAATGTGTTTAGTAGTTAATTTGTTGCTTCGTGTAAAAACTTATGTGGGTGTTAAAAAAAAATAGTGTGTTTTCATTCAAGAAAAACAAAGATAATTATTTTCTACTTCTTCACGACTTCACTTATTATTCTACAATCATTTGTGTAATCAAGGACGGAACCAAAGTAGATAATTGGTAGATACATTTATGAAAAATGAGAAAAATTTATGATCACATCTTTTTTAAAGCATGTGCGATTCCAAAAATTTGAGAGTATTCACAAAAATTAACATTATGACACAAAAATTTACGAATGTTTCGTGAAGCCACTTTTATTCCGTCGCTGTTTGTAATGCAAAACAATCGCCTTGAAAAACACTTTTGACAACCTTCATTGAACGAGAAAAAAATAACAAAACCCGAGAAAGAAAAGAACAGTTTCCGAAGCCATCTTATACAAATAAGCCTTGAGTCAACAAATACTTCGCAAACCAAAGGATTACTAAATTCTTGGTATAACTGTGTTTTCTTATTTCACATCTTCTACGCTTTTGTTTACAAAATTAAATGCATGGTTATTCTTATATACTTATATAAAATCTCCCGCTTTAATGATTTTGTGGTGTCACTACAAAAAAAAAAAGTAGCTTTGGTGATGAGAATTTAGTGACGAGAATTTTTTTTGGCTATTTTTTTTTAGTTTGTTTTCACTGCTATATATACTACTTGAAATTGCTTAATTTTAATATATTACGTTTAATCAAATTATCAAAATTTTAATTACAAAATTATATAAAAATATTAAATAATTATCAAGTGGTAAAACTATCTTCATGTGACTTTAATCAAAATTATAATAAATGTATTTTTTTTAAACTGCGTTTTTTCTGAATATAGTTTTGAACAATATTTTAATTTATTAATCGGTGGCAATACAATGGTATTTAATTTACATATGTGTACGTAAATAGAAGGGAGAGTATTAAATTTTTGAATCAAACGTCAAACTTACGTGATGTTTATGTTTCACGCCGACCCCTAACATGTCATTATGTCAAATCTTATTTATTTTTATTTTTTTCCTATTATCAACTACCATTAAATTGGTGGTCACGAAAATGATCGACATATAAATATAAAATAATAATATAGATAAATAAATATAAATAAATTAATAGAATGTGGTGGTGTCCTTCCCTATCAAGCACGTATTTTACGCATCTGCTTGAATATGCTCCAGATCCAGAGTACAGACTACATGACAAATTCTTTAATTTATTTTAAAATGTTCTTAGTGAAAACAATATTGGTTTTGACTATCGAGTGTCTAGCATATTACGGTATGAAAAAACAAAGTGCTGAGATCATCATATTTTTGTTGGTTTCAAGTTATAGATAAAATGTAATCACTTCAGTTTTTCCTTCCTCCATATAACACGGTTTTATAAATCTGATCCAAATCTTCCTTTGTTGGTAACTTAGAGCGATACTACCCTCCTACCTAAGAGTGTTGAGTATGGTCACGCAAGACCCACGCCAAACCAACTTGGCACGGTGCCAAGCCGACGCCACCATACTGCTCCCTTGTGCGAGTGACTTGAGTAAAAGAGGAGAAAAGTTGCAAAAACTAGTCGTCGGCCTCTCCAACAGTTAAAGCTTTAAAAAACAATAATTCCACTTTATACATAATATCATACCCCCATTTAATCATTATTCATACAACTTTCTTTATCCACTCTACCATAATACTTAATAAACTTCAAATATTATAAACTATGAACACGGATGGTATATACGAATCTGATGATTAATGTGAGTATTTGCTTTTGATGAAAGCTTATTAGTGTCAATAATTGTTGCAAGAAAAAGAAGCTTAAAGTTCATGCTCATGTAATCCGATATATCGTGAGCGTGATGTTGTAGAAAAACGTTTGTTGGCCGACTATTATTATGATAATCCAAAATACCCGGAGTACTATTTTAGACATCGATATCATATGATTAAGAAATTATTTTTAGAAATAGTCGAAGGTATATCTATTTATACTTCTGATCCTCTTCATGGGCAATTTAAATTCTTTAGAGTCTGCCCGATTGTATGGGACAAATGAGTAGTAGTCCTATCATCTTCAGCTATACGCCAATTGAAATACGACACAACACGTGATGCATTTGATGAATATTTACAAATTGGTGAATATTGTGTGCGCAATTGTCTAAATAATTTTACTATGTGCAATATCGATTCGTAAACATTTGAGTTTTTAAGAAAACCAGGCTTTAATGACAAAATAGGAAGGTTCATGGGTTTTCGGGAATGCTTTGAAGCATTGATTGTAACACCCCCAATTCAAGGATGCAGCGGAATTCAAACTGGGTGTTTGATGAGGCGAAAAATGATCCGTTTTTAGGGGGTCATTTAAGCCCGGAATTGAATTTATTTGATCAAATATTGCCCTAAATCGTTCCTTTTGTGATTTTAGGTACTTTTGGAGTGAATTCTGGAAAATGAATCATTTTGGACGTTTTTGGAGCATAAAAGTGAAGAAAACGGCAAAGTCTTAATTTTTATTGCTGGGAACAGTACCTGACGGCGTCACAAAGTTCTACATGACGGCGTCAAGAGTAAAACAAGAGGTGAAGTGGATAGAGTCCGTGACGATTCAGAGAGTTTTTACACTAGGGGCATGACGGCGTCACCATAGGCCGTCATGGTCCCATTACATGTGACGGCCCAGAGAAAATTTGCACTTGATGGCGTCAGATCTGGATCTAGGCAGTCCGATATTACTATGGGCGGCGACGGTGTCAGATATTTCTTTTTGACGCCGTCACGATGGAAAATCTATATATAGTTTTGTAATTTTCGTTCATTAAGAGAGGACAATTGGAGGGATAACTTGGAGAAACCCTAGCACGATTTTTACTGTACTTTCAAGGGTTTTTACCCTTTGAAACCTTTCATGTTCAACTAAGATAAGTATCCTTTCAATTTATTTAATATGTCTATGTGTTGTTTGAATATATCTTACGCGTGTCTTGATTTTAACATGCTAGACTAGATCTCTTGTGTGTTTGCTTAGATGTAGTGAAACCTAGATGTTGATTATGGGTTGATTCCTTGTTTATAGTTGTTACGGATGAATGATTTCAATGTTAGGCTTAAGAAAACTGGCTGACTTCTATAGGGTAACATGCTTGAACGTCTTAAGAAACATGAACCAATGCGTACTAGGTTTTTATAGTTGTATTTAATGCATGAGCGAATTCTAATGATCCCATGTTAGGAGCTTCTTGCAGGCTCGACATAGGAGTGAAGTAGGAGCTTATAGAGTTGGGGGAGTACGTACGCCACCCCACGAATGGTATTAAGGAATATAACCCGTCATCCACGCAATTGTAACAAACTATCAACCTGTAAAAGATATCTAGGGAGTAATGAAATCTAAGTAAACACAATTTTCCCATTTATTGTTCACACCACTAGTTTAATTAGCTTTATTTACATTTTTGTTATTTTATTTTGATTGCATCTTTAGTTATTGGGTTAGTTGATTAGCAACTAATTCCGCCCACTCCTCTAAAACCCAAGATTTTAATTGCTTTCATAAAAATATAAAAATACAAAAAGAATCATCCATCACCTCTAGACTTAATTTTTAGGCTTTCTAATCCTAGCGACACTATTCCTGAGTTGAAAGATCAATCCCCCGGTACTTGTCACTATACTATACTACAACGATCAGGTACACTGCCTGGTGGGGGTTGTAAGCTTCTCGAGATCCCTTGAGAGGTAAAGCCTGGTGCAATTCCCACGCATCAAGTTTTTATCGCCGCAGCCCGGGGAATAGTTATTGTCTAGGTTAGGGTTTCTTTTTATTAGGTCTACTTGCTAGATTCCTTTCTAGTAAGATTTTATTTTATTTTTAGGTTTTCTTTAGTCTATCTTATTTCTTCGTGTCTTTGTTCGTAATCTTTACCATCCGGCATTATGGAAGGTGGTAACATCTTTGAACCCATCAACCCACCGCAACAAAACCACCCATAAAACCCACCACTAGCAAACCAACCTCTTAGGCCCTGAACCCTAGGAGAGTATTCCCGTCCTAGCCACCAAGGCTAGCAAAACACTATTGAGCTCACTCAAGGAGCCAATATGTCCCCCTTGCGATCCGACACCATCCGGTTGGTGCAAAGCGGATGTGCATTTCATGGACTTCGTTCCGAAGATCATAACCAACATCTCAAGGACTTCCTTAAAATCGTAGATTCTATAGACCTTGATGTTACAACTAGAGAGTCGACCCGATTACGCCTATTCCAATTCTCTCTACGTGATCAAGCTAGTCAATGCCTTGAACGTTTACCCGCGGGATTCATCACCTCATGGGATGATCTCACCACTCGTTTCCTTGCTCAATTTTTCCCACCAGGGAGAACTACCAAGCTTAGAAATGATATCTTGATGTTCCAACAACGTCAAGCTAAAACTCTATATGAAGCATGGACTCGTTTCAAGGACTTACTCCAAAAATTCCCTCATCATTGCATAGATCTTTGGCTCCAAGTCCAAATCTTCTATGACCATATCGATCTCTCCACAAGGTGGACCATTGACCAATCGGCCGGTGGTAAGCTACGTGATCTAAGTGCGGAAGAATCATGGGAACTCATAGAAGATCTTGCTCTCTATGACAACGAAAGTTGGAATGATCCCCGTGATTTGAACAAAACGGTCAAGGCAATATCTTTGCCTTCGAACAATTCTAGCACTCCCAACCGTAGGATCATGGAACTTGAGGACCAAGTCAAGTTTCTTATGAAATCTTACGAAGCTCCTAAGCCTTCAAGCCAAGTGAACAAAATCACTTCTTCATACGAATTATGTAGTGGTCCCCATGACACTCGTGATTGCGTGGAACTCCCCGAAACAGCTTTTGCGGACTACGCATCTTCGCGTACCGACGAAGCGGGAGACAAGTGGTACACTTTCAAACCCGAGCCAAACCCTTACGGTGATTCCTACAACCCTTCTTGGAAAAATCACCCGAACCTTAGGTGGAAACAAAACCAAAATAGTTCTTCCAATCCGCCTAATCGTTACCAACCAAACGGTCCACCCTCCAACCGCATTTTCAACAACAATCTTTCTAATAACTATGGTAGTACCAACAATCTTGAAGGATTGATGTCCAAGTTTATGGCATCTCAAGAAGCTCGCATAGCTAAGTTTGAAACCGAATTCAATCAGCAACAAACGGAGATGACCAATAAGATTGACAACTTGTTGAAAGCCCTCAACAACCAAGCGCTAACTACACCTAGGAAGGACACTAGGGACACAAATAGCGGAATCCAAATTAAGGACCCCTCGTCATCCAAACACGTCCACTTTGTCAATGTTGGAACTATTAAGCCAAAAGATAAGGATATAGAAGAAAGTGACAAGGATGAAGTTGGAATAGAAACCGAGACTAGGGATGAAATTAAGGAAGTTGAGGTTAATAAGGGAGAAAAGTTAGAGGAAGTCGAAAACGTAGAAGAGTACTTTGATAAGTTGCCTACCAAGGAAGAACGGGAATATCACAAGGATTTATTCAATGATCCCGAGACACCATATATCCTTGGTTCACCCCTTATTAAAGTAGGTGATCCCTCTAACATCAACATACCATGCAACATTGGGCATATGCATGTATGGAAAGCTTATATCGATCCTAGGTCTCATATAAACATCATGACTAGGACTTATTAAAATTGGGTAATGAAGAAGCAACTTGGTTATAGGATGATGCCCAACAAGAATTTGATAAGTAATTTTGTAAGAAGAGTGAAAGGATTGCATGTGATTGTTGGAAACTTCACCTATGAGACCGACTTTGTGATAGTAGAGGATACTCGTCCGGTGATAGATGATTGCCTAAGTCAAGTAGTGTTCGGAAAACCGTTCGTTGAAGCCTCTAAGATGAGTTATGACCCGACTCTAGGGATAGTTAGATTCAAGGAAGAGAATGATGAGATTGCTTACCAAATGCCCTATAAGATTGAACAATACCGCCTCCTATCAAACATAGAAAAGGAACACAAACAAGCGGTTTACTATAGGAATGATGAGGATAGACATAGAGGAGTGGAATATGTTATGAATAGAATACTTGGTTTCTACAAAGAATGCTTGCAACTAGGTCTGGAATACAAAACTAATATAGGAGATGACCTAGAAAGTGAGACCAACGATGAGGTCATGTAATTGCCTATGACCTTGAGTCTAGCTACAAGACTCGTAAATAAAGAAAAGCGCTTCTTGAGAGGCAACCCATGATTTGTGTGATTTTTATTTGTTTGATTGTTATTTGCTTCCGTATGCATACTTTATTTTTATTGTTGGTAGATCATGTTTCAAAAATAAAATGGTGAAAATACTTTATTTTGTCGTTTGACTTCGTCCAAAAGTATTTCGCAAAAGATAAGTGTAAGGGGAAACCCCAAATATGTTTTTAAGAAACAAAATCGATCATGATTTCCCACAATATTAAATGGATATGAATATTCGTATTTGTTAGAGTCAAATGCTTGTATCGAGTCATAATGATGTTTTGCAGGATTTTCCAGGAAGTAGGACATAAGTTTTTCCAGAAATTTTCTGGAAACTTAACGTAAGGATTTCTGCAGATCACTTCTGACGGCGTCATGTGTAAAATTCTGGAAATTTTGCTAGTTTTGTTTTTCTAACGGAGTCTTAAAGTTTTTGTTAATTCTTTAGTTTTATAAACTCCAGGAAATATGCAAACATTCATTCCACAAGCATTATATCTTACATTGTTTTCTAGGATTTGTTAGAATATATATATTGCTGCCGATTTTACGCGAGGTTGCCTTGTTTGTTTTCTCAGGTTTAACAGGTTATGTATGACAAGAAGATGATTTATATTTCTGAAAGGGAAGCTTTGATTGTTCATTTTCTTGGAGGAAGATCTAACCTTGTTACCACACTATCCACACCGAACGAATCAAGGGAGTATTTGCTTTCATTCTTTTACCTGTTTTACTTTTACATTCTTTAATTGAACATTGGGGACAATGTTCATCCTAAGTGTAAGGGGATGGTAAATGATGATACCTTATAGGATACACTTTCACTTGAGTTTGTTTTTTTGATGGTAGGTGTGTAATAAAACTAAGAGAAATACTTGTTAGTGTAATTTTAACGCCAAATTTAAATTTTTTTACAACATTTAGGAGTGAAACTTTAGCCTTAGCAAGCGTCTCATGGATAGGAGATTGTATGACTAGCACAAAACCGTACCATTTAGAAAATTTTTTCACCCAAATATGTGAGGTTCGCCTTTAGATTTGATAGGAAAAGCATTTACTATTAGTGCTTATGAGTGTACCGGTAGCATTTAGATTCTAGAACTTGTGTTAGTGATGCATCCCGAGAACGCTAGTGAGACTACATTCGTGTAGTAGGATTTACTACATGATAAGAGGCATTAGGATCACCCTTGTGTTAAACCCGTATTATAATTACTTGACCATTTAAGTCATATTACTTGGCTAGTTAAGTCAACTAAATTTTTCCACACCTTAGCGTTGTACTCATTTTTAGTACACGAAACCCCTAGTACACCCCTCCGAGCCTATCTTTTTCGTTTCTAACTTTAAGCATCTTACTCAAAGGAAGAATTTGTTACAACCACTTAAATATACACCCAAATCGCCTTAGCCTTCCGTGTATGCACTCATCTTTAGTGCATTATTGTTATTTGTCTAAACCCTTAGTTAATTATCTAATTGATTACATGGTTGCTAAGTCGAGTCATATCCTTGTACATATTATTTTGGGACGATTGGGACTCATGAGTAAAGTACTTATGTTATGGAGTAATGTGGAAGAACATCATATTATTACCCCCATATATGCGTTAATCTTAAAAGTACTCCAAGTGTTTTGATTATCTTGATTCGAGTCATTAGATTAGTTTATTGTAAAGTATGTAAAAATTCAAGTGTAAGGGGAATGTTTATTCCCTATGATGTATTATTTTGGATGGTAGGATAAGAGTGTATGCCAAAAAAAAAAAAAAAAAAAAAAAAAATCAAAAAAATTAAGAAAAAGAAAAAAAAAATAGAAAAAAGAAAAGAAAAGAAAAAAAACATACGGACTACCATCCCGTTTCATTCTATGTTTGTTTTATGTTTTTGTTATTTTTGATTTATTAGCTTAAGTCGAGTCTAGTCTTAGCTTAGCAACGCATATTGTACATGTAATTAACCAAGATGATTAACTCGCCACCAGTAAAGATTGCCTATATCCAACAAAACCGTGTTTTCCATATCCCTACACCTAACATTATAACCCTTTAAAAGACCTCTTTGATAATTTATCCTAGGTGCTTACGCCATGTGGTGGAGGTTTGATCCTTTCCCAAGCCTATGGTAATCTATCTTTCTATGACAGGTAGTGAGAGATGTTTTCCATTTCTATATTGTGATATATACTTTATTACACCCGAGAGATGTGAATATCTAAACACTATTTGTGAGGTGCTAGTGTATAACCTTCGTGCTTGTCTTTAGTCTTTAGTGGAACAATTATTTGTTATAATTACTTTTATATTAGTGTTAAATGACCCCTAACTTGTATTTTGATTAGAATAAAAGCGCATTTGCTTGAGGACAAGCAAATCTCAAGTGTAAGGGTATATGATGAGGCAAAAAATGATCCGTTTTTAGGGGTCATTTAAGCCCGTAATTGAATTTATTTGATCAAATATTGCCCTAAATCGTTCCTTTTGTGATTTTAGGTACTTTTGGAGTGAATTCTGGAAAAGGAAGCATTTTGGACGTTTTTGGAGCATAAAAGTGAAGAAAACGGCAAAGTCTTAATTTTCCTTGCTGGGAATAGTACCTGACAGCGTCACAAAGTTCTACATGACGACGTCAAGAGTAAAACAAAAGGTGAAGTGGATAGAGTCCGTGATGATCCAGAGAGTTTTTACACCAGGGGCATGACGGCGTCACCATAGGCCGTCATGGTCCCATTACATGTGACGGCCCAGAGAAAATTTGCACTTGACGGCGTCAGATCTGGATCTAGGCAATCCGATATTACTATAGGTGGCGAGTTGATGGCGTCAGATATTTCTTCTTGACGCCGTCTGATGAGGCGAAAAATGAACCACTTTTAGGGGGTCATTTAAGCCCGAAATTGAATTTATTTGATCAAA
The DNA here is from genome assembly GCA_030686995.1 of Artemisia argyi. Taxonomy (NCBI): domain Eukaryota; kingdom Viridiplantae; phylum Streptophyta; class Magnoliopsida; order Asterales; family Asteraceae; genus Artemisia; species Artemisia argyi. The sequence continues at coordinate 65,962,947 of CM060709.1, read as the reverse complement.
TATTGCCCTAAATCGTTCCTTTTGTGAGTTTAGGTACTTTGGGAGTGAAATCTGGAAAAGGAAGCAATTCGGACGTTTTTGGAGCATAAAAGTGAAGAAAACGCCAAAGTCTTAATTTTCCTTGCTGGGAACAGTGGGTGACGGCGTCAAGAAGAAATTTCTGACGGCGTCAAGAGTAATTTCCATGACGACCCAGTACAGAATTGACGGCGTCACGAAGTAGGGCGTCAAGAGTAAAATGCATGACGGCCTGGAAAATGCTAACACATGACGGCGTCAAAAGTAGATCAAGGCAGTCCGAGAAGTATTTTGGCGGCGAGATGACTGCATCACAAAATTTGTCTTGACGCCGTCAGACCCTATTTCCTATATATAGTTTTCTAATTTTCACATTAAAAGAGAGAGAAGTTTTGGAGAAACCCTAAGTACGAACTTGGTACTAATTTTACAGGTTTTTCAAGGGTTCCAAGCCCTTGATACCTTTCATGTGTAATTGAGATAAGTATTCTTTTAATTCAATCAATATGTCTATGTGTTGGTTGTCTATATCTTGTTCTTGTCTTAATTCCATCATGCTAGGCTAGATCTATCTTGTGTTTGCTTGGATCTAATGAAACCTAGATGTTAATTATGTGTTGATTACTTGTTTGTAGTTGTATTGGATGAATGAATTCGATGTTAGGCTTAAGAAAACTGGCAGATCTCCAAATGGTAACATGCTTGAACGTCTTAGGAAACATGAACTGATGTGCACTAGGTTTTATTGGTTGTATTTAATGCATGAGCCACTGTTTACAATCCCTATGGTTGTGCTGGGCATGGCATAGGAGGAGATAAGAGCTCATAGGATTAGGGAGTTAAGTGCACCACCCCATGAATGGTATTAAGGAATACAATCCATCATCCATGCAACTATAACAAGTAATTAACGTGTAAAAGATATCTAGGGAGTAGTGAAATCTAAGTAAACACATTTTCTCCACTTATTGCTCACAACTTTAGTATAATTTAGTTTATTTTCATTTCTAGTATTTTATTTTGATTGCATCTTTAGTATTGGGTTAGTTGACTAGCAACTAATTCCGCCCAAATCCTTCAAACCCGAGATTTTTACTTGCTTTCTAAAAAATATAAAAATACAAAAAGAATCATCCCTCTTTAGAACTAGTATTTAGGTTTTCTAATCCTAGCGACACTATTCCTAGCTGAACGATCAATCCCCCGGTACTTGTCACTATACTATACTACAACGATCAGGTACACTGCCTGGTGGGGGTTTTAAGCTTCTCGAGATCCCTCGAGAGGTAAAGCCTGGTGCGATTCCCACGTATCAAGTTTTTGGCGCCGCAGCCCGGGGAATAGTTATTGTCTATGTTAGAATCTCTTTTTATTAGGTCTACTTGCTAGATTCCTTTCTAGTAAGATTTTATTTTTATTTTTAGGTTTTCTTTAGTCTATCTTATTTCTTTGTGTCTTTGTTCGTAACTCTTCACCACCCGACATCATGGATGATGGGAACATCCTTGAACCCGTCATCCCACCACAACAAAACCCACCACTAGAACCTCTTAGGCCCCGAACCTTAGGAGAGTATTCCCGACCTAGCCACCAAGGCTACCGAAACACCATTGAGCTCACCGGAGCCAATGTGACCCCCTTGCAATCCGACACCATCCGGTTGGTGCAAAGCGGATGTGCATTCCATGGACTTCGTTCTGAAGATCCAAACCAACATCTTAAGGACTTCCTCAAAATCATAGATTCCATAGACCTAGGTGTTGAAACTAGAGAGACAACCCGATTACGCCTATTCCAATTCTCTCTACGGGATCAAGCTAGTCAATGGCTTGAGCGTTTACCCGCGGGATCCATCAACACATGGGATGATCTCACCACTCTTTGCTTGCTCAATTTTTCCCACCGGGGAGAACTACTAAGCTTAGAAATGACATCTTGATATTCCAACAACGTCAAAATGAATCTCTTTATGAAGTATGGACTCGTTTCAAGGACTTACTTCAAAAAGTCCCTCATCATGGCATAGATCTTTGGCTCCAAGTCCAAATTTTTTAAGACCATATCGATATCTCTACGAGGCGAGCCGTTGACCAATCGGCCGGTGGTAAGCTACGTGATCTAAGTGCGGAACAATCATGGGACTCATAGAAGACCTTGCTCTCTATGACAACGAAAGTTGGAATGATCCCCGTGATTTGAACAAAACGGTCAAGGCAATATCTTTGCCTTCGAACAATTCTAGCACTCCCGACCGTAGGATCATGGAACTTGAGGACCAAGTCAAGTTTCTCATGAAATCTTACAAAGCTCCTAAACCTTCAAGCCAAGTGAACAAAATCACTTTCTTCATGTGAATTATGTAGTGGTCCCCACGACACTCGTGATTGTGTGGAACTCCCCGGAACAGCTTTTGCGGACTACGCATCCACGCGTACCGACGAAGCGGGAGATAAGTGGTACACTTTCAAGCCCGAGCCAAACACTTACGGTGATTTATACAACCCCTCTTGGAAAAATCACCCAAACCTTAGGTGGAAACAAAATCAACCCAATTCTTCCAATCCGCCTAATCGTTACCAACCAAACGGTCCACCCTCCAACCGTACTTTCAACAACAATCCTTCTAACAACTTTGGTAGTACCAACAATCTTGAAGGATTGATGTCTAAGTTCATGGCATCTCAAGAAGCTCGCATAGCTAGGTTTGAAACCGAATTCAACCAACAACAAACGGAGATGACCAACAAGATTGACAACTTGTTGAAAGCCCTCAACAACCAAGCGTTAACTACACCTAGGAAGGACACTAAGGACACCAATAATGGAATCCAAATTAAGGATCCCTCATCATCCAAACATGTCCACTTTGTCAATGTTGTCACCATCAATCCAATAGATAAGGAGATAGAAGAGAGTGACAAGGATGAAGTTAGAGTAGAAGCCGAGACTAAGGATGAGAGTAGGGAAGTTGAGGTTAATAGGAGAGAGGAATTAGAGGAGGTAGAGCCTATAGAAAAGTACTTTGATAAGTTGCCCACCAAGGAAGAACGGGAATACCATAAGGATTTATTCGATAGTGTTGGGATCATACTTTTGTATTTAGTCAAGTCTCGGTCATTACCTTTTTGTAATAGGTTGCTTTAGTATTTATTTCGGTAAGTTTCATGTTACAAGGCTTATGTGTTAAAGCCCTATGGGCTTGAAAGCCCACGAATTAAGGGATAAGGAAGGAAGGGAGTGTTGCCCTAACTCCTTCCTTATAAATAGTAAGCTTATGTAAACATTATGTTTGTTTGTTATTTGATTATCTTAAGAAAACTCTTGCACTTTCACCTTTCATATTGTCTCATAATCAACCAATCTCATTTCTCATCTTATTTCTTTCTATATCATACTTGTGTTTACAAAATGGTGACCTAACAAGTGGTATCATTCGCCAAATAGAGATTGAAGTGTGTTTCTTGGTTTGTACGTGGGTATTTGGAGCTTATTCTTCATCTTTTTGCATTTCTCTTGGTTTCTTTCACTCAAATCTTGAAGCTTGGATAAGTTTCAAGGTTGATATAGTGATTTAAAGCTTAGTTTTTGCATAAAGTTGTGATTTTTTAAGGTTTTTTAAGGTTTTATAGCTTTGTTGATATTGGAAAACTAGTTTTTGGTAGCAAAATCTTCAATAGTTAGTGTTTTCTACGTATTGGTGAAGTTATTTGATCAAAAGTACCTTATTTTTAAGCATTTTTCTTCAAAAAATTTGAGATTTTTCAAGTTTCTGACCTGTTTACGCGTAACTCTAGTGAACAGTACGACTCAAAAGCTGTGAATAGTACCTTTTGTCCTTTCTACGCGTAAATCTTGGCCTAAAACCCTTTTCTTACGCATAACTGTGGTCAAAACCCTGTTTCTACGCGTTACTTGGAAGTCTACGCCTTAAAACCTACGAGTAAAGTCATTTTCTACGCGTACGTGTGAATTCCTACGCACAAGACAGATCCTACGCCTTAACTTTATGCATAAGTACTATCTTACGCGTAAGTTACAGATTCTACGCTTAACCTTCAACAAAGATCTTCTCCTTGTGTTCCGGTGACTCAGTAATTCCCTAGCTTGGATAAGTTAGTGGATTACTTCGACTTTGGATATCTTTCAAGCTTGGATAAGTTTGGAAGATTTGTTTGGTTGTTTAAACCTTACGCATAAGTCTAAACTTACGCATAAGCCTAAGCTTACGCGTAAAGAGGAAACTTACGCATAAACTTTGTGTTTACGCCTAAACTTACTCTTTACGCATAACCTAACAGTTTACGCGTAAGATTAAAGTTACGCGTAAGAATTGAACTTACCCCAAGGATTTTGGAACTTGCTCAAAGGAACGTGCATTTCAATCTTCTACAACGATCCATTTCTACACAAGTGTTCTAAGATGTCTCAACCACCTTATCACTACTTCCCTCATACTCAGCAACATCAACATCAGCAGTATCAGCAACAACAATACCTTCCGCACCAACTGTATCAACAACCTTCTCAAAAACAAACACACAATCCACTACATCATTACCTAATGATGCAACAACATCAGATCATTCCTCAACAACAACCATATCAAGTGCCACAACAAAACACTCAGTTTTCCTCCAAACAACCTCACTGGTTTGACAGAATGTGTGAAGTTATTACAACTCAACAATCCCGACATGAGGCAGGATCACTTGAAACACCTCCAATGCTAACACCTTGGAACTATGTTCAATGGTCAAGTCGATTCTTACGATTCCTTGAATTAAAGAAACCTCATGGGAAATTCTTGAAGCAAGTGATACTTGAAGGACCATTTGAGTGGCCAACAAGATTTGAAGTTGGTGATCCAATTGCTGATCCTCCACGTCCTCCTGGTGATCGACCTCTTCCAGAATCTCAACTCACAGAAGAACAGAAATTACATCGTGAAGCTGATGAGTATGCAATGGCTTATATACTTCAAGGAATACCAAATCCAATTTATCGAAGTGTCGATGCTCAGAAAACAGCCAAAGCTATGTGGGAACATGTTCATCTCCTTATGGAAGGCACTCAATTGAACAAAGATGATATGGAATCCAAACTCTACATGGAATACACTGACATCACAATTGAACTAGGAGAGTCCCTTGAATCCTACTATCATCGTTTCACAAATGTGGTGAATGATCTGGAACGTCACAAAATCACAGTACCAAGGATCGCTGTGAACTCCAAATTTGTTGGTAGTCTTGGCCCTGATTGGCATAAATATGTGACATTTGTTCGTCAAACAAAGAATCTTCATGATGCTCCATATGGTTTGTTGTATGATTTCCTGAAACACCATGAACCCGAAGTTGAAAAAGATCGAGCTCTACGAGGAGGATACACACCAAACCCAACACCAAATTCTTTGGCTCTCGTAGCTCAATCTCCATATGCTCCACCACCAATGTCAAATCATGCATATGTTCAAGAGCAAAACTACTTCAGTTATCCACAATCTTCTACCTCGAACCAAGTGGTCCCATATGATTCATCTCCACACGATGCTTCTACTCAACTTGTTCCATTAAACAACAATGATGCAGTGTATTACTCAAATTCCAATGATGATGACGATGATGACTTTAACACGTTGAATCAGGGACTTGCTCTTATTGCTCGTGCTTTTAGCAAATTCTCAAACAAAACAAACAACCGTCAACGATCATCTTCTAACACAAGGAATCAAGCTGTTGTCAATGATGGAAGAGTGGAAATTCAGAATCGTAGTTATGGTCGATCTGGTTCAGGAAGTTCTTCAGGAAACTTTGGGAATGGTCAGAGGTTTAGTAACAATGCGGGATTTAAGAACAACCCAGGGTCTTCTCAGCAAAGGTCCGAACCGGTTGCAACTAGGAACTCCAACTCAGGGAATGCAGTGTGGTGCTACAATTGTAATGAACAAGGTCATATCGCAACAGCATGTCCCAAACCGAGAACTCGGGGTAGTAAGTTTCACAAGCAAGCATTGCTCATGGCTCTTCAAGATGAAAAAGATGGACATTTCCCTGAACAAGATAACAACTTCATGGCAAATGTGTACAATGATGATGACATGGAAGATCTGGAAGCCAATGCCGCTGTGATGCTTATGGCCAACATGCAGGAACTCCAGCATAATGATTCAGGTCCAGTGTATGACACTGACGGCTTGTCTCAGGTACATGACCACAAAGCATGCCTAATACATGAAATAGCCTCACCTTCTGCTTCTGAATCAGATATGGCGCAAGTTGTTCCATCTAAATCATCTTCATCCTCTCAAAAAGATGAACAAATAAGCACAGTTGTCATATTTGATGATGACACAGTTGTTTCATTTGATGATCCTATTGAGAATGATAAACATGATCATTTAGAACAACATGAACCATCATTTGATCCAGACCCTGACCTCATATTGTTATCTAAACAACTGGATGCTCAACAATTGCAAATCATAAAATGCAACGAGAAAAACAAAGTTTTAAAAGAAAAAAATGCGTCACTTGCAAGAGATATTGAATGCTATAAAATTCAACTTTCAAATCAGGAAAACAAGATTAAACATGCAAAAAGTTTTGAAAAAGCTTTTCAAGATTCTTACAATAAAAAGCAAGATCTTCAACGCAAAATGCAAGATTTGATTGAGTCAAACGGGAAGTTGATTTCGAAACTCGAAAGTGAAAAGTGTGAATTGAAAATGAAAGCTGAACGTCTTCAAACAGTTCTCTCTAAAACAGAAACTGAATTGTCAAATTGCAAAAAGGAGTTTTGTGAACATAAAAAACGTAAAAGGAAGTATATAGATGACTTACTTGGTGATATTGTTGATCTTGAAAAACAACTCAAAGAATTTCGTCACATTGTTTACAAACACGGGAACTCTGTCACAACAATTCAGAAATTTGTTTTAAAACCGAGACCCGATAAAGGATTTGCACTTTGCGATTTCAAATCAATGTTTCTTCACACAGCATTTAAAGAAAATCCCAAGATTTACAGTATAGATCTCATGTTTGATAATACAATTGTGCGTGCTGTTGTTTTTGATACTGAGGAAGAAGAAGAACTTGAAGACGAGAGTCGATTAAAAATGAGTTATGTTCAATATTGGACAACATATGACTATTCAAAAGCTCCACCTCTTTCTAAATCTTTTGTTACTCAAAAAGAATTACCTGAGAAATCATGGTTTATCGAAGAGTCATATGTTTCATCCTCTAATGCGGCCCCTGTCCAAACTGTAGCACAAATAAATTGTCCTTTACCATCATCCGGTGAACTTACACCTTTACCGAAAAGCTGTCGTGTCTTAAATTATTTCAAAACCTTTATGGAAGACATCGAAATTTTGGAGGAAACAATTGAACGTAATTCTGAAATAAAAATTGAAACTTTTCAATTCGCTTACGAGCGAGAAAAGAGAGATATTTTTCAAAAACAAATAAAGCCAATTGTTCAACACCTCCGTCTATGTGCTACACGTTGGGATCAGGAACTTCAAAAAGAGGTCAAAAATATGATAAACATTTTCAACGCAACTGAAAATGACATTTTGGTTCAAAAGCAAAGAAATAGAGTTTTAAAAAATGATGCTGATCGACTCTTGGAACAAGTTCTCAATGCTGATATTTTGTCTGTTATCATGAATGATCTCTATAAATCTGGTACTTCTATGCTTATGGATGATCTTTGTGTTGATAATAACTTGTTGAATGAGGAAATTGAGACACTTAAACAGGAAAATGATAAGTTGAGAATTAAAAATGATGATGTGACAAAACAATTTTCAAAAGAAATTTTTCAACTCAATCAAAGGCTTGAATGGTGTCAAGCTAAAAGTCTTGAAAGGGAATTGAAGTTTCAAAGTCAAAATGTTTCAAACCCTTGTCAGATTTGCAAATACAACGAGTCTTTAAAAGGTCTGTGTCTCCGATACGAGAAAGAAATTGCAGATTTAAAAATTGAAAACGCCGAATGGCAACAAAACCGCGATGACATCAAATATTGCAATGGTTTACTTGAGTCTGAAATTCAGGACAAAAATCACATCATCATTGATTTGAAAGAGAAAATCAAGCTAATTCAAAAAGGAAAGTTTGTTGACACCACGGTAATAGCACCAGGAATGTATCACGTAGACAAAACTGATAAAGGAAAGGTTGTTCAAAACACTAATGTTGATAACTCCACTTCTACAGGACTAGTCTCCACTACTAGCGTTAGCAGACCCAAGCGAAAAAGTAACAAGCAGAATAGGATCTTGCAACGTAAGAGCGGACACCTAGAAGCTCAAGAAGTAGAAGACCAACTTAGGAATTTGAATAAAACTCATGTTGCATCAGATTTAGATTCTAATCTGGCAAATTGTAATCAAAATCTAAATGTAACGAATGATGAACCTTTGAATGTTTTGAATATTAATGCATCTTGTGTGTTTTGTCGTAAAAGCGTATCATCTGGTGATCATACAAAATGTTTAGCTAATTCTCTTCTCAATCGTCATAAGAAACGTAGGACACGCATTCCTTCTAGGCCCATTATTGCCTCTAAGTCTAACTTAGGAAAGCCGTCTACTACGGTTTCTAACGAAGTTGAAGTTACCCCCATAGGTGCCGAGAACAAATCTAGGAATGAGCCAACTACTAGTGCATTTAACATTAAGAAAGGAAAAACTAGTTGGAACTGGCAACGTTGGTTACAATACAAACCAGACTTTAAATGGATTCCTAAATTATTGAATACCTGTGTCTCTAACCAACAGGAACCCGCACTGTCTTTGGGTTCCACCCTTACTTCTGTTCCATCTGTGTCTTCTTCTTGTGATGCAGGTGGTACAGATTGTTCTCTGGATTGTTAATAGCGGATGCACCCGACATATGACAGGCAATCTCAAAACTTTGTCTCAAAGTTTATTGGAACTGTCAGATTCGGGAATGATCATTACGCTCTTATCATGGGATATGGTGACTATATCAGCGGGAACATTGAAATTAGTCGTGTTTACTATGTGGAAGGCCTTGGACACAACCTTTTCTCTGTTGGTCAATTATGTGATGGGGATCTTGAAGTTGCATTTCGTGAGAAAACCTGCTTTGTTCGTGACTTACAAGGAAACGATCTAATGTCTGGCTCACGTGGCTCCAATCTTTATACAATATCAATCTCAGATATGATTGCAACATCTCCGATATGTCTTCTCTCCAAAGCAGAATCAACAAAATCTTGGTTATGGCACAAACGTCTTTCGCACTTGAATTTCAAAACCATGACTGACCTTGCTCGTTATAAACTTGTTGATGGATTTCCAAGATTCCGCTTTACCAAAGATCACTTATGTCCAGCCTGTGAACAAGGAAAAAGTACTCGTGCTCATTTTCCTAATAAACCTGAGCATAGTACGAATCATGTTCTACAACTGCTTCATATGGATTTGTGTGGACCGATGCGTGTTCAAAGTATCAACGGTAAACGCTACATTCTTGTAATTGTGGATGATTATTCCAGATGGACTTGGGTTTATTTTCTACGAAGTAAAGATCAGGCTCCTTCAATGATCATCACCTTTCTCACAAAAATTCAAGTTCAACTACGCAACACGGTACGAATCGTCAGAACTGACAACGGAACTGAATTTAAGAATCAGACACTTCGGTCATACTTTGAGAAAGTGGGAATTGAACATCAGACATCTATTCCTAGAAGCCCAGAACAGAATGGAGTTGTTGAAAGACGCAACAGGACGTTAGTGGAAGCTGCTAGGACTATGTTGATTAATGCTCAATTACCAGATTACTTGTGGGCAGAAGTTGTTTCAACTGCATGTTATATACAAAACCGTTGCATGATCACTAAACGTCATCGCAAAACACCTTATCAAATTGTTCACAAAAGGAAACCGAACATCGATTACTTTCATGTATTTGGAGCACTTTGTTATCCGAAAAATGATCGTGATGATTTAGGTAAACTTAAAGCAAAGGCTGACATTGGAGTGTTCGTTGGATACTGTGAAAATTCCAAAGGTTTTCGGATATGGAATCGTCGTACAAGAGAAATTCAAGAAACCATTCACGCTAATTTTGATGAACTCACACAAATGGCTTCTGAGCAACACAGCTTAGGACCCGAATTCAACCGTCTTAACTCTCCGGAATCTTCGGTTGAACCATTGCCACTTAACCGCAAAGAATTAGAAACCTTGTTTGCTCCACTATTTGATGACACAATTGAATACCGTCCTACTGAGGTCTCACCTAATTCCGCTGCTCAACCTGCTAACATTCCCATACCAGACTCACCTCAACAAACAACTACAAGTGTTGAGAGAGACGGTCCTCCAATTGTATCACCATCTACAGCAGAACAAACTGGTTCTAACTCCCGCCATCCAGCTGAAGATCCAACACCTCAATCAGTTCCACAACCCGCAGAGCATGATCCTGATGCGTTCTTTAACCCGTTTGCACCAGCTCCTACTGTTCCTGATATAGCTGAGTCATCCACACGCAATTTGGATCCTGCTAACATGCGAGATACTTATCAACTACACCCTTCAATACACAAATGGACTTGAGACCATCCACTAGTTCATATTATTGGCCATCCAGATGCACCTGTTATGACAAGACAACGACTTCACACAGATGGAGAAACTTGTATCTATGCACTCACAGTTTGTCACGAAGAACCTAAGAACATTAAAGATGCAATGACTTATGACAACTGGATTGAATCTATGCAAGAGGAATTTCAGCAATTCATAAGATTGGAAGTCTGGGAATTAGTTGAAAGACCTGACGGAGTCTTTGTCATTGGGTTAAAATGGATTTGGAAGAATAAGCTTGATGCTGAAGGCACTGTCATACGTAACAAATCACGCCTGGTAGCTAAAGGATACTCTCAACTAGAAGGACTTGATTTTGCTGAATCCTTTGCTCCAGTGGCTAGACATGAAGCTGTTCGAATCTTTTTGGCCTATGCTGCACACAGGAACATGGTGGTTTACCAAATGGATGTCAAAACAGCATTTCTTAATGGAGAACTCCGTGAAGAAGTTTATGTTAGCCAACCTGAAGGCTTCGTTGATCCTGAGCGCCCTAATCACGTTTACCGACTCAAAAAGGCACTCTACGGACTCAAGCAAGCCCCACGGGCGTGGTATGACAAACTGTCCACTTTCTTGCTGGCCAATAAATTTTCTAAAGGATCGGTAGATCCCACACTATTTACAAAAACCTACGGGGAGGACTTACTTGTTGTTCAAATATATGTCGATGACATCATTTTTGCCTCAACAAAAAGAAGTTACTCTAATGATTTTGCAAAATTAATGAAAGATAATTTTGAAATGTCCATGATGGGTGAACTTTCGTTCTTTCTAGGACTACAAGTTCATCAATCACCCCGTGGAATTTTTATAAATCAGTCCAAATATGCTCTTGAAATTTTAAAGAAACATGGGATGATGAGTTGTGATACTTATAATACACCGATGGGCTATACCACAAAACTAGATGCTGACTTACATGGGACTCCTGTTGACCCTACCAAATACCGAAGTATGATTGGGTCCCTCATGTATCTCACAGCTAGTAGACCTGATATAGTATTTGCTGTCTACATGTGCTCTCGCTATCAATCCAAACCAACTGAAAAACACCTCAGTGAGGTCAAAAGAATCCTTCGATACATAAAGGGAAGCATTAACTTGGGAATCTGGTATCCGAAGGATTCTGGTTTTGAACTAATTGATTTTTCAGATGCTGACCATGCAGGATGTTTAGACACACGCAAAAGCACATCTGGTGGATTACAATTTCTCGGAGATAAACTTGTGTCATGGCAATCAAAGAAGCAGGACTGCACATCACTGTCGTCAACAGAATCTGAATACGTAGCCATGTCTGCGTGTTGTGCTCAAGTCATTTGGATGAGATCACAACTTAAGGATTATGGCTACCTATTCAACAAGATTCCCATCTACTGTGATTCCAAAAGTGCAATTGCTATCTCCTGCAACACAGTACATCATTGCAAATCCAAACACATCGATCTCCGATATCACTTCATCAAAGAGCATGTGGAAAAGGGTACCGTTGAACTTTATTTTGTTGGGACTGAGTACCAATTGGCGGACTTACTTACCAAATCCTTAGCACCATCAAGGTTTTCTAGTCTAGTTCATCAAATTGGTATGCGATGTTTGACTCCAGAGGATCTGGAAAAGTTTTTAAAATACAATTGATCGTCAAACATCAAAACTATCTTTGTAAATAATTTTTTCAAAAACAAAATACAAAAATATAAAACCAATCAAAAACTCAAAAAGATTTTTGGTCTTTTATCAAAAAAAAAAAAAAAAAAAAAATGCAAGTATAAACCATCTCTTTCAACACTATTTTTTTAAAATGTCTTCAATTATTTAAAACAAGTGTTGAGGGGGAGGAAAAGTAACGTTTTTCAAAATTTCTCAAAAATATATTCACTTTTATACTTGCATTTTACCAAAAATAATTACGTTTTATTTAAAGTGTTGATTCAAAAAGTGTTTCGGGTTACTCTCCTTGACCAATATAATTATTTTTTTTCAGTATTTTACTACGGTCTAAGGTCGAGGGGGAGTACCACAAGTTGTTCTTATCATGTCTTGATGTTAATTAACGAAAGTTAAATGTGATTAAGTGTTTGGGCATTAGGTTTGCATAAAACTTGAGGTTAAGGGACTTAATATGTCAACTTGTGGAAAATGATTTACCACTAGTCAAAACCTTGTTTGACCACACATTTACTTTCACTGACAACCATAGTTACTACCCTCACCTACACGATCCACGACCCACAATCATCTGATTAATCCGTGCACCAATCTTCAAATCTGTAAGTATGAATGTGTTTTGATCATGATTTCTAACAAAGGTTTTAAATTTCATAACAATCCAACGGCTCTATTAATCACAATCGTTTAATTTGTCTTTGAGTTGTGCGTAAAATTAGAACCCAGAAATCAGTTGTGTTATGATTGAATTTGCTAGTGGGAAATGTTCTTTAGATGTTAATATGCATGTACCTAATCTTCAAACTCACCCAGTAACATCAATTGTTCAAATTATAGATTAGGGTTCATACGTAGGATTTGGGGGATCTTGATTTTAGGCGTTAGGATTGAAATTGGTGATGGGGATTATGTTGTTATATGTCTTAGATTATGTTGTTATGGTTTAATTGCATCTTAATTGTGTAAAGATCATGAATCAAAGGTTTAGGGTTCGAATGACACTAGCAGTTATGATCATCCGATTGTGTGGTCAAAGCTTAGGTTCGGCTTCTCGGTAGGAATCCTTCTCTTAAGAGTACCCTTTTTCTTCTTAGACTGAGTGGAACTGCCGGAGCTTCCAGTCTTAGTGCCTTTCTTACCCTTCTTTTGCATGAAGGAGGGTAGAACAACTTCGTCAAAGAATCCAACTTTTTCAGCTTCAAGAGCTTGCTCATAATACTTGTAGTTCTTGCAAGCCTTGACTTTGGCATTCAGGAGACAATCGGGAAGTTTCTTTCCCTGCTTGCGTGTGCTGGTGTCCATTCTCTTGATGACTCTGAGAGTATGTTCATTTCTGAACGTGTTCTTTTCTTGGTTATCGAGTCTCTGTGGGATATCATCGTACTCTCGAAGGAAGCTTTCGATGAGTAGTTTTGTGAATCGGACAAACGGAATGTTGGTTGTCTTGTGTTGAATGTGCCATACCAGGTCTTCCCAAATGATGCTGGCATAATCAACTTTCTTCACATTAGCCACACCCCAGAAGAGCTTGAGGTGTTGGAGCTTTGGGTGTTCGTGGCATGTATCTCTGCCAGATAAGGACTTGGCAATCAGAATGTATAGGGTTCTCCATGGTTTAGTAAGATATCTAATGTTGACCCTAGAATGTCTGGTGATAACCTCTTCTGATTCGTCATACCCAATATCCCTTAACCACATTATCAACTCTTCTTCAGTGGGGACTGGAACATACTCTTCATTTGGGCCAAGTTCTGGTAACCCAAGTACATTCCTTAGCACATGAACGTCCACAGTGACCTGACGGTTATGAAGTGTACAGGTGAAGGAAGCCTCCCCAAGATCTAGCTTTAGTGTATGCCAAAACTGGTGGATGTAGAAGCAGGAAACCGAGGCAGACTTGGTGAACAACAGCTTATTCGGGTGATAAAGAAGAGCATCTATAGCCACAATACAAGAGGACTCGTTGCAAGTCATCTTGTTGAAGTTGATACGGAGGTTGTTCTTTCCAATCTTCCTGTTGTAGTCATCTGGGAATGTCTCTTCCCAAGAAAGCTTAGGTTCGGGTTCTGGTCCGTATGGAATGTCGTTGTGTTCTGCCATCTGAATAGTGTACCAGACTCACCTCAACAAGAAAAAGTGAAAGTGATTAAAATATGAAAGTTAAATGTTGCTTAAATGTCAAACCTCATGCGAGCTAGACTCAGATTCACCCAGGAATTGACGGAACATAAAGTTAGTAAATTCGAAAAGACTTTTCCTCGATGGGTAATAACCTCAAGTTAGTTACTAGAGCTAGTTGTCACCTAAAAGCTGACAATGGAACTCTTTAACTAGCCACGTAAGCGTGTCTCGAAAAGGATATGTCCTAGTAGAAATGTACCGTCTCGAGAAACTTTCTGTGAACTTGATCAAGCCGGGTAATAACTTCAAGCTAGTTTAACTAGTGATGTAAGCGTGTCTCGAATCGGTCTTGTTCACGGAAAGTGGATCAATTCAAAAGTGCTTGCTCCTCCCACATGTGCAAATTTATTAAAATACTTATGAGCACATGTGCAGGGGGAGCCCTTCAAAAGTGTACACAAAACTCTCAAAGTGTTAAACAAAATATTTGATTAACACAAACACTTTGAGAGATTTTCAATCAAAGGTTTCTTGGCTACTGTCGGAGTTATAAGGTGATTAAGATAGGAATATCCGTCCTATGATCCGCCAGAGCCGGAGGGATCTACCCAAGGACATCTCCCATAGTTAGAATTAGAAGTCCTTAGATATGATACGAAAAAAGGAGAAAAGAATGAAAGGGAAAGAAGGAGTTGAAGAATTAAAAAGAAAAGTAAAGAAAAGGGTGAAAAGAAATAGCCCTCCATATGTTCAACCTTAGGGCAGACACCGGGTTCAATACATATGCTACTGGTTGTTGCTAAAGACAACACCGGTATTGAAGACTAAGTCGTCATGGACCCAGTGACGCAATGCACTAAACCTTCTTAACCAATCAAGTTCTCTTAAAAGGACTTGTTTCATTCTCACGGGGAACCCGCATAACCTATCGACCTATCTCTTAGAGACGGTTGATATTGAAGCAGGAGACTCCTCCCCAGTCTCCGCATAAGAAACCTAGGTGTGCACTTATAGAGTCTAGAGCCTTGAGATACATCAAAGATCTCTTAGGAATACTTAGTATTTCTACAACTGGTGTTCTACATCAATGGGCATCAGTTGTAAATTATCGAGTCCTTCGCAGATCTTAGCAATCTGCCGAGAACGTTTATGAGAGGATTACGTAAGTATTTCTCAATGATTGAACGGAAATCCTGCCAGGGTCAACATCAAACAGCCCTGACAGCAGGTCACTTCGGTAACCTCACAAGGGTTACGCTTAGTGTTTGTGGTGGTTCCATAGCGGTCTACAGTCGTGGAGTGATCCCCAGCGACTCACCCAGTCATTGAGCTACTTAGTAGGTCTCGTAAGCTCCTTGGGGAGTATCTGATATGGGAACGGCCTGGATAAGGATTAGAAGGAATCTTCACAATATGCTGTTGATGAGCTCTAATTCCTTATCCGTAAGTACCGGTTGTTTTATTGCTAACTGTTTACTCGCAGGTACCTCACTTCCATGATGGTAGATTCCAACATGCTCATGCATACATCTTGTAGTCAAAGAAAACTCCCCCAAAGATCTTAACTCCACAAAGTTCAAAGAATGATTCTACATCAATAAAGAAGAATCTACAAAGTGTAAAGACTAAAGATCTCATAGTATGAAAAGGAACTTCGTGCATGACAAAGACCGAAGATGTATGAGTATGTTGGAATGGAGTTCAACCACCACAGACGCAGGAGTGACGAATGGCAGACTACTTCGTGATACAATCACTACATCATCACCAAAGAACAAAGACAAAGGGCAAAGTACATTCATTATCATTCAAACCATTTTGAAGACGTCTAGAGTTTCACATGTCACAAGTCAACGACAAAGATGAAGACGTCAAGCAACCGTGATGACCGACCCTTAGGGGGAGATTGTTGGGATCATACTTTTGTATTTAGTCAAGTCTCGGTCATTACCTTTTGTAATAGGTTGCTTTAGTATTTATTTCATTTAGTTTCATGTTACAAGGCTTATGTGTTAAAGCCCTATGGGCTTGAAAGCCCACGAATTAAGGGATAAGGAAGGAAGGGAGTGTTGCCCTAACTCCTTCCTTATAAATAGTAAGCTTATGTAAACATTATGTTTGTTGGTTATTTGATTATCTTAAGAAAACTCTTGCACTTTCACCTTTCATATTGTCTCATAATCAACCAATCTCATTTCTCATCTTATTTCTTTCTATATCATACTTGTGTTTACAAAATGGTGACCTAACAGATAGTCCTGATAGACCATATATCCTTGGCACCCCCCTTATCAAAATGGGAGACCCCTCTAACATTAACATACCATGCAATATCGGGCACATGCATATATGGAAAGCTTACATCGACCCTAGATCCCCCGTGAACATCATGACTAGGACTTATTACAATTGGGTGATGAAGAAGCAACTTAATTTTAGGATGATGCCTAATAAGAATCTGATAAGTAATTTTGCAGGAAGAGCAAAGGGATTGCATGTGATTATACGGAATCTCACCTATGAGATCGATTTTATGATAGTTGAAGACACTCGTCCGGTGATAGATGCTTGCCTAAGCCAAATAATATTTGGAAAACCATTTGTTGAGGCCACTAGGATGAGTTATGATCCGACTTTAGGGATAGTTAGATTCAAGGAAGAGAATGATGAGGTTGCCTATCAAATTCCCTACAAGATTGAGCAATATCGCCTTCTCTCTAATTTCGAAAAAGAACACAAGCAAGCAGCTTATTATAGGAATTAGGAGGATAGACGTAGAGGAGTAGAGTATGTAAAGAATAGGATGCTTGGTTTCTACAAAGAATGCTTGCAACTAGGTCCGGAATACAAAACTGGTTTAGAAGACGACCTAGAGAGTGGAATCAATGATGAGGTCACGTAGTAACCCATGACCTTGAGTCTAGCTACAAGACTCGTAAATAAAGAAAAGCGCTTCTTGGGAGGCAACCCATGTTTTGTGTGATTTTATTTTGTTTGTTTGTTATTTGCTTCCGTATGCATGCTTTATTTTTATTGTTGGTAGATCATGTTTCTCAATTAAATAGTGGAAATACTTTACTTTGTTGTTTTGGCCTGGTCTTAACTCCACCTAAAAGTATTTTTGCAAAAGATAAGTGTAAGAGGAAACCCCAAATATGTTTTTAAGAAACAAACCAATCATGATTCTCCACAATATTAAATGAACATGTATATTCGTATTTGTTAGAGTCAGATGCTTGTATTGAGTCATAATGAAGTTTTGCAGGATTTTCTAGGAACTAGGACCAAGTTTTTCCAGAAATTTTCCGGAAACTTAACATAAGAATTTCTGCAGGTCACTTCTGACGGCGTCACGAGTTAACTCTTGACGGCGTCACGTGTAAAAATCTGGAAATTCTACCAGTTTTGTTTTTCTAACGGAGTCTTATGGTTTTTGTGAATTATTAAGTTTTATAATCTCCAGGAAATCTGCAAACTTCATTCCACAAGTATTATATCTTATCTTGTTTTCTAGGATTTAGTAACTTATATAGGATGCCGCCGATTTTACGCGAGGTTGTTTTTGTCTGTTTTCTCAGGATTTACAGGTTATGTATGACAAGAAGATGATTTATATTCTGGAAGGGAAACTTTGATTGTTCATTTTCTTGGAGGAAGATCTAACCTGGCCACCTTATTATCCATACCGAGCGAATCAGGGGAGTATTTGATTTCATTCTTTTTACTTTTTTAACTTTTACATTCTTTACTTAAACATTGGGGACAATGTTCATCCTAAGTGTAAGGGGAGGGTAAAAAGATGATACCTTACATATGCACTTTCGCTTGAGTTTGTTTTGTTTAATGGTAGATGTGTAATAAAACTATGAGAAATACTTGTTAGTGCAATTTTAGCGCCAAATTTAAATTTTTTTACAACATTTAGGAGTGAAACTTTAGCCATAGCAAGCGTCTCATGGATAGGAGATTGTATGACTAGCACATAACCGTACTATTCAGAAAATTTTTCCAAACAAATATGTGAGGTTCGCCTTTAGATTTGATAGGAAAAGCATTTACTATTAGTGCTTATGAGTGTACCGGTAGCATTTAGATTCTAGAACTTGCGTTAGTGATGCTTCCCGAGACCGCTAGTGAGACTACATTCGTAGGATCACCCTTGTGTTAAACCCGTATTATGATTACTTGACCATTTAAGTCATATTACTTGACTAGTTAAGTCAACTAATTTTTCCCACACCATTAGCGTTGTACTCATTTTTAGTACACGAAACCCCTAGTACAACCCTCCGAGCCTATCTTTTTGTTTCTAACTTTAAGCATTTTACTTAAAGGAAGAATTTGTTACACCCCATTTAAATGTACACCCAAATCGCATTAGCCTTCCGTGTATGCGCTCATTTTTAGTGCATTATTGTTATTTGTTAAACCCTAAGTTAACTATCTAATTGATTACATGGTTGCTAAGTCGAGTCATATCCTTGTACATATTGTTTTGGGACGATTGGGACTCATGGGTAAAGTACTTATTTTATGGAGTAATGGGGAAGAACATCATTTATTACCCCCATATGTACGTTAATCTTAAAGGTACTCCAAGTGTTTTGATTTTCTTAATTCGAGTCATTAGATTAGTTGATTGTAAAGTATGTAAAAATTCAAGTGTAAGGGAAATGTTCATTCCCTATGATGTATTATTTCGGATGGTAGGGTAAGAGTGTATGCAAAAACAAAAAAAAAAAAAAAAAAAAAAAAAAAATCGAAAAATCAAGAAAAAGAAAAAAAAATAGAAAAAGAAAAGAGAAAAAAACATACGGACTACCATCTCTTTTTTTATTCTATGTTCATTTTTATGCTTTTGTTATTTTTCATTTATTAGCTTAAGTCGAGTCTAGTCTTGGCTTAGCAACGCCATATTGTACATGTAATTAACCAAGATTGTTAACTCGCCACCAGTAAAAACTTCCTTTATCCAACAAAACCGTGTATTTCATATCCCTACACCTAACGTTACAACCCTTTAAAAGACCTCTTTGATAGTTTATCCTAGGTGCTTACTCCATGTGGTGGAGGTTTGATCCTTTCCCAAGCCTATGGTAATCTATTTTGCTATGACAGGTAGCGAGAGATATCTTCCGTTTCCTTATTCTAATTTATACTTTATTACACCCGAGAGATGTGAGTATCTAAACACTATTTGTGGGGTGCTAGTGTATGACCTCCGTGCTTGTCTATTGGTCTTTAGTGGAACGATTATTTGTTGTAATTACTTTTATATTAGTGTTAAATGACCCCTAACTTGTATTTTGATTAGAATAAAAGCGCATTTGCTTGAGGACAAGCAAATCTCAAGTGTAAGGGTATATGATGAGGCGAAAAATGAACCACTTTTAGGGGGTCATTTAAGCCCGGAATTGAATTTATTTGATCAAATATTGCCCTAAATCGTTCCTTTTGTGATTTTAGGTACTTTGGGAGTGAAATCTGGAAAAGGAAGCAATTCGGACGTTTTTGGAGCATAAAAGTGAAGAAAACGCTAAAGTCTTAATTTTCCTTGCTGGGAACAGTAGGTGATGGCGTCAAGAAGAAATTTCTGACGGCGTCAAGAGTAATTTCCATGACGACCCAATACAGAATTGACGGCGTCACGAAGTAGGGCGTCAAGAGTAAAATGCATGACGGCCTGGAAAATGCTAACACATGACGACGTCAAAAGTAGATCAAGGCAGTCCGAGAAGTATTTTAGCGGCGAGATGACGGCGTCATAAAATTTGTCTTGACGCCGTCATACCCTATTTGCTATATATAGTTTTCTAATTTTCACATTAAAAGAGAGAGAAGTTTTGGAGAAACCCTAAGTACGAACTTGGTACGAATTTTACTGGTTTTTCAAGGGTTCCAAGCCCTTGATACCTTTCATGTGTAATTGAGATAAGTATTCTTTTAATTCAATCAATTTGTCTATGTGTTGCTTGTCTATATCTTGTTCTTGTCTTAATTCCATCATGCTAGGCTAGATCTATCTTGTGTTTGCTTGGATCTAATGAAACCTAGATGTTAATTATGTGTTGATTACTTGTTTGTAGTTGTATTGGATGAATGAATTCGATGTTAGGCTTAAGAAAACTGGCAGATCTCCAAATGGTAACATGCTTGAACATCTTAGGAAACATGAACTGATGTGCACTAGGTTTTATTGGTTATATTTAATGCATTAGCCACTGTTTACAATCCCTATGGTTGTGCTGGGCATGGCATAGGAGGAGATAAGAGCTCATAGGATTGGGGGGTTAAGTGCACCACCCCATGAATGGTATTAAGGAATACAATCCGTCATCCACACAACTATAATAAGTAATTAACGTGTAAAAGATATCTAGGGAGTAGTGAAATCTAACTAAACACATTTTCTCCACTTATTGCTCACAAATTTAGTATAATTTAGTTTATTTTCATTTCTAGTATTTTATTTTGATTGCATCTTTAGTATTGGGTTAGTTGACTAGCAACTAATTCCGCCCAAATCCTTCAAACCCGAGATTTTTACTTGCTTTCTAAAAAATATAAAAATGCAAAAAGAATCATCCCTCACCTTTAGAACTAGTATTTAGGTTTTCTAATCCTAGCTACACTATTCCTAGTTGAACGATCAATCCCCCGGTACTTGTCACTATACTATACTACAATGATCAGGTACACTGCCTGGTGGGGGTTGTAAGCTTCTCGAGATCCCTCGAGAGGTAAAGCCTGGTGCGATTCCCATGTATCACCGTCATGATGGAAAATCTATATATAGTTTTGTAATTTTCAATCATTAAGAGAGGACAATTGGAGGGATAACTTGGAGAAACCCTAGCACGATTTTTACTGTACTTTCAAGGGTTTTTACCCTTTGAAATCTTTCATTTTCAATTAAGATAAGTATCCTTTCAATTCATTCAATATGTCTATGTGTTGTTTGAATATATCTTACGCTTGTCTTGATTTTAACATGCTAAGCTAGATCTCTTGTGTGTTTGCTTAGATGTAGTGAAACCTATATGTTGATTATGGGTTGATTGCTTGTTTATAGTTGTCACTGATGAATGATTTCGATGTTAGGCTTAAGAAAACTGGCAGACATCCATAGGGTAACATGCTTGAACGTCTTAAGAAACATGAACCAATGCGTACTAGGTTTTTATGGTTGTATTTAACGCATGAGCGAATTCTAATGATCCCATGTTAGGAGCTTTTTGCAGGCTCGACATAGGAGTGAAGTAGGAGCTTATAGAGTTGGGGGAGTACGTACCCCACCCCACGAATGGTATTAAGGAATATAACCCGTCATCGCAATTGTAACAAACTATCAACCTGTAAAAGATATCTGGGGAGTAATGAAATCTAAGTAAACACAATTTTCCCATTTATTGTTCACACCACTAGTTTAATTAGCTTTATTTACATTTTTGTTATTTTATTTTGATTGCATCTTTAGTTATTGGGTTAGTTGATTAGCAACTAATTCCGCCCACTCCTCCAAAACACGAGATTTTAATTGCTTTCATAAAAATATAAAAATACCAAAAGATTCATCCATCACCTCTGGACTTAATTTTTAGGCTTTCTAATCCTAGCGACACTATTCCTGAGTTGAAAGATCAATCCCTCGGTACTTGTCACTATACTATACTACAACAATCAGGTACACTACCTGGTGGGGGTTGTAAGCTTCTCGAGATCCCTTGAGAGGTAAAGCCTGGTGCAATTCTCACGCATCAGTGTTACTCGACGGCACAACAGTCATAATAATAGAAAACGATCTCTAATTGAGTCGTTTTAAAAGATTTATCATTCAAATTATATAAATATCAGAGATTACAAAATGAGGTCCCAGATGGTTCCATATTTACAAATTACATTAGATGAGTTTTCGAATGATAATAAAATTTATAGCCCTCTTGAATATCCGTGCTCCTCCGTGTCAGCCTCTAACATCATGGTCCTGAAATACATGCTTAAACTGTCAACACAAAGGTTGAGTGAAATTCATAGAGTTTATTAAATGGTTGAACACAATATGTTGGTAGTGTGAGCTATAGATTCACACCAATGGTGTTGAAAACAAAACGGATATTATTACACTAAGCTTATGACACCAAAACGTTAACGGCTACCAATATCAATCGGCGGAGTTATCCAGGTAGGTACTTTGCCGTCATACCTAAATCTCAAATATAGTGCATTTGTTTGAACTTAGTCAATAGAAATAGGATTCGTCAATCCCAATAGGCCTATTCACAATACTCGCGCTCACTATTACTAGTGATTAAATGGTTCAAAATAACAGATATTGGATTTAGCAAGGATGGTACTTAGTAATAATAAAACAATCAGGTAGCATACAATTTCAAAGCACTGTGTTCGGTTTAAAATAGCATGTATTCCCCTCAAGGGTTTATAAAATAATTAAGTAATGGAAAGTGGGGCTATGAACTCACTGTGAGTTAGATGATGTTTAATGAGAATGATGGATATGCCGTGAGAACTTCTACGAGAAACCTAGAATAATTGTTGGAACTTAGGTTTGGAATAATGTCTAAGAAATCATAAACAAGCCTATATATGTTTTGCATATTGTTCATGATGTAGTACTTAGTATATAGTGTAAGTCTTTGAATAAAAATGGTTTATGAAACATGTATAGTTTGTATATCGCTTACTACCGTTCGGGCCGACATAATTCAGCGGCCATGTAGTAAACGTTCGAGGAGTCAGGACACTTTAATTCGTAAATCCACAACTCATCTCGACGGTTTACTTTAATGAACCCCTCACATGAAGCTCCCTAGTGTTGTAGTATTTGATAAGAATACATAAGTTTTTGATCCGAAAAGTTACATGTCCAAATAATTGAATAAACTTGGGAAAGTTTACTTTTAAATAAAGATTGTTATTTCAATGAGTTTCTTAAGTCTAGTATGAATATTACTTGTAAAGTATCATGGTTATTAGATGGAGTAGATCCAAATTGATTGAT
This sequence comes from Artemisia argyi, assembly GCA_030686995.1. NCBI lineage: Eukaryota > Viridiplantae > Streptophyta > Magnoliopsida > Asterales > Asteraceae > Artemisia > Artemisia argyi. The sequence goes on along the minus strand of CM060709.1, from coordinate 65,939,485 downwards.
TATGTTACGACTAACACTTTAGTTTATGTTTTCGACTTAGAAAGCCATAAGGTCTTTAGCCGTGGCTTTGGTCATTGCTACCATGGTCTTGAGACTCATCCTTGGCCTTATCCATGGCTGTGGTCTCGGCTTTAAGGTCATTAGACCTATTGGTTTTACTTAGTCATTACCAATACATGGTCATTTGGTATTAAAAAGGGGCTGTTAAGAATTTGAAGAAAAATATCACTCGTTATGCGTTTTCAGGGTTCGGGCTTCTTTTGTTCCTGAACGAAAATGTTGTTTCGGACAACTTTCGTCTTTTAACTTTTTGATGAAACAGACCAGAAGGGCCTCGAAAAAATATGGATTGCAAACTGAATGCTATTAGGCAGTTTCGGGTCTTTAGGTTTGCTAACTTCTTTTGGCCATAACTTTTGACTCGTGTACTCGATTTAGGTGGTTCAAATTACTATATTTTCCTTGTAAAGTCCTCTTTAACAGTAGGTAAATTTTCAATATCATGGTTATACTATTTTGGTCGAATTTCTCCATATAAGTCACTAGCTTTCTTGTTTACTTAACATAAGTTAATATATAGTTTCCAAAACTTGTTTTAATAGTTTTTATACATCATGAATATAATAACAAGACCATATATAGCATGAATGAAATATAAATATCATGAAAATGATATTGATCAAGAAGGTGTATTAGGATTTCTTACAAATTTAGGCTTTCTAAAGAAAGGAAGTTAAGAACAAGGATTGGGACTTTGATTGAACTAGAATCTCTAGCTTCCAACTTCTCTAATCTCTTGACACCAACTTGTGACTACTTGAGAAGGCACTTGAAGTCTCTACAAGACACTTCTTGTGTGGATGGAAGATCACCAAAGGATGGAAGAAACAAGGACTTTGGATCAATCAAAGCTTTACAAGAGCTTTGGAATTGATATGAAACTTGTATTCTTGAATAATACTTGAAGTTGAGTGAAACTCATGAATGTGTTTGTGTTTGTGATGGTATGAACGACCAAAGGGGGATGATGAGGGTTATATAGGGTCTTGAGGAGGTACTAGGAAGGTGTTTGGAAGGTGCAATGAGGAGGTGCAAGTTTAGGATATTATATCAAAGCTTACATGAGAAGTTTAGCACATGTAATCATCCTAGGGCACAAGGCATAAGATCAAGACACACAAGGGGTGAATCCCCCCCCTAAGAGGTGGTTCATAAGTGTAGGATAGGATGACTTGGTCATTTTGGTATTATCCTACTTATGGAGTTAGTTTTGGTTCCGTAAATCGCTAACCGAAAGTTGTTATGCCACTAAATGTAAAAGCGGGTATCGTAAAAATACGAAACTTATAGGAATGATTAAACTCATCAATATACTCATTATTATCTCATAAAAATGAGTGATAAGTTTAATGGATCGCGAAAACGCTGATAACGCTGGAAACGTAGGTTTAAAACGCGTAATTCACGTAAAACGCTGAACTGGAAAACGTAAAATTCCAAAACTTTTGGAATTGTCTTAAAATGAGAGAAATTCATATTTCTATTGTTTATAGTGTTTTATGGACATATCGGGATGCTGGAATGACGTTTAAACCTAAAAGTAAATCTCGGACACGGTTTCGTGATTTTTGCAGAAATGATCCAACGAGTGTCGAACTCTCGGATTATCATTAAAATAGTTTAACTTACGAGAATATGAAATAAAAATTTCGGGAGTGAATAGTGAAAGTGAATAGTAAAAATCAATAGTAAAAATTCGGGATTGGATAGTAACCTGAAAATGCGAATTGTTACAGGCTCTACCCCTTAAGGAAACTTCGTCCCGAAGTTCAGTTTATGTCAGGGGTTGAAGCAACCTCGGTGAAAAGATAGGGTTTCTTGTGGCGAATGGTTTCTAAGGTAGCTAGTGTTGTACTTTTGGTCGTTGTTTCCGAGTATGGCGTAGGATGAGGCTTACTTTTATGTATGAAAGGTAGAGTAAGTGTGATTAATAGAGATTCATATAATAGTCGAATATCAAAGCAAATTGATATAGCAGTCGAATATTAATAGGAATTGATATAGTAGTTGAATAGAAATTGATATAGTAATTGAATATCAAATAGAAATTGTCAATTTTCAATAGCAATTGATATAGTAGTTTAAACAACAATGGAAATTGACATATGAATCGAATAATGGAAATTGATATAATAGTCGAATATCAATGGAAATTGGGATAGTAGTTGCAATCATAGCATAGTAGGTAATCTGTTGTTGTACCTAGTGTTTATTGACTTCATACTTATGTTATTTTGGATACAAATTAGCCCACTTGTTTATAATTCTTTATTTACATAGAGAGGCATCCCAAACAATGTAAATAGAGGAATATAAACTGATGGTTCGGTGATTTACAATTTCTTTATTTAAATGAAAAGGCATCCCAATCCATTTCAAATAAGGACATTATAAATCATCCTACCTAAGAATTCCCAACACAACATTCATACTTAGCCGGTGAGTTACAAGGTAGTGTATTACGAGATGATACTGGTATTCCAAAAGTACAAAATGAATATTCAATCTTGTAAAGCTGATGAGGGTGCTTGTGGTGTAACTAAGGATGATTTGAGCTTTAAAAGTGCATCAAGATCTGTTAATGAACTTGTTGTTGCAACGGTTGTGAAGATAATGATGTGATATGTTGATGAACAAAAGTGTGTAGTGTATGCTTAACATTAATATTGGTAGAGATGTCAAGTTTGCTTTAAAATTTTAAGAGATTTTAAAGGTTTATGACAGAATGGTATCCTTTAGGACCTAAACAGGCTAGTACTTCTAAGGGATAAAGAGAAGAATTGATAATTATCCCAAGATAGTAGTTCGGATTATCTTATAAATGAAAACTTTCAAGAATGAAATTAGGCAGTACAAATAAGGTGTTAAGATTTCGCTGAGTGGTAAGACACTATCGTGTCTCTAGATTGTTTTAATGAATTCTGGTGGTTTTATTGAGTTCATGTAGGAAATTAACCTGAACATAACCCTAGTACAACTATTCTTAGTATGTGAAAATTTTAAGTCGAACATAGTTTGTCAGACTATGTTCCACTGTCCCTAGGTTAAATATAGGTGACTAGTCTACATTTAGCCGAGGTTCGATAAAATTTTCAAATATATAAATTAGGTATACTTGTGATATGTCCGTTGCTTTTGAGAAACTGTCCACTAAACAAAGGCGATGTCAAACCATTCAGTTGCAAGTCCCGCCCATACAAGACTTGTAACATATGTTTTCACATTCCATTGCATAGAAGATAGTACAGGTAGATACGTGTGGAAAGGAGGTTTTAAGTAATTCTAAAACAGTCCATACTTGGCCAGGATCACGAACTTTTACCAATGAAGGTTTCAGAAGAAAACTTTGATGAATGTAGAGAAAGTTGCTAAACTTTGATGAATGTAGAGAAACTTCAGCTTTTGTAGATGATGGATTAGTTTGTCCTTTAGAAATCTCATATTTCTATTTGGAAATCGATAGCTTGTGTTGGGTTTTTGATATCCTATGAAATGATATTGATGAGGTGATGGAATAATTCCAGAGACCATTATGCAAATCACAATGTCTCATAAGTAGATTAGACCATTGTGAAATTTACAATGTCTGAGAAATGATAGAGAGATTATTGTGTAACTTCACAATATCTGGGAAGTAGACTAGACCATTGTGTGACTCAAAACATTTGAGAAATGATTAAGACCATTGTTTCATACAATGTCTGAGGAATAGGAAAGACCATTGCAATAAATTATAATGTCTTGGACATAAAATGTTGGAGTAGGAACATGATTAGGAGAATGTGGTTGTGTCGAAATGCCCTAAAATAGGCATACGCAGATATGTTTAGTCCATTGTTTATAAAAATGATTGAAAGTACGTCGAGTGTGTATATATCAATATACTTATATGTTCATGTAGCATAAAATGCTTACGGGGAAATGCTCAATTATGCTAAGGGTACACATATCCATATGCTAACATGTTTGTGTAGTATAAAATGCTTAATAAGTCCATAATCGTCTGGAGGATGGAAGGCACGAAGAGCGGAAGGCTATAAAAATGTTTTTGCTTGTAATTGTAGTTATAGTCTAGGTCTCAATTAGACCCGTTTCTCTATAACCATGGCTCTGGTACCAATCTGTAACACCCCCCAATTCAAGGATGCAGCGGAATTGAAACTAGGTATTACTCGACGGCACAACAGTCATAATAATAGAAAACGATCTCTAATTGAGTCGTTTTAAAAGATTTATCATTCAAATTATATAAATATCAGAGATTACAAAATGAGGTCCCAGATGGTTCCATCTTTAAAAATTACATTAGATGAGTTTTCGAATGATAATAAAATTTATAGCCCTCTTGAATATCCGTGCTCCTCCGTGTCAGCCTATAACATCATGGACCTGAAATACATGCTTAAACTGTCAACACAAAGGTTGAGTGAAATTCATAGAGTTTATTAAATGGTTGAACACAATATGTTGGTAGTGTGAGCTATAGACTCACACCAATGGTGTTGAAAACAAAATGGATATTATTACACTAAGCTTATGACACCAAAACGTTAACGGCTACCAATATCAATCGGTGGAGTTATCCCGGTAGGTACTTTGCCGTCATACCTAAATCTCAAATATAGTGCATTTGTTTGAACTTAGTTAATACAAATGGGATTCCTCAATCCCAATAGGCCTATTCACAATACACGCGCTCATTATTACTAGTGATTAAATGGTTCATAATAAGGGATATTGGATTTAGCATGGATGGTACTTAGTAATAATAAAACAATCAGGTAGCATACAATTTCAAAGCATTGTGTTCGGTTTAAAATAGCATGTATTCCCCCCAAGGGTTTATAAAACAATTAAGTAATGGAAAGTGGGGCTATGAACTCACCGTGAGTTGGATGATGTTTAATGAGAATGATGGATATGTCGTGAGAACTTCTACGAGCAACGTAGAATAATTGTTGCAACTTAGGTTTGGAATAATGTCTAAGAAATCATAAACGAGCCTATATATGTCTTGCATATTGTTCATGATGTAGTACTTAGTATATAGTATAAGTCTTTGAATAAAAATTGTTTATGAAACATGTATAGTTTGTATATAGCTTACTACCGTTCGGGCCGACATAATTTAGAGGCCATGTAGTAAACGTTCGAGGAGTCAGGACACTTTAATTCGTAAATCCACAACTCATATCGACGGTTTACTTTAATGAACCCCTCACATGAAGCTCCCTAGTGTTGTAGTATTTGATAAGAATACATAAGTTTTTGATCCGAAAAGTTACATGTCCAAATAATTGAATAAACTTAGAAAAGTTTACTTTTAAATGAAGATTGTTCTTTCAATGAGTTTCTTAAGTCTAGTATGAATATTACTTGTAAAGTCTCATGGTTATTAGATGGAGTAGATCCAAATTGATTGATTATGTTACGACTAACACTTTAGTTTATGTTTTCGACTTAGAAAGCCATAAGGTCTTTAGCCGTGGCCTTGCCGTGGCTTTGGTCATTGTTACCATGGTCTTGAGACTCATCCTTGGCCTTAGCCATGGCTGTGGTCTCGGCTTTAAGGTCATTAGAACTCTTGGTTTTACTTAGCCATTATCAATACATGGTCATTTGGTATTAAAAAGGGGCTGTTAAGAATTTGAAGAAAAATATCACTCGTTATGCATTTTCAGGGTTTTGGCTTCTTTAGCCCGAACGAAAAAGTCGTTTCAAACAACTTTCGTCTTTTGACTTTTTGATGAAACAGACCAGAAGGGCCTCGAAAAAATATGGATTTCAAACAGAATGCTATTAGGCAGTTTCGGGTCTTTAGGTTTGCTAACTTCTTTTGGCCAAAACTTTTGACTCGTGTACTCGTTTTAGGTGGTTCAAATTGCTATATTTTCCTTGTAAAGTCCTCTTTAACAGTAGGTAAGTGTCCAATATCATGGTTATACTATTTTGGTCAAATTTCTCCATATAAGTCACTAGCTTTTTTGTTTACTTAACATAAGTTAATATATAGTTTCCAAAACTTGTTTTAATAGTTTTTATACATCATGAATATAATAACAAGACCATATATAGCATGAATGAAATATAAATAGCATGAAAATGATATTGAGCAAGAAAGTGTATTAGGGTTTCTTACAACTTTAGGCTTTCTAAAGAAAGGAAGTTAAGAACAAGGATTAGGACTTTGATTGAACTAGGATCTCTAGCTTCCAACTTCTCTAATATTTTGACACCAACTTGTGACTACTTGAGAAGGCACTTGAAGTCTCTACAAGACACTTCTTGTGTGGATGGAAGATCACCAAAGGATGGAAGAAACAAGGACTTTGGATCAATCAAAGCTTTACAAGAGCTTTGGAATTGATATGGAACTTGTATTCTTGAATAATACTTGAAGTTGAGAGAAAATCATGAATGTGTTTGTGTTTGTGATGGTATGAACGACCAAAGGGGGATGAGGAGGGTTATATAGGGTCTTGAGGAGGTGCTAGAAAGGTGTTAGGAAGGTGCAATGAGGAGGTGCAAGTTTAGGATATTTTATCAAAGCTTACATGAGAAGTTTAGCACATGTAATCATCCTAGGGCACAAGGCATAAGATCAAAACACACAAGGGGTGAATCCCCCCCCCCCCTAAGAGGAGGTTCATAAGTGTAGGATAGGATGACTTGGTCATTTTTGGTATTATCCTACTTATGGAGTTAGTTTTGGTTCCGTAAATCGCTAACCGTAAGTTGTTATGCCACTAAACGTAAAACCAGGTATCGTAAAAATACGAAACTTATAGGAATGATTAAACTCATGAATATACTCATTATTATCTCATAAAAATGAGTGATAAGTTTAATAGATCACGAAAACGCTGGAAACGTAGGTTTAAATCGCGTAATTCGCGTAAAACGCTGAACGGGAAAACTTAAAATTCCAAAACTTTTGGAATTGTCGTAAAATGAGAGAAATTCATATTTCTATTGTTTATAGTGTTTTATGGACATATCGGGATGCTGGAATGAGGTTTAAACCTAAAAGTAAATCTCGGACACAGTTTCGTGATTTTTGCAGAAATGATCCGACGAGTGTCAAACTCTCGGATTATCATTAAAATAGTTTAACTTACGAGAATATGAAATAAAAATTTTGGGAGTGAATAGTGAAAGTGAATAGTAAAAATTGAATAGTAATAGTGAATAGTAAAAATGAATAGTAAAAATTCGGGATTGGATAGTAACCTGAAAATGCGAATTATTACATTGATTGTATACATTAGGATTGGACGACTGTCCGAAAGCATGGCACGAGCAATTTGCAAGAGGTAATAAAAAATTATCCAACTATGATGCTTGAAATTGTTACGTCATATGATTTGTTTTTGAGATGCCTTTTTTGTTGTAGCGGTTCAAATAACAATCTTAAAGTTTTAAGTAATTCTTCATTATTCGACAACCTTATTGATGATATCGCCTATGTGGCTCCGTTTGAAGTAAGTGGAATTACATATGAAAAAGGTATTACCTACCCGACGGGATTTACTCACAGTGGACAACTTTTGTCAAATCATTTACGGTGGTACAAGCCGAGAAACGTAGAATATTTAAAAGGCGACAAGAAAGTGTAAGAAAGGATGTCGAATGAGCTTTTGATGTCCTGGAAGGACGTTGGAGAATTATACAATAATCGGCGCGTGCTTAGACTATCAACAAGCTATGAAGAATCATGTACACTTGCATCATATTTCATAACATGATTTTTAAATATCAAAGGTTTGCGATAAGTGAATTCAAGGAATTGTATATTAGCCGCAACAAAATATACAATGTACTTAGATCGAGAGATGCAATATAAAACGAATGAATGCCAAAGAATTGTGTGATAAACAAACACACGGAACTCTTAAAAAAATATTATGGAGCATCTTTGGCAACAACAACAAAATTAGTTTATTGATAATTTTATGTATTTTTATTATTTTGTAGTTTTTTCTTTTTTAATTTTCTCGTATGTGTTTGATGTAATTTGTATTTTTATACTTAATTAATGAAAATTTTGTTTGTTTGAGAAAAAATAAAAAAGAAAAATAAAATAATGGGTTCCATAAGTGAGATTTGGCTTGAATGACATGGGAGGGGATTTTGGGTTTGAGTGGTAAGGAAAGTGAAAGGGAGAAATGTTACGGTGGCATGACGTGACACTTTTTGAGCTTTGGCTTGAGCCATCATACCTGATACTCGATGCTTTTTTTTTTTTTTTTTTTTTTTTTTTTTTTTTTTTTTTGCAAACTTCTTATCTCTTATATAATAAGAGAAGATAAAAAATGAAAAATTAAATTTTGTATTCATCAATGAGATAGCTTAAACTTTGAAATCAAATCTCCATATTAGTTAACTGATGTGTATTATTTTGTTTTAATATTTATAAACCGAATATAACAAGTAATACCAACACTATGAGGCAGTGTACCCGATCGAGTAAAATATAGACTCGGTAAGACTAAGTCGTTTGCTGGAACGAGTGAAATTAAATGTTTTAAATTTATTAAAGACGACAACTTAAGTTTTGAATCCTCACGATTATTAAAAATGTAAATAATTATGTAGTGCAAGTCTAATAGATAAGGGAAAGATGTGCTTGACTAGCTACTCCTTTAACTTATCAACGACATAATCCACAAGTGGAATGTCTAACTAGCTATGCCTTAGTGGGTCTAGTGTAGTGCAAGTCTAATATGAGCAATTAGTCCCTACACACTTTATCATATAACTATCTATCCCAACGGATGTTGATGATATTTAATTATGATCCAAGCCTTAGGTACCCCAACTCATCTATATGACTTGTTTTTAGTGTGTTTTGCCGTTCACTTAATTACTAAGTTCCAATTTAATGTTTACTGAATCTTAAACCCTATTGTCTACCATTTTTTATCCCGTTAGGTTAATAAACATAACACTTTATGGAAAACGAAGGGTATAATTTAAAATTTACTTTAACAATTAAATACACAATCAAAATAGCAGCGGGAGATTAAAACTCTTTAAAACCTTTTTCCATACAGTACTCCATATACAGATTATGACTACTCAAATAAACAATAACACAATTTGTGTTCCTTGTTTAAATGGGAGATCAACACAGACAAAAAGATCTAACAATAGATATGCTCACGGTTTTATGCACTAACTTTCCAGCAACTTTAGCAAGGTAACTGGCCTATTCATCAACTAACCTTTAACATGATCTTTTACATCAAAACGTGTATATACAATTGTAATGCAACTTGGGACATCCATACTCATGCTAATCATGTGACATAAAACATGCTAGGCTAGTCTGTTACTCACCTTGAGAATTTTGAAAGAAAGCAAATGTGCTATGTGCATGCCTTGATCACCTAAACATAATAACATAGATACATACTCTTCAAATATCTTAATAATCATCATACATGTAATATCATCTTTAATTACTTTAGCACATATGATTCGGCTTGTTGACATAAATAATGCCTAAAAACATTGTTAACATATTAACAATATCTCTATGTTTTGTTAATTACAAAACACAAACTCATTAAACTAAAATTTATGACGTAAACAAATATTCAGTAATGAATATATCTCTTTACATCCAAATCACTTAAGGTATGAATAAACAAAGTGTTTATTGCAATCTATGATCAAAGGGAAATTTTCTAAGTCACTAGAACTTTTATAAAATGTCATAAACATTTTACATCTTTTATAAAATCACTTTTGGAATTAAAAGAATATTGTTTAATTCATTATAAATATATGATTCAAATTTCCAACCAAAAATGGCAAATATTATCCAGAAAAACCTTCCCCACAAAAGGACAAACAATTCCAACGTTGTAGAGGGGGCAACACCCTTAATTCATAGGCGGCCCCCTTAATGATTAAGGAGACCGGCCACGCTCCAGAACAGTAAATTATTCCCCTATAAATACTGGTTCATCTCACCTATTTTTCTCACCTTTTGCTCTCCTAAACTTTCTGTTCTAGATCTCCATTTCTATTCTTTAAATCCTTTGATCATACATACATAAATCTTTGTTTCAAAATGATCCAAACATCAACCTCTCAAGTGCAAGAGAAGAATACTTCTAGCCTCCAAGACAAGAAGTATTACAACTTGTTGTGACCTCCATATCCAAGTTGTTAGAGCAGCATTCATTACATATATTTTTTTGTGTTATTTGTTGTGAATATTTGGTAGAAGATAGATTAGTTTAGTGTGTAGATAGAGTGATTGTTTAGAAGATTGGTGTGAAGTAGATAGTTGGGAAGTAGATAGTAGTGAAGAAGATAGTTCGGAAGTAGATAGTTGTGAAGAAGATAGTTGGGAAGTAGATAGTTGTGAAGATGATAGTTGTGAAAAAGATAGGTGTGAAGTAGTTGTGTATAAGGTGTGATCAAGTTGTGACGAAGTTGTGGTGTGTAAATTGGTGTGTAAGGTTTTATCCGCTATAAGGGAGCCTGTTGACATAGTGAAGAAAACTCTCGAGTTAGGTGCTCGGGGAGTGGAGTAGGGCAAGGAAGGTGTCCTTGTAGCCGAACCACTATAAATCTCTTTTCTCGCGGTTCGATCTTTTCATCTCTCATTTATTTCTTTACTTACATTATTCTTGTTATATCATACATATACATTGTTGTTTATATTGTGCAAGACTTGAGTTCACATAATATCGAATCTAAATTTTTGAAAGTTAAGAAAACACACAAGCAATATTTTATAACAAATTAAAAAGACGTAAAACTATTCAACCCCCCCCCCCTTTTAGTTTTCCATAATTGGTATCAGGAGCCACGTCTAGCAAGATTTTTAAAATATATTGTATTTTAAAACTTGTAACGATCTATGGAATCTGAAAAATATTTAGAAGGGCAATCTATGCAAAGACCACCACTATTTGAAAGTGATGGATTTTTATATTGGAAAAATAGATTCGAAACTTATGTGAAATCTAAAGATCTTGATCTTTCGCATGTTATTACCTTCGGTGATTTTTCTCCCACTCAACAAAATCCAGAAACTAAAAAGGATGAAATTGTACCTTTTGAAAAACAAAATGATGATTTGAAAAAGAAACTAGCTAAAAATAATGAAGCTAAAATGTTAATTTATAATGCGTTACCGCGTAAAGAATATGAAAGAATTTTTATGTGTAAAACCGCCAAAGAAATTTGGGAATCACTACTTATTACTCACCAAGGTAATAGTCAAGTCAAAGATAATAAAATAGATCTTCTTGTACAACAATATAAACAATTTATGATTCCGGAAGAGGAATCAATTGAGAATGCTTTTGCTAAATTTAACACTATTATCACAAGTTTAAAAGCACTTGATGAGACATTTTCTAGTAAAAATTGTGTTAGGAAATTTCTTAGGGCATTGCATCCAAAATGGCGAGCTAAGGTCACGAAAATTGAAGAATCAAAGAATTTGTTGGGAATTCTGTGAAGTAAGAATTCTGCTGCTGTTTCTGCTGAAAGGATCCTGCTGAAGAGTTGGTTTCTGCTGAAGCAGTGTATCTGCTGAAGACATAGTTAAGCTTTATTAGTTTCTGCGGATATTGTATTTCCGTGTTTTATGTAATGTAGTTTGGATATGCATGAGTTTATTTAGGAAGTGATAATGCATATCTTTTAGAAGTTTTAGAGTATACGTTTCTTGAGAAACGGTTTAGGGCTCCTTGAGTATAAAAGGAACACACGGTTTATGTATTGAATAACTTTTAGAAAATTCTTATTATAATTAAAAGATCCATAGAGGATCAAGAGTTCTTAGTATCAAGCTTGTGTTTTGTTTCCGCTTTATAAATACAAGTTGCAGAGATTGTCTATTAGTGTGTTATTGATTACAGTGACATTACTAACGATTCTAGAGTGCTCAAGAAGATCTATCAAGGTCTACAGCTCAACAAGTGGTATCAGAGCCTCGAGAGAGTCTCTGCCATACTAAGAATCACAAATCTTACACCTTTACAATCCAAACAAATCAACAAACATGCCTGGATCAGATGATGATGTAGATACAACCCAGAACATTAACACCACTTCTCTTCAACAACTCAATCTCTCCAACAGTAATGCTAAGTTTCCATATTTAAAGAATGCAGAAGATTATCATCTGTGGTCCATGAAGATGCAGAACTGGATCACAAACATTGATTGGAATCTGTGGGAGGTTGTTAAGAAAGGGAATAGTCTGAAGAAGCATGTTACAGATGCTGATGGAGTTGTTACTATTGTAGGACCCAAAACTGCTGAAGAGATTCTGGCTGTGCAGAGGGAGAGTAAAGTCAGAACTATTTTGCTCCAAGCTATACCAGATGACCATATAGGTGACTTCCATTTTATGGAGGATGCCAAGGATATTTGGATGGCTATAAAAGCAAGATTTGGTGGGAATGAGGAATCAAGAAGGCTGCAGAAGTCTCTGCTGAAGCAAAAGTTCCAAGAATTTCAGATATCTGAAGAAGAAGGAATTCATAAGGGTTATGACAGGTTTCATCGAATATTGAGTCAACTTAATCATTTGAAGGCTAGACCCGACAATGAAGACTGCAATTCTAAATTTCTGAGATCTCTACCGCCATCTTGGTTACAAGTTTGTATTGCTCTCAAGACCAAAGGTGGGTTGGACATGATGTCTTTTGATGACCTCTACAATAGGCTTAAATCGCTTGAGCCTGATGTTAGAAGTCCCATTCGTCCATCCACTCATTCTGCTTTTGTTGGTGCCTCTACTAAACCTGTGCATCAAGCCTTAAGTTCATATTCATCAGGAGCATCTTCTCAAACTTATAATCAAACTGCTCCTAAATCAAAATCAAGTAGTGTGTTGGAGGATCTTATTCATTCATTTGTGGCTGAATATGAACCTCAGCAGTTTATTGCTTATGAGGACTTTGAACAGGTAGATCCATTGGAAATGGTGGAGATGCACTTGAAATGGGAGCTAGCAATGATCTCAATGAACATCAGAAGGTTTGAAGCCAAGTCTGTAAGAAAGTTTGGTTTTAATGGCAAAGAAGCAGCAAGGTTTGATAGAAGGAAGGTTAAATGCTACACTTGTGGTCAAGTGGGACATTTTTCAAGGGAATGCAAAGATAGAAAGGCTGGAGATGAAGTTAGATATGGTTCTTATCCATTGGAAGCATGAAATAACAAGACTGTACCTTCAAAGGCAATGGTGACTCTAGATCACCAAATTGATTGGGCTGATCATGAACCTGCTGGAGAGGAAGCTTCTACTTCTTCATAAGTGAATCTGCTGGCATTCACACCTTCAGAAGACAAGAAGGAGCAAGTCTCCTTGATGGGAATCTCACAGGTAACCAATTGTGTGTTTGGATGTAGTGTAAGATACAATGAGCTTAAACAAGAATTTGATGAATTGAAACCAAAATACAATGAGTGTTATGTTGAAGTAGAGTCTTATAAAATGGCTTTGAAAACATTAGAGAAACAAAAAGTCTGGTTTCAAAAGAATCAAGTTAAATATGATGAAAAAATAAGAGTTCTAGAAAGTGATTTAGAGGTTGCTAAGATAGAATTAAAACGTACTGAAAAAGAGAAGTCTGATTTAGAAAAAGAAAAACAAGAGTTACAAGCTAAATTAGATAAAGAGATAGCTGGTCGTATGAAATGGCAGGAAGGGGCATCTAATTTAAGTAAATTAATTGATGGTCGTCAATCTGTTAGGTCTAGAAAGGCATTAGGATATGAGAAATATATAGACCCTGAAGAGCTAACCTATCCTGATATGTCGAGTGTTTTTGACCCTGAACCAGCCTTAGCTTATCAAACACCTGTTAAATATGTTAAGGAAGGGGGAATGAATGCAGTACCTGGACCTATAAGAGGGGAACACATGCCTATAGACTTGTCCAAACCTGTTGACTTTGATGGATCACATCATTTATATGGCAAAAAGTCAACTGACTTGCAAGACCCTATTGTGAAATCTAATGACTTTGTCTCTTGTTGTAACAGTGACAAGTCTTCTGATGAAGGGTCTACCTCATTTGCTAGCAGTGATTCAAGTGAGAAGTCGGACCTGCCCAAGACCATGCCCAAGACCACTCCCAAGACCACATCACAGACATCACCCAAGACTCCCCACAAGCCTTCTAGAGTTGCTGCTGATCACAAGACAGTTTCTACTGAAGACTTGTTTTTCAATTCTTTGCATAATAATTTTGGCTTTGTTAAAAACAATTCTGTTTGTCATGGTGATTTGAATACTTTTTCATGTTATGGAAATTCTTTTGGTTTGCATAAATCTTCTAAAAGGAAGAAGTGTTTTGTGTGTGGAAGTAAATATCACTTGATTAAGGATTGTACATATCATGAGCAAAGAATGGGTGCATGTGTTAGTCAAAGGAAAACTAGGCAAATGTGGAAGAATGTTAGTGAAATACCATCTTTTGTTCCACATCAGCAGAAACCTAATTCTGCTGAATCTCATCTTTCATGGAGAAGAACCAGTACTAGACCATATGTTCGACCCACTAGTTCTTTCTTTTATAATAGTTATTGGCCTAATCACTTTGACTCAATGTGTAATGGTGGTGGGAAATGGGATACTGCTGTGAAGCCCTCAGCAGGTTGTTCTTGGACTAAGAAGGGACCTAATATGCATTACAGGCCCAAGAACAATGGTGGATCTAAAACATCTACATGGCCAGTTACTAATGATCCACAAGGCAGGCTCAAGTCAGCAATGACTTGAGTCTCCAATGTGTACTAATTTTGTATATTTTGTTGTTGTTGTAGGAACATCCTTTGAAAAGTACTGAAGTAGGTATTGTTGATAGTGGTTGTTCAAGAAGTATGTCAGGGAACAAGGATAAGATGCATGACTTTGAGCCCATTGAAGGAGGAGGCACTGTAACCTTTGGTGGTGGAGATGGCAAAATAACAGGGAAAGGAACCATAAAGACACCCTTGTTAGACTTTGAAAATGTTTACTATGTGAAGGAACTGGAGCATTTTAATCTTATCTCAGTATCACAAATTTGTGACACTAAGCATAAGGTGTTCTTCTCTGAAGATGAGTGTCTTGTACTGTCCAAGGACTTCAAACTCCCAGCAGACACAACTGTATTGCTGAGAGTTCCTAGAACCTTCAACTTATACACATTCAATCTGAATGATGTTCAGCCCGAAGGTGATCTAACATGTTTGGTTGCCAAAGCTTCCCTGGATGAATCTAATAAATGGCATAGAAGAATGGCACATGTGAATTACAAGACCATCAACAAGTTATCAAAACTTGGTCTTGTTAAGGGCCTTCCTTCTAAACTCTTCACAAATGAACACAATTGTATTGCTTGCAACAAGGGAAAGCAACACAGAGCCTCTTACAAAACAGTCCAAGCAGTGAGCACGATTTCAGAACCTCTTCAGTTGCTGCACATGGATCTCTTTGGTCCAACCCCCATTAGAAGTATTGATCACAAGTACTTCTGCCTAGTTATTACAGATGATTATAGCAGGTTTTGCTGGGTGTTCTTTCTCAAAACTAAGGATGAAACAACTCCAATTCTGAAAGAATTCATTCTCTTAGTTGAGAACCAGCTGAATAAAAAGGTGAAAGGAATTAGGTGTGACAATGGTACAGAATTCAAAAATGTTGTCTTCATAGAATTCTGTAAGTCTAAAGGGATAAGAAGGGACTATAGTACTCCAAGAACTCCACAACAAAATGGGGTTGCTGAAAGGAAAAATAGAACCCTCATTGAGGCAGCAAGATCAATGCTTGCAGACTCCAAACTACCCACCATGTTTTGGACTGAAGCAGTCAGTACTGCATGTCATGTCTTGAACAGGGTATCCATCACTAGACTTCATGTCAAGACACCTTATGAACTTCTCACTGGGAAAGTTCCACACATACATTACCTTAAGCCTTTTGGATGCAAGGTGACTATTCTGAATACTGCTGATATACTGGGTAAATTTGATGGGAAAGCTGATGAGGGATATATAGTTGGGTATTCAGCTCATAGCAAGGCCTATAGGGTTTATAATCTGAATGCTAAAAAGATTGAAGAGACCCTTAATCTGAGATTTCTTGAAGATCAGCCTAATATTCAGGGACAAGGCCATTCTTGGTATTTTGACCTAGACTATTTGACTAACTATTTGGGGTATACTAGGCATGCTTCTAATCCTAATGCAGGTACCAAAGATTCAAGTTCTAATCTTGCAGGTTCCATGGATGATGACTCAGAATGTGAGTCTGAGCCAGAAGAGAATACTTTTGTTGTACCATCTTTTCCACCTAACCATTTTGTAGGTAATCACTCTGCTGCTGAACAACATGATGAGTCACATTATGCAGAAGATCTTGCAAGATTGCAGAAGCAGGAACATGCTGCTACTAAGGAAGCTCAGAAACTCAATGATAAGGTTACACAAGAGACTGAGGCTATCCTACATCAGTCAGCACAAGCAGTCAGTGGAAACAAGGATACTGCTGAAGGCATATCTCTTCCCACTGATAATGTCAAAGATGCTGATTCTGCTGATGTTCACTCTCCCATTTCTACTGAAGTCTCTGCAGATTTTGATAAGCCCTTTACCATATTTCCAAGTCCTTATTATCTTGGCAATTATCAACCAAAGCCTGGCTTGTTTAACTCAGCTTCATATGATACTGAGTTTGAGCCTACACTCACCAACATTGATGCCAACATTGATGTTCCACCCACAGCTACCAAAAGGATTCACAATGCTCATCCTCTTTCAAAGATTATTGGTGATCCTAAAGACCCTGTTCGAACTAGAAGCACTGTCAAGAATACAAAATATGGCGAAGTTGCTTTTATCTCTTATGTCTACAATCAAAAGAGGAATAATCACACAGACTTCAAACATTGTTTGTTTGCATGCTTTCTCTCTCAGATTGAACCAACTAGTGTTCCTCAAGCACTGGCTGATTCAAGTTGGCTTGAAGCAATGCAAGAGGAGATGCTTCAATTTAAGAATCAGCAGGTTTGGATTTTAGTTCCTCTTCCTGATGGGAAATATGCCATTGGGACAAAATGGATTCTGAAGAATAAAAGAGATGCCAGGGGTATTGTGGTGAAGAATAAAGCAAGACTAGTGGCTCAAGGTTTTAGACAAGAGGAAGGCATTGACTATGATGAGGTCTTTGCACCAGTGGCCAGAGTTGAAGCTATAAAGATCTTTTTGGCCTATGCCTCTTATATGGGCTTTATGGTTTATCAGATGGATGTAAAAGGTGCTTTCCTGTATGGAGAGATTGAAGAGGAGGTTTATGTGACTCAACCCAAGGGATTTGAAGACCCTGATCATCCTGAGTATGTGTACAAAGTTGTCAAAGCTCTCTATGGACTACATCAAGCTCCCAGAGCTTGGTATGCTAGACTCTCCACATTTCTGCTGAAGAATGGCTACAGAAGATGTGCCATTGACAAGACTTTATTTCTCAAGAAAGATTCTAGGGATATTATTCTTGTGCAGGTGTATGTGGATGATATTATCTTTGGTTCTACCAAAGAAGCCTGGTATAGAGAGTTTGAGGATTTGATGAAGGGAGAATTTCAGATGAGTGCCATGGGAGAACTCACTTTCTTTCTGGGTTTGCAAGTTCAACAGAAACCTGATGGTATATTTATACATCAGGAGAAATATGTAAAAGATATGTTGTCCAAGTTTGCTATGGAAAATGTCAGGACTGCCACAACTCCATATGAGGCTCTCAAACCAAAGAACAATCTTACTCCTGATCTTCCTGTGAATGTTCATTTATACAGGTCTATGATTGGTTCTTTGATGTACTTGACAGCCTCAAGACCTGATATTACATTTGCTGTGAGTGCATGTTCAAGACACCAAGTCACTCCCCTTACCTCTCATATGAATGCTGTCAAGAAGATTTTTAAGTATCTTAAAGGCCAACCACAATTAGGTCTTTGGTATCCCAAAGAGTCTCCATTTCAGCTAGCAGCTTATAGTGATAGTGACTATGCTGGTGCCAATTTGGATAGAAGATCCACAACTGGAGGTTGCCAATTTCTTGGAAGAAGACTGATTTCTTGGCAATGCAAGAAACAGACCATAGTTGCTACCTCTACTACTGAAGCAGAGTATGTTGCTGCTGCCAATTGTTGTGGACAGGTTCTATGGATTCAGAATCAATTACTGGATTATGGGTATAACTTCATGAATACAACCATTTTCATTGACAATCAAAGTACCATTTGCATTGTTAAAAATCCAGTTTTTAATAATAGAACCAAACATATTGAAATCAGACATCACTTTATAAAGGATGCTTATGAGAAACATTTGGTTAAAGTGGTCAAAATTCACACAGATGAAAATGTGGCAGATTTATTAACCAAGGCATTTGATGGACCAAGGTTTCAATATTTGGTGGTCCATATTGGAATGTTAAACCCTTAACTGCAAAGTTTAAGGGGAGGCATAAGCCTCAGGAGAGGCATATGCCTTAGGGGAGGATGATGACTGTAAACTTTGTAATATTTGAATAAGTTGCATAATTTCTGAGTTTTAACAAGTTTTTAACACTAACCCTCTAACAGTTGTGCAAGTTGTTTGGTGTATTTGCTTGTTTGATGATTGTTTTGCAGATGTTCTAAGAATGAAAGTGCCATGATTAATGTCACCAAGAGCTAAAGTCAAAGGAATGTGGTCGATATGCTAAACATGGTTTCTACTGATCAATTGAAACATGCTGAAGGTCTTACAAAATGGAGAAATTCAACTAAGATCTTTTCATTCATTCATAGAAACAAGTTACAGTTTACATTCAATGTTGCAACTGAGATACAATGACCATTCCTAAACTATTGACTAATTCAGTACTACTAGCTTCTATCACTTATTACAAAATACTTGAGGCTATGACAAGTACAATGAAGAAGCTGAAGATGAAAATGGAAAAAGAAGAGAAGGAAGACTGGGAAGATGCTCATGAATTAAAGTCAAGAGAATACTCAAGAACTTTGCCTCATGGTTACATTCCTCAATCACCTATTTCTGCTTCTCCTTTCCCTTACGTATGATCTCAGAACTCTTGCTCTGTCCAATATGTTCTTGATGTGGAAGACCAGGTCCTGGAGCAGGAAGATCCAACACCAAATTATGTGATGTTGGAAGAGATGGATCCCTAGTACTTGATCTTGGTTGGGATCTCTCTGGTGTGGAAGGAGGAAGAAAGGATGGATCTTCATGTTCTTCCTCTGAAGAGTCTTCATCAGAGGTATAGATGAAGGGAGAGACAAGCTCTCTCTCAGCAGGATTGGGTGCATTGCTTGGTTCACCCTTCAAGTGAGCATTCCATTGTCTTTCTTGTGCATCCCATCGATTCTCCAATGCTCTTGCAAAGTCGGAACCTTCAAGACCCCATGGATATGGTGGTATATCTTCATCTGATAAGGGAGAAGAGGAATTTGAATCTGAGGTTTTTGGGTGTGATGACATAATTTGGATGGAGAATTGGGGTTAATAGAAATTAGGGTTTGAAAGATAATTTGGGAAATTTGATGAATGAGATGTGTGCTTTGGGGTGATTAAATAAGCTAATTTTAGGAGTTACGATATTTAATGTGAGTTGGGTGGCACAGTAAAATCAAGATATTGACCGAAGATATTTTTACCTTTGGTTGATTCTGCTGATAGTTGACTATGCTTTAGCAGGTTTGACTTTCATTGCTGCTGAAGGGTTAATTTTCAAATTAGAAGTTTTGTCAGACTTGGTCAATAAGTTGTTCCGATAATTTTGACCAAGATTGGGGAACTTCCAAATTTAACTCACTCTGCATATCTTTTCGAATCAAAATTATTCGCTTATCACTTCAAATAAACCCATTATTCTTTGGAGTAATTCATAACTTTCTCACACACATTCAGTCAAATGGCTCAACTTGACTTGAAGGGCGACCATAACAAATATGCTATTCTGAAAACAAAGAAGGGACATGAAGAATTCGATTTGATGGTGGAATTTCTACAAAGGTCGAAGATTCATTATGCTTTGACTTATTGTCCAAATTTGGTGTGTGAATCCTTGGTGAAACAATTTTGGGCATCTGCTACTAAGAGATCTGCTACAGAGATTGTAGCTGAAATAGATGGTGTAGAATATGTGGTGACAGAAGGGTTGATAAGGGCAAAGCTTCAGTTGGATGATGAAAATGGTGTGTATCATTCCAACACTGCAGAGATTCTTGCTGGGCTAAGAGAAGCTGGATATCAAAGTACTGATACATCCAAGTGGCACAAGAATCAATTTTGTCCTAAGTGGAGGTATTTGGTGCATCTGCTGCTTCAATGTATGAGCAACAAGTGTGGTGGATGGAACCAGTTCTCTCTGCAATTGGGTTGTGGTACATGAAAATGACTGAAGATCTCCAGAAAGAACTTGCTGAGACCAAGACTACTCTTGGTAATGAAATTCAAGGTCTGAAAAGCAAAGTCAAAGATTTGGAGACACAGCTAAGTCAGCAGAAGCAAAGCAAAGATGGATTGGACTCTACTGAAGTGGCAAAGGAGGCAAATTTGGATTCTCTTGAAATTCTAGCTGAAGTTGCTAGACAATCTCATGTTGTTCCTCCTAAAGCTGCTGCAGCACCTCAATCTAAACCAATAATACTAGTTCAAAGAAGAAGTACAAGACAGTATTTGGCAAGACAAGCTGCTGAAGCTTCAAAAGTATCTGGTGGTGATAATGATGTGCTGATGACTGAAGCTGTGGATATACTTCAGGAGAAACAATCATTAAAAAGGGTTACTGCTGATCAATCTGCTGACAAAGGAAATACATCAGGAGAAACATATTTTGTAGCTGGGAAAGAATACTTGAATTCTCCTGTTCATCATTCATCTGAGAATATACAAGTTTCTACTGATAAAGAGGTTCAAGATGTACATGATGAACCTATGGCAGATGTGCATGTGTCTACTGATGATGTTGCTGTAGCTAATGTTCCTCATGATGATTTGGATGAGCTTGTAACTGCTGAAGATAGAGCTAGTCAAGGTAAATTATTACAAGAATGGGAAAATTATATGAAGAGTGCAAATCTAGCTGAGGAAGTACAAGCTAAGTTTGATGCAGAATTAGATTCTGAGACTCAAAGATATGTTTCTACCTTACCTATTGCAAGACAAAGGGAATTGGATGCAGCAGTTCTAGAGTTTGATGAGTCAGACTGGCAGATGATTGGAAAACAGATGCTTGCTAATCCTACTGTAACTGCTGATCTTATTGGAAAGAGAGTAGGGGAACAAGATTATGAATCTGAGATTGTGAAAATGTTAAAGATGAGGAAGAAGGCAGCTGATGAATTAAAAGCTAAAGCAAAAAGGGAAAAACCCATGACTCAAGCACAGCAAACAGAGTATATGAGAACATATGTGAAAAATCAGAGTAGCTCATTATTTAATTCTGCTTGGTCTAAGAAACAAGTATGGGGACTTCCATTTGACAAACTAGTTGAGATTTATAATAGAATCAAAACTAGGAATGCTAAAGATGGAATGGATGCTTCAAAGAATATTCCACTTCTAAATGTTGCTGATGATTCATCTGAGAATATTCATATTGCTGCTGAACAAGTATCTTTACCTGCTACTTCTGCTGGTGTTGATGTTTCTATGGATAAAGGTAAAGCCAAAGTGACAACATCAGATGCTCCAACTAGGAAGAGAACTATGAGACAATTGGAGCTGGAAAGATTAGGTGAAGAAACTGCTAGAAAGTCGACTGAAGATCAAGAAGCTGAAAAAAGGGCTGAGCTTGCTAGATTTCATGAACTGAAGACAAGAGAAGTTGAAATTCAAGCTGCTAGAAACAAACAAATCAGGAAGGCTGTGGATGAACAATATGCCTCTACTGCACTTGAATCTTCTGAAGATTCTGCTGATGACCAATTGGATACTCCATCAGTGGATACTGAAGCTGCAGAAGGTGATTCTGCTGAAGCAGCAGTTCATGATGCTATTTATGTTCCTGTAAGAAGAGGCAAGAGAATGGCTAAAGTAGGATCATCACATTCAAAACAAAGTCTAATTAATGTGAATGATTCTGATGCTTCATTTATAAGGGAAGGATCATCTGATGATTGGCCAGAAGGAACTAGAGTTGTTCTGGTGAGTTGGGAGTTAAGTAAAGATGGTCAAATAAATACTATTTATAGATTGGATAAGACATCCATCTCCTTTGCTTTTCTTTAGCAGATTCTTCATCTTGTAAATTATCAAGATTTGGTCACTCTATATGAGTTGGTTACTAAGTATTATGCCACTCATACTCCTGAAGGTTCTGGATTGTATTTGTTGGGTGATCTTCAAGTGTTGTTTGATTCTTCTACTCCTACTGGTGTAAGTTATGATATCTGGAAGAACAATCAGAAATGGAAAGTTCAGAGTTGGAAGTTGTAACACCCCCAATTCATGGTTGCAGCGGAATTCGAACTGGGTGTTACTTGACGGCACAATAGTCACAATAATAGAAAACGAACTCCAATTGAGTCGTTTTAAAAGATGTATCATTCAAATTATATAAATATCAGAGATTTCAAAATGAGGTCCCAATTGGTTCCATGTTTACAATGTATAATAAATGAGTTTTGAATGATAATAAAATTTATAGCCCTCTTGAGTATCCGTGTTCTTCCGTGCCATCCTTGATCGTCATGAACCTGAAATACATGCTTGAGAGGTCAACACAAAGGTTGAGTGATATTCATAGAGTTTGTTAAATCGATTGAACACAATATGTTGGTAGTGTGAGTTATAGGCTCACACCAATGTTTGGAAAACAAAACAGGTAGGCTACGTTATTATACGCCCGGAACATGTATTATACACTAAGCTTATGACACCATAACGTTAACGTGTACCAATATCGATCGGCAGATTTATCCCGGTAGGTACTTTGCTAACATACCTAAATCTCAAATATTAATGCATTTGTTTGCACTTAGTCAAAACAAATGGGATTCGTCAATCCCAATAGGCCTATTCACAATATTTGCGCTCACTATTGCTAGTGATTAAATGGTTCATAATAAGGGATCTCGGTTTAGCAAGGCTGGTACTTAGTGATAATAAAACAATCAGGCAAGCATACAATTTAAAAACATTGTGCTCGGTTAAAAATAGCATGTATTCCCCCCAAGGGTTTGTAAAACATTGAAGTAATGTAAAGTGGGGCTATGAACTCACCTTAAGTAAGATAGCAAGTAATGAATGTAACGGTTGAATCGTGAAGGTTCTATGAGCAACCTATGATAGAATGTTGCGACTTAGGATCGGAGTAAAGAATATGAAGTAGTGCCTATATATATATCTTGCATTTAGTCCATGATGTGGTATGATGTATATTGTAAGTCTTTGAAAGTAATGATTCATGAAACATGTATGTTTTGTATATCGTTTACTACCGTTCGGGCCGACATAATTCAGAAGTCATGTTAGTAAGCGTTCGAGGAGCCAGGACACTTTAACTCGTAAATCCACAACTCAACTCGACGGCTTACATAATGAACTCCTCACATGAGGCTCCCTACTATTGTAGTAGTTGATGAAATATATAGATATAAGTTTTGATCCGAAAAGTTACATGTCCGATACTTGAATAAACTTAGGAAAGTTTATTTGTACATGAAGATTGTTATTAGGGGTAGTTTCATAAGTCTTGTATGGTCATTTCCTCTTTGTAATATCTCATGGTTCCTTTAGATGAAGTAGATCCAAATTGTATGTTCAAGTTATCGCCAACTTCTCTAGTTCATGTATTTGCCTTGGTAAGCTTGTATAGTCATTTCGTCATGGCCTAGCCATGACCTTTGGTCATTGTTCCATGGTCTTGAGACTCAACCTTGGCTCTAGCCATGGTTGTGTCTTGATTCTAGGTCATAAGACCCCTTTGGTCTTCATAAACCATAACTTATATGTAATGACTTTGGTGTAAAAATGGGCTGTTAAGATTTTGAAGAAATTTATCACTCGGAAAGCGTTTTCAGGGCTCGAGCTTCTTTATTCCTGAACGAAAACGTCGTTCCGGACAACTTTCGTGTTTTAACTTTTTGATGAATCGGACCAGAAGTATGACTTTCAAAAAGTCAGAATGCGATTCAGGAAGGTTTAGGCAGTTTTGCCGGAAATCTTTGGTAACTTCAAATGGGCGTAACTTTTGACTCGTTTACTCGTTTTAGGTGGTTCAAATTGCTATGGTTTCCTTGTTAAGTCCTCTACTACAATATGTAATGATCCAATATCATATTTTTACCATTTTGATCAGGTCTTACCAAGAAAGTCACTAGTTTGCTTGTTTAGTAACTTGTTTTAACAATCAATAACAATAACTTGTTTTGGTCATTTTTACACATCATGGACATGATAACAAGACAATATATAGCACAAATAATATGTAAATAATATGAACATGATTATTTAACAAGAATCAAGTTAGGGTTTGGCTCACAACTTTTGGCTTTCAAAGATGAAAGGAAGTTAACATGTAAGGATAGGACTTTGATAGACTTGCTTCAACCCTTTTTCACTTCATGCAATCTTTCTACCCTTGGTATTCTTGAAAGATGGATGATGAAGGTTGAGGTGAATTGAGTGGATTTAAACTCAAGAGAAATCACCAAGTATATTAGGGATTGGAAGAGTTTTGGTGAATGATATTCTAACTAGGGTTTCAACCTTGAAGAATCACTTGAACCTTGCAAGAAATTGGAAGGAAATGAGCAAAGGATGGAATGGTTATGGGGTTTGGGGATGCATGGCACAAAGGGGGGAATGGGGGGCTTTTATAGGGTCTTAAGGAGGTTACTTCCTTTGACTTGTCAACACTTGTTCACCAAGTTCTACACATGTTCTCATCTAAGGCCTCCTAGCATGAGATTGAGCCACATAGTGTGAATGCCCCCCCTAGTGGCGGTTCCAAGACCTTGGAGAACAAGGGTTGGACTTTGGATGATATTATCCAAGATATCTAGTGTGTTCTGACTCCGAAAAATGCAAACCGTAAGTTGTTACGCCTCAAAACGTAAAACCGGGTGTCGTAAAATTATGGAATTTGAAAGTATTGATAAACATGTCAATAAGTTCCATAATAAAATATAAAATGAGTGGTAGGTTCCATTTGGGTGTAAAACCCTGTTAAAAACTGGAAACACGGGTCTAAAACGCGTAATACGTAAAACGTACGAATATTGCGTAAAATTGAGAAAAGTAAAATGTTACTTTTCTAATGTTATAAAAATGATTTAAAATGACTTATAATATCTAGACTGGGCTCAGTCTAGTGTCGGTTGATATTAAATGTCTTTTAGACATCAAACCGTAAGCCTAAAAATCACGAAATGACTTATAACATCAAGGGATGATTTTTGGTCAATGGAGGAGGGAAAAATATGTTGACTTTTTCTAATAAGTTGAAAACTCAAAAAGTCTTAGAAACGTGTTTTGTGGTCTAACGGTTAATCGCCCAAACGGTTAAGCGTGCTCATGCGAGAGTAGTACAGGCTTGGGTGACCTGCTGGGAAGTCTTTGGTCATGTTTTTCTCAGTCACGATTAATTCTCAAATAAATCATGAGTGTGTCAAACATTTTTCCGATGTGGGGTCACCTGACGGGATCGAATTTCGTTGTGCGTAGAATTTCTGAATGACGTTTTACCCTAAAACGTGTAATTCCTTAATAACTTTCACGAAAATGATCTGACGAATGTCAAACATTTAATTTGCCATGGAAATGATTTATCACTCGAGAATATCAAATAAAAATCAACTTTCGGGAAAGTTTCGGGAAAAATGAATAGTAAAAGTGAATAGTGAAATTTTCCGGGAATGGTAATTAACCTGAAATTGCGAATTGTTACAGTCTCTACCCCTTACGGGGAACTTCGTCCCGAAGTTCTGTGTGTATCATATGTTGGAGTGGTGTCGATGAAAAGGTGTGGTTACTTATAAGGACTAAAGTCTGGGATTACCGGTGATGTAGTTTGATTTGTCATTTCAGTGTATGGTGTAGGATGAGGCTTACTTTTATGTAGGAAAGGCATGATAATAGTCGAATATCAAAGGAAATTGATATAGTAGTCGAATATTAATAGGAATTGATATAGTAGTTGAATATCAAGTAGAACTTGATATAGTTGTCAAGTATCAATAGCAATTGATATAGGAATCGAATAATGGATTAAGTGTTGAACATGTGGTTGGACCAAGTCCTGTTTGAATTGTACGGCTGCCCATGCATATGGCTACATG
Organism: Artemisia argyi; assembly: GCA_030686995.1. Classification (NCBI taxonomy): domain Eukaryota; kingdom Viridiplantae; phylum Streptophyta; class Magnoliopsida; order Asterales; family Asteraceae; genus Artemisia; species Artemisia argyi. The sequence goes on along the minus strand of CM060709.1, from coordinate 65,913,116 downwards.
GCTTCACAATAAGTTTGGTATGACTGCCCATGCATATGGCTACATGGCCCTGTAATGAGTTTGGTACGACTGCACATGCATATGGTTACATGGCCTCGCAACGAGTTTGTTTGTTATTGCACTATTATTATGAAAACCAAATGTAAATCTCGTACTAATGGAAATTGGGATAGTTGTTGCAATCATAGCCTAGTAGGTAATCGGTTGTTGTACCTAGTGTTTATGTCATGGTTTGAAGCGATGTCGGTGAAAAGATAGGATTTCTTGTGGCGAATATAATGTAGGTATCATGCCATACCTGAGCAATGTAATGTAGGTATCATGCCATACCCGAGCAATGTAATGTAGGTATCAAGCCATACCCGAGCAATGTAATGTAGGTATCAAGCCATACCCGAGCAATGTAATATAGGTTGACTTCATACTTATGTATTTTGGATATAATTAAGCCCACTTGTTTATAGTTCTTTATTTACATAGAGAGGCATCCCAAACAATGTAACTAAAGGAACATAAACGTATGGTTCGATGATTTATAATTTCTTTATTTAAATGAAAAGGCATCCCAATCCATTCAAATAAGGACATTATAAATCATCCTACTTAAGAATTCCTAACACAACATTCATACTTAGCCGGTGAGTTACAAGGTAGTGTATTATGAGATGATACTGGTGTTCCAAAAGTACAAGATGAATATTCAAACTTGTAAAGCTGATAAGGGTGCTTGTGGTGTAACTAAGGATGATTTGAGCTTTAAAAGTGCATCAAGATCTGTTAATGAGCTTGTGTTTGTAACGGTTGTGACGATAATGATGTGATATGTTGATGAACAAAAGTGTGTAGTGTATGCTTAACATTAATACTCTTAGGTATAGATGTTGAGTTTGTTTTGAAAATCTTAAGAGATTTTTAAAAGTTTATGATGGAATGGTATCCTAAACAGGATGGTATTTCTACAGGATGAAGAGAATAATTGATAACTATCCCAGGATAGTAGTTCGGATTATCTCATAAATGAAAACTTTCAAGAATGAATTTAGATCGTACAAATAAGGTGTTAAGATTTCGCTGAGTGGTAAGACACTATCGTGTCTCTAGATTGTTTTAATGTATTATGGTGGTTTATCGTGTTCATGTAGGAAATCAATCTAAACATAACCCTAGTACAACTACTCTCAGTATTTGAAAATTCTAAGTCGAATATAGTTAGTCAGACTATATTCCACTGTCCCTAGGTTAAATATAGGTGACTAGTCTATATTTAGCCAAGGTTCGATAAAATTTTCAAATACCTAAACTAGGTATACTTTTGATATGTCCGTTGCTTTCGGGAAATTGTTCACTAAACAAAGGCGATTTCAAACCCTTAAGTTGCAAGTCCCGTCCATACAAGACTTGTAATGTATGTTTTCATATTCCATTGCATAGAAGGTAGTAAGGGTAGATACGTATGGCAAGAAAGTTTTAAGTAGTTCTAAAATAGAACATACTTGGCCAGGATCACGAACTTTTAATAATGAAGATTTCATAAGAAAACTTTGATGAATGTAGAGAAAGTTCAGCTTTTGTTGATGATGCATTAGTTTGTCCTTTAGAAATCTCATATTTCTTGTTTTGAAATCGATAGATTGTGACGGGTTTTTGATATCATAAGAAATGATATTGATGATGTGATGGAATAATTCTAGAGACCATTTGCACAAAACACAATGTCTCGGAAGTAGGTTAGACCATTGTGCAATTCACAATGTCTGGGAAGTAGGTTAGGTCATTGTGTGACTCAAAACATTTGAGAAATGATTAAGACCATTGTATCATACAATGTCTTGGAAAATGAATGAGACCATTGTATCCCACAATGTCTTGGAAATGAATGAGACCATTGTATCTCACAATGTCTTGGAAATGAATGAGACCATTGTATCTCACAATGTCTTGGAAATGAATGAGACCATTGTATCTCACAATGTCTTGGAAATGAATGAGACCATTGTATCTCACAATGTCTTGGAAATGAATGAGACCATTGTATCTCACAATGTCTTGGAAATGAATGAGACCATTGTATCTCACAATGTCTTGGAAATGAATGAGACCATTGTATCTCACAATGTCTTGGAAATGAATGAGACCATTGTATCTCACAATGTCTTGGAAATGAAATATTGGAGTAGGAATCATGATTGGGAGAATGTGATTGTGTCGAAATGCCCTAGAATAGGCATACGTAGATATGTTTAGTCCATTGTTTAGATAAATGATTGAAAATAAACCGAGTTTATATATCAATATACTAATGTGTTCATGTAGCATAAAATGCCTAGTGTGTATATATCAATATACTTATATGTGTTCATGTAGCATAAAATGCTTACGGGGAAATGCTCAATTATGTTTAGGGTACATATATCAATATGCAATTATGTTTGTGTAGCATAAAAATGTCTTCGGGGAAATGCTCAAAATGGGTATATATGAATATACTAACATGTTTGTGTATCATAACATGCTTACTAAATCCATAATCGTCTGGAGGATGGAAGACACGGAGAGCGGAAGGCTATAAAATGTTTTTGCTTGTATGTGTGGTTATAGTTTAGGTCTCAATTAGACCCGTTTATCTATAACCATGGCTCTGATACCAATCTGTAACACCCCCAATTCATGGTTGCAGCGGAATTCGAACTGGGTGTTACTTGACGGCACAATAGTCACAATAATAGAAAACGAACTCCAATTGAGTCGTTTTAAAAGATGTATCATTCAAATTATATAAATATCAGAGATTTCAAAATGAGGTCCCAATTGGTTCCATGTTTACAATGTATAATAAATGAGTTTTGAATGATAATAAAATTTATAGCCCTCTTGAGTATCCGTGTTCTTCCGTGCCATCCTTGATCGTCATGAACCTGAAATACATGCTTGAGAGGTCAACACAAAGGTTGAGTGATATTCATAGAGTTTGTTAAATCGATTGAACACAATATGTTGGTAGTGTGAGTTATAGGCTCACACCAATGTTTGGAAAACAAAACAGGTAGGCTACGTTATTATACGCCCGGAACATGTATTATACACTAAGCTTATGACACCATAACGTTAACGTGTACCAATATCGATCGGCAGATTTATCCCGGTAGGTACTTTGCTAACATACCTAAATCTCAAATATTAATGCATTTGTTTGCACTTAGTCAAAACAAATGGGATTCGTCAATCCCAATAGGCCTACTCACAATATTTGCGCTCACTATTGCTAGTGATTAAATGGTTCATAATAAGGGATCTCGGTTTAGCAAGGCTGGTACTTAGTGATAATAAAACAATCAGGCAAGCATACAATTTAAAAACATTGTGCTCGGTTAAAAATAGCATGTATTCCCCCCAAGGGTTTGTAAAACATTGAAGTAATGTAAAGTGGGGCTATGAACTCACCTTAAGTAAGATAGCAAGTAATGAATGTAACGGTTGAATCGTGAAGGTTCTATGAGCAACCTATGATAGAATGTTGCGACTTAGGATCGGAGTAAAGAATATGAAGTAGTGCCTATATATATATCTTGCATTTAGTCCATGATGTGGTATGATGTATATTGTAAGTCTTTGAAAGTAATGATTCATGAAACATGTATGTTTTGTATATCGTTTACTACCGTTCGGGCCGACATAATTCAGAAGTCATGTTAGTAAGCGTTCGAGGAGCCAGGACACTTTAACTCGTAAATCCACAACTCAACTCGACGGCTTACATAATGAACTCCTCACATGAGGCTCCCTACTATTGTAGTAGTTGATGAAATATATAGATATAAGTTTTGATCCGAAAAGTTACATGTCCGATACTTGAATAAACTTAGGAAAGTTTATTTGTACATGAAGATTGTTATTAGGGGTAGTTTCATAAGTCTTGTATGGTCATTTCCTCTTTGTAATATCTCATGGTTCCTTTAGATGAAGTAGATCCAAATTGTATGTTCAAGTTATCGCCAACTTCTCTAGTTCATGTATTTGCCTTGGTAAGCTTGTATGGTCATTTCGTCATGGCCTAGCCATGACCTTTGGTCATTGTTCCATGGTCTTGAGACTCAACCTTGGCTCTAGCCATGGTTGTGTCTTGATTCTAGGTCATAAGACCCCTTTGGTCTTCATAAACCATAACTTATATGTAATGACTTTGGTGTAAAAATGGGCTGTTAAGATTTTGAAGAAATTTATCACTCGGAAAGCGTTTTCAGGGCTCGAGCTTCTTTATTCCTGAACGAAAACGTCGTTCCGGACAACTTTCGTGTTTTAACTTTTTGATGAATCGGACCAGAAGTATGACTTTCAAAAAGTCAGAATGCGATTCAGGAAGGTTTAGGCAGTTTTGCCGGAAATCTTTGGTAACTTCAAATGGGCGTAACTTTTGACTCGTTTACTCGTTTTAGGTGGTTCAAATTGCTATGGTTTCCTTGTTAAGTCCTCTACTACAATATGTAATGATCCAATATCATATTTTTACCATTTTGATCAGGTCTTACCAAGAAAGTCACTAGTTTGCTTGTTTAGTAACTTGTTTTAACAATCAATAACAATAACTTGTTTTGGTCATTTTTACACATCATGGACATGATAACAAGACAATATATAGCACAAATAATATGTAAATAATATGAACATGATTATTTAACAAGAATCAAGTTAGGGTTTGGCTCACAACTTTTGGCTTTCAAAGATGAAAGGAAGTTAACATGTAAGGATAGGACTTTGATAGACTTGCTTCAACCCTTTTTCACTTCATGCAATCTTTCTACCCTTGGTATTCTTGAAAGATGGATGATGAAGGTTGAGGTGAATTGAGTGGATTTAAACTCAAGAGAAATCACCAAGTATATTAGGGATTGGAAGAGTTTTGGTGAATGATATTCTAACTAGGGTTTCAACCTTGAAGAATCACTTGAACCTTGCAAGAAATTGGAAGGAAATGAGCAAAGGATGGAATGGTTATGGGGTTTGGGGATGCACGGCACAAAGGGGGGAATGTGGGGCTTTTATAGGGTCTTAAGGAGGTTACTTCCTTTGACTTGTCAACACTTGTTCACCAAGTTCTACACATGTTCTCATCTAAGGCCTCCTAGCATGAGATTGAGCCACATAGTGTGAATGCCCCCCCCTAGTGGCGGTTCCAAGACCTTGGAGAACAAGGGTTGGACTTTGGATGATATTATCCAAGATATCTAGTGTGTTCTGACTCCGAAAAATGCAAACCGTAAGTTGTTACGCCTCAAAACGTAAAACCGGGTGTCGTAAAATTATGGAATTTGAAAGTATTGATAAACATGTCAATAAGTTCCATAATAAAATATAAAATGAGTGGTAGGTTCCATTTGGGTGTAAAACCCTGTTAAAAACTGGAAACACGGGTCTAAAACGCGTAATACGTAAAACGTACGAATATTGCGTAAAATTGAGAAAAGTAAAATGTTACTTTTCTAATGTTATAAAAATGATTTAAAATGACTTATAATGTCTAGACTGGGCTCAATCTAGTGTCGGTTGATATTAAATGTCTTTTAGACATCAAACCGTAAGCCTAAAAATCACGAAATGACTTATAACATCAAGGGATGATTTTTGGTCAATGGAGGAGGGAAAAATATGTTGACTTTTTCTAATAAGTTGAAAACTCAAAAAGTCTTAGAAACATGTTTTGTGGTCTAACGGTTAATCGCCCAAACGGTTAAGCGTGCTCATGCGAGAGTAGTACAGGCTTGGGTGACCTGCTGAGAAGTCTTTGGTCATGTTTTTCTCAGTCACGATTAATTCTCAAATAAATCATGAGTGTGTCAAACATTTTTCCGATGTGGGGTCACCTGACGGGATCGAATTTCGTTGTGCGTAGAATTTCTGAATGACGTTTTACCCTAAAACGTGTAATTCCTTAATAACTTTCACGAAAATGATCTGACGAATGTCAAACATTTAATTTGCCATGGAAATGATTTATCACTCGAGAATATCAAATAAAAATCAACTTTCGGGAAAGTTTCGGGAAAAATGAATAGTAAAAGTGAATAGTGAAATTTTCCGGGAATGGTAATTAACCTGAAATTGCGAATTGTTACAGAAGTTCTATCCTATGTCTTATGTGCATGTGCTGGAAACTACCACTGGTCTGAGGATTATCATGGATATTACCAATAAGTATCCTCTGAAGGTATCTTTGATGGAGAAAATGTTACAACAGAAGTTGAAAATTCCTCCTGATCCAGTTGGTAATACAAGATTGTTTGCTGAATCTTTGGTGAAGGTTTTCAAACAAAGGATTAAGACTTCCAGAGCCGCATCTGAGTAGAGATATTATGTTGTATATTTATTTTCTTAATTAAAAAAAAAAAAAAAAAAAAAAAAAAAAAAAAAAAAAAACTAACATGTTGTTGTATAGTATTTGTCTGCAGGTTTGGTTATCAACTTACCTGATGTTGACTTCCATCATAAAGTTGGCTAGTCCAAAGGGTACAGCTTTGGTAAAGACATGTCAAATCTGTTGATAGCTGTAATGGTTTGCTCAAAACCATAGGGTTTTCAACTCACCCATGCTTTATTGCTGAGTAGTTGAAATGGTTGTCAATTGACCATGGATTTTTCCTTTATGGATTCTGAATAATTGGCTAGCCCACATGTATATGGCTTGTGGTAAAGGCAGTGGAAAACCATATTTGGTAATCAGTTAACCAAGATGATTTTCATCAAGATAATTGGCTAGTCCTGAGCAAACGGCTACAGGTAAAGACATCTCAAATCCGTTTATAGCTGATGATTTGCTAAAAATCATGTGGTTATCAGTGTACCTTTGAACACTTGGCTACTCCAGTAGTGATGGCTATTGGTAAAGAGACATCAAATCCATTATTTTCAATGATTCACCTCTCACAGGAGTTAACACACCTGGAAGTGATGAGAATAGTATGAAACTAATTTGTTTTGATGTACATTTAGTCATTTGTTGCTGCAAAGAATGGAGCTTTCAAGTATATGCTGATCATAGAGATTCTGCTGATGATAATTCTTTGCTGGTGCTATTTTACAATCCTCTTGGTATGTTACTTTAAAGATCTATCAAGAATCTTGAACTTAACTAGGTCAAATTCAAGATTAGGGGAGGATTGTTGGGAATTCTGTGAAGTAAGAATTCTGCTGCTGTTTCTGCTGAAAGGATCCTGATGAAGAGTTGGTTTCTGCTGAAGCAGTGTATCTGCTGAAGACATAGTTAAGCTTTATTAGTTTCTGCGGATATAGTATTTCCGTGTTTTATGTAATGTAGTTTGGATATGCATGAGTTTATTTAGGAAGTGATAATGCATATCTTTTAGAAGTTTTAGAGTATACGTTTCTTGAGAAACGGTTTAGGGTTCCTTGAGTATAAAAGGAACACACGGTTTATGTATTGAATAACTTTTAGAAAATTCTTATTATAATTAAAAGATCCATAGAGGATCAAGAGTTCTTAGTATCAAGCTTGTGTTTTGTTTCCGCTTTATAAATACAAGTTGCAGAGATTGTCTATTAGTGTGTTATTGATTACAGTGACATTACTAACGATTCTAGAGTGCTCAAGAAGATCTATCAAGGTCTACAGCTCAACAGAATTTGATGACGTTATCACTTGATGAACTTATTGGCAACTTGAAGGTCCATGAAGAAATTATAAGAAGAGATTCGGAAACGGTCAAAGTCAAGAAAAAACAAACCAAATCCATTGCTCTAAAAGCCAAAAAGGAAGCTGGTGACGATGATGACTCAAGTGAAGACGAAGAATATGCAATGGCCGTAAGAGAATTCAAGAAATTCTTCAAAAGACGAGGAAGATTCACTAGATTACCACGAGACGAAAGAAAGCCGTTCCAAAGAAATAGAAGTGGTAACTACGGGAAAAGAAAGTACTTTAGATGTGGAAGTCCAAATCATCTCATTGGTGAATGTCTAAAGCCGCCGGGTTATGAAAATCAAGATGCCTTTGTTAGTGGAACATGGAGTGATAGTGACAAAGAAGAAGTGGAAAAACCAAGAGAAGAAAAATGTTTTGTGGCCAAAGCAACCGATGAAATATGTTTAGGAATTGACTTGGAGCCTGACGAATGGATCAAGGATAGCGGATGTTCGAGGCACATGACGGAGAACCGTAAGCTATTTTCTATGTATAAGGCATACAATGGAGGTGAAGTTATTTTCGGTAATGACTTGCGTGGAAAAATCATTGGCAAAGGTACAATTTCTCAAGACTCACTTACTATTGAAAATGTTAAGCATGTAAATAATTTAACATATAACTTGCTTAGTATAGGCCAAATATGCGATAATAAATGTAGGGTTACCTTTACCGAAGAGGATAGCGAAATAGTTAAGAATGGAAAGATCATAGGTAGAGGAATTAGGAAAGGAGGCATATATGTAATGAAACTAGGAAACAAACCGGAAGATAGGATATGCCTAACAACCCTAGACGAAAACTCCACATTGTGGCATAGGAGATTAGGATATGCAAACATGCAACAAATACAATCTTTGGCCTTTAAAGAACTAGTTAGAAATTTGTCTAACCTAAGATATGACAAGCATTTTTGTGATGCATGTAAAATTGGAAAACAAGTTCATGCTAGTCACAAAGCTAAGAATATAGTATCCACTACTAGGTGCCTAGAATTATTACATATGGATCTATTTGGTCCATCCGCTGTGCGGAGCTATGGAGGAAACAAGTATACTTTAGTAATAGTAGATGACTATTCACGATACACGTGGACTAGGTTCTTAAGTGACAAAACCCAAGCCTTTGAAAAATTTGAAATATTTAGTAAAATGATTCAAAATAAATTAGGATGCACAATAGTAGCCATTAGGACGGACCATGGTAGGGAATTTGACAACGAAGTACAATTTGGAAAAGATTGTGATTTAAATGGAATATCTCACAATTTCTCCGCTCCTCGTACTCCTTAATCAAATGGTGTAGTAGAAAGAAAAAATAGGTCACTACAAGAAATGAGTAGAACAATGTTAAATGAACAATCCATCCCACAAAAATTTTGTTGTCACGCTGTAGATAGATCAACATATATTATTAATAGGGTATCAATTAGGAGAATTCTAGAAAAAAACTCCTTATGAGTTACTAAGAGGTAAAAAACCTAACTTAAGTTACTTTATGGTATTTGTAAGTAAATGTTATATTTTAAACACCAAGGATTACCTTACTAAGTTTGACCCAAAATCATATGAAGGAATATATTTAGGGTACTCACAAAATAGTAAAACATATATAATACTTAACAAACACACTATTAAAGTAGAAGAATCATTAAATGTAACATTTGATGAAAACACCATCACCTCCTAAAACATTACCTTTAGAAGAGATGACTTAGTCGAAGATGAAGCTATTGAGGTTAGTAAAACAAAACACATAGGAAATGATAATGAAGACATTGACTTAGGAAATAACGAGATTGTAAATATTAAGGAATCTAAATTACATCCATTAGATAATATAATAGGACATCTTAATCAAAGAACCCTTAGGTCACAAGCCCAAGATAAAAATAACTTCTTTTGTTTCCTCTCAGCAATAGAACCTAAGAATATTAATGAAGCATTAAAAGATGAAAGTTGGGTTATAGCTATGCAAGAAGAATTAAACCAATTTAAGGCAAATGATGTTTGGGAATTAGTCCCAAATCCAATGAACATGACCATCATAGGAACTAAATGGGTATATAGGAATAAGTTAGATGAAAATGGAATAGTAACTAGGAACAAAGCTAGGTTGGTTGCCCAAGGTTATAATCAACAAGAAGGAATTGATTATGACGAAACTTATGCCCCCGTAGCTAGACTAGAATCTATTAGGATATTACTTGCCTATGCATGCGCCCTAGACTTTAAGTTATTTCAAATGGACGTGAAAAGTGCATTCCTCAACAGTTTTATCAATGAGGAGGTTTATGTGGCACAACCTCCAGGATTCATTGATTTTGCAAAACTTGATTATGTTTATAAGTTAAAGAAAGCTTTATATGGACTCAAACAAGCTCCCAAGGCTTGGTATGATCAATTAAAAGCTTTTCTTATTAAACATAATTATTCCATGGGAATGGTAGATAACACTCTTTTCACTAAAAAGAAAGACCCAAATCTCATCATTTTTCAAATATATGTTGACGAACATTATATTTGGATCGACTTGTCAAGAAATGTGTGATGAATTTGCCAAAATCATGCATGATGAGTTTGAGATGAGTATGATGGGTGAACTAAACTTCTTCCTAGGATTACAAATAAAACAATTAGAAGATGGAATATTCTTTAACCAATCTAAGTACATTAAGGAAATGCTTAAGAAATTTGGCCTAGAAGACTCAAAACCCATGAAAACTCCCATGTCTACGGAAGTGAAACTCACAAAGGATGATGAAGGTGAGTCCGTAGATAACACTAAGTATAGAGGAATGATAGGTAGTTTACTATACTTAACGGCAAGTAGACCTGATATCATGTTTAGTGTCTACCTTTGTGCCCGCTTTCAAGAGGATCCCAAAACCTCTCACCTAGAAGCGGTTAAGCATATCTTCCGATACATTAAAGGCACTATACACTTAGGATTATGGTATCCTAAGGGATCCGGCATAGAAACCATCGTCTATGCGGAGGTTTTGACTTAGGGTGTGTTTCTTTTTTCCCTTAGCTAAGGGATTCGGTCCACATGACATTTAATAGTACAGAGTATCTATACTACATATAATAGAAGGATGACTCTCCTTTCAAAAAATTTAGACTTACAAGAAATTAAGCATAATTTTCAACACTTTAATGCACACAATTTTCAGACTTATAACAAAATAAGCATAGTGTAATTTTCAGACTTACAACATTAATGTTATTAAAGTGATTAATATTTTTGATGATTGTAATGGAGGGATGACCCTCTCTCATAAAATTAATACACCCCATCACCAATTAATACAAAATGTTAAGCACAATGTACAAATACGTATCTACAAAATTCCTAATCCTTTCACCTCCTCACGTCGTAATAGCAAACAACAACTACAACCACACCCTAAATCTCATGCTAACACTAACTCAGATTCGAAACATAAACAAGAAAAATAATAGATCTCAGATTCGTGTCTTTCAATCTCAAATACGTATCCACAAAATTCATAAATCAAAATCTTTAAAGATTAACACGTTTTCATCATAGATCTGTGACAATTAATCTTGTCTTTCAATATCCGAAAATCAAAAAAACGAATAAGAATAAGAGTGCTCATATTCAATCTTTATTTCGTTTAAAGAAACTCAAGAACGAACAAGAACATAAACGAAATGAAACACAATACAACCTACCCGTGACCTTCAATAAAGATCTTGAAGCCAATTTAGAAAAAAACAATAAGGTTGTTTTTCGTTTTTATTTCGTTACATAAATTGAGTTATATGGATTATGTGGTTCAATCGCTTGTATAATGAAACACAAGGAGGGTTCATGTGTTTGTTTGATATTCGGATTTAAGAAGATAAGAACACAAGGGATGTTTTTTTTTCTTTGTTTTGCGAAGGAGAGCGATGGGGGCGGAGATTGTGAGAAATGTGTGATTAGAGTTAGTATTAGGGTTGGTGTAGTTTTATGGCCAGGTGATACAAGGTGTGGGTCTACTCGGGATTGTTATGGACCGAACTATTAGGCTTGTGTCATAACCGAATATTTGGGCTGGAGATTATAATACAAGGTTGTTTGGGCTGAAATTATATGACATGAATTTTTGGGCTGCCATTTTGATGTCTGAATTTTCAGGAACCGCCATGTATATTAATAAAAATCCATAACAAAAGTTGTCTTTCATTCGCAAAGTTATTGCTATGAAAAACGTACAACGGAAAAAAATTTGCTCACCACAAAATTAGTTGCCGGGTACCCGTAGCCGCATTGCGCGGGTACCCTGCTAGTCTTTTTTTCTTTTTTTTTTTCTTTCAAAAAAAAAAATATGACCCACTTATTTTCTCTTACCTCCTCTGTATCCCCAAGTTAAAAAATATTAACCCCTCCTCATTATGTGATTCTAATCTATACTACATATAATACACAAATGAATCTCTCTCAAAAAATTTTAAATGTACAAAAAATTATGCAATGTTTACAACACTTTTAAGCAAGGAATCTTCATAATTACAACAAGTAAAGCATTGTGTACAAGCAAAACATGCATGACACGAAATTCAGACCAAAATACAGAAATATATACATTAAATAGCCTTTAAAACACCCCTACACCTAAATTTACAATGATTTAAACATAAAGTATAACCATCTATGAACATCCGAGCCATGAAAATCAAATAAAAAGATTTAAAGCATCATGAAACAACTTCTTTTGGTATTATACTAATCACCTATTTCATTATATCTGCAAAAGAAAACTCATCCATATTAATGTACAACCGAGCCATTCAATTTCATTATATCTGCAAAAAAACACACATCAATCACCTCAATTGCTACAACCGCCTCACCCGCCACCTTCTCCACCGCCAAAATCTTTGTCAATTGCCGCTGCCATCACGGGCATTTTGTGCTTTGCCTTCGCCGCCTTCCCCACCGCCACAATCATAGACCCATTATAGATCTTAAAACTGAAAACAGAAACATAAAACCTACCGTGACCTTTAAACAAGATCTTGAAGCCGAAAACTTAATTTGTGGGTTTGCTATTCGAAGAACACAAGATGGAAAGTAAAAGGGCTGTTCCACTTTCGTAAAATGAGAGAAATTAAAATAACAAAACTGTTATCATATTTTCCTTCTTTCGGTAGACAAGATACGAAAATCACACACCTACCCGAGACCCGTAAGGATCTAGAAGCCAAAACACTATAGTCCTTGTTCTTCGAATATCAAGACAGAAAAATGAGATAAAGGTTTCTTTGTGTTCGGTTTTATTAAAATCAGAAAGAACCAAATAGGAGATTTGTTTGTGTTGTGAGAAGTTTAGTGAAGGAAGAAAATTATAAGAGTGTTAGATTCGGATTGCACAAAGAGAGAAAGAAGTCGTGGCTGCACTTTATTTTGTGAGGAGTAAGTTTAGGATAGAAATGAGATAAATTAGGTATAAGATGTTTTACAAGGATTTTAGGGTTAGGATTTGTGATATTGGGTCATTGTTGGGCTTATTGTTGATTAGACTTTAACTATTTTAAGTTGGGCTGGAAGTCATTTGATTATCCGAAATTTTATTTTGATGATATAAAGTTGTTGTATGGTGATATAAAGTCATTGAAATGAGAGAAAAACCATACAATAATGCGTTTGGAAGAGATGAAATTTCTCGCTATTAGCATGAAAGATTTGTCGGAAGACGATGCGTATTGGATCAACATGGAAAAACAAAAAATCAAAGACAAATATAATTTGCGCTGCGATTAGTTGTATTTTAATTCAGTGTTGTATTTTTATTTCGTAACTTTTTAATTTTATGTGTGAACTTTCAAAATAAGAAGAAAAAAAAAAAGTTGAAATTGGACTTAGATAATATATCATCAATGACTTCAGAATTTCGGTAGTTTATCGTTACTTCAAAAAGATTCTCTTAAACTCTCAACTTATTGTCACCGTAAAAAAAAAAAAAAAATACATTATTCGCCGAAAATATCAATTACATGTAACCGCCGCTACAACGCGCGCGTACCCTACTAACACTTAAAAATATTTGTACGGTTATTATTAGGGGAAAAAAACGTATAACCGAATAACATTTGCTCGCCGCAAAAATATAGTCATAGGGTACCCGCCACCGCATCGCGCGGGTACCCTGCTAGTACTCTAATATACATACACCATACATATATTTATAAGAATCGTAGTCTAGAAGATTTTTTTTTGGATGCGTATTTGAAAAGAAAGTAAAAATAAAAAAATAATGTAACATTAAGATGATATTTTGACTTAAGTTTATGCACTTGATACTCTTTTAGACATAATCGAGTAAATCACTAAATTGAGTAGTGGCTTGGCTTAAAAAAAAAAAAAAAAAAAAAAAAAAAAAAAAAAAAAAAAAAAGGTTTGCTTTATGACTTGCCCCACTATGTTTGTTCAACGGCTATATCAATGAGCCCACTGATCCCACTTCGCCCAGGGTCAGGTAATAATGCACATCGTACACATCTGTGTTGTACTAATTTAGGGATGTCGATCTTTTATTTTTCAATATAAAACTCTACAATTAGATATTAATCTTTTATTGTAATTAATTTAAAAAAGGTGCTGTATAGTATTATGTCCCGATCCTGAAATTAGAATTTTACGATTTTATGATTTTACGAAGCAAAAACGATCCGGATCTTACGTAAGATTTTAACGAGCTTAAGATCTTATAGGATCCCGATCTTGAGCATAGTATCTTAAGATTTACTCCGATCCGATCTTACTTTTCTTGAACCACAAACTAAAAAACTACAAATTTATTGTTTATGTTTTCATATAATTTTAAAAATGACATTTGATTCTTCTTAAACATTCTATATGCATAATTTTGGATAACATTTTCATGAAATAATCTAAAAATTTCATGTTTATAATATATAAAAATTTGTAAATTTAAATAATATTACAAAGATTATTAAAAAATAGCATTATAGTAGGATCTTAAAATCCTAATCCGATCTTACGATAACGATCTTGAAAAGACGAAAATTATCCTAAATAGGATCCCGATTTTGAAAATCTTGACTTATAACTTGTAAATTGTAGTGATATGAACATAAATGAACACAAAGAATCATATACACGCACCCCTTTTAAGAAAGTGTTGACCTTTTATTTATTCGTTTACTTATTCGAGACTTTTCAGCCCACATTTTCTTCTACATCTATGGCACGTTAGTACCTTCCTATAGTAAAATACTAAAATATACATCCGCTCCATGATTTAGTTAAATATTTCATTGGATTCTATATTTTAACACTTTTGGATATTTGGAGTTAAAAGTCTTTTGGGATAAAGGTACATAAAAGCGCTGTAAAATATCCACTATAGTTTTGGCCTTTTTGGTATAAATTCCTTGTATTGCAAAATAGTAAAGCATTGTCCAAAATAATTCAAAGTACATGTAGAATAACATCTTATAAAAACCATGATTAGTTTTTTCATGAAGTGTTTAGGGTATGCTCGGCACTGAGATTATGAGAACTTAAGGTGTCAAAATAAGTTACAGTATTTTGTAGTAGAAGCTTTCTTTTGCCTCTTAAGTTTATATTCATAAGTTCTTTAAAAAGAAGCTAACGAAGATAAGCTTTTAAAATAAACTTGAACTTTTAGTATGGTTAGTTACATTAGTTATTGGTTCGTTAAGATTCAAAATTGATAATGCTTGTCTTCTAAAACACGTCAGTCCGGCTACCTGGAATAAATGTTCATCGCAAGATTAACATTATGTATTGGCATTTGGCGAGATATAGACTCTCCTCGAAAGTCAAGCTTGATGACAAATGCATCGACTATGGCTCTATCCTATGTCTAGTCTGCCTAGAAGCCCTAGAAAGTGCAGCTCATTTATTCTTTGAGTGTGACTTAGCTAAGAAGCTTTTAGTTGATATCTTCTCGTGGTGTTACATTGGTCCGCAGTAAATCCACAACCCTCTTGATTGAACTCTTGCTCTTGACGTTGGCCCCGTAATATATCCTTTAAACTGTGTGTAGATTTTGTGTTTCGCACACCATGCTCATCGTTGTGGGGTTCTAGAAACATGATTAACTTTTCACATTCTAGGTGGCCTTCGAATCTGCTCAATATGGTGAAAGTTTGGTTGTTTCATTGGATCTTTGTCCGTTCACTAAGCTTAAATTATTCATGGTCTGATTGGTGCTGCAACCTGAGGTCTTATTTTCATAAGATTTGTTTGGTGTTTGGTGCATGACTGTGTCAGATTGTACATTTGGGCCGTTTGTTTGTATTGTTTTGTAGTTTTTTCTTGTGCCTAGCTCCTCGCATGGCTTTCTTAAAAAAAAAAAAAAAAAAAAAAAAAATTAGCTTTAACTTTTGTATATTTTTATGCTTTGTCTTTTAATCATTTTTTTTTTCTTTTTTTCAGAATGACAATTTTTTTTCACACATATACCATCCATCTCAGAGCATATTTCACAGATGCTTTCAACGAGGCTTTAATTCATAACTTCAAAGTTGATGGACAACTCACATACCACTAGAAAAAAGGCTTTGAGTTTTTAATGTCGTTTTACACCCACAAACTTCAGCTACTTTACAAAATATATTTGAAAATAAAAATTCTAGCTCTCATAAATTTTATCACTTATAATTTTCATCTTGAGCTATTTCTATGAAACATACTTTTATTTGATGGATGCTAGAAACGTTTTGTTCACCAATTCGGTTGTAAGACTGTCCATATCCATGCGTGAGTGAGCATGTGAATGAGGCTAACTCACGAGTGAATCCACTGCACCCAAAGCAACTCACAGGTGAATAAGCAAAAGAAACACTCACAAAGGTGATCGAGTGGTTCATCACTCGGTTTTCGTGCATACTTTTTATTATTTATTTGGTTTGTAAGTCAGTGAGATGTGAGGTTATTAGTGAGATTTATTTGTATAAAGTGAATATTTAATAAGGGTGAATGGTGAGTGGGTGTGGGAGTGTGTGTAAAAAGTTTGAGAGAGAAAACTGATGTGATGCTAAGATGTAAGGTAAGTGAGTATGTTTTCTGGTGACCGGGTAAGAGTAGTCTAAGATGGTACATTATACATACTCTTTCAATCTTTACATGATTACATTTTACAATCTATATACAAGATAAAGCCTAAAAGGGCATGACATACAACTTTACCACCAAGATTCTCTCCAAATCCTCTATTTTAAAACACTTTCTCACTTTTCCCTACTCTCAAGCTCAACCAACGCCCCTTTTCTCGTTCCATAAAATATAACCAAACACTCTTTTCTCACTTTTACAAACACACTTTTGTAATCTTCACCTTCACAATTCCACCAATCACATCAAAACCCTATTCATCCTTTCATTGGTTCTCCCAACGGCATCATTAAATTTCTCACCTGCTTCTCTTTTGTTCTCAAGGTTCTAGTTTTTGGACCATTCAACAATGTTACAAACCCAAAAAATTGGTTTCATTTGGTTTATACTCCTCTTGTGCTTCCTAGTTTCAACATCTAGTAAGTTCATTTCCTTCATTTAGATTCACTACTTTTGTGTTTTTAGTATGTAAATCTTATTCTTAATGACTTTTTGGAAGGGTTATGGTCAATGGGTTGATAGTGGGCACGTTTTATTTTCATTTCCTTATAGTCATATGACTCATATGCTTTTTTTGTATGAATCCAAAACTTATAGTTGGTGTCTTGGTGAAATGATATATACACTTAATTTATTGAAAGTTGGAAAAGGCAATAAGCTCATTTTTAGCTGATTACAAGACTATTAGCTGAAATTTAATAAGTTGTAAGCTCATGTTGATAAAACTCATTCCGCTAGTTGTTAGTTTTATATGATATGTGATTATTATTATTTGTTTCTTGACCACGAACAGATGCCGAAATCGCAGCAAAACCCGGTGTTAACTACGGACAACTAGGAAACAATCTCCCAAAGCCAGAAACCTCAGTCGAGCTAATCAAAACCTTAAAAGCAGGTAGGGTCAAACTCTACGATGCAAACCCCAAAATCCTTACAGCCCTTAACAACACGGATATTCAAGTATCTGTAATGGTCCCTAATGAAATTATCATAAAAATAGCATCAAATCAGACATTAGCAGATGAATGGATCTCAACTAATGTTGTCCCCTTTTACCCACATACTAAAATCCGTTACGTGCTTGTCGGGAATGAGATCCTGTCTCAGCCTGACAATGCCACGTGGTTTAACCTTGTACCGGCTATGATCCGGATCAGAAAGTCCTTGGTTTCGTTTAGATTAAGGAAAGTTAAGGTTGGCACGCCGTTAGCTATGGATTGTTTGGAAACTTCTTTTCCGCCATCTAGTGGGACATTTCGTTCGGGTGTAACGGAATCTGTTATAAGACCACTGTTGGAGTTTATTAATGGTACTAAGTCTTTTTTCTTTATTGATGTTTATACGTATTTCGCTTGGGTGGCAAACCCGGTTGAAATTAAGTTAGATTATGCTTTACTTGAACCGGGCAAGACTAGATACACCGACCCGGTTACCAAACTGGTGTATACTAACTTATTAGAACAAATGCTTGATGCTTTGTTTTTTGCCATGAGGCGTGTTGGATACCCGAATACCCGGATTTTTATTGCGGAAACGGGTTGGCCCAATGGTTGCGATGTTGATCAAATTGGGGGGAATATTTACAATGCTGCGACTTATAACCGAAATGTGGTTAAATGGTTAACCGCAAAGCCGGCAAGGGGGACCCCGTTGAAGCTAACCGTCATTTTCCCTTCTTTTATTTTTGCTTTGTACAACGAAAACCAAAAACCGGGTCCGGGTACGGAGCGGCACTTCGGGTTGTTGTATCCAAATGGGACAAGTATTTACGAGATTGACTTGTCGGGTCAGACAGAGGAGTATAAGAAGCCGTTGCCGGCGCCAACGAACAATGAGCCGTACAAGGGGCCGATTTGGTGTATGGCAGCGCGTGGGGTGAATGTCACGGCGCTTGGTGGCGCATTGTCTTATGCGTGTGGCCAGGGTAATGGTACTTGTGACCCGATCCAATCTGGTGGGAAGTGTTTTAGACCCAATGTATTGAGGTGGCATGCAAGCTATGCCTTTAGCTCTTATTGGGCTCAGTTTCAAAAAGCGGGCGGGTCTTGTTACTTCAATGGGCTTGCGGTCCAAACTACCGAAAATCCAAGTAAGTGACGTTATTTTCTTTTTCCACAAATGATATATATGATGAATCGAAAAATTGATGATCATTTTGTACCATTTTTTTGTTTTTGACAATGTTTATTTTTGTAGGTTTTGGCTCATGCAAATTCCCTAGCGTTAAGTTGAAAGGACTTTAGGTGTCGAAGAACTGATGACAAGAATAGATTTTACGTTGACTAGGAATACCGAAATAGATATTGAAGCATGCTTAGGATGTTTTACCTAATCATTTGTGTTATATGTATCTTTTGGATTACGAAAATTGAATATTGTTGCGAGCTTTATTATTAAAAAGTTATTTGTTTAAGATTGTAACCATTTGTGAAAGAAGAAGAAAAATATTGTGCAGTGGTAGGGTGTATTGCCGCCTTGGCACTTGGCAGGTTGCATGTGTACATCATCTGTTTGGAAAACGAACATTTTGGAGGGCTAGGTGCGGTGCCGGTTCCCTATAACACAAAACTGAGAAAGCACCATCTCCAATAACAATCCTGTAACACAAAAACTTAACACTGCAAACGGTGCAGTTGGTGGTGACATAGGCCCCCATTTTGCCTTATAATGGGCTATATAACAACTGTCAACTGCATCGAGCGCTCTTAGATACTTCTAGAAAAAGCACGACTTTTGTTTTGTTTCAGTTCAAACATGCAATCAATGTCGAAAACATGCGCTTCCGATTGTTATTTTCAGATTTAAACGTCATCCAGTTAAATACTTCTAGAAAAAACACGACTATGTTTTGTTTCAAGTTCAAAAATGCAATTAATGTCGAAAACATACACTTTTTTCAGATTTAAACGTCACCAGTCAAATACATGAAATGAAAGCTGTATCTAGCAGCGTGTATGTTCATCAAGTTGACATGTATCTCAAATAAGTAACATCTTGTTTGTTTTATGACACACCCTTGCTAGAGTGTATACAACGTATTTGTGCGCTAAAGAGTATTTTGAATAGGGATTGAGATCCTCTCATATTCTATTTATACATGAGAGGTTATATTAGTTTTGTTGTGAGTAACAATTTAATTGTTAATAAAATAGAAGTCTTAATAGACGAGTTGATGGTAGATTTTTTATATATGTTTATTTTTGCCTTTAAAAAATAATTTAAAAAAAAAGGAAAAAAACCCTTTTCTTTTTCACTCACAATAAACTAAACATTATCTTTTATTTTTAAATTGAACATGAGAAAATCTCAATTTTTGAATAGTTATTAAGACAAGATGCCATAGATATCTTATAACTACTATTTTGGACCCAATGTGATAGATTTTGTATTATAAAATAGGAATTACTAGCCTGAGGAAGTAATCATTCTTTATTTTACAGATATGTAAATCTTATTAAAATGGCAAGAGTGCCCGTATGGGCGTGTTATAGCCGATAACACCGGCTTATAACGCTAGCCACCATGGTGGTCACGTTTTAGGCTCCGGCGTTGTTTTGGCAGTGCGAGTTATACACTTATTTTCTTTTTGATTTGTTGAATATAACGTTGATATTTCAACGGGCAAAAGCACATTAATGATGAAAACTAGCCCTTTTTCTCGGAAAGTAATTATTTTATTTTTTATTTTTTAATCCTATAAATACTTTTAAGTCTTCGATTTTTAACACACTTTCACTTTCAAATCTTAACACTACTTCTCTTGATTTTACTTCCAACTTAATGATATGAGTAACCAAGAATGAATCAATCAATTGCTCAACAACCCACAAAATCAAATACCCATTCATCTTTATCTAATCCACACACACCATCATCTGCAAATTCCATTACCTCAAATCCTAACCAACTTTCTCCATTTGGTACGTCATACCAACTCTCAAACCAATTTACCACATTTTCACCATTTAGTACACAAGACCAATTTTAGCTTTTAGCCCAATTTTAACTACAACAACACTTCCAACAAACCTAACAACAATACTAACAAACCCACAATCCCAACAAAATGAAGAAATCGGGCTATCTCATCCAACAAACATGGCAAAGGAAAAGCAAAAAACCAGCTAACAAGGAAAAGAAAGTCGATATCACGTGTATGCCATGGTCTCAACAAAACATGTCGACTAGGAAGTGGACACCCATGAACCGAGAAATCGAAAGGTTTTAAAAATCACGTACGCCATGGTCTCAACAAGAGGAACTAATTTTGGCAGAATATTGCTTACATATATCCAAGGAACCGAACACGGGCAACGGCCAAAAATCGAATAATCTAGTACAAAATCTTTGCGAAATACAATGAGCAAGCAACGAGTATGGGCTACATCACGCGTACCAAAAACAAGTTGACCAGGAAGTGGACACTAATCGAATAATCTAGTACAAAATCTTTGCGGAATAAAATGAGCAAGCAACGAGTAAGGGCTACATCACGCATACCAAAAACAAGTTGACCAGGAAGTAGACACCCATGAAATAAGAAATCGGAAACTTTAATGTTATCATCAACCAAACAACAAGGCTTAGTGGTGAGAACGACGAAGATTTGATGACACGTTGTCAAAATACGTATTATGACAATGAAGGGAAAACTTGGTTTACGGAAAGACTTGAAATTTTTTGAAAGACAAAAGTAAATGGTTGTATCCTGATACCCTAACACAAGAAGAGCCCGACTACTTCCACCCGAAGGAGAGCCCGAGCTATTTGGAGATGATATTTTCCCACATCCACTCGACAAAGAATGAAGATTAGCCGAAGCATAAGGAACTTTCTTCATGCGTGCCACCTCAGCAGGTGTAGAAGCACATTGTTTGCTGCTTAAGCCAAGGTTTTCTTGCATTAGAAGATATCCCTTTTTGGAATCTTGTATCCTGAATCTCTTCAAGATTTTATCAGTTTAAGCACTTTAACTTAGTCCAATCAACCGCCTATATCTATCTCTGTAGATCTTGATTCCTAGAATATATGTTGCTTATCCTAAATCCTTCATAGCAAAACATCTTCCAAGATAGGACTTAACCTCTTGTAAACTTGGAATGTGTTTTCCCATAATCAATATTTCATCAACATAAACATTACTCCCACTAGCCTTATGGTATACACATGGCTAAGTGGATCACATACGTCTGTATGAATTAATCTAAGTAGATTTGAAGTCCTTTGCATTTGATGCGGAAAGGGTTTCCTTGCCATATTCCCAGATATGCAAGATTCGCACTTATCAAATGATTCATCATTGATAGATTGCAAAAGCCAATCGTGTTGCATCTTATCCATGTGTTTATTGACTATATGGGTAGCCGACAATGCCAAAGATAAGTAGAGTCGAAGTCAGACTTGACTCTCTTATTGCTAATGTTATAAACAGAATGCTTATCAATTTCAAACACACCATTCACAGGAAATTAAAGCAAAAAACTTTATTTAAAGAAACTGAAATTCCATAACTTGTAAATGTTTGAACATAACCAATATCTTGTAAAAAAGAAACTGAAATGACACCTCTAATTATAGAAGGTGCATAATGACAATTGTTCAAAACTAGTACTAAACCAGAAGGTAAAACTAAATCAAATGTCACTATGGCTTCAAAGTTGCACCTATTCCATTTCCCATGTACAGGTATTGCTCTCCATAGGCCAGCTTCCTTGCTCCTCTAAGTCTTTGTAATGTATTACAGATATGAGTAACACATCCAGTGTCATACACCCAGGAATTATGTTTATGAGGAAAAGAAAATAATTCTATCATGAAGATACCTGAAGTACTGGCGACATGTCTAACATTCTTTCTCTTCTTCTGTTGCAACTCTGAGAGGTAGAGAAGGCAGTTCCTCTTCCAGTGTCCTACCTCGTTGTAGTGGTGACAAGCCATATCCTTTCCAGGATGATCTTTCTTTTTAGGAGGGTTCTTCTTGGGCATGGGTTGGTAAGTCATAACTTGCTTACCCTTCCCCTTGCCTTTACCCTTCCCCTTGTTCGCTTGCGGCTTGTTTGGCTTATAATCCTACCACCTTGTATTGCTAGTACCTAAGGTGTAGGAACCTTTTTCGGCAAACCCTCCACATAATCAATCAACATTGCATGCAACTCACTAATTGTCTTCCCCGTGCAATGGATGTTATAATTTAGTACAAATCCAACAAATTCCTTATTAAGGGATCTGTTGATGAGGCCAACCCATACATCTTGTGGAAGATGGTTTGAGACACTCAAGTGGATCCAAGTAACTTTTCATCTCAAGTACATGAGTACTCATGGATTTACCATCCTCCATTTTGCAACCGTGTAAAGAATAAAAAAAATCACAATTTCTGCTTTCAACCAAATGTTTGATCGAGAAAAATTGACTGGCGATAATCTCAATGACTGGTGTAGATCACTGAGGATAGCGTGATGTATTGGAACAACCTGTACCTCCAGCCCCTCCCCAAGACTTAACTAATGAGGTCTTGGCGGTATGGAACCTTCAATACGACCGACACAATGAGGTCGCGTGTCTTATGCTTGGCAGTATGATCCCTTCATTGCAAAAGCAATTCGAAAATCATTCTCCCCACAGCTTACTGAACTGAAATCCATGTTTGAGAAGAAAGCAAGTGTAGAACTTTATGATCTTCTTGATTCTCTACACAGCTGCAAAATGGAGGACGGTAAATCCGTGAGTACTAATGTACTTGAGATGAAAAGTTACTTGGATCAACTTAAGCGTCTCAACTACCATCTTCCACAAGATGTTTGTGTCTGCCTGACCAACAGATCCTTTATTAAGGAATTTGATGGGTTTGTGCGCAATTATAACATGCATTGCACGGGGAAGACAATCAGTGAGTTGCATGCAATGTTGATTAATTATGAGAAGGGTTTTCCGAAAAGGCTCCTACACCTCATGTACTAGCAATACAAGGTGGTAGGATTAATAAGCCAAACAAGCCGTAAGCGAACAAGGGGAAGGGTAAGCAGGTTATGGCTTACCAACCCATGCCCAAGAAGAACCCTCCTAAAAAGAAATGTAGGACACTAGAAAAGGAACTGCCTCTCTACCCCTCAGAGTTGCAACAGAAAAAGAGAAAGAATGCTAGACATGTCGCTATTACTTCAGGTATCTTCATGATAGAATTATTTTCTTTTCCTCGTAAACATAACTCCTGGGTGTATGACATTGGATGTGGTACTCATATTTGTAACACATTACAAGGACTTAGAGGAGCAAGGAAGCTGGCCTATGGAGAGCAATACCTATACGTGAGAAATAGAATACGTGCAGCTGTTGAAGCCATAGGGACGTTTGATTTAGTTTTACCTTCGGGTTTAGTAATAGTTTTGAACAATTGTCATTATGCACCTTCTATAACTAGAGGTGTCATTTCAGTATTTTTTTTATTTTTTATTTTTTATTTTTTTTAACAAAATAATAGTTATGTTCAAACATTTACAAGTTATGGAATTTCAGCTTTTTTAAATAATGTTTTTTACTTTAATGCTATTCTTGTGAATGGTGTGTTTGAAATTGATATGCATGAACTTGGTTTGAATGATGATAATAATTCTATTTATAACATTACCAGTAAGAGAGTCAAGTCTGACTTGGACTCTACTTATTTTTGGCATTGTCGACTTGCCCACATAGGATGGAAAAGAAGCAACACAATGGGCTTTTGCAATATATCAATGCTGAATCATTTGATAAGTGCGAATCTTGCATATCTGAGAAGATGGCAAGGAAACCCTTTCCGCATCAAACGCAAAGGGCTTCAGATCTACTTGGATTAATTTATATAAACGTATCTGGTCCACTTAGACATGTTTCAAAGCAAGGTGCTAGTTACTTCGATCTTCAAACTTATCCGTCAATTTTTCACAAAACGAATTTCAAGAAATATTGCAACAACAACTAGCACTAGATTGTGAAGCGAAGATGGAAGAAATAAGAAACGAGTCTAGGGCGATAGTACAATTAATCAGTGAATAACATAGGTGTAATAATGTATTTTGCCCATATAAATGTACAATTCTAATTAGCTAAATATCTAGGAAGTGCTAATAAATTAAGCTGTCATTTATACGTGACATGATGAGATTGGATAGCTAAATGTGCTATTCGGCAACCAACATGGTGTTTGTGTTGGAATTTTGAACCATATTAACACTTAATATTAAAACACATAATCACACGTAAACGCAATGGAAGACAAGATTTAATATAGCATAATGTAATTAACATAAGTAAAGAGATGTGTACCTTTGAGCAATTACATCAACAAATCTTTATTACTCGTGTGTGAGTAAATCAAACACACGAAACCACTAAAGATCAAAGTATGATCTCTCTATAGTTGCATACATAACACGTCTAGCAAAACCTTAAAACACATGGTTTATGTCTTTAAACTTGATCGAATAATAAAACCTTAAGGTATTTATTAGAACCGATCAACTAATGAGAATAAAAGAATAAAGGAAGATGGAATCCTTTTGGTCAGTCGTAGCTTGCAAATATCCAAAAGCCATTCACGTATATCATATATGTATCTATTTTAAAATCGTTAAGGGGGTGCTTGGTAAGAGGGTTAAAGGGGGGTGCTTGGGGAATAGGTAAGGAATTCAAAAGGGCCCACGTCACTCAAATTAGATGCTTGGTTAGGGGTGTGCAAAGGTATTGATTACCCTGTAGTGGGTAATCAACATTATAGAGTAAATTGAGGGGTAAGGTATTGATTACCCACATCACTCAATCCTTTGCATTCCCTTTCCCTTTCCTTTTACCTTTACCTTTCCTCACTTTGAACCAAGCGGACCCTAACTCATAAAAAAATGATTCTTAGATAATATATATATAGTCAAAACTTGGTGAACAAGTTTTGCTTCCACCTCCTTTCTTATTTCTCTTGTTTCAAATGGCCCCTTCCAATTTTTATAGCGTTGCCATATTGTTCGAGTTAAGTTCTAATTTCTGCGTCACATGATAATAAATAAAGACTATAATTAATTAAAGCGGTTTAATTAACGACCGTTTTATCATTTTCGTAAACATTACTTAATATAATTAATACATCTAATATATTAATTACATTAAAGTAAAACGTTCTCTAAATGTATACGTGTGTGCCGTAAATAGGTTAACGTATTTTCGGCCATATATTTATTTATGATATGGACATATCACAACAGTTTGTTTGTTTGACACCAACTCCACCGATGAGTTTGTATTCCAGCTTTCCCTGTGTTGTTAAGGGTTAGTATTTTTGCTATAATCTAATCAATGTTACTGCATAAATATTTCTTTTTTCTTTCAAAAAAGCTCTTAAGCAATAAGTGCAACAACACTATATTTTATTAACTGATTTAGGGGTGTTATCGGGTTAGGTTAAGTCACTTTTTTCTTAAAAAAATATCACCCTCAACCCAACAAAGAATCAGGTTGTCGGGTTCGGATCCTATCAGACCGGGTTATTATCGGGTCTTGTTAAGCGCCAAAATTGGGTTGTGTGAAGTATAGTAATATACATCAAAAGATCAAAGTTGCACACGTAAAATATAGTAGTTAGACACATTCATTAAATATAAAATGTTGTATGTGAAAAGTAAATAAAGTATACCATCATTAAGAGCACATTCTAATTAGTTTAGTCATCGAAGATATTGATTCTTTGTTAATAGTTATGTGTTTATGGTTTTTGGCAATGTTGGACCACGAAATATACATACGCATGATTTGTATATAAACACGCTATGTTATAAGGAGCAGAAACCCTATGTTATAAACAGCAAGTTTAAAACAAGATTAGCAACGGTCGCTGCGTTGCGGGAGGCCTGTTTTTTTTTTCCCGTTATTTTATATTTATTTTTTTGGGTGGGCCGATTATGTAGAAATAAAGTTGAATAAATTTTTCTTTGATACATATTTTAAGAAGAAATTTCCCTATAAGCAGTTCAAGAGTATAAAAAAATTGACGCTAGATCAGTGCTTGAAAACACGTAATGTTGTAACTGTGATTTGTGGTGCGTTTTGCATAAGTAGAACCTGTTCTGGATGCAAAGAGCAGTCAAAAGGCGTTAAAAATACTGTAAAAACAACCATATATTTGCTGTCAAAAAATCCACATTTAAGTACCAATTTATGTTGTAGAAAAGCATCCAAAAGGTGTAAAAAAACAGCACACAAAAGGTGCAAAAAAAATAAAATAAAAAGAAAAGCTTCGTATTTCTACTGTACAAACAGACATGCTTCTGACATATTTCTGCTATCCAAACGGTTTGAAATCTGCTGTAAAAAAACGGCTAAAATATGTAAAAACAGCATTAAATAATGTAAAAAAAAAAAAACTACAAATAAATGCTGTAAAAAGAGTAGATTAAACTTAAAAAAGCTATGTATCCAAACCCCTCATCAATGGTCTAAGGAACTGCATATAAGCTTGTAAAAACATGTGCCCAAACATCCCATAACGACGGCCAACAGAAGCAAATACTAAAAGCTAACCATTTCATATCTTTATAATACATGAATATGCTTACAGCAGGCAAAATATATTAAAGATATCCACTCCATAGTAGCAAATACTAAAATGTATTGTACTTTAACCTGTAAAACAACTAAAATAAATTGGCAAGTTTAAAAAAAAAAGAAAAAAAAAAGTTATCCGATTACAATCCTAGAATTTTTGACATCTTCTTTGCAAAATATTCATTGGCAGCATGACGTAGGCCAAAACACGCTCTTTTCCTCTCGGCTCGCAGCTGCTCGTTTCGTTTGAATCATCATCTTCATAAAACCAACTTCTAGTATCCGGGGATGTCTAACTGTAAGTGGATAGCAACATTCAGGAAGCTGCACGCTGAAGAAAGGCGTACCAAGGTCACTTTTCAGAAGCTAAATATAGCAAATGATAAGCGGTACCAAACTCATTCGCCCCTAGCAGATACTAAATATGTCATTGATTTTCACCTGCAAGTGGAGATTTAATCAACTCAAATGTGTATCAAGAGCATGTTTCAGTGGCTGTTTGGGTTAGCTTATGCAAAATTGGTTATGCTTCTTAGGTTATAAGCTCACCCCATATATAATACTTGCAAAAAGAATCCCTGTTGGCTTCTTTAAAAGAACTTATTGTGTTCACAAAAGTTGCCAACGTAAAAAGTTTTTGAGCAAAAAGAGTGGCCAACAGTACCTTGATAATACAGTATGTTAATACAAATATCGCCTAAAAACGTTATTTATATTTTACGATCTTTGCTAAGTTTTGTTAACGACAAAGTGTAAACTTTAGTTTTTAGTAAAACATAATTTGAGTTTAAAGACTTACATAATTAGACATTTGCTACATTTACATTTCATATAAAACACAACATTTTTATATTTCTTAGAACAGAAATGTCACATCCCATTTATGGTAAGTTTGTGTCAAACACATCAATATGCATTTAAGGAAAGATTGTGTGTTTGACTCACCATAAATCTTCTTACACAAGTATGTGTTTGACTAGAAATAAGTTGATGTGACTTTGGTTGGTTTGGAATGATTTATTGCAAAACTTACTGTCAGACCTGGCGGAACCTTGGAGGTACACGGGCAGAACCCATCTGAGGGTTCCGCCGTATCCGCCAAAGCTGCTGAAAGTCTTGCTATAAATACCAAGCCATTTCTTAGATTTTTCCTTTATCACATCTCATTATAGTTTACACATACATTATTCATCTAACCTATTAACATTGTCATTTGTGTGAAGTTCTCTTGTAGCAAAGAAGTTCACAAGTTCATATAAAAGTTACAAGTACTCAACATAACGTTGCAAGACTTGTTAGCTTAACATTATATAGACTTCATGTAGTTTATACTTCATTTGATTGTGTATATTCAAGTTGTGATCGGTTAGTATTTTAGGCCTTAAATATATAGTGTGACGGGAGTTGTTATACCCTTGTAAAAGAACTAACGGGAGTGGTTGTACGTTTGTAAAAGAACTCGACATCTAGCTTAGTGTCGGTAATCGTGTAAGCGACGTGTAAGGTTTTCTCCGTCGGTGAAAGGAGCTTGTTGACTAGTGAAAGAAACTCTCGAGTTAGATACTCGGGGCGTGGACGTAGGGCAAGGAAAAAGAGTCCTTGTAGCCGAACCACGATAAATACTCGTGTTGTGGTTTGATCGTTTCTTTCTTTGTACTTGCATATTATATATTGTCTTTGAGTTTATATCTTTGATTAAACGGAAAGTTTCAAAAGATAATTAAACGAAAAACCGGTAAAACTATTCAACCCCCTTCTAGTTTTCCACAATTGGCATCAAGAGCTACGTTACTCAAGCTTTTAAAATATGTTGTGTTTTAAAACTTGAAACGATCCATGGATTTTGAAAATTACAAAGAAGGGCAATCTATGCAAAGACAACCACTTTTTGAAGCAAATGGTTTTATATATTGGAAAAACCGATTTGAAACTTACGTGAAATCTAAAGATATAGATTTATGGTATATAATCATTGATGGTGATAATGTAGCTACGAATAGTAAAGATGAAGGTCAAAAGAAATTGATTGCTAAAAATAATGAAGCTAAAATGATGCTTTACAATGCATTGCCTAAAAAAGAATATGAAAGAGTCTTTATGTGTAAAACCGCCAAAGAAATTTGGCAATCTTTAATAGTCACTCATCAAGGAAACTCACAAGTTAAGGATAACAAAATTGATCTTCTTGTTCAACAATATGAACAATTTGTTATTCCCGAAGATGAGATTATTGATAGTGCATTTGCTAGGTTTAACACTATTATTACTTCACTTAAAGCACTTGATGAATCTTTTTTTATCAAGAATTTTGTCAGGAAATTCCTTAGAGCACTCCATCCGAAGTGGAGAGCAAAAGTGACGACAATTGAAGAATCCAAGGATCTTTCAAGTATCTCACTTGACGAGCTAATTGGAAACCTCAAAGTTCATGAAATGGAAATGGAAAAAGATTCGGAAATAGTTAAAGGCAAGAAAGAAAAGGTTAAGTCCATTGCCCTGAAAGCTAGAGTCCAATCAAGTGATGATGAAGAATCTAGTTCAGATAGTGATGATGAAGAATATGCCATGGCCGTTAGAGACTTCAAGAAGTTCTT
Organism: Artemisia argyi; assembly: GCA_030686995.1. Classification (NCBI taxonomy): domain Eukaryota; kingdom Viridiplantae; phylum Streptophyta; class Magnoliopsida; order Asterales; family Asteraceae; genus Artemisia; species Artemisia argyi. Next base: position 65,883,146 of record CM060709.1, on the reverse strand, counting down.
TCGTAGACGTGGGAAGTTTGTAAGGCAACCTAAAGATGATAAGAAAACCTTTCGAAAAGATCGTGATGATAAGAAAGGAAAGGTTGAAAGGAAATGCTTTAGGTGTGGAGACACAAGTCATCTCATAGGAGAATATCCAAAACCACCCAAAAGCAAGTCTCAACAATCTTTTGTAAGTGGTGCTTGGAGTGACTATGAAGAAGATGACGATGAGCCAAAGAATGATGAAATTTTTCTCATGGCTCGTGACTCAAATGAGGTGTGCCTCAAAGTATGTTTGGAACCGGATGAATGGATTAAAGATAGCGGCTGTTCAAGACACATGACGGGTAACAAAAGCCTATTCTCAACATATTACAAATGTGACGGAGGTAATGTTACGTTTGGTAGTATAGCTAAGAGCAAAATCATCGAAAAAGGTACAATCTCTCATGACTCTCTTTTTATAGATGATGTAGCTGATGTTGATAACTTAGGTTTTAATCTCCTTAGTATTAGTCAACTTTGCCGTAATAAGTATAACGTCCTTTTTAGTGAAAATGGAAGTAAAATACTTAAAGATGGCATAACCATAGCCAAAGGTGTTCTTAAGAACAACGTGTATGTCATGAAGATGGATCAAACATCTAGAGACAAACTTTGTCTTACTTTATTAGATGAATCTTCAACTTTATGGCATAGACGTTTAGGACACGCTAACATGAGACTTATACAAAACCTCTCCTCCAAAGACCTAGTTCGAAACCTACCTAAGTTGAAATATGACCAACACTTTTGTGACGCTTGCAGAGTCGGTAAACAAGTCCAATACATTTCGGCCGGAAAGGCATGTCAACAAGCTCTTTGGATGAAGCAAGCTCTTGTCGACTACGGAATTCAACTAAACGACATCTCCATTCTTTGCGACAACAAAGGAGCCATAGATCTTAGTAAAAATCCCGTCCAACATTCCCGAACTAAACATATCGAAATCCGTCATCACTTTCTTCGTGACAACATACAAAAAGGAAACATCTCAATCGAGAAAGTTTCTTCCGAAGACAATATAGCCGACATTCTCACAAAACCTCTTAAACGAGAACCTTTTAACCTTCTTAGGCTAGGCTTAGGACTCATGGAACCTACATTGTAGTTCTAAACATTAGACAAAAATCACAAAAATCAAAACAAATAAATAAATTTTTTTCTTTTTCTTAGCAGAGTCGGCGGAACCCTGCGACAAAACGGGCGGAACCCTCTTTATGGTTCCGCTGTATCCGCCGACCTGCAGAACTTTTTTTTCTTAGTTTATATTTAACCAAACACCCATTATCTCATACCACCACTTCCAAACTACTACTATTCACTTCACCATTCATCCACACCTACGAATTTTTGGTCCTTCCTTCATTCACATTGCTCTTCAATCATCATTGTAAGTATTCTAAACATGATTACACTCCTGATCTGAGTCTAGGAATTCTATTTTTGCATAAAAACAAAAACTTGGGGTTATGCATTAACTTAGAGAAACTCATGCATGAAATTAGGTGTTTAACAAAACTAATCATGTTCCCCATAGTTAGTAATTGCATTCTTACTAGTTATAAACATGTTTGCTAAAACACCCCATGTCAAATTTTTGCAAAAATTTCTCACAAATAGGACAAATATTTTTTCGTCTCACATTGTGAATACAAAATAAAAACGTTATGTTTAAAACATCACTTGCATAATGTATCTTGAATGCCAAAGGGAATACATAACTAATATGTATTTTCGGGTACATTCAAACGAAGCTACATTGAACTAGGAGCGTTTGGGTTATCTTTTGTTTTATAACAAAACTTGCATTATAAAACGTTTTAAGCATCAAAATGAGTCAAGATAACCGCACATCCACATTGTTTTCATATAGGTACACACTAGAACATCCACATTATTATAGTCACTAACCTAAGACTAAAATGTGAAATTTTATTTCTAGGAATCATCATGCCTCCCATGACTCATTACGACCACAAGGACACCATTAAGTACCTACCCAAACACCACAAAACCAAAGGCCTTACCGAAGCTCAAATCAACATTTTCAAAGCCTTAGAAAAACGATATGTCCATGAGGGTAGAACCATTGACCCATCCTTCCTAGCCGGTACAAACCTACCCACGGAACTTGCAAACATCAACTTTGATTGTCTCTTAGAAATCGATGAGCCTATTTGTCCTAGGTTTATTTTAGAATTCTATGCATCCGTCACTCTCTCCACGGATGAGTATGGTCGCATGTCTATTAACTTCATGGCTAGTGAATATCAATACTCCTTCACTCTCAATGAATTTGCTCAAATCCTAGGTGTCCCAAACCGTGGTACTTGCATCTACTCCGACAGGCATACCCTCTCAACTCTTGACACACTCATTGACCACATACATCCCTATGATGCCCCTCTTGTGTCCAAGGATGAACTTCGTGACCACCTCTTCATTAGGACCACCACCACTAGGAGAACCCGTACCGGAAATGAGGTCAACTAGGACCCATATGGTATGGAACTCAATGAACTCAAGCCCCAATTCAAGAAATGGGAAGAACTCCTTAGAGCCAATGTCATTAGCAACATAGGAAACCGGGATCATATCAATGTTTGCCTTTGCTACATGCTCTACTCCTTGTCCGTTAGGCAACCCTTCAACCTTGCCTACTACATGGCCAAGAGAATGACCGACATTCCCGTGCAAGGCACAACGGCTATGCCTTATCGAATGCTCTTGACCCGTCTCTATAGGTACATTGCTCCTATTCCTCCAACTCCTAGAAGTCTTCGCCTAGACTACACTCTCATCCCACACACATTTGTCCCACTTAGTGATAAGAGAGTTTACAAAACCCAAGGGAAACGCCCACATCCTCCTACTTCCTCATCATCATCTTCAATGAGTGAAGATGAGAGCTTAACCAACTCTAGGCTTCCACCTCTAGAATACCTTTCACAACTTCCAACAATTCCTAATGAGTCGGCGGAGTTCAAGCAAACGAAGGGGATGTTCAAATGTCTTGGGAGGTTCCTTGGCAAGCTCAAGAAGAAGGTGGATCGTCAATGAGAGCGTGTGGGAAGGAGTGTTTGGCACTAGATGCTATTTGAACAATTTGGTCGTTTAAACAATATGTGTTATGTATTTGTGTGTTGGTAGGATATTTGGTACTATTTGGAACTTGTATGAACTAACAATGATGCAGGACGACAACATTTGGCATGCAGATTTTTTGTTTCCGTTTTCAAAATTCCAACTTCCACACAACACCAAACCATCCTTTTTAGATAGAAATCTATTCCACATTAGTTGTTAAGATTACTAGGATCATTCTTAGCTTCTAAAACAAATAGGAAGCCATTTCTCGCTAAAAATCAAAATTTGCCATAACAAACTCAAGGAACCTTCATCCATAAGGGAAGGAACCCTCCCAAAGGATCCTTCCAATCCGTGGAACATATTCTCCCAACCAATTTGACAAGACCACTAAGCATTTAGTGCAAATCTTTGTCTTCTTACTCCATCACCTTCATTGGATTGACTTCCAATTGATTTGACAACATTCATAACTCACCCAAATCATTAGAAACCTCAATATTTGTTTGGTTGAACATCAAATCCAAACACCCCTTCCAACATCTCCTCCACCCTATAAATTTAACCATCTTAGAACACTTAAAATCACACCATCACCATCATAATCCCTTCTCTTAAGCTTCTAAACCACAACTTGGACAATGACAAAGTCAACAATCACCTCTCAACCATCTCGACCCATTCAGAGAACCGCTCGCATAAGTGTGAAACCAATTTGTTCACACCACACAATCAACCTAAGTTCTTCATCTTCGGATGAATTTTCCTCACCCATAAAAAATAAACATTTTTTAAACCTTGCATATCCAACTCCATCACCCAAGGGACCCAATGACTTCACTACTCCACCACCAACAAAATCACCCATTGACCCAACTCCACCAAGTGCACCAATCCAAACATCCAAAACTCAATCACCACCAACACTACCTAAACTTGAACCAATGGAGTTATTTGGGTCTCCTCCAACATCACTACATCCTTTTGTACAAGATCTCAATGATCTTCCACCAAGATCAACAAATCCACCACCTTTGACAAATGGAAAACCAAGGCCATTGCTTGACCAAAATGAGCCTTTTGACCACAATCAACCAGCACAACAAGAGTCACAACAACCAAAACCATTGTTGTTTCATCCAATCTTCAAAGACATCCATGGTCCTCTATATGGAGAACCTAACTTTTAAAACCATGATCACCTAACTCCACCACATTCTCAATCCCAATCCTTTGAGTCTTTCTTTCCTTCTTATGAGAAAATTCAAAGAATGGTCAAAAATCACCTCCATCAAGCAATGGAGCTACAAACCACCTTGCTTGACTCCATACAAAACCCATCCTCCACTCAAGAAACCAACAACAACCCACCACTACCACCATCATCAAACGACCCGTTTCCACCCACTCATCACCATGTTTGCTCACAATGTGAGCAAATGCTCAAAATAGGTGAAAATATCAAAATGTTGCTTCACCAATTTCAAGATGAAACCCGCTTTGCTATACAACACATCCTTGAGCGTTTGGATGCTCTTTCCCACCCAAACCAATCTTAGAGCAAGTTTGGAGGCCTTTTGCCCCATTTAGGAAGTGTTGAATTACTTCTACTTATAGAAGTAGGATTTTCTTTTTCTTTTATTTCTAGGTTATTTTTAATTTTTATTTTTATTTTTAGAAGTAGGATGATATTTTTCATTTCTTTTCTTTGACTTTTATAAAGTCAAATTTTACTTGGAATTATGTCTTTTTCTACTATCTTTTTTGCATTGTTGGTTGGTTATATATGAGTTGTGATTGTGGTTACTTATATTCTCATATAGTGTGGTGCCTACAAGGTTGATTATATGTCATTATCACCAACTAATCATTTTTTTTTGTAGGTTCAAAATCCATGTTTCCCATCTTGGCACTTCTTTTAGGGGGAGTATCGACCAAGGGGGAGCACGTGCATAATTCCGCTTCGCTACTCTCTTTTTGTTTTGACAAAAAGGGGGAGAAGATACATAAACTTATAAACTTTAAATGATTTTCATCACTTAAGTAAAACAAGTTTAATATAACATTTTTTTAAGTCTTAACACTAAAATTTGTGAGTTACTTAAAAACAAAGCTTATGTTTTGTCATCAAAAAAAGGGGGAGATTGTTAATACAAATATCGCCTAAAAATGTTATTTATATTTTACGATCTTTGCTAAGTTTTGTTAACGATAAAGTGTAAACTTTAGTTTTTAGTAAAACATAATTTGAGTTTAAAGACTTACATAATTAGACATTTGCTACATTTACATTTCATATAAAACACAACATTTTTATATTTCTTAGAATAGAAGTGTCGCATCCCATTTATGGTAAGTTTGTGTCAAACATATCAATATGCATTTAAGGAAATATTGTGTGTTTGACTCACCATAAGTCTTCTTACACAAGTATGTGTTTGACTAGAAATAAGTTGATGAGACTTTGGTTGGTTTGGAATGATTTATTGCAAAACTTACTGTCAGACCTGGCGGAACCTTGGAGGTACACGGGCGGAACCTATCTGAGGGTTCCGCCGTATCCGCCAAAGCTGCTGAAAGTCTTGCTTTAAATACCAAGCCATTTCTTAGATTTTTCCTTTATCACTTCTCATTATATTTTACACATACATCATTCATCTAACCTATTAACACTGTCATTTGTGTGAAGTTCTCTTGTAGCAAAGAAGTTCACAAGTTCATATAAAAGTTACAAGTACTCAACACAACGTTGCAAGACTTGTTAGCTTAACATTATATAGACTTTGTGTAGTTTATGCTTCATTTGATTGTGTATATTCAAGTTGTGATCAGTTAGTATTTTAGGCCTTAAAATACATAGTGTGACGGGAGTTGTTGTACCCTTGTAAAAGAACTAACGGGAGTGGTTGTGCCCTTGTAAAAGAACTCGACATCTAGCTTAGTGTCGGTAATCGTGTAAGCGACGTATAAGGTTTTCTCCGCCGGTGAAAGGAGCTTGTTGACTAGTGAAAGAAACTCTCGAGTTGGATACTCGGGTCGTGGACGTAGGGCAAGGAAAAAGACTCCTTGTAGCCGAACCACGATAAATACTCGTGTTGTGGTTTGATCGTTTCTTTCTTTATACTTGCATATTATATATTGTCTTTGAGTTTATATCTTTGATTAAACGGAAAGTTTCAAAAGATAATTAAACGAAAAACCGGTAAAACTATTCAACCCCCCTTCTAGTTTTCCACATAGTATACATTTGAGTTGAGCCAACACCCTCATAATCTAAAAGGCAAGTAGATTCTTGTGTAAATACTATTTCATGTATATAGATGTGCAACTTTATTGTTTCATTTTCTCTAGTCAAAATGATCATCTACCTGATTGAGAGGGCCGTTATTTTGTAACATCAAATACCTACTCTACACAGAATATGACATGTTTGTTTAATGTGGGGAAATGAGAGAATATGATAATATAAATGGGAAGGGGCACTTATCTTACTAACCACAATCTTAAGTGGCTCGTACCCTTCTTCTCTTCCTTAGCCATTGTCTTTGTATAATTACTTTTCTCATAAAAGTTCCAAGTAGCATGTAGCATAGGACCTGCAGACCTCTAATGTAACACCCCAACCCGAAAATGGTCAAAATGCCACATTATGATGTCTATCAGAACAATAAACGCAAGCGGAAGACTTATCATAAATAATGTAAAGTCAAGAAACATTCAAGACTTACAAAAGATAACATAATCCAAAAAGTCTAAATGAAACTAAAATGAAATGAAAAAAAATCCGAATCATAAGTCTTAACATAATCCAGAAAAATGTGGAATCTAATCAAGGTAGGTCTTCTAAACTTCTACTCTCACACTCTACCCCCAAGAATCCATGTTGAACCTGCCGCAGGAAAAGAAACGCGGCTGAGCTAACGCTCAGTGAACATATATAAACAAATAACTAATATAAGATAATCGAAACGAATACAAATCAAATTATGTCAAATCAAAGAAAGGGAAAGAGCCCGCTGAGAAAATGTCAGATGAAACAAAATACGAAAACGAATATGAATCAGATACTGAATCAGAATGCATAACAAATATCAATCATAATAGGATCGAAGTGCATTGCCCAACTGCTTAAGCATGATACATGAATAGGCCAAATAATCATATCACAATCATATCACAAATCATATACCATCAATTCCAAAGTTGTACATGGAGTAGCTAGCTCACAATGTACCAGATTGTGATGGAGTGTAGGAACACACACCTACCAATCACCAGATACAGATACAGATTCCCTAGGATGCATCCATACACTCCCTGTAAAATCATATAATGGCCAAAGTGCTATGTAGCATGTACAGAAATGGGAACGCCGAGGACTAATCACACCGCCCCAGATAGTGTCATGCCACCGGTGCCTTAATGACATGGCCATGGTACCTCCATGGCTAGGAATACAGATACATAAGCTGGGCAATACAAGAGCAATCATAAATCATATCAAATACTGAACTGAAGCATCTCAAACTGATAACCAACGAATATCAAAATGAGATAGCAAATCAAATATCAAAACGAATATCAAAATGGATATCAATCAGATAACAGAATGGATATCAATAACAATAACGGATAACCCTACCAATGGATTCCCTTACTGAAAAAGGACGAAATATTTGTACCTTAGCAAATGAAATGAGAGCAAACGGACAAGTGATCACAAGGCAACAACTTCGTGTCTTCTTCAACGAATCTACACTGATTATGGTTCATATGTTACTGATTAGTTCGTGTTAAGTTTATTACATATTTAGGGTTTCTTCTATTTTTAGTACTTCCACTTTTAGCAAGTTTTCCAAATTAGCAAGTTTCCATATTTAGTAAGCCTCCTGATATATATGCAATTCTGCCTTAAGGGGGGGTTTTTGCATATATATCCTTCCGAAAATGCATAATTGCATATATATCCAGAGCATGCATAAAAACCATTGTACTATGTGTATCAAAAGCTTGTATGAAGGATATATATGCAATTATTCACTTTGGGAGGGATATATATGCAATTCTGCCTTAAGGTTATAATTGACAATTTCAATGTATATGAGAGTTAAAAATGACCAATATAATAGTTTAGGGTTAAATATGTCAACTTAATAAAGTTCATGGTCATAAATGTAAATTAGCTTAATAATGACAATTTAGGACTCCGCCGTTTCATAATTTATATTAACGTATTCTGGACATCATTTTAGACCGCAATGACCAAAAATACAATTATTCACGTGTATGCCCACACGACTCACATCCATATATATACATGACACATATACATATATCACCCTATATTAGTACATACGATTTACAATGCACACACTACACCATATACACATATACACGTATACAACTCATGCACATACTGAATTAATGAAACACATTTAAAAATCTAAACCTGAACTCTTACTCACACTCACTCTTTTAATATTGTATCTCAGTTATATAGGTTCATGCATTCTAATGCCAACCACACTTACATGCTTCCTTCACATTCATATATATATATATATATATATATATATATATATATATATATATATATATATATATATATATATATATATATATATATATATATATATATATATATATATATATATATATATATTCATACCTATACGTATCCATGATTTCCAACATGTTAATACAAATATCGCCTAAAAACGTTATTTATATTTTATGATCTTTCTTAGTTTTGTTAACTACAAAAGGTAAAGTTTATTTTTGGCAAATCATAAATATAGTTTAAAAGTCTTTTAATTAACTTCACTCAAACTACATTTACATGTTTTCACAAAATAATTTCTAAGTAAGTATACTTTAGTTCAAGTACATGTGTTGAAAATGTCTCTTATGTATATTTAGCAAGTTTACTAAATAGTATGTCATATTAGGATATAAGCAAGCAAACACTTTTTAGTAAAACATTCACTTGCTAAACATCTCAAACAAGCATGTTTTGATTCTATACATAAACTATTTTTACAAGTATACTTTATTTTTTTAGGAATATCTAAAATTAGAAATATAATGTTACTTACATCATCTCTTGCAACACACATGTCCCTTCAAGGAAATATGTGTGTGAAAACATGTTTTATTATGTATAGATTCATACTAAAGATCTCAAAGTTGACTTTGTGAGATCTTGAGAATATTGTGTTAGATTTTCTAATATCTTATGCAGGATTCTGTCAGGCTGTCTGGTAGAACCCTCAGGGACAACGGACGAAACCAAAGGATGGGTTCCGCCGTATCCGTGGGTTGGCCTGATTATTGGCCTATAAATAGCAACCCACTCCTTGAGTTTTTCTTATCACTCTCTATCATAATACACTGCATATACTTCATTTCTAACTCAGTACACTTTCATATTTGTGAGTCTTTCTTTGTAGCAAGAAGATCACGAACTTACAAGCTTCAACACAACGTTGCAAGACTTGTCAAGCATAGCATAGTGTAAACTAGTAAAATTTATACTTCATTGTATTGTATCCATTTGTACTGATCGGTTAGTATTTTAGTCCTCAAAATACTTAGAGTATCGGGAGTTGTTGTACCCTTGTAAAAGAACTATCGGGAGTAGTTGTACCCTTGTGAAAGAATTCGACATGTAGCTTAGTGTCAGAAATAGTGTGTAAGCAACGTGTAAGGTTTTCTCCGCCGGATAAAGGAGCTTGTTGACTAGTGCAAGAAAACTCTCGAGTTAGATACTCGGGGCGTAGAGTAGGGCAAGGAAAAAGAGTCCTTGTAGCCGAACCACGATAAGCAATCATGTTATGGTTTGATCGTTTCTTACTTTTATTCTTGCATATAAGTTATTGTTTGATACGTCTTAATTGTTAATTTCACGTAAAAGTATTAGAAGAAAATCAAGTTTAAAACCGGTAAACTATTCAACCCCCTTCTAGTTTTCCACAATTAGTATCAGAGCTATGTTACTCAAGATTTTAAAATATATTGTATCTTAAAACTTGAAACGATCCATGGATTTTGAAAACTTCAAAGAGGGCAATCTATGCAAAGACCACCACTATTTGAACCAAATGGTTTTATTTATTGGAAAAACCATTTTGAAACTTATGTAAAATCAAAGAACATAAATCTATGGTATATTATTATTGAAGGTGATCATAAGGCTACCGGAATTGGTCGGGATGAGGATAGTTCACTTACTAAACATAGTGATGATCAAAAGAAACTAATTGCCAAAAATAATAAAGCAAAAATGATGCTTTATAATGCCTTACCTAAGAAAGAGTATGAAAGAGTATTTATGTGCAAAACCGGTAAAGAAATTTGGCAATCTTTAGTAACTACTCATCAAGGAAATTCACAAGTTAAGGATAACAAAATTGATCTTCTTGTCCAACAATATGAACAATTTTCTGTTCACGAAGATGAAAATATTGATTGTGCATTTGCTAGATTTAACACTATTATTACTTCACTTAAAGCACTTGATGAATCTTTTTGTAGCAAGAATTTTGTCAGAAAATTCCTTAGAGCACTCCATCCTAAGTGGAGAGCAAAAGTAACGGATATTGAAGGATCTAAAGATCTTTCAAGCATGGCACTTGACGAGCTTATTGGAAACCTCAAACTTCACGAAATGGTAATGGAAAAAGATTCGGAGATAGTTAGAGGCAAGAAGGAAAAAGTAAAATCTATTGCCTTAAAAGCTAGAATAGAATCAAGTGACGACGATGAATCAAGTTCGGATAGTGATGATGAAGAATATGCCATGGCGGTTAGAGACTTCAAGAAATTCTTTAGAAGATGAGGAAAGTTTGTAAGGCAACCTAAAGATGAAAAGAAGTCTCTATGAAAAGATCGGGATATTAAGAAAGTAAAGAATGAAAGAAAGTGTTTTAGATGCGGAGATACAAGTCACCTAATAGGAGAATGTCCAAAACCACCTAAAAGCAAAACTCAAAGTACTTTTGTGAGTGGTGCTTGGAGTGATTGTGAGAATGATGATGAAGAGCCAACAAATGACGAAATAGCTCTTATGGCTCAATGCTCAAATGAGGTACATTCCGATTCATCTTATTCTTCTATTGATGATAACACACTAGAACAACAATACAACAAACTTTGTGAGTTAAGCTTGAAAATCATAAACAAAAACAAATTTTTGAAGACTAAAAAGGAATTTTTAGAAAACGAAGTTTATGAATTAAAAGAAAAAGCTAAACGTTTGGAAAAGAGTAAAAATGTTGACACAACGTGCAAATCATGTCAAGAATTCAAACTTGAAATTGAGAAGCTTTAAATCACACAAGATAGTCTTATTAAACAAAACTCAAAGTTTAAGAAGTTTGATAAAAGTATTTGTTGTGCGGATGAAATAATGAAACTCCAAAAGTCACACTTTGATAGAACAGGGTTAGGATTCATGAAAACATGATCAATAAGTAGTTTAGAGAAGCAAGGCGAAAAAGGACAAGAAAATGACAAAACTGCAGCAATGACCCACGGAACTGACGAAACCAAAAATTTGGTTCCGCCTGTTGAACCCATTGGTTCCGTGGAGACTGCTGCAGAACAGAACAGTTTAATAACTAACTGTAATGAATTTGTTAAAGTTACAAAGAAGTCAAACACTAGTTCAACTGAAACCAAACTTAAACCTGCCATTAAAATAGGAGTAGGACTTGCTAAAAATGAATTTAGAACTAGAACTACTCAACCAAGACCTAAACCGTCTATATCCAAACGCCCCTTTCCAAAGAGCAACTACAACACACAACCCTACTTTCAAAATAGCTGGGGTCAAAACATACCTAGACATCATCAAGCTCTAAACTATATGTCTTGGAACCCATATCCACCATTTTCTTACATGAATCAAGGTAATGGCATGATTAACCAAAATGGACCCGTGAGATTTGGGGGACCAAATGTTTGAATGATTGTTATAAAATAGGTGTGCTTAAAAATGTGTTTGGAACCGGATGAATGGCTCAAAGATAGCGATTGTTCAAGACACGTGACGGGGGGCAAAAGTCTTTTCTCTACCTATCAAGTCTATGACGGAGGTAACGTTACTTTTGGTAGAAAACTTAAAAGTAAAATCATCGGAAAAGGTACTATCTCTCATGACTCTCTATCTATTGATGATGTTGCTCATGTTGATAACTTAGGATTTAATCTTCTTAGTATTAGCCAACTTTGCCGTAAAAAGTATAAATTCCTCTTTAGTGAAAACGAAAGTAAGATACTTAAAGATGGTATAACTATAGCTAAAGGAGTTCTTAAGAACAACGTATACGTCATGAAAATTGATAAAACATCTAGAGATAAACTTTGCCTTACCTCATTAGACGAGTCCTCGAATCTTTGGCATAGACACTTAGGTCACGCTAATATGAGACTTATTCAATCCCTATCCTCTAAGGAATTAGTTAGAAACCTACACAAGTTGAAATACAACCAACACTTTTGTGATTCTTGCAAAATTGGTAAACAAGTTCATAGTAGCCATAAGGCTAAAAATATGGTATCCACAACTAGATGTTTAGAACTTTTGCATACGGATTTGTTTGGTCCATACGTTATTCAAAGTTATGGAGGCAACTTCTATACTTTGGTCATAGTGGATGATTTTTCACGATATACATGGACAAGATTTTTTAAAAGTAAAAATGAAGCTTTCGAACAATTTGAAATTCTTGGAAAGAAAATTCAAAATCAAGTAGGAAATTGCGTTGTGTCTATTAGAACGGATCATGGTCGGGAATTTGATAACGAAATACAATTTGGTGAATTTTGTGACAAAAATGGTATAACGCATAATTTCTCGGCTCCTCGCACTCCTCAATCTAATGGTGTAGTAGAACGTAAAAACCGGACACTTCAAGAGATGAGTAGAACAATGCTTAAAGAATAAAATATTTCACAAAAGTTTTGGTGTAATGCCGTCGACACATCAACTTATATCTTAAACCGAGTCCTAATTAGACCATTTTTAGATAAAACTCCATATGAAATATATAGAGGTAAAAAGCCAACATTAGGATACTTTAAAGTATTTGGGAGTAAATGCTTTATACTAAACACAAAGGATTATTTCACTAAATTTGACCCAAAGTCTTATGAAGTTGTGTTCCTTGGATATTCACAAAATAGCAAAGCTTATATTGTTCTAAATAAGGAAACATTAAGAGTCGAGGAATCGTTGAATGTAACATTCGACGAAAGTCCACCTCCCTATAAGACATCACCTTTGGTAGATGATGACTTAGTTGAAAGTCAAGTTGTTAATCAAATTGATTTAGAAAATGACAAGGAAGATGAACTATTAAATAGAGAAATAATCAATGTCAAAGAATCTAAAAGTCATCCATTAGATAGTGTCATAGGTAAACTTAGTGAAAGAACCTTAAGATCAAATGCTCAAAATGAAAGTAACTATTTTTGTTTTATATCAACCATTGAACCTAAAAATATAAAAGAAGCTATAAGTGATGAATCTTGGATAATAGCTATGCAAGAAGAATTGAACCAATTTATTAGAAATGATGTTTGGACACTAGTTCCTCAACCAAAGAATCAAACTATAATTGGAACAAAATGGGTCTTTCGAAATAAAATGGATGAAAACGAAGTTGTGTCTAGAAACAAAGCTAGGCTAGTAGCACAAGGTTATAATCAACAAGAAGGCATTGACTACGATGAAACTTTTGCTCCGGTTACTAGGCTCGAGTCAATTAGAATCTTACTTGCATATGCATGCGCACATGCCTTTAAACTTTTTGAAATGGACGTCAAAAGTGCATTCTTAAATGGTTTTATTAATGAAGTAGTTTATGTTGCTCAACCTCCGGGCTTTACCGAGTTTGAAAAACCTAATCATGTTTACAAACTTAAAAAAGCTTTATACGGACTTAAGCAAGCTCCAAAAGCATGGTATGATCAACTTAAAACCTTCCTAGTTGACCATAAGTATACCATGGGCCTAGTTAACAACACTCTCTTCACTAAGAAGAATGAATCACACATTATCATAGTTCAAATTTATGTTGATGACATAATATTCGGATCAACTTGTCAAGAGCTTTGCAATGATTTCTCTAATATCATGCATGACGAGTTTGAGATGAGTAGTGTGGAAAACTAGAAGGGGGGGTTGAATAGTTTTACGTCTTTTTAATTTTATTATGAAAACTTAGTTTAGTTTTAAAACCTTGTTTGCTTTTAAAACTTTGATTCAATCTTATGTGAACTCAAATCTTGAACAATATGAACAAGTATATCTAAGTATGAACAATAATAATAATGTAAGCTAAGTATGTGAAATCAACACATGCATAATATAAACAATTATAGCTATATACGAGAGATAAGTACGTAATCGTTTATTTTATAATCCTTAGTTATATTTTGTATAAAAACTATACTTGATCGAAATGATCAATTATATGTATGTAACCTTTTTAGTTTGATTGTAAAAACTTTGTTTTGTGAATGAAACTTTCGTTTGATCTTTAAGTAAAATCAATACTAGCACTATATGAGCAACTATATATATACGTCTACGTCTACAAATGTAATAACGATATAAGCAAGATAATAAGTAAGATATGGAAAGATCTAACCGCGAGACAAAGGATTTATAGTGGTTCGGCTACAAGGACACCTTCCTTGCCCTACTCCACTCCTCGAGTCACCTACTCGAGAGTTTTCTTCACTATGTCAACAAGCTCCTTATGGCGGAGAAACCTTACACACCAATATACACACCACTTACACACCAAAGCTTCGTCACAACGAAATCACACCTTCTTCACAACTACTTCACACCAATCTACTACACACCTATCTTCACAACTACTTCACACCAATCTACTACACACCTATCTTCACAACTACTTCACACCAACTATCTTTACTACAATCTAGTTCACACCTATCTTCTACACACCAATTATCTTCACTACAATCTACTAGCCAATCACACAATCTATATTCCTAACACAACTATCTACAATCAAATATTCACAACACACTACACAAAGATATATGTAAATATTCTTGATGATGCACCAACAACTTGGATGTGGAGGTCACAACAAGTTGTAATACTTCTTGTCTTGGAGGATAGAAGTATTCTTCTCTTGCACTTGAGAGGATGATGTAAGAATCACTTTGAAACAAAGGATTATGTATTTATGATCAAAGGATTTAGAGAATAGAAATGGGGATCTAGAACAGAAAGTTTAGGAGTGCAAAAGGTAAGGAAAAAATCCAGGTTTAAGGTGGTATTTATAGGCAAAAGAATCTGACAGAGGAGCGTGGCCGGTCCCCTTAAATCATGGCCGGCCCCCTTAAAATTAAGGGGACCGCCCTTTATAATTAAGGGGGCCGCCCAGCTGAAACGGCCAGATTCTTTGTCTTTTAGTGGGGAAAGTTTATTTGGTGAAAAACTAATTGTTTTTGGTTAAAAATTTGAATTCATATATTTAGTATGAATAAAACATTTTTCTTTATTACCAAAAGTGTTTTTCAAAAATATATAATATGTTTATATAATTAAATAAACTTTGCATTAGTTAATTAAATACCCCTTTGATCATAAATTGCACTAAACACTTTGTTTATTCATACCTTAAGTGATTTGGATGTAAAGAGAAATATTAATCACTAAATACTTGTTTATGTCACAAGTTTTAGTTCTATGAGTTTATATTTTGTGATAATCAAAACATAGAGATATTGATAACATGTTAATAATGTTTTTAGGCATTAATTTATGTCAACAATCTTCCCCTTTTTGATTATTACAAAACCTTAAACTCAATATATCTAAAACTTGTTTTTAGACAAGTATTATAGAGTTTACATTTCTCTTCTCCCCCTTTTTGTAAAATCAAAAAGGTTAAGCCGAGTAAGCTTCGCGAGGGAAGTTTAAACGGGTAGAATGCTCCCCCTTGATGTATGCTCCCCCTCATTTGAGAGCACCAAGGGAACTAGCTATGGAGATCTTTGCTACAAAAATATTTTAAGAGAGCAAGATACACATATATGCAAGGCAACAATTATGCAACTAAACAAAGATTCATTCAAGCATTATCGAAATGAAAAGCATTACAACACTCAATATGCTTGAAGCATATTGATAAAAATAACACAAAGGAAAAGACATAGTCCTATATTGCCTAAGAGAGCACTTGGACTTGCTTGCAACCAAAGGTTGGTTGATTCGTATTTGAAAGTGAACATCATAAGCATATGGTATGCTTAGATGGTTGATGATTGAGTGTTTGGAATGAGGATGGTTGAGTTAGGGTAAGATTGTTGGATTAATGGAGGTTGTTGGATTAATGGAGGTATATGTTCGGGTCATGAATGTTGGATAGTTTGGTGGTGGAGAGTTTGTAGCGGAAGAGGTTGATTGAGGTTTTGGATGTTGTTCAAGTGAGGGTATTGGATGTGATCTAGTGAGAAGATATTCAATCCAAGTGAAGTGTTCATTGAATGCAATCGTTTTTAGGAGAAAGATGCAACAAGGTTAATTGTTGACATGCTTCTCAAGTTGATTTATGTTGTGTGGTGATGAGGGTGATCTAGATGAAGGTGGATCCAAATTGCGTTGAGCAAGATGTAAGACTAAAAGAGCACTAAGCTCATGGGCTTCTTTTAGCGCCTCAACGAACTTCAAGTGTTCGGAGGAAGGTGATGGTGGTGGAGCATGATAATTGTCTTGGGTGAGGGTTTGAACATGCAACATAGGAATGGCATGTGAAGTTGTAGGATGTGGTGGTGATACTCTTGGTGGTGGAGACATGTTTGAGCTTGGGTAATCATGAAAACATGATATGGGTGGAAGACATTCTTCATGAGTGGATGGTGTTTTTGTTGAATGAGCAACATGTAAAGTGTTGGTAATGAGGTTGGGATTATTGTTTTGGGATTGTGCATGCTCATCATAAGAAGGAACATTAGTCGAAGCACGAATGGATGATTTGTTGTTAAATGGATCATTTGTGTGAGAGTGAGGTTTAGGTGTTGGTTGATTATGAACAACATCGCTTGAGTTGTGAAAAGATTATGAGGTTTGAGTGTAATGGAGAAGGATATGGGTGAGTAAAGGTTTTTGATATGTAATGTTCGTGAGAAGGAGAGTGAGGTGTTAGGTAAGTAATGTTTGAAAACATAGGTGGAATTTGGTGTTGAATGTTTGACAACGTCATTTGGTTTGACGGATTTTTAAAGGAAGTTAGGCTTTCTTCTCCAAACAAGTTTCTTGGTGGTTTTGGTTTAATGGGAGAGGAAATGATGAGATGAGTGGAGATTGAGAGGAATGAGAGTGTTTATAATGTAGGATTGGTGGGATCAAGGATGGATAAACTTTGATGGAAGGTTTAGGATAGAATAGGTTTGTGAATTTTGGGAAGTGTAGGATGAAATGGGCTAAAAAATAGAAAAGGGAAACAACACATTCGACCATCAGATGGCCGGTCCCCTTAATTGGAGGCCGGTCCCCTTAATAATTAAGGGGGCCGCCTAAGGAATTAAGGGGGCCGCCCATCTGGTGATTCCCAGATTGCCAGAAAAGGGTTTTTGGTAGTGCATTGCAGAAAGGTTGTGTTTTTGGTTTCAAACAAGTCCAACTCTTTGAGGCAATTAAACATAGACTAATTATGTAGGCAATTATGTAGCTAAAGCATGTTAACCAAAGAGATTAAGTAATCAAGCAATTTCATCTAGCATGCAAACATACTCATCTAGCAAGCAAAATATAAGTGCTAGGAAACAATAAGCAACATCAAGTATTTCATAACTACATAACTAGGAGGATTAATCCTAATGTGTATTATGATAGCATGGGTTTCTAGACTTGTTACAAACGAAGTCTTAATAGATAAACCATGGCCCTCTTGATTTGATTTAGTTCACTTATAAGTGTCATTTATATAAATATAGATGACAAATATGAGATCACCATGCATGATTTAAAGAGACGTTTTTAGCATTATTCAACAATGTTTGAAAGTAGGTTTTCATGTAGATATGAGAGTTAATTGAATAAAATAGATTCGGTTTTACTTCAAAATGTGTTAATGAAAGGTAAATAAAATTTTCTCAATCTTTGGTTTTGATCAAAACAAAATTGTGGATATTTATTGTGAAAACATCTTATTTAAAAGTGGGATAGTTATTTGAAAAACTATTTTCCAAAATGTGAGGTTTTTGCATATTTTTAAAGATATTAGATTTTTGACAACAAATATCATTAATCATATATTTTAAAAGATGTTTGTTATAGATCTCATGCTCAAGAGGATTGGTTAAGCCTACTATTATCTCATGCTATCGTTTCTACATATCCTATGATCCTAAAGGAAGTGATGACGAAAATTAATATGTAGGATGCGAGAGTGTTGAATGGGGTATAACCTAACATCTATAGTTCCTTTGATTTCGCACGCTTATCTGACTTAATGCCATAGTCTACAAGAGCTTGTTTCATCCATAGTTTTCTTACGCGAGGAATCTAATCCTACTTCTATATTAACGATTTATCCACTTAACTCATTTCACTTCATCACCATGAGATTCCTAATAGTGGATATAGAAGATTTCCATTTTCTATTTTGTTCGGCAATGAACAATTTTATCTTATTCCTAGCAAAGTCAACCAATGATGTTTCTAGGTTATAAGAATATAAGCAATTATGTACTAAGCATTAATCTAACTAATCATTTATCTAAGCATGCAAATTATAGTGATGAACTTAAAAGAAACGTGTACCTTTTAGTCTTCAATGGAATATCTTCAAGCACTTCAAGTGACCATGTTGACTTATAGAAGTCATTAGTAGATGATATTCCAACTTCTTCCAAGATTGAAAACTTAGCCACTTGGTCCCCATTGTCTCATTGGTCCAAAGTTGTTTGGTCCAAACATATTTAACATTTGGCTAGGATGCATGTATGGTGGTAATATTTCCCAAGGATTGTAACTTGGTAGATAATTCCACATTTGATTTCTAGTGTTATTGTAATTTTGTCTATTTTGATTTCTTCTAGGTTGAGGTGTTTTAGATCTTGGATGATGATTGTTAGGTTTTCTTGGTGGTGGAGTTTTAGATCTTAATTTAGGTTTAGAAAATCCGGTTTTGACTTTTAATGATGGTTTATAAAAACTTTTTACTTCCACATCACTTGCAATAGGTATTTTTCTATCTTCTCTAAGTATATACTTAGGTTTTGACTCTAATGGTTTTTGTTTACTAGATTCACATTCAAACTTTATATTTTTATTTTCACTAGTTGAAACATTAGTTGAGGTTAATCCTAGACCGGTTTTGTCTCCCGAAGTTTCTTGAACACTTATTATTTTCTTAAGTGGGTTACTACTATTTTTAAACTTGTCAAGTTTGAAAATTTCATCTTTAAGTTTTTCGTTTTCATTTTTAACCTCTATGCATGTTTTACATTCTATAAGAACTTCTTTTCCTTTTTCCAAATGTTGTAGTCTAATTTTTAATTCGAGTACTTCATTTTCTAATAGATTGTTAATATGTTTTAGTGACTTATTTTTAGCTATAACTTTTTGACCTAATTTGCGTAACCTATTATATTCACTATCTAGGTCTTTTTCGTCTAATGATAAATTTTCGTCACTAAAGTATTTGGTTTCGGAACGTACCTCGCTTGATGTCTTAGCCATAAGACGTTTCTCCTCATTTGTGATTTCTTTCTCATCGTCATCGCTATCATTCCAAGCTCCTCCAACAAACGCCTTTTGATTTTGATTTCTTGACATCATTGGGCATTTTCCGATGAGATGATTTGGATCACCACATTTGAAGCACTTCCTATCACTTTTGCCATTTTTGTCATATTTATTTCTTTGGTTTGCTTTCCTTTCATCATACGGTTGTCTAACCAATCTTCCTCGCCATTTGAGGAATTTCTTGAAGTCTCTTATGGCCGTCGCATATTCTTCGTCATCACTTTCGGAGGTTGAGCTATCCTCGTTACTAGATTCCTTCCTAGCTTTCAACGCAATTGACTTGCTTTGCTCTCTTTTTCCATTGACCATATCGGAGTCTTTCTTTATTATTGCTTCGTAGACTTTCAGGTTGCCGATCAACTCATCAAGTTGAAGAGTTGACAAGTTCTTCGATTCTTCAATCGCCGTAACTTTAGCTCGCCATTTTGGATGAAGAGCCCTAAGAAATTTCCTAACAAAATTCTTACTAGAAAAATTCTCATCAAGTGCTTTTAAACTTGTGATAATAGTGTTAAATCTAGCAAAAGCATTATCTATTGATTCCTCCTCCGGAATCGTAAATTGTTCATATTGTTGAACAAGAAGATCTATTTGTTATCTTTAACTTGACTATTACCTTGGTGAGTGATTAGTAAAGAATCCCAAATCTTTTTTGCGGTTTTACACATAAAAATTCTTTCATATTCTTTGCGTGGTAACGCATTATAAATAACCATTTTAGCCTCATTATTTTTTGATAGTTTCTTTTTCAAATCATCATTTTGTTTTTCAAAAGATACAATTTCATCCTTTTTAGTTTCAAAATTATATTGAATAGGAGGAAAATCACCAAAGGTAATAACATGCCAAAGATCTAGATCCTTTGATTTCACATAAGTTTCGAATCGATTTTTCCAATATAAAAATCCATCACTTTCAAATAGTGGTGGTCTTTGCATAGATTGCCCTTCTAAATATTTTTCAGATTCCATAGATCGTTACAAGTTTTAAAATACAATATATTTTAAAAATCTTGCTAGACGTGGCTCTGGTACCAATTGTGGAAAACTAGAAGGGGGGTTGAATAGTTTTACGTCTTTTTAATTTTATTATGAAAACTTAGTTTAGTTTTAAAACCTTGTTTGCTTTTAAAACTTTGATTCAATCTTATGTGAACTCAAATCTTGAACAATATGAACAAGTATATCTAAGTATGAACAATAATGATAATGTAAGCTAAGTATGTGAAATCAACACATGCATAATATAAACAATTGTAGCTATATACGAGAGATAAGTACGTAATCGTTTATTTTATAATCCTTAGTTATATTTTGTATAAAAACTATACTTGATCGAAATGATCAATTATATGTATGTAACCTTTTTAGTTTGATTGTAAAAACTTTGTTTTGTGAATGAAACTTTCGTTTGATCTTTAAGTAAAATCAATACTAGCACTATATGAGCAACTATATATATACGTCTACGTCTACAAATGTAATAACGATATAAGCAAGATAATAAGTAAGATATGGAAAGATCTAACCGCGAGACAAAGGATTTATAGTGGTTCGGCTACAAGGACACCTTCCTTGCCCTACTCCACTCCTCGAGTCACCTACTCGAGAGTTTTCTTCACTATGTCAACAAGCTCCTTATGGCGGAGAAACCTTACACACCAATATACACACCACTTACACACCAAAGCTTCGTCACAACGAAATCACACCTTCTTCACAACTACTTCACACCAATCTACTACACACCTATCTTCACAACTACTTCACACCAATCTACTACACACCTATCTTCACAACTACTTCACACCAACTATCTTTACTACAATCTAGTTCACACCTATCTTCTACACACCAATTATCTTCACTACAATCTACTAGCCAATCACACAATCTATATTCCTAACACAACTATCTACAATCAAATATTCACAACACACTACACAAAGATATATGTAAATATTCTTGATGATGCACCAACAACTTGGATGTGGAGGTCACAACAAGTTGTAATACTTCTTGTCTTGGAGGATAGAAGTATTCTTCTCTTGCACTTGAGAG
This sequence comes from Artemisia argyi, assembly GCA_030686995.1. Lineage (NCBI taxonomy): Eukaryota > Viridiplantae > Streptophyta > Magnoliopsida > Asterales > Asteraceae > Artemisia > Artemisia argyi. Next base: position 65,861,177 of record CM060709.1, on the reverse strand, counting down.
GATGATGTAAGAATCACTTTGAAACAAAGGATTATGTATTTATGATCAAAGGATTTAGAGAATAGAAATGGGGATCTAGAACAGAAAGTTTAGGAGTGCAAAAGGTAAGGAAAAAATCCAGGTTTAAGGTGGTATTTATAGGCAAAAGAATCTGACAGAGGAGCGTGGCCGGTCCCCTTAAATCATGGCCGGCCCCCTTAAAATTAAGGGGACCGCCCTTTATAATTAAGGGGGCCGCCCAGCTGAAACGGCCAGATTCTTTGTCTTTTAGTGGGGAAAGTTTATTTGGTGAAAAACTAACTGTTTTTGGTTAAAAATTTGAATTCATATATTTAGTATGAATAAAACATTTTTCTTTATTACCAAAAGTGTTTTTCAAAAATATATAATATGTTTATATAATTAAATAAACTTTGCATTAGTTAATTAAATACCCCTTTGATCATAAATTGCACTAAACACTTTGTTTATTCATACCTTAAGTGATTTGGATGTAAAGAGAAATATTAATCACTAAATGCTTGTTTATGTCACAAGTTTTAGTTCTATGAGTTTATATTTTGTGATAATCAAAACATAGAGATATTGATAACATGTTAATAATGTTTTTAGGCATTAATTTATGTCAACAAGTAGGATAGGAGAACTCAACTTTTTCTTAGGACTTCAAATTAAACAATTAGAAGATGGGATATTCTTTAACCAATCCAAATACATAAAAGACATGCTTAAGAAATTTGGTTTAGAAGATTCAAAACCTATCAAAACGCCTATGTCCTCGGAAACCAAACTCACAAAGGATGAGGAAAGTGAATCCGTAGATAACACTAAATATAGGGGTATGATTGGTAGTCTACTTTATCTCACGGCTAGTAGACCCAACATTATGTTTAGCGTTTGTCTATGTGCTCGTTTTCAAGAAGATCCCAAAACAATCCATCTTGAAACCGTAAAAAGGATTTTTAGGTACATCAAAGGCACTACACATCTAGGATTATGGTATCCCAAAGGAATGGGTGTAGAAACCATAGTGTATGCCGACTCGGATCATGCCGGTGACTATGTTGATAGAAAAAGTACAAGTCGTATTTGTACTTTTGGTGGACATTATCTCACCTCATGATTCTCAAAGAAGTAAAAGGCACTCGCAATCTCAACAACTGAAGCCGAATATGTATCGGCTGAAAAAGCATGTCAACAAGCTCTTTGGCTGAAGCAAGCACTCGTGGACTACGGAATTATGACTAAAGACATATCTATCCTTTGCGACAACAAAAGAGCCATCGACCTAAGTAAAAATCCAGTCCAACATGCTCGTACAAAACATATAGAAATTCGTCATCATTTCCTTCGTGACAATGTTCAAAAAGGAAACATCGCTATCGAGAAAGTATCCTCCGAAGACAACATTGCCGACATTCTTGCAAACCCCTTAAACGTGAACCATTTAATCTTCTTAGGCTAGGACTAGGACTTATGGAACCTACTTCATAGTTCAAATGTTAAATAAAATCGTAGAAATTAAAAACAAAAATTCCATGTTCTTAACCTGCAGGACTGACGGAACCAATAAAATCAAAGGGCGGATCCCTCTTTTTGGTTCCACCAGTCCGTCAAAAGCCTGTATTGGTTATCTTTTTTATATATTAAACCATATAAGTACCATACTCTATACCACTCCCCAAAAACAGTTGCTATTTACTTCTATATCCATTTTCACACGAAAATTAGGGTTCTTGCTCAGCTACTCTTCATTCCTATCATCATTGTAAGTATTCTAAACACAATTACTCTCCTGATCTATGTCTAGGAAACTCTATTTATGCACAAAAAAAAAAAACTAAAAACTTGGGGTTATGCATCAACTTAGGAATTCATGAAGAAAATTTGTCATAAACAAAACAAATTATGTTTTTCATTAGTTAGGAATTGCATCTTGTAAGACATTATCACATTATACCAACATCCCATGTCAAAATTTTGAAAAATCTTCTCACATTTAGGAAAAATAGCTTTTCATTGATAATACAAAATAAAAACGTTATGTTTAAAACATCACTTGCATTATGTCTCTTGAATGCTAAAGGGGATGCATAACTAATATGTATTTTCGGGTACATTCAACCATAGCTACATTGAACTAGGAGCATTTGGATTATCTCAAAATTTACACAAAATTTGCATAAGTAAAACCATTTTAACATCAAAATGAGTCGAGATAATCACAACTCCATATTGTTTTCATATAGGCACACACTAGAATTTTTGATACTTAAACCATTACTTACATAAGCTAAAATTTTGATAATTATGTTTCTAGGTTCATCATGCCTCCCGTAACCTTCTATGACCACAAAGAAACCACCAAATACCTACCCAAACACCACAAGACCAAAGGGCTAACCTCGGCCCAAGTAGAAATCTTTAAGAACCTTGAGAGGCGTTATGTTCATGAGGGTAGAACCATTGATCCTACTTTCCTTACCAGAACCAACATTAGGGAACAACTCTCTTTTATTGACTTTGATTGTCTCTTAGACATAGATGAGCCAATTTGTCCTCGTGTCATCCTAGAATTCTATGCTTCCGTGACCCTTAGCACGGATGATGAAGGTCTCATGTCACTAAACTTTTCTATCAACCAACATGACTTTAAAATCACTTTAGATCAATTTGCTCAAGTCCTTCGTGTTCCTAATCGGGGCACATGTCTTTACACCGACAAATGGCCACTTTCAACTCTTGACTCAATCCATGACCGCATTTATCCTTATGATACCCCTTTAGTGAGAAAAGAAGAAATTCGTGACCATCTTTTGGTTAGGACTTCTCACACTAGGAGAACCCGAGGAGGAGAGGAAGTTGCCAAAGACCCGTTTGGAATGGAGCTAAATGAGTTGAGACCACAATTCTTGAAATGGGAGGAGATCATTAGGGCCAATGTCATTAGCACTTTAGGAAATAGGGACCATATCAACACTTGTCTCTCCTACATGCTATATAGTGTTTCCACCTGCCAAACCTTTAACTTAGCCTACTACATTGCCAAAAGGATGGCAAACATCTCGGTTCAAGGTACCACCGCTCTTCCATACGGGATGCATCTCGCTCGTCTCTTTAGGTTTTGTGAACCCATCCCTCAGACTCCTAGAGTTCGTCGCCTAGATTATCCTCTTATTCCTCACACCTTTGTGCCATTGAGTGATGAACGAGTCTACAAAGCCAAAGGTAAACGTCCTCACCCTCCAACCTCATCATCATCATCCTCCATGAGTGAAGACGATAATCTACCAAACTCTAGGCTCCCACCTCTTGAGTACCTCTCATAACTTCCAGCAATACCGAATGAGTCGGAGGAGTACAAACAAACCAAAGGCATGTAGAAATGCTTTGGGAGATACCTTGGGAAGATCTACAAGAAGGTGAACAAGAAATGAGCGTGATAAGAGGGTGTTTGGCAGAAGAGTGCATTTGAACAATTTGGTCATCAAAACAATGTTATTTTATGGTTTCATGATGTCTTAGGATGATATTATGTTTATGGATTATGTGTGAACTAACAAAATTTGTAGGGGATAACAATTTGGTATTATGCTATTTTCACTTTTCGGCCAAAATTTTGAATGCTAGAATCGCTCTCTCAAACTATATAGGTAAGCATGTTTCTACCTGCAATTTTTATTCTTCCATCTACAAAAAATTGATTGCTTAAGTTTTAGGAAAAAAATTGGAATTTGGAAAACTCACGTAGTCGTACAATACGCTCTGTCTCAAATATGAGGCTCCACGGATACGGCGGAACCCAATTTTTGGTTCCATCCGTTGTAAAACTTGGTTCCTCCAAGTTTACTACCAACGGTAACGGCGGAACCCAAATTTTGGTTCCACCCTTGTTATCGATTGGTTCCTCCAGCACTTCAGCAAAATTTGATTTTTGAATTTTCTGAATTTTTCTAGCAATCCTTAGGATCCAAAATTGCTTCCTACATGCTAGTTAGTATTTATCAGTAATTCTAGAGCTATCTAATCACACATTAACCAATAGCATCATCATTCCCGCCAAAATTTCAAATGTGCCTAAACTAACCCAAGGAACCTTTTTGATTCAAGGAAGGAACCATTCCTTTGGTTCCTCCAAATCCGTGGAACAACCTAACAATATGTATCCACCATGATCACATAGCAATTACTTCCCCACTTAGTCTTTCACTCCATCCAACTCCATTGGATTGACTTCCAATGATTTGACAACTTTTTGGAACTCTTCCATATGATTAGGAACCTCCAACATTGTATGGATCAACATCAAATCCAAACACCAATTTCAATATCATGCTCTTCCTATAAATTAATCAACAATGCACACATCCAATTCACACCATCACCTTCACTTCTCTTAATCTTATACTTCTAATCCTACCAAAGTCTTGCAATGAAAAAATCCGCCACCTCATCCGAATCATCAAGACCTATTAGGAGAACCGCTAGAATTAGTGTCAAACCATGTTGCTTCAACACAACCATCCAAGTTAGCTCATCATAATCAAGTGATTCATCCCTCAATATTTCATCACCCATCAATGATAACAACTTTCTAAACCTTGCTACTCCAACACCATCTCCAAACCCTTGCATTGCTAACAAAATCGCCACTCCTCCACCAACCATAACTCCAAGTGATCCAACACCACCTTCGGCACCAATTCAACCTTCAAAAACTCTATCACCTCAATCACCAAAAATGACACCTATGGAACTCTTCAAGACACCACCAACATCACCACATCCATTTATGGAAAGTTTGGGCGACCTTCCACCAAGATCATCAAATCCACCACCATTGCCACTTTTTGATACTATTGAACAAATGGAAACTCAACAACAACATCGGTCTCAACTAACAAACCCATTGGATGAAAAACCTCATCAACCATCGCTAATAGAGCGTTTGGCTTACAAGCATGCTAGACCTTCCATCTTTCCACAAGATCAAGATCATCCTCAACAACAACCATTGTTGTTCCATCCCATTTACAACGACATCCACGGTCCTCTTTATGGAGAACCAAGTTTTCATCATCATGATCAACAACAACAACCACCTCATGACTTTTCCAACCGTTTTGAATCCATATTTTCTATTTATGAGGAAATTGAAGCTTCTTTGTGGACTAAATCTCCAAACACTCATAAAGAACTCAACACTCGCTTGGAAATCCTCTATGCTTTCAAGAACATGATTGATTCTCATCTCACCCAAGCCATGGATTTCCAAACCGCAATGTACTCATCAATTGTAGGTAACCGACACACCACTTAACCATCCACCTTTGCTCCTGCAACAACAAATGTTTCAACCACCACCAATGACCCACCAACAACAACCCAAGTTCCACAACTACCACCTTGTCGCCATGAATGCACCATGTGGGAAAGAACTGCTCACCTAAGTGAGAGATGCAACATATTGGTACATCAACTTCAAGATGAAATGAGGTTCATACTTAACCACATCTCGGAGCGTCTTAACGCCATCTTTCACTTGCCTCAAGCCTAGAGCTTTCTTAAGATCAAATAATGGTAGAATATCACTTAGGACCCTTTCCATTTATAGGTGTAGTTGTCATTTCACCTTGTTTGTTTTAAATCTTCTCCAATAGTAGACTTTTTTCAAGTCTTTAGGTTTGACTATTTATAGTCAAAGTTTAAATTTTACTTGAAATTTAATGGTTCTACTTATATATATTGTGTTGGTCATTCTCTTTTGATTGTTTGTTACTAAATAGTTGTTTTCATGTGATGAATGCTTATTCTCTTATACTTGGTATTATGCTCTCATCCTTATCTCTACAACAAACTAACCTTTTCTTGTAGGACCAAAATCCATGCATCCTCTCTTGGCACTCCATTTAGGGGGGGTATTGTCCAAGGGGGAGCATTTGGCTTGACACATTTCCGCTTCGCTACTCTTCTTTTTGTTTCGACAAAAAGGGGGAGATAGTATATATTTTACCAAATCAACTTTAAATACATCATTTAAAATGACATACTCAAAAGTTGAAATAATCATGTGAAATGTAAATTTTCAAAAGGCTCAAAATCTATAATTATCCATTTGCGTAAAAATAAAATTTATGTTTTGTCGTCAACAAAAAAGGGGAGATTGTTAATACAAATATACCCTAAAAACGTTATTTATATTTTACGATCTTTCTTAGTTTTGTTAACTACAAAAGGTAAAGTTTATTTTTGGCAAATCATAAATATAGTTTAAAAGTCTTTTACTTAACTTCACTCAAACTACATTTACATGTTTTCACAAAGTAATTTCTAAGTAAGTATACTCTAGTTCAAGTACATGTGTTGAAAATGTCTCTTATGTATATTTAGCAAGTTTACTAAATAGTATGTCATATTAGGATATAAGCAAGCAAACTCTTTTTAGTAAAACATTCACTTGCTAAACATCTCAAACAAACATGTTTTTATTCTATACATAAACTATTTTTACAAGTATACTTTCTTTTTTAGGAATATCTAAAATTAGAAATACAATGTTACTTACATCATCTCTTGCATCACATATGTCCCTTCAAGGAAACATGTGTGTAAGAAACATGTTTTATTATGTATAGATTCATACTCAAGATCTCAAAGTTGACTTTGTGAGATCTTGAGAATATTGTGTTAGATTTTCTAATATCTTATGCAGGATTCTGTCAGGCTGTCTGGCGGAACCCTCAAGGACAACGGACGGAACCAAAGGATGGGTTCCGCCGTATCCGTAGGTTGGCCTAATTGTTGGCCTATAAATAGCAACCCACTCCTTGAGTTTTTCTTATCACTCTCTATCATAATACACAGCATATACTTTATTTCTAACTCAATACACTTTCATATTTGTGAGTCTTTCTTTGTAGCAAGAAGATCACGAACTTACAAGCTTCAACACAACGTTGCAAGACTTTGTCAAGCATAGCATAGTGTAAACTAGTAAAGTTTATACTTCATTGTATTGTATCCATTTGTAGTGATCGGTTAGTATTTTAGTCCTCAAAATACTTAGAGTATCGGGAGTTGTTGTACCCTTATTAAAGAACTATCGGGAGTAGTTGTACCCTTGTGAAAGAACTCGACATCTAGCTTAGTGTCGGAAATAGTGTGTAAGCGGCGTGTAAGGTTTTCTCCGCCGGATAAAGGAGCTTGTTGACTAGCGCAAGAAAACTCTCGAGTTGGATACTCGGGGCGTAGAGTAGGGCAAGGTAAAAGAGTCCTTGTAGCCGAACCACAATAAACAATCATGTTATGGTTTGATCGTTTCTTACTTTTATTCTTGCATATAAGTTATTGTTTGATACGTCTTAATTGTTAATTTCACGTAAAAGTATTAGAAAAAAATCAAGTTTAGAACCGGTAAACTATTCAACCCCCCTTCTAGTTTTCCACACAACATATTACTCATGCTACATATACATACGACACACATTAATATATACATGCACACCATGCAATCTTCTATTCCCATTTATAATCATGTATTTAGAACCTTATTTGGTCGCTTATACATATTCATTAAATTAGACAGCACGTTAATGAGACCTATTCAACGTAACCCTTAACCCTTCTTGATAGCACAAGTCGACACCAATGTTTAGTGAATTGAAGTGTACACGATGGAGAAATAATAAGCAGTAAACAACACAAATGACTCAACACTACCTGACAACGATTAGCACATAAAAACAGGTTGTAAACTCACACAATTGTCACATAAGGCAGCCCACTCACACCAGCTTTTAACGATGCAAAAACATCACAAAACCTTCACATAAAATCATAGTATTCGCGAGATAAGATAGCCTAGATTTTCCAGCTTTCACATGCATCATTCATGATCATTTAAGACACATGTTAGGGTATGTTTATTTAGTATTAATAGTCAACATAGGGGCTGGAAACATTGATGAGGCGAAAAGTGAACCACTTTTAAGGGGTCGTTTAAGCCCGAATTCGAGATGATTTGATCAAATATTGCCCTAAATCGTTCCTTTTGTCATTTTAGGTACTTTTGGAGAGAAATCTGGAAAAGGAAGCATTTTAGACGTTTTTGGAGCATAAAAGTGAAGAAAACGACAAAGTCTCAATTTTCCTTGCCGGAACAGTACCTGACGGCGTCAAGGCTCTCCACATGACGGCGTCAAGAGTTACAAAAGAGGTGGATATGGAAAATACACGTGACGATCCAGAGAGTTTTTGTGCATAGGAGATGACGGCGTCACCCAAGGCCGTTGATGAGGCAAAAAATGAACCACTTTTAGGGGGTCATTTAAGCCCGGAATTGAATTTATTTGATCAAATATTACCCTAAATCGTTCCTTTTGTGATTTTAGGTACTTTGGGAGTGAAATCTGGAAAAGTAAGCAATTCGGACGTTTTTGGAGCAAAAAAGTGAAGAAAACGCCAAAGACTTAATTTTCCATGCTGAGAACAGTACCTGATGGCGTCAAGAGGAAAACCATGACGGCGTCAAGAGTAAATTCCATGACGACCCAGTGCAATCCTGACGGCGTCACAATAAGGGCGTCAAGAGTTAAATTGCTGACGGCCTGCATAAGGAGAATACATGACGGTGTCAGACCCAGATCTAGGCAGTCCGAGGAACTATTTGGCGGCGAGATAACGGCGTCAGACATTTGTTCTTGACGCCGTCACCTATCAAACTCTATATATAGTTTTCTATTTTTCATTCATTAGAGAGGAACTTGTGTGGAGAAAACTGGGGCCGAACTTTGTAAACCGTAGGTCATATTTTACAGTACTTTCAAGGGTTTTCATCCCTTGAATTCTTTCATGTTCAATTGAGATAAGTCTTCTCTTAATTCAATCAATATATCTATGTGTTGGTTGAATATATCTTGTGTTTGCTTAGATCTAATGAAACTTAGATGTTAATTATGTGTTGATTACTTGTTTATGGTTGTATTGGATGAATGATTTCAATGTTAGGCTTAAGAAAACTGGAAGATCTCCATTGGGTAACATGCTTGAACGTCTTAGGAAACATGAACCGATGTGTACTAGGTTTTATTGGTTGTATTTAATGCATGAGTTAATTCTAATGATCCCATGTTAGGAGCTTCTTAGCCGGCTCGACATAGGAGTGAAGTAGGCACTCATAGGATTGGGGAAGTAAGTACGCCACCCCATGAATGGTATTAAGGAATACAATCCGTCATCCACGCAACTATAACAAGTAATTAACATGTAAAAGATATCTAGGGAGTAGTGAAATCTAAGTAAACACCATTCTCCCACATATTGCTCACAACTTTAGTTTAGTTTAGTTTACTTTCATTTTTAGTATTTTATATTGATTACATCATAGTATTGGGTTAGTTGACTAGCAACTAATTCCGCCCAACTCCTTCAAAACCGAGATTTTTACTTGCTTTCTAAAAAATATAAAAATACAAAAAGAATCATCCCTCATCTCTAGACCTAGTCTTTAGGTTTTCTAATCCTAGCGACACTATTCCTAGCTGAACGATCAATCCCCCAGTACTTGTCATTATACTATACTACATCGATCAGGTACACTGCCTGGTGGGGGTTGTAAGCTTCTCGAGATCCCTCGAGAGGTAAAGCCTGGTGCAATTCCCACACATCAAGTTTTTGGCGCTGCAGCCTGGGGAATAGTTATTGTCTAGGTTAGAATCTCTTTTTATTAGGTCTACTTGCTAGATTTCTTTCTAGTAAGATTTTATTTTTATTTTTAGGTTCTCTTTAGTCTATCTTATTTCTTTGTGTTTTTGTTCGTAACTCTTCACCACCCGACATCATGGACGATGGGAACATCTTTGAACCCGTCATTCCACCACAACAAAACCCACCACTAGAACCTCTTAGGCCCCGAACCTTAGGAGAGTATTCCCGACCTAGCCAACAAGGCTATCGAAACACCATTGAGCTCACCGGAGCCAATGTGACCCCCTTGCGATCCGACACCATCCAGTTGGTGCAAAGCGGATGTGCATTCCATGGACTTCGTTCCGAAGATCCAAACCAACATCTCAAGGACTTCCTTAAAATCGTAGATTCTATAGACCTTGATGTTACAACTAGAGAGTCAACCCGATTACGCCTATTCCAATTCTCTCTACGTGATCAAGCTAGTCAATGTCTTGAACGTTTACCCGCGGGATCCATCACCTCATGGGATGATCTCACCACTCGTTTCCTTGCTCAATTTTTCCCACCGGGGAGAACTACCAAGCTTAGAAATGACATCTTGATGTTCCAACAACGTCAAAATGAAACTCTTTATGAAGCATGGACTCGTTTCAAGGACTTACTCCAAAAAGTCCCTCATCATGGCATAGATCTTTGGCTCCAAGTCCAAATCTTCTATGACCATATCGATCTCTCCACAAGGCGAGCCATTGAACAATTGGCCGGTGGTAAGCTACGTGATCTAAGTGCGGAACAATCATGGGAACTCATAGAAGATCTTGCTCTCTATGACAACGAAAGTTTGAATGATCCCATTGATTTGAACAAAACGGTCAAGGCAATATCTTTGCCTTCGAACAACTCTAGCACTCCCGACCGTAGGATCATGGAACTTGAGGACCAAGTCAAGTTTCTCATGAAATCTTATGAAGCTCCTAAGCCTTCAAGCCAAGTGAACAAAATCACTTCTTCATGCGAATTATGTAGTGGTCCCCATGACACTCGTGATTGTGTGGAACTCCCCGGAACAGCTTTTGCGGACTACGTATCCTCGCGTACCGACGAAGCGGGAGATAAGTGGTACACTTTCAAACCCGAGCCAAACCCTTACGGTGATTCCTACAACCCCTCTTGGAAAAATCACCCAAACCTTAGGTGGAAAGAAAATCAAGCTAATTCTTCCAATCCGCCTAATCGTTATCAACCAAATGGTCCACCCTCCAACCGTACTTTCTACAACAATCCTTCTAACAACTATGGTAGTACAAACAATCTTGAAGGATTGATGTCTAAGTTCATGGCATCTCAAGAAGCTCGCATAGCTAGGTTTGAAACCGAATTCAACCAACAACAAACGGAGATGACCAACAAGATAGACAACTTGTTGAAAGCCCTCAACAACCAAGCGTTAACTACACCTAGGAAGGACACTAGGGACGCCAATAGCGGAATCCAAATTAAGGACCCCTCATCATCCAAACATGTCCACTTTGTCAATGTTGTCACCATTAAGCCAATAGATAAGAATATAGAAGAAAGTGACAAAGATGAAGTTGAAGTAGAAACCGAGACTAGGGATGAAATTAGGGAAGTTGAGGTTAATAAGGGAGAAGAGTTGGAGGAAGCAGAGACTATAGAAGAGCACTTTGATAAGTTGCCCGCCAAGGAAGAACGGGAATACCATAAGGATTTATTCGATGGCCCCGATACACCATATATCCTTGGCACACCCCTTATCAAAATGGGAGACCCTTCTAACATCAACATACCATGCAACATCGGGCATATGCATATATGGAAAGCTTACATCAATCCTAGATCTCCTATAAACATCATGACTATGACTTATTATAATTGGGTGATGAAGAAACAATTTGGTTATAGGATGATGCCCAATAAGAATTTGATAAGTAATTTTGTAGGAAGAGTGAAGGGATTGCATATGATTATAGGTAATTTCACCTATGAGATCGATTTTATGATAGTAGAAGATACTTGTCCGGTGATAGATGATTTCCTAAGCCAAGTAATATTCGGAAAACCATTTGTTGAGGCCACTAAGATGAGTTATGATCCGACTTTAGGGACAGTTAGGTTCAAGGAAGAGAATGATGAGATTACCTACCAAATGCCCTACAAGATTGAGCAATACCGCCTCCTTTCTAATATAGAAAAGGAGCACAAACAAGCGGCTTATTATAGGAATGATGGGGATGGACGTAGAGGAGTAGAGTATGTGAAGAATAGGATGCTTGGTTTCTATAAAGAATGCTTGTAATTAGGTCCGGAGTACAAAACTGGTTTAGAAGACGACCTAGAGAGTGGAACCAACGATGAGGTCACTTAGTAACCCATGACCTTGAGTCTAGCTACAAGACTCGTAAATAAAGAAAAGCGCTTCTTGGGAGGCAACCCATGTTGTGTGTGATTTTTATTTTGTTTGTTGTTATTTGCTTCCGTATGCATGCTTTATTTTTATTGTTGGTAGATCATGTTTCAAAACTAAAAAAGTGAAAATACTTTACTTTGTTGTTTGGCCTAGTCTTAACTTCACCCAAAGGTATTTTTTCAAAAGATAAGTGTAAGGGGAAATCCCAAATATGTTTTTAAGAAACAAAATCGATCATGATTCTCCACAATATTAAGTGAACATGTATACTCGTATTTGTTAGAGTCAAATGCTTGTATCGAGTCATAATGATGTTTTGCAGGATTTTCCAGGAAGTAGGACGAAGTTTTTCCAGAAATTTTCCAGAAACATAACATAAAAATTTCTGCAGGTCACTTCTGACGGCGTCACGAGTTTACTCTTGACGGCGTCACGTGTAAAAATCTGGAAATTTTACCAGTTTTGTTTTTCTAACGAAGTCTTAAAAGTTTTTGTTGAATTATCAGTTTTATAATCTCCAGGAAATCTGCAAACATCATTCCACAAGCATTATATCTTATTTTGTTTTCTAGGATTAGTTAGCATATGTAGATTGCCACCGATTTTATGCGAGGTTGCCTTGTCTGTTTTCTCAGGTTTTACAGGTTATGTATGACAAGAAGATGATTTATTTTTCTGGAAGGGAAGCTTTGATTGTTCATTTTCTTGAAGGAAGATCTAACCTGGCCACCTTATTATCAATACCGAGTGAATCAGGGGAGTATTTGATTTCATTCGTTTTACTTATTTCACTTTTACATTCTTTACTTGAACATTGGGGACAATGTTCATCCTAAGTATAAGGGGAGGGTAAAATTATGATACCTTATAGATACACTTTCGCTTGAGTTTATTTGTTTGATGGTAAATGTGTAATAAAACTATGAGAAATACTTGTTAGTGCAATTTTAGCGCCAAATTTAAATTTTTTTACAACATTTAGGAGTGAAACTTTAGCCATAGCAAGCGTCTCATGGATAGGAGATCGTATGACTAGCACAAAACCGTACCATTCAGAAAAATTTTCCACCCAAATATGTGAGGTTCGCCTTTAGATTTGATAGGAAAAGCATTTACTCTTAGTGCTTATGAGTGTACCGGTAGCATTTAGATTCTAGAACTTGCGTTAGTGATGCATCCCGAGACCGCTAGTGAGACTTCATTCGTGTAGTAGGATTTACTACATGATAAGAGGCATTAGGATCACCCTTGTGTTTAAACCCGTATCATAATTACTTAACCATTTAAGTCATATTACTTTGCTAGTTAAGTCAACTAATTTTTCCTACACCTTAGCGTTGCACTCATTTTTAGTATACGAAACCCCTAGTAGACCCCTCCGAGCCTATCTTTTCATTTCTAACTTTAATCATCTTACTTAAAGGAAGAATTTGTTACACCCCACTTAAATGTACACTCAAATCGCCTTAGCCTTCCATGTATGCACTCATTTTTAGTGCATTATTGTTATTTGTTTAAACCCTAAGTTAATTATCTAATTGATTACATTGTTACTAAGTAGAGTCATATCCTTGTACATATTGTTTTGGGACGATTGGGACTCATGGGTAAAGTACTTATTTTATGGAGTAATGGGGAAGAACATCATCTATTACCCCCGTATGTGCGTTAATCTTAAAAGTACTCAAAGTGTTTTGATTTTCTTAATTCGAGTCGTTAGATTAGTTTATTGTAAAGTATGTAAAAATTCAAGTGTAAGGGGAATTTACATTCCCTATGATGTATTATTTTGGATGGTCGGGTAAGCGTGTATGCAAAAAAAAAAAAAAAAAAAAAATCGAAAAAATCAAGAAAAAGAAAAAAAAAAAAAAATAGAAAAGAAAAGAGAAAAAACATACGGACTACCATCCCGTTTCATTCTATGTTTATTTCATGTTTTTGTTATTTTTGATTTATTAGCTTAAGTCGAGTCTAGTCTTGGCTTAGAAACACCATATTGTACATGTAATTAACTAAGATTGTTAACTCGCCACCAGTAAAGACTGCCTATATCCAACAAAACCGTGTATTCCATATCCCTACACCTAACGTTACAACCCTTTAAAAGACCTCTTTGATAGTTTATCCTAGGTGCTTACGCCATGTGGTGGAGGTTTGATCCTTTCCCAAGCCTATGGTAATCTATTTTGCTATGACAGGTAGTGAGAGATGTTTTCCATTTCCATATTGTGATATTACTTTATTACACCCGAGAGATGTGAGTATCTAAACACTATCTGTGAGGTGCTAGTGTATGACCTCCGTGCTTGTCTTTGGTCTTTAGTGGAACGATTATTCGTTGTAATTACTTTTATATTAGTGTTAAATGACCCCTAACTTGTATTTTGATTAGAATAAAAGCGCATTTGCTTGAGGACAAGCAAATCTCAAGTGTAAGGGTATATGATGAGGCGAAAAATGAACCACTTTTAGGGGGTCATTTAAGCCCGGAATTGAATTTATTTGATCAAATATTACAATAAATCGTTCCTTTTGTGATTTTAGGTACTTTGGGAGTGAAATCTAGAAAAGGAAGCAATTCAGACGTTTTTGGAGTATAAAAGTGAAGAAAACGCCAAAGACTTAATTTTCCATGCTGAGAACAGTACCTGACGGCGTCAAGAGGAAAACCATGACGGCGTCAAGAGTAAATTCCATGACGACCCAGTGCAATCCTGACGGCGTCACAACAAGGGCGTCAAGAGTTAAATTGGTGACGGCCTGCATAAGGAGAATACATGACGGCGTCAGACCCAGATCTAGGCAGTCCGAGGAACTATTTGACGGCGAGATGACGGCGTCAGACATTTGTTCTTGACGCCGTCACCTATCAAACTCTATATATAGTTTTCTATTTTTCATTCATTAGAGAGGAACTTGTGTGGAGAAAACTAGGGCCGAACTTTGTGAACCCTAGGTCATATTTTACAGTACTTTCAAGGGTTTTCATCCCTTGAATTCTTTCATGTTCAATTGAGATAAGTCTTCTCTTAATTCAATCAATATGTCTATGTGTTGGTTGATTATATCTTGTGTTTGCTTAGATCTAATGAAACCTAGATGTTAATTATGTGTTGATTACTTGTTTATGGTTGTATTGGATGAATGATTTCAATGTTAGACTTAAGAAAACTGGCAGATCTCCATTGTGTAACATGCTTGAACGTCTTAGGAAACATGAACCGATGTGTACTAGGTTTTATTGGTTGTATTTAATGCATGAGTAAATTCGAATGATCCCATGTTAGGAGCTTCTTAGCCGGCTCGACATAGGAGTGAAGTAGGCACTCATAGGATTGGGGAAGTAAGTACGCCACCCCATGAATGGTATTAAGGAATACAATCCGTCATCCACGCAACTATAACAAGTAATTAACATGTAAAAGATATCTAGGGAGTAGTGAAATCTACGTAAACACAATTCTCCCACATATTGCTCACAACTTTAGTTTAATTTAGTTTACTTTCATTTTTAGTATTTTATTTTGATTATATCTTAGTATTGGGTTAGTTGACTAGCAACTAATTCCGCCCAACTCCTTCAAAACCGAGATTTTTACTTGCTTTCTAAAAAATATAACAATACAAAAAGAATCATCCCTCATCTCTAGACCTAGTCTTTAGGTTTTCTAATCCTAGCGACACTATTCCTAGCTGAACGATCAATCCCCCGGTACTTGTCATTATACTATACTACATCGATCAGGTACACTGCCTGGTGAGGGTTGTAAGCTTCTCGAGATCCCTCGAGAGGTAAAGCCTGGTGCAATGCCTACGCATCAGCCCTCAAGGTCCAAGTATTAGTGACGGCCCAGAGGAAAATCCTACATGACGGCGTCACAAGTAGATCTAGGCAATACGATTTCATTATCGCGGCGAGTTGACGGCGTCACAATCTAATACATGATGCCGTCACGCTATGTAATCTATATATAGTTTTCCAAATTTCATTCATTAGGGTGCAACTTTGAGGGAATAAACCCTATTCCGAATTTTATCAGCTTTTCAAGGGTTTCAACCCCTTGAATCTTTCATGTTCAATTAAAGATAAGTACTCTTTCAAATCATTCAATATGTCTATGTGTTGTTTGGTTATATCTTACGCTTGTCTTCTATTTAACATGCTAGGCTAGATTTCTTTTGTGTTTGCTTAGATGTAGTGAAACCTAGATGTTAATTATGGGTTGATTGTTTGTTTATAGTTGTTACGGATGATTGTATTCGATGTTAGGCTTAAGAAAACTGGCAAACTTCCATTGGTAACTTGCTTGAACGTCTTAAGAAACATGATTGGAGGTGTACTATGATTTTTGGTTGTATTTAATGCGTAGGAGAATTCTAATGATCCCATGTTAGGAGCTTCTAACGGCTTGACATAGGAATGAAGTAGGATCCTATAGAGTTAGGGAGTATTGTACACGACCCTACGACTAGAGTCAAATGCTTGTATCGAGTCATAATGATGTTTTGCAGGATTTTCCAAGAAGTAGGACATAAGTTTTTCCAGAAATTTTTCAGAAACTTAACGTACAGATTTATGCAGGTCATTTCTGACGGCGTCAGGAGTTAACTCCTGACGGCGTCATGTGTAAAATTCTGGAAATTTTGCGAGTTTTGTTTTTCTAACGGAGTCTTAAAGTTTTTGTTAATTCTTTAGTTTTATAAACTCCAGGAAATCTGCAAACATTCATTCCACAAGCATTATATCTTAATTTGCTTTCTAGGACTTGTTAATATATATAGATTGCCGCCGATTTTTCGCGAGGTTGCCTTGTTTGTTTTCTCAGGTTTAACAGGTTATATATGACAGGAAGATGATTTATATTTCTGGAAGGGAAGCTTTGAATGTTCATTTTCGTGGAGGAAGATCTAACCTTGTTGCCACACTATCCACACCGTACGAATCAGGGGAGTATTTGTTTTCATTCTATTACCTGTTTCACTTTTACATCCTTTAATTGAACATTGGGGACAATGTTCATCCTAAGTGTAAGGGGAGGTTAAATGATGATACCTTATAGGATACTATTGCACTTGAGTTTGTTTGTTTGATGGTAAGTGTGTAATAAAACTAAGAGAAATACTTGTTAGTGTAATTTTAGCGCCAAATTTAAATTTTTTTACAACATTTAGGAGTGAAACTTTAGCCTTAGCAAGCATCTCATGGATAGGAGTTGCATGACGAGCACAAAACCGTACCATTCAGAAAAATTTTCCACCCAAATATGTGAGGTTCGCCTTTAGATTTGATCGGAAAAGCATTCATTATTAGTGCTTATGAGTGTACCGGTAGCATTTAGATTCTAGAACTTGCATTAGTGATGCATCCCGAGACCACTAGTGAGACTACATTCGTGTAGTAGGATTTACTATATGATAAGAGGCATTAGGATCACCCTTGTGTTAAATCCGTATCATAATTACTTGACCATTTAAGTCATATTACTTGGCTAGTAAAGTCAATTAATTTTTCCTACACCTTAGCGTTGTACTCATTTTTAGTACACGATACCCCTAGTACACCCCTCCGAGCCTATCTTTTCGTTTCTAACTTTAATCATCTTACTTCAAGGAAGAATTTGTTACAACCCACCCAAATGTGCAACCAAATCGCCTTAGCCTTCCGTGTATGCACTCATCTTTAGTGTAATATTGTTATATGTTTAAACCCTTAGTTAATTATCTAATTGATTACATGGTTGCTATGTCGAGTCATATCTTGTACATATTGTTTTGGGACGATTGGGACTCATGGGTAAAGTACTTGTGTTATGGAGTAATGGGGAAGAACATCATATATTACCCCCATATGTGCGTTAATCTTAAAAGTACTCCAAGTGTTTTGATTATCTTGATTCGAGTCATTAGATTAGTTTATTGTAAAGTATGTAAAAATTCAAGTGTAAGGGGAATGTACATTCCCTATGATGTATTATTTTGGATGGTAGGGTAAGAGTGTATGCAAAAAAAAAAAAAAAAAAAAAAAAAAAAAAAAAAAAAATCGAAAAAATTAAGAAAAGGAAAAAAAATAGAAAAGGAAAGTAGAAAAAACATACGGACTACCATCCCGTTTTATTCTATGTTTATTTTATTTTTTTGTTATTTTTGATTTATTAGCTTAAGTCGAGTCTAGTCTTGGCTTAGCAACGCCATATTGTACATGTAATTAACCAAGATGATTAACTCGCCACCGGTAAATATAGCTTTTATCTAACAAAACCGTGTATCCCATATCCCTACACCTAACGTTATAACCCTTTAAAAGACCTCTTTGATAGTATTATCCTAGGTGCTTATGCCAAGTGGTGGAGGTTTGATCCTTTCCCAAGCCTATAGTAATCTGTTTTGCTATGACAGGTAGTGAGAGATGTTTTCCATTTCCTTATTGTGATATATACTTTATTACACCCGAGAGATGTGAGTATCTAACCACTATTTGTGAGGTGCTAGTGTATGACCTCCGTGCTTGTCTTTGGTCTTTAGTGGAACGATTATTTGTTGTAATTACTTTTATATTAGTGTTAAATGACCCCTAACTCGTATTTTGATTAGAATAAAAGCGCATTTGCTGGAGGACAAGCAAATCTCAAGTGTAAGGGTATTCGATGAGGCGAAAAGTGAACTACTTTTAAGGGGTCATTTAAGCCCGAATTCGAGATTATTAGATCAAATATTGCCCTAAATCGTTCCTTTTGTCATTTTAGGTACTTTTGGAGAGAAATCTGGAAAAGGAAGCATTTTGGACATTTTTGGAGCATAAAAGTGAAGAAAACGGCAAAGTCTCAATTTTCCTTGCCGGAATAGTACCTGACGGCGTAAAGGCTCTCCACATGACGGCTTCAAGAGTTACAAAAGAGGTGGATGTTGAAAATACACGTGACAATCCAGAGTGTTTTTGTGCATAGGAGATGATGGCGTCACCCAAGGCCGTCAAGGTCCAAGTATTAGTGACAGCCCAGAGGAAAATCCTACATGACGACGTCACAAGTAGATCTAGGCAATACGATTTCATTATCGCGGCGAGTTGACGGCGTCACATTCTAATACATGACGCCGTCACGCTATATAATCTATATATAGTTTTCCAAATTTCATTCATTAGGGTGCAACTTTGAGGGAATAAACCCTAGTCCGAATTTTATCAGCTTTTCAAGGGTTTCAACCCCTTGAATCTTTCATGTTAATTTAAAGATAAGTACTCTTTCAAATCATTCAATATGTCTATGTGTTGTTTGATTATATCTTACGCTTGTCTTCTATTTAACATGCTAGGCTAGATTTCTTTTGTGTTTGCTTAGATGTAGTGAAACCTAGATGTTAATTATGGGTTGATTGTTTGTTTATAGTTGTTACGGATGATTGTATTCGATGTTAGGCTTAAGAAAACTAGCAGACTTCCATTGGTAACTTGCTTGAACGTCTTAAGAAACATGATCAGAGGTGTACTATGATTTTTGGTTATATTTAATGCGTAGGAGAATTCTAACGATCCCATGTTAGGAGCTTCTAACGGCTCGACATAGGAGTGAAGTAGGATCCTATAGAGTTAGGGAATATTGTACACGGCCCTATGACTAGTATTAATGAATATGACCCGTCATCCATGCAATTGTAACAAGCTATCAACCTGTAAAAGATATCTAGGGAGTAGTGAAACGTAAGTAAACACAACTTTCCTCAGTATTGTTTCCACCACTAGTATAATTAGCTTAATTTTCATTTCTGTTATTTTACTTTTATTGCATTAGTAGTAAATTGGGTTAGTTGGCTAGCAATTAATTCCGCCCACTCTTCCAAAAATCGAGATTTTACTTGCTTTTATAAAATATAAAGTTACAAAAAGAATCATCCCTCACCTCTAGACCTAGTTTAGGAGGCTTTCTAATCCTAGCGACACTATTCCTGAGTTGAACGATCAATCCCCCGGTACTTGTCACTATACTATACTACAACGATCAGGTACACTGCCTGGTGGGGGTTGTAAGCTTCTCGAGATCCCTTGAGAGGTAAAACCTGGTGCGATCCCCACGTATCAAACATGATACCAAAACAGTCCCAAATACACGACATCATAACAGTTTACAAGGGCGTACGTTTTCCTAATTTCATGTGACTAGTAACAAGGCAATAATGACCAGATATTAGGGCTTGTTTAGTGATAAACTTAGGTCGACAAGGCTGGAAAGATGGACCTCAAACAGACCACAAAAGACTTGACAAAACAGGTACATAGGCACATGTATTTCTATGATTTCATGTGACAATTTCACGTATGATTAACGAGGCAACTAATCATATATTCAAACAGATTTAGTTGATTATTTAGCATGGTTTTTAAGTTGTGTTCTAAACCTTGTATATAAGTCAAATGAAAGCATGAAAGGGACAAACCAAAACATGTGAATCGAATTGACTAATACAACCGTATGGGCAACATATTTGGACTCAGATTTGCAAAGAAGTAACACCACAACTTGCACTCTAAATATTTTTCAGATTCCATAGATCGTTACAAGTTTTAAAATACAGTATATTTTAAAGATCTTGCTAGACGTGGCTCCTGATACCAATTGTGGAAAACTAGAAGGGGGGTCGAATAGTTTTACTTTCTTTTTGTGTTTATTTTCAAAATCTTTTGTAACTTATAAAAACTTTGATTCGATCTTACGTGAATTCAAATGTCAACAACTATGGGCTAGTCTAAACAAGTATTATCTAATAATGTAAGTATTGTAATGAAATGAAATAAAGATAGAGATAGAAAGATCAAACCACAACACGCGAATTTATAGTGGTTCGGCTACAAGGACACCTTCCTTGGCCTACTCCACTCCCCGAGTACCACACTCGAGAGTTTTCTTCACTATGTCAACAAACTCCTTATGGCGGAGAAACCTTACACACCTTGGCTTACACCAATTAACGACACTAAGCTAAATGTCGAGTTCTAATCCTAGCTAGAACTAATCTCACAACTTCTTCACAACTTCACAACTTCTTCACGATAGCTTCATAACTTCTTATTCTCGTCTACTTCACACCTTCTTCTAAGCACAACTAGTTCACAACTTCTACACAACTATACAACACACCTAATTTCTACAATCAACTAAATCACACAACACTTAACAAATACCTAGCACTACTACAAGATGATATTAACTAAACACAACACTAATACAATTGTATGGATGTTGAAGGAGTGTTCTTCTTTTTGGACTTGTGTGGATGAATGTTTGGATCACTTGGAAACAAAGACTTATGAATTATATGATCAAAGGTTTTTGGGATAGAAATGGAAATGAGATCAGAAAGTTTTGCATGCAAAAAGGTGAGGAAAATTTGTGAAATAAACCAGTATTTATAGGGCTAGTAAATACTGTTCTGGAGCGTGCTGGTCCCCTTAATCATTAAGGGGGCCGCCCCTCCAGAACATTCGGTTTGTTTGTCTTTTTTTGGGGAAGGTTTTTCTTGAGAGATTTTCCCCTTTTTGGTTGGAAATTTGAAATCATATCTTTGTGGTTTAATAAAACAATACCAAGAATGATTTACTAAAACATATGAAATGTTAATGTCATTTTATAAATTGTTTTGTGTTAAGAAAATGCTCCCTTTGATCATGTAATGCATAAGATGCTTAGTTTATACATACCTTAAGTGATATTAGTTGTAGAAGTAAATATTTGTCACTAAATACTTGTTTACGTCATAATCTTGACTTAATTTAGTTTACATTTTGTGATTATCAAAACGTAGAGTTATTGAAAAATATTAATAACGTTTTTAAGCATTATTTATATCAACAATCTCCCCCTTTTTGATGATTACAAAACTTAAACTCATTAAGTAAAAAATAAGTTTTTAGACAAGTATTTTAGTGAGTTTATATTTACTTCTCCCCCTTTTTGTAGAATCAAAAAGGTTTTTCCGACAAGTTTCAATCGTGAAATATTGACGGGACGAGAACTCCCCCTTGATGTGTACTCCCCCTCGTTCGGGGGCACCAAGGAGATGAGCTATGGAATGCTTGCAAAACAAAAATATTAGAAGCACAAGTATACACATGCAATCATTTATAAAGTGACAACAATATAAACAAGCATCATTAAATAGAAACATTCATATTAAAGCAAAAGTTGTGTAAAAACACAACAATACATGTAACATCAAGAGAGATTACAATTAGAATAACAACTAGATAATATAACAACTAGAATAGTACTCCATCATGCAAAGAGTACATAGGCTTCATAGAGCTTGCAAACAAAAGGGTGATAAGAGTTTTATTTATTAAGCATAGCATATGCTTAATTTGGAGAGCATGATGGTGATGGTAGAGAAATGAGTGAAGATTGTGGTGGTGGAATAATAGGTGAGGATGGTGGAGGTGGTGGTGGTGGTGGGTTGGTTAGCAAGTGTTCAATATATGAAAACATATATTGAATTTCATCTCTAAGACCAAAGATTATGGTTCGGTTGTGGATGCAACAAAGGCAAGTATCACCATGAGCTTCTAGTAAGCTCCAAGGTACGGGATTGACAAAGAATGGTGGTGTAATTGGTGGAGATGAAACATGAGCATCAAGTGGTGTTATTGGTGAAAGTGAGATTGTAAGTTCGGTGGAATTTGTGTAGGATGTGGTGATGATGCTTGTGGTGATGACAAGTGTGAGCTTATGTAGTCATTGATTGATGAAGTTGAAGGTATGGAAGATGAGGAAGTTCCATGAGTGGAAGGTGTTTTGGATGGTGCATTTAGTGCACTCGAAGATGAGCATTTAGGTGGAGGTGATGGGGTTGTATTGTCTTCATTAGCTAAGTCAATGAAGAGTTGTTTTGGAGGGATGATAACAATCTTTTGTTTCTTTGAGGCCTTAGAGATGGAGGTGCTTGGTGAAGACATGATGGTTTAGGTTGAAAGAGATGATGAATAATGAGATGAAGATTGTTTATTTGGAGGGAATTTATAATATGAAAATGGTTGATTTAGGTAAGTTTTTGAAATGGTTTAAGGAGATTCTAAAATCAGTTGGGTTATAAGGAGAAATGGTAGCTGATACTAGAGAAAGAGGTCACAAGATGTAAAAGAAAACAGTAAACTCTGGATGGCCGGTCCCCTTAATTGTAGGCCGACCCCCTTAATAATTAAGGGGACCGCCTAGGAAAATTAAGGGGCCCGCCCATCTGGTGTTTTCCCAGGCGACCAAAAATCAAAAATTTACAGAAATGGGTTGGTTTTCAAATGTGTGTTTCCAGCAAGCTCTATTTGAAGCATACTCTAGGAATGATGAAATATAAGCATAAAATAATAAGTAATGCATGCAAATTAATATATTTTAAGCCAAATAAAAAGAAGCATAATAATAGCATTAAGTTATAATCAAGATCCTAGCATGATAATAGTTAAAACCTAAGCAACATTCAAGTAACAAACATGAAGGAACACAAATATTTCCGAATAAATCGGACAAATAATAAAACACACAAATGTCTAATAGAGCAATAATAATAAAAAGTAGCTTCACATCAACAACTCTATTTCTTCTTCTTACCCATCATCTTCCTGAACATCTTTCGTACGGACTTGAATCCTCCTCTAACTTCTTCATGCATTTGCTGAGTTCGGTTTATTAAGGACGTTTGACGGGTGAAGAGAAGTTCATCGGTACGCTCATGAGGAAGAGGAATTTGATAGTCGGTATAATCAAGATCAGGGAGATCATCATCGTAGGTAGTGGGAGATGGGGTACTACGACGCGAGGTGTCTTCCTCCTCCTCATCATCATTACCTCGATGAGATGTTGAACCACGAGGCATAGAAAACAAAGGACCACGAGATTTTCCTTTGTCACTTCGAGATCGACGAGTATGAACAAGAGTGAGTTGATTCAAAGTGGGATGAATATGCACATAGAAATCATTACGAAGATCTGGGTAGTGTTCCATGATATGACGATAAAGTCGAGTGAGGAACATACCGTAAGGAAGATTGGCATTAGGAATGTTTTTGGCAGTCATGATTCGATGGACAAAGAGATAAGCCAGATTGTAGTTTTCTTCAGCAACTACACAATACAACATGTGAGCGATGCTAGCCATGAGATGATCACGGTGACCGCCGGTACCAAACGCATTCTCGCGAATGAGTTCTTCCCAATTTTTCATGTCGGGGCTTAGTCTTTTGAGAAGAATTTGATTTTCATGAATATCGACATTCTTCGACTTGATTTTGCGACTAGTCATACCAAGTTCTAGTTCAAGCAGTCGACGAATGTCTTCAAGACTTGGAATCTCAGAATAGTATGGACTATCCTGAGGATGATTTTGTTCAAGTGAAGAAAGATCCCATTCATTAGAGTATACGGCTTGACCGTTG
Organism: Artemisia argyi; assembly: GCA_030686995.1. Taxonomy (NCBI): domain Eukaryota; kingdom Viridiplantae; phylum Streptophyta; class Magnoliopsida; order Asterales; family Asteraceae; genus Artemisia; species Artemisia argyi. The sequence continues at coordinate 65,836,644 of CM060709.1, read as the reverse complement.
TATGGGATTCTGAAGATTTGTCCAAACTGAGCAAGAGTAAGAGTGATGAATTGATTTTGGTTCATGAAAGAAATGAGGATATGACCATAGGGATCGGTTTGCACCGTCACTTGGTTATAGAAGTCGAGGACAAAGCGAGGAATGATTGGTTCGTTGATTTTGAAAAAACAGTCAAGACGGATATTGGTGAACATTCGTTCGATTTGAACGGATTCATAGTAGAATGAATCGACAATTCTACCCTCATGAATGTTTCTATTTTCAATGGGACGATAGAAACATGCAACGGCAGGAGACATGCCGGGAGTGGCGGAAACTTTAGGAATGTATTGTTTGGTTTTAGAAACGTCACCAACCGTGGTTTTAGGCATTTTCACTTAAACAATATAACAACAAAAATAAAATTAAGACAAAAACAATTAACATGCATATGATATATATAAATATATGCAATACATGTTGAACGAAAGTCTACTTCGACCAAAAAAAAAATGGGAAAATTACTAAAATGGCCCGTTGCCCTACGAGTTAGGCATTTTCAGCCCCTTTTTTGAAAATTCTTGTTTTAGCCCGGGTTACCCTGGGCAACTAACGTATAGCCAACTACAGGATGACACGTGTCTAACCAACACTGTTGATACGAGGTACATGAAACGTATTGTATTTTGGGCAACTTTTTTTTGGGTAACCAATACATGAGCAACCGGGTATTTTAGTCATTTCACACCCACTCAACTAAACCAAATCATATAATAAATGATCTCACAACCCTCTCCTCCAGATAAACCATCACAAGTCACACCACCACAACCACCCAACAACCCGACGCCACCACCATCAGACGCCACCACCACCTGACGCCACCTCCACCGGATTCCACGAACACATAAACCAACGCACCACCGAAACCGTCCACCATCAAGTTTTGAGGTATTTTGATAGATCTATGGGCTTTGATTTTTTTTTTATAGATTTATAGATCTATACATCAACTCATCCTCTTTTGTTACCTATCCAGCAGCTAGAGTTTCGCTGTCTGTTTTTTCTTGATATAGGAGGTTGAGATAGTCCTCACTGCGCATCAGACATAAATCAACCGACGTACTCTACAATATAAACACCTTAAAATTGCTGTAAGTTGTTCAAATAATCCTATATATCAAACTTTTCTTATATATCATATAGTAAATATAACGTTATCTTTACTTTGTTGATTTCTGCAGCATCTGCTGGAGGTCAATGACCGTAAAGATCTTTCACAAGAAGATCAAGACACTCTAATAGAAGATCTGGTAAAGAAGAAGAAGCAAAAGATCTATTTAGCATTATATTGTGAAAGATTGATCATAATATGTTTCATTTTGTAGGTAAGAGAGATAACTTCAATATGGCAAACAGATGAACTTAGACGTCAGAAGCCAACACCAGTAGAGGAAGCTAGATCAGGTAAACTTTTTGTATCTTTTTCATTTAAGGTGTTTATATGGTTTGACGTATAAGAGTATGTTCAGTGTAATTTAGCGAAAAGCATCACAAAATGCATACACAATATTTTTCTAGGGGTGTTTGTTTGAGCTTATATATGGGCTTATGAGCTTATTTGTTTTCGGCTTATTTTAAGACTTTTGAACAATCCCAAATGCCCTCTGACAAATAGCTTGAGTCTCCAATTCTTGACTTTTCAAAAACCTTCCTAAAGAAATCCACTATTTCTTCTGTATAGTATCCACTATGCTTTGCTTTTCTGATCGTGAAGTCTTTTGTGCATTTCTGAGTGTCTGGGGGATTGTAACATGCAAAGTCTATTAAGTAAACTCCAGATGAAGCTCTTTTGGTCATGTAGAAACCTATTAATACAAGGCATATGAGTAAGGTTAATAAGAGAATTTTCGGTTCGGAATTGAAATTGAAATTGAAGTTTGCATGGTATTTTAGAAGTTCCTTCGAAGTAAAATTGATTATGGACATGATGCCTGGAATTTTGGTAACTAAGAAATCATTTCAATTGAAAATGGAATTTGTTAGAGGAACTCAAAATTTCTAAATCTTGTTCATGGTGCGAGTATCATTTAAGATTTCATATGGAAGTTGCCATTTATAGTGTTACGGGTGTGAGTATCATGGAAGATTTCAAATGGAAGTTGTCATTGCCTAGTTTTCCTTTATTTGAAAGGCGCTTTTTTAACACACCTATACTACCTATCCCACACAATCCCATGAATGTCTTCAACGAGATTTGAACCCACAACTTCTTGTTTGTTAGGCACACTCACATACCATCTGCTTGGCCCATGTAAATACTTGATATAATTACCCAGGATAACCCACTGGTTTTTAATGCCTCCTCTAACACTGGATGTTTCCCTAGTTGTTAGCTCTTGTTCATCCTTTTTCTGTCCCCTGATCTCTATTTGTAAATGTTGCTGACAGGACGAGGATTTTGTTGCTGAAAATGAAGATGATGGTTCACCCACTGATGATTCTAGGGGAGATGACTCTGATGGCAGTGACAGTGGAGGTGAACAAGGTAATAGATGTACAAACAAATGTTGCTTTTCTTTGAGGTATAATTTTTCCGAGTAATGACCATTCTTACACTACCATACCATTGATGCATGTACATATATATATTAGCATGTCGATGGCAAACATAAGTTAAAAACTATACAACCTTTTGGTTTACTGATGCAGCTATTTGTTTAGAACCAACATTCGACGCAGCCTGTTTTACAGTACCATGAGCTCACTGCTCCTGTGAAGGCAATAGCGTGGTCCCCTCATCATTACGGGCTTTTAGCTTCTGGTGGCGGCACACCAGACTGTAGTATCCGTTTTTGGAACACAGCCACCAATTTGCACCTGAGCTGTGTGAATTCGGATAGTCAGGTAACAATGCTCTGCGTATAACATATGTTTAAAAACACTATATCAAGATTTAATCCTTTTTGCTCTTCTTTACACTAATATGTTTTTTATTGCTATGATATTAATTTAGACGTGCTTGGGATTTACTTTATTAAAGCTGCTTAATCTGCTTATTGCTATGATATTAATTTAGACGTTATGATACAAAAAAAGATACATATTTGTGGGATCAGAAGGTTACTCACTTTCTACACACAAAGAATTGAGTATGTGGTAAAAAAAGGTTTAAACATCTTTCTAAGTATTAAAACCAAACAACAACGTACATGAGGATTATTTTGGGTTTACTTATTAGAAATATAAGAGGTGATACTCTTTATTCTTCAGTATTTGTTTCATTTTGTTGCACATTCTGGAAGGAAGCACAGATGCTGCTCAATTTTTTGCATTATGTATCCTTTGATTGATTAAAAGCTTGTACCTTTTCGTGAGTGGTTGTTTCATACTTTCTTATGACACTAAATAAAAATCCTTATTTTCACCAAAACCACATGATTAAAAGTTTGTATATAATTTATACACGCGTATGGCGTTCCTTACATCAGTTTGAATAGACCCACAAAAACATGCTCCTTGTATATAATAGCTATTGGATATAACAGTATTCAACTATGGGAAAATGGTAAAGTTACCGCTTATCACTATGGATAGTATAGTTATTATTTGCGTTTCGTTTTTTAGGCTGATTGACCTTTAGCTCACTAATTCACTTTTGTTGAATCAATGGCAGAGGGCTTTGTGAGTGCTGAGATTCTGGCTTCAACCCTTGAGAAAGAATGGTTGATTCTTCATGTTCAGGTCGTTTATGCGTCTTTATTGTGTATGTCATGTCTATAAGTTGTACATGAATTAAAAGCCCAGATATAACGAGTTTTAACCTTTTTATCAACAGGAAACAACTGCCACTTTCTTGACAGCGGCGCTTGCCTTGAGACAATCTGAACAAATTCCCTCTGAAACTCCCCTGCTGCTTTACGTGAAATCGGAAGTACTTCTTTGGTGTCATCAACTAATACAGTTGTTAGTGCTTCAGCGGATAAAAAAGACGTGGATCATGAGAAATAAAAGCCGCGAACCAAGCACCACCGAGTGAGGTAACTTGATTAACTTGTTTACTCTTTGTATCTTTCAGTACCGTGTGTCACTTTAATGGTGATTGGCGTAACTTGAAAGGAGATAAACTCAAAACATGTTGATAAGTTGGAAGAAAGAAATGTTAAAAGGCCGATTACAACTACTAGTCAACAAGTTAACCAGTGTTGTCAACTCAGAGGTAAGCCGTAACGATCATTGTGTTTGTCGACTTAATTCCCATTGCCAGAGTTGTCAACTCAGAGGTAAGCCGTGACGATCATCGTGTTTGTAGATTTCAAAATTATATGCAAGTATTCTACTCAAGTCTAGAATCTCATCTTTTAAATAGATGAAATCAGCTTGGATTTAGGGGAAACTAACCCTTCCTATTCAAGAAAGAGGCTGTTGGTTCACAGCATGTGCGAATTGTCATAAATCGTTAGACACTGATATCACTTTGGATTGTCACATGTTCTTCTTGTAAGCTAGAATCGGAGGCTGAGGTAAGCTAGAATCAAAAGTAAACATCGTGATGCAGCTACACTTAATGCGCATGACCTCTATCCAACTGCAGATCCTACATCACCTTCAATTGCTGGTCGAATGACATCTATAGCGAAAGAACATGTCAACCCATCATCAAGTACCAAGAGACAATTGGATTCTTCTATAATGTTTATCCTGTATTGATGTTATGTTTAGGTACCACTAATGATTGTTGTATGTATCATCAGACTATGTATGTAAATTTGTATGGCACCATGATAAATAACATATTATGGTTCAATTTGTATTACAATCTTGAATATTAAAGCAAGTCCATCAATTTAAAACATTTGACCTCTTGTGCACCATTTTCACAGTAATGACTAAGCTAAATCATTTACTGTCATAAAACACCAAAAAACCCATGAACCACTGTACTTCATATAACATTTGCAGGCCTTGAGACATCGTTCTTGGCTGAAATCCTAGGAGCCTGCTCCAAAGTAGCTTCCACCACTCTAAGATGCCCACTTCTTGAAGGTGGATGCGGTGCTGTTTTCACATTACTTCTCACTATCGATGTTGGGCTACTCTCGATCTTCAATAGATGGTTCATCATTCACCTCAATATTGCCTTGCAACGCAGCGGTGTGCTTGACATGTGCTTCCATCAACACTTTAATATCCTATAATCCAAAAAAATAGCTTTAAAATCATTCTGTATAAGAGCTGAGTTACATAAAAAATAAATAGGTAGCAAGAACATAAATGAGCAATTCCAAATGCCATCTTAATTTACTTTTAAGATCGGCGAAAGTGATATGTTACCTAAATCTTTTTTTAGCAGCAATATGAAGAGCATCAAACCCATGAAACACTCCTGTTGCAGAAGTAATCTTAGTACCAAAAACTCCTATTGCAGCATTAAACTTAGGTCCAAACACTTTAGCTGCAGCAGTATATTACCCGTTTTGACCCATTAAAATCAGGTCCAAAAACTAGACCCAACTCGTTTTTCACCTGTATTATACTATTACCTGTTTTGACAGTACACAACTGGGTTGCAAAAGAAAACTGATATTCCTAGCAATATATGAAGAAAATATGATGATCAATAAAATAAAAGTTGAAAAAAACTAACAAAAAGAGTTTTCAAAATTACCTTTGATGATTGTGTTGAAAAAGTGAGAAAGGGGGTGACAATAAAGAAGAGAACAACATACTTTCTGGTGGCGAGACGGCGGTGGTGATGCGCGATGTCGCCGCAATGGTGGGGCGAGACGGCGGAGGCAGCGGTGGTGTGTGGTTGTGGAGATGATATATAGTTTGAAGTGGTTGAGTTGGACATGGCTTTAATAGGGGGCTCTATTCTAAAATTTGTAGTGGTGGTGGAGGGTTACGACAGCGGTGGAGGGTTACGACAATGGTGGGGATTTGGTGGTGATGGGGTTTCGGCTATGGAGGGATTCCGGTGGGGAGGGAGTTGTAGTGGTGGTGTCAGATTGAATTGATGATCGTATAGATATGTATTTGTGTTATAAAGAGAGATAGGTATAGATAAATATGGTATAATATGTAAAATGACCAAAAAACCAGTTGCCCTATTACGGTTGCCTAACTAAAAATTGTTGCCCAAAATACATATACGCGACACGTGTCTTCATTTTATGGAAGTTGCCCAATGCCCGGGCTAATACGGGAATTTTCTATGAAGTAGTTTCATAATGTTCCTTGTTTTTAATTTTAAACTCATTTAAAATGTATCTTATGATGTCAAAATGTAGTTGTGGAATTAGTTCGATATAATATCAAGACTATCCAAACATCACTTTAGATATCATAATTCATTTTGAAATTTGGCTAGATATATATTAGGTTATATATCTTGCTATCTCTTATGAGTTTGACTAACATAAAGCTTGTTTAGAAAGTGAAAATATGAATTTTGGTTTTCAAAATATCTTTTTCCAAGTTAAACCAAACGCTCCCTTAACTAGATAAATATCGACCAAAACATCAATATATATATTGATTATATATATCTTGATGACTTCTATAGACTAGAATTATCTTAATAATTTTAACAAACTAGTTTTAAGTTTTAAATAAATTCTTTTTACTATGATTTGTTCATGAACCAAACGCCCATGTTGTTTTCATGAGACCGTTTTTACAATGATTTGAAAAGTATGTTTTGATTGTTTAAAACATTAAATCACTACAATGTAGTAAGCTTTAACTAGTTTTTAAGAATTATATCAACAATGTGCTTTTTGAAAAATGATATTATCAAGGGTTTATGGGCGATTAGAAATTTTGACAATATGATGTGTTAGGCTTAGTTAGAGTTGCAATTCTACATTCTAATCTTATGGGAAGCATTTGGTTATGCAATTTCTAAACTCAATTTTACTAAAATTCAGATTAAAATACATTTTAATAAAATACATAATTATTGATTAGACACTAAATTGAATAAAATTTGATGAAATGTATGCTGGAAAACTTACAAGAGATGTTGTTATACGTTTGCCCCTTGCGAAACAACCCCGGATTGGTGATTTGGTGAAGGATTATGATGGTTTTGGTTGTTTTGGTTCGTTCACAGCAGAAGGGAGTGGAATAATGTTAGCATTAAAATATTTATATATAGAAGTGATGGTCATTCTCATATTGTAACTTTGTGTCGTTTGTTAAGTTTAGTAATAGTTTAGTCATTGGGCTTTGGACTTGGAAAGCTAATATGTTATGTGCTATGTTTCATAAGCCTTGTTATATAATTCATGTAAACCAAGTCCAAGCCCAAGTCCATTAGAAAGCCCATGAGGCCTTTCTCTCTAACTATAAAAGGCACCTTACCTCTCATTTGTAAGGTGTGCTTGTGTGTGTATTGTGTGTGTTTTTAATAAAAGCTCTCTTCATCTTTACCTCTCTTTTATACTTATTAACGCCACACCTTTATAACATCAAGTCACCATCTTTCCTTCTTCTAGTGCTTATATTTGTGTTAAAGTTGATATATCTAAGGTCATACAAGTGGTATCAATCGCCTAACAATGATTTAGGAGTGTTTTTTTTATCAAGTTTTTTGTTAAAAAGTTACACTTTTCATTCATTTGTGTACTTTTTCTTCAAAAAAGTTTTGATTTTTACAAGTTTTGGTGTTAAAGTTGTTGTCTTTATTGAAGTTTTAGTGTTTCTAAGTGTTTTGGGAAAGATTTGATCATTAGAAACAAGTGAAAAAAAGAGTTTTTGGTTGAAAAAATTGAATTTTTGAAGTTTTCTGGTCATCCTACGCGTAACTTTTGGGAATAGTACGAATCTACAGCTGTGAACAGTACTTTCTGTTCTTTTTACGCATAAGATTTGGTCAAAACCCTTTTCCTACGCGTAATTTTAGTCAAAACCCTCTTTCTACGCATAAGTTGGAAGTCTACGCCTAAATCCCACGCTTAAGTGAAGATTCTACGCCTAAGTCCTACGCAGAAGAGTTTCTACGCCTAAGTTCTACGCATAAGTCAAAACTTACGCCTAAGTTTAATCTTACGCGTAAGTACCTATTTTCTACGCTTAAGTTTCTTCAAAGGTTCTCTCTTCGTGCTACGGTGACTCGGTATTTCCCTGACTTGGATAAGTTTGTGGACAACTTCGACAAGGGATATCTTTCAAGCTTGGACAAGTTTGAGAGATCAATTTGGTTGAAAAACCTTACGCGTAACTTTTCTTACGCATAAACTCAAAGTTTAGGCGTAAAAATCAAAGCTTACGCATAAACATTTTGTTTACGCATAACCTTAATTTTTACGCATAACCTGAAAGTTTACGCATAACTTTTCTTACGCGTAAGATTTGAAGTTAACCATAAGATTTGAAGTTAAGCGTAAGAATCACTGTTTACGCATAAGTTACTGGGTTTACGCATAACCTTAATTTTTACGCATAAGGTCAATCGCGATGTTAAGGCCGCGAATGTAAAATTGACCGCTGAGCTTGAAAGTTACAAAGAAAACATTAAAGCTTTTGAATTTCATAACAAAAGATTGTCTGAATTAGAAACTGGTTATCAAAATTCCGTTTCACGGGAAAAACAATTGCAACTCAAGTTTGATACACTTGATGTTAATTCTTTCAAAAAGATAAAATCTTTAAACGCGGAAATTTCTGATTTACAAAACCAACTTTCTAAACAAAAAACAGCTTATACCAATCTTGAAAAAGAAAGGGATGAGTTGAAAAAGGACTTTGCAAAGAAAGAAGACAAACTTTTGGCCGAAATCGTAGAGTCAGAACGCATGATTGCTCATTTAGAAGAATTGGTGGTTAAGTCGGGTCAGTCAAGTCAAACAATGAAAATGATTTCAAATCAAACTAATCCGGTTTACCATACGAAACATAAAGTGGCTCTCGGGAACAACACCCCCAGTAATCTCAAGAAAGCTCAGCAAGAACAGAATGTTTTGTATAATGGTAATGTGATTTACACTAAACATGATCCTCCCGTCGTTCGGGATTCTGTGCAAACGATAGAACATGTCGAAGAGAGCATTACTAAAATGAAACAAAAGGATTTGAAACCCATTGATTACAACAAATTGAACAAACTTTCGGGAATTACTTTTGTTCCACAAAAAGAACCATCTGTGTTTTCCATAAAACGACCATTCTCAAAAATGTTTTCTAAGAAAGTAATTGTTTCCAAATCTCTTTCAAAAATGGAACAAATCTCTTCTAACAACACTTTTAATACAAGTGAGGCTAGAGAAATTTTGGATGACGTTAAAAAGAGAATTCAAGAACTTCAAAATATTGTTGCTTCTGAAACTACAATCAATATTAACAACTGGCATTCTAGTTTTCATATTGAGCAGAAAAAAGTTTTGAAAACGAAATTACTATCCCACTGAATAACATCAGTGCGAGGGTAATCTATTTTGAACAAGCTTTCTTAAAAGAAACGGCCGACTTTGTCAAGGACCACAAATCCCTGGTAAACGAAGCTAATGATACTCGTGAAAACATGAATATTTTGGAAAACCTAAATGATTCTCTCTTCGAAGCTGTTATGACCACTGACATTATGTCCATCATTTTACAAACATATTCTGTTCAAGACGATGAAAGACTGAGAGCTGAGACCTCCGAAATTGTTTCAAAATATGAAAATGCTCTTATAAAGCTTGAAAAAGAAAATGTGTCATATTTTAAACAACTTGATCGAAAAAAGGAAGAATGCAAGTATGACAAATTGTCGTATGAGCGTGCCTTAAAGAACATGAAAGAGCAAAATGATCTTTTGAGGGCTCAGCTTGAAAGTCAAAAAGGAAAGGGTGAGGAAACTAAGTTTGCAAAACCATTGACTTCGGAGAAACCAAATGTTTCAAACACGGTTCAAAAACCAAAGATGTCAATTTCAAGGTTTGCTCCAAAAGTTAATGAGAAAAAAGATTTGACAAAACCAGTCACTCCAACATCTTTACCCAAGAAAAGTGAAAATGAAAAGATTGTTGATAAAGGAAAAGCGGTTGTCGAAACACCAAAAGTGATAGCACCTGGCCTTTTTAGGATTTGTCCCACTAGTGCGTCTGCCTCCACTTCTAAGACAAATGCGTGCAAAAAGGATAATTCTAAAGAATTTAGTGATGCTAAAAAGGACAACAATATAAATCCTAATGCGTGTGCCTTACCTTCTACAGGATTAGAAAGCACCTCTAGGAGCAGCAGACTAAAGCCTAGGAGCAATACAAGGAAAAATAGAGTCTCGCCTGTCTCTACGAGTAGTAGCAAGAATAAAGTTGAAGAAGTAGAAGAACACCCTAGGAATTTATCGCTTTGTAATAAGAAACATGATTCATCTGAATGTAATGTCGAAAGTACTGGTTCTAATGCATGTAATGACTCTGTTTGTTTAATATGCAAGAAATGTTTAATTAATGATGTTCATGATGAATGTGTTTCTAAGAATGTGAATGTTACGCCTAAACAGAAGTATGTTCCAAAGGGAACTAGTGCCAGATCTAGATCTATAGAAAGATTAGTTGCACGTTTTAGGTCTACCACTAGTAATCAAATGCCTAGGAACTACCTTAAGTTTTGTATGTGGATTCCGACGGGTAGAGAGTTCACTCTTAAGGACGGCAAATTAGAAATAACTCAAGCTAAACAAGTAGCAACTGTCTATGAGTGTGATTCTGCTTTTACTCCTAACCCCATGGAACCAAATTCAAAATGGTTTCCAAATACAAACTCTTCTGTTCTTGGCAGGTTATCGAAATATGTATTTGGATCGTCGACTCGGGTTGCTCCAAGCACATGACCGGGAATTTAAAGCTGCTGATCAATTTCATCTGGAAATTCATGGGAACTGTACGCTTTGGAAATGATCATGTAGCAGCTATTCAGGGTTATGGAGATCTTCAGTTTGGGAACTTTTTAATCACTCGAGTTTACTACGTCGAAGGGTTGGGACACAATTTGTTTTCAGTTGGGCAGTTTTTTGATGCAGATTTAGAAGTTGCATTCAGGAGAAACACGGTTTTTATTAGAAATTTGGTTGGTGATGATCTCTTAACTGGTAATCGTGGTACAAATTTGTATGCTATCGACATCAACCAAATGGCTTCTACATCACCAATTTGTCTTATGACAAGGGCAACCGAAACTAAGTCCTGGCTATGGCATAGACGTTTATCCCATCTCAATTTCGACACGATCAACAAGTTAGCCAAAGACAACATCGTCACCGGACTTCCTATGTTCAAATACACCAAGGAACACCTATGTCCATCATGCGAACAAGGAAAAAGCAAAAGAGCATCATATAAACGCAAAACCGTACCTAGTTCGGAAGCAAGGTTACATATGTTGCACATGGACTTATGTGGCCCAATGAGAGTTGAAAGCATTAATGGGAAGAAGTATATTCTTGTTATTGTTGATGATTATTCAAGATATACTTGGGTAAAGTTTTTGAGATCAAAAGACGAAGCACCAGGCATCATCATCACCTTTCTGAAGCGTATTCAAGTTCTACTTCAAGCTCCAGTAAGGATTATAAGAACAGACAATGGCACAGAATTTACAAACCAGGAGTTAAGAACTTACCTTGAAGATGTTGGAATCACACACCAAACATCAGTTGTTAGAACTCCACAGCAGAATGGGGTAGTTGAAAGAAGAAATAGAACTCTTGTGGAAGCTGCTCGTACAATGCTGATTTTCTCTAGTGCACCTCTATTCTTATGGGCTGATGCTGTAGCCACTGCTTGTTTTACTCAAAACCGATCCCTAGTCCATCCGAGATTCAATAAAACCCCATATGAGCTAGTGAACAACCGTAAACCTGACATCTCTTACCTTCACCTGTTTGGCGCTTTGTGCTATCCGACGAATGATAGAGAAGATCTAGGAAAGTTAAAAGCTAAGGGTGATATTAGAATCTTCATTGGATATTCAGAAAACTCGAGGGCATTCAGGGTGTATAATAGAAGAACGAAAAAGATAATGGAGACGATGAATGTGAAGTTTGACGAGATTTCACAAATGGCTTCTGAGAGATACGCTCTAGAACCCGCGCTTAATCCGATGGCTTCTAATCAAAACGGATTAGGACTCGCACCAAACCAGCAGACTTCTGGACACATCAGTTCAGGACTCGTGCCTCAAGGAGCTCAGTCAACAAACACGGATAAACCTTCTGAACAAGAACTGGAAAATTTCTTCGAGTTAATGTTTGATGAATATTATGGTGGAACTTCGACTAATGCATCTCAACAACATTCCGCTGCACCCGCTCAAAACCATCAACCACCACCACCAGCACGGGATGCATCTACAACAATCGAAGCTGAAGCACCAACTACCTTAACATCATCAACATCTACTCCAGCAACTCCAGTTATTGAAACTGATCTACCAAGAGTTGATGAGCAAAATCAAAACACAAATTTTCAAGAAGAACCAATAAATAATTCAAACGATGTTACGTTAGAAGAAGAAGAAGAAATATTTAAAAACCCGTTTGCAACAGACTCTGCTGAATCTTCTTCAAGGTTACAAGAACCATCTAACACACATTCGTTACACCCAAGGTACCCTTCTACGTTTCAATGGACAAAAGACCATCCGTTAGTACATGTTATTGGTGATCCTTCAATGCCAGTTCAGACGAGGAGATAACTTGCCACCGATCTCGAATTGTGCATTTACATTTGCTCAATAAGCACCAAAGTACCTAAGAACATTCGGGAAGCAATGGCAGAAAACCCATGGATTGAAGCGATGCAGGAGGAATTTCATCAATACCTGTTACATGACAGTTGGGAACTTGTTGAACGACCACTTGATAAACGTGTTCTTGACCTCAAGTGGTTGTGGAAGAACAAACTGGATGAGGAAATGACTGTTATTCGCAATAAAGCTCGTCTCGTGGCTAAAGGTTATCCACAAGAAGAAGGGATAGATTTCGAGGAATCATTCGCGCCTGTAGCTAGACTTGAAGCAGTCCGGATTTTCTTAGCCTATGCCGCTCACAAAAATATCACAGTCTATCAGATGGACATTAAGACAGCTTTCTTGAATGGAACTCTGAAAGAAGAAGTGTATGTGAGTCAGCCAGAGGGATTCATCGACAAAGATCATCCAGACTACGTCTACAAGCTTAAGAAAGCAATTTATTATTTAAAACAAGCTCCAAGAGCGTGGTATGACGAACTATCATCTTTCTTGCTCAAAAACAATTTCACAAAAGGAACGGTTGATGACACCTTGTTTATCAAAAAGTTCAAAGATGACATATTGATCGTTCAAATTTACGTGGACGACATTATTTTTGGATCAACCAATCCTAACCATTCAAAACATTTTGAAAATCTCATGAAAAGTAAATTTGAAATGTCCATGATGGGGGAACTAAAATTCTTTCTTGGTTTACAAATACATCAATCCCCTCGTGGTATTTTTATCAATCAAGCTAAATATACAATAGAGATTTTGAAAAAACATGGAATGGAAAATTGTGATTCTGTTGGTACACCAATGGTTACTTCACCAAAAATAGGTGCTGATTTGTTTAGGAAACCTATCGATCCGAAGAAATATCGGAGCATGATCGGTTCTCTCATGTACCTAACTGCTAGCCGACCCGATATCCAATTTGCTGTTTGTTTGTTAGCACGGTTTCAGGCAAAGCCTACCGAACTTCACCTCAAAGAGGTTAAACGGATCTTTCGGTACCTACGAAGCACCATTAACATGGGACTTTGGTATCCGAAGGATTCGGGGTTTAATCTAACAGCATTTTCAGATGCAGACCATGCTGGTGATAAAGTTACAGCAAAGAGTACATCAGGTGGAGCACAATTTTTGGGTGAAAAGCTAGTAAGCTGGTCGTCAAAGAAACAGGATTGTACTGCGCTATCAACCGCCGAAGCCGAGTATGTGTCTCTATCTGCATGTTGTGCCCAAGTTCTTTGGATGCGGACACAGCTCACAGATTATGGCTTTACTTTTGACAGAATACCTATGTATTGTGACTCAAAAAGTGCCATAGCCATCTCGTGCAATCCCGTACATCACTCTACGACGAAGCATATCAAAGTCCGCTACCATTTCATCAAAGAACATGTGGAAGAGGGTACTGTTGAATTATTTTTCGTTAAGACTGATTATCAACTCGCCGATCTATTTACTAAAGCCCTTCAAAAAGAAAGGTTTGACTATTTAGTTCGACGAATTGGCATGCGAAGCCTAACTCCTGAGGAGCTAGAACGTCTTCTCGAATCTTCTTGAAAAGTTTTCAAAATCGCTTCGCTGTAAATATTTTTGAAAAAACAAAATACAAAATTTGTAAAACCAACAAAAACAAAATACAAAAATATAAAACTTTCAAAAAATACAAAAACAATATAAAATCAAAAAATCCAAAAATATTCTTCTCACGACATGTCTCTCGTATAAATCAATATTCTGTACGTTTCTAGAAATGTCATTCAACAATGATACGGACATGTACAGATGCTTGAGCGGGAGTTCTTTAAAAATGTTTTTCTAAAACATGTCGTTTCTCAAAATTTTCTTCACAATGGCTTTCGTATTCATCAGTACGAAACCCGTACTTAAATGATGACTTCTGCTTATTTTCAAATCAAGGACTCGTACGTTCAATGACGAACTCTTTTTCAAAAAGTTCAAGTCTAAAGAAACGAAAAAGATTTCAAACAAAAACTCGTTTCCAAAAAGGAATTCTTGAGCACTTTTTCAAGATTGTTAAAAAGATCTCTCAAAATCTCTCAAAATTAGTGCTCAAGAAAACTCCCTCAAAACCATTAATTGATTTTAAAATGTGCTATCATTAAGGGGGAGTACAAAAACAAAAATGTTCCAAAATTCATGCAAAATAGAATCTGTCTTTCTCTCCAAAAAGCTTTTTATTAATTTGTTGATATCAAAAATATCACGCTATGCTATTTTTGAGGGGGAGAAGACATGATTAAAATGTGATCAAAGATGTTTAAAGCTTGTGACTGAATCTCAAAAGAGCTAGACTCAGAATGTACCAATGAATTGACAAAGCTTAAAAAGTCAGTAATCGAAAAGACTTGTCCTGGACGGGTAATAATTTCAAGCTAGTCTAACTAGTGATGTAAGCGTGTCTCGAATAGGACTTGTCTGAGTAGAATGTACCGTATCGAGAGACTTTCTTTGGACTTGACCAGGACGGGTAATAACTTCAAGCTAGTCTAACTAGTGATGTAAGCGTGTCTCGAATCGGTCATGTTCACTGAAAGTGGATCAATTCAAAAAGTGCAAACTCCTCTCGCATGTGCAAATTTCTTAAATATTCATGAGCACATGTGAAGGGGGAGTCCTTCAAAAGAAATGCAAAACTCTCGAAGTGTCAACAATGTGTTTATTATAATAAACACTTTGAGAGATTTTTCATAAATGGTTTCATGGCAATGATAGGATAGTCATGGAGTTATAAGGTGACTAAGGTTAGGAAAAACCATCCTATGATCCGCCAGAGCCGGAGGGATCTACCCAAGGTTAAATCCAATAGATTAGAATTAGAAGTCCATAGGTATGATTGAAAAAAGGAGAAAATGAGATAGGAGAAAGAAGGGGTTGAAGAATTAAAAAGAAAAGTTATGAAAAAGGGTGAAAAGAAATAGCCCTCCATATGTTCAACCTTAGGGCAGACACCGGGTTCAACTCATATGCTACTGGTTGTTACTAAGGTGACACCGGTATTGAAGACAAAGACGTCATGGACCCAGTGACGCACTGCACTAAACCTTCTTAACCACTCAAGTTCTCTTAAAAGAGCTTGTTTCATTCTCACGGGGAACCGGTGTTATCTATCGACCTGTCTCTTAGAGATGGTTGATATTGAAACAGGAGACCTCTCCCTAATCTCCGCATAGGAAACCAAATGTGCACTTATCGAGTCTAGAGCCCCGAGATTCATCAAAAGTTCTCATAGGAACATATGATATTTCTACCCTGGTTGTTCATCATTAAGGACGCCAGATGTAATCTTAAGAGTCCTACGCAGATCTTAGCAATCTGCCAGAACATTTATGAGAGGATACACTTTTGTAATTCTCAATGATTGAATGGAAATTCCTGCCAGGGTCAACATCAAACAGCCCTAACAGCAGGTCACTTCGGTAATTCCTTATGGGTTACGCTTAGTGTTCGCGGTGGTTTCAAATGGTCTACAGTCGTGGAGTGATCCCCAGCGACTCACCCAGTCATTGAGCTACCAAGTAGGTCTTGTAAGCTCTCTCGAGAGTATCTGACGTAGGAACGGCCTTGGTAAGGGTTAGAAGGAGTCTTCACACTATGCTGTTGACGATCTCTAATTCTTATCTATAAGTACCGGATGTTTTATTGCTAACTGTTTATATGCAGGGACACTTCATCTCCATGGCGACAGATTCCACATGCTCATACATGCATCTCGAAGTCAAAGGAAAGTACTCACAAAGATCAAAGCAAAGAAAGGTTCAAAGAAATATTCTACGCAATGTGAAAGAATCTACAGAAGTAAGGTGACAAAGATCTATGTGAAAGAACGGGAACTACAAATGCATGTATCACAAAGACTGAAGATGTATGAGCATGTTGGAATGGCAAACAACCACCACAGACGCAGAAGTGACAAAAGGCAGATAACTCCACATCGCAAAGGAACAAAGAACTATGAATAATCAGTTATCAAAGATCACAAAGCATGAAGGAACAAAGACTAAAGACTATGTTGGTCTTTAGATCATTCGTATATCATAAGGATGACATAGAAACAAGATCAATGGCAAGAAGATTAAACTTATAAAGAACTTGATTGAAAGAAAAATAAATGGTGGCTACAAACCCTAAAAATGTGTAATGTCAAATGACATAGCTAGCTATTGAAAAATAGAAAACCAAAGGGTATAAAACCCTTGTAAAATGACCGGCCATCAGGCCTAGCCTTTGGGCTTTTCTAACTTTTTGCCCATTACTACTAAATACATGCATAAACGAGCTAGTTAACGTAAGCCAAATTTCATCATTCTTCGAGTGACCGAAACTTCTTTGTTAGACGGATTTCGTATCTCTAACAATCTCCCCCAAGTAGAGGTTGCTCGAATCAAACCCGATTGCTCGAATGAATTCTTTAGACGAAACTTCTTTTCACAAAATAGCAGTGCTATCTTTGAACATATTTGAATGAGTTCTTCCAGGCAATGTTCATGTCTTTAGCTCGTAGTTCTTGGGTTACTTCACTTGACATGTTCTTCTTGTGCTTTTGTAGTACTTTAATTCTTGACATCTTGATGTTGACATTCAGAACTTGTTCTTGAATTACATTGTGATCTTGACATCTTGATGTTCACTGAACTTTGGTCCTTTTACATGCTCATATCTGCTGAAAATTTGAAGGCTTTGATGATCTTTCTTCTTCTAAACTTCTTGACTAGAATATGTGAAGAAGATGATGATCTCAGAGTTGCGGAAGCTTTAAGTATGTAAGCTTTCTAGATTTCTTCAGACATATGTGGGTGTAAATATGAGCATTTGTCTTGCATCAGATTCTTTGAGTCGTCATTCACCATGTTTGAATATTAAAAAAAATATTTTGTTGCGCAAAATCCACTTAATGTGTTCTAGAAAGTCTTTTTGTGAACACATGAAGGGTTTTATATTTTGAAGGGACCAAGTATAGATGATACTCAATCTGGTCGGTTACATTAACCTTCGATTCCGTGAGGATCGATGATTACAGTACGAATACTGCACCTGTGATCAGATAAATTCAATAAAAGAACTTTCTTGACAGGTTTTCCAGCTCAAAGCCTTTAAGGTCTCTAACACCGAAGTATCAGATTCCCGTATGCTTGCTGTTCTCTATACCAGATGTCCGAAGACTAGTCACACTATGAGTATTTCTACAAATAGAATGGTAAAGAGTGAGTCAGTACAGTTACTATCTGCTGACTATACCGTACAATTCCTGAACAGTGTTTTACTTCTTAATACAATTAAGTACCGTAGAAGGCCGATGGCAAAAGTGATTTAAAAAACATTCGATGTGCTTAAGAAATATTTATGGGGCACAAACGAAAGTTTAAATCAGAATGCTCTGATGATATTTTTGAAAAATATCTCGAAAGATATGAAGTGCCTTGAGAAATCCAAACTTGTACAAGTACTTGTATGGAATTTCACTTCACTAGTGGATGTTATCCGAAGACAAACATATGAGTATAAGAATACCCTGGTGTTACAACATCTCATTCTTATGCATACCTCAAGATCACAAAAAATACTTTGTCACTTATCAAGATACTAGTGTATAACACAAAGATTTTGGTACCTTGATATTTTTGAATAAATGACCACTTTTGCTCCCCCTACACATGTGCTATGATATACGAAAGGTGTTTTGCACATGTAAGGACAGGACTTAGCATTTTGAATCAATCGAGTCAGTATTTATCCATTTTTATTTAAGTCACATTTTCTCCCCCGATCAAAAGTATGAAAAACGTGGAATGGTTTTGATCTAGAATGAACTTAAATGAATCAAGCTCCCCCTCAATCATTGAGGTGAGCAATTGAAGCACAAATATCAAGTGAGTATTGAAACGAGACCTTCATAAGACCGAGACAGGAGTGATACAACTATCTGTCTGTGTATGTAGAATGTGGTTGTTTCAATCGATCAGCAATAGAATCAGCAACATTGCGTCCAAATAACCTGCAAGACTGTTAGTAGTACTGATTCTCCCCCGCAAACATACATTACGATATATAGAAATATTGATTTTTTTTTTTCTTTTTTTTTTTTTTTTTTTCTTTTTCTTTACCCCAATATACAGAGGATAGACAAGGATTATCCTGGTTACTCAGAGACTGACTCATCCTGAAGTTCCTTTAGAGTCTCGGGCGACATTTGTTTTACCCCAAGCAGTGGAAGTAGTGTAGAGAAGCGCTCTTTTGGTAAGGCCTTCGTAAAAATGTCCGCCAGTTGATATTTAGTCTCCACGAAATACAACTCAACCACTTTCCTTTCAACATGCTCTTTTATGAAGTGGTGACGAATATCAATATGCTTGGATCGGGAGTGTTGAACACTGTTACAACATAGAGCAATAGTACTTTGATTGTCACAATACATTGGAATTTTGTTGAACACAAATCCGTAGTCCCTGAGTTGTGAACGCATCCAGAGGACTTGTGCGCAACAACCGGATAGCGCAATGTATTCAGCTTCAGTGGTGGAGATAGCCGTACTCTTTTGCTTTTTCGAATACCAGCTAACAAGCCTATTTCTGAGAAATTGAGCGGAACCGGACGTACTTCTCCTTGTGTCATGACAACCTGCATAGTCAGCATCTGCAAACGCTGTTAGTTTAAAACCGGAGTCCTTCGGATACCAGAGACCCATGTGAATAGTTCCCTAAAGGTATCGAAAGATCCGTTTAATTGCATGAAGGTGCTTGTCGGTAGGCTTTGCCTGATACCGGGCACACATACAGACAGCAAAAACTATATCAGGTCTAGATGCACTGAGATACATAAGGAAGCCAACCATACCACGATAACGTGTAGGATCAATAAGCTTTCCTCCCCTATCTTCATCAAGGTCAGGACGTTCCGCCATTGGAGTGTCAATGGGTGTGCATGTGTCAAAACCAAACTTTTTCAAAATTTCAAGAGCATATTTTGACTGGTTGATAAAGATGCCTCTGGGATTTTGGGAAACTTGTAGTCCTAGAAAGAAAGACATTTGTCCCATCATCGACATCTTAAAAGTTGAGTTCATCTCATAAGCAAAAAGTTTGCATGCTTTGGGATTGGTAGAGGCAAAGATGATATCATCGACATAGATTTGTACGAGTACGATATGTTTGCCTGTTGTCCTTGTGAATAGAGTTGGATCGACCACGCCCTTAGAAAATCCGGATTTGATCAGAAACGATGACAACTTGTCATACCACGCACGTGGAGCTTGTTTGAGCCCATAGAGAGCTTTCTTGAGTCGGTACACATGCGATGGATGATCTGGATCTTCAAATCCTTCTGGTTGACTAACGTAGACGACTTCGTTCAGTTCACCGTTGAGAAAGGCGGTTTTCACGTCCATTTGGAATATGATCATGTTTTGACTAGCTGCATGCGCAATGAAGAGTCTGATCGCTTCGAGTCGTGCAACAGGTGCAAAGGATTCTTCGAAATCAATACCAGCTTCTTGACGATAACCTTTCGCCACTAACCGTGCCTTGTTCTTCAATACTTCTCCATATTCATCCAACTTAATTTTGAAAATCCATTTGAGCGGGATGATGAGAATATTATCTGGACGTGGTACAAGAACCCACACATCCAATCGATCGAACTCATGTATCTCGTCCTGCATAGCCTCAATCCAACATGAATATTGTAAGGCTTGTTTATAAGTCTTTGGTTCAACATGAGATATGAATTCGTTGAAGAAACACCAAAGTGCATCGGTTTCCAGTTGTTTCCTGGTAGATACCGGGCGTTTGACATCGCCAATTATATTCTCTAATGGATGAGCCTTAGTCCACTTTTGCAAATGAGGTAGTGGATTATCAGGAGTAATTTCGACATCGACAGTGTTGGAAGACGATGCTTCAGAGACGGATTCAGGAGCAAGATATGGTGGAAACAAATTACTGTCCATGTGATCGAACGGTGTAGTGAGATCCGAATCACTAGTGTCAGAGTGCAAAGGTTGCGAAGGTGAGGGACTAAGAGTAACGCAAGGAGCGCCTTCAGAGATAAGTGTAGTGGAAGGTGAACCATGGGCATTCTCAGGTGCCGGAGCAGCTTGTTCATTAACCGGAGGTATCTGAACAACTGGTGGGATATCTCCCTCTTCATCAAACCATTGTTGAAACAAATCATCTACTTGTTTCTCTGTAGGTGGGACACTGGGTGTTGGAGGATCATTCACGTGATCAGAACGACTGTGTCCTGATTGTAAAGCATGAAGTTCACTGGGTGCGCAGCCTGAATTGTGATGACCAGACGTCAGTCCTTCTGTAAGCTCATCGAAGGTCACATGAATGGTTTCTTGAATCTTGCGCGTTCGTTTGTTGTAGATTCTGTACGCCTTCTTAGTGGGTGCATAGCCACCAAATATACCGATGTCTGCTTTCGCCTTGAGTTTACCAACGTCATCGTAGTCATTGGTGGGATAACACAGAGATCCAAATACGCGGAAGTATTTTAACTCAGGCTTCTTACCTTTCAGCAACTCGTAATAGGTCTTGCCATGAAGTGTGTGTATTAAAGATCGGTTAAGAGTATAACACGCAGTGGCTACAGCTTCTGACCATAGGAATAACGGAGCTTTGGCAAATATAAGCATCGTACGAGCAGCTTCCATAAGAGTTCGGTTCCGTCTTTCGATAACGCCGTTCTGTTGTGGAGACCGAGGTACGCTTGTTTCATGAGTAATTCCAATTTTCTCAAACCATCCGTCGATTGTTTTGTTGAGAAATTCCGTTCCATTATCTGTTCGGACAAAGCGAACAATTGCATTGAGGGCACGCTGTGTTTGCACAATAAACTTCTCAATTGCTCGAGGAGTTTCATCTTTTGTTCGTAAGAATCTCACCCAACCAAATCTGGTGTAATCATCCACTATCACCAAGATGTATTTCTTTCCGTTGATACTCTCCGTTCTCATGGGGCCGCAGAGGTCCATATGAAGTGTGTTAAGAATTTCAGTATTGGTGTTTTCTGTCTTGAGTGGATGGGTTGCCTTCTTGCTTTTCCCAAGTTGACAGGATGGACACAGACGATCCTTGTCATATTTCAGCTTAGGTAAACCTCGTACTAGATCTTTTCGGGCTAATTCATTAAGGGTCCCGAAGTTCAGATGATTTAATCTACGATGCCATAACCATGACTTCGTAGACGAGGCTTTTGTTAGCAAGCAAACTGGAGAAGCGGACAACATATCATTCAGAGAGATGGTGTACAGGTTGGTAGTCCGCGATCCTTTGAGTAAATCGACCATGTCATAGTTGCGGATGTGACAAGAGTGCTGTCGGAATGCAACTTCCAAACCACCATCACAAAATTGTCCTACTGAGAATAGGTTGTGCTTGAGTCCTTCAACATAATAGACTCGAGAGATGATAGTGTCTCCCAGTTTGTAATCACCATAACCAACGATCTTAGCAAATTCATCGTTGCCGAATCTCACAGTACCAATAAACTTATCCACAAAATAGATAAGTCGAGCTCTATCACCAGTCATGTGTCGTGAGCATCCTGAATCCAAGTACCAAAGAACAATCTGAATAACCTACAAAAACACAAATATATAACCTGTTATAGGATGCCCTTAGAGATCCGGTTAGTTAACAGTCAAATAAAAGTTGACAATCATATAACCGAGATAGCACTGTAGCATAGGGACTAGAACTTAGCGCTTGGGGAAAGGTCTAAAGGCTCTACACGGGGTTCCTTAATCAGAGTGATATCACACAGATTGAAATGCCTACCAGTGGGCTTCCACTGAGTTTTAGCATGAGCAACATTCGTGCTAATGGGTGTCCAGACTTTCTTATTTGGTTTCCAAACCTGCTTGGTTTGGTGAACAGTACGCATAGGCTGGGTATGTTTGACATTCACCGTTTGATCACAAATATCCACACACTTATTATGTTTATTAGAAAACAAATGTTCATTACATGCACTACAACCAGTGTTCAAATTGCAAATGGAAACAAAACGTTTAGCATTCAAATGAGAATCAACACGATTCTTTTTATTCAAATTCCTAGGGTGCTCTTCTCCTCTCGTCACTTTCTCACGTGTAGCCGGCAAGGTTCTATGATTCCGAGGGACACTCTTAGGCACAGGTTTGCTGGCTCCAGAAGTGGGTTTTATTCCTGTAGACAGAGGCACACAAACGTTAGGTTTCTTATTAGGTTGCACTAATGTTGTCTGTGTGGGTTTGGGTGAAGGTCTGGGCGGTGCTTCAAAGGTTACTTGCTTCTTCTTAGGCAACGGGGTTGGTTTAACCAAAGTGTCTCGTTTTGGTGGGACGATGTATTTCGTATTAATGGCATACATACCTGGAGCAAGTACTTTAGGTGTCACGGTTGACCTAGGTCCACTAACACTAGGTTTGAATTTGGCAATCTCAGCAGTTAAGGCGGCTATCTTCTCAGAGGTTTTAGTACGAAGGTGGGTATTTGCTGTCGACAATTCTAGATAAAGTTGATTCAATTTAGTATTGTCTACCTTATAGCCATCATTCTTAATCCTAAGAGAAGTGACAACATCTTTTAACTGAGTCAGCTCAGTTTCTAAGGCCTGGTTATCAAAACTACCTACAGTGGGACCTGCATTCAATACCTTCATGATGTTAGTCTGGGCTTCTAAATTTCTGATAGTGTCCTCTTTCCCTCGAAGCTGATCTCGTAACTTGTTAATTTCAAAAATTTCATTTGACGCACTGGAAGTGTCTATGCATTGTCTTTGATTTTGATATTTAAGTTGTAAATCAATATGGTCCTTTTGTAAATGAAAAGTTCATTTTTCAGAAGTATTGACCATCTTTTGCAGTTTCAAAATCTCAGCTTCAAGTTCAAGAACCTTAGTGTGTTCCCTATCGTATGCAGATCTAAGTTCTCCACAAAGGCAATTCGAACTAGGGGCCACAACTATATCAGAATACATTACAATAGAGCAGATATCTTTTTCTAAGCATTTAGCAATTAAGCAGTCATTTTTAATTAAAAGATTTTTCTTCTCTATGTGCAGGTTCTTGATTTCAAGAACACTTCGTTCATACTCATCTTCTAACGCATAGTGAATCTCCTTAAATTCCGCTACTTCTTTTACAATGGTGTCATCAGCAGTTTGCACATGTTGCTTGAAATAATCAAGAAAAGGGATAACCTGTTGCATAGCAAACTCTCTTGCGTATTCATAACACGCTTCACTCACATATAGCGGTCTGACAGTGGTTCTTTCTTTTAAAATGTTCTCAAATTGGGGAAACACAACTTTAATATTTTGAAGACTAGCAAGAACTTGGCTAGGAGGTGGACTTTTATGGACAAAGGAAGTCACCGAGTTAGACGGGGTACTATCTTGACTAGACATCCAGTAAACCTGGTCACTAGATAGTTCCTGTTGTGGAACAAACGCAATGGCGTTTTGCTTCTCATAGAAGTCACTGGCTGGTTGGACGTGCCCCGGTTTTTCTTTCATTTTATGCATGCTAACCTCTACGTGTACTAAGACTTCCTCGCTATCCCATACATCAACAGGTGTAGGTATTAGGCTGGGTTGCAAAAGAGCATGACCATCATATAGGACAGGTTGAGCACGTTTGGCCAGATTGCTTACACGCGGAATGCGTTTACCTAGGATGTCCTTGTGCAAGTCATCGGTTGCTGTTTTAGGTTTCTTTGAAAGCATAGGTATAGTTTGTGTAGGCATGTTAAATCTTTGCAGCATTTGTGTTGCAACTTTGTTAGCACTTCTTAAACATACCATTTCATCAAGATAACTATCCACAATTTCCTGTTTATCAGATAAAACCTTTTGAATTTCAGATTTTAAAGATGCAATTGACTCATCTTTGCTTGAAATAGTGGATTTTAAAGTGGATTTTAGCAACACGTTTTCTTGCTCAAGTTCAGCGTTACGCTTATTGCGTATGGTTACTAGGTTTTGTTCCTGGCGAACTTGATTTTCAAGATCAAGCTTGATCTGTTGGGTATCTAGACGACATATTTCTTGCTGGCAACATACAAGCTCAGTTTTTAACGTTTCATTTTCTAATCTTTGTGCCTGGTTAACCTTAACATGTCCATCTAGTTGGGTTTGCAAGTCAGTTAAGATAGCAATCATAGATATCTTATCAGATGACTCAGCAGATACCTCAGTTGGAACATTTTGGGCTTCGCTGTCGAGAAGATATTGATGATACGGAATCGTATTGTCATCAATGTCAGACTCAACATCGGAGTCTAAATGTTCTTCATGGTGTATCTCCTGTGTTAACTGATAATTCACATTATCAATGATTTGAGTGTCATTGTTATGTACCTCATTGACTGGCTTGGTGTTGGCACTGGTGGATGACAAGTTGGCCATGAAAGCGACAGCAGCATTGGGGCCTTCATCCACGTCTGAATCATAAGCATCCTCATGGTTGACTTGAAACATGTTCGTAGTAGTCAATGACAGAGGTTGATCATAGGGAGCAGTGCATTCCACATCAGCTAGGAATGCTTCGGCTTCTGCATCTAATTCAGCTCCCTTCTCTTTTGCTTCCATAAGCAGCATTTTATCCTTGAAATACTGAGAATCCTGCTTCCTTTTCGGTTCATTGCACTGCCTTGCTACATGTCCTTCACCTCGGCAGTTGTAGCAGATTACTTTCTTTCCTTGCTTATCAGTCACTTGTCCATAACCTGGATTTCCTTTTGTTCCTGTTTTGCCAACATTTCCCGGAGCTCTTCGCTGAACGGTTTCAGTGACTATTTGCCCGTCATGCACCGTAGCATGACTCCTTGGATTGGACGATGTCCGGAGCTGGTTGTTGGTAGGAGGAAACTGTTGTTGGAAACCACTTAAAAGATTTGCAATCTGAGTCATAGTGGCCATCATTGTGTCATTCGGAGACTGAACAACTGGTTGTTGAGTTGGAGGTGAGGGTGATGGAAAAGCAGTTGGAGAGGAAGTGTGAGCGACATAAGCCAGTGGGTCAACAATGCTTGCTGACTGCTCTTGTTTCTTGAGAGTCTTTTGAGCATGAGGCTCGTAAGCTTTGAGATGTGTGTATATTTGAACATAGCTAACGGTTGAGATATCCATGTTAAGCTTGACACTAGTCACATACTTACCCCAATAAGATGGAAGGTTGTTGACAAACTTTGTGTTCATCTGATGAGTCGGAATAGTTAGCTGTGTAAGCTTCATGTCATTTATTAGCTTGTGGAAACGCACAAAGTAGTCATGAATCGTCTCGTTTCCATTGGCACGAAAGCGTTCGTACTCATCAAATAAATCTTCCTTCTTTTGTTGAACAGTACGTCCTGATCCTTGCATGAGTAACTCCACATTATCCCAAATCTCTTTAGCAGTACTTGTCTGATTAAGAATGTTGAAAATGTGACGTGGGAGTCCTTGACTGAGAATGATTTCAGCTTGCGTGTCAGCCATTTCAAGGTTGTTTTCTTCATGTGTGAACTCTGAATCTCGTTTCTTCCTTGGTATTGGCACACCAGTTTGACCAGCAGGTAGAGCATCAGTAATCATAGGATGTGGTGAAGGTCCATTTTGAATCGAGTTCCAGATAAGCTTGCCATGTGGTTTGCCTCGAATGTACCTGTGAATACGAATTTTCCACGAATCGAAATCACTTTCAACCAACATGGGTGGACGAGTATCAGTACCTGCAGCACTTATTTCTTCATTCATTGCCATTGAGTAGTGGTTTATGAGCGAAATGACCTGATCGTGAGTGATTGTTGATGACAAATTGTGTTGTTGTGTTTATGTGTTGTAGTAATTTCGGTGTACCAAAGAACAGTTGCAATTTCGCTTGACCACCAAGAACAATCAAACACACACGATCAAACACAAAAAATAACAAACCGAGCCCTAAAAATTTTGAAGTAAAAAACCAATCAATCACTTTGGCTCTGATACCAATTGTTGGTCTTTAGATCATTCGTATATCATAAGGATGACATAGAAACAAGATCAATGGCAAGAAGATTAAACTTATAAAGAACTTGATTGAAAGAAAAATAAATGGTGGCTACAAACCCTAAAAATGTGTAATGTCAAATGACGTAGCTAGCTATTGAAAAATAGAAAACCAAAGGGTATAAAACCCTTGTAAAATGACCGGCCATCAGGCCTAGCCTTTGGGCTTTTCTAACTTTTTGCCCATTACTACTAAATACATGCATAAACGAGCTAGTTAACGTAAGCCAAATTTCATCATTCTTTGAGTGACCGAAACTTCTTTGTTAGACGGATTTCGTATCTCTAACAGACTATTCTACAACGACACACAAAGTAGAAGGCAAAGAACACGGAAGACCCACTCACGTGGAGCATCATTCGAATGACCACCCCTTAGGGGGAGATTGTTAGCATTAAAATATTTATATATAGAAGTGATGGTCATTCTCATATTGTAACTTTGTGTCGTTTGTTAAGTTTAGTAATAGTTTAGTCATTGGGCTTTGGACTTGGAAAGCTAATATGTTATGTGCTATGTTTCATAAGCCTTGTTATATAATTCATGTAAACCAAGTCCAAGCCCAAGTCCATTAGAAAGCCCATGAGGCCTTTCTCTCTAACTATAAAAGGCACCTTACCTCTCATTTGTAAGGTGTGCTTGTGTGTGTATTGTGTGTGTTTTTAATAAAAGTTCTCTTCATCTTTACCTCTCTTTTATACTTATTAACGCCACACCTTTATAACATCAAGTCACCATCTTTCCTTCTTCTAGTGCTTATATTTGTGTTAAAGTTGATATATCTAAGGTCATACAAGTGGTATCAATCGCCTAACAATGATTTAGGAGTGTTTTTTATCAAGTTTTTTGTTAAAAAGTTACACTTTTCATTCATTTGTGTACTTTTTCTTCAAAAAAGTTTTGATTTTTACAAGTTTTGGTGTTAAAGTTGTTGTCTTTATTGAAGTTTTAGTGTTTCTAAGTGTTTTGGGAAAGATTTGATCATTAGAAACAAGTGAAAAAAAGAGTTTTTGGTTGAAAAAATCGAATTTTTGAAGTTTTCTGGTCATCCTACGCGTAACTTTTGGGAATAGTACGAATCTACAGCTGTGAACAGTACTTTCTGTTCTTTTTACGCATAAGATTTGGTCAAAACCCTTTTCCTACGCGTAACTTTAGTCAAAACCCTCTTTCTACGCATAAGTTGGAAGTCTACGCCTAAATCCTACGCTTAAGTGAAGATTCTACGCCTAAGTCCTACGCTGAAGAGTTTCTACGCCTAAGTTCTACGCATAAGTCAAAACTTACGCCTAAGTTTAATCTTACGCGTAAGTACTTATTTTCTACGCTTAAGTTTCTTCAAAGGTTCTCTCTTCGTGCTACGGTGACTCGGTATTTCCCTGACTTGGATAAGTTTGTGGAATACTTCGACAAGGGATATCTTTCAAGCTTGGACAAGTTTGAGAGATCAATTTGGTTGAAAAACCTTACGCGTAACTTTTCTTACGCATAAACTCAAAGTTTACGCGTAAAAATCAAAGCTTACGCATAAACATTTTGTTTACGCATAACCTTAATTTTTACGCATAACCTGAAAGTTTACGCATAACTTTTCTTACGCGTAAGATTTGAAGTTAACCATAAGATTTGAAGTTAAGCGTAAGAATCACTGTTTACGCATAAGTTACTGGGTTTACGCGTACGAATTTGACTTTTTGACTACCAAACTTCAAACGGCCATAACTTTTGAACCGTAACTCCGTTTTCGACGAATCAGCTGTCAAAACGACCGCGAGACCGAGAAGAAGGACACGTTGAATAATCTAAAAGATCATTCAAGCCAAGCTTCGAGGCCCAAATCCACTCCGAACGGAAGTTATTGAGGTTTTAAGGTTCCAGATCAAATTTTTCACCATAAAAACTTGCATCAACTTACACTAAACACAACTCCTACTTCGTTGGAACGATCCAAGAATCAACTTTATCAATCTACACTTCATCAATGGCAACTCAGCAAGACATTCATGCTGCCGGTGCAGAAAACCGACCTCCAATGCTTGAAAAAGGTGGATATCTCCCATGGACAAGCCGCATGCTTCGTTACATCAAAACAAAGCCTGATGGTAAATTAATGATCAACTCCATTACAAATGGTCCATTCAAGCCAAGACAAGTTCAAATTGAAGGCAATCGAAATACAACACCTCCTACTCAACCATTCGTGCGTGAACAAACAGAAGCAGATTACACAGAGGAAGACAAGAAGCAGATCGCCGCTGATGATATGGCAATGCATTTAATCCAACTTGGATTACCACGGGAGATCTTTGCTGCGGTAGACAGTTGTGAAACTGCTTATGCTATGTGGGAACGTGTTAGAAGGATTTGTCATGGAACAGAGATTGGACAACAAGACGTTGAGAACAAACTTCTTACTGAATGGGAGAACTTTACGGCTATGTTTGGCAAAAGTAGCTGTGAGCAGTAGCATTGAGCAGTAGCAGTGAGCAGTAGCTGTGAGCTGTGAGCAGTAGCCAAAAAAGCTCACAGCTTCATAAAGAAGCATTGGGAAAATGAGCTTTCCTAAAAAATAGCAAAGCCCACAGCTCTCATGCCAAACTAACATCAAAAATAAAAAAGCTCATTC
This sequence comes from Artemisia argyi, assembly GCA_030686995.1. Taxonomy (NCBI): domain Eukaryota; kingdom Viridiplantae; phylum Streptophyta; class Magnoliopsida; order Asterales; family Asteraceae; genus Artemisia; species Artemisia argyi. The sequence goes on along the minus strand of CM060709.1, from coordinate 65,807,275 downwards.
TCACCGCTCATTACCCCAAAAAGCTCCAAAAAAGCTCCGCACCAAACATAGCCTACATCCACTAAAGGTGAACAGATTGAATCCTACTACACAAGGTTTTGCACTTTGATGAATGAGTTAATCAGAAACTAGTTGACACCTCGAACAATTGCAACAAACATCAAATTCATCAATAACCTTCCAGAAGAATGGGGTCGTTATGTTACAATTGTGAATCAAACAAAGGATTTACATAAGGTGAATTATGATCAACTCTATGATTTTCTTATACAAAACCAAGCTAAGGCTAATGAAGTAAGGAAAGAAAGATTGGCAAAGAATCATGATCCTCTCGCATTAATTGCTACTACACCAACACCGCTACCAGTGAACACACAACAATCATCATCATCTTCCACTCACAACTACATGCAACCATCATACATTCAACAACCAACACCGGTCTACCAACAACAGTTCTACCCACAGCAACAACATGTTATTCCACAACAGCAATACCAACAATTCCAAGAACCAGAATTCACTGAAAATGATGAAGCTACTGCTGCATTAACCCAAGCGTTTGCTTTTCTATCAAAGGCATTCCAAGGACGCTATTCTACACCAACTAACAACAACCAAAGGATTTCATCGAACACTCGCAACAAGCAGATTGCTCAGCCGAGTTTCAATATGGGCAACGGAGGCCAAATGGTTGGAGTTTATGGGAATCAGCAAGGATATGCTACTGGAATTAACATGGGGAATCAGAATATGCTAAATGCAGAGAATCAGAATGCAGGAAATCAGTATGGTCAGTATGCAGGGAATCAGTTGGGTCAGTTTGTTGGAAATCAGAGGGGTCAGAATGTTGGTAATCAGGCAATGGGTAATCAGAATAGAAATGTTGCAGCTCCAGTAGTTGGGAATTTGGGAAATGTGAATCAAGGTAATCCGGTAAAGTGTTTCAACTGTCAGGGTGTAGGTCATATGGCAAGGAACTGTCCTACTAAGCCGAACAAGAAAGATCTAGCGTACTTGCAGAAAGCAGTGATGTTGGCACAAAAGGCAGAGGCAGGATTTCAGTTGAACGTAGAGGAGAATGATTTTATGGCTCTTATGGATGACATGGAAGATAGAGAGGATATCGATGCGAACTGCATATTCATGGCGAATCTTCAGGAAGCTAAGTATGACACGGATTCTGACACACTTCCTGTTTATGACACCAATGCACCATCCGAGGTATCCAACTTCAACACATGTCACAATAATGATATATTTGATATGTCTCCTCATGAGGAACAACATTCTGAGAAGCTTGCACCCACTTATGATACATACCTGGACACGCCAAGTAGTAGCAATACTCCTTCAGCAACTCCAGATGTGAATCATAATGGAGGCTTCGTTTCACAGCATGCTGAGAATGATGAGGAAACACGTGCTTTGTTTGAATCATTATTGAATAATTGTCGTATTGAAATTGAGAATGTGAAAAAGGTCAATCGCGATGTTAAGGCCGCGAATGTTAAATTGACCGCTGAGCTTGAGAGTTACAAAGAAAACATTAAAGCTTTTGAATTTCATAACAAAAGATTGTCTGAATTAGAAACTGGTTATCAAAATTCCGTTTCAAGGGAAAAAAATTGCAACTCAAGTTTGATACACTTGATGTTAATTCTTTCAAAAAGATAAAATCTTTAAACGCGGAAATTTCTGATTTACAAAACCAACTTTCTAAACAAAAAACAGCTTATACCAATCTTGAAAAAGAAAGGGATGAGTTGAAAAAGGACTTTGCAAAGAAAGAAGACAAACTTTTGGCCGAAATCGTAGAGTCAGAACGCATGATTGCTCATTTAGAAGAATTGGTGGTTAAGTCGGGTCAGTCAAGTCAAACAATGAAAATGATTTCAAATCAAACTAATCCGGTTTACCATACGAAACATAAAGTGGCTCTCGGTAACAACACCCCAAGTAATCTCAAGAATGCTCAGCAAGAACAGAATGTTTTGTATAATGGTAATGTGATTTACACTAAACATGATCCTCCCGTCATTCGGGATTCTGTGCAAACGATAGAACATGTCGAAGAGAGCATTACTAAAATGAAACAAAAGGATTTGAAACCCATTGATTACAACAAATTGAACAAACTTTCGGGAATTACTTTTGTTCCACAAAAAGAACCATCTGTGTTTTCCATAAAACGACCATTCTCAAAAATGTTTTCTAAGAAAGTAATTGTTTCCAAATCTCTTTCAAAAATGGAACAAATCTCTTCTAACAACACTTTTAATACAAGTGAGGCTAGAGAAATTTTGGATGACGTTAAAAAGAGAATTCAAGAACTTCAAAATATTGTTGCTTCTAAAACTACAATCAATATTAACAACTGGCATTCTAGTTTTCATATTGAGCAGAAAAAAGTTTTTGAAAACGAAATTACTATCCCACTGAATAACATCAGTGCGAGGGTAATCCATTTTGAACAAGCTTTCTTAAAAGAAATGGCCGACTTTGTCAAGGACCACAAATCCCTGGTAAACGAAGCTAATGATACTCGTGAAAACATGAATGTTTTGGAAAACCTAAATGATTCTCTCTTCGAAGCTGTTATGACCACTGACATTATGTCCATCATTTTACAAACATATTCTGTTCAAGACGATGAAAGACTGAGAGCTGAGACCTCCGAAATTGTTTCAAAATATGAAAATGCTCTTATAAAGCTTGAAAAAGAAAATGTGTCATATTTTAAACAACTTGATTGAAAAAAGGAAGAATGCAAGTATGACAAATTGTCGTATGAGCGTGCCTTAAAGAACATGAAAGAGCAAAATGATCTTTTGAGGGCTCAGCTTGAAAGTCAAAAAGAAAAGGGTGAGGAAACTAAGTTTGCAAAACCATTGACTTCTGAGAAACCAAATGTTTTAAACACGGTTCAAAAACCAAAGATGTCAATTTCAAGGTTTGCTCCAAAAGTTAATGAGAAAAAAGATTTGACAAAACCAGTCACTCCAACATCCTTACCCAAGAAAAGTGAAAATGAAAAGATTGTTGATAAAGGAAAAGCGGTTGTCGAAACACCAAAAGTGATCGCACCTGGCCTTTTTAGGATTTGTCCCACTAGTGCGTCTGCCTCCACTTCTAAGACAAATGCGTGCAAAAAGGATAATTCTAAAGAGTTTAGTGATGCTAAAAAGGACAACAATATAAATCCTAATGCGTGTGCCTTACCTTCTACAGGATTAGAAAGCACCTCTAGGAGCAGCAGACTAAAGCCTAGGAGCAATACAAGGAACAATAGAGTCTCGCCTGTCTCTACGAGTAGTAGCAAGAATAAAGTTGAAGAAGTAGAAGAACACCCTAGGAATTTATCGCTTTGTAATAAGAAACATGATTCATCTGAATGTAATGTCGAAAGTACTGGTTCTAATGCATGTGATGACTCTGTTTGTTTAATATGCAAGAAATGTTTAATTAATGATGTTCATGATGAATGTGTTTCTAAGAATGTGAATGTTACGCCTAAACAGAAGTATGTTCCAAAGGGAACTAGTGCCAGATCTAGATCTATAGAAAGATTAGTTGCACGCTTTAGATCTACCACTAGTAGTCGAATGCCTAGGAACTACCTTAAGTTTTGTATGTGGCAACCTACGGGTAGAGAATTCATTCTTAAGGATGGCAAATTGAAAGTTGTTCAAAATGGACAAGTAGATACCTTCTATGAATGTGATTCAGATTTTACCCCTAACCAAATGGAACCAAATTCAAAACGGTTTCCAAATACAAACTCTTCTGTTCTTGGCAGGTTTTCGAAATATGTCTTTGGTTCGTCGACTCGGGTTGCTCCAAGCACATGACCGGGAACTTAAAGCTGCTGATCAATTTCGTCTGGAAATTCATGGGAACTGTACGCTTTGGAAATGATCATGTAGCAGCTATTCTGGGTTATGGAGATCTTCGGTTTGAGAATTTTTTAATCACCCGGGTTTACTACGTCGAAGGATTGGGACACAATTTGTTTTCAGTTGGGCAGTTTTGTGATGCAGATTTAGAAGTTGCATTCAGGAGAAACACGGTTTTTATAAGAAATTTGGTTGGTGATGATCTCTTAACTGGTAAACGTGGTACAAACTTGTATGCTATCGACATCAACCAAATGGCTTCTACATCACCAATTTGTCTTATGACAAGGGCAACCGAAACTAAGTCCTGGCTATGGCATAGACGTTTATCCCATCTCAATTTCGACACCATCAACAAGTTAGCCAAAGACAACATCGTCACCGGACTTCCTAAGTTCAAATACACCAAGGAACACCTATGTCCATCATGCGAACAAGGAAAAAGTAAAAGAGCATCATATAAACCCAAAACCGTACCTAGTTCGGAAGCAAGGTTACATATGTTGCACATGGACTTATGTGGCCCAATGAGAGTTGAAAGCATTAATGGGAAGAAGTATATTCTTGTTATTGTTGAAAGCATTAATGGGAAGAAGTATATTCTTGTTATTGTTGACGAAGCACCAGGCATCATCATCACCTTTCTGAAGCGTATTCAAGTTCTACTTCAAGCTCCAGTAAGGATTATAAGAACAGACAATGGCACAGAATTTACAAACCAGGAGTTACGAACTTACCTTGAAGATGTTGGAATCACACACCAAACATCTGTTGTTAGAACTCCACAGCAGAATGGGGTAGTTGAAAGAAGAAATAGAACTCTTGTGGAAGCTGCTCGCACAATGCTAATTTTTTCTAGTGCACCACTATTCTTATGGGCTGATGCTGTAGCCACTGCTTGTTTTACTCAAAACCGATCCTTAGTCCATCCGAGATTCAGTAAAACCCCATATGAGCTAGTGAACAACCGTAAACCTGACATCTCTTACCTTCACGTGTTTGGCGCTCTGTGCTATCCGACGAATGACAAAGAAGATCTAGGGAAGTTAAAAGCTAAGGGTGATATTGGAATCTTCATTGGTTATTCAGAAAACTCGAGGGCATTCAGGGTATATAATAGAAGAACGAAAAAGATAATGGAGACGATGAATGTGAAGTTTGACGAAATTTCACAAATGGCTTCTGAGAGATACGCTCTAGAACCCGCGCTTAATCCGATGGCTTCTAATCAAAATGGATTAGGACCCGCACCAAACCAGCAGACTTCTGGACACATCAGTTCAGGACTCGTACCTCAAGGAGCTCAGTCAACAAACACGGATAAACCTTCAGTACAAGAACTGGAAAATTTCTTCGAGTTAATGTTTGATGAATATTATGGTGGAACTTCGACAAATGCATCTCAACAACATTCCGCTGCACCCGCTCAAAACCATCAACCACCACCACCACCACAGGATGCATCCACAACAATCGAAGCTGAAGCACCAACTACATCAACATCATCTACATCTACTCAAGCAACTCCAGTAATTGAAACTGATCTACCAAGAGTTGATGAGCAAAACCAAAATACCGATTTTCAAGAAGAACCTACAAATAATTCAAACGATGTTGCGTTAGAAGAAGAAGAAGTATTTGTAAACCCATTTGCAACAGACTCTGCTGAATCTTCTTCAAGGTTACAAGAACCATCTAACACACATTCGTTACACCCAAGGTACCCTTCTACGTTTCAATGGACAAAAGACCATCCAATAGAACATGTTATTGGTGAACCTTCAAAGCCAGTTCAGACAAGGAGACAACTTGCCACCGATCTCGAATTGTGCATCTGCGTGTGTTCAATCAGCCTCAAAGAACCAAAGAACATTCGGGAAGCAATGGCAGAAAACCCTTGGATTGAAGCAATGCAGGAGGAATTTCTTCAATACCTGTTACATGACAGTTGGGAACTTGTTGAACGACCACTTGATAAACGAGTTCTTGATCTCAAGTGGTTGTGGAAGAACAAACTGGATGAGGAAATGACTGTTATTCGCAACAAAGCTCGTCTCGTGGCTAAAGGTTATCCACTAGAAGAAGGGATAGATTTCGAAGAATCATTCGCGCCTGTAGCTAGACTTGAAGCAGTCCGGATTTTCTTAGCCTATGCAGCTCACAAAAACATCACAGTCTATCAGATGGACATTAAGGCAGCTTTCTTGAATGGAACTTTGAAAGAAGAAGTGTATGTGAGTCAGCCAGAGGGATTTATCGACAGAGATCATCCAGACTACGTCTACAAGCTTAAGAAAGCAATTTATGGTTTAAAACAAGCTCCAAGAGCGTGGTATGACGAACTATCATCTTTCTTGCTCAAAAACAATTTCACAAAAGGAACGGTTGATGACACCTTGTTTATCAAAAAATTCAAAGATGACATTTTGATCGTTCAAATTTACGTGGACGACATAATTTTTGGATCAACCAATCCTAACCATTCAAAACATTTTGAAAATCTCATGAAAAGCAAATTTGAAATGTCCATGATGGGGGAACTAAAATTCTTTCTTGGTTTACAAATACATCAATCCCCTCGTGGTATTTTTATCAATCAAGCTAAATATACAATAGAGATTTTGAAAAAACATGGAATGGAAAATTGTGATTCTGTTGGTACACCAATGGTCACCTCACCAAAAATAGGTGCTGATTTGTTTGGGAAACCTATCGATCCGAAGAAATATCGGAGCATGATCGGTTCTCTCATGTACCTAACTGCTAGCCAACCCGATATTCAATTTGCTGTTTGCATGTTAGCACGGTTTCAGGCAAAGCCTACCGAACTTCACCTCAAAGAGGTTAAACGGATCTTTCGGTACCTACGAAGCACCATCAACTTGGGACTTTGGTATCCGAAGGATTCGGGGTTTAATCTTACAGCATTTTCAGATGCAGACCATGCCGGTGATCAAGTTACAGCAAAGAGTACATCAGGTGGAGCACAATTTTTGGGTGAAAAGCTAGTAAGCTGGTCATCAAAGAAACAGGATTGTACTGCGCTATCAACCGCCGAAGCCGAGTATGTGTCTCTATCTGCGTGTTGTGCCCAAGTTCTTTGGATGCGGACACAGCTCACAGATTATGGCTTTACTTTTGACAGAATACCTATGTATTGTGACTCAAAAAGTGCCATAGCCATCTCATGCAATCCCGTACATCACTCTAAGACGAAGCATATCAAAGTCCGCTACCATTTCATCAAAGAACATGTGGAAGAGGGTACTGTTGAATTATTTTTCGTTAAGACTGATTATCAACTCGCCGATCTATTTACTAAAGCCCTTCCAAAAGAAAGGTTTGACTATTTAGTTCGACGAATTGGCATGCGAAGCCTAACTCCTGAGGAGCTAGAACGTCTTCTCGAATCTTCTTGAAAAGTTTTCAAAATCGCTTCGCTGTAAATATTTTTGAAAAAACAAAATACAAAATTTGTAAAACCAACAAAAACAAAATACAAAAATATAAAACTTTCAAAAAATACAAAAACAATATAAAATCAAAAAATCCAAAAATATTCTTCTCACGACATGTCTCTCGTATAAATCAATATTCTGTACGTTTCTAGAAATGTTATTCAATAATGACACGGATATGTACAGATGCTTGAGCGGGAGTTCTTTAAAATATCTTTCTAAAACATGTCGTTTCTCAAAATTTTCTTCACAATGGCTTTCGTATACTTCAGTACGAAACCCGTACTTCAATGATGACTTCTGATTATTTTCAAATCAAGGACTCGTACGTTCAATGACGAACTCTTTTTCAAAAAGTTCGAGTCTAAACAAACGAAAAAGATTTCAAGCGTAAACTCGTTTTCAAACAAAATTCTTTAGCACTTTTTCAAGATTGTTCAAAAGATTTCTCAAAATCTCTCAAAATTAGTGCTCAAGAAAACTCCCTCAAAACCCTTAATTGATTTTAAAATGTGCTATCATTAAGGGGGAGTACAAAAAGAAAAATGTTCCAAAATTCATGCAAAATAGAATCTGTCTATCTCTCCAAAATGCTTTTTCTTAATCAGTTGATAACAAAAATATCACGATATGCTATTTTTGAGGGGGAGAAGACATGATTAAAATGTGATCAAAGATGTTTAAAGCTTGTGACTGAATCTCAAAAGAGCTAGACTCAGAATGTACAAATGAATTGACGAAGCTTAAAATGTCAGTAATCGAAAAGACTTGTCCTGGACGGGTAATAATTTCAAGCTAGTCTAACTAGTGATGTAAGCGTGTCTCGAATAGGACTTGTCGGAGTAGAATGTACCGTATCGAGAGACTTTCTCTGGACTTGACCAAGACGGGTAATAATTTCAAGCTAGTCTAACTAGTGATGTAAGCGTGTCTCGAATCGGTCATGTTCACTGAATATGGATCAATTCAAAAAATGCAAACTCCTCCCGCATGTGCAAATTTCTTAAAAATTACATGAGCACATGTGAAGGGGGAGTCCTTCAAAAGTAATACAAAACTCTCGAAGTGTCAACAATGTGTTTTATTATCGTAAACACTTTGAGAGATTTTCACAAAAAGGTTTTATGGCATGTGATCAATTATAGGATTCATGGAGTTATAAGGTGAATAAGGTTAGGGAAAACCGTCCTATGATCCGCCAGAGCCGGAGCGATCTACCCATGGACAAATCCAGTAGATTAGAATTAGAAGTCCTTAGGTATGATTGAAAAAAGGAGATAATGAGAAAGGAGAAAGAAGGGGTTGAAGAATTAAAAAGAAAAGTTATGAAAAAGGGTGAAAAGAAATAGCCCTCCAAATGTTCAACCTTAGGGCAGACACCGGGTACAATTCATATGCTACTGGTTGTTACCAAGGTGACACCGGTATTGAAGACAAAGACGTCATGGACCCAGTGACGCACTGCACTAAACCTTCGTAACCACTCAAGTTCTCTTAAAAGAGCTTTTTTCATTCTCACGGGGAACCGGTGTAATCTATCGACCTGTCTCTTAGAGATGGTTGATATTGAAGCAGGAGATCTCTCCCTAATTTCCGCATAGGAAACCAAATGTGCACTTATCAAGTCTAGAGCCCCGAGATTCATCAAAAGATCTCATAGGAACACATGATATTACTACACTGGTTGTTCATCATTAAGGACGCCAGATGTAAACTTTAGAGTCCTACGCAGATCTTAGCAATCTGCCAGAACATTTATGAGAGGATTCACTTTTGTGATTCTCAATGATTGAATGGAAACTCCTGCCAGGGACAACATCAAGCAGCCCTGACAGCAGGTCACTTCGGTAATTCTTTATGGGTTACGCTTAGTGTTCGCGGTGGTTCCAAAACGGTCTACAGTCGTGGAGTGATCCCCAGCGACTCACCCAGTCATTGAGCTACTAAGTAGGTCTTGTAAGCTCTCTCGAGAGTATCTGACATGGGAACGGCCTTGGTAAGGGTTAGAAGGAGTCTTCACACTATGCTGTTAACGATCTCTAATTCTTATCTGTAAGTACCAGATGTTTTATTGCTAACTGTTTATATGCAGGGACACTTCATCTCCATGGCGACGGATTCCACATGCTCATACATACATCTGGAAGTTAAAGAAAGCTCCCTCAAAGATCTATAAAACACAAAGTTCAAAGAAAGATTCTACGCCAAAAAGAAGAATCTACAAAGTATAAAGACCAAAGATCAAAGTGAAAGAAAGGGAACTACATGCATATGAATATCAAAGTCCAAAGATGTATGAGCATGTTGGAATGGCAAACAACCACCACAGACGTAGAAGTGACGAAAGGCAGATAACTCCACATCGCAAAGGAACAAAGAACTATGAATAATCAGTTATCAAAGATCACAAAGCATGAAGGAACAAAGACTAAAGACTATTCTACAACGACACACAAAGTTGAAAGCAAAGAACACGGAAGACCCACTCACGTGGAGCATCATTCGAATGACTACCCCTTAGGGGGAGATTGTTAGCATTAAAATATTTATATATAGAAGTGATGGTCATTCTCATATTTTAACTTTGTGTCGTTTGTTAAGTTTAGTAATAGTTTAGTCATTGGGCTTTGGACTTGGAAATCTAATATGTTATGTGCTATGTTTCATAAGCCTTGTTATATAATTCATGTAAACCAATTTATACGCATAAGCCTTGAATAGGTAAAAAATCACCATTATTAATTTTTGACTTTTCGCGGTTTTGTTTCTGGCACAAACATATTTATACGCATATAATTAGATTTATAATATATCGAAAATACGTAGGAATTTATTGGCACGATGATGAAGTACTTGACAATTTTTAATTAACGTTTCGTTAATTAAAATGTATCTTTGACAATTTCGGATAAAATGATCAAGGCATCAAGTTAATGGAGGATTTGAGAGGTGTTCGGGAATATGTGTGTGTATATATATATAGATTATGTGTAAGTGTGAATAAATGGTGGGTTATTAGGTGGAATTGAGAAAGGATGACGAAGACAAGTTTTTGTCGGAGAAAGGAGTTTGTTTCATCCATAGTTTTCTTTTGCGAAGGCGTTCTACTTTTATGTTGATCCACTTAACTCACATCTTTTCATCATCATGAGTTTTCTAATAGTGGACATAAAAGATTTTCGAGTTGAATGTCAAAGTTCAAAAGGGCCAAAAAGGGGAAAGGAAAAGGTTCGATAACGAACAATTTTCTGGATTTCTAGAAAGTCAACTAATGATGTATCTAGGTTATGTGCACGTATATGTATATATATATTATTTATATAGTATTATAAGTATAAGGATAAATAAATAAATAAATAATTATATATATATATATATATATATATATATATATATATATATATATATATATATATATATATATATATACTAGAAAGGTGCCCGCGTGATGCGGGGGCGGATTGTTGGGGTGAAGACGAGGGAGGTGGGGTGGTGGAAAGTGGTTGTTGGGTGGTTGTTGAGGTGGTTATAAATTGTTGGGGGTGGTTGTTGAGGTGGTTATAAATTGTTGGGGGTGGTTGTTGAGGTGGTTATAAATTGTTAGGGGTGGTTGTTTCCATAATTAGTAAGTAAAAGTCTGAATTTTTAAGCCTTTCTAATTATAGAATAGTCCCAAATACATTATATAGTGGTATATATATATATATATATATATATATATATATATATATATATATATATATATATATATATATATATATATACGTTCAAAAGAGAGAAGGAAATAAATTATATCTACGCAAACAAAGCAACCAAAAAATTTTTATCTATGCATGGCAATGAGTAGAGAAAGAATGGTGTACCCGGCGGTCTTCAAACAAATCTTCTAAATCTTCAAGATGATAAATAGACTTTGCAAAAGTCTATGGTGATAGAGCTCCAAGATGGTTGTAAGGAATGTTGATCTAGCTATTTGGTCCCCATTGCCTCTTTGGTCCAAAGTTGTTTGGTCCAAACATGTTCAACATTTGGCTAGAATGCATGAAAGGTGGTAGTATTCCCCAAGGGTTGTAAATTGGTTGATAGTTCCACATTTGATTACTAGGGTTGTTGAAGTTATGTTTATTTTGGTTTCTTCTTGGTTGAGGTGTTTTAGATCTAGGATAAGAGTTATTTGGCTTCCTATGTAGTGGAGTTTTAGATCTTGTTTTAGGTTTAGAGGATCCTACATCGGTTTTAAAAGAATGTTTATAAAAAGTTTTTATTTCTTCATCACTAGCAAGAGGTATTTTCTTATTATTTATGAGTATGTATTTGGGATGTTTTCTAAGGATGTTGGTTTACTAGATTCGCTTTCAAACTTAACATTTTTTGTTTCACTAGTTGAAGCTTCAATTAGGTTAAATCCTAAGCCGGTTTTGTCTCCGAATATTCTTTGAATGCTTATTATTTTCTTAAGTGAGTTACTACTATTTTCAAATTTATCAAGTTTACAAATTTCTTCTCTAACTATTTAATTTTCACTTTTAAGCTCTTGACATAATTTACATTCTTCAACAATTTCTTTGCCTTTTTCTAATTTATGTATTTTAATTTTAAGTTCTAATATTTCATTTTCTAATTGGTTGTTTATACGTTTTAGTGATTTGTTTTTAGCCATTACTTGTTGTCCTAATTTACATAGTCTATTATACTCATTATTTAAATCATTTTCGTCTAATGATAGATTCTCATCACTAAAGTATTCGGTTTCGGAACGTACCTTGCTTGATGTTTTTGCCATAAGACACTTTTCTTCTTTTGTCGTTTCTTTCTCCTCTTCATCACTATCACTCCAAGCTCCTCCAACAAATGCTCTTTGATTTTGATCTCTTGACATCATTGGACATTTTCCAATGAGATGATTTGGATCACCACATTTGAAACACTTTCTTTCATTCTTGCTATTCTTGTCATCTTTATTCTTTTGAGAAGCTCTCCTTTCATCATGTGGTTGTCTAACAAATCTTCCTCGCCTTTTGAAGAATTTCTTGAAATCTCTTACGGCCATGGCGTATTTTTCGTCATCACTTTCGGAAGATGAGCTACCTTCGTTACTAGATTCCTTTCTAGCTTTCAAGGCGATTGACTTGCTTTGCTCTCGTTTTCCTTTGACCATTTTGGAGTCCTTCTTTATAATTACTTCATAGACTTTCAAGTTTCCAATCAATTCATCAAGTTGTAATGTTGACAAATTCTTTGATTCTTCAATAGCCGTCACTTTAGCTTGCCATTTTGGGTGAAGAGCCCTAAGAAACTTCCTAACAAAATTCTTACTAGAAAAATTCTCATCAAGTGCTTTTAAACTTGTGATGATAGTGTTAAACCTAGCGAAAACATTATCAATTGATTCCTCCACCGGAATCGTGAATTGCTCATAATGTTGAACAAGTAGATCTATTTTGTTATCTTTGACTTGATTATTACCTTGGTGTGTTATTAGTAAAGAGTTCCAAATTTCTTTTGCTGTTTCACACATAAAGATCCTTTCGTATTCTTTACGTGGTAGCGCATTGTAAATAACCATTTTTGCTTCATCATTTTTAGCAAGTTTTCTTTTTAAATCATCATTTTATTTTTCAAAATGTATGATTTCATCTTTCTTTGTTTCGGGGTTATTTTGAATAGGTAAAAAATCACCATTAGTAATAACATGCCAAAGATCTAGATCTTTTGATTTCACATAAGTTTCGAATCGATTTTTCCAATATAAAAATCCATCACTTTCAAATAGTGGTGGTCTTTTCATAGATTGCTCTTCTAAATATTTTTCAGATTCCATAGATCGTTACAAGTTTTAAAATACAGTATATTTTAAAGATCTTGCTAGACGTGGCTCCTGATACCAATTGTGGAAAACTAGAAGGGGGGGGGGGGAGGGGTAGAATAGTTTTACTTTCTTTTTGTGTTTATTTTCAAAATCTTTTGTAACTTATAAAAACTTTGATTCGATCTTACGTGAATTCAAATGTCAACAACTATGAGCTAGTCTAAACAAGTATTATCTAATAATGTAAGTATTGTAATGAAATGAAATAAAGATAGAGATAGAAAGATCAAACCACAACATACGAATTTATAGTGGTTTGGCTACAAGGACACCTTCCTTGGCCTACTCCACTCCCCGAGTACCACACTCGAGAGTTTTCTTCACTATGTCAACAAACTCCTTATGGCGGAGAAACCTTACACACCTTGGCTTACACCGATTAACGACACTAAGCTAAATGTCGATTTCTAATCCTAGCTAGAACTAATCTCACAACTTCTTCACAACTTCACAACTTCTTCGCGATAGCTTCACAACTTCTTCTTCTCGTCTACTTCACACCTTCTTCTAAGCACAACTAGTTCACAACTTCTACACAACTATACAACACACCTAGTTCACAACTTCTAAGCACTACTACAAGATGATACTAACTAAACACAACACTACTACAATTTTATGGATGTTGAAGGAGTGTTCTTTTTTTTGCACTTGTGTGGATGAATCTTTAGATCACTTGGAAACAAAGACTTATGAATTATATGATCAAAGGTTTTTGGGATAGAATTGGATATGAGATGAGAAAGTTTTTAGTGCAAAAAGGTGAGGAAAATTTGTGAAATGAACCAGTATTTATAGGGCTAGAAAATACTGTTCTAGAGCGTGCCGGTCCCCTTAATTAGGGGCCGGTTCCCTTAATCATTAAGGGGGCCGCCCCCTCCAGAACGTTGGGTTTGTTTATCTTTTTGTGGGGAAGGTTTTTCTGGAGAGATTTTGCCCTTTTTTGTTGGAAATTTGAAATCATATCTTTGTGGTTTAATAAAACAATACCAAGAATGATTTACTAAAACATATAAAATGTTAATGTCATTTTATAAAGTATTTTGTGTTAAGAAAATGCTCCCTTTGATCATGTAATGCATAAGATGCTTAGTTTATACATACCTTAAGTGATATTAGTTGTAGAAGTAAATATTTGTCACTAAATACTTGTTTACGTCATAATCTTGACTTAATTTAGTTTACATTTTGTGATTATCAAAACGTAGAGTTATTGAAAAATATTAATAACGTTTTTAAGCATTATTTATATCAACAATATATAATGTATAGCATTTACCACATAATTATTTAACCATACTTAGGATTAGTTATAAAGTATATTATTAATTATAATGTAGTTTTGATGACATATTATTAATAATTCAAATTTAGGATAAATTTCAAAACGGTGCAAAAATTATAGTTCAGAAATGTCGGGTTTTACATCTAACTTGTACCGTCAGCATTGAGGGTCATTTAACTACACAAACAATAAACCTTCATCAATAAACATGAGACACACAGCTGCTACTACACATCATTCAATTGGTTAAACACAGCTACTCATATACATCATCAATTCACACAACTCAGCTACATATAAACGTATTATTTTTCGAAACAATTTTTTGAACCTTTATATCAGAAAACCTAAATGAAGCTATACCATCTGAAGGTCAAACGCTAATCTGTTACTCTTCTTCTCCATATCCATCTTGTCGCACAACCTGCAAAACGCAATAGACATTTATGATTATTTTAGAGAAACTGAAAAGCGCATCAGCCTCTCTTTTAGCCAAAGAAAAAAGAGTTGAAGCAAATCCGCAACATATCACTAACAAAACCAAACCTTTTTCACTAATACCTAATAAAAATCCAATGTTTCTCTTACCGTGTTCATAAAATCTGAAAATACTTGAAACAAATACTACATATTCAAAAAGAACATTATAAATCGTCACCAAAAACCCTAAATTTCAGATCTGACAAAATTAAATACAATTAACCTAAAACCATTAGCTACAACTTGATTAAACCCCGAGAATGGCGACGATCACCGCGTTGCGGGCGTGCCTGTTTATTTTTGCTATTGTTCAGTAACATCTAAACAATCAAAACTACTTATCTACTTAAAAAACAGTATATGCAAATTAGCACTAACACTCGAGATCAAACATATTGCATCAGACTGGCTGGAAAAAAAATTCAATCTTTGCTTTATTTTTCCTTCTACTCAGAATAGTGACCATTAGCTTTGCAAAGGAGTCACATATTTGTAGGACGATGTTAACTAATAGTATATATAAATGTAATCTAGTAGAGATATTTGCTTACATGGCAATGCATCATATGGAATGTCTCTGTAGTATGAGCAGTCCCAACCATCTTTCTTAGACCATGGCGACAGTGAATAAGTAAAATGCTGAATGTGCAGGCGTATTATTTTCATGTAAAGTGTTGGGGTTTGCCATTGTTCGCTTGGATGCATCTGAATGACGATGATTATCGGAAAATTAGTATATGGTAATGTAGAGTTTAAGTAGATGTGATTCCAGATAAGGTATTAAGTTACCTTAGGTTACCGGCCGTAAACGGCTAATATTTTTATGAAACGTGTCGGAATTTGCTTGAACTTGCCTATGCACACCTAAAATGATAGCAGCATTCAGAAAATTTGTAATTGAAATCTGTAATTCGAATAATGTGTAACAGGATTGATACAATTACATGTTGGTAATACATCAGTTTAAAAGATATTGAACCTGCAACGTGCCTTACATGTAGCTAATGACTTTGGGTGACTTTTGTACCTACAAAAATGACAGAATATAAATCTTTAAGCTGTATATTGACCTAAAAGCCTTGGAAAAATTCTTATGTGCAATTAAATATAATATACAACACATACCTTTTGATGTTCTTCACAGCCTGCGTTAGTCTTTGCGAGGAGCAAATGAGGTAAAGTGCATACCACCCATCCTGAACCTTGCACGACACTACTTTCTGCGTTCATCTTACCAATTAACTTTTCTATAGAAGTTGTATTTATAAATAAGTGCCAACTAAGTAGGCATTTACTGTAAAAGTCACCTGTAATGACCATTGCCATCACGCCATCCCTTTGCAAGGCTTGACTAAAATATTGTTTTAAGGTTGAATGTATCTCGTCACATCCTTTGGCAAATCAGTATCTGCAAACACAAATAAAAATTTAAAAATGCTCGTATAGGATTTCTATATATTAATAAGATTCTGATAAACATACTTTTCTCACCGTTCAGGATTTTCAAATGGTATTTATTGGTTGTGGATTTTTTTCCATTGAACTATAATCCTTGGTTTAACTTTCCATTTTTAGTACCCATGAGAAGGCCTGCAAGGAAGACCGAGATTACAATCACTCCAGTCACTACTTCTATTGTTGGTCCCTTTTACTTGGTTAACAATAACTAAAAAGCTAAAGTAACCAAGTTGTATGACTTTTAACAAAGATGTATAAATGATTAACAATAAAGTAACGTAAACATAAGAGACACTATTTTTCAACGTTTAATTCTTTATTAGAAGTTAATAAAAAAGAATCGTACCCAAGTGTTTGCGGAATAACACTTGGGATTGAAAATGACAAGTGTGGTATACTCCTCTCTAAACTCAAACAATGTTGAGTGACAACTAAAGTACCCACTGAGCTGTCTCAGGGGCTATGTTGTTCTTTGGAGGAGTAAAAGTGGTTTGTGAATGCTTTGCATTAATTGCACAAACTTTTCAACATTTACTCCTCACTTATGATACCTATTTATACAGAAATATGAACAACCCTATTATACAATGGACCTAAGTGTTCCTCAATAAAATCTTGATAGATTTTATTCTCTAGCAAGGGAAACTTCTTTGGGTTAAGTCCAAAAGGCACTTTCTAATGACAGCCTGGTTTTAACCATTTGGGGAAAGTTTGACCTTAAAGTGATAAAGCACTTTAGTGAAATAGATCAAACTTTCCCGCCCAGTCCCGCCAAAACTTCAGTCTTCACGTCATCAGTCTTCAGTACCATGATAGTTGTTGAGGAGTCTTGGGGTTCAGTGAGTTATTGTCATCCTCACTGAACCCATCACCTTCTTCTTGGCTTAGATCATACTTCACTGAGTTCTGCCTCACTGAATGGAGAACCTTTCTTCTTATGCTCAGTCTAAGCATCCTGAAGATGACTCACTGATTTACTGTTCACTCAGTGACTTGTTTATACTTAGGTTATTTTACGTTCAAATCCTTGTTAGAAGAAGATTGGGGAATTCAGTGACCCAACAATCTCCCCCTATTTGAACATACAAATAGCCTAAGTATCTCTTGATTCAGTATGAGTTTGCAGGGGTCTTTATCTCTGAATGTTGTTGTAATTATAAGTAGGACACGTAATTTAAACAAAACATCAAAGTTTATTCATAGTTATTACAAGTCCTACAAATTACCAAAAAAAAAAGATAGTTGTTGCAGATCAGATGTTCAGGTGGTATCCAAGGGCTTCAAGCTTTGCTTTCTTTGATCTGAGTAGGTGTCTTTCAGGATGTTCATTGATCATTGCTTCCAAGTCTTGGCAGAGTCTTTTGTTCTCAACACTCTTGATGGGGGACGCCAACATGAGGTATATGAGCATTGCTTTGACTCCTGCCTTATCCATATCAGACCATCTTTGGAAAGCCAAGCTTCCATACTCATCAGTGAAGCATAAGCCTCTTTCAGGAGCTTCAAGGACCACATTGTTCACGAAAGTGATCCCTTCAGGAAGTGACCTGTCACATTCTAGCCCTGGTACTTTGATCTCAGGCTCCATCTCAATATGCTTCCTTTTCCTCTTGGAAGCCTTAGATGGAGCAGTCTCTTTTGCTGAGGCAGGAAGAAGTGAGGGAATATTAAGAGCTTCAAGCATTGCTATCAGTCTGTCGTACCTTTCCTTCAGTGACTTGAGAAGGTTGGGAACCACAGCATTGTTCTTTTTTGCAATGATAGGACGAAGCTCATCAAGTTCAGTGATGCCAAAATCAGAAAACTTGAATGGCTTATGGACGTCAAATATTCTTTGATCACGTCCCCTGAAGACCGTGACCACTGCAGGATCGATGTTTCTATGGATTTGAATGTCAGTGATGGTTTCAGGTCTTAATCTTTCTTTCATCACCCAAGTATACTTTTCGACCTTGTGTTTTCTGATTTGAGCGTCCTTCCTGAGCTTATTTTCCCTTTCCCTTTTGAGAGCATTTAGCTCTTCTTCCTGAGCCTTTTTAAAGGCTGCACCAGCTTGCTCAATAGCTAGTGCCTAAGTATCCAAACCAATCTTTTCAGCTTCCTCATGAACAACCTGAATAAGAGCAGGCTTGCTCATTCTCTCTTCTTCAGCCACCTTTAGTAGTATCTCAGTCCTTTCCATGTGAGCTTGAATTTCGGCATTGGTGAGATGATGTACTACTCCATTGATTTCAAACGGGACTCTGATAGGTTCATCAGGGTCATATCTGACTATAGTTGAGGCTGGCTTGAGCACAATTTTAGGATCAGAAGTGGTAGCAATACTTTTGCCTCTGTCCTGCCTGAGAGTGGAGGAGACTGGTTCCTCTTGTGGTGGAACTTCAGTGATTGGAGTGGCTTCAGTGACATGCTCCCCCTCAGTGTGAGAGGGCTGTCTAGCTTCCTGTTCAACAGTATTAGGGGCTTTAGTAGCATTCTCCCCCTCAACATTTACCTGAGCATCAGTGATGGCAAGTGTTGGTTGTACTGAAAAAGTAGATGATCCCTTGAAGGCTTGAAAAATTTCAGTCATCATAGACTTGATCTCCTGAGTATCCTGCTGAATGATGGACACTATGGAGTCAAGTGTAGCCTGTGCTTGTTCAAGAGCTGTCATCCTAGATCTCAGAGTCCATGCCAGAGAAGTGGACCTTTGGGATTGAGTTGCCACTGATTCTTCCATTTTGGTGAAGGAAGATTTAAGAGACTCCACTATAGTGGTGAGACCCTGAACATTCGAACCCTTTATGAAGTCAAGTAACTCCATGAGGGCCACTGAGTTTACTTGATACATCTCAGATGCCTGAAGAAGCTTCCTGGTGAGTTCAGGATCATCCTTGACTGATTCTTGAACCGACTGAACCCCTACATTCATGTAACAATTCTCATTTTCAGGATAATTACTATTCCCGGAAAATTTCACTATTCACTTTCACTATTCATTTTTTCCCGAAATTTGATTTTTGTTTCTTGGCCTCGAGTGATAAATCATTTCCATGACAAATTAAAAGTTTGACATTCATAAGCTCATTTTCGCAAAAGTTATTAAGGAATTACACGTTTTAGGGTAAAACGTCATTCAACAATTCTACGCACAATGAAACTCGACCGCGTTAAGTGACCCCGCATCGGAAAAATGTTTGACACACTCATGATTTATTTGAGAATTAATAGTGACTGAGAAAAACATGACCAAAATAAGCCTCGGCCGTGGAAAAACTGGAATTTTCAGTTTTTAGCGTTTTTACTCAGCCGTAACCTTAGCCTATACCTGCACCGTGTTTCTAAGGCAATTTGAGTTTTCAACTTATTACAATAAGTCAACATATTTTTTCCCTCCTCCATTGACCAAAAATCATCCCTTGATTTTATAAGTCATTCCTTGATTTTTAGGCTTACGGTTTGATGTCTAAAAGACATTTAATACCAACCGACACTAGACTGAGCCCAATTTAGACATTATAAGTCATTTTAAATCATTTATAACCTATTAGAAAAGTAACATTTTACTTTTCTCAATTTTACGCAATATTCGTACATTTTACGTATTACGCGTTTTAGACCCGTGTTTCCAGTTTTAGCAGGGTTTTACCACCCAAATGGAACCTACCACTCATTTTATATTTTATTATAGAACATATGGACATGTTTAACAATACTTTCAAATTCCATAATTTTACGACACCCGGTTTTACGTTTTGAGGCCTAATCATTTACGGTTGGCATTTCCCGGAGTCAAGTTTCATCCTAATACTTAGGATAATACCAAGCAAGGCACACCTCACCCCCTAGCTTGTGTGAACTGCCAATAGGGGGGGGGAGTCATCCCTTGGTCTGGCTTGATCCTATGCTAAGTAATCTTGGATGAATGATATGTATACAAGCTTCCTAAACAAGCCTTTGACTAGTCCTAGTAAGTAACCTCCTCATGAGCATATAAATACCCCCTTCCCCCTCCTATTCCGTCCATCATCACACACCAAACTCCTCACACTTAGTTAATTTCATCTAGTTTCAAGCAAGTATCAAGAGCAAGTTCAAAGATAGAAACCCTGGTTTTATCTTAGGTTATCAAAACACTTCCATAACCTCATATACTTGGTGATTTCTCTTGAGTTTGAATCCACTCAAGTCACCTCAACCTTCATCATCCATCTTTCAAGATTACAAGAGTAGAAAGATTGCATGAAGTGAAGTGGGTTGAAGCAAGTCTATCAAAGTCCTATCCTTACTAGTTACTTCCTTTCTTTATTTGAAAGCCAAAAGTTGTAAGCCAAACCCTAACATGCTTTTTGTTAAATAATCATGTTCATGTTATTTACCTATTATTCTTGCTATATTATGTCTTGTATGCAAGTCCATGATGTATAAAAATGAGTAAAACATGTTGTTGTAATTGATTGTTAAGATAAGTTATTAAAACAAGTAAACTAGTGACTTTCTTGGTAAGACCAGATCAAAATGGTAAAATTATGATATTGGATTATTACATATTATAGTAGAGGACCTAACAAGGAAACCTTAGCAATTTGAACCACCTAAAACGAGTATACGAGTCAAAAGTTATGACCATTTGAAGTTACCAAAACTTTGCGGCAAAGCTGCCAAAACTTTCTGTTATAGAAACTTAAAACACGCAAAAAGAGGCATTTCTGGTCCGTTTCATGAAAAAGTTAAAACACGAAAGATGTCCGGAATCACGTTTTCTTCAAAAAATCAAGTGCACGTCTCCAGAAAATCAATAACGAATGAGATATTTCTCAGTTTCTTAACAGCTATTTACATATATATAAGTCACTATATATTGGTTATGTTTTAAAAGGAACAAGAGGTCTTAAGACCTATAATCAAGACCACAACCATAGCTAGAGCCAAGGTTGAGTCTCATGACCATTGAACAAGGACCAAAGGTCATGGCAAGGCCATGACTAAATGACCATACAAACTTACTTAGGCGAAAACATGAAACAAGGAATTGACGATAACTTGAATAAGCAATTTGGACCTACTTCACTTAAAAGAACCATGAGTTATTACAAATAAAAATGGTCATACAAGTTATATGAAACATACCCTAATAACAATCTTCATGTAATAATAAACTTTCCTAAGTTTATTCAAATATCGGACATGTAACTTTTCGGATCAAAACTTATATCTATATATTTTATCAACTACTACAATAGTAGGGAGCCTCATGTGAGGAGTTCATTATGTAAGCCGTCGAGATGAGTTGTGGATTTACGAATTAAAGTGTCCTGGCTCCTCGAACGCTTACTAACATGACTTCTGAATTATGTCGGCCCGAACGGTAGTAAACGATATATAAAACATACATGTTTCATGAAACTTTTCTTTCAAAGACTTACAATATACATCATACCACATCATGGACTAGATGCAAGATATATATATATATATATATATATATATATATATATATATATATATATATATATATATATATATATATATATATGTATATATATATATATATATATATATATAGGCACTTATTCATATTCTTTACTCCGATCCTAAGTCGCAACATTCTATTATAGGTTGCTCGTAGAAACCTTCGCGATTCGACCATCATATTCACTACTCACTACATAACTTAAGGTGAGTTCGTAGCCCCACTTTCTATTGTTTAATTATTTTACAAACCCATGGGGGGAATACATGCTATTATTTTTCTACTCGAACACAATGTTTTCTACTGTATGCTACCCGACGATGTTTTATTGTCACTAAGTAACGATTGCCATGTTCGAAGTCCCTATATCATGAACCATTAGTCACTACCTATAGTGAGCGCGAATATTGTGAATAGATCTATTGGGATTGACGGATCCCATTTGTGTTGAACAACGATGAGTTCACACAAATGCACTATATTTGAGATTTAGCGGTATAATGGCAAAACTACCTTGATAGGGCTTCTATAATGCCAATTTTGTTGGTTCGATGTTAATGTTTTGGTTGCATGAGCTTAGTGAAATAAATAACGATTTTGTTTTCTAACTATGAGTGTGAGTCTATAGCTCACACTACGATTATTGTATTCAAACGATTTAACTAAACTCTACGAATTCCACTCAACCTTTGTGTTGACCTCTCAAGCATGTATTTCAGGTTCATGACGATCAAGGATGGCACAGAAGGACACGGATACTCAAGAGGGCTATAAATTTTATTATCATTCAAAACTCAATTAATGTAATTTGTAAACATGGAACCATCTGGGACCTCATTTTGTAATCTCTGATATTTATATAATTTGAATGATAAATCTTTTAAAACGACTCAATTGGAGTTCGTTTTCTATTATTGTGACTATTGTGCCGTCGAGTAACACCCAGTTTGAATTCCGCTGCAACCATGAATTGGGGGTGTTACAGATTGGTACCAGAGCCATGGTTATAGAGAAACGGGTCTAATTGAGACCTAGACTATAACCAAAATTACAAGCAAAAACATTTTATAGCCTTTCGCTCTTCGTGCCTTCCATCCTCCAGACGATTATGGACTTATTATGCATGTTATGCTACATAAACATATTAGTATATTGCTATATATATGCTTGCCATATTTTGAGCACTTCCCATAAACATTAAATTGTTTTAACATTGTAATTCTTCTCATAGAAATCATGTGCGTACCCACTTCTTCCGATTATGTGCCCACTCTACCTAATAACTTCCAAGTCTTACCACCCTCACCCGAGTTCGGATTTGACTTCGTAAATGCCTTCGCTTCTGATGACGAAGAAGAACCTTTCGAAGATTCAACCGACGAAGAAGAGGATGAACCAATGCCAACTAATTTTACGATGAATATTTCTAATTATTTTGAACAAAATTGGGTTGAGGCAGACTCCGAGGAGGATAATGAGTATGAATATGTACTAGAGCCATTACCACCACCACTATCACTTCCCTTTGATATCCCTACATGTGATGATTTGGATCACTCATTATGGATCGTGCCTCGACCACCATTGATCCAACAAGAAAGTCAACATGAAAACTACAGCTTCTCAAACTTCATCGACTCGTACCTCTATGACACACTAAACCAAGAAGTTGCTGATCAATCAGAGCTGCTCGGACCTTCTAACCCACAATAGACTAGTGTGATGATACTAGTTAACTTTTGTACTACTAAACTGATTATACTCAGTTAGTAAATGTTACGAAATCTATGTAATAACTAGCGATAGTAAAAACGTTGTAATTACTAAACTGAAAGTATCAGTTAGTAAATTTTGAAGAAGCTTGTAATAGGTTTCGATTTTGTAAATCAACCAACGTCGTACGAATAAAACTCTTGTTTTATACTATCATGTGTTATGCCTTTAAATCTTCGACATAATTATTCTATCATTTCCTATCAAAAATCATGCTTATTTCACAACTCTCTACTTACGACGTATCTTTTGAACAATAGAATCATGGTACCAAAGAAGAAGACACCACCAGCAATGACTCAAGCTGCTATTCGCAAACTAGTTAAAGACAGTGTCAACGCAGCACTCACAACGGAACGAGCAGCCGTAGCTGCAGCAGCTGCAGAAGCCGCCACCGCTGTTGGTGCTGCAGCAGCCGTTGAAGATGCTACAGTTGCTGATGCTGCAGCAGCCGCTGAAGCCGCCACTTCTGTAGAAGTTGCTATAGCTGCAGAAGCTGCCTGAATCGCCAGCCTTAACATTGGAGGACCAAGCCCAACTATCCCTCCAGTGACAAATGTTGCTTCAGTACCTAAGGGTTGCTCATTCATTTCCTATTTGAAATGCGAACCCATAAAGTTTAATGGTACTGAAGGAGCCGTAGGTTTGACCCGCTGGTTTGAGAAAGCGGAGTCGGTATTTTTGGTCAGCAAATGTATCGAGAGCGATAAAGTTCAATATGCCACAAGCACACTGCTAGATGAAGCATTATCATGGTGGAATTCAATATCTCAACCAATAGGCATTGAAAATGCTTATAAGATATCTTGGGATAACTTGAAGAAGATGATGATCAAAGAGTACTGCCCCCGCAGTGAAATACAGAAGTTAGAGGTAGAATTTTGGGATCATGCTGTTAAGGGAAATAACATCATAACTTACAACCGTCGATTCCAAGAATTGAGGATACTGTGTCCAACAATGGTTTCAACAAAAGAAAAATTGTTGGAACGGTATATCTGGGGACTTCCACCAAGTATACAAGGGAATGTAACTTCAACAAATCCCAAGGAACTTGATGAAGCTATGCGGATGTCTCGCAGCCTCATGGATCAAGTGGTGCGTATGGCAGAAACCCGAAGACAAAACAACACCAACAACACCAACAACTCCAACTACAGTAACAACAATAACAATAGGAACAACAACAACAAGCGACCATGGGATGGTAACCATGGAAGTAACAACAACAACCACAACAACCAAACTCAAAACAACAACCATCATAACCAGCAAAACAAAAGACAAGAGGCCGCAAAGGCTTATGTGGCTGCACCAACTAGAGGCGCAGGGTATACCGAGAATGCTCCACTATGCAATAAGTGTAACTTCCATCACTCTGGTCCTTGCCCAGCTAAGTGTCGCAACTGTTAAAACACTGGACACCTTGCCAGAGATTGTAGAGTCAAGGCTGTAGCTACCGGTAGCAACACACAACCGATAGTTATATGCTTCGGGTGTGGAGAAAGTGGACATTACAAGAACCGATGTCCCCAAAACCAAGGTCAACAAGTTGAAGACAACCAGGGGTGAGCATATATGACAAGAGGAGAAGGAGCTTATCAGAATCTCAACAACACTGCAGAACAATGAAGTTTAGAACTTAGCAGTTATATTTATTTATGCACTATGTTGTACTACGTGTATGTGATCCCTAGTAATGGGAGTTTTATGACTTAAGAATATTTAATGTTCAATAAACAACTCTTTGTGATAATTCTCATCTATTGTACTTTCTATCTCCAAACCAATTTGACTGTTTATTAGACTATTACCATTCTATAAGATTTACCCAGTTGTCCTATAAACCATTCCACAAATTTTACTTTAAGCTATTTTGTTATCACTTTATTGTTTCACATCATTTTACTCCAAGATATTCTACCACCATCTTAGAAAAATCACTTCGTTGATACCACCCTATAAATCAATATCATGCCTTCATTTCCAACTTTCATCACAAACCACTAAATCTCAACATACCAAAATGAAGAACACAAACCTTCTTAACCTTCTCACCATCATCATCTTCATAACCCTTAATCCCACAAGCTCACTTTCTGATCTTGATGCACTTTTAAAGCTCAAATCATCCGTAGTTACACCACAAGCAACCTCATCAGCTTTACAAGATTGAATTCCATATAAAACTTTTAAGAAACACAATACTACGTGACTAAACCGAACATCACATTATCGGTCCTAAATTATACATAGCCTGATCACCTATGTCTAATTCAGGAGGGATCATGTTATGCTGGGAGCAGTCACCCGTATGTTTTCTTAGAAACAAACTTCTCATAAGTAACCTCATCCTACGCCATACACTGAAACGACAAATCAAACTACATCACTCTAATCCTCATAAGTAACCACACCTCTTCAACGACACCACTCCAACGTATAACACACATAAAAATTCGGGACGAAGTTACCCGTAAGGGGTAGAGACTGTAACAATTCGCATTTTCAGGATAATTACTATTCTCGGAAAATTTCACTATTCACTTTTACTATTCATTTTTTCCCGAAATTTGATTTTTGTTTCTTGGCCTCGAGTGATAAATCATTTCCATGACAAATTAAAAGTTTGACATTCATAAGCTCATTTTCGCGAAAGTTATTAAGGAATTACACATTTTAGGGTAAAACGTCATTCAAAAATTCTACGCACAACGAAACTCGACCGCGTTAAGTGACCCCGCATCGGAAAAATGTTTGACACACTCATGATTTATTTGAGAATTAATCGTGACTGAGAAAAACATGACCAAAATAAGCCTCGGCCGTGGAAAAACTGGAATTTCCAGTTTTTAGCGTTTTTACTCAGCCGTAACCTTAGCCTATACCTGCACCGCGTTTCTAAGGCAATTTGAGTTTTCAACTTATTACAATAAGTCAACATATTTTTTCCCTCCTCCAGTAACCAAAAATCATCCCTTGATTTTATAAGTCATTCCTTGATTTTTAGGCTTACGGTTTGATGTCTAAAAGACATTTAATACCAACCGATACTAGACTGAGCCCAGTCTAGACATTATAAGTCATTTTAAATCATTTATAACCTATTAGAAAAGTAACATTTTACTTTTCTCAATTTTACGCAATATTCGTACATTTTACATATTACGCGTTTTAGACCCGTGTTTCCAGTTTTAGCAGGGTTTTACCACCCAAATGGAACCTACCACTCATTTTATATTTTATTATAGAACATATGGACATGTTTAAAAATACTTTCAAATTCCATAATTTTACGACACCCGGTTTTACGTTTTGAGGCCTAATCATTTACGGTTGGCATTTCCCGGAGTCAAGTTTCATCCTAATACTTAGGATAATACCAAGCAAGGCACACCTCACCCCCTAGCATGTGTGAACCGCCAATAGGGGGGGGGAGTCATCCCTTGGTGTGGCTTGATCCTAAGGTAAGTAATCTTGGATGAATGACATGTATACAAGCTTCCTAAACAAGCCTTTGACTAGTCCTAGTAAGTAACCTCCTCATGAGCATATAAATACCCCCCTTCCCCCTCCTATTTCGTCCATCATCACACACCAAACTCCTCACACTTAGTTAATTTCATCTAGTTTCAAGCAAGTATCAAGAGCAAGTTCAAAGATAGAAACCCTAGTTTGATCTTAGGTTATCAAAACACTTCCATAACCTCATATACTTGGTGATTTCTCTTGAGTTTGAATCCACTCAAGTCACCTCAACCTTCATCATTCATATTTCAAGATTACAAGAGTAGAAAGATTGCATGAAGTGAAGTGGGTTGAAGCAAGTCTATCAAAGTCCTATCCTTACTAGTTACTTCCTTTCTTTATTTGAAAGCCAAAAGTTGTAAGCCAAACCCTAACATGCTTTTTGTTAAATAATCATGTTCATGTTATTTACCTATTATTCTTGCTATATTATGTCTTGTATGCAAGTCCATGATGTATAAAAATGAGTAAAACATGTTGTTGTAATTGATTGTTAAGATAAGTTATTAAAACAAGTAAACTAGTGACTTTCTTGGTAAGACCTGATCAAAATGGTAAAATTATGATATTGGATCATTACATATTATAGTAGAGGACCTAACAAGGAAACCGTAGCAATTTGAACCACCTAAAACGAGTATACGAGTCAAAAGTTATGACCATTTGAAGTTACCAAAACTTTGCGGCAAAGCTGGCAAAACTTTCTGTTACAGAAACTTAAAACACGCAAAAAGAGGCATTTCTGGTCCGTTTCATGAAAAAGTTAAAACACGAAAGTTGTCCGGAATTATGTTTTCTTCAAAAACTCTGGAGCACGTCTCCAGAAAATCAATAACGAATGACATATTTCTCAGTTTCTTAACAGCTATTTACATATATATAAGTCACTATATATTGGTTATGTTTTAAAAGGAACAAGAGGTCTTATGACCTATAATCAAGACCACAACCATGGCTAGAGCCAAGGTTGAGTCTCATGACCATTGAACAAGGACCAAAGGTCATGGCAAGGCCATGACTAAATGACCATACAAACTTACTTAGGCGAAAACATGAAACAAGGAATTGACGATAACTTGAATAAGCAATTTGGACCTACTTCACTTAAAAGAACCATGAGTTATTACAAATAAAAATGGTCATACAAGTTATATGAAACATAACCTAATAACAATCTTCATGTAATAATAAACTTTCCTAAGTTTATTCAAATATCGGACATGTAACTTTTCGGATCAAAACTTATATCTATATATTTTATCAACTACTACAATAGTAGGGAGCCTCATGTGAGGAGTTCATTATGTAAGCCGTCAAGATGAGTTGTGGATTTACGAATTAAAGTGTCCTGGCTCCTCGAACGCTTACTAACATGACTTCTGAATTATGTCAGCCCGAACGGTAGTAAACGATATATAAAACATACATGTTTCATGAAACTTTTCTTTCAAAGACTTACAATATACATCATACCACATCATGGACTAGATGCAAGATATATATATATATATATATATATATATATATATATATATATATATATATAGGCACTTATTCATATTCTTTACTCCGATCCTAAGTCGCAACATTCTATTATAGGTTGCTCGTAGAAACCTTCGCGATTCGACCATCACATTCACTACTCACTACATAACTTAAGGTGAGTTTGTAGCCCCACTTTCTATTGTTTAACTATTTTACAAACCCATGGGGGGAATACATGCTATTATTTTTCTACTCGAACACAATGTTTTCTACTGTATGCTACCCGACGATGTTTTATTGTCACTAAGTAACGATTGCCATGTTCGAAGTCCCTATATCATGAACCATTAGTCACTACCTATAGTGAGCGCGAATATTGTGAATAGATCTATTGGGATTGACGGATCCCATTTGTGTTGAACAACGATGAGTTCACACAAATGCACTATATTTGAGATTTCGCGGTATAATGGCAAAAGTACCTTGATAGGGCTTCTATAATGCCAATTTTGTTGGTTCGATGTTAATGTTTTGGTTGCTTGAGCTTAGTGAAATAAATAACGATTTTGTTTTCTAACTATGAGTGTGAGTCTATAGCTCACACTACGATTATTGTGTTCAAACGATTTAACTAAGCTCTACGAATTCCACTCAACCTTTGTGTTGACCTCTCAAGCATGTATTTCAGGTTCATGACGATCAAGGATGGCACGGAAGGACACGGATACTCAAGAGGGCTATAAATTTTATTATCATTCAAAACTTAATTAATGTAATTTGTAAACATGGAATCATCTGGGACCTCATTTTGTAATCTCTGATATTTATATAATTTGAATGATAAATCTTTTAAAACGACTCAATTGGAGTTCGTTTTCTATTATTGTGACTATTGTGCCGTCGAGTAACTCCCAGTTTGAATTCCGCTGCAACCATGAATTGGGGGTGTTACAATTCAGCTGGTTAAGGGTTATCAAAAACTGATTAAGGCGTGTGATCATCTGTGTCAGGGAGTGGTTAACTGAGGCATTCTGTTCCCTGACATCATCATCGAAGTCTTCGACAGCATCCTTGAGATTATGGTAATGAACCGCCTGTTCAGTGTGCATGTCAAAGACCTCATCAGTGATCCCCCTGTACAAAATTTTAGTAATCTTTTTGATGAATTTGGTAAAGGCTTTCACAGTGACAGGAGCTTGATCATCTCCTGAGGACTCTGGCTCGGAATATGTTTCAGCTATGTCATGGTTAGAAGATTGAGGAGACTAAGGAATTGGTTTAGGGACTGTCTCCTCAAGCTCCATGTCATCTCCGGTCTTAAAAACTTCCTCATCACTGTCAAATTCATCATCAGAATACAAAACCGCCTGAGCATCAGCTAGGGACTGAATCTGCAAAACAAGGTTATCCGACTCCTCTTTATAAGAAGACTTGCCTTTGTTGTGGCCAGGTCCTGACCTCTTAAATCCGGTAGATTGGGTTTTATCTACCTGGTCCTCAAGGTCAGTTCCCGAGTTATGCGCACCTTCGGGGGTGGTTGTGGGTTCCATATCAGCGGGTGGCATTTGTCCCTCTGAATCTTTGTCCCCCGTGACCCCTTCAGGTACTGATGGGTGTTTTTTAGTGCCATCCTGAGGAGCCATGAATGTTGTGTCCCTATCAGCGGGTTGTATGTTTCCCTCTGAGTCTTTCGGATGAGTTTTTGTGCCCTCAGACAAAAGCTTTGATTTGCGAATGTCCTCATCAAGCACTTGAGTGGTTTTGCCCCCCTTTCCAATAGGCTTGTGCTGGCCTGTCGAAGATTTAGGGGCGAGAACTCCCTGTTGCTTGGGTTGTGATTTACCCGAGCCTTTGGTAGGATGTGAATGTTTGTGGATCCCCTTCTCAGTGTAGTAGTGCTGCCCCACCAAGGGTATAGGACCCCTTACTCCCTGATACTCTAGTTGTGATTTTCCAGAGTCTTTTGCAGGATGTGAAGGTTTGGTTGGTTCCAACCCCACTGCCTTGTTTATGTCAGCATGGACTTTGGGAACGGGTTCGCCCGAGGACACTGAGTGTGATGTCTCAGTGCCCTCCGTTGGCCTTTGTTTTGGGGCCAAAGATTGGCTAATGATCGTGAGGGTGTCTTCAGTCAGGGTCTATTGTTTTTGCCCCTATTGTCAGGCTTAGGGGCAGAGGTCTCAGTGGCGAGTGGCTTGGGTTGAGCCACCTTCCTGGACCCCTGTCCCTTCTTCCTCTTCACCTTTTTGGTGGGAGAGGGAATTGGTGAAATGATGTTGTTACCCTGGATAGCAGTCAGCATATATGTGGTCAGGGTGACAGGTGTTACCTCATTAGGGTCACGTGAGTAATTTGCCTTATGTAAGACATCAGGTTCAAAGCCAACATTATCAGGCTTGATATACTCAGACCCTAATAGGTCATTCAGGGCACAGGAAATGAATCTAGGGTAAGACATGTATTTTTGCCTAGACTTCCCACCCAATTTGCCTATGAGGTCCCTGAAGATAATTTCTCCGAGGTCAATCTTTTTACCCTCAATGAGACAGTACACTATCATTGATTGAGTAGTGTTTAGTTGCTCAGTTGAGGATTTATTCCCCCAAGGTCCTGAATTACAAATGTCATCAGGATCCTCCAGGGGGTAGGGAACCATGTTTTGATTATGGGGGCTTTGTTCAGTAGGTCCCCTGGAGTAACATCAGGATGATGTTTATCATAGGGCTCAAGTTCCAAGAGGAGTTGTTTAACTTCCTCTTCAGCAGGTGGGGCTACAAAGGTCTCAGTGTAGTCAAGGCCAGTGGCTTTGACAAAGGTTTTGTAGTCAAGAGTTAGGAACTTAGTTCCATTCTTCACTGAGAACCTGATTTTGGCCTCCTTTGGCGCATCAGGGTTTTCAACCACAGTTGTGCACCAAAATTCCCTCAAGTAGTCATGATAGATGACTAAGGGGGTCTTTGTGAATATGGTGGTGAGAAAACAGTTTTGTAGGAACTTCATCACATTCCTGTATTCAGGAAACCCTTCAGGGTAGGAAAAGTTCCCCACCACATTGTTTTTAGTGAGGTCTACACTTTCCATTTGGAATTCCACATTGGGTGCGTATTTTATGACCTTTGATGATGCCATTTTAGTTTGATAAAAGGTCTGGTTTTGAACAAAGAAGAAGCACACACAGATTTTGAAAGCAAAAGAGTTTTTGAAATAATTTTGCAAGAGTTTTGTTAAGATTTTTAAAGCATGTGTGTGTTCTTCTTTGTGGGGGTATTTATAGGGTGGAAATTAGGGTAGTGATGTTGCGGATACCAAAGGTTTATATTATTCAACCGAAGCGGCATAATAATATTGGTTTGATATCTGCATTTAATATCACGATTCCCATTGCCCCTATTTTCTCTCACATCATGGGTGAACAGTTGTGAGGCTCTGCAAATAATGCACTTTTGTAGAGAAAAATCATCACAACTTTTGTGTGTGAGGGAGCATTTAATGCTCAATGGTGTTTGGTGAGAAAAATGTGGGGACCCAAGGTGTGGATGTCAGTTGTGTAAGTGACATATATTCCTATATTTAATAGGAATCAGTTACCTACCTGGGACATTAACTAACTAAGTACTTAGAGGATTCAGTTAGGGTATTCAATGCCATTTTTCATCCTGAGCCCCCTGAATGAATTTTCATTCAATGAGAGTGGATTTTCAAGAAGGGTGTAATCTGGGACCTAGAGAATTTACATCAGGTTGGAATACTTTTGATCAGTTTCCTGATTCTATGTCCAACATCCCCAATTCAGCTTTCAATCTTGTGAAAGTGGGTTCATCCAAAGGTTTTATGAAGATAACAGCTAGCTGATACTCAGTGGGGATGAAATGTAGTTCAATTTCTCCATTAGTGATGTAGTCCCTGATAAATTGGTATCTGATGTCAATGTGTTTGGTTCTTTGATGAAGTACTGGATTGTTTGAGATGGCTATGGCACTTGTATTATCACAAAAGATATGTACCATCTTATACTGAATGCCATAGTCACTCAGTTGGCTATTCATCCATAGTACATTTGCACAACATCCTGCAGCAGCCATATATCCAGCTTCAGCTGAGGACATGGCCACTGACTGTTGTTTCTTTGTACTCCAACACACAAGTTTACCACCAAGAAATTGGCAGGATCCTGAAGTACTTTTCCTATCCATATTACATCCTGCATAGTCAGAGTCAGTGTACCCTTTAAGATCAAATCCTGAACATTTTGGGTAATACAAACCAAGGTTTGGAGTACCCTTCAGGTACCTGACTACCTGATGATTCTCTTGACAGCAGTGAGATGTGATTCTTTAGGGACAGCCTGGTATCTTGCACACAAGTAGACTGAGAGTTGGATATCAAGCCTTGAGGCAAGTAAGTACATCAGGGAGCCAATCATTCCTCTGTATTGGGTTTGATTCACCGATTTTCCAGTGAGATCAGGGCCAAGGTTCTTTGGAGGAACCATAGGAGTTTTCACTGAGGAGCAGTCAGTGAGCTCATACTTCTTCAGTAGGTTCCTCAGGTATTTTTCTTGGCAAATGGATATTCCCTTTTCAGTTTGTTTAATTTGGAGTCCAAGAAAGTATGTGAGTTCACCCATCATGCTCATTTCAAACTTTGTGGTCATCAGTTTCTCAAACTGTTTGCAAAGTTTGTAACTTGTTGAGCCAAAGATGATGTCATCAACATATACTTGGACAAGAATGACATCACTCTTTGTTCTGTAGATGAACAGTGTGTTGTCAATCTTTCCTCTGACAAACTTGTTTTGGATCAGGAAGGCTGAAAGAGTTTCATACCATGCCCTGGGAGCTTGTTTCAGTTCATAAAGGGCTTTGTTAAGCTTGTAGACATGGTTGGGGTATTCACTACTTTCAAAACCAGGAGGTTGTTGCACATAAACATCTTCATTGATGTTACCATTCAGGAATGCATTTTTAACATCCATTTGGTAAACTTTAAAGTTCATGTAAGTTGCATAGGCAAGGAAGATCCTGATGGCTTCCATTCTAGCAACAAGTGCAAAGGTTTCCTCATAGTCTATACCTTCCTGTTGATTATATCCTTTGGCAACCAGTCTTGCTTTGTTTTTGATGATTGTACCATTCTCATCGGTCTTGTTTTTAAAGACCCATTTCATACCAATGATTAAAACACCATGGGGGCATTCAACAAGGGTCATGACATCATTTCTGTCAAATTGTTCCAATTCATCTCTCATAGCCTGAACCCAACTTTCATAAGTTAGGGATTCTTTGACATTTTTTTTTGCTCAATCTCTGAGAGATAGTCAGCATAAAGACATATATTGGCAGAGGCGGCCTTGAGTTTAGCAGCCTTGCTTCTTCTGAGCATGCCTTCAGTGGGTTCACCAATGATGTTCACAAGCTCAATGATTTTGGATCTAGTCCAGCTATCCTGAGGTTTGGGATAGGAATTTGAACTTGAAGGAGCCTGATTAGGTTCAGACTTAGGAACATGAGGTGACTCATCACTATGTGCTTCAGTGACATTTGTAGGAACAGTTTGCTCTGAGGGTTCCTGAACAATTTGTTCAGTGGTTTCAGTCTCATTGGAGACATGCTGAGTTGGGGTAGGTTGTGAGGGATGATGTAATAGGAGACGTCAGCATCAGCTTGGTATTGGGTTGAGGGATTGTTCTCAGGATGATACTCATCAGGAGGATACCTTGATGAGTCATCAATACCAATTTCTTCAACTGAGGAATTTGAGAACCTGATGGATTCAGTACTTTCATCAACAGTAATGTGATAAGTTTCCTCAGTTTGTTGTCTCCTTGTGTTGAACACCCTGAAGGCTTTAGAAACTAGGGAATATCCCAGGAAGTATCCATCATCAGCTTTGGCATCAAATTTACCCAAGTGATCCTTGTGATTATGAATAAACGCAGGACACCCAAATACATGAAAGTAGTTGATGTCAGGAATCCTTCCTTTAAATATCTCATAAGGAGTCTTATTGTGCCTTTTCACAATGATTGACCTATTTTGAGTGTAGCAAGCTGTTTTAACTGCCTCAGTCCAAAAATGTTTTGAGAGGACTGAGCAATTTAACATTGTTCTTGCTGCCTCAATGAGTGTTCTATTTCTCCTTTCAGCTACCCCATTTTGTTTAGGAGTATAGGGAGAAGTGAAATTTTGAGAAATTCCTTTCTCATCACAGAAACACTCAAGGTCTTGGTTTTTTAACTCAGTGTCATTGTCAGTCCTGATCTGTTTAACTTTGACATCATTTTGATTTTCAATGTTCCTGACAAATGACATGATGGTTTCAGCTGCCTGACTCTTTTTGGTCAGGAAGTAAACCCAAGTATATCTTGAGTATTCATCCACTATGACCAGAGTATACTTCTCATGGTAAATGGACATTGGACTGACAGGTCCAAAAAGGTCCATATGAAGAAGATGTAGGCAACTTTTGATGGAAAAGGTTTTTTTTGTTTTGAATGATGCCCTGTGGTGTTTTCCTTTTTCACATGCAGAACAAGGCTTGTCTTTGGTGTACACCAGAGATGGAAGGCCCAGAACTTTGTTCTGTTTGGCCAGGTTGTTGATTCTCTTGAAGTTGGGATGAGAGAGTCTCCTATGCCATAGCTAGTTGATTGTCTCACTTGCCTTTGAGAATAGACAAGTCCCATTTTGAGTCAGGGATGACATGTCTAGAACATATACATCATCCCTCCTGGGGGCAATCAACACAACTTCCTTATTGGCATTAAAGATGGTCCCTCTCTTGTCATCAAACTGAACTATGTATTTGGCATCACATAGTTGGGAAACACTTATCAGAGTATACTTGAGACCATTAACTTAAGCTATTCCTGTAAAAACTATACCATTGCAGTTTACTGAACCATAACCTTCAGTGGGAGCTGATGAGTTATCACCAAATACTACTTTGGGTCCTGGTTCTTCAACATATTTGTGCAGAAAACTTTTCACACCAGTCATACTTCTGGAGCATCCACTGTCTAGATGTCAGGTAGGATCCTTGATGTGTTTCTGCACAAACAGTAATCTGGGTTAGTTTTTCTTGTTGACCCACTTTCTAGTGGGTTTAGTCCTCAGGGACTTCTTGAACTCAACTAATGAATCATGGTCTAAAGTTGTGTGACCTGAGCTTCCACATGTTTTACATTTTGTGGAGGTTGATACATCAGGTGACTGATAAGTGTTGGTGAGGTTTTTCCTTCTTGACTGAATAACTCTGTCATGTCCCTTGGTTTCATGGGAGGGATCTTCGCAGATCTCACAACAATCTTTCATCACACAATCATCAGGAAGATGATCATTGAAACCACAGTGAGGACATGGCAAGAAAGGCTTAGCCTTCAATCTTTGTTTGGAAGGTGTGGCACACTGATAGCCTTGAGTTTTGTATAGACCTCTTGCTTTTAAGGAAGCAGTGTGAGGGATGTGATCACAAGTTCTGTGGTCCTCTTGTTTGCATATCATGCAAAACAGGACTCTGTAGCATTTATCAGTGCTGTGATTTGGATAATTGCACAGTTTACATCTCCCTAAAGGTCTGGGTGTGATTATAGGTTTCGAAGAACTTGAGGATACTGAGGGCTTATTAGATTTTGAGTCAGAGTTTTTCTCAGTGGACTCAATTTTCTCACTCAGCATCCTGACAAGTTCAGCAAGCTGATCAACCTTTGAGTCAGTGCTTTCAGATTTCACTTCAGTATGTACTGAAAGTGTTTGGTGTTCAGTGGGTGCAGGAGTAGGTCTTTTCAGAATAGTCTTTCCTAATCCTGATTTCTCCTTAGGGGAATGGGGTTGATAGACTAATGGTGCAAGGTCAGAATTGGGTTCAGCTCCCTGAAGTTGTTTCAGTGGAGGGAGTGGTGAATCAGACTTAGACTCAGTGATGGACTCAGTAGGACTAAGTTCATCAGTGACTCCTAGCAGCTCCTTGATAGCCTGACTTTCAGGCTCCAGGATTCTTCCAGAATTAAAATTTGGCATTTTACTATCAGGATTGTTTCTTTCAATCCAATCACTGGGTTTAGGAGCAAGTTCTTTGCTAGAAAGTATGTTGGCTGACAGAAAAGTTGTTGAATGGCTACTTTCCCCAGAAACTTCAGTGAGTTGATCATCACCTATACCAGCCCTTTTGGAGCAGGGTGTGAGACTCATTGTTTCATAAAGTTTGGGGTTTTTCTGAGTCCATTTCCAAATAACATCCTTTTCTTTCTTAAGTTCTTCTTGAAGAGCTTGATTTTGTTTTACCAGTTCAGAATTTTGAATTTGAAGTGAAACACTTTCAAGCTTGGCTTGTTTTAAAGCAAGTAGTTCATCTCTACTATGATTTAATTCAAAACTCAGTTTGTTAAATTTTGAAAACAAATTAAGCTTTTGCTCTTCAACATATTTAAGATCAACATTAATATAATCTAAGTAAGATTTCCAATCTTCATTATCATCCATAGAAAGTAAAAGGTTTACCTTTCTCATAGTGATGTTAACCCATTCACCATTTCTTGCATGACTCTTCCCCACAGCAAGCTTGTTGTCATCTGATAGGGCCATCAGGGCAATGATGTGAACTTCGTCATCATCAGAGGACACTTCAACCTCATCCCAGTCATATGTTTCAGCAACAAGCCCTTTGTTCTTGGCTTGAGAAAGCTTTGGAGCCTGAGGAGGCTGAGAGACTATTGAGGATGATTCAAGAAGGGCAAGTTTAGCTTTTGCCTTTCTGTACTTGGCTTCAAAGTCAATTTGAGGGACTTTTTCAAATCTTTGACTAGACTGAAGTATTTCTGGTTGAAATTTGTTGGGGCCTGAAAAAGAGTTATTTCCTGAAAATTTGAAAGATGGTTCTGAGGTTGTTTTTGAAAAACAATCTTTAGCAAAATGGCCCATTTTGCCACATTTAAAACATTCAGTGTTTTCATTTGCTTTTGAAGGGAATTTGTTTTTCTTGAAAAACCTTTTTGAATTAGCAAGGAGTGCCCTTTCATGAAATTCAATTTGAAGATCATTTAGGTACTCCTCACTGGTTCTTTGGTCAACCTCATCATCAGATCCATCTTGAAAATCCTGCACAACACCTTTTGAATAGAAAGCAGTTGATATGGGTGAAATTGTCAAGGCCTTTTTGGTCTCCTGAGCTTTACCAGGGTATCTCCTGGTGATAAGATTGTCTTCATAGACAAACTTCCCATAGATGGTAGGGAGCTCAAGGTTCTGAATGTGGTTTGCATTTCTCAATCCCTGAGAGAAGTTTAACCATTTCTCAGGGAGACTGTTGACAAAACCAACATTGATCTCATGTTTTGACAGTATAACACCATCATTGGTCAGCTCATTCAGGAGGGTCTTATACCGAGTATAAGTCTCAAAGAGACTTTCAGAATCCTTGGCCCTGAAGGTATTGAATTCAAGCTTCAGGTCCATGATTCTATTCTCTTTGGTATCAGAAGGCCCTTCATAGCTATGAACCAGGTCAGTCCATGTCTGCTGGGCAGTGGGACAGTTGATCACTGATTCCATTATATCATCAGGAAGGCATGATATAGTGATGCTTTTCAGGCGCTGGTCTTGATTTACCAACCTCCTTTCATCTGGGGTCCATTGTGCTTCAGGTTTGATTAAACATTGGGCTGTTGTTGGGACATATGGACCATCATTAATCAACTTAATGTAATATGGTTCCATCCCAGTTAAGTAGCAAAGCATTCGATTTTTCCACTTATTAAATTTGCCAACTTCAAGTCGAGGGGCAGTTGCTGAATAACTTCCACCCTTTTTGTCGACAAGTTGGGGAACATCTATGTCAGTCATAGTAGGATCTTGATTTTAGAAACTTGGGCACTCTTTAAGTTTTGAAAACAGGTTTAAGTTTTACAAATCAGAGGCTCTGATACCACTTGTTGGTCCCTTTTACTTGGTTAACAATAACTAAAAAGCTAAAGTAACCAAGTTATATGACTTTTAACAAAGATGTATAAATGATTAACAATAAAGTAACGTAAACATAAGAGACAATATTTTTCAATGTTTAATTCTTTATGAGAAGTTAATCAAAAAGAATCGTACCCAAGTGTTTGCAGAATAACACTTGGGATTGAAAATGACAAGTGTGGTATACTCCTCTCTAAACTCAAACAATGTTGAGTGACAACTAAAGTACCCACTGAGCTGTCTCAGGGGCTATGTTGTTCTTTGGAGGAGTAAAAGTGGTTTGTGAATGCTTTGCATTAATTGCACAAACTTGTCAACATTTACTCCTCACTTATGCTACTTATTTATACACAAATATGAACAACCCTATTATACAATGGACCTAAGTGTTCCTCAATAAAATCTTGATAGATTTTATTCTCTGGCAAGGGAAACTTCTTTGGGTTAAGTCCAAAAGGCACTTTCTGATGACAGCCTGGTTTTAACCATTTGGGGAAAGTTTGACCTTAAAGTGATAAAGCACTTTAGTGAAACAAATCAAACTTTCCCGCCCAGTCCCGCCAAAACTTTAGTCTTCACGTCATCAGTCTTCAGTACCATGATAGTTGTTGAGGAGTCTTGGGGTTCAGTGAGTTATTGTCATCCTCACTGAACCCATCACCTTCTTCTTGGCTTAGATCACACTTCACTGAGTTCCGCCTCACTGAATGGAGAACCTTTCTTCTTAGGCTCGGTCTAAGCATCCTGAAGATGACTCACTGAGTTACTGTTCACTCAGTGACTTGTTTATACTTAGGTTATTTTACGTTCAAATCCTTGTTTGAAGAAGATTGGGGAATTCAGTGACCCAAATGTATCTCGTCACATCCTTTGGCAAATCAGTATCTGCATACACAAATAAAAATATAAAAATGCTCGTATAGGATTTCTATATATTAATAAGATTCTGATAAACATACTTTTCTCACCGTTCAGGATTTTCAAATGGTCTTTATTGGTTGTGGATTTTTTTCCATTGAACTATAATCCTTGGTTTAACTTTCCATTTTTAGTACCCATGAGAAGGCCTGCAAGGAAGACCGAGATTACAATCACTCCACTCACTACTTCTATAGGTAAAAGCCATGGCGGTTTTGAAGAAAAGGATTCAGACTCCCTTTTATCTTCAGTAGGATGAGATGTCATATCTCCTCTAGTTGACTTATAAGGTTTATTAGAAGCTAATTGAGAAATATCTATGTTTTAGAAAAGTCAAACTTCAGGAGCGCATGCTATAATATCTTTATACTTCATCCAATCACCTTGAAAGCTAACCCTGTAAAGGATGAACAAAATGGGTCAAATTGTTGTTGCCATTTTTTTTCATTGTCCTATCCAGGCTTGTGTGGGTTCAAAATTAGACAACTGTCAATTACAACAACAAAAAGAACAGCAATAGTGAAAAATTAAGATAATTTGAGTAAGATAGCATACCCCATGTAAAGTGGTAAAAGTTTGAAAGCAATTTATGCAGTGCTCTGCACCCCTTTTCGCTTGTATTATATCTTGAGTTGAAGCCTCTTCAGAGTTGTTCTCTGAAATATTGGAAGCAAAGATATCAGAATATGGTGGTTCCTCCGCACCTTATATCTTGGTAATTTGAATAGTAACAACTAATAAGATGGCATCATCCTCAACTCCTAACACATCCACCAAGCTCTGCATACTCTCAATAATGCTCAATATGCACTCATATTTATAGAAACTGCACATTCCATTTGTATGTGACAACCCATACGCCGAAACCCATATCCATACAACCAATATAAGTTATTTGACTATCATAATAGCAATCTCAGGGTACTAATGTTCGTCACTCGAACATAGCAAAAAAACATAAGCCTAAGACCAAATAGGTTGAGCACAAAGGCCAAATAATAAACAAACTAACTATAATCCATGCTAATAATGAAACACTAACCTCGTCTTCATCTGTTGCGCATCTCGGCTATGATGGAAAATAAAGTTGTGTCTGAACCTAACCTCATCAAACATTAATGATCCCTCTTCGGTTTCATCATTCAAAGCTGACCTACTTGTTCTACCTATAAACTCATATATAAATTGCAAATTATAAGACCATCGAAGAATGGTTAACCACACTAACAAATATGATTTGAGATTAAGAAAAGGAAAGTAATATGTAAAAACCTCATGTTGATGTTTGTGAACAGTCTCTTTTCTAGAGATTCAAGACTAAATAATCCTCATTCCACACTTTCCAAACGACCACTTTTCCGGCACAACAACTACCTTGCTAAAATCAAATTACGAAAAATCAATCGGAAAATAATAACCTTATGAAAAAAATCCTCAAAAATTCATCAGTAACCTAACTATAATGGAAACGATGCTAACGCAATCTTCTCAAGCAATTCATCAAACACATGGTAGGCACCAAACCCACCAAAGATATTATTAACAAAAGTCAATCCCAAAATCATAAATAAACTCTTAGTTTCATTTTTTTTTTCACAAATAATCAAAAACCCACAAATCATATGAATATCAACAAAAATCAACAAACTCCAACAACAATCAGAGCATATACCTTTTTGATTTGCGTACCTGTCTTCTAGTACCCCGATCATCACCTCAACCAAGACCACCACAATCGCAATCCCACCACCACAGCCTGTACCCTAGAAATCGGTGAAAACCACCGGATGAGAGTGAGATGGGAATGAAGGAGGTTCACGAAATATATGTACCGCATAATTTCTATCACTATTTGAAGATCGAGAAGGTTCAGTATAACACTGAAAATGGATCAGGCAGAACAGACGGATCATTGGAGATGGATCAAAATAGCCCAAGAATTTTGGCGGGAAAAGCACAAGGCAATACGGCGTTGTTTCCTTTGTGGTTTAATATAAACTGTAATGTTCAAGAATGAAAACTAATGAATATATAAGATCAGTGTAGTACTGATGTCGCTTGTAAAGTCAGAACCCAAAAAATAATTGAAGCATACGGGTAAAAGTAGAATTAAAAAAAAAAGTATGCAATATGAAAAGAAATAGCACTAATATTTAGGGGTTTGTATTTACATCTGTATCCTTGCAAAACTTTGAAATACAATAATATCTTTCCAATTTTCATAATTACTTAAATATCCTTTCAAAGCTTCATAATACACATATTTATCCAAAACCACTTTTATTTTCTTTAGATTTTGAAAGCTTTTAATAAATATTATTTAATATATCATATTACCTATTTACCCTTGTCTTCTCATTAAACAAACATAATATCAAAATCTTTACTGCAGATGAGATTACAAATAAATAAAACCCAATCTCTAAAATTTGTAAAAATCGCTTTTTCATGATGGTGAAGGTCATGAATCAATTTTTAAGCAATATAAAAGCACATAGCAAGAAAGTGAAACGCAGATGACATTAAGTTACTATCGTTATTTGTGTTGATTAAATCCAAGTGGTAGATAAGATTGTGAAATAAATAATTGGAAGCAAATTGTAATTGTTGAAATAAAGTTTTAATAAATCAAGCTCAATAATTCATACACGAGTGGTATATTATTTTTTGGATTATTCAATTCTTTAACTCGGAGATAAGGGTAAGGAAGTAATATATAACATGTCAAAGAATATTTATATAACATGTCAAACAATATTTATGTAAGTGTTAGTACAAAACTTGGACACAACTCAAGATTTAGTTTAGGCTAAC
The DNA here is from genome assembly GCA_030686995.1 of Artemisia argyi. Classification (NCBI taxonomy): domain Eukaryota; kingdom Viridiplantae; phylum Streptophyta; class Magnoliopsida; order Asterales; family Asteraceae; genus Artemisia; species Artemisia argyi. The sequence goes on along the minus strand of CM060709.1, from coordinate 65,764,897 downwards.
CCTTGAGAGAGTGAATTTCGGACTATGAAGGTGATGCGTGGGAATTGCATCTGGCTTTACCTCTCAAGGGATCTTGAGAAGCTTACAACCCCCACCAGACAGTGTACCTGATCGTTGTAGTACAGTATAGTGACAAGTACCGGGGGATTGATCTTTCAACTCAGGAATAGTGTCGTTAGGATTGAAATTAATCTAACTAGGTCTAATAGTGAAGGATGATTCTTTTTGTATTTTTATATTTTATGAAAAGCAAGTAAAAATCTCGGGTTTTGGAAGGAGGGGCAGAATTAGTTGTTAATCAACTAACCCAAAAGCAATTAATTAAACTAATGTGCAAGAAAAATAAACTAAGGTTCTACAAGATAAGTGAAGCATGTCTACCTATGATAGGTTACTCCTTGCTAGCTATCCAATTCTACCTATTGAATTGTCACACATTGTTTTAATTGACGGGTTGTATTCCTTAATACCATTCGTGGGGTGGCGTACAAACTTCCCCAACTCTATAAGCTCCTACTTCACTCCTATGTCGAGCCTGCAAGAAGCTCCTAACATGGGATCATTAGAATTCGCTCATGCATTAAATACAACCATAATAACCTAGTACACATTGGTTAATGTTTCTTAAGACGTTCAAGCATGTTACCCTATGGAAGTCTGCCAGTTTTCTTAAGCCTAACATTGAATACAATCAACCAAACAAGAGACAATAGGAATCAAGAATTATAAACTAAACCAATTAGACCTATCAAGTGTCAGACCCTAATTGATGGAGATAGTGTCACAACCCGCTATTTCACAGGTCAATACTATTTTCTAAACTCGAATTTAATTTCTTGACATTAATTTAATACGATTTACATGAGCTATTACTTGAACCGACACGAATTTTTGAATAAATTCTAAGTACTCTAGGACTTAGGCTAATTTTTGTCCACAACGCTCCAGTACCTTGCTCCTTCCCCAATTCATAATTTTATACTATAGAACAAATTTCTATTCTTTAAATACTTACGGTTTTAAATTCAACAAAATGTTAATTTTTATTCAAGAATGTAACACTTGACATACCCGATTTTCTCAACAATTATTTTTAGAGTATTTTTATACTTCCAAAATTATTACAAAAGTCCCAAAAATATGTTCCGACGACCAAGTTAAATTCTTTACATCTTACGTTTAATTACGTTTAACTTTCATAAACTACTAAACTAATACCCAATACATATTTTTACTACCCAATACGCTCAATATATACATTTTTTACAAATAAAAACCATTTTCTTCCAAATTTAATTAATGAGCCCCCCTTTGTTACCTACTATATATTTTTTCTTCTTACTTGTAACAATGACCATGAAATATGGTAATTAATAAGGATGGCTTGAACCATACCTTGCTCCCTCCTTTTCCATAAATTTCGGCAAACCAAGGACCAAGACCATAGATTTTTTTTTTTTACCATCTTGACCACTCCTAGTTATATATATACCTCTAAACTAGCTAATCATTTACAACTACAAAGAAAATATAATCATCTCCCACTATATACATATTTCGACACACCAAAGGAGCAAGGGAAGAAATTACAAGAGTACTTAGGGTAGTTTAACAAGGGTTGAATACTAATCTTGGGGTTACACAAGTACTTTACAAGTCTCATCTCACTAACCTCTTTGTAAGTAATTTTTACACTACTAATACTTTATGATTTTCATGATTTTTATGCTTGTCTAGTAAATATACTTGGTTATCACTTGGTACATGTTGAAACATCTTTACATCCACCTTGATCTTTTAGCAAGAAATGATGTTTTGAACAAGTTTTAATTATAAGAAAATTTGTTAGTAAAAATCTCTACAAGAAGTTGAAGATGAAAACATTATATATATATATATATATATATATATATATATATATATATATATATATATATATATATATATATGTTAGTAAACTAGTAGTTTTAAACATCCTTGATGATCTTTTACTTGGACTCTTGAATATTGCTAAGTTTAGGTTTAGATCATTATTTTCTAGTTGAGATGATGGTGGATGAACTATTATTATTTTTGGAGTTATTGTTAAATAAGTAGGATGACAAAAAGGTTTGTAAAAATAGTTTGACACTTTTGATGTCAAATCTGTCCCATTCGACCTCCTATAGATAGATCAGTACCATGGTGGCCATATTAGGCTAGAAATATAGAAAGTAGACTTAATAATGAAAACATAGCCGCTTGAACGGGTTAAAACGGACTTGTAACGAAAAAGATATGCTATTTTCAAGATTGACGACGAAAACTATATTTTCTGAAATTATGGTTCTGTCCCGATTTTTCAAGCTAGGAAAACTGAGATTAAATGATATCTAGACTAGCCGAGACCTTGAAAAACCTAAAGTATACTTGAATACCTTCGCGGGAATATATAGAACTTGAAAAACGGAACTACGACGCAAAAGTTATGGCCTAGGAAAGTTGCGACGAAACAATACATTTTGACAGCTTTTTATTCTACTCTCAAAAGCTGATGGAAATATTAAAATGGACTTTTGGACATTTTAGAGTGTAGTTTGGCTAAAATGACGTAAATAAAAATGGTAGAGCATTACGTATACTTATTAGGTACGTTAGAGATTTTCAAAATATACATTTTCAAGACGACTAATATTTGGTCGTGAGATTTACAAGCTACGTTTCCTAAAATGGTGGATGACTTAAATACGAGATTACTTTTGATTACCTACATTTTTAACAATAAAAATTTCAACAACATGTACAAGTGATAATATAGTGTATGACTTGCATGCTTGACCTCGTCTTCGAACCTAAGACATATGTACTATCTAGGTTGCGATTAGAGTTACCGGACCTTATTTCCAACTACTACTTTGTCTATCGGATTTGCTTTGCTAAGGTGAGTCATAGCCCCACTTGTACACTTTTATTACATGATTTCAAATACTTGGGGGTGGAAATACATTGCTTTACTTTATTGCGGACATGAGTACAAAACTGTTACATTGCCTGAGTTACCGATTACTGCCGCTAAAGTCCCCTTTATCATGAACCATTAATTACATGCGTGTAAGCGCGAATGCTATGAATAGATCTATTTGGGTTGACACCCCGTCCGAGTTGGTCGCGCCAACCTGTTAAACGGACACATATCATTCGGATTACTTCCGAGTGTCTGGCAAACACTTACTTAGGGGCGTTATTATACTTGATAGTATACGATTACGTCGAGCTTCGGGGTCATGAGCTTATGGCATTGTATTTTATTTTTGGGTTAACATTGTATTTGTTATAATGGTTATCTCCACTAAAAATCTTGTGTTCCGCTAAATACTTGTTTACTTAAACCTATGAACTCACCAACAATTATGTTGACGTTTTAGCGTGTATTTTCAGGTAACTAAATGAAGTTTGCATAAGTATGTATGGACCACGCTAGAGTCACGTTATGGATGCACATCATGATGAAGATGTCTTTACTTTACTTAGCGTTTGGTTTTGTGTTTTGAACGTGAACTCTGATGTTTTGTAAAATTTTATGTTAAATCAAACGCTTGTTTTAAAATGACTCACTTAGAGGTCATTCTTTATTTCCTTGTACTTTGATTGCCATGAAAGTTGCGCCCTCGGGTTCCATTCTGCTGCGACCCAAATCTGGGGGTGTGACAGATTGGTACCAGAGGCAAGGTTATAGAGAACTAGGATGCATCATTGACCCTAGACTATAACCACTAGGTCACGACACTTCACTACATCATGATGTGCGTAGGCGATTACTATACATGCTTTCATTTACACATTTTATACAAGTTACTTATACTTATACTTATACTATACTTATACTCATACGTATGTATTTTTTTTATTATTGACCTGGTCATAGCGACATGTCCTCATCCACTAATCCCATTATCATTCCCTCAGACTCGGACATTGAGGATACCTCAACGTCCCCTACCGTTCCAGTATCACCTGCTATTCCATCCCTCGCACCCTCTGGCGACATCTCTACAGAGACCGAGCCATTTGAGGATGACGAGACTGCACCTACTCCACAAATATCACCATCAGTACCAGTTACCTCTACCCTCCCATCACCATCGATTGCACCATCTTCATTACCATTACCTTCCTCTACTACCCCTCAGACTACAGCAGTTCCATCACCACCTCCTGTCTACGGGCCACTCACATATGATCAGTACCTAGAGACTCAGCAGTGGCTATCACCTGATGATGTTGCACCACTACCTGCTTCATCCTTTCGACCACCTCCATATATGTTACCCTCTTATGTTACACCACCAGTTTTCACCTATCGTCAGACTACTACTGTTCCACTACCACCATCATCCGGAGCTATTCCAGACACTGTTCTACCGCCTCGTAAGAGGTCTTTCACCATACTACCCTCATCATCTGACCCTTACGCCCAGGCTGCTGCCGAGGCATCTGATCGACCCAAGGCACGTCGTAGAGTCGACGCACGCATGTGGTCATTCATTCCAGATACTCTTAGTGATTGGAGGTACGAGGAGGGTACACCTATTACCTATGAGTTAGGTGAGAGCTCATCTATGGCTGGTGCCCGAGTCCTTCCGGTCACTCGAGAGTCTATTCATCATACTATCCCTCTATTGATTGCTAGGTTGGTTCGTCATGAGGACTGACTTGACCGAGTCTGCGATCGTCTCCATGATTTCCCTTTGGGTCGTATCTACGACTTAGAGGGGGATGTTGCACTCTTGTTGGATGGTCGAGGTGACATCCAACAGACTGTCGCTGGATTAGGGACTACTCTGGACCAGACTTTTGAGCAGGTTGCAGATTTACAGAGTCAGCTCGTACAGCATCAGGAGGATCAGTATTCCTCAGCTGCAGATGCCCATGATGAGCGAGAGGCACTTAGAGACCGACTAGAGATTGCTATGGCACGTACTGTTGAGTTGGAGGAGCGAGATGCTCGCAGGAGAGATGAGATCTTAGAGCTTCGTGAGAGTATCCAGCATGAGCGTCACATGAGGGGACGTCTCACAGATCAGCAGCTCTTGAGTCGTACTCGGATTACCACTTTGGAGCAGACTGTTGAGGATTCCCAGACACGCCAGGGACTGACTGATGACATCATAGCTAGCTTGACCAGGCAGATCAGAGAGCTCCAGAGTCGCTTGGGTGTTCCACTCGGTGGTAGCTAGACTAGACTAGTATCTTATGTAGCTTTTGTATCTATATCCTAGCCACGGGGTGTGTGGCATAACTAAAGACGCTTGTGATATTTTGTATGTTGTACAAAACCATAACAAGTTATGTAGACTTATGGTATGATGCTATATGATGATATCGGCCTATGTTAGCCGAGATTTTCCATGTATTATTCAGGTGTGTTGTGGTTGATCTACGCATATTAGGATTATGCCTATGGTTGACTCTTATCACAGTATACTTTTATCATGATTTATCCTTGTCGCGATATATTTCTATCATTTTCATGGTTGTATCTACTCATGATGTGAATATATTATGGCTATGGTGATTTATTATGGTTGACTTTTATTCCCATCGTGATTCATTCTTGTCATGAATTACTCCTATCCTTGTGGTTGATCTTATTGTGGTTTGTATACGTCATGGCTATATGTATATGCTTGTGATGACCTTTGTTACTTATGGACACTAACCATTGTTATTTCTTGTGATTAGAAGAACAATGCCACCAAAGAAACAAAACATGAGTACCGCAGCCATCGATCGACTTGTTGCTCAACGAGTTGCTGAACAAGTTGCTACTGCTATGGCTGAATACGAAACTAATCGCAACAGTGGCAATGGCGGGGAAGCTAGTGGAATTGCGACTAGAGTTGAACCTGCAGCTCGTGGATGTACTTACAGGGAATTTTCGGCTTGCAAGCCACAGACTTTTAGTGGCACTGAAGGAGCCGTTGGTTTGGTAAGATGGTTCGAGAAGTTGGAATCGGTTTTTCGTACGAGTAAGTGCGCAGAGGACTATAAGGTGGCATATGCTACAGGTACCTTGCTAGACGGTGCCTTATCGTGGTGGAATTCTTATGCTCAATCAGTGGGAATTGATACTGCTTTTGAAACACCATGGGCTGATTTTAAGGAAATGATGATGGCTGAGTATTGTCCAAGAAATGAAGTTCAAAAGATGGAAGTTGAATTTTGGAACTTAGCTGTGAAAGGAGTTGACATTGCTGCTTATACTAAACGATACCATGAATTGTCTACTCTCTGTCCGGAAATGGTTTCCACTGCACGGAAAAGAATTGAAAGGTACATCTGGGGACTTCCGCCTAGTATTCAGGGAAATGTTACATCTTCTAAGCCAAGTACTCTGGACGAGGCAATCCGAATGTCTCACAATTTAATGGACCAAGTTGTTCGAGCAAGGGCTGCTCGAGATGGGAATACAAATAACTGCAGCAACAACAATCGTTACAACAACTGAAACAACAAGAGGAAATGGAATACAACTCAGGAAGGAAATGCTACACCACAACCAAACAAGAAACAAGAGGTGGTTAAGGCTTATGCAACAGGCCCAGCCGAGAAAAAGGGATATGGCGGAACTCTTCCTAAGTGTGACAAGTGCCAACGTCACCACAATCCAGGTCCATGCCCTCCAATATGTGGTAACTGCAAAAAGATGGGTCACATGACCAAGGACTGCAGAATTCCTACTCCCGCAACAAATCAGAGGATTCCCGGTACATGTTTTGGATGCGGCGAAACGGGACACTACAAGAATAATTGCCCAAAGGATAAGAATAAGGGAGCGGAAACTCAGAATAATGGAGCTCGGGGAAGAGTCTACAATCTCCAAGGAAGGGAAGCTAGAGAGGACCCGAACGTTGTTACGGGTACGTTCCTTCTCAATAATCATTATGCTTCGGTTTTATTTGATTCGGGTGCCGATAGAAGTTTTGTGTCTACTACTTTTGCTCCTTTACTTAACATCGCACCAACCACTCTAGACACTATCTATAAGATTGAATTAGCTAACGGTGATGTAGTTGACTCTGACACCATAATCCGCGGTTGTACCTTTAACTTCCTAAACCATCCGTTTCATATCGATCTCATCCCTGTTGAACTTGGTAGTTTTGACGTCATAATTGGAATGGATTGGCTATCCAAACATCACGCAAGAATTATTTGCAATGAAAAGGTTGTTCATCTCCCTTATAATGGTGAAACCTTGATTATTCGTGGTGAACGAAGCGGAACTCGATTGAGCATAATATCATGTATTAAGACCGAAAAGTACATAAAGAAAGGATGTTATGTTTTTCTAGCACACATAACCGAAAAGAAATCGGATGAGAAACGATTGGAAGATGTACCAATTGTCCGAGATTTCCCGGAGGTCTTTCCGAAGGAATTGCCGGGACTACCACCTACCCGACAAGTCGAGTTTCAGATTGATTTGATTCCAGGAGCTGCACCAGTAGCTACAGCACCCTACCGACTAGCACCATCTGAGTTGCAAGAGTTGTCTAATCAGTTACAAGAACTATTAGACACTGGATTTATCAGGCCAAGTTCCTCGCCTTGGGGAGCACCTGTTTTATTTGTAAAGAAGAAGGATGGGTCTTTCCGAATGTGTATAGATTATCGTGAGCTAAACAAGTTAACAGTGAAGAACCGTTACCCACTTCCAAGAATCGACGATTTGTTCGATCAGTTGCAAGGCTCCAAATTTTACTCAAAGATTGATTTGAGGTCGGGTTATCATCAGCTTAGAGTTCGGGAAGAAGATATCCCGAAGACGGCCTTCAGGACTTGTTATGGTCACTACGAGTTCCAAGTGATGCCGTTTGGATTAACTAACGCGCCAGCAGTATTTATGGATCTCATGAATCGCGTATGCAAGCCGTATTTGGAAAAATTTGTAATTGTGTTCATTGACGACATACTAATCTACTCTAAAAGCAAAGAAGAGCATGAAGAACACCTCAAGGCTATTTTAGAATTGCTCAAGAATGAGAAGTTGTATGCGAAGTTTTCCAAGTGTGATTTTTGGATTCGGAAAGTACAATTTCTAGGACACGTAATTGATAGTCAAGGACTGCATGTCGATCCCGCTAAGATCGAGGCTATCAAAGATTGGGAAACCCCTACGACTCCCACTGAGATTCGACAATTTCTAGGTCTTGCTGGGTATTATAGAAGAGTCATCGAAGGTTTCTCTAAAATAGCTAAGCCTTTGACCAAATTGACACAGAAGAACCAGAAGTACGAATGGGGAGAGAAACAAGAATTCGCCTTCCAGTTGTTGAAACAAAAACTTTGTAGTGCGCCGATTTTGGCATTGCCCGAAGGAATGGAAAATTTTGTAGTTTATTGTGATGCTTCGTATAAAGGGCTTGGAGCTGTGTTAATGCAGAAGGAAAAAGTCATAGCTTACGCTTCTCGACAACTTAAGGTGCATGAGAAGAATTATACCACTCATGACTTGGAGTTAGGAGCAGTTGTCTTTGCACTAAAGATTTGGAGACATTATCTCTATGGCACTAAGTGTACAGTGTACACGGATCACAAAAGTCTCCAACACATCTTAGATCAGAAAGAGCTCAATATGAGGCAACGCCGTTGGTTAGAATTGCTCAGCGATTATGATTGTGAAATTCGGTACCACCCAGGCAAAGCAAACGTCGTAGCAGATGCTCTTAGTAGAAAAGAGCGACTTAAACCTCTAAGAGTAAGATCACTGGGCATGACAATTTGTTCACCCCTTCCATCCAAAATTCTCGAGGCCCAAACTGAAGCACTTAAAGCAGAGAATCGGCCTAAGGAGAATATCTACGGTATGCCAGAAAGTAAGAATGGCTTTACAAAGAGACCAGATGGGATGTTATGCTTGAAAGAGAGAATTTGGGTACCACATTTTGGTGGTTTACGAGATTTGATCATGCACGAATCACACAAGTCAAAGTATTCCATACACCCAGGTTCCGATAAGATGTATCAGGACCTTAAGAAGCTTTATTGGTGGCCGAATATGAAGGCTGACATTGCCAATTATGTCAGCAAATGTCTTACTTGTTCCAAAGTTAAGGCCGAATACCAAAAGCCGTCTGGTTTACTACAAAAACCAGAGCTTCCTCAATGGAAATGGGAGCGTATTACCATGGATTTCATCACTAAACTTCCTAAAACTCCGAGCGGTCATGATGAAATTTGGGTGATCGTTGATCGTCTCACCAAATCAGCTCATTTCATACCTATTAAGGAAACCTATAAGATGGAGAAGTTAGCCAGAATTTACATCAAGGAGATTGTATCTAGACATGGTGTACCAGTTTCGATTATTTCAGATCGAGATAGTCGATTCACTTCTAGGTTTTGGGAATTACTTAATGATTCCTTTGGATCCCGCCTCGACATGAGCACGGCCTATCATCCCCAAACCGATGGTCAGAGTGAGAGGACCATCCAAACACTAGAAGACATGCTCCGTGCCTGTGTGATCGGTTTCGGGAATAGTTGGGATGATCATTTGCCATTGATTGAGTTTTCCTACAACAATAGTTATCACACGAGCATAAAGGCAGCTCCATTCGAAGCATTATACGATAGAAAATGTCGATCACCTATCTGTTGGGCCGAAGTCGGAGATGCTCAACTCACCGGTCCGGACATTGTCCACGAAACGACCGAGAAGATTTTTCAGATTCGGAACAGACTAAAGGCTGCTAGAGATCGTCAAAAGAGTTACGCCGATGTGAGACGTAAGCCTTTGGAGTTCAATGTTGGCGACATGGTAATGTTAAAGGTATCGCCTTGGAAAGGCGTTATACGATTTGGAAAACGCGGGAAGTTAAGCCCCAGGTTCATTGGACCATTCAAGATTCTAGCTAGAGTCGGTCCAGTGGCCTACAGACTTGAGCTTCCGCCGGAGCTCAGCAGTGTGCACAATACGTTTCATGTTTCCAATCTCAAGAAGTGCTTAGCCGACGAATCCCTTATCATTCCGTTAGAAGAGATTCAGCTTGATGACAAGCTTAACTTTATCGAAGAACCGGTCGAGATTATGGATCGTAATGTCAAGCAGTTGAAACATAGTCGAATTCCTATCGTTAAGGTTCGCTGGAATTCTCAACGAGGTCCTGAGTTCACTTGGGAACGAGAAGACCAGATTCGTCAGAAGTACCCCCATCTCTTCACCAATACCACTCCAATGACCAACGCTGACTGAATCTCGTGGACGAGATTCCCTTTTTAGGGGGGTAGAATGTCACAACCCGCTATTTCCCAGGTCAATACTATTTTCTAAACTCGAATTTAATTTCTTGACATTAATTTAATACGATTTACATGAGCTATTACTTGAACCGACACGAATTTTTGAATAAATTCTAAGTACTCTAGGACTTAGGCTAATTTTTGTCCACAACGCTCCGATACCTTGCTCCTTCCCCAATTCATAATTTTATATTATAAAACAAATTTCTATTCTTTAAATACTTACGGTTTTAAATTCAACAAAATGTTCATTTTTATTCAAGAATGTGACACTTGACATACCCGATTTTCTCAACAATTATTTTTAGAGTATTTTTATACTTCCAAAATTATTACAAAAGTCCCAAAAATATTTTCCGACGACCAAGTTAAATTCTTTACATCTTACGTTTAATTAGGTATAACTTTCATAAACTACTAAACTAATACCCAATACATATTTTTACTACCCAATACACTCAATATATACATTTTTTACAAATAAAATACATTTTCTTCCAAATTTAATTAATGAGCCCCCCTTTGTTACCTAATATATATTTTTTCTTCTTACTTGTAACAATGACCATGAAATATGGTAATTAATAAGGATGGCTTGAACCATACCTTGCTCCCTCCTTTTCCATAAATTTCGGCAAACCAAGGACCAAGACCATAGATTTTTTTTTACCATCTTGACCACTCCTAGTTATATATATACCTCTAAACTAGCTAATCATTTACAACTACAAAGAAAATATAATCATCTCCCACTATATACATATTTCGACACACCAAAGGAGCAAGGGATGAAAAGGAGAGCTTGTTGGGTAATTACAAGAGTACTTAGGGTAGTTTAACAAGGGTTGAATACTAATCTTGGGGTTACACAAGTACTTTACAAGTCTCATCTTACTAACCTCTTTGTAAGTAATTTTTACACTACTAATACTTCATGATTTTCATGATTTTTATGCTTGTCTAGTATATATACTTGGTTATCACTTGGTACATGTTGAAACATCTTTACATCCACCTTGATCTTTTAGCAAGAAATGATGTTTTGAACAAGTTTTAATTATAAGAAAATTTGTTAGTAAAAATCTCTACAAGAAGTTGAAGATGAAAACATTATATATATATATATATATATATATATATATATATATATATATATATATATATATATATATATATATATATATATATATATATGTGTGTGTGTGTGTGTGTGTGTTAGTAAACTAGTAGTTTTAAACATCCTTGATGATCTTTTACTTGGACTCTTGAATATTGCTAAGTTTAGGTTTAGATCATTATTTTCTAGTTGAGATGATGATGGCTGAACTAGTATTATTTTTGGAGTTATTGTTAAATAAGTAGGATGACAAAAAGGTTTGTAAAAATAGTTTGACACTTTTGATGTCAAATCTGTCCCATTCGACCTCCTATAGATAGATCAGTACCTTGGTGGCCATATTAGGCTAGAAATATAGAAAGTAGACTTAATAATGAAAACATAGCCGCTTGAACGGGTTAAAACGGACTTGTAACGAAAAAGATATGCTATTTTCAAGATTGACGACGAAAACCATATTTTCTGAAATTATGGTTCTGTCCCGATTTTTCAAGCTAGGAAAACTGAGATTAAATGATATCTAGACTAGCCGAGACCTTGAAAACCTAAAGTATACTTGAATACCTTCGCGGGAATATATAGAACTTGAAAAATGGAACTACGACGCAAAAGTTATGGCCTAGGAAAGTTGCGACGAAACAATACATTTTGACAGCTTTTTATTCTACTCTCAAAAGCTGATGGAAATATTAAAATGGACTTTTGGACATTTTAGAGTGTAGTTTGGCTAAATTGACGTAAATAAAAATGGTAGAGCATTACGTATACTTATTAGGTACGTTAGAGATTTTCAAAATATATATTTTCAAGACGACTAATATTTGGTCGTGAGATTTACAAGCTACGTTTCCTAAAATGGTGGATGACTTAAATACGAGATTACTTTTGATTACCTACATTTTTAACAATAAAAATTTCAACAACATGTACAAGTGATAATATAGTGTATGACTTGCATGATTGACCTCGTCTTCGAACCTAAGACATATGTACTATCTAGGTTGCGATTAGAGTTACCGGACCTTATTTCCAACTACTACTTTGTCAGTCGGATTTGCTTTGCTAAGGTGAGTCATAGCCCCACTTGTACACTTTTATTACATGATTTCAAATACTTGGGGGTGGAAATACATTGCTTTACTTTATTGCGGACATGAGTACAAAACTGTTACATTGCCTGAGTTACCGATTACTGCCGCTAAAGTCCCCTTTATCATGAACCGTTAATTACATGCGTGTAAGCGCGAATGCTATGAATAGATCTATTTGGGTTGACACCCCGTCCGAGTTGGTCGCGCCAACCTGTTAAACGGACGCATATCATTCGGATTACTTCCGAGTGTCTGGCAAACACTTACTTAGGGGCGTTATTATACTTGATAGTATACGATTACGTCGAGCTTCGGGGTCATGAGCTTATGGCATTGTATTTTATTTTTGGGTTAACATTGTATTTGTTATAATGGTTATCTCCACTAAAAATCTTGTGTTCCGCTAAATACTTGTTTACTTAAACCTATGAACTCACCAACAATTATGTTGACGTTTTAGCGTGTATTTTCAGGTAACTAAATGAAGTTTGCATAAGTATGTATGGACCACGCTAGAGTCACGTTATGGATGCACATCATGATGAAGATGTCTTTACTTTACTTAGCGTTTGGTTTTGTGTTTTGAACGTGAACTCTGATGTTTTGTAAAATTTTATGTTAAATCAAACGCTTGTTTTAAAATGACTCACTTAGAGGTCATTCTTTATTTCCTTGTACTTTGATTGCCATGAATGTTGCGCCCTCGGGTTCCATTCTGCTGCGACCCAAATCTGGGGGTGTGACAGATAGACACAAACATCAACAAGGAATCAATAAGATCTAATCAATTATATACAAGTTTCATATGATCATAAGTAGACACAAGGTTAATTAGCCAAGCATAATTAATAAAGAACAAGCAACAATAATGATAATTGAGGACATGAATTAAGATAGAATCATCAAACCATTACAAGATGTTTATGGAGTGATTGAAACCCTCTAAGTTGCTGGAAAAACACCCACCTAATCTGTAGGACCGTAGAACAACCTATTTCACATATGATTCAAGCCTAAACCTAGAGAGAGAAAGTAAGTAGAGAGAGAGAGTGGATGGGAACTCTAGTGTGTGGAATAATAACCTTGATATCACTAATAGAATCACTAAGAGAACCAACCTCTCAAATGAGGTTTACAAGAGTATTTATAGTTGAAGTCTAGGGCTTCTCTAATCTTTGACCTTATTACATAACTAACCCTTAGACTTTATAAAATCATGAAAACTACACATAAACTTCATCATAATGATATTCTAAAGCAACCTATAACTACACATTAATGACCGACACTTTTTATAAATAAAAATACAATTCTAACAATCTCCCCCTAAGTGTTGGTCATTGAGGTTGCGCGACGTCATCATCTTTATCTTTAAACTTTATCATTCATAGCTCTTGACGTCTTTAAGAATCACTAGATGAATCATAGTTCCAGTTCATCATGCTTCATTGTTTGTTGAAGTGATCCAATGATGTCATCTGCCTTTCGTCACTTCTGTGTTTGTGGTGGTTGTCTGCCATTCCAACATGCTCATACGTCTTAAGTATTTGTCATACATACATTCGTTGTTTCCGTTCTTTCACTTTGATCTTTGTCACTTTACTTTGTAGATTCTTCTTTTTGGCGTAGAATCTTTCTTTGACTGTTGCTATCCTTTAATCTTTGTGAGAACTTTCCTTTGACTTTGTTGATGCATGTATGAGCATGTGGAATCTTTCGCCATGGAGATGATGTATAGCTGCAGGTAAACAATTAGCAATAAACAACCGGTACTTACAGATAAAGAATTAGAGATCGTCAACAGCATAGTGTGAAGACTCCTTCTAACCCTTACCATGGCCGTTCCCATATCAGATACTCCCGAAAGAGCTTACGAGACCTACTAAGTAGCTCAATGACTGGGTGAGTCGCTGGGGATCACTCCACAACTGTAGACCGTTTGAAACCACCGCGAACACTAAGCGTAACCCATAAAGAATTACCGAGGTGACCTGCTGTCAGGGCTGCCTGATGTTGACCCTGGCAGGAATTTCCATTCAATCATTGAGAAATACATAAGTAAATCCTCTCATAAACGTTCTGGCAGATTGCTAAGATCTGTGTAGGACTCTAAAGTTTACATCTGGTGTCCTTGATGATGAACAACCAGTGTAGAGATATCATGTGTTCCTATGAGATCTTTTGATGAATCTCGTGGCTCTAGACTCGATAAGTGCACATTTGGTTTCCTATGCGGAGATTAGGGAGAGGTCTCCTGCTTCAATATCAACCATCTCTAAGAGACAGGTAGATAGATTATGCCGGTTCCCCGTGAGAATGAAACAAGCTCTTTTAAGAGAACTTGAGTGGCTAGAAGGTTTAGTGCAGTGCGTCACTGGGTCCATGACGTCTTTATCTTCAATACCGGTGTCACCTTAGTAACAACCAGTAGCATATGAATTGAACCCGGTGTCTGCCCTAAGGTTGAACATATGGAGGGCTATTTCTTTTCACCCTTTTTCATAACTTTTCTTTTTAATTCTTCAACCCCTTCTTTCTCCTTTCTCATTTTCTCCTTTTTTACAATCATACCTAAGGACTTCTAATTCTAATCTATTGGAATTGTCCTTGGGTAGATCCCTCCGGCTCTGGTGGATCATAGGACGGTTTTCCCTAACCTTAGTCACCTTATAACTCCATGAATCCTATAATTGCTATGAAACCTTTGATTGAAAATCTCTCAAAGTGTTTATGAATATAAACACATTTTTGTTGACACTTTGAGAGTTTTTTTCTTTTGAAGGACTCCCCCTTCACATGTGCTCATGAATTTTTTAAGAAATTTGCACATGCGTGAGGAGTTTGCACTTTTTGAATTGATCCACTTTCAGTGAACATGACCGATTCGAGACACGCTTACATCACTAGTTAGACTAGCTTGAAGTTATTACCCGTCCTGGTCAAGTCCAAAGAAAGTCTCTCGATACGGTACATTCTACTCAGACAAGTCCTATTCGAGACACGCTTACATCACTAGTTAGACTAGCTTGAAATTATTACCCGTCCAGGACAAGTCTTTTCGATTACTGACATATTAAGTTTCGTCAATTCATTGGTACTTTCTGAGTCTAGCTCTTTTGAGATTCAGTCACAAGCTTTAAACATCTTTGATCACATTTTAATCATGTCTTCTCCCCCTCAAAAATAGCATATCGTGATATTTTTGATATCAACTGATTAAGAAAAAGCTTTTTGGAGAGATAGACAGATTTGTTGTTGCAAGAATTCGGAACTATTTTTGTTTAAGAAATACTCCCCCTCAAAACTTGCATATGTTTTTGAGAAATGTTAAACTTTTTAAAGTTTAGAGGGAAGGAGTCGTCTTGAAGCAAAATTCTGAAAGGGAAAGAAGTTTCAGATTTGTTGAATTTTGCATCAAGGTTTTTTGAAAAACAAAGACTTCTCTTTGTTTGAATAGGAATGTCGCACTGAGGCGTACAACAGTGTCCATTTTTAGGATAAGTACACTTTTTGATGAAAATCATTTTTGCGTAGCACTTTCCTTTCTTTGAAAACTTGAGTTGTGCACTGAAAGGTGTACACAAGTCATTTTGATGATGAGCACCGATTTTGATAGATTTTGAAAATCTTTTTGAAAAAACTTGAAAAGGTGGTGCTCAGAATGTAAGAGAATTTTGAAAATCTAATTTATCATTAGATCAACATTCATGGTCTTGAGCTTAAAGATTTTGAAAGTTTTTCTAAAGAAAACTCAAGCCAGATAAGTGTGTGGTTTTCGTTTTAGGATAAGTGCTCAAAAAATATTTGAAATCTTTGTTTGATTAAGCACTTTCCTTTCTTTGAAGCACGGGTCCTGAACTGATGTGTCCAGAAGCCATTCGATTAAGTCCTTATTTGAAATCTTTTCGAGTTGTTATACCCGGACTTAAGTTTTGAAAAGATTTCACTTTGAAGCACGGGTTGTAAGCTGAAGTACTTACAAGCCATTGTGAAGAAACTTTTGAGAAACGACATGTTTTAGAAAAACATTTTAAAGAACTCCCGTTCAAGCATCTGTAAATGTCCGTGTCATTGTTGAAAGACATTTCTAGACACGTACAGAATATTGATTTATACGAGAGACATGTCGTGAGAAGAATATTTTTGGATTTTTGATTTTATATTGTCTTTGAATTTTTTGAAATTTTATATTTTTGTATTTTGTTTTTGTTTTTATAAAAGAAATGGAAAATCAAAAATAGAAGATTGAAAGAATGATTTTATAGAATTTACAGAATTTGAACCCTCTGAAGAACTGGGTTCTGAGATAGTTGAAGCACCTGCAACCAAAGACGAAGAGGTTTCACAAATAACAGTGTTAGAAGTACATGAATCATCACTCTGCGGGTGTTGACTATCAACGGTTGTTGTGGTTTCTACTTTCTTATCCTGAAGATTATCACTATTATTTGTCTTGGTGCAACTATCAAAAATCTTCCCTGTGGGAATCTACCTAAGACCAACTGTTTTAAAGACTTTCCCCGTAGGAATCCACCTATGGTAAGATCTAGATGTAGTTTTCTTATCAGATGCAGCGGAAGTCTCAGTCTTGGAAAAACTACATTCTTTAGATATCCACCTATTAGGTTTCTTAACCTCTTGCTTCTTATCAATGGGTTTGTTTTGATTTGGTGTCTTAGTGGATTGTGTCTTGACACTAGATTTGGAATTCTGTGTGTTGCATTCTACGTTCCTAGCTTTCTTATTTGTGCCACTACTCTTAGATGCAAGCCAATCCCTAGTATTTTGTTGAAAGTTCCTAGGTAATGGTTTACTACTACTAGCGGTGCTTTGGAGTCTTGTAGAATTCATCACACTAGGTTTTACACCTAAAATTCCATTTTTTCGAAGTTGTGCCTTTTTCCTAGCTTCTTCTAGATGGTGATTTTGGACCATGTCATTAGAACCAACAGACTCATTAACAGTTTTTGTTGTCTTATTTGGTGTACTATACTTAGAAGAGCCAGGTGAAATCACATTTTTGTTTCTTTCAACAAACAAATTTTGTTTTTCAACAATCTTATCATTTTCACATTGCTGGGGCAAGGGTGTTGGAGTGACTGGTTTTGTCAAATCCTTTTTCTCATCGACTTTTGGAGCAAACCGTGAAATTGACATTTTTGGTTTTTGAACCGTGTTTGAAACATTTGGTTTCTTCGAAGTTGATGGTTTTGCAAACTTAGTTTCCTCACCCTTCCTTTTTTGACTTTCAAGCTGAGCCCTCAAAAGATCATTTTGCTCTTTCATGTGAATGAAAGCACGCTCATACGACAGTTTGTCATACTTGCATTCTTCCTTTTTTTCGATCAAGTTGTTTAAAACATGACACATTTTCTTTTTCAAGCGTTATAAGAGCATTTTCATATTTTGAAACAATTGCGGAGGTCTCAGCTCTCAGTCTTTCATCGTCTTGAATAGAGTATGTTTGTAAAATGATGGACATAATGTCAGTGGTCATAACAGCTTCGAAGAGAGAATCATTTAGGTTTTCCAAAACATTCATGTTTTCACGAGTATCATTAGCTTCGTTTACCAGGGATTTATGGTCCTTGACAAAGTCGGCCGTTTCTTTTAAGAAAGCTTTTTCAAAATGGATTACCCTCGCACTGATGTTATTCAGTGGGACAGTAATTTCGTTTTCAAAAACTTTTTTCTGCTCAATATGAAAACTGGAATGCCAGTTGTTAATATCGATTGTTTTTTTAGAAGCAACAATGTTTTGAAGTTCTTGAATTCTCTTTTTAACGTCATCCAGAATGTTTCTAGCCTCACTTGTATTAAAAGTGTTGTTAGAAGACATTTGTTCCATTTTTGAAAGAGATTTTGAAACAATTACTTTCTTAGAAAACATTTTTGAGAATGGTCGTTTTATGGAAAACACAGATGGTTCTTTTTGTGGAACAAAAGTAATTCCCGAAAGTTTGTTCAATTTGTTGTAATCAATGGGTTTCAAATCCTTTTGTTTCATTTTAGAAATGCTCTCTTCGACATGTTCTATCGTTTGCACAGAATCCCGAACGACGGGAGGATCATGTTTAGTGTAAAGCACATTACCATTATACAAAACATTCTGTTCTTGCTGAGCTTTCTTGAGATTACTGGGGGTGTTGTTACCAAGAGCCACTTTATGTTTCGTATGGTAAACCGGATTAGTTTGATTTAAATCATTTTCATTGTTTGACTTAACTAACCCGACTTAACCACTAATTCTTCTAAATGAGCAATCATGTGTTCTGACTCTACGATTTCGGCCAAAAGTTTATCTTCTTTCTTTGCAAAATCCTTTTTCAACTCATCCCTTTCTTTTTCAAGATTGGTAAAAGCTGTTTTTTGTTTAGAAAGTTGGTTTTGTAAATCAGAAATTTCCGCGTTTAAAGCTTTTATCTTCTTGAAAGAATTAACATCAAGTGTATCAAACTTGAGTTGCAATTGTTTTTCCCTTGAAACGGAATTTTGATAACCAGTTTCTAATTCAGACAATCTTTTGTGATGAAACTCAAAAGCTTTAGCGTTTTCCTTGTAACTCTCAAGCTCAGCGGTCAATTTAGCATTCGCGGCCTTAACATCGCGATTGACCTTTTTCACTTTTTCGATTTCAATACCACAGTTATTTAATAATGATTCAAATAAAGCACGTGTTTCCTCATCATTCACAGCATGCTGTGAAACAAAGTCTCCATTATGACTCACATCTGGAGTTGCTGAAGGAGTATTGCTACTACTTGGCGTGTCCAGGAATGTATCATAAGTGGGTGCTTGCTTCTCAAAATGCTGTTCCTCATGAGGAGACATATCAAATATATCATTATTGTGACATGAGTTGAAAGTGGATACCTCAGATGGTGCATTGGTGTCATAAACAGGAAGTGTATCAAAATCCGTGTCTTACTTAGCTTCCTGAAGATTCGCCATGAATATGCAGTTCGCATCGATATCCTCTCTATCTTCCATGTCATCCATAAGAGCCATAAAATCATTTTCCTCTGCGTTCAACTGAAATCCTGCCTCATTCTTTTGTGCCAACAGCACTGCCTTCTGCAAGTACACTGAGTCTCTTTTGTTCGGCTTAGTAGGACAGTTCCTTGCCATATGACCTACACCCTGACAGTTGAAACACTTTACCGGATTACCCTGATTCACATTCCCCAAATTCCCAACAACTGGGGCTGCAACATTCCTATTCTGATAACCCATTACCTGATTACCAACATTCTGACCCCTCTGATTTCCAACAAACTGACCCAACTGATTCCCTGCATACTGACCATACTGATTCCCTGCAAACTGTCCTGCATTCTGATTCCCTGCATTCTGCATATTCTGATATCCCTTCTGATTCCCATAAACTCCAACCATTTGGCCTTCATTGCCCATATTGAAATTCGGCTGAGCAAACTGCTTGTTGCGAGTGTTCGATGAGATCCTTTGGTTGTTGTTTGTTGGTGTAGAATAACGTCCTTGGAATGCCTTTGACAGAAAAGCAAACGCTTGGGACAATGCTGCAGTAGCTTCATCATTGTCAGTGAATTCCAGTTCTTAGAATTGCGGGTGTTGCTGTTATGGAATAACTTGTTGTTGTTGTGGGTAGAACTGTTGTTGGTAGACCGGTGTTGGTTGTAGAATGCATGATGGTTGCATGTAGTTGTGAGTGGAAGATGATGATGGTTGTTGAGTGTTCACTTGTAATGGTGTTGGTGTATTAGCAATTAATGCGAGAGGATCATGATTCTTTGCCAATCTTTCTTTCCTTACTTCATTAGCCTCAGCTTGGTTTTGCTTCAAAAAGTCATAGAGTTGATCATAATTCACCTTATGTAAGTCCTTTGTTTGATTGACAATTGTAACATAACGACCCCATTCTTTTGGAAGGTTATTGATGAATTTGATGTTTGTTGCAATTGGTCGAGGTGTCAACTTGTTTCTGATTAACTCATTCATCAAAGTGCAAAACCTGGTGTAGTATGATTCAATCTGTTCACCTTTAGTGGATGTGAAATTCTCCCATTCAGTAAGAAGTTTGTTCTCAACGTCTTGTTGTCCAATCTCTGTGCCATGACATATCCTTCTAACACGTTCCCACATATCATGAGCAGTTTCACAGCTGTCGACCGCAGCAAAGATCTCCCGTGGTAATCCAAGTTGGATTAAATGCATTGCCATATCATCGGCTTTGATCTGCGCCTTGTCTTCATCTGTGTAATCTGCTTCTGTTTGTAGACGCACGAATGGTTGAGTAGGAGGTGTTTCATTTGGATTACCTTCAATTTGAACATGTCTTGGCTGAAATGGACCTTTTTCTATGGATTTGATCATTAATTTGCCATTATCTTTAGTTTTGATGTAACGAAGCATGCGGCTTGTCCATGGAAGATATCCACCTTTTTCAAGCATTGGAGGTCGGTTTTCGGCACCGGCAGCATGAATGTCTTGTTGAGTTGCCATGATTTGAATTCAAAGTGAAAAGTTGTTCTGAGGATCTTTTGAAAGATAACAAAGGTTGTTGTTGAAGATTAGATGTTTTGGTGAAGATGAAAGTTCGTTCTCGGTTGATCTGATTGATTTCGTAATTTCCCGCCAAAAATTGAGTATGAAAATTTTCCTCGCCCAAATTTGAAAATCACTAAGAAATACAATTCTAAGGTTACCCGAAAAATTTGAGATTTGAAAATTTTTTCGCCAAATTTTACCGAAAATTTTTTGAATTTTGGCCAAAAAATTTGAATTTCGGGCCAAAATTTTCAACCTTATACCAAAATTTAAATCTCGCGTAAAAATTGAACGATTAGTCTCGTGTGAAAAATAAATTTTACTCAAATTTTCCCGCCAAAAAACTCGATAGGATTGTAACGTGGGCAAACTCGGTAACCAAGAACGTTTCAAACTCGATAAGCTCTTAAAGAGTTTCAAACTCGGTAAGTGTTGTACTCAAACTCGATAAGTTCACAAAATTTGGGCAGAGTTTTCCCTTAACTTGATAAATGATAAACCTAACTCGATAAACGATTAGGTATTATAGGCTAACTCGCCAAACTTAACTCGATAAGCAACACGTAACTCGATAGGTCTTGTGACACCTAACTCGATAGAACCTCAAATACCCCTAACTCGATAGAACCTCAAATACCCCTAACTCGATAGAACCTCTAACTCGATACACCCCTAACTCGATATACACCCCTAACTCGATAAGTTTTTGCACCTAACTCGAAAAACTTTTCTAACTCGATAATTTAAGCACCTAACTCGATAGTTTAAGCACCTAACTCGAAAGAAAAAAAAATTTCAAACTCGAAATTTTGCACCTAACTCAAAAACAACCTGATGAACAGTAACCGAATCAAAAATCACTTTTATACCATTTTTTTTTTTTTTACCAAATCAAACCTAAAACAACCTATATTATCCCTAGGCGATTGATACCACTTGTATGACCGTAGAACAACCTATTTCACATATGATTCAAGCCTAAACCTAGAGAGAGAAAGTAAGTAGAGAGAGAGAGTGGATGGGAACTCTAGTGTGTGGAATAATAACCTTGATATCACTAATAGAATCACTAAGAGAACCAACCTCTCAAATGAGGTTTACAAGAGTATTTATAGTTGAAGTCTAGGGCTTCTCTAATCTTTGACCTTATTACATAACTAGCCCTTAGACTTTATAAAATCATGAAAACTACACATAAACTTCATCATAATGATATTCTAAAGCAACCTATAACTACACATTAATGACCGACACTTTTTATAAATAAAAATACAATTCTAACATAATCCCAGGAATTGACCTTAGGGTTTAGGGCTTACAAAAAGTGAAGTTATGATGTTATATTTATAGGCAAGTTTTCTATAGGCAAGGCCTGACGGCGTCACCCTGTAAAGTGTGACAGCATCATGACCAATTTTTCTTCACCAAATTGTAGATTTCTTCATCCTCTTCGTGTGGGCTTTTGAATCACCTAAATCCGAGTTCGTATGCAAAAGTTATGACCAAAACAATATCAGCTACTTCGCGCGCAAGTTTTGACAAGTTAAGGGTTATTAGACACAAAAGTTACTAAAGTTTGCCAAAAAGTGCGATTTGGTTACTAAAGTTTTTTTGGTTACAAAGAGGTAACTTAAGTAAACGGGTTTGTCATTTAGGTTACTCAAAGATTAAAAATGTTACATAAATGTTACTACGGGGGTGGGCAACCGGCTAAAAAGTAAGAAACTGGGCGAAAAAATGTAAAACGTATGAAAACGTATAAAAATGTGTAAAAACAAACTAAAACGTATGAAAACGAAAAAACGTATGAAAAAATGTCTGAAAACGAAAAAAAGTAAGAAAAGCAGATAAAAACGTAAGTAAAACATACGAAAACGTAATAAACTGGGCGAAAAGGTATAAAAATAGACAAAACGTAAGAAAAAAGGACAAAAACGTATGAAAACGGAAAAAACGTAAAAAAAAACGGGTAAAACGTAAGAAAAACGGATGTAAGTGTAAAAAAAATTGGCGAAAACGTATAAAAACGAATGAAAACGTATAAAAACGTATGAAAACGGAAAACCCGTAAAAAAAGGGTCAAAAATGTAAGAAAAACGGACAAAAATGTATGAAATCCAAATTTTGAGTTAAGTGTAAACGGTCGTTAGGATAAAGGACTAACAGTGCAAATGTTTGTTGCAAACGGCCGTTAGCTAACGGAAAAAACTAACGACAGTTAGTCTGAGGGACCATTTTTGAAATTAACGAAAAAAAAACCTGTAGTAGAAGGTTAAAACATACATAGTAACTTATATAACCGGTTACCAAACTTGAGTAACCTCTTTGTAACCAAAAAAACTTTAGTAACCAAATCGCACTTTTTGGCAAACTTTAGTAACATTTTTGTCTAATAACCCACAAGTTAACACGTGACGTCTTCAGGAAATTTTCTAGGCCATCTGATGAGGCGAAAAATGAACCATTTTTAGGGGGTCATTTAAGCCCGGAATTGAATTTATTTGATCAAATATAACCCTAAATCGTTCCTTTTGTGATTTTAGGTACTTTGGGAGTGAAATCTGGAAAAGGAAGCAATTTGGACGTTTTTGGAGCATAAAAGACGGCAAAGTCTTAATTTTCCTTGCTGGGAACAGTACCTGACGGCGTCAAGAGGCTTTTCATGACGGCGTCAAGAGTAAAAGTGGTGACGGCCCAGAAGAAACGTGAAGGCGTCACCCAAGGCCGTCACGTGTTAACTTGTCAAAACTTGCGCGCGGAGTAGCTAATATTGTTTTGGTCATAACTTTTGCATACGAACTCGGATTTAGGTGATTCAAAAGCCCACACGAAGAGGACGAAGAGATCTACAATTTGGTGGAAAAATGGTCGTAACGGTTTCAAGAGAAAGAGCTGACGCCGTCAAGATGGGCCGACTAATTCACGTCTTCAATTATCATTATTGTTGCTTGTTCTTTATTAATTATGCTTGGCTAATTCACCTTGTGTCTACTTATGATTGTGTGAAACTTGTGTATAATTGATTAGATCTCATTGATATCTTGTTGATATTTGTGTCTATCTCCATCAGTTAAGGCGTTGACAACTTCAATAGATCTAGTTGGTTTAGTTTATAATTCTTGTTTCCTATTGATTCTTGTTTTGATTGAATGTCTCATCAATGTTAGGCTTAAGAAAACTGGCAGACTTCCATAGGGTAACTTGCTTGAACGTCTTAAGAAACATGAACCGATGTGTACTAGGTTTTTATGGTTGTATTTAATGCATGAGCGAATTCTAGTGATCCCATGTTAGGAGCTTCTTAGCCGGCTCGACATAGGAGTAAAGTAGGAGCTTATAGGATTGGGGAAGTAAGTACGCCACCCCATGATTGGTATTAAGGAATACAACCCGTCAATTAAAACAAGGTGTAACAATTCAATAGGTAGAATTGGATAGCTAGCAAGGAGTAACATATCATAGGTAGACATGCTTCACATCCCTTGTAGAACCTTAGTTTACTTTTCTTGTTTATTAGTTTAATTAGTAGTTTTTGGGTTAGTTAATTAGCAACTAATTCCGCCCACTCTCCCAATACCCAAGATTTTTACTTGCTTTTCATAAAATATAAAAACATAAAAAGAATCATCCTTCACCTTTAGACCGAGTTAGATTAATTTCAATCCTAACGACACTATTCCTGAGTTGAACGATCAATCCCCCGGTACTTGTCACTATACTACACTACAACGATCAGGTACACTGCCTGGTGGGGGTTGTAAGCTTCTCGAGATCCCTCGAGAGGCAAAGCCTGGTGCAATTCCCACGCATCAAGTTTTTGGCGCCGCAGCCCGGGGAATAGTTATTGTTTAGGTTGAATTTGATTTTTATTAGGTCTACTCATTATATTCCTATCAAGTGAGATTTTTTCTTTTTACTTTGTAGCTTTCTCGTATTCTATCTTTTCTTTGTGATTTTGTATGTAATTTGCTTCAAATGGACACTTCACTTAGACTTCTAAGATTGCAATATATGGTTGAGTGGCTAGAACACCAAGAAGTGCAAAATACCTCATTTAGAGACACCTATGAATCATATGAGCCTTCACCTAGGATAGATTCTTATGAACAACCTCCATGTTTAAGATCTACTTTTAGTGAGGCCAATAGGAAAAGTGACCTAGTTTGCCAAGGAATTGTGGATAGAGCTATAGCAATAAACCATAAGTTGGATGAAGCACTAGGTTTGCTATTATCACTACCTAAGAAAACAATTGAGGAGGATTTAGCCGAGCATGATCACATTGATCAAAAAGACCTAGGTTTTATGATCGATGATGATGAATCTCAAGAAACAGATGATGAATCTCTTGGGCAATTTGTATATAGCAGTCAGAATATTGAGGATGATCCTTATGATTCGGACATAGAAGTTGAGATGCCTAGAGAAGCACGTGAGATACTTAGGAGAATGCTTAGGATAGATTCTACCAAAACACATGATGAGGATATAGGTGATCTTGACACATAGAATGATGAGGTAAATAACATAAGCCCACAAAATAATCAACCATCATTTGAGGCACACACACCGCCCGTGACTTACCCGGAAGAAGTAGAAGAAACTTTAGGAATTCCGATGGAGGTAGAACCCTTGGACCAGACACCATTAGAGGATATAGGTTTGAATACTTGTAGTGATAACCTTACTCCTAGTTCTAGGGAATTTCCTAATGTTGATGAACCGGAACCTCAACCTTTACACAACTTTCCATCCTTAGATATACATCTAGGAGACAAAAGAGGAACCGACCCACCCATCAACCAATATTATCCGGGTAGTTTTAGGATGAAGGAAGCCATTCACTCACCCCCTTCACCTCACGTAGCCTATTTCCACCCTAAGGGTGTGTATCGCTACTTCCACCCGCACTTAATTCAAAGTGTAGGGAAAACCTCCCCTATTTCCATTAAATAAGGGTAGAGTCAGGCTCGTGACTCGAACAAAAACAAGCGCTTATTAGGAGGCAACCCAAGCTTTATTTATTTATTTGTTTGTTTGTTTGTTTATTTGATTTTATTTGTTTCCGTATGCATGTTTTATTTTTGTTGTTTGTGGCTCAGGTTTCAAAGTAAATTGTGAAAATGCCTTATATTGTTTTTAACTTCGTCTTAATTGCATATAAAGGTATTTTGCAAAAGATAAGTGTAAGGGAGATCCAAATTTATTTATAAGAACGAAATTGAGCATGAACCACAACAATAGTAAATGAACATGTGTATTAGTATTCGTTAGAGTCAAATGCTTGTATCGAGTCATAATGATGTTTTGCAGGATTTTCCAGGAAGTAGGACATAAGTTTTTCCATAAATTTTCCGGAAACTTAACGTAAAGATTTCTGCAGGTCACTTCTAACGGCGTCATGAGTTTACTCTTGACGGCGTCATGTGTAAAATTCTGGAAATTTTGCTAGTTTTGTTTATACCAGAGTCTTAAAGTTTTTGTTAATTCTTTAGTTTTATAAACTCCAGGAAATCTGGAAACATTCATTCCACAAGCATTATATCTTTAATTGTTTTGTTTCTATTCCTAAGTCTGGAATTACATCTGGTTTTGAGTTTTCTTTGTTCGGATCGATGCTTTGGGTTTTTGTGTTTGTTTTCTCAGGTTTAACAGGTTATGTTTGACAAGAAGATGATTATTATTCTGGAAGGGAAGCTTTGATTGTTCATTTTCTTGGAGGAAGATCTAACCTGGCCACCTTATTATCCATACCGAGCGAATCAGGGGAGTATTTGATTTCATTCGTTTTACTTATTTCACTTTTACATTCTTTATTTGAACATTAGGGACAATGTTCATCCTAAGTGTAAGGGGAGGGTAAAATGATGATACCTTACAGATACACTTTCGCTTGAATTTGTTTGTTTGATAGTAGATGTGTAATAAAACTATGAGAAATACTTGTTAGTGCAATTTTAGCGCCAAATTTAAAATTTTTTACAACATTTAGGAGTGAAACTTTAGCCATAGCAAGCGTCTCATGGATAGGAGATTGTATAACTAGCACATAACCGTATCATTCAGAAAAATTTTCCACCCAAATATGTGAGGTTCGCCTTTAGATTTGATAGGAAAAGCATTTACTATTAGTGCTTATGAGTGTACCGGTAGCATTTAGATTCTAGAACTTGCGTTTGTGATGCATCCCGAGACCGCTAGTGAGACTACATTCGTGTGGTAGGATTTACTACATGATAAGAGGCATTAGGATCACCCTTGTGTTAAACCCGTATCATAATTACTTGACCATTTAAGTCATATTACTTGGCTAGTTAAGTCAACTAATTTTTCCCACACCCTTAGCGTTGTACTCTTTTTTAGTACACGAAACCCCTAGTACATCCCTCCGAGCCTATCTTTTCATTTCTAACTTTAAGCGTTTTACTTAAAGGAAGAATTTGTTACACCCCACTTAAATGTACACCCAAATCGCCTTAGCCTTTCGTATATGCACCTCTCAAGGGATCTTGAGAAGCTTACAACCCCCACTAGGCAGTGTACCTGATCGTTGTAGTATAGTATAGTGACAAGTACCGGAGGATTGATCGTTCAGCTAGGAATAGTGTCGCTAGGATTAGAAAACCTAAATACTAGTTCTAAAGGTGAGGGATGATTATTTTTGTATTTTTATATTTTTTAAAAAGCAAGTAAAAATCTCGGGTTTGAAGGATTTGGGCGGAATTAGTTGCTAGTCAACTAACCCAATACTAAAGATGCAATCAAAATAAAATACTAAAAATGAAAATAAACTAAATTAACTAGGGTTGTGAGCAATAAGTGGAGAAAATGTGTTTACTTAGATTTCATTACTCCCTAGACATCTTTTACACGTTAATTACTTGTTATAGTTGCGTGGATGACGGATTGTATTCCTTAATACCATTCATGGGGTGGCGCACTTAACTCCCCAATCCTATGAGCTCTTATCTCCTCCTATGCCATGCCCAGCACAACCATAGAGATTATAAACAGTGGCTCATGCATTAAATACAACCAATAAAAACCTAGTGCACATCAGTTCTTGTTTCCTAAGACGTTCAAGCATGTTACCATTTGGAGATCTGCCAGTTTTCTTAAGCCTAACATCAGATTCATTCATCCAAAACAACTATAAACAAGTAATCAACACATAATTAACATCTAGGTTTCATTAGATCCAAGCAAACACAAGATAGATCTAGCCTAGCATGATGGAATTAAGACAAGAACAAGATATAGACAACCAACACATAGACATATTGATTGAATTAAAAGAATACTTATCTCAATTACACATAAAGGTATCAAGGGCTTAGAACCCTTGAAAAACCTGTAAAATTCGCACCAAGTTCGTACTTAGGGTTTCTCCAAAACTTCTCTCCTTTATGTGTGAAAATTAGAAAAATATATATAGGAAATAGGGTCTGACGGCGTCAAGACAAATCTTGTGACGCCGTCACCTCGCCGCCAAAATATTTCTCGGACTGCCTTGATCTACTTTTGACGCCGTCATGTATTAGCATTTTCCAGGCCGTCATGCATTTTACTCTTAACGCCCTACTTCGTGACGCCGTCAAATCTGTACTGGATCGTCATGGAAATTACTCTTGACGCCGTCAGGAATTCCTTCTTGACGCTGTCACCTACTGTTCCCAGCAAGGAAAATTAAGACTTTGGCGTTTTCTTCACTTTTATGCTCCAAAAACGTCCGAATTGCTTCCTTTTCCAGATTTCTCTCCCAAAGTACCTAAAATCACAAAAGGAACGATTTAGGGCAATATTTGATCAAATAAATTCAATTCCGGGCTTAAATGACCCCCTAAAAGTGGTTCATTTTTCGCCTCATCATATACCCTTACACTTGAGATTTACTTGTCCTCAAGCAAATGCGCTTTTATTCTACTCAAAATACAAGTTAGGGGTCATTTAACACTAATATAAAAGTAATTACAACAAATAATCATTCCACTAAAGACCAATAGACAAGCACGGAGGTCATACACTAGCACCTAACAAATAGTGTTTAGATACTCACATCTCTCGGGTGTAATAAAGTGTAAATTACAATATGGAAACGGAAGATATCTCTCACTACCTGTCATAGCAAAATAGATTACCATAGGCTTGAGAAAGGATCAAACCTCCACCACATGGCGTAAGCACCTAGGATAAACTATCAAAGAGGTCTTTTAAAGGGTTGTAACGTTAGGTGTAGGGATATGAAATACACGGTTTTGTTGGATAAAGGAAGTTTTTACCGGTGGCGAGTTAACAATCTTGGTTAATTACATGTACAATATGGCGTTGCTAAGCCAAGACTAGACTCGACTTAAGCTAATATATGAAAAATAACCAAAAACATAAAAATGAACATAGAATGAAACGGGATGGTAGTCCGTATGTTTTTTCTCTTTTCTTTTTCTAATTTTTTTTTCTTTTTTCTTGATTTTTTCGATTTTTTTTTTTTTTTTTTTTTTTTTTGCATACACTCTTACCCTACCATCCAAAAATAATACATCATAGGGGATGAATGTTCCCCTTACACTTGAATTTTTACATACTTTACAATAAACTAATCTAATGACTCGAATTAAGATAATCAAAACACTTGGAGCACTTTTAAGATTAACGTACATATGGGGGTAATATATTAAGTTATTCCCCATTACTCCATAAAATAAGTACTTACCCATGAGTCCCAATCGTCCCAAAACAATATGTACAAGGATATGACTCGACTTAGCAACCATGTAATCAATTAGAAAGTTAACTTAGGGTTTAACAAATAACAATAATGCACTAAAGATGAGCGTATACACTGAAGGCTAAGGCGATTTGGTTGTACATTTAAGTGGGGTGTAACAAATTCTTCCTTTAAGTAAGATGCTTAAAGTTAGAAATGAAAAGATAGGCTCAGAAGGGTGTACTAGGGGTTTCGTGTACTAAAAATGAGTACAACGCTAAGGGTGTGGGAAAACTTAGTTGACTTAACTAGCCAAGTAATATGACTTAAATGGTCAAGTAATTATGATACGGGTTTAACACAAGGGTGATCCTAATGCCTCTTATCATGTAGTAAATCCTACTACACGAATGTAGTCTCACTAGCGGTCTCGGGATGCGTCACTAACGCAAGTTCTAGAATCTAAATGCTACCGGTACACTCATAAGCACTAATAGTAAATGCTTTTCCTATCAAATCTAAAGGCGAACCTCACATATTTGGGTGGAAAATTTTTCTGAATATACGGTTATGTGCTATTCATACAATCTCCTATCCATGAGACGCTTGCTATGGCTAAAGTTTCACTCCTAAATGTTGTAAAAAAATTTAAATTTGGCGCTAAAATTACACTAACAAGTATTTCTCATAGTTTTATTACACATCTATCATTAAACAAAACAAACTCAAGCGAAAGTGCATATGTAAGGTATCATCTTTTACCCTCCCCTTACACTTAAGATGAACATTGTCGCCAATGTTCAAGTAAAGAATGTAAAAGTTAAAAAGTAAAAAGAATGAAATCAAATACTCCCCTGATTCGCTTGGTATGGATAATAAGGTGACCAGGTTACATCTTCCTCCAAGAAAATGAACAATCAAAGTTTCCCTTCCAGAATATAAATCATCTTCTTATCATACATAACCGGTAAATCCTGAGAAAACAAACAAGACAACCTCACGTAAAATCGGCGGTATCCTATATAAGTTACTAAATCCTAGAAAACAAGATAAGATATAATGCTTGTGGAATGAAGTTTGCAGATCTCCTGGAGATTATAAAACTTAATAATTCACAAAAACCATAAGACTCCATTAGAAAAACAAAACCGGTAAAATTTCCAGATTTTTACACGTGACGCCATCAAGAGTTAACTCGTGACGCCGTCAGAAGTGACCTGCAGAAATTCTTATGTTAAGTTTCCGGAAAATTTCTGGAAAAACTTGGTCCTACTTCCTTGAAAATCCTGCAAAACTTCATTATGACTCAATACAAGCATTTGACTATAACAAATACGAATATACATGTTCATTTAATATTGTGGAGAATCATGATCGGTTTGTTTCTTAAAAACATATTTGGGGTTTCCCCTTACACTTATCTTTTGAAAAAATACTTTTAGGTGGAGTTAAGACTAGGCCAAAACAACAAAGTAAAGTATTTCCACTATTTAGTTAAGAAACATGATCAACCAACAATAAAAATAACGCATGCATACGGAAGCAAATAAAATCAAACAAAATAAAAATCACACAAAATGAAGAACGTCACCATGAGCACCATCAATTATTTCAAACAAACGTAAACATAAAAATAAATTGTTCAAGGCCAACAGAGGCCGCATCTTAAGCTATTACAATACCAAATGTTTCAAATTACACAACCATCAATAAATTGTTCAGAAATAACAGAAATCAAGAGGAATCACTGGGGAGGAGGACCAAAACGGTAGTCATAGCCAGGAGGGAGGTGTCCGGTGTACCCGTAGGGAGGGTAGTCAGTCTCACGGCCGGGGAATAGGTCAATCTGCAGGTGAGGCTCAAGCTGATCTCGGGTGGAGAGGTGCTGCATCTGGCGGATGGTGTGATCATACATCCAATAAAAGCGCTGGTCAGTGGTGGTCCGCCATGCGTCCACCTGACCCATCCAGGCACCCTGGTGTGCCTGCCAGTCTCCCCGACTCATGTGTCGGTAGTAGTCAGCTGTCCCCTCCTCATAACCCTGGAAATGATGCTGCTGGGGCCCTACCTCATCAGCAGCATCCTCCTCATCATCAGGCCCCCCTGCCTCATACCAACTATAGGTCCCATTCCTCTCTAGCATCACAATGCTCATCTGCCTGAGGGATTTAGCCCTCACTACCCTACAGGCCCCACAGTCGCTCAAGTACCCCATGATTGGAGGAGTAAGAAGATCATAGGAGTGAGCCAACCGGGTCACGAACATCCCTCCATACACCTTGTCGATATCCCTCTCACCCACACTGGTCCTCAAATAACTAGCCACCCAAAATGGGATGTTGCAGTAGACATCCGCTGAAAAGATGGTGTACAGGTAGAAAAGATCTGAAGCAGTGACACGGTGAGTGGTGCCATGACGTCCTGACAGGCTGTATGTGATGCACCTGTGGACAAACCTAACTATGGGGTCCCTGATGGATGCTGCCCCAGTAGTCGAGGTGTAAACCCCGTCCCCTATGGTCGGCCAAAAAGTGATACACCTCATCTCACTCCTCTGAGTCTCCCCATCCAACAACCTCTGTATAAAACCTCCATCAACCACCTCCTCACTAGTATACAACCTAATCCTCCAACCAAACTCAGCGACCGAACATGACCGCACTTCCCCTCCTAGCCTAAAATAGATAGTGGTGCCCCCCACATCCGTCCTAGCCTCAGCCTGATCAAAATGGAAGGTCCCAAAGAACTCCCTAACAAACTCACTATACACCGTCTCTCTAATCCTAAACAACCTCTCCCATTGAGGACCCGCAAACCCATCAGTGTGGATCCTCTCCAAAAACGCAGCTTCCAACCCTTGGGACCTAAGAAACTCCCAATCAACCACAACCCCAGCATCAATATGGTGGTTACAAAGTTCCGCATACTTGGTGGTGGCGCCAACAGTGTCATACTGATTGGCCTTAAACAGTCAGATAATATCAACCAAGTAATGGTCAACAAGTCAAACAGCCTAAACCAATACTCCGGTGAGTTTAGTGTTTCCCCGGATCGTTAGATCCCAACGAGATGTGAAATCTGAAATAAAACGACTTTGAGATCAGGTGAATTGAACAGGAAAAGGGCTTAAGTGATTTGTACTACTGAAATATAAGAGTGAATAGCTTTAATAATCTATATCAACTAATACGTGAAATCAGATAAGTACAAGTGAAAAAGGAACTGAAAACGTAAACGTTTACTAATTAAACGTAAACAAAAACAAATTTAACTTATAGTAGGATTTTATAAGCCTTAGGGGCTTAAATGCAAATTAAATAAATTTAAAATATTTATTTATTAATTAAAAACTATTTAATTAATTATTTATATTTAATAACTATTACTAATTATTTAACAATTAACTGTTAATTATAAAAATGTAAAATAAGTCTAGAAAATTAAAATTAAAATTTCTAAAAATCTAAAATATTATAAAACTTATTTTAAAATTAAAATTATATTTTTCACACTATTTATTTATTTATTATTAATTATTAATTATTTATTTATTATTTAACTAATTATATTGATTAACTTATTTATAATTACTAAAAAGACTTAGATAATTATGAAAAATTTTATATATCTAATTAACCATCATAGGAATCCTAAAAAATTATAAAAACTTTATATTATGTATTTTTAATCTAATTTACTAATTATTATTCTATTTATTAATTAATATCTAATTAAAATAATTAAATTATGAAAACTAGTAAATGAACAGTATAAATCACAAGAAAATTTCTAAAATTATTTTATGACTTATAGAAGCTAGGAAAAATATAAAATATAGGTGTTACCTTATAAAAATATATTATACTATTTAATTCTTATTTATTATTTAATTATTAAATAAACTAATATTAATTCTAAATAACACTAGATGACAAAAGAAAATTCTGGAAAAATTTATAAAATTACTTTAATATATAAGAGATTTAATAAAAATATAAAATAGCAGAAGTGCTTATAAATAAGCTAAAAAGAAAATTAAATAGATAATTTCTATTAAATAGAAGCTATCACTATAATTAAGTTTGTCTTTTTCTGGTTTTTCTTTTATAAATCTAATAAAATACTTAAAATATGAAACTTTAATAAAGGAAAATAATTTATAATCACAGAATAAGCACTAAGAATGCTTATTAGACTACACAGTTGACTTTTGTTGACTGTGTATGGATTAAGCTCACAAGAGCTTATGTGGGGTCCACTAGGGTGGATTCTGGTTCCAATAAGTTACTTATACAGGATTTAACAAGATTCAACCAATTAAGTAGCTTGAATAAGCCACAGAACACAAATAAGCACTTTGCTTATTGGATTCTGAGACAGAAAATGGGACAACTTTGTGAGGTAAAACCAAGTGGGGTCCACTATGATCTAGGCCAAACAAAGGGTCAGTAGTTCAAGTGGTAGGAGGGGGGTTGGAAGAACCAAGATTTATGGTGTGGGACCCACTGATGAGCTCAAAAAGAGCTTGGGAAGTGAGGGGTCCAAACTGATTCACTCAGTTATCTGAGTGAGTGAAAATGAGCTAGTAAGCTTGGTAAAAGCTTTAAAACAAGCTTAATAAAGAAATTAAAAAGATTAGAACTATGTATATATGGTATATTAATAATTATGAACAAGTGTGTTCACTGGATTAAGCTAATAAGCTTGTGAAAAGCTTATAAGCACTTCCAATAAACTGAGATCCAAACACCCAAACAGACAACCAAAATGGTCAAATTTAGCTTATGTAATAAGCTCAAGAGGACTTATTGAATGTTGAAGTTTAAAGTAGGGCTGGTAAAGATTCCAAAATACCAAAGCTTGACCAATGGGAACCACTGGGTAGCTTATTGAGGGCTTATGAAGTTTGGTGGTTTGACTGAGTCACTCAGAGAACTGAGTGAATGAACAAGCTTAAGCTGAGATGCAGCCCTAGTAAAAGGACTTGAAAATGAAAATAAAAGCTTGAACTTGATAGATTAGATGCTTAGCTTCTTAATGAGCCAAAGATCACAAGCCAAAGCTCAGTGATGAGCTTATGATGGGCTTGTGGTTTTGCTTGTTTACACTGAGTGATCAGTGTTTAAGTTATTTTGATAGCACAAGTTTAAGTAGAATAAGCAGTTCAGATAAGTAATTAAAAGCAAATAATCACTTAGATCAGATAACTAGCCACATGGGCATCACAAAGATCCAATATACTCAGATCAACACTCAATAAACAAGCTTATGTAAGCTTGTGAAATTGGGTATCAAACCTGTGCACAGGGGAGGTCTATGAAGAATCACCAAAAGTTAAGCACTAATTAAGCTCTTAATAAGCTAGCATAAAAATTATGAAAAATAGTAACAAGTATATCAGCAACAAGACTATATAATCCTATAAGCTCAAGTCCTAATATCAAATAACAAGCACACACCAAAATTCCAAAGTTTATTTAAAAATTAGTTAGGCTGCAATTTGACTTTTTAAGTTAAACTACTAAGTTGACTTAAGTGAGCTTTGATCTAAATTTTCTAACTGAGTATGTTGTATTAAGCTATACTAAGATGAAAATAAGCTAGGTTATCAGATTATAAGCTAGTATGGTGATTATTAAACTTATTACTCTAACAGTTAAACATATGGATTAGATTAAGACCTATTTTGACTTTTTAACTACTGAGACCTAAATATTATGACAGATATGAACTATATTGATCTAGATAAACATGCACAAACAAGAATTAAGCACAATAACATGCACTTACTCAGTGAAACAGCTTGATCCAAACACCCCTAGACAGGACTGTTTTCTAGATTAGTGTTACTCAATACAGATTTAGAGCATGAAACTGAATTTTAACACTTGACACAGATGAACTAAGATCAAATGGACACAATTACACAGATAATAACAACTATAAACTATTAATCACTACTTACACTAATTTGACTGTCTAACTAAAATTGTTATCAACTAAGATTTTCAATTAACAAACTACCAATTTTACTTTAGATTACCACTAACAAACATCAACTAAGTATGAATCAAGAGGTTTTATACTAAATTAAGAACAAATACAGAAGATGCTAAAAATAATGAAAATGCTTACAATCTTGGGAATGAGATGAACACACAGAACCAAGGACTAAGTAACACTCCTAAATGCTCTCCACAGAGCTCTAATTACCAAAGCAATCCAGAATAGCTTTGCTCCAAGCTTTGATCATCATTACACACTATTTTTTTATTTTCACTCTATTTATTTTTATTTTTTAGTATTTTTATTTATTAACTATAAACTGATCTTTAAGGTCTCTAATAGCTTACACAAGCTATGTGAGGAACTTATGTGAGCTTATTTGTCCATAACAACAACAACTAACAATATTTAAATAATCATGGAAATTTAGTACAAATTTCTCATATCATAAAATTGATACTTGGAACTGAAATTGGAAATTGAAAAAGGTTTATTTATTACTGAGAATACAAAATACAGAACTTGAAAGCTTAAAACAACATTGGAAATTAAAAACTTAATTAGTCGACATACATAATTGAAATTAAAACTAGATAGCTTCCACATTGCTTCTCTCCTCTTCTTTATAGGCTTTTTGGGCTTCCCACATGCGTTTGAACAAATCCCATCAATATTTGTGACCATTGGATGGGTCAAAGTCATCCCAATCGTTTAAAAGTATTTTGGCGCCAAATTCCACACAGGTTGCTTGTGGATGTTTTAGTTCAATTAAGGATGTTTGGGGTTTAGTGGTGACTAGGGGGAGACAATTGAGACATTTTTGACTATCTTGGGAAGGTATGGAAGAAAAACTATCACTTTGGGTGCTACAGTGGAGGAAAAAGGTGGGAAATGCATTTAATGCATTTGGGGGTTGAAATGATGAGGTGTGGGGAGGTGTTAAGACAGCTGGAGTGGTGGTGAGGTGGAGCAAAACCTCCATGGTTTTGGGTTGCAGGCTGAGGAGAGGGGGTGGAACAGTGGTGGTGGTATTGGGGAAGATGGTCAACGAGGGGGTTTGACCCCCGTTTTATTAAAAGGGTGCGTTGGGTTTAATTTGGTGGGCTGGGAAAATTTTGGGCCCAAGTGGACTGGGTATGTAACTGGGTTTAGTTTTGGGTTTTGGATTGAAATAAAAACAAAGGGTCCGGTTTGGTTTTAGCTTAGAAAATCACAAGGACCAAATGTGTAATATAGGTAAAGTTGAGGGGCTGTTTGTGATTTTTTTTTTCAAACTTCAAATTAGGACTGAACCTGCAATTACCCATTAGTACAAGGACCACAAGTATAAATTTTATTATTTTAAACCTCAGGGACCAAATCTGCCAATTCCACAAACTCCAGGGACCAAACCTGTAATTTTCTGATTTTTGAAGGGTTGAATTTGTATCTTCTCAAAAGTTATCATAAGGACCAATTTTGTCAATTTAGAATAGTATAAGGTTTATTTTTATTATTTTCTTATTTTTAAAACCTTAGGGACTAATTTTGACACTTTTCAAAGTTTAGGGACCAAAGTTGCCATTTTGCCATTTTTAAACTTTAAAGGACTTTTCTTAACAACTTATGAATCCCAAGGACCTTTTATGACATTTGTACAAGTTTTGATTTACCAGGGACTAGTTTTGCCAATTTTCCAAAGTTCAGGGACTGAAACTGTAAATTATGTGAAATGTTTTGTTTTTCATCAGTTTTCAATCCTTATGCATAAAAACACAATCCAGGGATAATTTTATATATTTCAAGGCATTCCTGTGTGTTTTCATATGTTTTTGCAGCTTAAATGTAACAGAAATGATGAGTATTTACACACTCATCAATCCCCCACACTAAACTATTGCTAGTCCCTAGCAATCTATTTGAGAAAAAATTAATGGATTTTTACTCTTTACCAAAAGCCATCACTTCTGGAGTAGCCAGGTGTAAGAACTGTGACACACCTGATAACCGTGTGATTTTTAGCAAACCACCAGCTGTCAACGGAATTGATTTGTCTTTACCAAAAGCCGTTTGCTTCTGGACTAGCCAACTCTTGATGGAATAGTCAACATCTTGGTGAGCTGATTACCAATTATGGATTTTCTACGGCCTTTACCACAAGCCATAATCTTGCGGGCTAGCCAACTCATTAGCTTTTTAGGATAATGGGGAGTTGAGGAACCATACAATTTTTGGCAAATTGCAAGCCATCAACGGTTTTGAAATGTCTTTACCAAGAGCCGTTTGCTCCTGGACTAGCCAATCCTGTTGTGGGTTAGACATGGAGGATTGATACCATTTATTGCATTTCTAAGTGTGAAAAAACTTTAAATTTTGATCAAATGAGGGTGCTTGATGGAACATGTGTTTGAATTCGTGAGAATCCCCCCCCCCCCCACTTAGAAATGAATATTGCCCTCAATATTCAAAACACCGGGTGTTAAACCGATATTTAAAACGTAAAAAGGAAATATTAATAACCTTTATTTTAGGCTATTTACATACAAACTCACTTTTTTCTTTTGTTTTGAACTTTTTTTTTCTTTTTTTTTTTTTTTTTTCTTTTTTCAAGATATATACATATATACAACATGTGGGGCATCTCCCCCACACTAGGTGGTAGAAAAGAGAAAGAAATCAGAAATATGAGTGAAAACCCATATTGCTACGCTTTTGATTACCGAGTCACTAGCCTGACTCGACCTCGAATTTATTTGTCCATGAGGTAGCTTGTTTTTGATTCCCGAGTCACTAGCTTGACTCGACCCCGAATTTAATTGTCCTTGGGGAAAGTTTGGAGATCCGGGACAACCATGTTTGGGATGTCCTCTCCAAAGTAGTGTTTCACACGATGGCCATTTACTTTAAAACATGGACCGTCGTTTTGAGATAACTCAACGGTACCATATGGATAAACCTTAGTGATAGTAAATGGACCAGTCCAATGGGTTTTTAATTTACCCGAGAAGATCTTTAATCTAGAGTTAAAGAGAAGTACTCGATCACCAACGTTAAAAACGAGGTTCTTTATTTTTGAGTCATGTATTCTCTTTGTTTTTTCTTTATAGATTAAAGAGTTCTCGTAAGCCTGATCACGTAGTTCATTTAATTCATTCATTTGAACTTTTCTGTGATCACCCGCAGTTTTGAGGTCAAAGTTGGCATGTTTCAAAGCCCAGTAGGCTTTGTGCTCAAGTTCCATTGGTAAATGACATGTCTTTCCGTACACAAGCTTGTAAGGTGTACACCCAATGGGTGTTTTATAAGCTGTACGAAAGGCCCATAGTGCGTCATCTAATTTATCCGACCAGGCAGCACGGTTTTCACCAACAGTCCTCTCAAGTATCCTTTTGATACCACGATTTGAAACCTCCACTTGCCCACTTGTTTGTGGGTGATACGCGGTAGAAAGACGGTGGGTTACACCATACTTTTGCATGACTTTATCAAATTTGTCATTGCAGAAATGCGTACCACGATCACTTATAATAGCACGTGGGGTTCCAAAATGGGCAAAAAGAGATTTCAGGAATTTCACTACAACTCGGGCATCATTCGTGTGTAAAGCTTTTGCTTCAACCCACTTTGATAAATAGTCAACTGCCACAAGTATGTACTTGTTTCCTCTGGATGATGGAAATGGCCCCATAAAGTCAATGCCCCAGATATCAAATATTTCACATACTTGAATAGCATTTTGTGGCATCTCATTTCTTTGTGAAATGTTTCCATGACGCTGACAAGCGTCACAGGTTTTAATGAGATCCTGGGCATCTTTATAAATTGTGGGCCAGAAGAATCCGGAATCAAACACCTTTTTAGCGGTGTAATTAGGACTATGATGTCCCCCAGTGGGTCCAGCATGGCAAGCCTTGAGAATTTCAGTGGCTTCCTGTCCATATACACACCGTCGGATGACTTGATCCGCACAGATTTTGAATAAGTAGGGGTCATCCCAGAAGTAATGTTTAACATCCTTAAAGAATTTATTCTTCTGTTGGGTTGACATCCCTTTCACAACAAAGTTACCCGCATGATAGTTTGCAAAGTCGGCAAACCATGGGGTAGTAGAATCTCCGCGAAAAGCAACCGCATTGAGTGTTTCGAGAGGAAATGTTTCATTTATTTCCTTTTTCTCATACACATTTTGATGAGGGTTCTCTAATCGGGACAAATGATCAGCAGCCAGGTTTTCAGCTCCTTTTTTATCACGAATAATGATATCAAATTCCTGGAGGAGGAGAACCCAACGGAGCAATCTCGGCTTTGCATCTTGTTTTGCAAATAGATATTTAAGAGCCGAATGATCCGTATACACTACGCTTTTAGTCAAGATTAAGTATGTCCGAAATTTCTCAAAAGCATACACCACAGCTAATAATTCTTTTTCTGTAGTGGTGTAATGTGTTTGAGCTTCGTTCATAGTTTTGCTTGCGTAGTGGATAGGCTGAAAGTGTTTCGTTTTGCGTTGCCCCAAGACTGCACCGATAGCAAAATCACTTGCATCGCACATAAGCTCGAAGGGTAAATCCCAGTCGGGGGCAATAAGAATGGGTGCCTTAGTAAGCTTTTTCTTTAGTGTTTCAAAAGCTTCGATGCACTCTGGTGAGAAGATAAAAGGAGTATCCTTTTCAAGGAGATGAGTCATAGGCCGTGAGATTTTAGAAAAATCTTGTATAAATCGACGATAGAAACCGGCATGACCCAAGAAACTCCTAATACCTTTGACGGTAGTAGGGTGAGGCAGTTTTGCAATGACATCAACCTTAGCTCTATCAACCTCAATCCCATTCTTGGAAATCTTATGGCCGAGGACAATGCCCTCTTTGACCATAAAGTGACTCTTTTCCCAATTTAGACATAGATTGGTGTCTTTACACCTTTTCAACATTGTTTCTAAATTGGTGAGACATGTTTGGAATGAATCCCCAATGACCGAAAAGTCATCCATAAAGACCTCCATAGTTTTACCGATCATGTCGGTGAATATAGCCATCATGCACCTTTGGAACGTACCTGGAGCATTACATAAGCCAAAAGGCATACGTTTATAAGCAAAGGTTCCATAAGGGCATGTAAAGGTAGTCTTTTCTTGATCCGATGGATCAATGGGGATTTGGAAGTATCCTGAGAAACCATCAAGGAAACAATAGTACTCGTTCCCTGCTAATCTCTCAAGCATCTGGTCCATAAAGGGCAGCGGAAAGTGGTCTTTGAGGGTGGCGTCATTTAACTTACGATAGTCAATGCAAACACGCCATCCGGTAACCAGCCGAGTTGGTATCAACTCATTTTCCTCATTAGTGACAACAGTAATGCCACCCTTTTTTGGGACGCAATGAATGGGACTAACCCATGGACTATCAGAGATAGGGTAAATCAATCCTGCATCAAGAAGTTTAAGAACCTCTTGTTTAATCACATCATGGATTTTTGGATTCACCCTTCTTTGATGTTGCACTGCAGGTTTGAAGTCATCCTCCATCAAGATTTTGTGTGTACAAAAATCTGGGTTAATACCCTTAATATCGGAGAGTTTCCAAGCAATTGCTTGCTTGTTTGACTTCAAGACCTTTATGAGAGCACTCTTCTCCTCAACACTTAAACCTTTAGCAATAATGACGGGT
Organism: Artemisia argyi; assembly: GCA_030686995.1. Lineage (NCBI taxonomy): Eukaryota > Viridiplantae > Streptophyta > Magnoliopsida > Asterales > Asteraceae > Artemisia > Artemisia argyi. Next base: position 65,723,524 of record CM060709.1, on the reverse strand, counting down.
AATTTATCATCACCCTCCAAGAATGCGTATTCAAGATGAGGAGGTAAGTCCTTGAGTTCGACCTCAGGAAAATCATCAGTTTCCTCAACATATTTGATTTCCTGATTATGAAGTTGTACGGGAGGGAGTGGAGGAGAATTGTCTTGGTTTAGCAATCTCTCAAGGAGAAGAATATCTCCCTCCAGATCAATCTTAGTGTTATCAATTCCCGTTGGAACTGAATCACTTTTGAGAAAAGCCTCGACCTCTTCCAAAAGGAAATCACTTCCCTCAAACGGAGTGAGAGAAGGGGAAGAGTCGGAAATGATAGGTTCAGATGATGGAGTGGCATCCCCACTCACAGAATTATGAGAATAACCAAGAAACTCTTGAGAGTACTCCTCAGAAGCAATGTCTATGATATCTATTTGATTAACTGCTTCAAAATCATAATTGGAGGAGTACCTCGAGGTTTGATCGAGGTTAAATGTAACAGCTTCATTACCCACACGAAGAGTGATTTCTTGCTCAAATACATCGATAAGAGCACGTCCCGTTCTAAGGAAACCCCTCCCAACAATGAGAGGGACCCTTTGATCGGCATCGAAATCAACCACTACAAAGTCAGCGGCGAGATGAAATTCTCCTACCTTCACAAACACGTCCTCGGCAATGCCGAGAGGACGAGATATCGATCGGTCTGCAAGCTCTAAAGTCATGCAGGTAGGAGTGAGATCAGGAAGAGAAAGTTTCTTCCAAACTGAGTACGGCATTAGGTTGATACTTGCACCAAGATCGGCCAAGGCATAGCAATCAACCATTCCCGGAAATACACATGGTATTAGAAATTTTCCAGGATCTCCCAGCTTCTCGGGAAGCTTCTTTAAAAGAACTGCTGAACAGTTCTCATTCAAGGGAGTCTTTGCCATTTCAAACAGTTTCTCCTTGTTGCTTAACAAGTGTTTGATTGTCGATGCAAATTTGGGCATCAGAATAATAGCATCCGCAAAGCTAATGTCAAAATGCAAATCTTGGAAGATTTGAAAGAATTTATCCATCTGGTGACTAGCTTTTTCACGGAGCTTTTGTTCACTCAAGCGTGAGGGGTAAGGAATAGAGGAGGTAGAAGGTCTGGACTGAGGTGTTTCAACTGGAATATCATTTGGTTCAAAAACAACTCTAGGTTTTGGTTTGGGTTTCGGGACAACATGAGGTGGGACGTCTTGGGTACCTCCCTTATGAGTAGGAAGTACTTCGTCCTTATTTACCTCGACATTATTTTCCACTACCTTGGGAGAAGAAGTAGAAGGGGTAGTGGGAATAGTAGGTCCATCATATGAAACTTCGCTCCTGGTCGTGATCGCCTTTGCATCGCCCCTCGGGTTTGCGATCGTGTTGCTCGGAAGTTTTCCAGAGCCCGAGGGTTGTTCATTTAAAGATTTCTTAATTTCAGAAATCTGGCTGACCAACAACCTGTTTGTCTCTTCTTGAGTTTTCATGAACTGCTTTAACAACTCATCTGATGATGGTTGTGGAGCTGGGAGAATGGCTTGTGTTTGGTTGGGAAAATTTTGGACACGGTTATTTTGATTATAACTTTGCTGTGGCTGAAAATTTCCCTGATTTGGGTTACCATTTCCCTGAAAATGATTTCCGGGGTTGAAATTGTTTCTGTTAAAGTTTCCTTGATTGTGGAAACCTTGATTCTGTCCAGGATTGAAATTCCCTTGGTTTTGATAACCTTGGTTCATTCGGGGTTGGTTCTGGTTCCTGTTTTGCAAATTTGGGTTTTGATTAAACCCGGGTGGTCCCATATGTGTGTTAGCACGGTAACTTGGTTCCATTTGAGGACGGTATTGATTACCTCCCTGATTTGTAGTACCGGCTAGGGCATTGGCTTCAAAAGGACTACCATCGGTGGCAGTACAATTGTAGTAAGCATGTGGGCCACCACAAGTGACACAAACTTCCACTTTTTTAACTTCAGCATGTGAAGGGTTTTGTGTGAAAGTGACTTTTTTCTGGTTTGAGAGAACCAAAGCTTGAATGGCGTCCGTGAGTTTATCTATCTTAGCATCGGTGCTAGAAGTACTCACGGGTGATGAAGAGGAAGGACCAGCACTCACTTGGGAGTGATATGGTTTTGTGCGTGTAGTGCGGACCTTGGACTTATTTTCTATGATTTCTAAAGCTTCTTTTGTGGTTTTGCTCAAAAAATTACCTCCCGCGGAGGCATTGAGAGAGTCTTGGTCAGATTGACTCACACCATTATAAAACGTGTCAATTTGCATTAATTCAGTGAAACCATGATGAGGACATCGACGAAGCAATTCTTTGAAACGATCCCAAGCGTCACCAAACGATTCATCAAACCTTTGAGTAAATTTGATGATTTCATTTTTAAGACTTGTCGTTCTGGACGGGGGAAAAATTCGTTTACAAATTTGGTAACTAAATCTTCCCATGAGTGTATTGAACGAGGAGGTTGTTTTTCCAGCCAAATCCGGGCTGCTCCCTCAAGAGAAAATGGGAAAAGAAGAAGTTTGACTGCTTCGGAAGGGACGTTCTTGTATTTGATGGTTGAAGTAATTTTATTAAACCATCGAATATGAGCATGGGGATCATCCCTCTCAAAACCATAAAATTGGCTTGAAGTTACTAGATTTAGTAACCCGGTTTTGAGCTCAAAGTATTCAGCCACGATGGCTGGGACAACAATAGCATCTCAGTAACCCTCAATGGGTGCTTGGAGAAGCTCATTCATCGGACGGTCTTCCGCCATGATAACTTTCTTAGGTGAAACAGCACGTTCCTCAGATACGGCTGTTGGGGCAGAACGTCTACGACGTCTTCGAGGAATTCTGACAAGCTCACGTAAAGGGCTTGTTGACCTAGAAGAACGAGTGCGCATGCACTAGAGACGACTCTATGATTACTTAGAGTGACGGGAAATTACAAATAAAAAATAAAATATGAACAAAAAGATGATATATAACAAAGTGTGAAAATTCAAACTCACAGATATTTCAAAAAGTCGTAATACGCAGCACACCTCCCCGGCAGCGGCGCCAAATTTTGATTGGCCTTAAACAGTCAGATAATATCAACCAAGTAATGGTCAACAAGTCAAACAGCCTAAACCAATACTCCGGTGAGTTTAGTGTTTCCCCGGATCGTTAGATCCTAACGAGATGTGAAATCTGAAATAAAACGACTTTGAGATCAGGTGAATTGAACAGGAAAAGGGCTTAAGTGATTTGTACTACTGAAATATAAGAGTGAATAGCTTTACTAATCTATATCAACTAATACGTGAAATCAGATAAGTACAAGTGAAAAAGGAACTGAAAACGTAAACGTTTACTAATTAAACGTAAACAAAAACAAATTTAACTTATAGTAGGATTTTATAAGCCTTAGGGGCTTAAATGAAAATTAAATAAATTTAAAATATTTATCTATTAATTAAAAACTATTTAATTAATTATTTATATTTAATAACTATTACTAATTATTTAACAATTAACTGTTAATTATAAAAATGTAAAATAAGTCTAGAAAATTAAAATTAAAATTTCTAAAAATCTAAAATATTATAAAACTTATTTTAAAATTAAAATTATATTTTTCACACTATTTATTTATTTATTATTAATTATTTATTATTTATTTACTATTTAACTAATTATATTGATTAACTTATTTATAATTACTAAAAAGACTTAGATAATTATGAAAAATTTTATATATCTAATTAACCATCATAGGAATCCTAAAAAATTATAAAAACTTTATATTATGTATTTTTAATCTAATTTACTAATTATTATTCTATTTATTAATTAATATCTAATTAAAATAATTAAATTATGAAAACTAGTAAATGAACAGTATAAATCACAAGAAAATTTCTAAAATTATTTTATGACTTATAGAAGCTAGGAAAAATATAAAATATAGGTGTTACCTTATAAAAATATATTATACTATTTAATTCTTATTTATTATTTAATTATTAAATAAACTAGTATTAATTCTAAATAACACTAGATGACAAAAGAAAATTCTGGAAAAATTTATAAAATTACTTTAATATATAAGAGATTTAATAAAAATATAAAATAGCAGAAGTGCTTATAAATAAGCTAAAAAGAAAATTAAATAGATAATTTCTATTAAATAGAAGCTATCACTATAATTAAGTTTGTCTTTTTCTGGTTTTTCTTTTATAAATCTAATAAAATACTTAAAATATGAAACTTTAATAAAGGAAAATAATTTATAATCACAGAATAAGCACTAAGAATGCTTATTAGACTACACAGTTGACTTTTGTTGACTGTGTATGGATTAAGCTCACAAGAGCTTATGTGGGGTCCACTAGGGTGGATTCTGGTTCCAATAAGTTACTTATACAGGATTTAACAAGATTCAACCAATTAAGTAGCTTGAATAAGCCACAGAACACAAATAAGCACTTTGCTTATTGGATTCTGAGACAAAAAATGGGACAACTTTGTGAGGTAAAACCAAGTGGGGTCTACTATGATCTAGGCCAAACAAAGGGTCAGTAGTTCAAGCCTGGTAGGAGGGGGGTTGGAAGAACCAAGATTTATGGTGTGGGACCCACTGATGAGCTCAGAAAGAGCTTGGGAAGTGAGGGGTCCAAACTGATTCACTCAGTTATCTGAGTGAGTGAAAATGAGCTAGTAAGCTTGGTAAAAGCTTTAAAACAAGCTTAATAAAGAAAATAAAAATATTAGTACTATGTATATATGGTATATTAATAATTATGAACAAGTGTGTTCACTGGATTAAGCTAATAAGCTTGTGAAAAGCTTATAAGCACTTCCAATAAACTGAGATCCAAACACCCAAACAGACAACCAAAATGGTCAAATTTAGCTTATGTAATAAGCTCAAGAGGACTTATTGAATGTTGAAGTTTAAAGTAGGGCTGGTAAAGATTCCAAAATACCAAAGCTTGACCAATGGGAACCACTGGGTAGCTTATTGAGGGCTTATGAAGTTTGGTGGTTTGACTGAGTCACTCAGAGAACTGAGTGAATGAACAAGCTTAAGCTGAGATGCAGCCCTAGTAAAAGGACTTGAAAATGAAAATAAAAGCTTGAACTTGATAGATTAGATGCTTAGCTTCTTAATGAGCCAAAGATCACAAGCCAAAGCTCAGTGATGAGCTTATGATGGGCTTGTGGTTTTGCTTGTTTACACTGAGTGATCAGTGTTTAAGTTATTTTGATAGCACAAGTTTAAGTAGAATAAGCAGTTCAGATAAGTAATTAAAAGCAAATAATCACTTAGATCAGATAACTAGCCACATGGGCATCACAAAGATCCAATATACTCAGATCAACACTCAATAAACAAGCTTATGTAAGCTTGTGAAATTGGGTATCAAACCTGTGCACAGGGGAGGTCTATGAAGAATCACCAAAAGTTAAGCACTAATTAAGCTCTTAATAAGCTAGCATAAAAATTATGAAAAATAGTAACAAGTATATCAGCAACAAGACTATATAATCCTATAAGCTCAAGTCCTAATATCAAATAACAAGCACACACCAAAATTCCAAAGTTTATTTAAAAATTAGTTAGGCTGCAATTTGACTTTTTAAGTTAAACTACTAAGTTGACTTAAGTGAGCTTTGATCTAAATTTTCTAACTGAGTATGTTGTATTAAGCTATACTAAGATGAAAATAAGCTAGGTTATCAGATTATAAGCTAGTATGGTGATTATTAAACTTATTACTCTAACAGTTAAACATATGGATTAGATTAAGACCTATTTTGACTTTTTAACTACTGAGACCTAAATATTACGACAGATATGAACTATATTGATCTAGATAAACATGCACAAACAAGAATTAAGCACAATAACATGCACTTACTCAGTGAAACAGCTTGATCCAAACACCCCTAGACAGGACTGTTTTCTAGATTAGTGTTACTCAATACAGATTTAGAGCATGAAACTGAATTTTAACACTTGACACAGATGAACTAAGATCAAATGGACACAATTACACAGATAATAACAACTATAACCTATTAATCACTACTTACACTAATTTGACTGTCTAACTAAAATTGTTATCAACTAAGATTTTCAATTAACAAACTACCAATTTTACTCTAGATTACCACTAACAAACATCAACTAAGTATGAATCAAGAGGTTTTATACTAAATTAAGAACAAATACAGAAGATGTTAAAAATAATGAAAATGCTTACAATCTTGGGAATGAGATGAACACACAGAACCAAGGACTAAGTAACACTCCTAAATGCTCTCCACAGAGCTCTAATTACCAAAGCAATCCAGAATAGCTTTGCTCCAAGCTTTGATCATCATTGCACACTATTTTTTTATTTTCACTCTATTTATTTTTATTTTTTAGTATTTTTATTTATTAACTATAAACTGATCTTTAAGGTCTCTAATAGCTTACACAAGCTATGTGAGGAACTTATGTGAGCTTATTTGTCCATAACAACAACAACTAACAATATTTAAATAATCATGGAAATTTAGTACAAATTTCTCATATCATAAAATTGATACTTGGAACTGAAATTGGAAATTGAAAAAGGTTTATTTATTACTGAGAATACAAAATACAGAACTTGAAAGCTTAAAACAACATTGGAAATTAAAAACTTAATTAGTCGACATACATAATTGAAATTAAAACTAGATAGCTTCCACATTGCTTCTCTCCTCTTCTTTATAGGCTTTTTGGGCTTCCCACATGCGTCTGAACAAATCCCATCAATATTTGTGACCATTGGATGGGTCAAAGTCATCCCAATCGTTTAAAAGTATTTTGGCGCCAAATTCCACACAGGTTGCTTGTGGATGTTTTAGTTCAATTAAGGATGTTTGGGGTTTAGTGGTGACTAGGGGGAGACAATTGAGACGTTTCTGACTATCTTGGGAAGGTATGGAAGAAAAACTATCACTTTGGGTGCTACAGTGGAGGAAAAAGGTGGGAAATGCATTTAATGCATTTGGGGGTTGAAATGATGAGGTGTGGGGAGGTGTTAAGACAGCTGGAGTGGTGGTGAGGTGGAGCAAAACCTCCATGGTTTTGGGTTGCAGGCTGAGGAGAGGGGGTGGAACAGTGGTGGTGGTGGTATTGGGGAAGATGGTCAACGAGGGGGTTTGACCCCCGTTTTATTAAAAGGGTGCGTTGGGTTTAATTTGGTGGGCTGGGAAAATTTTGGGCCCAAGTGGACTGGGTATGTAACTGGGTTTAGTTTTGGGTTTTGGATTGAAATAAAAACAAAGGGTCCGGTTTGGTTTTAGCTTAGAAAATCACAAGGACCAAATGTGTAATATAGGTAAAGTTGAGGGGCTGTTTGTGATTTTTTTTTCAAACTTCAAATTAGGACTGAACCTGCAATTACCCATTAGTACAAGGACTACAAGTATAAATTTTATTATTTTAAACCTCAGGGACCAAATCTGCCAATTCCACAAACTCCAGGGACCAAACCTGTAATTTTCTGATTTTTGAAGGGTTGAATTTGTATCTTCTCAAAAGTTATCACAAGGACTAATTTTGTCAATTTAGAATAGTATAAGGTTTATTTTTATTATTTTCTTATTTTTAAAACCTTAGGGACTAATTTTGACACTTTTCAAAGTTTAGGGACCAAAGTTGCCATTTTGCCATTTTTAAACTTTAAAGGACTTTTCTTAACAACTTATGAATCCCAAGGACCTTTTATGACATTTGTACAAGTTTTGATTTACCAGGGACTAGTTTTGCCAATTTTCCAAAGTTCAGGGACTGAAACTGTAAATTATGTGAAATGTTTTGTTTTTCATCAGTTTTCAATCCTTATGCATAAAAACACAATCCAGGGATAATTTTATATATTTCAAGGCATTCCTGTGTGTTTTCATATGTTTTTGCAGCTTAAATGTAACAGAAATGATGAGTATTTACACACTCATCACATACTCGCTCCAACTATGGACCAATTCTCTATAATTAACTCTTTGGGACCTAGAGGAACTGCCCCGATGTTGACGAGATCTCTTGCTCATTTTCCTGGAAAAAGGTAGAGTGAACAGAAACGATTAGAACGAGAATTCTAATGATTTTCTTGCAGTCAGACACATCTGACGCCGTCAGGAGTAGTCCTGACACCGTCAGACTAAGCAGAATCCGAATCATGCAAATGCGAGGGAAAAATCAATTTTCAAACTCTTAACCCACTACCCAAACGCTCCTTTAATCAGAAAACATGGGCGGGGGGTCAAAAAATCCGTGGCATGAGTGGCTTTCCCTAAACTAATGCATGATTCGAGTGGGATAACATAATCAATGGGTAACCCCATGTTTACAAATCACCAAATGGATGGCATTACGATTTGTCAATGATGGGTCAAGAATGGGGTTTCGGGCGAAAGGGGTTTTCCAAATTGATTGATCCTAAGGACAATTGATCGAAAAAGAATGAAGAAAAATCACTTACCAAGTGAAGATTGGTTGCGGAAGACATCGAATTGAAGGGTGGAGATTCGAAGTAGTAGCAGCACTTTGGGTGAGATTTGTGGGGCATGGGTTAAAAGTGATTGGTTTTGGGTTAATATTGCTGATCTATCGAGGTGACGGCGTCAAGAGTAATTGTCTGACGCCGTCAGATGCCCGTGTGAGGTGAGAAATGGAGTAATTCCACATTTAGTCCCTGCACTTTGTGTGAATAGCTAAACATTAGTAAAACCATGAGTAGCTATTCCGTTAACGAGGTCCACCAGGGTCGAACGTTTCATTACTGTCACGGAAAGAGGTGAGGTTGTAGATGGGATTGGGTGACATTTTGGCTAAGTTGTAACCTGCGCACGGGTCACCGATGTGTAAAAAGAGATGTTGTTCCATAGAGGGTTTCAAATCAGTGGTGTTTTTGAGGTACAACCTCTTTACACCGGGTTTAAAACCAAAAGAACGTCTCTTGGATAGGTTTGGGAATGTGGTTCGCAAGCATCCAACGAAAATGTTATGGAATTGCGAATTCTTCTCTTCCTGGGGATGCTCACGAGAACGGGGGGTAGTTAATGGTGAAGCACTTAGGGAAAATTTCTCGCTATCCTCTTGGTCAAACGCCAAAGGGGTTGAAACCTCGAAGACTTTTTCAATTTTTTTAGGTACGGAATTTTCTTTGATCTTTTCTTTGACCCTTGATATGAATTGGTCTGCTAAATTCATAAAAGCTTTGTGAGTGCTTTCCATGCGTGCTTCCAGGTGCTGGATTTGTTTTTCCTGATTATCCATGAAGGTTACCATTATCCCTTCGAATTCCTCTTGTCGTGAACGTCCAGGAAAATTGTGGTTGATAACCGCATTCCTACGTAAATTAGGATTCCACATGGGTTCAGCAGCAGGTTTCTCAATACTCATTAATTCTTTTACCTGCTTCTCGATGCTTCCTAATAACTGTTCTTGGGTGGCGTGTGCGTAGTCAAGTTTTCCCTTGCTTGGAAACATCGGGTCCTCCTATCCTTCTTCTTCGTATTGTGCCAACCCCTCAAGAACTTTCCAGCACTCGTCAATGCTAAGTCTATTTAGCCTGCCCTTGGCTGCGTAATCAATGGCTCTCCTTGTTTGATAGACAACTTTATCGTAAAAGATTGGAATTTGGAGCCATGGTTCGATGCCATGATGAGGGACTTTTCGGAGCAGGTCTTTATATCGAGTCCATGCTTCGTAAAAGGTTTCATTTTGACGTTGTTGGAACATCAAGATGTCATTTATAAGCTTAGTAGTTCTCCCCGGTGGGAAAAATTGAGCAAGGAAACGAGTGGTGAGATCATCCCATGTGGTGATGGATCCCGTGGGTAATGCTCAAGCCATTGACTAGCTTGATCCCGTAGAGAGAATTGGAATAGGCGTAATCGGGTTGTCTCTCTAGTTTCAACACCTAGGTCTATGGAATCTACGATTTTAAGGAAGTCCTTAAGGTGTTGGTTTGGATCTTCGGAACGAAGTCCATGAAATACACAACCGCTTTGCACCAACCGGATGGTGTCGGATCGCAAGGGAGTCACATTGGCTCCGGTGAGCTCAATGGTGTTTCGGTAGCCTTGGTGGCTAGGTCGGGAATACTCTCCTAAGGTTCGGGGTCAAAGGGGTTCTAGTGGTGGGTTTTGTTGTGGTGGGATGACGGGTTCAAAGATGTTCCCGTTGTCCATGATGTCGGGTGGTGAAGAGTTACGAACAAAGACACGAAGAAAAAGATAGACTAAAGAAAACCTAAAAATAAAAATAAAATCTTACTAGAAAGGAATCTAGCAAGTAGACCTAATAAAAAGAAATTCTAACCTAGACAATAACTATTCCTCGGGTTGCGGCGCCAAAAACTTGATGCGTGGGAATTGCACCAGGCTTTACCTCTTAAGGGATCTTGAGAAGCTTACAACCCCCACCAGGCAGTGTACCTGATCGTTGTAGTATAGTATAGTGACAAGTACCGGAGGATTGATCGTTCAGCTAGGAATAGTGTCGCTAGGATTAGAAAACCTAAATACTAGTTCTAAAGGTGATGGATGATTATTTTTGTATTTTTATATTTTTTAGAAAGCAAGTAAAAATCTCGGGTTTGAAGGATTTGGGCGGAATTAGTTGCTAGTCAACTAACCCAATACTAAAGATGCAATCAAAATAAAATACTAAAAATGAAAATAAACTAAATTAACTAGGGTTGTGAGCAATAAGTGGAGAAAATGTGTTTACTTAGATTTCATTACTCCCTAGACATCTTTTACACGTTAATTACTTGTTATAGTTGCGTGGATGACGGATTGTATTCCTTAATACCATTCATGGGGTGGCGCACTTAACTCCCCAATCCTATGAGCTCTTATCTCCTCCTATGCCATGCCCAGCACAACCATAGGGATTATAAACAGTGGCTCATGCATTAAATACAACCAATAAAAACCTAGTGCACATCAGTTCATGTTTCCTAAGACGTTCAAGCATGTTACCATTTGGAGATCTGCCAGTTTTCTTAAGCCTAACATCAGATTCATTCATCCAAAACAACTATAAACAAGTAATCAACACATAATTAACATCTAGGTTTCATTAGATCCAAGCAAACACAAGATAGATCTAGCCTAGCATGATGGAATTAAGACAAGAACAAGATATAGACAACCAACACATAGACATATTGATTGAATTAAAAGAATACTTATCTCAATTACATATGAAAGGTATTAAGGGCTTAGAACCCTTGAAAAACCTGTAAAATTCGCACCAAGTTCGTACTTAGGGTTTCTCCAAAACTTCTCTCCTTTATGTGTGAAAATTAGAAAAATATATATAGGAAATAGGGTCTGACGGTGTCAAGACAAATCTTGTGACGCCGTCACCTCGCCGCCAAAATATTTCTCGGACTGCCTTGATCTACTTTTGACGCCGTCATGTATTAGCATTTTCCAGGCCGTCATGCATTTTACTCTTGACGCCCTACTTCGTGACGCCGTCAAATCTGTACTGGATCGTCATGGAAATTACTCTTGACGCCGTCAGGAATTCCTTCTTGACGCCGTCACCTACTGTTCCCAGCAAGGAAAATTAAGACTTTGGCATTTTCTTCCTTTTCCAGATTTCTCTCCCAAAGTACCTAAAATCACAAAAGGAACGATTTAGGGCAATATTTGATCAAATAAATTCAATTTCGGGCTTAAATGACCCCCTAAAAGTGGTTTGTTTTTCGCCTCATCAAGTATAGTGACAAGTACCGGGGGATTGATCGTTCAACTCAGGAATAGCGTCGCTAGGATTTGAAAGCCTAAAAACTAGGTCTAGAAGTGAGGGATGATTCTTTTTGTATTTTTATATTTTTATGAAAGCAAGTAAAATCTCGAGTTTTGGAAGAGTGGGCGGAATTAGTTGCTAATCAGCTAACCAAATAACTAAGATACAATCAAAATAAAATAAAAGAAATGTGAATAAACTAAATTAAACTAGTGGTGTAAACATTAATTGGGAGAATTGTATTTACTTAGATTTCACTACTCCCTAGATATCTTTTACAGGTTAATTGTTTGTTACAGTTGCGTGGATGACAGGTTATATTCCTTAATACCAATCATGGGGTGGCGTACTTACTTTCCCAATTCTATAAGCTCCTACTTCACTCCTATGTCGAGCCTGCAAGAAGCTCCTAACATGGGATCACTAGAATTCGCTCATGCATTAAATACAACCATAAAAACCTAGTACACATCGGTTCATGTTTCTTAAGACACGTTCAAGCGAGTTAGACAATGGAGATCTGCCAGTTTTCTTAAGCCTAACATTGAAATCATTCATCCATTAGAACTATAAACAAGTAATCAACCTATAATCAACATCTAGGTTTCATTACATCTAAGCAAACACACAAAAGATCTAGCCTAGCATGTTAAAATCAAGACAAGCGTAAGATATATTCAAACAACACATAGACATATTGAATAAATTGTAAGAAAACTTATCTCAATTGAACATGAAGGGTTTCAAGGGGTGAAAACCCTTGAAAATACTGTTACAAACGAGCTAGGGTTTATTAAGTTCGGCCCTAAAATTCTCCTCTTAAGTTCCACCCTAATGAATGAAAATTAGATAAGTATATATAGATTTTATGAGGTGACGGCGTCAAGAGGAAAGTTCTGACGCCGTCATCCCGCCGCCAATAAAATTCTCGAACTGCCTAGATCCAGATCTGATGCCGTCATGTGTATTTTTGCTCTGGGCCGTCACCACTTTTACTCTTGACGGCCTTGTTCTGACGCCGTCACGTTTTCTCTGGGCCGTCATCATTTTTGCTCCTGACGCCGTCACAAATTTGCTCTTGACGCCGTCAGGTACTGTTCCCAGCAAGGAAAATTAAGACTTTGCCGTTTTCTTCACTTTTATGCTCAAAAAATGTCCAAAATGCTTCCTTTTCCAGAATTCACTCCAAAAGTACCTAAAATCACAAAAGAAACGATTTAGGGCAATATTTGATCAAATAAATTCCAATTCCGGCTTAAATGACCCCCTAAAAACGGATCATTTTTCGCCTCATCAGAGACAAAGTGTTCAGTTAATTGTGAGAGAGAGAGTTGTGTTACCGTTTGAGGGTGGTGGATGCCCTCTATTTATACCATGATTTCTGTTGTCGGTTTCCTAAGGTTTCGTACTATGATAGCGACGTTTTCAGGCGCCAAGCCTTTAGGCCCCTTTTCCTTCTCGTCTTCTTATTGTGAGTGGTGACTCCTTCGGAAAGGGGTTGTCGCCTTTCCTATTTTGGGTCTGCCTTGGTTAGCTATATGATAGCTGACAGTACTTCCTAATCTTTTTGGGTTGTATCATGGGTCCAGGCATTTAAGTTATTCCTGGTCACGGAATGTGTCCCGCGGTTGTGTCTCAGAGCCGCGGGACTCCTTAAAGAAGTGTTGTGACGCGGTCCGCCTTTGTCCTGGTCTAGGTTGGTTTAGTTTGGGCGAGCCCGGCCCATTATTCTTGGGTCCGGGGACGCTATACGTGATCAAGTCCCCCTAGTCTAGTGTACTTGTGGTCTAAAAGCAAGTGTTCTAGACTTTTCATTCTTTCGCGGCTATAAGGATCCGTGATATCCAATATGGCATGCTGCTGACTAGACTTTACACTATCCGTGATTATCATGTGCCAGCTGGTGTTGATATTCGCAAAGCGTTTTTTACCCATTCATTTACTGACTGATGTGACTGCTAGGCGGCTGTCCATTCGTTTTCTGTGATCATCATGACCGTTCATCTGGGACAATCTCCACCATTTGACACGTATGATGGGTACGTGTCGCTCTCTCCACTTTCAGATCTGTGCGAGTTGATGGCTATAAATACCCAACGCTCCCCCATTGTAATACTTTTTTGACAGACTATTTAGAATTTTACTTCTTTCTAAAAATTCACTGCTACTTAGGATCGAGTGGACTTTGCCGCCTTCATTCCTCTTGCCATTTTGATCTCCGGTCTAGATTTTCAAGTTAGGTTTTCTTTTCCTTTTAGGAGAGGAATTTTTACCCCTATTTTTCGTAACAGTACATGACGGCGTCAATAATTTCTTAATGACGGCGTCAAGAGTAATACAAGAGGTGGAAGTGGATAAAGTCCGCGACGGTACAGAGAGTTTTGCATTAGGGATATGATGGCGTCACCATAGGCAGTCATGGTCCAATTGTTAGTGACGGCATCAAAAGTGGATCTAGGCAATCCGATTTCATTATGGGCGGCGAGTTGACGGCGTCAGAATTTTCTTCTTGACACCGTCACCCTGTAAAATCTATATATAGTTTTGCAATTTTCATTCATTAGAGGGTAACTTTTAGGGTGTAACTTTGGAGACAAACCCTAGTCCGATTTTCACTGCTTTTTCAAGGGTTTTTACCCTTTGAAACCTTTCATGTTCAATTGAGATAAGTACTCTTTCAATTCAATCAATATGTCTATGTGTTGCTTGAATATATCTTACACTTGTCTTGAATTTTACATGCTTGGCCAGATCTCTTGTGTGTTTGCTTAGATGTAGCGAAACCTAGATGTTAATTATGGGTTGATTGTTTGTTTATAGTTGTTATTGATGAGGCGAAAAATGATCCATTTTTAGGGGGTCATTTAAGCCGGAATTGGAATTTATTTGATCAAATATTGCCCTAAATCTTTCCTTTTGTGATTTTAGGTACTTTTGGAGTGAATTCTGGAAAAGGAAGCATTTTAGACATTTTTGGAGCATAAAAGTGAAGAAAATGGCAAATTCATGATTTTCATTTATGGGAACAGTACCTGACGGCGTCAAGAGCAAATTTATGACAGCGTCAGGAGCAAGAATGATGACGGCCTAGAGAAAACGTGACGGCGTCAGAACAAGGCCGTCAAGAGTAAAAGTGGTGACGGCCCAGAACAGAAATACACATGACGGCGTCAGATCTGGATCTAGGCAGTCCGAGAATTTTATTGGCGGCGAGATGACGGCGTCAGAACATTCCTCTTGACGCCGTCACCTCATAAAATCTATATATAATTTTCTAATTTTCATCCATTAAGTGTGGAACTTAAGAGGAGAATTTTATGGCCGAACTTAATAAACCTTAGCTCATTTGTAATAGTATTTTCAAGGGTTATATTCCTTAATACCAATCATGGGGTGGCGTACTTACTTCCCCAATTCTATAAGCTCCTACTTCACTCCTATGTCGAGCCTGCAAGAAGCTCCTAACATGGGATCACTTGAATTCGCTCATGCATTAAATTCAACCATAAAAACCTAGTACACATCGGTTCATGTTTCTTAAGATGTTCAAGCAAGTTACACAATGGAGATCTGCCAGTTTTCTTAAGCCTAACATTGAAATCATTCATCCATTACAACTATAAACAAGCAATCAACCTATAATCAACATCTATGTTTCATTACATCTAAGCAAACACACAAAAGATCTAGCCTAGCATGTTAAAATCAAGACAAGCGTAAGATATATTCAAACAACACATAGTCATATTGAATGAATTGAAAGGAAACTTATCTCAATTGAACATGAAGGGTTTCAAGGGGTGAAAACCAATTAACCAGTAAAAGATATCTAGGGAGTAGTGAAATCTAAGTAAAAACAATTCTCCCAATTACTGTTTACACCACTAGTTTAATTTAGTTTATTTACATTTCTGTTATTTTATTTTTATTGCATCTTAGTTATTGGCTTAGTTAATTAGCAACTAATTCCGCCCACTCTTCCAAAACCCGAGATTTTACTTGCCTTCATAAAAATATAAAAATACAAAAAGAATCATCCCTCACCTCTATACTTAGTTTTTAGGCTTTCTAATCTTAGCGACACTATTCCTTAGTTGAACGATCAATCCCCCGGTACTTGTCAATATACTATACTACAACGATCAGGTACACTGCCTGGTGGGGGTTGTAAGCTTCTCGAGATCCCTCGAGAGGTAAAGCCTGGTGCAATTCCCATGCATCAAGTTTTTAGCACCGCAGCCCGGGGAATAGTTACTGTGTAGGTTAGAATTTATTTTTATTAGGTCTACTTGCTAGATTCCTTTCTAGTAAGATTTTATTTTTATTTCTAGGTTTTCTTTAGTCTATCTTTTTCTTCGTGCCTTTGTTAGTAAAATAAATTCATTGACTATTCCGTGGACCATTATGGAAAACGCGAATCCACCCTTTTCCCCTAGAGAAGTGGCTTTGTTACGTGAACAAATTGAGAATGAGATTATGGAACTTAGGGAGCTTAATAGGTTGATTAATGTTGAGCTCGACCATGCATTTAGTGACCTAGCGACCGCCTTGTATTCAAATGAGGATCTAGGAACTAAAGATTTTGAGGATGTTGTTGAGGAACTTGAAGAAGGGGAGATTGATCCAAAGATAGATGATTATTTTAATATATACCCCACTAAGGAGGAGATTGCATACTATAATAATCTTGTTGATAATCCTCAACCTCCTTTTACTAGAATCGAACCCAAGATAAAGAGAGGTGATCCTAAGAACGCTAAGATACCATGTATGATTGGGTATAAACATATTGACAATGCTTACATTGAGTTTAAATCCCCAATCAATATTATGTCCTCAAGTGTCTATAATGATATAGTGAAGACAAGACTTGGACCTAGAAGAGACCCCAAATACCCCGGTAGAGTTTGTAACTTTGTCAGGAGAATTAAATGTTTACATGTCTTTGTTGGGAATTTTACTTATATCACTGACTTTATGGTTGTTGAAGATCTTGCTATTGTTATTGATTGTCGCTTATCCCATGTTGTGTTTGGTAAACCATTTGTTGAGGAGTCCAAGTTAGAATATGATGAGATAGAAGGGACAGTCCGATTTGCTAGTGACACCGACAGGATCACTTATAAGATGCCTAATAGAATGAAAGAATTTCGTTTTGTGCCTCGATTTGACATGGATAACATTGGTGCTTTCAAGGACATCAATGAAGAGGATAAGAAAAAGGGCATGGACTATGTATGGGAGAAGAAGAGCCTTTTCTATAAGGATTGCTTGACTCTAGGACCAAAATACAGAGTTGATAAGGAGTTTGCCAATAGGATCATAGAAGCAATTAAGAATAAGGTGCTTGGTCTCTATAAGGAACATTTACAATCGGTGGATGAGACCAAGGATGAGGTCACGTAATAGCCTATGACCTTGAGTCTAGCTACAAGACTCGTAAATAAAGAAAAGCGCTTCTTGGGAGGCAACCCATGCTTTGTGTGATTTTTATTTTATTTGATTGTTATTTATTTCCGTATGCATGCTTTATTTTTATTGTTGGTAGATCATGTTTCAAACTAAAATGGTGAAATTCTTTATTTTGTTGTTTAGCTTAGTCTTAACTTCATCCAAAGGTATTTCGCAAAAGATAAGTGTAAGGGGAAACCCCAAATATGTTTTTAAGAAACAAAACCGATCATGATTCTCCACAATATTAAATGAACATGTATATTCGTATTTGTTAGAGTCAAATGCTTGTATCGAGTCATAATAATATTTTGCAGGATTTTCCAGGAAGTAGGACAAAGTTTTTCCAGAAATTTTCTGGAAACTTAATATAAAGATTTCTGCAGGTCACTTCTGACGGCGTCAGGAAGAAATTCCTGACGGCGTCACGTGTAAAAATCTGGAAATTTTACCAGTTTTGTTTTTCTAATGGAGTTTTAAAGTTTTTTTCGAATCTTTAGTTTTATAATCTCCAGGAAATCTGCAAACATTCATTCCACAAGCATTATATCTTACTTTGTTTTCTAGGATTTATTATTATATATAGATTGCCGCCGATTTTACGCGAGGTTGCCTTGTTTGTTTTCTCAGGTTTAACAGGTTATGTATGACAAGAAGATGATTTATATTCTGGAAGGGAAGCTTTGATTGTTCATTTTCTTGGAGGAAGATCTAACCTTGTTACCACACTATCCATACCGAGCGAATCAGGTGAGTATTTGATTTCATTCTTTTACCTGTTTTACTTTTACATTCTTTAATTAAACATTGGGGACAATGTTCATCCTAAGTGTAAGGGGAGGGTAAATGATGACACCTTATAGGATACACTTGCACTTGAGTTTGTTTGTTTGATGGTAGGTGTGTAATAAAACTAAGAGAAATACTTGTTAGTGTAATTTTAGCGCCAAATTTAAAATTGTTTACAACATTTAGGAGTGAAACTTTAGCCTTAGCAAGCGTCTCATAGATAGTAGATTGTATGACTAGCACAAAACCGTACTATTCAGAAAATTTTCCACCCAAATATGTGAGATTCGCCTTTAGATTTGATAGGAAAAGCATTTACTTTTAGTGCTTATGAGTGTACCGGTAGCATTTAGATTCTAGAACTTGCGTTAGTGATGCATCCCGAGATCGCTAGTGAGACTACATTCGTGTAGAAGGATTTACTACATGATAAGAGGAACTAGGATCACCCTTGTGTTAAACCCGTATCATAATTACTTGATCATTTAAGTCGTATTACTTGGCTAGTTAAGTCAACTAATTTTTCCCACACCCTTAGCGTTGTACTCATTTTTAGTACACGAAACCCCTAGTACAACCCTCTGAGCCTATCTTTTCGTTTCTAACTTTAAGCATCTTACTTAAAGGAAGAATTTGTTACACACCACTTAAATGTACACCCAAATCGCCTTAGCCTTTCGTGTATGCACTCATCTTTAGTGCATTCTTGTTATTGCTATTTGTTTACACCCTTAGTTAATTATCTAATTGATTACATGGTTGCTAAATCGAGTCATATCCTTGTAGATATTGTTTTGGGACGATTGGGACGATTGAGTAAAGTACTAATGTTATGGAGTAATGGGGAAGAACATCATATTATTACCCCTATATGTGCGTTAATCTTAAAAGTACTCCAAGTGTTTTGATTATCTTAATTCGAGTCATTAGATTAGTTTATTGTAAAGTATGTAAAAATTCAAGTGTAAGGGGAATGTTTATTCCCTATGATGTATTATTTTGGATGGTAGGGTAAGAGTGTATGCAAAAAAAAAAAAAAAAAAAAGAAAAAAAGAAAAAAAAAAAATCAAAAAATTAAGAAAAAGAAAAAAAAATAGAAAAAGAGAAAAAAAAACATACGGACTACCATCCTGTTTCATTCTATGTTTGTTTTATGTTTTTGTTATTTTTGATTTATTAGCTTAAGTCGAGTCTAGTCTTGGCTTAGCAACGCCATATTGTACATGTAATTAACCAATATTATTAACTCGCCACCAGTAAAGACTGCCTATATCCAACAAAACCGTGTATTCCATATCCTTACACCTAACGTTATAACCCTTTGAAAGACCTCTTTGATAGTTTATACTAGGTGCTTATGCCATGTGGTGGAGGTTTGATCCTTTCCTAAGCCTATGGTAATCTCTTTTGCTATGACAGGTAGTGAGAGATGTTTTCCATTTCCATAATGTAATATATACTTTATTACACCTGAGAGATGTGAGTATCTAAACACTATTTGTGAGGTGCTAGTGTATGACCTCCGTGCTTGTCTTTGGTCTTTAGTGGAACGATTATCTGTTGTAATTACTTTTATATTAGTGTTAAATGACCCCTAACTTGTATTTTGACTAGAATAAAAGTGCATTTGCTTGAGGACAAGCAAATCTCAAGTGTAAGGGTATATGATGAGGCAAAAAATGATCCATTTTTAGGGGGTCATTTAAGCCGGAATTGGAATTTATTTGATCAAATATTGCCCTAAATCGTTCCTTTTGTGATTTTAGGTACTTTTGGAGTGAATTCTAGAAAAGGAAGCATTTTGGACGTTTTTGGAGCATAAAAGTGAAGATAACGGCAAAGTCTTGATTTTCCTTGCCGGGAACAGTACCTGACGGCGTCAAGATCAAATTTATCACGGCGTCAGGAGCAAAAATGATGACGGCCCAGAGAAAACGTGACGGCGTTACAACAAGGCCGTCAAGAGTAAAAGTGGTGACGGCCCAGAACAGAAATACACATGATGGCGTCAGATCTGGATCTAGGCAGTCCGAGAATTTTATTGGCGGCGAGATGACGGCGTCAGAACTTTCCTCTTGACACCGTCACCTCATAAAATCTATATATACTTTTCTAATTTTCATTCATTAAGTGTGGAACTTAAGAGGAGAATTTTAGGGCCGAACTTAATAAACCATAGCTCGTTTGTAACAGTATTTTCAAGGGTTTTCACCCCTTGAAAGCCTTCATGTTCAATTGAGATAAGTTTCCTTTCAATTCATTCAATATGTAAATGTGTTGTTTGAATATATCTTACGCTTGTCTTGATTTTAACATGCTAGGCTAGATCTTTTGTGTGTTTGCTTAGATGTAATGAAACCTAGATGTTGATTATAGGTTGATTGCTTGTTTATAGTTGTAATGGATGAATGATTTCAATGTTAGGCTTAAGAAAACTGGCAGATCTCCATTGTGTAACTTGCTTGAACGTCTTAAGAAATATGAACCGATGTGTACTAGGTTTTTATGGTTGTATTTAATGCATGAGCGAATTCTAGTGATCCCATGTTAGGAGCTTCTTGCAGGCTAGACATAGGAGTGAAGTAGGAGCTTATAGAATTGGGGAAGTAAGTACGCCACCCCATGATTGGTATTAAGGAATATAACCCATCATCCACGCAACTGTAACAAACAATTAACTTATAAAAGTGATGAGGCGAAAAATGATCCGTTTTTAGGGGGTCATTTAAGCCCGAATTCGAATTTATTTGATCAAATATTGCCCTAAATCGTTCCTTTTGTGATTTTAGGTACTTTGGGAGTGAAATCTGGAAAAGGAAGCAATTCGGACGTTTTTGGAGCATAAAAGTGAAGAAAACGCCAAAGTCTTAATTTTCCATGCTGGGAACAGTAGGTGACGGCGTCAAGAGTAATACTCTGATGGCGTCAAGAGCAAAATTCCATGACAATCCAGTAAAGATTTGACAGCGTCACGAAGGTAGGGCGTCAAGAGTAAAAGTCATGACGGCCTGGAAATGATTAAGTCTTGACGGCGTCAAATGTAGATCAAGGCAGTCCGAGAATAGTTTTGGCGGCGAGGTGACGGCATCACAAAGTTGGTCTTGACGCCGTCAGACCCCTTTTCCTATATATAGTTTTCTAATTTTCACATTAAAAAGGAGAGAAGTTTTGGAGAAAACCTAAGTACGAACTTGGTGCGAATTTTACAGGTTTTTCAAGGGTTCCAAGCCCTTGATACCTTACATGTGTAATTGAGATAAGTGTTCTTTCAATTCAATCAATATGTCTATGTGTTGGTTGTCTATATCTTGTTCTTGTCTTAATTCCATCATGCTAGGCTAGATCTATCTTGTGTTTGCTTGGATCAAATGAAACCTAGATGTTAATTATGTGTTGATTACTTGTTTATACTTGTCTCGGATGAATGATTTATATGTTAGGCTTAAGAAAACTGGCAGATCTCCAATTGGTAACATGCATGAACGTCTTAAGAAACATGAACCGACGCGCACTAGGTCTTTATTGGTTGTATTTAATGCATGAGCCACTGTTTACAATCCCTATAGTTGTGCTGGGCATGGTGTAGGAGGAGATAAGAGCTCATAGAATTGGGGAGTTAAGTGTGCCACCCCATGAATGGTATTAAGGAATACGATCCGTCATCCATGCATTTATAACAAGTAATTAACGTGTAAAAGATGTCTAGGGAGTAGTGAAATCTAAGTAAACACATTTTCTCCACTTATTGCTCACAACTTTAGTATAATTTAGTTTATTTTCATTTCTTGTATTTTATTTTGATTGCATCTTTAGTATTGGGTTAGTTGATTAGCAACTAATTCCGCCCAAATCCTTCAAACCCGAGATTTTTAATTGCTTTCAAAAAAATATAAAAACACAAAAATAATCATCCCTCACCTTTAGAACTAGTATTTAGGTTTTCTAATCCTAGCGACACTATTCCTAAGCTGAACGATCAATCCCCCGGTACTTGTCACTATACTATACTACAACGATCTGGTACACTGCCTGGTGGGGGGTGTAAGCTTCTCGAGATCCCTCGAGAGGTAAAGCCTGTTGCGATTCCCACGCATCATGTTTTTGGCGCCGCAGCCCAGGGAATAGTTATTGTCTAGGTTAGAATTTCTTTTTATTAGGTCTACTTGCTAGATTCCTTTCTAGTAAGATTTTATTTTTATTTTTAGGTTCTCTTTAGTCTATCTTTTTCTTTGTGCCTTTGTTAGTAAATCAAATTCATTGACTATTCCGTTGACCATTATGGAAAACGCGAATCCACCCCTTTCCCCTAGAGAAGTAGCTTTGTTACGTGAACAAATTGAGATTGAGATTAGGGAACTTAGGGAGCTTAATAGTTTGATCAAGGTTGAGCTCGAACATGCGTTTAGTGACCTAGCGACCGCCTTGTATTCAAATGAGGACCTAGGGCCTAATGACTTTATGAATGTTATTGAGGGACTTGAAGAGGGGGAAATAGATCCGAAGCTTAATGACTATTTTAATCTATACCCCACTAAGGAGGAGATTGCATATTATAATAATCTTATTGATAACCCGCGATCTCCTTTCACCATAATTGAACCTAAGATCAAGAGAGGCGATCCTAAGAATGCTAAGATACCATGTATGATTGGATATAGGCACATTAGCAATGCTTACATTGACTTTAAATCTCCAATCAACATTATGTCCTCAACTGTTTATAATGATATAGTGAAAACAAGACTTGAACCTAGAAGGGATCCCAAATACCCCGGTGGAGTTTGTAACTTTGTCGAGAGAGTTAAAGGTTTACATATCTTTGTTGGTAATTTCACTTTTGTCACCGACTTTATGATTGTGGAGGATCTTGCTAATGTTATTGATTGTCGATTATCCAATGTTGTGTTTGGCAAACCATTTGTTGAGGAGTCTAAGTTGGAATATGATGAGATAGAAGGAACGATCCGATTTGTAAGTAACACCGATAGTATCACTTATAGGATGCCTAATAGGATGAAAGAATTTCGCTTTATATCCCGTTTTGATAAGGACAACGTTGGTGCTTTTAAGGATACTAATGAGGAGGATAAGAAAAAGGGCATGGATTATGTATGGGAAAAAAGGAGTCTTTATTACAAAGATTGCTTGGCCCTTGGACCAAGGTATAAAGTCGATAAAGAATTTGCCCAAATGATTATGGGGGCGGTTGAGAAAAAGGTGATTGGTTTCTACAAGGAATATCTACAATCAGAGAGTGGAACCAATGATGAGGAACTCACCCGTATCACGTAGTAACCCATGACCTTGAGTCTAGCTACAAGACTCGTAAATAAAGAAAAGCGCTTCTTGGGAGGCAACCCATGTTTTGTGTGATTTTGTTTGTTTGTTTGTTATTTGCTTCCGTATGCATGCTTTCTTTTTTGTTGTTGGTAGATCATGTTTCTAAACTAGATAGTGGAAATACTTTACTTTGTTGTTTTGGCCTAGTCTTAACTCCACCTAAAGGTATTTTTGCAAAAGATAAGTGTAAGGGGAAACCCCAAATATGTTTTCAAGAAACAAACCGATCATGATTCTCCACAATATTAAATGAACATGTATATTCGTATTTGTTAGAGTCAAATGCTTGTATTGAGTCATAATGAAGTTTTGCAGGATTTTCCAGGAAGTAGGACCGAGTTTTTCCAGAAACTTAACATAAGGATTTCTGCAGGTCACTTCTGACGGCGTCAAGAGTTTACTCTTGACGGCGTCAAGTTAAAAAATCTGGAAATTTTACCAGTTTTGTTTTTCTAACGGAGTCTTATGGTTTTTGTGAATTATTAAGTTTTATAATCTCCAGGAGATCTGCAAACTTCATTCCACAAGCATTATATCTTATCTTGTTTTCTAGGATTTAATAACTTATATAGGATGCCGCCGATTTTACGCGAGGTTGTCTTGTCTATTTTATCAGGTTTTACAGGTTATGTATGACAAGAAGATGATTTATATTCTGGAAGGGAAGCTTTGATTGTTCATTTTCTTGGAGGAAGATTTAACCTGGCCACCTTATTATCCATACCGAGCGAATCAGGGGAGTATTCGATTTCATTCTCTTTACTTTTTCACTTTTACTTTCTTTACCTGAACATTGGGGACAATGTTCATCTTAAGTGTAAGGGGAGAGTAAAAAGATGATACCTTACATATGCACTTTCGCTTGAGTTTGTTTTATTTAATGGTAGATGTGTAACAAAACTATGAGAAATACTTGTTAGTGCAATTTTAGCGCCAAATTTAAAATTTTTTACAACATTTAGGAGTGAAACTTTAGCCATAGCAAGCGTCTCATGGATAGGAGATTGTATGACTAGCACATAACCGTATATTCAGAAAAATTTTCCACCCAAAAATGTGAGGTTCGCCTTTAGATTTGATAGGAAAAGCATTTACTATTAGTGCTTATGAGTGTACCAGTAGCATTTAGATTCTAGAACTTGCGTTAGTGATGCATCCCGAGACCGCTAGTGAGATTACATTCGTGTGGTAGGATTTACTACATGATAAGAGGCATTAGGATCACCCTTGTGATAAACCCGTATCATAATTACTTGACCATTTAAGTCATATTACTTGGCTAGTTAAGTCAACTAATTTTTCCCACACCTTTAGCACTGTACTCATTTTTAGTACACGAAACCCCTAGTACACCCCTCCGAGCCTATCTTTTCGTTTCTAACTTTAAGCATTTTACTTAAAGGAAGAATTTGTTACACCCCACTTAAATGTACACCCAAATCGCCATAGCCTTCCGTGTATGCGCTCATTTTTAGTGCATTATTGTTAATTGTTAAACCCTAAGTTAACTATCTAATTCATTACATGGTTGCTAAGTCGAGTCATATCCTTGTACATATTGTTTTGGGACGATTGGGACTCATGGGTAAGTACTTATTTATGGAGTAATGGGGAAGAACATCATTTATTACCCCCATATGTACGTTAATCTTAAAAGTACTCCAAGTGTTTTGATTTTCTTAATTCGAGTCATTAGTTTAGCTTATTGTAAAGTATGTAAAAATTCAAGTGTAAAGGGAATATTCATTCCCTATGATGTATTATTTTGGATGGTAGGGTAAGAGTGTATGCAAAAAAAAAAAAAAAAAAAAAAAAAAAAAAAAAAAAAAAAAAACATACGGACTACCATCCCTTTTCATTCTATGTTCATTTTATGTTTTTGTTATTTTTCATTTATTAGCTTAAGTCGAGTCTAGTCTTGGCTTAGCAACGCCATATTGTACATGTAATTAACCAAGATTGTTAACTCGCCACCAATAAAACTTCCTTTATCCAACAAAACCGTGTATTTCATATCCCTACATCAAACGTTACAACCCTTTAAAAGACCTCTTTGATAGTTTATCCTAGGTGCTTACACCATGTGGCGGAGGTTTGATCCTTTCCCAAGCCTATGGTAATCTATTTTGCTATGACAGGTAGTGAGAGATATCTTCCGTTTCCATATTGTAATTTACACTTTATTACACCCGAGAGATGTGAGTATCTAAACACTATTTGTGAGGTGCTTGTGTATGACCTCCATGCTTGTCTATTGGTCTTTAGTGGAACAATTAATTGTTGTAATTACTTTTATATTAGTGTTAAATGACCCCTAACTTGTCTTTTGTGTAGAATAAAAGCGCATTTGCTTGAGGACAAGCAAATCTCAAGTGTAAGGGTATATGATGAGGCGAAAAATGATCCATTTTTAGGGGGTCATTTAAGCCCGAATTCGAATTTATTTGATCAAATATTTCCCAAAATCGTTCCTTTTGTGATTTTAGGTACTTTGGGAGTGAAATCTGGAAAAGGAAGCAATTCGGACGTTTTTGGAGCATAAAAGTGAAGAAAACGCCAAAGTCTTAATTTTCAATGCTGGGAACAGTAGGTGACGGCGTCAAGAGTAATACCCTGACGGCGTCAAGAGCATAATTCCATGACGATCCAGTAAAGATTTTACGGCGTCACGAAGGTTGGGCGTCAAGAGTAAAAGTCATGACGGCCTGGAAATGATTAAGTCTTGACGGCGTCAAATGTAGATCAAGGCAGTCCGAGAATAGTTTTGGCGGCGAGGTGACGGCGTCACAATGTTGGTCTTTGTAACACCCCCAAAATACCGCAGCGGAAGACTGTGTCATAGGGGTGCTACTTCATAATACAAAGTACAAGTTATAGAAAACGAACTCTAAATGAGACGTTTTGAAAAGTTACCATTCAATTAATGAATTCAAAGTTACAAACATGAGATTCCAAAGTATGATACATAAATGTATACAAATGTTTTGAATGGTAAATGATAAAAGCGTAAGTCTTCAGAATATGCAGCTTGACTCTAAGTTCCACGCACTAGCTATCGCCTTACTAACCTGAGATAAACATGCTAAAGTGTCAACACAATGGTTGGTGAGTTCATAGAGTTTGTCTTAAAACAGTTGAAAAGCCTTAAAGAATGTTCACACAGCAAAGGCATTGTGAATCCACTCAGTTACAAGTCCCGCCATAAGAGACTTGTAACCTGTGTGTTCACAACCCACTGCTACAATATAGTATGATTAAGACATGTATAAGTTCATCAAAACAATTAAGCAATTAGTCGTGAGTCTACTCTTCATCTCCGAAGACCTCACGTTTATGATGTATCCAACATTCGCAAATGTTAGGATGTATCAATAGCCTCAATGGTCATCCAACAACTTAATTTGGAGCCACCGGAAGTCTCAATGGTCATCCAGCAACTTAATCTGGAGCCACTGGAAGTCTCACAATCAATTATAATGCAATCATGTATATATGACATCAAGTATAATGCGATCAAGTATAAGACAATCAAGTATAAAACAATTAAGTATAAAACAATCAAGTATAAATGTTTTGAGTATTTGTACAAGTAAGCAAGTAGTTGTGCATGTATCCCCCCCAAAGAGTTAAAACAAGTATGAAAAAGTAGGGGCTATGACTCACCTTAAGCTTATGTAATGAGAAATGAAAGTGGTAATCGAATCGCGAAAGTCTCTAAGAGCAGCCTATAATAGAACGTTGCGACTTAGGTTTGGAGTAACGTCTAAGAATATGAAGAATTGCCAATATATGTCTTGCATAATGTTCATGATGTAGTACTTAGTATATAGTGTAAGTCTTTGAATATAAGTGGTTTATGAAACATGTATAGGTTGTATATCTCTTACTACCGTTCGGGCCGACATAATTCAGAAGTCATGGAGTAAACGTTCGAGGAGCCAGGACACTTTAATTCGTAAATCCACAACTCACCTCGACGGCTTACTTAATGAACTCCTCACATGAGGCTCCCTACTATTGTAGTATTTGATAACATATATATATATATATATATATATATATATATATATATATATATATATATATATATATATATATATATATATATAAGTTTTGATCTTTAAAAGTTATATGGTCTTTAGCCGTGGCTTTGCCGTGACCTTGGTCATTGTTACCATGGTCTTGAGACTCAACCTTGGCTTTAGCCATGGTTGTGGTCTTAGCTTTAGGTCATTAGACCTCTTGGTCTTAGTAAAACATGACTATTATATAGTGACTTTGGTCTAAAAATGGGCTGTTAAGAATTTGAAGAAAATTATCACTCAGAAAGCGTTTTCAGGGCTCGAGCTTCTTTGTTCCTGAACGAAAACGTCGTTTCGGACAACTTTCGTGTTTTAACTTTTTTATGAATCGGACTAGAAGAGTGACTTTCAAATTGGCAGAATGCAAACAGTAGGGTATTGGCAGTTTCGGCGTTTTGGTGTCGCTAACTTCTTATGGCCGTATCTTTTGACTCGTGTACTCGTTTTGGGTGATTCAAATTGCTATGTTTTCCTTGTTAAGTCCTATTTAATAGTAAGTCAGTGTCAAATATCATAGTTGTACTATTTTGGTCATGGTTCTCCATAAAAATCACTAGTTTGCTTGTTTACTTGTCATAAGTTAACATATGTATACCAATACTTGTTTTATCCATTTTTAAACATCATGAACACAATAACAAGAACATATATAGCATGAAAGGAACACAAAGAGCATGAAAATGATAATTAAGCAAGGAGTATGTTAGGGTTTGCTTACAACTTTTGGCTTTCTAAAGAAAGGAAGTCAAGTATAGAACTACGACACTAAACCTAAGCTTGTAAACCCTTCACCATAACTCTTGAAACCCTTGCTAGCCTTGATCTAACCCTTGTGAAAACCATTTAACTTCAGCCCTAGTAACCTTGTGTAGCTCCTAATTCAACCATGGAATCACCAAACAAACTTAAGAACTAGGTAGAGAATACTAAGACCTTGAACTTTGTAGTGTAACTTGTAGTTTGAAGATCAAAGGATCATGGTGCTAGGTATTTATGTTGTGGCATTTTTATTGATGAGAAAGGAAGCAAATGAGCTTGTATTTATACTATGAAGAGGAGGTTAGGAAGCTAACTAGGAAATTACATAAACTTGGTGACCAAGTTGTAATTAAGTGATGATCTATGGCTAAATTCATGAGATGAAGCCACCTATGGGATGACTCCCCCCCCCCTAGGTCGGTTCATAAGTCTTGGGGAGCAAGTGTGGACTTTTGATGGTATTATCCTACTTATGTAGCTAGTTTTGACTCCGTAAATTGCTAACCGTAAGTTGTTAAGTCACGAAACGTAAAACCGGGTATCCTAAAAATATGAAACTTATAAATATGGTAGAACTTATCAATATACTCCATAATAAAATATAAAATGAGTGGTAGGTTCTATTGGGGTGCTCAAACCCTGCTAAAACTGGAAACGCGGGTCTAAAACGCGTAATACGTAAAACGTACGAAAGTTGCGTAAAATTAAGAAAAGTAAAATGTAACTTTTCTAGTAGGATACTAATGACTTAAAATGACTTATAATGTCTAGACTGGGCTCTGTCTAGTGTCGGTTGGTATTTAATGTCTCTAAACTTAAAACCGTAAGCCTAAAAATCAAGGAACGATTTATAAAATCAAAGAATGATTTTTGGTCAAAGGAGGAGGGAAAATATGTTGACTTTTTCTAATAAGTTGAAAACTCAAATCATCTTAGAAACACGGTGCAGGTATAGGCTAAGGTTACGGCTAAGTAAAAGTGCTTAAAAACGAGAATTCCTGTTTTTCACGGCCGAGGTTTATTTGGTCATATTTTTCTCAGTCATGATTAATTCTCTAATTAATCATGAGAGTACTAAACATTTTTCTGATGCGGGGTCACTTAACGCGGTCGAGTTTCATTGTGCGTAGAATTTTTAAATGACGTTTTACCCTAAAACGTGTAATTCCGTGTAATTCCTTAATAACTTTCACGAAAATGATCTGATGAGTGTCAAACTTTTAATTTGCCATGGGAATGATTTATCACTCGAGGCCAAGAAACAAAAATCAAATTTCGGGAAAAATGAATAGTAAAAGTGAATAGTAAAATTTTCGAGAATAAAAGTTAACCTGAAATTGCGAATTGTTACAGTCTCTACCCCTTAAGGAGAACTTCGTCCCGAAGTTCAGTTGATGTTAACTACTTACGGTGTGTCTAAGAGAATTCGGGGTTTCAGGATCTCTAAAATAGTGGTGTTTACTCTGATTCGTCTAAGGTTCTGGTTTAGGAGTTGTATCGGCTACAATTAAGCCCACTTATTTATAACACATTACTTACATAAAGAAGCGTCCAAATTTATGTAAGTAAGGTCTCATAAACTTATGGTTCGGTGATTTACAATTTCTTTATTTAAATGAAGAGGCGTCCCAATCCATTTAAATAAGGAGATTCTAAATCATCCTACTTAAGAATTTCCGACACAAAATCCGCCTTTTGAGGCCGATAGTAAGATAATCAAGTCATCAAATCCCTAAAGCTAAGCAATAATATTATTTAACTCAAATCTTGTGTCTCATCAAACAAGAACTGTCACAAGATCAAGTTAAATAATTAGTTATTACTGAGCTCCATGTTTTTAATGACTCGACTAATCTCTGGGGCTCCTTATAATACTAAAGTCACATCATCTAACAGTGTGGAACTAAACCAACAACTACCAAAAAGCGTATGCGTATGTAGTGTGTGTAAGGTAAATAAAGAGGAGATTCCTAACGTATATAGCAGTTATAGTCTAGGCACTAAATGCAACCTAGTTCTCTATAACCAAGGCTCTGATACCAATCTGTAACACCCCCAAAATACCGCAGCGGAAGACTGTGTCATAGGGGTGCTACTTCATAATACAAAGTACAAGTTATAGAAAACGAACTCTAATGAGACGTTTTGAAAAGTTACCATTCGATTAATGAATTCAAAGTTACAAACATGAGATTCCAAAGTATGATACATAAATGTATACAAATGTTTTGAATGGTAAATGATAAAAGCGTAAGTCTTCAGAATATGCAGCTTGACTCTAAGTTCCACGCACTAGCTATCGCCTTACTAACCTGAGATAAACATGCTAAAGTGTCAACACAATGGTTGGTGAGTTCATAGAGTTTGTCTTAAAACAGTTGAAAAGCCTTAAAGAATGTTCACACAGCAAAGGCATTGTGAATCCACTCAGTTACAAGTCCCGCCATAAGAGACTTGTAACCTGTGTGTTCACAACCCACTGCTACAATATAGTATGATTAAGACATGTATAAGTTCATCAAAACAATTAAGCAATTAGTCGTGAGTCTACTCTTCATCTCCGAAGACCTCACGTTTATGATGTATCCAACATTCGCAAATGTTAGGATGTATCAATAGCCTCAATGGTCATCCAACAACTTAATTTGGAGCCACCGGAAGTCTCAATGGTCATCCAGCAACTTAATCTGGAGCCACTGGAAGTCTCACAATCAAGTATAATGCAATCATGTATATATGACATCAAGTATAATGCGATCAAGTATAAGACAATCAAGTATAAAACAATTAAGTATAAAACAATCAAGTATAAATGTTTTGAGTATTTGTACAAGTAAGCAAGTAGTTGTGCATGTATCCCCCCCAAAGAGTTAAAACAAGTATGAAAAAGTAGGGGCTATGACTCACCTTAAGCTTATGTAATGAGAAATGAAAGTGGTAATCGAATCGCGAAAGTCTCTAAGAGCAGCCTATAATAGAACGTTGCGACTTAGGTTTGGAGTAACGTCTAAGAATATGAAGAATTGCCAATATATGTCTTGCATAATGTTCATGATGTAGTACTTAGTATATAGTGTAAGTCTTTGAATATAAGTGGTTTATGAAACATGTATAGGTTGTATATCTCTTACTACCGTTCGGGCCGACATAATTCAGAAGTCATGGAGTAAACGTTCGAGGAGCCAGGACACTTTAATTCGTAAATCCACAACTCATCTCGATGGCTTACTTAATGAACTCCTCACATGAGGCTCCCTACTATTGTAGTATTTGATAACATATATATATATATATATATATATATATATATATATATATATATATATATATATATATATATATATATATATAAGTTTTGATCTTTAAAAGTTATATGGTCTTTAGCCGTGGCTTTGCCGTGACCTTGGTCATTGTTACCATGGTCTTGAGACTCAACCTTGGCTTTAGCCATGTTTGTGGTTTTGGCTTTAGGTCATTAGACCTCTTGGTCTTAGTAAAACATGACTATTATATAGTGACTTTGGTCTAAAAATGGGCTGTTAAAAATTTGAAGAAAATTATCACTCAGAAAGCATTTTCAGGGCTCGAGCTTCTTTGTTCCTGAACGAAAACGTCGTTCCAGACAACTTTAGTGTTTTAACTTTTTGATGAATCGGACCAGAAGAGTGACTTTCAAATTGGCAGAATGCAAACAGTAGGGTATTGGCAGTTTCGGCGTTTTGGTGTCGCTAACTTCTTATGGCCGTATCTTTTGACTCGTGTACTCGTTTTGGGTGATTCAAATTGCTATGTTTTCCTTGTTAAGTCCTCTTTAACAGTAAGTAAGTGTCAAATATCATAGTTGTACTATTTTGGTCATGGTTCTCCATAAAAATCACTAGTTTGCTTGTTTACTTGTCATAAGTTAACATATGTATACCAATACTTGTTTTATCCATTTTTAAACATCATGAACACAATAACAAGAACATATATAGCATGAAAGGAACACAAAGAGCATGAAAATGATAATTAAGCAAGGAGTATGTTAGGGTTTGCTTACAACTTTTGGCTTTCTAAAGAAAGGAAGTCAAGTATAGAACTAGGACACTAAACCTAAGCTTGTAAACCCTTCACCATAACTCTTGAAACCCTTGCTAGCCTTGATCTAACCCTTGTGAAAACCATTTAACTTCAGCCCTAGTAACCTTGTGTAGCTCCTAATTCAACCATGGAATCACCAAACAAACTTAAGAACTAGGTAGAGAATACTAAGACCTTGAACTTTGTAGTGTAACTTGTAGTTTGAAGATCAAAGGATCATGGTGCTAGGTATTTATGTTGTGGCGTTTTTATTGATGAGAAAGGAAGCAAATGAGCTTGTATTTATACTATGAAGAGGAGGTTAGGAAGCTAACTAGGAAATTACATAAACTTGGTGACCAAGTTGTAATTAAGTGATGATCTATGGCTAAATTCATGAGATGAAGCCACCTATGGGATGACTCCCCCCCCCCTAGGTCGGTTCATAAGTCTTGGAGAGCAAGTGTGGACTTTTGATGGTATTATCCTACTTATGTAGCTAGTTTTGACTCCGTAAATTGC
Organism: Artemisia argyi; assembly: GCA_030686995.1. Taxonomy (NCBI): domain Eukaryota; kingdom Viridiplantae; phylum Streptophyta; class Magnoliopsida; order Asterales; family Asteraceae; genus Artemisia; species Artemisia argyi. The sequence goes on along the minus strand of CM060709.1, from coordinate 65,690,741 downwards.
TAACCGTAAGTTGTTAAGTCACGAAACGTAAAACCGGGTATCCTAAAAATATGAAACTTATAAATATGGTAGAACTTATCAATATACTCCATAATAAAATATAAAATGAGTGGTAGGTTCTATTGGGGTGCTCAAACCCTGCTAAAACTGGAAACGCGGGTCTAAAACGCGTAATTCGTAAAACGTACGAAAGTTGCGTAAAATTAAGAAAAGTAAAATGTAACTTTTCTAGTAGGATACTAATGACTTAAAATGACTTATAATGTCTAGGCTGGGCTCTGTCTAGTGTCGGTTGGTATTTAATGTCTCTAAACTTAAAACCGTAAGCCTAAAAATCAAGGAACGATTTATAAAATCAAAGAATGATTTTTGGTCAAAGGAGGAGGGAAAAATATGTTGACTTTTTCTAATAAGTTGAAAACTCAAATCATCTTAGAAGCACGGTGCAGGTATAGGTTAAGGTTACGGCTAAGTAAAAGTGCTTAAAAACGAGAATTCCTATTTTTCACAGCCAAGGTTTATTTGGTCATATTTTTCTCAGTCATGATTAATTCTCTAATTAATCATGAGAGTACTAAACATTTTTCTGATGCGGGGTCACTTAACGCGGTCGAGTTTCATTGTGCGTAGAATTTTTAAATGACGTTTTACCCTAAAACGTGTAATTCCGTGTAATTCCTTAATAACTTTCACGAAAATGATCTGATGAGTGTCAAACTTTTAATTTGCCATGGGAATGATTTATCACTCGAGGCCAAGAAACAAAAATCAAATTTTGGGAAAATTTCGGGAAAAATGAATAGTAAAAGTGAATAGTAAAATTTTCGAGAATAAAAGTTAACCTGAAATTGCGAATTGTTACAGTCTTGATGCCGTCAGACCCCTTTTCCTATATATAGTTTTCTAATTTTCACATTAAAAAGGAGAGAAGTTTTGGAGAAACCCTAAGTACGAACTTGGTGCGAATTTTACAGGTTTTTCAAGGGTTCCAAGCCCTTGATACCTTACATATGTAATTGAGATAAGTGTTCTTTCAATTCAATCAATATGTCTATGTGTTGGTTGTCTATATCTTGTTCTTGTCTTAATTCCATCATGCTAGGCTAGATCTATCTTGTGTTTGCTTGGATCTAATGAAACCTAGATGTTAATTATGTGTTGATTACTTATTTATACTTGTCTTGGATGAATAATTTATATGTTAGGCTTAAGAAAACTGGCAGATCTCCAATTGGTAACATGCTTGAACGTCTTAAGAAACATGAACCAACGTGCACTAGGTCTTTATTGGTTGTACTTAATGCATGAGCCACTGTTTACAATCCCTATAGTTGTGCTGGGCATGGTGTAGGAGGAGATAAGAGCTCATAGAATTGGGGAGTTAAGTGTGCCACCCCATGAATGGTATTAAGGAATACGATCCGTCATCCATGCATTTATAACAAGTAATTAACGTGTAAAAGATGTCTAGGGAGTAGTGAAATCTAAGTAAACACATTTTCTCCACTTATTGCTCACAACTTTAGTATAATTTAGTTTATTTTCATTTCTTGTATTTTATTTTGATTGCATCTTTAGTATTGGGTTAGTTGATTAGCAACTAATTCCGCCCAAATCCTTCAAACCCGAGATTTTTAATTGCTTTCAAAAAAATATAAAAACACAAAAATAATCATCCCTCACCTTTAGAACTAGTATTTAGGTTTTCTAATCCTAGCGACACTATTCCTAAGCTGAACGATCAATCCCCCGGTACTTGTCACTATACTATATTACAATGATCAGGTACACTGCCTGATGGGGGTTGTAAGCTTCTCGAGATCCCTCGAGAGGTAAAGCCTGTTGCGATTCCCACGCATCAAAAAGATATCTAGGGAGTAGTGAAATCTAAGTAAACACAATTCTCCCAATTACTGTTTACACCACTAGTTTAATTTAGTTTATTTACATTTCTGTTATTTTATTTTGATTGCATCTTAGTTATTGGGTTAGTTGATTAGAAAATAATTCCACCCACTCTTCCAAAACCCGAGATTTTACTTGCTTTCATAAAAATATAAAAATACAAAAAGAATCATCCCTCACCTCTAGACCTAGTTTTTCGGCTTTCTAATCTTAGCGACACTATTCCTGAGTTGAATGATCAATCCCTCGGTATTTGTCACTATACTATAACGATCAGGTACACTGCCTGGTGGGGGTTGTAAGCTTCTCGAGATCCCTCGAGAGGTAAAGCCTGGTGCAATTCCCACGCATCAGTTACGGATGATTGTATTCGATGTTAGGCTTAAGAAAACTGGCAGACTTCCAATGGTAACATGCTTGAACGTCTTAAGAAACATGATCAGAGGTGTACTATGATTTTTGGTTATATTTAATGCGTAAGAGAATTCTAATGATCCCATGTTAAGAGCTTCTAACTGCTCGACATAGGAGTGAAGTAGGATCCTATAGAGTTAGGGAATATTGTACATGGCCCTACGACTAGTATTAAGGAATACGACCCGTCATCCATGCAATTGTAACAAATTATCAACCTGTAAAAGATATCTAGGGAGTAATGAAACCTAAGTAAACACAACTTTTCCTATTATTGTTTACATCACACTAGTTTCATTAGATTTCATTTCATTTTTGTTATTTTATTTTAATTGCATCTTAGTTAATTTGGGTTAGTTGATTAGCAACTAATTCTGCCCAATCTTCTAAACCGAGATTTTACTTGCTTTTATAAAAATATAAAAATACAAAAAGAATCATCCCTCACCTCTAGACCTAGTTTTTAGGCTTTCTAATACTAGCGACACTATTCCTGAGTTGAACGATCAATCCCCCGGTACTTGTCACTATACTATACTACAACGATCAGGTACACTGCATGGTGGGGGTTGTAAGCTTCTCGAGATCCCTCGAGAGGTAAAGCCTGGTGCGATTCCCACGTATCATCATGGTGCGGTGAGCCCATAACACATGCGGCACTTCTTCCAACCAATCCCTGCTTCGTTGGTCTATTCTTGCTTTTATGCCTTCTCCCAAGCTCCTGTTTGCCCATTCCACAAGTCCATTTGCTTGCGGGTGTTTCACTGATGCGAAGTGTTGTTTAATGTTAAGTTTCTCGCACCAATCCTTGAAAGGGTTGTCTCAGAATTGTTTGCCATTGTATGACACAATTTCCCCCGGGAGGCCGTACCTGCAAACGATATTATCCCAAACAAGCTTTTTGACCTGGTTCCCGGTGATGGTTTCCAGGGGTTTGGCTTCAATCCACTTGGTAAAGTAATTGATTCCCACTATTAGGTATTTGATTTTTCTCGGGGCTCATGGGAACGGGCCGCTAATGTCTAATCTCCATTTGTAAAATGGCCACGGGGCGGTAATGGGCACCAGATTGTGCTATGGACTCTTGGCTAATGACCGGTGGACTTCGCAATTGATGAGGCGAAAAGTGTATCGCTTTTAAGGGGTCATTTAAGCCCGAATTCGAGATTATTTGATCAATTATTGCCTTAAATCGTTCCTTTTGTCATTTTAGGTACTTTTGAGGAGAAATCTGGAAAAGGAACTAAGGCGACTGGAAGGGAGGCGAGCGAAGTGAGGCCACTCCTCTGCCAAAGAATTTCATAAATATAAACGGTTCAGCTCCTTTCGGCATTTTGGATGTTTTTGAAGCATAAAAGTGAAGAAAATGGCAAAGTCTCAAAATTCCTTGCTGGAACAGTACCTGACGACGTCAAGGGTTTACTAGTGACGGCGTCAAGAGTGACAAAAGAGGTGGATGTGGAACTTATAACGTGACGGCCCAGAACATTTTCTTTGTTATTGGCCTGACGGCGTCACCAAGGCCGTCAGGGTCCAAATACTATTGACGGCCCAGAGTGTTTTTCTACAAGACGGCGTCAGAAGTGGATCTAGGCAATACGAATTTCAACTTGGCGGCGAGTTGACGGCGTCAGAGGTTAACACATGACGCTGTCAGGATGCTATGTCTATATATATTATTTCTAATTTTTCATTGTAATGTGTGGAACTTTTGTGGAACAAGTTGTGTAAAAACCCTAGGTCGAATTTCCTGCATCTTGAAGGGGTTTCAAACCCTTCTTTCTTCCATGTTTGAATAAAGATATGTACTTCAATAATCATTCAATATGTCTATGTATTGTTTGATTCTGTCTTATGTGTATCTTTCTTTTAACATGTTAGGCCAGGCTTTTACTGTGTTTGCTTAGATGTAGTGAAACCTAGATGTTGATTATTGGTTGATTGTTTGTTTATAATTGTTACGGATGATTGTATTCGATGTTAGGCTTAAGAAAACTGGCAGACTTCCATTGGTAACTTGCTTGAATGTCTTAAGAAACATGATCGGAGGTGTACTACGATTTTTGGTTGTATTTAATGCATAAGTGAATTCTAATGATCCCATGTTAGGAGCTTTTAACGGCTCGACATAGGAGTGAAGTAGGATCTTATAGAGTTAGGAAATATTGTACACGGCCCTACGACTAGTATTAAGGAATATAACCCGTCATCCATGCAATTGTAACAAGCTAATCAACCGGTAAAAGATATCTAGGGAGTTATGAAATCTAAGTAAACACAACTTTTCTCATTATTGTTTCCACCACAATAGTAAATTAGTTTAATTTTCATTTCCTTTATTTTATTTTGATTGCATCTTAGTTAATTGGGTTAGTTGGCTAGCAACTAATTCCGCCTACTCCTTCAAAACTCGAGATTTTACTTGCTTTCCATAAAATATAAAAATACAAAAAGAATCATCCCTCACCTCTAGACCTAGTTTAGTAGGCTTTCTAATCCTAGCGACACTATTCCTGAGTTGAACGATCAATCCCCCGGTACTTGTCACTATACTATACTACAACGATCAGGTACACTGCCTGGTGGGGGTTGTAAGCTTCTCAAGATCCCTTGAGAGGTAAAACCTGTTGCGAGGGCGTAATTCCCACGTATCAAGTTTTTGGCGCCGTTGCCGGGGAATAGTTATTGTCTAGGTTAGAATTTCTTTTTATTAGGTCTACATGCTAGATTCCTTTCTGGTAAGATTTTTTTTTTATTTTTAGGTTTTCTTTAGTCTATCTTATTTCTTCGTTTCTTTGTTCGTAACCTTTACCATATGACATCATGGAAGGTGGTAATATCTTTGATCCCATCAACCCACCACAACAAAACCCACCACTAGCAAACCAACCTCCTAGGCCCCGAACTTTAGGAGAGTATTCCCGTCCTAGCCACCAAGGCTATCGAAACACCATTGAGCTCACTCATGAGCCAATGTGTCCCCCTTGCGATCCGACACCATCTGGTTGGTGCAAAGCGGATGTGCATTCCATGGACTTCGTTCCGAACATCCTAATCAACATCTAAAGGATTTCCTTAAAATCGTAGATTCCATAGACCTTGATGTTGCAACTAGAGAGTCGACCCGATTATGTCTATTCCAATTCTCTCAACGTGATCAAGCTAGTCAATGGCTTGAACGTTTACCCGCGGGATTCATCACCTCATAGGATGATCTCACTTCTCGTTTCCTTGCTCAATTTTTCCCAACAGGGAGAAATACCAAGCTTAGAAATGATATCTTGATGTTCCAACAACGTCAAGGTGAAACTCTATATGAAGCATGGACTTGTTTCAAGGACTTACTCCAAAAAGTCCCTCAGCATGGCATCGATCTTTGGCTCCAAGTCCAAATCTTCTATGACCATATCGATCTCTCCATAAGCCGAACCATTGACCAATCGGCCGGTGGCAAGCTACGTGATCTAAGTGCGGAAGAATCATGGGAACTCATAGAAGATCTTGCTCTCTATGACAACGAAAGTTGGAATGATCCCCGTGATTTGAACAAAACGGTCAAGGCAATATCTTTGCCTTCGAACAATTCTAGCACTCCCGACCGTAGGATCATGGAACTTGAGGACCATGTCAAGTTTCTCATGAAATCCTACGAAGCTCCTGAGCCTTCAAGCCAAGTGAACAAAATCACTTCTTCATGCGAATTATGTAGTGGTCCCCATGACACTCGTGATTGCGTGGAACTCCCCGGACAAGCTTTTGCGGATTACGCATCCTTGCGTACCAACGAAGCGGGAGACAAGTGGTACACTTTCAAACCCGAGCCAAACCCTTACGGTGATTCCTACAACCCTTCTTGGAAAAATCACCCGAACCTTAGGTGGAAACAAAACCAAAACATGCCCCAAAACAATTCTTCCAATCCACCTAATCGTTACCAACCAAACGGTCCACCCTCTAACCGCACTTTCAACAACAATCCTTCCAATAACTATGGTAGTACCAATAATCTTGAAACAATGATGTCCAAATTTATGGCATCTCAAGAAGCTCGCATAGCTAAGTTTCAAACCGAATTCAATCAACAACAAACGGAGATGACCAATAAAATTGACAACTTGTTGAAAGCCCTCAACAACCAAGTGCTAACTACACCTAGGAAGGACGCTAGGGACACTAGTAGCAGAATCCAAATTAAGGACCCCTCATCATCCAAACACGTCCACTTTGTCAATGTTGTTACCATTAAGCCAATAGATAAGAATATAGAGGAAGTGACAAGGATGAAGTTGGAATAGAAACTGGACCTAAGGATGAGATTAAGGAAGTTGAGGATATTAAGGAAGAAAAGTTAGAGGAAGTAGAAAACGTAGAGCTATACTTTGATAAGTTACCCACCAAGGAAGAACGGGAATATCATAAGGATCTATTCGATGACCCCGAGACACCATACGTCCTTGGTTCACCACTTATCAAAGCAGGAGATCCCTCTAACATCAACATACCATGCAACATTGGGCATATGCATATGTGAAAAGCTTATATCGATCTTAGGTCTCCTATAAACATTATGACTAGGACCTATTATAATTGGGTAATGATGAAGCAACTTGAATATAGGATGATGCCTAACACGAATTGGATGAGAAACTCTGTAGGAACAATGAAAGGATTACATGTCTTTGTAGGAAACTTCACTTATGTTACCGACTTTGTGATTGTAGAGGATATTCGTCCGGTAATAGATGGTTGCCTAAATCAAGTAGTGTTCGGAAAACCATTTGTTGAGGCCTCTAAGATGAGTTATGACCCGTCCTTGGGGATAGTTAGATTCAAGGATGAGAACGATGAAATTGCTTACCAAATGCCCTATAAGATTGAACAATTTCGTCTTCTATCAACCCTTGAAAAGGAACACAAGCAAGTGGTCTACTATAAGAATGATGAGGATAGACGTAGAGGAGTAGATTATGTCATGAGTAGAATATTAGGTTTCTACAAGGAATGTTTGCAACTAGGTCCGGAATGCAAAACTAAGATTGAGGATGACCTAGAGAATGTGACCAATGACGAGGTCACGTAATAGCCCATGACCTTGAGTCTAGCTACAAGACTCGTAAATAAAGAAAAGCGCTTCTTGGGAGGTAACCCATGTTTTGTATGTTTTTATTTGTTTGATGTTATTTGTTTCCGTATGCATGTTTTATTTTTATTGTTGGTAAATCATGTTTCAAACTTGTAGGATCGAAAATATGTATAATTTATGTGGTTCGGGAGGTCTTGGTTGATGATTAAAGATGAAAGTATTCATCTTTTCTAGAGAGAGAAAGTAGAGAGAGGGTGAAGAAAATGGAATATATAAAAAATGAAACAACAATTACACAATTTCCCACACCCCTCATGGAGAGTCATGAGGGGTATTTATAGGCTCATTACGTAATAAGTTTGCCTAATGACCATTAATAGTCCCTGAAGTTACTACTAGCTACTTATCTGGTCCATTTCACTTGTGTGACGTTATCTTAATAAAATAGCGAGGCTAACAATCTCCCTCCAAGATATCGTCACACGTGAATGGTTACAATGAGACCTATAAATACATTAACAATGTAAAATTACAACAATAGTAAACTATGTTGACGTTGTTGAAGCGCAGAGTCTCTGTAGTCTAGATACTGAGGCAGACTTGAAGTTCTCTCTTCCGACGATCTCGGCGTACTGATGGCAAAGGTCTTTGTAGCTCTGAACTTCAACTGTAATGGTCTAGTTAGGTTATTACTCCCTCCTAACTAGTGAGCCTTTATTTCATTTACCTGCTCCCTCCTGAACCGACAACTCTCTTTTCATCACGCAGCGGATAAAGTAGATTCAAAAGTGTAGGCACATGGTTGTTGTTCAGGGAGCATCTTGACAATATCACTCACATAACATTGCACAGAAGGTTGGTAATACGCTCCGATGTACACATCATTAGTACTTCTTCGGTTCCAGTGTAAGCACAATTCCCTCAAACAACCAACGTACTAGAGATGAAACACTACTTCTTTTGGCATGTTCTTCACCCTTCTGATGGTTGCGATTTATCGAAATCATCATACTATTTTGTGTACATGCCATAATTACCCGTACTTTACACTTCTGATGCAATATAGATAGACCATGAAAGCATAATTTTGTGAGCATATGTCGCAAAAGTATACTCTCAATACTATTCTCTCAAATCAACCTTTAAACGAACCTCCTTGTAATTCACCGGCTACTAGTAATGACCACATATGGAGACTGCCCGATACGACCAGTTTGAAAAAGAAGTAATTATCCCATCTTGTGACTTAATGCTTGTACGATAGATGTGACTTAATACCTATACTGAGCACTACAATGTAACTCCTTTAAGTATGAGGTTGCACGAAATATTCGCCACTTGAACAATCCACTACTTCGTGTGACACTGAGTACTACAACGTAACTCCTTAAAGTGATAGTTATACTGTGAGCACTACAACGTAACTCCTTACATCAGTAATAACTAGATTGTCAAGACTGAATTTTTTAATTTGCGCAGAAAAGTTATCTTCAAAAATCGTGCATCCAACCACCCCTAGACTTTGAGATAAATAACTACACATTTTGAAATGTTACTTCAAAGTCAAATCAATAATATCGTGCAAAAACCCCGTAGTCATTTTTCTTAAACGAAACAATTCTAGCCGTGAATAATGTATCCCCATGAAATTTATAATCCAAAATACCACTCTTTTTGCCATCTAAAATGATTATCAAACATAAGTCTGATACAACATTTCAGATCAATTACACTTTGCGAGCCCAGTTCATATCATTCAATCATTCGACCAAATGGTTACTTAGCAGCCCAAATCTTAGTGATATAAACTTCTTAGCCCAACTTCACATAAAACCCAATCCAAACAATAGTTGATGATTAGTGTGGTTATTACTTATTAGTACAAGTATACCACATTTGACCTAAACCTAAAATACACTTGTGATAAAAACGCCTACCACTTTAACATAATATCTCCATTTCATACGCAGCGCACACACCAATCTCTCCCATCAAACTTATCACCTATCAATCTCATCTACTTACAAATCCAATCGATTATCACCTATCACAGAACACCGTTCATGTTTAATAGAAACACAACAATGATCAAGAACCCACCTTTATCTTTCATGCTCGAGTTCCACACGTCAAGGCTTCAAAGAAAACGACTTTAAGATCATCTAATTGGTCTCGGGTAGGTGATTAATTTGTTGTTGTGTTTTATAAACGAAACAAAGAGAGATTATAACACACTTGTTGTAAATCTGCCTTGATTGGTTTCGTACATAAATGAAAGAAGCTAAGCTTCTCATAGGATCTGTGATGAATAATTAGTTTCAACTAAAAAATCTTTTAGATTATAGACAAAGTTGAAACTTTCTGAGATCCATCTATCGATTGTATGATATATGTTTTTTAGATCGAGACTTGTAGATGGAGTTGGATTTGTGATGTTGTAGTTGTCGTGATGGAGGAGATGGGATAAGGAAAGTGATTTTAGATTTGTTGTTGTTTGAGGATCGGATGTGGTTTTGCATTCTATTTATACTTTTTCCTTCATACCATTTGGACTGATGATGTATAAACTGAGGTCGATGAGTCATGGTATTTTCTTGTGGTCAGGTCTCTGCTTCATCTAACTTCTGTATTTTTGAAACTTTGTAATCTTGTATTTGCGAAACTTTGTAATCTTGTAATTTCGAAACATTGCATCTTTTATCCAGAATAATTATTTATCGAGAAAGTGAGATTTCGAAAACGTAAAAAAAATCGAAAATGAGTATTCTCGAAAAATAGTACATTTCGAAAACATAATCTCGAAAAATAGTACTTTTTGAAAATGTAATCTCGAAAAATAGTACATATCGAAAATTTCTTATACAAGAAATTCCGACCAGATTCCGGCGACTTTCTGCAGATTCCGATGAATTTTCCGATGACATTCGACCTTTTTGACAACTTTTCATGGTACATGGTACATAAAGTCTTCATATATGGATGTTACAACCAAACTGATAAGCTGGACTTGAAAAGACAAAATGAACAGTATGTTTGATACCAAAACTGAAAGTATTAAGACTTTATTTTGACCATTTAGATACAAAAGAGTTGTTTAGAAATCTGTTACCCAAATATAAGAAAAAAAAAATTCCAGGTCCGAAAAAATGGGTAAAACAGCTTACAAACATGATACGAATCCACACAAATCAAGAAAACAAACACCGTAGCTCTGATGCCAATTGTAGGATCGAAAATATGTATGATTCATGTGGTTTGGGAGGTCTTGGTTGATGATTAAAGATGAAAGTATTCATCTTTTCTAGAGAGAGAAAGTAGAGAGAGGGTGAAGAAAATGGAATATAATAAAAATGAAACAACAATTACACAATTTCCCACACCCCTCATGGAGAGTCATGAGGGGTATTTATAGGCTCATTACATAATAAGTTTGCCTAATGACCACTAATAGTCCCTGAAGTTACTACTAGCTACATATCTAGTCCATTTCACTTGTGTGACGTTATCTTAATAAAATAGCGAGGCTAACAAAACTAAATTGTGAAAATGCTTTATTTTGGTGTTTAACTTCGTCTTAACTTCATATAAAGGTATTTTGCAAAAGCTAAGTGTAAGGGGAAAACACAAATTTGTTTATAAGAACGAAAATGATCATGATTCGCCACAATATTAAATGAACATGTATATTAGTATTAGTTAGGGTCAAATGCTTATATCGAGTCATAATGATGTTTTGCAGGATTTTCCAGGAAATAAGGCGTGAGTTTTTCCAGAAATTTTCCGGAAACTTAACATAAGAATTTTCCAGGAACATTCTGACGGCGTTAGGTGTTACAACCTGACGGCGTCAGGTACCAAAATTCTAAAAAATTTTGCTAGTTTTGTTTAAACCAGAGTCTTAAAGTTTTTGTTGATTCTTTAGTTTTATAAACTCCAGGAAATCTGCAAACATTCATTCCACAAGCATTATATCTTAAATTGCTTTCTAGGATTTGTTAGTATATATAGATTGCTGCCGATTTTACGCGAGGTTGCCTTGATTGTTTTCTCAGGTTTAACAGGTTATATATGACAAGAAGATGATTTATATTTCTGGAAGGGAAGCTTTCAACGTTCATTTTCTTGGAGGAAGATCTAACCTTGTTGACACACTTTCCACATCGAACGAATCAGGGGAGTATTTGTTTTCATTCTTTTACCTATTTTACTTTTACATCCTTTAATTGAACATTGGGGACAATGTTCATCCTAAAGTGTAAGGGGAGGGTAAATGATGATACTTTATAGGATACAATTGCACTTGAGTTTGTTTGTTTGACAGTAGGTGTGTAATAAAACTAAGAGAAATACTTGTTAGCGTAATTTCAGCGCCAAATTTAAAATTTTTTACAACATTTAGGAGTGAAATTTTAGCCTTAACAAGCGTCTCATGGATAGGAGTTGTATGACTAGCACAAAACCGTACCATTCAGAAAAATTTTCCACCCAAATATGTGAGGTTCGCCTTTAGATTTGATAGGAAAAGCATTTATTATTAGTGCTTATGAGGGTACCATTAGCATTTAGATTCTAGAACTTGCGTTAGTGATGCATCCCAAGACCGCTAGTGAGACTACATTCGTGTAGTAGGATTTACTACATGATAAGAGGCATTAGGATCACCCTTGTGTTTAAACCCGTATCATAATTACTTGACCGTATAAGTCATATCACTTGACTAGTAAAAGTCAATTAATCTTTCTCACACCTTAGCGTTGTACTCATTTTTAGTACACGATACCCCTAGTACACCCCTCCGAGCCTATCTTTTTCGTTTCTAACTTTAAGCATTTTACTTAAAGGAAGAATTTGTTACAACCCACCCAAATGTGCAACCAAATCGCCTTAGCCTTCCGTGTATGCACTTACCTTTAGTGCATTATTGTTATTTATTTAAACCCTTAGTTAATTATCTAATTGATTACATGGTTGCTAAGTCGAGTCATATCTTGTACATATTGTTTTGAGACGATTGGGACTCATGGGTAAAGTACTTGTGTTTTGGAGTAATGAGGAAGAACATCAAATTATTACCCCCATATGTGCATTAATCTTAAAATGTACTTCAAGTGTTTTGATTATCTTGATTCGAGTCATTAGAGTAGTTTATTGTAAAGTATGTAAAAATTCAAGTGTAAGGGGAATGTACATTCCCTATGATGTATTATTTTGGATGGTAAGGTAAATGTGTATGCAAAAAAAAAAATAAATAAATAAATAAAAAAAAAAGTCAAAAAAAGAAAGAAAAAGAAAAAAAATAGAAAAAGAAAAAGAGAAAAACATACGGACTACCATCTCGTTTCATTCTATATTTGTTGTATGTTTTTGTTATTTTTGATTCATTAGCTTAAGTCGAGTCGAGTCTTGGCTTAGCAACGCCATATTGTATATGCAATTAACCAAGATGATTAACTCGCCAACAATAAATATTGCCTTTATCAAACAAAACCGTGTTTTTCATATCCCTACACCTAACGTTATAACCCTTTAAAAGACCTCTTTGATAGTTTATCTTAGGTGCTTACACCAAGTGGTGGAAGTTTTATCTTTTCCCAAGCCTATGGTAATCTATTTGCTATGACAGGTAGTGAGAGATGTTTTCCATTTCCATATTCTGATATATACTTTATTACACCCGAGAGATGTGAGTATCTAAACACTATGTAAGAGGTGCTAGTGTATGACCTCCGTGCTTGTTTTTGGTTTTTAGTGGAACGATTATTTGTTTTAATTACTTTTATATTAGTGTTAAATGACCCCTAACTTGTATTTTGATTAGAATAAAAGCGCATTTGCTTGAGGACAAGCAAATATCAAGTGTAAGGGTATTTGATGAGGCGAAAAGTGTACCGCTTTTAAGGGGTCATTTAAACCCGAATTCGAGATTATTTGATCAATTATTACCCTAAATCAGTCGTTTTGTCATTTTAGGTACTTTTGAGGAGAAATCTAGAAAAGGAAGCATTTTGGATGTTTTTGGAGCATAAAAGTGAAGAAAACGGCAAAGTCTCAAAATTCCTTGCTGGAACAGTACCTGACGACATCAAGGGTTTACTAGTGACGGCGTCAAGAGTAACAAAAGAGGTGGATGTGGAACTTATAACGTGACGGCCCAGAACGTTTTCTTTGTTATTGGCCTGACGGCGTCACCAAGGCCGTCAAGGTCCAAATACTAGTGACGGCCCAGAGTGTTTTTCTACATGAAGGCGTCAGAAGTGGATCTAGGCAATACGAATTTCAACTTGGCGGTGAGTTAACAGCGTCAGAGGTTAACACATGACGCCGTCAGGATGCTATGTCTATATATACTTTTCCAATTTTTCATTGTAATGTGTGGAACTTTTGTGGAACAAGTTGTGTAAAAACCCTAGGTCGAATTTCCTGCATCTTGAAGGGGTTTCAAACCCTTCTTTCTTCCATGTTTGAATAAAGATAAGTACTTCAATAATCATTCAATATGTCTATGTATTGTTTGATTCTATCTTATGTGTATCTTTCTTTTAACATGTTAGGCTAGGCTTTTATTGTGTTTGCTTAGATGTAGTGAAACCTAGATGTTGATTATTGGTTGATTGTTTGTTTATAATTGTTACGGATGATTATATTCGATGTTAGGCTTAAGAAAACTGGCAGACTTCCATTGGTAACTTGCTTGAACGTCTTAAGAAACATGATCGGAGGTGTACTACGATTTTTGGTTTTATTTAATGCATAAGTGAATTCTAATGATCCCATGTTAGGAGCTTTTAATCGGCTCGACATAGGAGTGAAGTAGGATCTTATAGAGTTAGGGAATATTGTACACGGTCCTACGACTAGTATTAAGGAATATAACCCGGCATCCATGCAATTGTAACAAGCTAATCAACCGGTAAAAGATATCTAGGGAGTAATGAAATCTAAGTAAACACAACTTTTCTCATTATTGTTTCCACCACATTAGTAAATTAGTTTAATTTTCATTTATTTTATTTTATTTTGATTGCATCTTAGTTAATTGGGTTAGTTGGCTAGCAACTAATTCCGCCCACTCCTTCAAAACCCGAGATTTTACTTGCTTTCCATAAAATATAAAAATACAAAAAGAATCATCCCTCACCTCTAGACCTAGTTTAGTAGGCTTTCTAATCCTAGTGACACTATTTCTGAGTTGAACGATCAATCCCCGGTACTTGTCAGTATACTATACTACAACGATCAGGTACACTGCCTGGTGGGGGTTGTAAGCTTCTCAAGATCCCTTGAGAGGTAAAACCTATTGCGAGGGCGCAATTCCCACGTATCAGCAATCTTGGCTTTTATTCATTACATCCATGGCGTCTTTGTGAGTGTTGGGCCAGTAATATCCGGATCTGATGGCTTTTGCTACAATAGCCCGGGGACCTGAGTGCATGCTGCAGGATCCCTCATGAATTTCTCTGATCACATAGTTTTTCTGCACTGGTCCTACGCACCGCAACCATGGCTCTAGGAAAGATTTGAGGAATAGGACTCCGTCAATGATGGCGTACTGCCTCGCGTTTATCCTTAGCTTCCTGGCCTTCTTTGGGTCCGCGGGTAGCATGCTGTTTTCCAAGTACTCGAGGAGTGGAGTCATCCATGTATCCCCTTCATCTTCGACTACTGCCATAACTTCCTTTCTTCAATTGACTTTTCCTTTAGAACTTCCACTAAAACCTGCTTCGTTAAGTGAGTGAAGCTGGTGGATGCTATCTTGCTTAGCGCATCCGCTTGCTTATTCTGACTCCGTGATATTTGTTTTATCGAGAACGTGCGAAAGCCTTGAATCAGTGTTAGGGCTTTTGCTAGATACCGTATCATGCTCTCTTCGTTGGCCACGTATGTTTCGTTGATTTGATTTGCGACCTGCCTAGAATCGACGTTCGCGGATATATCCTTTACCCCCATCTTTTCAGCTATCCTTAAGCCAGTCAATAGTACCTCATACTCTGCCTCATTATTGGATGTGTCGAACTCGAACCGCAAGGCGTATGTGAACTCCGTGCCCTCAGGGTTGGTGAGGATTAGGCCTGCCCCAGAGCCTTCTTGGCAAGAAGATCCGTCCATGTACAGATTCCATGGTTCAACATACGGTAGTTTCTCTATGGGTTCTGTTGCTGATGGGGGCCTTCTTCCGGAACTTTTGCGATAAAGTCTGCTATGACTTGTCCCCTTATAGCCGTCCACTGTCTATAGTTGATGTCATGCGCACCCAACTCAATTGCCCATTTTGTCATTCTTCCTGTTTTCTTAGTCTGTGCAAGCACTTGTTTGATTGGCTAATCAGCGATGACAACTACCGGGTGTGCCTGGAAGTATCTCTTGAGTCGTCTGGTTGCGTGGACCAGTGCTAACACCAATTTTTCCATTGGGCTGTAATTTACCTCCGGACCTTGCAAAGCGCGGCTTATGAAGTAGATGGGCTCTTGACGCAGTCCCCTTTCTGCTAGTAACACAGCGCTTATGGCTTCTTTTGCTGCGGATAAGTACATTATCAATTCTTCTTTGGGGTGTGGAGCCGTCAATGTGGGGAGGTTAGCAATGTGCTTTTTCATTTCTTTGAATGCTGCCTCTGCTTCTGCGGTCCAATTGAAGTCACTTTTCTTGATGCACTTTTTCAGCGTTTTGAAGAATGGTAAGGATTTTTCTGCAGATTTGGACAAGAAGCGGTTAAGACTTGCTAGCTTACCATTTAAGCTTTGTACCTCCTTCAGGGTCCTTGGTGATGGCAGTAGTGTTACCACTTCGGACTTCTCCGGACAGGCTCTAATCCCACTTCTGCTGACCACATGGCCTAGGAACACTCCTTCTTCTGCTCCGAAGGTACATTTTTTTGGTTAAGTTTCATGTTGATCCTTCTAAGTGTCTCGAAGGTTTCTTCTATGTCCCTTAGCACGTCTATTTCCGAGTGCCTTTTGATCACCAGGTCATCCACGTACACTTCCAAGTTTCACCTTATTTGTTTTTCACATGCCTTGTCTACCAACCGCTGGTAGGTAGCACCCGCATTCTTCAACCCGAACGGCATCTTGTGTAGCAGAAGATTCCTTGGTTTGTGTGGAACGTGTTTTTTTCTTCGTCTTCCGGAGCCATCTGAATTTGGTGGTACCCTTTGTATGCATCCAGAAAGCACTTAAAGGTATATCCACATAAGGACTCAACTTTCCAATCTATCTCTGGGAGCGGGTAGCAATCTTTGGGACAAGCTTTGTTTAAATCCTTGAAATCGACACACATCCTCCAGCTTTTGCCGCTTTTCTTGACCAGAACGGGGTTGGACAGCCAATCATGGTAGTGGACTTCCCTCGTTATGCCTGCCTCTACCAGTTTTGCTACATCATCATTGATTGCCTTGTTTCTTTCCAGGGCTTGTCCCCTTTTCTTCTGCCTTACCGGGGTGTAACCTTCTCTGACATTCAACCTGTGTTCCGCCAGATTCCACAGTACACCCGTCATGTCAGATGGCTGCCAAGCAAAGATGTCTAAGTTGTTTCTTAGCAGGTCGCACAGGTCCCTCTTTCCTTGGTCGGTCAAACTACCACCCACTGTAATTGTTTGGTCTGGGAACTCCGGATGTATTGCCACTTTTACTCCTTCTGCCAGGGACCTTGGAGGCTCTTGTCCCGGCTGAGCTTCTCCGACCATCCGACATTCCGCCTGGACTACTTTATCACTCTGCAACATTACAACGCCTCCTTTGGTAGGGAATTATAGCATGCCATGGGCTGTGGATGCGATGATTTTAAGTAAGCGTATCCCCGGTCTGCCAATAATCCCATTGTATGGAGATTGTGTCTAACAACCATAAGATTCATCCAGGTACTGGCTAAATTTTTTTCATCTCCTAGCGTTACTACCAGGAGGATTTGTCCTTGATGAGGCGAAAAATAAATCACTTTTAGGGGGTTATTTAAGCCCGGAATTGAATTTATTTGATCAAATATTGCCCTAAATCGTTCCTTTTGTGATTTTAGGTACTTTGGGGAGTGAAATCTGGAAAAGGAAGCAATTAGGACATTTTTGAAGCATAAAAGTGAAGAAAACGCCAAAGACTTAATTTTCCAAGCTGGGAACAGTGTTTGACGGCGTCAAGAGTAAATTTCATGACGGCCCAGTACTGAAATGAAGGCGTCACAAGGAAGAGCGTCAAGAGTTAAATACATGACAGCCTGGAAAAATATAATACGTGACGGCGTCAGATGTAGATCAAGGCAGTCCGAGAATTCTTTTGGCGGCAAGATGACGGCGTCACAATGTTGTTCTTGACGCCGTCAGCCTCAATTTTCTATATATAGTTTTCTAATTTTCATTCATTAGGAGGAACAAGTTTGGAGAAACCCTAAGGCCGAACCATATACGAATTTTACAGGTTTTTTCAAGGGTTTTCAGCCCTTGAACCCTTACATGTGTAATTGAGATAAGTGTTCTTTTAATTCAATCAATATGTCTATGTGTTGGTTGTCTATATCTTGTGCTTGTCTTGATTCCACCATGCTAGGCTAGATTTATCTTGTGTTTGCTTAGATCTAATGAAACCTAGATGTTGATTATGTGTTGATTACTTGTTTATGGTTGTATTGGATGAATGATTTCAATGTTAGGCTTAAGAAAACTGGCAGATCTCCAAATCGTAACATGCTTGAACGTCTTAGGAAACATGAACTGATGTGTACTAGGTTTTATTTGTTGTATTTAATGCATGAGTAAATTCTAATGATCCCATGTTAGGAGCTTCTTAGCCGGCTCGACATAGGAGTGAAGTAGGCACTCATAGGATTGGGGAGTTAAGTACGCCACCCCATGAATGGTATTAAGGAATACAATCCGTCATCCACACAACTATAACAAGTAATTAACGTGTAAAAGATATCTAGGGAGTAGTGAAATCTAAGTAAACACAATTTCTCCACTTATTGCTCACAACCTTAGTTTAATTTAGTTTTATTTTCATTTCTAGTATTTTATTTTGATTGCATCTTTAGTATTGGGTTAGTTGACTAGCAACTAATTCCGCCCAAATCCTTCAAATCAAAGATATTTACTTGCTTTCAAAAAAATATAAAAATACAAAAATAATCATCCTTCATCTCTAGCACTAGTAATTAGGTTTTCTAATCCTAGCGACACTATTCCTAGCCGAACGATCAATCCCCCGGTACTTGTCACTATACTATACTACAACGATCAGGTACACTGCCTGGTGGGGATTGTAAGCTTCTCAAGATCCCTTGAGAGGTAAAGCCTGGTGCGATTCCCAAGTATCAAGTTTTTGGCGCCGTAGCCCGAGGAATAGTTATTGTCTAGGTTTGAATTTCTTTTTATTAGATCTACTGGCTAGATTCCTTTCTAGTAAGATTTTATTTTTATTTTTTAGGTTTCTTTAGTCTATCTTTTTCTTTGTGCCTTTATTAGTAAATTAAATTCATTGACTATTTTGTTGACCATTATGGAAAACGCAAATCCACCCCTTTCCCCTAAAGAAGTGGTTGTGTTACGTGAACAAATTGAGAGTGAGATTAGGGAGCTCAGGGAGCTTAATAGGTTGATTAAGGTTGAGCTCGACCATGCATTTAGTGATCTAGCGACCGCCTTGTATTCAAATGAGGACCTAGGGCCTAATGATTTTGTAAATGTTGTTGAGGAACTTGAAGAGGGGGAAATAGATCCGAAGCTAAATGATTATTTTAATCTATACCCCACTAAGGAGGAGATTGCATATTATAATAATCTTATTGATAACCCGCGATCTCCTTTTACTATAATCGAACCTAAGATAAAGAGAGACGATCCTAAGAATGCTAAGATACCATGTATGATTGGGTATAGACACGTTGACAATGCTTACATTGACTTTAAATCCCCAATCAACATTATGTCCTTAAATGTTTATAATGATATAGTGAAAACAAGACTTGAACCTAGAAGAGATCCCAAATACCCCGGTGGAGTTTGTAACTTTGTCGGGAGAGTTAAAGGTCTACATGTCTTTGTCGGGAATTTTACTTTTGTTACCGACTTTATGATTGTGGAAGATCTTGCTAATATTATTGATTGTCGATTGTCCAATGTTGTGTTTGGCAAACCGTTTGTTGAGGAGTCAAAGTTAGAATATGATGAGATAGAAGGGACAATCCGATTTGCAAGTAACACCGATAGGATCACTTATAGGATGCCTAATAGAATGAAAGAATTTCGTTTTATATCCCAATTTGATAAGGATAATGTTGGTGCTTTTGAGGACATCAATGAAGAGGATAAGAAAAAGGGCATGGATTATGTATGGGAAAAGAGGAGTCTTTTCTACAAAGATTGCTTGGCTCTAGGACCAAAGTATAAAGTCGATAAGGAGTTTGCCCATAGGATTATAGGAGCGATTGAGAAAAAGGTTATTGGTTTCTACAAAGAACATTTACAATCAGAAAGTGAAACCAACGATGAGGTCACGTAGTAACCCATGACCTTGAGTCTAGCTACAAGACTCGTAAATAAAGAAAAGCGCTTCTTGGGAGGCAACCCATGCTTTGTGTGATTTTATTTTGTTTGTTTGTTATTTGTTTCTGTATGCATGCTTTATTTTTATTGTTGGTAGATCATGTTTCTAAACTAAAAAGTGGAAATACTTTACTTTGTTGTTTTGGCCTAGTCTTAACTCCATATAAAGGTATTTTTGCAAAAGATAAGTGTAAGGGGAAACCCCAAATATGTTTTCAAGAAACAAACCGATCATGATTCTCCACAATATTAAGTGAACATGTATATTCGTATTTGTTAGAGTCAAATGCTTGTATCGAGTCATAATGAAGTTTAGCAGGATTTTCCAGGAAGTAGGACCAAGTTTTTCCAGAAATTTTCCGAAAACTTAACATAAGAATTTCTGCAGGGCACTTCTGACGGCGTCACGAGTTTACTCTTGACGGCGTTACGTGTAAAAATCTGGAAATTTTACCAGTTTTGTTTTTCTAACGGAGTTTTAAAGTTTTTGTTGAATTATTAAGTTTTATAATCTCCAGGAAATCTGCAAAATTCATTCCACAAGCATTATATCTTATTTTGTTTTCTAGGATTTAGTAACTTATGTAGATTGCCGCCGATTTTATGCGAGGTTGCTTTGTCTGTTTTCTCAGGATTTACAGGTTATGTATGACAAGAAGATGAATTATATTCTGGAAGGGAAGCTTTGATTGTTCATTTTCTTGGAGGAAGATCTAACCTGGCCACCTTATTATTCATACCGAGCGAATCAGGGGAGTATTTGATTTCATTTGTTTTACTTATTTAACTTTTACATTCTTTACTTGAACATTGGGGACAATGTTCATCTTAAGTGTAAGGGGAGGGTAAAATGATGATACCTTACAGATACACTTTCGCTTGAGTTTGTTTGTTTAATGGTAGATGTGTAATAAAACTATGAGAAATACTTGTTAGCGCAATTTTAGCGCCAAATTTAAAATTTTTTACAACATTTAAGAGTGAAACTTTAGCCATAGCAAGCGTCTCATGGATAGGAGATTGTATGACTAGCACATAACCGTACTATTTAGAAAAATTTTCCACCCAAATATGTGAGGTTCGCCTTTAGATTTGATAGGAAAAGCATTTACTATTAGTGCTTATGAGTGTACCGGTAGCATTTAGATTCTAGAACTTGCGTTAGTGATGCATCCCGAGACCGCTAGTGAGACTATATTCGTGTGGTAGGAGTTACTACATGATAAGAGGCATTAAGATCACCCTTGTGTTAAACCCATATCATAATTACTTGACCATTTAAGTCATATTACTTGGCTAGTTAAGTCAACTAATTTTTCCCACACCCTTAGCGTTGTACTCATTTTTAGTACACGAAACCCCTAGTACACCCCTCCGAGCCTATCTTTTCGTTTCTAACTTTAAGCATCTTACTTAAAGGAAGAATTTGTTACACCCCACTTAAATGTACAACCAAATCGCCTTAGCCTTCCGTGTATGCGCTCATTTTTTAGTGCATTATTGTTATTTGTTAAACCCTAAGTTAACTATCTAATTGATTACGTGGTTGCTAAGTCGAGTCATATCCTTGTACATATTGTTTTAGGACGATTGGGACTCATGGGTAAAGTACTTATTTATGGAGTAATGGGGAAGAACATCATTTATTACCCCCATATGTGCGTTAATCTTAAAAGTGCTCCAAGTGTTTTGATTTTCTTAATTTGAGTCATTAGTTTAGTTTATTGTAAAGTATGTAAAAATTCAAGTGTAAGGGGAATTTTCAGTCCCTATGATGTATTATTTTGGATGGTAGGGTAAGAGTGTATGCACAAAAAAAATTAAATAAATAAAAATAAAAATAAAAAAATGAAAAATCAAGAAAAAGAAAAGAAAAAAAATAGAAAAAGAAAAAAAGAGAAAAAAACATACGGACTACCATCCCTTTTCATTCTATGTTCATTTTATGTTTTTGTTATTTTCATTTATTAGCTTAAGTCGAGTCTAGTCTTGGCTTAGCAACGCCATATTGTACATGTAATTAACCAAGATTGTTAACTCGCCACCAATAAAAACTGCCTATATCCAACAAAACCGTGTATTTCATATCCCTACACCTAACGTTACAACCCTTTAAAAGACCTCTTTGATAGTTTATCCTAGGTGCTTACGCCATGCGGTGGAGGTTTGATCCTTTCCCAAGCCTATGGTAATCTATTTTGCTATGACAGGTAGTGAGAGATATCTTCCGTTTCCATATTATAATTTATACTTTATTACACCCGAGAGATGTGAGTATCTAAACACTATTTGTGAGGTGCTAGTATATGACCTCCGTGCTTGTCTTTGGTCTTTAGTGGAACGATTATTTGTTGTAATTACTTTTATATTAGTGTTAAATGACCCCTAACTTGTATTTTGATTAGAATAAAAGCGCATTTGCTTGAAGACAAGCAAATCTCAAGTGTAAGGGTATATGATGAGGCGAAAAATGAACCACTTTTAGAGGGTCATTTAAGCCCGGAATTGAATTTATTTGATCAAATATTTCCCTAAATCGTTCCTTTTGTGATTTTAGGTACTTTGGGAGTGAAATCTGGAAAAGGAAGCAATTCAGACGTTTTTGGAGCATAAAAGTGAAGAAAACGCCAAAGACTTAATTTCCCAAGCTGGGAACAGTGTTTGACGGCGTCAAGAGCATTATCCTGACGGCGTCAAGAGTAAATTTCATGACGGCCCAGTACTGAAATGAAGGCGTCACAAGGAAGAGCGTCAAGAGATAAATACATGACGGCCTGGAAAAATATAATACGTGACGGCGTCAGATGTAGATCAAGGCAGTCCGAGAATTCTTTTCGCGGCGAGATGACGGTGTCACAATGTTGTTCTTGACGTCGTCAGCCTCAATTTTCTATATATAGTTTTCTAATTTTCATTCATTAGGAGGAACAAGTTTGGAGAAACCCTAAGGCCGAACCATATACGAATTTTACAGGTTTTTTCAAGGGTTTTCAGCCCTTGAACCCTTACATGTGTAATTGAGATAAGTGTTCTTTTAATTCAATCAATATGTCTACGTGTTGGTTGTCTATATCTTGTGCTTGTCTTGATTCCACCATGCTAGGCTAGATTTATCTTGTGTTTGCTTAGATCTAATGAAACCTAGATGTTGATTATGTGTTGATTACTTGTTTATGGTTGTATTGGATGAATGATTTCAATGTTAGGCTTAAGAAAACTGGCAGATCTCCAAATGGTAACATGCTTGAACGTCTTAGGAAACATGAACCGATGTGTACTAGGTTTTATTGGTTGTATTTAATGCATGAGTAAATTCTAATGATCCCATGTTAGGAGCTTCTTAGCCGGCTCGACATAGGAGTGAAGTAGGCACTCATAGGATTGGGGAGTTAAGTACGCCACCCCATGAATGGTATTAAGGAATACAATCCGTCATCCACGCAACTATAACAAGTAATTAACGTGTAAAAGATATCTAGGGAGTAGTGAAATCTAAGTAAACACAATTTCTCCACTTATTGCTCACAACCTTAGTTTAATTTAGTTTTATTTTCATTTCTAGTATTTTATTTTGATTGCATCTTTAGTATTGGGTTAGTTGACTAGCAACTAATTCCGCCCAAATCCTTCAAATCAAAGATATTTACTTGCTTTCAAAAAAATATAAAAATACAAAAATAATCATCCTTCATCTCTAGCACTAGTAATTAGGTTTTCTAATCCTAGCTGAACGATCAATCCCCCGGTACTTGTCACTATACTATACTACAACGATCAGGTACACTGCCTGGTGGGAGTTGTAAGCTTCTCAAGATCCCTTAAGAGGTAAAGCCTGGTGTGATTCCCACGTATCAAGTTTTTGGCGCCGCAGCCCGGGGAATAGTTATTGTCTAAGTTAGAATTTCTTTTTATTTGATCTACTTGCTAGATTCCTTTCTAGTAAGATTTTATTTTTATTTTTTAGGTTTCTTTAGTCTATCTTTTTCTTTGTGCCTTCGTTAGTAAATTAAATTCATTGACTATTCCGTTGACCATTATGGAAAACGCGAATCCACCCTTTTCCCCTAGAGAAGTGGTTGTGTTACGTGAACAAATTGAGAGTGAGATTAGGGAGCTTAGGGAGCTTAATAGGTTGATTAAGGTTGAGCTCGACCATGCATTTAGTGACCTAGCGACCGCCTTGTATTCAAATGAGGACCTAGGGCCTAATAATTTTGTGAATGTTGTTGAGGAACTTGAAGAGGGGGAAATAGATCTGAAGCTAAATGATTATTTTAATCTATACCCCACTAAGGAGGAGATTGCATATTATAATAATCTTATTGATAACCCGCGATCTCCTTTTACTATAATCGAACCTAAGATAAAGAGAGGCGATCCTAAGAATGCTAAGATACCATGTATGATTGGGTATAGACACGTTGACAATGCTTACATTGACTTTAAATCCTCAATCAACATTATGTCCTCAAATGTTTATAATGATATAGTGAAAACAAGACTTGAACCTAGAAGAGATCCCAAATACCCCGGTGGAGTTTGTAACTTTGTCAGGAGAGTTAAAGGTCTCCATGTCTTTGTCGGGAATTTCACTTTTTTTACCGACTTTATGATTGTGGAAGATCTTGCTAATGTTATTGATTGTCGATTGTCCAATGTTGTGTTTGGCAAACCGTTTGTTGAGGAGTCAAAGTTAGAATATGATGAGATAGAAGGGACAATCTGATTTGCAAGTAACACCGATAGGATCACTTATAGGATGCCTAATAGAATGAAAGAATTTCGCTTTATATCCCGATTTGATAAGGATAACGTTGGTGCTTTTGAGGACATCAATGAAGAGGATAAGAAAAAGGGCATGGATTATGTATGGGAAAAGAGGAGTCTTTTCTACAAAGATTGCTTGGCTCTAGGACCAAAGTATAAAGTCGATAAGGAGTTTGCCCATAGGATTATAGGCGCGATTGAGAAAAAGGTTATTGGTTTCTACAAAGAACATTTACAATCAGAAAGTGAAACCAACGATGAGGTCACGTAGTAACCCATGACCTTGAGTCTAGCTACAAGACTCGTAAATAAAGAAAAGCGCTTCTTGGAAGGCAACCCATGCTTTGTGTGATTTTATTTTGTTTGTTTGTTATTTGTTTCAGTATGCATGCTTTATTTTTATTGTTGGTAGATCATGTTTCTAAACTAAAAAGTGGAAATACTTTACTTTGTTGTTTTAGCCTAGTCTTAACTCCATATAAAGGTATTTTTGCAAAAGATAAGTGTAAGGGGAAACCCCAAATATGTTTTCAAGAAACAAACCGATCATGATTCTCCACAATATTAAGTGAACATGTATATTCGTATTTGTTAGAGTCAAATGCTTGTATCGAGTCATACTGAAGTTTTGCAGGATTTTTCAGGAAGTAGGACCAAGTTTTTTCAGAAATTTTTCGGAAACTTAACATAAGAATTTTTGCAGGTCACTTCTGACGGCGTCACGAGTTTACTCTTGACGGCGTCACGTGTAAAAATCTGGAAATTTTACCAGTTTTGTTTTTCTAACGGAGTTTTAAAGTTTTTGTTGAATTATTAAGTTTTATAATCTCTAGGAAATTTGCAAACTTCATTCCACAAGCATTATATCTTATTTTGTTTTCTAGGATTTAGTAACTTATGTAGATTGCCGCCGATTTTATGCGAGATTGCTTTGTCTGTTTTCTCAGGATTTACAGGTTATGTATGACAAGAAGATGATTTATATTCTGGAAGGGTAGCTTTGATTGTTCATTTTCTTGGAGGAAGATCTAACCTGGCCACCTTATTATCCATACCGAGCGAATCAGGGGAGTATTTGATTTCATTTGTTTTACTTATTTAACTTTTACATTCTTTACTTGAACATTGGGGACAATGTTCATCTTAAGTGTAAGGGGAGGGTAAAATGATGATACCTTACAGATACACTTTCGCTTGAGTTTGTTTGTTTAATGGTAGATGTGTAATAAAACTATGAGAAATACTTGTTAGTGCAATTTTAGCGCCAAATTTAAAATTTTTTACAACATTTAGGAGTGAAACTTTAGCCATAGCAAGCGTCTCATGGATAGGAGATTGTATGACTAGCACATAACCGTACTATTCAGAAAAATTTTCCACCCAAATATGTGAGGTTCGCCTTTAGATTTTATAGCAAAAGCATTTACTATTAGTACTTATGAGTGTACCGGTAGCATTTAGATTCTAGAACTTGCGTTAGTAATGCATCCCGAGACCGCTAGTGAGACTACATTCGTGTGGTAGGATTTACTACATGATAAGAGGCATTAGGATCACCCTTGTGTTAAACCCATATCATAATTACTTGACCATTTAAGTCATGTTACTTGGCTAGTTAAGTCAACTAATTTTTCCCACAGCCTTAGCGTTGTACTCATTTTTAGTATACGAAACCCCTAGTACACCCCTCCGAGCCTATCTTTTCGTTTCTAACTTTAAGCATCTTACTTAAAGGAAGAATTTGTTACACCCCACTTAAATGTACAACCAAATCGCCTTAGCCTTCCGTGTATGCGCTCATTTTTTAGTGCATTATTGTTATTTGTTAAACCCTAAGTTAACTATCTAATTGATTACATGGTTGCTAAGTCGAGTCATATCCTTGTACATATTGTTTTGGGACAATTGGGACTCATGGGTAAAGTACTTATTTATGGAGTAATGGGGAAGAACATCATTTATTATCTCCATATGTGCGTTAATCTTAAAAGTGCTCCAAGTGTTTTGATTTTCTTAATTCGAGTTATTTGTTTAGTTTATTGTAAAGTATGTAAAAATTCAAGTGTAAAGGGAATTTTCATTCCCTATGATGTATTATTCTGGATGGTAGGGTAAGAGTGTATGCAAAAAAAAATAAAAAAATAAAAAAAAATAAAAAAAAAATAAAAAATCAAGAAAAAGAAAAGAAAAAAAAATAGAAAGAGAAAAAACATACGGACTACCATCCCTTTTCATTCAATGTTCATTTTATGTTTTTGTTATTTTCATTTATTAGCTTAAGTCGAGTCTAGTCTTGGCTTAGCAACGCCATATTGTACATGTAATTAACCAAGATTGTTAACTCGCCACCAGTAAAGACTGCCTATATCCAACAAAACCGTGTATTTCATATCCCTACACCTAACGTTACAACCCTTTAAAAGACCTCTTTGATAGTTTATCCTAGGTGCTTATGCCATGTGGTGGAGGTTTGATCCTTTCCCAATCCTATGGTAATCTATTTTGCTATGACAGGTAGTGAGAGATATCTTCCGTTTCCATATTGTAATTTATACTTTATTACACCCGAGAGATGTGAGTATCTAAACACTATTTGTGAGGTGCTAGTATATGACCTCCGTGCTTGTCTTTGGTCTTTAGTGGAATGATTATTTGTTGTAATTACTTTTATATTAGTGTTAAATGACCCCTAACTTGTATTTTGATTAGAATAAAAGCGCATTTGCTTGAGGACAAGCAAATCTCAAGTGTAAGGGTATATGATGAGGCGAAAAATGAACCACTTTTAGAGGGTCATTTAAGCCCGGAATTGAATTTATTTGATCAAATATTGCCCTAAATCATTCCTTTTGTGATTTTAGGTACTTTGGGAGTGAAATCTGGAAAAGGAAGCAATTCAGACGTTTTTGGGGCATAAAAGTGAAGAAAACGCCAAAGACTTAATTTCCCAAGCTGGGAACAGTGTTTGACGGCGTCAAGAGCATTATCCTGACGGCGTCAAGAGTAAATTTCATGACGGCCCAGTACTGAAATGAAGGCGTCACAAGGAAGAGCGTCAAGAGATAAATACATGACGGCCTGGAAAAATATAATACGTGACGGCGTCAGATGTAGATCAAGGCAGTCCGAGAATTCTTTTGGCGGCGAGATGACGGCGTCACAATGTTGTTCTTGACGCCGTCAGCCTCAATTTTCTATATATAGTTTTCTAATTTTCATTCATTAGGAGGAACAAGTTTGGAGAAACCCTAAGGCCGAACCATATACGAATTTTACAGGTTTTTTCAAGGGTTTTCAGCCCTTGAACCCTTACATGTGTAATTGAGATAAGTGTTCTTTTAATTCAATCAATATGTATATGTGTTGGTTGTCTATATCTTGTGCTTGTCTTGATTCCACCATGCTAGGCTAGATTTATCTTGTGTTTGCTTAGATCTAATGAAACCTAGATGTTGATTATGTGTTGATTACTTGTTTATGGTTGTATTGGATGAATGATTTCAATGTTAGGCTTAAGAAAACTGGCAGATCTCCAAATGGTAACATGCTTGAACGTCTTAGGAAACATGAACCAATGTGTACTAGGTTTTATTTGTTGTATTTAATGCATGAGTAAATTCTAATGATCCCATGTTAGGAGCTTCTTAGCCGGCTCGACATAGGAGTGAAGTAGGCACTCATAGGATTGGGGAGTTAGGTACGCCACCCCATGAATGGTATTAAGGAATACAATCCGTCATCTACGCAACTATAACAAGTAATTAACATGTAAAAGATATCTAGGGAGTAGTGAAATCTAAGTAAACACAATTTCTCCACTTATTGCTCACAACCTTAGTTTAATTTAGTTTTATTTTTTATTTCTAATATTTTATTTTGATTGCATCTTTAGTATTGGGTTAGTTGACTAGCAACTAATTCCGCCCAAATCCTTCAAATCCGAGATATTTACTTGCTTTCAAAAAAATATAAAAATACAAAAATAATCATCCTTCATCTCTAGCACTAGTAATTAGGTTTTCTAATCCTAGCGACACTATTCCTAGCTGAACGATCAATCCCCCGGTACTTGTCACTATACTATACTACAACGATCAGGTACACTGCCTGGTGGGGGTTGTAAGCTTCTCAAGATCCCTTGAGAGGTAAAGCCTGGTGTGATTCCCACATATCAGTCCTAGCGGCCAGGATATCTCACCGCTAAAACCAAGAAGTGGGGTAGTCGCGGGAACCATCTTCTTTTTAATCTCCGGACTGAGGCGATTGAAGCAATGCTCATAAAGCACTTCTGAGGCGTTCCCGTTGTCCACATACATCCTGTGTATGTGGTGTCCACCAACCTCTGCTTTAATCACCAATGGGTGATCGTCTCAGTCATTTCCTGCTATTGGAGGGATGGATATCTCCAAGTTTGGCTCCATCTGCGGCAGTGACCTTGGTCTCACGTTGCGCTGCCACGTTTGTAGCATGAATATAGCCGGAGCTTTATCCTTGGGTGTTGCTTCCTTCTTATCGCCCTTTGTTCCCCCATTCTGGACACCATTCTTGATTTATTTAACCAGATGTGCGAGTTGGCCAGACCTAACTGCTTCTTCAATTTGTTTTTCTTTTTTTTTTTGTTGGAAACACTCGTCTGTGTTGTGTCCTTTTTCTCTGTGAAAGTCGTAGTATTTATCCTTGTTTCTAGATTCCGCCAGGCTTGCCATTGGGGGCGGGACCGTGAATTTGACTGAACCCATTGCCAGGATTTCCCTTGGTGTCTTGGTGAGAGGGGTGAACAGATCAGAGCGTCGCCGGTCAGCTCTGGACCGTCCCTTAAAATCCATCTTCCGCTCAAACGTCCGGCTATTCTGACTGACCTTAGCTTCATTCTCTTGAGCTTTCCACGGGGAACGGTCTTGCTTCTTTTTTGACTGATTCACCGCGGCTGTGGTACCGCGGAGGAAGGTTGTTGTTGCTTTCCACATCTCATCCACAGTTCGTGGGATTTTGTCATTAAGTCTTTTGATTAGCTACGGATTGGTGATTCCATGCATGAAACCTGAGATTTTCATGCATTCCGGGGCTCCTTTCACGTGCATACTTTCAGCCTTGAAAAGATCCACGAAGGCTCCGGTTGATTCTCCCTCCCTTTGTTTGATGTGATGCAGTTCCACTGGATCCTTTGCATACTTCTTTTGCTGGAGGAGGTAGGATAGAAAACTTTTCCGCAGGTTTTCAAAGTTGTCGATGCTCTATGCTGGTAGTTCATCAAACCACACATGGGCGTGACCCAAAAGGGTTGAGTTGAACATGTGGCACCAAGTAGGCATGGCCCAGTGCTCTACTTTAGCCGTGGTACAGAAATTCTTCAGATGATCCTCCGGATCGCTGGTCCTGTCGTAAGTTTTGACGTTGGACGGCATTCTAGTTCTTTTAGAGAATTCAAAGCTTCTGATTCGATGTGTGAACGGATCAGTATCCTCGATATCGTATGGACGATAGAGGTCATCCTTGTTATCTTTGTTGCTTCTGGATTTGGATTTCCAGTGTCCTCCGTCACTATCTTCGCTTTCCGGTGATGACCATTCTCTCCGCCTCCCGGGATCAGAATATGCAGATCTGTCTCCGACGCTTCTTTTCCTGGGATGGGGGGTACTGGTGCAGGTCGGACTGGGGCTTCTCTTTCTCCGCTTTTCTGGTCTTTCTCCACTCCCTTCTCGCCGAGAGTGCACGGCCTCTGCTCTCCGTTCTCTTCTAGCGCGGCTTTTGGAGTTTCTCCGGGAGAATACATCTGCCTTCCTGTCTCCTAGTCGTGACTTAGCGTCTTGCCGTTTTTCTCCTAGACGCGAGAAAACGGCCGACCGAGGGTATCTCTGACTCTCACAATCTTCTCCGGAAGTTTTGGTCTCTCCACTGCTGAGTCGGGAAAAGACGCTTTGGGAGTAAGAGTAATCGGAGGGTCCGAATTTGACACTTGGACTAGCTTGTCGTCTCCTTTTGGCCTCTCTCTTTCCCAGAGATTTGGACCCAGAGTTCTGAGTTTGTTCTCGAGATCCTCTACTTTTCCCTTTATCATTGTCGAAGTCAAGGCGCGTTTGTACTTGCCTTAACTTCTCTTGGTGAACCTTTTCAGCCATTAGGGGCAGTAACTGGTCGTAATGCTTGTCGCAAATCTCCCACAACGTCGCGTCTGGTAACGGTTCGCTTGCTCCTTGGCTCTTCTCTTTCCCCAAAGTGTTCCGTACCGTGGATTGCTCTTGGGTAGGAGTAGAGCCACTTCATGCCAGTTTACTCATGTTGGTTTGAGTATCTTTTGAAACGTAGTTAAGTTAACGAGTCCCAATGCGGATGGCACCACTTGTTAGTACAAAACTTGGACACAACTCAAGACTTAGTTTAGGCTAACCCTTGAGAGAGTGAATTTCGGACTATGAAGGTCTTGTGATAAAGCTGCTAAGAAAGAAACACCGTTAGTCTCACCGAGGAAGAGGGACTTCCGCGGTCTACCTCGGGTGTGAGAGTAAGTATAGGGTCTAGAGAGACAAAGTGTTCAGTTAATTGTGAGAGAGAGAGAGAGTTGTGTTACCATTTGAGGGCAGTGGATGCCCTCTATTTATACCATGATTTCTGTTGTCGGTTTTCTGAGGTTTCGTACTATGATAGCGACATTTTCAAGCGCCAAGCCTTTAGGCCCCCTTTCCTTCTCATCTTCTTATTGTGAGTGGCGGCTCCTTCGGAAAGGGGTTGTCGCCTTTCCTATTTTGGGTCTGCCTTGGTTAGCTATATGATAGCTGACAGTACTTCTTACTCTTTTTGGGTTGTACCGTGGGTCCAGGCGTTTAAGTTATTCCCGGTCACCGAATGTGTCCCGTGATTGTGTCTCAGAGCCGCAGGACTCCTTAAAGAAGTGTTGTGACGCGGTCCGCCTTTGTCCTGGTCCGAGTTGGTTTTAGTTTGGGTGAGCCCGGCCCATTATTCTTGGGTCCGGGGATGCTATACGTGATCAGTAAGAGTTTTCAATATTAAATCAAAAAAATATGATAAAAGTGTGATTTTGGATAAATATGTTTATTATAGAGTTGAAGGATATTGAAGTAATTATAGAATTTACAATGATATTGATGTAATTTTGAGTTTTTATAAGGATATAAATGTAAATATCTTTTTTTTATTAAAAAAAAATCTAAATAATATTTTTTTGATGCTTGTCGGTTTTATATCCTGATAAGATAAATAATTCAATCCGACCCCGACCATACATATAACAAAACCAGGTTATCGGATTAGTGTAAAACAAACCCGGTTAACTTTTTAAACCCGAGTAAACATGTCTCAGTAAGCCTATCGGATTCGAGTCGGATCAACCAGAACCTATCGGCACCAATCCACACATATATGTTTATCTAGGCGCTCATATGTAAATACGTGCATGCAAAGTATTGAACTGATATACTATAATACTATAATACTATAATACTAAAGATATTATCATATTAATTAAATAATTATAAGTCTCTATAACTATCGAACAAGTTGCGAGAAAAGTTGAAAAAAGAAACAGAAAAGAAGGATGAAGCATTCATTTTAATTTATTTTGTAATTTGTAAAGAAACAAATGGTCCCATTTGACAAGAGAATATATGCCTAGTTGAATTCAAAGTTGGATATTTTAGTGTCTTAACGTTACCATTATTAATAATTAAACCGGCCAACAACGCCTCTCTGACCTCGTTAGCTATCACAAGGCTTAGTTTTAAAGTTTTATCTTATCTGGAAACTAAAATATAGAAACAAAATGAAGAAATTTTAATAAATTACTGATCCTTATTAGAATAGAAGTGTTAATCTGTGATTTATATAATATTAAATTTAGGTTGTAAATGTCCATTTTTTTTTTATTATTATTATTTTTTAACTAGTAAATGTCTAATTTAATGTGTAGCTTATCTATACTACTCCGTATTATATAAAACATTTAAGTTGTGAGTTTCACCAAAAATTAAGATAAAAAGTTCTAATTATTAATTGACATGTGTTACTTCTCAACTAAAAAATCACTTTTATTTTCAAATTAAAATAACTTTTGATCTATTAATTTTTTTTTAATAATCTAATTTCACCATATTTTCTAAAATTTTGTGGTATTTATTCAATCCATTTTGATATATTTTTATAAGTTTTTAATTTTTGCATTTTTAATTGGTTATTTTTATTCAAATTTTTACAACTTTAACCTTTATTTGAATTAATACAACCTTGATTCGTCAAAATTATAATTTTTGAGGGAGTGTTTGACGGGTAAATTGTAAGGGTCTTTATGCGAGAATAATAATGTCACGGGAAAGAGAAACCCAAACAAACACATGCAACGAACACATATACTTTTGGAGTGTTGTGTAACGAATTTAATAAGCGGGTACGGAATTATAAGAGAGTTGGATTAGCAATTCATTCATTATATTTCTATTATAACTATATTTTTTTCGTCACCGCTGTGCACAGGTATACAACTAGTAGTTATAATAACTTCAATAAAATTAACAAAATAAACCTGATCAAACTTTCTATAAACTTTAGGAGTTTACTATAGGGTTGAGACCCAAAACCGATCGAAGCCAAAAGAATTGATCGAACTGAAGGATGAGCGGTCCAGTCTCGGTCCTGATTTTTTCTTTATTCCGGTCTCGGTCCATACCGGTCTTACGTAAAACACGACTATTATGCATTTTTGAAACGAACCGTTCGAATAACCGAACACATTTAATCCAGTCTTCGGTCTAAGGTTTTTAGCTAGTTTAATATTGATCCGGTCCAGTTTGGCCAGTCCGAGGGTGGTCTAATTTTGGACCATTGATCACCCCTACTTTACAATTACTTGAAATTAAAAGTGGAAAAATAATTTATGACACAACATACGGCAGTATTTCCTAGAAATAACTGATAAGATACGCGAACCGTCTTATTAACTGTGACCGTACCACATCATAATACCCAATAACCCACCACACCAGATCAAACAAGCACTTATTATTCTTATGATAAACATAAGTCGATAAGTTAGACTAAGGATCAAATGAGAAGAAAACTTAAAATGAGAAGGATGAGAAATAATTATAAATATATATTTGAGATGCATCGAGTTAAATTAGATGCATCTCTAGTCTTTTAGATGCACCATAATATATTTTCTAGCAAAAAATTAGATGTATATACATATATTGGATGCATTTCATCAAGTTAGACGAATCCTATACATTTTTCGTCCTCTGCAGGTCAAATTTGTTGTTAGTAATATTTTGCATCGTTTTCACTTCAAAATCACTTTCGAAACTAATTGGGATGCATCTAAATGAATAGAGATGCATCTAAATCAAGTCGATGCATCTCAAATGTGTGGTTATAATTATTTCTCATCCTTCTCATTTTAAGTTTTCTTCTCACTGGATCCTTACCCAACCTATGAGAGCATATATAATAATATTTTAAAACTGACACTAAAAATACTCACCCCCAAATCCTGATCCTCTTCAACTTCCAACACTTCCACTATAATAAAAAAAAAAAAACACCTACACATACAACTAAAACCTAAAGGAACAAAAAAAAAAAGGGTTTCATGGAAAACTGTCTCTCATCTTGTTTCAAAAACACCCTTGTAGTAACAATCTCAAACTCTCCTGTTAGCAACAAGAACCGTTGTTTGGTCGGGAAGTTACCAAAAAAGTGTCGTGTTTTGGTTGCTAAGTATGGTGGATATAGTAACTATGAATATAATAGTTGTTTGAATACGCCTATTGAGCCTGTGACTCCTGCTGGGAGGTATTTGTCGACTGTGTTGTTGAATGAAAGGAAGAGTTTTCATGATAAGGTTGCTGAGACTTTGGAGGAGCTTGTGGCTGAGCGTGATCAGGCTTATTTGAGGATGATGGTTAGCGGGGATGGTTCAACTGAAGCTTGTCTTCATAGGTTTGTGTTTTTTTATTTTATTTTTGAATATTTTTTATTGATAATATGGCTATTGCAAACAACATTGAAGTTGACACGCCAACCTCCTAAAAAGGATGGACTTTACCTGGTTTGATTCTGTTCGGGGTTCAAATCCCGTGGATGAGTTTGGCAAATTGTCAGAAACCATGGCTACGAAAACAAAAAAAAGTTGGTTAATAGTTTGAGTGAGTAGTCTCGAGTTTAGATATTGCTTGATGCAAACAACTATGAAGTGTTCATGTCAACGTTCCTATAGGGGAAATATACCCTGCTCGAGCTGTGTAGCTGTTGGGATCAGGGGCGGAGCTAGTAGGGCGACCGGTGATGAGCCACCCCTAGTCAAACTACTTTGTTAATTAATTATTGAGCCCATAAGCTATTTTCTTAGTAGTTTTAAGTTTTTAACAATTAGCCCCTTTTTAATATCGATATTTTGATAAAAGAAAATTATAAACGAATAACCTAACCGATATGATATAGCACCGAAATAAATTTGCTTGTCAAAATATTTTATTCCAACTTAGTTTAATTCCTAATTATTAAGGGTGTTAGGTTGAATGATTCATTAAAAGAACAATAGATTCATTTTTGGTGTGATATATAATTCCTAATTTATAAACGAATAACCTTAACTTATAATCCTGGTTCCGCCTCTGTGGTTGGGATATGGCATGATTAGTTGTTCAAAAGGTCGAAAATTAACTATTCTTACCCCAAAAAAGAAAACTAGAATAAGTAAGATAACATCCTAAGGTTATTGAGAGATAGAACAGAAAAAATTGAAACTGGGTGGGTGTGCTTGTGGGGCGATCACATAAGGTCTTAAAGTTGTAGTGCTGTACTAGTTATTTAATTGATTTTAAGCATATTTGTAGTTGATAGTTATATCTTTGTTAATGATATTGTGGTGATGTGCATATGTATTATGTATAGTCTAGAGGATAATTGTTTGCCAGGGTTTTACAGAGTATTATGATTATGTTGGTTTTTAGTGATAGAGTTTTACTATTTAAAACTCCGTACAGAAACGACTAAAAAAATACACGAATTTGGCCTGGATTAGGATTTAGGTATGTGTTGACTTCAGATTTTGAGAGTAATTATCGGATTTTATGCTTAGCATAGCGAAATTGCTTTCCGATTATTTGACCCTCAGATAATCAGTTTAGAAATTTAGTACTGATCATGTGTGTTTCAATAATACGTATGGAACAAGGTGTAAGAAATTTGATTTTGGCAATCTGCTTATTTATAGTAATAATGATTTGTTAAACACTAGAACAACTAAGTAAACAACTAGAAATTGGAGAAGCACAATTAAGTGTTAACTCTTGAAGTCCGTTGAGTTTCAACTGAAATGTAACAAGAAATAAATGATGCCATTTAATTGAAGGCGACGGTATTTATTGTTGGGATACAAATAGTCCATAAAGTGCTACAAGATGTTTTAATAAATCCCGATGTAGTCATGGCTCACGTACAAAACTACAAACACTTTAGGTATCTCTAAGCTAATCCTTAATGTTAGTTAAGAAAGAATCGCCTCGTTAGTATGGTCTGTTATAATTTGGATTTTCTTCTATTTGCGGCGCAGCCCTATTGTAGGCAGGGCGTATGTTTTCAAACAGTCTTGTGTATAATAAATACAGAACTACTAGCATGTGAACGTAGGGGTATGTTGATCATATAGAGATTGGTTGAACCCGCCTTTGCCTAACAAAGTTTAGTAGTACGTTGTTCGTTTTGCCTATCACACAAGAATTTAAGCAAGCTGATCTGAGTGTAAATAGATCTTGCACAGGCAGAATTAACTTAATAGAACTTGAATATTCAACAAATTGATCTATTATTAATCATGAATTTATGAGTACTGCACTTTTGGTCATCTAATTTGTATTATGCATATATGTTACAGGAGGATTGCTGAGCTAAAATGGAATGAATGCCAAACCGCTGTAGAAGACGTCATGTACATGTTAATTCTTTACAAATTCTCAGAACTCAAAGTTCACCTGATTCCACGCCTTTCAAAGTGTATTTACAACAAAAGACTAGAAATCTTGCCTTCAAAGGACTGGGAACTCGAGTCGATTCATAGCTTCGAAATCTTGGAGATGATAAAACAACATCTAACTTCAGTTATCGGATGGAGATCAGACTTTAGTGTCACTGACAGTTGGGCCACAACCAAAATCAAACATCACCGTCTTTGTCAAATCTATACTGGTTCCATACTCTTCGGATACTTTCTCAAATCCGCCTCACTAAGGCACCGGCTAGAAATGAGCCTTGTGGACCCCATTGATGATGTGATCTTCAACAAGTTCAGACCAAAGAACTTGGTTTTTGGTAACACTTGCAACATGGTAACAACATCAACATTTGATAGTACAAAGAAACGTGAGAATCTGAGTTCATACTTAATGGGGTTCGCCCTTGATTCACTAGCGAAATGTGCTCAACCAAATTCCAAGGAGGCTCTAAATCTGATAGCGAAACATAGCGTTGCACTTTTTGGTGACATTGAATCTGATGAAATAATTTCTACATCGTTTTCGACCCTGAAGAGATTTGTGATGGAGGCGATTGCATTTGGCTCATTTCTTTGGGATACGGAAGAATATGTCACGACTGTATATAATCTTCAGGAGAACAAGTAATCACACGAAGCCACACCTAGCAGAGAACTCGGTCTAGTATGCTTTACGAATTTGTCTATATTAGTTAGTGTGTATAACTAGTTAAGCCTTTTTTTCCCCCTGTATAGGAGTGTTAACTTTTGGTACATATTTGTTTAATGTCGATAGTGCTTTTTGGTATCTCTGTCTCTTAAACATAATGTTTCTTTTCTCACTATTGAGACACTGATTACGAACTTAATCAATTTGGTATACAATTAGTTAGTAAAACATTAACGTTTAATGTGTTGTTTAGTTAGTCACCTTGTCTTTATCAATAACAATGTAGGGATTTTAGTTTTAGCTTTTTGATTAATCCTGCTTCTTGTCTTTCTGCTTGGCTTCTTCATAGGATTATTTTCTTTGCCATAACCATGCTGTCAAACATTGTTTATCACTTTCTTTGCCATAATTAATTTGTTAACCTTGTTTACAAAAACATGATTATAACAGAAATAGTATAATTTCTTGAAAACGGCTAGGAGTTAGGATGTTGCATGCAATAAAAGTGAACTTTGAACTACTTGTAAAATCCTTTGGATTGTGCTTAACCCGTTAGACCCGTTGCACTTCTGACTAACTTTATTCATTTGACACATTTAACTTACATAGGATTAAACGACAGTCCAAAAATAAAAGGATTGTTTACTTTCACCATCGGGTAAGAGTGCGACAGTTTACAATTTACATCATACCTCCCCCGTACCCC
The DNA here is from genome assembly GCA_030686995.1 of Artemisia argyi. Taxonomy (NCBI): domain Eukaryota; kingdom Viridiplantae; phylum Streptophyta; class Magnoliopsida; order Asterales; family Asteraceae; genus Artemisia; species Artemisia argyi. The sequence goes on along the minus strand of CM060709.1, from coordinate 65,652,685 downwards.
ACTCCAGCAGGTTGGTTATTATTGTCTTGTGTAATGTTGAATTCAGAGCCCCAAGGGACACATTTTAGGTGTGATTTTGTTTCATGCGAAAGAAACCTTTTGCCAACAAAGTCGTTTTCGCTCTATTAGTGATTGATGATTTTAGTTGTGATTAAAGAAGAAGGTTTATAAAGTCACACTTGTAATATTTTAAGAAAAGGGGGGTGTATTGTTTGGTAGAGTGTCGCTCTTAATGATTCGCATCTTAGTATCTGGTCTATAAACTAATCGAATGATTGTTTGATATGTTTTATATTTGATTTTGAGGTGATGGATCATGGATGGTTAGTTTGATCCCACATATTTATCTTTACAACAGTATGATACATGATATTTTCCATCTAGTCACTATCAGCCATTCATGCTTTTATGCTAAGAAGATACTAATATTCTTCGAGTCTTTCAGTCAACTTTTCCAATCAAATAAAATCACTATCCTCTAACGACTTACAATCCGTAATTAGACCGCAACAAGAAAAATTCCAGATCTGCCAAAGACTTGGGACAACCCTCAAGAACTCTACTTCATTGGATAAAGCTGTCATTATCTGCCTGGTTTGCCTTGCATCAACTGCAATTGGAAAATATACACAAACCAACAAGACTTGTCTTTGTTCATCCTTATGGCTGAACTGAACTTGGAAAACTTTGCACAACTGAACATAAAAATCAAAATTAAGGGCCAACTAACAACAGACTGTACATCCCAAGTCTTGTAGAAACTGAGAGCAAAGTCTCAAAATATAAATGCAAGTATATATATCTATATCTATACTACTATATAATGTATTTAGGACATTCTATAATTAGAAAGGCTTAAAATTCAGACACTTTCTTACTAATTATTGAATTAAGAATGCTTAATAACTCAAACCTGCAGAAAATCTAGAGAACCATTTGCAATTAAACGTCTAACCGAACCTGCAGACAATTTATTTTCACTTGTACCCGCCCCGCATCGCGCGGGCACCCTTCTAGTAATCAGTAAAGTGAATGTTTATAGCAAGTAAACATTTAGAGATGTAGTAGTGTTTGACATAGATTCTGATCAACAACATCACCAATTCATGAACAACCACCAAAGATTCTGAATCTCTGATCATCTAATATCACCAATTCACATTCACCAACAACAACAACCTCGTCAATCTTCATACAAACAAACTCCTAAATCTCAAAAGAAAGTCTCAAAATGAAACCACAGCCTGCTTATTACAAAATGGAATGCTACCACTGGATTTAAAAACTACAAGTCCAAAATTTAGAAAATTATATATAGGAAAAAATAAACGTACATTGAGATATTCTGATCTTGGAATATATCTAAATTATATTTTACTTATGATCTAGGGGTTAGAAGTGAAATCGTGGCATAATTGTGTGAGATTTGTGTTTGCGTGCTACTTGTACCCTCGGAATTGGGTTCCATATAAAAGCCTGGTTCTTTTGGCTCACATAATTCACCGTCGCTACTTAACATCATAACCACCATAGCTATGTTTGGTCTATCGTCCGGGTTGTGTTGAATGCATAACAAACCAACATGGATTGTTCGCAACACTTCAAATTTGTCGTATGAAGCTAAAAAAGATTCATCGGCTAGTTCCAAGGCCTTTCCTTCTTTATAGAGTTTCCATGCCTAAAAATTAACCAAAAGTGTCAAACGACGTAAGAATGAACATAAATAGTCAATTTCAATTTTTAAGACAAATTTTGACTTGTTATCTTACATGTCCAAGAAGGCTGTGGCTGAGATATGTGGAAGAATCCTCTGTTTCTCTTCCCACTTACGATCTCCAATATAATAACACCGAAGCTAAATACATCGGATTTTATTGAAAACTTTCCGTCTCCAGCATACTCGGGGGACATGTACCCACTGCACAAAAATGTCCGTCATTTAATTTATATATAGCAGCCAATTTTTGTTTTTACGTCTTTAATAAAAATGAAAAAGAAAATTGAAAATGCACCACAAAGCCCGAAACAATGGACTAAAACAATAATTCCGTTATGCACTTAAACACATGATCTAAGCTATAGCAATGTGGACACTTAATATGGGATGAAGGGAGTAGTAGGCTAAGAGCCAAGAGTTATAAGGCATTTAAACTTCTCTTATTCCATCCGGGTAGTTGAACATGTTGCTACAGAAAAATATAACTACGTCTTATATATTTTATACGAGAAACCAGTAAAATGCAAGTAACTTTACCAAAATTCTAGAAAATAGAAGTAAAAGCAGAGAATGCAATTAAAGTAACTTCTTACTATGTCCCAACGACTCTTTTAGTATTTCCTTCAGCTTCATTTCCACCAAAGCTTCTTGCGAGACCAAAATCTGATATCTTTGGATTCATTTCATGATCGAGCAAAATGTTGGCGGCCTTAAGGTCTCTATGAATGATTAGCAGTCGAGAATCTTGATGAAGATATAGTAAACCTCGAGCAATTCCAATGATAATATGGAATCTTTGTGACCAGTTGAGTATCGTGCTTTTCATTTCTTCTGCAAAAGAGTTTTTTGTTACTTTGTTTTCTTGAATGCTTGATATGAGTTTGTACAAGTAAACTTGTTGATGATCAACTTACCAAACAGATACGAATCAAGGCTACCGTTAGGCATATACTCATAAACCAATAACGTTTCTGTCCCGTCAATGCAGTAACCTAGCATTTTGACAAGATTTCGATGTTGAAGCCTTGAAATGAAGATAAGTTCATTCTTAAACTCTTCAACTCCTTGTGTAGAACATACAGATTTCCGTTTCACTGCAATTTCGCTGCCATCCTCTAGAACTCCCTTCACAAAGATGCAAGTGAATAATCAATCAATTTAATAGGCAAAATTTATGTTCAGAAAATGTGCAGTACCTTGTAAACTGGTCCAAAACCACCCTCACCGATCTTGTTATTTGTTGAAAAGTCATTTGTTGCAATGCTCAATGTGGATAGACTGAAGAAAGGGAGGTCTAGATGATCCTTATCAACAAATGATTTGCGTCTGCCTATGAAAACAAAAGCAATGTTACTACTCTCTAACTATCAATTGGGCAAAGTATTAATTCCACCCCATAGGGAATCTATAAAAATTATAGATAGATAATGAAAGTGAATTAACATGAGTCTTCGCCTTCTTCTTCTTCTTCTTTAGAATGTGTAATATACATAATGCTAGTAGAATTACGAATCCTAGACTAGCAGGGATGACAATTACTCGAATTGTTGGTTTTTTTCCCCGACCCCTTTTGTCTTTCTCTAAGGAAAATACAGATTCAATGGTTATAATTTTTCATAATTCAAAGAAAATGAGATGTGGTAATTTGATATGTGAGTCGCATCTCTTTTTCTTATATAGACCAACAAGATTAAATTTTTACCTAATTCAATAGCACTCATTCGTATGTAAATGTCTTGCCCGTTATCAGGAAGTGTTCTCATATCAATGAATTCATTATACCATACCAAACAACCGGTACCTTGCTTGATATCCAAAGTCGCGTAAGCTGTACAATTGCACTCCTTTTTACATTTCACCTTGCATTGCTCCATTGTCATATTCCTATCAAACCACGATTGATGGGTGTCAGGTAATTTCATAAATGAATACTTTCGAAACCCTTCCCCAACACTACAATTCAATGGTGTCTCCCTTTGACAGCCGCTCGACCAATCTGATATTTCCCATTGATCCGGCCTTTTAGGAGTAAATCCTCTTAAACACCCACAATTAGGCGTTTGCGCTATGTCACAAATGCCATGAACCCCACATAATGCATATCGTTCACAACTATCTGTTGTAAGTGAAGAATATAGAATCCAACCTTGCGTCCCGGTGATCCAATTCCATTGCGCCATGTTTCCATCTGGACTTAGTGTCAACTTTGAAAGAACCGCTTTATTTCTCAGTACAAATACAGATGAAATCTCATTTTCGTCCATATAAAACGAGGATTTTCTTATGGGATTCGGATGGTTATTCGTGCTGCCACTATACGCAAGACCATTCCAAGATCCCAGTCTATATTGGATCACATCTCCATTCTTTTGATACACTTGTGGGAGTCCATTAAAATCCATATAAATCATATATTCACCTTGTGAAGGATCATCATCACTTTTCCATGATGTAAAGTTCGTGATCAAACCCCTTTCCAAATTTCTCCCGAATTTCATATCTGGCATCATGGTATTTCCTGGATGATCAAAGCTCTGCCAAATGTAATTTTCTGGTCCATCTTCACTATCAAGAACCATAAAATTCGAATTATCTAATAATTGAGCCACCGCGTTTTTAGTGTCTCTTGAGGAATTTGATGACCAAATGATTCGGTTGGTGGTGGAGTCACGAAGCACCAATAATCCACCTGGATTCAGAGTTAGCTCACCTGTTTTGTTACTAATTGGAGTCTCTCTATTGGCTACCCAAACAATGGTGCCAGTCGCAAACTTTTTGTACCATATGCCTAAATATCGGTTTTTGGAGGTGTTGCTCGGGCTAAAGAACCCGAGCTCGAATGATTCTTGGGCCGAAACAATGGTTTCACCATCTTTAAGAGTTTGGTTTATGGCTATGGTGTATGCGGCTATGGTACATGTAAGTAATGTATGGAAGCAAAGGAAGAGCATGGTTAGTACCTTCATTGATGAACTATTTGCTACAACGTGAATGATTCATTATTATATCTTCTACTTTTCTTATATTATTCAAATTTTTGGTCATTAATTAACGTTGGGTCATCAATTACATTAATTATAAGCTTTTGTACCCAATGGTATCTCTTGTGTAGTGTAAGAAGTTCATTAATTAAAATGTTGTAGGTGCAATTACTATTTAAAACATGCGATATAAATTTGTACTGTATATATATTGTGAAATAGTTTGTTGTCATTATAAAAAATAATCTTTCTTCGTTCAAAATCTTTTATATAATAAAAGAATTACATCATTTCAGAGTATTTTTGCAAAACCCTTTTCATCGAAAAAAAATTAGACCAATAGGAGAGTTCGATTTTGCCACGTAGGCAAAATCAAGCAATATGATTGGTCAATAAAAAGTCAAAATTGAATTGATTTTGGTCAAACTTTAATAAATTTGGTGGAGAAATTTGATTAAGAAAAAAACACATAAAAATATGTGTGTCAAATTTGTGAAAACAAAAACTTAAAAAAAGAGGAAGTAATTAATAAAACTTTAGTTGTTGAATTTTACAAAAATAAAAGTTTCCATATTTTTTAATAACTTTAGAAAAATAACAAATAACCCCTTACTTTTTATACCCCTATACTTTATAAGATGAACTTTGTTTAAAATTATATAAGTATTAGTATTCTTTTCTGACTTTCATCTATTAAAATTACAAAATTTTGTAAATATACGAATTAGTTTTAATATACGTTAAATTTTTTTTTAAAAAACTAATATTCGTTTTAAACTTTTATCAATTAATTTTTTTTTTACTATATACGGTAAATAAGGGCTCATGTTATTTTATTTGAAAAGTTTAATTTATGTATACACGGGCTTGAATATTAAATACGGCTAAACTATTTTTAACAAGAATATGAATATTAAATGTAAGCACATATTACTGTGATATGAAAATAAATATACGCTATTTTACTTATAAAAACGACTCATGAAAATTTTAAATTTTATATATGGAGATCCAGAAAAACATTTCTGAAAAACTTTACGGAGCATATTTTAACTTCATCAAAAGGACTTCCCTCACTACGAAAGGTGTCCCATGGATGGTATACTGATATATCTTCTATTCGTGCTGATTATGTGCTATTAAACTCGCACATTTTGTACAACACAATATGAATAATTAAAGTTAAACAACAACATCAATCTCAACCTCAACATGTATGTCAGTTAAACAAAGTTAAATCTTCAACCAACAAATTTTTTTACAAAATATTATTATAACAGATATTAATACATAATAAAAAATCCTGACAAGGTATTAGTTATACTTATATCATAATTTTCACGGGTAAATTCATATGTCCATATACTAAACTAAAATTTTAAAATAAATTTGATTTATGTGTAAACCCCGTGCGTGCACGGGTCTTATAGCTAGTTATTGTCAGTAAACAAACACCACATGTTAATAAAAAATGAAACCATTATAATTTTCAACAATGGAGGCTTTTGTTTGAGGGGTTTAAATTGGGTTCACGGAATACAAGAAGAAAACCAAAGAAAACCAATGTTTGTTTGAAATCAGTGTTTTGAAACCCGGATCGACCCAGCCAGGTTAACCGGTTCGACCGGTTTCGAACAAGAAAACGGGTCAAAAAAACCCGGGTTTCTAAAACCGGGTTAACCGGTTAGACCCGCCGGGTGTTGAGTGACTCGGGTTAACCCGGTTCTTGAAACCCGACCGGGTTTCTTTTTTTCAAAATTTTTTAATAAAAACCCGGGTTGACCCGGTCAAAAAAATAAAAATAATAATAAAATAAAAACCGGGTTGACCCGATGACTCGACCGGGTCGATTTCGAACTCGGTTTTCAAAACATTGTTTGAAATACTTATGTTTGGATTTGGTCTCAAATATGAAAATTTAAGGTTGTGCTAAAGAGATGAAATAGGTAGGTTTAGAGAAGTGGGAGTGGGCACGGGATAGCACGGGAGTGAAGCCTTGTGGCACGGGAACACCGCCGCCGCCCCTCCCATCATGCACGGGATCCAACTTTTGTGTGAAAGTTTCACGCACGAGACACAGCAAAAGTAAACGTTGGAATTTAAAAAGGAAGTGAGTGAAGGGTGAGTGAAGTGTTGCCAGTAAAAATATGGGTGAGTGATGAAAAAAATGGGTGAATGATGTGGTATAAGAAGATTGGTTGTAAGTGAGTGATGAGAGAGAAAATAAGTGAACCACTCCCTCTCCCTTAGAGAATTTGTGGTCCGGTTTTTCCTTTGTGTCTATATCTCTTATTAAATGTATGCATTATAAATTTAAAAAATGTTTATTATTAAATCTAATATTTTTACTTTTATATATATATATATATATATATATATATATATATATATATATATATATATATATATATCAAATTCAAATTCAAATCTAAATCATGATCCTAATTTTAATCATAAAACCATCAATAAACCTAATGGACCCTAAAATAAAATATTCTTTCACAATTTTTTTATTATTACTTAAAATAAAAATTAGACAATTTTTTTAAAACATTATACGGATAGAGTAATAATCACCTAGGGTCCATGAAGTCTGCGTAGTTCTGTTTTGGTTGTTGGTTCAATTTATGAAGAGAAAACAAAAATTGAAGTTAATTTTATGCATGTGATGTACTTACTCGCAGGGTTTTAGATGTTGGATAAGAATCATGAGATATTGATATTTTTTATGAGATATGCTAGTTATAATGCCCGTGCACGCATGGGTTTTTTTCTAAATTTTTTTAATAACGTATTTTTGTCTATTAAAAAAGAAATAGTTTATGTTTTACTTATTGTTTTTAATTTTGGTTCATATAATTATGTTTGAAGTACTATACGTTGTAAGAGTTTATATATAGTTTTTGCATATAGATCATCTTTATGTGCAAAGTTTAGCTACCGCATGTTGTAATTATGTATCAATAGTTTAGATCAATTACAGTTTAATCTTATGTTGACATATTAATAGTTGTGTTAACATGTCACTATTGTATGTTTAGCTATTATAACATTAAAAAAAAATTAGACAATAAGGAATACTAATATAATATGTTTGTAGTTTTATTATCTTTTGAAATATAAATGCGATATGCATTTTTTTTTAATATAATTTTGTACTTTATAATTATTTTATATGTTTGACTAAAGCTATGTTCAACGCATTTGTTTACCATAATTCATATTGATACTTTTTATTTTATTTGTTACAATGAAAAGTGCATTCTGTTTTAAACCAAAAACATATTATTTATTATTTTTTTATCGAGATAACCCAAACTGAAAGATTTGAGTTGTCCTCAGGCATTTAAAAAGTAAAATCTAAATTAACGTAATATATAAAACCAGTGCATATGCACGGGATACAACCTCTCTCGCATACACCTGATTCATCTCATACATATCCACAATTATTTTTAATCTTGTTAGCACACAAACCAAATATTAAAAATAGCATTACAGAGAAGATAAGAAGGGTCTAAAAGTAAACTCATACATCATGAACACATTCAAAAGCAGATATCATAGCATCAATATCGCCAGTACATTCCACTCTCCCATCAATCCTCCATTAGTCATTTCTGCAATCACTTCATGTACTGGTTTCTTGTACTCTTTTGGGTTCAAACTCAGTCACCCCAAACTGTTTTGCTTTCGAAACAAAGAAATATATCAATGTTGTTGTCAAACTCTATTTCATAGAATCTTCAAGTTTTTTGTTTTACAGTTTACCAAGTTCAAACCAGTTGGCAGTAAGATCAACACCAATAATCAATGAAACACCGCAACTCTTTCCCCTTGAGCATCCTAGTCACAGATAAATCATTAGCATCAAAATAAATAAATATGTCACATGTTTAAAGAGTTACAATATTAGATAATTGATAATTCACTGCAAGTCCCACAGTTCCTAGTCCAAAACCCGCTATAGATGAGCCATTTAAAGTAGCACTAAGATCTAAATAGACCCAAATTATTTTCATCAAGATCACAAGAAAAATATCGACACAAAATAGATGGTGATTATTACCTATATTTGTACCCGTGGAGATACCACAACTTAGGACACAAACTTTATCAAGAGGGGCTTCAGGGTTGATTTTAGCAAGACATTCAACATGAACAACCGTATACTCGCTAAAAGTAGAAGTTTCACATGGAAATCAATTTTAAACTGAACTATGAAATACTTTGATATCTAAGTAGAAAAATACAAACTTTGACAATATATATAGTGAAGTTGTCAAATGATTATAGCCATTCACTGCTTTTAGCAAAATATAAGTTTAAAAAAAATGAAATTTCATTTAATTGCACTCCTTATAGTCTTGTCCCAGCTTGCTGATGCCGAAAGGTTCATCTCTGGAAAGCAACCTCCTTCACCCCCTTCACCGGAGCATCATGCATAGCTACGGTTACTGTTTGGCCAAGTAGTTGCTAGTATGGCCTAGCTCGAATGATCTTTTCAAAATAGTGTGTGAGCTAGCTACATGCTTGTTTAGTTGATTTAAGGTACATATCAATACTATGACTCTAATAGATAAATGGAAACCTCACATTAACTTAGATCTCAGTTTAATCTCATTTGTATGTATATCTATTTGATTTATATTAGCAGACTTGTATCGCAATGCAACTAATACTTTCTAGATACTAATAGCATGTTTTGCAATATTAACAAATTAACGAACTTCTTTTTAATAGATTTAAGCTTGTTTGTACTCTGATTCAAGATTCATATCAGCCACACCTAAGCTAATGTTAAACTAAAAGGCACACGAAAAAGGACTAATTTGCTCAATCAGTATTACATACAATTGCATCAAGAGGCATCTAGACATCTAGTATATGCTGAGTTAGATAATAGGATGCATTCACAGGCTCAATCTCCTTAATAACAATGCAGATTATCGTATCAATCATCCCATATCGAACATACCCTTGAAACCTGTAATTTTCATTAACCTTAAACTTTTAAAAATCTATGCATTCACGTATATGTACGTTGACGTTTATCAAAAGCATGGTCTATAAGTGTTGTACGTGCCCACTCCCATGCACCCTCAAATGAATCATAACAGGGCTCATAGTAGTAGTAGTTATCAAGCAATTGCATTGTTCACATAACATTGTTTTAAATAGGTGACCCTTTAGGTTAGTCGTTGACATGAAGTTACAGTTTACTTACAATTGTTTCTAAATAAACCTATACTTTTTTAAAAATAATCTTATTCAAACACCCTTTAAGTGCTTAATAGCTATCCAAATATTTAAAAAAAAATTAAAAATAAAATAAAATAAAAAAACAACAACAACAACAACTCTTTAAGACTTGTATAGTTGTATCTAGCTTACCCAAACACCCTTTAATATTATTAGCAACTAATAGTTATTTACAGTACAACTATTTTTTTAATATGAAGTTAATGTATATGAATGACACGTCTAAAAACTTGATCCAAAGTTGTTATGATTCATCTGTTATGGATAACCAATACATGATTATATCATCAATATTACATAAATTATTTGCTCTCGTCTTTTTTCACCCTCATATCTTCCTCTTCTTTAAACGTTGTTTGTTTTTATTAACATAAACAAAGAGTATATTACAATTTTCATTTTGATGACACCATTACAAATGTCATCCCATTTAGCACTTTTTGTCTGTTGTCACTACATCGTGACCTATGACAAATAACTTTGAAATTAATAAAATTCATTTCGAAAACCACTAACTAACCATGATAGATAACATAATTAATTCAAAACGCAAAATATGAAAAGGTTTACTACAAATTATTTACTTTAAAAGCATGCATTTAGGGTTGTTTTGTTTAGAAGGTTAGCCGTGCATACCATGCTTACTTTTAAGGCATGCATCTTGTACATATAACGGCGCTATCCTTGCACCGGCCTCCAGTGTTATAGGTTCACCGTCATGTTGATAACCGGCGTGTTGAAAAAGGTGATTTTGTGTATTTTTTTAGTTTAAAAACAGAGTAAGTGGGGTCTTTTAATTGTGTGTTATATGAATGTAATTAGGATTTTTTTTTTTTTTTTGGAATGGCATTTCAATTAACGTGTTGGGTGTATAATACCCCTAGTCCCCTATATCACAAACTGCACCTAGTGCTCATTGCTAGTGAACTTGCGATTCTTCTTTTTCTTAAACATGACAACATATAAGTAATTTGTGATTCTACAAAGCTTTCCACATGGTGTTTTTTGCTCTATATAAGTGACACCTGCATAATTGGACGACAACCTAAAACTTACGAAAAAAGTAAAGTCATAAATTCATAATAACTTACAATAAGCATGGCCATAACCTTAACTATCAAATATGTGCAGTTTTAGCCTCTCTTACTACTACAACCACCATTTAAATACTCTATAGAAGTTGCAATGTGACATTCACTTGCATACTTAAACCTGTACTTGTATGGAATATAAAAACTACAACCACCAATTATATCCAAGAAACAATGTTGGGTAACTACATAAAAGGGTGGTGAAAAAATCAATATCAGTGTTTCCTATGTGCTAGCATCTTTAACAATTGCTTAATGTTTGGCTTATTTCTGAATTGTCTTGGTGCAGGCGTTGGCATACACTCGTCACATGCTTTACTAATACTCCGTATTGTTTTCAAACAATATTAAATGAAGTTCATATGACAAATCCTTTTTACCCATTGTTTACCAACAACAGACGTCATATGCTTTGGTTCCGATCAAACAATACCATTTTTTATTAAACTGTGAGAGCCTATGTATTAATACTTACAACCGAATCACACCATTAATAATACAAATCCGGAAATCATGTATCTAATTGAATCACTTCTAGACATATTTTTAAATTATGATCAAGGGGAGAAACGAATATCAACAATCAAAAATATCTTAATAGTAATAGGATTTTGACAAATGAGTGTCCTCCCATATTTATCAATGATGACTAAATTCAAAATCAGAAACAAATATACTTACCTACCGTTTGTGATCGGGAATCAAACCGAACTCATAAAGAAAGCAACGTGTTCCCGACTTGTTGCAGACTTGCAGCCGTTCCTTGAAATCATAAACTTGAGTCTTAGGTTTTCTCTTTCTATTATGTTTTGTCTAATTACAAACCTTTTTGGAATATGACCATTGCCTCTGCCTTTGAACTCTAATTAGATCGTTGCAATTGCAAGCATTTTCTCCCTTTGGGGCAGGTTTGCGTATATGATCCATAGTGCAAGATTAAGCATGAACCTGATGAATAAGATGTGAAGTTTAGGTAGGTGGATAAGATGTGTGTGTGAGAGTTTTTTTGTTATTGTGTTGATGAATATCAATGTCACGGAGTGCCTTTTTTTTATAAAATTTTACAAATTAGTCCAAATCTATTAAGAAATACATGGTAAGGACATGTGTATCTTTCATTTTTTTTACCTATTATGAGAAAAACGACTTTTGATCAAAAATTAGACAATTTAAGAAAGATTTTCGTTTTTTTAATTAAATATTGCAGAGAAAAATAATAATAATAATTTAATTATTGCCTAATAAGGAATGAATTGATTTTTTTTAAATGAAAAAAATTCCAACAGGGGTTTTATTTTATTATATAAAAGATTGACAAAAAATTTATAATTCTTTTCTTAAACGATATAGCACATAGAAGATTTGAATTTAAAATAAGGAGAGAATTGATTAGAGTAATTTTTATTAGTGGCAAGTCACCTTGTAATTGTTTTTTTTTTTTTTTTTTTTTTTTTTTTTTTTTTTTTTTTTAATATTTTGTGGAGGTAGCATTTTCTTTATAATAATAACAACCATGACACTTAAAAGTATTCAACCAACTGTCTTCTTGTCACACCCCGTCGAAGGTGTAAACGTGAGATGCGACGCAATTAATATTCATCGCAAAAGAGATATAGAAAAAATACCATAATTAAGATTAATGGAAATAATACATTATTACAATATTCTTTTAGCCGACCTCAGCAATTGAAACATAAAGTTTTGTTTTCAAAAGATAGCGTCTCATTACATAACGACAAAAAATGACACGTGAAGACTTCTTTATGCAAATGTCTTCACGAAATATGCTTACTGACGATCACTTGAAGCGCATGAGAAAACGGGTCAACTATGAAAATAGTTGGCGAGTACACATATTTTATATAATACGAAAATCTTTATTTTTAAAGAAAGTCTTCATGGCAAATATCCTATCAACCCGTCATGGTACAAGTCCCGCCCATACAAGACTTGTAACATATAAGTTCATATATATTTCTATAATAAAAGTAAGTCAAAAGTTTTTGAGAAAAAGTCAACATAGCAAAGGTGATTTCAACCCATTCAGTTACAAGTCTCACCAATACAAGACTTGTAACCTATGGGTTTACATACCATTGCATAAAAGATAGCACATCTTGTAGTCAAAGCACACGTGGTTATCTGTATGGCGACGGTGCTCGGATGACTGTGAATTTCATTGTTGTCCTCCGGTAGAGTCCTTCGTCTCCAAAGGACACATCCAATTCTATCTTCCCCAGGGGCTTCGTCACTTGCCCCGCGAACCCTAATAGGTTCGTCTGGGTTTGCTTTAAACGAGACTTTATGTCTCAAGTTATCGAAACAGTACTCGAACATTACTTCCACCGACGCCCCTTCATCTACGAATACCCTTCTCACTAGATATCCTTCCATTGTTGCCTCTGTGGTGAGAGGTTCATCGGACACGTTACCTGAGGGTACAGGGGGAAAAGTGATTGGGACATTCATCCACCCCTCCTCTTGCTCCCTAGACTTCCGTTTCCTCTCCTCAGGCCACGTTCTGATCATGTTAATCACCTTGTCTTTAGGTGGGACATCCTTCTTCGACCCACCCCTTCTTTTTTGGCGGACTTCTTTAACGAGATGATTCAATTTCCTATACTCCAAAGCCAATTCCAACTGCCTTTTCAACTGGTAGCAATGGTTTTTATAGCGTCCCTTTTCTCCATGGTAGTCACAGTACTTATCCTGGTTCTCCTTTCTTGGCGGATCACGCATAGGCCTAGGTGGGGGCAAATGCAATTGGTGTTCTGTTGCCAGGATTTCCTTTGGTGGTTTGACGAGAGAGTCCAACGTAAGACGAGGGACATTGCGTCCTTGATAGTCATTCCTAGGGGGTAGGTACGGTGCTTGTCGATCTCTCTGCCAGTACGGGATGTTGCCGTGTTTACTATGATATCCCAGTCATCCATCATTCCTTCTCCTTTCTCCACCGTAATGTTACTAATTGGAGTCTCTCTATTGGCTACCCAAACAATGGTGCCAGTTGCAAACTTATTGTACCATGTGCCTAAATATCGGTTTTTTGAGGTGTTGCTTGGGCTAAATAACCCCAGCTTGAATGATTTTTGGGCCGAAACAATGGCTTCACCATCTTTAAGAGTTTGGTATATGGATATGGTGTATGCGGCTATGGTACATGTAAGTAATGTAGGGAAGCAAAGGAAGAGTATGGTTAGTACCTCCATTGATGAACTATTTGCTACAATGTGGATGATTCATTATATCTTCTACTTTTTCTTATTCTTTTCAAAATTTTGGTCATTAACTAATGTTCGGTCCATATAGTCTGCGTTGTTTCTATTGGGTGGTTGGTTCAATTTATGAAGAGAAAACAAATCTTGAATGATTTTTATGCGTGTGATGTTGTACTTGTTTGGTAGGCCTTATCATAATACCAATTGTTACGCCCATGGTTATGATATGTGTCATAGGTTATTATGTTTAGGATAAGTGTTTGAGTCGTATTAGGATAAGTCTTCGTGTTAGGATAAGTCTTCGTATTTGTGTGAGATTATCTCATAACTAGTATTTAATGTTTTACAATGAATGAAAGTCATTAAGCTTTGTCAAATAAAAATATATCTTGTTTTCTTCTTTAATATTCTCAAGGAGCTTGCGCCCGCTTGAAGTGGTGCCCTATCTCGATACAACCCCAATGGGTCGTATCAATTGGTGCTTTCATTGAGAGCTCTTGTTGATAGGGTTTTTGATTAGGGTTCCAATAAAAAAAAAAAAAAAAAAAAAAAAAAAAAAAAAAAAAAAAAAATTGTTCATCGACTACTATTCATAGGTACTGTTCACGAAGCACTGCTCACGGAGTACTATTCATCAAAAAACATTTGTTCTTTGAATTACTGTTCATGGCATCAGGCGGCAGCGATCAGGACGGGAGTACACACTCTATAAGCTCTTGCAAATGGGCACGGTGGCCGAATATGAGAGTGAGTTTGTGGTACTTGCAAATCGAGTAACAGGGATCTCTGAATCTTTACTTACATCGTTTTATATCTTCGGACTTAAACTGACGTTACAAATAAAATTGTTAAGGGCAAGGTCTAAAACTTTAGGAGAAGCCTTTTCCTTAGCCCATATAGTCGAGGCTCGTTTTGAGGCAATTGTAGAGAAAGAGAAAAAGCATATAATTGAAAAGAAATCAGATGTCATTCCATCATTACAAAGTGCATTTGCTTCACCTGAGATTAAAGGGTCCTTAGATGTTGATGAAGATTTTGGTGTTGATGAGGTTAAAAGCGCGATAGACGGCGTTTTTGATATTGGTGAGAGTTTGCTTGTTATTCTAAAGTGGGTACAGACCCGCACATCAAGGACATTGCTATTATTGGTAACTTTTGAAAACATGGATGTTGCCATGGGAATGGAGGCTAAAATTCAAAGAAGAACGTGGGATCCTGGAATCAAGATTTATTTTAGATAACACCTTAAGGGCAAGGTGATTTTCAAGGAGTGGGGAGTGTTCCGCCCATGGTTAGGATATGTGTCATAGTTTATTACGTTTAGGATAAGTGTTTGAGTCGTATTAGGATAAGTCTTCATGTTAGGATAAGTCTTCGTATTTGTGTGAGATTATCTCATAACTAGTATTTAATGTTTTACAATGAATGAAAGTCATTAAGCTTTGTCAAATAAAAATATATCTTGTTTTCTTCTTTAATATTCTCAAGGATCTTGCGCCCGCTTGAAGTGGTACCCTATCTCGATACAACCCCAAGGGGTCGTATCACCAATCTTGAAATGAATTTTATGCATGTGATGTTGTACTTGTATGCGGAGTTTTAGATGATGGATAAGATATTGATAGTTATCATAATACAATCCAACCACTTAAATTAATAATGTTGTATGTCTGAGAATAACAACCACAACGTTTAAAAAGCATTCAACCAATCGCCTTTCTACTATTTTTACAAACAAAATTATTCTCAATTGAGTACAACCGAAACATACAAAAGAAAGAGATTGTCCCCAACACGGATGCGATCTATTAAATACAAACTCACACTTGTACAAACCCACACTATCAATTATCAAACTCTCAAACTCACAGACTGATTTATATTAAAATTAGGGGCATTTGACTACAAGTAAATGGAAATGTTTTCATCAAGGTTGTCAGGATCGCGATCCTGATTGTATGATCGTACGATCCTACGATCCTACATATAAAAAACGAGCAGGATCATAGTAGGATCTTAATTCTATCAGGATCGGTATAGGATCGTAGGATCGCACGCAGGATCGTAGGATCGTAAACGATCCGATCTTACTACAAGCCCATGTTTTTATCTCGAGGGGAGCAAGATCGTTGTAGGATCGTAGGATCGCACACAGGATCGTAGGATCGTGAACGATCTGTTCCTACTAGAAGCTCATGTTTCTTATTGTTTTTTCTTTTATCATTCATTTAAATTCATTTATCATATAAAATATTCTATAAAAGTATAAAACTACAACTCTTATACAATAATATATACATTTTCATAGGATCTTACGATCCCGATCCGAACCTACAATCCCGATCTTGTGAAGCCGAAAACGTTCCTAGGTAGGATCCCGATTCTGATAACGTTGGTTGTCATATTTAATTACAGTTAAGCTAAGCAGTCACCTTTCGTACCCACATTTTTGTTGTGTTATCTTCACTTAAATACGACACTTATTATATATTCTTTCCGTTCAACGCATGACTTACGATATTGTAACAACCGTGATTTTAGCAGGTTAGTTAGACTTTTAGCCTCGAGTTAATCTAACTTTGTTTGGTGTAGTTTGAGTAGTTATATGTGTGTTATTGTGTGTTATAGTGTGATTAGTATTTGATTTAGCACTAAATCCCTTCACGTTGTGGTTGTTATTGTGATTTTTGATGATGTTGATTTTGGGAAAGTTCATTTTGATCACCCATGTGGTGTAGAAATGACTTGTGTATATTTGGCGTTTTGAGGTTTTGCGTAACGAGTCTTCGTTCAAGTTATTGAGCGTTAGTAAGTTACGAGAATGTTGTTTTTGTGAAGAAATGCTTATGGAGTGTGTGAAAATCTATTTTTGGAAACTTTATTTTGAAAATGAATATTTTCTGGTTTGTCGTAAAATTAAGGTTTATCGCGAAGGACGTTAGGTTTTGTTATGGGAATACATAAAATATGAAAAGTATGAGGTTTTGAGTGTAATAAATAAATTTAATAAAAAAATAAAAATAAATATATAATAATAGGGGGCGGCCAAAAATTGGGTTAGGAGGAAAAAAAGAAAACCAAATTTGATACCAAATACAACTCTAAGCCTTAAGGGTTATCCAATATAATTATAAATACAAAATCAAAACTTCCTACCCCTTTTTCCTGCAATTAAAGTCGACACAAGGGAGGAACAAGAAGAAAAAAATTAGGGTTTCATAATTGTCTAGCAATAATCAAGAATCAAGGTAAAATCTTTAACCCTTACGTGTAATTAATTAATTATTGTTATGATTCATGTAATATTTAATATGATGGGATCTAGGGTTTATATACTTCTGTAAATTATTGAAGTAAAACATTTTAGGATGATTAGATGTTAATAATATGGTTAATGGTTAAGGGAATTGAGTATTAAACGCGTTAGATTATGTGTTAGGGTTTGGACAGACAACTATGGCTGTAAAGATGTGAGTGCAAATAACAGATGGTGACGAGTTAAGTCACTAATTTTAGGTCTAAATTGAAGTATAATGAAAGAGCATTCTAAAAAGTCCAGCCACGATCGATTTTAAGGTCGGGAAGTCGGTCTTTTGATTTTTCTTTGTTAAGGTGTCAAAGCTGTCAAACCGGGAATAGTTAACTAGGCCTTCTGGAATAGTTAAGTATTAGGTTATATTAGACTACCACGAAGAGGATTCGCGATAAAAACTTGTGGAAGTATTTTATGGAAATCAAAACTTTTTGGTGTGCGTTCATATCCGAATTTGAGTAGTTGACAAGTTTGAATTTATTATGAGTATTTGTGTGTGTTATTGGTCCATGGCCTTCTGGGATTAGCTTTTATGCTTATGAGAGACCATGGTGAATTTTTGGTGTGAGTTTTTAAGCTTTATTTGTTGTGATTTTATGTGGGCGAATGTACCCAAAAATTTTGCGTTTTCTGATTTTAAGAGTGCAAGGGATTTAGTGAGTTTTAAGTTATGGTAGTGGTTACTGTGGTGTCTAGGAGATCCATGGTGGGTCATATGAGTCTTAGACATCCATCATATGTGTATTACATGGGTTGTAGCTTTTAGCTTGACCTTGTGTAATGTGGATTATTTTTGTGTGCTATAGATTGTGAGTTGTTTTTGTGAAAGCTGCGGAGTTTAAGGTGAGTTTATAGTCCCATATTTTTACTTTGTTTTAAACTTGGGATGGGAATGATGCTTGCCTTAAATGATTTGAGTTACTGTGATTATGTGTGGTTTAAAAGCTTGGACTTATAATGTTATCGTAATAATGCTATGTGGTACGTGAAAGTGTGATTCCGATTAGGTTAGTGACCAAATTGATGCTGTGTGATATGTGATTCCGATTAGGTTAGCGACCTAATTGATGCTGTGTGATTTCCAATTGGGAGGATGCTTATCCTGTTGCTCGCGCATGCGACCCAGTTGATGATGTGTTTTGGAGCGGGGGTCACGTTCCGGCCCGATGGTTGCCTTTTGTGTGATGATTGGTTTATGGATAAATGTAGCTTGTATGTTCACTATATTTATTTGTCCAGCTATGTTTTTATAATCACAGTGAACTGGTTGCCTTGAGAGTGTATGTGTGTCTAAACCTATGAATCTCACCAACGTTATGTTGACATTTTAAGCATCATTTTCAGGTGAGCATTCTAAGGCCAAAGTTGAGGGCAGCAATTAGGCGAGACTTAGTTGCATATGGAGACCTTACTTATGTTTTGGGATTTGATTTTATTTGGATTTGGTTTTGATACATTTATGTTTTCTGTTTGGTACTTTCATATCTATTGAAGATACCTTTTGGATTTTGTTTTGGTTATTTATCTTGGGGTATTGTTACAACACTGTATGTTGGTACATTGCTCTATTTATGTGCATGTAGTTGTTTTCTATGTTGACACCAGGTGTTGTGACGATATCCATGAAGTTACACCCGTGCGTTTCCGCCGTGGCGGGGTGTGGCAGATATCTTAATCGATTAATATACATGATTTAAGATAAACTATTTTAGGGTAATTATTTCAAGTTTGTTGGCACCAAACTCGATTTAAACGCCTTTTACAGTTTTAATTATCTGAACCACAATCATGATATGGACACCACTTTCCAACGAGCTGCTTGTAGTCTCATGGTGTCTGTAAGATGCTTTCCAATCAATTCTGGTTCTAGTCTCTTATCGAAAATGTCTAGTTGATTGGCCAAGTAGGCTTTCAGATATAAGTGACGGGTTCAATCACAATAATGTTGAATCCCGTATGTATTATATTTTATTGATATAAACTTTAATAATGGTAGTTGCAAATTGGTTGTTTAAATATAAATTTTGACTATTTGGGCTTAGGTTTGACTTTTTAAGCGTAGAATTTATAAATCATTGATTTTGGTTTCTAATGATCATATCTTTAGTTTTTTCGGGCCACATACCAATCTGCAAATTCCAAAGAGTATGGAAAGCTTGTCATGATTGTTGATGTTATTGATCGAAGTAGGAGAACCAGTGGCGGTATCATAAAATCTTTTAAGAGGGGCAAAAGTTAAGAGTAAAATGTCAAGTCGGGTCATGTCACTAACTTGGTCTTTGTTGATGTCATGACAATAATTTTACTTTGAATGAAAGTGAACTTGTTTAGGTAGAACCTAAACGAACTAGTTGTGATTATATGGATAATATTTACGACATACTTACTTTTCCTGATCGATATTAATACGAATAGAGAAAGCGCAAACACAAATTTAGATAACAAAATTTAGAATAGCACAAAAATCAAACATTAGATCTCTCCAAAAGTAAAGAATGTATTTAACCACTAGACTAAGATGTAACTCTTGGTTAATGTTTTACCATTATACTATTTATTCTCTTAGGGGTGCAGAATAAAATTGTGCATCATAATCATCCGAAACAAGTCGACATTAATAAGAGTCTTAACATCTACTTGGAACTTTGTGGGGGCAACTGTCCACACTGCCCCCATTGTAGTGCTGCCCCTGGGGAGAATAGTTCATGGGGAGATTTTGATGTAGTTTATTTGAATGTTGATGAATTATTGTTTCTTATGATCTCTTTTGTTGATGTAATTTAAGAACTATAAACTTTGGCAAAAGAATTTAAAAGGCTTTTCATTATTGTTTTGATCAAGGTTTTGATTTGTTGAAGAAAAAGTGAAGATGAAGAGGGGTGTTTGAAAAGAGGAAACCGAGTGTATGAAAAGTGTGTATGGTTTATGTGTCAAAAGTGCTTTTGAGGTTGCCAGAATAAGGGGAACATTATTGGAAATTTAGGTGGGAATGTCATGTAGATGACGGAAATTACTGTCGGAAATCACGGTCAAATTAACATATATAGTGGTTAAAGGACCAAATCGGTTATAGGTCAAAACCATAAAAAGATGATCCGAGGAAAAAAAGGTATCGGGATTAAATTCGTTATACTTGACAAAACACAAGGACCGATTAAGTAATTAACTCTAACATTTTTTTTTTAACTTACAATGTATCATTTTTGTCTATACAAGATTGGAATCCTAAGATCGGATTGAAATCGAAATATTCTACTTAATGTTCAAATATCTTATATATATAGTAATTCGTATTCAAAGCTAATTGTATAACACATTCATGAAGAAATAAGAGTTCTCAAAGTTATAATAATAATGCAACACGTAATGGTTTAAAATACTAAAATGTCTAATCGATGATTCAGGATGACGAATATTTTAATCTAAAAATCTATATATTTTACTTTTATAAAACATTTATAGTTATCCACGCTTGCTAACTGTTTTACATGAACAAAATTCATTCCCTAATAGTTGATTAGTTAGTTAATTAAAAAAAAAAAAAAAAAAAAAAAAAAAGAGGAGAAAATGACTCTATTAGTTTTATACTTTGTCATTTTTCCCGCTCTAGGTACTATCCTTATTTGTAATATGTATGAGTCATTGTTCTTTCAAGTGTTTATCATTTTAAGTACTCTACTTAGTTTATGTGTCTAGAGTTGATATTCACTTACATGAAACTTGACATTAGCGACAATACGTGCGACTAAGTTAAAGATATATCTATTTAATCAACAACCTCATAATAAATTTAATTGAAAGACCAAATTACTTCATCTCTTAGCTAATTGATCAATATTTAATGTTTTCTTTTTCTCTTTTGCTCGTGTTTGGCTCCTTTTTCTCTTTTGTACTCATAAACTTTTTGGTATATATCACAAGAGCAAAAAAGAGAAAAAAAAAAAAAAAAAAAAACCATTAAATATTGAAATGATAAAGACCTGCAACTCATATAAAGTTTAATCAGTCAATTATCATGATTCATAACTTTGCAAATTCTCATTTAACCTTTGCAAAGCTTATAGCCAAGGTTGTCAAAATGTGCAGTGTCAAAAATAAGAAATTATTGAAAGAGCAATGATGTTTAATTAATTTACGACTTATCTCCTTTTATTCATTTGATGGTTTATTTATTAGTATGACTCACATGATCTAATGATCATAGAGATGATTAATGATGATATACTTTTGCAATTACTACCATTTTTGTTTCATCATAGAGATGATGTAACTAAAAAACTGAAAATGTATTTTCATTCTCTTGTACCAAACAAACGAATGGATTCTTTAATAGATTATTTAGGGTCTGTTTGGTTTGTGGGTTATAATGGAGGTTTAGGTTATAAAGCTAAAATAAGTTGTTTGTTTTAACTTTGTAGGTTTTGGATTAGAGATTAAGTCTGAATATTCATCCATACTCTAAAGTAGGGTGGGTTAACTTCTTTTCTGACAAAGGCATGTCTGATTTTTGTCCTTTACCTTTCAATCTTTATCTTTTCCTACTTATTTGTCATATAAAACAATAAAAAAAATGCTCACATTAATTACTCTATATTTTTCTTTTATATTAATAATTTTTAATTTATTTTAAATGTATAATATATATTTAAATATTATTTTCTCTCTCACAAAATAAATCCAAATCAAAATTCAAATCTTAAACCAAATTTAGGGCCCGTTTGGTATGTGAGTTTTGATTGGGGTTAGGATTTAATAAATGCAAATTCAATGTTTGGTTGTGTTTATGCAATTTGGGTTTGGATTTGTATTCTTAATATTAAGACATGTAAAAAAGTTGGGTAGTGTGGTAGTTTTTATGACACATGTGGGACCATGTGTTTTTTTTACCATATCTTTTTTTTGTTTTGTTTTTTTTGTTTTTTGTTTTTTTTTTTGTTTTTTGTTTTTTCTTATTTATTTATATATTATAAAACAAAATATTTATTTCTTTTAACTTATTTTTAATATAAATAATTTTTAATTGTATTTTAATATATAATATATATCATTAAATATTATTTTCTCTTTCTTAATTCAAATCCTAATCTACAACTTTATATTCAAATTTAAATCCTAATCTAAACCCATCTACAAACCAAACGGGCCCTTAAATCCAAATCTAAATCCTAATCATAAACCCATCTACAAACCAAACGGGCCCTTATTACTTTTGACAAACAGTAGAATCTATTCTCTTATAACAGATTCATTATTTTTCTTTGTCATTCCATTCTCCACTGCATTTTCATTCTTTGTTATTCAGTCGTATCAAACGTCCCTTTATAATTGATTAGTTAATTTAAAAAAGTATATGAACGAATCGGGTCAAGATTTTCGATTCTATGGTAAGATCGAGAAGATCCTATATCATTTAAGATCCAATAAAGAATCGACTCATTTTAACTTAACAAAATATCCTAAAAACAAACAAGATCGAGACATTAATGGCTACGATTAAAACCACTTTTTATCCACATAGTGTACTAACAAAAAAGTCAAATAAACTTAGACTTTTTTTCCAAGTAACCGTCAAAATCAAATAATAGAATAACTAAACATTTCAACACCTATACTAACTGAAAAAGAAAAAGAGTCAAAAAACGTGAACGGTGAACCCAAAACAATAAAACATCTCGAATCTTCCTTTCACTCTAAACACACCGTCACAACTTTTTCTATCGGTGGTTGATAAAAATATGGCGGGAAAGATGATGCAGGCTGTTTGGTACACTTGTTACGGCGGTGGTGCTGCCGGTTTAAAGGTTCCATCATTTTTCAGTTTTAGTTCGGTTTCTTTGTGTTATTTCTAGTATTTACTGTTGTCAACTTATTCGATTATATTAACCATGATTTTGTTATTAAAAAAAAAAAAAAAAAGGTTCATGAATATGTTATTTTGTGGGTTGTTTGAATTTTTGGGCTTATTTATATAAGTTTATTAATATAAGGGGGTGGTTTTTTAAGTTTATATGTGGGCTTACGAGCTTATTTGTATGTCGGCTTATATTACATAAACCCCAAATTTTTGGCTTATTTTGAGACTTGTGGGCTTATATAAGTTTTTTATGATATTATAAACTCATATAAGCCCATTTGTTAAGCCAGAAAATTGAGGCTTGTGTAATATAAGCCGAAATCAAATAAGCTCATAAGCCCACATATAAGCTTAAACAAACACCCCCTTATAAGCTTATATAAAGGTTCCAAACAAGCCATAAAATTTGAGCTTATGAAATTTAAGCTGAAATAAAATAAGCCTGTATGCTTACCAATTACAAATAAGTTTAAACAAACACACACTAGATATTAAAGTGGCCTTAGAAACGGTCTCGGGTTCAAGAGTACAGATCTTTTGGGTAGCTGCGGAAAGGGTTGAAAGCGGTCATGCGCTTATATTTGTGATAAAGAGTCGCCCACTTGGGGTAACCAGAATAGGGAAAAACTCATCAGTAAAAGTTAGATAGTACAGTGGATGATTAATTGCGTAGGTATTTTTTAGGTTAGAACTAGACTGCTACTTTTTAGATGTTGTTATAATATTGGAGATTTAGTGCTATTTTTTTGTTTGGCAAAGATCCTCGTTAAATATAAGTTTTGCTTGTCTTGTGGTGGGCGATGAGGTTTTGGATCATTTAGTGTTTAGAATATAATGCTTGTTTGGCAACAAGCGTCTAACTTTCGGATTTTATTCTAACGCTCCTATTTGAAATTCTAATAAAAGAGGCATTTAGCTTTTATGTCAATTTACACTTCGTGATTACATCTGCAGCTATGTTAGTAAACTGCTTTAAAACAAAAACCTACGTCTACGCTAAAATAAAGCTTACGAGAGCCTTTTTTTCTATTTTTTAAATGAGCTCTATCATAAGCTAATTGAAGTGGCATTTAGAGTAAACTCTAATTAAAAGGCTAGACTGCTACTTGTATGTTAGGGCTAATTGCTTAAAAATAACAGTCTACTTTGATACTTGACTAATCGATTTACCTATGAAATTAGGCACAGTGACATCATTCTTTCAGTTTTTTTTTACAGTTAATAACTAATCATATCAACACACTTTAACCAACCAAAACTGAAAGTAGGCTACTATTTTGTGCAAGGCCAAATTGCATAAAAAAAGTATCAAACTTATGTTTACTATCCGTTTGAGGTATCATACTTTTTCAGTTTTTTGTGAACACCGGTCAAATATCAAAACGAGGATCAGAGTAAGTTTTCAGGTAACAAATGCTAGTCTTCAGGGCATACCATGTCAGCTGCTGCATAGACAGTGTTTTATGTTTTTGGAAAACCTGCACACATAGGGTATGAGTATTAAACTTATGTTCAATTTCTATTTGGGGTCAAAAAATTTCTTTTGTTAATTCAGGGTATCCAACTTGAATAATTTAATTTTGTTAGGTTTTCAAGTAAAGGAAATAAAAGTCTCACACCCCAAGTAATCGTTGATCATAAATTTGATACCCGTCTTTGCAATTTGCTCAGCTGCTCTTTGGCCTTTGCATAATAATAAAAGTATGATTGACGCCATTGGTATTAGCCCTTAGTAGTATCCTGTTTGATCCAGAAAGTTGCACTATGTTTATTTCATATTAGTAGGCGGTGAGAGTTGAAAAGGTCAATGCTCTATATCTTTTGCAGCATGTTGAAATGATATACAAAGTCAATAATATATTTCTATCTTTTGCAGCATGTTGAAACCCCTGTTCCTGCTCCTGGAAATGGTGAAATTCTGCTAAAAGTAGAAGCAGCAAGCATAAATCCGATCGACTGGAAAATTCAGAAAGGGATGATACGCCCTATTTTGCCCCGAAAGTTTCCTTTTATACCACGTTAGTTCCATACTTCGATGTTTAGCATAGACTGTTTTTGGCATTTTCAATTTGTCAATGTGTTAGCTTGAGTAGGTAAGAAAGAACCACTTGTTATATGGTAGCACTTCCTTTGCTTTCAGTAGCCATTTTGCTGGTCTATTGGTTTTGTGTTGATTAGTGTAGAACAACCATCAAATTGATCTGATATGCCTTGACTACCAATAACAAATAGCTTAACGAGTCACCGAATGATGATGTATTCATAAGTTCGTATCCGTAATGAAAATTGTTTGTTGTTGTTTGTTGGAACAGTTGGTGATGTAGCTGGAGAGGTTGTGGAGGTTGGACTGGGAGTTAAGAATTTTAAAGCTGGTGACAAAATCATTACTAGCCTTGTGAGTTTCATCGTTGTTATTTCTGATTTTTGAGATACTTTTCTATGCTTCGTATAACATGCTTATTTTTTTAATCCTAGTCATATCTTGGTTTACACAGCAACACAAGTTTTTGTATTGCTTAAATGCTTTAACAAGTTCCTATGTTGACCCATTTACTTATGAATGGGTCAATCTGGGTTGTGTTTTATCTCAAATGTGTCAAATACTCTCTTTAGCTATATGGATAGGTAAGATGGGTTGAACTGTTGGAGTTCGCTCAAAGTGTATTTCATAAGCATACAACCTTAACTTTTTTCATTCAATGTCTTGGATTATTATTTTCCTAATATTAAATCTGTAATCCCAATTAATGCATCAACTATTTATAAAAAAACTGAAAATGGGGAAGGAGTGTTTCGTGTCAATTCTTCCCATACTAACAAGCAACTTGTTTTGAGTTTTGACCCTTTACCCACTGCCTGACTCGGCCATCTTGCCACCTCTTGTGATATGTAAGCTGAGAAACTATTAGGTCCAAACTTTTTAAATAATTTTCTGCACTGGATGATAGGGGACTGCGGGTGGAGGCATGGCTGAGTATGCAGTGGCTAAGGAGACATCAACAATTCAAAGACCATCAGAAGTATCAGCTGCAGATGGTGCTTGTCTAGGTATTGCAGCATGCACAGCTCTACACTCCCTCACTATAACCGGTGGTCTAAAGCTAGACAAAAACGAACGACGCTCAAATGTCCTAGTAACTGCCGCTTCAGGTGGTGTGGGCCACTATGCTGTCCAACTAGCGAAACTGGGAAACACCCATGTCACAGCAACCTGTGGGGCTCGTAACATCGAGTTTGTCAAAAGCTTAGGAGCGGATGAAGTTCTTGACTACAAAACTCCCGAAGGAGCTGCCCTCAAAAGCCCATCAGGTCAGAAGTATGACGTAGTGGTCCATTGCGCTACTGGTATCCCATGGTCAACCTTTGAGCCCAACCTTGCCCCAACTGGGAAAGTAATCGACATAACACCGGGCGGTAGTGCATTTTGGACTTATGCAGTGAACACAATCACGTTCTCGAAGAAGAAACTTCAGCCGTTACTTGTGACTCCAACTGCTGAAAAGCTCGAGTGCCTTGCAAAGTTGGTGAAGGAAGGGAAATTGAAGACAGTTATCGACTCCAGTTACCCTTTAAGTAAAGCTGAAGAGGCTTGGGCCAAGAGCATTGAAGGGCATGCTACCGGGAAGGTGGTTGTGGAACCTTGATATAGTTTCCGTCTTATAGTTTAAGTGCAATGCGTGAGTATGTCGTTTATGTTGTATAAGACTTCCAACTTTCCTCTACAAATATTGTGTTTTCTGCGAACTCGATCGTAACACTGTTTTTATATGTTTTAAGTATTACCCAATAGTTTCTGGTATCATATCGAATGTGTTGGGAATGATGCGATGAACTTGATTGACAACAAAATCCACACATCTGAACTGTTTTGGTTTCATATTTTGGTTACATCGACTATTGAAATATGTTTATTACCAGAAGAGTTCAGGTTAGTAGTACCTTCGTCGATCATTATAATTATTCCTTTCTCCAATAAGTATAGGGTTATGATTCGGCACGGCATATATCAGATTGTTGGCTTGTTCAATACGTATAGTATGCAGTTTAAAAAATTATCAAATAATAAAAATCCATATTTACTTGAAATTATTGTTTTAAAATACTAGTTATAATGCTCGCGCACGCGCGAGTTTTTAAATTTTTTTTGAATCATATACTTTTATTTATTAAAAAAACAAGAGAAAAGTTCATTTGTGAACTAAGTTTTTGTTACATACTGAGGGACAAATCCCCATCTAGTTTGATCTAATGGTAGGTATTAACATAAGATTTAATATGGAAACCTAATTCTATGTTTTTTTCTTGTATTTTTCTCTTTCTTTTTATTCCCTTCTTTTTTCTTTTTTTATATTTCTTTTTTTTTTTTTTGTCTTTTTTAGCCCTTCACGTTGCCTTTTTTTGTCTTCTTTGTTTTCTAGCCAAGGTTTGCTTCTTTTCTTTTTCTTTTTTCTTGGTCCCCCTTTTTCTATCAACGTTATTTTTTTTTTTTCCTTTTTCAAGCTTTTTTTTAATAAACATTTTTTTAATTCACTTTTTTTCTTTTTAAACAAAATCACGTTTTTTTTTAATTCACGTGTATTTTTTTTAAATTCACGTTTTTTATTTTAATTCAAGTTTTTTTCACTTGCTTACGTTTTCGTCCGTTTTCATACGTTTATAGACATTTTCGTCCAATTTCAGACGTTTTAATTCGTTTTCATACGTTTATACACGTTTTCGTCCGTTTTCAAACGTTTTAATCCGTTTTTATCCGTTTTCGTCCATTTTTCATACGCTTTCATCCGTTTTAAGACGTGTTTTTACACTTTCATGTGTTTTTGTCCGTTTCATACTTATTCATCCGTTTTCTTGCGTTTTCATCCGTTTTCTTGCGTTTTCGTCCATTTTCATCCGTTTTCTTTCGTTTTCGTCCTATTTTTCATACGTTTTCTTCCTTTTTCATATGTGTTTTTATGCTTTCATATATTTTCTTCCGTTTTCATACATATTCTTCGGTTTTCTTATATTCTCGTCGTTTTCATTCGTTTTTGTCCATTTTTCAATATTTTTGGTCATTCTCAGACGTTTTCATACGTTTCGGAATATCACAAGTGATATTCAGAATATCACCCCAGTGATATACTAAATATCACAAGTGAAATTCGGAATATCACAAGTGATTATCTGAATATCACATGTTATATTTTGTGATTTTCTGAATATCACAAGTGACATATTGAGTACCACAATTGATATTCTGTGTTTTTGGCCATTCTCAGACGTTTTCATACGTTTCAAAATATTACAAGTGATATTCTATGATATTCAGAGTATCACTTGTGATATTCACAAGTGATAGATATTCAGAAAATCACAAGTGATATTCATAATATTATTAGTGATATTCAGAATATTACAAGTGATATTCTATGATATTCAGAGTATCACTTGTGATATTCACAAGTGATAGATATTCTGAAAATCACAAGTGATATTCATAATATTATTAGTGATATTCAGAAAATCACAAGTGATATTCTGAATATCAATTATGATATTCAAAAATGTATGAAAACGTATGAAAGTGAAAAAAACGTGAATTAAAAAAACGTGAAAATCACTTGTAATATTCTGAATATCACTTGTAATTTTCTGAATATCACTTGTGATATTCAGAATATCACTTGTGATTTTCATGTTACAAAACATTAGTTGAAAATCACTTGTGATATTCAGAATATCACTTGTGATATTCTAAATATCACAAGTGATATTCAATTAATGCATTGTAACATTAAAATCACAAGTGATATTCAGAATATCACAAATGATATTTAAAAAATTACAAGTGATGTTCATGTTACAAAACATTAGTTGAAAATCACTTGTAATATTTAGAATATCACTTGTGATTTTTATGTTATAAATCATTAGTTGAAAATCACTTGTGATATTCAGAATATCACTTGTGATATTCAGAATATCACTTGTGATATTCAGAATATCACTTGTGATTTTCTGAATATCACTTGTGATTTTCTGAATATCACAAGTGATTTTCATGTTACAAAACATTAGTTTAAAATCACTTGTAAAATATCACTTGTGATATTCTGAGTATAAAAGAATAATACTTTCGACATTCAGAAACGTATGAAAACATCTAAAAATGACTGAAAACATTTAGAAATGGATGGAAACATATGAAAATAGATGAAAACGTAAGAAAAATGAGGAATACGTACGAAAACGGACGAAAATGTTTGAAAACAGACAATGATGTATAAAAATGGACGAAAACGTCTGAAAACGGACGAAAACATCTGAAAACGGACGAAAACGTATGAAAACGGACGAAAACAGATGAAAACGTATGTAAACGGACAAAAACGTATAAAAAGGGATGAAAACATATAAAAACGGACAAAATCGTATAAAACGGATAAAAACGTATGAAAACTGACAAAAAACGAAGGAAGACGTATAAAAACAGACGAAAACGTATAAAAGTAGACGAAAACGTCTGAAAACAGTCGAAAACGTAAAAAAACGGACGAAAACGTATGAAAGCGGACAAAAAGGCCTGAAAACATACGAAAATGTATGAAAACGGACGAAAACGTATAAAAACAGACGAAAACGGATGAAAACGTATATAAACGTACGAAAACATATAAAAATGGACGAAAACGTTTGAAAACAGACGAAAACTTAAAAAAACGGACGAAAACGTATAAAAACGGACGAAAACGTCTGAAAACAGACGAAAACGTAAAAAAATTGACGAAAACGGACAAAAACGCCTAAAAACATATATAACTATGTGAAAACAGATAAAAACGGACGAAACGTAATAAAGTGAAAAAAACGTGAATTTATATATAAAAAAATTGATTTAAAAAAAAAAAAAAAAAAAAAAAAAAAAAAAAAAAAAAAAAACACTTGATTTAAAATAACGTGGTTCAAAACAAGGTAAAAAAGATGAAAAAAAAAAGAAAAAAGAAAAAAACAACTTGATTTAAAATAACATGATTAAAAAAAAAAAGAAAAAAATTATATAAAAAAACGTAGTTAAAAAAAGCAAAAAAATGTTAAAAAAAAGTGAATAAATAAGAAAGACAAAAAGATAAAGGAAAAAAAATGGACTTAGGTTTTCATGCTAAATCTTAGGTTAATCCCAATGTTATAAATGGCGTGAGGCGTGGCGTGGCGGCAAGGCCACGCCTCAAGCCTTACGCGCCATGGCGAAGCCATGACGTTTTTTGCGGCGTGACTAAGGCGGCGAAAAAATATTTATATATTTATCATTTATGTTATAATATCATATTTTATATGCATATCGAGTTTACAAAAGGTGAGTTTAAAAAATGTGAGCTTACAAAAAGTGATATGCATAAGAAATAAAGTGAAAATTTGAACTATGTTTAGAAATTACTAGGCCCAAAATTTAAGCCCACATCATCCCCTTCTAAAAATGGCGCCACGCCATACGATAAGGCGCGCCTTGGCACGCCTTTTCGCGCCTTATTCCACGCCTTTTCACACGACGCCTAGACTTCACGCCTTAGTCCATTTCGTGGCGCCGAGGCCACGCCTCGCGCCTTGGCGGCGCCTTGACGCGCCTTTTAGAACACTAGTTAATCCCCACCATTAGATCAAACTAGATAGATGGTTGAGATTTGTCCATCAGTATGTAACAAAAACTTGGTCTTTAAAATAACTCACCTTAATTTAATATTTGTTTTGTTTGATTTATGCTGTTTAATTATAGTTTTTTATTATTAAAGATAATAATTTAAAAATTTTAATCCTATTATTAATTGCATCTTATCTATATTTTTTGTATTTATCTTCTACTTGTATTATTGATAAATATAAAATGTTACCCAATAAGAAAATAATCTTTTTTTTACATAAAATTATTACTAAATAAGGTATGAATCAATTTTTTTTTAAATGAAAAATTCCTAATAAGAATTTTGTTTTATTATATAAAAGATGCAGTCATCAAATAATAAAAATTTATATTTACTTTACGAGTATATAAAAAACAATTTATTGCATATTAAGAGATAAATTTCAGCGACTCATTATTTTATATAGAAAAAGTTATTAATATTTTAATTAAAAAACAATTACACCCATCTTTATATAATTCAAATATTTATAAACCGATCGTTAGGCAATAGAATTATACCATAATGACGAACATTTTAGCATCTTTAATTAGACAACCACTTTCATATACTTTCGGCAAAATATTTTTTTTCTACATTTTTTACTTTTTTTTTCACTATTAAAATTCACATGACATATCATATCTGATTTAACACTAATATGTAAGTTGGAAACTAAATAACTGTACTAAAACTAACATAAGTATTTGTGTACAAATCAAAGACTTCCCTGTTTTTTACAATGAAAAACACGCATTCATGACTTTCAAAAAAAGTGTAAAAAAATCACATATTGTAGCTTATAACAATTCATTTATTAAACTAAATATATAGATTATATCATTCATTTATTAAACTTCTACTATCACACGATGTATTTAAATTATAGATAATAACAATTCATTTATTAAACTTCTCCGCATGCGATAAAAGTCACATGTGATTGAGATCACGTGGTAGAAATCATATGTGATTTTATATGTTTTATCGAACTTTGACGAATTAACTGCGCTAATCTAGAATTCGAAATATCTATACTATATATAATGTAGAATTGAATCTCTCTCCTCTTAGTCTTAAAATTTAGGGGTAATTGCATATATACCCACTAAAACTTGCATATTTGCATATTTTCTCAAAACATGCTTAAACATCATTGTACATTATGCATTTAAAACTTGTATTTTGAGTAAAATGCAAATATGCAAGTTTCAATTATATATGCAATTCCCCCTAAAATTAAGACTTACAAGCCATAATGCTTATTGTACAATACACAAAGCACTATTAATGATCTTTCTCATAAATATTAATTTTAAGACATACAAGTCTTAAAGCTTAATGTACAAAATACAAAGCACTAATAATGCGGTCAAGATATTTAATTTAGCCAATTAATTAACGGGCCAATAAATACAATTAATGTCGTTATTAAAACACCCCTTACACAAGAAATACAAATTATCAAGCATATTGTACAACTATCTTAAACACAATTCCTGCATTAAATGTCACTAATACAAATAATAAAACACATTATATAAATATTCAAGCCCGAACAGACACGGGCCAAACAGGCACAATCCCGAATAGGCACGGGCCAAACGAGTTAATGTTATATGAATCGCTTTAAAAAAGACCCAAAAAGACGGAATAAATTCCTTAAGCGTAACACCCCAGTTAAATATATTATATGTTTTTCTTTAAGAACGATTATAATGTTCTACAATTGAGAGAAATTATGTATCTGTTAGTGCCATTTAACTTTTCAATAGGCAATACATGCCCATTTCAAAAAAAAAAAAAAAAAAAAAAAAAAAAAAAAGTGAGAGAAAAATATGCCCACATCGTTTACAAGTTAGCCCATTTTTTTCTTATTTTGTGCACAAAATTGCCACCTCTAATAATTACTATCACAATTGTATAATTGAAAACATTGTCATTAGTACGTCACATGCAATTCTTGATATCAATAAATTTATTATAAAAAAATAATATACTAAAATACATTATTTACAAAAAATAATTATTTCAGGGTACCCGCCACTGCAACGTGCAGGTACCCTGCTAGTAATGTATTATATATAGATGAAAGAACTATTAATATCAAGTTTACAGGAAAAAATGATGAAACTTTTAAAATTTTGTAGAAAAAGTTTTGTTATTACATGTTTAAATATTTTAACATTTAAATTAGTGTTGAATCACATGTGATTTTTCATGTAAGTTTCAACAATGAAAAAAAAATAAAAAAACGAAAAATGTGATAAGAATAAAGTTTGTCGAAAAATATATCAAACTGTCTGTCTATTGAAAAATAACTAAATGCTCATCGCGATGATAAATTCTTTTTGCTTAATGATTAATAATTTAAGAGATATTAATTTTTGAAAAAAAAAAAGAGTTTGTTATTTAATATAAAAAAAATTAGTGACTATGATTGATCACTTAGTATGCAAGATATTTTTTGTATGTAAATAATCTACCCTTATACTTTACTGTATTAAATCCATTGATTGAGTGAAACTTAAAAAATGCAATGATTGAGTAAATTGCAACAATTGTCCTTATAGTTTGGCCAAATTGCAGGTTTGATCTCCATCTTTTAGAAAGTGCCGTAAATGTTTATGTGAGACTAGGGGTGAGCGTCGGGCCGGAACCGACCCGTCCCGACCCGAAACCGACATAGCCCAAAACCAAGTACTTGCAAAATCCAAACCGACTCCCGACCCGAGTATGGTTGGTTTGGGATTCGGGACGTCGGGTTCGGTCGGGATTCGGGAATTTGGCTCGTCCCGACCCGAAACCAACCCAGCCCGAAACCGAAAACCTTGAAAACGCAAATCGAGTCCCAAACCGAGTGTACTCGGTTCGATTTTGAGACGTTTGGGACTGGTCGGGATCGGGATGGTTTCTGGGTGTCGGTCGGGATTGCTCAGCCCTAATGTGAGAAACTTTGGGTTGCATATTGGGAGTTGGCACCTACATAACTGTTTGCTTGCTTACCAAGCCATCCTAGCAAGCTCCTCCAGTTCGATTATGATTCTTGACTTGATTTGAGAAGAAAAGAAAGAAAAATGAATGGTTTTTTTGTTCTTTAGTTTTTTTAAGAAATGAAAAGGTAGGTTAAAGGAAAATGGAATGAATTTTTATTTTAAAAAAGTTTATCTAAGTTTCGGGAGGAAAGTGAAAAGGTAGGGTTTTCAAATTAGGGGATTCGAATTGATGAGGATGATTTCAAAATTAGGTTTTAGAATCGATTTTTTTTCCCAAGAATTGGGGTTTCGTAAACTGGTTAAGTATGGTTTCATTCTTGAAGATGATGATTTTACTAAAAGGGTTCTTTAAATCGTGTTTTGGTTAATATTGCTCGATGTGCGTATTTTTTATAATGATGTTCTTGAGTTGTTCTTCGTGTTCGTGAAGAAAGGTTAAAAAGATAAATTATTAGAGAAAAAGACAAAAGGTATTTTAGTTATTTAACTTCGGTCAGGGACATAACATGCAGTCCAAAGTTCCTTAAAGAGATTTTCGCAACACTTTCGAAAAAACAAGGACTAAACATGATGTTTGGCCAAACCATGAGGATGCTTTTGCAGTTTCCTCAACGATAATTTAGAACATCCTAATGGTATATTGGACAATAAATATGCATCTTATTCAACTATGTTTGATATCTTTCAAAGTTAAGTTGTAACGGAGTTGATTTGTACATCAAATAAATTGATGGGGACACACCAATTATGTATATGGTATGTTGTAATATATGTATTAGGGGTATAATATTGTGGTGTCCCCATCGATTTATTTAATATGCAAATCACCTCCCAAGTTGTAATTATCTCAAGATAACTGATTTTTTTTTTAATCATGTAATTTTTTGTGATTATGTATGAGCTCATGTGAATTCTAACTAATCAACTAAGATCGAATTTGTTAATACAAATAATGTCAAAAACGTCATTTGAATTATTCGGTTTCTACATCTTTTGATAATCACAAAATATAAAAACACGATACGTAAAGTTACGGTTAATAAGTTTTTGAACGAGAAAACTCGTTTACTCAACATATCTTCTACAACGTCACTTCAAGCATAAACAAATACGATACCGACACTAGTAAAGTGATCAAAGTTTTATTTTCTCAAAACCTCACATTTTTATGTGACAAAATATTTTTACAAAAGTATTTTTGTAATTAAAAAAAAGTGTTTTATTAAAGAAAATAAATTTGAATTTCAAATATTCCAACAGCCATATTTTCCGCCTAAACCAGTTAAGTTTTTCACCAGATAAACTTTCACCACGTCAGGACAAAAATAGGAGCGTCTGTCGGGACGGTCCCTCAAATGGGACGACGGTCCCTTAGTGGTAAAGGACCGTCCGTCTTTAAGGGACCGTCCCCCACTCCTCCTGGTGGTTATAAATACTGGACTGTTTCACTCATAAAAATAAGCCTCTTTGCACAAAACCTTTATGTTCTTTCTTTCTTATTTCTTTGATCACTATAACATGTCAGTATGTGTTTATAAGTGATTTTCTTATCCTCTACATCAAAGTGCAAGAGAAGAACACTCGAAGTCATCAAGAATCGATGTGTTATTGAGTCTATACACAAACTTAACAAGTGTTACGATTCTAACCTTTCTCCAACTCTTTCATTTGTAAATGTTGTAATATTGTGTATCTGACTTGTGTGTGAGTCGCGGTCGGGTGAAGATTCAAGTGAATGGGAGTGCTCGTTCGTGTGAAGACTTGGATCGTGTGTCGATCTAAATGGGACAAGTGTGCTTGGTCGTGTGGCCACGTGGGCCTTGGTGTAGATTGGTTCTAGCTAGAATTAGAACTCGATATTCCGCTTAGTATCGTTAAACTTGGTGTAAGCTTGTGTACGTATTGATCCGCCTGAAGGACTGTGTTGACATAATGATTGAAAACTCTCGAGTGTGATACTCGGGGAGTGGAGTAGGACGAAGAGTGAGCTTCGTGCCGAACCACTATAAATCTCGGCGTCTCCTTGGTTGTGCTCTTTCCTTTACTCTTTATTTTGTTTGTTTCATACATTTACATCTAGTTGAATAGATATCACATAACTAGCAAATCTAACAATTTATAAAAGGAACATAAACGGACCTAAATGAAGCAAAAGATTTTAAAGAGTAATTACAAACGGTGAAACTATTCAATCCAAATTCTAGTTTCTACATAATCGATACAAAGCTAAGTGAACAAACTCCAAAACTCATGACTTTTAGAGTGCTCGGTATCGTGGTTATATGGCAAAATTGGTGCCTATAAAAACATGTTATAGGGTACTGCCCTTTGTATTATACACACTACTCCCTCGTTAATGGAAATGGGAATGCTATAAGATTTTTTTTTTTTTTTTTTTTTTTTTTTTTTTTTATTTTTAAGGCTATAAACTTGGAAATACAAAGAAACCGAGAGGCCAAAAAGCCACAAAACTAAACTAAAAACGATGCAAGACCAGAACTACAAGAATCATTAAGAGAAAATATCAGCAGGCTTAGCCACCTAACATGACCAATTCACCTTCACGTTAGCCGTGATACGAGCCGACATCCAAAGGTTAGACAAGCATTGGATACTCGGGAAGATGTCTTCATTCTTGATTTTAATATTGTCATCCCCAACCGCATGAATCAAACGGTTCCGTCAATTCCAAACAGCCCATAAAGTTATTTGAAACATCCCATTAATAATTTTGACGATCTTAAAATAGCCATTGACATTATAGTTTCCAAGCACAACCTATTTTGAGTTTAATATAAATAAAAAGAAGGTTTCTTTTATGGTTCCTATAACTATAAACATGTTATTGTTTTCTACTCTTTTCATGTTAGCAAGTGTTTATATTGCTATTTTTTAATGTTTTTAAACCAAGTGTTTATTTTGTGTTTCAAACAATAAAAATAAACTTTAGTGGTTAGATATAATATTTGATTCATGAAAAATGTAGTTAATCAAGTTTCTTAAAATTTCGCACAATATTAAAATAAACATTTGTTACGTGACGGAAAAAGCATTCTTGTTTCTTCATATTTTCTATGTTTGTTGGGTGGTACCCTTTCATTTTACTTAATATATATGCTAGGTACTCCATACCAATTAAAAATCAGATAGTTGTCTTTAAATTTGGTAAAACGATAACTTTTTGCCCACTTATACCTGTTCCACTAACAGTGATTAAATATATAATTTCATTAGTTTGTTTACACTGTGAAGAAACAATTATTTATTGAAAGATGTTTGCTTGATATAGATACTATTAAATTACTCCGTAATAGATTTATTTTCTTAAATTCCAAATCATTTGACTTACAGGTTTACGTGCCAGTAAAATCAATAATTTATTCACTCATAGATAATGTTCAGTGTGACAAAACAGATGTGATGTAATACATATATTTACTTTTAGGCAGATGGTAACAGTGATCATCTTGATAACTATTAACTCATTGTTATATTAGTCTTTTAACACCATTAATATTACAACAATCATAGTGAAATAAAATAACCAACATCATTATCAAAACATATTTCACTTAAACAAAAATCAACATCATACACACACAACTGAGATAAGAAATCGGTCCTCTAGACTGAGTGAATGATTTCTCCTTTTTCTTCACTCAAAACGTGTCACATGAGGTGCGTGTAATAAAAGACGGTGTGCTGGTTGCATGCCACATAGGAGAAACACGCATGGTATTACTCTTACTACCCTTAGGGGGTGTTTCTTTTTTATGTTAATGAGTCTTAATGGGAAGATAGTGATGAGGCCACACATATAATATGTTTCTTTTTCTGTTAAATGGTCTATATGAGGAGAGGAAACAAATGGTGCTCCTCCCCATTAAGACCCATTAACAGAAAAGGCCCCACCCACTTAATGTGAAAAAAAGAAAAAAAAAAAGAAAAAAGAAACAAGCCCTTAGTCTTACGCTTGTTACAATGCTGACAAGTCTTCTTCAATATATATAATAGTCGTCTGCGAAGCGTATGTAAGAATTTTCATGATATTAATATATTATTCATACGTATTTGTGAAGCCATTAGTAGATAAAAAAGATCCTATATGCACACTTAGGTTACTATGGATACATGTAAAAGTACGAGGTTTTCTTTTTCCAAACTACCTTAAAATATATTAGATGTAGGTAACATATCATCCTTCCCTTCTAAACTATAAGTCTATTTTTTTTACTTTTAGTTGTCTCAAAATACTTGTCCATTTTACTATTTCAACCAATCACAAGACATTTAAGTAAAGTGAGAAAATATTTGATTGGTCAATAGATTAGTTAGTAGAAATTTATTAAACTTTGTGAAAATTGAAAATGAACTTATAATTCGAAAACGAGGATTATAAATAATAGCGTTTTCTGTTTGTTAATGTATATACTATATGCTAACAAATTCGGTTTTCCAACATGCCTAGAGGCTAGAAGGTTCGACATTTTAACGAGCTTTTACAGACTAAACATAATAGACAATTGAAAATGTTACCGTCATACTATAGTTCAAAACGAGTTTGGTAACCCGTGCGTTGCGGCGGGTGTTTTTAGATATTAGTTTGGTGTTGTGCGTTGGTTGTAAAAAAAGAGAAATAGTTTATATATTTTTGTAAGTAGTTATTGGGTGTCGGTTAAGTTTTGTTTGTGGTTGCAAATATTTAACGGCTTTGGGTTATGGTAATTGGGTTAAAAGCATTTTTTTGTTGCCCCGTTAGCTACTTAACATGACGTTAGTTACTTAGGACTGACTTTACAATTGATGTATAACATGAAGGACCATTTATGTAAATTACGTGAGGACTAAATTTGCAATGAACCACTGAGATGAAGATTTTTTTAAAAATGTTAAACATAAAGGTCGTTAGTTAACAGCCGTTAAATAACTAACGACTGTTAGTACTGTACATTAAAAAAAATGTTTGGTACTGTAGAAAGCACTGTAGCAGTTACTGTAGCAAGCACTATAGCAGCTACAGTGCTACATTAACACCTCTTGCCTTTTAGCATATATATATAATTACAAGGTGAATAAATTGCAAATATACCTTATGGTTTGGTCGAAATAACATCAGCCTTCCAGACCTTATGACAATTTTTTAACAACTATCTCAACAAGTATACATACAAATATTTGAAACGAGTACACATGTTACTAGAACTTAGAAGCTAAAGGTGTGATCTCAACAATCTATAAAAGGTGTATCCCTATTATTGAATCTTGAAAACTTACAAATTAGAAAGAGAGAATTGCAAAAATCGTCCTTAAACTTTGGCCAATTTGCATGTTTCGTTCCAGAACTGTTGAAACTGCAAAAACCGTCTTTGTGGCAAACTTTTGGGGCAAATATCGTCCCTGACCAACATCAAATGACTAAAATACCCCTGTTCAAACTTTAAGGACGATTTTTGCAATTTACACTTATTCATTTCATTTTTAGTTTTTTACGCAAATGGTCCCTGTGTTGCGTCAAGTTTTACAGTTAGTCCCTAATTTTGTGCAGTTAGTTTATCCGTTAAGTTATTTGCACAGTTAGTCCTCAGTTAATATTTTTTGCAAAGTTAGTCCTCATTTTCTAAAAAAGTCCTTATTTTTTGCACCGTTAGTCCATCCGTTAATATTTTGCACCGTTGTCAATCCGTTAATATTTTTTACGTTCTCGTCTATTTTTTAACGTTTTTGTCTATTTTTTACGTTCTCGTCTGTTTTTTTAACGTTTTTGTCAATTTTTTTACGTTTTCGTCTATTTTTTTAACGTTTTTGTCAATTTTTTTTACGTTTTTGTCAATTTTTTTTACATTCTCGTCCGTTTTTTAAACTTTTCGTCTATTTTTTTACGTTTTGTCCGTTTTTTTTCGTTTTCGTCTGTTTTCATATGTTTTTTTTATCCGTTTTCGCCCTTTTTTGTGATTTGGTAAGTATACTACAAGAAAACTTGACATTTGATAAAAAAAAAAGTTTTTGTATCGATTTTAACTCACGGTTTTGACCTCTTTCTGGTCCGAATCATCAAAAGTGTAAAACACAAAAGTTGTCCGGAATGATGTTTTACATCAAGACGCACGAGATTTTAACCTGAAAAATGCAAAACAAGGGCTATTTACTACAAAATAGACAAAAACGTAAAAAAAACGGGCGAGAATGTAAAAAAAAAATAGACGAAAACGTAAAAAAAATAGACAAAAACGTAAAAAAAATAGACGTAAATGTTAAAAAAACGGACGAGAACGTAAAAAAAATAGACGAAAACGTAAAAAAATTGACAAAAACGTAAAATAAATAGACAAAAACGTTAAAAAATAGACGAGAACGTAAAAAATATTAACGGATCGACAAGGGTGCAAAATATAAACGGATGGACTAACGGTGCAAAAAATAAGGACTTTTTTTAAAAAATGAGGACTAACTTTGCAAAAAATATTAACTGAGGACTAACTGTGCAAATAACTTAACGGTAAACTAACTGCACAAAATTAGGGACTAACTGTAAAACTTGATGCAACACAGGGACCATTTGTGTAAAAAACTAAAAATGAAATGAATAAGAGTAAATTGCAAAAATCGTCCCTAAAGTTTGAACAGGGGTATTTTAGTCATTTGATGTTGGTCAGGGACGATATTTGCCCCAAAAGTTTTCCACAAAGACAGTTTTTGCAGTTTCAACAGTTCTGGGACGAAACATGCAAATTGGCCAAAGTTTAGGGACGATTTTTGCAATTCCCTCAATTAGAAATGAAAACTAATAAATTAAAAGATTTATCAAAACATGGTCTAACGACCTTTCAAAATAAAAAATGGAATATAAGAACCAAGAACATATATACATACACGGTTTATAAGAACATATATGCATATACGGTTTAAAAAACCTATTACTATAATTATGTGCTGCTATAAAATTTTATTGCTATGTACTCGTCTAATATGTAAAAGGTCTTTCAAAGCGTAAACTGAAGTTTTTTAAATAGGTAAACACAATAGTTGAGTGTGTAATCAGATAATCGAAAACACATGTTTATATGATACAAATTGAAAGACAATAAATGGTTGTCGATGTGGTGGGGGTTATTGGTAAGCTTCATGTCTTCTAAGATGAAGGTGCAATGTTCAAGTCTTATCAGCCCAACTGCTTGGCTTCTTTTTTACATAGCTACATATTTGCATTTGCAAGTTGCAGTTATCAGACATAAATTGTATTTCAATTCCAGGTAGTATTCTTTTACGTAAACTAGTAGAGTACCATGACAAAGAGTACACAATCCCGCCAAGCAGGGGCGCAGCTTCTAAGGGGCCGGGGGGGGGGGGGGAGGCGACCCCCGAAATTTTTTTTGCGATGTAGGGGTATATAGTTTTCGTGTAGAAAAATTTCGGTATTTTCGGTTTCGACCACCCATAGTGTTAGGAAAAAAAAATTTTAGATCCCGACCCCCCACTCGAAATTTCCAAGCTTCGCCCCTGCCGCCAAAGAGGGGTATGGATCGGGTATGTAAGCTTAGTATTCATACATAAAACCTGACTATCAAAACATAACATCTTTAACCCTCATGGATGTTTCATTAATCAATTCCACATCAAGGGGTCAACACAAATTCTCATGTTAACAACACCTAGGTTAAGTGCTTTGAAAGCTAAAACAAAATTAAAATTTTAATTCTTTAACAAAAATAATCGACACTTAAGGTTTGTGTAATGTTCTTTGTCCGAACAGTATCCAAGTAGTTGAGGGTTCAAGTTTCATCGTAAACTTTCTATAACTTTAACATCAGTTAACCATGGCGAAAGGAATCCAAACTTTCCATACTTTAACATCACCATCCAAACTACCACTATACACCATATACCCTTGGCCATCATCATCACCATGATCCCTTTCATCAGCCGCAGCCAAACACTTCACCGGACCATTATGACCTTCCAAAACACCTAAACATGAATAGCTTTTTCCCTCAGTTCTCCGCCATAATCTCACTGTCTTATCAGCAGAACCACTACACACAAGTTCTCCCACTATTTTCACACACAAAATAGCCTTCCTATGCCCCAAAAGTGCCCCCACAATCACCATATGCCTCTCGTCCCCTTCATTTGAAATGTTTCTTTCACTTGCTATTAATACTCCTGAACACGCCCCGGATATTAATACTGACAAATTATCATCATAAGCCAAAGCATTCACTGCAGATTTATGATGTTCCAATGTATCTATTAGATCATGTTTTCTATCTCTTTGGTTGTTTCGCCATACCTTAATCTTCTTATCTGCAGAACCTGTGTAGATGAAGCCTTCATTGGATACCACTATTGTATTAATGGCGTCATCGTGTGCTTTTGTAACTGATTCCAAACACTTGAAATCTGAACTCCTCCAAACCTTAAAGGTCCGATCCCATGAACCTGAGTAAATGAGTGTTTTATCTGTTGACAATGCCAATGATGATACAGCGTCAAAATGGTAAGGAGTGGAGTCTGCTACCTGCACGAGTAAGATCATTTATGCTAAAATTGTGCTAAATGAGAAATATTACAGTAAAAATAACCATTGGCGGCTAGATGCTTTTTTTCTAAAAAAGCATGTCATATAATAGTAACGTACTGTATATTCATTTGATAAGTATATTTCTTTTGAACACTACAGGATAATTAAAGTTTTTGAAATGGACTGTCTCTTTATATCTAGTGACCTTGTGCTTATGTAAAAACTATACTAAAATTTTGGCTATACCTGACTCCGTCCCTGGTTCTGATGAATCCCGGTGAGTCTCTTATGTTGGGGAACTTTTTTTGCAAAAAATATCATTTTTAGTCGATCTTTTAACGTTGGCAAAGTTGCAACAACTTTGAGTTTGTTAATATTCCATATTCGGATTTTATGATCTTGATGAGCACTCATTAGAATATTGTCGCTAAGTATTTGTAGTGATTTAACTGCGGATTTACATGGAATTGAGGCAAATTCAAGGCTGGTGGCGGTAGGATGGCTTGGCCAAAATTGGATATGGGTGGATGAGCCGCTAAAAAGGTGGTTTCCTGTGAGAGTTAAGGAGAGTACGTGGGACGTGTTATGTTTAAATGTTGTGATGCATTCTTGGTGGATGGTGGTTGATGATGGAATCAAGGTGGAGATGTATGATGGAAGACTTGATCTAGATGAGAAAGAAGAGTTAAGAGAATCTTGCGAAAATGATTGTGATCGAAAATTTGATTCGTGATCATCATCATAGGGTTTAGAAAACAATCGAAATGAGCAAGAACATGGGTGGAAATTTATGTTTCTGTTCATGGTTGTGTTCTGTTCTTTTAGTAAAAAGATTGTGAACTTATAAAGTAGAGGAAGTGAGTGGCATGCTAAGCATGGTTATTAGTGATGCAAAACAATATTCTATGGGTATTTTTATAGGTTAAGAAGGTAAGAAAATAGGTAAAAAGATGATAGTTGGTGGATTTTGGATTTAAATATGTTATTAGTGATGTAAAACAATTAAGAAATGTAACCATTTGATATGATACATTATTTTATGAGATTATATATTAAGAAAAGTAATGGCAAATCACAACAAATGATAAATTAAACAATCTTGGTAGTTTAGCAATTGCTTTTTCTTTCTTATTGATTTTGTCTTTCAA
Source organism: Artemisia argyi (assembly GCA_030686995.1). Classification (NCBI taxonomy): domain Eukaryota; kingdom Viridiplantae; phylum Streptophyta; class Magnoliopsida; order Asterales; family Asteraceae; genus Artemisia; species Artemisia argyi. The sequence continues at coordinate 65,608,932 of CM060709.1, read as the reverse complement.
TTTTTTGATTTGTTTCTTTCTTATTTTTGGTTTCAAACCATAAAATTTATATCTGCAATCAGTATGACAAGTTAATATTTTGCTCAGGAGTTGACATATCCATGAAGGCCATGAAAATGATTGTACAAATACCAAACCAGAAACCCGAACAATCAAACCTGAAAACACAATTTCTTTTAGAACCTTAAACTCGGATACTTAAATGTGTTACGGCAATCTAAGCCCCAGCCAAAGAGGTGAACTTCTATCATTTTCGGTTGCATCAGCGTGCAGCGGACACATAAAAACAAAACTTTCACAAGAAATACAACATCATGAATTATCGTTACAAAAAACTAAAGAATGATGAACCACATACTAAAAGCTTGCACCACTGTATATAGCCTGTGACATCGTTTCTATGAATGCAAAAATGTTACATCTAACAGTAGTAACCTTAGTATAACAAAAAAGACCACGCTAACAATTCCATAAATTCCCAGAAAACAACAATACAAATATGAATGATCACAACAAAAACGACCCACAGACTAAGACTGTTACCATATTTCACAGACAACACTTTGTATCTTGATATGTCAAGATTATTGGCGGAACTTGGACTGTTACAATATACTAGACTGTGCTTTCTTTCTTGATACGTCAAGATTATTGTAGAAATTCAGATCAAACATCATCTTTTCCCCAACTACTACAAAGAATAGCTCGGAATCATCTTCAAAAACTGTGATCTTGCTGCAGGGTCATTTGCAAACCGACCCAACACAGCAATAGTGGCGGTATTACTACCAAATTTTTCAATACCTCTAGAAATCATACAAGTGTGATTTGCTTCCACCACAACGATTATATCTCCACCCAAGATTGGTGAAACCGTCTCTGCAATTTGTCTTGTAAGTCGTTCTTGTACTTGAAGTTTAAATCCATGAAAGTGTACAATAGATTGTAGTAAGGATTTTCCAATAGGATTCACTTCTTCATTAGATATGTACCCTATATGAACTAACCCGTAAAATGGAAGTAAATGGTGTTCACATAGTGACCACAAAGATAGATTCGTTTCTGATCTAATATGGTCTTTATAATTCACATTCCCAACGGTTTTCAAAGAAAGAGTGGCGAACCCGTTAAGTTTCATCTCCAAGTTTGAATCTTTAAAGTTCATTAGCCATCTTACAAACCGGTTAGGAGTTCCCACAAGTTCTTTTCTACACGGGTCTTGACCTAATGACCGTATAATCGATGTCACAGCTAAATCCATAGTGGATGTACAAGGGCCCAGCTTCGAGTGTGATCGTGATGGGCACCAAGAATCTTTATTATCAGTTCTTGAGCGGATACTTTCTAAGCTTATGCCACGGCATCTTAATAGACCGAAAAAGTCAACCCAAGAAGCAGAATCGTCTTTTTCAAAGGTTCCAGAACCGGATCCGACTAAAACATTGACCCATCTCTCGTGATTTGAGTCGAGAAAACAAGATTCAAAATTGGGGAAGTGGATGTGTGAGCACTGGAGAATAACTGCAACACCAGTTGGGTCGATTCCGTTTTGTAAAGCGAAACAAATGTCATCTGCCAACCGTTGTGGATCTTGGAGACGTTTAGTGAATATATCAGCTACCCGAGAGAGTTTGCTAAGACCCACAACACGTTGGCCAGATGGGATATAACCAACATGACATTTCACTTGGAAAGGAAGCAAACAAGACTCACAATATGAGAAAAGATCAAGATCCCTAACAAGAACGAGTCCACCTGCTCCGCCAGCATGGCCTATTCCAGTTTCAACTCCCACTTCTGGAAATAACGCACCTTGAACTATATCTTTCACATTTTCTTTGTAGCCTGAATAAAACAAGTAAAAAAACCCCCAATAAATCACTAGATTATGGTTATGAATAAAAAGGGTTGATTTGAGTAATATTTTAATGCGATTAACGGGTCAAATGGGTATAAGATTACCCAAAAAGAGAGAATATATAGGTAGAGTTTATATGTCATCCAAGATGTACTTACTACAACCTCTGAAATCGGTTACCGGAAGAACGGGATTCCTAGGTTATTCATAATTTTGGTGATTATATTACATTAGTTTCTAAACCAATTTTTCTATTAGGAAAAGTGTTAATGGGTCATCTAGATCACACCCATTTTGATCTGTTATCTATTTCTGAATCACTGATGTCCTGATTATGATTACAAGAATTGTTACAAAATAATAAAAACTTTTTTTTTTTTTTTTTTTTTTTTTTTTTTTTTTTTTTTTTTTTTAATTATTAATTTGGTATAGCTATATATTTGCTGTTTTATGCATACGAGTTACTTCAGCTGATTTTCACCTGTTTCTTTTTTAGTTAAACTTTTACTCATACTATAAAGTTGTGTTATTTGACCATTACCCATAATAAAAAAAACATGGAGAACAGATAAGGTCAACCATTTTTAACCACACTTAAGAGGTGCCTTATTTGACCCATTACCCAACAACTCATTTGCCACCTCTAGGTTAGCTCCTCAAACAGTCTCATCCACTTGCTTAAAGCCATCGGAACATTTGAGGCCATCTTAATCTAAACTTTTTTTGTTTGGATACCAAAAGAAAAACTAGGAAACCCAATGAAGCTGACATAAGGATTCATTTAAAAGACGAAGTAACTCTAAGATGTTATCTAATTCGTTTGTCCACATGTGCCATGCTCAAGATAACTTTAATGGTTTTTGGCTACATAAAAATAAAAAAGGGTAAAATTTCTCTGTTGCGCTAGTGTAAAATGCAATTATTAACCAAAGTCCTTATGCTCGTTAAAAAACTGTCGGTATTGATTACATCTAGAAAGTCATCATGAAATTTTGTTATTCAAGAACCGAAAAATATCATATGACATCAAACATTTAAAGCAACATCAACACATTATGACACCAATGCTCCAAGCCATATTACAACCAAGAAAAAAAAAAAAAAAAAAAAAAAAAAAAAAAGATTCAAACTTTTCCAAAGCCAAAGTTTTTACTAGCGACAATTTTTGTGCTCCAATGACTACAATGAACACAAAGAGCAAATAAGACTACAAAGTACAGCCTTGATTGGGAGCATAATGCAGGCGCAAAATAGTTGAACTCGTGAACTTACTCGCGATAGAATGTGTATCAACTTCTTATGAAGCAATGGGGGTGTTTGCATGCAGATTCTAAAGCAATTACATCCACTTCAATTTTTAGTATGATTACCATTTTCAAATTATTCGTGGTTTTAATACTCAGAATAATAGATGCATATCAAGATAAACGTTAAAGTACCTAACTACCCTTACGTATATTCGACTCGTCATTTAATAATCTTATGTAATTTTGCTTCTACTGTCACTTTTCTCCAGGGTACTCGGCTATTTTAAATGCAATTAGAGTGCCCGGTTAAATAGTTCCTTTAAAAGACCAATATTCCACCACTAAACACGTACCAAGTGACCTACATAATGTGCCACCTTAAACTTCGTGACTTCATAGCAAGTAATTAGAGACTAGAACAGGGCAAGAAAGTGAAAGTGCAACCAATTAGCTCATACTTGGGAGTCTAAGTATGGGGTGTTTGCGATTGCTTACTAAGGCAGTGTTTGGGTTATCAGCTACAGTGCTGATGAAATGCAGTAGGCGTACCCAAACACTTGTTAACAGGTGCTTATTATGTTTCTAATCGGTTGAAAAATATTAGCTTATTGCAAAAGCATAAGCTATTTCAGATAAGCTGATTGCATGCAGATACAATAGACAGACAGTTTTAAGCCTCTTTGAGTTTGCCTATCTCAACTGCTTATCTTAAACGGCAATAACCAAATGAAGCTCTATTAGCCAATTTCGAACACTTGAAACTGATTATCCGCAACTTACAACTTCAAATCTTATCACATAACTACTTTCAAAACCCAATGCCAAACACTTAAACCATAACACCACCAACATTGAAATCACATAACATCTCCAAATGATAAAAAGTTAAAAACTATAACCACAAAAACATATAAAAAAGAAAGAAAGATAAATAACCTCTAGTCCCATCACGAAGCGCTTTGGCAACACGAAGAGGAGTCTTAACAAGCCCTTCTCTATTAACATCTTCACCCAAACCCTCCAACAAGACTTTCACAGCCACTTCAATCTCATCTCCATCTTTTTCAAACTTAACACCATTTTCAAGAACAACATCAAAATGACCTTCATCTAAAGCTCCCATTGATCTTAACAAAAACCCACCTCAGATCTAACTTAATATCTTATTCCAAACAAAACCCTTCAATCTTTTTTTATAAAGATTAAAACTTGTTGAGATCCAAAGGTGAACCACTTGTTAAAGATATACAAGGGATAAGAGGGTTTTTTTTTTTTTGTGTGTTTGTGCAATTTGAGTGTGTGGAATTTGTGGGATATTTATAGGGATTTTTGGGGGTGTGGTTTTGTATGCCGTTTATTTTTTGAATGGTTTATTAAAAAAAAAAAAAAAAAAAAAAAAAAGGATTTTAAGAAAAAATAAAATAAAACACAGGAGATCCAATCCCTACGTTCGATCTTTGGTCATCGGCGGTTGTGTTGTGTCCTTTTTGGAAGTGAGGCCCACTTGCAAGATCTGGATATGAAAGTGATTGTTTTTTTGTTGTTTGTGTTGTGTACGTATGGAATAAATTTGTACTTGAATGTGTGTATCTTATTAGTACTAATGAATAATGGTTGGTGGAAAGTTGCTTATTTTGGGTCAAACAGGGTATGTATTTTGTAAGACTCACCCACCCTTTAAGGGATCCAGTTTGTGTAATGGGTCGGATCAGGTCGGTTGGTCGGGTCAAGTGAATGAGGTATGGGAAATGGGATGATGATGTAAATGGTGATGATGATAATGCCACCAACCCACCATGGAAAAGTTGGGAATGAAATTGGACTCAAATAAGTCAATAGGAATTTGGAAATGGAGTAATTTTTTATTTCCATAGAATCCGGATCTCACACCAATAATATTGAAGAGTAAATTATATTTTCCATGAATATCAGAATATGGTATGTAAAAAGTTATTATCTTGTTATTTTAGAACATCAGTTTATGTAGTTTTTGTTATAGTTTAATCACTTTCTATGTGTTTACCATGTCACTTCCTATTTATCATAACGGTCTCTATAGTACCACCTCACATTTTAATTATTCACTAGTCCCGCCGTTGATAAACTAGAAATCCATACCATGACTATGTTTATATTTAGGCTATGTTTGGCACACAAGATTGTTAAGAGATTATGCTTATTTTTTCAAAGAATAAGCTACTTAAAAAATAATCTTTGTTTAGCAGACATAAATTATAAGAGATTATAAAAAAAAAAAAAAAAAATCTTCCATAATTTTTTAAAATCAATGGTTACTTCATGTAGCTTATAAAAATAATTTCTTTTTATAATCTCCAGCACCAGCACCATCTCCAATTTCAGCAACAGTTACTTTCGCCAAACATACCCTTAGTAGTTATCTTAATTAAAGTATTGTATCTTATGAAATACTCCACCTTGTATTATCTATAGATACGTGCCTCCATTTGAGAGATGAATAATATAATTATTTTATGTTTCACTCTTTATTCTTGTTCTTCTCTCCTTATTAGTTTTACAATACGTTATCAGCACTCTAAAATGATTTTCACTAAAAGTGATTTTCGATATCTAATTAAAGTATGGAATACGAAGAAAAGAGGTCTACAACTACTGTATATTTATTCGAGGTTTGGCTTTCAAATAGCATATTATTCCAAAAGATACGTAAAGCTTAACATCCTTGTGGCGTTGTTTAGCTTATCAGTATGCATAAAAAAAAGTGCTTGGTTATATCTGCTTTTTAACTTTTCAATATTTGAGATTTTATAACCATCATTCAAGTCTACTTATGCAAATAATTTGTGAAAAAAAAAATTAAAAAAAAAAAAAATAAAAATTTACGCTAAGCACTAATTTGGATTCTAGTTAATATGTATAATGTAGTAATATATAGGGTAAATTGCAAATTTTGTCAATAATGTTTTTCGAAAACGCAAGAAATACCCCGAGACGAATTTTTTGCAAAACAACCTTTAATGTTTCCGTATTTTGCAAAACATCCACAAAAAGTCATTGTTTGCTAATGGGTGTTAGTTATCCGGTTACATGGCCCCACCCCTAAGGGTATTATCTCCATTTCTTTGTTTTGGTCTTGACGTCTCACTCTCTCCTGCCAATTATACTTCATTTTCCTCTTAACTTACTTCAAGGACAATATTTGCAAAATATAACTTAACTTCATTAAATCACCTAGAGTAGGCTTTTACAAAAAACAATAAGTGTCAAAACAACCCCATTTAACATACTTTCAAATCAATAATCAACAATAAAAACCTAGCTTAAACAAAACCAAAAATCGACAAAACCTAGTTATCCATTCGGTACACATATCCAAACCAGCTGTCGCAAATAATGATAAAAGGAAAGTCTTTGTTAACTGGAAGGGGAGAGGAGCAATCATCGAAAAAGTCGCGGGGGAAAGTTTTATTAAATGATGAAGTCTTTGAGGAAGTTATGACTAAATTTGGTGATCAAGTTATTGCCAAGTATGGTTCATATAAGAACATAAGGAATGGGATGATAGAAGTTATTGTTTAATGGCTGTGGAACTAAACTTACAACAAACATATGGGTGGTAATGGTGCGATATCTATTCATACCCTTGGAAGTGAAGGGTAAACGGTTTAGGTGGATAGTGTATGTTGGGTGGAATAAAGAGGAGTGAAAGATGAACCTTCTTGGACCACCCTATACAATGTCAAAGGAGGAATGGTTGGATCTAATTGAGGGTGAGTGTTCCCTGCATAGTGATGCTTAGTTGTTTGTCCTTAGATATGTCAAGTGAGGTTGAAGCTGCTTGGCTGATTATAGGGGTGAATGGCTAGGAAATGTAGCTATGTTAGGTATAACCCCTCTCTTAGTGTGAATGGGGGTTATATCCTGCTTGATGATGCCTTCTCAATCTCAACTCAGACTATTGTGGATGTGGATTGAATGGTTGAGTTTGAATTGAGTTTTAGAAATGTAATCAAGAGGATATGGTCTTTGGTGCATCATAAAAGATGAATAACGTGTTACTAGATTTGTTGTCTGAACCAATTAGCATGTTTAGGATAACTGACAGAGTAAGATTGTGTTGTTTTGTTTGTAGTTATTTCAGATATCGGGTAAGAATAGAAGTCAGATGTTTCCTGATTTTGAGTCTCTTCAAATTAGTTTTATGCACTATGATGTAATCAGTGTTTGAGTATAATATATTTTCACATTTGCACACAAAAAAAATTGTTTTAGTGTTAGGCATAATAGCTATTAAGACTGTAGAAGTGTTTGGCATAGCAGCCCTATCAGACTTCGAGCCACTTCATCTATGCCATCAAACTCTTCAAAATCAGCCTCCTTGACTAGTAGTAGCTGTTTAGTCTTGATGTTTGAACTAAAATGATAAATGTGAATAGTGTTGATGAAGCGAAAAGTGTACCGCTTTTGGGGGGTCATTTAAGGCCAAAGTCGAGATTATTTGATCAAATATTGCCCTAAATCGTTCCTTTTGTCATTTTAGGTACTTTTGAGAGGAAATTTACAAAAGGAAGCATTTTGGACGTTTTTGGAGCGAAAAAGTGAAGAAAATGGCAAAGTCTCCAAAATATGTTGGAAACAGTACCTGACGGCGTCAAGAATTGCTCTTGACGGCGTCACGACTTGGAAAAGGGTTGGATAAATAAAATACACGTGACGATCCAGAAGGTTTTTGAAGGAGTTCGTGACGGCGTCATCCTTTAAGGTGATCAAGGCTGTCATGTGTAAATGCAAAAAGAGATGGCCATCAAGATTAAAGAGTGACGGTGTCACGTGTTAATGGAGGTAGGCCATCACGTGTTAAATTAAAGAGTGATGGCTCAGAAGACTTCCTGAAGGGGTCACGAAGGCCATCACGTGTTAACTAGTCACAACTTGCGCACGCGATAGCTGTTACTGTTTTGGCCATAACTTTTGCATACGAACTCGGATTTAGGTGATTCAAAAGCCCACGCGAAGAGGACGAAGAGATCTTAAATTTGATGAATAAATTTTGGTCTTGACACCGTCAAGGTTCGGGTTGACGCCGTCAAGATGGGTCGGGCAGAAAATAGCCTATAAATACAACATCATAAATTCATTATTTTAAGCCCCCAACCCTAGGTCCGATTTTAAGGTTAGGGTAGGTGTTTTTCCAGCAACTTAGAGGGTTTCAATCACTCCAAAAACATCTTGTATTGGTTTGTTGATTCTATCTCAATTATGTCTTTCATTATTATTGTTGATTGCTCTTCATTGATTATGTGTTGCTAATTCACCTTGTGTCTACTTATGATTATGTGAAACTTGTTTATAATTGATTAGATCTTATTGATTCCTTGTTGATGTTTGTGTCTATCTTCATCAGTTAGGGTGTGACACTTTGATAGGTCTAATTGCTTTAGTTTATAATTCTTGTTTACTATTGTCTCTTGTTTGGTTGATTGATTTCGATGTTAGGCTTAAGAAAACTGGCAGACTTCCAATTGATAACATGCTTGAACGTATTAAGAAACATGAATCAGATGTGTACTATGATTAATTGGTTGTATTTAATGCATAAGTGACTACTAGGGAGGCCATGTTAGGAGCTAGTTGTCGGCTCGACATAGGAAGAGGTAGAAGCTTATAGAGTTGGGGAAGATCGTACACGGCCCTACGAATGGTATTAAGGAATACAACCCGTCAATTAAAACAAGGATGTGACAATTCAATAGGTAGAATTGGATAACTAGCAAGGAGTAATATATCATAGGTAGATACGCTTCACTTCCCTTGTAGAACCCTAGTTTACTTTTCTTGCACATTAGTTTAATTGATAGCTTTTGGGTTAGTTGATTAGCAACTAATTCCGCCCCTTCTTCCAAAACCCGAGATTTTTACTTGTTTTCCTTAAGATATTGTCACAACCCGCTATTTCCCAGGTCAATACTAATTTCTAAACTCGAATTTAAATTCTTGACTTTTAATTTGAAACATTTTACATGAGCCTTTTACTTGAATCGACGCGAATTTCTAATTAAATTCTAAGTACTCTAGGACTTAGGTTAATTTTAGTCCACAACGCTCCGGTACCTTGCTCCTTTCCCCAGTTCACCATTTTATTCTATAAAACGAATTTCTATTCTTTAAGTACTTACGGTTTTTAAATTCAACAATCGTAAATTTTTTTTTAAGAATGTAACACTCGACATACCCGACTTTCTCAACAATTATTTTTAGGGTATATTTATACTTCCAAAACTATTACAAAAGTCCTAAAAATATTTTTCCGATGTCCAAGAGAAATTCTTTATATCTTACTTTTAATTACGTATAACTTCCGTTAACTACCAAACTAATACCCGATACATATTTTTACTACCCAATACATTTAATATATACATTTTATAAAAATTACATTCATTTTTTTTTTTATTTTAGTCCTATGAGCCGCCCCCCCCCTATAATGTATAAAATTATCACTACAAAATCTACCAAAATCTCAACCTTATAATCTTGTGAGACATGTAATTAATTCTTGGTGGCTAGAGCAACTCATTTGCCCCCCTCCTTTTCCTTAAAATTCGGCAACCACAAGGACAATGCCTAAGATATTTTTGACCAATATTTGACCCATTTGGTTATATATATATACCTAAACCTATTTACCATTTTTAGTTACAAAAGAAAACTAATCACCTTCCCACACATACTCACCATTCGATCCACCCAAGGAGCAAGGAAGAAAAGAGAGCTTGTTGGTTACTTTCAAGAGTACTTAGGATAGTTTAACAAGGGTTTATACTAATCTTGGGGGTTACACAAGTGTTGTTACAAATCTCATCTCATATATTACTTTGTAAGTCTCATACTACTAATACTTCATGATCTTCACGATTTTTTATGCTTGATAAGTGTGTATACTTAGTTATCACTTGGTACATGTTGAAACATCTTACATCCACTTTGATCTCTTGCCAAGAAAATATATTTTGTACAAGTTTTGATCACAAGAAAAGTTGTTAATAAAAATCTCTACAAGAAAATGAAATAAACTTTATATATATATGTTAGTTTTGAATACTTGGATGATCTTGAACAAGGACTTTAAATATTATTAGGTTATGTTTAGATCACTATTTTTCTAGTTGATGGATGACCTAGGACAAGATTTGGAGTTGTTAGCAAAAGGTTGTAGCAAATAAAAACACTAGGAAAATAACTTGACATCATCCATGATAAATCTGTCCCTTTTCGACTCCCTGTGGAAAATCAGTATCTTGGTGGCCTTATTAGGCTAGAAATATAGAAAATAGATTTAATAATGAAAACATAGCCGCTTGAACGGGTTAAAACTGATTTATAACGAAAAAGATATGCTATTTTCAAGATTGACGACGAAAACTATATTTTCTGAAAAATGGTTTCTGTCCCGATTTTTGAGCTAGGAAAACTGAGGTTAAATGACATTTAGGCTAGCCGAGACCTTGAAAAACCTAAAGTATACTTGAATACCTTCGCGGGAATATATAGAACTTGAAAAACGGAGTTACGACGCGAAAGTTATGGCCTAAGGAAGTTGGACGAAACTAAATATATATTTGACAGTTTTTATTTATTATTGAAAGCTGATGGAAATGTTTAACATAAATTTTGGACACTTTAAGGTGCATTTTGGCTAAAATGCCGTGAATAAAAATGGTAGAACATTACGTATACTTATTAGGTACGTTGGAGATTTTCAAAATATATATTTACAAGACGACTAATATTTGGTCGTGAGATTTACAAGTTACGTTTTCTAAAATGGTGGATGCCTTAAATACGAGATTACTTTGATTTCCTACATTTTTGCCGATAAAATTTTCAACAACATGTACAAGTGATAATGTAGTATATGACTTGCATGCTTGACCTTGTTTTCGAACCTAAGACATATGCATTAATTAGGTCGCGACTAGTGATTGTTGGACCTATTCTTCCGTTTTCATTACTCTATTTGGATTGCTATTGTTAAGGTGAGTTCATAACCCCTACTTTTACTTGTTTTACAACTGTTTTGGGGGAAGATACATGCTTATTACTATTTAAATTCAATGCTTGTTTTACTTGAACGCGATTCACTTTCTCAAACATTACTGGATGGTTGAAATACTTGATTGATTACTTGAATACCTTATGAATTACTTATTCCATCCTTGATTACTTTCTTATGGATACAAGTTCTTGCTTTTGCGGATATAAATACAAAACTGTTACTTTGCCTGAGTTACCTATTACTGCCACTGAAGTCCCCTTTTATCATGAACCGTTAATTACATGCGTGTAAGCGCGAATGCTGTGGATAGATCTATTTGGGTTGACACCCCGTCCGAGTTGGTCGCGCCAACCTGTCAAACGGACGCATATCATTCGGATTACTTCCGAGTGTCTGGCAAACACTTACTTGGGGCATTTTATGCTTGATTGCATACGATTACGTCGAGCTTCGGGGTCATGAGCTTAGGCACTGTATACCTTATTTTTGGCTGTGACATTGTATTTGTTATATTGTCTTGCCTTCCGCAAAATACTTGTTTACCAAAAATGCTCGTTTACTGGAAATACTTGTTTACGGAAAATACTTGTTTACTAAAATCTATGAACTCACCAGCTTTATGCTGACGTTTTAGCATGTATTTTCAGGTTCTTAAGGCGTTATCTTACCTTTGGTGGCTTTTGGCATGGCATGGTCATAGAAGACTCTGATAACTAATTGGGACCGTTTTAACTAAATTATGGGACTATTTCCACTCTTCTTTTATAATATGTAAAATAAATGCTTTTGATAACAACTTTCATTCTAAATAAATGAAATGAAACCATTCTTTGTACCTTATGTTATGATACCAATTGAGTTGCACCCCAGTGACATGTAAGCTTCCGCTGGACCCGATTTCGGGGGTGTGACAGATTGGTATCAGAGCCTCGGTTATAGAGAATTGGGTATTTCCAAAACCCAGACTATAACTACCTTTACAAAAACTTAACCCTATGACCGCCACATGCCTGCCTGCCAAGCCACTGCCTTACTTGATATTTTACTTAACGATCTACGTGATGTAACTATGTGTTATACCTTGTTACTTAATAACTTATACTTTACATGATTTACGCTATTCACTCTAAGTATTTTCTATACACTTATACATACATACCGCACCTGTCACACCGTTACGCCTTTTCCCCTACGTAATCTTACCATTTGACTTCAAGTTGGGACACTCATTTTGGTCTTTCAAAACAACTTTTAAAAGCTAGAGACATATTACTAGCATAACTGAACTAACACACACACTCGTACTTTTGAAGGTCCTCTAAACCTTCCGACATATCATAATTAATACAAATAGTCTCTAAAAATTTTAAAAATCATATGTGACATCGTTTTATGTGACATTAAAACTCATTACCTTACTAGCCGTTTCTGAAGACTAGTTTCAACACTCGTCCTATGCTTTTGTAACACTATACTTTTGGAACACCTACTTTCGGGACACGACTCTATAACACCTCACTCTTCCTCACTTCTTGTGGTTTTGAAGAATCACGTCACCAGGAATGTAACGACGGAAATCGACAGAAATGTTTACCCCTACTTAATGTATTTTTCGATTCCGAGGACAAGTTGGAAAACTTGTCGGCCACCCTCCCAACACCCATATCATTGACCTACTTACTAATGCCCGACAATGAGACGGAGCCATTTATGAGACCTCTCGAAAGATGAATAGGAGAGCCACTAATAATCTTACTCCTCCCACCCGACTAGAGTTTATCACCAGAAAATCCATTCACCACTCTACCCTATTACCGGTGACACGCATGGCGCCTCGTAAGGAACATCACGCACCAGTAGAAACTGCTTGACGACCAACCTAAGGTCTCGTTAGACCAGAATAAAGCCTGAGAGGTTGAGTACGAATATTCTGTCCTTCTCAATCAAGATTCGCCATACTTATTGATTATCACATTTATTGTTGTTCTCATTCATAATCAATCAACATCCTTGATACTTATTTGACTTTGCATTTATTGACTCATTCTCATTCATGACACTTATTGTCTTTCCCATTTATTACTGTCTTCATCCTTACTCAATCAATATTCGACTTTTCATTTACTGTTTGCTCTCATTCGTGACATTTATTGTCTAACCGGTTATTTGTTGTTCACATTCAATCTTAATCAAAATTCGTAATACTAATTGACTTCTCGCTGATTTCTTGTTCATAGTTATGAAATTTATTGTCTTTCTCATTTATTGTTCGCTCCCAATTACCTTCAATCAACATTCGAAAAATTAATGTCCTTCATATTTATTGTTGTTCTTACTTAGCATTCGATTTGCGTAATGCTTTTCTCATTTATTGTTTGTCCTCATTTATTCTCATATGGGATGCTTATTGTCGGTCTCATTTCTTGATTGTCCTCATTTGATACTCTGTCTTTCAGTATTTACCCCTCTTGATTATTATTTGAACACTTTGGTTCTCTCGGTTAATTTATTATTGTGTTGATATTCTCTATCCATCCTCTTTGCTATCGTAATGATTTATGATTCCTTTATTTGCGTTTAATTGCATCATTATTGGTCTTTCTTTTACCCATCATTTCGTTTGTTTCTTTGTTCATCCTGATTTCAAACATACCTTTTAAGCATTCTTTGTTCTTAACATCTAAACCTATTTACTATTGTTATGATTTATTGACTCTTTCGTTTGCATAAATCAATCGCGTTTTCCTTCTCCATTCGTACATCTAATCTCCTTTCAATCATTCTTTGTTTTGATATCTAATTCTATTTGCTATTGTTGCGATTCATTAATTCTTTTTCGTTAATCGATAACAGTTTGCTTCCTTATTCGTACGGATATTTAATCTTTCTTTCAAGCATTATTGGCTCATACTAGTACGAATGTTCTTTCAATTGTTGATCTTTTCGTTCGCAACCTTTCATTTTGACATTATCTGTTCTTAAAACATGGTACTTGACATGATTCCCTTTTTATTCTTATGATTCATTAGTTCTTTCATGTGTATTGTAATGTACTTCTCACTCCTTCATTAGCATTGACATCTACTTCTTTTGGCTATTAGTACGCTTCCTTGGTCATTTCATCGTTAGAACCCATCACGGCTTGGAACAACGCTCCAAGTCAACAGGCTGCACATGATCGACATAAGAAGCTATACGATGTGCGACGCAAACCATTAGAATTTCAAGATTGGCGACCAAGTTATGTTGAAGGTCTTGCCTTGGAAAGATGTGATGTGGTTCGAAAAATGCAAGAAGTTAAAGTCGAGATACGTTGGTCCATTTAAGATATTGGCTAGAGTCGGTCCAGTGGCCTACAGACTTGAGCTTCCGCCGGAGCTCAGCAGTGTGCACAATTCGTTTCATGTTTCCAATCTCAAGAAGTGCTTAGCCGATGAATCCCTTATCATTCCGTTAGAAGAGATTCAGCTTGATGACAAGCTTAACTTTATCGAAGAACCGGTCGAGATTATGGATCGTGATGTCCAGTAGTTGAAACATAGTCGAATTCCTATCGTTAAGGTTCGCTTAAATTCTCAACGAGGTCCCGAATTCACTTGGGAGCGAGAAGACCGGATTCGTCAGAAGTACCCCCATCTCTTCGCTTATACCACTTCAACGACCAACGCTGATTGAATCTCGCGGACGAGATTCCCTTTTAGGGGGGTAGAATGTCACAACCCGCTATTTCCCAGGTCAATACTAATTTCTAAACTCGAATTTAAATTCTTGACTTTTAATTTGAAACATTTTACATGAGCCTTTTACTTGAATCGACGCGAATTTCTAATTAAATTCTAAGTACTCTAGGACTTAGGTTAATTTTAGTCCACAACGCTCCGGTACCTTGCTCCTTTCCCCAGTTCACCATTTTATTCTATAAAACGAATTTCTATTCTTTAAGTACTTACGGTTTTTAAATTCAACAATCGTAAATTTTTTTTTAAGAATGTAACACTCGACATACCCGACTTTCTCAACAATTATTTTTAGGGTATATTTATACTTCCAAAACTATTACAAAAGTCCTAAAAATATTTTTCCGATGTCCAAGAGAAATTCTTTATATCTTACTTTTAATTACGTATAACTTCCGTTAACTACCAAACTAATACCCGATACATATTTTTACTACCCAATACATTTAATATATACATTTTATAAAAATTACATTCATTTTTTTTTCTATTTTAGTCCTATGAGCCGCCCCCCCCCTATAATGTATAAAATTATCACTACAAAATCTACCAAAATCTCAACCTTATAATCTTGTGAGACATGTAATTAATTCTTGGTGGCTAGAGCAACTCATTTGCCCCCCTCCTTTTCCTTAAAATTCGGCAACCACAAGGACAATGCCTAAGATATTTTTGACCAATATTTGACCCATTTGGTTATATATATATACCTAAACCTATTTACCATTTTTAGTTACAAAAGAAAACTAATCACCTTCCCACACATACTCACCATTCGATCCACCCAAGGAGCAAGGAAGAAAAGAGAGCTTGTTGGTTACTTTCAAGAGTACTTAGGATAGTTTAACAAGGGTTTATACTAATCTTGGGGGTTACACAAGTGTTGTTACAAATCTCATCTCATATATTACTTTGTAAGTCTCATACTACTAATACTTCATGATCTTCACGATTTTTTATGCTTGATAAGTGTGTATACTTAGTTATCACTTGGTACATGTTGAAACATCTTACATCCACTTTGATCTCTTGCCAAGAAAATATATTTTGTACAAGTTTTGATCACAAGAAAAGTTGTTAATAAAAATCTCTACAAGAAAATGAAATAAACTTTATATATATATGTTAGTTTTGAATACTTGGATGATCTTGAACAAGGACTTTAAATATTATTAGGTTATGTTTAGATCACTATTTTTCTAGTTGATGGATGACCTAGGACAAGATTTGGAGTTGTTAGCAAAAGGTTGTAGCAAATAAAAACACTAGGAAAATAACTTGACATCATCCATGATAAATCTGTCCCTTTTCGACTCCCTGTGGAAAATCAGTATCTTGGTGGCCTTATTAGGCTAGAAATATAGAAAATAGATTTAATAATGAAAACATAGCCGCTTGAACGGGTTAAAACTGATTTATAACGAAAAAGATATGCTATTTTCAAGATTGACGACGAAAACTATATTTTCTGAAAAATGGTTTCTGTCCCGATTTTTGAGCTAGGAAAACTGAGGTTAAATGACATTTAGGCTAGCCGAGACCTTGAAAAACCTAAAGTATACTTGAATACCTTCGCGGGAATATATAGAACTTGAAAAACGGAGTTACGACGCGAAAGTTATGGCCTAAGGAAGTTGGACGAAACTAAATATATATTTGACAGTTTTTATTTATTATTGAAAGCTGATGGAAATGTTTAACATAAATTTTGGACACTTTAAGGTGCATTTTGGCTAAAATGCCGTGAATAAAAATGGTAGAACATTACGTATACTTATTAGGTACGTTGGAGATTTTCAAAATATATATTTACAAGACGACTAATATTTGGTCGTGAGATTTACAAGTTACGTTTTCTAAAATGGTGGATGCCTTAAATACGAGATTACTTTGATTTCCTACATTTTTGCCGATAAAATTTTCAACAACATGTACAAGTGATAATGTAGTATATGACTTGCATGCTTGACCTTGTTTTCGAACCTAAGACATATGCATTAATTAGGTCGCGACTAGTGATTGTTGGACCTATTCTTCCGTTTTCATTACTCTATTTGGATTGCTATTGTTAAGGTGAGTTCATAACCCCTACTTTTACTTGTTTTACAACTGTTTTGGGGGAAGATACATGCTTATTACTATTTAAATTCAATGCTTGTTTTACTTGAACGCGATTCACTTTCTCAAACATTACTGGATGGTTGAAATACTTGATTGATTACTTGAATACCTTATGAATTACTTATTCCATCCTTGATTACTTTCTTATGGATACAAGTTCTTGCTTTTGCGGATATAAATACAAAACTGTTACTTTGCCTGAGTTACCTATTACTGCCACTGAAGTCCCCTTTTATCATGAACCGTTAATTACATGCGTGTAAGCGCGAATGCTGTGGATAGATCTATTTGGGTTGACACCCCGTCCGAGTTGGTCGCGCCAACCTGTCAAACGGACGCATATCATTCGGATTACTTCCGAGTGTCTGGCAAACACTTACTTGGGGCATTTTATGCTTGATTGCATACGATTACGTCGAGCTTCGGGGTCATGAGCTTAGGCACTGTATACCTTATTTTTGGCTGTGACATTGTATTTGTTATATTGTCTTGCCTTCCGCAAAATACTTGTTTACCAAAAATGCTCGTTTACTGGAAATACTTGTTTACGGAAAATACTTGTTTACTAAAATCTATGAACTCACCAGCTTTATGCTGACGTTTTAGCATGTATTTTCAGGTTCTTAAGGCGTTATCTTACCTTTGGTGGCTTTTGGCATGGCATGGTCATAGAAGACTCTGATAACTAATTGGGACCGTTTTAACTAAATTATGGGACTATTTCCACTCTTCTTTTATAATATGTAAAATAAATGCTTTTGATAACAACTTTCATTCTAAATAAATGAAATGAAACCATTCTTTGTACCTTATGTTATGATACCAATTGAGTTGCACCCCAGTGACATGTAAGCTTCCGCTGGACCCGATTTCGGGGGTGTGACAGATATAAAAATACAAAAAGAATCATCCCTCACCTTTAGACCTAGTTAGATTAATTTCAATCCTAATGAACACTATTCTTTGAGTTGAACGATCAATCCCCCGGTACTTGCCACTATACTATACTACAAACGGTTAGGTACCTGCCTAGTGGGGATTGCAAGCTTCTCAAGATCCCTTGAGAGGTAAAACCTTTTGCAAGGGCGCAATTCCACGCATCAAGTGTGTTACTTTAATTGACTCTTGTTTGAATTTAAATGGTGGCAGGTTTAATAGGTTATCAGGATGAAGTTGTTCAACATGCACACTAATAGATTATTTGAATTTGTTCCATTGAGGTATGTACAAGGGTTTATTTCTAAACTTTATGCCTTTGTCCTTAAAGTATCTTTAGTATTGGTCTGGATAATTTGTTAGCACGCATTAGGGAAGAAAAATGGGCATTGTTCTTTCGTTTTTCATGGCAAATCATTAAAAGAAGGTTTGAAGTTGATTCACACAGAAAATGATGTGCATACATTGTTGGAACTACGTTGTTAGAATGGTTTCGTAGATTTGTTTGTTTCTTACAAAAAAACAGATGTTATTTGATAATTATTTAAAAAACATTGATTTAGAGGGTGAAGGTGGGGAGGTTGTCGGATGGGTAGAAGAAGATGCTAGCTTGCGGTGCTCTTGTACTTCAACTCCTTTTAGGACTAGATATAATAGGGAGAGAAGTGTAAACTTGAAAAGAAAGGCTATTGATGATGTTGATACTGAATTCGGGAGAATAAAAAGGTGGCAAAAAGGTCTATGGATAAGGGAAAAGGAATCATGCTTGATGAGGATGAGGCTTTTAACAGGAAAAGACCGGTTTTACCAAGGCTTACTGCTATTGTCATTAGAGAGGGTGGTTTTATAAAGAAGACAACAGGTGTTGGTTCTGTAAATGTGAGACTAGGGTTGTGGGTTTTCTAACACCTAAAACAGGTGCTATGAAACCAAGAAGTGATGTTAGAATCACAAATTGCGTGTTGGGTCTAAAAACACCAAAAATTGAGGGAAAAAAAGATGGTGTTTTTTTTTACTACGTAAATCTAATGAATTCATTTGCATTTTCCGTTAATACATTGCATTACATATTATACTAACTACATTACATTGCATATTTTGCATTTGTAGGTATAGTTGATCACTAGTTGATGCAGCCAGTATAAGGTTTAATGTTGTAGTGGTGTATTCTGCACAAGCTTTTGAAGGTTTTAATGTTGAAGTGTAATGCACCAAAATAGTTTTAACTTGCTTGTATATTACTAATTAACTTTGTAATTTGCTTGTTTATCTTTTGGGATAATGTAATGGGTTCATCTTTTAGTACATGCCGAAGGATATTATGTATGTAACTTGAAATATTAGAAATGGGTGATGGTTCACTACTATTACTACTCTGTTTTTGCATCCAATTTCTTATACCCAATGCATTATCTGCATCCACTATCTTAATGCCAGTTATATGTTTGTGTTGTGTTTTATTGGTTGGATTAATGTCATTTACATATTTGTGTTTATGTTTTATGGTTAGAATAATGCCATTTTCATGTAAATAATTAGGTTTTATGGTTGGATTACTGTAATTTTCATGTTTGTGTTTGTGATACGACTCGAAGACTCTAATTGACGAGTGAAAGATGAAACTTCTTGGTCCACCCTATACATTGTCAAAGGAGGAATGGTTGGATCTAATTGAGGGTGAGTGTTCCCTGCATAGTGATGCCTAGTTGTTTGTCCTAAGATCAGTCAAGTGAGGTTGAAGTTGCTTGGTTGATTATAGGGGTGAATGGCTAGGAAATGTAGCTATGTTAGGTATAACCCCTCTCTTAGTATGAATAGGGGCTATATCCTGCTTGATGATGCCTTCTCAATCTCAACTCAGACTATTGTGGATGTGGGTTGAATGGTTGAGTTTGAATTGAGTTTTGGAAATGTAATCAAGAGGATATGGTCTTTGGTGCGTCATAAAAGATGAATAAAGTCTTACTAGATTTGCTGTCTGAGCCAGTTAGCCTGTTTGGGTGACGAGGCAAAAAGTGTACAGCTTTTAAGAGGTCATTTAAGCCCGAATTCGTGTTTATTTGACCAAATATTGCTCATTCCTTTTTTCATTTTAGGTACTTTTGGAGAGAAATCTGGAAAAGGAAGCATTTTGGATGTTTTTGGAGCATAAAAGTGAAGAAAATGGCAAAGTCTCAATTTTTCTTGCTGGGAACAATACCTGACGGCGTCAAGATCTTCTACATGATGGCATCAAGAGTTACAAAAGAGGTGGAAGTGGAAAATGCACGTGACGGTCCAAAGAGTTTTCAACTATAGGACCTGACGGCGTCACCAAGGCCGTCAAGGTCAAAACACTAGGGACGGCCCAGAAGATTTTTACACATGACGGTGTCAAAATCAGATCTAGGCAATACGATTTTTATTAAGGCGGCGAGTTGACGGCGTCACGATCCAATACATGACGCCGTCACGAGTTGTAATCTATATATAGTTTTCCAAATTTCATTCATTAGAGTGCAACTTTTGAGGGAAAAACCCTAGGCCGAATTTTATCACTTTTTCAAGGGTTTCAACCCCTTGAATCTTTCATGTTCAATTAAAGATATGTATTCCTTCAAATCATTCAATATGTCTATGTGTTGTTTGATTATATCTTACGCTTGTCTTCTATTTAACATGCTAGGCTAGATTTTCTTGTGTTTGCTTAGATGTAGTGAATCCTAGATGTTGATTATGGGTTAATTGCTTGTTTATAATTGTTACGGATGATTGTATTTGATGTTAGGCTTAAGAAAACTGGCATACTTCTATTGGTAACTTGCTTGAACCTCTTAAGAAACATGATCGGAGGTGTACTACGATATTTGGTTGTATTTAATGCGTAGGAGAATTCTAATGATCTCATGTTCGGAGCTTCTAACGGCTCGACATACGAGTGAAGTAGGATCCTATAGAGTTAGGGAATATTGTACACGGCCCTACGACTAGTATTAAGGAATACGACCCGTCATCTATGCAATTGTAACAAGTAATTAACCTGTAAAAGATATCTAGGGAGTAATGAAATCTAAGTAAACACAGCTTTCCTCATTATTGTCACCACCACATTAGTATAAGTAGTTTTGTTTTTTATTTATTTTATTTTATTTTGATTGCATCTTTAGATAAATTGGGTTAGTTGGCTAGTGTTGAGGCAAAAAATGATCCGTTTTAAGGGGGTCATTTAAGCCCGGAATTGAATTTATTTGATCAAATATTGCCCTAAATCGTTCCTTTTGTGATCTTAGGTACTTTTGGAGTGAATTTTGGATTTTTGGAGCATAAAAGTGCAGAAAACGGCAAAGTCTTAATTTCCTTGCTGGGAACAGTACCTGACGGTGTCACCAAGTTCTTAATGACGGCGTCAAGAGATAAAACAAGAGGTGAAGTGGATAGAGTACGTGAAGGTCCAGAGAGTTTTTACACTAGGGCATGACGGCGTCACCATAGGCCGTCATGGTCCCTTTACACGTGACGGCCCAGAGGAAATTTGCTCATGACGGCGTCAGATCAGGATCTAGGCAATCCGATTTTATTATGGGCGGCAGGTTGACGGCGTCAGAATTTTCTTCTTAACGCCGTCACGTTTGAAAATCTATATATAGTTTTGTAATTTTCATTCATTAGAGAGGACAATTTAGAGGAGAAACCCTAGCACGATTTTTATCAGTATTTTCAAGGGTTTTCACCCTTTGAAACCTTTCATGTTCAATTAAGATAAGTATCCTTTCAATTCATTCAATATGTCTATGTGTTGTTTGAATATATCTTACGCTTGTCTTGATTTTTACCTGCTAGGCTAGATTTCTTGTATGTTTGCTTAGATGTAGTGAAACCTAGATGTTGATTATAGGTTGATTGCTTGTTTATAGTTGTTATGGATGAATGATTTCGATGTTAGGCTTAAGAAAATTGGCAGAATTCCAGAGTGTAACTTGCTTGAACGTCTTAAGAAACATGAACCAATGCGTACTAGGTTTTTATGGTTGTATTTAATGCATGAGCGAATTCTAATGATCCCATGTTAGGAGCTTCTTGCAGGCTAGACATAGGAGTGAAGTAGGAGCTTATAGAGTTGGGGAAGTACGTACGCCACCCCACGATTGGTATTAAGGAATATAACCCGTCATCCACGCAACTGTAACAAACTATCAACCTGTAAAAGATATCTAGGGAGTAATGAAATCTATGTAAACACAATTTTCTCATTTATTGTTCACACCACTAGTTTAATTAGTTTAATTTACATTTTTGTTATTTTATTTTGATTGCATCTTAGTTATTGGGTTAGTTGACTAGCAACTAATTCCGCCCACTCCTCCAAAACCCGAGATTTTTACTTGCTTTTCATAAAATATAAAAATACAAAAAGAATCATCCCTCACCTCTTGACCTAATTTTTAGGCTTTCTAATCCTAGCGACACTATTCTTGAGTTGAACGATCAATCCCCCGGTACTTGTCACTATACTATACTACAACGATCAGGTACACTGCCTAGTGGGGGTTGTAAGCTTCTTGAGATCCCTCGAGAGGTAAAGCCTGATGCAATTCCAACGCATCAAGTTTTTGGCGCCGTTGCCAGGGAATAGTTATTGTCTAGGTTAGGATTTCTTTTTATTAGGTTTACTTGCTAGATTCCTTTCTAGTAAGATTTTATTTTTATTTTTAGGTTTTCTTTAGTCTATCTATTTCTTCATGTCTTTGTTCGTAACCTTTACCATCTGACATCATGGAAGGTGGTAACATCTTTGAACCCATCAACCCACCACAACAAGACCACCCACAAAACCCACCACTAGCAAACCAACCTCTTAGGCCCCTAACCCTAGGAGAGTATTCCCGACCTAGTCACCAAGGCTATCGAAACACTATTGAGCTCATCCAAGGAGCCAATGTGTCTCCCTTGCGATCTGACACCATTTGGTTGGTGCAAAGCAGATGTGCATTTCATGGACTTCGTTCCGAAGATTCTAATCAACATCTCAAGGACTTCCTTAAAATCGTAGATTCTATAGACCTTGATGTTACAACTAGAGAGTCGACCCGATTACGCCTATTCCAATTCTCTCTACGTGATCAAGCTAGTCAATGGCTTGAACGTTTACCCGCGGGATCCATCACCTCATGGAATGATCTCACCACTCATTTCCTTGCTCAATTTTTCCCACCGGGGAGAACTACCAAGCTTAGAAATGATATCTTGATGTTCCAACAACGTCAAGGCGAAACTCTATATGAAGCATGGACTCGTTTCAAGGACTTACTCCAAAAAGTCCCTCATCATGGCATTGATCTTTGGCTCCAAGTCCAAATCTTCTATGACCATATCGATCTCTCCACAAGGCGAACCATTGACCAATCGGCCGGTGGCAAGCTACGTGATCTAAGTGCGGAAGAATCATAGGAACTCATAGAAGATCTTGCTCTCTATGACAATGAAAGTTGGAATGATTCCCGTGATTTGAACAAAACGGTCAAGGCAATATCTTTGCCTTCGAACAATTCTAGCACTCCCGACCGTAGGATCATGGAACTTGAGGACCAAGTCAAGTTTCTCATGAAATCTTACGAAGCTCCTAAGCCTTCAAGCCAAGTGAACAAAATAACTTCTTCATGCGAATTATTTAGTGGTCCCCATGACACTCGTGATTGTGTGGAACTCCCCGGAACAGCTTTTGCGGACTACGCATCCTCGCGTACCGACGAAGCGGGAGATAAGTGGTACACTTTCAAACCCGAGCCAAACCCTTACGGTGATTCCTACAACCCTTCTTGGAGAAATCACCCGAACCTTAGGTGGAAACAAAACCAAAACAATTCTTCCAATCCGCCTAACCGTTACTAACCAAACGGTCAACCCTCCAACCGTACTTTCAACAACAATCCTTCTAATAACTATGGTAGTACCAACTATCTTGAAGGATTGATGTCCAAGTTTATGGCATCTCAAGAAGCTTGCATATCTAAGTTTGAAGCCGATTTCAAACAAAAGCAAAGTGAGATGACCACTAAAATCGACACATTGTTGAAAGTTATCAATGACCGAGAAATGGGAGAACTCCCAAGCGACACGGTCAAGAACCCGAAACTAAACGTTAATTCCATATCATTAGTTTCGTCACCCACTTCTTGTCCGCAATATTACTCGGTTAAATCAATGAGCACGTGTTTCAAGCAAAACCAAATTCTTCAAAAGGACCAATCAAATGAAACACCCGATATCAAACCGGTCAAAAGCATAGTTGAAACACCTCCTACACAAGACCTTGACGATGAATTCAAGGAGCTCCACCTTGAACGCCCCGTCATTGATGTCTTAGCCCGTGCTCCCTACTATAGTGCCCTCCTAGAAAAATATAAGAAATTTAAACTAGGTAAAAATGGGACCGCCTTCATTCAAAACAAGTTGCCTAAAAATCTTGATGATCCTGGTATATTTGTTTTGCCTTGTAAGATAGGAAAATCCGAAGTTTTCGACACACTAGCCGATTTAGGATCAAGCCTCAATTTGATTCCCTTATCCCTTTTTACCACTCTCAAGCTAGAAAAGTTAGAGGAGACGGAGGTATTAATTGGTCTAGCGGATGGGAGTATTGCCCACCCGGTTGGGATGATCAAGGATGTAGTTGTTCACGTAGGGAAGTTAACTATTTTAGCGGATTTTCACGTCCTTGATATGGTTAGTGATACTACATGCCCATTATTAGTAGGAAGAGGATTTTTAGCAACCGCTAGCGCCATGATAGATTGTAAGGAGTCTAAGTTAGTGGTAGGTGAGGGCGATACTTGGTCGGCATATGATGTTAAGAAGCATAGCTACGATTGTGAGGACGAACCGACACCACATTGGGTAGAGATGAATAGGAGACCATCTAGATATGGACCTTGGATAGAAAGAAACTTTATAGGACCTTAACGCCCATTCTATCTAGAAAAAGATTTCATCTATAAAACACATTCGGTGGAACAACTCATAGCTAGAGATGAAGAGCTAGACCCTTTTGAGGACCCCCTAGTCTTTAGGAAAATGATTGAGTTCTTAAGCATAATGCCTATTAACATAGAGATGAACAAGTGGAAAAGAGAGGGGGATAAGTGTAAATGGAGGTGGGACAAGCCACCTAAGGAAGGTGACGGATCATGGCATATGAAGATGATTTTATATGATCCGGATAGAGAAAAGTTTGAAAGGTCATATCATACTAAGAAAACCGATAGGAAGTTGAAACCTAAGTTTGATCCCAAAGATGTCCTCAATGAGGAACTCACCCATATCACGTAATAGCCCATGACCTTGAGTCTAGCTATAAGACTCGTAAATAAAGAAAAGTGCTTCTAGGGAGGCAACCCATGCATTGTGTGATTTTTTATTTGTTTGATTGTTATTTATTTCCGTACGCATGCTTTATTTTTATTGTTGGTAGATCATGTTTCAAATTAAATTGTGAAAATGCTTTATTTTGTTTTTAACTTCGTCTTAATTACATATAAAGGTATTTCGCAAAAGATAAGTGTAAGGGGAAACCCTAAATATGTTTTTAGGAAACAAAATTGATCATGGTTCTCCACAATATTAAATGGACATGTATATTCGTATTTGTTAGAGTCAAATGCTTGTATCGAGTCATAATGATGTTTTGCAGGATTTTCCAGGAAGTAGGACATAAGTTTTTCCAGAAATTTTCCGGAAACTTAATGTAAAGATTTCTGCAGGTCACTTCTGACGGCGTCATGTGTAAAATTCTGGAAATTTTGCGAGTTTTGTTTTTCTAACGGAGTCTTAAAGTTTTTGTTAATTCTTTAGTTTTATAAACTCCAGGAAATCTGCAAACATTTATTCCACAAGCATTATATCCCTTTAATTCCTAGAAAGCAATTTAAGATATATATGTTATTTTTCTAGGATTTATTAGTATATATAGATTGCCGCCGATTTTACGCGAGGTTGCCTTGTTTGTTTTCTCAGGTTTAACAGGTTATGTATGACAAGAAGATGATTTATATTTCTGGAAGGGAAGCTTTGATTGTTCATTTTCTTGGAGGAAGATCTAACCTTGTTACCACACTATCCACACCGAACGAATCAGGGGAGTATTTGATTTCATTCTTTTACCTATTTTACTTTTACATTCTTTAATTGAATATTGGGGACAATGTTCATCCTAAGTGTAAGGGGAGGGTAAATGATGATACCTTATAGGATACAATTGCACTTGAGTTTGTTTGTTTGATGGTAGGTGTGTAATAAAACTAAGAGAAATACTTGTTAGTGTAATTTTAGCGCCAAATTTAAATTTTTTTACAACATTTAGGAGTGAAACTTTAGCCTTTGCAAGCGTCTCATGGATAGGAGTTGTATGACTAGCACAAAACCGTACTATTCAGAAAAATTTTCCACCCAAATATGTGAGGTTCGCCTTTAAATTTGATAGGAAAAGCATTCATTATTAGTGCTTATGAGTGTACCGGTAGCATTTAGTGTCACACCCCCAAAATACCTGAATGGCAGCGGAATGGAATACCTGAGGGTGTAACGGATCATAGCACACAACCAGGATATATTGAACGACCTAAAGTGTCGTTTTAAAAATACGTCGTTTGATTCATTCAAAATATTCAGAGTTATAAAGACATAGGTCCCAAAAGTTGGAAAAGTTTACGGAAACAAGTTTAATACAATCAAACGACATTTGAACATAAGTGCAAGAAAGTCCGAATGAGCCGCGTCATCCATGTTACACAAAATGACTCCATGCATGCCATGAGAATATGCCTTAGTTACCTGAGAAATACATTGCGAAAACGGTCAACATAAAGTTGGTGAATAATCATAGGTTTATAAGTAATTCGTAAGTACATAAGCCCACAAGTATAAAGTAAAGTGACAAAATGTCAAAAAGCTACATTGTCTCTTAAGCTCATGGCACCGAAGCTAGACGTACTAAAATATGCCCCAAAGGAGTGGTTACCAGTCACTCAGTAATTTAGACATGAAATGCATTCGTTTTCCTTATGGAGCAACCCAAACACGAATGGAGGCGTCACCCTCGATAGATCTATCCACTCACTCTCGCTTAGTACTAAAATTAACGGTCCATGATAATAAAGGGGACTTGTCAAGACGTGGTAATAAGGCAACTTAAGCAATGTACGGAATTTAATACTTGGGCATGTACAAAAATAATTGTGCAATGTATTCTCCCCCGTGGGATTTAAAATCAAATAAGTACTAAAAACGGGGCTATGAAGACTCACCTCGAAATGATGGTACAACGAAGGTACAATGATGTAAAAGTAGTCGGGACAATGAGACGCGAACACTAGCCGCAACCTAAATGAATAATCGTGATCTAATTAAGATCAAGCCGTAATGTAATGAATGCACATGCACATGATACCTATACCACTCGTAATTTGGAAATACTAGTTATCGTCATGGTAAAATAGTTTCCATACTTAGGAAAAATAGGTCCATTTATAGAAGTATATAACTTGTCGTATTATCTCATATGAAAAATGTTAGCGTTAAATTCCTTGTATCGAAAACCTTGAAATAACGTCGTTAAGTCGTATAAATATTCTCTTGGGTCATACGTATTCATTTGATAAGAAAATAGTCGTTAGCAACATTTCTAGAAAATATACCATTTAGTGCGTACGTTATTATTTTTATTTGTGTCTATATATATATATATATATATATATATATATATATATATATATATATATATATATATATAGTTTGACAATGTTAGAATGGGTATAACTTGGTCGTTTTAAGCTCGTTTTCCTTGTTCTTTATGTCCACGGATTCGTTTTTGTATATACTAATATATTTTTGATAATTCGGCTCCTTTAGGTTACGGTTAACACCTCTTTTTACCCGTTGAAATCTGCCAAACAGCAAGCAGTTTTTATAAAAATAGTTTTCGTCGTTAAATTTGCAAAAATCATATCTCCTTCGTTATAAACTCGTTTTAATCCGTTCTTTCGCCCAAAGTTTCGTTTTTGAATGTATTTTCTAAATCTTTGGTCAAAACTTAGCCACCATCTACTGATTTTCCCACGAAATGAAAATAGGGACAGTAGGTCAATATGTAGTTTCAAAAACCATTTTCAAGTCTCCAAACTAGTTCTAACCTCAATCAAGCCACTTTCAATCACCACAAAACTAGTCTAATCCTACCATACACCTTCTTAGGGTGTCATGGGTCCTTAAACATCATCAATCCACTAGGTCTAACAAGGGTTTCTCATGTGTCCATTTCTAGGGCTCAAAGTTAAGTATGTACAAAATAGAGTGGTATAAACCATTATATGCATGAGTTCTTGCAAGAAAAATATATAAACATAGTAATAACTTGTAAAGATCATAAAAATGAGTTTGTTAACTTACTTGAAGGTTTAGGGAGTTTGGATGGTAAAAACCTACTAATCCTTGAGTTTCTATTTCAAAACTCCAACAAGGATGACTATATGAACAAGTTTATACCTAGATCTTGTAAAATTTGTTGTTCTTGCTCCTTGGATCACCTAGGTCGATTCTATCATAAGAGAAAATGAGAGAAAAAGTTTGCTTGTGCTAGTAAAAATGAGTTGTGATAATAATGGATGAAAAAAAGTTTATTATATACTTAGGGGACAATTGTTAGGTTGTAATAAATTTGGTTGGTGAGGTTTAGATATTTAGGACCAGGGGGGGGGGGGGGTTGGCCGGCCCAAAAAGGAGGGAAAGGGGGGGGGGGATTGTCTTGGGTTTAATTAGAAAAAGTTAGTAGTATTATGTTGTAATGTTAGTTTTAGGTTTAATCGGGTACCGGGTTTGTTAGAAATAAATTTTATTGAAGTTATTCGAGACGTAATAAAGTCGTAAAAATTGTAAAAATATGTCGGGTACAAGTACGGAGAGTTTGGGTGATTATCGTTTAATTTTGGTGAAAACCGTCGTTATTAAGTTAGACGTACGATACGTAATAAATAAATTTCCAAAATACCGGGTAAATTAATATTATAATTTTTATATTATTAAAATGAATATAAAAAAATATATTGGGATAATAGTCGGGAGTGTCGGACACGTTAGACACATTTATAGTTCGCGTATTAGCGTTTATTTAAAATAAACGTACGTAAATCGTTAATCGTACCAAAAGTATTAATTTACTTATCCTACGAGTGGAATAGCATGCAAGTGCCCTAATGATAATGTGTAGACTATTTCTAGTCCGTATGAAATGTCCCTGATAATAATGCATGAATTCGCTCCTGAACCAATACGGTTACGCGAATTTGAACACTCGTAAACTAAATTTACGATGACATGAGTAATGCACGTGAATAGTGGTTTCCTCTCGGAAATGAATAGTGTCAAGTGAATAGTAAAATTCCTGAATGTGTCTCGGAATGTCAAATTGACCTAAAAAACGATGAATAGTAAAACGATGAATAGTGATCGATGAATAGTAATTTGTGAATAGTAGAATGTCGAAGTTTGGAAAAATGACCTGAAATTGTGGGTTGTGACAGTCGCCCATCCAAAAAGGAATTCAGTCCCTGAATTCAGTTAGTGTTGGTCTCGGTAATAGGCTCGGTGAAAAGTTGTGGATACTTGCGTCGCATTTGGTCTTCTCGTTCCCAAGTAAACTCGGGTCCTCTTCGAGAATTCCAGCGAACCTTCAAGATCGGAATTCGACTTTGTTTCAACTGTTTGATCTCGCGATCCATTATTTCAACTGGTTCTTCCACAAAGTTAAGCTTGTCATCGAGTTGTATTTCTTCTAATGGTATAATGGCAGACTCGTCCGAAAGACATTTCTTGAGGTTCGAAACATGAAACGTGTTGTGTACGTTGCTAAGTTCTGACGGAAGTTCAAGTTTGTAAGCAACCGGACCAATCCTCTCCAGGATCTTGAATGGCCCAATGTATCTCGGGTTCAATTTCCCGCGTTTTCCAAATCGTATCACGCCCTTCCAAGGCGAGACTTTCAACATGACTTTGTCTCCGACCTGAAATTCCAATGGTTTGCGTCGAACATCTGCGTAGCTTTTCTGTCGACTTCTAGCAGTTTCGAGTCTCTCTCGAACCTGAATTATCTTTTCTGTTGTTTCTTGTACCATCTCCGGGCCAGTACATTGTACTTCACCGACTTCGGCCCAACAAACTGGAGATCGACACTTACGACCATAAAGTGCCTCGAATGGTGCAGCCTTAATGCTCGAATGGTAGCTGTTGTTATAGGAAAACTCGATCAACGGCAAATGGTTAGCCCAACCATTTCCAAAGTCAATCACACATACTCGCAGCATGTCCTCAAGTGTCTGAATAGTTCTCTCGCTCTGACCATCGGTCTGAGGATGGTAAGCAGTGCTCATGTCTAACTTAGATCCAAAAGAATCTTGCAATGACCGCCAAAAGTTTAAAGTAAAACGACTATCTCTGTCGGAAATGATGGAAACTGGTGCACCGTGTCTTGAGACTATTTCCTTGACATAAAGTCTAGCAAGTTGTTCCATAGAATAAGTCTCTCTAATGGGTATGAAATGTGCTGATTTGGTAAGACGATCAACAATTACCCAAATAGCATCGAAACCTCCTGACGTCTTTGGAAGTTTAGTGACAAAGTCCATAGCAATACGTTCCCACTTCCATTGTGGAATCTCTGGTTGTTGAAGTAGTCCTGACGGTTTCTGGTATTCGGCTTTCACTTTAGCACAAGTAAGACATTTGCTGACATACGTAGCTATTTCTGCTTTCATGTTCGGCCACCAATAAAGCTTTTTGAGATCCTGATACATCTTATCAGAACCTGGATGAATAGAGTACTTCGACTTGTGTGATTCATGCATAATCAATTCTCGCACTCCACCATAGAGTGGTATCCAACTTCGGTCCTTGAAGCATAACACTCCATCAGATCTCTTTACAAAGCCATTTTCGCTTTCTGGCATACCATAAATTTTCTCGTGTGGTCGATTTTCTTCTTTGAGAGCCTCAATCTGAGCTTCTAGAATTTTTGATGGTAATGGCGAAATGATAGTCATTCCCAATGACCTAACTCTCAAAGGTTTGAGTCGTTCTTTTCGGCTAAGTGCATCTGCTACAACATTTGCTTTTCCTGGGTGATATCGGATTTCACAATCGTAATCACTCAACAATTCTAGCCAACGACGTTGTCTCATGTTGAGTTCCTTCTGATCAAGTATATGCTGTAAGCTCTTGTGGTCGGTAAAAATTACGCACTTGGTACCATAAAGGTAGTGTCTCCAAATCTTGAGTGCAAAAACTACCGCACCCAACTCCAAGTCGTGCGTAGTGTAATTCTTCTCGTGTATCTTAAGCTGTCTAGATGCATAAGCTATCACCTTCTCGTTTTGCATTAGCACAGCTCCAAGTCCTTGATGCGAAGCATCGCAATATACCACAAAGTTCTCAATACCTTCAGGTAGTGACAAAATCAGTGCGCTACAAAGCTTTTGTTTCAATAATTGAAATGCGGACTCTTGTTTTTCTCCCCACTCGTACTTTTTATTCTTTTGTGTCAGCTTTGTCAACGACTTCGCTATCTTAGAAAACCCTTCGATAAATCTTCTGTAATATCCGGCAAGTCCTAGGAATTGACGAATTTCCGTAGGAGACTTGGGCGTAGCCCAATCCTTAACTGCCTCGATCTTTGCCGGGTCAACTTGTAAACCTTGGCTATCAATAACATGGCCAAGAAATTGAACTCTTCGTATCAAAAAATCACACTTAGAAAATTTGGCATACAATTGCTCCTTCTTGAGTAGTTCCAGGATTGTTCTGAGGTGTTCTTCGTGATCTTCCTTACTCTTGGAATAAATCAAGATATCGTCAATGAATACGATCACAAACTTATCAAGATACGGTTTGCACACCCTATTCATGAGATCCATAAATACCGCATGTGCGTTGGTTAATCCAAAAGGCATCACTTGAAACTCATAATGACCATAGCGTGTTCTAAATGCCGTCTTCGGGGCATCCTCTTCCCGAACTTTAAGTTGATGGTAACCGGATCTTAAATCAATCTTGGAATAAAAACTAGAACCTTGTAACTGGTCGAACAAGTCGTCGATTCTGGGAAGTGGATAACGGTTCTTCACCGTTAACTTGTTTAGCTCACGATAGTCGATGCACATTCTGAAAGTTCCGTCCTTCTTCTTCACAAACAAAACCGGCGCTCCCCAAGGCGAGGAACTCGGTCTAATGAATCCTTTGTCCAAAAGTTCTTGTAGTTGATTCGACAATTCTTGCATCTCCGAAGGTGCAAGTCTATACGGTGCTCGGGCAATTGGTGCAGCTCCTGGCACTAATTCGATTTGAAACTCGACTTGGCGTGTAGGCGGAAGTCCTGGCAATTCGTCCGGAAAAACTTCTGGAAATTCCTTAACAATTGGCACATCCTCAAGTCGTTTCTCATCCGACTTCTTCTCCGTGATGTGAGCCAAGAATGCATAACAACCCTTCTTTATGTACTTCTCGGTTTTAATGCATGATATGATACTGAGTCTAGTTCCACTTCGTTCTCTACGAACAACCAAAGTTTCACCGTTATAAGGAAGGTGAACAACTTTCTCATCACAAATAATCCTCGCTCGATGCCGAGATAACCAATCCATACCGATAACAACGTCGAAACTTCCAAGTTCTACGGGCATAAGGTCTATATTGAATGGATGGTTTAGGAAATTTATAGTGCAACCACGAACAATGGTGTTGGTGTTAACTAAAGACCCATCGGCTAATTCAACGATATAGGAAGTGTCTAATGGGGTTGGTTCTATGTTAAGTAAAGGTGCAAATGCAATAGAAACAAAACTTCTATCCGCTCCTGAATCAAATAAAATGGATGCATAACGATTATTAACGAGGAACGTACCCGCAACAACATTCGGATCCTCTTTGACATCATCTCCTCCCATAACATAAGCTCTTCCTCGAGCCCTTCCATCTTGATTTCCAGTTCCTTGATTCTTCTTCTGTGGGCACTCACCCCGTCCAATTTCTCCACAGCCAAAACATGTTACAGGTGGCTTCCAATTGTCACCCAAGGTTGGAGATTTGCAATCTTTGATGTGATGACCAACCTTCTTGCAGTTACCACATGTATTTGGGCAACGTCCAGGGTTATGATGCTTCTGACACCTTTCTCACTTGGGTACATTACCCTCATATCCTTTCCTTTCAGTCGGTCCTGCAGTATAGGCCTTTGCCACTTCTTGCCTCTTAGGTGGCGGCTGAATAGCATTTCCACCTTGGTTGTAGTCAAACCTTCTCTTGTTGTTGTTGTTATTGTTTGGATTGTTGTTTCGGTTATTGGGATAGTTGCGGTTTCGATTGTTGTTATAGTTGTTGTTGTTTCGAGTGTTGGTGTAGTTGGTGTTGTTTGAACGGTAGTTGTTGTTGACAGCAGATTTTCCTTTTACCACTTGGACCATGAGTTTCTGAGTTATACGAATAGCCTCTTCCATTGATTGAGGATCAAAAGAAATCACATCTCCTCGAACACTTTCAGGCAATCCACCAACAAAGTTTTCCATCTTTTTCTCATCGTCGGGAACCATAGTTGGACATAGTGCAGCCAACTCCTGAAACCTTCTGAAATAGGTCTCGATGTCATCACCTTTAGTCACAAGCCCATAGAATTCTGTTTCCAATTTCTGTATCTCAGTACGAGGGCAAAACTTCTTAGACATCAGTTTCTTGAATTCCTCCCAAGTGAGCTTGTAAGCATTCTCCATACCAATCGGCTGAGCATACGAATTCCACCAAGACATAGCTTCATCAAGAAGCATACCTGTAGCAAATTTTACCTTGCTGACGTCCGGGCATCCGCACATGAGAAATACATTCTCAGTCTTTTCAAACCAGCGGATCAAAGCAACCGCTCCTTCAGTGCCCTTAAACTTGATAGGATCACTAATCTTGAAATCTTTCCATGTACATTCCCGCTTAGCAGCGGTTGGTTCAACTGTTCCTGTATTAGAAGCAGTCTCAGCAGCCCTAGCAGCAACCTCAGCTCTCTCAATCTCCAGAGCTTCTGCAATACTATCCCTGACCAACTTGCGGATAGCGGCTTGAGTCATAGCGGGTGTTTCTGGTGCAGTCTTACTCTTCCTTGGTGCCATATTTCTGATAAATCACAATGGAAATAACCATGAGAAAAATCATAATAGAAATAGTCATCGAACCAAAGATATACACCCATAACATGTATAATTATATACAACCACAACCTGTATCAATACAACCACGACATGTATAGATACAACCATAATCTGTCTAGATATCACCATGACAGGTATATATACAACCACAACCTGTATCAATACAACCACGACATGTATAGATACAACCATAATCTGTCTAGATATGACAACAATAAAGAGCAACCACGAAACATCATAAATATAATCACAACACATGAATATAATACATGAAAATTTCGGCCTACATGGACCGATATAATATATAGCACAACATTTCCAATATAGTAGAGTCGCACTTGATATATTTGTTTGTACAACAACCAAAAGACTACAAGTTCTTGAACTATGTCCCACACCTCGGGACTAGGAAAGTAATAAAAGCTAATATAATACCAGTCTATGTCTAGGCTCCTCCAGGTGCTCTAGATGGTCCAGGCTCTCCCCTCAAGCGGCGAATCTCACGATCCATCGCAACCACGATCTCCTCAAGATGCTGGACTCGTAACTGAAAAGAAGCATCTCTGCGCTCCAATACGACTAACCTCTCTCGGATCAATGTCAACTGGTCTACCTGCTCCCACTGAGTCTCCTGTGTTGCCTGAGCTCTATCTCGAATCTCAGGTAGCTCATCTCTAAGTAAATCAATCTGCTCCTGGTGACTCAACTGTCGTGCCTCGAGTCCATGGTAAGACACATCAATACCAACTCTGCCCTGAATCAAATCCTCAACCTGCTCCTCGACAGCCTCAAGTCGAGTGGTAATAATCTCATCAACTCTATACCCCAACCTATCAACTTGCTCTTGCTGAGCCTCAAACTGATCCTCTAGTGTAACGGCTGTAGGATCTCTAGCTGCAGCCGCTCTCGAACTCTCACCTATGTGGTATACTGGTGGTGGTGAAAGGTCAGCAGTCTCGGTAATGGGTGAATCTGGGGTGGTAAGCCTTGCACGCTTCCTGAGCGGCAAGAGTGAGGTAGGTACAGGAGTAGTAGTGGGTATGGCTGGTGGTGGTGGTGTAGGCACAGTAGGACTAGGGAGACTCCTATAAGTAGAAGTAGCTGGGCAAACCCTCTTCCTAGCAACCTGAATAGTCTTACTCCTAGGAAACATAAGTCTCGGTTCGGAAGAAGTAGTAGTAGTAGTAGGTGATGGTATGTCAGTGGGTACAGTAGGATGGACATGGGGAGTAGGAGCCGTCTCCTCCTCCTCGAAAGGTTCGGTGTCATCATCTGACGCCAAAAGTGGCAACTCAGGTGTAGGAGAAACAAGTGGTGAAACAGCAGTGGAGGACACAGAGTCCTCATCATCAGAGTCTGATATAGTGTAAAGTATGACAGTGTTTGGATTCGAAGACATGACTCTGTGATAATCAAGGTGAAATAAAAATAAATAACTCGTAAAAATGGAATCACCAAAATAAGTAAATATGCACTCATGATGAAATGATGATATGCTATGATGGTGTGGTTATAGTCTAGGGTCCATGATGCAACCTAGTTCGCTATAACCTGGCTCTGATACCAATCTGTCACACCCCCAAAATACCTGAATGGCAGCGGAATGGAATACCTGAGGGTGTAACGGATCATAGCACACAACCAGGATATATTGAACGACCTAAAGTGTCGTTTTAAAAATACGTCGTTTGATTCATTCAAAATATTCAGAGTTATAAAGACATAGGTCCCAAAAGTTGGAAAAGTTTACGGAAACAAGTTTAATACAATCAAACGACATTTGAACATAAGTGCAAGAAAGTCCGAATGAGCCGCATCATCCATGTTACACAAAATGACTCCATGCATGCCATGAGAATATGCCTTAGTTACCTGAGAAATACATTGCGAAAACGGTCAACATAAAGTTGGTGAATAATCATAGGTTTATAAGTAATTCGTAAGTACATAAGCCCACAAGTATAAAGTAAAGTGACAAAATGTCAAAAAGCTACATTGTCTCTTAAGCTCATGGCACCGAAGCTAGACGTACTAAAATATGCCCCAAAGGAGTGGTTACCAGTCACTCAGTAATTTAGACATGAAATGCATTCGTTTTCCTTATGGAGCAACCCAAACACGAATGGAGGCGTCACCCTAGATAGATCTATCCACTCACTCTCACTTAGTACTAAAAGTAACGGTCCATGATAATAAAGGGGACTTGTCAAGACGTGGTAATAAGGCAACTTAAGCAATGTACGGAATTTAATACTTGGGCATGTACAAAAATAATTGTGCAATGTATTCTCCCCCGTGGGATTTAAAATCAAATAAGTACTAAAAACAGGGCTATGAAGACTCACCTCGAAATGATGGTACAACGAAGGTACAATGATGTAAAAGTAGTCGGGACAATGAGACGCGAACACTAGCCGCAACCTAAATGAATAATTGTGATTAAATTAAGATCAAGCCGTAATGTAATGAATGCACATGCACATGATACCTATACCACTCGTAATTTGGAAATACTAGTTATCGTCATGGTAAAATAGTTTCCATACTTAGGAAAAATAGGTCCATTTATAGAAGTATATAACTTGTCGTATTATCTCGTATGAAAAATGTTAGCGTTAAATTCCTTGTATCGAAAACCTTGAAATAACGTCGTTAAGTCGTATAAATATTCTCTTGGGTCATACGTATTCATTTGATAAGAAAATAGTCGTTAGCAACATTTCTAGAAAATATACCATTTAGTGCGTACGTTATTATTCTTATTTGTGTCCATATATATATATATATATATATATATATATATATATATATATATATATAGTTTGACAATGTTAGAATGGGTATAACTTGGTCGTTTTAAGCTCGTTTTCCTTGTTCTTTATGTCCACGGATTCGTTTTTGTATATACTAATATATTTTTGATAATTCGGCTCTTTTAGGTTACGTTTAACACCTCTTTTTACCCGTTGAAATCTGCCAAACAGCAAGCAGTTTTTATAAAAATAGTTTTCGTCGTTAAATTTGCAAAAATCACATCTCCTTCGTTATAAACTCGTTTTAATCCGTTCTTTCGCCAAAAGTTTCGTTTTTGAATGTATTTTCTAAATCTTTGGTCAAAACTTAGCCACCATCTACTGATTTTCCCACGAAATGAAAATAGGGACAGTAGGTCAATATGTAGTTTCAAAAACCATTTTCAAGTCTCCAAACTAGTTCTAACCTCAATCAAGCCACTTTCAATCACCACAAAACTAGTCTAATCCTACCATACACCTTCTTAGGGTGTCATGGGTCCTTAAACATCATCAATCCACTAGGTCTAACAAGGGTTTCTCATGTGTCCATTTCTAGGGCTCAAAGTTAAGTATGTACAAAATAGAGTGGTATAAACCATTATATGCATGAGTTCTTGCAAGAAAAATATATAAACATAGTAATAACTTGTAAAGATCATAAAAATGAGTTTGTTAACTTACTTGAAGGTTTAGGGAGTTTGGATGGTAAAAACCTACTAATCCTTGAGTTTCTATTTCAAAACTCCAACAAGGATGACTATATGAACAAGTTTATACCTAGATCTTGTAAAATTTGTTGTTCTTGCTCCTTGGATCACCTAGGTCGATTCTATCATAGGAGAAAATGAGAGAAAAAGTTTGCTTGTGCTAGTAAAAATGAGTTGTGATAATAATGGATGAAAAAAAGTTTATTATATACTTAGGGGACAATTGTTAGGTTGTAATAAATTTGGTTGGTGAGGTTTAGATATTTAGGACCAAGGGGGGGGGGGGGGGGGGGGGGGTTGGCCGGCCCAAAAAGGAGGGAAAGGGGGTGGGATTGTCTTGGGTTTAATTAGAAAAAGTTAGTAGTATTATGTTGTAATGTTAGTTTTAGGTTTAATCGGGTACCGGGTTTGTTAGAAATAAATTTTATTGAAGTTATTCGAGACGTAATAAAGTCGTAAAAATTGTAAAAATATGTCGGGTACAAGTACCGAGAGTTTGGGTGATTATCGTTTAATTTTGGTGAAAACCGTCGTTATTAAGTTAGACGTACGATACGTAATAAATAAATTTCCAAAATACCGGGTAAATTAATATTATAATTTTTATATTATTAAAATGAATATAAAAAAATATATTGGGATAATAGTCGGGAGTGTCGGACACGTTAGACACATTTATAGTTCGCGTATTAGCGTTTATTTAAAATAAACGTACGTAAATCGTTAATCGTACCAAAAGTATTAATTTACTTATCCTACGAGTGGAATAGCATGCAAGTGCCCTAATGATGATGTGCAGACTATTTCTAGTCCGTATGAAATGTCCCTGATAATAATGCATGAATTCGCTCCTGAACCAATACGGTTACGCGAATTTGAACACTCGTAAACTAAATTTACGATGACATGAGTAATGCACGTGAATAGTGGTTTCCTCTCGGAAATGAATAGTGTCAAGTGAATAGTAAAATTTCTGAATGTGTCTCGGAATGTCAAATTGACCTAAAAAATGATGAATAGTAAAACGATGAATAGTGATCGATGAATAGTAATTTGTGAATAGTAGAATGTCGAAGTTTGGAAAAATGACCTGAAATTGTGGGTTGTGACATTTAGATTCTAGAACTTGCGTTAGTGATGCATCCCGAGACCGCTAGTGAGACTACATTCGTGTAGTAGGATTTACTACATGATAAGAGGCATTAGGATCACCCTTGTGTTAAACCCGTATCATAATTACTTAACCATTTAAGTCATATTACTTGGCTAGTTAAGTCAACTAATTTTTCCCACACCCTTAGCGTTGTACTCATTTTTAGTACACGAAACCCCTAGTACACCCCTCCGAGCCTATCTTTTCGTTTCTAACTTTAAGCATCTTACTTAAAAGAAGAATTTGTTATAACCCACTTAAATGTACCCCAAAATCGCCTTAGCCTTCCGTGTATGCACTCATCTTTAGTGCATTATTGTTATTTGTTTAAACCCTTAGTTAATTATCTAATTGATTACATGGTTGCTAAGTCGAGTCATATCCTTGTACATATTGTTTTGTGACGATTGGGACTCATGGGTAAAGTACTTGTGTTATGGAGTAATAGGGAAGAAACTAATATTATTACCCCCATATGTGCGTTAATCTTAAAAGTACTCCAAGTGTTTTGATTTTCTTGATTCGAGTAATTAGATTAGTTTATTGTAAAGTATGTAAAAAATTCAAGTGTAAGGGGAATGTTCATTCCCTATGATGTATTATTTTGGATGGTAGGGTAAGAATGGTTGCAAAAAAAAAAAAAAAAAAAAAAAAAAAAAAAAAAAAGAAAAAAAAATCGAAAAATTATGAAAAAGAAAGAAAAAAAAAAATAAATAAAAAAAAGAGAAAAAATAAAAAGAAAAAAAGAAAAAGAAAAGAAAAAAACATACGGACTACCATCCCGTTTCATTCTATGTTTATTTTATGTTTATGTTATTTTTGATTTATTAGCTTAAGTCGAGTCTAGTTTTGGCTTAGCAACGCCATATTGTACATGTAGTTAACCAAGATGATTAACTCGCCACCAGTAAAGATTGCCTTTATCTAACAAAATCGTGTATTCCATATCCCTACACCTAACGTTATAACCTTTTAAAGGACCTCTTTGATAGTTTATCCTAGGTGCTTACGCCATGTGGTGGAGGTTTGATCCTTTCCCAAGCCCACAGTAATCTATTTTGCTATGACAGGTAGTGAGAGATGTTTTCTATTTCCATATTGTGATATATACTTTATTACATCCGAGAGATGTGAGTATCTAAACACTATTTGTGAGGTGCTAGTGTATGACGTCTGTGCTTGTCTTTGGTCTTTAGTGGAATGATTATTTGTTGTAATTACTTTTATATTAGTGTTAAATGACCCCTAACTTGTATTTTGATTAGAATAAAAGCGCATTTGCTTGAGGACAAGCAAATCTCAAGTGTAAGGGTATATGATGAGGCGAAAAATGATCCATTTTAAGGGGGTCATTTAGGCCCGGAATTGAATTTATTTGTTCAAATATTGCCCTAAATCGTTTCTTTTGTGATCTTAGGTACTTTTGGAGTGAATTATGGAAAAGGAAGCATTTTGGATGTTTTTGGAGCATAAAAGTGCAGAAAACGGCAAAGTCTTAATTTTCCTTGCTGGGAACAGTACCTGACGGCGTTACCAAGTTCTTAATGACGGCGTCAAGAGATAAAACAAGAGGCGAAGTGGATAGAGTACGTAACGGTCCAGAGAGTTTTTACACTAGGGCATGACGGCGTCACCATAAGCCGTCATGGTCCCTTTACACGTGACGGCCCAGAGGAAATTTGCTCTTGACGGCGTCAGATCTGGATCTAAGCAATCCGATTTTATTATGGGCGGCGGGTTGACGGCGTCAGAATTTTCTTCTTGACGCCGTCACATTGGAAATTCTATATATAGTTTTATAATTTTCATTCATTAGAGAGGACAATTTAGAGGAGAAACCCTAGCACGATTTTTATCAGTATTTTCAAGGGTTTTCACCCTTTGAAACCTTTCATGTTCAATTAAGATAAGTATCCTTTCAATTCATTCAATATGTCTATGTGTTGTTTGAATATATCTTACGCTTGTCTTGATTTTAACATGCTAGGCTAGATTTCTTGTGTGTTTGCTTAGATGTAGTGAAACCTAGATGTTGATTATAGGTTGATTGCTTGTTTATAGTTGTTATGGATGAATGATTTCGATGTTAGGCTTAAGAAAACTGGCAGACTTCGATAGTGTAACTTGCTTGAACGTCTTAAGAAACATGAACCAATGCGTACTAGGTTTTTATGGTTGTATTTAATGCATGAGCGAATTCTAATGATCCCATGTTAGGAGCTTCTTGCAGGCTCGACATAGGAGTGAAGTAGGAGCTTATAGAGTTGGGGAAGTACGTAGGCCACCCCACGATTGGTATTAAGGAATATAACCCGTCATCCACACAACTGTAACAAACTATCAACCTGTAAAAGATATCTAGGGAGTAATGAAATCTAAGTAAACACAATTTTCTCATTTATTGTTCACACCACTAGTTTAATTAGTTTAATTTACATTTTTGTTATTTTATTTTGATTGCATCTTAGTTATTGGGTTAGTTGACTAGCAATTAATT
This sequence comes from Artemisia argyi, assembly GCA_030686995.1. Classification (NCBI taxonomy): domain Eukaryota; kingdom Viridiplantae; phylum Streptophyta; class Magnoliopsida; order Asterales; family Asteraceae; genus Artemisia; species Artemisia argyi. The sequence continues at coordinate 65,567,638 of CM060709.1, read as the reverse complement.
CCGCTCACTCCTCCAAAACCCGAGATTTTTACTTGCTTTTGATAAAATGTAAAAATACAAAAAGAATCATCCCTCACCTATAGACCTAATTTTTAGGCTTTCTAATCCTAGCGACACTATTCCTGAGTTGAACGATCAATCCCCCGGTACTTGTCACTATACTATACTACAACAATCAGGTACACTGCCTGGTGGTGGTTGTAAGCTTCTCGAGATCCCTCGAGAGGTAAAGCTTGGTGCAATTCCCACGCATCAGCTAGCAACTAATTCCGCCCACTCCTTCAAAACCAGAGATTTTACTTGCTTTTATAAAAATATAAAAATACAAAAAGAATCATCCCTCACCTCTAGACCTAGTTTATTAGGCTTTCTAATCCTAGCGACACTATTCCTGAGTTGAACGATCAATCCCCCGGTACTTGTCATTGTACTATACTACAACGATCAGGTACACTGCCTGGTGGGGGTTGTAAGCTTCTCGAGATCCATTGAGAGGTAAAACCTGTTGTGAGGGCGCAATTCCCACGTATCAAGTTTTTGGCGCCGCAGCCCGGGGAATAGTTATTGTCTAGGCTAGGATTTCTTTTTATTAGGTCCACTTGCTAGATTCCTTTCTAGTAAGATTTTATTTTTATTTTTAGGTTTTCTTTAGTCTATCTTATTTCTTCTTGTCTTTGTTCGTAACCTTCACCATCCGCCATCATGGCAAATGAAGATCTCTCTAACCTTAGAATCACTCGGAGTCGTAGTTCCGTTCGAGACCTCGTTTTGCCATATGCAAAACCTGAAAGGGAAATGCATAAGCTAAAGCAATCTCTCTCAACACCCGAACCATCTAGCGTAGCCATCAGCTTTGATGAGGCCCTTTTTGAAGAAGATTCAGATAATCACCTCACACCCTCTAGCCCCCAATCCAACAACGACATAAGTACCCCCAAAATCCCACCCCTAAGCGCCTTAAGGACTACTCCTCCCTGAATCCTCGTGGCTTCTCAAATGCCATCGTTTTCCCAAACAAACACACCGATGAGGTCTTGCGTGCAACCGATGTTTGGCTTGTCCAAAGTGTATGCAAGTTTCGTGGACTAGATACCGATGACCCAATTCAACATATCAAGGATTTCTTGAAGATAGTGGACACCCTCCATACGGATGGCGCCACTAGAAACATATCCCGACTACGATTCTTCCCTTTCACTCTTTATGAAAAAGCCAAAGAGTGGTATGATAGACTTCCCTCCGAGTCTATTTTTACATGGGAGCAACTTATATCCAAGTTTTATGAGAAGTTCTTCCCAGCAGGAAGAACCTCAGCATTTAGGGATAGAATCCTCCGTTTCCGAAAGGGAAAGGACAAACACATCCATAAATCATAGATTAGATTCAAGGATTTAATAAGACAAGTTCCCCATCATGGCATCAAACTTTGGCTTCTGGTCCAAATCTTCTATGACAATGTCTCCTCAAGCGACCAAAACGGAATTAATAATTCAAGAAAAGGGAAAATAGCTAATCTGAGCGCCGAGGAATGGTGGAATAGGATTGAGGAGTATGCTCAAGACCAGGACGATACTTGGGATGAACCCAATTCGACTATGAGCACATCCGAGATCACACAAACACCCTCAGATCGGCTAAGAAAAATTTACAAAAGGGTGGAACATCTTACATGGTCGCGAACAACTAGACAACTCTCAAATCCTTACTTGATCTGCGACTACTGTAGAGGCCCGCACGAGGTAGAGGAATGTGGAGGAGAAGCCACGACCGAACACGCGTGCTTGTCAGGACATGACATCGCTGACCCCTCCCTTTTACCTTTTTACCAAAACGATGATTACACCCTTAGGGGGAATCTGTTGAAAAGAAAAGAAGGAGAGGAAGGCCCTGAATACATAATTAGGAGCACTTTTGAAGATGACCTTGGTCACTTTACTCAGGAAAAAGGCTTACAACTGAAGGGGCTTGATGAGCTCATTGCTGAGCAATAGAATGACATGGAAAAATGGTTCAATAAGCTTAATGCCACCCTTGATGGCCATGACAGGCCCCTAGTAAGCCAAAAAGATCCCCTGCTCGCGGTTACTACCCAAGCTGGAACAACAACCAAGGACCCTCCCTATCCGAGCCAACATCCTATCACCGTTGAGCCAAACAACCCCCGTGAGGAGGAAGGTAATGTGAGCAACGAGGCTCCTGAACCACCTCCTCTGGTTACCCCCACCTACGCTAACTCCACCTAACCAACCTGTAAGAGTCCCATTTCCATCCCGCCTAAAAAACCAAAAGATTGAAAATGATAATAAGAGATTCTTGTCATATCAAAAAGATTCAGTGGTCACCATACCTCTCCTTGATGCTTGCTATCACATGCCCAAGTATAGCTCATACTTCAAAAAACTGCTTGCCAACCGAAAGAAACTCGAGGGTCTTGTGACTCTGGGAGAAGAATGTTCAGTGGTGACCCAACGAAGGCTACCAAAAAAGGTAGATGATCCAGGCAGCTTCACCTTGCCATATTCCATAGGATCTCTATCGATAAAGAATGCTCTTGCTGATTTAGGGGCAAGCATCAACCTCATGCCCTACTCCATGTTCCTCAAACTGGATATTCCGGACTGAAACCTACCCGTATGAATATCCAGCTAGCCGACAGATCGGTCAAATATCCCTTGAGAATATGCGATAATGTGCTAGTTAAAGTTGGGAAGTTCAAATTTCCGGTTGACTTCGTGATCTTGGAAATGGAGGAGGATGACCTGGTACCCATCATCTTAGGAAGACCCTTTCTCGCTACCGTTCGTGCAGTCATTGATGTTCACGACGACAAGTTAACCTTACGAGTAGGAGCTAATAGCTTGACCTTTGATATTAAAGACACTATGAGTCTATCTCTCGAAGCAGCTAACCGACTCTATTTCATCGGAGAGGTGGATGAACTAACTGATGTCATTGACAGCTGTGTTGAGGAACAAATCGAAGAAGGCTGGTTACGGGATGAGAGTTTCCTCCCCATAATGGAGGAGGATAATATGGAGGGCGCGAGTGCAGTCTCCTTCTATCCCAGACAAGAGACCACTGAACAGCTAGAACTTCGTAAACCTGAAAACAAGCTAAAGCCCTCCATTATCGAACCACCTATGCTAGAACTTAAGGAACTCCCAAACCACCTGGAGTATGCCTTCCTCCAAGGAGAGGATCAACTGCAAGTAATCATAAACTCTTCCCTTGAACAAGAGCAAAAGGATAGGCTCTTAGGAGTCCTAAAGAAATATAAGGTAGTCCCTGCGTGGAGTGTAGCCGACATTAAGGGGATTGACTCGACCTTTTGCACGCATAAGATTCTTATGGAAGATGACTATAAACCAGCCGTGCAACCCCAGAGGCGGGTGAATCCCAATATTAAGGAGGTGGTAAAAAAGGAAGTTATCAAACTCTTGGATGCATGACTGATATACCCGATTTCGGATAACCCGTGGGTTAGTCCTGTACAGGTTGTACCAAAGAAAGGAGGAATGACTGTGGTGAAAAATGACAACGGAGAGATGGTACCCCAGAGAACGGTTACTGGTTGGCGAGTATGCATCGATTATAGAAAGCTCAATGATGCCACCAGGAAGGATCATTTTCCCCTCCCGTTCATTGACCAAATGTTGGAAAGATTATCTGGGCACGAGTACTACTGTTTCTTGGATGGATTTTCCGGATATTTCCAAATCCCAATTGCCCTGGAGGACCAAGAGAAAACCACATTTACTTGCCTTTATGGAACATTCGCCTATAAGAGGATGCCTTTTGGGCTGGGTAACGCTCCCACCACTTTTCAGTGATGCATGACCGCAATCTTTCACGAGTTAATGGAGGACAGCATGGAAGTTTTCATGGATGACTTCTCAGTCTTCGAGGACTCTTTCGACCGCTGTCTCGCTAACCTCGAAAAAATGCTAAAACGTTGCGAGGAAACTAACTTGGTCCTAAATTGGGAAAAATGTCATTTTATGGTAAAAGAAGGGATTGTGTTAGGGCATAAGGTCTCAGGAAATGGGATTGAGGTGGATCAGGCCAAGGTTGAAGCTATATCTAAACTACCTTATCCCACGACTGTCAAAGCAATACGTAGCTTCTTGGGTCATGCCGGGTTCTACAGGAGGTTCATTAAGGACTTCTTTAAAATAGCTCGGCCAATGACTCAATTGCTTGTAAAGGATGCCCCTTTCGATTTCTCTCAAGAATGCAAGGATGCATTCAATCTCCTAAAAAAGGAACTCACGCAAGCTCCAATCATGGTTACACCCAACTGGGAGTTACCTTTCAAGATTATGTGTGACGCTAGCGACTATGCTGTTGGGGCAGTATTAGGCCAAAGGCGTAACAAACAATTCCAACTATATACTATGCTAGCAAAACTATGAATCCCGCCCAAGAGAATTATTCTACCACCGAAAAGAACTATTAGCCGTGGTGTTCGCTTTTGACAAATACCGCCAATATCTTGTCCTTTCAAAGACGGTTGTTTTTACTGATCATTCGGCTCTCCGATACCTTTTTGCTAAGCAAGATGCTAAACCAAGACTAATTCGATGGATCTTGTTGTTACAAGAATTTGATGTTGAAATTCGTGATAAAAGGGGGGCAGAGAATTTAGCTGCTGACCACCTCTCTTGTCTCGAAAATCCCCTTCTTAGTGGGCTTGAAAAAAGTGAGATTCGGGACTCATTCCCTGATGAACAGCTCATGTCGATGATAGATTCTGAACCATGGTACGCTGACTATGCTAATTATCTCGCAAGCAGGCTCATTCCGGAACACATGACTAGACACGAAAAGAAAAGGTTCTTTGCCCAACTAAAATACTACTTCTAGGACGAACCCTTCTTATTCCGAAGATGTCCTGATCAAATAATCAGGCACTGTGTTTCGGGAAAAGAGGCGATTAAGATTATGAAAGAATGTCATTCGGGCCCTTCTGGGGGCCATCATGGGATAAACACCACCGCACGAAAGGTTTTCGATGCTGGATTCTATTGGTCCACAATATTTTGTGATGTAAAGGAGATGATACAAGCATGCGATGCATGTCAACGGGCCAGAAATATATCTAGTAGAGATGAAGCACCTCAAAATTTCATACAAGTTTGTGAGGTTTTCGATGTTTTGGGAATTGATTTCGCGGGACCCTTTCCATCTCAAGGGGGAAACGAATACATTTTAGTAGCCATCGATTATGTTTCAAAATGGGTAGAGGCACAAGCCCTTAGGACCAACGATGCTAGGGTAGTTATTCATTTTCTGAAAAAACTGTTTGCTAGGTTCGGCATTCCTAAAGCTCTCATTAATGATAGGGGGACCCACTTTTGCAATGCACAAATGGAAAAGGTCATGAAGAGGTATGGAGTTTCCCACCGTTTCTCTACCGCTTATCACCCATAAACCAACGGTCAAGTTGAAAACACTAACAGGGCAAATAAGAGGATATTGGAAAAGACGGTCAATCAAAACAGAAAGGACTGTACATTTAAACTCGATGAGGCCTTATGGGCATTCCGTACGGCCTACAAAATACCTATTGGAACGACCCCGTTCCGCATGGTTTATGGCAAGGCGTGTCACCTTCTGGTGGAACTTGAGCACAGAGCCTATTGGGCACTCAAGGCATGTAATATGGATTATACGGTCACTGGAATGAATAGGTTCTTGCAGCTTCATGAGCTTGATGAGTTAAGGCTAGAAGCGTATGAATCCTCCGTTACATATAAAGAAAGGGTAAAAAGATGGCATGACCAGTGAATTAAGAAACCTAAGGAGTTCTCAGAAGGAGACAAAGTTCCATTGTATAATTCTCGGTTAAGGCTATTCCTCGGGAAACTTAAGTCTAGATGGTATGGGCCCTTTACTGTGAAAAGTTCCTCTAAAACGGGAGCGGTTGTGTTACTGGACGATGAAAATAGAGAGTTCACTGTCAACATACAACGCATAAAACATTATCAATAAAGTAGTAATGAGATGATTATTGAAGAAGATGTAACATTTGATGACGAGGTCACGTAGTAGCCCATGACTTTGAGTCTAGCTACAAGAATCGTAAATAAAGAAAAGCGATTCTTGGGAGGCAACCCATGTTTTGTGTGTTTTTATTTGTTTGATTGTTATTTGCTTCCATATGCATGCTTTATTTTTATTATGGGTAGATCATGTTTCAAACAAAATTGTGAAAATGCTTTATTTTGTCGTTTAATTTCGTCTTAACTTCATATAAAGGTATTTTGCAAAAGCTAAGTGTAAGGGAAAACCCCCAATTTGTTTATAAGAACAAAATTGATCATGATTCGCCACAATATTAAATGAACATGTGCATTAGTAATTGTTAGAGTCAAATGCTTGTATCGAGTCATAATGATGTTTTGCAGGATTTTCCAAGAAGTAGGGCATAAGTTTTTCCAGAAATTTTCTGGAAACTTAACGTAAAGATTTCTGCAGGTCACTTCTGACGGCGTCAGGAGTTAACTCCAGATGGCGTCATGTGTAAAATTCTAGAAATTTTGCGAGTTTTGTTTTTCTAACGGAGTCTTAAAGTTTCTGTTAATATTTTAGTTTTATAAACTCCAGGAAATCTGCAAACATTCATTCCACAAGCATTATATCTTAATTTATTTTCTAGGATTTATTAGTATATATAGATTACCGCCGATTTTACACGAGATTGTCTTGTCTGTTTTCTCAGGTTTAACAGGTTATATATGACAAAAAGATGATTTATTTTTCTGGAAGGGAAGCTTTGAACGTTCATTTTCTTGGAGGAAGATCTAACCTTGTTACCACACTATCCACACCGAACGAATCAGGGGAGTATTTGTTTTCATTCTTTTAACTATTTCACTTTTACATCCTTTAATTGAACACTGGGGACAATGTTCATCCTAAGTGTAAGGGGAGGGTAAATGATGATACCTTATAGGGTACACTTGCACATGAGTTTGTTTGTTTGATGGTAGGTGTGTAATAAAACTAAGAGAAATACTTGTTAGTGTAATTTTAGCACCAAATTAAAATTATTTTTACAACATTTAGGAGTGAAACTTTAGCCTTAGCAAGCGTCTCATGGATAGGAGTTATATGCCTAGCACAAAACCGTACCATTCAGAAAAATTTTCCACCCAAATATGTGAGGTTCGCCTTTAGATTTGATAGGAAAAGCAGTCATTATTAGTGCTTATGAGTGTACCGGTAGCATTTAGATTCTAGAACTTGCGTTAGTGATGCATCCCGACACCGCTAGTGAGACTACATTCGTGTAGTAGGATTTACTACATGATAAGAGGCATTAGGATCACCCTTGTGTTAAACCCGTATCATAATTACTTGACCATTTAAGTCATATTACTTGGCTAGTAAAGTCAATTAATTTTTCCCACACCTTAGCGTTGTATTTATTTTTAGTACACGAAACCCCTAGTACACCCCTCCGAGCCTATCTTTTTCGTTTCTAACTTTAAGCATCTTACTTAAATGAATAATTTGTTACAACACATCCCAAATGTGCAACCAAATCGCCTTAGCCTTCCATGTATGCACTCATCTTTAGTGCATTATTGTTATATGTTTAAACCCTTAGTTAATTATCTAATTGATTACATGGTTGCTAAGTCGAGTCATATCTTGTACATATTGTTTTGGGACGATTGAGACTCATGGGTAAATTACTTATGTTATGGAGTAATGGGGAAGAACATCAAATTATTACCCCCGTATGTGCGTTAATCTTAGAAAGTACTCCAAGTGTTTTGATTATCTTGATTCGAGTCATTCGATTAGTTCATTGTAAAGTATATAAAGATTCAAGTGTAAGGGGAATATACATTCCCTATGATGTATTATTTTGGATGGTAGGGCAAGAGTGTATGAAAAAAAAAGAAAAAAAAAAATCAAGAAAAAGAAAAAAAAAATAGAAAAAAAGAAAAGAGAAAAACATACGGACTACCATCCCGTTTCATTCTATGTTTATTTTATGTTTTTGTTATTTTTGATTTATTAGCTTAAGTCGAGTCTACTCTTGGCTTAGCAACGCCATATTATACATGTAATTAACCAAGATGATTAACTCGCCACCAGTAAATATTGCCTTTATCCAACAAAATCGTGTTTTTCCATATCCCTACACCTAACGTTATAACCCTTTGAAAAGACCTCTTTGATAGTTTATCCTAGGTACTTACGCTAAGTGGTGGAGGTTTGATTCTTTCCCAAGCCTATGGTAATCTATTTGCTATGACAGGTAGTGAGAGATGTTTTCCATTTCCATATTGTGATATGTACTTTATTACACCCGAGAGATGTGAGTATCTAAATACTATTTGTGAGGTGCTAGTATATGACCTCCGTGCTTGTCTTTGGTCTTTAGTGGAACGATTATTTGTTGTAATTACTTTTATATTTGTGTTAAATGACCCCTAACTTATATTTTGATTAGAATAAAAGCGCATTTGCTTGAGGACAAGCAAATCTCAAGTGTAAGGGTATTTGATGAGGCAAAAAGTGTACCACTTTTAAGGGGTCATTTATGCTCGAATTCGTGTTTATTTGACCAAATATTTCCCTAAATCGTTCCTTTTGTCATTTTAGGTATTTTTGGAGATAAATCTGGAAAAGAAAGCATTTTGGACGTTTTTAGAGCATAAAAGTGAAGAAAACGGCAAAGTCTCAATTTTCCTTACTGGGAACAGTACCTGACGGCGTCAAGATCTTCTACATGACGGCGTCAAGAGTTACAAAAGAGATGGAAGTGGAAAATACACGTGACGGTCCAAAGAGTTTTCAACTATAGGACCTGACGGCGTCACCAAGGCCGTCAGGGTCAAAACACTAGTGACGGCCCAGAAGATTTTTACACAGGCAATATGATTTTTATTAAGGCGGCGAGTTGACGGTGTCACGATCTAATACATGACGCCGTCACGAGTTGTAATCTATATATAGTTTTCCAAATTTCATTCATTAGAGTGCAACTTTTGAGGGAAAAACCCTAGGCCAAATTTTATCACTTTTTCAAGGGTTTCAACCCCTTGAATCTTTCATGTTCAATTTAAGATAAGTATTCCTTCAAATCATTCAATATGTCTATGTGTTGTTTGATTATATCTTACGCTTGTCTTCTATTTAACATGCTAGGCTAGATTTTTTTGTGTTTGCTTAGATGTAGTGAAACCTACATGTTGATTATGGGTTAATTGCTTGTTTATAATTGTTACGGATGATTGTATTTAATGTTAGGCTTAAGAAAACTGGCATACTTCCATTGGTAACATGCTTGAACCTTTTAAGAAACATGATCGGAGGTGTACTACGATATTTGGTTGTATTTAATGCGCAGGAGAATTCTAATGATCCCATGTTAGGAGCTTCTAACGGCTCGACATAGGAGTGAAGTAGGATCCTATAGAGTTAGGGAATATTGTACACGGCCCTACGACTAGTATTAAGGAATATGACCCGTCATCCATGCAATTGTAACAAGTAATTAACCTGTAAAAGATATCTAGGGAGTAATGAAATCTAAGTAAACACAGCTTTCCTCATTATTGTAACCACCACATTAGTATATGTAGTTTTATTTTTTATTTCTTTTATTTTATTTTGATTGTATCTTTAGATAAATTGGGGTAGTTGGCTAGCAACTAATTCCGCCCACTCCTTCAAAACCAGAGATTTTACTTGCTTTTATGAAAATATAAAAATACAAAAAGAATCATCCCTCACCTCTAGACCTAGTTTATTAGGCTTTCTAATCCTAGCGACACTATTCCTGAGTTGAATGATCAATCCCCCGGTACTTGTCACAATACTATACTACAACGATCAGGTACACTGCTTGGTGGGGGTTGTAAGCTTCTCGAGATCCCTTGAGAGGTAAAACCTGTTGCGAGGGCGCAATTCCCACGTATCATTGGGATAACTGACAAAGTAAGTTTGTGTTGTTTTGTCTGATATCAGATAGGTAGTTTTTTCAGATATCGGGTAAGAATAGAAGTCAGATGTTTCCTGATTTTGAGCCTCTTCAAATTAGTTTTTATGTACTATGACGTGTTTGAGTATAATATATTTTCACCTTTGCACCAAAAAATAAAAACAAAATAAAATAATATAAAAATAAATAAATAAATAAATAAAACTGTATTAGTGTTATGCAGTGTACCTAACCGTTGTAGTGTAGTATAGGTAATTTCGGGGGATTGATCGCTCTCTAGTGGAATAGTCTCGCAATAGTTGTGGAAAGGTTAAGATGTATGACAAATTAGTTCTAGAGATAAAGGATGATTCTTTTTGTATTTCTATGTATTTTGAAAGTAAATAAAACCTCGGTTTTTGGAAGAGTGGGCGGAATTAGTTGCTAGTCAACTAACCCAAGTCTACTTATAAAACTTAAAATAAAACTAATTAAACTAATTAACAAAGAAAAGTAAATTGGTGAACTTCTTATGATGGAAAAACGTGTTCACCTAGATAAAATTACTCCCTAGTTATCTCCTATTGATTCGTTGAGTTGTCACGTCCTTGTTTTAGTTGAAGCGTTGTATTCCTTATTATCGGTCATGGGGAGGTGCCGAAGTCTCCAACTCTATGAATATAGTCTCCTCTAAAACCCTTAAAGTCTATTAAGTTTTCTAGGATCTATAAGCCGCCATTCATGCAATAAATACAACGAGGAAAACCAATAGTGCACTCTATAGTTGCGTTTCTAAGACGTTCAAGCTAGTTACATATAAGATGTCAGCCAGTTTTCTTAGCCTAACGCGAAGCAATCAACTAAACAATAGACAGCAAATCAATATTCAATAACTTGGTTTCATCAAACTTAAGCAAACACTAATTAACTTAAGCTAGCATGTTAAAGCAAAGAAAAGATAAACAAGTAATAAAACAACACATAGACATATTAAATGATTAAAAGGATAACTTGTCTTTAACTGTAGAACCCTTACATAAGCAGAGAAAATCGTGCTTAAAACCCTACTCCAAGATATCCCAAAGAATGTCACACTTTACAATGAAAAACATATGAGAATATATATAGTTTTACATCTCTGACGGCAATAGCTTATGGATCCTGACGTCGTCAGCTCACTGTAATTAGGGTTTCGTCATGTAGCTTTTACCGACCAGGTTTTAATGTTCATAAAGTTGCTCATTTACCTAAGGTCTACCTAATGCACTATCGGGCAGTGTACACAGTCGTGTGAGGTATAGCTAGTTGGTAAAGCCGAGGTCGTCCCAAGAGCTATACGTGTGGATTCTATCTAAGTTTAGTGTCATGTTTTAAAAAGGGGTTTATGATTATAGAGATTAATTAACTAATAAAAGTAAATAACAAGACAAGTAAGTAAATAGAAGAGAATCAGTAGGGAGAAACAGTATTAAACTAATTACTACTCTTGTTATTATTACGATTAGTTTTCTATAAAGTGCATCCTATCGTTTCGTTTGGGGTTATATACATTTAGGTTCAGAGGGCTAAATCGGCTAAATCAGCTAAATCTATCCTACACCTTGTCCTATTCCCGCTTATTGTAAAGACGAGAGTTCATCAGGCGACGTGAACCTATGAAGATGCAAGAGTCATTAAGTACCTCTACTAACTTGGACAAGTCTAGCAGGATGCGGGTATTGGTCACATCTTACACTCCCTCTAACTTCTTTGTGGAAAACTAGAAGGGGAGTTGAATAGTTTTACGTCGTTTTTATTTTTATAAAAACCTCGTTTACAAAATCTTCGATTCTATTTTTTTGTGAGATCAATACTTGCACACTAGTTAATACAACTATATAAGAGATTAAGTAAAGTAATATAGATAAGTAAATAAAGAGATAGAAATGGAAAGATCGCACCACAAGATAAAGGATTTATAGTGGTTCGGCTATGAAGCTCCTCTTCGCCCTACTCCAGTCCCCGAGCACCTAACTCGAGAGTTTTCTTCACTATGTCAACAAGCTCCCTTATGGCGGAAAAAACCTTACACAACTTTTGCTTATACCAATTAACGACACTAAGCTAGATGTGAGTCCTAATCGTAGCTAGAACCAAACTCACACCACTAGTCACTACACAACTTATTCACAACTTGTACACACCACCACTACTGCACAACTTCTCACAACTTCACTACTTCTTCTTCACACCACTACTTTTTCTTCACTATTTCTATTCACAACTTCTATTTACTACTTCTCTTCACTACTAACACACCTAAATCTACCTATTACAAAAACCTCTACACCTTTACAAATAATTTACACAACTACAAACAATATTCATAAATCTACAATACTTTTTAACTAGATGTTGAAGGAGTATTCTTCTCTTGCACTTAGAGTGGTGAGGGATTTGATCACTTGAAACAAAAACTTATAATCTTATGATCAAAGGATTTAGAAGGATGTTTTGAAAGGATTGGGACAGAAAGTTTTAGTGCAAAAGATGAGGAAAATTTGCAGGAATGAACCAGTATTTATAGGCAAAAGAATTTGGCCACAGGAGCATGCCGACCCCCTTAATTGGTGGCTGGCCCCCATAAAATTAAAGGGGCCGGCCCTTATAATTAAGGGGGCCGCCCTCCTGTAACGGCCTTTTCTATTGTCCTTTTCTGGTGAAAGTTTATTTGGTGAAAAACTAACTGATTTTGGTTAAAAATTTGAATTCATATATTTATTATGAATTAAACATTTTCTTTTAATTACCAAAAGTGTTTTTCTAAATATATAAAATTTTTATATCATTTTATATAATTTGTAGTGTTTAAATAAAAATCCCTTTGATCATAAAATGTATTAGACATTTTTTTATTCATACCTTAAGTGATTTAGTTGGATGGAAGGATATTTTGTAACTAAATACTTGTTTATGTAATGATTTTATGTTTAATGATTTTACATTTTGTGATCGTTAAAACGTAGGGATATCGAAAAATTTTAATAACATTTTTATGCATTATTTATATCGACAATCTCCCCCTTTTTGATGATTACAAAATCTAAACTCATTAAATCAAAAATTAAGATATATACAAGTATTTAGTGAGTTTATATCATTTCTCCCCCTTTTTGTTAGCATCAAAAAGGTTATCCCGACGACGTTAGAGCTCCCCCTCGACGTGTACTCCCCCTCGTTTTAAGGTTATAAGACAAATCTAGATATGGAATTCTTGCAAAAATATTTAGAACACACAAGATATATATGATGCATGAAACAAGAATATACATGGGATAACAAGCAATGAGAATATTAAGACACAAGAAGCATTCATTAATTATTGAAAATAGATTATGTTAAAACATAATCATTGATACAAAAGCATACATATGTACTTTTCTAGCATACTACAATAGATAATATTAAGTTGCCAACTTGAGGTCTCTAGGACTTGCATGGAGATGTGGATGGATTTAGTGGAGGTAGATTTTTGTGGGAATGTTGTTTGGAGAGTTTGGGGTGTTTGGTGGTGGTGAGTTTGGAGCGGAAGGGTTGGATTGTTGTGTTTCTAATGGCGGTGGAGAAGACCTTGTGAGGAGATACTTAATCCAAGTGAAGTGTTCATTGAGTGCAATGGTTTGTTTTTGGAGAAAAATGCAACAAGAACAATTGTTAACATGATTCTCAAGTTGGACCAAGTTGTTGGGTGGTGAGGAGTGAGTGGAAGAAGGTTGTTGATCCACATTGCGTTGGGCAAGGTGTAAGGCAAGAAGAGCACTATGCTCATGAGCTTCTTTGAGCTCCTCAACGAACTTTTTATGTTCGGAGGAAGGTGATGATGGTGGAGTTGGATTGTGATTAGGTATGGAAGCTTGAACATGGAACATAGGATTTATGTTTTGATGAGAGTGATGGTTGTTGTCTTGAGATTGAGTATGTTCCTCAAAAGGATCATTTAGAAGAAGTGAGTGAGATGGATGTGGAATTTCGTTGGAAAGTGAAATAGTGAGTTTGTCATGTGGAGGTAAAAGAGAGGTTTCGTTTGGGTGAGTTTGATGTTTAGTTGTTGGTTGGTTGGAGACAACATCATTAATTGATGTGGACTTTTGACAAGTATCAAGTTTTCTTCTCCACACGGGTTGGACGGAGATCTTTGCAACTCTTGAAGGCTTAGATCTTGGGTGGTTGGGAGATAACATGATGGGTTGAGTAATGATTTATGATGAAGAAGGGTATTTATAGTGTGATGATTATGTGTTTATGGAAGGATAATATGAGGTGGATTTGTTAGACAAAATATGTTTGTGAATTTAGGGAAGTAGAGAATCAAAATAGAGTAAAATGGGCTAAAAAGCAGAAAGCAAACAGGGAACCTCGACCTTCAGGTGGCCAGCCCCCTTAATTAACGGCCGACCCCTTTAATTTTAAGGGGGCCGCCCTTTATAATTATGGGGGCCGCCCAGGTCCTGGTTCCCAGATTGCCAGAAAAGGGTTTTTGGCAGAAATTTTTCCAGAAAGATGTTTGTTTTGAGGTTTGGTTTTGGGCAAGTCCATCTCTTTAGGCAACTATGCATGTATTATCTTAAAGAAATATGCATGAAAAGTATATGTGTAGGCAAATAAAAATATAACATAATTTCAACTGAGCATGCATGCGAAAACAATAATGTAATAGAGTAAATAAGCATGTCATTCTTCCTAAGACACTTAACTTTGTTCTAGTGTGTGCCTATATGCATCAAATGTGGAGATGCGATTGCTTCGACTCCTAATGCAAAGATGAAGATATCCTAAGAAGCAATACAAATTCTCCTTGATTCAATTTTCTTAACCCATGAATGTCAAGGATATATATTAGATTATATATTTTGACAATTTCATGTGAATTTCATGCATGATTTAAAGAACGTTTTTAGCATTATTCAACAATGCAAGAAAAAATGATTTTCATGTGTTTCCTAGAACTAAGAATTGTTTAAATAAATTAGATTGGGTTTTATAAAAATGTTTATGCAATGTAGAATTCCCAATCTTCAATTTTGTGCGAAATAGATTCCTAGACTCAGAAACGAAGAAAAGAAAAGAAAGAAATTTTATGCAATAAGTAATTAATGAAAATGCAATAGAATTTAGTCAATTTGCTCCATCATTCCTAATCCTAAACGCAAGTGGTTAAATTGTTCACGCTTAAGGGGTTTAGTGAATATATCCGCAATATTATCTTCCGATGCAACCTTTTCTATAGATATATTACCTTTTTGTATATTATCCCTAAGGAAGTGGTGACATATTTCTATATGTTTAGTCCTAGAGTGTTGAACGGGATTCTTACTTAAATCCATAGTCTACGAGAGCTGGTTTCATCCATAGTGCTTGTTGACATGCCTTTCTAGCGCTTACATATTCAGCTTCGATGGTCGAAATAGCAAGAGCGGTTTGCTTCTTGGAAAACCAAGATGTTAGGCAACATCCCATGAACGTGCAAATACCGCTAGTGCTCTTTCGGTCCACGTAGTCTCCCACATGATCCGAATCCGCATAGACAATGGTTTCTATACCGGATCCCTTAGGATACCATAATCCTAAGTGTATAGTGCCTTTAATGTATCAGAAGATACGCTTAACCACTTCTAGGTGAGAGGTTTTGGGATCCTCTTGAAAGCGAGCACAAAGGCAAAAACTATACGTGATATCGGGTCTACTTGCTGTTAAGTATAGTAAACTACCTATCATTCCTTTATACTTAGTATTATCTATAGACTCACCTTCTTCATCTCTTGTGAGTTTCACTTCTGTAGACATAGGTGTTTTTAAGGGTTTCGAGTCTTCTAGGCCAAATTTCTTAAGCATTTCCTTAATATATTTAGATTGGTTAAAAAAATATTCCATCCTTTAATTGTTTTATTTGTAATCCTAGGAAGAATTTTAGTTCACCTATCATACTCATCTCAAACTCATCATGCATGATTTTGGCAAATTCATCACACATTTCTTGACAAGTCTATCCAAATACAATATCATCGACATTTATTTGAACAATGATGAGATTCGGGTTTTCCTTTTTAGTGAAGAGAGTGTTGTCTACCATTCCCATGGAATAATCATGTTTAATAAGAAATACTTTTAATCGATCATACCAAGCGTTGGGGGCTTGTTTGAGTCCATATAAAGCCTTCTTGAGTTTATAAACATAATCAGGTTTTGGGAAGTCAATGAATCCCGGAGGCTGTGCCACATAAACCTCCTCATTGATAAAACCGTTGAGGAATGCACTTTTCACATCCATTTGGTATAACTTAAATCTAGGGCGCAGGCGTAAGCTAGGAGTATTCTAATAGATTCTAGTCTAGCTACCGGGGCATAGGTTTCGTCATAATCAATTCCTTATTATTCATTATAACCTTGGGCTACTAATCTAGCTTTATTCCTAGTTACTATTCCATTTTCATCTAGTTTATTCCTAACTACCCATTTGGTTCCTATTATGGTCACATTCCTAGGATTTGGGACTAGTTCCCAAACATCATTTGTTTTAAATTGATTTAAGTCTTCTTGCATAGACATAATCCAACTTTCATCCTTTAAGGCTTCATTTACATTCCTAGGTTCTATTGTTGACACAAAGCAAAAGAAGTTACTTTCGTCTTGAGCTTGCGATCTAAGGGTTCTTTGATTCAAACTACCTATGATGTTACCTAATGGATATGATTTTGATTCCTTAATATTTACAACCTCATTTTCTTCTAATGTTTCTACTTCATTATCATTTCCTAAGGACTTATTTTTACTAACCTCAATAGCTTCTTCTACAATCACATAATCATCTTCTAAAGGTAATATTTTAGGTGGTGGAGGAGTTTCATCAAATGTTACATTTAAGGATTCTTCTACTTTCATAGTATGTTTATTTAAAATTATATATGCTTTACTATTTTGTGAATATCCTAGAAAAATTCCTTCGTATGACTTAGGGTCAAATTTAGTAAGGTAATCTTTTGTATTAAGGACAAAGCATTTACTTCCGAATAATCTAAAGTAGCCTATATTTGGTTTTCTACCTCTTAATAACTCATAAGGAGTTTTTCCTAATATTCGTCTAATAGAAACCCTATTAAGTATATACGTTGATGTATCTACGGCGTGACACCAAAACTTTTGTGGGATAGATTGTTCATTTAGCGTTGTTCTACTCATTTCTTGTAAAGACTTATTTTTTCTTTCTACTACCCCATTAGATTGAGGAGTACGAGGAGCGGAAAAGTTGTGAGATATTCCATTTAAATCATAATATTTTCCGAATTGTACTTCGTTGTCAAATTCCCTACCATGATCCATCCTAATTGAAACTATTGAGCATCCTAATTTATTTTGAATTATTTTACTAAATTTCTCAAATTTCTCAAAGGCTTTGGTTTTATCACTTAAGAACCTAGTCCACGTGTATCGTGAATTATCATCTACTATAACTAAGGTGTAACGGTTGTCCCCGTAGCTCCGCACTACGGATGGACCAAAAAGATCCATGTGAAGTAATTCTAAGCACCTAGTAGTGGATACCATATTTTTAGCTTTGTGACTAGCATGTGTTTGTTTTCCAATTTTACAAGCATCACAAAAATGTTGATCATATTTTAGACTAGGCAAGTTTCTAACTAGTTCCTTAGAGACTAAAGATTGTAGTTGTTGCATGTTAGCGTAACCTAATCTCCTATGCCACAAAGTGGAATTTTCATCTAGAGTTGCTAAGCATATCCTATCTTCCGGTTTGTCTCCTAATTTCATAACATATATACCTCCTTTCCTAATTACTCTACCTATGACTTTCTCATCCTTAATTATTTCACTATCTTTATCGGTAAAGGTAACCCTACACTTATTATCATATATTTTACCTATACCAAGCAAGTTATAAGTTAGATTATAACATTTTCAATAGTTAGAGAGTCTTGAGAGATCGTACCTTTGCCTATGATTTTTCCTCGACGATCACTACCAAAAACAACATTACCTCTGTTATACGCCTTGTACGTAGAAAATAGCTTTCGATTCCCCGTCATGTGTCTTGAGCATCCACTATCCTTTATCCATTCATCGGGCTCCATATCTACTCCTAGACATACTTCATTAGATGCTTGAGCTACGGAACATTTGTGCTTCATCGTTTCATCTTCGTCACTAGATTTTCTTCTTCGGGTTGTGTTTCATTTATTTTGTGGTTTTAGTCACTTTTTAATAATATTCATGAATTCTTTAACGACCTTTGCATATTCTTCGTCCTCACTTTCGGAACTAGAATCGTCATCATCACTAAGTTACTTTTCGATCGTTATCTTTATACAACCTTCTTGTTTACTCTTGACATGACTCATGGAATTTTCGCCATCATTACCTTCACACAAAAATTTTGAACTAGTAGCACTTGTACTCATTTCAACTAAATACTTATCTACTATACTTTCATTTTCTACTATTTTGTATGCAAAATTTTCTTTGACTTGGCACTTCTCTTGATAAAAATTTAAAAGACTTTTCCACATATCATTTGCCGTTTGACAAAAAAATATTCTTTCGTATTCAATTGTTAGTAAAGCTTTGTATATAGTTATTTTAGCTATATTATTCTTATCCAGCAATATTTTGAAACAATTATCTTGTTCTTCAAAAATAGTTTTTATTGGTTGAAAATTACCAATTGAAATGACATGCCAAAGATCATAATCTATTGACTTTACATAACTTTCGAATCGATTTTTCCATTCAAGAAAGCTTATGTTTTCGAAAAATGGTGGTTTGAATGTCACGTTCCATTCTAAATATTTTTCTAATTTCATAGATCGATTTCAAGTTTTAAAATATAATTTATTTAAAAAATCTTGTTTAACTTAGCTCTGATGCCAATTGTGGAAAACTAGAAGGGGAGGGGGGTTGAATAGTTCTACGTCATTTTTATTTTTATAAAAACTTTGTTTACAAAATCTTCGATTGTATTTTTTTGTAAGATCAATACTTGCACACTAGTTAATACAACTATATAAGGGATTATGTAATAGTAATATAGATAAGTAAATAAAGAGATAGAGATGGAAAGATCGTACCACAAGATAAAGGATTATAGTGGTTCGGCTACGAAGCTCCTCTTCGCCCTACTCCACTCCGCAAGCACCTAACTCGAGAGTTTTCTTCACTATGTCACAAGCTCCCTTATGGCGGAGAAAACCTTACACAACTTTTGATTATACCAATTAATGACACTAAGCTAGATGTCGAGTCCTAAACGTAGCTAGAACCAATCTCACACCACTAGTCACTACAGAACTTCTTCACAACTTGTACACACCACTACTACTACACAACTTCTCACAACTCCACTACTTCTTCTTCACACCACTACTTCTTCTTCACTACTTCTATTCACAACTTCTATTTACTACTTCTCTTCACTACTAATACACCTAAATCTACCTATTACAAAAACCTCTACAACTTTACAAATAATTTACACAACTACAAACAATATTCACTAATCTACAATACTTTTTAACTAGATGTTGAAGGAGTATTCTTCTCTTGCACTTAGAGTGGTGAGGGATTTGATCACTTGAAACAAAAACTTATAATCTTATGATCAAAGGATTTAGTAGGATGTTTTGAAAGGATTGGAACAGAAAGTTTTAGTGCAAAAGGTGAGAAAAAATTACAGGAATGAACTAGTATTTATAGGCAAAAGAATCTGGCCATAGGAGCGTGCCGGCCCCCTTAATTGGTGGCCGGCCCCCCTTAAAATTAAAGGGGTCGCCCCTTATAATTAAGGGGGCCGCCCTCCTGTAACGGCCTTTTCTTTTGTCCTTTTCTGGTGAAAGTTTATTTGGTGAAAACTAACTGATTTTGGTTAAAAATTTGAATTCATATATTTATTATGAATTAAACATTTTCCTTTAATTACCAAAAGTGTTTTTCTAAATATATAAAATGTTTATATCATTTTATATAATTTGTAGTGTTTAAATAAAAATCCCTTTGATCATAAAATGTATTAGACATTTGTTTGTTCATACCTCAAGTGATTTAGTAGGATGGAATGATATTTTGTAACTAAATACTTGTTTATGTAATGATTTTATGTTTAATGATTTTACATTTTGTGATCGTCAAAACATAGGGATATCGAGAAATATTAATAATGTTTTTATGCATTATTTATATCAACATTCTTTAAGCATATCGAATTGGTAGGTGGTCCTAGGGTTAATTCGCACATGTATGGTGATATTTCTATCACCAAGTCACATCCTCATTGGCTTGGGTCCTAGGGTTAATTCATCAAGCCTCCAAGGAACTACCAATACACAACACTGCCAAAACTAGAGTGTCCTAAGACTAGCCAAGAAAGTATACAAACAAGACGATAATAGATGCGTAGAAAACTAAATCATAACAATAACAATTTCATAACAAGACTAACACCAAGAGGTGTTTAGCCACTCATATTCATAATTGGAGTAAAACATGAGTTTAATATCACAAATGTAAACCTGAATCAAATACAAATCAAATGAATGAATAAACTTATGATTGGTGAGTGAATTCTCCTTTGGAAATGACTTGTATGCAGACTAAACTTCGTTCCTCCTGCTCCCTGAGTTTCTCCTTACTTTTGTGTGGCGAAAAGTGAATGAATAAACTCGGAATTAGGGCTGGTATTTATAGGACCGACTTTGCTACGACATAGCTGGATGAGTTGCTACGCCGTAGCCTTTGTTAATATCAACTATGTCGTAGCTTGATCAAGTGCTACGGGCATAGTTTCTTTCTTAGATGCTTCTCCGGCGTAGTTTTATGGGAAATGATGCCATAACTTCTTCTTTAGCCACGTGAGTTCTTTACTGCCTTATTTGGGGTCTACGCCGTAGGTGGAGAGTGGCTACTTTGTAGAGCCCTTTAGTAGATCATTACGCCGTAGTCATGGCTGAGCTACGCCGTAGTCTCCATAAGTACTTGGTACGACGTAGGTAGGTGAAACCTCTACGCCGTAGTTGGTGCAGAAGCCGCATACTTCGCATATTTTCTCTTTAGTCCTTCCATTTCCGCGTTTCTTCGTTCCTTTGCTCATCTTTGCCCTAAAAACAAAATATAAAGAAATAAGAGTATATATCCTAACATATGAATACAAATGATGAGTAATTAATAGGGAAATTAACACTTAAATCATGGAATTGTTTGATGTTATCAAATATCCCCCCACTTGAACTCTACATGCCCTCAAGTAAACCTTATTAGAATAATTTTTAAAAAGATATTTCCCAAGAAACAGGAAAATATGAGTCTAAAAACTTCCTAAGCTAGAATATATCAAAGCCGAACACCTCACGAAATGGGAACAAACACTCATCTCTCTCTCCTAATCTAAGTGTTAATTTTGGGGTGATCACTCAACGGCACAATGATAAAATGTATTCTATTATAAGCTTGGCAGTTACATAAATCTCTACCACTAGAGCTAAGGTCGAAACAATATTTAAAGGCAATATTGGGTGAACATATATAAGGCTTATGGGTGTAGTGTTGTTACTAACATATTACGGCAAAGGCGACAAAGGCAATGGTACATGACCGGAATGCCGGGCAAGACACCAATGACTACTCAAATCCTTCAGCTAAGCATGATTCATAACTAAAGGGTAGGATAAGAAATGGGATGCACAATAATGGTGTAAAAGGAAAAAGAAAACAAATAGTCTTAGCCTATAACTGAGTTGCTACCACTTGCCGTTCATCCAAAATCCAAGCTTCAAGATGCAAAAATTGGATCATGTAACGAGTGTATGCCATTAGCGGATGTCATAATGGGCACCTCACTTAGTCTTCATGTTGGCGATTAAGAACTGGTGAGTGCTTACTCATTCACCTTTTCTGAGCTAAAATAGGACTTATTAATCCAAAAACTAACCAAAAACGCCAAAGAAAACATGTTTTTGTGATTGTGAATGTGCAGGTACGGATATATCGTAAAAAAACGAAAAACAAACAGAAAACCGGCAAAAATGAGCGCGAGAGTAGAACAAGTCAAAAAGTCAAGCTGGAAATCAGGTTGAGCTTTGAAAAGTCAAAAGAGATCCCTTGAGTTTGAAATTTTGCATGAATAGCCCTCATAATGAAAGTTTGAAGAAATGTTAGAAATAGTCCTTGCATTTTGGAAGTTGTCACATTTAGTCCCTCAGAGATTCATTTGAAGAAATGTCAACTCAACCTTCATAATTTAGAAGTTGGCAAACTAAGTCCTTGAAAGTTATTTTTGGAACAATGGCAGAATCAGTCCTTGAAGATTATATAATTACAAGTTTGGTCCTTGATTTCTATTATTACAAATTCTGAATTTAAGCCTAAAGCCTTGTCCAAATATTTAATCCAAGTCCAAACCTATCCCAAAGCCCAAATACCAATCCAAGCCCACACCCTCACCCTCGGTCAAACTAGTATTTACATGGGTTAATGGTCAAGTAGTCAAACAAATAATAAAAAACCTTACCCGCCCCTTTTTATCCCCAATTACCCCTCAACCCGAAATTACATGAACCCTAGTTACTGTTACGGGGAAATTACGGCAATTAAGGGTACTATAGTCAAATCAAATGGGTTTCTAGAAGTGTCAGAGCTGTCAGTATGTGTCAAACTCAAAGAAGCACACGAGGGGGCTACGTGGCAAGAGCTGATTGGTGTGGACGCGTCATAAATCATAATCCGAGGGCTAATATTGAAGGGACATGATTGGAGATTGATCAAAGGGTTATGAGAAGCTTCAAACTAACACAGGTCACATGGATTGCCAGCTTGGCAATCCGAGACCCCAACCCTCACCTTTCCCTATATATAGTAGCATTTGTAGCTTAGTTAGTGTGTAATTTTTAGTGTAGCGAAGCTCTAGCAGTTTTATTTTCCAAATGTATTAGCATAGTATATGTAATTGTAATTCCTTTTTAGTTTTAATAAAATTTCATCTTTTATTCTACTTAGCTTATTGACTCAAATTTCATTTTGTTTAAGTTTTTACCAATTTCATACTAGTTTAATCTCTGTTTTCAATTAATACTCATTAGTTTTCATTACTGAATCAATTTCATTTTCTATAAAAAAAATTACAAAAAAATTCAGAAAATCTAAGAAAATATAAAAAATAAGTTTAGTTTAAAACAGCTTGTAATCAAGCTCATTTTAGTTTATATAAACTCAATTTAGCACTCTAGCTTTTGTGAGCTAATTAGATAGTTAAAACAGATAGGTCATTCAAATCTTTCAAAAGTCAATAAAAGTCAACTGAGGCACTTGGAGGTGAACTGTGGTGAATTTGGCAGTCCAAAGTGAGTTTGGGATGCACTTGGCCTGTCTAAAGACAGGCAAGCTCAGTGAGCTCCCTCTGTTCTAGCTGAGGGAGAAAAGCTTTGGTAATTTTCTGATTTTTGGTATTAGTTAATTGTATCTGTTTAGATCTTAGTGTAGTGTAGTAGTTACTGGTTATTTGATTTAGTTACTATTATAGTGTAGCAATTTCTGAGGTTGAGCTTGATTATATCATTTGATCATTAGTTTAGCTTGAATCTGTGTTGATTAGTCCAATTTGAGAATCTGTGATATTGAGTTTCTGTTGATATTTGTTGCATTTGGTTGTGAATTGTGCTTTATTTAGTGATTTGTCTACCGTTTGGATTGGTGATTTAGAGATTTGTGGAGGTTATGTAAGTTTCATAGTCTAATTTCTAATATAAGGGAGTGTTCGGATGAGATTGTTGTTGTGTGGATTTGAATTTGGATTGCTTGGTCTCTGTCTCACATAGGTTTTACTAGTGTAGAAATTGAGTTTTAAATCATCATTATAGTAGTGTAGCTCATATTAAGTCATAGTTAGAGTTAATTGCATACACAGCTAGTTTTAGGTATTAATTTGTTAGTGAAATTAAGCTAACAGTTGCATTATACTTAGATATAGCTTAAACTAGATTAATCATAGCTTAATACATCTTATTAGTAGTAGATTTTAGCTATTAAAATTAACATTAGTCAAAGTAGTTTTGAAATCAAAAAGTCAAAAAGTTTTTGGTACTCAGTTTTTAGTCAAATCTTCTAGTACATTTCTAATGTTCAGTTCTTATTAGAATAACTTGTAGTTTGTTAATTTTAGAAGTTTATCAGTCAGTAATACATAATCAAAAGGGAAAAGTTGGATTGGAATGCTTTTGCTTAATGAAAAATTGAACTGAAGTTGTCTGTTTGGAACTGAGATACCCTGTGCAATAAGTTTTTGAATGATCTTGTTGGCATGAATATTACGATATTTAATCTAAACATTCTCTTCATGTTTTGATGATGACAAAGATGTAAGTTACAACATATAACGTAAAGTGCTTAAGTTACTTGTGATCACAATTCTCCTATGCATTCTTACGTCAACAAGCCTCGACATCTCAACGTCTCAAGTATGCTTCAACAATCACTTAAGGTATGGATAAACAAGTGTTTAATATATCTCATGATCAAAGGGGTATTTAATTAACTAATAAAAAGTTTATTTAATTATATAAACATATTATATATTTTTGAAAAACACTTTTGGTAATAAAGAAAAATGTTTTAATCATACTAAATATATGATTTCAAACTTTTAACCAAAATTAGTTAGTTTTTCACCAAATAAACTTTCCCCACTAAAAGACAGAAAATCTGGCCGTTTCAGTAGGGCGGCCCCCTTAATTATAAGGGGCGGCCCCCTTAATTTTAAGGGGACCGGCACACAATTAAGGGGACCGGCCACGCTCCCCTGTCAGATTTGGTCAGAAATTTTTCCCTATAAATACCACCTCAAACCTAGAATTTTTCTCACCTTTTGCACAAAAATTTTCAGATCCAATTCTCTCTAAACATCCTTCTAAAACCCTTTGATCATAAGATTATTAATCTTTGTTTCAAGTGATCCAATTTCTCATCACTCAAAGTGCAAGAGAAGAATTCTCCCTATCATAAAGCCAAAGATGTATTAGGATCTAGTTAGTGCTTATGTGAAGTTGTGAGTTATGTATATGTAATAAGTAGATCAAGATGATCTTACTTAGTAGTGATTCAATGAGTGAGTAAGAAGTAGTGGGAGGAAGTAGTAGAGTGGAGAAAACATGTAGTTGTGAAGATGTAGGTGTGTGATTAAGTAGTGGAGTTTAGAAGAAGTTGTGATGAAGCTGTGAAGTCGTGAAGACGTGAAGAAGTTGTGAAGCCGTGAAGAAGTTTAGAAGAAGTTGTGATGAAGTCATGAAGTCGTGAAGTTGTGTAGTGATCGAAGTTGTGTTGTGAGATTGGTTCTAGCTACTATTAGAACTCGACATTTAGCTTAGTGTCGTTAAATGGTGTAAGCAAAAGTTGTGTACGGTTTTCTCCGCCAAAAGGGAGCTTGTTGAGTAGTGAAGAAAACTCTCGAGTAGGTGACTCGGGGAGTGGAGTAGGAACAAGGAAGGTGTCCTTGTAGCCGAACCACTATAAATCATCGTGTCCGGTTTGCATTTCCTTTCTCTTATCTCTTATCATTTGTTCTTGCATTTCTCGCTTTACTTCTATGCTTGCCTACATGTCTTAGTTGTTGCTTATATTGTTGTGATGATTGATTGTGTTGAACATAGTAGTTAATATTGTGATTGTGTGTATAATTGCATGATATGGTCAAATAGATTATTATTCACACTTCTCATATTAAGTTTAACTTGATAGATAATTTGATACAAAACGTTTTAAGATTTTAAAAGGAAAACGTATTCACATAAAGATCGACCAAAGCTCCATTCATAAAACTAAGTTTTTCCAAAAGCTTACATATATAATTGATCATATTGATTATATGTTGTTTTCATACTAAACTCTAATTGAAGTTTTCCAAACAAACAATTGAATAAATTTGAATCAACATTTTTCAAAACCAAGTTTTTATAAAATCAAAAAGAAGGGAAAACTATTCAACCCCCTTCTAGTTTTCCACAATTGGTACCAGAGCCACGTCGCTCAAATTTTCAAAACAAATGGTTTTAAAAATTGAGTACGATCCATGTATCAAATTACCCATTAAGGAGGATTTAATATGAAAAGTGTTTTGTTGATTAACTTGTATTAGTTTTGATATTATATACACTAATTATACTAGCTCGAGATAAGAATTATGCTTAAAACAAGTGTTATATGTTCGTTCTTAAAATCAGAAAGTTACACACCTTTCCACAAAGTCAGAAAACAATTTTTAACAAAAATTGCATTTTTGAGTATCAGATGGGCGGCCCCTTTAATTGTCTGGGCGGCCCCCTTAAATACTGGGCGGCCCCCTTAAATTTAAGGGGTCCGCCTGTCTGTTCGACAGTTTTTCAGAAACTTTGAAAAATCATATAAAATTAACCGTAACTCCGTAGAAGTCGTGCCACCCGGCGTTTTAAAGGTAATTGAGTCTACTTTCATTTAAAAATACTTACAAGTAACCATTACAAACTTAAATAAGTCAGAAAGTTAAAATACTACACGAAGGTCAAAATTTTAAGTCTTGTTTTAACGTAAAACTTGTATTTTACCTTTTCCTTCGAGTCGGGCATTCCTTGTCGATATATCTTTGAAAAATTCAGTATTTATGTTTTCAAAATATTGATCTTAATTAAATTTTAAAATGGATAGGAAACTATTTTATTTTCAAATAAAATCGAGCTAAGTAAACATTGGTATATATAATACACAAAACGACGACAAGTGTTTTATGTGCTATGTGAACTCATTTGTGATTTTACTTTGTTAATCGTTGCTATTTGTAATTTAGCTATTTGAATATCTTAACATATGTGCCTTGTACTCTATTAGTTTATAGCTAGTTTTCTGGCTTATACTTAACTAGATCTTATGCTAGATTTCTTGCGTTAGGATTGCAATATTATGCTTGCATTGCATATAGGTATAGATGGCTTAATGTTACTCAAACATCTTGTAAATAAGTTAAATCTAATCACCTAAATATTTCAAACAATTTAATCTATTCTTAACAACACACTTAAATATTTTCAACAAATTACCTTGTTTTACCTTAAGTTGTTTAATAAGAGAAATTGAATCTTTGTAAAACATTAGTAGTAATACAAAAGAAAAAGTATTTTCAAAATCTAAAGTGTGTTCATTATAAGTAACAATGAAGAGTCTTTCATATAAACAAAACTTATAACAATCATGAAGTAATAAGTCAAATTTCAATCACTCACCAACCTCACTCATTAATAATCTTAGGATTAATGGAACACACTATCAAAATGTCTATTTATTTTAAATGAAGGGTCAAGAAAGATCTTGATATTATATCAATTCATTATTCAAATTATGGTTGATATATTCATCAAATCTAATTGACTTGTTTTTTAGTGTGGACAAGAAATTGGATTGCTATTTGTTTAGCTTCAATATTATATCAAATTACAACTAAAGATATAGTCTTGAATCTACATACTCAATCACACTAGATTGATATGAAAATAGTTACATCTTTTGTAGATAAAAAGAATATGCATTGGATCATAACTCACACTTGTGTTGATAATGTCATATTGAATCTACTTGTCCAATAATTGTGTTCCAAATATTAGAATAACATTTTAAACACATTTATAAAATATATAATGAAGTAGGATTGACGACTTGGATGTTTCGTCCGAAATATTCAAGCAATTTACATTGCAATGCAATGGATAAATGTGTCATATCCGAAAAACCAAACATGAGCAAACTAACAACATATGTAAACTTTGCTCACACTACTTAAAATTATCACCACAAGATAAAATACATATTTAAGAATAATACACACTATATATTCTATATATTTCATTTTCTTCGTAGCATGAATGGTTGTGTTACAAGATAATGCACTACATTTTTTTAATAATATAAGTTATTAGAATTGAAAAATAACTTGTCACAATGCATAAACAAGTAAAATTCATTTTGTTTCAAATACTAGTTAAATTATGATATATAACATTGGCAAAAATCATAGAAAATAATATTTGCTTTAGAATATATAAATGTCTAGTTTTGATATCATTTGTGAATCACAATCTCATTTAAGATAAATAATCTTAATGAGATTCATTTTTCAAGATATGCTAAGGAGCATTCTTAAATCAAGCACATTTATTAAATCAAGTAATATGCCATCAAAACCAAATAACCGGTTAATCATGAACAAAAGATTAAAACTTTGCATTTACTCTAAACATTTAACACATCTCTATTAGGATAGTGAGTAAAATATATCATGTAGACTTACCTTCATTAAAACATGATGTTTGAGTCACATTAAGCCAAGCATTAGTGAATCAAGCAAACTTCATATTTGGTACTCTTCGATAGGTAAATTTAAGAACTCAATTTCTTCTAAAGAAAAAAAAAGGAATGACTACTGGAGAATCTATTGACTAGAAATTCAATTTAACCTAACGGTTGAATTGCTTCTATGTGAGAAGTTGGGTGTGTGTAACCCGTAAAAATGGTCGTGTTTAGCCTGAATTGAGCACCACTAGTAATAGTCTCATACTCATTCTCCAACTTGATTAAATTGCTCTTCCTAAATATACCTAACGCTAGTTTACTTTTATGAACTTTGTTTCTCATTAGATGCTTTCATTCCTAGATTTATGGCATATCGCATATATGTTATTTCTAGATGATTATTTGTTCCTATATGATTTGATTGTATGCCTTTACATGGTTTACTATATATGTATCATTCATCTAGGTATATTTTTCTTACCTTTAGATCCTACACCCTCATTTCATGAGAACCTTAGTGTCATAATCCGATAGGTCATATTAGTCTCAAAATATATCCGGATGAGCATGAATTTAATGGGAAGGGAAATCACACTCACTCACGTATAACTTTCTACCTCACACCCAAAACCGAGTCATCCTTTGTACTACCAATCTTGAGTCATCCACCATTTCCATGTCCTCAATGAAACCAAGAATCAATACCATACCCCCTAAACCACTCCTCATTGAGTTAACACAAGATAACACCAACACTTCATCACCACCACCTCTATGTTCATCCCATAGTGCTCCCAATGCACCATCCAAAACACCATCAACTCAAGAAACCTCTACCTCCTCCATACCATCAAAACAACTCTTCATTGACCTTACTAATGAAGACGACACCACTCCATCCATCAAAGAATATATCAACTCACAATTGTCTCAACCACCAAAAGTATCACCACCACCTCCTACCCAAGAAATTCCTTCCTTGAACATCACTCTTCCGCTACCACCTAGTCATCTCCACTTGATCCTCATTTCCCATCTTCACAAGAAGATTCAACCATGTCACCATTCCCTACATTCTACTAAGTACGCCATCACCACCAAAACTTAAATCCTTGAAAGTCAAGTGAATTTCTTTATGAAATGCATCCTTTCCACTTTATAGCAAGTGAAGAACACAAAGAAGATATCCAAGCTTCAAGTGTTGTCAAGTTATCACCACCTCATCCAAGTGAATTTCATTACGAAATGCGTCATTTCCACTTTCTAGCAAGTGAAGAACACAAAGAAGATATCCAAGCTTCAAGTGTTGTCAAGTTATCACCACCTCATCCAAGTGAATTTCATTACGAAATGCGTCATTTCCACTTTCTAGCAAGTGAAGAACACAAAGAAGATATCCAAGCTTCAAGTGTTGTCAAGGTATCACCACCTCATCCAAGTGAATTTCATTACGAAATGCGTCATTTCCACTTTCTAGCAAGTGAAGAACACAATGAAGAAATCTAAGCTTCAAGTGTTGTCGACTCATCACCACCTCATTTCACATATCCACCTTCGGTCGTCAACCAACAAAACACCTAAAAATCCCATGATTCCCTATCATCCACCCTTGTCAAACGATATACTAATCTAAACCATAATTGTCAACCCTTTGTCATCACCTCCCCTTTACATTCACGCTCATCCCTCCTCATTCTCCTACATTTTCCTAGGTTCTAATCTTTGCATTAGGTTCTAATTTTTTTTTGGATTTAGGTTGTTGTTTTTAAAACAATAATTGCATGTGTCTTACTTTTAGTGCATATACCTAATATGTCCATATATTGTTCCCCTATTAGTTTCATGCATATATCTATTATAATCATTATATATATGTGCACTTGTCTACTAACTTTGTTTTGAAGGATTACTTCACCGCTCGATTCTTTGGTTGCCAAAACAAGTTTTGAGCATACACCAAGTGGGAGCATACACCAAGGAGGAGCATTGAGGTTGATAGGATCAAGACTTCGCTTACGATGATGCAAGCTCGCCTTTTACATTCTATCTCAAGAGTTCAAGCGTAGTTGAAGTCTCGTCTTAGAAGTCCACCTTTTTGCTTCGACAAAAGGGGGATAAGAAGTGTAAACAAGTAACTTATACATTTTACTATAAGTTATAGTTTACATAGTTTGTCATCATCAAAAAGGGGGAGATTGTTGGCATGAATATTATGACATTTAATCTGAACATTCTCTTCATGTTTTGATGATGACAAAGATGTAAGTTACAACATATAACGTAAATTGCTTAAGTTACTTGTGATCACAATTCTCCTATGCATTCTTACATCAACAAGCCTCGACATCTCAACGTCTCAAGTATGCTTCAACAATCACTTAAGGTATGGATAAACAAGTGTTTAATACATCTCATGATCAAAGGGGTATTTAATTAACTAATACAAAGTTTATTTAATTATATAAACATATTATATATTTTTGAAAAACACTTTTGGTAATAAAGAAAAATATTTTAATCATACTAAATATATGATTTCAAACTTTTAACCAAAATTAGTTAGTTTTTCACCAAATAAACTTTCCCCACTAAAAGACAGAAAATCTGGCCGTTTTAGTAGGGCGGCCCCCTTAATTATAAGGGGCGGCCCCCTTAATTTTAAGGGGACCGGCACACAATTAAGGGGACCGGCCACGCTCCCCTGTCAGATTTGGCCAGAAATTTTTCCCTATAAATACCACCTCAAACCTGGAATTTTCTCACCTTTTGCACAAAAATTTTCAGATCCAATTCTCTCTAAACATCCTTCTAAAACCCTTTGTTCATAAGATTATTAATCTTTGTTTCAAGTGATCCAATTTCTCATCACTCAAAATGCAAGAGAAGAATTCTCCCTATCATAAAGCCAAAGATGTATTAGGATCTAGTTAGTGCTTATGTGAAGTTGTGAGTTATGTATATGTAATAAGTAGATCAAGATGATCTTACTTAGTAGTGATTCAATGAGTGAGTAAGAAGTAGTGGGAGGAAGTAGTAGAGTGGAGAAAACATGTAGTTGTGAAGATGTAGGTGTGTGATTAAGTAGTGGAGTTTAGAAGAAGTTGTGATGAAGCTGTGAAGTCGTGAAGACGTGAAGAAGTTGTGAAGCCGTGAAGAAGTTTAGAAGAAGTTGTGATGAAGTCGTGAAGTCGTGAAGTTGTGTAGTGATCGAAGTTGTGTTGTGAGATTGGTTCTAGCTACTATTAAAACTCGACATTTAGCTTAGTGTCGTTAAATGGTGTAAGCAAAAGTTGTGTACGGTTTTCTCCGCCAAAAGGGAGCTTGTTGAGTAGTGAAGAAAACTCTCGAGTAGGTGACTCGGGGAGTGGAGTAGGAACAAGGAAGGTGTCCTTGTAGCCGAACCACTATAAATCATCGTGTCCGATTTGCATTTCCTTTCTCTTATCTCTTATCATTTGTTCTTGCATTTCTCGCTTTACTTCTATGCTTGCCTACATGTCTTAGTTGTTGCTTATATTGTTGTGATGATTGATTGTGTTGAACATAGTAGTTAATATTGTGATTGTGTGTATAATTGCATGATATGGTCAAATAGATTATTATTCACACTTCTCATATTAAGTTTAACTTGATAGATAATTTGATACAAAACGTTTTAAGATTTTAAAAGGAAAACGTATTCACATAAAGATCGACCAAAGCTCCATTCATAAAACTAAGTTTTTCCAAAAGCTTACATATATAATTGATCATATTGATTATATGTTGTTTTCATACTAAACTCTAATTGAAGTTTTCCAAACAAAAAATTGAATAAATTTGAATCAACATTTTGCAAAACCAAGTTTTTATAAAATCAAAAAGAAGGGAAAACTATTCAACCCCCCTTCTAGTTTTCCACAGATCTTTTAGGTTTCATTTTGGTTTATAGATTGGATCTGAGAAACTTTCTTTTGGTTGCTTTGAAATCTTGGTAGGTTAGAGTTGCTTTTGCCCCAATAAGCTCAGTCTCTTGAGTTTATTTAGACTGCTTATTAGCTGTTGTTATTAGGTTCATTGAACTAGTGTCTGATTATTAATTGAGGCATGCTAGTGTAACATTGAGCTTAAATTTGAGGTTAATTGTTATTTCTGAGCTTGTTGGTAGAAGTTTTAGAGTTGTGCATTATTATATTACTTCTGGATCTGTTTGTTTCAATATTGCTTATTATGAGAGCTTATTGCATAGCTTATTCATCTGTTTGCTTATTATTCTGTGAATCTGAGCTTTTTGATTCCGAGTGTTGGCATTTCTGAGCTTCTTAGATCATATTTCATTTGAGTTTTAATCTTCAATCAGTTTGGATCACAAATGCTTAAAAATAAGCACTTGTGAATAAGCAGTTTGTCTGTAATAAGCACTTTTACTGTTCATTTTAATTTCAAAATTTTTCTCCAATTTACTTTTATTATTTTAGATTTTCTGGTATTTTTTCAGATTTTTCTGAGGTGTTTTGGTATTTTTCTTAATTTTCCTTTGATTTTAATCATTTTTAAATAGTTTTTAATAAACAAAAATCCATAAATAGTCAGAAAAAGCCATAAAAAATACAAAAATATTTTAAGAAATTCTTTTATAATATTTTAGATTTTTCAGAAATTAAATTTTATTTTTCCCTTTTATTTTTCTATTTTCCTTAATTTTTAATTCATTTAAAAATACAAAAAGCAAAATAAATTCTTAGAAAATAAAAGAAAAATCAAAAAAATAATTTTCTTTTTCTGGAAATTCATTTTATTAGTTTAAGATTTTTAGAAAATTGTTTCACGTTTGTAGGATCATTTTTTCAATTAAAGTTACGTTTTAAATAAACGCGTTTGCATTTCTCTTTTTACATTTTTCATTTTAGTGCATATCTAGCTTGTATTTCTTGCATAATTCATCATTGTTTGTTATTATTTGAATTTATTGATCACTATTTTCACTTTCACCACTTTTCAACTCACGATTTACACAAATCAATATTCCTTGATTCCATTCACCTTCGTACGGATACGACTCGGGTGATCCGTATTTTGTGCGGATCATTTCGATACTATACTACTATATTATAATAATTGACTTTCACCCAATCAAGAACCAACAACTTCATTCTTCATGTGACTGAAGTGGCCTCTTCGATACTAATTCTTTCAAAACTCAAAATACGTGCTATACAAGGTTGCACCAAAGATAACTTATCTACATACAGATTTTCATTTTTTTTTTCAACAAGAAATAAATATATCCCCCCACTTGAGATGAACTATACATGTAACAATAGTGGGTTACTCATGATCTTCAAAGATGGGTCTTCAACGTAGGTGTGATTCTTGAATCTCTTGACTTGAACCTCAAACTAGAACAAGTGGCAACTTCCCAACCATAAACCAAGACTACACGGTAGGCTAAGGCGAATAGGTGTATCGAAAAAATAATATGGGTAAGAAACGAAAGGATTGGCTCAAGAGGGTGTATCTAGGGGTATCTTGCACTAAAGGTGAGTGGAACAAAGGATTTAACACGGTGGTCGAATAGTCAATGTGATTAATCGATAAACACACACATATAGGCTATTTTGGTGATAATCCTAAAATATTGCCTTTTTAAAAAGTTTCTTCCAAATGTATCAAGGAATCTCAATACACTACTCGTCTATGGTTTCAAAATGATGTAAAGGCCAAGTTCTAAAGTTTACAAACTACCGGCACACTCATAATTTTGGTGGATTTGGGGTAAAACAGGGGAAACTGAAATAGGCTAAACCTCACCATGGTATTAAGGGTTAATGTGCTCGGCTAAGGTCTATTCTAGTTAGGTTCGGAAAAACATGTCAAAAGTTTTAAAAGTGGTATAATTTTTCAAAATAACCTAGAAAAATGGGACAACATAAATTCAAGTTACAATTCTACTCCCGTCCCCCTATTTGAGTTGTACAAAGTCCCTTTTGTACATAAAATAATTAATAAAGAGGAAAAAAGTAGAATTGGAACGAGAACTTCCCTGAAATTTGCTCTTGAAAATGATAGAAGGATCATGTTGGAAAACGTGCATTCGCTTCGCCTAATGAGCAAACTTCAAATCCCTGAAATCACACAACTACCAAAAGCATAAAACCTAAAAAAAGAAAAATAAATAAAAATCCTAACTCTCTTTCGTAGGAATCACAGTTGCATTTAGCGTATGCAACAAGCCTTTTAAACCACTTGGTGTCCCAAGTGGCCGAGTGAAGTCTTGTGAGGGTTTACAGGGAACACACCCATAAAGTTCATTTAAAAACTAGTACAAGCTTAAAATATGATTTTTAAAATAAAAATTTTTAGGTACAGAAGGAAGCTACGGTGTAGCTAGAATGTGTTGCTACGTCGTAGTTGCTAAAATACCTGGGGTTTGCTATGGCATAGTGATGGTTGGAGCTACGCCGTAGCCAAGTCCTGGGGAATTTTCCTTGGTGCAAAAGTCCAAAAATGGGTTCCCCAACGCAAAGCTTCCTCTAGAACCTACAAATCATTAACACAAAACATACCAAACCAACAAAATAAAAGAAAATAAAAGGAAAAGGATAATTCAGGTTGTCTCCCGAAAGAGTGATTGGCTCCAAACAGTCAACTTATATTGACCAGGTGAATGGTCAGACAGCCTATAGTCAATGCTCCGTGGAATACAGGGTTTCCCCGGGTCGTTATGTCCCGACGAGGTGTGGATTGTAATCAAACGGGTTTGTGATCGGGTGAATTTGGACAGAAAAGGGGTTGTGAATGATTATACTACTGGTTTATACAAGGAAATAGCTTAAATAAGCTATATTAACAAGATTGTGAAATTGGAAAAACCAGAAACGTTTTAAATCTAAAAACGTGTACGTTCAGTTTAAATTTACGCGAACGTACAAAATAAAAAGTGAAATCTGAAAACCCTCAGGAGGTAAAAATGACTTTTTTACAAACCTAAGGATGAAAAAAAATTTATAGAAAAAGAAAATAAATTTTTACACTAATTACTTATTTAATATTAATTAAATACTATTTAATACTAATTATTAATATTTAAATAACTTAAATACAATATATTATTATTTTAATACTAGAAAAATGAAAATTAAATTTCTAAAATTATAAAATAACTAATACAAATTTTAAAATTAAAAATATGTCTTTTTGTCTTTTTGTGATTTTTATATTAATTAATTACTAATTATATTAATTAAACTATTTAAACTATTTTTAAATTACTAATAATACTTAAATAACTTAGATAATTATGAAATTTTTTATAAAACTAATTAACCATTACAATAATCCTAAAAAATTATAAAAAGTTTGTTTTATATGTTTTTGGACTATTTTACTGATTATTAAACTAATTATTATTTAATTACTAACTAAATTATAAAAACTAGAATATGAAAAGTAAAAATTATAGAAAAATTCCTAAAATTACTTTATAGCATATAAAAGCTAGAAAAAATATAAAAACCAGGGTTTGCTTAATAAAAACTAATTATGCTATTTAATACTTAAATATTAATTAATAATTAATTAAACTAATATTAAATCTAATAAATACTAAATGACAAAATAAAATTCTGGAAAAATTTCTAAAAATACTTTAATATAAAAGGAAATTAAGAAAATTATAAAAATGTAAGTTACTTGATAAAAATCTAAAAAGGAAAATTAAAAAGATAAATTACATTAAATAGAAACTATCACTTATAATTAAATTGGTTTTTCTGGAAAACTATTAAACAACTTAAAATAACAAACTTTTGCAAAGACAACAAAATTGTAACTCAATATTAACCAGTATGGAACCCAATAAGCTCAAGAGTTGAGCTTTTTGACTCAATGTGAGATTTTAAGCTCTAAAAAGCTCACAACAAGCTACACAGATGGAACAAAGAGTAGATTAGGATATAAAAAAGCTAAGTGGACTTAAATGAAGATAAAACAACAATCAAAGCTCACTGAATAAGCTGGATAAGCCAAATAAGTGAGTCCAAACACCTGAATAACAAAACAGGTTTAAGGGCTAACTAGTAGGCCAAATTTAACTTATTCAATAAGTTCAAAAGTGAAAATGGACCTAGAAACTAACAAGCTGAGCTCAAGGGCTTCTCAGAGAACCAACAAGCTCATTATGGGACCCACTATTAAGCTCACAATGAGCTTATGAAGAAGCTTATATACACTGATCACTCAGTGTACATAGTGAGATGGGTTAAGTTGCAAGCTACTCATAAGCTTATCAAATAAGCTTGGGAGTACACAATAAGCCTTGAACCTCAAGGATTGACAACTGAGCTATAAGAAAAACCAATTTATACAAGCTAAAGGTCAAAAATAAGCTCACAAGGAGTTTGGAACTTGACTCAGATACATTGACTTATCAGTGTATCTGTATGATGTGCCAAACATGAGAACACAAATAAGCAGTCCAAATAAATATTAAAAGGGACACAAAGCACATGCACAACAACTAGGCCATAAGGGCTTCTCAAAGAAACAAAAATCAAAAGCTAAGGTCAAATATTGAACAAGTTACAAGCTTAAGAAAATAGCTTATAAAACTGTGCACAGGGGAGGCTCTTCCCCTGCAGCTGAGTTTGAGGACCTGTGGGGTCCACAGAAAAAATTGTAAAAATGAAGTGAAGGTGGGACTCTGAAGTTCTGCTGGGATATTACTACTCCTAAAAAGTACAAGGCCTGAACCCACCTAGGGAAATCAAAACAATTCCTGCTATTTTTGGATTTTCTGAAAAAGGGTAAATTTTGACTTTTTGTGAAAAACTTGAAACTTGACTTTCTTGGATTTTGATTCTGTTCTACTGCTTGAAAATGATGCATTAAGCTAAACTAAGACCTAAATAAGTTAAAACTATAACTTACACAATGGTATAAGGCTTTATGAACCTTAATGACTTAATAGTTAACTGTGAGGGTGGGATGTTTTGTGATTTTGACTTTCTGTCAATAAACTTGAAATTTTAAGGTTACTGTCAGCTAATGGTACCTAGACTATTATCCTGCAACAACAATTAACACTAATAACAACAATGAACCCTTGGAACCAGGTTAACCCAAACACCCCTTAGCTAATTGATTTTTAAGTTTTTGTTGATTTGATGTGATACAAACTACACTACTTATGCAATATGATTACTGAGCTATAAGAATTGAAGTAAAACCAGGAATAAGTAATGAAACAGTACAAATGCCAAAGATATGGAAAATGGACTCACAAATGTTTTAGGCTAAGAACTGAGAACCAAGGATTATTATCACCTCCTATAGCCTTCCATAAGGCACTACAACCCAGAGTATTCCAAAACTTTCCCTGCTCCAATCATCATCATTATTGCACACTATTTTTTATTTTCACTCTATTTATTTTGATTTTTATGAATTTTTACTTTTGACGGCTTCAACTAATCTTAATACTTCTAATAGCTTATATCAGCTATGTTAAGAACTTATATGAGCTTAGGAATTCAAAATAACAACAGATGACAACTATAAAACTTATTGAGATTTTTGAATTTAAAGCAAAAATTTATAAACTGAAATTGAACATGAACTTGAATTTAAACTTGAATAAAGTTTTATTACAACATGAAAACACTAGTACAAAGCTTACAAGCTTGTAATTTTAACTGAAACACTAACCTACAAACTAAATGACATACATTAACTAAATTATACTAACTACTCTGATTACTGCCTCCTCTGCTTCTCTTTCTTCACTTTTATAGCCCAGTGTGGGTCCTAGTGATTTTCCCACTTCTAATTAGAGTCTTTGGATGAGTTATGTTTGATCCTGTCCCTTAATTTGGTTTTGGCGGGAAAATGCCAACTTGGCAGTTGGCTGGTTTGGGTAAGGATATTTAATGAGGAGGGAGTGGGTTGGTTTGGTAGGTGATTGATTATTAATGAAATTGGTGGAGTTGGTGAAAATATGAGAGGAGGGGGAGACATGGAGCGGGTAATCAGGGAGGAAGATGGAGGGTGCACAGTGGTTTGACTGGGGGTGTTGACCGGGTTTGTAACATCAAAGGGGTGTGGGGAGTGGGCTGTGGGTAGATGGGCCAAGAAGGGATTGGGCTGGTTGTGTATGGATTTGGTTTTTTGGGCTTTTTTAATAATAAAGGAATCCGTTTGGTTTCAGTATTAATCAACAAGGACCCATTTTGCAATTATACCAAATTTGAAGGACCAAACGTGACACTCCTCCAAATTTTATCACAAGGACCAAAGTTGCCAACTTCAATAACCCAAGAACCAATTTTGCATTTTTCCATTTTTCAAAATTCCCAGGGACCTTTTCTGCCAAACTTTCAAACTCCAGGGACCAAACATGTAATTTCACTAATCTTGCCACCCAAGGACCATATGTGATAACTTTTGGGTTTCCAAAGACCTTAGTTGACTTTTCCATCCAAAAATATTTCCCAGGGACCAATTCTGCCAATTTATGAAGTTCAGGGACCAATCTTGTAAATTCTCAAAACGTTTAACTTTTTCACCAAAGGACTAAATATTACAATTTATGATTTCAAAAGGACCTTTGGTGACTTTTCTTTTAAAATACGTGCTCAGGGACTATTTTTGCCAATTTTTGAAAGTTGGGGGACTGAAACTGCCAATTATGCAAACTTTGTACGTTTTTCATCTTTTTTTTTACTCATTTTGCATCTAAAACATATAAAACACAATTTTGGAATATTTTCAGTATTTTGATGCATTTCTGAGTGTTTTTGAATGTTTTTGCAGTTCAGATTGACCAAAAATGATGAGTGTTTGAGCATTCATCAATCCCCCACACTAAACTATTGCTAGTCCCTATCAATCTTTTGAGAAAACATAATGGATTTGAATCTCTTTACCAAAAGCCATTACTTCTAGAGTAGCCAAATGTTTCAGTTCAAGTAAGAACTATGGTACAATGATAACCATGTGATTTTGAGTAAACCACCAGCTATAAACGGATTTGGTTTGTCTTTACCAGAAGCCGTTTGCTTCTGGACTAGCCAACTCTTGATGGACATAGTCAAAATATTGGTGAGCTGATTACCAATTATGGTTTTTCCACTGCCTTTACCACAAGCCATAATCTTGCGGGCTAGCCAACTCTTTACTTTTTAGGATATGGTGAGTTGAGTACCATACAATTTTGGGCAAATTGTCAGCCATAAACGGATTTGATATATCTTTACCAAGAGCCGTTTGCTCCTGGATTAGCCAATCCTTTTGTCGTTTAGACATGGCGGACTGATAACCACAAAAAATTTTGAAGCTCAAGTGAAAAAATTTTAAATTTTTTCCAAAAAACGGGGGTACTAGATGGTAAAATGTGATAAAAATTCGCTAGAATTCCCCCCCCCCCCCCCCCACACTTAGAATTGAATATTGTCCTCAATATTCAAAGTCCCGGCTATTATGCCGACTCTTTGAACGTAAAAGGGCAACATTACAAGCTAAATGTGGAAACACCATTTTTCACTTTGTTTTATTTATTATATATACATGGTAACAACAGTAGGGGCACTCCCCCACACTTAGGGTGAAAACCCTATATGCATGCTTGTTGATCCCAGTTGAGCAAACGATCTTATATAGAAGTTGACTTGTATTAAACACTTAAGCTAGAATGCGGAATATAAAAGCTTAACTTAAGAAGAACAATTTAACTATCAACACTTCAATATTATTAATACGAGCACTCGACAATGCTAGGGTTTTACAACCTTGAAGTGTAAACGAAAACTAAACAATACGTACTTAATCTAACCCTAGGATCCTCCTTTTATAGGCCAAGGAGTCCTACTAGGTTTACAATAACTTTCTATGCAAGATAAGAATATTCTAGACGTATATAATATACACACAATCTATTCTATAATTATCTACTTCGAATACATGCTTATCACTTTAGCAGTAGATTCCTTCGGCAACATTTTCCCTTAGCAGCACTTTGACATCAGCAGCAGAATCATTTACCTTAGCAGCAGTTTCATCACAGCAGCAGTTTCACTCAGCAGCAGAATCCAAAACCCAACAATCCTCCCCTAAACTTAATATTTATCATTAAATCATTAAGTTTCTTCAAAGCATAGTTATACACTAGGAGGATGCTTCCGAACACTCAAGTCTTGAGATGTCTGTTGACCAAGTATCTTCTTATACTTTGACAGCAAATTGAATGCCTGATCATCGGTATCATAGTCTTTCTGCAAGTTGAGTAATCCAGCACCATTAACCATCTGATTGACAGTATTCCAGTATCTTACCACTGGGTAATCCTTTTCAGCCAACATATATAAAGTAATTGGTCCAATATCCAAGACATGAATTCCAGAATCTTGAAAAAGTCTCCATTTTCTTACTTTATATTCTACTATCTCTGTCCAGTCAGAATTATCCATTGAAGGTTCATACATAAGTTTCAGAGCCCTCCAGAGAACATTATCAGACATAGTCTTAATGTGATCAATTTTCTCTATTTCATACTTTTTACCATCAAACTTCTTAGCTCCAAACTTTGCCTTATATAGCTTCCACAAATCATCAACATCCTCTCTATCAAAGTAATATAGCATTTGTTGAAATCTAAGAAACCTGTGAATCTTTCCATCAGATCTCTCAACATCATGAAATGCTCCAATTTTAGTATCATATCCTGTAGTTACTTTGATAATAGGATATTTGATTCCTATTGGTGTGGCATCAACTACTTCAGGTTCCTCCATCTTACCAACCATAGTGAGAACCTTCAATTGTTCCTTTAAATGCGCAGGAGGAATATGATCATAATCATTCTTGTACTCATCTCCTTCTGGCTTAGAACTGCTTTCTTCTCCTGTTTTTCTCTTCTTCTTTGCAAAGGATTTATGAACAACACCTTTCCTTTTACCACTTTGAATAGAAGAAGTTGTCTTATCTGCAGTATCATCAAGCTGCTTAATAACATCTGTCACTTGAACATGCTCTACTTCAACAACTTTATCAGGTACCAACTTTTTATTTCTTTGAGCAATGTGTTCCAAGTCTTCAGGACAACCCATAGGATAGAAGGTATCTGTTTGTTTCTTAGCTTCTTGATACAAGTGAAAAACCTCTTGATCAGACTTAGGTTTTAACTGTACCAATTTCCATCCCTTCATATTCTTCAGGTACCTTTCTTGCTCTCTTCTCTGTTGCAATGGAGTTGGACCCCTGAGAACCTTTTTCTTTCTTCTAGTAGCAGCATCTTCTTTCTTTTTCTTAGCAGTAAACTCTCTTATCCAAGATTGCACATCAAAAGTAGGAATTTCTTTTTCTTCAATCTTTATCATCTTGGAGAGTTCTATATCAGCATCTATTCTTATCTTCTCATCAACCCATTCCTCATACCTCTTTAAGTCTTCAGTTTCCTTTTCAACCCTTTCTTTTTCCTCCTGAACCAACTGTTGTTCTTCTTGATCAAGCAATTCTTGTTCTTTCAATGCAACAGCTGTATCACGTTCAACTTGTAATTCCTTGGACCACCAATGAAAAGGTATCTCAGAGTAATCAATCCCCTTATACATCCACTTAGGATCTTTAACTTGCTTGCCCTTCCCTTTATCAGTAGAAGATGATGAAACAACCTCCTTTTGTTGAGCAGCAGGTACTCTGATTACAACTCCCTTTTGAGGTATTCTTGGTGTAGATGATGTGATTGTGGTTGTTGGTTGTTGTGGTAGTGATGGAGTTGGTAGTTTTGTATGTTTTGAAGATGATTCAGATGGTACCTCTGTAGTCTTCTTACTTAAAAAAACCATAGCCTCAGCAGTAGCATTGTCACTAGACCCAGCAGCAGAGTCTTGTGCATCAGCAGAACTGACCTTTCCACTAGCAGCAGGATCAGCTAAATCCTTAGCAGTAGAATCTTGAGCAGTAGCAGAGTCATCAACCTTGTTAGCAAGAGCAGCATTTTCAAGTTCTTTAACCATAGAATCACCCAAAGTCATTAAAGCTTCACCCATCAACCCTGTTTCCTTCACTAGTTGCTCAGGCTCCAAAGTCTTAAGTTTTTCCACCACATTTTCTTGAGTAGCAATCACCTTTTCCATTACAACCTCATTCCCTGATTTGTCAGCAATCACAAAATTTTCAGCATCCTGAGGACTTTCCACTTCCATATCTCCAAACTCTGGAACCTCACCTGAAACCATTCCAGCCTCCATATCCTGAGCACCATCAACTTTCTTCAAATTAGCCTCCCCTGAACCCATTATTTCATCATTCCTCCCCTGTTTGGAAGCATCCTCTTCCAAATGAGTAGAGAGTTCAGGTGAACTGATAACTTGAGAAGTGCCCACTTTCTTCAATCTTTTTAAGGAGGTTGAAGATCTTGATTTCCTTAAGTTCTTAATATGTTTTTGCAATTTGGTGATGAGCTTGGCTTGACCATTAACAACAGTAGAAAGACTAAGAACTTTGTCTTCCAATGAAGTACACTTCACCTCCAAGTTGGTACAAGTAGCAGCCAATTCCTGAATGAGTTTCATAGTAGTCTCATCACTTCGACCTGTGTAACCTGGTCCGAGAGGTGAATCATGGACATTGTCATCATGTACAAGATTTTCTGTCAATTCATTTGTCACTGTCCTGTCCTCATCACTTCGAC
Source organism: Artemisia argyi (assembly GCA_030686995.1). Lineage (NCBI taxonomy): Eukaryota > Viridiplantae > Streptophyta > Magnoliopsida > Asterales > Asteraceae > Artemisia > Artemisia argyi. Next base: position 65,524,691 of record CM060709.1, on the reverse strand, counting down.
CTGTGTGACCTGGTCTGAGAGGTGAATCTTGGGACATAAACTCAGTATCAAACCTAGTTTGATAATCTGAGCCCCCTATGTTTTCCATTTAGCTAGGGTTACCATCCTGAGAATTTGATTCAACATAATCCTTTTCTCTAGATGTTGCCTTGGTTTGGGTCTTAATGATGTTATCACTGTCCTGCTCTGCTGCTAAGCTAGAAGCAGTAGTGACAGCCCTTGCCAACATGTCCCCTCCATCACCTAGGACAACCTCATCTGGTACAACCATACTAACACTATCCTGAGGTAGATCATTGTTCTTTTTGGTTTTCCTACGGGTATAGTGTATTTTGGGTTGTGTAGCAGATGCAGTAAAATTGGGCGTGTGATGGGAATCAGTGGGATTTTCTGATCCTTCACCCTGAATATTTTGCACAAGCTGCACCATAGAAGGTGTAAGATTTGTATGTGTACCTGAAAAACCTTTACCATGTTTAAGCAAGAAAGTAAAAGTTTTGGAAACCAATTTGGGAGCATCATAAGTAGCAGCATGTGATCTGAAATTGGTAAGTTGGTTTTCAATAAAGAGCTGAATAAATCGTGGATAAAGCAAGTAAGAACCAGACTCTTTAACACTTTTAACAATCCCCTCCAAAATCATGTTTGAAAAATTAAATGGATGACCTATGCTTAGGCATACCATAGCAGAAGCAATAGTAGTACTAAACTCATGCCACCCAGAAGTTTTAGGACTCAAACAATGAAGGAGAAGGTGTACCAAAAACTTATACTTAGGTCAGAGGAGAGCTTTTTGAAATTTTAAAATTGTATGCTTTCCCTCATATCCCAAATCTTTTAAACCCTGAAAAATAGCAGAATTGGCAAGACACATGGTCTCTGTTTCATCATCTAAGAGAAGATTTTCCCTTATAGAAGATTCAGTTACACGAATCTTTTGACCATCTACTATAGCACTGACATATTTTTCCTCATTCGTAGTTTTGACTTTAGCAGTAAGCCAAAACTGTTTGATGTAATAAACAAATAATGTAGGATTCACAGTTAATGCATACCTAAGAGAAGTAGCATTCAAGAATTTTACCATGCCTGTGAAACCTTCAGGAACCAACTCTTCATCCAATATAACCACACTATTGTGCTGCTCTGCCCAGGTACGTGTACAATCCGTGAATTAGGGTTTTGAGAAATTGGGAATAATTGACTTTGAGAATAATGGAGTGTTAGGGTTTATGAGAGCTTCAATTTGGAGCGTGTAAAAACCAATTATGAAGATTAATTAGGTTTTAAACGGATTTGTAGAAGTTACACCTTCCACCCTCTCACTTACAACCGTAGCAGCATAACCATGTCATCCACAACTAGCAGCAGAATGAAACAACTAGCAGCAGAGTAAGTTTATGCCAGCAGCAGAGTTGACTATTCAAACTTGGTCAAAAAGTCAAGAACCCTCAACAATAAATGCGCTTGATACTCCGTAATCCCTATAAAAACGGACGAAATCTTTCCCTAAATCAATACAATCAAACCCTAATTACAATAAATAACCAAATCAAATCTCAATCACCCAAATCAAATCTCAATAACCATGAAATCTTCCCCCGAAATTATCAACATCTCATCCGATTCATCTTCTGAGGATGAAGCACCCTTTGAAACCTATGTACCTCCATTTCGTCCTCCTCACAACGGATGTAGAACCAAAGAACAAGCCCGAAAGAGAAAACACAATCTCCCTGTGTTCAAAGATCTGTTGAACTTGAATCAGACCCTAAGCACTTCTAGGGGTAAAGAGGTGATGTCCCCTAAATCTCCATCGTCTTCAGAATCATCAGAAGACCCTGCTTGGATTCCTATAAGACCTCCATCTCCAAGGGAACTTGTTTCCCCCTTTATCTGTACTTCATCTGATGAGGATGAGCCACACAACAATCCACCTTCCACTCCTGAAAGTCCACAATCTTCAAGGCCAAGACCCAAGACATCAGCCAAGACAAGGAAGACAAACCCTTCTCTTCCTAAGGAAAGAAAGATTGTACTTGGGCTTCCATGTCCTAGACAGTGATGTTTGTAGTCTTTTAATTTCATCTTGTTATGTAGCAGTCTTTTGTTATGTTTGAATTGATGTGGATGAACCCTGTTTGGATGTACTCTTTTGATGATGAATGATTATTTCTCATTTTCTGTTTGTTAACTTGCAAATCATCAATTTTAGCTTTTCCTGCAAAATGTTAGTCCAAACACTACAAAGCATACAAACATATATACTAGCAGTAGAGTGAAATAGCAGCAGAGTACATTCCAACTTAATCATATGCTTCTTAAGAAGCAGCAGAAACAGAGGAACGAACAGCACAGGACCTTTACATACTTTACAAAAACAAAAAGAGATAAAATTTTCAAAGATTTATTATACCAATATTTGCAATTAAAAACTGAAACCTCCCCACATCAAAGTGTTTAGTGAGAAGATCAGCAACATTGTTATCAGTATGAATTTTGACAATTTGAATTAACTTCTTTTCATAGCAATTCCTTATGAAATGATGTCTTATCTCAATATGTTTTGTTTTAGAATGAAAAACAACATTTTTAATTATGGAAAGTGTGCTGTTGTTATCAATATCAATTTTGGTGTTCATGAAATTGTACCCATAGTCTAGTAGTTGATTTTACATCCAAAGCACTTGACCACAGCAACTTGAAGCAGCCACATACTCAGCTTCAGTTGTAGAATTTGCAACCACTGTCTGTTTCTTGCATTGCCATGACACCAATATGTTCCCTAGAAATTGACAACCACCAGTTGTAGACTTTCTATCCAAGCAAGCACCAACATAGTCACTGTCTGAATACGCCACCAAATCAAAAGGTAAATCCTTAGGATACCATAGGCCCAATTTAGGTTGATGCCTTAGATACCTAAAAATCCTCTTCACTGCATTAAGATGTGATTCTTTGGGACATACTTGGAATCTTGCACAGGCACACACAACAAACATAATATCAGGCCTTGATGCTGTAAGATACATCAAAGAGCCAATCATGGATCTGTACAAGTGAACATCTATTTCTTTTCCATTTTCATCCTTCAACAAAGGTTTGTTGGTATCCATGGTTGTCTTAGCAGGCTTAGCATCTTCAAATCCAAACTTCTTCAAAATGTCATTGACATACTTATCCTGACTAATAAATATGCCATCTTTCTTTTGTACCAGTTGTAGTCCCAAGAAGAAGTTGAGTTCTCCCATTGAACTCATAGCAAACTTATCCTTCATAAGCTTCTCAAAATCAACACAGATAGCCCTGTTTATATTACCAAAGATGATGTCATCTACATAGATTTGAACCAGCAAAATATCATCTTTTTGTCTTTTGAGAAACAAAGTCTTGTCAATCTTTCCTCTACTGAACCCAGAGTCTAACAAATATGTTGACAAGGTATCATACCAAGCTCTAGGAGCTTGATGTAAACCATACATTGCTCTATTCACCTTGTAAACTTTGTCAGGATAATCAGGGTCTTCAAAACGAGGTGGTTGAGACACATAAACTTCTTCTGTAATGGTCCCATGAAGGAAAGCACTCTTTACATCCATCTGATACACTACAAAGTCTTTATATGAAGCATAAGCCAAGAATAGTCTAATAGCTTCTATTATTGCCACTGGTGCAAATACTTCATCATAGTCAAGTCCCTCTTGTTGTGTATATCCTTGAGCTACTAACCTAGCCTTATTTCTAATGACTATCCCCCTTTCATCTCTTTTACATCTGAACACCCATTTAGTGCCAATCACTCTTTTTCCATTTGGCAAGTCAACCAAAGTCCACACCTCTTGTAGTTTGAATTGCAGAAGCTCATCTTGCATTGCTTCCACCCAACTTGCTTCTTGTAAGGCTTTGTAAGTGTTCTTGGGTTCAATTTGAGACAAAAAGCAGGCAAATAAGCAATTTTGTAGATCTTTGTGACTGTTTCTTTGATGCAGAGATCTTGCAAAGAAACTTTGATGTTGAAGATCTTTGAGCTCTTTAGTCATTTTTCTTGTTTGTACAGATGATTTTGGATCACTGAGAATTTGTTCTTTTGGATGATCCTTGTGAACTCTTGTAGTGGTAGTGGGACTAACAGGAATGTTAACTTCCAAATTAGTAAAATCTACCTCAGCTCCAAATAATTTACCATCAAGAGCTTCATCATCTGTGTCTTCATAGATATTCTCTAGAGGAGGCATATTTGGATCATCAGGATAGTTTGGATCATCAAAAGATCTACCCTGAGTGTCCAAAGAAGAAAACTGTGATGTAGAAGCAGAGTTAATAGGCTTGGTAGCAGAATTGATTGAAGCAGTAGTTGCCTGTTTTGGTCTAGCAGTAGAGTCTTCTGAGTCAGCAGTAGAGTCTTCTGGCCTTGTAGGAGAGACATCAACAACTACTTTTGGAGCTTCATTGGGTATCTTTTCTGCATCAATAGGAGTTTCAATATCTACTTCAGCTTCCTTAGGCTTCTCTTGAGTAACACCATCTTCTTGATCTTTCTGTAAGGGAAAGAAAGTTGGACCAACCTTCAGTTTCTCAATCAAAACAATGTCTTCTTGTGGTTTGTCAGTGTCAACACTAGCAATAACTGGTACCTAGTTCATTGTTTTGGTAAGAATGTCAACATTAAACATCCAATCAGGTCCTTTTCCTTCAACATTAGATGTGTTCTCACTAAATGTGATATGCAAATTTTCCTCCACATGTTTGGTTCTCTTATTATATACTCTGATAGCTTTACTGTGTACAGAGTAACCAACCAAATAACCTTCATCAGCTTTCTCTTCAAACTTGCCTAATTGATCCTTAGTATTTAGAATAGTGACAGGACATCCAAATGGTTTGAGAAAATCAATCAATGGTTTCTTTCCATGAAAAAGCTCATATGGGGTTTTGTTGTGAGGCTTCACTACCTTACTCCAGTTTTGCACAAAACATGCAGTGTTTACAGCTTCAGCCCAAAAAGGTATAGGTAATTTAGAATCAGATAACATTGTTCTTGCAGCCTCAATAAGTGTCCTATTTCTTCTCTATGCAACACCAATCTGTTATGGAGTTCTTGCAGCACTGTATTGTCTTAGAATTCCTTTTCCCATACAGAATTGATTCATCACACTATTCTTGAACTCAGTACCATTGTCACATCTGATAATTTTCACTCTGTGGTTGTACAGGTTTTCAACTCTTGTAATGAATTCCTTAAGTACCTCTGGGGTTTCATCTTTAGTGGCTAAGAAGAACACCCAAGTGAACCTGCTGAAGTCATCTCTGACAACTAGGCAATATGACTTCTTGTTCAAACTTTTCACAAAAACAGGCCCAAATAAATCCATGTGAAGTAAATGCAAGGGCTCTGTATTTGTGTTCACTGTCTTTGACTTGAATGAAACTCTGTGTTGTTTACCCTTTTGACAAGCAACACAAGTCTCACAATTTTCAAACAACTTTGTGGGCATGCCTCTCACAAGATTTCCTTTCACCAACTTGTTCATTGTCTTGTAGTTCAGATGCCCAAGTCTTCTATGCCATAATTTGGACTCATAAATAGTGGCTTTTGCAATCAGACAAGTTAAAGCTCTTTTGGGAACAATGTTCTTAATATGGTCACTGTATATATTTTCATTTCTAGGGACCTTCAATAGCACAAATTTATCATCTGGCAGTTGAAAATCAGGAGAAAGGATCATACATTCAGTGTCTGTAAAAAGAACAAAATTCCTTTTGTCACACATTTGTGAGACACTAAAGTGGTTAAACTTAAGTCCTTTCACAAGAAACACCTTCTCAAAGTCCAAATTTCCTGTTCTTAAAGTGCCTCTACCAATAATCTTTCCACCTTGAGGATCATTCCTAAAAGCAACATAACCACCTTCAAAAGCCTCAAAGTCTTCAAGTTGAGACTCATCTCCTGTCATATGTCCAGAGCATCCACTATCAACTATAACCAAATCTTTAAGATCATCCAGTAGATTACCCTGCACATGAAAGTAGAGAAATTAGTTTCTCTTGGGGACCCAAGCCATTACTGACTTGGATCTGCCTTGTACATCAACATAGTTAAATTTCTTTAAATCACTTGATGCACTGTTGTTTTTGGAAACATTGTTTGTAACAGTTGATTTTGGTTTCCAAACCCAACAAGTTGAGGCCTTAACAGCATAAAAATGATTTCCAACAACTGTATTTGATAAAACTTTTGGCCCAGAAGTAGAAAGTATTATACTAGCAGCAGAATGCTTACTAGCAGCAGAGTGCTTACTAGCAGTAGAGCCAGCAACAGAACCAGTTATGGCTTTGAAAGCACCATTTTATTTAGCAACATAAATAGATCTAGTTGCACCAGATCTTAACAACACAGCCCTAGGAATCATGTTTCTGTTAGGATGAGTGTGAGTATTCTTAGTAACATATTTATGATTCACCCTAGCATATTGATTCCAAACAGGCTTCTTGTGGTCAGGACAACTATTAATCAAATGTTTAAAGCTACCACACTTATAACAAGCCTTTTTCTTTAATTGAAACTCACTACCTAATTTGTTAGAAACTAGGTTATTAAAGTTTCTCTGATTTCCCCTAGGCTTATTATTGAAACAATTCATTCTATCTCTAGAAATCTCATTATATTCAACCATTTTCCTAGAGATGCCCTTACCTAACACAGGTCTCACAAACTTCACTTGTTCAATTTTAGGTTCAACTTTTGTAGGAATTTCTTCCTTTTCTACTTTTTGTTTTAGTTTAACCTGTTCCTGTTCATCATCACTATTTGAGTACCAGTCTTCAATAATAGGAGCATCAGGAAATTTTCTACCCTCTTCCTTAGGTGTTTCTAAGACATTTGTACTGGATTCACCTACAGGTTTTTCAATATCTAGCTCACTAATAAAAGACAATTCTTTTCCTGGTGGAGCATAGGCACTCTTAGCAGGAGGAGCAACCTCATTGTAACCTATTCCACTTCATTTTCTCATCAGTGTACTCTCAATAGACTTATTAACCAAATCAGAAGCATATTGTTGTTTATTTACTCTTACTATATGTTTTTCTTTATCAGCAAGAGCTACATCCCTATCTCTTTCTGCTTCTTCTAATTTATTCTTAAGAAACTCAATTTCACTGTTTTTCTTAAAAATCTCAACATCTTGTTGGTTAATTTTATCTACATATTCTAACTCACACTCTTTTAGATACTCAAGTCTTCTTTCAACATTTTGAATACCTACTTTGTAACCTAAGTTATCAAGTTTTAGGTTTTCAACTTCTCTGATTAGACTCTCATTTCTAGACTTAAGTTCTTCTACTGTATCAGCACATGACTTAAAAGAACACACAGATAAATCAGAATCATTGGATACCTCAGAGTCAGATCCAGAAGATGATGCATAGGCCATAAGTGCGAAGTTATTCACTTTAGGCTTGACTTGAGCCACCAAGGAAAAGTTTGGTTCTTCATCAGCCAAATCACTCCAATCATACTCTCCCAACCCATCACATGATACCAATGCAGTAGTGGTATTATTTGTTTCTTTAGTGGTCTTCTTTGGAGCTTCAGCATTTTTCTTTGGAGCTCTACATTCTCTGGAAAAGTGACCCTTCCTGTTGCAGTTATAGCACTCTATCTTTGATTTATCAAAACCAACATTTTCTTTAGCCCTGTACTTGATTTCTCTTCCAGTTCTCTTCAAGAATTTTCTTGCCCTTAAGGTCAACATGGCCATTTGCCATTTAAGATCCATCTCTTCAAGACCATCAGGATCAATTTGATCCAAATCTTGATTAATGACCTGTGACCTTACAGTTGTAGTTAGATCAGCCAAGAATGCACACAAAGCAATATCACTGGTGGAATTCTTATCATTTGAACTAGCAGCAGATCCATCAGCAATAGATACTCCATAAGCAGTAGAGTGAGATTCTTTTGACCCTTTTGACTTTGAAGATACAAAGGCAACATTTTGTGTACCAGAATATGAAGTAGATGAAGAAGTCAATTCTGGTTCATACACTCTTAAGTTGTTATAGAGACTTTCCAACTTCATAGTTTCAAAATCTGGCTTATTCCTCCAAACAACTGTGTGGATACTCCATTCAGGTGCAAGACTTTTGAGGAACTTGAGGTTTACATCTTCTTGTGGAACCACATAGCCGACAAGCTTTAAATGACTGACAAGTTGATTGAGCCTGTTGTAAGTGCCATTAATCTTTTCTCCACTTTCAGTAGTAAAGTTCTCAAATTGATGCTTCAACATGTTTTTCCTTGACTTCTTAGTAGCATCATTCCCTCCAAACCTAAACTCAACAGCATCCAACAAGTCTTTTGCAGTCTCACAACCATCAAAGTCCAACTGAAATTCATTAGGTATTTCCATTAACAGAATACTGTGTGCCTTGATCTCCATCTTCCTCAAAGAATTCTCTTCAGCAGTCTTGATTGATATCTCTTTTCCATCAGCACCCTTCTTTGGTAAGGAGTCACCATTGATGATCACGTTCCACATGTTAAAGTCAATCATGCGAATGTACTGTCTTATCCTCATCTTCCATAGCTCATATTCTCTAGGGTTGAGCATGGGAACCTTTGAAGCAGTCACCATATGTGTGTCATCACCCGTCTTTAGCAGTTGATTAGGAACAGTAAACTTACAAGAAACAGTTTCTTCTAGATTACAACTTCTAGATCACAAGCTCTGATACCACTTCTTGATCCCAGTTGAGCAAACGATCTTATATAGAAGTTGACTTGTATTAAACACTTAAGCTAGAATGCGGAATATAAAAGCTTAACATAAGAAGAACAATTTAACTATCAACACTTCAATATTATTAATACGAGCACTCGACAATGCTAGGGTTTTACAACCTTGAAGTGTAAACGAAAACTAAACAATACGTACTCAATCTAACCCTAGGATCCTCCTTTTATAGGCCAAGGAGTCCTACTAGGTTTACAATAACTTTCTATGCAAGATAAGAATATTCTAGACGTATATAATATACACACAATCTATTCTATAATTATCTACTTCGAATACATGCTTATCACTTTAGCAGTAGATACCTTCAGCAACATTTTCCCTTAGCAGCACTTTGACATCAGCAGCAGAATCATTTACCTTAGCAGCAGTTTCATCACAGCAGCAGTTTCACTCAGCAGCAGAATCCAAAACCCAACAATGCTACTGTTTTTGTTTACCGAGTCGCTAGCTTAACTCAACCCCGAATTCATTTGTTCTTGGGGAAGCATGATGTGGAAGAGACAATCTCCATCGGACTTTCATTCAAGATGTTTGGACAAACATTTGAAGCACGTGAAAGTTCCACACCGATGAGATAAGTACCCGGCTTTAAATAGTATAAGATATAAGCGGTGATGCCGGGGTCAAAGATAATGTCTTCATTCCCGCAGGAGTGAAGAACAGGAGAAGTCACCCGGTAGGTGAAGAAGGGAAGAAAGATCTTGATGACAATCAAGATAGACTCATCATCATCAGAAAGAGAATTCATAATTGGTATATCATGAATCTTATCAGTAAAGCTCATATAATCTAGACATATAATGGGAGGGAGGGATGGGATTTTGATATCAAGCAAATTCTCAAGGTTGAGAATATTTCCCTCCGAAACACAAATAACATCTTTGTCTAGATCAAAGTAAAAGTTATCATACTCTAGTGGAGATATGATATGAGTGAGTTTATCGGAGAACTCCTCAAAGGTGAATGAATCATATTCGGGGAGAGAAATTAGAGAATGAGAAGTGGTACTGCCACTAATCTTCTCTCCCATATGATCAAAAGTAAAGGCTTCAAACTCCGGAATAGGATCATCGGAGAAAATGTCACTATCCTTAATGGGGATAGGAGATGAAATAGGTTTCTCTTTGAAAGACTCGATTTTAGAAATGAGGAGATCGACATTCAATAATGTAGCACGAAGTGCTTCATCCTTGATTTCAGTGTCAATCTCTTCATTCTCTTCTTCTAAGCTAACTAGCTCAGAAGGTAATTCTTCCATAAAAACGATGTCTCCACAAGATAACGAATCATCATCAGTAGAATCAGAGAACATCTCAACATGATCAGTCGGGAAGATAAGAGGAGGAGGGATATCACACATATGATCAAGAATTCCCTGTGACTCTCTTGGGATTGGAACAAGGTTCTCAATACTAGACTTTATGAATTCGTCCGATTCCTTTTAAGGAACAGTGTCAAGATGCTCGTCCCCCATGCTCAAAGAGTGAGTGGGAACCTCAGGTGTGATAACAGTGGGTTGAGATGGAATCTCAACTGATGGAATTTCATCTGATGAATCTTTATAAAATTGAAGAATATCAAGTGTATCTTCATCATCACTGTCATCAGGAATGAAACGGAATCGAGAGCTAGATCTGGCTGCTTTTTCTTTTTCAATTGATTCCCTAATAGATTTTTCATAGGCATCTTGGGAATTTATTTTAGCAACCTGTTCTTCAGCTAACAATTCTTCCATCGATTTTTGTTTTGGATTATCTGGGGTATGTGTTATTCCTTTCAAGTCTTTTACTAAATCCAAAAGATCAAGGAGAAGACTTTGAGGAATTGGCTGAGATGGAGGTTCGTCATAATACGATGTGTCAAAAGTGTTACAAAGAAATGGATTCCTTGTTTAACAATCGGAGCTGAAGTGTGGACCTCCACAGTACTCACAACAGTAAAACTGATGTGGCTGTGGGTTGTATGTGCTAGAGTCATAATCGTTATCTGGAAACTGCTCATAGACAAGCGTGTTTCCCGATTGACAATCAGGACTGTAGTGTGAACCACCACAGTACTCACAACAGTAAAACGGCTGAGTCTCATGGTGTGGTAGCTGATGGAATAAATCAGTCGTGTCATGGTAGGAATAGGGATCTTGGTTATAGACAGACCCGTTTCCTGACTCTACCATGCCACAACTGCGGCAATTACCACCATTATGAGGATTACTACACCATTGACAAATCAGAAGGTCTGGATGAGACATAGAAAGAATCAAAAGGTTTAGGAGGGTAAGGAATGAAGAATCAAAAGGGTAGGAGGGTAAAGATGAATATTTTTGGATTTTTGGAAAGACATTTTATATACAAATAAGAAAGAAAATCTTTTTGGGTTTTTTTTTGTGTTCATTGAAAACTGATTTTAAAATGTTTTCGTGAACACTTTTGTTTTTATATGATAATATGAAAATATGAATAAGGGTGGTAAATATACAATGGATGTATATCCAGGTTCACTAATACGCAAAACCGTTTAGAATAACGCGCACAACCTCCTCGGCAGTCAACTTATATTGACCAGGTGAATGGTCAACAAAGTCAGATAGCCTAGAGTCAATGCTCCGTGGAATACAGGGTTTCCCCGGGTCGTTATGTCCCGACGAGGTGTGGATTGTAATCAAACGGGTTTGTGATCGGGTGAATTTAGATAGAAAAGGGGCTGTGAATGATTATACTACTGATTTTTACAAGGAAATAGCTTAAATAAGCTATATTAACAAGATTGTGAAATTGGAAAAACCAGAAACGTTTTAAATCTAAAAACGTGTACGTTCAGTTTAAATTTACGCAAACGTACAAAATAAAAAGTGAAATCTGAAATCTGAAAACCCTCAGGGGGTAAAAATGACTTTTTTACAAACCTAAGGATGAAAGAAAATTTATAGAAAAAGAAAATAAATTTTTACACTAATTACTTATTTAACATTAATTAAATACTATTTAATACTGATTATTAATATTTAAATAACTTAAATACAATATATTATTATTTTAATACTAGAAAAATGAAAATTAAATTTCTAAAATTATAAAATAACTAATAACAAATTTTAAAATTAAAAATATGCTTTTTGTCTTTTTGTGATTTTTATATTAATTAATTACTAATTATATTAACTAAACTATTTAAACTATTTTTAAATTACTAATAATACTTAAATAACTTAGATAATTATGTAAATTTTTATAAAACTAATTAACCATTATAGGAATCCTAAAAAATAATAAAAAGTTTGTTTTATATGTTTTTGGACTATTTTACTAATTATTAAACTAATTATTAATTAATTACTAATTAAACTAATTAAATTATAAAAACTAGAATATGAAAAGTAAAAATTATAGAAAAATTCCTAAAATTAATTTATAACATATAAAAGCTAGGAAATATATAAAAACTAGGGTTTGCTTAATAAAAACTAATTATGCTATTTAATACTTAAATATTAATTAATAATTAATTAAACTAATATTAAATCTAATAAATACTAAATGACAAAATAAAATTCTGGAAAAATTTCTAAAAATACTTTAATATAAAAGGAAATTAAGAAAAATATAAAAATGTAAGTTACTTAATAAAAATCATAAAAGGAAAATTGAAAAGATAAATTACACTAAATAGAAACTATCACTTATAATTAATTTGGTTTTACTGGATTTTCTTTTTGGAAAACTATTAAACAACTTAAAATAACAAACTTTTGCAAAGACAAGAAAATTGTAACTCAATATTAAGCAGTATGGAACCCAATAAGCTCAACAGTTGAGCTTTTTGACTCAATGTGAGATTTTAAGCTCTAAAAAGCTCACAACAAGCTACACAGATGGAACAAAGAGTAGATTAGGCTATAAACAAGCTAAGTGGACTTAAATGAAGATAAAACAACAATCAAAGCTCACTGAATAAGCTAGATAAGCCAAATAAGCAAGTCCAAACATCTGAATAACCAAATAGGTTTAAGGGCTAACTAGTAGGCCAAATTTAACTCATTCAATAAGTTCAAAAGTGAAAATGGACCTAGAAACTAACAAGCTGAGCTCTAGGGCTTCTCAGAGAACCAACAAGCTCACTATGGGACCCACTATTATGCTCACAATGAGCTTATGAAGAAGCTTATATACACTGATCACTCAGTGTACATAGTGAGATAGGTTAAGTTGCAAGCTACTCATAAGCTGACAACTGAGCTATAAGAAAAACCAATTTATACAAGCTAAAGGTCACAAATAAGCTCACAAGGAGCTTTGGAACTTGACTCAGATACACTGACTTATCAGTGTATCTGTGTGATGTGCCAAACTTGAGAACAAAAATTAGCAGTCCAAATAAATATTAAAAGGGACACAAAGCACATGCACAACAACTAGGCCAGAAGGGCTTCTCAAAGAAACAAAAATCATAAGCTAAGGCCAAATATTGAACAAGTTACAAGCTGAAGAAAATGGCTTATAAAACTGTGCACAGGGGAGGCTCTTCCCCTGCAGATGAGTTTGAGGACCTGTGGGGTTCACAGAAAAAATTGTAAAAATGAAGTGAAGGTGGGACTCTAAAGTTCAGCTGGGATACTACTACTCCTAAAAAGTACAAGGCCTGAAGCCACCTAGAAAAATCAAAACAATTCCTGCTATTTTTGGATTTTCTGAAAAAGGGTAAATTTTGACTTTTTTGTGGAAAACTTGAAACTTGACTTTCTTGGATTTTGATTCTGTTCTACTGCTTGAAAATGAAGCATTAAGCTAAACTAAGACTTAAATAAGTTAAAAGTATAACTTAGACAAATGTATAAGGCTTTACGAACCTTAATGACTTAACAGTTAACTGTGAGGGTGGGATGCTTTTTGATTTTGACTTTCTGTCAATAAACTTGAAATTTTAAGGTTACTATCAGCTAATGGTACCTAGACTATTATGTTGCAATAACAATTAACACTAATAACAACAATGAACCCTTGGAACCAGGTTAACCCAAACACCCCTTAGCTAATTGATTTTTAAGTTTTTGTTGATTTGATGTGATACAAACTACACTACTTATGCAATTTGATTACTGAGCTATAAGAATTGAATTAAAATCGGGAATAAGTAATGAAACAGTACAAATGCCAAAGATATGGAAAATGGACTCACAAATGTTTTAGGCTAAGAACTGAGAACCAAGGATTATTATCACCTCCTATAGCCTTCCATAAGGCACTACAACCCAGAGTATTCCAAAAATTTCCCTGCTCCAATCACCATCATTATTGCACACTATTTTTTTTATTTTCACTCTATTTATTTTGATTTTTATGAATTTTTACTTTTGACGGCTTCAACTAATCTTAATACTTCTAATAGCTTATATCAGCTATGTTAAGAACTTATATGAGCTTAGGAATTCAAAATAACAACAGATGACAACTATAAAACTTATTGATATTTTTGAATTTAAAGCAAAATTTTATAAACTGAAATTGAACATGAACTTGAATTTAAACTTGAATAAAGTTTTATTACAACATGAAAACACTAGTACAAAGCTTACAAGCTTGTAATTTTAACTGAAACACTAACCTACAAACTAAATGACATACATTAACTAAATTATACTAACTACTCTGATTACTGCCTCCTCTGCTTCTCTTTCTTCACTTTTATAGCCCAGTGTGGGTCCCACTAATTTTCCCACTTCTAATTAGAGCCTTTGGATTAGTTATGTTTGATCCTGTCCCTTAATTTAGTTTTGGCGAGAAAATGCCAACTTGGCAGTTGGGTGGTTTGGGTGAGGATATTTAATGAGGAGGGGGTGGGTTGGTTTGGTAGGTGATTGATTATTAATAAAATTGGTGGAGTTGGTAAAAATATGAGAGGAGGGGGGAGACATGGAGCGGGTAATCAGGGAGGAAGATGGAGGGTGCACAGTGGTTTGACTGGGGGTGTTGACCAGGTTTGTAATATCAAAGGGGTGTGGGGAGTGGGCTGTGGGTAGATGGGTCAAGATAAGGGATTGGGCTGGTTATGTATGGATTTGGTTTTTTGGGCTTTTTTAATAATAAAAGAATCCGTTTGGTTTTAGTATTAATCAACAAGGTCCCATTTTGCAATTATACCAAAGTTGAAGGACCAAACGTGACACTCCTCCAAATTTTATCACAAGGACCAAAGTTGCTAACTTCAATAACCCAAGAACCAATTTTGCATTTTTCCATTTTTCAAAATTCCTTGGGACCTTTTCTGCTAAACTTTCAAACTCCAGGGACTAAACATGTAATTTCACTAATCTTGCCACCCAAGGACCATATGTGATAACTTTTGAGTTTCCAAAGACCTTAGTTGACTTTTCCATCCAAAAATATTTCCCAGGGACCAATTCTGCCAATTTATGAAGTTCAGGGACCAATCTTGTAAATTCTTAAAACTTTTAACTTTTTCACTAAAGGACTAAATATGACAATTTATGATTTCAAAAGGACCTTTGGTGACTTTTCTTTTAAAATACGTGCTCAGGGACTATTTTTGCCAATTTTTGAAAGTTGGGGGACTGAAACTGCCAATTATGTAAACTTTGTACGTGTTTCATCTGTTCTTACTCATTTTGCATCAAAAACTTATAAAACACAATTTTGGAATATTTTCAGTATTTTGATGCATTTCTGAGTGTTTTTGTATGTCTTTGCAGTTCAGATTGACAAAAAATGATGAGTGTTTGAGCACTCATCAAAGAGCACTTTTGTTTATTATCGAGTCTTTAAGTTAGACTCACGTCCATTTCCTTAAGTAGGTTATGTCTTATCCAAGCAACATTTGTGGTGGTGCGACAATATTCCTTCCTCTCAATTCTCCGTACCTTCGAGAATCTTTTGTCGGGTCCTAAATGATATCGGGTTAACTCATATGTTTCTGCAATGATTGGTGGAGGTCTTTTGTATTGTAATCCTAGAAGTTTACACTGTCGTTGTTCGTAGGTCTCGTCATCAGGATCAGTGAACCCATTAGGCCCTTGCAACTCTAGGTAATCCATTATTCTGTCGATGTCATCATCACCAGATTCCATTCCATTGTGGTTTAGTTTTCCTTCAACAACCTCCCTCTTGCGTTGGTCTTGTTCATCTTCCCCTGTGGTTTTATTATACTCCGTTCCTTTTGCCTCATTGTTGGCTTTTCACTCGCATGGATTTGACCGGCTCACACATCCATTCTAAATCTTTTCCTTCATAGCCGCATTAATTTTTCCATATTTGATTTTAATCCAATCATCAAATCCTAAATTTTCAACCCATTCCAAATCATTCCTTTGATTATCATTTGTTGAAGTCCATAGGTACTCATCATCATTTACTCGTGCAATGCTACTTCCTCTATTACACTCGTCTTCATAGGGGTTACAAGATGCCCATAATTTATTACCATTGATATCGCGGGTTTTTATTTGCTCGCACCAATGCGTTTTTTTGTTTGCGGTCCTTTCTATTTGTGATGAAGTGAGATTGTCATGACTAACATCATTTTGGAGAGTCTTTTTGATTATTGCGGGTGGAATGTCCTTTTTGTTAAGTTCATTCCAAATTTTCCGTTTTTCATCTCTTCTGACTTTACTGTAGACAATTCGAACCCAATCGTCAAATGCCATGGTTCCATTCCACTCAAGGAGTCTTCTCTTGTCATCATTGGTAGAACTCTATAGGTGTTTATTGTTTCCTACTCTATCCGTGTCATTTCCACCATCGCAAAGATCGGCGTTTGGGTTGCAAGATGCCCACAATTCATACCATATCTCGTTGTCAACAGGTATGGCCTCACACCAATGGTATTTCTTAATTATTTCCCCATTATTCCTGCCATGCTGGGCTAACATTCCCATAACATTTATGGCTTCCGTTCCTTTTATAGGAATAATCCTTCTTCTTGATGAACCTTGAGCATTAGACTTAGGAGTAGTGCCTTCCTTGTGCTATAACTCGTTGGAAGGGATATGGCTTATTTCCTCTCTATACCTTTCCTGCGAAAAATCACTAGGTGCATCATCATGATCAGGGGTTAAGAGTTCGTGTGCAGTTAAATTAGGGGAAAAATCCTCTTCCTTATTAATTTTTGTATTACCATTGTTGATGACATAAACAGTTTCTATTTTATTACACTTCCCTCCTTCATCCATATTAAAAACTATTTTCTTATTATTAATAGTAAGAGAAATCAGTTTATTAAAGACGTCAATCATAGCATGGACAGTGGCAAGTAAAGGCCTTCGTAAAATAATTGGTAATTCGCTATCTTCCTCCATGTCGAGTATGACAAAGTTGACAGGAAAAGTGAATTTGTCGATTTTAACTAATACATTCTCAACTATGCCCTTAGGGATGCTAACTGTTCTATCGGCCATTTCTATAGTCATGCAAACTGGTCTAATTGGACCTAAACTTAAATGTTTGTACATAGAGAATGGCATGATACTAATGCTAGCTCCTAGATCGGCTAAAGCGTTACTAATAAACAAGCTATCAATTGAACAAGGGAGAATAAAACTTCCTGGATCCTTCTCTTTTGGAGGCAATTGATGCTGAATGATTGCTGAGCATGTGGCGTTTAGCTTAACTTCTTCTCCTTCTCCAGCATCCAAAGAGAAAAGGTCCATTTCTTCCTTTAATTCCTCTTCATTGTCAGATTCCTCCTCATCCCGTTTAGAAAAAAATTCAAGCTCTTCATTAGAATACCTGAAAGGAGTGTAAAGAGGTTGACCATTGTTAGAAAATATTGCTTTGCATGCTCTAGAATCTTTAGTGTATTCTCCTTTGGCATCATCAGCTTCCTTGGATACTTGATTGGTCAACAGCCCAATTTTGGTTTCAAGGATTTTAATTGTTTCATCGTGGCTTCTTAGGTTAAGTGTTGTTCCTTCTTGAAAACTTTTAAGCCATCCTTCCCGTTCCATTTGCTTCTTAGATGATTCGTCAAAATGTTTTTGGATGGACTGCTCAAGGTTAGATCTTCTCTCGTAAGGTGGCCGATTGTAACCTGATGGCACTGCATGATAACTGTTACTATTGTAACCTTGGAATGGTCTTCCTTCCCCATATTTCACCTTGTTGACATAAATAATGCCTAAAAATATTATTAACATATTATCAATATCTCTATGTTTTGATTATTACAAAATATAAACTTATAGAACTAAAACTTGTGATTTAAACAAGTATTTAGTGATTAACATTTTCTCTTTACATCCAAATCACTTAAGGTATGAATAAACAAAGTGTTTAGTGCAATTTATGATCAAAGGGAAATTTAATTAAGTATTACAAAGTTTATTTAATTATATAAACATATTATATATTTTTGAAAAACACTTTTGGTAATAAAGAAAAATGTTTTATTCATACTAAAAATATGAATTCAAATTTTTAACAAAAATCAGTTAGTTTTTCACAAAATAAACTTTCCCCACTAAAAAACAAAAATTCTGGCCGTTACAGCTGGGCGGCCCCCTTAATTATAAGGGGCGGTCCCCTTAATTTTAAGGGGGCCGGCCTTGATTTAAGTGGACCGGTCACGCTCCTCTGTCAGAATTTGTTGCCTATAAATACCACCTTAAATCTGAAATTTTTCTCACCTTTTGCACTCCAAAACTTTCTGTTCTAGATCTCCATTTTCAATCTTTAAATCCTTTGATAATACATTCTTAAATCTTTGTTTCAAAGTGATCCAAACATCATCCTATCAAGTGCAAGAGAAGAATACTTCTATCCCTCAAGACAAGAAGTATTACAACTTGTTGTGATCTCCACATCTAAGTTGTTAGAGCATCATCATTGTATTTATCTCATTGTGTGAATAGTTGTGAATATTTGTTAGAAGATAGTTTAGTTAGATATATATAGTGTGATTGGTTAGTAGTTAGTTGTGAAGAAGAAAGGTTAGGAAGAAGATTGGTGTGTAGAAGATAGTTGTGAAGAAGATTGGTGTGTAGAAGATATATGTGAAGAAGATTGGTGTGTAGGAGATAGGTGTGAAGAAGTGGTGTGATTAAGTATTAAATAGGTGTGAAATAGTTGTGTAGAAGGTGTGAATAAGTTGTGACGTAGTTGTGGTGTGTAAATTGGTGTGTAAGGTTTTCTCCGCCATAAGGGAGCTTGTTGACATAGTGAAGAAAACTCTCGAGTTAGGTGCTCGGGGAGTGGAGTAGGGCAAGGAAGATGACCTTGTAGCCGAACCACTATAAATCTCTTGTCTCGCGGTTCGATCTTTCCAACTCTCATCTATTTCTTTACTTACATTATTATTACTTTATCGTACAAATTTTGTGTTGTTCATATTGTGCATGACTTGATTTCATATAGCATCGAATCTATATTTTTGAAAACAAAGAAAACTTTCAAACAATCTTTTATAACAAATTAAAAAGACGTAAAACTATTCAACCCCCCCCTTCTAGTTTTCCACAATTGGTATCAAGAGCCAGGTCTAACAAGATTTTTTAAAATATATTGTATTTTAAAACTTGTAACGATCTATGGAATCTTTAAAATATTTAGAAGGGCAATCTATGCAAAGACCACCACTATTTGAAAGTGAGGGATTTTTATATTGAAAAAATAGATTCGAAACTTATGTGAAATCAAAAGATCTTGATCTTTGGCATATTATTACCTTTGGTGATTTTCCCCCTATTCAATATAATGTTGAAACTAAAATGGATGAAATTGTACCTTTTGAAAAACAAAATGATGATTTGAAAAAGAAACTAGCAAAAAATAATGAGGCTAAAATGGTTATTTATAATGCGTTACCACGCAAAGAATATGAAAGAATTTTTATGTGTAAAACCGCAAAAGAAATTTGGGATTCTTTACTAATTACTCACCAAGGTAATAGTCAAGTTAAAGATAACAAAATAGATCTTTTTGTACAACAATATGAACAATTTACGATTCCGGAAGAGGAATCAATTGATAATGCTTTTGCTAAATTTAACACCATTATCACAAGTTTAAAAGCACTTGATGAGACATTTTCTAGGAAAAATTGTGTTAGGAAATTTCTTAGGGCATTGCATCCGAAATGGCGAGCTAAGGTCACGGCTATTGAAGAATCAAAGAATTTGATGACGTTGTCACTAGATGAACTAATTGGCAACTTGAAGGTCCATGATGAAATTATAAGAAGAGATTCGGAAACGGTCAAAGTCAAGAAAGAACAAACCAAATCCATTGCTCTAAAAGCCAAAAAGGAACCTAGTGACGATGATGATTCAAGTGACGAAAGTGAAGACGAAGAATATGCAATGGCCGTAAGAGAATTCAAGAAATACTTCAAGAGACGAGGAAGATTCACTAGATCACCACGAGACGAAAGAAAACCGTTCCAAAGAAATAGAAGTGACAACTACGGGAAAAGAAAATGCTTTTGATGTGGAAGTCCAAATCATCTCATTGGCAAATGTCTAAAGCCGCCGGGTTATGAAAATCAAGGCGCATTTGTTAGTGGAACATGGAGTGATAGTCACAAAGAAGAAGTGGAAAAACCAAGAGACGAAAAGTGTTTTATGGCAAAAGGAACCGACGAAATATGTTTAGGAATTGACTTGGAGCCTGACGAATGGATCAAGGATAGCGGATGTTCGAGGCACATGACGGGGAACCGCAAGCTATTCTCTTCATATAAGGCATACAATGGAGGTAACGTTATTTTCGGTAGTGACTTACGTAGAAAAATCATTGGCAAAGGTACGATTTCTCAAGACTCACTTACTATTGAAAATGTAGAGCATGTAGATAATTTAACATATAACTTGCTTAGTATAGGACAAATATGTGATAATAAATGTAGAGTCACCTTTACCGAAGAGGATAGCGAAATAGTTAAGAATGAAAAAAATTATAGGTAGAGGAATTAGGAAAGGAGGCATATATGTTATGAAACTAGGAAACAAACCTGAGGATAGGATATGCCTAACGACCCTAGACGAAAACTCCACATTGTAGCATTGGAGATTATGACATGCTAACATGCAACAAATACAATCTTTGGCCTCTAAGGAACTAGTTAGAAACTTGCCTAATCTAAATTATGACAAGCATTTTTGTGATGCATGTAAAATTGGAAAACAAGTTCATGCTAGTCACAAAGCTAAGAATATAGTATCCACTACTAGGTGCCTAGAACTATTACATATGGATCTTTTTGGTCCATCCGCTGTGCGGAGCTATGGAGGAAACAAATATACCTTAGTAATAGTAGATGACTACTCACGATACACGTGGACTAGGTTTTTAATTGACAAGACCCAAGCCTTTGAAAAATTCGAAATATTTAGTAAAATGATTCAAAATAAATTAGGATGCACAATAGTAGCCATTAGGACGGACCATGGTAGGGAATTTGACAATGAAGTACAATTCAGAAAATATTGTAATTTAAATGGAATATCTTACAATTTCTCCGCTCCTCGTACTCCTCAATCAAATGGCGTAGTAGAAAGAAAAAATAGGTCACTACAAGAAATGAGTAGAACAATGTTAAATGAACAATCCATCCCACAAAAATTTTGGTGTCACGCCGTAGATACTTCAACATATATTATTAATAGGGTATCAATTAGGAGAATTCTAGGAAAAACTCCTTATGAGTTACTAAGAGGTAGAAAACCAAACTTAAGCTACTTTAGGGTATTTAGAAGTAAATGTTACATTCTAAACACTAAGGATTACCTCACTAAGTTTGATCCAAAATCGTATGAAGGAATATTTTTAGGATACTCACAAAATAGTAAAGCATATATAATACTTAACAAACACTCCATGAAAGTAGAAGAATCACTAAATGTAACATTTGATGAAACACCACCACCTCCTAAAACTTTACCTTTAGAAGATGATGACTTAGTCGAAGAAGAATCTATTGAGGTAAGTAAAACAAAACCCATAGGAAATGATAATGAAGACATTAACTTAGAAAATAATGAAATTGTAAATGTTAAAGAATCTAGATCACATCCACTAAATAATATAATAGGACATCTTAACCAAAGAACCCTTAGGTCACAAGCTCAATGTTGGGAACATACTTTAGTATTTAGTCAAGTCTCGGTCATTACATTTTGTAATAGGTTGCTTTGTTAGTTATTTTATTATGTCTATGATAACATGTAAGGCCTTAAGGGCCAAAAGGCTTTAGTAAAGCCCATGTTAGAAAAGGAAGGGAGGAGGGTGTGTTGCCCTAGCTCCTTCCCCTATATATACCAAGCTTATGGTATCATAATACTTGTTGGTTATTTTGATATTCTAATGAAACTCTTGCTTTTATAATTCTCTCATATCTTATAATCAACCAATCCTTATATCTATCTCATTCTTTACTTGTGTGATATCAATATGGGCACCTAACAAGTGGTATCATTCGCCTAATAGAGATTGAAGTGTTGTTTATTTGGTCTACGTGGGATTTAGGTGTATTTTTCCTTATATTTTTGCTTTTTCTTTGTTTCTATCACTTAATCTTGAAGCTTGGACAAGTTTCAAGGTTGATATAGTGATTAGAAGCTTAGATTTTGCATAAAGTTTTGATCTTTCATAGTTTTTAGTACTTTTTATCATTGTTTCTTAAGTTTTATAGCTTCTTTGATATTAGAAAACTAGTCTTTGGTACCTAAAACTTTCATATTTTGTGTTTTCTAAGTGTTGGGGAAGTTATTTGATCAAAAGTCACTCATTTCTAAGCATTTTTCTTCAAAAAGTAGTGATTTTTAATAGTTTCTGGTCACTCTACGCATAAGAATTAGTGGAACAGTACATTCTAAAAGCTGTCAACAGTACTTTTGGTCTCCCTACGCATAAGACAACTTCTTACGCGTGAGTTTTGGTCTAAAACCCCATTCCTACGCGTAAGAGAGCAATCTACGCCTAAGTTCTACGCAGAAGCCACTTTCTACGCCAAAGTTCTACGCTGAAGACATTTCTTACGCATAAGATTCTTCTTACGCGTAAGTTCCTGATTTCTACGCAAAAGTCTCTTCTAAGGTTCTCTCTTCTAGCAAAGGTGACTCAGTACTTCCCTAGCTTGGACAAGTTAGTGGAATACTTCGACTAAGGATATCTTTCAAGCTTGGACAAGTTTGAAAGATTTGTTTGGTTTTTACCTTACGCATAACTTGCTTTACGCAAAAGGTTTAAACTTACGCGTAAAAGGGTAATCTTACGCATAAACCCTGTGTTTACGCATAACATCACCTTTCTACGCTTAACTTTAAATTTACGCATAAGTTTTGTTACGCGTAAGATTTCAACTTTGCCCAAGGATTTTGAACTTTACCAAAGGAACGTACATTTCAATCTTCTACAAGATCCATCTTTTCACACAATTGTTTCAACATGTCTCAACCACCGTACTACAACTTTAACCATCCTCAGCAACATCTAAATCAACAGTATCATCAGCAACAACAACAGCAACAGTATCAACAATCACCACAATATTATCAACAACCGGTTTACTCACAACAACATCTTCTCATGCAACAACATCCGATGGTTCCAATGCAACAATCCTATGCAATGTCACAACAACAAGGTCAACTCCCATCAAAACCGACTCACTGGTTTGACAGGATGTGTGAAGTCATTTCAACTCAACAATCCAGACATGAAGCAGGATCTATTGACACCCCACCAATGCTAACACCGGGTAATTATGTTCAGTGGGCAAGTAGATTCTTAAGGTTTATAGAACTCAAGAAACCCAATGGTAAGTACATGAAACAAGTTATCCTTGAAGGACCGTTTCAGTGGCCTGTTAACTACGTTGGCGGTGACCAATCTGCTGATCCTCCAGTAGCTCCAACTACTGTGCTAGTTCCTGAGTCTTCACTTACTGCTGAACAACACCACCATTGTGAAGCAGATGAGTATGCTATGTCTTACATACTTCAGGGAATACCAAATATCATATTCAGAAGTGTTGATGCTCAGACAACTGCAAAAGCTATGTGGGAACACGTCCATCTACTTATGCAAGGCACACAACTGAACAAGGAAGACATGGAATCTAAACTCTACTTGGAATACACTAATATCATGATCGAACCAGGGGAATCACTTGAATCTTACTTTCATCGTTTCACCAATGTTGTCAACGACTTAGAGAGACATGAAGTACACCTTCCAAGGATCGCTGTCAATACAAAGTTTGTTAGTAGTCTGGGTTCTGAGTGGCAAAAGTATGTGACATTTGTGAGACAAGCTAAGAATCTTCATAGAGATCCATATGGTTTGTTGTACAACTATCTTAAGCACTATGAGTATGAAGTTGAAAAAGATAGAGCCGCACTAGGAGGATATACACCACCACCTACTTCTAATCCCCTAGCACTCGTTGCTCAAACTCATGCTACACATCCTCCGATGTCTAATCATGCTTATGATCAGGAACAGAATTATTTTAGTTACCAGCAACCTGCTACTTCACACAAAATGGTCCCATATGAATCATCCTCGCAACATGCTTCTCCTCAACCTGCTCCATATGACAACCATGATAGCATGTATTATTCTAATCAGATTGAAGATGATGATGATGACGTCAATACGTTGAATCAAGGACTTGCTCTTATTGCTCGTGCTTTTAGCAAATTCTCTAACAAAACCAACAACCGTCTTCGTTCTTCATCAAATACAAGGAATCAAGCTGTCATTCATGATGGTCGAGTTGAGATTCAGAACCGTAATCCGGGATGTTTAGGCTCAGGAGGGTATTCTGGAAATTCTGGGTATGGACAAAAAGTCAATAACAATGGGGGATTCAGAAACAATTCAGGTGCTCCTCAGAGAAGTAATGATAATGTGGCAAATAGCAATACAGTATCTGGGAATGCGATATGGTGCTACAACTGCATCGAAAAAGGTCATATTACTACAGCATGTCCTAAACCGAGAACCCGCGGCAGTCAGTTTCACAAGCAGGCATTACTAATGGCTCTCAAAGATGAAAAGGAAGGAACTTTCAATGAACAAGTGAACAGTTTCTTTGCTAATGCTTATAACGATGATGATATGGAAGATCTTGAAGCAAATGCAGCTGTGATGCTTATGGCCAACATGCAGGAACATCAGTTGAATGATGACACTGTCGTTTCATTTGATGATCCTATTAAGCAAAACAAAAATGACAATATTGAACAACATGAACCTTCTTCTGATCCAGATCCTGACTGTACTGTCATGGCAAAACAACTTAAAGAACAACTTCTCACTACTCACATAATGGACGAGCAAACTAAAGTTTTGAAAGAAACTAATGCAGATTTGAAAAAGGACATTGAATGTTATAAAATACAACTTTCACATTTTCAAAATGCAGTTCAACGTGAAAAGTTCTTTGAAAAGTCATTTCAGGAATCATATGTCAAAGAACAAAATCTTCAAAAGCAAATATATGACATAATTGAGTCAAACGGTAAATTGGTTTCCAAACTGGAAAATGAAAAACATGATCTTTAAAAATAAGTTGTACAACTTCAAAAGGAACTTTCAAAAACACAAACAGAGGTGACAACTTGCAAACAGGAATTTTATGAACACAAAGTGCAAAAACGAGAAAAAGAAAATTCTTTAATAAAAGAAAATCTCACTCTCGAACGTCAAATTAAAGCTTTTCAAAATATCGTTTATAAACATGGAGAATCTGTAACGACAATTCAAAAGTTTACTTTAAAACCAAGACACAATAAAGGTTTTGCCATTGGCGATTACAGATCCACTTTTCTTTGCACTGCATTCAAAACAATTCCTAAGCTTTACAGTATGGACCAATTGATGGATAATAATGTTGTGCGTGTTATTGTACATAATACTGAGGAAGAATACGAACTTGAAGAAAAGAGTCGATAAAAAATGAGTCAAGTTGAATATTGCAAACCATATGATTACTCAAAAGCTCCTCACATTTCAAAATCTTTTGTTCCATCAAGAGAAATACCTGAGAAATCATGGTATGTAACTGAGTCTTATGTTTCATCTTCCAATGGGGCTCCTGTCAAACCCGTGGCACAAGTAAATGGTCCATTACCATCTTCTGGTACTGTGACACCATTACCAACACGTTGTAAAGTTTTAGATTATTTTCAAAGATTCATGAAAGGCATCGGAAATTAAAATTGCTACTTTTCAATCGGCTTACGAGCGGGAAAAGCAAGACATTTTTCAAAAACAATTTCTGCCTTTAGTTCAAAATTTACGTTATTGTGCTACTCGTTGGGAACAGGAACTCCAAAAAGAAGTTACAGATATGAAAAACATTTTCGCTCTAAATGAAAATGCAATTTTGGTTTAACAGCGCAAAAATCGATTTTTAAAAACAGATTCTGATCGACTCTTGGTAAAACTCCTCACAGCTGATATTCATACTCTCATCATGAATGATCTTTAATATTCTAGCAATGCTACGGTATTTGAAAATTACTGTGCTGATATTGATTTGCTGAAGTCTGAAGCTGAAACATTGAAACATAAATATGAAACGTTGCGTCAAAACAGTGATGATGTGAAAAACAAACTTTCAAACGAAATTTGTCAACTCAAACAAAAACTTGATTGGTGTTAAGCTCAAAGTATTGAAACTGAATTGCAACTACGAAGTAAAAATGCTTTTCTAAAAAACAAATGTCTTCAATATGAAAAAGAAATTGCGGAGTTAAAAATTGAAAACGTCGAATGGCAACAAAACCGCGATGACATTCGTTATTGCAATGGTTTACTTGAGTTTGATATTCAGGATAAAAATCACATCATCGTTGATTTGAAAGAGAAAATTAAGCTACTTCAAAAAGGAAAGTTTGTTGACACCACAGTGATAGCACCAGGAATGTTTCAAATAGATAGAATAGATAAGGGTAATCATGCTAAGAGTTCTAATGTTAGTTCTTCCACTTCTACATGACTAGTTTTCCCTAAGAGCGTTAGCAGCCCAAAGACAAAAAGCGTTAAGACGACTTAAAAGACTAGGCTCTGGCAACGTAGAAGAGGAACACTAGAAGTGCAAGAAGTAGAAGCTCACCTTAGGAACTTGAATAAAACTCATGTTGCATCTGATTTAGATTCTAATCTGGTAAATTGTAATCAAAATCTTAATGTAACGAATGTTGAACCTTCAAATGTTTTGAATATTAATGCATCTTGTGTGTTTTGTCGTCAAAGTGTGTTATCTGGTGATCATACTAAATGTGTAGCTAATAATCTCTTACATCGTAAAAAGAAATGTAGATCCGGCTTTCCTTCTAGGCCCACTACTGCCTCTAAGCCTACCTTAGGAAAAACGCCAACTACCATTTCGAATGATATTGTAGTCAACCCAAGATTAGAAATCAACAATTCTAGGGACACGCCAAAAGCTAGTGCATTTACCAAACATAAAGCAAAAACTAGTTGGAATTGGCAACGTTGGTTACAATATAAACCAAATTTTAAATGGATTCCTAAACTGTTAAATACTTGTGTTTCTAACCAACAGGAACCCACTATTTCTTCGGGTTCCACCCTTACTTCTGTTCCATCTCTGTCGTCTACTTGTGATGCAGGTGGTTCAGATCGTTCTCTGGATTGTTGATAGCGGTTGCACCCGACATATGACAGGCAATCTCAAACTGTTAACTAACTTTGTCTCAAAGTTTATTGGAACTGTCGGATTCGGGAATGATCAATACGCTTTAATCATGGGTTACGGAGACTATGTGAATGGGAATATTGAAATTAGAAGAGTATATTATGTTGAAGGCTTGGGTCACAACCTCTTTTCAGTCGGTCAATTTTGTGATGGGGATTTAGAAGTAGCATTTTGAGAGAAAACTTGTTTTGTTCGTGATGTACAAGGAAATGATTTGATGTCAGGCAAATGTGGCACTAACCTTTACACAATTTCACTGTCTGACATGATCACTTCATCTCCTATCTGTCTTCTATCCAAAGCTGAAACGACTAAATCCTGGTTATGGCACAAACGCCTTTCTCACTTGAATTTCAAAACGATGACTGATCTCGCTCGTCACAAATTAGTTGAAGGCTTTCCAAGATTCCGTTATGCCAAAGATCACCTATGTCCAGCCTGTGAACAAGGAAAAAGTACCCGTGCTCATTTTCCCTCAAAACCTGAACACAGTACTAATCATGTTTTACAAATGCTTCATATGGACTTGTGTGGTCCGATGCGTGTTCAAACAATCAGCGGTAAACGCTACATTTTAGTAATTGTTGATGATTACTCTCGCTGGACTTGGGTTTATTTTCTTCGAAGTAAAGATCAAGCTCCTCAAATGATCATCACCTTTCTCACCAGAATACAAGTTCAGCTACGCAACACAGTCAGAATTGTTAGAACTGACAATGGCACAGAATTTAAGAATCAGACTCTAAGGTCGTATTTTGAGAATGTGGGAATTGAACATCAAACATCAATTCCACGAACACCCGAACAGAATGGAGTTGTCAAAAGATGCAACAGAACGTTAGTGGAAGCTGCTCGAATGATGTTAATCAATGCTCAATTACCAGATTACTTATGGGCAGAAGCTGTTTCAACGGCTTGCTACACTCAAAACCGTTGTATGATCACAAAATGCCATCACAAAACCCCATATTAGATTGTTCATAAAAGGAAACTGAACATCAGTTACTTTCATGTATTTGGAGCTCTATGTTACCCAGTCAATGATCGTGATGATCTAGGTAAACTTAAAGCAAAGGCTGACATTGGAATATTTATAGGATACTGTGAAAATTCAAAAGGCTTTCGGATATGGAATCGTCGTACTTGGGAAATTCAAGAAACTATTCATGCTAATTTCGATGAACTCACTCAAATGGCTTCTGAGCAAAATAGCTTAGGACCCGCATCCAACCGTCTATACTTTTCGGAATCTTCGGCTGAACCGTTGCCACTCTCCCATCAAGAAGTGGAAACCTTGTTTGCTCCATTGTTTGATGATACGATTGTTAACCGTCCATCTGAGGCCACACCAAATTCCGCTGCACATCTTGATCAACATCAAGCACCTGATACACCTCAACAAACTACTACTACTATTGGAAGAGACGGTCCTCCAATCATATCACCTACAACAGAACAAACCGGGTCCAACTCAAAACACTTAGCTAGAGACTCCATACCTTTATCAGTTTCACAAACCGCAGAGCATGACCCAGAACAGTTCATCAACCCATTTGCACCGGCTCCACCTGTCCCCGACATTGTTGAGTCATCTACACGCAATTTGGGTCCCGCTCACTTGCGAGATACTTATCAACTTCATCCTTCGACACACAAATGGACTAGAGATCACCCCTTAGTTCAAATTATTGGCCATCCAGATGCACCAATTATGACAAGACAACGCCTTCACACAGACGGTGAAACTTGCATTTATGCACTCACAGTTTGTGAAACCGTGCCTAAAAACATCAAAGAAGCTATGACTTATGAAAACTGGATTGAGTCTATGCAAGAAGAATTCGAAACCTTTCAAAGATTAGAAGTCTGGGAAATGGTTGAAAAACCAGAAGGAATCATTGTCATTGGATTAAAATGGATCTGGAAAAACAAACTGGATGCAGAAGGAACTGTCATACGCAACAAATCACACTTGGTAGCAAAAGGATACTCTCAAGAAGAAGGAATTGATTTTGAAGAATCATTTGCTCCGGTAGCTAGACTTGAAGCTGTATGGATCTTCTTAGCATTTGCTGCTCATCGAAATATGATTGTTTACCAAATGGACGTGAAAATGGCTTTTCTGAATGGACAACTCCGTGAAGTGGTTTATGTCAGTCAACCTGAAGGTTTCGTTGATCCAGAACGTCCCAATCATGTCTACAAGCTTAAGAAGTCTCTCTACGGTCTCAAGCAAGCCCCTAGGGTGTGGTATGATAAGCTTTCTAAATTCCTGTTGGCTAATGATTTTACTCTAGGCTCGGTGGATCCAACACTGTTTACAAAAACATACGGGATGGACTTATTAATCGTTCAAATTTATGTCGATGACATTATTTTTGCTTCAACCAACAAAAATTACTCAATGGATTTTGCAAAATTAATGATAGATAATTTCGAAATGTCCATGATGGGTGAACTTATGTTCTTTCTAGGACTACAAGTTCATCAATCACCCCGTGGAATTTTTCTAAATCAGTCCAAATATGCTCTTGAGATTTTAAAGAAACATGGAATGCAAAGCTGTGATACAATGAATACACCTATGGCCAATTCCACAAAACTAGATGCTGATATACATGGGACTCCTGTTGACCCTACCAAATACCGAAGTATTATTGGGTCCCTCGTGTATCTCATATCTAGTAGACCTGACATTGAATTTGTTGTCTATATGTGTTCTTGATATCAGTTTAAACCAACTGAGAAACACCTCAATGAGGCAAAAAGAATCCTTCGATACATAAAGGGAACCATCCATTTGGGGATATGGTATCCGAAGGATTCTGGTTTTGAACTAATAGCTTTTTCAGACTCTGACCATGCAGGATGCTTAGACACGCGAAAAAGTACATCAGGTGGCTTACAGTTTCTTGGAGATAAGCTTGTATCTTGCCAATCAAAGAAGCAAGATTGCACATCACTGTCATCAACAAAATCTGAATACGTAGCTATGTCTGCTTGTTGTGCTCAAGTCATTTGGATGAGATCACAGCTTAAAGACTATGGCTACCTATTCAATAAGATTCCAATCTACTGTGATTCCAAAAGTGCCATTGCAATCTCCTGCAACACTGTCCATCACTGCAAATCCAAACACATTGATCTCCGATATCATTTCATCAAGGAGCATGTCGAAAAGGGTACAGTTGAATTATATTTTGTGGGAACTGAGTACCAGTTGGCAGACTTACTCACTAAAGCATTACCTCCTACAAGGTTTGCTGATTTAGTCCACCAAATTGGTATGCGATGTTTGACTCCAGAAGATCTGGAAAAGTTTTTAAAACACAAATGATCGTCAAACATCAAAACTATTTTTGTAAAATATTTTCCAAAAACAAAAATACAAAAATATAAAACCAACAAAAACACAAAAAGATTTTTTCTTTTGCTTTATAAAAAAAATGCAAGTACAAACCACTCTTTTCAAAACTATTTTTTATAAAAATGTCTTACAATATTACAAAAACAAGTGTTGAGGGGGAGGTAAAGTATTTTTACAATTTCTCAAAATAGTTACTTCGTACTTGCATTTTACCAAAAACATTTTTTATTGATGTAATATAACTGTTGCTTAAAAGTGTTTTTCGGGACACTCTCCTTGACTATTGTAATAAATTTTCTATTTTAAAGACATCGGTCTAAGGTTGAGGGGGAGTAAAATTCTACAAGTTGTTCTTCTCTAAACACTTGGTGTAGTTAACGAATGTTATATTGTGAGTTAGAATGGTATACTAGTTGCTACATTAGTTAAGGTTAAGGGACTTAAAGTGACAATTATTCAAACATGATTTAAACCTAGTCAAAACTACTTTGACCCACCACGTTTACTGCATCAGTACTTTTTTGCAAAACACATTTACTACTCCACCAAACTAATCAACGACTCACAATCAACCTGCTAATCTAATCGTTGTTCTTCAAATCTGTAAGTGCCAATATGTTTTGATCTTGTTTCTTAACAATGGTTTTAAATCTCTTTAAGATCTAACGGTCCAATTCGTTAAAATCATTGAAAATAGACTCAGGGTTTGCGTAAAATTTGAACATGAAACTAAGAATGTTATTGTTTGATTTAGTTGGTGGGATATGATCATTAGATGATGCTAAACATGTTACTAAACTCCAATCGTGCCCAGAAACATCTATTAATGAAAATCAAAATTAGGGTTCATCGTACGATTTGGGGGTTTTTGTGTAATGATGTTTTAAAACAATTAAATGGTTAGGATATTGTTAGAAGTGGTTTAGGAACATGTTGTAGTGGCTTAATTGTTTCAGTAACAAGTATAGATCAATAATCTTTGATTTAGGGTTCATACGGCACTAGCAGCTATGAACATGAGATTTTGTGATTAAAAAGTGTTATAACTTGGTCAATATGTTCCTTAGTATGTTTAAAACACTCGCCTAACATCTTTTTCCACCCAGAATCTTGTTTTCATATGTTATGATTTGTTGATTCATGCGTTCTTACGCAAAAGATTGGTGTTATCCATGTTTACGCAAAAGTTTATGAAATAAGTGTTTTGGGATATATTTGGATAAAGTATTGATCAGTGATTGTGTTTAAATCTTTCAGGAATCAAAGATACTTAAAATCTAAAGGTGATTTTTCAATCAGATGCAATCCTACGCAAAAGATGATTCATCTTACGCGTAAGATTCGACAGTTGGATAAACTTGTCTTGGATAAGACAATGTTTACGCAGAACATTAACTCTTATGCTTAAGTTCATTTCTTACGCATAAGATATATCTTACGCATGAGTTATTGTTTACGCATAAGGTTCAAACCTTTGCTAAAGTTTTTATCTTACGCTAAAGAATTTATTCTACGCATAAGATGAATCCTACGCAAAAGTTTAAACCTTACGCGTAATATATAAGTTATGCGTAGACTTTTCATTTATGCATAAAATAACTTCTTATGCATAAGAAATGTTATGCGTAGGATCCCTAATCTTACGCGTAACAATGTATATTTCCTTGAAATTTGTCTAAGTGTTGTAAACTTTCTATTGTGTATTCGCTTGTATTTGATAACTTATATTGTAACTTGTTTGTTATCAGTTTCAACTAAGTTTTTAACATCAAATATACAAAGTGTACCACATATCAACAGTTTGAACAACAAAAACACCCACTGATCAATCCATTCATACATAAACAAGTATATTAACAAATGTGCTAACAAATAATATTGCAATGTGTCACACCCCCGGAAATCGGGTCCAGCGGAAGCTTACATGTAGCTGGGGTGTAACTCAATTGGTATTACAACACAAGTTCAAAACTGGTTTTCACTTCAATCATTTAGAATAAAATCATTTAACCAAAAGTCTTGAATTTACATCGTTAAAATATTGTGCGGAAGTAGGCCCGTAAAATAGTTTAAAATAGTCCCCAAGTGAATATCAGAGTCTTCTATGACCATGCCATGCCCTGCCAAAACCTCCAGTAGCGTGCCATTGCTTAAAACCTGAAAATACATGCTAAAGAGTGTCAACACGAGGTTGGTGAGTTCATAAGTTTGTATTAAAACAATAGTGTTGTGAGTACAATAGAGAGTTTTGTGACCATTGTGTAACTCACAATGTCATAAAAATAAAGTTTACCTTACAGTAAAATCAGGATTGTGGACCATGAGTAGAGTGTGTGATCATTACAACAGATATAATATCACATAGAAAAATAGTCTATTACGCTAGCGCTAAGTTCATGCAACCGAAGCTATAACAGTGTGCATGCTCTAGAAGCATGTTAAATATAAAGGCCCAGCAAGTGTTTATCCCGTTACACTTGTAATTCGACATGTTATACGCTCGCGTTTGCCTATCCGGTCAAACCGAACGGGGGAGTCACCACCAATAGATCTATTTATAACATTCGCGCTTCCCAGCAGGAATTGACGGTTCATGAGTTTGGGCATAGTGGGATTCAAGGGCTTAGGCTAATCCGCGTAATAGTTTAGATAAAACATAAGTTTCAGTATGGTCCATAAAAGTGTTTGCATAAAAGCAATAGTTCACAAAGTGTGTTGCATAAAAGCAAGAGTTCATAAAGTGGGTTGCATAAAAGCAAGAGTTCATAAAGTGGGTTGCATAAAAGCAAGAGTTCATAAAGTGGGTTGCATAAAAGCAAGAGTTCATAAAGTGTGTTGCATAAAGCAAGAGTTCATAAAGTGTGTTGCATAAAAGCAAGAGTTCATAAAGTGTGTTGCATAAAAGCAAGAGTTCATAAAGTGGGTTGCATAAAAGCAAGAGTTCATAAAGTGTGTTGCATAAAAGCAAGAGTTCATAAAGTGTGTTGCATGTTTATAAAACGCTTGTGTATGCGAGAAAATAATCAAGTATGCAACCGATATACACATAGGTGCATTTGAATAATCAATCAAGCCTTCAAAGAAACAGTAGTGTTTAAGTAAACAATTTCGCATTCAAATAAACAATCATTGAGTTTAGTTAAAAAAAAAATGAGCATGTATTCTCCCCCAAAACAGTTATAAAAACAAGTAAAAGTAGGGGGTATGAACTCACCTGGTGCGATAGCTATGATGACAAAAGTGGATACACTGAAATGAGGTACGATCTCTAATCGCAACCTAATATGAATGATAGTTTCTAATGTAAGAAACGAAATGATGCTACACATGCAAGTACGTATGTTATCGATACCACTCGTTAGTTTTGAAAATAGTGTTTATCGTCAAAAATACATTTTTGACGTCTCGTTAAGTTAATAACCACTTTTCATGTAGTTGTGTTGAAAAGGTACTCCACGATCCTCGTTTGGTGTTTTATCGGTAAATATAAGGTTTTCGCCGCAAAAATAACATTTTCATCACTTGAAAATATGAC
This sequence comes from Artemisia argyi, assembly GCA_030686995.1. Lineage (NCBI taxonomy): Eukaryota > Viridiplantae > Streptophyta > Magnoliopsida > Asterales > Asteraceae > Artemisia > Artemisia argyi. Next base: position 65,490,319 of record CM060709.1, on the reverse strand, counting down.
CAAAATGGCCTCGCAAAACTAGTCGCGAAATATTGTACGTTAAGTGTTAATGGTCAAGCTCGGCGTTTTTGAAAACCTTGCAACAATATCTTGAAGTCGTGTCATTTAACTTTTGGCTATACGGGTCTTGATCGATGAGAAAATCGACTCTCATTGTTGTTACTTGAAAGTATTATGTTCAATACTTAGAAAATTTCATTATAGCAAAAGCTGTCAAAATATATAGTTTATCGGGTATATAGATGAGGTCGTAGTTTATTCGTTACAAGTCCAATGATCAAACGGCCAATTGATTTGAACAGCTAGCTGAGAGATCTTGATTTCATAAAACTACGGCTCGGACTCAAACTGATCCGATCATAAAGAAAAACAGCCGTGAAAGTGGTGTCTCGCAAAGACAGTTTACGTCAAAATTCTATTAGTGTACAAAAGCTGATGGAAATTTATATATATCGTCGGATTTCAAATACTCGTATCTTTTTCGTTATAAGCCCGTTTTCTATGTTCTTTATATCCCCGCGAAGGTATTCAAGTATACTTTAGGTTTTTCAAGGTCTCGGCTAGTCAAGATATCATTTAATCTCAGTTTTCCTAGCTAGAAAAATCGGGACAGATTCAATATTTCAGAAAATATAGTTTTCGTAGTAAATCTTGAAAATAGCATATCTTTTTCGTCGTAACTCGGATTTTATCCCCGTTTTCGGACATAGTTTCGTCTTGGAATGTATTTTCTAAATCTTGGGTCCAAAGTTACACCCTAGACCCTGAGTTTCCCACGTTTCACAAAAAGGGACAGCAGCTTTAAAAGTTTGTCAAAATCAACTTTTCTAGTTCAAGGGTTGTTCAAAGCTTAACCAAACTATCTCAAATCAACTCCACAAGTACCCAATCCTACCATACACCTTCTTAGGGTGTCATGGGTTCCTAGTCTTCACCAAAAATGGTGGATCTCATGAGATTGTTAATAAAAATTTTAGATCTAGTGTTTATAAAAATAAAATGAGTAATAAGTGGTATGGATCTTACATACTTGCATGTTTTACCAATATATCTTGAAAATACATAAAAATATAAAGTAAATGAAAGTATGAAAAGATCAAAAGTATTCTTGAAGCTTACTTGAATATTTGAGGTGATTTTTGAGCAAGAAAACTTAAGAATCTTGAGGTTTTTATTTCAAAACCTTAACAAGATCAATACTATGACTTGATTAAACACTTGATCTTGAAAAGTTATGGACTCTCCTTGTTCTTGATGCCTAGGTCGATTATGCCCCAAAGAGAAAAAGGAAGATGAGTTTGCTAGGTGTTGTTGGTGTAAATGAATGAATGGTGAAAATGGTGTAATAGAATGGTATATATATATGGACTTGGTCAATATGCAATTAATGTAGTCCAAGTATTATGGTCTTAGGGGGGGCATAGGGCGGCAAAAGGAGGGAAAAAGGGGGACTTGTTGGTGGCTTAATAAATATTTGTGTCCATAAGCATGTGCTTGTTTAGTTTTTGTTGTGTATTGGGTATTATCGGGTACCGAGTTAACTATAAATAAATGTTACTAAGGTGAAATAAAATACGACGAAGTTGTAAAAGTTGTAAAATATTATTCCTGATGAGAATCGGGTGTTAGAATAATTATCGTTTTGAAATAACGCAAACCGACGGAGTAATAAGCTCCGACCGAAAAATGTAGCCATTGGTTTCAAAACACCGGGTAAATTAATAATATAATTTTTATATTATTATTATGAGTATGTAAATATGTTAGGATCATAGTCGGGAGTATTGGGTACACGTTAGTAGTAAAACTGAGTGGTATCGTTAATTACCAATTAAGCATACGTAAATGGAAATAATGCATATCCGTGTAGGTTCTCAAGTGATGATGATGTGTAGACTATTCCAGTCTATATCAAGTGTCATTACTGAATGATGCATGAATTCGCAGCTAAACCTAACTGGTTACGCGAATTTGAAGACTCGTAAACTCAGTTTACGAAATGACGAACGACAATCGTGAATAGTGATTTCCTTCCGGAAATGAATAGTGTCACATGAATAGTAAAATTTCTGAACGCCTCTCAGAATCACAAACTGACTCCGAAAACGATGAATAGTAAAATGATGAATAGTGACCGGTGAATAGTAAATGATGAATAGTAACTGATGAATAGTGAATAGGAGAAATGTCCCGAAAATGCGGGTTGTTACAGTCTCACCCCCTTAAAAGGAACTTCATCCCGAAGTTCAGTTTGTGTTGGTCTCTGGAGTTGTATTGGTGGAAAGATGATGATTCTTATCGTGTGAGCTATTGAGCTCCAACAAGGTTCAAGTCTGACGGCCACCAGGCCTACTTTGTCAGAAATGTTGAATGGTCCAGTGTATATCGGGTTCATGAATGCTTACTGGACTAGAGAGTTAGGCTTTTCAAAATTTCAATCCGTCAATGGATGTTGGCACTTCGGCCATAGAGTGCTTCAAATGGTGTAGTCTCTACACTCGTGTGGTAACTAAGGTTGTAACTGAATTTGATTTATGGCAAATGGTTAGTCCAACCATTTCTAATGTCAATCATACCCGATTTGGGCATATCTCCCTATGTTTGAATCATTCTCAAATTCTGACCATTGGTCTACAGATGATAGGTGGTGTAGTTCCAAAGAGATCTTAATGAGATCATTAGGAGTTGAGGTGAATCAAATTCCTTTATTAGAAATAATTGAAATGGATATCATGAATCTTGTTTTGAAAGACTTACAATGTTAAGTTCGTCAAAGGGTGTTGTTGAAAATAATAGACTAGGATAAGGTTGCGATCCTCCGCAGGATTTCAGGAATTGAGTCTCTTTCCACCTGCGATGCTTAGTTTTCATTACTAAGATTTTCCCCAAGTTCTATGTCGTAAATTCACAAAATCCTAAATGTATAAGTGATGTAATATAGTGATTGATTTTCAAAGTTTGTGTTGAGATTGTGTGTTTTGTTCATAAACCTTCCCTGAATAAATGAATTTACAACTTTAAGCAACCGGCTTTCCAAGTAACATTTTTCTCGATGTTTCAAAATTTAGTAGTTATGCAAGATAGGACAATTTTCAACATAAGGTGGATAATATGGTTGACCAAAGATTGATGTTTAAAATTTTCTAATCATTCAATAGTGTTGTGAAAGATTATCCAAAAGGAATTTGCTTGTCAAAATAAGTGCCTCAGAAAAGTGTTTTGTGTAACGGTAGTTTGGAGAAAAATCCATTTAAAGTGAACGTATCAAGAGGATAAAAATAGCCAGGTATGTATGTCTGCACAAATGCATAGGTGTCTAACATGTTTGAATAAAGACTATTGGTGAGGACATGTTCAACTGAAGGTTCTATAGTCTTGGTTAGGAGGTTGGATGTATCTTTATAGTGTTGCTTAGTGAGCATTCGCATCGAAACTAATCTGGTAATTCAGTCAAGCCAATACTTTCCAGATGAGGGAATTGTGGCAATCAGGCCAGTGATAGTGGTTCGATTGGTTTTGTGGTATCCTGAGATTTCTGTTGAGTTTTGAATGGTTTCAATGTACCGAGGGATCCTCCTTATAGATGGTATGGAAAGTCTTTCCTAAGGAGGTCATTGATAATATCCACTTATCAATATAGGGAGTAGTGAGGAATGAGTGACATCGGAGTCTATAGAGTGTTAGCTAATTCCTTATATATGGGGATGGGGAAGGGAAATGATAATGAGGGTGAGAAGGGGAAAGATTGTGACAACTGCGACAAACTGAGATTGTGATAAAAGAAAATACTGTGATACAAGTGTATCGTGCATAGACGTAAATGTCCATGAGATGAAATGACCAGTTGGCGTGCTTCCAATCGGTGGTTAACGAGATGGTGAAAAGTATGAATGTTCTGCCAACGAGTGTTTACACACACGTAAATGAAACATTTGGGAATTGAGTAGAGAATTCAATCCAGACAGAATTTTATTATAACCATTCTCAGTATTGCAAAATTCATTTCTGAGTCAGACATAGGTGGTCAGCCTATATCTCACTATCCCGAGTTGAATATAGATGACCAGTCTATATTCCACCGAGGTTCCATGAATTTTGAAATACTCAGCTCAGTTATACTAAGACTATGTCCTTCCCAAATACCAAGACGTTCTGAAAGACAAAAGCAAGTGACCAAACTCGAGGTCAAATTATGAAGCTATGCAAGGAAAAGCATAACGTGGTGACATATACGATACATGAGCATGCTTATATGAAAGACAATTATAGTAATCAACTATAATAAGTGAATATAACATATCAGATAATGAGACACAAATCTCATCACCTATGTCAGCAACTAACCACAAATGAGGCTTCAGCTTGGCAGGCAGGCACGTGACGGTCATAGGGTTATGTTTTCGTGGAAGTAGCTATAGTCTAGGTTTTAAAAACACTTAGTTCGCTATAGCCAAAGCTCTGATACCAATCTGTCACACCCCCAGAAATCGGGTCCAGCGGAAGCTTACATGTAGCTGGGGTGTAACTCAATTGGTATTACAACACAAGTTCAAAACTGGTTTTCACTTCAATCATTTAGAATAAAATCATTTAACCAAAAGTCTTGAATTTACATCGTTAAAATATTGTGCGGAAGTAGGCCCGTAAAATAGTTTAAAATAGTCCCCAAGTGAATATCAGAGTCTTCTATGACCATGCCATGCCCTGCCAAAACCTCCAGTAGCGTGCCATTGCTTAAAACCTGAAAATACATGCTAAAGAGTGTCAACACGAGGTTGGTGAGTTCATAAGTTTGTATTAAAACAATAGTGTTGTGAGTACAATAGAGAGTTTTGTGACCATTGTGTAACTCACAATGTCATAAAAATAAAGTTTACCTTACAGTAAAATCAGGATTGTGGACCATGAGTAGAGTATGTGATCATTACAACAGATATAATATCACATAGAAAAATAGTCTATTACGCTAGCGCTAAGTTCATGCAACCGAAGCTATAACAGTGTGCATGCTCTAGAAGCATGTTAAATATAAAGGCCCGGCAAGTGTTTATCCCGTTACACTTGTAATTCGACATGTTATACGCTCGCGTTTGCCTATCCGGTCAAACCGAACGGGGGAGTCACCACCAATAGATCTATTTATAACATTCGCGCTTCCCAGCAGGAATTGACGGTTCATGAGTTTGGGCATAGTGGGATTCAAGGGCTTAGGCTAATCCGCGTAATAGTTTAGATAAAACATAAGTTTCAGTATGGTCCATAAAAGTGTTTGCATAAAAGCAATAGTTCACAAAGTGTGTTGCATAAAAGCAAGAGTTCATAAAGTGGGTTGCATAAAAGCAAGAGTTCATAAAGTGGGTTGCATAAAAGCAAGAGTTCATAAAGTGGGTTGCATAAAAGCAAGAGTTCATAAAGTGTGTTGCATAAAAGCAAGAGTTCATAAAGTGTGTTGCATAAAAGCAAGAGTTCATAAAGTGTGTTGCATAAAAGCAAGAGTTCATAAAGTGGGTTGCATAAAAGCAAGAGTTCATAAAGTGTGTTGCATAAAAGCAAGAGTTCATAAAGTGTGTTGCATGTTTATAAAACGCTTGTGTATGCGAGAAAATAATCAAGTATGCAACCGATATATACATAGGTGCATTTGAATAATCAATCAAGCCTTCAAAGAAACAGTAGTGTTTAAGTAAACAATTTCGCATTCAAATAAACAATCATTGAGTTTAGTTAAAAAAAAATGAGCATGTATTCTCCCCCAAAACAGTTATAAAAACAAGTAAAAGTAGGGGGTATGAACTCACCTGGTGCGATAGCTATGATGACAAAAGTGGATACACTGAAATGAGGTACGATCTCTAATCGCAACCTAATATGAATGATAGTTTCTAATGTAAGAAACGAAATGATGCTACACATGCAAGTACGTATGTTATCGAAACCACTCGTTAGTTTTGAAAATAGTGTTTATCGTCAAAAATACATTTTTGACGTCTCGTTAAGTTAATAACCACTTTTCATGTAGTTGTGTTGAAAAGGTACTCCACGATCCTCGTTTGGTGTTTTATCGGTAAATATAAGGTTTTCGCCGCAAAAATAACATTTTCATCACTTGAAAATATGACCAAAATGGCCTCGCAAAACTAGTCGCGAAATATTGTACGTTAAGTGTTAATGGTCAAGCTCGGCGTTTTTGAAAACCTTGCAACAATATCTTGAAGTCGTGTCATTTAACTTTTGGCTATACGGGTCTTGATCGATGAGAAAATCGACTCTCATTGTTGTTACTTGAAAGTATTATGTTCAATACTTAGAAAATTTCATTATAGCAAAAGCTGTCAAAATATATAGTTTATCGGGTATATAGATGAGGTCGTAGTTTATTCGTTACAAGTCCAATGATCAAACGGCCAATTGATTTGAACAGCTAGCTGAGAGATCTTGATTTCATAAAACTACGGCTCGGACTCAAACTGATCCGATCATAAAGAAAAACAGCCGTGAAAGTGGTGTCTCGCAAAGACAGTTTACGTCAAAATTCTATTAGTGTACAAAAGCTGATGGAAATTTATATATATCGTCGGATTTCAAATACTCGTATCTTTTTCGTTATAAGCCCGTTTTCTATGTTCTTTATATCCCCGCGAAGGTATTCAAGTATACTTTAGGTTTTTCAAGGTCTCGGCTAGTCAAGATATCATTTAATCTCAGTTTTCCTAGCTAGAAAAATCGGGACAGATTCAATATTTCAGAAAATATAGTTTTCGTAGTAAATCTTGAAAATAGCATATCTTTTTCGTCGTAACTCGGATTTTATCCCCATTTTCGGCCATAGTTTCGTCTTGGAATGTATTTTCTAAATCTTGGGTCCAAAGTTACACCCTAGACCCTGAGTTTCCCACGTTTCACAAAAAGGGACAGCAGCTTTAAAAGTTTGTCAAAATCAACTTTTCTAGTTCAAGGGTTGTTCAAAGCTTAACCAAACTATCTCAAATCAACTCCACAAGTACCCAATCCTACCATACACCTTCTTAGGGTGTCATGGGTTCCTAGTCTTCACCAAAAATGGTGGATCTCATGAGATTGTTAATAAAAATTTTAGATCTAGTGTTTATAAAAATAAAATGAGTAATAAGTGGTATGGATCTTACATACTTGCATGTTTTACCAATATATCTTGAAAATACATAAAAATATAAAGTAAATGAAAGTATGAAAAGATCAAAAGTATTCTTGAAGCTTACTTGAATATTTGAGGTGATTTTTGAGCAAGAAAACTTAAGAATCTTGAGGTTTTTATTTCAAAACCTTAACAAGATCAATACTATGACTTGATTAAACACTTGATCTTGAAAAGTTATGGACTCTCCTTGTTCTTGATGCCTAGGTCGATTATGCCCCAAAGAGAAAAAGGAAGATGAGTTTGCTAGGTGTTGTTGGTGTAAATGAATGAATGGTGAAAATGGTGTAATAGAATGGTATATATATATGGACTTGGTCAATATGCAATTAATGTAGTCCAAGTATTATGGTCTTAGGGGGGGGCATAGGGCGGCAAAAGGAGGGAAAAAGGGGGACTTGTTGGTGGCTTAATAAATATTTGTGTCCATAAGCATGTGCTTGTTTAGTTTTTGTTGTGTATTGGGTATTATCGGGTACCGAGTTAACTATAAATAAATGTTACTAAGGTGAAATAAAATACGACGAAGTTGTAAAAGTTGTAAAATATTATTCCTGATGAGAATCGGGTGTTAGAATAATTATCGTTTTGAAATAACGCAAACCGACGGAGTAATAAGCTCCGACCGAAAAATGTAGCCATTGGTTTCAAAACACCGGGTAAATTAATAATATAATTTTTATATTATTATTATGAGTATGTAAATATGTTAGGATCATAGTCGGGAGTATTGGGTACACGTTAGTAGTAAAACTGAGTGGTATCGTTAATTACCAATTAAGCATACGTAAATGGAAATAATGCATATCCGTGTAGGTTCTCAAGTGATGATGATGTGTAGACTATTCCAGTCTATATCAAGTGTCATTACTGAATGATGCATGAATTCGCAGCTAAACCTAACTGGTTACGCGAATTTGAAGACTCGTAAACTCAGTTTATGAAATGACGAACGACAATCGTGAATAGTGATTTCCTTCCGGAAATGAATAGTGTCACATGAATAGTAAAATTTCTGAACGCCTCTCAGAATCACAAACTGACTCCGAAAACGATGAATAGTAAAATGATGAATAGTGACCGGTGAATAGTAAATGATGAATAGTAACTGATGAATAGTGAATAGGAGAAATGTCCCGAAAATGCGGGTTGTTACACAATGTCTATGTTTGTGTATGATCATCCAGATGGCCCAACCAGCTAATGTCCCACAAGCACCTGAACCTAAGCTCACATGGGAAGAAACCTTTCCTGAAAATTACTCCAGAAAGATTGGAAAGAACAACTTAAGGGTCAACTTCAACAAATTCACGTGCAATGAATCATCTTGCATTGTAGCTGTGGATGCTCTTGTCTATCACCCGTACAAAATCCTGCTCACCAAATCTGCATCAGTTGCCTGTTTCTATATCCACCAGTTCTAGCATACTATTCAGCTGGACCTTGGAGAGGAATTTTTTACATGCACGCTTCACAAAAGACAAGTCACGGTGGACAAAGATATTCTTCGTGGCGTTCTAGGCTTGCCTGAACTTGGTCCAGATGAAGAGTATGACCAAGTTCCTAATGAAGAAGAGTTGATTGAGTGGCTACGTGATATTGGTTACGATGAGTCAGCTGAAGTCGTGACTAGACATTCTAAGGTCAACACAAGGAATCTTCCACAACCATGGAGAACCATGTATATCCTTATAGCCAAGTCCATGTCTGGCAGAGACACCGGTCACGAACACCCCAAAATCTAGCGTCTCAAACTTTTCTGGGCTATGGCAAATGTCAAGAAGGTGGACTTTGCTAGCATCATCTGGGAAGACTTAGTGTGGCACATTCAACACCCAACAGCAAACATTCCATTTATTCGCTACACCAAGCTGCTCATCGAAAGCTTCCTTCGTGAGTATGACGACATTCCTCAAAGACTGGATGATGAAGACAAAAACACATTCAGAAATGAGTCTACTCTTAGGCAAATTAAAAGAGTTGAGACTAGTACACGTAAGCAAGGAATGACTCTTCCCGAGTGCCTCCTGAATGATAAGGTGAAGAAATGCTCGAATTACAAGTACTATGTCCAAGCTGTTAAAGAAGAGAAAGTTGGGTTCTTGGACGAAATTCCTTTACCATCATTCATGCAGAAAAAGGGAAAGAGAGCAAGTAAATCTGGCAGTTCCAAAAGCTCTTCAAAGACTACCAAAAAGCCTCACAAGAGAACTCTCAAGATCTGATTACCGGCAAAGAAACCTATCCCTGAACCAGTTCCTGAACCCTCACCATCACATTCTCCAAAGCCATCCGACTCAGAAACCGAATCTGATAGAGGTCCAGTTTACAGCGAAGCTTATAACAAACCAGATGACAATTTAGATGATCTGGACATGTCTCTAGAAGATTGGGACAAAAACATTGATGAATTTGTTGATCAAATCGAAAGGGAAACAATTCAAAGACCGTTAACTGAAAAGGATACAAACTTGGAAGAAGAACTGTTAAGGGGTAAAAAGTTGAAAGAACCGATGACCGCCGAACAGGAACAACAAGAAGAGGTTGACACAAACATTGGTTTATCTGTGGAAGAAGAAAATGAACGAGCACTAAAGTTAGGCCTCCTCCACAGCAGAATCGACTCCCTCCAAGCTGATCAACCTCCGCCACCTCTGTTTACTCAAACAACCAAGGCTGGAGGATCAAGTAGCATTCCTGAAGCAAGAGAGTCTAGCAGTATCCCTGAGTCCACTCCAGTTGATCAAACTCAGGAAACGGGAACCACTGCTGATTTGACAGTCTACGAATCTCCCAATGTCACACCTGAAGACGTAGAGATGCTGAATGCTTCAGAAAGAGGAGACGATGATGTGGAAGACCATATGGACACAGACATTCCACATCTTATGTCTATGGAAGAGATGGACGCCAGGGAAAAGGCTCAAGAGGAAGAGATCAAGAGAAAAGAAGAGGCTGAAGAGGCAAGGCTTGAGGCTATCGAACAAGCAAAACTGGAAGAAGCCATTAGAATGTTGGAAAATAGGAAAGCTGAAGAGGTAGCTAAACTTGCCGAGGAATTAAAGCTTCAAGAAGAAACAAAGAAAAGAAAAGAAGAAGAAGCTAAAATTGCAGAAGAACTAAGACAAAAGGCAGAAGCTGACCTACATGCAGAAGAGCAGAGACTAAGGGCTGAAGAAACTACTGTTGCAGATAAGGCAGAAGTGACTAAGGATAAACCCGAATCACCCAAAGGAGACGATAAAGACACAACTACCATCATTGAATCAACACAATCATCACCTCCTGCATCACAACCTACAAATGACGAATCTATCAAGAAACCTTACAAAGTTGAAGCCTCAGCTACATCAAAGTTGATCAAGAGGGCAGTTAAGAGAGTTCGAGATAAGAAGAAAAACAAGCTAGAAACACAAGTTGAATCACTGGCTAACCAAGTTGCAGAGTTAACCAAACAAATGACGACTGTTCGGGAAATGAATACAAAAGTTGACGCCTTCTTAGCCAAAGACGTACAAGAAGCTATGGAAGCTACTTTGGCTGCTCAAGCAACTCAATTCATGGAACAACACCTAGTGGCAGAATTGAAAGATTTGCTGAAGCCGATGAAGGACGAACTAACAAAGATTGCTGAATAGGCTGTCAAGAAAGTGATTAGAACTACTTATTTCACTCTCCGAGCTGACAAGACACCTCTTCCACAACAAGAGTTGACAGCAAATGAGATTGAGACTCAGCTCTTCTACATATTGGCAAGCAAAACCACCATGACACCTGAAGAAACCAAATTGTGGGAAGCTTTACGAGCCAAGATGTCTAAAGATACTTGCAGCACTGAGGCCGACAAACTGAAACGTCAAAGAGATGATGAAGACCAAGACCCGAACTCACAGGCAAAGAAACAAAAACAAGCCGAAGGACCCTCATCTCAACACAAGCAACCGGTCATAACTCCTACTACCACTACATCCACTCAACAACCAAAGGCATCGGGTTCCGGTCCTAAAGCCCATGATTATTTTGAGTACACCGGCGGAGATGATTTCCCTCAGCCAGACGACATACCAGAACTATCACCAAAGAAGAAAGAGAAGAAAAGAAAACATCATCAGCATAAACCTGAAACCTCTTCGAAAAGCACCGAACCAATGAAACCGAAAAAGATTCTTAAGTGACTGGACTAAGACAAAACGGCTGAATATTCTTGGTTTGATGAAATGGTTAAAGCTCAACCATCTCTTGCAGAAGATCAATCACCACAAGATGGTCACACAGTGGAATATGCACAACTTCTGCAGAGAGATAATGGTTTAAAGAATATGAGCAAGAAAGAGCTGAGAAGGATAAAGAATGCTGCATTCAACCTGTTAAAAGACCGCTCAGCCAACTCTGTTGAACTCGAATACCACCTGGAAAACATAGCCCGTGCAATGTCAAACAAAATTGACTGGCTAAATCCCGAGTCCAACATTGATTACTACTCAAAGACAAAAGGGCCTTACTACACTGACTGGACCAAACCTTTACCCTTGGTTGGAAAGCCGAAACAAGAGAAAATCCCTTACAAGTTCTTCTTCAACAACGACTTGGAATTTCTACAACACGGCAGCAAGATAGGAAAGAAGTACGCCACTTCACTTACCTTCTCAATCCCTGCAGCCAGATACCTCAACAACGCCATCGAAGAAGAAGCCTCCGACTTATTCATCGACAAAGTTGTTGACTATGACTGGAACGCACTTTATGGAATACATCATTGGCCAGATAACCGGGCACAGTATTATCGAAGCAGCAGAATCAATCAGACTATGGGTAATGTGACAAGTGAGTTAAAGATTGTCTCCATCCAGTTCATTTCGACAGTCACTCACTTTGGGTACTCCTTTCTCAACAAAATCGTACTCAAAAGACTTGATGAACAAGAGTACGAGATTTCCGAGTCAGACTTTCCACGATTGCTCCTCAACGACATAGAAGATATGTATCTGCTCAAAGTCCAAGGAAAGCTTTGCAACTTACCCAAGCCAATGCAGCTTGCCTTTATCACAGCTCTCCTAATCTTTATAAGACAAATAGTCATCAGAGAAAGAGTAGAAGATCTTCAACTGGGAGTGGAAAGTTATCAGAAGAAGCTGAATCTCACAAAACCTAATCTCTACAACATCCCCAACCTTCAACACGAATCTCAATACACCTTGATCAAGCATCCGGCTTTTGGGTTCACATACCGCAGTGTCAACCATCGAAACTGCTTCATGGCTTATGACGAGATCCACAAGTTTTGTGATGAAACCCTGAAGTTCGTCAGAGATGGAATCAAAGGCAGATTAGATGATATTGCACTACACAAATCCAAAAGGTGGAATACCGATGAGGCCAGACAAGCTCGCAGATTCATTACAAGGATTGAGAATCAGTTAAAGCGTCGGAATCAGATAAGAAGATTGGAAAGCTATGTAGGAGGCAGACCAGGATTTCCCGTGTTGATGTTTCAGAGACCGGAATGGTAGAAGTATTGTAAGATTTTGATATGATTTGTCAATACTATTATTCATTATGGCTTGTGCACGCATTACAGTGTACAACCCGAACTTATAAAGAAAGGACCCTGAGGTACGCATCAGTGCCTCAATCCAAATATAAGGAGCGAAGGCTTCTTACTTTTGAGTAGAATTAATCAAATATTTTATGATTTTCATAATTCTGCTCAAAAGGACAAGTATTTCACCTCAATAAGACCTAATCACTTGTTGAGGGGGAGCACTTGTCAAAACAAAAATACTTTGTTCTAAAATCAAAAGTTCTTGGTGAAACTCCACATAAGACTCAAAAAGGCATATTTTAATCTAAAAGATAATCAAAAACATCATTTTATATGCTATTTTTGAGGGGGAGAAAATGGATAAGTGATTAAAATATAAGTGGTCAAAAAGCTAAAGTTGTATCTTGTGCGAGCTAGACTCAGAATTGACCCAGGAATTGACGAAATAATAAAAGTTAGTAATCTCAAAAAGACTTATCCTCGACAGGTAATAACATCAAGTTAGTTACTAGAGCTAGTTGTCACCTAAAAGCTGACAATGGAACTCTTTAACTAGCCACGTAAGTGTGTCTCAAAAAGGATTTGTCTTAGTAGAAATGTACCGTCTCGAGAAACTTTCTGTGGACTTGACCAGGCCGGGTAATAACTTCAAGCTAGTCTAACTAGTGATGTAAGCGTGTCTCGAATCGGTCTTGTTCACTGAAAGTGGATCAATTCAAAAATGCTTGCTCCTCCTGCATGTGCAAATTTATTAAATACTTATGAGCATATGTGAAGGGGGAGCCCTTCAAAAGTGTACACAAAACTCCCAAAGTGTTAACCAAAATATTTGATTATCACAAACACTTTGAGAGATTTTCAATCGAAGGTTTCTTGGCTACTGTCGGTTAATCAAGGAGTTATAAGGTGATTAAGATAGGAAACACCGTCCTATGATCCGCCAGAGCCGGAGGGATCTACCCAAGGACATCACCAATAGTTAGAATTAGAAGTCCTTAGGTATGATACGAAAAAAGGAGAAAAGAATGAAAGGGAAAGAAGGAGTTGAAGAATTAAAAAGAAAAGTAAAGAAAAGGGTGAAAAGAAATAGCCCTCCATATGTTCAACCTTAGGGTAGACACCGGGTTCAATTCGTATGCTACTGGTTGTTGCTAAGGCGACACCGGTATTGAAGATAAAGTCGTCATGGACCCAGTGACGCAATGCACTAAACCTTCTTAACCACTTAAGTTCTCTTAAAAGAGCTTGTTTCATTCTCACGGGGAACCAATATAATCTATCGACTCATCTCTTAGAGATGGTTGATATTGAAGCAGGAGACCCCTCCCTAGTCTCCGCATAGGAAACCTAAGTGTGCACTTATTGAGTCTAGAGCCATGAGATACATCAAAGATCTCTTAGGAACACTTAGTATTTCTACGACTGGTGTTCTACATAAATGAACACCAGCTGTAAATTATCGAGTCCTTCGCAGATCTTAGCAATCTGCCGAGAACGTTTATGAGAGAATTACAAATGTATTTCTCAATGATTGAATGAAAATTCCTGCCAGGGTCAACATCAAATAGCCCTGACAGCAGGTCACTTCGGTAACCCCACAAGGGTTATGCTTAGTGTTCGCGGTGGTTCCATAGCAGTCTACAATCGTGGAGTGATCCCCAGCGACTCACCCAGTCATTGAGCTACTTAGTAGGTCTCGTAAGCTCCTTCGGGAGTATCTGATATGGGAACGGCCTTGATAAGGATTAGAAGGAGTCTTCACACTATGCTGTTGACAAGCTCTAATTCCTTATCTGTAAGTACCGGTTGATTATTGCTAACTGTTTACCTGCAGGTACAAATCACCTCCATGATGGTAGATTCCAGCATGCTCATGCATACATCTTGAAGTCAATGAAAGCTCCCCCAAAGATCTAAGCACCACAAAGTTCAAAGACAGATTCTACACCAATAAGAATAATCTACAAAGTTTAAAGACTAAGATCAATATTAATGATACGGAACTTCATGCACTTGAAAGACAAAGTCCATAAGATGTATGATCATGTTGGAATGGCGGACAACCACCACAGACACAGGAGTGACAAACGGCAGACTACTTCATAACACAATCACAACATCATCACCAAAGAACAAAGACTTAGAGCAAAGTACATTCATTTTACAACTTTTTTGAAGACGTCAAAAGTATTACATGTCACAAGTTAAAGACAAAGATGAAGACGTCCAGCAACCGTGATGACCGAACCTTAGGGGGAGATTGTTGGGAACATACTTTAGTATTTAGTCAAGTCTCGGTCATTACATTTTGTAATAGGTTGCTTTGTTAGTTATTTTATTATGTCTATGATAACATGTAAGGCCCAAAAGGCTTTAGTAAAGCCCACGTTAGAAAAGGAAGGGAGGAGGGTGTGTTGCCCTAGCTCCTTCCCCTATATATACCAAGCTTATGGTATCATAATACTTGTTGGTTATTTTGATATTCTAATGAAACTCTTGCTTTTATAATTCTCTCATATCTTATAATCAACCAATCCTTATATCTATCTCATTTTTTACTTGTGTGATATCAATATGGGCACCTAACAAGCTCAAGATAAAAATAATTTCTCTTGTTTCCTCTCAGCAATAGAACCTAAGAATATTAATGAGGCTTTAAAAGATGAAAGTTGGGTTATAGCTATGCAAGAAGAATAAATCAATTTAAGGCAAATGATGTTTCGGAATTAGTCCCAAATCCAATGAATATGACCATCATAGGAACTAAATGGGTATATAGGAATAAATTAGATGAAAATGGAGTAGTTACTAGGAATAAAGCTAGGTTAGTTGCCCAAGGTTATAATCAACAAGAAGGAATTGATTATGACGAAACTTATGCCCCCGTAGCTAGACTAGAATCTATTAGGATACTACTTACCTATGCATGCGCCCTAGATTTTAAGTTATTCCAAATGGACGTGAAAAGTGCATTCCTTAACGGTTTTATCAATGAGGAGGTATATGTGGCACAACCTCCAGGATTCATTGACTTCGCAAAACCTGATTATGTTTATAAGTTAAAGAAAGCTTTGTATGGACTCAAACAAGCTCCCAAAGCTTGGTATGATCGATTAAAAGCTTTCCTTATTAAACATGATTATTCCATGGGAATGGTAGATAACACTCTTTTCACTAAAAGGAAAGACCCAAATCTCATCATTGTTCAAATATATGTTGATGACATTATATTTGGATCGACTTGTCAAGACATGTGTGATGAATTTGCCAAAATCATGCATGATGAGTTTGAGATGAGTATGATGGGTGAACTTAAATTCTTCCTAGGATTACAAATAAAACAATTAGAAGATGGAATATTCTTTATCCAATCTAAGTACATTAAGGAAATGCTTAAGAAATTTGGCCTAGAAGACTCAAAACCCATGAAAACTCCCATGTCTACGGAAGTAGAACTCACAAAGGATGATGGTGAGTCCGTAGATAACACCAAGTATAGAGGAATGATAGTTAGTTTACTATACTTGACGGCAAGTAGACCCGATATCATGTTTAGTGTTTACCTTTGTGCCCATTTTCAAGAGGATCTCAAAACCTCTCACTTAGAAGCGGTTAAGCGTATCTTCCGATACATTAAAGGCACTATACACTTAGGATTATGCTATCCTAAGGGATCCGGCATAGAACCATCGTCTATGCGGATTCGGATCATGCGGGAGACTACGTAGATAGAAAAAGCACTAGCGGTATTTGCACGTTTATGGGATGTTGTCTAACATCTTGGTTTTCGAAGAAGCAAACCGCTCTTGCTATTTCTACCACCGAAGCCGAATATGTAAGCGCTGGAAAGGCATGTCAACAAGCACTATGGATGAAACAAGCTCTTATAGACTATGGCATTAAGTTAGAAAACGTTCCCATTATGTGCGATAACAAAGGTGCGATAGATTTAAGTAAAAATCCGGTGCAACACTCTAGGACAAAACATATAGAAATACGCCACCACTTTCTTAGGGACAATGTACAAAAAGGGAACATATCTATAGAAAAAGTTGCATCGGAAGATAACATTGCGGATATATTCACTAAACCCCTTAAGCGTGAATTATTCAATCACTTGCGTTTAGGATTAGGAATTGTTAGCATTAATATATATATATATATATATATATATATATATATATATATATATATATATATATATATATATATAAGTGATGGTCATTCTCATATTGTAACTTTGTGTCGTTTGTTAAGATTAGTAATAGTTTAGTCATTGGGTCTTGGACTTGGCAAGCTAATATGTCATGTGCTATGTTTCATAAGCCTTGTTATCTACCATGTAACCAAGTCCAAGCCCAAGCCCATAGAAAGCCTATGTATGGAACTATAAAAGGCACCTTACCTCTCATTTGTAAGGTGTGCTTGTGTGTGTATTTGTGTGTGTTTTCTTTGAATAAAAGCTCTCATTTCCATCTCTCTCTCTCTAATACACGAAATACTCTTATACATATCAAGTCACCATCTTTCCATCTTTCCTTCTTATTGTGCTTATATTGTGTGTGATAAAGTTGTGATATCTAAGGTCCTACAAGTGGTATCAATCGCCTAACAATGATTTAGGAAGGTTTAGAAGTTGTTTGTTTTGTGTTTCTTAAGCTTTTATCACGTTTTTTTAGAAAAGTTCTTCACTTTTCTTGTTTTTCTTGGTTTTTTAACACTTTTTTTTATTACAAACTAGTGTTATAAACCTTTTCTAACAAGAAAGTTTCAACTTTTTTGAAAATTTCAAGCTTAAAAATTCGATTTGATTTTTGTACTGGTTTTCTAGATCTCGAAAAAGTTTCATAAAAATCATCAAGTTTTGAACTTTCTTCAAGTTTTGGTGTTTTTTACCCTACAAGTACAAGAATCTTGGATTGAAAAAGTCATTTGGGTGTGCTTTAAGCTTATACAAAAAACTATCCAAATTTCAAAATCACTACCTAATTTCGAAATCCCATTTTGACTAGTTTTCGAAATCACAAGAAAAGGCTCCGTTCGTGCTCACCATTGGATACTCGGTATTTTCTCTCTTGTATAAGAAAGAAATTACTTCGACTTTTGGGCTAAATTTCGAAATTGTATAATTTCGAAATTTCATTGTGAGATTGAGTTTTCGAAATTTTGCAAAATTTTCGAAATCACAGTTTTTTCGAAAAAATCCAACATTTTCGAGAACACTGATTTTTCGAAAAAATTCAATACTTTCGAGAACTTATATTTTCGAGAACACAAAGTTTCGCAATCTTATGATTCGAAATCCAAAGTTTCGCAATCTTAAGTTTCGCAATCCAAAGTTTCGCAATCCTATAGTTTCGAGAACACAGCAAAGTTTCGAGAATTTTGACAAAAGTGAGGTTTTTGACGACCAAACTTCAAACGGCCATAACTTTTGAACCGTAACTCCGTTTTCGACGAATCAGCTGTCAAAACGACCGTCAGACAGAGGAGAACGACGCGCTAAATGGATTTATCGATTTAGGTGAAGTTTCGAGACCAAAAAATGCTCCGAGAAGAAGTTATTGAGGTTTTAAGGTTTTCAATCAAAATTTTCACCATAAATACTTGCATCAACTCACTCTAAACTCCACTCCTATTACGTTGGAACGATCCAATAATCAACTTTATCCATCTACACTTCATCAATGGCAACTCAGCATGACATTCATGCAGCCGGTGCGGAAAACCGACCTCCAATGCTTGAAAAAGGTGGATATCTCCCATGGACAAGCCGTATGCTTCGTTACATCAAAACAAAGGATACCGGGCACCTTATGATCAAATCCATAGAAAACGGTCCATTTCAGCCAAGACAAGTTCAAATTCAAGGTAATCCAAATACAACACCTCCTACTGAACCATTAGTACGTATACAAACAGAAGCAAATTACACTGATGAAGACAAGGCGCAGATCAAAGCTGATGATATGGCAATGCATTTAATCCAACTTGGATTACCACGGGAGATCTTTGCTGCGGTTGACAGCTGTGAAAGTGCTTATGCTATGTGGGAACGTGTTAGAAGAATATGTCATGGAACAGAAATTGGACAACAAGATGTTGAGAACAAACTTCTTACTGAATGGGAGAACTTTACATCCACTAAAGGTGAACAGATTGAATCTTACTACACAAGGTTTTGCACTTTGATGAATGAGTTAATCAGAAACAAGTTGACACCACGAGCAATTGCAACAAACATCAAATTCCTCAATAACCTTCCAGAAGAATGGGGTCGTTATGTTACAATTGTTAATCAGACAAAGGACTTACATCAGGTGAATTATGATCAACTCTATGACTTTCTGAAGCAAAACCAAGCTGAGGCTAATGAAGTTAGGAAAGAAAGATTGGCAAAGAATCATGATCCTCTCGCACTAACTGCTAATACACCAACACCATTACAAGTGAACACTCAACAACCATCATCACCTATCACAACTACATGCAACCATCATGCATTCAACAACCAACACCGGTCTACCAACAACAATTCTACCCACAACAACAACAAGTTATTCCACAACAGACATACCCACAATTCCAAGAACCAGAATTCACTGACAATGATGAAGCTGCTGCAGCATTGACACAAGCGTTTGCTTTTCTATCAAAGGCATTCCAAGGACGCTATTCTACACCAACAAACAACAACCAAAGGATTTCATCGAATACTCGCAACAGGCAGATCGCTCAGCCGAGTTTCAATATGGGCAACGGAGGCCAAATGGTTGGAGTTTATGGCATCAGCAAGGATATGCTACTGGATTTAATATGGGCAATCAGAATATGCAGAATGCGGGTCAGTATGCAGGGAATCAGTATGGTCAGAATGCAGGGAATCAGTTGGGTCAGTTTGTTGGAAATCAGAGGGGTCAGAATGTTGGTAATCAGGCAATGGGTAATCAGAATAGAAATGTTGCAGCTCCAGTAGTTGGGAATTTGGGAAATGTGAATCAGGGTAATCCGGTAAAGTGTTTCAACTGCCAGGGTGTAGGTCATATGGCACGGAACTGTCCTACTAAGCCAAACAAGAAAGATCTAGCGTACTTGCAGAAAGCAGTGATGTTGGCACAAAAGGCAGAGGCAGGATTTCAGTTGAACGCAGAGGAGAATGACTTTATGGCTCTTATGGATGACATGGAAGATAGAGAAGATATCGATGCGAACTGCATATTCATGGCGAATCTTCAGGAAGCTAAGTATGACACGGATTCTGACACACTTCCTGTTTATGACACCAATGCACCATCTGAGGTATCTAACTTCAACACATGTCACAATAATGATATATTTGATATGTCTCCTCATGAGGAACAACATTCTGAGAAGCTAGCACCCACTTATGATACATACCTGGACACGCCAAGTAGTAGCAATACTCCTTCAGTGACTCCAGATGTGAATCATAATGAAGGCTTCATTTCACAGCATGCTGAGAATGATGAGGAAACACGTGCTTTGTTTGA
This sequence comes from Artemisia argyi, assembly GCA_030686995.1. Classification (NCBI taxonomy): domain Eukaryota; kingdom Viridiplantae; phylum Streptophyta; class Magnoliopsida; order Asterales; family Asteraceae; genus Artemisia; species Artemisia argyi. The sequence goes on along the minus strand of CM060709.1, from coordinate 65,470,092 downwards.
ATCATTATTGAATAATTGTCGTATTGAAATTGAGAATGTGCAAAAGGTCAATCGCGATGTTAAGGCCGCGAATGATAAATTGACCGCTAAGCTTGAGAGTTACAAATCAACCGTTAAAGCTTTTGAATTTCATAACAAAAGATTGTCTGAATTAGAAATTGGTTATCAAAATTCCGTTTCAAGGGAACAACAATTGCAACTCAAGTTTGATACACTTGATGTTAATTCTTTCAAAAAGATAAAATCTTTAAACTCGGAAATTTCTAATTTACAAAACCAACTTTCTAAACAAAAAATAGCTTACACCAATCTTGAAAAAGAAAGGGATGAGTTGAAAAAGGGCTTTGCAAAGAAAGAAGACAAACTTTTGGAAGAAATCGTAGAGTCAGAACACATGATTGCTCATTTAGAAGAATTAGTGGTTAAGTCAGGTCAGTCGAGTCAAACAATGAAAATGATTTCAAATCAAACTAATCCGATTAACCATACGAAACATAAAATGGCTCTTGGTAACAACACCCCTTGTAATCTCAAGAAAGCTCAGCAAGAACAGAATGTTTTGTACAATGGTAATGTGATTTATACCAAACATGATCCTCCTATCGTTCGGGATTCTGTGCTAACGATTGAACATGTCGAAGAGAGCATAAATAAAATGAAACAAAAGGATTTGAAACCCATTGATTACAACAAATTGAACAAACTTTCGGGAATCACTTTTGTTCCACAAACAGAACCATCTGCGTTTTCCATAAAATGACCATTTGCGAAATTCTTATCTAAAAAGAAAGTTGTTTCCAAATCTCTTTCAAAACTGGAACAAATGTCCTCTAACAACACTTTTAATACAAGTGAGGCTAGAGAAATTCTTGATGACGTTAAAAAGAGAATTCAAGAACTTCAAAATATTGTTGCATCGAAAACTACCATCAATATTAACAACTGGCATTCTAGTTTTCATATCGAACCGAAAAAGGTGTTTCAAAACGAAATTACTATCCCACTAAATAACATCAGTGCAAGGGTAATCCATTTTGAACAAGCTTTCTTAAAAGAAACGGCCGAATTTGTCAAGGACCACAAATCCCTGGTAAACGAAGCTAATGATACTCGTGAAAACATGAATGTTTTGGAAAACCTAAATGATTCTCTCTTCGAAGCTGTTATGACCACTGACATTATGTCCATCATTTTACAAACATATTCTGTTCAAGACGATGAACGACTAAGAGCTGAGACCTCCGCAATTGTTTCAAAATATGAAAATGCTCTTATAAAGCTTGAAAAAGAAAATGTGTCATATTTTAAACAACTTGATCGAAAAAAGGAAGAATGCAAGTATGACAAATTGTCGTATGAGCGTGACTTAAAGAAAATGAAAGAGCAAAATGATCTTTTGAGGGCTCAGCTTGAAAGTCAAAAAGGAAAGGGTGAGGAAACTAAGTTTGCAAAACCATTGACTTCGGAGAAACCAAATGTTTCAAACACGGTTCAAAAACCAAAAATGTCAATTTCAAGGTTTGCTCCTAAAGTCGATGAGAAAAAGGATTTGACAAAACCAGTCACTCCAACACCCTTGCCCAAGAAAAGTGAAAATGTAAAGATTGTTGATAAAGGAAAAGCGGTTGTCGAAACACCTAAAGTGTTAGCACCTGGCCTTTTTAGGATTAGTCCCACTAGTGCGTCTGCCTCAACATCTAAGACAAATGACAAATGCATAAAGGCTAATTCTAAAGAATCTAGGGATGCTAAAAAGGACAACAATATAAATCCTAATGTGTGTGCCTTACCTTCTACAGGATTAGAAAGCACCTCTAGGAGCAGCAGACTAAAGCCTAAGAGCAATACAAGGAACAATAGAGTCTCGTCTGTTTCTAAGAGTAGTAGCAAGAATAAAGTTGAAGATGTAGAAGAACACCCTAGGAATTTATCGCTTTGTAATAAGAGACATGTTTCATCTGAATGTAATGTCGAGCGTACTGTTTCTAATGCATGTAATGACTCTGTTTGTTTAATATGCAAGAAATGTTTAATTAATGATGTTCACGACGAATGTGTTTCTAAGAATGTGAATGTTACGCCTGAACAGAAGAATGTTCCAAAAAGACCTAGTGCTAGATCCAGATCTATAGAAAGATTAGTTGCACGATTTAGGACTACCACTATTAGTCGAATGCCTAGGAACTATCTTAAGTTTTGTATGTGGATTCCGATGGGTAGAGAGTTCACTCTTAAGGACGGCAAATTAGAAATAGCTCAAGCTAAACAAGTAGCAACTGTCTATGAGTGTGATTCTGCTTTTACTCCTAACCCCATGGAACCAAATTCAACACGGTTTCCAAATACAAACTCTTTTGTTCTTGGCTGGTTATCGAAATATGTCTTTGGATCATCGACTCGGGTTGCTCCAAGCACATGATCGGGAATTTAAAGCTGCTGATCAATTTCGTCTGGAAATTCATGGGAACTGTACGATTTGGAAATGATCATGTAGCAGCTATTCAGGATTATGGAGATCTTCAATTTGGGAATTTTTTAATCACTCGAGTTTACTACGTCGAAGGGTTGGGACACAACTTGTTTTCAGTCGGGCAGTTTTGTGATGCAGATTTAGAAGTGGCATTCAGAAGAAACACAGTTTTTATAAGAAATTTGGTTGGTGATGATCTCTTAACTGGTAATTGTGGTACAAACTTATATGCTATCGACATCAACCAAATGGCTTCTACATCACCAATTTGTCTTATGACAAGGGCAACCGAAACTAAGTCCTGGCTGTGGCATAGACGTTTATCCCATCTCAATTTCGACACCATCAACAAGTTAGCCAAAGACAACATCGTCATCGGACTTCCTAAGTTCAAATACACCAAGGAACACTTATGTCCATCATGCGAACAAGGAAAAAGTAAAAGAGCATCATATAAACCCAAAACCGTACCTAGTTCAGAAGCAAGGTTACATATGTTGCACATGGACTTATGTGGCCCAATGAGAGTTGAAAGCATTAATGGGAAGAAGTATATTCTCGTTATGGTTGATGATTATTCAAGATATACTTGGGTAAAGTTTTTGAGATCAAAAGACGAAGCACCAGGCATCATAATCACCTTTCTGAAGCGTATTCAAGTTCTACTTCAAGCTCCAGTAAGGATTATAAGAACAGACAATGGCACATAATTTACAAACCAGGAGTTAAGAACTTACCTTGAAGATGTTGGAATCACACACCAAACATCAGTTGTTAGAACTCCACAGCAGAATGGGGTAGTTGAAAGAAGAAACCGAACTCTTGTGGAAGCTGCTCGAACAATGCTGATTTTTTCTTGTGCACCACTATTCTTATGGGCTGATGCTGTAGCCACTGCTTGTTTTACTCAAAACCGATCCCTAGTCCATCCGAGATTCAATAAAACCCCATATGAGCTAGTAAACAACCGTAAACCTGACATCTCTTACCTTCACGTATTTGGCGCTTTGTGCTATCCGACGAATGACAGAGAAGATCTAGGGAAGTTAAAAGCTAAAGGTGATATTGGAATCTTCATTGGATATTCAGAAAACTCAAGGGCATTCAGGGTGTATAATAGAAGAACGAAAAAGATAATGGAGACGATGAATGTGAAGTTTGACGAGATTTCACAAATGGCTTCTGAGAGATACGCTCTAGAACCCGCACTTAATCCGATGGCTTCTAATCAAAACAGATTAGGACCCGCACCAAACATGCAGACTTCTGGACACATCAGTTCAGGACTCGTACCTCAAGGAGCTCAGTCAACAAACACGGATAAACCTTCAGAACAAGAACTGGAAAATTTCTTCGAGTTAATGTTTGATGAATACTATGGTGGAACTTCGACAAATGCATCTCAACAACATTCCGCTGCACCCGCTCAAAACCATCAACCACCACCACTACCACAGGATGCATCCACAACAATCGAAGCTGAAGCACCAACTACATCAACATCATCTACATCTACTCAAGCAACTCCAGTACTTGAAACTGTTCTACCAAGCGTTGATGAGCAAAACCAAAACACAAATTTTCAAGAAGAACCAACAAATAATTCAAACGATGTTACGTTAGAAGAAGAAGAAGAAGTATTTGAAAACCCGTTTGCAACAGACTCTGCTAAATCTTCTTCAAGGTTAGAAGAACCATCTAACACACATTTGTTACACCCAAGGTACCCTTCTACGTTTCAATGGACAAAAGACCATCCAATAGAACATATTATTGGTGAACCTTCAAAGCCAGTTCAGACAAGGAGATAACTTGCCACCGATCTCGAATTGTGCATCTACGTTTACTCAATCAGCCTCAAAGAACCAAAGAACATTCGGGAAGCAATGGCAGAAAACCCTTGGATTGAAGCGATGCAGGAGGAATTTCTTCAATACCTGTTACATGATAGTTGGGAACTTGTTGAATGACCACTTGATAAACGTGTTCTTGATCTCAAGTGGTTGTGGAAGAATAAACTGGATGAGGAAATGACTGTTATTCACAACAAAGCTCGTCTCGTGGCTAAAGGTTATCCACAAGAAGAAGGGATAGATTTCGAAGAATCATTCACGCCTGTAGCTAGACTTGAAGCAGTCCGGATTTTCTTAGCCTATGCCGCTCACAAAAACATCACAGTCTATCAGATGGACATTAAAACAGCTTTCTTGAATGGAACTCTGAAAGAAGAAGTGCATGTGAGTCAGCCAGAGGGATTCATCGACAAAGATCATCCAGACTACGTCTACAAGCTTAAGAAATCAATTTATGGTTTAAAACAAGCTCCAAGAGCGTGGTATGACGAACTATCATCTTTCTTGCTTAAAAACAATTTCACAAAAGGAACGGTTGATGACACCTTGTTTATCAAAAAGTTCAAAGATGACATTTTGATCGTTCAAATTTACATGGACGACATTATTTTTGGATCAACCAATCCTAACCATTCAAAACATTTTGAAAATCTCATGAAAAGTAAATTTGAAATGTCCATGATGGGGGAACTAAAATTCTTTCTTGGTTTACAAATCCATCAATCCCCTCGTGGTATTTTTATCAATCAAGCTAAATATACGATAGAGATTTTGAAAAAACATGGAATGGAAAACTGTGATTCTGTTGGTACACCAATGGTCACTTCACCAAAAATAGGTGCTGATTTGTGTGGAAAACCTATCGATCCGAAGAAATATCGGAGCATGATCGGTTCTCTCATGTACCTAACTGCTAGCCGACCCGATATTCAATTTGCTGTTTGTTTATTAGCACGGTTTCAGGTAAAGCCTACCGAACTTCACCTCAAAGAGGTTAAACGGATCTTTCGGTACCTACGAAGCACCATTAACATAGGACTTTGGTATCTGAAGGATTCGGGGTTTAATCTAACAGCATTTTCAGATGCAGACCATGCTGGTGATCAAGTTACAGCAAAGAGTACATCAGGTGGAGCACAATTTTTTGGTGAAAAGCTTGTAAGCTGGTCTTCAAAGAAACAGGATTGTACTGCGCTATCAACCGCCGAAGCCGAGTATGTGTCTCTATCTGCGCGTTGTGCCCAAGTTCTCTGGATGCGGACACAGCTCACAGATTATGGCTTTACTTTTGACAAAATACCTATGTATTGTGACTCAAAAAGAGCCATAGCCATCTCGTGCAATCCTGTACACCACTCAAAGACGAAGCATATCAAAGTCCGCTACCATTTCATCAAAGAACACGTGGTAGAGGGTACTGTTGAATTATTTTTCGTTAAGACTGATTATCAACTCGCCGATCTATTTACTAAAGCCCTTCCAAAAGAAAGGTTTGACTATTTAGTTCGACGAATTGGCATGCGAAGCCTAACTCCTGAGGAGCTAGAACGTCTTCTCGGATCTTCTTGAAAAATGTTTTCAAAATCGCTTCGCTGTAACTATTTTTTGAAAAACAAAATACAAAATTTGAAAAACCAACAAAAACAAAATACAAAAATATAAAATCTTTCAAAAAATACAAAAACAATATAAAATCAAAAAATCCAAAAATACTCTTCTCACGACATGTCTCTCGTATAAATCAATATTCTGTACGTTTCTAGAAATGTCATTCAACAATGATATGGACATGTACAGATGCTTGAGCGGGAGTTCTTTTTTTTAATGTTTTTCTAAAACATGCCGTTTCTCAAAATTTTCTTCGCTATGGCTTTCGTATACTTCAGTACGAAACCCGTACTTCAATGATGACTTCTGATTATATTTCAAATCAAGGACTCGTACGTTCAATGACGAACTCTTTTTTAAAAAGTTCGAGTCTAAACAAACGAAAAAGATTTCAAGCATAAACTCGTTTTCAAACAAAATTCTTGAGCACTTCTTCAAGATTGTTCAAAAGATTTCTCAAATCTCTCAAAAGTTGTGCTCAAGAAAACTCCCTCTAAACCCTTAAAATGATTTTAAATGAGCTATTATTAAGGGGGAGTATAAACAACTAAAATGTTCCGATTTCATGCAAAATCAAATCTGTCTTTCTCTCCAAAAAGCTTTTTATTAATCAGTTGATATCAAAAATATCACGCTATGCTATTTTTTTAGGGGGAGAAGACATGATTAAAATGTGATCAAAGATGTTTAAAGATTGTGGCTGAATCTCAAAAGAGCTCGACTCAGATAGTACCAATGAATTGACGAAGCTTAAAATGTCAGTAATCGAAAAGACTTATCCTGGACGGGTAATAATTTCAAGCTAGTCTAACTAGTGATGTAAGCGTGTCTCGAATAGGACTTGTCTGAGTAGAGTGTACCGTATCGAGAGACTTTCTTTGGACTTGACCAGGACGGGTAATAATTTCAAGCTAGTCTAACTAGTGATGTAAGCGTGTCTCGAATCGGTCATGTTCACTGAAAGTGGATCAATTCAAAAAGTGCAAACTCCTCACGCATGTGCAAATTTCTAAAAAATTCATGAGCACATGTGAAGGGGGAGTCCTTCAAAATTGCAAAACTCTCAAAGTGGTAACAACAATGTATTTTATTATCATAAACACTTTGAGAGATTTTTCACAAAAAGGTTTTTTGGCATGTGATCAATTATAGGATAGTCATGAAGTTATAAGGTGACTAAGGTTAGGAAAAACCGTCCTATGATCCGCCAGAGCCGGAGGGATCTACCCAAGGACAAATCCAATAGATTAGAATTAGAAGTCCTTAGGTATGATTGAAAAAAGGAGAAAATGAGAAAGGAGAAAGAAGGGGTTGAAGAATTAAAAAGAAAAGTTATGAAAAAGGGTGAAAATAAATAGCCCTCCAAATGTTCAACCTTAGGGCAGACACCGGGTACAATTCATATGCTACTGGTTGTTACTAAGGTGACACCGGTATTGAAGACAAAGACATCATGGACCCAGTGACGCACTGCACTAAACCTTCTTAACCACTCAAGTTCACTTAAAAGAGCTTGTTTCATTCTCACGGGGAACCGGTGTAATCTATCGACCTGTCTCTTAGAGATGGTTGATATTGAACCAGGAGACCTCTCCCTAATCTCCGCATAGGAAACCAAATGTGCACTTATCGAGTCTAGAGCCCCGAGATTCATCAAAAGATCTCATAGGAACACATGATATTTCTACACTGGTTGTTCAACATTAAGGACGCCAGATGTAAACTTAAGAGTCCTACGTAGATCTTAGCATTCTGCCAGAACATTTATGAGAGGATTCACTTTTGTGATTCTCAATGATTGAATGGAAATTCGTGCCAGGGTCAACATCAAACAGCCCTGACAGCAGGTCACTTCGGTAACTTCTTATGGGTTACGCTTAGTGTTCGCGGTGGTTTCAAACGGTCTACAGTCGTGAAGTGATCCCCAGTGACTCACCCAGTCATTGAGCTACTAAGTAGGTCTTGTAAGCTCTCTCGAGAGTATCTGACATGGGAACGGCCTTGGTAAGAGTTAGAAAGAGTCTTCACATTATGCTGTTGACGATCTCTAATCCTTATCTATAAGTACCGGATGTTTTATTGCTAACTGTTTATATGCAAGGACACTTCATCTCCATGGCGGAAGGATTCCACATGCTCATAAATACATCTGGAAGTTAAAGAAAGCTCCCTCAAAGATCTATACAACACAAAGATCAAAGAAAGATTCTACGCCAAAAAGAAGAATCTACAAAGTATAAAGACTAAAGATCAAAGTGAAAGAAAGGGAACTACGTGCATATGAATATCAAAGTCCAAAGATGTATGAGCAAGTTTGAATGGAAAACAACCACCACAGACGCAGAAGTGACGAAAGGCAGATAACTCCACATCACAAAAGAACAAAGAACAATGAAAAGACAGTAATCAAAGATCACAAAGCATGAAGGAACAAAGACTAAAGACTATTCTACAATGACACACAAAGTTAAAGACAAAGAACACGGAAGACCCACTCACGTGGAGCATCATTCGAATGACCACCCCTTAGGGGGAGATTGTTAGCATTAAAATATATATATATATATATATATATATATATATATATATATATATATATATATATATATATATATATATATATATATATATATATATAGAAGTGATGGTCATTCTCATATTGTAACTTTGTGTCGTTAGTTAAGATTAGTAATAGTTTAGTCATTGGGCCTTGGACTTGGCAAGCTAATATATCATGTGCTATGTTTCATAAGCCTTGTTATCTACCATGTAACCAAGTCCAAGCCCAAGCCCATAGAAAGCCTATGTATGGAACTATAAAAGGCACCTTACCTCTCATTTGTAAGGTGTGCTTGTGTGTGTATTTGTGTGTGTTTTCTTTGAATAAAAACTCTCATTTCCATCTCTCTCTCTAATACACGAAATACTCTTATACATATCAAGTCACCATCTTTCCATCTTTCCTTCTTATTGTGCTTATATTGTGTGTGATAAAGTTGTGATATCTAAGGTCCTACAGGAATGAGGAACAAGTTGACTAAATTTTATTGCATTTAGACAATTTTTTTCTTGCATAAGATTTACTTTTCTTCCACTTCTCCATTTCTGAGTCTAGGAATTTATTTCGCACAAAATTAAAGATTGGGAAATTTTATTTTCTTTGCATATACTCTTTTGTAAAACCCAATCAATTTTCTTTAAAATTATTCTCACATCTAGGAATCACATGAACATCATTTTCCTTGCATTGTTGACTAATGCTAAAAACAATATTTTCTCATGCATAAACTCTCACATAAATTGTCAAGGTATATAATCTAATATATATCTTTTACATTCATGATCGAGCAAAAATCGAATCAAGGAGACTTTGGATTGTTTCTTAAGGAATTTTTTTTTTTGCATTAAGGAGTCGAAACAATCACAAATCCACATTTGTTGCATATAGGCACACACTAGGACAAAATCACTCTTAACATTGTCATCTTGCTTCATCACTAGATTTTCGACTCACTAGTTGCCTTTGCCTTTGATCTAAGATAGTTGCCTTAGGAAGTTTTAGTGCTCTTGCCCTTATTTGTCTCCTTTAGCTTATTATGTGTTGCTTATTTGCTCTTTTGCTTAAGTGTTTTTGCATGCATGCTATATCTTGATTAGATTAGATGCTATATTGCCTAAAGGAATTGAACTTGCTTGAATCCAAATCCAAAAACACAACCTTTCTGCAAATTTTCTGCCAAAAACCTATTTCTGGCAATCTGGTAACCATCAGATGGGCGGCCCCCTTAATTATGCAAGGCGGCCCCCTTAATTTTAAGGGGACCGCCCCCTAATTAAGGGGACCGGCCATCTACTGGACGGATTTACATAATCTTTTCTGTTTTTTTTAGCCTATCTCAACCTACATTTCCCATTTTTTACCAACACATTTTGTCCTAATCTCCAAAACAAACTTTGTCCATCCATAAACACACAAATCTTACACTATAAATATCCCCAATCTTCAACACTCTCCATTCATCCCTTCATGACTTCTCCAAACAAACCAAAACCAAAAGCCTCAAGGCTTGCAAGGATGACGGAAAAAACCCGTTTGGCGAAGAAAAAGCCCTCGAAACAAATCCATCATAACCAATGAAGTTGGAAATCACTCAACACCTCCAACCACTTACTTCCCAAACTTTACACCAAATTCATCCATATCAATACAATGACTCTCTTCGCATTGCCACGGAAAAGCAAAAGTTCCGTGATGAAATAACCCAAATCCATGATCTTAGTGATCTCAATGCCATGCACCTTGCACAACGCAACAAAGGGCAACCTCCATCATCACCCTACAACAATTGCCTACCCCACTCTCTCAACTTGGATCAAGTTACAAACCACACTCACTATTGTCCTTGTTACATCTTCCTTCAAAAACAAATTCTATACTTGAGTGAAGATATTTCTTGGATTGAATATCTCCTCACTCGTCCTCATCCCATACCACCCTTAACACGATACAACATCGTATGATCCACCTCTTCCGCTCCATACCCCACTCCATATCCCTCTCCATCTAACAACTAAGCTTTATGCTTACGTTCTCCTTCAAGCAAATAAAACAATCAACCATGGGTTGCAAGCAAGTCCAAGTGCTCTTTTAGGCAATATAGGACTATGTCTCTTCTTTTGTTTTATTGTAATCAATATGCTTTAAGCATATTGAATGTTGTAATGCTAATCATTTCTATGATGCTTGAATGAATATATTTTTATTTGCATAATTGTTGCTTTGCATGTATATGTGTCTTGTTCTCTTCAAATATTTTGTGTAGCCAAGATTTCCATAGCTCATTTCCTTGGTGCTCTCAAATGAGGGGGAGCATACATCAAGGGGAGCATTCTACCCGTTTAAACTTCTTTCACGAAGCTTACTCGGCTTAACCTTTTTGATTTTACAAAAAGGGGGAGAAGAGAAATGCAAACTCTTTAATACTTGTCTAAAAACAAATTTTAGACCCATTGAGTTTAAGGTTTTGTAATAATCAAAAAGGGGGAGATTGTTGACATAAATAATGCCTAAAAACATTATTAACATATTATCAATATCTCTATGTTTTGATTATTACAAAATATAAACTCATAGAACTAAAACTTGTGACTTAAACAAGTATTTAGTGATTAACATTTTCTCTTTACATCCAAATCACTTAAAGTATGAATAAACAAAGTGTTTAGTGCAATTTATGATCAAAGGGAAATTTAATTAAGTATTACAAAGTTTATTTAATTATATAAACATATTATATATTTTTGAAAAACACTTTTGGTAATAAGGAAAAATGTTTTATTCATACTAAAAATATGAATTCAAATTTTTAACCAAAATCAGTTAGTTTTTCACCAAATAAACTTTCCCCACTAAAAAACAAAAATTCTGGCCGTTACAGCTGGGCGGCCCCCTTAATTATAAGGGGCGGTCCCCTTAATTTTAAGGGGACCGGCCACGCTCCTCTGTCAGAATTTGTTGCCTATAAATACCACCTTAAATCTGAAATTTTTCTCACCTTTTGCACTCCAAAACTTTCTGTTCTAGATCTCCATTTCCAATCTTTAAATCCTTTGATCATACATTCTTAAATCTTTGTTTCAAAGTGATCCAAACATCATCCTATCAAGTGCAAGAGAGGAATACTTCTATCCCTCAAGACAAGAAGTATTACAACTTGTTGTGATCTCCACATCTAAGTTCTTAGAGCATCATCATTGTATTTATCTCATTGTGTGAATAGTTTTGAATATTTGTTAGAAGATAGTTTAGTTAGATATATATATAGTGTGATTGGTTAGTAGTTAGTTGTGAAGAAGAAAGGTTAGGAAGAAGATTGGTGTGTAGAAGATAGTTGTGAAGAAGATTGGTGTGTAGAAGATAGGTGTGAAGGAGATTGGTGTGTAGGAGATAGGTGTGAAGAAGTGGTGTGATTAAGTAGTAAATAGGTGTGAAATAGTTGTGTAGAAGGTGTGAATAAGTTGTGGTGTGTAAGGTTTTCTCCGCCATAAGGGACCTTGTTGACATAGTGAAGAAAACTCTCGAGTTAGGTGCTCGGGGAGTGGAGTAGGGCAAGGAAGGTGACCTTGTAGCCGAACCACTATAAGTCTCTTGTCTCGCGGTTCGATCTTTCCAACTCTCATCTATTTCTTTACTTACATTATTATTGCTTTATCGTACATATTTAGTGTTGTTCATATTGTGCATGACTTGATTTCATATAGCATCGAATCTATATTTTTGAAAACAAAGAAAACTTTCAAACAATCTTTTATAACAAATTAAAAAGACGTAAAACTATTCAACCCCCCCTTCTAGTTTTCCACACACCTCTTCAGTATTTCCATCATCCTCTTTCAAAGGACAATCTCTAGCCAAATGCGGTCCTTCACAAATCTCGCAACCAACTTGAATAGCGTGAACATTCTCCTTGAGCTTCTTCATATCATGCCCCAAGCTTTCCAGCAATGCTCTTACTACTTCCACCTTCATGCCACTTTTGAGAGTGGTCCGCCATGTCTTCAATAGCCTTTAAGGCTTGAGCAGGGATCATTCTAGGGATCGGTCCCTGAGAATCTAACATTTGGCGGGTGGAGATATTGATCCCTTTGTAAAAAATGTTGACCACTTGTTGCTTGTTGAGATCATAAGTAGGGCACTTGTACAAAAGATCATTGTACCTATCCCAAGCTTGGTACAATGTTTCATCTCCATCTTGCTTGAAGTTGTGAATATCTACAAGCTGCTTTGCCCTCCTTGAAGGAGGGCAATATCTCTGAATGAAATGCTTCTTTAGGAGAGTCCAAGTGTTAATAGTCCCCGCTGGTAACCTATCGATCCATCTCTTGGCTCCTCCGATCAATGTCATAGGGAACACTCTGAGCATAATCGCATCATGAGATACTCCCAGAATGTTGAACAAACTAACAATGTAAAGAACATTATCAATGTATTCTTGAGCATCTTCCGTCTTGCTTCCCGAGAATGGGTCTTTTCGTAATTCCCTTATGAACTGATTCTTGATTTCAAAATGCACGTCATCCCTAATAGCTGGCCTAACCAAACCAGGCCGTTGTTCTTCTCTTGTAAGAGCTAAATATTCCTCAAGAGTGAGATTTTCAATGTAAACTTCTGCCATGGTACTTGAAACTTAAAAATGATCGTGAGAAACTGAAAATAAAAATTAAAATTGCAAACTTAAATAAATCCTAATAGCCCCCTGGCAGCGGCGCCAAAAACTTGATGTAGGTTTACCGACCAGGTTTTAATATTTATAAAGTTGCTCATTTACCTAAGGTCTACCTAATGCACTATCGGGCAGTGTACCCGGTCGTGTGAGGTATAGCTAGTTGGTAAAGCCGAGGTTGTCCCAAGAGCTATGTGTGCGGAGTCTATCTAAGTTTAGTGTCACATTTTAAAAAGGGGTTTATGATTATAGAGATTAATTAACTAATAAAAGTAAATTACAAGACAATTAAGTAAATAGAAGAGAATCATTAGGGAGAAGCAGTGTTAATTACTACTCTTGTTATTATTATGATTATTTTTCTATAAAGTGCATCCTAACATTTTGTCTAAGGGTTATATACATTTAGGATCAGAGGGTTAAATCACCTAAATCTATCCTACACCTTGTCCTATTCCCGCCTATTGTAAAGATGAGAGTTCATCGGGCGGTGTGAACCTATGAAGATGCAAGAGTCATTAAGTACCTCTAGTAACTTGGACAAGTCTATAGGTATGCGGGTATTGGTCACATCTTACACCCCCTCTAACTTCTTTAAGCATGTCACATTGGTAGGTGGTCCTAGGGTTAATTCGCACATGTTTGGTGATATTTCTATCACCAAGTCACATCCTCATTGGCTTGGGTCCTAGGGTTAATTCACCAAGCCTCCAAGGAGCTACCAATACTCAACACTACCAAAAACTATAGTGTCCTAAGACTAGCCAAGAAAGTATACAAACAAGACGATAATAGATGCATAGAAAACTAAATCATAACAATAACAATTTCATAACAAGACTATCACCAAGAGGTGTTTAGTCACTCATATTCATAATTGCAGTAAAACAAGAGTTTATTATCATAAATTTAAACATGAATCGAATACAAATCAAAGGAATGAATAAAATTATGATTTTTGTGTGAATTCTCTTTTGGAAATGACTTGTATGCAGACTGAACTTCGTTCCTCCTGCTCCTTTAGTTTCTCCCAACTTCTATGTGGTGAAAAGTGAATGAATAAACTCGAAATTTGGGCTGGTATTTATAGGCCCGACTTTGCTACGGCATAGCTAGATGAGTTGCTACGTTGTAGCCTTTGTTAATATCAACTACGCCGTAGCTTGATCAAGTGCTACGGGCGTAGTTTCTTCCTTAGATGCTTCTACGGCGTAGTTATATGGTAAACTATGCCGTAAATTCTTCTTTGGCTACGTGAGTTCTTTACTGCCTCATTTTTGGGTCTACGCCGTAGGTGAAGAGTGGCTACTCCGTATAGCCCTTTAGTAGATCATTACGCCGTAGTCATGGCTGAGCTACGTTGTAGTCTTCATAAGTACTTGCTACGGCGTAGGCAGATGAAACCTCTACGCCGTAGTTGGTGCAGAATCCACATACTTCGCATACTGTCTCTTTAGTCCTTTCATTTCCACGTTTCTTCGTTCCTTTGCTCATCTTTGCCCTAAAAACAGAATATAAACAAATAAGAGTATATATCCTAACATATGAATACAAATGATGAGTAATTAAGGGGGAAATTAACACTTAAATCATGGACTTATTTGATGTTATCATTTCATCTTGTGCAACTCGCTGTTCTGATGGCGTCACTCAGTAAACCCTGACGCCGTTAGCTTCTTCTTGACATCGTCCCTTAGTAATAGTTCTGAGCCATCTCTTGTTGACTTAAAACGTGACTCCCTACTCCAAAATACACTTGGCGCCGTCAGGTGTTAATTCATGAATTGTTTCTGAAGCGACGTGTGTAAATCTTTATTCATCTCCAATCATCAAGTGACGGCGTCACCTTGTAATCATGACGTCGTCAGCCTTCCGTTTCTGACGGGTTTTCACAAGTTTGTCATTTTCTTCAATTTTTCCATCCAAATACATCCTAAAAGTGCCGATTTCTACTTTTCTCGTCCCAAGTACCTAAAATGCAAACATAAACGATTTGAGGCAATATTTGATCATATAAATACGATTTTGGGCTTAAATGACCCCTTAAAAAGGTGTCAAATAAATCCTTATCAAATATCGCTACACTTGGGATTTGCTTTTCCTTAAGCAAATATGCTTTTATTCTAATCAACTTACAAGTTAGGGGTCATTTAACATTAATATAAAAGTAATTACAATATGCAATCGTTCCACAATAGACAAAATAAACACGGAAATTATATACTAGCACCTCACATAAAGTGTTTGGAATCTCACATCTCTCAGGTGTATAAAGTTATATAACATATGAAAATGGGAAAATAAAATATTCTCTACCTGTCATAGCACATAGATTACCATATGCTTGGTTATGGATCAAACTTCCACCATTTTGGCATAAGCACCTACGATAAACTATCAAAGGGGTATTTTAAAGGGTTATAATGTTAGGTGTAAGGGTATGAAAAAACATGGTTTTGTTGGATAAAGGGAATTTTTACTAGTGGCAAGTCAATTATCTTGGTCAATTACATGTACAATGAGGTGTTGCTAAGCCAAGACTCGACTTGTATTTTTCATGACACTATCTTGACTTAAACAAAAGTAAAGAAACGGCATGGTAGTGCTTGTGTGTGTGTGTGTGTGTGTGTGTGTGTGTGTATGTGTGTGTGTGTATATATATATATATATATATATATATATATATATATATATATATATATATATATATATATATATATATATTCATACACTCTTGACCTACCATCTAAAATAATACATCAAAGGGATCTTGCAACCTCCCTACACTTAAACTTTTACATACTTGAAATATAACTAACCTGTAACACCCCCAAAAATTGATTTAGCGGAAACATACATGTCATTGGGGCGTTACTAAATTGGTATCCTAACGCAAAGTACAAAGAATGGTTTTACCTCAACCGTTTAAAAGAAACTTCATATATAAAAGTATTTTGTTTACAGCATTCCAAAAATAGTGCGGAAATATAAGCCCATAAAAGAAATAAAGCGGTCCCAAATACATAAGAGTCATTTATGACCATGCCATGCCATGCCAAAAGCCTTCACAACTAGGCTATCACCTTAACCTGAAAATACATGCTAAAAGTGTCAACACGAGGTTGGTGAGTTCATAGGTTTGTATAATTAGCAATTCAGTGCAAAAGAAATGTGAGTTTGATAAAAGTTTTGTGACCATTGTGTCGCTCACAACGTCATGAAAATATAGAGTTTACTTTCAAGTAAATGCAGTAAAGTGGACTACAAGGTTTTTGAGTGTAAATAATCGTTCACATACAAGTCAAGATCAGTTTTAGTGACCACTGCTTTAATCACAGTGTCAAGAGAAAATCAGTAAATTAGCCTCTACAGTATAAGGCATAAAGTGCAAATCATAAGGGTTACAGTAAATAAGCATAGATGGACCACAACAAATAATCAACAAGTACACACTATCCGTGTACATCCCTAAGCTCATGCAACCGATGCTACGACAGTTCAGTATGCCAGGCTGGCATAGGATAATAATAATGGAGCCCAACGAGTGTTTATCCCAATACACTTGGCAAGCCCGACATGGTATACGCTCACATTGTCCCGTCTGGCCAACCGAACGGGGGAGTCACCCCGAATAGATCTATTTATATCATTCGCGCTTCCTGTAGGAATTGACGGTTGATGATAGTGTGCAAGGTGGGATGATCATACTTAGGTTTACTGCATACTAGTGTGCATAAAACAAAGTTTAGTTTTGATCCATGAAAAAAATTTCGCATGTTTCTCACCCCAAGGTTTATAAAACAGTACTTATAATAAAATGAGGCTATAAACTCACATATATGTTTCAAGCACTTGTGTCCATAAATAGAGTAATCTAGTTTGTTACAATAAATCAAGTCATGCGGTTGAATAATCGAAAAAGTAATTTAGCAAGGCTCATGAAGTTTTCTAGTAAACAAATCATATGTTTAAGTAATGCAAATACTAGATTTTAGTAAAAACAAGCATGTATTCTCCCCTAAAACAGTTTAAAAACAAGTAAAGTAGGGGTCATGAACTCACATCCGAAATAAGTTATCTGAAATGACAAGTCGAGTAGCAAAAGTCTGTGGCACTGACATGCGACCTAAATTGTTATGGCAATTCTTAGTTTACACTTTTGTGTACTCACGACTCAAAGTATTTAAATAAGTTGAAGTGTTTACAAGTGGCTGTGTTTAATGTTGCTTGTGTGGTAGAGTTTACGTTTAAATTATTTCAAAGAATTTGTAAGTATTGGCCCTTGGACGAAGTGGACAAGTAGATTTATATTTAATAGTATTCAAGACGGATAAGTCTCTGGTTCGAGAATAATCGAAAGACTTCATACGGAAATTATTCATAAGTAAAGTGTTTGAGAATTAACGCTCAGTAAAATAGTAATAAATATTTGGCGCTAAGTATTTATATTAGTAACGGTTACGTGATACGGTGTATATATAAATGTGTTTATATATATGTTTAGATAATGGATGATAAGTTGGAACAAGTCTATAATTTATTTTCTATAGATTATATCATCTAGTTTTCATAGTTTGGTCTAGTTTGTGAAAATAGACTAATTATAAGAATTTGAAAATAATCGGGCATGTTGGTCGTAACTATTAGTTTCCTTTTATAAATCAATTGCCGCAAAAAAAATATCCCATATCAAAATATAGTTTATATAATAGTCTAACTAATTAAGATGTTACATTTTGTTGAAAAGATATTAGCCAACCCCTGTGAAAAACTGTCAAAAGAAATAAAAACATATAAGTTGGAACAAGTCTATTATTTATTTTCTATAGATTATATCATCTAGTTTTCATAGTTTGGTCTAGTTTGTGAAAATAGACTAATTATAAGAATTTGACAATAATCGGGCATGATGGTCGTAACTATTAGTTTCCTTTTATAAATCAATTGCCGCAAAAAAATATATCCCATGTCAAAATATAGTTTATATAATAGTCTAACTAATTAAGATGTTACATTTTGTTGAAAAGATATTAGCCAACCCCTGTGAAAAATAGTCAAAAGAAATAAAAACAAAAATGACAGGTGCAAGGTTCGAACACCTGACCTCCCGTTTGGAACCAAGCAACACAGCTAACTATGCTAAGGATGCTACTTGTTTATGTTTACAAATCATGTGTACTTAAAGTGCTCTAAACAGTTTTATATTTTGTTAAATTTCTACTCAGTATACTGAGCATGCGTATGATTTATTTGCGTGAGTGAAGTTTTGTGTTTTCTTCCATTTCAAAGTTGATTTGTAATCTTATTAAGCATCCACTCCTCAATATCTTAAGCCTTAAAAACAACACTTGAATGTCGAGAAAAGACCAAATAAACAACAAACTAAGACCATCATACTATTTTGGGTTCGCGGCAAACAACACTCGACAAAAACACCTCGCGACCCCTCCATTGTGGTTCTACCACAGAGTTTTTCGACCAAAATGTAAAACATGTAAAACCCAAGTCATTTAACAAGGTTAACTTAAACAAGCCAAAACATAAGTTTATGTTTTTTTAGTCATTTGTTGTCCAAAACTTCAAACAAGATGGTGTCTTTTTTACTAGGTGGGTCTAATGAATTTATTTGCATTTTCTGTTAATACATTGCATTGCATATTATACTAGCTACATTGCATTTCATATTTTGCATTTGCAGGTATAGTTGATCACTAGTTGATGCAGCCAGTATAAGGTTTAATGTTGTAGTGGTGCATTCTGAACAAGCTTTTGGAGGTTTTAATGTTGAAGTGTAATGCACCAAAATAGTTTTAACTTGCTTGTATATTACTAATTAACTTTGTAATTTGCTTGTTTATCTTTTGGGATAATGTAATGGGTTCATCTTTTAGTACATGCTAAAGGATATTATGTATATAACTTGAAATATTAGAAATGGGTTCATCCTTTAGTGATGGTTCATTACTATTACTACTCTCATACATAATATGTTATCTGCATTCACTATCTTAATGCCAGTTATATGTTTGTGTTTGTGCTTTATGGTTGGATTAATGTCATTTACATGTTTGTCTTTGTGTTTTATGGTTAGAATAATCCCATTTTCATGTAAATAATTGTGTTTTACGGTTGGATTACTGTCATTTTCATGTTTGTGTTTGTGATACGACTCGAAGACTCTATATTGGTAAATACATAATTGAACACATTCTACAAAGAAAATTAGAATCAAACGACACCTTACATTCATCAACCTTACATGTACAAGCTTACAATAGGGGAAACCACAACCCCTATCTACATCTACATTCAACAGGGGAAACAAGAACAACAAAATAACCACAAGTCCCCAACCCCCTAGTATCTACATTCATCATAAACAACAAAAGAAACCGTTCTAGCCTCCAGCAACCAACTCCCTAACATGAACCTCTGCCTCACAGAAAATTCAATCTTGGAAACAATGTTTTCGTTAGTTTGCCTAAGCATCCTCATCAACCCCCTCGTCTTTCGCAAATCAGGTGTTTGAAGTTTTATGAATTCTGGATGACTTGGGTCAGCAACTTGTTTCATGACATATGGACCACTTCTGACTGAATTTAACATGTGTTCAACATCATCAAAGTTTGTGAGCCATAACTTGAATCTTAATGACCATTCTATGTAGTTCCCTAGGAGTAGCATGGGTGGTCTAGCATTGGTTCCTAACATCATTGCAGCGTAGCTAGTAGACATTCTGATGGTGGATCTTTGATATGATGTGTTGTTGTGTTTAAAGATTTTGTGTTTGTAGCTTTTTGGAATTGAGATTGTTGAGTTTTTGACGTTTAGGGTTTGTGATTATGAGTTGATTAAAGTCTTTTAAGAATTTGCACACCTAAAAAGTTTTAATTGCTTAAGGTCAATTTGAAATGGAAAGTCAAGTCTTGCAAACAAAGTCAAAGTCTCACAATCCAAGTCTTGTAAGAGCTAAGTGAGTGTGGTGAAAATTGTGGGTAAAAAGTCTTGTAAACAAGGTCTCGCAACATAAAGTATCACAAACAATCTTTCGCAACAACTTGAAGCTATCGCAACAATCTCTTGCGAAACGGGCAGTGTTTTCTTTCGTAAAATGTGGTTAATAGTGTAGAAACTAGAAGGGGGTTTGAATAGTTTCACCGATTTAATTACGTTTTCAAAAAATCTTTTCCAAGTTTGTTTTGAAATTCTTTTTGGATTCGGATCTTATGTGATATCAATACAACAATTTATGAACACAATTATAAAAGAGTAAGTAAAAGTAAAGGAAAGAAATGATCAAACAGGGACACGGAGATTTATAGTGGTTCGGCTACGAAGCTATCTTTTCGCCCTACTCCACTTCGCGAGTCTCACACTCGAGAGTTTCACAAACACTATATCAACACGCTCCTTTATGGCAGAACAAATCTTACACCAACGCTTACACCAATTAATGACACTAAGCAAAATGTCGGGTTATAATCCTAGCTAGAACCAATCTACACAAAAAGCCCACGTGGCTTCATAATTCGAACCAACACCAAGTTCGAATAAACACAATACACAATTTCGAGCTCACACACGAGTTGGATTAACCACAAGAATTGATACAAAGAATGGAGGTTGAAGAAAGATCCGTATCAACAGTTATGAGATGAAGGCGTATTCTTCAACACTTCATTTCTTGACAAATACGAGCGTTCTTCTCTTACACTTGGAGGAAGGATGGATGAGATCACTTGTAAACAACCAACAACCCATTAATGTGATCAAAGAAGAGTATTTAGTATGATTTTAGAAGACATAAAGTTTTAGTGCACAAGAGGTGGTTTTTCTGCATGAAACAATGCAGTATTTATAGGCACCAGGAGGAACGGGGGACGGTCCTTTAAACACTGGACGGTCCCGTATATATAAGGGACTGTCGCCATGTTTATAGGACCGTCCAACATACGCTCCTATTTTTATCCTGATGTGGTGAAAATTTATCTGGTGAAAAACTTATCTGGTTTGGGCGGGAAATATGGCTATTGGAGAATTTTAAATTCAAATTTATTTTCTAAATAAAACATTTCTTTAAAATTACAAAAATACTTTTGCAAAAATGTTTTGTTACATAGAAATGTGAAGTTTAGAGAAAATTAATTTCTTTGATCACTTAACTAAGTTTGTAGATTGTTTGTTCATATTTTAAGTGATGTTGTAGTTGAAACGAGTTTTCTCGATTAGAAACTTGTTAAACATAATTTTACGTAACGTGTATTTATATTTTGTGATTATCAAAACGTGTAGATACCGAAGAATGCAAATGACATTTATGACATTATTTATATTAGCAATCTCCCATTTTTTGATTATTACAAAATATAAACTCATTTTTGGTAAAATTATTTATTAATAAGTTTTTAATGAGTTTTCGTTTACTTCTCCCACTTTTTTGTAGAATCAAAAAGGCTTTTTCGATGTGTAGAGAGGAAAGAAATCGACGGTATCAAGACTCCCCCTTGCTTATTGCTCTCCCTAGATGAGGGCACCAGGGAATCGATTGATGGTATGCTACAAAAACAAGTTAGCATACAGGTGTAAGAGTATACATATGCGACACACATAATAGATGAGAACACGCAAGATGATAGTATCAAAAGCAGAAGCAGCTGGATGGTCTTGTAAATGCTTGGACGGCCCCTTATATATTGAGGACCGCCAGGTATTTAGGGGACCGCCGGCAGTGGGTTAGACAGGAGACAGAATTTAATAAGCATGCATAAAGTTAAGCATTCATAAACCACAACCAAAGTTATACATAAGGATGACCATTACAACAAAATCCTACATTACTAGTCCGAGTCCTAGTCTAGTATTCAAAGTTAAGTCCATTTTTATTGTAGAGTGTGCATGTTGTCTAAGATTTGCGAAGAAAAGGTGGTGAAAGAGTGTTGTTCGAAGGTGGTGGAAAACCAGGTGGCAAGAGAAGAGATGTGATCAAGTTAAGATCATTCTTGAGCTTTTGAAAGTAGTTGCGGTTGTAAATGCAACAAACGCAATAATCTCCATAGGCATCAACTTGGTCAAGAGAGGGATGAAGCACGGTTGGAGGGTGAAGCTTTTATGAGAGAATGATATTTAGAAGGTTCAAGTCAATGGGATTGGAGAATTCTTGAGCTTTGATGGAGTGTAGAGAGTTTGGATTTGTCGTTTGAGGTGGATATGGTGGTGGCAATGAATGATCTTGAGGAGCAAGGTTGAGAGACTCTTTGTGAATTGATGGAGACTCATTTTGTGATTGTGAAGCAAAGAAAGAGAAGGATGAGGAAGATGCTTCTTTCTTGGGATTGTGATTGTTTGAAGTGGTAGAATTGTTCATGAAATTACCTAGGCTTTGTTTCTTCCTCCAAATGGGTTTGACCGACATTCTAGGTTTTCTAGTGGATGTCATTGTGAGGAAGGAGGAAGAAGAAGTTATGCCATAAGATTTAGGGAGGAAGATGAAGGTTTAAATAGAAGAAGAGAGTGTTATCTTAGGCAAAGCATGCATTTTATGTTTTACTAATTCAAATTATGTTTAAGTAATAAGGGAAGAGTAGGTTAGACTATCAAGTAGAAGATCAAGAGTGCATAGGCAAGAAATCAGAAAAGAGAATAACGACAGAATAATGTTGGACGGTCCCGTATATAGGTCGACGGTCCTCTATATATTGGGGACCATCTGGAGATAAGGGACCGCCACTAGAAAGTCAGAAATTGCTTTAGAAGAAAGTATTCCTAGTGTGTGCCTACATGAAACATATGTGGAGATGTGATTATCTCGACTCTATAGAAAAGAAAACCTAAGAGATAATCCAAAGTCTCCTTAGTTCAATCTTGCTCGTTTTTTCATGTCGGGTTATATATTAGTTACATGATCCAATCAAAGATTTTGAGTACATTATGCACGCATGAGAAAATCGGTTTTGAATAGTATTAACAATGCGAGAAAGGTGATTTTAATAAATGTGAGAAGTTTTGAAAAGAAGGAATTGGGGTTTTTGATGCACAAAATACTTTAGAATTGGTTTTAATCATGCAAGGATTATTTTTAAGATAAGTAAGGTTTTAAAGAAAAAATTCCCAATTTAATTTTGTGCTCAATAGAATCCTAGACTCATAAGAGAAGAAAGAGACTTGCGGAAGTTAAGAAGAAGAGATGTGTTCCATCATTCCTAAACCTAGACAAAGATTGAATAAAGGTTCCCGCTTGAGAGGTTTAGTGAAGACGTCTACAATGTTTTCTTCCGTTGGAACCTTTTTGATGGAGATGTTTCCCTTTTGTACATTATCCCTAAGAAAGTGGTGACGAGTTTCTATGTGCTTTGTGTGAGAATGTTACACGGGGTTCTTACTTAAGTCAATGGCTCCTTTGTTGTCACACATGATTGGGATATCATCAAGTGTGATGCCGTAGTCTATGAGAGCTTCTTACATCCTTAGTGCTTATTGACATGTCTTTCCAGTGCTTACATATTCGGCTTCGTTCATTGAGATGGCTAGTGTCGCTTGTTTCTGGGAGAACCAAGAAGTTAAGCAACAACCCATGAAGGTATAAATGCCACTAGTGCTTTTTCGATCCACATAATCTCCCACTGATTAGAGTCAGCATATACTATGGTTTCTATGTCGGTCCCCTTAGGATACCATAATCCTAAGTGCATAGTGCCTTTAATGTATCGAAAGATACGCTTATCTGCTTCAAGGTGAGAAGTTTTGGGATCTTCTTGGAAGCGATCACAAAGGCAGACACTAAACATGATATCCGACATACTTGCCGTTAGGTATAATAAATTTCCTATCATACCTCTATATTTAGTACTATCTACGGATTCACCCTCTTCATCTTTAGTGAGCTTTGTGTCCATAGCCATTGGAGTTTTCATAGGTTTAGTATTTTCTAATCTAAATTTCTTAAGCATTTCTTTAATGTACTTAGACTGATTAAAGAATGTTCCATCTTCTAATTGTTTTATTTGAAGTCCAAATAAGAAGTTAATTTCGCCCATCATGCTCATTTCAAACTCGTCATGATTTTAGTGAATTCATCACACTTGTCTTGGCAAATTGATCTGAATATAATGTCATCGACATATATTTGGACGAGGATGATGTTTGATTCTTTCTTCTTAGTGAAAAGAGTGATATCTACCATTCCTATTGAGTACATGTTTAAGAAGAAAAGCTTTTAACCTATCATACCAAGCTTTAGGAGCTTGCTTAAGACCATACAAAGCTTTCTTAAGTTTATAAACATGCTCGGGTTTCTCGAAGTCAATGAATCCTGGAGGTTGTGCTACATATACCTCCTTATTGATGAAACCGTTTAGGAATGCACTTTTCACATCCATTTGGAACAACTTAAAGTCTAACGCGCAAGCATAGGCAAGTAATATCCTAATGGACTCTAGTCTAGCTACAGGTGCATAGGTTTCGTTATAATTAATTCTCTTTTGTTGATTATAACCTTGTGCTACTAACCTCGCTTTATTCCTAGATACAATTTTGTTTTCGTATAATTTATTCCTAAATACCCACTTGGTTCCTATTATGGTCACGTACTTAGGTCTTGATACTAACTCCCAAACATCATTAGACTTAAATTGATTTAATTCCTCTTGCATTGCGATGATCCAACTTTCATCTTTCAATGCTTCGTTGACGTTATTAGGTCCTATAATTGAGACAAAGCAAAAGAAATTGCTTTTACTTGAGCTTATGATCTAAGGGTTCTTTGGTTTGGATTTCTAGTGACGTTGTCTAAAGGATGATTTCAAGATTCTTTAATGTTTGTGGTTTCATCTATTTCTATGGTTTCATTCACATTATTGATTCCTAGATTTTTCATGTTATCTATGATGGCATTTTCTACCTCTAAATCATCATCTACGAAAATTGATGTTATAGGTGGGGGAGGACTTTCATCGAAAGTTACGTTGAGTGATTCTTCGACGGCCATTGTTTCCTTATTGAGTACTATATAGGCTTTACTATTTTGTGAGTATCCTAGGAACATACCTTCGCAATACTTCGGGTCAAACTTGGTGAGATAGTCTTTGGTGTTTAGAATGAAGCTTTTGCTTCCAAACACACTGAAGTAATCTAGAGTAGATTTTCTACCTCTCAAGATTTTGTATGGGTTTTTTTCCTAGGATTGGCCTAATGAGAATTCTATTAAGTATATATGTGGAGGTGTCTATGGCGTTACACCACAATTTTTGAGGGATGGATTGTTCGTTTAGCATTGTTCTACTCATTTCTTGTAGTGTTCTATTTTTCCTTTTGACTACCCCATTTGATTGTGAAGTGCGTGGAGCTGAGAAATTGTGAGTAATACCATTAGCATCACAATAGACTCCGAATTGCACGTCATTATCAAATTCTCTACCATGCTCTGTCCTAATAGAAACTATGGAATAACCTAGTTGATTTAGAATTTTCTTGCTAAATGTTTTAAACTGCTCGAAGGCTTCGGTCTTATTCTTAAGAAATCTAGTCCAAGTGTACCTAGAGTAATCGTCCACTATTACTTTGGTGTAGAGATTTCCTTCGTAGCTCCATACGGCGGAAGGACCAAAAGATCCATGTGAAGGAGTTCTAGACATCTAGAGGTTGAGACTATATTCTTCGACTTATGGCTAGAGTGAGCTTGTTTTCCAACTTTACAAGAGTCACAAAAATATTGGTCAAACTTAAGTTTAGGAAGATTTCTAACTAAATCCTTAGACGCTAATGATTGTAATAAATGCATATTTGCAGGACCTACTCTTCTAGGCCACAAAGTAGAGTTATAGCTAACCGTAGCCAAACATATATTGTTACTAGACTTATTACTTATCTTCATGACATATAAGTCTCCTTTCCTAATGCCTTTGGCAATGACTTTTCCATCATTTATGATTTCACTGCCTTATTCGGAAAAGATTAACTTGCACTTATTGTCACACATTTGACTAATACTTAAGATATTAAAACCTAAGCTATCTACATGTTCAACATTAGTGATAGTAAGAGAGTTATGAGTGATCGTGTTGATCCCAAATATACAACTGATCGAATTCTCTAGCTTGTATAGATTTAGCTATGTTAGATGAACTAACACAACTTAGTATAGAAACTGTCTTGATATTTATCAAATACATTGCGGAATCTTGTACTTGATCTTAAGAAGAACTTAGTATTGAATGTAACAGTGAATAAAGAACACAAGTATTTTGAAAACAAACAGTTTCAATATATTAATACGAATACTCTGAAAGTATTAGGGTTTACTGTTGATGCGTGGGAATTGCACCAGGCTTTACCTCTCAAGGGATCTTGCGAAGTTTACAACCCCCACCAGGCAGTGTACCTGATCGTTGTAGTATAGTATAGTGACAAGTATCGGGGGATTGATCGTTCAACTCAGGAATAGTGTCGCTAGGATTAGAAACCCTAAAAATTAGGTCTAGAGGTGAGGGATGATTCTTTTTGTATTTTTATATTTTATGAAAAGCAAGTAAAAATCTCGGGTTTTGGAGGAGTGGGCGGAATTAGTTGCTAGTCAACTAACCCAATAAATATGATGCAATCAAAATAAAATAACAAAAATGTAAATTAAACTAATTAAACTAGTGGTGTGAACAATAGATGGGAAAATTGTGTTTACTTATATTTCATTACTCCCTAGATATCTTTTACAGGTTGATAGTTTGTTACAGTTGCGTGGATGACGGGTTATATTCCCTAATACCAATCGTGGGGTGGCGTACGTACTTCCCCAACTCTATAAGCTCCTACTTCACTCCTATGTCGAGCCTGCAAGAAGCTCCTAACATGGGATCATTAGAATTCGCTCATGCGTTAAATACAACCATAAAAACCTAGTATGCATTGGTTCATGTTTCTTAAGACGTTCAAGCAAGTTACACTATGGAAGTCTGCCAGTTTTCTTAAGCCTAACATCGAAATCATTCATCCATAACAACTATAAACAAGCAATCAACCTATAATCAACATCTAGGTTTCACTACATCTAAGCAAACACACAAGAAATCTAGCCTAGCATGTTAAAATCAAGACAAGCGTAAGATATATTCAAACAACACATAGACATATTGAATGAATTGAAAAGATACTTATCTTAATTGAACATGAAAGGTTTCAAAGGGTGAAAACCCTTGAAAATACTGATAAAAATCGTGCTAGGGTTTCTCCTCTAAATTGTCCTCCCTAATGAATGAAAATTACAAAACTATATATAGATTTTCCAATGTGACGGCGTCAAGAAGAAAATTCTGACGTCGTCAACCCGCCGCCCATAATAAAATCGGATTGCCTAGATCCAGATCTAATGCCGTCAAGAGCAAATTTCCTCTGGGCCGTCACGTGTAAAGGGACCATGACGGCCTATGGTGACGCCGTCATGCCCTAGTGTAAAAACTCTCTGGACCGTCGCGTACTCTATCCACTTCACCTCTTGTTTTACGCTTGACGCCGTCATTAAGAACTTGGTGACGCCGTCAGGTACAGTTCCCAGCAAGGAAAATTAAGACTTTGCCGTTTTCTTCACTTTTATGCTCCAAAAACATCCAAAATGCTTCCTTTTCCATAATTCACTCCAAAAGTACCTAAAATCACAAAAGGAACGATTTAGGGCAATATTTGATCAAATAAATTCAATTCCGGGATTAAATGACCCCCTAAAAATGGATCATTTTTCGCCTCATCATATACCCTTACACTTGAGATTTGCTTGTCCTCAAGCAAATGCGCTTTTAGTCTAATCAAAATACAAGTTAGGGGTCATTTAACACTAATATAAAAGTAATTACAACAAATGATCGTTCCACTAAAGACCAAAGACAAGCACGGAGGTCATACACTAGCACCTCACAAATAGTGTTTAGATACTCACTTCTCTCGGGTGTAATAAAGTATATATCACAACATGGAAATGGAAAACATCTCTCACTACCTGTCATAGCAAAATAGATTACCATAGGCTTGGGAAAGGATCAAACCTCCACCACATGGCGTAAGCACCTAGGATAAACTATCAAAGAGGTCTTTTAAAAGGGTATAACGTTAGGTGTTGGGATATGGAAAACACGGTTTTGTTGGATATAGGCAATCTTTACTGGTGGCAAGTTAATCATCTTGGTTAATTACATGTTCAATATGGCGTTACTAAGCCAAGACTAGACTCGATTTAAGCTAATAAATGAAAAATAACAAAAACATAAAACAAACATAGAATGAAACGGGATGGTAGTCCGTATGTTTTTTTCTTTTTTTTTCTTTTTTTTTTTCTCTTTTTTTTCTTTTTTTTTCTCTCTTTTCGATTTTTTTTTTTATTTTGTGCATACACTCTTACCCTACCATCCAAAATAATACATCATAGGGAATGAACATTCCCCTTACACTTGAATTTTTACATACTTTACAATAAACTAATCTAATGACTCGAATCAAGAAAATCAAAAAACTTGGAGTACTTTTAAAATTAATGCACATATGGGGGTAATAATATGATGTTCTTCCCCATTACTCCATAACATAAGTACTTTACCCATGAGTCCCAATCGTCCCAAAACAATATGTACAAGATGACTCGACTTAGCAACCATGTAATCAATTAGATAATTAACTAAGGGTTTAAACAAATAACAATAATGCACTAAAGATGAGTGCATACACGGAAGGCTAAGGCGATTTGGGTGTACATTTAAGTGGATTGTAACAAATTCTTCCTTTAAGTAAGATGCTTAAAGTTAGAAATGAAAAGATAGGCTCGGAGGGGTGTACTAGGGGTTTTGTGTACTAAAAATGAGTACAACGCTAAAGGTATGGGAAAAATTAGTTGACTTAACTAGCCAAGTAATATGACTTAAATGGTCAAGTAATTATGATACGGGTTTAACACAAGGGTGATTCTAATGCCTCTTATCATGTAGTAAATCCTACTACACGAATGTAGTCTCACTAGAGGTCTCGGGATGCATCACTAACGCAATTTCTAGAACCTAAATGCTACCGGTACACTCATAAGCACCAATAATGAATGCTTTTCCTACCAAATCTAAAGGCGAACCTCATATATTTTGGTGGAAAATTTTTCTGAATAGTACGGTTTTGTGCTAGTCATACAACTCCTATCCATGAGACGCTTGCAAAGGCTAAAGTTTCACTCCTAAATGTTGTAAAAAATTTAAATTTGGCGCTAAAATTACACTAACAAGTATTTCTCTTAGTTTTATTACACACCTACCATCAAACAAACAAACTCAAGTGAAAGTGTATCCTATAATGTATCATCATTTACCCTCCCCTTACACTTAGGATGAACATTGGCCCCAATGTTCAATTAAAGAATGTAAAAGTAAAACAGGTAAAAGAATGAAAGCAAATACTCTCCTGGTTCGTTCGGTGTGGATAGTGTGGTAACAAGGTTAGATCTTCCTCCAAGAAAATGAACAATCAAAGCTTCCCTTCCAGAAATATAAATCATCTTCTTGTCATACATAACCTGTTAAACCTGAGAAAACAAACAAGGCAACCTCGCGTAAAATCGGCGGCAATCTATATATACTAATAAATCCTAGAAAACAATGTAAGGTATAATGCTTGTGGAATGAATGTTTGCAGATTTCATGGAGTTTATAAAACTAAATATTTAACAAAAACTTTAAGACTCCGTTAGAAAAACAAAACTAGCAAAATTTCCAGAATTTTACACATGACGCCGTCAGGAGTTAATTCCTGACGCCGTCAGAAGTGACCTGCAGAAATCTTTACGTTAAGTTTTCGGAAAATTTCTGGAAAAACTTATGTCCTACTTCCTGGAAAATCCTACAAAACATCATTATGACTCGATACAAGCATTTAACTCTAACAAATATGAATATACATGTCCATTTAATATTGTGGAGAACCATGATCAATTTTGTTTCCTAAAAACATATTTGGGGTTTCCCCTTACACTTATCTTTTGCGAAATACCTTTATATGTAATTAAGACGAAGTTAAAAACAAAATAAAGCATTTTCACAATTTAATTTGAAACATGATCTACCAACAATAAAAATAAAGTATGCATACGGAAATAAATAACAATCAAACAAATAAAAATCACACAAAGCATGGGTTGCCTCCCAAGAAGCGTTTTTCTTTATTTACGAGTCTTGTAGCTAGACTCAAGGTCATGGGCTACTACGTGATATGGGTGAGTTCCTCATTGAGGACATCTTTGGGATCAAACTTAGGTTTCAACTTCCTATCGGTTTTTTTAGTACGGTATGACCTTTCAAACTTTTCTCCATCCGGATCATACAAAATCATCTTCATATGCCATGATCCGTCACCTTCCTTAGGTGGCTTGTCCCACCTCCATTTACACTTATCCCCCTCTCTTTTCCACTTGTTCATCTCTATGTTAATAGGCATTATGCTTAAGAACTCAATCATTTTACTAAAGGCTAGGGGGTCCCCAAAAGGGTCTAGCTCTTCATCTCTAGCTATGAGTTGTTCCACCGAATGTGATTTATCGATGAAATCTTTTTTCTAGATAGAATGGGCGTTGAGGTCCTATAAAGTTTCTTTCTATCCCAGGTCCATATCTAGATGGTCTCATATTCATCTCTACCCAATGTGGTATCGGTTCATCCTCACAATCGTAGCTATGCTTCTTAACATCATATACCGACCAAGTATCGCCCTCACCTACCGCTATCTTAGACTCCTTACAATCTATCATGGCGCTAGCGGTTGCTAAAAATCCTCTTCCTACTAATAATGGGCATGTAGTATCACTAACCATATCAAGGACGTGAAAATCCACTAAAATAGTTAACTTCCCTACGTGAACAACTACATCCTTGATCATCCCAACCGGGTGGGCAATACTCCCATCCGCTAGACCAATTAATACCTCCGTCTCCTCTAACATTCCTAGCTTGAGAGTGGTGAAAAGGGATAAGGGAATCAAATTGAGGCTTGATCCTAAATCGGCTAGTGTGTCGAAAGCTTCGGATTTTCCTATCTTACAAGGCAAAACAAATATACCCGGATCATCAAGCTTTTTAGGCAACTTGTTTTGAACGAAGGCGGTCCCATTTTTACCTAGTTTAAATTTCTCATATTTTTCTAGGAGGGCACTATAGTAGGGAGCACGGGCTAAGACATCAATGACGGGGTGTTCAAGGTGGAGCTCCTTGAATTCATCGTCAAGGTCTTGTGTAGGAGGTGTTTCAACTATGCTTTTGACCGGTTTGATATCGGGTGTTTCATTTAATTGGTCCTTTTGAAGAATTTGGTTTTGCTTGAAACACGTGCTCATTGATTTTACCGAGTAATATTGCGGACAAGAAGTGGGTGACGAAACTGATGATATGGAATTAACGTTTAGTTTCGCGTTCTTGACCGTGTCGCTTAGGAGTGCTCCCATATCTCGGTCATTGATAACTTTCAACAATGTGTCGATTTTGGTGGTCATCTCACTTTGCTTTTGTTTGAAATCGGCTTCAAACTTAGATATGCGAGCTTCTTGAGATGCCATAAACTTGGACATCAATCCTTTAAGATTGTTGGTACTACCATAGTTATTAGAAGGATTGTTGTTGAAAGTACGGTTGGAGGGTGGACCGTTTGGTTGGTAACGGTTAGGCGGATTAGAAGAATTGTTTTGGTTTTGTTTCCACCTAAGGTTCGGGTGATTTCTCCAGATTTCACTCCCAAAGTACCTAAAATCACAAAAGGAACGATTTAGGGCAATATTTGATCAAATAAATTCAATTCCGGGCTTAAATGACCCCCTAAAAGTGGTTCATTTTTCGCCTCATCATATACCCTTACACTTGAGATTTGCTTGTCCTCAAGCAAATGCGCTTTTATTCTAGTCAAAATACAAGTTAGGGGTCATTTAACACTAATATAAAAGTAATTACAACAAATAATCGTTCCACTAAAGACCAAAGACAAGCACGGAGGTCATGTACTAGCACCTCACAAATAGTGTTTAGATACTCACATCTCTCGGGTGTAATAGAGTATAAATTACAATATGGAAACGGAAGATATCTCTCACTACCTGTCACAGCAAAATAGATTACCATAGGCTTGGGAAAGGATCAAACCTCCACCACATGGCGTAAGCACCTAGGATAAACTATCAAAGAGGTCTTTTAAAGGGTTGTAACGTTAGGTGTAGGGATATGGAATACACGGTTTTATTGGATATAGGCAGTCTTTACTGGTGGCGAGTTAACAATCTTGGTTAATTACATGTACAATGTGGCGTTGCTAAGCCAAGACTAGACTCGACTTAAGCTAATAAATGAAAAATAACAAAAACATAAAATAAACATAGAATGAAACGGGATGGTAGTCCGTATGTTTTTTCTCTTTTCTTTTTTTCTATTTATTTTTTCTTTTTCTTGATTTTTTCGATTTTTTTTTTTTTTTTTTGTGCATACACTCTTACCCTACCATCCAAAATAATACATCATAGGGAATGAACATTCCCCTTACACTTGAATTTTTACATACTTTAATAAACTAATCTATTGACTCGAATTAAGAAGATCAAAACACTTGGAGCACTTTTAAGATTAACGTACATATGGGGGTAATAAATGATGTTCTTCCCCATTACTCCATAAAATAAGTAATTACCCATGAGTCCCAATCGTCCCAAAACAATATGTACAAGGATATGACTCGACTTAGCAACCATGTAATCAATTAGATAATTAACTTAGGGTTTAAACAAATAACAATAATGCACTAAAGATGAGTGCATACACGGAAGGCTAAGGCGATTTGGATGTACATTTAAGTGGGGTGTAACAAATTCTTCCTTTAAGTAAAATGCTTAAAGTTAGAAACGAAAAGATATGCTCGGAGGGGTGTACTAGGGGTTTCGTGTACTAAAAATGAGTACAACGCTAAGGTGTGGGAAAAATTAGTTGACTTAACTAGCCAAGTAATTATGACTTAAATGGTCAAGTAATTATGATACGGGTTTAACACAAGGGTGATCCTAATGCCTCTTATCATGTAGTAAATCCTACTACACGAATGTAGTCTCACTAGCGGTCTCGGGATGCATCACTAACGTAAGTTCTAGAATCTAAATGCTACCGGTACACTCATAAGCACTAATAGTAAATGCTTTTCCTATCAAATCTAAAGGCGAACCTCACATATTTGGGTGGAAAATTTTTCTGAAAGTACGGTTATGTGCTAGTCATACAATCTCCTATCCATGAGACGCTTGCTATGGCTAAAGTTTCACTCCTAAATGTTGTAAAACAATTTAAATTTGGCGCTAAAATTACACTAACAAGTATTTCTCATAGTTTTATTACACATCTACCATTAAACAAACAAACTCAAGCGAAAGTGTATCTGTAAGGTACCATCATTTTACCCTCCCCTTACACTTAAGATGAACATTGTCCCCAATGTTCAAGTAAAGAATGTAAAAGTTAAATAAGTAAAACAAATGAAATCAAATACTGCCCTGATTCGCTCGGTATGGATAATAAGGTGGCCCGGTTAGATCTTCCTCCAAGAAAATGAACAATTAAAGTTTCCCTTCCAGAATATAAATCATCTTCTTGTCATACATAACCTGTAAATCCTGAGAAAACAAACAAAGCA
This sequence comes from Artemisia argyi, assembly GCA_030686995.1. Classification (NCBI taxonomy): domain Eukaryota; kingdom Viridiplantae; phylum Streptophyta; class Magnoliopsida; order Asterales; family Asteraceae; genus Artemisia; species Artemisia argyi. The sequence goes on along the minus strand of CM060709.1, from coordinate 65,436,274 downwards.
ACCTCGCATAAAATTGGCGGCAATCTATATAAGTTACTAAATCCTAGAAAACAAAATAAGATATAATGCTTGTGGAATAAAGTTTGCAGATTTCCTGGAGATTATAAAACTTAATAATTCGACAAAAACTTTAAAACTCCATTAGAAAAACAAAACCGGTAAAATTTCCAGATTTTTACCCGTGACGCCGTCAAGAGTAAGCTCATGACGCCGTCAGAAGTGGCCTGCAGAAATTCTTGTGTTAAGTTTCCGGAAAATTTCTGGAAAAACTTGGTCCTACTTCCTGGAAAATCCTGCAAAACTTCATTATGACTCAATACAAGCATTTGACTCTAACAAATACGAATATACATGTTCACTTAATATTGTGGAGAATCATGATCGGTTTGTTTCTTAAAAACATATTTGGGGTTTCCCTTTACACTTATCTTTTGCAAAAATACCTTTAGGTGGAGTTAAGACTAGGCCAAAACAACAAAGTAAAGTATTTCCACTTTTTAGTTTAGAAACATGATCTACCAACAATAAAAATAAAGCATGCATACGGAAGCAAATAACAAACAAACAAAATAAAAATCACACAAAGCATGGGTTGCCTCCCAAGAAGCGCTTTTCTTTATTTACGAGTCTTGTAGCTAGACTCAAGGTCATGGGTTACTACGTGACCTCATCATTTGAGATGATGTACCTCATGTAGTTGTGATCATTACTATTGTGGTGGTAGTGCCTCAACCTGTTGATACTTGCAATCACCTATCCACCTACTTTACTTCTCAGGTTAGCCATCCCATCTTGGTTCATGCTCTCAATTGTGAAAGGCCCATACCACCAAGGACTTGGTTTATCGGGTGGTATTGTTGTTTCCAAGTGTCTTAAGAGCACCAAGTTCCCTTCCTCGAATGGGATATGCCTTTCTGCTGGTCGATTATGTTCGAATTCGACATGAACCTTATTGCTTTTGCTTCTTTCATATTTAGCCTCCTTGTAGCTTTTGATTCTTGCCTCCCATGCAAGAATTTTATTCTGAACACGAATGGGTGTCGTGTCAATGTTGTTTTTGAGCTTTCTCCAACTCAAATTCTCATGTCCACTTCGCGGAGTCATGGGGAAGCTAATCTTTCTTTTTCCAGATTTAAGCTCAATTTTCCTGCCTTCATACTTACTGACAGCTCTAGCGGTGGCGAGGAATGGTGCCCCGAGGATTATTGGCATGCATCCATCTCCCTTATCATCGATGATCATAAAATCAACGGGGTACATGAATCATGCGACATTAACTAATACATCTTCTGCGATTCCTAGGGGGTATACGTACGAGTGTCCAGCGAGGGACAACCTAACACGAGTAGGGGCTGGCATTTTTGACGTTAGTTGGATGTAAATAGTTAGGGGCATAAGATTTACTTCCGATCCTTGGTCGGCGAAAGCACTAAGATATTTTAAATCCCCGATGCTAGTTGGTATCTCAAAGTTCCCACACGCTATCTGCTTAGTAGCCACTTTTTGTACCAATAGCCTCTCGAATATTGACCCCCCAGGTAACGTATCATACTCATCTTTTCCCTTTTCCTTATTCTCAGAACCCTGTTTGGAAGGTTGGTTACGACCGTCACCCTTAATCCAATTTGTTATGGTGTTTTCGTTTATATCATCTCATTCATTTTCTCTTGCATCTCCTCTTTTTGTTTATAAACTGCTTCCTCGAACCTAGTAAGCCGATCTGAATGAGTTGCCATATATCCTCTCATCCTAGCTTCAAACTCCGAGCTAAGCTCCTCGGGAGGGGAATAAGGTGGGGCATAGTTTTGAAAAGTCCCGATATTTTCTCTAGAGGGTGACTCTGATAATGGTGTTGAAGTCGGTTTCGAGACAGAATTGACAGTAGCCCGTCTAGGACTTAAAGGTCTCCTTTGCCTTTCCTCAAAATAGTCAACTTTTGCCTCGAGTTTGCATAGGAGTTCATCGGTGATTTCAGTGGTTCCTCCAGATGTTGAGACTGCATTGATGGCCGCTTTTTATTGTATGATTAAACTCCCACATCTCTTGATTATCGGCGGCGAGCTCCTCAATAATTGCCCAGGACTCCTCGGCGTTCCTATCACACAATTTACCTCCCGCGGCCCTATCGATTGTGCGTTTAGTGTGATAGTCAACATGGTCGTAGAAAATCTGAACTAATAACCAAAGGTTTATACCATGATGAGGGACCTTATGGAGGAGATCCTTAAAACGGGCCGATGCTTCGTAGAAAGTTTCACCCTGATGTTGTTCAAACATCAAAATGTCATTTCTAAGCATTGCAGTCTTCCCCGGTGGGAAGAATTGAGTAAGGAAGCGATTGGTGAGATTATCCCATGTGGTGATGGATCCCGCGGGTAAACGCTCAAGCCATTGCCTAGCTTGATCCCGTAGAGAGAATTGGAATAGGCGTAATCGGGTTGTCTCTCTAGTTTCAACACCTAGGTCTATGGAATCTACGATTTTTAGGAAGTCCTTAAGATGTTGGTTTGGATCTTCGGAACGAAGTCCATGGAATGCACATCCGCTTTGCACCAACCGGATGGTGTCGGATCGCAAGGGAGTCACATTGGCTCCGGTGAGCTCAATGGTGTTTCGGTAGCCTTGGTGGCTAGGTCGGGAATACTCTCCTAAGGTTCGGGGCCTAGGAGGTTCTAGTGGTGGGTTTTGTTGTGGTGGGATGACGGGTTCAAAGATGTTCCCATCGTCCATGATGTCGGGTGGTGAAGAGTTACGAACAAACACACAAAGAAATAAGATAGACTAAAGAAACCTAAAAATAAAAATAAAATCTTACTAGAAAAGAATCTAGCAAGTAGACCTAATAAAAAGAGATTCTAACCTAGACAATAACTATTCCCCGGGCTGCGGCGCCAAAAACTTGATGCGTAGGGATTGCACCAGGCTTTACCTCTCGAGGGATCTCGAGAAGCTTACAACCCCCACCAGGCAGTGTACCTGATCGTTGTAGTATAGTATAGTGACAAGTACCGGGGGATTGATCGTTCAGCTAGGAATAGTGTCGCTAGGATTAGAAAACCTAAATATTAGTTCTAAAGATGACGGAAGATTATTTTTGTATTTTTTATATTTTTTAGAAAGCAAGTAAAAAATCTCGGGTTTGAAGGATTTGGGCGGAATTAGTTGCTAGTCAACTAACCCAATACTAAAGATGCAATCAAAATAAAATACTAGAAATGAAAATAAAACTAAATTAAACTAAGGTTGTGAGCAATAAGTGGAGAAATTGTGTTTACTTAGATTTCACTACTCCTTAGATATCTTTTACACGTTAATTACTTGTTATAGTTGCGTGGATGACGGATTGTATTCCTTAATACCATTCATGGGGTGGCGTACTTAACTCCCCAATCCTATGAGTGCCTACTTCACTCCTATGTCGAGCCGGCTAAGAAGCTCCTAACATGGGATCATTAGAATTTACTCATGCATTAAATACAACCAATAAAACCTAGTACACATCGGTTCATGTTTCCTAAGACATTCAAGCATGTTACCATTTGGAGATCTGCCAGTTTTCTTAAGCCTAACATTGAAATCATTCATCCAATACAACCATAAACAAGTAATCAACACATAATCAACATCTAGGTTTCATTAGATCTAAGCAAACACAAGATAAATCTAGCCTAGCATGATGGAATTAAGACAAGCACAAGATATAGACAACCAACACATAGACATATTGATTGAATTAGAAGAACACTTATCTCAATTACACATGTAAGGGTTCAAGGGCTGAAAACCCTTGAAAAACCTGTAAAAATCGTATATGGTTCGGCCTTAGGGTTTCTCCAAACTTGTTCCTCTTTTAATGAATGAAAATTAGAAAACTATATATAGAAAATTGAGTCTGACGGCGTCAAGAACAAAGGGGTGACGCCGTCATCTCGCCGCCAAAAGAATCCTCGGACTGCCTTGATCTACATCTGACGCCGTCATGTATTAAATTTTTCCAGGCCGTCACATATTTAACTCTTGACGCTCTTCCTTGTGACACCTTCATTTCTGTACTAGGCCGTCATGCAATTTACTCTTGACGCCGTCAGGATGGTACTCTTGACGCCGTCACATACTGTTCCCAGCTTGGAAAATTAAGTCTTTGGCATTTTCTTCACTTTTATGCTCCAAAAACGTCCGAATTGCTTCCTTTTCCAGATTTCACTCCCAAAGTACCTAAACTCACAAAAGGAACGATTTAGGGCAATATTTGATCAAATAAATTCAATTCCGGGCTTAAATGACCCCCTAAAAGTGATTCATTTTTCGCCTCATCACTCATCAACTGTAACACCCCATTTTCACAGATCACAACGGAATTTGAATCTGGGGTATTACCTCATGGATCACAGATACAGTAATAGAAAATGACTCAAAAAGAGACATTTTATAAAAATGAGTTATCTTTCATTAAAATTATCAGAGTTTTATAACTGATTTGAGACTGATTCAAGTCATTAAAACAACTTATGCAAATGAATCCTAGATTATCCAATCCTAAAATTTTAACAGTTATGCAAAAATTGAGATGAGATGTGATTTTGACTTTCCTTTAAAAACTACCAATGCAAAGCTTCCAACACTCACAGATGAACCTAAGAATGAAACCTAAGTTGTTTCTAACCACTGAAAAGCTCAGGGCCCTAGGAAACAGTTAAATCCAAACACTCCTTTAGGATACTGTTTTAAAGATTTTTCAAACTAGAATCTGCTTTAATCCATGGAACCAACTCAGAAGGTTTTATAATGATGCAATAACTCTATTTTAACACAAAACTACCACAATAACAATAAACACTATAAAATTGCTACAAAGCTATATTTATCAGTTAAATGAGAGAATTTTAGCACAGAGCAACTAGTTAACAATTGTACACTATCAAGCAATAATATTACTTATATATACCTTAAGAAACATAGAAACACGTATTTAAACAAGCAACTAGTACTCATACAGTATATAGCAAAAATTTGAAAAATGAACTCACAATTTTGATCATGCTAAGAATTGAGATACCAGGGCCAAAGTCATAATCCTTAAACTCCCCAAGGAGTTCTAAACCAATAGCAATGCAAAAGACACCTTCATCCACTGTTCATCCATCTTCTCCCATGATTTTTGATTTATTTCCTATTTTTACTAGTATTTTTGGTATTTTTGATAAACTTGAATGAGAGCTAGTTTAACTACTTAGAAAACTTATAAAAGTTCATAAGTGACCTAAGTTGAGTTAAATGGAACAGTTTCAACAACTTTTAACACTAATTGAGAAAACTTAAAAATTTCACTTAAAAACTTGTAATTAGTGAATTCAAAAGAAAACTTGAATTTAAGCTTACAGGAATTTTAAAGCACACTAAGGATGCTAAATACAGCCTTTTTAAACTAAGTTTGACAACTTAAATAGAAAGTACATTTTTTCGACCTGCTACAACTAAAATTACACTACATTATCTACTGCCTTTGTTCCTTCCTTCCTTCTTCACTTATACGGACCAGGGTGGGGTCCTGAGTTAATCCTATGACATTGGAGCCATTGGATTGGACTTTATCATCCTAGCCATTGATTTGGATTTTTGGCGGGAAATGGGTTTTTGGCAGTTATATGTAACTTGGAGTAATTGGTGAGCAATTAATGAGGTTTAGGGTTTTGTGTGAGGTGGAGGAGACAAGGGATGGAGTTAGTGAGCAGAGGAGATGGAGGAGGTGGAGTGTTGCAGGGGTGATTGCAAGCAAGTGGTTGAGGGAAGGAAAGGTGATGAGTGCTCAAACACTCATCATTTTTGGTCAAATCTGAACTGCAAAACATACAAAAACACTCAGAAATGCATCAAAATACTGAAAATATTTTAAAATTGTGTTTTATATGTTTTAGATGCAAAAAGAGTAAAAACAGATGAAAAACGTACAAAGTTTGCAAAATTGGCAGTTTCAGTCCCCCAACTTTCATAAAATGTCAAAACTAGTCCCTGGTCATTCAAAATATGGAAAATTATCACCAAAGGTCCTTTTAAAATCATAAGTTGTCATATTTAGTCCTTTGGTGAAAAATCTCAAAAGTTTTGGATAAGAAGTCACTTTTGGTCCCTGGAAAGTCACAAGTGTCAATTTTAGTCCCTGGTGTGAAGTTAGGAGAATTGTCAATTTTGGTCCCTCAAGTTTGGAAATTTGGCATTTTTGGTCCCTGGAATATTTCAAAAGTGGAAAAGTGCACCATCATCATTGGGTTATTAAAGCTTGGCAGGAAAGAACATTGAATCAAGTTTGGAGAATATTACATTTTCAGCCCCCAAGTTTTAGAAAATTATATGCATGGTCCTTATGAAATCTAAAAAAACCAAATGGACCCTATGATATTAATTTACCCAACCTGCTAAACAAATCCACCCAACAAATACCCCAGCCCATCCTATCCCTTAAGCCCATTCCTACAGCCCAACAAACCACCCCCGTTTTTATATTAAACCTCCCCCGGTCAAACCCAGGTCAAACCGACCACTGTTCACCCCTAACCTCCCACCTTAATCCCTGTAATCCTGCCTCTCCCCTCCTTCAATTTTCTCACCAACTCACCAACCATCATCAATACTTTCACCTACCAAACCAACCCCCCCCCCTCTCCTCATTTAATACTTCACCAACTCCACTCAAACCTGCCAATACCAAATTTCCCGCCAAAACCATATTTGATGGCTGAGATCAATTGGGGACAATCAAAAGGCTCAGAAAAGTGTGGGAAAGTCAGAGAAGTCCACCAGTGGTTATAAAAGAAAAAGAAAATGAAGAATGAAGTGTGTGTTAGAGTAGTTAGTTTAGCTTAATTTTAAACAATGTCGAATTAGTATAATTTTCCTTTTTAGTTGTTCTTTTCAGTTAAAACAGCTTGTAATCATCATTTTCAATGTAATGTAACTGTTTTTTATCTTAATTCCAAGCTCCATTTAGTAAACTCAGTTTTTGCAATTTTAGAGTGAGATTGACAACCTTGCTCCAATCTTGTCAATTGTGGTTGTTTCTTGTTCCATTTAACTCAATTCAGTGCCCTTGTAAGCTTTTTGAAGCTTAGGTTCCATTTTAAATACTCTTGTTTAGTTTACATAAAATGCTCAAAATTCATGAAAAATAAATGAAAAATAAAAATTTAGTATTCATGAGAGAAGAAGTGGAGCAGGGTCAGAAATTGGATGGAACATGGTTTTTAGTTTCTCAGGGGAGGTTTAGGACAGATCATGGTACTTGGTTTCTTGGTTCGGATGCTCACAGGCTTCAACTGTAAGCATTTTCATAAATTTTTGTAATTTACTGTAGCTTAGGTAATTTAGTGCTTATTTCAGTTCATTTATGCTTATTTAGTGTTAAGATAAGCTTAGAGTTCATGTTTAAGGTTTAGGTTGTGAGTTTGCCTCACAAAACCTTCAAAATAGGTTTATAAGGGATGTTTGGTTTAGGCTTTTCCCATGAGTTTTGGTCTTCTTTAGTTGATATAGGTAGTTGTAACAGTCTACCTTAGGTTCTATTAGCCTCATGAGATTATAAAACTCAGCTCTAATTTAATAAAAAGTCAAAATCCATAATTTGATCCCCTAAATTGTTAACTGTAGAGATTTAGGGGTTATCATTTCACCATTTCAATTCATAAACAGGAGTTTAAGCATAATTCAGTTTACTTATAGCTTATTTTAACATATTAAATCAGTAGGATATATTAGAATCTCACCAAAGTCAAAATAATCAAAAATACCAAAAAGTCAAAATGGCATGAACTCAGTTTTTTCCATTTCTTGCAAGATTTTTATAGAATTTTGTGAAGTGTTTTAGGACTTGATCTTTTTAGGACTTGTAGTCTCCTAGCTCAACTTTGAAGTCCTTGCTTTTTTATATTTTTTGTGATTTTTGATGTGGGCCCCACAACCCTTCAAACACACCTGCAGGGGGTGAGCCTCCCCTGCTGGACAGAACAGACCATCCAACACCACCACTTTGGTGGTTCACTCTAGCCACCACAGTGGGTCCCACAGGCCCCCTTTGGGTTCTTTGAACTCACTAGCTGGCCCCCAATCCATTTCAAGCAAGCTCCTGAGCTTAGGCTTCCTAGGACCCACCTTAATCCTCCCAATAACCTTGTCCCATTTTTAGTGTTCAACTAAGAAATCTAAGTGCATATCTTGGCTTAATTGCTTATTCTGTGGTACAATCTCTTTGGTTCTTGTTCATTCCTGTCCAAACAACTTATTTGAACTCACTTTCATCATTGTGGACCCCACATAAGCTCATTTGAGCTTATTATCTTGTTTGGTCAACATAAGTCAACTGTCCAAGCTTATTGCATGCATTTGGCTTATTTTTAAGTTCTGAGAAAGTTGTTTTCATAAAAGTTGTTTGTTTTTAGTGTTAAAATATTTTTGTAAAAGAAAAATCCAGAAAAACCAATTTAATTATAAGTGCTAGTTTCTATTTAATGTAATTTAATTTTTTAATTTTCATTTTTCTATTTTTTTTAAGCATCTTGCAATTTTATATTTTTGTTAAATTCCTTTCATCTTTAAGTACTTTCAGTAATTTTTTCAGATTTTTATATGGTCATATAGTATTTATTAGATTTAATATTAGTTTTATTAATAATTAATTAATAATTAAGTATTAAATAGCAAAATTAGTTTTTATAAAGTAAACCCTAGTTTTTATATTTTTCCAAGCTTTTATATGTTATAAAACATTTTTAGCAATTTTCTTATAATTTCTACTGTTCATCTCCTAGTTTTTATAATTTAAATAGTTTAATTAGTAATTATTTAATATTTAGAATAATAATTAGTAAAATAGTGTAAAAATATATAAAACAAACTATTTATAATTTTTTAGGATTCCTTTGATGGTTAATTAGATTTATAAAAAATTTCTTAATTTCCTAAGTCTTTTTAGTATTTTTAATAATTTAAAATTGGTTAATTAGTTTAATTAAATATAATTAGTAATTAATTAATATAAAAATCACAAAAAGACAAAAAGACATATTTTTAGTTTGAAAATTTGTTTTTAGTTATTTTATAATTTTAGAAATTTAATTTTTATTTTTCTAGTATTAAAATAATATTATATTGTATTTAAGTTATTTAAATATTAATAATTTGTGTTAATTAGTATTTAATTAATAATAAATAATTAATTAGTGTAAAAATTTATTTTAATTTCTTAAAAATTTTTCTTATCCTTAGGTTTGTAAAAAAGTCATTTTCACCCCCTGGGGGTTTTCAGATTTCAGTTTTCGCTTTTTATTTTGTACGTTTACGTTATTTTAAATGTAAACGTACGCGTTTTAGGTTTCAAACGTTTCTGGTTTTTCTAAATTTCCAGTCTTGTTCATATAGCGGATTTAAGCTATTTCTTTGTAGATTCCTTAGTATAACCATTTACAAACCCTTTATTGTCCAAATTCACCAGATCACAAACCCGTTTGATAACAATTCACACCTCGTCGGGACATAACGACCCGGGGAAACACTATACTCCGCGGAGATTGACTCTTAGGCAGTTTGACCTAGTTGACCATCACCTGGTCAGTTTAGGTTGACCGCTTTTGCCCCAATCAAAATTTGGCACCGCTGCCGGGGAGGTTGTGCGCGTTATTTTAAACGGTTTTGCGTATTGGTGAACCTGGATATACATCCATTGTATATTTACCACCCTTGTTCATATTATCTTCTTATTTTCATATAAAAACAAAACAGTTCACGAAAACATTTTAAAACCAGTTTTCAACGAACACAAAAACCCAAAAACATTTTCTTTCTTATTTGTACAAAATGTTTATCCAAAAATCCAAAAGTATTCACCTTTACCCTCTCACATATTTGATTCTTCATCCCTACCCCTCTGTAAACCTTTGATTCTTTCATATGTCGTATCCACACCATTTTGGTTGCCAATGGTGTGGTGGTCCTCATAATGGTGGGAATTGTCCCAGCTGTAGTATGGTAGAGTCAGGAGATGGGTCTGTCTATAACCAAGCTCCCTCTCCTTACCATGACACATCTGATACATCCTACCAGCCACCACATCATGAGATACTGACATATCTGTGTGAGTTTTGTGGAGGTCCTCACCAAGGATTTGAGTGTCAAGCTGGAAACGCGTTTGTCTATGAACAGTTTTTCGGTGATACTCAGAACTTTGGTTATGATCAATACCCATATGATTCACCAGTCCAGACTCAACAGTTTTACTGTTGTGATTACTGTGGAGGTCCACACTTCAGCTCAGATTGTCAAACGGGGAATCCATATCCTTGTGACAATATTGACACACCCTATTATGACCAACTTCCACAGTACTAAATGAATCAAGCAATTCTTCCAGAAATTCAAAATGTACTGGAAATACTTGATAAGCTTAAGGGTTTAGTTAAAGACTTTGCCCAAAAAGACACTCATCAAAAATCCATGGAAGAATGGCTATCTGAAGAGCATGCTGCTAGAATAAATTCCCAAGATGCCTATGAAAAATCTGTTAGGGAATCAATTGCAAGAGAAAAAGCAGCCAGATCTAGCTCTCAGTTCCGTTTTATTCCTGATGACAGTGATGATGAAGATACCCTTGATATTCTTCAATTTTATAAAACTTCATCAAGTTCATCAGTTGATATCCCAGCAGTTGAGATTCCATCTCAAACAACTGCTATCACACCCGAGGTTCCCACTCACTCTCTGAGTATGGGGGACGAGCATCTTAACACTGTTCCTAAAAAGGAATCGGACGAATTCATAAAGTCTAGCGTTGAGAACCTTGTCCAAATCCCAAGAGAGTCATAGGGAATTCTTGAGCATATGTGTGATCTTCCTTCCCCTCTTGAGTGTTCAAACAATCATTTTAAGACTTTCTCAGATTTTAATGATGATTGTACATCTCATGGAGATATTGAGTATATTGAGGCATCACTCCCACAGTCTGATGTTGATCCTCTTCTTGAGGAGTTCGCTGATGAACTTACTCACATCAATCCACTTTCATCGGAAAGTGATGATGGTCTCCTCGATTTTGAAGCCGATCTGGGAGAAATTGAAAGTCTCCTATATCATGATCCACCACTCACTTCTTATCCAAACAGTCCAATAGAGAATAATAATCACTTTGTTCTTGAAGCATTCAATACTACTCTCACCAATCCTCTATTTGAATTCGAATCTGAATTCACTTTGATTTCTGATAATTCAATCTTTGGTATTCGGAATGAGGATTGTGATGAGTCTGTTCTGGAACATGAGTTCACAGATTCAAATCTTGTGAATGATTCTCTTCATGAGGAGTTCTCCGGTGAACTCACTCATCATATCATGACTCCTCCGGAGTATGATAGCCCGGAGGGAAACGCACTCAATCATGAGAATTTACAAATTCCCACCCTCCCTCCTGGGATGTTTTTTAGCTTAACCCTTGAAATCCAAATTCAGGAAAATGAGCCTGATCTCAAGGAAGAAGATCAAATCATGGTTTTCTTCCTTTTCTTCACCTATAAGGTGACTTCTTCTCTTCTTCACTCATTCGGGAATGAAGATACCATCTTTGATCCCGGCATTTTCATTTACCATTATCTTGAGCCCGAATACTTATCTCATCGGTGTGGAACTTTCACGTGCTTCAAATGTTTGTCCAAACATCTTGAATGAAAGTCCGATGGAGATTGTTTCTTTCACATCATGCTTCCCCAAGAACCAATGAATTCGGGGTCGAGTCAAGCTAGCGACTCGGTAAACAAAAACAGTAGCATGTACTTAGGGTTTTCACCCTAAGTGTGGGGGAGTTACCCCTGTTGTGGTTACAAATACAGTGAAAAGAAAATGGTGTTTCCACATTTAGCTTGTAATGTTGCCCTTTTACGTTCAAAGAGTCGGCATAATAGCCAGGACTTTGAATATTGAGGACAATATTCATTTTAAGTGTGGGGGGTATTCTAGCGAATTTTATCACATTTTACCATCTAGTACCCCCGTTTTGGCCAAAATTTCAAAAATTTAAAGTTTTTTTTCACTTGAGTTTCAAAAATTTTTGTGGTTATTAGTCCGCCATGTCTAAACGACAAAAGGATTGGCTAATCCAGGAGCAAACGGCTCTTGGTAAAGATATATCAAATCCGTTGATGGCTTGCAATGTGCCCAAAATTGTATGGTATCTCAACTCGCCATATCCTAAAAAGTGAAAGAGTTGGCTAGCCCGCAAGATTATGGCTTGTGGTAAAGGCAGTGGAAAAACCATAATTGGTAATCAGCTCACCAAGATGTTGACTATTCCTTCAAGAGTTGGCTAGTCCAGAAGCAAACGGCTTTTGATAAAGACAAATCAAATCCGTTGACAGCTGGTGGTTTGCTCAAAATCACATGGTTATCAAGTGGACCATAGTTCTCACTTGAACTGATACATTTTGCTACTCCAGAAGTAATGGATTTTGGTAAAGAGATTAAAATCCATTAAGTTTTCAAAACAGTTTATTGCTAGGGACTAGCAATAGTTTAGTGTGGGGGATTGATGAGTGCTCAAACACTCATCATTTTTGGTCAAATCTGAACTGCAAAACATACAAAAACACTCAGAAATGCATCAAAATACTGAAAATATTTCAAAATTGTGTTTTATAAGTTTTAGATGCAAAAAGAGTAAAAACAGATGAAAAACGTACAAAGTTTGCAAAATTGGCAATTTCAGTCCCCCAACTTTCATAAAATGTCAAAACTAGTCCCTGGTCATTCAAAATATGGAAAATTATCACCAAAGTTCCTTTTAAAATCATAAGTTGTCATATTTAGTCCTTTGGTGAAAAATCTCAAAAGTTTTGGAAATTTACAATTTTGGTCCCTAGAGTTTCATAAATTGACAGAATTGGTCCTTGGTGAAATATTTTTGGATAAGAAGTCACTTTTGGTTCCTGGAAAGTCACAAGTGTCAATTTTAGTCCCTGGTGTGAAGTTTGGAGAATTGTCTGTTTTGGTCCCTCAAGTTTGGCAATTTGGCATTTTTGGTCCTTGTAATATTTCAAAAGTGGAAAAGTGCACCATCATCATTGGGTTATTAAAGCTTGGCAGGAAAGAACATTGAATCAAGTTTGGGGAATATTACATTTTCAGCCCCCAAATTTTAAAAAATTACATGCATGGTCCTTGTGAAATCTAAATAAACCAAATGGACCCTATGATATTAATTTACCCAACCTGCTAAACAAATCCACCCAACAAATACCCCAGCCCATCCTATCCCTTAAGCCCATTCCCACAACCCAACAAACCACCCCCATTTTTATATTAAACCTCCCCCGGTCAAACCCAGGTCAAACCGACCACTATTCACCCCTAACCTCCCACCTTAATCCCTGTAATCCTGCTTCCTCCCTCCTCCAATTTTCTCACCAACTCACCAACCATCATTAATACTTTCACCTACTAAACCAACCCCCCCCCTCTCCTCATTTAATACTTCACCAACTCCACTCAAACCTGCCAATACTAAATTTCCTGCCAAAACCATATTTGACGGCTGAGATCAATTGGGGACAATCAAAAGGCTCAGGAAAGTGTGGGAAAGTCAGAGAAGTCCACCAGTGGTTATAAAAGAAAAAGAAAATGAAGAATGAAGTGTTTGTTAGAGTAGTTAGTTTAGCTTAATTTTAAACAATGTCGAATTAGTATAATTTTCCTTTTTAGTTGTTCTTTTCAGTTAAAACAGCTTGTAATCATCATTTTCAATGTAATGTAACTGTTTTTTTATCTTACTTCCAAGCTCCATTTAGTAAACTCAGTTTTTTCAATTTTAGAGTGAGATTGACAACCTTGCTCCAATCTTGTCAATTGTGGTTGTTTCTTGTTCCATTTAACTCAATTCAGTGCCCATGTAAGCTTTTTGAAGCTTAGGTTCCATTTTAAATACTCTTGTTTAGTTTACATAAGATGCTCAAAATTCATGAAAAATAAATGAAAAATAAAAATTTAGTGTTCATGAGAGAAGAAGTGGAGCAGGGTTAGAAATTGGATGGAACATGGTTTTTAGTATCTCAGGGGAGGTTGATGAGGCGAAAAATGAACCACTTTTAGGGGGTCATTTAAGCCCGGAATTGAATTTATTTGATCAAATATTGCCCTAAATCGTTCCTTTTGTGATTTTAGGTACTTTGGGAGAGAAATCTGGAAAAGGAAGCAATTCGGACGTTTTTGGAGCATAAAAGTGAAGAAAACGCCAAAGTCTTAATTTTCCAAGCTAGGAGCAGTAGGTGACAGCGTCAAGAAGGAATTTCTGACGGCGTCAAGAGTAATTTTCATGACGGCCCAGTAGAGAATTGAAGGCGTCACAAAGTAGAGCGTCAAGAGTAAAATACACGACGGCCTGGAAAATGCTATAACTTGACGGCGTCAAAACTAGATCAAGGCAGTCCGAGAAGTATTTTGGCGGCGAGATGACAGCGTCACCAATTTGGTCTTGACGCCGTCAGCCTCAATTTCCTATATATAGTTTTCTAATTTTCATTCATAAAAAAAAGGGGGGAAGTTTTGGAGAAACCCTAAGGCCGAACTTAGTACGAATTTTACAGGTTTTTCAAGGGTTTTCAGACCTTGAACCCTTTCATGTGTAATTGAGATAAGTATTCTTTTAATTCAATCAATATGTCTATGTGTTGGTTGTCTATATCTTGTTCTTGTCTTAATTCCATCATGCTAGGCTAGATCTATCTTGTGTTTGCTTGGATCTAATGAAACCTAGATGTTAATTATGTGTTGATTACTTGTTTATGGTTGTATTGGATGAATGATTTCGATGTTAGGCTTAAGAAAACTGGCAGATCTCCAAATGGTAACATGCTTGAACGTCTTAGGAAACATTAACTGACGTGCACTAGGTTTTATTGGTTGTATTTAATGCATGAGTAAATTCTAATGATCCCATGTTAGGAGCTTCTTAGCCGGCTCGACATAGGAGTGAAGTAGGCACTCATAGGATTGGGGAATTAAGTGCGCCACCCCATGAATGGTATTAAGGAATACAATCCGTCATCCACGCAACTATAACAAGTAATTAACGTGTAAAAGATATCTAGGTAGTAGTGAAATCTAAGTAAACACAACTTCTCCACTTATTGCTCACAACCTTAGTTTAATTTAGTTTATTTTCATTTCTAGTATTTTATTTTGATTACATCTTTAGTATTGGGTTAGTTGATTAGCAACTAATTCCGCCCAAATCCTTCAAACCCGAGATTTTTACTTGCTTTCTAAAAAAATATAAAAATACAAAAATAATCATCCCTCGTCTTTAGAACTAGTATTTAGGTTTTCTAATCCTAGCGACACTATTCCTAGCTGAACGATCAATCCCCCGGTACTTGTCGCTATACTATACTACAATGATCAGGTACACTGCCTGGTGGGGGTTGTAAGCTTCTCAAGATCCCTTGAGAGGTAAAGCCTGGTGCGATTCCCACGTATCAAGTTTTTGGCGTCGTTGCCGGGGAATAGTTATTGTCTAGGTTAGAATCTCTTTTTATTAGGTCTACTTGCTAGATTCCTTTCTAGTAAGATTTTATTTTTATTTTTAGGTTTTCTTTAGTCTATCTTATTTCTTTGTGTTTTTGTTCATAACTCTTCACCACCTGCCATCATGGCAACCGACGAATCCTCTAACCTTAGGATCACTAGGAGTCGTAGTTCCACTAGAAACCTTGTCTTGCCTTATGCAGAACCCGAAAGAGAAATGCATAGATTAAGACAATATCACTCAACTTCTGAACCATCTAGCGTTGCCATCGATTTTGATGCACCCCTTTCTGAAGAGAATTCAGAAAATCATGTTACAACCCCTAGCTCCCAAACCAACGACGAGATGAGTACCCCCGCAACTCCCATTCCTAAGCGCCTTAAGGACTACTCCTCCCTAACCCCTCGTGGCTTCTCAAACGCCATTGTCTACCCAAACGAACACACCAACGAGGTCTTGCATGCGAACGATGTTTGGCTTGTCCAAAGTGTGTATAAGTTTTGTGGATTAGATGAGGAAGATCCAATTCAACACATTAAAGACTTCTTGAAAATAGTAGACACCCTCCATATGGATGGGGCTACTAGAGACACGTCCCGATTGCGATTCTTTCCTTTCACTCTATATGAAAAAGCCCAAGAATGGTATGATAAACTTCCTTCTGAATCTATTTTCACATGGGAGCAACTCATATCTAAGTTCTATGAGAAGTTCTTTCCACCTGGAAAAACCTCAGCATTTAGAGATAGGATCCTCCGTTTCCGAAAAGGGAAGGACGAACCCTTTCGTAAATCGTGGGTTAGATTCAAAGATTTAATAAGACAAGTTCCCCATCATGGCATTGAGCTCTGGCTCTTGGTCCAAATCTTCTACGACAATGTCTCCTCTAATGATCGAAACGGAATCAACCAATCTAGAAAAGGGAGATTGGCCAATCTTAGTGCCGAAGAAGGCTGAAATAGGATTGAAGAATATGCTCAAGACCAGGATGACACTTGGGATGAACCTGAGTCGACTGTCAGCATTTCTGAAATCACATCAGATCGGTTGAGAAAAATTCACAAAAGAGTGGAATACCTAGCTGGGTCGCAGTTACCTAAACAACTTTCGAATCCTTACTTAATCTGTGACTACTGTGGGGGCCCGCATGAGGTAGAAGAATGCGGAGGAGCAGCCACAACTGAACATGCATGCTTGTCAGGAGGGGACATCTATGGCGATCCCTCCCTTCTGCCTTTTTACCAAAATGACGATTACACCCTCTGGGGAAATCTGGTAAAGAGAAAAGAAGGAGAGGAAGGCCCTGAATTCTAAATCAGGAGCACTTTTGAAGATGACCATGGTCACTTCACTCAAGAAAAAGGCTTGCAAATGAAAGGTCTTAATGAACTTGTCGACGAGCAGCAGGATGACATTGGAGAATTTTTCAACAAGCTTAACTCAGCCCTAGATAATCTTGAAATGCCATCAGTAAGCAAAAAAGACCCCATGCTCGCGATAACCACTCGAGCTGGAACAACAACCAAGGACCCACCTTACCCAAGCTCGTCTCCCATCGCCCCCGATCTAAACAAACCTGGCGAGGAGGAGGAGGATGTAGGCAGCAAGACCCCCGACCAACCTCCCTTGATGACCCCTTCCCCATCAACCCTACCTAACCAACCTGTGAGAATCCCGTTCCCATCCTGATTAAGGAACCAGAAAACTGAGAATGATAATAAAAGATTCTTGTCATACCTAAAGGACTCGGTTGTCACCATACCCCTCCTTGATGCTTGCTATCACATGACAAAGTATAGCGCATACTTTAAAAAACTACTTGCTAACCGGAAGAAACTCGAGGGTCTTGTGACTCTAGGGGAAGAATGCTCAGTGGTGACCCATCGAGGGCTACCAAAAAAGGTAGACGATCCAGGCAGCTTCACTCTGCCTTGCGCCATAGGATCTCTATCAATCAAGAATGCTCTTGCCGATTTGGGAGTGAGTATCAATCTCATGCCTCACTCTATGTTCCTTAAACTATGATACTCTGGATTAAAGTCTACCCGTATGAACATCCAACTAGCCGATAGATCAGTCAAGTACCCCGTAGGGATATGCGAGAATGTGCTAGTCAAAGTTGGGAAATTCAAATTCCCAGTCGACTTCGTAATCCTGGATATGGAGGAGGATGACTTGGTACCCATCATCTTAGGGAGACCATTTCTTGCTACCGCTCGTGCAGTCATTGATGTTTATGACGGCAAATTAACCTTGCGAGTGGGAACCGATAGCACAACCTTCGACATTAAGGATTCTATGGACCTCTCCCTCGAAGCAGCTAACCGGTTCTATTTCATTGGGGAGGTCGATGAACTCACAGATGTCATTGATAGTTGTGTCGATGAACAGATCGAGGAAGGCTGGCTACGGGACGAGAGTTTTCTGCCTTTGCTAGAGGTGGAAAAGATGGAGGATGTTGGTGCAGTCTCCTTCTACCCCAGACAAGAGGCAACGGAGCATATTGAGCTCCGAAAGCCCGAAATCAAGCTTAAACCTTCTATTATCGAGCCTCCTGAGTTAGATCTTAAAGAGCTTCCTAACCATTTAGAGTATGCCTTCCTTCAGGGAGAGGACCAACTGCCGGTAATCATAAACTCTTCCTTGGAACATGAACAAAAAGGTAAACTCTTAGAGGTCCTAAAGAAATATAAGGGAGTGCTCGCATGGAGTGTAGCCGACATTAAAGGGATTGACTCAACTTTTTGCACACATAAGATTCTCATGGAAGAAGATTATAAACCTACCGTGCAACCCCAGAGGCGGGTGAACCCCAACATTAAAGAAGTAGTAAAGAAAGAAGTCATCAAACTTCTAGATGCAGGATTGATTTACCCAATCTCAGATAGCCCATGGGTCAGTCCTGTACAGGTTGTACCTAGGAAGGGTGGAATGACTGTAGTTAAGAATGACAAGGGTGAGATGGTGCCCCAGAGAACGGTCACTGGATGGCGGGTATGCATTGACTATCGGAAGCTCAATGATGCCACGAGGAAAGATCACTTTCCCTTACCATTCATTGATCAAATGTTAGAGAGATTGTCTGGACACGAGTACTATTGCTTCTTGGATGGATTCTCTGGGTATTTTCAAATTCCCATAGCACCTGAGGACCAAGAAAAGACCACGTTTACTTGCCCTTATGGAACATTTGCCTACAAAAGGATGCCTTTTGGGCTATGTAATGCCCCCGCCACTTTCCAGCGATGCATGACCGCAATCTTTCACGAACTCATGGAAGACAGCATGGAAGTGTTCATGGACGACTTTTTGATCTTCGGGAACTCCTTCGACCGCTGTCTTGCTAATCTAGAAAAGATGCTTAAACATTGTGAGGAAACCAACTTGGTGTTAAACTGGGAAAAATGTCATTTCATGGTAAAAGAAGGGATTGTGTTAGGGCATAAGATCTCAGGGAACGGAATAGAGGTGGACCAAGCTAAAGTTGAAGCTATATCTAAGTTACCATACCCCACGACTGTTAAAGCAATACGCAGCTTCTTGAGGCACGCCGGGTTTTATCGGAGATTCATCAAAGACTTCTCCAAAATAGCTCGGCCAATGACTCAATTGCTTGTGAAGGATGCTCCGTTCGATTTTTCCCAAGAATGCAAGGATGCATTCGATTTCTTAAAAAAGGAACTCACACAAGCTCCAATCATGATCACACCCAACTGGGAGTTACCGTTTGAAATCATGTGTGACGCTAGCGATTTCGTTGTCGGGGCTGTATTGGGCCAACGGCGTGACAAGCTTTTCCAACCTATTTACTACGCTAGCAAAACCATGAATCCCGCTCAAGAGAATTACTCCACCACCGAAAAAGAATTATTAGCCGTAGTGTTTGCATTCGACAAATTCCGACAATATCTTGTCCTTTCAAAGACAGTCGTTTTCACTGATCACTCAGCTCTTCGATATCTTTTCGCGAAGCAGGATGCTAAGCCACGACTAATTCGGTGGATCTTGTTGCTACAAGAATTCGATTTTGAGATTCGCAATAAGAGGGGGGCAGAAAATCTGGCCGCAGATCATCTATCTCGTCTTGAAAACCCCTTGGATAAGCACGATAGAAGTGAGATTAGGGATTCATTTCCTGACGAACAACTCATGTTAATGATTGATTCGGAGCCTTGGTACGCCGATTTTGCTAATTATCTCGCAAGTAGACTTGTTCCTGAACACCTGACTAGATACAAAAGAAAAAGGTTCTTTTCTCAGTTAAAATACTACTTTTGGGATGAACCATTTTTATTCCGAAGGTGTCCAGACTAGATTATAAGACGCTGTGTTTCGAAAAGTGAGGCAGTAAAGATTATGAGGGAATGTCACTCCGGTCCCTTTGGCGGGCATCATGGGATAAACACCACCGCCCGAAAGATTTTCGATGCGGGATTCTATTGGCCCACAATTTTCCGTGATGTAAAAGAGATGGTGCAGGCATGCGATGCATGTCAACGGGCCGGGAACATATCACATAGGGATGAAGCACCTCAGAATTTTATACAAGTATGTGAGGTCTTCGATGTTTGGGGAATTGACTTCATGGGACCCTTTCCATCTTCAGGGGGAACGAATACATTTTAGTTTCCATCGATTATGTTTCAAAATGGGTTGAGGCACAAGCCCTTAGGACCAATGATGCCAGAGTAGCTATTCACTTCCTGAAAAAGCTTTTCGCTAGATTCGGGATTCCTAAAGCTCTCATCAGTGATAGGGGGCCCACTTTTGTAATGCACAAATGGAAAAGGTCATGAAGAGGTATGGAGTATCCCATCGGTTCTCCACCGCCTATCGTCCACAAACCAATGGCTAGGTCGAAAACACCAATAGGGCTATTAAAAGAATACTCGAAAAGACGGTTAGTCAAAATAGAAAAGACTGGTCATTTAAACTCGACGAAGCCTTGAGGGCATTCCGAACCGCCTACAAAACACCTATTGGAACGACCCCGTTTCACATGGTGTATGGTAAGGCATGTCACTTACCAGTGGAATTAGAACATAAGGCTTATTGGGCGCTTAAGACATGTAACTTAGATTACACAATTGCTGGAACTAATAGGTTCTTGCAATTACACGAGCTTGATGAGCTTAGGTTAGAAGCCTACGAATCTTCCATCACATATAAAGAGAGAGCAAAAAGATGGCATGACCAGAGAATTAAGAAACCCAAAGAATTTTCGGAGGGAGACAAAGTCCTACTGTACAATTCTCGGTTGAGATTATTTCCGGGAAAACTTAAGTCTAGATGGTATGGACCGTTTACGGTGAAGAATTCCTCTAAAACTGGAGTCGTGGTGTTATTAGACGATGAAGGTAGGGAATTTACTGTTAACATACAACGTGTAAAACATTATCAAGAAAATAACAATGAAATGATTAGTGAGGAGGATGTGACATTTGACGATGAGGTCACGTAGTAACACATGACCTTGAGTCTAGCTACAAGACTCGTAAATAAAGAAAAGCGCTTCTTGGGAGGCAACCCATGTTTTGTGTGATTTTATTTTGTTTGTTTGTTATTTGCTTCCGTATGCATGCTTTATTTTTATTGTTGGTAGATCATGTTTCTCAATTAAATAGAGGAAATACTTTACTTTGTTGTTTTGGCCTAGTCTTAACTCCACCTAAAAGTATTTTTGCAAAAGATAAGTGTAAGGGGAAACCCCAAATATGTTTTTAAGAAACAAACCGATCATGATTCTCCACAATATTTAAATGAATATGTATATTCGTATTTGTTAGAGTCAAATGCCTGTATCGAGTCATAATTAAGTTTTGCAGGATTTTCCAGGAAGTGAGACCAAGTTTTTCCAGAAATTTTCCGGAAACTTAACATAAGAATTTCTGCAGGTCACTTCTGACGGCGTCATGAGTTAACTCTTGACGGCATCACGTGTAAAAATCTGGAAATTTTACTGGTTTTGTTTTTCTAACGGAGTCTTATGGTTTTTGTGAATTATTAAGTTTTCTAATCTCCAGAAAATCTGCAAACTTCATTCCACAAGCATTATATCTTATTTTGTTTTCTAGGATTTAGTAACTTATATAGGTTGCCGCCGATTTTATGCGAGGTTGTCTTGTCTATTTTCTCAGGATTCACAGGTTATGTATGACAAGAAGATGATTTATATTCTGGAAGGGAAGCTTTGATTGTTCATTTTCTTGGAGGAAGATTTAACCTGGCCACCTTATTATCCATACCGAGCGAATCAGGGGAGTATTTGATTTCATTCTTTTTACTTTTTCACTTTTACATTCTTTACTTGAACATTGGGGACAATGTTCATCTTATGTGTAAGGGGAGGGTAAAATGATGATACCTTACATGTACACTTTCGCTTGAGTTTGTTTTGTTTAATGGTAGATGTGTAATAAAACTATGAGAAATACTTGTTAGTGCAATTTTAGCGCCAAATTTAAAATTTTTTACAACATTTAGGAGTGAAACTTTAGCCATAGCAAGCGTCTCATGGATAGGAGATTGTATGACTAGCACATAACCGTATATTCAGAAAAATTTTCCACCCAAATATGTGAGGTTAGCCTTTAGATTTGATAGGAAAAGCATTTACTATTAGTGCTTATGAGTGTACCGGTAGCATTTAGATTCTAGAACTTGCGTTAGTGATGCATCCCGAGACCGCTAGTGAGACTACATTCGTGTAGTAGGATTTACTACATGATAAGAGGCATTAGGATCACCCTTGTGTTAAACCCGTATCATAATTCCTTGACCATTTAAGTCATATTACTTGGCTAGTTAAGTCAACTAATTTTTCCCACACCCTTAGCGTTGTACTCATTTTTAGTACACGAAACCCCTAGTACACCCCTCCGAGCCTATCTTTTCGTTTCTAACTTTAAGTATTTTACTTAAAGGAAGAATTTGTTACACCCCACTTAAATGTACACCCAAATCGCCTTAACCTTCCGTGTATGCGCTCATCTTTAGTGCATTATTGTTATTTGTTAAACCCTAAGTTAACTATTTAATTGATTACATGGTTGCTAAGTCGAGTCATATCCTTGTACATATTGTTTTGGGACGATTGGGACTCATGGGTAAAGTACTTATTTTATGGAGTAATGGGGAAGAACATCATATATTACCCCCATATGTACGTTAATCTTAAAAGTGCTCCAAGTGTTTTGATTTTCTTAATTCGAGTCATTAGTTTAGTTCATTGTAAAGTATGTAAAAATTCAAGTGTAAGGGAAATGTTCATTCCCTATGATGTATTATTTTGGATGGTAGGGTAAGAGTGTATGCAAAAAAAAAAAAAAAAAAAAAAAAAAAAAAAAAAAAAAAAAAAAAAAAAACATACGGACTACCATCCCGTTTTATTTTATGTTTATTTTATGTTTTTGTTATTTTTCATTTATTAGCTTAAGTCGAGTCTAGTCTTGGCTTAGCAACGCCATATTGTACATGTAATTAACCAAGATTGTTAACTCGCCACCAGTAAAACTTCCTTTATCCAACAAAACCGTGTATTTCATATCCCTACACCTAACGTTACAACCCTATAAAAGACCTCTTTGATAGTTTATCCTAGGTGCTTACGCCATGTGGTGGAGGTTTGATCCTTTCCCAAGCCTATGGTAATCTATTTTGCTATGACAGGTAGTGAGAGATATCTTCCGTTTCCATATTGTAATCTATACTTTATTACACCCGAGAGATGTGAGTATCTAAACACTATTTGTGAGGTGCTAGTATATGACCTCCGTGCTTGTCATTGGTCTTTAGTGGAACGATTATTTTTTGTAATTACTTTTATATTAGTGTTAAATGACCCCTAACTTGTATTTCGAGTAGAATAAAAGCGCATTTGCTTGAGGACAAGCAAATCTCAAGTGTAAGGGTATATGATGAGGCGAAAAATGAACCACTTTTAGGGGGTCATTTAAACCCGGAATTGAATTTATTTGATTAAATATTGCCCTAAATCGTTCCTTTTGTGATTTTAGGTACTTTGGGAGAGAAATCTGGAAAAGGAAGCAATTCGGACGTTTTTGGAGCATAAAAGTGGAGAAAACGCCAAAGTCTTAATTTTCCAAGCTGGGAACAGTAGGTGACGGCGTCAAGAAGGAATTTTTGACGGCGTCAAGAGTAATTTTCATGACAGCCCAGTAGAGAATTGAAGGCGTCACAAAGTAGAGCGTCAAGAATAAAATACATGACGGCCTGGAAAATGCTATAATGTGACGGCGTCAAAAGTAGATCAAGGCAGTCCGAGAAGTATTTTGGTGGCGAGATGACGGTGTCACCAATTTGGTCTTGACGCTGTCAGCCTCAATTTCCTATGTATAGTTTTCTAATTTTCATTCATAAAAAAAGGGGGGGAAGTTTTGGAGAAACCCTAAGGCCGAACTTAGTACGAATTTTACAGGTTTTTCAAGGGTTTTCAGCCCTTGAACCCTTTCATGTGTAATTGAGATAAGTATTCTTTTAATTCAATCAATATGTCTATGTGTTGGTTGTCTATATCTTGTTCTTGTCTTAATTCCATCATGCTAGGCTAGATCTATCTTGTGTTTGCTTGGATCTAATGAAACCTAGATGTTAATTATGTGTTGATTACTTGTTTATGGTTGTATTGGATGAGTGATTTCGATGTTAGGCTTAAGAAAACTGGCAGATCTCCAAATGGTAACATGCTTGAACGTCTTAGGAAACATGAACTGACGTGCACTAGGTTTTATTGGTTGTATTTAATGCATGAGTAAATTCTAATGATCCCATGTTAGGAGCTTCTTAGCCGGCTCAACATAGGAGTGAAGTAGGCACTCATAGGATTGGGGAATTAAGTGCGCCACCCCATGAATGGTATTAAGGAATACAATCCGTCATCCACGCAACTATAACAAGTAATTAACGTGTAAAAGATATCTAGGGAGTAGTGAAATCTAAGTAAACACAACTTCTCCACTTATTGCTCACAACCTTAGTTTAATTTAGTTTATTTTCATTTCTAGTATTTTATTTTGATTACATCTTTAGTATTGGGTTAGTTGACTAGCAACTAATTCCGCCTAAATCCTTCAAACCCGAGATTTTTACTTGCTTTCTAAAAAAAATATAAAAATACAAAAATAATCATCCCTCATCTTTAGAACTAGTATTTAGGTTTTCTAATCCTAGCGACACTATTCCTAGCTGAACGATCAATCCCCCGGTACTTGTCACTATACTATACTACAATGATCAGGTACACTGCCTGGTGGGGGTTGTAAGCTTCTCAAGATCCCTTGAGAGGTAAAGCCTGGTGCGATTCCCACATATCAGAGGTTTAGGACAGATCATGGTACTTGGTTTCTTGGTTTGGATGCTCACAGGCTTCAACTGTAAGCATTTTCATAATTTTTTGTAATTTATTGTAGCTTAGGTAATTTAGTGCTTATTTCATATCATTTATGCTTATTTAGTGTTAAGATAAGCTTAGAGTTCATGTTTAAGGTTTAGGTTGTCAGTTTGCCTCACAAAACCTTCAAAACAGGTTTATAAGGGGTGTTTGGTTTAGGCTTTTCTCATGAGTTTTGGTCTTCTTTAGTTGATATAGGTAGTTGTAACAGTCTACCTTAGGTTCTATTAGCCTCATGAGATCATAAAACTCAGCTCTAATTTAATAAAAAGTCAAAATCCATAATTTGATCCCCTAAATTGTTAACTGTTGAGATTTAGGGGTGATCATTTCACCATTTCAATTCATAAACAGGAGTTTAAGCATAATTCAGTTTACTTATAGCTTATTTTAACATATTAAATCAGTAGGATAGATTAGAATCTCACCAAAGTCAAAATAATCAAAAATACCAAAAAGTCAAAATGGCATGAACTCAGTTTTTTCCATTTCTTGCAAGATTTTTATAGAATTTTGTGAAGTGTTTTAGGACTTGATCTTTTTAGGACTTGTAGACTCTTAGCTCAAATTTGAAGTCCTTGCTTTTTTATATTTTTGTGGTTTTTTTTGTGGGCCCCACAACCCTTCAAACACACCTGCAGGGGGTGAGCCTCCCCTGCTGCACAGAACAGACCATCCAACACCACCACTTTGGTGGTTCACTCTGGCCACCACAGTGGGTCCCTTAGGCCCCCCTTGGGTTCTTTGAACTCACTAGCTGGCCCCCAATCCATTTCAAGCAAGCTCCTGAGCTTAGGCTCCCTGAGACCCACCTTAATCCTCCCAATAACCTTGTCCTATTTTCAGTGTTCAACTAAGAAATCTAAGTGCTTATCTTGGCTTAATTGCTTATTCTGTGGTACAATCTCTTTGGTTCTTGTTCATTCCTATCCAAACAACTTATTTGAACTCACTTTCATCATTGTGGACCCCACATAAGCTCATTTGAGCTTATTTTCTTGTTTGGTCAACATAAGTCAACTGTCCAAGCTTATTGCATGCATTTGGCTTATTTTTAAGTTCTGAAAAAGTTGTTTTCATAAAAGTTGTTTGTTTTTAGTGTTAAAATAGTTTTGTAAAAGAAAAATCCAGAAAAACCAATTTAATTATAAGTGATAGTTTCTATTTAATGTAATTTAATTTTTTAATTTTCATTTTTAGATTTTTATTAAGCATCTTGAAATTTTATATTTTTGTTAAATTCCTTTTATCTTTAAGTATTTTCAATAATTTTTTCAGATTTTTATATGGTCATATAGTATTTATTAGATTTAATATTAGTTTTATTTATAATTAATTAATAATTAAGTATTAAATAGGAAAATTAGTTTTTATAAATTAAACCCTAGTTTTTATATTTTTCCTAGCCTTTATATGTTATAAAACATTTTTAGGAATTTTCTTATAATTTCTACTGTTCATCTCCTAGTTTTTATAATTTAAATAGTTTAATTAGTAATTATTTAATATTTAGAATAATAATTAGTAAAATAGTGTAAAAATATATAAAACAAACTTTTTATAATTTTTTAGGATTCCTGTGATGGTTACTTAGATTTATAAAAATTTTCTTAATTTCCTAAGTCTTTTTAGTATTTTTAATAATTTAAAATTTGTTAATTAGTTTAATTAAATATAATTAGTAATTAATTAATATAAAAATGAAAAAAAGACAAAAAGACATATTTTTAGTTTTAAAATTTGTTTTTAGTTATTTTAGAAATTTAATTTTCATTTTTCTAGTATTAAAATAATATTATATTGTATTTAAGTTATTTAAATATTAATAATTAGAGTTAATTAGTATTTAATTAATAATAAATAATTAATTAGTGTAAAAATTCATTTTAATTTCTTAAAAATTTTCTCTTATCCTTAGGTTTGTAAAAAAGTCATTTTCACCCCCTGAGGGTTTTCAGATTTCAGTTTTCACTTTTTATTTTGTACGTTTACGTTATGGGTAAAGCTAAAGATACGCAATATATTTTTTCAGATAAACACAAGTACGCAACATATTTAGTAAAGTGTCAAACATACGCAACATATTTTTAAAAAAACGCCGATCTATGCAATATTACCTGCTATAGCAGGTTAGCACCTAAACTTAACTTTAAAAGTTACACCTTTGGTCCCTAAACTGTCTTATATCTCGCATACATGATCCTATTTTGGTAACGGTCGTTAAAAAAGTTTACGAAAAAAAAATTTATTTTTAAAAAATTTTAAATTAAAAAAAATTAAAAATTCACAAAAAAATCAAAATTCTTTTAAAATTTAAAAAAAAATATTTTTTCGCAAAATATTAATTTTTTAAAAATTTCGCAAATAAATATTTTTTCGCAAAATATTAATTTTTTTAAAAAAATTAATTTATTTTTAAAAAAATCAAAATTAAAAAAAAATTAAAAAATTAATATTTGCAAAAAAAAAAACTTTATTTTTTAAAAAAACTTTATTTTTTAAAAAAAAATTTAAAATATTTTTTTTTAAAATTTTTAAAAAGTTTTGATTTTTTTGCGAAAATTTAAAAAAATATATTTTTTTTAAAAAAATATATATTTTTTTTAAAAAAAAAATTTAATTTTTTAAAAATAAATTTTTTTTTCGCAAATATTAATTTTTTTTTAAATTTTGATTTTTTTTTTTATATATTAACTTTTAAAAAAAATTAATTTTTAATTTTTTTTTTTTATCTCGATTTAAAAAAAAATGTTAAAAAGTTTTTTTTAAAACTTTTTTAACGACCGTTACCAAAATAGGATCATGCACGCGAGATATAAGACAGTTTAGGGACCAAAGGCGTAACTTTTAAAGTTAAGCTTAGGTGCTAACCTGCTATAGCAGGTAATATTGCGTAGATCGGCCTTTTTTTGAAAATATGTTGCGTACGTTTAACACTTTACTAAATATGTTGCGTACTTGTGTTTATCTGAAAAAATATATTGCGTATCTTTAGATTTACCCCTTTACGTTATTTTAAATGTAAACGTACGCGTTTTAGGTTTTAAACGTTTCTGGTTTTTCTAAATTTCCAGTCTTGTTCATATAGCGGATTTAAGCTATTTCTTTGTAGATTCCTTAGTATAACCATTTACAAACTCTTTCTTGTCCAAATTCACCCGATCACAAACCCGTTTGATAACAATTCACACCTCGTCGGGACATAACGACCCGGGGAAACACTATACTCCGCGGAGATTGACTCTTAGGCAGTTTGACCTAGTTGACCATCACCTGGTCAGTTTAGGTTGACTGCTTTTGCCCCAATCAAAAGGTCAAAGGGTGTTGACCCGTTTTTTATATTACTAAGGGTGTGTGTAGGTTTTGGGCTTGAGGTGGGTGAGTGGACCTGGTGGAGTTAAATAAAGGGTGGACTGGACTGGATGGGTTAGTGATATAAGTGGTGTTGGGTTTTGTTTGTTGGGTCATCATTTAAACAAGGGTCCGTTTGGTATTATAGCTAAAAACCACAAGGACCATATTTGCAATAAGCTGAAAGTTTGGGGGGGTAATTTTGCCCACTGTCCAAAGTTATCCAAGGAGCCATAATTGCCAAGTTCCAATAATCCAAAGGGTCTTAAATGTTATTTTCCAAATTTGAATTCCCAGGGATCATTTCTGCCAAAATTCAAAGTTGAGGGTCCATTTTTGCCAATTATTGAAATTTGAACTCCAAGGGTCAGAAATGTCATTCCTTGATTCCTGGGGGACGAATGTTGACTTTTTTTTAAATAAATCTTCCAGGGACCAATTCTGACATTTTCTGGAAGTTCAGGGACTGTTTTTGCCAATTCATCAAACTTTGCTCATTTTTAATCTGTTTTCAATCCTTTTGTACCTGAAACACATAAAAACACAATCCAAGGATATTTGCAGTATTTTATGACATATATGTGTGTTTTTGGTTGTTTTCGTAGTCTAAATGGGTATAAAATGATGAGTATTTACACACTCATCAATTACCTTGCACTTATTGTCACACATTTGACTAATACTTAAGATATTAAAACCTAAGCTATCTACATGTTCAACATTAGTGATAGTAAGAGAGTTATGAGTGATCGTGTTGATCCCAGATATACAACTGAACAAATTCTCTAGCTTGTATAGATTTAGCTATGTTAGATGAACTAACACAACTTAGTATAGAAACTGTCTTGATATTTATCAAATACAATGCGGAATCTTGTACTTGATCTTAAGAAGAACTTAGTATTGAATGTAATAGTGAATAAAGAACACAAGTATTTTGAAAACAAACAGTTTCAATATATTAATACGAATACTCTGAAAGTATTAGGGTTTACTGTAACACCCCCATTTTCACAGATTGCAACGGAATTTGAATCTGGGCTATTACCTCATGGATCACAGATACAGTAATAGAAAATGACTCGAAAAGAGACATTTTATAAAAATGAGTTATCATTCATTAAAATTATCAGAGTTTTATAAGATGAGGTCCCGTGAATCTAAGTGTGAAATGTTATGTTTGAATGATAACCAAATGGAAAGTCTTTCAAGTCTCGTGCCACTCCATGCCATAATTTCCACAAAGCTCCATTGCCTAGGATACATGCTTAAAGAGTCAACACTAGGTGTTGAGTGAGAGTCATAGGTTTAAGTGTTAGTGAATACAAGCTCCTCGGGGTTCAGTTGTTACACCCTTCAAGGAAAATGTAGTGTGTGTGATAATTCCAATGCATGTACAATTATCAAGAGTGTTGGTATGTTGCACTAAGCTCATGAACCACACGTTAACAGTCCAGATCATGGGGTCTGCAGACCAATCCATGATGGGACGGGAAGGATAACTTGCCAAAGTTAATCCTTCAGAGGGTTCAAATATAATACATATTGGTACCCTCTAGTGAGAGGTAGTACCAACGGGAGTTGTCAAAATCCAATAGATCTATCAATTATGTTCGCATTCACTTGTGTAAAATATCATAAGCGATTAGATTCATGAATTTTGTTGTGTAGGGGTGGCAGATAGTTTACTCGTGCAACAACCAAAGAAAAAGACTTGTATTCGATTTAAAGAAAGCAAGTACCATGTATCCCCCTCACAGGGTTTGTAAAACATTTAAAAGAGTGAGGCTATGAAAACTCACCTGGGCTTAGGGAAATCTAATTGATGTGAAAAGTGACTCGGAGATTAGACTGCCTACTCACGTATCCTGGTGGTATTGTGGTTGTGGATGTATGTCAAGCTTTAGTTATCTTGTTTAAGTTTCTTAAGTAATCATTCTTAGGGTTGTTAGTGTTTTAGATATAACATAACACCGTTCGGGCCATCACAATCCAGAAGTATATAACTCCTCACATGAAGCTCCTTACTACCGTTCAGGCCATCATAATTCAGAAGTTAATACTCTCACATGAAGTTCCCTACTATTGAGCTATGTTGTTATTAAGTTTAGTTATAACATAACACCGTTCGGGCCATCATAATTCAGAAGTCATGCAATAATCGTTTGAGGAGCCAGCGCACTTTAATTCGTAAACCCAGCAAACTCGTTAAAACGAAATATCCACATGATACTCCTCACATGAAGCTCCCTAGTATTGTGTTATGCTTCTAACTTAAATTAGGGTTTTATATTTATAAAAATACTTTCAATTTATACCTTTATAGTTTATATATTTACAAAATCTACCCTAGACTTATAAACTTATAATTAACTATCTAATCTTAGCAAAATTAGTCCCTATACTTCTATATTTTAGGAAAATGGCAGCAATGACCCTTGGACTTATAATGTTTCAAAAATTACCATTTATGCCCTTTACTTTATAACTTTTGCAAAACTAGTCTTTATATGTTTATAACTATTTATCTTTTTATCTTAAGGTTATACTCCCTCCGTCCCTTATTAAATGTCCTGTTTGAATTTTCAAAGTCTTTCTTTCTCAACTTTGACCTTAAATATTTTTGTTTGTGTAATATAATATTTAACACAAAATATATGAATGAATTAAGTTTTAAATGTATTTTCATTGCGTATAATTTTTATTAAATACCATATAACATAAGTAAAAATATTCATGGTCAAAGTTGATAAATAAAGACTTGAAAAGTCAAACATAGACATTTAATAAGGGACGGAGGGAGTATAACTTTGCAAAAAGAGTTCTTATACTTATAACTTTTAAGAAATGTCAAAAATAGTCCCTAGACTTAATATTTTCAGAAAATTACCATATATACCCCTATGCATGGAAAACTTTGCAAAACTAGTCCTAATTCCATGCAAATCATTTTTTATAAAACAAAAAGGTTTCCTAATTATGGTTAACTAATATTAGCTTAACTAAGTTACTTAAACTAACTAATAGCTTACAATAAGGGATTATATCATATAATTAGCATTTAGTCTATAATTAGGGTTTTAAAATGAAAAGTTCTAAAGGAAAATGATCAAGGCTCAAGAAAGGGTTCCTAGGTGATCTAAGGCATCTAATATCTATCCTAGGATTGTAATAAAGCTAATAGAAGCAAAAATAAAGCTTACTTGGTCTAGGGAAAGGTTAACGAGGGGTTTAGGGTTTTCTAAGGCAAAAACTAGTTCGACAAGGCTTCAAGGCTTCTAGTACTCGACTTCTAGGACTACAAGGGCTCTACTACTACTACTAGGACCAGAGTATGTGTGGTATAGAAGGTTGAATGGGATGGTTTGAAGTGAAAGGGGTACGAGGGTATTTATAGGGTCGTGGGGGTTTAGGTGGCAAATGGGGTTGCTAGGTGTCGAGGTGGGGGGATGTCGACTCATGGTAGCTAGGGGGTGATATGGAGAGCCTAAGGGATGACTAAGGGTTGCTATAACTAGCTAGGGGGCGTAGGGTGTTTGTGGTGGTGATGAAGCCAAAACACCAAGTAGGTGATGCACCTACTAGTGTGCTTTCTAGGGAGGTTCTAGGGTGTGTGCTTAGGGTGACTAAGGTGCTAGGCTAGGTTTTTGAGGTGCTTATGTTTAGGTTTTAA
The DNA here is from genome assembly GCA_030686995.1 of Artemisia argyi. Lineage (NCBI taxonomy): Eukaryota > Viridiplantae > Streptophyta > Magnoliopsida > Asterales > Asteraceae > Artemisia > Artemisia argyi. The sequence continues at coordinate 65,404,291 of CM060709.1, read as the reverse complement.
CTAGTTTAGGTTTAGTTTAGACCTAATCTTGCTTAGTGAAAGATTAGGATCTAGCTTAAGGTTTAGTGCCTAGATTAGGGTCCTATGAGTGTTTAGTGAATAATCCTAGGTCTTAGGAGGCTTACACTAAGTGGTGGTAGCTTATGGTGAAGTTTTGGGATAGTTTAGACCTAATTCCGAGAAGTTATGACCTAGTTATGGTTTTGTGTTTAAGAGACTTATACCTAAGCTCTAAGGGGTTGTACTAGGGTCTAAGGGTGCTAAGATATCCTATTGTTCCTAAGGTAACTCATACATAAGTCTTGAACACTTTCAAATTGGTTTAGATAAGCAATTAGGGTTTTGTAAACATATAGGCCTGATTAGGGCTTAATTAGGGTTAGATTAGGGTTTATTATGATATTGTGATATGTTTAGTGTGTTAGGTTGATAGATTACTTATTGTGGAGTTTTTGTGATCTTATGCTTGACATATCAGCGGTTTATAGGATGTGTGGGTAGAGATATTTGGCTTGTGTAGATACATGAGCAAGTCTAGAGAGTCATGCAGATAATGAATGTACATAGAAAGCAAAAATTTACTTGTGAAATACCTAACATAGGTATTTGTAGTGATAGTGGTGAGATTTTACGGGTTGTTATATTTACAACCTTGAAGCAAAGAATAATACCTACCAAACTCTATGCCCTAGTACCTCCTTTATATACTAAGGAGTCATAGTCGGCTTACAATTACTTTCTATACAAGATAAATCTTTAAAGAATCTTTTCTATATTTATCTAACTGACTATACAAGTTTATCTCATTAACAGTATAAACTAAGACTCAACAGTCTAATTTTAACTTTAGCAGTTGTAATCTTGTAGCAGTTGTTACTTTGAACTAGCAACATTAACCTTTAAGTCTAGCAGCAGTAACTACTTAGTGTATTTTCTTAAACATCTTCAGCATCACTAGTAGTAGTAATATTCATACCAGCAGTAGAAACACTGTAATTACATGAGCAGCTTTATCTATCTTTAGCAATATTAACATCTTGGAAGCTTTAATTCCCAATAATCCTCCCCTAAACTTGATATTTTCACCTAAAATCATCAAGGTTCAATAAAAGCTTGAACAATCACTAGGAGGATGCTTCCAAACACATTAATTCTTCTTCTTTTCCTTTAGGACTGTGTGTGTTGTTCCTAGGTATCTCAACCTGATCAAAAACTTTCCTATATAACTTGTGACCAAAGTTAGGTTTGGCAAACTTTATCTTTTCAACACAATGCTTAACATTTTTTCTTTCTTCCTTAGATTGAGTCTCAACATCATCTTCACTATCAGCTACCCAATCTTCAATAATTGGTGCATCATTCCTATCTGACTTAATTCTACCTCACTAGACTTAACCTTAGGAGTCTCATCTATAGACTTAGCAGCACACTCTTCTAAACCTGTAAAGGGCAAATCTATAGTTGGAGGCTCAAACTTTCTTGTAATGGGAGGGGGGACACACTTGTACCCTAATCCTGAATTACACTTGTTAACAATCTGACTATCAATTATCTTTTGAGTTCTCTCAGATGCATATTCAAGTGTATCTACACTTAGTTGTATGCTTGCTTTTTCTTTTTGAACTGTATCTTTTTCTTTTTCAGCCTATTCTAGTATCTTAGTAAGCTCTTTAATTACATTATCTTGAACATAAAGTTTGCTTTCTAAAATATTAACCTTCTCAGCATATTTAACCTCATTCTGCTTAAAGAATTTAACTCTTTGCTCAACAGATTTTAGACGTACTTTATAACATAAGTTGTCTAACTCTGACTTCTTTAATTTTCTATTAATTTTTCATTCCTAGCCTTAAGTTGCTCAACAGTAACTAAAAAAGATTTATAAGAACAATCAGAATCATTAGACACCACAGAGTCAGATCCTGATGTGAAGAAGAATAAGCCATGAGTGCAAAGTTTGGTCCTTTAACTGTTTGGTCACTCCAATCATATCCACCCAAACCATCACAAGACACCAAAGTTGTGGTATTGTTAGTTTCCACAGACACAGTTCGCTTTAAACTTTCACCATTCTTCTGATCTTGGCTTCTTGGTGCTCTGCATTTTCTGGCAAAGTGGCCTTTCCTGTGATAGTTGTAGCATTCAACATTTGACTTATCAAACCCCATTTTGTCATGCCCATTGACTTTGAACTGCCTTCCAGGATTCTTCAGGATTCTTCAAGAAGATGATGGGTAGTATTCCCAAATTTAACAAGAAAGATTGCTTAAGTAATGCGTGATAAAGATTTTGAAAGTTCCATTTAGATGGTACTTGAGATAAAATTGAAATAAGTTATCGATTTTGAAGTAGATATGAGTTTTGGGTGTTATGTAGAATGCGTTATTGACTGATTTATTACTTAAGGCTATGTTAGTGCATTGGTGAATGACATGGAAATAGTGTTGAAGTTTGACTTATATAAAATCAAATAGTAGATGTTTCCGGATGACAAGTCGTCATTGTTGGAAATTTTAGATAAGCTTGTGACGAGAAGTGTTTTTTTATATAGTGGATTATAAGCTATGATTATGTTATAGTAAGGTTAGAATTGCAAGATCATCTAGACCGTTGCAATAAAATGAATAGGATTCAAAGTATGAGAACGGGTGTATATTGTGATTTAGTTTTAGATATTAATGGACGAGAGATTTCGGGGACGAAATCTAAATAAGGGGTAGAATTGTTAGACCCATTTCCCAGATACAAATAAGCCCTACCCTAGACAAAATTGACCAAGGCTTAAGGTGATTGACTAGTCGAACCCGATAGTCAACCTAATAGTTAATGAATGTGTAACATGGATTTGGAGGGTATGATGCTTAACTTAAGGGACTAAAGTTGCCTTGTATTAAAGGTATTATAATATGAAGTGTGGCCTAAATATGAAAGAAGAGACTTGAAGGGACATTTTTGCCATTGGTCCAAACTTGTGAAAGATAAATATCTTATCTTTACACAAGTCTAGACATTTCCATCATTTTCTTGGGTAATCCATGGGGTACGGTTTTTAGAGAAAAGAAAGAGAGGGAATAGAGCTTGGATGAAGAAGAGATTAAGGAGAAGAGTTCCTTGTTAAGGGTTAAGTTCTAGCAATGATTTCCCAAGTAAGTAATCTTCCTATTTGGATTCTAATGAAGTTAAGGTTTATGATTGAAGTGGGTAGTCATCATATGATCAAGACATGATCATATGATGATATAGAAAGAATGATGAGTAAGTTATTGTGGGTTTTATATAAACCCTTGTTTATGTTATTGATTATTATGTTTTAGGTTTTGATAGATGATAAAGGTTGATGACGATGATGATGGCTAGTAATGATGATGATGATGATGATGATGATGATGATGATGATGATGATATTGATTTTATGATTGTAGCTTAGCTGTGGAAGCTAGGGTAAGTAACCGGTTATAATGTGATGTTATGTTCATTTCATTACATTATGTGGTATATGCTTATCATGATATGGTTATTGAATGGTTTGGAAGTTATGTGTTATGTGAAAGTGATTATAAGGCTAGCTTGGTATAGCTAGCAATCGAAGTATTAGCTAAGTGGGTTTATGTGTGTTGAGATAGTATGGTGATGATTAAAGTGGCTAGAGGTATGTGTTAATGTTTATGATTGTAATGGATTGATAGTTATTACCTTGATGAGTGACTAACAAAGTTTTCCAAATATCTTTAGCCGTATTACACATAAAAATTCTTTGAGATCGGTAAAGCATTATTATAAATTACCATTTTTGCTTCATCCTTTTTAGCAAATTTCTTTTTAAGGTTTTCACTTTGTTTATTATAAGGAACTATCTCATCCTTTTTAGTTTCAAGGTTTTGTTCAATAGGTGAAAGTCACCCATAGTAATAACATGCCAAAGATCAAGATCTTTTGATTTCACATAAGTTTCAAATCTAGTTTTCCATTAAATGAAGCTATCAGCTTCAAAAAGTGGTGATCTTTGCATAGATTGCTCTTCTTGATATTTTTCAAAATCCATTGATTGATTTAAGTTTAAAAATATAGTATACTTTAAAAATCTTGAGTGACCCGCTCTAATACCAATTGTAGGAACTAGAAGGGGGGTTGAATAGTTTCACCGATTTAGTTACGTTTTCAAAAAATCTTTTCCAAGTTTGTTTTGAGATTCTTTTTGGATTCGAATTTTTTGTAATATCAATACAACAATTTATGAACACAACTATAAAATAGTAAGTAAAAGTAAATGAAAGAAACGATCAAACCGGGATACAGAGATTTCTAGTGGTTCGGCTACGAAGCTCACTCTTCGCCCTAATCCACTCCTCAAGTCTCAAACTCGAGAGTTTCATAAACACTATATCAACACGCTCCCTTATAGTGGAACAAACCGTACACTAACGCTTACACCAATAACAACACTAAGCGAGAGGTCGAGTCCTAATGCTAGCTAGAACGAATCTAGACATAAAGCCCACGTGGATTCACAATTCAAACCAACATCAAGTCCGAATCAACACAACACACAATTCCGAGCTCACACATGAGTCGGATTAGCCACAAGAATTGAAATACAAAGAATGGAGGTTGAGGAGAGATCTGTATCAACGGTTATGAGATAGGAGTATTCTTCAACACTTTGTTTCTTGACGAATACAAGCGTTCTTCTCTTGCACTTGGAGGAAGGATGAATGAGATCACATGTAAACAACTAACAACCCATTAATGTGATCAAAGAAGAGTATTTAGAATGATTTTAGAAGACCAAAAGTTTTAGTGCACAAGAGGTGGTTTTTCTGCATGAAACAGTGCAGCATTTATAGGCACCGGGGGAGCGGGGGACGGTCCTTTAAACACTGGACGGTTCTATATATATAAGGGACCATCGCCATGTTTACGGGACCGCCCGATATACGCTCCTATTTTTGTCCTGATGTTGTGAAAGTTTATCTAGTAAAAACCTTATATGGTTTGTGCGGGAAATATGGCTGTTGGAGAATTTGAAATTCAAATTTATTTTCTAAATAAAAAATTTCTTTAAAATTACAAAAATACTTTTGTAAAAATGTTTTGTCACATAATAATTTGAAGTTTAGAGAAAATTAAATTCTTTGATCACTTAACTAAGTTTGTAGATTTTTTGATCATACCTTAAGTGATGTTGTAGTTGAAACGAGTTTTCTCGATTAGAAACTTGTTAAACGTAATTTTACGCAACGTGCATTTATATTTTGTGATTATCAAAACGTGTAGAGACCGAAGAATGCAAATGAAGATTTTGATATTATTTATATTAACAAACAGTAAGCTTTGCAAAGCAGGTATCACAAACTGCTTCTACCGCAACTATTAATTAAGCGAGAACCGCAACTATTAATTAAGCTCTCGCAATAATTTCTTGCTAAATAGGAAGAGTTTTCTTTTGTAAACAGCGGGTAACATAATGCTTCGTAAAGCAGGTGCCGCAACTTCTACTATCGCAAGCTAAAATACTTTAGCTATCATAACCAACTTACACCAAACTGTCGCAACAAAACCCTAACATTGCGAGCAAACTAATCCTTAAAATTACGAACAAAAAGTACACTTTTTCAAAACTTGTTAACCACATTTCTATGCATAAATCTTCACCAAATTCATAAAGTATTTGTATAGATTAATAAAAAAAACATTTCTTTAACCTCTAGTATGTTTCTCTAATACAAGTTTAACAGATTAAACACGTTAGTGAATGATCTTAACAAAGTCGTACGAGAGAAAAAATTTATAGAGAGAGAAAGTATTCTATAAGCTATAAAAATCTAAACTTTACTACTAATGAAGATCTAAAGCTAAGAAAAACATAAAAAAAAATAAATAAACAACGTAGCATATTAGGTTCTTGATACCAATTGTTGTTCCCAAAATACCATGTCTACTATTAATCTAAGAGAGAAAAAATGGGTGTGAACACTTTATTCTAGAGAGAGAAACGAGATAGAAAGAAAGAAAGTCTCACAAGACATTTGATAAACATACACCTCATAACCCATGAGGTAGGGGGTATTTACACACATACATACGCTTAGCTTCCCCACGCAACTATACAAGTGTTGCGAGGGTGAATAGCTATCGCAAACTACAACAGTATTACGCAATGTACCCTTAACTTATTACAAAGTATAAATAGAAGTTCCTAATCTAATGATTTACACTTTTTGTATTCCAACATATGAGATGTTTGTTTTCTGTTTTTTTGTGCATCATTTTTGCAGCAATAATAGAGGTTGTTGAGCCGAGTAAATCTCCCACTCAACTATCCTTCCATTTTGTGCTGTAACACAACAATTGCAAGACACAACCAACAATCTGAAAGTGTAAGTAAACAACATACAAACCCCAAAATTCCTATTTTTCTCTTAACACCATCCCTTTTCTTCAAGGCTGCCACCTAGACATCAAATATGCATTTAGAATATGAAACACCACATACGAACCACCCAACAACCCAAAATACTAAAATAACTTAAACCACAATACTCATATACATTTTAAACCCCACAAAAAAATTGAAACTCATTTATAAAGATATCAATTAGTAGCCGCAACCCCAAAATCAAAATCAGTTACATGCAATCATGTTGGCTATCGATACAACAAATACATAAAACTAATTTTTAAAGACATCAAAGAGCAACCACAAAACCAAAATCAAAATCACTCACATGCAATCAAGTCGGCTTCCGGTGCCACAAATACATCCTCAGCTTTTTGTACCGATCCATAAATTTTTAGAGGTTCAACTTCAAAGATATTTGAGGAGCAAAAATGATATAGGGTTATCGTCTCAGTGAGTTCTAGAGAGTGAACAGCTGAAGTGAGTGAGTAGCTGAAGGTTAGTGAAAAACCACTGGCTGAATTAAAAAGGAGGCACCAATTTTTTATCCGAATGAAAAGATAATTGGACGGTGCAATTTTTTATTGCTAAATCCTTATGAACAGTAACTTTGTGAGGGGAATGGGAATATTAACATGCTACAGTAACATGCCTCACACAAATTTTTCTCAAATGTTATTGTAGCATGTTAATGAAAGTATTTCCTCATTGTCATTCAAAGGTACCAAAAACACCCTTAATAAGCCAATTAAAATATTTTATTTCTCTTTAACATATACAACATAACACTTTTTAGAAAATCCATATTATTATTAAAAGGGATTTTCTAAAATGTGCCCCGAAGGCACATTTTTGAGCGAATAAAAAAGTCATGTCATAGTTCATTAAATAGTAAATTACATGTAATTATAGTAATTTTTAGGTATAATTAATGTGAATGTTCGTTAAAAGGATGAAAAATTGAAAACAATATAAGAGGATTTAGCATTTCTGGTTTATAAATCTTGTAGACATATCAGAAGCTTTCTACATTACTTTACAAGATACTTTAACGCAAATAAAATTTCGAATATTTGTTGGCACACGATATATATCATAGTAAAATTTTGACCATTTAATTTGTTATTGACAAGATATTACTATGTAATTTATAAATAGGTTTGGCACCTCAATAAGTTTCCTGTAAGCATTTAAAAATATTTTGTTCATGTTTATAAGATCGGATATATGTAGATATTTTTTTTGACTATCGGACATTTTTAATTTCGCGTTTACAAGATACTGGATAATTAAATTGTTTTTGGCACATAAATAAATTATTACCGGCTATTAGCCCGTCACCCATGCCACGGCGGCCTGACGAAACTTCTACCTTACAAAAAAGTTACTAAAGTTTCCAGAAAATTCGACCTAAGGTAATATAGTTTCATTTTGTTCATATAGGTTACCCATGTTTACAGGTTTGTTAAATGTGTTACTAAACCTAAGGTAATATAGTTTCATTTTTGTCCATTTTTATACGTTTTCATCCGTTTTTATTTGTTTTCATATGTTTTTATCCATTTTTATTCATTTTCAACCATTGTTATACGTAGGGACGGAACCAGGACACAAAAAGGCCAGGTGCACTTAGAATAAACTAAACAAGACTACAAACAAAAGTTTTAGGGACCAGGTGCATTTAAGAAAAATCAATGTTTTTTAACAAAATTAACACTATCCAACAAAAATCCATGGGTGTCCCGGGACCCCCGGGACACCCCTAGTTCCGTCATTGTTTATACGTTTTCATCCGTTTTTCTTACGTTTTCATCTGTTTTTAGTTGTTTTCAACCCTTTTTATACGTTTTCGTCCATTTTTATTATGTTTTAATCCGTTGTTATACGTTTTTGTCCGTTTTATATGGTTTTTGTTCATTTTTATACGTATAAAAACAAATGAAAATATTTAAAGACGGACAAAAATGTATAAAAACAGAAAAATATATAAAAACAGATAAAAACATAAGAAAAACGGATGAAAACATAGAAAAAGGACAAAAACGTATAAAAACGGTTAAAACGGATAAAACGTATAAAAACGGATAAACATTGAAAATGGATAAAAACGTATAAAAATGGATAAAACAGATAAAACCACGAAAACATATAAAAGCGGATGAAAACGTATAAAAATGGATAAAAACGTATGAAAACGTAAGAAAAACGGATGAAAACGTATAAAAATGGACGAAAACATATAAAAACGGTTGAAAACGAATAAAAACGTATAAAAACGGACAAAAACGAATAAAAGCGGATAAAACGTATGAAAACGTAAGAAAAACGGATGAAAACATATAAAAACAGACAAAAACATATAAAAACGGTTGAAAACGTATAAAAACAGATAAAAACAGATGAAAACGTATAAAAACGGACGAAACGTATAAAAACGGTTGAAATGGATAAAGACGTATAAAAACGGATGAAAACAAATAAAATAGACGAAAACGTACAAAAATGGATTTAAAACGGTCAAACTAACAGAAATAGTGGTCTAGGGACTAAATCCGTGAAACGCGACAAACCACAAGGATCGTTTTGTAATTAAAAAAATAAGCCACATATGATTTTTACCTGTTATGTCCGGTTACCAAAAATATAGTAACATTTATAACCGGTTGTAAAAGTTAAGTAACATGGATGAATAAAATAAAACTATATTTTTTTAGGACAAATTTCTGGTAAACTTTAGTAACTTTTGTGTACCATAACCCGTCTAACAATGTTAAACTTAGTACACAAAATAAATTTGAAAAAGTATTAATGTCAACTAGCATTTAATAAGCGAATTAAAAATATTTTATTTCTCTTTAACATTTACACCATAAAACTTATTAGAAAATCCATATTATTATTAAAGTGTGTGTATTTTTCCGATCGTTTTTTCCGGCGAATCTTATAATTTTTGTTGGTACACTAGAGTTGGGACGTCATAGGTGGCACACCATAGGCGGGACAACTGAGGTTGGGACGTCATAGGTGGGACACCAGAGACGGGACAACATAAGTGGTACAACACAGATTGTTCGTTCATGGACCACCTCCGCCGACGGAGGGTCCCTATACCGGAAAATATTCAACGTCGCATTACAAAGATTTTTGTTACCAATCTACCAGAGGGATGCAGTGGGACAGATTTGGCAACACAAGTTCGTATGTATGGGCAGATCTTTGGTCTGTACATTGCGAGAAAAAGGGATAAGGGAGGTAATCGCTTTGGTTTTGTTTCTATGTTGGACGTAAAAGACAAGGAGGAATTACTGAAGAATCTTCGTGGTATTCGAATGGGGGATTGTAAACTTTGGTTCAATATCGCGCGCTTCGTGTTAGAAGATGGCGAGATCAACAGTGGTGGTGACAACCATATACCTGATATGCATAATAAGATGAAGAACAAGGATGGTGCAAGTAACTCTAGGGCAACTACTGGAGGAACCGGTACAGGTTCTCGATCTTTTAGGGACTTGCTTGCCGGCAAATCCATTGATATTGATAGTAATGTTAATGCGTTTTCGGCGGTGCATGAAAGAGCACTAGTTGCTAGAATGGTGAATGTGGATGCTTTGAAGAACATTTACGTGACTCTGAAGTCGATATGCTCCGGTTATGGTAAGGTTCAGTACCCTGGAGGTTTGGATGTTCTGGTGACTTTCGAGGACTCAGAGACAACTCTGGCTTTTCGGGACGTTGCTATATCTATGAAGGAAAGATTTTTGGATATTATTGTTTGGAGGGGACAAAGCCTGAGCTCTGAAAGATTGGCCTGGATAAAGGTACAGGGTATTCCCTTGCACCTTCTATCCAATCAAGTCATTGATATGATCGGAAGTACTGTCGGGAAGGTTGTTCATAAAGGAAACATGGAGGAAACTGATCCGGATCTTTTGTTTGCTTATGTGGCTATTCTAGTTGGAGATGGGAAAAGGATAGCCGAGGATATCACTTTGAATTGGAAAAATAGGAAATTTCGTATCTCGGTGACGGAGGAACTAGGTGACTGGGTACCCGATTTTGTTACCGTTAACGAGGCACAGGAGACGGAGGATTCTGAAGATGATGTTATGGCGGAGGAACATGGTGGTTGTCCGAAAGATGAGGAGACACCGGACAATCAATCAGAAAAGTCACCGGTGAATCAAGATGATGTCATCACTGATGGAAAGTTGACTAGAAATGTAACTGATGTAGGTACAGTTAATGTCATTGATGATTCCCAATCATTGGCATTTAAGGAGAATAATTCGAATGTGTCAAAGGTTATGGAAGACTTTATTCCCGCAGTAAATTTTGATTTTGAACAGTCGCTTGGAAATACACAAAACAGCCCCTCTAATTCGAAAGTTGCCAAAAGGAAGAAATATAAAAAAGCTGAGGTGGGCCGGTCCAGTCTATTTTATACAAGTAGTAACGAGAGCATGAAGGTTATCAAGAAAGCCAAAAATGATGATGATATCTTTGGGCTTAACTCCTTACTGGGCCTAAATGAAAATGACCCATTAATTGACAACCATGTTCCTAGGGCAGACCATGTGCCCTTGCAGGAGATAAACAATAGAGAATCGCCTATTGATCTAAATAGCCAACCACTACAGCCTGTTGGTAATGAGAATAGTGGATCGAAGGTGAATGCTCAAGCTATGACTCTTGAAATTGAAGCTACCAAAACCTTGGGGGAAATATTAGGAGTTAATCTTGGCGCTTGTGAGAGTTTGATACAACAATCGGTGATTCAAGAAGGTTTACAATCAGGTAAGATATGAATTTTTTGTCGATTAATATCCGTGGGATTGGGTCTTGTGGCAAAGCTAGTTGGATAAATAGGTTGAAGAACGAATATGGGGTTTCTTTTATTGGGATTCAAGAGACTATGTCTAGCAATATTACAGGGGGTTTGGTATCGAATTATTGGGGCGGGATGGGTTTTGAGTTCGAAAGTGTTAACTCAGTAGGTAACTCGGGGGGCTTATTAAGCATATGGGATCCAAAATTTTTGGTGAAGGATATGGTTTTGAAGGACCCGCATTTCTTACTGGTCTCGGGTTTCCTTGCTGATGGGAAGACTCGTATTAATATCTTGAATGTGTATGCCCCACAAAACAATGTTGATAAACGGAACCTTTGGGAGAAGATTATCCACGTTATCCAATTGAGTCAAGGGTGGTGGATTCTATTTGGTGATTTCAATGCAGTTAGAGATCCGGGAGAAAGGCAGAATTCTACGTTTGATCCAGTCTGTGCTAGGGACTTTAATGAGTTTGTGGATGAAGCCGGTCTTAGGGAATTTGATCTAAAAGGGATGAAATACACGTACTTGGTTAACAGGTGTGGAGTTTGTAAACTTAGCAGGATTGACAGGGTGTTTGTTTGTGACAATATTTTCAACAAGTGGTCAAATGCTCACGTTAGAGCGCTTAGTAGAGATTTATCGGATCACACTTCGTTACTCCTTTCCTTAGTTGATTCTAATTTCGGGCCAATTCCATTTCGTTGGTTTGATTCGTGGTTAGAGAGACCGGGTTGTTCGGATGTTATTAACTCTATTCTGTGCGATTGGGTCTCGGTTGGGCCTCCTGATTTGAATCTGTCTAGAAAACTTAAATCGCTTAAAAATAAACTCATAGTTTGGATCAAAGAGAGCAGATTAAATGAATATGAGGAAGAGAAGATCCTTAAGCAAGAGAAAGAGGATTTAGAGCTTATAATGGAACAGCAAGAGTTAGAAGAATCCGAGTTATGGGTATGGTCGGAGTGTGTGAAGTCTCTTCAAGAGATCAATGTGTTAAGGTCTAAGGACGTAAAGCAAAAATCTCGGATTAAATGGGCCGGCCTTGGTGATGAGAATTCGAGTTATTTTCATAATATAGTGAAAGGTAGACAAGCGAGAAATGCTATCCCGGGTCTTGAAGTTAGAGGTGAATGGCTTTCCAAACCGGCCCTGGTTAAGCGTGGAGTCCTGCGTTTCTTTAGAGATCACTTTAAAGAAAATATGAAGATTCGGCCGGCTTGTACATGCACGGGCTTGAAGCGTCTAAATGAACAAGATGGGCCGTTTTTAATCGATATGTTCTCCAAACAAGAAATAAAAGAAGCGGTGTTTGAGTGCGGCTCTAATAAGGCACCCGGGCCAGACGGTTTCAATTTTTGCTTTGTTAAAAGATTCTGGGATTTTTTGGAAGAAGATTTTTTTAATATTATGAAGGCTTTTCATGAAACAGGGACTATAAGTTCAGGTTATGGTACGGCTTTCATAACTTTGATTCCTAAGGTAAAATTACCTGTGGGTCTCAAAGATTATAGACCCATTACTCTCATTGGGTTGATTAGTAAGGTTATCTCAAAAATCCTTGCTAATCGTCTCAAGAAAGTTTTGGGGAAGGTGATCTCGGAGACTCAATCGGTATTCTTATCTAACCGTTTTATTCTTGACGGTCCGCTTGTGGTTAATGAAGTCTTAGAGTGGTTGAAACAAAGAAAGAAAAAAGCGTTTTTATTGAAGATAGATTTCGAGAAGGCCTATGACAACGTCAATTGGGATTTCTTGCTATCTATATTGAACCAAATGGGTTTTCCGCCTAGGTGGTGTACATGGATTAAAGGTATTCTCGCGTCTAGCACGGCTTCGGTTCTTGTCAACGGGTCGCCTACCTTTCAATTTAAATGTGAAAAAGGCCTTCGCCAAGGTGACCCCATATCTCCATTCTTGTTCTTGATCGTTATGGAATGCCTCTCATGGATGCTGGAGAAAGCTAAAGATATTGGGGTTTTCAAAGGTATTCGTTTAATGGCGGAAGAAGTGGATCTTAGTCATTTATTCTATGCGGACGACGCTTTAATTATGGGGGAATGGTCGCGTGAAAACCTCCAATGTATGGCTAGAATTCTTAGAGTTTTTTATCTATGCTCAGGCTTGCGTATTAACCTCCACAAGTCTAATCTATTTGGGGTTGGTACTGAAGATATTGAAGTGGATAATATGATGGAGGTGTTGGGATGCAAAAGAGGAGCCTTTCCTTTTGATTATTTGGGCATTAAAGTTGGAGCAAAAATGTCTAGGATCAATAACTGGAATGTGGTGGTCGAGGTTGTAAAAAATTGTTTGGCCTCGTGGAAGACAAAACACTTATCTATTGGAGGCCGTCTAATTCTTATTAGATCGGTTCTTGAAAATTTGCCCATTTATTACTTTTCTTTGTACAAAGCCCCTAGGGCGGTCATAGAAAACATGGAGAAGATTCTGAGGCATTTCTTATGGGCGGGGTCAAGTGTCGATAAAAAGATTAATTGGGTGGCTTGGAATACGATTACATTGCCAAAAAAAATGGGAGGGTTGGGAATAACAAAATTGCAAAATGTTAATGACGCCTTACTCCTTAAATGGACTTGGCGCATTAAAAATGAAGGTCGGAGTCTATGGAAGCGAGTGATTTTGGGTTGTCATGGATCGAGTAGGACGTGGTCGTTTCTGCCATGTTCGCCTTCGTTAAATGGATGCTGGAAACAGATTGCAAAAGCTGGTGAAAACAGAGTTGGGAATGATGTTAAACTCAATAGTTATTTCGCTGCTACTGTGGGGGATGGATCCTCGATTAGTTTATGGGCAGATTCATGGCTTCTTAATGAACCCCTTCGTTTTGTTTATCCAAATCTTTTCAGGATTGAGAGATATAAGTGGGCGAATGTCGCGGACAGGATTCAAGTGGTTGATGGTGTAAAAATTTTGACATGGGACTGGCGAATGGCTCCTTCTAATGTAGATCAGGTTTCAGAACTTTTCTCTTTGTTATCGAACATATACGATTATGTCTGGACAGGTGGCTGTGATAGATGGAAGTGGACAGCAAATTCTGATGGCATATTCTCTGTTAAGAAGGCAAAAAATCTGATGCAAACAGTCAATTTGCAGCCGAACACTTGGTACATGAAGTGGAAAGGATGGGCGCCTTTGAAGTGTAAAGTTATGGCTTGGAGAGCAGCAATTAATCGCCTTCCAACAAAAGTAGAGCTGATGAAATGAGGGGTTCCTCTGCAGAGCGATCGGTGCATTTTTTGCAGCTCTGATGCGGAGTCAGCATCCCATTTATTTACCGGGTGCATTTTTGCTACTGAGGTTTGGTCTAGGATTGCTACATGGTGTCGCCTCCCGCCTATTTTCGCTTTCGAGGTCACTGATTTGATAAACTTGGCAAGCTATCAAATTCCTACGTCGAAGGATAAATACATCTTACGGGGAATTATGGTTACTTCTATATGGGCGTTATGGAACGAAAGAAACAATAGAATTTTCAAAGGTACAAATCGGAGAGCGATAGAAGTCGTGGAGCAAATTAAATCATATTCATTTTTCTGGATCCAAAATAGGTCTAGATTCAAAAACTTAGACTGGAATGTTTGGTGTCATTCTCCTATGATTTCGGTGTAATTGGTTCGTAGCCCAGGAGTCCTTGCTTTGAGGACCGTCTGGTGCGTTTTTTGAATGAAATTTAACTTTCAAAAAAAAATTATTAAAAGAAATTTTGTAAAATGTGCCCCGAAGGCAGCTTTGACGCAAATAAAAAAGTCAAGTACCAGTTCATTAAAATACTAGATTACATGTAATTAAAGTAATTTTTAGGTATAATTAATGTGGGTGAAAGGATGAAAAATTGAAAAGAGGATTTAGCAGTTTCGATTTATAAATCCTGTAAATATATCAGAATATTTCTATATCACTTTACAAGATACTTTCACGTAATTAAATTTTTGAATATTTGTTGGCACACAATATATATCATAGTAAAATTTTGAATGTTTAATCTTTTATATAATAAAAGAATTACGATCATTTCGGAGTTTTTTTGACAAAACAATCTTATGAGAAAAAAAAATAGACCAATAGGAGAGCTCAATTTTGACACATAGGCGAAATGGAGCAATATGATTGGCCAATAGAAAGTCAAAATTGAATTGATTTTTGTCAAACTTTAATAAATTTGATGAAGAATTTGATTAAGAAAAAAAACACATAAAAATATAGGTGTCAAATTTATGAAAATAAAAACTTAAAAAAAGAAGATGTAATTAATAAAACATTAGTTATTGAATTTTAAATATATTATATAGATTTAAGTGTAATATTATAAATCTCCATGTTTTTTGATAACTTTAGATAATAAACAAATAACCCCTTACACTTTATAACCCCTACATTTTATAATATGAACTTTGTTTACAATTACATGAGCAATAGTATTAGTTTGAGAATTCCATCCATTAAACTTACAAAATTTTATAAATGTACGAATTAGTTTTAATATACGTTAAATACTTTTAAAATACATATTAGTTTTAAACTTTCATCTGTTAAAATATCTTTTTACTATGTACGTTAAATATTTAAAAGTTTAATTTATATGTACACTGGTTTAAATATTAAATATAATTAAATTATTATTAACGGTAATATAAATATCAAATGGTAAGTAGGAGTTACTGTGATACGAAAATAAATATACGCGATGTACTTATGACGACTCATGTAATTATTATTTAAAGTTTATTACGGATATTCGGAAAAACGTTTTTAAAAAACTTTACGGAGTATTTTAATTTCATCAACGCTCATTATGTGCTATTAAACTCGCACATTTTGTACAACATGATATCAATAGTTAAAGTTAAACAACAAAATCAACATTAACATCTATGTCAGCTAAACAAAGTTAAATCTTTCATACAATAAAATTTTTACAAAATATTAATTGATATTAATACATAATGAAAAACTCATGCATAGTTATTAGTTGTACTTATATCACAATTTTACCGGGTAAATTCTTATATGTCCATATAGTAAACAAAAATTTTAAAATAAATTTGATTTATGTGTACCCATGTGATCAAAGAACCTTTGACCCAATAACATTATAAGGAGACACGCTCAAGAATCCAATACAAGATTGATGCCACAGTTATATTTACAATTTCTGCTAACTATTTTCTTACTTCGCACATGTTGATGCTCTAACTTTTTAAAATATACATAAGATTTTCTGTTTTAAACAATAATTCGTGCGTGCACGGGTATTATAACTAGTTTGTTATTAACAAGATATTACTATGTGATTTATAAATAGGTTTGGCACCTCAATAAGTTTCCTGTAAGCATTTAAAAATATTTTGTTCATGTTTAAAGGATCGCATATATGTTGATATTTTTTTGACTATCGAACATTTTTAATTTTGCGTTTACAAGATACTGGATAAATAAATCGTTTTTGGCACATCAATAGATTCTATTGATATTCAAAAGACTTGTCTTCTTTATATAATGTGTTGCGTATGTAATTATAAAGGCTTAGGCCATAATCTTGTACAAAAATATTATTTTGTTAATTGAGTAAACATGTTTCTAAAAGACATTTGTAGATATAATTAGTAATTAGTACAATTACCAATGTAAAAGCCAAAGGGCATGTAGTTTTTGTTTATTTTTTATTTTTCTTTGTGGTGTTCATTAAAAGGATGAAAACAATATGAAGAGGATTTATCATTTCTGGTTTCTTAATCTTGTAAACATATAAGAAGATTTTTGCATTACTTTACAAGATACTTTAACATAAATAACATTTTGAATATTTGTTGGCACAAAGTAGATTTCATATTAAAATTTTGAACAATTACAACATATTACATATGTGATTCATGAATAGTTTTGTCACCTCAGTAAGCTTCCTGTAAGCATTTAAAAATATTTTATTCATGGTTAAAGATGGCACATATGTAGTTGATAGATATTTTTTGACTTTCAGACATTTTCAATTTCGTGTTTACAAGATATTAGACAACGTGATTTATAAATTGTTTTTGGCACATCAGCAAATTTCATTATGATATTCAAAAAATTTGTTTTCTTTTTTACAATGTGTCGCGTAGATTTTCTATGAAGGCTTAAGTTAATGTGGAGAAGAGAGAGTGATTAGGAATAAGATTGTCAAATATAGGTATTTGATAATATCAGAGACTTGAAATTGTCAATGGAAAAAATTAGGATAATGTATCAAACTGGACATTTGCTTTTTAAGCATTAAGCTATCTTTTTCTTCCTATATTATGTGTATTATTATGGATAAAGTTCAATGATTTTTCAAACGATTGTCTATTAAGATGTTGATGCGTGGTTTTGCAACCTTGCAAAAGGTTTTATCTCTCAAGGGATCTTGAGAAGCTTGCAATCCCCAC
This sequence comes from Artemisia argyi, assembly GCA_030686995.1. NCBI lineage: Eukaryota > Viridiplantae > Streptophyta > Magnoliopsida > Asterales > Asteraceae > Artemisia > Artemisia argyi. Next base: position 65,386,632 of record CM060709.1, on the reverse strand, counting down.
CAGGCAGTGTACCTGACCGTTGTAGTATAGTATAGTAACAAGTACCGGGGGATTGATCATTCAACGCAAAGAATAGTGTTCGCTAGAGTTAAAACTCAATTAAACTAGGTTTAGAGGTGAGTGATGATTCTTTTTGTATTTTTATATTTTATGGAAAGCAAGTAAAAATCTCGGGTTTTGAAAGGATGGGCGGAATTAGTTGCTAATCAACTAACCCAAATAACTACAAATATAAACAAAATAAAATAAAATTACACTAAAGTAAATGTGGAGAAAAACAATAATAAGAAAAAATGTGTTTACTTAGATTTCACTACTCCCTAGCTATCTTTTACTGGTTGATTAGTTTGTTACAATTGTATGGATGACGGGTTATATTCCTTAATACCATTTGTAGGGTCGTGTACGATCTTCCCTAACTCTATAAGCTTCTACCTCTTCCTATGTCGAGCCGACTACTAGCTCCTAACATGACCTCCTTAGTAGTTACTTATGCATTAAATATAACCAATTTATCGTAGTACACATCCGATCATGTTTCTTAAGACGTTCAAGCAAGTTACCAATTGGAAGTCTGCCAGTTTTCTTAAGCATAACATCGAAATCATTCATCCACAACAATTATAAACAAACAACCAACCAATAATCAATAACTAAGTTTCATTACATCTAATAAAACACAAAGAAAACCTAGCCTAGCTTGTTAAAGTGAAGACAAGCATAAGATAGAATCAAACAACAAATAGACATATTGAATGATTATTGGAAAACTTATCTTTAATTAAACATTGATGAAACAAGGGTTTGAAACCCTTAAAAATAAGGTGAAATTCGTCTAGGGTTTCTCCAAAATTCTCCTATCAAAGTTGCACACCAATGAATGAAAAATCAAAAACTATATATAGAGTTTGGAGTCTGACGGCGTCAAGAGTAAATTCTAACGCCGTCAACACGCCGCCATAAATACTATCGTATTGCCTAGATCCAATTCTGATGCCGTCATGTGTAAACTCCCTCTTGGCCGTCTCTTGTGTTTTGTACGTGACGGCCTTGGTGACGCCGTCACATGTAAATCCTCCAAAAACATTCTAGCGCGTTACATGTAACTTGATTATCCACCTAATTGCCAATGAGTGACGGCGTCATAAGCAAATCCTAACGCCGTCAGGTACTGTTTTCAGCATGAATTGGAGACTTTGTCGTTTTCTTCACTTTTTCGCTCCAAAAACGTCCAAAATGTTTCCTTTTTCAAATTTCTTCTCAAAAGTACCTAAAATAACAAAAGGAACGATTTATGGCAATATTTGATCAAATAATCTCGACTTTGGCCTTAAATGACCCCTAAAAGCGGTACACTTTTCGTCTCATCAGACGTGTCAAACTTAGATGGTTAAGTGTCAAGTTCGATATATTTTGGTTAAAATGTAGTTTAGTACCTTAAACTTTGTTAAATGAAACTTCTAGTATCTTAGATTATTAAATGTGAAACATGATACTCACAACTTGGCTAAGTAGAATTTCATTACCTTACCCGCAAAAAATATTTAAATCCGTCAGGATTTTATCTATTCGTTTTGTTGAAATGGATTGGAGTTAAAAAAACAAATTTAATTTATGTTCTAACATTTATCAAATGTGTGACATTATTCATCTATAGTAATTTTTGAATAAAATATAAAAATAACCCCCTTAACGTTTCTAAATTATCATACTAGCCCATAGATTTATAATTTTCTTGATTTAACACCTAAATAAGTTAAATTTATTATATATATATATATATATATATATATATATATATATATATATATATATATATATATATATATATATATATATATATATATACTAAAAATGATTTGGTTAGGAACAGTGATTACTGTTCCTAAGAAATTTACAAAAATGGTCCCTCAGGTTAGCTGTAAATGGCAGAGTTAGTCCCCCGTTACCGAACTTTTGCAAATATAGTCCTTAATAACAAAAGTAAATTTTTTTTACGTTCGTTTTATTCCGAGTTTAAATTAAACACAACATTCATGCAGCAACGCGCGGGTGCCCCCGCTCGTAACAAACTAAACCCTAATCCAATATACTTTATGTTTCAAGTCTTTTTAAATTTACTGTTATAACCACCTCTAAACCCAATAAACTTCATGTTTCTATTATTTTACATCATTTTCATTATTATTATTAACAAACTTTAAAAAAATAATAAATAAACAAATAAAAGCTCATATGATTGTTAAAACTTTGTTTGATAGCTAAAAAAATAAAAGTTTTTCCACACGCTGTAACACGCGTACAAATATATCTTGTTTTATACAAATAATAAGAGTGAGATTAAACGTTTTTATTTTCTAAAGTTATTTTATTGTTAATGTCTTCTTTCAGGTTATAGGATTCGATAATATTTTATACAAAATAATCCTATGTCTAGATTTGGTAGGTTAAATTTATTAGTTTCTTTATAGGATAATAACATAATATTATTTTAATGTTATCGAAATAGATTTATCTAAATGTCTACTTTTTCTTACCGAAGACTTTATTGTTATGAGGTTTTCTAACATATATAATGAGGGGTTAAGAAAATTTAAATTAACATATTTATATTTTGTAAATAGGTTTATTTGTATCTAACAACTAACAATGCTAAATTTAGTATGCAAAATCAATCTTTTATATAATAAAGGAAATACATTATTTCAGAGTATTTTTAACAAAACAATCTTAGTTGAAAAAAAATTGAACCAATAGGAAAGCTCAATTTTGACACATATGCGAAATCGAGCAATAAAGTCAAAATTGAATTGATTTTTGTCAAACTTGGTGACATAAATAATGCATAAAAACGTTATTTATATTTTTCGATATCTCTATGTTTTGACGATCACAAAATGTAAAATCATCAAGCGTAAGATTACTACATAAACAAATATTAATCTAATTTATATCATTATATCCAACATAATCGCTAAAGGTATGGATAAACAAGTGCTTAATACATCTCATGATTAAAGGGATATTTAATTAATTATTACAAAGTTTATTTAATTATATAAACATATTACATATTTTTTGAAAAACACTTTTGGTAATAAAGAAAAATGTTTTAATCATACTAAATATATGAATTCAAATTTTTAACCAAAAAAAGTTAGTTTTTCAACAAATAAACTTTCCCCACTAAATGACAGATTTTCTGCCCGTTACAGCTGGGCGGCCCCCTTAATTATAAGGGGCGGTCCCCTTAAAATTAAGGGGACCGGCCATGAATTAAGGGAACCGGCCAGGCTCCTGTGTCAGAATCTGTCAGAATTTTTCTCCTATAAATACCACCTTAAATCTGGTATACGGGTTTGTTAATTTGGTCATTAAACGTGTAAAATGGCGACGCTAATGTTATTTAGTGGAAGGGTTACCGGCTATTAGCCCGTCACCCATGCCACGGCGGCCTGACGAAACTTCTACCTTACAAAAAAGTTACTAAAGTTTCCAGAAAATTCGACCTAAGGTAATATAGTTTCATTTTGTTCATATCAGTTTCCCATGTTTACAGGTTTGTTAAATGTGTTACTGAACCTAAGGTAATATAGTTTCATTTTTGTCTATTTTTATACATTTTCATCCGTTTTTATTTGTTTTCATATGTTTTTATCCGTTTTTATTCGTTTTCAGCCATTGTTATACGTAGGGACGGAACCAGGACACAAAAAGACCAGGTGCACTTAGAATAAACTAAACAAGACTACAAACAAAAGTTTTAGGGACCAGGTGCATTTAAGAAAAATCAAGGTTTTTTAACAAAATTAACACTATGAAACAAAAATCCATGGGTGTCCCGGGACCCCCGGGACACCCCTAGTTCCGTCATTGTTTATACGTTTTCATCCGTTTTTATACGTTTTCATCCGTTTTTCTTACGTTTTCATCTATTTTTAGTTGTTTTCAACCTTTTTTATACGTTTTCGTCCGTTTTTATTATGTTTTAATCCATTGTTATACGTTTTTGTCCGTTTTATATGGTTTTTGTTCATTTTTATACGTATAAAAACAAACGAAAATATTTAAAGACGGACAAAAATGTATAAAAACAGAAAAATATATAAAAACAGATAAAAACATAAGAAAAACGGATGAAAACATAGAAAAAGGACAAAAACGTATAAAAACGGTTAAAACGGATAAAACGTATAAAAACGGATAAACATTGAAAATGGATAAAAACGTATAAAAATGGATAAAACAGATAAAACCACGAAAACATATAAAAGCGGACGAAAACGTATAAAAACGGATAAAAACGTATGAAAACGTAAGAAAAACGGATGAAAACGTATAAAAACGGACGAAAACATATAAAAACGGTTGAAAACGAATAAAAACGTATAAAAATGGACAAAAATGAATAAAAGCGGATAAAACGTATCAAAACGTAAGAAAAACGGATGAAAACATATAAAAACGGACGAAAACATATAAAAACGGTTGAAAACGTATAAAAACAGATAAAAACGTATGAAAACTTAAGAAAAACGGATGAAAACGTATAAAAACGGACGAAACGTATAAAAACGGTTGAAATGGATAAAGACGTATAAAAACGGATGAAAACAGATAAAACAAACGAAAACGTACAAAAATGGATTTAAAACGGTCAAACTAACAGAAATAGTGGTCTAGGGACTAAATCCGTGAAACGCGACAAACCACAAGGATCGTTTTGTAAATAAAAAAATAAGCCACATATGATTTTTACCTGTTATGTCCGGTTACCAAAAATATAGTAACATTTATAACCGGTTGTAAAAGTTAAGTAACATGGATGAATAAAATAAAACTATATTTTTTTAGGACAAATTTCTGGTAAACTTTAGTAACTTTTGTGTACCATAACCCGTCTAACAATGTTAAACTTAGTACACAAAATAAATTTGAAAAAGTATTAATGTCAACTAGCATTTAATAAGCGAATTAAAAATATTTTATTTCTCTTTAACATTTACACCATAAAACTTATTAGAAAATCCATATTATTATTAAAAGAAATTTTGTAAAATGTGCCCCGAAGGCAGATTTGACGCAAATAAAAAAGTCAAGTACCAGTTCATTAAAATACTAGATTACATGTAATTAAAGTAATTTTTAGGTATAATTAATGTGGGTGAAAGGATGAAAAATTGAAAAGAGGATTTAGCAGTTTCGATTTATAAATCTTGTAAATATATCAGAATATTTCTATATCACTTTACAAGATACTTTCACGTAAATAAATTTTTGAATATTTGTTGGCACACAATATATATCATAGTAAAATTTTGAATGTTTAATCTTTTATATAATAAAAGAATTACGATCATTTCGGAGTTTTTTTGACAAAACAATCTTATGAGAAAAAAATTGGACCAATAGGAGAGCTCAATTTTGACACATAGGCGAAATGGAGCAATATGATTGGCCAATAGAAAGTCAAAATTGAATTGATTTTTGTCAAACTTTAATAAATTTGATGAAGAATTTGATTAAGAAAAAAACACATAAAAATATAGGTGTCAAATTTATGAAAATAAAATCTTAAAAAAAGAAGATGTAATTAATAAAACATTAGTTGTTGAATTTTAAATATATTATATAGATTTAAGTGTAATATTATAAATCTCCATGTTTTTTGATAACTTTAGATAATAAACAAATAACCCCTTACACTTTATAACCCCTACATTTTATAATATGAACTTTGTTTACAATTACATGAGCAATAGTATTAGTTTGAGAATTCCATCCATTAAACTTACAAAATTTTATAAATGTACGAATTAGTTTTAATATACGTTAAATACTTTTAAAATACATATTAGTTTTAAACTTTCATCTGTTAAAATATCTTTTTACTATGTACGTTAAATATTTAAAAGTTAAATTTATATATACACGGGTTTAAATATTAAATATAATTAAATTATTATTAACGGTAATATAAATATCAAATGGTAAGTAGGAGTTACTGTGATACGAAAATAAATATACGCGATGTACTTATGACGACTCATGTAATTATTATTTAAAGTTTATATACGGATATTCGGAAAAACGTTTTTAAAAAACATTACGGAGTATTTTAATTTCATCAACGCTCATTATGTGCTATTAAACTCGCACATTTTGTACAACATGATATCAATAGTTAAAGTTAAACAACAAAATCAACATTAACATCTATGTCAGCTAAACAAAGTTAAATCTTTCATACAATAAAATTTTTACAAAATATTAATTGATATTAATACATAATGAAAAACTCATGCATAGTTATTAGTTGTACTTATATCACAATTTTACCGGGTAAATTCTTATATGTCCATATAGTAAACAAAAATTTTAAAATAAATTTGATTTATGTGTACCCATGTGATCAAAGAACCTTTGACCCAATAACATTATAAGGAGACACGCTCAAGAATCCAATACAAGATTGATGCCACAGTTATATTTACAATTTCTGCTAACTATTTTCTTACTTCGCACATGTTGATGCTCTAACTTTTTAAAATATACATAAGATTTTCTGTTTTAAACAATAATTCGTGCGTGCACGGGTATTATAACTAGTTTGTTATTAACAAGATATTACTATGTGATTTATAAATAGGTTTGGCACCTCAATAAGTTTCCTGTAAGCATTTAAAAATATTTTGTTCATGTTTAAAGGATCGCACATATGTTGATATTTTTTTGACTATCGAACATTTTTAATTTTGCGTTTACAAGATACTGGATAAATAAATCGTTTTTGGCACATCAATAGATTCTATTGATATTCAAAAGACTTGTCTTCTTTATATAATGTGTTGCGTATGTAATTATAAAGGCTTAGGCCATAATCTTGTACAAAAATATTTTTTGTTAATTGAGTAAACATGTTTCTAAAAGACATTTGTAGATATAATTAGTAATTAGTACAATTACCAATGTAAAAGCCAAAGGGCATGTAGTTTTTGTTTATTTTTTATTTTTCTTTGTGGTGTTCATTAAAAGGATGAAAACAATATGAAGAGGATTTATCATTTCTGGTTTCTTAATCTTGTAAACATATAAGAAGATTTTTGCATTACTTTACAAGATACTTTAACATAAATAACATTTTGAATATTTGTTGGCACAAAGTAGATTTCATATTAAAATTTTGAACAATTACAACATATTACATATGTGATTCATGAATAGTTTTGTCACCTCAGTAAGCTTCCTGTAAGCATTTAAAAATATTTTATTCATGGTTAAAGATGGCACATATGTAGTTGATAGATATTTTTTGACTTTCAGACATTTTCAATTTCGTGTTTACAAGATATTAGACAACGTGATTTATAAATTGTTTTTGGCACATCAGCAAATTTCATTATGATATTCAAAAAATTTGTTTTCTTTTTTACAATGTGTCGCGTAGATTTTCTATGAAGGCTTAAGTTAATGTGGAGAAGAGAGAGTGATTAGGAATAAGATTGTCAAATATAGGTGTTTGATAATATCAGAGACTTGAAATTGTCAATGGAAAAATTTAGGATAATGTATCAAACTGGACATTTGCTTTTTAAGCATTAAGCTATCTTTTTCTTCATATATTATGTGTATTATTATGGATAAAGTTCAACGATTTTTCAAACGATTGTCTATTGAGATGTTGATGCGTGGTTTTGCAACCTTGCAAAAGATTTTATCTCTCAAGGGATCTTGAGAAGCTTGCAATCCCCATCAAGCAGTGTACCTGGTCGTTGTAGTATAGTATAGTGACAAGTACCGGGGGATTGATCATTCAACGCAAAGAATAGTGTTCGCTAGAGTTAAAACTCAATTAAACTAGGTTTAGAGGTGAGTGATGATTCTTTTTGTATTTTTATATTTTATGGAAAGCAAGTAAAAATCTCGGGTTTTGGAAGGATGGGTGGAATTAGTTGCTAATCAACTAACCCAAATAACTACAAATGTAAACAAAATAAAATAAAATTACATTAAAGTAAATGTGGAGAAAAACAATAATAAAAAAAAAATGTGTTTACTTAGATTTCACTACTCCCTAGCTATCTTTCACTGGTTGATTAGTTTGTTACAATTGTATGGATGACGGGTTATATTCCTTAATACCATTCGTAGGGCCGTGTACGATCTTCCCTAACTCTATAAGCTTCTACCTCTTCCTATGTCGAGCCGACTACTAGCTCCTAACATGACCTCCTTAGTAGTTACTTATGCATTAAATATAACCAATTTATCGTAGTACACATCCGATCATGTTTCTTAAGACGTTCAAGCAAGTTACCAATTGGAAGTCTGCCAGTTTTCTTAAGCATAACATCGAAATCATTCATCCACAACAATTATAAACAAACAACCAACCAATAATCAATAACTAAGTTTCATTACATCTAATCAAACACAAAGAAAACCTAGCCTAGCTTGTTAAAGTGAAGACAAGCATAAGATAGAATCAAACAACAAATAGACATATTGAATGATTATTGGAAAACTTATCTTCAATTAAACATGGATGAAACAAGGGTTTGAAACCCTTAAAAATAAGGTGAAATTCGTCTAGGGTTTCTCCAAAATTCTCCTATCAAAGTTGCACACCAATGAATGAAAAATCAAAAACTATATATAGAGTTTGGAGTCTGACGGCGTCAAGAGTAAATTCTAACGCCGTCAACTCGCTGCCATAAATACTATCGTATTGCCTAGATCCAATTCTGATGCCGTCATATGTAAACTCCCTCTTGGTCGTCTCTTGTGTTTTGTACGTGACGGCCTTGGTGACGCCGTCACATGTAAATCCTCCAAAAACATTCTAGCGCGTTACGTGTAACTTGATTATCCACCTAATTGCCAATGAGTGACGGTGTCATAAGCAAATCCTGACGCCGTCAGGTACTGTTTTCAGCATGAATTGGAGACTTTGTCGTTTTCTTCACTTTTTCGCTCCAAAAACGTCCAAAATGATTCCTTTTTCAAATTTCTTCTCAAAAGTACCTAAAATAACAAAAGGAACGATTTAGGGAAATATTTGATCAAATAATCTCGACTTTGGCCTTAAATGACCCCTAAAAGCGGTACACTTTTTGTCTCATCAGACGTGTCAAACTTAGATGGTTAAGTGTCAAGTTCGATATATTTTGGTTAAAATGTAGTTTAGTACCTTAAACTTTGTTAAATGAAACTTCTAGTATCTTAGATTATTAAATGTGAAACATGATACTCTCAACTTGGCTAAGTAGAATTTCATTACCTTACCCGCAAAAAATATTTAAATCCGTCAGGATTTTAACTATTCGTTTTGTTGAAATGGATTGGAGTTAAAAAAACAAATTTAATTTATGTTCTAACATTTATCAAATGTGTGACATTATTCATCTATAGTAATTTTTGAATAAAATATAAAACTAACCCCCTTAACGTTTCTAAATTATCATACTAGCCCATAGATTTATAGTTTTCTTGATTTAACACCTAAATAAGTTTAATTTATTATATATATATATATATATATATATATATATATATATATATATACTAAAAATGATTTGGTTAGGAACAGTGATTACTGTTCCTAAGAAATTTACAAAAATGGTCCCTCAGGTTAGCTGTAAATGGCAGAGTTAGTCCCCCGTTACCGAACTTTTGCAAATATAGTCCTTAATAACAAAAGTAAATTTTTTTTACGTTCGTTTTATTCCGAGTTTAAATTAAACACAACATTCCTGCAGCAACGCGCGGGTGCCCCCGCTCGTAACAAACTAAACCCTAATCCAATATACTTTATGTTTCAAGTCTTTTTAAATTTACTGTTATAACCACCTCTAAACCCAATAAACTTCATGTTTCTATTATTTTACATCATTTTCATTATTATTATTAACAAACTTTAAAAAAAATAATAAATAAACAAATAAAAGCTCATATGATTGTTAAAACTTTGTTTGATAGCTAAAAAAATAAAAGTTTTTCCACACGCTGTAACACGCGTGCAAATATATCTTGTTTTATACAAATAATATGAGTGAGATTAAACATTTTTATTTTCTAAAGTTATTTTATTGTTAATGTCTTCTTTCAGGTTATAGGATTCGATAATATTTTATACAAAATAATCCTATGTCTAGATTTGGTAGGTTAAATTTATTAGTTTCTTTATAGGATAATAACATAATATTATTTTAATGTTATCGAAATAGATTTATCTAAATGTCTACTTTTTCTTACCGAAGACTTTATTGTTATGAGGTTTTCTAACATATATAATGAGGGGTTAAGAAAATTTAAATTAACATATTTATATTTTGTAAATAGGTTTATTTGTATCTAACAACTAACAATGCTAAATTTAGTATGCAAAATCAATCTTTTATATAATAAAGGAATTACATTATTTCAGAGTATTTTTAACAAAACAATCTTAGTTGAAAAAAAATTGAACCAATAGGAAAGCTCAATTTTGACACATATGCGAAATCGAGCAATAAAGTCAAAATTGAATTGATTTTTGTCAAACTTGTTGACATAAATAATGCATAAAAACGTTATTTATATTTTTCGATATCTCTATGTTTTGACGATCACAAAATGTAAAATCATCAAGCGTAAGATTAGTACATAAACAAATATTAAGCTAATTTATATCATTATATCCAACTTAATTACTAAAGGTATGGATAAACAAGTGCTTAATACATCTCATGATCAAAAGGATATTTAATTAATTATTACAAAGTTTATTTAATTATATAAACATATTACATATTTTTGAAAAACACTTTTGGTAATAAAGAAAAATGTTTTAATCATACTAAATATATGAATTCAAAATTTTTAACCAAAAAAAGTTAGTTTTTCACCAAATAAACTTTCCCCACTAAATGACAGATTTTCTGCCCGTTACAGCTGGGCGGTCCCCTTAAAATTAAGGGGACCGGCCAGGCTCCTGTGTCCGAATCTGTCAGAATTTTTCTCCTATAAATACCACCTTAAATCTGGGATACGGGTTTGTTAATTTGGTCATTAAACGTGTAAAATGGCGACGCTAATGTTATTTAGTGGAAGGGTTACCGGCTATTAGCCCGTCACCCATGCCACGGCGGCCTGACGAAACTTCTACCTTACAAAAAAGTTACTAAAGTTTCCAGAAACTTCGACCTAAGGTAATATAGTTTCATTTTCTTCATATCGGTTACCCACGTTTACAGGTTTGTTAAATGTGTTACTGAACCTAAGGTAATATAGTTTCATTTTTGTCCATTTTTATACGTTTTCATCCGTTTTTATTTGTTTTCATATGTTTTTATCCGTTTTTATTCGTTTTCAGCCATTGTTATACGTAGGGACGGAACCAGGACACAAAAAGACCAGGTGCACTTAGAATAAACTAAACAAGACTACAAACAAAAGTTTTAGGGACCAGGTGCATTTAAGAAAAATCAAGGTTTTTTAACAAAATTAACACTATGCAACAAAAATCCATGGGTGTCCCGGGACACACCTAGTTCCGTCATTGTTTATACGTTTTAATTCGTTTTTATACGTTTTCATCCGTTTTTCTTACGTTTTCATCTGTTTTTAGTTGTTTTCAACCCTTTTTATACGTTTTCATCCATTTTTATTATATTTTAATCCATTGTTATACGTTTTTGTCCGTTTTATATGGTTTTTGTTCATTTTTATACGTATAAAAACAAACGAAAATATTTAAAGACGGAAAAAAATGTATAAAAACAGAAAAATATATAAAAGCAAATAAAAACATAAGAAAAACGGTTGAAAACATAGAAAAAGGACAAAAACGTATAAAAACAGTTAAAACGGATAAAACGTATAAAAACGGATAAACATTGAAAATGGATAAAAACGTATAAAAATGGATAAAACAGATAAAACCACGAAAACATATAAAAGCGGACGAAAACGTATAAAAACGTAAGAAAAACAGATGAAAACGTATAAAAACGGAAAAAAAAACATATAAAAACGGTTGAAAATGAATAAAAACGTATAAAAACGGACAAAAACGAATAAAAGCGGATAAAACGTATGAAAACGTAAGAAAACATATAAAAACAGACGAAAACATATAAAAACGGTTGAAAACGTATAAAAACAGATAAAAACGTATGAAAACTTAAGAAAAACGGATGAAAACGTATAAAAACGGACGAAACATATAAAAACGGTTGAAATGGATAAAGACGTATAAAAACGGATGAAAACAGATAAAACAGACGAAAACGTACAAAAATGGATTTAAAACGGTCAAACTAACAGAAATAGTGGTCTAGGGACTAAATCTGTGAAACGCGACAAACCACAAGGATCGTTTTGTAATTAAAAAAAAATAAGCCACATATGATTTTTACCTGTGACGTCCGGTTACCAAAAATATAGTAACATTTATAACCGGTTGTAAAAGTTAAGTAACATGGATGAATAAAATAAAACTATATTTTTTTAGGACAAATTTCTGGTAAACTTTAGTAATTTTTGTGTACCATAACCCGTCTAACAATGTTAAACTTAGTACACAAAATAAATTTGAAAAAGTATTAATGTCAACTAGCATTTAATAAGCGAATTAAAAATATTTTATTTCTCTTTAACATTTACACCATAAAACTTATTAGAAAATCCATATTATTATTAAAAGAAATTTTGTAAAATGTGCCCCGAAGGCAGATTTGACGCAAATAAAAAAGTCAAGTACCAGTTCATTAAAATACTAGATTACATGTAATTAAAGTAACTTTTAGGTATAATTAATGTGGGTGAAAGGATGAAAAATTGAAAAGAGGATTTAGCAGTTTCGATTTATAAATCTTGTAAATATATCAGAATATTTCTATATCACTTTACAAGATACTTTCACGTAAATAAATTTTTGAATATTTGTTGGCACACAATATATATCATAGTAAAATTTTGAATGTTTAATCTTTTATATAATAAAAGAATTACGATCATTTCGGAGTTTTTTTGACAAAACAATCTTATGAGAAAAAAATTGGACCAATAGGAGAGCTCAATTTTGACACATAGGCGAAATGGAGCAATATGATTGGCCAATAGAAAGTCAAAATTGAATTGATTTTTGTCAAACTTTAATAAATTTGATGAAGAATTTGATTAAGAAAAAAAACACATAAAAATATAGGTGTCAAATTTATGAAAATAAAAACTTAAAAAAAGAAGATGCAATTAATAAAACATTAGTTGTTGAATTTTAAATATATTATATAGATTTAAGTGTAATATTATAAATCGCCATGTTTTTTGATAACTTTAGATAATAAACAAATAACCTCTTACACTTTATAACCCCTACATTTTATAATATGAACTTTGTTTACAATTACATGAGCAATAGTATTAGTTTGAGAATTCCATCCATTAAACTTACAAAATTTTATAAATGTACGAATTAGTTTTAATATACGTTAAATACTTTTAAAATACATATTAGTTTTAAACTTTTATCTGTTAAAATATCTTTTTACTATGTACGTTAAATATTTAAAAGTTTAATTTATATGTACACGGGTTTAAATATTAAATATAATTAAATTATTATTAACGGTAATATAAATATCAAATGGTAAGTAGGAGTTACTGTGATACGAAAATAAATATACGCGATGTACTTATGACGACTCATGTAATTATTATTTAAAGTTTATATACGGATATTCGGAAAAACATTTTTAAAAAACAATACGGAGTATTTTAATTTCATCAACGCTCATTATGTGCTATTAAACTCGCACATTTTGTACAACATGATATCAATAGTTAAAGTTAAACAACAAAATCAACATCAACATCTATGTCAGCTAAATAAAGTTAAATCTTTCATAAAATAAAATTTTTACAAAATATTAATTGATATTAATACATAATGAAAAACTCATGGATAGTTATTAGTTGTACTTATATCACAATTTTCACGGGTAAATTCTTATATGTCCATATAGTAAACAAAAATTTTAAAATAAATTTGATTTATGTGTACTCATGTGATCAAAGAACCTTTGACCCAATAACATTATAAAGAGACACGCTCAAGAATCCAATACAAGATTGATGCCACAGTTTTATTTACAATTTCTGCTAACTATTTTCTTACTTCGCACATGTTGATGCTCTAACTTTTTAAAATATACATAAGATTTTCTGTTTTAAACAATAATTCGTGCGTGCACGGGTATTATAACTAGTTTGTTATTAACAAGATATTACTATGTGATTTATAAATAGGTTTGGCACCTCAATAAGTTTCCTGTAAGCATTTAAAAATATTTTGTTCATGTTTAAAGGATCGCACATATGTTGATATTTTTTTGACTATCGAACATTTTTAATTTTGCGTTTACAAGATACTGGATAAATAAATCGTTTTTGGCACATCAATAGATTCTATTGATATTCAAAAGACTTGTCTTCTTTATATAATGTGTTGCGTATGTAATTATAAAGGCTTAGGCCATAATCTTGTACAAAAATATTATTTTGTTAATTGAGTAAACATGTTTCTAAAAGACATTTGTAGATATAATTAGTAATTAGTACAATTACCAATGTAAAAGCCAAAGGGCATGTAGTTTTTGTTTATTTTTTATTTTTCTTTGTGGTGTTCATTAAAAGGATGAAAACAATATGAAGAGGATTTATCATTTCTGGTTTCTTAATCTTGTAAACATATAAGAAGATTTTTGCATTACTTTACAAGATACTTTAACATAAATAACATTTTGAATATTTGTTGGCACAAAGTAGATTTCATATTAAAATTTTGAACAATTACAACATATTACATATGTGATTCATGAATAGTTTTGTCACCTCAGTAAGCTTCCTGTAAGCAGTTAAAAATATTTTATTCATTGTTAAAGATGGCACATATGTAGTTGATAGATATTTTTTGACTTTCAGACATTTTCAATTTCGTGTTTACAAGATATTAGACAACGTGATTTATAAATTGTTTTTGGCACATCAGCGAATTTCATTATGATATTCAAAAAATTTGTTTTCTTTTTTACAATGTGTTGCGTAGATTTTCTATGAAGGCTTAAGTTAATGTGGAGAAGAGAGAGTGATTAGGAATAAGATTGTCAAATATAGGTGTTTGATAATATCAGAGACTTGAAATTGTCAATGGAAAAATTTAGGATAATGTATCAAACTGGACATTTGCTTTTTAAGCATTAAGCTATCTTTTTCTTCCTATATTATGTGTATTATTATGGATAAAGTTCAACGATTTTTCAAATGATTGTCTATTAAGATTTTGATGCGTGGTTTTGCAACCTTGCAAAAGATTTTATCTCTCAAGGGATCTTGAGAAGCTTGCTATCCCCATCAGGCAGTGTACCTGGCCGTTGTAGTATAGTATAGTGACAAGTACCGGGGGATTGATCATTCAACGCAAATAATAGTGTTCGCTAGAGTTAAAACTCAATTAAACTAGGTTTAGAGGTGAGTGACGATTCTTTTTATATTTTTATATTTTTATATTTTATGGAAAGCAAGTAAAAATCTCGGGTTTTGGAAGGATGGGCGGAATTAGTTGCTAATCAACTAACCCAAATAACTACAAATGTAAACAAAATAAAATAAAATTACACTAAAGTAAATGTGGAGAAAAACAATAATAAGAAAAAATGTGTTTACTTAGATTTCACTACTCCCTAGCTATCTTTTACTGGTTGATTAGTTTGTTACAATTGTATGGATGACGGGTTGTATTCCTTAATACCATTCGTAGGGCCGTGTACGATCTTCCCTAACTCTATAAGCTTCTACCTCTTCCTATGTCGAGCCGACTACTAGCTCCTAACATGACCTCCTTAGTAGTTACTTATGCATTAAATATAACCAATTTATCGTAGTACACATCCGATCATGTTTCTTAAGACGTTCAAGCAAGTTACCAATTGGAAGTCTGCCAGTTTTCTTAAGCATAACATCGAAATCATTCATCCACAACAATTATAAACAAACAACCAACCAATAATCAATAACTAAGTTTCATTACATCTAATCAAACACAAAGAAAACCTAGCCTAGCTTGTTAAAGTGAAGACAAGCATAAGATAGAATCAAACAACAAATAGACATATTGAATGATTATTGGAAAACTTATCTTCAATTAAACATGGATGAAACAAAGGTTTGAAACCCTTAAAAATAAGGTGAAATTTGTCTAGGGTTTCTCCAAAATTCTCCTATCAAAGTTGCATACCAATGAATGAAAAATCAAAAACTATATATAGAGTTTTGAGTCTGACGGCGTCAAGAGTAAATTCTAACGCCGTCAACTCGCCGCCATAAATACTATCGTATTGCCTAGATCTAATTCTGACGCCGTCATGTGTAAACTCCCTCTTGGCCGTCTCTTGTGTTTTGTACGTGACGGCCTTGGTGACGCCGTCACGTGTAAATCCTCCAAAAACAATCTAGCGCGTTACGTGTAACTTGATTATCCACCTAATTGCCAATGAGTGACGGCATCATAAGCAAATCCTGACGCCGTCAGGTACTGTTTTCAGCATGAATTGGAGACTTTGTCGTTTTCTTCACTTTTTCGCTCCAAAAACGTCCAAAATGTTTCCTTTTTCAAATTTCTTCTCAAAAGTACCTAAAATAACAAAAGGAACGATTTAGGAAAATATTTGATCAAATAATTTCGATTTTAGGCTTAAATAACCCCTAAAAGCGGTACACTTTTCGTCTCATCAGATGTGTCAAACTTAGATGGTTAAGTGTCAAGTTCGATATATTTTGGTTAAAATGTAGTTTAGTACCTTTAACTTTGTTAAATGAAACTTCTAGTATCTTAGATTATTAAATGTGAAACATGATACTCTCAACTTGGCTAAGTAGAATTTCATTACCTTACTCGCAAAAAATATTTAAATCCGTCAGGATTTTAACTATTCGTTTTGTTGAAATGGATTGGAGTTAAAAAAACAAATTTAATTTATGTTCTAACATTTATCAAATGTGTGACATTATTCATCTATAGTAATTTTTGAATAAAATATAAAAATAACCCCCTTAACGTTTCTAAATTATCATACTAGCCCATAGATTTATAGTTTTCTTGATTTAACACCTAAATAAGTTTAATTTATTATATATATATATATATATATATATATATATATATATATATATACATATATATATATATATATATACATATATATATATATATATATATATATATATATATATATATATATATATATATATATACTAAAAATGATTTGGTTAGGAACAGTGATTACTGTTCCTAAGAAATTTACAAAAATGGTCCCTCAGGTTAGCTGTAAACGGCAGAGTTAGTCCCCCGTTACCGAACTTTTGCAAATATAGTCCTTAATAACAAAAGTAAATTTCTTTTACGTTCGTTTTATTCCGAGTTTAAATTAAACACAACATTCCTGCAGCAACGCGCGGGTGCCCCCGCTCGTAACAAACTAAACCCTAATCCAATATACTTTATGTTTCAAGTCTTTTTAAATTTACTGTTATAACCACCTCTAAACCCAATAAACTTCATGTTTCTATTATTTTACATTATTTTCATTATTATTATTATTAACAAACTTTAAAAAAATAATAAATAAATAAATAAAAGCTCATATGATTGTTAAAACTTTGTTTGATAGCTAAAAAAATAAAAGTTTTTCCACACGCTGTAACACGCGTGCAAATATATCTTGTTTTATACAAATAATAAGAGTGAGATTAAACGTTTTTATTTTCTAAAGTTATTTTATTGTTAATGTCTTCTTTCAGGTTATAGGATTCGATAATATTTTATACAAAATAATCCTATGTCTAGATTTGGTAGGTTAAATTTATTAGTTTCTTTATAGGATAATAACATAATATTATTTTAATGTTATCGAAATAGATTTATCTAAATGTCTACTTTTTCTTACCGAAGACTTTATTGTTATGAGGTTTTCTAACATATATAATGAGGGGTTAAGAAAATTTAAATTAACATATTTATATTTTGTAAATAGGTTTATTTGTATCTAACAACTAACAATGCTAAATTTAGTATGCAAAATCAATCTTTTATATAATAAAGGAATTACATTATTTCAGAGTATTTTTAACAAAATAATCTTAGTTGAAAAAAAATTGAACCAATAGGAAAGCTCAATTTTGACACATATGCGAAATCGAGCAATAAAGTCAAAATTGAATTGATTTTTGTCAAACTTGTTGACATAAATAATGCATAAAAACGTTATATATATTTTTCGATATCTCTATGTTTTGACGATCACGAAATGTAAAATCATCAAGCGTAAGATTAGTACATAAACAAATATTAAGCTAATTTATATCATTATATCCAACTTAATCACTAAAGGTATGGATAAACAAGTGCTTAATACATCTCATGATCAAAAAGGTATTTAATTAATTATTACAAAGTTTATTTAATTATATAAACATATTACATATTTTTGAAAAACACTTTTGGTAATAAAGAAAAATGTTTTAATCATACTAAATATATGAATTCAAATTTTTAACCAAAAAAAGTTAGTTTTTCACCAAATAAACTTTCCCCACTAAATGACAGATTTTCTGCCCGTTACAGCTGGGCGGCCCCCTTAATTATAAGGGGCGGTCCCCTTAAAATTAAGGGGACCGGCCTTGAATTAAGGGGACCGGCCAGGCTCCTGTGTCAGAATCTGTCAGAATTTTTCTCCTATAAATACCACCTTAAATCTGGTACTTTCTCTAACCTATTGCACGAAAATTTCAGATCTAAAACTCTCTAAACATCTTCCAAACCCATTTGATCATTAGATTACTAATCCTTGTTTCAAGTGATTCAATCCCTTCTCATCCATTCTCATCCAAAGTGCAAAAGAAGAATAATCCTTCAACAACAAAGTTCAAGAAGTATTGTAGAGTAGTTGTGTATATTGTGTATATTATTTATGAAGTTGTGTTGTGCTTGTAATAAGTAGTTTAGGAGAAGTAGAAGTTGTGTAGGGAGAAGAAGTTGTGTAGTAGTGAAGTAGTGTGAAGTTGTGAAGAATGTGTGGTGTGTATAAGTAGTGTAGAAGTTGTGAAGAAGTCGTGAGATTGGTTCTAGCTAGGATTAGAATCCGACATCTAGCTTTGTGTCGTTAAGCCGGTCTAAGCAAAAGTTGTGTAAGGTTTCTCCGCCACAAGGGAGTTTGTTGACATAGTGAAGAAAATTCTCGAGTAGGTGACTCAGGGAGTGGAGTAGGAACAAGGAAGGTGACCTTGTAGCCGAACCACTATAAATCCTTGTGTTGTGGTTTGATCTTTCCAACTCTTTTCATTACTTACTTATTTACTTATACAATATTAGCTTAGTTAGTTAGTAACCGTATAATTGTTCATATAGTGCAAGTACTAAAATCACATAAACTAGAATCGAAGTTTTTTAAAACAAACTTGTTTTTATAAATTTTAAATCGGACGTAAAACTATTCAACCCCCCCTTCTAGTTTTCCACAATTGGTATCAGAGTCACGTCTTGCAAGATCTTTAAAATATATTGTATTTTAAAACTTGTAACGATCTATGGAATCTGAAAAATATTTAGAAGGGCAATATATGCAAAGACCACCACTATTTGAAAGTGATGGATTTTTATATTGGAAAAATCGATTCGAAACTTATGTGAAATCAAAAGATCTAGATCTTTGGCATGTTATTACTAATGGTGATTTTTTACCTATTCAAAATAATCCTGAAACAAAGAAAGATGAAATCGTACCTTTTGAAAAACAAAACGATGATTTAAAATGAAAACTTGCTAAAAATAATGAAGCAAAAATGGTTATTTATAGTGCGCTACCACGTAAAGAATACTAAAGGATCTTTATGTGTGAAACCGCAAAAGAAATTTAGAACTCTTTATTAATAACTCACCAAGGTAATAGTCAAGTCAAAGATAATAAAATAGATCTACTTGTTCAACAATATGAGCAATTCACGATTCCGGAAGAGGAATCAATTGATAATGCTTTCGCTAGATTTAACACTATCATCACAAGTTTAAAAGCACTTGATGAGAATTTTTCTAGTAAGAATTTTCTTAGGAAGTTTCTTAGAGCCCTTCACCCAAAATGGCGAGCTAAAGTGACGGCTATTGAAAAATCAAAGAATTTATCAACGTTACAACTTGATGAATTAATTGGAAACTTGAAAGTCCACGAAGTTATTATAAAGTAGGACTCCGAAATAGTCAAAGGAAAACGAGAGCAAAGCAAGTCAATCGCATTGAAAGCTAGAAAGGAATCAAACAACGAAGATATCTCATCTTCCGAAAGTGATGACGAAGAATATGCCATGGCCGTAAGAGATTTCAAGAAATTTTTTAAAAGGCGAGGAAGATTCGTAAGGAAACCACATGATGAAAGGAGAGCATTTCAAAAGAGTAAGGATGACAAGATTAACAAGAATGAAAGGAAATGTTTCAAGTGTGGTGATCCAAATCATCTCATTGGAAAATGTCCAATGATGACAAGAGATCAAAATCAAAGAGCATTTGTTGGAGGAGCTTAGAGTGATAGCGATGAAGATGAGCAAGAAACGACAATGGAAGAAAAGTGTCTCATGGCGAAGACATCAAGTGAGGTACGCTCCGAAACCGAATACTTTAATGATGAAAATTTATCATTAGATGAAAAAGATTTAGATAGTGAATACAATAGATTATGCAAACTAGGACAACAAGTAATAGCTAAAAACAAATCACTAAAATGCATAAACAACCAATTGGAAAATGAAGTACTAGAACTAAAAATTAAAATACATCAACTTGAAAAAGGTAAGGAAATTTTTGATGAATGTAAATCATGTCAAGAGCTTAAAGGTGAAAACGAAATACTCAGGGAAGAAATTCGCAAACTTGATAAATTTGAAAATAGTAGTCACTCACTTAGTAAAATAATAAGTATTCAAAGAGTATCCGGAGATAAAACCGGTTTAGGATTTAACTCAACCGAAGCTTCAACAAGCGAAATTAAAAATGTCAAGTTTGAAAGTGAACTTAATGAACTAAAACCTCTAAAATCTAATCCTAAGTATATACTTATTAATGATAGAAAAATACCTCTTGCAAACAATGAAGAAGTAAAAGATTTTTATAAACCGTCTTTAAAAACTGAAGTAGGATCCTCTAAACCTAAGACAAGATCTAAAACTCCACCACCTAGAAAACCAAATAACCTTCATCCAAGGTCTAAAACACCTCAACCAAGAAGAAACCAAAATAGGCAAAACTACAATAACACTAGTAATCAAATGTGGAATTATCAACAAAGATACAATCCTTGGGGAATACTACCACCCTTCATGCATCCTAGCCAAATGTTAAACATGTTCGGATCAAATAACTTTGGTCAAATGAGACAATGGGGACCAACGTAGAAAATTCGCCATTCAAACTTGGAAATTTAAGTTGTCACCTCTTGTTCGTATTATTCCTCGAAGACTTTGAAGAAAAACGCATTGAAGATGAAATGTACACATTTCCTTTTATTTCATTGTCAAGAAATGCATGCTTAGTTTAGTCTCTAGTGTTTATGTGATTTTGTTTGGCTTATAGTTTCTTCTAGATTTTATATCTATACATATATATATATATATATATATATATATATATATATATATATATATATATATATATATATATATATATATATATATATATAAACCTTCCACAACTCTCTCGTCCACTAGACAACTTGATAAATTTCAACCGAAATGATCAAGAAATTTTAATTGACGAAATGTCAAGTAAAAGTGTCTAGTAATTCCTTTCGTGCGAATACTCTCCAACGTATTTTTGATTAAATATAAATCTAATATATATATATATATATATATATATATATATATATATATATATATATATATATATATATATATATATATATATATATATTCTTGTTCTTTCCAGAAACCTAAACCACGAAATATCAAGTTTTGAAGGGCGGCCCCCTTAATGTTTAAGGGGACCGACAGCCAAATAAAGGGCGGCCCCCTTAATGTTTAAGGGGGCCAGCCATCTGATAGTCCCAAATCGTTTTTCCTCTTGTTTCTTTTGCCAAACACTCCACTTTTCCAACACCCCTTCCATCTGCTGCTGTTGTGACGAATTTTAAACCCCAAAAACTCAAAAACCAACATCTAATTCACTTAATTCGGGTTAATTCGAAAAGGGAAAATTCATCTAACACAATCACCATTACATATTGTAAGTTTTTCATGACACATTTCATCTAATTCCATGTAATTTGGTCTAACTCAAAATTATGCATGTTCTAATAACTTTTTCAAATTCATAATTTTTTTCTGAATTGGGTCTAGAATTTCTATAACTAAATGCTTCCCTTAGGAATAGGATGCTAAATTGACTCTAAAAACTAATAATTACAAACCCTCTTGTCGAAAAATTTTAAAAAATTTCATACACTCCTTTTCAAAATTTTTGGTAAACACATTGTTAAATAATGCTATAAAAACTTGTTAAAACTAATCATATTATGTTTTTATAACTTGTAAAACATGAAACTATATTTTTCGACTAAGTAAAAATATTTGTGTACACGATAAGAGGGTGTTTGGATTATGTCCAAATAATGTCGAAATTAAGTCGTTGTAATTTTTATAAATCGTTGTCAAGATTATAAACCTAAAACTAGAAATTCGGACTTGTCAAGATATATAATTCATATATATATTGACATACTAGTAGTGTAAGTGTCTAGTTAAGGAAACGTTTGGTTTAGTACGAAAAATGACGTTTTTGAGTCAAAACATAACCCAACTTTTTTCGAAAACAAATCACATGCATAAGAAACTCGTAAGAAATTGCTAGTTTTACAACCTAAAGTAAATCTTGTAAATTTCATGATATATTAAGATGTTTAAAAGGGCTTTGGATTTGTCCATAACTACTTGATAAACATCGTAAAATATATCTAGAACGAGTTAAAAATAAAAAGGAACATGGTAAACTACTTCTTAGGATTATCGTCTTAGAGTCGAAGTATGTTTACGTTCCAACATAAGTTTTAACAATATATACATTTTTATTCTTCTTTATATTTATTTTGGTATTTTGTATTGTTGTTGTGTTTAGGTGAAAATGCCAAAAGCGACTACCGAAGATCTTTACCTCACTAAAAACTACATTCCTAAAGTTTCCCAACTCCCTACTACATCTCCTTCCATTGGACGTATATATCGTCAAATTGAAGATAGAAACGTTCATGAGGGACGTGTAGTAGATCTAGCTTATGCTCAATTCGACTACATTGATCGCTTGTTTACAAGCATCAACTTCAATTGCCTCTTTGAAATCAATGAACCCATTGTTCCTCGTTTCATAGTTGATTCCTATAGCCAAGTCACGGTTCAAACCAATGATCTTGGTGCCATCACCATCTCCTTCATGATCCAAAATGAATTTATCACCTTAACTCTTGACCAATTCGGTCAAATCCTTCAAATTCCTTTTAGAGGTCAAGCCGTTTTCACAAACGAGTGGGACCTCGAATCTCTACATCGTTGTCGACCAACCTTTGGTCCATATCTCTCCGACATCCCTCATCCCGACGAAATTCGTCAAGTCCTTGGTGTGGAGCGTGCCACTACAACCCGTAAAATAAAATCCAAAAATGTCCAAATCTCTTCATACCAAATTCTCCTCAAGGAATTAGGCCCCCACATGAAGCATTGGGAAGAACTCATTTGTGAGAATGCGTTTGGTACCGGAGGTCACCGGGACCATCTCCCGGCGTGCCTTGCTCACATGTTGTATTGTATCGCTATTGAAAAGCCATACAATTAGGCCTACTTCTTTATCAAACGGATTGAGTGTGCTAGAAAAACTCCCAAAGCAAATCTTTCATATGGAATATTTCTAACTCGTCTCTATCGTCATGTTATCGAGTACTACCCCGATCTTGACAATAGCATCTACGAGTCCATCTATCCCACCTTACGTCCTCTCACTCTAAAACAAACTCGACGAACTCGAAGTGACAAGGGAAAATCTCGTCGTCATAGCTTTCAAGGTTCATCTTCTCGACAAGACGATGACGATGAGGAGGAAAACACCCATGGTGCTAGTACCCCTTCGTTCTCCGAGTTCGTTGATAATCTAGAGGATCTCGACTATCCCGAGTATACAACCCCATCTCCTAGCAAACAAATCGACGAAGTACTTCATGAACGAACAACCAAGGTGCTTAGACGACAAAAGAGTTTGCATGAAGAAGTTAGAGGTGGCTTCAAATCCATCGTGAAGACATTGAAGGGTATCTTCTGGAAGAAAAGGAGATGATGGAGATTAGCTTATGATTGTTGAACATTATTTATTTTTATGACTTTTGATCATGGATATTTATTTGCTACTTGTCTGACTTATATTCGGAAGTACTTGTAATTCTCTTAGATAATTGTTTGGATATTAGATTAGGATGATAACTTGTTTAATTATGTTTAATATATGCTTATAATTGCATGTTTTATTACTTAATCTATATATATGCTTGCATGATTAGTTTATGTGTGTGTATATATATATATATATATATATATATATATATATATATATATATATATATATATATATATATATATATATATATATATATAACATGTATGCTTTCTAATAAACCAAAACAAATGTGAAATGTCCAAATAGAGCTTGCTGCAAAAACAAAACAGAATATAACGTTTTTCCAGAAAAATTTTGAAAAATTTTGATTTCTGGGTCGTCAGATGGGCGGCCCCCTTAATTCATAAGGGACGGCCCCCTTAAATTTAAGGGGACCGGCCTGCATTTAAGGGGGTCGGCCACCCATACAGTAATTTTTACTATTTTCTTTTGCATCTTGTGACTTCTTTTGCTAGTCTCAGCTATCATTTCTCTTTAAATCTAAACTGCTTTTGGTATCTAACCATCTATTTTCAAATTAATTCCATTTCTAAACATGTTTTCATACTATATAATCCCCATGCATGTTTAATTCACATTCCATCATCCTCAACCTTCATCAAACCTCATCCTTTCATCATGTCATCACCAAGAACCACCTACTCAAACAATGCCAAAAAACAAAAACTTGTCATTATTCCACCAAAACAACTCTTCATTGATCTCACCAATGAAGACAATACCACTCCATCACCACCACCTCAATGCTCATCTCCTAGTGCACCAAATGCACCTTCCAAAACACCATCAATAAATGGAACCTCCACTTCTTCCATACCATCCACTTCATCCATAAATGACTACATAAACACCCACTTATCTCCTCCACCAAGAGCTCCACCACCACAACCTACCATTGAAAACACAACTCTTGACATAACCCTCTCATTATCACCATTAACACCTCTTGATGCACACTTCCCATCATCCCCTATCAATCCACCAACCTATAACCCCGTCCCATGGAGCTTACTTGAAGCTCATGGTGACACTTGCCTTTGTTGCATCCATAACCGAACAATTATGTTCGGACTAAGAGATGAGATACGTTACATGTTTTCACACATTGAAAACTTATTGCATCAACTACCAACCACCACTACTACAACTCCACCACCACCAACAACAAACACATCTCCTCCACCGCCATCAACAAACACTCCTCCACCATCACCATCTCCATGTTCACCATCAATTCCACCCAATTAAACATGCTTGGTATTTTGCAAATAAAATTGTCTTAAATCATTTTGGATGGCAAGCTCTAGAGAGGACCTTCATGTTAGAGCTTTGGTTTATTTTAGTTATGATTCTAAGCCTTCAAGGCTTTTATTATTTGCACTACTTGTTTAATCATTTAGTTTGTTGATGTAATGCTTGTTGTAACCTTTTAATTCTATCAATGATTATGGTTATGTTTAGTTTCTATATATATATATATATATATATATATATATATATATATATATATATATATATATATATATATATATATA
The DNA here is from genome assembly GCA_030686995.1 of Artemisia argyi. NCBI lineage: Eukaryota > Viridiplantae > Streptophyta > Magnoliopsida > Asterales > Asteraceae > Artemisia > Artemisia argyi. The sequence continues at coordinate 65,360,580 of CM060709.1, read as the reverse complement.
TATATATGTATGTATGTATGTATGTATGTATGTATGTATGTATGTATGTATGTGTGTGTGTGTGTATTGCTTGTCCACTAAATATATTTTGCAAGAATTCCATATCTCAATTCCTTTATGACCTCAAAACGAGGGGGAGTATACATCAAAGGGGAGCTCCAATTTAATCGGGATAACCTTTTTGATGCTAACAAAAATGGGAGAATTGATATAAACTCACAATAATACTTGTATATATACTAATTTTCGCTTAATGAGTTTAGATTTTGTAATCATTAAAAAGGGGGAGATTGTTGATATAAATAATGCATAAAAATGTTATTTATATTTTTCGATATCTCTATGTTTTGACGATCACAAAATGTAAAATCATCAAGCGTAAGATTACTATGTAAATAAGTATTAAGCTAATTTATATCATTATATCCAACTTAATCACTAAAGGTATGGATAAACAAGTGCTTAATACATCTCATGATCAAAGAGGTATTTAATTAATTATTACAAAGTTTATTTAATTATATAAACATATTACATATTTTTGAAAAACACTTTTGGTAATAAAGAAAAATGTTTTAATCATACTAAATATATGAATTCAAATTTTTAACCAAAATCAGTTAGTTTTTCACAAAATAAACTTTCCCCACTAAATGACAGATTTTCTGCCCGTTACAGCTGGGCGGCCCCCTTAATTATAAGGGGCGGTCCCCTTAAAATTAAGGGGACCAGCCATGAATTAAGGGGACCGGCCAGGCTCCTGTGTCAGAATCTGTCAGAATTTTTCTCCTATAAATACCACCTTAAATCTGGTATTTTCTCTAACCTTTTGCACGAAAATTTCAGATCTAAAACTCTCTAAACATCTTCCAAAACCCTTTGATCATTAGATTACTTATCCTTGTTTCAAGTGATTCAATCCCTTCTCATCCATTCTCATCCAAAGTGCAAAAGAAGAATAATCCTTCAACAACAAAGTTCAAGAAGTATTGTAGAGTAGTTGTGTATATTGTGTATATTATTTGTGAAGTTGTGTTGTGCTTGTAATATGTAGTTTAGGAGAAGTAGAAGTTGTGTTGGGAGAAAAAGTTGTGTAGTAGTGAAGTAGTGTGAAGTTGTGAAGAAGGTGTGGTGTGTATAAGTAGTGTAGAAGTTGTGAAGAAGTCGTGAGATTGGTTCTAGCTAGGATTAGAACCCGACATCTAGCTTTGTGTCGGTAAGCCGGTCTAAGCGAAAGTTGTGTAAGGTTTCTCCGCCACAAGGGAGTTTGTTGACATAGTGAAGAAAACTCTCGAGTAGGTGACTCGGGGAGTGGAGTAGGAACAAGGAAGGTGACCTTGTAGCCGAACCACTATAAATCCTTGTGTTGTGGTTTGATCTTTCCAACTCTTTTCATTACTTAGTTATTTACTTATACAATATTAGCTTAGTTAGTTAGTAACCATATAATTGTTCATATAGTGCAAGTATTGAAATCACATAAACTAGAATCGAAGTTTTTTTTAAAACAAACTTGTTTTTATAAATTTTAAATCGGACGTAAAACTATTCAACCCCCCTTCTAGTTTTCCACAAAACTTTAATAAATTTGGTGGAGAATTTGATTGAGAAAAAAACACATAAAAATATAGGTGTCAAATTTATGAAAATAAAAACTTAAAAAAAATATGAGGTAATTAATCAAACATTAGTGGTTGGATTTTAAATATATTGTATGGAGTTAAGTGTAAAATTATTAATCTCCATGTTTTTTGATAACTTTAGATAATAAACAAATAACCCCTTACACTTTATACCCTCACACTTTATAATATGAACTTTGTTTATAATTACATAAGTATTAGTATCGGTTTGAGACTTCCATCCATTAAACTTACAAAATTTTATAAATGTAAGAATTAGTTTTAATATACATTAAATACTTTTACAATATATATTAGTTTTAAACTTTCATCTATTAAAATATCTTTTTACTATGTACGTTAAATATAAATAAGAACTCATGTTATTATGTTTAAAAGTATAATCTATACGTACACGAGTTGAATAGTAAATACAATTAAATTATTATTAACGGTAATATAAATATCAAATGGTAAGTAAGAGTTACTGTGATATGAAAATAAATATACACGATTGTACTTATAACGACTCATGTAATAATTATTTAAAGTTTATATACGGATATCCGGAAAAACATTCTTAAAAAATTTTACGGAGTATATTTTAACTTCATCAACGCTCATTATGTGCTACTGAACTTGCATATTTTGTACAACATGATATTAATAGTTAAAGTTAAACAATAAAATCAACCTCAACATTAACATCTATGTCAGCTAAATAAAGTTAAATCTTTCATCCAATAAATTTTTTACAAAATATTAATTGATATTAATACATAATGAAAAACTCTTGCATACTTATTAGTTGTACGTATATCATAATTTTCACGGTTAAATTCTTATATGTCTATACAGTAAACAAAAATTTTAAAATAAATTTGATTTATGTGTAAACCCATGTGATCAAAGAACTTTTGACACAATACCATTATAAGGAGACAAGCTCAAGAATCCAATACAAGGTCGACGCCACGGTTGTATTTATAATTTCTGCTAACTATTTTTCTTACTTTCGCACATGTTCATGCTCTAACTTTTTAGAATATACATAAGATTTTCTATTTTTAAACGATAATACTATATAATTAATTTTTTCTGAAAAAAACCCGTGCGTGCACAGGTATTATAACTAGTTCAGAAAAATAATAATGTCAACTAGCATTTAGGCGCCAATGGTTTGTTGCTATAAATAATAATCGGTATAACTTTATAAGATGGTAGAATGAGTATGTGTATTAGTCATGGAATTAATTATGATATCATTGTTTAGTTTTGCTAATTAGATTTGGGTATCATAAAGTGTGGCCTGGTATATGAAGTGAATGATCAAACAAATAAACAATTTGCATGAGTTCTTTGATTATTTAATGATAAAAAAAGTAGTGGGACTCATGGAATACTTTCAAACTAATATACTCCGTATATGATAAGGAATAGAGTATGACTAATATCTTTCTATCATAATCAATTAATATAGTCATAGGTGTCAAACAAACAATGTTATTCACAATAAAAGTATTCACTCATTATCATTCCAAGGTACAAAACACACCCTTAATAAGCCAATTAAAATATTTTATTTCTCTTTAACATATACACCATAACACTTCTTAGAAAATCCCTATTATGAAAAGGGATTTTCTAAAATGTGCTCTGAAGGAGCGAATAAAAAATTCAAGTACTAATTTATTAAATAGAAAATTACATGTAATTATAGCAATTTTTAAGTATAACTAATGTGGGTATTCATTAAAAGGATGAAAAACTGAAAACAATATAAGAGGACTTACCACTTCTTGTTTATAAATCTTGTAAACATATCAAAAGATTTCTACATTATTTACAAGATACTTTCACATAAATAAAATTTTGAATATTTGTTGGCACACATTATATATCATAGTAAAATCTTGAACATTTAATTTGTTATTAACAAGATATTACTATGTGATTTATAAATAGGTTTTGCACCTCGATAAGTTTCCTGTAAGCATTTAAAAATATTTTGTTCATGTTTAAAGGATCGCACATATGTTAATATGTTTTTTACTATCGGACATTTTTAATTTTGCAATTATAAGATACTGGATAAATATATCGTTTTTGGCACATCAATAGATTTCCAATAGATTTTCTGTTGATATTCAAAAGACTTTGTCTTTTTTTTTATAATGTGTTGCATAGGCAATTATAAAGGCTTAGGTCTTAATCTTGTATAAAAATATTATTTTGTTAATTGAGTAAACATGTTCCTAAAAACCATTTGTAGATATAATTATTTAATTAGTACAATTACTAAAGTAAAAGCCAAAGGGTATGTTTTCTCATTTCTTTTTTAATTTTTTTTCTTTCTCTTTGTGGTGTTCATTAAAAGGATGAAAACAATATGAAAAGAATTTAGCATTTCTAATTTATAAATCTTGTAAACATATAAGAAGATTTCTACATTACTTTACAAGATACTTTAACACAAATAACATTTTGAATACTTGTTGGCACATAGTAGGTTTCATATGTGATTCATAAATAGTTTTGTCACCTCAGTAAAGTTTCCTGTAAGCATTTAAAAATATTTTGTTCGTGTATAAAAGATCGCACATATGTAGTTGATAGATAATTTTTTTGACTGTTAGACATTTTTAATTTCGTGTTTGCAAGATTGGATAAATAAATCGTTTTTGGCACATCAATAGATTTCCAATAGATTTTTTATTGATATGCAAAAGATTTGTCTTCTTATTTAGGGCATGTTTGGCGAGCGAACTTAACAGAGCTTATCACAGCATGAGCTTATTTTTTTTAGAAAAATAAGCTATCATTAAAAATAAGTCTCGTTTGGCTGACAAAGATTGAAGGAGCATGTAAAAAAATAATCTACTAAATGAAATGCTAGTTGAAGGAGCATGTAGAAAAAAGCTCTAGCAACCTGCTCAAGCGATCCGCTCCAGCTCCTGCTAGTGCCAAACATACCCTTAGTATGTTTTGCGTAGGTAATTTATAAAGGCTTTGACAATATTTTACTGCATGTCTTCTGATCGTAATTGCCTAAAGGCATAGAATTCTAATCTTACAAAGTTTATCATCCCAAAAGTAAAAATTGTGATTTAGAAACAAATTAAACCCGTGAATTCAAAGGGATGGGATATGTCGAAGCCACTTAGTTTATTAATACGTACCTCTCATTCTATTGAGGTTTATCTATTTTGCTTTTGATCTATCTATTGCTTTAACATGGTTTTGAATTTTAACCTAGTCCAAAAGACTTTTACCCCATCCTACAAAAAAAATCATTTCTCTTTTGCCCTTTTTCGTTGAATAATTTCTCAGAAACCAGAGTTTTGCAAATAATTAAAAAAAGTTTTAAATTGCATAAAAAGGTACACATCTTAGGTTCAATTTCAATTAAGGGTACTACTTTTTTTTTCTCAATTTAAGGTACCCGACTTTTTTTTTTGCCGATTTAGGTTATTTTCTAACTTCCGTTAAAAATTTCGTTAGTATGTTTGGTCCTTGAGTTTGTACAGGCATTTCATGTTTGGTCCATTTTCGTCCGTTTACATACGTTTGCATATGTTTTCGTCCGTGTTTATACGTTTTCGCCCGTTTTACACATTTTGTCCGTTTTTACACGTTTTCGTGCGTTTTGCATGTTTTCGTCCGTTTTACACGTTTCCATCCGTTTTTACACGCTTCCGTCTGTTTTTGCACGTTTTCGTCTGTTTTTACACGTTTTCGTCCATTTTTACACGTTTTCATCTGTTTTTACACGTTTTCATCCGTTTTTGCACGTTTTCGTCTGATTTACGTGTTTCCATCCGTTTTTACATGTTTCCGTCTGTTTTTGCATGTTTCCTCTGTTTTTACATGTTTTCATCTGCCTTTACACGTTTCTGTCCGTTTTTACACGTTTCCGTATGTTTTTACACATTTTCGTCTCTTTTTGCACATTTTCGTCAGTTTTTACACGTTTTCATCCGTTTTTGCACGTTTCCATTCGGTTTTACACGTTTCCATCCGTTTTTACACATTTCCGTCTATTTTTGCATGTTTCCGTCTATTTTTACACGTTTTCATCCGTTTTTACACGTTTCCGTTTGTTTTTTCACGTCTCCATATGTTTTTGCACGTTTTCGTCTGTTTTTGCACGTTTCCGTTTATTTTTACACGTTTCTGTCCGTTTTTACACTTTTGCATCGGTTTTTGCATGTTTCCGTCTGTTTTTACACGTTTCTGTCCGTTTTTACACTTTTGCATCCATTTTTGCACATTTTCGTCTGTTTTTGCATGTTTCCCTCTGTTTTTACACGTTTTCATCCATTTTAAAATGTGTGAAAATAGACAAAAATGTGTAAAAACATATGGAAATTTGAAAAAACGGATGAAAACGTGTAAAAACGAAAAAAAAAGGTGCAAAAATGGAAGAAAACATGTAAAACGGACGGAAACATATTATAACATATGGAAATGTGTAAAAACGGACGAAAACGTGTAAAAACATACGGACACGTGCAAAAACAGACGAAAACGTGTAAAAACGGACGGAAACGTGTAAAAATAGACGAAAACGTGTAAAAACTAGGGAAACGTGCAAAAACAAACGGAAACGTGTAAAAACGGACAAAAACGTGTAAAAACGAATGAAAACGTGCAAAAACGGACAGAAACGTGTAAAAACGGATGAAAACGTGTAAAAACTGACAGAACGTGTAAAAACAGAAGGAAACGTGTAAAACAGACAAAAACATATAAAAACAGACGGAAACGTGCAAAAACATACGGAAACATGTAAAAACGGATGGAAACATGTAAAAACGGACAATGATCAATATAAGAACCTAAGCAATAAAGCCACATTCTAGCACTATTATCTATACCAGAATCTATAATAAATGATAATCTAATCTATAATTAATCATTGCATAATGACTCTTAACACGTCATCAGCTATTCAAACTCATTTAATCTTCCATGGTACTGAATCGCATTTTGTTCCTGATTCTGCTGATTTAATTCGAAATCAAACATACCCATATGATCAATAGGTGTGAAATGAGGTATTTTTGCTTTTTAATCAATGTGCATGATAACAATTTCTGCAACATTGAAACTACACTACTTCAAGTTAATCAGCCAACATAAAAAAGTAGGCATGGTAACCATTTTAATGGAGGTTACAACTTAAAATTTGTATGTGACCAATGAAAGGCAGTCTATTTTCTTACGCCGAGCTTGTGCATGGCAGCATTCACTCTCTCATCGCTTATTGTTCTTTGCTTATCATAGAAATCTAGGATTTCCATTGCTATGTTCTTCACCTGTCATTCAAATAATCAAACATATCACAAATTAGGAGAAAACTGGCCCACAACACAAACAAAGGTGTTCAGAGGAATTAACTAATGCATGCAATACGAGTTCCAACTCCTTTCCCATTATCATGCTAATGAGAAATGAGCCTAACGATTCATTTAATTAAAAGCGTGACAACTGCGTGGGGTTGGATAACAGGAAATAACTGAAATCATGAATATCATGTTTCAGTAAAATCGGTTTAGGATGTTGTAAGCATTTTCAAAAATTAAAACCCTCAAGTCAATTGAGCCCATTTTTAACTCATTTGACGTGTTAATGTTTTAGGCAAGTTCTTATGATTTTTTAACCCTTTGACCCATTGGTGATAAACTAAAATTTATGTCGACCCATTTTTAGGTACATTTTACGCCTTCAAATTTATGCTTTTGTTCAAGTGTTACATTAAATGTAGAGGTGACAATTTTAACTGATGTGTCCTAAACAGGACAATGGGTAAAGCTGGCAAAATTACAAAAGATGGATTGATTAAAAGAATGGTCACACAGGTGTCTAGTGTATAAACTATAAAACCTTCCAAATCAATTTATTCAATAAAACCTGATAATTACTGAAATACCATGTCTTTTAACATATATGGCACTCTAAGTGGCAAAGTATCAAACTATCAATAATATTTTTATTAATTTTAACAAAAAAGTATTATAACCGATCACCCAACCCATCCTCTATGCCCATTTTGATACATATACGTACCACGTTCATGTCGACACGCAGATCTTCGAACCAAGCTGTGTTATCTTTCTCGTTGAGCACACTAGCTACATAAATGCAGGCTAATCCAATTAGATATGGTGGATGTATGAGTATTAGATCCATCCTGTAGGTGTCATTAACAATTCCCCTAAAAATTTAATAGAACAGATCAATATTAGACTTGCATAATTACATCGCGCTGGCAAAAAAACAACGAAATCAAGCTTTGATATGACTTTGAGCACAAAGTCTGGTTTGAAACGATATTGAAATAAAGATGGTCAACACAACAAATTACAAAAATCCAAACTAGTCAACGACAAACTTCTTACCAAGTCAATTGAATTGCATCACTCATTCCAGCATCCTGAAGCAACCTTGTTTAAGTAAAAAAATTCATAGTAAGGCTTGGATGTTGTGGTAAATATGTTCGCCAAAATGTACTAAACATCAAGGTGGCAATTCCGACCCATTAGCTTTTAAATGGATCAACTTGGGTTATGTTTGATCTAAAATCGACTTAATCAACAAGCTAAAAAATGGAACAGGTCAAATGGATCAAAATTGTCTTACAGGTGTATTCATATGAAAACCTCTTAAATCATTTTACTCAAAAAATAAGAATAAATATAGCGTTTGCAAGCATATTTAATGCATTTAACTATATTCAAAAATGGGAGTAAAAAAAGACGAAAAAGAGGCTGGAGACAATCCAACAAGGTAGTGATTTAGTGCTTCCCAAAAGAATGTATTCAAATAATTAGTGAATATACTTACTGAGGCAGTGAACGATAAGGATGGAACACAACAAGGTAATAGTTTAGTGCTTCCAAAATTTTCATTTCCATCTCAAGTATCTCTTTTATTTCACATCTGTACCTTTCATCTGGATCTGAAACACAAAGACGATATATTGCTAATACTGCAATTCCCAAATATAATAATTTAATTGAGACAATATTGTTTAAGTTTAAGAGAAACAACTACATATTTTCTTAATGTAGAATACAAGAAGTCTTGCTTGCACTGTGCTTTCTTCGGATTTTGCTGCCAAGTACAAACACGACGGGGCCAATAGACGCGGGTCATATTCAGTCATACTTCTCCTAAAGATCATAAATTGAAAATGTAAAGAATAATAAAAAAAAAAAAAAAAAAAAAAAAAAAAAAAAAAAAAAAAAAAAACAAGTGTGCATAAACCAATGAATTTGTATATCAGGTAAAGTATCTGAGAGCAAATAAGTACTTTGTATAAACACGTCTCATATACGTTACAGCAGTTGCTACGACCCTGAAATAGTAACCAATACAATGAGAACCCGCTACTGCAACTTGGTAAACAGATTAAAAAGAAAATGTGAACATATCTATACTCCGACAGCGGCTTATTGATAAATTAATAATTTAATGAGTAATGTCTGCATAACTAAATCGACACGAAAGAATATAGGTAGCATAGCAGTAAAATCTATTTATCCAAAAAAACAAAAAACTTGAGGCTAACCTTTGCCTCACTTTCACATTTTGAGCCAATCTCGCAATGTCTGGAAAGAAAAACAAAAAGAGAAGAATAGCAAGTTTCAGAAACTATTTAAATAAGAGCAATCCGCAACTCGTTTTCATGTTGATCGTAGATCAGGTTTTAGAGAGTTCACAAACAGAAATGGCCATAAAAGGCAACATACGTAATGTGATAAGCTACATACATTAGAAATTCATATCATATTTTGGAAGCTTGCAATCAACTTATATAAATCGACAAGCTTATCAGGAGCTCATTGCAACAGATGAAATGCAATTTATGATTACGTCACCATTACTTCAAAGTTCAGCTCGTTAAAGAAAAAAATAAGTGTCATCCTAGTGAAACCACGATTTAGAAAACGGGTTTTCTGCAAAGAATCAGCAAGTTTGTCTAATGTGCATCCATACAAAATAGCTTAATTTCATAATCCCAAAATTTCAGAATCCGCGATTCGTGGCAAGTTATAGTAGATAATCTCACTATATATAATTGCCAATGCAAACTGATGAGGAGCAGCTTATGAGTTCAGCAAAAATAATGAACACATATAAAACAAAATATCTCTAAATGAATACCATTATTCAATGAATAATGTACATAGAAGAGTTTATTGCACCAAAATGTAGCAAAGTTTATTGCACCAAAATGTAGCAAAGTTACACCTTTTCTCAACATATACTAATCCTTTTGTTTCATTGTATGTAACATACTTTCATTATTGCTGAGAATTTTCTTTTTTGTAAAAAGATACACCAAACTTGTTTTTAATTGTTTGTAACATACTTTCATTATCTTACATACAATGGAATGACGAAAGAAGAAAGCTTTTTACATTTTGGGGAGGGGGTTAGGAATTGCTTATAACGAAGTTGTATTAGTTATTATAAAGTGTAAAATGAGAGTAAAAGCTAAATGCTAACGCTAAACGCTTCTTCAAGTAGCGTATTTAGAAAAAAGCAAAAAGGGAAGGCTTCACCTTGTTTCATTCCGTATGGCAAACCCTGTGGATTAGTCGGTCAAAAGGTCGGAAACCATGGTTACCCAAAACAATAAACGATCCTTGCCAAAAGTGCTTTCACTTTTAAACGCTAAACGCTCCTAAATGCTCTTAAAAGCTCCTTGTCAAACATACCCAATATATGGAAGGCAATGTTCAGACCGACTCACCTCCCCGGTCAACCAGTGAGGTCCTGTTTAGCATAGACGGAACTTGGGTTAATTTATTGGGAGGGCCGAGTGCTATTTCAGTTAATTTGGGAGGGCCGAAGTTGTATTTCCTGTAAGCAAATATAAGAAAAATCTCAAAGTTTTGGGAACTAAGGTCCGTCTATGCTCTTTAGGTAATGTGAACATTGTCTTGGACATTCCTATCCGAGTCTCCTCCTAAACCAACTAAGCCACGCACCTCAACCTAAAACTAATACTGGTGGGGTTTGAACTTTGTTCTATGAAAAATCCTAGGCCTCGCCCTTTGGTATATTTAGCATTGTTTATTGCATTCCATTACAACATAACCAAATTCAAATAGGTGCAAATGTGCAATTAAAAAAAAAAAAAAAAAAAAAAAAAAAAAAAAAAAAAAAAAACCATACAATTAGTCATCTGCAATTTGATGAGCTTAAAATCATCAAGGGTGATTCCCCTTTGCTTATCAAGGTTATGTACCACATCCACTTCTTCTTGCTCCAACAATTCTTTTCTACAAAATTTAACCATAAAAAAAACATAGTTATTAAATCATTAAATTACCAACATACTGAAACTTTAAGATTAAAACCCGATGATCGAAAAGGGTTTTTCCTTTTTTGGTTCTTACAAGTGTGTTGATGTCCAGAAATTAGTCGCCATTTTTTTTGTTGTTGTTCTTGTTTGTTTGAGGAAATGAGAATGGTGTTCTTCTTCTCTGCAGGAGTGCAGGTTATTGAATTGAGTTATGGGCTTTTCTTAATGCGGGCTTGTGGTTTGTATTATGATGATATTAGCACTGGCCCATAGTATGACTAGTTGTATTGTTGATTGGGCTTTTAATATTGTAAAATCGAGTTTACAAATAGACTTTTGTTAAGTTTATTTGTGAGAGAATTGCAAAAATCGTTCCTAAAGTTTGATCAAATTGCACGTTTCGTCCCTAAAGTTTGGAAAGTGCAAGGATCGTCCTTGTGAAGAAATCTTTGGTGCAAATATCGTCCCCATAGGGACGATACTTGCAACAAAGGTTTCCCCCAAAAAGACGATACTTGCACCAAAAGTTTCCGCACAGGGATGATCCTTACACTTTCCAAACTTTAAGGATGAAACGTGCAATTTGGCCAAACTTTAGGGACGATTTTTTCAATTCTTTCTTTATTTGTTGGTTATAATTTTTATTATTGGAGGAATTGCATATAATATATCCCTCGCGAATAATTGTGTATATATTATTGGTACAAGTTTTTTACGCATATGATATAATGGTTTTTATGCATCTAATATATAGCTTGGGTTTGAAGTTAGTCCCAAATATTAAGGATTGTGTTAAAGTTGGGGGGGGGGGGGGGGGGGGGGGGGGTTAAGGTAGGTTTTAAGACAAATGATGAGACTCACCTTATTTTTTCTTTATCTATCTCTTCTCATTTTGTATATAAATAATTTATAAATCATATTTTAAAATATTTTTTCTCTTTTATATTAAATCTAAACCATAATCTTAAACTCACCTACAAACCAAACGGACCCTAAGTTCTGAGTGAGTTTATGCAATCCAACACTTTAAAACTGGAGATTATTAACAAACCTAAATTCGGCACAGTTACAAGCCATCCAACACAAAAAAACTTTAGATGAGTTTCTATGAATGTTGTTTTGTAAATCTAGTGTTTCTTACCCTTGGTTTCTAGATTTAACAATTATGATTATAAATTTGAGCATAGGAATCCAACAAGGGAAAATAATCCCTGCAGCAAACTGCAAGGAACTCTATTTGATGCTACATATAAATGAGAGACCAATTGTTAAAAATTATAAAAATTGAAAAATGTAAAAGGAAAATGTGAAACCCACTTTTCAAACAACATTCATGTTGCAAACTAAGTTACCTACTGTTTGCAGCATGAATGTTGAGCCAAATCCAACAAACCTAATTTTAGAATATAAATGTTACATATTTTCTATTTAGGTTTGAAATCCAATTGATATTGACAAAAACTTCGTTTTCTTCCGGAAAACAAGACATGGAAATAAAAACATTATACATGTTGCTCTTTGAAATTTTCTTTACATTACAGTCAAACAACGGCATGTTTTGTTCAAATACATGCTTTACAAAGTGTGAAAAAATAATATCCTATTTATAAAGCAAATCTTGATTGTCCTTGAAACTTAAAGTTCTTAAAAAAAGAGTAATATGTTATGACAAAATACCCTTTCAATTGTGAACGTGATCAAAGTCTTGCCTCAAATACTTTACGAGTTATTCACTTTCCAAAAGTAAATGCTTTGCATAAGTCTTGACTAAAATAGCAATAATTTGTCACCCATATTATTCCAAATTTCCAATTCTATACTTGTATACTTTAGTTATAAGTTATATTCATAGCCAATATATTCAGATATATAATTTGTTCATCTGCAAACTCAACTAATCATAAAATAATGGGCAATAATCTCTATCTCTGCTATTTATAAAGAGTGTATGCTCTTTTTTAAATTAAAATGACTTAAAATTGAGTAATTTTAGTAGACTATTATATTTTAAAAATGATAACAACATCTATCACTAAATTAATATTTTAAATATTGTTTAATCCTCAAACTTTTATCTTTTTTATTTCTAACCTATACACTTTTTTCTCGCAATAATTATAAATTAAACTCGTAAGTTTTAAATAAAAGATGAAATCAAAATTACGATTTGCAAGTAATAATTATTTACCGTTATAAAACATAATTTTGCGCGGGTATTCGGTAAAAGTTAAATGACCATCCGACAACCACTCCTTAAAGAATGCAAAGTCGTGTATCTTTGAAACAAACCATTTGGTACAAACTTTTCGCACCCCTTATTGGTTGACTATTTCATACCACTTGTTACAGATAAATTAGTTCATTGCGCTAGTACCAATATGTTGACTGTTTCTTGCCACATGTTATGGATATAAGTTCATACTTCTGGACTAATTGTTATCAAAAACAAATAAAGAAGGCAGTTACTTTGTTTACAGAAATGCAAATAGTCAAATAGTGGTATTGGTGGTGTAGACATTTTAAAGGGTGACTAGAATTCTTCGCCTCTCATGTTTGTAGCACATTCGATCTGGTCTTATATTCAAATATCAAAGTTATCCACAAATGATAAATTTGTCACTCTAAGCTGAAGTTTAGCTATATGTATCGGCTTTCTTTTCTTGCACTTCAACATTTATCACCTTTGTGGTTTGAGTTTATTAGTACGACTTGTTAGCTGTACATTAATGTAATTGATTTATGCTTATCGGTTTCTAGTCATTTATTATATTTGACATGGTCTTGATATGTAATGAGCTAGAGATTAGGAGGAGCGGAATTTGGTGGTGATAAGGCTTTAGGATCAATGGTTCTCTGATACCATGTGATCGTGAATAATGTACGGTTACAAAGAATGGAGATATATATCCTAACAATACAATGGTATTTTGGGTAACTACCCATGACATCTTAATCTCCAGCTAATTACATATCAAGACCATATCAAATATAATACTCCGTAAATGACTAGAAACCGATAAGCATAAATCAATTACAATAATGTACAGCTAAAACGACTAATATAAAATTACGTAAATATCATCTTTCTCTTAGATTCCTTTCATGCAATGTTCACTTTTTGTTCTATATATCTATAGAGAAATCAAATAGTGCTTCGGTGTTGTAATCCACTTGGTAATACGAAGATGTAAGAACCGTTTTGCTTAAATTTGCCTATAACATGTTTAGAGAAATTAAGGTATTACTTTTTCGGTCCATCAACTAGCATGTGGTCTAGTGGGTAACTCTTATAGAGTTAAGTGAGCCACTCTGAGAGTAGTACCGGTTGGGTGACCTACCGGGAAGTCCTCAAGTGGGGCAGGACCACATGCTCTGTTGATACCATCCCCCCACCGCAAATGCTCAGATTGACTGGTCAGCGAGGGGTCTTTTGAGATAATAGCCAGGGTTCATAGCCCACCTCCTGATAAGTACAGTCACTGGGACAGGTGCTGATTGCCTGGGGCCGGGTCCTTGGGGGAGGGTCCGGTTGGCATCCTTAGGATGCATGGGACCAGGGTGATCCCACCGATCTTCACCTTTTGAGATTACTTTTTCGGTCCCAGTTTATTAGCCGATTGTCACTAATTACAGATTGTCACTAACTACACTTTTTACTACGTAATCAAATATCATCTTTAACTATTTATATCTCTTTTAATTGACTAAAATATAAAAGTGGACAAATATTTCCAGCAACCGAAAACAAATTCATAAACTAAAAAATTGTGAGGAAGAAGTATCGTATTCGTGGATCTTATGTTCCTATATAATAGCAAATCAAATCAACAAATGGATAGACCAAATCAACGATCCTTTATAACCTATACAAACATTTAATCTCTTATCCAATTCCCTTTTACTTCCTTGCTAAAACTTCTAATTAAGAAAACTAGTGAAGAACGGTGACGCCATTGGGCATAAAAAGGCCGATGGCGTGCCATTCAACTCTAGCGTCGGCAACACTCTTATGGTCCACACACCTTTTAAAAAGAGGGGTATGCTACGATCAAATATTGTTCACACAAAAACATTCACGTAATGATGGGTCATTAAACTTAGACAACTTGTTCTCTTACTTCTTTCATCAACTCTTTTCTTTTAACAAATCATTTTATGACACATCATTACGCCAAAATTCGTTTCTAAAATTTATACGATTATACAATTTTTTTTTAAATATTTGAAAATACAAAAAGTCATTGTGTATAAGACTGGTAGTAACAAGACCACAAACAACCCATCATATCAACGTCAATTTAATTTTCTCTCTTTTATACCAAACACAGACCAAACATTCTTAGTAACAGGACTGCAGTCATAACAAAAAACGTACCGCACAAAAATTTATAAAAAAACAACTCACACACACAAACCATTCATTTCTTCAGTCCACTCACACACACAAATCATTTCATTTATTCGGTTCACTAACAGACCAAAAGAATGCAAATTAAAGGGGAAGAGCATTCCATTCGATCCTCGTAGCAAGGGACACGTCCTGTTTGGCTAGACAAAAAGAATGGTTTGGTTCCACTACTACTGTCTAATAAGGATGGTCATACCAAATCTACGACTAGTTACATCAAAAGATTGGAAGACGAGGTCGTGAATATAATATAGATTGAATTAGCTAAACAACTAAAACACAATTAACTATATAAAGAATTATTAAGTACACATACATCGAAACAATGACTGCTTAAAAGTATTTCTTATATAGCGTGTTGTCAACATCCTTTTACGTCTTCCGAAATTCTAATATACAAAATTCATGCAAAACAATTTTTTCACGTATATTAGTCAACTTTTTCGTTCCCAAAAGATGGACATAGTATGCATCAAAGGTGACAACTAATTAAACTAATAGCAGAGACGCATATATTACACAAGAAAAGGCTGTTCACGTAGTTAACACGGCCCGTGTTGATCAGGGTCGGACCCGTGTTGATCAGAGTCTGACCCATTCTCTCTCCGTTGCTTTCGGACCCTTGCCGCCCACGAAGTCCTTCCATCATCATCCATGGCGCTCCGTTGTTTAAGCTCTTCCACCTGTGTCTCCCACGTTGCTTTCCGCTGCCTCTTTTCATCCGAACTTGTTTGGCCCAAATGTTTTAAACCCTTTGTAATACAAGTATCATACATAGCACGAGATTCAGGATTAGATAACGTCTTATACGCTTCTTTGACTTGAATAAACCTCATGTTACACTCGTGGGCACAATCCGGTGGACATACATCCGGGTGGTACTTCAAAGCCATTTGTCTATAGGCTAGTTTGATCTCGGAGAGTGTTACACTCTCCGAGATACCCAATAAGTCGTACAACGTCTCATCTGGTGATGGTGTGTAACATCTGGTTGTGGCTTTAAGTGGTGAACAACTAGTAAAGGTTGTTTTGATTAAAAATTATGTGTTTATAAGACGCTTGTTACGAAAATCGAAGGAAACTTGGTGTAACCGAGACGGAACCAATGAATTCTTGTGTGGATTTGAGGGGACATGTGTTTCGGCTTGCGAAGAAATTTGTAGTGAAGTTGAATTGATCATTTTGGGAAGCAATATTAGCTAACGGAAGAGTAACGTGTATTAACTATATGTAGTGCAAGATTAATTCATTGGTCCCATTTATCCACCAACCAGGAAAAAGCTTCCACTAACCAAAAGTTAAATATATTTAGTCTTAAAATAGAAGATTTGCTACAACTTGTCGATCAAGAAATACACGTAACATACTGATTTTGGATATGTAATGATTTTCATTGATTATTACCCACAAATGAGAGGATACATATAGGTACAATACATAGTTATTTTGAGTAAACCCACTAATCAAGCTAATCACCAGTGTTTTGAACCCGAGTCTACCCGGCCGGGTTACCGATTCGACCGGTTCCGGCCAAAAAAACGGGTAAAAAAACCCGGGTTTCTAAAACCGGGTTAACCGGTGTGACCCGGCGGTTATGAGTGACCCGGGTCAACCCGGTTCTCGAAACCCGGCCGGGTTTCGTTTTTTCAAAAAATTTTAATAAAAACCTGGGTTAATCCGGGTTGACCAGGCGGTCGAACCAGTTGATCCGGTCAAAAAAATAAAAAAATAATAAATTCAAAACCGGGTTGACCCGGCGGTCCAACCGGTCGAACTGGTTGACCTGGTGCCCGGTGACTCGACCGGGTCGATTTTGAACCCGGTTTTCAAAACATTGCTAATCACAATAAATATACACTAATCATTTTGTTATCATCCACTAATGTAAGACTCACACAAATCACTTGATACTTATCAACAATATACGGTTAACACTCCTCGTAGTCGAAGGGGAGGACACCAGACGCTTAGACTGAAGCGAAATTCCTCAAACATAGCAGATGGTAATCCTTTCGTGAAGATGTACGTCCGCATACTGATAATGTGAAGGGACATAAAGAACTCGAACATGACCAGTAGCAACCAAGTCTTGAACAAAATGAATATCAATCTCAATATGCTTTCGTACGGTGATGTTGAACCGGATTACAAGATAAGTAGACAACACTAACATTATCATAGTAGACAAGCTTAGTGGAAGATAGAGGTTTGTGTAGCTCACGAAGTAAATTTCGTAACCAACAAGTCTCAGCAACAGCATTGGCAACCCCACGATACTATGCTTCTGCACTAGAACAAGAGAGAGTCAGTTGACGCTTAGAGGACCAAGATAGAAGGTTGTTGCCAAGAAAGACACAGTAGCCCGAAGTCGATCTCCTACTAGTAGGGCAACCAACCCAATCCGCATCTGAATAAGCAACCAATGATAATGTAGAAGAAGTAAAAAACTGTAACCCATGGTCTAAGGTGCCTCGAACATATCGCAAAATCCGTTTGAGAGCTGAGAAATGAGACTCTCGAGGATCATGCATATAAAGGCAAACCTGCTAAACTGCATAGGATATATCTGGGTGGGTAAATGTGAGATACTGAAGAGAACCGGCAAGACTTCAATATAAAGTAGGATCAGAAACTGGATCACCATCATCCCCTAGTTTAGACTAAGTGTCCACATGAGTCCGATTGGGATTGCAAGAAACCATATGTGCTCTCTCGAGAATCTCAAGGGTATATTTGCACTGAGATAAGAACAACCCTGTAGAATCACGGCTAACAGAAATCCCCATAAAATAATTAAGAGAACCGAGATCACTGTCATGGAAAACTCCTAACATAAAGAACTAATGATCCGCTGCAACAAAGTCTCAAAGGAAGCAGTAAGTACAATTTCATCAATATAATAATAGATAAGCAGTATTCATCCCTTGTCTGTATATAAATAATGATAAGTCACAACGACTATGATGAAACCCAACCCGAGTAATATAAGATGCAAATCGTTGAAACCAAGCTCTAGGGGCCTGCTTGAGCCCATACAAAGACCGCTATAATAAAAACACATAATCAGGATGCTGAGAATCCCAAAATTCGGGAGGCTGATGCATATAAATGGTCTCAGATAAATCATCATGCAAGAAAGCATTCTTGACATCAAGCTGATGAATCGACCAATGTCGAGAAGTCGCCAAACTCATAATGGTCATAATAGTACCCGGCTTAACTACCGGACTAAAAGTCTCATCTACATCAACCCCTTCTAATTGAGTACAACCATTTGCCGCAAGACGAGCCTTGTAGCGACTAAGAGTTCCATCAGCCAAATACTTATGGCGAAAAAGCCACATAGAGCGAATAATGTTGGTGTCATAGGTTGAGGCGCTAGTGTCCAAGTTCTGTTCTTAATAAGTGCAGTGTATTTATTACGTATAGTATTTTCCCAATTTGGATCATTAAACACACCATGATAGGTTTTTGGTAATGGTGAAATCGAAGACACATGCATATTGAGATGCTCAGTAGGACGATTAGTCTCGACACGATATCGTGTGACCATAGGATGAATCGAGACAGGGTTTGGGTTGTGAGGAGGATCCGGGATAATAAGTGGTTGATGCTGGTCTATGACTAGTGATAGTGTTGGTGTTTGGGTTGCTGGTGAGTTGAAGGGTGGTGATGGATTTTATGTGTGTGGTGATGCTTCATCTTGTTGGGTCGTATTGGGTTCTTTAAGTGATGGGGTGGGATGGTGATTAATTAGTATTGTTGGCTCGTGGTGTTCAACAACTTTTTGGTTGGGACTGTGATAAATGGGAGGAATTATATCGGGTGAGTCATCCAAAAAGGTGTAGATGAGAGCTGATGTTGATGGGGATGAACAATATGAAAATATAGTTTCATCAAAAGTGACATGGCGAGAAAGTATTATTTTATTGGTATGTAAAGAAAGACAATGATATCCACCATGATTGGATACTTGGCTCAAATAAATGGAGGGTATGGCGCGAGGGTCAACTTTGTGATTAGCATATAAGTGAGGGTAACATAAACAGCCAAATGTGCGTAAAAGGCTATAATATGGGTTTTGACCAAACAGGCGGGTATAAGGGGTTTCGTTGGTAATATTAGTTGAGGGTAAGATATTAATTAAATGAAAAACCATATTGAGGGCTTCAACCCAGAATATTGGTGGAAGATTAGCTTGAAAAATAAGGTCGGATAAGATTATTGATGGTGCGAACCATTCGTTCGGACTTGCCATTTTGTTGTGATATTTTTAGGCATGAACAGCGAAACTGGATGCCATTGTTGGCAAAAAGTTAATTTAGGCTTCAGTTGTCAAATTCACCCCCATGATCAAATTGAAAAGACCTAATTTCACACTTAAATTAGGTGTGAATGATAACATCAAATAGTTTTGTTATTTTAGTGTTAATTTCCCCCCTATTATGTTCGTCTTTTGTGTTATTTTGTAAGGATATATATGCTCTTATTTGTTTATATTCGGTTTTCAGGGTAAAGATGAGCATAGGAACGAAAATACGCGGGATTGGGAGGTTCTTAATGAAAATATTTGAAGTATGCGGAATCAGCACCAACTACGGCTCAGAGGTTCTCTCTACCTACGTCGTAACACTCACTGAAGACAAAAATCATACGATGACCAAGACCTACGGCGTAGTCAAACTTTGGACTACGGCGTAGTTATGACTTCTACGGGCGTAGCTAATATCAAGCTACGTCGTAGATCTTCATTCCATACTTAGAAGATTTTCGTTATCCTTGATGGAGTTACGGCATAGTCCCTCATTTGGTTATGCCATAGATTGGTTTACGACCGTAACTTATCTTTAAGTTACGGCGTAGTTGAGCTTAAATTATATTTGATAAACACATTTATGTGTTGGAATCCTTCAAAGGAATGAAGGAATACAAGGGCCTAAGTTGCAATATTGCTAATAAGAAAGGGGTGAAAAGCTAAAGAAACTATGCCATAGTTGGAAAAATCCGCTAAGCCATAGCTAGGCAAAAGAGTGAACTACGCCATAGTTGGAAAAATCCGCTACACCATAACTACGCCGTAGCTGAAATATTGGCTACGCCATAGCTGTTTCAAACCCTATAAATAGAGGCCGAATTCTGCACTATTCATCATCTCTTTTCCTCCCTTTCAAGGGGGCGATTAGGGCACCATCTCAGAGCATTTTCCAGCAGCAACCAACCACTTTCCAAGGGAGCATTCACATGCAATCACCATAATTATTATATCTACATCAAGTAATTTGTATCAAACATTATGTTCAATTTAATCCATGTTTTATTCATTCTTGTTGGTATAATTTACTATATGTTTGGCTAATCACTTCATGTGTTAGCCTTGTTATGAAATTGTTATTGCCATGATTTAGTTTTCTCGCATTTATTATCATTTTATTTGTTTACTTTCTTAGCATGTCTTAGGACACTCTAGTTTCGGTAGTGATGATGTTTGGTAGTTCCATTGAGGCTAGGAGAATTGACCATAGGACCCAAGCGGATAAGGTGTGTCTTGATGATAGTAATATCATCATCTATGTGGAAATTTCAATGAACGACCACCTACCAAACAGACTTGCTTAAGGAATTAGAGGGGATGTAAGTTCCGAAAGGCCGCATCCCGCTAGACTATTCTAAGTTAGTAGAGGCAAGGCGCTTAACGACTCTTGCACCTCGTAGGCAAAGCGACCAATCGATGAACTCTTGTAATGTTATAGTTATAAGAATAGGGCAAGGTGTAAGATAGGATAGGCGATTTGACCATCTGAGTCTATCGACTTGAATCCCCAGATGAAATGATAGGATGCATTAATTAGAAAACTTGTCATTAAATAACAAGAGTAGTAATTAGATTAACACTTCCCATCTGAATTTTCTTTCGCTTAATTAATTGTTTTTGTTATTTATTTCATTTTCTTTAGTTTAATTAATTATTCATAAACCCCTCTTTTAAACTAGTTGTAATGTTACAGTTATAAGAATAGGGCAAGGTGTAAGATAAGATAGGCGATTTGACCATCTGAGTCTATCGACTTGAATCTCCAGATGAAACGATAGGATGCATTAATTAGAAAACTTTTCATGTTAATAACAAGAGTAGTAATTAGGTTAACACTATTCTCCCATCTGAATTTCCTTTCGCTTAATTAATTGTTTTTATTATTTATTTCATTTTCTTTAGTTTAATTAATTATTCATAAACCCCTCTTTTAAACTAGTGACACTAAACTTAGATAACTTTCACACACATAGCTATTGGGACGACCTCAGCTTTACCATCTAGTTATACCATACACTACCGGGTACACTGCCCGATAGTGCATTAGGTAGACGAGACTATTATAAATATAAAACTTGGTCGGTAAATTCTGCATCAAGTTTTTGGCGCCGCTGCCAGGGAGCTATTTAGGATTTTTATTTAAGTTTTCTAAATATTTTTGCTTTTAATTTTTTATTTGCTTTTTAGGATTTTTGTTTTTAGTTTACTTGTTCCACTCTCTTCTGTTTTTGTTTGTTTGTGTCATTTCAGGTTATGGGTGACGTTGATATCAACATGCTCACTATGGAGCAATACATAGGTTTGACTCAAGGTAACAAAATACCAGGTGTGCTAGGACTCGAAATTGATAATAAAGTCAACTTTGAGATCAGTAGCCAGTTTATGAAGAAGTTAAAACGTAAGCTTTTCACAGGAACTAACGATGAAAATGTCCACCTACATATAGGAAGAGTGTTGGAGATTGCTGATCTTTTCCACACTCCTGGCATCACTCATGATGCATTGATGCTTAGGGTATTTCCAATTACACTCACAGGGGCAACCAGAAGGTGGTTTGGTAGATTGTTTAGAGGAACAATCAATACATGGGATTTTCTAGAGAGGGCATTTATTCAGAGATATTGTCCTCCTTCAAAGACGACCAAGAGAATGGAAGTAATCAGGAATTTCAGACAAGAGATGAACGGGTCATTATGTGAAGCTTGGGAAAGATTCAAAGACCTTCTTTACATTTGTCCAATACATGATCTTAACAACCATCAGAAGGTTCTCATTTTTTACAAGGGTTTAAACATTCCTTCCCGTCAAATGCTTGACTCTCAAGGGCCAATCCCTAAAATGCCACCAGCTCAAGCCCTTAAATCAATACAAGAGGTGGCAAACCACTCACAAAATTGGTATGATGGAGCAACCACTTGGCTAAAGAATGGTGATAGCTTTGATGACATTGAGATTATTACCAATAGACTTAATAGCCTTAGGTGTGATATGCATGAGCTTAAGGAGAGTATTCGTACTATGAAAGTAGGGTGCAAGATTTGTGAAGGTATGCATATTACACAAAAGTGTCCTCTCCAAGAAGAAAGTGAGCAGGTTAAGTATATGGAATCATTGGAGCAAACAATCAACAAATCCGTGAAAAATTAAAAAGGATGCACAACTCGAATGATGAATGGATTAAGAAATTCAAGCAGACCACGGACTTGAACTTAAAGAAGCTCAATGCTGAGAGAAAGAGTGTGGAGGTAAAGCTTGAAAAATTAAACCAAACGATCCTAGAAGATAATAAGATTAAGGTTGGAAATATCAAAGTAACAGTGGGAAAGATCACATGAGTCAACAAGGAGCCGGTTCCTCATGATTTACCTATTTTCAGACCATATGTACCACCTATCCCATTTCCAGGACGTTTGAAGGTTGTGAGAAAAGAAGAAACGAGCAAAGATCAATTGAAGAGTATGGAAGAAAGGTGCTTACAAGGTGAAGAAGCAATTCCACGAGCTAATGTGGAATCGACTACAACACAGAATGGTAAAATTTCTAACTCCTATTTCATTCTTATTACTAAAGATCTTGCTAGATTTCCTATACAGGTTGCAGAAATTGTGGATGACATAGTGCAACCTTTAACCTCACAAACCATACTCATCACACCACCCGATGATGGTTATGTAGCACCGGCTACTGAACCAATTTTGGTTGAGCTCGAGAAGAAATTGGGAGGCTAAGTCCTAGACACTACCATGAATAACAAGGAAAATGAGGCACTAAAGCCAATCATTCAGCCACAACACGGAATGTTCAAATCATAAAATCCATCACTCAAACTAGGTAAAGTAAGTAGGAAAATGAAATCTCCTTTAAGGTATAATTTTAATTCATCATTTACCTATCCTATAGCAAATTCATACCCTCAAGGTGTTTATTGCTATTTTCACCCACACTTGATTTCAAGTGAAGGGATAAACACCCTTTTACTTGGTAAATAAGGGTGGAGTCAAGCTCCTGACTCGAATAAAAATAAGCGCTTCGTGTGAGGCATCCCATGCCTATCTTTTTATTTTTATTTTGATTTTAGCTTTAGACTTTTTGGACATTTTGTTAGTTTTTAGGTTTTTTAGTTGGAGAAAGGTAGACAATGGAGGAGCTGGATTTGGTAATTTCACCAAAGAATTCACCTCAGAAAGTTTCTACGGTGTAGCTAAATTTATGGCTACGCCGTAGCATCCTCCAGGTGTCAGATGTCTGTCAGGTTTCATTACCTACGGCGTAGTTCTACATTATCACCATGCCGTAGTTTTCTCCTGTACCAATTAAATTTTAAATTTTTTTTATAACAAACATACTTTAACTTATATTAGTTTTTAAATGAACTTTGTGGGTGTGTTCACTGTAAACCCTCACGAGACTTCACTCGTCCACTTGGGACACCAAGTAGTTTAAAAGGCTTGTTGCATGCGCTAAATGCAACCGTGATTCCTACGAAAGTGAGTTAGGATTTTTGTTTTTCATTTTGTTTTTCTTTTTAGGTTTTATGCTTGTGGTTGTTACGTGATTTCAGGGATATGAAGTTCGCTCATTAGGCGAAGCGAAGGCACGTTTTCTTCAACATGATCCTTCTATCATTTCAAGAAGCAAATTTCAGGGAACTCAAGGTAGACATGGGACATTCTCACCGATAGCGTTCACGCACCAATGCCTTGAAAGCCGAGTTACGATCTATTCAACTTGGAGACCTAAGCATGGAAACGTATTTTTGGAAACTCGAGTCAGTTGTCACCATTCTTGCGAGCCTCGACTCTCCCATTCCGGATGAAGACTTCGTACACTATGCACTTGAAAGCCTCGCCGACAAATATGATCAAGTTTGTGGCATCATGCATACCTTTCCCGACTTCAAAACGGCTCGCTCCATGCTCATTACCGAAGAGATGCGATTGAAATCCAAGTCCATCTCCCTTTCTATGGACTCCTCTTCTTCATCTCCATTGGTGCTCATGACCGACAATGGTATGTCTCGAAACTCCTCTAACCCTCAAGTGAAATCATGGAGACCATGTATTAACTATGCTAAGGGTTCGTGTCTATATGGAGTGGGTTGCAAATTTGTCCATGATGCAGGGCCGTCCCATGAATTTATGAAATATTTGAGGGCCCTGGACGAAATTACATAATGAGGTCTTTCGATAAGTAATACTATTTATAAACTGTCACCATTTATGAGATATAATGCAATTAGTTAACTAAATATTTTAACATATTACTCATTTAAGATACTTTATCATCTAAATGCTTTTTTCTTTTTGAAAAATATGCGTACACATGCATATAGTTATTAATGGGGCAAATTTTGAGGCCATTAAAAATTTTAGGGCCCTGTGTGATCGCTCACCTTACACACCCTCAAAGCCGGCCCTGCCATGATGCTAATAATAAACATACCGTACGCACTGTTGAGCCAAAGGCGAATAACAATACTGAGGAAATTATAATTAAACTTTTGGGGAAACTGGGAATAACGGGACAAAAATTCTACAACTCACACACAAATTACTTGATACTTATCTACAATATACGGTTAACAGTTTATACTTGAACAAAATGGTCAACGAGTATCGATCGAATGATGTAAATTAATATTACTATTTCACATGAATATCCCAGACATGGTATAAACACGTTTCTTGCATCCTGAGTATATTGATCTTTACTTGATATATGGTTTGGTCATTGTTTGACATGTTACAAAATAAATAATGTTTTAATAATTATGAATGAAAAGAGGGTTATGATATATTGATGTTTGTCAAAAGGATGCGTGACGCCCACACCAGTAAGTTAATTAAAATACATCAATTGTCGTTGGAATATCTCTCAATGTATCTTTTTTGTTCATTAAGAAATAAAAATGACATAGTAATACATAGTTTGCGAGTTATTGGACCTTCTGATAGCTACTTTTATCCCTTGTTAACAGCGATGAAGATGTTATTATATGGAAGGATGGTGTTTATTACACATTTTTTTTAACCATGGTTTTGCGATATTTTGACCAACTAATCCATTTTGTTTGAGCTCAAATACTCAAAAGCGGTATAAAGCCCTCCACTTTGTCAGACCACTTCAGTGTTGTTAGCACTAAACATAATTCGAAATTGATGCGTCTCACATTTTAATTAATTATGTCAATCACAAGGTCCTTATTACTTGACTATACCGAGTGTTTTTGTTAAACACTTTCACTCTACATCATCCATTACAAATGCTTTCTAAGATTCCATCAAACACTTCTTTCTTTGATCTGCATGCTAAATGACACGTTATTGTCATGGGAATCAAAGTAATAGATTATTTGCAAAATATCGGGTCTGAGATAGATGTTAAATGCTTAAGTCCTGATTAGGGCTGCAATCGAGTCAAGCCGAGCTCAAGCTCAACAAGGCTTGAGCTTGGCTTGAAAGAAAAACACTAGGCTTGAGCCTGGCTTGATAGCTTGTCAAGCTTTCATCATCCAGGCTTGAGCTTGGCTTGAGTAGGTTCGAGCAAAGCTTGAGCTTGGCTTGAAAAGCTTGAATGAATACAAAAATATTGTATTCAATAGCTAAACTCAAAAATAAATATATGTATAAAGTAAAACAAGCTAAAACCATATTTGAAAACCAAATTAGATTGATTTAACACTAATAAAACCAAGAATAACATTCTCGTACCAAAGTCGAACATCAAAATGAAACATAAGCCAAAGTACTAATTAAGGTTCAAATGTCTAAAACATATCAACAAAATATATCTCGTGAGGCTTCATAAGGTTCACATATCTTGAATTCTTGAGCAAAATGATCTTCTAACTTGATGATTTCCTTAGCATTATATTGTAAGAACCTGGGAGTTTATATTGTGTTAGTGCTTGTCTACTTGAAGAAAAGATATTAACTCATGCATCGTACATAAAGATATCTTGGCTTCATGCATTTGCAACTTGCAACAAGTTAACTACACTAACAATAAAAGTGCAATACTATTTCAAAACTAAAGATACATCATATCCTTACAATAAAAGTGAAAATACTATTTCTGTATTTCACAACTAAGCACTCTTTACCTAGGTGAGTCGTTGACTCGTACAGTAGCTCTGCATATAGGACAACTAGAATGTGTAACTAACCACTTATCGACACATTACTGAGTTGAGTAAATAAAATGAAGAACTTTTCTAGAATACATTATCCAATATTTATGAACTAAGCCTTTATAATTAGCTTAATAACCAAATTTGATTCTAATTACTTATACAAAATTTATATGAAAATATCTATAATAAAGCTTGATACGAGCTCGAGCCAAGCTATCCAAAGCTTGAGCTTGGCTTGTTAAATATTTCGAGCTAATTTTTTGGCTTGAGCTTGGGCTTGAGTTTGATAAAAGCTTGACTCGATCGAGCCAAGCTCGAGCTCGAATTGCTTGATAATAGCTTGATTTGATTGTAGCCCTAGTTCTAATAGCTATAAAATTAATGTTATTGTTGCCATGGATGTTTTTTTGTGTTTAAACTGCAAGATACATGATAGAAAAGTTGATCAATAGATTTGATATCTATTGAAGTCTTTAAAATATAATTCTTTACTAATGCAATAATGCATAAGGCTATAATATTATTCTCTAATTTTAAATGATGTTATAATCCTAGTTTTTTATTTTATTATGGATATGTATGATTGTGACACAAATTATTTAATCGTGATAGATTGATTTATTTGGTTATACCCAAAATTTAGAATTATTGAATGTATACGGATGGTTGGTAGTGTACATGTGATACAACCATCCGTATATGTGTGGTATATATTGTTTTCATAGATAGGTTTGAATGATGTCTCTTGTTTTCAAATCAATACATATTTTCACTTTTTAGTTTTTAACAAGGAAAAAAAAAATGCGTATGCGTGTTATACATTTGTTAATTTTATATTAGCAACCTAGTTTGAGATATGGGTATTTTCAAGTAGTTATAGCAAACACCGAACTGAAAGGTTGATTAAGAAAGAA
Source organism: Artemisia argyi (assembly GCA_030686995.1). Taxonomy (NCBI): domain Eukaryota; kingdom Viridiplantae; phylum Streptophyta; class Magnoliopsida; order Asterales; family Asteraceae; genus Artemisia; species Artemisia argyi. The sequence goes on along the minus strand of CM060709.1, from coordinate 65,332,876 downwards.
AAAACTAAATTAACAATCAACATCATATTACCAATTGACAACTGGTTCTAATTAATTAAAAATTGCTTAGCCATTTTGAAACACCAATTATTACATGTATGGAAAGGTTCATGCTTATGGACCAATGGTTAGTTTGTTAACCAAAGTTAAAGCTTTTTTCTAAGAGCACCCGGTGTAGTCTCATCGTTGCACTTCGCCATCCGACGTGGAATGCCCAACGGCGAGCCGAAGCTCGCTGCAACACCAGGGATGCCTCGCCGTTCCTATTCGTTGGGTTTTTGTTCGTGGCCACGGCGAGCAAAGTTGCTGACAAAAAGTGTATTAAGGACGTTGGATTTGCAGAAATATACAATGGCTTTATTACCGTTTGGGTTTGCAGAAATTACAAACGGTTTTTTTTCCCTTCACTCTTTCACATAAACACTATAAATACTAACCCCATTTTCATTTCTCTTCACTACATTTCAACAAACTACAATAAAAATTTCTATACCTCTTCTCCAAATAAACATAAAAATGTCTCAAAATCCGAATGAAGGAGGCTATTTCACGAACCTCTTAACGTCGAACCACCCTCAATATGGGGGAGCCTCAAACTCTTCGACTCTATCGTCGCAAAATCCAAACCCGTCGTCGCCATACGGTTCGCAACCATTCAATCCAAATGAAATTTACCGTAACTAACAATATGCGTTTCAACAAGGATTCGCAAATCAACCCTAATTCAATCCGTCACCATATTTTTATAACCCGAATCAACCACCCACGTTTCCTCCATCATAACCATCTCAACAAACGTTTAAAGTACCTAAGGTACGATCACCGACCAAAGGTAGAGGAAAAAAAACCAAAGCCCAAAGAGGAAAAAGCGTCGTAAATTTGGACGCGGACGATGACGATGTCTTGGAAGAAGCTGGTCATACGCGTGCTCGAAAATTGTGGTCCAAAGAAAAAGAAAAGATCCTTGCGGAAGCGTGGAGAGAAATTTCCCAAGACCAAGAGATGGGAAATGACAAAGAGAATGACTTTTTTTGGAACAAAATTCATGCAATTTTCAACGAGCGGACTACTGAAGACCCTCGAACCAAAAACATGCTATCCGGTAAATGGTCGGGCTCAATGGCGACTGCCAAAAATTCCACGCTATTTATAGAAATTTAGAGCGGCGCAGTGGTGAAAGTGAGCATGATCATATCGAGAATGCCAAAATGAGCTTCGCATAACGCTTTGGACAGAGGGGTTTCACTTTGGTTCACGTTAGGGAGATCCTGAAACGCTACCCGAAATGGGATGATGAAGAACCTCTAGACATTACATGTCTTGAGAATATATTCGGGCCAGACAAATGACCTCGTCCCGAAAGAAACAACAAACGAGCCGAAAAGAAACAAAAGTCGACGGAAACGCCGAGTGCGGCGAGCTCCAGTTGGAGTCAAACAAGTACTTTTTCGGGACAATTATCCGAAAAGTATACGCAAGCAAAAGACGCTAGAACGGCTTGTTACGAGGCGCGGAGGAAGAGAGAGGAAAAGGCGTTCGAGAAAGAAGCAATGGCGTTGGAGTGGCAGGATATGCAGATGCTAATGCTCGATCCAAGTACGGTTACTGACCCGGTTAGAGCCGAAATAATTCGCAAGAGACAAGCAGGAATAACTCAGAAATACCAATGTCACACCCCCAATTTACCTGACTTGCAGCGGAATGGAATACCTGGGGGTGTCTGTCATAGCATCACAGTTACAGTTACATTGAACGACCTAAAGTGTCGTTTGGAAAATACTTCGTTTGATCATTGAAATAATCCAGAGTTTACAAAATGAGGTCCCCAAAAGGTGTTGCATGTTTATGAAAACAAGTCCTACTAGATCAAACGTTTACATAAGTGCATGAAATAATGGTGAGACGCGTCGACCCCGCGACTCCATGAAGGTCCAAATGTATGTCACATGAGCTACCTTAATAACCTGAAATACATTGCTAAAACGTCAACACGAATGTTGGTGAATTCCATAGGTTTATAAAATGTAATGTTGTACGGCCACCACAAGTATAAGTGCAAGATAAAAATCAAGTAAAATAGTACAATAGACCTTAAGCTCATGACCCCGAAGCTATGACTGATGAAATTATATGCCTCTCCCGAATGTTTTACCAGAACACTCCCAAAATGTCAAAATGAAATGCATCCGCTTACTGTTCGTAATAACTACCACGGATGGAGGCGTCACCCTCAATAGATCTATCCACTCACTCTCGCTTAATCGGCAAATTAACGGTCCATGATAATAAATAGGGAACTTTAACAGGTTGGTAAGGCAACTTAAGCAATGTACATATGTTTTGGTACTTGGGCTCGTACTAAAATAATTGATGCAATGTATTCCCCCGTGGGATTTGAAATCAAAATATTGTATTGAAAACGGGGCTATGAAAACTCACCTTAAACTGATGATACTGTATGATGAAGTGTAATGAACAACAATGAACGATTAGCTGCCGCAACCTAATATGAATGATGAACGATCTACTTTAGATCACAAAATGATGTTATGAATGTCCATGCACATGTTTCCTATACCACTCTACTCTTTGGAAAATACTTGTTGTTATCAAAAATATACATTTTCCAAGACTTAGGAAAATATGACAACTAGAAAAATAAAACTAGTTGAAATGTATATATATATATATATATATATATATATATATATATATATATATATATATATATATATATATATATATATATATATATATATATATATATATATATATATCGTTAGTATCAATGTTAGTGTTGAAATCCTCGGTTTGAAATCCTTGAAATAACGCCTTGTAGTGATAAAAATATACTTGTAATCACTAATACTTCATTAGTTATGAATTTGGGTACTTGGTATTAGTTCAAGAAATCTAGAGTTACTACGTAGTTTTAGTGTTATTATTTTCAAAAGCTGTCAAAATAATATGAGTTTTGCCGATATTGAAACGTGAATATCTTTGTCGTTATAAGTCCGTTTTACTTGTTCTTTATATCCACGGTTACGTCTTAGTATGTAGTAATATATTTTGGAAAGCTTGGCTCCTCCGGGTTACATCTAAAGCCTCTTTTTGTCCGACGAAAAACGTCCAACAGCATGAAATTTTCAGAAAAATACTTTTCATCAATAAACTTGCAAAAATCATAACTTCTTCGTTATAAACTCTTTTTAATCCGTTCTTTCGCCTACGGATTCGTTTTTGAAAGTATTTTCTAAAAATTTTGCCAAAGTTTCTTTTATGTTTACTGATTTTCCTATATTTACAAAAATGGGACAGTAGGTTTATATACTTGTTACAAATCCATTTTTCATGTACAAAACTAGTTTCTACTTCAACCAAATCTCTTGCAAACACCACAAAGCTATACTAATCCTACCATACACCTTCTTAGGGTGCCATGGGTTCCTAATCACTAGTAATCATGTTAATTTAACAAAGGAACACCTAAATCAAAATCTAGGGTTTGTATGTTCAAAAAGTTAACAAAAATAATGTGGTATAGCTAACTTGTACATGAAATTAAGCATGAAAACCATAAGATACAAGTGTTAATTAGATGAAATCATGAAAATAAAGTTGATAACTCACTTTGAAATAATAGGTGATTAGATGATGAGAAACCTTGTGTTACTTGTGTTTATGTTGCAAGAATCTTGATTAGAATGACAAAAGGAACAACTTTGTAGCTTTGATCTTTGAAAAATAATGGATTTTGGTCTTGGATCTTATTTGGGTCGTGGGTTTTGAGATGAGGAAGAGAAAGATGAGTTTTTGATTTTATGATCCAAGAATAAATGTGTAAAAGGTGTTTTTGCTAGATATTTAAGTAAAAATATAAGGTATTATATTATCACATTAAGGCATAAGGTCAAGGGGGGTTCATGGCTGACTTTCAAAGGGTTCAAAAGCAATAATATGAACTTTGATTTATTTAGGATAGTTAGTGGATGATTTGTAGTATAAGTATAGGTTTTTAGGTGTTAAATTTAGGTAATCGTAGTTAGTTTTTAGTTATTATTGAGTACCGGGTTTGCGAGAAATGAATTTTAACAAGTTAGTCGGGACTTAATAAAGTCATAAAAATGTTAAAAATACATTGAGTACAAGTATTGAGTGTTCGGGTGATTATTGTTTAGTTTTCACGAAAACCGTCGTAATATTTATAAACTTACGTTATAAATAAAAATAAATTTCCAAAATACTGGGTAAATGAATATTATAACTTTTATGATGATATAATGGATATAAAAATATGTCGGGACCATTGTGGGAATATTTAGATATATTCGTCGTGTTTATAAACCGAGTGTTAACGTTTATTTATAAATAATTATAAGGAAAACGTTAAATGTATCAAATATATAAATTTGAAAATTCTAAGAGTGGTATAACAGGAAAATGCTGTTATGATGATATGCAGACTGTCTCTAGTCCATATGCAGTGTCCTTACTGATAATGAAATGAATTCGCACCTAAACCAATACGGTTACGCGAATTTTAATACCCGTAAACTAAATTTATGATGAAATGGGTAATGCAAGTGAATAGTGAAAACTTTTCCGGCAATGAATAGTGTTCAGTGAATAGTAAAATTCTCAAATATTTCTCAGAATATCAAATTGACCTTGGAAATGATGAATAGTAAAACGATGAGTAGTGTTTTGATGAATAGTGATTTATGAATAGTAAAATGTCAAAGTTTGGGAAATGACCTGAAATGGTGAGTTGTGACAGTCGCCCACCCAAAAAGGAATTCAGTCCCTGAATTCAGCTAGTGTTGGTCTCTGAAGACGTATTGGTGAAAAGGTGATGATATTCTGGAATTCCAGCGAACTTTCACGATAGGAATTCGACTCTGCTTCAACTGTTCGACCTAACTGTCCATGATTTCTACTTGTTCTCCTACAAGGTTTATGTTTGACTTTGGGTTGGATTCCTTTCCAAATGGGATTATGAGTGACTAATCTGAAAAGATGATAATACATGGTTGTGTAATCCTGTTGTTCTCTATCAAGGCTCAAGTCTGACGGCCACTAAGCCTACTCTGTCTGAAATATTACATGGTCCAGTGTGTATCGGGTTTAACTTTCCAAGTTTTCTGAATGATATCATGCCTTTCCTAGGCAGAACTTTCTGCATAACTCTGCCTACCAACTTAAAGTTTTAATGGTTTACAACTTATTGAACTTGTAACTGATTCTTGACTTGTAGAAAATTTATGGTTATTTCATGAATGCCTACTAGACTAGTATGTTGGGCTTTTCCAAATTTCGATCCGTCAATGGATATTGGTATCTCGACCATAAAGTGCCTCAAATGATGTAGTCTCTGTGCTCGCGCGATAACTATGATTGCAACTGAATTTGATCTATGATAACTGGTTAGTCTAACCATTTCTAGGGTCAATCACTCATGCTCTGAGCATACTTTCCTATGTTTGAATTGTTCTCTCGCTTTGACCATCAGTCTGAGGATGATAGGTGATGTTTACATCTAAATGGGTTTCTGAAGGAAATCCTGAAATGATTTCTTGAAGTCCAAGGTGAATCGATTTCCTTATCAGGAATAACTGAAATGGGTACAATAAACCTTTGTGACTAATTCCACAACGTTCGGTCCTTTGAACTTGGCGTTATCTGAAAGGGATAGAATATAGCTAACAATTTGATTCCTTATGTTTTGTTCCAACGGATGATAAGACATATGTCCTTCTTTGTCTATTGGGTTTGGTCTTCACTACTGAAGTTTGTGATTAATTTGTGATGTCCTTCCTAATTCCTTCATCACATATTCCAAATATTCTTTATTGTCAAGTCACAAATCCTAAATGCATAAGCGATGTTGTAGGGAAATTGGTTCTGGAAATTTGTCTCGCGATTGTGAGTTTTGGTTGAAATCTTTTTCTGAATAAACGAATTTAGAAAATGGAGCAAATGATTTACATAGTAATATTTTTCCTGCTGATTCAAAATTTCAGTAGTTATGAAATAGAAAAAAAAATGTTTTCAAACATGTTGTGATTAAGACTGCTTACCAAAGTTTGATGTCTATGTATATTTCTCATTGTACAATAGTGTTGCTAAAGATTGACCAAAAAGGATCGTACTTGTTCAAAATAGGAATTTCAAAAATCATTTTTCCACAAGGTATGTGATTTATGTAAACGCATCAACTTTATTTAAAAGTGATAACACTAACAAGGATAAAATGGTAGAATAGGAAATGTTCGCTTAAATGCATAGATGTCTAACATTTACTTCCTGAGGTTGGATAATGCCTATTGGTGGTTATCAGTTATAACTACAAGCATAGGTATTTAGACTAACTTAAGTCCTGAAATAGTTTATCGTTGTAATTGGCAAGGCGAACGTACCACTTGATGTTGTGTCGATGAATGTCTATTCTGTTTTCCCATGTAGATGAGGAGATATGTTCCGGTTTGATCCCTTGCTTGGTATGAAGGTGAGGTTATCTGAAATTTCTAGAGACATAATGCCTTAGAGGAATCTACATCGATATTCTTGATTCAAACAATTATCCTTTGTGAAAATTTACTGCAGGAAAGTTTATGTATGAATGAGGCCATGTTTAAATGAAATGCTCTACAGTCTCAATTAGAAGCTTGGTTTATTTCTATTGTGTTGTCCTGCGGACATTTATATTGAGTTCAATCCTGTAGCTCAGTCTAGCTAGTACCTTTAAACGATAGAATTTGACAACTGAGTCAGAGATGGTGATTCGGATGGTCTCGCGGTATCTTAGAATTTGTTGTTGAGTTATGAATTCTCTCACTATATACTTCTAGTTCTGTTTAGTAGTTCTGTAATCCTTTCATTGCTTTTCTTGTATCGAGGAATCCTACTTGTAATTGATATGGAAAGTCTCTCCTAGGGAAGTCAATGGGAAAATCTAACTTAATGGCTAAGTGGGTGACAGGTGGGGTAAGTATCCAGGGATAGTTCGGCAAAAGGGATGTTTATGGAAGAGTTCCTTTGTTTACAAAACTTTTAAATGAAGATTGTTATTAACAATCCTTTGGAAAGGTAATTATTTCCTTCATGGCATAATCCTTCCTAAATTTTACATAGGTGATCAGGCTATGTACAATTGAGGACTAATGATGCGATGTTAGATTTTGTCAAAATATCATAACTTTTCTCAAAAGTTTTAGATGGTGTTCAACGCATTGTTATTAAAAATGGTATCCTGATGTTTTCTTTCAAGTAACATGAAAATTGCCTAGCGTAATAATAGTAAATACTTGGTGTAATGACAGAAAAATCAATTTATAGGATGGTAATAAAATAGCTTACTTCAGAAATTTTTCTGTAAAACAATTTCCCCATATGATAGTAAAATAGTTTGAATGGTATATTGGATACGTGGGTGAATCTTGTCGAATGGTAATAGTCTACTAATTCATCAAAAACGAAATCAGCCTAATCCCTGATAAGACAATGCTAAAATGTCGCGAAACGATTGAAGTCTGAGCAATTGGGATAGAAAATGGAGTAAACGATGGTTTTGATTATCACAGAGGTAATAAAGGATAGATACTACATTGGATAGAAAAGTGCTTAATACAACTAGGTTATGTCATTGTACCAACGGTAAGTACAAAAGGAAAGATACAACCCTAAAGGGCTCGAACTACGGTTTATATATTGAAACAAGGCTCCTCCTGCTGAAGCATTGTTGTTATCCTTGATGTTGCTAATATCCTGACGGTTCTCTTTCAACAGCTCACGCTATTCCTCGAGCGATTCAGTCTTGATTCCAAGTTCCTGATTTTCCTTGTTCCTTATCTCCAGGCAGTCATTCTTGAAATGCCCTAAGTTTCCACATTTGAAGCAACTCCCTGGGGTCTTCTGATTTGTGAGTTTCCTACAGTCTTCAGTCCGATGACCCTGCTTCTTGCACACTTCACACGTTTTACTGCAATGATCTCGGTGATGTTGATTACACAGGTTGCAGTAAGGTAATTTTCCAATATACCTTCTCTTTGTGTGTGGTTCTGCAGCAAAGGCTCTATTCACTTCTTGTCCTTTGGGTGATTGTTGAGCAGCATTACAACCTAGATTGTTGTTCCACTTCCTTTTATTGTCACTATTGTTTCCTGATGTCTCGGCGTGAACTATGAGTTCCTTTGCTTCGATCGCCATCTTGATAGCTTCAGACATAGTATCGGGTTCCCATGCAATGACTAACATACGAATTCCATTTGAGAGTCCCCCGATGTACCTTTCAAGTTTCTTGCTTTCCGGTTCATCCATTGCAGGACCTAGTCGTGTTAATTCATAAAAATGAGTAGTGTACTCGTCAACATCATTTCCTACCATGGTAAAGTTTAGTGTTTCCTGTTCCTTTTCTCGTAATTCATTTCCTACACAAAATGTTATACCCATCATCCTTCTTAGTTTCTCCCAAGAGTGTGAGTAGGCAGCATCAACTCCCACCATCTTAATATGTTTGGTCCACCATTCCTGGGCTTGATCCTGAAAAGTGCATGTGGCGAACTTAACCTTGTCTTCCTTACGACAGTCGCCACATTGAAATATTGTTTCTATTTCTTCGAACCATTTGAGAAATTCCTTTGTGTCTCTAGTTCCGCTAAAGGAGGGAGGATTGCACCCCATAAATTCCACGTGAGTAAGTTCCTTAGTGAGGGCGGTGGCTATGTTCTTGGCAATGACTTGTCCAACAGCAGCTTGCGTCATGCTTGGAGTGGTTTGCTTAAATCTCTCTTCATCAAATCATAAGAGACCATGAGAATATATAGTTAATCAAAGTCATCATATTCACAACACATGAATATAATACATGAAAATTTTGGTCTACGTGAACCGATATCACAAATAGCACAACCATTTCTTACATAGTAGAGTCACACTTGATATATTTGTTTGTACAACAACAAAAAGACAACAAGTTCTTTAGACTATGTCCCACACCTTCTGTGGCTAGGATAATAGTAAAAGCTAGTGAGGATATAAGTTTGGCAGGATGTCCCTCTGTGTGAAATCAGGTTTGTGGCATCATAAGGTCGAGATAGTCTTGAAGTGGTGTCTGAAGTTGTGCATCTATCAAATCTTAGATAATGTTGGTTCTGAACCATTCCTGAAGAATCTGCGGATGTTCCTGTTGAGTCTGTGATATTGGTATTATCTACTAGGTGTTATCTAGTTCATGGCAAGTGGGAATGGAAAAGGAAAATGACAATGGTGGTACTAGTGAATGGAATACTACCCTCTTTCGCGCTACCTCGCGACATCTAAGAGGTAAAACTAAAGTACGCACTGTGGGACGACCAATAGTGTAATAAGTAACTGATGGTGGTGGTAGTACCTGAGTAGTGAGTGCTCTACTAGTGATGGAAAGAAACATACTATCTTCCTTGCAATAAACATCCTAATAAGTCCATTAAGATTAAGTCTGAATACTTTACCAAAAGGCATTCTATGTATGGGCTGAATGATAGGAAAACCCTGTTCCTATGGCAAATCAATAGTGCTAATGGTGGTGTAAGTGCAACTGGTGGTATAATGGTAGTGGAAGATGACAAGGCATCTTCAATGTCGGAATCCGATAAAAGGATGTCAGGGTGAGTATCTGAAGACATGTCACTTGTGAACCAGGTCAATAAAATGATATATATATATACAAATATGAGTATAAATAACTCGCACAGGGTATGCATGAAACAACATGTATCATGATTATGCACTTATGATGAAATGATGAGATGCTATGATGATTTGGTTATAGTCTAGGGTCCAAGATACATCCTAGTTCGCTATAACCTTAGCTCTGATGCCAATCTGTCACACCCCCAATTTACCTGACTTGCAGCGGAATGGAATACCTTGGGGTGTCTGTCATAGCATCACAGTTACAGTTACATTGAATGACCTAAAGTGTCGTTTGGAAAATACTTCGTTTGATCATTGAAATAATCCAGAGTTTACAAAATGAGGTCCCCAAAAGGTGTTGCATGTTTATGAAAACAAGTCCTACTAGATCAAACGTTTACATAAGTGCATGAAATAATGGTGAGACGCGTCGACCCCGCGACTCCATGAAGGTCCAAATGCATGTCACATGAGCTACCTTAATAACCTGAAATACATTGCTAAAACGTCAACACGAATGTTGGTGAATTCCATAGGTTTATAAAATGTAATGTTGTACGGCCACCACAAGTATAAGTGCAAGATAAAAATCAAGTAAAATAGTACAATAGACCTTAAGCTCATGACCCCGAAGCTATGACTGATGAAATTATATGCCCCTCCCGAATGTTTTACCAGAACACTCCCAAAATGTCAAAATGAAATGCATCCGCTTACTGTTGGTAATAACTACCACGGATGGAGCCGTCACCCTCGATAGATCTATCCACTCACTCTCGCTTAATCGGCAAATTAACGGTCCATGATAATAAATAGAGGACTTTAACAGGTTGGTAAGGCAACTTAAGCAATGTACATATGTTTTGGTACTTGGGCTCGTACTAAAATAATTGATGCAATGTATTCCCCCGTGGGATTTGAAATCAAAATATTGTATTGAAAACGGGGCTATGAAAACTCACCTTAAACTGATGATATTGTATGATGAAGTGTAATGAACAACAATGAACGATTAGCTGCCGCAACCTAATATGAATGATGAACGATCTACTTTAGATCATAAAATGATGTTATGAATGTCCATGCACATGTTTCCTATACCACTCTACTCTTTGGAAAATACTTGTTGTTATCAAAAATATACATTTTCCAAGACTTAGAAAAATATGGCAACTAGAAAAATAAAACTAGTTGAAATGTATATATATATATATATATATATATATATATATATATATATATATATATCGTTTGTATCAATGTTAGTGTTGAAATCCTCGGTTTGAAATCCTTGAAATAACGCCTTGTAGTGATAAAAATATACTTGTAATCACTAATACTTCATTAGTTATGAATTTGGGTACTTGGTATTAGTTCTAGAAATCTAGAGTTACTACGTAGTTTTAGTGTTATTATTTTCAAAAGCTGTCAAAATAATATGAGTTTTGCCGATATTGAAACGTGAATATCTTTGTCGTTATAAGTCCGTTTTACTTGTTCTTTATATCCACGGTTACGTCTTAGTATGTAGTAATATATTTTGGAAAGCTTGGCTCCTCCGGGTTACATCTAAAGGCTCTTTTTGTCCGACGAAAAACGTCCAACAACATGAAATTTTCAGAAAAATACTTTTCGTCAATAAACTTGCAAAATTCATAACTTCTTCGTTATAAACTCTTTTTAATCCGTTCTTTCGCCTACAGATTCGTTTTTGAAAGTATTTTCTAAAAATTTTGCCAAAGTTTCCTTTATGTTTACTGATTTTCCTGGATTTATAAAAATGGGACAGTAGGTTTATATACTTGTTACAAATCCATTTTTCATGTACAAAACTAGTTTCTACTTCAACCAAATCTCTTGCAAACACCACAAAGCTATACTAATCCTACCATACACCTTCTTAGGATGCCATGGGTTCCTAATCACTAGTAATCATGTTAATTTAACAAATGAACACCTAAATCAAAATCTAGGGTTTGTATGTTCAAAAAGTTAACAAAAATAATGTGGTATAGCTAACTTGTACATGAAATTGAGCATGAAAACCATAAGATACAAGTGTTAATTAGATGAAATAATGAAAATAAAGTTGATAACTCACTTTGAAATAATAGGTGATTAGATGATGAGAAACCTTGTGTTACTTGTGTTTATGTTGCAAGAATCTTGATTAAAATGACAAAAGGAACAACTTTGTAGCTTTGATCTTTGAAAAATAATGGATTTTGGTCTTGAATCTTATTTGGGTCGTGGGTTTTGAGATGAGGAAGAGAAAGATGAGTTTTTGATTTTATGATCCAAGAATAAATGTGTAAAAGGTGTTTTTGCTAGATATTTAAGTAAAATTATAAGGTATTATATTATCACATTAAGGCATAAGGTCAAGGGGGGTTCATTGCTGATTTTCAAAGGGTTCAAAAGCAATAATATGGACTTTGATTTATTTAGGATAGTTAGTGGATGATTTGTAGTATAAGTATAGGTTTTTAGGTGTTAAATTTAGGTAATCGTAGTTAGTTTTTAGTTATCATTGAGTACCGGGTTTGCGAGAAATGAATTTTAACAAGTTAGTCGGGACTTAATAAAGTCATAAAAATGTTAAAAATACGTTGAGTACAAGTATTGAGTGTTCGGGTGATTCTTGTTTAGTTTTCACGAAAACCGTCGTAATATTTATAAACTTGCGTTATAAATAAAAATAAATTTCCAAAATACTGGGTAAATGAATATTATAACTTTTATGATGATATAATGGATATAAAAATATGTCGGGACCATTGTGGGAATATTTAGATATATTCGTCGTGTTTATAAACCGGGTGTTAACGTTTATTTATAAACAATTATAAGGAAAACGTTAAATGTATCAAATATATAAATTTAAAAATCCTAAGAGTGGTATAACATGAAAATGCTGTTATGATGATATGCAGACTGTCTCTAGTCCGTATGCAGTGTCCTTACTGAAAATGAAATGAATTCGCACCTAAACCAATACGGTTACGCGAATTTTAATACCCGTAAACTAAATTTACGATGAAATGGGTAATGCAAGTGAATAGTGAAAACTTTTCCGGCAATGAATAGTGTTCAGTGAATAGTAAAATTCTCAAATGTTTCTCAGAATATCAAATTGACCTCGGAAATGATGAATAGTAAAACGATAAATAGTGTTTTGATGAATAGTGATTTTGAATAGTAAAATGTCAAAGTTTGGGAAATGACCTGAAATGGTGAGTTGTGACAACCAAAGTCTCGACCTTGAAGATGACGCATAAAATGTTTAAATTTCATATTAGTATCGTTTTTTTCCCGTATCGTATTTTTTTTCCGTATTGTAACTTTTTTATGTAATGAAATAAAATTAGTATGTTGTGTTATTTTTAAGTAATTGTGGAATGAATTTAATTAATTTAATGAAATAAAAAAAATAAAAAAATAAAGGTGTAAGTCGTTGGGCCCTAATGAAGAAGTTGAGATTTGTTGTTTGGTGAAGGCCGGGGGGGGGGGGGGGGGGGGGGGGGGTTAGTTGTGAAGAGGTGTTGGGTGATGTTGCACACGTGAGGCCCGAATGAGGAGCTTGAGCTTGTTGTTTGCACCTAGTGCTCTAATTTATCATGGGTCTATGTAAGGGTGTGTTTCATTAAGGTGTTTTAGGTTTTAATCTAACTACCACATTTTACAGGTATGAGGTGGCTAGAAAGTTTAAATATAAACGAAATAATGTTGTTTGTTTTGTATGATTGTCTGAATGATTATAAGTGTTCGTTTCTGCAATTTATTTATTAAACCAACGTAATGCAATAATAAGTAACTTAGGAAAGTATGAAATAAGACTTTTTATCATAAATATAACATAGTTAATAAACCATCAAATATATTATATTAACACAAGTCTTTAATATCTTATAGAGTAAGAGGCAATAAAACAAGTCTCCCACCTATTATTGAGTAAGATGTTATATATCTGACCAGGTCTGACTCAAAAGAAAAAAACAAACAACACTAATGTTTGACCACTTCTTACCGCCTCTGACTCGGTAAGAGTAAGAGGCTAGTAAGACACTTTTTCAACAAATTTTTCTTCAAAGTTAGCGGCCTAGTTTCATTAAAAACTAGAGCTAAGAACCAGAAGGAATTACAGAGATGAAAATGGTGTTGTAGCTCTATTTAAGGAATCTTGTTGCTAAGAGCAAGGGGGTACCGATGGCTGTTAGGGTGGCGCCATCGCACCAGCCCAAAAAAGCCTTTGGCGCACGACACCGTGGGTGGCGCCGTCGGCTGTTGCGCCGTGGTGAGTTATTTATTTTTTATTTTTATTTTTTTTTTCTATTTTTTAAGCATGTTCTTTGTATAAAAAAATACTACTTAGATAGTAAGTTCATGTAAGATTTTAACGAAATGAAAATACGTTAAGCATTAAAACGAAAATACATTAAACATAGATACGTTAATTAAACCATGAAACAACAAAACGGAAATTGAAAGCCCTAAACTACAGTACGATAAAACTATGATTCAGTAAAACGAATCATCCGAGACCCAGCCCTCGTCACTTGAAGCACTCGAATCGTCATCACTCGTTGACACACGGGGCAATCCATGTGCGATTCGATATGCACAACGAGCTTCTCTCCGAGCCCGTTTAGCTAACCAGTACTCCTCATGAGTTCTTCTCTCCTCTTCTTCCTCAGCCTGAACCCTCAACAACTCTTGCATGTCTTGCTCGTACAGTTCATCCTCAGTCAATGCCCGTGGTGGTGGATTGTTCGGTTGTGGGTTTTGTGGTGGGGGATTGTTTAAAGATGGAAACAGAACTTCATGTGGAGTGTTTTGTGGTGGAGTGTCATACTGGAAAACTGGATACAAATCTTCAGGAAGGGTGTTGTATTCTGAACCGTTATTTGGTGAATTGTGATTAGCCATTGGTTTGAGAGATGAAATTTGTGATTTGTGTATGATTTGTGTGTGTTTTTTTAATGAACTGGGAATGGGTATTTATAGGGCTGTTTGAACATATTTGAATTAAAAAATTATCCCGCTATTGAATTTGAATTTGAAATTCAATCGTTTAACCGCCCATTTACTGCACACGTTTTTTTTTATATATATATATATATATATATATATATATATATATATATATATATTTGAATTTGAAATTTAAAAGTTGCAATCCCGCTCACATGTTCAAATTTTGGATTTTAAACTTTAATACACTCCTATAAATAGCATACATTATCATACAATTTTTCACATACTTCACTTTCTAAACACACTTCACCATCTAATACTTTTCTTCACACATCTCTTCACAATGAATAATTGTTGGTTAATGGAAGAAGAAGTCTTGCTAGCTATCGTATGGCTAGAAGTTCAAGAATCTACAAACCTTTTGAATGAACGTTCTTTTTGGAATCGTTACACGAAAGTTTAACGAGCAGACTAATGGTGTTCAACGTAATAAGAATAGTATTACGGCTCAATGGAATAGAATGAACATTGAATGTGGTAGATATAATGCTATTTACAAAGAGTTGCAGCGTACCGGTCAAGACACCAATCGTCTCACCAATGCAAACCGAATTTATTATGAACGCTATGGGAGAGAGCTACATTACCCACAAGTGTGGTTCACTCTGAGAAACACAAGGGCATGGGACAGATACGATGAGTAATGATCTTTTATGTTAAGTATTCCACTTCGTTTCTTTCTGTTTTTCGTATCGTGATTAGTTGTTTCCTGTATCGTTTGTAACCATGTTAACTTTGTATGGTGTTTATGTAATGTTTACGTTTTTATGAATGAGTAATGTGTGTGTGTTTTTTATGTAATGTTTGTTTTTTTAATGTTATGTATGTTTAATTTTATGTAAAAAAAAAAAAAAAAAAAAAAAAAAAAAAAAAAGGCCGACGGCACCAGAATTTCTGGTGCCAACGGATACGGCCAGAATGTGGTGCCGTCAGATTTCTGGTGCCATAGAGATTTTTGCTGACGTAGCAGCACTTTTTGGCCCATGGCACCGAGGTTACCATCACTCTAAGATACTAAGATACTGAAGTTGATAACTGGTTTTGGAAACCATTACAAGTCGTTTCTATATGTTAAAGTATCTATTTTCTGAAGGCCAAAACATTATATAATTTTACATTTTGCAAGAGGCCAGAAAAAATGTCAAAAGGGTTTGATAAAGCGATTCTAGACTTGCTAAATGACTTGATCCAGTTACAAAATTTCTTTCTAATCCATCAGAAATCCAAGTGAATAACATAAGCTTTATATGAGTAAAATCAACTCTTTTTCTTAACATTTTCAACTCGAAAAAAAACATCATTCTATAGCGTTAAAGGGCCACACGGTAGAATGAATCGCAACAGAGAGACATGTACCGGGTAGGCAGTGAGGCACGTTCCGCAAAGGACATCATATCCTCCATGAAAGAATTGAGTGGTTTGTAAGGACAATCGACCAAGTAACCTTTGCAACTTGTGAAATGTTTAAAGGTATGTGTTTCCTTCTCTAAATCTTTATTATATGCTGTTAATTCTTCTTATAGACAAACATGCAGCAAAGGAAATTTTCTCTTAATTTTTTTTCCCTATGCCTTAGTTTAGCAATAACTTTTTTTCTTTCTCAATCACGTAATTTTTGTATTTCTGTTTATTCAAAACATAATTTTTACAGAGTCAAAAAACAAAGACGTGTGTGGATATACCATAATTCTAAGTTTCTAACTACAACCACTTATACAGACTCTGTTTGTCGACCTCTTATATATCTTTTATACGAGTACTACTATACGAAATTTATACCTAACGTCTCTTTCATATATATCCCCGTCAACTTTTCCGTCCTCGAAATAACATGACATTTCACTAGGAACAAATAAAACCTAAACATCTACGGACACAACTTTAACTAATTTAATTAATATTAGATAACATAAATAATCAGCTAATCATACAAGAAAATGTTATTCACATACTTAGCCCGACCCATATTCACCAGGGTTCAACCCATTTTCGCTCCGTTGCTTTCGTACTCGGGCTGACCACGACATCCTCCCTCCCTCATCGACCACGCTACGTCTTTTCAGCTCGGTCACCTGAGCCTCCCACGACGTTTTCCACCGTTGTTTCTCATCCGATCTTGCTTGAAACCGCGATCCAACTTTCCCGGAAAACGCCAAGTGTAAACCCTTATCCATGCAGCTATCATACATAGCTCGAGCTTCAGGGTCAGATAATGTTTCATACGCTTCTTGGACCCTTATAAACCTTGTAGTATACTCATCAGCTCGATCAGGAGGTGATACGTCAGGGTGGTACTTCAAAACCATTTGTTTATATGCTCTTTTGATCTCAGAGAGTGGAACACTCGCTGAGATACCTAACAAGTCGTACAACGTCTCTTCAGAAGACGCTGTACAAAAGCCACTAGTACTGGCTTTGGGTGGTGAATTAAGCCTTGTTTTAGTCAAAATTATTGGTTTTACGAGATTAAATTGGTGTGATTGAGACGGGATTAGTGAATTTTTATGTGATATTGAAGGGGGATTAAAGTGGGCTTGAATTTGTGAGGAAATTGGTTTTGAAATAGAGCTCAGCATTTTGGGTTGTGTGTATTGAGTTGAGGTTAAAGTTACGTATATATAGGGTGGAAAATTATCTCCATTATGGTCCCACCTCCAGCCAACCAGAAAATACAACATTATCCAACAATTTAATATAAATTCGGTTTTTAAACACTAGACTTGACAAGTTGACGAAATAAATAATGATAGTTGCACGAGGAGGCTTCGGTGGATGGAAATTTCGTATGAATTTTGACTCTTGGATGAAGAATGTGCATACACCCCACGCCCCCACCCCAATTAAACTTGAAAAGTTATTTTCCTTACTGTCTAGCCATTTGAAAACTAGCAAGAAGTTAAAAAATACAAAAATTTAAATAGATGATATTAAAAAACGAAACCTAAAACAATGTGACACTAACGTGCAAAAATAGAGCTCTAACGCCTGATGCTCTCACACCTATTTCTAAACTTTCAATTCAATAATCATTTTGAACACCTGATTTTAGAAAAGCTAAGATACTTTTTTTTTTTTTTTTTTTTTTTGAACAGCAAATGAATATAAATTAAGAGAACCTCTGGCAAGATCCTAAGAAGAAGGATACAAAGTTATGGATAGAGTTGATGATTAGATCATTGTTGGGACACTTGATGGCAAATGTTGCTTCGAATCTGAACCGCCATGGTACCCACAAGGTGGTTTGGACTATTGAGTCGAAGATCTTAATGGTAGTGGCAAGCAAGTGAGCCCGATATGCAAGGCTTATTATGTCATTGACGTTTGTGATGTTTATGTTTTAGATTCTCCACCATTCCAGGACACGATTCCAAGTGGATTTGGATAAATCTCATTAGGTGAAAAGGTGATTTTCTGTCTCAATTGCAACATCACATATAAAGCAACGAATACTATCTAAATCAATACCCCTGTAATAGAGATTGACCTGAGTTGGGAGCCTCATATTAGTGATTCTCCATGTGAAAATATTGACCTTAGAGGGCAGAATTAAGTTCCAATGAATATGAATAAGGGAAGTCTTTGTTGACAGGTGGGTAATGTGTGACCTCATACCTTTCACAATGAATGTTCTTGGGTTGCCAATGATGCATTCCCATTTTTCCTGATTATCTAATTGGCACAGATGAGCATCCAAACTGTAGAGATCTTTAAGCTCAGCAAGATCAGACCCTGAACGAATAAGCCGAATCCAAGACTGTTGGTCCCTTTTACTTGGTTAACAGTAACTAAAGAGCTAAAGTAACCAAGTTGTATGACTTTTAACAAAGATGTATAAATGATTAACAAGAGGAAATTGCATTTTTGGTCCCTAACGTTTGGAGAAATTGCATGTTTGGTATCTAAGGTTTGGAAAGTGCACTGGTGGTCCTCATTTTGAAGTTTTTGCTGCATGTTTGGTCCCTGATCATCATCAAATGACTAAATTGCCCTCGCCTTCTTCTTTTTCTATTTTCTTTTCAACTTTCTTACATAAATGGTCCCTGTGTTGTGCCACGTTTTACAAACTTAGTCCCGTTTTTTTTTTTTTTTTTTTTTTTTTTTTCGAAATTAATTTTTTCAAGAAAATTATTTTTTTTTTCTGAATTTTTTTAGAAAAATGATTTTTTTTTCGAAATTAATTTTTTTAGAAAAATTAATCTTTTTAGAAATTATTTTTTTTTCGAAATTAATTTTTCTAGGAAAATTATTTCTTTTTTCTGAATTTTTTTTTTCAAAAATTATTTTTTTTTAGAAAAATTAATTTTTTTTTCGAAATTAATTTTTTCAGAAAAATTATTTTTTTTTCCGAAATTTTTTTAGAAAAATATTTTTTTTTTCGAAATTAATTTTTTCAGAAAAATTAATTTTTTTTCCGAAATTTTTTTTAGAAAAATTATTTTTTTTTTCGAAATTAATTTTTTCAGAAAAATTATTTTTTTTTTCCGAATTTTTTTTTTCGAAATTAATTTTTTTAGAAAATTTTTTTTTTTCGAAATTAACTTTTTTAGAAAATTTTTTTTTCGAAATTAATTTTTTTAGGAATTTTTTTCCGAAATTTTTTTTTCAAAATTAATTTTTTTAGAAATTTTTTTTTCGAAATTAATTTTTTTTTCCGAAATTTTTTTTAGAATTTTTTTTTGAAATTAATTTTTTTAGAAAAATTATTTTTTTTCCGAAATTTTTTTAGAAAAATATTTTTTTTTCGAAATTAACTTTTTAAGAAAAAATATTTTGTTTCGAAATTATTTTTTTAGGAATTTTTTTTCCGAAATTTCTTTTCAGAAAAATTATTTTTTTTTTCGAAATTAATTTTTTTAGAATTTTTTTTTCGAAACTAATTTCTTTAGAAAAATTAATTATTTTTTCCGAAATTTTTTTTAGAAAAATATTTTTTTTTCGAAATTATTTTTTTTCCAATTTTTTTTTAGAATTTTTTTTTTTTCTTTTTTAGAAAAATAAATTAAAAAAAAAAAAAAAAAAAAAAAAAAAAAAAAAAAAAAACGGGACTAAGTTTGTTAAACGTGGCACAACACAGGGACCATTTATGTAAGAAAGTTGAAAAGAAAATAGAAAAAGAAGAAGGCGAGGGCAATTTAGTCATTTGATGTTGATTAGGGACCAAACATGCAACAAAAACTTCAAAATGAGGACCACCCGTGCACTTTCCAAACCTTAGAGACCAAACATGCAATTTCTCCAAACGTTAGGGACCAAAAATGCAATTTCCTCGATTAACAATAAAGTAATGTAAACATAAGAGACAATATTTTTCAATGTTTAATTCTTTATTAGAAGTTAATCAAAAAGAATCGTACCCAAGTGTTTGCGGAATAACACTTGGGATTGAAACGACAAGTGTGGTATTGACTCCACACTAAACTCAAACACTATTGAGTGACAAATTTCAGGACCCACTGAGCTATCTCAGGGGTTATGTTGTTCTTTGGAGGAGTAAAAGTGGTTTGTGAATGCTTTGCATTAATTGCACAAACTTGTCAACTTTTACTCCTCACTTATACTACCTATTTATACACAAATATGAACAACCCTATTATACAATGGACCTAAGTGTTCCTCAATAAAATCTTGATAGATTTTATTCTCTGGCAAGGGAAACTTTTTTGGGTTAAGTCAAAAAGGCACTTTCTGATGACAGTCTGGTTTTAACCATTTGGGGAAAGTTTGACCTTAAAGTGATAAAGCACTTTAGTGAAACAAATTAAACTTTCTCGCCCAGTCCCGCCAAAACTCTAGTCTTCAAGTCATCAGTCTTCAGTACCATGATAGTTGTTGAGGAGTCTTGGGGTTCAGTGAGCTATTGTCATCCTCACTAAACCCATCACCTTCTTCTTGGCTTAGATCACACTTCACTGAGTTCCGCCTCACTAAATGGAGAACCTTTCTTCTTAGGCTCGGTCTAAGCATCCTGAAGATGACTCACTGAGTTACTGTTCACTCAATGACTTGTTTATACTTAGGTTATTTTACGTTCAAATCCTTGTTAGAAGAAGATTGGGGAATTCAGTGACCCAACAATCTCCCCCTATTTGAACATACAAATAGCCTAAGTATCTCTTGATTCAGTATGAGTTTGCAGGGGTCTTTATCTCTTACTGAATGTTGTTGTAATTATAAGTAGGATACATAATTTAAACAAAACATCAAAGTTTATTCATAGTTATTACAAGTCCTACAAAATACAAAAAAATAAAAGGATAGTTGTTGCAGATCAGATGTTCAGGTGGTATCCTAGGGCTTCAAGCTTTGCTTTCTTTGATCTGAGTAGATGTCTTTCAGGATGTTCATTGATCATTGCTTCCAAGTCCTGGAAGAATCTTTTGTTCTCAGCACTCTTGATGGGGGACGCCAACATGAGGTATATGAGCATTGCTTTGATTCCTGCCTTATCCATATCAGACCATCTTTGGAAAGCAAGGCTTACATACTCATCAGTGAAGCATAAGCCTCTTTCAGGAGCTTCAAGGACCACATTGTTCACGAAAGTCACCCCTTCAGGAAGTGACCTGTCACACTCTAGCCCTGGTACTTTGATCTCAGGCTCCATCTCAATATGCTTCCTTTTCCTCTTGGAAGCCTTAGATGGAGCAGTCTCTTTTGCTGAGGCAGGAAGAAGTGAGGGAATGTTAAGAGCTTTAGGCATTGCTCTCAGTCTGTCGTACCTTTCCTTCAGTGACTTGAGAAGGCTGGGAACTACAACATTGTTCTTCTTGGCAATGATAGGACGAAGCTCATCAAGTTCAGTGATGCCAAAATCAGCAAACCTGAATGGCTTATGGACGTCAAATATTCTTTGATCACGTCCCCTGAAGATGGTGACCACTGCAGGATCGGTGTTTCTGTGAATTTGAATATCAGTGATGGTTTCAGGTCTTAGCCTTTCTTTCATCACCCAAGTATACTTTTCGACCCTGTGTTTTCTGATTTGAGCGTCCTTCCTGAGCTTATTTTCCCTTTCCCTTTTGAGAGCATTTAGCTCTTCTTCCTGAGCCTTTTTAAAGGCTGCACCAGCTTGTTCAGATGCTAGTACCTCAGTATCCAAACCAATCTTTTCAGCTTCCTCATGAACAACATGAATAAGAGCAGGCTTGCTCATTCTCTCTTCTTCAGCCACCTTTAGTAGTATCTCAGTCCTTTCCATATGAGCTTGAATTTCAGCATTGGTGAGATGATGTACTACTCCATTGATTTCAAACGGGACTCTGATAGGTTCATCAGGGTCATATTTGACTATGGTTGAGGCTGGCTTGAGCACAATTTCAAGATCAGAGGTGGTAGCAATACTTTTGCCTCTGTCCTGCCTGAGAGTGGAGGAGACTGGTTCCTCCTGTGGTAGAACTTCAGTGATTGGTGTGGCTTCAGTGACATGCTCCCCCTCAGTGTGAGAGGGCTGTCCAGCTTCTTGTTCAACAGTATTAGGGGCTTCAGTAGCATTCTCCCCCTCAACATTTGCCTGAGTATCGGTGATGGCAAGTATTGGTTGTACTGAAGAAGAAGTAGATGATCCCTTGAAGGCTTGAAAATTTTTAGTCATCATAGACTTGATCTCCTGAATATCTTGCTGAATGATGGATACTCTGGAGTCAACTGTAGCCTGTGCTTGTTCAAGAGCTGTCATCCTGGATCCCAGAGTCCATGCCAGAGAAGTGGACCTTTGGGATTGAGCTGCCACTGATTCTTCCATTTTTGTGAAGGAAGATTTAAGAGACTCCACTGTAGTGGTGAGACCCTGAACATTCGAACCCTTTATCAAGTCAAGTAACTCCGTGAGGGCCACTGAGTTAACCTGATACGTCTCAGATGCCTGAAGAAGCTTCCTGGTGAGTTCAGGATCATCCTTGACTGATTCTTGAACTGACTGAACCCCTACATTCAGCTGACTAAGGGTTATCAAAAACTGATTCAGGCGAGTGATCATCTGTGTCAGGGAGTGGTTAACTGAGGCATTCTGTTCCCTGACATCATCATCGAAGTCTTCGACAGCATCTTTGAGATTATGATAATGAACCGCCTGTTCAGTGTGCATGTCAAAGACCTCATCAGTGATCCCCCTGTACAAAATGTTAGTAATCTTTTTGATGAATTTGGTGAAGGCTTTCACAGTGAGAGGAGTTTGATCATCTCCTGAGGACTCTGGCTCAGAATGTGTGTCAGCTACGTCATGGTTAGAAGATTGAGGAGAATGAGGAATTGGTTCAGGGACTGTCTCCTCAAGCTCCATGTCATCTCCGGCCTTAAAAACTTCCTCATCACTGTCAAATTCGTCATCAGAATACAAAACCGCCTGAGCATCAGCTAGGGACTGAATCTGCAAAACAAGGTTATCCGGCTCCTCTTCATAAGAAGACTTGCCTTCGTTGTGGCCAGGTCCTGACCTCTCAAATCCGGTAGATTGGGTTTTATCTACCTGGCCCTCAAGGTCAGTTCTCGAGTTTTGCGCACCTTCGGTGGTGGTTGTGGGTTCCATATCAGCGGGTGGCATTTGTCCCTATGAATCTTTGTCCCTCGTGACCCCTTCAGGCATTGATGGGTGTTTTTCAGTGCCATCCTGAGGAGCCGTGAATGTTGTGTCCCTATCAGCGGGTTGTATGTTTCCCTCTGAGTCTTTGGGATGAGTTTTTGTGCCCTCAGACAAAAGCTTTGATTTGTAAATGTCCTCATCAGGCACCTGAGTGGTTATGCCCCCTTTCCAATAGGCTTGTGCTGGCCTGTTGAAGATTTAGGGGCGAGAACTCCCTGTTGCTTGGGTTGTGATTTACCCGAGCCTTTGGCAGGATGTATATGTTTGTGGATCCTCTTCTCAGTGGAGTAGTGCTGCCCCACCGAGGGTATAGGACCCCTTACTCCCTGATACTCTGGTTGTGATTTGCCAGAGTCTTTAGCAGGATGTGAAGGTTTGGTTGGTTCCAACCCCACTGACTTGTTTATGTCAGCAGAGCATTTGGGAACGGGTTCGCCCGAGGACACTGAGTGTGATGTCTCAGTGCCCTCCGTTGGCCTTTGTTTTGGGGCCAAAGATTGGCTAATGATCCTGAGGGTGTCTTCAGTCAGGGTCTGTTGTTGTTGTTTCCCCCTATTGTCAGGCTTAGGGGCAGAGGTCTCATTGGCGAGTGGCTTGGGTTGAACCACCTTCCTAGACCCCTGTCCCTTCTTCCTATTCACCTTTTTTGTGGGAGAGGGAATTGGTGAAACGATGTTGTCACCCTGGATAGCAGTCAGCATATATATGGTCAGGGCGATAGGTGTTACCTCATTAGGGTCACGTGAGTAGTTTTCCTTATGTAAGACATCAGGTTCAAAGCCGACACTGTCAGGCTTGATATACTCAGACCCTAATAGGTCATTCAGGGCACAGGAAATGAATTTAGGGTAAGACATGTGTTTTTGCCTAGACTTCCCACCCAATTTGCCTATGAGGTCCCTGAAGATAATTTCTCCAAGTTTAATCTTTTTAACCTCAATGAGACAGTACACTATCATTGATTGAGTAGTGTTTAGTTCCTCAGTTAAGGATTTATTCCCCCCAAGGACCTGAATTACAAATGTCATCAGGATCCTCCAGGGAGCAGGGAACCATGTTTTGATTATGGGGGCTTTGTTCAGTAGAGCCCCTGGAGTAACATCAGGATGATGTTTATCATAGGGCCCAAGTTCCAAGAGGAGTTGTTTAACTTCCTCTTCAGTAGGTGGGGCTACAAAGGTCTCAGTGTAGTCAAGGCCAGTGGCTTTGACAAAGGTTTTGTAGTCAAGAGTTGGGAACTTGGTTCCATTCTTCACTGAGAACCTGATTTTGGCCTCCTTTGGCGCATCAGGGTTTTCAACCACCCCTGTGCACCAAAATTCCCTCAAGTAGTCATGATAGATGACTGAGGGGGTCTTTGCGAATGTGGTGGTGAGAAAACAGTTTTGTTGGAACTTCACCACATTCCTGTATTCAGGAAACCCTTCAGGGTAGGCAAAGTTCCCCACCACATTATTTTTGGTGAGGTCTACGCTTTCCATTTGGAATCCCATATTAGGTGCGTATTTTATGACCTTTGAAGATGCCATTTTAGTTTGATAAAAGGTCTGGTTTTGAATAAAGAAGAAGCATACACAGATTTTGAAAGCAAAAGGATTCTTGAAATAATTTTGCAAGAGTTTTGTTAAGATTTTTAAAGCGTGTGTGTGTTCTTCTTTGTGGGGGTATTTATAGGGTAGGAATTAGGGTAGTGATGTTGCGGATACCAAAGGTTTATATTATTCAACCGAAGCGGCATAATAATATTGGTTTGATATCCGCATTTAATATCACGATTCCCATTGCCCCTATTGTCTCTCACATCAAGGGTGAACAGTTGTGAGGCTCTGCAAATAATGCACTTTTGCAGAGAAAAAATCATCACAACTTTTGTGTGTGAGGGAGCATTTAATGCTCAGTGGTGTTTGGTGAGAGAGATGTGGGGGCCCAAGGAGTGGATGCCAGTTGTGTAAGTGACATATATTCCTATATTTAATAGGAATCAGTTACCTACTTGGGACATTAACTAACTAAGTACTTAGAGCATTTAGTTAGGGTATTCAATGCCATTTTTCATCCTGAGCCCCCTGAATGAATTTTCATTCAATAAAAATGAGTTTCAGGAAGGGTGTGATCAGGGACCTAGAGAATTTACATCAGGTTGGAACACTTTTGATCAGTTTCCTGATTCTATGTCCAACATGCCCAATTCAGCTTTCAATCTTGTGAAAGTGGGTTCATCCAAAGGTTTTGTGAAGATATCAGCTAGCTGATACTCAGTGAGGATGAAATGTAGTTCAATTTCTCCATTAGTGATGTAGTCCCTGATGAAGTGGTATCTGATGTCAATGTGTTTGGTTCTTTGATGAAGTACTGGATTGTTTGAGATGGCTATGGCACTTGTATTATCACAAAAGATAGGTACCATCTTATACTAAATGCCATAGTCACTCAGTTGCCTCTTCATCCATAGTACATTTGCACAACATCCTGCAGCAGCCATATATTCAGCTTCAGCTGAGGACATGGCCACTGACTGTTGTTTCTTTGTACTCCAACACACAAGTTTACCACCAAGAAATTGGCAGGATCCTGAAGTACTTTTCCTATCCATATTACATCCTGCATAGTCAGAGTCAGTGTACCCTTTGAGATTAAATCCTGAACATTTTGAGTAATACAAACCAAGGTTTGGAGTACCCTTCAGGTACCTGATGATTCTCTTGACAGCAGTGAGATGTGATTCTTTAGGGTCAGCCTGGTATCTTGCACACAGGCAGTCTGAGAATTGGATATCAGGCCTTGAGGCAAGTAAGTACATCAGGGAGCCAATCATTCCTCTGTATTGGGTTTGATTTACTGATTTTCCAGTGAGATTAGGGCCAAGGTTGTTTGGAGGAACCATTGGAGTCTTTACTGAGGAGCAGTCAGTGAGCTCATACTTCTTCAGTAGGTTCCTGAGGTATTTTTCTTGGCAAATGGATATTCCCTTTTCAGTTTGTTTAATTTGGAGTCCAAGAAAGTATGTGAGTTCACCCATCATGCTCATTTCAAACTTTGTGGTCATCAGTTTCTCAAACTGTTTGCAAAGTTTGTAACTTGTTGAGCCAAAGATGATGTCATCAACATATACTTGGACAAGAATGACATCACTCTTTGTTCTTTAGATGAACAGTGTGTTGTCAATCTTTCCTCTGACAAACTTGTTTTGGATCAGGAAGGCTGAAAGAGTTTCATACCATGCCCTGGGAGCTTCTTTCAGTCCATAAAGGGGTTTGTTAAGCTTGTAGACATGGTTGGGGTATTCACTACTTTCAAAACCAGGAGGTTGTTGCACATAAACATCTTCTTTGATGTTACCATTCAGGAATGCACTTTTAACATCCATTTGGTAAACTTTAAAGTTCATGTAAGTTGCATAGGTAAGGAAGATCCTGATGGCTTCCATTCTAGCAACAGGTGCAATGGTTTCCTCATAGTCTATACCTTCCTGTTGATTATATCCTTTGGCAACCAGTCTTGCTTTGTTTTTGATGACTGTGCCATTCTCATCGGTCTTGTTTTTAAAGACCCATTTCATACCAATGATTAAAACACCCTGGGGGCATTCAACAAGGGTCATAACATCATTTCTGTCAAATTGTTCCAATTCATCTCTCATGGCCTGAACCCAACTTTCATAAGTCAGGGCTTCTTTGACATTTTTTGGCTCAATCTTTGAGAGATAGTCAGCATAAAGACATATATTGGCAGAGGCGGCCTTGAGTTTAGCAGCCTTGCTTCTTGTGAGCATGCCTTCAGTGGGTTCACCAATGATGTTCACAAGCTCAATGATTTTGGATCTAGTCCAGCTATCCTCAGGTTTGGGATAGGAATTTGAGCTTGAAGGAGCCTGATTAGGTTCAGACTCAGGAACATGAGGTGACTCATCACTATGTGCTTCAGTGACATTTGTAGGAACAATTTGCTCTGAGGGTTCTTGAACAATTTGTTCAGTGGTTGCAGTTTCATTGGAGACATGCTGAGTTTCAATGAACTCACTGATAGGTGGTTGGGGTAGGTTGTGAGGGATGATGTAATAGGAGACGTCAGCATCAGCTTGGTATTGGGTTGAGGGATTGTTCTCAGGATGATACTCATCAGGAGGATACCTTGATGAGTCATCAATACCAATTTCTTCAACTGAGGAATTTGAGAACCTGATGGATTCAGTGCTCTCATCAACAGTAATGTGATAAGTTTCCTCAGTTTGTTGTCTCCTTGTGTTGAACACCCTGAAGGCTTTTGAAACCAGGGAATATCCCAGGAAGTATCCATCATCAGCTTTGGCATCAAATTTACCCAATTGATCCTTGTGATTATGAATAAACACAGGACACCCAAATACATGAAAGTAGCTGATGTCAGGAATCCTTCCTTTAAATATCTCATAAGGAGTCTTATTGTGCCTTTTCACAATGATTGACCTATTTTGAGTGTAGCAAGCTGTTTTAACTGCCTTAGTCCAAAAATGTTTTGAGAGGACTGAGCCATTTAGCATTGTTCTTGCTGCCTCAATGAGTGTTCTATTTCTCCTTTCAGCTACTCCATTTTGTTCAGGAGTATAGGGAGAAGTGAAATTTTGAGAAATTCCTTTCTCATCACAGAAACACTTAAGGTCTTGGTTTTTGAACTCAGTGCCATTGTCAGTCCTGATCTGTTTAACTTTGACATCATTTTGATTTTCAATGTTCCTGACAAATGACATGATGGTTTCAGCTGCCTGACTCTTTTTGGTCAGGAAGTAAACCCAAGTATATCTTGAGTATTTGATTAGTCCCGAAACGGTCAGATATTATTGACCAAGGTCAATAAGTCAAAGACAGCTCCGTTCCAATTCTCCGGTGATAGTATAGTGTGTCCCCGGGTCGTTATGTCCCAGCGAGATTGCAATGGTGTTTTTGGAAAACGTTTATGAGGATGAGTGGCACTGAGGACAGTAGCCAAGATTATTGGGAATTGATTATGCTACTGATATTTGGTATTTGCACAATGATATAATATTCACAATAACAGATATACATATATATTACAAATGCACAACTTGGAATCAGATTACAGACTGGAAAAAGTGGGTTTTGAACAATTACAAACTACAGGGGGTGCAAGTAAAACTTTTTAAAACTTAAATTTAAAAGAAAATTTAAAATGAAAATGAAATTATGAAAATGATTATTTTAATATTTAAATATTACTTAATTAACTAAAACTATTTAAAAAGGTAAATTAAATGTAATTTAAATTTAACTAAAAATGACAAAGATTACAAATTAAACTAAAAACTTACAAAACTAATTTCTAAACCTTAAAAAGAACTTAAAGAAAGTATAAAAAATAAAAATAAATATTTTTGTCTTTTTATGGTTTTTCTATTAATTAAAAACTAATTATCTTAATTAAACTAATTAAACTATTTTAAATTACTAATAATACTTAAATGACTTAGATAATTATGGAAAAATTTATAAAACTAATTAACCATCACAGGAATCCTACAAAATAATAAATAAAAAAAAAAAAACTTCTAAAAATTATTTTTAGACTAATTTACTAATTATTTACCTTTTAATTAATTTAAACCTAGTTTAACTAATTTAAATAAGAAAATTGGAAAATGAACAGTAGAAATTAAAAATATATTTTCTAAAAGTCTTAACTAATTTATAAAACCTAGGAAAATTATTAAAACCTACTGTTGTTAATTAAAATTTAAGAAAACTAACTAATTAGTAATATTACCTAATTAATTATTTAAACTATTTTTAATTCTAATAAATAGTAAACTGTTTAGGAAAAATCTAAGAAAATTATTATAAATACTTAAAGGTAAGAGGTAATTAAGAAAATTATAAAAATGATAAAGTGCTTATTAATAAGCTGAAATGAAAAATGAAAAAGATAGAATCTATTAAATAGAAGCTATCACTAATTTTAAATTTTGTTTTTTGGTGTTTTTCTTTTTGACATCTAAAAATAATATGAAAATAAGAAACTTTTGTGAAACAACTTTTGTTTTAGCTTAAAAATAAGCTGTGTGCACCCCCTTATTTCCAAACAGTGTACAAATAGCTTATTAGGACTTATGCTATGTTGAAAAAAACTAGGAAATAAGAAACTAAGCATGCACAGATGAATACCAACTTAAAATAAGCCAATTAGAACAAAGAAGCAAATTGAATAAGCAATATATCACAAATAAGCACTTAAGCTTAATCTCAGACTAAATCAGGCCAAACCTAAGGGTTTTGGACCTCTGTGGGGTTCACAAAAGAACTCAGGGGTTCAAAATGAAACTTGAAACCTAAAGATGGACTGTTCAGCTTTGAAATAAGCCAATAAGCTAGGCTTATGGCTTATTAATGAGGTGTGTGTAAGGCTTGGAAGTTGGGGGTCTTACACTGAATGCTCAGTATGCACTCAGGGAATGGCCAAACTTAAGGGCACTTGCAGCCCTATCAAATAAGCTCAAAAAGCTGAAATAAGCCTTGACTTATCAAAATGGGTTGTATGGCTTTCCAAAAAGCCAAAAAGCAGAAGGTGGGTCCCACTGGTGAAGTAGCAAAGGTCTTGGGAAATATGGTCAAAACCTGTGCACAGGGCAAATGTTTGCCCTGCAGGTTGAAATAAGCTAATGCACAAGCTTATATAAAATTCCTAAAAATAAGCTGACTATGGGCTTTTGTACACTAGGTGGTAGACTTTAACCTCTGAAAAGGGCAAGGTTTCAATGCTAACACAAAAATCACAAAAATTCCTCCAAAATATGGTTTTCTGAAACAAAGGCACTTTTTGACTTTTTGAGTTTCAAGCTTAAGTTGACTAAAGTGAACTTTGATTCTGATTTTCTGATTGAAATTGATTATTTAAGCTATTATAAGACTAAACTAAGCTAAACCACTCACAAGTGAATGGATTTGGGGCATATGCCACTCTTAATCCAACACAGAGGGTAATCTAGGCCTATTAATACTTGATTTTGACTTTTTGCTGAATAAACCTTGGTTTTTGTTGTTGTTCTGAGCTATTTATGACCTGAGTGATTTGTGTGAACAAGAAATAACCACAATAACACACCACAACACCTAAGAATACCCTGATCCAAACACACCTTTTAAAAGAATGTTTTATGATTTTCAAAGCAATTGGGTGTTAGGGCTATAGAATCTGATCCAATACAACTTTTTATGGTATGTTAAGTCTAAATGAGCATTTAGAAACAGATGACAACCACAAATGATCAAAAGTACTAATTAGGCTACTTGACTGTGAAACTATGAATTTTAAGCAACAATGAGAATCAACTAACAACCTACTGATTTTAAGTAATGATATCACTATTAAACACTGAATAAGCTAAAATTAACACAAATAAGCAGATAATAAGCTAAGCTACAGTACAAAGCTAAAATTTCATGGAAAAATGAAATTATGAACTCACTTGAGACCCTAGCTAAACAAGGGCTCCTAAATGGGCAGCTACAAGCTCCTAGCTTGTAAACAAGCTAGGTATAAATCCTTCTTGCCCCTCCATTGCAGGCAACTTCCATTAGCTTACCACTTAATTGCAAAGGTAACCTGTGTTGTATTCTTTTGGTTCTGATTTTCCCTTTTTTATATATTTTTTTTAGTTTTTGTATTTAGTTGGTGACTTATACTATCTAAGTGAGCTTATGAAACAGAGAATAACAATTTAAACCATAATTAAGCTCAAAGTAAGAAATTGCAAATTTAAATACTAAAAACTGAATTGTTGAATAAAACTTGGAATTTTGATTAAGAAAAGTAGAGATTACAATACTAAAACAGATTACAAGCTTCTTTGATTAAAACTAGTGACTAGAATTTGAAATTACAATAGTACGACCTAAAAATTAAGCTAAGTGACTAATACATCATACTTCTTGCAATCTTCTCTTTATATAGCCCTCCATTAGGGTTCCTCCATCTCTCTGATCATTTCCCATCATTAATTATGGCCATTGGATCACTGAAGAGCCTCTAATCATTTGCCACGAGTTTTGGCGGGAAAATTGTTTTTGCAATTGGCTCTGATAACTTGAGGGGTGAGGGGGGGCATTTATTGTGGCTTATTTGTTAGGTGATAGTGGTGAGGATGTGATGGGCAAGTGGGGATGGGGGGATGAATACCACTGGTGGTTTCTGGGGTGGTTTTGGGTGAGAGGGAAGGGGGAATAGTGGTTTGTTTGACCGGTTTGACTCAGGGTCAAACGTTGACCCTGATATTATACAAAAGGGGTGTTGGGCTGTTATGGAGATTGGGCAAAAACAAGGGAGTGGGCTGGGGTTGTGTTTGGATTGGACTTGGTTTTGGATTAGTAATAATATAAAGGGTCCGGTTTGGTTTTAAAATAACACAAGGACCAATTTTGTAATTAGCCGAAAGTTTGGGGGTGTGATTTGGCATTCTTCCAAAGTATTCATAAGGGTATTTTATGCCAAGTTTCCATAGTCCAAGGTTTTATGTTGACTTTTCACCTTTGACTTTTCCAGGGACTAAAACTGCCAAACTGTGAAACTTCAGGGACCTATTATGTAATTTCACCAAACTTGCCAATCAAGGACCAATCCTGCCATATATGAGAAGTACAAGGACAAAATTTTGTTTTTCTCAAAGATTTAATATCCCAGGGACCATTTTTGACAATTTTCCAAACTTCAGGGACTAAACTTGACATTTTGTGAAACTTTGCACCAAAGGACTAATTATGTAACTTTTTGATTTAAAAGGGCATTTGGTGACTTTTTCAAGTTTTTAGAACAATCAGGGACTAGATTTGACAACTTTTTGAAAGTTGAGGGATTGAAACTGCCAATTTTGCAAACTTTGTACGTTTTTCATCTGTTTTTGATTATTTTGCATTTGAAACATATAAAACACATTCCTGGGATATTTTCACTATTTTGGTGCAATTTTGAGTGTTTTTAGATGTTTTGGCAGCTCAGAAAAGGTAAAAATGATGAGTATTTACACACTCATCAATCCCCCACACTAAAACATTGCTAGTCCCTAGCAATCTTTTGAGAAAAACTTGATGGATTTGAAAAACTCTTTACCAAAAGCCATCACTTCTGGAGTAGCCAGATATATCGATTCAAGTAAGAACTATGGTCCACCTGATAACAATGTGATTTTGAGCAAACCACCAGCTGTCAACAGATTTGATTAGTCTTTACCAAAAGCCGTTTGCTTCTGGACTAGCCAACTCTTGATGGACTAAGTTAACATCTTGGTGAGCTGATTACCAATTATGGATTTTCTACGGCCTTTACCACAAGCCATAATCTTGCGGGCTAGCCAACTCATTCGCTTTATGGGATATGGCGAGTTGATTTACCATACAATTTTTGGCAAATTGCAAGCCATCAACGGGTTTGAGATATCTTTACCAAGAGCCGTTTGCTCCTGGATTAGCCAATCCTTTTGTCATTTAGACATGGCGGACTGATTACCACAAAAATTTTGAAATAAAGTGAAAAAAATTTTGAAAAATTTTAGGCCAAAATGGGGGTACTTAGAAAGTATTTTGTAATAAAATTCGCAAGAATCCCCCCCCCCCCACACACACTAGAATTGAATATTGTCCTCAATATTCAAAGTCCCGTCTATTATGCTGATTCTCTGAACGGAAAAAGCGAATATTCAAAACTAACTGTGGAAATATCGATTTTAATTTTCACTTTATTTATATGTACATATAAACATTTTACACATTTTTTTTCTTGGAATTTATATACATATTTACTTTTCAAAAGGTGGGGGACGGCCACTCCCCCACACTAGAGTGGTAGAAAGTAGAAAGAAGTCAGAGATATGGGTGAAAACCCATATATTTTGCTAATTTTTGTTCACCGAGTCACTAGCTTGACTCGATCCCCGAATTCATTGGTCCATGGGGAAAGTTTGGAGATCTGGGTCAACCATGGATGGTATGTCCTCTCCAAAATAGTGTTTCAAACGATGACCATTCACTTTGAAGTTGGGACCTTCGGGTTGAGATAACTCAACAGTCCCGTATGGATATACTTTTGCATTAGTGAATGGTCCAGTCCATCGGGTTTTTAATTTCCCCGAGAAGATCTTTAACCTCGAATTGAAAAGAAGGACTCTGTCACCGACGTTGAAAACGCGGTTCTTAATTTTGGAGTCGTGAATCTTCTTTGTCTTTTCTTTGTAGATCAAAGAGTTCTCGTAGGCTTGATCACGAAGTTCGTTTAATTCATTGAGTTGAACCTTACGGTGATCACCCGCTTTATGAAGGTCGTAGTTTGCATGTTTCAAGGCCTAGTAGGCTTTGTGCTCGAGCTCGATCAGTAAATGACACGCCTTCCCGTATACAAGATTGTAGGGAGTACACCCGATGGGTGTTTTGTCAGCTGTACGGAAGGCCCAGAGTGCATCATCTAGTTTATCTGACTAGGAAGCACGGTTTTCTCCTACGGTCCTCTCAAGAATCCGTTTAATACCACGGTTTGAAACCTCCACCTGCCCACTTGTTTGTGGGTGATACGCGGTAGAAAGACGATGAGTAACACCGTACTTAAGCATGACTTTTTCAAATTGATCATTGCAAAAGTGAGTACCGCGATCACTAATGATGGCACGGGGAGTTCCAAAACGAGCAAAGAGGGATTTCAAAAATTTCACAACAACTCGGGCATCGTTAGTGGGTAAGGCCTTTGCCTCAACCCATTTTGACAAGTAGTCAACAGCCACGAGAATGTATTTGTTTCCACGAGAAGATGGGAATGGCCCCATAAAATCAATGCCCCAGATGTCAAAGATTTCACAAACTTGAATGGCATTTTGTGGCATTTCGTTCTTTTGTGAAATATTCCCGTGGCGCTGACAAGCGTCACAAGCTTTGATTAACTCGTGGGCATCCTTATAGATCGTGGGCCAATAGAAACCGGAATCAAGCACATTTTTGGCGGTGTAGTTAGGACTATGGTGGCCCCCGGTGGGTCCAGCATGGCAAGCCTTGAGAATATTAGCGGCTTCCTGTCCGTATACACATCGCCTGATGACTTGATCGGCACAGATTTTGAAGAGA
Organism: Artemisia argyi; assembly: GCA_030686995.1. Lineage (NCBI taxonomy): Eukaryota > Viridiplantae > Streptophyta > Magnoliopsida > Asterales > Asteraceae > Artemisia > Artemisia argyi. The sequence goes on along the minus strand of CM060709.1, from coordinate 65,298,502 downwards.
TAGGGGTCGTCTCAGAAGTAATGTTTAACGTCTTTCAAGAATTTGTTCTTCTGTTGGGACGTCATCCCCTTCACGATGAAGTTACCCACATGGTAATTTGCAAAGTCGGCAAACCATGGGGTAGTAGAGTCACCACGAAAAGCAACCGCATTGAGTGTCTCGACAGGAAATGTTTCATTTATTTCCTGTTTTTCGGACACATCCTGATGAGGGTTTTCTAATCGTGAGAGATGATCACCAGCAAGGTTCTCAGCTCCTTTTTTTATCACGGATAATGATATCAAATTCTTGGAGGAGGAGAACCCAACGGAGTAGCCTCGGCTTTGCATCTTGCTTTGCAAATAGGTACTTCAAAGCCGAGTGATCCGTATACACTACGCATTTGGTCAGGATTAAGTAAGGCCGGAATTTTTCAAAGGCATACACCACAGCCAATAGTTCTTTTTCAGTGGTGGTGTAATGACTTTGAGCCTCGGTCATAGTTTTGCTTGCGTAGTGTATAGGCTGAAAGTATTTTGCTTTTCGTTGCCCCAAGACCGCACCTATGGCAAAATTACTAGCATCGCACAGAAGCTCAAAAGGTAGGTCCCAATCGGGGGCAACAAGAATCAGTGCCTCGGTAAGCTTTTTCTTTAATGTTTCAAAAGCTTCGATGCACTCAGGTGAGAAGATGAAAGGAGCATCCTTCTTAAGGAGATGGGTCATAGGCCGGGAAATCTTAGAGAAATCTTGGATAAACCTACAGTAGAAGCCGGCATGACCCAAAAAGCTCCTGACACCTTTAACGGTGGTGGGATGAGGTAGTTTAGCGATGACATCAATTTTGGCTTTGTCAACCTCAATCCCGTTATTTGAAATTTTATGGCCGAGGACAATGCCCTCTTTAACCATAAAATGTCTTTTCTCCCAGTTGAGACTTAAATTCGTTTCTTTGCAACGTTTAAGCATCTGTTCCAAGTGGGAGAGACAAGACTGGAATGAATCCCCGATGACTGAAAAGTCATCCATAAATACCTCCATGGTTTTCCCAATCATGTCAGAAAAGATAGACATCATGCACCTTTGGAACGTGCCTGGTGCATTACATAAGCCGAAAGGCATACGTCTGTAAGCAAAAGTTCCGTAGGGGCATGTGAAGGTAGTCTTCTCTTGATCCTGTGGATCAATGGGGATTTGAAAGTAACCCGAAAAACCATCGAGGAAGCAGTAGTATTCATTCCCCACAAGTCTTTCGAGCATCTGGTCCATAAAAGGGAGAGGAAAATGGTTTTACGGGTGGCTTCATTCAACTTTCGATAGTCAATACATACTCGCCAACCCGTGACCAAACGAGTCGGAATCAACTCGTTTTCCTCATTGGTGACAACGGTTATGCCACCCTTTTTAGGAACGCAATGAATTGGGCTAACCCAAGGACTGTCAGATATAGGGTAAATCAATCCCGCATCAAGAAGTTTTAGAACCTCTTGTTTGATAACTTTGTCGATTTTGGGATTTACCCTTCTCTGTTGTTGCACTGCTGGCTTAAAGTCACCCTCCATTAAGAATTTGTGAGTACAAAAGTCAAGGCTTACGCCCTTAATGTCGGAGAGTTTCCAAGCAATTGCTTGCTTGTGTGACTTAAGAACCTTTAGGAGTGCTGCCTTTTCCTCATCTTTCAAGTCTTTAGCAATAATGACGGGCACTTTATTATCACCCTCCAGAAATGCATATTCTAGATGAGGAGGCAAGTCCTTAAGCTCAACCTCGGGAAAGTCTTCAGTTATTTCAACATTTTTGACTTCCTCTTTATGAAGTATTTTTGGAGACAGAGAGGGTGAAGGATCGTCATTTAACAATCTTTCAAGAAGAAGAATGTCCCCCTCCGGGTCAAGATAGTTTTCATCAACCCCATGAGGAATTGAACTATCCTGAGCAAGAAAGGCCTCGACCTCTTCCAGAAGGAAGTCACTTCCCTCAAACGGAGTGAGAGAAGGGGAAGAGTCGGATATGATAGGCTCAGAAGAAAGAGTGGTACTGTCACTTGCTGAGAAACCAAGGACTTCTTGAGAATACTCCTCAGACGCAACATCGATGATGTCAATTCGGTTAACCGTTTTAGCGTCATAGTTGGAGGAGTATCTTGAAGTCTGATCAAGATTGAATGTGATGGCTTCACCACCAACACGTAGAGTGATTTCTTCTTCGAATACATCGATTAGAGCACGACCCGTTCTTAAGAATCCCCTCCCGAGAATGAGAGGAACTCTTGGGTCAGCATCGAAATCAACAATCACGAAATCTGCCGGAAAATGGAACTTTCCTACTTTCACGAAGATATCTTCGGCAATGCCGAGAGGACGAGATATAGTACGGTCTGCAAGCTCGAGAGTCATGCAGGTAGGAGTGAGAGCAGGAAGAGAGAGTCTTTTCCAGACTGTGTAAGGCGTCAGGTTAATGCTTGCACCGAGATCGGCCAAGGCAAAGCATTCAACCATTCCCGGGAAAATACAAGGAATGAGAAATTTCCCAGGATCTCCAAGCTTTTCGGGAAGCTTTTTCAAGAGCACTGCTGAGCAATGCTCGTTAAGTGGAGTTTTTGCCATCTCACAGAGTTTTTCTTTGTTGCTTATCAGATTTGTTATTGTTGAAGCAAATTTAGGCATGAGAAGAAGAGCATCCGCGAAGCTAATATCGAAGTGTAATTCTTGGAAATTTTGATAAAATTTTTCCATCTGATGATTAGCTTTTTCGCGGTTCTTTTGATCATTCAATCGTGAAGGATATGGAATTGAAGGCTTAGGATCGTCCTTTGGAATTTCATCAGAACTTTCAGGAGGATCAAATACAACTTTCGACTTACGAGTCGGGACCGGGACAACTTGAGGGTGGGCGTTGTTGGTACCTCCGTTATTGGTAGGAAGTATCGTGCCCGTGGTAACCTCAGGTTCACGTTCCGCTACCTTGGTAGGAGGAGAAGAACAGGTAGAGGGAATCGTGGGCCCATTGTATGATACCCCACTTCGAGTAGTGATCGCTTTGACATAGCCCCTCGGGTTAGCGATCGTGTTGCGCGGTAGTGTACCCGGGCCCGAGGGTCAATCATTTAAAGACTTCTGAAGCTCAAAGATCTTGCTGATCAATAACCGATTCGTTTCCTCTTATGATTTCATGAATTGTTTTAGCACTTCATCGGAGGAAGACGAGGGTGGAACAACGTTTTGATTTTGAGTAGGAAAATTTTGAACACGGTCGTTTTGAAAATTCCCTTGGTTTTGATTGTTGTTACCCTGGAAATTGTTTCTCTGATTGAAATTACCCTGATTGTAATTCCCTTGATTTTGGTTTCTTTGAAAATTTCCTTGAAAACCTTGATTTTGATTGCCATTTTGAAAATTGTTTTGATTAAAATGACCTTGATTTTGGTTTGGATTTTGGAAATTTGAGTTTTGACCTTGGTTAAAATCTCCTCGATTCTGATTCGAGTTACGGTTTTGATTTTGGTTAAAACCGGGAGGTCCGAGAAAATTGTTGGAACGATAGCTTAAGAGATTACGGTCCCCTTGTGGTTGGTAAGAATTACTCCCATGTTGTAGGAACCTTGAGCAGCATAAACGTTCTCTTGAGGAAAACCAGCAGTAGCTGGACACTCGGAATAAATATGTGGGCCCCCACAAGTTTCACAACTTCGGGCCACGGCTTTCACTTGTTGATTCTGAACCTGATTTTGCATAGTTTGGTTCATTCTCAACACAGCCGTAGAGATATCATCCATCTTTTTGGTGAGAGCAATTATTTCGGGAGATGATGATGAAGGAATGATTGATTTACATGACTCATCCCTCTCCGCAGAGGAATCCCAAAAGTTATGGTGGGCAGTCATGTTCTCAATCAAGTCATAGCATTCTTCGGGACGCCTTTTCATAAAGGTCCCACCAGCAGCAGCATTGAGAATATCCCGGTGCCTCAATGTTAGACCATTATAGAAGGTATCTATGATGGTAACTTGTAACATATTGTGGTTAGGGCACCAATCAATAGCTAGCTTATAACGTTCCCAAGCCTCAAAAAGAGACTCATCGGGACGTTGCTGGAAGTTGCTGATATCATTTCGTAACTTGGTAACCATGGAAGGTGGAAAATATTTTGCTAAAAACTTGGTTACCATTTCATCAAAGGTACAAATAGAATTCTTTGGTAGTCGTTCAAACCATGCAGTGGCATGATGGGTGAGAGAATAGGGGAAGAGATACAGCCGGAGGGCATCATCGGTGACACCATGCTGCTTCATGCTTTGGGTGACGGTGAGGTATTTATCAAGATGCTTGTTAGCATCGTCACCCGGTAATCCGTGAAATTGACACGAATTTTGGACTTGTTGGATCATGTGGTGCTTGAGGCCAAAGTCCGTAGCCTCAATAGTGAGTGGTGCAATAGGTCCGCCCCTCCCTTGCATGGTAGGCTGGCACAACTCCTCCATCGTTCGGAGATCGGGAGCTGGCTCATCCCTGGGAGGGTCAGGGGGTGGTGGTTGTGGCCCATCGGCCATTTCGGTTTTTGGTTCTTCAATAACAGTACGTAGCTCGGGTACGTTTTTCTGATTTTTATGTTTTGTTTGTGACCGAGTGCACATGCACTAAAAACAATTTTTCAAAACAAGATCGAGGCAAAACCACAGTGAACTTAAATCCAATAATCACAAGTGAATGCTTCTTTAAAAAAGGTACACCACTCACAGGGATACAATGACAAGTTTTAATCTTAAGTTTGGGAACTTATTATGTCCACACCCCCAGTTGGTAGGTGTTCTGCCTTGGTTTGTGGTGGTAAGATTTTATGTATTTATTAACAAAAAAATTGTTTTTGGGCTTATGGGTGTGTGTGCAGAAAACTTTGGGAAATATTTTTGGAACTGATTCGTTAAGCGAAATCGTTCTTTTAATATTACTCGCAGGCTGGCAGGAGAAAAGAATGGATTCCTCTTCAGTTCGCAATTTAATGTCAGAACTTACCTTATACCAACTGTTTCAGGTTGTAATCTTAAAGAAAACGAAGTAATTTAACTTCACAGTTTGTTTTGTTGTTTTTGATTTTTTTGGTGTTGTTAACAGTTCAGGAAAAGTGTTAATAAACTTTTTGATATGATTGATATTTTTACAAAAAACTTTTTACAAATTGTGTGAAATTTGTACAGGGAGGGTTTTGAAAACCACTAAACTTAAAACGATTTTAAAAACACGCAACAACCTCCCCGGCAGCAGCGCCAAATTTTGATTGGTCCCGAAACGGTCAGATATTATTGACCAAAGTCAATAAGTCAAAGACAACTCCGTTCCAATTCTCCGGTGATAGTATAGTGTGTCCCCGGGTCGTTATGTCCCAGCGAGATTGCAATGGTGTTTTTGGAAAACGTTTATGAGGATAAGTGGCACTGAGGACAGTAGCCAAGATGATTGGGAATTGATTATGCTACTGATATTTGGTATTTGCACAATGATATAATATTCACAATAACAGATATACAGATATATTCACAAATGCACAACTTGGAATCAGATTACAAACTGGGAAAAGTGGGTTTTGAACAATTACAAACTACAGGTGGTGCAAGTGAAACTTTTTAAAACTTAAATTTAAAAGAAAATTTAAAATGAAAATGATTATTTTAATATTTAAATGTTACTTAATTAACTAAAACTATTTAAAAAAGTAAATTAAATGTAATTTAAATTTAACTAAAAATGACAAAGATTACAAATTAAACTAAAAACTTACAAAACTAATTTCTAAACCTTAAAAAGAACTTGAAGAAAGTATAAAAAATAAAAATAAATATTTTTGTCTTTTTATGGTTTTTCAATTAATTAAAAACTAATTATCTTAAATAAACTAATTAAACTATTTTAAATTACTAATAATACCTAAATGACTTAGATAATTATGGAAAAATTTATAAAACTAATTAACCATCACAGGAATCCTACAAAATTATTAAAAAAAAAAACTTCTAAAAATTATTTTTAGACTAATTTACTAATTATTTACCTTTTAATTAATTTAAACCTAGTTTAACTAATTTAAATAAGAAAATTGGAAAATGAACAGTAGAAATTAAAAATATATTTTCTAAAAGTCTTAACTAATTTATAAAACCTAGGAAAATTATAAAAACCTACTGTTGTTAATTAAAATTTAAGAAAACTAATTAATTACTAATATTACCTAATTAATTATTTAAACTATTTTTAATTCTAATAAATAGTAAACTGTTTAGGAAAAATCTAAGAAAATTATTATAAATACTTAAAGGTAAGAGGTAATTAAGAAAATTATAAAAATGACAAAGTGCTTATTAATAAGCTGAAATGAAAAATGAAAAAGATAGAATCTATTAAATAGAAGCTATCACTAATTTTAAGTTTGGTTTTTTGGTGTTTTTCTTTTTGACAGCTAAAAATAAGATGAAAATAAGAAACTTTTGTGAAACAACTTTTGTTTTAGCTTAAAAATAAGTTGTGTGCATCCCCTTGTTTCCAAACAGTGTACAAATAGCTTATTAGGACTTATGCTATGTTGAAAAAAACTAGGAAATAAGAAACTAAGCATGCATAGATGAATACCAACTTAAAATAAGCCAATTAGAACAAAGAAGCACACTGAATAAGCAATATATCACAAATAAGCACTTAAGCTTAATCTCAGACCAAATCAGGCCAAACCTAAGGGTTTTGGACCTCTGTGGGGTTCACAAAAGAACTTACGGGTTCAAAATGAAACTTGAAACCTAAAGATGGACTGTTCAGCTTTGAAATAAGCCAATAAGCTAGGCCTATAGCTTATTAATGAGGTGTGTGTAAGGCTTGGAAGTTGGGGGTCTTACACTGAATGCTCAGTATGCACTCAGGGAATGGCCAAACATAAGGGCACTTGCAGCCCTATCAAATAAGCTCAAAAAGCTGAAATAAGCCTTGACTTATCAAAATGGTTTGTATAGCTTTCCAAAAAGCCAAAAAGCAGAAGGTGGGTCCCACTGGTGAAGTAGCTAAGGTCTTGGGAAATATGGTCAAAACCTGTGCACATGGCAAGTGTTTGCCCTGCAGGTTGAAATAAGCTAATGCACAAGCTTATAGAAAATTCCTAAAAATAAGCTGACTATGGGCTTTTGTACACTAGGTAGTAGACTTTAACCTCTGAAAAGGGCAAGGTTTCAATGCTAACACAAAAATCACAAAAATTCCTCCAAAATATGGTTTTCTGAAACAAAGGCACTTTTTGACTTTTTGAGTTTCAAGCTTAAGTTGACTAAAGTGAACTTTGATTCTGATTTTCTGATTGAAATTGATTATTTAAGCTATTATAAGACTAAATTAAGCTAAACCACTCACAAGTGAATGGATTTGGGGCATATGCCACTCTTAATCCAACACAGAGGGTAATCTAGGCCTATTAATACTTGATTTTGACTTTTTGCTGAATAAACCTTGGTTTTTGTTGTTGTTCTGAGCTAGTTATGACCTGAGTGATTTTTGTGAACAAGAAATAACCACAATAGCACGCCACAACACCTAAGAATACCCTGATCCAAACACACCTTTTAAAAGAATGTTTTATGATTTTCAAAGCAATTGGGTGTTAGGTCTATAGAATCTGATCCAATACAACTTTTTATGGTATGTTAAGTCTAAATGAGCATTTAGAAACAGATGACAACCACAAATGATCAAAAGTACTAATTAGGCTACTTGACTGTGAAACTATGAATTTTAAGCAACAATGAGAATCAACTAACAACCTACTGATTTTAAGTAATGATATCACTATTGAACACTGAATAAGCTAAAATTAACACAAATAAGCAGATAATAAGCTAAGCTACAGTACAAAGCTAAAATTTCAAGGAAAAATGAAATTATGAACTCACTTGAGACCCTAGCTAAACAAGGGCTCCCAAATGGGCAGCTACAAGCTCCTAGCTTGTAAACAAGCTAGGTATAAATCTTTCTTGCCCTTCCATTGCAGGCAACTTCCATTAGCTTTCCACTTAATTGCAAAGGTAACCTGTGTTGTATTCTTTTGGTTCTGATTTTCCCTTTTTTATATATTTTTTTTAGTTTTTGTATTTAGTTGGTGACCTATACTATCTAAGTGAGCTTATGAAACAGAGAATAACAATTTAAACCATAATTAAGCTCAAAGTAAGAAATTGCAAATTTAAATACTAAAAACTGAATTGTTGAATAAAACTTGGAATTTTGATTAAGAAAAGTAGAGATTACAATACTAAAACAGATTACAAGCTTCTTTGATTAAAACTAGTGACTAGAATTTGAAATTACAATAGTACGACCTAAAAATTAAGCTAAGTGACTAATACATCATACTTCTTGCAATCTTCTCTTTATATAGCCCTCCATTAGGGTTCCTCCATCTCTCTGATCATTTCCCATCATTAATTATGGCCATTGGATCACTGAAGAGCCTCTAATCATTTGCCACGAGTTTTGGCGGGAAAATTGTTTTTGCAATTGGCTCTGATAACTTGAGGGGTGAGGGGGGGGGGGGGCATTTATTGTGGCTTGTTTATTAGGTGATAGTGGTGAGGATGTGATGGGCAAGTGGGGATGGGGGGATGAATACCACTGGTGGTTTCTGGGGTGGTTTTGGGTGAGAGGGAAGGGGGAATAGTGGTTTGTTTGACCGGTTTGACTCAGGGTCAAACGTTGACCCTGATATTATACAAAAGGGGTGTTGGGCTGTTGTGGAGATTGGGCCAAAACAAGGGAGTGGGCTGGGGTTGTGTTTGGATTGGACTTGGTTTTGGATTAGTAATAATATAAAGGGTCCGGTTTGGTTTTAAAATAACACAAGGACCAATTTTGTAATTAGCCAAAAGTTTAGGGGTGTGATTTGGCATTCTTCCAAAGTATTCATAAGGGTATTTTATGCCAAGTTTCCATAGTCCAAGGTTTTATATTGACTTTTCACCTTTGACTTTTCTAGGGACTAAAACTGCCAAACTGTGAAACTTCAGGGACCTGTTATGTAATTTCACCAAACTTGCCAATCAAGGACCAATCCTGCCATATATGAGAATTACAAGGACAAAATTTTGTTTTTCTCAAAGTTTTAATATCCTAGGGACCATTTTTGACAATTTTCCAAACTTCAGGGACTAAACTTGACATTTTGTGAAACTTTGCACCAAAGGACTAATTATGTAACTTTTTGATTTAAAAGGGCCTTTGGTGACTTTTTCATGTTTTTAGAACAACCAGGGACTAGATTTGACAACTTTTTGAAAGTTGAGGGACTGAAACTGCCAATTTTGCAAACTTTGTACGTTTTTCATCTGTTTTTTATTATTTTGCATTTGAAACATATAAAACACATTCCTAGGATATTTTCACTATTTTGATGCAATATTGAGTGTTTTTAGATGTTTTGGCAGCTCAGAAAAGGTAAAAATGATGAGTATTTACACACTCATCAGTATTCATCCACTATGACCAGAGTATACTTCTCATGGTGAATGGACATTGGACTGACAGATCCAAAAAGGTCCATATGAAGAAGATGTAGGCAGGTTTTGATGGAAAAGGTTTGTTTGGTTTTGAATGATGCCCTGTGGTGTTTTCTTTTTTTACAAGCAGAACAAGGCTTGTCTTTGGTGTACACCAGGGATGGAAGGCACAGAACTTTGTTCTGTTTTGCCAGGTTGTTGATGCTTTTGAAGTTGAGATGAGAGAGTCTCCTATGCCATAGCCAGTTGATTGTCTCACTTGCCTTTGAGAATAGACAAGTCCCATTTTGAGTCAGGGATGACATGTCTAGAACATATACATCGTCCCTCCTGGGGGCAATCAACACAACTTCCTTATTGGCATTAAAGATGGTCCCTCTCTTGTCATCAAACTGAACTACGTATTTGGCATCACATAGTTGGGAAACACTTATCAGATTATACTTGAGACCATTAATGATGACGTATAGTCTATATATGGGCCACGAGCCCAAATGATAAACATTACTAAGACCCAAAACCACCATGCGTGGGCTATTGTAACTTGGGCCGCATTAATAATGGGAACAGGCTCACGTAAGCCCAACCCAAATAAACTATACACGGTATAGATAAGGATCATCTATCTATGGAATAGATATCCTTATCCGGATAAGCACCATGGGTGCGAAACGTAAGGAGCACGAACCCTACAAGGATTCTGCGCCTATATAAGGAATGACATAACTCTCATTCAAGGTACGATTCACAAACCCTAACTCTTTACGAGAACCTTAAATCGATTACTTACTCTCACGCCGGAGTCTAATCGTGGGAGACAATCCCACAATAAGCCTAACGGTGTTGTTTATTTTCTTAGTGCGCAGGTTACAAGTACTAAGAAGCGAATTGGTACGAGAGCAAGAGCCCATAATCAGGAACGCCCAACTTTTGTATCAACAATTAACATAAGCTATTCTTGTAAAAACTATACCATTGCAGTTTACTGAACCATAACCTTCAGTGGGAGCTGATGAGTTATCACTAAATACTACTTTGGGTCCTGGTTCTTCCACATATTTGTGCAGAAAACTTTTCACACCAGTCATACTTCTGGAGCATCCACTGTCTAGATGCCAGGTAGGATCCTTGATGTGTTTCTACACAAACAGTAAACTGGGTTAGTTTTTTCTTGTTGACCCACTTTCTAGTGGGATTAGTCCTCAGGGACTTCTTGAACTCAGCTAATGAATCATGGTCTGAAGTTGTGTGACCTGAGCTTCCACATGTTTTACATTTTGTGGAGGTTGATGCCTAAGGTGACTGAGAAGTGTTGGTGAGGTTTTTCCTTCTTGACTGAATAACTCTGTCATGTCCCTTGGTTTCATACGAGGGATCTCCACAGATGTCACAGCAATCTTTCATCATACAATCATCAGGAAGATGATCATTGAAACCACAGTGAGGACATGGCAAGAAAGGCTTAACCTTCAGTCTTTGTTTGGAAGGTGTGGCATACTGATAGCCTTGAGTTTGGTATAGACCTCTTGCTTTTAAGGAAGCAGTGTGGGGGACGTGATCACAAGTTCTGTGGTCATCTTGTTTGCATATCATGCAAAACAGGACTCTGTAGCATTTATCAGTGCTGTGATTTGGATAATTGCACAATTCACATCTCCCTGAAGGTCTGGGTGTGGTTTTTGGTTTGGAAGAACTTGAGGATACTGAGGGCTTATTAGATTTTGAGTCAGAGTTTTTCTCAGTGGACTCAATTTTCTCACTCAGCATCCTGACAAGTTCAGTAAGCTGATAAACCTTTGAGTCAGTGCTTTCAGATTTCACTTCAGTAGGTACTGAAGGTGTTAGGTGTTCAGTGGGTGCAGGAGTAGGTCTTTTCAGAATAGTCTTTCCTAATCCTGATTTCTCCTTAGGAGAATGGGGTTGATAGACTAATGGTGCAAGGTCAAACTTGGGTTCAACTCCCTGAAGTTGTTTCAGTGGAGGGAGTGGTGAATCAGACTTAGACTCAGTGATGGACTCAGTAGGACTAAGTTCATCAGTGACTCCTAGCAGCTCCTTGATAGCCTGACTTTCAGGCTCCAGGATTCTTCCAGTATTAAAATTTGGCATTTTACTGTCAGGATTGTTTCTTTCAATCCAACCACTGGGTTTAGGAGCAAGTTCTTTGCTAGAAAGTATGTTGGCTGATAGAAAAGTTGTTGAATGGCTACTTTCCCCAGAAACTTCAGTGAGTTGATCATCACCCATACCAGCCCTTTTGGAGCAGGGTGTGAGACTCATTGTTTCATAAAGTTTGGGGTTTTTCTGAGTCCATTTCCAAATAACATCCTTTTCTTTCTTAAGTTCTTCCTGAAGAGCTTGATTTTGTTTTACCAGTTCAGAATTTTGAATTTGAAGTGTAACACTTTCAAGCTTGGTTTGTTTTAAAGCAAGTAGTTCATCTCTACTATGATTTAATTCAAAACTCAGTTTGTTAAATTTTGAAAACAAATTAAGTCTTTGCTCTTCAACATACTTAAGATCAACATTAATATAATCTAAGTAAGATTTCCAATCATCATTATCATCCATAGAAAGTAAAAGGTTTACCTTCCTCATAGTGATGTTAACCCATTCACCATTTCTTGCATGACTCTTCCCCACAGCAAGCTTGTTGTCATCTGATAGGGACATCAGGGCACTGATGTGAACTTCATCATCATCAGAGGACACTTCAAACTCATCCCAGTCATATGTTTCAGCAACAAGCCCTTTGTTCTTGGCTTGAGAAGGCTTTGGAGCCTGAGGAGGCTGAGAGACTGTTGAGGATGATTCAAGAAGGGCAAGTTTAGCTTTTACCTTTCTGTACTTGGCTTCAAAGTCAATTTGAGGGACTTTTTCAAATCTTTGACTAGACTGAAGCATTTTTGGTTGAAATTTGATGGGGCCTGAAAAAGAGTTATTTCCTGAAAATTTGAAATATGGTTCTGAGGTTGTTTTTGAAAAACAATCTTTAGCAAAATGGCCCATTTTGCCACATTTAAAACATTTAGTGTTTTCATTTGCTTTTGAAGGGATTTAAAAAAAAATATATATATAATAATAAAAAGAAAAAAAAAAAAACCTTTTTGAATTAGCAAGGAGTGCCCTTTCATGAAATTCAATTTGAAGATCATTTAGGTACTCCTTAATGGTTCTTTGGTCAACCTCATCATCAGATCCATCTTGAAAATCCTGCACAACACCTTTTGAATAGAAAGCAGTTGATATAGGTGAAATTGTCAAGGCCTATTTGGTCTCCTGAGCTTTACCAGGGTATCTCCTGGTGATAAGATTGTCTTCATAGACAAACTTCCCATAGATGGCAGGGAGCTCAAGGTTCTGAATGTTTGCATTTCTTAATCCCTGAGAGAAGTTTAACCACTTCTCAGGGAGACTGTTGACAAAACCAACATTGATCTCATGTTTTGACAGTATAACATCATCATTGGTCAGCTCATTCAGGAGGGTCTTATACCGAGTATAAGTCTCAGAGAGACTTTCAGAATCCTTGGCCCTGAAGGTATTGAATTCAAGCTTCAGGTCCATGATTCTATTATCTTTGGTATCAGAAGGCCCTTCATAGCTATGAACCAGGTCAGTCCATGTCTGCTGGGCAGTGGGACAGTTGATCACTGATTCCATTATATCATCAGGAAGGCATGATATAATGATGCTTTTCAGGTGCTGGTCTTGATTGACCACCCTCCTTTCATCTGGGGTCCACTATGCTTCAGGTTTGATTAAACCTTGGGTTGTCGTTGGGACATATAGACCATCATTAAACAACTTAATGTAATATGGTTCCATCCCAGTTAAGTAGCAAAGCATTCGCTTTTTCCACTTATTAAATTTGCCAACTTCAAGTCGAGGGGCAGTTGCTGAATAACTTCCACCCTTTTTGTCGACAAGTTGGGGAACATCTATGTCAGTCATAGTGGGATCTTGATTTTAAAAACTTGAGCATTCTTTAAGTTTTGAAAACAGGTTTAAGTTTTACAAACCAGAGGCTCTGATACCACTTGTTGGTCCCTTTTACTTGGTTAACAGTAACTAAAGAGCTAAAGTAACCAAGTTGTATGACTTTTAACAAAGATGTATAAATGATTAACAATAAAGTAACGTAAACATAAGAGACAATATTTTTCAACGTTTAATTCTTTATTAGAAGTTAATCAAAAAGAATCATACCCAAGTGTTTGCGGAATAACACTTGGGATTGAAACGACAAGTGTGGTATTGACTCCTCACTAAACTCAAACAATATTGAGTGACAACTTTCATTACCCACTGAGCTATCTCAGGGGTTATGTTGTTCTTTGGAGGAGTAAAAATGGTTTGTGAATGCTTTGCATTAATTGCACAAACTTGTCAACTTTTACTCCTCACTTATGCTACCTATTTATACACAAATATGAACAACCCTATTATACAATGGACCTAAGTGTTCCTCAATAAAATCTTGATAGATTTTATTCTCTGGCAAGGGAAACTTCTTTGGGTTAAGTCCAAAAGGCACTTTCTGATGACAGCCTGGTTTTAACCATTTGGGAGAAGTTTGACCTTAAAGTGATAAAGCACTTTAGTGAAACAGATTAAACTTTCCCGCCCAGTCCCGCCAAAACTTCAGTCTTCAAGTCATCAGTCTTCAGTACCATGATAGTTGTTGAGGAGTCTTGGGATTCAGTGAGCTATTGTCATCCTCACTGAACCCATCACCTTCTTCTTGGCTTAGATCACACTTCACTGAGTTCCGCCTCACTGAATGGAGAACCTTTCTTCTTAGGCTCGGTCTAAGCATCCTGAAGATGACTCACTGAGTTACTGTTCACTCAGTGACTTGTTTATACTTAGGTTATTTTACGTTGTTAGAAGAAGATTGGGGAATTCAGTGACCCAACAAAGACCATTTGTACACAAGACCCACTTGGGGAGCAGAAGGCCCAATATGAGAGTCAATAGAAGGAGAAACAGTAGCAATTGGAGCAGAAGTCGTGACATATTGCTGATAAAAAGTTGGAGCTCTATCTGACACAACACACTGTTGATTTGTGTCTAAACGGTATAATCTCAATAAAGAAAGTTTTTGGCGGGCCTCCACCCACCCAATTTTCTGTCCAGAAACCTCGTATGATTCCCATTACCAATCTTCTTTTTAAAGATCAAGGACATATCAATGCCTAAGTTGAAAAGATCATTCTTTATGGACATAATGTGGTACCAAGTACCTTACTTTGATTTAAGAGGAAGAGTGGTATTTGAATCATCACTTTGTCCATGGATTGAGCAGATCAATTTGCATCAAAGAGCATTTCCCTCATTATGAAACCACCATCTCCATTTCGCAAGCATTGCCTGGTTGGTAGATTTTAAACTACTTATCCTAAGGCACCGTTTGATTTAGATGATATAAGCTTGTTCCAAGAGACCCAAGCAAGTTTTTTTTTCTTCCATGGCAACCCCCCCCCCCCCCTAAAAAAAGTAATAAAAAAATTAGAAGTTTCTTCTAGTTCCTTCTAAAGTATGGATGATTTTGGTAGGGGCTTTAAAAGTGGAGAAGAAGTACACCCCGAGACTAGCTAAAACGGATTTGATGAGAGTAAGGCATCCACCGAAATAAAGGGACTTAGATTTCCAATTAGAAAGCCTCTTATGGAACTCGTCAACTAACGTGGACCAATTTACACATCTAGACATTTTTCCACCAATTAGGAGACCTAAGTAGGTGCAAGGGAAATTGGAGGATTGATACGTACCCTAAGGTATTTGCAAGGAAGTTTAGTTCAAAAGTGTTAACACCACTACCATAAAGCTTGCTTTTGTTGAAGTTGACCTTAACACCGGAGTTGCTAAAATACTAATTCGTTATTTGCTTAAAGGTAGTGAAATATTTTATTTAGGTATATATATGTTTGTTAGACGATATATCAGTGTTAGGCCTGGTATCTTTGTGTTATGGGTAATTTGAGCTCAATTAGTTTATTTTAGAGTCCTCTAAATATAACTATATCTCATTACGGAGTAATTTCTAACCAACTGTTTTTGTTCTAAATGGGGTATGTTTTTTAAAGGAAAACTAACTATATCTCATACTATACCACAGATACGTTGAACCGTATGTTTACATTGAAATTGGTAGCTTTAACTTTATTAATCACCTATATTTATAGAGTACAAAAAACCCTAATGTACCCTAAGCCCACATATTGGGCTTGGGCTTATATCGGCTAACACTCCCCCGCAGTCCGAGCGGCGAATCGCGAAAGCTCAGATTGGAGATACTTAAAAACGGTAAAGCTATAACTATTTTTGTTGCCGAAGACATCCACAGCAAGCGAAAACAAAGCAAAAGAAAGCGGCATTTGTCAAAGAACTTGTATATTCACCAATGATGTGCATTATGACATCAAAAGGTTGCACATTGATTCTTGAAGAAGTAACTTCATGCGTCTTATTGAATGAAGTAACACCAGTGAGCGAGCTTTAGTCGATTTTAGGTGGAGAGAAGTTGAGCATTAGTCGACTTGAAGTGTAAAGAAGAAGAAAAAATAAAAGCATAAAACAAACAATGAAGAATGAAGGTCGAACCTTTTTTCACCATTAGTTATTATGATGGTGAATAATATGAGACTGAACTATGATAGAAGAGGTGAGTGAAGAAGTTGTTTGGCGCAGTAGGTTTGTAGAAGAATGGTTGTGTTTTTAGGGATCGATTTCTTTGGCTGTGTGGTATGGTGGTATGTGATTGACTAAAAAGAAAACAAACTGATGATAATTGTTTTGTAGGGACTGACTGAAACAAAATATGAATGGTATTTGAAATTGACTAAAAAGAAAAACAAACTGGTGATAGTTGTATGGTGGGGGAAAACTGAAACAATCAAATACCAAAATATTAATGGGAACAAAATAATAATAATAATAATAATAATAATAATAATAATATGTGTTAGGATTAGGATAAGTCTTTATACCGTGTTGAACCATATGTTTACATTGAAAATGCTTAGCTTTAACTTTATTAATCACTAATGTTTATAAAGTACAAAAAACCCTCATGTACTCTAAACTCACATATTGGGCTTGACTTATATCGGCTAATATCCTAATAAGATTCACATGTCTCAGACGAAATTTGAGCCTATAATTAACCATTTTGTTGAAAAACAATTTTACTACACCACGAGGGTACTACTAAAATACAAGGCGATAGTGAAACATGTGTTTTTATTTCATCATCTATATTCATTTCCTTGCTCAAGTATGATCTGTAGGGCGCAGATGTGATCGACCAGACGATGATGTGCTAGCTGTCATTATTATGAGGTTAAAGTTTTAATACTTACTCGTTAGACAATAAACAATGGAAGTCGTACCTTTTTTGGCAACTCTCATTAGCAATTACGTTTTGATTTTTACATTTCAGCTGTTGTCATGGATGATTATCAAGATTTTGTGGTTTCAATGGTCAAAATATAGCAGAAAAAAACTCACATTTTGATCTCCATGGATGTTTCGAAAATATTATACTACTATTTGCTTACGCGTAACTTGATATTATTCAATATTAAAATGACGTTAGATTGTCCTAAATTATATATAATTGTTGATCTATGATTGTGACACAATGTATAAAAATTACGGAGAGATGACTTTAGTTGCATGACTTGCACCTAACGTTCCAATTTTTTTTATCTTTTGAGAAAACGAAACATATAGGTTGCATGATTTGTACATGTGATACAATGATATTGATTATGTATTTTTTTTTCGCATAAATAACTAAGTTATCACATCCAATGATACTTTTTATTTTTATATCTTTGATAAAACATAATTATATAGGTTATTAAGATTCAGTGGATCTCCGAAAAGGCCACAACTGTACATGTATACGTATGCATATGAGAAAGTCGTCCAATAATATATAACTATACCAACTCTTAGATAATTTCAAGATACGATTAGGTTTTAGGTTAGTTGGATTAGATTTTCCTGTTTAAATAGAGAAGTAGCTAGGTAGCCTCAAGATACTTACGTTCATGTTTGTTGATGCATTTCTTTGATTAATTACAATATATCTAAATCTAATTATCAACTAAATGTAAAATAAATTTTCTTTTAATGAAACCACAACTAAAATTGGTTCTATAGCATCTAACCATATTTATATTACAGTTTTGTAATGAAAAAAAAAAAAAAAAAAAAAAATCGCTTTTCTCAATCGCGAAGGATGACAATAATTTTGAAATAGTTCAGGATAATATATATATATATATATATATATATATATATATATATATATATATATATATATATATATATATATATATATATATATATATATAGGGATGAGATCAAATAAAAAGAAGTTTTTTGGTAAAAAGAATAAGAAAGATTTTTGACCCTTGATTTAAAATCAATGGATGAGATTAACTATAATTCTAACTAATTATTAAGGGTACAAAAGTAATTTGACAATCTAACTATAATCTAACAACCTTTATAATAAAACCCAAGTTCACACAATACTATAATCTTTCCCGCTTTTTGACAACAATTAAATTATACAAAAAAAGAAAAGAAAAAAAAACACATAAAAAAATACGTGTTTCTTATTACAGAGCTTTTGCAAAAAGTGTAAATATTTAATGGAGTTAAATTTGGACATTTTTAAGGTCTAAGTACAAATTTCTGGTGGCATACTAGACATCTTATTACCATTGTTCTTTAATAAAAATGACTTCACACAAAAGCATACATGAATTCATGTTGTATTTGATTGACAATACGCCCTTGTTTGACTACCGCTCAGGGACACCAGGAAACAATAGTCTTTCTCGAACAAGAAGATATTTCTATCTATCGGGGCATCTTGACTATCTGAAACAACACTATAAAATAACAACAAATCTAGTCCTAACACATAAGCTGATGGACAAGTTGTTACTTGCAAATTGATTAAATTGTTAGATCGTAAGACTCACAAGTCACAAGTAAACTATAAACATATGCCCATCATGTGAGACACCAATTTAAATATGCATTTGCATAAAAGAAACAACAGCAGAAATTCCTTTATCTTTTCCAGACAAGAGGTTTTGATAGAGTTCCAAAAGATCAGATTCCGCGTTTAAGTATCTCTGAGACAATATCTGAGGTTAGAAGTAAATTACTAACCAAACTGAAATCTTCAATGCCTGATAATAAGCTCAGCCCAAAGATGAAGTATGCCATTTATGAAGTAAAGACTATTTTCAGCCATAAAAGAAGTCCACGGGGTTGCAAAAAAGTTACGGTAACCAATAGCCTTTCCACCAGTGAATGTATAGTTTCCTTTATACTTGCTGATATACTCTTCTGTAGGCTTTGACCGAGCTGCAAAAACTCATAATCAACTGCAAACGTTGCAAACGTGATTGACCCTTTTACCTGTATCCCCAAGAAAAGACCAAAACAATGAAACGAGCTTTGTTGGTCCATGTTACTGTGAGCCAACAAGAAAAATCCTTGAACACCTAAATGAAAAGCTCCTCTAATTTGGGGTATTGAATTCGAGACCATTTGAGGACAAAGTCATAAACAACATCTTCTGATGCTACCTGGAGATCATCACTTGCCAAAATTGCTTCGACTCTAGCAAGAGGCAAGTTGAGAACCTCATCCTGAAACCTGACATATACATTAAAAACTCAACTATTAGTACACTGGACGGAAGATCCAGATAGAAGCTTACTTGGTTATTTCTTTGTAGCGAACAACAAGAAATTGCTTTGCTGCATCGATCAATGGTTGAACTGCTTCATCCATTAGTACACTATACAGTGGACGGAAGATCAAGATAGAGTAGTGCAGATTCGGGAGTCATTGGAAGATTTCTCAACGAACGACTACAATATCTCCTTCAATGTTATCTTTAAAACATATGACATATGTACTTACTTCCTACAAAATCTGATGCATATTTAACCCACTTTTTAATGCACAAAACAATGTTATTTCAAACAACTCACAATTATCAATATGTATCATACTTTACTAACTTCGTACGGATATTAATGCACATTTAGCTCATTTCTAATGCTTAAAACAATGTTATTTCATATAACTTACGGTTATCAAAATATATGACATATGTACTTCCTTCCTACAAAATCTGATGCATATTTAACCTACTTTTTAATGCACAAAACAGTGTTATATATCACACAATTATAATTATCCAAACATATCACACTTTTAGTGTCTTATTATAAAAACTAATGCATATTTAGCCCAATTTAATTCATAAAACAGTGGTTTATCCAAATGTATCGCATCTTTACTAAATTCCATAAAAAATTAATGCACATTTAACCCATTTTTTAATGCACAAAACATTGATAATTCACACAACTAAAAATTAATGCTCATTTAGCCCATTTTAATGGAAAAAACAAGTGTTATTTCATACAAAGGAGTGCTAATTACCTAAGGATATCACTTTTAGTAACTTCCTATCAAAAGTAATGCACAATTAGCCTAATTTTATGTGCAAAACAATGTTATTTCATACAAAGGCATGTTGATTACCCAAGGATATCACTTCTACTAACTTTCTATCAAACATTTAACCTATATTTATATACAAAACAATGTGATTTTATATAAAGGTATGTTGATTATCTAAGAATATGAGTTTTACTAAATTCTTAAGAAAACTAATGAGTGATTTATCCAAACGTATCTCATCTTTTCTAAATTCCAACAAAAGCTAATGCACATTTAGCCCACTTTTTAATGCACAAAACATTGATATTTCATACAACTCACGATTATCAATATTTATCATACTTTACAAACTTCGTACGGATATTAATGCACATTTAGCTCATTTCTAATGCTCAAAACAATGTTATTTCACACAACTCACGGTTAT
The DNA here is from genome assembly GCA_030686995.1 of Artemisia argyi. Lineage (NCBI taxonomy): Eukaryota > Viridiplantae > Streptophyta > Magnoliopsida > Asterales > Asteraceae > Artemisia > Artemisia argyi. Next base: position 65,278,067 of record CM060709.1, on the reverse strand, counting down.
CAAAACATATGACATATGTACTAACTTCCTACAAAATCTGATCCATATTTAACCCACTTTTTAATGCACAAAACAGTATTATCACACAATCATAATTATCCAAACATATCACAGTTTTAGTGTCTTTTTATAAAAACTAATGCATATTTAGCCCGGTTTAATTCATAAAATAGTGATTTATCCAAACGTATCACATCTTTACTAAATTACAACAAAAACAAATGCACATTTAACCCACTTTTTAATACACAAAACATTGATATTTCACACAACTAACAGTTAATGCTCATTTAGCCCTTTTTAATGCACAAACAAGTGTTATTTCATACAAAGGAGTGATGATTACCCAAGGATATCACTTTTACTAACTTCCTATCAAAAGTAATGCACATTTAGCCTAATTTTATGTGCAAAACAATGTTATTTCAAACAAAGGCGTGTTGATTACCTAAGGATATCACTTCTACTAACTTTCTATCAAACATTTAGCCTATTTTTATATACAAAACAATGTTATTTTATACAAAGGCGTGTTGATTATCTAAGTATATGTGTTTTACTGACTTCTTAAGAAAACTAATGAGTGATTTGTCCAAACGTATCACATTTTTAATAAATTCCAACAAAAACTAATTCACATTTAGCCCACTTTTTAATGCACAAAACATTGATATTTCACACAAATCACAATTATCAATGTGTATCATACTTTACTAACTTCGATCGAATATTAATGCACATTAAGCTCATTTCTAATGATCAAAACAACGTTATTTCACACAACTCACGATTATCAAAACATATGACATATGTATTTACTTCCTACAAAATCTGATGCATATTTAACCCACTTTTTAATGCACAAAACAGTGTTATATTATATCACACAATCATAATTATCCAAACATATCACACTTTTAGTGTCTTCTTATAAAAACTAATGCATATTTAGCCTGATTTAATTCATAAAACAGTGATTTATCCAAAATGTATCGCTTTACTAAATTCCAACAAAAACTAATGCACTTTTAGCCCACTTTTTAATACACAAAGCATTGATATTTCATACAACTAAAAATTAATGATCATTTAGCCCATTTTAATGCACAAAACAAGTGTTGTTTCATACAAAGGAGTGTTCATTACCAAGGATATCACTTTTACAAACTTCCTATCAAATCTAATGCACATTTAGCCTACTTTTATGTGCAAAACAATGTTATTTCATACAAACACACGTAGCCTCAAGAAAAAAATGATTAAACAAACAAGTCACATTTCTACCAACATTATATGAATCTAATGCACATTTATCCATAATTAATTCACAAAAACATGTCCAATCAAATCTGATAAACATTTTTCTAACAATTTTGTTATTAAGCAAAGCAATCTCATAAGCTAATCATATCAATACCTTTAGATTTTTCAGTTTTTGAGGGACAATCGTGGAGCCTCTTCATACGCTTATTAGCTTGTTGTTTATTATCTGGCAAAGATATAGTTGTTGAAATTCTTCTCCCACTTCCTCTTATTGCTGTTAATTTTTTCACATAATATGCATAAAAATCGAGAATTTGTATGAAAAATATAAACAAAATTAGGTTTAGTTGACTTACCAATGCTTGTCAATGTCATTCTAATCAGTAAAAGAATCGATTGAAGCTTCTTGCAGATTTAAATCGGGTTTTTAATCGTCGATTTCTTGAAGATCTTATGAATTTTAGAGAGAGAATGAATAGTTGAAGAGAGAGAGAGAGAGGAGTTGTTGAGATCTGGATGTGGATGATATGAAATTATGAATGATCATGATTTATGTTTTAGAATGAAAAGACCATCTTACCCTTCCACACTTAATTAATATTATGGTTTAATCTTATCCATTGATTTTAAATCTAAGGGTCTAAAATCCTTCCTATTCTTTTTACCAAAAACCCTCTTTTTATTTTAACTCACCCCTATATATATATATATATATATATATTACCTACTTAATGGTAAAACTGATACAGTATAAAAGTTAGTTCGTCGACAAAGTTAGGACTACACATTAACACATGCATGTATGTCGTCAAGCCGGAAAAAACAATGTTAATTAGGTTGCTTGTGTTTGTTTGTGTTATGGATCTGTTTATTAAAGGTAACGCTTAAAAATCTGTTATTTTTTATATCAAATTATGGGTCACATTTCACTATTTATTCGACCACTTGCTCATCTTTGTTAAGAAAAAGTGTTGCACTTTTAATTGATGCATTTGCCTTAATTGTATATGGATCCAAACCATCATGATCATGACATGAAATTCATCATGTGGTTATCCCTTTTTTTATATCGACAATACGAAGATTAATGAGTGTTATTTCAATAAAATCAAAAGTTAGGTGAATCGTTAGGTATTTTTTTTTATCTACCATTAATTAAGACAAGCATAGTTAGAAAGTTGTACGTAACAATGAAGAAACATGTAGGCAAGCAGCCAAAAGTACGTTGATTAATTAATCACGAACTTATCAATATATATAAAGAAGCCACTTGAAAAACGGTGGATGCTAATCTTATTTAATTACGAACTAATTATACTATATATATAAAAAGGCGGGCAACTCACCACAACGCGACACGTGTCGCTACAGTGCTTGCTACAGTACTGCTACAGTACTCGCTACGGTAAACTCTTTTTTTTTTTGCGTTGCTACAGTACTCGGTACAATTTTTTTTTTTTTTTTTTTTTTTTTTACATAAATTTCCGTATGAAATTTTGTTTTTTTTTTTCAAATTAATAACAAAAAATAAAAATAAAAAAATACGAAAAATAATACACTTACAAAAATTTCTTACACAAATTTGTTTCTTTTAAAATACCCAAGCAACCAAAAAAAATTTCAACCGCAACGCCAAAAAAAAAAAAAAAAAAAAAAAAAAATCCGTAAATATAAACAAATTATGCTTCCAAGTAAACATATGCATATCAAATAACAAAATTATTAATTACACCGTACAACCAACAAAATACAAAACACAAAATGCACCCGCCGCAACGCGCGGGCAACTCCGCTAGTTCTATATAAACCATAACGGCGGATCTATGACCAAGAACAACACACGAACGAATAACAAGATAGACATATATATCGATCGAATTCCAATATGTAACTGGGTGATTCTTTTATCGCAATAACTCAAAACAAAATATGCATGTAACCTTTAAGTAGGACGGTATCTAAACAAAGGGAAAATATTTGCTTTGGTAAGAAAGTTAAAAAGACTTACCAAAAACGTAAAAAGAAACTAACTAAACATAAATTTACAAAGCTTAAAATAAACCCAAAATTAAGACAAAGGCTATTTTCGGCCCCTAAATGACCCCACTACCGATTTTCGTTGGCCCATTTGTGATGAACCATAAGAATTTTCGTTGAATTTTACCACCATCAACAAGTTTGCTAAGATATAAGTAATTTAAGAGATAATCATTTGGATTGATGACATCATCAATACTTTTCTCTACATCAAACCAGTTGGGAAAATACACCAACTTGTAGATATGCATGCATGTGATGTATTTTACATTTTTACCTACACAAATTTACAAACAGGCCGGGTAAAATGGATAGCTCCATCATAGTGGGTAAAGGTTCAGAAACGGTTTTGAGTCGAATGAGTAACATTCACTACAAATCTAATGGGTCGGGTTGGCCTGCAACTAAGTTTTATGACGAGATACTAGCCTAGTGATGTGCACATACAAGAACCAACTGCTTAACTAAGCTAAAATGAGAGTTTTAACTACCTCATTATTTTGCTTGAAAAGTAGCTAGTTGTTGTAGGCATACACTGATACATATCGAGCAATATTGAAAGTCGAAAGAAAAGGACTTGATGCAAAAGGTTGCTAGAATAATCTCATTGATTTAATTAAAACTTTTATGAAGACTTTACAACAGTGATATGTAACTAAAATGAACGTGAAGATGTTTGTTAAGTTGCTTGGTTGAATATCCTGTAACGGCGTAACGCATAAATTCTCCAATTTTGTTATGCAAAATAGACCAACGATATGATCATGACATAATTCTTATATGTTTGATTCAAAGTAGTATTAATATGTTTACATCGGTGTACGTGTATCCACTTGACTTTGTTGTGGCATGTATGATTGCATATTTGCATGACCTATTGTGTGAGTTTCGTTTCCTATAACATAAAAAGTAATGCGGTGTGATCTTTTGCAAAGTAGTTGAAAAATAAAAAGTAAAAAGTCACTTCATTCTAACACGTGTTTCATATTTATCCTTAATTCCACAGTTCTTTTTTACATCTTCATGTACCCTTTTCAATACTAATGAACACCTTTACACAGAGTTCAGTTTTGAATCATTCAAAAATCGCCAAATTATGTTTCGTTTATGTTTAATTTCAACATATATTCGTTCAATCACAAGTAAATATAACTTTTTTATGAATTCGAAGTTAATTGATTTATAAAAAGAAAATATCTGACATTCCGAGATACAACTGAGCAAGTTAATATGAAGTTACTTTATGATATCCTTATGAATTCGAAGCAAAATGCTAAAACTACTAGGACACAAACATAACAAACCGAGCAAGCTACACCGATGAACCGACTCGATGACCAACACCTACACTCGGATCAAATAAGGATACCATAAATTGAATATCTGACATACCGAGATACAACTCCTACACACCAAACCTACAAACACAGTGACACTAAGAGCACACACCTAGTAGAAAGTATGACTCGGGTTGAAACCGACCACGACACATACAACCTCACACATGAAACATAACCCGCAAAAACCTCAAAACAAACAATTCAACACACAATTTGACCAAGTGGGGTCACCCTAAATAGCAAGGATGGTAGATTGAAAAGAATACCCCCAAGATGTAAACATACCACCTAATGAAAATCCGTACTGAAACGATCGATTCCTCAAACTTTTGCTTCAACGACCCTTAGCTTAAAACACTTCTCTCACCATTTCACGATTGGAATAGCAACGTTGACTTGACCATCTTCATCGCCAGGGAAATACCATCTCACTACCTGATTACCTAACCTCACAACCTCACCATCTCCTCCACCATTTCCGCGACTTCCTTTCACCGTAACCACGAACTAGACCTCTCACGACTTCACTATACACACGATCCTTGCATGACTTCACATACCTGCGACCAAAACCATCTCATGACCTCACAACCATGACCCAATACCATCTCACGACCTCACTATACCCGCAATCAAAACCATCTTGCGACCTTACCATACCCACGACTTAAACCATCTCATGAACTCACTATACCCACGACCAAAACTATCTCGCGACCTCAGCGTACCTACGACCAAAACCATCTCACGACCTCACTATACTCACAATCAAAACCATCTCGCCAACACACCATACCCACGACCCGAAACCATCTCACGAAAACAGCATACTCAATTACCCACGACCCAAACTATCTCATGACCTCTCCATAACCTTGAACCATCTCATGACCTCACCACATTCATGACCTGAATCACCTCATGACCTTATATCCTCGCCAACTCACCTTCAAAATACAATGTGAACCATCTCATGAACTCATCATCTCCTCGAAATGAACCATCTCAACAACCTCACCATCCTGAACCACCATGACCACTTACCAAAAATTGAAGACTTGACGATAAAACACAAATACCACGACCTATAGATCAATCTGAGTCAATATGAAATTACTATAGTAATTCTTGATCAACAAAACCTAAACTAACATCAATTCTTCATCTTTTTTGTTTTTTGATGTTTATACTTATAACTTTTCCAACAAAGTAAGTGTTCATGAATACACCCATAAGTTGTTTGATGAAATGCATCAATGAAGTAATTTTGGGATTTTGCTGTTTGAAATTGTTCATTAGAACACAAACGTTTTAGTAATTCAAAAAAGCTTCAATATTTCCTTAAAAAATCAAATTTATGATGAATAAAACTTCGAATATGCAATATGTGTTTGATGCGTGGGAATCGCAACAGGCTTTACCTCTCGAGGGATCTCGAGAAGCTTACAACCCCCACCAGGCAGTGTACCTGATCGTTGTAGTATAGTATAGTGACAAGTACCGGGGGATTGATCGTTCAGCTTAGGAATAGTGTCGCTAGGATTAGAAAGCCTAAATACTAGTTCTAAAGGTGAGGGATGATTATTTTTGTATTTTTATATTTTTATGAAAGCAAGTAAAATCTCGGGTTTTGGAAGAGTGGGCGGAATTAGTTGCTATTCAACTAACCCAATACTAAGATGCAATCAAAATAAAATAATAAAAATGAAAATAAACTAATTTATACTAAAGTTGTGAGCAGTAATTGGAGAAAATGTGTTTACTTAGATTTCACTACTCCCTAGATATCTTTTACACGTTAATTACTTGTTATAATTGCATGGATGACGGATTGTATTCCTTAATACCATTCATGGGGTGGCACACATAACTCCCCAATTCTATGAGCTCTTATCTCCTCCTACACCATGCCCAGCACAACTATAGGGATTGTAAACAGTGGCTCATGCATTAAATACAACCAATAAAGACCTAGTGCGCCTCGGTCCATGTTTCTTAAGACGTTCAAGCATGTTACCATTTGGAGATCTGCCAGTTTTCTTAAGCCTAACATATAAATCATTCATCCAAGACAAGAATAAACAAGTAATCAACACATAATCAATATCTAGGTTTCATTAGATCTAAGCAAACACAAGAGAGATCTAGCCTAGCATGATAGAATTAAGACAAGAACAAGATATAGACAACCAACACATAGACATATTGATTGAATTAGAAGAACACTTATCTTGATTAATCATGCAAGGTATCAAGGGGTTGGAACCCTTGAAAAACCTGTAAAGTTACACCAAAATCGTCTTTAGGGTTTCTCCCAAAACTCCTCTCTTTAAATGTGAAAAACTAGAAAACTATATATAGGAAAATAGGGATGACGGCGTCAAGAACAAAGGTGTGACGCCGTCATCTCGCCGCCAAATACTTCCTCGGTCGGCCTTGATCTACTTCTGACGCCGTCAAGGCCTAGGCCGTCACACAAATTACTCTTGACGCCCTGTGTGTGACGCCGTCATCAACTACGGATTTTAATTCTTGGGGTTTTGACGCCGTCAAGCAAACTCTTGACGCCTTCATGAACTCTCGGATTTTATTATTGAGGTTTGACGCCATCAGGAAATTACTCTTGACGCCGTCACCTACTATTCCCAGCATGGAAAATTGAGACTTTGCCGTTTTCTTCACTTTTTATGCTCCAAAAACGTCCAAAATGGCTTCTTTTCCAGAATTCACTCTCCAAGTACCTAAAATCACAAAAGGAACGATTTAGGGCAATATTTGATCAAATAAATTCGGATTCGGGATTAAATGACCCCCTAAAAGTGGTTCATTTTTCGCCTTATCATATACCCTTACACTTGAGATTTGCTTGTCCTCAAGCAAATGCGCTTTTATTCTAGTTAAAAGACAAGTTAGGGGTCATTTAACACTAATATAAAAGTAATTACAACAAATAATCGTTCCACTAAAGACCAATAGACAAGCTCGGAGGTCATACACTAGCACCTCACAAATAGTGTTTAGATACTCACATCTCTCGGGTGTAATTAAGTAATATAACATTATGGAAATGGAAGATATCTCTCACTACCTGTCATAGCAAAATAGATTACCATAGGCTTGGGAAAGGATCAAACCTCCACCACATGGCGTAAGCACCTAGGATAAACTATCAAAGAGGTCTTTTAAAGGGTTGTAACGTTAGGTATAGGGATATGAATTACACGGTTTTGTTGGATAAAGGAAGTTTTTACTGGTGGCGAGTTAACAATCTTGGTTAATTACATGTACAATATGGCGTTGCTAAGCCAAGACTAGACTCGACTTAAGCTAATAAATAAGAAATAACAAAAACATAAAATGAACATAGAATAAAAAGGGATGGTAGTCCGTATGTTTTTTTTCTTTTTTTTTTCTATTTTTTTTTTCTCTTTTTCTTGAATTTTTTCGATTTTTTTTTTTTTTTTTTTTTTTTTTTTTTTTTTTGCATACACTCTTGCCCTACCATCCAAAATAATACATCATAGGGAATGAATATTCCCCTTACACTTGAATCTTTACATACTTTACATTAAACTAATCTAATGACTCGAATTAAGAAAATCAAAACACTTGGAGCACTTTTAAGATTAACACACATATGGGGGTAATAAATGATGTTCTTCCCCATTACTCCATAAAATAAGTACTTACCCATGAGTCCCAATCGTCCCAAAACAATATGTACAAGGATATGACTCGACTTAGCAACCATGTAATCAATTAGAAAGTTAACTTAGGGTTTAACAAATAACAATAATGCACTAAAGATGAGTGCATACACGGAAGGCTAAGGCGATTTGGGTGTACATTTAAGTGGGGTGTAACAAATTCTTCCTTTAAGTAAGATGCTTAAAGTTAGAAACGAAAAGATAGGCTCGGAGGGGTGTACTAGGGGTTTCGTGTACTAAAAATGAGTACAATGCTAAGGGTGTGGGAAAAATTAGTTGACTTAACTAGTCAAGTAATATGACTTAAATGGTCAAGTAATTGTAATACGGGTTTAACACAAGGGTGATCCTAATGCCTCTTATCATGTAGTAAATCCTACCACACGAATGTAGTCTCACTAGCGGTCTCGGGATGCATCACTAACGCAAGTTCTAGAATCTAAATGCTACCGGTACACTCATAAGCACTAATAATGAATGCCTTTCCTATCAAATCTAAAGGCGAACCTCACATATTTGGGTGGAAAATTTTTCTGAATATACGGTTATGTGCTAGTCATACAATCTCCTATCCATGAGACGCTTGCTATGGCTAAAGTTTCACTCCTAAATGTTGTAAAAAAATTTAAATTTGGCGCTAAAATTACACTAACAAGTATTTCTCATAGTTTTATTACACATCTACTATCAAACAAAACAAACTCAAGCGAAAGTGCATATGTAAGGTATCTTCTTTTTACCCTCCCCTTACACTTAAGATGAACATTGTCCCCAATGTTCAAGTAAAGAATGTAAAAGTGAAAAAAGTAAAGAGAATGAAATCAAATACTCCCCTGATTCGCTCGGTATGGATTATAGGTTGGCCAGGTTAGATCTTCCTCCAAGAAAACGAACAATCAAAGCTTCCCTTCCAGAATATAAATCATCTCCTTGTCGAACATAACTTGTAAATCCTGACAAAAATAGACAAGACAACCTCGCGTAAAATCGGCGGCATCCTATATAAGTTACTAAATCCTAGAAAACAAAGTAAGATATAATGCTTGTGGAATGAAGTTTGCAGATCTCCTGGAGATTATAAAACTTAATAATTCACAAAAACCATAAGACTCCGTTAGAAAAACAAAACCGGTAAAATTTCCAGATTTTTACTCCTGACGCCGTCAAGAGTAAAACCCTGACGCCGTCATAATGGACCTGCAGAAATTCTTATGTTAAGTTTCCGGAAAATTTCTGGAAAAACTTGGTCCTACTTCCTGGAAAATCCTGCAAAACTTCATTATGACTCAATACAAGCATTTGACTCTAACGAATACGAATATACATGCTCACTTAAAATTGTGGAGAATCATGATCGTGTGTTTCTTGAAAACACATTTGGGGTTTCCCCTTACACTTATCTTTTGCAAAAATACTTTTAGGTTGGAGTTAAGACTAGGCCAAACAACATAGTAAAGTATTTCCACTTTTTTAATTGAGAAACATGATCTACCAACAATAAAAATAAAACATGCATACGGAAGCAAATAACAATCAAACAAATAAAATCACACAAAGCACGGGTTGCCTCCCATGAAGCGCTTTTCTTTATTTACGAGTCTTGTAGCTAGACTCAAAGTCATGGGTTACTACGTGATTCCATCATTGGTTCCACTTTCTAGGTCGTCTTCTAAATCAGTATCGCTTTCATAGTTCAAGTACTTCGGGTCTTCGAACTCGAAGACATCTTTTCGATACTTAGAATCAAGCTTTCCAACATCCTTAAAGAATCCACAAGATAAATCAGTAATGTTCTCACATCCTCTTCTAACTTCTTCATCACACAAGATAAGTTGGGAGCTCATCTTATCAAGCCCGTCACAGTCGATTTCCTTAAGGTCTTTTCTCTTATATGGCGTTTGGTATGAAATCCTCCTAATCCCATCAGTGAAGGTCATGATTCTGTTCAAGTCATCCACTATTAAATTAGTGATTTCACATAAGGGTGCTCCCAAAACTACTTGTGATAACCTGGGGTCGACATAGTCTTCTATGTTATCCACAATTGTGAATTCCATAGTAAATGCCATGTTTCCTACGAACACCTGGATTTCATGATCTTTACCAACCACTTTCTCTCCTTTGTAAATCATTCCCCATCTGCAGATATTGTTGTAATGGAACAGGGACATAACATTCTTAGGCATGAATATGTTGATGTAGACGTTATCAAAATGCTTGTGACCGATCATGCATGGAATTTTGAGATTACTCGGATCACGCCTCCTTATCTTCCCCGACTCTCCATTCCTGGATCCGAATAGATTCCCCTCAAGGGAAGGACGATATTCGTAAACCTCTTCATTTCCCCCACGAAAAATCACCTTTCTAACACCATTGGTGAACATTACACTTCCATCCATCTCGTCAAGGATTACTCCTGATTCATTGATAAATGGTTTCCCCAGAACAAGGTTGGTTAACGGTTGATTGGTAAGAGGGTCTATATCATCGACCACGATGAGGTTAGTATTGTAAACAAGCTCTTCGACCCTGATTGATAAATTATTCATTACCCTTTCGCACGCAATGCGTTTTGGGAAAGTCTCATGGTATAAGGAAAGGGGGATTAGGTTGACTGGAGAGCTAGGATCTATATGACTCTCGGTTAGGAGCTTTTCCTTAATGGTGCAGGAGATCTTGAAAACTTTATGGTTATTTCCCTTAGTCCTATCGCTACTCCCACTAATAACATCCTCCATTTTTCTCTCGGGTTCTTCTATAATAGATTTACCCAAAATGGTTGGATCTCTCTCATGCTCCTCCGATTTCTCTTTCCATTCATCCGGTTTGCCGGATTCCTGCGCGGTGTATTGCTCGGGTGAGTTGGTAGATTTTCTTGCTGAATCATGGTCAACCCTTGAGGTCTCATCTTTAGCTGTCCGACTGAATTTGTTAGTTTGTTGTTGGGTTGGGCTGGATGTTGAAGTAGATATTATGGTGATGGTGTTTACGAAGTGGATTGGTCCAAGGGTTTTGACAGGTTCTTTTCCATTAGGAGATAGATGTTTGAATAACTTGCTCGGACTTTTGATTTTCACAGGGAAGGTTGGTGGACTCATGACGGTAGCAGATTTGACCTCATCAACGCGAATAGGTTTATTGACAACATGCTCTTTGATAGCAGTTAACAGATTACAAATCTTGTTATTCACATCGGCCTGCTGTTGTCTAAATTTAGCCTCGAGCGTGGAGAGCTGTAATTCTTGAGATAGAATGAACTTTCGCAAGGCATCTTCACAGCTCTGCCTAGGAGTGCTTTGTGAGGGAAAATGCTCGGACCAAGTGAGGGGTGAGGAATCATTGAAGGATACGCTCCGCGTTTGGTATCATCTGAAATTAGGTTTATCCTTCCATGCTTCATAGGCCTCGTCAGAAGTGCGAGGGCCTCGTCCTACGTGTGACGATGTGAATTCGTTATAGGCATGTTTTGGTAGCTCCATGCAGTTATGCGTCTCGTGAGGGCCATTACATAATTTACATGTGGAAGTGATTCTGCTTACATGGCTTGAGGGTTTTGGAGCTTCGTAAGATTTCATGAGAGACTTGACTCGACCTTCAAGTTCCATGATCCTACGGTTGGGAGTGCTAGAATTGTTCGAAGGCAAAGATATTGCCTTGACCGTTTTGTTCAAGTCACGGGGATCGTTCCAACTTTCGTTGTCATAGAGAGCAAGATCTTCTATGAGTTCCCATGATTGTTCCGCACTAAGATCACGTAGCTTACCACCGGCCGATTGGTCAATGGCTCGCCTCGTGGAGATGTCGATATGGTCATAAAAGATTTGGACTTGGAGCCAAAGATCTATGCCATGATGAGGGACTTTTTGGAGTAAGTCCTTGAAACGAGTCCATGCTTCATAAAGAGATTCATTTTGGCATTGTTGGAACATCAAGATGTCATTCCTAAGCTTAGTAGTTCTCCCCGGTGGGAAAAATTGAGCAAGGAAACGAGTGGTGAGATTGTCCCATGTGGTGATGGATCCCGCGGGTAAGCGCTCAAGCCATTGACTAGCTTGATCCCGTAGAGAGAATTGGAATAGACGTAAACGGGTAGTATCTCTAGTTGCAACATCTAGGTCTATGGAATCTACGATTTTGAGGAAGTCCTTAAGATGTTGGTTTGGATCTTCGGAACGAAGTCCATGGAATGCACATCCGCTTTGCACCAACCGGATGGTGTCGGATCGCAAGGGGGTCACATTGGCTCCGGTGAGCTCAATGGTGTTTCGGTAGCCGTGGTGGCTAGGTCGGGAATACTCTCCTAAGGTTCGGGGCCTAAGGGGTTCTAGTGGTGGGTTTTGTTGTGGTGGGATGATGGGTTCAAAGATGTTACCACCTTCCATGATGTCGGATGGTAAAGAGTTACGAACAAAAGCACGAAGAAATAAGATAGACTAAAGAAAAACTAAAAATAAAAATAAAATCTTACTAGAAAGGAATCTAGCAAGTAGACCTAATAAAAAGAAATCCTAACCTAGACAATAACTATTCCCCGGGCTGCGGCGCCAAAAACTTGATGCGTGGGAATCGCAACAGGCTTTACCTCTCGAGGGATCTCGAGAAGCTTACAACCCCCACCAGGCAGTGTACCTGATCGTTGTAGTATAGTATAGTGACAAGTACCGGGGGATTGATCGTTCAGCTTAGGAATAGTGTCGCTAGGATTAGAAAGCCTAAATACTAGTTCTAAAGGTGAGGGATGATTATTTTTGTATTTTTATATTTTTATGAAAGCAAGTAAAATCTCGGGTTTTGGAAGAGTGGGCGGAATTAGTTGCTATTCAACTAACCCAATACTAAGATGCAATCAAAATAAAATAATAAAAATGAAAATAAACTAATTTATACTAAAGTTGTGAGCAGTAATTGGAGAAAATGTGTTTACTTAGATTTCACTACTCCCTAGATATCTTTTACACGTTAATTACTTGTTATAATTGCATGGATGACGGATTGTATTCCTTAATACCATTCATGGGGTGGCACACATAACTCCCCAATTCTATGAGCTCTTATCTCCTCCTACACCATGCCCAACACAACTATAGGGATTGTAAACAGTAGCTCATGCATTAAATACAACCAATAAAGACCTAGTGCGCCTCGGTCCATGTTTCTTAAGACGTTCAAGCATGTTACCATTTGGAGATCTGCCAGTTTTCTTAAGCCTAACATATAAATCATTCATCCAAGACAAGAATAAACAAGTAATCAACACATAATCAATATCTAGGTTTCATTAGATCTAAGCAAACACAAGAGAGATCTAGCCTAGCATGATAGAATTAAGACAAGAACAAGATATAGACAACCAACACATAGACATATTGATTGAATTAGAAGAACACTTATCTTGATTAATCATGCAAGGTATCAAGGGGTTGGAACCCTTGAAAAACCTGTAAAGTTACACCAAAATCGTCTTTAGGGTTTCTCCCAAAACTCCTCTCTTTAAATGTGAAAAACTAGAAAACTATATATAGGAAAATAGGGATGACGGCGTCAAGAACAAAGGTGTGACGCCGTCATCTCGCCGCCAAATACTTCCTCGGACGGCCTTGATCTACTTCTGACGCCGTCAAGGCCTAGGCCGTCACACAAATTACTCTTGACGCCCTGTGTGTGACGCCGTCATCAACTACGGATTTTAATTCTTGGGGTTTTGACGCCGTCAGGCAAACTCTTGACGCCTTCATGAACTCTCGGATTTTATTATTGAGGTTTGACGCCGTCAGGAAATTACTCTTGACGCCGTCACCTACTGTTCCCAGCATGGAAAATTGAGACTTTGCCGTTTTCTTCACTTTTTATGCTCCAAAAACGTCCAAAATGGCTTCTTTTCCAGAATTCACTCTCCAAGTACCTAAAATCACAAAAAGAATGATTTAGGGCAATATTTGATCAAATAAATTCGGATTCGGGCTTAAATGACCCCCTAAAAGTGGTTCATTTTTCGCCTTATCAGTGTTCATCAGTTCATTAATATTTTTCTATTCATCAATGCGGATCAATACAAATGTTCATCAGTTATTTTTATGTTCATCAAAACATGCTCATTAATATTCATCGATTTTCATTATGCTCATCGATACATGTTTATCAATTTTTTATGTTCATCAAATCGTGTTCATAAATAGAGAATGTTTACTAATACTCTACCAAATGTTCATCAGTACAAAATGTTCAAGTGTCCACCATACTCCAACTATTTTTATCATTTTTTCGGTGTTGTTAATTTGTTATGCAAAAAAAACAAAAAAAAGAGAGAAGTGAAGATAAAATGTATTATTCTTATTCTTGTTATCATTTGATCCATGCATTTCAGCGAGTACGTTTATAAACCCGCTGCATTTTTACAGTTATGTTTAGTTATGTGTTAATGTGCCTATTATTTTCTAAGTATTATTAGTAATCAAGTTTAAAGACATAAGTCAAGAAAATAGTGCACATTAACTCATAACCATTAAATTCGTATATGTTGCAGGTCGAGTTAGTCAGTTATATATATATGAATAAGTATTATTGGTTATGAAATGTTAAATCATTTTCCAAAGTTAATATGCGTTAACTCGTTATTAATGATTGTTGAAGACTTCTAGATTCTTGATGATACGCGATTTAGGGTTGTGGAATTGAAAGCAACTAGCGACAAGTGATTATGGACTTAGAGAACTATTTGTTTGTTTCATTTTATGTTTAACACCCATTAAATGTTTGATTTCCCATGTCTTTATCCTACCGTGTTTATAACTCGAAGCCTTTGACATGTTTATTTACCCATTTTGCCTTCTAGCTTAAATAGATCTAGACTTTATTGGTGGAGAGTTGAAATATTATCAAGCTTATGATCGTGTATTCGCCATGACTGAGTCTTTGAGTGATCAGAAATATAACACGTAGACTAGCGAGAGATTGAGTGTTATTTTTTTGCCTTTTCGTGAGGTGCTCGGTTTCGCGATTTACTATGGTAGGTTAAAAGTAATTTCTTATTTTCTAAATTATCTTATTAAGTTTAAATATGTAGTCTACTTGAGGACAAGTAGAAGTCAAGTGGGGAGATATTTGATAGTAACATTTTTTTGTTATCAAAATCCCACAATTATTGTTCAATTTTATAGCATTAATATGATATTTGCTACTGAATTGTTAAAAATTTACATTTTAGTATTAATCTGGAGCTATGGAGTAATTCTCATGGAAAATACCAAAAATTGATGGAAATTGGAGCTAAAGGTGAAGAAATACAAGTTTGAGGAAGAAAATACGGCGTATACCACATCCTATGTATATGTCGTATATATATTGATATCTGGTAAATTTTCCTAAGCGTTGAAGAGTATACGGCGTATACTCATTGCCTTGTATACGCCGTATATTCCCGAAGAACTGGTCACATGGCTATACATTATTATGTGTATATGTCGTATCACTTACGAGCATGGGCTTTATTGAGCTTAAAAACCAAATTTTATAAACATTTAGGTTATGTTTTCTTTACCCGAGAAAACGAAGCGATTCACAGAGGTTCTAAGACAATTTCCAAGGCATAAACATCATCGTATATATACATATATGAAACTACGAAAGTATTAGTGTTACCAAGCTATTGCGTTATCACGTACATTTGTGATTATTTAAGTGATCGAGTCATGTGCATGAAATGTTATAAATGAGGAAGGCGTGTGAGGTCATAAATTCATAAAGTAACTTAATATATGAAACTAAAATTTATATCGATAACGCTTTTACGAAACTACATCTTTTGAATTATGTTAGTCGAATACGAAAGTATCGTTGTTTGTAGGCAAGTGCTATCACATCCGATACTTTGGTCAAGTGATTGACTCAAGTGAACCTAGTGTATTCAACTATTCATATACAGTTGAGTGGAATCATCACATTTTCATTAATATATATTGATAGAACAAATACCGAACAATATATTTGAATTACACAAGTCATATACGAAAGTATCGATGTTACTAAGCAAATGTGTTATCACATTTGTTATTATTCAAGTGATCGATTCATGTACTTGAAATGTAATATATGAGTAAGGCGTGAGAGGTCATTAATTCATAGACTAACTTATTTATGTAACTTAAATGTATATCGATAGCACTTTTAGTAAACTACATCTTTTGAAGTACGTTAGTCAAACAAGAAAGTATCGTTGTGTAGGTAAGTGCTATCACATCAGAGATTATTGATCAAGTAATTGACTCATGTGAACCAACTACATTTTATTCAATAAAGAGGAATCATCCCATTTCATTAATATAATTTCATTAATATATATTGATACCACATATACCTAACAATATCTTTTGAATTGCACAAGTCAAGTATAAAAGTATTGATGTTACTAAGCAAATGTGGTATCACGTTATGATTATTCAAGTGATCGAGTCATGTACGTGAAATTTTATAAATGAGGAAGGAGTGAGAGGTTATAAATTCATAAACAAACTTAATTTATGAAACTTAAATGTATATCGATAGCACTTTTATGAATCATCATCTTTTGAATTACGTTATTCAATACAAAAGTATCGTTATTCATAGGGAAGTGTTATCGGAGACTATATTAATCAAGTGATCGACTCATGTGAACCAAGTGTGTATAGCGCTTTCAAGAAACGACATAATTTGAAACTTAAAGTTTATCGATAACGCTTATTGAAACTACATCTTTTGAGTTACGCCATTATTTTTTCCGATAGCGCTTTTAAGATTCAATTTACATTATCTATACTTTTTTTTTACTTAGTTGTATATCGTAGTAATTTTTTATTTCTTAGAAATTCAATAGTAATTTATATATTTAAAATTAACTTTTATACTATGGATAAACCTTTTAGAGACAACGACGTCGTTTCAATTCGGTAATAACTTTTAGCGCAATATTAAATTTAAAGTAGAAAAGAGATGACGACGTCGTCCCTAAAGATTAAATCATCATATTAATCCGGTTAATCACCAAAATTAGCAGGTTAATTAAGTGAGCACACCTTTAGCGATGACACCTTCGTCTCTAAAGGTTCAATGGGAAAATGCAAATCGATTTAGCGGGCGAATTTTGGATGGAGGCCTTTTAGTAACAACTATGTCGTCGCTAAACATGTCATTGGAAGTCAAAGTCAAATGAATGTTGGTTTTTTGTCTTTGAAAGTCAAACTCAAAAAATTGACCTATTATCTAAGCTATCACTTGAGCTAGGTGAGCCAGTTGGGGGAGGCCAACTAGCCAAGCACCCGCTAGCCCCCTTGCTAGCTCCGCCACTAAACAAGTGGTAAACTAACTCTGGCTCGTCAACCGTAACTTCTTTTTTCATATCTAGTCAGTAGGGGTAAACTATTCAAACCAAGCAAATATATTACGGTGGCAAGTTTACCAAAACAACTTGGATACCAGAATAAATGAAATAGCAACCATAAAAACACAGCCAATTAATTCAGGATTGCACAATACCACATAGGCATATAGACTCATGCAAAACCACATTAGTATTGCCCAATGCCCAATACCCATAAGCAGTACATCGACCATGATACCAAAACCATATACAATATGCAAAAGCATCAAGAGAAAAACTAGAACAGTTGATATCCACCATACATTTTTTACCACACATCAAAAACCAAAACATCTACATCACTACACCCTGTTTCTTGAGTCAATTCAGCGAGCCCTGAAGATGTTAACTCTCAGCACGTGTTCAGCCTCATCGATCAGCTCAAAGACAAAGATACAAACATCACCAACAGCTAGGTGATTCTCGTCACGAAATGTCTTCAGTTTATCACTATACATTCTACCATAACGATAAGTATTGTAACTCCTGCATTTAACTGGACTCCATTTTCTCCCATCAGTCACCTCAAAAACACAATTAACACACTCATTGCTACTCATGTATCTTTGTAAGAACCACTTAGGTACATGCTGTGACACATTAACAAATTGAAATATAAAAGTCAGTTGATCCATCGAAATTAGTCGGCATGAAGATTTGAAATATTTGCAAATCATTACCAATGTCGGATATCTGATGTATGAATCTTTTATTGTAACTTTGTAAAAAGGGTAGTTTGATTTAAAAGATTCAGCTGCTTCTAGTGCACTATTTCTTGACCACTCTTTCTCAGTTTCTCCTCTTCTTCAGACAATGAATCAGTTTCAACTATAAATTAAAAAAGGTATAAGTTAAAAAGAAAATCAAAGCTAAAGGATTTAATTAAACTGAGTCAATGTGCTACTTTAGGGTGGGTTACAAAGATATTAGAATCTTGCCTTTAATGTCAGTAAAAGTGAAGGGAGCCACAACATGATCATCAGTATCACCACTAATTATAGTAGATTGATCGATTTCTTTCACCGATTTGTGTGATTCTATGCTAATAGGTCCCCCTTTCTTCTTCTTAATCACATGAACATGAAACAAATTACCTTATACATGATTAAACACACAAGTGTCTCCAACTTTCACCTTATTATCTTTTATGAAATCAGACCAGTTTTGTACCAGCAGGGTTGGTGTTCGGGCACGCCCACGACTACGGTTCTTTACCTCCACTTCCCACTCTCCTTTATCGTTCTTTAAACGCACCCAGTTGCAAGTATGGATCCCGGTCACTTTCGCAAAATCCCTTGTCAATGTCTGGTATAAGTAAAGCGTTAACATTTCACATGTAGATGTACAAGAAAATATATTACCTGACTTGCAATTAAAAGAATACTATACTTACCATAATTATTCTTTCTTCTTCTTCTCTCTCTCCCTTTTTTTTTTTTTTAATTTATAGAAAAAACTAACAAATTCACATTATATTATACACTATATATACATATCTCACACACTTCGAGTTGAGACTTGAAGTTGATATGTAATCTAAAGAATATTATACGTACTTTCTTGCCTTAATGGCTTTATAATACTCTATATTTGCTTTCCAAAAAAAAAATAATAATAAAATAAAAAAAATTATACGTACCATATGAGTTAAGTCAGATTCTCCAACAATCTTTCTCAACTGCCTTTGTTCATATTTCGTCGAATCATAGTCACTCGTTTCTTCATTTTCAACAACCTCTTTCTTTTTGTCTGAGCTATGGCCGATGGTCGGAACAACTATATGACGTTTACTCGAACAACTAGCTCGGTATTGTTTCAGACATCCGTTTGGTGCATAAAAGAAGACTCGAAAAGTTAGTTTCGAAGTCGACTTAAGCCAAAAGACAAGAAAGTCGCCGTTTTGAAGACGGTTTTCTTCCATGAATTTGAGCCATCCATTAGTGAAGTAATATATGTCTTTGTTCTTTAAAAACATGCATTTAACTCTCCATTTGTCATCTGAATTTGTTTTAAGGATTATGGTTTGTTTCTTGTTGTTGCATTTTTCTAGATACTTGTTGGCAAATGCAGTTGGCAAGGGCTGCAAAACATGTATATATGTACCAAATTTATGTAAAGATGCATGCATGCATGATGAGTTTCAAACATAAAAAGTGTGTGAGAAAAGGAAAAAGATGGACTCACAAAGTAGTCTTTCGAGTCCCTGAGCAATATCTTGAAGAATTAAGGAAGCTCCATCTCCTTTGGTGAAGCTCATTTTCAATCTCTAAAGATTGTGATTTTAGACTTTAGCGAACGTTAATGAAAGCAACTACTATAACTAGTGTATATTTGTACACAAGTGACTCCTCGTCTCTTGTAAGCATATGCTCACGGAATAATATACCAACGCACTGTTGTAAAAAATATATTATTTTAAAAACGAAATAACTAAGGTAACAAAGGCAAAATTAAATATATTTGTATATTCAGCAATTCTATAAACATCAATACGAGCTAGTATATTATTTTTCTGAAATAATTATAGATTTTCCTAGTTTGGTGAAGCTCTGGAATAATATACCAACGCACTGTTGTAAAACAAGTGATGCTAAGGTTGAGTAACTATCGACTACTGGCTACAAAGTACATAATCGACATAATCGCTACCAGGTCTTGATTGAACTCGGTCAAAATTCAGTCAAAACTTGAGGTTAACTGGGACAAACTCGGTTTAAAGTATTTGAATAATTATGTTGATGTTTCTAAACATCTTAACTACTTATAATGGAAAAATAGTCAAAGTGAAATGTGGAAAACTGAAATTTCAGTCAATGCCCATTTTACTCTTTCTCAACCAATAAATGTAAATCGAATGCCTGTCAATGTCTGTAAATCGAAACTGCAATCAACTATTGATGTAAAGTCTATAAATCGGAACTGCAATCAACTATTGATGGAAAGTATACTATGGAAAGTATATGCCAAAGTAATGAATGGAAAACAAAACTGCAAATCAATGTCTATCATTGAACATGCTTATACACGGCTGTATTCCATATCTAAACAATACAAAAACACAAAGCCCCTACCATTCTTTCAAGAATCCTCTATCCAAATAACACACCATATCACAGGTTTGGTGTGGTTTGGTAATTTGGGTGATAGATCTGGCTATTTTGGTGATAGGTCTGGCGGTTTGGTGGTTTCAGTTGTAGATGTTGTGGTTTCGATTGTGATTAGAGAGCGGGTGGAGGTATGTATGGTTTTGGTTCTATGGTGGTTATGCTTTTAGATCTGCTGAAAACCTAAACCGAGCGGGTGGAGGTATGTATGGTTTTGGTTCTTTGTGACCTCCATTTTTGCAGCAAAGAAACCTTCGTGTTTCAAAAAATATGAGCCGTGGAAATGTGCCAATGATTTTTCTGTCTTCTTCTCATTGAGGATTTTAGCAGCCGCCGGATCACCATCGACATCGAACAAGGATGGTTCATGTCTCTTTTTACCGCAACTGTAAGCATTATTGAGTTTATAATATCTTGTACTTATTTACATTTGTTAGTTAAATATGTATGTTTAGATTTATCTTATGGTTTGATTGTTATGAAGCAAATCTGTATTTAGGTTGCTGCTTATTGTTTGAAATATTTGCTTGATAGCTTTATTGTGTTTAGTATTGGAATGAAATAATGAATCTGTTATTAAGAGGTGAATGTTTTAGTTTGATGGGATTGTGGTTTAACTTTCAAAAGTGATTAAGCTTATTTTTAGGGGGTATTTGTTTATGCTTATTTGATGTGTTCATCAGCTAAATGAAGATTTGTTAAGTTTATAAGCCAACAAAAATGAGCTTATAAACTTGAGCTCATGAAGTGGAAAGTTGTGTTTATTGGCTTGTTAAGTTTTCGTTAAGCTTATAATCCTCCTAAGTGTGCTAAACACCTCGTGGCTAACTTGCACGATTTTATCATTATATGTATCGAACCTTTATGTATCATTATTTGATGTGAAAAACTTTTTGATTTCTTATAAATTGATGTAAAGGGCGACCGGGTGTGTTACTACGGTAGTTGTATGTTACTATTAACTATTTGATGGAACAAAACTTTTGTCTATGGAGTACTAATGTAACAAACATTCGTAGAACTACTTTATTAAAGTTTATAATGTAGTAGTTGACTGGTTAACTATTTTGTTGTGTGTTACCATTTCATACAATGGAAGTTATTTTGCTACATAGCCCCGTCGTCCTTATGAGAAGGAGCATTTGGATGCTGAGTTGAAGCTGGTCAGAGAATATGGTCTTCGATGCAAAAGAGAGCTCTGGATGGTGCATCCAATATGCTCTTAGCAGTTGGTTTCAAATATATGTTTATCACAATGTGTATTCTTTTTGTTTAGATTGATGATTTATAAAGTGATAACACCAAAGCTTTAACTAATACTGAAATCTCTTCTTTCTTGGAAGTTGAGAAAATGGGACAGGAGACTCCGGTTCCTGTCAGACTGCCTATCAAGAAAGATGTTGCAATTATCATGTATACAAGTGGCACCACAGGTTTCCTAAGGTTTGATTCTTCCTTTATACTTTTCGTTTTCAGAGACATATGTCACTTTAACAGTGCATAATTTGTGCTCTTATATTTTTTTTTAAATAGGGGGTGATAATGACTCACGGAAATGTAGTATCAACTGCATCAGTGGACTCAAAAAATGTGAAACTCTTTTATTAGAAACTTTAAAAAAGTGTTAATAAGAAACTTCATGTTAATGAAAATTATAATGTGATGTTGAATGTATTTTCACTTTATAATTCAATTTTTGATCATGGGGACTTATTGTAGTTGGTTTACACACAAAGGGAATGAGTCGAAAATGGTCATCGACCGTTAGGGATTAGTGTGTCTTTTGCTGCTGGAGCGATTAGATCGGGTCAACCCAATGCCTAATCCGTGCAGAGTTGGGCTGTAAAACAACAGAGCTTAAGGTGTTCACCTTCCGAGTAATTTGTCAAGTTTTTGTCGCTTTGATCGGTAATGCTATTTATTTAGGTTTTTGTTTGATTTATTGCATTTTTACAATTGAATTTAGGCTTAAATTTAGTTAATCGTAGAAGTCGCTTAACGGATGTTGTAAGAATTCTGACATTAGCATGAACTAAACGTATATAGAAGATTTAATTTATTGAATGGATTTTTTAATTTTATTCATGTAAATGCAATCCCAAACACCCTAAATACATTCTTAAAGTTGATAACACATTTATGTGCCTTTTTTCTCGCTTTCAGCTTTCATTAGTATCTGCGACTTTTTATAGTTTAAAGTCCTCTAAAGTAACATCTCCTGTTTTGGCCATCGCAGGATTGGATGCACAAAGCACTCTCGTTTCACAAGTTATCAAGAGTTTACGGATAAGGAGATGGTTTTTGAAGGGCCAATGTTTTTCGATTGAGTTGCAAATGCCCCTATCGGCCGCGATTAATGACCGTAAGGGTTGCTCTCTTTTTCATTTTTTTGCAGCCGATACATTTCCTTAAACTTCATGGTTGAATATTGTTGTCGCCGTTATGCTTGCAGTCTATGCAATTGTGGGGGATATGGGCAAAAAACAGTACATAAATTGCTAAAAGATGATGACAAATTATGTACCAACTGCCCGTTTTATTATACAGATTTTGTGGGTTTATTCATTACTTCAGAATGCATGCTTAAAATTTATGTTGCAATCGAAACTTGGAGAGCGCTAAAAGAAAAGGTGCCGTATACGTAAAAAAAAATTGCTCCCTAGGTGGATCTCATATAATTATGCCTCAATTAGTCGAGAGTTTTTTTCGAGTGTTGTAAGTCATTATTTGTTTGAGTTTACTCTAATGTTTGCATGAAACATTTTTTTAAGCAATATTATTATATAGCCATGTGATGAGTTTCTTCATGTAAGTTATTATATTCTACTTGATTAGGTGGCATATTCCGGTTTGCATAAACATGGCTTGGTTCTGATTTGCTTTACTGAACAAGTTTGAAAGAGTCAATGGGGAGCAATTGAGTCTAGACTGTGTGAAGTACGAGTTGGGCAACGCACTGGTCTTAAGGAATATGGAAATCACATTTCCCCCGGTTCAGCCAAACAAAAAAGTACAAGGGATTTGTAAAATGCTACTAACGCAACAGAAGACTCCAGCCGGTAAGATAATATTTCGAGCACGTGTACGGGATGCGTTTAATGGGCTGTAGTTTGTTTCGTGTGCATACGTTTAGAGTATACAAGATGCTTGCATGTACATTAGAAGCAATTTGTTTAGTCACTTATGTATGAAAACAACCATAAAGTAGGATTTTGTTTTTTAGATTCTAGGTATTAGTCATTCAGTGATGCGGTTGTAATTATGAGGTAACACTTTTTAAAAACGGAACTGCTAACCGTGTTGGAATCTACTGTGTATGTTCTTGGATTCCAAGTAGAAGCTACATTTACATGTATTACAGTATGAAAACCCGACCAACTTCAACGCCCAACTCGTTGTTATACAAGAGGGTGTATTGTAGAGAGGGATACATCATTAAATGAACCAAACAAGTTTTTTGGCGTTCATATTCCATGTAAAAACAGGTGCCCTTTTTTTTAATCATAGTTTCTTATTCAAACTATAAAAGTACTATGATCAAGCTATGATTAGATAATATATTACAACATTTTTTTTATTATTGTTTTAGTTTATTTTGATGTTTTCACGTTCATGTTTAAACGTTACAAGAAACACTTACCACAATATCGCAACTATAAATGTTTGCCGCTAGAAAATTCCGTTGCTATGCACGGGTACTCGCCTAGTATTTCTAAATATACGAAGCAACAGCTTCAAGCATTAATGTTGGGTATCTTTTATCACCCCGACCAAATTGCCCTTGCCACGCAACTGGACAATTTTACCACTTCCAATGCATGCAATCAATGCTACCAAGCATTCCCGAAAAACCATGTTCACGCTCATGTTTTACATAAATACTTTGAACATCAGACCATGTTGGTTTTCTTAGATACTCCAACATAAACAGATTCATAACACACTTGTTAAAATTATCAAAACAATCACGTGCACAATGCTCACCCATTTGCAAATACTCATCAAACGCGTCAGGTGAGTTGTCGTACGCCAATTGGCGTATGGCAGATGTACACTTCATAAGAGCACTTATACTAGGTCGACAACAAGCATCGGGCCCTTTCCTAAAGAAACTAAAATGTTCTGGAAGAGGATCAGAATGATAGGATTCAATACCTTCGACTATTTGTAGATATAGTTTCCGGCTCATACGAAATCTTCTTCGAAAATTACGGTTCGTATACTTACAACCTTGATAGAAATAGTCGCTACGCAGGCGTTCTTCGGCAACCTCGCGTTCACGATAGATATTAGTACGGTGAACAAGAGCTTGAGCTGCTTCTGCTTGTTCCAATTGTTGTTGATATTCATACGCAGCTATCATAAATTCAATGTTGGTTGCATCATCTACATCGGACCAACTCATTTGTCCGAAGTTAACTTGATTCGGATCCATTGTGAATAAACAAGGATTTTTTTTTTTGTTAGAGAGAATGTGTATAATGTTGTATTTGAGTTGTCAAAGTTTGAAAAATAATGATATGTTAAATGAGTATTTATATTGGTTGAAAATGGGTTTTGAAATAACTTTTTATTTTTATTTTTATTTATTTATTTATTTTTTTTTTTAACAATATAGCCGTTTTAAAGGAATCTAGACGTTAAGGGGTATAAAATGATTTTTTTTTAAATGTAACGGTTAGTTAAAGGGGGCTAAGTGCTTTTGTTTATTCAATATCACGCTTAACGTGACGTTAAACCGTTCACTCACTGCGTTAACGCAGCAATAACGCCGGGCACGGATACCTTAACGTGAGGGTTAACACGGCAAAGTTATGGTTTAACGCAAGACAAGGGTTAAGGTACCTAGTGCTCTCACGGGTCTGAACGCCTTGTAAATAAGAGAATTGAGATAGTTAAATTAATGGAGGTTAAATTTATAGAATATAACTAAAAGTGTGAAAATTAGAGATTATAGGGATATAATGAAAAAGTGGAGGAATTTTTGTTGAACACGAAACCATCCCCTATATAAACAAACAGCTCCTTATTAATTCTACATAATTCGAATCAACACACAATATCATTAACTCTCCTCCTTTCTCTATTGTTTGGTCAACCAAAAATCCCTAAAGGGATTTATCCTTTTTCGTCGACTACAAAGTCGACTTAGGGATTAAACCCTAATCGACCGATTTTGGTCTTGGTGATATGGAATCACTTGCCGTGGAACAAGATACAACTATCTAGCGGTTTCTGAATGTAACCAGTACCGGTGGTTAATCACGAGATCAAACCAAGCAAATCAAAAGTACACATGTCTTAACTAACTATGTAGTTAATTTATGACTGTAACATATACATGGATCCATGGCTAGTATCTCAAATCTTGGAGTTGTTCCTAGTATTTCAGATCCTGTGGAAATCTATTGTGATAATATTAGAGCTGTAAAGCAAGCTAAGGAGCCTAGAGAGCATCACAAAACTAAGCACATACTTCACAAGTATCACATCATACAAGAAATTACGTTAGTCAAATACAAAAGTATCATTGTTCGTAGGCAAGTGTTATCACATCTGAGACTATATTAATCAAGTGATCGACTCATGTGAAGGAAGTGTGTATAGCGCTTTTAAGAAACGACATCATTTTTGGAGCTTAAACTTATATCGATAACGCTTTTTTGAAACTACGTCTTTTGAATTACATCAGTATTTTTTCGTGCTTTTAAAATTTAATTCACATTCTATATAATTTTTTTATACTGATTTTATAGTTATTATTATTTTTATTTTTTTTTAATTTATTAAACACTCAATAGTAATTTATACATTTAATAGTAGTTTTTATATTTTTTATTGAACAGTACGGATAAAAACCCTTTAGAGACAACACCTATGGTGAATTTTTTATTCAATAATAACTTTTCACGAAATAACAAATAATTAGAAAATTCTTTAGGGAGGTTAAATCACCAAAATTAGCTGGTTAATTAAATGAGCACAACTTTAGCGATGATGTTATCATCATCGCTAAAGGTTCAGCGGGAAATTCAAATCTGTTTGGCGGGCGAATTTTGGGTGAAGGGCCTTTAGCAACTACTACGTAGTCGTTAAAAGTAAAAGTCAGACGGAGCTCAGTTTTTTGTCGTCGTCTCTAAAAGTTTCATCACTAAATGTTCAATTCGTACGATGTACAATGATTAGGAATCCAACCATGAATATAAGTATACATTTAAATGACAAGATATAATTAACTAAACTGAATATAACTATAAATCCACACCATGATTAGAAATGAAGTTTTGTGGCTAGATTTTGTTTTTGTTGACCTCTTAATATTTTACTTACACCATTGAGTTTATTCTAATTATAGAAACCACACAATAAACTAATAAGACGTATCATCACAACATTAAACCAAAAACAACTATATATATGCACACACAAAACCAATAATATCTTAGTCTGTCTTATTCCGACCAACAAATTTGTTTCCTCAAACCACCACCCTCCTCCTCCGGTGAAAATAAAGAAGGAACCTCCTTCTAGGAGGCGGAGGGGGTGTTCATTCGACGACATCCACCCGTCGATCATTGATACGATGATGGGTATGAAGAAAAGAGGAGGGTCGTCTGTGAACAAATTGGTTGCATGGGTTCGCATGCAACCATTGAAGATGAAGATGTTGTTTGTTATTATTTTTATGATTTCTTCACTCGCTTTTCTTAGAGGTTTCGTTAAGAATTTTAATAAGCTTTTTGTTGTGTCGGAATCAGTTCATGCTATAGGAATATTTGCGTTGGTTTACAAGCTCAACACCCTAAAAACTTGTTCTGGTATGTTTATATTTAATGAACGAACATTAAAATCTAGCAGTTTCTTTTTTAGAAATATAAATATTTACACGCCTATATATTCCACCTTTCATGTCACATATGTCTCAATTGTGTTTGTGTTATTACGGAATTAGAACAACAAATGTATCTTAGATATGTGTGGTTAATATCATTGAATAATAAACATATTAATATGAAATTGTTGTTCACAATCCTCAATTTTTATTTTATTTTCTTACAGGCCTTTCGTTGCAAACACAAGAGCTCACGGCTATAGTTATGGCTGTAAGAACTCTTTGTAGCTTTGAAATTGGACATAATATTCACACTTTTCTTGACATGGCTGCGTTGGTTTCTACTACTTGGGTCATTTACATGATGCGATGTAAGCTATATGTGTCGTATAATGAGCATCTCGACAAAACACCAAAATCTTATTTGGTAAACACATCCTTTTGTCCTTTTTCTTTTTATGTTTATAAACTAATTTTTGAATTGTTTACCACTTCTTTAAGTAGTATGATAGACATATTTGAATATTATATCTTATATATATATGACCCATTTTAATGTAACTAAAAAAATTAGTTTTCAGTTATTCATAGTTACATAATCACTTTTTGGACTAATATCCAAACATCCCTATCATATTGTTTTGGGTCAAATTTTTTATCACCATCTTTCGAACATGTATTATCTTTCCATTTTGTGCTCCTTTGTACAGTTGGTTCCTTGTGCTATTATGGCCGTACTTGTTCACCCGAATAGCTCATTTCCTCTATACACTAAGTTGATGTGGGCATTCAGCGTGTACTTGGAGGCGATTGTCGTGATTCCACAACTCCGTATGATGCAAAGAACACAGGTTTGCGTTTTGTCAAACAAATATTCTAATAAAATCATTATCTGATGCATATGCTAGAGGTTACATAATTATGAACTCATTCACGATTCATACATTGTGTTGCACATTTCAGATGATTGAACCATTTACCGCCTTATACGTATTTGCACTTGGAATGTCGAGATTTTTTGGGGCAGCCTATTGGATTCTCCGGGTTAGTTTCCATTCATGCACATCAAATTTCTTGTAAGAAATTCATCACACACTTGAATATTTAATAATATTTAGACTCGTGTACTACTAAGGTTTGCTTGTTCCCATTTTCAGTATAACTTTTTAAATGGCCAATCTGAAAACAACCCAAATTTGATCTCTCACTTTCTTCAGGTTTATGAATCAACTGAAACGTATCTGTTTTTACTTGGACGTGGCTACTTTTGGGTCCCGATGGTTTTGGTATCAGAGACCATTCAAACGTTCATATTGGCTGACTTTTGTTACTATTATCTTAAAAGGTACACTTACCTTCTAGCCGCTACTCGCTTCAGATGATGTACCAATTTTAATACCCTATTAACGTTATTGCATCTTTTGCAGCATCGTAAGTGGCAGTCGCTTGGTGAGAGTACCACGGGTATGACACATGGTTTAAAAGTTTACAGGGTCAAAGTTTAAAGTCTGTAAATGTAAGGGTTTTGGGTTTATCTATATTTTTTTGTTAAATTTATATGATATTGACTGAAATCTTGTTTAGGCATGTTTTAATCTCATTGCAATGAGAGTAAGGTTTTAACCACTTTTTGATCAAATTGAGACTTTATGCTTATTATGTTGTTTTGTTAAGATTCATGTCATTATATTCAGTTATAACATCAAAATTTTGACATTCTATATTTCTTCAATGATACTAGTGTTTTAATTTGCATTTCTTGCTTTGACTTACGAATGATAACTTGTTGGGTACCTATTTAAACAAAACTGATCTCTAAGTCTAAACCATTAAGCAATGAGCACTACGGAAGAGATCCAGTGAGAAGAAAAACTAAATTGAGAAGAATAAGAAGGATTTCTATCCACATATTTTAATCAAGAGAGATAATTTTAAGGAGAGGTGCATCTATTTTTGTAGGTGCATGTGAAATATTGACACATAAGTAAAGATGTGTAAACTTCATCTAATACACATAGAGCACAAAATGTTGACACATTTATTTATATAATGCATGATTTGAGTAACGTTATACTTGTAACAAGTCAACTAAGTAAAAGATGTGTAAAATTCATCGAAGGGCATCCATGCTTTTATGATGCATACATGCTTTTAAAACTTCATTTATTGTTGTAGTATTATGGTTTATGGTCATGTTATGACAATATAAAATTTAGTCATAAGAGATTAAGAGTGTGTTTCAGGTAACTTGGTCCGATCTTTTCAAAATCACTGGTTTTGTTATTTTACCTGGCCGTCGTGATTCGTCTAATTTTCCCACCTCTTGTCTTTGAACAGAAGCAACTTACATCTAATTCATCTATATTGGAATGACGACTTAAGCATGCCACAACCTGATGAGTTCTACTATTCTATCAAGAACTATAGATCGATTAACTAGATTCCCGGAGATAAGAAACTGAATTAAAATTACTTAATCTGTATGTTGTGGTTCCACAATGTGTTTGGAGACTTAGGTGTCAAAGTTTATTATTTTCTTAGTTAAGTCTACAAATACGATCAACAAAAAACATAGTTGATATTAATTAGTGGCATGTTAAGCTAACAACTTGGACATTAATTTGGCAAAACTAAAATCATAAAAAAATCTATTGAATACATAACAGAATGATAGGCTAGAAAAACCACTTATGGGGTGATTACCTAGTGGTAAAGACCTTGTAATTATTTAGAGGTTTCAAGTTCAATCCTTGCTAGGTGCAAACAACTTTAAGTAATTGGTGAGTGCTTATTCACTCACCTTTTCTGAGCCAAAATAGGACCAAATAAACCAAAAACTAACCAAAATTGTCAAAGAGTGTATGTTTTTGTGTTTGTAAATATGCAGGAACGGATATTTAAGAAAAGGACGAAAAATCACGAGAAAATGACAAAACGAGCACGAGAATTGGAAAAGTGTCAATAGCCGAAGCCGAGGAAGCTAGTGGTCAAAGTCAAAGCTCAAATGTTCATAAGAAGTCCTTAAAATTTCAGAAATAGCAAGATTGGTCCTTGAAGATAAAGTTTGAAGAAATTACATATTTGGCGCTCCAAGTTTCAAAGATGTCACAAATGGTCCTTTCTAAGAATGTTTTGAAAATATGACATCATTAGCCCTTTAAGAATTCTGAATTGACACTTATGGTCCCTATGATTACTTTGTTACCAAATCGGATCCATTTACAAATCTACCCAATAATAACTTTACCCAATCCATTACACTAATAACCCTTTAACCCATATCCTATCTTAACCCACTACACACCATTCCTGGCCCAGGTGCACAAAAGACCACACCCTTTCATTTATACCCAATCCATATCCAACTAACCCGGTCAAAACCCACCCAAAGTCAAAATAATAAAAAAATAACCAAAGGAACGTTTCATTGTGCTTCTCCCCCACATAAATTACCCTGCTCCCATCACTTTCACCCAAGATGCTAGTACGAGGTTTGAGACCTTCTAGAACCTGACACGTTGTCAGAAATGTTGTCATAATTCCCTCCAGGTGACGCCTTCAAGCTCTCTGATTGGTTTATGTATTGTGGCATATGGATAAGACTCAGTCCAACAGCCAAAAATTGGTAGGATGTCGACATTGAGATAAGACTGAAGAATATGTGGCCATGATTAAGACTCTAGCAGCTTCCTAAACCCTAGACCCCTCACCTTGGGCTCTCCTATATAAACCCCTCCCCCTGTATACGTTTGAGAGTGTAGGTTTTAGATTAACGAAATGCTGTCAAATTTGTTTTCTGAATGTATTTTTAGCTTAAGTTTGATGTAATCTCAGTTTCTTTTAATAAAAGATTTATTCTTAAGTCTTTAAATTAATGTTTTAGTTATCTACATCTGTTTATAATTTAGCTTAAATCTTTGTTAAAATAGTTGTTACTCTGTTCCTTTGCTCGTTTTTAATCATTCCTTAGCTTCTCTAAACTTTGTTTACTGCATTTACTAAACTTTTATAAAAATACAAAAAAGTTATAAAACCTAAAAAATCCAAAAAGATGTGTCTTTTCTTAAACCAAGCTTGCAATCAAGCTTGTTTTCAGTAGCTTATACCTTATTCTAGCTTCTCTAGCTCTTGTAAGGTATTTAGTAGTGTAAAACATTCAAATGGCTCAAAAATATCCTTTGGTCAACTCTGGTCAAAGTATGATGTGAACAGCATGAATCTGGGTGAATTTGGTAGACCAAGTGGAGATTTGGAAGCCATTGGCCTATCTAAAGATAGGCAAGCTTAGTGAACCCCCTCTGTTTGAGCTGAGGGGGATTATTTTGTGAGTTTCTCTATTTTACATTTCTTCTTGATTCTATTTAATACTTAGATCTGCTGTAGTTGTTGTTTATCTGTGCTAGTTGCTGCTTGTTAGAGTCATTTGATTAACTGTTTATTGGTTCTTGTATGCTTAGGGTAAGTTTCCATTTCCACTGCTTTTAATTAGTTGAAACTGCTATTCCTTGTTCTTGCTGTTTTTCTTGTGTTAATTGTGCTCAGATAGCTTCATTAGAGTTCACTTAATTGGTTTACAGCATAAAATTAGTAGGTTATAGCTTGAATATAAAAGTTGTAGTGTAAACTTAGATTTAGGGGAATGTTTGGTTTAGACTTTGAATCTGTGTTCTAGTAGTTTGCTCAGCCTAAACATGTTGCAATAGGTATATTAAAGTCAGATTGAGCATAAAATTGGTGGTTCATAGGTTAAAAGTCAAATTTGCTAACAATCTCATTATTACCTACATAAACCAGCTACTGTTCATCTGTTATAGCCTTAATTTGTGCTATGTGTGTTTGTATTTATGTATTCAGTGCTTTATTATCATTAAACAACATATTAGAGTAGATATAGGTTGTTAAAATCCAACATAGTCAACTTTAGTTCTTAATTAAAAAAGTCAAATGTAGCTGCTGAACCAGTTTTTCTCAGCTGAACTTTGGTCAAATTAGTGTTCAATTGGTGTGTTACTTTTAGGGCTTTTAGTACTTTTGTGTTCTCTACTGGGTGGTCTAGCTTTTGCCCCCTTAATCTCCCACTAATCAGCTTAAAGAATCTAATGATTTCCCTAATTCTGTGAGAAAGAAAAACCAGTTTGTTAGAGCTTTAGACAGCTTAAAATTAAGCTAGCAGTAGCCCTTCTAAACCTTGTTTCTATTTTGATCAACCAACTGCTTAAGTGATTTTTTGGCTATTCAGAGTGCTTATCTGTGTTTCAAGAGTTGTTTTATGCTTATTCA
This sequence comes from Artemisia argyi, assembly GCA_030686995.1. Taxonomy (NCBI): domain Eukaryota; kingdom Viridiplantae; phylum Streptophyta; class Magnoliopsida; order Asterales; family Asteraceae; genus Artemisia; species Artemisia argyi. Next base: position 65,245,107 of record CM060709.1, on the reverse strand, counting down.
TGTTGACTTTACTGTTCCTGAGCTCTGTGTCCCTTTAAGTGCTTATTAGCTTATAAATAAGCATTTATTTGAAGTGCTTTTCATGTCCATTTAGTTTATTTGAGCCAGTGACCTGTCCATTTTATTTTTCCTAGGTTCTTAATATTAAAATATAATTTTTTGAAATTTTTCATATTTTTCTGAGCTTATTTGATATTTTTAATAATTAAAATTAGATTTTAAGCCTTTTTAGTTAATTTTTAATTACTTTTAATTCCTAAAAATTACATAAAAATCCAAAAAAAAAATAGTTTTCTGTTTCATAATTAATTTTTAGTAATTTTAGATTTTTCCAACTTAATTTGTATTTTTCAAGTCATTTTTCATATTTATTTACTTTTTAAATAATTAAAAAAATACAAAAATATAAATAAATTCATAGAAAATAAATAAAAAGTCAAAAACATATTTTTCTTTTTCTGAAAATTCATTTTATTAGTTTAAGATTTTTAGAAAGTTGTTTCACGTTTGTAGGATCATTTTTCAATAAAAGTTACGTTTTAAATTTGTACGTTATGTTTTAAATAAACGCGTTTGCATTCCCATTTTTACGTTTTTAACTTTAGTGCATCCTTAGTTTGTACCCCTTACATAATTCGTGTTTGTTTGTCATAATTTGAATTACTTGATCACTATTTTCACTCTTACCACTTCTCAATTCACGATTTACACGAATCAATATTTTTGATTCCATTCACCTTCACTTGGAAACGACTCGGGTGATCCGTATTTCTTGCGGATCATTTCGATACTATACTACTATACTATAATAAGTTGATTTTGACACAATCAGTAATCACGCCAACCTTTCTAAAAAGGGGAGGGCTTTATCCGGTATGAGTTTATGTGGCGCTCAAATCTCGTGGATTATTGGGCCAGAAAAGATTGAAAACCATGGTTAACCAAAAAAATCATACGCAAGAAGACTCGACACCGAAATTTGGCATGAAGTATATATCATATCTAATTTGATCACCATGACCTTAAGTGATTAATTTCATAGAACTTGAATTTGTACTCTTTCTTTTGATCTTAGGCATTTGATGTCTAAAAAAATACTAGCAAGTATAACAGGTATCTTGATGTTGGAGATCATTTGGAGATTCATCTTACAAGCATTCATTTATGATGTAAGGAAATTAGAAACGTCTTATTATCATTAGCTAAACTTGCAAGCATTGATTAATGATGCAAGAAAAATATTTGCGACTTAATTGAGCATGAGTCTTAAGCTTAATGTGTTATGTACTTATGTTATCTATGGTACTTTTTCATTGATAAGTGAACTCATTACGAACTCTGCAACTCTAGGTAGATTCCAAGGGTCATGAGTTGATTGTTTGCATGTATCCTTTAGGTTGATTTATGTTTGGTGGTGTAAGTAAACTTATTTTATCATTATCCATGTATCAAGTATATTAAAACACACAAGTTGTTTATTTTGTTCAATGGTTGGTCGACCCTGTCAAGGTCTTAAAAAACGAATGGTTCATGAGTGGCATAGTCATGATATTGAGATTGATGATTTACGGACACATGTGCAACAAATCCGGGAGAAACTTTAGCATTTACAACCATAAGATGAAAATCATTTGCGATATAATAAAGATGAAGATAGTAGTGATGATGAAGAATTCAATTCATTTTTCAATTCTCACGTTCTGAAGAGTTTGAGAGTCATAAAATATATTAGAATTGCGGAAGAATAAATCAACCAATGGAGTTTGATTTAAAGGTTTGTATTTTAGAATTTAAAGGAAGAATGAAACTTGGTGAGTTCCTTGAAATGGCTTCACATGGCCAACAGAGCTTTTGATTTTAAGGGAGTTTGATTAAAACTGTCCCTTGTGCTTTCATTAAATTAAATTATTGTTAGTTTGTCCAAAACCTATGTGGATTGTCCGTGAGTAATTTCCCCTATCTTTTGATTGATCTCCCACTTTATTTTAATTTTTATTTCTATTTTTCTAAAGTAATCCAATACAAAATCCATAAGAATTTAATTCCTTCATAAAAATATAAAAAAATAGCCCCATCCCTTAAACCATTACGAAATCGCCTTCATTTCATCCACGAGGTTCTCCTAGAGAACGAATTTCTGTCCACTATTTGCCTATACTACTCTGTAATGATTGAGTACACTACTTGTATGTTGCCTCATTAAAAAAATAAAAGTAAGTTTGTATCATTGGAGTTTCGCAAGCCTTTAAGTTCCTACAACTATAAAATCATTATTGCCTAAGTATTAACACAAGGTTGAACATTTTTTATAATACTAATGACATGGTACAATTTTTTAATGATATTAGGGTTCATTTATGTAGAACCTTTGAGGGAGTGAATATGGTCTTTCCGACTTCTTAGAAATTTATCAACTTCAAGTCTTAAAGAGCCCAAGTGGTGAATCAATCAAACAACAACCAAGAGAGAGAGAGAGAGAGAGAGAGAGAGAGAGAGAGAGAGAGATAGTTGCTAATCCACGACACATATACTATTACTAAGTATAATTCTTATGATGGATACAAACCATTACAACTTCACTCTACCGATATAAGCAAATATCGACACTCACTACGAAGAACTACTCCCAACAGCATTCCGTCCTCGAAAACCACCCACAAGAATCTCATGATTCGACTTAACCACAAAGAACTTCCCTCGGAAGTATCAAACCCCCAACAAAACCTTCACTCGATCTTGGCTTGAATACAAAAGGTACAATACTTGTTGCACCCGTAAAAAAAATGAATACGTTTGTTTATATGAACGATCCAAGCCTAACCTAACCTGGAGACTCGATTACAATAGAAAAGTTATAGAGAAGAAGACTCTCGACACAATTCACAAGAGTGTGTTAGGTTTTTGTAAATCTTCTCTTGTGAAAATGTGTTCTTTCAAAGATGACAAGAGAGGATATTAGAACACAAGAATATTAGTAGACTTAGAGGGATAGAGAAAAGAAATAATAGAAAAAGAATGAATGACAAGAGGTGAATAATGCATAAACAAGATAAGGTATTATAGACCAAGCTCTTGGAACACAGTAGTCTGGTGTGCTGACGCGTCACCCAACGCGCTAGGAACACTGTTGTTCCCAAGATTGGTTTATAACACCCCATATTGTTAAACCCCAAAGTGCACTTCACTTTTTGACCTTCCTAAGTTCATTCTAACACTCAAAGTGTTATAAGGTCACCCAACTCAAATAACCATTTGATAAAAACATTATGTGAAGTGTTAAAAGATAGTCAGGGTGTTTGTCCAACATAAAAGAAAAAGAGAAGAACTATTGGACAAAGTATGTTGGGTAATATCTTGCTTTCCAAATTGGAAATTCAAGTTCAAAAACTAGTTGTTAAAGGTTGAGTGTGAAGTTGGTTAAGATAGTTGGCATAAAGGAATATTCTAGGAATATCCTAAAGTGATGAGAGGGAAACATTTCAAATTAAAATGTTGTGTAAGAAGGTTGAGTGTGTGAGAAGCAAGGTGAGAATCTAATCATGGTTGAGTAATTACTGGCTTTTCATGCATTAACCTATCTAGTAAGTCTACGTGAGTTGGGTTTATCTAAGTGTTGTCATTGTTGACTTCAGGTACAGACTTAGAAGTCGACCTTACGGTGAGTGGTGTTATAAAGTTGTCATTTTGCCTTAAGACGTTAACAATGTTTAGTGGTGAACTCCCTGGAAGTGAGGTTATGTTCATTGGAGTTGGTTGAGATATGACGCTGTAGTTGTTTTGTGTTAGAGTTTCCCGCCCCTCGTCCACTTGAGTTATGTCCTCAAGACAGGTTATGTCAGACGGAGGCGGACGTGGTGAAATTTGTTGATTTTGTTGTTCTATCATTTTATGGAATAAAGTTTGAAAATGAAATTTTCGTTAAAATGAAATGATAGATTTCGTGTTTTTGTAACGAGTATAAGTTTTAGATCTAGCATTTTCCTGTAACGGAGTGTGAGAGTTTTTGTTTTGAGGAGGTTTTGTGAGTGTTTTGATCAAAAAATTTGTAAGTTTTTGATAAAATAAGGTTTTCTGGTGATCAGAAAAAGTTTTTCGATGAATTGGAAAAATTTCTGGGTGAATGGAAAGGTGGTTTTTGTGGCTATATTGTTGTGTATAACATTGATGGCGCCATGTTTACGTAAGGTATGTTTTGGGGGTGAGGGTAGCTAATCGGTTTGGTTTCCCACGTTCGGCAAGGACCTCAAGGTGTGACAAGAGCCACGAGCTGGGGTAACACTCACGGTGTAGCCAATATGTGAATGTGTGAATTCACTGTATGACTTAGGTTGATTCATTTGTTTGAACGAACTTACTACTTATATGGATGGTCATAGGGTTTTATGTTACCCTAAAAGTCCATCAATGTTTAAGGATGGTCCACGTGGTGGACATCCAATGGAGGAGACAGAAACGACACATGACGTGTTATTTTTGGTCTTGCTAGGTGCATTGAATGATCAATGCATGATTGCGGCACTACCTCTAAGCACATGAGGTAGTGACACGTATTCGCTTGTTGCAATGGTCCCGGGGGAAGCGCCCAATCATGTTGTTTCCTGAATGTGTTTGCTAGGCCTTCGAGCCTGGACTGGGAGTTTGCTTCCCAAGTGTGATATGATGAGTCGTGGCCACTGTCAGGCATATTTAAAGCATGCAGACTTTTAGTCAATAGAACTAAATGTCCTATGCGTTCTCAACTAGCACATCTTTTAATGATATTTTATTCAGACGATCTCTTGTAAACCACTTTTTTACAAATTTTCATTATAAGAAAAACTAATAACTTCAACAGTGGTCCACAAAACAAGTCTTATGACTTTAAAAGTCTAAAGTTAATACAACAACGCGCGTAAATAAATAAAATTCTTCAAAAAATTTAAACAAAATTCTTGAACCAAACATTTAATTCACAATAATTAAACTACATCTATCTCAACTAAACCTTTAATATGCCGTTCTAAAAAAAAAAATCAAACCTTTAATACATTTGTGTTAAAAACCAAATCAAAGATGTATAAAAAAACTCAAACCGGACCTAAAAACATAACCCAACCCGACACAAACTAAACTAGTTTAACAAAAAACCGAGATGCTACAACCACTCTCTCTCTCTCTCTCTCTCTCCGTACTATAAATATACTCCTTTTTTCCTTCATCGTACTTACTCTCCCAAGATCCGTCAAAAAACACACACACCAAACCCTAAAAAAACACACACACATAAATCGATCACACGTTCAAGGTACAACTTATTCACTTTCATTCGATCTATATGTTTTCTAATTACATTCTTTTTATAAGATTTGATTTATGTTTTTTGTTGTTTGTTTAGGGTTTGGTATTATTGACAATGGCGGCAGCGGCAGCGGTACCAGCAGCGCAACCTGCAGCTCAAGTTGTATGTTTTTTTTTTTTTTTTTTAATAAAAAATAATATTTTTTTTTGAATTAATTTAGGTTAATAATTGTGTTATATGAATATGAATATGATATTGATTTGATTGGTTATTAATTGTGGGATGAGTTTACGAGGTTTTGCGAAAAGAAATCGAATTTGTTGATGCTCTTTTATAATATTAATTGTTTTATAATATAAAATTTGTTGATTGCTTATGTGAATAGATGTAAAAGGTTGAGTACTTTATGGAAGTTGTGTAGTTTAGAGAAAATAAATAAGATAGTCTTTAACTGTTACGTAGTTTTGTTTTGTTGTGGATTAATGTAAAATGATGAGTACTTTAGAGGTTGTATGGTTTTTAGCTTTGAGATTAAGTTATGCTGTTTTTAATAGTCTTGTTTGTTGATTTTGGTTTAGTAAAGATTTCAAATTTGTAAACTGATTTGTTTAATCTTATATTGTAATTAATACTTTGTATGATTTGTTTAATCTTAAATTATGTTCGTCCAATCTAAATAAATTTTTTCCTGAGAAAAATATATGTTCGTTAGCTGTCTTATTAGTTCTTGTGTGTTGGTCTTAGGGATTCATTGCAGCAATGTAAAAGAAAATATTTACCCATACCCTAAAGGTTCAAGGGTATACAAATGTAATGAGTCGTCTCTTTTATTTGGCGCTCTTGTTTATGGCTCTAGGTCTATTGAATATCAGGGATATATTAATATTCAGATACTTTTATTTGATAGTCCATTCATTGTTGTTAGTTGTAATTTAATAGCTTATGCTGATTGTGTACATGATGATGGTGTATGAATGGTGAACATGTCCTGGTTGTTTTGTTGAGATGTTAAATTTGTTTCTGCAAGTGAATTGCAGTTATTTGTATTATGTACGCTGTTGCTGACATTTACTCGTGTATATGATTAACAAATTCAATATGTCATGTTGCATATACATCTATATTAAATACTTTGGTGCATGTCATGCACGTTGTGTCTTACACGCTTGGCTTTGCACTCTGCACTTAGGCCCGACCTTTTATTTCGGTGCTTCGCGCCATAAATAACTATGATAACACGTGAAATTTTTTGTAATAAGTAATTTCATTCATTTGAATTATGATTTTAATTTATGAGCAAAAGCTGGTAGTAATTCATAGGGAAACATTGGTGGTTTTGCGCATGGGATTTTCTATTTTTTGTTATAAAGCCTTAAGACTTTTTAATCTATGTTAACTAGTTTGAACTTATAATCATTTTATCATGTATTTGTTAATGCTATATTCCTGCAATTACATTAATATGTTTCCTGTTTTGTTGGATCAATAGGTTGGCAATGCTTTCGTTATGCAGTACTATCAGATACTGCACCAATCTCCGAGTTTAGTCTACCGATTTTATCAGGATATCAGTAAACTCGGACGACCCGAGGAGGATGGTTCCATGAGCTTGACAACTACCATGGATGTACGTTCTTTATTCCTTTCCTTCATTAATTTGCTTTTGTGACATGCATTGTTTTCTTTTTACAATTACGCAGGCTGATTTTTTCCCTAGATGTGTAGCTTTTGTATTTCTTTGATTTTTTTTAATAATTGTGTCATAATAAATTTATGGGTTTATGCAACTAACCCGTCTATCATTCTTTTAAACAACATTATACGGAGCTAGCGGTAAATATGCATTTATAATAGTGTTGCTACTTTAATCAGTCTCTTTTGGATGTGCAGGACATCAATTCTAAAATCATATCGCTTAACTATCACGAGTTCAGGGCTGAGATTAAATCAGTCGACGCACAAGAGTCTTTGAATGGTGGAGTCAATGTTTTAGTCATTGGGTTCTTGACTGGAAAGGACAATGTTGTCCGAAAGTTCACTCAGTCTTTCTTCCTTGCACCACAAGACAAAGGCTACTTTGTGTTGAACGATATGTTCCGTTATGTGGAGAATGTGAGTCATTATGAAGGAAGCATTGCTCCTGCTGAGGATGTTGAAGCTCCCGCCAAGCCTGAGCAAGGTGACTAAAAAATCTACATATATAGCTAATATTGATTGTTTATCTGTATTGCTTTATGTGTTTATATATTTGATAAAATTAATCTTATTATGCAATGAGCATTTATATGTTGGAAGATATGTAATTAACAAAGTTGTATCTGAACCACTTGCAAACAGTGCTGTTGACTTTTAATTCGTTTTTGGTTTGTCATATGGCATTTAATTCAATTCTTTTTTTTAAATCTTTTATTAACTATATATTTGGGTATATACAGTTGCCGAAAGTGTTCCTGTGCTGGAGAATCATACTCCTGTTGAAGTTGCTGTAACAACAGAAGAGCCTCAAGCGGAAGTAGTGAGCAATCTTCCAGAGAAAGTTGTAGAGCCAGTTGAAGAGGAGGAAGAACCAGTACCTGAAGTTGTTGATGAAGTGCCGGAGGCTTCACAGCGGGTTGTTGAACCCAACACCAAAATTGAGGAATTGCCAAAGAAATCATATGCTTCTGTAAGTCGTCTTTGAGTAATTGTTTGTGCTTTTGATTTGCAGCCTATGTTGTTTTTGTTGGAATTTTGATTTAGGAATGTTTTGGTTAAGCATATATTTTTTTCTCTGAGGTCACGCATGTGTCAAGTTAGTTGACCAGTTTTCGGTTTTAGCCTTTTAGGTTTTAAAAGTGGATTCGGGTTCCCCAATTTTTTAGAAGTTTAGGTTTGGGTCGGGGACTGGAATAGTTTGAGTAAATAACTAATTATATGTTGGTGTTCTCAAATGGTGTAAAGGTAATCTTTGTCATCCAGCCGATTTCTTTTCTGGATCTGGTATTAAACAAAACCAAAAACATTTTATGAACCTTTAAAGTTTTGTTTGTTGGGCGAATGAAATGGATGGATATTTAAATGGTCTCCTCACTAAAAACTTGAATTGCTGTCGTTTTAACTATCTTTCAAATAGTAAAACTTCAGGTTCAAATCAGAGCCAAAAAGATATTTCAATTGGTTTAGTTATTTGCCGGTTTCAGTTTTTAATTAGTTTTTATGTCTGGTTCTAATTCTGCCATTCTGTTTTGATCCTGTGTGGTCCCGTCCCGCAGAATAGAGATGATGGTCGTAAGAATAATGGCTTTCCCTTGCTGTAATTTCTGATGTGTATGATTATTATTGAAGGTACTTGCCACGAAGCAGAATGCCGTCCCTTCCTCATCCCCAGTACCTGCTCCAAGGAAAGCTCAACCAAGGAAACAAGAGCAGCAGGTGAACAATGTCCCACCAACTGCATCAGCTATTGAAGCTGCAGCATCTAATGTTGATGCTGTTGAAAATGGTATTCATGAGGAAGAAGGTATGCTTACTCAATCCTATACCAACCTGTTCGAAAATTTGCTGCATCTAAGGCTGATATTCAGGTTAACCCGACACGAATAAGGGTTATTCGTGTGTTGGGTAACTGGAATAAGCTCATTATAACAGTAACCTATGAAAAATGGATATTTCTTTTTTAAACGAGGAAAGGTAATAGAAAATATTAATTTTTTTAATGGGGCTAAATCGGGCAAACCCGAATAATGTTTTTCAAGCCATATAGCTCGACCAGAATAAGCTTAATTGGGTTAAGGGCTGGTTGGGTTTGAGGTATTTTTACACCCCTATTTGCAATTTAATAGCTCAATTAGGTTTTGTTTAACCTCATGCTTCTAAAATTAAAAAAAAAAAAAAATATATCAAATACGAAATCAGTAAGTTCGTAAGTTACCGATAGTGTATTTTGATACTTAAAACTTCTTAAATCATTCTATTCAAAACACTATTTTTTTTGTACTTTCTAGTTCTTTAATCTTTACACACCGGTTGTATTTTTGCCTACCCAGATTTTGTTGGCTTTGACCTATTTTCATCTGATCTGTAAATTTTGTTACAAATTCTGATCTGAACCGGTTTTCTAGTCTACACACATATAATTCCTTTTCTTTTTTTAATCTACGCACATGTAGTAACTGGCAACCTTTATTGGCTTTGGCAGCAGATGGTTTTTCTATCTATATCAAGGGTCTCCCTATGAGTGCCACACCTGCTATGTTGGATGATGAGTTCAAGAAGTTTGGAGCTATTAAGCCCAATGGCATTCAAGTTCGAAGCAACAGGGTGCGTTTCCACTTCTCTATGACACTTTTGCGTATGCTATTGATTTTTAATTTTCTTGAAACTCATTTGGTATCAACAGGGATTCTGCTTTGGATTTGTTGAATTCGAGGCGCCTGAGGCTGTTCAAAAGGCGATCGAGGTATGCATATTTGTTTACATTATTCCTCAAACTTACTCGTCTCTCTTAGTATTACCAGTTTACCACCCACCAGATAACTCACTATGATCGTTTCAACATAAAAAAGTGCAACCAGCTTGTTGGTGATTGTCAATTTGTCATGTTTCTTGATGTTATGGTTTCTGACATTTATCTTATGTTGTTTTAGGCATCACCAGTTGATATTGGTGGTCGTGGTGCTGTTGTTGAGGAGAAGCGATCCACAAACTCCAAAGGCAAGTTTCATATGTTTTAAGATATAATTTAGACAAATTTTTAACTTCAGTTATGGAGTGGAAAAATTCACAGGTTATAGGTTAGCGTCAAAACGTTTATTTTTTAGCGACGAATTGGTCACGTCCGAGACAAATTTTTAACTTCAGTTATGGAGTGGAAAAATTCACAGGTTATAGGTTAGCGTCAAAACGTTTATTTTTTAGCGACGAATTGGTCACGTCCGAGTCAATTTTTTTTTTGATTATTTTGTTGATTTCTGTAGATTAAAAGCGTTAATATGTTAACTGGACAATACAATTTTTTGTATCATTTTATAAATTAAACAATTTTGAAAGTTTTTTTGATTTTGGATCTGTTTGATCCGTTGCTTATTTGTTAGGTCTGTTAGTATAACCCATCTGACTTTCTAGAAACATACCCAATAGACCCATTTGTCACTGCTATTTAGTTATCTATACTTTTTACGTGGTTGAAGATATCAAGAACATATAATGCAGTTAGATAATAGAAATTGAAAAAGTGCCGATTTTTTTATAAAAAAACTGGTCAATGGTGTGCTTTAATTTCTGACGTTTATTTATTTATTTATTTGTCTCAGGAGGACGTGGAAGATTTCCAGCTGGAAGAGGGTCTGGATTTAGGAATGAGGGCGCGAGGGGGCGTGGAAACTTCGGTAGTGGTGGGAGAGGCTTCAATCGGGGCGGTGATTTTGGTGATAGGAGGAATGATTTTGGAGGCAGTAGGAATGAATATGGTAACAGAGGTGGTGGCCGTGGAGGAGCTCCTTCAAACCGTGGTGGTGCTGGTGAGGGATATCAGAGGGAGCGTGTCAACAGGGGCATGGCTGTTAACGGAACAGCCAAGAATATGGCTCCACGAGTTCCTGCTACCGCTTGAATAAGTGAGTGATCAGTTTTATTAAAATTTGGTAGGGGGATTCAAAGGGCGAGAGTCTATTGGTTTAGTTGGGAAAATTTTGTCTAACTTGGAGGATAGAATGAGTTGGGTTTTTTCTTTTCTTGGTTATTTGTGTTGTGTAGTTTATAGTTGTCCCAGCTATTTGTATTTTTCTTTTAAATTTTTGTTTGAAGTGGATTTTGGTAGAGTAGAGATGAATATTTATTGTTGGGTGTACAACTGCGTATTATTGCCTTCTCATGAGGAAATTATGATTATTGCTTTGATTCCATATATGACATTTGTAAGCTACAGTAAAACTTGGACAGAATGAGATAAGGGTATAAGATTTTACTGTCTTAAGCTAATTAGTATTTGAAAGGTGGGTCAAGGATTCTGCTTTATAGTAAGAAAAAATAGAGAAGGGAAGTTAGGTGGTCGCTCCAACTTTATAAGAGACATGTATTCTGCTTGAAATATGTAGCAACAGAATATCGTTCAATGTTTAATTAGGCCTTTATTGCCACACGATTCTTTCACGAAGTGCTAATTTAGTGCCAGCCGTTGGTGAAAGACCTGCATGGAGCCGAGCCCTTCTCACCTACCTGCTTTGGGGCGGGTTCCACCTGTATTTTGATTGTCTCGAGTGTAATAAACGAGTTTTAAAATTTTTTATCTTTGAGAGGTCCGTTTTAAAATGTCAAATGACTCGAAACCTTCTCGAGGTAGAAGAAAACCTCAGGTCCACTGACTTGGTCCAATGCTGGAGGAGGTGCGGTAATGATATTCAGAGAAAAATTGAACACCCACCCCCTGTGCGCGCGGCTATAACGAATAAAACAGAAGGCTTTTTTTCTTTAGATGGCAAATTTTTCACACATCTTAACTACCTATCTCACAATATGTATGTTCTACAAATTTCTACAATGAGACTTGAACTCATAATTTCTTCGTTAGTGACTCCGCTCACATGCCACTAGACTAAATAAATTGGGAGTTGATACTTACACCATATTTTTTGATGCAAATACCATAACTGTGCATTACAGTGTTGTACGGTACAATACTGCAATGCACAAGTTATGGTAAAAACATGCAAAAATAAATTAGGTGAACAAAACATGTTGTGAAAGAGCAATTTTATGGGTCTATTTTACTTATTGACTCTCTTGTTTTACTTATTTTTATCTAAATGAGTCAGCACGAAAAACCAGTTTGTTCGGTATAAACGAGTGTAATATATTCGCACGTTGATGCGGTTTAGTAAGCTTATTAGTCGCGCATCTTTATTATTACGTACTTTTGCAAAAAGATATTATTGTACTAGTTTTTAATGACTATCGCCCCTACAATAACAAAATACATTCTTGATTCTTTACAGTGTTTCTCAGGCACTCAAGATTCACATTTTTATATTTACGTACAAAAAGAACCACTTGAAGCTATTGCATATTAGTTTAGGTGTTTATATTTTAAGGTGTGTAATTCTTACAATATTACTCTCTCTGTCTTAAAATTATTACCATTTTGACTTTTAAATCTTTCATTCATAACTTTTACTTTAAATTTTTTTGTTTGTTTTATATAATATTTGATAAAATATATATAACGGATTAGTTTTTAAATGTATTTTCATTTGTATAATTTTCATCAAGTATTATATAACACAAACAAAAATATTTAATGTTAAAATTCAAAAGAAAAGACTTAAAAAGTAAAAAAAGACTATAATTTTAAAACGGAGGAAGTATTAAATAATGTTTTAATTATAAGATTCAAACTAATTTTATAAAAAATTCTACAAAAGAATTAAAGTGCAAGAAACCAATGGTCTGTTTGGTTTATAGATAGGTTTAAGATTATGATTTGCATTTGAAGTTAATTTTTTATTTATTATTATTTTTTTAAAGTTTGACCAAACTAATTCAATTTTGACTTTTATTAGCTAATAAAAGAGCTTGATTTTACAATTGAGCTCTCACATTCATCAATATATGAATTAGTTTTCTCCATTTGTACTTTCTCTTATTATATAAAAGATATCACGTATTAATTACCGTGCCCATAAAAGCTTAATTGTTAACTTCATTCCAACTCATCAAAGTAATAATTACTTATATTAAGTGATCAAATATTCAATTACAATTGTGGTTTGAGGTCGTGGTACATGTCGTGATGGTTACGGTTAGGATTTAGGGGTCGTCTTTTGAGGTCATGGTTCATAGTGCTAGTTTCCGGCATGTTACATAAGTTCGGGGCAGGCAAGAGTTTTAGGGTAAGGTTTTACCAAGTTTCGAAAGGTGATTGTGATTTGTGGATCAAGTAGTTTTAGGGTTGTGGTCTTTTCGGCTTTGTGTGTTTATAATTTTGGGTAATTTTCTGCCAACCATCTCTACATCTCGCCTTGCCACCCTTTGGTTTGATTGCGTGATCGAAATTAGTTGGTTTAAGACTTCGACAGGTTTTGTTGTGTGTCCTGATGGTCGTGGATGGTTTTCACCCGTTTTCTTTTACCAAGTGATTGCCCTTACTGGTTAGGAGTTATATATGGGTTGGATGGCGGCGGGAGGTCATCTTCTTGATTGTTGGATGTTCATAGCTGTAGGGTCATTGTTGTTTGAGATCACTGTAGTTTGAGGGTCGTTAAGGATCGTTGTGTTTGAGGTTCATTGTGGTTTAAGGATCGTTGTAGTTTGCGGGTCGTTTAGGTTGTTAGTCGTGTGTGTCATTGTAACTCGTAGCATCTTGCTAGTTTTTAATTATTAATATATTTAATGCCTTAAAAATACATGATCTTAATATTGTTATTTAACTTGTAAGATCCATTTTAATAATGATGGAATATTCAATTTTGTAACCATCAATTAATCATGGGTTAAATTCATTAATCATGGTCATTGAATTACTCAAAAGTGAGTAATTAAAGGTATTGAATAAAACTCTTAAACTTTATAAATTTGTGCTCCTACATTAACTTAATTATTATAATATCACATATAATACTTTAGGGTGCTGACAATCATGCTAAAAAAATAAATAAATAAATAATAAAAATAAAAAATAAAATAAAATCCATACCTCTCAACCCACCAATAATATCATTCCACCTCATCTCATACCTCAACCATACCTTACTATATTTTTTTAGTGTCAATCATGATCTCATACCTCACATATTTTTTTTTATTCATAATTGTGAAATCAAACTTTAATAACTAAAATCACAACTTTTTGGACATATATGACATACAAAAACAAAAGTTAACTTCCAAATTATAGAACTTTTAAATAAAAAAAAAGACTACAAGAGCCCATCCAGTAAAAAAAAAAAAAGACTACAAGAGCCCATCCAGTAAATACCATCTTTAAAGAAAGGCCCAATAAATGAAAAAATAACTTAAGTAATTAATTAAACCCACGTGTTCATCATCTTCTTCAACGTGAAGCACCCAAACACATACCACAACCCTAAAAATGGCGATTTCTCACGGCTCTATCTCCAACGTTCCAATTTATTCCCAACGTTACAAAACTTTATTGCTCCAACGTTCCAATTTGATCCATGCTCGCCGTCTCGGCAAAGATTACCGCTCCCTGCTCCCCTTGCCGATTTGCTCATGCCGTGACTGTGGCAATACTCATGCCGAGCGGCATGAAGCATACCGAGCTCCATACCGAACCCATAGCCACTACCCTTAGAAAATACTTATTTCAAAAGCAACAATGATATTTAATAGGTTATTAATTACTCATGTGTTGCATGCACACCTTTAAATAAAAACGAAGAACCTACCAATTTTCTCTTAAAATATTGCGAAAGTCACAATTTTCACCTCTATTGCATATCCTTTATATTCCCACCGAAAATAGTTTGGCAATCCCTAAAAATAGTTGATGATCCCTGAAAACCGCCATCCATCAGTACCAAATCCAAAGAAAAATAAAAAACCATTCTAAACTATATGTTCCCGCCGTTTTGCTTTTGCATGGGTACTGTGCTATTTATTTAAAAATCTCTTTTCGTAGTTAACTTCACATGATTTGTTTAACATTTGAGTTTTATTACTCCGTAGTATTTATAAATGCTCTTTTACTTATATCCCTATATCCCACACCTATGTTGCCATGTTGGACAAGTATAATAAACATGATTGTGAATAATACCAACAAGTTTAACACAAAATCAACTTTTAAAGGTGTATATTTGTAGAATTATTTTTTCTTAACATGATGAAATATACTTTTAACAATTTAACACAAAATCAACTTTTAAAGGTGTATATTTGTAGAATTAATTTTTCTTAACATGGTGCAAAAAATTTATAATAAAACACATATTTAGTTAGAGTGAAGATACACATGACTAACTTATGTGACTAATATTATGCCTAATTCATTCATCACTTGACACATGTCATATACACTTTCTCCTTTCAAATCTTCACCTTTTCTACATGTCTTCATCTGATTTTTAGGCACACTTTTAGGATGTGCATATTTTTATACTCTATACATGTAATGAACTGACATTATCTCCTACTCAGTTACGACTAAAAGTCATTGCCAACCAATTTAATTAACCTCACACCTCCATAATATTACAAGCTATTGCCACAGATAATCTACAACTATAAGATGAGTTAGTTTGAAACTGCTTAAAATTATCCGAACTTATAATTGTCGTAATCCATAAAGTTATTGTATCACATGACATAAAATTGAAAAACATTTCTCTCTGAATTTTTCGCCGTAACACGCGAATACCCTAATATTTAGATATCATAGTTGCAAAGATAACTCAATATATATTCAACATCTCTTATATTAGATGTAAAAACAATTGCAAGAAACAATGATTGTAAATGAAACCCATCAAAGGAAATGGATTTAACAGGAAAATGCATAGGAAACATGATCATATATCTTATGTATTTAAAAAAGAAACAAACACATGATATAGTTAAAAGTAGTTACAAATTAACCCAAGAAAATAAACCTAGCTTTTCTTACCATTTTTGTTCTTCACATGATACAACCATCCCAATCCTTTGAAAGCTTTTGAAATTTTCACAAGTTTAGGCTTCCTCATTCCCAAATTCATCTTCCCACTTGATAATTTTAATGCTTGTAAACAACACAAATGTCCATTACTCATCTCTACATCATCATCATCATCATCATCATCATCGTCGTCATCATCATCATCCTCCTCATTATCACTATATTTCTCAATTCCGCTATTATAATTCTTCGAATTACTATTTTCGTAATCTTCCCACAACGAATCCATACGTTCTTCTCCTCTTGGCGAATTATACCTTTCGTCTAACAACTTACAAGCTAACGTCCTCCGCCATTCCTTCTTCTCCTTCATTGATCCATGACTACGTAATATACTTGAAGCATTGGACCTCCATGGCTTTGATCTCCCTAAAATTCCACTAACTTTGCCATGATCACTTAAATTTACCCCCACCTTTTCCTCCTTGGATCCCTTACCAACTTTTTCCAACAAAATCATTTGCTTTACTTTACATAGTTCTTCACTAACTTTATCGGAATCCGAATTCATTTCAATCTCTTGTAAACAATCCTCAAATTGATCCAATTCTTCATAAAATTCCTCCACAGTTTTTAAATCACTGATCTTCGCATCATTTCTGCTCTCCACGTGTATGGAACCTTCTAGAAACTTATCAACACCTAAATCATCGACATCTGTATGCCTCGTTGCCTTTTGAACCAACTGATTTTGTATACAAACGTTACTAAATTCATTTTTGAACCCGCTTGATATAAGTTCTGGCTCCGCCACTGCTTCTGAAACGTGCTCCACAACGAACTTATCAATATATGAATTTTCTAAACCTTTCACATTTTCATCATGTTCGTTACTTGCAGTGATCGATAATGTAGTATCAAAGATCATTTTATATATCTCCAAATCCTTAAAGTTATGGTCATTTTCATATTGGTTACCGTTATTTAAGTTTGATTTTAGCTCATGTATCACCATTTGAAGGATTATGAGTTCAAACTGATTAGGACAAAAAGTGGTGGTGAGGAGGATAGAGAGGGAAATGGCGGCTATTAACAGCGGAGGTACGAAGGAGACGAGTTTGATTAAGTATGGTGTAAAATAGACGAAGTAACAAAAGTATAAAAGGTGGGATTTGATTAAGGAACATAGGAGTGATACATCATGAAATATTATACCTATGAATTGTTGAAAATGAAGGTTGTACTTGATGTAGGATGATGATGAAGGTGAGAATCGAAGGTGATCAGCCATTGTGGTGATTAACTAAGGTTGAAAGAAGGACAACATTGGTGATGTGTGTGATGTGGTGCTGTGTTTTTTCTGAATTCCTTTGTTGTTGACTTTAGTGATGTCTCTATATAGTGTGACATTCGGAAAAAGTAACAAGCTTTTTCTATAGTGTTATTTATTTATTTTATGTATTAATTCCAAGTAAATAAATAAAGGTTTTGTTATGTATATCGAAGGCAAATGACCAAAAACATATTCCAAGTTATCGAAAGCAAATGACCAATAAGATATTCTAAGTTATGGGCGTTTCCATTCAGAGTAATGCTTTTATTTTTGCATAAAAAATAGTCAACTTTTTTGTGGATTTAATTTTCGTTAAACATTTAATAATCATCCATTAAGTTTTATGTTTTACGTCACCGCCATCATCGCTCTCACCACTACCAATCATTGCCGCCACCACCAACCCACCCAACACTACCACTACCAACCCCACCCACCAATACCACCATAGCCACCACCAACCCCACTCACCACCACCCACCACTACTGACCACCACGACCTCCACCACCAACCCACCCGCTGCCATCACTAGCACCATCGTAATCACCAATCCAACCCACCGGCTCTATAACCACCACGGTGGTGGTGGGCAGGGTTTGTGGTGGAAGAGGTGGTAGTAGTGGGTGGGGTTGGTGGTAGCGACGATCATTGGTGGTGGTGGTGGTGACTTAAATTGTGAAACTTAACGAATAATCGTTAAATACTTAATGAAAATTCTTAAATTGGCGGAGAAATTACGCTGGCTACCTTTTTACGCAATAATAATAATAATAATAATAAGTAAATAAATAAACTTGATACCTAGATTCGAAATTACCTCTAACGTTGATATTTTTTTTGTGTCATTTGCCTTATACTTGACAACTAAAAACGTAGAAGAAATTAAATACATATGAATGATTATGTTTTTGGAAGAAAATAAAAAATTACTAATTGACTAATCTAATTGACTTACACATTCACCTAACATGTAGATAATATTGTTAAGATTAGCCCGACCAGCTTATGACACCATCTACCCACTTTAGACCACTCGTAATAAGGGGTTGGATGACCCGGTCTTGTGCATTGAGGACACGTCCTCCTCTATTAGGGTGACCCCTGGAGACCGGTGCCTAAGTAAAAAAAAAAAAAAAAAAAAAGAGAACTTGGTTTTCCTATCGATCGAGTCTTGTGGTTTGCTTGGCACAAAAAAAACACCTCCCAAAGTTTGAAAAATATGACAGTTTGGTCATTTATAGTCTCGTTTTGACTTTTTAAGCTTTTCTTTAACAACTTTGACTTTAAATATTTTTGTTTGTATTATATAATACTTGATAAAATATATATATGAACGAATTAGTTTTTAAATGTATTTTCATTGGTATAATTTTCATCAAATATTATATTACAGAAATAAAAATATTTAAGTTCAAAATTAAAAATGAAAAACTTAAAAAGTCAAAAAGAGAGTATAATTTTATGATGGAGAAAGTATATATTATTATTATTATTATTATTACTACTACCTCCGTCCCAAAATTATATTCCCCTTTTGACTTTTTCGGTATTTCTTTCTCAACTTTGACTTTAAATATTTTTGTATGTGTTATACAATAGTTGATGAAAATTATACCAATGAAAAATACATTTAAAACTCAATCCATTCATATATTTTACATCAAATATTATATAATATAAACAAAAATATTTAAGGTCAAAGTTGAAAAATAAAGACCGAAAAAGTCAAAAGGGGACTATAATTTTGAGACGGAGGGAGTATTATTTAAGCATACTACATTCATCAAAGTTTAGGTACCTTCAACAACCTGCACGAGGCATTTATAAATTTTAACTTATTCACGTTCCTCTTCATTAAACACGAAAAAGGAAGTATTAAAATGACAACAACAATTTACACAAAATATTAACGTAGAATGTAAGAAACGAAACCTGTCATTGATTACCGTATAAAAGAGTCATAAATCAAGCCGTTATTATTCATGGGATAGGTTGTTGGAGTTTTTAAGGGAACCATTGTATTTTAAAAGATATTTAATAAAGTGTGTACTTTTAGAACTACTTAACATGTCAATTAGTTATTTACTAACAAAGTCATAAAAGATGAAAAATCATAAAGATAAGTTGTTTAGCAGCCATAGTCCATGTTTCCATGGATGTCCTCATTTTCACCAATCTCGCCATTTGCCACTCCTACATGGCAATGGGATGATGTAAGCCTTGTAAGGCATGATTCCTGCTCGAAGGAATTTTGATTTTTGTGTGCTCGTTTCATGATTCAGAGATCAACATTTTCATTTTTCAGACTCACCACCTCCCGCCTAAAGGAACGACGTGAACAAACTACTCGTACCATGTAGTGGTTAACATAACAACCAATACGATCAACGAAACCTAATACTGTGAACTAAGGAATAACATGAAAACCATAACTATCTCAAAGTTATACGGCAATATCCTACGTTTCGTATTGATTTGCAGTGGCGGCGATTAACATGTGCAAGTGGTACAATCGCACCGGACCCCCTTTGTAAGGGGCCCCAATTTAGTATACATCCATTAATATTACTACCAGGGTCCCCGCGCGATGCAGCTGCAGGCACCCTGTAATTTAATTTTTACGGCTAATAATATATTTTATTTGTACGTTTTTTTGGCAATAGCTTTACTGATTAGCTTTTTATAGCAAAAGTTTGATGAAATTTTGCTTAGTTTGTATTATTTTATTTATTATTATTATTATTATTATTATTATTATTATTATTATTATTATTATTATTATTATTATTATTATTTTTGTTTAGTAGTTTGCTTGGTTTTACAATATGTGAACATATTTTAGTTTATTATATTCTTTTTAACAATAAATTTACGGATATAAAAAAATTCGTTTAGCTCGTGTCCGTTCGGGCTCGAGCGCCGTTGACCTGTGCCCGTTCGGACTCGAGCCCATTTGGCCCATTGCCCGTTCGGGCTTGAATATTTGTATAATATGCTTTATTATTTGTATTAGTGACATTTAATGCGGGAATTGTGTTTAAGTTGGTTGTACAATATTCTTGATAATTTGTATTTCTTATGTAAGTGGTGTTTTAATAAGTGCATTATTATATTTATTTACCAGTTAATTAATTGTATTTAATGTATATAATGATTTATTTATTGTATTTAATGTTAGTATTAATTTTATGTTAGAATTAAATATGAGAAGAATTTCTATAAGTAGCATTAGTTGTTGTACTTATAGCTTTAGAAGTTGTATTGCTTAATTTTAAGTATTTCTGTTAATAGTAGGCCTTCATGCTTTATAATATAGTATGATAGTTTTATATATACACGTTTTGAATTTTTAGTGTATTTGTTAAATATTATTAAAGTTGAACCGGACCACATACAAAAAATATAAAACAAACTTTAGGTCACATACAAAAAGAGTAAAAGACTTGAATTATGAGGGCCTTATTTGTGATTTCGCACCGGGCCTCCCAAATCAATGGGACGGCCCTATTGATTTGCCTAGTTGTATCGAAAACTCAAACTAAGTCGATCAAGCCAAAATCACACATCATATCTAATCCGAATTTTATGAGTTCTTTTGATCATCATTTGTACCTATGACTGATATGTTCGAATCGTGCCGAAACATTAGGAGACGAGGACATCACTGATTGAGAATGGCTGCAATTGCTTATGAATTTAAGGCCCAATTAGTTATAAATTTCTATCAATTTTATGACTTTGTAAAAGAAAAAGAATATTATGTTAATTACTTTTAAGTATACATATTTTGTTAAATATTTTTCACAATTACCAGTGTAACAAAAAAAAATAAAAAATAAAAATGTATTTATTAAACATATATATATATTTTTTTTCATGAAAAAATGTATTTAACACTCATTAAGTAGATTTATAAATTACCTTGATAATGTATGATATTTAATTAAATAATCTCAAAGATTTTTTTTTAGTTCCCGTAATTCCGTAAATATTTTTTTAGTTAAATAAGTTATTTCTTTAATTATATAAAAGATTTTTTATACGATTTTTCTTTGTATTTTGTAAAGAAAAATACAGCATTATTCTACGGTCTATGTGCAAATAACCACACCTACGTAATATCCATATCGAGTTAAAGAAAGGGGCTAATCTATAGAGTGGTCAAGAAAGAAAAAGGGTTTATAAAAGACTACGAAAGAAGGTTCGTATAAAGATTTCCACGTGGGGAACCACTCATCATCACTTCAATGTCATGCATTTCCATTTTAGCTACTCATTGGACTTCTTTTACTTTTCTTTTTTCCATTTTCACGTTTTGAATTAATAGAGCGAGTAGGGTAAGTTCTGTTTTTATCATGATATATTAAGTCTGAAAGTAGCTAAAACTTGCCTTAAAAAAAAAAAAAAAAAAAAAAAAAAAAAAGCTATAGCTCGTTTAAGTTATGTTTAATCTACTTTTGGTTTTAACTAAAAAAATTGAAAACTTTAAATATATAACGAGTCAAAGTTAAACGTCTAAGAGCTAGTAAAGATGCATGAAAACTACTACTCTAACTACTTTACCCACTAGCCTAAGAATTAGTAACTTGCATGAAAATGGAAACGTGAATAACACTAGCCTAAAATAATGGGCACATCATGGCCATAATGCAATACTAAGAAACAACTGTAAACCACTTCTTGTTGGACCATGTCAACTCGTATCAGAGCTCGACTCGAATTGTCACTAAATTGCCATATACAATTTCAAGCTCTGCATAACTTGTAAGTGCTGATATATAAACACATAGACAAATGACAATGAGTCTCGGTCATCATCTCCCATGAGGTAGTTAGAGTAGATTGAAAAGGGTGTCGTGATGCCTCCAACTAGAATATATACGGCCTTACGGGTCAAGATCTTACCCGGTTTCTTTTTGCCCAGTCCGAGCCATGGTTCTGGCCTGCGCTTTGGGGAATATTTTCCTCGGCCTTTTAGGCTTGTGGCTGAATTGGATACCAAGTTTGAATGTAAACTCTAGGGCCTAACGTCAATAGATTCTTATATCAATCTTTGGATGACTTCAATGATAATTATATTTGGCAACCCAATTTAGCACAAATCCGAGAGTGCACCAATGTGGACTGTTCAGTTTTCAGCTCTACCGTGTTCATAATTAGTACAGTTCAATCCTTTATGGCCTTCTTAAAAGTCAGCATTATGATCTATGGACGAAAAAGTCCTACCAACCGCTATTATTTTATTAATGATACGACGCTCAACAACACAAAAAATGGGGCCTTGAGGTGGGACAAATGATTTAATGGTGACCATTTTAACACTCACTTCCATACTTTAATCCTTGATGCTGATGTCTCAACTAATAATCGTAAATAAGTGTGTATGCATTACTACACAAGAATGATCACTCACCTCATAGGTTGCCTAAGTTATGACTGACATACGTTTATGTTTATCTCAGACGGGCAATATGGGTGGGTTATTGAAACCATTATTATGGGTCAAAAGAGCTTGGGCGGTTGGGCCGGACCAGGTTTTGCTGTCACAAAACATCTTTTGCCAATTTCTATAGTATGAAGACGACAACAGACAAACAAATACAAAAAATCAAAAATTGTATTCCAAGATGTATTAGATCAATATGTATGTATATGTGTATGAAGTATGAACCCTAGATGTAAACCACAAGAAACGGGCCACTCAAACAAATTTGAGATAAGAACGTCTATCTTGCAGGCTTGCAGCAAACATTAAAAACATGCACCGAGGTACTGGATACAATCCAAAAATGTCACTAAATATATATTTTTAAGTCTTCCCATCAAGAAACAAAAGTAACTAAGGACAGTAACAGTAGAGTAAATTTATTAAAGATATAGAGAAACATAATATAGAATGCATTCATAAATGGAGTTGTGAAGGTACAAAACATGAAACAATGACATATTGACATATGGATCATCAGCTTCATATATTTGTTAAGACATGCTTCATATATTTGTTAAGGCACTTATGCTAAACCAATTAAGTCGAACCATCAAATTACCCTTCAAGGTTTCCGTCATTCCATTAGCCATAGTGTAGACCGTAGTACATGTACATCAAGTGATCAAGGCACAACATGTCGTACGTAGTATGATAAGGCATAAAAACACACAAAATTCATAGGCACTTGGATCAGCTATCAAGTAAGTCAGAAAAGCAATGCGTAAATGCTCAGTCACTTTTTCTTCTGACTGTACGATAAGGTATATATTAGGCCGTAAAACATGGTCATCAGGGACGGAACCGGGACTAAATATGATCGGGTGCACAAAAAAATTGAACACTAATACTAAAAACATATTTTGATGGACCGGGTGCATTTAAGATGACTTTAGGAAAAATCAATGTTTTTTTCCTAGAATTAACACTACATTGAAAAAATCCATGGGGTGCCCGGGCACCCGCGGAAACCCCCTAGCTCCGTCGGTCATCACTAGTATTAGTGATACAGTGAGAAACTTTTGCACATTATTTGATGGTCATCCTTGAGGCTGGGCGAGAGATGAGAAAAATAGATAATTTCAAATCAAACTACCATTTTTAATATATCAACTTGAACCAAATAAGAAGAATTTACATATACTACAGTAATACAACATGTCAACTTTGTTTGGGTTGCAAACTTGTCATTTTTGGTAGAGACCTTAGGCCTACTTAATTGTGAGTATAAAAATTACAGAAGGAAAACCACTAATGATGCTTGAGCCCATTTCTTCCTAGTATGATAAGAGGCTTGGGTATGGTAACGCACCAACGCCGTTCAGGCCGATGTGGCTTGTGTTTGGGCTGCGTTATCATACCGGGTCCTCCGGCGTTGCCCCCTTGTTGTGTTTTGCGTTGCTACACCAACTCAAGTTGAAACGTGGGCAGCGACAAAAATTAACTTACACAAACACCCCCTGACAATGGTTAGTTAAAAAAAATGAATGTAACGGCTAGAAATTAAAAAATAATAATAATAAATTAAAAAAATAAAAATAAAATCAAAACCTTATAAATACCTACATTCACATATTATTTTTACACACTTCCACAACTCAAACTCATATACTTCTATTCTCACAAAATAAATAAATAAAAATAAAAAGAAAAAAAAGAAAAAAAGCAATATCAGGAGGTCGTGACGAGAGTTTTTTGGGCTTACTCGGTTTTGGAAATCCAAACGCGGGATCTTCTTCAAACCCTAACCCAAACGCGTCTTCATCCGCTTTCCCTAACCCACTTGGTTTGACACCCGAGCAACTCCATCAACAACAACAAATGTATATTTTGTTGCAACACAGTTTCCAAAATCTTCAATAAAACCCACCACAATTCGACCAACAAACCCAACCACAAACCTAATCCTCACAATGTCAAGTTGACCTCGAAGCTATGTCTCTCCGAAAACACAAAAGTCAAGGTAAACGTAAAAAAAAAAAAAAAAAAAAAAAAAAAAAAAAAAAAAAAAAAAAAAACGAGCCCTATAATGTGAAAGAAATCCCGACGTGAGTGGGACTACGTTACGTTAGACACCGGAGGAGGAAGTACTACTTTCCTTGTGTTGCGTGGCCGTTTCCGAGGATCGAAATGTCAGAGTTTCACAAAAGTGCACCACATTTTGGTATCGGGTTATAAACGAGTTCAACAAGAAAAAATTTCAACTTCACAACAAGGATATGCTAACAAGCAAGTGGCATACGGTGAACGAAAATTGTCAAAAGTTCAACGCGGTTTTCAAACGTGCTAAACGCTTGGCAAAAAAGTGGTGAAAATGAAATGGATAATATGAAAGTGGCTAGACAATTGTATCGTGACGAGCATAAAGGTGTTTTGTTTGCTTAACAGGAAGCGTGGGAAATTTTGAAGTCCCATTCAAAATGGGACGCGCCGGAACCGGTTGACTTAACGACGTCCCCGGTGAAAGCCACCGAGAGCTATTCGGTGATGATGCACGACCGCATCCGGCTGGCAAACCACGCGCCAGAAAAAAACAAAAACCTGATACAACGACTAGCACCGGGGGAAGTTCGTCAAGTTAATTGGAAGCTATGTCATCCGAGCTTCAACTTAGACACGAAGCGGCCCAAGAGGTGTACGAGGTGGCTAGAGAGAAAGACCGGATGATAATGTGTTTGGAAGAATTTAAATTTCTCGGTATTAACATGAGGAGATGGATCCGGCAGCTGCGTATTGGATAAAAATGGAAAAGAAGAAAATCGCAGAAAATATAATTTGCCAAACCCACCCGAGTAGTTTTATTTTATTTCCTTATTATATTTTTTATGTCGTAACTTTTTTTTTATGTATTCGTAGCGGTTTTTTTTCATTTCGTACTTTTTTTCGTAATTTTTAGGAGATTTTTTTCGTATTGTAATGTTTAATTTTATTAATGAAGTATTAAATTTTTAATGAATATAATTGGTGAAGGTATAATTTGTAAATTGTAAATTTAAAGATGCGGGTCCCAAAAATGTGATGTTATTTAGTATTATGATAAATGATGATTTTTAGATGTTAAATAGTTTGGTGTTAAAATGATGTGGCGATAACGTGTCGACGCTTTTTCCGTGTTAACATGTTATGGTACCCTAAACTCTAAAGAAACGTATAACCAGCATCACCTTTCTTTTTTTATCCTTTTAATTTACTTATTATAAATATCACACTTAATTCAAAAGTTTTATCAGTTCACTGTTACTTGTTCATGAATCATGATGACTTAATTCTCAAAAAACATATTTGACTCCTGATATTAGTAAGATTGCCCGGTTTCGTCTAAACATTTATCAATCTTATAAGAGGAATGATAAACACACAAAAACAAATTCACAAAATCATTTATAGAAGGATGTGTCGCTCTATGATTAATTTTTTATTTTATTTTATTTTATTTTAGTTCTTATCTCTTTTCATTTATAAGACAATAAGTGTCACATCTTTTTTGTGGATTTGTTTTTGTGTGTCTATCATTCCTTATCTTATAAGGGTTTGTCTAACTTGTGCGCTAGGGGCACAAGTTAAGCACACTAAAAGGACAATGGGACCAACAGAAAAGTACACAGGGATCCACAAAAACTGTACTTTTCTGTGGATCCATATGTCCTTTTTTGTGAGTCACAACATCCTTTTAGCATGCTTAACTTGTGCCTCTAGGGCACAAGTTAGAAAAATCCATATATAAAATGACATATGTGCATGATTTCTAATACGTTAACATAACACATCGAAAGGCAACGATCTCTATGTTTCTTTTAGCCACACTAGCCAGGCATGATTGATTTTCCTTAGATTACCTTTTTAATCTGAGAGATAATTAAACCGATAAACTAAGTCAACGTATCAAAAGTCAAAACTATATACTTGAGTTAAACCTGCCAAGATCTTATAAATAACTACTACGTAGTATTATAACTTCATTAATTTATGAAAACTAAATAAGCCCAATAGAATAATCAATAATGTAATTAGGCCCCATTCAATGGACGTTATCTCATAGATGGCATCGCAAGCCGCTTCACCAATCAACCATTTCGTCGGTGCTTTTTTACATTTTGCAAAACTTTTATTTTTCCGCAAGTTACCAACCAACCCGGTCCATTTTAATTATTGGCTTCTTTTGCCATCTTGGTTTGTATGTGTTCTTCCACTTAAAATTCCTAAGTTACCCTCGAGGCCTCGACCCTACACACAAATCCCCACGTGGTCTATTGCTTCACCAAAATGACTAATTTGCTCCTCCACTTCTACTTATAAATATCGAAATAACATGTCTTGTTTAAAAATAATAAGCGATCACTCATATATAGTGAGTGGGTTTTACAGTGGCAGATAATTATAGTTGCGATATTTTTTGCTAAATATTTCGTGTAATGTTTATACACACAACATAAAATGATCAAAATATAAATTAAAAAAATGTTATAACATACAAGAATTCAACTATAAGAACAATTTTAAAATGTATAAAAAAAAGTATGAAAACAACTAGTGAAACTTAAAATGAAGGATTTTATTTTTATTTATTTATTTATTTTTTTTCTAATTGTGTATACTTACAGCAACATAAATGAATCTAACATATGATAACTTTTTATAAACATAAGTCAACTATATATTTTTTGGTAGGATATTTAATTAAAAAAAATTAAAATATAAAACCTTTTTTGTTAGGATATTTAATAAAAAAAATTAAAATTTAAAACCACAAAGGGTAAGTTTAACAAATTATGATTAAAATTGTATCAATATATTATTAAAAGAAAAGTTTCAGAAGATGATGTGTCACTTACATCTTAGGTGTAAACACCCAACCCTCCCTCACCTTTTAAAAGCCACATAAACAATTTCTTAACATGTCATCTTAACATTAACCCTAATTCCAAATTCATAATCTAAAACTATGACAACCCGAACTATTTATCATCCTCACCAATTCATCCTATTAACATAATATATCTACACACATTTTTTTTTTCTTTTCTTTTCAGAACTGATAGAACAATTTTCATGGATTTTGATGATCAAATAACCCATCTAATTTATGTTTCATGTTGAATTTAAGGATCTAATATTAAGAATGGTTTTATGTTGATTTTTGGTAGTTATGATTTCTGTTGAAAGAATAGTTCTCATCATTGATTTGTGAATCTATAGAAATTTTTATAAGATATGTGTTTGGTCTAGGACACTTTCCTTCTCTTTCACGGCCTTATGGAGCTCATCAACTAAAGATATTTTCTCAACCCTGCCAAAAGCTAATTCAGCTTACAACTCTTTCTTGAGCTGGGAAAACAACCCATCGGCCTGTTCCAAGGATGTGTTCAGTTTGTCGACTTCCTCTGAGACTGAATTATTCAGTTTAGCTATTTGAATCAAGTCTTCATACTCGTAGATAAAATCCATCACATCCGATCTGGGAGCTCTCGGTTAACATGCAATGGCCGAGGTCCACCGGAAGCCTTGCGGTTAGAAAGAACAATAGACCCAAGATTAACCCATTGAGACAAGAGTTCAGTGATAGGGTCATCCAGCTTCAGGGTGGTGTGAAAGGACATTGTGAGACTCTCAACTTTTGAAGCCCTAGTTCTTTCACCACCAGCTCCACCACCTGACAAGTCAGGGGCAAAATAAATTAGAATATTTCATAATACTTAAAGAAAGAAATGATAAAGAGTTGTGAGCAGAGGGGTCTCGGAGGGTTGTGCAATAGGTGTCGTCGCACAGGGCCTCTACTTAAGAAGGGCCACATTTTTATTTGTTTTGCATATAAATATGTATAATATTAAACATATATGAGTCATATAATTCAAGTTTATATGCAACTTCTCTTTAGTTTACAAATGTAAAAGTGCCTTTTTGTTGTTATCACCTAAGGCCACCGAAAGCCATGAGATGACCCTGGTTGCGAGACAAGGAATCTAGCATTGATGGAAGATGAACATCCACCTAGAGTATTTGACTCCTTTTGGTTATTCCCATTAGTAGCAGCTTTACGCCCTCTACAAGCTGCTTCTTTATGCCCATCATCAGCACCCTTATCCTGGCAGTCGAACTACCTGCTCTTGGATGTTTAAAACATCTATGTTTCTTACTAAGGGGACTAGGCTCACCTTGGTGAGGCTTGGAAGAGTTTTTTGAAAAAGCTAAAATGTACAAAGTTCTCTTCTTCATCTCAATATCCTTTGACAAGATAACATGCTCCCTTGCCTGAGTATCTCGAGTCTCAGGCGCAGGATTCTCAACACCCTCCAATACAACTAGAGCATCATCAACAATCCCTTCAACATTCTTAGAGGGGGGGGGGGTATTCTCTAGCTGATTTGATACAGCTCGCCCAACAACAATCACGGGCTCAGCCTGAACTTAAGCCCTAGGTACACTGGTCACGGCAAAGGATGCCTCATTTTACTTCTAGAGAAGACCAGACAAATCCAAAACAGAAACAAAGGCATATGAAAATCTTTGCAACAGATAAAAAGATAAAACAAGTACAAAAAAATGCCTTAGTCTCTCCATCCCAGCGGAATATAGGCACATGCCCTCTTCCCAGTGAGAGCTCAACCAAACTTGAACCAAAGCACCTTCGTAAAAGGTCTTTGGTGGGCAGACATTTCTTGAAACCTGTCAAAAGTTTCATGGGAAGACCACGTGGGATGGGTGGAAGTGCATAAGCATTTTCAAGATTAACATTATCACTTCAACCAACAAAGGCATCAAGCATCACATTTGGGCTAAAATCAACCCAGATCCAATTTTGGTGCCAACCAGTAAACCAACGGTTAGTAGTTACCAACTTAAAGGTACTAGTGGTCTTTGGTCTCTTTTCCAAAGTCCACCAAGACGTATAAAGTTTTAGTTGGTAAAGGTTTCAAAAATAGAAAGGCCCGGTGCTAAGTTAACCATTGAACAAGCCACAATGAAAGTGGTGATCTTTTGGACATCACTAGGGTGGAGTTGCGAAAAACGTAACCCATGATAGTCAAGAATTTCACGATTAAAAATCGTGAAAATGGACACAAAGGTTGCAATGACTAATGTACTCTAAGTACAATGCAACGGTTCTTGAAGAGGTCAGTATATTTCTCAGGCCACCCTCTTGAGGAATCCGTGGATTATAAACACTTAATGAAAATCGCTTTCATATTTATCACATTATGAAATTATCATAGCATACATTTCAAATACACATTTCATTTAGGAAAATGATTCGTGTGAAAACCAATTATATATAATATATAGTATAGTATCGAAGTGATCCGCGTAAAATACGGATCACTCGAGTCGTTTCCCAACGAAGGTGAATGGAATCGAGAATATCGATTCGTGAAATCGTGAATTGAAAAGTGAGAAAGTGAAAATAGCAATCAAGTAATACAAGTAATAACAAACAAAGATGAAATATGCAAAGAGTACAAGCTAATTATGCACAAAAGTCAAAAATGTAAAAACGGAAATGCAAACGCGTTATTTAAAACGTAACGTATATTAAAAAATGATCCTACGAACTTGAAAATATTTTCTAAAAATATTAAACTATTAAAAAGAATTTTAAGAAAAAGAAAAATATTTTTTTGAGTTTTTATTTATTTTCTAGAATTTATTTTCTATTTTTGGAATTAAAAATGAATTAAAAATAAAGAAAAATAGAAAATTAAAGTGGAAAAATGAAAATTTAATTCTGAAAATTCTAAAGTATTATAAAAGAATTTCTAAAAATATTTTTGTATTTTTCAAAGCTTTTTCTGAGTTTTATGGATTTTTGGTAATTAAAAATGATATAAAAATGATTAAAAGTGAAGAAATATTAAAAAATATATCAAATCAACTCAGAAAATTTATGAAAAATTTACAGAAAATCTAAAATATTATAATGAACTTGCAGAAAAATTTTGGAATGAAAAAGTTAAGCAGAAGTGCTTATTTAAAGCTAAACAGCTTATGGCAAGTGCTTATTTTTAAGCACTTGCTAAATAAACTTGACCAAACTCTCAACTCAAATGTAAAATACAACAAATGACTCAGTTAAGCTCAGAGATGATGAAATGAAACACAGAAATAATAAATGCAAGCAATTAAGCAGTAGAGAAATAAGCTAAAACATAAGCAGATAAGCACAGATCACAAATGAATACTCCGGAAGCTCAGAACCAATCAGACAACTTAAACACAATCACTAAAACTCAGAATCCACAAAGTTACCTCAAGTACAAGCTTAAAAGAACACTAGCAGTCCTAAGTCTAAATTCAGAAAACTAGCTCAAACCCCTAATTTGTAGACAATAATAAGATGTCCTAATAAGCACAAACTAAGAATATAAAGGAAGCAATTACTTTACTGATCTACCAGAATACTAAATCCACAAAACAAATCCTTTCATAAGTTCTCAACTACAAACCTAATGGGAGCCAATGTTAGCAGCCTAAGAAGCTGCAAACTGAAACAATTCGACTTTCAAGTGCAAAAGTAATTTGACTTAAATGAAATTCTATAGATCCTAAATGATTCTAAATGTTATATTAAGCTTGTTTAAGTTTTAATTATCCTAAGTTTAACTACAATGCACCTAAATATATGTTAGTGCCAATAAACTCAGCAAACATACAATCAGTTCCTAAGTTTTGTTCCAAGTTTGACTTATCTATCAAACAAACTGCAAGTTTTATGCTACATCTATTCTAAATAAGCCTAAAGCAATCTATTAATGCAGATAAAACAACAAAAGAGTAGCAATAATACAAAATTCAACCTTATGCCAAACACCCTTTCAATTACTGGCTAACACTACAACTTACTGTATATGACTACAAATAACCATAACAACTACCATTAACAGTCTAATATCACTAATAAATCAGCAATGTAACTACAGTCAGCACAAAAATCAAACAGAAATTAAATGAACAGATCTACAGCTATGACAGATAAACTAATGAAACAGTCAATACACAGATCTAAGCAACAGATTAAACTATGATCAATTAAACTATAAACTACAACAACTAAATCAGGAACTACACTACTCAACTCAATGAAACAGTAATCAAATTAATACCACTAAAATCAGACAAATAAACTAAAATAAAACTAAAATAAAGAGTTTACCAACTAAATTCCCCCTCAGCTAGAACAGAGGGGGTTCCCTTTGCGTGCATGTCTTTTGACAGGCTGAGTGCTTCCCAATCTCACTCAGACTTGTCCAAATCACCACCAATCTCAACAGTTGACCAAAGTTTGACCAAAGAGCTTTTTAACAAATGAATTGCAATGACAGTCTTACAAAAGCTATGGAACTTTAATTGAGATTCAAACTATTCCAAATCAACTTATATGAAAACTGATTTCCAATTACAACTACTTTTATTTATAATTTTCTTAATTTCTGATTTAAATGAATTTGAAATAAAATGAAAACTAAAGTTGAAAGATGACTTTTATTAAATGTAAACAAGCTGAATTTACTGTAAACTAAGATGATTCAAATTGAAATAATAACCAGTAAACTACAATTTAAGAAATGATTAAAGATGAACAAACTGAATTTTATTAAAAAGTAAAGATTACAATAAAAATGAGAAGAGAATTTGGCAAAGTTTGGCTACTCCAAAACTCCACACCAAATCACATAGCTTACACCTCTATTTATAGCTGAATTATGAAGGTTCTAGTGAGGAGGGTAGCCACGGATTGCCACCTTGGCAATCCGTGTAGTGTGTTTCTTCAAGCATCATCTGAGCCCTTGATGATCAATCCATCATTCTTCAATCATTACACACCCTTGGATTGGAGATTATGACGTGGTGGAACCAATTGAGAGCTGACACCTGTCCCGTTTTGTGCTTCTTAGATCTTCTGACGTATCCTGACACACTCCTGGTCTTCTAGAAGCAATATGATTTGACAATCATACCCTTAATTATGGTAAATTGTGGGATTGGGAGACGATGAATAGGATTAGGGTTCATAGTTACTGTAGCTATCTGGGTAAATAAAGGAATTGGAGGGCGGGTAAGTGTACGGGGTTATTTTATTATTTTGTTTTGTTTGACTTTAGGTGTTGACCGGATATATGGATGGGCTCGGGTTGGGAAAATGATGGGCTTTGGTAATAATATGTGACTTTGGGCTTTGGATATTATCTTTGGACTAGGCTTTGATATTGTGAATCAGACTTTTGTTATTAAAATTTCAAGGACCAAAAGTGTAGAATCTGAAATTCCAAGGGCCACTTCTGTCATTTCCCAAAAACTAAATCCAAGGGCTGAAATTGACCATAATGAATCTTCAAGGATTGGTTTTGACAAATTTAACTTGATTATTAATCTGTACTTGAAAAATGCTTCCCGGCTCCGGCTTTTACGCTCTTCCATTCCCGTGCTCGTGATTGTCGATTTTCCATGATTTTTGTCTTTTTCTTAAATATCCGTACCTGCATAATCACAAATGCAAAAACACAACATGTTTGGCATAATTTGGTTAGTTTTTGATCATTTGAGTCCGGTTTTGGTCTTATAAAAGGCGTGTAAATTAATACACACCAAAATCCCCCCGACTAAGGTATTGCCGTGTCCTCACGCAATGTGATCAATTCACGCTTTTGGGATAAATAATTTCAAAAATCTTTTTACTAATTTTGAAAAGTAGCAAGGAGGTTCGAAAGAAGTAATAAAATCATTTATTCCCGCAAACGCTCCGTTTTCCAAAATTTTCCTTTATTCCTTTATTTCACTTACACTTTCTATTTTTGGACTTTTCATACTTGTGACGGTTTATTGAACTTTCATTATTTTGCAATAATTATTAGGGTCAACGAGTAGAAACACTTTTCATAGAAAAGTGACCGTACGGATAAAAATCGTCATCCTTGATTTTTCACGAGTCCCCAAACTAAGCGTATAAACGAGATCACAGCTTATCTACAAGTTAGATGCTAACACTACTCATAACAGTTACTTGTGGAAACTCCTTACTCCCATTTCCTAGGTTTTGTATCTCAATATTTTATTTTGTTGAGAAATGAATTGCTTCATATTTTCTCGTTTCAATAATTTTTAGTCCGATTGTGATACCTAAGTTAAAACGATAAGTAGTTATTCATTTTCTCTTAAGAACCACTGCAATAGAAATTCGGTCCACATCAAGGAATTTTGGGTACATACAATATCAGAAATATAAGTTGCGGAGTACTACACGTGCGCCTCATGTGATTGATTACTAATAAAAAACATGCACCTCACGCGCCAACAACTTATTTATACATAAGCTCTTATTCGATACAACTTTCAACTTTCACTTTTCTTCATTTTTCACCTTTTTCACTTTTTTCATACTTTTCATACTTTTCACTTTTTTCTTTCTTTGACTTTTTTTTTCTCATAACATCAATGGAAGCTTATCGGGTAGCTCCAAAACCACATAGATAATCAACTTTTGACTTTTGATTTTTTTACTTTTTTTCTTCTTATTTTTTATGTTCCTTGATATGTACCCAACTTCTAAAGCAAAAATTCTCTTAAGAAAACAAAGAACTAAATATTATTCAAATCGAAATACCACTAATTAACCTAGAACATCTATTTTATATATTGGTGACGTATCTGATGGGAGTAAAAAGCCACAAGTACCTCTCATGAGCTCTAAAGAGAACCACTACTCCACGTTTAGCATCTAACTTCTAAATAAACTCTATCATTTCTTGCTCTTCGCAATTTAAGATTCCAAATAATGAACCCAACGAATACTTAGCCGATAATCAGCCACACATATATAAAGTCAGTTACGGAAACTTGCAAATTCTAGAAGAAGAATTCGCGTTTTCTAGCTCCTGATGTAAAAGTCTAGCGAAAGCTTTTAAGCTGCGCATGTATAAAGTCAAGTACGGGAACTTGCAGATTCTTAAGAAAGAATTCGCATTTTATAGCTCCTTGTGTACAAGACTAGCACAAGCTTATATGATTATCATTGGTTAAGGGAACAAGCTAGGGCTCAACAAGCCCGGTCAAGTCAAAATATTTATTCCTACTCTCGCCAGCAAGAAAGTCAACAAGGTGTCAAAACACTTATTCAAACTTTATTATATTTTTTTGCACAACTTTTTCAACTTGTTCTCATTTTTTTTGTGCTTTTTCATGACTTTTTCATCAAAATTTTTGAAATTTTCAATTTTTTATTTTTGGTTGAAAAACGGAGTTGCAAGAGTGCACGACATTTGTGAAAAATGCAAGGTTAAAATCGAATCGAAGATTCACCCTTCCTCAGACTAGAATGAAACATTGTCCTCAATGTTTTTACAGGTTAAGGTAATCCTAACAAAATTCTAGGCCATTTATTAATTATGCCAAAGAAAACGTTAGTCGATAAGATTCACGGATATAGGATTTCCAAGTAGCACCGATGAATGAAACTTGAGCGAAGAAGATAACGAGCACGAGAGTCATCATAAATCGCGGACAATCCTAACAAACATTACAAACAACCACGGAACACAAGAGTAGAAGAGGCACCCCCTCCTCACGTTATTTGTTAGAAAATAGAAAGTAAGAAGATGAAATTGGATAAGCATTGGTTGCCACCCACGAAGCGCTTTGTTTCTGATGTCCGAGTCACGTAGCTTGACTCGATCCCCGAATTAATTCGTCCTTGGGGAGAAACCGTGGAAAAATAATCTCACTCGGGCTTTCGTTCAAAATTTTTGAAAAACTTATGATTTATTTGAAAGTTCCATCCCGAAGAGATAACCAATGGTATTTGAATGTTAAAAAAACTTTTAGAAACGATACCAGGGTCAAAAACAACATCCTCACTCCCCAGGGAGTGAAGGATAAGAGAAATCACACCAAACGTTACAAATGGCAAGAAAGTCATGATAACAATCTTGAAAAACTCATCATCATCAAAAGAAAACTTCATAATTGTGTAATTATGAATTTTATCATTTAAGCTCATTTTAAAAACTTTTCCGGGTGGGAGGGATGGGAAAAAATCTTCATTAAAACTCTCATTTTTAAACACACCACCCGGATCATGATTAACTTCAAGATCAAAACTGAAACTTTCATATTCAGATTTAGAAAACTTTTCCATTTCACATTCAGATTCATCAAAATGAAATGACTCAAACTCCGGAAGAGAGATAAAAGCATGAGAAGTGGTACTGCCACTACTCGTCTCTTCTGAGTGATCGAAATGAAAAGCTTCAAATGTCGGATCAGAAAAATCAGGACGATAAGTGGGATTTCCACTTATGTCCTCAGTCGTGTCAAAGGTAAAACTCTCAAAATCTGGTAAAAATTCCTCGAGCTCGGGCTCCAGAGGATCGTCAATTATAAGCTCAGTCTTTATCTTAACTTTATCCGGAGGGATTGACGGTTCATCGTTCAACAAATTGTCAAGAAAAATAATATCACCCTCCGAATCAAAGTAAGAGTCGTCAGTCTCAGAAATCGGAATCGTTTCAATTGCAAGAAATTCATCGACCTCTTCCCAAAGAGAATCAAATTCCTTAATTGGAGGAAATGATGGGGAAGAGTCGGAGACGAAAGTTTTAACAAAATCATCAAAGGTATAATCACAAACATCGATGCTTTTGATGGAAATTTCGAAGCATCGGCTTTAAAAATCATAATATCGTCATCATGTCGTAAGGTTAGAGTGTCCTCAAAATGATCTACTAGGGCTTTTGCGGTTCGTAAAAACGGTCGCCCTAGTATTAGAGGAACTCTCGGATCAGCTTCAAAATTGACAACAACGAAATCTACCGGAAAAGTACATGAATTCATATGAACAAAAACATCCTCAGCAATTCTAACTGGATGAGTGATCGATCGATTAGCAAGCTCCAAAGTCATTCTCGTCGGTTTAAGAGCCCCCATTCTAAGTTGTTCATAGATCGATAATGGCATGAGGTTAATACTCGCACCTGAATCGGCCAGGGCGTTCCAAACTTCTTGATCTTTCAATGAACAAGGAATGAGAAACTTTCCCGAGTCACCAAGCTTTTCGGGAAGCTTCTTGAGAAGA
This sequence comes from Artemisia argyi, assembly GCA_030686995.1. NCBI lineage: Eukaryota > Viridiplantae > Streptophyta > Magnoliopsida > Asterales > Asteraceae > Artemisia > Artemisia argyi. The sequence continues at coordinate 65,208,360 of CM060709.1, read as the reverse complement.
ATCGCGGAACATTGAGCATTTATCGGCGTCTCGGCTAATTCAAGCAATTTCTCTTTATTACTTATGAGGTTTTTGAACGTGGAAGCAAATTTCGGCATGTACACGAGAGCATTCATAAAACTTATATCAAAATGCAATTTTTGAAAAATATCCAGAAATTTTTCCATTTGTTTTTTACATTTTGCACGGAGCTCTTCATCGTTAAATCGTGACGGATATGGCAATTTAGACTTGTATTTCACATTGTTCTCAAAAATGACTTTTTCCTTATCTTTTAACTTTTGGACAACCGGAGGTTGGACGTTTTCAGCTCCTCCATTAGTAATAGGAGGAACCGGGTCCTTTGTCGCCTCGGTCTCATAGTCCACTACCTTAGGCGGAGACGAAGAAGAAGAGGTAGTAGAAGCTGTGGGTCCATCATATTGAGCACCACTGTGAGTTATGATCACCTTAACTTTGCCCCTCGGGTTTGCGATCGTGTTGCTAGGCAAAGATATAATACCCGAACCCAAGGGTCGATCATTTAAACGTTTGTTAATATCACTGATTTGATTTGCAAACAACCGTGTTGACTCTTCATATTTTGCCATAAAAGATTGTTGGTTTTGAATCAATTGCTTAATCAAATCATCCGCGGGCGACGGATTTTGAATAACACCTTGATTTTGATTATTGTTGAAATTCTGCCCACGGTTTTGGAAATTACCATTATTCTGATTTCCATGTTTAGCGTTCTGAAAATTCCCAGGGTTTCCATGGTTTTGTTGGTTTTGAAAATTCCCTTGAGGCGGGCCTTGATTGTAATTACCTTGAAAACCCCGGTTTCGATTAAACCCTTGATTATGATTTTGAAAACCGTTATTAGCTCGACTCTGATTTTGAATTCCTTGATTATTACGATTCTGCACATTATGATTCTGGTTGACTTGATTGACTTGGTTTTGTTGTTCGAGAACGGGTGGTCCAAGAAAATGAGGTGAATGGTAGCTGAGGAGATTACGGTCTCCTTGAGGTTGTGGGTAACCGTTGTTACCCGCGTTTGCAGCATACGCGTTCTCACGAGAAAAGGCACCGGTGGCCGGACATTCATAATACAAATGTGGACCACCACAAGTCTCACAACCGTGACTAACCACATTGACTTGATGGTTCAGTTTTTCAATGGACATTGCATCAACTTTCTTTGTTAAAGCCACAATCATATTTACCAATTCATCATTATTTTTACCATTATTAGACACTTGAGGTTTATTCCTTGACATTCTAACACGAGCTTTATTCTCAATTATCATGAAAGCATCATTCATGTTCCTAGCCAACAAGTTACCACCCGCAGTAGAGTTAAGCGAATCTTGGTCAGCATGACATAACCCATTATAAAACGTATCAATCTGCTGAAGGTCGGTAAACCCATGGTTCGGACATTTTTCCTTCAAATCTTTGAATCGGTCCCAAGCTTCACTAAATGACTCATCAAAAGCTTGTTGGAACCGAAAGATTTAAGAACGTAGGTTAGAAGTTTTAGAGGGAGGATAGAAGTAATTCACAAACTTGGAAGCGAGATCATTCCAAGTGTGAATCGAGTTAGGCGGTTCCTTTTCCAGCCAAGTCCGGGCTGCTCCTTTTAAGGAGAAAGGAAATAACTTCAATTTCACCACATCGTGAGGAACTTGGTTCATTCTTATGGTCTCAGCGATGTCGGTGAAATTTCTGATGTGAGCATAGGGGTCTTCGTGATCAAACCCGTGAAAGGATATACCCGTGATCAAATTGAGTAATCCGTGATTGATCTCAAAATTGGCATTGATGTCCGGAATAACAATAGCTCTCCTCACACCATTGAATGGTGATTGGAGTTGTTCTTCCATCGGACGTGGATCAAATGCCGGTTGTTGTCCCATCGGCGGGATAACATTGTGTTGCGGACCACCCATCGGCGAGGGTCCGTTGTGTTCGTTTTGGTTCATCTCCTCGTCGTCAAGGAAATGAACCCGACTCGTATGTCGTAAAACCCGCCCGGGGTTAGAGAACGGAGACGTAAGACTCTCAAAAGAAGAACGTGTGTGCATACACCACGAGCAAAATCAAAAAGAAAATGAAAAAGAAAAGAGAAAAGAAAATCTTTTTGTTTTTTATATTTTTTTCACAAAAACTTTTTATTTCTTTTGTTTTTCTTTTCTTAAAACGTAATGTTAATCGAAAACCGTTTCTTTCAAAACCACGCGCGACGAGACGGGAGAGAAGAATGAATCTCTCTTCAGCTAGCAATTTAATGTCTTAACTTCCGTATTTCCCGCTTAATCGGTTGTAGTAATTGAAATAATCCGATAAACAATTAAATTACGTTTTCGTTATATTGTGAGATTTTTTTGGTTTACAACGCCCTTCTTTTCGGTCGAATCGAGGCTGTAACTTTTATTATTTTTTTTGGTATTTTGAAAAACACTTTAGGAAAAGTGTTTTGAATTTTTTAATTTTTATAGAGATATATATACAAAGTAGAGGAAGGCTTAACAAAACACGATTTTTCAAAAAGATATTCAAAAATTCACTTCGGCCTTCCCCGGCAGCGGCGCCAAAAATTGATTCATCGTGAAAACCAATTATATAATATATAGTATAATATCGAAGTGATCCACGTAAAATGCGGATCACCCGAGTCGTTTCCCAACGAAGGCGAATGGTATCGAGAATATCGATTCGTGAAACCGTGAATTGAAAAGTGAGAAAATGAAAATAGCAATCAAATTATTCAAGTAATCACAAACAACTATGAAATATGCAAATAGTACAAGCTAATTATGCACCAAAATGAAAAACGTAAAAACGGAAATGTAACCGTAAAATTTAAATTGTAACGTTTATTGAAAAATGATCCTACGAACTTGAAAATATTTTCTAAAAATCTTAAACTATTAAAAAGAATTTTAAGAAAAAGAAAAATATTTTTTTGAGTTTTTATTTATTTTCTAGAATTTATTTCCTATTTTTGGAATTAAAATTGAATTAAAAATAAAGAAAAATAGAAAATTAAAGTGGAAAAATGAAAATTTAATTCTGAAAATTCTAAAATATTATAAAAGAATTTCTAAAAATATTTTTGTATTTTTCAAAGCTTTTTCTGATTTTTATTGATTTTTGGTAATTAAAAATGATATAAAAATGATTAAAAGTGAAGAAATATTAAGAAAAATATCAAATCAACTCAGAAAATTTATGAAAAATTTACAGAAAATCTAAAATATTATAATGAACTTGCAGAAAAATTTTGGAATGAAAAAGTTAAGAAGAAGTGCTTATTTAGAGTTAAACAGCTTATGGCAAGTGCTTATTTATAAGCACTTGCCAAATAAACTTGACCAAACTCTCAACTCAAATGTAAAATACAACAAATGACTCAGTTAAGCTCAGAGATGATGAAATGAAACACAGAAATAATAAATGCAAGCAATTAAGCAGTAGAGAAATAAGCTAAAACATAAGCAGATAAGCACAGATCACAAATGAATACTCCAGAAGCTCAGAACCAATCAGACAACTTAAACACAATCACTAAAACTCAGAATCCACAAAGTTACCTCAAGTACAAGCTTAAAAGAACACTAGCAGTCCTAAGTCTAAATTCAGAAAACTAGCTCAAACCCCTAATTTGTAGACAATAATAAGATGTCCTAATAAGCACAAACTAAGAATATAAAGGAAGCAATTACTTTACTGATCTACCAGAATACTAAATCCACAAAACAAATCCTTTCATAAGTTCTCAACTACAAACCTAATGGGAGCCAATGTTAGCAGCCTAAGAAGCTGCAAACTGAAACAATTCGACTTTCAAGTGCAAAAGTAATTTGACCTAAATGAAATTCTATAGATCCTAAATGATTCTAAATGTTATATTAAGCTTGTTTAAGTTCTAATTATCCTAAGTTTAACTACAATGCACCTAAATATATGTTAGTGCCAATAAACTCAGCAAACATACAATTAGTTCCTAAGTTTTGTTCCAAGTTTGACTTATCTGTCAAACAAACTACAAGTTTTATGCTGCATCTATTCTAAATAAGCCTAAAGCAATCTATTAATGCTGATAAAAACAACAAAAGAGTAGCAATAATACAAAATTCAACCTTATGCCAAACACCCTTTCAATTACTGGCTAACACTACAACTTACTGTATATGACTACAAATAACCATAACAACTACCATTAACAGTCTAATATCACTAATAAATCAGCAATGTAACTACAGTCAACACAAAAATCAAACAGAAATTAAATGAACAGATCTACAGCTATGACAGATAAACTAATGAAACAGTCAATACACATATCTAAGCAACATATTAAACTATGATCAATTAAATTATAAACTACAACAACTAAATCAGGAACTACACTACTCAACTCAATGAAACAGTAATCAAATTAATACCACTAAAATCAGACAAACAAACTAAAATAAAACTAAAAATAAAGAGCTTACCAACTAAATTCCCCCTCAGCTAGAACAGAGGGGGTTCCCTTTGCTTGCCTGTCTTTTGACAGGCTGAGTGCTTCCCAATCTCACTCAGACTTGTCCAAATCACCACCAATCTCAACAGTTGACCAAAGTTTGACCAAAGAGCTTTTTGACAAATGAATTGCAATGACAGTCTTACAAAAGCTATGGAACTTTAATTGAGATTCAAACTATTCCAAATCAACTTATATGAAAACTGATTTCCAATTACAACTACTTTTATTTCTAATTTTCTTAATTTCTGATTTAAATGAATTTGAAATAAAATGAAAACTAAAGTTGAAAGATGACTTTTATTAAATGTAAACAAGCTGAATTTACTGTAAACTAAGATGATTCAAATTGAAATAATAACCAGTAAACTACAATTTAAGAAATGATTAAAGATGAACAAACTGAATTTTATTAAAAAGTAAAGATTACAATAAAAATGAGAAGAGAATTTGGCAGAGTTTGGCTACTCCACACCAAATCACATAGCCTACACCTCTAACTATAGCTGAATTATGAAGGTTCTAGTGAGGAGGGTAGCCACGGATTGCCACCTTGGCAATCCGTGTAGTGTGTTTCTTCAAGCATCATCTGAGCCCTTGATGATCAATCCATCATTCTTCAATCATTACACACCCTTGGATTGGAGATTATGACGTGGTGGAACCAATTAAGAGCTGACTCCTGTCCCGTTTTGTGCTTCTTAGATCTTCTGACGTATCCTGACACACTCCTGGTCTTCTAGAAGCAATATGATTTGACAATCATACCCTTAATTATGGTAAATTGTGGGATTGGGAGACGGTGAATAGGATTAGGGTTCATAGTTACTGTAGCTATCTGGGTAAATAAAGGAATTGGGGGGCGGGTAAGTGTACGGGGTGATTTTATTATTTTGTTTGTTTGACTTTAGGTGTTGACCGGATATATGGATGGGCTTGGGTTGGGAAAATGATGGGCTTTGGTAATAATATGTGACTTTGGGCTTTGGATATTATCTTTGGACCAGGCTTTGATATTGTGAATCAGATTTTTGTTATTAAAATTTCAAGGACCAAAAGTGTAGAATCTGAAATTCCAAGGGCCACTTCTGTCATTTCCCAAAAACTAAATCCAAGGGCTGAAATTGACCATAATGAATCTTCAAGGATTGGTTTTGACAAATTTAACTTGATTATTAATCTGTACTTGAAAAATGCTTCCCGGCTACGGCTTTTACGCTCTTTCCATTCCCGTGCTCGTGATTGTCGATTTTCCATGATTTTTGTCTTTTTCTTAAATATCCGTACCTGCATAATCACAAATGCAAAAACACAACATGTTTGGCATAATTTGGTTAGTTTTTGTTCATTTGAGTCCGGTTTTGGTCTTATAAAAGGTGTGTAAATTAATACACACCAGAAAACATGGTGTTTGGGAAAACATTATGTCTAATAAATCATGCATTAACTAATTTCTCTCATTAAAAGATTCATAAAGGATAATTTATGTCATATGCATCTTATTCTCTTTGTAGCATGAATGCTTGTGTTACAAAAGAATACATTTGTTAGCCTCGCTTTTTTATAAAGATAACGTGACACAAGTGAATTGGACTAGATTAGTAACAAGTAGTGCCCGCAGGGACTACTATTGTACGTCAGGAAAACTTATATTGTAATGAGCCTATAAATACCCCTCATGACTCTCCATGAGGTCTATGGGAAAATCATTGTGTAACCTTATTGTTTCAAGCTAATTGATGACGTATAGTCCGCATTCGGATCACGAACCCGACCAATGGACACTACTAATACCTAGCCCATCACGCATGGGCTATCATGATCAAGATTTGGGCTTACAAAGGCCCAAATTCATAATTATTATTTATGGTCTTGATATATGATCTCTTATTTATGGGATAAGGATCAAGAGACCGCATTAATAGGGATACGTCGACGAGTAAGGAACACGAAACCAACAAGGATTCCGTGTGTATATAAAGGGCATCTCGGCCCTCATTGAGGTATAATCTAAAAACCCTAACTCTTCACTATAACCCTAAAACCGATTACTTACTCTCACGTCGGAGGATAATCATGGGAGACAATCCCACGATAAGCCTAACGGTGTTGTTCGCTTTCTTAGTGCGCAGGTCTCAAGCATTAAGATCCAATTGGTACGAGAACAGGAGACCAAACAAGGAACGTCCAACTTTTGTATCAACAAGTGGCGCCATCCGTGGGACCCTACACTAAGAACTCCACTAAGAATTAGAATGACGAAACACGGAAACGTAAACCAGCGGACTCCGCAGATGAAGAAAGCATATGGTGACCCGCAGGGGAAGAAGCAGCAAAGTGATTCAACCTCTAAGCAGGCCTCTGGAACAACCAGTGCGCCCAGGCACCAAGGGTCAGGCCCATATCTGATCTTTCCAACGGTAGAACTGCCCATAGGGACTACCCAGGCCACTATGACAACCACTAGCGCGGAAGATCTACAGCGCACTCCTTTCACCACCCCTCACCAAACGGTGCCAGAAACAGACCCCACTGAACCGCCACGTGTACCTAACCGAGACAAGGGTCCCAATATGGAAACAGACACCCTCGCGCTAGAAGGAGTCACGCCTGAACTAGCACCAAGTGATTTTGTATCTCAAAACTACGAAACCTTGGCTGCCCTTATGCAAGAAGAAGCGAAAAGGAGGTCAAGTCAGAGCCTTCAAGCCCGACTCAACTTCGGCCCTGAGTATAAAGCATCCCTACCGCGTCACCGAAAGGAGAGGCGCGAGAAGGATAGCCGCCGACTCCCAGTGTTCACTAGGGTTGGAAAGAAAGTTGTGGATGATGAAGCAGCTGACTTGCAATACCTGGAGGAACACGAAGACGATGGAAGGTGTACCAATGTATACGCTAGGCTTGGTAGTCGCAGGGTTCATGATAGACTTGGGCGACAACGCTCACCAAGCGAAAGCCCTCCAAGGTTTAGCAGTCGAAGAGTTCATGATAGACTTGGGCGACAACGCTCCCCAAGTGAAAGCCCTTCAAGCTCGGATTTCGAGGGAAGTCGGCGCAAGCGCCGCAAAAGGGTAAGCTCATCCTCAAGTGGCTCATTGGACAACGAGGACAAAGAAACAGGACATTGGAAGTCCAAGAAAAGATATCGAGATGAGGAGGACGAAGATATGTCCAGTCCCTGGGGCCGCCAAAAGGTTGACGCATTCACTCGGTGCATCAGCGATTTTTTAGAAGATAAGAGAAGACACATGCCCGCTAATGTTAAAACTTATGATGGGACGGGTGATCTTGATGACCACCTAAAAATTTTCGAATCAGCAGCCACCATCAAAAATTGGCCACAACCCGTGTGGTGCCACGTGTTTAATTCTACATTGGTGGGGAATGCACGAACCTGGTTTAGTAAGCTGCCACGAAGAAGCATAGATGGGTTTGAAGAGTTGCGAAAGGCGTTTCGCTTGAACTTTACTCAAAGGAAGAAGTGCGCCAAAAACCTTGTCGAACTTGCTAGGGTAAAACAACGCCAAGGGGAATCCACAATCGCTTATGTGGAGCGCTATAAGGACGAATGCATACACATCAAGGCATGCCCCGAAATACTAAAGATCTCAGGGTTCATGAATGGAATCAATAACCCAGAACTTATCAAAAGGTTAAATGATAAGGTTCCCCAAACCTTTGATGAACTTATGAAGCGCACGAGGTCCTTTATCCAAGGGGAAGCAGCCGATGCAGATAACAAGAAAGGCTACTCAAATTATAGGTCGCAAGAACAGCCCAGGAAACAATCCAATGACCAGAGTAGCAACCATAACAAAACCTATCGCAGTCAGGGGGCAGACGAGAGAATGACAAACACACCCCACTAACGAAGACTCCAAGGGAGATATTTGTGACAGAAGGTGCGAACTTCCCGAAACCCCTACTAATGCGCACCCTAGAGGATCGGCGCGTAGGGAACGGGTACTGTGAATATCATGACAAAAGGGCCACACCATCAATGAGTGTGTCCAATTGTGCCAACTAATTGATAAATTAGTGAAAGAAGGCAAATTGGATCATTTAGTTAAGAGCATCAAAGATGGAAAAGACAAACAGAAGGTCGAGAATAAGAAAGAAACACCTAAGGACAAGGCTGACACCATCTACATGATACAATCATGGCAGCGAAAGACTAGGCAAAAGGTCAGCCAAAAGTTTTCTTATGGGAGCGAAATCTTTTTCCCCACTCTGGCTGCGGACAACGCAGTAGTAGAATCGCTCACCATCGAGATAAATACGGGGGTCATGATATCCACCGCATGTATGTTAATGGAGGGGCATCCGCAGACATAATGTATGAACACTGTTTCAAAAGGTTGCGACCTGAAGTACGAAGTCAGTTAATTCCGGCCACGACGTCGTTGACTGGCTTTACAGGAGAAAAGATATGGCCCATGGGGCAAATACGATTACTTGTGGTCGTTGGTGATAAGCAACACTCCACGGCGGCCTGGATGAATTTTATGGTGATCAGATCTCCTTCACCATACAATGGCATTATTGGAAGACCAGGAATATCAGCCATGCGCGCGGTACCGTCCGCAGCACATGGGATGCTCAAATTCCCAGTAGAAGGTGGCATTGTCACCCTCTACAATACCACTGTACCCACCTAGAGAGTGTAACACAGTTAAATGTGAGACGACACACACCCCAGAACAACACGCACCTAAAGTATCAAACCTGAAGGTCGCAATTCATCCTGATTACCCGGAGCAAGAGGTATCGATTGGGGGATCGCTGTCTGACAAAGGCAGAGCGGCCGTGTGCGCACTCTTGCAAAGGAATCTAGATATCTTCGCATGGGAACCAAAGCACATGAATGGCGTGCCACGATCGATTACAGAACACAAGTTGAAAATCCGACAAGGATACCCTCCGGTACAGCAGAAAAAGCGCGGCCAGGCCCTAGAGCGCGCAAAAGTCATTCTAGAGGAAGTACACAAGCTTGTGGACGGAGGCATCATGCGAGAGGTCTATTACCATGACTGGCTCTCCAATCCAGTGATGGTGAAAAAGAGTTATGGTAGCTAGAGGATGTGCGTGGATTTCATTGATCTCAACAAAGCATGCCCATAAGACTGCTACCCGCTACCAGAAATAGACTGGAAAATAGAATCCTTGTGCGGATACCCATTTAAATGCTTTTTATACGCATACAAAGGGTACCATCAAATTCAAATGGCTAAAGAAGACGAGGAAAAAACAGCCTTCCACACAAGCCAAGGCGTCTACTGTTACAAAAATGCCCTTTGGCTTAAAGAATGTGGGAGCCACCTACCAGCGATTGGTAGATAATGCATTTGAAAAGCAAGTGGGCCGCAACCTGGAGGTCTATGTTGACGACCTTGTCATAAAAAGCCATACCGAAGAAGAGTTGGTGCGCGACATTGAAGAAACATTTAGAACGCTGGGAAAGATCAACATGAAGTTAAATCCTAACAAATGCACTTTTGGTGCCACATAAGGCATGATCCTCGGATACTTGATAGAGCCTGATGGCATTAAGCCATGCCCAGAAAAACAAAGGCTGTCATCCAACTCCCGTCACCACGCACGTTTAAAGAAGTCCAGTCCCTGAATGGAAAACTAGCCGGGCTAAACAGATTCATGTCCAAATCAGCGGATAAATCACTTCCTATTTTTAAAACACTCACGAAGTGTACAAAAAAGGGAGACTTTCGTTGGACTGCGGAAGCCGAAGAAGCTTTTTAACAGCTTAAGCAACATATAGCAGCGCTTCCCACGCTAGTCGCACCCCGACCAGGGGAAGAGTTGATTATGTACTTGTCTGCAACTCATAGAGCAGTCAGCGCGGTGCTACTGACAGATAGGAACTCCGTACAAACACCTGTATATTTTGTAAGCAAAGCACTCAAGAAGACAGAGATTAACTATACCGCAATGGAAAAGTTGGTCCTGGCGTTAGTATTCACAGCTAAAAGACTGCGCAGATACTTTCAAGCACACCCAATAGCAGTGATCACGGACCAACCTATCAAGCAAGTTATCTCCAAACCTGACGCATCGGGGCGATTACAAAAATGGAGTGTGTTGCTAAGCGAGCATAACATCTCTTATAGACCACGCACTGCAGTTAAGGGGCAGATACTAGCAGACTTCATCATTGAGAAACCAGATACTGTTGCTCCACCTTCAAGAAGCGAGGTAGAACTACAAGAACCATGGATTCTATTCACGGACGGATCTTCGTGCGTAGACAGGTCAGGCGCAGGCCTTATCCTCACCAGCCCAGAAGGAATGGAATTCATTTACGCACTGCGTTTTGAATTCACAACCATGAACAACGAGGCAGAGTAAGAAGCCCTAATTGCTGGATTACGCATTGCAACTCGAATGGGTGTACGCAACCTAGAAGCAAATGTCAATTCTCGGTTAGTAGCCAATCATATGTTGGGCGAATATGTGGCTAAAGAGGATAATATGGTTCAATACCTCGACAAGACCAAGTCCCTAATCCAGGGTTTTGACAGGTTCACCATTAAACAAGTTCCTAGAGGAGAAACAGGAAAGAGGATGCACTAAGCAAGATCGCATCTACAAGCTTTGCTCACCTGTCAAAACAAGTATTGGTGGAGACCCTGAAAAACAAATCCATCTCGGAGATGGAGATATCCACAGTGATAGAAGAGCAGGATCCTACGTGGATGACCCCTATCATCGAATTCATAAGCAAGGGTATATTACCCCATGAGCAGAAGGACGCTCGACGGATACGGCGCACAGTGCAGAGGTTCGAACTTCGAGATGGTATCCTATATCAACGCTCATTTCTACAACCATGGCTTTAGTGCGTTGGACCTCTTCAGGTAGATTACGTACACCGAGAGATCCATGCCGGTTCATGCAGTATGCACTCAAGACCACGGTCCGTTGTAGCACGAGCCTTGCGGTCAGGATACTATTGGCCCACTATGCATCGCGATGCGCGGGACATGATAAAGAAATGTAGCGACTGCCAAGTCCATAGACCCATCCCGCGCCAACCACAACAAGAGTTAACGCCTATCACTTCACCATGGCCATTCTATAAGTGGGGTATCGATATTGCAGGCCCCTTCCCTGTTGCAGCAGGGGGACTAAAATTTCTTATTGTGGCAATAGATTACTTCACTAAGTGGATTGAGGCAAAAGCAGTGGTAACAATCACAGGCAACCAGGTAAAACGATTTATTTGGGAAAACATCGTATGCCGCTTTGAACTACCTGGGGAAATCATTTCGGACAACGGAAAACAATTCTGTGATAACCCATTCAAAGACTGGTGCGCGCAACTAAATATTACACAACACTTAGCGTCAGTTAAGCACCCACAAACCAATGGTTTGGTTGAGCGCGTGAATCGTAGTCTGGGCGAAGGAATTAAAGCGCGTCTTGACAAACACAAAGGAAGATGGGTGGAGGAATTGTCGCACGTCTTATGGGCGCACCGCACGACAATCAAAGTTAGCACTGGAGATACACCCTTTTCTCTTGTCTATTGGACAGAAGCTGTCATACCAGCTGAAATTGGGATGCTAACTATTCGTACGGCGGAAGTTAATGTCACAACCAATGACGATGAGCGACGTATAGACTTGGATCTATTGGAAGAAAGGCGCGAACGTGCAGCTATATGTGAGGCAAGTGCTAAGTAAAAAATGAAGGTATACTATGATGCTAAAGTCAGAAGCACCTCATTCAGACCAGACGACTTTGTATATCGCGCTAATGATGCAAGCCACGCATAAGATACAGGAAAACTTGGACCAAAGTGGGAAGGACCCTATGAGGTCACAGAAGTACTAGGAAAAGGCGCATACAAACTGCGTGATATGGATGGCCGTGAGCTACAACGCACATGGAATATTTGCAATCTCAAGAAATGCTATCTTTAGAAAAGGCTACGGCCCGTGCACAGACACCTCCGCACTTTAGTAAGTGCTCAATAAATGTCTGTGTATTTACATTTTGTTTTATTTAGGCAAATGTTTTTTCTTTTCCCAAAAACTTGCAAGTATTAATTAAATGTCGCGGTTTCTAGCTAACTCCGTGACACACCTTCAATTTGTTATTTACATAGTATTTACATCTCAACATTGTTGTTATATTTTGCCTACATGGTGTGCATGCACTCATTAAAACCCACGATGGTAAATGATGAGTAAACCTACTAAATAACTCGTTGAGTAAGAGGGTTGCAAACCCATCAACATTGGATCACGCATCCTTGTTAAACACCTTACTCTCAAGACGTTGGAGTAAGTTCAATGTGCATCCCACGACGGATACGCAACAATGCACACTGTGCGCATTTAACAAATTAGGAGCCAAGACTCTTGACTCCTTCATATGGTATTTGCAGTACGCTGCATCTTAACCCATACACTTGTGAATTTTATTTGCATATACATTAAGTGATGGACTTCATACACAATTATGTTATAAAGTGACTATAGATCATGTAATCTCTTTTAAGTATATTTACAAACCAGTTTGATTCTTGGACATCTTTTATGCAAAGACAAACAACTAAGTACAAACATTATAAATATGCGTACAAATCACACTTTCAACATCAATTTTATTATAAACTACGAGTTTATACAAAACATAGATTTAACATGCAAATGTGCAACAAAAATGTTAATCTATTACAAAACAAAACCAAAACAACCTACATATTATGGGAACGCTCAAGCTTTGAGCTGCCAACCCGGTGCACGTTACTCCCAGCTTCCTCAAGCTTCTTCAGCAGATCAATATCCCTGGGTGACACCGTCACCACACTAACAGGTACTCCATTAGAACTCGGGATATGTGCTGCACCTAGACCACAAAGGGTGGCTTTCCCCTTCACACCCTTCTTCCTAGCAAGTCTCATGGCATGGGCTTCTAAGGATTCCTTCAAAAGGATCTCCTTCTCAAGTGCAAAAGGTTTGAGAATGTCACGCGGACGTGCAAAGACAGGTACCTGCAGCTGCGACACATCAGGCTTCAGGAAGTAATCAAGTTGTGCCTCAGGGTCCTCTACTGTGTGCCTCACCAAGGTCAACCCCTCCATGATAACACCTATGGGGTAGTCTTGGTCGCGCTCCAGTTGAGCAATATGAGGAAGCTCTAATAGCTTCATTTTCTCCATAGCAGCGACAAGCTCAGCGTAGGCATCACCATTGTAACCTGGCACTTCCGCGATGGGCACCGTCAACATTTGGCTCTCGTGCAGCTCCTCTACTGCTTCCGCCTTGCCACGTGCCAAGGCGCATTGAACAACATTCCCAAATGCTTCTATAACTTCTTGGGACTCTAAAGTGCTCATAGCAGCCAGACGAAGACCATGGCTGATTAGCCACCTGCGAATAAAACACCATTCCCATTGTATTATAGACAATAATTTCAAAGGAATCAAATGCTCCAAGTGTGAAAAATACGATGGGATTTAAAGGAATCAAAGGAATTAAATGCTACCTGCGCTCAGCAATGGAGGATACCAAGTGTGGGTATAGCTCTTCATCATACTCTATACTGAGCTTGCGCAGCTTACCCTCCTGCTTCTCCAGCGCATCCTCCACGGTCTTGCGAAACTCATCCAATTGAGAGAAGTGTTTGCTCTTGTTCTGCTCCATGTACTTCAACCCCTATAGGCAAGTGGACTTGTACTGATCAAAGCAGAACGCTCTTGGCTCACTTGGGCAAATAGTGATATCTACTCATCAGCGAGCTTCTTGGCGTACGCATTTGTTGACTCTACTGCAACATTAGCACTAGCCAACTGCGCCTTCAGTAGCGCAATCTCTTCATCTTTCTGCGCACTGCTGCTCCCTTCACCAGCATACTTAGCCTTGAGCTGAGCAACCAATGTGGCCTGGTCCGCAGCAGCCAAGCTAAGCTCCTCTATCAGCTGCTCTGTAGGCACATCCTTGCATGCCTTCGAAGGCTCATCCATTTAAGGGAGACTCACCTTAGGTGGCGATTGCCCAGTATGCGCAGCATCTCCCCCTGCAGCTTCATCACTGCACACAAATGACAAGGATTCAAGGTTGTTCTATTAATAGAAGATATAAAATAAAAAATAAACGAGGCATAGGTTTCATTACTTACTTGGGGGAAGGAGTTTCAGCTGTATCCTGCGCAGTAATAGATGGCGACGCATCCTCCTCTGATGACACATCCAGAGTCATAATATGGCGTCTTCTTTTGGATTTTCCTGCGCCAGCATCACCAGAAGCCTTTTTGCACTTCACCCTCGGCTTGCCTCCTCCTGATCACTATTAGCATTCAGGATCCCCATACCCTCTAAAGAATCTGTGCGCGAAAGCTCCGGGGATTGCACCTTCTCAATTGGGACACTGCGCACTGGGGTTGCCTCTAGAACCACAGGGTAGGCATTCGCCGGCTCCTCCTGTACATACTCCATGGTGCGCCCTGTTGTAGCCTCCAAAATTGGTGTCTCACCATCTCTCAAAGGGCGCACCCCATGGTTACCTGTGTGGGCTTTGCTAGCTTCACTATGCTGAACAGATCCATCTCTGCGCAACAAACAACAAGCAAACAAAACGGAGTTACATAAATTACAACAAAAGAGAGCGCTTACACTACAGATGCGAAGGAAAGGAAGGACAAGCACCCACCCCGGTTATTCTCATCCAGGAAAGTTGGCACCTCATCCGGACTTTGGAAGTAGTTGCGACTGATCCCCACATGCACCAAAAACTCCTCTGGATAGGAGTTTATGGGGATGCGGTTGGCATTTATCGTCTCCACATCATCTGCGCTGTACGTCCCGGGGTTTGGGCGCTCATCCTTTGTAACATCCCCTGGGTATAGAACTCAAAGGTCCAAGGGAACACTATATCATCAACCCAGAAAAACCTTTCCCTCCAATTCCTAAGAGCGTCTAGCTTTTCCGTATAGCATTGAAGGCGCCCTGCGCGCTTGGAAAAGGATACCCACCCGTTTGACCACGTTGTGTGATAAAACGCGCAGAAGAGATTGATGGTCGGGTTAACTGCCAGCAAACGACAGTTTACTTCAAAATTGGTTATTTTAGCTGCGCCTATGCAGTGCAGCTGGGATAGGTGAAGGCGATAATAATTAAGGACATCGCCCAAGAATAGCGAAATGGACACGCGCTGATTCGCAAATTTGAAAAAGAGCATGTATACCCCTACCTTTCCCTCAGAGAAATCAGCCATAGATGCAGTAGCCACCGGTACTACCGGGTGCAACGCGAGGGGGATATAGTAATCCGAGGTGAACTCACGAAGTTCATCCTCGGTTATATCGGAGGTAAAATCAGATAACTTGAGAACCATTCTTAATATTTGATGATTTCAGAAGCGCACGCGCTATTACCTTAGTATAAAGTTGATTTCTTGAGTGATGTTTGAAGAATTTAACAATGGCGGAAATGGAGTTTTTACTGTGATAATCACAGTGAAAAGGGAGATACCCTTTATATAGGGTTACCCACATTCTTGGATGCTTGACATGTTGATCCCACTACTTCTAATCGTGTGGCTGGGAGATCAAGAGGTACAACACTTTTTCACCCACCTCCTCACGATTTTCGAGGGATATTTGGACTAGATACACCGTATATTTCTTTTTGGCGGGAAACACTTGAAGCTTCCCCACCACGCGTTCTGGATAATTTTCCGCTGTAGTTGTTAGTCTAGCATACGCGGTTGCACCTTGCGCATACTAGACTGGGGGGACATGATGACGTATAGTCCGCATTCGGGTCACAAACCCGACCAATGGACACTACTAATACCTAGCCCATCATGCATGGGCTATCATGATCAAGATTTGGGCTTACAAAGGCCCAAATTTGTAATTATTATTTATGGTCTTGATATGTGATATCTTATTTATGGGATAAGGATCAAGAGACCGCATTAATAGGGATACGCCGAAGAGTAAGGAACACAAAACCAACAACGATTTCGTGTGTATATAAAGGGCATCTCAGCCCTCATTGAGGTATCATTTAAAAACCCTAACTCTTCACTATAACCCTAAAACCGATTACTTACTCTCACGCCAGAGGATAATCATGGGAGATAATCCCACGATAAGCCTAACGGTGTTGTTTGCTTTCTTAGTGCGCAAGTCTCAAGCATTAAGATCCAATTGGTACGAGAACAGGAGTCCAAACAAGGAACGCCCAACTTTTGTATCAACACTAATAAACATTGTGTTTTTCTTCACCCTCTCTCTGCTCTTTCTCTCTCTAAACTAAACATGGATTTTATCTATTTTGATCAACCTCGACCTCCCGAACCACATGAATCATGTATATTATCGGTCCTAAAATTGGCATTAGAGCCTCGTTGTGTTGTTTTGATGATTTTTTTGTGGTTCGTACTATTTATTGAAGCTGTTTTACCCATATTTTTTGGATCTAATTTTTTTTCTATTCTTTTGGGAACAGTTTCTCTAAATTGTTGATGTATCATAATGGTCAAAACAAAAAGTAAGTCATAACAGTTTTGAGTCATCCTTTGTCCAAACAGTTTTATACACTGTTATTATTTTGTAACTTGTTTTGTTCCATTTCTGTGAATCCGTGATCTCAAACATATGGTAAAAAAGGGTGTCAGAATATTGGTCGGAAACCTTTGCCAGAAATTTGGTCAGAATCTAGTCGGAAATATGGTCAAAAGGTCACAACCCTCTTTTGACGCAAAACTTGTCAGATCCATTTATGCATAGCTTGGAAAGTTATGCATAAGGTACAACTTAGGCATAAAACCCTAATCTTACGCGTAAGACTTACACAAAAGACCTGGGTTACGCAAAACACTGTTTACGCATAAGGTACCAACAAGGTTACGCATAAACTTATGCGTAAAGTGTCCAAACAGAAAAAGAATCAAGATGAAGCAGAAGAAGACCACGTTAACCAAATACCAAACTCATACATGACCTCAGCTACACAACATCATCGGTCCATTAATCGTAAACAATAAAGAGCTAAGAAGAACATCACAGTTGCATCATAACCAGACCAAAACCACAATCAACTCCATCTCTAAACCTAACCCCATCTCCAATCGACATCTTCAATCGAACTATAAAGATAAACAGATAAACATAAACAAATATCTCAGAATTGATTCAATTTTTTCTAATCTTTTAAAGATTTTTTAATTGAATCATCATCATCATCGATCAATTTGTGAAGAATCAGCTTCAAATAATATCCGAAACATAAAGGCAAAGAAATATAACAATTATGCTATCTTCTTTCCTTGGATTCTTTCCCAAACAAACACAAATGAAAACTGATATGAATATTCCATTGATCTCAGAAAGGTCAAACGTTGTTTCCATACTTTATAAGATTTTTTTAGTTTAAACCAAACTCCTCATCGATCCAAACTAAAGAAAAACATAAATATTACCTACCATGGACCTCACATGAGACATTAGTGGGTATATTGAGCTATGATGATGATTGGAGAAGACGAGACGACCATTCACTTTGATTTGTCTGTGAGATTCAATTGATGGAGATGAGTTCAGATTTGGATGTGTTATCTGATTGAAGGTGGAGATAAGTTAGGTGAGAGATATTATTGGTGGTAGGCGGTGTTTATGATGTATGTGTATTAGGGTTAAGATGAAAGGAAACTCATTTGGTTATAAGTATTATACCGTGTAATCAAAAGTGGACTAGATCGGGTCAACTTTTTAATGGGCTTGTGAACCGATTATGTAATTGGTGTGTATATTGGATTAGTTCGTCGTTTATTTAACGGATTGATGTACTGGGCTTACGATTTGGACTATCAAAAGCTAATATCTAAATTTTTTTTGGATATAAATTTTTGATAACTCTTGGATTATGGGTGGTATTTTGGTATTATAAAATATTTCACGGGGATACATTGTTCATGGCTAAAATTGTTTCGTTTAACAAAATGATGACGAGGTTTTTGTACGATATTATTGATTTGATTTTGAAGTGGCATTTCAAAAAGTGTACTTATTTATCTTAAAGTCTAGGGGTGGTTGGATGCACGATTTTTGAAGATAACTTGTCTGCGCATATAAAAATTCGGTCTTGACAATCTAGTTATAACTGATGTAAGGAGTCACGTTGTAGTACTCACAGTATAGCTATCAATTAAAGGAGTTACGTTGTAAAACTCAGTGTCACACGAAGTTGTGGATTGGTTAAGAAGCGAATATTTCGTGCACCTCATACTTAAAGGAGTTATGTTGTAGTGCTCAGTATAGGTATTAAGTCACATCTATCGTACAAGCATTAAGTCACAAGATGGGATGTTTACTTCGTTTTCAAGTTGGTCATATCGGGTTGTCTCCATTAGTGGTCATTACTATTAGCCGGTGAATTTAAAGGAGGTTCGATTACAGGTCGATTTGAGAGAAGTATTGAAAGTATATTTTTGCGACATATACTCACAAAATATGTTTCAACGAGCTGTTATGGCTTCAAAATTGCATCAAGTACAAGGTGATTTTATGGCATGTACACAAAATAGTATGATGATTTCGATAAATCGCAACCATTAGGAGGGAGAAGTACACGTAGTGTTTCATCTTAAATTATTTAGTTGGCTGAGGGAACTGCGCTTACACTGAAACAGAAGAAGTACCATTAATGTGTACATCAAGGCTTATTACTAACTTGGATGCAATGTTATGTGAGTCATGTTGTTATGATGCTCCCTGAACGACAACCATGTTACTACACTTTAAAGTCTACTTTATCCGCTGCTTGATGAAAGAGAGTTGTTAGTTCAGGAGGGAGCAGGAAAAAGAAAGAAAAGGCTCACTAGTTAGGAGGGAGTAATAACCTAACTAGACTGTTACAGTTGAAGTTCAGAGCTACAAAGAATCAGTGCCTTAAGTGCCAAAGATCAAATGTCGAGATCGTCGGAAGAGAAGAACTTCAAGTTTGCCTCCGTATCTAGACTACAGAGACTTTGTGCTTCAACAACGTCAACATAGTTTATTATTATTGTAATTTACTTTGTTTATAGGTCTCATTGTAACTATTCACGTGTGACGATATCTTGGAGGGAGATTGTTAGCCTCGCTTTTTTATAAAGATAACGTCACACAAGTGAATTGGACTAGATTAGTAACAAGTAGTGCCTGCAGGGACTACTATTGTACGTTAGGCTAAATTATATTGTAATGAGCCTATAAATACGCCTCATGAATCTCCATGAGGGGTGTGGAAAAATCATTGTATAACCTTATTGTTTCAAGCTAATAAACATTGTGTTTTTCTTCACCCTCTCTATACTCTTTCTCTCTCTAAACTAATCATGGATTTTATCTATTTTGATCAACCTCGACCTCCCGAACCATGTGAATCATGTATATTATCGGTCCTACAACATCACACCCTTTTTGTCAAATATAGGCTATTAGAATTGAAAAATAACCTACTACAATATGTATCATTAGCATATACAAGTAAATTTCATTCATCATGTCATACACTCAAATACTTGTTTCATTATTTTATTAAACATGCATAAGGGTGATAAATTTATCCTTTTTGATAAGCATATATGTTGAAAGATATAATATGTCTTTTTCAATTATGCATTATAATCGTACTTCGCTCATAGTCTCCTACATGCATAATTTAGCCTTGCACATATTTAAGGTTAAAACATACATATAACTAACATGTAAAATATAATATATCATCAATTCTAAAGCATTCATAAGATCTATATAGGTAAGTAACCTTTACTTGATTCTTTGTGCGAAGCATATAAAAGAGCATTGTTATAACACTCTTAACATAGGATACTCTACATGGTTAGAAATTAACATGTATCAATGTATTAGAAAAACTAGTCATGTTAAAATACATATAAAAACTAAACATACAAGATGTCATCCATTAGATCAATATGTCATCTAAACCAAACAATCTTTAGATCCTAAACTCAATATCGAAGCATCTTGCTCACTTTCTCATTCAACCCTAGAATTTAACACATCTTGGTTAGGATTATGAGATATGCGTCTCCATCAACCAGCGTTTAAATGTGTTTAGTTGAGTCACATTAGGCCAAGTATTAGCGGACAAAGCTAAATATCATCTTTCCTACACTTTGATAGGCAAATATAGGAATTCAATTTTTTCTAGCATGAGAATGAATACTGGAGAACCTATTGCACTAAAAACTCAATTTGACCTAATGTTGAATTTCTTCCAGGAAAGAAGTAGGGTATGTGGCATCACCCATAAAAATGGTCGTGTTTAACCTTAACTGAGCACCACTAGTGATAGTTTGATACTTATTCACTCACATGATAAACCGGTTCTTCCTAAATGTGGTTAAAGTTTGTAGTGCATTTGTAAACTTTGTCTCTCATTAGGATTACTAATTAAACAAGTAGAAAATAAGTTTTTTCTTAGCCAACCTAGACTACTTGCATCTCACATATGTGTTTTGAAGTTTCAAAATGATAACATGTTCTTGTGTAACAGGATTATTTGTCTTGATGCTATCTTGGTATTCGATGACTATGTTTTTAATAGTAAAATGTGTAAATGTTAGAAATGTTTTATATTCGTTGAGCTATTCCAAAATAATATCTTTTTGTTTATCAAAATGAAACATACTCTTAAATACTAGGTTTAAACATGTTTTGTATGAAATTTGCATTTAAAGTAATCATGTTCCTTATATGGTATTTTACGTGATTATCTTGCTACTTGTGCACCCATACTATGTTGTTTTGATGAAAAATGAAATAGGTTTGTGAATAAAAATAAATATTTTGACAATGTATAGTCATACATGCTAATCTCTTTGATCATTGTGTCAATGCATGCCTAAGTGCACCTACGTGTGTATATGACTATACTATGTGTCTTATACTTTAAAAATAGTTATTTCATGATGTTAAAATCTATCAAGTATAATTGCTTATACTAAATTGATAAAAAAATCTCTTTGAAACATTCATGTGAATTCTAGTACCATACTTAAACATCATATTCTGAATCTCAAAAGGTTAGAATAGTTGCACATTGTGTAGGATGGCCAACGATTAAGGAGGAGGGTAAACTTACTCATACACATATAGTCTTTTACAAAACACTCTCAAGAACACATACATGTGGTTCTTACTCCCTAGAAACAAACACACAAAAATACTCACTACTTATTACCGAAATTCCAACACACGAGTGCACACTACTTTGCAAAACTATCTATAATCACAATTGGTCAAGCCTTGTGACCCCAACATGATTATGTGCATCATTACCTCCTTAAAAGAAGAACACATCATGTGTTTTACAACTTTTCATGTCTTATGAAAAAATTAATTACACGTCACCAACCTTTTAACCATTCATTTTCTTTATTAAGATTGTCACTAGAACCTTCAACTCTCACATCATACCCAAACCTTATGACAATATTATCAACCATCGTACCTAAATCTTATAACTACACTTCACTCTTGATGGTGATAGTTAGTTTAAAAACCTTTAACCTTATATCGATCACAACCAAACCTTACAAGAAATACATCAATGATCAACCATTACTCCCAAACCTTATAACTATAATTTACTCTTGATAGTGAGAGTCAGTTTGAGAACTCTTAATCCTCACAACCATTATCTCACTAAAAAAACCTTTAATCCATCCAATTATCTCTAACACGCATCTAGGATAGAGCTGGAAATTTCTGACACGGGCCTGTTAACACGACACGACACGACCTGTTCTTAACAGGTTTCGTGTCAGGTCTTAGCAGGTTTCGTGTCTTAACAGGTCCGGACCTGTTAAGACACGAATGAAATTAACAGGTTTCGTGTCTTAACAGGTCCGGACCTGTTAAGACACGTTAAGAGACCTGTTATGATGTTATATATATATGTCTAAAATCCTAACCCTAACATATTTTTTCCGCCCCCATCTTATCCTTACCTCTCACCAACCTTCTCTCATCACCCATCAATATCTGTAACTTCTCAACCCATCTCATCTCATCACTTCTCAATTCATCATATCTCATCTATGATAATCCAATTAACAAGCCCATCTAAACGAACCTTACAAACACAAATTCAACCGTTCCTAACCTATATCTTCATTCATTGCTCAATCCGGATCAAGAAAGCTTTTATGAAGGCTACAAGATCTTCTTAATATTTTTTCTTTTCATTTGATTGATGAGGATTTGAATGATAGTAATTAAAGCTTAACTTCAAATAAAGATCTGAATGATATATAGTAAAAGCTTAGATTTGAATGATATTTTTTTTTCTTTTCGTTTGATTGACGAGGATTTGATGATGATCTGAAAGATAGTAATTAAAGCTTAGCTTCAAATAAAGATCGATGAGGAATAGTTGCTGTTGCTGTTGAGGAATAGTCGATGAGGAATATATTTTTTTTCTTTTTTGTTGTTGTATTTTCTTATTAAGTTGATTGATGAGGATTTGTTGTGATGAGGATTTGTTGTATTTTTTTTCTTTTCTGTTGTTTGATTTGGTTTGGGACACTCGGATTTGTTGTTTGATGTTGGATGAGATTCGTGTAACCTGTTAATTTTGTTAACAGGTCCTTAACATGTTCCTTATCGTGTAACCTATTAATTTTCGTGTCGTGTTCGTGTTCAAAAAAAGTGACACGATTTGTTATCGTGTCGTGTTCGTGTTTAGGTCATTCGTGTTCGTGTCTTATCGTGTCGTGTCAGACACGATATGCCAGCTCTAATCTAGGATCATAAGGATTATCATGCATTCACAATTGGAATAATGCAGCTTGTTACTTTATCCCAACTCTTGAGACACAAATTGATTTCAATATTAATAGAATGATGTAATCTCTCACACCTTCCCATAATGTAAATTTTAGGCATTAATTAAATGGAGTTTAGGATTATTCAAAACTAGAAATTAAAAATTCCATAACCACAACTCTGTTAGAGAAATCCACTCACACTAGGATGACATGCTCATTTTTTCCCTCTCTTTTGAAACATACCATCCATATCATTGTCAGTGCAAATGATGTATTAATCTAAACCGTCATTGTCAACCTTAGCTCAAACCTAGGTTAATCTAATTGCCCATAATATTGAATCATTTTTATTCACATCTAGGTGCTTATTGTTTTCATTTTTTTTCTCGTACTATAACTCCTTTAGAGTATATATTATGACATGACTTGTCAAGATATTTTGCCAACCTTAGCTCAAACCTAGGTTAATCTAATTGCCCATAATATTGAATCATTTTTATTCAAATCTAGGTGCTTATTGTTTTCATTTTTTTTTTCTCGTACTATAACTCCTTTAGAGTATATATTATGACATGACTTGTCAAGATATTAATGACATATGTCTAACTTTACATATCATATGACATAAAACTTTTCTTCTAAAAACAAGGCTTGACTATGTCACATTAACAAGTTATCCTTATTGCTAAACAAAACTCATAAAGTTCGACCCAAAATCTTATGAAGGTGTCTTTCTAGGATACTCCTAAACAAGCAAAAGCATACATAGTTCTTAAAGAAACCTTTAGGATTGAGGAATATCTCAATGTAACCCTTGACAAAAGTCTACCCGAATTCAAAACATCATCGTTGGTAGATGATGATGTCATAAAGGAACATGTCGTCCAAAATTGTGTTAGAACTCCCTATCCCAATGACATCTAGGAAGAAGTCATTCCTGCAATAATGTGTGTAAATTAATCAACGAATTGCGTTCTTGTTTGTTAAATTTGGTGTGATTGGTTGAAAAATTATTCCATAGAATGTCAGTCGAGTTGTGACCCTTACGTGTCTCTGAATAACAATATTTATTCATATTTTTTTGTCGTTTAACTCACTAGTCATTTTCCTTTATTTGATCCTTTAGGTTGTGGATTTAAAACAAAAATTGCATGTTTATACTTTCTAGCATACTTCAATATGCTTTCACTTCATATCAATTATACTCCTTAAGAGTTTAAGACTAGCATAGCTTAATCCCCAGTAGTGTCTTGATATGTGCTCTTATTCATATAATGTTTCTCCCATTCTTTCACTATCAATATATTATGTTGCAAGAAACTAACCCCTTGATGTAGGTTAAGCCTTTTTAAGAATTGGATCCATGGCTTCGCTATCAATGGAGCGAAATGAACATGGGGAAACAATAATCATGGAGGGAGTAATGAGTTGGGGTAGGGTAAATAGCTTGGAATTTTTGAACAGGGATGATGGAAGTAAACTTTAAACGGGAATGATGAAAGCTCGCCCTTTTAGGGAGAAAGAAATTTAAAAGGTTATTTTAGTAGAGAGCTCGGAGTGGCTGCCTTTGTTTCGACAAAAGGGGGAGAAGGAAGTATAAACGGATAAAATGAGTAACTTTTACACTTTAATATGTATTAAGGTTTACATTGTTTGTCATCATAAAAAAGATAGAGATTGTTAGTGCAAATATGAAGATGTTAGAACTAAACAGTCTTTTATGTTTTAATGATGAAAAATTGTAATATATAACATAGTGCATAACTTACTCGTAACCATAGATCATCAAACGTATACTCCTCAACACCTATCAATGTCTCGAGTCTTCTCATACTTCAGCACATGTTCGAATATGTTTGTTATGTTGAATTATGATCAAACCATCTAAAAAACTATTGTGAATATTTAAAATATATTTTAGTCATTAAGCATTTATAATTTAAATCATTCTCTTTTGAACCTTATTTTACATTTCTTACAAACTATGAACACGATTTTACAAACTAACCTAATGAGTAAAGTTGCATTTATTTTATATACATTGCATCAAACAACTTTCATCATCTTGTAAAATCTCTTGCATCATGCCTCCTAAACACTTGCATCATTTTTATAAAAACTCTTTAAATGATTTTTAAAAATGAATTTCCAACATGCAAGAATCTTCCACTTAAGGCAGAGATTCAAAATTGTGCTCACCTAGTTTATATAAACCTCCCATTAGGGAAAAGATATTTTGTTTTGGTAACAAGAAAAAATCATTTTGTATGTTTTTTTATTAAACAAACTTGCACAAAACACTTGCATCATTTTATAAAATATTAAATTATAAACTTTCACAAAAAAATTATAAACTTTCATTTATACAAACTAGACGAGTACCCGTGCATAGCAACGGGATTTTATAGTGACAGATAGTTTATTGATAAAAAAAGTTTATAGGTTATAAATGAAAAATAATAAAAGTTTGAAGATTTGGTTAAACATAATGTTTTGAAACCCGGTTCGACCCGGTTGAACCGTTCCGGTCAAAAAATTTGTCGATTTAAACCAGGTCAACTTGCTAGGTTGGGTCGAAAGCGGGTCAAATTAAATCGGTTCAACCCGACGGGTTTGAAGCGTGAACCGTTCCGGTCGAAAAATTTGTCGATTTAAACCGGGTCAACTTGCTAGGTTGGGTCGAAAACGGGTCAAATTAAACCAGTTGAACCCGTCGGGATTGAAGCGTCTCGGGTCAACCCAGTTTGTCATTTGTATTAATTGTTTTATTTGGTTGTATTTAATCTGGTAAATATAAAGTTTGAAGATTTGAGAATTAAACATAATGTTTTGAAACCAGGTTCGACCCGGTTGAACCATTCCGGTCGAAAAATTTGTCGATTTAAACCGGGTCAACTTGCTAGGTTGGGTCGAAAAATTGTCAAATTAAACCGGTTCAACCCGTCAGGTTTGAAGCGTGAACCGTTCTGGTCGAAAAATTTGTCGATTTAAACTGGGTCAACTTGCTAGTTTGGGTCGAAAACGTGTCAAATTAAACCGGTTGAATCCGTCGGGATTGAAGCGTCCCGGGTCAACCCGGTTTGTCATTTGTATTAATTGTTTTAATTAGTTGTATTTAATTTGGTAGATATAAAGTTTGAAGATTTGAGAATTAAACATAATGTTTTGAAACCCGGTTCGACCCGGGTGGTTCAACCGGTTGAACCATTCCGGTCGAAAAATTTGTCGATTTAAACCGGGTCAACTTGCTAGGTTGGATCGAAAAAGGGTCAAATTAAACCGGTTCAACCCGTCAGGTTTGAAGCGTGAACTGCTCCGGTCGAAAAATTTGTCGATTTAAACCGGGTCAACTTGCTAGTTTGGGTAGAAAACTGGTCAAATTAAACCGGTTCAACCCGTCGGGTTTGAAGTGTCCCGGGTCAACCCGGTTTGTCATTTGTATTAATTGTTTTAATTGGTTGTATTTAATTTGGTAGATATATTTTTAATTGGTTGTACAATGTGAATAGATAATTGTACTTTTAAGTAATGAGGTGTTTTAATAAGAGTATTAATTACATTTCATAATTTTCTTTAATAAGATTTTTTAAGTTTCAATGTTTGACTAACTTTCAAGATTACAGTTTCAAGATTGACCATTTCTCTATTATAGATAGTTAAGATTACTTTCATTAAAACAAAATGTTTTAATCTCACATTCGACCAACTAGGTAGAATCTTCCCCTTTGGAAAGTAATTCAAATATGATCTTGCATGGAAATATATATTAGCCATTTTGGCAATAATCCAAGACCAAAAAGGTAAGCATCAAAAATGTTTTTGCATGGAAAACACAATTAGCCATTTTAGGAGTTTATGTGTTTAACAATTTATGCAAGCATTTATGCGTGGTTTTGCAACCTTGCAAAAGGTTTTATTTCTCAAGGGATCTTAAGAAGCTTGCAATCCCCATCAGGCAGTGTACCTGACCGATGTAGTATAGTGAGTGGCAAGTACCGAGGGATTGATCGTTCTCTCAGGGAATAGTGTTCGTTAG
This sequence comes from Artemisia argyi, assembly GCA_030686995.1. NCBI lineage: Eukaryota > Viridiplantae > Streptophyta > Magnoliopsida > Asterales > Asteraceae > Artemisia > Artemisia argyi. The sequence goes on along the minus strand of CM060709.1, from coordinate 65,181,005 downwards.
GATTGAAACTAATCTAACTAGGTCTAAAGGTGTAGGATGATTCTTTTTGTATACTTTTTTTATGTTTTATGGAAAGCAAGTAAATATCTCGGGTATTGGAAGACTGGGCGGAATTAGTTGCTAGCCAACTAACCCAAATAACTACTTAAAGCAATAAAATAAAATAACAAGAAAATAAAATGTAGGAACTTCTATATGGAGAAAAACATATTTACTTAGATTTCATTACTCCCTAGTTATCTTTTATTGATTATTTTATTTGTCATAATTGCGTGGATGAAGGGTTGCATTTCTTAATACCATTCGTGGGGCCGTGTACGATCTTCTCCAACTCTATAAGCTTATATCTCTTCCTATGACGACACGTTTAGTATCCTATCATGGCCTCATTAATAGTTACTTATGCATTTAATACAACCAATAAAAACGTAGTACACATCCGAGTTCTTAAGACATTCAAGCAAGTTACCGTATAGGAGATTAGCCAGTTTTCTTAAGCCTAACACTAAAATCAATCACCCACAAGAATCAATGACAAACCAACAATAAATAATCAATAACTAGGTTTCATTAGATCTAACTAAACACAAATAACCTAAGCTTGCATGTTAATAGAAAGAAAAGCATACAAGATAATCAAACAACACATAGACATATTGAATGATTAATGGATAACTTATCTTCAATTAAACATGGATGAAAGAAGGGGTTTGAAACCCTTTCAAAGGCTGTAAAATTGTCTAGGGTTTGTAGCAAAAAAGTTCCTCTCCTAATGAATGAAAAATCTAAAAATATATGTAGAATTACATAGCTAACGACGTCACCTTTTGGGACGTGACGCCGTTAAGTCGCCGCCAAATTACTCCTCGGATTGCCTAGATCCACATCTGACGCCGTCTGGTTCAAATTTGCTCTGGGGCGTCCCTCTTTAACTTCATACGTGACGGCCTTGGTGAGTTAGAACGTGACGCCGTCACGTGTAGTTCTCCAATTTCCTTTATGGCGTGTCAAGTGTAAAACAAATATCCACCTTTTGATCAACATGTGACGGCGTCACCTTGTGACACTTGACGCCGTCAGGTACTGTTTCCAGCTTGGATTCTTGACTTTGTCGTTGTCTTCACTTTATGCTCCAAAAATGTCCAAAATACTGCATTTTCCAGAATTCTTCTCCAAATTACCTAAATTGACAAAAGAAACGATTTGGGGTAATATTTGATTATAAAAACATAATTTAGGGCTTAAATGACCCCCTAAAAGCGTAACAAATTTCTCCTTATCAAGCATCTTATCCCTTTAATCTCAGCTTATCCCTTTAATCTCAGCTTTTCTCATGCATCTTAAGAGAGAAAATATTCCAAACAAGACATGAATGACCTCTAAAAAATGGATATATTTTTTCCTTGTTTTTGGTTGACGGATCCCTCAAGATGGATAGATCCCTTTAGAGATCCGGGAATCTGTCCCCTTCTGGTCTTGCCATATTCTTGCCTATTTAAGCAAGCCTTTTGCATAACATTTTCATAACCTGTTACAAACATTTTCAAAAATCTTTTGCATTTAACTTAACACACTCTCTAGTCTTTAAAACCCTCTTTAACAAAATTAGATCTCTTGTCATCTTCATCCATTGAAGGTTTCTTATCAAAAAAAGTTACACCATTTCAAACTTATAGTTCTTGATGTTTAGATAGGCACTCACATCTATTAGACAACCATGTCTTGGATCACTATTATACAACACCATGTATCACAATCATACAACACCTTATATCTCCCACTATATTTCAAATTAAAGGATAGATGGTTTATGTGTTTAGGTCTTAAAACACAAGTGTTATAGGTTTAGTGTGTTTGGACCTCAAAACATAACGGGTTTGTTGTGCCTGAAGAAAAACTCGATATCTAGCTTAGTATCGATAAACATTATAAGCAACATTGTAAGGTTTTCTCTGCCGAGAACGGAGCTTTTTAAATTAGTGAAGTAACTCTAGAGTAGGAAACTCGGTGAGTGGAGTAGGGCGAAGAGAAGCTTCGTGACCGAATCACTAAAAATCATTGTGTCCGGTTTGCTCTTCCTTTTACTTATCGTTTTGTGTTTATATTTGTATTGTGTTTATGTTTGTGTTGTGGTGATATGTTTTCTTTTGTGCTTTGTACTATCTTTATAGTTGTAAAATTATTATTGCACTTTTTATATTGCATCAAACTTGATCGGTTATTTGATACGAGAAATTTAAGTTTTTAAATGGGAACTTATTCAACCTCCCCCCACCCTATACGTTTTCCATAGTTCACAATGGCTTGTCACACGAGTGTGTCACCAATTCACGCGACCCCTGCAAATGAACACCCCAAAGAAAGCCTAGCTAAAAACATGCAATACCACATTTAAAAATTACTTAAGTGAATTGCAAAATGAGCCTTTATTAAACATTCCATCATTGATAGTGTACCAATACTATAAAGGTTAGTTAGGTAATTTTATTATAAAAAACAATGCCCCTATAATATAAAACGAAAATTGGTTTGTGTCAAACTAGGTAAAATTAATATAACAGGTAAATCAGACAGAAAACAATCCTAATTGGATTAAGACGGCAATCGATTCTTGATCCATCGTGAATATCGAAGATCTGGTTATCGGTCAGGTATAGTAACCCCTTTATTAAATGAGAGCGTTTTTTTTTTTTTTTTTTTTGAACAAATGAAAACAAAGCGTTTTTTAAACGGATAGTTTGAAAATAGAATATTGCTACAGATAAATGCCCATAATTGAACACGTTTCGAATTTAAATTGAATTAATATCATATGTACACTGAAAGGTTAGGATCTTGGTCATATACAGTAATAGATCTGATTTTAGATGGTTCAATTTAAAGCAATTAGATGTTGAACCGATACGTTTCATTTACTTAAAACTGGTAAAATTCACTGATTAATATTTAGTATTTACTATGAATTTTTAATTTTTTCTTTAACTCGTATTTAATTTATTTTTGCCTCTGAATCTATGCTATATATAAAGAGAAAATACATTTGTTTAAAAATTAAAGAATTGATGAATAATATTATTAAACTAAAATACTCATACTTATAAAAGACAACGCAATTTATTATATATTTAATTACGATTTAAACTATTAAGTTTCTTCACTCTCACTTACTTTACACTCATTTATATATAAAAAAAAAATGCAAAATTGACATTACTCTATATTGTCTTCACTAGTCGTGGACAATTATCTAATTGACAGAACTTACCTTTTATCATTTAATTTATTTAAAATCCCCGATATAATGAAAAAAATAGGTTCTCAATGAAAGCTTACAAGATGACTTTAAATATATTACGAGTACTAAACTGTCCCTCAACTCCTCACCTCACTTTTTCTCTCTATACAAATATCATAACCATCAAACCACCATCCTTGACCATCTCTTCATGACTTCATCTAACACAAACAAAACATAATGAGAGAGTGAAATAAAACAAAAGGTGGTAGATGCATGAGAGCAACTACATTTCATCTCTCTCTAACTCTAAACTATTTTTATCTCTCTCTACAAAATAGACATATTTATATCCAATACATTTCAACTTTCTCTCTCCAACCTCACCACCTTGCCTTTGTAATCCTATTCACTACCATCCTGATCAAACACCCCACTATCGTTTTCTTGATTCTTGTGCTAATTTCACCACCTTCTCAGGTATACTATTTAGTATTTACACTTTCACAACATAGTAAAAGACTTAAAAAAGTTACTGTTTTTTTAATCCACAATGCTTGTTTTCATCATAAAATAGTTTGATACCATCTTTTTTTAGTAGATGATATGATCATGTGTTAATTATCCTTTTGCTTTGAGGGTATTTCTTGATTGATTGGTAAGTAGGGTTTAAGACTTCATAAAAGGTGGTAGGTTAATTGGTGGGTTGACTTAACTTTTATGAGCAGAATTTGGGTTTTTTTATCTTGGTTTTTTAGTTTGTTGAGATTGTGTTTCTGTTTTGTAAAATGTTTCTTTAATATGTGGTTATAACTTTTACTATGCAATTTAGATTTTCTTGATTTAAGTTGGTGTGTATAAGTTTGTAAATTCAATTATTTTCCCATGTTATTTCTTTGTTTTGCAATTATTAGGTGATTTAGAATCATTCATCAAGTGGGGTTGACTTGGAATCATAGTATTTTACCGTATGTATATATATCTTGTTTTTCGTAACATGGAGTACATTATTGTGCATCTAAATTTGAACTGTAAGTATTTTATTAAGTGACAGTTAAGATCCTTAAACCCTTTTCGGCTCTGCATCGGCTGTACTATTTTGATTTTTAAGCAAAGATGATACAATATAGAGTACACATATTATTTGGTCATGTGTTAGGTACAAAATGCTACTACGTATAAAGCAGGGTGGATAACAGGTACTTTATACGAATGTTTCATGTTCAGACTCACTATTAGTTTGATTCATGTGAAAAAGTTTATTAAGTAACGAATGTTTAACAATTATTTTGTTGCAATCTTGAAATGTGTTCATGGGATGAGTAATTTATACGCTCTTGTAATGTGATTGTTGGTTCGGTTATCGTTCTTCCTTTTCTTCCTTCTCACTGTATATAACCTACAAGTTTTATCATCTGATGATTTAGGTTTGTGGTAGGAAGCTATGGTGAGCATTCGTCGACAAAGATTGATCAAAATTTATGGTACATTTTCAAATTTCTGCTTAATGTTATAAAGCAGATATATTTTGATGGCTACTGATAAGTTTTGGTAACTTATGTATTTATATATGAACCATGTATTTGGTTAATTGGTTCTGTTGTGAATCTTGTTAACGGACATTTACTTTTATATTTCGTTGGTTTTCCCCTAATCATGTTGTTGACAATGTATCACGGTAAATGTTAGGACGAAGCCCATCTCTTGATTTGCTGCCTAATGAAAATGGGCATGCTCCGAGTTGGTTACAGAACACCAGACAAGTTAGCATTTTTCCAACACCTTTCGTCAGCGTTGACCAATCTTCAGAGGTAATTATGAGTTTTATCACCTCATCACTAGTTCATGTTACATTCAATATCTTCTTTGTGATGAGTGGCATACATTAATAGTATTGATATCTGTTATCATGTTTTTTTTGTTCTTTTTTCTTTTATGCTCAAATTTTGCAAAGTTGTCAATATGAATCATGAATGTGATATGGCATTTGCATACAAAATTTTCTTATTGTCAATCTGAAAGTGTATTCTAAAAAGGCAACCCCTTTTCTTGAGAAGATAAGTAGAGAACAAAATGATAAGATGGGAAACTGGCCGTCCTTAACTGTCATTATAATTTTCTTATATTTTGCGAAGTCGAAGACTAATTACTCCAACGTCATGAGCAAACCTACTTTACTTTGCGATTTGCGAAGTCAAAGACAAGTTTTTGTTGTTTGTTGGCTTTCTAGTTAACAAAGAAGCTTGAACAACTGACCCTTTAACTCTGTTATCTTCATGCCAAATAATTACTTTTAGCCTTAGACAATATTGCCAGGAATTTAATAGCGCATTGCCTCTGGCACTTCAAGCTTAGTTTCTCCCCCCTTCTATATTTTATTTATCAAGTTCTAATACATTGTTTTTGTTTATAGCCGGAGAAAACAAATTTCAAGGAACCCGAATCCTCAAAATTCAATGAATCAGGCTCGCCTACTGAACAACCAACTCAGCTTCCAGGTATGTCTCTCTCAATTTTCAACTTATAAACCGCAATCTTGTATTAAATAAAAGGTGACCTATATCACACTAAATTAAGCTTCTTTTTCCAAATTTAGAAGTCAATAAATTGACTTTTTTTTCATATGCAATCTTGGCATTGCATTGCAGTTTGACTTTAGTTCTGACCATTGTTAATCTGTGATTTAGTGCTTAAAAGACGAAAGCGACACAGAAGAAAGCATTTTGAGAACCAAGAGCCATGCATAATGAGAGGGGTATACTACAAAAACATGAAATGGCAAGCTGCCATTAAAGTGGACAAGAAACAGATCCATTTAGGCACAGTTGGCTCCCAAGAGGAAGCTGCTCGTTTATATGACAGGTACTTGAACCACGTTTGAATAAGTAAATTCCCCATTTGTAAAGTTGAAAACTTTATGCCTGTTTCTTAATGGGCCAATTTAGATCAAGTTTTATTTCAAACAAGTTTAGACAATTTCGTAATATTATTTGGTTTTAATCACATTACGTACGTATTTTATCTAAGATTAAAAAAAAAATGCATATCAGATGGCTGCTAGCAGTTTTTAGCATAAGGGTATAATTTAGTTTTGCTGCTTTTTGTATAGGGCGGCTTTCATGTGTGGTAGAGAACCAAACTTTGAGCTCACGTCTGAACAGAAGGATGAACTCAGTAAATTGAGTTGGGATGACTTCTTAACCATGACTCGATCTGCAATCAACAACAAAAGTAACCTGTCTCACTCTTTGTTATTCATTCTTTTTCGATTCTCCTTTATTCTTGCCAGCTACATTTGCCTTCTCTTTTCGATTTTGAAATTTTTACAAGAAAATCAGTTTGCAACTAAGAGTCAAACGTGACTTAAAAAGTCATTCCCTCTTTATATACGTTAATAAATATAAAATGAATCTTTTTTTTTTTTTTTTTCAGAACATCAAAGAAGGGTGAGTTCCCGAATGAAGTTTGAGCATGTAGAGATCAACAGTGACCAGAAAACAGAGGCAAATCAAGGAGGAAATAGCTTCTCGGTATCCGATGACGTAGAGACATCCGCTCTTAATGATTAAAACCGTCATTTTTAATTAAATCGTTATCATCTTTAGCCCTTATTTAGCAAAATATTGCACATCTTAGGAGTATACTCTCAATGCAACTCTTGTAGTATGTCATAAAAGTGGCATGGAGATCATAAAATCAAATTTCAGATGATCCGTTAAGGTAGAGTGTAGAAAAACAGCCATTGAAATCAAATTTCTCAATGCACACCACGATAAGAGTTGTCAATTTGTCATAAAGTAGAGTGTTTTTTGGAGATCATAAAAGTGGCATGGAGATCATAAAATCAAATTTCTCAATGCAACTCTTGAGAAAAACAGCCATTGAACTGGCATAGTTGAGTAGTGTTGAAGTAAATCTTCGCTCCTTCGGAATGCCTGATGGATGAATCCTTCGGCCTTGAACACTGCACAAACACAACCGCTCGTTAGCCTCGCCCCGGGTGTTATCCCAGGACCAAGCTCGGGCGTGAGAATAAGTATATCTTCAAGACCGAAAGGTATAATGATATATGCGGGTATGTATAAGGAAAAAGTGTGTGTTACAATAAATGACTTTGGGGTATTTATACTACCCCAAAGAGGGTGCAGATGAACAGTGAAAGTAACACTATTTGAATAGTAATTGTACCTATGAATAGTAGAATATTCCATGAACAGTAGCCGTTATCCTAGGCCCAGGCTTGTGTCAGTAGTAGTTGGAGACATGCTTGCTGATTTCCTGGGAAAACGGCGCACGTGGACGTGCCCTCTAGCCCACTTGCCGGAGGGTAGTGTTTACCGTCCGGACTATTTAGCAGTGTCCGGTTCATACCATCCGGACACATACGTCAACATGTCCCCCCCCCCCCCCAAGTATTGAATTATCGAGTCGTTAACCGGTGATTCAATACTCATACACAAGGGCGTGATTCTTGAAGTAACGATTTGCATTTATTGGGCCATTATAGGCCCACTGAGTTAGTGATCCATGGGCCTTGGCTTGGGCCTATCATAGTGTTTTCTTGCCACGTTTTCCCGCTCTTCGGTCGTGGACGGTTAGGATTGCGACACGTCATCACTTCTGACAGATGCGACGTTTCGCTTCACCCCATGTGTTCCCTATATATATAACCCCCTTTTACTTCTCACTTTTACACACAGTTGATAATTCTTACCCCTGCTACTCCGAGCGTTTTTTCTTTACCGAAGCGACTTCCGAGGTGAGTTCTTATCTTTCTTTCTTTAGTTTTATTATCATTTCTCCCGGCCATCCTTTAGAGTATGTCTGAACACGTTCGGGTGGAGAATGCGGCCGAACCGCAAGTTATAGCGGCCGAACCGCAAGTTAGAGCGGTCGTGGTGCCGAAATTTGATATGCATATACACAAGTCCAAGCTTTCACAACAAGAGCTGGATGACCTAATTGTTACTTATAATATTCCGGCGGAGTTACATCCCATGCTTCCGGACCCCAACATGACTATGAACAAACTGCCCGCCGGCAAGATTGGCATTTATACTCGTCAGCTGGACATAGGTGGGATTAGGGTTCCTTTTTCAAGTTTCTGCTTGCGGTGCTAAAACATTTCAAGGTGCACATTTCACAATTGGTTCCGATAGGGTTGAACCAGGTTACTTTGTTCGAGGTCCGTTGCTATAGTTTAGACTGCCAGCCGACCGTCTCGTTGTTCCGGGTGTTCTATAGGTTATGCAAGCAGGGACATTGGTTTTCTTTTGAGAGCCGGACGGGGAAAAAAGCCAAGAAATGTTTCATCGAAGTCCTATCTGGGCTAAAAAACTGGAAAGAAAAGTTTTTTCTAATTGACCGGAGGGCGATTCCGGATGCCATGGCTTGGAGACATAATGATTCCAAGATTTCCGATACTTTTCCCATCAGCTATCCAGAGGAGCCGGCGGAGAAACTTAGTGAGAAAATCATCAAACTTAAGGAGGTGCCCCCTTGTCTGTTATGGGTGTACGGGCTTTCCACCGTGTGGGAGACCAAGAATGTTCAGGTCGTTCTAAAGGATGCCGAGGGGCATGGTAATACCCGTTTCATTGTTACTTTGATTTTTCTTACAAGTTTTTTTCTTCTCTTTATTTATTCCGGTATTGATTGTAGTTTTGAGTATGGCTGAGTTCCTTGAGTTGCCGGATTGGGAGGGTACTGAGGTGACCGAGGGTGAGGAGATACCTGCCGGTCAAGAGCGACCCCAAAGAACAGCTCCATTTCTGGAGGCTGGTAAAGAATTACCACCAAAGGACAATTTGATGCGGTTGGCCGAGAGACCCTGCCAAAAGGTCATTGATGCTCGTCATAAAAAGGAGCAGGAGGCTCTCAAGAGGAAAGCCAAAGCCGGGGAAGGTCCTTCTACAGCGATGCCGAAGAGAGTCAGAAGAGATCCCAATGCCGTCGAAGGCGTGGTCTCCCTGACTGAGACGGAAGATGCCACCCCACTAAATCAAGCATTTCCGTCCGGTGAAGCTATTCATAATCAGCCCAACCTCGAGGTAGCAGCAAACGCTGAGGAGAACATTGCTCCACACTTGTCCGAGGAGGAAAATGCCAATCATGGAGTCGAGGAGAATTTGGGTGGTGGAGTTAACGAAAATGAACGTTCCCCACCGGTTCGCGGCAACACTCCTCCTATTCATCTGGACTCTCCGGAAAGAGAACAACAACCTCGTGCCTCGGATGGTTAGTACATTCTCTGTGTATTTGATTAAGTGTTTTATGTTGCTCACCTGTTCTAACATATTATGCTTTGTTTGTTGCAACGATGTCTGCGCACCATTCAGGCCCTTCTAAACGTCCGGTTGTTCATGTGGTTCCTTCCGACCACTCCGGTATGACCGTTTTTTTTTTTTTTTTTTTTTTTTTTTTTTTTTTTTTTTTTTTTTTGGTAGATTATAGATACTTGGAAAATGTTTGTACCTGCCCTTGATAATTATTCCCCTCTTTTTTTGTTTGCAGATCGGTCCGTCGAGCAAGCTAACTTTTTTGTTCCGGCTTGGACCCTCCGTGATGATGTCCGAATCAACTCTTATAGGACTTGTCGCGAAATGATTGCCAACTTACCTACTCCGGCCGAACAGTCCGCCTTAGAGGAGCTGAACAACATTGATTTGGCCCGGTTGGCATATGAGCAGCTAGGCACAAGCATCATTTCCCAGGGGGAGGTGCTAAGAAGGTTCAGGCACTTGAATGCTGATTTTCGTGAATTGGACCACATTCACGGCCAATGTTCCGAACAGGTTGCCAGGTTAGAGGAGGTCGAGAAGGACCGTGATGCTCACGCCGAAAGGTTTCGCCAACTTTCTGCTGAACATGAAGATGTCTGCCGCCGGTTCGAAGCTTGTGCGAACAGAGAGAAAACACTTCTGGAGAAAGTGGCTCAGCAACCAGAAAAGATAAAACAGCTAGAGGATGAGCTGGCCGCCTCGAAAGATTTGGTTGCCAAGCTGAAGGTAGATAATTCGGATCTGACCGTGAATCTGGGGCAGGCAGAGGTCGTTCGTCAAAATACAGTCAAATCCTTGGTCCCTACCGTTTTTCGTCGGTTGATGGACAGCGAGGAATATAAGAAGTCTTTGGCGAAACCTTTGAGCCTTTCATATTCGGCTGGTTGGTTGGATGGGGTTCGCCTTGCCCGGAAACCGGAGGAGGTAGAGAAAATCCTTCGTACTTCAAAGAAGGTTAACCTTGAGGCTCCGTCGATTTGGAAAGATGAATTCAACAAGGTTTTTTCCTTCGAGTATCCATTTATCCGGAGGGTTGCTGACTCTTACCGACTTCCATTGGGGGATCTTATGAATATCTTTCCCGCCTCCTCCACTCCCCAGGGTTTGCTTGGTGGTTCAGAGCTCCTTACTGGCGGCCCCACTCCGACGACGTTGGTTGAGACAGTTGCCCCAGAGGTCGAGGAGAATGTTAATCCTCCAGTTTGATTATTATCATTTGTAAATACATTTTGATGTCCTTCGGATATTTGTAATTTGTTTGCAAAGAACATGTGATTTTTGCGATATGTATATATATTTTTATGGCTTACACTTGTGCTTCTTGTAATGTGCCTTTCTTCCCCCTTTTTTTTTATGGTCTTTGTTTCAATACAAGTCTATGGGCTGCAGGTCATTCAAAATGAAATTATTGTTTGAGCCTCCGGAATGGAATTACCATCCGGAATGAAATTATCATCCGGGCATCCATAATGTTGCAGGGCATTCAAAACGAAATTATCGTTTGAGCATCCTGGACGGAATTACCATCCGGACATTCAGAACGAAATTATCATCCGAGCATCCTTATGTTACAGGGCATCCGAGACAAAATTATCGTTCGGGCATGGACTAAAATTGTCATCCGGGCATCACTACATTCTTGATGGGGGCCAGCCATCAGGAAGGAAATAACAATTGTATTGCAAAACATGCTCCTTCCACTTCTCCCGGGAAGGGCATTCCAACTTAATTTATTTAAAAGGAAATTACCATCGTCATTACATTAAGTGCGGAATTCTAATAATAACAATTTTTATAAGAAGCAATTTCTGAGATTCACAGCATGCCATGGGCGAGGTACGTCCTTGCCATCCATCGTCTGCAACTTATAAGAACCGTTGTCATATGCTTCCACCAGCCGGTAAGGGCCTTCCCAGTTTGGACCCTATTTTCCCAGATTTTCCACTCGGCTAGCTTCGTTCCGGTGGTACACAAAATCCCCCACTTTAAAGCTAACGGGCTTGACCCTTTGGTTATAGTATCGCTCCACTTGTGTTTTATACTTGGCCTCCCTTATGGCCGCAGCTTCCCTTATTTCTTGCAACAAATCTAGCGAGAGGCGCTGTTCTTCCTCGTTTCGGTCTACCGCCCTCCAGAGATCTTCATCATCACGGCTTTCATCAAACATTATCGCCCGATACGTGGGCATCCCTATTTCCGCCGGGATCATGGCCTCACTACCGTAGGTGAGACTAAAAGGGGTTTCTCCATTACTCGTTTTGATGGATGTTCGGTGAGCCCACAGAATGCTTGGTAGCTCGTCAACCCATCCGGACCTAGCCCTTCCCAGCCTTGCCTTCATTCCCTTCAAGAGAGACTCGTTGGCCCTTTCTACTAATCCATTTTCTTGCGGATGTGCAACCGCCGTATTCCTTTTTCTGATGTGTAACTGTTGACACCAGCTTTTAAACGGATCATTCACAAAATTGGTCCCATTATCCATTACAATTACCCCCGGTAATCCAAAACGGCACACGATGTTTTCCCATACAAACTTTTTTATGTCCTTTCCAGTGGTTTTGGCTAGCGGTTTTGCTTCTATCCACTTAGTAAAATAATCTATCGCCACAATGAGGAACTTTACCTTTCCTGGTGCCTCCGGAAATGGGCCTAACACATCCATGCCCCATTGGAAGAAAGGCCAAGGTGCCATGATTAAGGTTAGGGGTGTTTTTGGGAGTTTCGGTACCGGAGCATGTATTTGACAAGAATCACACTTGCGGATTTCCTCTCTGGCGTCTTTGTGCATAGTTGGCCAATAATACCCTTGCCTTATTAACTTGGCCACCACGGATCTTGGTCCGGAGTGCATGCCGCAAATCCCCTCATGTACTTCCCTTACTAGGTAGTTTGCTTGTAGGGGGCCCACACATCTCAACATTGGATTCAAATATGATTTCTTAAAGAGGACTCCATCTTGCACTGTATAATGTGGGATTTTCATCCGTAGGCTTCTGGCATCACTGGTACTCTCCGGCCATACTCCTTCTTCTAGACACTTAATGATAGGTGTCATCCAGTTATCCCCTTCTTCTTCCACTATTGCATGCACCTACTCTTCCTCGACGGATGGTCTTTCTAGAATTTCCACCAGAACTTCCTTAGTGAGGTGGTTAAAAGCTACCGAAGCTAACTTGCTTAGAACGCCCGCCTTTTGGTTTTGTGACCTGGGTATATTCCGGATTTTGAAACTTTTGAACCGGGATGCATGTTCCTTTACCTTTGCTAGGTATCGTATCATGCTGTCCTTGGTCGTAGCAAAGTCTCCATTTACCTGGCTGGCCACCAGTTTTGAATCAACCCTTACGTCCAGAGCTTCTATCTTCATCTGTTCGGCAATCCGCAGACCAGCCAATAATGCCTCATATTCTGCCCCGTTGTTTGTGCTTTCGAATTTTAAACGGAGGGCGTAGGTGTACTCCTCTTGAGAGGGTCCGATGAGTACAAGACCAGCTCCTGGCTCCTTTTTACTGGACACCCCGTCCGTGTATAGTATCCATTCATCATGCTCACTGAGCTCCCCGACCATGTTTCTTCCCCTTTCTTCTACCGGTATCTCTGTAAGAAAGTCTGCTAATACCTGTCCTTTGACTGCGTTTCTGGGGATGTAAGTAATGTCATACGCTCCCAATTCTACAGCATACTTCGCCATCTTCCCGGATGCTTCCGCCTTGTTCAATATTTGTCTGATAGGCTGATCGTTGATTACCGTCATTGGATGTGCTTCAAAATACCTCCGCAGCCTTCTCGAAGCATGCAGCAGGCAAATAGCGAGTTTCTCCAGGGGAGCATAGTACCTTTCGGCTTCGTGTAATGTTCGGCTAACATAATGCACCGGCAGCTGCTTCCCTCCTCTATCGGCGATCAGGACCGCACTTACCGCCCCAGAGGCAGCCGCTAGATACAAATACAATTTTTCCTTGGGCTTGGGTGTTGTTAAAGCCGGGAGTTCTAAAACCAATTTTTTCATTGCCTGAAAGGCATTTTCTGCCTCCAGTGTCCAACGGTACTCTTCTTTGTTTTCTTTCGTGATGTGTTTAAGGGTTTCAAAGAATGGGAGCGACCTTTCTGCCGATCGAGATAAGAACCGATTAAGTGCCGCTAATTTCCCACTGAGACTCTGCATTTCCCTTAGAGTTCCGGGAGATTTCATGTCGGCAATTGCTTTAGTTTTCTTTGGATTGGCCCTGATTCCTTCGGAGGTCACCATATACCCCAAGAAGTTTCCTTCTTCTACTCCGAAGGAGCACTTTTTTGGATTCAGCTTCATATTGACTTTACGAAGATTGTCGAAAGTTTCGGCAATGTCTGCTAGCATGTCTTGTTCGGAGTTACTTTTGATAACCATGTCGTCTACGTATGCTTCAAGATTTCTTCCTATTTGAGAGCTGAAAGCCGAATCTACCAAACGCTGGTATGTGGCTCCTGCATTTTTTAGTCCGAAGGGCATCTTAGTATAGCAAAAAGTCCCCTGCTCTGTGTAGAATGCCGTATTCTCCTCATCCTCCCTTGCCATTTGCACCTGATGGTACCCCTTATAGGCGTCTAGGAAGCATTTGTATCGAAAGCCCACTACGGATTCAATTTTCCAGTCTATTTCAGGCAAGGGGTAATAATCTTTAGGGCAAGATGAATTTAGGTTTTTGAAATCTATGCACATCCTCCAACTCCCGTCACATTTTTTGACTAGGACCGGATTGGAGATCCACGTTGGATACCGGACCGGACGTACTATCCCGGCTTTGACCCACTCTTGTACTTCCTTAGTTATTATCATATTTTTCTCTTGTGAAAACGTGCGTCTTTTCTGGGCAACTGGAGAGTCTTCCATTTTCACATTTAGGGTATGTTGCGATACGGACCTTGGTACACCGGTCATATCTTTCGGTTGCCAAGCAAACACATCCTTGTTCCGTCTTAGTAAGTCTATCAACCTCCTTCGGTATTCATCTGAAAAATTCCCCCTATTGTTACCAACTGATCAGGGTAGGCTGGGTTTACGGATACTTCTTCCGTAATACCCACTTCAGCTTTTACTTCCCGGCATTCCTCTCTTGTCGGCATTTCCCCGCCCTTCTCAAGTGACAACTGCTCTTCTTCTCGGATTCTGCATTCCATCATTGCTACTGACCGGGTAACTAGTGTAGCTATACCTTTTGGTGTGGGAAATTTTATCATGGCGTGTATGGTGGAAGGAATGGCCCTCAACTCCCTTAATCCTGTCCTTCCCAAGATGATGTTGTATGGTGAAGATGATCGGATTATTGCAAACTTCATTCTCGTCTTCTGGTATAACCCATGATCACCGAAACATACATCAAGTTCTATCTTTCCCAAAGGTCGGACCACTTCACCCGAGAATCCCATCAGGAGGGAGTCACATTCTCTTAGTCTTGACTTTATTGAAGGGCACAGATTGTTAAAGCAATGCTCATACATTACTTCTAATGACGCCCCTCCGTCCACGAAAACTCTCTTAACCAGGTAGCCTTCCACTTCCGCCTCGATGATGAGCGGTTCATCAGATAGATCCTTCGTTGCTATGGGGGGAAAGGTTATTGGGACCAGCATCCACGGCTCCTCCGGTTCCCTGCCTTTTCTTTTTTGGGAATTCACCGCGCCTATCATATGAATCACTTTTGCCATTCCTCGCACGTTATCTCTTGGCTGATCCCTACTCTGCTATCGAACCATTCAGAGGAGGTGATCTAGCTTCCCAGATTCCAATGCCGTTTCCAGTTGCTTTTTGAGGTGGTGACAATCGTTAGTGAAATGCCCCTTCTCCCCGTGGTAGTCACAATATCTGTCTGCGTTTTCCCTGCTCGGTTTTCCTACCAGCGGTGGTGGTGGGGGAAGTCGGAGCTGATGTTCTGTGGCCAGTATTTCCTTTGGTTGCTTGATCAAAGCCGCCAAACCTGGGCGGTAATGGTCATGCCTCCCTATCTCCTTTCTTCGAAAATCTCCCGGTTGGAGCCCTCCTTGTTTGGGCGGCACATACGGAGAGTACGGCTCTTTGTATCGATAATATCCCCGACGGTCATTCTTCCGCCTATCCACATGAAATCCTCTCGTTCTGTCCACCCTCGGGAGGAAATTCTTGCGAGAATACTCTTGTGTTTCACCCTTCGGAAGCTCTGTATTTTTGTATGCTTCTTCCGACCTCACAAAGTCGTCTACCCTCGTCATCATTTCTTTTACCGTGACTGGTACCTTATCGGAGAACCGCTTGGCTAATTCCGAACATTTATGGCTATTCATGAAAGATGATATGTGCATTACTTCTGGAACTCCTGGGATATAGCTGGCTTCATCCGTCCATCTTTCCTTAAAGTCCTGGAGAGTCTCATTGGCCTTTCTTACTATTTTGCAATTTCAGTTGGGTCTCGGATTCCCTTCTGCCGAAGAGAGAATCAAGTGACAAATTGTTCTTCCAACTCCTCCCATTTGTCAATGCTTCCCGGCTCAAGGTGACTGAACCACCCTTGTGCTGGACCATCTAGCGTTTGCTGAAACATTCGGCACCATACTGACATTGGCCATTCGAATTGATTAGCTGCTCCGGCGAAGAGGTTTATGTGATCATCTGGATCAGTCGAGCCGTTGTATAACTTGATGTTGTTCGGCATCCTATGTGATGGTCCGAAGAACTCTATTATCCTTCGGGTGAAAGGTGATTTGTGCACGGATTTGAAAGGCTTTTCTAAATCATCCTTGGGTCGATTTTTCCCCTGATTGTCTTCCGGCACTTTGTCGTCGTCATCTCCAAAATCCAATCGTATGGGCTTGAGGACATTCCCTCCGAGGGCATTGTGTTCTCTGACCAGCTCCTTCAGAGCTGTTAGATGCCCCTGTATCAAATCCTGTATGTTGGGTGAGTCGCGGTTGTTCCGGTTAGATCCTTCCGGATTTTCCTTGCTGGCGTCATCGCCTCCGTTTCCCGTGAGGGGAGTGATAGGAGGGAGGTCCGTCATACTATTGACTGGTAGAGTGAATAAGGGGTCCCACGGATGGCGCCAATCTGTTGAAGTAAATCTTCGCTCCTTCGGAATGCCTGATGGATGAATCCTTCGGCCTTGAACACTGCACAAACACAACCGCTCGTTAGCCTCGCCCTGGGTGTTATCCTAGGACCAAGCTCGGGCGTGAGAATAAGTATATCTTCAAGACCGAAAGGTATAATGATATATGCAGGTATTTATGAGGAAAAAGTGTGTGTTACAATAAATGGCTTTGGGGTATTTATACTACCCCAAAGAGGGTGCAGATGAACAGTGAAAGTAACACTATTTGAATAGTAAGTGTACCTATGCATAGTAGAATATCCCATGAACAGTAGTCGTTATCCTAGGCCCAGGCTTGTGTCAGTAGTAATTGGAGACATGCTTGCTGATTTCCTGGGAAAACGGCGCACGTGGACGTGCCCTCTGGCCCACTTGCCGGAGGGTAGTGTTTACCGTCCGGACTATTTAGCAGTGTCCGGTTCATACCCTCCGAACACATACGTCAACAAGTAGACTTCCATGCAATGTATCTTTAATTACTAAACTAGAACCACACGACGATCATAAAGTAGTGTGTTTTTTGGCCAAAGAGTTGTCACTATCAAGCAAGTTCTGGATAAAATGAGCAACGAAACCATTTCATGTTCCCTTTTCAATTCGTCATATTAATCAATTTGCCAACGGCCTTTCAAAAAAAACAAAAAAAACAAAAACAAAAAATCAATTTGCCAACGGCAGGACTAGCAATAATATCATCTAAAACATCGTGGCACTTTGATCAACCTTTTTTCTTTTTATGTGATCTAAATTCTAAAATATCCGCTGCTCTCAGTCGTCTTACCTTTAGCTTTAAGATCTTTACTTCTGTGAACAATTTTTCTCAACAAAGCACAAGACGATATATTAACACAACTTTCCTTGGCAAGGTCCGCAAGGATAACGAACTATGTACAAGTAAAATAAAGTGGTCTGTCAGAAGGCCATTAAAAGGGCCAAATACTCCTGGTGAAACAAAGGGATCCAATATAGCTGCCCCTTTTACCTTTTTGCACTTTGGTCAATGGTCATTTCTTGTGACAATTTCAACCCATTCACTTATGAATATTTGAATTTGGGTCATGTTTTTGTCTCTAACATATTGTGCTCAAATCTTACCTCAGCATGAAATTTTAGCATGGGCATTCATTTACCAGGGCCACAAATC
Organism: Artemisia argyi; assembly: GCA_030686995.1. Lineage (NCBI taxonomy): Eukaryota > Viridiplantae > Streptophyta > Magnoliopsida > Asterales > Asteraceae > Artemisia > Artemisia argyi. The sequence continues at coordinate 65,163,245 of CM060709.1, read as the reverse complement.
TCTTCTAATTGCAGGAGTTGTTGGTTATCAGACTCCCAAAACTACATATATTTCTTCTAATTCTCTGAATTCTTATCTACAATAAAAAAAAAAAAATAATAAAAAAATAAAATAAAATAAAATAAAAATTATAAAAGGCAAATTTGAGGATCATGCTTAAGTGATTCTTATTCATAGTGGTATTTTATAGGTGATGACATTAATATGCATGGTATCAATCCATGAACACGAAAAAAAGCAATGATACATCCACAAAAATAATTCCACAAAAACATCCATAAAAAGAGTTGTCACTTCCTGATTGGCTTAATGTGAGAGAAGAGAGAAACTATATAAAAATACATCAATCAAGGAGTAACATCTCCTTTTGTGAATAATTTTGTAAATTTATTTGTGGATGTATCATTTCTCCACGAAAAAAGCTAATAGGAATGATATATGCATGTTATCAAGCAACCATTAGCCCTTGATTTAAGGAAAACAATAAAAATTGAAAGGGGGTGTTTTGGAGAAGAAACCAACAAATTAACTTTGATAGTTACTGTGAAATATTGACTCAAAATAACTATTCACGTGACTTCAAACGCTACCTCGTAACCAATGAACAAGGAAGAACGTGGAAATTAACATCTCTCTCACCATCTTTATAGAGATGAGTGGGCCAATCTCTATAGAATTAGAATTCCATAAAAAAGTTGTAAGCTTGTCTTGCAAGTCAATCGACTAGTTTCCTATTCCTAAACTCTATTTAACCTAACCCCTTATTATTGTTTAATTCACATTTAAATCCCTTAGTATTGCTACTACATATAATTTTCATCTTAGGGGTAATAATTATTTATGAATTAACGGTATTCAACATCTTCATCCGAACCTTGTACCAGGAACCGCCTTATTAACCACACCTTGTACTTAGTAAATTCCCGAGTTTAGTTTCCGTAGACCTCGTTCTATTCCTTCCACGTGCTTTACTCTATACTAGTGGTGGAGCAAGAAAAACGATACATGTGGGGTAAAAAATTATTATTTTACAAAACCGAGTAAGAAAAATTTAGCAACAAAATATCATAAGACTAGAAAATAACTAAAAAGGAAGAAGCTTGTATGAAAAAAGACAACTTATATTAAGGGGAAAAAAATCGAAAATTTTGAAGTTTGTAACGAAAGGTTAGAACTCAAAAGGACTACTTTTTCTTTCTAATAATGAAGTGGTTTCGATATCTCTACTACTTATAAAAATCATATATTCATTTTGAAACTTAAAATGACTTAAAATTGAGTAATATTAATAGACTATTATACTATTAATTAAAAGTGTTAATAAACATATATCACTAAATTAATATTTTAAATATTAAACTTTTATCATTTTTATTACTAACCTATAAAAAAAATTTCTCGCAATGACAGAAATTGAATCCGTAAATTTTGCATCAAGGGTCAAACCAGAATAACGATTTAGCAAGTATAATTATTTGCTATTATACATCATCATTTTGCGCACATATTCGTCTATCGTTTGAAATGCTAAAATTCTTTTAGGTTGGACTCAAATAATGAGAATAAAAAACCTTTTGAACTGTAGAAGTCCCTTCATATAATTGTCAAATGATGCAAATAAAAAGACTTTTACCACACGAAAAATCTCACGTATTTACATATAATTAAATTATAATAAATCTAATAATAGTTATACATTTTTTGAAATGGCAAATTTTATAAAGATCGGAACCGAAAAGAGGCTAAAAAGATACACGAAAAGGGTTCTCAAAGAAAGATGTTGCTCACTAATATTTGGCAGTTTTGTGAAAAAAAAAAAAAAAAAAAAAAAGAAGCAAAAAGGTTTAAATGCAAACACAAAATTAACTTTTCAACGTGTAAATCTTTTTTTATTAAATCAAAAAATTAAAAATTGTTATACGAAGTTAACACTTAATTGAATGATGATGTATAAACTTTTACACATAAAGTTTGCAAGTGAACTTATGAGGTCTCTGATGGGATCAGCAACATATTATAAGTTCAAGAAGAAAACACACTTCAATAAATAAAAACTATAATGATGGGATTGGTAACACTTACTCCAACCAACATTCTCTTATATAGTGGGTACGAGAAAGCCATTTAGTGGGGTTAGCTGAAATGTGTCGAGCATCCACCAGAAAAGTACATTATCTTTAAATGCTTCTATTCTTGGAAACCAACCAAATGTGCTTTAGTGAACAGTTCTGTCAACTGTACAATGTCTTTCCACTAATTCGTACTTGTTTTGACTTTTATCCAAAATGAACTTTATCCCGCGTTTGCATTTTTGAAATCATATAAGAGATTTCGAGCTATGTTTGTTGGAGAGTCAAAGAGCTGATAGGTTCATCAGGTAGAGAACCTTTGTCATTTAACTTTAGTTCCTTTTACATATGAGTTGACCCACCTGTATCAGCTAGAAAGTATGTCTTCAAGTTATCTTCGATTCCTTGACGATGTCTTTGACTTGAACTTCGTTGAGGTTGCTCGCTGATTTCATTATCAATGAGTATTTTTTTTACTTGCTCGTTGATTTCGTACAATTAGGATACAAAAACACCTATATATTACAAATCTATGTGTCGCATTACATACTCGAGGCTAAATATATACTAGAGATCCACAAATAGAGATGTAGTTTGAATGTCATCAACCCATGAAGATACTTCTCCTTATCAACAACCAAGCCATGGGAAATCTTATTTTGCCACCTCCAAACTTACCAAAAATTAATGGAACATATCGACTGAAAGGCTTTGGCCGTTATGTTACTCAATGGGATGGAAAGTTTACCCAAAATTACATCATTGTCCAAAACCCCATCAATGAGTCTTTTTTACTTGCTCGTTGACTTCATACAATTAGGATACAAAAAGACCTCTATATTAGGAATCCACGTGCCGCATTACATACTCGAGGCTAAATATCTACTAGAGATCCACAATAGAGATGTAGTTTGAATTCCATCAATCAAGTTCCCATGAAGATACTTCTCCTTATCAACAACCAAGCCATGAGAAATCTTATTTTGCCACCTTTAAACTTACCAAAAATTAATGAAACATATCGACCGAAAGGCTTTGGCCATTATGTTACTCAATGGGATGGAAAGTTTACCTAAAATTACATCATTGTCCAAAACGCCTGATAAGGAAACAACTTGCCACCAATTAAAAACTTTCTTCGAGACTAAGGATACATTTGGACAACTTAGAAAATGTGGTTAGGCGGCTCTAAAGCAGAACCACATATTGGATAGAAAACACATCCCACATTAATAACTCAGTTGTCAATGTTAACAAGAGTGGGAAGCCAATCAATAAACGCACTTAGATGAAAACGTTGACTTTTTCAATACCCAAGAATCCCAGAAGCATTGATTATTCAAATAGAAAGGGCTGAGAATACAATCATCCAATAAACGAGATAATGAGCAAACATAAAAAATTCCAGAGTGGTCAAGAGACCATAACCAACTGTAAGAAACACCTGAATGATAGGTAATACTTTTGCACAAAGTTGAAATGTTGCTAAATTCGTCCAGGGATAGACTACGAGAGGGGATTTGCCAATCCCAACTTCTAACATAGGCGTTACTAGAAGGTCTCCAATGCTTCTAAGTCTGCATTTATTTATTTATTTATTTTGGAGCAAATAACCTTGGGAATGTACGCATCAAGCAATCACCTTATGAATGCCATCGATCTTTCCAAAAATTAATGGAATCACCATTCACAATTTTCCTATGAAAAGTGTTTATAAAAGGAACCACCGCATTTTCAATGACATGACTACTTATTATGCTTTCCCAAACACCTTTTTAAGACATGCTCCTCTTAAAGAGTCGAAGCTACCATCAACACCGTGAATTTTTTCAACCTAACACAAAATGGGAAATTTATCAACATGAAAACACCACCACCATTTACCTAGTAAACTCATTTTCTTCGCTTTTATGCTTCAAATTTCCAAACCTCATTTCTCAACATCAAACATAACACTTTTCCATTTAACCCATACCAAACCTCTTTCATTCTCCTTGAAACCCCCAAAAAATAGAGTGAAAATACTTTCAAGTATATTGAGAACCCAAGAAGGAGCTCGGAACAAAGAGATGTAATATAGAGGTAGGCTACTTAACACCGCCTTTGTCAATGTTAGTAGATCACTTATTGATAGAGACCGAGATTTTCAAGATGATAATCTATTAATAAAACGCTCCACCACATTGGTCTAACTCCCGATATTGCTCATATCTTTGCCAATTGTAAGACACAAATATATAAGAGGTAATGAAACATTGCCACAATGAATATTATTAGCAACCTATTCCACTTTGCTGGGATCGCTCCCAATTCCGTAAAGACAACTTTTAGCTAAATTAACTATGAGCCCTGAAGCATCATGAAAACATTTCAGAATCCGTATAAGATTTCGAGCATTTGACTCTGACCATTTACAAAAGAAAAGTGCATCATTGGCATATTCGAGAAGAGAAACACTAGACATATTTTATTTCAAAGAAATATCGTTAAAGTGGCCTTTATCACAAGCTTCAAGCATGATAATTTGAAGTGCCTCACAATCAAGAAGGAATAAACATAGAGATAGAGGATCACCTTGACGTAGACCTTTTCCATCTTAAAATCTTTAGTCGGGGAGCCATTAACGAGCACCGAGACCATAGCTGAAGATAGCACCCCATAATCCACGTTACTCACTTGGACCCAAATCCTATTTCAAGCATGATACTTTGAATCAATGGCCAAGACACATTATCAAAGTCCTTTATAAAATCAACCTTAAAAAGAAGGAGATCTATCTTATTTTTACTTGTAAAATTGACCATTTCATTCGCAATAAGAATACCGTCTAAGATTTGTCGACTTTGAATGAAAGTCGACTGATTTAGAGAAATGATTTTTAAGATAACTCTTGCCAATCAACTTGCTAATATACACACCCTATGAGATGTATGGGACGAAAGTTAGAAAGACCAGTTGGATCTTATTTTTAGGAATGAGAGACAAAAGAAGCGTTACATCCGTTCACCAAGCGATTAGAAGTTTCAATCTGTTTTACATACTTGAAAAAGAATCATCTTTTATCCTTTCCCAATAGTATTTGATGAAGTTAGAATTAAGACCATCTTGACCGGGGGCTTTTGACCCCAAACACACCCCACACTGCTATTGTAACCTCTTCTATGGTGATTTCAAATTCTAGGAAGGCACAATCATCACTGTTTAACTGTCTAAATCGAGAGCTGCGCAAAATTGGACGATCATGATTAGACCCTTTAAAGGGATTCGCAAAATGTGTGAGGCCTCATTTTTTTATATCACTTGGATCAACAGTCCAATCACCGTTTATGGACAACCCCTTGATGTTATTTTTCTGGTATTTTTTCTTTAAGGAAGCATGACCGAAACGCGTGTTTTCGTCATCTTCAACCGTCCACTTGAAACGACACTTTTTAAATTACCCAATCAACACAGTGAAAGTGAGCATGAGAATTTTGCCCATCAACAAAGTCTTCATCAGAAGCAACCTCATCTTCTTCATCCAAATTTTTTAAATTATCTGATTTTTTTTTTTTTTACAATTACTATATATCAACGTCAATTATTCATGCTTTATAAATTTTTTCTACGCTATCGCAACATTGTGCGGGTAAATGCTAGTTTCTATTAAGTCGACAACAATACGCTATCTGATTGGGTTCACTACTCCCTATATTTGCAACCATGTGCTAATCCAAAATGAACAGTAACTTTGTGTACTTATAAAGCTACCTTTTAGGCATATATGGGTGCGTTTAGTTGGAGAGAAATTCTTTATTTTTTTAAGAAATTTTTCATAAGAAAATGAAAAAAACTGAAAACGCGTTTAGTCGTATTTTTTTCTAACAATTAAAAAAAAAAATGAAATTCTCATTTTCTAAATTTTAACTACAAAATTGAAAAGCCTATTCTACAATTCTCACTTTTTTCTTTCTTATTTTTTTTCTCAACTTCAAAAAAAAAAAAAAAAAAAAAAACACATACACCATTCTACCCCTAACCTCTCGTGTCATCCTCCATTGCCGACCATCGCTGCCACCATCGCAATTTGAGGTAATCTTTTTATCATTTAAAAAAAAGAAAAATATAACTCCAATTAAATGGGTTTTCAAAATTTTCCTCTTCTCTAAAGAAGAAAACTCATTCCTTTCTCAATAAATTTAGATACTGAAAAAGAGAAAAAATTTTCTACAATTAAACGGCACTGGTTGATATTTGATAAAGTATCTCACCGAAATATATGTGTCAAAAACATTAAAATGAAGAGTAAAGGGTCTAAAACACAATCAGTTGTTAATAAAACCAATACCCTAAATCAGGTCTTTATTATAAACGCCGGCAATCTAACCCTTCATCACACAACTCACAAAACCCATTTGAGATTCTAAACAAGATCATTTAAAACACTACCCAGATCGATATCAAAGGTAATCGAGTTGTGTTTTTTATTCATTCATTCAGATGATTGATTTATTTTGTTAATATTGTATAAAAGTGCCAAATGATGTTTGGGAAATTGCGCAAGGGCTTTGAGTCCCATTTTGTGTATCTTAAACGGGACCTTGAAAATAACTATTTAACGGTATATCCGTTCCCCACCTGATGGCACTCTCTTTTTTTTGTTTATAAATAGGTTTATTTGTATCCAAACACTAGTGTTATGATTTCTATATAAATACTAGAACGGTACCCGCGCCAATGCGGCGGCGGGTACCTGTGACTATATTTTGTGATATTCGGTTACACATTTAGTTGTTTTTATGCTTTATAAGTAGAGATGGTTAAGCCAAATAATTTTAGTTTGAACAACCAACCTGCTTCCTAACAAATTAATTTTGAAATCCTTCCATAATAAGCAAGTAAAAGTCTGAATTTTAAGCCTTTCTAATTATAGAATAGTCCCAAATGCATTGTAGTAGTACTAGAACGGTACCCGCGCAATGCGGCGGCGGGTACCTGTGACTATATTTTACGTTATTCGGTTACACATTTAGTTGTTTTTATGCTTTATAAGTAGAGATGGTTAAGCCAAATAATTTTAGTTTGAACAACCAACCTGCCTCCTAACAAACTTCTTAACCAACTTGCTTCCTAACCAATTAATTTTGAAATCCTTCCATAATAAGCAAGTAAAAAGTCTGAATTTTAAGCCTTTCTAATTATAGAATAGTCCCAAATGCATTATATAGTAGTATAGATAGATTTTAAAAATTAAGTAGAGATATGATGTATAATTTTACAAACTGTTTCAAGAATACAGATTATATTTTGACTTAAACTAGACTCAAAGCCATTTTTTTAACTCTACAATGACTGAAAACTAGCTGAGATTTAAAGCATAGATGGTATTGGTCTAATGTTGCGGATTTTCGCATAAAGATATTAATTTAGGGCCGCGCCTCTGTGCTAGAGCGGAGATTTGTAAAATACAAGTACCAGAAAGACCTGGCTAGTTAAAATCTGGAAATTTGAAAATTTGAACTTAGTGGTATCCAATGGTGCGTGTGCGGGTTTAATAATTGGACTTGGACTTGGACTTGATCCTATTTGAGTTATTACTCTTATTTAATGTCACAGGCCAATTACTTGAAATTTTGAAGTTACAAATTTTTTGTGAATATCAAATGAAGCATATTGTGAAGATTTTGACGTTTTTGGTGGCTATTACTGCTGTATGGATTAGCTTATTGCAGACTGCAATGATTCCACAGAGTCATACTTGGTTGGTGAGCCTCTTTCTTTTGCTTTACGCTGTGTTCTCGAGTTATTTCATTAAAGAAAAGGGAAGGAAATGGAAGTAAGACACTTTCCTCCCATATTTGGGCGGAAATGGAAGTAAAACAAATTCATCCAAATAACACTAATTTTACTTCCAGTTTACTTCCATTTTTTTTAATGAAATAACTCGAGAACACAATGTGGGAGTAAACCTTTTCACTTTCCTTCCCTTTTCTTTAATGAAATAACTCGAGAAGAGTCAATTCATTGTAAAAGGTGTGTTTGGATTTGCATCTTGAAACTGTTTTAGTGAGACTTAAAGTTGCAATACTGAGTTCATAATGTATTGATAAATTGATTCTGCTTATAAATAACTGATCATTTAGGGGTCAAATATGAGCTACAAATATCTGCTCTTTATTTGTACAACTGCAATAAAAGCGTAAACTAAAATAGCCTGATTACCCTTTCATCTAATATTGACTTTTTACTCCTGATTTACGAGATATCTTCCTTTTCATCCAAAATATGTTTTATGTTTACTTTATCTTTTAGTTTCCGTGTATAATCAGAAGTTCAGAACCTACCCTACAATCAAACATCAGATTATTTGTTTTTTACACTTCAAACAACATGAAGTCTCACACCACAACCTGATTAATAACAACTACCACAACTGATTATCTTGTGAATATTTTATATCTCGCAATCACTTTCAAAATACGCATCCGAACACCTCTGAATTCTTGTATTCCACATCTTAGTTTCCTGAATCTGTAACTTGCTTAGTTTTGCTTGATACTTTTGTTTTCACAGCTGCCTCTGTACTTCATTGTGTCGCTAGGATGCTATGGCCTATTAATGGTTGGTGTTGGTTTGGTGCAATTTCCTACTTGTCCACAGGAGGCAATCCTATTACAACAGGTATTTTACAAACATTCCAATCGAGCAGTTTAATCAATAAATTTTTGGTATTTCGATCGACCTTTTGTTTCAAAATTTTTACAACATCAAAGTCATTGAAGAGGTGGTTTACATTGCATTATGCCTTTCTGCTTAGTAATTTGTTTCAAATTTTTGTGCTTCTATCTTTTCAATTTACATCAAAGAAGCTGTTTTCCTGTTCCCATCGTATTGTAAATGTTGTGATATGATCCTCTGTTGATCCATTTTTGTAGGACGTGATTGAGGCGAAGGAATTCTTGAAGCACAAAGGGGTAGACGTCGGTTCAGATTAACAAAGAATCACACATCTTACTTTGTTTATCTAATTTTTGATGGACTAGTGATAGCCTTAAATTTGATGAGCATTATGTGACTTTTTTATCTGTACATCTGTATTGACGTGTGTTCAAAATCTTGTTCAGTTGTATATTTTCTTACTCATTTGCAATTTGTCAATTGCTACTATATTCATTACTGCCGTCTTTGTGTTAAAGTGACAAGAATTTTAGGGTACAAATTGATTTGTATAAAAAGTCAATCAATATACAACTCATTCGTCATTTGTTTTGGGGTTTTTCTTGATTCAAGTGGGCCTTGTTGCAAGCCTTTGTTGAGCTGTAAGTTTACAAGTAGTCTTTGTTCATTAAACATATCGGCTAGATCTAATGTAGATGAACAGATTTAACTTGTTTTCGCTGCTTTATTGCTACCTGTGGTTATGGGCGAAGGTTAGGCCTTGAATCTTTCGTGTGTATTGCTTCAAAGAAGCTGACAGGCTAATAATCAGCAACAGATATGTCTCAACAAGGTGCCCATGTTATAAAAGCCCTTGGTGGAAGCAGATTCTAGACGTGTATAAATGGTATTCTAACTTTGGCTTTAGCTAAAACTACTCCTATGACGGAACTAATATTAGTTACAGAATTTTTTCACAAACTAAACCAAATTGACTACATTTTGCCTGGCTGTGATAGTTATCGTTGATCACTGTATCTTTCAATTAACATGTCAGTTAAAACCTTCTGCTTCAAGCTGCCCATTGTAGACACTTTTTGTTTGCTTTTTTCTTTTGGTGACATCTTGCCTTACAAAGTTTGTGAATTTTACATGAATTGGATACAAACGAATCTAACTGGTTATAGTGCTTCAAATGAATTTTACATGCATGTGTTTTTGATGAGAAATCTATGCTTTATTTATTTATTTATTTTTTAGAAAGATTCTGTCATTTGATTTCTCAGAATCCAAGGTTGTGAGATACTAAGTAGAGATTGATCGAAAATGGAAGCAAACATTAAAGTTCTTTACTGGCGATACTTTTAATAGACAACATACAAAGGACGCATACGACACTCTCATCGACAGACAGTCAAAAGGGAACTGAACAATGGAAGTAAGAAAAACATCAATAGTACGCCAAAGACGGGTTTGATGACACAACTTCAGGGATGAGCGACATGTTTACCCCAGTACCTGTCTCGAATAATCCAAGCTTCTCGATCAGCCTCATTGCTAGATTACCAGCAGCATAAGAAACACCCGAGACAGCAACTGCTGTAGTCAAGTAGTATGTAATAGTTTTAACATACCCTCCAAACCCAGTGCATCTGTCGATATAAGCCTTAAATATTCCTAGCAAACCGACACATACAAAAGATGCCACTGCAACCACCACTATTGTGAAGTCTTTATCAGTGGTTTCATGAAACACGTACCCATAAGCAACGGGAGGGACGGCTCCAAACACAAGGAAAGATAGTATTGCTAAGAACATGTGCAATGGGAAATGTTCAACTCGTCCTAGTAACTCTTTGTACTTGGTACCGGATTCTTGGCCGTCTGCTTGTTGGTTAGAGAATTTGTGGCAGTCATCTTTTAAGTCCCAGATCTGCATATCAATCACATAAGTTTCAGTGTTGGGATCAAGTGATGAGTCGAAGTTAAGGTGCGTAACATTTTAACCATTGGGTTACTCACGTTGTGGCCAATGACGAAGACCCCACCGATTAGATTTGCCAGCGCTAGAGCTATGATGCTGACTGTAAAAGCTCAAAAATATTGACAACAAAGTTTAAGTTTCATGAAATAAGTATATCATTAACAAAGAACACATACATATATGGTTAACATTTCAAATGTGTGTTTCACTTTGGTGTACTTTCGTATTGCGTCATATTAAAATGAAAACACAGTAACAGCGACCGAAACTTACGTGTGCTTGCATCAGCAGCAGCAGCAGATGCTACAACACTTAAACTTGCAATCACCTCCATTAAACCTCCATACACTATGCTCTTCAAGATCTCAACCGGTTCAAAATCGTGTCCTGGTAGCTCCTGTGTTCCATCTTGGGTTTCAGTAGTATTTGCTGATGGAATATCGATATGTGTTTCTTCACCATGAGACGGGAGCTGACTAGGAGGCAGTTGTTCTTCCGGCTTAGGTGTTCCTCCTACTCCTGCACAAATTCAATTTATGTAAGATTTTCTTGATAAAGAAACATATAAACAAGAAGACAAATACAATGTTTCACCTTGTACAATGGGACGTTTGCCTGCAACATTATCAGAGCTAGGAGCAGGTGGTTGATCAACCTTTCCTTGTATCGGCTGTTCAGGATCTCGATTAACAACCTTTCCTGGTATCTTCTTTTGAGGCTCTTGATAATCCTCGGTTGGTTTTGTCTTTTCAGAATCTTTTTCTTTCTGAAAGACACGAAAGATGCTGAAACAGTTCCCTGCTTATATATAACACATGAGTACTCGGAATACTCGAATAGTCCATTCTTGGACTCTAAAAGTCTCGACGACGCATGTCATTAGGGGGGTGTTCGGATGTGCCTTTTGAATGCAATTATGCGATTTTATATAATCAGAATATTCTACAGTTATAAGATCTTAACTCACATAATGGCCAATAAAAGAGACTAATGTGAAATTTATCTTCTATAGTTCTATGGTATGATCGGTTATACTTGGTTACTGTGAAATCAATTATCTAAAACTGATTATCTGATATCTAAATAAGTAAATAACAAGATGCCTTCAATACCAGCATGGACGCAGACATTGAATTGGTAATTGGTAATAGGGTATGCATTTCACTTAGTTTTAAACTTTCAAATTAAAATTTATTACAAAAATATATATTTTACGATACGATCGAATTGAATGCTTTTCGAAAAGATATATATGCATACCCTATGCATCAAATATGTTCGTCTGTCTTCATATAAAATATGTAAAACTGTCTACTATGAAATTCTGATAAACTCTTTATCCAAATATATTAGAAACTGTTAAATTTAAGAGATGACTATAAATTCTTACAAACAAATGTATTAACTGTAGTAGTAGTTGTAGTTAATAATGTTCCATTACTGAAAGGTTGACTTCTAGAAACTTGCTGTAAAATGTGACATCATTCAAAAAAAAAAAAAAAAAAAAAAAAAAACTCATATTTGTCATAAGGGAAGGGATGCAGTAACAAGAAAAACTAAGATAAGAAGAAATTCTAGCCACATATTTTAAATAAGAGAGAGAATTTTAAGGGGAGATTCATCCATTTTTGTAGGTGCATCTGAAATGTGTGGTTGTGGTTTCTTCTTACCCTTCTTATTTTAATTTTACTTCTTATTTGATCCTAACTCTTTGTCGTAAAACCAATAAACCAATAATAGACATTTATTTTTGTTTTTAAAACAACATATCTTGCAAACGGTAAATCTTCAAGCTACAAAAAATACACAATCGCAATGGGAATTAGATTATCTTTCTATAGATATGTATTGTTATATATTTTCGACATTTATTTTTTATTATTATTTATTTTTTAATTTCCGCCCAGAAAAATCACATGTGATTCGTAAAATCACATATGATTTTATTTTTATCACATATGATTTTATTTTTACAAATCACATATGATTTTTACGAGTCACATGTGATTTGTAAAAATCACATATGATTTGATTTTTACGAATCACATGTGATTTTTCTTGGCGAATATTTTCAAAAATAAAGTTCGTCGAAAGTATATAACAGTGCATATCTATAAAAAGATAATTTAATTCTCGTCGCAATGGTATGATTTTTTCGCGTAACGATTAACGGTTTACGAGATATTTAATTTTAAAAAAAACAGGTGAAAGCCTATCTTTTTTATATTTTGATAAAAAAATAAATAAATAAATGGCTAGGATTATTTCATTGTTTCTACGACAAATATAAACTTTTGTCTATATTGAACTTGAAATCTGAAAGCCTAAAATTTCACGAAAATATTAAGAAGATTACCATCCTCAGGTGTTACGACACCTGCTTGTTGAACTGCACTTGAATCTTGTTTATTTCCAAAAATAGAAAACGGGTTGAAACATCCATTATCTGAAAAAAAAATTAGATGGTACTCGTATACATTAGTACTAGTTTTTAAGACCTAATCGTTAGTTAGTTCATACAAAAATAGTACGTATTAACAAACTGATCAATAGTACCTGTGGAAGTGAACAAACTGAAGCACGAGAGGCATCCAAACAAATCACGCTGTTCTTGTTCTAACTTAGCTGCAGGGGGTCTTCTTATTATTTTTCGGCGAAGAACAACTTTGGTTATGTGTTGGTCGCAGTTTGGGCAGTGCATCGTATGAGTATCGAGCTTTGGTTTCACCTTCTCAAATTCCAACTCCACGACTTCCTCCTCCGTGACTTCTTCAATTTGTTCAGAAGACTCTCCGGTTTCTTCTTCAGTAGCAAAGGCAGGTGATCCCTTCTTTCTATTATCGTTGGCGTCATTCTGAACCGCTTTCATAATCTTATTAATATCCAAATCTTCAACAGCTCCTACGATCTTATGAATATCCAAACCTTCAACTGCTCCTGAATTTGAAAATACACGAAAATATCCATGCAAGGTGATGAGTATTTCGTAAGCATAATCAAAAAGCAAGGATCGATCAATTGCATCAAAATGTAACATATTTTCATACGGAGTATATTATTTTTCATTGTACATCATATTTAGTTTATAGCTAGAGTCTTTCTGCACAAAAAATATCATTTGTCTCCTAGTCATTACGGTCAAGCAAATGCCACTAACATCTGACTTTCAAAACGTACAACAAAAGAATACGTATATATGAATATATGTTATACTATAACAAAATTAGAGAACTATATATATGTATACCTCCATTTTTGTCGAAATAGTTGGTGTTTTGTGACGGGTCTCCATCGACGTTGTTGTCTGCCTTTGTCAAGCTAGGAGCAGTAGCACTGCCGGAGTATTGATGTGGTTTCCTTCTTTGCAATCCGACGTCTGCTGCGTCATCCAAGTCAGTATCTATCTGATCAGGCAGCCGTTGATAATCCACTGCTACTTCCATCTTTGCAGCTTCTTAAACCACTAAAAGTCTTGCAAGTTGCAAACCACAACAAACTAAAGCTTGACACTTTATAGTATGGTTTATTAGCTTGTGTCACCTTTTTAGCTCTCGTATTAATTGCTTATATAATATAGGCATTGAAGAAGTCAATTTGTGAAAAAGTTGTTACACCGCGTTCACATAGTTCTCATGAGTCATAATGTCTATGAACGAACATGTCTAGAATTGGTTGAGTTTAGCAATAACCTTTAGAATATTATGGTTACCAAAATTTATTTGTAAATCATCATGTTGAAGCACTAAAACCTAAATTTGATTAACGGATAGTGTAACTTTTGGTCGTAATAATAAATAAGCGCCTTTAGAAGATTTGAAAAGTTTATGTTATTAGACTCTAATCTTTTTGGTACCAAATAATGAGTTTATTTAATGGGTGTTCATATTAATAAACTTAAACCTTTTTATAAGTTGAAATATGTCTAACTCAATGCCTAATGGGTATTTCTTTTTTAAAAAAAAGGATAATAACTTTATAAATCATCATACTTATCTAAAAATACTCTTCTGGGTATCGAACAATTTTTTTTATTTTTATTTATTTATTTATTTATTTTTTTGCTTATATGAGTACTTAACTTTTAATTTCGGACTTTTTGAGGTACTAAACTTTCAATTTCAAACTTTTTGAGGTACTTTTGTGACATTTTTGCCCTTAAATTTTTAATAATTTGAGAGGCAAAAATATCATAAAGTACCTAAAAAAAGTCCAAAATTGAAAGTTCAGTAAATATATAAGTAAAAAAAATTTGTTCAATATCCAGAAAAATATTTTTGGAGAAGTATAATACTTTTTAAAGGTATTATCCCTTAAAATAATGATTTGCGGGCCTATGAATCAAAATTAAAAACTAAAGTTTTGATTTGTGCATTTAAAAAGTGGTTAGTAACTTATGAGAGAATAAATATATTACATTTGTCATGAAATAAACTGATTAGATCTAACTTTAGGTCTACTTGTTAGATATATATATCAACACACTTCTTTTTTATATATCTAAATCATTGCCTAATGGGTAGCCATTAAATAAATCTTTAAATTATTTTATAATCTAGTAGTAATGATTTGGTGCATCTACAACTGAATCTTTTTATTAAGTAATATAATGTAGTTTTATAGTCATAATTAGGGCTGAGCAAACGGACCGGATGGACCGGACTGACCGACAAAACCGACCGGACCGACCACATTCGGTCCGGTCCTCGGTCTAAGCTTTTTGGCTAATTCGGTCCTCGGTCCGGTCGGTCCGGTCCGGTCCGGTCCGGACCGACCAAAAACCCGAAAAAACTTGCCAAATCTTGCCTAATTGGACCGGACCGACCGAAGACCGACCGGACCGGACAGGACCGACCACATTCGGTCCGGTCTCGGTCTATGATTTTTCCGGTTCTCGGTCTTCGGTCCGGTCCGGTCTTAGTCGGTCCGGTCCGGTCTTAGTCGGTCCGGTCCGGTTTTTAGACCGTGATCACCCTTAGTCATAATATTGCAACAAGTTTGTTGGTCCTTGCATGTATGAACCTTCAAAAATATAAAATAGAGCATACATTTGAATTACTTGGCAGTACTTGCAGTGAAGTATGGTCTATTCTATCTTTGGGGATGAACCTCCATGAACTCAAGAGGTGTAGGAGAGTCTAAACATGCCCGGTTAGTGTTAGAGTCTCGGCCCTAGGAGTTGTCCCTAGGAGAAATTGGCGTGGTAAAACACTTACCTAAAAACTATTGCAAGGTGAATTGTGCCTCAGTGTAACACTTTGTAATGGTACAATGTTGGATCCTAGTGTAATAGGCGAAAGATAGGGTTTAGTAGTTATTACGTTAAAATGATTGAATCACTAATTGTCTTGGTTAAAACAATAGATAGAAAACAATAACAACGATAATAACTCTGTCACTTTGCTCTATTCTTGAGAAGGACAAACTAATTGGGCCTAACTTTCGTAACCGGAAAAGGAATCTTCAAATTGTACTCCGGCATGAACAAAAGTGGTATGTCCTAGCAAATCCCATCGGCCCAGCACCAGCGGCTAATGCCCCAACAACGGTCAAGAATGGTCATTAAAGGCATGTCAATGACATGCTCGATGTAAGATGTTTAATGTTGGCCACCATGGCACCTGAGCTCCAAGTTAACTACATGGATATTGGAGCATTTGATCTGATTAGACAATTATGAGATACTATCCAGACATAGGCTAAAACCAAAAGTTTCAATGTAGTTGTCAACATAAGTAACTGCAAGATGGTTGAGAAGTCATCAATGGGTGCGTATGTAATCAAGATGATTAGGCACATCAACCGACTTGAACAGCTAGGTTACGCCATTGCACCTTTGCTTGCTATTGACTTCATTATGAATTCTCTGAGAAGAAGTATAAACAGTTTATACTCCTTGTTAAATAAATATCAAATTAATGTGCTTAAACTGAAAGTCCCACCTTCAACATATTCATGTTGTGGTTGAAAGATACTTCATAGGAGGAACGGTTAACTCAGTTAACACTTTTTAAATAACTATCAAATTAATGTGCTTAAGCTGAAAGTCCTTAACATGACCTAATCAGAAGAACTCATAGTTGAGCAATAGAAGCGAGAGCATGAGAAATTAACTTGGATCACGTAACTAAAGAGTACAAAGCATGAAAGGAATTATAGATCCGGAATGATCTATGGAAAAGATAATTCCTGTATTGCAAGATTCAGTGGGAGGTATCAAGATCTAGTATAAACGTACATTGCCTTAGGGGCAAGATAGCTTGACACGTAGAACATGTAGATCTTGAGTTATTGTGAAAAAATAAAGAAGCTATGTGACTTAAAGATATGAAAGAATGAGATTTGAAATTAGGAAATCCGCTACTACATCGTGGTTTAGCTAAGTCTATAAATAATCCAGTATAACTAAATCACATGTACATGACTTACTAAGATTCATTGACAGGAAAACAATATTAATATAATTGAGAAGTGAGGCTCAAGGGTCCTAGGAAAGGATTAGTCACAAAGGTTAAGTAATGATTACTCCAAGAACTTTCTGGTACGAGCTTAATTTAATCGCAAAAAATCAGAAGTAATGTCGTTGACTCGTGTAAATTGGATGATACATTACTATGTGATTGCCATTTAGTGTATTTTGAATCCGTTTCATTCTAAAGGGGCCATAGCTGCTTATCATGGTGGAAGACCAAGATAAATCGAATAGCTATTGTGAAAGCTATGATACTCCGGGGAGCGTATCATGTTTCACATACATTGTGCGGGGCAAATGTTGGACGTGACCAAAATCGAGAAGTAACCACGTGGATTAATTTAGTTAATGACATTCTTGGATCATGGCATACGATCCCAAAGACCTGAAGAGATATTGTGACAACCGAAAATTTCACGTTAACACCTATTTATAAACTTGAACGTTTTATGCTAAACACGTAAACTATGAACTTTACTCATAACCGTTAGGTTATCCCAGGCATAACGAGAACTGTCTTTGGACGTTTTACATCACACATGAATAATTTTAGTCTACGATAAGCAAGTATATTATTACTCTCATGAGCGTGATTTTATAATCATATGCATACGGTTTTACAAGTTTTAAGTAAATCTTTCAATTCTTGCACTTTATTTCACGCATGCATACACAACATACCCAATACCTACACTACCTTTCTACTAATACTTTCAATACTTATATACCTTCAAAATCAACTTATACCCTCCTTAAATAATCACCAAAAACCGTCCCCCCCCCCCCCTTTTATATATTAAAACCATCACAAATATCATACAACTTATCTCATTTGTCAACTATGTGACTTGAAAATCTTGAAATAACTATCTAACTCTCAAATCACACCATAATCCCTTTCTTTCTTTCCTATCATACGACACCCTCACCATCACTATGTCCCCTCCATACTTCCCATCTCATCATGTTATTTTCTTGTCCCCTATATATTTTGTTAGTGCAAATATTATGATATTTAATCTATATAGTCTCGTTTGTTTTGTTGATGACAAACATGTTGTGTTATGATCAAACCTCTAATAAACCATTAAACACATCTTGTAAATATTTTATATAAAACCAAAACCATTTTTATAAAACAATTATAAGTAAATTTTGTTACTTACACTTTTATAAAAATACATAGTTATAAACTAACCAAATAAACATACAAAGTAATTTGGACTATCCATAACCCATGACCCATGGCCCATGGCCCATGGCCCATGCTCATTGCATAATGCATGACATCACAATGGGTAAAATCCATGACCCAAGACCCAAAGTCCATGACCCATGACACAAAGTCCATAACTATAACCCAAAGTATGTATTGCATCATGCATGACATCATGTTGGGTACCCATGACCTATAGTACATGACCCATGACCCAAAGTCCATTTTTCATAACCCAAACCCAGATGGGTGGATCCCTCATGGATCCCTTGGTTAACGAGGGCCAAATCCCTTTCAAAGGGATCCTTGGGGAAAAAAACTTTTTTGGTTATTTTGCCTATAAATACCAATCTTTTCACACCCATTTCCATACACTTAAAGAATCCATTTTCACTATTTTTTAGCATACATTAGTATCCATTAGATCCACCATTAACATCAATCATTCACAATATAAAACCCTTGATCATAATGCTTCGAACATTCATTTTGTTGTAAGCATACTTCCATAATGATCCACCAAAGCAAGTCTTAAAAGATCTTGCCATTTCCATTCACTACAAGCATATACATATGAAGATCTATAAGATTGGTAATCTTGTCATCTTCATTCACTTGAAGGCTTCCCATCAATGGAAGTTTATTTAGGTTAGTTACACATCATATTGTAATCATCAAGTTGGTGTTTTAAGTTGTGGTAGTTGTATTGGATTGGTTCTTCCGTTGTAAAGAACTCGGTATCTAGCCTTGTACTAGATAAAGTGTGGGCGATGCAGGTTTGGTTCTACCTTGTGGAAAGAACTCGGTATCTAGCTTTGTACCGGGAAAAGTATAAGCGACAATGGGTTGGTTCTACTGGTGTTAGAACTTCATATTTAGCTTAGTAATGAATATAGTGTAAGCAACATTGTGTAACGTTTCTCCGCCAAGAAGGGAGCTCGTTGATCTAGTGAAGTAACTCTCGAGTTGGGTACTCTGGGTGTGGAGTAGGGCGAAGAGGGGCTTCATGATCGAACCACTATAAATCATCTTGTCGACTTGCATATCATTTTTACTTATCACCTTACTTTTATTCTTGCTCCATATTGTTGATTGTCTTTGTGCTTGATGTTTATAATTGTGTTGCGTACTTGTCTTAAGAGTATTTTTAGAAAAGAAAAGTAATCCAAAGTAATAATGGTGAAATTTGATTTATTATAAATCATCAGTCTTGCGGAATCTTATGTGACATTAAGGGGTTGGCCTTAGATGCCGTAAAGCGTTAAATGCATCTTCACGTCGAGATTAGAAAATCTAATGGTTTATATTATGCTTGCTAAGTATTCATATAGTCATAGACTATATATGACACTTTACATATTATGATGTGCTTGATCGTCAATTTGATACAAAAGTTTTTAAGTTTTTAAATGGAAACGTATTTACCCCTTCCCCCTACGGTTTCCACAATTGGCATCAGCGAAAGTGTCTCTTAAATTCAAAACAAATGGTTTTTAAAATATAGTACGGTCCATGTATCAAACTTTCCGTGAAGCCAATCATATATGAAAAATGTTTTGTTGATTTTTATTTTGAAGTTTTGTTGTTAGATATCTTGTTATACAAGCTTGAATAATTATTAAAATGGGCAATATAAGTTTACTAAAAAGTATACAAAGGTTAAAACTTTTTTTCCAGGTCAAAATATGTGTTTTTGTAAATCTGTGTCAGACCCGCGGATCCCTTTGTTATCAAAGGGTGGATCCCTTTTGGAAGGGATCCGGCGAATCCGTCTGTATAGAGGACAAATTTTGGTAAACTTAAAAAGTTCATAACTAATTAATCGTAAGTCCGTAGAAATCATGCCACCTATCACTTTGAAGGTAACTAAGTCTACTTTCATATAAAAATATTTCCAAACACTGAATCTAAATTAAAATGTATCAAAGTCCTTTGAACGTTGGTTTATTTTCTTTTAGTTAAGACATATTTAAAACATGAAGGTAACTAACCAAGATTTGTATATCTTGTTATAGTTAAAAAGTATTTTGTGAAGCACATGTGTCTACCTTATCTTGTCATTCATTCGCTTGTTAACTCTAAATATCATTACACCAATTTATAAATTTTTTAACATGACATCTTCGTCACCTTAGTTCTTATGCACTTGCATTAGGCATAACATTAATAAAATGAAGTAAAGTATCATCATTGTTACTCTTCGATAGACCATTGTAGGAATACAAATTTTCCTAATTTGAGAATGAATACTGGAGAAATTATTGCACTAGAAACTCAATTTGATCTAACGGTTAAACTGCTTCCTAGAGAGAACTTGGGTATGTGGAATCACCCGTAAAAATGGTCATGTTTAGCCTTAATTGAGCACCACTAGTAATAGTCTCATATTCATTCTCTTACTTGAAAATTTTCTATTCATATGCTTTGCTAAAGTAAGTTTACAATGGCAATACTTTGCGTCACCTTAGAATTACTAATCAAACAAGTAGTAAATATGTTTTTCTTTTGTTAATCAATCAAAATCACTTGCCTTTTCAAGCGATTATCTTGCGTTGATCGAGAATAGCTACATGACTTCAAGGATGAAGTTCATTGTATACTAATCACCTTCCGTAATGACTATACTTATCTTATTGCTTTCATTAAACTGAAACAACCTTCTAAACAATTTACTTTTTCATCTTCTTTATTTTTGATTTAATGTTAAACTCATTATGTTGGATGTCCACCAATTATGGGGGAGGGAAATTCATTCACATAATTATCTTTTAAGAACGCATATACATGTGTTTCTTACTCTTCAAATACCAAGACATAGGTAAACATCTCTCTGCTAAAACCAACTCACAAAACGGCACTTGCTTCAAGACTTTCTAATCCATCACTTATTTTTCATCAATAATTCATTAAAAGAAGAACACATCATGTGTTTGACAACTCCTTTATCTCTACAACAAATAACTCCACATTCCGGATCTTAATTTAAATGAAGCCTAGGATTGTCCTAAACTAGCACGTCACAACTCTATTGTCTAGAACACTATCATATATCCTCTTCTCTCTTGACACATACCTTGCACGCCATTATTAGTGTAAATGATGTACTAATCTAGACCGTCTCATTTAACACTTACTATTATGTAAACTTGTTTTGAGTTTTGATAAGTGTGAGTTATTTTTGCGAGCCCACTATGTTTTTTTAGTTCTCAGATACCAGATCCCTTTTGGATAACTGACCGGATCCATTTTGAAATGGATCTTGAGGACACGGCGTAACAAAGTCACATTTTGGGATAACTGGCTGGATCCATTTTGAAATGGATCTGGAGGAACCAGCTTAACAAAGTCACATTTTATATCTCTTTACATCTCTCTCACCTTCTAGATTTATGCCCTATTAGTTTCAATTGAGCTATCCTTAGTCCCAGTAGATACCATATGTTCCTATGCATGACTTAGGATCGTTATAAGCCTAAAGAACATGCCGAAAGAAGTAGTGTTTCGTCTTCAGTGATTGGATTGACTGAGAGAATTGTGCTTAACATCGTGAATGGAGAAGTAGTGTATGTACATCAAAGTACACGTAGTGTTTCGTCTTTAATAATTTTGTTGGTTGAGGGAACTATGCTTACACTGAAACCGAAGAAGTACCATTAATGTGTACATCAGACCTTATTACCAACTTGGATGCAATGTCATGTGAGTTATGTTGTAATGATGCTCCCCGAACGACAACCATGTTTCTACACTTTTGAATCTACTTTATCCGCTGCATGATGAAAAGAGAGTTGTCGGTTCAGGAGGGAGCAGGAAAAAGAAAGAAAAGGCTCACTAGTTAGGAGGGAGTAATAACCTAACTAGACCGTTACAGTTGAAGTTCAGAGCTAGAACGATCTGTGCCGTCAGTGCCAAAGATCAAATGCCGAGATCGTCGGAAGAAAAGAACTTCAACTCTACCTCAGTATCTAGACTACAGAGACTCGGCGCTTCAACAACGTCAACATAGTTTACTATTGTTGTAATTTACATTGTTTATGTATTTATAGGTCTCATTGTAACCATTCACGTATGACGATATCTTAGAGGGAGATTGTTAGCCTCGCTCTTTTATAAAGATAGCGTCACATACGTGAAATGGACTAGATATGTAGTAAGTTGCACCCGTAGGGACTACTTATGTAAACAGGGCAAACTTTGAGTATGTTGAGCCTATAAATACCCCTTATGACTCTCCATGAGGGGTGTGAGAAATTGTGTAACTTTCATTTATCAATAATAATACCCTTTTTCTTCACCCTCTCTCTACTCTTTCTCTCTCTAAACTAAACATGGATTACATCTATTTTGATCAACCTAGACCTCCCGAATCACATAAAAATCATTACTTTCGGTCCTACATTGATCATTTCTCAAATACTTACCATCTTTCCGCTCTAGTGCTTATACCTTCTTTATCTCATCTTAGTCATACATCATATTGTAATCATCAAGTTGGTGTGTTAAGTTGTGTAAGTTGTGGTAGTTTTGTGGATTGGTTCTTCCCTTGTAAAGAACCCGTTATCTAGCCTTGTACCGGATAATGTGCGGGCGACGCAGGTTTGGTTATATCTTGTGGAAAGAACTCGATATCTAGCTTTGTACCACAAAAAGTGTTAGCAACGATGGGTTGGTTCTACCGATGTTATAACTCGGTATTTAGCATAGTACCGAATAAAGTGTAAGCAACGTTGTGTAAGGTTTTCTCCGCCAAGAAGGGAGCTCGTTGATCTAGTGAAGTAAATCTCGAGTTGGGTACTTAGGGAGTAGAGTTGGGCGAAGAAGAGCTTCGTGACCGAACCACTATAAATCATCATGTCGACTTGCATATCCTTTTTACTTATCACTTTACTTTTATTCTTGCTCCATATTGTTGATTGCCTTTGTGCTTGATGTTTATAATTGTGTTGTGTACTTGTCTTAAGAGTGTTTTTAGAAAAGAAAATTAAACCGGACTATTAATGGTGAAATTTGATTTATTATAAATCATTAATATTGCGGAATCTTATTTGACATTAAGGAATTGGCCTTACATGTCGTAATGCGTTAAATGCATCCTCGCGTTGAGATTAGCAAATCTAATGGTTTATACTATGCTTGCTAAGTATGAATATAGTCATAGAATATTTTGACACTTTACATATTATGACGTGCTTGATCGAGAATTTGATACAAAAGTTTTTAAGTTTTTAAATGGAAACATATTCACCCTCCCCCCTCAAAGGTTTTCACATATTTTCTAAAACAACTAGTTGTTTTCCTCACTTCTTTCCCTATAAATAGAGCCATTCATTTTCTCATTTTACACAAAAAAAAAACACATTCAAACACACTCATTTCCTCTCTATCTCAGCTCCTTTCAAGGCTTTCAACAAGGTTTAAGGGGTTGCTAAAGATTGCTAAGAAAAAATTATGGTTTTCTAAGCTTGTGGGTTAGTATTTTGCACTTCTGGACTTCCAAACACAGCAAAATTTGTGTAAGCATCTCATGTCATCCTATTTTACTCATATATAACATATGATGCATCATTTTATATCATCTTTGTAGATTTGTAGTGTTGAAAGTTGATTTAAACTTAGTTATTATAAACACTAAATTTGAGCTGAAAATGGGTTGAATTGCTAGCAAGTTTTAACCACTTTAAAAGTACTTTTGGCAAAACTCTTTTCACCTCAGTGTACTAATAGGTCTTAGGTAGATTTCCCCTGAAATTTATAAATTATGGAAATTTATTATTATTTTTAAACATTTTCACGAAATAAGTTGTCTAACACCTCAAGCTATTTGGATTCATGTAGTATAGGCAACTTTTGGAGACACTAAACTTGGAATCTAGGAGTCTAATTTTAGTGCTTGGAAAGGTAAAACATTGACCTAACTACCGGAAGTGGAATTTTGAAAATCAGTTGAGAAATGAAGAAGTTACAGCCTCATGAAGTTGGGTAAAGTTTCTGAGTAAAACAACAGTTTGAGACTTGTGGCTATTGAAGTCATTTTGGGTGACTAAAGCTTAAGTTTACTAAACAAGGCCATGTTTTCTTGAAAGTAGACACAAAAACCTAAGTTTTAGGCTTTGAATGACTAAATGGGCCAACTAACCATGAAGTTACGACCTCCCAAAGCCGTAAAAACTTTTCTAACAACCCTTAACTTGAAGGTTTTTTGAACCAAATATATGTTTCAATCGCTTTTCCTAAATGATTTTACTTGCGAATCTTTATAAAACTTCACTAAAATTTTAAATGGGTCATAAAACTTTCTAAAACTCATATGCATATAGTACATATCGACATATCGTATCATTCCTATGGCATCTTATTGAATTACATCGCGTTTAGGACACTTTGTTTTATTCAAGCTTGCGTACTTATTCCCATTATCACCACTTTGTTGAGGTGGGTGTCATAGCCCCACTCTTACTTGTTTAATACTCGTTTTGAACTACTTTGGGTGAGAATACATTGCTTGTTTTACTTACGAACATAAGTACTTAAACATTTATGCATTGCTAAGTTACCACTATTGTTGTTAAGTCCCTGCTATCATGAACCGTTAATTACGTAGTAAGCGTGAATGTTGTGAATAGACCTATTGGGATTTAACTCCCCCGTTCTGGTGTTGGTAGCTCTCACTTGACAGGTAGTCAAACAAACACATTTCATTTGAGGTAGTACTAGGTGTTTGGCAAGGCACTTAGCGGGGCAAATATACATACAAAATACTTAAGGCTTCGGTTCCATGAGTTTAGTGCAATAGTAATACTTTTCATGATATTGGATACATTACAATAGTCACTAATACATTTTCGGATGTTGTATTTGTTACGACGTTGCCTTGAAATCTTGTGGTCCATATTATCTAATTACTTAAACCTATGATCTCACCAACTTTATATTGACATTTTAGCATGTATTTCTCGCTTCACTGTCGTCACTTCCACCATCACCTCCAAACCATACATAACCGCATTAGCCTTAACCACTCTCCCAATCATCTCATCACAAATCCCTTTGGCCTCACTAAACTTCCTTCTCTTACTCCAAAACCCAATCAAAGAATTAAAACTCGCCACACTCGGCCCCACTCCATACACCATCATTTCATCAAACTATTTACGCGCACTTTCCCAATCCCCTGGCCTTAACCACATTTTCACCATAACGTTATACAATCTAGTTTGCAGATTAAGGAGGAGTAAGAAGGGTGGTCATGTTGGAAGGTGTTGGTGGTGATGTAGTCGTTGAATAAGGTTATGAGTTCTTCTGGGGTGTGGAGGGGTTTGAAGTCTGTGATGAATGGGATTGGGGTTTTGGGTTTCTGGAAATGGGGTTTTTTGTTGTGGAAGTGACGGGTGTGTGAGAAGTTGGTAAGCATTTTGTGGAAAAGTGACATAGCTTGATTTGATACCTATGGTTTTGGTTATGAAAGCTTGATATGAGAAGTGGAAGTGAAATCAAAACATCTCAACCAATATCTTATACTCTTCACCAACTCTCATACGTTATTGTTGTCGTTCCATTGGTTGTTGTGTTGTTGTGGGGCCCACTGGAAGGAGGTGGAAGTTAAACATAGTCAACAAAAGTTAACAAACCTGCTAAATCGGTAACAAGTCAAAAGCATATTAATAATGAGACAAAAACGGAAACTAGATTAAGCATAATGAGTTTTTCTTGAGTTTAGTATGC
This sequence comes from Artemisia argyi, assembly GCA_030686995.1. NCBI lineage: Eukaryota > Viridiplantae > Streptophyta > Magnoliopsida > Asterales > Asteraceae > Artemisia > Artemisia argyi. Next base: position 65,137,149 of record CM060709.1, on the reverse strand, counting down.
ATAATGAGACAAGGTATAAAGTATATTAAAGCCTCGTTTTGTTTGGGGTTTTTTGTTGGGGGATTGAGCTCAAAGTAAAAAACAAGTGTTTGGTTTGTATTGTTGGGTTTTAATAAATTGTCTCACATTCGTGGCAGTGGGGTTGCAGAATTCTGGACCGGTAGGCAAGGTTTTATCTTTTCTCTCTTTATTTATTTATTATTTTTTTTTGTCTTTATATAATAAATTATTTTTTTCTTGTCTTTATGTAATATATAAATTAAATAATACAGTATTTATTAAATAATATATTTTTACTCCCACTTATTTTAATATTTTTTTTCGCTTTTTACATCAAATCTAAATTTAAATCCAAATATGCAACTTTAAATTCAAATTCAAAATACTAATATAAACCCATCAACAAACCAAACGAGCCATAAGTATTTATAATTTTTACTTAATAATTTAACTCCACCTTAAATGTTAGCAATCACTAGATATAGAAGTGTCGTAAGTCTAAATTTATTGAAATGTGATTTTCTTGATTATGATAGTCTTAGCAATAACCTTTAGAATTATGGTTAACAAAATTTGTTTGTAAATCATCGTGCTGAAACACACTAAAACCTAAATTTGATTAGTAACTTTTGGTCCTAATAATAACCGCCTTTAGATGGGAAAAGTTTTTGTTGGACTCTAATCTTTTTGGTACCAAATAATGAGTTTATTTTGATCATATTAATAAACTTAAACATTTTTTTAAGTTGAAATATGCAATAATACATATTAATTAATCATATAAATTACTTTAATCACGTGTCATTTTTATTTGATAAACTCAATGTTTCTTTTTTATATGTCTAAACCAATGTCTAATGGGTAGCCGTTAGATAAATCCTTAAATTAAATGACAATCTAGTAGTAACGATTTGGTACATCTACATCTGTTTCTTTTTATTAAGCGATGTTATAGTCAATCATATTGTAACAAGTTTGTTGGTCTCAATACCTTGCTCGTATGAAAACTTCACAAATATAAAATAGAGCATATATTTGAATTAGTTGAACGGTTTTTACGGTCTTCAATGTATGTACTGATTTATTAACATTATCTGTTCAATATACAAATATTTTCATCGCCTTCATTAATAGCTGGCAAATTATGATTCAAAATCTTTTTTGAACGAAAATTATGATTCAAATTTAATACTCCGTAACTATTACCCTCTAATACGACTATTAATTGTTTATAATTATATTTTTCGGCACGCAAATGAGGAGAATAATGGTTGAATACAGCTTCAACAATAAGTATACTTTTTGTTACAATAAACAAGCATTAATATAAATATACATAAGGATGTATTTTATACGATGAATTTCATATCTTTTTTTACTTTAATGAATAATTTCATATATACTCAAAATATATACTTGAATGTATAATTTATAATGCTTTTAAAGTCTGTTTAAGTAAATATGAAATTTTCAAATTGAAAAAAAAACGATATTAAATTGCCCCTATTTTTTAACGTGCATCGATATGGTGGGTTATACCACTTGTTAAGTCATTTGAAGGGCAACTACCTAGAAAAAACTGTTAAATGTTACATATAACATTAATAGGTAAATGTTTAGTATCGAAGCCGAGATCTCGGGATTGCACACATTACAAACGAGAATTAAAGATTAATAAATATTAATAGTTATGTATATTTATTAATAACACAAGTTTAAGGACTAGTGATCGTTAGTTATTAAATGTATGGACTAACTATCGCGAATTGACAAGGAAAAGGACTAAATTGAAACTTGGTGGCAAGAAGGATCCGGAACACCCATCTTGGGTGTATGGCCGGTCGATCAAGCCCAAGGGAGGGGCAAACCATTGCCCTAACTTGCTCCTAAAGTTTTCTCTAGTATATATACAAACTCAAGGGTCATTCATTCATATCTTTTGTGCACACATAATAACCCAAAAGGTTTCTTTTCTCCTTGTTGGTTTCCAGCCGATCGAACACCCTTAATCCTTAGGGTTTTCGATTTTGGTTTTTCCAAAACAACTCTTGTGTTTAATTCGGTATTAGTTTGTGTGTACAAGAACGAGGTAATAACTCACTATAGTTATTATCAAGAGATCGATAAACAAAACAGTAAAGGGTTTATCATAGATCTATTATTACACAAGATCAAGATTTATTGAAGTGCATCGGGTACGTTCCTATTTATGTTTTAGTTAATATTTATGTGTTATACTTGATCCTAGCTTCCGTAATACGTGTATTTTGATTGTCATATTCTAACAGTGGCATCACGAGCCATGCATAACATGTAATTGATTATAAAAACATAATAAAAATCGAATCTTTAATTGATTTAGATACATGTTTTGATCTAGGGTTTTTCTTTTCTTTTATTTTATTTTATTTTTTTGAAAAATTTGAAACCCTTAACGTAATTTATGGGGGGGGGGGGGGGATTTCCATACAAATCCTAATTAGGGTTTATGGTTTTTTGATTAATATGTAATCACTAGAAACCCTAGGTCTTTAACCGGTAATGTGAACGTATCTTGTGACCTATGTGGTAATTGTTATGCTTTAATCCGTGACGAATCATGCATGATAGTCATGGATCTATTAATTGTTATTATTGTCACATGTTTTAGATAAATCTAAAATTAGGGAAGACTCCAATATATATATACATATATATATATATATATATATATATATATATATATATATATATATATATATATATATATATATATATATATATAGGGTGAGGATCAGGTACGTTTTTGTCTTTTAGTGCGGATGGTACGGACGAATCTCAGCCCTCCATCTAGTCAACCATCTGAAAAAGGCGGAGTGACAATATCGTAAATATCCCGTCTTTTTTTAAGATCGTTACTATCGTATTAGCTTTTTTCTGAAAAAAATTCAAAAAAATCTGAAAAAATTAAAAAAAATAAAGAGGACAACAAATAATTAAAAATCGCTGAAAAAAAATTCAAAAAAAAAAAATCGTTTTCATCGTTAAAGGTATTGTGATATCAGAATCTGATTTTGACTTTTTTACAAAAGTCAAGATCTGATCTTGTCAAGATCAGATCTTGACATTTGTAAAAAAGTTAAAATCAGATTCTGATATCACATAAACTTTTTTTTAATAAAAAATTTAATATCACAATAACTTGTTTAATATCGTAAAAACTTTTTCTTAATAAAAATTGTTAATATCGCCGTAACTATCATGCTTTCTTAATATCAAAGTTAATTTTTTTTAATATCACTTTAACTTTTACTTAATATCGTAATATCACGGTTCATTTTTACATGTAAAAAAGCTTAATATCACGGTACCACTCATAATATCGTTAATATCACATTAGCACTCATAATCAAAAAAGAAAAAAGTGCTCAGAAAAATCTGAAAAAATAAAAGAACACAACTAGAGTAAGGATCGCTGAGAAGGAAAAAAAAATCCAAAAAATCGTTTTCATGATCAATTGGTACCGTGATATTAGCGTCAGATCTTGACTTTTTTTACAAAAAGTCAAGATCAGATCTGGAATGGGCGGTCCAGATCCATCCGCACGTCCGCACTGAAAAATTGTATCCGCACGTGATCCTCACTATATATATATATATATATATATATATATATATATATATATATATATATATATATATATATTAAAATCAATTTATGTGCTATGTGGTATTTGATTAGCTTTAGCCTACGCAATTGACTTGTCAATGTATGTGACTCATCTCCATATAGAGGTGAAGACCCTAGTTGATTATATGCATATAAAACCTAGAATTGATTTTGTTAGGATCTTTTCTAATAAAGATTGCATGTGGCTAATTGTTTCACCTTTTATTATTATTAGTTGTTTTGATTTATCTTTGATTACTTGTTTTATTTTTTAATTGTTTGACATGATTGTAAGCAATAAAAGGGTGATTTTTATAAAGAAAATAATATGGACTAATAATGGTGAAACCTTAAGTGATAAAAATTGAATCTTGCGGTGTCTTATGTGCCAACAACGGTTCGCTTCGCACGGTAATTCGCTCCAAGGCGAGACTAGCAAGATTCATACTTTATTACATGTTTTGAGATTGAATCCATAAACTTTTGCTTGATTGATGTTTTGTACAACATGCTTTTAAAAGTAACTCCTTTAAGACAACATTCTTAGTCGTGGTAAGAAGGCTTAGAAAGAGCCCTAGAGTCTGCCTTGGTTATCACACTTACGAATACGTCTTAAACGAATTTCTTTTAAAATCATTCTTGTAGAAAGTCATCTTAGGGTTTTTAAACCTCAAGTAAAACTTTGTGTATTAATTTCAAGAATTGGTAAAAAAAAAAATAAAAAAAAAATAAATAAAAAAACAAAAAACAAAAAACTTATGCTATAAAGATGAGTGCATGCATCTTTATACATATTTTGATTAACACATCAAAATTGAATACCATAAAATTTAAGTTACATGCCATCTATCTATAAGGAACACTTGGAATTTTAATTTAGTAAACGTGAGACCTAGGATAAATTTTTATAACAAGGTAAAATAATGTTAATGCGTGAGACCATAGATAGTAATTTTACAGTTTCTAAGGTAGACGACTTGATTAAGTTTTGCGTGAGACCTAGAACTTAAGGCATGAGATGGGATGAAACATACTTACAAGGCAAATTGATGAATCAATTTGATGTAAATCCCATAATGATCTAGGAATTGGAAATCTTGTTTGCCAATTATTATTCGACAGATTACCATATTTTATACTTTCACTACTAGCAGATCAACTAATGTGGTAGAATCTATGTAAAGTTGGATCATAGATTTTCAAGAAAATTAGTTGGTTATATGAATATAGCCTTTCGGTATTTTATTTTCTTGAAGATATTTATTATCGAAAATACTAATGTTTGAACTTTTATTTGTAGATATGGCTCAACCCGATAACCCAACTGTGATTTCTGCTTTCAAGAGTCATCTTGAAAGAGAAAAATTGACTGGAAAGAATTTCAATGATTGGCACCATTCGCTCAGAATTGTCTTGAGGGCGGCCGGTAAGCTCAATCTCTTGGCCGATGAATGCCCAGCTGAGCCTGCTGCTACTGAACCAGAAGCAGTTAAGGCGGAGTGGAGGGAGAAACATGCTAAGTTTAATGAGGTTGCTTGTTTGATGCTCACTAGCATGAGTGATTAATTACAAAAGAAGTTTGAGTACTACTTTCCTAAAGACATGCTTGAAGTCCTTCAACAGTCTTATGAGAAATCTCCTGCAGTTGAATTGTATGATGAACTTGACAAGCTACACAACTGCAAGCATGGTGATGGTAAACCAGTTGAAGATTATATGACTGAGATGAAAGAATCATTTGATCAGCTTCACATAATTGGATTTGGTTACCCCTACAATGTGCAAGTGCACTTGATCAACAGGTCCCTTAACAAGGATTTTGCTGGTTTTGTGCAGAATTTCAACATGCATTGCTCGGGGAAGACAGTCTCAGAATTACTCACATTGCTTGTTGATTATGAGAAAAGTCTACTAGCCAAGGTCAAGGCTCCTACCCCGCAAGTGTTGGCGATTCATGGGGGGAGAATCCAGAAGAAATCGCATGTGAACAAAGGCAAAGGGAAAGGTGATAAAGGCAAGCAGGTCATGGCCTATCAACCACAACCCAAGATGAAGCAGCATCAGCCTAAGCAGAACAAGGTGAATCCTCCAAACAAGAAGGATCAGGCTTGTCACCACTGTCATGAAAAGGGCCATTGGAAGCACAATTGTCCTCTCTACATTCATGACTTGCGACAGAAGAAGCAGGGTAATGAAGCTGGTAACCCCAGTTCATCAGGTGCGTTCTTGATGATTGAATTATTCACTCTTACTCCTAAATTGAATTCATGGGTATATGATACGGGATGTGGAATTCATATTTGCAATACCTTGCAGGGGTTTAGAGTTGAGAGAAAGTTGGCCTATGGACAACAATTCTTGCACGTGGGTAACGGAGCACATGCAGAAGTTGAAGCTATAGGAGTTTTTAATTTAGTGTTGCCTTCGGCCTTAGTACTATCTTTAAATAATTGTCATTATGCACCGTCAATTGTTAGAGGTTTAATTTTATTTTCATGTTTGTTGAACCTTGGTTTTGATCATACTATTTCTAGCAATGGAATTTCAGTTTCTTTAAATGGTGTTTTTTATTTTAATGCTATTGCTGTGAATGGTGTCTTTGAAATTGATATGAATGATAATGATAATGCTTTTGTTAAAAATAATTCAATGTATAGCATCAGTAATAAGAGAATCAAGAAAGGTCTGGATTCGTCTTATCTTTGGCATTGTCGACTTGCTCACATTGGCAAGGCTCGCATCGAAAAGCTGCAACATGATGGGATTTTAGATAAGATCAATGATGAATCATTTGATAAGTGCGAATCTTGCATTGCTGGGAAGATGACAAAGAAACCCTTTAAAAATAGGATTGAAAGGGCAAATGATCTACTTGGTTTTATTCACACAGATGTGTGTGAGCCACTTAGACATGTGTCAAGGAGAGGTGCTAGCTACTTCTTAACATTTACAGATGATTACAGCCGTTATGGTTATGTTTATTTACTTAAACATAAAGATGAGGTGTTTGAAACATTCAAAGTGTTTAAAGCAGAAGTAGAGTTGCAACTTGGAAAGAAGATTAAAGCTCTTTGATCCAATAGAGGTGGTGAATACCTTAGTCAGGAGTTCATAGATTACTTTGCTAAGGAGGGAATTGTCCAACACCTTACTTCTCCATATACTCCACAACAAAATGGTCTATCTGAGAAAAGGAATCGTACATTGCAAGATATGATACGATCTATGTTTAATCTAACAACTTTTCCTTTTTTGTTTTGGGTTTATGCCTTAGAATCTGCGGTTCACATTCTTAATATGGTAACGCGACTCAGCAGACAAACTCCAACAAAGATCTATGAAGTGCATCTTCGTAGGATACCCTAAGGAAACTATGGGTTACTACTTTTATTACCCACCTGAAAACAAAGTTTTTGTTGCAAGGTATGGAGACTTCTTGGAAAAGGAGCTCATATCTCAAGAATTCAGTGGGAGAGTATATGATCTGGAAGACGATCATGAAGATGTAGCACCTTCTGAAAACACTAGCCAACTTCCTGTGGAACCTGAGAGTTTAGGTCCTCCACCTGAAGTTGAAGTGGTTCCCATTCGTAGGTCAACTAGACCTGTGAAAGCTCCTACACGTCTATGTCTTAATGTAGAGTGTGATGATAACTTACTAGGGGACCTTGATGAACCTACAAGTTACAAGGATGCCATAAATGGTCCTGAAAAGGAAAAATGGCAGGTAGCTATGAATGGGGAAATGCAATCCATGAAAGACAATGAAGTCTGGGAAGAAGTAGAATTACCTCCGGGTGCCAAGTTAGTTGGAAGTAAATGGCTCTATAAGAAAAAGACTGATATGGATGGCATTGTACACACCTATAAGGCCCGTTTGGTAGCTAAAGGCTATACTCAAACTTTTGGTGTTGACTATGAGGAGACCTTTTCTTCTGTAGCTGACATTAAGGCTATTAGGATTCCTATAGCCATAGCCGCTTACTATGACTATGAGATTTGGCAAATGGATGTCACAACCGCCTTCTTAAATGGTCGCCTAGATGAAGACATCTATATGGCGCAGCCTGAAGGGTTTGTGAATCCAGAATTCCCAAATCATGTATGCAAACTTCAAAGATCCATTTATGGATTGAAGCAAGCATCACGACAATGGAATAAGAGATTTGACAGTGATATTAAAAAGTATGGATTCACTCAAAATCTTGATGAGCCATGTGTATATCACAAAGCTAGTGGGAGTAATGTAATTTTCCTTATTTTATATGTTGATGACATATTGATCATGGGAAACGACATTCCAAGTTTGCAAAAGGTTAAGGCATATCTTGGAAAGTGTTTTTCTATTAAAGATTTAGGGGAAGCTGCATTTATTCTGGGAATCAAGATATATAGAGATAGATCTCAGCGATTAATTGGATTAAGCCAAAGTGCTTACATTGACAAAATATTGAAGAGATTCAATATGCAAAATTCCAAGAAGGGATATTTGCCAATGCAAGAACAACATGGCTTGAGCAACAAAGTTTGTGCTTCAACACCTGCAGAGGTGCAACGCATGAAGAGAGTCCCTTATGCTTCGGCTGTGGGATCTATTATGTATGCGGTGAAAAGTACAAGGCCTGATGTGGCATTTGCTCAGAATTTAACCAGTCGATATCAGCAGAATCCAGGTGAAGCTCACTGGACTGCTGTTAAGAATATTCTTAAGTACCTTAGGGCTACTAAAGATATGTTCTTAGTTTATGGGGGTACTCCATCTGCAGAACTTGATGTTACAAGTTACTACGATGCTTCTTGGAAAGGTGATAAGGATGATACGAAGTCTCAGACGGGTTATGTCTTTGTCATTAATGGAGGAGCTGTAGATTGGAGGAGAATAAAGCAGAGTGTACTAGCGTTGTCTGCTACAGAAAGTGAGTATATAGCTGCTTCAGAAGCTGCAATGGAAGCTGTTTGGATTAGGAAGTTTGTTTCAGGGCTTGGGGTTATGCCTTCGATTCGACGACCTATAAAAATGTATTGTGACAACTCAGCTGCAATTATATTTGCCAATGAGCCTGGAATCATGAGAGGTACCAGACATTTCCCGATTAAGCATCACTATGTTCGAGAACAAGTCGAAATAGGTGAAATCGAAATGCTCAAAGTTCACACCGATGAAAACTTAGCAAATCAGTTAACAAAGCCTCTACCTGGCACCAAGCTCTACAAGCATGCTGAAGGTGTAGGACTTAGATTAGCTGAAAGTTTCATCCCCATTTGTGATTAGTATTTGGATAAGGGATGTAATGTACAGTTATTATTTTAATGAAATAAAATATTATTTATGTTTATTTATTCATTGTCTTAATCATATATCTTATATTTGCATGTTTAAATCCATGAATAAATTAGTATTCTAAATTGTCCGTTGTCGATTAATGATATGGGAATATCATTAAACTAAGACAAATTTGTGTATTGGTTTAGGATATACTTGAAAATATATTGATGCGTAGTCATACCAATTTCACATGATATTCAATGAATTGAATATAGGATTTATCCTAACAATATGATTTAATATTTAATGTGAGAATCATATTTAAAGTTATCCTCAGACTTGAGATACCAGATAAGAGTCATGGATATAGTGCATTTTTGTGAAACAATCTGTTGGGATCATACTTTAGTATTTAGTCAAGTCTCGGTCATGACATTTTGTAATAGGTTGCTTTAGTATCATTTATGTTTATTGTTTAGTTAATGGGCAACATGTAAAAGCCCATGTGGCCTTAAAAGCCCACGTATGAAAGGATAAGGGAGGAAGGGAGTGTTGCCCTAGCTCCTCTCTTATAAATAGAAACCTTATGTCACATTTTATTTTGTTGGTTATTTGATTATCTTAGTGAAACTCTTGCACTCTCACCTTTCATATTGTCTTATAATCAACCACCTCTCATTCTCATCTTATTTCTTCATCAATCATACTTGTGTTTACATAAATGGTGACCTAACAAGTGGTATCATTTGCCTACTAGAAGTTTGAAGTGTGTTTCTTTGTTTAACGTGGGGTTAGGTGCTTAGTTCTTCATCTTTTTGCATTTTTCTTTGTTTCTCTCACTCAAATCTTGAAGCTTGGACAAGTTTCAAGGTTGATATAGTGATTTGAAGCTTAGTTGTTGCATAAAGTTGTGATTTTTAAGGTTTTTTTTAGGTTTTATAGCTTCTTTGATATTGGAAAACTAGTTTTTGGTAGCTACATCTTCTAAAGTTAAGGTTTTCTTAGTATTGGTGAAGTTATTTGATCAAAAGTACCTTATTTCTAAGCATTTTTTCATCAAAAAGTCATTATTTTGGATGAACAGTACGATTTACGCGTAAAGTGGTCGGAAAAAAGTACTATTTCCAGCTGTCTACAGTGTTTTTTGGTCGGTTTACGCATAAGTCTAGGCCAAAACCCTTTTCTTACGCGTAAAAGTAGTCTAAACCCTTTTTTTACGCGTAAAATAGGCCAAAACCCTTTTCTTACGCGTTAAATTGGTTAAAACCCTGATCCTACGCGTTAAGTGCTCTTTTACGCCTTAAACCTACGCTTAAGTTTGATTCTACGCGTAAGTCAAAGTTACGCGTAACTTGCCAGAGTTTACGCGTAAGGTTCATCAACGATCTTCTCTTTGTGCTACGGTGACTCAGTACTTCCCTAGCTTGGATAAGTTAGTGGAATACTTCGACTACGGATATCTTTCAAGCTTGGATAAGTTTGAAAGATTTGTTTGGTTGTTTAAACCTTACGCATAAGTCTAAACTTACGCATAAGCCTAAACTTACGCGTAAAGAGAAAACTTACGCATAAACTATTAGTTTACGCATAATCTACTCTTTACGCATAAGAATTGAACTTACCCCAAGGATTTTGCAACTTACTCAAAGGAACGTGCATTTCATTCTTCTACTAAGATCCATTTCTACACAAGTGTTCTAAGATGTCTCAACCACCTAATCACAACTTCCCTCACTCTTATCCTCAGCAACAACAACCTCAGCAGTATCAGCAACAACAACCTCAGCAGTATCAGCAACAACAATACCTTCCGCACATAATGAATCAACAACCTCCTAAATACAATCCACAACAACATTACCTTATGATACAACAACAGCTCATTCCACAACAACAACCATATCAAGTGCCACTACAAAACACTCAGTTTTCCTCCAAACAACCTCACTGGTTTGACAGAATGTGTGAAGTTATTACAACTCAACAATCTCGACATGAGGCAGGATCACTTGAAACACCTCCAATGCTTACACCTGGAAACTATGTGCAATGGTCAAGTCGATTCTTACGATTTCTTGAACTAAAGAAACCTCATGGGAAATTCTTGAAGCAAGTGATACTTGAAGGACCATTTGAGTGGCCAACAAGATTTGAAGCTGGTGATCCAAATGCTGATCCTCCACGTCCTCCTGGTGATAGACCCCTTGCAGAATCTGCACTCACTGAAGAACAGAAACTACATCGTGAAGCTGATCAGTATGCAATGGCTTATATACTTCAAGGTATACCTAATCCGATCTATCGAAGTGTCGATGCTCAGAAAACAGCCAAAGCTATGTGGGAACATGTTCATCTCCTAATGGAAGGAACTCAATTGAACAAAGATGACATGGAATCCAAGCTTTACATGGAATACACTGACATCACAATTGAACCTGGAGAGTCACTTGAATCCTACTATCATCGTTTCACAAATGTGGTCAATGATCTGGAACGTCACAAAATCACAGTACCAAGGATCGCTGTGAACTCCAAATTTGTTGGTAGTCTTGGCCCTGATTGGCATAAATATGTGACATTTGTTCGTCAAACGAAGAATCTTCATGATGCTCCATATGGCTTGTTGTATGACTTTCTGAAACACCATGAACCTGAAGTGGAAAAAGATCGAGCTCTACGAGGAGGTTACACACCCACAACAACACCAAATTCTTTGGCTCTCGTAGCTCAATCTCCCTATGCTCCACCACCACTGTCAAATCATGCATATGTTCAAGAGCAGAACTACTTCAGTTATCCACAATCTTCCACCTCGAACCAAATGGTCCCTTATGATTCATCTCCACAAGATACTTCTACTCAACTTGTTCCGTCAAACAACAATGATGCTGTGTACTACTCCAACTGCAATGATGATGACGATGATGACTTTAATACGTTAAATCAGGGACTTGCTCTTATTGCTCGTGCTTTCAGCAAATTCTCCAACAAAACGAACAACCGTCAACGTTCATCTTCTAATACCAGGAATCAAGCTGTTGTAAATGATGGAAGAGTGGAAATTCAGAATCGTAACTATGGTAGATCTGGTTCAGGAAGTTCTTCAGGAAGTTATGGGAATGGTCAGAGGTTTGGTAACAATGCAGGGTTCAGGAACAACTCAGGATCTTCTCAAAAAAGGTCTGACTCAGTTGCTACAAGGAACTCAACCTCAGGGAATGCAGTTTGGTGCTACAATTGTAATGAACAAGGTCATATTGCTATAGCATGTCCCAAACCGAGAACTCGGGGTAGCAAGTTTCACAAGCAGGCATTACTCATGGCTCTTCAGGATGAAAAAGATGGACATTTCCCTGAACAGGACAACAACTTCATGGCAAATGTGAACAACGATGATGACATGGAAGATCTGGAAGCCAATGCTGCTGTGATGCTTATGGCCAACATGCAGGAACTTAAGCTCAATGATTCAGGTCCAGTGTATGACACTGACGGCTTGTCTCAGGTACATGACCTCAATGAATGCTTTATTAATGAAATAGTCTCACCTTCTGCTTATGAATCAGATATGGCGCAAGTTGTTCCATCTAAATCATCTTCATCATCTCATACAGATGAACAAATAAACACAGTTGTCATATTCGATGATGACACAGTTGTTTCATTTGATGATCCTATTGAGAATGATAAACATGATCATTTCGAACAACATGAACCATCATTTGATCCAGACCCTGATCTCATATTGTTATCAAAACAACTGGATGCTCAACAATTGCAAATAATAAAGTGCAACGAGAAAAACAAAGTTTTGAAAGAACAAAATGCGTCACTTGCAAGAGATATTGAATGTTATAAAATTCAGCTTTCTAATCAGGAAGACAAGATTAAACATGCAAAAAGTTTTGAAAAAGCTTTTCACGATTCCTACAACAAAGAACAAGATCTTCAACGCAAAATGCAAGATTTAATCGAGTCAAACGGAAAGTTGATTTCAAAACTCGAAAGTGAAAAGAGTGAATTGAAAATGCAAGTCGAACGTCTTCAAACAGAACTTTCAAAAACAGAAACAGAATTGTCAAGTTGTCAAAAAGATTTTTGTGAACATAAAATACGAAAAAGGAAGTATATAGATAACTTACTCGGTGATATTTTTGATCTTGAAAAACAATTGAAAGAATTTCGTAACATTGTTTACAAACACGGGAACTCTGTCACAACAATTCAGAAATTTACTTTAAAACCGAGACCCGGTACTGGATTTGCACTTGGCGATTACAATTCAATGTTTCTTCACAATGCATTCAAAGATGTTCCAAAAATTTACAGTATGGACTATTTGCTTGATAATACGATTGTGCGTGCTGTTGTTTTTGATACTGAGGAAGAAGAAGAACTTGAAGACGAGAGTCGGTCAAAAATGAGTAATGTTCAATATTGCACACCATATGACTATTCAAAAAATCCAGTCAAGTTCGTTACTCAAAAGGATTTACCTGAGAAATCATGGTTTATCGAAGAGTCGTATGTTTCATCTCACAATGAGGCCCCTGTCCAAACTGTAGCACAAGTAAATGGTCCTTTACCATCATCCGGTGAACTTTCACCCTTACCAAATAGTGTTCGTGTCTTAAATTATTTCAAAACTTTTATGGAAGACATCGAAATTTTGGAGGAGACAATTGAACGTAATTCTGAAATAAAAATTGAAACGTTTCAATCCGCTTACGAGCGCGAAAAGAGAGACATTTTTCAAAAACAAATGTTGCCAATTGTCAAACACCTCCGTCTCTGTGCTACACGTTGGGATCAGGAACTTCAAAAGGAGGTCAAACATATGATAAACGTTTTCAATGATAATAAAAATGAAATTTTGGTTCAAAAGCAACGAACTAGAGTTTTCAAAAATGATGCTGATCGACTCTTAGAACAAGTTCTCAATGCTGATATTGTGTCTGTTATCATGAATGATCTCTATAATTCTGGTACTTCTATGCTTAAGCATGATCATTGTGTTGATAATAACTTGTTGAATGTGGAAATTGAGACACTGAAACATGAGAATGATAATCTGAGGAAAAAGAATGATGATGTGACAAAACAGTTTTCAAAACAAATCAGTCTACTCAATCAAAGGCTTGAATGGTGTCAAGCTAAAAGTCTTGAAAGGGAATTGAAGTTTCAAAGTCACAATGTTTCAAACTCTTGTCAACTTTGCAAAAACAATGAGTCTTTAAAAGGTTTGTGTCTCAAATACGAGAAAGAAATTGCGAAGTTAAAAATTGAAAATGATGAATTTCTACAAAACCACATAGACATCAAATATTGCAATGGTATACTTGAGTCTAATATTCAGGATAAGAATCACATCATCATCGAGTTGAAAGAGAAAATAAAAATACTTGAAAAAGGAAAGATGGTTGACACCACGGTGATAGCACCAGGAATGTATAAATTAGACAAAACTGATAAAGGAAAGGTTGTTCAAAATACTAATGTTGCAAACTCCACTTCTACAGGACTAGTCTCCCCTACTAGCGTTAGCAGACCCAAGCGAAACAGTAAAAAGAAGAATAGGCTCTGGCAACGTAAGAGAGGACAACTAGAAGCTCAAGAAGTAGAAGACCAACTTAGGAATTTGAATAAAACTCATGTTGCATCAGATTTAGATTCTAATCTGGCAAATTGTAATCAAAATCTAAATGTAACGAATGATGAACCTTTGAATGTTTTGAATATTAATGCATCTTGTGTGTTTTGTCGTAAAAGCGTTTCATCTGGTGATCATACTAAATGTATAGCTAATTCTCTACTTCATCGTCATAAGAAACGTAGGACACGCATTCCTTCTAGGCCCACTACTGCCTCTAAGTCTATCTTAGGAAAGCCGCCTTCTACGGTTTCTAGTGAAGTTGATGTTACCCCCATAGGTGCAGAGAACAAGTCTAGGAATCAGCCAAACACTAGTGAATACACCATTAAGAAAGCTCGAACTAGTTGGAATTGGCAACGTTGGTTACAACACAAACCTGATTTTAAATGGATTCCTAAATTATTGAATACTTGTGCTTCTAACCAACTGGAACCCGCAGTTTCTTTGGGTTCCACCCTTACTTCTGTTCCATCCGTGTCCTCTTCTTGTGATGCAGGTGGTGCAGATTGTTCTCTGGATTGTTGATAGCGGATGCACCCGACATATGACAGGCAATCTCAAACTATTACACAACTTTGTCTCAAAGTTCATTGGTACTGTCAGATTCGGGAATGATCATTACGCTTTAATCATGGGATATGGTGACTTTATCAGTGGGAACATCGAAATAAGCCGTGTTTATTATGTGGAAGGCCTTGGATACAACCTTTTCTCTGTTGGTCAATTCTGTGATGGGGATCTAGAAGTTGCATTTCGTGAGAAAACTTGCTTTGTTCGTGACTTACAAGGAAACGATCTTATGTCTGGCTCCCGTGGCTCCAATCTTTATACAATTTCAATGTCAGATATGATTGCAACATCTCCGATATGTCTTCTCTCCAAAGCAGAATCAACTAAATCTTGGTTATGGCACAAACGTCTTTCACACTTGAATTTCAAAACTATGACTGACCTTGCTCGTTATAAACTTGTTGAGGGATTTCCAAGATTCCGTTTCACCAAAGATCACTTATGTCCAGCCTGTGAACAAGGAAAAAGTACTCGGGCTCATTTTCCTTCAAAACCTGAACACAGTACGAATCATGTTCTACAACTGCTTCATATGGATTTGTGTGGACCGATGCGTGTTCAAAGTATCAACGGTAAACGCTACATACTAGTAATCGTCGATGATTTTTCCAGATGGACTTGGGTTTATTTTCTACGAAGTAAAGATCAGGCTCCTTCTATGATCATCACCTTTCTTACTAAAATTCAAGTTCAGTTACGCAACACGGTCCGAATAGTCAGAACTGACAATGGAACTGAATTCAAGAATCAGACACTTCGGTCTTATTATGAGAAAGTGGGAATTGAACATCAAACATCTATTCCTAGAAGCCCAGAACAGAATGGAGTTGTTGAAAGACGCAACAGGACGTTAGTGGAAGCTGCTAGAACTATGTTGATTAATGCTCAATTACCTGATTACTTGTGGGCAGAAGCTGTTTCAACCGCATGCTATACTCAAAACCGTTGTATGATCACAAAACGTCATCGCAAAACACCATATCAAATTGTTCACAAAAGGAAACCGAACATCGATTACTTTCATGTTTTTGGAGCACTCTGCTATCCGAAAAATGATCGTGATGATTTAGGTAAACTTAAAGCAAAGGCTGACATCGGAGTGTTCATTGGATATTGTGAGAATTCTAAAGGTTTTCGGATTTGGAATCGTCATACTCGTGAAATTCAAGAAACCATTCACGCTAATTTTGATGAGCTCACACAGATGGCTTCTGAGCAACACAGCTTAGGACCCGAATTTAACCGTCTTAACTCTCCGGCATCTTCGGCTGAACCATTGCCACTCAACCGCAAAGAATTGGAAACCTTGTTTGCTCCACTGTTTGATGACACAATTGAATACCGTCCTACTGAGGTCTCACCAAATTCCGCTGCTCAACCTGACAATATTTGTGTACCAGAATCACCTCAACAAACTTCAACAACTGTTGAGAGAGACGGTCCTCCAATTGCTTCACCATCTACAGTAGAACAAACTGTTTCTAACTCCCGCCACTCAGCTGAAGATCCAACACCACTATCAGTTCCACAATCCGCAGAGCATGATCCTGATGCGTTCTTCAATCCGTTTGCACCAGCTACTACAGTTCCTGATATAGCTGAGTCGTCAATACGCAACTTGGATCCTGCCAACATGCGAGATACATATCAACTACACCCTTCAACACACAAATGGACCCGAGACCATCCTCTAGTTCATATTATTGGCCATCCAGATGCACCAGTTATGACAAGACAACGACTTCACACAGATGGAGAAACTTGCATCTACGCACTCACAGTTTGTCATGAAGAACCCAAGAACATTAAAGATGCAATGACTTACGACAACTGGATTGAATCTATGCAAGAGGAATTTCAGCAATTCATAAGATTAGAAGTCTGGGAATTAGTTGAAAGACCTGACGGAGTCTTTGTCATTGGGTTAAAATGGATCTGGAAGAATAAGCTTGATGCTGAAGGCACTGTCATACGAAACAAATCACGTCTGGTAGCGAAAGGATACTCTCAACTGGAAGGTCTAGATTTTGCTGAATCCTTTGCTCCAGTGGCTCGACATGAAGCTGTTCGGATCTTTTTGGCCTATGCCGCACACAGGAATATGGTAGTCTTCCAAATGGATGTCAAAACAGCATTTCTTAATGGAGATCTCCGTGAAGAAGTTTATGTTAGCCAACCTGAAGGCTTCATTGATCCTGAGCGTCCTAATCACGTTTACCGACTCAAAAAGGCACTCTACGGACTCAAGCAAGCCCCACGGGCGTGGTATGACAAACTGTCTACTTTCTTATTGGCCAATAAATTTTCTAAAGGATCGGTGGATCCCACACTATTTACAAAAACCTACGGGGAGGACTTACTTGTTGTTCAAATATATGTCGATGACATCATTTTTGCCTCAACAAAACGAAGTTACTCTAATGATTTTGCAAAATTAATGAAAGATAATTTTGAAATGTCCATGATGGGTGAACTTTCGTTCTTTCTAGGACTTCAAGTTCATCAATCACCCCGTGGAATTTTTATAAATCAGTCTAAATATGCTCTTGAAATTTTGAAGAAACATGGAATGATGTCTTGTGATACTTATAATACACCAATGGGCTATACCACAAAACTAGATGCTGATTTACATGGGACTCCAGTTGACCCTACCAAATACCGAAGTATGATTGGGTCCCTCATGTATCTCACAGCTAGTAGACCTGATATAGTATTTGCTGTCTACATGTGCTCCCGCTATCAGTCCAGACCAACTGAAAAACACCTCAGTGAGGTCAAGAGAATCCTTCGATACATAAAGGGAACCATTAACTTGGGGATCTGGTATCCGAAGGATTCTGGCTTTGAACTAATTGCTTTTTCAGATGCTGACCATGCAGGATGTTTAGACACACGCAAAAGTACATCTGGTGGATTACAATTTCTCGGAGACAAACTTGTGTCATGGCAATCTAAGAAGCAGGACTGCACTTCACTGTCGTCTACAGAATCTGAATACGTAGCCATGTCCGCTTGTTGTGCTCAAGTCATTTGGATGCGATCACAACTTAAGGATTATGGCTACCTATTCAACAGGATTCCTATCTACTGTGATTCAAAGAGTGCAATTGCTATCTCCTGCAACACTGTGCATCATTGCAAATCCAAACACATCGATCTCCGATATCATTTCATCAAAGAGCATGTGGAAAGGGGTACAGTTGAACTTTATTTTGTTGGAACTGAATACCAATTGGCGGACTTACTTACCAAATCCTTGGCACCATCCAGGTTTGCTAGTTTAGTTCACCAAATTGGTATGCGATGTTTGACTCCAGAGGATCTGGAAAAGTTTTCAAAACACAATTGATCGTCAAACATCATAACTATCTTTGTAAATATTTTTCTCAAAAAAAAAAAAAAAAAAAAAAAACAAAATACAAAAATATAAAACCAATCAAAAACTCAAAAAGATTTTTGTTTTTCTCATTTAAAAAAAAAAAAAAATGCAAGTATAAAACTCTTTCAACACTATTTCTTTCTAAAATGTCTTCAATCATTTAAAATTAGTGTTGAGGGGGAGGAAAAGTACGTTTTTTCTTAATTACCAAAAATTATTTTTACCTTTTATACTTGCATTTTACCAAAAACATTTACGTTTTATCTACTAAGTTGATTCAAAAGGTTTTCGGGTTACTCTCCTTGATCAATACCAATTTAATTTTACCATGATCTAAGGTCGAGGGGGAGTATGACAAGTTGTTCCTATCATATCTTGGTGTTGTCTAACGAAAGTTACATGAGATTAAGTATGTTTGCATTTAAAATAAATGTTAGTCAAGGTTAAGGGGCTAAAAGTGTCAACACATGAAACTTGAATTAACCCTAGTCAAAACCAATTTTGACTGCACACATTTATTTTTCTGCAACTACATTTACTACCCTCAACTACCATCATCAACGACCCAAAATCATCTGAATAATCTGAGTACCAATCTTCAAATCTGTAAGTGTGATGATGTTTTGATCATGATTTATAACAAAGGTTTTTAATTTTATAACAATCCAACGGCTCTATCTATCACAATCGATTAATTTGCTTTTTGAGTTATGCGTAGAATTCAAACCCAGAAATAAGTGATGTTTTGTTTGAATTGGTAGATGGGAAATGGTCATTAGATGGTTATAAGCATGTTTCTTAACTCCAATCACACCCAGAAACACTAATCGATCAAGTTTGATATTAGGGTTCATACGTATGATTTAGGGGTTCTTGAGTTTGAGCATTAGGATTGTAATTAGTGATGGGGATAGTGTTTGTGTATGCCTAGGATCATTTTAATATGGGTTAATTGGATTTTAAACATGTTTTGTTCTTGAATCTAAGGTTTAGGGTTCGTGTGTCACAAGCAGATTCTATCTTGTGATTTTGTGGATGATTTGTGTTTATACTTAAACCATATGATCATTATGTTGCTAGAATCAATTGCCCCATGTTAATTTCAACCCAGATTCATGGTTGATTAAGGTTGTGATTTGTAGTTCATGCGTGTTTACGCGTTAAGTTGCATTTTGCATGTTTACGCGCTAAAATATGTGAATTAAGTGTATTGGATGTGTTATTGATCAGTGGTAATGTTTGTGCACTTTCAGGAAACATACAACTCGTATTTCTAAGGTGAATTTCTGGAAAAAGACGTCTTTACGCGTTAAATGTTCGTCCTACGCGTAAGATTGAATCTTACGCGTAAGATTCGACACGTGGACAAATTGTGTCTTGGATAAGACATAGTTTACGCATAAAATTGTTCTTACGCATAAGTTCTGACCTTACGCATAAGTCTAGAACTTACGCGTAAGTCATTACCTACGCATAAGTTGCAATTTACGCCTAAGGGTAATCCTACGCGTATCTTCAATTTCTACGCTTAAGACTTAGTCTTACGCGTAAAATTGATCTTACGCGTAAGTTTCACTTTACGCGTAATATTCCATCTTACGCGTAGATTTTGCACTTACGCATTATTTCTATACTTACGCTTAAGTCAGGTTACGCGTAAAGACAACTACTTACGCGTAAACTTGTCAAAATTCCAAAATTTTTCTATGTGTTGGAAAATTTCCAATGTGTAACTTGTTGTAAATGATAAACCTATGTTGTAACTGAATTGTTTTATGTTTCTAACAAGTAATATAACTCAAGTTTGTCACATATCAAAAGTTTTCACACACACAAACCCCCACTGATCAATGTCAAACATGCAAATGTAAACATGTTCAATGTATGTCTATGCTAACATCATCAACAATTGCCATGTTTGTGTGTTTATGATCTATTCAGATGGCAGAACACAACGACATTCCACACGTACCAGTGCCTGAACCCTTACGTGCATGGGAAGACACCTTTCCTGAGAACTACTCCAGAAAGATAGGAAGGAACAACCTGAGAGTCAACTTCAACAAACTTACATGCAATGAGTCTTCTTGCCTTGTTGCAGTTGATGCTCTCATCTATCACCCGTGCAAAGTTCTACTCACCAAATCTGCTGCAGTGGCATGCTTCTACATACATCAGTTTTGGCACACAATCCACCTGGATCTCCTGGAAGAGTCCTTTACTTGTATGCTTCACATGAGACAAGTCACGGTCGACAAGGATCTTCTCCGAAGTGCTCTTGGACTTCCCGAACTTGAACCGAATGAAGAGTATGACCAAGTTCCCACTGAAGAAGAATTGATAGAATGGCTGAGAGATATTGGGTATGATGAGTCTGAAGGGGTCATTACTAGGCACTCTAGGGTCAATATCAGATTTCTTCCACAGCCTTGGAGAACTCTCTACATCATAATTGCCAAGTCACTATCTGGCAGAGACACAGGCCATGAACACCCTAAGCTCCAACATCTCAAGCTATTCTGGGCTATTGCTAATGTCAAGAAGGTTGATTATGCCAGCATTATCTGGGAAGACATTGTGTGGCACATACACCGCAAGACGACCAATATTCCTTTCGTCCGTTTCACCAAACTTCTCATTGCAAGCTTCATCCATGAATATGATGACATACCTCAACGACTGAATGATGAGTTTCAGCACACATACAAGAATGAGGACACACTTAAGGTCATCAAGAGAATGGATACTAGTACAAGGAAACAAGGAAAGAAACTTCCTGATTGTCTTCTTACTAAGAAGGTTCAAGAATGCAATAACTACAAGTACTACATTCAAGCTCTCGAAGCAAATAAAGTTGGATTTCTGGACGAAGATGTTCTACCCCCGTTCATGCATAAGAAGGGTAAGAAAGATAGTAAGACTGGGAGCTCCGGCAGTTCCACTCAGTCTAAGAAGAAGAAGGGTACTCCAAAGAGAAGAATTCCTACCAAACAACCCGCTACTATTCCCGAACCTGGGTGGTTTCCCCCTCCTCAATCCTCTCCTAAGCCATCGGACTCCGAACGTACTGAATCCGACGAAGGTCCTCAGTATAGTGAAGCCTATGCTAATATTGAGGAAGATGAGAATCTTGATGACATCGATTGGGATAAAAACATTGATGAGTTTGCTGACAATGCCGAATATCCAACATATCTCACTCAAAGACCATTCACTAAAGCTCAGACGATGCTAGAAGAAGAAAGGTTTAGAAGGGAAAAGATGAAGGAACCAGTTTCAGCTGTACAAGAGCCTGAAGACCCTTCAATCGAAGAAGAAAATGAAAGGGCTCTCAATCTGGGTCTCCTCTACAGCCGAATTGATGCATTCAATGCTGATATGCCTCCACCTCCAGTGTTCTCTCAGACCACCGAAGCTGGGGGCTCAAGCAGCATTCCTGAGCCTACCACAGGAATCTCCTCAGACTTAGTTGCTTATGATAATCCCTCAGTAACTCCCACCGATATTGAAATGACTATGGAAGAGGAAGAAGAGGAAGATCCTATGGATACCGATGCTCCAAGACTTATGTCTATGGAAGAAATGGAGCGTAGAGAACGGGCTCAGGAAGAAGAACTGAAAAGAAAACAAGAAGCTGAAGAGGCCAGACTTGAAGAGATTGCTCAAGCTAAACTGGAAGAAACAATCAGAATGGAAGAAAGCAGGAAAGCAGAGGAGGCAGCCAAACTAGCTGAAGAAAAGTCTAAGAAGGAAGAAGAAGCCAGACTGGCTGAAGAACTAAGGCTTAAAGCCGAAGCTGATAAGCTGGCTGAAGATAAGCTAAAGGAGGAAGAAGAAGCCAGGCTTGCTGAAGAGCTTAAGCTTAAAGCCGAAGCTGATAAACTAGCAGAAGAACAAAGGTTGAAAGAAGAAGCAGCCAGAGTCAAAGAAGTCGTACAACCCGAACCACAGAAAGGAGATGTCAAAGACACTACCACCATTATTGAATCATCACAGTCATCACCTCCTGCATCTGAATCAACACGTGACAAATCAATCAAGAAACCGAGCTCCAAAGCCTCTGCTGCATCTAAGTTACTCAAGTCAGCTTTCAAGAGGGTACATGAGAAGAAGAGAAGCAAACTTGAAGATCAGGTTGCTACACTTGCAACCCAGGTTGCTGAACTATCTAAGCTGAACTCGAACGTCAAAGAGCTACAAGATAAGGTTGACATTTTCTTAGCTAAAGACGTAACAGAGAACTTGGAAGCCGCACTAGCAGCTCAAGCATAGGAATACATGGCACAACACTTAGTGGCTGAGCTGAAAGATCTACTGGCACCAATGAGAGATGAACTCACCAAGTTCGCTGAGCAAGCAGTAAAGAAAGTTATCCGATCAACAACCTTCACTCTTCGTGCCGACAAGTCTACTACTCCTCTACCAGGACTTTCTCTGGATGATTTGGAAGCTCAACTCCTCGAAAAGCTTGCAAACAAGTTCACCTTGACTCCTGAAGAAGCAAAAGTCCTGGAAGCACTGAAAGACAAAATGAACAAAGAGTCTTGCAGCATAGAGGCCGATAAGCTGAAACGTCAAAGAGATGATGAAGACAAGGATCCTAATTCTCAGGCAACGAAACAGAAACAAGCCGAAGGACCCTCATCTCAGCACAAATCACCGGTAATCCCTCCTACCACAACAACTTCCTCACAACCACCGAAAGCATCAAGTTCTGCTCCCAAGGCACACGACCATTTCGTATACACCGGTGGTGACGACATACCTCAACCCGATGAAGTTCCAGAACCGTCTCCTAAGAAGAAGAAGAAAGTAAAGAAAGGAAAGCATCATCAACCCCAACCGGACACTTCACCTAAAGGCACCGAACCAAAGAAACCCAAAACCGTCCTTAACTGGCTAGACCAAGACAATAGTGCCGAATACTCCTGGTTTGAGAAGATGATCAGTTCGCAACCACCACTGGAAGACAATCATGAACCTCAAGATGGTCGAACAGTGGAATATGCTCAAATGATTCAGCAAAAGTTTAAGATGAAAAAGATGAATAAGAAAGAGCTGCGAAGAATCAAAAATGATGCTTTCAATCTTCTGAAAGATCGGTCTGCTAACTCAATCGAGCTCGAATACCATCTGGAAAATATTGCTCGAGCTATGTCAAGCAATATTGACTGGATCAATCCTGAATCATATGTCGATCCGGTCACAAAGAAAACCGCACCTTACATTACTGACTGGTCCAAACCACTACCAATGATTGGGAAGCCTAAGGAACCAAAGATCCCGTACAAGTTCTTCTACAACACAGACTTGGAATTTCTGAGACTTGGCAGCAAGATCGAAAAGAAGTACGTTACCTCACTCGCCTTTCTCCCTGCAGCTCGATATCTCAACAATGCCATCGAAGAAGAAGCTTCAGCACTATTCGTCGACAAAATTGTTGAATATGACCGGAATGCACTTTATGGTATTCATCACTGGCCAGACAACCGGGCACAATACTATCGAAGCAGCAGACTTAACCAAACGATGGGTGAAGTAGAAAGTGATTTGAAGATCGTCTCGATTCAATTTATTTCGACTGTCACTCACTTTGGGTACCCCTTCCTTAGCAAAATCACACTAAAAAGACTTGATGAAAAGGAGTACGATATTTCCGAGTCTGACTTTCCACGACTACGTCTCAACGACATTGAAGACATGTACTTGCTCAAAGTTCAAGGAAAACTCTGTGGCTTGCCCAAAAAGATGCAACTTGCCTTCATCCAAGCTCTACTCATCTTCATCAGGCAGATAGTCGTTAGAGAAAGAGTCGAAGATCTTCAGTTAGGAGTGGAAAGTTACCAGAAGAAGCTCAATCTCACCAAACCAAACCTGTTTGACATCCCCGACCTTCAACATCTACCTCAATACTCCTTGATCAGACGACCGTTTGGGTTCACCTACCGAAGTGTTAACGGTCGCAACTGCTTTATGGGTTATGAAGAAATTCATAAGTTCTGTGATGAAACTCTTAAGTTCGTCAGAGAAGGGATCAAAGGCAGAGTCAATGACATTGAACTGGGAAAATCCAAAAGGTGGAACACCAATGAAGCCCGGGATGCTCGCAGATTCATCTTAAGGATTGAGAACAGATTGAAGCGCAGGGATCAGTTCCGAAGGTTGGAGAGTTATGTGGGAGGCAGATCCAAATTTCCGGTGCTGACATTTCAGAGGCCTGATTGGTAGATCATTGTAAGAATTTGATTTGATTTGTCAATAATTTACTTCATAATGGTTTGTGCACGCATATCAGTGTACAACCCGATCTTGTAAAGAAAGGACCCTGAGGTACGCATCAGTGCCTCAATCCTGATATAAGGAGCGAAGGCTTCTTACTTTTGAGTAGAATTAATCAAACATTTATGATTTTTCATAATTCTGCTCAAAAGGACAAGTATTTCACCTCAATAAGACCTAATCACTTGTTGAGGGGGAGCACTTGTCAAAACAAAATACTTTGCTTAAAAATCAAATGTTCTTGGTGAATCTCCCCGTAAGACTCAAAAGGCATATTTTAATCTAAAAGATTATCAAAAACATCATTTTATATGCTATTTTTGAGGGGGAGAAAATGAAAAAGTGATTAAAATATACGAAGTCAATGCTTAAAAGTTGTATCATGTGCGAGCTAGACTCAGTTTTAACCCAGGAATTGACGAGGCAATAAATGTTAGTAATATCGAAAAGACTTATCCTCGACGGGTAATAACATCAAGTTAGATACTAGAGCTAGTTGTCACCTAAAAGCTGACAATGTATCTCTTTATCTAACCACGTAAGCGTGTCTCGAAAAGGATTAGTCTTAGTAGAAATGTACCGTCTCGAGAAACTTTCTGTGGACTTGACCAGGCCGGGTAATAACTTCAAGCTAGTTTAACTAGTGATGTAAGCGTGTCTCGAATCGGTCTAGTTCACGGAAAGTGGATCAATTCAAAAGTGCTTGCTCCTCCCGCATGTGCAAATTTATTAAACACTTATGAGCACATGTGCAGGGGGAGCCCTTCAAAAGTGTACGCAAAACTCTCAAAGTGTTAACCAAAAATATTTGATTATCACAAACACTTTGAGAGATTTTCAATCAAAGGTTTCTTGGCTACTGTCGGAGTTATAAGGTGATTAAGATAGGAATATCCGTCCTATGATCCGCCAGAGCCGGAGGGATCTACCCAAGGACATCTCCCATAGTTAGAATTAGAAGTCTTTAGGTATGATACGAAAAAGGAGAAATGAATGAAAGGGAAAGAAGGAGTTGAAGAATTAAAAAGAAAAGTAAAGTAAAGGGTGAAAAGAAATAGCCCTCCATATGTTCAACCTTAGGGCAGACACCGGGTTCAATACGTATGCTACTGGCTGTTGCAAAAGACAACACCGGTATTGAAGATTAAGTCGTCATGGACCCAGTGACGCAATGCACTAAACCTTCTTAACCACTCAAGTTCTCTTAAAAGAACTTGTTTCATTCTCACGGGGATCCCGCGTAATCTATCGACCTATCTCTTAGAGACGGTTGATATTGAAGCAGGAGACACCTCCCCAGTCTCCGCATAGGAAACCTAGGTGTGCACTTATAGAGTCTAGAGCCTCGAGATACATCAAATATCTCTTAGGAACACTTAGTATTTCTACAACTGGTGTTCTACATCAATGGACACCAGCTGTAAACTATCGAGTCCTTCGCAGATCTTAGCAATCTGCCGAGAACGTTTATGAGAGGATTACTTATGTATTTCTCAATGATTGAACGGAAATCCTGCCAGGGTCAACATCAAACAGCCCTGACAGCAGGTCACTTCGGTAACCCCACAAGGGTTACGCTTAGTGTTTGCGGTGGTTCCATAGCGGTCTACAGTCGTGGAGTAATCCCCAGCGACTCACCCAGTCATTGAGCTACTCAGTAGGTCTCGTAAGCTCCTTCGGGAGTATCTGATATGGGAACGGCCTGGATAAGGATTAGAAGGAGTCTTCACAATATGCTGTTGATGAGCTCTAATTCCTTATCCGTAAGTACCGGTGATTTATTGCTAACTGTCTACTCGCAGGTACCTCACTTCCATGATGACGGATTCCACATGCTCATACATGCATCTTGCAATCATCAAAAGCTCCCTCAAAGATCAAAGCAACACAAAGTTCAAAGTAAGATTCTACGCCAAAAAGAAGAATCTACAAAGTATAAAGACCAAAGATCTTAAGTGAAAGAAAGGGACTACGTGCATGTATAAGTCAGAATTCAAAAGATGTATGAGTATGTTGGAATGGCGGACAACCACCACAGACGCAGGAGTGACAAACGGCAGACAACTTCATAACCTAATCACTACATCATCACCAAAGAACAAAGACAAAGAGCAAAGTATATTCATTACCATTCAACCAATTTTGAAGACGTCTAGAGTTTTACATGTCACAAGTGAACGACAAAGATGAAGACGTCGAGCAACCGTGATGACCGACCCTTAGGGGGAGATTGTTGGGATCATACTTTAGTATTTAGTCAAGTCTCGGTCATGACATTTTGTAATAGGTTGCTTTAGTATCATTTATGTTTATTGTTTAGTTAATGGGCAACATGTAAAAGCCCATGAGGCCTTAAAAGCCCACGTATGAAAGGATAAGGGAGGAAGGGAGTGTTGCCCTAGCTCCTCCCTTATAAATAGAAACCTTATGTCACATTTTATTTTGTTGGTTATTTGATTATCTTAGTGAAACTCTTGCACTCTCACCTTTCATATTGTCTTATAATCAACCACCTCTCATTCTCATCTTATTTCTTCATCAATCATACTTGTGTTTACATAAATGGTGACCTAACACAATCTACAGCTCACCCGTAACAGGGAGTTATAAGGGTTGTTTTCAGAAGTGTTGCAAAGTTCATGGGTTATTCTTGTAGTCAAGAAAGAATTTGTTCCTTCTGATTTGTTTGGAAGTTTAATACTGTTGGGCCCCTCATAGGGTTGACAAAATATTTGTGTGGCCACGCCCAAAGTCTATCTGGAATACGTTCAGATGTTTTGGTAATTTTGTTCAATCATAAAAAGACGAGAAACAGAAATTTAATAAACTCACATCTTTATTAATGTGGTATTAGAAATGAAAGGATAATTATAATGATGAATCATTAAATGTTTTTTCCAGGAAACCTAGCTCGAGTCGTGCTGGGGGCATTGGAGTGTTGCAAGACGCCAACCAATGTCATTTTACTATTAATAGATATACGAGTGAGAGCTGTTAAATGTTACGTATAACATTAATAGGTAAATGTCTAGTATCAAACCCGAGACCTCTGGATTGCACACATTACAAACGAGAATTAAAGATTAATAAATATTAATAGTTATGTATATTTATTAATAACACAAGTTTAAGGACTAGTGATCGTTAGTTATTAAATGTATGGACTAACTATCGTGAATTGGCAAGGAAAAGGACTAGATTGAAACTTGGTGGCAAGAAGGATCCGGAACACCCATCTTGGGTGTATGGCCGGTCGATCAAGCCTAAGGGAGGGGCAACCCATTGCCCTAACTTGCTCCAAAGTTTTCTCTAGTATATATACAAACCCAAGGGTCATTCATTCATATCTTTTGTGCACACACAATACCCTAAAAGGTTTCTTTTTTCCTTGTTGGTTTCCAGCCGATCGAACACCCCTAATCCTTAGGGTTTTCGATTTTGGTTTTTCCAAAACAACTCTTGTGTTTAATCTTGCAATTAATTTAATTCGGTATTAGTTTGTGTGTACAAGAACGATGTAATAACTCACTATAGTTATTATCAAGAGATCGATAAACAAAACGGTAAGAGTTTTATCATAGATCTATTATTACACAGGATCAAGATTTATTGAAGTGCATCGGGTACGTTCCTATTTATGTTTTAGTTAATATTTATGTGTTATACTTGATCTTAGCTTCCGCAATACGTGTACTTTAATTGTCATATTCTAACAAAAAAATGAAGAAGAAGAGATAAAGACTGATCACACATGGAGTTTCCGGTTTACTTCTTGTTTGGTATGATTGGATTTTAGATCCACATTATATGCTTGTAATGTTCGGACGAAATCTGTTTTCTTGTGTGTTCTTACATTTTGCTAGAGATCTATTAACAAATTAATTCATACTAGTAGTTTTTAAGACAAAAAGATGACCAAATGACGATTTCTGTTTAAATGTCATGCTAGCTTTTTCTTTTATGACTAAAAGCACCAAATAACCACATATATACATTAGGTTTTTCAATTTTTTGACGGTGTACGTATTCTTGATACACCTACGATAACAAGTTATTATCATTTTCTAAAATACCAATAGTTATAGACAAGGTAGAGACGTATAGTGTAAACATATGTCCATACGGGTAGAGACGTATAGTGTAAACACATCTTATAAGACCATAGTGTGTCCATACAGGTAAAAAGTCTACGAACGTTCTAGGCTCATATAGTCTTCAGCATGTGTTCAATTCCATTTTAGAATATTTAAATCTTATTCCATATCCAGTCTTCTAAGTTCTAACGTACTTCTAGAGTGATTAAAATAAACACGGTTGCCACCTCGCCAGTATTAATTCATAAAATAATTTGCGTTTTTTAAATGTACCGTTCTTAAAATGTTATTGGTGTGGCACATTAATTTTTATTTATGTACCAATGTGATACATGGATGATCGATAAGCCGGTTAAATGGTTAAAAAGTGATTTCTTTTGAGCAAAAGAGTCCCTTGCAATTTGTTTTTCTTTTTGCAAAATAGGCCTCTTTTAATTTTTTTTCTATTGCAAAATAGGTCTATTGTGATTTTTTTTAATGAGATTTTTTAAAATGTGCTCCGAAGGCACACATTGAGTTTGTATAAAAATAAAGTCAGATATTATAAAACTCAAAATTACATTTATCTATAGTAATTGGCCGGGAGGTGATTTGCGCACTCCACAATTTGATTGACACACTCCAATTTAGTGTGTATTGTCATTTATACACTCTTCACTTCTATAAGGGTAAATGGCAATACACACTAAATTAAAGTGTACAAATCAAATTGTAAAGTGCACAAATCACCTCCTATAGTCATTTGTGATATTTAATGAAAATTAAATGCATTTTCTGATATAAAAAGAAAGTGTGTGTTCAATAAACATAGCTTAACATGTGTTTAAGGACACATGTTAGAAAACACTTTTTAAATTGGTCTTTGTGCGATTTTAGTCCTTGCTAAATTTTTTTATTTTGATAAAAACTTATGATTTTTTTCTAATTTCGCAATGAAACAATTGGGTTTTTTGTGAGTTTTTAAAATACTCATATTTTTACCAAAAAAATCTAAAATGCTATGAATTTCGCAAGATTTGTGAACTATTTGCGAAATTGAAAAATGTCACAAGTTTGCATATAAAAATATATATATATATTTTTTTGAGATTTTTTTGCTAATTTGTTCCTTATGTAACTTTTATTTTCTGAATACTATTTAGTATTTAGCATGAAAAACTCTAGGTATCTTTGAAAGAATGGTCCATGTGCAAATTTTTTTATATTGCACGAAAAAATTTATCCTTAATTTTATCAAATATTATTTTTCACTTTTAAAGTAAATGCCTAAGTGCTAAAAAATTTTATTAGGACTAAATTTCTAAAAATAATTCGCATAGAGACTCGTTTTGTAAATTTAAAAACAAGGATCAATTTTAAAAAGAGTTTTTCAGCAAAGACTAAAACCTCACAAAGACGTATTTTGCAAAGTAAACAAATCTAAGAGGACCATTTTTCTCGAATACTACCTTTTAACCAATTTAGCTGGTTTACCGGTCACCTATGTTTCAGGTGGGTATAAAAATGAATGTTAACATACACACGAGTGATATAGTGGGTATATTATAACGGCACATTTGAGAAAGTATATTTTTATTGTATAACCTAAACCCTTTATTAAAAGGTTAAAATTGGTATCGGTTTTAAGTTAGAGAAATGCTAGAATCGCTCACAAAATTCACAAAAAAATTCATTCGCCGACGTGTCCGCAGGTGATTGATAATTCGTACAAAAAATCTGTTTGCTGACATGTCAGTGTGTGATTGGTTTAATAAGAGAGAGGAGAGAGAAACTACCAGAAAATACACCAATCACCTACTGACATATCAATGAGTGGATTTTTTATGTGAATTTTATGAATGAATCTAGCATTCCTCTTAAGTTCAGCCACTTACGTACCTTTTTTTTTGGAACGACGACAATATATTAAAAGCTAGCAAACGCTAGCAAAAAAAGATTACAAAGAAAGATGAGTTTCAATAGGGTTTCTTAACCAATCTAGCTATCTAAATCTACACTTTGGGTTTCTAGATGAAATCCACAAGAAAGATTGATGAACAATAGAATCCCAAAAATTCGCCTTCTTAAGTTTAGTCGTCGAAAACATCCAAGCATTGCGGAAGTTCCAAATAGACCACAACATAGTAGAAGCGATCCCTTCAAGAATAGTCTTAGCATGTTTCGACACGTGAGCAACATCTAACCAAGAAAACCATTCCACGATGCTAGAGACCTCCGGAATATCCAACATACACCATCTAGCCAGAAGGCCCCATAAATCCTGAGCCATCCCACACGAGAAAAAAAGATGATCAACGTTTTCCACATGAGCATTACAAACGGGGCATAAAAGGGAAGCAACATCAATTCCTTTTTTATCCATATTCGCCAAAGTAGGAAGTTTACCGAGCCTCAACTTCCAAATGAAAACGTTAACTTTGATAGGAATATATCTCAACCATCTAGTAGACGTGAAACTACCAAGTAAAGTATGTTCGTCGATATGGGTTCGCGCGGAGGAAACTGAAAAACCAGACAAGTCCAACTCCCATTTCCAGCCATCAGCAGAATCAGAAAGGGTCACATTATGGATGGCCCGCAACAAATCGTTGAGTTGGTTCGACTCAGCCCCGCCTCTCGGGGATCTCCTGAGCACACTAGACCAATCTTCAATGTTTATATGTTGAGCAACTGTGCTTGATTTATTCACTTCCAAGGCATAAACACGTAGTAACTTTTCTTTTAAAGAACGCCCCCCACACCAGCTTTCTTCCCAAAAACTGATCGAGCGCCCGTCTCCAACTGTACGAGCACATAAAGCTAATAAATCGATGCCCTTCCCTTGAAGCTTGGAAACTAATTGGATAATGCAATTCCAAGGGCTATGTGTCGACTTCCCAGCCCTACTACTTCCAATACCTCCGTCAATCCCATGTATTTCTCTAATCACATTAACCCACAGACCATTGGAAGAAGTGCGAAATCGCCAAACCCATTTGAAGAGCAAGGCAGCGTTTAACATGAAAATGCTTCCAATGCCAAGAACACCCATTGCTTTACTAGCCAAACAAGTTTCCCATTTGACTTAAGTGATCTTTTTTTCATCTAAATCACCTCCTAAAAAAATTTGTTGCGCATGGATTCTAAGCGCTTTTGCAGAGTTTTCGGCGTCAAATAGAACTACATATAATATGTTGGGAGGTTACCTAGGACCGCCTTGATAAGAGATAAACGCCCTCCAACTGATAAAAGCTTAGTTTTCCATCGAGACATCTTTGATTCGAACTTCTGAATTATACGTTACCAATAGTCACATCGCCCAATGTTACATCCAACAGGCACTCCTAAATACATCATTGGTAGCTTTGCAATCCCACAACCAAGGACAAGAGCCATGTTAGAAACTTCGTCATCAGGAACATTGACACCTAAAAGCTTGCTTTTATGCACATTAATCTTCAGGCCAGACACCATATAAAAACACCGAAGAAGACATATCAGATTGTAAGCATTGGAATGAGACCAATCGCTTACAAAAATAGCATCATCAGCATATAATAAATGTGAAACGTTTATGCTACCATGGCCAATAGAGGCGCCTTTGAACAACCCCGTGTTTACTGCCTTAGAAACCATGGCATGTAATCCCTCCATAGTAAGAATGAAAAGGAAGGGAGCCATTGGATCTCCTTGACGAAGCCCCTTTGACAACTCGAATTCAGAGGTAGGAGAGCCGTTAACCAAGATAGAAGCCCTAGAATTCTTTAAGCAGCCAGCGATCCACATACGCCATTTAATACCGAAACCTAGTTGTTCCATAATCACATCAAGGTAATCCCATCTCAACGAAGCAAAAGCCTTTTCAAAATCAACTTTGAAGACCATAAGAGCTTTTTCCTCTTACGGTACCATGCCATACATTCGTTCAAGACTAAGGGGCCGTCTAGGATATTTCTTCCTTTTATGAAAGCCGATTGTTCAAAGCTCACACAACTCCCGATAACCATACTAAGCCTATTAGCTAAAAGTTTACCAATAATTTTATATTGGCATCCAATTAAACTAATAGGCCTAAAATCCGACACAAATTTCGCATCTCCGACTTTAGGAATTAAAGAAATGAAAGAAGAGTTGCAACCTTTGGGGAAACATGCTGATTGAAAAAACTCTCGAACGAACCGCACCACATCATTTTGAATGACCCCCCAAAAGGTTTTAAAAAACTTAAATGTGAAACCATCTGGATCCGGGCTCGATCACCGCCACAGTCCCAAACAGCCTTCTTGATTTCTTCATTAGACACATCACGCTCCAAGAACTCGCATTGCTCAACAGAAATCTGATTAAAAGGAACATCTCCCATAGTAGGACGGGTGTCATCTGTACAAGAGAATCTGTTGCAAAAATGATTATAAAATTCAGATTTAACCTCTCCTGGATCATCAATCCAAACACCGTTATGAAGAATTCCTTTGATAGCACCTTGTTGTCGCTTTTTCTTTAAAGAACTGT
Source organism: Artemisia argyi (assembly GCA_030686995.1). Taxonomy (NCBI): domain Eukaryota; kingdom Viridiplantae; phylum Streptophyta; class Magnoliopsida; order Asterales; family Asteraceae; genus Artemisia; species Artemisia argyi. Next base: position 65,103,765 of record CM060709.1, on the reverse strand, counting down.
GGAAAAAGGAATTGTTTTCATCTCCCTCAATCGCCCACTTGACCTTTGCTTTTTGAGCAATGTCACTAGCCTCTTTACGAGCAATGTCACCTACGTACCTAACTCATTATTTTATGCATTCCTCTCACCTGCTCCAATACATGGACCAACAACTTTACGATTTAGTCTCATCATACGGAAAGATAGGTATTTACTAGGTTGGAATCATATTTATAAGAAAAAGATATTATAAAACCACAATATAACTGAATAAACTAATTTAGATTGCGTTTAGTTGGGGGAATTAACCTTGTTTTCTACAAAATGTTTTGTGAAAAACAAGGAAAACAGATATCGCTTGTTTGCAACAAAATGTTTTGCAAAACACAAAATACCTTATTTCCTAACTTAACAAGAAAAATTACAAACCAAATTTTAGTTGTTTTCCTTTGTAACCTACAACCGTCCCTCCATTTCTTCAAAAGAGAAAATACAAAAATCAACTAAACACGTTTTCTATATTTTTAAGTGTTTTGTGGAGATAAATTTCTCATCCAAATTTTTACAAAACTAGAGATAGAAAACAAGATAATTTTTTCTCCAACTAAACGCACCCTTATCTGTAAAAATATTCTCGAATTTCAAGCTTACCCGGCTAGCATTTGATTTATATAATCTACTAAATGAATACAACTAAAAACTAGAAACACTAGTTCAAGTTATAACTTAATTTTAAAATATAGCTAGAATAGAGAGCCAACTAATTAAACATTATATGGACCTCTAAGACGATGTAGCCTAGTTATTACATATATGGATCGACATTCAAAATTATCCGGGTTCAATCCCCTGCTTTAAGCAGGTCCCGTCTACAAGTTTTCGAGAACCTTGGAGAGAACTCAAAAGGAGGCCCTCAAAAGTCACTATTTTATAAGTTACAATCGAATTGACTTTGGCTTTAAGCAATGAAGAATCTAATTTTTATAAGGAAACTTAATTATTTAAGGGTTGTTTACTTTCGGGTAAACACCAGAAAATAACAACTTACTTTCTTCAATTTACCGAGATGAAACACTTACTTTTTTATTAACATTTAAGCCAACGAAACTTTCAAATATTGTTCCGAAGTCAACAAAAAGACCAATTATATTAAAAATAATAATTGAAATGACTGTATTACCCTTTATCTTCTTCAACCAAAATCTACACCATCAGACAAACCATCATTAGCATTATGTGTTGCTTTTCTAATCAAAACCACAAAGCTAAAACAATAAACACAAACACAAATCTGAACCCACCAAAAAACACAAACGCAAACACAAATATGAATTCAGATCTTGGGTTAACAACCAATAAACACAAATATGAACCCTGTCCTAATAATCTCATGAAAAACCCAACCAGTAGGGTTGAAGCAACAATGAAATTAGGGGTTTAGCAACCATGCTAATTCTACAAAATTCCTTAAAGGGTTTTCGAATTCACCCATCAATCATCACTCATCTCAATTGCCATAAGTTTTTTACACAAATCATTCATATAATCAAACTTTTATAAAAACAAATAAAACCCTAGAAGATGCTATTAATAAATTTCATCGTATTTTTTTATAAAAAATCAATTCCCCCATTACCAGATGAAACACCAGATGATGGAGCTTGTGTGAATGGTATAGGTGCAATGGTTGGAGATGAATCACCAGGCGATGGAGTTGGAATTAATTGGTGTTGGTGTCACAGGAAATGGTGGATTTGTTAGTGGTGGTGCTAAGGTCGGAGTTGTTGGTGGTGGTGTTGAGGTTGGAGATAGTGTTGGGCTTGCTGATGGAGTGACTATAGGTGCATTTGTAGTAGGTGGTTGAGAAATAAGTGAAATCCCCGGTGGTTGAGCTATGGTGGGACATAATGGTGTTCCTGGAACAGTGGTGTAATAATTTTTAAGAAGAAAAGGGTAATATAGTCATTTCAATTATTATTTTTAATATAATTGGTTTTTTTGTTGACTTTAGAACAATATTTAAAAGTTTCGTTGGCTTAAATGTTAATAAAAAAGTAAGTGTTTCATCTCGGTAAAATGGAGAAAGTAAGTTGTTATTTTCTAGTGTTTACCTTTTACTTTCTGCTTGTTAGGAATGGGTGTGAACCCAAAACCTTTACTCACTTTTATTAGAGAGACCAACACAAGCCTATTTATCCTCTTTACAAGACTAAATAAAAGCCTTTTGGAGGAACATATTTATAGTGCAAGAATATTTTAAAAATATTTTCATTTTGCACTAAGTTGATGCAAAATTATAGTGCTCACATTGGAGATGTTCTTAGTAGACTAAGAATGAATTAGTTAGGTTACCATCTAGCTGCAATTGTGGCATGGAAATATTAATATTTTGAAACACAATAGGCTGTTATTCAATCTAGCTTGGTTCTATTTTTGGTTTTTTTTTGTTCGAACCAGAGTTTTAGACATTTTAAGAGATTGTTTACTAAATTAGGTGGTTTAGTTTTGAGTGTTTAATTAGTCTCTTTAATTAGAAGAGAGACATTTGTAAGTCTCTCAATTAAGATGGAGTAAGTGTTTTGGACCCACATTTATCTTAAATACATTTAAAAGGAATAAGGGAAAACTAAACACCTGTAAGTCTTTAACCACAACTCAACATTTTTAGTCTGCCAAATCTGTATTTTATGCAAAATAAGTTGTCTTGAAAAAAGTAATCCGGATGTATTTCCTCTTTTGAGAGATGAGAGTGACTATGAACAAACCTAGAAAGTGCTCATCCTTAGGATACGACAGTCGACAAATGGTATGTCTTTATGTCCTTGAGTACCCGTTTCTTTAGATATAAGGTGTGCTTGTTAAAAATAGCAGTAGCAGTATTGAGCTATGAGAAGTAGTTGTGACTCTGTGAGCAATTGCCACAACTCACCGCTTTTTAAAGAAGCATAGGAAAAATGAGCATTCCTAAAAAATAGCAAAGCTTACCGCTCCTATGCCAAACGACTGCTAAAACCAAAATGCTCATTGCTCACCGCTCCAAAAAGCTCCACACCACTCCATGCCAAACATACCCATAAAGCTTTCTAGTATCAACAATGTAGCATTATTACTACTCCATTTGACTATTCAGCCGAGACAAAACTATCTAAGTGCACTTATTCAAACGACTATTATATTATACAATAGGGTATGGCTTTAGACAATGGGTTACATTAAAGTTTCGTTATACTTAAGGTTGCAAAAATTGCTAGGCGGTAGCTGGGCGGCTGGGTACCGCCTACCGATTAATCGGTTAGGCAGGGATTAAGCAGACTGGATTTTTTATACATAAAATTATAAAATTTAGAAACTATATGCCCGATTTGGCCGATCTAGCCTATTTTTTTTCAATTTGGCCAATTTATGTTTGATTTGGCCGATTTCTATCCGTAACCGAGTTGGCCGATTTATCTGAGCTTTGTCTGATTTGACCGATTTATGTGCGATTTGGCCGATTTTTATTCGATTAATAGGTATGTTGACCATTTTTTTACGAAACTGATTAATAAGGCCGATTAGTAAAAATCGAGGCGGTTAATCCCCGCCTAACGATTAATCACCGATTAATCAAACACCTAGGACGATTTTTGCAACACCGGTTATACTATGTACTAGAGTAATACTTTAACTAATAATATAATAGATCGTGGGTGAATTATATTGTCTAACATGATAACATGAGTGGTCTGATCTTAAGACCTACTCAGCTGCCATGAGACGTTCTCTACATGTCATGCAATCATACCATAGCCACCACCACTTAGCTTTAATAGTACTAAAAAAAATGCAATTTTCGGCCAAAACCTCACCCGCATACTGTTTTGGCCATAATTTTGCAACCGTTTGGAGTTAACTGACGCCATTACCGCCATTCACTTTGTATTTCAATTCTGCACAAGATCCGACTTGAATCACCATCATCAGTTGCCGCCATAAGCCAACTGCCACAAAAAAAGTCTACGCTTTGCTTTTTTTAGCCATTGCTTTTGCTTTTGCTATTGTTGTTTCTGCACGATAAAGATTAATCTTCACTTGTTGTTGGATGCTTAACTAATATGTTATTTTCTTTTGGTACTACCTTTATTTTGCTTTTGCTGCTGCTTGAAGAATTGCTTGTGGTTGCTGTCAAATTTCTTCATCCATAAATTATGCTTTTATTGCGATGATGTGTTTTTAGTTTACATCTTCAGCCTGAGCTTTTGCAATTTTGTCGCTCGGACTGCGAGCGAGTATTAGATGATCATAGATATGGCCAAACTTGTTAGTGGGCTTAGGTCCATCGGAGTTTCGTTATGCTATGAACTCTATAATACTTTGGCTAATAATAATACAATAAAGGTACGAAGAATTATCATTGTCTAACATACTATACTTTGACTCTAGAACCAACCAAGCTGTATACAGGATCATTGACACAAAAACATTACACTAATATATCAGTGTCCCTGTTATGCCCGTTAAATATGTAGGGGATAAACAGTAACGAACACAATCGAATATGTTTGAATCTCAGAAAGGCATGTGAACACTTTCAGATCGAATCAATTCGGTGGTTCTTACGAATTAGTCAATTGGATACAATTCAGAGATTGAGAATGTTTTAAATGTTTTGTTTGAGAGTTTTATGAACCAGAGAGAAAAAAAATGACCAAGAGAAAAACGTATATCTATCAAAACGGGATTAGGGCTCTAATAACTGCCTTTTGGCAGTTTTTCAAGGGTTTCAAAATTTTCAAATTTAGTCCCTCAATTTTAGAAAATTTAATTTTCTGAGAAACATTTGACATAGCAGCTTAGTGGAACCCCGCTCCCTCGCTCCCAAATTTGACAATTAAAATTCATTGACTAAGGTAAATCTAGGAGCTAGATCACTTTAAAGAGAGACCAGTCCCAACTCCCAAAATATATGTTCAAAGATTGAGGTTTTAATATGATATGAATTGTATCAAGAAATATCGAGTTTCTTATGATAGTACTTAAAAATCTGAAAGTGATATGGCCATGAGTAAATCCTTTTTAGCTTTTGGCAAAATAAAAACTATAATAAAAGTTGGTATTACAAGATAATGACATTGTTGTAAATGTTAATGCCATTTTTTTTTTATAAAGACAGGAAGTATATAAGGTGGTATTCCAACTCAAGGCTTTTGGCCTAATGGTGTATGAGAGTGCCTAATAACCAAAAAATTGTGAAAGTTTCCCTGCAGACATATGTAAGATAATCAGTATCCGTTAAAAGAAATTGGTATTAAAGTTAAAGGCAAATGGCACAAAAGACATCAAAGTTAGGGTCCATTTCCAATCAAAGTATTATACTTTTTTTTTCTTGCATAAAAAGGTTGCCAACTTTTTTTAGTGGATTTGGGTTTTTCGTTAACAACTAACCAAAAAACTCGTTAAGTATACACTAATATATTTGTAATACTCTTTATAAAATTTGAAGGCCTAATTTTATTTTTGTTTATTATTTTTTTTAAATGTTAACTTGCCCAAACTAGGGCTTAATCGTTTCTTCCTCAAAAATCAAATTAGGGCAAAGATGTTTGTCCCCAAAAATTAAATTAGGGCAAACTATGTCTCCTCAAAAACCAAATTAGGGAAAAGTCAATTGTTTCCAAATGACAAACTCATCTAATTCATCAAACTCATCAAATTGGGTTTACTGAAATCGAAGAAATGCAGGTTGGGAAAAAGATAATTTGATCAATCGTGTTTGTGTCTTGTGCGAATGTGGTGATGTTAGTGGTATGCTCTGTTGTAAAAATCGGCCCAGGCGGCCGATTAATCCCCTCATAATCGTTGATCGCTCACTAAGCACATTGATTTATCATAATTGGCCTATTTAATCGCTTTGGTCAAAGATCGCTTAAAAATCGCTCAACAAACCGATTAATCAGAGAAAATCGGTCTAATCGGATTAATCGGAAAAAATCACTTAAAATTCGGTCAACAAAATCGCTTAAAAATTGGTCAACAAACTGATTAATTACACAAAATCAGTCAAAGATCGCTTTAAAATGGTCAACAAACCAAGTAATACCTATGTTTGACTTTGAACTTAAAAAAATTATGTATTATGTTTATATTTGAACACTTGAAATATTTGAATTTGATGCCTTATGCTAATCTTATACATATAATATAATATGATATCTAAAATTACAATTTTGTGCATAAAAATTCCAATCCGATTAATCCCCAATTAATCCCCGCCTAACTGATTAATCGCTAGGCCCTACCCGACCGCCTCACTAGCGCCTAGCGATTTTTACAACCTCGGTGGTATGTGGACTTCTTGGATTGAACAGAACCTAGGCAGAAGATTTTTGGTATGTCCTAACTATAAGGTAAACACATGTTTTGTGTTAATGTTTTTTGTTTGTGTAAACATGTTTTGACTTTCTTTTGATTAAATAGGCAAGAAAGAAGTGTAAGTTCTTTCACTGGTGGGATGCAGATTTTCCAACAGAGTATTACAAAGGAAGATTGGCAGTTGTGGAAGAAAAAATGAAGAAGGAAGCTTTGGAATTTGAGCTGAAAAAAAAAGAGATTGGAAGAAGAAGTTGCAGTGTTGAAGTCTATAGTTAATATGCAATCTAGGGTTATCTTTGTACTGTTAGGAATGCTTTTCTTTGTAATTATGAAAGCTTTTTAGTTTGATCAATGAATATATTGAAAAGGTTTCCTTTTGATGAACTACAATGTAATGAATATGTTTAACTTTGGTCACTGAATGTGTTTTATGTACTGAATGGAAATGCAGTAACATATTAATGGAGATGATTTGGTTTTGCTGATATGTGTAAACAAAAGAATGCAAAAAAAACATTGATAAAAATGCCAAAGTAAAGCCATGAATAATGAATAAAGAACTTTGCAGGCATGATACAAAAAGAGTGATACAAATGCCAAAGTAATGACATTGCTGATAACATTGCAGTCATTAGGTTGCTGATATGGAGTAAAAGGGCAGGCATGCTTTACACTATTTTTTTCAACTCACACTTTTAATGGTTTTGTTGGTATTGACTGCCATGAATAATGGGGTTGTTGGTATTCACTGCTACATGAATCTACACCTTATATAAAGGGATAATCAACACCTCATTTTCAACTCACATTTTTAAGAAAACCTACAAGTGGAAAAATGAACAAAAAAAAGAAACCAGGTTTTATATTTAAATGCACAATCTCCTTTATCATATCTTTCTAACTCAGAAATATATATATATATATATATATATATATATATATATATATATATATATATATATATATATATATATATATATATATATATATATATATATATATATATATATATATATTGTGCAGAAATCATTTGCATTTCTAGTGATTCTTCTTATTGGGATTACCCACCACCATGGGCTAACTATTTTCCACAAGACACTGACTCAATCAATGATTCAGGATACATTTCAATGGGTTCAAGCTCAAAGAAGGATGATGCAATCATGAATCAAACCCCCAAAGAGACTGCAAATCAAGCTTTTACTGATAGGGTTAAGGTGCTAGCCTTGGGAAATAAGGAAACATGTGCTTTACATGAAATCAAGCCATTTGATCCTAAAAAATCCACTGATGCAAGTGCCAGTCAAAAAGGGAAGGGCAAAAAAAATGTGACCCTTTTCCCATCTGCAAGTGCAAGTAGCATGTTTAGTATGTGTGGCTTAAGCATGGCTTAATGCCCTCAAATAAATCTGTTGTACCTAGTTACAATATTATGAATGCAATGGTATCATGCTTATGTTTTAAGTTAAAAAAATGCAACTGATATGGACTAAGTCCATGTATAGAAAATAGCAATACTGATATTACAAAAGAGACTGATTAGTTCTTACAAGTTCAATCAAGTTCATACCTAGCTAATAACTTATTACAAATAAGACAAACATTACAAACATTAGACTACTTAGTCTACATCAAATGCTTCATTTGGTGTGAGACCTTGACCTTCATAATCTTGGTTTATTTTCCTATTAAAATTGTTCATTGCTAATCTTTGAGAAGTCCTTCTAGGGGCTGTTATCCTGCATTATATTGACCTTGCTAAAATTCATCATACCTGTGTCTAAGCCTTGTTGTTTCATCCTCAGTGGCATCAACAACATTTGCATTTGCAGGTGTATTTGTATTCCCATCAACAACATTCACATTTGCAGCTGTTCTACATTGGCATCCATTTCTGTAACTGCATCAACATTCATATCTTCTGTATTTGCTTGACCAAGTTGTACATCAACCAAGGCATTGTCATCAAAAGCAAGTACATCATTAACACTTGACTGGTTATTTGCCTTTGTATCAATTGCTTCCTCAAGTTGTACTTCAACCAAATCATCATCATCAAAGAGCCTGTTTGATCCACTACCACTTCCTCTACCCCTTCTACTATTTCATCCACTAGAACTTCCACTTCCACTACTACCCCCTGAACTTGTTCCTCCCATCCATATACCACCTCTAGCAGTGACAAATTTATTCTTTCTACTATACTTTGGGGTCTAGAATTCACTGGATCTTGAACCATAGGTCTGCCCTTCTTTTTGGGTGTATTACCTTCATTAGGTGTTGGTGTTGATGGTTCACTTGTTTCCTTAGGTTTAGTACACCCCTTTTTGTTATGACTAGGTTCACCACATTTTTGACATGTTGTTGTTCTTGGAGGCCTTGCTACATGTTTACTTTTTTTTTTCAATTCTGACTTATCCTTTGTCCTATTCAATGTAGGCCTACTTGGCATCTTTCTTTCTAAGGGGGTTTCATTGGCACCTGGTTCCTTTTTTTCCACATAACTATACCACCAACTGGCAAACTATTGTACTAATAGATACTTTTATATGTGCTTACCTTGAATGAGTTTCTCACATGATCTTCTGACTGCTTGCTTATGAAGTAAATGGTTGTGATTGCATGAGGGCATTGTATGCCAGTTAACTATCATTGCTTACAACTGCATTCCCTCTTTTGTAAGTCCACACCAAAGGTTTCAAAATTCCATTGCCTTACTTCAAACTGATACAATCCACTTGGATTCAAACTCCATTTCCTGTTAGTTTACTACATGTTAGCAGAAAGGTTTTATGATATAAATATATTTATTCTACTCAAATTGATAAGTAAATACCTTTGAATCTTCTTATGCAACTCCAAACCTTGATGATGTTAGGGCAAATATCACTTTTCCAATCTTCACATTCCATCATTAGAGTGTAATTCCCTGTCATCACATAAGATCTTATGTCTTCAAGCATTCCAATTATTGGTTTTCTCTTTGCATTCTTTATATGAGAATTGAAAGATTCACTAAGGCCATTTTCAATAGAATCACAATCCATTCCTGTCATAATACAAGTTATAAGTTATTTCAGCTCATATAATTATTCAAATAAGCTACCAAAAATATAAAGACTGATGTGCGGATTGTGGTCTACACGAAAGTTTTACTTCTCAAGGGATCTTGAGAAGCTTACAATCCCCACCAGGCAGTGTACCTGACCGATGTAGTATAGTGAAGTGGCAAGTACCGGGGGATTGATCATTCTCCACATGGAATAGTGTTCGTTAGGATTGCAATTAATCTAACTGGGTCTAGAGGTAAGGGATGATTCTTTTTGTATTTTTTATATTTTATGAAACCAAGTAAAATCTCGGGTATTTGAAAGAGTGGGCGGAATTAGTTGCTAGTCAACTAACCCAAATAACTACTAATGCGATAAAAATAAAATGACAATAAAATAAAATGTGTAAACTATAAATGGAGAAAACGTGTTTGTAGATTTCATTACTCCCTGGTTATCTTTTATTGATTGATAAGCTTGTTACAATTGCGTGGGTGACGGGTTGCACTCCTTAATACCATTTGTGGGGCCGTGTACGATCTTCCCCAACTCTATAAGCTTCTATCTCTTCCTATGACGACACGTTAAGTATCCTTACCATGGCCTCCTTAATATTTACTAATGCATTAAATACAACCATTAAAATCATAGTACACATCCGATTCATGTTTCTTAAGACGTTTAAGCAAGTTACCGAATAGGAGATTAGCTAGTTTTCTTAAGCCTAACATCGATTATCAATCACCCAACAACAATTAATAACAAACCATCAATCAATAATCAATAACTAGGTTTCACTACATCTAAGCAACACACAAATAAACCTAGCCTAGCATGTTAAAAGAAAGACAAGAATAAGATAGAATCAAACAACACATAGACATATTGAATGATTGATGTATTACTTATCTTTAATTGAACATGGAATAGACAAGGGTATGAAACCCTTAAAAACCTATAAAATTCATGCTAGGGTTTGTGTGAGTATTCCACCAAAAGTTCCCCTCCAAAGATACACTCTAATGAATGAAGAATCAAAAACTATATATAGATTTACAAGGGTGACGAAGTCACCTTTTGATGGTTGACGTCGTCATCTTGCCGCGGCTAGCGTTTCTTGTCGTCCAATCCAACTTCTTGACACCGTAACTTTGTAAGAGTTCTGGGCCGTCACGCTTTAGAGAATACACGTGACGGCCTATTTAAGGTAAAGGGTGGCGCCGTCACGTGTAAATGCCCAAATTATCTTCTGGCGCGTCAAGTGTAAATGTGATATCCACCTCTTGTCACAAAGGCTGACGCCGTCCCTTTGGAATAGGTGACGCCGTCAGGTGTAATTTCCAGCTTAGATTTTTGACTTTGTCGTTTTCTTCACTTTTTGCTCCAAAAATGTCCAAAATGCTTCCTTTTCCAGAATTCTCTTAAAAAGTACCTAAAATGACAAAAGAAACGATTAAAGGTAATAATTGATTATATTATCACGACGGCTTAAATTACCCCTTAAAAGCGTAACAAATTTTGCCTCATCAAATACCCTTACACTTGAGATTTGTTTGTCCTCAAGCAAATGAGCTTTTATTCTAATCAAAATACAAGCTAGGGGTCATTTAACATTAATATAAAAGTACTTACAACACATGATCGTTCCACCTTAATCAAAACAAGCACGGAGATTATATACTAGCACCTCACAAATAGTGTTTGGATACTCTCATCTCTCGGGTGTCATAAAACAAAATATAACTAATGGAAATGGAAAAATATCACTCACTATCTGAGTATCTGTCATAGCAAGTAGATTACGATAGGCTTGGGAAAGGATAAAAAACCTCCACCACTTGGCGTAAGCACCTAGGAAAACTATCAAAGAGGTCTTTTTAAAGGGTTATAACATTTGGTGTAGGGATATGGAAAACATGGTTTGTTGCATAAAGGGATATTTTACTGGTGGTAAGTTAATTATCTTAGGGCATGCTTGGTTGAGGGTATAGGGCAATAAGGAAAGGGTAAGATAATGAATAAAGGAGGTTGGTTGACTATAATGCATTCACCCATTACCCATTAGTGGGTATTGAAGCATTACCTAATAATTTGGGAGGATTCATTTTCATTACCCACTATAATGCATAAATATAATATTCCATAAACTGAAACAGGTGTAGTTGTGTGACTTTTGGCTTGTTGTGAGCTTTGTGTGGCCAGGGACAAATGGGTGCTTATTTGTTTCGTGTGGGCCTAGAGGTTTTTTTGGCTTGTTATGAACATGTAAGATAATGGTATTGATTATAGACTATCCAACCAAGCGGCATCAATGCAATGAGAATGCCCTTTCCCTTTACCTAGCATTACCATTATCTTCCCCTTTACCATTGACAAGTTTGAACTAAGCGCACCCTTAGTTAATTACATGTACAATGCGGCGTTGCTAAGCCAAGACTCGACTCAACTTAGGCTAATAATAAAATAACATAAACTCAAATGAAAGCCAAAGGAAACGGGATGGTAGTCTATTTGTTTTTTCTCTTTTTCTTTTTCTATTTTTTTTTAATTTTTCTTGATTTTTCAATTTTTTTTATACACTCTTGCTCTACCATGCAAAATAATACATCAAGGGGGCTCGGTTCTCCCCTTACACTTGAACATTTACATATTTTACATGTAACTAATCTAATGACTCGAATTAAGATAATCAAAACACTTGGATTACTTTAAAATATTAACACACATATGGGGGTAATAAATGAGGTTTTTCCTGTAACACCCCAACCCGAAAAGGGCTAAAGTGTAACATTATGGAGTCAACTCAGAACACAAGTGAAACGGAGATACATTTCTAATACAAATTTTACAAAGGGTTACAAGGGAAAACTAAACAAAGTACAAGATACAAAAGGGCAACAAAAAAATGCTAAGCCCAAACATAAAAGCTTCTAGTCATCTCTAAGTCCAACAAGTAGCTAACAGGGTGAAGTCTTCTAAGCCCAAAAGTAAAATCTCCTTCCATAACCCAACTTCCTACTAAACCTGCCGCTGGAAAAGAAATGCGGCTGAGCTTACAAAGCTCAGTGAACAGATATAACAGATAACAAAGTAGAAATAAGGAAGCAATACAAAATAGATACAATAACCAGTGTCAAAGAGAATCATAAGAATTTCAAGATAAGGGAGTGGATAAATGGTTAAGGTATAAAGTAAGTGTATGTATCAGTATATTTACCCCAGGCCAAACAAATATCAAACCGTATCATATCTTTATAACCAATGTATTCGGAGGAGAGTCCTCGGAATACCAAATATAGTAGGAGGGGAGTCCTCAAGTAATCAATGGAGTAGCTAGCTCTAAAAATGTGAGGGACTGCTTGCACGCATGCCTAATCACCAAATCAAATATAATGTATATCCAAACCAGATATCCAAACAAATATCAAACAAATCTAGGATGCATCCATAAGCCCCTGCAAATCAAATCCTAGTGGCCAAACATATACATTCTTGAGCTCATAATCATATAACAAAAACGGACGGTGTGGTACATCTCTCCAACCACACTAGAGTCATAACATTAGTGCATCAATGCTACGGTCATGGACCCCCATAACTGGGAACAGATAAAAATGCCTGGGTAAATACTGAAAGGTCAAAGGTAATCCAGAGTGCGAATCAAATATCAATATCAATATCATTTTCAAATAATCAAGGTTCAAGACCAAGGTTCAATATCAAAGGTTTCTGTAATAAAAGTGCCAATGTCAAAGGTTCCATATCCTAAAGGTTCCAAAAGTACCCAAAGGTCCACATAGGTGAGAATCAGTCAAAGATGCAATATTAAAGGTATGAATTATGAGACCAAAATATATTATGAGTCCAAATAAAATAGGAGTTCACAAAAGAGAGAGATAGAGATATAAGTCACGAGAGAGACAAAGTAGAACATTCTTGTTGAAAGCATATAAAACTGAGGGGTCAACAAACAAGGTCAAGTTTGGTATATCTCCAAATCTTCCAAAGTTCAAAATCCCATGCTTTATAATTAAAGGCTCATAGTGAAAGTCTAAAACAAAAATTTAATTTAGCAGGTTCATATCAGTTGTTTTAAAGGCTCGTAGTAAAATCAAATAAGAAAGTTTATATCAATGGTTCATTTAAAAAGAATCTTCCAAAAGATGGCAATAATAAAAGTGATCTTTAATGAAGGTTTCCATAGATATTCTTTAAAAGTGGTCTTCATGAATTTGTAAAATCCCTTATAAAAGTGATCTTAAATCATGCTAGAAGTGTCGTTTTAAATGGTTTCTCTTTAAAAACGTTTCCATATCATAATTAGGAAAAAGGTTTTCACATCCTGTTAAAATATCCCAAAAGAACTTTCAAAGTTTCAAGGGTCCAAATACTAAGGTCACAAAAGGTTAATGAACAGGTTATGCCAATATCATACCATAAGGGTTCAAACGAATATCAATGGGATCACAATACCAACGAAACACATCAACCACAGAGCCAAAGTACAAAGGGGGTCATAACAAGGAACCAAATACACGATAACAAATCAAAGACGAAGTCAAGAGAGAGAAAGTGTGCACTCTTGCTGAAAGAGTACGGAATATCTATACCTTCGGAGAATCAAACAAAACCAAGATCAAACAAAAGGCGAAAGATCACTCCCACCTCACCGGACCTAGAAGAAAGTGAATAACGAATTATGAATAGTTCAAATTATATAAGTTACCTCTTTTTGTTATCTTTCCATTTTTAGTAACTTTCCATATTTAGTAAGTTTCCATTTTAGGTAGTTAAAACATTTTATAAAACTTTCTATTTTTAATAAGTTTCCTTATTTAAAAGGTTTCCAAAAATAGCAGGTTTCCATATTTTAAGGTTTAATGCAATTAACCAAAGTTAAAGGTCTAAAGTGTAAATATTACAATTCTCCATATTTATACCATTTAATCCATGAGTTAATAATATTTACCATTCAATACTTCAAGTTTACAAATGTTACAATTTAAACCCCTAAGTTACACTATTTACCAAATAAGTCCTTTTAGATATTTAATTTACAATTACAACCATGTTTAATGTAAATTAACACTTATAACCTTTAATTATCAAAAGTATACCATTTCAGCGCTTAATATAATATCAATTCAAAACAGCCCCTTTCCTTTCATAATTTACAAGTTTAGTCCTTTAATTAAAATAAATACAATTTACACCCTTTTAATTATAGAAATTACAAATAAACCTTTTAAATTACCAAACTTGCAAATTATACCCCTCAATACCAAATATGTACAAATCAGCCCTGAATTTATAAATTTACAAAACACACCCCTTAATTTTATTAAATACAAATCAAATTAATATAAATTATATAATTACCATTTAAACCTCTAAATTACAAAATTAACACAAAACACCCTCATTATCATTTTATTCAGATTCCCCCTGGTCTATTACACGTTACACAAATATCCCTTAAGTTTGGAAAATTACAAAACACACCCTTTACATTTAAAAATCCAATTCGGTTTACTTTTAATTCAAAAACCCTAAACAGTTTAACAAATCATTAAGAAATCATCATAACATGTCAAAATCAGTATCAAAACTTTATACAATACACAAGAACCCTAACCCTAGCCCCTCGTAATTTATTTTCCTTTATTTCTCTTATTCGATAATTAAAACTCAATTATGTATAAAATTCCTAAACAGAAAATTTGATCATCACAAAACATATTTTATTTGAGTTATATAAACAATATAGAACCTGAAAAAAAAAATTCGTGAAGCCCTCGAAATTTATTCCAGCCGAAATATCAATTATTTCCATTTTTAGGGTTTTCGAATGTGTTTTAATTCAAACGATTTTTCTGGAGTGCATGGATATTTTTTCCACGTCTCATATGGATCTTAGAACGTATAAAAATTTCCTTGATGAAGAATTAATGAGTGAAAAGGAGCAAAACGAATTTTGTGTTTGGTTTAGACTAAAACGATCGAATAGCCCCAAATAAATCAAACCACGATTTCCAGCCTCCAACACCAATTTTCTTAGCCTCCTTGAACCTTATTATGTTCATGAAAAATTGAAAAGACATCCCAAAAAATTTTGTGTAGCTGAATGGAATTTTGAGAGTGTTTTAGGGTTTTTAGAAGTTTCTAAAAATTAAAGGAGTAAAGGTCGACATATATGGAGGGTAATCACACTAATTTCGGCCATGATGAGTGATTTGAAGTTAATTTTCTGTTTTGAATCACTTCCAAATTTATCTTGATCATATCTTTATTTTTAAATGATTTAAATACATAATATAAATAAATAAAAGGTATAATTAGTTAAATAAATGTTTTTGTAAGTTTTTATACTTTCTCATATAATACTTTAAGCTATAAAACAAGTTCTTGAAAATTTTCATACTTCATATGTTGCAAATCATAATTATTTAGGATTTAATTTGTATTTGTTTAAGTCTTTAAATCAAATTTAAAGTAATAGCGGCAATTTGGTAATTTAAACATGTTTTGAAAATGTGGGTTTTACAACTATTCCCCCCTCAAAATAATTTTCGTCCTCGAAAATGCAAATGGTAAGGTGGCGAAACAGAACGAAGGTACACTAAACTATGAACAGAAAAGTTAGTAGTTTGACTCGCATAGACTCTTCGGTCACCCAGGTCGCCTTGCGTGCTGGGTGCTTCAAAGAAATTTCAACAAACAAAATGATCCATGTTTCCCATGACTTGATCTTATCGATCCAAAGATAGTTTCTGTTTCCCCAGAGAAGGCACATCGCACAGAAATCCAAATCAAAAGAATCACATACGAAACGTAACAGATGATAATCGTATCCCCTTAAAGATATACAAAAGAAGATGTAGGATTTGGTGGGTTTTTCGTCCGTGGACAATGAAATGGACTGATCAGATGAGAATGTATCGAATGATAGCAATCATGAGGGTGAAATCTATAAGTTTAACTCTTCAGATTTTCAAATAGCTTCGTCTTCAAACTTCAATACAACCTTTCAAAGGTATTATCTTAAACTGACAGATCTTGATTCTCAAAATCCAAAACCTCATATTTTAACTCATAACAGATTATCATGAAACGGATCCATCGAAATAAGAGGCGTATACATAGCAAAACATAGGTGTAGCTCTTCATAGTAACAGATCAAATCCATATAGGCAGAAAACAGGTTGATTGATAACATCAAATGGCAGGAAGCTCTACAATAGAACTTAGGATTTTTTTTATCAGAAGCATAAAATTCAAACAACCGCATGTCGAATACCCAAACGTATCAAAATGTACGACGATAAGGTGGATAAAACGTGCAGATCAAAAGAATCCTAAAGTCTCATTATTCGTAGATAGTCACAAACAGAAACAGAAATCTAAGGCTCCTCTAAGGCACTTCTCAAGATATCCTATGAACACAAAAAGTGCACGTTATATGATGTTAGTATCATCACGTTGGCCAGACGTCATAATACTAGCATCATATAAATATGCCCTCATGATGGTCATACTTTATCTCAATCAGTGAATCAAATCTACAAATCCACCTAACAGTCCAACTAACTCCTGGGTTAGTCTTATTCAAAGATCAATAACAAATGATGTCGGCAAAACAGATGAAACTCGAAAGGACGTAACAAAATCAAACAACCATTATCAGAAAGAAACATGTCGCCAAGGCATCATAAAGTTCGCTTCAGGAATTCGTCCCTTGAAAATCTTCTTATGTTCGAGTAATCAGTCTTCATTCGTCTTCCAGTCTGAGAGTGAAACGGTATCATTAACTTGTGTTTGGTTCCTCAAGCCTTCTGCAGTTCTTCGTGGAATGTGATGGAGTAATGTGAATTTCTAGTGCGATCTTCAATCTCCTCATATCCAGTCCACTTCCGTTCTCAATTCATCTTAGTACAACCAAAATGAATAGGGAAGTGAGACTGCATGAATTCATCAGCTCCAGGTTCGCCATATTGACTAGATTCTTGTGCTCTACTCATCAACTCTTCCATCTTGCGAGGAATGTCTTGAATTCTTCAGGATAGCCATCGCTGTTGTCAACTTCGGGTTCTATCCAGCTCCATCCCCCGGTGGGAAACTTGGTGGTTCAACATAAATCATAACCGGAAATTCAGGGTGCCAAAATAATTCTCAAGATAAGGTTCATTTCTTCGGTGTACAAAATAGGTGCACGAGAACTTCATAGTCTCGGAAGTAACGCACGAGTCTCGGAAGTAACGCACGAGTCTCTAGAGCAATAATGATAGCCAAAGTTTAACGATCGGAAATCATGGTAGGGAGTACAAAATAGTTCAAAACACCAAAGATGAGTCATAGTGGAACAGTCGTCAGCATCTCGAATGCTTGAGCAACCAATCTCATATCAGAATCAAATCGAAGTTGACTTTCCAAAGAAAGACAGATTAACATAGCAAACCTTTATCGTTCAAAGTGAAAGGAAATACTCTTATACTCGTGGTTAAACACCACCAGACTTCTCACGGGAACAAAGATGGACAAAACAAAATCAAATAACGTCGGAAAACTTACAGATGATAACCAAAAGTAAGAGGCAATCATAGAGTGCATTATCGTCATGGAGATCCTCAGAATGCTCGAGGAGACATCAAAAGGATTAGCAATTAGGTGAGAGATCAAACATAAAATCAAAATAATGTTTTGCATTGCCATGCAATCATCAGTGCCTTTAGAATTACTGGTGGTAAACTTAGATGGTGCACATATTTCTAACTCCAAAAGGATGATTCCAAAAAGGTATAGCTAAACGTAAGGCACGAATCAGAGTAATGCAGAAGCAAAGATACAAAAGAAATCTCTTAAAGTCTATCCATTCCTTACCAGTCAAAACTTAAGTTCATGCAGGGGATTCCTAAGGTAAGTTCTCAAAGTGGTTTCCTACATCCTTACAGTGGAATCCTAATGGTCGAAAACTCACAGGTCATAGCCTAAGCTCTACGGATGTTGCATCCGCCGATCTAAACCTGTTTGCTCTGATACCATAATTGTAACAGTGTAACACCCCAACCCGAAAAGAGCTAAAGTGTAACATTATGGAGTCAACTCAGAACACAAGTGAAACGGAGATACATTTCTAATACAAAGTTTACAAAGGGTTACAAGGGAAAACTAAACAAAGTACAAGATACAAAAGGGGAACAAAAAAATGATATGCCCAAACATAAAAGCTTCTAGTCATCTCTAAGTCCAGCAAGTAGCTAACAAGGTGAAGTCTTCTAAGCCCAAAAGTAAAATCTCCTTCCATAACCCAGCTTCCTACTAAACCTGCCGCAGGAAAAGAAATGCGGCTGAGCTTACAAAGCTCAGTGAACAGATATAATAGATAACAAAGCAGAAATAAGGAAGCAATACAAAATAGATACAATAACCAGTGTCAAAGAGAATCATAAGAATTTCAAGATAAAGGAGTAGGATAAATGGTTAAGGTATAAGTGTATGTATCAGTATATTTACCCCAGGCCAAACAAATATCCAAACCATGTCATATCTTCATAACCAATATATTCAGAGGGGAGTCCTCGAAATACCAAATATAGTAGGAGGGGAGTCCTCAAGTAATCAATGGAGTAGCTAGCTCCCAAAATGTGAAGGGCTGCATGCACGCATGCTCAATCACCAAATCAAATATAATGTATATCCAAACAAATATCAAACAAATCTAGGATGCATCCATAAGCCCCTACAAATCAAATCCTAGTGGCCAAACATATATATTCTTGAGCTCATAATCATATAACAAAAAGGGACGGTGTGGTACATCTCTCCAACCACACTAGAGTCATAACATTAGTGCATCAATGCTACGGTCATGGACCCCCATAACTGGGAACAGATAAAAATGTCTGGGTAAATACTGAAAGGTCAAAGGTAATCCAGAGTACGAATCAAATATCAATATCAATATCATTGTCAAATAATCAAGGTTCAAGACCAAGGTTCAATATCAAAAGTTTCTGTAATATAAGTGCCAATGTCAAAGGTTCCATATCCCAAAGGTTCCAAAAGTACCCAAAGGTCCAAATATCTCAAAGGTCCACATAGGTGAGAATCAGTCAAAGATGCAATATTAAAGGTACGAATTATGAGACCGAAATATATTATGAGTCCAAATAAATCTCTTGTCTCGCGGTTCGATCTTTCCATCTCTTACTTATTTCATTACTTATCATTGTTATATATTATGTATTGTTAATTGTTTATATTGTACAAGACTTGAGATCACATATTATCGAATCTAAGTTTTCAAAAGCTAAGTAAACTCTAAAACTATCTTTTATAACGAATTAAAAATACGTAAAACTATTCAACCCCCCTTCTAGTTTTCCACAATTGGTATCAGAAGCCACGTCTAGCAAGATTTTTAAAATATATTGTATTTTAAAACTTGTAACGATCTATGAAATCTGAAAAATATTTAGAAGGGCAATCTATGCAAAAACCACCACTATTTGAAAGTGATGATTTTTATATTGGAAAAATAGATTCGAAACGTATGTGAAATCAAAAGATCTTGATCTTTGGCATATTATTACCTTTGGTGATTTTCCTCCTATTCAATATAATGTTGAAACTAAAATGAATGAAATTGTATCTTTTGAAGAACAAAATGATGAGTTGAAAAAGAAATTAGCAAAAAATAATGAGGCTAAAATGGTAATTTATAATGCGTTACCACGTAAAGAATATGAAAGAATTTTTATGTGTAAAACCGCCAAAGAAATTTGGGATTCTTTACTTATTACTCACCAAGGTAATAGCCAAGTCAAAGATAATAAAATAGATCTTCTTGTACAACAATATGAACAATTTACGATTCCGGAAGAGGAATCAATTGATAATGCTTTTGCTAAGTTTAACACTATCATCACAAGTTTAAAAGCACTTGATGAGACATTTTCTAGTAAAAATTGTGTTAGGAAATTTCTTAGGGCATTGCATCCAAAATGGAGAGCTAAGGTCACGGCAATTGAAGAATCAAAGAACTTGATGACGTTATCACTAGATGAACTAATTGGTAACTTGAAGGTTCATGAAGAAATCATAAGAAGAGATTCGGAAACGGTCAAAGTCAAGAAAGAACAAACCAAATCCATTGCTCTAAAAGCCAAAAAGGAACCTAGTGATGATGATGATTCAAGTGACGAAAGTGAAGACGAAGAATATGCAATGGCCGTAAGAGAATTCAAGAAGTTCTTCAAGAGACGAGGAAGATTCACTAGATCATCACGAGACGAAAGAAAAGCATTCCAAAGGAATAGAAGTGACAACTACGGGAAAAGAAAGTGCTTTAGATGTGGAAGTCCAAATCATCTCATTGGCGAATGTCTAAAGCCATCGGGTTATGAAAATCAAGGTGCCTTTGTTAGTGGAACATGGAGTGATAGTGACAAAGAAGAAGTTGAAAAGCCAAGAGACGAAAAGTGTTTTATGGCAAAAGAAACCGACGAAATATGTTTAGGAATTGACTTGGAACCTGACGAATGGATCAAAGATAGCGGATGTTCATGGCACATGACGGGGAACCGCAAACTATTTTCTACATACAAGGCATACAATGGAGGTAAAGTTATTTTCGGTAGTGACTTACGTGGAAAAATCATTGGCAAAGGTATGATTTCTCAAGACTCACTTACCATTGAAAATGTAGAACATGTAGATAAATTAACATATAACTTGCTTAGTGTAGGAAAAATATGTGACAATAAATGTAGAGTCATATTTACCGAAGAGGATAGCGAAATAGTTAAGAATGAAAAAATTATAGGTAGAGGAATTAGGAAAGGTGGCATATATGTTATGAAACTAGAAAACAAACCTGAGGATAGGATATGCCTAACAACCCTAGATGAAAACTCTACATTGTGGCATAGGAGATTAGGACATGCTAACATGCAACAAATACAATCTTTGGCCTCTAAGGAATTAGTTAGAAATTTGCCTAATCTAAAATATGACAAGCATTTTTGTGATGCATGTAAAATTGGAAAACAAGCTCATGCTAGTCACAAAGCTAAGAATATAGTATCCACTACTAGGTGCCTAGAATTATTACATATGGATCTTTTTGGTCCATCCGCTATGCGGAGCTATGGAGGAAACAAATATACCTTAGTAATAGTAGATGACTACTCACGATACACGTGGACTAGGTTTTTAAGTGACAAAACCCAAGCCTTTGAAAAATTCGAAATATTTAGTAAAATGATTCAAAATAAATTAGGATGCTCAATAGTTGCCATTAGGACGGACCATGGTAGGGAATTTGATAACGAAGTACAATTCGGAAAATATTGTGAGTTAAATGGAATATCTCACAATTTCTCCGCTCCTCGTACTCCTCAATCAAATGGCGTAGTAGAAAGAAAAAATAGGTCACTACAAGAAATGAGTAGAACTATGTTAAATGAACAATCCATCCCACAAAAATTTTGGTGTCACGCCGTAGATACATCAACTTATATTTTAAATAGGGTATCAATTAGAAGAATTCTAGGAAAAACTCCTTATGAGTTATTAAGAGGTAAACCAAACTTAAGCTACTTTAGGGTATTTGGAAGTAAAGGCTATATTTTAAACACTAAAGACTATCTCACTAAGTTTGATCGAAAATCATATGAAGGAATACTTTTAGGATACTCACAAAATAGCAAAGCATATATAATACTTAACAAACACTCCATGAAAGTAGAGGAATCACTAAATGTAACATTTGATGAAACACCACCACCTCCTAAAACATTACCTTTAGAAGATGATGATTTAGTCGAAGATGAAGCTATTGAGGTTAGTAAAACAAAACCCATAGGAAATGATAATGAAGACATTCACTTAGAAAATAACAAAACTGTTAATATTAAAGAATCTAGATCACATCCATTAGATAATATAATAGGACATCTTAACTAAAGAACCCTTAGGTCACAAGCCCAAGATAAAAACAATTTCTTTTGTTTCCTCTCAGCAATAGAACCTAAGAATATTAGCGAGGCTTTAAAGGATGAAAGTGGGTTATAGCTATGCAAGAAGAATTAAATCAATTTAAGGCAAATGATGTTTGGGAATTAGTCCCAAATCCAAAGGATATGACCATCATAGGAACCAAATGGGTATATAGGAATAAGTTAGACGATAATGGAATAGTTACTAGGAATAAAGCTAGGTTAGTTGCCCAAGGTTATAATCAACAAGAAGGAATTGATTATGACGAAACTTATGCCCCCGTAGCTAGACTAGAATCGATTAGGATATTACTTGCCTATGCTTGCGCCCTAGATTTTAAGTTATTCCAAATGGATGTGAAAAGTGCATTCCTTAACGGTTTTATCAATGAGGAGGTATATGTGGCACAACCTCCAGGATTCATTGACTTCGCAAAACCTGATTATGTTTATAAGTTAAAGAAAGCTTTATATGGACTCAAACAAGCTCCCAAAGCTTGGTATGATCGACTAAAAGCTTTTCTTATTAAACATGATTATTCCATAGGAATGGTAGATAACACTCTTTTCACTAAAAGGAAAGACCCAAATCTCATCATTGTCCAAATATATGTTGATGATATTATATTTAGATCGACTTGTCAAGACATGTGTGATGAATTTGCTAAAATCATGCATGATGAGTTTGAGATGAGTATGATGGGTGAACTTAACTTCTTCCTAGGATTACAAATAAAACAATTAAAAGATGGAATATTTTTTAACCAATCTAAGTACATTAAGGAAATGCTTAAGAAATTTGGCCTAGAAGACTCAAAACCCATGAAAACTCCCATGTCTACGGAGGTAAAGCTCACAAAGGATGATGAAGGTGAGTCCGTAGATAACACCAAGTATAGAGGAATGACAGGTAGTTTACTATACTTGACGGCAAGTAGACCCGACATCATGTTTAGTGTCTGCCTTTGTGCCCGTTTTCAAGAGGATCCCAAAACCTCTCACCTAGAAGCGGTTAAGCGTATCTTCCGATACGTTAAAGGCACTATACACTTAGGATTATGGTATCCTAAGGAATCAGGCATAGAAACCATCGTCTATGCGGATTCGGATCATGCGGGAGACTACGTAGATAGAAAGAGCACTAGCGGTATTTGCACGTTTATGGGATGTTGTCTAACGTCTTGGTTTTCGAAAAAGCAAACCGCTCTTACTATTTCTACCACCGAAGCCGAATATGTAAACACCGGAAAGACATGTCAACAAGCACTATGGATGAAACAAGCTCTCGTAGATTATGGCATTAGGTTAGAAAATGTCCCCATTATGTGCGATAACAAAGGTGCGATAGATTTAAGTAAAAATCCGGTGCAACACTCTAGGACTAAACACATAGAAATACGTCACCATTTTCTTAGGGATAATGTACAAAAAGGAAATATATCTATAGAAAAGGTTGCATCAGAAGACAACATTGCGGATATATTCACAAAACCCCTTAAGCGTGAATTATTCAACCACTTGCGTTTAGGATTAGGAATGATGGAACAAGTTGACTAAATTATATTGAATTAGTTCAAATTTATACTTGCATGAAATTTATTTTTCTTTCATTTCACCTTTTCTGAGTCTAGGAATCTATTTCGCACAAAACTAAAGATTGAGAAGATTTATTTTCTTTGCATAAACCTTTTTGCAAAACTCAATCAATTTTCTCTACAAATTATTCTCACAATCTAGGAATCACATGAAGATCATTTTCCTTGCATTGTTGACTAATTCTAAAAACATTGTCTTTCAAAATCATGCATAAACTCTCACATAAATTGTCAAGGTATATAATCTAATATATGTCTTTGACATTCATGATCGAGCAAAAATTGAATCAAGGAGATCATTTGGATTGTTTCTTAGGATCGTTATTTTTTTTTGCATCTAGGAGTCGAAACAATCACAACTCCACATTTGTTGCATATAGACACTCACTAGGACAAATTCACTAATAATGGTGTCATCTTGATCCATCACTAGTTTTTCACTCACTAATTTCCTTTGCCTTTAATCTAAGATAGGTGCCTTAGGAAGCTTAAGTGTGCTTGCCTTTACTTACCTCCTATTGCTTATTATGTGTTGATTATTTGCTCTTTTGCCTATGTGTTCTTGCATGCATGCTATATCTTGATTAGATTAGATTCTATATTGCCTAAGAGAATTGAACTTGCTTGAATTCTAATCCAAACACATAACCTTTCTGCAAATTTTCTGCTAAAAACCCAATTCTGGAAACCTGGAAATCACCAGATGGGCGGCCCCCTTAATTTTGTAAGGTGGCCCCCTTAATCATTAAGGGGACCGCCCCCTAATTAAGGGGACCGGCCATCTGATGGTTGGGTTTACAGAATCTTTTCTGCTTTTTAGCCCATTTCAACCTACATTTCCCAATCTTCACCTACACAATTTGTCCTAATCTCCCAAACAAACTTTATCCATCCATAAACACACAAATCTTATACTATAAATACCCCCAATCCTCAAAACTCTTTACTCATTCCTTCATGGCTTCTCCAAACAAACCCAAACCAAATGCCTCAAGGCTTGCAAGAATGACGGAAAAACCCGTTTGGCGAAGAAAAAGCCCTCGAAACAAATCCATCATAACAAATGAAGTTGGAAGTCATTCAACACCACCAACCACTTACTTCCCAAACTTTCCACCAAATTCACAAGGACATTCATTTGATCCTACTTACAAACCATACAACATTGGCCAAACATCTTCCTTCATGCCAAATCACTCACCTCATCCTCCAATCACTTGTAATGATCCATACAAGGTTGATCAACCATCCCACTACAACTCCAACTACACAAACCCAATTCATCCATATCAACACAATGACTTTCTCCACATTACCACGGAAAAGCAAAAGTTCCGTGATGAAATATCACAAATCCATGATCTTCGTGATCTCAATGCCATGCATCTTGCACAACGCAACAAAGGGCAACCTACATCATCACCCTATAACAATTGCCTTCCTCACTCTCTCAACTTGGATCAAGTTACAAACCACACTCACTATTGCCCTTGTTGCATCTTTCTCCAAAAACAAATCCTTTACTTGAGTGAATATCTCCTCACTAGACCTCATCCCATTCCACCCCTAACACGATACAATATCGTAAGGGCCACCTCTTCCGCTCCATACCTCACTCCATATCCCTCTCCATCTAACAACTAAGCTTTATGCTTATGTTATCCTTCAAGCAAATAAAACAATCAACCATGAGTTGCAAGCAAGTCCAAGTGCTCTTTCTAAGCAATATAGGACTATGTCTTTTCATTTGTTTTATTATGATTAATAAGCCTTAAGCATATTAAATGTTGTAATGCTTTCTATAATGCTTGAATGAATCTATTTTTATAACTATTACTTTGCATGTATATTTGCCTTGTTCTTCTCTAATATTTTGTGTAGCCAAGATTTCCATAGCTCATTCCCTTGATGCTCTCAAATGAGGGGGAGTATACATCAAGGGGGAGCAATAACCTTTTTGATTTTACAAAAAGGGGGAGAAGAGAATGTTAAACTCTACATTCTTGTCTAAATATTATTTTTTAGACCTAATGAGTTTAAGGTTTTGTAATCATCAAAAAGGGGGAGATTGTTGACATAAATAATGTCTTAAAACATTGTTAGCATATTAACAATGTCTCTATGTTTTGATAATTACAAAGCATAAACTCATTAATCTAAAACTTATGACGTAAACAAGTTTTTAGTGCTTAATATTTGTCTTTGCTTCCATATCACTTAAGGTATGAATAAACAAAGGGTTTATTACATTTCATGATCAAAGGAATTTTTTCTAATCACTAGAATTTTTATAAAATGTATTAAACATCTTATATCTTTCACAAAATTACTTTTGGAATTAAAAGAATATGTTTAATCCATTATAAATATATGATTTCAAATTTCCAACCAAAAATGGCAAATTCTCGAGTTAGGTGCTCGGGGAGTGGAGTAGGGCAAGGAAGGTGTCCTTGTAGCCGAACCACTATAAATCTCTTGTCTCGCGGTTCGATCTTTCCATCTCTTACTTATTTCATTACTTTTCATTGTTATATATTGTGTATTGTTAATTGTTTATATTGTACAAGACTTGAGATCACATATTATCGAATCAAAGTTTTCAAAAGCTAAGTAAACTCTAAAACTATCTTTTATAACGAATTAAAAAGACGTAAAACTATTCAACCCCCCTTCTAGTTTTCCACAATATCTTTTAAAAGTGGTCTTCAAGAATTTGTAAAATCCCTTATGAAAGTGATCTTAAATCATGCTAGAAGTGTCGTTTTAAAATGGTTTCTCTTTAAAAACGTTTCCATATCATACTTAGGAAAAAGGTTTTCACATCCTGTTAAAATATCCCAAAAGAACTTTCAAAGTTTCAATGGTCCAAATACTAAGGTCACACAAGGTTAACAAACAGGTTATGCCAATATCATACCATAAGGGTTCAAACGAATATCAATGGGATCACAATACCAACGAAACACATCAACTACAGAGCCAAAGTACAAATGGGGTCATAACAAGGACCAAAAGGAATCATACACGATAACAAATCAAAGACGAAGTTAAGAGAGAGAAA
The DNA here is from genome assembly GCA_030686995.1 of Artemisia argyi. Lineage (NCBI taxonomy): Eukaryota > Viridiplantae > Streptophyta > Magnoliopsida > Asterales > Asteraceae > Artemisia > Artemisia argyi. The sequence goes on along the minus strand of CM060709.1, from coordinate 65,076,734 downwards.
GTGTGCACTCTTGCTGACAGAGTACGGAATATCTGTACCTTCGCCGAATCAAACAAAACCAAGATCAAACGAAAGAAGAAAGATCACTCCCGCCTCACCGGACCTAGAAGAAAGTGAATAACGAATTATGAAGAGTTCAAATTATATAAGTTACCTCTTTTAGTTATCTTTCCATTTTTAGTAACTTTCCATATTTAGTAAGTTTCCATTTTAGGTAGTTCAAACATTTTAGAAAACTTTCTATTAATAAGTTTCCTTATTTAGAAGGTTTCCAAAAATAGTAGGTTTCTATATTTTAAGGTTTAATTTGCAATTAACCAAAGTTAAAGGTCTAAAGTGTAAATATTACAATTCTCCATATTTATACCATTTAATTCATGAGTTAATAATATTTACCATTCAATACTTCAAGTTTACAAATGTTACAATTTAAACCCTTAAGTTACATTATTTACCCAATAAGTCCTTTTTGATATTTAATTTACAGTTACAACCATGTTTAATTTAAATTAACACTTATAACCCTTAATTATCAAAAGTATACCATTTTAGCTCTTAATATAATATCTATTCAAAACATCCCTTTTACTTTCATAATTTACAAGTTTAGTCCTTTTATTAAAATAAATACAATTTACACCCTTTTAATTATAGAAATTACAAATAAACCTTTTAAATTACCAAACTTGCACATTATACCCCTCAATACCAAATATGTACGAATCAGCTCTGAATTTATAAATTTACAAAACACACCCCTTAATTTTATTAAATACAAATCGAATTAATATAAATTATATAATTACCATTTAAACCTCTAAATTATAAAATTAACACAAAACACCCTCATTATCATTTTATTCAGATTCCCCCTGGTCTATTACACGTTACACAAATATCCCTTAAGTTTGGAAAATTACAAAACACACCCTTTACATTTAAAAATCCAATTCAGTTTACTTTTAATTCAAAAACCCTAAACAGTTTACCAAATCATTAAGCAATCATCATAACATGTCAAAATTAGTATTAAAACTTTATACAATACACAAGAACCCTAACCCTAGTCCCTCGTAATTTATTTTCCTTTATTTCTCTTATTCGATAATTAAAACTCAATTATGTATAAAATTCCAAAACAGAACATATAAAATTCGATCATCACAAAACATATCTTATTTGAGTTATATAAACAATATAGACCCTGAAAAAAAATATTCTTGAAGCCCTCGAAATTTATTCCAGCCGAAATATCAATTATTTTCATTTTTAGGGTTTTTGAATGTGTTTTATTTCAAACGATTTTTCTGGAGTGCATGGATATTTTTACCAAGTCTCATATTGATCTTAGAACATATAAAAATTACTTTGTTGAAGAATTAACAAGTGAAAAGGAGCAGAATGAATTTTGTGTTCGGTTTAGACTAAAATGATCGAATAGCCCCAATAAATCAAACCACGATATCCAGCCTCCAACACCAATTTTCTTAGCCTCCTTGCACCTGATTACGTTCAAGAAAAGTATAAAAGACCTCCCAAAACTTGTTGTGTAGCCGAATGGAATTTTGAGAGTGTTTTAGGGGTTTTAGAAGTTTATAAAAATAAAAGGAGTAAAGGTCGACATATATGGAGGGTAATCACACTAATTTCGGCCATGATGAGTGATTTGAACTTAATTTTCTGTTTTGAATCACTTCCAAATTTATCTTGATCATATCTTTATTTTTAAATGATTTAAATACATAATATAAATAAATAAAAGGTATAATTAGTTAAATTAATGTTTTTGTAAGTTTTTATACTTTCATATGTTACTTTAAGCTATAAAACAAGTTCATGAAAATTTTCATACTTCATATGTTGCAAATCATAATTATTTGGGATTTAATTTGCATTTGTTTAAGTCTTTAAATCAAATTTAAAGTAGTAGGGGCAATTTGGTAATTTAAACATGTTATGAATATGTGGGTTTTACACTTCCCCATTACTCCATAACAATAGTACTTTACCCATGAGTCCCAATCGTCCCAAAACAATATGTATAAGATATGACTCGACTTAGCAACCATGTAATCAATTAGACAATTAACAAAGGGTTTAAACAAATGTTGTAACAATAATGCACTAAAGATGAGCGTATACAAGGAAGGTTAAGGCAATTTGGGTGTACATTTGAGGGTGGATTGTAAACAAATTCTTCCTTTAAGTAAAATGCTTAAAGTTAGAAACGAAAAAGATAGGCTCTAAGGGGTGTACTAGGGGTATAGTGTACTAAAAATGAGTACATCTCAAAGGTGTGGAAATATTACTTGACCAATGATGTCAATGTAATTACAAAAAGAAACAGGCTTAAAACATGGGTTATACTATGCCTCTTATCATGTAGTAATTCCAACTACACGAATGTAGTCTCACATGTGGTCTTGGAATGAATCACTAACCCAAGTTCTAGAATCTAAATGCTACCGGTACACACATAAGCACTAAGGCTTTTCCTATCAAATCTAGGGGCGAACCTCACATATTTGGGGTGGAAATTTTTGAGTGGTATGGTTTTTTGTGCTAGTCATATAAATCCTATCTATGAGACGCATATTAAGACTAAAGTTTCACTCCTACATGTCGCAAAAAATTTTAAATTTGGTGCTAAAATTACCCTAACAAGTGTTTATCTCATTTTTATTACACATCTTCTATTGGACAAGAAAAAAATCAAATGCCATTGTAATCTCTAAGGGATATTCATTTACCCTCCCCTTACACTTAAGCTGAACATTGTCCCCAATGTTCAATTGAAAGAAAGTAAAAGTAAGGAAAATGAAAGAATGAAACAAATACTCCCCTGATTCGTTCGATGTGGATGATGTAGTAACATGGTTAAATCCTCCTCCAAGAAAATGTGAAAACTTCAAGATTAAAGCAACGTCAAAAGCTTGATTATCCATGTACATCTTCTTGTCCAATATAACCTGTTTATTAGCTGAGAAAACAAAATAGAAAACCTCACGTAAAATCAGCGGTAAATCTACATAAAATTAAATCCTAGAAAGCAAGTAAAGATATAATGCTTGTGGAATGATTGTTTACAGATTCCTGGAGTTTATAAAATACAGATTTCACGAAACTTTACAATTCCGTCAGAAAAACAAAACCTGCAAAATTTCCAGAAAATTATACCTGACGTCGTCAGGTGATGCCTGACGCCGTCAGAATTGACATAACAAAATTCTTTTATTTTGTTTCTGGAAAATTTCTAGAAAAACCTATGTTCTAATTCCTGGAATCCTGCAAAACAATCATTATGACTCGCTACAAGCATTTGACTCAAACAAGTACTAATATGTATGTTTATATCTCATTGTTATCGTTCATGCTCAATCTGTTCTTAAAAACAAATTTGGATTTTCCTTACACTTATCTTTTGCAAAATACCTTTATATGTAATCAAGTCGAAGTTAAAAACAAAATAAAGCATTTTCACAAAATATTTGATACATGAACAATAAGCAATGAAAATAAAACAAACATACGGAAGCAAATCAAATCAAATAAACAGACAAACAAACAAATAAAGCTTGGGTTGCCTCCCAAGAAGCGCTTTTCTTTATTAACAAGTCTTGTAGCTAGACTCAAAGTCATGCCCTGCGTTTTCCTTTCCGACCTTTCAATCGATTCTCTCAACCTTTGAACTATTTCCATGTCAACTCTATACTTGGGTCCGAGTGTTAAGCAATTTTTATAATAAAGACTCCTCTTTTTCCAGACAAAATTCATTCCCTTTTTCTTATCTTCTTCGTTAATGTCCTCAATTGCACTAATGTTATACCTTTCTAATTGAGGCACATAACGGAATTCTCTCATCTTATTGGGCATCCTATATGTGATTTTATTGGTTTCATTAGAGAATTGGACCATTCCCTCCAACCGATTGTATTTTAACTTGGACTCCTTTACAAATGGCTTACCTAACACAACATGAGATGAGCTACAATCTATAACACTAGCCAAGTCTTCTACAACCATAAAATTAGTGATATAAGTGAAGTGTCCGACTAAAATGTGAAGATCCTTAATTCTCCCAACAAAATTACAAATCCCACCAGGATAGTCGGGATCTTTCCTAGGTGCAAGTCGAGTTTTCATGATATCATTGTAGACACTTGAAGACATGATGTTGATTGGGGATTCAAAGTCGATGTAAGCTTGTTCAACGAATTTATATCCAATCATACATGGTATCTTCACATTCCTAGGGCTACCTCTCTTTATCTTAGGGTCAATTTTAACAAAAGGGGGTCGAGGATTATCAACAAGATTGTTATAATAAGCGATTTCCTCCTTAGTGGGATATAAATTGAAATAATCATCAAGTTTTGGGTCTATCTCCCCTTCCTCAAGTCCCTCTACATCCTCAACAACCGCAAAATCATTAGGCCCTAGGTCCTCATTTGAATACATGGCGATTGCAAGGTCATTAAGTGTACTATCAAGCTCAATATCAATTAACCTATTAAGCTCCATAAGTTCTCTAATCTCGCTTTCAAGCTGATCACGCAACACAATCATTTCCTCAAGTGAAAGGGGCGGATTCGCGTTTTCCATGATGGCAAACGTAATAGTCAATGAACTTAATCTACTAACAAAGGCACAAAGAAAAAGATATACTAAAGAAAACCTATAAAAATAAAAATAAAAATCTCACTAGAAAGGAATCTAGTGAGTATACCTAATAAAAATATATTTCAACCTAAACAATAACTATTCTCCGGCAGCGATGCCGTAAACTTTGATGTGTGGATTGTGGTCTACACGAAAGTTTTACTTCTCAAGGGATCTTGAGAAGCTTACAATCCCCACCAGACAGTGTACCTGACCGATGTGGTATAGTAAAGTGGCAAGTACCGGGGGATTGATCGTTCTCCACATGGAATAGTGTTCGTTAGGATTGAAATTAATAGAACTAGGTCTAGAAGTGAGGGATGATTCTTTTTGTATTTTTTATATTTTATGAAAGAAAGTAAAATCTTGGGTATTTGGAAGAGGGGGCGGAATTAGTTGCTAGTCAACTAACCCAAATAACTACTAATGCGATAAAAATAAAATGACAATAAAATAAAATGTGTAAACTATAAATGGAGAAAACGTGGTTACTTAGATTTTATTACTCTCTAGTCATCTTTTATTGATTGATAAGCTTCTTACAATTGCGTGGGTGACAGGTTGCATTCCTTAATACCATTTGTGGGGCCGTGTATGATCTTCCCCAACTCTATAAGATTCTATCTCTTCCTAGGGCGACACGTTAAGTATCCTTACCATGGCCTCCTTAATAGTTACTTATGCATTAAATAAAACCATTAAAATCGTAGTACACATCCAATTCATGTTTCTTAAAACGTTCAAGCAAGTTACCGAATAGGAGATTAGCCAGTTTTCTTAAACCTAACATCGATTATCGATCACCCAACAACAATTAATAACAAACCATCAATCAATAATCAATAACTAGGTTTCACTACATCTAAGCAAACACAAATAAACCTAGCCTAGCATGTTAAAAGAAAGACAAGCATAAGATAGAATCAAACAACACATAGACATATAGAATGATTGATGTATTACTTATCTTTAATTGGAAATGGAATAGACAAGGGTATGAAACCCTTAAAAACCTCTGAAATTCATGCTAGGGTTTGTGTGATTATTCTACCAAAAGTTCCCTTCCAAAGTTACACTCTAATGAATTAAGAATCAAAAACTATATATAGATTTACAAGGGTGACAGCGTCACCTTTTGATGGTTGACTCCGTCATCTCGCTGCGGCTAGGGTTTCTTGTCGTCCAATCCAACTTATTGACGCCGTCACTTTGTAGGAGTTCTGGGCCGTCACGCTTTAGAGAATATACGTGACGGCTTATTTCAGGTAAAGGGTGGCGCCGTCACGTGTAAATACGCAAATTGTCTTTTGGCGCGTCAAGTGTAAATGTGATATCCACCTCTTGTCACAAAGGCTGACGCCGTCCCTTTGGAATAGGTGACGCCGTCAGGTGTAATTTCCAGCTTGGATTCTTGACTTTGTCGTTTTCTTCACTTTTTGCTCCAAAAATGTCCAAAATGCTTCTTTTTCCAGAATTCTCTTCAAAAGTACCTAAAATGACAAAAGGAATGATTTAAGGTAATAATTGATTTTATTATCACGAATTAAGACTTAAATAACCCCTTAAAAGCGTAACAAATTTCGCCTCATCAAAGACTATAGCTTCTTTGAAGTATGATCTTGACCATATCCATGGATCTTTATCCATCAAATACTGATAAGCGACTTCACTTGCATTTTTTATTTCTTCCATTGTATTTAAGAATTTCTGATGATATGAAGCCTTTGATGCTTGCCAAAACAGGTTTCTAAATAGAACACCAGGGTAAAGCTTGGAAAAATTAGCATAAATATGCCTAGCACATAACCTATGTTCTACCAATGGGATCACTCTCTTAATAGCTTGGTAAAGTCCTTTGTGTCCATCAGATATAAATGTGACCCCTTTCCCATCTACTAAGTCAAGGTCTTTTGCTAACAACTTAATAAACCATTCCTAAGTGTCTGAATTCTCAACTTGTACAACAGCCCATACAACTAGGTATATTTGATTATATCCATCCCTCCCAATAGCTGCCAACAGTTGACCTTGGCACACCCCTTTCAAAAAACACCCATCCAAACCTATAACCTTTCTACATCCTGCTTTCCAACCCTATTTCAAATTATGAAAACAAATATAGAAACTATTGAACATGTGTGTACCATCTGTAAGAGGATCAATGCGTAACTACACTGTGGTACCAGGGCTGGTCTGTCTAAGTTCACCAGCATAATCAACCAACCTGTCATACAGATCTCCAACATTATGCTTAAGATTATATAGTGCAATCCTTCTAGGTCTACTACACTGATTGTGTGATGTTCTTAACCCTATATTTTTCCATCACCATTTCTTGCAGGTCAACCACTTTCATATCAGGATACATTCTGATTTTGTCTAAAAATTGTCTTGCAATCCATTTTGAAGTCACTAAGTAACCAATATTACACTGTCTAGTGCAAGTGTCCTCATTAACTAGGGTTCTTATATGCCAAGAATTGCCATCATGCATCTTCACAGCTCTTAACCTAAAAGGACAACAAGGCTTATTGGGATCTCTAGGAACTTTTTACTTTCTTCTGTCTTTTTCATCAAACCCACACCTAACCAGCAAAACTTTTCACTATCACTTTTTTTCATACCAAAGTTGGTATCCATTGGCAACAGAATAAAAGGTAAGACAATCTTTTACTTGATTTAAGTCTGTATACAATTCACCCAATATAGGTTTTTTTTTAACTTCCAATGTGTGTTTGCGTCATGGATAGGGTAATCTCTTTTATTAGGGTCAAACACAATCTCATCCTCATCAGTCATGGGCATATCCTCATCTAAGTTAATTTCTGGTTCAACATGAGGTTTCTCTTTTTGAGATTCATCACCTAGGTATGAAAATAAAGGATCTACTTCATGCTCATTATCATCACTATCATTTTCCAACACTAGCTTACTTTCATCAAATACAACAATTTCATTTGTTTTATTCTTTTCATCTAAACTCTTCCTTTCTTTTATCTGAACCTGCCTCAACTCTTCTTCGCCCTCAGATAAATGATCAATAACATCACTTAATTCATCATCTGAGTCTTTGTAATAACTAGAAGGGTTTAACATTACAAGAACATAATCACCAGTGTATTCAACTAAACATTCATTCTTATGAGAAACATATAAGGCTATGATACCTTCATCACTACTTTGCCACTTTTCAACAAACAACCTAACATTAGCATCAGACTTAATACTTTTTAACCCATCACTAAAGTAATACAATTCATACCCTACTGAACCTATGTTTTTTTGAACAATAGTTTTCAACTCATTAGAGGTTAAAGGGGTCATATCAACCGTGGTTGTGAGCATATCAGCATAATGATAGGTTAAAGGTTTCATGCTGAAATACCCGTTATAATAAAGATCCAATGATAATGTAGCTCCTTTGGATGAAGAAGCCATCATGCTAAACAAAATAATTAACAGAAAAGGTTAATGAGTGCTTAACTTAACCGTTATTATGATAATTAAAAACAACAATAAGTATTACTTACTTTAACGAAGACAAAATAAGGTTCAATTTTGTGAATCGTTTACTTTTTGTAACCAACAGTTTTTTTTATGGTTTATGTGAAGAAAGGAAATTGCGGAAAAATGAGGGAGATAACCGTTATAAGTTATTATAAAAGAAATATATAATATTCAATTTTGGTCCTTCAAATTTTATAAAAGTTTCAATGTATACTTAACGAATTTTTTGGTTAGTTGTTAACGGGAAGTTAGGCAAAAACCCAAATCCGCTAAAAAAAATGTTGGGAACCTTTTATGCAAGAAAAAAAATAGAATACTTTGATTGGAAATGGACCCTAACTTTGATTTTTTTTGCGCCATTTGCCCTAAAGTTAACTTGATATATAAAAAGAATTGTGAATATCACTTTCTTGATTGACAATACTTATAATGATAGTCTGCCTAACCTCATAAAACACAACAATAACTCCTAAAATATAAAATAAAAGAATAAGAAAATCAATAACTCTTGGTCTCTTACAATTAGTAACAAGGTATATATTATAAGATTTAATGGAACCATCTATAAACAAATATACTTCCTATATTCCAACAATTTCATTGTTCTAATGTGAACATTATAACCGCATGCTAAATGTGCTATGTTCCTAAAACACTTATAGGTTGGTGTATGAAATTGATGTTATATTTCTTTTTTGAGCACTGTCACCGGTTGGTATCAATTAATTATGCGTATGAAATTGATGTTAGAGCACAAGGAGTAATAGTGTAGCAACGCGAATTCGTCCTAGGTGGCTATTTATTAACGCTGTTATGGCGTTATTTCCACTCCCAGGATACGCACGTTGGCAAGCGTTTCCATTTACGTTGCTACAACAACTCAAGTTATAACATAACTTGGCTTATGGCGTTATGATACCCCCATTTTTTTGTTTCCAAGTTATAGCAACAACGCCGTTTTCAATTTTTTGTTTATTATTTTTAAAGTAGGTCTCAAAAGGTGGTGTTATTTGATGTTATGATTACGAGGTGTTTTTTTGGTGTTATGTATCAGGGACGGAGCCATGACTAAATATGACCGGGTGCATAAAAGAATTTGAACAATAATACTAGATACACATTTTGATGGACCGGGTGCATTTAAGATAAATTTAGAAAAAATCGATATTTCTTTTCAAAAATTAACACTATATCTAAAAATTCCATGGGGTGCACGGGCACCCGCGGAAAACCCCTGGCTCCATCCCTAGTTATATTATTTTGTATTGAAATGATGTGGCTACAACTCTTTGCCCTCTGATATTTCTTTTTTGAGCTTATATAATAATAGGATTTGAACACTGTCACCGGTTGGAAATAAATAATCAACTAATTAAGTAATTGATCGCAGGTACATCTAAGGTGAAACACATGTTGCAAGGTGAATCAAATTAACCCTATACTGGTTGTATAATGGTAAATGCGTGAGAAATTTTATTATTTTATTATTTTTTTATTTTTTATTTATTTATTTATTTTTTTAATTGAAATGGCAATTGAACTAAGAACTTAGCAAGAAGCTAGCATCAAGCGTTACAATGGTTAGAAATGTGTGAGAATCCTAATAAGGTGTTTCGGGTTTAAATTTTTTTATTCGAATTTATAGTTTCTAACTCTTTGAGCCACTCATAGTGTTATTTTAACTTAGATGCACCGAATATAATGATTTATCGCGTTCCATGACCATGAGTAGGAGTGTAGGACTACAAGGAAAAGCTTCTTTAGTGACCAACCCTTTTTTTTTTTTTTTTTTTTTTTTAACGGTGAGTTAATACGATACTATAGTTAGTGATTCGATTCCACCGTACTTACCAGAATGTAGTTCCTGTCAGCCTCGAATCGACACATCTATGGGGCAGAACTACCACATATCCCACCCAGGAGGAAAACCCTCCACGAAGAGACTCGAACGTGAAACCTTTTGCATATGGTAACACCACCTGACCAACTTTGCTAGGCAGAAGTTGGCTCACCAACTCTTTAGTGACAACCGGCAAGCAATGTTTTCAAACTAGCTATATGTTCTGTATTTGTCCTAATAATTAGTTTGATGATGTCGATTAAACTGGCCTTGAAAAGTCATAAAATATTCCATGGGTGCAATGCTGCATAAACTGATATTAATGTTTGATAGCACACTATTTATTGGTTAGATTGAAGCATCCATGTGTTTGAGTACTTGACACATGAATAGTCAAAACAGGCTCTTAACCAAAGGCCTTTTGGATTATGAGATTGGCCCATCAGCCTAGATGTTGTGGGTTCGAGTCTCGTTGGAGACATGTGAGATAGGTGTTGTAGCTTGTAGAGAATTTTTGTTAAAAAAAAAAAAAAAAAAAAAAAAAAAAAAAAAAAAAAACTTATTGAGACTTTTTGCATACTTTGGTGGCCATTTTGCACATACGTGTGTAGATTATTGTCTACGCTCTACATAGGGTCTTTATAAGAGGGTTTTTATTTCGGCTTATATAGCTTGCTTATAGCTTATGTAGTTTTCGGTTTATGTTACACAACCTCACCTTTTGTGGCTTATTTGGAAACTTTTCGACTTATATAATCTTATTATGTCATGATAAATTCATATAAGCCGAACAGTTTCCAAATGAGCCACAAAAATGAGCTTATGAAACATAAGCCGAAAACAAAATAAGCCATAAGCCTGCTATATTAGCCGTAATAAACACTCACTAAAAGGGACAGATAACATTAAGGAGGTAAACTTTTTAGATATCTAAATAGATTAAAGAATAATCATTAGTTAACCTTGATTATGTGTATTGGACCAAGCCCATATAGTTATTACACTTGTATTTATATTGTATTGGTTTTTCATTAGGGGATACGGGATACCATGTCAAATTGTGTAATTTCCGTATACCATGATGGAAAACCAATACAGCATAAATACAAGTGTAAAGACTATACGGGCTTGGCCCAATACAAATAATCAAGGCTAACTAATGATCCACTAACAAGGAAGTATCATCAATAAATATGGGAAATTAAAGCATCTTCTTATGTGTAACAATAGAGGATTATTGCAATTTAGTGCCTTGATGAGTAATTACATGTTTGCAGATAACATTCAGATGTGTGGTTCGATCGCGTGGTGGCAATATTTCCTATCACTCTAGTCCTAGCTCCATGTGGCACTTTTAAGGTTTGGGCTGACACTTGAAGATCAGGCAGCAAGAATTCATGCATATATACTTATATGCCAAGGATGCGTTATGCATTGCGTGTGTTTTTATCTAAATAAGTATACATTACATCTTTTCTTGTTTTGTTTAGATGGTAGGTTAGTAGGCTCACGCTGTGTGGTTATCAGGTTATGTCTATTAGAGTTTATGTATATATAATCTATAAATTTTGCATCAATGATACGTAATATCTAAGAAGTTTACATCACTGATACCTAGTCGACCGCCATGAACCACCGGCTCTATCTCACCCGTCAGAAACTATCTGCCAGACTGCCACCTTTATCCCTTCTTAAAAAAAAAAAAAAAAAAAAAAAAAAAAAAAAACTATTAATTTTCGGCAAAAGCCTTACTTGCATACTATTTTTGCCATAACTTTTTATATACCATTTGAAGTTAACTGCCGCAGCTGGCATCATTCCGTTCTACACACTTCCAGCGGCCGGACATGCCGATTGAAGCCACCTGCTACAAGAAAACGAGAAAAAAAGCTAACATATGTTGTTGTTATCGGCCAACCATCTTCAGTTTTGCTAAATGTTTTGGCTTTTGCTGCTTTGTTTTTTCTTTTTGCTACTGTTTGAAGATTTGTCGTCGCTTGTTGTCGTGTTGTCAGAGATCTTTATTAACTGACTAAAATGCTTTGTTTCGCTTTTGCTTTGTTGATGCTATGTGAAGATTTACTTACGCTTGCTGTTACATTTCTTCATCAACAAATTAGTTATTGCTTTAATGGGTTGAGTTTTATCTTCGATATGAGTTTTCGCGATTTCGCCACTTGAATTGCTGAGGAATATTAGATGATAGGTTAGTAGACCCGGTGAGCTTATGTCCATCAAGGTTTGTAAATTTGTAATATGTGAATAGCGCATATCTTTTATTTTGCATTTCAAAAAAATCAATTCATACCTGATTTAGTAATAATTTTATTAAAAAAAAGATTATTTTCTTATTAGGTAATATTTTATATTTATCCATAACACAAGTACAAGATAAATACAAAAATATAGATAAGATATTTAAAAAATAAATATTATTTATTTTATATTTATCCACAACACAAGTAAAAGATAAATACAAAAAATATAGATAAGATGCAATTAATAATAGGATTAAAATTTTTAAATAATTATTTCAAAAAATTTTTAAAAAAACCCGCGCGTGCGCGGGCATTATAACTAGTATAAATCATATAATATCTATTGAGTTAACATCATTTAACGATTCTTAGCCTTTTGCTATGAATTTTTGAACTTACTTATATAATGACATGTCAAAAGAATTCACGTACGGCTTCCGTTTCTATTACTAGTATAGCTTTTTAGACTATCTCTCCATGAATACAATGTTTAGCCGCCCTGCATGGAATAAACAAAATTGTTGTTTTATTGAAAGGGTTTTTTTAACATGTGCCCTAGGGCACACCAAAAGTACCATGGGCCCACGAAAAAGGACATCAGAATTTACACAAAAGTACACTTGTATGTACTTTTGTGTGAGTTCCTTTGTGCCCTTAGGGCACAAGTTAGAAAAACCCTTATTGAAAATGTGAAGTTAACGTTATCATTATTCACTAGACGAATACCGTACATAGCATCGAAATTTTATAACGGCAAACAATTATAGTTGCGATATGATAGACATTATAGTTAGTATTTCGTGTAACATTTATACTATACATACAACGTACAAATAATCAAAATGTTAATTGAAAAATCTTGTAACATGCGATAACATAACTAAAAAAATAATTGTTAAAATTATAAAAGAATGTATAAAAATATTTAATAAAGCTGAAAGTGAAACATTAAATTAATTTTGAAATACGGTATCATATATATTAGAGTTTGCAGATAAATATAAAGATTAAATAAAAAGAAAGTCTCCTCTTTTCTTTAGAAACTGTATTCAAAAGAGTTGCCAACTTGCCATGAATATTCTTAAAATTTTCTGTGGGAACATTGTTGAAGTAACTATTTCAATTAGGCAATATTGTTTGAATTTTTATGTGAAAAAACAAACAAAAGATTGATATTTAATTTTTAACGAAAAATATTTTGCCTTATATGCCGTAGAGATATATAAATGGTAGTTTTCTTTTTCTTTAATTTTCCTGCGGCAATGTCCTCTCATTACAGGTTTATGGAATTATGGTATCAAAAACTGCAATATATTTCCTGTCTTAGGATTGTCGTTGATTATTCACGAAAAATCAAATTCCATTCTCACATTTTATTAAATCCGTTAGAACACTCACGACTAATGAAAATACAGACAATGTGTATTTGCAAATTGATTACAAAAAAAAGCTCCTAACATCAGAGTACATGTATTTCACCAGATATGGGAAGCACCACACACTGTTGCAAGGGTACGTGAGTCATATTCAAGCAACATAGTAAAGAGAATTTGGCAGCTTGAATGTCCTTCTTGCAGTTGGCAGCCCTCTAATACTGCTCCACTGGTCTCCTAGAATTCCCCAAAGACGGTAACCGTTATTGATCAACTCACTCCTTACACTAGCTTTGTATTGTTGAACCGTTTTGAAACCATCCTCATCACTCCTAATTTAACCAAAAAAAAAAAAACGCAAGTTCTTAGGTAACTGGATTACGCATGGTCTGTTTACGTGTGTGTGAAAGATATGGATAACATACCTTAGGTACAAACTCTTCCAACCATAGAAACCAGCATCTACAAGGTTGTCGATAGTGGCAGATCTAAGATGTTCCTTCCTTGAAGAAATCAAAATGATTTGTATTCCTCTATTCTTGATATCACTGAACAAGGTTAAACTGGAATCCATCGCTGTACCCTTTCCCTTGGTCATCCATTCTTCAAGAGCAGTTACGTTCAGCGTCTCTCCCCTAAACCATGAAAACATAATATGATTAACTATATAAAAAATGTTGCATGATTTGATACCTAAATCATATTAATACTTACCCATAACCGTGTTTCTTGTAGTATGGGACAGTTGATAAAAGAGTGTCATCAATATCAAAGATCCAAGCATCTTTGCCGTCTTTCTTTAGATCACAAAGAGTGTTGAGGTACAGTGTGCATTCATGTATTGTGGCTTCGGCATCGACAGTGAATTGGGATCCACCCATGTACTTTCCAATGTAACTTGTACATTCTGATGGAACTACTGTGAAATCACGAATGTTGTTTAGCTCCACATTCATCCTCCAACTCTCACAATAGTTCTTTAATGTGATCTCGAGGCTAGACTTGGTTGACTTCATTTTCTGATTCATAATGTTCCAATCTGCAGCTGTTATGACACTAACGAGGCACATTGCAGCCAAGAAAAAAGCAATGCATCTTGCCATTTTTCTTTTCTGCAATGAATGAGATATGATAATGCATTTCATTTAGGGCGCTTTCATTTATATAGGCAGAAATAATGACTTTCAGAAGTTTAAAAATGGTGGCCACATGGGATAGGTAATGATTTGGCAATCAAATCCCATGTCATGTTCCAAACATTAGATGCTGCTTGGGTGGCAAATAGCCTTGTCTATATCATGCTCAAAACACAATTTACAATATCCAATGCATAACAAATAGACCAACACCATTAATATTTATTTTAGCTAGCTGGACATGAATCACTAACAGATTGTCAAGTCAACTATCAGCAGGTTAGATTTGATAATTAATAAGAACTTATCCATTTTCAAATGTCGTGAACTCCATAAATATGGATAAAGCAACATGTAGCCCAATAATGCAATGTGATGATCATTTTCCAGCTCACCAGTATCCTAATTCCGTCAAGAGTATATGTTTAAAGAGCTTCTATTACCTTCTGAAATATATCTAAGAAGTCAAGGGAAGAATGAGAAGTAGGATAACAAATAAGCACACTAATGATGTAAAATAGTTCAAAGGAATAATCCCGAAACACTTGAAAGTGCCAGGTCTAGTTAAGTCTTAACCAGTTGTAACCCAAACAATCGATTATATATCACACAGTCAGATATTATAATATAGACTGTACGCGGATCATATATTAACATCAAAGAGCAAGTATTGATAACACAACACTTCATCCAGATTACTCTATACGAGATCCCTAAGGATAGGCCATGAGGTCCTATACAACTGGTTGTTTACGCCTGCCTTTATTGCCACAGATGCTCATTGTAGACAGGACAGAGTTACTTTGTTGGAGGGGGCAGTTGACCCCACTAGATATGGTAACACAAAGATTATGTATCAATAACTGGTGATAATCTCAGTTAAATGATTGAATGCCCCCGCTAATTTATTGTAATGACCTTACCAGGTACAGTTAAAACATGAAATATTATGTAATTTTAGTGTGTTTTCTAGCATATTTTTTAGTTTTAAACCTCTAGTTCTTTTACAGAAAATTGCTATGAACCTGCTTATGAAATTTTCTTACTATCCCCTAGTTGCAGACTTATCTTGCCAACGACACAGAGCAAGTAAGAAAGCCATGAACCTGCAACTTTATCAGGAACTAAGGCTTTATCAGAAACCTTGAACTCTAGTTATAGTTTTTTTGTGTCGCGCTGATATAAGACGTACAGTGAACAGAAACCTTGATCTTAATCAGGTATGAATACACCTCCAACCAAGAAACTCCACGGTTTGAAACTAAGAAAGGATCAGAGCCTATTTATCTAATTAATTTAAACGCGTAAAATCTTGAAATATTGTTAACAAATCAAACAATAAAAAGCACCAAGAATCAATTTGTCTTCCTTGAATGCATATGAGTACACGCAATTCTCTACAAACATAATGATTTCTACAAGTATTGTAAAGTGTAATAAACACTCTGAGAAATTACAGAGACCCTGAACCAAGTACAAAGACGAGTGAATGTTTCTTTTTGTGTTTTTGTTTGTGATACGGATCGTGATTAGAAAGGATAACTCGTATCATTCTTCAAGTTTAGCACAGCTAGTCTTCATTCTTCAAGTTTGTCATAATAGTACTGATGAAGATTAGAATTGTAGAGAGAGAGTTTTGTGAAATGTGAATTTTATTAATGAGAAAGTTACATTGAAATGAGATAGAACAGCGTTTATATACAAAATGATCTTAACTAATATGTACAATACAATCTACACTATGTACAAGTTACATAACACCACATTGCTTCAATGAGTTAAGTCTGCATAGTTGTTGCTTTGTCTTTGACTAGCTTTGACTTGAACTTGTGAAACTGTTGACCTTGGAGCTTGTGTTTGCTGGTAAGCCTTTACCCTCCCCACAAGTTGGCAGTGTGTAAGGATCACACATGCCAAACTTGGATAAGCAGTTATAATGTGAAGCTTTTGAAAGACCCTTTGTGAGTATATCTGCAGCTTGAGCTTTGGTAGAAATGTACTTAGGTAAAACAACTCCATCTTTGATCTTGTCACTAACAAAGTGACAATCTATTTCAATGTGCTTTGTCCTTGCATGTTGGACCGGATTGGATGCAAGAGCAATAGCAGATACATTGTCACAATAGATAGGAGTGGGAGAATTGACTGTGATACCCAAGTCTTTGAGAAGACATCTTAACCATGTAAGTTCACAAGTGGTATTTTGTAGATGATCTTTAGACAACTAGTTGTTTCTTAGATTTCCAGGATATGAGACATGAGCCTAGGAAAACACAATGGCCTGAGACTGATCTTCTTGAAAAACTACAACTTGCCCAATCACTATCACAGTAAGCATAAAGTTGTAGTGATGTATTGTGAGGGAAGAATATGCCTTGTCCAGGGCAACCTTTGATGTATCTAAGAACCTTGATAAAAGCCTGTAAATGAGGAGTTCTTGGAGCTTGTGTGAATTGACTCAAGGTTTGTGCAGCATAAGCTATGTCAGGTCTTGTGATGGTTAGATAAAGATGTTTTCCCACTAGAGTTCTGTAGAGTGTAGAATCCTCTAAAAGTTCTCCATCATCATGATTTAACTTTACCAGTAGATCAATTGGAGTTGTAGAAAGCTTTACATTGAGAAGACCAGCAGTGTTGATTAATTCCAAAGCATACTTTCTCTGTGTCTTGACAAGGCCAGAGGAATTCTTGAGAAATTCAATGCCTAAGTAGTAATTGAAATATCCAAGATCTTTGATATTGAATTCCTTGTGAAGCTGTTGACTTTGGAGCTTGTGAAGATTAGAATTGTAGAGAGAGAGTTTTTTGAAATGTAAATTTTATTAATGAGAAAGTTACATTGAAATGAGATAGAACAGTGTTTATATACAAGATGATCTTAACTAATATGTACAATATAATCTACACTATGTACAAGTTACATAACACCACATTGCTTCAATGAGTTAAGTCTGCATAGTTGTTGCTTTGTCTTTGACTAGCTTTGACTTGAACTTGTGAAACTGTTGACTTTGGAGCTTGTGTTTCCTGATAAGCCTTTACCCTCCCCACAAGTTGGCAGTGTGTAAGGATCACACATGCCAAACTTGGATAAGCAGTTATAATGTGGAGCTTTTGAAAGACCCTTTGTGAGTATATCTGCAGCTTGAGCTTTGGTAGAAATGTACTTAGGTAAAACAACTCCATCTTTGATCTTGTCTTTAACAAAGTGACAATCTATTTCAATGTGCTTTGTCCTTGCATGTTGGACTGGATTAGATGCAAGAGCAATAGCGGATACATTGTCACAATAGATAGGAATGGGAGAATTGACTATGATGCCAAAGTCTTTGAGAAAACATATTAACCATGTAAGTTCACAAGTGGTATCTGCTAGATGTATGTACTCTGCTTCTGTAGATGATCTTTAGACAACTACCTGTTTCTTAGATTTCCAGGAAATGAGACACGAGCCTAGGAAAACACAATGGCCTGAGACTGATCTTCTTGAAAAACTACAACTTGCCCAATCACTATCACAGTAAGCATAAAGTTGTAGTGATGTATTGTGAGGGAAGAATATGCCTTGTCCAGGGCAACCTTTGATGTATCTAAGAACCTTGATAAAAGCCTGTAAATGAGGAGTTCTTGGAGCTTGTGTGAATTGACTCAAGGTTTGTGCAGCATAAGCTATGTCAGGTCTTGTGATGGTTAGATAAAGAAGTTTTCCCACTAGAGTTCTGTAGAGTGTAGAATCCTCTAAAAGTTCTCCATCATCATGATTTAACTTTACCAGTAGATCAATTGGAGTTGTAGAAAGCTTTACATTGAGAAGACCAGCAGTGTTGATTAATTCCAAAGCATACTTTCTCTGTGTCTTGACAAGGCCAGAGGAATTCTTGAGAAATTCAATGCCTAAGTAGTAATTGAAATATCCAAGATCTTTGATATTGAATTCCTTGTGAAGCTGTTGACTTTGGAGCTTGTGAAGATTAGAATTGTAGAGAGAGAGTTTTTTGAAATGTAAAGTTTATTAATGAGAAAGTTACATTGAAATGAGATAGAACAGTGTTTATATACAAGATGATCTTAACTAATATGTACAATACAATCTACACTATGTACAAGTTACATAACACCACATTGCTTCAATGAGTTAAGTCTGCATAGTTGTTGCTTTGTCTTTGACTAGCTTTGACTTGCACTTGTGAAACTGTTGACTTTGGAGCTTGTGTTTCCTGATAAGCCTTTACCCTCCCCACAAGTTAGCAGTGTGTAAGGATCACACATGCCAAACTTGGATAAGCAGTTATAATGTGGAGCTTTTGAAAGACCCTTTGTGAGTATATCTGCAGCTTGAGCTTTGGTAGAAATGTACTTAGGTAAAACAACTCCATCTTTGATCTTGTCTTTAACAAAGTGACAATCTATTTCAATGTGCTTTGTCCTTGCATGTTGGATTGGATTAGATGCAAGAGCAATAGCGGATACATTGTCACAATAGATAGGAATGGGAGAATTGACTATGAAGCCAAAGTCTTTGAGAAGACATCTTAACCAAGTAAGTTCACAAGTGGTATCTGCTAGATGTCTGTACTCTGCTTCTGTAGATGATCTTTAGACAACTACCTGTTTCTTAGATTTCCAGGAAATGAGACATGAGCCTAGGAAAACACAATGGCCTGAGACTGATCTTCTTGAAAAACTACAACTTGCTCAATCACTCTCACAGTAAGCATAAAGTTGTAGTGATGTATTGTGAGGGAAGAATACGCCCTGTCCAGGGCAACCTTTGATGTATCTAAGAACCTTGATCAAAGCCTGTAAATGAGGAGTTCTTGGAGCTTGTGTGAATTGACTCAAGGTTTGTGCAGCATAAGCTATGTCAGGTCTTGTGATGGTTAGATAAAGAAGTTTTCCCACTAGAGTTCTGTAGAGTGTAGAATCCTCTAAAAGTTATCCATCATCATGATTTAACTTTACCAGTAGATCAATTGGAGTTGTAGAAAGCTTTACATTGACAAGACCAGCATTGTTGATTAATTCCAAAGCATACTTTCTCTGATTCTTAACAAGGCCAGAGGAATTCTTGAGAAGTTCAATGCCTAAGTAGTAATTGAGATATCCAAGATCTTTGATACTGAATTCCTTGTGAAGCTGTTGACTTTGGAGCTTGTGAAGATTAGAATTGTAGAGAGAGAGTTTTTTGAAATGTAAATTTTATTAATGAGAAAGTTACATTGAAATGAGATAGAACAGTGTTTATACACAAGATGATCTTAACTAATATGTGCAATACAATCTACACTATGTACAAGTTACATAACACCACATTGCTTCAATGAGTTAAGTCTGCAGAGTTGTTGCTTTGTCTTTGACAGGCTTTGACTTGAACTTGTGAAACTGTTGACTTTGGAGCTTGTGTTTGCTGATAAGCCTTTACCCTCCCCACAAGTTGGTAGTGTGTAAGGATCACACATGCCAAACTTGGATAAGCAGTTATAATGTGGAGCTTTTGAAAGACCCTTTGTGAGTATATCTGCAGCTTGAGCTTTGGTAGAAATGTACTTAGGTAAAACAACTCCATCTTTGATCTTGTCTTTAACAAAGTGACAATCTATTTCAATGTGCTTTGTCCTTGCATGTTGGATTGGATTAGATGCAAGAGCAATAGCGGATACATTGTCACAATAGATAGAAATGGGAGAATTGACTATGAAGCCAAAGTCTTTGAGAAGACATCTTAACCAAGTAAGTTCACAAGTGGTATCTGCTAGATGTCTGTACTCTGCTTCTGTAGATGATCTTTAGACAACTACCTGTTTCTTAGATTTCCAGGAAATGAGACATGAGCCTAGGAAAACACAATGGCCTGAGACTGATCTTCTTGAAAAACTACAACTTGCTCAATCACTCTCACAGTAAGCATAAAGTTGTAGTGATGTATTGTGAGGGAAGAATACGCCCTGTCCAGGGCAACCTTTGATGTATCTAAGAACCTTGATCAAAGCCTGTAAATGAGGAGTTCTTGGAGCTTGTGTGAATTGACTCAAGGTTTGTGCAGCATAAGCTATGTCAGGTCTTGTGATAATTAAATAAAGAAGTTTTCCCACTAGAGTTCTGTAGAGTGTAGAATCCTCTAAAAGTTCTCCATCATCATGATTCAACTTTACCCGTAGATCAATTGGAGTTGTAGAAAGCTTTACATTGAGAAGACCAGCAGTGTTGATTAATTCCAAAGCATACTTTCTCTGTGTCTTGACAAGACCAGAGGAAT
This sequence comes from Artemisia argyi, assembly GCA_030686995.1. Taxonomy (NCBI): domain Eukaryota; kingdom Viridiplantae; phylum Streptophyta; class Magnoliopsida; order Asterales; family Asteraceae; genus Artemisia; species Artemisia argyi. Next base: position 65,055,705 of record CM060709.1, on the reverse strand, counting down.
TCTTGAGAAATTCAATGCCTAAGTAGTAATTGAGATATCCAAGATCTTTGATACTGAATTCCATGTGAAGCTGTTGACTTTGGAGCTTGTGAAGATTAGAATTGTAGAGAGAGAGTTTTTTGAAATGTAAATTTTATTAATGAGAAAGTTACATTGAAATGTGATAGAACAGTGTTTATACACAAGATGATCTTAACTAATATGTACAATACAATCTACACTATGTACAAGTTACATAACACCACATTGCATCAATGAGTTAAGTCTGCATAGTTGTTGCTTTGTCTTTGACAGGCTTTGACTTGAACTTGTGAAACTGTTGACTTTGGAGCTTGTGTTTGCTGATAAGCCTTTACCCTCCCCAAAAGTTGGCAGTGTGTAAGGATCACACATGCCAAACTTGGATAAGCAGTTATAATGTGGAGCTTTTGAAAGACCCTTTGTGAGTATATCTGCAGCTTGAGCTTTGGTAGAAATGTACTTAAGTAAAACAACTCCATCTTTGATCTTGTCTTTAACAAAGTGACAATCTATTTCCATGTGCTTTGTCCTTGCACGTTGGACTAGGTTAGATGCAAGAGCAATAGCGGATACATTGTCACAATAGATAGGAATGGGAGAATTGATTGTGATACCCAAGTCTTTGAGAAGACATCTTAACCATGTAAGTTCTCAAGTGGTATCTTCTAGAGCTCTGTACTCAGATTCTGTAGATGATCTTTAGACAACTAGCTATTTCTTAGATTTCCAGGAAATGAGACATGAGCCTAGGAAAACACAATGGCCTGAGACTGATCTTCATGAAAAACTACAACTTGCCCAATCACTATCACAGTAAGCATAAAGTTATAGTGATGTATTGTGAGGGAAGAATATGCCTTGTCTAGGGTAACCGTTGATGTATCTAAGAACCTTGATCAAAGCTTGTAAATGAGGAGTTCTTGGAGCTTGTGTGAATTGACTTAAGATTTGTGCAGCATAAGCTATGTCATGTCTTATGATGGTCAGATAAAGAAGTTTTCCCACTAGAGTTCTGTAGAGTGTAGAATCCTCTAAAAGTTCTCCATAATCATGATTTAACTTTACTAGTAGATCAATTGGAGTTGTAGAAGGCTTTACATTGAGAAGACCAGCAGTGTTGATTAATTCCAAAGCATACTTCTCTGTGTCTTGACAAGGCCAGAGGAATTTTTGAGAAATTCAATGCCTAAGTAGTAATTGAAATATCCAAGATCTTTGATATTGAATTCCTTGTGAAGTTGTTGACTTTGGAGCTTGTGAAGATTAGAATTGTAGAGAGGGAGTTTTTTGAAATGTAAATTTTATTAATGAGAAAGTTACATTGAAATGAGATAGAACAGTGTTTATATACAAGATGATCTTAACTAATATGTACAATACAATCTACACTATGTACAAGTTACATAACACCACATTGCTTCAATGAGTTAAGTCTGCATAGTTGTTGCTTTGTCTTTGACTGGCTTTGACTTGAACTTGTGAAACTGTTGACTTTGGAGCTTGTGTTTGTTGATAAGCCTTTACCCTCCCCACAAGATGGCAGTGTGTAAGGATCACACATGCCAAACTTGGATAAGCAGTTATAATGTGGAGCTTTTGAAAGACCCTTTGTGAGTATATCTGCAGCTTGAGCTTTGGTAGAAATGTACTTAGGTAAAACAACTCCATCTTTGATCTTGTCTTTAACAAAGTGACAATCTATTTCAATGTGCTTTGTCCTTGCATGTTGGATTGGATTAGATGCAAGAGCAATAGCGGATACATTGTCACAATAGATAGGAATGGGAGAATTGACTATGAAGCCAAAGTCTTTGAGAAGACATCTTAACCAAGTAAGTTCACAAGTGGTATCTGCTAGATGTCTGTACTCTGCTTCTGTAGATGATCTTTAGACAACTACCTGTTTCTTAGATTTCCAGGAAATGAGACATGAGCCTAGGAAAACACAATGGCCTGAGACTGATCTTCTTGAAAAACTACAACTTGCCCAATCACTATCATAGTAAGCATAAAGTTGTAGTGATGTATTGTGAGGGAAGAATACGCCCTGTCCAGGGCAACCTTTGATGTATCTAAGAACCTTGATCAAAACCTGTAAATGAGGAGTTTTTGGAGCTTGTGTGAATTGACTCAAGGTTTTTGCAGCATAAGCTATGTCAGGTCTTGTGATAATTAGATAAAGAAGTTTTCCCACTAGAGTTCTGTAGAGTGTAGAATCCTTTAAAAGTTCTCCATCATCATGATTTAACTTTACCAGTAGATCAATTGGAGTTGTAGAAAGCTTTACATTGAGAAGACCAGCAGTGTTGATTAATTCCAAAGCATACTTTCTCTGTGTCTTGACAAGGCCAGAGGAATTCTTGAGAAATTCAATGCCTAAGTAGTAATTGAGATATCCAAGATCTTTGATACTGAATTCCATGTGAAGCTGTTGACTTTGGAGCTTGTGAAGATTAGAATTGTAGAGAGAGAGTTTTTTGAAATGTAAATTTTATTAATGAGAAAGTTACATTGAAATGAGATAGAACAGTGTTTATACACAAGATGATCTTAACTAATATGTACAATACAATCGACACTATGTACAAGTTACATAACACCACATTGCATCAATGAATTAAGTCTGCATAGTTGTTGCTTTGTCTTTGACAGGCTTTGACTTGAACTTGTGAAACTGTTTACTCTGGAGCTTGTGTTTGCTGATAAGCCTTTACCCTCCCCACAAGTTGGCAGTGTGTAAGGATCACACATGCCAAACTTGGATAAGCAGTTATAATGTGGAGCTTTTGAAAGACCATTTGTGAGTATATCTGCAGCTTGAGCTTTGGTAGAAATGTACTTAAGTAAAACAACTCCATCTTTGATCTTGTCTTTAACAAAGTGACAATCTATTTCAATGTGCTTTGTCCTTGCATGTTGGACTGGATTAGAAGCAAGAGCAATAGCGGATACATTGTCACAATAGATAGGAATGGGAGAATTGACTGTGATACCAAAGTCTTTGAGATGACATCTTAACCATGTAAGTTCACAAGTGATATCTGCTAGAGCTCTGTACTCTGCATCTGTAGATGATCTTTAGACAACTAGCTATTTCTTAGATTTCCAGGAAATGAGACATGATCCTAGGAAAACACAATGGCCTGAGACTGATCTTCTTGAAAAACTACAACTTGCCCAATCACTATCACAATAAGCATAAAGTTATAGTGATGTATTGTGAGGGAAGAATATGCCTTGTCCAGGGCAACCTTTGATGTATCTAAGAACCTTGATCAAAGCCTGTAAATGAGGAGTTCTTGGAGCTTGTGTGAATTGACTTAAGGTTTGTGCAGCATAAGCTATGTCAGGTCTTGTGATGGTTAGATAAAGAAGTTTTCCCACTAGAGTTATGTAGAATGTAGAATCCTCTAAAAGTTCTCCATCATCATGATTTAACTTTACCAGTAGATCAATTGGAGTTGTAGAAGGCTTTACATTGAGAAGACCAGTAGTGTTGATTAATTCCAAAGCATACTTTCTCTGTGTCTTGACAAGGCCAGGGGAATTCTTGAGAAATTCAATGCCTAAGTAGTAATTGAGATATCTAAGATCTTTGTTACTGAATTCCTTGTGAAGCTGTTAACTTTCGAGCTTGTGAAGATTAGAATTGTAGAGAGAGAGTTTTTTGAAATGCAAATTTTATTAATGAGAAAGTTACATTGAAATGAGATAGAACAGTGTTTATATACCTGATGATCTTAAATAATATGTACAATACAATCTACACTATTTACAAGTTACATAACACCGCATTGCTTCAATGAGTTAAGTCTGCATAGTTGTTGCTTTGTCTTTGACTGGCTTTGAATTGAACTTGTGAAACTGTTAACTTTGGAGCTTGTGTTTACTGATAAGCCTTTACCCTCCCCACAAGTTAGTAGTGTGTAAGGATAACACATGCCAAACTTGGATAAGCAGTTATAAAATGGAGCTTTTGAAAGACCCTTTGTGAGTATATCTGCAGCTTGATCTTTGGTAGAAATGTACTTAGGTAAAACAACTCCATCTTTGATCTTGTTTTTAACAAAGTGACAATCTATTTCAATGTGCTTTGTCCTTGCATGTTGGACTGGATTAGATGCAAGAGCAATAGCGGATACATTGTCACAATAGATAGGAATGGGGGAATTGATTGTGATTCCCAAGTCTTTGAGAAGACATCTTAACCAGGTAATTTCACAACTAGTATCTGCTAGAGCTATGTACTCTGCTTCTGTAGATGATCTTTAGACAACTAGCTGTTTCTTAGATTTCCAGGAAATGAGACATGAGCCTAGGAAAGCACAATGGCCTGAGACTAATCTTCTTGAAAAACTTCAACTTGCCCAATCACTATCACAGTAAGCATAAAGTTATAGTGATGTATTGTGAGGGAAGAATATTCCTTGTCCAAGGCAACCTTTGATGTATCTAAGAACCTTGATCAAAGCCTGTAAATGAGGAGTTCTTGGAGCTTGTGTGAATTGACTTAAGGTTTGTGCAGCATAAGCTATGTCAGGTCTTGTGATGGTTAGATAAAGAAGTTTTCCCACTAGAGTTCTGTAGAGTATAGAATCCTCTAAAAGTTCTCCATCATCATGATTTAACTTTACCAGTAGATCAATTGGAGTTGTAGAAGGATTTACATTGAGAAGACCAGCAGTGTTGATTAATTCCAAAGCATACTTTCTCTGTGTCTTGACAAGGCCAGAGGAATTCTTGAGAAATTCAATGCCTAAATAGTAATTGAGATATCCAAGATCTTTGATACTGAATTCCTTGTGAAGCTGTTGACTTTGGAGCATGTGAAGATTAGAATTGTAGAGAGACAGTTTTTTGAAATGTAAATTTTATTAATGAGAAAGTTACATTGAAATGAGATAGAATAGTGTTTATATACAAGATGATCTTAACTAATATGTACAATACAATCTACACTATGTACAATTACATAACACCACATTGCTTCAATGAGTTAAGTCTACATAGTTGTTGCTTTGTCTTTGACTGGCTTTGACTTGAACTTGTGAAACTGTTGACTTTGGAGCTTGTGTTTGCTGATAAGCCTTTACCCTCCCCACAAGTTGGTAGTGTATAAGGATCACACATGCCAAACTTGGATAAGCAGTTATAATGTGGAGCTTTTGAAAGACCCTTTGTGAGAAAGACCCTTTGTGAGTATATCTGTTGCTTGATCTTTCTTGAAAATTAACAAAGAGGTATTTGCATAGCTTTGTGTGAAACCAAGTGAGATGAGAAAAGTTGTTAACTTAATAAACCATTTCCTGTTAGCCTGTTTTAGGCCATATAATGAATTTTTGAGTTTGTAAACACTGCCCTTGGGAGCTGCATAACCAGGTGGAAGAGTCATATATACATCCTCAACAAGGTCTCCATGTAAAAATGCATTGTTAATGTCATCCTCAACAAGGTCTCCATGTAAAAATGCATTGTTAATGTCAAGCTGTGCTATATGCCAGTGAGAGTGAACTGCAACTGTTAATAAGACCCTAACTATAACCATCTTAGCTACTGGTGCAAAAGTTTCATGATAATCTATGCCTTCCTTTTGAGTAAAACCTTTAGCAATGCAACTAGGCTTGCTTTGTATTTTTTAATGGTCCCATCAACCCTACATTTGATCCTAAAAACCCATTTGCAACCAATTGTACTTTTGCCAAGAGGTAGAAGGGTGACTTCCCATGTATTGTTATCTTCTAGGGCCTTGATTTCTAAGTTCATAGCATCTACCAACTTAGGTTCCTTAGTTGCTTGAGTATAGGTCTGTGGTTCAATGATTTGATTGATGGTACTAATGAGATGTCTATGTTTGGGACTATGAATGTTGTGAAGTTGTGTAATGTTTTCTTGGTAATAAATATGTCCATGTTCCTCTTGAAAAATCATCAACAATTGTTTGAAAGTAGGTGCATTTTTTCAGTGTAGGATGCTTATATGGTCCCCAAAAGTCAATGTGAATGAGATCAAATGGTTGTGAAGCATGAGTTGAACTTAAAGAAAATGGTAAAGCATGTTGCTTAGCTAAATGACAGATATTACAAGGTACATCAGTTTGATTACAAGAGGTTGAGATACAGTTTATTTGTTTGAGAGTTTTAAAAGCAATATGTCCTAATCTTGAGTGCCATAGATGTGTCTTGTCTGAGGTTGTACTGAGAATGGTGGAGTTGCTTGTTGTGGTTGTGTAAGGTTCTGGATAGATGATGTATTGTCCCTCACAGAGGCTGCCATGTGCAATCCTCCTGTTGAGAACCTGAAAATGGCAGGATAATGAGGTGAAAATTGTTGTGATTGACATGTGTTTGGTTAGAGTGCTCACAGATAAAAGGTTGTATGAGAATGAGGGTACATAGAAAACATTGGTGAGAGTGATTTCTTTGTTAATTCTCACTGATCCACAGATGGTGACATTAATGTGTTGGCCATTTGGTAATGTGATTAAGATTGGTGGGTTGCAGGTTCTAATGTTATGCATGATAGTTAAAGTAATGCAAATATGGTCAGTTGCCCCACTATCTACAACCCAAGCAGCCTTGTATTTAAGCATGACAGATGCAATAAACTTATGTCTTCTAATAGAGATGGATGTGATTATACCAGATGGAGGGTTCTGTTGTGCTTGCTCAACATGACCTGATTGAGCTGATTTTGTAGTTGATCCATCCTCACAAGGACTGCTTCATTTGCTCCATCTGAACCATTGCTTGAACTTGCATTGTCCTGACCACCTTGAGTTGAAGAACTTGGATCCTGACCCACAACTGAGTTCACAGCTTTGCCCTTATTCTCAACCACATTCCTCACATTTGGTGGCTTATATTTCCCATGCAGTGGATGGCCAATTGGATACCCTTTCAACTTATAACACTCTTCCCTGTAATGTCCCTCTTTTCCACAGTTTGCACAAATCACTCCAGTCCTAAAAAGTACTCCTCCTTTCAGTTTGAGACCTTGAATTGTTCTTGAGATTGGTGTTGTTTCTGTTGGATGAGTTTTGAGGGTATGAAGAGTAGCCATTATTGGTGTTTCTGTTGGAGTAAGTAGAGAATGCAGCAGAAGTGTTTGATTTGGGCAAGATACTTTCTCTTTGTTTCTCCTCTTGTCTTATCATACAATAAGCTTGTGCAACACTTGGCAATGGCTGCATAAGCAAAATTTGACCTCTAATATTTGCATAACTCTCATCCAACCCCATAAGAAAATGAAATAACCTCTTTCTCTGATCTCTATCACAATTCATTCTCCCATTTTCACAATCACAGGGACACATGCAAATGTAAGGAGCCTCAAGAGCATCATGCTCATCCCATAAGCCTTTCAACTTGTGATAATACACTTCAATGCTACAATTTTGCTGCTTTAACTAAACAATATCATTGATTAACTGGTAAATTCGATGACCATCTAACTGTGAATAATGTTCTTGAAGCTCTGACCACAAATCACTAGCAGTATTGATGAAATTCAAACTGTTACTTATCTGATCACTGATGGTGTTCAAGATCCATGAGATAATCATGTCATTTGTTCTTTCCCATAAAGTTCTCAATGGTGATGTAGCAATAAGTTCTTGATACTCTCCAGTCACAATTTTCAGTTTATTCTTGGCATTCAAAGCTATCATCATTGACCTTTTCCATGTACTGTAGTTATCTGAACCAGTTAACTTCTTGGAGATAAGAATCAAACCAGGGTGATCATTAGGGTGGAGATAAAGAGGATGATTAGGTGAGTTTGGATCATCTGGTAGTGTGTTGTTAACTCCTGAATTGTTTGGATCAGTTGACATGATTAAAGATGATTTGATGGCAGTTTAGAGTGAAAAATGATGATTTGTGGTGGTTCTTGATGATGAAACAGAGTAGAAACAGAGTATGGTGGTTTTTCGGTGAGAGAATGGTGGTTTTGATCAAATTGTGAGTAATTGGTTGATAATGGAGTGTTATTGTGATGGATTATGATGTATTGATGATAGTAATAGTGTTAATGTTATTAAAAATGGTGGTTTGTGATCGGAAAAATATGGCGGGAAAAGTAGTTATGGTGGAAAAGTTTGTTATTTTCACCGGAAAAAGTTGTTGGGGTTGCCAGAATCGGTTAACTACCACAATGTGTGGTGGTGACTGCTTTAATACCATGATGAAGATTAGAATTGTAGAGAGAGAGGTTTGTGAAATGTGAATTTTATTAATGAGAAAGTTACATTGAAATGAGATAGAATAGTGTTTAATACAAGATGATCTTAACTAATATGTACAATACAATCTACACTATGTACAAGTTATATAACACCACATTGCTTCAATGAGTTAAGTCTGCATAGTTGTTGCTTTGTCTTTAACTGGCTTTGACTTGAACTTGTGAAACTGTTGACTTTGGAACTTGTGTTTGCTGATAAGCCTTTAAGTACTTTAACACATAGTCCAGCCTACCACATTAAAATCGGTTAACGTCTAGTTTTTTAATTTTTGAATTTTGAGGCCACATGCCGGCATCAAACACATGGCAAAAAAATTGCGAAAACCAGCACCCCTAACTTCTATAACCAAAGGCATACTATAAGTGATTTAGACCGTCTCAGGTAAGTATGTGTGACGAAGTGTCATTTTTGTCTATAATTACCAAGTAAAAGTGGTTAAGTTTTTCTACAATGGCATAGTCGCATAGACACACGCACACTAATTTAATCTACTCTACCCCTATAATTAACTCACTTATTATACACGAGACTTCTGGATATGCGAGTTTGATGTAGCCCATTTGATATCTTAGTATCCAAGAATCAAACTTCAGTCAGCATTGTCAACAAAATTGTGGGTCTTCCTTTTCATCTGTATGTCTCTGAAATGGAATGATGGGGGACAGGTTTTCTATCCAAACATTAATTGGACGTGTATTAGCGATCACATAGTATAGGTTCGCGAGGATGGTCACCTAGCAGCACTACATAAAATAAAGGCTTTAAAAATGGTTTTAAAAGCCTTTTGTACGGTTTTAAAACTGTAGTAATTAATAGCGTCTCACAAAAATGAGCTTTCGGTATTATATAAGCGTACCAAGTAACTTTGGTCTTCATTTTTTTTACGGTTTTTAATAAAGTGTACCAGAATCACTTTGTTTAAGAAATATATTTAGATTATTTGTTTCTTCCATAAACTGCATAACCAAACACTCAAAATTTAACCATTTAAAGCAATCAAAGTACCACACAACACCGTTTATAACAAACTCAAACAATATTTAACAAACCTTAGACATCAACACACACAACAATCTAAAAGGAAATGGCTTGTATTTACACAACATAGTTAGATATAAATGTCATACATTACAACTATAAACAACATCATGGTGGAACGAAAAACCTCAAACTATTGAGGGGCCGATGTATCTACACAAGCAACCACATCCCTAAAAAATTTGTTTAGCGTAGTAAGCATCATTTGGTAGATCTCGAGTTGGTTTAGACGGTGTGTATCGTCCCAAGGTTACAAAATAAAAATTAAAGAAGTTAGTTTATAATTTTTGGCAATAAAACCAACGAATAAATATATCAGTTTATTATATACTTACAATTTTTGAGAAGTCAGCTTGTTTTCTATAAGCACGTGAGGCATGAACTCTAATAAATTTAAGCATTTCTCACAAACTATGCATAGCAACTAGACTAAAACAATCGCCTCATATGCTTCCATGGTTGACCTCTATCTTTTTTTCCCTTTGAGTTGCCATGTAAGTTCTCTTCTTTACTTATGATGGATGAGCTACACAATACATCTACAAGAAGCATTAGCTAAATTACACCCATAAACACGTACATATAACTCACAATACTACACATAATGTTAGAAAAGATGACCACATAATGATAATTGTTTTGTTGTCATATGAATATTGTGTTTAAACGAGTAATTTGGTTGTCGTGCGTTGCGGCGGAGCCAATTTAAATAAGATATTCGTCCCGAACAATTGTTGAAACAGGTCGTAATGCAGTGTAGCCATTTTATTAGATATGAATTATGTGCGCTGTGACGGAGCCATTTTACTGCTCACATCTATAGACACAAAATAGCCATTTGACATCTTCATCAAAATAGTTCAAACTCTACAACGCCTTATACTTATAAAGATCTATAAAATAAATAAATAAACAAACAAATAAATAAATAATCGACTGTCACTGCAATAACATAAATACCGAAGTAACATACACTCATTTTCAAATTCCTAAAGATTTCATTCAAATAATCTATAGACCAGAGATTCATCATCATCCAAAGGTAAACAAAAGAAGTTCAAAAGGTTATTTCCTACTAATCTTTGCATTTTCTTTTTATCTGTCATTTGATTTAAGATTTAGAGCATGCTATATGTTTTTGCAATATTGCTTTGAAAAGGCGCTCCAAATATATCTATAGATGTAAGAATGTTAGGCGGATGCAGAACAATATTGAAAAAGGTTTGTTTTTTGTCAAAAAAGATAGCTCATGTGAAATTGACATTGCATGAAAATTAATTGTCAGTCATTTCTAAGGCCAAACACAACTGCAATATTTTCAAAAATGTGCATTTGCAACACTATTAAATCCATATAAGCATTATAGCCAACCATTACCTGTATATTTGTGGATACTAATTTGTCTGCGCAAGTGCGCATACTACCTTGAACTACAACCTAACATACCTAACAGATAGGATATATACTACATTACTTCTTTTTTTTTTCCCGCAAAAGCCATGGATGCAAAATACAGCATACATTCTTGTTTTGCCTGAACCAACACGGCATTTTTTTAGACTCCCAGTTGCCTAAGCTTCCTGCTTGAGTTTCTTGGTACTGGGAGGATGCGTATCTCCTGTCTAGTACCTCAAAAGGTATTTCTTGTTGATGGGTAGTGTCGTGTTTTTTTTTTGGCACGATGATTGTCTTTTTTGTCGGGCGGCGTTGATATTTGAACTGACTTGGAGGACATACCAATTGCTTTTTATATGGCTTAGTTGTTGTGACTGGCATTATTACAAGTGGTTCAGCATCACCCGCAGTCAGGAGCATTGCGTTTTGGCAAAAACATTTTCCAAGATGAAATCAATCTGTCCTGATCTCCCCAGGACTGAAATGGAACTGTAGGATGTGTCTAGTTTCCTCAAGTGCTTGTAATAAATCTGGAAACTTGCAAGGATCCTTGTCCTCAACATTTTCCAATACCTTGTCGCAATCAATGGGCATGAGTCTATCTAGATTGGAACATATCCGTACGAGTCTATAATCATTACTCTGGGGACAAGAGGCGATATACCCTTAAAAAATAAAAATAAAAAATAAATAAAAAACTCTCTCGATCATAATTCCAAATCCAATTCCCATATATTGTTTCTAATTCATTCTTTTTCTCTTATCTTGTTAGTAACTAATCATAAGGTTTGTTACCTGCTAGTTGGATACAAGTGGTGTTGAGGGTTTGTGTTTTGGTTAGGGTTAGGGTTTCAATTTCTTGCATCATTTCTTGTTATCGCTGAGTGTTGTTTATGCATGAATATGTCTAAGCTTGGTTGTTAATCCTTAAATCTTCTGGTCTAATCGTCCTTGATTGGATCTGTGATTTGTAGGCTTTTTATTCACAGTTTCGATTGATACTAGTGTTGCTATCGTGGTTAAGAACCCTAAATTCTTTTAGGGTATTGTGCGTGTTGTTATTCTTACAATTATATTATCGTATGGGGTTGTGGTTGTTTCATTAGTGTGTTGTGGTACTGGCTAACGTAGGAAGATGAAGAGTGGGTTTTTGAGTCTAGGAGGAGGGGTATTAAACAAAAAGAGGGTGTGAATGATGATAATTTAGCTACGACTGGTGGGAAGAAGAGTAAGGGTGAGTAGGGTATTTTATGCTCGGTTCAACCTGTGTAGAGTAGTGATGCGCGTGTTATGTCACGTGAGTATAGGGTGATTTTTCCATTTCAAGTTTTACATTTATATTTAGCCGACTTATCCTATAACACACACTAACGAGCAGTGTACCCGATCGATATGTATATAGTGGTAAGTAAATTGTCGATTACTGATGAGGCGAAAAATGATCCGTTTTTAGGGGGTCATTTAAGCCCGAATTTGAATTTATTTGATCAAATATTGCCCTAAATCGTTCCTTTTGTGATTTTAGGTACTTTGGGAGAGAAATCTGGAAAAGGAAGCAATTCGGACGTTTTTGGAGCATAAAAGTGAAGAAAATGCCAAAGTCTTAATTTTCCATGCTGGGAACAGTAGGTGCCGGCGTCAAGAGCAAATCCTTGATGGCGTCAAGAGCAAATTTCATGAATTTCCATGACGACCCAGTAGAGTTTTGACGGCGTCATGTGGGAAGGGCGTCAAGAGTAAAAGAGTCATGACGGCCTGGAAGTGTATAACTCTTGACGGCGTCAGAAGTAGATCTAGGCAGTCCGAGGAGAGTTTTGGCGGCGAGGTGACGGCGTCACAAGATTACTCTTGACGCCGTCAAACCTATTTTTCTATATATAGTTTTCTAATTTTTCACATTTAAGGAGATAAGTTTTGGGAGAAACCCTATGTACGATTTTGGTGTAACTTTACAGGTTTTTCAAGGGTTCCAACCCCTTGATACCTTGCATGATTAATCAAGATAAGTGTTCTTTTAATTCAATCAATATGTCTATGTGTTGGTTGTCTATATCATGTTCTTGTCTTAATTCTATCATGCTAGGCTAGATCTCCTTTGTGTTTGCTTAGATCTAATGAAACCTAGATATTGATTATGTGTTGATTACTTGTTTATTCTTGTCTTGGATGAATGATTTATATGTTAGGCTTAAGAAAACTGGCAGATCTCCAAATGGTAACATGCTTGAACGTCTTAAGAAACATGAACCGAGGCGTACTAGGTCTTTATTGGTTGTATTTAATGCATGAGCCACTGTTTATAATCCCTATAGTTGTTCTGGGCATGGTGTAGGAGGAGATAAGAGCTCATAGAATTGGGGAGTTATGTGTGCCACCCCATGAATGGTATTAAGGAATACGATCCGTCATCCATGCAATTATAACAAGTAATTAACGTGTAAAAGATATCTAGAGAGTAATGAAATCTAAGTAAACACATTTTCTCCAATTACTGCTTACAACCTTAGTATAAATTAGTTTATTTTCATTTTCTAGTATTTTATTTTGATTGCATCTTAGTATTGGGTTAGTTGAATAGCAACTAATTCCGCCCACTCTTCCAAAACCCGAGATTTTAACTTGGTTTCCATAAAATATAAAAACACAAAAATAATCATCCCTCATCTTTAGAACTAGTATTTAGGCTTTCTAATCCTAGCGACACTATTCCTAAGCTGAACGATCAATCCCCGGTACTTGTCACTATACTATACTACAACGATCAGGTACACTGCCTGGTGGGGGTTGTAAGCTTCTCGAGATCCCTCGAGAGGTAAAGCCTGTTGCGATTCCCACGCATCAATCACTAAGAATGGAACGTAATATCTAATTAATCTAATCAGTATTTTAAATATATTAAGTTAGCTTTACAATCTAGTCTAACGCAAGGGGGTTTTAGTCTGAGAGACTAGCACAATTTTGGTTGATTAATTAAAATAATAAAACTAATGAGAACAAATCAGCGAATGGCGAACACATACACAGATAGATAATAGAAACAGATAGAAGGCTTGCCCTGTTGTTAAGTAGCTTGTCACTTGTTTTATTGCTAGTTTTATATGATGACTATCGTAATCTATTCTCTCTCGTTGGATTTTAAATATTGGCGAGTAAACTTTTAATGATCACTTATGCCTATCTTACTTTCTAGATGCTAGATAAGTAAGTGTGGAGGGGGTATGGCAGCCCAAGCAAAACACAGCTAGACGCAGAGGTTATCAAAGCACATATACAAATCACCAAAAAAAATCATATAAACTTATAATCGATAGGAAAGCAATTTTAAGGGGAGGAGTATGGCTGCCACAAGCCCATCAATCGTGATGGATTATAGTTTACTAATACAATAAACAAAACTACTTAATAAATTAAATACATGCAAGACCTTCTTTCTGCTCTAAGATCTTCATTGGAGGTGTGTCTTGTGTTGCCTTTTCGTCTAAATTCGTCTCCTTAGGGTTTTTTTGCACACAAAATTCATCTTTGCCTTGGGGTATTTATAGTTTCTGTCTGAGGGTTAGATGCAGCGCATGTACTTAACTTCGCGTGGGGTTCAAGATTAATATATTCTTGAATATTCGTACACCGTCTTCAGATGTGGCGTATCTTGAATCTTATGCGGGGCATGTCCTTCAGCGTCTTGGATTGTCTTTGGTGAAGTCTTGATAGTAATACGGCGCATGTTGATAATGAGATGCAGCGTATCTGGAGTAGAACAAGTTGGTTCTTCTTCGTTGACCAAGGTTTCATATGCGGCGCATGATATAATCAGATGCGGTGCATGCTTCAAAGTCAGGCAATGGTCTTCGAATTCATCTAAGCATGATGATGTGGCGTATCTATCTAGAATGATATGTGATGAGGCGAAAAATGATCCGTTTTTAGGGGGTCATTTAAGCCCGAATCCGAATTTATTTGATCAAATATTTCCCTAAATCGTTCCTTTTGTGATTTTAGGTACTTGGAGAGTGAATTCTGGAAAAGAAGCCATTTTGGACGTTTTTTGGAGCATAAAAGTGAAGAAAACGGCAAAGTCTCAATTTTCCATGCTGGGAACAGTAGGTGACGGTGTCAAGAGTAATTCCCTGACGGCGTCAAACCTCAAGAATTAAAATCCGTAGTTCATGAAGGCGTCAAGAGTTTTCCTGACGGCGTCAAAACCCCAAGAATTAAAATCCGTAGTTGATGACGGCGTCACATACAGGGCGTCAAGAGTAATTTGTGTGACGTCCTAGGCCTTGACGGCGTCAGAAGTAGATCAAGGCCGTCCGAGGAAGTATTTGGCGGCGAGATGACGGCGTCACACCTTTGTTCTTGACGCCGTCATCCCTATTTTCCTATATATAGTTTTCTAGTTTTTCACATTAAAGGAGAGAAGTTTTGGGAGAAACCCTAAAGACGATTTTGGTGTAACTTTACAGGGTTTTCAAGGGTTCCAACCCCTTGATACCTTGCATGATTAATCAAGATAAGTGTTCTTCTAATTCAATCAATATGTCTATGTGTTGGTTGTCTATATCATGTTCTTGTCTTAATTCTATCATGCTAGGCTAGATCTCCTTTGTGTTTGCTTAGATCTAATGAAACCTAGATATTGATTATGTGTTGATTACTTGTTTATTCTTGTCTTGGATGAATGATTTATATGTTAGGCTTAAGAAAACTGGCAGATCTCCAAATGGTAACATGCTTGAACGTCTTAAGAAACATGAACCGAGGCGTACTAGGTCTTTATTGGTTGTATTTAATACATGAGCCACTATTTACAATCCCTATAGTTGTGCTGGGCATGGTGTAGGAAGAGATAAGAGCTCATAGAATTGGGGAGTTATGTATGCCACCCCATGAATGGTATTAAGGAATACAATCCGTCATCCATACAATTATAACAAGTAATTAACGTGTAAAAGATATCTAGGGAGTAGTGAAATCTAAGTAAACACATTTTCTCCAATTACTGCTCTCAACCTTAGTATAATTAGTTTATTTTCATTTTTAGTATTTTATTTTGATTGCATCTTAGTTTTGGGTTAGTTGAATAACAACTAATTCCGCCCACTCTTTCAAAACCCCGAGATTTTAATTGCTTTCCATAAAATATAAAAACACAAAAATAATCATCCCTCACCTTTAGAACTAGTAATTAGGCTTTCTAATCCTAGCGACACTATTCCTAAGTTGAACGATCAATCCCCCGGTACTTGTCACTATACTATACTACAACGATCAGGTACACTGCCTGGTGGGGGTTGTAAGCTTCTCGAGATCCCTCGAGAGGTAAAGCCTGTTGCGATTCCTACGCATCAAGTTTTTGGCGCCGCAGCCCAGGGAATAGTTATTGTCTAGGTTAGAATTTCTTTTTATTAGGTCTACTTGCTAGATTCCTTTCTAGTAAGATTTTATTTTTTATTTTTAGGTCTTCTTTAGTCTATCTTATTTCTTTGTGCCTTTGTTCGTAACTCTTCACCGTCCGCCATCATGGCAACCAATGAATTCTCCAACCTTAGGATCACTAGGAGTCGTAGTACCACTAGAGACCTTGTCTTGCCTTATGCAGAACCCGAAAGAGAAATGTGTAGGTTAAGACGAACTCACTCAACTCCTGAACCATCCAGCATTGCTATCGATTTTGATGCACCTCTCTCTGAAGAAAATTCAGAAAACCATGTCTCAACCCCTAGCTCCCAACCCAACGACGACACTAGTACTCCCGCAACCCCCATTCCTAAGCGTCTCAAAGATTACTCCTCCCCAACCTCTCGTGGCTTCTCAAACGCCATTGTCTACCCAAACGAACACACCAACGAGGTCTTGCACGCAAACGATGTTTGGCTTGTCAAAAGTGTGTGTAAATTTCACGGACTAGATGAGGAAAATCCAATCCAACACATCAAGGACTTCCTGAAAATAGTGGACACCATCCATACGGATGGGGCTACTAGAGACACATCCCGATTGCGATTCTTTCCTTTCACCTTATATGAAAAAGCCCAAGAATGGTATGACAAACTCCCTTCTGAATCTATCTTCACATGGGAGCAACTCATATCCAAGTTCTATGAGAAGTTCTTTCCACCTGGAAAAACCTCAGCACTTAGAGATAGGATCCTCCGTTTCCGGAAGGAGAAGGACGAACCCTTCTATAAATCGTGGACTAGATTCAAAGATTCAATAAGACAAGTTCCCCATCATGGCATTGAGCTTTGGCTCTTAGTCCAAATCTTCTACGAAAATATCTCCTCTAATGACCGAAATGGGATTAACCAATCTAGGAAAGGAAGATTGGCCAATCTTAGTGCCGAGGAAGGATGGGATAGGATTGAAGAATATGCTCAAGACCAGGATGACACTTGGGATGAACCTGAGTCGACTGTCAGCATTTCTGAGATCACCTCGGATCGGTTGAGCAAAATTCACAAAAGAGTGGAATACCTAGCTGGATCGCAATTACCTAAACAGCTGTCGAATCCTTACTTGATATGCGATTACTGTAGAGGCCCGCATGAGGTAGAAGAATGCGGAGGAGTAGCCACAACTGAACATGCATGCTTGTCAGGAGGGGACATTTATGTTGATCCCTCCCTTTTGCCTTTCTACCAAAATGACGATTACACCCTTTGGGGAAATCTGGTAAAGAGAAGAGAAGGGGAGGAAGGCCCTGAATTCAAAATCAGGAGCAATTTCGAAGATGACCTTGGTCACTTCACTCAAGAAAAAGACTTGCAAATGAAAGGGCTTAATGAGCTTTTCGACGAGCAGCAGGAGGGTATTGGAGAATTTTTCAACAAGCTTAACTCAACCCTAGATAACCTCCAAACGCCATTAGAAAGAAAAAAGACCCCATGCTCGCGATAACCACACGAGCTGGAACGACAACCAAGGACCCTCCTTACCCAAACTCATCCCCCGTCATCCCCGATCCAGACAAACCTGAGGAGGAGGAGCAGGAGGTCGGCATTGGCACCCCAGACCAACCGCCCGTAACGATCCCTTCCCCATCGGCCTTGCCTAACCAACCTGTGAGAATCCCATTCCCGTCCCGATTAAGAAACCAGAAAACTGAGAATGATAACAAGAGGTTCTTGTCATACCTAAAAGACTCAGTTGTTACCATACCTCTCCTTGATGCTTGCTATCACATGCCAAAGTATAGCACATACTTCAAAAAGCTACTCGCTAATAGGAAGAAACTCGAGGGTCTTGTGACCCTGGGGGAAGAATGCTCAGTAGTGACCCATCGAGGGCTACCAAAGAAGGTAGACGATCCGGGCAGCTTCACCTTGCCTTGCTCCATAGGACCTCTATCAATCAAGAATGCTCTTGCCGATTTGGGAGCAAGTATCAATCTCATGCCTCACTCTATGTTCCGTAAACTAGGATATTCTGGATTGAAGTCTACCCGTATGAACATCCAACTAGCCGATAGATCAGTCAAGTACCCCGTAGGGATATGCGAGAATGTGCTAGTCAAAGTTGGGAAATTTAAATTCCCGGTCGACTTCGTAATCCTGGATATGGAGGAGGATGACTTGGTACCTATCATCTTAGGTAGACCATTTCTTGCTACCGCTCGTGCAGTCATCGATGTCTACGATGGCAAATTGACCTTACGAGTGGGAGACGATAGCACAACCTTCGACATTAAGGATTCTATGGACCTCTCCCTCGAAGCAGCCAACCGGCTCTACTTTATCGGGGAAGTAGATGAACTCACAGATGTCATTGATAGTTGCATTGATGAACAAATCGATGAAGGCTGGCTACGGGACGAGAGTTTTCTGCCTTTGCTAGAGGTGGAAAAGACGGAGGATGTTAATGCAGTCTCCTTCTACCCCAGACAAGAGGCAACGGAGCATCTCGAGCTCCGAAAGCCCGAAAACAAGCTCAAGCCTTCTATTATCGAACCTCCTAACGTTGATCTTAAAGAGCTTCCTAACCATTTAGAGTATGCCTTCCTTCAGGGGGAGGACCAACTCCCGGTAATCATAAACTCTTCCTTGGAACATGAACAAAAAGTTAAACTCTTAGAGGTCCTAAAAAAATACAAGGGGGTACTCGCATGGAGTGTGGCCGACATTAAGGGGATTGACTCAACTTTTTGCACACATAAGATTCTTATGGAGGAAGATTATAAACCTACTGTGCAACCCCAGAGGCGAGTGAACCCTAACATTAAGGAAGTAGTAAAGAAAGAAGTTATCAAACTTTTGGATGCATGACTGATATACCCGATCTCGGATAGCCCATGGGTCAGTCCTGTGCAGGTTGTACCTAAAAAGGGTGGAATGACTGTAGTAAAAAATGACAAGGGTGAGATGGTGCCCCAGAGAACTGTCACTGGATGGCGGATATGCATCGACTATCGAAAGCTCAATGATGCCACGAGGAAAGATCACTTTCCCTTACCATTCATTGATCAGATGTTAGAGAGATTATCTGGACACGAGTACTATTGCTTCTTGGATGGGTTCTCTGGATATTTTCAAATCCCCATAGCACCCGAGGACCAAGAAAAGACCACATTTACTTCCCCCTATGGAACATTTGCCTACAAAAGGATGCCTTTTGGGCTATGTAATGCCCCCGCCACTTTCCAACGTTGCATGACCGCAATCTTTCACGAACTCATGGAAGACAGCATGGAAGTGTTCATGGATGACTTTTCAGTCTTCGGGAACTCCTTCGACCGCTGTCTTGCTAATCTAGAAAAGATGCTTAAACGTTGTGAGGAAACCAACTTGGTGTTAAACTGGGAAAAGTGTCATTTCATGGTAAAGGAAGGGATTGTGTTAGGGCATAAGATTTCAGGGAACGGAATAGAGGTGGAACAAGCTAAAGTTGAAGCTATATCTAAGTTACCATACCCCATGACGGTTAAGGCAATACGCAGCTTTTTGGGGCACGCCGGGTTTTATCGGAGATTCATCAAAGATTTCTCCAAAATCGCTCGGCCAATGACTCAATTACTTGTGAAGGATGCTCCGTTCGATTTTTCCCAAGAATGCAAGGATGCATTCGATCTCTTAAAAAGGGAACTCACTCAAGCTCCAATCATGATCACACCCAACTAGGAGTTACCATTCGAAATCATGTGTGACGCTAGCGACTTCGCTGTCGGGGCTGTATTAGGTCAACGACGTGACAAGCTTTTCCAACCTATTTACTACGCTAGCAAAACCATGAATCCCGCTCAAGAGAACTACTCCACCACCGAGAAAGAACTATTGGCCGTGGTATTTGCATTCGACAAATTCCGACAATATCTTGTCCTTTCAAAAACAGTCGTCTTCACTGATCACTCGGCTCTTAGATACCTCTTCGCGAAGCAGGATGCTAAGCCACGACTAATTCGGTGGATCTTGTTGTTACAAGAATTCGATGTTGAGATTCGCGATAAGAGGGGGGCAGAGAATCTAGCCACACATCATCTATCTCGTCTTGAAAACCCCTTGGATAAGCACGATAGAAGTGAGATTAGGGATCCGTTTCCTGACGAACAACTGATGTCAATGATTGATTCGGAGCCATGGTACACCGACTTTGCTAATTACTTCGCAAGTAGATGTAGACTTGTTCCAGAACACCTGACTAAGTACGAGAGGAAGAGGTTCTTTTCCCAGCTAAAATACTACTTCTGGGATGAACCCTTTTTATTCTGAAGGTGTCCTGACCACATTATAAGGCGTTGTGTTTCGGAAAATGAAGCAGTTAAGATTATGAGGGAATGTCACTCTGGTCCTTCTGGCGGGCATCATGGGATAAACGTTACCGCCCGAAAGATTCTCGATGCAGGATTCTATTGGCCCACAATTTTCCGTGATGTGAAAGAAATGGTGCAGGCGTGTGATGCATGTCAACGAGCCGGAAATATATCACATAGGGATGAGGCACCTCAGAACTTTATACAAGTTTGTGAGGTATTCGATGTTTGGGGGATTGACTTCATGGGACTCTTTCCATCCTCAGGGGGAAACGAGTACATCTTAGTCGCCATTGACTATGTTTCAAAATGGGTTGAGGCACAAGCCCTTAGGACCAATGATGCAAGAGTAGTCATTCATTTCCTGAAAAAGCTTTTTGCAAGATTCGGGATTCCGAAAGCTCTCATCAGTGATAGGGGAACACATTTTTGCAATGCACAAATGGAAAAGGTCATGAAAAGGTATGGAGTACCCCATCGATTCTCCACCGCCTATCATCCACAGACCAATGGCCAAGTCGAAAACACCAATAGAGCTATTAAAAGAATACTTGAAAAACGGTTAGTCAAAACAGAAAGGACATGTCATTTTAACTCGACGAAGCCTTATGGGCATTCCGAACTGCTTACAAAACACCTATTGGAACGACCCCATTCCGCATGGTGTATAGTAAGGCATGTCACTTACCGGTAGAATTAGAACACAAGGCTTATTGGGCACTTAAGGCATGCAACTTAGATTACACAACTGCTGGAAATAACAGGTTTTTGCAATTGCACGAGCTTGATGAACTTAGACTAGAAGCCTACGAATCCTCCATCACATATAAAGAAAGAGCTAAAAGATGGCATGACCAGAGAATTAAGAAACCCAAAGATTTTTCAGAGGGAGACAAGGTCCTATTATACAATTCTCGGTTGAGATTATTTCCGGGAAAACTTAAGTCTAGATGGTATGGACCGTTCACGGTAAAGAATTCTTCTAAATTTGGAGCGGTAGTGTTAATTGATGATGAAGGTAGGGAATTCACGGTTAACATACAACGTGTAAAACACTACCAAGAAAATAACAATGAAATGATTAGTGAGGAGGATGTGACGTTTGATGATGAGATCACGTAGTAACCCATGGCCTTGAGTCTAGCTACAAGACTCGTAAATAAAGAAAAGCGCTTCTTGGGAGGCAACCCATGTTTTGTGTGATTTTATTTGTTTGATTGTTATTTGCTTCCGTATGCATGCTTTATTTTTATTGTTGGTTGATCATGTTTCTCAATTAAAATGTGGAAATACTTTACTTTGTTGTTTAGCCTAGTCTTAACTCCACCTAGAAGTATTTTTGCAAAAGATAAGTGTAAGGGGAAACCCCAAATTTTTTTTAAGAAACAAACCGATCATGATTCTCCACAATATTAAATGAACATGTATATTCGTAATTGTTAGAGTCAAATGCTTGTATTGAGTCATAATGAAGTTTTGCAGGATTTTCCAGGAAGTAGGACGAAGTTTTTCCAGAAATTTTCCGGAAACTTAACATAAAGATTTCTGCAGGTCAATTCTGACGGTGTCAGAGGTTTACTCTTGACGGCGTCAGGAGTTAAAATCTGGAAATTTTACCGGTTTTGTTTTTCTAACGGAGTCTTATGGTTTTTGTGAATTATTAAGTTTTATAATCTCCAGGAGATCTGCAAACTTCATTCCACAAGCATTGTATCTTACCTTGTTTTCTAGGATTTAGAAACTTATATAGGATGCCGCCGATTTTACGCGAGGTTGTCTTGTCTATTTTGTCAGGATTTACAGGTTATGTTCGACAAGAAGATGATTTATATTCTGGAAGGGAAGCTTTGATTGTTCATTTTCTTGGAGGAAGATCTAACCTGGTCAACCTATAATCCATACCGAGCGAATCAGAGGAGTATTTGATTTCATTCTCTTTACTTTTTCACTTTTACATTCTTTACTTGAACATTGGGGACAATGTTCATCTTAAGTGTAAGGGGAGGGTAAAAAGATGATACCTTACATATGCACTTTCGCTTGGGTTTGTTTTGTTTGATGGTAGATGTGTAATAAAACTATGAGAAATACTTGTTAGTGCAATTTTAGCGCCAAATTTAAAATTTTTTACAACATTTAGGAGTGAAACTTTAGCCATAGCAAGCGTCTCATGGATAGGAGATTGTATGACTAGCACATAACCGTATATTCAGAAAAATTTTCCACCCAAATATGTGAGGTTCGCCTTTAGATTTGATAGGAAAAGCATTTACTATTAGTGCTTATGAGTGTACCGGTAGCATTTAGATTCTAGAACTTGCGTTAGTGATGCATCCCGAGACCGCTAGTGAGACTACATTCGTGTAGTAGGATTTACTACATGATAAGAGGCATTAGGATCACCCTTGTGTTAAACCCGTATTATAATTACTTGACCATTTAAGTCATACTACTTGACTAGTTAAGTCAACTAATTTTTCCCACACCCTTAGCGTTGTACTCATTTTTAGTACACGATACCCCTAGTACACCCCTCCGAGCCTATCTTTTCGTTTCTAACTTTAAGCATTTTACTTAAAGGAAGAATTTGTTACACCCCACTTAAATGTACAACCAAATCGCCTTAGCCTTCCGTGTATGCGCTCATTTTTAGTGCATTATTGTTATTTGTTAAACCCTAAGTTAACTTTCTAATTGATTACATGGTTGCTAAGTCGAGTCATATCCTTGTACATATTGTTTTGGGACGATTGGGACTCATGGGTAAGTACTTATTTTATGGAGTAATGGGGAAGAACATCATTTATTACCCCCATATGTACGTTAATCTTAAAAGTGCTCCAAGTGTTTTGATTTTCTTAATTCGAGTCATTAGATTAGTTAAATGTAAAGTATGTAAAGATTCAAGTGTAAGGGAAACTCTCATTCCCTATGATGTATTATTTTGGATGGTAGGGTAAGAGTGTATGCAAAAAAAAAAAAAAAAAAAAAAAAAAAAAAAAAAAAAAAAAAAGAGAAAAAACATACGGACTACCATCCCGTTTCATTCTATGTTTATTTTGTGTTTTTGTTATTTTTCATTTATTAGCTTAAGTCGAGTCTAGTCTTGGCTTAGCAACGCCACATTGTTCATGTAATTAACTAAGATTGTTAACTCGCCACCAGTAAAACTTCCTTTATCCAACAAAACCGTGTATTTCATATCCCTATACCTAACGTTACAACCCTTTAAAAGACCTCTTTGATAGTTTATCCTAGGTGCTTACGCCATGTGGTGGAGGTTTGATCCTTTCCCAAGCCTATGGTAATCTATTTTGCTATGACAGGTAGTGAGAGATATCTTCCGTTTCCATATTGTAATTTACACTTTATTACACCCGAGAGATGTGAGTATCTAAACACTATTTGTGAGGTGCTAGTGTATGACCTCCGTGCTTGTCTATTGGTCTTTAGTGGAACGATTATTTGTTGTAATTACTTTTATATTAGTGTTAAATGACCCCTAACTTGTATTTTGACTAGAATAAAAGCGCATTTGCTTGAGGACAAGCAAATCTCAAGTGTAAGGGTATATGATGAGGCGAAAAATGATCCGTTTTTAGGGGGTCATTTAAACCCGAATCCGAATTTATTTGATCAAATATTGCCCTAAATCGTTCCTTTTGTGATTTTAGGTACTTGGAGAGTGAATTCTGAAAAAGAAGCCATTTTGGACGTTTTTGGAGCATAAAAGTGAAGAAAACGGCAAAGTCTCAATTTTCCATGCTGGGAACAGTAGGTGACGGCGTCAAGAGTAATTCCCTGACGGCGTCAAACCTCAAGAATTAAAATCCGTAGTTCATGAAGGCGTCAAGAGTTTTCCTGACAGCGTCAAAACCCCAAGAATTAAAATCTGTAGTTGATGACGGCGTCACATACAGGGCGTCAAGAGTAATTTGTGTGACGGCCTAGGCCTTGACGGCGTCAGAAGTAGATCAAGGCCGTCCGAGGAAGTATTTGGCGGCGATATGACGGCGTCACACCTTTGTTCTTGACGCCGTCATCCCTATTTTCCTATATATAGTTTTCTAGTTTTTCACATGAAAGGAGAGAAGTTTTGGGAGAAACCTTAAAGACGATTTTGGTGTAACTTTACAGGTTTTTCAAGGGTTCCAACCCCTTGATACCTTGCATGATTAATCAAGATAAGTGTTCTTCTAATTCAATCAATATGTCTATGTGTTGGTTGTCTATATCATGTTCTTGTCTTAATTCTATCATGCTAGGCTAGATCTCCTTTGTGTTTGCTTAGATCTAATGAAACCTAGATATTGATTATGTGTTGATTACTTGTTTATTCTTGTCTTGGATGAATGATTTATATGTTAGGCTTAAGAAAACTGGCAGATCTCCAAATGGTAACATGCTTGAACATCTTAAGAAACATGAACCGAGGCGTACTAGGTCTTTATTGGTTGTATTTAATGCATGAGCCACTGTTTACAATCCCTATAGTTGTGCTGGGCATGGTGTAGGAGGAGATAAGAGCTCATAGAGTTGGGGAGTTATGTATGCCACCCCATGAATGGTATTAAGGAATACAATCCGTCATCCATACAATTATAACAAGTAATTAACGTGTAAAAGATATCTAGGGAGTAGTGAAATCTAAGTAAACACATTTTCTCCAATTACTGCTCTCAACCTTAGTATAATTAGTTTATTTTCATTTTTAGTATTTTATTTTGATTGCATCTTAGTTTTGGGTTAGTTGAATAACAACTAATTCCGCCCACTCTTTCAAAACCCCGAGATTTTAATTGCTTTCCATAAAATATAAAAACACAAAAATAATCATCCCTCACCTTTAGAACTAGTAATTAGGCTTTCTAATCCTAGCGACACTATTCCTAAGCTGAACGATCAATCCCCCGGTACTTGTCACTATACTATACTACAACGATCAGGTACACTGCCTGGTGGGGGTTGTAAGCTTCTCGAGATCCCTCGAGAGGTAAAGCCTGTTGCGATTCCCACGCATCAATATGGCGTATCTCTTTGAGTTCAGTGGTCTTTTCCATCGTGATCATTTTTCTCCATATTTCGTCCAAAATCGCCAAGTTTCACCAATTGCTTGTTTTTACCTGAGAATTACTAAAGTAAACAATTAAGTATCAACTCTCATATAAAGTATAATAAAACAAGTTAATTAAATAGGACAAATGATGACAATATAATGTACTTATTTAATGTCATCAAATATCCCCCACTTGAACTTTACTTGTCTCCAAGTAAACCTTAGATTATAATTTATGAAAATGTATCCTAAAAGATATTAGGATGTATTTTTATATTTAAGCACTTATTCGTTTAATCATAATCACACAACCAAACACTTAACGAACTAGAAATAAAATATTTCTCTCAATCTCTCACCTAATCTAATTCGCTCAATTGCTCGGTCGTGACGAATATTCTATTATAAGCTTGGAAAGGATACACATCTCCACCACTAAAGCTAAGGAGTGCCAAGTCTTAAAGCGGTAAAAATGGTTTTGAGGCTTAAGGGTTTAACCTAGCTTTGTTCAAATATTTCCTATACAAACTTAGTAGATCACTGGCGCGAGTCTTCGACGCTTCAACTAACGGATGGTCAATAATGTGCTTCTTGGATCGCTGGCGCGTTATTTGCATAACTGATGGTCACCAAGTCACACATCAGATCGCTGGTGCGTTAGTCAGTTAATCTAATACTCGGATGGTCACTATATTATTCATACATTTAACATTCTTACTTAGCCATCACTATATTCGGATGCTCGAAAGCTAACAATGAATATAATAATACGGTTGGGTATGATAACATTTAGGATAGAAATTGGTGTAAAATTTAAAAAAAAAATTAAAAAAAAAATAGATTAAGTCCTAATGTGTGGTTAATAACTTTTCCAACCATCACATAAATAAGACTCATACCATTGAATAACTCACGCTTTAACACTTGTAACTCACGCTTTAGGTAGACACGAATTATACTCAGTAAAATTTTAAACAAAGAATCAATCCTTAGTTGGCGTTCCCATAACAGCCAACTCCCATTCAATCCATAACTATAGTACAACAATAATAGTGGTGATATCATCCACTTAATACAAAACTTTACATCGTTGGTTTATAACAAACTTACCAACGTTTCTTTCTTTTTCTTTTCTTCTTTTATTCGATTTTTTTTTACAAACTAACGTTGTAAAATTTCATCACATCACTTATAACGATAATTCTAGATAATTTTTCCATACTTTTCATGACTTCAGAAATAACGATAATAGTGAAAGTAGTAAACACACAAAAATCAAAACTAAAAATATACAATATTTACTTTCACATCCAATTGCATTGTACAATTTCCCGACCTAACCAAATATAATGAATTTACGCACATGAACACAAGTAACGCAAGAAAACACACTTTGCCTAAAGCAACTAACCACGGACATTAATCTACAGGGTAGGCTAAGGTGTAAAGGTGTAATGAAACATTTTAACAAAGGTGTAAGAAACGAAAGGAATGGCTATGAGGGTTTTTCTAGGGATATCTTACTCTAAAAATGAGAGGAACAAAAGGGTTTTATACGGAGGTTAACTAACCAGTATAGTTAGTTAATAAACATAACATATAAAGGTTATTTGGGTGTAATCCTAGAAATTTACCAAGTTAGAAAATTCACTCCATTTATATAAATAATACTCATTATGGTGGTCTCGAATAGTATACAAGCCAAGTTATAAAGTTTACAAGTCACCGGCACACCCATATTTTTGTGGAATTTGGGTAAATAATGGGAAACGGATACACTCAAATTTGTATAATAGAAGTTATGTGTGCGTTTATTGATGAGTGCTCAAACGCTCATCATTTTTGTCGTATTTGAACTGCCAAAACATCCGAAAACACTCAGAAATGCATCAAAATACTAAAAATATTTCAGGGATTGTGTTTTATACGTTTCAAAAAATGAGTAAAAACAATGTAAAACGAACAAAGTTTACACAATTGGCAGTTTCAGTCCCCCAACTTTCAAAAATTTACAAAACTAGTCCCTGAGCATTTGTTTTGAAAGGAAAGTCAACCTAAGGCATTTAAAAGTCAAAATTATCAAATTTAATCCTTAGGTGAAAACTTTGGAAAAATTACAAGTTTGGTCCCTGCAGTTTGAAATTTGGCAAAAGTGGTCCCTGGGAATTCTGAAAAATGGAAAATGTGAAATTTGGTCCATGAGTTATTGGTATATGGCAAGTTTGGTCCTCAGGAGTACTTTGGGAATGATACACTTCCGCCCCCCAAATTTCATGAAATAACAAAAATGGTCCTTGTGTTTATTCACTTGTAAAACCAAACGGGCCCTTGTTTATTAATACCAAAACCAACCAAATCTAAATATATACACCCCAGCCCACCAATATCCCCAAGCCCAAGTTTACCCAGCCCATCCCACAATATTAATAAAAACGGGGGTCAAAGGGTCAACCTCCCCTTCCCCTTCCTTTTTGCCGCCATAACCAAACACCACACCCTGCTCCCCAAACATCCTTGTCCCCGATCCTCTCCTACCCAGCCACTCTATTCCACTATCCTCCCAAAGTCAACCCCAAACACCATCATTACCACCCCCTCCTCCATAGGGTAATTAAATTGAATCAATGGTCAAAGATGAAGCAGAAACCAATCCAATGGCTTGGAATGACTCCAAGGTGACACAGAGACTTTTCCAAGCTGTCTCACACAAGACAAGGAGCACAGAAAAGAAGAAAAAGACCCCTGGTCTAGTTTCCATTTTTAATATATATAGTCTCCATTGTAAGCCTGTGTGGCATGTAGTTTTTTTCTTAGTAATTTTTAATTTAGAAAAGTAGTTTTTTATGTAATTCTCTTTTCAGTAGTTGTAATTTCGAGTTATAATTCAAAGTGTTGAAGTTAAATTTAGTTCTCTTTTAATTTCAAGCAAGTTGTATTTTCAATTCAAAATTCTAATTTTCCTGTCATTTTCATTCAAATTACATCTTAAGTAATCTCATAAGCTTTTATTAGCTTTGTGAAAGTCATGTGTAGTTGAAACAAAAGAAAGCTCAGAAAAGAAAAAAAAAGGGGGAAAATACAAAGGAAAATTCAAAAAAAAAGAGACATAAAAATTAGAAGAAGGAAGAAGGAAAAAAAGTTGCAGAGCTGAGTATGGTTATGGTTTAGAGTCTCATGGGAGACAATAGGTTAGTGGAAGAAGCAGTTGAGTATCTTAATATGAGCTTAGGCTCTTTGTAAGTCAATTCTCAATTTCTTTGCTTAATACTGTTGATCTGCTAAATAGCTTACATTTCTGTTTATTTCTGAGTTAGAATAGCTTATTTATGCCTTTTGATGATTAAAATGCTTATTAGTCAGTTTCTAAGTCATAGGTTCATGTTGTAGTGTTTGACTGTGAGAATTAAATGCTTATAGTTGTGATCACTAGTTAGGTTGTTTAAGCTTTTAACATGCAAAACTCAGTCTAATTGTTCCATAAGGGGGTGTTTGGGTGAAGTGAATGAGGAGACGTTTAGCTGTTTTCTTGGTATTCCTTTGGTTCCATTAAACTGCTCATGTATTAATAAAGCCACGGGAAGCATTAGAAACTTAAACCATTTGCCAGAAAGTCAAAATCTTGGTTAAACCCTCACTTCATCTCACTGTCTAAGGTTTTGGGTTCCATACCCACTCAATTCTTCTCACAAGCTTTCAAGTTACTTAAATTAGTCTCTAAATATCTTAATGTTACTTAATTACTCAGATAATCAGAACCAAACTTCAAAATAGTCAAACTTTAGAGTTCATGTAAAAAGTCAAAACTTGCTTTTGTTCAAGAATTCCACTTTTTGCAAGATTTATTGCGAATTTAGTGTTGTGATCTAGGGTCTGTACTTTATAGAAATGATAGTACACCAGCTCAACTTTGATGCTCCATGGTCATTAGGTTTTTGGTAATTTTTCTGTGGGTCCCATCATTCTCAAACACACCTGTAGGGGGAGTTATCTCCCCTGCATCACCATAGCTGCTTGACCTGACCAAATTCCAAGGGCTTCACAGGTTACCTCAGTAGCTCCCAAGTTGTGTTCTTTGGAATATTAGAAAGCTCAGTTGGTTGGCTAGCCATTCCCAAGCTCATCTTGAGCTTAAAAGCTTGTGCCCTTAGCTTCTTTAAGCCTTAGAAAACTTGCAAGCCTGAATTGTTCATTGTGGATTTTAGAATTGCTTAACTGAGTTGGGATGTTTATTCATTATGTTTTTTTAGCCTTTTCCACTTATTTTGAATGCATTTAAGTAGTAGTAGCTTAACTTGTTCATGAATCTCAATTAGTAGCTTGTCTCATAGCTTTTGTCCTTCAAAATACTCATAATCTCACCACTGTTGTAGCCATAAGCTTGTATAAGCTTATAAGTTTTGTCATTTTAGTTTAACTCACTGATTTGTAGGATTATTGTCACTTATATATTGAAAATCAAGCTTATCATAGCTCTTGTGAGCCTTTAGTCCATAAGTTCAAACTGTGTAGTTCTCATTTTAGTGTCTCACAGACCCAACTTCCAAGCCCCCCATAGGTCTCATTAGTGGGTCTCACTAAGACTTCTTGGGTGTTTTGGAAAGCCCTCCTAGCAGGCTTCTTGGTTCCACCTTGACCCTGGACCCTGGGTCATCCCTGTGGGCCCCACTATTGGCTGCATATTGCCATTTTTGGCGTGGTTGGACTTGGATGTGCTTATTCATGACTAAAAAGCTTTTCAGTGTGTTATTCTTGTTGTTGTAGCTTCTTCTTAGTTCACTAAACTTGTTTGCATCTTAATATTAGTTATGTGTCCAGTAGAGTAGCTTATTATTGAGCTTTTGTTTCCTAAAAATCCCATTTAAGCTCATTAAGCTTGGTTGTTATGCTTATTGGAGTGCACAGGGCTTATTTTTAAGTTCACAAAAAGTGCTTGTTTTCAGTAGTTAACTAGTTGTGTAAAAGAAAAATTAGAAAAAAAAAAAAAAAAGAAAAAAAAAAAAAAAAAAAAAAAAGTGATAACTTCTATTTAAGCCCTTTTGAGTTATTTTCTGCTTATTTATAAGCAACATCTAATTTTAAATTTTTCCTAGGCTTATGTACTCATAATAGATTTTTAGTATTTTTTTTCAGATTTTTCCTTAATCATTTAGTATTTTTTATAATTTAGTTTAATTTAAATTAATTAAATAATTAGTTTTAATTAGTAATAATTAATTAAAAATTAGGAAAATAGATTTTCTGTTTTAAAATTAGTTTTATAATATTTTAGATTTTTCTAAATTTAATTTTCATTTTTCTAGTTAAATTTCATAATTATTTGTAATTTAGGATAATTTAGTTAATTAAAAAGTAATTAATAATTAGTAAGTAATTAATAGTAACTAATTAAATAGTTGTAAAAATAATTTTAATTTTTTAAAAATTTTCTTATAACATTAGGATTGTAAAAATACAATTTTCACATTCGTAGGACTTTGTTTACTCCCATTTCACGTTTTAATTTGCGCGTTCGCGTTTATTTTAAACTCAAACGCGCGTTTTTAGGTTAAATCACGTTTTTAGGAAATCTGATAATCAGTAATTGTTAATAGAGTGTTTTTAAGTTGTTTTCCATCATAATCTCGTAGTGTAATCATAATAATCAAATTCCTGACCTTCCTGATTAATCACCCGATCATTTAAAACGTTCACAAATACAATTGCACGCCTCGTCGGGACATAACGACCCGGGGATTCCCTAAACTCCTTGGTTAGTTGGTTTTTGACGTTTGACTTGGTTGACCATCAGCTGGTAAACTTAGTTGACCGTTAAGGATCAATCAAAATTTTGGCGCCGCTGCCGGGGAGGCTGCTGCATATCTGCACACGTTTTTTAGAGATTAGTGGTTTTTTACACATCATTGTATAAACTCCACCACTTTTTGTAAATCTTAATCATAAAACAAAAAACATCATTAACACTTTTCCTAAAGTGTTAACAACACCAAAAAAATCAAAAAACAAACAAAACAGATCGTTACGTTTTCTATATCGCGTTTCTTTTAAGGTGATTCTTAAGGAAATACGATTTTGGTAAACGAAATGATACCAAAAATATTGTCCAAAAGTTTTTTTTCACCCATACACAAAAACCCAAAAACATTCGTCTTTTCTTGTGAATAATAATTACATAAAAATAAACCGTCGCAAACCAAGACAGAACACCTACTAATTGGGGGTGTGAACATAATAACTTCCCAAACAAAAGATAAAAACTTGCCATTGTATCCCTGTAGGTGGCGTACCTTTCTTAAAGAAGCCACTTACTTGTGATTATTGGTTTATGTTCATTGTGGTTTTGCCTCGACTTTGTTTTGATTGATTTTTGCTCCTAGCGCATGCGCACTCGCTCTTCTAGGTCTACAAGCCCATTACGTGAGCTTGTAAGAAAACCTAGAAGACCTCGTAGACGTTCAACACCAACAGTCGGATCTGAGATCCGTACTGTTTACACTTCAGCTGTCACCATGGCGGAAGTCCGCCCCATGTGTGAGCTTCTCCAAGCACCCATCGAGGGTTACGGAGACGCTATTGTTGTTCCAGCCATCGTGGCTGATAGTTTTGAGCTCAAAACCGGGTTACTCAATCTTGTAACCTCAAGTCAATTCTATGGTTTTGAGAGGGACGATCCTCATGCTCACATTCGAAGGTTCAATAAAATCACATCAACCATAAAATACAAGAATGTCCCGTGTGAAGCAATCAAGCTTCTTCTCTTCCCGTTCTCCCTCGAGGGTCAAGCCCGGATTTGGCTTGAGAAACAACTCCCTTGATCTATTGAGACATGGGAAGATTTGGTCAAAAATTTTGTGAATGAATTCTTCCCACCTTCTAAGACCACGAGTCTTAAAAACGAAATCACCAAGTTCACTCAAAAATATGATGAATCATTTGGTGAAGCGTGGGATCGTTTCAAAGAATTACTTCGCAAGTGTCCACATCATGGTTTCTCCGAGTTGATGCAACTCGATACTTTCTACAATGGCGTGAGCCAAGTTGATCAGGATTCTCTCAATGCCTCCGCGGGAGGTAACTTTTTGAGTAGAACCACCAAAGAAGCCTTAGCAATCATTGAGAACAACTCCAAGGTCCGCTCTACACGAAGCAAGCCGGTTGTTTCCCAAATTAGTGCGGGTCCTTCCACTTCATCTCCTATGAGTCAGTCTAGCACCGATGCTAAGATTGACAAGCTTACTGAGGCTATTCAAGCTTTGGTTCTCGCCCAGCAAAAGAAAGTCTCTTTTCCACAACATCCTCCACCTGCTGAGGTTAAAAAAGTGGAAGTTTGTGTAACTTGTGGTGGGCCGCATGCCTACTACAATTGCACAGCTACTGATGGTTCTCCGTTTGAAGCTCATGCTGTAGCCGGGTCATCTAATCAAGGAGGAAATCAATACCGCCCTCCTATGCACCCGAACTACCGTCCTAATCATTATCCTGGACCTCCCGGTTTTAATCAAAACCAAAATGTCCAAAACCGTAACCAGAATCAAAATAGAATGAACCAAGGTTTTCAAAACCAAGGTAACTTCCATCAGGGTCACGGTTTTCAAAATCAAAACCAAGGTTTCCAAAATCAAGGAAACTTTAATAGAAACCAAGGTCAGGGTAATTTCAACCCCGGGTATTTTCATGGAAACAACAACCCTAATCAGGGTAATTTTCAAAATCAATGCCCCAATCAGAACAATCGTGCTCAAAATTTTAATAACCAAAATCAAGCCATTGTTCCAATTGGGCCTTCATCTGACGAGTTGTTAAAACAATTCATGAAATCCCAAGAAGAGATGAACAAGTTGTTGGTTAGCCAGATTTCTGAAATCAAGAAGTCTTTAAATGAACGACCCTTGGGCTCAGGTACTACTTTACCGAGCAACATGATCGCTAACCCGAGGGGCGATGCTAAGGTGATCACAACTAGAAGTGGTGCTTCTTATGATGAAGTCGCGATTCCTACAACCTCTTCTTCCTCTCCTCCAAAGGTAGTGGAACGTGAACCTGAGGTGACAGCGGACAAGGTGCAGACTCCTAGCTCACGAAGTATAGCACACGTCCAACCTCAGGTTATTCCAGAAACCAGATGCAAGCCTGGAGTTGTTTTTGAACCACCTAAAACTCTAGTGGACAACCCTAAATCCAAAACTTCTATTCCTTACCCATCACGTCTCAATGAACAGAAGCTCTGCAAAAAAGCTAGTCATTAAATGGATAAATTTTTCCAAATCTTTCAAGATTTGCATTTTGACATTAGCTTCGCGGATGCTATTCTCTTGATGCCCAAGTTTGCATCAACAATCAAGAATCTGTTAAGTAATAAGGAAAAACTCTTTGAAATGGCTAGAACTCCGTTGAATGAACACTGCTCAGCAGTTCTCTTGAAAAAGCTTCCCGAAAAGCTTGGAGACCCCGGAAAATTTCTCATTCCTTGCATTTTTCCGGGTATGGTCGAATGCTTCGCCTTGGCCGATCTAGGTGCTAGCATTAACCTGATGCCATATTCTGTGTGGAAGAAACTCTCTCTTCCCGAACTCACTCCCACGTGCATGACTTTAGAGCTTGCCGATCGATCAATTTCTCGTCCACTTGGCATAGCCGAGGATGTATTCGTTAAAGTGGGAAAGTTTCATTTTCCAGCGGATTTTGTGATTGTTGACTTTGATGCCGATTCAAGGGTCCCTCTCATTCTTGGAAGGGGATTCCTTAGAACTAGGCGTGCTCTTATCGATGTATTTGAGCATGAGATCACATTGCGTGTTGGAACTGAAGCAATCACCTTCAACCTCGATCAAACATCGAGGTACTCCTCCAATTATGACTCTGAATCGGTAAACCCAATAGATGTCAACGATGTAGCTGCTGAGGAGTACGCTCAAGAGGTTTTAGGTTTCATTTATGATTCTATGAGTGAAAACTTCACTCCATCTTCTTATCCCATCATTGCCAATCCTTCTCCTTCCCTCACTCCGTTTGAGGGAAGTGACTTCATCTTAGAAGAGATTGAGTCCTTTCTCAAAAGTGATTCGATTCCCGATGGAATCGATAACCAAGAGATTGACCCCGAGAGGGATATTCTTCTCCTTGAGAAATTGTTAAATGAAGATCCCTCTCCTCTTCCCGTTCTACCACAACAACTTCATAAAGAGGAAGTCAAAAATGTTGAGAAAACTGATGACTTTCCTGAGGTTGAACTTAAGGACTTGCCGCCTCATCTTGAATACGCATTTCTGGAGGGTGATGATAAATTACCCGTCATAATTGCTAAGGATTTAAGTGTTGAGGAAAAGGCTACTCTAATAAAGGTTTTGAAGTCACATAAACAAGCAATTGCTTGGCGACTCTCTGACATCAAGGGCATTGACCCTGAATTTTGTACGCACAAAATTTTAATGGAGGATGACTTCAGACCAGTAGTCCAACAACAAAGAAGGGTGAATCCAAAAATTCATGAGGTAATTAAATAGGAAGTTTTAAAACTTCTTAATGCCGGATTGATTTACCCTATCTCGGACAGTCCTTGGGTTAGCCCAATACACTGCGTTCCAAAAAAGGGTGGCATTACTGTTGTCACAAACAAGGAGAATGAGTTGATTCCAACTCAATTGGTTACGGGTTGGTGTGTCTGCATCGACTATCGCAAGTTAAATGACGCCACCCGTAAAGATCATTTTCCTCTGCCCTTTATGGATCAGATGCTCGAGAGATTAGCGGGGAATGAGTACTATTGCTTCCTCGATGGTTTCTCGGGTTACTTTCAGATTCCCATTGATCCACAAGAGATCCACAAGATCAGGAAAAGACCACTTTCACGTGCCCCTACGAAACTTTTGCTTATAAACGTATGCCATTTGGCTTATGTAATGCTCCGGGCACGTTTCAAAGATGTATGATTGCCATATTTTCCGACATGATTGGGAAAACTATGGAGGTCTTTATGGACGATTTTTCGGTCATTGGGGATTCGTTCCAAACATGTCTCTCCCATTTAGACAACATGCTTAAACGTTGTGAAGACACAAGGTTATGTCTAAATTTGGAGAAGAGCCACTTTATGGTCAAAGAGGGCGTTGTCCTCGGCCATAAAATTTCAAAGAATGGGATTGAGGTTGACAAAGCCAAAGTTGATGTCATAGCAAAATTACCTCATCCCACTACTATCAAAGGTGTTAGGAGCTTTTTGGGTCATGTCGGTTTTTACCGTAGGTTTATTCAAGATTTTTCCAAAATCACCCGGCCTATGACCCATCTCCTCGAGAAGGATGCTCCTTTTATCTTCTCCCCCGAGTGCATCGAAGCTTTTGAAACATTGAAGAAAAAGCTTACTGAGGCACTGATTCTTGTTGCCCCCGATTGGGACTTGCCCTTCGAGCTCATGTGTGATGCGAGTGATTATGCAATTGGGGCAGTCTTGGGGCAACGCAAAACAAAACACTTTCAGCCTATACACTAGCAAGCAAGACAGTGACCGAGGCTCAAAGTCATTACACCACCACTGAAAAAGAATTATTAGCTGTGGTGTATGCCTTTGAAAAATTCCGGCCATACTTGATATTGACCAAAAGCATAGTGTATACGGATCACTCGGCTTTGAAGTACCTCTTTGCAAAACAAGATGAAAAGTTGAGACTACTTCGTTGGGTTCTCCTCCTACAGGAATTTGATATCATAATTCGTGATAAAAAAAAGGAGCTGAGAACCTAGCTGCTGATCATCTATCCCGATTGGAAAACCCCCACCAAGATGTCTTCGAAAAGAAGGAAATTAATGAAACCTTCCCTCTCGAGACACTCAATGCGGTTGCCTTTCGTGGAGATTATATTACCCCATGGTTTGCCGATTTCGCAAACTACCATGCGGGTAATTTTGTGGTGAAAGGGATGCCGTCCCAACAGAAGAATAAATTCTTCAAAGATGTAAAACATTACTTCTGGGACGACCCCTACCTGTTTAAAATATGTGCGGATCAAGTCATCCGGCGGTGTGTTTATGGTCAGGAAGCCGCTGAAATTCTAAAGGCTTGCCATGCTGGTCCCACGGGGGGCCACCATAATCCAAACTACACCGCCAGAAAGGTGTTTAATTTCGGTTTCTACTGGCCCACGATCTACAAGGATGCCCAGGAATTAGTCAAATCCTGTGACGCTTGTCAACGTCACGGGAATATTTCACAAAAGAATGAAATGCCACAAAATGCAATTCAAGTTTGTGAAATCTTTGACGTATGGGGCATCGACTTTATGAGGCCATTTCCATCATCTCATGGAAATAAGTACATACTCGTGGCTGTTGACTATTTGTCAAAATGGGTTGAAGCGAAAGCTTTACCCACAAATGATGCCCGAGTTGTTGTCAAATTCTTGAAAGCTCTTTTTGCTCGATTTGGAACTCCACGTGCTATAATTAGTGATCGTGGTACGCATTTTTGCAATGACAAATTTGATAAAGTCATGCAAAAGTATGGTGTAACTCACCGTCTTTCTACTGCGTACCACCCTCAAACAAGTGGACAAGTAGAAGTTTCCAATCGAGGCATTAAGAGAATATTGGAAAGAACTGTAGGTGAGAATCGTGCATCGTGGTCGGATAAATTAGATGATGCACTCTGGGCTTTCTGTACGGCTTACAAAACACCTATCGGGTGTACGCCATACAAGCTTGTGTACGGGAAAGTGTGCCATCTACCGATCGAGCTTGAGCATAAAGCCTATTGGGCTCTCAAGCATGCAAATTTTGACCTTAAAACTGCGGGTGATCATAGGAAAGTTCAACTGAATGAATTAAATGAACTTCGGGATCAAGCTTACGAGAACTCTTTGATCTATAAAGAAAAGACAAAGAAGATTCATGACTCCAAAATCAAGAACCGCATTTTTAACGTTGGTGATCGAGTCCTTCTTTTCAACTCTAGACTCAAGATCTTCTCGGGAAAGCTCAAAACCCGATGGACTGGTCCATTCACTATCGTTAAGGTTTATCCTTATGGCACCGTCGAATTATCTCAAAATGATGGTCCTAATTTCAAAGTGAATGGACATCAGTTGAAACATTACTTTGGAGAGGACATACCATCCATGGTTGTCCCGAATCTCCAAACTTTCCCCAAGGACAATTAAATTCGGGGATTGAGTCAAGCTAGCGACTCGATAAACAAAGACAATAGCAACAACAAGGGATTTCACCCATGTCTCTGACTTCTTTCTACTTTCTAACACCCTAGTGTGGGGGAGTGGCCGTCCCCTGCAGCTATTTGAAATGTATATATCTTTGAAAAAAAAATGTGTGATTGTATGTACATATAAATAAAGTGAAAAATTACAAAACGATATTTCCACATTTAGCTTATAATATTATCTTTTTACGTTCAAAGAGTCGGTATAAAAGCCGGGACTTTGAATATTGAGGACGATATTCAATTTTAAGTGTGGGGAGGGGGGAAATTCTAGCGAATTTTATCACATTATATTCTCTAGAACCCCCGTTTTTGGCCCAAAATTTTCAAAAAATTTTCGCTTTATTTCAAAATTTTTGTGGTTATCAGTCCGCCATGTCTAAACAATAAAAGGATTGGCTAATCCAGGAGCAAACGGCTCTTGGTAAAGATATCTCAAACCCGTTGACGGCTTGCAATTTGCCCAAAATTGTATGGCATCTCAACTCGCCATATCCAAAAAAGTGAATGAGTTGGCTAGCCCGCAAGATTATGGCTTGTGGTAAAGGCAGTGGAAAAACCATAATTGGTAATCAACTCACCAAGATGTCGACTGTGTCCATCAAGAGTTGGCTAGTCCAGAAGCAAACGGCTTCTGGTAAAGACAAATCAAAACCGTTGAAAGGTGGTGGTTTGCTCAAAATCACATGGTTATCAAATGGACCATATTTCTTACTTGAACCGAAACATTTGGCTACTCCAGAAGTGATGGCTTTTGGTAAAGAGACTTCAAATCCATCAAGTTTTCCAAAAAGATTGCTAGGGACTAGTAATAGTTTAGTGTGGGGGATTGATGAGTGCTCAAACACTCATCATTTTTGTTGTATTTGAACTGCCAAAACATCCGAATACACTCAGAAATGCATCAAAATACTAAAAATATCCCAGGGATTGTGTTTTATACATTTCAGATGCAAAATGAGTAAAAACAATGAAAAACGAACAAAGTTTACACAATTGGCAGTTTCAGTCCCCCAACTTTCAAAAATTTACAAAACTAGTCCCTGAGCATTTGTTTTGAAAGGAAAGTCAACCTAAGGCATTTAAAAGTCAAAATTATCAAATTTAATCCTTAGGTGAAAACTTTGAAAAAATTACAAGTTTGGTCCCCTGCAGTTTGAAATTTGGCAAAAGTGGTCCTTGGGAATTCTAAAAAATGGAAAATATGAAATTTGGTCCATGAGTTATTGGTATATGGCAAGTTTGGTCCTCAGAAGTACTTTGGGAATGATACACTTCAGCCCCCCAAATTTCATGAAATAATAAAAATGGTCCTTGTGTTTATTCACTTGTAAAACCAAACGGGCCCTTGTTTATTAATACCAAAACCAACCAAATCCAAATATATACACACCCCAGCCCACCAATATCCCCAAGCCCAAGTTTACCCATCCCATCCCACAATAATAATAAAAACGGGGGTCAAAGGGTCAACCTCCCTTTCCCCTTCCTTTTTGCCGCTATAACCAAACACCACACCCTGCTCCCCCAACATCCTTGTCCCCCCCCCCTCCTCTCCTACCCAGCCACCCTATTCCACTATCCTCCCAAAGTCAACCCCAAACACCATCATTACCACCCCCTCCTCCGCAGGGTACTTAAATTGAATCAATAGTCAAAGATGAAGCAGAAACCAATCCAATGGCTTGGAATGATTCCAAGGTGACACAGAGACTTTTCCAAGCTGTCTCACACAAGACAAGGAGCACAGAAAATAAGAAAAAGACCCCTGGTCTAGTTTCCATTTTTAATATATATAGTCTCCATTGTAAGCCTGTGTGGCATGTAGTTTTTTTCTTAGTAATTTTTAATTTAGAAAAGTAGTTTTTTATGTAATTCTCTTTTCAGTAGTTGTAATTTCGAATTATAATTCAAAGTGTTGAAGTTAAATTCAGTTCTCTTTTAATTTCAAGCAAGTTGTATTTTCAATTCAAAATTCTAATTTTCCTATCATTTTCATTCAAATTACATCTTAAGTAATCTCATAAGCTTTTATTAGCTTTGTTAATGTCATGTGTAGTTGAAACAAAAGAAAGCTCATAAAAGAAAAAAAAAGGGAAAATATAAAGGAAAATTCAAAAAAAAATAGACATAAAAATTAGAAGAAGGAAGAAGGAAAAAAAGTTGCAGAGCTGAATATGGTTATGGTTTAGAGTCTCATGGGAGACAATAGGTTAGTGGAAGAAGCAGTTGAGTATCTTGATATGAGCTTAGGCTCTTTGTAAGTCAATTCTCAATTTCTTTGCTTAATACTGTTGATCTGCTAAATAGCTTACATTTCTGTTTATTTCTGAGTTAGAATAGCTTATTTATGCCTTTTGATGATTAAAATGCTTATTAGTCAGTTTCTAAGTCATAGGTTCATGTTGTAGTGTTTGACTGTGAGATTTGTCCATAACTGCATATGTGTTACCTGGTTGTTCATTGCTGCATTTTTCTGTCTCATTATCCATAACAATAGTTTAGAATATAGTTGTGATCACTAGTTAGGTTGTTTAAGCTTTTAACCTACAAAACTCAGTCTAATTATTCCATAAGGGAGTGTTTGGGTGAAGTGAATGAGGAGAGGTCTAGCTGTTTTCTTGGTATTCCATTGGTTCCATTAAACTGCTCATGTATTAATAAAGCCACAGGAAGCATTAGAAACTTAAACCATTTGCCAGAAAGTCAAAATCTTGGTTAAACCCTCACTTCATCTCACTGTCTAAGGTTTTGGGTTCCATACCCACTCAATTCTTCTCACATGCTTTCAAGTTACTTAAATTAGTCTCTAAATAGCTTAATGTTACTTAATTACTCAGATAATTAGAACCAAACTTCAAAATAGTCAAACTTTAGAGTTCATGTAAAAAGTCAAAACTTGCTTTTGTTCAAGAATTTCCACTTTTTGCAAGATTTAT
Source organism: Artemisia argyi (assembly GCA_030686995.1). Taxonomy (NCBI): domain Eukaryota; kingdom Viridiplantae; phylum Streptophyta; class Magnoliopsida; order Asterales; family Asteraceae; genus Artemisia; species Artemisia argyi. The sequence goes on along the minus strand of CM060709.1, from coordinate 65,015,070 downwards.
TAGGAATTTAGTGTTTTGATCTAGGGTCTGTACTTTACAGAAATGATAGTACGCCAGCTCAACTTTGATTCTCCATGGTCATTAGGTTTTTGGTAATTTTTCTGTGGGTCCCATCATTGCTCAAACACACCTGCAGGGGGAGTTATCTCCCCTGCATCACCATAGCTGCTTGACCTGACCAAATTCCAAGGGCTTCACATGTTGCCTCAGTAGCTCCCAAGTTGTGTTCTTTGGAATATTAGAAAGCTCAGTTGGTTGGCTAGCCATTCCCAAGCTCATCTTGAGCTTAAAAGCTTGTGCCCTTAGCTTCTTTAAGCCTTAGAAAACCTGCAGGCCTGAATTGTTCATTGTGGATTTTAGAATTGCTTAACTGAGTTGGGATGTTTATTCATTATGTTTTTTTTAGCCTTTTCCACTTATTTTGAATGCATCTAAGTTGTAGTAGCTTAACTTGTTCATGAATCTCAGTTAGTAGCTTGTCTCATAGCTTTTGTCCTTCAAAATACTCATAATCTCACCACTGTTGTAGCCATAAGCTTGTATAAGCTTATAAGTTTTGTCATTTTAGTTTAACTCACTGATTTGTAGGTTTATTGTCACTTATATATTGAAAATCAAGCTTATCATAGCTCTTGTGAGCCTTTAGTCCATAAGTTCAAACTGTGTAGTTCTCATTTTAGTGTCTCACAGACCCAACTTCCAAGCCCCCCATAGGTCTCATTAGTGGGTCCCACTAAGACTTCTTGGGTGTTTTGGAAAGCCCTCCTAGCAGGCTTCTTGGTTCCACCTTGGCCCTGGACCCTGGGTCATCCCTGTGGGCCCCACTATTGGCTGCATATTGCCATTTTTGGCCTGGTTGGACTTGGATGTGCTTATTCATGACTAAAAAGCTTTTCAGTGTGTTATTCTTGTTGTTGTAGCTTCTTCTTAGTTCACTAAACTTGTTTGTAGCTTAATATTAGTTCTGTGTCAAGTAGAGTAGCTTATTATTGAGCTTTTGTTTCCTAAAAATCCCATTTAAGCTCATTAAGCTTGGCTGTTGTGCTTATCGGAGTGCACAGGGCTTATTTTTAAGTTCTAAGAAAAGTGCCTTCACAAAAAGTGCTTGTTTTCAGTAGTTAATTAGTTGTGTAAAAGAAAAATTAGAAAAAGACAAAAAAATAAAAAGGGATAGCTTCTATTTAAGCCCTTTTGGCTTATTTTCTGCTTATTTATAAGCAACATCTAATTTTATATTTTTCCTAGGCTTCTGTACTCATAATAGATTTTTAGTAATTTTTTTGGATTTTTCCTTAACCATTTAGTATTTTTTATAATTTAGTTTAATTTAAATTAATTAAATAATTAGTTTTAATTAGTAATAATTAATTAAATAATTAGTTTTAGTTAATTAAAAAGTAATTAATAATTAGTAATTAATTAATAGTAATTAATTAAATAGTTGTAAAAATAATTTTAATTTTCTAAAGATTTTCTTATAACATTAGGATTGTAAAAATACAATTTTCACACTCGTAGGACTTTGTTTACTCTCGTTTCACGTTTTAATTTGCGCGTTCGCGTTTATTTTAAACTCAAACACGCGTTTTTAGGTTAAATCATGTTTTTAGGAAATCTAATAATCAGTAATTGTTAATAGAGTGTTTCTAAGTTGTTTTCCATCATAATCTCGTAGTGTAATCATAATAATCAAATTTCTGACCTTCCTGATTAATCACCCGATCATTTAAAACGTTCACAAATACAATTGCACGTCTCGTCGGGACATAACGACCCAGGGATTCCCTAAACTCCTTGGTTAGTTGGTTTTTGATGTTTGACTTGGTTGACCATCACCTGGTAAACTTAGTTGACCGTTAAAGATCAATCAGTTATGCAACTTAGATTTAAAAAAAAAAAAAAAACATGCTAGAAAAATTTTAAATTTAACATATTAAGCATAGATTAAAGCATATTTTTGAAAAATTTAGGACAAGTAACGTTCTAATTCTCCGTTCCCCCACTTAAGTTAAACAACGTCCTCGTTGTTTGTATTTGAAATTAAAAACGGGAAATTAAAAAGAATTAGAACGGAGAACTCCCCTGAGATTTTGTTAGGATTAAGAAAAAGGTTCGGTCACCCCATGTATTTACATACTTAGCGTAGCTCTTAGCTTTGTATATATTACAATAGTTATAGTCACACCGTGGAGGACGGACGGGTCTTTACCCACTGTACACCTGATCCACAGCCCGCAGGAGGGCGTATAATGTAAGTGTATATAAACCTTCTCCAACACAAGGGAAGGGTTGGTTGTTTCATTCAATACACACAGCCACAAGGTGTTTTCTCTCACTAGAAACATCCTCTCTCTACTCTTTCTCTCTCTAACTCAAACAATGACTATCTTGATCTTCCATAACCCAAGACCTCCCGAATTTACCACATTAATCAACATGTTTCGATCCTACAATTGGTACCAGAGCCAAGGTTGTTATTTGTGTTGATTTTTGTGGTTGGTACCTATTACTTTAAGCTGTCTACACCACGTTTTTTTTTCTCTTTGGAACTGAATATTTATATTTCACATTACTGGTTCACTTATTAGCTTTTTGGTGTACTTTTGGTCCAAATACATGCCCTTGTGTGTTTCTATTATTTGCTTGTGACTTGTTTTGTATAAAGTGGTCTGAATCTGGTCTGTAAAAAGTGGTCAAATTCCTTGTCAGAAAGAGTAGTCGGTAAGCTGGTCGGAATCTGGGTTTGTACACATTATTTCTTGGTAGCGAGAAAAGAGATGTTCTTTTTAGCGATTTGCTATTTTAGCCAAACATGAATAAAAAGACAAAAACATATCGAAAGTGACTTGTGTACTTTCTAATAGTGACCGGCGATTTGGTGTGGCTTGGTGTAGCGATTTGCTCTGTTAAGATCAATTGTATTAGCAAATCTAACAAAATGCTGGCAAATATTTTTTGTGTGGCATTTTGCCACACTAGCGAGTTGTCAACAAAAAAATGAAGAAGATGAAGACAGCGTTGACCCAAACCAAATTTCCAATGACTTATAAGTGACCTCAGTTTTATATCACCATCATCAGTCCATAGTTTTTAAATGAAAATAAAAAGTAATCGAAGAAGATCATCACAGTATAGATCCTATTCTAGCCCAAACCCAACAATTACAAATCCATCAATCTAAACATAGTATCATCCTCCATCACAAAAGAATAGAAAACTAACAAAAGATCACATTTAATTTAAATCACATTCTCTACCCCGATCAAAAATTTCAAACCTTTTGAGATTTGTGATCCCAATTAATTTAAATACGTTAGAAAATTTTGGTTGAAAATGTGTCTGATTTATACAAGCCAATATTCGAATATATTAATGCTCCCCCTCAAATTATGAGGGACTCTGTTATTGTCATTTTGGATCGGGCCATGTTGGGAATTATTCTACCAGTTACCACGGCTAGTGAAGATGTTACAACTGCAGAAGATTGTACTTGCAGTGGAAACTCATTACCACTGCAAGAACAATTATTACCACTGCTTACTTGATAACTGTTAGAGAAACGCGCTTAGATAAACATAGAAAAGATCTTGTGTATATCTTATTCTATTAGCATTATACTTATCTTGTAGAAGAGGACTCCTTGTTGTATAAAAGGAGATCCTAGGTTATAGTTAGATATATCTTTCTAATACGTTTTTCCTAGAGCTTCAAGGTGTAACCCTAGTGATATCATAGATCACTCGTATTATTATCATTAATAATATTGGAGCTATTTGTTTCTTACATACATTGTTCTTTCATACATACAACTGTTTCATTTACAATCAATCTTCTAAGTATCATTAAGTAGATTCCGCATACTTATTGGTATCACTCAAAGTATCAATATTAACACAAGTTCAAGGTGTTCACGATCCAACAAGTGGTATCAGAGCAAGGCTTTGATATTTTGATTTAGAAGACCATATGGCAGACTCAAAAGATACAATGGAGACAGAAACAAGCCAATCAAATATTGCTGCAAAGCTTCCTAAGCTTAAGATAAATGACATTGAGATGTGGAGGCTTATGATAGAACAATTCTTTATGGTTCAAGACTACACATTATGGGAGATTATAATGTGTGGAAATTCATTCAAACCTGGTACAACTGTAGAGCAGGTTGGTGACAAGACAGTAACAAAAGTTAACATTGGTCCTGTCACTAATGAAGAAAGAAGTCAGCTAAAGAATGATTTGAAGGCTAGAGGTTTATTATTGATGGCTCTACCCAGAGAACAAGTTCTGGCTTTTAGCAAATACAAGTCTGCAAAGACTCTTTTTGATGAGATCTGTGAAGTGTTTGGTGGAAATGATTCTACCAAGAAGACTCAAAAGACTTTACTGAAGCAGACTTATGAAAACTTTGGTTTAACAAGTAATGAATCTCTTGATAGCATATTCACAAGGCTACAAAAGATTGTTACTCAACTCACTGCTTTTGGGATTGAGGTGGAAAAGGAAGATCTCAATCTTAAATTCCTAAGAAGCCTACCTTCTGAGTTTGACACCAATGTTGCTGTTTGGGAAGATAAGCCAGATCTAGAGACCATGAAGCTTAATGATGTGTACAATAACTTCAAAGTTATTGAACAAAGATTAAAGAAAGCTGGCAAATTAAGAACAAGTTCTGCAAGTGTAGCACTCATATCATCATCAAATGATAGTTCAGATGAAGAAAGTGATAGTGATGATGACAGTGGTAACATGATTGTTTCCACTGGTAATGGAAGTGTTTCCACTAGGAGCTCAAAGAAACAGGTTGCAGGACTAAGTGATGCTACTTTCTATGCCTTTATATCAAGCCATGTAGGTGGTTCAATTCTCAATCATGAGGATTTGGATCAAATTGATGAAGATAATATGGAGGAGATGGACATTAAATGGCAGGTGGCATTACTAAGCTTAAGATCAAAGAAGTTCTGGAAGAAGACAGGGAGAAAGATACATATAAGTGGTGATGAGACTGTAGGTTTTGACAAAAAGAAGGTTGAGTGCTATAATTGTCACAAGAAGGGCAACTTTGCAAGAGAATGTAGAAAACCAAGGAAATCTGACAACAAGTCAACTTGGTACAAGAAGGATAAGAACAAAGAACCTACAACAGAAGAGCCAAAGGTGCTATTGGCTATTGATGGAGTGAGCTTTGATTGGAGCTTTATGACTCAGGATGGAGAAGATGATTCAGAATCTGCAATGCTAGCTACTGAGCATGCACTCATGGCTTTCTCTGACACTGAGGTACATACTGATAATGCTTGTTCTAAAAACTGTAAGGCCTTAAAAGAGTTAGAGATCTCTAAAACACAATATGATGCACGGATGCTAGATTTACATCATACTAATTATAATTTAGCAAATCATAAAAGAGGTCTAGGTGTTTTAGAAAAACAGATAGAGCATTATAGGGCAAATGAATCTAAGTTCAGTGATGACATTGCTGTTTTAAAAAGAGACTTAGATTTTTATGTTGAAGTGAATAAAGCTCTTAGGGAAGAGATTGAAAAAGTTAAGAAGGCTAGTGAGAACATTCAGATAACTAAGCAAACACTAGATCATCAATCCAAGAGTATTGACAAAATTTGGGAAGCCCAAGTTGTGAGCAAAGCTAAATCAGGTCTTGGATACAAATCTGTTCCACCACCTCTAAGAGGTGTTCCAGCACCTCCTGGCATTGACCTAGCTCACACAGGTTTAGAAGAGTTTCAGGATCTACCTATGATCTATGGACCAAAATTTGTTAAACCAGTTGAAACTAAAAAGGTTCAGGTTGAGGTTGAGACTTTTGATAGTGCTAGTGACTCATCTCTTAAAGATGAATGTTTAAATGTTGAGTCTAAATCTAGTGTTCCTGAAACACCTTGAACTTGTGTTAATATTGATACTTTGAGTGATACCAATAAGTATGCGGAATCTACTTAATGATACTTAGAAGATTGATTGTAAATGAAACAGTTGTATGTATGAAAGAACAATGTATGTAACAAACAAATAGCTCCAATATTATTAATGATAATAATACGAGTGATCTATGATATCACTAGGGTAATGGAAGTGTTTCCACTAGGAGCTCAAAGAAACAGGTTGCAGGACTAAGTGATGCTACTTTCTATGCCTTTATATCAAGCCATGTAGGTGGTTCAATTCTCAATCATGAAGATTTGGATCAAATTGATGAAGATGATATGGAGGAGATGGACATTAAACGGCAGGTGGCATTACTAAGCTTAAGATCAAAGAAGTTCTGGAAGAAGACAGGGAGAAAGATACATATAAGTGGTGATGAGACTGTATGTTTTGACAAAAAGAAGGTTGAGTGCTATAATTGTCACAAGAAGGGGCACTTTGCAAGAGAATGTAGAAAACCAAGGAAATCTGACAACAAGTCAACTTGGTACAAGAAGGATAAGAACAAAGAACCTACAACAGAAGAGCCAAAGGTGCTATTGGCTATTGATGGAGTGAGCTTTGATTGGAGCTTTATGACTCAGGATGGAGAAGATGATTCAGAATCTGCAATGCTAGCTACTGAGCATGCACTCATGGCTTTCTCTGACACTGAGGTACATACTGATAATGCTTGTTCTAAAAACTGTAAGGCCTTAAAAGAGTTAGAGATCTCTAAAACACAATATGATGCACTGATGCTTGTTCTAAAACACCTTGAACTTGTGTTAATATTGATACTTTGAGTGATACCAATAAGTATGCGGAATCTACTTAATGATACTTAGAAGATTGATTGTAAATGAAACAGTTGTTTGTATGAAAGAACAATGTATGTAACAAACAAATAGCTCCAATATTATTAATGATAATAATACGAGTGATCTATGATATCACTAGGGTTACACCTTGAAGCTCTAGGAAAAACGTATTAGAAAGATATATCTAACTATAACCTAGGATCTCCTTTTATACAACAAGGAGTCCTCTTCTACAAGATAAGTATAATGCTAATAGAATAAGATATATACAAGATCTTTTCTATGTTTATCTAAGCGCGTTTCTCTAACAGTTATCAAGTAAGCAGTGGTAATAATTGTTCTTGCAGTGGTAATGAGTTTCCACTGCAAGTACAATCTTCTGCAGTTGTAACATCTTCACTAGCCGTGGTAACTGGTAGAATAATTCCCAACAATCCTCCCCTAAACTTATGATTTATATGTAAATCAACAAGTTTCTTCAAGTATACAATAAACCTGAGGATATGGGAATTCTTCCAAACACTTATCTTGTTCTTCTCAACACTTATCTTGTCTTTCTCAACACTTTATCAGCTCTTGCATATTGATCTTGAATCTTCTGAATCAAAGTTCTAATATTTTCATATTCTGCATAAACTCTTAACTTTGACATGCTGAGAGCAATCCTCCCCTGAATGTGATCATCATTTTTCTCCTCCCCTGTTTGGGAGAATCTCCACCAAAATCACCACAATCAGATAAAATTCAGAAGAACTTCCATCAATTTCTTTAATATCCACCTGTTATGAGAATTTGGTACATGGTTCCATCAATTCCTTTTGTAACATACTGCCTTCAGCACTTCCTGATGTATTACCTTCTGGGAGAGGTGCATCATTAGACAAAGATTCAATTTCTTATCTAGTTAAACTAGATAGTACTTCTGAACCACCCATATGTTTTAATTAGGCTAGGGATTTCACTACCTGTATCCAATCCCTTAGAATCAAACACATGAAGTGTTGCCATGGTAGAGCTCTGAATGATATAGTCATGTCCTGCATCTACACATATTAAGAAAAATTTTACACTGTCAGTGGTAACTGTGAACCTGCAGTGGTAAAAATCAACAGAATTTTCAAAGAGCAATGGTAAGAAAAACATGTAAAATTTGCTGCTCTTATCATAGTTTTTAGCAAACTATCAGCTATCAACGGATTTGATATGTCTTTACCATGAGCCGTTTGCTATGGACTAGCCAACTCTTGATCACAAAGATGTATGGTGAGTTGATAACCTAGTTTTTGGTAAACTATCAACCATGAACGGATTTGATGTGTCTTTACCTGTAGCCGTTTGCTCAGGACTAGTTGATTCTTATGTGGATTAGACATGGTGAATCAAAAACCATTTGTTATGTGTCTTAAGTTACACATCTTATAACTCCATTCACATTAAACACCTTAAGGACCAAACTGAACCAATATTAGTTAACCCAAGTAACTTTTAACCAAGTTACTATTTATACATTTATTGCTCCAAAGTCAACCCGATATCGTCCATAATTACTCTTTTGAGCTACCAAAACGGATAGGAGTAAAGATACTTCATTAATTATCCATTGGCCTTGACTTTGCATATAAATAGGGATCTCAAAACACATCTATCAGCATCAACCAAATCATCAAAAACCCTAGACTTAAATATGAGTTTCCCAATCGTGTACATCTCCTCTGACAGCTCGTCTGATGAATAGATCAGCTATGTTTCAGATTCTGAGGAGCATTCTTCTGGATGGAGTGGATACTTTCCACCAAGTACTACATCAGCTCCACCTCTTGATGTCGATTCAGAGAAAGATGATCCAACCTTCAACCTTGCTGAGGAACTACCAAAAGCACTTACAACTGCCCTAAAGACTGCCATACACAACATGAAGTGGCCAGAGTCATCAAAGCCTGCAAAAGATCTGAAACCTCCACCACAAGTGCTTGGGCTTGCTTGTCCAAGAAAACAGCTATCCTTTGATGAGAAGAGGAACAAGCCAGCTAAGAGCAAGCATGCTTATAAGGGCAAAGGAAAGAAACCTATGTAGTGTCTGAAGATCTTAGGTTGTTAGGTTGTGGATTGTTTGTTTAAGTTTACAGGTGTTTGAACTTGTCTTAGTGAAAGAATGTACTCTGCAACCTTTTGAAGTGAGAAATAAATGATCTTCTCTGTTTCCTTATTACCACTGTGAGAACAAATCTTTCCACTGTATGATGCATAGTTTCCACTGAGCTTGTTTCTCCTTCATAAATGTTAGTGGAAAACCATACAAACATATACAAACAATAATAGTACATTAAAAGCTATCCTGCTACACTAAAAAGTATTAGACACCAAAAATTTATGGATTAAGCATTCCAATACCTGTTACCAAGTACTGAAACCTACCCACATCAAGCCCTTTTGTTAATAAATCAGCATAATTGTCATCAGTATGAATTTTGACAACATTAATGAGCTTTTTCTCAAAACAATCTCTAATAAAGTGATGTCGAATTTCAATATGTTTAGTTTTAGTGTGTTGCACAGGATTCTTAATAATGCAAATTGTACTACTATTGTCTATATATATGATGGTGTTCATGAAATTGTACCCATAATCCAAGAGTTGATTCTGAAGCTAAAGGATCTGAGCACAACAACTAGCAGCTGCAACATATTCTGCTTCAGTAGTTGAAGTAGCAACCATTGTCTGTTTCTTGCACTGCCATGACACCAATCTACATCCAAGGAATTGACATCCTCCTGTGGTTGATCTTCTATCCAAACTTGCACCAGCATAGTCACTATCTGAGTAAGTAATCAACTCCATAGGAGATTCCCTTGGATACCACAATCCTAGATTAGGATAAGTCTTCAAGTATCTAAAAATCTTTTCCACTGCTGTCATATGTGATGTCTTTGGAGTCACTTGAAATCTTGCACAGGCACACACAGCAAACATAATGTCTGGCCTTGATGAAGTGAGATACATCAAAGAGCCAATCATTGACCTGTAAGTATGGACATCAACATTTACACCACTAGCATTCTTTAACAATAAGTGAGTGGTCTTGTCAGCAGGGGTATTGGAAGATTTTGCATCAGTGAACTTGAACTTCTTAATGATCTTAGCCACATACTTGTCTTGACTGATAAAGATGCCTTCTTTACTCTGTTGTACTTGCAGCCCCAAAAAGAATGTGAGTTCCCCCATAAAACTCATCTGAAATTCATCTTTCATCAGCTTCTCAAACTCTTTGCACATCTCTTGTTTAGTAGATCCAAAGATAATATCATCAACATATACTTGCACAAGTAGAATATCACCCTTGTCTTTCTTGATGAACAAAGTTTGATCAATCTTGCCCCTATGAAACCCATTATTCAATAAATAAGTAGCTAAGGTTTCATACCACTTCCTTGGAGCCTGATGTAGGCCATAAAGAGCCTTGACTACTTTATAAACTTTATTGAGGTGATGTGGATCTTCAAAGCCTGGAGGTTGAGCAACATATACCTCCTCATCAATAGTACCATACAGAAAGGCACTCTTAACATCCATTTGATAGACAGTAAAGCCCATAAATGATACATAGGCTAGAAATAGTCTAATAGCCTCAATCCTTGCAACAGGAGCAAAAACTTCTTCATAATCAATACCCTCCTCTTGAGTGTATCCTTGAGCAACTAATCTAGCTTTGTTCCTGATGACAATACCTCTTTCATCTTTCTTATTCCTGAACACTCATTTAGTACCAATCACTTTCATACCATCAGGCAAATCACAAAGAACCCAAACCTTTTGAAGCTTAAACTGCAACAACTCATCCTGCATAGCTTCAACCCAGCTTGACTCTCCTAAAGCCATAGAAACATTTTTAGTCTCCATTTGTGATAGAAAGCAGAAGAACAAACATACATTCTTAGTAATATGATTCTTGGACTCATAGACTTCACTTATGAACCCATGAACATCTGTCATCCTTGTTTGCCTTCTTGTCTTCACACCTGAATTAATTTCACCAATAACATTCTTAATTGGGTGAGATTTATGAATTGTAGATTGTGATGTGTTAGGAATATCATATGATGATGGCATATTTGTGATTTCTACATCATCATTTGGTGTCTCCTGAGCTATATTTTCCACATCTGGACCGTCAGTGGAAACATCATGTGTTGCAGTGGTAACAGGATTACCACTGCCTTCAGGAATATCATCATGCAGAACATCAAAATTCACAAATTCATCTTCCTGAACAGTATTCTTTGAAGGTTGTGAGTCTGCATTAAATTCCCAAATAGGCATAACAAATTCATCTTTATCATCTTCATCATCTTGGCAAGATTCATCTTCATCAATAAACTCCTCTGAGTCCTCAAGATCATCATCACTTGAATCTGAGGTAATAGGAACATAGTTCATTGTATTTGATAAAGTCTCAAGATCAAATAGCCATTCAGGTCCTGAACCTGCTATGTTAGCTTTATTTTCAAGAAACTGAACATGCAAATTCTCTTCTATCTTCCTTGTTCTTAAGTTGTAGACTCTAAAAGCCTTACTAACCATGGAATAACCAACAAAGAAACCTTCATCTGCCATTTCTGCAAACTTTCCCAAATGATCAATGGTATTGAGAATTGTGACATGACATCCAAATGGCTTCAAGAAATCCAAAAGTGGGGGTCTTCCTCTGAAAAGCTCATAAGGTGTCTTGTTCTTTGACTTGACCACTAATACCCTGTTTTGAATATAGCAAGCAGTGTTAACTGCTTCAGCCCAAAATGTCACTGGAAGCTTTGAATCAGCTAACATGGTTCTAGCAGCCTCAATTAGTGTTCTATTTCTTCTTTCAGCAACACCATTTTGCTGAGGTGTTCTTGCAACACTAAATTCTCTTTTAATACCTTTGTCTTTGCAGAAATCATCCATTACTCTATTCTTGAACTCTGTCCCATTGTCACATCTGATGATCTTTATCTTCTTTTCAGCTTGATTTTCAACTTCAGTGATGAAAGTCTTGAGTATGCCTGTAGTTTCATCCTTGGTATTTAAGAAGAAAACCCATGTAAATCTGCTAAAATCATCAGTCACAACTACGCAATACTTCTTCAAATTGATGCTGCTAACAGAAGTAGGACCAAACAAGTCCATATGCAGCATGTAGAGTGGATGATCAATAGTATTTACTGCCTTGGTCTTGCAAGAAGCTCTGTGTTGTTTACCTTTAAGACAAGCAACACATGTTTGATCATTTTCAAATCTCTTCTCAGGTAAACCAATGACTAGACCATCTTTTACAATCTTATTGATGGTCTTGAAGTTAACATGACCAAGTCTTCTGTGCCAAAGCATAGATTCATCCAAAGTGGCTTTAGCAAGTAAGCAAGTAACATCATCTTTAGCCACTATCTTCTTCATGTCAATGCTATATAGATTACCTTTTCTAGGGATTTTGAGCAAAATGTCTTTTTCTTCAGGTAGCTTATAATCCTTAGATAAGATATAACATTCATCTTCTGAGAATAGAACTCTGTTTTTCTTGTCACACATCTGTGACACACTGAAGAGGTTGTACTTGAGTTCTTGTACATAGTATACATTCTCAAAGTCCAAGTTTCCAGCCTTGATTGTTCCTTTTCCAGAAACTTTGCCACCAATTCCTCCTCCAAAACTGACAGCTTGCCCATCAAATGATTTGAAATTTGAAAGATAGGCCTTGTTGCCAGTCATGTGCCTGGAACATCCACTATCTGAATAACCTTGATCCTCTTTTGTCTTTGAATGTCCCTGCACACAACATAAAGGAATTAGTACCTTTTGGGGACCCAAGCCACAAATGACTTGGATCTGCCTCGTGTATCAATATAATTATATCTATCAAAGGTCATTGATACACCATTGGGATTGTTTGAGGTTGTTGTTCCTTTTGGTTTCCATTCCCAACGAGCTGACAGCATTACCTATGTTTACCCTTTTCTTATTCACATAGATACCAGTGGAAACATTTGGTCTTGCAGTGGTAACTGCAGGCCTAGCAGTGGAAACTGCTGGATTAGTAAATTTGGGTCTCCACATGTGATTCTTGTGATCATTCTTTTCAAAATAAGTCTTTTTCCCTGTTTGATAAGATTTAACAAAAGAAGTGACAGGGGACTTAGGATAAACTCTGTTTTTACTACTGGCAGTGGTAACTGCTGGTCTAGCAGTGGAAATTGGTTTGATGCCAGTGGTAAGTAAAACAGACCTGGGAACCATCTTGCTTAGGGGGTTTGGGTGAGTTACTTTATTAGAATTATGTCTATTCACCCTTGTATTCACAAATACTTCCCTTCTTCCCATGTGGTAGTTACAAGTATAGGAAAGGTGATCAAAGCTACCACAAATATGACAGGCCTTATTGTTGAACACAAAATCACTACCAAACTGCCTAGTTTTAACATGATTCCAACTTCTCATGTTCCCTCTAGGAGACTTAGACCTATTCCTGTACATCTCTGCATATCTAGTGGTAGGCCTAGTGTGATTTGTTTGTGTCCTAGGCTTCTCTTTGACAACTTCAGGAATACTTTTTCTTTCCTCTACTTTAACATTTTCAGGAACACTCAAAGTATCAATATTAACACAAGTTCAAGGTGTTCACGATCCAACAGGCCATATCAGTTAAAACGGACTGGGCTTCATATGTTTTATTTAACTATGTTGGGTTTGCACTAGTTGTTCGTTGGAATGTTAGATACAACAAGGGTCAAAATATTTTGTTGTAGCCACAAATTGTAATAACTAATGTGCTAGTTATTGTTTAACTCATTTCTCATCTGCAAAATATTGGCTAGCAACTGGAAACAAGGACTGGGCTTACGAATTGATACATCAAAAGTTCTAATCTGAATTATTTTGGTATATTATTTTGTTAGAAGATTGGTATTTTGGTTATCACAAATTTCCCAAGGTTTCACAAAATGATTGGTATCTTGTCAAAACCTAACATAAAAAACCCTAGTCTTCAAACCTAATCTTAAGAATTTGGTCTACTTGAGAAATGTGATTTCCTTACGATCCGCGGAACAGGGGGTATCTAAATAATTTGGGTGTATTGTGTACAAGAACCTAATCAAGATTCTCTAAAACGTCAAGATGGCTGAGAATTTGGACTTGGAATGTCAAAGTGATTACGGAGTTGATTTGGTATCACTTACTTGAGAATGAAGTTGACTTTCACGAAGGTGTGTACTTATTTTATCTTGAATTCGGGGCTGGTTGGATGCATGACTTTTAATGATAACTTGCTCGTGCTTAAGATTTACATTGAAGACTTGGTTTATCTAGTTTCCAGAAGTCGGGGTGGATGGTTGAAGACCTGGTTAACTATCACTTAAAGGAGTTACATTATAGTACTTAGTGTCACACGCAGATGTCGTTGTGGATAATCGCAAGAGGTGTTAATATCTCATACTTTGGTTAGTATTGAGTATTTAGAGATTTGCATGGTGCACAAATTCTCTACACCGTTCTTCCAACAACAGTCCAAGCTTAAGTAACAAATTTGGGGAATTATACTTCATTTTCAAGTTCGGTATATCGGGTTTACTTCACCAAGTGGTCACAAAAATAGCCGACAAAATACAAGGTTGGTTTGTTAGCTAATGGGTTTAAAGGTTGAGATGTGATCAGCAGTTCTCAGGGGATATTCGACACTACTGCACGCCAATGATACTTCACAGTCTAAGTAAAATCTCTCAAGATCCTTCAATGTCCTTCATGATTTCTCAAGATGTTTGCTTAAGACAAGAACTTCGTGTGTATATGGTCGTACACGTCAATGATGCTTCCGAAAGTTCGAAGCCATCATGAGGGAGAAACGTGTACTTTGAAGTTATATGGTCAACCTCCAGGGGGAAGTAGTTTATACTACTTTACTTAGCATGGTTTGTGAAGTATTCTACCTATGGGACAAGAATTGTTGATGATCTCTTGCATGTTTCCCCTAACAGTTATTCACCAAAACCAAATTTGTCAAAACACATTCAATTTATCATTATCTCACGATTTCTTCTTGGTTTTGTAAAATCCCGCGAAAGAATTTATTTCTCGGTTTAAATCATAGATTTGTAAAATCCCGTGATAATGGAATTATCCTAGAGTAAGTAAAGTGCATTTATGGATCTTAATTGATTCTGGTGCTATGGTGTCACTTCGAAGAAGGGATTAAGTGTGTGCTTCATGTATTGGATGTTTTCTTGATATACTTCATGGAAACTTGGTTATAAAAAAGTTTTACGGGGATATGCATTTGTGACAAAGATCAGGATTAAACCATTATCAAAGTTCATTCAAAACAACAAAAAAGGCTAGATTTGGACAGTTAAACCGCAAGATGTGACTACGACGTCAATTCATTATTATTTATTTGAGGTTGAAGTGAAATTTCACGGGTGTGTGTACTTAGTATCTGAAGATATCGGGGTGGTTGGATGAAGATTCTTCGAGATCCTTGTTCGAGCTTTTAACCTTTACAATGAAGAAGACTTGGATATCTAGTTATTTTTGGGATTCTTCCTTTCTATTACCACAAAATAACTATCATTTTAAGGAGTTACGTTGTAGTGCTCAGTGTCACACGAAGTTGTGGATATTCAAGAGGTGATGTACTTCTTATACTTGATGGTTGGTTGGTTGAAGAGTATAGAGTACTTAGGGATTCGATGTTGCACGAACTCTATACACCGCTCTTAGTCACAAATTAGTGCAAGCTTAAGTCACTAGTTCGGGTTATTTTACTTCAGTCTCAAGTTCATCATATTAGGTTTTTCTCCATCAGTAGTCACGACAAAGAGCTGACAAAATGATGATGGGGTTGGCAACGAGTTAGCGGAGAGAAGTAGAAAACAGAGAGATGACGTATGTTCACATCAGTTCAGGCCTCGCTCTTCATCATTATTGCGTCTGCAGAAAACACTTCAGGCCCCGTTCCTCAAAGAAAAGAAAGGTGTACATTTCAGTGCGCCTTATCTTAGAAAGAAGAGAAATCTTCTTATTTATGACCATTATCATCAACAAGCGTCATGCTTTTTCCAATGTTCGTACAGTCATCAAGTAGATCGACATACATTGGATTATATTTTTGTGCTTCACTTATTCAATCAAAAATTGCAAACAGGCATATGCAATTTTTAAGGGGGAAAAGGGAAAGGATAAAGATACTACATGTTGATGATGTTTGTAGAGTGGTCATTCGGCTCTTGTATACAGATATTATCTCCCTATAAGGTTTAACACATTTCAACAAATGGTTTTGGCGTATTACAAGCTTCATGAAACTCTTCATTTGCTAAACCATTGATGAGGAAACAAAAGAGGGGCTGCTTCAAGAGTGTTTTAATCATCATCTTCTTCGCAGTAGTTTTTGGTGCTAAACACATATTTATGCTGCATCTGATAAATTTCAACCATCACGGAATCTCAACTATGGCAAAGCTATTATTGCATGCCATTTTTGAGGGGGAGAACAAGCGTATGTCCTTTTCCTTTCGACTATGGCAAAAATGTCATTAGCATGCCACTTTTGAGGGGGAGAATAGGCGTGTGTTCTTTCTATTCTTTCGTAGGAAGAGTAATGTGTATGTTGGGGTTATAAATCATGAAGGGATCGAGCTTAATTATTCATGTCGGTGAAATTAATGTCTACCTCTCCGATATATTCCATGGTTTGTTACTCTGTTTGAGTTCTATAGTCATTGCGGGGATTCGAACTTGGTATTATCATTTAGTACTCCAGTTGATTGATTGATTCAGATAAAGAAGAAGATGGTTAATATCAAGACCTTCAAACGTGATCATGACGTTAAAGTGTTGAATCTATAAAAGGGGATAGTCAGTTTGAGGGGGAGCCGATTCAGAAACTTCACAAGTTCTTCAGAAACTTCACAAGTTCTTGAAAAGGCTCGGTACATATGATGACCTAATTGAGGGGGAGCAAACTCTATTAGTCATCATCTCATGACTCCTGAATACTTCAGCTCAGGAGTCGTGAGGTTTATCGACATTTTCTCACGGGCTAATATTATTATTGATAAAGGGCTTCCAGTTATAGATAAAGGGCTTCCAGCTAATGCTTCATGTACATATCATTATGATGATTCTGATTAATCGCAACCATCAGGGGAGAGGAATGTGTACACCAAGGGCGCACAACAAATTCACGTGATCGGGCTTAATCACTTATTCCGGGATTGATAACCGCAGAGATGATCAGTGGTTCAACTTGTTACTTTGGTTGTATCACTTCATGTGCACATCACGGGCTGATTAATCGCAACCATCAGGGGAGAGAGAAATGTGTACATCAGGGACGCACAACAAGTTAACATGATCGAGCTTAATCAGTTATTCCGGAGTTGATATCCGCAGAGATGATCAGTGCCTCAACCTGTTACTTTGGTGTTATCGTTTCTTCTTGTATTTGGTACATGTGGGCTGATTTGGTATATGTAATATAACTAGAATGCATTTAGTGAGATAGAGATGTTGATATCCTATTCCCCAAATGGACAACATTGAAGAAGGTCGAGTCTATAATCTGTTCTACATACTCTGCTGTGTGTTAGAAGACTAAAGACGATATGTAACTAATTATCAAAAGATTTCTTCATATTCAAGGCATTCATCAAGAAAGGTTGTCAGTTTTGGGGAGAGCACTAATTAGGGGAGAGTGAAAAGTATGTGTTAAAATCCCTAATCAGATGCACCACATTGCTCTTCAGCAAGTTGATTCTCACAGGATACATTTGAGCTTATTTTGTTCTTCTCACAAGATTTCAAGTCTATGGGCGTAAAATGTGTTGCTGATTATGAGGTATCAAAACCAGCAAGGGGGGAGGAGACATACATCAGAACGCACAATGAGTACACGTGATGAGCTTTACACTTCTACTTAAGTGAAGTTATTCCGGGAAGACAATTGTCATAACCGCAGAGAAGATCAGTGTTTTAACTCGTTCTTTTGGTGTATTATTCCAATTACGTAGGGGAAGAGATGTAAGAAATAGTTTCTGATGACAAAGACGTACACAATTGATTGTGTGTGTACTTCGGGTTTCTGAGCTTCATATAATGAGACTAATTGCATCATTTCAACTACTTGGGGGAAGTGGTCTCTGGATACTTTTTGGTACGCATTACTTCAGCCTTCAGCGGGAAGAAAGATGAGAAGTACTATTCAAGTGTGAGATGATACGTTGCTGAGCTATCAAAGCTTCACATTGAGAAGGCTCAAGTTCAGACGACTTTTTAGGAGCCTCGAACGCTTTGGTGGTGAAAGTTTGAGAGATGTTGACTACTGTCTTCTACTACGTACAGACCGATATCCTCTTTTCGGTATTCATGTCAACATCCTCTTAAACTGCATAATATCCTTTGTACATATTTTAAATCCATAAAAACGGAAAAACATAAAAATTTCAAAAATATTCTTCTCGCAACATGTCTCTCGTGTAATCAATATTATGTACGTTTCCAGAAATGTCATTCATTAATGACACGGAAACATACATATGCTTGAGTGAGAGTTTTTCTATTTTTTATTCCAAATAATGTTTTTCTAAAACATGTCGCTTCTCAAAATCTTCTTCAAAATGATGGCTTGCTATTACTTCAGATAGCAACCCGGTCTTCAAAATGGGGAAAGCATGTCGCCAAAAAGACGGTTGTTCCTCTCACTGTGAGATGTTCATCCGAGCTCGGATTACTTTATATCCGTGTTTCTTTGATTTAATGTACGTTGCAGTGCATTATTTTTTGTTTAAGAAGAGAAGTCTTCTTTTACCAAAACAAATATTTTTCCATCTATGATTCTTTAGAAAAATATTTTGTATAGAAAATGGTGGTTTAAAACAATATTTGAAAATCAATTGGACTTAAGTTTCTCATAAAATTTGCCACTCAATCTATGACAAAATGGTTTAATTTTTCACAAAATTTCAAATGTAGAAATGGTCATAGATTGAGGGGGAGAGTGATTTCAAATTTTATTTTAGATCATCAAATATTTTCTTTGTACATCATAAGTAGTGAATAAACATTTGTTTTTATGTGTCAGTGTATGAATTTTTCATGAGTTTCGCGTTAAACATCAATTCTTTTATAAACTCATCATAACTGACAATAACAGAGTCCCTCATAATTTGAGGGGGAGCATTAATATATTCCAATATTGGCTTGTATAAATCAGACACATTTTCTCCCAAAATTTTCTAACGTATTTAAATCAATTGGGATCACAAATCTCAAAAGGTTTGAAATTTTTGATCGGGGGAGAGAATGTGATTTAAATATGAAATCTGATAATTAAATGTGATTTTTTGGACTCAATAATAGGCTCCTATATATGTGCCAAACTCTTTCGAATATCTATGCACATATTAAGGGGGAGCAAAAGGCGTTTGTGGAAAAGTACCAAGACCGGCCATTTATATTTATGCACGGAGTTATAAGGATGGTTAAGGTTAGGTATGAGTTCCCATGATCCACCAGAACCGGAAGGATCTTCCCAGGGAAAATTCTCTAGATAGATTAGAAGTCCTTAGGAATGATTGAAAAAAGGAGAAAAAGTGAGATAGGGAATAGTGTCAACTGAGATAGAGCTAGGACTGGAACAAACCCAACAAGGTTCTAGTGATGAAGTCTCGGTAAGCACTGAAGGGGTTGAAGAATGAAAAAGAAATTAAATGAGAAAGGGTGAAAAGAAATAGCCCTCCATATATTCAACCTTAGGGCAGAAACCGGGTTCAATTCATAAGCTATTGGCGGTTACTAAGGTAACACCGGTATTGAAGACAAGACGTCATGGACCCAGTGACGCACTACACTAAACTTCCCAACCACTCAAGTTCTCTTAAAAGAGCTTGTTTCATTCTCACGGGGAACCCTGTGCAGTGTATCGACCACTCATTGCAAGCTATGTTGATACCTAAAACAGGAGACGCCTCCCCAGTGTCCAGGAGCGGATCAAAACGCACTATTGAGTCTAAAGCCAAAGAGATCATCCATAAATCTCACTAGGACACACTTCCAATATGCTTATTGTTTCACACAATGTGGAAAGTAAGATAAAATATTTAGAGTCCTACGTATTATCCTTGTGGTACTGCCAGACCATCCGAGTGATATGAAATTATTCACAATGAAGATGGAAATCCTTCTAGAGCGAACATCACTCAAGCTCTTGGTAAGTGACATGTGAGATCCTTCATGGATCAAACTAGTGACAACTGGAAAGCAACGATGGGGCGATTCGTTTTTGAATCAAACTTGTTCCAGGAAATGAATTGACGGATACTTTTGGAAAACCCTTCGATGTGCTCAACTACTTTCTTTCAAGCACATTGACTGCGCATAATGTTTAAACAAAAGCATTTGACATAAAATTGATGTTTATCATAAAACTCTCGTTGTATTGCAAAAACTCTTTCTCTAGCAATACGCGATTGTTTTTCAAAATCAATTTCCTCATTAATCGGTGAATCATTAATTCACGGGTTCACTCACTCCGTGTTGTCTACTTTGAGATGCTCCGGTTTGAGAACGGCTAGTACAGCTGCGAAACCCTGTCAAGGAAGTTCTTCGGAATTCTACCTGATCACAGGCAGTATTTATACTGATTAACGGGGAACCGTGGTTCTTGCAACCCTATTCAACGAAGGTGAACAAAGACATTTTCGTGTGTTTATTGCTAACTGTTGTTTGCAGGAACACCCAACGGTTGCAGCTGATGGCTAATGAGACGTCAATTCATAACCTCATGCTCACACCCCACACTCACAATTTAAGACATCATGAAAAGTGAAAGATCAACAACAATGCTTTGACACCTCTGATGCAAAGTTTCATGATCCAGAAAGATGTGAGCATGACGGTCCGATGGTCACTACTTCACATGGAGGCGATTCCATAAAGGATGATTTGGAGATTTACGGTGGCTGATGATCTCAATGAAAGCTCAAAGATCACACAAGTCAAAGGAACTTATGCTCAAAGATCACTACTTGCCGTACAAAGACAACACTTGAAGAATCAACGGATACAAGCTAGAGCTAAAGATCAATGTATAGAACGCTAAGATTCAATTTTTTTTTTCTGGGGTGACCTCCCTTAGGGAGAGATTGTTAGGATTAAGAAAAAGGTTCGGTCACCCCATGTATTTACATACTTAGCGTAGCTCTTAGCTTTGTATATATTAGAATAGTTATAGTCACACCGTGGAGGACGGACGGGTCTTTACCCACTATACACCTGATCCACAGCCCGTAGGAGGGCGTATAACGTAAGTGTATATAAACCCTCTCCCACACATGGGAAGGGTTGGTTGTTTCATTCAATACACACACCCACAAGGTGTTTTCTCTCACTAGAAACATCCCCTCTCTACTCTTTCTCTCTCTAACTCAAACAATGACTATCTTGATCTTCCATAACCCAAGACCTCCCGAATTTACCACATTAATCAACATGTTTCGATCCTACAGATTTGCTCGGTATGATCCTCCATTATGCGTTTATGAACAAGATCATCTTTCTTATGGATGAAAGGTGTTCAAACCTCCATGAATGACGTCTCCACAGAAAGTACAGAAACTAAAACATACCATCATTTTAGAACATAACACATCTAAATTTAATAAAATCAAACTTGTGCATAATTCATTAGTAGTTAGTAAAAATAAAAACCTAGAAAAAATTAAAAATAAAAAATTTAAAAATCATCAGGTCAGTTGATACGCCGCATCTATTGAATGAGATGCGCCATATCGAGCCTGGAATTAGTATGAATCAGAAAATAAGATGCGTCTCATCCTTAAACAGGGATGCGCCGCATTAAATAAACTGACAGAAAGTTTATAGTTCAAAAATAAAAATGCAGAAAAATAAAAGATATGATATGTATAGTCGATACGCCGCATCTACTGCAGATCTAACAGACTCGACACAAAAAAACAGTAAAGATAAATTCGAGTTGTCTCCCGATGAGCACTTCTCTTTATTCTACAGTCTTCAAGTTAGACTCACGTTCAGCTCCTATTTTGCATCATTATAGTAGTCAGAAGCGTCGCACTCCTTCATTCTCAAGCTAGTGATATCTAGCTTATCTTGCCCACTTTGATTTCCACACAATTTCTTCTCAAAATCTGTGCAAACAAAGTTCTATCCCTTTCAGGTAGTGATGATAAAATAATAGATGGGAAATTAGCATTATTAAGCAAGCATAAATACGCAAGGTAAGGTGGTAGCTCAACAAACACTTCATGGTACTCTTTGGTCCTCTTAGTTTTCCTACGTTTGTTGATGACCTCACAATCATACCACTCATCATCGAAATCACTTATAATATCATCCCTTAGTTCGGTAGGTACATTAAGATCAATGAATTCTTTGAATTCTTCATGATTCGGTTTAAATGACATATTTTGGATCAAAGTCTCTCCCATAAGCCTAGCTTCTAAGTCGAGGTCCATGCGTTCTCTTAATCCTAGCATATAAATTCCTTTAATTATGCTCTTAACAAGATTATCGCATTTAAAGACTATTTTGTCATTCCCTAATTTTAATGCAAATTTTCTTTTAGAAACATCTATTTTAGTATGAGCAGTAGACAAGAAATGTCTTCAAAGGATTAAGGGAATCTTTATATCCTCAGGCATATCTAGTATAACAAAGTCTACAGGGAATTTCGATCCTAACAAGCATATTTTCATCAATCCCCTCAGGTCTTTTTACCGTTTTATCAGCCAATTCAATAAGTAGCTTAGTGGGGGCTAATTTTTCCAAGCCTAGGGTAGCAAATGTCCTAAAGGGCATTACATTAACACTAGCTCCTAAGTCAGCTAAAGCATTATTGAAAGACATATCATTACTTGAACAAAGTAAAGTAAAACTTCCTGGATCATTTTGTTTATTAGGCAAGGCTTTGTTGTCGGTTGCAGAGCACTCTTCTTTCATTGCAGCCTTGATCTCCTCTTCAATCCTTGATTTCTCCTTGAGTAATCTCCTTACACTAATCGAAGAGTTCAAGAAATATTGGGGTTTCATACCGTTCGCCAATCTCCCAGGAAAAGGTACTTTAGGAATGACTTCTTTAGTTATGGTGATTGCTTTGACATGATCTCTTGGATTTGTTTCAGTTGAGCCAGGTAGACCTCCAATTCCCCTCTCTTGAAGCACCTTACTCATTTGACCAATTTGTTGTTCCAATGCTTTGATCGAAGCTCCTTGATTTCTTGTAATAGTATATATTGAAGCGCAGATTTCCTTGATCATAGCAATGTTTTCTTCATGTCTTTTGGCAGCATCAGCCATAATCTGCTTTAAGGTATCATCTAGAGTCTGCCTCCTTTCTTGATATGAAGGGTTAGCATTGTTCCTTCGATAGTAACCTGGAGCAGCTTCCCTAAATCTTCCTGAAGGTTGGAATGGTTGACCAAATTATGTGTAGTATGCCTCTTCAAATGTCTTTCCTTCCTTCTTAGAAAGGCATCTTTGGTGTAGTGAGGTCCTTGGCACATTTCACAACCAACTTGGGCAGCATAAACTCTTTCATCTCTTTTCTTCATCTCTCTACTAAGTTTGTCCAATTGAGCTTGAATAGCAGCGAATCCATCAAAATTAGTATTGTTCTTAGATCTAGTAAAGGTTCCATCATGCCATTTCTGAGAATGATTAGCAGCCTCTTTGATGGCTTTCCTAGCATTTACTGCACTCATCTGAGGTACAGCTCCCTTAGAGTCCAAGATCTGCCTGGTAGACACGTCCAATCCCTGATAAAATAATATTATCTCCTGTATAGCTGTTAGGTAATGTTGAGGACATTTCAATAATAAGTCTTTGAAATGTTCCCAATCCTGATAAAGAGTCTCATCGGGATCTTGCTTAAAGTTATTGATTGCCTCCATCTTCTTGGCGGTTTTAGCAGGTGGCCGGACAATATCTTTTAAGAAACTTAGCCTTCAAATCTATACATTCTTTTATTGAACCAGTTGGTTCATTCTTTAGCCACCTGTTAGCAGCTCATGTGAGGGAAATAGGGAAAATGTGGAAAACTAGAAGGGGGGTTGAATAGTTTTACGTCTTTTTAATTTGTTATAAAAGATTGTTTGAAAGTTTTCTTTGTTTTCAAAAATATAGATTCGATGCTATATGAAATCAAGTCATGCACAATATGAACAACACTAAATATGTAAGATAAAGCAATAATAATATAAGTAAAGAAATAGATAAGAGTTGGAAAGATCGAACCACGAGACAAGAGATTTATAGTGGTTCGGCTACAAGGTCACCTTCCTTGCCCTACTCCACTCCCCGAGCACCTAACTCGAGAGTTTTCTTCACTATGTCAACAAGCTCCCTTATGGCGGAGAAAACCTTACACACCACAACTACTTCACAACTTATTCACACCTTCTACACAACTATTTCACACCTATTCACTACTTAATCACAACACTTCTTCACACCTATCTCCTAGACACCAATCTTCTTCACACCTATCTTCTACACACCAATATTCTTCACAACTATCTTCTACACACCGATCTTCTTCACAACTATCTTCTACACACCAATCTTCTTCCTAACTCTTCTTCTTCACAACTAACTACTAACCAATCACACTATATACTAACCTATCTTCTAACAAATATTCACAACTAATCATACAATGAGATAAATACAATGATGATGCTCTAACAACTTAGATGTGGAGATCACAACAAGTTGTAATACTTCTTGTCTTGAGGGATAGAAGTATTCTTCTCTTGCACTTGATAGGATGATGTTTGGATCACTTTGAAACAAAGATTTAAGAATGTTTGATCAAAGGATTAAGAGATTGGAAATGGAGATCTAGAACAGAAAGTTTAGGAGTGCAAAAGGTGAGAAAAATTCCAGATTTAAGGTGGTATTTATAGGCAACAGATTCTGACAGAGGAGCGTGGTCGGTCCCCTTAAAATTAAGGGGACCGCCCTTTATAATTAAGGGGGCCGCCCAGCTGTAACGGCCAGATTTTTTGTTTTTTAGTGGGGAAAGTTTATTTGCTGAAAAACTAACTGATTTTGGTTAAAAATTTGAATTCATATATTTAGTATGAATAAAACATTTTTCTTTATTACCAAAAGTGTTTTTCAAAAATATATAATATGTTTATATAGTTAAATAAACTTTGTAATACTTAATTAAGTTTTCCTTTGATTATAAATTGCACTAAACACTTTGTTTATTCATACCTTAAGTGATTTGGATGTAAAAAGAATGTTAATCACTAAATACTTGTTTATGTCCCAAGTTTTAGTTCTATGAGTTTATATTTTGTAATAATCAAAACATAGAGATATTGATAATATGTTAATATGTTTTTAGGCATTATTTATGTCAACAATCTCCCCCTTTTTGATTATTACAAAACCTTAAACTCAACAGGTCTAAAATTTGTTTTTAGACAAGTATTATAGAGTTTACATTTCTCTTCTCCCCCTTTTTGTAAAATCAAAAAGGTTAAGCCGAGTAAGCTTCGTGAAAGAAGATTAAATGGGTAGAATGCTCCCCCTTGATGTATGTTCCCCCTCAATTGAGAGCACCAAGGGAACGAGCTATGGAAGTCTTGGCTACAAAAATATTTGAAGAGAACAAGACACATATACATGCAAAACAACAATTATGCAAATAGATTCATTCAAGCATCATAGAAATGGTTAGCATTACAACATTCAATATGTTTGAAGCATATTGATTACAATAAAACAAAAGAAGAGACATAGTCATATATTGCCTAAGAGAGCACTTGGACTTGCTTGCAACCCATGGTTGATTGTTTTATTTTGCTTGAAGGGGAACATAAGCATAAGGCTTAGTTGTTAGATGGAGAGGGATATGGAATGGGGGTATGGAGCGGAAGAGGTGGATCTTACGATGTTGTATCGTGTTAAGGGTGGTATTGGATGAGGACGAGTGAGGAGATATTCAATCCAAGAAATATCTTCACTCATGTAAAGAATTTGTTTTTGAAGAAAGATGCAACAAGGGCAATAGTGAGTGTGGTTTGTAACTTGATCCAAGTTGAGAGAGTGGGGTAGGCAATTGTTGTAGGGTGATGATGGAAGTTGCCCTTTGTTGCGTTGTGCAAGATGCATGGCATTGAGATCACTAAGATCATGGATTTGGGATATTTCATCACGGAACTTTTGCTTTTCCGTGGCAATGCAGAGAGAGTCATTGTATTGATATGGATGAATTGGGTTTGCGTAGTTGGAGTTGTAGTTGGATGGTTGATCAAACTTGTATGGATCATTATAAATGGTTGGAGGATGAGATGAGTGGTTTGGCATGAAGGAAGATGTTTGGCCAATGGTGTATGGTTTGTAAAGAGGATCAAATGAATGTCCGTTTGAATTTGGTGTAAAGTTTGGGAAGTAAGTGGTTGGAGGTGTTGAGTGATTTCCAACTTCATTGGTTATGATGGATTTGTTTCGAGGGCTTTTTCTTCGTCAAACGGGTTTTTCCGTCATCCTTGCAAGCCTTGAGGCTTTTGGTTTTGGTTTGTTTGGAGAAGTCATGAAGGGATGAATGGAGAGTGTGGAAGATTGGGGATATTTATAGTGTAAGATTTGTGTGTTTATGGATGGATGAAGTTTGTTTGGGAGATTAGGACAAAATATGTTGGTGAAAAATGGGAAATGTAGGTTGAAATGGGCTAAAAAGCATAAAAAGATTCTATACATCCGTCCAGCAGATGGCCGGTCCCCTTAATTAGGGGGTGGTCCCCGTAAAATTAAGGGGGCCGCCTAGCATAATTAAGGGGGCCGCCCATCTGATGGTTCCCAGATTGCCAGAAATGGGTTTTTGGCAGAAAATTTGCAGAAAGGTTGTGTTTTTGGATTTGGATTCAAGCAAGTTCAATTCCTTTAGGCAATATAGCATCTAATCTAATCAAGATATAGTATGCATGCAAAAACACTTAAGAAAAAAAAACAAATAAGCAACACATAATAAGCAAAAGGAGACAAATAAAGGCAAGAGCACTTAAACTTCCTAAGGCAACTATCTTAGATCAAAGGCAAAGGCAACTAGTGAGTCAAAAATCTAGTGATGAAACAAGATGACAATGTTATCAGTGATTTTGTCCTAGTGTGTGCCTATATGCAGCAAATGTGGAGTTGTGATTGTTTCGACTTCTAAATGCAAAAAAAAAAAAAAAAAAAAAAAAAAAAAAAAAAAAAAAATCTTAAGAAACAATCCAAAATCTCCTTGATTCGATTTTTGCTCGATCATGAATGTCAAAGATAAATATTAGATTATATACCTTGACAATTTATGTGAGAGTTTATGCATGATTTTGGAAGAAAATGTTTTTAGCATTAATCAACAATGCAAGGAAAATGATGTTCATGTAATTCCTAGATGTGAGAATAATTTTAAAAAAAAAATTGATTGGGTTTTACAAAAGAGTATATGCAAAGAAAATAGTATTTCCTAATCTTCAATTTTGTGCGAAATAGATTCCTAGACTCAGAAATGGAGAAGTGGAAGAAAGGTAAATCTTATGCAATAAAAATTTGTCTAAATGCAATAAAATTTAGTCAACTTGTTCCATCATTCCTAATCCTAAACGCAAGTGATTGAATAATTCACGCTTAAGGGGTTTAGTGAATATATCCGCAATGTTATCTTCCGATGCAACTTTTTTTATAGATATGTTCCCTTTTTGTACATTATCCCTAAGAAAGTGGTGGCGTATTTCAATATGTTTAGTCCTAGAGTGTTGCACCGGATTTTTACTTAAATCTATCACACCTTTGTTATCGCACATAATGGGAACGTTTTCTAACCTAATGCCATAGTCTATAAGAGCTTGTTTCATCCACAGTGCTTGTTGACATGCCTTTCCAGCGCTTACATATTTGGCTTCGGTGGTAGAAATAGCAAGAGCGGTTTGCTTCTTTGAAAACCAACATGTTAGACAACATCCCATAAACGTGCAAATACCGCTAGTGCTTTTTCTATCTACGTAGTCTCCCGTATGATCTGAATCCGCATAGACGATGGTTTCTATGCCGGACCCCTTAGGATACCATAATCCTAAGTGTATAGTGCCTTTAATGTATCGGAAGATACGCTTAACCGCTTCTAGGTGAGACGTTTTGGGATCCTCTTGAAAACGGGCACAAAGGCAGACACTAAACATGATATCAGGTCTACTTGCCGTCAAGTATAGTAAACTACCTATCATTCCTCTATACTTGGTGTTATCTACGGACTCACCTTCCTCATCCTTTGTGAGTTTTACTTCCGTGGACATGGGAGTTTTCATGGGTTTTGAGTCTTCTAGGCCAAATTTCTTAAGCATTTCCTTAATGTACTTAGATTGGTTAAAGAATATTCCATCTTCTAATTGTTTTATTTGTAACCCTAGGAAGAAGTTAAGTTCACCCATCATACTAATCTCAAACTCATCATGCATGATTTTGGCAAATTCATCACACATGTCTTGACAAGTCGATCCAAATATAATGTCATCAACATATATTTGAACAATTATGAGATTTGGGTCTTTCCTTTTACTGAAAAGAGTGTTATCTACCATTCCCATGGAATAATCATGTTTAATAAGGAAAGCTTTTAATCGATCATACCAAGCTTTAGGAGCTTGTTTGAGTCTATACAAAGCTTTCTTTAACTTATAAACATAAACAGGTTTTGCAAAGTCAATGAATCCTGGAGGTTGTGCCACATATACCTCCTCATTGATAAAACCGTTAAGGAATGCACTTTTCACGTCCATTTGGAATAACTTAAAATCTAGGGCGCATGCGTAGGCAAGTAGTATCCTAATAGATTCTAGTCTAGCTACGGGGGCATAAGTTTCGTCATAATCAATTCCTTCTTGTTGATTATAACCTTAGGCAACTAACTTAGCTTTATTCCTAGTAACTACTCCATTTTCATCTAATTTATTCCTATATACCCATTTAGTTCCTATGATGGTCATATTCATTGGATTTGGGACTAATTCCCAAACGTCATTTGCCTTAAATTGATTTAATTCTTCTTGCATAGCCATAACCCAACTTTCATCTTTTAAAGCCTCATTAATATTCTTAGGTTCTATTGCTGAGAGGAAACAAAAGAAATTATTTTTATCTTGAGCTTGTGACCTAAGGGTTCTTTGGTTAAGATGTATTATTATATTATCTAGTGGATGTGATCTAGATTCTTTATCATTTACAATTTCGTTATTTCCTAAGTTAATGTCTTCATTATCATTGCCTATGGGTCTTGTTTTACTAACCTCAATAGCTTCTTCTTCGACTAAGTCATCATCTTCTAAAGGTAAAGTTTTAGGAGGTGGTGGTGTTTTATCAAATATTACATTTAGTGATTCTTCTACTTTCATGGAGTGTTTGTTAAGTATTATATATGCTTTAATATTTTGTGAGTATCCTAAAAATATTCCTTCATACGATTTTGGATCAAACTTAGTGAGGTAGTCCTTAGTGTTTATAATATAACATTTACTTCCAAATACCCTAAAGTAGCTTAAGTTTGGTTTTCTACCTCTTAGTAACTCATAAGGAGTTTTTCCTAGAATTCTCCTAATTGATACCCTATTAATAATATATGTTGAAGTATCTACGGCGTGACACCAAAATTTTTGTGGGATGGATTGTTCATTTAACATTGTTCTACTCATTTCTTGTAGTGACCTATTTTTTCTTTCTACTACGCCATTTGATTGAGGAGTACGAGGAGCGGAGAAATTGTGAGATATTCCATTTAAATCATAATATTTTCCGAATTGTACTTCATTGTCAAATTCCCTACCATGGTCCGTCCTAATGGCTACTATTGTGCATCCTAATTTATTTTGAATCATTTTACTAAATATTTTGAATTTTTCAAAGGCTTGGGTCTTGTCACTTAAAAACCTAGTCCACGTGTATCGTGAGTAGTCATCTACTATTACTAAGGTATATTTGTTTCCTCCATAGCTCCGCACAGCGGATGGACCAAAAAGATCCATATAATAATTCTAAGCACCTAGTAGTGGATACTATATTCTTAGCATTGTGACTAGCATGAACTTGTTTTCCAATTTTACATGCATCACAAAAATGCTTGTCATATTTTAGATTAGGCAAATTTCTAACTAGTTCCTTAGAGGCTAAAGATTGTATTTGTTGCATGTTAGCATGTCCTAATCTCCTATGCCACAATGTGGAGTTTTCATCTAGGGTCGTTAGGCATATCCTATCCTCAGGCTTGTTTCCTAGTTTCATAACATATATGCCTCCTTTTTTAATTTCTCTACCTATAAATTTTCCATTCTTAACTATTTCGCTATCCTCTTCGGTAAAAGTGACTCTACATTTATTATCACATATTTGTCCTATACTAAGCAAGTTATATGTTAAATTATCTACATGCTCTACATTTTCAATAGTAAGTGAGTATTGAGAAATCGTACCTTTGCCAATGATTTTTCCACGTAAGTCACTACCGAAAATAACGTTACCTCCATTGTATGCCTTGTATGTAGAGAATAGCTTGCGGTTCCCCGTCATGTGCCTCGAACATCCCCTATCCTTGATCCATTCGTCAGGCTCCAAGTCAATTCCTAAACATATTTTGTCGGTTCCTTTTGCCATAAAACACTTTTCGTCTCTTGGCTTTTCCACTTCTTCTTTGTCACTATCGCTCCATGTTCCACTAACAAATGCGCCTTGATTTTCATAAGCCGGGCTTTAGACATTTGACAATGAGATGATTTGGACTTCCACATCTAAACCACTTTCTTTTCCCGTAGTTGTCACTTCTATTTCTTTGGAATGGTTTTCTTTCGTCTCGTGATGATCTAGTGAATCTTCCTCGTCTCTTGAAGAATTTCTTGAATTCTCTTACAGCCATTGCATATTCTTTGTCTTCTCTTTCGTCACTTGAATCATCATCATCACTAGGTTCCTTTTTGGCTTTTAGAGCAATGGATTTGGTTTGTTCTTTCTTGACTTTGACCGTTTCCGAATCTCCTCTTATAATTTCTTCATGGACCTTCAAGTTGCCAATAAGTTCATCTAGTGATAACGTCATCAAGTTATTTGATTCTTCAATTGCCGTGACCTTAGCTCGCCATTTCGGATGCAATGCCCTAAGAAATTTCCTAACACAATTTTTACTAGAAAATGTCTCATCAAGTGCTTTTAAACTTGTGATAATAGTGTTAAATTTAGCAAAAGCATTATCAATTGATTCCTTTTCCGGAATCATAAATTGTTCATATTGTTGTACAAGAAGATCTATTTTGTTATCTTTAACTTGACTATTACCTTGGTGAGTAATAAGTAAAGAATCCCAAATTTCTTATGCGGTTTTACACATAAAAAATCTTTCATATTTTTTGCGTGGTAACGCATTATAAATGATCATTTTAGCCTCATTATTTTTTGCTAGTTTATTTTTCAAATCATCATTTTGTTTTTTAAAAGATACAATTTCATCCATTTTAGTTTCAACATTATATTGAATAGTGGGAAAATCACCAAAGGTAATAATATGCCAAAGATCAAGATCTTTTGATTTCACATAAGTTTCGAATCTATTTTTTCAATATAAAAATCTAACACTTTCAAATAGTGGTGGTCTTTGCATAGATTGCCCTTCTAAATATTTTAAAGATTCCATAGATCGTTACAAGTTTTAAAATACAATATATTTTAAAAAATCTTGCTAGACGTGGCTCTTGATACCAATTGTGGAAAACTAGAAGGGGGGGTTGAATAGTTTTACGTCTTTTTAATTTGTTATAAAAGATTGTTTGAAAGTTTTTTTTGTTTTCAAAAATATAGATTCGATGCTATATGAAATCAAGTCATGCACAATATGAACAACAATAAATATGTACGATAAAGCAATAATAATATAAGTAAAGAAATAGATGAGAGTTGGAAAGATCGAACCGCGAGACACGAGATTTATAGTGGTTCGGCTACAAGGTCACCTTCATTGCCCTACTCCACTCCCCGAGCACCTAACTCGATAGTTTTCTTCACTATGTCAACAAGCTCCCTTATGGTGAAGAAAACCTTACACACCAATTTACACACCACAACTACTTCACAAATTTCACACGCATGTTTCCTTTTCTGTAAGAGAAGATCCAATTATTCCTCTTTGTTACTCATTCACTTCACACGTTTTTTTTTTGGTGATCCGCCATATCACATATTCATATTTCACTTTCAAAACTGAAACAAACAAAGAACAAACCCTTCTCATTTGTGTCTAGAAGCTACTTTCATTATCAGTGTGCTCTAAACTAAACCCTAAACAAGGTCTATCATCATCACGTTCGCATGACAGAAGTGAGGGTGTGGTCGCATGCATGTTCGGTTACCAACGTCCGAAATTAGCGCTGGTTGTGGCCTCCTTAGCAGGAGGTTAAGGTCTGGTTCGCGATTGTAAGTTTTGGTTCGTGATTTATACGTCTAACGGTTGTGTTCATTCTCTGGTTAAGAGTTGGTTCGGTTAACTATTCGTATATGTATCGGTGGTGTCTTATTAAGTCCTGGGAACTCGTTCTCGAATTGGCTTCGTATACTTGTTTCGAACTAACGTTTTATTCGGAGGTAATTCTTGATCTTATCTTGTTTTAACAAAGTATGCATAAGTACATATGATATTATAACTTACGGGTAGGGATCCAGTGAGAAGAAAATTTATAATGAGAAGGATGAGAAATAACTATAACCACATATTTGAGATGCGTCAACTTGAATTAGATGCATCTCTATTCATTTAGATGCATCCCAACTAGTTTCGAAAGTGATTTTGAACTGAAAATGATGCATAGTAGTACTTGCAACAAATTTGACTCACAGAGGACGAAAAATACATAGAATTTGCGTAACTTGCTAAAATGAATCTAATATATGTGTATGCATATAATTTTAGCTAAAAAATATATTATGATGCATCTAAAATATTAGGGATGCATCTAATTCAAGTCGATGCATCTCTAATCCGTGATTATAGTTATTTCTCATCCTTCTCATTTTAAGGTTTCTTCTTATTTGATCCAATGTCTATAACTTAAAGTAAAATGGAAGAACTGTTATACCAGATTCACGAATATAGAATGTTACGTGGAAACTATAACATGCATGGGGGTTTTAAATTTAGTTCAAAGAGTGATGGGTTGAGTCCTTGGTGTTCCTAATATTCGACATAATCACCACAAATCGTCCTTTGTATTCTCTGATTCAACCTCTAACATATGTAGGCGTATACGATATACATGTCACGTTAACGTATATATTTGATCACTTAAAATTTCGTTTTGTTTCGTATTTAGAAAAGTTATACAAGGAAATTTGCATGTCACAACTAGCATATATGATCACACGCATGTGTTTTTGGAAATGATAAACATGTCACCAAATTTGTTTATGTTTCGAAGTGCTAGACAGAAATCTGATATATATGGTTTCATAGGTAAATAAAAGAAATCATGCACATGCCACGTTAAATCACATGCAATTCAAATGAGTTTTTGATAAGTCGTATCTTTTGTCGAACATAAGATTTTGTGGTGAATTATGCGCGAGTCGTGTGATTATGCATGTGATAATAACAGATTTTGGTCGGCGCGATCTTAAATTAATATTGAGGGTACGTTAATAAATTATGAACGACGGGGTCTAAAATTATCACCTTAATATAAAATTATAGTGTAAACTTTAAAATAATTTTATTAGACATTTTTATTATTTAATTTTGATAATTTACATTTTGACCATAAACTTTACTAAATTGATATAATTAAAATATTATAATTGTCATTTTAACCCCTAAAGATTATTTAATTATCATTTATAACCCTAGAGTATAAAATTACTATTTCAAGAAGACTTACTAAGTAATTATAGAACCTGCTATATATGGAAAGTTACTAAAAATGGAAAGCCGACTAAAATGAGTAATCTGATTTAAGATAAGTTATTAATAATAAGACGATCATGAATTCATGTAGATTCGTTGAAGAAGGAGTTTGCTTCCAATCTCTATGTTTTCTGTTGTGTTTGCACTTGCGGTCTAAGGTACAGATATTCTGACCTTTCAGTAAGGTTTCTCATGGCTCATGATCCGTTTTCTCTACCCCTACACTGACTTCTGATCTTGGTTCTTCTGATGTCCCTGGTTCATTGATATGATGTTTGGTATGAAAACCTTTGAAAATATAATTTGATGATATGAGACAAACCATGTGGAAATGATTTCTTAAAACATGATATCAGACTTGTTTAAAAAGGAAATTTAAATAACTCCTGTTAAAAACATTTTAGAGAAACACCTTTATGAAAATCATGTTTTTAAACGAAATGAAAAACCTCTAAATTTGTTTCCTTATAAAAACTTTCACACTTGTAAACCTTGAACCATTGATATGAACCTTGCTACCTTTATTCTGATATTTTCCTTTGTTTAAGATTCCCTATGCCATTGCTATGAAACCTCATTTTATTTTTTGAACCTTTTCTGTTATGAATGTTTGCTATCTGAACTTTCTGATTTTGAACCTTCTGATTTGGACCTTTTGATATAACTATATGATATGGACTTCTGATATGATCTGATTATGATGACTTATGATCTGTGTCATTTTATGACATTCTGTTGACCTATTCTGTTTGACCTATTCTAGTTTGACCTATTCTAGTTTGACACCCGAGCTAAATTTATTTCACTAGGCATGGGGGTTCCATGTCCGTGTCAGGGATGCACCCCTGGCATGACTCCAGGGCAGTGGAGTGATGTTCTACCACGTCCCCTTATCTGTTATCTGTTATGAGCTCAATTGTCTGTTTATTATGGCCAATATTATTTTTGTGGGGGCGTATGGATGCATCCTAGATCTGTTTCTGTTTCTGTTTTTTGTTTTCTGTTATCTGTTATCTGTATCTGGTGATTGATGCTGCGTGCATGCACGTCCTTCACATTTCTGGGAGCTCGCTACTCCACCCATATGAGGACACCCCTCATTATTGTCTGATTATCTGAGAGGTCTCCCCTCTATATAATTATGAAGATATATGATTATGATTATGATGACGGCATTATATCTGTTTCTGGGCTCGGGGTTGATGACTAACCCTTACCTTACCTCCATCACTATTTCATACTTACCTTTGATTTCATTCTGTTATTCCCTTTATACCTTATTCAGTATTCATTTCTTTTTCATTATTACTTCGTTGTTATATCTGTTCACTTGGTTTTTTAAGCTCAGCCGCATTTCTTTTCCTGCGGCAGGTTTTAGTAGGAAGCTGGGTTATGAGTGGAGAGTACTTTGGACTTAGAAGACTACACTTTGATAGCTATTCTGGACTAGAGATGACTAGAAGAGATGTACATTTTTGGACTTAGAATTTTATTGTTGTTCCTTTACAACCTTGTATTTTCATATTTTCCTTTATAACCTTTAAGATTCAATTGTATTATTTAAGTCTTGTGCTTGTGTTTGCTTTGATATGTCACCATAACGTAATGCTCCTACCCTTATCGGGTTGGGGTGTTACAATTATGGTATCAGAGACGGGTTGTGACTTGTAGTACATCAAACCTTGACCTGTGAAGTTTAGACCATTAAGTTTCCAATGTAGGCGCTCATAAGATAACCTTTTAGAAATTGCTTTAAGATCTCCCCATAGGAACCTAAGTTATTGTCGGTGAGGAATGGGTAGATTAGGACATCTATGTAAGTAGCATTGCTTCTGCATCATTCTGATTCGTGCCTCTGCCCTTAGTTAAGCCTTATAAGAACATTTGTTTCAGAGGTTAGAAGTTTTGCAACCTAAGCTCAATAACCAAGTAAGTTCGCGGATACCTTACACCATTTAAGTTTCACTATCTGATTTTGATCTACATTTTCGATTTGTTTGATAAACAATTTGATACCCTTCTTACCTTTCTAAAGGTTATTCGACCGTAATGTGTTTGATACATTTTGTGAATTCAATACTTATGTTGGATGTAGGATGTGTCACTTGATAAAAATAATCGACTCCGCATAATCCATTACTACTCTTATGAGAACTCTGGTAAATTTAACCTCGGATATAAGAGTTTTGTTCCCTCCCTTTGAATGGTGAACCTTGTCTGCCAATCAGTTTCCTTGGGAGGTTATGATAAAATCTCTATATGGAATTGTTAACTGGGCTTGATGATACCGACAACTAATATCCCGAACACCTCACTTTTGACAATCATACGATGTTCGTATTACCGATGATTCACACTCTACCTATCACTTGTGCTGATGAGCTAAACCAGATCCCAACACTTTGAATTGTTTGCTTGTATACCTCGATACTCTTGACAAACCATGTACTTCACTCTATATGAACTATCTATCCAGTTTGACGACCGTATTCGTTCCATGAATTCGTTTACTTTTGGCTTCTTGATTTTGGATTGGATAGCCCTTCATAAGCTACCATAGACTACCATATTCGATATGTGACATTTGGTAACCTACTTCATTCTACTTTTGTTATGATGGCTCTCAACCACTTAAATCTGTTAATGCTATAGAAGCACAGACTATGATTTCATTTTATTGTCAAGTTTCTCCTGACACATATTAGTATCCACCCTTGGAAAGCTCTGGCATTGGAAGTATTTTGTTGTACAAAATTTTCTGATGTTCTCTGAGGAACCTCTTGGTATACCCTCCTATTTGAGAAGTAAATTTGGCATTGAACTGATCTCCATTGACGAAACCATGATGCCATAAAAGTTGAGAGATTGAAGGATATGATGGAATATGATTTTGTTCACCACAGTGTTTCTCTTGGGATGCTCCTATTAGTTTATGAAGATGAAAGAGGGAAGTATGCGGCAGCGTATCGACTATCATGAACTTAACCTCGAGTTGACAGTAGCATAGTTTACATTGAAGATTGGAAGACATTCTTGCGAAGACGAAGGCGTTGGCAAACATAGAAGGAGAATGTAATCGAGTTGGCGAATTTGGAGTTGTGCTAGAAGACCTGTTGAAGACATGTAGTCTTGTTTCTCTATTCATTTTAGTTTTACTAAAGATGAATTGAGAGCAGAAGCAGACTTGCGGATGGAGGAATGCCCAGTGATCATGTAAGAGATTCGCGTTACTACACCACAATTCCAAGAAGAGATGCCGAAGGCTTGAGGGACCAGACTCAAGTTTATAATTCCTTTTCACACTATGATCAGATGGACAAATGTAGACAGACTGCTCGGACTTAGAAGAAAATTTGAAATCATGTATTTGAATGAACAGATTTTGAAGCAAACATTCAGTTCTGGTTGAGTCTTTCTGTGAAATATGAAGTTATTAATGACGGAATTCACTTCTGCTTAACCTACTTAAGTTTCCGTTACCTTATAGTAGACTCTCCGATTGACTTATGTCCTTTTATTTGAATTCTGTTAGGTGTTTATTTTGCGTAGATCGGATGATTATTTTGTTATGAGAGTTTTGATGAATTGTGGAAGACCTGATGCTTTTGACAACATGCTTCATTTTGATGATATTTATTAGGTTTCGTTACGTTTATTATAAGTTTTGTTTCTCTGACTTCATTCCATTATTGATCTTTGACTAGGGCCAACCCTAGGATGTAGTTGGACTGTTAGGTGGTTTGTAGAATTTTGACTCACGACTCGAGATAAAGGATGACCATCATGAGGGCATATTTATGTGATGCTGGTATTATTACGCCTGATCAACGTAATAATACTTACATCATATAACATGCACTTATTGTGGGCATAGGATATCTTGAGGAGCGCCTAAGAAGCTTAGAATATGACCTCTGTTGAAGACTATCTGCGATTAGTAAGACTTTAGGTTCTTTCGACCTATATGTTTGATCTTCCTTATCGTCGTATGATTTGATATATTTGGATCTTCGAGAATATGTTTGTTGACCTTTGTATCTTGATAATGATCTTAGGGTTCATTGTAGAGCTTTCTACCGTCCGATGTTATCGATTGAGTTGTCTTCTATTCGCTTGAATGCCATTGTTCATTATGTGACGTACACATGTGTTTTGCTACCAATACAATTCACGCCTGTGAGACCGTTACTTTTGCATTGTTTGATTTAGGACTGGATTTATAAGGAACCAAATTTGGACTGTTTGATTCTTGTACGTTTCGTAGGAGGTTTCCTATCGTCTAACTCTACCTCCTCAGCTGTCGCATGTTCATAACATCTTCCGAGTATCTCTTCCGAGGAAATCACTCTTATCATCCCTTGCATGTGACACCCTACTCACTTGATTTGAAGTCACTTGTTATGTTCTTGGAAAACCATATTAGATCGACAAGATAGAGTCATGAGAAACCAAGTCTTCGTGTTTTGCTTAATTTGATACGTTCCCATTTGATTTGCATACCTTCAATTTCGCGGACGAAATTTTTTTTAGAAGGGAAGAGTTGTAAAACCCTAAAATCCGAATACCTAAATTACGTCTAATTTTGAATTTTTCTCTAAAGTTTATTATGATATGATTTAAACCTTAAACTATATAATATGTGCTATGATTAAATATAATCTAATTAACCTAAGACTATACCTAAATAAATAAATGATTTCACAAATTAAAAACCTTCCTAATCTAATACTACCTATCACACGTTCCACAAACATTGTAACGTCCGAATGACTATTAAACCCATAAAATTCGGTCATTATTTAGACACAAACCATAACCGAACTTTTATAATGTCATTAAAAGCTCAATCAAGACCTTTTTATGAACTACCATATTTGTCATCTCCTAAACGCTCCTCTTATACTCCTGTATGAATTTCCCCTATAATCTCGGCCCAAGATTATCTACCTTCCAAATTTCACACGCATGTTTCCTTTTCTGTAAGAGAAGATCCAATTATTCCTCTTTGTTACTCATTCACTTCACACGTTTTTTTTTTGGTGATCCACCATATCACATATTCATATTTCACTTTCAAAACTGAAACAAACAAAGAGCAAACCCTTCTCATTTGTGTCTAGAAGCTACTTTCATTATCAGTGTGCTCTAAACTAAACCCTAAACAAGGTCTATCATCATCACGTTCGCATGACAGAAGTGAGGGTGTGGTCGCATGCATGTTCGGTTACCAACGTCCGAAATTAGCGCTGGTTGTGGCCTCCTTAGCAGGAGGTTAAGGTCTGGTTCGCGATTGTAAGTTTTGGTTCGTGATTTATACGTCTAACGGTTGTGTTCATTCTCTGGTTAAGAGTTGGTTCGGTTAACTATTCGTATATGTATCGGTGGTGTCTTATTAAGTCCTGGGAACTCGTTCTCGAATTGGCTTCGTATACTTGTTTCGAACTAACGTTTTATTCGGAGGTAATTCTTGATCTTATCTTGTTTTAACAAAGTATGCATAAGTACATATGATATTATAACTTAAAGTAAAATGGAAGAACTGTTATACCAGATTCACGAATATAGAATGTTACGTGGAAACTATAACATGCATGGGGGTTTTAAATCTAGTTCAAAGAGTGATGGGTTGAGTCCTTGGTGTTCCTAATATTCGACATAATCACCACAAATCGTCCTTTGTATTCTCTGATTCAACCTCTAACATATGTAGGCGTATACGATATACATGTCACGTTAACGTATATATTTGATCACTTAAAATTTTGTTTTGTTTCGTATTTAGAAAAGTTATACAAGGAAATTTGCATGTCACAACTAGCATATATGATCACACGCATGTGTTTTTGGAAATGATAAACATGTCACCAAATTTGTTTATG
Source organism: Artemisia argyi (assembly GCA_030686995.1). Lineage (NCBI taxonomy): Eukaryota > Viridiplantae > Streptophyta > Magnoliopsida > Asterales > Asteraceae > Artemisia > Artemisia argyi. Next base: position 64,975,461 of record CM060709.1, on the reverse strand, counting down.
TTTCGAAGTGCTAGACAGAAATCTGATATATATGGTTTCATAGGTAAATAAAAGAAATCATGCACATGCCACGTTAAATCACATGCAATTCAAATGAGTTTTTGATAAGTCGTATCTTTTGTCGAACATAAGATTTTGTGGTGAATTATGCGCGAGTCGTGTGATTATGCATGTGATAATAACATATTTTGGTCGGTGCGATCTTAGATTAATATTGAGGGTACGTTAATAACTTATGAACGACGGGGTCTAAAATTATCACCTTAATATAAAATTATAGTGTAAACTTTAAAATAATTTTACTATACATTTTTATTATTTAATTTTGATAATTTACATTTTGACCATAAACTTTACTAAATTGATATAATTAAAATATTATAATTGTCATTTTAACCCCTAAAGATTATTTAATTGTCATTTATAAACCTAGAGTATAAAATTACTATTTCAGGAAGACTTACTAAGTAATTATAGAACCTGCTATATATGGAAAGTTACTAAAAATTGAAAGTCGACTAAAATGAGTAATCTGATTTAAGATAAGTTATTAATAATAAGACGATCATGAATTCGTGTAGATTCGCTGAAGAATGAGTTTGCTTCCAATCTCTATGTTTTCTGTTGTGTTTGCACTTGCGGTCTAAGGTACAGATATTCTGACCTTTCAGTAAGGTTTCTCATGACTCATGATCCATTTTCTCTACCCTTATTCTGACTTCTGATCTTGGTTCTTCTGATGTCCCTGGTTCATTGATATGATGTTTGGTATGAAAACCTTTGAAAATATAATTTGATGATATGAGACAAACCATGTGGAAATGATTTCTTAAAACATGATATCAGACTTGTTTAAAAAGGAAATCTAAATAACTCCTGTTAAAAACATTTTAGAGAAACACCTTTATGAAAATCATGTTTTTAAACGAAATGAAAAACCTCTAAATTTGTTTCCTTATAAAAACTTTCACACTTGTAAACCTTGAACCATTGATATGAACCTTGCTGCCTTTATTCTGATATTTTCCTTTGTTTAAGATTCCCTATGCCATTGCTATGAAACCCCATTTTATTTTCTGAACCTTTTCTGTTATAAACCTTTGCTATCTGAACTTTCTGATTTTGAACCTTCTGATTTGGACCTTTTGATATGACTATATGATATGGACTTCTGATATGATCTGATTATGATGACTTATGATCTGTGTCATTTTATGACATTCTGTTGACATTCTGTTGACCTATTCTAGTTTGACACCCGAGCCAAATTTATTTCACTAGGCATGGGGGTTTCATGTCCGTGTCATGGATGCACCCCTGGCATGACTCCAGGGCAGTGGAGTGATGTTCTGCCACGTCCCCTTATCTGTTATCTGTTATGAGCTTAATTGTCTGCTTATTATGGCGAATATTATTTTTGTGGGGGCGTATGGATGCATCCTAGATCTGTTTCTGTTTTCTGTTATCTGTTATCAGTATCTGGTGATTGATGCTGCGTGCATGCACGTCCTTCACATTTCTGGGAGCTCGCTACTCCACCCATATGAGGACACCCCTCATTATTGTCTGATTATCTGAGAGGTCTCCCCTCTATATGATTATGAAGAGATATGATTATGATTATGATGAAGGCATTATATCTGTTTCTGGGCTCGGGGTTGATGACTAACCCTTACCTTACCTCCATCACTATTTCATACTTACCTTTGATTTCATTCTGTTATTCCCTTTATACCTTATTCAGTATTCATTTCTGTTTCATTATTACTTCGTTGTTATATCTGTTCACTGGGCTTTTTAAGCTCAGCCACATTTCTTTTCCTGCGGCAGGTTTTAGTAGGAAGCTAGGTTATGAGTGGAGAGTACTTTGGACTTAGAAGACTACACTTTGATAGCTATTCTGGACTAGAGATGACAAGAAGAAATGTACATTTTCGGACTTAGAATTTTATTGTTGTTCCTTTGCAACCTTGTATTTTCAGATTTTCCTTTATAACCTTTAAGATTCAATTGTATTATTTAAGTCTTGTGCTTGTGTTTGCTTTGATATGTCACCATAACATAATACTCCTACCCTTATCGGGTTGGGGTGTTACAATTTCACACCTATTCACTACTTAATCACAACACTTCTTCACACCTATCTCCTACACACCAATCTTCTCCACACCTATCTTCTACACACCAATCTTCTTCACAACTATCTTCTACACACCAATCTTCTTCCTAACTCTTCTTCTTCACAACTAACTACTAACCAATCACACTATATACTAACCTATCTTCTAACAAATATTCACAACTAATCACACAATGAGATAAATACAATGATGATGCTCTAACAACTTAGATGTGGAGATCACAACAAGTTGTAATACTTCTCGTCTTGAGGGATAGAAGTATTCTTCTCTTGCACTTGATAGGATGATGTTTGGATCACTTTGAAACAAAGATTTAAGAATGTATGATCAAAGGATTAAGAGATTAGAAATGGAGATCTAGAACAGAAAGTTTAGGAGTGCAAAAGGTGAGAAAAATTCCAGATTTAAGGTGGTATTTATAGGCAACAGATTCTGACAGAGGAGCGTGGCCGGTCCTCTTAAATCAAGGCCGGCCCCCTTAAAATTAAGGGGACCGCCCTTTATAATTAAGGGGGCCGCCTAGCTGTAACGGCCAGATTTTTTATTTTTTAGTGGGGAAAGTTTATTTGCTGAAAAACTAACTAATTTTGGTTAAAAATTTGAATTCATATATTTAGTATGAATAAACTATTTTTCTTTATTACCAAAAGTGTTTTTCAAAAATATATAATATGTTTATATAGTTAAATAAACTTTGTAATACTTAATTAAGTTTTCCTTTGATCATAAATTGCACTAAACACTTTGTTTATTCATACCTTAAGTGATTTGGATGTAAAGAGAATGTTAATCACTAAATACTTGTTTATGTCCCAAGTTTTAGTTCTATGAGTTTATATTTTGTAATAATCAAAACATAGAGATATTGATAATATGTTAATAATGTTTTTAGGCATTATTTATGTCAACAGAAAACACGAAGCATAAGTTGATCAATCGTCAATTTCTCTGTCGTAGGATCTTCTCCACGTGTTCATTAGCATCTTCATTTTCAGATCCACTGAAAGCATTTTCTCTTAGTTCCTTGAGAAATTGACCCTTAAGCTCGAACTTTGTATCCTTGTCAAATTTCAGCTTCTCAATTCCCGAAGCATTGTCCGCTCGAGTTTTGTTCATGTACTCTTCCATGGTAGGGTCCGTCATTGTTTTTGGTATTTCTTCTTCATCACTAGCTTCCTCCTGTTCAGAAAAGTAATCAAGTTCTAACGAACTTGAAAGATCAAAGCTTTTTGTGTTGAAAAGCCTTTTAAGCGAATGAAAAGCTCATTCAGGATCTTCAAAAGGTTCGGTTAATTTCTTAGTCGAACTTCTGGTCATGCACGTCCTGAAATCATCACAAAAGCATCAAAATGATAGGTTTTATAAAGTAGAATATTATAAAACTGACAATGAAAATGGAATACGAAAAATAAAAGTCGTTGATATATGCACACGATGCGCCGTATCCTAAAAGTAGGATGCACTTATTACGTTAAAAATTAAATTAGACTTTTATTCAGAAAATCGATACGCCGCACAAATAAATTAAATGTGCCATATCTTTAAGTTAACAAACATTGCTTATATTTACAAAAATTAGATGCGCCGTATAAGCAAAGCTAATACGCCGTATCTATGTTACGTTTCAGAATACAAGAATTTTTATTTTAATATAGATGCGCCGTATCGACAAAAATCGATGTGCCGCTTCTCGTTAATTTAATAAATTCAAAAACTGTTTTTAATAAATAAATAAATATGTCGTATCTGAAAAACATATATTCCTTATGTCTATTTAAAGTTCTTGAAAAAGTTTCTGATTAAAAACAGAATACGCCGTAACTAGGGGATAGATGCGCCGTACTCGATTTATTAAATTATATGTGTTGTATAAAAATTAAAACGCCATACGCCGCATCTATAAAATATATGTGCCGTATCATTTGTATCTGCAACGTACGGCAGACAGAATATGCATAAAACAAAGAAAAAAAATTAGAAAAAATAAACAAACAAGTAAACAACAAATATGCAAAAATATACAATGAATGCAATTAAACTAATACACAACAAAATTAGCAGTTAAAATCTAAAAATTAAATGGTTAGAAAACCTAATTTAAAATACTAACAGAAAAACTTGATATATTAACATATCACTCCCCAGCAATGGCGACAAAAACTTGATGCGCATGTTATGTCACGTGTAGTATAGGGTGATTTTGCCTTTTCAAGTTTTACATTTATATTTAGCCGACTTATTCTATAACACACACTAACGAGCAGTGTACCCAATCGATATGTATATAGTAGTAAGTAGACTGTCGATCACTAAGAGTGGAACGTAATATCTAATTAATCTAATCAGTATTTTAAATATACTAAGTTAGCTTTACAATCTAATCTAACGCAAGGGGGTTTTAGTTTGAGAGACTAGCACGATTTTGGTTGATTAATTAAACTAATAAGACTAATGAGAACAAATCAATAAATGGCGAACCCGTACACAGATAGATAATAGAAACAGATAGAAGGCCTACCCTGTTGTTAAGTAGCTTGTCACTTGTTTTATTGCTAGTTTTATATGATGGGTATTGTAATATATTCTCTCTCGTTGAATCTTAAATATAGGCGAGTAAACTCTTAATGATTACTTATGCCTATCTTACTTTCTAGACGCTAGATAAGTAACCGTGGAGGGGATATGGCAGCCCAAGCAAAACACAGCTAGCCACAGAGGTTATCAAAGCACATATACAAATCACCAAAAAACATCATATAAACTTATAATCAATGGGAAAGCAATTTTAAAGGGAGCAGTATGGTGGCCACAAGCCCATCAATCCTGATGGATTATAGTTTACTAATACAATAAAACAAAACTACTTAATGAATTAAATACATGCATGACCTTCTTTCTGCTCTAAGATCTTCGTTGGAGGTGTGTCTTGTGTTGCCTTTTCGTCTGAATTCGTCTCCTTAGGGTTTTGTTGCACACAAAATTTGTCTATGCCTTGGGGTATTTATAGTTTCTGTCTGAGGGTTAGATGTGGCGCATCTATTAAGTAGATGCAGCGCATGTACTTAACTTCGTGTGGGGTCCAAGATTAATATATTCTTGAATATTCGTACACCGTCTTCAGATGTGGTGTATCTTGAATCTTATGCGGCGCATGTCCTTCGGCGTCTTGGATTGTCTTTGGTGAAGTCTTGATAGTAATACGGCGCATGTTGATAATGAGATGCGGCGTATCTAGAGTAGAACAAGTTGGTTCTTCTTCATTGACCAAGGTTTCATATGCGACACATGATATAATCAGATGCGGCACATGCTTCAAAGTCAAGCAATGGTATTCGAATTCATCTAAGTATGATGATGCGGCGTATCTGAATAGAATGATACGGCGTATCTCCTTGAGTTCAGTAGACTTTTTCCATCTTGATCATTTTTCTCCATATTTCGTCCAAAATCGCCCAAGTTTCAACAATTGCTTGTTTTTACCTGAGAATTACTAAAGTAAACAATTAAGTATCAATTCTCATATAAAATATAATAAAACAAGTCAATTAAATAGGACAAATAATGACAATATAATGTACTTATTTGATATCATCAAGTGTTATTCATGAGGATGTCACAAGTGCTAAGGTTAGTAATGACCATTATGTCAGTGTTAATAAGGAGGACACATGTTCTATTGCTGCAAAGATCCATGATATGGAATGTAAAATGCTTGAGGGTAAGCTTGTATTACTGGGAGATGATGAGGTACCTTTAAAACCTGTGAATGTCGATAGTCAAGCTACTAATATGGAGCTGTTTCTAAGCTTGTCCAACTCGTTTGGTTCCTCTAATAAGTCTGCTGAAGTAGATATTGCGGGTGATAAAGGTTCATATGTTGATCATCTTAATGTGATCCGAGTAAGAAAGCTTCTAATTTTCGTACTTTAATCACCTTGGTTGGTAATGGGTTTGATGTTACAATTTCTAGAGAATTAGTCCTATTGGTTAAGGAGCGTTTCGAGAACGCTGCTTATGGGTTCTTTCTAGGTAAAAAAAGTTGTGTATCTAATGGTTGAAAACTATGCTAAGAATGTGTGGAGTAGATTTGGTCTTGCTCGCTCTATGATGAACTCGATTCTTCAAATTTAGTTCTAATACTGGTATGAAATCAATGCTTAAGAATGATCCATGGATGATACGTAATGTGCCATTGATTCTCGTAAGTGGTCTTCTTTGGTGAACATGTCTAAGGAAGACTTGAAGAGTGTACTGATTTGAGTTAAACTTCATGATGTCTCAATCACGGCATTCACGGAGGATGGATTGAGTGTTATGCCACAAAAATTGGTACCCCATTGATGTTAGATACTTATACAGCTTCAATGTGTATGAGTTTTGGGGTCGGTAAAATGATAATATAAGATGTTATTTAATATTTCTGTATAGTATTGAATGCTAGAATTATTTAATTTTATTTATTTTTGATTAAATTAACTTTTCGAATACTTATATATCTTAAGATTTTGACAGGTATTGATGTAATATTGAAATTTGAAGGACATGGATGTAATTATATACGAGTAATTCTATAATACTAGACGAGTACCCGTGCATAGCAACGAGAGATATAGCGACAGATAGTTTCATTGATAAAAAAAGTTTGTGTGTTATAAACTCAAAATAATAAAAGTTTGAGGAATTTGAGAATGTTTTAAAACCCGTTTCAATCCGGACGGTTCAACTGGTTAAAACTATTCCGATCGAAAACAAGGTCAAATTAAACTGATCAACCCACCCGGGTCAACCCGGTTTTCGATGTGTATTAATAGTGTGTTAATAATTTCCAGCTTTACATATGCTTTCTGAAAATAATGTAAGTTTCCTTAGATAGATGACTGAATTTTTAAGTTTTTTTTAAAATAATGTAAGTTTCTTTAAATAAATGACTGAATTTTTAAGTTTGACCAAAATTAGGTTTTTCACTTTGACGATAGTATAGATATAGATGCCCATAAAATCAGAGACGGAGACAGTGGGGAGCCAGGGGGTGCTCGACCCCCTCCAACACGCCCAATCGCCTTGCTATTTACCTTATAAAATTTAAGCATATGACGCAACTATAGGCAAATGACCCCCCTAACTTTTAGTTAAATTACTTTGTTAGCTTAAGAAAAAAATTTCGGCCCCCCTTATTTCTAATTCCTGGCTCCGTCCCTGCATAAAATATAATATCAACCCCTCATGTGTAAATTTACACTTGTAAACAAGGTTTTCAAGATCGGGATCCTACCCAGGATCGTTTTCGTCTTTGCAAGATCGTGATCGTAAGATCGGATCGGGATCTTATGATCCTACTATAATGTCCTTTTCTTAATAGTTTTTGTAATATTATACAAATTTACAAATTATTATATATCATAAACACAAAATTATATGAATGTTCCATCGAAATGTTGTCCTAAATTATGATTATGAAATGTTTAATAAGATTAACATGTTGGTTTTTAAATTCTACAAAAAATAATTTAGAAATTTGTAATTTTTTAGTTTGTTATTCGAGAAAAGTAGGATCGGATCGGATTAGATCTTAAGATCCTATGATCAAGATCGGGATCCTATAAGATCTTAAGCTTTCAAAGATCTTATATAAGATCCTGATCGTTTTTGCTTTGCAGTATCGTAAAATCGTAAGATCCTAAAATCGAGATCTTGACAACCATGCTTGTAAACTTTACTATTCTCTTTTTTAAATTTAAAGAAAATAATAAAATATTAATATTATTATACTAGATCCAGTTTCCAGAGCAAACACTTGTAAAGTAGTCAGACTTGTCTTTCTCATCAAAACACTCTCCTCGTTCCCATCGAAACACCTTAAAACTAAATATCACTCCGCCCCTTAAACCCATTAATAAAAAACAAACAACAATGTTCTCCACCACCGCTCCAACAGCCACCACAACACCTTACAACAAAACAACAACGTTAAAAACCAACAACAACCCTCTTCTTAGTTCCATCACAACAACCCAATTCCGATCAGGTAACCGATGTCGGAGAGTTTCTCCGGTGATGGTGATGAAGACTGACGAGATGACTGCTGTTGGTTTGGAAAAAGAGAATAAGAAGAGTTTAGCGGATGAGTTGAGGTTGGGGAGTTTAACTGAAGATGGGTTGTCTTATAAAGAGAGATTTATTGTCAGGTGTTATGAAGTTGGGATTAATAAAACTGCTACTGTTGAAACTATTGCTAATTTGTTACAGGTTGGGTTAAATTTTATATTTTTTATACTTTATGTTTTTTGTTTTGAATAGATTCTTAGAATTGTTAGTAATGTACTTGCATTCAGGGATGGAACAAGAAAGTTATGGTCGATGGGGCAAACTTTGATAATTTTTAGAAACTACACGACAAATTGGTTCGTTAGGGGTTGGGGGAGAGGGGCAAATTACAAAAATAGCCGGATATTTTAAAATGTGCTTCGTATAGTGTGTTTGGTATTAATCATAGCAATGTAGTTTACTACGGAGTATTTCTTTTTACGAATAATAGCAATGTCGGGTTGCTATGATTGGTAATGAAATGGAAGTGTATGTTGTTATCAGAAACGATGAGAACCAAATAACAATTTGGTTGGATCGGTTTTTGGAATTGGTTTTTTCATTATTTTCTTGAATGTATTACTCAATGGACGGGTTGTAATGCGTAAGGTTAAAAGGGATTTTTTGAACCTTGGTGTTGTGAATTTGATAAGTACATAAGAAAGGTAATACCTTTTGCTAATTCTATATAAGAGATTAAGGATATACGGAGTATATGTCTATACCTATGTATAATAATAAATCAAAAGTGAATTGTTATTCGGTTTTTTTGGACCATTCGTTTCTTACTATAGGAACCAAGAACCAACCCATAATCCAGTAATTCAGTTTTGGTCCAAATTGAAACATAAACCGAAAATTTTGAACCATCCCGTCGAACCACATTTTGCAATTGGACACTTCGGTTACGTCCAAACAGTGAGCACCCCTAATAGCTGGTGAACTGGACAATGCATGCATGAATTATGAAGATCAGTAGGTAATTGGTGTGTGTTAGTATCCATCATATATTCATACGTGTGTAAATGTTTATTGCAGGAGGTTGGAGGTAATCATGCTCAGAGTGTTGGATTTTCAACAGATGGATTTGCTACTACAATTACTATGCGGAAAATGCATTTGATATGGGTGACTTCCCGAATGCACATTGAAATTTACAGATACCCTGCTTGGTAAATTTTTAATTGTTTTGACCAGAAAATAAGGGGTGTTTGGAATTATTATTTTAATATTTTAACTGCTTATGTTTTTTTGTTTTTTTTTTTTTGTTTTTTTTTTTTTTTTTTTTCTGAAATAATCAGAATCACATAATGAGTTAATGACAAAATGCAATAATCAGTTTATCATTCTCAGTTTACCTTCCCTCAATCCAAACAGTCAAACTGATTATCTGTTGTATCAAAATGCAGTATTTAGATATCATTATTTATAAGCAATCACGTACACCCCCTGAACATATGTTTTGCATAGTTCATTTCTTTTTTTGTATAATTTATATTCTAAATGGTGTTATGTGTGTAGGAGTGAGGTACTTGAAATTGAGACCTGGTGTCAAGGTGAAGGAAGGATTGGGACTAGACGTGATTGGATTATCAAAGACCATTCCAATGGCGAGGTCATCGGAAGAGCTACAAGGTGCATTTTAATTTTTGTTCTTTTCCTCTTCTCTATGTGTTATCTTTGTAGCGACAGGTTTGAACATTTTTGTCATGGTTGTTTCATCAAATATTCCTGTTCCATTTAGACGTATTCAGACTGTGGGTAGTTTCGACAAGTGAGCTGCTTATGAAATATAAAGAGGGGTCTTTATGTAGTTTGTGTTCATGATTGATACTGGTTATGCGTGAGGCTTTGCGTAGTCAGTAGTATGGTTCTTGTAGTGTAGCCACACATCTCTTTGCAACCGATATTGATTGAGATCTTAGGACCCTGATCGTCTGTTTATTTTTTACTGCAATGTGATCAGTATAAACTAGAAGGCTAGATATCCCAATTGACCATTTCTAATATGAATGCAGCAAGTGGGTGATGATGAACTCGGATACTAGAAGACTCCAGAAAGTCAATGATGCAGTCAGAGATGAAGTTTTGATACATTGCCCCAAGACACTAAGGTAGTCTTTTGCTTGCTAAATATTCCATTCTTTGTGATATTATTGCTTTTACTGAACTCGTCATATAAAATCGCCCTCAATTTATTAAAAAAAAATAATAATAATAAATAAATAAATAAATAAATAAATAAACAAACAAACAACAAACAAACAAGCAAACAAACAAACAAACAAAAAAAAAAAACAAACATTTGCATTGAAACCTAGTAAGGCCCAAAATACAAAGATTGTACACCAAGGGATGAATTTCAAGAAGGAAAACCATAACCCAACCATTCTTTAGCTCACTGTAAAATCATGCAGCACCTTCTATACATTTTTTTACAATTTGTGGCGAAACAAAATCAGTATTGAAATAGCCTTTAATTTAATTCATAATGGACAAGAACACAATTTATTCTCTATAAATCATCAGTATATGTACTTTGTTCGCTACATTTTATCTCTGTAACTAGTTTATTTACCTGTATTATCACAAAAACCTCTGCCCTGTTTTACTTATTGTGTTGTGGCTTTCAGATTAGCATTTCCAGAAGAGAACAACAACAGCCTGAAGAAAATAGCAAAACTGGATGATCCCGCTGAATATTCCAGGCTAGGACTTGTGGTAAGACCATAGTTTTCTCCAAATATAAGCTCTAATTCGATTGTTACAAGTATTAGCACTTAATAAAATCTTCAAATTATGCAGCCAAGAAGAGCTGATTTGGATATGAACAAGCATGTTAACAATGTTACCTACATTGGATGGGTTCTCGAGGTTAGTTACTAATCTCAATATTTCATTTTTCATTCGTAAGCTTCCTTTTTACAGTTGATGCGTCTTGGGGTTAGTAAGGTTCATTTTTCGTGTTCCGTTTATATGCAGATGTGTACATTTTTCTAGTGTCATTAATCAATTAACTAATTACTAAGAAAGATGTTGATAAATTGACTTTCTGACAGAGTATCCCACAAGAAGTCATCGACACTCATGAGCTACAATCTATCACCTTAGACTACAGGCGTGAATGCCAACATGATGACGTAGTTGATTCTCTCACAAGTTCAGAATCACTCGTCACAAAACTTGAAGGAAGCAACGGATCTGCTTCTTCCCCGAAAGAGGAAAATGATATGAGCCAGTTTTTGCACATACTAAGATCATCTGGTGATGGTCTTGAACTGAACAGGGCTCGTACAGAGTGGAGAAAAAAACCAGCAAAAAGATAAGCACACCACAAACAACATCTTTCAGTTGGTATATCATACCCTCTTGTTCTTTGCGTGTTGTGCCAATTTGTGTACCTCCTTAGATGGACTAGATTTCCAGATTTTCATACCAAACGAGATTATTCTTTTCGTTTTTCTAATTTTGGTTATCTTCGTATATCTGTTATGCATGTAGAACTCATGAACCATTTGTCTATGGAGTAATGTTTTTGGTGGAATAATAAATGTCTGTTTTCCCAGATCTGGTAAATGTGAACATTTTCATAGTTGCTAACATGAAATTTTAGCTAGAGCACAACAGCAAAAAATAAATGTGAACATTTTCATAGTTGCTAACATGAAATTTTAGCTAGAGCACAACAGCAAAAAATATAATTGTACGAGAAAACTTCCGGCACATCATAGATTGTATTAATAGTTTCAAAAAATATGTTCATAAATGTCGAATGAATAATAAGCAACCTGATTGGGAGAATACCACAGTAGATCGTAAATCGACCAAATTCCTTTTGTAACACAAACATAAATACATATATATTTTTTTCAACTTGTCGAAAATGACATTATTTTATAGCTGTTTATAAGTTCCAACACTGATCATGGATGTGGATTTTTCTTCGACTTGTCTTTTGCATCCGCCTCGGACTTACCCTTAGTCCCACCAGGACCACCTCGAGATCGACCAGGGCCACCTGGGCCGCCTCCAAATCCACCAGGACCACCTCCATATCCACCACGACCGCCTCCATACCAACCAGGACCGCCTCCATACCAACCAGGACCGCCTCCATAGCCACCAGGACCGCCTCCATACCCACCAGGACCGCCTCCATATCCACCACGACCGCCTCCATATCCACCACGATACCTGCCCCATCTACCAGGGAATCCTCCACCAAGTCCACCAACTCCACCGAGTCCCCCTAGTCCTCCTAGTCCCCCTAGTCCCCCTAGTCCCCCGAGCCCCCCGAGCCCCCCAGGTCCACCAAGTCCACCGATTCCAGGGAAAAATGGATTTAATCCAAGGATTAGTGGTAAGATATGAGTGAGTTTCTCATCATTTTCCCCTGTCAACACATCTGGCTTCTCCCTATTGATAAAGATTGATTGTGTTTGTTTGCCTAGTTTATCATCATTTTCCCCGGTCAACACATCTGGCTTCTCCCTATTGATAAAGATTGATTGTGTTTCTTTGCCGAGTTTCTCATCATTTTCCCCGGTCAACACATCTGGCTTCTCCCTATTGATAAAGATTGATTGTGTTTCTTTGCCGAGTTTCTCATCATTTTCCCCGGTCAACACATCTGGCTTCTCCCTACTGATAAAGATTGATTGTGTTTCTTTGCCGAGTTTCTCATCATTTTCCCTGGTCAACACATTTGGCTTCTCCCTACTGATAAAGATTGATTGTGTTTCTTTGCCGAGTTTCTCATCATTTTCCCCGGTCAACACATCTGGCTTCTCCCTACTGACAAAGATTGATTGTGTTTCTTTGCCCTCGATTATTGTTGTAATACTCAAGAGAGCAATAAGAAAGGTAGTAAGCAATAGCAATTGTTGATGAACTCTCCCCATTGAAAAAGATGGATTGCTTTGCATGAAAAATTGGAGCTGATGCATTCTGAATTTATACTGTAATTTGAAACAGCAAGTGATAAAATTCATCTTCTTATTTACCTATTATAGACATCAATTAACTAACATATCTGCACCAAAACTTTACTTTGTTTAGACTCATTAATGATAACTAGAGTAAATGTTTATGACACGAAACAACTTAATTACTTCAGATAACCGCGTTGGGAAAACCTCATGAACACGACACAGAAACATACCATTTATATATCCTTTATGAGGATCACAGTTGTTAAGATTTTATACGTGTACAGCTAGCAATTAAAAAAATAAGATTTGTTTAGATCGTGTAGAAAGGACGTTTTGCATGAAAATTTGTTGACTAGTTAGGGTCAAAAGCTTTTTTCAGACTGCCGTGTCGTATTGATTTTGTTGGGGTCTAGAGAAATTTGATGAAAGTGTCATTGCTCATTAGATTGACAGTAGAATATGCGTTTGAACTATTTATTCCAATTCAGTTTTGAGTGTTTAGAAATAATGATTATGATTATCCTTAGATGATTAGTTATACTCAGAATGATTATTTTGAAACCAAGTAGATATTACTTGCAAGAAAACTGATCATTCGGATAATGCATGCGAACTTAGATTATCATTGTTCTAATAAGTTGGTTTATCATTCTAATCTTAATTTTTTATTAACTCATAATGATTAACTAAAAACGCTATCTCCCAAATTCACATATGTTCAGGGGCGGATCTAGCCTTAAGACAGGGTATGCAAGTGCATACCTTGTGTAAATTTTAGTAGTGTAAAAAGCATTTGAGTTTTTCCAAAGTTGATACGAAATACATTACAAAATTGTGAGTGCACACCCTATGAATTACACGAAAATTATTAGTGCATACCCAAGAATCCCAAAGAAAAGAAAAAATGAGAAGTATAAAATTTTAAGCACCACTGGTAATCTAACGGTTGAGTATGTTGAAGATGATAAAGGAGGTGACTAGTCAACGGATTATATAATATATTTTTAGTGGCCTATTAAATTTATGTCCACCCATTCCCTTCTTTAAGCCCAACCCACTTAAAAGCTAATAGCTAAAACAACATTTTACACACACCCATTGTTTTCAGTTTTCTTTTTACAGAATTGTGTTTACAATATATATGTTATCGTCTGTGGTAAATCTGGGAACTAATCTAACTGAAAATTGTCTTTACATATTTCTAAGGTTTGTTGTTTGTATAACTTTTGGATGTGAAATTGTTAGCGTGTTAGCCTTATATTGTTTTCTCATACTTGTCCTCGATGATAATTATTTACATTTAAATTGTTCGCGACAACTTAAGAATTTAACATCATATGTTGTTGCTATATATTAGTTAAACTTTACTTTTATTTTTAACGATTGCCACCAAAAGCAAACTATGTTTTACTAAAATACTGAATCCGCATAACCAGCTTAATCTCATATAAAACGAACTTGATAAACCAAATCAACTCTAATAAATTGGATCCGAAAAATAAAACGATCATATTCAGCCCAAATTCTTAAAAACCGGTCTCGAAAAAACCGACCCGAAAAATGCAACCCCATTTTTTTTTAATTTATTAATAAATCAAATAAAATAGTGCACACCCTGATCTGAATTTCTAGATCCGCCACTGCATATGTTGCCATGTTGGCCAAGCTCATGGGTTATGTCGGTTTTTCAATAATTTCATGATCATTTCATTTAAGATTAACAACAGGCAGACGAACTGTGGTGGATCCATTGTTTGATAAGTCAGAGCAGTAAGTAGTTCTGTATAATTCATTTCATTACTCAGCTTTTTCATAGACTCCAGTATTATAAAAAGTCATAATATGCGCGTTCATATATGTGTTCAACACAAATCTGACCTAATGGACTTCATTAGGGCACTCTTGAAATTGGTCACTTGACTAGATGGGTTCAACCGTGCAGACGTTATGCAGTCATATTCTTCATTACACACCATCGAATACTCATTGTATTGCTCTAG
Source organism: Artemisia argyi (assembly GCA_030686995.1). Classification (NCBI taxonomy): domain Eukaryota; kingdom Viridiplantae; phylum Streptophyta; class Magnoliopsida; order Asterales; family Asteraceae; genus Artemisia; species Artemisia argyi. Next base: position 64,960,305 of record CM060709.1, on the reverse strand, counting down.
ATCAATGTCTTCTTCGCTCACCCAACGAACATGAGTTGGCACCAACATGGGTTCATGCAGTTAAATCGTGCTCTAGCATGACCTATGAAATACAAGACGGTTTTTGCCAACAGATATCTTCGTATTCTCATTATAGTCGTTAAAATTGGTCATGTTGCAACACCTTTTAATGATGATATCATGTTAAGGTATTTTTAAAGTAATATGTACACTATTGTTTAAGTTACTAGTTATAATACCCGCGCACGCCCGGGTTTTTTTAAAATTTTTGAATCCTATATTTTTATTTATTAAAAAACAAATAATTTAATATTTGTTTTGTTTGATTTATAATGTTTAATTATAGTTTTTTTATTATTAAAGATAATTATTTAAAAATTTTAATCCTATTATTAATTGCATCTTATCTATATTTTTGTATTTGTCTTCTACTTGTGTTATGAATAAATATAAAATATTACCTAATAAGAAAATAATTTTTTTTTTTTGTAAATAAAATTATTACTAAATAAGGTATGAATGCGTTTTTTTAAAATGAAAAATTCCCAATAGGGTTTTGTTGTATTATATAAAAGATGTATAAAAGTATACAAAACATATATACACGTCATTTGGAGCATTCAATATGATAACTCTCTCAATAATCTCACTTCTTTTGGTTTCAACAAAAATATTGCATATGGCTAAACAGTTTAAAATCTAAAAAACGAAATTTGATTCTCACCTTAAAACTTTGCAATTTCAATTAGTTCAATATTAAGTTGTTTACGGGTGTACGATTTTGTGATTAGCAGTGAAATGCATGAAATTTTCTCATTTTACATGACTTTGGAAAACTCACCGTCATTATCTAGGAATTTTGGTCGATACTAATGTGCATCTATTTGAATACGAAAAATAAAGTTTAGAACTATAGTGATTCAAGCTTTAGGTTCTCAACAATTCAACTTGAAAAAGCATGTGCAGATGAATAGAGCTTATCAAGTTATTCGAACCCAAGTTCAGCTTAAGTAGACCTGAATAGAGCATGGTTTCAAATGAACTTTTAAAGCTATAAAAAATCGTGCTCTTGAAACAAAGTTTCGGGTGCCAAGCTTAAGCTTGCATCATGAAGGCTCACGGGAGATGCAGTATATATAGTAGATGGAACTAAAAAATGAAACGAAGTTTTTAGCAACTATTTCCAAAAACTCCATGTCCAACTTAATAAGCATTACAAGAGAACAAATATTTTAACAAAGCCTAGTGCCAGTTGGTGAAATTAGAAAATAACTTTATATAGTAACCCCGCAAATTCAATATCATTACAGTTCTAATCCTAATAATCATCTCATTAGCGACTTCATCAATACAACCGAGAACAAAACTTAACCAACGAGAAGCCACACATACATGCAGACCAATTCAAGCAACACACCAGCTTGTTTACTGCTGCTCATGCTTTAGATTCCATTGCCAGAAGGATCTTCTTTCTTGGACCCTACACAAAGGAAGTCCCTCAAAAAGTTAAGAAACATGAAAATAATATCTGGTTGATAGCACAGCACCAAAAACTCTAAAAGCATTTGCAAGCAGCAAACTTCACACGTAGTACATGCACCTACTCACATTTGCAAGTAGCAAACTTCACAAGTAGTACATATCTAACCTGAGAGATCAATGACATCAAGAAACTTGAGGGAAAGATGTGGAGGTTCAAGGAGGTAGATTTGGTGAAACATACATTGACCATCCTAATTCCTACAACATCTAGCAAGAAAATTCTGAGAATCAGACCTTGATTCTTTGTAATGTATTGATGCTATATGCCTATATACCTATGATACATGTGTATATTAAGTCAGGTTTGCCTAGTCGACGTAAACTCTATCTGTACAGGGTCAATTACAACAGGCCAGACACGTAAAAATAAAAACTTCAACTACAATACAATTGAGTCAACAGCTACCAAGAATGTCATGAAATGCATGAAACCTCCTAAATAGCTTTATTATAGAATCATTTTATTGTTGCAAAGCCTTTGGTTCTTGTAATCATATTAAACACATGCACAAAACTAAAAAAAGGGACAAATGATTAAAAGCTTTTCTCTGCCTCGCCATTTTGTATTAGCTTTTGGACTAATGAGGAGGCATTTTAAAGCATCTATGTAGCAATCTCTAGCTTTTATCGTATAAAACCTAAGTCATAAAATAGTAATATCTCTGTGTAGGGTGTGAGACCAAAAACTAGTGATTATCCCAGCATTCAAACAAGAATAACCAAACCTTATTTACTTTCCTATTGCAACAAAAGAATGGCATACTGTTCAAGTAACACCAACACATGTAATACCATTCCGGTCCATTAATGTTAATAGAAAATGTACTCTAAACAAACAGCCAAAATGAAACCAATTTACCATTGGAATTCCTATAGCTTTTAGATCGTCATCAGTAATGTGTTGAAGAGCAGTCATATCAACCTGCAACACAAATGATGCTTAAAAGCTGGTCTACGGTTCGAAAACTCATGGTAAAATAATTATCCTAGAATTCTTACTTCCTCTGCTTGGAATTGAATGCAATACTTTTCAAGACCCAGTCCCTTTAAAAAGGAGTCCACTGTTTCTGCCTGCAAAGAAGATGAGATGAAGTAAAAAGAACCAACATTATAAAAGAAAGCAAGATATAAAACTTAAATAGAGCTAGATAGCACAGATAGATCATCCATATTCACACCCTTACAAAAGAAAGATTAGGGCTAAATGTGGAGGTGCAAATTTTGACATATTTACTTATAAATGGGTCAATAGAGATTACATATTATTTCAAACTGGTCAAAGAGGTAAAGTAAATGTTAAGAAAACAGTCAAAAGTTGCCCAAGTGTATATTTGATGCTTATAGTCTTTTAGATCATATTTCAAAAATCAACGGTACCCAATCCAGTCTGCCACGAGGTATGGAGGAGGTGAGAATTGAGATGTAGACAGCCTTACCCCTACCCGAAGGTAGAGAGGCTGCTTCCAGAGGACCTCCGAAAGGAGAGGGGTTTTTCCAACTGATCCAAAACTCTGCTTGTTTGAAACACTAATTCTTTATCTAATAAGAACTAAATCTGAGCAAAAAACCTTTCAGGTTAACCCAAACCATCATGTAACTAAATGTACCCATTTTGACCTGGACTCGTTTTGATATGTTGTGACCTCTAGCTAAAAAGATAATTCAACATAAATGTAGGTTTCAAGGAAGTAACAACCTGGTAGAAGTACACTAGTACGACCTCATAAATATATTAGTGGCAGTAATTACACCAGTAGTCTAGTACTATCTAAAGACAATCAAGGTACTGAGTATCATTCCATAAAATACTGAAACTTTTTTCCAAAAACTCGTTTTGCTTATCACTGCCACAAAGGGAAAACCTTTAACAAAACTACAATGTATCAACATAGAGTCGAGCATTCTCATTAGAGGTGCCTATGACTACCGAGGTACATGAGTAGTATAGGATAATATTCTATTTCTAAAGGGTCACAAGGGAAAAAAAAAAAAAAAAAAAAAGGCGTTTAAGAAAGACACTTTGGATACGTCAAACAGGTAGCTCAAGGTGTCATTGTTAATTAATAATTGAATTATTACGATACAAGTGCTGATCATAAAAACATGTAAAATTGGATATAAAGTGCGACAAATTAGGCCATTACGACCATTACCCACAAATAACCAGATTTAATGTGTTACCCGACCCTTCCAACCCGCCCATTTACACCTTAAATTTCATCATAGAAAGGGAACTAGAATGTGAAATACCTTTGTTCTCTTAGAAGCAGGACCAGAAATGTTTCTAGTCTCTGCTAAAGCGGCTTCAGCTAAAACACTTCTTCTAGCAGGTCTGCTGCTCTCTGATACTGGTTTTGCCTTTGCTGAAGCACTTACGGCTGACTGCGAATAACCAGATAGTTTTTCACGCAGATCTCTTACACCTCCTGACAAAGATCCGTTTGCACTTTTCTTCTGGAGTTTCAAGCGCAGGTCACGGACACCAACTTTGCGATCTAAGGAAGCCATAATGCACACCAATAATTAATGTGTATGGGAAGTTAGCATACAGTAAAGGTAGAAATGTTGACCTATGAACATATGAATGGTCGACTTGGGTTGTACTTTATCTCAAACAACTCAATTTAAAGATTAATAAATAGCTAAAGCAAGAAAACACAAACAGGTTGAAAGTGATCCTGAAGTCTTTTGTAAGCATACAATGATACAACCTCCTAAATCAATTTATTCAACAATTTAGACATAAAATTGTTTTGGACTTTTGGTAATCAAAGCTAGCATGTTAATTTTATTTAGACAAAAGTTGTTAACCAGTGTTTATTGGTCAGCACAACCCGACATGGTTCAACTTGTACTAAAATGACCACTTTCATCATGTTGCCATTGCCCATACGGGATTATGTTGAAGACAAAAGAGAGTAATATGTAGTGTGATAAGTGATAACTGATAATCAAAACCATACTTGATACTTGTGGATCAGGCTGTTCGTAAAGATCGTGCTCCCATTTATCATCGTCTTGCCTGTGCCTGCAATAAGGAAGTCACTGGTTCAAACGATATAAAATTATGCACCAAAAGTTCTTTGTCCGAATTCCGGCAAGCTAACAACGATGCTCGTAAATAAGAAGCAAACGAATATATGGACATGAGTGTTCATCAACATATGTCGCATAGATCACATACTTACGCTATGTTCTATGAGTCAATCTTAAGCTACGTCATTGGTTCCTATGGATATACTTCTAGTGATGTACACAAAAGTATGCTAAAAGGGTTAAACAGAGCTAGGCAGTCAAAGAATTCCTGATGCCTAATTAACTAAGCAACGGACCGCTGAGTGGTAGCATAGAATTAGTGGTTCATTCATGTACTCAACGTCTCAACTTATACTTACTTTAAACTAGGTAAACTACCAGAATCATAATTTTAACAAGGGTGCCTTTTAACAATAGATTATTTTGACACAGTTCTATTTGGCTAAATTGCTAGATCCGCCATTTTGTTTTTTGGGTAACCATGGTTTCCGACCGACTAATCCACGGGGTTTAAACCCACCGCCACACATACTCAAACCAAGTAAGCCCTCCCTTTTCCAGGGGTTGGTGTGGCCACTTCATGGTTGTTTGCACCTAGCATGAACTGAAACTGAGACCTCACACATTTTAGTGATATTGCCACTAGGCCACCCCAGAGTGGTTAGAAAACAAGAAAGCTCTCCCTACAAGATGAGAAAGGGTTTTTTTTTTTTTTTTTTTTTTTTTTTGCAAAGTGCATTGAGTCTATTGACAAAACATAAAGTTTAGATATGTTGATTAGTCTCCAGTTAACTTTCAATAAGGTAGTGTTAGTGGTTGGTTCTTAACTGAAGAGACGTCAGTATAATGCTTTGCTATCAGTCCACCCTTATTCCCAGCCTCTCTTAAAGTTGTTCTGTTGGTCCAAGTCAAACTTCCTTAGTAAAGCATTCAATGTTCTATACTGAGACTGACCAGACCATTGTACACTGTGCTTTCTAGTATAATTTATTTACTACATGTGCATATTATGTCTAAGTAGTCCACCATAAGCATACATGTTAAGGTTTTCTATTCCACGTAGCTAACAGGGTATTATTAGAAAACAGTGACAAAAGTTACATCACTATAAACGAGTGACTGGTCAGGAAATTTCAATTATCGAAATTAACTGACTTGGAAAAAACTGTATTTACATTAGTACACGATACAGACCATATCAGCAGTACAGCTAAGATTTGCAAATGATGAAGTAAATATTAACGACTTTCAGTTTCCCCAACCCTTTTAGATAATAGATAGAACATATGGTTTTATTTAACAAAAGAAGCTTCAAGAAAAAAATGGGATGGAAACAACAATCTTAAGAATTCACTGTTCCAATTCTCCGTGTACTGTCTCCTTTCCTCAAAGAAAACAATAGACGACATACTACTAACTTGTATAATCATCAAAGGATTCAATATGTCACGCAGTTAAAAAGCCAAAGATCCAACAAACGCAGCACATTCCAAAACTCTCAATACAAACATACTTCAAACCTTATAGGTCATTAACATTAGCTCCTTTTTTCTAGATCGCCATCTCTAATAATGACCAAAACTACTTTTCTAAAGATTGTTAAAAGCGTCCTTCCTTCTAAGAGGGTGTTTGCGATTGAATATCTCAAGTGCTTATTAGCTTATCAAATTTGGGAGTACCTAGATGTAAAAACTGGAAGTGTATATATGCTTATACTGTGCTGAAAGCACTAACCTAAAAGCACATATTAAGGTACTTATTTTTCATAAGCTTAAGCAGACAAAATGCAATCCAAAAACCCCCTCTTTAGATTTGCTTGCGATTCATTTCCTAAATAGTGACACCAATCAAACCGTTTTAACCTTCCACTCATCCACCCTAACAACACATCACCAAACGCTAACATTTCAAATCACATCTTATCCATTCTCAAAGCTACTAGGGCGTGTTGAGAATGCCTATTTTATCTTCTTGTTTTTTAGCACAAGCAGTTTTGTGGTTTCCAAACTGCTCTTACAGTCTTACTTATCTGCTTACTTCAAGGTAAAACAAGCAGCTTTGGATAAGCAAGTGGATAGCTACTTATTTCAAAGTGCTTTTATAAATCAAAATTAAAATACTTTAAAACTTTCTTATTGGTAGTTATTAGTTTATTGCAGATTTTAACCTAAAACCTTTAATAAATGAATTTTACTGAATTTTTTCAACAAATTATTCGCTTTTTTTTAGTATAATACGAACTCCAAACATGGTTTTCCAAAGCACTAAGTTTTAGGCAGCTTACGAGTACTTATAATTCCATTAAGTTAACCGCTAAAATATAATTCCATTAAGTTAACCGCCGTGTCGTCTATTTACTTTACATCCCAAATAAGGGGGTCTTTGTTTCTGCTTATATAGCCGGCTTTACGGCTTATATGGTTTTGCGCTTATGTTTCATAAGCTCACTTTTTGTAGCTTATTTCGACACTTTCCGGCTTATATAAGTTCATTATCACATAATAAACTTACATAACCCAAAAAGTTTCAAAATAAGCCACAAAAAGTGAACTTATAAAACATAAGCCCAAAACCAAATAAGCCATAAGCCGGCTATATAACCGAAACCAACACTCCCAAACCATATTTAAATTAACAATAAAACAACATTTTTTTCAATATAAACACAACATCTACATAAATTCTTTTCCAATAAACAATCAAATGAACATAAACTATAAAAAAATAAAAATAAATAAAAAAATGACCTTTTTCCGGTGAGTTGCCTGCGACGGCCGGAAGTATCTAGGGTTCCGCCGTCAAGACGGTCTTTAATTGAACTACGTGGTGCAGTTTCAACTCGATCTGCATACATTATTGGTTTAATTTATGATTGTGATAAAACCCTAAAGCCCCCTTTTTTAAATTAGGAAGACAAGTGTTTTTTAGAGCTTCAAATTTGGGGGAATATGGAACAAGAAAGAGTGAGGGGTTTGGGTCCAAGAAAGAATAACACCAATATCGGGTCGCCCGACCCGTTTTCATATATACTTTTTTGGATTTTTGTTTTTTTAAGAGAAATAATCTTTATGACATCATCATGTTGCATTTTTACAAACCAATGTTTTCAAGATCGGGATCCTACTTAGAATCGTTTTCATCTTTGAAAGATCGTGATCATAAGATTGGATCGGGATCTTAAGATCCTACTATAATGCTATTTTTTAATGATCTTTGTAATATTATTCAAATTTACAAATTATTATATATTATAAACACGAAATTTTTATATTATTTCATGAAAATGTTATCTAAAATTATGTATATGGAATGTTTAAGAAGAATCAAAGGTCCTTTTTAAAATTATATAAAAACATAAACAATAAATTTGTAGTTTTTTAGTTTGTGGTTCGAGAAAAGTAAGATCGGATTGGAGTAGATCTTAAGATCTTATAGTCAAGATCGGGATCCTATAAGATCTACGTAAGATCCGGATCGTTTTTGCTTCGTATAATCGTAAAATCGTAAGATCCTAAGATCAGGATCGGAATCTTAACAACTATGTTACAAACTAATAAAACATTAACATTTCAATTTAGACACATTTTTTTTTTTTTTTTTTTTTTTGAACAGAATTAACATTTCAATTTAGACACGTAAGTAGTCACATTTTAAGGTCTATAAAATTATATTTCTCTTCATGTTAAAGGAGTCCAACAATTTTGCTCTGATGTAAATATTCAAACTATTATTCTCGTAATTGTATGTCTTTTAAGACTTTTAACGACTAAACCAATTTAGAGATGATTAAAGAGTCATGTTACTTGTGAACTATTTGAGTTTGACTTAACTCAAGTTGAATGTTGATTGAATGTTTTGTGTATACATTTTAGCCGGATAGATTTTTGTAGAATGCATCTTACGTACTAAGTTAGTCAAATAAACAGAGATTTTTGTCCAACCATTTGACATACTCTTAGTGTGTACTTGTTGAACAACATAAGTTTATTGACACAATTTGTAGTCATGAGAGTTATAATTATAGAGAAACATGTCTAATTGAGACCTAAACTATAACTATTTTTTCACAAAAATACTTTATAGCCTTCCGCTCTTCGTGCCTTCCATCCTCCAGACGATTATGTGACTTTTAGACATGTTATGCTACAACAAAATACTAGTATATTGATATATACACACTCAACATACTTTCGATTATTCTATATAAACGATGCGCTAAACATATATGTGCATGCCTATTCCAAGGCATTATGGCACAATCATATTTTCTCAATCATGTATCTACTCGTGCATTTTAGGATTACGAAACTCCCTCCAAAACATTGTAACTGATTATAATGGTCTTTCCTATTTCTCAGACATTGTAATTTATACAATTGTCTCATTTATCTTTCAAGACATTGTAAGTCCTACAGTGGTCTCTATTACATCCTCAGACACTGTAAGTCCTACAGTGGTCTCTATTACATCCTCAGATACTGTAAGTTCTACAGTGGTCTCTATTACATCCCCAGACACTATAAGTCCTACAGTGGTTTCTATTACATCTTCAGACACTGTAAGTCCTACATTGGTCTCTATTACATCCTCAGAAACTGTAAGTCCTACAGTGGTCTCTATGATAACCTCGGACACTGTAAGTCCTATAGTGATCTCTGTTACATGCTTAGACATTGTGAGTTGCACAATCGTCTATCCTATTTCTCAGACATTGTGAATTACACAATGGTCTAATTTACTCTCAGACATTGTGAGTTGCACAATCGTCTCTCCTGTTCTCAAACCATGTGCTCACCAACTACTTTGAACACTATGTCGATGTCCCCCGATTATCTTACTCTCTATCTCCGAAGATGAGTATGGATATTCATTTTGTACTTTTGGAACACCAGTATCATCTCGTAATACACTACCTTGTAACTCACAAGCTAAATATGAATGTTGTGTCGGGAATTCTTAAGTAGGATAATCTATAATATCCTTATTAGAATGGATTGGGACGCCTTTTCATTTAAATAAAGAAATTGTAATCACCGAACCATAAGTTTATATTCCTTTATTTAAATAAAGAATTATAAATAAATGGGCTTATTTGCATCCGAAATGACATGAGTATGAACTCGAACCCGATAATCACTAGAATTCATAGTGTCTTACTAGTCAACAAAAATCTTAAGACCTTATTTATACTACAGCAGCTTATTTATCTGCTTATCTTAAGCTTGTTAAGATCCTACGTAGGATCCAGATCGTTTTTGCTTCGTATAATCGTAAAATCGTAAGATCCTAAGATCAGGATCGGGATCTTAACAACTATGTTACAAACTAATAAAACATTAACATTTCAATTTAGACACGTTTTTTTTTTTTTTTTTTTTTTAACAGAATTAACATTTCAATTTAGACACGTAAGTAGTCACAGTTTAAGGTCTATAGAATTATATTTCTCTTCATGTTAAAGGAGTCGAGCAATTTTGCTCTGATGTAAATATTCAAACAGTTATTCTCGTAATTGTATGTCTTCTAAGACTTTTAACGACTAAACCAATTTGGAGATGATTAAAGAGTCATGTTACTTGTGAACAATTTGAGTTTGACTTAACTCAAGTTGAATGTTGATTGAATGTTTTGTGTATACATTTTAGCCGGATAGATTTTTGTAGAATGCATCTTACGTACTAAGTTAGTCGAATAAACAGAGATTTTTGTCCAACCATTTGACATACTCTTAGTGTGTAATTGTTGAACAACATAAGTTTATTGACACAATTTGTAGTCATGAGAGTTATAATTATAGATAAATAGGTCTAATTGAGACCTAAACTATAACCATTTTTTCACAAAAATATTTTATAGTCTTCCGCTCTCCATGCCTTCCATCCTCTAGACGATTATGTGACTTTTAGACATGTTATGCTACAACAAAATACTAGTATATTGATATATACACACTCAACATACTTTCGATTATTCTATATAAACGATGTGCTAAACATATATGTGCATGCCTATTCCAAGGCATTATGGCACAATCATATTTTCTCAATCATGTATCTACTCGTGCATTTTAGGATTACGAAACTCCCTCCAAAACATTGTAACTGATTACAATGGTCTTTCCTATTTCTCAGACATTATAATTTATACAATTGTCTCATTTATCTTTCAAGACATAGTAAGTCCTACAGTGGTCTCTATTACATCCCCAGACATTATAAGTCCTACAGTGGTCTCTATTACATCCTCAGATACTGTAAGTTCTACAATGGTCTCTATTACATCTCCATACACTATAAGTCCTACAGTGGTTTTTATTACATCTTCAGACACTGTAAGTCCTACATTGGTCTCTATTACATCCTCAGAAACTGTAAGTCCTACAGTGGTCTCTATGATAACCTCGGACACTGTAAGTCCTATAGTGATCTCTGTTACATGCTTAGACGTTGTGAGTTGCACAATCGTCTATCCTATTTCTCAGACATTGTGAATTACATAATGGTCTAATTTACTCTCAGAAATTGTAAGTTGCACAATCGTCTCTCCTGTTCTCAAACCATGTGCTCACCAACTACTTTGAACACTATGTCGATTTCCCCTGATTATCTTACTCTGTATCTCCGAAGATGAGTATGAATATTCATTTTGTAATTTGGAACACCAGTATCATCTCGTAATACACTACCTTGTAACTCACAAGCTAAATATGAATGTTGTGTCGGGAATTCTTAAGTAGGATGATCTATAATATCCTTATTTGAATGGATTGGGACGCCTTTTCATTTAAATAAAAAAATTGTAATCACCGAACCATAAGTTTATATTCCTTTATTTAAATAAAGAATTATAAATAAATGGGCTTATTTGCATCCGAAATGACATGAGTATGAACTCGAACCCGATAATCACTAGAATTCATAGTGTCTTACCAGTCATTAAAAATCTTAAGACCTTATTTATACTACTCGATCTCACTCTTGAAAGTTTTCATACATGAGATAATCTGAACTACAATCTTGGGATAGTCATCCATTTTTCTCTTTATTTTACTGGTCTGTTTAGGTCCTAAGAATATTATTTTTCATAATCCTTTAAAATTTTCCTAAGATTTTGAAGCAAACTTGACATCTCTGCCTAAGAGTAACGATAAGCGTACACTATACACTTTTTTTTCATCAACATACCACGTCATTATCTGAAACCATTATAAGATTTCATGGATGATAGAAAAATACCAAAACAAGATAAGTTAGTATGTACACCTTCACAATATCACAATTCTTTCAAACTTTAGTTGACTTAGATACTATACGATACGTCCTTCATCCCTAAACAACCCAAGACATGATTGATTTTTGAAATGGTTTGAATAAACACTTGCCACTAGCTAGAGTTTCCTACAAACGACAATTATCACAACATTACAACCCTTTCACATCAACAATACCTCACAATCCTGTTTTAAACAACAATTGTCATACAACAAGACTATTTCATTTAAGGAACTATATGTACGAAAGTATTAGTCACCGACCTGTTGGACTAAGATTACAAATAGCCAAACTTACTAGTCCAAAGATCGCCAATAAAATGACTAAGGAAACCATATAGATACAAATAAAGGTTGCATGTCGAACACTACCGCTAGAAAAGTTATGCAGATTTAAGGCGTTAACTTTCAAAATTCCATGTTAAAATTTAAGGTTTTGGTTGAAGCCTCGATACGATAGGGTATGATTAGCTTTAGTAAACAAGAAAAGCCAAACTTAAGGTATACCAGACTTTACAAGATCGTAGCAAAGAACTGACTCGTTAGCATATTAACTTGAGCCACCACCAAAAGCTCAGTTCAATACATAAACCATTATATGACTAGAACCTTGAATTATCAATCAAATCATTCTATATTCCACCAAAAGAAATTCACAATTACATTTCGCCAAACAATTAGTAAAAACTTCGGACTAGGAAATTAAACTGTTGACATATTGTTAAGCTACAATGAAGTCTCATAAGCAATTATGATTTCAACTGAGAATGTGAAGATCAGGATTCGCCACATATATCCACACTTTTTCCTAAACTCCTCACCACCAGATAACACACACTGAATTTCGGGACGGAATTCCCGTTAAGGTGGTAAAACTGTAACAATTTGCATTTTCGGTTTACTATTCATTTTCACTATTCACTCACGATACCCGCACCACCTTTTGACTAATATATTTAAAATTATCTTGCCTAGTCATATACCTAGTCATCAACTAAATATATTTAGGTGTCGTTTATTTTTTCAGAACTTTTACCTCTTCATCTGTAAACCATGTATGCATAAAAAGAGGTACATCTGAAGCTCTTAATCTGCAAGAAGAATACCGTTTGTTTTTTGTGCTATTGAAGTACTTCATTTCTTTTTCTTTATTTTTTTCTTTTTCACTAGTATTTTTTTGTGCTATTGAAGTACTTTTTTTCCTTCTTCTTTCATTTCCTTTTTCTTTTTCACAAGTTTTTTTGTGCTATTGAGTGCAAAGCAAGCAATCGCTTAAAATACGGAGTATTAAAGACAATACATAATGGTTCAAAATATATCAATATCGTTTAAAAGACGGAGTATTAAAGATAATACATATGGTTCAAATTATGCCAATACATAGTGGTTCAAAACATAAAAATTGCAAAGCACATAAATTATCAAAATAATACAAATATGTATCAACTAGGACACAAGTTAAATCACTTGCATTAATTGTTGCGTGATTTGATCTCTTAAATTAGTCATATATTGTCGATCCGATGCATTCCCTTGTGGTTGAACAACTTGATCTTCTTCGTCAACTCCATCATCAACTTCAACTAATACGTTGTCATTCTCAAGTTGCACATCTGATTGGTTATATCTTGAAAAGAGTTCATCATCTAAACCCTCTTTGCGTATAAAATTATGAAGTGCAAAACATGCAATCGTGATATTTTGTTGTACCGTAAGTGGAAAGGGTGTCATCTTCTTTAATATTGGAAACGTGCTTTCAAGACACCATAAGCACGTTCAATCACGTTTCCAAGCTTTGCATGCGAGTGGTTGAACTTTTCTTTACTATTCAATGTACGCCTTCGCCGAAAATCTCCTAACCAATATCTCACATTGTGATATGGTGCCATAAACTCTCGTGTGTACGCATAGGCGGCATCACAAAGATATTATTTGTCTGTAAATGCTATATAACAATTAATATTTAAGTAATAGTTCAAAATAAATGCAAACCATGTACGTAGGTATTTTATGTATGTGTATGTATGTATGTACCTGGAGGGGGTAATGGAAACAGTGCATTAGGATTTCTTATTGCTTCTGATAAAATTCTGGAATCATGAGCTACCCCTTCCCATACGGCAACAAGAAAAGTAAACATCATGTTAAAGTTGCATATTGCCAAAATAATTTGATAGCAATCCTCCTTTCCTCTCCCTCTATAAATGTTGCTTGTGTTTAGGGACAAAAGCATGTACCAAAGTTCCATCCAGTGCACCGACAGCTCCCTACATAAACGAAATTAGTATCACATCACGAATATAGTTACTAATTACCTTAAATATTTGTCGTAATCTCCTATTATGGCCCGGAACATTTGGATTATGATTAAAATTTATTGGTATTATAATCTCCTTAGCAAACTCCATCATTTTTGCCAATACTTCATGAAAAACTTGTGAATTGTTTGCGTTGAGTGTTGAAATCGTTTTTTATGACCACATACCGTTGATTGTGACCTAACATCATCAAGAACATAGCCATTTTTTCTTCAACTGATACATGTTTGATATCTTTTAACCACCCTTTTACTTTAAAATGTGTGCAAAGACAAACAATGGAATCACGTGACATGCGTAGCAACTCAATACATTGTCTATCATTTCCTTGCAATAACTCTAATGTAAACTGATGACCGGACATTGCTGAAGTAGTATCTCTTTTTCATTTTCCTTTCCTTGACTAATAGTAGTGAATATATGTATACATAATAATAATGAGTACAAGTTTTTGATTATAATCCATAACAAAAACTATTCAAATATAAAAGGAAACAATAATAAACTCATGGTTCAAAATATCTTATACATACAAAACTTAATAATGTTTTAAACTACCAAACACATAAAAGGTTCAAAATACCGAATACACAAACCATAAAAGTGTTCTAAATACCGAATACATAAACCGTATAAAAGGTTCTAAATACCAAATATATAAACCATATAAATGTTTGATGAGGCAAAAAATGAACCGATTTTAGGGGGTCATTTAAGCCGGAATTGGAATTTATTTGATCAAATATTGCCCTAAATCGTTCCTTTTGTGATTTTAGGTACTTTGGGAGTGAATTCTGGAAAAGGAAGCATTTTTGACGTTTTTTGAGCATAAAAGTGAAGAAAACGGCAAAGTCTTGATTTTTCTTGCTGGGAACAGTACCTGACGGCATCAAGAAGGATTTTATGACGGCGTCAGGAGCAAAATGGATGACGGCCCAGAGAAAACGTGACGGCGTCAGAACAAGGGCGTCAAGAGTAAATTTGGTGACGGCCTGGAACAAGAATACACATGACGGCGTCAGATATAGATCTAGGCAGTCCGAGAACTTTATTGGCGGCGAGATGACGGCGTCAGAATTTTACTCTTGACGTCGTCACCTCGTGAAATCTATAAATACTTTTCTAATTTTCATTCATTAAGAGAGGAACTTGTGTGGAGAATTTTAGGGCCGAACTTTATAAACCCTAGCTCGTTTGTAACAGTATTTTCAAGGGTTTTCACCCCTTGAAACCCTTCATGTTCAATTGAGATAAGATTTCTTTCAATTCATTCAATATGTCTATGTGTTGTTTGAATATATCTTATGCTTGTCTTGATTTTAACATGCTAGGCTAGATCTTTTGTGTGTTTGCTTAAATTTAATGAAACCTAGATGTTGATTATAGGTTGATTGCTTGTTTATAGTTGTAATGGATGAATGATTTCAATGTTAGGCTTAAGAAAACTGGCAGATCTCCATTGTGTAACTTGCTTGAACGTCTTAAGAAACATGAACCAATGTGTACTAGGTTTTTATGGTTGTATTTAATGCATGAGCGAATTCTAGTGATCCCATGTTAGGAGCTTCTTAGCCGGCTCGACATAGGAGTGAAGTATGAGCTTATAGAATTGGGGAAGTAAGTACGCCACCCCATGATTGGTATTAAGGAATATAACCCATCATCCACGCAACTGTAACAAGTAATTAACCTGTAAAAGATATCTAGGGAGTAGTGAAATCTAAGTAAACACAATTCTCCCATATATTGTTCACACCACTAGTTTAATTAGTTTGTTTTCATTTTTATTATTTTATTTTGATTGCATCTTAGTTATTGGGTTAGTTGACTAGCAACTAATTCCGCCCACTCTTCCAAAACCCGATATTTTTACTTGTTTTCATAAAATATAAAAGTACAAAAAGAATCATCCCTCACCTCTAGACCTAGTTTTTAGGCTTTCTAATCATAGCGACACTATTCTTGAGTTGAATGATCAATCCCCCGGTACTTGTCACTATACTATACTACAACGATCAGGTACACTGCCTGGTGGGGGTTGTAAGCTTCTCGAGATCCCTCGACAGGTAAAGCCTGGTACAATTCCCACGCATCAAGTTTTTGGCGCCGCAGCCCGGGGAATAGTTATTGTCTAGGTTAGGATTTCTTTTTAATATTTCTACTTGCTAGATTCCTTTCTGGTAAGATTTTATTTTATTTTTAGGTTTTCTTTAGTCTATCTTTCTTTGTGTCTTTGTTTGTAAAAACATTTCCATTGACTATTTCGTTAGCCATTATTGAGAACGTGAGTCCACCATACTACCAACCACGAAATTCACACACTCCAAATGACATCTTGATGTTTAAACAACATGAGGATGAACCTATCTATGATGCATGGGCTCGTTTTAAATATTTACTCCAAAAAGTCCCTCATCATAATTTCGATCTGTGGTCCCAAATTGAAATATTTTACCATTGTATCGACCACTATACCAAAATGGGCATTGACCATGCCGCAGATGGGGACCTTTGGGGATTAAGTGTTGATGAAGCATGGGAAACCATAGAGAATTGTGCCATACTTTCCAAAAAAATGGACAACCTAACAAACGTTGTTACGGATCAATTGATAGCAAGTTTAAGGGAACAAGCAAGAAGATTGTTTGGGGATAAGCCTATAGATGAGATAACTGGGTGCACGGAGTGGTTTGATTTCACCACAATACAAGCTGAGCACATTGGTAATCTTGATAAGATGGAGGATAGCTGTAACAACCGTGGTTTTAGCAGGTCAGTTTGACTGATAGTCTTGACTCGGTTGACGTTTGTTTGGTGTGTATTAGGTGTTTGAAGTGATATATGAGTGATATAGGTGAGTTTTAGCACTAAATCCCTTTACGTAAATGGTTATTATAGTGATTTGGAAAGTTTGAAATTTGGGAAAGTTCATTTTGATCACCTTTGTGGTGTAGAAATGACTTGTGTAGTTTTGGTGTTTTTGTGATTTTACGTAACGAGTCTTCGTTCAAGTATTTGAGTGTTAGGAAGTTACGAGGAGTTTGTTTTTATGAGTTATATTTCAAAAAGAGTGTGAAATTCTATTTTTGAAAACTTTGTTGTGAAAATGATATTTTCCGGTTTGTCGTAAAAACTGAGGTTTATCGCGTAAGACGCTAGGATTAGCTACGGGTATTTATAAAATATGAAAAGTATGAGGTTTAGAGTGTAATAAATAAATTTAATAAAAAAAATATAAAATAATATCTTATGTATAAGAAAAATCGGCCATAAGGGTTAAATGGGGAAAAAGGAACCAAATTTGAGCCCAAATACAATTCCTAGCAATAAGGAATCCTAGTCCAACTCAAACAAGCCCAACCCCCAACCCATATAACCCCATGAACGACCCATACCCCTCTTTTCCTGCATATTTTGAGTCGATCAAGGGAGAGGAGAAGGAGAAAAAAAATTAGGGTTTATAGTTTTGAAGCTAAAAATCAATAATCAAGGTAAAATCTTTAAACCCTATGTTCAATTGTTTGATTAATTAATCTAATTCATGTAATATTAATTATGATGGATCTAGGGTTTGTAAACTTCTATAAATTAATTAATTAAAACATGTTGGGATCAATTAATGAAGATATTATGATGATTGGTGAAGAGAATTGAACGTAAAACATGCTAGTTATTGACTTAGGGTTTGGACAGAAAATTATAGCTGTAAAGATGTGAGTGTAAATAACAGATACTGATGAGTTAGGTCACGAATTTTTTGTCTAAATTGAAGTATAATAAAAGAGCTTTCCGAAAAGTCCAGCCACGATTGATTTTAAGGTCGGGAAGTAGGTCTTTTAATTTTTCTTTGTTAAGGTGTCAAAGCTGTCAAACCGGGACAGAATTTGGGTAAAAGTTTGATAGTGTCATGTGGTTGTAAAAGTGGTATTTTGACTAGGCCTTCTGGAATAGTTAAGTATTAGGTTATATTAGACTACCACGAAAAGGATTCGCGATAAAAACTTGTGGAAGTATTTATTTAAAATCAAAACTTTTTGGTGTGCGTTCAGATCCGAATTTGAGTAGTTGACAAGTTTGAATTTCTTATGAGTATTTGTGTGTGTTATTGGTCCATGGCCTTCTGGGATTAGCTTCTATGCTTATGAGAGACCATGGTGAATTTTTGGTGTGAGTTGTTGAGCTTTATTTGTCGTGATTTTATGTGGGCAAAGGTACCCAAAAATTATGCGTTTTCTGATATTAAGAGTGCAAGGGATTTAGTGAGTATTAAGTTATGTTAGTGGTTAGTGTGGTGTCTAGGAGATCCATGGTGGGTCATATGAGTCTTAGACATCCATCATATGTGTATTACATGGGTTGTAGCTTTTAGCTTGACCTTGTGTAATGTGGATTATTTTTGTGTGCTATAGATTGTGAGTTGTTTTTGTGAAAGCTGCGGAGTTTAAGGTGAGTTCATAGTCCCATATTTTTACTTTGTTTTAAACTTGGGATGGGAATAATGCTTGTCTTAAATGATTTGAATTACTGTGATTATGTGTATGGTGTTAAAGAGCTTGGACTTTTAATGTTATCGTATATATGCTATATGTGAACGGTAATGATATGATGTGTGATAGCTGTGTGGTCCAATTGGGAGGGTGCTTACCCTGTTGCTCGTGCATACGACCTAATTGAAGGGTATTAATTTACCCATATTTTGGGAGCGGGGGTCACGATCCGACCTGGTATGATGTGTTTTGGGAGCGGGGGTCACGATCCGGCCCGATGGTTGCCTTATGTGTGATGTTGCCTAGTAATATATGTAGCTTACATGATAACTATAATTATTTGTCCAGCTATATTTTGTAATCACAGTGATTTTGGTTGCCTAGTGTGTTTGAGTCTTAAACATATGAATCTCACCAACATTATGTTGACGTTTTAAACATCATTTTCAGGTGAGCTTTCTAAGGATAAGATAGAAGGATGTGGATAGACGAGACCTTAGTTGCATTGGAAGTGGTATATCATCTATGTTTGGATTTATGTTTTGTTTTGGTTATTTTATTTTGGGGTATTATTACAACACTTATGTTTGTACATTGCTCTATTTATGTGCATGTAGTTGTTCTCTATGTAGATACCAGGTGTTGTGATGATATCCATGAAGTTACACCCGCGCGTTTTCGCCGTGGCGGGGTGTGACAATAGCGTTGAAAATCTAAGCCCACCAAGTACCCCACAAGTCCTACTATCATTTGAGGCATACACACCGCCCGTGACTTATTCGGATGAAGTAGATGAGACTTTAGGAATCCCAATTGAGGTAGAACCTTTGAACCAAACACAACTAGAGGATATACGTTTGAATACTTATAATGATAACCTTACTCTTAGTTCTAGGGAAGTTCCTAGTTTTGATGAACCAGAGCCTCAACAAAATCCGTTACCTAATCTTCCATCCTTAGATGCGAATTTAGGAATTGAAATAGGTCCCGATCCACCCGTCAAACCATTTAGTCCGGGTAGTCTTAGGATAAAGGTGGTAGACTTTAAGCCATGTAGAGAGGAAGCCAATATAGGAGCGGAACATAACCTTACATGCTTACATCACCCATTCGTGATTGATCACAAAAAACATTATGGGTTTAAACCGGGTTTATTAGGTCAAGATGGATCCCCAACTAGTAATCTCTTGAAGTTGATTGAAAATGATCTCTTTCTTGGAGAAAATATTAATCCACCCATTAACCCGATTGAATTAGGTAAGGTTATGATGATAGGAGCACACCCCTTTGAGCATATAATTTATCCACCACTTTTTCCTCACGTGGCATACTTCCACCGAGAAGGTGTGTATCGCTACTATCACCCGCACTTAATCCTAAGTGTAGGGAAAACATCTCTTATTTCCATTAAATAAGGGTAGAGTCAGGCTCGTGACTCGAACAAAAACAAGCGCTTCTTGGGAGGCAACCCATGCTTTGTGTGATTTTTATTTTATTGTTTGATTGTTATTTGTTTCCGTATGCATGCTTTATTTTTATTTTTGGTAGATCATGTTTCAAACTAACATGGTGAAAATACTTTATTTTGTCGTTTGACTTAGTCTTAACTTCATCCAAAGGTATTTCGTAAAAGATAAGTGTAAGGGGAAACCCCAAATATGTTTTTAAGAAACAAAAACCGATCATGATTCTCCACAATATTAAATGGACATATATATTCGTATTTGTTAGAGTCAAATGCTTGTATCGAGTCATAATGATGTTTTGCAGGATTTTCCAGGAAGTAGGACAAAGTTTTTCCTGAAATTTTTCGGAAACATAACATAAGGATTTTTGCAGGTCACTTCTGACTGCGTCAGGAAGAAACTCCTGACGGCGTCACGTGTAAAAATCTGGAAATTTTACCAATTTTGTTTTTCTAACGGAGTCTTAAATTTTTTGTTGAATATTTAGTTTTATAATCTCCAGAAAATCTGCAAACATCATTCCACAAGCATTATATCTCACTTTGCTTACTAGGATTTATTATCATATATAGATTGCCGTCACCAAAAACCTTCCCCGATTGACAGAACGTTCCGCTACTGACACTTGAAAAAGCTGCTTTCAAGGTCTCGTCGCTTTGGTGAATCACTTGAGCCCTGATACATTTTCGGTGCCATGGAGCTAGACCAGTGAGCTATTACGCTTTCTTCAAAGGATGGCTGCTTCCAAGCCCACCTCTTGGTTGTCATCGCTCTTTGTTTTCTCAGGTTTAACAGGGTATGTATGACAAGAAGATGATTTATATTCTGGAAGGGAAGCTTTGATTGTTCATTTTCCTGGAGGAAGATCTAACCTGGTTACCATACTATCCGTACCGAGCGAATCAGGGGAGTATTTGATTTCATTCTTTTACTTGTTTTACTTTTACATTCTTTATTTGAACATTGGGGACAATGTTCATCCTAAGTGTAAGGGGAGGGTAAAATGATGATACCTTATAGGATAAACTTTCACTTGAGTTTGTTTGTTTGATGATAGGTGTGTAATAAAACTATGAGAAATACTTGTTAGTGTAATTTTAGCGCCAAATTTAAATTTTTTTTACAACATTTAGGAGTGAAACTTTAGCCTTAGCAAGCGTCTCATGGATAGGAGTCGTATGACTAGCACAAAACCGTATCATTCAGAAAAATTTTCCACCCAAATATGTGAGGTTCGCCTTTAGATTTGATAGGAAAAGCATTTACTATTAGTGATTATGAGTGTACCGGTAGCATTTAGATTCTAGAACTTGCGTTAGTGATGCATCCCGAGACCACTAGTGAGACTACATTCGTGTAGTAGGATTTACTACATGATAAGAG
Organism: Artemisia argyi; assembly: GCA_030686995.1. Taxonomy (NCBI): domain Eukaryota; kingdom Viridiplantae; phylum Streptophyta; class Magnoliopsida; order Asterales; family Asteraceae; genus Artemisia; species Artemisia argyi. The sequence continues at coordinate 64,938,803 of CM060709.1, read as the reverse complement.
GCATTAGGATCACCCTTGTGTTAAACCCGTATCATAATTACTTGACCATTTAAGTCATATTACTTGGCTAGTTAAGTCAATTAATTTTTCCCACACCCTTAGCATTGTACTCATTTTTAGTACACGAAACCCCTAGTACACCCATCCGAGCCTATCTTTTCGTTTCTAACTTTAAGCATCTTACTTACAGAAAGAATTTGTTACACCCCACTTAAATGTACACCCAAATCGCCTTAGTCTTCCATGTATGCACTCATATTTGGTGCATTATTGTTACATGTTTAAACCCTTAGTTAATTATCTAATTGATTACATGGTTGCTAAGTCGAGTCATATCCTTGTATATACTGTTTTGGGACGATTGGGACTCATGGGTAAAGTTGATGAGGCGAAAAATGAACCATTTTTAGGGGGTCATTTAAGCCGGAATTGGGATTTATTTGATCAAATATTGCTCTAAATTGTTCTATTTGTGATTTTAGGTACTTTGGGAGTGAATTATGGAAAAAGAAGCATTTTGGACGTTTTTGGAGTATAAAAGTGAAGAAAACGGCAAAGTCTTAATTTTCCTTGCTGGGAACAGTACCCGACGGCGTCAAGAGGCTTTTTATGACAGCGTCAAGAGTAAAAGTGGTGACGGCCCAGAAGAAACGTGAAGGTGTCACCCAAGGCCGTCACGTGTTAACTTGTCAAAACTTGCGCGCGGAGTAGCTGCTATTGTTTTGGTCATAACTTTTGCATACGAACTCGGATTTAGGTGATTCAAAAGCCCACGCGAAGAGGACGAAGAGATCTAAAATTTAGTGAAAAAATGGTCATGACGGCGTCAAGAGAAACGAGCTGACGCCGTCAAGATGGGCCGACAGGAAACATGCCTATAAATATAACATCATAACTTCACTTTTTGTAATCCCTAAACCCTAAGGTCGATTACTGGGTTTAGGTAGGTGTTTTTCCAGCAACTTAGAGGGTTTCAATCACTCCATAAACATCATGTATTGGTTTGATGATTCTATCTTAATTATGTTTTCCATTATCATTGTTGTTTGCTCTTCTTTGATGATGATTTGCTAATTCACCTTGTGTCTACTTATGTTTATGTGAAACTTGTATATAATTGATTAGATATTATTGATTCCTTGTTGATGTTTGTGTCTATCTTCATCAATTAGAGTGTGACACTTCGATAGATCTAATTGGTTTAGCTTATAATTCTTGTTTCCTATTGTCTCTTGTTTAATTGGGTGATATCGATGTTAGGCTTAAGAAAACTGGCAGACTTTCAATTGGTAACATGCTTGAACGTCTTAAGAAACATGAACCGATGTGTAATAGGGTTTTATGGTTGTATTTAATGCATGAGCAAATTCTAGTGATCCCATGTTAGGAGCTTCTTAGTCGGCTCGACATAGGAGTGAAGTAGGAGCTTATAGAATTGGGGAATTAAGTATGCCACCTCATGAATGGTATTAAGGAATACAACCCGTCAATTAAAACAAGGTGTGACAATTCAATAGGTAGAATTGGATAGCTAGCAAAGAGTAACATATCATAGGTAGACATGCTTCACTTATCTTGTAGAACCTTAGTTTAGTTTTCTTGCACATTAGTTTAATTAGTAGCTTTTGGGTTAGTTGATTAGCAACTAATTCCGCCCCTCCTTCCAATACCCGAGATTTTTACTTACTTTTCATAAAATATAAAAATACAAAAAGAATCATCCTTCACCTTTAGACCTAGTTCGATTAATTTCAATCCTAACGACACTATTCCTGAGTTGAACGATCAATCCCCCGGTACTTGTCACTATACTATACTACAACGACCAGGTACACTGCCTGGTGGGGGTTGTAAGCTTCTCGAGATCCCTCGAGAGGTAAAGCCTGGTGCAATCCCTGCGCATCAAAAGTACTTATGTTATGGAGTAATGGGGAAGAACATCATTTATTACCCTCATATGTACGTTAATCTTAAAAGTACTCCAAGTGTTTTGATTATTTTAATTCGAGTCATTAGATTAGTTTATTGTAAAGTATGTAAAAATTCAAGTGTAAGGGGAATGTTCATTCCCTATGATGTATTATTTTGGATGGTAGGGTAAGAGTGTATGTAAAAAAAAAAAAAAAAAAAAAAAAAAAAAAAAAAAAAAAAATTGAAAAAATAAAGAAAAAGAAAAAAATAGAAAAAGAAAAGAGAAAAAACATACGGACTACCATCCCGTTTCATTCTATGTTCATTTTATGTTTTTGTTATTTTTCATTAATTAGCTTAAGTCGAGTCTAGTCTTAGCTTAGCAACGCCATAGTGTACATGTAATTAACCAAGATGATTAACTCGCCACCAGTAAAGATTGCCTATATCCAACAAAACCGTGTATTCCATATCCCTACACCTAACGTTATAACCCTTTAAAAGACCTCTTTGATAGTTTATCCTAGGTGCTTACGCCATGTGGTGGAGGTTTGATCCTTTCCCAAGCCTATGGTAATCTATTTTGCTATGACAGGTAGTGAGAGATGTTTTCCATTTCCATATTGTGATATATACTTTATTACACCCGAGAGATGTGAGTGTCTAAACACTATTTATGAGGTGCTAGTGTATGACCTCCGTGCTTGTCTTTGGTCTTTAGTGGAACGATTATTTGTTGTAATTACTTTTATATTAGTGTTAAATGACCCCTAACTTGAAATTTGATTAGAATAAAAGCGCATTTGCTTGAGGACAAGCAAATCTCAAGTGTAAGGGTATATGATGAGGCGAAAAATGAACTGATTTTAGGGGGTCATTTAAGCCGGAATTGAAATTTATTTGATCAAATTGGTATGTGTTAATTCACATACCATTTTATGGCCAAATTCCGACCCAAATTGATTAATTGAGCTAACAAATGCCAAAGAAATGTATGTTTTATGTTTGTGATTATGCAGGCACGGATTTGTCACAAAAAGACGAAAAATCAAGCAAATACCGGAAAAACGGGCACGAGAGTGGAAGATGGTCAAATAGTCAAAGCTGGGATTCAAAAGTCAACTTCAGTCCTTCATATATTCAAGATTGGCAGAATAAGTTCCTGAGCTATATTTTGAGAAAATAACAAAATCAGCCCTTGAAGTTTAAGCTAATTTCACAATTAGTCCTTGGATCATTTTAGCTGAAAATGTTATAAGCTTAGTCCATTTTTATTACAAAGTCCAAGTAAAAACCAAAAGCCCACATGTTATAAATCTTAAGCCCAAGCCCAACCATGGTCAAAATTTATTATCCAGGGTCAAAGGTCAAATTTCGGTCAAAGTTATTAAAACAAACAAACACACCTATTTCCCCCAATTCCCCTCAATACCCAGAAAATCAAACGCACCACATGAACCCTAACTCACCACCTTGGTTCAGTTGACCACATCCACCTTAAATTAACCATGATTGATCAATCATTGGGACTTCTAGAAGCTCACCTCACGTGTCAGAGTACATGTCAGAGGTAGTATTGAGCAAAGAGGGACACTTGGCTGCTAACTATTGGGCGAGACGCGTCACATTTCCCCTTGGATTCGGCTGACAATGACAGAGAATGTAGCACACGAGAGGGGGACAGATGGAGGCATATTATTGGACAGGCCACGTCCCAAATCATGATCCAAGGGCTAAGATTAGAATGAAGAAGCACAAATCAATCCAAGGGCTGATATATGTATTGAAGAAGCACAGAGTTGCAAGGATTGCCAGCATGACATTGAAATCCCCTCACTCTTCACCTCTCCTATATAAAGAGGTCTTTAGTAGCTCATTGTGTGTAGAATTTTTAGTAGCGAAGCTCTGTCAGTCTAGATTTTGAAATGTATTTAGATTAGCTTATTTGTAATTATACTGCTTATTAGCTTTTTAATAAAAATTCTGTTTTCATAATAAGGTCTTATTAGCTTATTGTTAATTTTCTGTTATAAAAGCTTTCATATATTGCAATCTTAGTTTTGTTTTAAATTCATGTTGAGTTAAACCAATTTCTCATTTCAATTCAGTTCTCAGATTATATAAGAAAAATAAATAAAAAAATCCAGAAAATATAAAAAAATAAAAAATGTTTCATACAAGTAGTTCAAATCTTAAATAAGCTGATTAGCTTATTATACAGTACATTCAAGCTTTTATAGCTTGTTGTGTGCTTGTTACTATTCCATTGCAAGTGTATGAGATCCATTGTTTGCTGAGGTGGTTTGGATAAGCTTGGTCAGAAATGGATGGACCTGCCTATCCTAGAGATAGGCAAGCATATTGAATCCCCTCAATTGATGCTGAGGGGAAATTGCTTTGTGAGTATTTTATTTCAATTCCATACAATATAGTTAAAGTTTTATATCTTACTGTTTCATAGCTTTAGTTTGTTTAATTCAGTACTAGTTCATGTTATTAGAGTTTGTGATATCATAGTTTTCTTAGTTGTTGGATTCTAGTTGATAATTGCTAGCTATTGTTGTCTGTGAGATTTTTGTGCATCTGTGATTTGAGATTAGTGGATGATTGTTGTTTAATTGCTGTTGATCTGTTGTTATTAGATCTTGTGTGACTGATTTGGACCATATGGTGGTGATTAGTAGCTAGTATTTCATAGTTATAGTGTATTCAGTGGCATTAAAGGTTGTTTGGCATAAGGATTGTTAGCTGTGATAGCTTGAGTTTTTCTAGGTAATGATTGGTTAGATAACACACATAGAGTATTATTATCATCACTATTGCATAATATCAGTAGGTTGCTAGTTAAATAGTCAATAATCTCTTTAATTTCATCTTATTGAATAACTGTTAGGATAATTAGTTGCATAATCATCAAGTTAGTTGCGTAAGTAGTTCAGTAAGTGTTATTGAGTTGCATAGTAGCTTATTACATCATATTCAGTTAAATTAGATCATTCAAATTTGAATTTAGTCAAAGTTTTCAGAAAAGTAAAAAGTCAAATAGTATTGGAATTCAGTTTTTGGTCAGTTCTTGTAGTGAGTCTTTATTATTCATTTCTAATTGAAAACACTTGTAGTTGAATGATTTTAGTAGTTTTACAGTTAGTTAAGTAATTACAAAAGGAATAAGTTAGATTGAATCTCATTAGCTTATTGGAATTCAGCAGTTTTGTTGCTAGTTTGTGATTTCATAATCCCCTGAGCATCAGAGATTGTGAGACTTCAAGGTGTTTGTTTAGATAGATTCATTGGTTTTGAAATCCATTCTATTTGTTGATTTGTAATCTCAGTATAGTAGTAGTGCTTTTGCCCCAAGTGTTTGCAGTTAAGAGCTTATTGGTAGTGAGTAATGCATCTGATCATAAGCTTAGTGAGACAGAATCACTGATTGCTTTTTAGGCCTGCAAGTGTATACCTGTGCTTATATTTGTGAATTGTGCTTGATTCTGAGTAGTATCTGAGTAGTTTGAGGTTTCTGTATCATTGTTTTGCTTTTGGAATTGTCTGTCTTGTATTGCCTATTAAAGTGAGCTTATTATAGAGCTTATTGCATAATTCTTGAACTTCTGCAGAATTCTGTGATAATATTTGTTCATATCTTGCATTATAGAGCATATTGCATCATTCTAAGCTTTTGTTAAAAGTTTCAAACTGTTTGGATCACAAGTGCTTATAAATAAGCACTTGTGATAAGCAGTTTCACCTAAATAAGCAGTTCTACTATTCATTTTCATTTCAAAATTTTTATTCAAGTTCTTTTTTTTATTTTAGATTTTCTGGAATTTTTCCAGATTTTTCTGAGCATTTTTACTATTTTCTCAATTTCTTTTTGATTTTATTCAATTTTAAACACCAAAAATCCATAAAAATTCAGAAAAGGTTGTGAAAAATACAAAAACATTTTTAGAAATTCTTTTATAATATTTTATAATTTTCATATTTAAATTTTCATTTTTCCACTTTATTTTTCTATTTTTCTTTATTTTTAATTCATTTTAAATTCCAAAAATCAATATAAATTCATAGAAAATTAAAGAAAAGTAAAAAAAAAATATTTTTCTTTTTCTGAAAATTCATTTTATTAGTTTAAGATTTTTAGAAAATATTTTCAAGTTTGTAGGATAATTTTTCAATAAACGTCGCGTTTTAAATAACGCGGTTGCATTTCCGTTTTTACGTTTTAGACTTCGGTGCATAATTAGCTTGTACTCGTTGCATATTTCATCTTTACTTGTGATTACTTGAATATATTGATTGCTATTTTATCTTTATCACTTTTCAATTCACGGTTTCACGAATCAATATTCTTGATTCCATTCGCCTTCACTTGGATACGACTCGGGTGATCCGTATTTTACGCGGATCACTTCGATATACTACTATATAATATATAAGTTGGTTTTCACACGAATCAATTTTTGGCGCCGCTGCCTGGGAAGGTCGAAGTGAATTTTTGAATATCGTTTTCAAAAATCGTGTTTTGTTAAGCCTTCCTCTATTTTGTATATATATTTCTATAAAAATTGAAAAATTCAAAACACTTTTCCTAAAGTGTTTACAAAAATACCAAAAAATTAATAAAGTTACAGCCTCGACTCTGCCGTGGAAGGGAGGGCGTTGTAAACCAAAAAAGTCTCACAATATAACGAAAACGTAAAATTAGTTGTTTATCGGATTAATTCAGTTACTACGACCGATTAAGCGGGAAATACGGAAACTAAGACATTAAACTGCTAGCTGAAGAGAGATCCATTCTTCTCTCCCGTCTCGTCGCGAGTGGTATTGAAAGAAACGGTTTTCAATTAACGTTACGTTTTAAGAAAAGAAAAACAAAAGAAATAAAAAGTTTTTGAAAAAAAATATATATATAAAAAAAACAAAAAAAAAAATCTTTTCTCTTTTCTTTTTCATTTTCTTTTTGAATTTGCTTGTGGTGTATGCACACCCGTTCTTATTTTGAGAGTCTTACGTCTCCGTTCTCTAACCCCAAGCGGGTTTTACGACATACGAGTCGGGTTCATTTCCGTGACGACGAGGAGATGAACCAAAACGAACACAACGGACCCCCGCCGATGGGTGGTCCGCAGCACAATGTTATCCCGCCGATGGGACAACAACCAGCATTTGATCTACGCCCAATGGAGGAACAACTCCAATCACCATTCAATGGTGTGAGGAGAGCTATTGTGATTCCGGACATCAATGCCAACTTTGAGATCAATCACGGATTACTCAATTTGATCACGGGTATATCTTTTCACGGGTTCGATCACGAAGACCCCTATGCTCACATCAGAAATTTCACCGACATCGCTGAGACCATTAGAATGAACCAAGTTCCTCACGATGTGGTGAAATTGAAGTTATTTCCTTTCTCCTTAAAAGGAGCAGCCCGGACTTGGCTGAAAAAGGAACCGCCTAATTCGATTCACACTTGGAATGATCTCGCTTCCAAGTTTGTGAATTATTTCTATCCTCCCTCTAAAACTTCTAACCTACGTTCTCAAATCTTTCAGTTCCAACAAGCTTTTGATGAGTCGTTTAGTGAAGCTTGGGACCGGTTCAAAGATTTGAAGGAAAAATGTCCTAACCATGGGTTCACCGACCTTCAGCAGATTGATACTTTTTATAATGGGTTATGTCATGCTGACCACGATTCACTTAACTCTGCTGCGGGTGGGAACTTGTTGGCTAGGAACACGAATGATGCTTTTACGATAATTAAAAATAAGGCTCGTGTTAGAATGTCAAGAAATAAACCACAAGTGTCTAATAATGATAAAAATAATGATGAAGTGATAAGTATGATTGTGGCTTTAACAAAGAAAGTTGATGCAATGTCTATGGAAAAATCAACTCATCAAGTCAATGTCGTTAATCAAGGTTGTATTACTTATGGTGGTCCACATCCGTATTATGAGTGTCCGACGACTGGCTCTTTTGCTCAAGAGAACGTGTATGCTGCAAATATGGGTGGAAACGGTTACCCACCTCTTCAAGGAGATCGAAGTCTTCTCAATTACCGTTCGAGCCATTACCATGGACCACCTGGGTTTAATCAACCCAATCAAGTGAATCAGAATAACAATGTGCAAAACCATAATCATCAATTCAATAACAATCAAAATCACAACCGTGGAAATAATGGTTTTCAAGGACAAAATCAGACTTTTCAACAAAATCAAAACCGGGGAAATTACCACCAAGGCCCGCCTCAAGGGAACAATTTTCAAAATAATAGGAATTTTCAGAATAATAATCATGGAAATCAGAACAATGGCAATTTTCAAAACCGTGGGCAAAATTTCAATAATCAAAATCAAGCTGTTATTCCGAATCCGTCGCCCACGGAAGAGTTGATTAAACAATTGATTCAAAGTCAACAAGCTTTAATTGCTAAACAAGATGAAACGACGAGGTTATTCGCAACTCAAATCAACGATATTAACAAGCGTTTAAATGATCGACCCTCGGGCTCTGGAACGTTACCAAGCAACACGATCGCTAACCCGAGGGGCTATGCAAAAGCGATCATAACAAGGAGTGGTGTTACTTATGATGGACCGACGGCTCCGACTACCTCTTCTTCTCTACCCCCAAGGTAGCCGCCCGTGAACCCGAGGTGACAACGGATACGGAAATTCCTATTAATAATGGAAGGACTGAAGACATCCAACCTCCGGTGGTCCCGACGTCTAAAGGAAAGGAAAAGGTTGTTAATGATAATGAAAAGGAAACACCGGTTAAAACAAAGTTGCCATATCCGTCACGCTTAAACGAACAAAAGCACCGCGAGAAGGATAAAAACCAAATGGAAAAGTTCTATCAGATTTTTCAAGAGTGAAGTAGGAGCTTATAGAATTGGGGAAGTAAGTACGCCACCCCATGATTGGTATTAAGGAATATAACCCGTCATCCACGCAACTGTAACAAGTAATTAACCTGTAAAAGATATCTAGAGAGTAGTGAAATCTAAGTAAACACAATTCTCCCATATATTGTTCACACCACTAGTTTAATTAGTTTATTTTCATTTTTATTATTTTATTTTGATTGCATCTTAGTTATTGGGTTAGTTGACTAGCAACTAATTCCGTCCACTCTTCCAAAACCCGAGAATTTTACTTGTTTTCATAAAATATAAAAGTATAAAAAGAATCATCCCTCACCTCTAGACCTAGTTTTCAGGCTTTCTAATCCTAGCGACACTATTCCTGAGTTGAACGATCAATACCCCAGTACTTGTCACTATACTATACTACAACGATCAGGTACACTGCCTGGTGGGGGTTGTAAGCTTCTCGAGATCCCTCGAGAGGTAAAGCCTGGTGCAATTCCCACGCATCAATGTTCTAAATACCGAATACATAAACCGCATAAAAGGTTCTAAATACCGAATACATAAACCGCATAAAAGGTTCTAAATACCAAATACATAAACCACATAAAAGGTTCAAACTACCGAACACATAAGGTACTAAATAGGAAACAACTAAACCACGTTACAACCCCTTTACGATCTCCCTACTTGAAAATCCCGAATGTTTTACCCGTCATCTCAATCCAGCCCTTTAAGATGTCTGGGTCCGATGGCAAAGCCATCCATGCCTCTCTCATATCTCTTGATTGACCAAAAATATTAAATGCTGCTAAAAGTAAAGGATCCAACCGTGGTAAATCAACTAGTTTCAACTTTTCAGCACATTCACTTAATGTTGGCCCATCATTGGTTTTCACCATATGTCTCAAAGCACACTGCATATCCACAGCCATGTCATTAAAAGTAACACGAGAAGTCTTTGCCTTTTTCTTAGGCCTAATTTCGTCATGTAGCCTTTGTGTACACGAGTTCCCATCATCTTCATCATCAATATCCACGTCAACCGAAGGGTTATCATTGATATCAATTGCCCCAACACGTTCCCTCATAGCCGATGCCCCAGATGCCGATGTGGCAGACCCCGACGCCCCATACCCTTTTGAATTAGTCCATTGACCATCACCATTGGGGGAAAATACTTTAAAACACAATTTCACATATTCTTGGTAAGGTAATGGATTCGATTGCAAAGATGCTGCCCTTTTATGAATCTGTACCTAAATTCCAAAGAATTTCTAGATAAGTTACTTTTGAAGAAAAAAATGACATAAGTGTTAAATATCTTAGTACCACATACCTTCTTAAAGTCTTCCCATTGTTCGGGTGTTAAGTTAAACATCTTTGTTTGCAGGTTATAGATGTTTCATGTTTTGTTCTTCAAGTAAAGCCCTCAAATATTTCTCTTTTAAATTATCAAATCCATTTTCATTTCTTTTTGGGTGAATTCCATGCCAAACTTGTCTACGAGCACCCGGCCTAACCCAAGACGACCTATACAAGCTGACGCCATTTCTACTGGTCGTTTGCATTTCTTCAACGCATGCTTCTAGCAAGACTTTTATCATTTCATTGGACCAATTTTTACATTGCTTGGGACCTTCCATAGGACCTTCCATTATAGCTATAACAAATACACATAAGGAGATCATTATTTAGTTCATATACTTTGGAAATAGGGCAAATAACAACTAACTAGCAATACTACATTAGTACCTAGGTAAACATATCATGTCATATAATACCAAAAAACTAAACAACAGCTTAACCAATGACTGATAGAGATATCTGCTAACTGATCTAGAAACCAAAAAACTGACCTGAGACAATTCAGCTACTAGAATTTTCGTGTGCAACAATAAAGCTATTTCTAGATAGAGAGACACGAAAAGAGTTTGCCAAATTTTAGCTACTGACATATCTACACTAACTAATGCATAGCAGATGAAAAAAAGTTAACTACTAGAAAATCATAGATTAAACATAGTATAGCTGTTAAAAAACATAATCGTGTTAAAAGCTCCTAGCTACTGAAAGATAACTATTGTTCCAGAGTAATTGTGTTCGAATTGATAATAGAGGAAGGGCTAAAAACTGTTAACTCTAGCTAAATTGAGTTCTGGTACAACCATAGTAATACCAAAGAGATAGCAGAACTAAACAAGTAAGTGCACAAAGATAACATTTTAATCCAAAAAGAATTGAATGATATCCTTTTTACAAGGTGTTGCTTTAAAAGTGTGAAATATAAATCACCTTTTAACTATAAGGCTAATCTGGAACAGGTAGTTTAAAATCACAAACATACACACTACTTAGAAACATGGCTTTTGAAGAAAATGGTTTCATCACCAAGTAACTGAATAACGCATAGACATTTACTTATGTCTACTTCGAAGCATGTTCTTACAAGTTCCACACCAACCATGTAGTCCAAAGTTAGGTGACCAATCTGAAACCAGTAAAAATATTATCACTAACATCAAAAGTATTTCCACTTAGCAGACAATTGTAAGACAATAGCAAGTCAGTGGAAAAGTAAGTTGTAGGTATCAATCAATGAGTTATTGAGTAACTCTCAGAAAGCACAAGCCCGAGCCAATTCCCATTACATCATATGCATTATCTTTAAAAATCAAATTCAGATTCACAAAACTAGTGATGAATCAAAATACAGAATGTACTCTCTTCCCAACGGATCATTACATTTTGGATTAGGTTGTTTTTTTTATTGTGGCCTGAAATCATCGCATTGACAGCCAAATATAAACTAACCAAATAAATGGTTCGGTCTTCAAGCCTACTCTACAATTAAAAAAACAAAAGCTAACTTATAAACACTCTCAAAATTCTTATAATGCCCAATACTCTTATCAAGTGATCTCTCTCTAGTTACAAAAATGCAGAAGCGAAAATCATCTCTTCAAAAGAGGGCTAAGTTAACTACTAGAAAATCATCTCTTCAATAGTACAAAATTCATGCAAAGTACATCTTCCACGTGTCCTAGACAAAATGGTCCCTAACAATTTCATAGCATGTGTTAACTATCCCCATGCCTTACTATTCCATCTTTTGATATTGTACTTACTACGCAATGAACATATTTGACATCCAACGATATATCCAGTCACGCCATATAGCAATCAAACATGAACCCTAAACCCTAAACCCTAAACCCTTACTTGTTACAAATGTATCTAAATCAGCTGAAACTTACTATTACCTGTAACACGATACTTATTAACTATCCCCATGCCTAAGACTAATTCTTACTCAGTTTACAACTCATACAAATGACATATAATAAGCCAATCAGTTATTCCATCAAAAGTAAAAACTAACTGTTTTCTCAGTCATCACTCAGTTCATCAAATGCTAATACTCATATTTTATCATCGAAAACTTCCACGTACAAAAATGACATACACTCCTGCAATGATCATCAACTAGCTAATCATCACTCATAACTATCCAAAATTCTTATTTTACTCAGATAGATAGAATAGATGACACATTGGTATTTCATAAATTAATGTTTAAGTCTTAACTCAATTTATCAAATGCTATACTAATCCTCATTTTTTTTTATTATTTGCCGACTTTTTAGAAAATGTTACTAGTGAACTTTTATTCTTTTGATATATAAAACGATACTACCTAGTACTACTTTTCTATTTATTTATCATACCTAACTCAACAATAATCAAACAATAGATAATAAACAAGTACTACATCTCAATTCTCGCTAAGTTAACGGACGACCATATTTCTACATCTTAAGTCGAGCTCTGCCATCAAGTACTTAAAACAAAACCATGAGCCACCTTACATCTCACATACAAAACCGTATTCCCAACTACAAACAACGTAACAATCATCGAACAATGTATATAAATCGCATAAATTTGCCTAAATATAACCTACTTACACACAAAATTCCAACACATGATCACTGTTCACCAATAACCAATAACCATTTTGAAACATAGCCACAAGATCAAAACAACACCACACAAATAAAGTAACGAAAAAACACCTTTACCTTTTTCGTGCGACTGGTATGGAGGCTGAGGTGGTGTCCAACGACTGAGGTGGTGTCCGGCGGCTGAGATGGTAAAACATATCATTCAATCAACATATACTTGTAACAATTTCTTAGCAAATGACATTAAAAAGGTACAAAGATCTAATTTCTAACATACCCACAACTTTAATGATGAAATAGATACTCAAATATCATGGGTTAAAGTTCAAAACCTCATTTTTTGACATACCCACAAACAAAGGAATGAAAGAAAACCCTTACCTTTTATGGCGGCTGAGATGGTGGTGGCGGTGGCTGGGATGATGGTGGTCGGCTGATGGTGTGGTGGTGGCCGGCGGATGGTGTGGTGGTGGCGGCTGGGATGGGGTAGTGTGTGATAAAATGAGGTAGGGTTTTTGAAATGAAGAGATAAGAAGATGAAGTAGATATCTGAATTTTGGAAGAGAAAAGAAGAGGAAAGAATCTCTTTTGTCTGAAAAAAATAAATAACTTCCTCTGCAGAGGAAATAAATGAAAAGTGGAAAGAAGTGATTATTTTGAAAAAACAAACAAGGCCTTAGATAATACGTAGTTCAATATCTTACAAAATATCTTACTAAGAGAAGTCAAGTTGAAATTCGCTTCTTAAATATCTTACCTTTTTAGGTGTTAATAGCGTTTACGTGCTCTGTCAAACTTATCACTCACTTAATATGCTAAGATAGGTTATATTATTAAGTTTTAATTTTTTTTTATAAATTTCATATTTTTAAGATACCCGGTTTTAAGTTTCGTGACTTAAAGACTTACCGATAGCAATTACCGAAACTAAACTAGTTTCGTAAAAACAAGATAATACCAAAGCTAATCACCTAGTCATCACCCCATTAATGTGACCGCCTGTGGGGGGTGGGGAGTCACTAAACATGTGTCTTGACATAAAGCCTTGATAAGTTTAAATGAGTACATGTGTTCTCTTAGTTACTAAGTAACTTAACACATGTATTAGCTTAGTAAGGAAGTAAATGACTAACCCTCCTTATCACCTCCTCATTCTTGATATAAAAGGAACTCATTCTCTTCCTTTCTTCTTCATTTTCCACGCCACACACACACAAACAAACACATTCATCTTTGATTTTTACTTAACAAGTTTCACATCACCATTGAAGATCTTGTTAAAATCCATCATTCCATGGTTCATTTGCAAGCTACACAAGGAAGAATCTAAGAGAAGTTTTCAAGAAATGTTTCAATTGATTCCAAGATTGATATCAAGAGTTTTGCAAGTCTTGGGTTGAAATATTGGAAAACTAGAGTTGTTGTGTCCTTGTTCTTGTCTTTCATTTCAAACATCAATCCTTGTAAGAGTGCTCTTACTCACATTCATTTCTATATTTTCATACTCATTATATGCTATATATGTCTAGTTATATTGATCACATGCTATACAAATCCATAAAAACCAAGCTTAGACCTATATGTTAATTTATGTAAATAAACAAGTAAACTAGTGACTTATGCTATAAAAAACGAGCAAAATAGAATAACCATGACCTTGGGTAAATTACCTACTATTATAGATCATCTTGTAAGAAAAACATAGTAATTTGAATCACCCAAAATGGACATACGAGTCAAAAGTTATGATCAAAAGAAATTTGCAAAACTGAAAACCGAATCTGCGAAAACTGCATTCTGCTCAAATTTCAAGATTTTTCGAGGCCCTTCGGGTCCGATTCATCAAAAAGTTAAAACACGAAAGTTGTCCGGAATGATGTTTTACGTGTAATGCAAAAGGTAGAAAGCTGATGATACCCAAAAGATGAAAAACGTAGATAGGTTATTAATCTAATTATAGACGGTAAAAGAATGGATCTTATATACTAGGAGGACATTTAGGTAATTTAAAAACTTTATTTTAAATACTTAGGGTTTGTTTGGTTAGAGATTATATGAATGAGGAAATGACTCTCATTTTTTAAAAAGTTGTTTGGTTTATGAGTTTTATTACTAGAAATAATTATGAAATTCACAAAAGTGTAGGCCGTTTTTATACTCTCCCTTGACGATGGGTTTAAACACTCATTCTCATATCTATACCTATAGCCTAATAGAAACCAAACGGCACTTTAAAGTTCTAGTTTATATTAGGGATGATAATCAAGTCGTGTTCGTGTTGACCTATTCGGGTTAGCGGGTTAGTACAACCTCTATCCAAACATGACCCATTTATTAATCGTATCAATAAACTCAACCCTAACCCACACATGTATAACACGTGTAACCTGTTTAAGTAAATAGGTCAAGCGGTTAATAAGGTTTGTGGTTTGTCGATTTAACTAGTTTAAATGCAAAAATGATATAAGCATATAAAAATTGATGAAAATGACATTCAAATAACTATGCGACAGTTTCAATGATATCTGATGAATCCTAATTGTAGTTCACTCATATATTAAGTACATAACAAAATATATTTAATCCAAATTCAACATAAAAACCAAGTTATATATATTTTTTAGAGACTTATATACTTAAATGGGTTCACATGTTGACATGTTTAATACTTACTCAACCTAAACACGACCCGTTTATTAAACGAGTTGACCTGTTTTTAACCAAAATCTGTTTATCCTCAACCAAAACTTGTTTAACTTCGTGTCAGGTTCGTGTCGTTTATCATATCATGTCGAGAATTACTGCCCCTCATTTATATCATCAACTCATAAAGTGGTACATCAAAACTTGTACCGTACAGACAGCCAATGCACACATAAACCCCTACATAAACCCCACACATCACTCTCATACACACTTCCAGAAAACACTTGAAAAAACCTCAAAAAAACCAAACAATGTCCGAAAACACCAACACGACGACAACAACAACACTAACCTTATTCTGCCCAAAGTTATCACGTGCAGAGCAGCTGGTGGCACGTGATGATGAAAAGATTGACCTGGGATATATTGCTAGGATGTTTGGTTTGGACCCGAGAAGTGTTAAGTTGAATGGCTACTTTTTAAGTAGAGGAGTTGATTATGTGGCGTGTTCGGTTACGTGGAAGTCGTTGTTGTCGTTTTTTCGAAAACGTGGGATGGCTACTGGGAGTTGTGGAGATCGTGGGTTGGTTGTTGATGGCAAGGTGTTGAAATCTGGTTGTAAAAGTAAGTTTTTAAAACTTTGTTTTGTTTTGGTTTGCTTATTTATATATGGGTCACGGGACACCTATGGATTTTTGCAGCTAATATGTGTTTATAATCTTATTTAGTTTTTCCTAAATGAAGTTGGTCATTTTTCGTTCTGTTCCGTCCTGTATACAGCTTGTAGATAATTCGCAAAATGTTGATAACCAAAAACTGATAATATGTAAAAGACAATGCTGAGTTTATATATGCTCCATGGTCCAAACCGACTCAGCTGCCTGCTAGGAATCTAGGATTGTGTCTACTCATATCCTGTTAGGTGAAAATATTTACAAAGTACTTTTTTTAACCAACTGAGCTATGGCGTGATGGCTTGTCCAAAGTAGCAGCCTGCTAGGATTGTATCAATCTCAACTTCTGCCAAAAGGTCTCTCGAACAAGGGCTAGGTCATTCGGGTATTTAAACTTTTTGGAGAAATTGGGTATGTGCAGGGGCGGAACTACGAGCCAAGTTTAGGGGTAGCGAAATACGAAAATTTGTTTAGGGGTAGCGAAAATTTGTTTCAGGGGTCGCGAAATCGCCAAAAAATGGCCAAAAATCGCCAAAAATGGCCAAAAATCGCCAAAAATTCCACTACCGGGTAAAAGTTCAGGGGTAGCGACCGCTACCCCTGAACTACATGTACATCCACCCCTGGGTATGTGAAGACTCCCAAGCTCCCAGCCACTAGGCTACCTAAGGGTTGGGGTTAACTGACGTTACTACACTACAAACATGTGAAGGGGGTGTTTGCGATTGCTTACTTTTATAGTTTATGCATATTTGACCCCGGATAATCAGATAACTAGAATCAGTTCTCACAAATCCAAAACAGATTATTTCACTGATTATCAAATTTTTGTTTTGTGCATCTAGAGACTTAGTTTCCGCTAGTTGAAGATGCCTAAATTAGATCAATTATTTCAAGAATAACTTATTTTGTTGAAAGAACCGGCCTTAATACCTAGGTGACCGGATCGATTTGAGTTTGAGATCAGACATTCAAACTTAATAGTATTTGAACTAAAAGTAACTTCAAAAATTATGTTGCGTTCTAACAAAATATTTGTGGTATTGATGATATAGGTAGTTCTGCTTATCATATTTGTTTCTGAAGTATTAGTTACTAAGGTGAAGTAGCGGTCTGAAGTGGAAAAGTCAAAGTAGATACTAATATACACCATATTAAAAAGGAGCCAAGAGCAGGGCTGAAAACTGAGTCTGATATATCCTAAGTGTGAACTCGATTCAACAGCTTGATTCGAGCTTGACTCAAGGATGATTTGACCTTCACATTACAGCTCAAATAGCTCAAGAATATGCATAAGACAGCATACTCAATTAAGTAAAGCCTGAGTTTTACTTAAATCAAGAGCTTGATATAGCTGGACTTGATCGAGCTGAGCTCGAACTCGGCTTGTCGTATGCTGCAAGCTCGTTTTGGTACTCCAACTTGGTAAAATCTCAACTCAAGCAAACACAGAGTTGAGGCTGAGTTGACTTGATAAAACCTTGACTCATTGGCAGGCTGGCAGGCTAGCAGCCCTTCATGGAGGAATGATAGTATGACATGGATCACGATTCACGGATGTCTTTAGTAGCCAAGTAGGCATGGAAAAATCAGCGAGAACTTTCATGCTATCATAAGTATGTTGTGTAATGTCTTAGATCCGATTGCAGAACTTAAGATTTAGATCCGATTCAGGAACTTAAGATTTAGGTCTCTAATTGACTGAATGAATTAGAAGCTGGCTAGTATAATAATGAGCTCGTTGCAATTTATTGAGGTTATTATGTGATTCTGCAGGACCACATCCCAGCACAAAACCGCATATTGAGGAGTCAAACTCAAGCAAGAAAACAAAGGTCAAAGATCCAGGTAATGTCTTCAATTCATGCATGTTGTTTTTACTTTCTGTTATTTTCTTTGAGGAACTAAACCGGCGCTAATGGTTATTTTCTGTAGATGCCAATAGGGGAAGCCGTAAAATCTTTACAAGTAATGCTTTTTGCCTAAAGAGAAAGCAAGAAGATATACTTTCTTCTTTGAAGAAACTGAAAGTGGACGAATCAGGTATGCTACTTGATTCTCAAGCAAGTTCCTAGATGGAAATTTTGAATCGATTATTCATAGATGTGTGATCCTGGCTATATTTCAACTCTAATGGGTAAGATTATTTAAAAAAAAAAAAAAAAAAAAAAAAAAAAAAAAAAAGGTTGGTTACAAAGGAAATTGATCAAATGGGTCGAACATGTCGGACATTCTAATACACTAAATAAGCTTATCATGTCATAATAAACTTATATAAGCCGAAAAGTTTCAAAATAAGCCACAAAAAGTGAGCTTATGAAACATAAGCCGAAAACCACATAAGCCATAAGCCCACTATACTTTGGCATCTCAAAATTTATAGTGCTTAGGGAATTTTTAGATTTAGTATCCTTACACTGGAGCCTCTGATTGATTGCAACTTTCAGATCTGGCAACAACAGAACATACCTGCTCAGAATCCCTTTTCAGAACAGGAATGCCATGCAGTTTTCTCGGTGTAAATATGAAGCGGATGAGAGAAGACGAGATGGTTCCCCCTGCTTCTTGCAAAAAAATTAGACAATGTAAGGACTTATGCTGTTAGTAGATTACATAGACACTTGACAAGCCTGCTCGTTTCTTTCCACATTGGCAATTTTTCAAATGGATAGATGTGCTATTGTAGTTGTATCATATGTACTTAAAACTTGAACGAACTGTCCGTGTAATGAAATGTGCATTCCTTCTCCACAAATGGGTCGTATTTTGCTAGTTTTATTTTCATTGCTACAACCATAGCTTTATGTGCGTGTTTCAGTGTTCCTAGCAGTAGGCAATATAACAATGTGAAGTCATTGATGATAGAAGTATAATTATAGGACAAAATTTACAAACACTGTCTTTGAATATGAGTTCAGCACGTCTCTGATACTTTTATTAGGAAATTGCAAAACGGTAGGGGATATGGGTTTATATATACGAATGAATTCACAAAACTAGAACACAGTGAAATAAGAAACACTCCTCGATCACATGGCTTGCTCAAGAAATGAGAACTATGTGGCTACGTCAACAGGCCTGGTGATCTTATTAATTTGGTATACCTTATACTACAAGGATATATAACAGCACTGGCCAAAAATATCCGAACGGGGCATGAGATTAACCAAATTCTTCTTCCATGGGCGCAACCCCCTTTGACCCTGCCTGTTAAGGGGGAAAAGCGATCTCGTGAATATTGGGTACTACTACATTGATATTTGCCTCTAATACTTGCAACTTTAGTATAGGGCCTTATTACTTATTTAAATATGATTTCAAAACTATCAGTAAGACTATTTACTTTTCAATGAACTTCAACTTTAGCTGGTGTTAAAATAAGACCCTATTTAATTCATATAATAGAAAAATAGCAATCCGAATAAACATATATCAGAAGTATTGAATTTGTCCCTACAGAGGGTTCATTCTCAGACTGCGCGGCGGTTGAGGATGCAGAGCATAATTGAATAGTAGCATTATGTCCTTCATCTATAGCTTACACGGTTTATATCTACCACGATAGTTGCAAAAGAGGCCAATAAGAGCCCGAAAGGGTGGGTTATCGATTTTCAGTATGTTGCCCATTAATTTCTTCAGTGGTATACCATGCCTAGTCCTAAACAATAGCTTCTTGCCATACTTCATGCAAAAACAATGTGTTATTAATTATGAGCTGATAACATAGTTTAGAGGCTAAGAAAAGGCTAGTGTACACAATGAGCACAATTCAAGTCAAAATGGATAGGTCGGGTGAGCTGGGAAACTAATTTTGGTGAAATAAGTAGAAAGTTCGTATTTTAGGATTTGTGATCTGCAGTCATAAGCGGTTTCAACTTTGGATATTGCGGTTTGGCTTAAACCGGGTCAAATGCAGTTTTGTGGACCTCTGTAACTTTGGTTTAGTTATGGGTTGGACCCTTGAATACCCGTAACCTAAAAAACCTGTTCGTAAATCCCAGCTGTAAGATCTTTTCAAGCAGGCTAGCAATGTCAGTCACTTAATTCTTTCTGATAAAAGCTATTTACGGCCGTTTGACTAATCACATGGCTCGATTTTTAACCCATACCTATAACATAACTGATTTATCCGGTATTCCGGTTATACACATAACTGAAAGTCCAAAACCATACCATTGGTTAGTGTTGTAACTTGTAAGTCAGTTCTTGGTTCGATCATTTTGGTTATAGAACTATGGTTATGGTTTGGGTTTGGCTTTTTGGTTTCTTTCCTATAAAAACTATAGTTATGTTTTATTTTTGGTTATAAACCATACCCACAATGTGACTGAAAAATTTTCTTTGTCTGGTTTCTTTTACTTTCTTTAAATGTACATTTGTAAAAAAATAACTGTTGTTAGAACTAAATGTGAAGTTATATATCAAGATCAAACAAGAGCTAGAAAAGAGTGATTAATTTTTATAAACTACATAAAGAGTACGGAGTATTTAATTTTATAAGATTATAAAATATTTTCTTTTAAAAAAATCAAACCTCTTATAAAATTCTTCATTCAAACAAAGCTTATATTTTAATTTTTAAATAATTTTATTTTTTCGAAAAGTAAAAATAATATTCAAATAATCATGTGCGCCAAACATGCTAAAGCGTAAGAGTGTTAGGTGTAGTGAGTAAGGAAAATTACTTATTTGGGGCCAACGGGTACCACATAACTTTAACACCTCTTCACAACTAACCTCCTCCTCACCAACAACTAACCTCAACTTAATCATTTGGGGCCTACCACATACAACTTTATTTTTTTTTATTCATTTCATTAAATAAAATAAATTCATTTTACTATTAATTAAAAATAATACAACATACTAATTTATTTCATCAAAAAATAAATAAATAAATAAATAAAAACGCTACGAAAATAAAAAAAATACAACACATACTACTAATATGAAAATTAAACATTTTATTCGTTATCGTCGGCATCGAGACTTTGGTATTTCTTGGTTATCCTTGCTTGTCTCCGGCGAATGATTTTTACCGGGTCAGATTGCAAGCTGGCATCTAGCATAAGAATCTGCATTTCCTGCATCTCCAACGCCCTTTCTTTCTTCTCCAACGCCTTTTCTTCCCTCTTCCTCCTCGCCTCGTAACAAGCCGTTTGAGCGTCTTTTGCTTGCGAATACTTTTCAGATAATTGTCCCGAAAAAGCGCTCGTTTGACTCCCACCAGAGCTCGCCACGCTCGACGTTTCCGCCGACTTTTGTTTCTTTCCAGCTCGTCTATTGTTTCTTCCGAGACGAGGTCGTTTGTCCGGGCCGAATATATCCTCTAGACATGTAATGTCTATTGGTTCCTCGACATCCCATTTCGGGTAATGTTTCAAGATCTCCCAAACGTGAATATACGTGAAACCCCTCGTACCAAAGCGTTCTTCGAAACTCGTCTTCGCATTTTCGATGTGATCATGTTCATTTTCACCACTTCGACGCTGAAGATGTCTATAAATAGCGTTGAATTTTTGGTAGTCGCTATTTAACCTCGTCCATTTACCGGTTAGCATATTTTTGGTACGAGGGTCACCAATAGTTTGATCGTTGAACGCCTCAGTAATTTCGTTCCAAAAGAATTCATCGGTTTTGTCATTGCCCATATCTTTGTCTTGGGAAATTCCTATCCAAGTTTCCGCAAGAATCTTTTCTTCGGTCTTGGTCCATTTCCGAGCCACACGTGTTTGAGCTTCAACTTCCAAGTCATCGTCATCGTCGGCGTCTAAATCTACAACCTTTTTTTGGTTTTTAGGCCTTGGTTTTTTTTTCCTTACCTTTGGCCAGTGAACATGCCTTAGGTACTTTAAAAAGTGAAGCGGATGGTTGTGATTCGAATGGTGGTTGTGATTCGAATTGGGGTTGTGATTGATGAGTAGGAAACGTAGATGGTTGAGACGGGTTAAAAAATTGTGGTGCCAACATACGTTGAGAATGAGATGCGATTCCTTGTTGAAACGCAAGTTGTTGGTTATTATAAACCTTCACCGGATTGAATAGTTGTGAACCATATGGTGATGAAGGGGAATTTTGCGACGAGGGAGTAGAAGATTTTGACGGTCCCCCATATTGTTGTTGGTTTGAAGTTAGGAGGTTCGTGAAATAGCCTCATTCGTTCGGGTTTTGAGACATTTTTTTTGTTTTTTTGGAGTTGAGAGATATAGAAATGTTTGTGTTTTGATTGAATTGTAGTGAGAAAATAGAAGTGGAAATGATTTGGTATTTATAGAGTTGGGTTAACTTGATTTAAAAAACAAAAAAGAAAAGAAAAAAATACGATCGTTTAATAATAAACGGTAATATTACCGTTTCCTCCTCACTTTATAACGTATATCACTGCTACTTGTCAGAACCATGGCCTAGTCGTGCAGACGAGCAGCTCCCAAACGGCGAAGGACGGCGAGGTACCCTCGGTGCAGCGGCGAAGGACGGCGAGACAAAAAGTTGTCCACGTAAGAACGGCGAGGGGGGTCGGCGAGCTACACCGAGCACTCTAAGTCATATCTTTATATATACCACATAATTTGAACTTGTTTATTTACGGTTATTGTTTTTGTCATATAGGCGTCATCGTTTATCTATGTATAAATCGTTCTCAAAGTGTCATGTATCTATCGTTGGTCTTGTTTTCTAGTGCTCATCACATTTCCTCATGAATTTGGAGTACAGAATCTTCAAGATCAAATAAGTCAAAATCCAAGAAAAACGTTATGATAATTTATGGTGTAACTAACCACTTAGTTGCATTGTCATATTATCCCAAATAGAATATTTGACCAATGGCTTGTATTTATTACTTATAACTTTAATCGTATAAACAAGTAAGGAGTGACCGTTATAGATGGTATTTATAATCTTATTATATGCAACTGGATGTCATATACTCCGTAGTTCTTGGTTTTAATTGGATAATTTATACGTTAACAATAGAAGCATATTACTCACGTTATGCTGCGGTGATGGCATAAAAAATAAAAAATGCAAAATAATTGACGCCAATATATAATAATGGTAAAGAAGAAAAAGTCGATGATGATTGTTGACCGTAGTAATTGTTGATCGCAGCTATAAAGAAGAATTCATGCATTGTTTATTTATTACATAACAGTGAATGAATACACGAATTTATTATATTATGCAACTCGTCACTAAAATAGATTTATGTAATTCTTTGATAAAAAAAACATGAGATATAATTTGATACGAAATACATATATTAACTAGCTTATAGACCTTTGAAATCCACGGGTTTTTAGAAGAATGAATGCATCAATAAATTAAGTGTGTGAGAAAAGTAAGAAAAAACGAAGATAAAGATTTTGTATTGTTTTTTAATGGAATAATATGTAATAAGTGAATGATACAATAAAGAAATGTGGATGTAACTATTAATCGAATAAACGTCCATGCACACGGGCTACAATCTTCATAATCTTGAAAAGCAAATGCATGTAGTGAGTGATAATTAAGTGATAAGTAATGAACATTTCTTGAGAGTTGAGCACCTAATAAGAGTAAAAAAAATGTTAGTAAAAAGATGTTTGTGATTGATAATACATGTAAATATAAGAAATGTCACAAAATATATCATATGTATATTTGTACGTACCTCTTCACACATGGTCATGAACCTTGAAGAACTTCTTTGTAAACTACATTTATAGTAGTTTTTGACAGATTATCATCCGCATCAGAAACAACAACCTTCACGGGTATTTTTAAGTAACGTTGAAGAATGCAGTAAATGATATTGCGTATTATGAAGTTATAAATTAGAAAGAACCACATATAGACAAACAAACGTCAAGTGTACATTGGTAATCATCAAACATACATTATATGAAATACGATAGTCAAAAACTCCCAAAAGATAAAATAAAAATCTTTAATCCTTTATTCTGCGTATGTGATATATGTGTACATATAGATGTGATCATAAATTGTGTAGCACTTCTTTGTAGACCACATTGGTGGTGGTATTAGTGAGATTTCCTTAACCATCTTCAATACTTTTCTGCTCCTAACGTGAGAGGCGGCTATATATTTGGCCATGTGTAAAATCAGGTCGTGGCATAAGGTGATATTTTCATTCGTGGGATAAGCACTCACTTACCAAAATGGCTTCCATTGATTATAGTGGCGTCAATACAACTTTTCATCAACCGGTCCACATGAAGTCGTGTTCCGTTGCACAAACCATTAGATTGATCAATGTTTCGCAACAACATGATCAGAACACCCACTTTCAATTTAAGTTTGTGGTTAGGTAATACATTCCGCAATAAGAGTGGCTACTTTGACACATAATAAAATGGTGAAATCAGGTAATGTAACTAAAATTTAGCCTATGTTTTAACTTTTAGTTGGTCGAAAATGCAAAATAAAAATTTTTAAAAATTCTGGATAAAATAAATCGTTTAATTAGGTTAAGATGCGTCAAACTGTAATCGAAAACTTTCAACAACACATCCTCAACTGACTTATTAATATGAAAAATGATAGTATTTTGTTATGGTTATCTTAAGGATATGCATTAGTTATTCGTAAAACTATAGCTTAATCCAACACAACCCAATTCAACTTGTCTATTTTAAAACCTCTATTGAAACAACAACTCATCTATTTAGCCAAAAATCTATGTTAATTAACATATAAACTATAAAGAACACAAAATATCAACTATACTCACTAACAATGAAGGCAGTCTTCTTTTTAAAAAGAGGAATAACAACAATAAAGAAAAAGTTAGAGATTGTTTAGTTGGTGAAAAACTTCTTATTTTTACAGGAAATTTTCATATGAAAAGAGAGAAATTGAAAATCCGTTTAGTTACATTTTTTTTCAACAATTTTAAAAAAATGTGAAATTCTTGTTCTCTAATTTTTAACTAAAGATTTAAAAAGCTCATTCTATCCTTCTCACTTTTTTCATTATCTAGGAATTTAAAAACGGAAAAATATGAAATTTTTTCACCAACTAAACGGTCCTTTAAGTTTCCTCACTTTCTAATAATTTTATAATTTTTTATAAGAATCCTCATTCGCCATAACCTGCAGGCAGCGACCGTGGCAACAAAAAACGAAGGAAAATAAAATTGTAGTGACAGAAATTATAAAAGGAAAATGGATCGCTACACGTCCCATGGGCCGTACAAGTAATTTATACGTTAACAATACAAGCATAGTACTCACGTAATGCTGCAGTGATGGCATAAAAAATACATAATGCAAGAATAATTGATGCCAATGTATAGTAATGGTAAAGAAGAAAAAGTCGATGATGATTGTTGACAGTGGTAATTATTGATTGCAGCTATAAAAGAGAATTCATGCGTTGTTTATTTATTACGTAAAAGTGAATAAATACACGAAGTGGTTATATTATGCAACTCATCATTAAAATAGATTTATACAATTCTTTGATAAAAAAAACATGAGATATAATTCGATACGAAATATATATATATATATATATATATATATATATATATATATATATATATATATATATATATATATATATATATATATATTAAAATCTCAAGCCACAGTAATTGTGTCTCATAATTGTGAAACTTATTAATATACCATGTTTAATGTTTATATTATAGACATGACTAGTAAAATCGTCTATGAGATAATAATTTGCAAATTTTCTATTTTTTTAGTTTAAAATTATTTTAAAGATTGAATGATCACTATACATATTATCATTACTTGTGCAGTTACAAATTTGCATTTATATTGTTTTAACTTAAGTTTTAATATTCATATTAATGTGTACATTTAAAAAAAAAAAGGAATAATATAAATAAAGATTAATAGTTATAATGAATAATAATTAGTTGTATTAAATTGAAAATAAATAAATAAATAAATAAATAAAAACTTTTAAACAATAGCTATGTGAAAGCTTAAAAATTTTGAGACTTCTAAAAATAAAAGTCCTAATGTTTTATATATAGTAGAGAAAAAGAATAATGAATCATCATTAATTGTATTATTATTATTATTATTATTATTATTATTATTATTATTATTATTATTATTATTTGTTTTTTTTGGCTTTTTGTTTTTTTTTTGTTGTTTTTTTTGTTTTTTTTTCGGAAAAGGAACTTCTAATAACAACAACTGTATAAGTTTAAAAACTTTAAGACTTCTAAAAATAAAAGTCTTAAATGTTTTATATATAGTAGAGATAGAGATAGAGACAGAGACTTGAAAAAAGAACTTTTAATAATAGCAAGTGTGTAAGCTTAAAACTTTTAAGTCCTGAATGTTGTATATATAGTAGAGATCGACGGAAAAATAAATTAAATAACAAAGATGTTTTAACATCGCAAGTTTATACTATAATGTTAGGTGGTTAAAGGTTGATGTTTGGCAATCTGAACCGGTTTACGACCGGCTAGTTATTGATAATGTGTGAGGATATTTCACTCACTCGGCATTTGTAGTTATGAGGTTGCCCAAGATCTTACTGTGAACTTTGTGCTTGTTAAGTGGCAATGATGTTTCATCCATTACCAACTAAGATACATACCGTTAGCTATAATGCAATAACAAGTCCAATAAAACAGTATAAATACACTTTACCAGTTTAACAAAATAGTGAAATCACATTAAAGATTGTTTGTGTTAGCACATATAGAACTCATGGAAGATTTTTATTAGGTTATATTGATATAAAAAAGTTTATAAATTTACTTATTCTCTTTCAATAACGTATCAAGTGTATTACTTTATGTAAGCCATAGTCAAAACTCTATAACCTACAAACTTTAAAAGAAAAACGAAAAGAGATAAACTTCATCTAAGTTCAAAGTTATATAAACAATGGGGCATTGCTTCAATTGTATCACTCATCAGCTCAAAGTTATATAAACAGTGAGGCATGCTTTGAGGAAGTAGATACATTTTTAAGATAATTCAACTTTGTATAGGCTAACAAAAGTATTTTCTAAGAAAACATTTTATAAAATTTTATGAAGCATAATTCTAATCACAGTCGTGCATGGGCCTGCATATGTGATGAAATTAAAATCCATCGCTATGATAATTAATATTTGAACCAATATTTCTAACTACCATATTCAATTTTGCATGACACGTGTCATGTCATTTAGGGCTGACATGTCACTCAACAACCAATCAGGAGCGAGAAGCAGTTGTGTACCTACTGCACGCGTCATATTGCATACGTATAACCAACTTATCCATCCAATGAAAATTTTTGTTGTAAAAATTATTTTCAGCTACATAGTAATAGTACAACTTCCCCCACATGCCTTGATGAGTTGCAAATAAAGCCCTTTGACTTTTATTAAAAAGTTTCGGAAATCATGTAAGAGTGTTGATCTCGATCGATTTAATTTACCCTTAAATAATTCAGTTGAGATCGAATTTTCTTATAGCATGGAGTTGATGGGAAAAAAAGTAAGCTATGCGTGTTCAATTAATTGGGCGAATCAAAGGCCTAATTTTAGCTCAGCGGTATGTGAGTGATCCATCAACTTAGAGGTTGTGAGTTCACGTATTATTAGAGACATGTGACTATGTGAGATATAATTTATAAAATAGGTAATACAGGTCGTAAAATTTGATGTTCTAAGAAAATAATAAAAAAATCGGGCGAGTCAAATATGTCAACCTCGTATTATTATCATATAGCTCATTATTTACGATCTATCCTTAGAAAAAAATTAACATCCTTTTACGTTTTCATTTATTTTCTTTTTCTCATTTAATATTTTATGTTAACACATGTATATTTACACACGTTAAAAAAGATAAGCAAAAGCGATTAGTAAAAGCAAAGTAAGAATTTTGGTTCAAATGAGAAATTAATAAATTTGAGAAATCATGAAAAACATAATTGGAAGCCTTGATTCATGTTTTCTTTTATGGATTTTATAAGTAAAAATGTTTCATTGGTTGATTAGAAACAAAATTGCGATTCATTTTTAAAAATGTAACATTGATTCATTTTATTTGCAAAACAACATATATGTAAAAGTTTTGAATCAACTCATAAATTTTAGTGAATCTACCCTATAATGGTTATTGTGAATTTGTATTGAATCAATAAACTTTCATGTATAAAAACTATAAATCAATGTGACTAAATGCATTTCTTACGTTTATTTCACAATTTCTTATGTTAAATATGTTTCATTTGATTCTGAGTCACATATAGGTAGAAAAATGTTATTATTTTCTATAGTATATACAAAAATTGTCGGGGATGAGCTTCCCCATCTTGATGAGTTTTCTAAAAGCAACATTTGTCAAGATAAAGTAGGGCTGAGCAATCCCGACTGACACCTGACAACCGTCCCGATTGCGACCAGGCTCGTCGTCCCAATTTCGATTGCGACCAGCCTCAGTTCAGGACTCGGTTTGCGTTTTTCGGCCAATCGGTTTCGGGCCGGTTCGGGATGGAAACCGAAAAACAACAAAGAAAACCAAGAAATCCGACCGATCCCGACCTGTCGGGACTGTCCCGATACCGAACCGACTGTTTTTGGGTCGGGAGTCGGTTTGGTTTTCGGGCAAAATCGGTTTCGGGCATCGTCGGTATCGGGTCGGGACAGAACGGGACCGGCCCGGTGCTCACCTAAGATAAAGTTTTCTTTTGATTTACTTTTGGGCATTTTTTATATTTTTACTAACATTGAAACTTTTGCTTATGGTGTAATTTAGTCTGCATTTGACTTCCTTGTATTTGCTTTTTTCTTTTTACTTTTAGAAAGTTTCTGTTCATATTTCAAGTCTGACTTTGTGAGAGTATATTTGAATCAGAGAGACTTTGTGTGACTTAAATATTGTTTATAGGTCACGTACTTTACTCCCTAATACCGTATCAGTAAGGTAAAGTGTCTCTTCAGTTGATATTCAATATTCCTGAAGCTTGTTGTTTCTGATTAAGCTTTGTACAACACTCCCTGTAAGGAGTAAATTTGCTCACTAATGCTCATCAGTGAGTAACATATTTACTGATTCTAATCATGGAGGGATTGTTTTATGTTCAAATATTGTTAGAGAAAATTTGGTCAAATTTTTGGCCCAACAGAACTCTTATTAGGGTCGGGTTTCGGGTGAGAGTTTAAAGATTTTTGGGTTTCGGGTTAAGCTGAATAGCTTGCATAACCATTTTTTTTCATATGTGGCTTATTTGGGTTAACCAGAACCCGACTAATCCGAACTCGATTAACCCGTACTTAAATAAATTGAAACCCGAATAACCACATCTTATTAGGGTCGGATACAAGTAAGTTTTTGTTTCTTTTCAAAACTCGATTAACCGACCCGAATAAGGCTTATTCAGGTCGGGTTTATCCGAATAACAACTTATCGTGCAATAACAACGATGTTTATAATTTTTAATGTCATTTATAATATAGTTCGATGTAGCCATACGTTTGGGAAATAGGTATGTTGTTATTGTAAGATAACAAATAGATATATTACTAAATTGTGTTTTGTAATTTTTGCATAATGAGATTTCATGTTTATTTATAATAGAACATGACTTAGATAACAAGCAAACATAACCCTAAACCTAATGGATCTTAAGCCTTTAGGCTTAGGACTTAACCTATCATTTAACACTACCCTGCAGTTTGAATGAGAGGTTTCTGGATGTATCAACTGGATATAATGATGAAATTGCCTTCTTCTTCTTCTTCTTCTTCTTCTTCTTCTTCTTCTTCTTCTTCTCCTCCTCCTCCTCCTCCTCTTCCTCCTCCTCCTCCTTCTTCTTCTTCTTCTTCTTCTTCTTCTTCTTCTTCTTCTATTTTCTCCTCTTCTTTGTTGTTCGTCTGCACGGATATGGACTTATATTTGGCGACATAATAGAATACTGCTTCGCGGTTTCCTCAATTTTATGACATTTGCTATTTATTTTACGTCATTGGTTGTTTTACTTTTATGAGGAAGCGACAATTTGGTGGTCAACTTTTGTCGTCAATGATAATGATCTTTAACGAAAACAATTTGATGAGGAAGGAAAAAGTTATGGTTGATTGAATGTACCTCAACAAATTTTGTTTGTTTTGATGGCTAGAGTTTAAGGTTTATTCATTGAATATGAAAAACAAAATCAAATAATAATAATAATAATAATAATAATAATAATAATAATAATAATAATAATAATAATAACGCGAAAATAACTGGGATTATTTCAGATCATCGATGAGTAACTGATGGCCAAAGGATAGCAAATTTTACATGTGGATCTTACCTAAAGTTCGGATACAATGTAAGATAACAAATACATCTATTATCGAATTGAGTTTTGTGATGTTTGTATAATGAGATTTCATATCTTTTTATAATAGAACATGACTTAGATAACAAACAAACGTAATACTAAACTTAATGGACCCTAAGCCTTTAGGCTTTTGCCTTAACCTCTCATCTAACACTTATTTCTTTGATACTCTTTGATTTAGCATGGTTGTAAACGACGTAGAAGACGACAATGTATAAACTAGGTAAATGTGTGTATGCATAGAGGGAGCTTTCTAGTTTCATCTAATTGTTTTATTATTGGTTGACATGATCAAATGAGAAGAAATTCTAAAATGAGAATTGTGAGAAATAAATATAATCACATATTAGAGATAAATCGACTTGAATTAGATGCATTTATATTTTTTTAAACGCATCCTAATATATTTTATACCTCAAAATTAGATACATATACATATATAGGATACATTTCATCAAGTTAGGTGAATCCGATTTATTTTTCGTCCTCTGCGTGTCCATTGTGTTGCTAGTACTACTTTGCATCGTTTTTACCTAAAATTCACACTCGAAACTAATAGTGCTGTATCTAAATAAATAGTGATGCATCTAATTCAAGTCGATGAATTGTGTTTGCGTTAAATATGATTGGGTAAGTGAGTAATGGCTTACCTTATGTTGCTTGTATCTTTAGTAGGATTAGTTTTGCAATAGCTAGAGAAGTGAGGGCCCAGATAATATATGAGTTTCTCACTAATTTCTTGTAAATCTTTTGTATTTATAATAAAATGATGTTTTTATAACAACAACAACAACGATAATAATACTCCCTTCGTCTCAAATTATAAATCTATTTTTCTATTTTTGTGCAAATTAAAAATAGACTTATTTAAGATGGAGGGAGTAATAATAATAATTAATCACTTGTTTTAATCGCAAATGGCTTATAAGTACCATACATGTCTTTTTTTTGAACGGTTACTTTCTTTAAGGGAAAACCATGTCCCTTAAAGAAAACCTTCAACTTAAGCCGCCCGAAGGCACGACACTTATATTGAAGTAAACCCTGCCTTCTCCAGATTCGAACCCTAGTGGGTTGAAACCTTCATTGAAGGACTTTAAAATCGTACCGACAGGGCAGTGGTCCACAAGGGAGGACTTCCCGGTTTGGTCACCCAAACCGGTACTACTCTCCACTAGGCACGCTTAACTGAATAAGACATGCCCAGTGGACCACAAGCCCATTGGTAAGTACCATACATGTCTAAGATATATTTTTAATTTATTGCAAGTGCAAATAATCCAGAGATGACTATATCAACCTTCTAAAAAGAAAATGTTTAATTAGTTTGAGTTTATATATCAGTGAGTTCAAACCTCATAAATCAGTTGGTCGAAAGATCAGAAAACATGTTTTACCCAAAACAAAAGTGTATAAGTTTATTTTTTTTAAATATATTATTATTATTATTATTATTATTATTATTATTATTATTATTATTATTATTATTATTATTATTATAACATCACTTTATTGAAAAACAAATTGGATTTTACAAGAAATTAGTGTGGAGCCGAGAGACTAATTGAGTCCCCACACCTCTAGCTATAGCAAAGTCAATCCTACTAAAAAAATGTGGAGCAGCACGTGCTCCAATATCTTGAGTCATAGAGAATCGTCGAATACGCTTTAATAAGGTCACTGCATCTTTATCAAGTTCTCCAAAAGAAGAGAATGAAAAGGGGAGGAACCTGTGAAAACGTAGAGGGGGGTGAATACGTTACCATTTAAAACTCTTTAAACTTGTTGTATCAAATATCCATTCTTAGCTTGTTCTAATATGAAAGATGTTAAGTTTAGTTTATGGCTAGCATAAACTTAAGACATGTTATCATACAAGCATAATCAACAAGTCACAACACAAACAATCACATAACGCAAACATTAAAGTAAAGCAATAAGTAAAAGGAAAGTGCAAACTCAACACGAGGATTTATAGTGGTTCGGTCACGGATCTCCTCTCCGCCCTACTCCACTCCTTGAGTACCCAACTCGAGAGTTACTTCACTAGATCAACAACCTCCCTTCTCGGCGGAGAAAACCTTACA
This sequence comes from Artemisia argyi, assembly GCA_030686995.1. Taxonomy (NCBI): domain Eukaryota; kingdom Viridiplantae; phylum Streptophyta; class Magnoliopsida; order Asterales; family Asteraceae; genus Artemisia; species Artemisia argyi. Next base: position 64,906,321 of record CM060709.1, on the reverse strand, counting down.
ATCGTCGCTTACACTTTATCCGGTACAAAGCTAGATACCGAGTTCTTTTACAAGGTACAACCACTCCTATCATTGCTTATACAATATTTCCGACACTAAACTAGATCTCGAGTTCTTTACCAAGGGTACAACCACTCCCGATAGTTCTTTTACAAGGGTACAACAACTCCCGCTATGTTTTGTGGCCCAACATAAAAACCTTGTGTTTTATGGCACAAACACATAAACCATCTAATCTATATTGTTATGATACAATGATGATCCATGACATAAAAGTCTAATGGATATGCATGCCTAATCTACATGAACTTCTTGAATAAGAAGTCTTCAATCATTGAGGATGTCAAGCCCTTGAATCTTCATATGTTGGAATGCTTTAATGAATGATGACTTCAAGATCTTGTAACCTTCTTGGTGGATCATGAAGTATGATATGCTTACTACAAAGATGAATGTTAGAAGCATTATGATCATTATTGAAAGGGTGACTCATGTGTGTTTCTACATTATTTGCTACTGATCTAGATATGTGTTTTATGATGGAGAGAAAGTATGTTCAAAGTCATCAAGAGAAAAACTAGCAAGTGGTTTGATATTTATAGCAAAACCAAACATCAGGTCTGGCGGATACGGCAGAACTCTCATATGGGTTCCGCCCGTGTACCTCCAGGGTTCCGCCAGGCTGACAGTAGGTTTTGAAATAAATCTTTCCAAACCAACCAAAGTCACATCAACTAAATTCTAGTCAAACACACATTGAATTAAAATAGAATGCTTCCAAAAATGTGTAAGAAGTCTTATGGAAAGTCAAACACTCAACATTTCCATAAATGCACATGATGTGATGTATATATATATATATATATATATATATATATATATATATATATATATATATATATATATATATATATATATATATATTTCTATTTTAAGATTAAGAAATATATATGAAAGTAAACTTGTAAAATGTATATATTACCTAAGTAATGTTGTTATAGTAAGTTAATGAGTTACTAAAAATGTTTGATTCCTAATGTCATCACATTTTTATCATTTGTAAAAACTTACTAATATTACTTTAACACCTAAAGTGGCACTTATTCTATTTGACACCTAAAGTGCACTTTGACACCTTAAATACTTAAAGACTCTAAAAGTATTTTAGTCATTCTAAATGGTTGGTCAAGGGGTTTGATCATAATGCTACATAACAAACATGTACGAACCTGTGTTGTAGCATACGATGACTCTAGACGTTGAGAGGTGTTGAATGTTTGTTGAGACAAAGTATGATTACAAGTAACTTGTACATTTTACGTTATGTATCGAGTTATACGTTTGTCATCAATCAAAACAAACGAGACTGTATAGATTAAATATCGTAATATTTGCACTAACAATCTCCCCCTTTTTTATGATGACAAAATATGTAAACGTGATAGAACGGAAAATGTAAAAAGTTACTTGTGTCCGTATAACTTACTTGTATCCGTAACACCTTCTACATTTCCTTCTCCGTTTACACTCTTCTCCCCCTTTTGTCGAAACAAAAAGGGGTGTGTCCTTGGAGTTAACTTAATTTCTCCCCTACATCAAGGTTTGTGTTGTGCAACATAAAAATTATACGAAACATGCATGATGAATAAAATTCATGTTGGACTATGTTGACTTATCTCCTTCTTTTTGTCGAAACACAAAAGTGTGTCTAAGAATGAGAAAAAAAAAGATAAATGCGTGCATGCTTCCCCTAGATTGTAGCTCCCCCTTGATCAATACTCCCCATTGCTAGGGTCCCAACGTATATGACACAAGAAATAAGAAAGCTACAAAAACAAAGGTTAGTGCATGATTAGCTCCCCCTTGATCAATACTCCCCGTTGCTAGGGTACCAACGTATATGATGCAAGGATAAGAAAGCTAAAAAGAAAAAAAAAATTAGTGTATGATCGACTCCCCCTTGATCAATACTCCCCGTTGCTAGGGTACCAACGTATATGATGCAAGGATGAAGAATCCTACAAAATAAAGGTTAGTATAAGACAATAATTTTCATATGCTTGACGGATGATCCCCTTGTTTTAGGGCGTCAATATGAACCTACAAAACAAAAGTTAGTATAGTGGAAGTTTTGTCTTTAGACAAGCATGTTCTCTACAACAACGTGTATAGAAGATGCAATATGAGTGCTTGATGGATATTCCTCCTGCGTCAAGAAGCACCTATAATGAAAGAAGGAAAATATTATATGCAAACATCATCCTTAGATGATTATGCTATATACGATCGAGCGTATATAATGGTGAACCTACAATGAAAGAGTTAGTGCAATATATTTCATCTCAAATAAAAGTAAGATGTAAATATATAAATGATATAAGCGACTCAAAGTAGAGAACAATGAAACCAAAAAATCTCATGAGGTGTATGCTGCTAAGAAGAAATGCAATCATAAGAAAAACGTGAATATAATATGATAGGAACCTACTAAGCAAAGCCTAGAAGGAAGACATGAGGTTGAAATGCTTAAAGAGGATGGTGCTAATGGTGGTGATGGGTAGACAACTATTTAAAGAATTAGAAGCTCGTGTGTATAGCAAATGTTCTAACGAAAGATAAAGATAGAACATATCGACTCATGCAATCCTAAAATTCACAACTCGAGGGATAAACAACGAATATGACTTTATCATCTACCAAAGATGATGTATCTTGCCATAATACATGCTTGAATGGAATTGAAAGGAAGTAAGGACAATAAGCACCTAGGAATAAAAATTCCATATGAAAAGGGTAAAAAAAATGCTAAATACCTAGATGAGGATGAGAATGACATCATATGATGCGAGAGTGTTGGTTAGACCAACGTATTGAGAAAGTGTTGGGAATGATGGCTTTGATTAATATATCGTTTGTGCTGACAATTGTAACACCCCCTAAATCGTCACGTCAGCGGAAGACTTAAAATGTCAGCGGAAGACTTTTTGGGTGTTACTTCGAGGATCTTTGTCACAATCATAGAAAACGACACAAAAGTGACGCTTTAAAGTTTAATTCATTCAAAATACCAAATATTCGAGACATCAAGATGTTTCATAATTTAAACAACAAGTTTATTTAAAATATGTCAAAATGTTTATTTAAGCCCATGCCGGGTTACAAGCCCACTCCGTGCCTTCAAGTTCCTTCTTGTATAGTTACCTGAGATAACACATGCTAAAAAGTGTCAACACAAAGGTTGGTAAGTTCATAGAGTTTATAGTTTAAATTGTAAATTAGAAAATGAGTGATTTCCTTATCAATTCAAAAATAGTTCGTTGGGTTGCCCTTCACAGGGCCAACACCAAAAATAGTAATTGGTTTATAAATCCATTTAACACGAGTTTCGAATCACAAGTTAAGAATGTATTGTAATCACATACAATCAATAAGTTTAAATCAATGTTCCTGTTATTGCCTTAAGCTCATGATACTCAACGATTAACAGCCAATCATAATCTCAAGTTATGACGGTAAGTAGTAGGCCCTCAAGATAGGTATTTGCCAATAACCTATAATAAGAACAATAAAGTGCGCCTGGTGTTTTCTCTAACAACTAAACGAGGATTGTCAATCACTAATAGTACTATCCACGTTTATTTACGTTCACCCTTCAAGTGATTAAGGTTCATGATCGAGGGACTTTCGGCAATAGTAACTTAAGCAAATAACATTGGCCTGACGGTATTTCAATACCCGGTATAAAAGACTTGTATTCGAGTTTTAAGCATGTATCTCCCCCAAAGACGTTTATAAATCATTGTAAAACAAGTAAGAGTAGGGGCTATGACTCACTTTAGTAGTACAGTAGTAGTGGTAGTAACATAATCTCAACGATGCAAGGCAACGGCCTCACACACAACCTAAAAGATTTTACACAGTTCAGTTGATAGTCTAAGTCCAATTTTACATATATCGCGAATGTTTGTTATATTTCCAATATACCTTAAAGTATATAATTGATAAGTTTCGATAAAAGTTAATAACGTATCGTTAACTTTTATTTATAACGACGAAAATTATATATATAACGTATATATAATTAAATGAGTTAAAGTTTTATATCAATTATCGCAATATTTATATAAAACCTTTATAATATAAAAGAAAATCATTTCATCATTATTGTCCTTCAAGTTTTAACAATGTTACAAAATTAACCCTAACGGTATAACATTTTCATCGTTAGTCCAAAATATATATATTACATTTTAGGTCCAATATATAACAATATTTACCTTTTATGACTCCATGTTTTATTTCCAACAGTTTTGATCTAGTAAAAACAGTTTTGGCTCAAAGTTTGTAACTTTGACAATTTTAGTCCTCGGTTAGGAATATTTTACAAAATTAGTCCAAAATTCACCAAATTAAAAGTTTAACATTTTTATTTTTCTAAATAAACTTAAAACATTCCTAATAGCTTATTGGACCAGCTTATTAACTTAAAAAAATCAATTATTTTCACTAATTGGGCTTAACGAGCCACTTTTAAAGGCCCATTAACATTTTAAGATCCAAAGGGTTAGGGGGAACACTAGACCTACCTTAGTCCATCATTTTAAGTTACAAAAACATTTCAAGAGAGCTTTTATCATCAGATTATCGAATAAGCTTAAAAAGAGCTTATTGGGTTTACTAGGCCCAAAGTTAACTTATTTCCTTTTGAAACTCTGTCAAATACTCGATTGCTTTGGCTTTTGAAAATGACTCGTATTAGCTTATTAGGTCGAATAAAGTGTGTCTCCTAATTGTTTACCAAGGTGACAATGAGGTCGAGCTATAAAATAGCGTGGTCATGTGTCTAGTTTTTACGTAGTGTGGTCAAAGTAAATCGTCAAAATCGTATAGAATTATATGTTGAAGACTTAGAAAAATTCTATGTCCTTTGACATGGTCAAAAGACTTAAGGAACGTGTGATGTTTTATGAGTAAACGTTATTACTAGTTCAAAAACTTTATCAAACACAATTTCTAACGTGATCAAAAGTGATAAGAAGGAAATATATATATGTGTTACGTTTGTATATTTTAAAATAAAGACTAAAAGTAAACGTGCAAAAATAATATTACTAGAAATAGAAAATGTTTATAGTGTTTCGAGTTTGCTCACCTCACCACAGATAGGTGGTGACAATGGTACGTATGGTTCGAGTTGGATCAAAGGATGATCGTGGTTCACTTCACGACTTAGCAAGGTCCAAGACAAGCAATGGTGGTACTCCTTGGATCACTTCGACACTTCGTACGATGGGCAAAAGGTTCGTCCCATTTCTTGTGTATCTCAACTCGAAAAATATCTATATTGCTTGTTTGAGTGTGTATGTCTAACTGAGGGCAGTAGGGGACGACTATTTAACATATTTGGAGCTTTGTGATCACAAGAGGTTGTGTGTAGTCGTGTAAACTTTGTATGGCACCTCAAATTGTACCCAATCGACTTGTAACATGGTAAACGGAATGTGTAAGACGTTTCTGAAATTCCCTGACATCCTTACATGTTTAATTATGGGTTTTCAATGATTGGAGAGCTTGGGTGGTCGCTTAGAAGCTTGGTGACACGTTTTTGGAAATTTGGTAAAATGTGTTTCGTGGTTTACTTGGCCACTGTTTCGTATATCAAATGTTTATGAAACTTTGAGACAAAAGGCGTTCTAGAATCCTTGCAATGTGGTAAATTAGAGGGTGTAATAATATCATGTGGTTGTTTGTGCAAATTGCGAGAAAACAAGGGTGTTTGTGTGCTTGGTCGACTGGTAAAAACCAAATAATAAGGGTACGTTTTGGGCTTTAAGTCCTTTGGGCTTGTGTTTGGTTTCGGTCCAGCAGAAGAAAGAAAAGAAAATAGAATAAGGGTCCGTTTGGTGTAGCTGATGGATTTAAGGGCCCAATGGGTCAAAGGGGCCCACCTGGTGTGTTTTGAGAGTCGGGTTACGATCAAATAATATTAATGAGTGATCTCGGGAATTTTTGTAGGCTCGGGAATTATATAAATAGTGTATGTTAAATAAGCGAAACGTATAATAAATGTTTTAAATATGTAAATATTGTAAATATACGAAACGTATATTTATAAAATATAAACGTTTTAAGTTTATTATATTATTCGCGATATTTATAGATTATCGAGGTTGTGTGTAAGCAACGTTTCTAAGTAAAAGGTAAATCACAATATCGTAGTGGTTCACATAATATGTCATGCATAAAAAAAAATTTTGTTCCTCGTAAAAATGGTTAATTTATGTTATGGTAACGTGTTAATCGTAGGAAAATTTTTACGGGATGTTATATTACCTACCCGTTAAACGGAATCCCGTCCCGGGATTCTAAGATAAAGTAGCCGTAAAGGTGAGTGGGAAAGGTGAACAAATAACGTATTTATTAGCTTCCTAATTGTACTTTCCAACTTAACGTATCTACTACTACATTAGCTTTTTACTTGATGATAACCAATCTTAGTATGAGGTTGAAAGAAAAACTTGGGGAAACTTTAGTCCAAAATTATAGTTGTTACTTGGCAGTATTATTTAAGGTGTAAACAGTATTTTACCACAGTGGTGTACAGTACCCAACTCTTATTCTCTTTAAATAACCCACTATTACACTCTTTTTTTACCTAACTTTTCTTTCACTTTATCATTTTCGTCGATATGCCGCACTTCATCACCAATCTTGCAATCATGTATGCCATTGTTACTGCTATCTACCTAGTGTATGTTCCGAACGAAGATCGTGCTATGTTGGTTGGGATCTTAATGTTTCTTGCACCATTCGTGGTTTTAGCGATCTTCATTGACAAGTTTTGGAAGTGAGGAATAGTGTCGTAGTGTAGTGGTTGGAATGTTGAAATAAGGTTTGTTGTGTTTCCATGTAATTTCGAACGTATCAATGAAATTTTTATTTCGCTTTATGCTGTCTTTGCTTGTTTTTACCGCTTATGAATCGTTATATTATAAGGTCATTATATATCAAAAACATTGGTTTGTTTGATTGTAGTTAAGTTTTTCAAAGGTGGGTTTTAATGAATTATAACCAAAACTATATATGGAAGTTTGTATGGCTTCGAATATGATTTTTAGTCATAGTTGAGTGTAGCAATTTGGTTGAGCTTTGATGAAAATTTTGACCATCGAAGGATCGATTAATTGGAAAAGATTCGTCACACTTGTTTCTTGGGATTATGATAAATTGAGATGTACAAAAATATTGACGGGGTGTGTAGAAATGTTACGGAAAATGGTTCGAAATTATAGGTATGAGTTGTTCGGAAGTAATGTTTATGTTTCAGATTTGAGCAATGTTGGGCTTTTAAGTTGGTGATCAAGTTCGATGGCATGTTGGGTTACTGAAATCTCGAGGCCCAAATGTGTGTCGGTGTATAGAGGCAGTGGGTTAAAGCCCAAGTTAAGAAGGTTTTTGCGGGTATGTTTTATTAATGTACGTTTTATTCTAATATACACGAGGTAATGAGTTGATTTGAGATTTGTTAAGGTATCGTATAATGTTTGAGAGTTTGTAAAGGTTATTTGATAAGTTCATAATTTCTTAGAGATTGAGGGGTCCAATCATGTGAGAGTGTATTACTTATACGTGGCGTGTTCATGATTTAAGTTATGGTGTTATGTGTTTAATGTTATCTGTTTCTTGCCACTTGTGTTGAAATGCGAAAGACGAGGTAGAATTTTCACCACGTAACCTAAAAAGTTTGTTGCTAGTTTTATTTGACATAGTTTTAAAAGTTTTACCGTTTGAATACAAACGGTCATATTTAATATAATAATTGAGAATTATTTTTTTTCCAATTCTTTATAAATACCATTGGTACGTGTTGGGTTATCCACATACACACACACACACAAAACAATCAATGGCTTGCAAGCTACCACATACCGCTGAACAAATCCAACAATATATCAAAGCAGAAGCCGAAAATAGTGATGTGGATCGTAAAAATGCTATTTTGAGGGTCATTCTGGAGTTGGAGGTGGTGAAACAATCGAAACAACGGCTTAGAGAACGCTATGCAAAGTGTACGGATATATCGGATGATCGGAAACGTGTGATTGATACTTTCTTGCATGACGGATATCGTAAGGATGCGGCTATTATTGAATCGTTATGGGTTTGTGTTCATCAGATAGAGGACCATAGCTCCAGCAAGATCTGTTGGAGTTTTAAAGAGAATGTTGAAGCGGCTAGGATTGAACAACAACAGCAACAGCAGCAACGTCAGCAGCAACAGCAACAACAGCAACTGCAACAGCAACAGCAACAGCAACAGCAACAGCAACAACAGCAACAGCAACAACAATTACTTCGACAAGGTGCATCGAGTTCTTCTGCACCAAGAGTGACTGTGCAACAACAACAATTGCCTCATCTGGATCAATTCCAGCCAAGTTTTGAGGAAAATGTGGCGGTCGATGATGGTGGTTGGACTTCTGACATGGAGCGGGAGCTGAGTAGGCTGGAGGCTCAAATAGAAGAAGAGAGGTTGGCAAGCTTCGACCCTTATGATGATGGATATGATTCTAACAATTCTCAGACTTGGGATCACCCAGACTACCGCTGAAGTGTGATGTTTAAATTTTTTTTTTATTTATTTATTTATTTATTTATTTATTTTTTTTAGTATCGTTTGTAATGTTTTTATGTGTTTCAGTCAAGTTTAATAATAATATGTCGTTTGAATCCATTGTGAGCAAAATAAGGATGATAATTTATTTATTCTTCATGTTTTAAAATTACAAAAATCTGTGCGGGTAACCTACCCGTTAAACAAAAGAGTTTTGTTGATACAAATTTTTACAAAGAGAATAGTGTGGAGATAATTCTCGAATTATTTAGTTCTTGTGGATAGATATTAACTTGGGGAAAAGTGAATGCACATGGCAAGAATAGTGATTCATGGCAACATGTCTATATATTTCCTGATTTTTCTCTTTATCGTTCATTTTGTCTTTAAATAACAATTTTAATATGTCTTATACTTATATTGTTCTCATAGTTGCGTATTTTGTTGTAACTTTCTTCCCGAAAGAAGATCTGGAGTCCTTGGATTGGATCATAGCATTTCTTATGCTAATCGTGGTTTTAGTCGTTAGTGTGGATGAAATATGGGGGTAAGAAATATTAAGAGTGTTGTTTTTGAATTTGTAGTTTCGTGTACTAGGCATTAACGTTTCATTGTGTGGTTTTTGTCATACAGGGTATTCGATGTGTTACATCCAGTTGTGGTTCTTGCACTCGTAGGAGTGGTGGCTTTCTTCATCAGTTTGGTGGATCAATCGTTTAGTGACGTTAAGGTTTACTTAGTGATCTTTGTGATGATAGTATTACCGATGCTAGTTATATCGTTGTGTATTAATATTCGTGGTTTCTAATGAGATTTAGGTTTTCTTGGTTTCGTATGTCTGTTAACTCAGAAGTAATTAAACCTATTTATCTATATTTCGTTATTTACATAGAGAAGCGTCCCAAACTATGTAATTAAGGAAATATAAACTTATGGTTCAATGATTTATAATTTCTTGATTTGAACAAAAGGGCGTCCCAATCTATTCAAATTAAGACGTTGTAAATCATTTTAAGATTCTGACTTAACCATCTGACAAAATAATTTATGTGCAGATTTTTCCGAGAGTATGAAAAGAGTATGTCGTAAGCATCTATAGAGACAATTAAAGAGGATTTGCATAGTACTCAAAATAGTTGGGGGAGCATATAAATATATATATTAATATACTAGAGTGTAGTTGTACCATAAATTATTTAAAGGTCACATAATAGTCTAGCGGATGGAAATATGAAGACACGGTATTTGTAATAATCCCGATTAGTAAATGTAAGTCATTAGCATAATCATAACATGTAAGCATATATCAAGTTATATAAGTAAGAAATAATGAGAAGTAACTTTTCTACCAGATGTTGGAATGTAGGCACGGAGGGCATGAAGTGGTATTTTGTAAAAATGGTCCAGTTGAAGTGTGGTTATAGTCCAATGTTTAAAAACATCTGGTTCTCTATAACCGTGGCTCTGAATACCAATCTGTAACACCCCCTAAATCGTCACGTCAGCGGAAGACTTAAAATGTCAGCGGAAGACTTTTTGGGTGTTACTTCGAGGATCTTTGTCACAATCATAGAAAACGACACAAAAGTGACGCTTTAAAGTTTAATTCATTCAAAATACCAAATATTCGAGACATCAAGATGTTTCATAATTTAAACAACAAGTTTATTTAAAATATGTCAAAATGTTTATTTAAGCCCATGCCGGGTTACAAGCCCACTCCGTGCCTTCAAGTTCCTTCTTGTATAGTTACCTGAGATAACACATGCTAAAAGGTGTCAACAAAAAGGTTGGTGAGTTCATAGAGTTTATAGTTTAAATTGTAAATTAGAAAATGAGTGATTTCCTTATCAATTCAAAAATAGTTCGTTGGGTTGCCCTTCACAGAGCCAACACCAAAAATAGTAATTGGTTTATAAATCCATTTAACACGAGTTTCGAATCACAAGTTAAGAATGTATTGTAATCACATACAATCAATAAGTTTAAATCAATGTTCCTGTTATTGCCTTAAGCTCATGATACTCAACGATTAACAGCCAATCATAATCTCAAGTTATGACGGTAAGTAGTAGGCCCTCAAGATAGGTATTTGCCAATAACCTATAATAAGAACAATAAAGTGCGCCTGGTGTTTTCTCTAACAACCAAACGAGGATTGTCAATCACTAATAGTACTATCCACGTTTATTTACGTTCACCCTTCAAGTGATTAAGGTTCATGATCGAGGGACTTTCGGCAATAGTAACTTAAGCAAATAACATTGGCCTGACGGTATTTCAATACCCGGTATAAAAGACTTGTATTCGAGTTTTAAGCATGTATCTCCCCCAAAGACGTTTATAAATCATTGTAAAACAAGTAAGAGTAGGGGCTATGACTCACTTTAGTAGTACAGTAGTAGTGGTAGTAACATAATCTCAACGATGCAAGGCAACGGCCTCACACACAACCTAAAAGATTTTACACAGTTCAGTTGATAGTCTAAGTCCAATTTTACATATATCGCGAATGTTTGTTATATTTCCAATATACCTTAAAGTATATAATTGATAAGTTTCGATAAAAGTTAATAACGTATCGTTAACTTTTATTTATAACGACGAAAATTATATATATAACGTATATATAATTAAATGAGTTAAAGTTTTATATCAATTATCGCAATATTTATATAAAACCTTTATAATATAAAAGAAAATCATTTCATCATTATTGTCCTTCAAGTTTTAACAATGTTACAAAATTAACCCTAACGGTATAACATTTTCATCGTTAGTCCAAAATATATATATTACATTTTAGGTCCAATATATAACAATATTTACCTTTTATGACTCCATGTTTTATTTCCAACAGTTTTGATCTAGTAAAAACAGTTTTGGCTCAAAGTTTGTAACTTTGACAATTTTAGTCCTCGGTTAGGAATATTTTACAAAATTAGTCCAAAATTCACCAAATTAAAAGTTTAACATTTTTATTTTTCTAAATAAACTTAAAACATTCCTAATAGCTTATTGGACCAGCTTATTAACTTAAAAAAATCAATTATTTTCACTAATTGGGCTTAACGAGCCACTTTTAAAGGCCCATTAACATTTTAAGATCCAAAGGGTTAGGGGGAACACTAGACCTACCTTAGTCCATCATTTTAAGTTACAAAAACATTTCAAGAGAGCTTTTATCATCAGATTATCGAATAAGCTTAAAAAGAGCTTATTGGGTTTACTAGGCCCAAAGTTAACTTATTTCCTTTTGAAACTCTGTCAAATACTCGATTGCTTTGGCTTTTGAAAATGACTCGTATTAGCTTATTAGGTCGAATAAAGTGTGTCTCCTAATTGTTTACCAAGGTGACAATGAGGTCGAGCTATAAAATAGCGTGGTCATGTGTCTAGTTTTTACGTAGTGTGGTCAAAGTAAATCGTCAAAATCGTATAGAATTATATGTTGAAGACTTAGAAAAATTCTATGTCCTTTGACATGGTCAAAAGACTTAAGGAACGTGTGATGTTTTATGAGTAAACGTTATTACTAGTTCAAAAACTTTATCAAACACAATTTCTAACGTGATCAAAAGTGAGAAGAAGGAAATATATATATATGTGTTACGTTTGTATATTTTAAAATAAAGACTAAAAGTAAACGTGCAAAAATAATATTACTAGAAATAGAAAATGTTTATAGTGTTTCGAGTTTGCTCACCTCACCACAGATAGGTGGTGACAATGGTACGTATGGTTCGAGTTGGATCAAAGGATGATCGTGGTTCACTTCACGACTTAGCAAGGTCCAAGACAAGCAATGGTGGTACTCCTTGGATCACTTCGACACTTCGTACGATGGGCAAAAGGTTCGTCCCATTTCTTGTGTATCTCAACTCGAAAAATATCTATATTGCTTGTTTGAGTGTGTATGTCTAACTGAGGGCAGTAGGGGACGACTATTTAACATATTTGGAGCTTTGTGATCACAAGAGGTTGTGTGTAGTCGTGTAAACTTTGTATGGCACCTCAAATTGTACCCAATCGACTTGTAACATGGTAAACGGAATGTGTAAGACGTTTCTGAAATTCCCTGACATCCTTACACGTTTAATTATGGGTTTTCAATGATTGGAGAGCTTGGGTGGTCGCTTAGAAGCTTGGTGACACGTTTTTGGAAATTTGGCAAAATGTGTTTCGTGGTTTACTTGGCCACTGTTTCGTATATCAAATGTTTATGAAACTTTGAGACAAAAGGCGTTCTAGAATCCTTGCAATGTGGTAAATTAGAGGGTGTAATAATATCATGTGGTTGTTTGTGCAAATTGCGAGAAAACAAGGGTGTTTGTGTGCTTGGTCGACTGGTAAAAACCAAATAATAAGGGTACGTTTTGGGCTTTAAGTCCTTTGGGCTTGTGTTTGGTTTCGGTCCAGCAGAAGAAAGAAAAGAAAATAGAATAAGGGTCCGTTTGGTGTAGCTGATGGATTTAAGGGCCCAATGGGTCAAAGGGGCCCACCTGGTGTGTTTTGAGAGTCGGGTTACGATCAAATAATATTAATGAGTGATCTCGGGAATTTTTGTAGGCTCGGGAATTATATAAATAGTGTATGTTAAATAAGCGAAACGTATAATAAATGTTTTAAATATGTAAATATTGTAAATATACGAAACGTATATTTATAAAATATAAACGTTTTAAGTTTATTATATTATTCGCGATATTTATAGATTATCGAGGTTGTGTGTAAGCAACGTTTCTAAGTAAAAGGTAAATCACAATATCGTAGTGGTTCACATAATATGTCATGCATAAAAAAAAATTTTGTTCCTCGTAAAAATGGTTAATTTATGTTATGGTAACGTGTTAATCGTAGGAAAATTTTTATGGGGTGTTATAACAATGACGTGCATGATATGTGTCAAGGAAGAAGAGGATGAGATCCTACGATGGTGTTCTTGAAAATGAGGTTTTGAAGTCCTAGTTTTGAGAGAAGAATCCTAGACTCCATTTGGTTTAGTTTTTGGTTGTGGAAGTGAATAACTTTGTCAAACACATGATGTGTTTTTCACTTGATGAGATATTGGGGGTGAAAGAGGCTTGAACTATTAAAAAAAAGAAAAGGTCAAAGGATTGAAGCACTTGCGGTTTTGTGAACCCACTTTAACTAAATGGAGTGTACCCATGTGTTGGTATTTTAGGGTGTAAGAAACATGAGTGGATGTTCTTTAAATACAATTTGACAAAATACAAATATGTGAATGAATTTCTCTCCTCCTCAATAGGTGGACATCCAACATATTGTCTAGTGCATTGTATAAAGAATAATGATGAAGTGTTTAGGAGGTTGTAGGTTAATGAAAACGATGAGCTTGGTAATGTTTTTGCGGATGTTGGTTAGCATACAAAGAACTTTATCCTTAAAGTCATGTAGCTCTTCTCTATCAATGCGAGATGATCGTATGTGGTTTTCTCAAAGGAGGTGGAAAGGATTAGATTATTGTTATCGAGGTGATTTTGGAAAGTGGAAGCACTAATGCGAATTAGAAAGAGCTTGATTGAAAGATATCCAAACACAAATTTCAAATCTCTAAGACTCAATCCTATTAGCTATAAAACTATATGCAAGTTTAGGGTTTCCATAAAACATATTACTAATCCACGTAGCAATAAAGGGATTATAGTTATGCGAGACGAGCATATAAAAGCTAGAACGAAGTGAGATGGCAAGTGATTAGTTCACAATCCACTAAAACACATTTGTTAGTGACAAAAGATGTCAACAAGATAAAAATCTAAAGACATTATCTAATACAAACAACGCATTCGACTACTAGACATAAAGTTACCACATAGCAACAAATAATCATACTAAGCAATAGCATGACATTATTTAAAACACTTCATTGTGAAATTGTTTTGTTGTTAAGCTTAGACACTTAAGCATATAACAATCTATGTGATAAATTTGTATGATAAAACGTCTTCTAAATGTATATCATGCCAAGAGTACTTCTACAAATAATAAGTGCACACGAAGTGAACAAGTAGTGTTACAAAGTCATGAAAGAAACAAGACAAAAAATTTATGCAACCCATGTTTAAATGATAGTATTTTGGAGCAAATATTATGTAGACCATCCTAAGCATGAATCTAATAAATAACAGCAAAAGACACAAGCTTTCAAATAAATATCATATAAAAGCATCATGTACCAAAATGATATATCATGAGTTAACAAGTAACATGTTAATCATGCAAAACATCATATAAATAAAGAATGAAAATATCATACAAATCATGTTGACATATAGTAACACGAAACATATAAGCATGCAGAGATCATAAAGATATAACTAAGGTTTACACATGAATCAATCAAATAGTTATCATGGTTATGTTAAGATGTCCAATCATATCAAACAAATAACATGTAATCGACACATGTATGTGTAATGCAAAAGATTTTAATCTTTGTGTTTGGAATCTATGGTTGAATGATCTAAAGGGAGACATCTTTTATGTGAGAGTGATTTGATACTCTAAGACCAAGAGATATGTTTGTGTGTGATGATGGATTATGTTAAGAACGTTCTCAAGAGAGATCTTTGGAACAAGTGTATAAAGTTACCAACTTTATTGGATCTTATGTATGCTCTAGAGATGTGTGGGATATGCATAAGGTTTGAACTAGATTATGAGCAAGGTTTAGTTATGATGAACGCTTGAAAGGAAATAGACACACAAGAATGAAAAGATGATGAGGAAGCTCTAGATCCTAGAACTTGCAGATGTTGATTTGAGGTTTAATGAGACATATGCAGAAGTTAAAAGTATTGCCAATACTTTGATGATACTACTTAATCCTAGTGTAATTGAATGTGTGCTTCATGCTCATTTGATGGTGAAGGTTCTAATCCTATAGGTGGTAAGGTATGGTTGACAACCGAGAGTGGATATGTAAAATGAGGTGGTGATTGCTTGACAACACTTGAAGCATGGATATCTTCTTTGTGTTCTTCACTTGCTAGAAAGTGGAAAAGAGGCATTTCATAATGAAATTCACTTGACTTTTGACGACATAGACAAATATGTTAATGAGTGTATGGATATGACAATTGCCCTTTGTTTCAAAGAGCGACACAAGGGTGAACATAGGTTTATGTATCATGAAAGGTGGTTTAATCTTAATGGGTTAGGTTGCAGTGGGGATGACACACTTGTTTGGTTACATTGTTGAATCTTCTTGTGAAGATGACTAGGTGGAGTTATTGGTGAAGATGATATTGACTCTTGGTTTCTTTGAGGGCATGGAAATGATGGATGACTCGATATTGATAAAGGATAACTCAGTTTCTCATTTCACATTGGTTGTTTGAGGTTTGAGTGATGAAAGGTTATGAGGAAGATGCTTGAAGTTTTGCTCATGTTTGTGAAGCTTATGGGCTGAGATATATCACAAGGTGAATGTGATGAGATGATGGTGAAAGAACAAGTGAACTTAAGTGCTAAATGTTTAAGGATGAAAACCTATTGACATTTGTTTTTGTTCCTATTGATTGGGAGAATACTATGATAAGTGCTCTAGTCGTGATGAGTGTTTTAACAAACATTGTTAAAATCCTTGGGTGTTGATTTTCGGATATGACATTTAATAACTATGGTAGTAAGTCAAGTTTACTTGAATATTTCGAACGAAATACTTAAGTTGTCAATCCTACTTAGTTGAGATTGGATAGCATAAAAGGATAGCAAGACTCGATAATACATCTATAACTTAAGAGTAAGTTATGACTCGATGTAAATCCTTATCGTCTTGAAGGATGACACATTATTTTCATGTTAACCAAGTGAGGTAACATATGTAGATACAAGACAATATCTATAGTCATAAGTTGGACTTGGGATTTCGATATTGTATGTAATCTTTGCAAATAACGAGTCCGGATTGGTTAGGAAGTTGTCAATTTACAAATCAAGCTAACGAATGAGTAAAGGACAAAAGAATGCAGTGAGTGTGTATAGTGATCACAAATACTCAATGGTTCGAGTATTGCAAGGAACAAGTTTCCGGATTCCTTCCTCTAAAGAGAAAGGTATCTTGGATTATTCTTGTGAAGTTTGAAAGTATTATTATAGATGATTATCTTATAGGTGCAGGTGAGATGTCCTAATCCTAATATGAGTGAACATTAGTGAGAAGAATCCTAGTGATGAAAGTGAGTGATCTTGAGTGAGGGATTTAAATGAAAATTTAAAAAGGAAGATACAGGACTGGCGGAACCCTCAGAATACACAGGCGGAACCCAGTTTTTGGTTCCGCCTGGTCCGTTGGGCCAAATTCTGGAGTACCCAGAAATTACACTGGCGGAACCCAATATTTGGATCCGCCAGTTCCACCAGGTCTGAAAAAAGTGGCAGTCCACTATTTTTACTATCGAGACGATTTTCAAATTTTTCGAAAACTCCTAAAAACAAAACTTTATACCATATCTGATTAGGAAATGCAAGAAATGGATGTAGAAACACTCTTACCGATAGACTTAGACCGGGGGCTAGCGAATTTCACTATACTTAGAGAAATATCCATAAACTTGAAAATTTGACAACATCCCAAATGTTGTCTACCTGCATATCCGTTAGTACAAGACAATGTACAAAGATAACAAATGATCCTAGAAGTACATATATCCATGAAACACATTGTTTAACTACCAAATAGTTCAAATTTCAAGTAGTGCCAAACACTCCTTAAAAGTGGACATTTATTGACTCCCGAAACTCATTCAAGTATCCTAATAATACTTGAAACATATGCACCTAATTAGATGTGATAGATTAAAACCAAAAACACATATTCTAAGGGCATCCACTATGATGAACCTTTTAAAATGTTTATAAAATTGACACCTCATGAAATGTCATTAATTTACAAATATTTTCATACTATAAACCTATTCTCACTATAGATAAAGCTTTTAATAGTTTTATAAAATTGTCAACTTATAGAAATAATTAATTTATAAACCTCTTCAAAATCCTAAACCTTTTCATGCCACCTAGACTTGAAATGGTTCCTCACTATGGTACATAAATTTTTAAACCTCTTTATAATTTCTTAAACCACCAGAGTGGATGCTCTAACACATGTTAGCATATAGATTAAGTCGAGGATTATGAGCTTACCATAAATAGAAATTAAGTCAAACATGGAAAATTGATAACAACAAAGTGTTATCATCCAAACATGATACGGTTAGTTTACATGATCAATCAAAGATAAGTTTCTATCGTATAGCACAACACATTCATTGAACATCATTGTAGAGGCGTGTATACCAAACACCGTTTTACAAGAATACTACATGTTAAAAAGTGTAGTGACTCATTTAGGCGCGTAACCATATTCCAAGATACTTGATTAGTATTACTTAATTCTCATTCCTAAGTGAATTATGCCAAATAATCACATAACATATGCAAGGAAGAATATCTAAATCAATAAGCAATACAAACACAAATATTCAACTTATTACACACAATCTAGCAAATATCCTATTGTGTATAAACATGAATTTGAAAAACAAGCAAATGAATATCGTGACAAGATAGACACTCATGAATCACAAATAAACAAATGCAATCACAACTTTCAATAAACAAATACCATATATGCATACATAAAAGTAAATACACTTTTCGTCACTTTGCGTTTAAATATGACGATGTATGCCAAGCTTGATTAGTTTCCTTTGTATATATGAATATCACAAAATTCTTTAGTTTCAACGAAAATAATGTCAATGTTCAAAATAATGACTATGCAGCCAAGGAACCCTCGTCCAAAGTGCAAGGAACCCTTCTGAGGGTTCCGCGGGATCCGCGGGGTCTGCTGTAACAAATTTTCACAAAATGCTAAAAACATGTATTTCACATAGCGAGAATATGTAGGACTTACTAGATTTGTTAGTAAACATATAATACACCTATTTTAACATCATTACTTCTTATGTGACTTATCTAAACATTTACGGAGGTGATTTTTCAACTAAATTTATAGTTAACCCAAACACTCCTTTTAAAACCGTATTTTACGTACATTAGATCTAACCTCATAATGTGACACTTACAAATTTTTAAGAAATGTTTTCTTTTATTTTTCAAGGACACCTTCAAGCTTGTTTACAAAGTAATATTTAACAGCAAAATTTCTAAGTATACTTAACGAAACATTTTTCATATTATATTCCGCTTCAATGGTAATTTGATACATGGATCGTGCTCCATTTTAAAAACCATTTGTTTTGAAAATAAGAGCTACAAAGCTCTGATGCCAATTGTAAAAATGTAGAGGGGGGGGGGGTGAATACGTTACCGTTCAAAACTCTTTAAGCTTGTTGTATCAAATATCCATTCTTAGCTTATTCTAATATGAAAGATGTTAAGTTTAGTTTATGGCAAGCATAAACTTAAGACATGTTATCATACAAGCATAATCAACAAGTCATAACACAAACAATCACATAACGCAAACATTAAAGTAAAGCAATAAGTAAAAGGAAAGTTCAAACCGAACACGAGGATTTATAGTGGTTCGGTCACGGATCTCCTCTCCGCCCTACTCCACTCCTCAAGTACCCAACTCGAGAGTTACTTCACTAGATCAACAACCTCCCTTCTCGGCGGAGAAAACCTTACAATCGTCGCTTACACTTTATCCGGTACAAAGCTAGATACCGAGTTCTTTTACAAGGTTGTCACACCCCCAAAATACCTGAATGGCAGCGGAATGGAATACCTGGGGGTGACTGTCATAGCACCATACTTACAGTTATATTGAACAACCTAAAGTGTCGTTTAGAAAATACAGCGTTTGATCATTAAAACATTCAGAGTTTACAAAACTTAGGTCCCAAAAGAGTTTGCCAATATAGTTAGAATAAGTTCAACAAGATCAAACGTTTCATAAGTGCAGAAAATATAGTGAGACGCGTCGACTCCGCGACTCCATGAAGGTCCAAATGTATGCACATGAGCTACCTTAATAACCTGAGAAATACATTGCGAAAAACGGTCAATATAAAGTTGGTGAATAATCATAGGTTTATAAGTAAATCTAGTGTACAAATGCCATAAGTAATGCCAAGAAATAGGATGTCCGGAAAGTATATACATTGGCTCTTAAGCTCATGACCCCGAAGCTAGACGATACTTGGCCCCAATGAGTGTTTACCAGACACTCTAATAATAAAGACATGAAATGCATTCGTTCCATTTGGAGCAACCCAAACACGAATGGAGGCGTCACCCTCGATAGATCTATCCACTTACTCCCGCTTAGTACCAGAAATTAACGGTCCATGATAATAAAAGGGGACTTATCAAGACGTGGTAAATAAGACAACTTAAGCAATGTATGAATTTTATACTTAGGCATGTACACAAAAATAAGTAATGCAATGTATTCTCCCTCGTGGGATTTGAAATCAAAATATAGAATTAAAACGGGGCTATGAGAACTCACCTCGAAGTGATGGTACAAAGATGGTGCAATGAGGTGAAAGTAGTCGGGACAATGAGGCGCGAGTACTAGCCGCAACCTAAATGAATAACCATGATCTAACTTAGATCAAGCCGTAATGAAATGAATGCACATGCACATGATACTCATACCACTCGTAATTTGAAAATACTAGTTATCGTCGTAGTAAAATAGATTCCATACTTA
Source organism: Artemisia argyi (assembly GCA_030686995.1). Lineage (NCBI taxonomy): Eukaryota > Viridiplantae > Streptophyta > Magnoliopsida > Asterales > Asteraceae > Artemisia > Artemisia argyi. The sequence continues at coordinate 64,885,994 of CM060709.1, read as the reverse complement.
GGAAAACAAGTCCTTATATAGGAGTATATAACTTGTCGTACTATCTCGTTAAAAAGCGTTAGCGTTAAATTCCTTGTATTGAAAACCTTGAAATATGTCGTTAAGTCGTATAAGTATTCTCTCGGGTCATACGTATTCGTTTGATAAGAAAATAGTCCTTTGTAATATTTACTAGAAAATATACCGTTTAGCGCGTACGTTATTATTTTTATTTGTATCCATATATATATATATATATATAGTTTGACGATGTTAGAATGGGAATAACTCGGTCGTTTTAGGCTCGTTTTCCTTGTTCTTTATGTCCACGGATTCGTCTTTGTGTATACTAGTATATTTTAGACAACTCGGCTCTTTTAGGTTACGTTTAATGCTTCAAAATACCCATCGTATTCTGCCAAACAGCAAGCAGTTTTCTGGAAAAGTAGTTTTCGTCGTTAAATTTGCAAAAATCATATCTCCTTCGTTATAAACTCGTTTTAATCCGTTCTTTCGCCTAAAGTTTCGTTTTTGAATGTATTTTCTAAATCTTTGGTCAAAACTTAGTCACCATCCACTGATTTTCCCACGAATTTAAAATAGGGACAGTAGGTATATCAAAAGTTTCAAAAACCATTTTCAAGTCTCTAAATTAGTTCCATCCTCCATCAAACCACTTTCAAACACCACAAGGCTAATCTAATCCTACCATACACCTTCTTAGGGTGTCATGGGTCCTTAGACATCATCAATCCACTAGGTCTAACAAGGGTTTCATATGTTTCCATTTCTAGGGCTTCAAAGTTACATATGTACAAAAATGGAGTGGTACAAGTTGATGCATGTATGAGATCTTGTAAGAAAAATGTATAAACATAATAATAACTTGTAAAAATCATAAAAATGAGTTTGGTTACTTACTTGATGGTTTAGAGAGTTTTGGTGATGAAAAACCTACTAATCCTTGAGTTTTTATTTCAAAACTCTAACAAGGATGATTATATTAACTAGTTTATGACAAGATCTTGTAAAAATTATCCTCCTTGCTCCTTGATCACCTTAGATCGATCCACACTCAAGAGAAAAGAGAGAAAAAGCTTTGCTAGTTGTAAGTAAAAGTGATTTTTAGTGAAAATGAGTAAGAAAAGTTTTATTTATACAAAGAGACATATGTTAGGTGACATTAAATTTGTTTGGTGAAGTTATTAAAGTTTGAAGACCAAGGGGGGGGGGGGTTGGCCGGTTCTAGGGGAGGGAAATGGGGGATATGTTTGGTGATTAGTTAGTAAAATTAGTATTAGTAGTAAAGTGTAGTTAGGTTAGGTTTAGGTTTAAGGTTTAATCGGGTACCGGGTTTGTTAGAAATAAGTTTTGTTGAAGTTATTCGGGACGTAATAAAGTTATAAAAATTGTAAAAATAAGTCGGGTACAAGTACGGAGAGTTAGGGTGATTATCGTTCCATTTTGGTGAAAACCGGCGTTATTAAGTTAAACGTACGATACGTAATGGTTAAATTTCCAAAATACCGGGTAAATTAATATTATAGTTTTTATATTATAGAAATGAGTATAAAAATGTATTGGGATCATAGTCGGGAGTGTCGGACATGTTAGACACATTTATAGTTCGCGTATTAGTGTTTATTTAAAAATAAACGTACGTAAATCGTTAATTGTACCAAAATTATAAAGTTAATTATCCTACGAGTGGAATAGCATGCAAGTGCCCTAATAATGATATGTCGACTATTTCTAGTCCGTATGAAGTGTCCCTGACAATAATGCATGAATTCGCTCCTGAACCAATACGGTTACGCGAATTTGAACACTCGTAAACTAAATTTACGATGACATGAATAATGCACGTGAATAGTGGTTTTCTCTCGGAAATGAATAGTGTCAAGTGAATAGTAAAATTTCTGAACGCTTCTCAGAATATCAAATTGACCTCGAAAACGATGAATAGTGATTGATGAATAGTAAATGATGAATAGTAACTTGTGAATAGTAAATTGTCGAGGTTTGGAAAATGACCGGAAATTACGAGTTGTGACAGTCTTCCCTTCTAACAGGAACTTCGTCCCGAAGTTCAGTTTTGGTTGATCTCTGAAGTATATTTGGTAAAAAGACGTGGATACTTGAGTTGCATTCGGTCTTCTCGTTCCCAAGTAAATTCGGGTCCTTTTCAAGAATTCCAGCGAACTTTCACGATAGGAATTTGACTTTGCTTCAACCGTTCGACCTCACGGTCCATGCTTTCTACTGGTTCTCTTACCCAGTTTACGTTTGTCTCGAGGTTGGATTCCCTTCCAAATGGGATTATGATTGACTAATCTGAAAGTCATTTCCTGGATTTGATTAGGTGAAACATAATTGTGTAATCCGGCTGTTCTTTAACAAGGCTCAAGTCTGAAGGCTACTAGGCCTACTCTGTCTGAATTATTACATGGTCCAGTGTATATCGGTTTTAACTTTCCAAATCTTTCCGAATAATATCATGCCTTTCCTAGGCAGAACTTTCAACGTGATCTGGTTACCAACTTGAAGTTTTAAGGGTTTACAACTTATAGAATTTGTAATTGATTCTCGACTTGTAGGAAATTTCTGGTTATTTCATGAATGCCTATCGGAATAGTGAGTTTGGCTTTTTCCGAGTTTGGTTCGTCAATAGATGATCAGTGTCTCTTCAGGTTAATAATGTAATATGGGTAATATATGTTGCTGAACTCTGTCAGAACTCAAATATTATATGTCAGCTGGTCGATTCTATCATGAATCTGAAATGGTCCAATATACTTAAAAGTTCAATCTCTCGTGTTACCAAAATCGTATCATGCCTCTCCAAGGCAAAGCTTTCAATTTAGTTCGTTCTTTCACGTGAATCTAGTAAATTTGCTTGTTCAAGGATACCCAATCCGTATGATGTGCGTCATATACCAACATAACTCCTACCAGTTTCTCGTTGCTTGTAACCGATTCTTGTCTTGTGAAATTTCCTTTGTTGTTCCATGGTTTAGTTCTGGACCAGTGAATTTTTAACTTTCCGATTTCAGTTTGTAAACGGGTAATTGGTACTTTGACCATAAAGTGCCTCAAATGGTGTAGTCTCTATGCTCGCGCGATAACTATGGTTGTAAAAGAATCCAATTTATGGTAAATGGTTAGTCCAACAATTTCTAGAGTCAATCACTCATATTCTGAGTATAACTTCCTATGTTTGAATCGTTCTCCCGTTACGACCATCGATCTGAGGATGATAGGCGGTGTTCACATCTTTATGAGGTTCCGAAGGAAATCTTAGAATGATTGCTAGAAGTCCAAGGTGATTCAATCACCTTTATCAGGAATAATTGAAACGGTACGATAAATCTTGTGACTAATTCCACAACGTTACGTCTTTCGAACACGGCGTTATACGAAGAAGATAGAATACGGTTAACAATATTTGATTCTTTGGGTTTTGGTCTAATGGGTTGCTAAGACATGTGTCATTCTTTGCCTACTGTGCTTGGTCTCCATTACTGACGTTTGTAATCGTTCTATGATGTTCCTCCTAATTTCCTTCATCACCTATTCCAATATTCCTTATTGTCAAGTCATAAAGCCCTAAATGCACAAGCGTTATAGTATGGTGATTGGTTTCCAAATTTATCTCGCGATTTTCGAGTTTTTGGTCGAAATCTTTTTCTGAATAAACAATTTTAGAAAATGGAACAAATGGTATACTCAATATTAGCTTTATTGATGATTCAAAATTTAATAGTTACGAAATGTGACGCGGTTTTCAAACATGTTGTGAATAGAACTATTTACCAAAGTTTGATGTTTAAACATTTCTCATTGTATAATGGTTCAAGTAAATACTGGCTAAAAAGGGTCGTATTTATTCAAAATAGGCAATTCAAAATTATTTTCCACGAGATATGTGATTTGTATGGACAAAATTTTGAAATCCACTTCATTTAAAAGTAAAAATACTAACAAGGATAAAATAGTAGGATCGGAAATATTCGCATAAATGCATAGGTGTCTAACATTCGGTTCCTGACATTAGAAAATGCCTATTGGCGATTATTCGACAAAACTCCAAGTCTAGGTATCCAACCAACTTAAGTCCTGAGATGGTTTATCGTTGAAATTGTTATCATGTTGGCAATATGAGGGTTTCAATTGATACCATGTCGATGAATTTCCGTATTGTCTTCACATGTAGCTGGGGAGATATTCTTGAGTCTGATGCCTTTCTCGATGTATAGGTGAGGTTATCCAGAAGTTCTAAAGAACATAATGCTTTAGGGGGATCTATATCGATATCCATAATTCGAATCAATCATTCTTGTCGTAAACTCACTGCAGGGAAGTTTGCGTATGGATGAAACCATGTTAACTCAAAACACTTTACAGTATCGGTTAGGAGGCTTGGTTTATTCCCATGGTGTTGCTTAGCGTACCTTCACAATGTGTTTGATCCCGTAGCTCAGTCTAGCTAGTACCTTTGAATAATAAAATCGGACAACTAGGTCAGAGATGGTGAGTCGGATGTTCGCTTGGTATCTTAAGATTGTTGTTGAGTTATAAATTTTTCTCAGTCTAGGTATAATAGTTCCGTAATCCTTTTATTGTTTTTCTTGTATCAAGGAATCCTCCTAGTACTTGATATGGTAAGTCTCTCCTAAAGAAGTCAAGGGAACAATCCAACTTAATGGCTAAGTGGGTGACAGGTGGGGTAAGTATCCAGGGAGAGTTTGTCAGAAAGAGACATTTATAAAAGAGTTTATTTGTTTAAAACGCTTTTGGATGAAGATTGTTATTAACAATACTTTATAAAGTAACTATTTCCTTCATGGCATAATCCTTCCTGAATTATACATAGGTGATCAGGCTATGTATAGTTGAGGACTAATGATGCGATGCTTGATTTAATCCAAATAATATTATTTTTCTCAAAAGCTTTAGATGGTGTTCAACGCGTTGTTATTAAAAATGGTATACTAAATATTCCCTTTCAAAGTAATATAAAAATTGTTTCGCGTAATAATAGTAAATATTTGGCGTAGTATCGGAAAAATCAGTTTATAGTATGGTAACAAAACGGCTTATTTTAGAAATTTGATAAAAACAATTTCTCCATAAGGTAGTAAAATAGTTTGAAATAAAACTCGTGGAAGGGTTTATTGGATACATGGGTAAATACTACGGAATGGTAATAATCTACTAGTCCGTCAAATACTAAATCGGCCTAATCTCTAATAAGGCAATTACATAATAATGTTACGAAACGATTGAAAATTGAACGATTGGGATAGAAAGCGGAGTAAACGAAAGTTATGGTTATCATAGAGGTAACAAAAGATAGTCATTACATTGGATAGGAAAGTGCTTAATACAACTAGGTTACATCAACGTACTTATGGAAAGTACCAAAAGAAAGTACAACCCTAGAGGGCTCGAACTATGGTTTTAAAACATGAACTGCCTCCTCCAGTTCCGGTCTCTCAACACCGGGCATTCACTCTTGAAGTGTCCCAATACTCCACATTTACGGCAGATTATCGTGAGTTCTTGATGCTTTGTGAGGGTGGGAGTCTTGCAATCCTTGGCTTTGTGTCCGATCTTCTTACAGTTGCCACATGGTTCCGGGCAACGTCCTTTGTGATGAAACTGACACCTGTTGCACTCGGGTAATTTACCTACATATCCTTTCTTTTGGCTTGACCCAGCAGTAAAGGTCTCCACCACTTGTTGTATCTTAAATGGTCGTTGAGTAGCATTAGCATCCTGATTACCGACCCATTTTCTCTTGTTGTTATTATTGTCTCCCGATGTCTTGTCGCGAACTATGAGTTCCTTTGTTTCGATTGCCATCTGGATAGCTTCAGACATGGTATTGGGTTCACATGCGATGACCATCCTACGAATTTCAGGAGAAAGTCCTCCGATGTACCTTTCGAGTTTCTTGCTTTCCGGTTCATCCATTGCAGAGCCTAGTCGAGCAAAATCATAAAAATAAGCAGTATACTTGACAACATCATCTCCTTCCATGGTAAGGTTTAGTGTTTCTTGTTCAATTGCTTGTAATTCGCTTTTCACACAGAACTTCAAACTCATCATCCTTTTTAGTTTCTCCCAAGAGTGTGAGTAAGCAGCATCAACTCCTACTACCTGGACATACTTAGTCCACCATTTCTGGGCATGCTTCTGAAAAGTGCAAGTGGCGAACTTAACCTTGTCTTCCTTACGACAGTCACCACTTTGAAAGATTGTTTCTAATTCTTCGAACCATTTGAGAAATTCTTTTGTGTCTACATTTCCGCTAAAGAAGGAGGGATTACAACCCATAAATTCCACGTGAGTAAGTTCCTTGGTGAGGGCGGTAGTTGCGTTCCTGGCAATGAATTGTCCAACAGCAGCTTGCGTCATGCTTGGAGTGGTTTGCTTAAATCTATTTCCATAAATTCATGAGAGTCCATGAGAATTTATAGGTAATAACAATCATCATATTCATAACACATGAATATAATACATGAAGGTTTCGGTCTATATGGGCCAATATCATAGATAGCACAACCATTCCCCTATAGTAGAGTCAATACTTGGTGATTCCGTTCGTACATCAATCAAAATACTACAAGTTTCTTCGAACTATGCCACACCTCTCGTGGCTAGGAAAATAGTAACAGCTAGTGAAGATATAAGTCTAGTCTAAAGACTTCCTGTAGTCCTTCTAGGTGAAATCAGGTTTATGGCATCATAAGGTCGAGATAGTCCTGAAGTAGTGTCTGAAGTTGTGCATCGATCAAGTCCTAGATAGTGTAGATTCTAAGCCATTCTTGAGGAACCTGCAGATGTTCCTGTTGAGTCCGTAATCTTGGTATTATCCACAAGGTGTTATCTAATTCATGGCAAGTGAAAATGGAAAAGGAAACTGACAATGGTGGTATTCTAAAGGATGAGGATAACATTGATGACAATGAGATCCTAGTGATGAGTTAGGAGATAATGGTGATAATAGTGAATGGGATACTACCCTCTTTCGCGCTATCTCGCGATATCCAAGAGGTAAAGTTGAAGTACGCACTATGGGACGACCAATAGTGAAATAAGTAACTGACGGTGGTGGTAGTACCTGAGTAGTAAGCGTCCTACTAGTGGAGGAAAGAAAACATGCTATCTCCCTTGTAATAAGCATCCTAATAAGTCCATTAGAATTAAGTCTGAATACTCTACCAAACGGCATTCTATGTATAGGCTGAATGATAGGAAAACCTTATTCCTATAACAATTCAATAGTGCTAACGGTGGTATACGTGTAACTGGTGGTATAATGGTAGTGGAAGATGACAAGGCATCTTCAATGTCGGAATCCGACGAAAGGATAACAGCGTGGGTATCTGAAGACATGTCACTTGTGAACCAGGTCAATATAATCATATATATATATGAGTATGGGTATGAATAACTTGCACAGTGTGTGCGTAAAACAACATGTATAGTGAATATGCACCTATGATGAAATGATGAGATGCTATGATGATGTGGTTATAGTCTAGGGTCCAAGATACATCCTAGTTCGCTATAACCTTAGCTCTGATACCAATCTGTCACACCCCCAAAATACCTGAATGGCAGCGGAATGGAATACCTGGGGGTGACTGTCATAGCACCATACTTACAGTTATATTGAACGACCTAAAGTGTCGTTTAGAAAATACAGCGTTTGATCATTAAAACTATCAGAGTTTACAAAACTTAGGTCCCAAAAGAGTTTGCCAATATAGTTAGAATAAGTTCAACAAGATCAAACGTTTCATAAGTGCAGAAAATATAGTGAGACGCGTCGACTCCGCGACTCCATGAAGGTCCAAATGTATGCACATGAGCTACCTTAATAACCTGAGAAATACATTGCGAAAAACGGTCAACATAAAGTTGGTGAATAATCATAGGTTTATAAGTAAATCTAGTGTACAAATGCCATAAGTAATGCCAAGAAATAGGATGTCCGGAAAGTATATACATTGGCTCTTAAGCTCATGACCCCGAAGCTAGACGATACTTGGCCCCAATGAGTGTTTACCAGACACTCTAATAATAAAGACATGAAATGCATTCGTTCCATTTGGAGCAACCCAAACACGAATGGAGGCGTCACCCTCGATAGATCTATCCACTCACTCCCGCTTAGTACCAGAAATTAACGGTCCATGATAATAAAAGGGGACTTATCAAGACGTGGTAAATAAGACAACTTAAGCAATGTATGAATTTTATACTTAGGCATGTACACAAAAATAAGTAATGCAATGTATTCTCCCCCGTGGGATTTGAAATCAAAATATAGAATTAAAACGGGGCTATGAGAACTCACCTCGAAGTGATGGTACAAAGATGGTGCAATGAGGTGAAAGTAGTCGGGACAATGAGGCGCGAGTACTAGCCGCAACCTAAATGAATAACCATGATCTAACTTAGATCAAGCCGTAATGAAATGAATGCACATGCACATGATACTCATACCACTCGTAATTTGAAAATACTAGTTATCGTCGTAGTAAAATAGATTCCATACTTAGGAAAATAAGTCCTTATATAGGAGTATATAACTTGTCGTACTATCTCGTTAAAAAGCGTTAGCGTTAAATTCCTTGTATTGAAAACCTTGAAATATGTCGTTAAGTCGTATAAGTATTCTCTCGGGTCATACGTATTCGTTTGATAAGAAAATAGTCCTTTGTAATATTTACTAGAAAATATACCGTTTAGCGCGTACGTTATTATTTTTATTTGTATCCATATATATATATATATATAGTTTGACGATGTTAGAATGGGAATAACTCGGTCGTTTTAGGCTCGTTTTCCTTGTTCTTTATGTCCACGGATTCGTCTTTGTGTATACTAGTATATTTTAGACAACTCGGCTCTTTTAGGTTACGTTTAATGCTTCAAAATACCCATCGTATTCTGCCAAACAGCAAGCAGTTTTCTGGAAAAGTAGTTTTCGTCGTTAAATTTGCAAAAATCATATCTCCTTCGTTATAAACTCGTTTTAATCCGTTCTTTCGCCTAAAGTTTCGTTTTTGAATGTATTTTCTAAATCTTTGGTCAAAACTTAGTCACCATCCACTGATTTTCCCACGAATTTAAAATAGGGACAGTAGGTATATCAAAAGTTTCAAAAACCATTTTCAAGTCTCTAAATTAGTTCCATCCTCCATCAAACCACTTTCAAACACCACAAGGCTAATCTAATCCTACCATACACCTTCTTAGGGTGTCATGGGTCCTTAGACATCATCAATCCACTAGGTCTAACAAGGGTTTCATATGTTTCCATTTCTAGGGCTTCAAAGTTACATATGTACAAAAATGGAGTGGTACAAGTTGATGCATGTATGAGATCTTGTAAGAAAAATGTATAAACATAATAATAACTTGTAAAAATCATAAAAATGAGTTTGGTTACTTACTTGATGGTTTAGAGAGTTTTGGTGATGAAAAACCTACTAATCCTTGAGTTTTTATTTCAAAACTCTAACAAGGATGATTATATTAACTAGTTTATGACAAGATCTTGTAAAAATTATCCTCCTTGCTCCTTGATCACCTTAGATCGATCCACACTCAAGAGAAAAGAGAGAAAAAGCTTTGCTAGTTGTAAGTAAAAGTGATTTTTAGTGAAAATGAGTAAGAAAAGTTTTATTTATACAAAGAGACATATGTTAGGTGACATTAAATTTGTTTGGTGAAGTTATTAAAGTTTGAAGACCAAGGGGGGGGGGGGGGGGTTGGCCGGTTCTAGGGGAGGGAAATGGGGGATATGTTTGGTGATTAGTTAGTAAAATTAGTATTAGTAGTAAAGTGTAGTTAGGTTAGGTTTAGGTTTAAGGTTTAATCGGGTACCGGGTTTGTTAGAAATAAGTTTTGTTGAAGTTATTCGGGACGTAATAAAGTTATAAAAATTGTAAAAATAAGTCGGGTACAAGTACGGAGAGTTAGGGTGATTATCGTTCCATTTTGGTGAAAACCGGCGTTATTAAGTTAAACGTACGATACGTAATGGTTAAATTTCCAAAATACCGGGTAAATTAATATTATAGTTTTTATATTATAGAAATGAGTATAAAAATGTATTGGGATCATAGTCGGGAGTGTCGGACATGTTAGACACATTTATAGTTCGCGTATTAGTGTTTATTTAAAAATAAACGTACGTAAATCGTTAATTGTACCAAAATTATAAAGTTAATTATCCTACGAGTGGAATAGCATGCAAGTGCCCTAATAATGATATGTCGACTATTTTTAGTCCGTATGAAGTGTCCCTGACAATAATGCATGAATTCGCTCCTGAACCAATACGGTTACGCGAATTTGAACACTCGTAAACTAAATTTACGATGACATGAATAATGCACGTGAATAGTGGTTTTCTCTCGGAAATGAATAGTGTCAAGTGAATAGTAAAATTTCTGAACGCTTCTCAGAATATCAAATTGACCTCGAAAACGATGAATAGTGATTGATGAATAGTAACTTGTGAATAGTAAATTGTCGAGGTTTGGAAAATGACCGGAAATTACGAGTTGTGACAAAGGTACAACCACTCCTATCGTCGCTTATACAATATTTCTGACACTAAGCTAGATGTCGAGTTTTTTACCAAGGATACAACCACTCCCGATAGTTCTTTTACAAGGGTACAACAACTCCCGCTATGTTTTGTGGCCCAACATAAAAACCTTGTGTTTTATGGCACAAACACATAAACCATCTAATCTATATTGTTATGATACAATGATGATCCATGACATAAAAGTCTAATGGATATGCATGCCTAATCTACATGAACTTCTTGAATAAGAAATCTTCAATCATTGAGGATGTCAAGTGCCCTTTAATCTTCATATGTTGGAATGCTTTAATGAATGATGACTTCAAGATCTTGTAATCTTCTTGGTGGATCATGAAGTATGATATGCTTACAACAAAGATGAATGTTAGAAGCATTATGATCATTATTGAAAGGGTGACTCATGTGTGTTTCTACATTGTTTGCTACTGATCTAGATATGTGTTTTATGATGGAGAGAAAGTATGTTCAAAGTCATCAAGAGAAAAACTAGCAAGTGGTTTGATATTTATAGCAAAACTAAACATCAGGTCTGGAGGATACGGCGGAACCCTCATATGGGTTCCGCCCGTGTACCTCCAGGGTTTCGCCAGGCTGACAGTAGGTTTTGCAATAAATCTTTCCAAACCAACCAAAGTCACATCAACTAAATTCTAGTCAAACACACATTGAATCAAAATAGAATGCTTCCAAAAATGTGTAAGAAGTCTTATGGAAAGTCAAACACTCAACCTTTCCATAAATGCACATGATGTGATGTATATATATATTTCTATTTTAAGATTAAGAAATATATATGAAAGTAAACTTGTAAAATGTATATATTACCTAAGTAATGTTGTTATAGTAAGTTAATGAGTTACTAAAAATGTTTGATTCCTAATGTCATCACATTTTTATCATTTGTAAAAACTTACTAATATTACTTTAACACCTAAAGTGGCACTTATTCTATTTGACACCTAAAGTGCACTTTGACACATAAAATACTTAAAAACTCTAAAAGTATTTTAGTCATTCTAAATGGTTGGTCAAGGGGTTTGATCATAATGCTACATAACAAACATGTACGAACCTGTGTTGTAGCATACGATGACTCAAGACGTTGAGAGGTGTTGAATGTTTGTTGAGACAAAGTATGATTACAAGTAACTTGTACATTTTACGTTATGTATCGAGTTATACGTTTGTCATCAATGAAAACAAACGAGACTGTATAGATTAAATATCGTAATATTTGCACTAACATAACCCATATCCGATATCAGCGCATTTAGCCTCGTACTTGACACGTTTACGTTGTGCGGCTTCAATAACCGCCCGACCGGGCATAAAATCAACCATACACGAACGCGTCAAAGGTGACGATCCTGTAAGATCAACACAAATATCAAGGCCACCATACCAAGAGTAAAGTAACATATTAGCTGGACGTAAGGTTTTGTCCCTCTCTCCATGAAGCCCAATATCAACCTCCTTACGAGCTGAAATTCCAGACCGAGAACATATATATCAACAAGAACATCACGCACAACATTATGCCGATGTTTAATACCAACTATACCTGCGCACGATACAACATGATCTCCAAAAATATCTCTAGAAAAAACCTTAGAACAAGCTGAACACGGCATCTGGACAGTAAAAAGAGGAACACCCAACCGATAACACAACACACATCGGTAAGTCCTGGCATTCATAGTTTGTCCCAATCCGGATATCGGTGCCACCCTAAGACAATCTGACGTGTAATCCTCTTTTAGTGAGTTCCATAAAGCCATCTGTCTAGGGGATAAATGGAAGGTGGATTCAACTGGTTTGGGCAACACATGTGAAATGTATGTCTGCCAATTTCTTCATAAGTTTGGGGGCAGCGATCTCACTAGGGTTACTCAAAAGGTCAATTTCCATATTCACATTAAAAGTACACAAAGCATCATCAAATGAGGGACCAGTAGTCACAATACCAGAACTATGGAGAAGCTTAGTCTGTAAGCTGGAAGATTGAAGTCTAGAAGCAAGGAAGGCATAGTTCAAGACATCACCTGCAGAATACACACCAAGTCCCCGAATGCAAAAGGTAGGGTGGCGAGTCTCCATTGCCAATCACCAAACCCAGGTCCAGAAGCAGTGACAATACGTTCCAAAGAAGAGCGAAGTGTTGCATCAAAAGAAACCTGAGCACTCTCAAAGACCCGAGGAGGACATGTGCGAATAGAAAAATACAACTTGGAAATACCAGCACATGCACGCAGTAGCAACAACTCACATTGAGGATCATTAAGCTTAACAACAACATCCATAAGTTCAGTAGTTTTAGCAACCCTTTTCATAACAAGCTTACTACTAAACTCAAAATCCACACTGGCGGGCCCACCTAATAATTTAACACCATGCGAAGGTCGAGAAATATTCGGGGGAAAAACACCAACATACCTGCTCCTGGGGTCTTCCTTTGGCAAAAAAACCTCAGTTTTATCAATGTTGAGGTGTAAACCACAACTAGGTCCATCCATCATAATCAACTCTAAAACCTTCCCCACAAACAAAGTATCCCCAATAATAGTACCATCATCCAGATACTAAGCTTGAAGAGAAAGGGTAAAGGAGTCTCTAATCTTACATGTCAAGGGATGTAACACTAAAGCAAAAAGAAGAGGCCCAAGCAGATCACTCTGTTGCACCCCTTGGTGCGACCATAAAGTATGCTCACCATAATATAATCTAGCAGGACTGGAGTAACAGAATTCCACCCAACGTGAAATAGCCGGAACACGAAGGCGAACTTCTCGTAACATAACCGCACGATCCACCATATTGAAGGCGTTTTTAAAGTTCACTAACAACATCGATAAACCCACATCGCCCCCACGGTCTTCAATCAACCGATTCACAGCATGAAGAATTGCCTCCCCACCTCCCGATACCCCACGCGAAATTACAAACTATCAAAATAACCATCCAAAGAATGGCCAATCATAGAAGCATAAACCTTGGAGACTAATCGCCTCCAAACAGTCCCAACAGCGATAGGACGGATCCCCCCTCCTGGTTTAACCAAAGGCGTGAGAGGAGCACTAGCAACATACTCGCCAAACACCCTTGGGCATTTACCCTCAAGAAAAAGGTTCACCACCTGGGTGATAGAAGCGACTAACTCATCAGAGATAGCAACAGCATCACCATTTAAACAATCCAAAAGGTGTTGGGCACGCAAACCATCCCGTCCACAAGAAGTACCACGAGGGAAACTCTTAATCATATCAAGAACCATAGCAGGAGATGCCGAAAGGTGATGATGATCAATAGGTATATCTGGCAAAAGGGAAGCAGATTGAAAAGGGTGCTTAGCTTTTAAATCCGCAAGAGTAGTACCATCATAAGCCGCAATACCCGTAGAAGAAAGAACTCTGACAGCAGCAGTATAATGGCCATCACAAATCTTTCTCTTACACTGCTTGATATTACGGTCACCCAAGTCCAAGTTTTCCTCATCAATATTAGACCATAAAGGGGGGAGGGGGTTCGGCTAAAAACTCACGCACAACTTGTAAACTACCAATAGGTGTGCCCCAAGATGAAATGGCATTAACAATATACTCTTCCTGTCGTTGATGCTTAGTAGCAGACCTACACTCTTGATTACTCCTCGGGCAAAAGGTTTTAAGCAGACAAAGAGGCAAGACTAACAAACCAACCCAGCAAGAAATGTCATCAGGCGAACAAACCACCTTATCAAGGGCTCCTTTCAAAACCCGAGAAAACCCCAAACGACATTTAGGAGGGATGGATTTGACAGTACGCAACCCCTTAGAAAGTAGAGTATCAAAGAGATGTAAATCAAAACCACCAAACTCATCAGAAACCAAATCATCAACAAGAGCAACATGAGAAGGAGCCCGTGGTTTGGTGAGATCATGCAACACGAACCGAACAACACCATCACCACAATCAGGAGGTGACACAAAATCAGACCCCCCACCATGCCGACACTTAGTCCGGAAAGTATGCGTTTTGAAACAACCACCACATAACCACAATCCCATACGCTTAAGAGTAACCTCAGCCCTTTCAAAAATAACCAAATTCGACACAAGAGAATGTCTAGTGATAGCTTGCGCCTCCCCACTGAAGTGTCGATCACGAAGATGTGTGATCAAATAAGTCTTGGTAAGTCCATTTCCGCCCCCATTACGACACCCACTAAGACCCGCGAAGGGGCAGTGGAATCTCACAATTGGCATAGGAAAATAGCACCAACTAGACACCAAAAGTAAAGGCCAAATAAACTCTAAATCAAAACACAAAACAGAAACCTGCTCACAAATTGTAGGTGACTGTAGCAGCACTGTAGCAAACAAAAACCTGTAGTAGAAACCTGCTCACAAACTATTCTGAATAACCATGCACTACCCACACTGTTTAGAATAACCATACACTACCCACACAACCCTAAAGGAACGCTAAAACCAATTTGTAAACCCTAACAATGCTTGATAACCGAACCCTAAACAACACAGCCCACACAACCCTTAAGGAACGCTGAAACCAATCTGTAAATCCCAAACGATGCTTGATAACCGAACCACAAGCGAACCAGGGGTTGCAAAAGGATCCACCACAAGCGAACCAGGGACCAGTTTCAAAACGAAACCCTAAAAGAAGGAACTGAGGAGGAATAAACGAAACCCTAATAAAAACAAAGCATAGGATAATAAAACCTGTGATTTCAACAGAAGGTGTTGAACGAATGACCAGGGATTGAGATCAAGATGATCCCATGAGACACGATCGTCAACAATCGCCCCTAGAAAGAAATAGAACCGTTATTATTATTATTATTATTATTATTATTATTAGATATCGAAAACATTAACAATAATCCTATGAGAATGATAGAAATTGACATGTGCCATTTTAATTTTAAAAAATTTCGTATACCAATCCAAACAAACAATCATGAATCATGACCTGTAACTTTTGCATTTAATATGTTTTTATTTTATATTTCAAAAATAAAAAATAAAAAAAATATGTTTTTAATTTTAAATTTTAGCATGAAGTCACACCTTTTTTGGACTATGGTAATTTCTGGATCCATATTGCATTTACACGTCTAGAAAATGCTTACCATGTCTGTCACTTTACATAACTAAATAATCCACGATCGTTTCATCCACAATTCTCTGTGTTTTTGTGTTTTAGCTCTTTACTAAACTTGTTAAAAACTTATAATGTTAATATTTGCTTGCTTGTTCAACTCCATATTTAAACATAGCAAGGTTAACTTTTCAAAACGGATAAAAAAAGAGAAATTCAATAGTTTTAAGCCCTTTATTTCAGTTTACTCAAAATGCTTCAAACCATAAGTAGTTGACACGATAATAGGTTGTTTAAAATTTTAGTGGAAAAACCCTTTATTCCAGTTTACTCAAAATGCTTATTCAAATTCTGTTACGAGTCATTCTGGATGTCAAGATTAAAGGCTTGTTTGTTAATTTTTTTTTAATTAAATCACGTTTAATTAAAAGATGACTTAATGCAGACACCCTCAATTTTATTGCTTAATATTTTCAGTCATTTTTCTCTATTAAATTTTCAGTCATCTTTCTCTATTAAGTTACAAACAAACAGTTTTCATATGACTTAATTAATTCAGTTTTTTCATATTAAATCAATTAAAAGTCAAATTCAAACACCACCTAAGTGCCTAATGATAAAATGCATTAAATAAATCACTTAGAGGGCGTTTTTTATTTTTTTTATTTATTTATTTTCTCCTCTCTCCCCACTTAATGAATGAGTTCAAACCCTTATTTTCTATTATTGGGGAGGCTCCTAAAACTCCATCTTTCTCAAATAAGTAGCTAAATTAAACATCACTCATAACCACTTAATTCATAAAACACCCCCTTATCAACTTATTGGGGAGGCTCCCAAATTACATGTAAATATGTACACATACTACAGTACTAGTATAATTTTTCATGAGCATTATTAATTTTTTTTTTACAATATCATCCTACTTATCATCTTATCATTATATATTATTACATGGGTAGAAGAATGTTATTATGTTCATATAAAAGTCAAAAGTTAATTCTTAAAAGTATCTCCAATGGCGAAAACAAGAATAACTTCTCACTATTTAAATAAATCTTTTAAAAGACTTTTTTCATTGCATGAAAAGCTTTTTTGAAAGACTTGATATACTTGAAGTCTTTCTTCAAAGTGATATGTATTAAATGTGCTATGCATTGATTGCATTAAATGCAAAAAATCATTTGTGTTTTAATCATTATTGATGCTCTAAGTGGTGATTAGTTTTCTAAATAAAATAAGCTAATCAACTATCGAGGTGATCTACATGGCATCCTTGTGAATACTTCTGTTTTCAACTTAAGGAATGATAAAGTAGAAGTAATATATATATATATATATATATATATATATATATATATATATATATATATATATATATATATATATATACTAGATGAGTACCCGTGCATAGCACCAGGATATTATAGCGACAAATAGTTTATTGATAAAAAAAAAGTTTATAGGTTATAAATGAAAAATAATAAAAGTTTGAAGATTTGGAAATTAAACATAATGTTTTGAAACCCGGTTCGACCCGGGTGGTTCAACCGGTAGAACCGTTCCGGTCGAAAAATTGGTCGATTTAAACCGGGTCAACTTGCTATGTTGGGTCGAAAACGGGTCAAATTAAACCGGTTCAACCCGGTTTGTGATCTGTATTAATTGTTTTAATTTGTTATATTTAATTTGGTAGATATGTTTTGAAACCCGGTTCGACCCGGGTGGTTCAACTGGTTGAACCGTTTCGGTCGAAAAATTGGTTGATTTAAACCGGGTCAATTTGCTAGGTTGGGTAGAAAATGGGTCAAATTAAACCAATCCAACCCGTCGGGTTTGAAGCGTCCCGTGCCAACCCTGTTTGTGATTTGTATTAATTATTTTAGTTGGTTGTATTTAATTTGCTAGATATGTTTTGAAACCCGGTTCGACCCGGGTGGTTCAACCGGTTAAACCGTTCCGGTCAAAAATTTGGTCGATTTAAACCGGGTCAACTTGCTAGGTTGGGTCGAAAACGGGTCAAATTAAACCGGTTCAACCCGTTGGGTTTGAAGCGTCCCGGGTCAACCCGGTTTGTGATTTGTATTAATTGTTTTAATTGGCTGTACAATGTGTATAAATCATTGTGCTTTTAAGTAATGGGGTGTTTTAATAAGAGTATTAATTACATTTCATAATTTCCTTATATACATTTTTCAACATTTCACATTTCACTTTTCTTGACTTTTCCACTTTCACCTTTGACCATTTTTGCTTTATAGGTAGTATAGATATATATATATTCTTTTATAGGTGTTTGGCAAACTAGCTATAATTGTAAAGTAAAAGTGTAAAATGACATAATTGGATATATAACACCCCCACCTCAATATGATTAAGAATAATAAATAAAAGGGCAAATCGATAATTTTGTAAAATATAATCCGAACATGTTTTTAAAAGTTGGTTTATGCAACTTATTCTTTGGGAACTTATTTTTTAAATAATTCACTATCTTTGTCATCCAAAAATAATTATTTTTATAAAGTGACATATTTTTTAACAAAATAATTTTAAGCTCTTATAATCTTTCATAATTTGATGCACCAAACACGCCAATAGTGTTAAGCCAAAACTTGAATAATGCAACGTCAAACTCGATCTCAACTCAACTATAACACAAAAAACACCGATCAAGTTGGATCGAGCCTTTAATTTTAGCATAAACTCAAGTTCGATTAATTAGTTTATGTTGTTTAGCTTGTATCTTCTCTAAGAGCACTAGGTGCAATGAGTGTTATAATCCGCCCGCGACATCATATTTTACCATATAATTCATAAAGTTAGGATCAAATGAGAAGACAAATTAAAATAAGAATGATATGAAGAAATCACAAACGCTCATTTCAGATGCATCTACAAAAATGGATGCATCTCCCCTTAAAATTCTCCTTCACATATGAAATGTCTGGCTATGAATCCTTCTTATTCTTCTCATTTAGTTTTTCTTCTTACCAGATCCCTTCCCATAATTCATATAACATAAAACCAAAAAAACATGATCCATAATAACATTCATATACACTCCACAAAAACACCCTACTCACTCCACTTTTACAATAAAAAAAAAACCAATAACCTGCGTTATGTACATGTCGAATGGACCTATAACGCATATGACGGTGCAATTGGTAGTGTTATAGGTACTGAAAAGCCCTTAGTGCCTTTGTCACATGGTAGTTTTGCCGCAACCTCTCTCTCTCTCTCTCTCTCTCTCTCTCACACACACCTTTGTGATCACTATAAAAATTATTCAATGTACGTTTTAAAATAAATGCAGCTCATAAAAAACAAATAGTTTAAGAAAAATATAATTTTTACTATTTCTTTTTTCTTTTTGTTGAAAGACAAGTTTATCTTTAACAGATTAATCAATGCTTTCGTTAAACTCTGAAATCTTAATTTGAAGTAAATGTAATATGTCATTGATCACGCTCCATCTATTTTTAATATTCTATAGTTAATTTATTACAACTCTCAAAGGACAAATGGAGTAACCACCAAGAGGTTCCCAAGCTTGTAAGACTTTATGTCTACAATAACTAAAATGTGAGAAATTTCAAGTTCGAAAACCGCTTGGTGAAAATAAACATGAAGTGTTGCATCGAGTTTAAACTACGTAAATTAATCAATATAAGAAAAGAAGCATATATAAATCATACAAAACCAGACTCACGAGCTTTATGAGCCAATCATTTCACATCTAGTTTTTCTACTTAAAAACAAAATGAAAAACATGTGATTATAACTAAAAGGCTTGTGTATATTACTTTGTGTTGTGTGAAAAACTCACAAATTAAATGACTGCGAGTTTAAATACTACTTAATATATGTGAGATTAATTTTCGATGTATATAATATGAGTTAGTTAGTTGCCGTTAAAAAATAAATATGATTACGGTATTATGCAAATGCAAATGACTAAGGCTATGCTTGAAAAAAGTAGATGTGAGCAGTAGCAATGAGCAGTAGCTGTGAGCTGTAGCCACAGCTCACTGCTCACAGTTTCTTAAAAAAAATTGAAAAAAAAATAAGATTTTCTAAAAAACAGCAAAGCTCACCGCTCTTTTACCAAACGAACAATAAAAATCAAAAAGCTCATTGCTCACCGTTAATCGCTTTAAAAAAAAAAAACTCAAAACTCCGGGTCAAAGATAGCCTTGAATAAATATATCCATCCGTCCATTAGAAGGAAAAAAAAAAAGAAAAGAAAAGAAAAGAAAAAAAGTAAAGTGAAAAAGGGTCCTGAACTAACCCTGAGCCTGGTGTGGTCTGGTCTCTCTCCCGATTCACATCACTACTACTAGTTAAAATTAAAATATATATAAACCACCCACCCCCATTTTCTTCACACATACACACACTAGACTAGACACTACTAAAAAAAATATACATGTATAAAAAAGTGATAACTGTGTGTGTTTAGTGCGTGTAAATTAGACGGTTTTTGCACATATCTCAAAACATTCATTCATTCATCTTCTTCTTCACAACATTTCCATTTGTATGTTTTATAATCCTTCTCAACGGCTATTTTCGATTGTTTTAATATTCATAGACCTAAATAATATTATTTTAATATTTGTTACAGATTTAATTAGTCAAAATCCAATGGACCACAACAACAACAACATCACCAACAACAAGTAGGTGTTAATAATCCTCTTTTTTTGTTCGTACATTTTATTATTTTTTTTTATATGATTGATTTTAGATGATGTTTAGGTGAGGTAAAAAAATTTTTTTTTTCCCCTAAGATTTATGTTGGTAGTTATTATGATGGATGATGCTTTGGTCAACTGTTGATTTTGTGTTTTTTTGAGGTTTTTTTTTAAGGTTGTAGTGATTAAAATGTGGTTTTAGTTCTGTGTGGCGGTGGGTTCAAACCCCGTGGATTAGTCGGCCAAAAGGTCAGAAATCATGGTTACCAAAAAAAAAAAAAAAAAAAAAAAAAAATGTGGTTTTAGTGTAACATGAATTTAGGTATTTGTTTTTTTTAATGATGATGTTTTTTAGCTATAAATTTTGGGTGTGTGAGGTTTTTGTGTCACATGATTTGTTTGGTCTTAAAAGTGATTAAAATGTGTTTAGTGATAGATAGATCATGAATTTAAGGTTTTTGTTTTTAATGATGATTTTTATTAGCCTTAAATTTAGATATAGATCCATCACTTCACTAATGCTGTGTATATTCTTCTTTTCATACCGTATAAATGTAGGCATTAATGCTAATTTATGTCTTTGATTACCTTTATTTTTAGGGAATGCTTTAACCCGAATTGTAGGTGTTTGATGTTTTGCGTGTGGTGTGGATTGAAAGTGTTTGCAATGTTGAAGTTTGTAATGTAATGTTGTTAATGGATTATGTTTTGTATGAATTGTAGTGATGAAATGTGGGACTGGAAAGGCGAAGATTACGGTTTGCAACTAGGTATGATTTGTGATTTGTTTTGCGCTTTTTTATTACTTGTATCAGATTGTTAGTGGGTGATGTTGATATATTTGGAATTTTGGATCGTAAACAGATGCATCTAATAGCTTATGGAATGATGGAAACCAGAATGGCGATGATCTTTCTTACGTGTTTAATGAAGCGACACCGGTGAGATCCTGCGAGGATTTGGGTTATCAAGTTACAGATAATGGTAATTCCATATTTTTTGCTATACGGGATGCAAATATGTTTTAGGCGTAGACATTCTTGTTTTTTGACACAGTGTATAAAACAGAAAATGTAAACAAGGGAATGGAGACGTGTAGGGAGGCGTCTTCCCAATCAAAGAGACGCAGAGTGCTGCATTTTGACGATGAAAGTTTGGATGTTGATGTTCTCACGCTTTGTGATGAGACTTTCTCATCCTCGTTCTTAAAGTCTAAGGTTGGTATCAGGGCGGCAATTTGCTTGTCTGTAATTTTTGATTTTTGTGGTTTTATTTTGTGCGAGCTTTTTTGTAGAAAGCTATCTATTGTATATGTAGTTAGTAGTGTTTAACCATACTTATTTTGTTATTATGTTTAGGAAAGGGAAGACTCGTTGGATGGGGCCTTTGATGATATGGCACAATGGGTGTCTGGATTTGCTGGTTTGACTCTTGAAAACTTATATGCAATGATTAGAGTTTGGATAACGGGTCTGGGTTTTTGGCTTCCGTTAAGTTTTTGTCCATTTTGTAAACTTTTCATAAATAATGAATGCATCAAATTTGATTGCATAACAGAACAAATTAGGAAGCTGCTTAAATGTAGCTTCTGAACAACTTTAACTCGTTAGACCAGCTGAACTCTTTTTGTTTGACCCGTTTGAGATATAACACAACCCATATCGACTCAGTCTTAAGTAAAAGATGTTTGAATTAACTAATAGATTGTGTTTGCAGATGATATGTCTGCATCTGCATCTGGTAATGAGGGTTTGGATCCATCATCAGAAGGCTGGCTGTCTGAGTGCCTAGTAAACGACTCGGGGATGCATTTTAGCCCTGATGATATGTATGCTTTTTTACCACATTACGATATTTTAGTTTCTTTGTCTATATATAAGATTATAGCTCAATTCAATTTTCTGAACATAGGAGCTTATCTGGGACATCTGATACGCAGTTCAATCTTACAGGTACTTGTCTGTTCTTAGGTTTAAACAAATTATTCTATTTTCGTGTTTGATTTATGCTATCGTTCTCTAAATATATCATGTTAAATTGGTGATTTAGATGTGAACAGTTCACAACCTGGGGATGGACGTAATATGGCTCAAAAACGCACTCCTAGTCGCGCCAATGTCATTTTCAAAGGTTTTTCTTCTCATTCCTTAAAATTTACAGTATGTTTGTATTCTTGTTCAATTCCTATACAAGCTCCATGATCCACACTAGTTTGGTTAGGCTAATCAAACCGGAAAAAATATACACAGGTGAATCCTAAGTATATCCCTAGAGTTATTTATCTCAGTAATCTGTTTTTTTACTCCAGAGTAAACTGCAGTTCAAACCCACATACAAACATCCCCTAAAACACTACTGTGCATATGGAATAGTGTTAAACCTGCATAAATGTAATGCTAACTACAAAAAACCAGAAATACAACCAGAGTAATGAATAGCACAGAAATACTACTATAGTTTAATCTTGCACTGCTGTGATACACAGGGAAAAAGTCTTTTATTAAGACACCTGCAAAGATGACTTCATCGGTTGTTCTTCCATTCGATTTTGTAAAACCATGTGAGGGACAAGGAGGAACAGTTACTCTAAAGGACATAAACCAGAAGATCCTCACTCCGCCTCCAAAAGCCAAGAAACCTTATGAAGATCCTACAATAGCATACCCTACATCTGCATTCTCGGGGAAGCCTATTGTTGGTAAAACTAAAATCCGCACAGAAGGCGGCAAAGGCAGCATTACAATCATGAGAACAAAAGGATGACAATCAGATAAGTGCTTTTTGTTTTCATTCACATAATTGCTTCAGTTTTTCATGGAGCTATGGTTGCATGTCACCGCGCGGGTCGTATAGAACTTACAATTGAAAAAATGAACGAGGAAGGAAGATAGTTTTGGTGACATATGCGAGTGTATGTAGCTCCATAGGAGGTCTTTTAGGTGGTAGATTCCTGTTCTATCCCTGAGTTGAGTTGAGTTAACTGGAATCTATTAGGATCTTTTTGTTTAAAAGATCCGACCGCCATTATTTTTTTCTATAACTTTGACAGCGCTAATTTATCTCAATTTTAACTTTGTATCATTTGTTTTTTTTTTGTTCCTTTAATTGCTCAATTTCATGCTCATCACATGTTTACATTACTCCCCAAACCAGTAGCAGAGCCAAATACTCTAGGAAGTTCGTTAAATTGTGATAATACAGAAAACATGTTAAGCACCTTAACTGCATAACAAAAGGTAGCATATACTGTTGAGGGGGTGTTTGGATTACCTTATTTCAGTTATAAGCTTATTTGAATTTGGAAAAGCTCATAAGCCTACGTTATCGGCTTATAAGCTTATCAAGTTGAGCTTGTGGACTCAAATAAGCCATATACTCAAATTCATAAGCTCATAAGCCGAAAAAGTGAGTTTTCGAAATTCGGTAAGCCCATAAATCTGTAAAATAGCTAATCTAAACACCCCTGAATGTACTTGGAAATGGGCATATACTAATGAAAGACTTGGAATAATCCTTATTGGGTGTATTGAGATGGGAATTATTTGATTCTCTTGAAAATGAGATAAGATTTAGAGGATTCTTGCTTTGGCTTTTTTGTTGACTGGTGATCAGCTTTAGTTAGGGTTAAAAAAGAAAGTGAATGAGGTGATTGTTTTAATCCCTCTTTAGTCTTCACTTTTATGTGCCATGTGAAGTTGAGGTTCATTTTTTAAAGTTTAGGACTGACAAGAATATTGATAAATCCTAAAGTAAAAAAAAGATGTTTCCTTTAGTTTTGTAAATTCCCAATTTTAGATCATGTGGTCAGAGCTATACACTGTTTGGGGTTTATTGGTTCTGAAGACAAGGTTGGCCTTCACTTTCAGTTTACTAGTTTTGTGGTTGCTATGATTAGATCTAAAGATATGTTGCTCAATTTAGTATTGTGATTCTAAAGGTATGGTGCTCAATGTAGTATTGTGATTTTGAGAATCACAACTAAAGTTATGACTTAGAATATTAAAGTAGTTTTACATTTACTCCAAGAAATTACTTTTCTTCAACTACTTATGGTCCATTTCTTCAAATATATTGATTATATCCAGCAACATTCACTAGTTGCTTGAGACCCGAAACAATAATTTGGTCCATTGAAGGACCACAAATGTATGAATGTGATATCCGTTACACACATCATTATTTGCGTCATACTTATCGTCATTGTGTTTTTCTTAAAATACTGAAACTAAAACCTATGCTAGTTTTGTTGCATGTCTATCAGTCATCCACTCACTCCTTATGATATGGTGAGTAATACTATGAGGAAATTGAACTTAAGATATCTTTTAGGCTTTCAGTGGCATTAGCATTGTTTATGTGAATTAAAGTAGCTTAGTTGTGCCTATTCAATTGTACTTAATATTTCATCTCGGACCACATGTATTTTTTGGCTTTAAGTAGCGTTAGCATATTTTCTAACAAAACAATTACATAACTGATGTCTAGTTGTGCCTATTCAATTGTACTTAATATTTCATCTCGGACCACATGTATTTTTTGGCTTTAAGTAGCGTTAGCATATTTTCTAACGAAACAATTACATAACTGATGTCTGTCGCTTTACTTTCTTGTTCTTGTCGGTCCTAACCCACATCTCTAGACTAATACAAAGGCAAATCACAAAAACTACCCACATATGTGTGACCCTTTTATCACAAAATGATCAAACAATTTATGGTTTAACCAGAATACCTATTAGTGTGACTTTTTTGACGGTTTTGTGATATTAAAGAAATCTCGTAAGCTATGAGAAAAATCTCCCTAGTATGATGTTTACCCCTAAAATCTTGCAAGCTATAAAGCCTTTGTTACATTTGTTCAAAAGTGTTACTAACTGGTTGCTATAGTGTGAACTATTTCCTAAAAGTCAGAAAAAAGGGCATCACAAATTTGCAAAAACAGTAAGTATTCACTGAAACCATGATATTTTGTTAAAACTTTAGATGAAGTGGTCCTTATATTTTACAAGGCCAATTATATGTTAAGATTTTCCACATGTTTAAGATTTTGAAGGACCCAAAACATTAGCAATTTAACACCCTTGGAATGGGCCTAGGACAAATCCAAATAACAGTTATCAAATTCTGAATGCTATTTTGGGCTATGATCCAAAAAGAGAGTCCAATTCCAGACCATGAGATGCTTCTAACTAGTACCCTATGGAAACTGCTAATTAGTAGTACTCTGCTGGTTCTAATGATAATATTTGGTAAGGGTAAAAGCCATAAATGCTTAACCTATTTACAAATATGACTCATTCTATATAATGTACTTTTTTTATTGTCAAAATGACTAATTAAGTTCGTTTTTTGTTTCATTATGCATAACATTTTCGTTTTATCTGATTATATGTTATGCGTAATGAAACAAAAAACAAACTTAATTAGGCATTTTGACAATAAAAAAAGTTCATTATGTCGAATGATTTTTGTGACTTTGTCATGGGGATTTAATCTTTGCTTCTGTTCTGAG
The DNA here is from genome assembly GCA_030686995.1 of Artemisia argyi. Classification (NCBI taxonomy): domain Eukaryota; kingdom Viridiplantae; phylum Streptophyta; class Magnoliopsida; order Asterales; family Asteraceae; genus Artemisia; species Artemisia argyi. The sequence continues at coordinate 64,860,071 of CM060709.1, read as the reverse complement.
AAGAGCTTTAGATGAATTTTGTTTGTCTTATGGACTTAGACCTAGTATTAATAAGTGTACTGTCCTGAAGGTGAAAAAGAATATTAGTATTGTCATGTCTTTTAATGAAGGAAAGCTTCCTGTTAGATACATAGGAGTCCTTTTGGTTGCTAGGAGTCTAACTACGGGTGATTGTACTATGCTTATTGAGAATGTGAAAAAAAGAATGGATGCTTGGAGGAATAAGACCTTATCTTTTGCTGGGAGATTGCAATTAATTGCTTCAGTGGTCCAGTTTCTTCACATCTATTGGGCTTCTATCTTTATTTTGCCCATCCATGTATGCAATGACATTGATAAACCGTTAAAGGGTTTTGTATGAAATACTGAGGGTGTTCTTCTTGGGTTTGGAAATAGATTCTTGACTTAAGGAACAAGCTTAGGAGTTTTGTGTACTTTAAGATTGGTAATGGGAAAAAGTGTAACCGATGGTTTGACAAATGGCATAATAAGGGTTTTTTGTGTGATCTAATTGATGAACATTGTGATATTCATCATATCAGTTGCAAATTTTTTAATATAAAAACTATGTTTACCAAATAGAAGTATTGAACATCATGATGTTCATCTAGTAGAATCAAAATACATCCTATAAAAGCCATAAATAACCTACTTACAAATTTGACTCATTTTATATAATGTACTTTTTTTTATTTTTCAAAATGCCTAATTAAGTTTGTTTTTTTGTTTCATTACGTATAACATATAACCAGATAAAACGGAAATGTTATGCGTAATGAAACAAAAAACAAACTTAATTAGGCATTTTGACAATAAAAAAAGTACATTATGTAGAATAAGTCAAATTTGTAAGTATGTTAAGTATTTATGACTTTTACCCTATTTGGTAATTTCAAATTCCTAAGATACAGTTGAACTAGAAAAAAACATGTAGTTAATTTTTAGGTTATTCCCTTATTTGATTAGGAGTTCATTTACATGTTGCGCTTCATTATTTTTTTTAACAGATATAACATTTAAATCTTGTGTGTGAATTTAGAGGGTGTTTGGGGTTGCTTTCAAAACGTGATTATTTGATTATCACATTTTCAAAAAGTGGATAATCAATTTATGGTGTTTGGCAAACAACTCTAATAATCACTTATCTACGTTATATATCATCCAAAACGTGGTTTTGCCACTACATGAATGGGAGTTACTTTTGCATAACGTGGTTTTGTTTCGTCAGTTTCAAAACGTGATAATCAATCCCAAACACCCTCTTATTAAACTTTGTAGTTAGCTTATAAATCAATCAATTCATATTGTTCACTTCTTGTTAGATTACACGGTTTACATAATTGAGTCAGAATTCATCATCCTACAAACGTATTCAAGGCAAATCGAGTCTAAACTAACAAAACTCAATACTATTTCCTCACAGATCGTATTCATAAAGTTATACTCGTATAAATTCTTACAATTATATAAGTATAAACTTAACAAAATTAGATGTCAAAAAAACTCAGACGCAAAAAGTCAATAAATATCAAGAATTTCCAAAATAAAACTATTACAAGTAGGACAATTACCTCTCGACACATGAAGCTCCTTCGTACAATGCTTACAAAACGTATGTCCACACGGCCCCAACGCCGCGCCACTATGTTTTCCTTTGCATCCGCAACACGCCTTAACACATTCTCCCCCCTCGCCACCTTCATCATCCTCCACCTCCCCCTCGTCCTCGTGCTCTTGCTCTTGATGATTTTCTTCAATATAATTCGATCCAGCATCACTCAACAATGACATCAACGACATTTGGTTATCATTTCCATCTTCCTCATTACCTTCATTACTATCACCTCCCACGTGATCTACATCTGCATCTGCATTGTCGTTTTCTTCTTCTGTATCATCTGTTTCCATAGGAAGCAACCTCGTGTTCTTTTGTCTATCTATTTGGCCTAACTGACGATTTGCCTCCCCGTCGCTCTCGTCAGGCTCTTGATCTTCGTCGTTGTTGGATGTGTAGCGTGAGGAGCCACGTCGTATCATCATTTTGTTGGGTTTGTTTTGGATGTTAATATCGGATTGTGGGATGTTTATGGATGATGTCCATGCTTTTCCTGCACGTTTGAGACGGAGCTTGTCACGAAATGTCTTCCAATTCTTTTTTGATGATTGATCTTTATCATTGCGGATTATATTAATTATGCTACGTTCATCTAAAGGTGTTTGTTTGTCTTCCATTACGAAATCGCGAGTTTTGTAAATTTTTATGGCTGAATAAGAAAGGTTAGGATTGATGAGAAATGGTGAGTGAATGAGCTGTAATTTATTGTTTGATTAAATGTGAAGTAGTAAAAGATGAATTGTAACAGAAATGAAAATATAAGGTTATGAGAGATGGTGTTGAGCGAGTCTTATGGTATATTTTTAGTCCGTTATATTTGTTTTTGAAATAGTAGTAAAATAATCCGTTGTGTGAAAATTTACTAAAAGCCCATTTTGTTCGTTCACAATAGTTGGAACAGTTCTTGCTTATGTTGTTTCAAAATGATATAAGTCATGCTAATAATAGTAGCTCATAATAACCTGACAAATTGTTGTAATTAAGACCATTAAAACCGTTACAAAAATCAATCGTCAATGGTTTCACCTTGTGTAAACAATTTTTAAAAATTATCTAAACTAAATTTTGAAAATATTATATCATGAACTTGATATGGAACTTTTCTTTTTAATATGAGAATATAATTCTGGATCGCATATAAATGCTTGGAAGCTACATATATTATCCGTAGAACATAGTTTGCTTAGGCTTCCCATATAGCCGTAGCGCTTGCAAGGCTATCTAGACGATCAAGACAATTCCTGTGAAAGTCTTCATAGAAGTGAATTCTCATGGCTCGTTTATTTTGTCCAAGCCCCAAGAGATATATACGAGTAAGTTTTGAGATCATATAAAAGTGACTCATATCCTATGAAAGATGTAAAATCAATTTTGAGCACGTACGTTAAACATGGTCGATAGCAATCAAATGAAGCCAAACAAACAAATAGTTTAAAGAACGATTATTAGCACTTAAAAACTTGAACTGCGAATCCTAGACATACCCCTTTGATTCACTTGGTTTGCTCCTTTACAATTTCTTCAACAAAGGCATCAAGATCTTTGTAAGCTGACCCACCTTCAACAACACTGTCTTGACATACTTTCTGAAGTTTCTTCGCTCTCTCCATCATCTTGATTCTCTCGACACTTTTTGAATCCATGAACACACTAACAACCTCAGCGATCTTGTCTCTCTTAAAAACCTGAACCTCTTTCCTCATGTTCTTTCCGATCTTCCAATCTTCAATGATTTCTTTACTGTTAAGTGGTTGGTCAATAAGTATAGGGAAAGTCAACATTGGTATACCTGAAAACAAGCTCTCTTTAACCGAGTTCCATCCACAATGCGTCCAAAACCCTCCTATAGAAGAATGCAACAAAACCCTTAATTGGTCACACCATTCAACCACCATCCCCTTTTCGCCACACATTTCTTTAAAATGTGAGGTTTCGCCTCTAACCACCCACAAAAAGTTAACCCCACTTTCTGTTAAACCGGCTGCAATTTCAACCATTTCTTCACTTGATACTGATAAGAAACTACCCAATGAAACATACAACACAGTTCTTGGAGGTTTGGAGTCTAACCAGGTTAAGTAAGCTGATTCATGTAATGAGGGGTTTGGTTTGTTTTGGGAGTAAGGTATATTTGGTCCAGACGTGTGAAAGGGTATCTGTAATCTGACTCTGAGGGCATCAATGACTTTCGGTTCTAACTCGTAGACAGTAGATATCAGTACATAATTAGCTTTGTTGATTACGTCGAAAAGATTGGGTACCAAGCTCTTAAGCATATGACCGATTCCGCCATGAAATAACATTGGAATGTCTGCTATTGTCAATGAAGATATACCAGGAATATAATCTATGGATTCCTTTCCCCTTTCTGTTCAACCAAATAGAATATCATGTAATTAACCCATATGGATTCGAAATTCATATATGTACAAACAAATGATATTTGCCTAGCAGCCACATCACCAAGTATAATTAACTGTTTTAATAAAAATTAAGACCAAATATAAAATATAGAGAAAATGTCAAAGAATAGTAACCAAGTTTCACAAGTTTTTTACGATTAATAAGCCCCTCAACTTTATACTACCGGTAAAAACCGCAATAGATTCGTTTGAAACACTAATAAATTTTGACAAATCCCTAAACTAAAATCATGGTAATAATTTTTTATAGTGATCAGTATTTGTGAAATATATGAATCTTTGCTAGCTGAGAGTCATATGAAAAAATGATAGTAAGACATTAGGAAGACATTAAAACTTGTATGACTGGATAGTTTTTGTTTTCGTATGGCCGAATTTTGTAAATAAAAAGATGGCTTAAATTATTTTAGTTCTTTGTATCTATATGTTTTGTCTTCAACTTTCGATCCAAAATTTACATACATTTTTTTTTTCTTCAGAAATTAAAGGCCGGCAAACTAATACTTACACTATTCCACACGTTTCACCAAAACAGTACTTAAAACCCACAACCACTTGATTAACGAGTATGTCACACCACATGAATACCGCTAATTAAGTTACAAGCCATTTGGTTTTCATATATTAAACCTATAAATTCCAAATGACTTAGTTAGGGTCCGTTTGGTTTATAGATGAGTTTAAGATTTGGATTTGGAGTTGGATTTAAATTTGGGATTTGTATTTGATTTGAATTTAATATAAGTGAGAGAAAATGTATATTTATAATTGTAAATAATTGTTTAATGAGTTAAAACATTAATTTGTTTTTAGAATTAAGTTAAAGAGAGGAGAGACAAAGAGAGAAAAATAGAAATGAGACTCACAAATTATGAAAGTTCAAGAAAAAACCCACCCCCTTGCTAGGGATTTATAGAAAGAAAATTTTTGGGACTCAATACCAAACTTGGGGCACACATAAGCACCAAACACTGGATTTTACCATCATCTCCAAATCCAAAACATAACAACCAAACGGGCCCTATTTTATATCCCTGGTCTAATCAATTTTGAAAGTGATTAATATGCACCAAGTTTTATCAACAGCCTTTGGCCTGGCGATATCAAGTGAGATTAATGCCCTTACGCTCCGTTCTCGAGTTATTTTTTAAAAGGAAAGGAAAGGAAATGATAGGAAATTGAAATTTTATTGTGTTCTCGAGTTTTTTTTGGACAGAAAGGAAAGGAAACAGGAAGGAAATGATAGGAAAATTATAGTGATTTTCCTATAAGAATTTTCCGCCCGAATATGGGCGGATTTGGACAGAAAGTATTTTACACTCGCACTATTTAGTATATAATGACCGATATAACTTTCAATATTTACTCATATTCGACTCTTATGATAAAATGAACATATCTAAAAGTGCATAAATGTAATTATGTCTCTTTTTCTTTCTTTTCTTCCCAACTCGAGAACACAACATTATTTCATTTCCTTTCCTTTCATTTCAACTCAAGAACACGAAATATAAAATCAACTTTCTTTCCTTTCCTTTTCATTTCTTTTCTCTTCTTTTCACATCATTTCTATTCCCACCTAGAAAAACTCGAGAACGCAGCGTTAGTGAAGTCATTGTGGGTACAAAATGTCCAACTGACAGACCTTTGTATCTATGTAATTTTAGTGCAATGACCAATCTTTCACAACTTCATATAAAGCAGAATACTAAGGGTGTGTTTGGTTGAGGGGGTTTGATGTGGGCCCAGGGGATGAAGGTAAAAAATAATTTTTTGGTTCATATTGTTGGTCCTTTGACTTTGGGCTCAGTCCTAAAAATCCGGCGTGTATAAATCCTGACCCTAGTGCTAGTATTACACAAAACACCATCTCTTTCTTTTGTCTTTTTCTTTTATATGTGGGCCAAACATTCATCTCCACCACATATCTTTTATTTGTTATTTTTTTCTAAGAATAAATTTTAATTTTAAACAAATTGTCTAATTATAAATAATTAATTATTTATTTTAAAATATATTTTCTCTCTCCTACATCAAATCAAAATCCAAATCATAATCTACAACTTTTCCATCAACCCCAAATTCTAATCTAAACCCATCTACAAACCAAACGGGCCCTAAATGTTGTAGCCATCTTCATATGTGGCTATGTGCTGGTTAAAATTTACTGTGAGAAAAAGTTTCAATTTTAGACTATATATGTCAATAAAAAACTTTAAAAAATAAGAGTACCTAATATCAGACAACCAAACTTATAAACCATTTTGCTGGAAAAAAAAAAAGAAAAGAAAAAAAAGGTAGAGAATCAAGAAATAAGAAAACAAACCTGATACATGAGCATAAAGCTGATTATTCGACTCAAGTAAATCAACATGATGCATTACAGAAAACATTTGACCCGACATAGGAAAATACGCGGCAACAGGAATATTCCTCTTGTTAGCAACCTCAAACGGCCACATCATCATCGCATCAGCAACAATAAGTGTCACCTTAACCTCCATTTTATCAAGCACATCCTCAAAAGGACCTACCATATTATTTTTAACAGCTGTTAAGAAAGATATCATGTCTGACCCACGGTTGTGCTCAGAAGGAAGGACGTTAGGTATGGTAACAAACTGGACGTTGGACTGAACTTGGTTTTGGCTAAGAAGCCCGAGCCATTCTTCGGTTACGACAACAGTGAAGATGGTGGTGTGATTATTGTGTTGGTTTAGCTTTGAAGAGAGTAAGTGACACAAGTGGAGTAAAGGGTTTATGTGGCCTCTGCCGGGATATGGGACAACTACTACTTGATTTGTAGTCATTTTCAGGGTTTTGGTAAACTGTTTGGTGATCTGAAATTGTTGCCGGAGTTGGGGATCTTGAGAAAGGGAAAGTTGCACTTTATTGGAGAAAAAGATACTTTGGAATGTGTGAATACATTCTTCTAGCATGCTAATATAAGACCACTCGTGCTAATCCACCTCACTAACAACTACTACGTACTTATTTAGGGTTCATCAGTTACAACTTTATTTATTTTGTTCATTTTTCAATTAAACTACATTTATTTCATTCAATACAAATAATAACTAAAAATAAAAATGTTAGCTACTCGGAAAAAAAAAATGTAAATATTGTAATAAGAAAACCACAAAGACCAAAAACTGTAAATAAAGAATACCACAAGGACTAAACAACAAAAACACACATTTTATAAAAAAAAAAATTGAGTCTTCTTCACCTCGACCAGCAAATGCAAACACACACTAACCTCGACCTGCAAATACAAGTTTAGAAAAGAAGCAAATACAAGCTAAGAAAACATCTAAACGTTCCCATCTGACAAAAGTACAATTTACAAACTCGTCGTGCAGACGACGACCTTCCTACCGGCGAGACAAGTTAAGGCTCATGGGTGCAGTGGCAAGCTCAAACGAGCTGCCAAGGTGGACTGGCGAAGGGGAGTGGAGAGCTGCACCTTGTGGCCTAAGGCTAGTGCAAGGTGGAGTTTCACCCTATCACAATTATAAGCGTCCTTATGTAACCTTGTTATAACATAAGGAATATATTAGCTACAATTAATTGTAGCTAACTCCCTACAATTTTGTGCTACATTTTGTGGGTCCTGAATTAATTTGTGGGGTCCCTGATTTATATTTGTGGGTCCTTGAATACTTTCTTATGTAATTTTAGTGACGAATTATAGCCAATTGACTACAATAATTGTATCCAATATATCCTCATAACATAAACACTTTTCCTAATAACATTTTTATAACACATCATAAAAAATACCCACTCACTCATTAAAATAATCACTTAACAAATGTGAAGCAAATGACATCAACACTTATAACACAAAGGGGCTTTTTGTAACGCATGAGATATCAATCTTTGAGGTCAAATTATATAGTAGGGTTATATTTGATGTTATAGTGGTTAGTTTTTTTTTTTTTTTTAGAAGTGGTAGTGTCTTGTTATGCTTTACCGCTGTATAACATTAACGGGCTGAAATGTGTGATTCATTCACATCATTTGTACTTAAACATTTTTGGAGTAACTTATTCATCGGGTATGACAAACTTTACCAAAAAGAGCGGTGCAATATAATAATTATAGGGTCGCCATATGTGCCATTTTGGCACCTATAACATGTTATAAGCGATTGCACTGTGCCCTCTAAATGTTATTGTCACTAAACTCACCACCTCCACATCATCATTCAGCGCACCATCAAACAGATGTTGGTCACCACCGAACTCACCACCAAACTCATTTCTTTAACAAATTTAAATAAAACATAAATTAAACTTTCATTAATAATTAAAAACGTAAAATTATGATTAAAAATATTACATTAAAAATTAAAAACATAAATTTAATATTATTTCATAATATACTAATGGGAGATGTTATGTACACATATATTTTTACTTTGCACACATAATTTTGCTTGTTCTTACACATTAATTTACTTGTTCTCACACATCAATTTTATATGTGCAAAGTAAAAATTTATATCTACATATCATCTCCCTATACTAATAACACTTCTTATATCTTTACTTAAAAAAATAAAAATGAAAATAAAAAATAAATAAAAATAAAATAAAAACTCTCGAAGTCTTTCCTATTCATTCTTTCACAAGAGTAAACATTTCCATAAATATCACCCTCTTTCTTTGTCCATATGCATACATAAATCTCATCCACACAAACTAATATCCGGGGCCGGTGGTTCAAGCCGTTTTTTGAGACCTAAAGCAAAATTTAAGATTGAGTCATTTTCAATTACTATTTTCTTTATTGCTTATAGTTCGTTTTTCAATTCGTTGGATTAATAAAATATCAAACTATCAAACCAAAAACAAAATTAGAATTTAAGAACTGATTGAAGATAGAAAAAAAATATGCATAAAAAAGAGAAAATCAAACTTCGGTTTTATGATAATTTTAAGTAAGCAGGACAGAGATAGGAATTTGTATTAAGGGGGCTCAAATTTTTTTTCGAACATACAAACTTTTGTTTTAGAAGCTAGATTCAAGTTTGAATTGTTCGACATACGTGATTAATGATATTTTTTTGGTAGTAACATACAATTACTTAATGAGTTGAGAAAATGAACAAAATAAGCAAAAGTTGGCGTAAATGAAGCGAAGATGGTTCAATAATAAGACGAACGTATGTTTGTATCATCATCATCGTAAGAAACAGACCTCAAAATCTCCATTAAAACAAGAATGTCAGTTTTTATTTTTAATATTTATTTATTTTATTTATTTTCTATTTTTTTCCTACTCGTATTCTTGTCTTTCTTTCCGAGCTTCTTCTCACATGGATGCAAGGTGGTTCCCGATCGAATTTTAAGAGAGGTCTTAATTTTCTTAATTCTTTTACAACCTTCTAAAAGGCTTCGATCACCAAAGTAGTTTATGGGAATCACCTTGTCATGAAAAATGGCGAATGAGCTTGTGATTTATTGTTTGATACTTTGATTAAACGTGAAGTAGTAAAAGATGAATTATAACAGAAATGAAAATAGAAGGTTATGAGAGAAGGTGTTGAGCGAGTCTTATGGTATATTTTTAGTCCGTTATATTTGTTTTTTAAATGATAGAAGTAAAATTATCCGTTATGTGAAAATTACTAAAGCCCATTTTGTTCCTTCACAATAGTTGAACAGTTCTTGCTTATGTTGTATCACAATGTGTAAACCCATGTAAATAATAGTAATTAACTCATAATAACCTGACAAATCGTTGTATATAAGACCATTAAAACCGTTACAAAAGTCAATCGTCAATGGTCTTAACTTGTGTAAACATTAATTTTCAAAAATTATCTAAACTAATCAATTTTGAAAAGAGGTATGCTAGACCCAAAAAGAAACTCCCACAAAAATATCCACAAGTTGACGTGTCAGCGTTTTATTGGTGTACTGTGTAACAGTTTATCTCTTCTCTCTCTTACTGAACTATTGCGATATCTGCTTGTGGATTTTTTTTGTGAGACTTTCATTGTGGACCTAGCATTTCTCTTTTTGTGGGACTTTCATGTTTAACTTATTTCATGTTTCAAGATAATATACATGTTATTTCCTTTCTGTGGTTGTAGTAAAATTTTGGATCACATCATAAATGATAGGAAGCTACATATATATTCCGTAGAACATAGTATACTTTGGCTTCCCATATAGCCATAGCGCTTGCAAGGCAATCCAGACGATCAAGACAATTCCTGTGAAAGGCTTCATAGAAGTGAATTGTTATGGCTCATTTATTTCGTCCAAGCCTCAAGTGATAGATGTGACTGAAAATTCATTCTGATCTGATGTATACTAGTAAGTTTTGAGCCATCATATAAAAGTGATTCATATCTTACCTAATTAAAGACGTTAAAATCAATTTTGAGCATGTATGTTCAACATGGTCGATAGCAATCAAATGAAGCCAAACAAACAAATAGTTTAAAGAACGATTATTAGCACTTCAAAACTTGAATTGCGAATCCTAGACATACCCCTTTGATTCACTTGATTTGCTCCATTACAATTTCTTCAACAAAGGCATCAAGTAAGCCGACCCACCTTCAACAACACTTTCTTGGCATACTTTCTGAAGTTTCTTCGCTCTCGTCATCATCTCAATCCTCTCGACACTTTTTGAATCCATGAACACTCTAACAACCTCAGCGATCTTGTCTCTCTTAAAAACCTGAACCTCTGTTGGTTATTATGTGTAAACAAGTTCCCAGATTAGGGTTAAGATAATCAATAAGGTACCAGATATTCACTTGAAATCGTGGTATCACTTTCCAATAGAAACTATTCGACCCTATGCCTGGGTTACACGAATATCTCTATGGGATAAGACCAAGTGATGTTCTTGTTTTAGGCACAAACCAAGAACCAGATGCGTATTCAAGTGTTTAGGGTTTTGTGTTTTCGTATATCCATGCAGATGTGTTATGACTTCTATTTATAATAGAGAATACTCAAAACCCTAGCCCATGGAATTATATATAATTAACGGCCCATTAATTATATCATAATACTTTCCATAATAGTAGTAATCAGTGGTTAAACCGAACAGCAGAATAATTGATGCTATCAGCAGATTTATACTAGCAGCAGAATCAGCTAGCAGCAGGATCAGCTGGCAGCAGAATCCTATCAGTAGGATCAGCTAGCAGCAGAATCCTAGCAGCAGATTCACAACACTAGCAGCAGAATCAGATTCACGCATCAGCAAAATCAGATTCACACTAGCACAACCACTATTTTTTTTTTTTTTTTTTTTTTTTGAACAAAACAACAACCACTATTGAGTCAGGGTAATCAGGGACTTGATGGGTGTACACTCCGTACCTCCAAATCCATTTCCAAGTATGATTTGATCCCTCAAGTGCACTAAATTTTCCAACAATCCTCCCCAAATTTAGTTCACTTCCTTTGCATGAAAAATTAAACACTAAACAAAACAAGTGCATAAATGAAATATCGTGAGGATTGAATTTCCACATTAGTACATATACTTTCAAATATTCGAGAATCAGGGTGTTCTAAGAATTGAACCCTTCAACCAATTTGAATACCTGATGATAAATACACACAAGTTTTCAAACACTAAAATACTGCTGACACTATACAAGCCATGTGTCCATATCCAATTCATAAATGTTGTAAAAGCTAAAAGTCCAAAGCTTCCTGAAGCGGCAAAACTTCAACATTCACATAGGTGGTTCATCTTTAATTCATGCTCCTGCATAGCACTTTTTCAAAGAAAACTAACCATTAAGAAGTTATGACTTCATCCTCCTTTCCAGCAGGTAACAAGCACAACCTTGGGATGTTTGTGATACATGTGCTTCAGTCCACTAAATGATCAGCTTTCCACATTGAACTCAGCTTCCAAGTTTCCTTAGAAGGGAGTTGGGTATCCTTGCATTCAGTGACTAAGTTGGACTTAAACCCATCCCTTTCACAGACTTCAAAACCAAGTCTCTAGCCAAACCCTTCGTCAAGTGATCAGCTAAGTTTTGTTGAGATTTAACAAACTCTATAGATATCACCCCATTCATGATAAGCTCATGAATCATGCTATGCCTAACACCTAAGTGTCTAGACTTCCCATTGTACATCTGGCTATAAGCCTTTGCCAATGTAGCAGCACTATCACAACGGATAGAAATAGGTGCTATAGGTTTAGGCCACAATGGAATCTCAAGAAGCAAGTTTTTCAACCATTCAGCTTCTTTACCAGCAGCAGCTAAAGCCACAAATTCAGATTCCATGGTTGAACTGGTAATGCAAGTTTGTTTCTTGGATTCCCAAGAAATTGCACCTCCACCAAGTAGGAATACCCAGCCACTAGTTGACGAATTGTCTTCAGTGTTACTGATCCAACTTGCATCAGTGTATCCTTCTAATACTGAAGGATAACCAGTATATGAGATACTATAATCCATAGTTCTCTTCAAATACTTAAAGACCCTCTGAATTGCTTGCCAATGATGAGCACTAGGATTACTAGTGTACCTGCTTAGTTTACCCACAACAAAAGCAATGTCAGGTCTTGTACAAGTCATGGCATACATCAAGCAGCCAATCACCTTAGAATACTCAAGTTGAGATACAACTTTGCCAGTATTAGGCATTAGCTTCTCACTTGTATCCATAGGAGTACTCACTGGAGTACAATCAAAGTAATTAAATTTCCTTAACACCTTCTCAATGTAATGAGACTGAGAGATAGAAATTTTGTTACTTTCATGTTTAATCCTAATACCAAGGATAACATCAGCCTCCCCCATATCCTTCATGGAGAACTTTGATGATAAAAATTCTTTTGTAAGATCAACTTGATTTTGGTCAGTGCCAAAGATCAACATGTCATCAACATATAGACAAATGATGACTCCTTTACCAGATTCATCAAATTTGCTATATACACATTTGTCAGCTTGATTAAGTAAATAACCACTCGACAAAACCACTTCATCAAAATTTTTATGCCATTGCTTAGGTGCCTGTTTTAGTCCATAAAGAGATTTAATCAGTTTACACACCTTGTTTTCATTGCCAGGCATGATGAAGCCCTGAGGTTGGTTTATGTAAACCTCCTCATCTAAATCACCATTCAAGAAAGCTGTCTTCATATCCATCTGATGAATAATCAGATTGTGAATTGATGCCAAAGCAATTAGCAATCTTATGGTACTGATACGTGCCACTGGAGCATAAGTATCAAAGTAGTCTATTCCTGACTTTTGTTTAACATAAAACCTATATGCCTTGGAATGCTCAGCATATCCAACAAAGATGCATTCAATGCCTCTTTCTCCCAAAGTTTTCTGCTTTAGATCAGGGAGTCTTACAACAGCCCTACAACCCCATATCCTAAGATAATTAAGGTTAGGTTTCTTTTTAGTCCAAATTTCATAAGGGGTGACTTTGTTCCTTTTGTTAGGAACCCTATTTAATAAATAGCAAGCTGTTAACATAGCTTCACCCCAGAACCCTTGACTCAGTCCTGAATAGGACAACATGGAATTAACCATCTCCTTTAGCACCCTGTTTTTCCTTTCAGAAATACCATTTTGCTGAGGAGTATAGGGAGCAGTTGTTTCATGGATTATACCAACAGACTGAAAGTACAGAGTATCCATGTACGCACCTCCCCTATCAGTCCTTAATCTTTTGATCAGGGAACTTTGTTGCAATTCAACTTCAGTTTTAGATACTTTAAATTTATCTAATGCTTCATCTTTAGAATGTAATAAATAAACATGACAAAACCTAGAAGCATCATCAATAAAAGTCACAAAGTATTTCTTATTCCCCAAAGAGGGAGTAGCATGTAAATCACAAAGGTCACTGTGAATTAACTCCAAAACTTTAGTTTTACGTTTTACTCCTTGAAAAGGTTTCTTAGTTATCTTGTTCAACATACAAGTTTTACACTTTTCAGTGTTCATATCAAAAGCTGGTATTAACCCATCCTTAGACATATCTTGCATTCTTTTAAAATGTACATGACCAAGTCTTGCATGCCATAGGTTTGAATCATAAAGTTTAGATGTAGATATAAAAGCAGAATCAATATTATCATGAACAATATTAAGTCTGAACATTTGATTACACAAATAACCAAAACCAATAAACACACCATTTTTAGATAAAACAAACTTATCAGATTCAATAACTTGTTTATAACCACAATTATTCAAAACACTACTAGAAACCAAATTCTTTCTAATATCAGGAACATGTAAAACATTAAACAAAGAAACAATCTTTCCAGAACTAAACTTTAAATCAACACATCCTTTTCCATGCACCAGGGCAGTTGACTCGTTTCCCGTATGAAGAATAGAACCATCATTCATTGACTCATAGGTCTTGAACCAGCTTCTATCTTTACACACATGTATTGTTGCTCCAGAGTCAACCCACCACGCAACATCATCATCCTGCACAAAGTAAATGTCAGATATATATGTAACATAATAAATCTTAAAAGTCTTATTAAACACATTCTGACCTTTCAGAGAATTGGTGTTACCATTCCCTCTACATGTGCCTGATCCATTGGATATGTTTCCAACTTTACCACCCTTGCAATCTTTCCTGAAGTGTCCAGGTTTCCCACACTTCCAAAAGTCACCTTAGGTTTCTTGTTAAGATCAGATTTGGTGTTATCTTGATGCTTACGCTTGCCCTTGTTGTCATTGTACTTGGTGGAGTTGTTATGCTCCACCATATTGACAACTGATGGACCAGTAGTAGTGCTAGTCTTTGGCTTATCACTGTCTTGAGCTTTGAGTGAATCCTTAATGCGCAAGTGACTGCCCAACTCAACAAGAGTTAACTCCTCCTTCTTATGCTTAAGCATATGCTTGAAATCTTTCCAAGAGGGAGACAGTTTATCGATGATACACGAGACTGAAATAGCCTCATCCATGTTCATCTTGTGTTGTGTGAATCGACCAAGTATACTAAGAAGTTCATTGTATTGTTCCATGATAGGTCTAGAATCAACCATTTTGTAATTGTTAAAATTACTTACAAGGAACTTCTTACTTGATGCATCCTCAGCCATATATTTGGCTTCCAAGGAATCCCATAGTTCTTGAGAAGCTTCAACATTCTGATAAATATCAAATAGAGAATCAGACATACCATTGAGAATTAAACCTCTGCAAACATAATCATCATTCTCCCATTTGCTTCTTGCCCTCATCTGATCTATAGTAGCATCTTCTCCAAAATCTTCAGGAATCTCAGTTGTCAGAACATAAACCACATTCATACTTGACAATAAGAAGTGCATATTCTTTTTCCATCTTCTGAAATCAACACTTTCAAACTTTTCCAACTTGGAAAAGTTAGCAGCTATTTGTCTCATAGCAGCAACCATTGATTATCACTAATAGTTTCTATTGATTGTTAGTTATTATATGTAAACAAGTTCCCAGATTAGGGTTAAGATAATAAATAAGGTACCAGATATTCACTTGAAATCTTGGTATCACTTTCCAATAGAAACTATTCGACCCTATGCCTGGGTTACACGAATATCTCTATGGGATAAGACCAAGTGATGTTCTTGTTTTAGGCACAAACCAAGAACCAGATGCGTATTCAAGTGTTTAGGGTTTTGTGTTTTCGTATATCCATGCAGATGTGTTATGACCTCTATTTATAATAGAGAATACTCAAAACCCTAGCCCATGGAATTATATATAATTAACGGCCCATTAATTATATCATAATACTTTCCATAATAGTAGGAATCAGTGGTTAAACCGAACAGCAGAATAACTGATGCTATCAGCAGATTCATACTAGCAGCAGAATCAGCTAGTAGCAGAATCAGCTAGCAGCAGGATCAGCTGGCAGCAGAATTCTATCAGCAGGATCAGCTAGCAGCAGAATCCTAGCAGCAGATTCACAACACTAGCAGCAGAATCAGATTCATGCATCAGCAAAATCAGATTCACACTAGCACAACCACTATTGAGTCAGGGTAATCAGGGACTTGATGGGTGTACACTCCGTACTTCCAAACCCATTTTCAAGTATGATTTGATCCCTCAAGTGCATTAAATTTTCCAACAATCCTCCCCAAATTTAGTTCACTTCCTTTGCATGAAAAATTAAACACTAAACAAAACAAGTGCATAAATGAAAATATCATGAGGATTGAATTTCCACATTAGTATTATGTAATTAACCAATATGGATTCGAAATTCCTTTCCTCTTTCTGTTCAACCAAATAGAATATTATGTAATTAACCAATATGGATTCGAAATTCATATATGTACAATCAAATGATATTTGCCTAGCAGTAACAATTCTGTCTCGCCAAGTATACTTAACTATTTTAATAAAAGGTTTAAGACCAGTTATAAAATATAGGAAAATGTCACGTACATAAGAGTAACCAAGTTTCGCATGTGCTTTACAATTAATTAGTACCTCAACCTTTATATTAACGGCAAAAACCACCCGATATTCATTTGAAACAGTTGTAAAATTTGACAAATCCTTTAACCAAAATCATTGTAATAATTTTTTTTATAGAGATCTGTACTTGTGAAATATATGAATCTTTGCTAGCTGAGATTCATATGAAACAATAATAGTAATACATTAAGAAGACATTACAACTTGTATGGCCGAATAACTTTTGTTTTGTTTTTTCATTTTTTATGGCTGAGATGATTTTAACTTACTTTAGGTGATTACGTCTTTGTACAATATATATGTCTTGTGTTCAACTTGCGATCTTTTTTTGACTTTGTAAAAGCTGATAATAAGCTCACTTTTTGAAGCTTAAAATTCACCTTATTGCTTAAGCCAATAAGCTAGAAAGTGAGCTTAATCCCTTTGGCCTAGCGATATCAAGTACGATTAATGTCCTTAACGAAATGGTTGCGACTTGCGAGTACAAGTTATATCAAGTAAAAAAATTTATAATAACGTTCTTATTATAAAACTACTAAACTGAAAGTGCGGCACCGAAAATATAAAGTTTAACAAGTTAAAAGTATTAGACTGACAAAATTACGGAACAAAGACTAACAAAAAACTATGTTATACTTATAACAGAATGTTGGCCAAGAGGGGTGAGGTCATGAGGATGTTAAAATGTGGGTGGGGGGGGGGGGGGTATTGATAGTAGAACCGATATGTAAATTTAGTGCAATGATCACAACTGTAAAAATCAAAGAGGGAAACTGAACAATATAATGATCAAATTCAACTAACTATGGAGATTTACAAGACATTAAATAGAAAATAAGGTGAATGATCAGTTACCTCTTGAACAATTCGTGTGAATAGTCTTCGGCTCATTCAGAAACGATCATGGAATGCTTCATCGCCGTATATTGGGTGCTCCCAGAAGTAAGCAGTCACTAAACAGTTATGAGCACCCAAACGATCCCTACTAATTTGGTTTCGTGTGACTTTAGGTTGTGACGCTTAATAAGACTCCCAACACTCTTCCGCAAACGTCAAAAACTCGCTACTAACTTCAGTTTCATCATCCAAAGACGAATCGGCAAAAAATATCTCGTAAGAATTCATTGTGTGAAAAAATATAGAGAATGTTTGATATGAGATTTGTGGATTGAAGTGTGTTATATGTTGTGTTAATATGTGGTATTTATAAGTGTGGTAAAACATTTATTTTTTATTTTTTATTTTATTTTTTTTAAATTTTATTTTCCAACTTTACATTAAACGGTAATAAACATTTAATACAAAATAATGGTTTGGATTGTGTCGATCGTGGACACAACCGAATTCCAATAAAACCGATGGGTGATCGATTCAACACACCAAGGAGATCGACTTTTGATCGATTGTGTGTGTCGATCGAGTGCTCCTTCTGTGTGCAGCCTTAAAATGAACACTGCAAGTACATGCACATTGTTTCTTTTTTCCAACAATTTTATACACGAAAATTTTACTAATATTGACCAAGTTGTTTTAATTTTGACTTTGTATTATCCAACCATGAGGCTCGATATTCCAATTAAGTTCTCCCATTTGTTAATAAAAAATTCAATTGCCCATTTTTATCTTGTCTTATTATATAATGGGGCGTTTGGTTCGCAAAAATGTTTTTAGTGAACTGTAATTTGTCAAAAGAATTGTAATTTGAAGAATTGGAATGTGTTATAATTGTAATGTATTGAAATATAATTGATCAAATTTGTCATTGTTTTTTGTTGATCAGCAACGTAATGTAATTCGAAATATAGAAAAAAACTAAATAATAATAAAATATTATA